>OY979646.1:1229100-6229100 GCA_963855885.1 Coenonympha glycerion
CTTTAGTATACAAATCTGTGATTAAAACTAATAATTTTTTTTTTAATGGAAGCAACTAATACATTTTCTTTGTAGTCAATACTCGGCTGTGATCCCACCTGATGGTAAGTGATGATGTTATTGCACTAACGTGGAAAAAGTAAGTAAGTAGTCACTTCACACAAATATTATAAACGCACCTCGGGAAAGTTTGCGTGTACCTAAGTGTGTAAGTTTTTTGAAAAGAGATAGATGGTAACCTGGATTAAAACATAGGTTGCTTTTTTGTCAAAAAAAATCTATGGTTCCAGTAGTACATAGATATGTAGATTAGATACCACATAAAATTCTCAAATATAAAAATTCTTAGAATAAAAGTTTAGTACCTACTATGGTCCTTGAACTAAAATAATATTGTTTTATAATACAACTTAAACACAATTTAGTAATTACTAGTGGTCGCCCGCGGCTCCGCCCGCTTGAATTTTGGTTTTTTAACAGTCCCGTGATATATTTCTGGCTATGTGTTAATCCAGGGTAAATCTATTTATATTCCAAATTTCAACCTAATCGCTTCAGTAGTTGCGGCGTGACGGAGTGACTCTCTTATATACACACAAATATTATACACACTCACTTTCACACAAACTTTCGTCTATATCTATAAAATACTATCAAACCAGGCGAACTCCGTTTCGCCACCAGATGGCTTCGTTTTATGTAACATTTTTTAATTTTTAATTTTCCCTAAATTTTCTTTGCTATAAACCTCACGGAGCCCGAGACCTTTCCAACGAATGCAAAACCGTGGAAATCGGTTCGTGCGTTCTGGAGTTATAGCGTCAGGAAGGAAAACCCGACTTATTTTTATATAGTAGATAAAATAGATATTTCAATCCACGAAGACACGCCCCACTCTGTCAAAATCGCTAATGTTTCATTAGATTCGTATGAAGTTTGACAGAATGGCGCGCGTCATTGTGGATTGAAATATCTCTAGTAGGGGGATAAAATTCTAAATTGGGTCGGGTCAGGAATCGAACTCGGAAATTCCACAAGGCACAAAGGAGGTCACTAATAACTCATTCCATATTTCAATTTTGGAACATAATAAATTCGAAAGGCAACGCCACCGAGTGAAACTTCCATCGAAGACTTAAGCCTCTTTAAAGTTTCCACAGAACTTCGCAATCAAATTTCAGTAAACCCAAGCTAATTGAACTCTGAGAGCCTGAAAAAGCTCAGAAACAGTTAAGCCTAGTTAATAAGTTTCACTTGCGTCTGCTTCAAAGGCGAGCGGGAAATATGGATGCTCTTCTGGGATTACTCTTTGGAAACACTTTCATACACGGGCTTTTACATAAAATTACAATATAAACATGGAAACTTGTGTTATATTGTTGAAATAAATCGAGGGGCAGATCTGAAGTAATAACTAGACAACAATGTCCAGAGAGATGTTCGGTAGAAACTGTACTGTGTATAGGTACAGGAAAATGGCTGACGATTACGATAATGGTAAACAATCAATCAATTAATCAATCAAAATATCTTTATTTCACATAGGCCTAACATACAGGCTCTTGCGAACGTCGGTATGACATTTCTTGCATAATAATGGTGATAACTACAAGTCGACTTAAACGATTACGATAACAATGAATACGTTTTACTTACACAATCTAGAGGCTATAATCTTAAAGTCCTAGTCACTTATTTTTTAAATCATATAGGTATGTGAATGTTTTACAACAAGTAATAATTCGTTAATTTATATTTTAATCATCACGAAGAGTGGGCCATTTTTTTACCTAAATTTTTCTAGTGCAAGGAACTTAACAGTCAATGCCATTTTTCAAAAAGCCTTCACACAAAAGTCAGCCTTCAACACACGGATAATACTCGAAATTTTCATTTCGTAAAAGCTGTAAACCCATATTTTTATTAAAAATACCTGAAAAGTGTAATCCCAAACGGAAAAGCGGACGCCGTGGCGAGCTCCAATTTTGTTCCCCTTTTTAGGGTTCCGTACCTTACAAAACAGTACCAACTCTTAAATTAAATGAAAATTAAACGTGATGCTTCTTTACGTTTGTTTTTTAGCTTCATTTCGTCTTTCAGACACATAATATTTCTGACATATTAACGTTAAGTTTAACAAAGTAATAAAAAATAATAAAATAATCTTTCTCCGAATATAAAGGTTTTCTCGTAGCTCGCACCCGCGTCAATGCAGTTCAGCACAAACTCTACTGGATCTATGTATTTTTCAGGATAAAACGTAGGTTTATATACAATCAATCTTCATCTTAAATTTTAGCCACATCGCAAGATTTACATTTAAACCAGGATTTTTAGGTTACCAAGAAACTAAATATAGTAAATATTAGTAGATTGTTACACAAGGGACGTAAGTAAGCTATTACAGAACAAGATCCAATTTTGGCGCCAGTGCGAGCGCAGCTCGTAAAGGGCGCTAATGGATCGCGTGCACCCGAGATATTTAGTCACACGAGCGAGCGCAGCGAGCGAGGGTGAATATAGTTCGAGGGTGTAATTACTTGCAACCGAGGTAAGCATTCTACTTTATATCATTCTTGCGAGGTAAATAAAACATTGGTAATGCAAAATGAAATTTTAATTAGAACAATTAGCAAATTTAGAGAAAAAAAAATTAAAAAAAAATAAATAAATAAAAAAAAATTAAAAAAAAAAAAATAAAAAAAATAATAAAAAAAAAATAATAATAAAAAAAAAAAAATACTTAAATAAAAAAATAATAATAAAAAAATAAAAAAAAAAAAAAATGAAATAAAAAAAAATAATAAAAAAAATTTAAAAAAAAAATTAACAAAAAAATAAAAAGAAAATAAAAACAAAAAAAAATAACAAATAATAAAAAAAAGTAATATAAAAAAAAAATGAAAAAAGCATAATAAAATAAAAAAAAATAATAATAAAAAATAATAAAAAATTAATAAAAAAATAAATAAAAAAAAATGAAAAAATAAATAAAAATAAAAAAATAATAAAAAATAATAATAAAAAAAATACAAATAAAGAGAAAATAAAAAAAAATAAAAAATCAAGCATAGTGCGACCTAATGTTGCCCTTGAACTGTATGTGAACATTACAATTCAAGCATAGTGCGATGTAATGTTGCCTTGAATTGCAAACACCAACCTCTACAAGGAGACTTTCCACCATAGTAATCCATACTTACTGAGCAAGTATGATATAAAAATATATTAAATATAAAGTGGACAACATTACATACATTGCTTCGATCCCTAAGTAAGTAGCTTATGCACTTGTGTTAAGGAAATCAGAAACAACGAAGGTACCAGAACACCCAGACCCGACACAATGTAGAAAACTTATTTTTTAATACAGTTGCTCAAAAAGTGGCGTATTGCAGGGACGTATAGCGTTCGGGATGTGGGCTATTACATACTCGTGCTTTTTTTTTACCTTTCCCGAACTCGTGCGTTATCTTTCCCAACTGTCAAAATAATGTCTATTAAAAAATTAGAATGAAGTTTTTACTAAAAAAAATCATAGAAGTTTTTATGATTCATGCAAATACGTATATTTCTAAAAAGAAGCTACTAATTTGTTTCAATATCAGATTTGATTGAATGAGTTTGGTTAGGTTTCATTTCATCTCATTAAATTTCATTTTCATTTCATATCAATAAAAAAAATTCTACTGAAGACTTGGCTGTATGGGCCATAGATCAATATATATTTTAGATTGATCTATGGTATGGGCATAGTTCCCTTTGCGTACCAGAATATTATTTAGTCTATGACCAAATTTTTTTTTATTTTTTTTTAAATCACCAGAATGGGTGAAGAAAAAAAAAACTGCTTATATTCTACGGTTGGCGCCATTTTTCAGAAATTTTCTTTGCGAGGTTAGTTGTTTGTTGCACAAAATGCTTCGGAGAACATTTTACCGGAAAAGTCAAAAAGTCGCTACATATCTACATACGACGAATTTATTGCGTGGCGAGAAGAGAAAAAAGCAAATAGTTTTTCAGAAAATGTTAAGTTAGTTGAGTTTATTGTTTTTTTATTATTATACTAAATTGCTTAATTTTTTCGCAACTGTATTAAAAATAATCGTTCAGTACACGTGCGGAACCGTCATTGCAACTTGTTCCGACTGTCAACCCTCGCTTTCGGCTGCGCCTCGGCTCGGGTAGACATTTGTCGGAACTCTTTGCAATAACAGCCTTTCCGCACTTGTAATGAAACATACTATTTCTACATTGCCCCGACCGGGGATCGAACCCGGAACCTCAGAGATGGCGGCGCCTTGAAGACCGGCACGTTAACCACTCGACTCCGGAGGTCGTCATAGTTACAAAAGACACACTTGTTAAAAACGTTTACAAGACTCTAACAGATACGAATATTGTGGAATGTCAACATCACATTAAAAGCTACGATTTCAGTTACTGATAACCTCGCGTTTTACTGTCAGTTTTTTTTAGTTTATACAGAACCTGCATTATCTGAGTCGATGTCGCACTCTACTATCTTTATTCTTTAAAATACAGCGTGATCCTTTTTCACAGGTGGCAATAATGCGATTTCGGTGTACGAACTAATTGCGACCGGGCCGTTTTCGGTCCCAATAACATTTATTTTTTCATATACGGGTGATTATGTTTTTTTTTTTCTCGCACTGTACTGCGGTTTGATTGCCGCCCCAGTTAGATTTACGACCCGTTGAGGGGTGGATGTGACATATTAATTTCAAATTTTTGACGGCCATAAATAACAAGAACTCATCCCGAATATTTTTAATCTGTTTCCATTTTTATTTCTTTACTTAGATAAAGATAGGTTTTCTTATATAACTCCTATGTGTTGTGTTAATGGGGTCTTACACTACTTTTGAATTTGATAAAAATATTACTTTATTATAAACTAGGATAAAAATAATAACGTGCAGTGAAAGAAATATTAAAATCCAACGAAGATTTACAAAGTTACAGGCGTTTAAACTTTGGAGTGGGGGGATCTTCTATCCCTTTCTCGCAAAACGAAAATTTGTATGAAGCCGCACGAAGCTACTATGGCATTGGTACGGTGTGACGTCACAATGTCATGTTGCTATCTCTGTCTAATCACAAATCTTTAAATGCTTATAACTTTTTTGTTATTTGATCGATTTAATTAGTTCTTTCAGTGCACGTCATTATTTTAATTCTACTTTATAATAAAGTAATAAAAAAATTGGAGTCAAATACCCTATTGCGCCTTAGGTGCATGAATAAAGTTGAATATTGCTTTTTTTACACTCTACAAGTTAGTAGTTCCACCTGACGGTAAGTGATTATGCAGCCGAAGATGCTATCGTACTTGTACAAAGTTTCTACAAAGCATCGCGCCGTAACGCTAAATCGCTTGGCGGTTCGTCCTTAACAAACTATTAATTAAAAAATTCTAAAACGATTAATGTATTTTATTTATAAATATTTGTTAGGGTACCAAAAATCCAATTTTCACAAAAAATGTAAAAATTTATGGTATCGAATGTTCCACGGTTACCCAAAATTTTAACCCATTAATGTCCCACAGAGGACTCAAAGCAAAGTTTCAGCAGTCTTTGGCTGACTAGTAGCTAAAAGCTTTGAAGGATCTAGCGACATTTTAAAATGCTCGCATTCATAAATAAACTTGCGACTGGCTGTATGATAAAAGGCAAGAAAATTTTAATGGTTATAATTTTAATCGTGTACCATTAAAATTAGTGTAATTTTTCGATGTTTTGCAAAGGCAATTTAAGACTAGGGCCTCTTATTATAGTAACTAGCGCCTGAGACCTATGATTTTTAGAGAAATTACGCAAAATACAAGATTATTAAGCATAGTGAAGAAACTTTATGTTTAGTGCCAAATCTTTAAAAAAAACAATCAATCACCAGTAAAAATCATCAGTACAATTTATGAAGCACAATAAAAATTTATGCATCGCATACACAAGAATAAACAAAAATTCATGTTTATTATTTATTATAATACAGAATGTTCGTGTGAAACTAAATGAGTCGGCATAATATAGAAGAATTGCCGAGTTGGAAAATGATCGGAAAGTGATGGTAGTCGACGGCAGTAGATGTCATTGCATCGGGACAGTATATACGGCAGGGCAAAGACCTGCTTGGATAAGAACAATCACCTTCTGAATTATTAGCGTCTTGTTTACAGTTTAATTTACCTGGTCGCTTGACTCGGGAAATGCTTAATTACTTTACACAAGGGGGCGGACGTTTCAAAATACAGCAGTTCCATATTAATGTACCAGGTATTTTTGGGAGTTTGCTGGTGGTAGGACTCTTGCAATGTCGGTTTTGAATATTTGGATGTTGTTGTAAAACTATAGACCTGTTGTTAGAGCTTATGTGTGTTTCGGTTTCAAGGGCAGTGTACCCGGCAAATTACTAGGCAATAGGGTTTAAGAATCTGGGGACACGGTAGTGTCCCCGCCAAGACGAGCCAAGCGAAGCGCGAGGGCACTACCTATCTTTTCTCGAAGTGTTTCGCCGTATTTTTAAACCCTTATAACTTAGGCCTGAATTATTTCAGATAATCAAAATTCTCGGAAAATGCTGTCGCCAGTGAATTTATTAAACCTTTAAAGTTTCAATTTTATAGGTCTTATACTTTAGATTTTATTGACGTCTAAAAAACCCAAATTTCGTCACTGACTGACTGACTGACTGACTCACTGATGATCATCAAAATTCCTAGGTACTTCCTGAAGACCTAGAAAGCTGAAATTTGGTATATAAGCTAGTATTAGCACACAACCAACAAAAAAATTCCAAAAGTTGGAAATTTAACCCCCCAACCCCTTAAAATAGGGGATGGAAGTTTGTATGAAATTACCGCAAATATTGATGCTAGAGGTCTCAAAATTGATATAGGGACTCTTTGTAATAAACAATTAAATACGTGTTTCAGGATTTTTAGTTAATCACCCCATATCCATAAAATTAGGGGGTTGGAAGTTCGTATGGGGTTTGCCATAAGTATATAGGTATAATAAAAACTTAATTTCTGAAATTTGGTATATAAGCTAGTATTAGCACACAACCAACAAAAAAAATCCAAAAGTTGGAAATTTAACCCCCCAACCCCGTAAAATAGGGGATGGAAGTTTGTATGAAATTACCGCAAATATTGATGCTAGAGGTCTCAAAATTGATATAGGGACTCTTTGTAATAAACAATTAAATACGTGTTTCAGGATTTTTAGTTAATCACCCCACATCCATAAAATTAGGGGGTTGGAAGTTCGTATGGGGTTTCCTATAAGTATATAGGTATATCTGGGGACACGGTAGTGTCCCCGCCAAGACGAGCCAAGCGAAGCGCGAGGGCACTACCTATCTTTTCTCGAAGTGTTTCGCCGTATTTTTAAACCCTTATAACTTAGGCCTGAATTATTTCAGATAATCAAAATTCTCGGAAAATGCTGTCGCCAGTGAATTTATTAAACCTTTAAAGTTTCAATTTTATAGGTCTTATACTTTAGATTTTATTGACGTCTAAAAAACCCAAATTTCGTCACTGACTGACTGACTGACTGACTCACTGATGATCATCAAAATTCCTAGGTACTTCCTGAAGACCTAGAAAGCTGAAATTTGGTATATAAGCTAGTATTAGCACACAACCAACAAAAAAAATCCAAAAGTTGGAAATTTAACCCCCCAACCCCTTAAAATAGGGGATGGAAGTTTGTATGAAATTACCGCAAATATTGATGCTAGAGGTCTCAAAATTGATATAGGGACTCTTTGTAATAAACAATTAAATACGTGTTTCAGGATTTTTAGTTAATCACCCCATATCCATAAAATTAGGGGGTTGGAAGTTCGTATGGGGTTTGCCATAAGTATATAGGTATAATAAAAACTTAATTTCTGAAATTTGGTATATAAGCTAGTATTAGCACACAACCAACAAAAAAAAATCCAAAAGTTGGAAATTTAACCCCCCAACCCCGTAAAATAGGGGATGGAAGTTTGTATGAAATTACCGCAAATATTGATGCTAGAGGTCTCAAAATTGATATAGGGACTCTTTGTAATAAAAAATTAAATACGTGTTTCAGGATTTTTAGTTAATCACCCCACATCCATAAAATTAGGGGGTTGGAAGTTCGTATGGGGTTTCCCATAAGTATATAGGTATAATAAACACTTAATTTCTGAAATTTGGTATATAAGCTAGTATTAGCACACAACCAACAAAAAAATTCCAAAAGTTGGAAATTTAACCCCCCAACCCCTTAAAATAGGGGATGGAAGTTTGTATGAAATTACCGCAAATATTGATGCTAGAGGTCTCAAAATTGATATAGGG
Source organism: Coenonympha glycerion (assembly GCA_963855885.1). Taxonomy (NCBI): domain Eukaryota; kingdom Metazoa; phylum Arthropoda; class Insecta; order Lepidoptera; family Nymphalidae; genus Coenonympha; species Coenonympha glycerion. The sequence continues at coordinate 1,237,466 of OY979646.1, forward strand.
ACTCTTTGTAATAAACAATTAAATAGGTGTTTCAGAATTTTTAGTTAATCACCCCACATCCATAAAATTAGGGGTTGGAAGTTTGTATGGGGTTTCCCATAAGTATATAGGTATAATAAAAACTTAATTTCTGAAATTTGGTATATAAGCTAGTATTAGCACACAACCAACAAAAAAATTCCAAAAGTTGGAAATTTAGCCCCCCAACCTCTTAAAATAGGGGATAGAAGTTTGTATGAAATTACCGCAAATATTGATGCTAGAGGTCTCAAAATTGATATAGGGACTCTTTGTAATAAACTACAAATAAGGAAAAAAATAAACTAGGTGAACCAAGGAGGGTTCCCTCATTTAAATGATAGAGGGGGGGGGATACTTGATTCGGACAAATATTCACCTTGCAATGATATTCAAGAAATACACCAAAGAAAAGGAAATTAACCAAATAAAAATATAGTCGTAAACAACTTACAAAAAGAAGTGAAATCCCAGCAAAAACATTTTCATGTAAAATGTTGCCAAGACGAGAACATGTGGCTCACACTATCAAAAAGTTATCAGATCTCATGTAGAGCAAGACTTCTAACTCTACACGCCCTAACTCTATAAATCCTAACTTTATAAACTCTACACTTTAGTCAAAATATATTATGTCTTGGCTGTTTCGTTACTGTCACATGGGTGTAAAGTAAAAATATTATTCACTGACTTTGTACTTTTCTGATATACAATACCTAGTTTCTGTAGTAACGATTATTTATTAGATAGGTATTGAGTCTCCTCAGAAACAGCACTTAGGTTTTACTAACTGCATTGGTTTCAAATACTTCATCACACTTTGCAAAAGTGTGTTCCTTTGCTTTAGAGGATATTTTTAATAAATGGAAGTTTTTTCCCATAACAATGGTGATACCATTTAATTTTAATGTGAAATTTCTTGAATTTTGCATGGTCCATTATGCCACTTGCAAAACTCTATTAGAAAAGTACTGAACAGTGAATAAATTCTTCACTTTACGCCCATGTGACGGTACCGAAACAGCCAAGACATAATATATTTTGACTAAAGTGTAGAGTTTATAAAGTTAGGATTTATAGAGTTAGGGCGTGTAGAGTTAGAAGTCTTGAGATCTCTACTTTTTGATGAGATCTGATAACTTTTTGATAGTGTGAGCCACATGTTTTTGTCTCGTCTTATTGTTAATTTTACTAAACAACGGATATAAAGCAACATATTGGCTCATATTTTATCATGAAAATGTTTTCTGGTACTCACCAGCTGGGTACTTAGATCGTGTAGAACGTGTGTTTAGGTTGGATAGGTTTTTCCGAGTCACTTTTGTTGGCAACAAAACATGTGGTGACAAAATGGAAAACCAATGGAATGGCGAAGCTTCATAGTCTTGAGCATCGCCGCAAGGTGGCGAGCCTGACGGTTTTTTATAGGATATATTTCGGGGAGTGTGCTCAGGAGCTGTTTGATCTGGTTCTTCCCTCACCATTTTTCCACCGCACCGCAAGACACCGGGTGAACTTTCATCCCTATGTCGTCGCCATACCACCAGTACGCACGAAGCGATTCGCTTCTTCATTTTTAGTACGCATGGCTAAGGTTTGGAATTCTCTCCCGAAATCTGTTTTCCCCGCATGTTACGACCTGGGTGCTTTTAAAAAAAGAGTGAATAGGCATCTTCTAGGTAAGCGCGCTCCATCTTCGACCATATCGACACTTTCCATCAGGTGAGATTGTGGTCAAGCGTAAACCTATAAAGTATAAAAAAAAAAAAAAAACCACCAATTGTATGAATCAATTGTCGATATCTCTAAAATTTATTTCAATTAAGGTTCATGACACACTGACAGACAGACAGACGGACAGACGGACAATTAAGTAAAAGTATCCTATAAGGGTTCCGTTTTTTTTCTTTTGATGTGGAGACCCGTTACGAAGCATTGAACCTCCACGGGGCAAAATAGCAGATCACGTGAAATCGCTTGCATCTGCTAATTTTATTTTAAAATATTCCAAAGGAAGATGCGGCGATTGTTATAAAATAATTAATCAATAAAACAAAAGCGCTATAAGATTCAATTATAAAATTTTTATGCAAATCAAAACTGCTGGCGGGTCAATACCTTGCCAGCGTCTGTTGAACTTTAGGTTTAAATGATTTTATTGGCCGAGATCACAAGTTGATAAGCAGCGGGAAGCTATGCGTATATTTCTGTAATTACCTACCTGTAAAATATATTCGCTATTATTTTATGCAATAAAATAAATATGGTGATTGACCGCTTTTATGGAAGGCAGTGACGTGGTGATTTGTGACTGTCTGCGTATCCTGGGTACACAGGCTGTTTCCTGCTACTTCGTATGAGTGAAATTTATGTGCTCCTGTCGGGCGAAAATACTTATGTGACAAGCTCGAGTAAAGGTTTTGTATACTATACAGTTTGGGTGGTAGAAGTATTAGCTTTTAAGGTTCTTATTCGTGGAAGTATATAAGATGCAATTAATGTTTTATATACCTACTTATACTTGAATTCATTTAACAGAGAGTTTGCATTCGTTGTCATACGTTTAAATATATCTATATACTAGCTGTTGCCCGCGGCTCCGCCCGCGTGAATTACGATTTTTTTACATATACCGTGGAATTCCTTGATTTTTCGCGGGATTCTGGTTATACAGAAACCTGTTCTTACTTCGCACGGGTTATCTTGCGGTGATTTCGAAAACTCCTTTTTCTTAAGGGCGATGGGTACCATCCGGGCGCGAAAATTCAAATTTTGTTTAGTTTTTCGCTCATAGTGGGCTAAGTAATTATACATCGAAGGCTAATGACAATGAGTTTTGCGGGCACAACATTTATTCATCTACATGTTTTAATATAAACTCTGGTCAGCAATACTCATTTACATCATATTGGTTCCCGATAGCTCGAAATCTGGGAAACTGCAAAAAATATCTTTCGGGAACCAATATGAGATGAGTGGGAACTTTAGAGCAAAGTTTATATTAAAAACATGTAGATGCATAAAAAGTAGGCCCGCAAAATGCTTACACACAATCTACAATGTGTAGTTAGTCTAATATTTGCGAAAAACTAAATAAAATTTGAATTTCGCGGGCTGGTAGGGCCGAAACACCTTAATCATAATATAAAGTTTCATTAATACGTAGTTGAAAGATCAAAAGGACGATTTTTACTGTCGATATTTCGACCCAGTGGCACAGGTCGTGGTCACTACGTGACCACGACTTGTACCAATGTATCGAAATATCGCCAGTTAAAATCGTCCTTTTCAATGTGATTTTTATTCTGAAACCACGAAATATGTCAAAAATCATTAAATCATGTGAAAATTTGTACTGGTGGTAGAGCTCTTCTTTCAGGGTTCGGCCGGGTAGGTACCATTGGGATAAAATACTCTACTAACAATATTCCCCAGCCCAACATAAGAGTCATATAAAAAACCTTTGCTTCATCTCAATACCTACAATCCAGAATATCCGAATGGGCAATGGCTATATATTTCTTTACGTATAAAAATACTTATGACAGTCAGTCGGTTAGGATCGATAAGACCTAAGAGTTAAAAATATTTGTGAACCATTATTTTAATCTTTCCATATTGCGGATGATAAAAAAAGACGCGGCACTCCGGGAATGTCGACAGAAGTGAAAACTTTAATCTGTTCATGACTTAACAGTGCCATCTTAATATAAAGTCATGAAACAGTAAGTTAAATGACAGTTAATTATTATTTAAAAATTCGGTAGTACCTATCTCAGAGTTTTACAATCAAGTTCCACATAAATTGTAGAGATGGCGCTAAACGGTATAACGTAGCGAGTTTCATGATTTTTGTTCACCCTAAAAGTGAAAAATCTTAAACCATACAAAATCTTCTGCTAAGCCTATTTATTTACGGCTGTAAGGGATGTCCCGTCTAACTTTAGCTCGACGCCTTCTTTAGCCCTAGGTTCTTTGTCCATTCCGAGTTTCAAGTCACCTACTTGAACTTATCATACTTACTTGATTATAATTTCTGAACTACAAAAGTGATGATGATAAAATTTGTATGGAATAATCTTTAAAGAACCTCCTTTCTAACAAAGAAAGAATGAATGAAATCGGACAACGCGTTAATGAATTATAACTAAATACACATTTTGACTTTGATGCCGTCTTCCAGGGAAACCATGATGAATTTCGGGACAAAAAGTATCCTATGTCCTACCTCGGGGTATGAACTATAATCATGTCAAGTTTCATTTAAATCCATCCAGCGGATTTGCCGTGATGCGCGGTCGTGAAACAGACAGACAGACAGACAGACAGACAGACAGACAGACAGACAGACAGACAAAAATGAAACAAATTACAGTTTTGGCTTCAGTATCGACTAAATAGTGTCCTCCAACAAAAATTTTCAAAATATCTTAAATGTACAGAATTCGACCCTTTACAGTTTTATTATAAGTATAGATATCTGTATTTTGGATAGAGATTGCGCCTGTTTAGTATTGGATCATGTGCATATACTCTGTAATTCCATATTAAATAAGTAAGTGTGATGAAAAATGTTGTATGATACGCGTATTTCATCTTCCCTATCAAGCTCGCGTGCCGTTCGGACGACACCACTGTTATGACTGACTTTGCACACTTTTAGTATAAGTAATGTAGGTACTATAACAGTATATAAGACATTTAGGAAATAATGTCCTTTTTAACTAATTGTAAACCTTTAATTATGTTTGTTGCCGTAAGCAACAATTGTTTGTAACATAGATATAGCTGGCGTTTGGTAGGAACGAGTAAGTATGTACCTTTTGTAGGGCAAAGAACCTCATAACGACGTTGGCCTTCGCTCAAAATGTCAGAGAAAAGCCCTCGAGCCGCGAGCGGAGTATAGAAATAATAAAAATAGGAGCAACAAGAGCGCTGCGCCCGCGCAGGTCACGACTGGCTTGTGTCGACGAACCGAACTGGACTGGACATGTTTTAATGAGGCCTTGGAGACTGGAGCTGACTGGTGCGGCTTTATAGACCCTAACACTGCGATATACAGTAGGGTTAGTACACGTTTTTGGTAATTTCGAGTCGACTCGCATCGCACGAACGAATCGAATTCTTACAAACATTTACAGCCAGCGCCATCTATTGACAGCCGCATGCCAGTGACTGTCCATAGATGGCACTGGCTGTAAATGTATGGAGGAATTCGATTAGTTTGTGCGACGCGAGTCGACTCGAAATTCGTAGAAAAACCTATACTAACCCCCCAGCTTTGACGTGTGATTCACTATTCGAGACACACTAAAATCCAGTTCATCGTCAGGTCTCGTTAACAAAATTAACTTTGTTGTTGATTTCGTTTATGGCTTTTGTTTGTGCTAAAGCAACAGTGAGCACTTCGCCAATGTCACGTGGGAAATTAACTATAATAGGCACGTGACTGTTAAATATAAAGCTGTTTATTGAAAAAATAAAAATGAACTCGGTATAAAATATTGTTTAACTTCGTGATTGACTTTGAAAATTTCTGCTTGGGTAAAATTTTTTTTTTTTTCAAATTTACGTTTAATTTCAATAAAACTAGCTATAAAACTAAATACTTAAATATATGTACATAAAAAGATTTAAAATAAAAATAACGGACTATAAACTAGGTTTAAATTAATTAATTTAATTTTTTTTCCGCGTATTGTTTGAAAAACGTTCTAATAGATCGAGAACGCCTTTTTTGCTGGCCGCTGCAGTAATTTACTATTATCAAAATTTAATTCCAGTTTTCGCTATTTGCATAAATGCAGTAATGACTAATGATACACAGCAAAATATTTGAGACTTTGACGTACGAGTACGAATCCCGACCGTATATGGGATGCCTGCAGCCAGGCGAACTGTGAAAGGTAAAAAGGTATTTGGTATCAAGATTTTTTCAGTGCCCTTTTAGCCAGAAAGACGTGAAGTCGTACATTCTGGAGTGCGTTCTTCACCCGATCTTTATATCCCTAACATCCAGAAGTAGCGAGATTTATCACACGCCTAATCCGAACCATATTTCACATTAGTCGATGCACATTTTAAAGCCGATGCACCTTGCGCCCAGGGGATATTGATACCATAAATCTTTATGAAGTGTTTTATATACCCAGCTCTAAAAGAGTTTACCTGCCCGCTACACTTTTGCCGGGTTTACGATCGTCGCGTCGTATAGAAATAGCTACCTTACTGAATTTTGTCCAGAGAAACTCCCTAGTTCGATTACCGAATGAGTCTTAAAAGGCTGAATTTGTGGTTCTTCTGAGGGGTTGATGCGTTGGAACCCCAGCTTTACTTTTAAGTCCGCAAAAACATTTCATTTTTGAACGTCGATAAATAATGTGTATATGTGTAACAAGTTATATTATAGTGGTTATCTCTATATAACGTCCAAAATCCAAACAGATTTTCACGGGACGAAACATCGACATACAAAGCGGTAACTTTAAAACCCCTGTAATAAACTTAAAAGAAATTATATTTTGAGTGAAATTAATCTTACGAAATTATGTAAAACTTTATATTTACATTTGCACCGGACCAATAAAAATTTTGATAAATTAATTTTCGATTTTGAGCTCACCAAGTGCGGATTGGTCATGAAATCACATTCACGTTCAAATTAATATACCTATTTCACTGACGTATACTTAACAAGTATGGGTTTTAGATCCGTAAGCAGAACTTACTCGTATAAAAACGGTAAACACAATCCATGTACCCAAGTAGGGATAAATGTATGTCATAATTTATTTTTAATCGTAATTATTTCGCAATATGTGTTCGCAATGCTTCCGTGAGTAAATACAATATGTAATCTAATAAGGCGATACGACGCATTACTACGAAGGTTATATGCCTAGGAGCTCATTACGAGCGTGTTTTATATGACTGTGCGTGTAATAATCGCGATTTAGTAGCTTTTTATTCTACATCTTTATTAGGATTAGGTATCCTATGTTAGATGTTTTACCTATATGTACAGCATAGATCAGATATGAAATAAAAAAATTACGAGTAATACAGAATTGAGTTAGAGTGAATAGAAATAAACACCCCAGCCGCGTTAACTGTAGACGCGATTTCTAAGTCCGCCGTGTACACCATATCTTAGTACTTAAAATAAATAATAATTATTAAAATATAAATATATAGAGGACAACATCACATACAATATTGCTCCGATCCCATAGTAAGTAGCTTATGCACTTTTGTTATGGAAATCAGAAACAACGAAGGTACCACAACACCCAGACCCGAGACAATGTAGAAAAGTTATTTTTCTACATTGCCCGGACCGGGGATCGAACCCAGAACCTCAGAGATGGCGGCGCCTTGAAAACCGGCACGCTAACCACTCAACCATGGAGGTCGTCGAAAAAAAGTGAGTGTTGTGGGACACTCGGTAGAAACAAAGTTTGGAATAACATTTTCATATGTGTATATCATTGATTTATAATACTAAGGATTTCGGGTCAGCGCTACAAAGTGTCCGAACCTAAAGAAATCCAAAACGCGAAAAGAGTTCCAATCCCACTTAAGCAAAATTAGGCTGTAAAATAATGGTTTAATAATTAAATAAATAAATTTTCATTTGATGTAAAAGTAGGAACTAGTAACATCGTTTAATTTTGAAATTAATGAACAAAATTCTGATGAGATTCTGGGGGGCAAAAAGTTGTCGGATAGATTATTCAAGGACACTCAAGCTGGTTGCAAGTCATAAATAAACATCAAAGCGAGTTGATTGATAAATAAAATAATTGCTAAGTGGCTCGTTTTCCGAAATGGGTCGCCTCGAAACCTTGGCTGCGCTGAAAATGAGTCAGCCGCGAGATTGTGAACAAAATGATTGAGATAATAAGCGGATACGTACGTTTTGGTCACGATCCAATTGACAATGATCGGTGCTGGATCAGTCGAGGGATGCCGCGTCGTCGGAGTGACGGATTTTTTATATCGATGTAAATTTTTTATCATCATTGTTAACCTGTGATAGTTTCAGCTAAGGTTTTTGCCATGCCTCACTTTGAACGTTTTCTAAAATGGATTGCTTTTAAAAATTGGTCAAAGCTTGGAACTTGAAAAAGCCGTCAAAACTACGAAGTTGTTTTATGGTTATTCATTATTTACAAGCTTTACTAAGTTAGTTTTACTAATTTAGTTCCTAAATATCACTTGCGTTAAACTGTATCTAGAAAATATTGTGAGTAAGTCTATGACGTCACGCAGCCATGAACTTTGGCCAGCACAGTCGACTATTTTAAAACATTTTATTCTGAGATGGGCCCGTGCTCAGTTTGAACTGTTAATTGGCAGAAATAGCGACAATTACCTTGCGTCACCAAAAATGCTCCGATATGATACAAAATTGTTCTTATAAAATTAATTAAAAATATTCCAGCCATTATTTAAATATAATACATAGACTTGTTAATTTTACTAATTGCCACTACAAGATCTGCGAGAGATAATTTAAAAACAGCGATAAATCCATCTAATCCCTTCACTACGGCTAACCTTTACTCGGCCGCTTTGCTTTTGCAAGTTTAATCATGCTTCGTGGCCGTTCGTGACGCAACGTTTCGCAAGCCTAATCATTATTTTATCTTACAAATTGTATTCATGTTGGGACTGACGACTGTCGATAGCTGTAATGCCTCGATCAAACTTACGACGACTCTACCTCAACAACGAAGCAGAAAGGTGACGCGTATGCCCACAGTCGATTTTGTACGTCGCGCGAAGCCTCAGCCATATTTTTTTTTTCAATTTTTTTAAGCCTTTACTGATTTTTTTTATCCCCTGAAGATACAAAAAGTCACTTGTTCGTTATGAATTTCCTTAATGAATTTTTAATCACCACGGTTCACTGAATCCTCTTACAGACTATCTGATGGGGAATTTGCGTATACTGCCCTGTGTTGTGTCTATTTACAGGTGAAGATCGATCTCTTTCACTGTCAAGTTGTGTTGCAAGTGTAATTGAAATCACTAAGCAAGAGTATAATGAAAAGACAATTTGTTTGTACGTTACATACTTCGGTAGAGAAATCTATCATCTAGCTATCGTCAATTCAACGTGTATCATCACCAACACTCGTCACGAATATGAAACAGATGCCAAGCGATGAATGCTTCATTTAAGGTTTTGTGTCGCTAGTGTAACCGAGCCCTAACTGGGTATCTCGATTGTTGTCAAGCGTGCGTCGTATCGATAACTGCCGTAATAAATTGTTTGTCATCACTAAAGTTATAGCGGTTGAGGTGTGCTACAAGGGCTTTCTAAATGATTCTTTGATGCGAAATTAATTTTTAAGGACTTGACGGATCATTACTCCTGTTTTTTGCTTGAATATCCTTGATGAATGTGGTGTTTGGGTGAAAGGTCATGGGTTCAATTCTCAGCATGGGTGAGTTCGGCTTTAGAGTTTTTATTTTCTGAATTGGTTCAGATTTGCTCACAATAATGGAGTCAAGAGGTTTTGGCTTAAAATATGTGTTTTAGCTTTAAGGTTACATTCTGAGTATTAATCAATAAAGGATAATTATTCCTCCTACCTCTTCCAACTCCCCTTCCATATTTCTCATATGTAATTCTTGGTTGTGAAAGATTCTTCCAGGTTTTGTGTTTAATGATATCTTCCTAAATACTAGATGATTTAAAATAAACAACGAATATGCATTTTCTGACATTCACGGTTTATCCTAGAATTACTACCTATACTTATTTAATTTTTCCGATTGGCCAAGATTATCAACAATTACGTAAAAATCAGATTCAGTATCCAGTTAAGTCAAAGTGTTGCAAATGTATTCGTTGTTCTCTACAAAATAAGCCTTATTGGATTAGTCAGCTGTATCATCATCACAATTAACACCTGCAAATGAGATCACTTGAAATTAATCATTTCCCGAATAAAGAAATCATAACATATTCATTAAGCATCAGAGGTTGACTGAAATTAAGGCTTTAAGTTACTTATAATAAAACTATGGTATAAAACTTTAAACAATTCTAGATTTATATTTTTCTCTAGGTAAAAATACTATGATTGATGTTACGAGATTGTCTAAATCCATTATTATTTATGGAAAAAACTCTAACTTGCAAAACATACTCAGATGGATAAATGTTTTTGAAAAGCCTAATCCTGTCCTAAACATAGCCCAGCACATAAAAATCGCAATATTGCAGTGGGTGATGAAAGCTCACCTAAAAAACTATTTAAGTACTTAAATCCAGACAGCCCTAGAAATGCATTTGGCTCCATGGGCTGGATAGTGTGATGTGAAGCCACGTGATTCGTGAAGCAGTATCCAAAGACTGTAGAAATAACAAATTGGGAAGCGAATGTAATAGACAGGAACTGTAAGAGGAATCTTTTCACGAAGAAAGTAAATGTGGCGCCGTTGATAATGATGAATCCTGTCTTATCTATAGTTAATAGATAACTTTTGAAAAAAAAACATCTAAAAGAATGAAGGGAATGATCTACAGAGTCATAAATATGAATGTCCTTTCACAATAAAATAATATATTGCAATCAATAAAAAGAATTACGCAACCATTACTCAGGGAGCAAACGACGCGTGCTATCATACGATAACAATATTATTATTTTTTATTTGCACTCCTATAGCAATGCGAAAATTACTTTAACTCCTTGAATTTTAACATCCATTGAAGTTAACACACCGACTAACATCAATAGAGCACATAAAAAGAAGCATTGGATGAGAAATAGTCACAATTGTAATGGATTGAATTATGCGCATTGATATAATAGTAGAAGATGATTTTATACTTGTCTCGACTTGTTACTGGCTCAGAGTCAAAGTAGTCATGCCTGATGACCAATAGGTCAGGATTTTGCGAGAAGGAGTTAAAAATAATTAGGCGATTTGAAAGCTGGTGAATAATAAATAGCTAATGGCAAACATGAAAAAAAACTTTAAATATGATAACGAAACAAAATATCCTATTATATTACGGGAATAAACATGGTCAATTATTGACATCATAAGAAGGCTCAGATGAACACAGTAAGCGATGGAGAGGTTTGTACTTTCGAATAAAAAAAGAGATTCGCAAAAAAAAAAACAAAAGCGATCGTTAATGGGGCCATGCACAGACCAGCGAAAGAGTTTTTCTTTTCTCTGTGGGGCCATGCACTATGAAATGCAGATTTGCATTAGGTGGACGGACGAAATCAAAAGAGTGGCAGAAAGTCACTGGTTTTGACGATACTAATTCGTCCATCTGACTTCAATCGGCTTACACAACAACAACTAAGTATGACCTACTCTGTATAGTCTATAGAAGTATAGGAAAATACAAATGTATTTTTTAACCGTTCTTTAATTTATTCACTAAAGGAAAAGATAAATGCGGTCAAATCGTCTCCCGCCGAGACGGCTATTCAAATTAATGAATCACAATTTGTTTTGATTCTCTCTAATGTGTTTCCTCTGCGTTAATTTGTACAGTTCATTGCTGATTCTTTTAGCTAGAAACAACATTCTGTGTCGATAGTAAATTCAATACTAACGGTCAACCTTTCAAAGATTAAAAAAAAAGCTTGCAAATAGTTAAAAGTTGCTTGTAAAATAATTTGTCTTGCTATAGTCGTTATCGATAGTATACTTAATTAGCATTCCTGTTCTCAGTATAAATATTGCTTATCGGCTGAACAGTGAGTATGTTCTGCACTTAGTTTTTAGTCGACAATTAATATTTATTAACTTACTAGCTGACCTGGCAAACGTTGTTTTGTCCTTGAGGATATAAAAAAATAGATAAATTGAGATTTAAGCTATCCTATCTTTTAAGTTAGAGCAAACTGCACCCTGTGTGCGAATTTTATTAAAATCGGTTAAGTGGTTTAGGAGTCCATTGAGGACAAACATTGTGACACGAGATTTATATATATTAAGAAAATTTGGTCTGAGTCAAATGCTGTTAGGAAGTTCAATAGTGTAAGAAAAATACCGCTATTAGACGGAATCACTTTCAAATTATTTTTCTACTGGTTGTAGGACTTTTATTGTGAAGTTCATACGGGCAAGTATTACTATAGTGTCAGTAAATCTACCGTGAAACAGTATTACTGTTTTTCGTTTAAAAGCTTAGGTACTGTATGCCGACTTGATTACTGGGCAAAAGAACTGATATCTCAGGATAATGAGATGTAGTGCAGTGCAAATATTGCAAACAATTTCAACAATATCATTGAACATCATTATTAAGCACCAGATATTGTATTATTCCCATAGTTTTTTAGTTTTCGAAGCGTTGCGATTGTAGAGTTAGAATCTATATGTAACATTAAATAAATCATAATCTATGTAACATGCATTGCTCTGATTTTTTAAAGTTACTAATGTAATAACTAATTGTCATATTACATGCATAATGGTGAGGTAGTGTAGTGATCTTAGTTCGAGTAGCGAGACGTAAAAGTCTTTCAGTACAATGTAATTAGCTGTCGGTAATTCGGCCGAAGTATAAAATAAAAACTTCGCAACATTTCCGTACCCGATTTCCCCGTATCCAATATCGACACCCGAATAGAATGAACCTTTCCGAAATTCGCGGGATCATGCGGTTTTTTGCGCGAAACCCATCTGACCACAAACCACCTAAAAAGACCACCGTTCATGCACACAATACCGACGCATCCTGTACTCAATGTCAATGACCAACTGACTCAGCCACGTCCGTTACCAATGAGTAAGAATTAATTAAACTCCGAGAACACGATAATACTCAGGTACTCGCCGCTCGGTCGATAAGACCCTTAGTAAATAATATCGTTTAATTTTTTTACCCACTACACAAGTTAGTACTTGACTGTAAGTTCATCTTATGGTAAGCGACTATAAAGCCGATATCGTATTAACCTGGAAGGTAGGGACGTAACACATCGCACCGAAACGTTAAATTAGTTGGCGCACCGCCTTTGCTGGTAAGATGGTAGTAGGTAGGTGGATAGGGCGATGGGTACCATCCGGGCGCGAAAATTTAAATTTTATTTATTTTTCGCTCATAGTGGGCTATTTATACATCGAAGGCTAATGGCAATGAGTTTTGCGGGCACAAGTTCATGCATCTACATGTTTTTAACAAAGACTCTGCTCAACAATACTCATTTACTTCATATTGGTTCCCGATAGCTCGAAATCAAAAAAAGCAAAATATTATTTTTCGGGAACCAATATGAGATGAGTGGGAACTTTCGAGCAAAGTTTCTATTAAAAACATGTAGATGCATAAAAAGTAGGTCCGCAAAATGCATTGCCATAAATCTACAATGTGTAGTTAGTCTTATATTTGCGAAAAACAAAATAAAATTTGAATTTCGCGGGCTGGTAGGGCCGCAACACCTTAAGGCAGATATAAGCTCTAGCTTAGTTATAAGCTCTTATGAAAAGTAAAAAATCTACCGCTAGGTTCGGAAAGCAGGTTTCCACCGAGAAGATCTAGCAAGAAATTAGGTGCTTGCTCTTTTCAAAAATATCTTAATAAGGTTGATAAACAAAAGCAAGAAAAGAAAATAGTAGTTTATGAAACGGATGCATAATGGTGGGTATTAAAACATGAGTGTGAGTTTAAAAAACGAGCCGCAGGCGAGTTTTTTAATAGTATCACACGAGTGTTTTAATACCTAATTATGTAGAGTTTCATACACTACTTTATCTACGCTCAAATTATCATAAATCCAAACCATAAAATCTTGCTAACGTTTGTCGTAAATCCTTCACTTTGTTGGTAAAAAATTGTGGGTCATTTTTGTTGCAATTACTAAAATGTCAGGTGGAGTTAAATTTTCTTTAATAGGTTTCACTGCTAGACATTTTTCCGCGCTAAGTTTTGACTAAGTAACAAAAATAACACATTGAAATGTTAAAAGTAAGGTATGGCGCCAAAATTCAGTTGTAAACTGCGTATAGTCTGTTAAAAAAGTCATGAAACAAAAAAGAGTAGAAAAATATTTATACAAGTCGGATAAAGTATATTTTTAGTGGATAATTAAATAATCAATAATTCTTTTCAATATTCTGTATGAACACACTTTTTAATCAGTCATATAAGGCAGAGAAAAATTATTGTTACTATTTATCGACCATAGACAACAATTAATTCACGGAATTGTCTATGGACTCCATATATAAAAAAACAAAATTGAGGATTGGCTCTACACTTTCTTTTGGCTATGACGACCACAGAGAAAATAAAGTTATTCCCTGGTCTGTGATGACGACACATAAAAATACAGGAACCCAGAGCCGCGTATCGTAATGGAAATTATTCAACTATCTAGAGATATTTCCATAGTACAGTGATGTTATAATGAATAACTTCTTAATAATTAAAGAAGTCTGTGAATAAAGTAGGTCAATATGTGACACATTTTGATTTCATAATTCGAACTTTAAGCAATGAGCGTAGATAAATCTTTATTACGAGTTATTGAGTGCTTTGTAGGTACACAGTTAAATAATATAGAGGAAGCTAAACAAGAATACTTATAATATAAGGAAGGGATTATTCTATGCTCTACATACAGCTACTTTTTATATGAGTTGTAGTAATAGATAAAAATAGTCAAGATAGGCCCATCCGAACATTTTACGTAAACGTTCTTCATACTAGAAAATGTAGCACCATCTGTCGAAACTCCTGCGAAATACATTTTTATTTTTTTATATTTTTTTTTATCTATGTGTCTGTGGTCACTTTGCCTGCAATATTATTATTAATAAAAAAAAAGAAATAGGTCTTTACCTATCTACCTATACTGACTACTGACGGGGGAGGGTGCAAAATAGTCATTCTTGCTCCCTTAAACCGGCGACATTTTTTCGCGCTGTTCGCCCTGTCTTTAGTATACAAATCTGTGGTTGTAGTTGTAAAAAGTTTAATAGGATTAACGTACAAATCTTACGTGAGAACTTTAGTGTTAATCGTTAAAATTATAATGGTCAATCTGACCACAACAACAGAGTTGAAAATGAACTTCCAGTATTAGGTTACCGTTAGGTTCAGGACGCTTCGGCGAAAATCGACGATTTAGGATTTGTCTTAGTCATCGAGCAGCAATCTTGGGAGAAGAATTAAATAATCTTGTCTCATAACACCACCTTAAACGTTTTTATTGGCCAGTCTCAAAAATTATTACGAGTATGAAGGACTGCTATTGTATGTTCTTTCACTTTCCTCTCTGAGTACACCAGTCTACTCTATCCTAGTCTGATCGGCAATGTATCATCTCAGCCTGTCCAAATCAGGTGACTGCACGAGTCTTGGACCTGTATGTGTTGATACCTATATAAATTATGTTACGGACGAACCATTTTCTACTTGTCGAAGAGTTTGAGAGAGTTTTGTACCTATAATACATACAAAGACAGTCTCACATTGTTTATTAAATGAACATGCACTTAAAGCGCTGGCGTTGCATTATATTGTAAGAAAACAAGCAAGCAATAATGCACCCTCCTCTTTGATCGAAAGAATTATGTAAATAAAAATGATATTAGAATACAATTTTAATTTTAATGCAGTAATATTATTATTTGACCCGTTGGTCCTGTAATTTTCTAGAACAGTAAATTATGAAAAACGTCACGCCTTACAGGTTCTTGAGGGGAAGGAACGAGCTGCTTTTTGTTTTTAGCTGATGATAACTGTTATTTGGAATTATGGTAAGGACAGGTCCGTAAAGATGCTCATGTCAGGACTCCGAGATAAAAGATTTGATACGTTATTTATGGAGGTGTGTGATTGGAAATAATTGGGTTTGGCTGTAGCCGATACTTAGAAAAATTATTTTTAACTTCGACCGTTCGATGGGTAGGCGAGATAATTTCGATATTTTTATGGCTTTATACTAGTGGAATAAATTTATTTGGAAAAAAAAACCGGCCAAGTGCGAGTCGGACTCGCGCACCGAGGGTTCCATACCATAAAAGAAGTAAAACATTGAAAGAATCACTTTTGTATATGAATTTACGAATATAATTTTACATGTTGGCAAACCGCAAACGTAACTTTGTTTTTGGCGGATTATTGTTATTATCAAAAAAAGTATATTAGTCAGCGAGTTGATTTTATTTTTCCTGTAAAATATACTTACGTTAACTTCTATTGATCATAATTATTTCAGATTTTTTGATTGGTAAACTTCGGAGATAAGGGGGGGGGGAACGGTATTTTTTTCGACAGTTTGCCCAATAAATCAAAAACTATCAGGCATAAAAATTAATAAAAATTAGTTTTAGAATACGCAAGTAACGCCCTTTCATATGATACCCCCACTCAATATTGTTATTTCATTTTGAAATGGACGGACGGACGGACGGACGGAGAAAGTCTTACTAATAAGGGTTCCATTTTTACCAAATTGAATATGGAACCCTAAAAACAGCACCAATGAAAAAAAATTTAGTCTTTGAACAAGATTTAGATTTTAAGTCTGCGTGTGATAAGCTATTAAATCTTCATCAGCTGTTTTATGTTTGTGTGTACTTTATTTTTATGCGTGCTTTGTGGTAAACCAAAGACACTTGCATTTTTTTTCATTTCACCTTACAACAAATATAATCAGGGGCCTGATTACGTAAAACGAGACGACATAATCGTTTGTAAATTCTGCCCCACGATTGGCTGGCGGAAATCAGGGAACCACTCAGCATACAAAGTTTATAAACGATTATGATAATATGAATACGTTTTCCTTACACAATCTAGGGGCAGAATTGTTAAAATCTAATAACTATACCAATTTTGAATTATTTGTATCATGACGTAGTTATTTACCTCCCTATACCAGTAATCAAATCATATCCTTGCACGTTTAGCAGACAAAAACCTATTTATATTTTAATTCAAATTTTGCTATATTGTTCTATGGAGTATCACGCAAAAAGTTTCAAAAATCTTTTTTACTGCTAAGAAAACCTTAGGCCGTAAGGGGCGGAGTAGAATCATGGAGGATTACTCGAAAATTATCTAAATTTCATGATTTTTGGACGACGAGATGTACCTACCCCAAAGGTTTTTGAGTTTTTGTAAATTGCACAAATGCTATCATTCAAGGCATCAAGGAATCATAGATCGCAATATTTTGTATGAATTACATCTTGATTGTTTTACAGTTTCAGAGAAAAAAGCTGATAAGTTGGAGACAGATGGTCACATTGAAAAGATGTACCTAGAAAAGTTCAATTTTGCTCACCTACTTCTAATAAAGTATGGTTTCTAAAAATCAGATAAACAGGTACAAAACATTATAAAATGTATCAAACGTGGAAATAAGTGTTGCGCCTCTCAGGCCCGGTTACTTCAACGAACTTAACAGACAGATAAATAAATGATCGTTAAACATTGCGCTACAGCACAAAATGTTATATAGAGCGCAAAGAAGCTTATTTAATAAATAAATAAATAAAACTTTATTGTCACTTCTTATTGCTAGACATTATTATTCGCTTAACTATATATTATAACACTAAACTAAATCTAACAAAGGACAATAGGCCGCAAACTCAGCTGTGCTGGGCATTGGCAACAATGCCCAACGCTGGGTTTCAGTTTGCTCCGCTTTAACATATAAGGATTAAAAATTAAATTGCACCGCGCCCGGTTATTTAGTGCATTGGGCATTTTCGAGATGAGAAAAAACCATTGAACTTAAGCCACTGTTACCGTAAACATCACTTCTGTTTGTTACCGTAACCGACACCTGTGTTCGAATAATCACTTCAGTAGGCACTCCCGTACACCGCCTTTTTCATGCAACGTACTATTGAGTTAACGTGTAATTTGTTGGAAAATAAAGAAATTGTAACTAAAAAAGATACTCGTAGAATAAAATAGTAGGGATGGTACCCCTATCCTAAGGTAGCAGGAAGGAATCGTGAAGATGACTCTTCGCAACAGTTACCTCCAGAGCCGATACAAGATTCTAGAAAAGCGCCATATTTAACAGTCACGTGTCCGTTAGAGGTGGTTAATGTCTGTTGGAGCAACCGGGCCTAAGTCCATGTTATTACAAACTCACGTTCCACCATTATATGCCAAGGGCGGGCGATGCGATCTGTCTTATGTCAGCTAATAATACGGTACGGCGCGTAGACCCTTTCAAAAGTCGAGATTACCGATCTTGTTCCACACTAAACTAAAATATACTCGTACTTTGGTAAATAATAATATTGTGTTGTTTAGAAAATTCCTATTAATTTTAATATAAACTTGGAATACACATAAATTTTGCGCTCAGCAAGATTAGAATCTGCAACGACTGTAGTAGGAAACATATCCATTCCTTCAATTATATTCTAAGGCCCTTCGCACATGGATCGTAATTGTAGGCGTAGCGTAATCCTCGCGTACGACGAGAGCAGTAAAAGCACGAACATTTTCGAATCGTAGGAGGCCTAATTGTCATATTGTTTTGCATAGCGTCATAACGATACTCTTACGCTTACGAGCCGTGTGCGAAGGGGCTTATCCATTTAAATTTATTACGGATTTATATATTCCTACGGATGTGGCCTGCCCATTTCCACTTCAACATCCTTATCTATGTAACATTGTAACATAAATAATATGTCATCTATATCCTAGCATCTAATATATAAAATTCTCATGAAACAGTGTTTGTAAACAAACTCCGAGTGCCGAGTTTCTCGCTCGCTCTTCTCGGTGCAAATCAGATCACCGAATTTGGCAGTAGAATGTGACATTTCACAAATACCAGTAAGTTAATGTAAAATAGTTATTTGCTATGCAAGGGCGCAAAGTGGATTTTTGGGCCGAGTGTCAAATTTGAATGCTGAGCGGCGAAGGATTCTAGGGTTGAACCCTGAGCGCAGCGAGGGGTTCAAAGAATAGAATCCTGAGCATAGCGAGGCATTCAAAGACACGAGACCCAAAAAAATTTGCGCCAGTCCATAACACAAAATTTTTCATCTCACCACAGCGAGGAAAATCACCAGAAGAACACTTTAGATCGGCATTGCGATTTATGTTAAATGTTGTTTTTGGTAACTCTGAATAATTTCACTTACTGAAACCACCTTCAATCATCACTCACCTTATTTCTTAAAACAAAAAAAATAATGAATAAAGTTATAAAAATATTAGGTATTTTCATTTAATCACGATTGGAAACATAGACAACTAACACTAGACCAGAAAAAAAAATTGAGAAACTTTTTTTTTACTTTTTTTTGAATGCGTTCTGAAATAGGAATTTCTAAGAACCAAAGATAATATAAAATTTTATAAATATTTTAACAATAATTACATAAACAACGAGGAAAAATCATGGATTAAATTAGATTTCTTTTATAATTAATAAAACTAAATAGGAGTTATTATATTTATTGATATTCTAAGAAAAAAAAAAAAAAAAAATATAAGTACCTATACAAACTCTAAGGTTGAACTTTTTTACTGAACGTATGTGTTATTAGAAAAAAAAGAAGTCTTCAGCTTTGACATTGACATGACACGTAATTCGAGTTTGACGTTGGAAATGCTTTTCGGCCCAAGGGCCGGAAGGGATTTTCATACTACTTTGTCTCCCTTGGGAAAAATGAAAATGCTTTGGCGGCCTAGGGAATATAATAGCATTTCCCGCCCGCATTTCGGGCATTAAAAAACGCTTTTCCGAGCGGGTGAGATGAAAAAATATTTTTTTTTTTATTAATAATTCTGAAGTAATAAGACTGACAAATGGACGGACATACAGACGGAGAAGAGCAACTCCTGGGTGGAATTAACTCTGTAAGGGAATTAAATCTCATTGCAAATTATAACGCAATAGTGCAATGTGCGTATTGTCACTTATCAGTCACCGCTCGCTTCCGCGATGCAACTCTGACTGTACCTACCCATACTATCTTATCTACAAGGTCACCCGCATCGCACTGTGCTAATAATCGCTTGCATTTCTTCCCTATAACGTGTTACAACTTTATTGTGTCGTAGTTTTATATCTCATTACAAGTTTAAAGTTAGTAGGTACACCTATATCAAAATATATATTTTTTTCCAAAAACCAACTCTACTGCCACGTCCGTAAAGCAGTATTGCTCTGAGAAGAGCGAGAAATAACTCGGAACTATTACTTCAAAAGATTAATACTTGTGTTAACAATTTAGTATTTATAGAGATTATTATAATATCAACTTGCTCTATCTTGCTTCCAAGAGTCTTTGTCCTCCCGTAGATACTTGATCGCGATCTGACCTGATGGCAAGTGATGATGCAACCGAAGATGTTACCGTGTTAACTTGGAAGGGGTAAGTAACTCACCCCAACGGTTTCTACACAGCATCTCGCCGGAATGCTTAGCATTGCTTTTACCCAAGTAACGTTTTCGTTTCTTCCAGTTAGACGAAGAGATGGTGGTACCTACGTAGAATCATAGAGTTTATTGATTTATTTGCGTAAAATATTGTAACACCCATGTTTTGTGACATACATTTCCTCATCAAGTGTCAAAATTATTATATTTTGTTTGTTTATTCAACTCTTCGGTGTTTGAGTTAAACTTATGTAAAGTATAAGAACTTATTTTAAATGTTTTGAGTGGTAAGTACTGAATGCCGATTTTAGTTGTGTTTGCAATGCTTGGTGACTTGGCTTTTTGCTTATCTGGGAGGGTTACGTTGCATATTTATTTATTTATTTGAAAAGTAATCCACAATGCTACATTAAACTAACTACTACTAACTATCCGCCTATGGACGTCCACTGCTGGACATAAGCCTTTCCGAGAGCGCGCCACCACCAATGAAAAAAGGTAAGTAAAAATGGTTAATAATTAATATTTGACATAATATTGGACCTATAACTTTACTGTTTTAGCACAAACTTAAAATTGGTTATTTCTTGCTTCTACATCCACCTCTTCGACTATTTAACTATGGGCAGGTATATTGAATATATCCACTTCTAAAATTTTAATGGCGTGTATAATCCGCCAAAGATCGTATCGATCTTAATGTAACGGGTGTGCAATAAAACGTAATGGTTAGAGTATTATCCGTGTAGTATTGTCTGAATGCTAGACAATTACGAGCCAATTATGTGGCCATTGTGTTCTCTAGATTATGGTTCGGGCGATTCGGGGTAATAACATAAACATACAGGCCACGCCTCGTTGCGTTTATTATCATTATGGATATGATTATTTGTTATAAAACACTTTATTTATTGTTGGCGATGTTTGAACAGTTGTTGTTTTATGGTAGGCGTGTCTTGGACTATGAATTTAGCTTTCGTAGTATCTACGTAAAAATATTTCTATAACTATACGATTCGGAAATCAGTTCTATTATAATATTTGACTAGTTGTTGACAACTCCCGTATGGTCTAGTGGCTAGGATACCTGGCTCTCACCCAGGAGGCTCGGGTTCGATTCCCGGTACGGGAATACATTTTTACATTTTTCTGGTTTATGCATCTATTTAAAAATATTTGTTTGTTTACATGGCTGTAAAATTCACTTATGAGAGAGTTGGTCTGTTGGGGTAGCCCAAACGCCCCCTATAGTTTACAGTGTAGGTATATTCATGTAATCTGACTCTTATTTCCCTATTCTATCGTTCTTACCTTCTTCATAACTTCACCTTAATCTTCAAAACTTTGACGTGGGTGAAGAAACCTAACTGCCCGTCCACACTGCTCGCGAAGTTGCCCGAAGTGAGTCCGAAGTGAGTCGAAGTTAGACGAAGTGCCCCTCCACACTGCTCGCTCCGTTCAACTTCGGTCCCACTTCGGTCAACTTCGCGAGTAGTGTAGAGACTGTGTAAGGTTTCACTCAGCGGAAAATTCGTGCCGCATTCAATATGACGTCGATCCAGCACCAACTAGGTACATATTTCGTCTTCAGAGTCCTGTGTCTCCATACATTCGACCAAATCATTTGTAATTCGTGCATATTTCGATCATGTTGTGGTGTTATTCGTGTTCATATAGAAATAATATATGCTCTTGGCCATATTTGGTTGGGAAATACTTCTTTAAAACGAAATATAAATCAATTTTGATCAAGAAGTTATCACTTCGGTCGAGTTCCGTAATACCAAAAATTATGAATGAAAACTTGTAACTTGTGGTGTTTTTCTTTAGCTGGACAAAAAAAAAACTGTGCTCCTGAACTAATGCGACGTGATATTGTGTTGTTTTTATTATAAAACAAATAAGCAAAAAACATGTCCTTTTTGACGCAAAAACAAGCAAATCGAAATGATTTTGGCATTAAGAATGTATGAAGAAATCGTAGGTCAGAGCATTCTTAACTTGGCTAAATACGTTGGGAGCAGTAGTTCATCGGACGGCCGTCATCGTGTCATACGCCTTCGCCCCAAGGTCGATGCAGCTTCCTGGAGCGCGTCACGACTCAACGCCAAACGGCACACGCTTACACCTCAACAACAGGCGTTATCCGCGAACGTGACTCTAATTTCCAATGAAATAATATAAAAAAGGAGTGTGGCACTGGAAGACTGCCGCGGTAAAGCTATTGCATAGAATTTAAAGTTATTTTTAGTTTTGCCATCAATCGAAAAGTAGAACTTTTGGTACCAGGCTGCCATGAAAGCAGAGAGCGCAACTCCATAAACTTTTTAGTTTTTAGTTTGCCATCTATAGAAAAAAAGCAGAACTAAAAAGTTTGTGGAGTTGCGCTCTCTGCTTTCATGGTAGCCTAGTACCAAAAGCTCTACTGTAGGAGTGCCAGGTTATTTTCGTTACGGAATTTCTGGATTCGGTCTGCACCGTCAAAGCCCGCGATAGAAGCTATGCAATAGCTTAAAAACCATTACACTCCTTTTTTTGCAGTCGTGTAATAAGTAAATAATGAACCAAATAAAAAACACGACTGCCCTGTAGTAAAGTGACTTTTTCCAAAAATAGCCTGGGTAACGTGGAATGATGTAAGGATTCTAACGATACCCCATATGTGCTAATCTCTTCAGTCGGTCAGGAGTTATGGTGGAATAAAGAAACTCACGTGCGTATCTACATAAAATATGAAACCTAAAAACAATACACTCCTTTTATTGGACAGTCAGGTAAAAACAGGCGAATTAGTAACGTCTACGAGTTACGACTAGAAATATGTATATTGTCTAAAAATTGTCCTTTTCGGCCCACAATACTCGTAGTATTAGCTACATGTAGCCTACGCGTACATAAAGCCTCCACTTCTACCTGCTGGTCAAAGGATTACTTATAGTATGGATTTGAGGATTAATTGATGAAATGGTCAATCACCATATTATCGAAAGTTGTGCGTGTAATGTCTCAGAGCGCTACGTCTCTCAGGTTCCTACTGTATATAATATTTACCAGATGATGCCGAGTAAATGCCTAATTTTTCTGGCCAGTTTTAGGTTTCGTGGCAATGAGTAATTCAGAGTTTCACTAACCGTAATTAAAAGAGACTTTTAGCTATTTAAAGATCTTTTATATCGTTTTTTTTGCTGCACAGTCGATTTGTTGGGTTCACGTCTAAAGTGAACCGGTGATTGATTGTAATAAAATACCTACCTATCGAAAGATGAAGAAACTCTGCTGTTTTAAAGAATTTGAATTCGGAATATCTATACTAGTTCATTTAAGGTCGGATGGAGTAAAGCCTCACACTTTTGTATAGGTACAAATCACCCTAAAGCCAGCTTTTCCAAAATATTAAGCGTGGTTGTGCTTACCAAATTATGTCTATCTATTTTTGAAAATAAGAAGATACTTTTATGTACCTGGGCATATTCACCTAAAAAGTAAAACGCATTTCCTTCATTGATTGTAGGTTATACTCATACCTATAGTGGAAAAATTACAAAAAAGTTCCATAAAATAATAACTCGTTCCACATTGTAAGAGTCATAATATATTATTATAAAGGGCATTTGTCTATAACGTCGTAGTTTCTTTAAAATCAAACAGAAAATCAATTTGAAACTTGTGTAAAACTTTTCTCGCAACAATTGAAGTAAGGTTATTCGAAAAAAATCAAGGTCTCTTTGAAACTTGGAAGAATATGTTTACTCCAAATGATATTATTTTATGTATGTACTTAGTTCTTCGGGAAAAAAGTGAATAACCAACTACTCGACTGCTCTATCGGTGATTCACGAGCTGTGCTAGTTCAATCGGTCATATACCAACAGCTTGAATATGTGACGTAACCAATCAGAAGAGCATTTTTGAAAATTCACAACCCCTTAGAGGGTAAATAAGGGGTCATACGAAGGAAGTCGTGAGCATCCACTGGTCATGCTTTAAACAAACGTCTGTTGTAGAAAATTAGTACAAAATCCAAAATGATTTTTTCCTCGTTTTTTCTCCAATTTGCCAAAGTGGGCGAGTACGTTTTTTGTGCAGTGTAGTTATTATTACTTTAGATACTCTAATGGCAGCGTTGACCTTGACAGTTTGAAAGGTCAGTGACGCTGGAACTAATACCTATTTTAGTCGCTTTTAGTCGCTTTTGGTAGAAGTTTAGTGCTTTAATTTTCTATTTATACCATAGTATATAAGCTTCCTATAGTTTACATCCATGTAGTTTCCGTGGCGTCACCTGAATTGCGATTCCGGCTGAAAATCAGCGCTATATATTTTTGTGCTCAGTATTATGCTGAGCCTGGACCATTTTTCGGGTTGTGCCATGCGTGATAGGTGTATATACTGTATGCTTGTTATGTGTGGCACAATTTGGAAATAAATGTTTTTTCTTTCTTTCTTTCTTTCTATTTTCAATCAAAGTTAGATGGATTTGTTTCTTTGAAAGCATATTATTTGTGGTATTCATAACGAGTATTTGATGAGTTTAGTTCATTTTATTTAATACTGTTTATTATGTAATACGAATTGACCAATATCACGGAATACATAATAGTATTAACGGTACAAATAGCAACACAGAGAGCACTTTGCTCTTTGGCATCATTTTGGTAGCAAAAAATAACGGAATTTTCAGTAAAGATTAATCAAAAATTTTGTTTCAGTGTGAATATTTAGAAACACTTTGTAGTTTTTTTTCCGATTTGGCAGAGTGTTGAGTTTTTCTTTCCTCCTCATATTCTAGGTATCGTTACGTCAACCAATTTGATGGGTGTGGTTGAGCTAGCCTTGGCAGTGGCATTCGTTCTTGGCCACCTTAACCTTGTTAGAACGGTCAAAGATTTTCTGCGAAGAAAAGTTTCAAACTGATTTTTTTTTGCTAGGAACCGTAGAATTGCATGAAATCTAGTCCTGACTCGGTATCATGTTTAAGTTTAAAAATAATCAAGTGCAAGTCGGAATTGCCTACTGAGTGTTCCGCAATATCAAGACCAATTCTCAATAGTATAATTAAGTAAACGCAAAATAGCCTTAAAATCTTAAATCAAGCAAAAAACAATTTGTTGTGTGAGAGCCCTTTTAAAAGTTTATTTTAAACATCTACTATGAAAATCTGTTTTACTACTACGATCTATAAGTTACAGCCTGGTGACAGACAGACAGCGGAGCCTTAGTAATAGGGTTCCATTGTACCCTTTGGGTAGGAGTGGAATCTTATTAAAACTGTCCTTATATGAGCCAAATTTCTTAAAGATGGCGTTTAGCCAGTGGATGCATTATACCTTTATATTTTCGTATTGTGATAGGTGTTTTATACGGAACCCTACACTGCGCGTGGACCGACAAACACTTAGCAATATTAAATTATAATAAGAGTATTAGAAACATATCAGTTGCAATAAAAAGGGGTAGCCTGAGTCGCCTTCACCTCAGCAAGTCAGCAACGAAAGTTCAACGGCTTTTTGGGGGGTAATGAACGGTAATTGAGGTTACATAAGGGGTAACCAAGGTTCATTTTAACAAGTTTTCTTTGAACTTTACTTTTCCAGTAGTATCAACACACTCCCGGATAACTCACGGGCCAAATCATAAGACGTCAATGGCCATATCATGCAAAAAAGGAAAATCTTGATCAAAATTTGAATGGGGAATAATGGTTTTGATGATTTTTTATTCCAAATGATAGAATAATAAAAAAGCAAATATAGAAATATGGAATGAATCAATGCAGGCGTTATTTTGTGGAAGTCCAACAGGACACATTGATTTATTTTGCTATAATCGACCACTTGAAAAGAATTTGTATGGTCCAATATCCAAGAACATCGCCAACACTTACACAATGGTAGAGTGTCTATCACTCTATGATTTTGCACTGTGAAGTCAACATTTTCTGGAGGATGTCCCGGTGTTGGAAGGAAACTCCGTGGCGACCTCCGTGGCGCAGGGGACGCACGCTCGGATTCGAGTGGGAGGTCACGGGTTCGATTCCCGCCACGGGCCACTTTGGAATTTTATAATTTCTAAATTGGCTCAGGTCTGGTCTGGTGGGAGGCTTTAGCCGTGGCTAGTTACCACCCTACCAGCAAAGACGTGCCGCCAAGCGATTTAGCGTTCCGGTGCGATGCTGTGTAGAAACCGTTGGACTTTACTTACCCCTTCGAAGTTAGTATGTTAACATCTTCGGCTACATCATCACTTACCATCAGGTGAGATCGCAGTCAAGTACTAACTTGTATAGCGTAAAAAAAAAAAAACTTGCGTCGCAGAAATTGTTGGAAGAATTGTGTGTGGTGTTTCATGTGGGCGGTGGTCCTACATATTGGACCATACAGATTCTTTTCAAGTAGTGGATTATAGCAAAATAAGTTAATCTGTCCAGCTAAATATACACTTCAATGTGGTCTGTGCCGTTCGGGGCCCGCCTAAATCCAAACTATCCAAGGAGCTGAACTCTGAAGTGATAGAATTACGTCACTGCTAGTTAATGTTTCAGTTCAAACATGAGATTGCCTTAGCTCTGAAAACCGAGTCACCTTCATCTTGAAGAGCGATGTGCGATGTGGAATGTGAGTAAAATTATTCTAAAACTCTAGACGCTAATGTGATTAATAATAATGTCACTGCTAACTGGTAAATAATAATTGACGTATCGGTTCGCTCGTAACAGAGGTTTGTCATTGCACCATGAAATAACTTCACCTTGCAATGACTTTATCAGTATATCCCATCTAGGATAAGTGGACTAGTAAACCCAACTGCTAGTTGAAGTATCGGTTCACACTTAAAGATCGCCTTGCATGCCCATTCACCTTTGCTTTTCAAGGTACTATGTTATGAGGAGTACGAGAGGGTTTTGTTGCATATCCATAAGATAGTCCTAGATTAACAACGTCACTGCGAGATTAGCAAGTTGACGAGTCGATTCACACTTGAAATTGCCCTGCATGCCAAGTCACCTTTGCTTTGCAGGGCAAAAAGCTAAATAGGTCTACACGGTAGATTGACGACGCCACAAGTTGATGTGTCGGTTCACATATGACACAGCCTTGGCTCTGCGAGTCACCTGCACCTTGCAGGGCCATGATGTGGTGTGGTGTGGTGTCGTCATGATGTGGTGGGAACGATTGATGTCATAATATCGTGTTTTTTTGAGATAGGTCTAAACGGTAGATTAACAATGTCACTGCTAGTTGACGTATTGGTTCACACATGACACAGTCTTGGCTCTGCGAGTCACCTGCACCTTGCAGGGCCATGTGCAGAGATAACGATCGATGTTATGATATTGTTTGTTTTCTAGGATAGGTCTAGACGGTAGATTATTCAACATCACTGCTAGTTGACGTATTGGTTCACACATGACACAGTTTTGGCCCTGCGAGTCACTAGCACCTTGCGGGGCCGTGATGCGGTTGGAACTACCGATGTTATAATATTGTTTGTTTTTCTGGGATAGGTCTAGACGTTAGATTAACAACGTCACTGCTAGTTGATGTGCCGACTGCCGGTTGACACAGTCTTGGCTCTGCCAGTCAGCTGTACCTTGCAGGGTCGTGAAGCGATGAGAACGATCGATGTTATATCGTTTGTTTTTCTGGGATAGGTCTAGACGGTAGATTAACAACGTCACTGCTAGTTGACGTATTGGTTCACACATGACACAGCCTTGGCTCTGCGAGTCACCTTCACCTTGCGTTGCGGTGCGCCAGGTCAGTGACGTGTGGAGTGTGTGTGGTAACGCTCGCTCGGCGCCCGGCTGAGGCGGGCGCTAGCTGCTAGAAACTGGGTTTAGGACTCAAATAAAACTTAATATGAATGAATTCATGAATGAGCGGCTTGTTTGGCAAACACGAGTTACAAAAAGCATTAATTAGATACACTTGTGTGAATGTTTGAAAATCCTTCACTCCACAACTTCTAAACAAATTTGGCTGAAATTCTACATGTAGATTAACGACCTGCTGTAGTTGAATACATTACTTTTTTTATCCCGAAAAATTATTTTTTTCTTGGGATTGGTTTCCGCGGATGAATCGCGGGCAAAACCTAGTTATTTTAATGTTTGCGGGAAGAGAAAACTCTTTGTGGGAATTATAGATATACTAGCTGATGCCCGCGACTTCGTCCACGTGGGATAAAAACTATTCTATCTTTTAAGTTGGACCAAATGACAGATATTCACGAAGTTTGAACTAAATCGGTTCAGTAGTTTAGGAGTCCATTGAGGACAAATATTGTGACACGAGATTTATATATATTAAAGATTTTTTTCTTGAGATTGGTGAACACGCGGATGAATCGCGGGCAAAACCTAGTTATTTTAATGTTTGCGGGAAGAGAAAACTCTTTGTGGGAATTATAGATATACTAGCTGATGCCCGCGACTTCTTCCACGTGGGATAAAAACTATTCTATCTTTTAAGTTGGACCAAATGACAGATATTCACGAAGTTTGAACTAAATCGGTTCAGTCGTTTAGGAGTCCATTGAGGACAAACATTGTGACACGAGATTTATATATATTAAGAATAATTGTGCGGATTGTCGAAAATTTCCGCATTTTCACTGAAATTCCTGCTCAAAGATACCACAAAAGCCTGACAGCTTAGAAAACTCTAATCATCCGAAAGCCCTTATCAATATTAGTACAAAGGGGCCGGTTAATTGAAATTGGACCTTACCTTGTTTTTCTTGCCTTGAATCAATCATTGTTAACGTGATCGTGAAAGACTCTTGCCACTTCAAAAGATCAAGTAAGAACATTGATATCAAAAGCACGGAAGATGCCTAGAAGATGATTTACTATCATTTATTTTTATTACAATTTAATAATATTTTTAACAATGTCCCTAAAAATAAATAAAAATACACGTTTAAAAAAAGTTAAATAAAATATCAAAAGCACGGAAGATGCCTAGAAGATGATTTATTGTTAGATAACTATTGCTAAGGTAGCAATCCAGTAATTCCCAAACATTTTGGCAATCACCACTACAAAATAGCAATTGGCATTTTGTAGTGGCGATTGCTAGTGGAGCCGAAAAGTCCTGAAGTGGACCGCGCTCAAGCTGCTAGCGTGGGGTGCCCTCCAACTAAGTGGACCGACGACATAAAAAGGGGGCGTGGCTGGATGAGGAAGGCTGAGGACAGGGTGTGGTGGCGCTCGCTTGGGAAGGCCTATGCCGGACAGTATGGACGTCCGCAGGCTGATGTGATGAGGATAATGATGGCCCCGATTGTCATATAGCACATAGACAACTTAATAGCTAGCGGTGCATATAGGTAAGTAGCTGGTACTATTCCTCCAAACTTAATTGAAATTAAAATAGTTTTCCTTATAATTGATTAGTTTGAGCTTTTAAAAGTATTGATAGAGAAAAGTGTGATTTCAGTATTCTTTACTATTCCTTTATGCATAGAAGTCTATCGTGTATTTTAGTATATCATTGGTGTGGTAGGTAGGAGCCGTATCGTTGGCAGGTGAAATAAGAAAAATCATTCAGAAAATTCCCGGAAAACTTCCGACCACTTCAAAACTTACTGAAGACGAATTTGAATCTTAAAACGAAGGTTATAAGGTTTAAAATAGTTGAACCTTACCATAGGATTTAATAGTAAACTGTTTCTAAGGGTAAGATCACACTAACGACCTTTGCGTCTTTGCAAATTTGGGTAAATGATAGTTATCAGTGTGATCACGTAATGACTTAATGAATAAATAAAATAGTTAAGGCTGATTTTTCAGTCGCCAGAAAATCGTTAACTAGCTATAAATTTACGACGTTTTGAAAGATTTTGTACAGCATATTATGTTTCAGTAAATTTAAATACGAATCAAAATTTCACTCGCAGAGTGATTTGAACCCATTACATTTCAAATTAGGATTTGAAATAGAATAGATGGCGCCAGTTCTACCTAAGACTAAACTCAACATTACGAATCTGAATTTCATCGCAAAGAGATATGGCTCGTATAGCTCAGTGGTAAGCGCACCCATCCACGATAGCTGGGAGACGCGGGTTCAAATCCCGCTGCGAGTGAAATTTTGATTCGTAGGTATTGACATTTATAGACTTACATCCTAACGGTGTAAAACACTAGTCAAAAAGATAAAATCAGCATAATTATTATGTTTCAAATTTATTCAACCAACAAATTTCAAAATCAAACCTAAGATAAGTAAAATAATTTCTGCGACATTTCTGTCGTCATTATTGCAGGCGCACTGCAAGTCCCGACCTACCATGCGGTGAGCAAGTTTCTAAAGAACATGTTGTAACATCAAAGGGATGCGTTACAAAGGCCGTCAACAGTAATTTGTCATTCCACTTTGTAGTTTTACTCCATTTTTACTTAATTTTACTCCGTTTTTATTCAAACACGAGGTATGTTGGAGCTTCGATTATATTTTTCCAAGAAACCGTTTAACAAAATGAACGTAATATTTGTATAAAAATGATATAGAATTAGTAGTAACACACATTAAAATTATGTGTTATTTTATACATAGAGTGTTTCTTTTAGGGTTCCATATCAAAAGGGTAAAGCGGGACCCTACTACTAAGACTCCGCTGTCCGTCTGTCTGTCTATCTATCCGTCTTTATCTCATGAAACGTGGTAAGTATTAAGACAGAATTTACTTCGCATGCCAGTCGTTACGTATACCTACGTTGCATAACCGATGCAAATATTAACCAATCTGGGGTCTGATTGCGTAAGAAAAACGTTTTCATCGTTATCGTAATCGTTGGCATACTCTGCCCCCGATTGGCTAAAGTAAATCAGGGAACCAATCAGCGGGCAGAGTTTCAAACCGATTACGATAACGATGAATACGTTTTTCTTACGCAATCAAGGGGCTGTGTCTAATGGCTTGGCCAATGCAAACATTATCCAGTCGGTACCCAAGATGTTACTAAATCGATAATATTATAGATATTCTGCAGTGAAGCAGTTATTGCGAAGCGGAGTTTTAGTTTAAAGGTGCTTTTCAAACTGTAACTGGAACATTACTGGACATATGTTGTTTTAGATCTACGAGTGCTATGCAATCAGGACGTCTTTCTCAAAAACAGTATTATATTATGAAGCTTAGATAGAGAGCTACTCGTATAGCAGTTCACGCATTGACTCATGACGGCTTACATTATTCAGTGCAGCCATTAAATAATTCCCTGTACCGTATTAATATGAATTTAATATAGTAATAGGTTGCCAAAGCAGCTTATTATTATTTTATTCGTGTGTTACAAGTTACAAGCGGCTAGATGTTGCGTAAGATGCAAATACTCTTCATAAGGATTACAGTTTACAAAGGAACAAATTGGAATTCGCAACAAAATCAAATTTAAGCCTTATGAAACATTTTGAATGTTTCTATAAATTCTTAATTTACACAGAATTAGGGTGTTAATAAGATTAAAACCTAATCTTAAATTATTTAGCATTCAATTTATGCAAACAATACACAGATAGGTGGAGGGGAGGGTTCTCAAATGAAAATACTTCTAAATATCATCCAATGGTAGGAAGCTGTACAAAAATCTGAAACGGTGGTCATATAAATTTTGTTAGTGTCTCTTATCAGTCTAATATCAGAGAATGTGAGGCCGCTTCCAAGGAAACGCTGCGCTTTGGTGCTCACTCAACTCCAAGTTGCGCCCACATTGCGCTCCGCGTTAAGCTCCAAACTCCTTTTTTATATCTATGGAAGCGGTGGTGTAATAGCTAGTCCATATTTTAGGCTCTTTAAAAATAATGTGTTTTTCTCACTAGTTTAATCGTGATAAACCGACGAGTACATTATCAATCAATCAATCAATCAATCAATTAATTCATTTGCTGGTATAGGTATTAACAAAAGTTGGTTTAAGTTACAAACATATAAGGTATAACTATACCACACCATATTGGCATGCAAATTATAATCACTAGAATGCCAACATGATAGTCCTAGTTGGTAAATCCCGCGTCAGCTTATGCCTTGATGCGCATAATATATTGACTAATAGGCTTACTGTACGCCGGATCGATGTAACTATGTATGTTTGCGAGTCCCCATTAATGATTGCAACGTAACAAGCGATAAAATCGATTTTCGGATACCTATTCAATTGGCGAATGTGTAGATTCTCATTTCACCACATATTCTAATATATATAAATCTCGTGTCACAATGTTTGTCCTCAATGGACTCCTAAACCACTTAACCGATTATAATAAAATTCGCACACCATGTGCAGTTCGATCCAACTTGAGAGATAGGATAGTTTAAATCTCAATTTATCTATTTTTTATCACCCCTAAGGGCAAAACAACGTTTGCCAGGTCAGCTAGTTACTTATAAAATACTTGTTATTTTAGATACTTAGAAGATCCTTTAGGAAAACTTTTGATGAATTGCTACAAGGCATCGAACTAGAACGCCCACAGAAAAAAACCCTGCTTGTTCATAGAAAAAATATAACATTTTTCTAATCATAATTGTTTTGTTACTCTGAATAAAGAAATGTCACTTGTAAGTTGTAATTCTTGTAAAAGGAGAGTTGTGTCACCAAATAAATTATATTAGGTATGTTATATGTAGCTAAAACCTCGTTAACTAACTGAACAGTCGATCAAAAAACAGCTCCAGCTAAACTAAGCAGCTGAAAAACATAATTCGTAAGCGGCCATACAACAATAATATAATGGCAATACATACAAATACTCCGGAATAAAACAAAATAATGAAGCCTGAACGATATAATTCCATTGAAGCACACTCCACCCGTCTACGTTACAGACGCGCGTGATGCTGTAGAATTTGGCCAATTAACAAACAAACACATACGTCAGTCATTGTTCCACCGGCCCCGAAGGCTGGTAAGTGCTGAGTTTTGTTTTTAAAATCTTCAACGTTCATTTCATGCTTTCCTGGTAGCAGCTTTGGGTCTCGCACGCCGTGCCAATCAATATTTTCGAAATATTGATGACCTAGTCATTTTTCATCTTGATTTTCCGGAAATTGACTTTAGAAATACTGTATGATTTGCATCTCACTAAATAAATAAATTAATAGAACCATTGTACACGTCGTATTTTAGCGTAAGCGATAGTTTATAATGTTATGTGTAGGTACTAAATGACTGATAATAAAATATTTAATATTTTTTATTATTTATAAATACAATATAACTATAGAAAAACACCCGAACACTAGAAAACTAACCAGAATATATTTGGTTAGTTTTCTAGTGTTCGTGTGTTTTTCTTTTCCTTAATCTCTTATTAAATTGAGATTATAAAAATTGTATCGGTACTCAAACATACTCGTACCCACACAAGCGCTGAAGACATATAATAGCGAAACTCTCAGCGAAACTCGTCTGCTACCCGTAAGAGCTGGGGTTAGTTTATAAAAACTTCATGCTTTCCTAGTACTCAATCTAGGTATTCTTCGGGATTCTGTAAATCTGTCTCTTATATATCGATTCCTGCTCTTCGTAAATTGTTAATATTATTTGCACTGATTACTAACCTCAAGATATGGGCATACGAACGATATACGTAAACCTTTTTCATACAAGCAAACAGTAGCGCCAACTGTCAAAATACTATAGGTGGCCGCTGGGTGAACTAGCGCGTGGCCTTATACTGTTGGTACTAATGACACCGATAAACTGGCGACATTTTTTCGCACGGTTCGCCCTGTCTAGAGTAGATGTCAATTATTATTTGTCAATTGGTCGTCGTTCACGCTCCAACTATAGATAGAGCCCTACCTTACAACAACAGCTTCTTGAATGCGGCAACTTTTTCTTCTAGTGTGAGTGTGTGTGAAGTTGACTGCATCCTCAACCATCAGATTTCGACTTTAAAATCAAATCAAGGACCTCATAAACCAACCCCAACAGTGTAGAATGAACCGTTTCAAGTAGTACAGTAACAGTGTATTCGGGGCGTCGTAAACAGGCGGTGTTTATTTTATTTGCAATTTCGTTTACATTACGCGAGCATGCGATTTCCAAATCACCTTGCGTCGGTCGTACTCAACACCGAGTTCATGCTCCTTGGGAACGTTGCTTTTAGTGTTTGGATTTATGCAAGAAATAATATCCATCTAGCTATACCAGGCCAGGTTCACTTATCACGTGATCGAAGAAACTACAGGTAGCCGTCTTGACGTACTAATTTCAGACGGCTGTTGCTCGCGTTAGTTCTTGTATTTCACGCGCTACGTGCGCCCGATTTCGAGGCAAACTTAGTACGTCGAATGAAATAAAATTACGTGATGTAAAGAGACCACAATTTTGCGTTTGTTGCGTGTTGTTTGCGGAGGCGGAGCCAGGCGCTATTGCGAACTGAATTGCACTTTTTGTGTCAGCGCTAGAGTCGCTATTTCTTTAAATCATCTTGCGGAGTGAACCTTCAGTACCGTTAGAGACTATTATGTATTCCGTGGCTATACTAACCAAAAATAAACTCTATGTCACTTCCTCATGGTTAAATGCGTCATTTGTTGATTTAGCCTAATTTTTTGCCTGGTTGTTTAGCACAAAAATGCTTTTGGTACCTAAGTATCATTTTAGATGGACATATTTCGTATTTTAGTATGAGTTAACCATAATAACTTTAATGCATTTAAGCTCATAATAGACTACTCTCAAAATGTCCTTTCTTGTTAAAACTTCACTTAATACTTTTAATTCTAAGCGAACATTCTGAATTCGTGATATCGAATGAACTTGTCCACAAATTACATAGATTAAAAAAATCGAATAAGAAAGAATCGAGACTCCCAACTATTACGACAGACTTACAGACGGACGAATGAACGGACAGCGGATGCTCAGCAATAGCGTTCCCGTTTTCACCCTACAGGAACACAATCCAAAAAATGAACCCAACAACGAAAAGTCATGCCCATCAAGAAAAATACTACACACTTTATTTTTTACTAACATTTTATTTTATCGGTAACAAGATTTTCTACGAAATATTCTTTGAAATATCTGCACGGACACCTTTTCAAAAACAATGTCAATTTGTCAGAGAAACTTGCCATCTAAATCCCTACAAACGACTGCACTATATCAAACACATCTTCAAAATTCAGACGTTTCATCTCTAATCCTTTAGGTTGGCGTGAAGCGCGTCCGACGCAAATATTTACGGGGACGCCACAGCTGAGGTCAATTTTCCTAGGCCTCACACCCAAAACGTCCGAAATCAATAGATAAATCCAACTAAAATTCGACTTTACCCATCTCACATAAAGTTTACATTGGAAGGATAAAGTTAAAGCTATAAAATTGAGCAGGATATCGGGATATCGTCGAAAAATGTGATTTATTTAGACGCATTAAGGTACATTCCAGAATATGATCACCGATACCATTTCCAATATCCAAACGTCATTAATGCATTTCCACCCACAAGTTATTTTACACTTTGTGCAGCGGTTTTCTAGGTTGAATTTTGTCTGTAGATTTAACGTTTAAGTGCAGTGCACTTTGCCCGCGGTACAGCGATGCACCTTTGAGCATGTAGACCGATTTATGGTTATAATAAATGTATGGGTGTTTAATGTTCTAGATTATCTATACTTGTGTGCGACGACTGTTTCATGTCGGACTGCTCTCGGTCGAATAAAGAACCCTTTTTGTTTGCTAGATTGATTTAAATATGGCGAAACGTGTGCCCTAGTTGCTAGCATAGATAGTTTTCTCACGCTTTGCAATAAGGACTTTTTGTATATTATGTAAGTTGACAACGAGTACAACGACTTCACAGGCACAGTCAGTGTTAGCTTGGATTTGGGCGAATGCTCCTAAGTTATATTCCCTGCACGAGAGAATTTGGAATTTAATAATTTTTTTTTATAATTTCAGGTTCAAATCTGGTCTGGGAAGCTACGGCCACGCCTAGTTACCGCACTATTGGCAAAGACACATCGCCAAGCGATTTGCCATTCCAATGCAAAACGTGGTTACTGACGCTTGAATTGTAAAGATTCTCAAAAGAAATACATTTTCGATTATTGAGAAATTAACCCAATAAATAATATGAAATTTAAACATAGTGGCATGCTATTTGAACATTAAAATAATGCTTCTTGTGTTCAGTTTTTAGGGTTCCATAACAAAATGGTAAAAATGGAACCCTTATAGTGAGACTTTCTCCGTCCGTCCGTCTGTCACACTCTATTATTTCAGTAACTATCGCAGCTATCGACTTGAAATTTAGAATAGTTCTAGGTCATAGTGACCCGACGTCATAACAATCGTAAAAATTTGAAAATTGTTTTTATTTTTATTAAAAAGGGGGGAAAACCGGGTCGATAAAATTTGAAAATGAGATAACAATATTGAGTGGGGTATCATATGAAAGAACGTTACTTGTGTATTCTAAAACTAATTTTTAATTATTTTTAAGACTGATAGTTTTTGATTTATTGGGCAAACTGTCGAAAAAAATACCGTTCCCCCCCTTATCTCCGAAGTTTACCAATCGAAAAATCTGAAATAATTATGATCAACAGAAATTAACGTATATTTTACAGGAAAAATAAAATCAACTCGCTGACTAATATACTTTTTTTGATAATAACAATAATCCGCCAAAAACAAAGTTACGTTTGCGGTTTGCCAACAAAAGTACCTACATGTAAATTATACTCGTAAATTCATGAACAAAAGTGTTTCTTCCAATGTTTTACTTCTTTCATGGTATGGAACCCTCGGTGCGCGAGTCCGACTCGCACTTGGCCGGTTTTTTTTTCTTACAACAAATAGATGAGTCGAGTTCATATTTACCGGTTGTTAGATGATACACATTTAATTACACATAATATGCCCATTTGAGATGCAGTGCGCGCCATAATTTTGCATTGCAATATCATACGCAGTGACACATTGCAGTTCGCTCTTCTTCGTGAGACATCAGTTCATCATTTTCATCTCATTTACCATTTCTAGGACTCAATCCAGCTATCACGTCGACGTACAGTGCCCTACAAAAAGAATCACAAAAATACGTTACTGCTTCAGGGTAGAATAACTGACAATTCAGCGGTACCTACCCGGACAAACTCCGCAAGATAAGTCCTACCACCAATTACTTATTAGTTTTGAAAAACGCAAATGACTTTCACAAATAATCTCTTTTAACAGACTGTTTTATAGCCGTGTTTCTCAGCGTGTATAATTTGTTTTTATTACGGCTGATTTTTCAAATCGCCAGATGAATATATGCCATACAAAATCTGTCAATACTTCATAATATATTAATTTCTCAGTTAACGTTTATCTGGCAATTGAAAAATCAGCACTTAGAAAACAGAAATTTTCCCAGTTTATCGAGTAAAAAAAAACACAGTCGGTCAGACTAGCTTCATTTCAGCGGAAAATAATTTCCAGCAAAAACTGTCAACGTATTTATCTCTTCCAGCTACGTACTCGCTCGTCGGTGATTCATGGATGGAGCGGCTCACTGCGAGCGTATTTTATACGTTTATACGAGTTTCAACTCTGAAATTAAAAGCAGTTCGTTTGGATAGGTAATAGGTATAAGTTTTGACGACCTCCCTGGCGCAGTCGATATGGTTATACAGTGGACACTCATTTATCCGGTACAGTAGTTTCATGCTTTCGAATTTGTCGGATTATACGTACTGTA
This sequence comes from Coenonympha glycerion, assembly GCA_963855885.1. Lineage (NCBI taxonomy): Eukaryota > Metazoa > Arthropoda > Insecta > Lepidoptera > Nymphalidae > Coenonympha > Coenonympha glycerion. The sequence goes on from OY979646.1 coordinate 1,275,549, forward strand.
TATTTATGTATGTCGAATTTATTAGTATAGGTTGCTATTAAGGTAAAATCAACGATTCTGCCCGCGAAATTTAAAATTATTGTGGATTTTTGCAATTTGTACGCTAATTACACTTCAGAAGTTTATGGCAGTCAATTTGTGGGAATGGCGGTATCATCTCTACATGATTAAATCAAAATCTTTGCATAAAAATGTGTATCCTAGGAAATTAGCCCGAGTATCGATTTTTATGTGAGTAACTCGCAAGTCTCGGACTTATTTCTTGAACTCGACACTTTCGAGCAGAGATTTTTATATAAACACGTGCAGATGATATTTTTTTTTTTTTTTTATTGATAAATCATTTACAACTTGCCGCTTCCAGTGAGGCGACACTTGACTCCAAAAGTTTTAATAAAACTTATAATAACATGCATTAATTATGAATTTACAATATGAAAAATCTTGTTGACCAATATTATATTACATTATTATTAATATTAAATTATTATATAAATTAAATTATAAATTAAATCGCAGTTGCTCCATTTGCTTTCGCTGCAATCCGAAGTGCTTTTTCTCCAAAAGCTAGCAGGTGAGAACGGCAGCTGTCATCTCCAATCGCTATGCGAAGACTCTCTTTAGTCAGTTGGAAGCCCAACCTGAATTCACAGTCCATGCGATGTTTACTGAAGCGAGGACATAATATCAAAATGTGAAAAATAGTTTCCTCGCTTATTTCATCGCATGGGCAAGCCGGACTTCCAGACAGCCTGAATCTATGCAGATATGACTTTAGCCCACAGTGACCCGTTAATAGTTGTGTTCTCAAATTTGTTAAAGTAAGTTTTCTAAGAACACTGTATGCTGACTGGACTTCTGGAAAAAAGGCCTTGGTGACCGAACCAGTGGATGCTTCGGAGTATATTTGTTGCCAAGTCTTAAGAGTATTTACCCTGATGAGGTGCTTAGCGAACGAGATTGGAATCAAGTCATATGATGACACTCCCTCATCTAGCCTAGCCGCCTTTGCCAAAGTATCAGCCCTTTCGTTACCGCTCAGACCTATATGAGCCTTGATCCAATAAAACTGGATGCTCAGATTCTGTTGAGTCATGATTTTGACTTGTTCTTGGATTTCTCTGACGAGTGGATGCTCAGGAGTCGCTGAAGTGAGAGCGTCCAGTGCGGATCTTGAATCGCTAAGCACGTTTCCGCTCTCTGATTTATGCTTGAGGTAGAGCACCGCTTGGTGAATCGCCACTAATTCAGCCTGGTATACACTGCAGTAATCCTCTAACTTACAAGTGCAGATGATATTGGGATTATCGGAATTTGACTGCCATAAGCCTATTATGTCTTATCAGCTTAAAAATCGCGAAAAACTACAAAAAATTTGAAGTTCGCGGGAACACTTTTGGTGTGCTCCTTAATCATGCAACTATCACTTTGTTAAAGAACTTTGTTTGTAAAAGCTTATTGCTAATACCAAAAAAAGTATACTTCTAAGAGATATGTTTTTACTTTTCCTGTAAAATATGCAGTAGTCTCTCCTTAACATAAGTAGGTATTTCGGATGTTTTGAATAACACACTTCGGAGATAACGGATACCCCATTTTTTCGACATTTTGCCCAATAAATCATAAACTATTGCATAAAAATAAACGAAGATTCGTTTAAGAATTACATAAATAGCATAAAAGCACGTGGTCTGAACCAATTAGCTATAACTGCTTATTTTATTCAATATTCCATAGCTGGATACAAAGAGTTACTATCGTTTATCTTTGCCGTCGATGTGGTAAACTCAGTCTGAGGCAACATCGAGCTGGTCTAGCTTGCGGCTGCGTTTCCACGTGATCGGTTTGCGGTGGAGCCAATCGTTCGGAAGATAGCTAGTTAGGCGTGCGGTGGAGTAGCCTACCGGATTTAGTGGATCGGGTTACACTGTGTTGCTTGTTGATTAGGTTTAATTATAGTTTAATTGTTTGATTGGCATTAAGTTTGATTATATTAGAAATCGTCGCGTACTAATTTTCCTATAAGGCGTAATATTCAAAAGGCGTATAGGCAAAATTTCTTTCTTAAATTATTACGTAGTTCCCTGGTATGGAGACGAACTGTCGAATATATAATATATCGAATTCTTATTTGTGTGTTCCGTGCCCAAAGGAAAAAAAACGTTGTACAGAGCCCTTCGTGCGTGAGGCCGAATCGCACTTGGCCGGTTTTATTAGGGTTCCATACCAAAATGGTAAAAATGGAACCCTTATGGTGAGACTTTCTCCGTCCGTCCGTCCGTCTGTCACACTCGATTATTTCAGTAACTATTCAAGCTATCAACTTGAAATTTAGAATAGTTATAAGAAATAGTGACGCGACGTCATAACAATCGTAAAAATTTGAAAATTGTTTTTATTTTTATTTAAAAAGGGGGGAAAACCGGGTCGATAAAATTTCAAAATGAGATAACAATATTGATTGGGGTATCATATGAAAGGGCGTTACTTGTGCATTCCAAAACTAATTTTTATTTATTTTTATGCCTGATAGTTTTTGATTTATTGAGAAAACTGTCGAAAAAAATACCGTTCCCCCCCCCTTATCTCCGAAGTTTACCAATCGAAAAATCTGACATAATTATTATCAATAGAAGTTAACGTATATTTTACAGGAAAAATAAAATCAACTCGCTGACTAATATACTTTTTTTGATAATAACAATAATCCGACAAAAACAAAGTTAAGTTTGCGGTTTGCCAACAAAAGTACCTACATGTAAATTATACTCGTAAAATCATGAACAAAAGTGATTCTTTCAATGTTTTACTTCTTTTATGGTATGGAACCCTCGGTGCGCGAGTCCGACTCGCACTTGGCCGGTTTTTTTTAAATAGGCTGACGCTTGTTCACAATCTCATCTGATTGAAAATCACAATGTGGTTGAAGATTTTAATTTTCTGCACTCTTTATCCATACACAAAGTTTTAAATATATTTACATTTAATATTTAATTTAATTTAAAAAATTACACGTCAAATTAAGAACCTCATCCTTTGTTAAAAATGTGTAATTTAGAACGATAAATAATTGTCAATAGTACTAGGTAATAATTTATAATCAAACTTTTTATAAAAATATTTTTCCTGTTATTATGGTAGGCAAGTCATGATTGCAGCTACAATTCAATCTAGTCTTGAATTCTAGGAAATAAAATAATTAGGTTCCGACTCGCATTCATAGCAATCATAGGTACAAAGACCCGGCTTTAAAATAAAATTTGACATTCACAGAATTGAGTTATCTTCGGAAATAATTCTGATGAAAGTACATACTATATTAAATTAGTTCCATTTTAAACAAGAATAAAATGATTTTAAAATAGTTTTTTCTCTTTTCATGCTCATAAAGGTGTTGTTTATGTTTTATACATAATATAAGCTGTATTTAATACAAATATATCTTATTATACACTAGTACACAAACTTCAAACTGCAAAGTATCTTTATTTCACATAGGCCTAACATACAGGCTCTTGTAAAAGGCCAATGCGATATTTTTGAAAACTACTAGTCGACTTTTTTTTAAGTCGACTTAAAACTGATTTTACGACGGTTTTAATGCACCGTGCACTGAGAAGAGGCCCATAGCAAACTAAGCCGGGTTTTGTTTTTGTTATGACCATTTTACAATAAATAGCTCTTAAAAACCAATTGAGCTAAACAGTTAATGTATGTAAATAATTCTTAATACGAATACAACGTTCATAGTCAGTGACATGCCTGCCTATTCAATTCGTCTCAGAACTTAGAATGCTCCTTGGTAACTTGTGATATCTTCTGGGTAACGAATATTTATAATAGTTTCATATTATCTATACTCATTTTACCAGGTACCAGAACTCTTTGAAAAGTCCGCCCGAATGCCACGTTTCTCTTGAAAGCACCCAGATTATTCTTGGCTATAGGAACGCGGAAGTTAGAAGGGCGTTTCATACCTTAGCATTTCGTAATAAGAAACGTGGAAGAAAATCGTCCCATATAACGTTCCTTGAGATATCAACCATACGGATGTCATGATACAGAGTCACCGTGAAATCGTTTGTCACCAACCGGAAGCTGGTCATTAGCTGACAGCTCCGCCGCTGGTCGACGGCCAAGTTCACGGCTAGCGAGCAGTGATACAAAATAATACGCGTGGAATTTAGCTCAGGAAGTAGTCAAATCCAGAGCTTTGCTACAGGGCTACTACGAAGTTTGACCATGAAAAATACTATGACATTGACTGGAAATGTTTTAAGAAATTTTAAAAGTTACCACACCGTAGTTTCATACTCGGTTTTACACCAAAGTGCTGGCATGACACAACGGTCTAGCGGCCAAGTTCACGGCTAGCGAGCAGTGATACAAAATAATACGCGTGGAATTTAGCTCAGGAAGTAGTCAAATCCAGAGCTTTGCTACAGGGCTACTATGTAATTGAACCATGAAAAATACTATGACATTGACTGGAAATGTTTTCAGAAATTTTAAAAGTAGTTTTAATTTTAAAAGTAGTACACCGTAGTTTCATACTCAGCCATTACTCCAAAATGCTGGCATTACACAACGGTCTAAAGGCCAAGTTCACGGCTAGAGATCAATGATACAAAATAATACGCGTGGAATTTAGCTCAGGAAGTAGTCAAATCCAGAGCTTTGCAATAGGATTACTACGAAGTTTGACTATGAAAAATACTAAGACACTATCTGGAAATGTTTTCAGTTATTTTAAAAGTTACTACACCGTAGTTTCATACTCAGCTTTTACTCCAAACTGCTGGTATGACACATCGGTCTAGCGGCCAAGTTCACGGCAAGAGATCAATGATACAAAATAATACGCGTGGAATTTAGCTCAGGAAGTAGTCAAATCCAGAGCTTTGCAATAGGATTACTACGAAGTTTGACTATGAAAAATACTAAGACACTATCTGGAAATGTTTTCAGTTATTTTAAAAGTTACCACACCGTAGTTTCATAATCAGCTTTTACTCCAAACTGCTGGCATGAAACATCGGTCTAGCGGCCAAGTTCACGGCTAGAGATCAATGATACAAAATAATACGCGTGGAATTTAGCTCAGGAAGTAGTCAAATCCAGAGCTTTGCTACAGGGCTACTATGTAATTGAACCATGAAAAATACTATGACATTGACTGGAAATGTTTTAAGAAATTTTAAAAGTTACCACACCGTAGTTTCTTACTCAGGCATTACTCCAAAATGCTGGCATTACACAATGGTCTAAAGGCCAAGTTCACGGCTAGCGAGCAATGATACAAAATAATACGCGTGGAATTCATCTCAGGAAGTAGACAAATCTAGAACTGCTTGCTACAGGGTTTCTACGAAATTTGAAGATGAAAATCATATTAAATTCCAACGACAATATTCATTGTTATTTCATAAGTTACTTAACTATGGTTTGAAACTCGGCTTTTACTCAAAAGTGCTAACTTGAGCGTTAGACGCATGACACGTTGGTCTAACGGTCAAGTTCACGGCTAGAGATCAATAATACAAAATAATATTCGTGGAATTCAGCTTCAGAATATTTATTTATTTATTTATTTATTTATACGGACAACCAACAGGCGATACCATATTACATTTACTACAAAAAAATCACAAGTAAACGAACACATGGTTATTGCACGACTAATCAAAGGTTGTCACAGCATGCGCCAACTCAGTCAAACCTTACTTACATAAATATTAATTAATAACAATTGAATTATAAGTCGTATCTAGAGTGACAACTTCTGTTTTGACGATGAAATATAGCTACTGGTATTTTTTTACTAAGCAATCTTTTATATAAACCTAACAGACAGACCCCGTTAAAAGTAGATTATAAAAGTAAAGTTTAGTGGTGACAGCCCTATCAGGACTTGGCATGGCGACCAGACTTCAAGGTCCTCTTCCGAGCCAAATTGTTCATTAGTTGCGATTGCAATTCCGATTTTATGATATTATTTTAATTTCACGATAGTAAACTTATGGTTCGTAAAATATTAGTTTATGTAAAGGTGTTATTACAGCATCTGGCTGAAACCTGCTGTATTTCCCTGAATCTATAGATATTATTATAACTATTTTAGTATTTTATTGCTGTTCCGTACCATCATATCGTACATACCAGCATCAAACTTTTACTAAAGTTGACGCTGATAATGTACACACATCGATATGATTCGAGAATCACAGACCATTTCGGTTTATAATTTAGCCAGTGTTTTAATCCAGGGTATAATTTATGTTTTTAATCAGTTTAGTACCTAGTTGCAGCGTGAAATAGTAGCATAGGTTATAGGTACCTACTAACTTTCGCTTTTTGTTTTACAGTGGCTGGTTAATTTCTATACATAACGAGTATTTAACGTTTATTATAATGCACTAGCTAGGGTCACTGACAGAGATCTCTTATAGAGATAAGTGCATCCTTGTACACAACCATCTTTCTAATTTTTAAAGTAACATATATATTGCGGGACTAAATAAATAATGGTTAAATAACAATTTATCAGTTCTCTTGTATACCCATAACACACTCTATCGCTTACTTTGGGGCTAGATAGCAATGTGTGATTTGTCTTGATATATTTATCGATACTTTTACATAGTGAAAATTATATTCTCATTTTCACGTCTCGTAAGAATCAGTGTTGGTAGTTCAATAAATCCTTGACCGAGTTTAAAGAGGCATCGACCTCTATTATGAAATCGTGCGCATCGTTTTGCTCCCGTTTTGCAAGCTCCAAGTCGTGTTCGATCTAAACCTACCTATTATTATTTTAGAGTTCCGTACCCAAAGAATAAAAAACGGGACCCTATTACGGAGACTTCGCCGTCCGTCCATCGGTTACCAGGCTGTATCTCTCTCTTCTCCTGCAGCCAGGAGGGGTCGCCGGAGGAGAGGCGTGTCGGTGTGTCGTTGCCGCTCGCCCTATCTCCCGCGACCAAACGGTGGCGCACCGTTAGATGCGTCGGCGGCGGGGCCGCAGGGGAAGAGGAGTGTCGGTGTGTCGTTGCCGTTCTCCCTGTCCGCAGCGGCCGTTTGGTGGTTTGCGGCGGAGCCAAAGATCAGATCCGCCGCGGGGCATGGGAGGTCGATGCCTGCGAGGTGCAGGAGCAAGCTTCGCAGGTATCGGCTTACCCGTGCCCACGCCCCCTGGGCGGTCCCGGGGGGGTCCGTCGCCTTACGGATGGGCGCCGAGGAGGTAAGGCCTGCTTAGGTGTTTCTGGCGGGCCTTGTCGTTGGAGGGGAGCTCCATGCTCCACCTCGTGGAGGGGCTGCGCAAGCGGCCGGGCACCGGCGGGTTCGCGGAGGTTTGCGCAAGCGTTCCCGTGTTCCCGTCATACGGTGCGAGGAGGAAACACCGTGGGGTGTAGCCGGTAAGAGTCCGGCATAACCCAGCCGCTCCCCCGGGCGACTGGGTATCCATGAGGATTCCCCACGATAAAATAAAAAAAAGGCTGTATCTCTTGAACCGTGACACACTTGAAATTTTCACAGATACCTAATGTATTTTCTGATGCCGCTATAACAACAAACACTTAAAAATGGAATTAAAATTAAGATTAAATGGGGCTCCCATACAGCATTACATGATTTTTTGCTCGTTTTGCAGGCCCATTTATACCCTACTTGTATAGGAGTAGCAGTAGGTAAATGAGCATTCTGGCTTCTACATTATCATCTCGCTAAGTTACATTATAAATAAAAACCGGCCAAGTGCGAGTCGGACTCGCGCACCGAGGGTTCCATACTATAAAAGAAGTTTCATTAAAAGAATCACTTCCGTCACCGACGGACGGACGGACGGAGAAAGTCTCACCATAAGGGTTCCATTTTTACCATCTTGGTATGGAACTTTAATAAATATTGGGTACGGAACCCTCCATGCGCGAGTCCGACTCGCACTTGGCTGATTATTTTATAAAAATCATAATTTTCTGGTAGTGACCTCCGACCGAGGTTTCCCGTGAGAAACTTACCGAACTTTTTTACGAGGCATCTTCGAAGGGTCAACCTACTCTGAACTACGTGCCCCGGCTAATGGTCTATACTCCTGATGACGACCTCCGTGGCGCAGGGGACGCACGCTCGGATTCGAGTGGGAGGTCGCGGGTTCGATTCCCGCCACGGGCCACTTTGGAATTTTATAATTTCTAAATTGGCTCAGGTCTGGTCTGGTGGGAGGCTTTGGCCGTGGCTAGTTACCACCCTACCAGCAAAGACGTACCGCCAAGCAATTTAGCGTTCCGGTATGATGCTGTGTAGAAACCGTTAGGGTGACTTAACTTACCCCTTCCAAGTTAGTACGCTAACATCTTCGACTGCATCATCACTTACCATCAGGTGAGATCGCAGTCAAGTACTAACTTGTATAGCATAAAAAATACTCTATAAATTTTTTAAATACATATATTTAAATTTCTGTAATAATAAATTATATTATCTGAGAATAAAAAAAAAAATACTCTATAATCTATGTTTATGGTCTATAGAGACACAGAATCGTACCGTGACGCTAAATCGCATGGCGAATACTTGGCCGGAAAAATGTTCATCATCTCTGAAAACTCTCTCTAGATCTCAGTAGTAGCTGTGCGATTTTTTTTGATTATTTAATTTTTCAAATTCTCCATAGTTTCAACTAGATGGGTTCAGTAGTTGTGGCGTGAGTGAGTTACAAACATACAGACACATATAATTATTTCAATGTTAATTGAACCCAGATCCTCTGAATCTCTACACCACTGCACATTACTCATCAATTCCATCAGAATTAGGAAAATGAAATCAAGTATGAATAAAGGTATCTTAAGTGCTTGTAAAATGAGCCTAAATGGAATAAATCATTTGACTTTTGACTTTTTTCACTAAAACATAACCTACTTATGGCATTACATTTTATTACTCAAAGGTACTATAAAAATAAAAATACTAGCAATACAAATACGAATTATAATACCCACTTAGTATTTATGATGTTTTTGGATCCAGGCCGACGAGGTCACTGACCGGACTATCGACAGCTACGCGTGACGTCACGGATTTGTCAGTTAAAATATACTCGTCATATAATTTGTCCTGCAGCGTAGTACTCTGCCTAGTAGTTAAAGGGATACACTGAATTTGTTTAAGTCTTTCTCACTAAAGACATTAGCGTATCAGAAGAATAGGTATAACAGTAGAACGACGTTTTAAAAAATGAAGTTATCAAAAATCAATTTCCATCAAATCAAATCCACTGAGCGTTTTTGGATGTTGTTATAACCGAAACGTTAAAACAAAATTCACAATTACAAAGCACCAACTTGGAGGCGCTTAGTAATTAAAGGTAAGCTTAGTAATTATATTAGTAAGCTTACCTTTAATTACTATAAGCGTAAGTAAGTCATAAGTAAGCAGCACGGATACCCAGTCCATCTGCAACTAAGTTACAACTTCTACAAGTTGGATACAAGTTACGAAGTTCACAAAAAACCATAACTATTAATAAATAATTAATATTGCTATCAGTAACGTAATTCTAAGGCTTAGCACGAACGATCGATTATAAAGGTCGCAGATTTATGTCACACAATTTATCGATGGAAGTTTCAATGATCAGTATCTAATAAATCGTTTACTCAAATACTAACCTTGAGGCACGGTTCTATATTAATTGAGAAACTCTCCGTATAAGTATGTATACTGAATTTATAACTTTTCATTACAATAAAATATGATAGCTCATAAACACATAAAATAACAGCGTCTCTTGTCAATATCAACACTAATAGTAAACAATGATTTCTGTATTTGTGTGTAGTTGAAATTTTCTGTACTAAATAAATAAATAAAATAAATAATGTATGTATGTCCACGGCAGGCACAATTCGTGCCGTTTACGAAGCATGAACGAGATAATTTTAAACACTTTACAAACATTTTATACGAAACAGTTCATGCTACACCATGGTCCGCGTGAAACCCGGCATTTACGCTATATATTTTTCCATCGGCTCGGACACATGTCGTGCATGGTCTAGCATAAATCATCCTTAATGCAGGATTGCATATATTCATGTGATAGCCCAGTGTATAATCGGTAGGTATTGATAGCTCAGCGAATCGGACCTCTACAACTTTGTATGATTGATTTAGGAGTTTGTATACCAACTATCACTAGCTGCAGGTTCATAAATTTTTAAAGAGCAGCTAAGTAGCATTTGGTATAACCAAGAGTGAACTTTTGTCCAGTTTTGGACAATTGTTTAACGTATACCTATATAGCTACTTGTTTTAGTCCACGTTAATGCAAATAAACAATTTGATATCGTACTATACAGCATCTGTTATTAGATTTATTTTCGTCCGACTAATTTTATGCAAAGGTTTTAGCTTTAAAAGGCCGATAAGAGCATGCGGTTGGCGCTAGACCTTATAAGTTTTTCATATCTATCGCGACTTGTTCCTAGTACCATTAATGGTGACAACTTTATATGGAAGATGCTATAAAAAGTCACAACTTGTCAATTACGTATTGTCAATTATAACGATAAGATTTACTGGTAACTCGTAAAGGCCTTGACTTTAGATGTAAACGTTAGTCTGTTCCATATTATAATTTTGTACTCTATTTTCTGTAAGGTAAAACAACAGTTACTTGAACAAGATGGAGATTGAAGAACCAATGAAAACATTGCTTATTTTTATTTTATAGTTGGGTGACCGGGATTTTTTTTTTGATAAATACGACATTTCTAAAAATGAATGCTTAGCTAGATCGATTTATCGCCCCCAAAACCCCGTGTATACTATATTCATGAAAATCATTCGAGCCGTTTGCTAGAGCCAGATTATATAGTATACATATATTATTATTATACAAGAATTATACAAGATTATACAAGAATTGCTCACGTAAAGGTACAGGATTAAAATATCCATTTAAACTTAGAATAGAGACGAGTAGAAATGACAATTATTACGCACGTGCATTGAACGACGTTCTCAATATATTTACTAACGGAAATCTAAGAAAATCAATTTTACAAATAATGTTGTAATAATATTTAAAATAGGCATTTGTTACAAATATTTTGTAGAGAAAGTTGTTAATGACTTAGGAGGAAAAGAAAATGCATTAAACACATACGATCGTTAAACACATATGAAACCCCTACTTTACGACTTAATATAAGTTTAAAAATAATACTTACTATGTATAACTTATAGTAATTTCACTGTAAGTAAAATCACTATAAATTACAGAGAGTTTATAATAACAATAGTGGAAATTTTAAAAGCTTTAACTAAACCGCAGTTCATGTTTTATTTAACGAATAGTCTGGTAACGCGTGCTTGCGATTCGATGACCATTCAACGTACGTGATTTTTGTGTTCAAGTCATATTAACCTATAGTCTATATCATAAACTATAGTATAAGTAGCTAACAGTTTACCTAGATATTTTACTTGACTGCAAACTAACCTTGGCAAGTGACGAAGCTTGGCAAGCTTGAATTTTTTTTTGACGACCTCCGTGGCGCAGGGGACGCACGCTCGGATTCGAGTGGTCGCGGGTTCGATTCCCGCCACGGGCCACTTTGGAATTTTATAATTTCTAAATTGGCTCAGGTCTGGTCTGGTGCTAGGATTTGGCCGTGGCTAGTTACCACCCTACCAGCAAAGACGTACCGCCAAGCGATTTAGCGTTCCGGTACGATGCTGTGTAGAAACCGTTGGGGTGACATAACTTACCCCTTCCAAGTTAGTACGCTAACATCATCGACTGCATCATCACTTACCATCAAGTACTAACTTGTATAGCGTAAAAAAAAATTGGATAGGTACAAGTTCATTTGATATTGAGCTCGTTGAGCCATTGTAAACTTACGAATAGTTTTAAGAAGTTACATATTATCTAGTTGTTACCCATAGATTTATAATAGTTCAATGTGAATGTTTCAATTTGAAATTTGTTTGGTGCGCGGATGCTAGTGTGCGTGAAAAATTGTGGCAAAGTAATTGATAATAATAGTCAAGATAGGCCCATTCGAACATTTTACGTAAACCTTCTTCATACAAGAAAATGTCGAAACTCCTGCGAAATACTGCGTAGGCTTACAGCTTACTACTGACGCCGGAGGGGGTCACAATAGACAATTTTGCTCCCATAAACTAGCGACATTTTTTCGCGCGGTCCGCCCCGTCTAGAGTAAACGTCAATGAGCAAAGTATGTATAGGTATGTATGTGGCGATGGCAAAGTATTTTTGCCGTACTTTTGAAGTCGAGGGCGGCCTCTTGGACCTACCATGTATGATATTGACTAAGAATTTTGTATTTTATCGTACCTAGTAACTTTGAACCAACATCAACTATCGGCGTACACAGCATCACATCGGAAATCCCGGGTATACATAATAATAGTCACTGTAGCAAACGGTCTGATGATAAGGGCAGACGGACAATGCTTATCCCCTTTTAAGTCAGTACCATAACATTTTCGGCTGCATCGACACTTACCATCAGGTGAGATCATACTTATCGGCACATATCAAAAACTAATATTTACGTGGGTGCAGCCGGGGCAAATACTAGTCTAATCTATCACATTATATTGAAAATATCACGAATCTCATATTCCCATAAACCGCGTTCTGAATTCAACACCCGGAAGCCCACGCTGCGCAGATAGGACGGTAAGCGGAAACAAATCCGTTAAATAAATAGGAATATTTTCATATCTGTCAATATATTCCCGACGCACAGACATATTGGCTCGCTGTATCGATATATCGCATTTGAATTTCAAAGCTCAAAGCAAAACTAAGTTTTTATGCATCGCTCTAACCGAGCTTACTGTGGTCGGTCGGCGCGCCTACGTGACGAGACTGACGGATGGACGGACACAGAATAATTATGGCGAGATAATAACAGATGTGTCACTAGTGTGTAGGCTTTTAAGTTTTAACTAATGTTGTGAATTTTTGGATAAATTTTATTTGACATTTTACAGAACACACAGTTTTTTTTAATTCAATCAGTTTGTAAAGAAGGGAATACTTGAAAGTTCCATAACATTCTCTAACGTGCATTACATAAAAACTATCAAAACTAAACGACGTTTAAAATCTTGTAGATTTAAGTTCATAGTTTAAACAAGCTATCGCTATGAGGCTTCCTAGATTCAACTTTTGAATTACTTCTTAGAATGGGGTCTTACACTACTTTTGAATTTGATAAAAAATATTACTTTATTATAAACTAGGATAAAAATAATAACGTGCAGTGAAAGAAATATTAAAATCCAACGAAGATTTACAAAGTTACAGGCGTTTAAACTTTGGAGTGGGGGGATCTTCTATCCCTTTCTCGCAAAACGAAAATTTGTATGAAGCCGCACGAAGCTACTATGGCATTGGTACGGTGTGACGTCACAATGTCATGTTGCTATCTCTGTCTAATCACAAATCTTTAAATGCTTATAACTTTTTTGTTATTTGATCGATTTAATTAGTTCTTTCAGTGCACGTCATTATTTTAATTCTACTTTATAATAAAGTAATAAAAAAATTGGAGTCAAATACCCTATTTATTCGCATTATAAGATTCATCTTACATATTTTTATTAAGTCAGTAGAAAATCAAGAGTATATTCGTTTTCAGAAATGTTTTTATAAAAACAGTAATAATATTATTGGTGTATGCCTTTATCATGATAAATTAATCATCACGACCCGTCCACAAAGGTTAATTTATAACACTTTAACAATTAGTTCCCGATAATTAATCGCAGATAACTCAATCACGATTGTATTACTGTACACTTTGATTCCAGTAATAATGTAATTGAATAATTAATATGAACTCACTAAATTACGTCTGGTTAACCATTTATCTGTGTGACCTAATGTTTGAAATCATATTTATTTTTAAACGCCTTGATGCTATTATGACTACTGATGAAATATTTCTATCGCAGGTTCATGATTATTTATACGCAAAATTTTATAGCCAAGATTATTTATCAACAATTAATACAAGAACATACATGATTAATAATTTATGTTTTGCCTTAAGAGAAATTTTCAGACATGTATAGATAAAGTTTTAAAAAACTGTGTGACACTATGAGCGATCGTAAGTATATAATATTCAAGATTGCAAAAAGAACAGAAATTTGCGAATTTCCATCAAATGTAATATTTATCTTTATCCGAAATTTGATGTTTCTCAAGGGAAAATCAAAAATAAAAAATCATGCTGGTTGTCATAATGTATAATCAACTGTAGGTTAAAAACCGAAGCAAGACGTGTCTGTAAAACTCCGTGACTCTTTGCCAAACGGACCCATATCGACTACAAATTGTGCGGACTGCCTCCGATGCCGAGCGAAAATAATATTGTTTCTTTGGCAAATATTTACTTTTCCCTTATTTCGTGAGTCGTTTTAAGCTTGGCGTCCATATACGACGGGTCATATGCAGTCGTTTCAGCATTTATTGGTACTGTGTCCGTTAAAAAAAGAGCGCACCATTTTTCTTACCTCTTATTCCTGGCTTCACGTATGTACTAATTTCCTCATTGTATTCCGCTGTAGAAATCTGTCTTCTAATGGTAAAGGTCTAGGAACAAAGAGTCCAGTATAGATATTCATAATATTATTATTATATTCATCACATCACACATATTATAGAGGCGAAAGTTTATAAGTGTCACGTATATTTGTCACTCCTTCACCCCACAAATACTGAACCGATTTGGCTGAAATTTGGAATGGAGATAGATTATACCTTTTAAACATACATAAACTATCTCAGTTTTCGCAGGATTTGTGAAAAACCGAAATTCAAGCGGGCGGAGCCGCGGGAAAATAAATGGACGCAATGTTCCACTATGGTTTTGTGATGGTTTCCATAATTTGCCATACTTACGACTAATATTCCCCTTTGCCCTTGCGCTATGATTAGATTCGTAGTTATCTTTTTAGGTAATACCTATACAACCTACATCTTACCACTATAGTATGGTGCTAGGACGTACTACGTAGGTAGGGAAACTGAATATAATATATTATCATCATGTAACGATCAATTACCCGTGAAATTTCGATTTCTAAATACACTTTAAGCAATTTTTTTAAAAGTCCTGCTTTATTCCTATGTCAATGTATTTTTTTCGTTGTTACGATGCCCAATGGACGCCTAACCTAATATCGCGGGTATACAGCACTAGCTCCTGAATTATGCACTCCGTGTAATGCAATAATAACTTACTTTATCGCTTCATCCATGCATTTTGTATGTATGGAAAATAATAAACGTCTGGACATGTCATCGTCTATTCAGTTTGGTCGGTGCAATCTGATATACCTGTGTTTTTGTTTTGTTTCATAGAATTTTTGGTTTGTGATATAGCTTGGGACTTTGTTTTCTATTTTATTACTTTTTGGAATACTTATCAAAATAAAATCTTTTAAGATCCGTTACATAATAGTTAATACCTACCGACCGCAAGAATGATCAAAATTTTATTTCTCCCATGGACCTAACAGAAAATAGATTTGCATCGAAAAGAACGCGAAAGAAACTTTGAGTCAGTAAATTCTATTTTCAAAATATTTTTCAGATGTTCAATTTTCTTAAACAGGTAAATATTATGTTGTATTTTTTCAAAAATCTTTGTCAACAGAAATTCATCATTTTTAAAGTAACCTTATAACATGTTATTGCAATTTCTTTTAAAACTATAAGCAAAATATAAAGTCGGTTGACTTCGAAATCATAAAAGCCATACATTACAAACATTTAAACATCCGAATGTTATGCAGTACGTTACAAATACGCTATCAAAACGGTGTATATTAAAAATGCACACGAAAATTTGTACCTGGCATCGAGTATCTATTTTATAAATACAGCCCGACCGATCCATACCCGTCGTCCGTATACTATACCTACGGGAAAATGCACACTCGGTGTCTTTCCGTTGCAATTATCCGTGAAATAGTCCAGCTATTTTATAAATTACTACACAGCTGTTGTAAAAACAACCCTATAATTTATGCCATAGGGATGTTCATCACTGCAAATGTAACTCGGCACTGAAATACGGTAAAGAAATGTATGTTTCAGTTCAGTTGCCATGCGAAAAAGATATTCAATATGTATAAGCCCGGGACTGATTGAAAACTCCTTCATTAGCATTGCATCGGATTTTAGTAATTAAGGGTGAAATTTAATTGGACGCCATTTTTGATGTTTAAAAGCTTTTGCATATGGCGGGGTTTTATTTTGGCGCTGCTCGAGTACGCTTCAAATGGATTTCTTATGAATACGACCTATTTTTGTTTTACCCTTTTATAGATATTTCAATCCACGATGTCGCGCCCAACTCTGGTAAACTCCATAATGAATCGAATGAAACATATACGATTTTGACAGAGTAGGGCGCGTATTCGTGTATTGAAATATGTATAATACCTGATTGAACGATGCACTGGAAGTAGGTACTCATACAGATTCTAGCTGTTGCTCTTACTTAAACTTTACTTTTCCGAAAGCGCGCTACTACACAATCCCCGCTTTCCTCATCCCGCTACCAGCGATCTTTTTCAGCTGTGCTATTCTACAAAATGAAATAGCTGCCAGACAGCTACCAACCCGAATATGGCATGCAAAATTGCCCTATTACAACTGACAAATTCATAGATGCAGAGATGTACGCTCGTCGCTGTTTTGCAGAATAGCACGGCAGATTGTCAGTCCAGCAGGCAGAAGATCGTCCAACGCTGCTGGGCATAATGGTACGCGATCTCCACTCCAGAACACGTCTGCTCCAACGGCCGTCGGTTCTGCGACAGATATCCGCCCACTGTCAGCTTGCTAATCAGTTGGGCTATGTCGGTTACCTAGGTTCTCTTACGGATGTCCTCGTTGCGGATTCTATCCCTCAGAGAAACACCCAACATAGCCATATCCATAGCACATCTCTCATTGTTAAAATTCCACTTTAACATACTAAAATCTAAATATTATATCTGGGTGACCGAGCTTTGCTCCGTATTTTCTCTATTCGCCAATAGGTGGCAGCAGGAGTCATATTTTATTTGGTAAATTTGATTTTTTCTAAAAATGAATCCAAGCTACATCAATTGATCACCCCCAAAACCACTTGTATACTATATTTCATGAAAATTTAGTTTCCGAGATTTTCCGAGAGTCAGATTATATAGAAATATTTATACAAGAATTGCTCGTTTAAAGGTATGGGATTATATCCAATATATTATACCTACTTAATGCTTGGGATTATTATATTCTAAGAAGAGCCTTTCATGCTTTCATCGGTAAAGGGAAAAATGTCATTCCCTATGAGCATGTCATAATATAATACATTTTTATACCATTCTAAGCTAGATTAAAGACACAAGTTGCTGAATATTTAAGCTGAGAGCCCACGGTCTTCTATTAAATAGGAGTGTTTTTGATGAACGTAACTACTTAATGCTAGCCGTTGTACTGACCAAGTCATGAAATACAGCGGTTATGCAAAGTTAAATTGTTGTTTTTTTTTTGTTTGGGAGGGATACTCATCGGTAAGGCGTACGGATTATAGCCTCGTTGAAGGGTGGGGAAGTTCGTTTTAAAAAACTAACAATAGCAAGTAAAAATTATTTTGATATAAAATAATTTTGCCCTGTGTGGGCACACAGGACAAAATTATAGACCATATAGACCATGACTGAGGAACTTCATAATTTACCTTTGTTTGCATTGATTCTTATACAGTGTAATATTTTTTCGCAGACGACTCGTCTGTGAAAAAATAATCGTAATCAGCTGTTGCAAAGAATTTTTTTAATACATAATTCACCTTCAATTACTGAACTCCTTGTCAGACCAACACAACATTACGACTGATAATATTAAAACACAAATTAAAGTAGATAAAATCAGGTAGGTGCTGTAGACCAGTTAGTAAAATATCATAGTTACAAACAGAATTATTTGTTGCCACTTTAGCATCTCAGCTGGTAGCTTTTGCCTTGCGCCGCGCACGTGGCGTGTTAAGAAGTAGCGTTTAATTGAGGTTTGCGCCGTGCACTTATTTATTAATCAATAGTCCACGTCCATTAGAGACTGGGCTGATGAATAAGATATATAAACATACGTACGATGTATTGACGACTCCCTGCAGTAATTGCAGCAGCCTGTTTATTTATTTAGGCCAGCTCTTTACGTCGCAACTTTGCTCGCTTATGTAATCATGTCATAATGAGTAAGATTTTTTTCATAAAAGACGTATACACAGAACCCGGCGGACCACGCGGAAAAATGTCGCCAGTTTACTGGTGTCAAAAATGTTTGATTTGACACCAAAAACGTCAGTTGTAAGGCTCGGTTGCTTGACTTGACTTTAACCGAAACGATATAGTTAAATATGGCGGCCTGACTCTTATTCCGAAAGACATAAGAGTTAGACCGCCATATTTAACTATAACTTTTTGGTTAAAGTCAAGACAAGCAACCGAGCCTAAGCCGAGCCAATATTATCTATGGACCGCAGTCCATGCCACAGATACTTCTTATTAGTCCGCACGCGAGTTTCCACAGGGATGATTTCCGGCGTGTTGCGGCGTATTTTGACAAATGGCGCTACTTTTTTCTTATATGAAGAAGGTTGACGTTAAACCTACCGATGGGCTCATCCTTAGATTCATATTAGTGGCTTTCATTATAATATGAGCATGATCCCGAAAGTAGTCTGGACTACACTTTGAATAAGTTCAAACAATTTGGCTATAATTTCTGAACGACTAAAACCCTTGAAAGCAATGGATCTACTTACGACATACCTGTTCACATCTTACCTTCTTTTTAAAAGAGTCAGTGCGAGTTTATCGCCAATTCTTCCCAGAACATAACTGCTTTCCGAATTAATGATAAATAGAGTGTAATATCATACTTACCTGTAAGTTAGACCTGTTAAAAGAATAAACATTTGACTTCAGTGAGGATTGACAAGTTTAGGAAACAACTCCAATTTAATAATAACAATTAACTTGGAGATAATCACACGGAATGAAGAGTGACGACAAAAGTTTAAATCGCTTTTGGAAGCTTCAAATTATTAGAAAGTTCGTAGGTGTCCAATGTTGTTAAATGCATTCACAGTATGACACTAAAAACATAACTAATTAACTTTTATTGTATCTATTTGCTGTCCACTATGAAGGCGATGTTGTTCACATTATTATCATCTACTATATAAAAATAAGTCGGGTTTTCCTTCCTGACGCTATAACTCCAGAAAGCACGAACTGATTTCCACGGTTTTGCATTCGTTGGAAATGTCTCGGGCTCCGTGAGGTTTATAGCAAAGAAAAATCAGGAAAAATTTCAACAGAAAAGAGGGAAAATCTTTTTTCACATACAGCGCCATCTCTGATACATAGCATGTACCACAAACCAATATTTTAATTGCGTCGCGTTCAGTCGCTGTGAGGGAAGGGACTGTGGGTAACACGGGACAAACGGGCCGGGACAAAAATATTTCTAACGCGGAACGGAGTCCGCGGGCACTACTATAGTTGGTCTATATTTACCACAATCATGTTTTAATTCCGATATCGATGTAAATTTTTCTAAACTTCGAAATCCTTTTATAAACTTAGAATACCTCATGTTTTGCATACATCACATATTTTTATTAGGTGACAAACGTTACTTTCTAGAAAAATCGCCATCACTACCGCCTATAACTTGCACGTTCCATTGCGTGTTTAAAAAGAAGCATTTCCTCAAGGTATGCAGTGCACTTATTTATTTATCGATTGTCTAGGACGATTAAAGAGCGATCGGAACTAATTGATGGATGAGGGACCTTAATCACCCATTCTTGAATAGGCTCAAAAGGAGATAGTGTTATTGTGTTTCTATGGGGTCCACCTGCGCGGTTGCCTTTGATATTCTATACTTAGGTTACTTTCAATGGTTTCTTTATCTGTTGGTCGAAGATTGTAATAAGAAAATACCTTAGTGTAGGTACACCTTTATATGCCCCGACTGGAAAATTACGATTTGTGAAACAAAGTTTCTTTTCACAGGGTATCGCGCAGTGGGCTAGGCGATAGAAAATTGATTTTTGCGTGACGAAAAAATCTACGAAAATCTTTGAAAATCTATGATGAAAATTTCTCTTGCCAGTCAACAAAATGGACTGTGGGTACGCATGCAGTCAAGTATATAGATTTCATATTGAACTTGTTAGCGGAAGCCAACTAAAGACAGCGCAATCACACATGAAAATATAAAATTTGTTTTAGGTGTCATTTCAAACTTTGTTTCTATCAAATGTCCCACGATACTCACGTCTTTTTTTAGTCGTCTTGTTTTTCCCATCTCCTTATCAATCAATCAATCAATCAATCAATCATTTATTTTTGCTTGAATATGGTACATAATAATTGAGGTCTTAAAATATAGTACAAGTTCGACATATCCTGCCAAAATGGCGTGCAAAAGTACAAGATGAGCTAGGTACATTTGAAGGTTATCATATAGTGATTTGTAACTTGGACTTCGCTGCTTTAAATACGGATGCTGTTTCCAAACCTTTGGCGTGAATTTCAAAACCAAGATATTCTTCTGAGGCCAAGCCTCCTCCTATCTGCCACCTTCTCTTACATGATTAGTTGAAGGAGCTCATAGTTTTGGGTGTTAAGTACTCTTCACATGCTCAAACGACTCCAGTTTCGTGTTCTTTACGTATAGCGTATTATTTTGATATTGATTGAAGATTTTATTAAATTGAGATGATTTAGTAAAGGTGCATCGTTGATGAAAAATAAATAAACATTGAGACGTAAAAAAGTACCTTGGCCTACCTACCTCATTATTTCAAGACCGATATTGCATACAGTATTATTTCATGCAGGTTTTAGTCTCACGCACATTAATCTGGACTATCCTTAAATTGATACAAGGATGTTTTACATAAGCGTGGGTCAAGGGCACGTATTTATTTCATACGATAAATATGTTCATATTTCTTTGTAAAAATATGTTGTTATAAGTCAACAGTTCATAACCTTTAAAATATTTTGTACTCTTAATTTGGATTAAGTTTCTCTATATGACAATGATATTTTTTTCTGAATTTTATATTACATGCTATTATTTAAATTACAATGTCTTAAGGTGTTGCGGCCCTACCAGCCCGCGAAATTCAAATTTTATTTAGTTTTTCGCAAATATTAGACTAACTAAACATTGTAGATTTATGGCAATGCATTTTGCGGGCCTACTTTTTATGCATCTACATGTTTTTAATAGAAACTTTGCACGAAAGTTCCCACTCATCTCATATTGGTCCCCGAAAGATAATTTTTTGCAGTTTCCTAGATTTAGAGCTATCGGGAACCAATATGAAGTAAATGAGTATTGTTGAGCAGAGTTTTTATTAAAAACATGTAGATGCATAAATTCTGTACCCGCAAAACACATTGCCATTAACCTTCGATATATAATTAGCCCACTATGAGCAAAAAACTAAATAAAATTTGAATTTTCGCGCCCGGATGTTACCCATTGCCCTTAAAGTACGTTATCGGCCAAATCTAGCAAGTAGAATATAATGATATTTACCTGATAGTTTTCTGACGATATTGCATATTCTATCACTTCGATCGACTTTATAAGACTTTCTTCAAAATTCCAAGCTTCTAATAAATTCTTTATTCCATTGTTTTTTTTATTTGACCTAACATAATACCACCCACCTATAGAAAAAGGAACTTATGATGTTCATAGAAAACTTCGTCGACAGATTTTGATGGTTCTTTTTAGTTGATTTGCGGAAGTTCGAATTTCAAACGTTTTCTACCTACCTAGGATACGTCCCTTTCTAGTCTACTGCCTCTCGAGTTGTTCTTTGATAAAAACTGCCTTGTCAACCGCATGCATTGTACTCGTATTGTGCAAACTATCGTGCCCAGAAATGGCAACCGGAAGGCGTAGGTACGTGGACAAATAAGGACATTAGTGTTAAAATGGCGGTGTCACGGCGCGTGTGTATTGGCGTGTCCGAGGCTTCGATACCGACGGAACTGTTTGCTGGGACAATATTTATTGATGTTTTATGTGAACACATCTTTGGTGAGCCAAGGCGAGGACATAAATGTCACGCGAATTAAGCAGTGATCGTCTATTGGTTCGAAATTCAGCTTCGCGCCAGTGTGTTTATACTCGAAACTCGAAATCGAATGCCGGATACGCAACTATAACTTTTCGCAGCTAAGCTTAATCGTTTTTGTAAAATCATCATGAGAAAATATTCTACAATCTGCATTCCTAAAAGTGCAACATTTTGCGAAAGTGAAGTACGTTTTTACGCACTTGACGATTGTCTTCAGGAACATTTTGGTACTCTACTAAACTACTACTCTATGTAAAGTGTTTAATAAAAAATAAAATAAAATGCTCTCGGCCTGTTCCTGAAATTATAACTAAAAACTTTTGTTAGAAGAGTGCTCAAAATTGTATGGTGTTTTCAAATCAAAATAGTTTAATGATCTTTAGTAACAAAATAAGCGCGAGTAGTTTAGTCCGCTATTGGTTACAGGATAATGAATTCTCTTACATCTATTAATAATTAAAATACTCGTTTTTTTACGCGATACAAGTTAGTACTTGACTGCGATCTCACCTGATGGTAAGTGATGATGCAGCCGAAGATGTTAGCATACTAACTTGGAAGGGGAAAGTTATGTCACCCCAACGGTTTCTACACAGCATCGTACCGGAACGCTAAATCGCTTGGCGGTACGTCTTTGCTGGTAGGGTGGTAACTAGCCACGGTCAAAGCCTCCCACCAGACCACTTTAGAAATTATAATATTCCAAAGTGGCCCGTGGCGGGAATCGAACCCGCGACCTCCCACTCGAGTCCGAGCGTGCGTCCCCTGCGCCACGGAGGTCGTCTTAACCTAGTAATCGCAAAAATACCAAATTATAAAAAAATAGCTATTCGAAAGACTATAGTCCGACAGCATTTTGGTATTTTTATTTAACCCTGTAGAGTGCCAGGCCTCTAAAATGATGACGTAGTTACAATTTGCGAGTACTTCGCAATTATTATGCGCATAAATTACGCTGCATAGATAATGCGCGCTTAGCTGAGTTGCTTGTAATTTTTTTTAGTTACTGCCCGCGACTTTGAATTTTATATTTTCTGGAGATGTTCTTTTTTTCCCCAGATTTAGGCATTAAGTCGAGAATTTTAGGGATTCGTGGTTACCTGGATGACAGTTGCGATGTAACACCAAGTGGACCAGCAAGTGGACCAACGACATCAATTAATGATATCCGAGGCAACGTTATGGTCTCTTTTTGAAACTGGGAATCTTCTGGAATCAACTTGTTTTCCTATCGTAAAAAATTGAAAATTGTTTTTATTTTTATTTAAAAAGGGGAAAAAACCGGGTCGACAAATTTTAAAAATGAGATAATAATGTTGAGTGGGGTATCATTATGAAAGGGCGTTACTTGTGTATACTAAAACTAATTTTTATTTATTTTTATGCCTGATAGTTTTTGATTTATTGAGCAAACAGTCGAAAAAAATACCGTTCCCCCCCCCCCCCCCTTATCTCCGAAGTTTACGAATCGAAAAATCTGAAATAATTATGATCAATAGAGGGTAACGTATATTTTACAGGAAAAATAAAATCAACTCGCTGACTAATATACTTTTTTTGATAATAACAATAATCCGCCAATTACAAAGTTACGTTTGCGGTTTGCCAACAAAAGTACCTACAATGTAAATTATACTCGTAAATTCATGAACCAAAGTGATTCTTTAAATGTTTTACTTCTTTTATGGTATGGAACCCTCGGTGCGCGAGTCCGACTCGCACTTGGCCGGTTTTTTTAAATGTGTAATGAAATCAGATAACAAGACTAGATAAAATATAGGTATAGAAGATAATTAAACAACTTAGCAAAACTTTGTCATTGTTAATTAGGAGAATTTTACCTAACTCTCGAAATAATTAATATTGTTCATCTTATTAGCAAAATTTGTGTTGACACTTCCTCCTTCCCTTGAATCTTTCATACAATTTTATAAACATTTCACATCGTACGCACGGACAGAGGCGACACGTTTATTATTAGAGATGGCATTGGCAATGCTCAAAGACATGCGGGCTGGAATTCCGCGTATGTGGGGCGACCAGAGCTTCTAGAAAAGATGGATAAACATTAGAATGTTGACGTAGCAAGGACATGAATGAAGCGGTTTTATTCCTCGTTCCTGATACGCACCGCAAAGGTTTGGAATATCCTCCCGCCTTTCCTACCTCCTTAACTCGAGTGCGTTCAAAACAAGGATGAATAGGCATCTCCTAGGTAAGCGCGCACCACCTCAAACTACATAAATTGGAAACCGGGGGTTTGAATGACACCTATGATCCAAGGAGTTATGAGCATTTGTGGTAAGTACTCGTATATAAGATGCCGAAGAGGAATATGAAGAAAAACACTGTGAGTTTTCCCTGTGTGCAACAACGTGAGTGCGAATGATGCTAATCTATTGTAAGTTATGGCTAAATTCTTGGCGATTTGAGACGAGGCCTTTGCCCTAAAATAAGACTTAGGACAAAAAAATCGTGGCACTCCGAGTATGCCGACAGATGTGGAAATTTGTACACTACATAATCCTGTACCTTGTAACGAGCAATTCTTGTATATATTATATTTCTATATAATCTGGATCTCGGAAACGGCTCGAACGATTTTCATGAAATTTAATATACGGGGGGTTTTGGGGGCGATAAATTGATCTTGCTAGGATTCATTTTTAGAAAAAGTCGAATTTACCAAAAAATTACAAAATATGACTCCTGCTGCCATCTATTGGCGGGTAGTTAAACTACCGAGCGAAGCTCGGTCACCCAGATATTAATATATTTAAGGGATGAAACAGCACGATAAGCGGGATAAGCCTACGCCTGGTAGTATACAAATATCTGCAATAATATTGACAAGGTCTCGCCCTTGTAGCATTAAAACAAAACCCTAGAGCAAAGTCGTCATGCCAAAGAAAGTGCTGGCTTGGTTCTCAAAGTCAATAGACTCAATGAAGTTGCTTCGGAAATAGTGGGCAAGTATTTGTCTCGTACAAAAGCAACCCTTACTTTGTACGTGGGGCATCTCTCTTCTTTGTCGTTTCACTCTTGACAGAGCAGTCTTGGTCATCAGGTTAAGAAACACTGCTTGAGGCAAATAATCGAGATGTTACTGCGTAGTAATTAGTAATAAATTATTATCCAGTAAAATTAGAAATCATGGCAACGTTACGCGAGTCGGTAATGAAAAAATCCGGAAGACTCCCAAGTGAATGTTTTAGCATGTTTTATGTTAATTTTATAGGCATGCCAGAAAGCATTTCTTTGTTTCATCCTTGCCTTGCAAATGGGCGCAAATGGGCGTAAACGGGTGTTTGTTAATTGGCTATTTAGTGTAATTGTTTCTCTAGGTTTTTATTTGACGGTCTTACTTCAAAGGGCAATGGGCATGACGTGTTAAATGGTGTCATCTTTCAGGGTCTGAATTAGAGTCAGGGTCAAAGGATTGTAACTTGTGCCTGAAATATTTTTACATGTACAAAATTCGGATTTTTAGGTTCCTCAGGTATACCATAAAATAAATTAATATTATTATTGTAGGATCCATCTGTCTACCTGTCTGCTAATTTTGCATACTTTTTCAGCCAAGATTAAAAGAATCGATTTGAAACAGATACCAACCAAGACTATGGTCTTTTGAAAGTGTTTAAAATTCAACTGTAAAGTTATGGTGATTTATGTCACAAACTTATCTCTATGGGTTAATTTCCGTCAACCAATCATATGTAGATTAGTAGTGAATAAGGTATACCACAAAATAAAAGCAACATAATTGCAACATGCAAAAAAGCAATTATTTCAATGTCGATTCTTTACTTCTTAAAACCCTAAGTCTAAGGGACTGTAAAAATCCAATTTTCTTTTTTTCAACCTCTTCCGGGAATCGAACTTAGGACCTCGATCTAATAACTTCTAGGCTATCGAGTCAGCCATCGAAGTTACGGGTAAAAGGGCATGCAACAGACAGACATCAGCTTTATCTATGTATATGAAAGCGTAAATTGATCGATGCGCCGCGCAGGAAGCTCGGCAGACTACTGCGGTGAAAAAAACATGCCAAGAACTGGCGGATATGAGGAAGGGTTCCGTAACTTTGTTACTGTGTCTGGTGGACTGATTACGGTATAGCCATGGGAAATTTCGATTAGACTAGGCAACTGTAAAGGGTTTGAAGTTCAGGTTAGTTAACTAAAAATTACCAATAATAGCTCAGAAAATATTTTGATGAAATTTGCATTATTTTTAAGTAAAAAGACAACAATAAATAGTTATATATTTCAATTAGGTTCCTTTATACATATCGTCGGTTTACGGGTAAAACATTATAAATGCACTTTTTGGCTGAATTGAGTTAAAAATGCAGTTATACTTATTTTTTTCCGCTCTATCGATAGGTAAAACCGAATAAATGCTACGACCGATAGTTTCGGAGATAGCCAGTTTGAATAAGTTACAAATGCCCTAAAAAAATTAAATCTATACTACAGTAGTAAAAAGTACTGTAGTAATTGAGCATAATCATCTTTAATGCATTAACCCAATCAAGATTATTCGAGTAAAATAGTATAAATATGATTATACCTTTTTACATGTAATAAGTCTCTTAGAAAGCAATGAAATAATCGTCAGATATAAAGTATTAAACGCTTTTAAAAGCATAAATCCAAATTCCAAATTCTCACTTGTACAGTTAAAACATTATAAAGGCATTCATCTTATTTTACTCCTTGTATTGTTACTTGTGATGTTATTTTAAATTCTAAAATTGTACCTACAGCAAAAACGTAATAAATGCATTCAACCGATTTGAATGGCAGGGCGATCGCGTAAAAAATTTATCAATTACGAGTAATTTACAATTAAGGGATTTATTAAAGTGCATGAAGCTTTATTTATTATGACTTTTAAAAAGGTTAGCAAACAAAATAGTTGATGAAAAAACCTAAAACTTGAACGTATTTACCTGATGACCAGCCCTAGCTTAGATTAAGATCTAAGCTAGGGCTGTTTAACCGATCGGCTTCAAAATGAGTTGGCAGAGACGAGTAGCAGCCATGGTATTTCTTCAGGAATAATTAATTTTTTACATCTTCATTAAAACTCTTCTCTGATGGCTGATGGTTTATTATATGGAATGGAAAAGAGGCAGTTCTGTCCACGTATAAGCCTTACCACATGACGAAAGTTTCTTTGTATTCAGATACGTGCAGAAAACAGAACAGAAACCATTATTACTGGCTGCAATATTACTGTTTCCAGTTCATAACATTGCTCACTTAATAAAAATCTAACACAACTTTCTTGAGTCAAAAGAACGTTCAAAGAATTACAATTATGACATTCGGACAACGTAAACCCTCGAAGACCCTCAAGAGGTTGAGGTACCTCAGTCAAGCCCTATTTTACAATGGAAACGACTTTATAATAAACCTTTACCCATCAATGAAATCAAAACAGGATCTTCTCAGTTTATGTAACAAAAAAATGATTCCTAAAGAATACCATGGCTGGTACTCGTATTGGCCAACTCGTTCTGGAGCCGATTGGTTATCCAGCCATAGCGTAGACAAACATTCATAAGCTGAAGACCTTCAAGATAAAGTTCTTTCACCTACTATTTTGTTTTGAATTCTTTCTTAAAAGTCATACCAAATAAAGCTTAATGCACTTAAATAAATTCCTTCATGCCCAATAACTCGTAATTCGTATTATTTACTAACAGTAAAATGGATTACACCCAAATTTAACTTTATTTTAATTCATGCATAATTTTGTATAGTAGTTATCGTAATAAATGTCTTTAATTTATTAAAAAGCCTTCAGCTAAAACCAGATAAATAAAACAAAACAGGGGCTCTTGAAGTCAATTTCCAAAAATTACAATTTCTGAGATTAACGTTAACACAAAAAAACATAAAACAATACAAACATACAGAAAACAATTACCTGGGTACTAAAATTAGCATTCTAGGGTAGGTTAAACAGAAGATGGGGTACATTTTCAAGTTACAGGTAAAACCAAATAAATGCATGACCCTCTGAATTATAATGAAGTTTTTATAGTATTTCTTTATCAATATAAAACAATATCAATATATATCAATAAGATGGATACTTATTGCATCATTTGAACTTACTTATTTCTAGCTTATTAAGTTTTAAGTATCCCAAATCTTACCTCAAACTTTAAAATTCGATTTACTCGAAATGATGTAAACTGCATTTATTATGTTTTCACAGTAAACCGACGATATACTTCGACATTTTTATTTCGCTCTATGAAAAATTTTAACAATGATTTATAGTTTAGATAATTCATACTTATAACCTTGTAATTGCAGTCGATTGATCATAAAAAAATATAAGTTTAAAAAAAAAGTTTTCCGATACCGGGAATCGAACCCGAGCCTCCTGGGTGAGAGCCAGGTATCCTAGCCACTAGACCATATCGGATGCTGATGTTGCATCTAAAATTATGTATTGTGTATTACAAACTGTTTCAAAAAATTCTTCCCGAACTAGTAATGTATGAAGGGTACTGTTGTTATAATGGGGTCTTACACTACTTTTGAATTTGATAAAAAATATTACTTTATTATAAACTAGGATAAAAATAATAACGTGCAGTGAAAGAAATATTAAAATCCAACGAAGATTTACAAAGTTACAGGCGTTTAAACTTTGGAGTGGGGGGATCTTCTATCCCTTTCTCGCAAAACGAAAATTTGTATGAAGCCGCACGAAGCTACTATGGCATTGTACGGTGTGACGTCACAATGTCTCTGTTGCTATCTCTGTCTAATCACAAATCTTTAAATGCTTATAACTTTTTTGTTATTTGATCGATTTAATTAGTTCTTTCAGTGCACGTCATTATTTTAATTCTACTTTATAATAAAGTAATAAAAAAATTGGAGTCAAATACCCCATTGAGCAACTTGAGAACCGATTTCTCAGCATAATGATCGCAGTGCAGTGTGTCCTAGGTATTGCAATGCAAAATTATGGCACTGCATTTTTTCTACGTTATACAAGTTAGTACTTGACTGCGATCTCACCTGATGGTAAGTGATGATGCAGTCGAAGATGTTAGCGTACTAACTTGGAAGGGGTAAGTTATGTCACCCCAACGGTTTCTACACAGCATCGTACCGGAACGCTTAATCGCTTGGCGGTACGTCTTTGCTGGTAGGGTGGTAACTAGCCACGGCCAAAGCCTCCCACCAGACCAGACCTGAGCCAATTTAGAAATTATAAAATTTCAAAGTGGCTCGTGGCGGGAATCGAACCCGCGACCTCCCACTCGAATCCGAGCGTGCGTCCCCTGCGCCACGGAGGTCGTCAAATGATGACATGGGCAATGGGCATGTGTGTCATTTAACATAATTTGACAAATATTGAATTAAGGCTCGTCGATCGTGAAGCCTAACTTTTATGCTATCTCTACACGTTGGCCGAGACGACGCGAGTGACTGCGAGTGAGCGTGTGAGTCATAATAGCCTTTCACTCGTACTCGCAGTCACTCGCCTCGCCTCGGCCAACATGTAGAGCTATTATTAGGATTGCGTAAAAATGTTTAAATGAAGGACTTTTCAAAGCAGTACTTAGCCAATGCGGATCCCTAAAAAGTGATTCCAACTTATTATCGCGACCGCGTAAATTGCTGCAAGTGAAATGGCCTCGAGAGTCGAGACGGACTGACAAACACACACGTCTGTGTTGTGTGCTCGGACCTCTGTGGCGGACGAGGGTGCTGACCTTGCTGTTAGCTCGGAGACAGGTATCACTTTGCTCACTTATTATATTATGGAAATTATGTTATACTAGCTGACTCAGCAAACGTTTTTTTGCCGCATAAAAGTAACCTTTTTTTATGTCACGAAAGTTTTGATTACTGATTATGTTACCTAGCTTATACCTTTTAAGCTAGCTTACTTACCAAGCTTACTTTTTAGGTTACCTTTAACTTAGTTTACTTGCAGTCTTGCCCGAAAATGAGTATTGCACCCGTTCTGCAAACAATTTTAGGGTTCTGTACCCAAAGGATAAAAACGGGACACTACTAAGACTTCGCCGTCCCTTTAGAATAAAAAAATATTTTAGGGCGGTCTCCCATGCAACAAACGTGATTATTTGCTCGCTTTTGAATTTGGTGAGCAGAGTACCTACCTATACTTTAATACTATTAGGGTTCCATACTAAAATGGTAAAAATGGAACCCTTATGGTGAGACTTTCTCCGTCCGTCCGTCCGTCTGTCACACTCGATTATTTCAGTAACTATCGCAGCTATCGACTTGAAATTTGAAACAGTTTTAGGTAATAGTGACCCAACGTCATTGCAATCATAAAATTTTGAAAATCATTTTTATTTTAATTTAAAGGGGGGGGGGGGGGGGGTTAACCGGGTTGTAGAAATTTTAAAATGAGATAACAATATTGAGTGGGGTATCATTTGAAAGGGCGTTACTTGTGTATTCTAAACCTGATTTTTATTAATTTTGTGTCCGATAGTTTTTGGTTTATTGGGCAAACTGTCGAAAAAAATACCGTTCCCCCCCGTTATCTCCGAAGTTTATCGTTAGAAAAATCTGAAATAATTATGGTGAATAGGAGATAATGTATATTTTACAGGAAAAATAAAATGAACTCTTTAACTATTATACTTATTTAGATAATAACAATAAACCGCCAAAAACAAAGTTAGGTTTGCGGTTCACCAACAAAAGTACCTACAAGAATTATACTCGTAAATTCATGAACAAAAGTGATTCTTTCAATGTTTTACTTCTTTTATGGTATGGAACCCTCGGTGCGCGAGTCCGACTCGCACTTGGCCGGTTTTTTTTTAATTTGGTGAGCAGAGTTATACTTTAATACTATTGAGAATTGGTCTTGATTACGGAACCCTCAGCGCGGGAGTCCAACTCGCTATTGGCCAATTATTTAGTTTTGGCGTGAAGGAGTAACTAACATTCACTGATACACAAACTTTATAGGATACGTTTTTACAACAAACTCCCTAATGAAATATTAAACTTATCCCTCAATAAGTTCAAAGTCGCTGTAGAACGAAAGCTCATTAATAAAGCTTACTATAGTATTAAGGATTACTTACATGAATCAAATCCTTGGGGATGAATGAACTGCTGTAATTATACTAGCTCAATTAGTTTTAAGACCTCTTGTGAAGTGGTGATAACAGAAAATAAAACCCGGCTGAGTTTGTTGTGGGCTTCTTCTCAGTGCAGGGCGCGTTGGAACCCTCGTAAACTTAGTTTTAAGTCGACTTGAAGTTATCGCCATACAAATGTGACAAATATCATAAGGACCTTTTAGAAGAGCCTGTATATTAGGCCTATGTGAAATAAAGATATTTTGAATTTTTATAATTTTAGTGTGGTAGTATAGAGATAGCGTCTCTACGTATATGTAAATACAATGCGCAGACGCATCCCGCGAGAGTGCAAGCATTAAATTTGGATCGTAATGTAAACGCTGCCAAGGTTTTCTACAAATGGACGCGAACGGAAGGAGTGTTTATAATGAAAACTCCTGTTTCATATTATGCTTCAAATATACAATGTACATCATCATCAACTCTTTCATTCTTTTCTTTCTCTCATCACTTTCTTAGGATCCCGTGCCCAAATGATAAGGGACGGAACCCTATTACTGAGACTTGCCGTCCGTCCGTCCGTCTGTCTGTCAACAATACATCAGATTATTAGCATCTTATGAGATCAGATAAGACACTAACTTCCAAAGGTATTTAGTTGTCATTTAAAAATTCACAATTTTCTTTATCGTTATTAATCTAATGATTACAATAATTATAAACACACTTTCAAAAATGTAATGTACTCGTGAATATAGTATGACTTCAAAACATTAAAATGTTATGCAAAATAACATTTAACAAACATTGTCTAAATTTCCAAAAGCAAACAGTTAAATATTTGCGCTCTACGCTTCCATAAAACTAAAGCTGCTAAGATACTTAAAGGTACATTAAGAGACAGATAGGATAAACTGCAAAAATCTGTTCGTAACTTTTTAATGTTTGTCAACAGGCTCGTTTTTCTAATAATTATAATAATATTATGTCGACAAAAAAAGATTTTAAGTGACATAAAAACTTCGAGTCTAGAATATGTGTATCTTGCTTATATGGTTGAGCTAGTTAAGCAAACAAGCGTATATTGTCTCTTAAGTAAAAACGTTTCCCCACGATGTTTTCCTTCATCGATAAATTAAGTTGTTTTGATTAGTTACCTCAAAAGCATAAATAACTTTGAATAATTAGACAAAATGCTTGGAATTCAAATTTCGGCAAGCCAGACTGCCAGGCTACGAGTAGTTACGAGTATTTATGAAGGTTATTTAACCAGCGTCAGTAATTTTAGAAATAAAAAAAATATTATTTAACTTGTTTATAGCCTACTTTCACTGTTAATTTCCAATATCCGCTCTGTTTAATAATCTTTTTAGTATAGTCCTTCTCACAATTAGGAGGTTATTCTTCAAAAACGTTAAAAAATAATGTATTTCGTGGGATTTCTTTGAACCACGAGTACCTCACCGCAGACTTACTATTTTTTTTACACATATCCGCTCTGTCTGCCAGTTGAATCTCCCAGGGAAGAGTGCCGGAATATTTGCAGCGATGGAATCCAAGCCACTGCTAATGCTGACTCGGTCTTGCTAACGTTTTTGGCAAACTGTCAAACGTTGCACGCCCCGACCGGCGGAGAGGGCGACGCTCCACCACCAGAGCGAAGCGCTACTTATTATATTAATCTGTTGAAATTCAACAGTTACTGAATTTATTTTTAAGCTATTGCATAGCTTCTATCGCGGGCTTTGACGGTGCAGACCGAATCCAGAAATTTCGTAACGAAAATAACCTGGCACTCCTAAAGTAGATCTTTTGGTAAGTACTAGGCTAGCATGAAAGCAGGGAGCCCAACTCCACAACGTTTTAGTTTTTAGTTTGCCATCTATCGAAAAATAGCAGAACTTTTTTAAAAAAAGTTCTGCTATTTTTTGATAGATGGCAAACCAAAAATAACTTTAAATTCTATGCAATAGCTTTACCGTAGCAGTCTCCGAGTGCCACACGCCTTTTTTTGTCTTTGTCACTCTCACGGATACGTTGATGGGATGATGACATGCAGCGTCACGGAAGAATATAACATACGAGTAAATACGACCTTTTACCTAATTACTTAAAAACTAAGCCAATTATCAAAACTCTGTTTTTTAGATATTAGTACTACCGACACATTAAAACAAAAATTACAATAATATCCATTGTAGTTTCCGATAAAAATGAGAAATATTTGGGATATTGGAGCAACTTTTGGGAGAAATTTCTATCGAAAATTTTTTATTCAATCGTGTTTCTGCTTCTCAACGGTTTTTAATTAAAGACCCAAAATACATGACGTTTAAATTTTAAAGTAACTGTCTTTATAGTTTTTAAACTAAACTTTACTAAAGATCGCTTAAATACGGCTTCTACGCCGTTAATAAAGTGAGGAACCGAAATGAAAACGAGGATAATATCTGCATAAGAACCACAACAACTGTCGTGTCGCAAAATTAAAGCGGCAATACCCTGGCACATATCCAGGGCCCAGACATGGGAGTCGCTAGCTTCAGGCGGTACAAGGTCTTGGTATTTGGTGCTCATTTAGGAGGTCTTATATGTCCAGCTGTGGACGTCTACCGGCTGAAACAATAACGACGAAGGAATCCAAACTTTATATTCGGGGATCAAGAGTACGAAATTTTTGAGTGATTAAAGATGTAGAGAGTATATTATTATAGCTATGCTTAAGCTTTCGCTCTGCTCTGTACTCATACTTTAGGCGCGTGTAAAGGGAATTCTCATTCTGAGCGGTACATATTAATCTCTTTCACATTGCAACGCTTATTTCGCTCATTTCACTTATTTACTTGACGGCCGATTGGTAAATCTTTAAGTTTTTATGTGGTATTATATTATTACGAAAAATATTTTCAAAACAAACTTTATACTTAATGCAATTTTTTGGTTTCTATAAGACTACTTTCCCTCAGAATAATAAAATATTAGAAGGATTTATTTAAGAGGACAGCTCCTTACAACAAACGTGAATTTTTGCTCGGTTTCAATTTGATATTTTAGTTGAAATTGGTTTTGATAGTAGGTACGGAACTCTCAGTACGCGAGTCCGACTCACATTTTATTACTATTACTACTTGACTGCGATCACCCCTCTTGGTAAGCTATCGTACTTGCTTGGGAAGGGGTAAGCACCTTCTACACAGCATTGCCGGAACGCTAAATCATCTGGAAGGGAACTAACCACGACCAAAGCCTCCCTTTAGACCAGATCTGAGCCAATTAAAAAATCATATAACTCTTAAGTGGCCCGAGGCGGGAACCGACCCCGTGATCCTCACTCAATTCCTGCCGCTGTCCACTGCGCCAGAGAGGTCGTAAACGCTGGAATAAGTATTTATACTAATTAAAGCTTAAAGTGTCCCGCACATCTACACAAAACCTCTAAACATTTCCTCATTTTTACGCCTCTTTACATTAAAATACCCTTTTAATTTAGGCATCGCTGTCATCTTCTCAGAAATCCTTGTTTAAAACACAGTGGGGCACCACACTCTTTGTGCGCCAAAAAAAATGACATGCAAAAAAAGTTAGCAATCATTTGCCCATCAAGCACAATAGCCACCGTTAACTCTGTCATGACGCACACAGACTTAAGGGATAGTGTAGATGGAACCTCGAAAACGAAGCCAGATTTGTATTTGCCACTTTTTAAAGGTCTCAAAAATTCTCTTATTTTCACTGTACCAAAATCTCAAGATCAATCATAATACTCAAGAGTTTGTAATCGGACTTTACACTTAACAACACACTTTCTTAAATGTATGGGAATTGAACCAGGGACTTAAAGCTGGGACAAGCGATAGAACGTTTGGGTGACTTCACGTGTGCTCCCATGCTTACATGGGGCACACAAGCACCATGTTGAGTTGGAGTTCATATTATCTAGATTGTGCCTCACATGACAAGCGGCGTCTGCTGCTCCCGTCACTTGGGCAATAATCTGGTATTTGTTGTCCAGTTGGTGGAAGCTTCAGTCATCGTTTAGTACATATAAGTGTGTGTTTTATGTAATTAAACAAAAATATTATTCTTTCTTTCTTTTCTTAGGTGCGAGGCCATGAACCGTTAGAGATTATTTACCCCTTCCAAGTTATTATGATAACATAGTCGGCTGCATTATCACTTAACATCAAGTGCCATTGCAGTGAAGTTTAGTTACCTACTTGTATGTAAAAAGTCTCACATAAATACAAGGACACGAATCAAAATCAAATCAAAATATCTTTATTTCACATAGGCCTAACATACAGGCTCTTGCGAATGTCGGTATGACATTTCTTGCATAAGAATGGTGATAACTACAAGTCGACTTAAAACTAAGTTTACGAGGGTTCCAAACGCGCCCTGCCGTTGAGAAACGAAAGGGTTCGTATTTCGTTCTATGCTTTTCTATCAGTCTTTGGGCGCAGGATGCGAAATAATTACACATTCCCATTCAAACGCGCAACGGTATTGTAAACGGCACACTTTTTGATGATTGCGTGTAATTTTTCCGAACTGTACCGAGCGATCTGTTTGTGCTTAGTGCAATGACTTTTCATCACTTTAAGTTCAAATGCCTTTTGGTATCAATATCGAGAGAATTTTGAAGCGGTTTTGAAAGGAACAGTCCCAAAACCCAACATTTTTACACTCTCTAAGTTTTATAATTAATTTTATTTAAATAAATAGTATTCACGCTCTAAAAGATATCCTCCTTCATGCGTTTAGATTGATTTAAATATTGTATGCAGAAAGAAAACAAAAAAGACTAGTGTGAAAAATAGTAACTTTCCGCATGAATACACATGGAAATGTCAACTTTTTGAGAAAATATATTAAAAAGTTTATTACATAAATACGTGGTACTAAAAATAACAAGTACAAACTATTTTTAAATAAAAGAAAAACGTAATGAAATACCCACCCAAGTACTTAAGACTTTTTGTCGCGGCTCGCTCTTTTACTTGGTGGTGTGTTTTTTGTTCTTTTTCCTCCACCCCGAACACAATGCTAACTTTTTTACTTTTCTTTTACTTTTTCTTGTCAGAGCCGCGGTCACTTAACAAAAATACATTCTTGAAAATAGTTTTAACTTTGAATCGAAAATTTAAAATGGAATTCAAATCCTTAAATACCTACTAACAAAAAAACCCTAATCAAAAAAACCACCCCTGGGCCATGGGCCAAAGGTACCAATCAAACTTGCAGCATTTCCACGCTGAATGGCGATGGATAACCTTTGTACCAGGTAGAAACCAGAACGTGGGTCACAGCCTCTTTCCCTCAAAATTTATAATTCATTCTATTTCTGTTTAGCTGTTCCGATCTTTATAACTATACTTTCAAAGAAGTTTGCTTAAGCAATCCACCTACTGCTGTCGCTATAGCAAAGACGGGTATTAAATTTTTCTCTCTCTACGATAAATTTCATCAAAATGGTATTCGTATAATAATATATTATGTTTATTACATTATGGGCTACTGTACCCCCTCCTGTTTTCGACTCTCCAAAGTTTTCTCTTTGCTATTTCACCAGGGAACTCTAAAAGTACATCAAAGCGCTCACGTATTCAGGTTATTTAATATTAAAAATTAAATACTGACATAAAATTGAGCACTATCCGACGTGCTTTGACGTCAGAAACATGCAAAATACGTAAAAGGGTGCCCGACAGAGTTTATGCATTGATTTAACTCAGTTTTGTGCATTGAAAAGGCCATGTTTTTTAATGTGATATCATTTTTACTTTTCTTATATTCTTTTTTTGTATTTTGCTACTCTACTCTAAGCGTCTCCTTTTTATGAAAAAGAAATTTTAGGAAAGGAAAAATAAGATGCTTCTTTTAAGTCTGTTTAAACTTGAGGTAAATACCTTTGCATTCCACCCCGATGGATTCCAATCTTGTCGCGATGGGGGGGCTCAGTAGCCGTGGTTGGGCCCCACGGTGAAGCCAAAAGGAATCCAGGAGGGGACGCTCGGAGTGGGCCTGGAGATGGGCCCGCTCTGGATGCGTCCAAGAGGGGTGCGGGGGACAGAGTTTTCTGTCTCCTGCAGCCAAGAGGGGTCGCGGGAGGAGAGGCGTGGCGGTGTGTCGTTGCCGTTCTCCCCGTCCTCTGCGGCCGTTTGGTGGTTTGCGGCGGAGCCAAAGATCAGATCCGCCGCGGGGTATGGGAGGTCGATGCCTGCGAAGTGCAGGAGCAAGGTTCGCGGAGGTTTGCGCGTTCCCGTGTTCCCGTCATGCGGTGCGAGGAGGAAACACCGTGGGGTTTAGCTGGTAAGAGTCCGGCATAACCCAGCCGCTCCCCCGGGCGACTGGGTATCCATGAGGATTCCCCACGATAAAAAAAAAAAAGGTACCTTTGCATTTCAAACCTAGATAACCATTACATTAACCTAGATAATAATTTATGACAAGTTAACAGTATATTCTTGATTCATGAATTTATCACAGAGTAATTGAAATAAAATTGGTCAGATCACGAATAATATAAAGCCTGTTTGGAATTTCTCACGACTTAAGGACAATAGCAATTTACAGTAGTTTGCATGCTTCAATTTGAGGACGACGTATACGGACAGCAAGATCTTGACAAAATATACGTTTTCTCAGATTCTGCTTGTTTCTTTTACTGTAAGAATCACAAATAAACTCCATCGGGTCACTACCATTTCTATTGAGTTATTAAATTATCAAGACGTTCTTAACATTTTCGAAATATATTTCAAAATATTTATTTTTTACTCAAAATAATTTACATGATCACCAGATTGATAAGGCATTTGTTTTCTATTTTAATTTTAACAATTTTCAATAATTAGCATCTTAAAGAGTATCCAGCTTTTTCATGAACTAAATTTATTAATTAAATTAAAAAAAGAACTCCATGCAACAAAGATGGATTTCACGCTCTGCTTACTGCTTGATGTAATTTGCGAACTTCTTTTTACGAATGCCAATTAAATGTCCTCCGAATAAAGTGAAGGCTTACTAATGATGGTACCATTGACCCCCAATTCTGGCCTGTGTTCTGGGAATTGTAAAAAATAGCAAAATAGATAGAAAAGCCCTGCCCTCTGATCATCAAATTTATCTGTCTCAAGTCTACACCTACCGTCGTAAGTACATTTAGACATCGTTTGTATATCTACAAGGTATTTGTCCGGGCAAACATCAGTAATTGGACACATAATGTTAAATTCTGTTGACATAGGGAAATTATGTTTAACTTGCTAACAACACTTCATTTATCGTGTACTGGTTCAACAAATTCATTATAATATACTGTATTATTCAAGGAATCGACTTCAACTGCAAACGAATCTACTATGCGCACGCGACTTTGCTTGCGTCAATGTTTTACTTTTGGACTTGCAATTGCTAGTTTTCGCTGATATTCAAGTTTAGTTCAGGAAAACTTATAAAAACAAAATGTTCTTTTCTCTATCCCAAAAGTAGTTAGTTAGTTTTAAATCTTGACTTTGACGTTCTATTTGGCGCTGTGGCTTTAAGTGGGAGATCGCGGGTTCAATTTCTGCGACGGGTCTGCAATTCCAGAGTGATGCTGTGTAGCAATCGTTAGGGGTTATTACCTCTTCCAAGTTAGTATTTGCGATACGATAACATCGGCTGTCTCATCATTTACCATCAGTGTGGTCAGTACAGGTTTTTATACGAATTTCGAGTCGACTCGCATCGCACAAACGAATCGAATTCCTCCATACATTTACAAAAACCTATACTAAGCCTGCAGGTTAGATTGCAGTCACGTAAGTACTATTTTGTGGAGGAAAAAAAATCGCAGGCCATCAATACTTTTACGTTCGATACCTATTCCTATTTATTTATCAAAAACTTTTGGTCATAATTTTCTACAAACTCCACTTTTATTTTCTTCTTACCTGATAGGCATCGCGAATAACAGTCAAGTGCTAGCGTATTAGTTCATGTTAAAAAAAAGGCGTGTGGCACTCGGAGACTGCCGCGGTAAAGCTATTGCATAGAATTTAAAGTTATTTTTAGTTTTGCCATCAATAGAAAAGTAGAACTTTTGGTACCAGGCTAGCATGAAAGCAGGGAGCGCAACTCCACAACTTTCGCTCCTTGCTTTCATGCTAGCCTAGTACCAAAAGCTCTACTTTGGGAGTGTCAGGTTATTTTCGTTACGGAATTTCTGGATTAGGTCTGCACCGTCAAAGCCCGCGATAGAAGCTATGCAATAGCTTAAAATTACAATCATGCTTTTTTTAGAGGAACCACGTCTTGTATTTACTTATATTTTTAATAAGGGTATGCCTTTTTTAGAGCCTATTTACGAAAAAATCGAAATATCTGTAAAAATTTCTATGAAACTTTTGACTACACCGAGAGATATATCCTTGTCTGACATATTCACTAATTTAAAGTAAGCAGTAACTTCAACCCGTCAAGTCCGGCCGCACACCGGTAACAATTCTAGGAAGCGTACACAGTGCCTCGACACGCGATGATGCATTAAGTCCTTGCGGCTAATCAAATGTAACAACAAACATTAACGAGCCACCATTTGAGTTACACTACTACAATCAACTACGGCACTACAGTCAATTTGTCAGCAGTTCAGCGACCTCCAACACCTATTGCGCGAGAGAGAATCAACTTGTATTATTATAGGATGGCCGCAAACGCTCCGGTTACTGTGACAGTGTTTGTTACAATCTGTGTTACTCTATTGTGATACAACGTGTGTGTAACACAAGTAGGGTCAGGGTCATGAACTTGTGTTACTGTAGCATGAGCACTAATCATTGTAACAGTATGTGTGGTAACACTAGTGTGGGTCAGCCACTGAGAAACTCGACTTGTATGACAGTAGGATGGACGCAAACGCTCCGGACATTGACACATTATTTGTGATAATACGTGTGTTACACTCTATGTGACCCTCTTGTGATACCACGTGTGTAACATTAGAGTGGGTCAGACACTAAAACACCAACTTGTATCACTATCGCATGGTCATAAACGTCTCACTGTAAAAACGTGTATTTGGTTCAATTTCAATTCAATGTACGTGACTGCGTGTAATTGTAGGAGATACACAAATCCTTGTGGCTTATTGAAATGTAAGAACATACACCAACGAGAGCTACTCTGCTACACTAAAGTAAGATATCCAATTTTGTTTGCGCGTTGAGGTGCGTTGGCTATTTTTTGAGGTGTGAAAAAAAAAAGATTCCGACGAATTGAGAACCTCCTCCTTTTTTTGAAGTCGGTTAAAAAACCTTTAAACTCATGACACCGATACCAACAATGTATATTACAAGTTTTCACTTCTGTCGGCACTCCCGGATTTCTAATGTTTTTTTAATCTTGAGTCATCAACAATACCTTGTGGAATATGAAAAAGAACCGGTGCGTGTGCGGCCGCGCTAACACAAATTATCTAATAATAAGAGTAACTCGACGCCCTCGCTGCGCAGGCGCATCTCGCTGCGCAGTTAATCTGAGCAGCAATACTGTTGCAAAACAAAAAAAATACAACCAACGTTGACTCACACGGACTTTGAGCCTTTAATTATTAATATCATTATTTCAACTTATCCTTTTATTTGCTGAAGGGCTCGTGGATAACTACTGCGCAGTAATTGAGAAATGCCGATATTATTTACGCAGTAAAGTATATGTGTAGAAAAAACATTATGTCGACCTCTGGCGCAGTGGCGTGCACTCGGATTAGATTAGGCGGTCGCAGGTACAATTTCCGCCACGGCGTACTTTAGAATTTTATAATTTCTAATTTTGCTCAGGTCTGGTCTGGTGGGAGGCTTCGGCTGTGGCTAGTTACTTACCACTCTGCCAGCAAAG
Organism: Coenonympha glycerion; assembly: GCA_963855885.1. Lineage (NCBI taxonomy): Eukaryota > Metazoa > Arthropoda > Insecta > Lepidoptera > Nymphalidae > Coenonympha > Coenonympha glycerion. The sequence goes on from OY979646.1 coordinate 1,316,760, forward strand.
ACGCACCAAAAAGCGATTTAGCGTTCCGGTGCGATGTTTTTTTTTTACGCTATACAAGTTAGTACTTGACTGCGATCTCACCTGATGGTAAGTGATGATGCAGTCGAAGATGTTGGCGTACTAACTTGGAAGGGGTAAGTTAAGTCACCCCAACGGTTTCTACACAGCATCGTGTTGTGTAAAAAGAGGGATGAGTTTAATTGTTACCCCTTCCAAGTTAGTACGATAACGGTAAATCATTACTTACCATTGAGGTGGATTGGATGGTGAGAATAAACACCGATAAGGCACCTATGGATATAGTCAGCAGAACATTTAACGCACATCTTCTTCATACTAAAAAATAGTAGAGCTATCGGATATTTCCCACTAACACGCCACAATATGGCGGAAATTATCTCCATGGAAATGTGCGAGTAGACTGTTGTCAAAAAATAGTGGTCTGTGGCGAGAACCGTGGTCTATAGACATATTGCCATCGGCTTTCTACTGACGCTGTCGGTGTCAAAATAACAACCTTGGCACCGGTAAACTGGCAACACTCTTTTTCGCGTCCGGGGTGTGGGTCCATTGACGTAAACTATTTTTGGTACCCCTAAGTAGAAATAATTTCTATGGCAAAACCTCGTTTCCTGGGTCAACTAGTACCCATGCACCAGTTTTTTTTTTACGCTGTACAATTTAGTACTTGACTGCGATTTCACCTGATGGTAAGTGATGATGCAGCCGAAGATGTTAGCGTACTAATTTGGAAGGGGTAAGTTATGTCACCACAACGGTTTCTACACAGCATCGTAACGGAACGCTAAATCGCTTGGCGGTACGTCTTTGCTGGTAGGGTGGTAACTAGCCACGGCCAAAGCCTCCCACCAGACCAGACCTAAGCCAATTTAGAAATTATAAAATTCCAAAGTGGCCCGTGGCGGGAATCGAACCCGCGACCTCCCACTCGAATCCGAGCGTGCGGCCCCTGCGCCACGGAGGTCGTCAACATATATTTTTAGAAATATGTATGACATTTTCTATTTTTAGAAATACACCGGTTTTAGTCTTTAGAGAAATATCGGGCGTTTACTAATCAAACAATCCAGGATTCAGCCAGTTAATTAATACGTATACTGCAAGGGAGTCTAGTTTATTTTTGACTGTTACTATACGATTTGCAGGAATTTAATTTGGGCGTGCGCCGGGCTCCAATGAGCCTCCCCTCTTCCCCCTCCCCCCGCCTAATGAGATTTTCGTCTGCACTGCAAACGTTGTTTTGGATGTCGGAATCATCTTCTGTGTCGGTTGCAGTAATACTGTAATGTTTTGAGTGCATGTCGTCTGTACACGCTTAAGTGAATTTTTTTATCCCTCAATTACAGAAAAATAAATAAAATAAACTTTTCTCAAAAATGCTCGGAAAGAGCATTATTTTGGTTCCGTGATACTGGCCAAATAAGCTACTGCACTGCTCAGTGCGGCGGCCAGCAAAAGTTGTATCGAACTCCAAATCTACCGTGGTTTATCAGTCCAATACCTTACATAGTAAACTCATATTATGTCTTGTAATCTATATCTATATACTTATAATAAAACTGTAAAGGGTCGAATTCTGCCGTGCTATTCTGCAAAACAGCGACGAGCGTACATCTATGCATCTATGAAGTTGTCAGTTGTAATAGAGTACAATTTGGCATGCCATATTCGGGTTGGCAGCTGTCTGGCAGCTATTTCATTTTGTAGAATAGCACAGCTGTACATTGAAGATATTTTGAAAATTTTTGTTGGAGGACACTATTTAGTCGATACTGAAGCCAAAACTGTAATTTGTTTAATTTTTGTCTGTCTGTCTGTCTGTCTGTCTGTCTGTCTGTCTGTTTCACGACCGGGCATCACGGCTAATCCGCTGGATGGATTTAAATGAAACTTGACATGATTATAGTTCATACCCCGAGGTATGACATAGGATACTTTTTGTCCCGAAATTCATCATGGTTTCCCTGGAAGACGGCATCAAAGTCCAAACGTTTTTTAGTTATAATTCATTAACGCGTTGTCCGATTCCATTCATTCTTTTTTTGTTGAAAAGAGGTTGTTTATAGATTATTCCATACAAATCTTATCATCATCACTTTTGTAGTTCAGAAATTACAGACATCAGAACTTTTTAGGTTCAAGTGGGTAGGTGACTTGAAACTCAGAATGCACAAAGAACCTAGGGCTAGGACGTAGGGCTCAAGTAAGACTGGAGTACCCTTACAGCCGTAAATGAATAGGCTTAGCAGGAGATTTTGTATGGTTTAAAATTTTTCACTTTTAGGGTGAACAAAAATCATGTAACTGGCGTTATCGCTACGTTATACCGTATAGCGCCATCTCTACAATTTATGTGGAACTTGAATGTAAAACTCTAAGATAGGTACTACCGAATTTTTTTAAATAAAAATTAACTGTCATGTTATTTACTGTTTCCTGACTTTATATTAAGATGGCACTGTTAAGAGATGAACAGATTTAAACTTTATCATCCGCAATATGGAAAGGGTAAGATAATGGTTCACAAATATTTTTAACTCTTAGGTCTTATCGATCCTAACCGACTGACTGTCATCTAAGGTCTTTTAATACGTAAGGAAATATATAGCCATTGTCCATTCTGATGTTTTGGATTGTATTGAGATGAAGCAAAGATTTTTAAAAGACTCTTATATTATGTTGGGCTGGGGAATATTGTTAGTAGAGTAATTTATCCCAGTGGTACCTACCCGGCCGAACTCTGAAAGAAGAGTTCTACCACCAGTACAACATTTCACATGGTTCAATAATTTTTGACATATTTCGTGGTTTCAGAATAAAAATCACAATGAACAGGACGATTTTAACTGTCGATATTTCGATACATTGGCACAGGGCACAGGCCGTGGTCACTACGTGACTTGTACCAATGCATCGAAATATCGACAGTTAAAATCGTCCTTTTGATCTTTTAACTACGTATTAATGAAACTTTATATTATTATTAAGAAAAAAGAGTTTTCAAAATCACCACAAGATAACCAGTGCAAAGTAAGAACAGGTTTCTGTACAACATCACACCAGAATCCCGCGAAAAATCAAGGAATTCCAGTAGGAAGGTATATTATGTAAAAAAATCGTAATTCACGCGGGCGGAGCCGCGGGCAACAGCTAGTTTAAACATATAATGATCTCTCTCAACATCACTACCAAGCTGGTAACTTAATCAATGGTTTTATGTTAATTTCAAACGAACTTGCAAATAGGTGTTATTGAAATTAGAATCTGCCAAGTATTTTTTGTTGAGGATACCAAGAATATTTTTCCGAATCGCGTTTCGGTAGATAATATTATGAATATTCGTACTAAATTCGATCAAATCGCTAAATTGCTTAAAGATATGAACTATTGGTAGAGTAAAATCTTGGGTATAGCCACCTACTAGACCAGACGCAAACCTGGCTCAACGGGCATAAACTATCGACCAAAGAAAGTGTTTATAAATCTCATTGCGTCAGGGAAATCGTCAGTTGTTACTCGTTAAACACACCCACAAGTCTTCCATAAACATCCTCAAAATATAACAAAGTAAAGTGGCAAACATTTAGGGAAAATTTGGCAAGTGACAGATGTCACGTAAAAATCTCGACACGGGCTGTTTTCGTGGCGCGAGACACGCGTTATGGGCTCGATTCGAGTTTAACACGCGACCTGTCAAATATATCTTGTCTTATCCCCGAGTTGTCGTGTGTTTAGTTTATGGCGCTTTAGTGCGTGAATAAAAAGCGTCCGATCCGAAGCGATATCAGTTTGTTATACCTAAATAAGAATCTCATTTAGAAGTGTTAGGAAGTTACAAAATTAATGATAGTAAAATTACAAAAACCACTAAATATACTAAAGTGCAAATCTGGTATAGGTACAATCTGGATGCCTTCAAGAGAAGAGTGAAGAGACATTTTCTAGGCAAGCAAGCTCGATCCTAGACCTCAACATTTCTGCCCCATCAGACGCGATTGTAGTCAAGACAGAATTACCGGGCCTAGTTATACGTTATGAAAAGGCGTTGACTTGAGACTTATAATCTTTTCCGATTTCTCAAAAATTTCACCAACAAACGGAGAGGAGAATGTCAGAAAATTGGCTATATTTGCGTCACTCTGCGTCTCAAGCACGTATGCATGAAGAATCTTCTTTCAAATTTTAATATTGCATATGTTTATGTTAGTGAAATGTGAAAAAGGGGTTCAAAAGTATTATAAAAAAAAAGTAATTAAACGTTTCGAGACGTGGAATCGCCATGCCACTTATAAAACTTAGAAAATTAATCACTTAGAAAATCAGACTATTACAATTTCTGTGTTAATATCTTACTAATTTTTTTTACATAATATTGAGAATATTTCCAATGTTTTACCGATGATTTGATTAAGTCGCAAGGTATAGCCCAATTTTCATACAAGAATCGGCATTCTTCTTTCAATGTACCGAGTCACCGCGTTTCAGAGATCGCTGGGATTATTTCGAGAGTGCAAAACAAATGCTAAGCCGAAAACGACAAAACGGCGACCGTTGCTGTTTCGCGCCACGTGTGCGATGCGTCGTAAATTCGCGGGCGTTTTGCTCGTGTTCTATAATTTTCGCCACTTTTGTTTTGCGGAAAACACTGTTTTGCGCTCGGGAATGAAACACATTTGTGACTATATTTTACTGGTATCGGTGTTACTTGCATGCTCCGTTTTAACGAATTTATACTTGGTACGTACGGTGTTTGCCGATTTATCGGATCTTAAAATACAGAAGTATTGTTTTTTTTTATTTATTTGGTACACAGAAGGTTACATCTACACAGAAACATACAGAGGACATTCACATGGACATTGGACATCTTATCGCTACAAATGAGGATCTCTTCTAGTCTCTAGATGCCCTAGATGTGCTAGCAATTAAAATATGATATGAGATTCAGTATAAAGCACTGTACGAGCATAATTTGTGATTTTTTAAAGCTTTTATTTAACTTTCAATGTATGTATGTATGTCTTTTGTTAAAGTGAAATCTTGCAACTTAATTTTGAAGCAGATATCATTTGCTCTACATGCTAGCGGTAACATTGAAAGGTTTTTACTTCTGCCCGCCCCAATTTTCAAACTTCTAAGCTTGGCAACGATAATGTCAGGTTTATCGCATGCAGTGCTATACTATCGCGCTTGTTATAAAATTAATTATGTAAAATTACCTGTATTTTGATATATAATTCAAGCGGTTAGCTGCAGATCAGTGTAGAAGCGTTCAGTTCACCTTAAGATACGTCAAGTCTGTCTATTTGCAGTATATTTTGCAGTTGTAAGCTTGTAAACCACCCATCCGTTGTAGTGCGTCTCGGATGCGATACCGCAGCGGAAATTCCATGGGGTGACGCTCGCGTGTTCGCGGAAGGAAGGGCCGTGGGAAAGTCTGGTGTCGCTTACCACTGGGTCTTATACCTGGCATTTTTTTACAGTCTTCATGTTAGTGCTTGGTGTGGTTAGTGACAATGCAGGAGATAATATTGTGCAAACTTGAAAGGGGTAAATAGTCTCACCCTTTTACAGTTTCTACGCAGCTGCCAGAACGATAGATTGCTCGGAAATGCCACTATTACTATTAGTAGCAGGCCTAGACCTGAACAATTTAGAAAATATAAAATTGCAAAACAGCCCCAATCGAACTTGCGACCTTCCACTTGAATACGAGCATACGTTAAGGACCTGCCGTGCTATTCTGCAAAACAGCGACGAGCGTACATCTCTGCATCTATGAATTTGTCAGTTGTAATAGAGTACAATTTTGCATGCCATATTCGGGTTGGCAGCTGTCTGGCAGCTATTTCATTTTGTAGAATAGCACAGCTGAATGTATTTTGTTTTCGAGTGATTCGGATTGATTGAGTTTATATCGCCTTTCTTATGATGCGATCACTATATATCTACGAATGAAGGAGGTTCTATCAAATTATTTTTAGTTTCTCGTAAATATCAAACTAACTTAATACTGTAGGTATGATAATGAACCTTGCACAAATAATAGTATCACAGTTATATTTTTTCTCATAAAATCATTGCCCAAAATTCCCCATTAACTTCATATTAGTTACCGAAAAATCAACAAAAATTATCAAAAACCAATATTGGTTGGTTGTGCATTAAATGTTTTTTTTTTTTCATAAAATTAAAGGAAAGCTATTGCTATGTCTTAAATTCTAAAACTGCCTAAATGAGAAGGGCTCATAGCTCAACACATTGGCTAATTGAGGATTGTCAGGCTTCACACACCTCAAAGAACTCTCAGATATTTGTACGAAGTGAAATCATGATCAGCTGTCATGCGCCAAGCTGTCATAAAAGAAATCATAACCATAACCCGTGCGGCAAAAATAAAGACATAACAATAACCACGTCTTGCACTAAAATGAATTTATCGTGGCATTGGCTTGAGAATAAAAATTCAAATGAGATGTCATTTAAGCGCTGTTCACACGCTGCGTCTTTTTTTACACTTGTACGCCCTGTATTTAAAAGTTTGTAAGAGTTTTTGTATGTTTGAATGTTTGTTACTCAAGCACGCAACGAATGCTAAACCAATTTGACATTTAACAAATACCTCTGGGGTATGCCTAACCCACGGGATTCGTTAAATACAGGAATTCACGCGGGAGAATGGCGGGAAGAACATAATGAAATAAGTATATAGGTACAATTCTCGTGTCACAGTGTTTGTAACAATACTCCTCCGAAACGGCTAGCCTGTTTATGTATTACGAAATTTGAAACAAAGTTTCTTTTCAGAAGGTATCACGTAGGGGCTAGACAAAAGACAATTATTTTATTGCATGACGATAATCATGTCCCGAAGAAAATCTATCAAAATCCAGAGTGAAAGTACTCTTACTAGTCACTAGATTGGGCATGCATGCAATTACGTATATCATTTTGGTGTTGACCTCGTTAGTTCGGCTAACTGAAGGCAGCGCCATCTATAGAGCGACACGTGAAGCATTGTTTCTACGTCCCATCATGCTCACGGGACTTTTTGTGTATTTTGGGTAGGGTGTAATTTTTTTTACACTCTCAAGTAAAAAATAATTAATATGGCAAAACAAACTAACTTGGAGTGTCAGTTAGATTTACAATATCATAATCTTCAAAGAAGATCAAGAATTTGTAATATTGATGCATTGCAAACGGCCACTAGCCGGTAACTGTTTTTAACTTCTCACAAAATGATCTTGGAGTACATTAAAAGATTTTTAAAGTCTCTGAAGCGTTTTAAGAAAACGAGCTCGGGTCATCCAATTCTGATTACGTGAAAAGTGACGCGTGCAAAACGCAGCGTGTGTCCGCGGCCTAAAAATTAAAATGAGCTGTCATTTTAAACGCGCCTTTGACAATAAACCGCTTGACAAAGAGACGGGTGACGAGTTCCGACGAATAATGCAGCGTTACCGTTAAATTACGGAAAAGCAACTGATTTGGGTTATTCGAACAACAAATTCGGAGACAAGGGGCTCTGACGTCCTTTCGAGTGTCGTATAACAAGGCTTTTGGTGATAATCTTGATTTGGATTCGTTAGTAATCTTGTTGATTACATTATAAAAACGGTAATTGGTTTTTTTTTTTTTTAATTAATTTGTCATTTTTGAGGTGGGTTAAAGCTTTGAACTCGTTACCGTAAGCGACACCCTCACACTGTTACCGTAACCGATACCTCTAGATACCTTTTGGTTTTTCTATAGGTATAAAATTTTTTTTTCAAGTTTTAACTTCTGTAGGCACTCCCGGAGTGCTCTGTGTTTTATTTGCTAAATAAAATGTTTTTCAGAGATGATGCAAATAATGGCAACCTTGGGAAGGGATATAATAAAAAAACCAGCCAAGTGCGAGTCGGACTCGCGCATGAATGGTTCCGTACGTGCATTTATAAAAAAATCACGTTTGTGTACCTAACAAAACTTCAACACCGCCCTCGACACACGTTTCACCCCGACTCTGTCACATCCTCAGGAGATGTTGACTTCACAACTTGAAATTGTATAGCGTTGATTATTGTTAAGTCATATTTTAATCCATTTTGCTTATATAAACTTCCGCAAAGTAACACCTGCTTCTGTTCAATATGCTAGGTATACAAAAAAGGGTATGCATCAAAATGTAGCGATATGCAGTATGCAATGCGCAGGCCATGGGAAGTATTAGTAACGCATGCGCGCCCGTGTCGACTTCCTACAAGCGCAGCGCATCGCGCCACATATCTGTGAATACATTACTAAACATAATAGATTCATAATAATATCATAGTATACATGTATGTATATTGTCGACCTCCGTGGCGGAGGGGACGCACGCTCGAATTCGAGTGGGAAGTCGCGGGTTCGATTCCCGCCATGGGGCCCACTTTGGAATTTTATAATTTCTAAATTGGCTCAGGTCTGGTCTGGTGGGAGGCTTTGGCCTTGGCTAGTTACCACCCTACCAGCAAAGACGTACCGCCAAGCGATTTAGCGTTCCGGTACGATGCTGTGTAGAAACCGTTGGGTGGCTTAACTTACCCCTTCCAAGTTAGTACGCTAACATCTTCGACTGTATCATCACTTACCATCAGGTGAGATCGCAGTCAAGTACTAGCTGAAAATAGCTATAGCGTAAAAAAAAATGTATATATGAGGTTCTGACCTTGGCCCCTCATAAGGACGTCCCGGGTTCGAATCCTGGGCACGCACCTTAGACTTTTCCGAGTTATGTGCGTTTTTAGGAAACTAAATATCAATTGCTTACCGGTGAAGGAAAACATCGTGAGGAAACCTGCCTGAGAGTTCACAAAAATGTTCCCGAAGGTGTGCGAAGCCCGCCAACCCGCACTTGGTTAACCACGTGGTGGGCTATGGCCAAACCCGTCTCAGTCTGAGAGGAGACCCGTGCCCAGCAGTCGGACATAAAAAAGGGGTTGAGATGATGCATGTATAACTATACAAGTAGTATGCATAACTACCTTTTTACACTCTAAAAGTAAATAGGTACATAACAGCCATCTCACCCGATGGTAAGGGTCGTACTTGGAAGGGATAAGTAAAGACACCCCTAATGGATTCTAACACAGCATCGCGCCGGAATGCTTGATCGCCTAGCGGTGCGTTTTTGTCAGTAGAATGGTGGTGGGACTCGTGCATGAAGAGTTCCATAAGAGTTCCATACCATTATCTATGAAAACGAAAAAAAAACAGGTTCGCTACCCAAAAAAGGAGTGTGATGTTTTTAGGGTTCATGTATGTACGAGTATGTAATATGTATGTGAGTTTCTTTATTCCACCATAACTTCTGAACGGCTGAATAGATCTGGACATATGGGGTATCGTTAGAATCCTTACATCATTGCGAGTAACATAGGCTATATTATGGAAAAAGTCATTTTATCACAAGGCAGTCGTGTATTTAATTTTTTAATTGGTTACTTGTTTAGTATTTGTTATTATAGCGGTAACAGAAATACATCATCCGTGAAAATTTCAACTGCCTATCATTGTTAAAGAGATACAGTCTGGTCACTGGTGTCAGACGAACAGACGGACAGGCGGACGTCGGAATCTTAGTAATAGGGTCTTGTTTTTTAACTTTTGGATACGGTACCCTAAAAAGTAATAAAATTACAATAAAGAAATTCCTTCTTACCGAAACATTTTCCAATCTATCATACCGATCTATATCGATCGAAGTAATAAGTATCCATTGAATGTCGGTATCATCGATATAAATGTCGGTATAGAGTATACCAAAGCTAATGGCATACGAATATACTACATGTCTGAGGAACATAAAAATACCGTGGAGCCGCTCGAATTGTTTAAAATTATTTAAACACAAAGCGGCACTTGTGAAGTTTACGAATTTGTTTTTGGTTTATTGACCATAAATGCGGTATGGAGTGATGGTTTGTTCCTATTGGAGCCGTAAATTTTTGAATAAATAAGATTTTCCACAATCCTTATAAAACATCAGAATCTCTCAAATTGATGATTTAAGTAGGAGGCCCTGGGTTCGATTCCAGGCATTAATTAGGCAATTCAGGATTTTAAAATTTCTAAATAACCAAATTCAGGAGGCAGGACTTGCTTTTAGCAACCGAAAGGGACTTAATACTTCCAAATTAGTACAATAACATCTTAGACTGCATCGTCCCTTACTATCTGGTATTCTCACCCGATGATAAGTGACAATACATTCAAGTACAAACTTGAAATAAAAAAATTACATCCCACTCCGGGAATGCAAAACTGCCAACAAAAGTGAAAATTTGAAAAACTACGTGAGGTGTCGTTTACGGGATCAGTATCGCAATTTCAATGTTTTCTCTCCATTTCAAAAAATGCCTAACATGTCTAAAGAAGACTTCACTTCAAAATTTTGAACCCCGAATATAGGGATTAAAATTATTTTCAGTGCGGATATTAAACAGGCACCAATAGGAGCAAAGCATCGGAGTCGTCCGTTATTTTTCTGCCCTATAACCAAGTTTTTTTTGCAATAAACAATTTTTGGCTTCTGTAGAAGTCGTACAATAATAACGCCTTTTTGATGTTTCGGGCTGAGCTGGGTGCAATGCTCGCGAAATGAAATACACGTGCGTTTAGTTTAGCGCTCACACGTGTTAGACTGTCACGTTGACAGATTATAAAAGCCGTAGAGTCGTCATTGGGTGAACATGTTTCCAACGTTTCGTAATCTACATTGGGTATTTAAAATGGAAGGTATTTCAGATGTTGCTTAGATAAAAGACTAAATATATAACAAAGGTCACCGGTGAAGCTTCTGCGAATGGGTAGTAGTTTAGCTGATTTATAATAACAAATTATTATTTTAATATTAATAATTTTTTACGTTTTATTGGTATGTGTCTATCTATATAAATGTAAAATTGTACGAGCTGTCATTCACTCGAATTATGAAAGTGAGAAAAAGAGAGTACACCTGTGTCTCTTTTTTTTTGTTTTGAATGATAGGGTTATGATTTGCTGTCCTCACGAGATATCATATTAATGATGTAATTTACTTTCATACTGTGAAAGAAAACTTGTAGGAATACCTTCAATGAATTAATTAAATTTTTGATAGATGAAATGCTATCGTATGCCTGAAAAGGTATGACTGTTCTTGTAACATTATATTGTAACAGTTTATACGATCAATAAATTGAACTTGAACTTGAACTTGAACTGAGTTTTTTACCGGTTTTTCTCGGTGCAAACCTACTTACCGAACTTGGCGATAGAGTTTTGGCTTTTTATTAGAACTTGTGAGTTACGCCTATGTAAAAAATAAATATTTTCATTTACATTTTCGCACATTTCCGCACAATAATAACTCCTGAATAGATGTAAATCTCTGCAACAAGAAGAAGAAAGAACAAGAAACACTTTATTGTGTCACTAAATAGGAAAAAATATTATACCCACTTAAAAAGTATCTACAGCGGAATAAAACCTTTTGTAAGGCATGCCAAGGCACCCTTATCGCTTATCGTTTGCCGCTTTAAAAAAAATACTAATAAAAGTTAAATTTCAATTATATCTCTATATGTGTCACCAGACAATTGGAATTCCCGAGTATTTTCAGATAAAATCTGAACAGGAAAATCTAACTCACTTTCTTAGAATAAAAGTTGATTAGCGTACAATGTGAGGAAAACCGAATGTAAATAGCGAACGTTATCTGCTATGCCTTGATCTTGACTTGACTTGACTTGACCGATGTTGCTCCTTGTTTCTTAGTACCTTTATTAGTTAGAAAATTGGTAAAAACCAGGAATATTCTTTTCAAAGAGTTATGCAGTAAGTTTTTTCTAAGGTATATAGCACAGACTTGTATACTAAAGACAGGGCGAACAGCGCAAACAAATGTCGCCAGTTTAAGGGAGCAAGAATGACTCCCATTGCACCCTCCCCCGTCAGTAGTCAGTATAGGTAGATAGGTAAAGACCTATTTCTTTTTTTTGAATTAATAATAAAATTGCAGGCAAGGTGACCACAGACACATACATAAAAAAAAATATAAAAAAATAAACATGTATTTCGCAGGAGTTTCGACAGGTGGCGCTACATTTTCTTGTATGAAGAACGTTAACGTAAAATGTTCGGATGGGCCTATCTTGACTATTTGTATCTATTGTATATAGGGAAAGAGTTTAATCGATTTTATTGGTCCCTCACGGGAATCTCAGATCAGGAGAGCTTTATTACAATAAAATCAGAATCAAACTACTGTCCTTTCCAATTTAAATATTAAGACTTATATGGGGTTCTCTCATGGATACCATTATCAGAACTGGACTACAATTAAATGGTACTACATGCGTGTGGCGTGAGCTTTCTAAGAAAAAAAGAATCATCCAGAATCGATTGTCCCAGTCAAAAGTTATGAGTCATAAAAAATACAGCCAAATTGAGAACCTCCTGTTTTGAAAAATGTCGGTGAAAAATGAAGTCGGTTGAAAATAGTCCAGGTAAAAATGTATGCTACTCGTAACGAGATTTCATTCAAAGAAAAGCGACAAATATTTTATTGCATAAGGTTTTCTAATAACAATACGTGCAATTAGAGTGCACGCTGCACAGTGGTGCAAACGTCATGTCTGCAACCCGACATGACAGCTTTAGTGGGAACAGTGGGGCTTGTGGGGCAATTCCTGGTAAAAATTACTTATTTGCCATGTGACTGAAAATATGGGTTTTAAACTTTAGGTAAAACAACAACTTTATTAGTCTCGATCAGTTACATAATATTTTTTTTTGTATTTTATTTAATAGATAGAGGTTATCGATATTATTATTAATGGATGGTACTTATAGGATGGTACTTAATGGATGGTACTTGTTGTAACGATCACAATGGTAAAATTATAAAATTTAATCCACAAAACCTCGTTCTACTCTTTCCGCTTAAAATAGAGCAAATAAAGAATGGGGCGCATTTTTGAAGCTTACTACGACGCCAAAGTAGACGTATTCGATAATATACATAGATCACCAAGATACATTACGTTCATGGAAATTGCGTTTTAAATCTGTGCCGAACTGCCACTCACTGATAAATAGAACAAAAGATACGAAACAGCACGCAAACGAAAGAGACAACAATAATGCTTGCGCTCGACGCAGACCAACTACGAAACTTACAATTGTAGGATTTTTGAGTCTTCACAACGCGCGCGCTTGTCACATATCTGCTCCTTTTTATATAAAATATATCATTGATAATATATCACATTAAAAGCATGTTGTCTTTTTCCCTTTCTCATATCCTAATGCTGGGCATAGGTTTCCTCTCAGAATAAGGGCGGTATTAGAAGACCGATGACTATAAATTACCTAGGTATACGGATGCATATAAAATATCGAAAAAAAAACCTCAGAAGTTTCTAAGCGCGAACACAACGCAACTCAAAATAACATACCAAAAAAGTAAACGAATTTACAGAATGTTATATATTTTGCCCACATTTCAACTATTTGTACAGTGTGCGGTCTTAAAAGACGACTTACGTTGTAATCTGTCCCGGCATGCAGCCTCGAGCGGCGCTCTCGAGTTGCGATGAAAAGGACCGCCGCCGAGGGATTTACAGATTCTTATTGCTTTTAGAAATAAATCGTATTATTGGCCAAATAAGTTGAATTATTATTTCTATTTTTACTTGCGGAGACAAACCGCCGAGCGATTTAGCGTAGCTAGGAGATCCTCCGTAGCCTAGCGTGAAGTTTTGTTTTTCCTTTAATCACATCATGAATACGAGTAGGGGAGACCGGGTACAAAAGTAACGGCGGGTCGAAAGTAACAAATGCTCTGTAGGTTTATCAAATACTTGAAACACCGCTTCACTGTCGTCAGGCGATAGCCGGCAGCGTCTCCCCCCTTTGGATTCAGTCACCGCACCTACCGCGCGCTATTAGGTCGTGTGAGAGGACTGTTTGTCATTCCGCAACTCAAAAGTAAGTTTTTTGACTTTTACTTATTTAATGTTTATGTAGTATTAATGAGATTTCATTAATCTGAACATTTGCATACCAATTCTAGAGAAGGTTGATTATACAGTGTTTAACTTCGTTTTTGTCAAGCACTCTCAATTTTAAAGTTATCTTTCATGTTTTAACAAAAATGTGGTAGGGTACAAAAGTAACAAAGACACAAGGGTACACAAGTAACATGTTACTTTTGTCCCCGTATTGATTTGATTACGTAATAAAATAAATATTATATGTACTTATTTGTGTTTCTTTCAACAGAATACCGCGACAACGCATAAGAACCACTTCACGAGGAACTACTGACATGTAAGTGTACCGAAAAGCTGCTGTTTTAAAAACCGATACTGGAAACGGCAAAAGAAAGTTGACACCCACGAAAGGCAAGGGAAAAGGAAAAAATACGAAGAAATTACCTGAAGACAAAGAAAATAAATCTGACGAAGAAGATTGTTTCCGTCTCGTTTGTTTAGAACCTTTTACCAATAGTCGACCAAATGAGCAATGGATACAATGTATCGAATGCAAAATGAGGTCAGATATTGAATGCGTTAGTGATGACGTAAATTATGTGTGCCACAATTGCGCGTCTGATACTGAATATTGATTATAAAAGTATTATTATAAAAAATATTGATCTCATTTATTAAAATAAGCAAACCTAATAATTAGTTCAAACGCAGTTAAAGTAATGCTGATTTATTCTAAAAAAAACGTTTAATTTTTTAAAGATCACAATGCAAATGTTTATGTTGATAATAAAACTGGTTCCTAATAAATTATTTGTTGATTTAAAATGATATTTTAATTTCATTCCTAGTCCCTTTGTCATGTTACTTTCGACCCACAGCGTGTTACTATCGACCCGCCAACGTGGTCGAAAGTAACAAATGACGAAATTTTTTTAAGGTTATGTAATTCATCTAAACTACACAATAATAAGGTAAATTAAGATGTTAATATAAAGAGCTTGAACTAAATTTATATATGGCTATAATAATTTCATTAAAATAATAACACCTAACGAGAAATCAAGGCAAAAGTACAAAATGTTACTTTTGTCCCCGGTCTCCCCTAGGCATTTCTTTTTCGCTTACGTTCTAGAACTGGAAAATAATGCACAGTGTAACAAGCTTAAAAAAAAGTTAAAGCTCAGTGGTTCTGACCTCTGCCTCTCATGAGGAGGTCGCGCGTTCGGATCCTGGGAACGCACCTTTGACTTTACCGAGTTACGTGCGTTTTTTTAGGAACTTTTTTAACGGTGAAGGAAAACATCGTGAGGAAACCTACATTTGGCCAGCATGGTGGGCTATGGCCAAACCCCTCTCAGTCTGAGAGGAGACCAATGCCCAGCAGAGGGACATAAAAAGGGGTTGAGATGTATCAAGCTTGACTTTTTAATAGATGTGTAGTTAAATAAAAGCAGTAGCTGTTTAATACAATAATCTGGCAAATGCGACTCGCGAGCACTCGTGGAAGGTGCCAATAAACCTGAGAAATGAGAGACCCGATGGTTTCTTGACAAAATATAATAACCAAAGTACCTATAATAGAATCTAGAAAAGTCAATCACGGTTCCCAAGTGCTGAGAATAAAAGTTTTTAATAGCCACTAACTAAGGTATAAATATTTTATTAATTAGTTCTAACTCAAAGGGAGCACTGGCAAACTCAAACAATTTTATAATTGCCGAGTTTACCTCTAAAATATAGGAGTAATTCTATATTAATCTGCCACGTGGCAGCGTTTATAAGGCAAAACGGCTGGTGACAAAATTGCCTTAACTAGCCTCCGTGCCATAAACGCTTGGTATCCAGCCTTAACGGAGTTCCGCAGTCCATTGAAAATGCACAGACTACGATTATACGAGGGATAGATGGAAAATTTGTAAAGAAGCCGATTATTTACGAAGCCTATGACTATGAGGGTTTGTGAGAAAGGCTTAGTAACCGACTTCAATAACAGGAGGAGGTTCCCAATTCATCGGAACACCCATTCTTACGTCACTTTGTGGCAATCAGAACAACCTTTTCCAAGTTTTAGTAAAACCATACAATTTGAGACCTCACAAGATAGGTAATGCTAGGGTATCACTGTCTTAAACTTACAGTTTACCTACAATGATGCTGATTTTTAATGGGTCTCGTGAAATGATTATAAAGCTGATGCTCATTGGATGTCATCAAATAAGTAAGCTGCCCGTAAAAAATACGTTACTTATAATAAAATCGGCATAAATAAAAAGTAAATGACCACCTTTGTTAATCAGAAATAAGGTTTTGTCAAATGAAAATGGCAATACTACGAGTACAATAATAATGGTCATTGGCACTACCGATAAACTATTTCGGCTCTTTATAAAAAGTAAATTTTTTGATTTGGTACCCACTCCATCCGAGCTTTTTTAGTCTGTGCCTAAATACTTTGCTACATAGCTTCTAAATATAATTAGCTATTCCAAGATTCAGCTACCTACGGCGACATACTTATTTATTTTCTAACATAATATTCTTGCTACTTTGTATAGTTACGCAGTATAGTTGGAAATAAAGTTTTTCGACAGTCAGAAAGGAGGAAATCTGTAGGAGAGCCAATCACCGATATAGATCAAACCATTAGCAAGCTGAGTAGCAGTGGGCTGGTCACGCTTGTCGTAGGGGCGATGGCCGTTGGAGCCGAAAAGTCCTGGAGTGGACCGCGTACAAGTAAGTGTAGTGTGAGGTTACCTCCAGCTCGTTGAACTGACGAGATAAAGCGGGTGGCTGGAAGCGGCTGGATGGGGAAGGCTGGGAGGAGGAAAGATGTATGTCCAATTGTAGTGGGTGTACACCAGTGTTCACAGGTTGAGATAATGTGTGTTTTTTGAATGAGTTTTGACACTAGATGGTCCCTTATGAAAAAAATCTTCCGAGATGACGGAACTCCTTGGTGCTCGTCTAAAACTTCATTCATTCTTACCTCATCTTGTTGACTTCCTTACTAGAGGGGACCAGGCATAGAAAATCCATTTATCCCAGCATATTTTATACTTTTTATTCTTTTCTGTATCATCAGCACATTCAATTTCGAAAATTACATTTTAAGATATTGAAGAAAAATATTTTTTTTTCGTTAAGAATTGAACCAAGACTTGAAAGATAGTAGGTACCTGGCGCTAGAAACGCGACACTAACGAAGCAACGTTAAGCTACGAATCATTGTCTAATGAACGATTTTTCAAATCGTATGTCACTCTTCTTGCCATTTTCTTCGTTTTAACCGAGTGTTTTATTAAACTCACGCATATTTTTGTGCTCAGATTCTTAAAAGCCTTTTCCTCTATTATTTTGTAAGTTTACTATATTAATGCAGTTACTCAGTTTAGTTCTACCACCTTAGAGATAAGGCTGCCAAGGTAATAAAACTCTTCAACTGAGTTAGTCATATTATACCTTATAACAATTAATAATTTATCAATATTTGTTGGAGACAAGTAGGTACGTATATGAGCATTGAAACTGCAAAGTCAAGTATGAATAAAACATAATAAATATCATCCGGCTTGTGTATTGAATTTGTATTATCAAAGTTTTCCGAGGCTACGTAATAAATGTATTGTGAGTACAAGTGTCGTAAAATACAATATGCAATGATGCAGGTACGTAAATAATCACCAGCTTCCTTGTTTTAACACAATATAAGTGTAAAACGAAACTGAAAATAAATAACTTATTTTTTACATAGGCCTTACGGGCTGCAAAGTTCAAAAATCAGGTTCACCTACCAGTAATAGTAGAACAAAAATCTAGATTAATTAATGGTGATACAAAAGCATAAATAAGCCAATTTAAAGAGAGAAAACTAAGAGAACACCGAGCGCCCAAGGTGCGGCTCTGTATACGGTACAGCCGGGGTCCGTACATGGACAGAAAAGATGAGGTCTAGGATGGAGCGCGCTTGCCTAGAAAATGCCCAGTCTCCTCTTCTCTTGAAAGGTCCCAGGTCCAGGACAGGTCGGCTGGGAACACAGAAGCTGGGAGGTTGTTTCTGAAAGGGCTGACGCGCCATCAGCTAGAGCGCGGCTCCGTCCAGTACAATAAACCTGTTTAGGATCTATAATATTTATTTTGTCATCCATTATATCTAGTTGAATTAACCTATAGTGAAGATAGACACTTTAGAAATTTCCTAGGTAAGCGCGCTCTACCTTAGACTTTATCATCATTTTCCATGGTGTGGTAGCCTAAGTCTAGTAAAAAAATCATCCATATCAAAGCGCAGTAGAGAAGTATCAACACTGCATAGGTACATAAGATAGTACAGAATACAGTACACAGCGCAAGTATACTATAACTTATATATAAAGTACACCGGCGCACGCGCCGAGTGCCATGACCTCGCTCAATGCTACGATGTGAACAACACTCTGTTTGTACAGCGCACACACGCGAGCCTTGTTTACATCCACACTAGCGCAAATGTTGCCAGACTGTATGATTTTGATAAGTGGTTTGTGACTGTAGTGGGTTTGGATGCATTTCTTGTGCTACTCTGTCAGCATGCGCAGTAGATAAAATCTTAATTCCCCGATTCTGCCATCTAAAAGAAGACAAAATAGTCGCCTTAGCGTGGCCACAAGGGAAAGGGAAAGACCCCCGGGACTAATCAAAGTAAGAAAGCTATCGTTTTGACGTCCGCCTGTCCAACCAATCGGCTGACCGACCGACTGACCGACCGTAAGAAACCAGCATTACATCCTAAATTTTATCTTACAATTCTATTATAAGCAAGAGAGTTCTTTCTCCGTCCATGTGCCCATACTAAAGGGCATAAACATAAACGTGGAAAGGGACAAAATATTGTCCTTTCCCCGGGGACAAAATAGTCCCCTGCCCATACTAGCACTGAGATGTGGTAGTCTGATGTGATGACTTACGGATCACTAGATACAGTCGCTGACGTGCTTCATAAGAAGGCTCAGGGTCAGTCAGCGATGGAGAGAGTTATGCTCGGAGTGACTTTGCGCGAATGAATCAGAAATGAGGATATCCGCAAAAGAACCAAAGTGACCGACATAGCTCATTTTGTCGCAATACTATAGTGGCAATGATCGGGGCTAGATCCCCAGATAATATGATGGTTAACGTTGTTGAGAGCGAAATAATTTTATTTCTATCAAGTGCATCATCAAGGATCAAGACCGTCCGATTCGCGCTATTTGAATAAAATTGGACGCGCACGATTACTCACACATGCGCGCAGTGTTTACAGATAATAAAATATTCGCGAGTGTTCAACTCGTGCGCACTATATCACGGCCGGCGGCTTCGCCCGCGTTCTCTTCGTTTTATGATCATTGCTCGTTACTGTTAATGCGTTTTAACAGAAACAGCGCATGCATCGTGTCTTTTAGATTTTTGTATGACTATCAAACCATGTTTTTTCAGCTCCATCTGCCAGAATACTGCGAGAAGCCATGGCGATCAATATCTGCAAAAAATTTCATGTTACAGGTGCACTCTCTATTTCCTCTCTCTCATATCCGATGGGACGACTGCTGCGACTCGATCGGAGAACGATCATGCGCAGGAACGAAGGCTCAACGTAGTCTTCGAGGCACGGGGGCGAAACACCGTTATAATACCTACCTAATCAAAGTCTTAAGCTCCGGGCTAGTCTAAGAATTTCCCAAATCCCAATTATAATTCCCAATCTATATTTTATTGGACCGACTCGGAAATCTAACCCAGGGCTTCGAGTCTACAGTCGAACCACTAGACCAAGGGGCGAGGCCTGTGGGCGAGGCTAAGCTAGTCGATGGCCCGGGGCGCTAATTTAATTGGGGGCCAAATATAATATAAATCTTTGGGATAAACCATAGGCGCCCTCTAGTAGTATAGTAAATAAATGCATTTATGCAATCGAGTCAGGTAGTCTATATACCGCGCAATAGTCTAGGTCCATTGCATCGTTATCACGGGCTACATGGAAATTGAGAAACAGGCCACTTACTATCGCGGCAAACTCGCTTGCTCAAGGCCTAATGTTTATACATGAAGCACACGCCGCCCGGAGCGGTGGCGGCTCGGGGCAAAAGATGAATTAAATAATTAATTTATCATAAGAGCTAATAAGTAAGGCCTATATGAAATAACTGATTTGACTTTGACTTTAATATGCTCTGGTTTTTCGATGGATTCAAATAGTATGACCAATGTTGTAATTTTCCATGAATTAATCTTGTAACATTGGTAAGCACTATGTTGGTTTAACTTGTAGTATCATGCACCATGGTTTTAACACGGATATTGTTAATGGTTCATTTACGATTTAACTACAATTTACTCATTGACTCCATGGAAACTATGACTCGCTCACTATGAAAAGGAACTCACATGCTCAAGGTCATGTTTAATATAATAATGTTAGATTCTCTTGTCATAGTGTTCGTAGGAAACTCTTTCAAAACGGCGTAACCGATTTTTTTATTTTTTCTGTATGTTCGGTAGGTCTGAGAATATCACATTTATCATATATCACATAACCACTTTTCAAGTAAAAAATAATTTATATGGCAAACAACGTTACCCGGTCAACTGATATAAACATAAAATAAACACAATAAGGAATGGGGTCTGGATTGCTGGGAATCAATTACACTCTGGCGTTACCATAGGATTATCATACATTTTTTAATAAACGAAAACCACAATATGACAGTATGCGACTGAGTATCCCATTTACGCCCCGGTATGCTCCCGCTTTGAAATACTACATTGTGTGTTTAATACTCCACAAACGTTCGGAAACTACAAAGATAGGACCAACCTTCTGTTATATTAATCATGCACACTTGTGACCTATTACTAGTTTGTTTGCACATACCTACATTATATATATATGCTTCAATACCGATATTAAACAATACAATAATTAATAATGCCTATTCTAGAACACGGAATTGTGACTAATATCTGTGTACTTGTTTCCGCCTGCAACTAAGTCAGTGTTTCTCGCAATAAAATTATTGCCAATTTAGAAAAACTCAATACTATATTTTATTAGTCCGACCCGGGAATCGAACCTTGGTCCTCGTGATCTGCAGTCTATGGTATTTGAAATAAGTACTGTCTATGATATTACCTAATCTGAATGTGAAGATGTATGTTCAATGGACCTAGTCGGGGGTCCTGGACCGTATCACATCCTCTTAAGGTATATTTTAATTACTGTTTTCAAATTTTCAGTCATGTCATTTTTAAATAATGTTAAAACTGTATTGACAATTGAAGTATTACTACTTGTATGGCCCCTGGTGCTCTAGCATATGATATTGCGGTCCTTGAGATGGAATGGAAATGGTACGTTAAAAAATGTTATAGAAGTCACTTAATATAGTGATCATTTTCGTTCCATATAACATCTATCGTGTCGTAATGTTATGTAATATGGCTAGACTAGAGTTGGTGTTATGATTCCTATTAGTAAGTTCTAGTAACATTTAAATTACGCACCGAGAACTGTCGTACCCCACAAACAAGAGATTAAATTATTGAAGCGGCAGCCAGTCGGCCTCAGTGCGTTTGTTTCCTTATGGGCAAAATTCGCACTTCCCTCGGCCTTCCGCGTACTCATCAGTGCTTATGCAAATTAATGCGACACTACACTGTCTCTCAAGGCCTCCTGTTTAGCATTTACAGACGCCCCGACTCGTAACTCCAATACAAGTCGTTCCAACTTCGCTGATTAATAAAATTGGCGGCTATATACTACTGCAAGCGGATTGGCCAACTTCAAAGTTATGCACATGACTTACGAACATATTAGGTCTCAAGCATTTAGTTGATAATGTAATTGTGTTACGATTTCATAGTAGGTATGAAAAAAGACAGCGTGGAATGTCTTGCATCTTCAAGATTGTCCAGGCACAATGACAGGCCAATTTTCAACTTTAACTCAAGTCTTTAATCTATGCCCCTAGGCGCAGGTCGGGAAACATATACATGACTAGAACTACTAGTTTTAACTCCAACAGGATTTTTTTAAAATCATAGAAATAAAATGTAATTAGAGAAAAAAAATGCGCAAAGGCGTCGAGCGATAAGTTGCAAGCGATAATGTCGCACTTGCGCAATTTTCTCTAGGCAACCAGGTTGGGTAGAGAATACTATCAAGAACACGAGTGATTATTCTATTAACCTAGGGGGATTATTTTTTATCTAAATTTTTGGTACAAATATTGCAGTACAGATCGACCGACTACTTGTAATCAAGTTAAATGCCAATTTAAATTGTAGTGGAAAGTTGAGATTGACTTAACACGTAGTTATTGTTAATATTAATTTTTCTCTGCCTTCCTTTTGTATTTTACTGTGCAATGTTTTTTAAATCCAAAATAAAAATCCTTCTTTCTTTATAGTTTGTGTCAATCCAACAAACATCTGTACTTTCTTAAAATAACATTACTGATTAATATTCTCCGATAAGGAAGTTGGCACGTCTGTAAACGCTTAAAGTCATTTGCTTACGGACAATAAATAATTACAAAGGGCTATGAATACGCCAGAATACGTCCTTTTGTTATGTAAATATACATTCTGTTTAATTTTCATTTTAAAAGACGTTTTCAGACAATGTCGCTTTCTTTGCCAATGTCGTGGTCTTGTAAAGTTCGTTCCGGTTTGATTCCGTGTAGCAACAGCTTCTGTGCTATACGTATACAGAATATCTTTTACAACTCTCTTTATGTATCAGTCAAATTCTCTGTCAATGACCATCACTAAATTAAGCCAACAAGTTTAAAAAAAAAAAACTAAATACATTGCTGTTTGTCTTGTAATGGTGTACAATAAAGTATTTTCTATCTATCTATCTATCTGTTTTACTGTATCTGTAGTAGAAAATAATTAATATAAAAATATATTTTGAACGATCTCCTGGCGCATTTAGCGAGCGCCTGGATTGAGCGGGAGGTCTTGGGTTCAATTCCTGGCACAGATCAATTTGGGATTATGTCTATTACATAAAATTCTTTCAATTTTTCCGATTTTTATGATGTTTATGAAATTTTCTCCTCCGTGGTTGAGTGGTTAGCGTGCCGGTTGTCAAGGCGCCGCCATCTCTGAGGTTCCGGGTTTGATCCCCGGTCGGGGCAATGTAGAAAAATAAGTTTACTACATTGTTTCGGGTCTGGGTGTTGTGGTACCTTCGTTGTTTCTGATTTCCTTAACACAAGTGCATAAGCTACTTACTAAGGGATCGGAGCAATGTATGTGATGTGGTCCACTATATATTTATATATATATATATATTTATTTATTTATTTCTGTGTATAATATAAGGTAGGTCTGAGTGTAAATCGTGAGCTATTTTGTTTATAAACGATTAAGTACTGTTGGTATTTTCCAGTATTTTATTGCATCTGAAACAGTTTTCTCGGTAATAGCTCTAGTCAGAATTGAAGAAAGATTGGCACACAACATCGTTCAAGTCATGATGATGGTCGGATCGTTTCTGTGATTAGGTAAACGGGAAATTATGCCACTTGCGCGCAATAATAATGATAGCGTACGCGAGATTAGGTGACCAATATACTGTGCTGGAATGATAAAAGATCGTATAGTCACTGATTTTAACAGCTCTCTTGGAAAGTTGAAATTGCTAGGGGCTTGGAGCTATTCGCATTCGGATTGTTTGACTTCTAGCGATGGGCCGTTCTTGGCTCATAATTGGGCAAAGATATCCTGTTTTTTGAAAGGAATATGAAACACCTTATCCGAGCAGTGTTGAGTCAGCTATTAAGTAAGAAACATTTCACTTTCAATATACTTCCCAAAGGCCCTTTCTTGAATGAAAAAGCCACTCATTTTTCCCATACCTAAAGGGTAAAAAAAAAGATTCCGACGAATTGAGAACCTCCTCCTTTTTTTGAAGTCGGTTAAAAATGCGGCCCTATTATTAAGATTCCGCCGTCCGTCTGACCATCCATCCGTCTGTCACCAGGCGATAATGCGGACATATCTCTTGAACCATGATTATTATCATGGTTTTGACCACAATTTTGAGACCAAATACTCAAAAATAGAATAAATTAAATATTTAATGGGGCTCCCATACAACAAACGTGATTTTTGTGATGATTTTTGTGTGACGTGCTTGTTTTTGTTTGATATTGATAACTGAATCAGGTAGACGCTTCAAATTTTCACAGAATATTTAGTTATAATGATACATTCTGAAGAAATAAATAGTATAATTAAAATAAAGTAAAAACTTAAGGGGGGCTCCTATACAACAAACGTATTTTTTTGCTTGTTTTTGCTCAATATTGATAACGGTAACAGGTCGACGCTTCAAATTTCGTAGAATATTTAGTTATATACTTACTGTAAAGATAAATAGTTTAATTAAAAAAATAGAATAAAAACGTTTTACGGTTCTGGGTGTTGTGGTACCTTCTTTGTTTCTGATTTCCATAACACAAGTGCATAAGCTACTTACTAATGGATCGGAGCAATGTATGTGATGTTGTCCACTATTTATTTATTTATTTTTTTGTTTAGTAAGCAGTTGTGTTTGGTTTACTTTAAAACCCTAGATAAATGATTCTTGATGGTGCGGAACCCTAAGTGCGCGAGCCCGACTTGCACTTGACCAATTTTTTTCTTTCGGGTACGGAACCCTAAAAACGGTGAGGAAACTAAGATTTTGCACCACGTTTTCAAACGTGATAAGCGTGTTTTCTATATTCTGAGAGAAGACCTCGCTCTTTTTTTTCATACAAGTCCTATAATTGTGCACAATAATTGTTGACAATGTTAAATGATCTATGGGGATTCCTGCCGCCAGGCGCTCGTTGTCGCAAAAAAGTAACAATGCAATATAATGTACGATTACTTCTTAGAATTATAATTAATTACAAGTTACGTTGCATTCGACGACCGAGCGACTTGGCGTTATCAGAATGATTTCTTGTTACACGTGGGTATCTTACGTATTAATAAGTATTAATTAGTTAATTACGCCCATCTTGTGAGACGCTGAGAAAATAAAAGTAATTATTTTCTTAGTGATACAAAACAACTAATAACTTCAAAGCCATGGTTTTTTATAGTGAACGCGAGCAAACGCTTTCACAACAAACACCCTAATGAAATATTAAACTTATTCCTCAATAAGTTCAAAGTCGCTGTAAAACGAAATGAGCTTTCGTTTACCTGATAATTGACCCTAACGATCGATCGATGTAATAAAAGTACAGGTTGTAATTTTTACAGATTTTAGTTGATTCGATTCCCGAGTGTGGCATGCGAATTTTCGAAAATCTTTTAATGCCGTTTTGTTTCTATTGACAAATAAAGGAATATTTTCTTTGAGTACAATTTTCTATCTTCAGTATTAAGAGTACTTTCCCTTCAGATGGCATTACAAAATTTCACCCTGTATATAGGTAGTTGACACAAAAGCATATTATTATAAATCCAAAAAGTTCCTAAGAGTTTCTAGAGTCCTAAAATTCGAACTCCAGCCTATTAAAAAGGGAGGCGACATTTTGCCTACTAGAGATTGAGCGCTTACGTATCTCAGCTTTATTCTTATTATCGTATCTTATCTGTACATAGGAATCGAATAATAACCGGTACGTAAAAGAGCCGGCATTACCACCATATGCAGAAATGTCATCATTGACCGACCGCTCGGCGCAAAAAGTATTATCTTTACGACACGAGCAAAACGAGTTGGGAACCAGTCGTCCTGACCTTGGCAGCATGAGCATTAATCTATCGGAGCAATTAATTTTATAGCCCAATTCTAGATAAAAGTTACAATGTCAAGCGCAAGGTTTTTCGGAGGCCTAATAACACACATTTCGCACTTGGCAGAGGATAGCAAAACAACGGAAGCGAAGTCTTTATCACCGCCCTTGGTGACTTTATCTTTAAGACTACATAACAAAAAATTGGTAAGGAATCGGTATTTCGGCCAAAATTGCTCATTTTACAGCACCGGTGCAATGTTGACTGTATTTGTATTAAGCTATTAGCTAAACTCTACAAACTTATGTCTCTACTTTAGAGTGCGCAATACCTTAAGAGAGATGGCATCCAAACTCGCAAGAAACGTTTTTCTTCACGATTCTGATACAAACAGCTCAACACTCTTCCAGCCTTCGTATTCCCAGCTTCTGGGCGCCGTCAACAGAAGAGTGAATAGACATTTCCTAAACAAGCACGTTCCAACCTTGCTTGTTGTTAAGTACAAGCCTATCTAAAACTAAAAGTACAAAACCTTTTTCAAAGCGTTTTGTACGAATTGACGGAAGTAACAACAGTGGAAACCGATCGGTTGCTATATTTCTGGACAACTAAGTATATCCTGGGAACAGATTTTTTATAATCCTGGGTATCTTTTAAAAAAAGAAATAATTTTGAGTGATTGTCATGCAATAAGAATGACTACTACTCCAGAAGTAGTAAACTAAAATAACCCTTTTATATACTTATAGCAAAATTAAAGTTGTTTGAGGAGGTTTATTGGTGGTTTATCGACGCGTAACGAAGGATCTTGGATTTAATTCCTGGCGTGGATCAGTTTGGGCTTTTATATATTACAACCGATAATAATGATACTCATTCCTGATAAATATCAAGTTTTTTCAATACATAGTATTAAAGGTGTATAAGACAATATAATATGTGCAGAGTTCTTTTCCATTGTTTGTTATCATTCGGAAGCAGTCAAGTTTTTCCGGTTTTGTCAGTAAGTAAGTTAGTCATTGGTCATAATTATTGGTAAAGCCATCCATTAGCGGTAATAAGCAAGGCCTTGTGGGATATAATCACATGTTTTAATGTTTATTGTATTGTTTTACTTTTCGAATGTCAATTGTTAACCAGTAATTGGTACCCATGTGCTCACTAAGTGTTTTTGTCTTTACAACCAACCTTCTAGTTTTTTTCAGGGTTCCATACAAAAATGGTAAAAATAGAACCCTTATGGTGGTTTGGTGTGATTTCACACGTCCGTCTGTCCGTCTGTCTGTCTGTCAAAATCGATTATTTTAGTAATGACATAGAAATAGTTGTACAGAATAATGATGAAATACTTTTATACTTATTTGACAGTGGAAGAATTCGGGAGGATGAAATTTCAAAGTGAGATACTAAATAGCTAAATAGAATGTCTATGAAAAAGCGTAAAACCATGAAAATCGCTGCGCAGACACTAAAATAAATTGTGAAAGTAAAGCCAAAGCTATAATTAGTATTAATTAAAATGATTATTACCTATTATCTTAAATTAATCCTATATTTATGAAAAAAGGTTGAGTTAAAAGGTAGGTATACTTAGTAATAAATGTCCATTTTAAAAACAATAAAATTAATGATGTGTATCAGTGCTCAAATCAGCGATGACTCACTATCATCACACGAGTGTATACATATGAAACAGTTAAAATTTCCTTAATTAAACAAATATATTAAAGAACAAAAGTGCATGCGCAAGTTAAATTTTAGTCTAAGGCTTAGATCTCAAAAGGCTCATCTTTTTCAAAATGCTTATCTAACATTATAATATGAAAAATACTCAATTGTAATTCCTAAGTATACCAGTTATATCAGCAATATAGCCAGGATTTGAGAACTTATCAACCAGAACTTTTTTTTTAGACCTAACCCAGTGATTTAAGTATCCTTATATACCGTTTTCAGTATTTTAGTACCTATGGAACCCTAAAATTTGACCTCTACTACACCTAATTACCTATTTATAGCATTTAACAGATGATAGGTACCTACTATACACAACTCAAAGGTCACAAGCAAACATATCGACACCACTTCAAGTCTTAGACTTCCTAATATAGACAGCGTGGGTGGCATCCATATATGGATGTTGAAAAAATTAGGATAATATTATTAGTAAATTCATTTATACACCAAAAAAGATGTATAAGTACCTACCTACCTAATTCGTATGATATTTGAATATTAATTTATTGGGGTTCTTAATTGATTTTTTGCTCCAATGTATCTTACCTACACTTTAAAACCCACAAAAAGTACCTTAAGTTTTAAGGATATTATACAATTGCGTGATATTCTTGTTCGTATTTACCTAATTAGAGAATCAACTAACATTGCTATTATTATTAACTTATTAAAGCTTAAGATGATATTCCAAGGGAAAAGCTACAACAATCACAGAGTTTTTATTTGTATCTGAAAGATGTTATAATTCCGACACTAATTCGGCACTTTACTTCTTTCAGGGTCTTCTTTCGAAAACTTCTTTCGAACGCAAAATGCGAAAACGGGCGGATTACTTTGTTTCCGCCGGTCCATTTCTCTGCCATTTTGGAGATTTAAATCATTCAAGCTTCTAAATTATACGACATATTTTATGTTGACATTTAGTAATTAGAACAAGCTTTTATATACAATAAGCAATCTGTGTCGTTCTGAATGCAAAAAATATAAAACCCTTATCGAGTTCCTCAAGGAAGCGTCCCAGGACCACTTTTATTTCCTCTTTACATAAATGGCCACCCAGCCTCCATTATTATACGTCTTGTCCTCGTCTGTTGATACCTGCACCTTCGTTCCTTGTCAAATTTGTCCTAGTGTGTTCTTTTACATAAAATACGATCTCTCAAACAAACAGCATAGTCAAACATTGCAGCGATGGATTTCACACTGTGACAACAGATTTGTGCAAAGTTCGACGGCCCCAAGGTCTTTTGAAATTTTTAATGCACTCAAGATAAATGTCTATAAAAAGGTTTATACCTACCCGTCATTAAGATTGCGGTTATCGGTGACTAAGAGTGTGTGTTTGTTTGTCTGTACATATTTATAAAACGCTCGAGTTGCATTGTAAATTAATAAGTGATAAATCATGTTACACTAGAGATTTTTTTATTTTGCATCATAATATGGGTACAAGGTAGATACTAAACAAGTAAAGAAATTCTTCTTTAATAATAATAATTATGCAATATTATGGGAGGCACTGCATCTGTCATTGGCAGGGGGTTGACTTAAGACTAGGTAAACGTCTAGCGTGTCTCTTAATAATTCTATATTACAACAAAAAAAGTTTTTTGATTTAATTTTTTTTTAAATTTGGTGATCGTAAATAGCTGAATACTTATAGTTCACTGTGTAATTTTTGAAAACAATATGTATATGTAAAAAAAACGAGGTTTAATAGGTCAGAAGAACAAGCGATCTCTGACCTAACGTTTATATTGATGTGATACATAATGATGTGATTTGCGTTGAGTCAGTCATCGGCTGGTGTAAGTGGCTGCTTGGAAACTAAATTAACATACAAA
Source organism: Coenonympha glycerion (assembly GCA_963855885.1). Classification (NCBI taxonomy): domain Eukaryota; kingdom Metazoa; phylum Arthropoda; class Insecta; order Lepidoptera; family Nymphalidae; genus Coenonympha; species Coenonympha glycerion. The sequence continues at coordinate 1,346,125 of OY979646.1, forward strand.
ATGAAATTCTGAGAACTCTTGAATATACATAATAATTATTTTGAGGACTTATATTCGTATGTATTCCTATTTTGCAATTGTAATTCCTATTTTGTAGCTATATTTTTTACCAAATCATGCGACATGCTTGAAGTTAGGTAAAACTTTGCCTTATTTTGTACTTTTATCAGCTATTTAGCACACAATGTCGAAAAAAATCTGTAAAGAAGAACAAATATTGTGAAAATAAATTTTTGGCGTCATGTTATTTCTTTTTATATTGAAAAATAGAATCGTATGAGTTGATGGTAATTAACTTACCCTTCCACGATAAAATATTTGCCTGCATCGTCACATCACCATCAGGTGAAGCCGCGTTCTAAGATGTGAAGTGTAAAATAATTTTACAAAAAGTGTAAAATAGTAGTTTATGAAACGGATGCATAATGGGGGGTATTAAAACATGAGTGTGAGTTTAAAAAACGAGCCGCAGGCGAGTTTTTTAATAGTATCACACGAGTGTTTTAATACCTAATTATGTAGAGTTTCATACACTACTTTATCTACGCTCAAATTATCATAAATCCAAACCATAAAATCTTGCTAACGTTTGTCGTAAATCCTTCACTTTGTTGGTAAAAGATTGTGGGTCATTTTAATTGCAATTACTAAAATGTCAGGTGGAGTTAAATTTTCTTTAGTACGTTTCACTGCTAGACATTTTTCCGCGCTAAGTTTTGACTAAGTAACAAAAATAATACATTGAAATGTTAAAAGTTAGGTATGGCGCCAAAATTCAGTTGCAAACTTCGTATAGTCTGTTAAAAAAGTCATGAAACAAAAAAGAGTACCTAGAAAAATATTTATACAAGTCAGATAAACTATATTTTTAGTGGATAATTAAATAATCAAAAATTATACATAATTCTTTTCAATATTCTGTATGAACACACTTTTTAATCAGTCATATAAGGCAGGGAAAAATTATTGTTTCCGTGAATTAATTGTTGTCTATGGTCGATCATGACTACCAACTAAATGTTGTCTGTGGACTCCTTATATAAAAAAAAAAACAAAATTGAGAATTCACTCACTACACACTACACTCTCTTTTGGCTATGACGACCACAGAGAAAAGAAAGTTATTCCCTGGTCTGTGATGACGACACACAAAAATACAGGAACCCAGAGCCGCGTATCGTAATAGAAGTTATTCAACTATCTAGAGATATTTCCATAGTACAGCGATGTTATAATGAATAACTTTTTAATAATTATAGAAGTCTGTGAATAAAGTATGTCAATATGTGACACATTTTGATTTCATAATTCGAACTTTAAGCAATGAGCGTAGATAAATACTGTTACATTTTTACAAAAATGTTATTGTCTATCACTGCCTTCCTATCCACAGCGTTAAATCATTACCATACAATATTATAACTATATCCTACCTGTTCGTAGATAATGAAGATTGATATGCGACTGTCCTCAGCTAATATTATTATGTAGATTTGCATACCGTGTGTAATAAGTTAGGAGAATGTAGTTAATTAATTTAATAAATATTAATCTTGCGTTGGAGCTGTGGGCACGCGATGCGATCACGCGAGCGGGCGTTTTGAAAAATTGTCGCTGGAGCACCGGCTTTATATATCATCATTATATTTAATGGTTATGCACTTATTATAACTAGTGGTCGCTCCCATTGCTCGAAATTCAGGTGTTAGGACTTTTATATAAAGTCCGCTCATTGGTCCTGATACTACCGCGGTGCTTAGTCAAAATTCAGGAAGTAGGACATTTTTACAAAGTCCTCTCATAGGCCCTCATACAAGCTCGGTACTCAGTCTTAGTATTTATTTCTAAATTATGTTGTTTAAGCCAGTTTTGAATGTTTTGAAGATTTTTTGTTATACGGAACTCGCATTCGTCAGTATCTGTGCACTCTGTAAGCAGAGATACATCATCCGCAAACATTACTACTTTACAGTCAGTGTCCAGACATTTAGGTAATTCATTTATGTACACTAAGAATAGGGTACAGCCAAGTACGCTTCCCTGCGGTATAGACCAGTTGCTAATGCGAGTGTTAGACTGCACCGTACGTATTTCAAGTGTTGTTTTGTCGAAGTGATGTATTTCTACGAACTGAGCCCTGTCTTTTAGAATGTAGTCAGAATGGGGTCTTACACTACTTTTGAATTTGATAAAAAATATTACTTTATTATAAACTAGGATAAAAATAATAACGTGCAGTGAAAGAAATATTAAAATCCAACGAAGATTTACAAAGTTACAGGCGTTTAAACTTTGGAGTGGGGGGATCTTCTATCCCTTTCTCGCAAAACGAAAATTTGTATGAAGCCGCACGAAGCTACTATGGCATTGGTACTTTGTGACGTCACAATTTCATGTTGCTATCTCTGTCTAATCACAAATCTTTAAATGCTTATAACTTTTTTGTTATTTGATCGATTTAATTAGTTCTTTCAGTGCACGTCATTATTTTAATTCTACTTTATAATAAAGTAATAAAAAAATTAGAGTCAAATACCCTATTCAGATGCTAGGACTTTTTACACAAGGTCTGCCCAAAGGTCCCCTATACTACTGCGGTGCTAAGTCAAGTGCTCAGTAATAATTCAGGTGGTAAGACTTTTACAAAGTCCATCCATAGGTCTTTCCCTATCCATACCTACTACCGCGGCGATGCTCAGTCAAAATTCAGGTGGTAGCACTTTTTTAAAAATTCCACCCATAGGTCCTTCCCTACCCATACCTACTACCGCGGCGATGCTCAGTCACAATTTGGGTGGTAGCACTTTTTTACTAAGTCCACCCATAGGTCCCTCCCTACCCATACCTACTAGAGCAGTACTCAGTCAAAATTCAGGCGGTAAGTAAAACTTTTTTGCAAAGTTCGACCATTTTATGTACCTACCCATACCACCGTAGTAATCAGTTAACATTATTCTAATTAAATTAAATACTTAACAGGGCATAAAGCGACCAATGAATTTAGATGGATGTAGAAACGCAATTCAGAGTCGTATATTACCTACTAAAAATTCCTGGGATAATGATGACTACCATCATTATCCAGGATATCACTTAACATCAAGAGAACGTCATACTCGTCTCGTCATCCTTTGCTATGAAAAACATATATTTTTTTAAACGCCATATTACAATGATAAAACAACGATAAACACAAATCACCCCTATCGCGATCCCTCACGTACCCGCTACATTTTTTAGGGGCGAAGGCACCTATCACTCAGGGCCCCGAGAGAAATCTACCGAGAGCTGCATCCAGCCTCACGATCTAACAATATCATAAGAATTACAAACATTGTTACGTATACATTCTTGTTGATGTTAGCTTTTTTTCTCTGGATTTATAACTATTAGGTAATAGTAGTTTATGAAACGGATGCATAATGGGGGGTATTAAAACATGAGTGTGAGTTTAAAAAACGAGCCGCAGGCGAGTTTTTTAATAGTATCACACGAGTGTTTTAATACCTAATTATGTAGAGTTTCATACACTACTTTATCTACGCTCAAATTATCATAAATCCAAACCATAAAATCTTGCTAACGTTAGTCGTAAATCCTTCACTTTGTTGGTAAAAGATTGTGGGTCATTTTTGTTGCAATTACTAAAATGTCAGGTGGAGTTAAATTTTCTTTAGTACTTACGTTTCACTGCTAGACATTTTTCCGCGCTAAGTTTTGACTAAGTAACAAAAATCACACATTGAAATGTTAAAAGTTAGGTACCCAAAATTCAGTTGCAAACTGCGTATAGTCTGTTAAAAAAGTCATGAAACAAAAAAGAGTAGAAAAATATTTATACAAGTCAGATAAACTATATTTTTAGTGGATAATTAAATAATCTAAAATTATACATAATTCTTTTCAATATTCTGTATGAACACACTTTTTAATCAGTCATATAAGGCAGGGTAAAATTATTGTTTCCGTGAATTAATTGTTGTCTATGGTCGATAATGACTACCAACTAAATGTTGTCTGTGGACTCCTTATATAAAAAAAAAAAAAAACAAAATTGAGGATTGGCTCTACACTCTCTTTTGGCTATGACGACCACAGAGAAAAGAAAGTTATTCCCTGGTCTGTGATGACGACACACAAAAATACAGGAACCCAGAGTCGCGTATCGTAATGGAAATTATTCAACTATCTAGAGATATTTCCATAGTACAGCGATGTTATAATGAATAACTTTTTAATAATTATAGAAGTCTGTGAATAAAGTAGGTCAATATGTGACACATTTTGATTTCATAATTCGAACTTTAAGCAATGAGCGTAGATAAATACCATTTTCTAAGGTCTCATGAGATTAGACCTTTATTATTACAACCTTTACGTTTAGCAACAACTTTATGAATGTCTATATTTTGAGAATCTATATTTCTGTGCATACTCAAAGATGCTTATTAATCAAATGAACGGTAAAGAAACGTACGGAGAAACTTATATTCTACTAGCTGTTGCCTTTTGCTCTTCACGCGTCGATTTCGAGTTTTAACAAATCCTGTAAGACTCATAAATTTTTCAGGGAATAACAATAGCCTATGTGCTAATTCAAGGTATAGTTCATCGCCATTTCAAATCGGTTCAGTAATTGTGGTGTGAAAGAGTAACAAATAAATGTACACACTCAGACACAAACGAGGTGCGATGTGAGCATACACACCTAAACACTTACAAACTTCCGCCTTTATAATATTAGTATGATTACCGTGTTAAATAATTACTGTTCACATTTACCTGAAGATAGTATACTCTTAACGTTAACACACATAATAAATGCAAAGGAAAAATTAAAGTAATAATATTGCACAGAGGAAAAAGCTGGTGCATAGCAAAAAGCCTCGAGAGCGTTTGATCTGTGCTTACAAAAGGGCTCGAACCGAAGTGGCTACTGGCTGCTCAAACTTTTCAAGGAAGAAAGTCTAGTCTTGAGTGGCTGCGAGCAAAACAAGTGATATTGGAAAGTCTAGGATAAAATACTTAAAGACTTACATGTGCTTTTACCATGTATAAGCTTTTAAGTGAATATGTTACAGCAAAAAGGACACGGCCGAAATTTGTATGGAGCTGTGCCCTGGAAAAAAATATTCATGGCCATCGACAAACAGTACGTCATATTAAAGCTTATAAGTATGTCTTTACAATCGTTTAAGTTTTATGATCAGAAAACAGGCGAGAGACATAATATCAGCATCACAACTTTCAACAAAATGCGCCTAAATATTTTTAATAGAAATGATTTTTTATTAAAAAATGATGCGTATTGGTTATGAACTAATTATTTTTTCATATTACAAAGCTTAGAAAATGCGAGTTAACATTTTGAATAGCAATTTTTTACTAAAAAGATCATTGCTAATAAAAATATTTAGGCGCATTTTGTTGCAAGTTGTAATGCTGATATTATATCTCTCGCCTGTTTTCTTATCATAAAAATTAAACGATTATAAATACATAATTATAAGCTTTGATATGACGTACTGCTTGTGGGCTATGAATATCTTTTTTTCGGGCATTTGATTAACCTCGAATAATCGGAAATGAGTATAGCCGCGGCAGAAGATATGTGTGAAAATTTCAACTGTCTAGCTATCATGGATACAGCCTGGATACAAACGGACAGACGGACAGTGGAGCCTTAGCAATAGACTTCTGTTTTTACCTTTTGAATACAGGACCTTAAAAAACTGTACCTACTAAGCATCTGTCAACCACACCATTGAACATGTCACAACGATAAATATGCCGTCAGTGATATTAATATTAAAGTATTACCTACGAGTTATATTACCTACCTGTTTAAAGTGCAGAGTAGTCATGACATTTTAATAATTATAATCTACCAACACATATTATTAGTACGAGCATAGATCAACGACTACATTACAGACGTCATTGTAGGTAATTAATAATTGAAGTTTTAAACGCGCGTCTTTCTGTCTACCGTCACGTATGCTAATGGTACAGCCAGCTATTCAAATGACGACAAATTTTTATAATCATAAGTATGCAACTGTGAGGACAAAACTTATCTATTGTTCTCCATTATACCACGGAATACATAATAGTCCCTAACGGTACAGAAGGCTCGTTCCGCAAGTTGATTTAAAGCGACTTTAGCGCTGACACAAAAGTGCAATTCAGTTCGCAGTAGCGCCCGGCTCCGCCTCCGCAAACAGCACGCAACAAACGCAAAGTTGTGGTCTCTTTATTTCATTCGACGTACTAAGGTTGCCTCGCAATCGGGCGCACGCAGCGCGTGAAATAAACCGTACAAGAACTAACGCGAGCAAAGTAGCCGGCGCACGGCGGCCGTCTGAAATTAGTACGTCGAGACGGCTACCTGTAGTTTCTTCGATCACGTGATAAGTGAACCTGGCCTGATTATACTTAATAACTTTTAATGTGGAACAATTATATTGTACATGATTTTTGCGTGCACCGTGGCACTCGAGCACTCGTGGAGGTTGCTTGGCCAACTCCCAATCGTATGCTTTTAATAAATCGTATGGTAAGTTATTTTCATGCTCAGAAAGATATTCTGTGCTAAAAATGTCGACAAAAAAGTCTTATTCAACAATCATAATATAGCGCAACGAGTAGCCATCTTTATCTAAAATTACTTGTAATTTTCCCTATACTTTTATTGGGCATTATAAATTAAACGACGAACGCAGTTGCAGGGAAAACCTGATAACGTATTATTATAACCTTTAACCCGACAAAAACTATCAATCACTTAATTATATTATTTGTAATAAAATCACGTCCGCCTTCTGTAAAAGGATGAATAATAAATTGATAATAATTTATCGGCATTGCCTACCTGAGCCCGGTCACGTGTGACTTCCTTTCGTGAGAATTATTTTGACCTCTAATAAAGACTACCGGGTACGGCTCTCCTCTAAAAACCTAAAAACGATAGAGGTGTGTTACCCTTCCATACTTCAAGGCATGTGAAACTACTAACTACTCGTAAATGCTAAAAAGCTTTACATGCCTTGACAATAAACTGGAGCTTCCTTATCAAATGGTTTAAGCAAAACTTTTAACGAGCACGAACAATTCTATCATTAAGAAATATATTAGCATCCAGAAAAAACTTATTTACTTGTCACTTATCACTTATCACTAATCAGATTGTGATATACAACCTTACTTAGATTTTAAAATTGTGCTTATTTGCTTGTAAAAAATCTTTAAATTAATTAGATTAACAATTCTCAAAGTGGTGCCATATTAATTTTACTTACTATATTTAAAATTTAATCAAATTTAATACACATAGAACCAAAGAAAAGTTGATGACCAAGTAAAGATGAGAGAAAAAAAGTTGATGACCAAGTAAAGATGAGAGAAAAAAAGTTGATTTGCGAAAAAGTCTACTAAAGCTGTGAAGCTTTTTGAAACAATTTTCATACCTTTTATAATATTCAAGCTCCGAGATTAATGAAAGGTTTTTCTTCACGATCCGTCCATAGACCTTTTAGCTGATCTCTGAGACCGATAAGACCTTTAGCGGGCGCAAAACAAAAGCAAAAAGCGCATCTTGGAGCGGTTACGGCACTAATTGCGCGTTGAAGCTGCGATCTCGCTGATTATTATCAAAACATTAAAACATAATTAAATATAACAAATATATATTTTAACAAAACAACCATCTATACACGTACATTCTATTACGGACTCATCGACGCTCAGACCAATTAGTAGAAGACCCAGACAAGGATTAAGAAAGGATTTTCCAAATTATTACTAGGTATCCTAAGTAAATCAGTAGTGGATCAGGCAATATTATATTTAAAATCTATCAAAACATATAGTTTTGATAGATTTTAATCATACGTCATAGAGGTCTGATATTTGGTATCTATTAACTATACACTTTAGTTTTGACGACCTCCGTGGCGCAGGGGACGCACGCTCGGATTCGAGTGGGAGGTCGCGGGTTCGATTCCCGCCACGGGCCACTTTGGAATTTTATAATTTCTAAATTGGCTCAGGTCTGGTCTGGTGGGAGGCTTTGGCCGTGGCTAGTTACCACCCTACCAGCAAAGACGTACCGCCAAGCGATTTAGCGTTCCGGTATGATGCTGTGTAGAAACCGTTGGGGTGATTTAACTTACCCCTTCCAAGTTAGTACGCTAACATCTTCGACTTCGACATCATCACTTACCATCAGGTGAGATCGCAGTCAAGTACTAACTTGTATAGCATAAAAAAAAAATTCAGTCAAGTCTCTCAAGAAATGACAAAGTTTTTGATATTTTTCAAACCCTTAAATCGTATAGAGGTTTTGTGATACTTTTTGTTTTAGACACTAAATCCTTGTTAATTAAATAGCTTAAGCATTTAGAGGTTCTTTAGTTCTTTATTTGCGACGTAGAGAACTAGCGAATCTATAAGTCATACCTATATAAAAACAGTTCTGGAAACGTCCATAACACTATTTTCCAAATATAAAAAGGGTTGAAACCCAAAATGAAAAACAGAAAATATGTCTATGAAAATAGGTATGTGTATATGTAGACGAAAACAACTAGAGATATGTTGTTATATTTATTTTTATACACACCAGTTATAGATAAACACAGGTGCCAGAGGCGTACATTGTACAAAGTCCGTAATTACGTGCTAATGATAAAGAGCTAAATTGTTTTTCCATTGCATTTGCAATGCAATTCGAACGACTGCAAACACATCCCCGTCATTACGGCTCGCATAAATTAGGCACAAAAGAAATACGAGGGCAAAAGTGGCTTTGTCTGGAAAAAGAGACGTCATCTTTGCCACAGAGTAATAAACATGCAAATTTTTTAAAAGCAAATGGTCTGTTAAATAGATATATATCCTAGACAGGGCGGAAAGCGCGAATACATGGTCGCCAGTTTACTGGTGCCTATAATGCTTGTTTTGGTACTAGGAGTAAGGCTCCGCAGCCATTTATAGAATTTTGACAGATGGCGCTACTATTTGCTTGTACGAAAAAGAGTTACGTAAACCATTCCGATGCCCATATCCCCAGGTTTGTTATCGGTGTCTATGAATATAATTATTTTGCGGTTTTTTTATTTTATCTTTTGAGACAAATCTAGCCAATACTCTAGGCAAGAAAAAGGTCAAAAGCTACAAAGTAGTTGTTTTCATTAAAACTATTTTGATAATGCAGTTCATCTGTTTACCCACAGATATCCAAATGACTTTATTTCTCAGGAACTGTTAAAGATAATAGATTGCGGTTGTTTTCTCTGTGCCACAACCTAACCTGTGTCAGCTGCAAAATGGTTTTCTGGCTAATAATTAAAAACTAATTCCCTTTTAAGTTCTTTTAAAACAGGTCCATTAATAATCCTTGATTGCTACATGTGGTACAAGACAAAGAACTTGATATGATACCACTGATAAGAAAACTCAGGATATGGACTCTGAACGATTTACAAGCAAACAGTAGCACTTTCAAAATTCTATATGTGACTGCCGAGCGAACTACAGCTTGATCTTACTGTTGGTGGCAAAAAAAGCATTTTTGGCACCGATAAACTGGCGACATTTTTTCGCGTCGTCCGCTCTGTTCAGGGTATGTGTCTATTTATGATACACTTGCTCGGACTACAGTTAGTACACGTACACTTTGCTTCAGTGGTTAACATGTGTGACTGTGAATCACGAGGTCCTAGGTACAATTCCTGGATTAGATCGAAAAATTTTAGCATTGTATTATTTTGATTTTTAACAAGCACGCCTATATAACTTAATATGAATTAAATAATTATTATTAAATCAATCTCGGGGGACGGGTACCATCCGGGCACGAAAAATCAAATTTTATTTAGTTTTTCACTAATAATGGGATAATTACCTATACATCGTAGGCTTATGGCAATAAGTATTTTATTATTTGTGAAAAACTAAATAAAATCTGGATTTTACGGGCTGGTTTTCGATACTGAAACACCTTAGACTTAGAGTTAGAATGGACTCTTCTAACATTATTATTTCAATGATTTTTTAAGTCACTACAGCACTTATAATAGTAGTTTTTTTCTTTCTGCGATATCTCATAACTGCTTAATAAATCGAAATGGTTTCTTGCGGTTGAATATTATGAAAAAAATGTGCATAAATCTTTACTATAAAAGAATGTGTGTAATACGAAAGAAGGTATTGCAAAATGAATATAAAATAATCATCTGGCCTGTGAAAATAAACTAACTAAAAACTATTTTTCGTTATATGCAGTTTATACATGATAATATTCACGAGCAGGACAAGAAAAAGAAACTACATCAAATCCAAATAAGGTGCTAATTAATCTCAATAAAAAATTTCTTATGTCCTTCCTTGACTTTATCATAGAGTGTCATATTTTTTTCTTATAAAATTAAGACATTCTTAAGATGATAATATGTCAATTAATTGAGCACGTTAAGTTTGATAGCGGCGATTTATCTTTTTGAAGCAATAAGCTTGTATGGCTTGGAATTTGTATGTAAAACGCTTATACATAAATCAGCTAGAGGTCGCCCACGGGTTTGCTCATGTGCCTACTGTTATAACAGGCAAAAACGGTTATTCAAGCATTTTTAGTGACCGTCAGGTTAAAAACTATAGTAAAAAATGGGAAATGCTTTCCAAAAAACCAACTTCAAATGCCACTACAAAGAGTGAAATAATTTTTATTTAAATTTTAGGTACCTACACCAATTCGAAGTCGGGCAATGTTTCATACAATCCCTAATAGTCCTTCTTACTTACTTGATACGCGAAGAAATGACGAAGTCATTGACAATCGCCCGACTTCGAATTGGTGTAGGTACCTAAAATTTAAATAAAAATTATTTCACTCTTTGTAGTGGCATTTGAAGTTGGTTTTTTGGAAAGCATTTCCCATTTTTATTTTTTACTTTTTAGTGGAAATCAATAAAATGCACAAGGCGTTGTAAAAATACCCAAATCGCTTGAGGTGTGTTCATAAAATCTGAAGAGATCCCTCAATTTCACCAAGATCCCATCATCAGACCCTGACTTGATGACTTTAGTCATCAAATTAGTAGCTGCTAGCAAATGCACCAGTAACTATAAAAAATACCCAACTCGTTTCAAGTATACTAGCAAAATTTGAAGAGTTCCCTCGATTTCACCAAGATCCCATCATCAGACCCTGACTCGATGACTTTAGTCATCAAATCAGTATACGCTAGCATATGCACCAGTAACTATAAAAAATACCCAACTCGCTTCAAGTATACTAGCAAAATTTGAAGAGTTCCCTCGATTTCACCAAGATCCCATGATCAAATCCTGACCTGATGACCATAGGACAACTTGGAAAATATTACTCTTTCAAATAATACCCAAATAGTTCCATGTACTCCATATAAAATTTGAAGAGTTCCCTCGATTTCTCCAGGATCCCATCATCAGATCCTGACCTGATTAAAATGGGACCATCTGGAAACAAAACCCTTTTAAACAAAAAAAGAATTGTTAAAATCGGTCCACGCGTCTTCGAGTAATCGGTGAACATACATTGATAAAAAAAAAAAAAGATTCCGACGAATTGAGAACCTCCTCCTTTTTTTGAAGTCGGTTAAAAATACTTTAAACATCATGTAAATATTTTTGGTTTTTAATTTAAATTCGCTCACAAGCAGAAACATGATTCGAGTTTTTTTTTTAATTGAAAGTTTACCCAAAAGTTGCTGTAATTTTTTTTTATTTATGTTGGAAAGTACCGTGGATTTATATGTATTTTTTTATTTGTGTCGGTTATAATGATTTCCAAAAAACTTCACATATTTTTTGAAAATCTGGCTTAGTTTTTTATTAATTAGGTATCTCTAGGCCTTGATAGGTATCTCTAGGTTGATCAGGTGGACTGACGACTTTATGAGAGTTACGGAATGCCGCTAGAACCTAAACCTTGAAGGTTAGAGATCCTTAAAGGAGGCTTATGTTCAGCAATGGTCGTCCGTTGGCTGAAACAAGGTATTTTTGTTGGTTGTTTGAGGTTAGTGAATAGGAAGATAACATCACTTTCGTTAAAATTCCTATATTCAATACATCTTCAAAATTTATTCCTTAGGGCTGTATCTCAAAGTTCACTGAGTAAGTACTATTTCAGGCTAAAGCAGTTTAGCCTTTCACACTCGTTCCTTTCATTTAAATTTTAATTCCAAACCTGTGCATTTATTTGATTACAAAAAACCTCGGTCCATTTCGTTTCCTATTTACTTTCGTTTGAAAAACTCCATTAAAATGGTGATTACGTTGTACATTTAAAACCTTTTAAACTTGAGTGTAATGCACGATAAATCGCTCACTAAATCTCGCTAAACGAAGCTATAAAATATTATGAAAAAAAATCCGACGCGAATTTCAAACTAGCAAGGCCGACTTTAAAATAGGGCTGCGAAAATACTGCACTTCGGTTATTATATTTTCATTAAAATAAATAACTTCGCAAACACAAATTTAAAAATGAATGTAACGAAAAAAAGTTGTTATGGAGAAAGTAATAAATACTTATTAGTAACCCATGCAACTGAGATAAAGTTTGGTAGGTAATCATAGTGGTCCTCTCTTTTATTTCTTCGAAATAACAACACTTTGTACTTAATGTGTTAATGATGAGATAGTTCTTGTTTTTAGCAGCACCGTATATTGTTGTAAGTCAAGTCTAAGTTGCAATTTCATTCAAATATTTACTGAAAGAATTGTTTGAGTTGATTGTCACAAATATTTGTCCATTTAAAACTAGGGTAATCAAACGTTTCTAATTTCTCCGTTCTTTGCCCTGAGAGCCCACAACTAACTGAGTTAAGTTTTTGTGTTTTGGTTATACCCATCTCGTAATGTCCCTGAAAAACTAATTAAGCTATTAAGAAATTACACCAATATTATTCTCATGGATTTTTTCACCAAAGAAAACTGGCAACCCTACAGCAGCCAGTATGTTATCAATTTCAGCGAAACTTCAGGAGTTACGGAGAACTTTCCTAACTTTATGCTAATAAGAAATATCTGAGTCGACTTAACCCCGGCTTAAGTAATACAGAGTGCCTTTGACTTCGCTCCACTCGCGCGGAGTTGGGGTGAAAAAGTTAGGGATATATTTACTAATGGTCCGGTTATTTCTCGAGGGCTGATATTCATGCCGACTGCGCTTTCGACGGCTTCTCAGCATCTCAGATAAACAACACGGTAGATACTCTCTGAGCTGCTTTATTAGGAACATGATTATTTTTTGTGTCAAGTTACACTTTTGAAGTCAAGTACCTCTTGATCCAGCTTTGAGGCCAAAGCTTTAATGTATGAGAAACTTTTGACTGAGTAAATACATACAAGTTTATATAGATGAGGAAGATAACTTGAGTGCAGTCACGAAATACTTAATAGTACCTATCGGTACAGAAGGCAAGATGATTTAAAGAAATAGCGACTTTAGCGCTGACACAAAAAGTGCAATGCAGTTCGCAATAGCGCCTGACCACGCCTCCGAAAAGAACACGCAACAAACGCAATATTGTGGTCTCTTTCTGTCGCGTAATTTTATCGCATTCGACGTACTAGGGCAACCTCGTCATCGGGCACACGCAGCGCGTGAAATAGACCGTACCCGAACTAACACGAAGTAAAGTATCCGACGCGTGGCGGCCATCTGAAATTAGTACGTCTAGACGCCTACTTGCAGTTTCTCGATCACGTGATAAGTGGACCTGGCCTGGTGTAGTATAAAAAAATATTGTCAAAAATCGTCCAATGTACAACTTAAAATGTTAATCGTGCCTCATTAAATAGCTTAGGGAAAATATAAAAGCGATAACGGTGAGGGGAAAAAAGAATTCCTTTTATAAACAGTAAACACCATCCCTCCCCAATTACAAAGGAGCATAATAAAAGTAACGAACGCTACAAACCGGATGTGGCGTCGGAAACTACTATTGTTGTTGTAGGAACGTCGAGCATCATATTCAAGAAAATATGGCTCCACTTCCTGTGCACACAAGGCTTGGAATATTAGCTACTTTGAAAACGCAGCTTTGATGGCGTGAAATTCAAAATTTAGATATTTCATGGAGGACCAGGAGGATTTAACAATACACTATAATTACCTGAAAAACGTTGTTGTTTAGAAAAATAGTTTACATCTTATTCTAAGATCTGCGACTTGAGCGCTTGCCTGTAAATTTTCACAAAAAAAAAAACATTAAAATCGATCAAGCATTTTTGTAAGAATTTTGTTACAATCACTGTGACACGAAAAATATATTAGAGATATATAATATTATACTGCATAGAAATTACCTATTTAATTTAAATAATTATGTTCATAGATTTATTCCAAGAATTTCACATGCAAGCGAGTAATATTTTTGTGATAGTATTTTGCATTAATCTGTTATACACTGGTAGGTACAATGTGAATCATTTAAAAGCCTTTCATTTTATCAGTCGCAATCTCGCAAAAAAAACATATAGTGAAAGAGCTGGTGGGATATTTTATGGGGGTGCTTTTTAATTAAGCTCCATATTCATTATTTTTATAAAAAAGGTAGTTTTAAGGCACAAGTTCAGCGGGGAAAGATTAATAAGCAAATTGACGTCTTGCATGTTATTATTATGACAGTTTATTGGACCATCTATTCGCATTCCACAGAGGGTGTCATTCTCAGGTCGTGTTTAAGGTGTCTGACTAACTTTTTGAACTTCAACGACTTCATTTTATATAGCAATGTAGAAATGGAGTTAACCACATAACCACATAACTACTATGAAAAATACATAAAAATCAGCTAAAAATCAACGAAATTTTTGACGAACAATGAGATGTTTCTTCTTTCTATACGTTCCAATTTTCATATACTCTCCAAATGCAATTGGGGCCAACTAGACAAAAAAGCCTTTTCAAAACCGACTAAAGATTCATTGGAATTCATCCAGAATTGACAAACTTACACACAAACTGCTTAAAACGATTGAAACATAGAAAAATAAAATAGAATTGATACACTGTTTCTGTGTCTTTAGTCATAAAAACATAAACACCCCCTCAAAACTAACCAACGGCTCTTGCATCGCCATAAATTGCATAAAATACATTTTATATTCGTAGTTTTGTTTACGAGGTGCTAGATTGGGGTGTT
This sequence comes from Coenonympha glycerion, assembly GCA_963855885.1. Lineage (NCBI taxonomy): Eukaryota > Metazoa > Arthropoda > Insecta > Lepidoptera > Nymphalidae > Coenonympha > Coenonympha glycerion. The sequence goes on from OY979646.1 coordinate 1,361,316, forward strand.
GATTAATTTGGGTGTTGCGTGCCGTGCTTCCATTTTGCACCCAGACCCGGTATGTAATAAGGCTTGCTAGCTTAAACCCAACTGCACTTACGAGAGTGTGTTCGCAACTTTAGAAAATTTGTTTGTATGTTGTTTTACATCTACTTGACTGAAATATCACATACATATGCGTAATTTTGTATAAAGTACCAAATGGATACTTTACAATATTATACTACAATCTTGCTTATGAGCTAATTAGTAATAGTACATAGGCGTAAATGACGATGCGAAGATTTTATCGTTCTAACTTAGAAAGGATCAGTAACCACTAACGATTGCAACACAGCATCGCACTGGAACGCTTAATCGCTTGGCGGTGGCGGTCTTTCCTGCAGGGCTGGGATTCGCGCGTAGAGATATATCTCTCTGCTTTTGTCGCTCTCCTTTCTCTTTCTGATCCATATTGATAGACAGAGAAAAACAAAGCGACAAAATTAGAGAGACATATCCCTACGTGCTGTATAGGCTGGTGGGTGATAATCAGCCGCGGCTAAAGCCAAACTTGATTATATACCTGAGACGATTTAGACATAGATAATTAATTATAAACTTCCAAACTGGGCCGTACCGGAAATCAAACCCCTGACCTCCCAGTCAAATTAGAGCTCGTTGTTAACTGCATCAGGATGGTCATCAAATGGTCACCTAACGATTTCTAGCAATGAAGCAATAAATAATTTCATGCTTTACCGACTTATAAAGTATCGAATTAGCGGTTGCCCGCAGTTCCAGCCTACACCAAGAATTCGATTTTTCCATATTTCCCGCGGGAACTGTCGATATTTTTGAGACAAAAAGTAGCTTGTTTTAATCAAGGGTATAATCTATATCTATTCTAAATTTCATCTAAATCGGTTCAGTAGTTTTAGCAGCATGAAGGAGTAACAAGCATACACACTTACACATTTACTTTGTCACATTATTATGATCGGTGTACGTCAATCATGGTTGGGTGAAAGTGACCCAAAATCATTAATCTACACTCTACTGTTACCTCATAGCCCATAATACACTTTTACACACGTGAGGCTTAGTTGCCATATGAGTCTCTATAATACCAAAGAAGAACAAATATAAAGGAGGTTCCATTATCAAAAACACGCGTTGAATTCTGGTTTCTTTTCTTTTCTGAATTAAAATTTCAAACCGCCCTATCCAATCACAGTGTCTTGTCTCCAAACGTAACTTTGCAACTTTTCTCAGTACATCAAGCTAATCAGGCATTCTACCAACAATATAATAGAGTGGTACTAAAATATACATCGCGTCCAAAGTATCAAAATCAAGGAACAAATCACTATAAAATCCAGCTGGGACTATCGTAAAAAGGCCATAAGGATATCATATCGCGAATTATATCGACTTTGGATCGACAAAACTGTCATGTGAGTGAACAGTGATACTTTTATTACTCAACTATATTTTAAAAGGGCGAAAAGCGAATATTAAACTTTTCTACTAAAACAATGAGATGTCAATTTTATTTGAAACGGACATTATTAGTACGAGTGTTTGGATTATTGACACATTCAATGTGCTTGCAATGTATGCTACTCGTACATTATATGAAACAATTAAACGACCAACGAAAGCACCGTTTAATATTAATATTGCTTTTGCCTTCTCATTGGTGTACAAAATTAATGCGATACTTTTATCAAGACCTAATGTCAAAATTCGTGCTGCTTATGCTCGCAGCAGTAACGCAAAGATGGAACTCTTTGAGATAACAAGGACTTTGAATAAAGGAGAAAAGTGAGTAAGTTACATCACTCGTAAAATCTGAACCCCCGAATTTACATTAGAGGATCGTCAAGCGGAATTGACTCTTATGTAGGGTTAGAAATAAATAACAAAGTCGTGTGTATGTGTCTGATGTATTAAAGAGTGATAGAGGGTGCATTTGTTGGAAACTACAGCTTTGGACTAAAAACCTAATATTATTAGCATAGGAATTGACTCGGAGCACTCGGTTCTACGGAATACGCCATCATCGCTTAATCCATTTGCGCTGGACAGTTTTGAAACTCGATAGCTTGGAGATAAGGGTGGAAACAGACTCAAAGTTACAAACACAACAGGAAACTGTATAGCGGTGCATAATGCATATGGAAAAACAATAAAAATTATATTGATTTTAATGAACAAATTCTTACCTTTTTCTGAGATGATTCTGATTTCTTTTCGAAAAACCTTCGATGGGCACGACAATTTAATTATCGCCATACAAATGGAGTTATCGCCATACAAATGTGACAAATATCATAAGGACCATTTACAAGCGCCTTTATATTAGGCCTATGTGAAATAAAGATATTTCATTTCATTTCATTTCATAACCAATTATTAAATATTCTACTCTACGGTTTCGCATTGTGAAGTCAACATCTCCGGAAGATGTCCCGGTGTTGGGACGAAAACGAAAAAAAAACTGAAGAAATTGTTGGAAGAATTGTGTGTGGTTTCATGTGGGTGCTGTTTCTACATGTTGGACCATACAGATTATTTTCAAGCGGATTTTGGGCAAAAAAATTTAAGCTGTCTTGCTAACTAATTTTCGATCATTGACATGGACTAAGTATAAAATTAATTAATCCAGAAAAAAGAAATTAACAAAAGAAACTCCGTGAGTTTATGCCTCCATGTACCCAAATTGTTACATGGGAGCTAAAGTGCTGCGCTGGATTAGAAAGCGTATCTTGCCTGACTCCCAGCCAGGTGGACTGACGACATTAAGGGAGTAGCGGGGCGCTGCAGAATGTAAGCGGCAGAAAACGGTGCAGCTTGGAGTTTCTTTCTCCTGATATTCCTTCAGGAGACCCATGTCCAGCAATGGAAGTGCAACGACTGAAGGGAACCCATATAGTACGAGTATCTTGAGCTAAATGCTTACTAAGCGATTATGTAAGAAAAACGTATTAATCTCTATGGTAATCATAATCAAATCCTGTCTTCTGATTGGTTGGAAACAAGTAAACAACGGCTAATCAACGGGCAGAATTTGTGTACGATTACGATAGCTATGAATACTTTTTTCTCACGCAACTGCTCCGCAGAGTTTCTTACTGTAACTGCATATATTCTAAATTAATATGGAAAAGCATTCGTAGATTTGCTAAAAGTAGTTTGCCAAATGTCAATACTAATTCCTATTTTTCTACCACCCGTGATTATATTATAAAATCCAGTACAGTAAATATCCGAGTAATACCACGTAACCCTGCAAACATTTTACCGCGCGGAGTGTGTTTAGAGATACTTTTTAAAAGGGTCTGAAAGGAGAAATACGTAAATAAGCAAAAAATATAAAAAAAGCAAACAGAGATGTAAACGTTCGCCGCATTACCATACAAATGAACCCCGCTCGCGACGACTGACGACAGACTAAAAACACGTTAAGAGCGGACCACAAATATGATAGTGGTTCCGTATACTTCAAAAGTATTGTACACAATGCTTTCATATGACACTAAACCCAAAATATCTGTAATAATACTGTTTTATATATATTTTCTGTGTGTTGACTTTTTCTTTTATACCAAAGACCTAAATTAAAAGAATACAGAGCCCATTTATCCGAAATCTGTGTCCGAAATCATATTTTTTTTACTTAGCTTATGACACCAATTAATAACTGTTTTTAGATGTAACGTTGTAACGAAATCTGAATTCCGAAATTCTGAAATTGGTAAAACACTTTATCTAATTTGTGTAAAAAAACAAAGCATTTTTCCAGCTTGCTGGGTTGGTAACAACTTTTTTCTTCTTATAGGAAACAAACCAGTGATGATAATGATCAACAAGTTAGGTGTAGTCGTGATGTCGTGAAGTAATGCAATAATTTATTTCGATGCAGAAAGCACTAAACTTGATTTACACTAACAAGAAACCAAACCATTATGACTGTAATTATTGTTTACCGAACAAATTATGACTCGAATCCAGAGCGGCCTCGTAAAAGCGCCGTAAACCCTCGGAGCAATAAATCAGGCCGTTTTCTAATCTCACCGCGGAACCGCAAAACCTATGCTTCTTTTTCACAGGCCATTTGGCTGGCGCGGTCAGTGCGATGTTTTCATTTGGGTTCCGTATGCCGTACTCCATTTTATCGGCGCGAATCGAATACAGAAACTGATGTGAACAATATTAAATTTAACTGCGCCTCACTTGGCAATAGTTTTACTCAAACAAGCGACGTTTCGTTCGACAAAATGTTTTAAAGCGGGAAGAGTTCAATAAAATGTTGCAGGTTTGATTCTTGACTCAGGTCTAGTCTAGAACACTTGGGCCGACGCAGCATGGTTACCGCACTTTCGGCTAAGACATAATATGCTGATAAACGATTTAACATTTCAGTGAGATATTATTATACCTAATACCAATTTCCCTACACTCGACCAATCATCCAATGTCTTATCTTCCGAGTTTCTTGCCCGTTCTTCTCGGTGCATTGCTACTTTTCGAACGAGGCGGTAGAGTCTTAAAGTTTCGCAAGTGCCTGTAAGTTAGGTCTATGTGAAAGAATAAAAAAATTTGAATTTTGATTTTTTTTTTGCCCTAAGTACCTGAAGATTGATTTTTAAAGGTCTTTTAAGGTCTTCAAACAGTGAGTCTTGCCATTGATGATTTATGGATCCGAGACATGGTCATTTCATGGCCATGGTCGTCCACGTCTCAAGTGGGCCTCACGGAAGACCAGCGCTTTGCCATAAAAGGCAAGGCTTATGCTGAGTGGAGGCCCATTTGGGAGTGCACATTGTTCTTCCTGTTCTTTTTTTTCTCTCCTGTACCTAATGTGCATTACCAATAAACTTTTTCATTTCATTTCATTTCATTTATTTCATTTCATTTACTATGGACTTCATAAAAAGCTGAGGCTTCTCAGCGGCGGGCATATGGAGAGCTATGCTCAGAGTATCAAAGTAGATCTTATCAGAAATAAGGAGATCCGTAGACAACGTCACCGACATAGCTCAACGTATCGCAAAGCTAAAGTAGCAATGGGCGTGGCTGTAGCTCGTAGAACCGACGGACGTTGGGGACCCAAAGAGCTGGAATGGCGACCCAGCACGGGAAAGCGCAGTGTTGGAAGACCCCCGACCAACCGGATTGACATCATAAAAAGGATCGTGGGAAGTCGCTGGATATATATGTAGCGTAGGATCGTGTCGCTTGAAACTTGAGAGTCATTGCTAGGAGCCTTTGTCCAGCTGTGGACGTCCGCCGTCGATTGAAACGAACGAACTTAATATACTTAGCATAACAATTAGCAAAATATAGCAATTGATAGATGGTGTACCTACATCTTCAAGGGAGTGCGTAAAGATCTTTTCATGTATCATAACTAAATTACAATTATTTATTAGGTTTTCTGGTGGTAGGACTCTTCTTGCGGAGTTCGTTCAAACAGGTGCCATCGCTTCACGGTAGAATAACTGATACTCGACAGTTATTCTACAGAGAAGCAGTAATGTATTTCTGTGTTACGGTAAGACATCTTAAAAATGAGAACTTAGAAAATGAGAACTTAGAACACCGTAGGATGATAAGAGCAGTGCAATTTGCGTCGTATCATTTTACAAATTGCAATGCAATGCGTGGGACGCACTGCATCTGAAATGGGCAGACGTATCACTTAACATCAGGTGCATGTTTTGCTTTCATTTTATTTTCAGTCAAGTAGGTTATTACTTGTTGTGGTTAATTGTCTCTCGTGTGAACTTGTGATAAAGCGAAACATTGTTTTAAAGTCCCACATTGTTTGTTTAGGCCGTTTGAAATTTGAATGGCGGCCTATTTTTTAGGACGTAAAGTTAGTTTTGTTGTATTTGTTGGATTACATTTTTATATAAACCTGGAAGTTACAAGTATCAAAAGCCCTGCCTAGTCATTATAACACCAAGTTAAAAAATATGTAATAAATAGTTATTATATAAATTAGTTAAGTAAGACTTTTTATTACAGACTTGATTAGCCAATACATACCCGAGAGGAACTTCTTAAATTGTGAAATTTTTTTGCGAGTATAAAATGATCGTTTTAAATCAACCTACTTTAACTCTTCCGTAAAATACGGTGTTACGAAAATTAGGTCAAATCAGGTAAAAATATTTAAATAAGGTGACGTTATTAAAGATTTTTATACTACCCCTTTTTCAGTTAATCTCGCGGACCAACCCTTTTTATAATGACCAATTAATTAAATTTACCCCTTTAAGAGGGTATTAAAAAGGTATGAAAAGGATTAGATGAAAGAAAATGGTAATGAAAAGTGTTGACAAAAGAAAAGTTGTGATTTAAGCCCGTCCTTTTTTTTGTCGATTCCGTCGTTTTTAAAGTTTTAAGAAAAAATCACAAAATATTAATTATTTTTTTTTTGTAAAAACCTTATTTTAAACACGGAAAATTTGTTTCTTGTTGGAAAAGTTTACGACAAAGGCGTTGTTGTTTTTATTAATTACTTTACTATTTATTTATTATGTTGTTCATTTAAATAATCAAAAAAATGTAAAAGCTACTTCATTTATTTCTTTATTTATATCCCTCTGTCCGTAAACATTAGTCATGTATAAAATAACGCCTTAGCAAAATTATAAAACCTTTTTAAAATCCCAAAGTATAGGCATTGGAAGTCCAAAATAAATGACTTCCTCACATAATAACATACCGTCAAAAGGACCTTGAATCTTAACCCTGATGAAGGATTTCCTGTTTACTCATCATTTTATACCTGCCTGGGATTTTATGTTCTCCTGGTATATTTAGGTAAATGACGAAGGGGTCAGTGACTTATTCTCGATCTAGAATTCTATCTTTATCCGTCTGAACCTTTTTTGTGTCCCACGGCTGGGCCTTTCTCAGAATTAAAGGATTTAAGCTGTAGCCCACCATGCTAGCCAAATTTGGATTGGCAGGCCTTGCACACTCGTCACACATTTAATTATATTGGAATATGCCACAAAATATATAGCTGACCCGTTAAAACTTTGTTTTGCCACTATATAAAAAGTATGAAAAGTAGATTACGCCAATTGACATTTGTCACCTACCCTGGACAAGGCGGACCGCGCGAAAAAATGTCGCCAATTTATCGGTACCAACAGTACAAGGCCACGCTGTAATTAGCTGAGCGGCTACCTATAGAATTTTGACAGTTGGCACTACTGTTTGCTTCTATGAAAAAAAGTTCGTAAATCGTTCGGATGCCCATACCCCGAGGTAAGTAATTGGTGCTTACTACCTACTTTCAGATTAACCGAAAATATACGGAAAAGTTCATAACAATCGGTCAAGCCGTTTTAGAGAAGTTTGATTACAAACACGAAACACAAAAATTTGTATATTAAAAAAAAAATAGAACACAAGCTTAGCTAAAAGATAAGGATAATTAATTCATAGGGAACGAACCATTTAAAATAAATACAGGTATCTAAAATCAGCAAATAAATGACCGCGCTCCACGAAATAGCAGCGCGAAATCGACCTAACTGCAAAAAAGTGCAAGAATTTGCCCCTTATTCCAAAAAAATCTGTTTTCGAATACAATTTAGGGGTTGCGATTGCCAAATCCGAGGTGGCGGGACGTCGTAAAAAATAATGGCTCGATTTTAACTGCATTTGATGGTAAGCGACGGGATCCAGTTTAACGTTCGTGCCGGGTTTTTCGATGAAAAATTTCAATGCATTCGGAGTCAGCGATAATCTTGTTTGTTTATGTGCTATGGAAATGCAATGGAGAATTGAAAAATATAGGGTCACCACGATTTTTTCATGAAGTTTGAAATAGTTTTTTTTTTATAAGAAATAATAATGAAAGCTCTTACCCTGACAATTGAGAAGATATAAGCATTTGATATTTCATAGGATATTAACCATGTGTGCGAAAGACATGTGCATTGTACACTATAAAAGTGCAAGTGCACAGTCTATTCTATCAATAGTTCAAGGAAGCCTTGTAAATTGTGATCAGCAGATGATCGGATGGTTTTTTTTGTAGATTACGGCCACAATAGTTCACAATATTCCTGTTTGGGGCGCTGGCTGTGTAGATCTATGGAGAAATCCGTTCCGTTTATACGAAACAAGTAGACTCGAAGGTTGTAAAAAAACATGTAGTAACTCTACTGCGTACCAGCGATTTTACTGGACGTAAGCATCCGCTAAAAAGGGAATTTTGGAAATTCTAACTTAAAGGAGGAAAAATAGGAGGTCACGTGAGCATCTCCTCTTCTTCATCTTCACATGAAAACCTGGACAAAAAATGAACAACGTGGTCTAGGAATGAACTACAAGTTAAAAATGGTGTTACAAAGTGAACAAGTTCTCGTCGTCGTTATAAAAGAACATAATTACACGCGTTAGGTGGAATGGCGTAAGTTTCAGTCTGGAGGTGCATGCAGTTGGGGTAATGCGTTAACTTTGAGAGCCGCTGGTTACAGACGCCTAGTGGTGTGCCATTTCATACTCATTTTTATAAGTATCGATAATAGACATTTAACCCGGCGAACCGCGCAAAAAAATGTCGCCAATGTTTATGGACTGCAGTCCACGCCACAGATATACTTGTTATTAGTCCGCACGCGCGTTTCCAGAGTCTGTTTCCGCCATATTGTGGCGTTTTAGCAGCAAATTTGACAGATGGCGCTTTTTTCTTCAATGAAGAAGGTTCACGTGAAATATATGAGAAAAAATAAAATGTTCAGATGGGCTCATCCTTAGGTTTAAATCGTTGGTATCGATATAATTTTTCTGCATGTAAACAGATCATTTCAGCATGATTTGTTGATATTATTTTTAACTGGTTATTTTTGACTTATCAATGTACTTGCAATGTCATGTTATAAAGCAAAATTGTGTATATTCAGTCTATTCAATCAGGTAATTTTAGCTAACAAGAGAGCCGTATCAATAGAGATGATTGCGCCATTGATACGCACAAGCAACACAGTCTTATATTGGAAGCTAAAATTATTTCTGTCTTACGGAGTCAATAAAATAAATTATAAATAATCGACGCAATATGATGCTGCACGCTGGGTTATAATAAAAATGGGAAATGCTTTCCAAAAAACCAACTTCAAATGCCACTACAAAGAGTGAAATAAATTTTAGGTACCTACACCAATTCGAAGTCGGGCAATGTTTCATACAATCCCTAATAGTCCTTCTTACTTACTTGATGTGCGAAGAAATGACGAAGTCATAGACAATCGCCCGACTTCGAATTGGTGTAGGTACCTAAAATTTAAATAAAACTTATTTCACTCTTTGTAGTGGCATTTGAAGTTGGTTTTTTGGAAAGCATTTCCCATTTTTATTTTATACTTTTTAGTGGAAAACAATAAAATGCACAAGGCGTTGTAAAATACCCAAATTGCTTGAGGTGTGTTCATAAAATCTGAAGAGATACCTCAAATTCACCAAGATCCCATCATCAGACCCTGACTTGATGACTTTAGTCATCAAATCAGTATCTGCTAGCAAATGCACCAGTAACTATAAAAAATACCCAACTCGCTTCATGTATACTAGCAAAATTTGAAGAGTTCCCTCGATTTCACCAAGATCCCATCATCAGACCCTGACTTGATGACTTTAGTCATCAAATCAGTATCTGCTAGCATATGCACCAGTAACTATAAAAAATACCCAACTCGCTTTAAGTATACTAGCAAAATTTGAAGAGTTCCATCGATTTCACCAAGATCCCATGATCAGATCCTGACTTGATGACCATAGGGCAACTTGGAAAATATTACTCTTTCTAATAATACTCAAATAGTTTCATGTGTCCATATAAAATTTGAAGAGTTCCCTCGATTTCTCCAGGATCCCATCATCAGATCCTGACCTGATTAAAATGGGACCATCTGGAAACAAAACCCTCTTAAACAAAAAAAGAATTTTTCAAATCGGTCCACGCGTCTTCGAGTAATCGGTGAACATACATAGATAAAAAAAAAAAAGATTCCGACGAATTGAGAACCTCCTCCTTTTTTTGAAGTCGGTTAAAAAAAGAGTGCAGAGAGCGCAAAAGGCGCTCAGTTATCCCTTTTTATGACCCAGAGTGCAGCGGTTGACTATGAAGACTGAAAGGATAGTACAGAGGGCTCCAATGCATAATATAAATCTTTTAAACCACTTTATCTTTAAAACTTCAAGAATCGTCACTCGTTGATTCTTTTCCGAATCTACACGATTATTTGAACACATACGATAAGATATATATTCTATAATATTCCTTACAATTACTTTTTTACGGATTTTTTTTACCGACAACTCGAAATAAAACTTTAAGGAAGCCCTACAGCACTAGTATTTAATAGTGACTCGTCGCCAGTGCCTGTTCTCTTAAGACAATTTTCTTAAGTACAGACTTTTGTATTCACTAAAGAATGTTCTTAAGACTCATTTTGAAGAGGTATATTATTAAGAATAATATTATTCTTAGAGTTTGTATTGTTAGAACTTTGAAGACTTGATTTAAATAAATAAGAGACATTTTTCGAAACACTATCGCAATTATTTTTTTTGAATATAGCTACCATGAACTCTTTAAACACATAAAAATCCGCTTTTACTTATTATATTCATTTATCTTTTTTGTTGAAGTGTTTTTAGTTCTGAAGCAAAATAATAACCGTAGCGTGATAAGCCCCCAAAGCTCAGTGGGAGAGCACTCAACCGCGACAGCTGGGGGACGCGGGTTCAAATCCCGATGGGATTTGATTTGATACATATTCAATAAATTATATTATATCCGATTTTTTCCGAGAAAGCAAATCTTATCGAGACAAATACTGTTGAATTTGCGGTCAAAAGCAAATTTTGTAATAAATTATTCACTGGTCGACAGATTACGTTACATAGATGTCCGAAGTTTGATTTCATGCTAAAATTATCATACCTAATATATTATTCAGAAACAGTCATAAAAAATTAGGATCTCCATTCACTATAAGTTCATTCCGAGAAATGGCGTAGTATATGCATAATTTTGGCATAAGTGTGAATTTTCAATTCAACAAATTTTCTGACCTTAAGCATTTATTGGAACTCATGAGTAAATTAAATTAATGGGCTCAGAAAAAAAAGGAAAAAAAAGGTCATGTCTCACGTATGACCTTTTTCCATTTGACCGTTTTATCGAAATCTATGCACAATAAGTAGAGATCATCATAATATTACAAACAAGTGAAAAGCGGTCAATTTTGGGAAACAAAATGGCTTCTAAAGTCTCACAATGTGCCATTAAAAAAAAAGAAGCTTTGAAATGAAGTTAGGTTAATTACGAGTTTTTTTTATGATACTAGATAGGATTACGCTTGACAACAATTATCATGCGTGATGGAAAATATTGATGACACAATAGTAATAGAGCGGCCACATCTGGAAAATGTTTCTTCAAGGCACCCAGAAAATACTTGGAAGAAAACATTTTTCTTCCACGTTTCTGATACGAACCGCTAATGTGTGGAACGCCCTTCCAGCCTCCGTGTTTCCAAACAACTACAATTTGGGTGCATTCAAGAGAATATAGTGAATAGGCATTTTATAAGTATAAGCGCGCTCCAACCTACACTTCATCATTGCTTTCCATCTGGCATGAACGTCGTCACCTATCTACAATAAAAAAAAATACACGTTTTTGAGTTTTTTGGATATCAGTTAAGATTATTAAGCAGAACACTTCTACTTCAAGATGATGGCTATCCTCCAAAAGACAGGCGCGAAGAAATAAAGAAGAGAAATCAGAAAAGTGGTTCAAATAGAAGCCACGGTAAATAACTGTCAGTGAATGGCCGCCCTAAGACCATTCCATCGTTAGCGCACCAGAGATGCCTATCTTCCTTCACGGCCTGTGACGCGATAATTTACCAGCACAAATAATAATGGTCTAAGTTTATATTTAAATTTTTTAGGGTTCCATACCGAAATGGTAAAAATGGAACCATTATGGTAAGGCTTTCTCCGTCCGTCCGTCCGTCCGTCACGCTTCCTATGTATATAATATGAAAACTCTATGTTAAATATATGTGAAAATATTTAAGCTATTGACCTTAAATTTGGAATAGTTATAGGTAATAGTGGCCCAACGTAATCGCAATCATAAAAAAATTAAAATCGTTTTTATTTTTATTTAAAAAGGGGGAAAACCGAGGTGTTGAAATTTCAAAATAAAAATAGAATATTGAAATATGAAAGGGCATTACTTGTATCCGTACTCTAAACTCTAAAGTTTATCGATCGATAAAGCTAAAATAATTACAAAATCTGTAGCTACATCTAAAGTAACTGCAGCCAAGTACTAACTAAGTATTACTGTGTAAAAAAACGTTCTCCTTATTTTTTACACGACTGCCCAAAAAAAGGAGATTAATGTTTTAGGGTTCATGTATGCGTATGTATGTATGTGAGTTGCTTTATCCCACCATAACTTTTGAACGGCTGAATGGATTTGGACATATGGGGCATCGTTAGAATCCTTATATCATTCCGAGTAACAGGCTAACTTTTTCGAAAAAAGTAGCTTTTCACAGGGCAGTCCTGTTTTTTATTTTTTTAATTATTAACCATTTTGTTCGGCGGTACGAGTGAGACCGACACTTATGACTTGTCCCGTACATAATGCGATATTAATTGTGGTTACATGAAACCATGACTAAACACCGCTTTTTGCTGTTTGCTAGCCCACTGCCCGCCGCTCGCCGCCCGGTAATGATTTAACGGAAAACTACACAAATTATTATACTTACTAATCCTATATCCTATACCTTTAAACGAGCAATTCTTGTATATATATTTCTATATAATCTGGATCTCGGCAACGGCTTCAACGATTTTCATGAAATTTAGTATACAGGGGGTTTTGGAGGCGATAAATCGATCTAGCTAGGATTCTTTTTAGAAAATGTCGAATTTACCAAAAAAATAATAAAAATATGACTTCTGCTGCCATCTATTAGCTAGTAGTTAAACTACCGAAGCACTCCTGCTGTGCCATCTATTAGCCAGTAGTTAAACTACCGAGCGAAGCTCGGTCACCCAGATATTATCACACTTAAGACTGATCAGCACCCGTATTCTGTATCTCGGTGCCTATCAAAAAATTATAGCCACTAGCATTTTTTTTATCCATTGAAGGTTCGCTGTGAAATAAGAATAACGTTTTTAAGCAAACCTTCAATGGACGAAAAACCTATGGCAGTGGCTAACATTTTTTGATAAGCACCGAGATACAGAATACGGGCCCAGGTTTTACCCACCTACGCTCAGTAGCATTCTGATCTTACAAATGAAAATGGAAATGAAAATTTGACGACCTCCCTGGCGCAGGGGACGCGCGCTCGGATTCGGAGGGGGAGGTCGCGGGTTCGATTCCCGCCACGGGCTACTTTGGAATTTTATAATTTCTAAATTGGCTCAGGTCGGGTCTGGAGGGAGACTTCAGCCGTGGCTAGTTACCACCCTACCAGCAAAGACGTGCCGCCAAGCGATTTAGCGTTCCGGTGCGATGCTGTGTAGAAACCGTTGGGGTGACTTTAGTTACCCCTTCTACCCCTTCGAAGTTAGTACGTTACGTTAACATCTTCGGCTGCATCATCACTTACCATCAGGTGAGATCGCAGTCAAGAACTAACTTGTATAGTGTAAAAAAAAACTTTTTTTTTTTCACATAGCCCTCACTTAGAAAGCTCTTAAGAAAAGCCTCTACCGCCAAGTTCAAAAAGCAGGTTTGCATCAAAAAGAACTAGAACTCGTATTTAGTATAAATAATACTATCAAAAGGATTGAAAAGCCGATCTCTGTTCTAGAAACCAATACGCGATGGATTTCGTCATTTGACATATTAAAAGCTAAGATGCACAGCGCATAGACATTACTGACACATGCAAATATGCTGTCGATACGACGCATCATCTGCTCCGAACGACTAATGGAACATTGGCGTATTCAGACCATGATATGGGTCACAGATTGCAAGCACAAAATAGACCGAGCTTTAAATTAAACGCGTACCGAAATATGTTTATAAAATGAGGCCACTTTTTTTGCTTTTATCAAAATGCGTACTTTTATTTTCCGTTTCTTGGAATTTAATTTTTGTAGACTTTTTCTACTCAGCAACTGCTCATACTCTGACAGAGCATCGGTGCCGATAACAACGTTGCCGGCTTTTCAACATCAGCTTTTTTCAAGCTGCGTAAGCAACTCACCATATAACATCAATATATAACAACGCAAGGGATATAAACTCCAACACCGGAGCACCATCAAACTGCAGTGTCTTCGTACTTAGAAAAAAAATCGTATATTTGTTCAAGTCATCTGATTGATGTAAATTACTTTTTGAAGTGGCTGCTTCAATCATAATATATTGATCTAAATTTATTATTGTTTATTTTTATTAGTCTGAGATAGAGACTCGTCAAGGCAAATATATCGCAGACGGGCGTCAGATCGATCCATTATGTTATCTTCATCTCTATTAACAACTGCATTACTGTTGTATTATTTACTTTAGTGAGACAATTCCTCGCCTCTACACTAGATCCATTTCCACCGAAGCTAAGCGGAGAGATGTGTACCTATTTAACGAAATCTGCGGCCTTACAACCATATTCTGTAGTAGAACGTATTATTTCATACAATGTCAGTATGAATATTTTAATAGTAGTTTATGAAACGGATGCATAATGGGGGGTATTAAAACATGAGTGTGAGTTTAAAAAACGAGCCGCAGGCGATAATAGTATCACACGAGTGTTTTAATACCTAATTATGTAGAGTTTCATACACTACTTTATCTACGCTCAAATTATCATAAATCCAAACCATAAAATCTTGCTAACGTTTGTCGTAAATCTTTCACTTTCTTGGTAAAAGATTGTGGGTCATTTTTGTTTCAATTACTAAAATGTCAGGTGGAGTTAAATTTTCTTTAGTAGGTTTCACTGCTAGACATTTTTCCGCGCTAAGTTTTGACTAAGTAACAAAAATAACACATTGAAATGTTAAAAGTTAGATATGGCGCCAAAATTCAGTTGTAAACTGTGTATAGTCTGTTAAAAAAGTCATGAAACAAAAAAGAGTAGAAAAATATTTATACAAGTCAGATAAAGTATATTTTTAGTGGATAATTAAATAATCAAAAATTATACATAATTCTTTTCAATATTCTGTATGAACACACTTTTTAATCAGTCATATAAAGCAGGGGAAAATTATTGTTCCGTGAATTAATTGTTGTCTATGGTCGATCATGGCCCATCCCATGACTACCAACTAAATGTTGTCTGTGGACTCCATATATTAAAAAACCAAAATTGAGGATTGGCTCTACGCTCTCCTTTCGCTATGACGACCACAGAGAAAAGAAAGTTATTCCCTGGTCTGAGATGACGACTCATAAAAATACAGGAACCCAGAGCCGAGTATCGTAATGGAAGTTATTCAACTATCTAGAGATATTTCCATAGTACAGCGATGTTATAATGAATAACTTTTTAATAATTATAGAAGTCTGTGAATAAAGTTAGTCAATATGTGACACATTTTGATTTCATAATTCGAACTTTAAGCAATGAGCGTAGATAAAACAATATTACAATAATACTGCTATAAGAGATGGTGGTACGGCCCCTGATTAGTTAATCAAAATTTTTTCTTTTCTCTGTGCTTTGATGAAAACCGGGCCTTAGTGATGATTTTAGGAGGTTCCTTTGACTAATAAAAAAAGGATTTTTGTAAATTCAACCCCTAAGGGTTTAAAAGATCGCAAAGACGACCATAATAGCTCCAGACCTCTGTCGGGGTTGAATATGGAAAGTGGCTGACCGCATTTAACGTAGTCCAATCCAATCGAAAGAAAGAGAAGCTATACGCAATTAGCCAGATCTATTTTTCGTAGACCGATTGCGACAAATTAATAATATTTTTAATATGAAAAGGCGTCTTTAATGATTTCTCATAGAACATACAATCATGATTAATAAAAGAAAAACGTACAAAAAGCTATGCTGATCATCTCTATAACGAGTCATGTATTTATATGACTCAACTAGCAAATACCCGCGGCTTCGCACGCGTAAATTTTAGTTTTAACTATTCTACGGAAACCATCCATTTTCCGGAATAAAAAGTACCCTTTTTTCCTGAGATTTTCCCGAAAAAAGAGTAGTTAATTCTAGGATATAATCTATCTCCATTCCAAATTTCAGCCCAATCGGTTCAGAAGTGACGGCACGATTACTCCCGCATGAATATCTGCTATTTAACTATTTTCTTAGACACCATGGATTTTCCCGGGATAAAAATTTGCCTATGTATTAATCCAAGATAAAACCTATCGCCTTTTTGAATTTCAGTCATATCCGTTCAGTAATTACAGCGTGAAGTAGTATTTTTCCCGCGTGCATATCTGTTTTTAAATTTTCCCGCGGAAACCATGGATTTTTTTGGGATAAAAAGTAGCCTTTGTATTAATCCGGGATAAAATCTAACTTCATTCCGCATTTCAGCCACATCAGTTCAGTAAGTAAGGCGTGAAGGAATATTTTTCCCGCTTAAATATCGTTTTTCACTTCTACCATAGAAACCATGAATTTTTCCAGGATAAAAAGTAGCCTAGGCATTATTTCAGGATATAAACTATCTCCATTCCAAATTTCAGCCAAATCAGTTATTTAATTACGGCATGTAGGAATATTTTTCACGCGTAGATTTCTGTTTCTCACTATTATCATAGAAACCATGGAATTTTCCGGGATGAAAAGTAGGCTTTGTAATAATCCGGGATAAAATCTATCTCCTTTCCGAATTTCAGTCATATCAGTTCAGTAATTACGGCGTGAAGTAGTATTTTTACCGCGTGAATATCAGTTTGTCAGTTTTCCCGCGGACACCATAGATTTTTCCGGGATGAAAAGTAGCTTTTGTATTAATCCAATATATAATCTATCTTTATTCATAATTTCAGCCATATCAGTTCAGTAATTACGGCGTGATGTAGTATTATTCCCGCGTGAATATCTGTTTTTCCCTTTTCCTTCAAAACCCATGAATTTTTCCGGGATGAAAAGTACCCTATTTATTAATCCAGGATATAATCTATCTCCATTCCAAATTTCAGCCAGATCCGTTTTGTACTTGCGGCGTGAGATTTTTTTCCGCGTGAATTTCGGTTTTTAAGTAATCCTACGGGAACCATGAATTTTTGCGGGATGAAAAGTAGCCTATGTGTTAATCCAAGATACAATCTACCTCCATTCCAAATTTTAGCCAAATCGGTTCAGTAATTACGGCGGAAAGAAGTATTTTTCCCGCGTGAATATCTGTTTTTCCCTTCTCCTGCAAAACCCGTGGATTTCTCCGGGCTAAAAAGAACCCTATTTATTAACCCAGGATATAATCTATCTCCATTCCAAATTTCATCCAAATCGGTTGTGTACTTGTGGCGTGAGATTTTTTTTCCGCGTGAATTTCGGTTTTTAACTTATCCCACGGGAACCATGAATTTTTTGGGGATGAAAAGTAGCCTATATGGTAATGCAAAATACAATCTACCTCCATTCCAAATTTTAGTCAAATCGGTACAGTAGTTGCGGCGTGAAGACGTATTTTAACTTGATAAAATCCAAACTTCGGACCCCCGTTTCACCCCCTTAGAGGGTGAATTTTGAAAAATCCTTTCTTAGTGCACCCCTAGGCCTCACAAGGAACATGTGTGCCAAATTTGGAGTCTCTAGACCCAGCGGTTTGGGCTGTGCGTTGATATGTCAGTGAGTCAGTATCTTCTTTTATATATTTAAGAAGATAAAAATATTCTTTTACATACTAATATTACTCCAAAGCGGGAAATATATTATTATTATGAGTTGTCTCACCATAATAAGTGGTAGCCATTTTGGTCGTGACTGCAGTTTATAATGGTTATAGTTGACATTATATTAATAAGTATATCGCCATATATATAGTTTATAAATATTATCACTTTTTAATGTTTAGAATTTTTATCATATTTTGAAAGTTTTGCAGTCTTTACCTTCTTACATTTTAATGTACCTTAACATTTTAATTTTTTGACTGATATTAAGAGTACCTACGCTTACCTACGATGTCTTCCAGACATTCGTAATATCAAAATCATTTGAAATTCGTGCATATTTCGATCATGTTGTGGTGTTATTCGGGTTCATATATAGTAATAATCTATGCTCATGGCCATATTATTTCGTTCGGAAATACTTCTCTAAAACGAAATATAAATCAATTTTGATGAAAATTGTTATAACTTAGGTCGAGTTCCGTTATACCAAAAATTATGACTCTTAAAAAAACTTGTATTTTTCTTTATTAACCGGTGTTTTTATTTAAAACTCATTTTCCTCTTTCAACTCTCAATGGTTTTATATATCTAGTTTTAATAATCATAGCAGCTATAACGTAGACATTTTATTTTCGATTAAGGTATACTCCAGACAGCCAAAAAACTTACAGATTTGACAGTTCCTATTTAGTTTCAAAATGTATGTGCAGCCTGCTAATATACAGATATACTTCATTAATTATGATAATAATATACTCTATTATAACCGAATGATGAAACTGGGCAACTATTTTACGTATGTCTTTTAACCCATTCATCACCCGTAAAAGGCAAGACTCCATAGACCGCGTGTCGACCGTGGGGCGTGAGTGGCTCACATAAAGCCAATAGGGAAACAACAGTGTGAGAAAATACTTGAACAGTTGACATAATTGAATACATAAGATTTTTTAATTGACATTAATTTATTGGAGATGATGGATGACTTTATTTTAATTTTAATATGGTTAGGTTTAACCAGTTGGAAATACTAGGCGTAGTACAGTTAGAGTTCTAAGATATTTTTCTCGGTTTCTTCACCACAAAAGGGAACAGAAGGTGTTTATGTGGTCTAAAATTTTTATGGAGAAATACTTCATCACGCCGCAACTAATTAACCGATTTGACTCAAAAGAGGAACACCAAAGGTGGTATCAAGTTTTCTAAAGAGTCAAAATCAATCTTTTCTAGGAAAACCAAACATATATTTTACCATTTGACAATAGAAGTTTGTTTTTAAAATCCAAAATGTTAATTTTTTTAATGGATATTTCCTGTCATAAAAATAAAACTGATATTCTGTGATAGGTATCACTAAGAAGTACAACTTGTTGATTTACCCATTATTTTGGAATTCTGATTTTCATTTAAAAAATAATATTTGTAGGAGTTGATGTGGGGTCCGTAGTCTACCTTTTAAAAATGAAGTTTGGATTTGTATCAACCTTGTATCGGATTCCATATATCTGTGTTCATTACCCCTTAGAATGTACCTATATATAGATTAGAACTAGGATTAAAATAAAGGCTACTGATGCTTTATCCCGAAAAAATCCATGATTTGAGAAAAATTAAAAATTCACGCGGGCAAAGACGCAGGCGCCTGTTAGTGATAAAATATAATTTAAAGAAAAACACGGCAGTAAAGTGCCTAATTATTACATAACTATTTAATACGCTTGCATTTTACAGAACTGCATAATTTCACAATGTTTTAAAATAACCACTAGTACGAGTATGTACTTACCTACATAAAAGTAATATCGTATTGGTTCTCGATTGATAACCTCTTGATCCGAGTTGTAATAGCTTTTATGAGGTACGCGAAATAATGAGGTAACAATAAACGTCTTCGCTCACTTTACAGTTAGAATGTCTCAATTTGCTATAAAACAGACGTTGTTTTCCAAGACCTTTTACAGAAGTGAAAACTAAAAAAATAGATTACAATATATCATGTTACATTATAAAATAACCTAAAAACGCGGTAACATAGCGTAACTAATTCAATGTTTTTTCTTAAAAGTGCCCAACTCGTCTAAATAAGTGTTCACGTCATTTATAATACATCTAAAACGAACTAAATGGTCATCTTTAGTATCTACACAGTATCGCGCCGGAACGGTTAATCGCTTGTTGTTGCGTCTTTGCTGGTTCTAATAAATGAAAATCTACGCTAATTTAGAAATTATGAAATTCTAAAGAGGCCAGTCACAGTCAAATTCGAGCGCTTATATAAAAAAGCAATAAAAAGGAAAGAAAAGTAATACCTATTTTAGTAGTATATTAAATAAAGTTTCACCCAACGCTCGATAAGTGGCGCTGCCTTCAGTTAGCTCGCGCTAACGAGATCAGTACCAAAATACACGACGTGTTTGCTATAAGTGTGCCGACTATGTAGACTAGTAAGAGAAACTTTCATCCTTGATATGCTAAGATTTTCGTAGATTTTCTTGGTGGCGGGATGTTCGTCACGCAAATCCATTTTCTTACACTTAGCCCCCTGCGTGATACCCTCCTAAAATAAACTTTGTATCAATACACAGACTTGTATACTAAGACAGGGCGAACAGCGCGAAAAACTGTCGCCAGTTTATGGGAGCAAAAATGACTCCCCCGTCAGTAGTCAGTAAAGTAGATAGGTAAAGACCTATTTCTTTTTTTAATAATAATAATATTGCAGGCAAGGTGACCACAGACACATAGATAAAAAAATATAAAAAATAAACATGTATTTCGCAGGAGTTTCGACAGATGGTGCTACATTTTCTTGTATGAAGAACGTTTACGTAAAATGTTCGGATGGGCCTATCTTGACTATTTTTATCTATTTATCGATAATTGTGCAGTGGATGACGACCTGCTTGCAGTCGACGCGATCCAGTAGACGCGAGTATTTTTATAATAACATTAGTGTAAATGGGTTAAGGCGTCTTATCGTTACTACGCAGCGCATTTA
This sequence comes from Coenonympha glycerion, assembly GCA_963855885.1. Lineage (NCBI taxonomy): Eukaryota > Metazoa > Arthropoda > Insecta > Lepidoptera > Nymphalidae > Coenonympha > Coenonympha glycerion. Next base: position 1,382,183 of record OY979646.1, read on the forward strand.
TCGTCTACGCTGACAGATAATGTGGACGGCTTTATGCGACACGTCGTTGAACATATTTATTTATTTATTTGTAATCAATATGCGCTTAAAAAAATGGTTGTAAAGGTGTTTTAAAATCCTAAAATAAGGCCAAAAAATGTTATAATAATGGTTGAAAATAAAAGTGTAACAAATACAGTAACCATACATGAAGTAAAAGGGAGATTTATAGATTTAAGTACAATAAAATGTTAATAAAATGTACTCCTATTATGAAATATTCTTGATATTATAAAACTAAAGCGAAAATTCTGTTTGACTGAATCCTGATCATCTCCTGCGGATGTCCTGTAAGTTTTATGTAGTGTTGCATATTGGTGGTTGGATTGCTTGCTTGAGAGCTTGGCTTTCACATGCGCAACCATGTTTTTTTTTCTGAAATCGGGGCTTAGTTGTTTTTTTTTTTTCTCAAATCTTCAGTATCTTTTTGAACATACAAACTTTCATAAGTAAATTGTCATAAACTTACAACTATCAGGCTTTCTTAGATACAAACACTGATTCTATTAGTTTAACGCTATATCTCTTGATTTGTCATATAATATCGCTTGATTTCTGTTCTTAAGAGTCTACTGACCCACGATGTCTCCATTCATACACAATACCAAATTTTTTACTGTTTTATTTCGTTTTAAAGAAGTATTTCCGAACCAAATATGGCCAGGAGCATAGATTATTACTATATGAACCCTAATAACACCACAACATGATCGAAATTTGCACGAATTACAAATGATTTTGGTATTACGAATGTATGGGAGACACCGTGGGTCAGCAGACTCATAATAGGTCAAATCTTCAACCATACAGATTAAGGTCATTGTTTAGCAGATAAACTTTAAACAAAAATTTGTATAGAATAAAAAAAACTATTACTGTTTGTTATCTATCGCATAACGACGTTTCTCGAGTAGCTCTGCACGCATGGTTTATCTTTGTTTCACATTTAATTACTATTTGAACTTATACACGAGTAATTAAATTTATATTATAGGAATATATTTAAACTATTATAAATGTATAATGTAAAATGTATAATGTAAATTCTGTGTCTATAATAATTTGTAGGATCAGAATATATGAATGTTTTTAAATGATCGTGGTAGATAATTAAATTATACCTTAAAATTTTAAGCCGAACCGAAAAAGTTAAAACAATGTTGGTCGCAGTATCTCGCTGCACGCGGGGTATTGCAACCACAATGACACTATTGCGGTGTCCATAGCTAATATCGCTTTCTTAGGACTATTCTATGAATATACTATACCATTACCAAGCGGAACGTACCACTTTGGCACTAGTGTGGAAAGTATGTCATTTCTAGAGTAGGTTTGTTATTTGTTGGTCATTTAGTACCAAATGTTTATATAGAAAACTTTTTGAGTAAAAACCTCCATTGTAAATACGCAAATGCATGAAGAATTTGAAAGTTATATTAAAAACATTAAGCTCTAGTTTTGAAAAGATCACCTTTCCGCACGCTATACAGAAACATAAGAGCCTACTTTTGAAACAAACGTATTGAAAAAATTTGTAATATATTTTGTCAGATTGAGCCGTCAGTAAAATCTGAAGACGTATTAGTAGAACAAAGTATATTATTATAATACATTTAATACTCACATGAGGTAATAGGTAGGTATATACATCGATCGTACTGCGTTACGGTCCATTGCAAATGTCAGCAGTAAATTAGATTAGTGCGTTGTAGTATTAGCAATTAGTTGTAGTTGTAGATGTAAATAATGTAAATAGTGGTAGTTAGGTACAGCTGCGCAGGTCGCGGCTTGGGGCACCGATAGCCGACGTCGAATCTATCAATCATGAGATAGCCCTGTGTCAATGTCTTACACGAGGTACTAATGGCTGGGATTCGCAAAAAAGGAAGGCTACTAGTTTATAGTAGGTTTTCAACACATGTGCGAAAAGTACCTTATTCGAAACCGCGGGTCAACAATAAAGAAGATTGGAAATGACAATCCTGCACATGCATTGTACGATGTTGAAATACTTTTACGAACTAAAATTTTAGAATAATTGCGAAAAAATAAAACAAAGACAGGAAATCATAGAATGCGCAATTTATTATAAACTAGCTGTTGCCCGCGGCTCCGCCCGCGTGCAGTTCGTTTTTTTTACAAAAATGTTTCCCGTGGAATTTCTTAATTTTTCCCAAGATTTCCCGTACAATATGAGTGGTCCTTGGGTTCGATGGACCCGTAAAGGAGTCTTCTTCCAATCTCTCCTGTCAACGTGCTATCTTCTTTTACACAATTTACCTATATCTTCTTTGGTCTTCCTCTACTTATACACTCTGTCGAAATCGCTTATGTTACTCAATTCGCATGGAGTAAGATAGAGTGGGGCGTGTCATCGTGGATTGTAATATCTATACTAACCAAACTTATCTTATTCTGAGATGATACAAACGCCCAGATATTGTAATTAAGAATTCTGATGCGCTGCTGTGTACGTAGCAACCCGTTCCTGCTACGTACGGGTTATCTTGTATAGTTATACCTAGTTGCACGATCAAAAGGACGATTTAAATTGTCGATATTTCAACCCCGTTTTGATTGTGCTACGTAGATAAGTAGCTATAGGTTTTTTAAACATCCCACGGGTGCTCTCAAATTTTTCAGGATGAAAAGTATCTTAAATGTTGACCGGGCATATATATAAAGTAGGATCATAAAATTTCATTAAAATCCGTTACTTGAAAGACGCCTGCTAACTGTTTTTGTAATGTTTTCTTTCCCGCGGGAACTCGATTGGATTAATAAGTTTTACTATATATATATTTTGTTAAAAAGGCAACATAAGGTATCAGCATAACCAATTTTACTGAATTAAGTTCATTAGTTGTTGTTTACAAAGCTGTTAAATTAATTGCAGTTTTTTAACTATCCCACGGGAACTCTTTATTTAACCGGGATGAAAAGTATCCTATATGTTGACCAGTGACATAGGCTACCACCACACAAAATTTCATTAGAATCGGTCCAGCCGTTCCAAAGATTAGCCCGTACAAACAGACAGACAAACAGACAAACAACAGATTTATTATATGTATTGATTTAATTAAAATGTGCATATTATCATTATAATATTATACGCTGTTAAATAGAAATTTATTTTTGACTAAAACCTCTTTCATGCATTTAGACATTGTATGCGGGTGGAAAGAAAAAAGCACTAGTGCGGAAAATAATAACTTTCCAATAAAAGTATTCCAATTTTTTTTTTGTAGCGGAAATAGATACGCATATTATGGGATAATTTCTACTCTCTGCGGTTATAAACTTCGCTGACATACTACTGAAGGGACTGATGGTTAGCGGAGGCTCATCAGTAAGAGGGTTCTCTTAGCACCTTAGCCATCCTCAAAGAGAGCAATCCACTGACCACTATACTATTAGGATACTGCCTAGGATGAAATGACTTGTCATTAGCGCCGTGTAAGCTAGGCTTGAACGAAATAAAGTATATTCTGATTCTATTCTAACATTTACTCAGTCCAACAACAAATCCAGATATTTAGCCCCTTCCTCGAGTGTTCGCTTTTTCTTACAGATTGATCGTGACCTAACGCGGAATTCCGCTTGAATTCCATATGCTAGGCTCACGAACTATAAATATAATACGATTTTGACTCTATACTTGAATCTGCAGAGCGCCGTAGTTTCGCTCCGTAGCTGAACTAATTTATTTCCTTACAGTTATTAGAAGATTGAAATGCATTATTGAGATGTATTTTATAGACCCTAGCAAACGGAAAGAGAAATCCTATTTTTCCATTTTTTTTGTACAAGTTACCAACCTTGGTAGGTATGTGTAATCATGTCAACATATCATGCTAGCCGTTGTTAACTTGTGCTTAATGAATACAAAAACAGGATTTTTGTATAGAATAACCCAGCGAGGGTTACGACGGCCCTTAGCACACGGCTCGTAAGCGTAAGCGTAGCGGAATCCTCGCGTACGACGAGAGCAGTACTAGCACGAACATTTTCAAACATGTCCACAGACGTAGCAATGTTGCAGCGAATCGTAGGAGGCGTAATTGACATATTGTTATGCGTAGCGTCATAACGATACGCTAATGCTACGCTTACGTTTAAAAGTCGTTGGCGAAAGGGCTAACTAACAAACAGAACGATACAGAATCAGCCAACAGCTGTGCTATTCTACAAAATGAAATAGCTGCCAGACAGCTGCCAACCCGAATATGGCATGCAAAATTGTACTCTATTACAAATGACAAATTCATAGATGTACGCTCGTCGCTGTTTTGCAGAATAGCACGGCTGATCGCAGTCTCCCGCGCGGGCATCTGCGATAATATCTCATTAGCGCATTTAATTACGCCACGCAGCTGTGGTGATAACTGATAACTGATAGCGATACGCATCATAACAACTCGCTGCTCAGTGTCACATCGCAGATGTACTAACTGCGTGATGTTATAGTTTACTCTTATCTGCGTTATAAGCCGTTGGATAATTAATAAGCACTTCTTTATTGCACGTAATATGCAAAAATCAGAGCTACATGCACGATATAATTATAATTTTGTACCTCTCTATTTGGAATTTACCTACCATAGTTTACGGAGAAAGAGTGCAAAAAATGGTCAATGAATTAAATAAGAAAAACAATACAGCCCAACTTGTATGGACAGAGAACAATTTCTGCTAGGAGAAAGAATGAAAATATTAATCGCCTCTTATTGTTATATAGATTTGCCCACACTCCAATACTTGGAGATTTTAACAATGTCAAGGGATAAACATCATAATGGCAAAATGTGTTGATAAACTAGCAGACTGGAAAAACGTTGTTTTACATTTAGAGGTACGAAAAATAGCTTAAACGACCTATTTATACTCAGACTTACCAACAACAAACTACTATAGGTATAAAAATATAATAATCGGTCAAGTCCTATCGGAGGAGTTTGGTACAAACACGGTGACACGAGAATTTTATTTTTATACATATATTTTCAAATTTGTTTTAATTCGCTAAAAATAGGTTAAGCATTTTGATATCTCAAAAGAGAATGACCACAGGTGGTATCAAGTTTTGTCATGAACTAAAACCAAATTAATCTAGAAAAATAATATAGGGTTTTTTAAAAACTATTGGCACTAAGAATTTGTTTTTCATATCCGGAATTATTTTTCCACACAAAAAGTTACTTTCTTTTCGATGCACATTCTGTGTCACACTGATTTTACTAAGAAGTACTACTTGTTTGTTTGCCTATAACTTTAGAATCCGGATATTAAATTAAAAAAGTAATAATTGTAGGAGTCAATGTGGAGACCGTAGTCTATAAAAAATAAAGTTTGGGTTGATTCAGCTTGATACGGGAATCCATACATCCATATGGTCATTGTCCTTTTCTTACAAATCTCCAGTTCATAGTTAAAGACATTATGCCTTCACAACGTATTCGTAAAAGTGAGTAAAACATTTATTCTGTAGGATACCACCTCAGACATAAAATAAGCCTTAAACGAAACAACATAACTTAGGTCTAAACCGTTCAACCATTCACCGAAACCGATTTGGCTTCCCCCAATGCGATGTTAAGTTTTTATTCGCCTGTTGATCCCCAAACTGTGCTTTATAGCCCATTATCTCTGGAATACATCATATTATTTGAACACCACATTCGCATGTGGGATGGGATCTCTTTAATTTTAGTGGCATTTGTCAATTTTATGGCACAGACATAATGTGATTTGGAATGGCGTGCGAAAGTTATTACGGGCAATGATATCTTATAGACTCGCGAGTCTATGGGTTATGTTTGATTTATTGTTTACCTTCAGAATGGTACATAGGTAATATAAAATTTTCTTTTTCTCTCTACAATTTCGCATAGTGAAGTCAATATCTCCTATGTTCCGGCGCATCGAAGGGAGTGTTGGAAGATTTGTGTGTGGTGTTTCATGTGGGTGTTCCTACTTGAACCATACAGATTCTTTTCAAGTAGCGGATTATAGCAAAACAAATTAATCTGTCCTGCTAATTATGGACTTCCGCAAAAGACTTAATGCTTGCTTTCATTGAATATAATGTGTTTTTTGCCTATATCCACTTGTAACTACTTCTAGCTATTTTGTATATGTCAGTTACTCTAGTCCAGACTTCTAGGTGCTGTAATGGCAATCTCTCAACGGTATTCGAAGGTTGGAACATCCTATTAACTAACGATGCTTTAACAATTAAGACCACGAGTACTTCTACGCAAATTCTGAAAATTCCGTACGTATTTTATTCAGTATTTTCTATAGTTATGAATTTGGAGTATTGTGCTATTATTAATGATTAGGTAAATTTCGCCAATTTTGTAAGCATACTTTTGCTTCAAAGTCTTTTATGGTGAACAATCATCTTGTTTGTGGGTTCGTTCTTCCATTACGTATATCTATATACTCTTTAATTAATAATGGTTTACTGTCTCCTAATGAGATGACGAGAATTCGTAGAAATGGTTCTAAAATGTTTACTGGTTACGTGTAACCGTAACTTAAGATTACAATATAATTTGACGTTTACATCTCGACGATAAAGACGCCGCCTCTTATTAGTGGAGAAGCTCCAATTTAATTACAACTTGCAAGTTTATGGCAGTGAGTTTGATTTATGGCTCGATATTTGGAAATAGCTGTTTTTATGAAAGACGTTGTTTACTAGATCCTTGGTTGTTGGTATATACTTGACCAGCGCTGTGGACCCTCTTATTCTGACAGCAAACTCGTACTCGTAGTTACTAAAGTGATGCATCCAGACTTCCAAAAGCTGTGTTCTACATTGAACTTAAAGTAGTAGTATTAAGTCAGAAAGTCAATTCCTGCGACACAGGGATGTTTTTACATCGTGGAACATCCGCAGTGACAGTTGGGTAAGACTTGCGTATCATCAGAGGCCGGAGTGAAGCTCCTCAATAAAGGAGGCTGTCGCAAACTTTAAGGAAAATTATCTTGAAGATTTTGATGCCGAACGCCTGGCCTTAGAGAACAGCCTAAAGCCTTCCTACCCTTACACATGCCTACAAAAGTTCGGGTCAGTTGTATTGTACGCCATGTCCAAATTTAGCCAGGTCTGCCGTTTGTGGACACGTTAAAGAGGATAATAATGTCCCAGCAATGGAATAAAAGGTGCTGAGGAATGAAAGCTAATTTTTGTTACAGGGGGGAAATCTCATCATAAAAGACCTGGCCTCCTAGAGAAAGCACGAGTGATGTGGGATTTTTAACCACTAAAATTCCCTCAGTTACCTCTGCCCATAATTAGAAGCTCCGGGATCTCTGACAAACACACCAGTGGTTCTCGTGCGCAACACTAACTGAGCTCGTCTCGGGATTCCTTCGTCGGGACTAGTTTTTTTTACGCTCTACAAGTTAATACAATCTTAATCTTCTTAGGATTATCTACAATCTAATAAATAGACGAAGTTGCGCACCACACTTCAAAACATCTAAAATCCTAACCCTGCCAAGCATATACATACTAGAATCATGTAAGTTTGTAAGAAAATATCCGGAATTTTTTAAAAAACTCCAGGACATGCCACGACCAATTAAATTACGGCGTGCGCGAAAGCATAATTTAGTTTATCCGAAATCGAATTTAAATATCCACAGCACCGGTCCCAACCCAATGTGTACAAAAATTTACAATCAGCTTCCAAAAGAAATGAAAGCAGAAGAGAATATAAATATATTCATTAACAATTTAAAAGACTTCCTGCAAAAAAAGCGTATTATCATATTAATGAATTTTTAGATAAAAAATGAATATAATTTGTTAAATTGTTATTTGACACATCGTTGTTTGACACAATAAATCCGCCTCCCTAGTTACAGCGCCCTTACAGGGTTATTTTGATGTAACTAAATAAATAAATGAATAATACTTGACTGCGATCTCACCTGATGGTAAGTGATGAATGCGAAGGTGTTATCGTACTAACTTGGAAGGGGTAAGTAAACTCACCCTTAACGGTTTCTACACAGCATCGCGCTAAATCGCTTGGCGGTGCGTCTTTGCTTGTAGGGTAAGCCTCCCACTCTGAGCCAAATTAGAAATCATAAATTCCGAAATGGCCCTTGGCGGGAATCGAGCCCGCGACAAAGTACGACGGGTGTCTGAAAGCGGCCGTGGTAGCCGCCTACCCATATTCGGTTTTCGTCTATCACCACCTCACAAAACAGGATGTTGTGCTCTGATGAAAGCAACCTAGCAAGCTTTTGCCTATAAGAGTATCTCATTTTGTTCTTCTCAATGACCTCAATGCCATTACAGGACCTTGGATCCCCAATATCCATCGTTCCACGAAACATCAGAATACATGCCTCACCCTGTATCATATCTGATACGCAACGTGAAGAATGGAGTAAATAACGAAAGCTAAAAAACTTCCATTAGCGATGACATAATATTATTGGATACATTAATATAAACAGACTCAGGACAACAGGGCATTACATATATCAAAAGTTTTTGTCGTCCCGTCACACGGACGGACGGACAAAAATATGATTTATAGCTGTAAATAATATTGCTAGAAATGTGTACGAAGGACGTGTGTACTTAAGAAAATAAATTGTATCTTGTTCGTTAATTTGAGAGTGGATATTATGGGGAATCCGCTTATTGGAATGTGTGACACTTACGATTTTTTTTTCATTCTACAAGTTCACCATCTCACCTGCAATTGTAAATGTTATACCACTTACTTGGAAGTGGTACGTATTACGGTTCCTACACAGAATCGCGCCGGAACCTGAATCGTTGGGGATGCGTTCTTGCTGGTAAGGTGGTAACCAGCCACGGCAGGCCTTCCGGAAGGCTTAGTACAGGTTTTTGCATAAATTTTGAATCGACTCGTTTCGAATAAGTGGATCGGTTTTCTCCACACAACCAGCGTATCACGTGCTGTATGGTCTTCTCTATGGGAAGCAAGTCCCCACGGGGGTACGGGCCTCGAGGCTTGCCTCTTTACCCGGACGATTTGTCGAGGGGGAGTCGCGCTCCACCAGTGTCGTTCTTTCAGGCACGGTAAGGAGCTAAGGGCTCGCCTTAATAATATCTGGGGACACGGTAGTGTCCCCGCCAAGACGAGCCAAGCGAAGCGCGAGGGCACTACCTATCTTTTCTCGAAGTGTTTCGCCGTATTTTTAAACCCTTATAACTTAGGCCTGAATTATTTCAGATAATCAAAATTCTCGGAAAATGATGTCGCAAGTGAACTTATTAAACCTATAAAGTTTCAATTTTATAGGTCTTATACTTTAGATTTTATTGACGTCTAAAAAACCCAAATTTCGTCACTGACTGACTGACTGACTGACTCACTGATGATCATCAAAATTCCTAGGTACTTCCTGAAGACCTAGAAAGCTGAAATTTGGTATATAAGCTAGTATTAGCACACAACCAACAAAAAAATTCCAAAAGTTGGAAATTTAACCCCCCAACCCCTTAAAATAGGGGATGGAAGTTTGTATGAAATTACCGCAAATATTGATGCTAGAGGTCTCAAAATTGATATAGGGACTCTTTGTAATAAACAATTAAATACGTGTTTCAGGATTTTTAGTTAATCACCCCACATCCATAAAATTAGGGGGTTGGAAGTTCGTATGGGGTTTCCCATAAGTATATAGGTATAATAAAAACTTAATTTCTGAAATTTGGTATATAAGCTAGTATTAGCACACAACCAACAAAAAAATTCCAAAAGTTGGAAATTTAACCCCCCAACCCCTTAAAATAGGGGATGGAAGTTTGTATGAAATTACCGCAAATATTGATGCTAGAGGTCTCAAAATTGATATATGGACTCTTTGTAATAAACTACAAATAAGGAAAAAAATAAACTAGGTGAACCAAGGAGTGTTCTCTCATTTAAATGATAGAGGGGGGGGGGGATACTTGATTCGGACAAATATCCACCTTGCAATGATATTCAAGAAATACACCAAAGAAAAGGAAATTAACCAAATAAAAAATATAGTCGTAAACAACTTACAAAAAGAAGTGAAATCCCAGCAAAAACATTTTCATGTAAAATGTTGCCAAGACGAGAACATGAGGCTCACACTATCAAAAAGTTATCAGATCTCATGTAGAGCAAGACTTCTAACTCTACACGCCCTAACTCTATAAATCCTAACTTTATAAACTCTACACTGTAGTCAAAATATATTATGTCTTGGCTGTTTCGTTACTGTCACATGGGTGTAAAGTAAAAATATTATTCACTGACTTTGTACTTTTCTGATATACAATACCTAGTTTCTGTAGTAACGATTATTTATTAGATAGGTATTGAGTCTCCTCAGAAACTGCACTTAGGTTTTACTAACTGCATTGGTTTCAAATACTTCATCACACTTTGCAAAAGTGTGTTCCTTTGCTTTAGAGGATATTTTTAATAAATGGAAGTTTTTTCCCATAACAATGGTGATACCATTTAATTTTAATGTGAAATTTCTTGAATTTTGCATGGTCCATTATGCCACTTGCAAAACTCTATTAGAAAAGTACTGAACAGTGATAAATTCTTCACTTTACGCCCATGTGACGGTACCGAAACAGCCAAGACATAATATATTTTGACTAAAGTGTAGAGTTTATAAAGTTAGGATTTATAGAGTTAGGGCGTGTAGAGTTAGAAGTCTTGCTCTACATGAGATCTGATAACTTTTTGATAGTGTGAGCCTCATGTTCTCGTCTTGGCAACATTTTACATGAAAATGCTTTTGCTGGGATATTATTGTCAACTAAGCTTTTGTCAGGTTGACAACAGCTGACGTGCGTTGGTCCATAGATAGCGCTGGTTGTAAATATACAGAGGAATTCAGTTCGTTTGTGCGAAGCGATTAGACTCGAAATTTGTACAAAAACCTGTACTAACCCTTTTTTTATCACGGAGTGGGGGGGGGGAATCTCCAATTAGATTATGTGGGATTTTTACCCACTAAAACCCCCTCGGACATCCTCAGCGCTCATGTTGGAAACCTCCGGGATCTTATACGAACGAGGCTCCCTTGCGCAACGCCCGTTAGGCTTACCTCTGGCTGACTGTAAACATTTGCCACTTTCAGGTAAGGTTATTGTCAACCACAAGGACCCAGCCTCTGTATAAAACTGGACTAACCCTACTGAATGCAGATATATATGGAGAAATCCGTTCCGTTTAATGAAAGCGAGTCGGCTCGAAGGTTGTACCTACTCGTACTAAACCTATATGCGCCATACTGCTTCCCCATTTTATTGCAACGTGGGCAGCGAGATATTGCGACTGCCATAAACTCCATTGTTATAGGTACTTCATACAGTTTGTCATAAGCTTTTCAATCAACCCCCAACAATCGGATTCGAAATGTGATTGCAACCGGTATCCGCATACCATTCCCGGATGCCAAATGGAATATTTCCTAAAACGAACGGTATTAAAATTTAAATGAAAGCGCATCAGTTAGTTACAAAGTGTTGTTTAGTACCTGCGTATTTAATTCGAATTCCAGCCTTTATCCCGTTTTTAGTTCGAACGCGTGCTTTTGAGCTGCACGATACGACATCAGTACAATTATCCTAAGTAAGCCTTATATTATTAGGTCGTAAAGGTAAGGAAATTCAATATTATTAAGTAATACCTATGTTGTGTATTGTGTTGGATTATGTTAGAACTTAGACTTTGTTTTAAATAAAGTCATTTTAGTAACATTGGCGACGATTAGCTGATTTTATATGCTTTCATAAAATATTCACATGCTGGATTATATTATGGAGTCCTGTTATTATTATATCTGTGTGTTTCGACTTCAATGCATTTAATAAAATTGCTCACGCCACGTGTGCGACGATTTTTTCCCTGTCGACTCTGTATATTATAGGCCCTAAAGGGAAAAATCACGTCGCGCACTCAATACGAAAACGACTACGAGTACCTACTGTCGCACTGTCTGATCTCGTAACGTAACTCGTAGTAACGTCGTATCGGAGTCGTGGAGTCCAAAGCGACTCTTTCAGTCATTTTACACAATGGATAGTATTTTGTGGAATGCCAATGAAACATTTAATTAAAAAGGGACGCGGAATCGAGTGCTAATTTGAAACGCAAATCGGGAGTACCTATTTTGTTTTTAAAAATCGCTCCTCTGCAATAAATTAAAAAGTTTTCATGGAAAAGACTGATGTAAATGAAAATAATGCTCTATTGCTCAATTTACGATTAGTATTAAACGACGAAACGCTAAGAGGACGGGAAAGATGTGACGTAAAGCCAAAAATTTCCCAAATATGGCGTCACACTTCATACATTTCGGTACCGCTGACAACACATATTGCTGTCGGTCGCATACATTAGCGCCATTTTACAGTTTAGACAACTTAAAAATCCGGGCGGAGCTTATAAATGTATGTGTGACGTCATTAAGTGCTAATCCTTTGATATGTTTAATCAATGGGAGTATTATATTACTACTACAAGTTTAGAGATGAAGTTTTTATTGCTCTTTCATCTTTTTATGATTCTGAAGCCAATTAGCAGACGAAAAAGTTTTAATAATAATAATTTAATCATGGTAATGTTAGTCTGTCCGTATATCACAGTCATTTTACTTGTTTTTCTTACTCTACTTATTGGTAAGAATACTCAAATTCTAATAAAATGATCTTAATTTTTGCCTGGATCCCAGATTGAACTAAATAAAATTATCTCCGACCTAGATTATACATATTATAATAATATAGAAAGTTACCATTTTACTAATTATTTTTATAGAACGACCTTTTCAATCTAGAGAATTTCAGTATTCACCGTGTATTCTTTTACAGTTTTACATTTAAATACAAAACTACAATTTCAGACATAATGAGAAAATAAACTCATGCTCTTTTCAAAGTATTCATATAGGAAAATAACATTTTAAAAGAGATGAGTTAAACTATGTAGAACGTGAGTGGTGCATCAGTTAATTTGCAAATTAATTCGCAGTGAAATATAAAATTATTATCATGAACCGAGGAAAAAAGCGGACCGATTCTTACTAAAAACGAAACTGACTATTTGCCCAGCCTACATTATGATGTGGATGTTCGCAGATGAATGAAAAGACAATGACTTTGACTTTGACACCATCTGGCGTGTGAAAACGGCCTCGCTGTTAAGGGCGATGGTTACCATACGGGCGCGAAAATTCAAATTTAATTTAGTTTTTCGCTCCTAGTGGACTAATGGCAGTGAGTTTTGCGGGCACAACATTTATGCATCTACATGTATTTAATAAAAACTCTGCTCAACAATACTCATTTACTTCATATTGGTTCCCGATAGCTCGAAATCTGGGAAACTGCAAAAAATTATCTTTCGGGAACCAATATGAGATGAGTGGGAACTTTCGAGCAAAGTTACTATTAAAAACATGTAGATGCTTAAAAAGTAGGCCCGCAAAATACATTGCCATAAATCTTCAATGTGTAGTTAGTCTAATGTTTGCGAAAAACTAAATAAAATTTGAATTTCGCGGGCTGGTAGGGCTGCAACACCTTAAGCAAGGTCCGTGGAAGCAGCAACGGCATCCTGCGCATAATTGCCGAAAAAATAAGTAGTCCTCAGATAAATATACTTCTTAAGAGAACTAAATCCATACTAGTTAAGGTTATGTAAACATAGATATCAATTTTTATTGCTAGTTAAATGCTAACATGAGACTATCCTTGTTGTTACTAACTCAAGTAAATTATTAATTGTATGTATTCACAAATTGCAATTGAAATATAAGTTTTATCACAGTGAATAACTTGATTTGCATTGGGTAATTGTATCACATCCTTGCTATTTCAGTGCAATTATTTTGGAGAGTTGCGCCTATAGACACAGTGACACTTTGGACATTTCACTAGCGATGTCGCTATTAGAAGAAAGCAAAATTTGCCATAGTTATATAGTAAGTAAGATATGTCCAAAAATATAAATATAGCGTATAGAAGTGTAAAGTGACAGCGTTGGCTAATACATTTTTTGGCCGTAGACTACCATTTGGTTCGACTTTTTTCTTGGTCTGTGTATATAATATCATTAAGTGAACGGATTTTGTATGAAATTAACCATTACGCGGTCTCTCTCTATGGATTTATATTTATTTACTCATAATATTAATTTTTAATTCCCAACCCCTTAGACCTAAAAAGGGGTGAAGGAGAAGGGAATGGTTTGTGGTGGTCTAAATGTGGGTGTGCGAAAGTTTATGGTGGACTCTCAGCCATACAGTTTTTGGTTTAATTCATAGTTAATTTAGTTATATTTCGTTTCCTAAAAAGCACATAACTCCGAAAATTCAAAATGTTTATACTCTTCAAGTTAGTACTTGACTGCGTTCTCACCTGATGGTAAGTGATGATGCATCAGCCGAAGATGGTATAATACTAACTTGGAAGAGGTAAGTTACCCCCTGATGATTAAGACACAGCATCCCTCCGGAACGCTAATCGCTAAATTCTTGGTGGAAGGTAGATGTCTGAACCAATGACTATCACTGCTTTTCCACTGCCCACTATTGAAACAAAGAAGACTTATTCAATTCAAAATACAGTGCGACAAGGCTATTTTGGCGCGTGGCGCAAGTCTGAACTAACGCCGGCATCTTGTGTTACTGTTCGATAGTTCGCTTTGTCAGTATATCACTATTGTATGTTATGTTGTTTTTGCTTACTATTAACTATTTTAAAATAAAATTGAAGTAAAATTGAAGAGATTTTGTTTTATGGCTGCCTTTGTTTTGCAACAGCGCCCCCCTTCAAGTGCCAAGAGAGCCTTGTCGGACTGTATGTTAAAACTTATTAATACGAAAACTTGAACCAAGGTAAAAGTGTAAAGGGTACATAGTACGTACCAAGTGATGAGGTACGCGCGAACAAACTCATAAACATGCGCCCAGTGAAGTGAACTTGTTTTCATGAAAGCAGTTTTTGTGTGCTAAACGTTTCAACGTAATATTTTAATGGCCTCATAGCTGGGCCGTAAAGCTCTTTGATTTATTTTACGACTATCCATTCTTTGAGGGTTCCGACTGTAAGAGACTTTGCAAACTTAATAGTTTATCGAATTCAATTAAAATTATTGCTTGTTGTTTGATACAAATATATAATATCTAAATATAACTTGGAGTCTAAAATAAAATAATGTGAATGTTTGTACCAAACCGATTTGGTTAAAATTTGGTACCTACGTCACTCATACTTCACATATAAAATGCTTTTTTTATTTATACTTGAAACACCCACGATTATAAATGAGTTTTTTTTTACTGAAATCCACAAACAAAACGTATTTGGATTCTTCTCAGACAATCAACGAATTTTATCTCCGTTTTTTTTGGCATCCAACAGCCACAATTACACAATAGGATTACATACTAATATAGTTTTTTTTTTATATGTTTAATAATAAATTTCATTTCGAATAAATAAAGATTTCCATCAATGGAGATAGTAAGACAAGTCGTTGGGTATGATTTCAATTCGTTTTACAACAAATTATATGCAGGGAGTACTTACCTAACCAAAATCTTTTATCGATACCGCATTCTTAGCATTAATAATTTATCTTGTAATAGCAGTTCGTGAAGAATTAAGTTTGCAAGAAATTGATGGTGGGAATATTGCATTTTTGTAACCTCTGACACTGGGGCCACACAGCACTTTAGCTGGAGGGCTGCCATGCGGGTAAATTAACAGAAAAGTTGAAGAGTTCATTACAATCAGATAATGGGAGGCATTAAGTAACTATGAACCGCGATGGCTCAAATGCGTAGTTGCTTCACAAGCTGTCCTGGGTTTGGAGCCCTGCAGTTGTAGCCACGTAACTGAATGCTGGTTGCTAGAAGTCTAGCTGAGTCTATGCTAGCCTAGATAACTGCCAGCCTTAGCTCACCTATGGAGTCGCCAGGTATAACAGTTTCACCAAACTGAAACTTTTAAACCCTTGCCCTTTTACAAATAAAAGATGGAATTAATAAAGATGAAATAGGTATACTCTGATTTGTCTTATTGGTGAATGTCATATTATTATATGGCAGAGAAGGACAAACCATTCCACTTTATGCCACGTTTATTCATAAGGAGTTTACTACTCAGTAAAGGGTCAATGTGGGTAAATGTAAACAGGAGTAAATGGAAACGCACGTAGTTTTAATTATTAGTCTAGCCATTTTCAGACAATATACGAGTAATTTATATGAGTTTCGTTACACTCTGAAACTGATTAAAACTACGAAATTACTGAAAATGTTTCCATTTACCTACGTTTACAATTACCCACATTGACTAGGTATACTTACCAGGTGAGAATAAGGAGTCAACTATAGTTATCAGGTGAGAAATATAAAATGCTCTTATTGCTGTGCCAATAACCGATCTATCTACTATTTACCCAAATAGGGATACTTTAATGTTTTCTTACTATCTATAGTAGGGCAAAACATAGATAAACAATATTTTGAACTGCAGTATTATTTTTAAAAGGGGGCTTTAAGAGTCCGCTTACCCAAGATGTCTCCCATATATTCGTAATACCAAAATCATTTGTAATTCGTGCAATTATCATGATTTGGAGTTATTCGGGTTCAGTAATAATCTATGCTCCTGGCCATATTTGTTTCGGAAATAGGTACTTCTTTACAAAAAATAATCAATTTTGATCAAAATTTTTATAACTTTGGATGTTTATTTTAATGTTCGTACGATGATACTAAACCTCAAAAGCATTATAATGAGGTAGACAGGATTATTAAAATTTAAAACTGATTCATTCTGAGTCCTCATCCGCTAAATACATTAAAACAGTCATTCGTCGACCGCAAGCCGACCCAGCTCGTCAATCCGTCTGTCCTTCCAGTTTATACATGTAGGTACGAATTTGTGGTTGATTCATAGATATTTAAAGATAGAGCGGCTAATTCTTCAAATGCCCGACACCGCCTCTTGTGGTCGGTGGGGTTGTTCTTAATCCTATGATTCAAAGAGATTCAAAGATTCAAATAATTTATTTCATATAGGCCATTACTTGTTAGCACATGAAAGGTCAAGTGGATACATATACTTATTAATAGTGATAACTAGTTAACGACTTAAAAACTAAGTTTACGGGGGTTCCAACGCGCCCTGAACTGAGAAGAAGCCTACAACAAACTCAGCCGGGTATTTTTTTTTGTTATCACTATTTAACAATATATTATAAATTAGAACTAGCTATAAATTTTAATTAGAGCAATTTACTCCCATGGATTGTTTTCATTTAAGTTATCTTTTATGCTTATAATATGCCTTATTTACAAGTTTCGGCTTGACAAAAGCTTTGAACTTATTGCGCGACATGTCAAATAGGTACACTGGATGGCAGTTTATTATAAAATCTAAGTCAAAGTATTTTTTTTCCAATGGATTTTAATATCCACAACCCGCGGGTAACCTGTTACTAAGTAGGTTACACATGGGTCGCGAGCAGGGGTGGTTTCGGAGTCAAGTGAATCGCATATGAAGCATGCCAAACCGTATTTAGAAAGCATGGTGAGCTTTGGCCAAACCCTTCTGTCACCCGTGCGGGTACCTATTATAGTAGTGGCTCAAAGGAGACGTTACCGAATCCTCATATTATACTGACTTAAAGCATTTTTAATAACTTCAATAATTTATTATTATCCATATTATTATCCTAAACTTTTTAGAAACAGAAGACAAAATGACTAATTCTACATGTCTTTTATAACTGTCTCATTGTAATATTTTCCTATCTGTTTCTGTTTAAATTTCAATAATCTGGCATACCTTTAGCAAACTCACTATATTATCCCTAAATGGTAAAATTAATTTACCTAGTTTTCGAGGCCCTAACTTTATTTTCTGTTAATGGCCATTCCCAAAATGTTTTGAACTGTTTGTGGTGACTAGTTTAGCAAATTAAATTAATTGTATTAGTGGCACGTAATCGATTTCAATAAACACAAGTCAGCTACGATATGAGCGAGGATGATGTTGAAGAAAATTGATATTATTTTCTTTTATTACACGATTAAATATTTGTTTAGGACCCATTTGGGACTATAAAATCGCGTTTAAAAAAGATTTCAATTCCTACCGCTACCGCTCTTCATCTTTCTTCGGCCTTCAAGTTATTTGAATGAGGAGAGATTCATCAAAATTTTTCGATATCTATCACAATTTAACTTATCACTTTTCCTTTAAAAATTTTCATAGAGCCATTATAAATAATTAATGTCAATTTCAATTAGGATACTTTTGAACTTAGAGGATAATTAGACAAAATGAAAATTGACGAACTTTGACATTTCACCGTTAGCATACGCTCACGTGCTTACCTAATTTTTGTCAATTGTTATAAATCTTTTAAATAAATTTTCGCAACTTTTTCATTCCCTTCATTTTATCGACTTCACTTTTATCAAACTACAGTTAAACCAAACAAAAATACGACATTTTGACAATTCTAGAGTTAGGAATCAAACTACAGTTAAACCATACATAAATACGATATTTTGAAAATTCTAGAGTTAGGAATCTGAACCGTGATTCTTAACTTAAAACTATGCCTTTGAGGTTGACACAGATGCACGACTATTTAAAGTAAAAACTAAGTTGGTACGAAAAGAATTTTCCATTTCTCAAGCACGGAGCTCATTTTAAAACTTAAATAATTTAAAGTCGGATTACTATTCAAATTAGGAATGCCTGTAATAAGCTTAAGTAAAATTATGGCGCGCCACCAAACGCTCTCGCACGAACTTCGCGTCGCTCGGCGAGCCAGCGACAGTCACAAAGCGGGCTCATTAACTCCTACATGCTGTCGACTTTCCGACTCAGAACAGCTACTCCACAGATCTGTCGAGTCACTTATAGCGCGCCACCAAGCGCTTTCGCACGAACTTCGCGTCGCTCGGCGAACATGCTGTCGACTTTCCGACTCATAACAGCTACTTCACTTCACAGATCTGTCTAGTCACTTATGGCGCGCCACCAAGCGCTCTCGCACGAACTTCGCGTCGCTCGGCGAGCCAGCGACAGTCACAAAGCGGGCTCATTAACTCCTACATGCTGTCGACTTTCCGACTCAGAACAGCTACTTCACAGATCTGTCTAGTCACTTAAGGCGTGCTACCAAGCGCTCTCGCACGAACTTCGCCGACAGTCACAAAGCGGGCTCATTAACTCCTACATGCTGTCGACTTTCCAACTCAGAACAGCTACTTCACAGATCTGTCTAGTCACTTATGGCGCGCCACCAAGCGCTCTCGCACGAACTTCGCGTCGCTCGGCGAGCCAGCGAGGGTAACAAAGCGGACTCATTAACTCCTACAGGCTGTCAACTTTCCGTCTCAGAATAGCTACTTCACAGATCTGTCTAGTCACTTGTGGCGCGCCACCAAGCGCTCGCGCACGAACTTCGCGTCGCTCGGCGAGCCAGTGACAGTCACAAAGCGGGCTCATTAACTCCTACATGCTGTCGACTTTCCGACTCAGAACAGCTACTTCACAGATCTGTCTAGTCACTTATGGCGCGCCACCAAGCGCTCTCGCACGAACTTCGCGTCGCTCGGCGAGCCAGCGACAGTCACAAAGCGGGCTCATTAACTCCTACAAGCTGTCGACTTTCCGACTCAGAACAGCTACTTCACAGATCTGTCTAGTCACTTATGGCGCGCCACCAAGCGCTCTCGCACGAACTTCGCGTCGCTCGGCGAGCCAGCGACAGTCACAAAGCGGGCTCATTAACTCCTACATGCTGTCGACTTTCCAACTCAGAACAGCTACTTCACAGATCTGTCTAGTCACTTATGGCACGCCACCAAGCGCTCTCGCACGAACTTCGCATCTCTCGGCGAGCCAGCGACGGTCACAAAGCGGGCTCATTAACTCCTACAAGCTGTCGACTTTCCGACTCAGAACAGCTACTTCACAGATCTGTCTAGTCACTTATGGCGCGCCACCAAGCGCTCTCGCACGAACTTCGCGTCGCTCGGCGAGCCAGCGACAGTCACAAAGCGGGCTCATTAACTCCTACATGCTGTCGACTTTCCGACTCAGAACAGCTACTTCACAGATCTGTCTAGTCACTTATGGCGCGCCACCAAGCGCTCTCGCACGAACTTCGCGTCTCTCGGCGAGCCAGCGACGGTCACAAAGCGGGCTCATTAACTCCTACAAGCTGTCGACTTTCCGACTCAGAACAGCTACTTCACAGATCTGTCTAGTCACTTATGGCGCGCCACCAAGCGCTCTCGCACGAACTTCGCGTCGCTCGGCGAGCCAGCGACAGTCACAAAGCGGGCTCATTAACTCCTACAAGCTGTCGACTTTCCGACTCAGAACAGCTACTTCACAGATCTGTCTAGTCACTTATGGCGCGCCACCAAGCGCTCTCGCACGAACTTCGCGTCGCTCGGCGAGCCAGCGACAGTCACAAAGCGGGCTCATTAACTCCTACAAGCTGTCGACTTTCCGACTCAGAACAGCTACTTCACAGATCTGTCTAGTCACTTATGGCGCGCCACCAAGCGCTCTCGCACGAACTTCGCGTCGCTCGGCGAGCCAGCGACAGTCACAAAGCGGACTCATTAACTCCTACATGCTGTCGACTTTCCAACTCAGAGCAGCTACTTCACAGATCTGTCTAGTCACTAATTATGGTGCGCTACCAAGCGCTCTCGCACGAACGTCGCGTCGCTCCGCAACTTTCCTACTTGAATACATACATGGATATTACTGTAGTGCCTACAGTCACTGAATCAATACATCTCTTGCGTAAAAATAATGACAAAATAATCTTAAGGAATTAGACACGCATAGTAAAGTCACATTTTGTTAAAGAGAGAGACGCCGAGATAAAACATTATCTTTAACAAAGCAAAATTCCAAGTCTCTTTACTTAGAAAACTCAACCCTTTCACGGGGAAAATATACCCACTGACATTTAACTATTCTTTGCCACTGTTTGAACATAACCGGGGAGATGGAAAATTTTAATAAAATATGTTTCCCGCATAAACTGGCATCTTCTACGTCACGTCCCTTACGAATCCTTTAAACAGTAGCAATGTTTTCCCATGAATTATCGTCTCTATATCTCAGCAGATAAGAACTAAATCAGCTTGCATTACGAGCGAAGGAAAATTTGTAACGATAAACTATGCCACCGCTATAAGGAAAAGATGTGCCAAGATTATGAAGTAGTTTTAAAATATGCCCACTTGCTATAATTTATTGTAATGCTTTTTACTTTTACGTATACGTAATTGTAACTATGCTTTGATGAGTCTGGTCCTTTTAGTAATATCACCTAAAGTATTCTTTTGCATCATAAAAATATATTAAGGGTACTCACTTCTTTCTGAAAATGTTTATGTTATCGGTACATTTTTAGTTAATGTTTATTTCGTATATTCTTAGTAGATTCGCGTTTTTATGGGTTCCATATCATAAAAGTAATAAAGGAAGGAAAGAGTGACTTCATGGAACCCTTAATATCTATGGGAAATTGGGGATTAGAAATTTCAAACGAAGATAACTTCACATACAGAGTAGAATAGGTATCATATGAATCGGCTTTTACGTTCTTGATAATGATTTTTATTTATTTTACTTTACTAAACGGGACTCTATTACCAATATTACTAAGACTCCGTCCGTCCGTCTGTCACCAGGCTGTATAAATCTCTTGAAATAATATGAAAGTTAGACACTTGAAATTTTCACAGATGTTATATTTCTGTTGCCGCTAAAACAACCGGCTCGCACTTGGCTGTTTTTTTTTGTATTAGTAAACAAAAACAATTTTGCAGATCGTTAAGAAAAGTGATTGTTGTCGTTTTAGTCCTTTTTTAGCACTAACCACCGAGGGGGTGGTAGACTAACTGGCATTTCACCGGTTTTCTTTTTATTACGGATCCCTAAAAAGAGTTGCAGTGCACGTAAAAACTTAATTCTTTTACTCGCTCATCCAAATACGCGTTCCACGTTCAACAAATAACTTAATTGTGAAAACATACCTGTCCTACGGTGGAAAAACTACAAATTAACCTGAATGAAAACCGGGTACATTAAATAAATTGGTTAAATACAACATTTTTCTTGTATTTACCCAGTAATTAAATAACTATTGTTTGTCACATTAATGAATTACTATGAAGACAACAGTGTATATGTATGTATGTTTATTTTTCCTTCACGCCACTACCTTAAATCGATTTGACTGTGAAATGAAGATAGATAAAATCTAGATTAACATCTACATTTTATTCCGGAAAAATCTAGGTAGATATTATTTTCACGGAATCTGTGGAAAATCGAATTTCACGCGAGCAAAGTCGCAGGCAACAGCTAGATCGTAAAGAAAGTATTGTAAACCGGTTTTTAAGAAAACCTGTCTTTACACGTGTAACTTATTAAAACCTAGATTTTTGCCTAGATTAAGTACCTACTAGTCTCAGACTACATTAAATAAAGGGTACTAGTATCACGTAATATAAAGCCTGTGTGCCGCATTTGCTGGGCTACAAAACACGGTGTCCACGGTTTGATTTCTGGGAACAACAAGTTTTAGTAAGTAACTAAGGTATTCAAAAGACTGAGGTAAACTAAATATTATTTAAAATTTAAATAAAAAATAAATTAACAAATTAGTTCTTACTTAGTAAATTGTTTCGGTGATATAATCAAACTTATAATTATTATAAAAGAACAATGGCATTTCATAAAACTAACGGTATTTTTTTTGTACATTTAATTAATAATCCGAATTCTTACTAATTTCACGAAATCACACTTTTATTAACGGTTAAGATAAGATAAACGGATTACATTTAGAAATTAATTAATTAATCGAGTTGCCAGTTTTTAATTTGTTCTTTATCAAGCTATATTCGCCGAAATTATTATTTTTTTTATTTTTTTCTAATTGTGAATAAAAGTAACACTCTGTTTTCATGCCACACCATTATACCCTTTTTAGGGTTCCATACCAATTTGGTAAAAATGGAACCCTTATGGTGAGACTTTCTCCGTCCGTCCGTCCGTCCGTCCGTCTGTCTGTCACACTCGATTATTTCAGTAACTATTCAAGCTATCGACTTGAAATTTAGAATAGTTATAGGTAATAGTGACGCGACGTCATAACAATCGTAAAAATTTGAAAATTGTTTTTATTTTTATTTAAAAAGGGGGGTAAACCGGGTCGACAAATTTTCAGAGTGAGATAACAATATTGAGTGGGGTATCATATGAAAGGGTGTTACTTGTGTATACTAAAACTAATTTTTATTTATTTTTATGCCTGATAGTTTTTGATTTATTGGGCAAACTGTCGAAAAAAATACCGTCCGTCCCCCCTTATCTCCGAAGTTTATCAATCGAAAAATCTGAAATAATTATGATCAATAGAAATTAATGTATATTTTACAGGAAAAATAAAATCAACTCACTAACTAATATACTTTTTTTCATAATAACAACAATCCGCCAAAAACAAAGTTACGTTTGCGGTTTGCTAACAAAAGTACCTACATGTAAATTATACTCGTAAATTCATGAACAAAAGTGATTCTTTCAATGTTTTACTTCTATTATGGTATGGAACCCTCGGTGCGCGAGTCCGACTCGCACTTGACCGGTTTTTTTATTTTAATTGCAAATTGCAATATGTTAGTGATGTTAGTGATTGCAATATGTGAGTGATGGTTTGCTCTTCATCAAACCAGAATTTACTAAATTTAGAAATGATAAAAATACAAAACACTGGCTCATGTCGGATATCATACCTGGGATCGTCCGTATAAGGCCCGGTATCAAAGCTGAGAGGAGAGGTTTGTTTTGAAAAACCAATCATATTTCGTTGTGTGAGCAATGGCAAAACTACGTTTGACGGGTCAACTAGTATTTCTCTACCTAGAATGTTGTGACGTGAACGAGCAAGCGGCGTGGTAGAGCAATGATGTCTGTAATATCCCGCTGCCTTCTGGCTTTTGTAGTTTTCCTTTTGTACACAGCAGATTACTGAATTCGAGCCCTCATAGCTCACATCTCCGCAAAGCACAGCTCAAATCTTCTCTCCGCTTTGTGGTTACCGGGCCTTATACCTCAACGCGAGAAACTGCAGCTGCGTCATGACCAATAATCTAGATAAGTCTAGAAAAAATAAGCAATGCGTGGCGATAGCATCACTTTCCCTCGTGCGCCGGCGCGCGCGCATCCACTGAGCCGCGTGCGCTGATAATTTCTGAGATAAAGTCTCATATCGAATTACACTTACAGACCTAACATCTCGGTGAATGTGATTTTATTTTATTTCGGCTTTCTTGCCTGAGGCGTATTCTATACGATTTTTTTTATTTCATACTAGATTTTTAACGTATTTTGGCGATTTATTCCATATTTATATTATGTACCCATGTCAAATAAGTTTGCAGATCACAGCTTATACTTTTATCTATAGTTAGTATTTAGTGATTCTTGTCCATGTGAATTTCAGCTGTTTCAAAATCCCGCAGAATCGTTGGAGTTTTCCGGATTTTCATTAAGCTATGTTCATTTCCAGCATTCCAGACCATTTAAATTGGTCAAATCCAGCTAAATGCAATCTTATGAGGATTCACTCCTAGTTAAAATTACTTCCCAGGGATACGAACCTCGGACCCCATAAAAAAGAAGCTGAATGAATCTTAGTGCTAAATATAAACCTACATAAATATCAACTCCGTAAAAATTAATTAACTCAAAGAATATTTTTATCCGAAAGAATTTCAACGAAAAATTCTCCCTCCAATATAATTTCGGCAGTAATATAATAAATCACATTCCTATAAATATTTAAGTGTCTTCGATGCTAATAAGATTATCTTCATTGTATTACATTTTTCCATTCTTCTCGGATATTGAAAGAACATCCATCGGGATTTGATGCGTTGACGCTTATTTCGAGAGTGCCGAAGAATATAATATTATTCAATCATTTTTTATCCGATATTGTTATGATCACACTTATCACAATATCATATCACACTAATATTATAAAGGCTAACGTTTGTGTGTATATTTTTTAAGACTTCTTCACACCGCTGCTAAACGATTCGGCTTGAACGAACTTGAACGAACTCGAACTTTAAAATGGAGATAAATTATAATTAATTTTGATGCTTTTCATCCCGATTTCATACTGTATAGAGGGGTTAGTACAAGTACAGGTGTTGTGCCAATTTCGAGTCGACTCGCATCGTACAAGCGAATCGAATTCCTCCATACATTTACAGCCAACGCCATCTATTGACAACCGTATGTCAGTGACTGTCTGTGGAATGGCATTGGCTGTAATGGAGGACATCGATTCGTTTGTGCTATGCGTTTGTCAAAACCCATCTTTTCGGACACAAATTTTTCAGATACAGATTATTGGATTCAATAGATTTCTCTTACAATAATTTTCGTTAGGTTTCTAGCAGGAATTTGTTGGTCACCCCGCACCTCAGAAATTACGTTTAGCAAACAACTATCTAGCTAAATGAATTGCAAATAAAAAAATCTAGGTAGGTAGGTACTCCCGATATTAAACGTGTATTTCGAATTTTTGAACCATGCAGGAAACGTGATTTTTGTTACAAGGTATGAGCTATTTTTAGCCGACTTCAAAAAAAGGAGGAGGTTCTCAATTCATCGGAATCTTTTTTTTTATCTATCTATGTTCACCGATTACTCGAAGACGCGTGGATCGATTTGAAAAATTCTTTTTTTGTTTAAAAGGGTATAGTTTCCAGATGATTCAGAAAACATGATTTTTGTTACAAGGTATGAGTTATTTTAACCGACTTCAAAAAAAGGAGGAGGTTCTCAATTCGTCGGAATCTTTTTTTTTATCTATCTATGTTCACCGATTACTCGAAGACGCGTGGATCGATTTGAAAAATTCTTTTTTTGTTTAAAAGGGTACACTGAAAAAAAAATGATTTAGCAAAGTACCAATTAAGGTTTGTTAAAAATTATTCGGCTGCATTCAATCAAGACATATTTAAAGTGTGCAATAAAGCTTTGCTAATATAATACAAGCAAGTATTGCTAAATATGATTGGCTATGATTAACAAAGTACTTATTTATTTCTAAATTACAGACTCGTTAAATTTTACCCTTACCGAATTCGGTTAAAAATAGACAAGCTTATGTGATTATTTCATAATAAGTAAGATATTTAGTTTTAAACATAATCATATTTGGTTAAAATTTACACCAAGTTCGGTTAAAAATAGACAAGGTTACATTGCTATTTTATAATCAGTAAGTTATTTAATTTTAGATACAACCATAGTTGGTTAAAATTTATATAGTGTTCTGGTTAAAATAAACAAGCTTACATTACTATTTAGTAATAAGTAAGTCATTTAATTTTTGACAAATTCGGTTAGCAACGGCTTACAAAACGCAAAACAATCAAGCCGGGGTGAGCGCGGGGAGCGCGGGGAGGTGAAAGGAGAACGGGAAGGGGGTACGCTGCGTGCGGCCCTTGCGTACCGTACGCATTCCAGCGAAGTCCATAGTTACAAGTGAAGTCACAAAAATAAACAATTACCAACTTTTTTGTGGTGCGATATTTTACCGCGCGAGTGTTTAATAACAAACATTATTTGCTGTTGTACCTATGTAACTCAAGGATTTTATATCTTAAACTAAAAATGGATGAAGAGGTTACAAGTCTTCTCACAGCATGGAATTTGGAAGAATATATTGAAGTTTTTAAACGTAAGTAGACACGATTTAAATCTCTTAGTAGACATCCACATCAACCCATTAACGGCTCACTGCTGAGCACGGGTCTCCTCTCACTACGAGAAGGATTAGGCCATAGTCTACCGCGCTGGCCCAATGCGAATTGGTAGACTTTACACACCTTTGAGAACAGTTAGAACTCTCAGGTTTTGAGAACAGTTAGAACTCTCAGGTATGCAGGTTTCCTCACGATGTTTTCCTTCACCGTTAAAGCAAGTGATATTTAATTTCTTGAAACGCACTTCGTATAAAAATTCCAATATTTTTTCACATTCCGACCTATGTTTCTTACGGAATCTTGTTAAGCATCATAGGCTGTATCTATAGTTTAAAGGATGCGATAGCCAATAAGACCAGGGTCGATAATTTTTAAAACCAAAAAAAATTATAGTAGGATCAAACCCATTAGAAAAGGAGGGGAATATTATAAAAATGAAAGGAAAAATAAATTACGGACGATCTGAGGTCGGGAAGGGGGTGGGGGGGAGGTTTTAAGGGTAAAAAACGGTTTTTCTAGATTTCTGGCAAAATTAAAAGTCCTATCGAATAAGTCTAATGGCAAAGTTGTAGATAATAAAAAGATCTAAAACTTTTGTATTTACACTTTTTTCACATAACCTCAAAATGTATGTGAAAAATAAAAAAAAAAACCATGTTTTTGGTTTTTTATTTTTAACTTTTACAATTTTGTTTTTTTTTTTCACGAAATTTGGTGAAAACTTACCTTTTTATGTCCCAAATACGCTGTAATTTATTTGATGCGAAATATTTATTATTTCACCTTATTTTGCATTAATAACGAAAAAGCACCCTTATTTAAAATCAAAAATTCACCCGTCAAAATATTAGATTTTTTTAAAAAGTTGGTATATTTTCTGTTTTTTGAAATCTCTACTTTCCGATGGCGAAAAAAAAATTTGTTATCATAGTAAATCTTCTCAGAAAATGCAATCGAAAAACACAACACTGGAATTCGCTTTTATTTTAATTAATATATACAATTTTGAGATATTTATCAGAATTTACACTTAATTTTGCCGGAAATCGAGAAAAACCGTTTTTTACCCTTAAAACCTCCCCCCCACGCCCTTCCCGACCTCAGATCGCCCGTAATTTACGAGTATTTTTCCTTTCATTTTTATAATATTCCCCTCCTTTTCTAATGGGTTTGATCCTACTATTATTTTTTTTCACTATTTATTATTTTTAAAGGCTTCTACCCTGGTCTAAATATATAAGGGGTATAAAGCAAATAATGGTATTTATTTATAAAGCCAATAAATAATATTTATTTCAGGTTCAGAGGAGACATCGAATATAGCCTGTTTGCTGCTCATACCATCACTCTTAGTTAGCTGTCACAAGCACGGCTCAAGAACGCAGCAAAGAAAATTTGGCGTCCTTCAAAAGCAGAGGCAACGGCCAGTTTTATTCTCCATGTCAAAGATGACTCTGATATCCGTACTATGGTAACAAGTAAGCAAAAAAAATTTCAAAACTATGAAAGAACAGGGTGAAATTAAAATCATGAGCAAACTTTTTAAGGAGTGACTCGGACCAAACCTGAAAAATTTTCATTAGAGGACCGACTCCAACATCGCGAAAAAAATCTGCTGTCCGTCGATTTTGGCCGAGTAGATATTCCACATTTGTAAATGGAACAGCTGATGTTTTTTCGCGATGTTGGAGTCGGTCCTCTAATGTCGGTTTCATGATATTGTAGTAATATTATATGTTCGGTGATATTATGTTCTATTTTTAAGATTAAGTAGTATTTAAGAGTAGTATGTTTAAGAATAGTATGTACCTGACATACTGTATCGTGTACCGAATAAAACTGATTTCATTTATGCACGTTTTTTTTAAATTTTCTTTCAGTTTCTTTTAAGTTTGGTCTGTCGGCAAAATACCTATCTGTTTTACTGCACGAACGTTTCATTGGTTTTTTCCCGACATGCCAAATTTTTGCCCACTGCACTGTGAGTAACAATGGTACAAACGACAACATAACAAACTACTTACACATTTTCAGTATCAGCTGACCTCGCATTGTATATAGGCTTTACGTACAGTCACAGGTCAGCCTATACTGAAAATTTTAAAGTAGCTATGTGTCGTTTAAATTGTTACTTGCAACAAAGTATTTTAGCTATGGTTACCCAATAAACTTGCCTAAGAATACAAAGTAACTTGGGTAAATATAACAATCTTAAATGACTAGAAAGAACAGAGTATATTAGTTCTAGTTACCGAATGAACACGATTGACAGTACCCAGTAACTTGGCTACGTAAACCAATTTGAATTGAGTAGAAGTAACAAAGTAGATTGGCTGTCCCTACCCAATATACAAGATTAACATTATTCAAGGTACTTAGCTAGTTTTACGAAGCAAAATATTTGAGCCTACTGAATTACTTTGCTAAACACAACAAAGCACGTTGGTTGTGACGACAGTTGTGTTTATTTCTTTAACCAAGTTAGTTCCTTGCAGTTACCGATAGAATTGATTTTGTAATACTAAGAAGCTTGGGTATTGTTAACAGAGTAACTCGATTTACTATAGTAAATAGGTTTGCTAAGTTTACTGAGTGAATAGGTTAGAAGCAACCAACCTTGGATACTTATTTTTTGACCAACTTACTGGGTTTATATTACCAACATAAGTTAACAAAGTTGACTTGTATAACTTTAGCAACAAACATTGCAGGCTCCCTCCGAAGCAAGTTACTTGGTTGTAAATAGCAGCAACTTGTTTATTCATAGCCGTTACGTTTTTTCAGTGTATAGTTTCCAGATGATTCCATTTTAATCAAGTCAGGATCTGATGATGGGGTCCTGGAGAAATCGAGGGAACTCTTCAAATTTTCTCTCCAAATGTCACCTTTAATAGGTTCAGTAACTACTTAAACTTTGGTAGGTATATACCTAAAACAGAACTTTAAAACCAATATTAATCCCCCAAATTCCAGACTTTAACGTTGTACATACGCGAAATGTTCCAAAATTTCTTTATAAATATTAACTAGGCCTTTTGAGAGGCAAATTGTCCTTAAATGAGCCGTTTTAAGTTGGAGCACAACTTTTCGGATGAGAGTTGAAAGTTCCGTACAAATTTGCATACGGATCTCTGGAGCGCTTTGACGGCGTACCCGGCACGAGTTAAATGTAACTTTAGTTTCATTTGAATTCATATTATTATAATCTGTTATGAATTTACATTATTACACGAATACATGAAGATTTGATTATGAAACAACTACAGCCTAAAACCTGGTTGAAGAGGCAAGAGAGGCTTTCTCTAGGCAAGCGCGGTCCACTTTAGACTATCATCACTAATTTACTATTTATAAAAAACAATTCGGCCGTGTGCGAGTCGGACTCGCACATCGAGGGTTCAGTACAAAATAAAACCAAGCAAGCAAAAATAAAACCATTTAATTATTATATTTTTGTCGTTAATAAAATTAATATATTCTATGTGGATATTAAGATTATTGTATGTTAAAATGTACGACACATTTTTGAAATAAGCTAAGTATAGAGCAACTAAATTGCTCGCAGTTATTAATTATTGATTGTGATAATTCTGTTGTGCTTTGTTTCTATGGGAAGTATTTTGAGAACCATACGAATCACTTTTTTAATTTCCTATTAATCATAATTATTTTTGGTAGTTTGTACAAACACAGTTGTTATGTTGTGCGTACTTTGAAATGATACCCCACTCAAAATCGTTACGTCATTTTGAAATTTTGACGACCCGGATTTCCTCCTCTTTTTAAATAAAAATAAAAATTATTTTCAATCCGTTATGACTGCAATGACAGCGGGCCATAATTACCTACACCTATTCGAAATTTCATGTCGATATCTTTATTAGTTATTGAAATAAAGGGTCGTGACAAACAGACCGACAGACGGATAACAAAATGATCTTATAAGGGTTTCGTTTTTTTTTTCTTTTTACGTACGGAACCCTTAAAACGATTGTATCATTTGAATCGTCAAACTATAACAATAAACTGTAGTACTTACTCATTTAAAGATGTATCGGTTACGGTAACGTTGTCACGTGTTCAATGGTTTTTCCCCTCTCAAAAAATGGCTACCGTCCCTAAAGAAAGTTTCACTTTCGAATGACGACCGAATGGCGTAGCTGTAGTGAACCTACCATCTGCGTCGGAGGTCGTGGGTTCGATTCCCACTACTGGTAAATGTTTGTGTGATGAGCATGAATGTTTTCTAGCGTCTGGGTATTTTTCAATATATTATATTTATGTATATAATATATTCATCTGAATGAACTGCTGTAATTATACTAGCTCAATTAGTTTAAAGAGCCTTTGTGAAGTGGTGATAGCAGAAAACAAAACCCGGCTGAGTTTGTTGTGGGCTTCTTCTCAGTGCAGGGCGCATTCGAACCCTCGTAAACTTAGTTTTAAGTCGACTTGGAGTTATCGCCATACAAATGTGACAAATATCATACTGACCTGTTACAAGAGCCTGTGTAATATTAGGCCTATGTGAAATAAAGATATTTTAAGTTTTATCAGTTATCTAGTACCCATAACACAAGCTATGGCTTACTTTGGGGCTAGACTGCGATGTGTGTAATGTCCTGATATATCTTTATATTTACTTATTTATATTTACTTTAAAAAAAGTTGATAACATTGTATCGCACTAGGCAAGTTCAAGGCCCAGCCTGTAACCTCGTATATTTAGAGTTTACGAGGCACAGGAAATGCAGCGAGACGCGCGACGAGGCATGTTTATAAATACGGCACTCTCACCTTCGGCTGGTGGCCGAAATTATCACGTCGGCGCAAGTGAGACAAGTCGTGAGCGATAGCGAGATTTATAAAGTGAGACAAGGCTATCTTGTCGCGTGACCAAAATCGGAACTAACGCCCCTTTTTTGTGATACTGTTTGATAGTTCGCTCTGTCGGTATATCTTTCTTATTATGTTGTGTTGTTTTTGATTTATATTAACTAAAATAAAAATTAAAGTTGAACCAAAATTGAGGAGATTTTATTTTCTGGCTGCCTTTGTTCTATTACAACGCCGGACTGTACTAGATTGACGAAAAATATCTTTCAGAATGACGCAGCGGTAGTGGTCTTGCCCACTGCGTCGGAGGTCGTGGGTTTGATTGCTGCAAAAATGAATGTCAGAGCACGAATCTAGTGTTACCCATTGTCTATTTCATTTACTTATGTTATTATGTTTATTTGTGGCTAGATTGCAATGTGTGTAATATCCTGATATATTTTATTTTGTATCGGAAACTCTTGGAGTTTTTGAACACTCTTAATGTTATTTTTTTTTACTACGAAGTTTTATTTAAGTTGAATCTACGCTCCACATTTTTTTGCATATCTTATGACATATCAAAATATTACTATGATAATAGTCAAATTAGTCGAATGGCATTCAGATTGATGATTGATTTATCTTACTTGCTTTGTTTTTTTTAAGCGATCTTAATAACATTAGTCTTTATCTAAGCAGATGAGTAACTACTGTTTGAATAGTTCATTCGAAGGAAATCGCCAACCGCTCTCTTATCATGAAATCCGCGCACAAGGCAGGCAGAGTTTTACTACACTTCACTTTCCACCACATTAATGATTTCCGCCATCTTTTAATAACTTACCTTCTTCACCCATGGATGTAATATATCTAAAGGACGAGCACTTAGTGACGTCACAGATATATTTTTGGGTTCCGCCCTGAAGTCGGATTCTTAATTTGTCAAAACTGTAAAATGGCGCTAATGCATGGGACCGACAGCGGTATGTGCGGTAACGCAATGTACGACGTGCGATGCCATATTTGAGAAATTTTTGGCTTCAACATACGTCACATCTTTCCCGTCCTCTTAGCGTAGCGTATTTTGTCATTGCCTTCACCAGTTTGAGTAACCCGCTGTCGCCCACGACTTAGACCCGCGCAGAGTGCAACACACTGAGGCATCGTGGCCCTGGCTGGGCCAGTCGCCTTAGCCCAGACGCTTTGTCATATTCGCGAGAAGATCAATCTTTCACACCTACATCTCTGCGATACTTACTGAGGGCTGATTCACGTCAGTTTATCTCTTTTAGCGGTGCAGAGGGCAATAGGGAAATTTCCCTCCAGGCAGGTGTTATGCCTGGGGACCACTTGTGATCCGAGCGTGTGACGTCAGAAGTTGTATTTATAGAACGCTCGTCGAATGCTCTGTCAGCGTGTGCTATTGCGCTGGTGACGTCATCTATCGTCAGCTATTGAAGACCGCTACACTCTCAAGTGAAAATGGAACTCGACTCTATCAAATGTCTCGTTGAAAGTACTTATATCTAGAGGTTGTTTATAGGGTTTCGTACTCAAAGGATAAAAACGGGACCTTATTACTATATTATTAAGAGGCCGCAGTTTGTCCGTCTGTCACCAGGCTGTATCTCTTGAACCGTGATAGTTAGGTTGGACAGCTGCAATTTTCACAGATGATAATATATTTCTGTTACTGCTGTAACTGCAATTTATACTAAGAATACAATCAAATAAATATTTAAGGGGCTCCCATACACAAACGTGATTCTTTTTTGTTCGATTCTGAATTTCGTGGGCAGAGGTGTTTTGTGTAGATAGTAGTACGGAACCCTCCGCCAATTATTTTAAAGTAAAGATCGATACAACGAGCAAGACGTTCACTTGAAGTTAAGCGATACGCATGCCCATGTGAGATGCAGTGCGCCCCATAATTTTGCATTGCAATATCATACTCATGTCATATGCATATCCCATAATTTTGTATTGCAATATCATACCCATAGCATATGCATATCCCATAATTTTGCATTGCAATATCATACCCATGTCATATGCATGTCCCATAATTTTGCATTGCAATATCATACCCATGTCATATGCATGTCCCATAATTTTGCATTGCAATATCATACCCATGTCATATGCATGTCCCATAATTTTGCATTGCAATATCATACCCATGTCATATGCATGTCCCATAATTTTGCATTGCAAGATTATACCCATGTCATATGCATGTCCCATAATTTTGCATTGCAATATCATACCCATGTCATATGCATGTCCCATAATTTTGCATCGCAAGATTATACCCATGTCATATGCATGTCCCATAATTTTGCATTGCAATATCATACCCATGTCATATGCATGTCCCATAATTTTGCATTGCAATATCATACCCATGTCATATGCATGTCCCATAATTTTGCATTGCAATATCATACCCATGTCATATGCATGTCCCATAATTTTGCATTGCAAGATTATACCCATGTCATATGCATGTCCCATAATTTTGCATTGCAAGATTATACCCATGTCATATGCATGTCCCATAATTTTGCATTGCAATATCATACCCATGTCATATGCATGTCCCATAATTTTGCATTGCAATATCATACCCATGTCATATGCATGTCCCATAATTTTGCATTGCAAGATTATACCCATGTCATATGCATGTCCCATAATTTTGCATTGCAATATCATACCCATGTCATATGCATGTCCCATAATTTTGCATTGCAATATCATACCCATGTCATATGCATGTCCCATAATTTTGCATTGCAAGATTATACCCATGTCATATGCATGTCCCATAATTTTGCATTGCAATATCATACCCATGTCATATGCATGTCCCATAATTTTGCATTGCAATATCATACCCATGTCATATGCATGTCCCATAATTTTGCATTGCAATATCATACCCATGTCATATGCATGTCCCATAATTTTGCATTGCAATATCATACCCATGTCATATGCATGTCATTGCACTCATCATCCTGAGACCCCAGTTGTTATATCTTAATTTGACCAGTAATCACGTCGTCACCCTTCAAACTGAAACATTAAGGTGTTTCGGTCCTACCAGCCCGCGAAATTCAAATTTTATTTAGATTTATGGCAATGCATTTTGCGGCCCTTACATGAAACTTTTCTCGAAAGTTCCCACTCACATCATATACGATAATTTTTTGCAGTTTCGATTTTCGATTTTATTAAAAATATGTAGATGCATAAATGTTGTACCCATAAAACTCATTGCCATTAGCTTTCGATCTATAATTAGCCCACTATGAGCGAAAAAACTAAATAAAATTTGAATTTTCGCGCCCGGATGGTACCCAGCCTCCTTAATTACTGCTTCACGGTAGAACTGACGCTGCAGCAGACCTTAATTTTCGGACGAACTCCACAAGAGTCCTAGGTACCAGTGTTTAGAATATTTTATTTGTAGGAAGTCTTATATTCCGTTATCAGCTCAGTTAGTATGTAATTATTCTCTAAAAGAAAGGGATAAAATAATTTTCCTTCTACAGTTTTATCCACTCTTTAAGCATGGGTGCACACCGCACGCATACAGATGTTGATAATATCACACTCGTATTTTATCCCTATGGATTAAATAAATAAAAACACAATATCTAGTTTCTTCTTTTACCGTAGGTACTTTAGCCGTTGAAGGAAATAATTCCTGGACCTGTCAATGTACATAATCGGGTGATAAAAAATGTATCCTCTGGCCAAATAAAGTTTATTGGGTATGTCTGTCAGTCATGCGTCAACTCATTCCCCATCTGTGTCAAACATTGACATGTAACTAAACTCGTTCGCATCGATATAAGGAACAGTTTTTTTCCGAGATAAAAAGTAGCCTATGCTAGACCGTGTTTCTTATTTTTTATCAATGAACAGTGGTTTCATTTAATAAAAATGAATTAGTGCATTAAGTAAAATGATAATAGAAATGAGTTCTCGGGTCACAAGTAATTGTAACAAAACCACCTCCTAAATGGCTTGACCCATTTCTATAATTCTTTTTGGGTAGGTCTGAAGACTTAAAGTATTTATTAACCCCTTAAATAAGAAATATGGCAAAACAACCTAAACAAACAAATAAACCAAAGAGGTTGCCATTTCGCCATAATCGAAGCGTGTGGAGGGAGAGTGGGAGGTCACGGGTTCGATTCCCGCCACGGGCCACTTTGGAATTTTATCATTTCTTTATTGGCTCAGGTCTGGTCTGGTGGGAGGCTTCGGCCGTGGCTAGTTACCACCCTACCAGCAAAGACGTGCCACCAAGCGACTTAGCGTTCCGGTGCGATGCTGTGTAGAAACCATAGAGGTGACTTTACTTACCCCTTCCAAGTTATTACGTTAACACTTAACATCTTCCGCTGCATCATCACTTACCTTCAGGTGAGATCGCAGTCAAGTATAGTGTAAGAAAAACAATGTTTTCCTGATCTGCACGTATATAGGTATATAATATAATATTTTAATGCTAAAAAGAAACTACGTCAGCTAAATTATCATAAACTTGTCAAGTTTTAAGTAATTTGCTAATTAGCTAATACAAAAGCTTATAAATTGCAGCAAAATTCAGCATGACCATACTGCACTGTTACCCCCTATGGGAAAATAAATAGCACCGACAAGGAGTGGCGATGCATTACCATCATTCATATTTTACTAATTTTATTGCTCAAGATTACGATTTATGGCCATTGTAGTACGGAAGAGCGTGGGAAGTTTTACAGAGGTGTTTGATAAAGGTTAACAATGTATAAAGATAAAGTAGATTCTTGATAATCAGAAAAGAAATAACACAAAATTGCTTTGTTTATAATGAGATATTTAAAGAACTTTTTATTCACGCTTCTTCAAATAGAAGCCACTTATACTGAAAGAGGGCCTTCGCAATTTATTAAGATTTTAGAAGGTTTGCGTTTCTATCTTACTTCAGGCTTTATACCGATTCATTTTGTATTATGTAACTTCAGCAAAGTATTGTTAATAATAATCAATTGATTATAATAATTCTTCTCATTTTTTCAGAGGTATGTGAAGCGTTCCAACAAAAACTTTTTATTCTCCTGGGTCAGTGGTCAGCCGTTAAAGTAATTATAGTTTTAACTTTTTCAAACACCCTTCAAAGAATTTGCAAACGCTCTTTGGTTACATTCGTGGCGTGCTGACCAATGAAATTAATATTATGAAGTCACCTTTATTTTGTGTTTATAGAGTCGACCTGTAGAGGACAAGGAAAAATTGTTATTAATATACTTCTGATAATATCTTGACACCACGGACATAACAATGAATAAGAAATTGAGTATTATTTTACTTTTAGGAAATTACACTATTTTTGTAAATAGTGTAATTACCTAGAAGTCAAACAGTTTTAAAAATAGAAATTGTATTTTCAGATATTATTTCGCCTAACCAATAAATTAACCATTTTCAATATGAGTCACATGTGACTCATAAAGTTCATTTGACTATTCGTGTCTACTCTCTACTGGATACGGTGGTGTAAGACAGTGATTTGGTAATACCTATTGTCAGATGCGGGTTGGTCAGGCTTCACACACAAGCAAGTATTTACGGAGAAGAGTACTTAGTCGACCACCTCTTGGACTACTTTTAATCAATGAGTGTGACCACTTACAGCTGCTATAGTGAGTGCAAATTTCCCTGCCCACGGTGCAATAGAATGAGAGAAAAAGGACGGCACTTACAGCCCAGCATGGCTGTAAATCCCGTAAGTACGACAAAAAGCGCAACAGACAGCCTGTTTCCCCATTTTATTGCACCACAGGCAGCGAGATATTGTGCGGAATATATAGTGTAAATAAAGCAGAATATAATATAGTGTAAACTAAAAAGACGTGAAGTTTGTCTTATATCTGTACCTCAGATCACTTCAAACTGGGATCTGTATG
This sequence comes from Coenonympha glycerion, assembly GCA_963855885.1. Lineage (NCBI taxonomy): Eukaryota > Metazoa > Arthropoda > Insecta > Lepidoptera > Nymphalidae > Coenonympha > Coenonympha glycerion. The sequence continues at coordinate 1,419,847 of OY979646.1, forward strand.
ATAAAATTGTCATTACTGCCAAAAGGAAATCACGTCGCTTGTCTAAAAGGAAATACGGCAATAATCTTAAGGACGTTCAAAAGAAAACCTTAACAACGTACTGTTAAAATAAACTCATCAACAAAAATGTATAAACGCGTAATTATCGTTTAAAAGTAATGCTTTCATTTCCTAACGCAAGACTGTCTGCCATTTCTTTGAAGATGCTGAAAAAATTCGCAAGACTGTACATATTATAGTCTGTGCCAATAGTAGGTCCTTTTTGACCAATCGACCTTAATCTTTGACAGCAACGGCACAAGGTGGAAATGATTGTACCTAGAGTAACTAGGTACTTGTTTTCGAACTTGTGGTCGTGCCCATCAATTAAAATAATTAATTAATATACTCGTAGCTTTCTTTACCTCTAACTATACTCATACAAAAGTAAATATAATTAAGTCAAAATCTGACTGAGTTCTCTCTTCAAAGTAAAATGCTTAGAGGTTTTCAGTTTTCGCTGACATTTCATAACATAAGTGCCTGAAAATTAAGCCTGTGTGAAAGAATAAACGATTTGATTGATATATTTTTCCAAAGAATCAAATACAAGTCGCGTTTCGATTTGTTGTTTCGATTATGACTGTGGTCCGTTTTCGTTAGTTCGTCGGTTCGTCTCTTGATTATCTGTAAAATGGTGTATGCAAAGAGCTTAATACATAGAGAAACAATCCTCATTCAAATACGTCTAAATACGTGTAACCACTTTTAAAATATGACGACGTAGCTTTCAAAACATCTAAACATTGGAAGGTAAACAGGTAAACATATATCTGTCTCACTTACACAAGTCGCTAAAACAATTCCGTCGCTTAAAAAAACAAAGACCGCAATATAATCATACAATAGCGCGGGATGGGGATGCCCACCTATGCGAAATTTTACCCAATTTTTGAAGCAAAATAATGCGGCAATTAAAATTACTTTGAAATAATTTAAATAATTAAAATATTTGAAGAATTGCTTAATGGATGTTTTAAACGTCTATAATTAATGAAATAACTAAGACATTATATTTTTTTATATTTTTTATTAAAAATGTATATCTATTTACATCTATATACAAAGGACATCACTCCTTTTTAGGGTTCCATACCAAAATGGTAAAAATGGGACCCCTTATGGTGAGACTTTCTCCGCCCGTCCGTCCGTCCGTCTGTCACACTCGATTATTTCACTAACTACTAAAGCTATCGACCTGAAATTTGGAATAGTTATAGGAAATTGCGACGCGCCGTCAGCGCAATCTAAAAAAATTTAAAATCTTTTTTATTTTTATTTAAAAAGGGGGGGAAACCGGGTCGTCGAAATTTCAAAATGAGATAATAATATTGAGTGGGGTATCACATGAAAGGGCGTCACTTGTGTATTCTAAACCCAATTTTTATTTATTTTTATGCCTGATAGTTTTGATTTATTGGGCAAACTGTCGAAAAAAATACCGTTCCCCCCCCCTTATCTCCGAAGTTTACCAATCGAAAAATCTGAAATAATTACAATCAATAGGAGTTAACGTATATTTTACAGGACAAATAAAATCAACTCGCTTACTAATATATTTTTTGTGATATTAACAATAAACCTCTAAAAACAAAGCTAAGTTTGCGGTTCGCCAACAAAAGTACCTACTTGTATAAATTATACTCGTAAATTCAAGGGACAATAGTGATTCTTTTAACGTTTTACGTCTTTGATAGTATGGAACCCTCGGTGCGCGAGTCCGACTCGCACTTGACCGGTTATTATTATAAAGAGTAGTGTAGTAATGCAGTTAATCTGCTATATTTCACTTTCATAACTTAAAAACGTCGCGGTCGTCTGAACTACATAGAAGTATTTGGTCTGAAATGGGAAAGGTAAGTACTCATCGGCAATGCTCCACGAACGGGTTATAGAAGAGACTCTTAGAAGAGATAGTTGAATTCCAGACCCACTGTTTATTTGCATTGTCGATTTGATACAAATCATTTAACGCATAAAACCATTACTTACAGTTAGCAATGGAATTGCTTCATTTGACAAATAAACAAGACCATTTTCGGTTTTTGGGCCTAGTTTGTCTTGATCACTGAAGTGCTTAGAACAAATGATGCTATGTTTAGAAGGTAGCCAGTCAGTCTCTTTTCTTAGTAATCGGATTAATTTCACCCACTTTTTACGGCGTTCTGCATCTTTAGGCACTCTGCAACGTTGTGATTATTATTATTAAAATCTTAAAACAAAATCTCTTACTCCATACTCAATTAAAAATTCTCCCATAAATGTGGGAAACTAAAACTAAGTTTTACATGGTAACACTAAACCAATTTTTTTTTCTATTAATTTTATTTTCACTATATTTCTTAAATTTCGTTTTTTTATCGATACAGCTGAGAAATAATAAACTTGCTTGTGGAACGTTATTCCAGTTGATTTGTTGTGGGTTTGTGTTCTTGAATTGCACTCTTTTACTATACATTTACCCATTTTGAAATTATTTTTTCTCGCGCGTCACTCGTTTCAGCTCGTTTAGCGTCACATCGAACAGTGAACTGACGTTAGCTACAAGTATGTCTGTGGACCATCCTATATTGGCAACGCTTCGGCGCGATAATTACAGATCTTGTGTATATAAATCAATGGGTGTATGCTAAAGCGGACGAAGTATAGTCATAGCATCAAGGAAACGTCGTTTTCATTTGAATGGATCAAATGAGGTGGTAACTGCAACGAAACGGGACGGCGGCGCGAAACAATAGAGTTTTATGTGCCCAATTAAACTTAACGGCTAGGAAATTAAGTCGGTATCGCGGGGACGAGCGTCCGCCATTTTCTTTTTGCGGCGGCGTCCGTTCGCGCGCTTTTCAACGTCAATTGACTTTTTATGCTCCGGGGTTTATTAAAACTAGCGTAGTCCCTACTACCTAGTGTAGCGGTCTTATCGCTTCAAGTTTTATATTAGATCGCTGACTTTTATTATTATTGCTCTTTATTATAATGTAGAAATAATTTAGATTTTAACCGCAAGTCATGACTTTTATTTGACTCAAAAGATAATATATTAAGGTGTTGTGGCCCTACCAGCCCGCGAAATTCAAATTTTATTAAGTTTTTCGCAAATATCAAACTAACTACACATTGTAGATTTATGGCAATGCATTTTGCGGGCCTACTTTTTATGCATCTACATGTTTTTAATAGAAACTTTGCTCGAAAAATCCCACTCATCTCATATTGGTTCCCGAAAGATAATTTTTTGCAGTTTCCCAGATTTCGAGCTATCGGGAACCAATATGAAGTAAATGAGTATTTCTGAGCAGAGTTTATATTAAAAACATGTAGGTGCATAAATGTTGTGCCCGCAAAACTCATTGCCATTAGCCTTCGATGTATAATTAGCCCAATATGAGCGAAAAACTAAATAAAATTTAAATTTTCGCGCCCGGATGGTACCCATCGCCCTTAAGTAAATATTATTAAAAAGTTTGCAATTGTACAAATATTTAAATCCCGCAATTACAAAACCGATTAAGCTTTGGAATAGAGATAGATTGTACCTTGGATAAACATAAAGGCTAATTTTTACCACTTCGGTAGCCACCATCAGCAAAGACGCACCGCCAAACGATAAAGCGCTCCGGCGCGAAACTGTGTAGAAATAAACCACTTATGAGTAATTTACCGCTTTCAAGTTTTATACGTTTTATAATCTTCGGCTACATCATCACTCACTATCAGATGAGATCGCAGTTAAGTGCTAACTTGCAGAGGATGAAAAATAAAAGGTTGTAGGTACATAAACTCTTTTTTTGGTCTGGATATGTATTGGGTACCATACACCCACCCTGTTATAATCTGCTATGAAGCATCCATTGAGAAGCATTACTGTGCTTCGGTTTAAAAGGCACTATGGCTAGGATAGCAAGTGCAGTGCAATACATTGCAATGTAAAGACCTGGAACACAGTGCATATGACATGGTCAGGCAGTGTAAGTCATAGACCAATGAACATGGACATAAATCATAGACCAATCAGACACGGAGGGCATAAACTGCTTGAATTATCACACCGCTTGCGCAGAGTACAAAAATCCTTTGTGGGGTTGAGTATACGCTTTTATAACGTGATCCCGAAGGCAGTTTTAAACCTACCTAGGATAGGTTGGATAGGTTCAAACAAACTGTCAAAAATCATCTTCTAAGTAAGGGCTACTATACAATAAATGAATTTTTAAATGACAAAGACCCTTAGATCTAAGAGTATATTCCGTCTGCTCAAAAGATGCTTATTATAATGTGATTATATTGTTTAAAATAAAATTGTAACAAATTATTATTTTTAAAAAAAGCAAGTTCCGAGTTTCTTGCCCGTTCTTCTCGGTGCAGTGCTACGACGACGAGGCGGTAGAGTCTTAACGTTTCGCAAGAGCCTGTAAGTTAGGCCTATGTGAAAGAATAAAATTTTTGAATTTTGAAGTGTGTTCCAGAAGAACCCTCGTTAGAAGGTAGCTTCTGAACGGAAAGCTTATGACAAGGAAGTTTATGCATCCTGAAACCGATGGACATTAGCCCGCGTTTACATCCAGGCGTTGCAGGTCTTGCAGCAGCTACACCGTGCGTCGTAAATCCGGGCACAAACACCAAACACACCGCTAATTTGCCCACCAGACCTTGAGTGTACGTAAATAATGTACACGTGTGCACAGTTCGGCCATCATTCAGTTGAGTCATCACTTGAGTGAGTGAGATCCGGCTGAGTTTGATGTGGGCTTCTTCTCAGTTCAGGGCACGTTTGTAGTTTGAACCCTAGTAAACTTAGTTTTTAAGTTGTCACTAATAGTAAGTAATTAATTAGTATTTAAGTATTTTTACTGACTATTCATAAGAACTAACAGGGAAGGCCTATATGAAATAAATGATTTGAATTGATTTGATTTCATTTGATTTGATCATCAGTGAATCCAACAAAACTAAATCAAAATTGAATATGCACTATACAGCATACAGGACCATACTGAGTTGGGACCCATTTCTGGGTTGTGCCATATACGGCAAGCGGTGTCCGGTTTTTTCGTCTCAAAAGTCATTCATTGATTCAGTGCAGTGTGTCATTTGACAATGCAATGTCATATCCTGAAATACACAATTATGCATCTTACATGGGCCTAGACGCCCGTCTTAAAGACTACCCGTGTATCTTAAAAAACTGCTTACACTAAACTCATTCACTCACACAGTGTTCCTATACTTGCACGCTCAAACTTCGGAAATGTACTAGCATTGTAAGATTTTATAGATATTATATAGTTTCTGTTTATTTCTTTGTTAAAGGATTACGACTCTATCCATGATAGATTCATGATAGATCTTCAAGAAATGAGGTTCAGAATTTAGCAGCCAAAATACTGAAACGTAAAACTCAAAAGGTGCTTAAACTTTACGTTCACAGTCGGTATCCACTAAGTCAAGTCCATGTGAGAACTATTATTATCTTTTCCGAGGGTTGTCAATGACGTCACAGTAACATTTGTAAAAATATTGATTCAGAACTGTATGCTAGTTAAGCTGTGGTGTACCCGTGTGAGCAGTCAAGGGCGAACCTTGCACTTTTAGCGATAATGCGTGTTAATTGTGCTATAACGACTCACTATTCATGCTTTCGCATATTAATTAGCTTTTGGATTTTTTATTGATATTCTTGTCATAATTATGAAAATAATCATAAAATTATAAAAATTAAAATTGTAAAATGAATTCGCCTCTCTCTTTTTATTCACTCTTCAATTCATCTTTTTTTCTGTCAAGTAAGAAGAAAATAGGTAGAAAAGTTTGTAATTTGCGGACTCCCTTGTCATAGCAGCGCTGGCTTTTTAGATTGACGTTGGTTCCCTGGATACGGGAACGAGCTTTGATGTGGAGGGATCCATAATGGCCTCACATTGGTCTCGATTCATATCAGGGAGACAGAATCAAGGCCGGGAGCCGCAGCTGCGCCTGCTGAGGCCGATAAGCATCGCAAATGTGCCTCTTTATTTGAGAGTTAGGTGTTTGTCCCCTTTTACGGTGGGTCAGGCCATCGAATCGTAGGGTCAAAAAATTCCTGCGAGATATTTCCCCATAACACCCATTCCCGTCATCTCTCAACAACCCTCCGATTGAGAACGTTTCGGTAACATAATTATATCTATAGATTCAATGAGTTATCGTACGATAACATATTCTACATAATCGTATCGAGAGGAAGAATTGACGTCGAAACAGAAACTGAATCGAACTGACGTAGATGGAGAGAATTGTCTCAGTATTTGCCTAGCCCTTCATTTTAAAATTTTCAATTAAAAAAAATTGTCTAGATTTGAATAGGTATCTTTACCTTACATCACGCCATATTTATCCAATCAGATCATTAAATTAAACCCAAGAGAGAAGTGCCGAGTGCAAATATCTTTGTCCACGCGCTAGCTGAATACCAGAGGCGAGTAGAACTCTGCTTCATTGTGGCGGAGCTATCCCCCCACTCGGCACATCCGCTTGACATGTGGAGGAGAATTATAATATTGGAGCGTGCGCCCGCATAAAGTTCAAATAGCGCTTTTTTCTTACAAATGCACAAGCTTTTATGTGTTTGCATAGAAAGGGGTGGTATTGAGCGCTCGGCAAAGAGTTTTTTAATTTACAGATGCACCAAATTGTTAGGCACATAAACATACAACGGAAACTCAACTAAAGAGACTTAACCTACGTAACTAGATCCTTAATTTGTCTCTGTCGTGTTTTCTTCACGTAACGCGACGTCTACATTTCATTATGTGAAATGTTTAAAAAGGTTTTGGCATGTATGTATTATAGGATGATATTTAAATCAAAAAAATTTTTGCAAATTGTGAAATTAAATTTACTTTCTGCGATGAAGTTGAAAGATTGTAAGTATTTCTTATATTGTAGCCAATAGAAGTAAAGTTAATTTTTCAGTTTTATTTCTTTATTTCATTTCTGTTTTCACATCACTGTGTGTGAAAACTTGACGTGAATTTTATAGCCCCCCTGACTCAGTTTGGTGTTGTTGATGCTTCGGTACATACAAACTAATATGCTGATATTCTGTCAGGACTTTGTACTAAAGTACCTTACCAAGACAGAGTCCCTAAGAAGAGTCCTAGCACCAGTAAAAAGTTAAAGTATTTTTTTTTGTATATTCATGCCTAAAGTTTAGTCTTTGACGGTAACCGTTTTATGCGCTCGCTAATCTATTATTTAGAGGCGGTCCGTCACGCGACCGCAATATTTCACTACTGAAATTACTTTACACGTTTTGTTAATACAAAACACTCTTTTTTCAAAGCCGGCACAGCGTTTCGTGCCAGTTTAATGTGTATAAATGTAAGCAATATGGTAATTATTGTATTCTGCGATTTGAAAACTTTATAGTAAGTATTTTGAAAAAAGTACCTCTTATATTATTTAGTACTCCGTGAATGCCGACAGAAGTGAGATGTCATTAGTTGTTTCCAAATCTTAAACATAGATGTCGGTTATTGTAACAAACAGAGGTGTCAGTTATGCTAACAGTGGCCCGAGGTCAATGGTTCTTTCCCATCTCAAAAATGGCCCACGCGCCAAAAGTTTTCATTCCAAAAAATGATTTTTATTCACTACAAGATGTCAGGTGGCATACATGACATGGCAAATGATGCAATCATAGTATTTTAGTTGATACATAACCCTGCTACACAGTATCGCAACGGAACACTTAGCCACTCAACAGTATTTCTTTGCCGCAAGAGTACTAGGTACCTAGCCTTGACCAAAGCTTTTTAGCAATGTGCGGGGAAATGAACCCGGGAACTTTTGGTACAAAGTATTATACTGTAACCGTTAACACAGAGAGCACTATTATTAGTTTCTATTCATTCTAAGATTTTCGATGCATACTTAATTATTGCAAAAAAGAAAATGCAAATTTTCCAAATCTTGATTTTAATTATAAATATTATGTTAAAAATGAGTTTTTACAGTTGTAATCGTATTTAAAACTTATTATACATTCCCGGTGCAAATTAATTGCCAGTTGAATTATTTAAATTAAGTAGGCACCAGCCTTCACTTAAATGCACCTAACAAAATATTATGTAACGATATTAAATATTATAATGTTCCGTATCACACAAATATTATTATACTAGCAATGCTCGCGGACTCCGTTCCGCGTTAGAAATATTTTTGTCCCGGTCCGTTTGTCCCGCGTAATACCCACCACCCTTCCCCCACAGTGCTGGACGCGACGTAATCGGATAGATACTACCTATACTTACCTATCGCCACGCAATGGCCGCGGCGGCGCGCAACTCAAAATCAAAATCAGCGCTGCAGCTTGCTGCAGCTTAATGCTGAGTGGAGACCTATGTTTGGTCACGCCCTTGAGTTAATTAGTTATTTAAGTCTTTCCTTATAGTCATAAGTATTATTTTGTGACCATTAAGTTGTGACCAAATAAAAAGTATTTCTTTCTTTTCTTTCAACTGTACGTTTTTATTTTGCTAATATCTTTGAAGATATTTGTTTAAACTGTATAGAGTAAAGGGCACAAATATTTAAAATAATTTTGAAAATCGATACTGTAGATCCAGAGATTACTCCTTACAACCTCACAAACTCACAAACGCGCAAACGTTACCTCTTTATAATATTAGTATAGAATAGTGAAAGTTTGTATTTGTATATTATAATATGTTTGTATGTAATAATATGTCCGTTCATTAGACACGGTTTGAACTAAAACATATAGGTATAATGTATAAGTATATGAAAAAAATAAAGCCTTTGATTTTGCGTTGCTTTCCGGAAGTGGGCGACGGTTTGCGGATCCCTAATTCGGCGTTATTATGCAGTTTTCGGAACCCGCCTGTGTAATTTACATCAAGGGCCGCGTGTCACGGTTCGGTGCACAGATTGCAGCGCTTTTTTTTTGAATCACATTGTTCTGTGTGACTCGCATAACGGTAACTTCATAATGACTTTTTTTTCTATAATATATTTTTAGTTTTTTTTTGCTCGAAATACTTATGAAAAATGTTGTTGCATTGGATTGCCACATGTGTACTGGAAAACAACCATGTGTCAATAATGAATATATCAATATGTATAAATAATTAAGATCAAACTTATTTTGCCATTTCCACCATGTTGATATTGTATGGTACCTACGACAAAACAAATTACAAATCGTCCATAAACTCTTTGTTTATGAGTATCTCACTTAATAATATGTACCTGTTAGTGGATTGGCTGAATATGTTATCGTACTAGTTCGTACATTCCTGTATAAGATACAATTCTAAAGTGATATTCGCTAGGCTGTTGATTTTTGCCGGTAAGGTGGTAGCCAGTCTGTCGCGTTACTTTATCTTTGCTCTATCCATTTTCGACTAGCTAGAGGGGTCCTTGAAAACCGCTGGGCGGTTGGCGGTATGTACTTCTAGCCTTTATCTATATCTACAATACCGATCAAATCAACTGCCTTTATTGTAAGAATCTGTTATTTACATTCGTTTCAGACAATCAGGTGATAGAAGTTATTTACGATGACGATAGCGATGAATATGTTTTGCTTGCACAATCGCCAATTGACCACCATTATCAACAATTACATGTCGGATCCGAGACATGGTCTTTTGCTAAGGCCCCGATAAAAGGGCTCAGAGTCAGTTTTGTCGCAACCAAATGACCACTATTATGAACGCGGCTGTATTCAAATTGAAGATGTACAAAAATCTGCACGCTCCGGCGCGTGCTTATCGCGTGTGACGACGCCTTTATACGCGTCTTCGGTGATATTTGTATATTATTATACACCATACGCCGTATGCAATAAAACGATGTAAGTAATTGTTTTATAGCATGCGTATTTTTTTAATATACCGCAAAAAGTAGCTGATTTCAAGAACAACTCGACTTATTAATATAGTCACCTAATAGTAAGTACAAGACTAAGAATAGGCCTATAATATATCCCTTGAAACCTTTTGTTACCTATCCGTGATAGGGAGCAGCTGTAGCTACTTATGCTAATGGAATAAAATTAAAAAAATATATATGAGAACTAGCTGACCTGGCAAACGTTGTTTTGCCCTTAGGGGTGATCTCTCAAGTTGGATCGAACTGCACATGGTGTGCGAATTTTATTATAATCGGTTAAGTGGTTTAGGAGTCCATTGAGGACAAACATTGTGACACGAGATTTATATATATTAGGATGATCCGACTATGATCCGACTCACAATTTGAACACGTGACTTATTGATGACAACTGTAATAATAACTGTCGTATTTTTTTAATTTCGTTCCATTAGCAATCTTAGTATTCAATCAACAAATTTATTTGGATAAGACCGGTAGTGCGACGGCCCTATTCTAATTTTTAAGGTAAAAGTCAAATACCTACGAGTATCTGATATATAAATCTCTCATGTCACATGTCACACATGTCACATGTCACACATATCACATGTGGCAAATGGCAAAACAACGTTTGATCGGTCAGACAGTTATGATTTAAATATTGAATGGAAGCAGGCGTTATTTTGCAGAAATCCATAATAAGCAGGACAGATTAATTTGTTTTGCTATAATTTTTGTACAATATGCAGTGACACTACCCACATGAAACACCACACACAATTTTCTAACACTTTCTTCGACGCACGTTTCGTCCCGACACCGGGACATCCTCAGGAAATGTTGACTTCACAATGCGAAGTCGTAGAGAAGACTCTACGTACTAAATGAAACAAATTAATATGTCCTGCTAGTTATGATTTATTTATTTATTTTATTGCAGTCATGTACAAACATATTGCTAGTACACATAGCAAAATAATGGCACATACCTAAATAAGTAGCTAGTAGGTACATGACGCCCTGTAAAAAATTAATACGATACATAATTTTTCTAAAAAAATATGTTCTGAAAGTTGAATGTTATTCTTGAAAATATATGTGCCTATTAAGTTTATCCCAGGTATCTAAATCCATCCTTATTTTTCACATTTATACCTATAGCTAGCAGTGCAAATATAGATCACCGCAGCGGACAGTGTGGACTCGCCCTAACAAAGACACAGTACAGCATTACTCAATTAGAATGACTGCAATTTAATTAGTTAATGGATATATTCGGTTCTATTCAATTCAGTTGCTTTTAGTTTTCAAGTTAGCGGTCAGACTACCAACTTAGAAACTGCTCAGTATGTACGTCAAGGCAAAGTTTACTTGCATTTGTATCTTGTACATACTAATATAATAAATACATGTAATTATTAAACAGCCCCTTTTGAAATTTCCTCTGAAAAGGGGAATATTACTTTGTAGGAAATGGGGATTGCATTTAATTATTAAAGTAATTTAAGAAGATTACAACTTAATGCCACTAAATTTTTTACCTGCAAATAAAATACATATTTTAGATAAATATACATTCAGAACATAGGATAAAACTATGAATTTTCCAAGAATTCTTTATTCTGATGACGATCTCCCATGCGCATTGGCGCGCGCTCGGATTCGAGCGGGAAGTGTGTTCGCTTCCCGCCAAAGGTACTTTGGAATTTCATAATATTTTCCAAATTAACACAGTTCTGGTCTTAACACAGTCTGGGAAACTTTAGCAAAGACGTCCTGCACAGCGATTTAGCGTTCCGGCACGATTGCGTGTAAAATCGTTTGGGGTTACCAATAGTTATTACGATAAAATCTTCGGCTGCATCATCATTTACCATCAAGTGAGATTGCTACTAAGTACTAACTAGCTTGTATAGTACAAAATAATGAAAAGGTAACCCCTAGAAACTCCATTTTTTGAGTTTTTGAAAGTAAGGAATACTTACGTGACAAGACAGGAAACAGTTTCTATTCCTAGATTCCCTACCCAGCCATGCGTGCAAAGGTATCGAATAGCCCCTTTGCGATCCCGTCTGTATGTCCCGATCTTTGCAACCGGAGACCTTTGACTTCATGTCAATCAATACCGTACTTCCAATGGACTAGTATGTTTCATTTTGCAAGACCTTCAGATTAGGTATCCAGGCATTCAGGTATGTACTAGTGATGTAGGGACGTACCTACTAGCGAGCGCTATTTGCAGCAATTGAACCCCTTATTTATCTCCCTTAGGGGATGAATGTCAATTATTATCCTTGGTCGATAGCAAAATATTCAGATTATGTAGTTGTGTAAGTTAGCAATATAAACGCCTGGGACTTGCATCAATTGGACCCCCCTTTTCCTCCTTTTCCTCCAAAAAGAAGTTTTTTTATAGGTTAAATGATTTTGATGATTTGTTTTTTATTTGAAAGCTGGTGCGTTCCTCCTGTTTCTATTTCAATTGTATCCAGTTCAGGAAGTTACCCATAGAAAAATCATAATATATGAGTCTTAATTTTGCATTAAGTATATTGTGAGCGACAAATGGACGAATAACTTAATATCACGCCAACCGATTTCGATGATTTTTTTGAAGTAGTGTTGAAGTCGTTTTTTTTTGTTAAAATTTTGTATTATAATCTTGGCGAATGGCAATCTATTAAGGCATATTGTGTTTAGTTATGTATTAGCAATATTTTTTTACTATCTACTTTGCCATAGAATCTAATGTAAGCCAAAATGAGATCCAACTCTATCGAATTCTCAACATTAAACTTGTAAGTACATAAATTGTAAAATAATTTAGACGTTTTAAGATTTTATATTAATTGTTTAATTAAGATCACAAGTACGAGGTATTACGAGTACCTTGCTGTAAGTAATTTTCGAGAACATTATTATACTCAATGATAAATAATGATAATATAATCAATTCATTTGAAACACAAATTAGTCTTACAAAGAAAATAAATTTCTACGAACGTGAATTAGTTCAGAAGGTTGTACAGAGGTTGTGAACTCTTAATCAATTTCTAATAAAAAATTGCTACTGCCACGACATTAAACTAATTTTCATCTAAATCTAAGGCTTTCACCACGAGTTACTTAAACGCAACTTAAAAGTGATATGACTATTTCAACTTTTGTTATGATAAAAAAATTACAGAAGAAAACTTGCCAGTTACGGTAACGACTAACGAGTTTAGTGGTTTTTACTCATATCTAAAATATTCAACGTGTATAAAAAAGTTCACCTTACTTAACTTCAAAAATTACTAAAAACACTCAATTAATTTTATTATTATAGAAGATTTTCGTTTCAATGCATCTGTATGAAATTGCATCAAATACCTATTTTTGTATGAAAGGCAGTCGCCGCTTATTTTAAAGACGAGAATGACTACTATGAATTATTTTAATTATATTAATCTTAATTGAATTAAGATTCTTTTAAATTTAAAAACTTCAGTCAAAAGTAACAAGAATATTTTGTATGAAAGAAAATTAGGTATGTAAAATGTGACCTTTCGTGTGTACATACCCTTATACTGAAATAAGACCTCATAAAGTTCTCAATAAGTATTCATATTACCACCAATTTAATATTATTTTTACGTCTCTTAGAAACTTTAAATTAAAATGAAATAAATTGAAGTATGTTCAAAGAAATTATTACATTTATTTTAATTAACGTTTATAACACGTAAAAAATAATTATATTTGAACGTTTGTTGTATGGGAGCCCTATTTAATATTTATTTTATTCTGTTTTCTTTAGTATTAATTGTTGTTATAGCGGCAATATAAATATATTATCATCTATGAAAGTTTCAACTGTCTAGCTACTATACAGTTCAAGAGATACTACCTGGTGACAAACGGAAGAACGGACATACGGACGGTTGAGTCTTAGTAATAGGGACCCGTTTTACCTTTTAGGCCCTCTGCCGAGAATCGAATCCTAGAAATGTCGGTTTCGGCTCAAATCCGAGCGTGTGCGAACGAAAAGGCATGATTTTCGGATATTCACAAATCCCAAGGGAACTGTGGATTTCCTGGACTAAAAAGTAATTTATGTGTTAATCCTGCGTACAATCTATCTCCATTCCAAATTTCAGTCAAATCGGTTCAGTAGTTATGGCGGAAAAGAGTAACAAACGTACACAATTACAAACTTTTACCTTTGTAATGTTAGTGTCTAATGTTATAGTGAAGTTTAAATGTCGCTAACCTTTACGAAAACCCTCTCGCTATTTGACGTTTCTTTTGTACATTATCAAAGGGTTGGATGTTTGATAATTTAAGCTAAGGGATTGTATGAATTCCTTTTTATGTAGTTATTTTTACAAATTGAAAGGGAAATGTGTGAATAATTGTATGTACCAACTCGTTTATTTTATGAACACACTATTATTTTACTGTAAAACAATATTAGCCATTTAGGTTATCAAATAGTTTATGACCACTATTGCATGTAGACAAAAAATTACAATTAAAACCATAGACACTGGATAACTTTTTTTTTTTAGAAAAGTGGCCATATTTTCACGGTCACCAAGACCACACAGCGCCGACGGCCGAACCTTGATCCTTGAGCCCCGCCAACAATAGGTGATAAGGGAAGCCTGCGGTCGGCGGGGAAACCGGCGTTTTTGCATACAGACTCATACGCGACTCGCATCACACCTAACGATCGATCGATCTACCAAGACGTGGATACGGTAGATTTTACTAGATTTGCCAACAGTTAGGTATTAACGAATAGTTTCCAAGTGTCTTAGACCATTCACCGTAGTTTTGGACAAATACCTACTGCAGATATGATAAAAGCTCTTGTACTCGTAAAAATTAAAATGCATGCACTCATCACAAGGATAATATTAACCAAGTATAGAAAAATTTACGCAAACCTAAGCACAAACTAAGATTCACAAACCATGGGTATCTAGTGAAATTTTGAAAAATTCTCTTTCTCTATCTTTTCCATAAAGATACGTAGATAACGAAAGTAACCGACTGAACACGACAATTCTTTGAAAAGTATTATTTCCCCGACTTCAGAAAAAAGTAGCCCTTTTTCAAACCTAAAAACTACAGACTTGAAAAATGAAATGAAAAATGAAAAAATGAAAAAATGATTTATTAATAAAAATATTTCAAAACATTCATCAGTTGTTGGGACATCCTTTTAGGTAAATTTATACCTGTGCCAGGATGTCCCGCTCTTCCGTAGACAATCTTTATGAAAATCTTATAAATAGAAATGAAGTACACATTTAAAATATATACTTAAGTTAAATACAATATAAGTTAAATATCCTAAAAGTGTGTGTGTGTGTATGTGTGTGTGTGTGTGTGTGTGTGTGTATGTGTGTGTGTGTATTTATGTGTGTGTGTGTATGTGTGTGTGTGTATGTGTGTGTGTGTGTGTGTGTGTGTATACATGCGCGCGCAGATAGATCTTTCAGGTGATAACTTCGAGTAATGCCTCAGTGTCTTCATAATTTAGGCTAGTGAGCCATTCAGTTAGAGACTTTTTAAGATCGTGAGTATTTAATGAATATATTTTTAACAAATTATTTACCTTCTTGTAAACATAAGCCGATTGTTTAGTATACTGTTTACTAGCAAATTTAGTTTTTACAGTATTTGTTTCTATTCTAATATTTAGACTTAAACTTAAACTTTGGCATTATCAAAAATGGCTAAATATACGATAGAATCACTGCCTTGAGAATTGAATATACGCAAAACTAGGTGCGAGAGCGTCTCTTCTTTCAACTTCTCAACTCAACTCTAATGTCAGCCGTGCTATTCTGCAAAACAGCGACGAGCGTACATCTCTGCATCTATGAATTTGTCAGTTGTAATAGAGTACAATTTTGCATGCCATATTCGGGTTGGCAGCTGTCTGGCAGCTATTTCATTTTGTAGAATAGCACAGCAGCTGTTATTTTTTTCAATTGTTGATAAGGCTTGCGCTTGACGACAATCATGCCTGGTGGAAAGCAATGATGAGGTCTAGGTTGGAGCGCGCTTGCCTATAGTTAATGCCTATTCACTCTTCTCTTGAAGGCACCCAGATTTTACTTGGCTGGAAACAAGGAGGCTGGAAGGGCGTTCCTTTTTTAGTATGTCACATCCATACACAATTACGATAAATATGAATCACGGTCGATACAATATTTATCGTGGCTGTATGAGGCTTCGCGTCAACTAATCGTCAATAATATGGCAAACAGCCAAGTTGGAAGACCAAGCGAGTATGGTTGAAACCACATACTTACCATTTATTATTATTATTATGATTTTCCATTTTGAACCATTAAGTACTTAACTAACAAGAGGGAGATTACTAGCTGAAGGCAACTTCTATGTTTATACCTATAAGGTCTGTTTTAGTTAGAGCTTAATTGAAAATTGTGTTGCATAATGCATATAAGTATTTAGTAGGTACATAAACCAGGGGGGTTACCACACAATCCGAAAACGCGTGCTAGTGGTACTAACCAGCCTAAATTCATCACACAAGCAATTTTATGTAAATGTGTGAAGATGGTACATACAGTCATTACCTAAGTTTTACTTTCAGCCTGCAATGTGTTAAGCTTTCAAGTTACGAAAAACCAAAGAAAAAAGTTAGGCCTTAGAACTGAATATCGCCGCGGCTTGAGCCCCCGTAGCTCAGCGGTAGAGCACCCAGCCGCGATAGCTGGAACACGCGGGTTCAAACCCGCCGGACGCGATAACTTTGATGCGTAATATATAGGAACCAAAGAAATTATTTATTTGGCAAGCAGATCCTTGCATTGAACGTGTAGAGTATGTGAATTTGTCTGTCCATCTGTCTGTCAGTCACCTTCAACAAACGCGTTAAAATCGCATGCGCAGTTCAAGGCAAGCCGAATCATGAAAGTGGTATATTTAGAGTTAACGAGCCGGTATCAGCTGTGGACGGGCAGTAGGAAGCGCAATAAGAACATGACATGACATGTTTATAAATACTCCCTTCGCGGAATTAACCAAACATTGTAACTGCATTTGTGATTAGTTACTGCCCGCGCCTCCACTTGTGTGAAAATGAGTTTTACCAAGCCCATCCTCATCTTCCTCTTCTTGGGGATACGGCTGTCCAGGGCTCTTTTGTTCCAGTACCTACACAAAAGAAAAAGACGGTTTATCTTTTGCACTCGCTCTCTATATATCCCTTCCAAATTTTGCCGCAAGGACCAACATCAGATCTTTGGCAGGGGTATACTTGACCTCCTGAGGGCAGAGAATATGCTATCCCAGCAGTTGGCTCATTGTCTGTACTAATCAGGGATAATAGAAGTACGACAAGGGATATTGCACTAAAGAGGGATATTGCACTTCTCGTCCAATATCCCTTTGTGCCTGAAGACTAAGATCTTCGAACAGTGCGTATTGCCAGTGATGACATAAAGATGACATAAAGCACCGGCATAGCTCAACGTATCGTGAAGATGAAGTGGCAAATTGGGCAGTAGAGCCAACGGACGTTGGGGATCCAATGTGCTGGAGTGGCGACCCCGCACGGATAAGCGCCGTCTGGCAGACCTCCGACCAGATGAACCGCAATGACAGCGAGTTGCGGGGAGTCACTGGATGCAAGTATCGCATGACCGTGTGAGCTAGAAAGCATTGCAGGAGGCCTTTGTCCAGCTGTGGACGTCCGTCGGCTGAAACGGGCGAACGATGGACTAAGACTGGTAACCAACAGAGTATTTGCATAGGAGTGTCCTCCGCCTCATTACAGAGTCTACATATATATGGCTGTGTCCCGAAGCTTGAAGTTGAATATGTTTGTTCAAGCCACAATACCCGTGCCTTTGACTCACCAAATCCATGGGAACCATAGATTTTTCCAAAGTACCCACCATAGCTGCACCTCGTAGATCCGAAAGAAGTTAAGGACTTAAACTACGAGATGGACTGAAAACGTGAAGGAAGTCGTGAAAAAACGCTGGATCAAGTGGCACAGGACTGTGCAAGTTGGAAATCTTTCACCCATATTGGTTCATTAGTGGAAGATACACACAAACAAACGTTCTCCTTGTTAAAAATGAGTAGCGTTTTACAAACGTCTGATTAATAAAAGTCGTTTACCGACTAGCTCTTAATACAGCCAATCAGCGCTAAATCTCTTAACTCTTTGGCAAAGTCGTGGCAGTTTAAAGCCGAAAAACGTATAAAAAATCAAGAACACGCTGCGCCGACTCGTGATAAATCGGCCCGGCTTATTATTTTTGCCCATTTAAATTACGAATAGCCCCATTTTTTTGTGCAGCTGAGATTTTTGGCAGGCTGCCGATTTCTGTGGTGCACGGGGTGACATTTTAGAAGTGGTCAGCGATGCGAAAACTGAAACTAACGATATGGCTGGTAATAATTGTATACGTTTTTAGTAGCTGACCACGCCCTGCTCCAATTGGAAAATTACATGGAAATTTTGAGAAATCGTTCGCTATCCCTTTTCTATTTTAGTTTGGGGATTACTGAAAAGAAGGAATACTTACTCTGAGTAAAATTAATGGAACTATGCTCTGAGCAATATTTATTTTTCTAGATTCAAAGGTTGGGCTGAGTAATTCCAAGAGAGTAAATAATAAATATTTTTTAATTGCAGTGCAATGCAGACTTATAGCCTAGAAACGACTGACGGTATAGGTGCTGTGGTGTGAATTGATCGAGGTGATTTTAAGAAAGAAGTGAAGTTCATCTACTAAAAATAACCAATTATTTAAATTGGTCTCAATGTAAACAGAATTAATTTGTTTGCATTTGAAAAAGACATGGGTTGTAAGTACCTAATAGTTCAAGTTTTAGTGACACTGATCCTTTTCAAAATGTCACCCAGTATATATGATTTTATTCCGGCCGCTACACCACACATTGGGGCCATAAATCAATTTTTGCATTAAGTAATTGAATTTATGATCTGTTTATTGCAATGGGATATTGTTGTTAAGCGACTATTATGTTGCGTTTGTAATTTTAATTTTTTTCTTTATAATTATACCCAATATATTTGGGATAAGAACCCAGGAAGGGAAGGGACACAAGACAAGAAAGGTTGATAGTAAATTCCTACGACGACTCAATGGCTCAGCGGTAGTGGTCCCGCCGTCTGCGTCGGAGGCCGTGGGTTCGATTTCCACTACTAGAAAATATAAGTGTGCTGAGCAAGAATGTTTTCGAATGTCTTGGCATTTACATATTATATCTACAGTTATTCCGTTATCCAGTACCCATAACACGTAAGCTATCGCTCACTTTGGTGCTAGGATGCGATTTGCGTAATGTACTGATATGCTCATAGACTAGCTGTTGCGCGTGGAATTGCCCGCACGAACTTCTACATTTATCACGTCATAATGAGCCAATCTTAAAAGGCAGACATGTGGTGTCGTAGACTTTGTTTTAAAACTTTTAAAGGAAAACAATTCCGTCATACATAATTTTTGCATAACTTTAACCGTTTACGCAGCGCACGGAATTCAAGCTCTCGGAAAGCAACAATTTTTCTAGTTTTTGAAATATTTTTCCTTGATACACCGCTCCTTTTGGTCATATAGCTTGAAACCTTCCTCAATAAATGGGCTATGCATGACAACAATAATTTTCAAATCGGACCAGTAGTTCCTGAGATTAGCGGGTTCAAACAAACTCTTCAGCTTTATAATATTAAATTATACAATCTTTTCATTTCAAGACATTCCTTTTCGGTAACTTTACTTTTGAATGGCAAATAATTAATAAATACAAATAATTTACACTATCCTTATTTCATTTAAAGGCTTCTGTTTCATAACTAAACGTTTCCGGGCCATATGGGAAAAAAATTCAGAAAAGATTCCCATCCTGCCCGGCAAACCGGCCGATTGCACGGTGCGCAACGGGCAGGATGGGAATTTTTTGTGCCATCCTGCCCGGTACCGGGCAGACGCACCGGGCGAAATGGGAGCAACCCCTATTGATTTATATTTTATGTAATGTAAAGTCCTACTAGCTGAAGTACTGCGCCAGGGAGGTCGCCAAGTAGGTAATCCATTGCTATTAAAAGTATGAAAGCCCGTCCTGGGTTCCGCACGCGACCCGTGTACGCGTCAACGTGTCCCCGTTATCTTGACACGGGGAAATAGCTGAAAAACTCACACACTGGGTAGAAAATTGTGTTTCTATTTATTTACTTACTTAGTTACTCGCTAAGTGGGTAAGGCGTGGCTATGTGACATGTTTGTGATCATCACAGAAAGCCGACGATTGCTCAAATGGAATCAAATTCAAAACACGTATGAGAATAAAAGTTGTCTGCGCAGAAGTCACGTGATAAATTTAGTGATCATAATTATGGAGTTCTCGAACATTCGGTCGGTAATAATTATGTCATAATATGGCTGCAAACCGTCATGTTAGTATCGATAATGTTTCTATTAAAGTTAGAAAGTTAGTTGAAGCAAGCAGGCTGTAAATAAAACCATATAATCATAGAGAAGGGAATAGAGAGATATAATTTTATTTCTATAGGTATCTGGAGCGTGTCCCGAGAAAAGAGCCAGAAGCGACGGACAGACAAACAAGGCTTCTATTTCTCTTTCTTCCTTAAGTATTTTGACAGTCAAATCCACCACAGACCGCAAGGAATAACTTTGTATTGACTAAGTCTAGTATTATTCACCCAAATAAAAGGTTCACAGTTCGATTATCCATCGTTTCCACGTCGCCGCCGATGTTCGCTCGCCTCACGCCTGTGTAAGCAATCATAAACAAGCGAGCTGTAGCAGGTCGTCTGGCCGAGCGCCGCCGGGGTGAACGCCTAGTGCAGAATAGGCCCCGCCGGGTCAATCACACCCGTCTGCGACACTCACGGGCGTCCAGTGCGAGCAACAACAGTCTCTAAGCAAAGAATATGACTGTCAAGACTGATAATTACATTGGATATCGATGTTCGCTCGTCTCACGCTTTTACGAGTATAAGCAATCATAAACAAGCGAGCTGTAGCATGTTGTCTGGCCGAGCGCCGCCGGCGTGAACGCCTAGTGCAGAATAGGCCCCGCCGGGTCAATCACACCCGTCTGCGACACTCACGGGCGTTCAGTGCGACCAACAACAGTCTCCAACCAAAGAATATGAATGTCAAGACTGATAATTCCATATGTCATCGATGTTCGCTCGCCTCACGCCTGTGTAAGCAATCATAAACAAGCGAGCTGTAGCAGGTCGTCTGGCCGAGCGCCGCCGGCGTGAACGCCTAGTGCAGAATAGGCCCCGCCGGGTCAATCACACCCGTCTGCGACACTCACGGGCGTCCAGTGCGAGCAACAACAGTCTCTAAGCAAAGAATATGACTGTCAAGACTGATAATTACATTGGATATCGATGTTCGCTCGTCTCACGCTTTTACGAGTATAAGCAATCATAAACAAGCGAGCAGTAGCAGGTCGTCTGGCCGAGCGCCGCCGGCGTGAACGCCTAGTGCAGAATAGGCCCCGCCGGGTCAATCACACCCGTCTGCGACACTCACGGGCGTTCAGTGCGACCAACAACAGTCTCCAACCAAAGAATATGAATGTCAAGACTGATAATTCCATATGTCATCGATGTTCGCTCGCCTCACGCCTGTGTAAGCAATCATAAACAAGCGAGCTGTAGCAGGTCGTCTGGCCGAGCGCCGCCGGCGTGAACGCCTAGTGCAGAATAGGCCCCGCCGGGTCAATCACACCCGTCTGCGACACTCACGGGCGTCCAGTGCGAGCGACAACAGTCTCTAAGCAAAGAATATGACTGTCAAGACTGATAATTACATTGGATATCGATGTTCGCTCGTCTCACGCTTTTACGAGTATAAGCAATCATAAACAAGCGAGCAGTAGCAGGTCGTCTGGCCGAGCGCCGCCGGCGTGAACGCCTAGTGCAGAATAGGCCTCGCCGGGTCAATCACACCCGTCTGCGACACTCACGGGCGTTCAGTGCGACCAACAACAGTCTCCAACCAAAGAATATGAATGTCAAGACTGATAATTCCATATGTCATCGATGTTCGCTCGCCTCACGCCTGTGTAAGCAATCATAAACAAGCGAGCTGTAGCAGGTCGTCTGGCCGAGCGCCGCCGGGGTGAACGCCTAGTGCAGAATAGGCCCCGCCGGGTCAATCACACCCGTCTGCGACACTCACGGGCGTTCAGTGCGACCAACAACAGTCTCCAACCAAAGAATATGAATGTCAAGACTGATAATTCCATATGTCATCGATGTTCGCTCGCCTCACGCCTGTGTAAGCAATCATAAACAAGCGAGCTGTAGCAGGTCGTCTGGCCGAGCGCCGCCGGGGTGAACGCCTAGTGCAGAATAGGCCCCGCCGGGTCAATCACACCCGTCTGCGACACTCACGGGCGTTCAGTGCGACCAACAACAGTCTCCAACCAAAGAATATGAATGTCAAGACTGATAATTCCATTTGTCATCGATGTTCGCTCGCCTCACGCCTGTGAAAGCAATCATAAACAAGCGAGCTGTAGCAGGTCGTCTGACCGAGCGCCGCCGGGGTGAACGCCTAGTGCAGAATAGGCCCCGCCGGGTCAATCACACCCGTCTGCGACACTCACGGGCGTTCAGTGCGAGCAACAACAGTCTCCAACCAAAGAATATGAATGTCAAGACTGATAATTCCAAATGTCATCGATGTTCGCTCGCCTCACGCCTGTGTAAGCAATCATAAACAAGCGAGCTGTAGCAGGTCGTCTGGCCGAGCGCCGCCGGGGTGAACGCCTAGTGCAGAATAGGCCCCGCCGGGTCAATCACACCCGTCTGCGACACTCACGGGCGTTCAGTGCGAGCAACAACAGTCTCCAACCAAAGAATATGAATGTCAAGACTGATAATTACATTTGTCATCGATGTTCGCTCACCTCACGCCTGTGTAAGCAATCATAAACAAGCGAGCTGTAGCAGGTCGTCTGGCCGAGCGCCGCCGGGGTGAACGCCTAGTGCAGAATAGGCCCCGCCGGGTCAATCACACCCGTCTGCGACACTCACGGGCGTTCAGTGCGAGCAACAACAGTCTCCAACCAAAGAATATGAATGTCAAGACTGATAATTCCAAATGTCATCGATGTTCGTTCGCCTCACGCCTGTGTAAGCAATCATAAACAAGCGAGCTGTAGCAGGTCGTCTGGCCGAGCGCCGCCGGCGTGAACGCCTAGTGCAGAATAGGCCCCGCCGGGTCAATCACACCCGTCTGCGACACTCACGGGCGTTCAGTGCGAGCAACAACAGTCTCCAACCAAAGAATATGAATGTCAAGACTGATAATTCCAAATGTCATCGATGTTCGCTCGCCTCACGCCTGTGTAAGCAATCATAAACAAGCGAGCTGTAGCAGGTCGTCTGGCCGAGCGCCGCCGGCGTGAACGCCTAGTGCAGAATAGGCCCCGCCGGGTCAATCACACCCGTCTGCGACACTCACGGGCGTCCAGTGCGAACAACAACAGTCTCCAACCAAAGAATATGAATGTCAAGACTGATAATTACATTTGTCATCGATGTTCGCTCACCTCACGCCTGTGTAAGCAATCATAAACAAGCGAGCTGTAGCAGGTCGTCTGGCCGAGCGCCGCCGGGGTGAACGCCTAGTGCAGAATAGGCCCCGCCGGGTCAATCACACCCGTCTGCGACACTCACGGGCGTTCAGTGCGAGCAACAACAGTCTCCAACCAAAGAATATGAATGTCAAGACTGATAATTACATTTGTCATCGATGTTCGCTCACCTCACGCCTGTGTAAGCAATCATAAACAAGCGAGCTGTAGCAGGTCGTCTGGCCGAGCGCCGCCGGGGTGAACGCCTAGTGCAGAATAGGCCCCGCCGGGTCAATCACACCCGTCCGCGACACTCACGGGCGTCCAGTGCGAACAACAACAGTCTCCAACCAAAGAATATGAATGTCAAGACTGATAATTCCATTTGTCATCGATGTTTGCTCATCTCACGCCTGTGTAAGCAATCATAAACAAGCGAGCTGTAGCAGGTCGTCTGGCCGAGCGCCGCCGGGGTGAACGCCTAGTGCAGAATAGGCCCCGCCGGGTCAATCACACCCGTCCGCGACACTCACGGGCGTCCAGTGCGAACAACAACAGTCTCCAACCAAAGAATATGAATGTCAAGACTGATAATTCCATTTGTCATCGATGTTCGCTCGCCTCACGCCTGTATAAGCAATCATAAACAAGCGAGCTGTAGCACGTCGTCTGGCCGAGCGCCGCCGGGGTGAACGCCTAGTGCAGAATAGGCCCCGCGGGGTCAATCACACCCATCTGCGACACTCACGGGCGTTCAGTGCGAGCAACAACAGTCTCCAACCAAAGAATATGAATGTCAAGTCCGATAATTCCATTTGTCATCGATGTTCGCTCGCCTCACGCCTGTGTAAGCAATCATAAACAAGCGAGCTGTAACAGGTCGTCTGGCCGAGCGCCGCCGGGGTGAACGCCTAGTGCATAATAGGCCCCGCCGGGTCAATCACACCCGTCTGCGACACTCGCGGGCGCTCAGTGCGACCAACAACAGTCTCCAACCAAAGAATATGAATGTCAAGACTGATAATTCCATTTGACATCGATGTTCGCTCGCCTCACGCCTGTATACGTAATCATAAACAAGCGAGCTGTAGCAGGTCGTCTGGCCGAGCACCGCCGGGGTGAACGCCTAGTGCAGAATAGGCTCCGCCGGGTCAATCACACCCGTCTGCGACACTCACGGGCGTTCAGTGTGACCAACAACAGTCTCCAACCAAAGAATATGAATGTCACAACTGATAGTTCCATTTGTCATCGATGTTCGCTCGCCTCTCGCCTGTGCAAGCAATCATAAACAAGCGAGCTGTAGCAGGTCGTCTGTCCAAGCGCCGCCGGGGTGAACGCCTAGTGCAGAATAGGCTCCGTCGGGTCAATCACACCCGTCTGCGATACTCACGGGCGTTCAGTGCGAGCAACAACAGTCTCCAACCGAAGAATAAGAATGTCAAGACTGATAATTCCATTTGTCATCGATGTTTGCTCGCCTCACGCCTGTGTAAGCAATCATAAACAAGCGAGCTGTAGCAGGTCGTCTGGCCGAGCGCCGCCGGGGTGAACGCCTAGTGCAGAATAGGCCCCGCCGGGTCAATCACACCCGTCTGCGACACTCGCGGGCGCTCAGTGCGAGCAACAACAGTCTCCAACCAAAGAATATGAATGTCAAGACTGATAATTCCATTTGACATCGATGTTCGCTCGCCTCACGCCTGTATACGTAATCATAAACAAGCGAGCTGTAGCAGGTCGTCTGGCCGAGCGCCGCCGGGGTGAATGCCTAGTGCAGAGTAGGCTGATAATCGACGAAGAGTTATGCGTCCATTTCCTGTAAATAAAAAAAAAGATAAAACTTGCAATAAAAATATTATGTCAACTTGATGGTATAAGATTCTACAAATCGGTTCAATAATTTTTAACACTTGAATCTTCAAGTGTCTGAAGTTTTTAGGGTTCCATGCCAAAATGGTAAAAATAGAACCCTTATTTCGTTTAGCTGCATAATATGCAAATAATAAAATAAATTAAAATGGCTCGCGTAACTGGGTGTCAGTGTGTCTCAGTATATTAGATACACAGCTACCAAACCGCCAGACAGACAAATGAATTTGCAAGTTCTTGAAACTTGCGCCCTAGGTTTGGACTTGAGACAGATTCTACGACGGATTCCCGTTTTGGACATCTTGATATTCCATTTCAGCTAATGTATCGCTTTGGCTGTAGTTTAATTACCAACCATTGGACGTCTATCGTTTAGACTATTCTACTGTGGACTCATAAGAAGGCTCAGAGGCACTCAGCAAGCAATTGAGAGAGTTGCTATGAGTTTCGAATATGGAATGAGATCCGCAACAGAACCAAAATGATCGACATAGCTCATCGTGTCGCAAAATTGAAGTGGCAATGAGCGAGGCACATATTAGCTTGTAGAGCCGACAGACCTTGGGGCCCAGAGCTCAAGGCATTGGAATAGCGGTCACGAAAAGGGAAGCGCAGTATCGGCAGTCCCTCCATCAAGTGGGCGGACGACTTAAAAAAAGACGCGAAGATTCGTTGGCGCCAGGCAGCGCAAGATCGTGGTATTTGGCTATCATGTCAGGAGGCCTATGTCCAGCAGTGGACGTCCGTCGGCTAAAAAGATGACTGTGGTCCAATCGTGGATCACAAGTTTTGATTTTTAAGTCTACTTATAATTATTATTTAAAAGAAAAATTATGAAACGAGCAAGCCTTTCTTAAAACATTTAAATTATACACAAAAAGAATCAATATTCACCCACAGAATGCGTATTGAGCAGAATCAATTACGCTGATGTGTCCCTATACATACTTTATTCGTCTTTATTCTTCTTTATTGTTCTTTATTAGTTAGCAATACTTTATTCGTCTTAGCGTGAAAAGCGATTCAAAATAGCAGGATTTAAGCGAAAGAAAGGCTCGATGCACCATAGCCAAGTTTATCTTTAAACTAAACACACTAAGATACCGATATAATTCTATTATAGTTGATAATAATACCTATAATTGTAGTAGTCACAAGCTTGTCATTAAGATTTACAGCCAGATCATAATATTATTACAATAGTTTTTGTAATAGTGCATAGTGCTTCCTCATTTTTAATTAGATACCATTAAGTTCTCAGTGAGAAGGAGGGAAAAGATAAATTATGTATGTAATTAGGATACCAAGATTAAGTATAAAAGATACAGGGAATACTTGTGGATGCCCGCTTTCTACCTTGCAGAACTCTGTTATACCTTCTCAGGACTGAACTAAAAAAATCTAGCGGACTCCTACGTCCATGTACTTATGGCAAACAGCCCAAGTCTAGTTTTGTGCGTTGATAAATCAGTCAGTCAGTCACACCAACTTTTCCTTTCATCCTTCATTCCTTCATCACAGATGACGGTCAGTCTTATAGAGGCATAGGTAGTCAAAGATTTTATAAATTATAATGGTAGGATAATATTTTACGTAAGCCTTTTCCATACATAAAGTGGCGCCATCCGTCAAAATTCCTACGAATTACTGAGTCACTCCGTCGTACGCGTTGCCTGATTCTTGTATTTGTATATGGGTCATTTTGCCGCTCCTACTCTCCGAGTACTTAATAGAAGGTACAAAATTCTGGTTTACATTATAATACAGTCCAGTACAATAATCTAGGAAGGCCATTCCAGCCCTATTTATAGCGGGGTCGTCTTTAATAGTGGCAATTTCATTTTATTGCATTATTACCCGGCTCGTAACTGTGTTTTATTTGATAACATCATTGCAGCGATGCGCGTATTTGCATACATTATAACATAATATACA
Source organism: Coenonympha glycerion (assembly GCA_963855885.1). Classification (NCBI taxonomy): domain Eukaryota; kingdom Metazoa; phylum Arthropoda; class Insecta; order Lepidoptera; family Nymphalidae; genus Coenonympha; species Coenonympha glycerion. Next base: position 1,447,189 of record OY979646.1, read on the forward strand.
ATAATATTAAACATAATTAAGTATATTATTATGTATGTTATAAACACGATCGTATAATACCTAAGAACCACTTTAGGTATAAGTTCATGTCATAGCAATTTTATCCGCTAGTTTTATGGACTTGGTACGAGTATATTATATCAGACTTGGTATTATAAATTATGCAAAGGGATTTCTATTATTATAAGAGAAGTAAAGCTTCTTATGATAAGGTTAAGCTTCTTGTAGCTTAAGGTAATAATTTATTAAGAAGCTGTATATATTCCTAAATTCATTGAGTGTCCACTGAATTGAAATTTGAAGTGTCGGTTACCGTAACAAAGCTTCAAGTTCAATGGTTATTCCCAGGTTAACTAATGACGTTTTGCGCCTAAAGAAGTTCCTACGTCAAAGTTTATTTAGGTACACAGTAAAGTTTTCTTTTGTTAGAAATAGCGTTCTGTTATTTAAAGGAGATATTTCAAAGTGGGCTAGGTCTTGTACGTTAGCTCAAACAATTAAGAACAATCTGTTGTTCAAGGGAAAAATAAAATTATTTAGTTAAAACGAATACTTTAGGTAAAAACTCTTTCTTGTTATCTGGAACCCTCGTATCCTTAGTTTTAAGTCGTGAATGGTTATCACCATTAAAGTGACCATGTAAAACAAAACGACGTGTCATAAGAGCCTTTGTATGCTAGGCCTATATGAAATAAAGAATTTTTCTATTCTATTCTATTTTATACCCAAGTTTAACGTACATAGACCTGGCCCAAGGCTCATACATTGATGAAACGTCTACATTTCATAAAAATCATCATATTTTTATACTGACCCACTCATATACCAAAATTGCCAAAATCGAACAAATAAGATTTTCGAGATTTATTTCGATGGGTAAAACCAACATTTAACAAATAATTCATAATAATAATAAAACTCGAAAATTTTACACAGAATTGGATGTTTGTTGGTTATAAACAGACGCACATCACGATTTTGAAGTGACATTTTACATTAACACTTTCATAATATCCCAGTTACAATACAAAAAAAATTAGGCATCAAGTGACCTAGAATGGAAGGAACCCTTGGCTGAATGAGGGGATACCCGGCCATTGCACTTATGGACGAAGACGAGAAAGATGTGACGTAGGTACGAGTATGTTGAAGGCAAATTTTCTCAAATATGGCGTTGCACGTCGTACATTTCGGTACCGCTGACAGAACAAATTACTAGTACCTCTGTCGGTGACTTACATTAGCGCCATTTTACAGTTTTGACGTATTAAAAATGACGCTTCAGGGCGAAGCTTAAAAACACATGTGTGACGTCACTAAGTAACGTCCTTTATATGTTTAGTTAATGAGAAATATACATAAACTGAAAAGGTGTATACGCGGCAAGTAAGCTGATCCAAAATGACAGCTGTCTGCGCAGATACATCTCCTCGCACCTCAGTTTACATCCGAAAAGGTGTTCTGCGCTTACATTACAAACTATTATAAGTATAGGTATTTTTTTCCCAGCAGAACTATGGATTTCAAACCTTAGTTAGCAATCCCGTTTGAAAATCGCATGGAAACCGTTCCTTTTTCCAGGAATTCAGCCTTTTCTCGACTCCCTTGCAAAGAGTTTAGCTTCGAAAATTTGCTAGCATAATGAACAGATATTATTTTATAGATCCACAAAATAATAATTAATTCGTGCTTCTCCAAAATAAAATCATACATCGGCCAATCATCGCCGGTAACCATAGCAATGCAATAATCACCAGCCAATTAGCGCCTTGGCTGCAAGCATTTTAACCAATCGACTACAAATATGTATCGATACCATATTTAAATATAATTGCAGAATCACACAGCAGTCTCTTAATTTGAACCCGGATACTCAACGAGCAGACCTGGGGCCTTATTCTGTATCGTTCACTTAGTTAGTTAGTAACCCAAACTGGGTTATTAACTAAGAAAACGGAGGCAAAAATACTATTTTTGTATTCTATTTGTACAAGATAGCAACTAGCATGGTATACTGATATGATACCATACCGACCTAGGTTGGTAATTTGTGCAAAAATAGGATTTTTGCCTTCGTTTTCTTAGTTAATAACCCAGTTAGGGTTACTAACTAACTAAGTGAACGATACAGAATAAGGCCCCTGAATTTCGAAATCCCTGACTTTGTTATGTTTGAATACACTAGCTGTTACAATCGGAACTTTCGACTATGCACCCCTGCACTTTTGGGATGGCGGAAAGCCGGTTGAAAAATTCAAAAATTCATTTCCGCCGCTGCCCTTTCAGGCTCAATATTTTGCGTATCGACAATATGAAACCATTGCTTGCTTTTCAATCCAAAGTCAACAATATCGAATTTAATTACTAGCATGGATAGGGTGACCAATTCGTGCGTGCATATTCAGTTAAGTAGGTACAATTGTAAGTAAAATTAATTGATTTTTTGGTAAAGTGAAGTTTGAGCGAATTGGGCGATATTCACAATCAAGTTTTACACGTGAAAAAACGTATATTCAATTTTTGCATACCTAATCATAAAAAAAATTGGTTGCCTGTAAAGTCGGTATACGGGCGAAAGTTTTACGTGACAACGACTTTGAGTGGTAAAATAATCTTTCTATGTCTGTCTCTCTCGCTCTTAGGCGGGCTAACCATGCCCGAGTGGAAGGGACGCGTGCCTCTCACTCGCTCTCATTGTGAGCGCATAACGTGAGCGGAGCGTAACGCAGTTTCTTGAAGTGTCACCCGGCAAACCAATTTATAAGACGTTGTCACGTCAAAATAATGTTTTGATCCACACTGGAAAACTGTGACCCTAACATAGTTAGACACTGGTGTCTGTTTATAATCTGTACCAGACTGTACCTGTTTAAAATATCAGCAATTTCAAATCGATTCAGCACTTTAATTTATCGGTTTGTATATTGCATAAATAGATCTTTGTTTTTATTTATTCCGGCACCCCGCACCACCAACCACGTATCCAGTTTCAAATATTCCTTCACATTATTGGTTGCCTGGTAGAAATCGCTATGTAGCGATAAGGCCGCCAAATTGTACTCCTAAGTTTGTTTGTATTTAATTTATTTCTTTTTTTCTATATTTTTATTCTGTGGTGTGCAATAAAGAGTTTTATCTATCTATCTATCTATCTATCTTTTAATCCGCAGCCGAACATAGTTAAACAACAATTTCTGCTTACAAAAGTACCGATTTGAAAAATCAGCAACTTAAATTGTAATGGCATTGTAATACTCGATGTTTTAAAGTGATAATCCAGTTAGTTGTGTCCCCAGTAACAAGCCCCATGGTTACCCTAAAGGCTCGTGTGTATGCTTGTAGACGCAGTGTATAAAGACTCGATAGAGGGTTGTTAGCTGCAGTGTTGTGTTTATTGTGCGCTGCGCCCGCCTGCCCACAATGGGGATTGCGACCCAGTTTTTACACATGCCTCTTTTTATGATCATAATAGTATCGTTTCGACTAAATACCTCTTACCATACTCGATGTTTTAAAGTGATAATCCAGTTAGTTGTGTCCCCAGTCACAAGCCCCATGGTTACCCTAAAGGCTCGTGTGTATGCTTGTAGACGCAGTGTATAAAGACTCGATAGAGGGTTGTTAGCTGCAGTGTTGTGTTTATTGTGCGCTGCGCCCGCCTGCCCACAATGGGGATTGCGATCCAGTTTTTACACATGCCTCTTTTTATGATCATAATAGTATCGTTTCGTCTAAATACCTCTTACCACGATGTTTTAAAGTGATAATCCAGTTAGTCGTGTCCCCAGTCACAAGCCCCATGGTTACCCTAAAGGCTCGTGTGTATGCTTGTAGACGCAGTGTATAAAGACTCGATAGAGGGTTGTTAGCTGCAGTGTTGTGTTTATTGTGCGCTGCGCCCGCCTGCCCACAATGGGGGTTGCGACCCAGTTTTTACACATGCCTCTTTTTATGATCATAATAGTATCGTTTCGTCTAAATACCTCTTACCATACTCGATGTTTTAAAGTAATAATCTAGTTAGTTGTGTCCCCAGTTACAAGCCCCATGGTTACCCCAAAAGCTCGTGTGTATGCTTGTAGACGCAGTGTATAAAGACTCGATAGAGGGTTGTTAGCTGCAGTGTTGTGTTTATTGTGCGCTGCGCCCGCCTGCCCACAATGGGGATTGCGACCCAGTTTTTACACATGCCTCTTTTTATCATCATGATAGTATCGTTTCGACTAAATACCTCTTACCATACTCGATGTTTTAAAGTGATAATCCAGTTAGTTGTGTACCCCGTAACAAGCCCCATGGTTACCCTAAAGGCTCGTGTGTATGCTTGTAGACGCAGTGTATAAAGACTCGATAGAGGGTTGTTAGCTGCAGTGTTGTGTTTATTGTGCGCTGCGCCCGCCTGCCCACAATGGGGATTGCGACCCAGTTTTTACACATGCCTCTCGTTATGTGCGGGAAATGGAAGTTTGATGGGAGCCTTGTTTCGACTAATACCTTTTGTAAGCCGCTGGCGTAGCGCGGTATTTGAGAGGAGAGTATTGGTTAGTTGTGATAGTATGAAAAAGTTTTCGTGGCTTTTTCTGCAGCTGTAGCCATATTAAGATTTCTCAATAACTAGGATTCTTGGAACGTAGTGTCCTAACTAGACTTCTACGAGAAGTAGAAAAATCATGTACCTAATAAAACTTTCTTACAAAAGCTTTATATTATAATTATTACATGTTAAAGGAGTTTCTTGCCAGTTCTTCTGGGTGCAAACCTGCTATTCGAACTTGGAGTTAGAATTTTGACTTTTCATAAAAGCCCGTATTGGTAGAGTATTGGGCTTATGTGAAAAACAAGTAAATAGGTAATAAAAAATTGGTCAAGTGAAAGCCAGGCTTGCGCACTGAGGGTTCCGTACTATGAAGCACTACTTTCAATAGTATTAAAGTAAACTAAGCACCTCTGCCTACCAAATTCACGTTAAACGTTCACGGTTGTTGTATGGGAGCCCCTGTATTTTTTCATTAAGAGCATTTCTACTTGGTGGCTGAAAAATTAAATAAGGATCAATTAAATAAATAATAAGGATTGTGAGTGTTACATTTTTGTATTTGTTTAAAGAACCCATTATTACAATAAACAGCGAGTCTATAGACAGATTTTTATGTTAGTAAGTTTGTATTCCTGGTTCAGCTATTATTTCGTAGTTAGACTACCAAACCAGAATGCGAGTACTAAAGCTTAGTCTTAGAACTATTCCATTGTCTACCAAAGGAAATAAACTGAACGGATGCCGAACTAAATTGCGCTAGACATTAGGCAAATTTCAGACATCCCTTTGCTTACCAAAACTTATTACCTCGATTTCTAATACGAGTACATTCCTAATGCGAAGACGGAGGCTACAAACTACCAGGCTTACATCAAAGGACTACCTAGTCAAATAAACACAGGCGGTCCGACTGTAGGATGCTTTGGCTAAATGAAATCTTGGACTTAGGTGCGTTTGGTTGGTGCTGCATGAAGCAATTACGAGCTCTGTACTCACATGTTAGGTTAATGAAATTTTGGATTTGGGATTACGCTTGCGCTTGAAACTGCGTATAGTAGTTAGCTTTTTTTATTTTTTTTACGCTTTACAAGTTAGTACTTGACTGCGATCTCACCTGATGGTAAGTGATGATGCAGCCGAAGTTGTTAGCGTACTAACTTGGAAGGGGTAAGTTATGTCACCCCAACGGTTTCTACACAGCATCGTACCGGAACGCTATATCGCTTGGCGGTACGTCTTTGCTGGTAGGGTGGTAACTAGCCACGGCCAAAGCCTCCCACCAGACCAGCTTGAATGAATTATAAGGAACAGCCCCTAGATTATGAAAGAAAAACGTAAAAGAACTCTATTACGAATCGAATGAAACCTAATAGTTATTTGTTATGCAAGGGCGCAAAGTGGATTTTTGGGCCGAGTGTCAAATTTGAATGCTGAGCGGCGAAGGATTCTAGGGTTGAACCCTGAGCGCAGCGAGGGGTTCAAAGAATAGAATCCTGAGCATAGCGAGGCATTCAAAGACACGAGACCCAAAAAAATTTGCGCCCGTCCATAACACAAAATTTTTCATCTCACCACAGCGAGGAAAATCACCAGAAGAACACTTTAGATCGGCATTGCGATTTATGTTAAATGTTGTTTTTGGTAACTCGGAATAATTTCACTTACTGAAACCACCTTCAATCATCACTCACCGTATTTCAAAGTTAAAACAAAAAAATAATGAATAAAGTAATAAAAATATTAGGTATTTTCATTTAATCACGATTGGAAACATAGACAACTATCACTAGACCAGAAAAAAAAATTGAGAAACTTTTTTTTTACTTTTTTTTTAATGCGTTCTGAAATAGGAATTTCTAAGAACCAAAGATAATATAAAATTTTATAAATATTTTAACAATAATTACATAAACAACGAGGAAAAATCATGGATTTAATTAGATTTCTTTTATAATTAATAAAACTAAATAGGAGTTATTATATTTATTGATATTCTAAGAAAAAGTAAAAATAAAAAAACTAATGTACCTATACAAACTCTATGGTCGAACTTTTTTACTGAACGTATGTGTTATTAGAAAAAAAATAAAGTCTTCAGCTGTGACATTGACATGACACGTAATTCGAGTTTGACGTTGGAAATGCTTTTCGGCCCAAGGGCCGGAAGGGATTTTCATACTACTTTGTCTCCCTTGGGAAAAATGAAAATGCTTTGGCGGCCTAGGGAATATAATAGCATTTTCCGCCCGCATTTCGGGCATTAAAAAACGCTTTTCCGAGCGGGTGAGATGAAAACAATTTTGACAGAGTGGGGCTCGTCTTCGTGGATTGAAATACCTAGGTATATCGTAATTGTTTACAAATTCTGCCCGCTGATTGGCTCCCTGATTTACTATAGCCGATTGGGTTGCAGAATACGATATAATACGATTACGATAACGATACATATGTTTATTTTACGCAATCAAACCCTAGTTTAGAAAAGTGTTTTTTTTTTACCAGAGTGTGGCGAAGCACTAACGGTCTAAAATTCTTGAGAAGTCATTCTTTTATTTTATTTTATTGATAGACTTACGCTTGACTTCAGTCTTGTCTGATGGATAGCAATGATGAGGAGCAATGATAAGGTGGGACCTTCCAACTATAACTATGTATGTTTATACTTTTATTGTGCACGCAAAAACAATTTACAAAAGCTGACTGCTTTTTAATCAGTTTCAAAAATAAATGTTTTTTTTTCTTGTAACTGATTAAAAGAGTATCGTTTAAATAAATTAATTATTGTGTAAAATAGTTTTTCAGTAAGAAATGTCGCAGGAAAAGAAACGCCTCGTCGACAGCCGACGAGAGCGAACAAAAGGCAAGCACACAACACTCCCGCGTCGGCGGAAAATAAAGAGATATTAAAAGTGCGGACTACTGGCAACACTGTCGCAGGGCTGGCGACCGATGATTAAACGGAAAGTCAAATTTTCTTCGTTTTTTTGCTAATAAATTTTTGCTAATTTGTAAGCTAATGAGACTTAATAGGCTTACTGGCGGTAAAGTTGCGGTATCATTTTCAATGTTCATACCAAAATATTTGCTTTAAATTGTCTTTAATGTTAAAAATACTGATATAATTATGTATCAAAAAATATCAATTTTTGAAACACAAAAGTTTGTATTTTTGTATGTGTCAACCACGAAACTCATACCAAGGTAAGTTAAAAGGATTTAGCTGAAGTTCATTTATTATCTTGTATTAACACAAATGCTACTTTTATGTCTGAAAAAGCTATGCTTCCCGCGTGCAGATAAACTGAAAAAGTCGCAGACAAGAATTGGCCCCTTAGAAATAAGCCACATATGCCAGTTTTAATTTTAAAATTAATGAAAAAACATTTATACCTTCACACTTCCATATAGACATTTAAATCCACGAAGACAAGCCCCACCCTGTGTGGAGTTTGACAGAGTGGGCGCGTTATCGTGGATTGTAATACCTATAACGTACAGGAACTTATAAAAGGTGAGACTCTACCAAGTAGACTACTGAGTATCGAGTAAAATAGGCAAAAACTCGGCAAACAAAAAAACATGTGAGTAATATTTTTTTAAAGAGCGTGACGTCTCCTTAAAATTTAATTATTATTGCATGTTGTGAAGCTAATAATATCGTTACTTTCAGGATTCTCCGTTATTTGACAATTCATTCATAGTATACTAACTCTGACTAAGAAGCAATAATTTTTTTTGATAATAGTTTATTATAATTTGTGTCAACCCTACCAAGAACAGAAGCCGCCCGCGTCTAGGGCTCGTTTATTGAGACGTGTTTGTCGTCCGAGCACTAGAGGTCTTTAGAAATCACAATAATAACATTAGTTCCTTGCAATTTCTCTAACACAATAGGTATACTTCATTCCATCAGCGGGCCCTTCCTATTACAGAATTGTCCTTTCAAGTAGGTATAGAGAATAGACCACTGCCGTTCACTCTAATTCATCTACAGTAAAAATAAAAAAAGTCCTTACTAATTCGTTCATCGTCGCCCAGACAAAATCTTGGATCTACGTTGGTAGACAAGAGATAAGCAAGCATTTTCCGTTTCCAAGGGTTCATGTGAGTGCATTATGGACTATTAAGCTAGTACCTAGCAAAAATAAATAAATTACCTTATTTTTTTTTTTGCGCTATACAAGTTAGTACTTGACCGCGATCTCACCTGATGGTAAGTGATGATGCAGACGAAGATGTTAGCGTACTAACTTGGAAGGGGTAAGTTAAGTCACCCCAACGGTTTCTACACAGCATCGTACCGGAACGCTAAATCGCTTGGCGGTACGTCTTTGCTGGTAGGGTGGTAACTAGCCACGGCTAAAGCCTCCCACCAGACCAGACCTGAGCTAATTTAGGAATTATAAAATTCCAAAGTGGCCCGTGGCGGGAATCGAACCCGCGACCTCCCACTCGAATCCGAGCGTGCGTCCCCTGCGCCACGGAGGTCGTCGTTTTAGGTAGACATAAGGTTTATTTAACACAAAACACAAATTGTCTGCAAATTCATAACGGTTGATAACGTACCGTACCTAAATTAATTCGTCTCGATAAAATACAACCTACCTAACTAAATATAATGATTGAGTCAGTACAAGTTACGTCCTCTCCCAAATAATTCTGGCGGATTTCATACCACCGTAATGATCCCTCCTAATTGGCAAAGGGCTGAATTTGACGATCATTAATGATTTTAGTATCTTTGATGTCGTCATTAGTGAAGTCGTGAATGACAAATAAACAAAAATATTGGTATCTGAAAATGAAATTGAGAATCTTTATTTTTTACATAGGCCATGAAAATTTAAAACTATAACGCCAAATTAGGAACGCACCGGGAAGAACTGATAAGAAACTCGGCACTTGTTATTTTCAAAAATGTCATTGTATGAGTGTGAGTGCCCAGTGGTTAAAGCTGTGCCTCCAAGCAGAGTGTCACAGTTCGAATCGTATAGTAATAGAAAGAAAGAAAGAAATTTATTATTTTTTAAGCATACAAAATTACATAACTTAATCTAAGTATTACCTAAGTATAATAGTCACATACTTCAATCTTTTTAGAGCATTAGAGTTAAAGTTAGAGTTGTCGACCTCCCTGGCGCAGTAATCACGCACTCAGAGTCGAGGTCGTAGGTACGATTCCCGGACGGATTTCTCGGGACATTTTAGAAATGTATTATGTATACCTTCGACTTTCGACGACCTCCGTGGCGCAGGGGACGCACGCTCGAATTCGAGTGGGGGGTCGCGGGTTCGATTCCCGCCACGGGCCACTTTGGAATTTTATAATTTCTAAATTGGCTCAGGTCTGGTCTAGTAGGAGTATCTGGTCAGTCAAGTATTCACTTGTAGTTGTGTAAAGTAAAAAAAAGTTATGTGCTTTTGTGGAAACAACGAGTAATACGTATGTAGAGTGAAGGAAATAGGAAATTTGCATATCTGAACTTTAACCACAATGTGCTAGTGTTTATTCTCTAAGGTGTGTGAAGCGTTTTGTCTATAGCACTATAGACAATAGACATTGGACAAACTCATCTCATTTTTAGTAAGTCAAAGATCAAAGGTTAGATTGGTAAGACAGATATGGATACGAAAAGAATTCAGAACGCCACAAATTCGGAGAGTCATTAAATGAATACTTATAACAATACCACCCTTTGTGTCGCGCGTCGATTTCACAGCACAGTTCCGTCAAACGCATCTCGCGATTCTCGAAATTGCATTGTCATATTCCGAATATCGCATCATTTTTGTTGGGACAACATACAGATACTTAATTTGTGTTTGTACGCGTCGACATTTTAACCGCAAAGTTTAAAAGACGCCACATACATGTTTTTTTATTTTTTGAAAATCCCTAATTATGTGCACATCGTCGTACACATCGTACACATCGTACTAAACTACAGTTAATAATTTAGATATTCAGTTTTGTATTTAGAACGATTATTACAGGAACGGGAGACACCCAAGTGAAGTCTGTCACTCGTAATAATCGTAATCACTAACTCCGAAAGACCTTAGTGCGGTTATTTAACACTAAATAAATCTTGAATAATAGAATGAATTTTATCCAAAATTTTATTATATTTAAAAGAATTATTTGAAACGGAAAACCATTCCTTGATTAAATTGATTATATTTTAAGTAAGTAAACCAAAAAAAAAGTGAATCCGGTGAATTCGGAAAACCAAAAAAAGGTTGCCTGGCAGAGATCGCTACTTAGCGATAAGGCCGCCTTTTGTACTAATTATTTTTTACTTCTTAGTTGTTAATATTGTTTTGTGGTGTAAATAAAGTGTTAAAAAAAATTAAGAATCGTCAAGCACCCGTCTGAAATGCCGTCCCGTATGTTTCCGCTCTAATTAGGCACGGTCGTTTCGCCTTTGTCATTTGTTTCGCGGAAAAATGCAGTCGGAACAAAACGGAATTATGTCAAAGTCCTGCGGCGAGGTGACGGCTGATGACTGACGCGAGCGCGGTGACAAGTAGTGCGGAACGGTGTTGTTGTCACATGCACATGTATGCTTTGATGCATCACATGTACACTTTGATATCACGGACTACTTTAAGATTTAAGATAAAACGGCTTTATAACGTCAATAAGATTAAAATAAGAAGCTTTATTTGATTTTCGGGTTATTTTTCCTTTTATTTTACTGCATTGAAGCTTAGTGTTCAGTGTGCGGTATCAAAATTGACAGTTGAATTAATCATGTCATAGTTCTTTTCATAAATATCATGTTAGGAAAAATTTATTTTGAAAATAAAAAACTAAATTATGTCAAAGTCCTGCGGCGAGGTGACGGCTGGTGACTGACGCGAGCGCGGTGACAAGTAGTGCGGAACGGTGTTGTTGTCACATGCACATGTATGCTTTGATGCATCACATGTACACTTTGATATCACGGACTACTTTAAGATTTAAGATAAAACGGCTTTATAACGTCAATAAGATTAAAATAAGAAGCTTTATTTGATTTTCGGGTTATTTTTCCTTTTATTTTACTGCATTGAAGCTTAGTGTTCAGTGTGCGGTATCAAAATTGACAGTTGAATTAATCATGTCATAGTTCTTTTCATAAATATCATGTTAGGAAAAATTTATTTTGAAAATAAAAAACTAAATTATGTCAAAGTCCTGCGGCGAGGTGACGGCTGGTGACTGACGCGAGCGCGGTGACAAGTAGTGCGGAACGGTGTTGTTGTCACATGCACATGTATGCTTTGATGCATCACATGTACACTTTGATATCACGGACTACTTTAAGATTTAAGATAAAACGGCTTTATAACGTCAATAAGATTAAAATAAGAAGCTTTATTTGATTTTCGGGTTATTTTTCCTTTTATTTTACTGCATTGAAGCTTAGTGTTCAGTGTGCGGTATCAAAATTGACAGTTGAATTAATCATGTCATAGTTCTTTTCATAAATATCATGTTAGGAAAAATTTATTTTGAAAATAAAAAACTAAATTATGTCAAAGTCCTGCGGCGAGGTGACGGCTGGTGACTGACGCGAGCGCGGTGACAAGTAGTGCGGAACGGTGTTGTTGTCACATGCACATGTATGCTTTGATGCATCACATGTACACTTTGATATCACGGACTACTTTAAGATTTAAGATAAAACGGCTTTATAACGTCAATAAGATTAAAATAAGAAGCTTTATTTGATTTTCGGGTTATTTTTCCTTTTATTTTACTGCATTGAAGCTTAGTGTTCAGTGTGCGGTATCAAAATTGACAGTTGAATTAATCATGTCATAGTTCTTTTCATAAATATCATGTTAGGAAAAATTTATTTTGAAAAAAAAAAACTTAAATTTTATGTCAAAGTCCTGCGGCGAGGTGACGGCTGGTGACTGACGCGAGTGCGGTGACGAGTAGTGCGGAACGGTGTTGTTGACGCTTGCACATGTATGCTTTGATGCATCACGGATATCACTGATTACTTTAAGATTTAAGGTTCAGCAGATATTTTATAACATCAAAATGATTAAAATTAGAAGCTTTATTTGATTTTCGGGTTACATATTTTTAATTTTATTTAATTGAAGCTTAGGGTTCAGTGTGCGGTATAAAAATTGACATAGCTGAATCAATCATGTCATTGTATTTTTCATAATTATCATTTTAGGAAAAATTTATTTTGAAAATAAAAAACGAAATTATGTCAAAGTCCTACGGCGAGGTGACGGCTGATGACTGACGCGAGTGCGGTGACAAGTAGTGCGGAACGGTGTTGTTGTCACTTGCACATGTATGCTTTGATGCATCACGGATATCACTGATTACTTTAAGATTTAAGAAACAGCAGATATTTTATAACATCAAAAGGATTAAAATTAGAAGCTTTATTTGATTTTCGGGTTATATATTTTTAATTTTATTTAATTGAAGCTTAGGGTTCAGTGTGCGGTATCAAAATTGACATAGTTGAATTAATCATGTCATAGTATTTTTCATAATAATCATGTTTGGAAAATTTTATTTTGAAAAAAAAAAACTTAATTATGTCAAAGTCCTGCGGCGAGGTGACGGCTGATGACTGACGCGAGTGCGGTGACACGTAGTGCGGAACGGTGTTGTTGTCACTTGCACGTATAGTATGCTTTGATGCATCACTGTACACTATATATCATGGATTACTTTATGATTTACGATACAAAAGAGTACAATGCATTGATTAAGCCTTTTTTTTCACTTGTTATAATAGGTACAGTGTAAATTGTTTGCGGTACGAAAATGGACATAGTTTACAGTCATAATCTCACAGTATCTGTCATAATAATGTTTGTTAAAATTAATTTATAAAAAAAGGTAAAAAAATTTATGTCAGTCATGTGGCGAAGTATAGGCCGGTAGTTGTCTCTTGCGCATTTTTGATTTATCATTGGTATTGTTTATGAAATAAGATGGGTAGTAAGTGATAACCACACTGGCAAAATGCGAGTTGGCAGTCTTCATACACGTTAGTGAAGATTATCAAGAATGCAAGTTTCGTCACAATGTTTAATGACGTTTAGTTGTCAGTTGTCACTAACACACATAATATCAAAAGTAAGAGATGCTTCCTTGGACTCGAATCTCGGGCCTGCAAATATTAGGACGAAGTCTCAACCACAAAGCTTTATGGGCCAACTTGGACTAAGTAACCCTGCCGATTACTTAAAAGGGTCAAGTTAAATACGCAATATCCTTCGATTATTATGAGTACTCATAATTATAATTTATGCTAATATCAAAGGAAAACATAATATTTGTGTGAATTAACGCATTTTAACCCTTTCGGCGTATTAAGGCAAAAGGGTCAGGGATTCAGCCTTGAATTGTGTAATAAGGTCGGTAATCGATGAGTATTTTAGTGTTATTTTATTTTCATCTCTGTATATTTGTTTTGAGGACATATTTTCGTTTGCTCGCGTATGTTTCCTGGTTTGGACTTGTAACATGGATATTTTCAAATTTTATTATTGACAGATAGGACAAATTAGACTGAATTGTAAATGTCAGATCCTCACGAAGTAACCCTATTACTTTGCCTCTGACATTGTAATTTCCTCACTATCGATTTTGTCATGTTATATCAGTCAGTTTAACCGTATAATGCGTCCAGATTTTATGTTATTTCTTTTTTTTTTCTTTACAGAATATTTCAGCGTCGGCAGGCTTCCATCCCTACATGTTTGACATAGTACCAAGAGCACACTAGACGCACACAGAGTAGAATTATTAATCAATTTCTTGCCAGCAACATGAAAGTGGTTTTTATTTTACAGTATAATTAACTGCTTGAAATCATCATTATCTTTGAAGACTTCCCTGGCGTAGTGGCTCGCGCTCGGATTCGTGTGAGAGATGGTGGGTTCGATTCTTGCCACGGGTCACTTGAGAATGTTTAGGACGAAGCGATTTTGAGTTCCAGTGTGATGCAGTGTAGAATCCACTAGGCGTTACTTCCAAGTTAGTACGATAACATCTTCGGCTGCATAGTCACTTACCATTAGGAGAGATCGCAGCCATATACTTACCTACTACCTTGTAGTGGATAAAAAAATATGTTAGCATGATAAAGCTGATGTTATTGAATCAGTGTAAAATACTTCGGTAATTATAACCAAGTGGTTCCAATATCCCCTCTAACTACGACCTAATGATTAAATATCCCTGAGTCATATCATCAAATGTTATATTGTAATAGCATCGCCGATGCGCAATACGATGCAATGATAGTAATTATAAAATAGATCGACGTGTGACCTAGATCACTACATAGGGCCTGAACTAGACTACCTAACTTACCTACTTATTGTTATGACACATGAAATAAAGTGGGGCAAGTATCAATACAATGCATTCAACGTATGATAAAATAACCCCATTTCATTGTTAGGATTCCGTACCGAAATTATAAAAATGGAACCCTTATCGACTTTACTCTTAGGGGTTAAATTTTTATAAATTATTTATCAACAGATGGTAGCGTTATGATGATAGAGTTGGGATTATAGCCACCGATAAAAAACCTGAGGATATGGGCAAAGGCATCCAAACGATTTACTTTTATAGGCTGTGCGAACTTTTTTTTTACACTATACAAGTTAGTACTTGACTGCGATCTCACCTGATGGTAAGTGATGATGCAGCAACATCTTCATGTTAACGCACTAACTTGGTATGTAAAATCACCCCAACGATTTCCACACAGCATCGCACCGGAACGCTAAAATCGCTTGGCGGTAGGTACGTCTTTTCAGGTAGGGGTGGCAACAAGCCACGGACGAAGCCTCCCACCAGACATGACCTAAGTCAATTTAGAAATTATAAAATTCCAAATAGAGCCCCGTGGCGGCAATCGAACCCGCGAACTTCTTCTCGAATCGGAGCGTGCGTCCCCTGCGCCAGGGAGGTCGTCAACCGAACTACACCGCGGCCTTACTGTTCGTGATAGAAAAAGCAATTTTGGCACCTATAAACTGGCGACATTTTTTCGCGCCATCCGCCCTGTCCAAGGTATAATATGTCTATTATGGTAGCTTGATTTGTCTTGCAGTGGTTGGAGCAGTGCATTAATACATCAGTCAGTCAGTCAATTTTTTCCTAAGATGCCATTTCCCAGTGTTCAAGAGCGAATTGGATTCTCACACCTGAGATTCCGTACCATTATGTCAGGTCATAAAAACAGCCAATTATTTTTGGTCGTTAAAATAAAGAGCAAAGGCCCAGCAATAGTTTAGTCAAATATATCTAATAATATTCATATACATACGTACGGCCAAGATTTTGAAAAAGAAGATCTTGAAGAAAAATTGGAGATGTTGCGTTTCCTCTTAGGCTACAGAACCCTAAAAAGGGGTATATTATCGCCCCTTAATTTAAAGTCACCCCTTTAAGGGGTTTGAGTCAGCGAAATCTGGAATGTTCCAGATGCCTCGTAAGCAGAAATTAAGCTCCCTCATTGTTTTGCGAGCGATGGAATTTTTTATGCCCAAGCTTTGTACAAAAATTTGGCAACGCAGATAGACTGATTCAATTTGAAATTCTTCAGGCGTAGTCAGTCGTTCAAATATTTTATTAGAATGCCCACTGAAATCCAATATCTCTAAGTACCTAATTCCTTAACAAGTTATTAAGTAGTAATAACACTTGAAATAATGTCCACATTTTGGTATTGAGAAATGTTATTCATTTGAGGACTAAATCGCATATTAACTTGTTGAGGATATTACTTGATAACCCCTCTCGGTTGCTAGTTGCTACACAACATCGCTAAAGGGGCGTTATTAACACAGCTATTTAATTTAAATTTTATTTTTATTTGAAAATTAGATATTTTATTATTATTATTTTTGTAATGTATAGACAATAACGTTTTGAAATAAATGTATAAAATTGTGATGTAGAGACAGGGGATCAAAATTTGTATTGCTATGCCCTGACAGGGTTCTATGTGCACTGTATTGCATGTACTAGTACACATGATGCAATGTAAATAAATAAATAAATAAATAAATAAATAAATAAAGTCTTTACTCCTATCTATACGTGGAAACCAGCCGCAGCCGAAGTCTTCCCGACTATAGATATCTCCGCGCTGCCGCACCGCCTGCTCGCTCATCTATACAAAAACTAGACATTACCTCCTCATTTGATACATTTCCACCAAAGCTAAGCCAAGGGAGATGTGGTCATAACGAAATCTGATTGGTTATTCAAAACCCATCTCATCCCGTCTCAACTCCGCTTCAGTAGAAACCGGGCCTTACACTTTTATGCGAACAAAGCCCTCGAAGGCTGCACTCGTTGCAATTAGTAATTATAAAACAAAGTAACGAGCCTTTATCCCCGTCACCGGCGCGTCATTCGACCTGGTCCTGGCACCTGAGGGTCATTAAATGATCTCAACAAAGCGAAACCAAGTTAATGTCATGTGGATATGGATAACATATGACCAAATTTTGTAGGACTCTTTGAAAACATCAAATCCAACAGATTAGCTTGGTTGCTCGTCTTTCCGCCAATTACCGTTCTTGTTCTTCAGAAAGGAACGATTAAAGTTATGAAGTCGAAATTAATGATTTCACCACCCTGTGAGCAAAGACGCACCGCCAAGCGATTGCGATCCGGCATGATGCTGTGTAGAAACGGTTGGGCCTTCAAAATTAGTACGATTACATTCTCAGCTGCATCATCACTTACCATCAGATGAGATCGCAGACAAGTATAACTTGTAGAGAGTAAATGGATGAATTTTTTACACCTCTAACTATTTTGGAAGATTCAGAAAAAATCATGCCTATTTAAGTCTACCTTCTCAAAATGTATAGCTGTTTATGCGAATCATTTTGCTGTTCACAAATTCAATATCTTTAAGGCACTTTCGGAGCTGCGGGCAAGACCTAGTAACAGTAAATTAATCAAGTCCTTAAGCATTAATAATTGGCTAAGTATTCACTTTGGCTACAAATCTAAACCTGTTCAGTTTAACATCGTACCATTAGTCACTTGTCTTGTTTCGGTCATTGCTCGTATGGCAACCCTACGTATGATTAACAGCCTAAACGAACTGTACACTGACTCTATTGTAAATGTTTTGTTCATAATAAAATTAGTCTTTCATTTCACACCTCGCTACTCACAGAGTTGGTTTACAGCCCTTTGTGGTACTCACCAAATCATTTTAACCTCTATTTCTGTTACTAACAAAGTTCATTTTGGTTTGTATTTCTTAGTAGCGAATGTAGGAACTAATTTTAATGTACTGCAGTAGTCCGATTGCCATCTGACCGTATCCGTGAATGATGGACTGGTACAATTTAGGGCAATAATTGTTAATATTACGCGTTATATTATTAATAATTATCGTTAATTAGTGGTCATTTCGGAATTATCTGATTTATTGTTTCCATTTATACATCGTTTATCGCGGCCTTATATAAATAATGGCTACTTGAACACGACTAGTATTTAGAACGTGAAGATACGACAGGGAGATGTAATCTCCCCGGAGATGTTTACCGTTGCGATGGCTTCTGGATAAAAACGAATATGGCGTCAAGATCAATGGCGATTACAATTCATCTACGGCATGACTACAATAATATAGTCTTTATGGTTGAGACTCTAGAAGATCTCAATGACCTCAGCAGTGTCTCTAAATAGATTGACATCAAAATGAGCGAAACAAAGATTATGTCAAATTTTTAGTTGCTCACGTTCTGATTGTTAAGATTTTTTACATTAATTAGGTATTATAGATAACAGTGTCGATTCTGTAGAGGTTTTAAATTTAGCGCGTCTAAAAATTTACTCTCCCTTTCACTTCGGCATGGTTTGCCTTCAAAAGTTCCGAGTGGTGTGGAAAAGATGGCGTTTTCGGAAAGGACATGTCCAACAGTGGACTATACGTCTATAGGCTGATTAAGTTAAGTTAGAGACTCTAAAATAGAATTGATACCAATGTCAGCTATCCATTTCTAAAAGATCGCCATATCTAATTTAACTTAGATAGGCAGTGATTGAGAAGCATTGTGAAATCTTCTCGTCCGATATCTTCCACTGCCTCTAACTACGGACACTTAAAAAAAAAAGATTCCGACGAATTGAGAACCTCCTCCTTTTTTTGAAGTCGGTTAAAAATTAATTCTCATGCGTCCGAAATTAGAACCCTTTCTGCCCAGTAAAAACACTGTATTTCCTACTTTTGGAATGAGGAAAAACAAAGTTTTGTACTTGAAAAAAAATATACAAGCCAATATTATTACTAGGTTCTCTCGTAAAGAACTTGTATTTCTTTAAACAGTGATCGAGTTGTACATTATTTACGCGGACGCGAACGGAGCGAATGAATGATTGAATGTCCAAGGGTTCTGTTTTCGAAGTTCCGATGAACGGAATGGGGATAAATAAAACATCCGCCTATTACACGCGACAAGGCGGTCGTATGAATAATTCAGCGAGCAATCGCCGTGAAAAGATCAAAGGCTTGCGAATGCGTAACCCAGGCATCGAACGAGGGAACGAGTGAATGGTTTCGCTCTAACCGCGGTCATTTTGGCGAATTTCGGGACAAAACTTTCGTGTTCTGCCACGCCTTATATAGCGTTTATCTGTTACAAAAACTGAATTACTGTAGATTCCATTGCAAACTTCATGTAAGCTGCACCGGCAAACATTGTTATGAAATGTAAATTATTTCACAATTACCAGGATTAAAATTGACCTACCGAATATACATCGAAATTACTCTACTTGTATAGGGTATAGAGCCTTCTGGCTTCTACACCATCATTTCGCTATGTTATATAATTAGCTAATGGTACGGAACCCTCTATGCGCGAATCCAACTCGCGCTTAGCCGATTATTTGGAGGCGTTTATA
Organism: Coenonympha glycerion; assembly: GCA_963855885.1. Lineage (NCBI taxonomy): Eukaryota > Metazoa > Arthropoda > Insecta > Lepidoptera > Nymphalidae > Coenonympha > Coenonympha glycerion. The sequence continues at coordinate 1,466,649 of OY979646.1, forward strand.
TAATTTCTCATTGTTTGAAAAACCGTAATTTAACTCTAACCTTTTCTCGAAAAAAATAAGGACTTGTGGTACAAAGCACACGTTCATTGACCATTGTTCCGAAGTAATTTAATATTGAGTAAGCGTCTGATTGCGGTATATGAAATTACGAATTTGTGTCAAATTTGTATTATTCATTTTCTTTGAAGACATTACAATTATCTTGATAACCGTAAGCATGTAAGGCTATTCGACGAATTTTTTTAAGGTGCGTGCCCACGGGCAGTGATAGCTCAAACATCGATTGACAGATTCGAATAGATTGTCATGTTACGCTCGGCGGAGGTAAAATTACAATATACATTTTTTTACACTATACAAGTTAGTACTTAACTACAATCTCACCTGATGATAAGTGATGATGCAGCCGAAGATGAAGCATTGGTGGGAAGGTATGACTGACACTTCATTAAGTGAGTATATCCGGTGGTATAGTTCGTTCGCTTTTATTTTGTTACGCGGCCGGTTGCGGCATTGGTATTCTCAAAGGACATCAAACGACGCCGACCGTGTGCGTGTACTTGTAACGACAAAATATTAGCGAATAGACTATACCAGCCTGGAAATTGGAAACCGGCATATTATATCCTAAGCTAATCTAATCTAACGCCATCATAAATCTTTCAAATTCGTCAAATCACTGTCTCTTTACAATATGAAAATGACTGAGAATGTCTATACGGCTTGAAGGAAACGACTTAAATCACCTTTAGTCTTGCCAGGAAACGATCCTTGAAATTCAACTAAAAAATTACCAGAGACCACTGCAGTTGTAACAGGTCCTTTAAACTTCATCAAATCACTGTCGCTTTACAATATGAAAGTGACTGAGATTGTCTATACAGCTTGAAGGAAACGACTTAAATCACCTTTAGTCTTGCCAGGAAACGATCCTTGAAATTCAACTAAAAAAATACCAGAGACCACTGCAGTTGTAACAGGTCCTTTAAACATGTCCGGTGGGAAAGCAGCCTAACATTCGTGGAAACGTGTTAACGAACACTTTGTCAGTCAGTAGCTTTTCCATCATAAATTAAATACTTGGAAGCGAGCGGTTCATAAAAATATTAATACCACTTTTGACAGAAAACATATGAGCGCCCCGACGTGAGCACTCAATTATGACTTTATGATGTTACTTGCTAGCTTTAACGCGCTGCTTTGTCCACAATTGGTATGAATAATTGAATCTCATTTTTGACGTGGTCCTACAATCTCCCCATCCCATTGACCCTAACGGAGCAATATACGTTATAAGATGTTCCGGCCCTACCAGCCCACGAAATTCAATTTTTTTATAGTTTTTCGCAAATATTACACTATACACATTGTAGGTTAATGGCAATGAATTTTTCGGGCATAATATTTATTTATGCATCTACAATTTTAAATAGAAACTTTGCTGGGAAATTCCCACTCACCTCATATCGTCCCGAAAGATATTTTTTTGCAGTTTCCCAGAATTCGAGCTATCGGGAACCAATATAAAGTAAATGAATATTGTTGAACAAAGTTTATCTTTAAACATGTAGATGCGTAAATGTTGTGCCTGCAAAACTCATTTCCATAAGCTTACGATGTCTAATTATAAGCCCACTATCAGCGAAGGACTAAATAAAATTTGAATTTTCGCGTCCGGATGGTACCCATCCATCCCCCTTAAGCATTTTTCTATCAATAAAAAAAATTGTCAAAATTTTTCTGATCCTAATAAGAGACTCAAGCCTTTCATGGTAAAAATGAGTGAATGTTTTATTAGGCGCTTGGACATACAAAAAAATCAATGATGAAAGTGATAAATGTAGATATGAAAGATGATGAGGCTGAAAGTGAGATTGTGGCCAAAGGTGAGATTGTGGCCAAACGTGAGATAGTGGTCAAGCGTAAGCCTATATCAATTAAAAAAAGTGGAAGGAATAAGTTCTCTAATTGCCTAATTATTGTGTTACCTAATTATCATTATTAATATTAATAAATTAAGTAACGGTAATTTAGATTATATTAATAATAATATTTAGGTATTGTTTAAAATAGTCTCTGCTCTAGAAAGGTCATTGACCAATTGACTGAAATTCATGAGCAAACCCGCACGCAAACTCTAGTATTTATATCGTAGCAGAATTTCTCTTTTTTCATGACACAATTTAACATAATATTATACGTCGCTCAAAATATCTTCATCTTTTGTTCAACATTTCCGTATATCTAACTACTGTCATAAATTAAAAAGGCAACCACAAAGAGACAAAGACTACGTGAGTCATCTCCGTATTAATTATGCGGTGCAATTACCGAGTTATTGTGTCCACAGACATGCAGACAGACGAAATAGGGTTCCGCGGTGGAAGAGAGAAAGCTTTGCGCTAAAAATATTGCGGTTTGGTCATTTAACAGTATTTATGGAGACAAAACTTGCAAGCTATAAACGTGACAGTTATTTTCATTATAAATTGAGAACAATCTTATTCATCCAAATGTATACAGCCTGTTTGTGTGTGTATTTGTATGTGGTTGTTTATTTACTTACTTGGTAGTAAGATTGCTAGTTTGCTTGCTTGTCTATTTAATTAATTTGTTTATTCATTGGTTTGCTTCTTTGCTTGCTTGTGTGTTTGCTGATTTACCAACTATTTTTTTTTCTAGTTGGCTATCGTACAGCTCTTGGTAGTCTAAATCTCGAGATGTGTTTTGTAGAATTTGTGATTGTAAAAATTTTTTGTTATGCATAGGGTCATCATTTGTATTAATAAACTATAGTGAAGCATTTATTGCACTTTGAAGCTTATAGGTAACATTTAATATTTTCCTAGATTCTTACCATGTTAATCCCATACTCTTAAACTAGCCGCAAAAATATTTAGCTCGTTTGTCTGCTTGTCTGTATGCTTATTTGCTTGTTCATTTCACTTTTTGGCTTTTAATATAAATTACAAACTATGAACCTGACAGTGATATACAGAACCCTGCAGAATCGTCCTAAATGCATACGGTAAACGCGTGGATTCGTCACTAAGCGACGTATCGCGTAAAACGTTAATTTTACCATTAGACGCTGCAATGAGTCACTTGTCGACATACACTTTTATAATTGGAACGCCATATCGCACTGCAAGGGTTTATTGTTGGCTTTGTGGAAAAGACATATACACTATGACCCGGTGAACTGCGCGGAAAAATGTCGCCAGTTCACTGGTGTCAAAAATGGTTGTTTTGACACCAAAAGCGTCAGTTATAAGCCGGCCGCAGTATTATCTATAGACCGCGGTCCACGCCACATATCACTATACTTGTCCGCATATGTATGTATAAGTCCGCATGCGAATTTCCACAGGGACGATATTCAGCGATATAAATAGCATGCCAAAAATGTACTTACGGGACTGATGTTAGCTTACGCTATGTCACGGCGTGAGCTATTGTCATATATTTTGGACTTTCCTATTCGCAACATCGCTATTATAGAATGCCACTTTGTCTACAGGCTCAGATCAGACGAATCAGATTTTGTCATGTTCACATCTTTCAAAGTGAAGGGAGAGGAGATGACGAAATAACGAAATCCAATTGGTTACTCTAACACAGCTCTGCTCCGCTTTGGTGGAAACCGGGCCTATGTTGGTGTTAATGTAAACAAGTACAGGCCGAGAGCGATTTGGTATTTTTACATTTGTTAAATTATTATTTGACACAATAAGTCCGCCTCCCTGGTTACGTTATTTTAATGGACATGTAACTAAATAAATAAATGAATAAATTAATAAATGAATTACTTCCTAAAAAGACCTTCACGAAAAAGTAGATACTTACCAGTATAAAACATTAACGCAACCTGTTGCGGGTTGCCCCAACACAAGAAATATGTAATTCCATTCTTTCACCGAATTAACATTTCAGGAACCGCGACTGCGTCGTTAGAAAACAATATCCCCTTAATTATACCGCGTGACATCGTAAAAACTTGTATATGGCCCATCAAATATTTTGCACCTCCAAAACGAGGGCGTAACTATAAAAAAGTACCCGTAATGTACTCTTATGGAAGTTTATAAAACAGCGTCCATTGAAGCGCGAGTTAGTGTCTGCCGTTTCGTGCGCGGTACTGAAAACTCGATGGATGTTACGTAAATGATCAGTGATGTATGCATGCGGCTGAGGGACCCATTTTATTACGGGCTCGTTTTATAGTTCCGGCAATGGCCTGCGGGAGCGCTAGTTGTAAGTTTTAGGGGCTGCGGGCTACGAGATGCGCGGTAAGCCATGGGTGGTTCTAGAGTCAACGAAAAGTTGGTGTTTTTTAAATAATTAACTTTATTCTGCCTTATTGACAAACAGTACGTCATATTAAAGCTTATAATTATGACGTTAAAATCGTTTAATATTTAGGCGCATTTTGTTGAAAGTTGTTATGCTGATATTATGTCTCGCCTGTTTTCTGATCATAAAACATAAAAGATTGTAAAGATAAATAAATAAATAATTATAAGCTTTAATATGACGTACTGTTTGTCGATGGCCATGAATATTTTTTTCCAGGGCACAGCGCCATACAAGTTTCGGCCATGTCCTTTAGTAAAATAATTATTATTAATTATCGTTCATTTGAGGTATTTTAAAGAATGCAAAGAAGATGAAGGTACAAAGGTGGTTTGATTAAAAGTTATTTATACATTTTTTTTTTGTAACTAAGCTGATGATATCCTTAGTTTAAGACGAATATCTAAGTAGATTGCAATCTATCAGTTATCAAGACAATATATCTGCATCTTATATTATTGTCTATAGTGGCCAATTCCAATCAAGATTAGGAATATGCGAAGAAGTTACTATAAAATGCAAATAAAAATACAACAACAGAGGAATTAATTTTACGTGACTAATTAAAACAAATGATGGATTTTGTTATAAAATCGATTTATTCTGTTTATTACCATTTTATTTGTTAATAATTCAAGTTTCAAAATTAAATGAAAACTTTCAATATTTTGATGACATTCAACTAACCAATTGGTACCGTTGTCGGTCACTAAACGCTAATGTCGTGGCCACAGAGCCACAAAACTGTGTCCACCCTCTAATCCCACTGTTTTACGACCCGCCTCCGCCGCTCAGCAGTGAATTCTTCCCCATTCTCATTTATAGCGACCGATGAAAACGGCGAATGTTATTCTCCGAATGGAGAATATATCGGACGTTTTGTTATACTCTTTTGATTTTTATTTTTATTACGAGCACTTTATGTAGGACGGCTTTTAGTGCGGAAGTGATTGCGTAACGTTGTTTCTTAATTCCTTCGCTATTTTTTTCCTTCTTTCCTCGTGTACTCTACGAGGGTATTATTCTTTGAGCGGATATTGTTTCTAAAACAATTATTATAGAGACTTACGATATTGGATTTTTAAGATGTTTGTTTTTCCATATAAATCAGTTCTCACCTATGCGCTTTATATGAATAAAAAATAGTTTACGTGTGATATTGGAACTCTCGCCTGCATGCATTCGTGAGTTCGCCAGAAAGTTATGACATTCTCCATTAAGAGCCTTTTTTGAGACATGATAATATGGATCTTATTTAGGTATTATAGATCATCTAAACTCTAATCTAAAAATGAACGCCCCTCCACGTGTTTACGCTGACACTTTTAAGGAATAATGAAGTGACATTCATTTTTCAACTAGACGATGTCTACTACACTAACAAGTGGACCTAATAATCTGTATCTGGATACAGAATAGTGTTCCTAATAACGTATATAATTTCGAAAAGTGCATGCCTGGGATTCAAACTCCCAACCCCCAGATGGGAAGTAGAGGTCTATAATAATTATAGAAAATAAACAATTTAGGTATTAAGGTGTTTCGGCCCTACCAGTCAGCGAAATTCAAATTTTATTTAGTTTTTCGCAAATATAAGACTAACTACTAATACACTTTGTGGTTTATGGCAATGAATTTTGCGGGAATAATATTTGTGCATTTTCTTAATATATATAAATCTCGTGTCACAATGTTTGTCCGCGATGGACTCCTAAACCACTTAACCGATTATAATAAAATTCGCACACCATGTGCAGTTCGATCCAACTTGAGAGATAGGATAGTTTAAATCTCAATTTATCTATTTTTTATTACCCCTAAGGGCAATACAACGTATGCCAGGTCAGCTAGTATATTTATATATTATGAAAACATGTAACTACATGTTTTCAATAGCAACTTTGCTCGAAAACTCCCACTCACCTTATATTGGTTCCTGAAAGATAATTTTTTGGCAGTTGTCCAGATTTAGAGCTATTGGGAACCAATATAAAGTAAATGAATATTGTTAAGCAAAATATTAAAAACATGTAGATTGTAGATACATAAATGTTGTGCCCGCAAAACTCATTGACCTAAGCCTACAATGTATAATTACCCCACTATTAGAGAAAAACTAAATAAAATTTGAATTTTCGTGCCCGGATGGTCAACCCCCTTTATTAAGGCAAAGCCACAGATAATAAACAAGCCACAAATGTCACCTGACGGATGACACAATCAATCATAATCGCAAAACGATAATGGATGTCTCCCCAAACTCGACTTGTGTCCAACTTTACTTAGCAATTTTCGGCGACACACAAAAAGACTTACCCTGTTTCCACGATTCCATTATAACTTATCCAACTTGGGATTTACCCTTAAGAAATTATCAGCCCAAAGGACCTCACTGAGTCACTTCATCAATTATTAACGGCGTATATGGCTATTTAATCGATTTTAGTGATTTTCAGTTTACAAACAATAATTAATTGATTTCCAATTTAAACGTCTTTAATCTTAATTCGCTGTGAAGCAGAAACACGATTGGATAACATTTTCTCTAATATCTGTCTCCTTAGAAAGTTCTCCCAAGAATTGGTTCAAAATAGTAGTTTCAAATGGATGGATTTAATTGTAAATTTTATTTTAAAGTCAGGAACAGTAATATCTAAAGTATCTAAAAAGCTTAGAACAACATAAAATATGTAAAATCAGCTTAGTTTTTTTGCGGGCTTTTTCTTAGTGCAAAGCACGTTGGAACCAAAAGAACGATACGAAGTAGGAGTTTTTCGATTTAACGCCCAACTTTCCAAAAATTGTATGAAATGTGAATGAATTCCATTCTCTGTTCTCGGAGATTCCCGTCCATCCCATTTTCTTCTGACAATCAAACCGTTTAAGCCGAGGCGTAAGTTGGAAACATTTCTTCCAAATCTCTGACCCGGCCATCAACTAATACGAATGTGTCCCAAGTGATTAGCGGTAAGCTTTAAATAAATGCTGTGTTTATTTGAAAACACTTTAAATATAACAATACAAGAAATACTTTTTAACAGTCATAAAAAACTTGGAGCTTCAACTTAGAGCTTCAGACGTCAAAATCAGCAGCGCTATTCTACAAAATGTCCATCTCTGAAACAGCTGCCAGACAGCTGCCAAGCCGAAGATGGCATGCAAAATTGTACTCTATTACAACTGACGAATTCATAGATGCAGAGATGTACGCTCGTCGCTGTTTTGCAGAATAGCACGGCTGTTCTGTAATCTCCCAGATATTCCTATTGCTAAATAAGTTAGTCGGATAAACCCTCAACCTCAAATCAAGGTGCATATTGAATGTTGGTACTCCTTCAAACCGCAACTAATAAACAGATTTGGCTTAAAGTTTGCTTTTTATTTCGAAAAAAATCCATCGTTTCTGTCAAAACTCAATCCCCATGAGAGATGAGTGAAAACTTAAAATACGGGCAACAGCTAGTAAAAGATAACATCAAAGCTAGAAAGTCTAAGCCATAAGTCTTTGCCTTGTCCCATCGGTGTTAGGGAATCCCAGTCACTAATGGCGCGCGGTAGAGCACTGGTGTTTACTTTTATTGTCAAAATAAATCTGTCCTAACTGTCTCGATAATCGCTACTAACTGCTGCCCAGATATATACGAGAGGCTGCGCCGAACCAGATTAATAAAACCCTCGCAGATCTGCTCCGACGATAAACTGCCGCATGGTTTTCCAGAATACCCTCGGTCACGGAATACCTAATAGTACTTGACGGTACAGCGACTCTAGCGATGACACAAAAAGTGCAATTTAATTCACAATAGCGCCTGGCCACGCCTCCGAAAAGAACTTCTCTTTCTATCGCGTAATTTTATCGCATTCGACGTACTAGGGCTACCTCATCATCGGGCGCACGCAGCGCGTGAAATAGATCGTACCGAACTAATGCCAGCAAATTATCAAGCGTGTGGCGGCCGTCCGAAATTAGTACGTCGAGACGCCTACCTGTAATTTCTCGATCACGTGATAACTGGACCTGGCCTGCCTCGGTTATATATGTATTTTGACGACTGAATGGCGTAGCGGTAGCGAACCTGCCGTTAGCGTCGGAGGTCGTGTGTTCGATTCCCACTACTGGTATATGTTTGTGTGATGAGCACGAATGTTTTCTAGTGTCTGGGTGTTTTCAATATATTTTTTCAATATATTATATTTATGTATATCAATATGTTTGTGTATTTATCAGTTATTTAGTACCCATAACACAAGCTATCGGTTACTTTGGGGCTAGATTCCGATGTGTTTAATGTCCTGATATAATATATTTATATCTATTTATTTATTTAATTGTCTTGTTGGTCTAGTGGTGAACATGCTTTACTGCACACGGTCCTGGGTTCGATTCCCGGATCGGGCCAATAATTATAATCATAAAAATATTGGGTTTTTCTATACGGAAATTAAGTAGAAACTGCTAGGGGTGAGGTTATTTAACCCTTCCTTAAGTTAGTACGATGACATCTTCGGCTGCATTATCACTTACCATCAGGTGAAATCGCCATCAAGTACTAACTTGTTGAGGATAAAAAAGGCATGAGTAGCTTATTTCATAGAGTGTTAGTAAAATATTTAAGTAACTCTTGTCAACTATAGTTAACTACTCCCCACTGCATACTAACCGTAGTTTTACGGTGCAGTATATAACGGCGCCCAACTTAACTTGATGGTTAAATTTTAACTGTTCAAGTTTGGTTTACGGCTTTCGGTGTTTAGGTGTGAGGATATAAGGGCACTTGCATACATTTAAATTATTTTTGTCCTCGCAGATACACATTTTTCAACATAATTGAAAAATTATGAAATCAACAGATTAATTGCTTAACGTGTCCTTTGAGGCACTTGAATGTATTTAGCTCTTATATAAACTAAAAACATATCACTAAAACCACCTGACTGTGAAACAATGCGTAAAATATTTAATCCATTTTTTAGCACAAAGGAAAATATATTACTTTTAAATCATGGTAACCATTTACGAATAAAGTTTTGAAAGTTAATCCCTAAAGGAGCTCAAAAAGGTTTGAAAGTTCATATTACAACATCTGCCTGTCTTTTTGTCATGCTAATTATATTAGAAACACCTTAATAGATTTCATTATAAGCCTAATAAGGATAAGCACAATAAATATGGCAATACTACTGTATTAATATGGCAAATTTTATAAGCAAAAATCATTCATTTTAGTAACGTAATTTACAACTGTACAATAAATAAATAAAAGGATTGTGTGGTTTTATGAAACCACGGTAAAAGTGAAACTTTTGTGGCCTTGGCTGCTCTGACGAGCGCCTTTATCTTTATCCCTATTCCGCGGCCGACCGTCACGCGACATGCAACACACAAACGAAAAAGGTTGAGACGATGTAATAAAAGTTTCACAGTCGGAGGCAGAACTGTATCTAACATGGACATTAGAAAGACTTATTAATATACATCTTGCACATTTCATCATTTTTTATGTATAAATAAAACTGCTTACGAATATTTTTCATGGGCAAGTAGCCTTATTCACAAACTGCGCCCGTCCCCCGGTTTTACGCGCAATTCAAGCGTTACAGCCGAAATGTGGCCTTAATATCCTGGCAATATGTTGTGACATGTTCTAGTAATATGTTTACTGAGTACTGCGTGGTACCTACCGTGAGCCTTTTAATGAGGAATGTGAGGAGGATGCTGCGGTGGCAACCGGCTTCTCACAACCTATTGCTAGCGATTTTAAAATAAGGATCTGGATGACTGACTGTGCAAAGTGTTTTTTTGTTTGTCGCGTTTTTATTAGAAAAACGAATTAAAAGCGTATGAAGTTTTATCATGAAGTAAAACCAAAATATTCTAGGAAAATATAGTGTTTTTATAAACCATTGGCTCTAAGAAGAATTAGTTTTTTTTTTTTTATATCCAGAATTAAATTGTGCGTACAAAAAGTTTATTTCTTTTCAATGCACATTTCCTGTCATATAGATTATACATATTTGTTTGGCTACAACTTCAAAATCCTTTGGAGGTTAATTATTATTAATTAAAGGAATTAATGTGGAGACCGTATAGTAGAATGGGATTCCATACATCCATGATCATTATCCTTTTATCCACATTATTAGAGCTGTTTCCGAAATTAATATATATGAGTACAAGAATTGTTCGTGTAAAAAAATAATATAAGAAATAAGATAAGGTAAGATAGACAGTTTTACTCCATTATTTTGTTAATTTGAATTTTCATTAATAATAAATTCATGCGTTCCTAATAAAGGAGAAAAATAGGGCTTAGAAAGTTAGAACTAAGTACCTACCACACCTGATCTTACTACTTAGGGTCAACTTCAAATAAGCAATTTAAGTTACGGTCAGTTAATTACAAATTAAAAAAACCGGCCAAGTGCGAGTCGGACTCGCGCACCGAGGGTTCCATACCATAAAAGAAGTAAAACATTCAAAGAATCACTTTTGTTCATAAATTTACGAGTATATTTTACATGTAGATACTTTTGTTAGCAAACCGAAAACGTAACTTTGTTTTTGGCGGTTTATTGTTATTATCAAAAAAAGTATAATAGTTAGAGAGTTGATTTTATTTTTCCTGTAAAATATACATTAATTTCTATTGATCATAACTATTTCAGATTTTTCGATTGGTAAACTTCGGAGATAAGGGGGGGAACGGTATTTTTTTTCGACAGTTTGCTCAATAACTCAAAAACTATTAGGCATAAAAATAAATAAAAATTGGTTTTAGAATACAAAAGTGACGCCCTTTCATATGATACCCCACTCAATATTGTTATCTCATTTTGAAATTTTGACGACCCGGTTTTCCCCCCTTTTAAAATAAAAATAAAATAGATTTTCAATTTTTTATGATTGCAATGGCGGCGCGCCGCAATTACCTACAACTATTCCAAATTTCAGTTCGATAGCTTCGATAGTTACTGAAATAATCGAGTGTGACAGACGGACGGACGGACGGACGGAGAAAGTCTCACCATAAGGGTTCCATTTTTACCATTTTGGTATGGAACCCTAAAAAGCAGTTTGAAGAGTTAAGTTTTAACTTTGAAGCATAAATTATCTTGATAATCCCTTCGCGACTGTAGGCGTGGTCCCGAACTCTTTAACCACGATATTAATGCGCAGCACTGACCTCTCAACTAGTTTGGATCAACTAGGTTGGTAAGTCTGTAGAACGAGAGTTGAGACTTCCTTATTAATTCGCCAGTGACCTGATTGGTCTTAAAGGGTAAAAGGGTCGTTGTATCTCTAAAAGCTACTAATCTCCTGTATCTTTCGCTACTTCATGCCAACTGATTTTACTCTCTGCAATTATGTTATTATGCAAGGATGTTTTAGCCGTATTTAAATTGGACTGGTCACCGAATTTGAGTCGATCTTCTGGAATAAGACGAAAAATTTAAATAAAATCTGATTACTTTTAATTTGTGGGGATTTTTTCAATTAAATTTTTTACTATAAAGCTCTTCATTATCCAAATATGTTGAATTGGTTCGTCTAACACACAAATCGGCTCGTCTGTTCACACCACAAACCTCGGCGGAGTAAATAAGCGAGCCACGTCTGTATTTGCGTTTAATTAGTTGCTTGCTACATTCCCCCACACGCAGCACGGACGCTGCTACTGAGAGATCGCGTCTCCATTGCCATACGAACTTTTAACGGTGCATTAAGATACGTTACGTTCATAGTAAATTGCGTATTAAATCTGTGCCGAACTCACTAATAAATAGAACAGAAGATACGAAACAGCATGCAAACGAAAGAGACAACAATAATGCTTGCGCTCGACCCACACTAACTACGAAACTTACAATTGTAGGATTTTTGAGTCTTCGCAACGCGCGCGCTTGTCACATCTCTGCTCCTTTTTATATATAATATATCATTGGGTGCAATGCAAACAAGTCTACAATAATTATCTCTTATAATTAATTTTGATAATGTAAAAGAGATAGATGGCTAAGATTTATTCAGTAACTCTTTTTGATGCACACCTTATATGGTTTTAATTGTTACTTTTACTGTGTTTTTATTTCACTTACCTTGTGGATTTTCGCTTTAAATTCTGAAATAGTAAATGAAAAAAAATAATAAATAACCTAATAATATCATATTTTACGAACCGCTGGTACATAGCTGCAGGTAATAAAGTCATGGCCTACATTTTACAATCAAACTATTTCTTAGACCCACTTTCAATACTTCAGGGCCGTTATATCATGAGTTATCACATCATTGCACCGGATTAAAAGCACTCGCTGGTGGGTACATTAAAAGTAAAGAAATTGCTTAGAAGAAGCCAATCACAAACCCAAGTCAATTTGAAAATATAAATTTCTAAGAGCCAAAAACTCAGAGCTGCGTCAGAAAGGCCGTCAAAGTTGGCCACATCTTATTGTGTTACAAATAATTAGTTATGAATGAATAATAAAGAACGAAAATTCGATTTAGGGACCGGGAAAAAAGACGGATTGGACCTGTGGAACCAAACTCAAAATGTTCTTTAACTTATCGTGCAAAACCTCTTTATGTTTTGAATATGTTGCAACGGTAATATGTTATTTGTTTAGTAATGTAGATGGATTTCTTTAGAGAGAATTTATTTTCAATCCGCAAAATATTTTAACTTCATGCTAACCACATAAAGATAGGATGAAAGTTTTTTCCTTCAACCTACCTACAGCCTTCGAAATAAAGTTTGTTTAAAAAAATAAACTATAAATGAGTAGGTATTATTGTTCGTGTAAAGCAAAATTATTGTGTTGTGTGTGAGATTTAAAGGCATTGAGGGCCCTAATCAAAGTTCAGTAAACCGATTTCAAAGCTTTCATTAGATTATCAAGGGTAGTAAGTTCCATGTTAGTTGTAGGTCTGTACATCCTTCTAATAACGTTATTATTAGATTGCCAACCAGGCCAACATTGCTGCCACAAAGGGGCTCGTGAGTTATTGGCTCCAACTGAAATAGTATTGGAACAAATTAACAGTAACCCGACAGAATAAATGGTGGAAACACACTAACAACACGCCTCGCAGCATGACGCTTTTAATGCCTTGTTTTAGTCAAAACGTAAAATATCTTAAAAAATTGCCTCGGCTTACAAAATAGCAATAAAACCATTCAAGTGCAAGTTGGATTCTCTCGTGGCGTATAAAGGTTGAACAAAAATGTCGAAATAATTAAATTTTCCTGTACGGTGACCGATTTCTTTTTAAGATCTTTCTCACAGAACCGAAAGACGCCAAGAGAAGTGGCATCTTTACGTGATTGAAATTCAGCGAACTCGAACGAAACGATTTTCTTCCACGTTTCTAATACGAGCCGCCAAGGTGGGAGTACTTTTCCTCCTTCCAGGTTCCCAAGTCAGTCAAGTATAATCTGGGTACCTTCAAGAGAAAAGCAAATAGGCATTAAGCGCGCATTCTAAGCATTCTCCACCCGAATTCCCATATCTCTGCTTTTCATCAGGCGTGATTGTAGACAAATCCAAGCAATTAAAAAAAAATATTCGAGATATCTCGCTGACGGATGGACAAACAGATGGACAGTGGAAGCTTAGTAATATTGTCCCATTGGTTCTTTATGGTACCAACCGAACCTTAAATACTAAATTGTCAGGTTCGTCGTTACAAAAATATTATACTTGAGGAATCGTGTACAGTTTACAATCAAAATCCTTTATTAAAGGAAGTTGTATCCAGATACTTAATCATAAGTTCAGATTAGTTAATTAGAATGTGGTATGTGGCGTTTATAAGTGTGTTGGTGTCTTTAATTAAATAACGAAACTTGCGTAACTAATGTTGAGCGGAAACCACTGACTTTGGCCGAATTAGAAGATATTATAGCATTATGTAAGTATTAGTCGAATAGTTTACTTGAGTACCTTATTAAAATAAAATACGAAGTTGTGGTATAGCCTGGTGATGTTCGGCCGGCCGGACGGACGGACGGACAGCGAAGGCTTAGTAATAAGGTCCCGATTTTACACTTTGGGTATACGGAACCCTAAAAAACATTTTTTTTTTACTCTCTATACAAGTTAGTACTTGACTGCGATCTCACCTGATGGTAAGTGATGATGCAGTCGGAGATGTTAGCGTACTAACTTGTAAGGGGTAAGTTATGTCACCCCAACTGTTTCTACACAGCATCGTACCGGAACGCTAAATCGCTTGGCGGTACGTCTTTTCTGGTAGGGTGGTAACTAGCCACGGCCGAAGCCTGCCACCAGACCAGACCTGAGTCAATTTAGAAATTAGAAAATTCCAAAGTGGCCCGTGGCGGAAATCGAACCCGCAACCTCCCAGCGCGAACGCGCGTCCGTTGAGCCAGGGAGGTCGTCAAAAAAATTATCAACGCTAATGCGGCCTTCAAAGTATTGTTACGTGCTGGGTTCGAGGATTTAGAGTGAAATACCTGCTGATCCTTCACGAGACTTTATTCTGTACTTCCAGTATCCAATATCCCTAGTCTTAAGACCCTTGGTTCGCTTCCTCTTCACTCTTGATCGCTTGTTTCGCTTGTAGTTTCTTCGCTCGTCCACTCCTCCGAACGAAACTCGAATGTACCACCCTCGTTGTTTTTCGGAGGGGTAAATCCTTCGAGAAGTCAACTTGTTCGTAAATTACGGGTGATGCGATTATGAACGAGCGACTGTGAACCTTATTTTGTTTGTGATAAAGACCATTCGTAACAGTATCTTTAGCGGAAGCGCCCATATATTGAAATTCAATCGTAATTTATTCATGTGTGCTCTCTGCACTTTCTTTTTTTTTATGTATGTATTAATTACAATCGGTTATTGATTTTTTTTTTTATATTCTTGCTACAATTATTATTGTGACTAGTGCAACTTTTTCCTTTCATTGAGGTAAGTATAGAGTTATATTCTTTGTAAACGCATATTGCAGCAATTAATTTAACAGTTAACCTTTTAAGTTAGTACAAAAAACTTTCGGCTGCATCTTTACTTATCTTTGGTGAGATTGCAGTTAAGTAGGTACTAGCTTACAATTAAATAAAAGCTTCAGCGCTAAGTGGTACAAACCAGCTTCATCATGGATCAAGCGAGTGAATAGGTAATAAAAAACTAATTTCACAGTTGCGTTGGCTTTTAAAGGCTTTGAATTCAATATTGATGCCTCGTTCATTGCATGAGTTTATAAATTAAAAAACCTTACGCAAATTATATTCAGCTTGGTTATCTTGAAATTACGTGATATACTTACAATAAATTAAACAAACTCCTCAAGAGCCTTTATGTTATGGTGCTGTAAATACTAACTAAACTTTTCATAATATATAAGAATAATTGTATATCCTGACATTTTTGAAAAGAGCAGTTGCCGAGTTTCTTGCCAGTTCTTCTCGGTGCACCTGCATTCCGAACTTGGCGGGAGAGTTTTTGACTTTTATGGGCGCCTATTATTTAGGCCTATGTGAAAAAATAAAGAATTTCATATCATTTCACTCATGAGCAGCAGTGATCAATTCACATCAGTATTATAACTAGTCAAACTCCTCCGAAACGCCTTGATCGTATGATTTTTTTTATATTTTTTTTTTATATATAAATTAATTTATTTCACATAAACACAAAACAAATTTTTACTTACGTAATATAAGAACTATTTAAACACAAAAAACAAAATTAGGACGTTTTACAAATTGATCATTATTGTAAAAAAACCACAACCAAATTATGTTGAATATATAGTGAAAATATTTTATTTAACAAAACAACGTTTGCTGGGTCAGCTAGTATATTATATTATTAAATCTTGAGGGTAATACATAAAAATTTCCAAAATAGTACGGTCTATACTTTAACATTTAATTGAACATAACAAGGGTATGTTCCGCTTACGACCGCGAAGTCAAAGGGTACAAGTCAATGTTTTATGTGTTTAGCGAAATGACAAGAGAGCTCATTAGGCAGTACGGAAGGCCATCCGCGTGTCACGCAAAAGACACCCTATCACCCTTAACATAGAGTTGCAAATGGTCTACAAGTCAATAGTAAACGGTTGGCATTATAAATTCCCACTAATTCGGGTTGCAGCTATAAAACAAACTTTGCTGTTATACGGTTCTAATGATTTCGGTTGATATTACGCCGGAGGGGGGTTATATTTATTGGCTATGGGGCTATTAAGCCGTGAATGTTAACAGACTACCTACCACCTAGAGCTTTGTCCGGAGTATATCTCTATGTGGGCAAATCAGAAAAAAGGAGATCCGTAGACGAACCAGAGTCACCGACATAGCTCAAAGTATCACGAAGCTGAAGTGGCAATGGGCGGGGCACATAGCTCGTAGAACCGACGGACGTTGGGGACCCAAAGTGCTGGAATGGAGATCTCGCACGGGAAAGCGTACCTACTGTTGGCAGACCTCTGACAAGATGGACTGGCGACATTAAAAGGGTCGTAGCGAGTCGTGGACATGGTGCTCTTTCAGAATTTTATAATTTCTAAATAGGCTCAGGTCTAGTCCTATGGGAAGCTTCGATCGTGGCATACATACATAGATACATATATACATACATGAACCCTAAAACATTACAGTCCTTTATTTGGGCAGTCGTATAAAAACACTAGAATTATAAAGGCTTTAGTCTGTATGTTTGTCTATGTGTATGCTTGTTAGTTGTTACCCTTTAACGCAGAATTGATGGCTGGAATTAAAACCCGAACGTTTAACTACCTACCTTGGACATGGCTTTTTGTGCCGAGTTTTTCGCCAGTTCTTCTCGGAGCAAGCCATTCCTAACTTGGAGGTAGACTTTTGACTTTCTATACGAGCTTGTAAATTAGTCCTATATGAAAAATAAAGATTTTTATAGTTAGATATAGACGCACATTTAGGTGCAAAACGCGTTCCCGAGATTCGAATCCTGGACCACTGATGAGGAGACAGACATCTGAACCAATGAACTATCTCGTCAAAAGTTCTGAGTAGGTACCTAGCTAGCTAGAACTTAATATAAAACGTTTGCATTCACTCCACTTAATTTAGCAAATGAAAGAGAAATAGAGAGAAAAATACTCAAAAGCAAAAAGCGGAAAGCGAGCGGTAAGCGCTTTTTGTATTTGTTAATCCTTTTTAGGATTCCGCGAACGTGGATGTAAACGAAGCACTTATGTTCACAGTTCATACACAATTTTATGAACTTCATTTATTAATATATTCTGTCTGAATAGCTGAAACCTAAGAATATCTGTATTTTCTTTATCTGTAGGTTGCCTGG
This sequence comes from Coenonympha glycerion, assembly GCA_963855885.1. Taxonomy (NCBI): domain Eukaryota; kingdom Metazoa; phylum Arthropoda; class Insecta; order Lepidoptera; family Nymphalidae; genus Coenonympha; species Coenonympha glycerion. The sequence goes on from OY979646.1 coordinate 1,484,310, forward strand.
CAGAGCTCGCTTCTTAGCGATAAGGCCGCCTTTTGTACTCATTAATTTTTACTTCTTAGTTATACTCATTATGTAGTTCTTTGCTATTGGGCAGTTTTGTTTATATTAACGTAATTGATACCTGTAGTTCCTTGGGGCCCGACAAAGAAGGCAGACCTTTGGTACGGTTGTAGAGAGAGCACGTAATTGTCATTAAATTAGTAATGTAATTGATTTTTATAAAGAAACTTAAATAATAAATGAATTGTAAAAGAACAGTTGTATTGTGTTTATGTGAGTTCCTGTTAGTGGTTGGTTTTCAATTTCAGATATCAAGTTTTGTAAAATACAAATAAAGTGTTAAATAAATAAATAATAAATAATATTCAAATCCACGAAACTTATGACCAAACGAGAATTCTAAAATAATTAATAGATCAAGTTTATTTATTTATTACTATATATATAGCTGCTTGTGCTGATTCATTCATTCACTCATTGATCACCTCTCCTGAACAATTTTGTATGAAAATTTTTTTTTTCATGGATGGGGTCGTATAGAAGAAAAAAATTCATTCGGAGGAAAAATACGGAGAGAGCTGATGATTGAGGATATCGAAGACAGATGAAGAGCACAGCCAAGGGTATTGGAGATAGGTGGGGGGTGCTCGACCAAATGTCATTTGAAACGTCATCCAATTGGCAGTGAGCTGAAAAAAAATTCAAAATGGCGGATTCAAAATGGCCGCCATTCGAATTTCGTCGATATCTCGCTAAGTATAAAAGATGGAAGAATGGTTTTTTAACAAGAGCTGATCAGGACTCGAAGATCTACGTGATTAATAGAAAAAAAATCCAATATCGCGGATTTTTTTTTTCCATAGAAAATGTATGGGGAATGTTGAAGAGACTAACAGTTGGTAATTATGCAAGGTTGTGATGCGGTTTTTCGTAAAGTTACTAGAGAAAAATATGGAGAGAGCTGATGATTGAGGATTTCGGAGACGGGTGAAGAGCATAGCCAGGGTATCGAAGATAGGTGGGGGGTGCTCGACCAAATGTAACTCGAAACGTCATCCAATTGGCAGTTAGCTGAAAAAAAATTCAAAATGGCGGATTTAAGATGGCCGCCATACAAATTTCGTGTTGTTCTATCTCGGAAAGTATAAAAGATAAGAGAGTGGTTTCTTGGCAAGAGGTGATCAGGATCTCAAGTTCTACGGGATGCATGGAAAATAATTCACTGTGGCGGAATTTATCTTTCCTTGGAAAATATACTTACTATGAGAAGAGACAATGATCTAGGATTTGGATGATGATTGAGGAGCACTGTCATGGTTTTAAAGATAGTTAAGGGCTGTTTGAACAAAAAATACGCTGAACCTCATCCAATGAGGTTCAGCGTATTTTTTTGTTCGAACTGCCCTTAACTATCTTTAAAACCATGACAGTGTTCCTTGGTAATTTTTTCAGCTTACGGACGGCGATACCGTTATGGGCGGGAAGACTGCACGCGGGCCACATGTGGCCCGCGCACCCACGCGCCCTACTAGTTACTATATATATAGCTGCTTGTGCTGATTCATTCATTCACTCATTGATCACCTCTCCTGAACAATTTTGTATGAAAAAATTTTTTTTCATGGATAGGGTCGTATAGAAGAAAAAAATTCATTCAGAGGAAAAATACGGAGAGAGCTGATGATTGAGGATTTCGGAGACGGATGAAGAGCCCAGCCAAGGGTATTGGAGATAGGTGGGGGGTGCTCGACCAAATGTCATTTGAAATGTCATCCAATTGGCAGATAGGTGAAAAAAAATTCAAAATGGCGGATTCAAAATGGCGGCCATTTGAATTTCGTCAATATCTCGGAAAGTATAAAAGATGGAAGAATGGTTTCTCGACAAGAAGTTATCAGGATCCGAAGGTCTATTTGATGGATAGAAAAAAAATTCAAAATGGCGGAATTTATTTTTTCATAGAAAATTGTATGAGGAATTTTGAAGAGACTAACAGTTGGTAATTATGCAAGGTTGAGATGCGGTTTTTCGGAGAGTTACTAGAGAAAAATATGGAGAGAGCTGATGATTGAGGATTTCGGAGACGGGTGAAGAGCACAGCCAGGGTATCGAAGATAGGTGGGGGTGCTCGACCAAATGTAACTCGAAACGTCATCCAATTGGCAGTTAGCTGTAAAAAAAATAAAAATGGCGGATTCAAGATGGCCGCCATACAAATTTCGTGTTGTTCTACCTCGGAAAGTATAAAAGATAAGAGAGTGATTTCTTTGCAAGACGTAATTAGAATCTCAAGGTCTACGGGATGAATGAAAAAAAATCAAAGTGGTTGCATTTATTTTTCCATGGAAAATGTGAATGCTACAATAAACAAGGCCTATGAAAAACTATGAAAAGTATGAGAAGAGATGATGGTCTACGATTTAGATGATGATTGAGGAGCACGGTCATGGATTTAAAGATAGGTAAGGGCTGTTTGAATAAAAAATACACTGAACCTCATGATGAGGTTCAGTGTATTTTTTATTCAAACAGCCCTGAACTATCTTTAAATCCATGACCGTGCTCCGAGGTAATTCTTTTAGCCCATTGCCAATCGGATTCCAATTGGCGATGGAGATGACGGCGATTCTTTTATAGGTGAGAAGACAGCCCGCGGGCCACATGTGGCCCGCGCTCCCACGCGCCCTACTAGTATATTATATAGCTGCTTGTGCTGATTCATTCACTCATTGATCACCTCTCCTGAACAATTTTGTATGAAAATTTTTTTTTTCAATTACCATTTCGTATAGAGGAGAAAAATTCATTCGGAGGAAAAATACGGAGAGAGCTGATGATTGAGGATTTCGGAGACGGATGAAGAGCACAGCCAAGGGTATTGGAGATAGGTAGGAGGTGCTCGACCAAATGTCATTTGAAACGTCATCCAATTGGCAGTGAGCTGAAAAAAATTTCAAAATGGCGGATTCAAAATGGCCGCCATTCGAATTTCGCCGATATCACGGAAAGTATAAAAGATGGAAGAATGGTTTCTTGACAAGAACTGATCAGGACTCGAAGGTCCATTTGATGGATAAAAAAAAATTCAAAATGGCGGAATTTATTTTTTCCATAGAAAATGTATGGGAAAAGATGACTGAGGGTTGCGATACCTTTATAGGCGGGAAGACAGCACGCGGGCCACATGTGGCCCGCGCCCCCACGCGCCCTACTAGTTAATATATATATAGCTGTTCGTGCAGATTGGCCACTGATTGATCACCTCTCCTGAACAATTTAGTATGAAAAATTTTTTTTTCAATGACCATCCCGTATACAAAGGAAAAATTCATTAAGAACAAAAATATGGAGAGAGCTGATGATTGAGGATTTCGGAGACGGGTGAAGAGCACGGGGAGGCTATTAAAGATAGGTGGGGGGTGCTCGACCAAATGTCATTTGAAACGTCATCCAATTGGCAGTGAGCTAAAAAAATATTCAAAATGGCGGATTCAAAATGGCCGCCATACGAATTTCGTCTATATCTCCGAAAGTATAAAAGATGAAAGAGTGGTTTCTTGACAAGAAGTGATCAGGATCTGAAGGTCTATTCGATGGATAGAAAAAAAGATTCAAAATGGCGAAATTTTTTTTTCCCATAGAAAATGTATTATAGCGAGTATTGATTCATATGGAAAAAAATATGAGAAGGTATGATGACTGAGGATTGTGATGCTATTATAGGCGGGAAGACAGCCCGCGGGCCACATGTGGCCCGCGCACCCACGCACCCTACTAGTTAATATATATATAGCTACTCGTGCTGATTGGCCACTGACTCACTGACTGATTGATCACCTCTCCTGAACAATTTTGTATGAAAAATTTTTTTTTCACTGATGGGGTCGTATAGAGGGAAAAAATTCATGAGGAGAAAAAATACGGAGAGAGCTGATGATTGAGGATTTCAAAGACGGGTGAAGAGCACGGGGAGGGTATCAAAGATAGGTGGGGGGTGCTCGACCAAATGTCATTTGAAATATCATGCAATTGGCAGTGAGCTGAAAAAAAATTCAAAATGGCAGATTCAAAATGGCCGCCATTCGTATTTTGTCGATATCTCGGAAAGTATAAAAGATGGAAGAATGGTTTCCTGACAAGAAGTGATCAGGACCCTATGGTCTATTTGATGGGTAGAAAAAAAAATCCAATATCACGGATTTTTTTTTTACCACAGAAAATGTATGGGAAAAGATGACTGAGGGTTGCGATACCTTTATAGGCGGGAAGACGGTATGACGAATGTTAGACGGTATGACGAATGTTGGACGGCAAATAGGGGGGAAGACATCCCGCGGGCCACGTGTGGCCCGCGCCCCCACGCGCCCTACTAGTCTAATGTATGGCTAGAAAAACATTCTGGAAATATATTAAGCGTCTACCTTTTGCCATTATCAATATCGAGCAAAATTGTTTGTTTATTAGCGTTTGTTGTATGGAAGCTACCTTTACTATTTATTTTATTCTATTTTCTAGTATTAATTGTGTTGTTATAGCCGCAATAGAAATACATCGTCTGTGAAAATTTAAAGTGTATAACTATCATGGTTCAAGATATATAGCCTAGTGACAGAGGTCCCGTTCTTATCATTTGGATACGGAGCCCTAAAAATATAAAATAATTGAGAAGTCTGTGGTTACAAAAAGAGACTTAGTTACTCCTCCATCTAAAACGGAGTTTCAATACAGATTCTACAAATGGATTGAATCTATGACCATTTTACATTTCAGTCTGCACCTTAATCCTTACATGAGAGCAGGTTTTCTATTAGGTAAGTTTATGTAGTTATTCTATTAGGTAAGTTTATGTAGTTAGGTAAGTCAAAAAATAACTAAGTTTTAACACAAAAATCATTACACATTCTCTAGAATGATAGAATCTAAAGATCCTTAAATAGGAGGAATTGCAGTACTAACCTATTTATTATCCCCAATGGCGGATTATCCTAAAGGCAAACTAGGCACATGCCTAGGGGCGCGAGGTTACAAAGGGGCGCGCGCGGCGCGGCCCTTAGGTACATCACGATCGCGCGCGCGCGCGCACGATCATGTAGAGTTGGATCGTTGAGAGTTTGCGTTTCGGAAATCTTCGTTTCTATGTAAAACCATTGAATACTATTGATATTTAAATGAAATTGAATTTACCATTGATATTTATGTTGTATTATGAGAAAACAAAACACATTTTTTCAATTCTAATCGAAATACATTTACAAGGGCGGCGGGCTCCGCAGCCATGTGTTCCCCCGGCGAGCGCGGGGCCCGGGGGCGGGAGTCCCACTCGCGTTGTTATGGTTGTGCCGTTGTCGTCAGTGACCAGGCGGTGCAAACTCTCAAGACTGATTTTCACAGGTCCAGTATTTTGAATCCAGCCCAGCAATTCAGTGGCCTGGATCGGCCAAGGTACTGGGTCCGTGCGTTTAGATTAGTCCAGTAGTTATTTACAAATTGTTAGGGTGACTACATATTATGCGTATCTCACAGGTTGATAATCGAAGGCAACTGTAGCCATTGTGTAAAAAGGAAGAACTATACAAGAAAAAGCCAACGTAGATTATAAAAAAGATAGATTACAGAGATTTCTGAACTCGATTTATTGATTTCTCGAGATTTTACTGATTACTCATGAACCAACTAAAATCAGAAGACCCAAAGGAGTATAAATCAGCTTTAAGAATGGCTACAGATATTTTTGACGAATTATTGTTATTGATCAACACTTCCATTTAACGTGAAAATACGTTTATGAGAAACGAGTCTTCATTTTTCGTGCACATGTTTAGCTCACGATAATACGACATCGACTGGATCGACGCGTTTAAACAGGTCCAGCGGCACAGGCACGGAAGGCGCGGGGTGCGGGAGGCGGTCACTGGACTCAAAAACTAGCTTCCGCTTTATTCAATCCAGTGCTGATTACTGGATTCTGGACTGGATTGCAAAGTGTTTACATGGGTCAAATATGGATCCAGTCCACTGAAATCTGGCTAGCCTGGATCGAAATACTGGCCTATCAAAATAAGCCTTAATACAAGCAATTGAATAGTATACATACGGGGGCTGAAATTGCCATTGCTGAAACTTGTTAATTTTTTTATATAAGTTACACTTAAACTTAATAATTTAGATTATTTAGTTTTGTGATCAGATTCAAGAAATTGGCAAATAAACTTTTTTTTGTTATTATTATTATTATATTATCTGTGGTTTTCAGTTTTATGCAGTGTTGCCAGAACCTTGCAGAGGTCCTTTTTTACCTTTTAGGTGATTATTCGTATCTTACAGAATTCATTCTTAATTTTTTTATACAACCAAGTTAAAATGGAACCCAAACCGACAAACAATTTGTCATTTTACTGCAATTCATAAATCATATCAACTACCAGCCCGGTAGTTGATGTGATGTTACCTGGTAGTACCAGGTGACAGTCCACCGGGCTTAATAAGCCCGAATGTCACTTTCGTTGTTCGCATAGTTATGTTTTAAGTTATCCTTACTAATATTATTTAGAGTGACCGAAACCGCCTCTTCTTTAATATAGAAAAGTGTCAAATGATGTTCTTCACTCGTTCGAGATAGTATAATCACCAACTATAGTAAACACCAACTTATAGCAACCAGCTATGCAATGAGACGATTCCTCGTGCTTTCGAAGTTAGTAAACTTTTTGATATGGCTGCTAGGGGGGCGCCCATGAGGTGCTTGCCTAGGGCGCTCTCTACATTTAATCCGCCTCTGATTATCCCCACACGTTTTTAAAAAACTTTTAGCTTGAACGTGTCTTCGTAAAGAAAATTATTCGGAGAATAGACTATTTTGTATTTCAAACTCGATATTGAGACAATTTTTTTGAAAAGGACATTTTAAAGTAAATATCCTAATAATATTATAAAGGCGAAAGTTTGTGTGTGTGTATGTTTGTTACTCCTTCACGGCTCAACTACTGAACCGATTTAGCTGAAATTTGGAACATAGGTAGCTTATAACCCGGATTAAAACATAGGTTACTTTTTATCCCGGAAAAATCCGTAGTTCCCGTGGTATACTCAAAATACCAAATTTTCTAGAGCAATCTATAGCTACATCTATAGATAGATTGTTCAAGCGAACTTGCTTGAAAGCATTTTTAAACGTTGGAATAGGGAACGATAACGGGAAAATGACGTTTCCCTTAGGATTCATGAAAAAGCGAATTTGACGCGGGCGGTGCTGCGGGCAAAAACTGAATCTATTATCACTGAAAATGTGAAAATGGCCACTATGTAGATTCTGAACATAGCACTGTACGCATTTAACAAGTGTGTTTTAGTTGAACAAGGGGATATGGGATAGTAATGCTATAATGCTTTAAATAATGCATAATGCTATAAATGTGGAAATGGGTACCTACCCATAAAGGTTCTGAAAGTACAATTGTTTCGCTATTTATAATGTGTGGTTTGGTTAAGCAATGGGATACAGGTTAATAATGCTAAAAAGGTGTTCCTGTATAGTTTCTGATATTAGAACTGTTTCGCTATTAAAAATATGTGTTTTTGTTGAGCAATAGAATATGTGATAGTAATTATGCTATAAATGCGAAAATGGATACCTATATGGTAAAGGTTCTGAAATTATTTGAATCTTAAGCGGATAAGTTGATTTTATTTTCGTCCTTCTCACTCTTATGAATACGTTGGTGGGTAAGGTTAGGTTAGGTTAACACATATGCTGTTTTTGACGTGACAACGTCTTATAAATTGATTTGCCGGGTGACACTTCAAGAAACTGCGTTACGCTCCGCTCACGTTATGCGCTCACAATGAGAGCGAGTGAGAGGCACGCGTCCCTTCCACTCGGGCATGGTTAGCCCGCCTAAGAGCGAGAGAGACAGACATACGTTGTCACGTAAAACTTTCGCCCGTATACCGACTTTACAGGCAACCAATTTTTTTTTTTCCCAGAAAATCCAGGACTCCCACGGGATTTGTAAAACCCCGAAATTCACGCGGGCGAAGCCGCGGGCAAAAGCTAGTTGTAAAATAAATATGTTAAGATGATACTGCAATTCTCGCAATTTTACTACTATAAATCTATTATGCATTATTAGTTTACAAATTCCGAAATAACAAATAAATTAAAGTGGACTTTTGTAGGACCTAGACGGAGATTAGAGCTTTGCATTGAGCCTTAAACAGTTGCTGCCCATAAGGCAATAAAATGGGGAAACAGGCAGTCTGTTTCGAGCTCTGTCCTGCCGGGCTGTCCTGTTTCCACATTCCTGCATTCTATAGCCGCGTGGGCAGCGAAGGTTTGCCACAGGTTTAGTATACGTTATCATAATACAAATAGCGTTATTCTGAAACATCAACGACCCAACCCGTAAGTGGGTAGTGTCCCAAATAAAAAGGCACGATCGACCGCCCAAAGCGTTTTTAAATTGTTTCTCAAATAAACACCGCATTAACACATCCGGGGAACCGCTTATACTGGAATAAGGAAAATTGCGGAACTATTTTGGTCATGAATTATGTATTTTCTCCGTCGTGTCGCGTTTCAGCGCAAACTTTGGTTTATGGGCCTAATGAGAACATATGTGCGCGTTGACGGGTTAATCTTCTCATTGTTTAGTCACTGTTCGTGAATTTACCTACACTTCGTTTATTGTGTCGTTGTTCAGCATTATTAAGGTTCCATGGACGAATTTGAAAGCCTTTTTTTTACGTTATACAAGTTAGTACTTGACTGTGACCTCACCTGATGGTAAGTGAACTAACTTGGAAGGGGTAAGTTATGTCACCCCAACGGTTTCTACACAGCATCGTACCGGAACGCTCAATCGCTTGGCGGTACGTCTTTGCTGGTAGGGTGGTAACTAGCCACGGCCAAAGCCTCCCACCAGACCAGACCTGAGCCAATTTATAAATTATAAAATTCCAAAGTGGCCCATGACGGGAATCGAACCCGCGACCTCCCACTCGAATCCGAGCGTGCGTCCCCTGCGCCACGGAGGTCGTCAAAATAAATTCGTTATCAGGATGGGTTAATTTGGGAGCCTCACGAAAATAAATTCGTTATCAGGATGGGTTAATTTGTTTTGCCATAATCCGCTACTTGAAAAGATTTTATATGGTACAGGAAAATATACTATTCAGAAATACTGCCCACATGAAACACCACACACAATTTTCCAATTCTTTCTTCAAAATTCAAAGTGTGTATTTTGTTCCTGCATATTGTACCATACAGAAACGTTTCAAGCAAAACAAATTAATCTGTCCTGCTTATTATGGATTTCCGTAAAATAACGCCTGCTTCCATTCAATATTTAAATTCGTTATGTTCGTCGAAGATGTACGTTTGCATTCCAGCAAGCGATGCATATCCTGCGAGAAGGATGCGCCGCTGAATCTCTCTCAAAGAGTTTTCTGCTCAATTTGGTGTTTTTTTAAAGAGGTTGTCTTCCTATCTGCGTAGCTATCTAGCTTTCTAATTTCAGGTACAAATTCGAAGCAGGTTATAAAATGAAATTTAAAAGTAAGATATTTTTTATCAATGGTTTCTTTTTGCTTAAAAATATAGTGGCAATAAAGAACCCTCAGCGCGCGAATATCACTCGCACTTGGCCATCTTATATTTAGTTAATTACTCTCACACGCGTGGATTAGTATTCAACGCGTCAGGATAAATGGCACAAATACGTCTTATTTGGTTAGTTACTCGTAAGAATAATATTTTACACTTTTAATGTTATAGTGTTTGAAACTCTAAGGATGTTTATTGTTTTATTCCTATAAATTATTTATTGAATTACGAGAACTGAAATAATTTAAAAAAAACACCGGCCAAGTGCGAGTCGGACTCGCGCACCGAGGGTTCCATACCATAAAAGAAGTAAAACATTGACAGAATCACTTTTGTTCATGAATTTACGAGTATAAAATTTACATGTAGATATTTTTGTTAGCGAACCGCAAACGTAACTTTGTTTTTGGTGGATTATTGTTATTATCAAAAAAAGTATATTACCTAGTCAGCGAGTTGATTTTATTTTTGCTGTAAAATATACGTTAACTTCTATTGATCATAATTATTTCAGATTTTTTTATTGGTAAACTTCGGAGATAAGGGGGGGGAACGGTATTTTTTTCGACAGTCTGCCCAATAAATCAAAAACTATCAGGCATAAAAATAAATAAAAATTAGTTTCAGAATACGCAAGTAACGCCCTTTCATAATATGATACCCCACTCAATATTGTTATCTCATTTTGAAATTTTGTCGACCCGGTTTTTTCCCCTTTTTAAATAAAAATAAAAACAATTTTCAAATTTTTACGATTCTTATGGCGTAGGGTCACTATTACCTATAACTATTCTAAATTTCAAGTCGATAGCTTGAATAGTTACTGAAATAATCGAGTGTGACAGACGGATGGACGGACGGACGGATTTTATCAGAAAATTCTGAAAACTAGCTGCTTTTCATTTTGGAAATTGGCGGAGTTTAGGTACCAATCGGATTATTAGAGGGAGGGAATGGAGAGAGATTGAGAGATTATTATTATGTCTTAAGAGAAAATCCTAATTCTGTTAATGGACCCGGCTTGCGGAGTTTTAGTGTATATACATCGATTGGCGATGACAGCCTCATAAAACCTAGTTCGCAAGTTGCGGAGCGAACGTAAAATAGGTACCTACCTAGTTCCTAGAGCTATTCGATGCACGACACTAAAACGATTATCGAATACAATCGAAACAATTTAAACCGATACGGTAGGAGAATGCCGCGAGCGCTGCGATTCTGCGCTGGACGGCTAGTAATGAAGGTGTAAACATGAATTATCCAATCAAAAGCGCCGTTAGCCGCTAGATGGCGCCAGAGATCATTACCGCGTCTGCCCCCGCGGCGATCGACTCTCACCGGGATGTCATGGGCTTGCAATGGGGTCTTACACTACTTTTAAATTTGATAAAAAATATTACTTTATTATAAACTAGGATAAAAATAATAACGTGCAGTGAAAGAAATATTAAAATCCAACGAAGATTTACAAAGTTACAGGCGTTTAAACTTTGGAGTGGGGGGATCTTCTATCCCTTTCTCGCAAAACGAAAATTTGTATGAAGCCGCACGAAGCTACTATGGCATTGGTACGGTGTGACGTCACAATGTCTCTGTTGCTATCTCTGTCTAATCACAAATCTTTAAATGCTTATAACTTTTTTGTTATTTGATCGATTTAATTAGTTCTTTCAGTGCACGTCATTATTTTAATTCTACTTTATAATAAAGTAATAAAAAAATTGGAGTCAAATACCCTATTGATGGTTTGTTGTACATTGCCTCATGGCGATCAATATAAAACTTCTTTATTTGTTGTTAAGCATTTTTGATATAATAATGCTACGTGTTGCGACTAATGACTAGATCATAGGTACCTATTTTAATTAATCTAAAGTGATACGTTTCCACTTTCGTTCGCTATCCTTATTTTTCTTTGCACCTAATTATCATTACTAATATTATAAAGATAAAAAGTTTGTTTGTTTGTTTGTTGCATTGAAAAGTTCTTTTGTGTCAGATAGTCAATTTATCCAGGAAGACTATATATAAGGTTGACTCTGTAAAACGAGATAACCCGATAACCCGAAATTGATAGGGCCGAAGCAGGGCGCAACAGCTAGTTAATTGATGATTAAACGAACTTACCTGTAAGTGAAGTTCTATCACAATTATGTGAATACATTTTATTCGAATATAATAAACACAATCAGGTATACTTTCATTGTACTGGCAATTTCGCACTTTTATTTATTTTGTTTTTTAAAACTGACCACCCTGATGGACACGCGGTCCCCAGCCTACCTCCGCGCCATGCTTCATTCTTTAGAGAATATTTAACAAAATTTTCGTATTATACTCATGGGTTTTGGGTATGGGAGGGACCTTATATTATTATATTCGAATAAAATGTATTCACATAATTGTGATAGAACTTCACTTACAGGTAAGTTCGTTTAATCATCAATTATATTTCATACATTTTATTCTTCATATAATAAACACAATCAGGTAGATGTTTAGAGATGAAAATTTTTGTTAAATTATGGACATTAACAGATAGTAAATTGTTTCCTATTATAATAGGAAATAGGTCCTCTTTATACCACAGAAGTATTTAATTAACACAATCTTTTCGTTCAATTCCTGGATCAATAACCCAGTCACATTATAAATAGGTTTAATTTATATTTAGATAGATTATAATGAATAATGATTAGAGAGCAAAAGAGCTATTGCGACAGAAGCATCATCGCTCAATAAGAGGTTATAAAACTTAGGTAACGTCCGTAATGGTTGTTACCAGCAGACTGCTTTTCTGATGAGGTCAAGCAACAAACTACGTGCTCGCCGAGGAAGTGTTGCTGAGTGCACTGAAACGCAGACCTCTCTCGTGAGAGATTATATTCCTCGGCAGACACGTTCTCACGGTGGTCTGCCTGCAGGCGACCTTATGAGGTCGCTTCAACATTATCAGGAGGTTGTCTATTATATATCTTGGTCTAAGATTTTGTAAACGACATATCGATTTGTTTTTCAAAGCTGTGGCAAATTTTTATACTTTCTCTTCAGTTTTAATTATGGTATAATCCCACCAAAAACATTCTGTAAAATACTAGCCAAAGTCAAAATGGAGCTGCTTGTTTATCTCTAAAAAGTACTGAAATCTAGACAAAGTCGTGCCAAGTCTAAGGTTCCTTACTGCGATTTCTTTATTATTATAGTTAATGTTGCGTGACTTGGCCGTTGAAGGGTACACAAGGGTTCAAACCAGGTGCTCCATGACACCATTGCACCAATCTGTCGCCAGAATTCATCGTCAATGAGTAGCGGTTCTTGGTCTTCAACGGCCAAGTCACACAACATTAACTATAATAATAAAGAAATCGCAGTAAGGAACCTTAGACTTGGCACGACTTTGTCTAGATTTCAGTACTTTTTAGAGATAAACAAGCAGCTCCATTTTGACTTTGGCTAGTATTTTACAGAATGTTTTTGGTGGGATTTCACTTCTTTTTGTAGAAACTTCAAAATATTACAAAATATTTCTGTCCGTTTTTCTAGATACATTAACTGCATAAATAACTTTGTAATCTCATATAATTTATATGGAATTACAAAGTTATTAATGCAGTGATCACCAGGTACTCCAGATCTTCGATTATCCTAGTTTTTATAGTTTTCCCTTTATGTGGCCATTAAACCCTAACTCTGTACCAAATTTCAGCTCTCTGAGTTTATGGGAAGTACTAGTTCTATTTTGATGATCATGAGTCAGTCAGTCAGTCAGTCAGTCAGTCAGTCAGTGTCGAAAATGCGAAACTTTGCTTTCGCATAACTTCGGAACTATATGACCTACAGACTTGAAATTTTGGGTTTTAAGTATGTGATTATAGCTTACTGGATAGCGAAAATTTCAGGGTTCTGGTCTTATCCAGAGGTTCTCAAATAGGAGCCCGAAAATGCGGCGAAATGGTTCCTGTAAAGATGGTACGGCAGTTTTGCTTCGCGCTTTGACTTTGGCGGGGGCACTGCCGTGCCCCCTGATTGAAACTGGTTCGCCCTGAGTAGTAGCTGGCGTTGTATAAACTCAATAATTCCCTTGAATTATATAAAAAACAATAATACTAACTTTAACTAATGCTAATGTTCTCATTCTGTGCTGTGTCTACTGCCTAGAGCTAAAAAAGTTACAAGATCAGCAAAGCAAAGTTACGGAATGAATAAACTCTTATTAAGGCCCATTGAGCAATGTGTTAGCATACTATATTGTGTGCTACTATGTGGTGTTTGATGTTAATTTATCTATTCATTTTCGCAATATAATATATATATTTATATATTTTTTTTTTATTTGACCCAAAATCATCAGCAGAAATTAAACTCAATGCCGAATGATAACAAGTAATCGTACCATATGCTACGTCGTTAACAAGTTGTTCTGTTGGAAATTACGAGGTTGACTTATAATGTAGGTACGGATTGTACGGATCTCAGTCGTTAATTAAGCAGTATTGCCACAAAACTTTGTAAATAACACAAAATTTTTGAAACATATAAATTATTAAAAATTCCAACAAAATGTCCTTTTTTTTATATATATATATATATATATTTTTTTTTTTTTTTAATGCCTTCAGAGAACTTCCTCCAGTAATTCCTATGAATTGTGGTTCTCTAGGGAAAGACCATAATTATTTATTTATCATCAATAAATGTACTATAAGAAGTAAGTCTTTTGACACCTTATGTAAAAGAAGAAAATCCAAAGTTGTAAAGGTCCTTAGACGATGTATGTCTAAAGCATTGTCTATAATAGTATTTTTAAGCATTCTTCCTCTAGAAGAATGTATAGAAGAGCAAAGGTAAACTTGGTGTTCCAAAATGTTCAGAATGCGTCTGTTTCTAAGACGTCTGGGTTCGTATTGATTACATTTCGCATTATTGCAAGAAGCGATAAATTCAATAACTGGATTGAACTCTTTGAATAACTTTGAAGTATATAATTTTACCGCGATAGCTTAATCCCATTAACTGGATGTAACTCTTGGTCAGCTTTTGATTATCTTTAATTTCCATATAAGAAACAATTAACCCAATCGTTTAAATGAGGATATTTGATATCCTCTATGCAACTGATGTAAATCATGTGTATCAAAATAGGTGTATCGAAAAATATGGCCATCAACTCTGTAAAGAGGTATTTCGATTCATCTTAACGTTAATTATTACAAAAACAAAAATCCCTCTAATGAAAAGAATTAGTCTTCATCTAGACCGGGAAATCGTGTGAATCACTAGTTCAACCTTTTAGGTTTAAGGGAGTTAGATGACTTAAAAAATGTTTTGTAACCACTGGCCATCTGATAGGATAACCGATGATGGACGAACAGCTGCGTCTAAAGTCTAATTTTTCTTACGGACTACATTTTTTGTTTCTACAGACGTTCTGTGTAACCCCATCCATACCTAATAGCTGGAGAAGTGGACTTTAGGACTTTTAATCGGAATTAAGCTTAACTCTTAGATGATACAACGAGTTAACACGTTCAGTGCGGCTGCCTTCTGCTCTTAGTTCCACAAAGTGCTGTATAGGGTATATTAGGCCCGACGTTAAACCCTGCTGATGTGCGTTATCGGGTTTAATCGACCTTTTCCGAATTTTACCTTTGAAGTAAAAAATATCCGAAATTTTTGGACTTTACTTTAAAAATGCGCTTGATATGTGTTTATAATGAATAACTATAATCAAAAATTACATTCGTCCTGAAATTCAAATCTTCTTGCACCTTTAAAAAACCAAGATAAGTTTTAGGGTCGTAAGCACCCGATATCAGCACAGAAGGGTAATTCTATCGATAAACTATTAGTGTTGTCAATAAAACATCGATAGGCGGATAACATACGAGTAATAATTACTTTTTACTATATTATTTTCTAACATCATATGTGCTTCATTTTAAAAAGTCTGGCAGTACGTTTTCGAGCATTGGGCGCAATAGGTCATGCCTTTTTTTTACTTTTTTGCTACTTAGTTTTTCTCCCAGTTTGTTGTAATACTCAACGCAGTTCCGTTTTTTACTTGATTTTTCAAAGCGATGCGATGATTGGATGTTTGATGCATAAACGCTACATGCTAAAACACTAGCAACAGCAACAGGAGTGCCTGTTAAGTTTTCTATAATATTTTCTGTAAAGTCAAGCTTACTTATGTTCGTGTCATTTTTCATATTATACATTATCCATGCATTTACCAAAGCGGTTTCGAAAATCTCCATCATCACATCGCCCTGTCACAACAATGTTATCAATCATAGCACATCACTAACGTACTGACGTGCAATTCAAGTGCGGTTATCAGGTCATCGGGCATCGGGTCTTTAACACCTGATAAACGCACCTCAGGGATAAAATTTCCTTGCAGGCCGTATCAGGTCTTAACGACCCGATACGTTTTTATTGTTTCTTCGGCTAGAATTTGATGACACAAGACCGATAAATATATTTGTCACTTTCCTATTGCAAAAATTCCTGTATTTATGTAACCCGCACCATGAGAAAGTAATAGATTCTTGCGCCCGCACTTAAGAAGAGTTAGGCATCAGGTATTTTCAACCCCATACCGCACTGAACGTGTTAAGCGTATAAAATTCTTTACAGAATTTGAATTGTTACATAATTCACGTCATAGTTTGCGGTTGGGTAACGATTCTGCCATATCGTCAGAAATTAAAATAAAACCAGGAAACTGAGCATGTTTTGAGGGTAGTAAATAACTTTAACACTCTAACACCTAACAAATCTTCATGAAAAAACCGCGGTAAGTATCTGAGATGAGTCACAACTTCTTTATGTATTTTACCAAGGATGAATCGGTACTTTAAAATAAGATTCTTCAGTTCATAGGCATAAAACCCTTTTTAGGTATTCGCTTGTAAGCTGTTCTATGAACTATCAATTTCAAAAGATTTTGAACTACAAATTCATTCAACGCCTTTAAATTTAGAATGTATCTTTTACCACGTAAGATTTTGAGGTTAGACACATCTTAACTATAATCGAACATGCAGTGACTCACTCCCACATTATCTCACCCAAAAAAGAAATGTCGATTGTCAAAGACATTTGTCGCTTTTTCTTTGTTGTGAACGTGTAAGGCGGTACACTGTGTTAGTGTACGATTTTTAAAATGGTATTATGTAATAATAATTTTTTGGAGCTAGTTCCTTAATTTGTTCAATTCATTAAAATATTTTATTGAATGTACGTACATTTGTACACCTAGTGAAAGTCAAAAAATAGTCTTCACTTATTATAACTCCCGAAATTCTAGATCATGTTATAGATCGTGACGGATTCCTTGTCAGTGATATGTAACCAATAAACTTCAAAATGTTGGAGACAACTGGCATATAGGTACCTTAATGTCTAGCGTCGTCGATGAACCTGGTCCTTGTTGTGGCTGATGCTGGAAACTTGCTGTCACGTCGCATCTTCCTCGCGGCTGATCGCCAATACTCAAGCGTGTCACGCCCCCCCCCTGCTGGCCGAGCCGTAACGAGAGGGGGCCAGCTAGTTTCTCGAGAAACGAGATTGCGCTGTCCCAGCGGTGGGTGTCGATAGCAAAGTCGCCCGCCGCGCCCTGCTGGTTTCTTTATTTACAACACCTGACGATCAGTAACCATTGAAACTAGTATAATGCCCGAAACTATTTCTCCGAAAAAACATCTGGTCCCGTTCGTGAACTTTAATTACTTGTCATTTGTCGAAACAAAATGTCATTTGTCAATACTTAAGCTTCTTCTCAGTTCAGGACGCGTTGTGGTTTAAGATTTTTATTAGTTTCAGAAAGAATTTAACAATTCACTTCAATGAAACTTTCAGACTAATGGTACATTATACATAATATTGTTGAGCTAACAGTTAAATTATCATCCCATTACACAATCTGAACATTAATTTTCGAAAGTAAGTAAAATTATTTTCCACCACAAAATCTAAACATTATTGTTGTAGGTACATAGTTAGAAAAGTTCGACGCGTTGGTACCCTCGTGGAATTAGTTTTTAAGTCGTGAAATAGTTATCACTGATAAAAGGCTATAACATTTAACTGGCTATTCATAAGCCAGGCAAGTATATCAAATAAACTATTTGATTCTTTGCAATGAAGGTCGGCTAGAATTTTATAACTGTCGGGACTAACCATTAATATAGTTCTTGTGACTGAGCGCCGATAGCAATTCGGGATCAAAGTCCGGGAGGTCATGCGGAGCCACTTGTAGTGAAGCCGAGAACAGCGCCACACTTACATCGTCCCCCGTTGGTATCCGCAAAGTCCCTTGAGGTGTTTTTTTTTTTTTTTTAAATCCTTCGTGTTGACCCGCAGTCAACCTCCAGGAGCATTGGCGCATCATGCTATGCTTTCGTGGTACCCTCAACGTGATACCCTCCAAGCTAGCTTAGAGATGCCTGGACTATTTCGCGCATCATGCTATACTTTCGTGATAACCTCAATGTGATACCCTCCAAGTTAGCTTAGAGATGCCTTAGGATTTCAATTTTTGGACACACTTTCGTCAGCATTGATATTTGAGTTGATGTGATATCTGGGAAAAAGGTTAATTTTCACTTACCCTCTTTCCTCGGAGTCTGACGAAGATGAATGCACAATTATATGATTTGATTTGATTTTTATCAGTATAGAAAATTAAGCAAGTTTTAACACTGAACACTTAATTTTTTTTACTTTGAACCTAAATTAACAAAAACGAGACGTGTTTTTGTAGTCGAGTGCTCATTGCCGCGCACAATAAAAGAATGAAGCATGGCGCGGAGGTAGGCTGGGGACCGCGTGTCCATCAGGGTGGTCAGTTTTAAAAAACAAAATAAATAAAAGTGCGAAATTGCCAGTACAATGAAAGTATACCTGATTGTGTTTATTATATGAAGAATAAAATGTATGAAATATAATCATACATTGTAAGAAATACCTATAATGTAAATAACAATTTTTTACAGATCACGAAGCAACAATGTACATCAAACATAGCAATATCAACAAACTACATGTGGCTCGATACGACTGTACGTGCACAGTTAACTTGTCATCTCTACGTGTAACATCTCATGCGGGTCACCTCGTGATGATGATAATAGTGACTCATATGATAAACCAAATATTATCTCAGCCAGCGATTAAAACGACTTTCGACTTTTTTTTCTTTTGAGGTGAAAGTGAAAACTTCTTTAGAAATTTAAAAAATGGGGCATTTTTGAGATGGGAAATATCCAAGTACGAGTCAGACTCGCGCACTAAGGGTTCCGTACCGTTATCTATAGGAAAAGCAAAAAAAATCACTTTTGTTGCATGGAAGTCCCCCTTTTTATATTTGTTGTTATAGCGTCAACAGAAATAAATCTACTTTGAAATTTTCAAATGTCTTTCAGCTCGGTCACAGCCGGACAGACCGACAGACGAATGGCAGAGTTTTAGTAGTAGGGTCCCTTTTTTACCCTATGGATACGGAACCCTTAAAACCATTAAATTCGTAACCTTATTTGACTCCTCACACTGTTACGGAAACCGACACCTGTCTCTAGTGCAATCTCAGATAAGATTCAATAAATATAATTATGTTATTTTTTGGGTTATTGAACACATGAATACCTTATTATTGTTCAATTTGTAACCTCTTTCACCATGTCTACCTGATTTTCACTGTATTTTTATTGTTGTTAAAAAATCACAGTCAGTCGCAGAATTAGTGAGTCCGATAGGCCGCCGCACGTTTGCCCTCTCTAAATAAATTGTTATCTTTCTTAATCCATCCCACTCCATAGCATTCGTGCTCTATCTACAGACTGAAGTTTTCAAAACGGAATTATTTTTCATCACAGTTTTGAAATCCCTTCCGTTTTTTCAATTTCAAAGAAAAGGACTCTTATTTTTTGTTGTTTTAAGAAAAAAAGTTACAATTATAAATACCTATCTATACTGGATTGGAATGGAATCATAAATGCGTATGATTTCATTTGAATTTAGAATACCTTTACCTATATTTAAGCACCTTTGAGATCAGCTGTACTCAGGCTTTAATAATTACTTACCGTAAAAGTTAAAAGGTTTTTAAGGTGTCTTATTCTTCTTCATAATCGTAACCAACACCGCACACTGTAATCGTAACGGAAAAATAACGTATTCCGCATGAGATAGTTTTTTGTTGTTGTATTTTTTTAAGATAAGACGTGCCTACACACACAGCCTGAAATTTTCTATTCCTAATCAGTCCTTAGCCATCATATTATTTGAATCATAGGACCTAATTTAATGTAGACTTTTACAAATTTACAGTAACATAGACAGTTCATTGCACAGTCCCATTACAATAGAATAAGGAACAAGGCAGTGATAAAACATAAATGAAGCACTTAACTTAATGAGCATAACCTAAGGCATTTTGTACTGTTCTAACTGGATTCTGAGAAATAAACTAGTTTTCCTTATTCATTCGTTAGCTGTGCCTTATACGCAATAGGACTTAGGTTTTAAAGTTTTAATGAATACCATTACAAGTAAATAATTATTACCGTTCGAGTCAGCCCGACAACAGAGGTGCAGAAATTAGAGTATTTCTGCACCTGTAGCCAAATGTTACGAAATTCAAAAATGTATGATTGAAGATGATCGCTAAATTATCACGTGACTCCGCATACTGGGCGACCCATGAGTATGGGAAGACTTTGAGCTTTCCATGAGCACAATTACTGTCGTCAAACGTAAGCCTATCTACAGTAGAGTTCAAATGTAGATGTATGAAAGAATCCGCTCCGTTTATTCCAGGCGAGTTGACTCTAGTACAAAAATATGTACTAACCCTACAGTACGATTTCAGGAGAAAGTCTGAATATGAATAAGTCTTGTTTACATCAAAACAACAAGAGTAACACGTTGATTCGCTGTTCTTTACAAGTTCTAGCCGAATTGATTCCTCTATTTGGACAGGCAAAGAAAGTACCTACAGTGATTTTAAAAACAAAAAAAAAACAATTCATGTGTTAGGCAAATTACAATATGACTAATCTTGGCAAAAAACACGGTTCGGTCCGGAAGACCTTGGGTCGCTCGCGTAGGTACATGAGCTGATGACTAATGTTTTATTATAATTCATTTGATACTATGCCAGTTTCATGACCCCTATGGTACAGTTGGGAGCACTTTGGATGTCCTGGGTTCGATACTTGCAAACAAATACATAATATAAAATATATTTATTAATTGACTCAGCTCTGGTCTGGTGGGACGCTTCGGACATGACTTACCTACCACCCAACCAGCAAAAAACACCGCACCGCCAAGCGATTTAGCGGTCCGCCGCGATGCTGTGTAGGAAGCGCTAGGGATTAGTTTCTTACCCCTTGCCCAAGTAACGATAACATCTTTGGCTGAATCATCAATTACCATCCCGTGAAATTGCACTCAAGTACTCACTCGTATGGGATAAAAAATAAATCTGTACTGTTAGGTAAAAAAGTCTGAAAGACAGTTTGTTAATATATGTATTGTTATTGTAATAGATCAATAACTGCAATACATAAATTTCTATAATTGATCTGCAGAAATTTAAATTACAGATTTTTCGATTGGTAAACTCCGGAGATAAGAGGACAATATACTAAAAAGATATAAAAAAAATCAAAATCTGCAACAATGCAGCAAGAATCACAGATCTTTTTTTGCCATTCAAAACGCGACGCCTGGAGCGAGGGACCAGTGCTGAAATTTCCAATGGAAAAATTCCGAAGGCATTTTTTTCAATATGTCACAGTTAAATGGATAAAATTGGCACTCTCGTTCTGCTAGTACCTACAAAAAAGACTTATTGTCATGTGGAATATTCATTGCTCGTTTTCAAAGCTGTAGCTTATATTTTTACACTCTACAAGTTAGTATTAACTTGTAACTGCTATTTCATCTGATGGTAAGTGATGATGCAGTCGATGATTATCGTATTAACTTAGAAGGGGTAAGTAAAGCCACCCCTGATGGTTTCTACAAACAACATTTAACATCTTCGGCTGCATCACTTACCATCAGGTGAGATCGCCGTCAAATACTTACCTTGTTTAGTGTAAAAGAAAAGCTTTGCTTTTTCTACGTTCGGGATTCAAATTAGTTTCAATACAAAAGTGGACCCTAGGAATAACACCGAACACTAGTTCGCTAAGTACCTATGAATAATTTCAACAAACTACGAATAAATTTAATAAAGAACCGAGTTCATTTGCAATTTTGCATATAAATGGCCGAAGCCAGAAGCTCCGTCTTCGTACCTAACTTTTAAATTAATACATCAACTCGAAGTCAGTGCTTAGTGCTTATTTCTCTTTCTATTTGATTTACATTAATATCAACAATAAGCTTTCGTTGCACGCGTACCGCCAGTTGGCGCCACTGTAACGAAAGGTCTTCCTATGTCACTATACAGGATGTAGCTATAAGGGACCGCTTCCGAAAATAAACATAGATACTTTTGAAAACTAAGATAATATGTTAATTGATGTTTTCCAAAAAGCAATAGAAATAAATTATGCTATAGTAAAGTAATAAAGCTGCAAATAAACTGATCAATTTTTTTGCATTTTAAGGATTCCATACCCAAAGGGTAAAAAAGGAACCCTTTCACTGAGACCGTCCGTCTACATCTGTCCGTCCGCCTGTCACCAGGCTGTATCTCTTGAGCCGTGATAGTTACGTTACACATTTGAAATTTTCACAAATGATGTATTTCCGTTGTAGCTATAACAATAATATCTGAGTGACTGAGCTGCGCTCGGTGGCCAATAGATGGCAGGAGTAGTCATATTTTTTTTTGGTAAATTCGACATTTTCTAAAAATGAATCCTAGCTAGATCAATTTATCGCCTCCAAAACCCCCTGTATACTGAATTTCATGAAAATCGTTTGAGCCGTTTCCGAGATCCAGATTATATAGAAATATATATACAAGAATTGCTCGTTTAAAGATATAGGATTAGTACTAAAAAAAAAGAATAAAATGAAGACGTGACGTGACGTGTTAACGTGAAATCAACGGGTCTGCCCGCGGAATTCAAAATTTTCGTGGTTTTTTGCAATTTGTACGCTAATTAGAGATGATAGGCTTATGGCAATCAATTTGCGAGAATGGCAGTATCATCTTTACATGATTATATCAAAATATTTGCATAAAAATGTGTATCCTAGGAAATTAGTCCGAGTATCGAGTTTTATGTGAGTAACTCGCAAATCTCGGACTAATTTCTTTAACTCGACACTTTCGAGCAGAGTTTTTTATATAAACACGTGAAGAAGATATTGAGATTATCGCAATTTTACGGCCATAAGCCTATTAAATCGCGAAGAACCACGAAAAATTTGAATTTCGCGGGCACACCCGTGGTGTGCTCCTTAATTTGTACTATCCATACCTACCATGGTACCTATATCGTACCAGAAAGGACCTGTTATTTCATTGCTGCCACTTAGTAAACGATTATAAAGCTTTCGCGATTCGCCTTATTGTACAGAAACCCGTAATGAACAACGTTCACAGAAATTTCGTCGTAAGTCCATGTCAACGAAATCTGAATTCGAAATATGCATTCGCCTTTTGACTATCTCTGTTCACGCTGAACTATTCGGTACCTAAGATTATAACCATATTCAACGTTGACAAACTCGCTCAACAATTTACTAGTGCTAGGTATTGAATAGAAGTAGTAATTATTTTGCGGAAGTCTAGCTAATTATGCTAGAAAGAAATTATCTTACTATAATCCGCTCGCGCGAGAAGAATCTGTATGGTCTATAGGCTAACAAGCTAAGCATCGCCCGCCCTCCTAATCAAGCATGAAGCCAAATGACATGGCCGGATTCTGCCCTCGGAAAAAAATATTCATGGTCATTGACAAACAGTACGTCATATTAAAGCTTATCATTATGTCTTTACAATCGTTTAATTTGATTGATTATAAAATCAGAAAACTGGCAAGAGACATAATATTAGCATAGCAACTTGCAACAAAATGCGCCTTAATATTTTTTATAGCAATGATTGCAATTCAAAATGTTTATTCGCATTTTCTAAGCTTTGTAATATGAAAAATAATTAGTTCATAAACAATACCCATGATTTTTTAATAACAAATCATTGCTATCTGAAATATTTACGGGCATTTTGTTGAAAGTTGTCACGCTGTTAATATGGCTCTCGCCTGTTTTCTGATCATAAAACTGAAACGATTGTAAAGACATAATTATAAGCTTTAATATGACGTACTGTTTGTCGCTGGCCATGAAAATTTTTTTTTCCAGGGAACAGCTCCATACAAGTTTCGGCCATGTCAAAACCAAGCAAAAGCAATACAAACACCACCTACTCGTGCATGCAAGACTAATTGGGTCTACGCTAGGCGAATCGAGCACCTCATTACTCTTACGACAATAGTCAATAGACGAACATTTCGTCCTGACACAGATATCCTCAAGAGATGCTGACTTCACAATGCAAGATTGTACTGTGTTCTATACTTTTTTTTGAAAACTGAATTTTGTTGAAGTTTATCGCCTTATTTCTAAAACAAATGCATCGTATTAACTCAGAGATCACAGTCTGTGCCATCGTCTCACCTCCACTCTTGGACTGCGCTCCATATATCAACTTAAATTCACCTCTGCCCTCTGCTAACTTGTGGGACGTTTACACGCCACGATAAGATATTCATACGACACGCGATTTGATGTCGACGACTCAACTGTATGTGTATGTGTGCACTGTACAACACCGGTGACATTAATAAATGTCTACAAATTGAAATGTATTGTAAACCTGTGAGAGCAAGGCATGAAATCCTAGATGGAAAAGGCTTAGAGGATAAAGTGTATTTACTGAGTTTGAGTATAGACTTAACTAACGAGATAACTTGCAATTGTTTGTTGGTTTTCATTACTATTACGGGGTGGTTATAATTATTAAAAAAAAATAACAATACCACTAAGTTGGTAGTTGTATTGTTCTTTTTTTTCTAACGCAACATGTCACCGTGCGCACGCGTTTTAGCTTGGCAACACATTGACAACTTCGTGCGGGATCCTCCTGCGGGGTGACAGACGGTGGGGGAGGCAAGGAACACAGAATATGTCAGCGGTTAGCGCGCGGTGTAGCGGGGAAATCGCAAAATTTCTACATCGTACTTTTTAGCGCAGGTTTTTGGTATTATATTTTTAACGCAGGAATTTTTTACGCTAAAAATTTTCATACTATGATACAGATGAAATCAAAATGTAAATAAATATCTGAATGTAAGACTAACTGGCTACTAAGATAGAACGTAGTTGAAATGTTTCTGATAGCTTACATAAACATCGTAATCGGAAGCACTAAATTTCCTTAGCTTTGCGGCGAACCACGTACCTTTGCCAGCTTCGCCCATCAATCTATGCTCGCCACAATGAATGGACAGCCTCCATGGTTCGCCAAATTTTTTGTCACCTACCCTCGTATATTTTCAACCTTACACACGACGTTATAAGTATCAACCAGGATGAAATAATAAGTTTGCTAAGGCGGATCGCAAGTCGAAATTGATAGTGGAACTCTTATTGTGCTTAATGAGGGAATTGAAACAGATAGAAAAGCGAATGGACTTCAAATAGCGGCAATGGATGGTGTCGATCGTGAAGCAAGAGTTGGTGAACTGATTTTTCATCGCATCATTTGGTTCGCTGTTTTGTTCTGGTGAAGTATATTTTGTATTTTGAGGAAGTTGAGGTTTTTATTCATAGAATGTCAAACGAATAATTCTTTCACCTGTTTTAAGCTGATTATTTAGAGTCAAATGTTTTCTCTGGTTGTTTAAAGGAAAACTATCACGTTAGTGAAATAAAAAAAAATGTTTTTTTTTTTTTAATCGAGGCTTCCAAATTTCAAAGTGAAATAATAATTGTATTGTGTAGGTTGAGAGAATGTGAAATGAAACTTATTCATATTCTTAAATGAATTTTTATGAGTTGTAGTTTTTGATTTATTGATATAGTTTCTTTAAAGCACACCTTATCTCCGAATTTATCGATCGAAAATCTGAAATAATTAAGATGAATAAGAATTAACATTGTTTTTTTTTTAATTAACGTTTTATGTACTTCTTTCGTAGTGCCTATGGACAATCGTACTTAGACAGTATGAAACCCTCGGTGCGCGAAATTGAGTCATACTTAACCGACTTTTATTTAAATGTATCCGGGTTATACTCGTATGTATGATGCGGGAAACAGCCCCTAAGATTGCGTAAGAAAAACGTATTCATTGTTATCGTGATCGTTTACAAATTCTGTCCGCTGATTGGTGCCCTGGTTTACGTCATTCAATCGGAGGGCAGAATTTGCTAACGATTGCGATAACGATGAATACGTTTTTCTTACGCAATCAGATCTCTGATTTCGGGACAGCGTTCTAACCCTTCCCCACAATGCTTGGTGTGTCATTGGTTGGACTAATTAATTGCTAAAAGAATGTTCTTTCGTTGTTGGTGTTGGGGCAGAATTAAAAAAAGTTTGTTTATAAACTCGTTAACCACAAACAACCACACCACACGCACTCTTTGTTTTTGTGTTGAGATTAAATTGGAACGATGTGGTTTACACTCTTGTTCTATATTAAGGTATTGAAGATAATATAAAAATGTAGATTTATTTATAAGAGAAATCTTTAACAATATTTTATGGAATGGAATCCAGAAAGTAGAACAGAGCACTAGAAAGGGCAGAAAAACGGCTGTTGGGCCGTAAATTAAATAAAATCAGCAACATTCATAGTACAGTCAAAGACACCTATACTATAGACCCGGCGGACCGCGCGAAAAAATGTCGCCAGTTTATGGGAGCAAAACCTCCGGCGTCAGTAGTAAGCTGTAAGCCTACGCAGTATTTCGCAGGAGTTTCGACAGATGGCGCTACATTTTCTTGTATGAAGAAGGTTTACGTAAAATGTTCGGATGGGCTCATCTTGATGTTATTATCATAGAGTACAGTTGAGATTTTAATAAAATCATGTAGAGCCCACTTTTAATTTACTACTTTATGCATAGCTTATAGCAAAGCTAATCCTAAGCGTTCAGTTAAATATGAAAGCTGCTGGACGAATAAAGGGGTAGGTACTGCCCACCAGTAATACATAAAGCAATCCACCTTCTTATGAGGGAGAGATGAAGTCCTTGTCGTTCTACTTGAATACTAGATAGACCATTTGGTCTAAAAGTACGTAGTTGCTTGTTCAAAGTAATCATCCAACGATGGTCTCGGCATCGAACATCAATAATATAGCGCGGTTTAGAAAGTCGTTGCGTGTAGATTGGTAATTTTTAAATCGAAACCAGGACCATGTAACTTTCTAACATGTTTGCTTAGTGCTATGCTAACTATAGATAAGTTAAGGCCCTAAAAGGTGACAATGAATGCTTACGCGGAATGGTTAAAATGAAGTTTATAGCGATTTTAGACTTAAAAAAAAAAGTCATTTATTCATAAGAATGCAGGTACATTAGGTGGTCAGCAATAACAATTATTATCCTTATACATTCTGCCTTATGGCGTATGAATATAAAAAAGTAAATGTTTATATGTGTTTGATTGAATTTGAAATTATCATTTTTCATAATATTACAATAGATAAAGGTCAGGATGTCAATGTTTGTAAATTAATAATTTATCAAGTCAAAAATTAGTTATTCAGAATGTCAATTGAATAATTTTTCATAATATTGTCTATTAAAATTCAAGATGCCAATAATTGAAAATTCATAATTTATTAAGTCAAATGAAATGAAATGAAATGAAATGAAATGAAATGAATGAAATGAAATGAAATGAAATGAAATGAAATGAAATATCTTTATTTCACATAGGCCTTATATACAGGCGCTTGTAAATTATCCCAAAAATTAATAATTCAGAATGTCAATTTGTAATAACCATTTTTCATTATATTATTGTCTATTATAATTCAGGATGTCAATAATTGTAAATTCATAATTTATAAAGTCAAAAATTAATAATTCAGAATGTCAATTTGTAATAACAATTTTTCATAATATTAGGTATTTCATAATATAGGTGAAAGAAAAAAGATTTTTGTATACGAATAATCAAATGTTAACCATGGACACGTACACATAATCCAATACAACACTAACATACAATAATAATGATCAATATCTTAATTTATTGTTTTTCAAATTATTAAAAATAATATTAATGTTTTGATGACGTCTCTTCTTCTTTTTTTTCGCTTATATTTTATCTTCTCCTAGCCGTGTAACCAGATGTCTGCAGTCAGACTGAGATGCGATCTTTACATAGAAACAGCACAAGAAAAACTTTATGAAACGGCGTTTGGTATAAACACACCAAAGATATACAGAATTCTTTAGAAATATCTAGAAATCTTGAATCGACGTTGGAAAAAAATGACAAAATTATTTACTCGGTTGTTTTTAAAATGGTAGTAACATAAAAGAATACCCGGCTGAGTTTGTAGTGGGCTTCTTCTCAATGACAGGGTGTCGATGTTGGAACCCTCGTAAACTTATAGTTTTAAGCCGTGAATATAAATCATAAGTTTCGAAAAATTAAATGACTCGTCTTTAGTCTAAGTTAGACCTACGTTTATGAAATTAATGCAGAATTGCACGAACTAAATTCAAAAATGAAAGTTGTCAAAATTTTTTATATTTCTCGCATTTAAATTAGCACTTAAATTTTTTAATTTATTTCGTACAACTCAGGGTAAGTACACTTATTTGAGTTGAGTTTATTCTACAACAGGTGACCTGAATTTCAAGCGATATTCTCAGGTTTAGCATATCAATAGGAACGGAGTAAAAAGTACCGACTGTAGAGATGAAAATCCGCAATCTCTTAGCGCGTTTTCAACCCTTCAATGGAATTAAAAACAGTAATTAGTGGATTTAGAAAAGTCGCGGTCGTTCTAGGGGGTTCTTTTCGCTATCTCTTTAAAGTGGGAATCATAATGAGAGAAAGGGGGGATGAGGAGTGGTTAAAGTGTGACGGGAATGTCTACGGTGATTATACTTAGAGCGTGTTGGGATTTTGTAATTGAGAGTTGGTATAACTCCTTGACTAAAGGGTTGTTGCAATTACGTTTTACATATAGAATAATGAACATATTATACTACACAGAAATATGAACAACTAGCTTTTGCCCGCGGCTTCGCCCGCGTGTTTTTCGAGATTTTTAAAAATCATTTTTAGTGGATGTTATGTCATCAGAGCTATCTATCTATCAGATTGCAATTTTTTCCTATTTACGTGACACTTATCGTTATATATTTTGGATAATTCACACATTATCTTTATAAATAATAGCCTTTGTGTTATTCTGATGTGTAAGCTATATTGTTGTAAAGTTTCATCAAAATCCATTCAGTAGTTTTTTCGTGAAAGAGTAACAAACATACATCCACACATACATCCACACATTATTACAAACTTTCGCGTTTAAAATATTAGTAGGATAGGAAGTAGGATTTTCTAGAGAGTGTGCTTAGTTCCCCTTTGACCAAAACTTGCAAGCATATACCAAAGACACGTACGAGAATGTACAAAGAGTAATGATTCTTCCTTCCTGATATGCACAGGTAACGCAATGGTTTGGAATACCTTCCCAGCCTCCGTCGTCTCAACAGCCTACAAATTGGGTACGTTCAACTCAAGAGTGAATTGACACCATGGGAGAAGAGCCTGCCATAAACTTAGTCTACTCTTTTCACTTTTGGGGGCATCCATAAATTACGTGAGGTGTTTTTTTTTTTAATTTTCTGTACCTCCCTCCCCCCCTGGTGAGATGTCGTGAGATTTTGTTCTACCCCCTCCCGCGTTCCCCAATCTCACGTGAGATTTTTCAATATGTGGGTTTCTTACGTAAACACGTTGGATTGTTATTGTCAGTAGATGTATAACGTCGAAGTATGAATGAAATTATTTTCTTTCGAACGAATTAGTGAATGATCTTAATCATGTTACGATTCCGCTTAGGTCTAAATCTTAAGCATGTACAATCTGGATTAAATGGACCATAATAGTATATTTTTTTATTTCAATCAGAAAAAAAAATTGCGTGATATTTGCTGAGACCCCCCCTCTCCCCAACGTGAGATTAGATGAGATTTGACTCGACCCCCTCCCCCCTTAAACACCTCACTTAATTTATGGATGCCTTTCCTCTTTTTTTAAATTTATTAGGCATACTTTTATCGAAGTAAAAGAATTGAATCCCGCAGGACGCGAAGACAGCTAGTTATTATAATAGGTATTTAAAAAAGTTCTTACAATAATGATTTCCATACTAACCACATGAAAACTTCTTTCGAGTGTCATCTAAAACAAATTGAAACACGCAACAGCCGCGTGCAAAGTGTCACAAGTCAAGATTGAGCGATTCTGGAATTAATTCCGCTCTAACCGACTGACTCACCGCCGTGATTCACGCCGCTAACTGTCCCCGGTCTATTTTAAACGCCGGTGAGGCACTACACGTGAACTGAGTTTATTCTGTCCATTTTCTGACACGTCATAAGCGGTTAATGGTGATTTTGGAACGACGTAAAACTCTAATTTCTTTAAACCATGCACATCCAAGCTTTTCTTATTCATGTTTATTTGACTACCCAAACTTAAGGCGTTTCGGCTCTACTAGCCCGCGAAATTTTAAAGGACATGGCCGAAACTTGTATGAAGCTGTGCCCTGGAAAAAAAATATTCATGGCCATCGACAAACAGTACGTCATATTAAAGCTTATAATTATGTCTTTACAATCGTTTAATTTTTATGATCTGAAAACTAGCGAGAGACATAATATCAGCATAACAACTTGCAAGAAAATGCGCCTAAATAATTTAATAGCAATGATTTTTTTATTAAATAAATGCTGTTCAAAATGTTTACTCGCATTTTCTAAGCTTTTTAATATGAAAAAATAATGAGTTCATAACCAATATGCATCATTTTTTAATAAAAAATCAAGAGAGAAGCCTCCCACCAGACTAGACCTGAGCCAATTCAGAAATTATAAAATTCTAAAAAGGCCAATAGGAATCCTGGGTCTGATTGCGTGAGAAAAACGCATTCATCGTTATCGAAATTGTTAAGAAATTCTGCCTTTCGATTGGCTGACGTAACCGGCCAATAGAAAGGCGATAAATCAGCGAGCAGATATTGTAAACGATTACGATAACGATGAATACGTTTTTCATACACAATATAGGTGCAGACACGTTATAACTCGAGCGCCCACCAATGTGCCAAAGAGGTCGTCAAAAAAATACAAAATTCAACAAAAGGATGTTGAATCACCCTGTTCCTGTCTATCAGTTGTTGGCATTGATATAATATGGTTGGCCTTATTCTGAAACAATGAAAATGTATAGAAACAGTAGTTTTACTTCACGACACCATTGCAGGTTCTTGCACCTACTCAACTGCAATACAATGCACCGATCAAACAGTTGTGCAAACTGCAAATATTGATGCAGCGAGTCTTTTTTGATAGCAATGCGTTTTCTGACTCATGGATTCTGGTGTGTGTTTCAAGCTATAAACTCTTTCAGGCTACTCTTATACTGGTCCGGGCACATAATCTATGAATTGATTCTATGAACTTCATAGAGTTAATGAAAGAACCTTCCCATGAAAAGTAGACCTAAAATAATAGAGTAAGAAAAATTTGGCAATTTAATTAAATAAAAAATAGACTAAATCTTTTCTTACCTACTTATTTATTTTCTATTAACAGCATAAAGGGGTTATTTAAGCCATTTTTAGTGACCTGCAGGTTGAAAACTTTGTGTATTTTGGATCTTATCATCTAAATTTGCTCCGACGCAGAAACACTATCCTCGAAAGAAAGTTCTCCCAAAAGTTGCTTTAAAATTGCATTTTTATTGCATTTTTTTTTTAATTTTTATCGACAACTACAACGAATGTGATTAGTTGTAATTTTTTTATGTGTCTGTAATAATAATATCCGAAAACGCTCTGAACGGATTTTTGATAATAGGCAAGAAACGAGGTTTTATCTAACCGTTAATATATAATACTTAATACTTAATATAATATAGTGGACAACATCACATACATTGCTCCGATCCCTTACTTAGTGGCTTATGCACTTGTGTTAAGGAAATCAGAAACAACGGAGGTACCATAACACCCAGACCCGAGACAATGTAGAAAACTTATTTTTCTCCATTGTCCCGACCGGGGATCGAGCCCGGAACCTCAGAGATGGCGGCGCCTTGAAAACCGGCACGCTAACCACTCAACCATGGAGGTCGTCAAAATATAGTTTTATTAATGGTTAGATAAAACCTCGTTTCTTGCGAATTGTGAGGGTGATAAGAACAAAAGCTTATTCAGAAGTTTCGTAGCCGCCATTCAAGTTCCTCCAGTCAGCATCATGCATCATTACGATCTTTGTGGCCCCACCCATTGCAACTAGAAGGAAATTGCAGCTAACATATCAGTCCGAGCTTTTTATAAACCTACTGGAAATAAACTTGTAATATCCGTAATAACATAATATTTTAAGGGATCCCCTTAGGGATGTTTTTTTAGACAGGGGCTGGATGGTTCTTAGCATAGAACAAAGAATAGAATATAAAGTTATTCCTTGGTCTGTGGTTCTTAGCGTTGGGATGCACCTGTTTAAGTTGCTAAAAATTTAGCTGTTTTGTTGCAATTTACACGGGTGTTTCACGACACTTAGCTAAATAATTTAAGTATTATTTTAAATGCTAAGGCTAATCAAACGAAATTAAAATAGTAAGTAATCTATCTTTTAGAATATAAAACCGCTATCGCTTATGAATCAGACACAAAATTTGTGTTTTAGTAATTAATGATATGTGGTGAACAGAATAAGCATAACGTTATTATTCTATTTATTTATCGTTTCCGTTGATGTTTGTAATTTCAATAACCATTAATTTAACCATTTTGCCAATATTGCATTACATACAATGGGAGTGGGGTAATTAAATTTTGGGAGTCACCAGTTTCGGAAAGGCCAATCACAATAATAATTTATGAAAGAAAGAAAGAAAATAAATTTATTCGATTACTATATCGATTACAAGGTACGTTTATTTGCATGTAAAAATCATGAAAAAGTGTACACTCTCTGAAACCATTGACCACTTGTCGGCCGTCATAGAAGAATTAAACAGACCTTCCAAATTCAAATTTAATCTAGTTTTCCGATAGTAGGACTTATGAAAGTAAAATTGCGGAATTAAAAATATCATCCAGAAAGTTATTATTTTTTTCATTTAAATTAATCTTTACGGTTATTTTGAGAAATTAGTCCAAATATCGAGTTTAACATACTCGTAAGTTACTCAGTTATTGAAAAAGTTGATTTTTTTATATTTTTATTTTACCTTTTGGGTAATATTTCAAATAAATAATATTTTTTTTGTTACCAGTACTTCACAACTTAGCAAGGATGACAAATAATGTTGGCGCAGAAAGCTAGGTAATGAGGCTGACTCACTGGTGAACGCGGGAAATGCAGCCAACGACCATAACTAATACATGTGACAAAGGACTATTACTCCAATTTTAATATAACCTTAATACGTATCTATAATAATTTATATTGTGAATACGTCACCGATAAGAAACCTGAGGATATGGGCATCCGAACGATTTACGTAAACCTTTTCATACAAGAAACCAGTAGCGCCATCTGTCAAAACTCTATAGAGGGGTGCTGAACGAACTGCATCGTGGCCTTATTGCTGGTGACAAAACAAGTATTCTTGACACCGGTAAACTGGCGACATTTTTTCGTGCCTACCGCCCTGTCCAGGGTATAATATTATGTCTATCGAATACGTATAAGAATTATGTTCTAACACATACACACACATACACTTTCACCCTTTCTATGTTTTTATTCCATTTCAGATGTTAAATGTTCTCTGATATAAATTCTTATTATTGTGAGAAAACTTATATGCCTGAGGATTTACTACATTGTTCTCAAAGATTTTCGAAGCCCATCAACTCGGAGAACGCTGCTCAGCTGTGGGATTGAAAAGGATCGTTAATGGTTATAGTAGCAACAATAGATATAATCATTTGCATAGGATATACCCAGCAGACCCCCGAAAAAATGTCGCCAATTTACTGGTGTTAAAAATGTTTGTTTTGACACCAACGGCGTCAGTTTAATGCCGACCGCAGTATCGGCAATGGACTGCAGGCCACGTCACAGATCAATATACTCGTACTTGTATACTTGTGATTAGTTCGCAAGCAAGTTTCTTTAGCAACGATTTCCACCATGTTTGTTTTGACAAATGGTACAACTATTTTCTTGTATGAAGAAAATTGACATAAAATGTTCTGATAGGCTCATCCTCAGATTCATATCGGTGGTATCTTACAAAATAACCAAAAGTGAGAAAAGGTTTTGAGAAAAGTTGATCCTCAGCAAAAGGTAACTTAATTCCCTTTCAGTACGGGTAAGTGTGTGTACGTATGTGCGCCGGTACCTCCACAATCTTCAGCGGATACTTTAAATCCGGCGTCGCTAAGTAAGTAAGTAGTGTAGCTAGCACCGTGCCGCTAAGCTCATTCCGCCGCTTCGCTTTTATAAAACTGATTCAATTGCACTGCGAGGAGCCGCTTTCTTGGATGCGGTATCTTTTTTATTACACACATCACAATCTATGCCCAAAGTAAGCATTATGTACAAGATAACTGATAAATATATATACATATTCATATGCATAAATATAATATATTGATAAACAACCAGACACTGGAAAACATTCATGCTTATCACACAAACATTTACCAACAGTGGGAATCAAATCCACAACCTCCGACGCAGACGGCAGGTTCGCTACCGCTACGCCATTTGGAAGCTTTATTTATAAGGGCCTTCGTAAACTGCACACAAAAAAAAATACGTTTGTTCCTATAATCAGCATCAAAACTTTGCCTTGAGAGCTGAACAATTCGTAGAGATGGCGGTTTATTAAAAGACATCTAGATGACCATATTATATTAGGCCTTGTCCTCTAATAGGCTGGCAATGGGTGAAGAGACAATTTAAAATTTGGCTTTATTGAAACCTGCAGGGCGATCGGCTAAAAATGTATCAATCATTAAAGAACAGTGTCAATGTCAAAACGTGATATTCAAGCGTTGTGATTGGTCAATACCTGTGTTTTGACATTGATACAGTTATTTAATGATTGATACATTTTTAGCCGATCGCCCTGCTGGTACAAACCTGTGCTAAATAGATAGAAGAAAAGTATAAGAAACGTCTGCATGTAAGGAATCCACAGGATGGGAGAAGCTCTAATAACTAAGCTCTATAATTTATTATATTGTAAAAAAAAATAATAAAAAAATAAGTGAAAATCAATTTAAAAAATCATAGTAAGTTCCTTGGACTATCTCCGAAGATTTAATTTTCACCACATCTTTTAGACTTTCTAGACAACTATAGTAGATCTCAAAGATTCATATTTAATCAAGAATTGACGAATTGAAACAGTTACTTAACTTCCTTACGACTTCAAAAAATCAGGTTCTAAATTCAAATGTATTTTTTTTGTTATTTCAGCACTTTCGGCTAGGTGGACCGATTTTGATGATTCTTTCTTTATTTGAGAGCTGGTATTTGGTCCAAATCTGACACTGGCATCCATGATGGACGAATGACTCAATATGACGCCAACCGATTCTTATCTTATTGGACGTACATACTTCAAGGATGAAAGTTGGAGTCGGTTTTTTTGTTTTTTTTTTTTTTAATTTTTGTGAGTACATTCTAAAAACTAGCGCATTCAATTAATTTCTAGTATCCGTCGCCAACCGCCTTCGGAGTCCGCAAGCTGAATGAAATTTCAGTAATTTGGTAAAGCGAATGCAAGGTACAGCTCCCGGGTGGGATTTCCTTACAATCCGGGCTTTGTTTTGAACTTCATTCAGAGCGTCACGCCCAAAATAACAAGACCTCTCCACCCCTTGAAAATGTTTTGCGACGAAGGTCATTTACCTACCGAATTTTAAAATAGGGTATTTTACTCAAAACAAAATATTGATTTATTTAACTCATTTTTGAAACAATATTCAATGATAAATTAAATAAAAAAATATGAAATCGAGCAAATAAAGAAAAAGTTATGAGCAATGGAATAGTCCTGATTAGACAGAGATAGCTTATCGCATAGTGACGTCACTATCACTCATGCCGTAGTAACTTATACCATACAAATTTTCTTCTGCTGCTTTTTAAAGTGTTAAAACTATGTATTAAATTGAGAATTGAAAAAATAAAAACTTTTTTTTATATGATATCCTTGCATTATTTTATGTTTTTAGCAAAAATAAAAAATTCGTTCATGTGATCGTTTGGGTAGATGACTGATCAAAACATTGATTATTTCCATTTATTTTTTAAACAAAAAAATGATTAAATCGATTAAATAAAAAAAATTATATGCACTTCAATATTTATAATTAGCTATAAAAATCAAAAGTTTAAATGTCTATAACTTTGTATTTGCTAGTTTGATTTTAATTTTATTTTTGTGGACGTCATTATTTTTATTCTACTTTATAAATAAGCCCTAAAAATTTTAGTCATCTGGGATAGATGTCATTTCCGCAATTTTCAGAGAAATGAAACTATCTCCAAAGAAGGGAATTTTTCAAAATTTAAAGTTATTTCTTTCATGAAACTTTGAGTACAACAATAATATATTTGATTTCGTATACATTAGGTACCTCAGCGTTCATAATAAACATCTACTCATTATTTTTCGTAAAAATTGTAAACATGATAACAAAGTTAATACCAAAGATAATATTACTTTATCAAACAGAATGGAAGAAATGTTCGGTAATTTAAAAACGTAGCTTCTACCAATAGATTGCCGGCGGAGTAGCGTCAGCAAATACGTCTTGCCATTGGCTACTCGGCGTGGATTTGTCAGTGCACGCTATTGCACCGAGTTCGATGTATAGTTGGAAGAAAAATTATATCTTTTAGTTTTTTTTGCTAACTACCAGTAAGTACCTAATTGCCTCTTCATAAAATTACCTACGTTATTGTCTAGGCACTATACCCAACGTCTTTCTTTATTCACTAATATATTATGTTTGTATTTGACTGTGATCTCACTGGAAGGTAAGTGATGATGCAGTCTAAGATGTTATTGTACTAACTTGGAAGGCAGAAAGCAACCCCTCACAATTTCTACACAGCATCGCGCCGGAACGTTAAATCGCTTCTCGGTGCTTCTTTCCTGGTAGGGTGGTTGGTAGTCACGCCCGAAGCCTCCAAACAGACCAGACCTGAGCTTATTTAGAAATTTGACACGCGCCAATAATTTTAGTCACTACAATAATGTCTGATGGACAGAAATGATGAGATCTAGAATGGAGCGCGCTTGCCTAGAAAATGCCTATTTACTCTTGAATACAGCCAGGTTGTACTTTACTGGGAACACATAAGCTGGAAGGGAGTTTCACACCTAAGCGGTACGTATCAGAAACGTGGAAGAAAAACATTTCGTTCGAGTTCGCTGGACATCAACCACATAAGGATGCCACTTCTTCCGGTGTCTTGCGGTTCTGTGGTATAAAGGTGAAGGAGGACCTCCACACATTCTATGAGGATTTTTTTATTATTCATCCATTTGTGTAAAAGTATGTTTTTTTTGCGATCAGTACTCAAAACTCAACGGAGGCCAGATCCCCTTTCGGGCAGGAAATTGAGTGAATGTTTTCCAATTTAATCGCATCTGCGCTGATACTTCACAAGCGATGCCGCCGAGCGAAGCGAGACGTGGCTGGAATTTCACTCGCGTTGCGCCCTTCGTGCTGTACCTACTCGAAATGCTTCTCGTTTCAGACGATATATGTCCACGGCTTCCTGTAAGCATTGCATGAACAGTCACTGTCCGCAGGGCAATAAAATGGGCAAAGACTGCCGCATCACTCTTGAGTCCGACAGTGATTGGAAAAAACATGATGAAGGCTTAGTAAGTTAGTGCAGTCTGTGTACGAATTTCAAATCCAATACCTTTAAACGAGCAATTCTTGTATATATATTTCTATATAATCTGAATCTCGGAAACGACTCGACCGATTTTCATGAAATTTAGTATACAGGGGGTTTTGGGGGCGATAAATCGATCTAGCTAGGATTCATTTTTAGAAAATGTCTAATTTACCAAAAAAAAGGTAACACCTGCTGCCATCTATTGGTGAGTAGGTTGTAATACAACCGAGTAAAGCTCGGTCACCCAGATATTAATATATTAACATTCAGCGCCATCTATTGACAGCCGCATACCAGTGACTGTCGATAGATGGCACTAGCCGCATGCCAGTGACTGTCGATAGATGGCACTGGCTGTAAATGTATGGAGGCATTCGATTCGTTTCTGCGATGAGAGTCGACTCGACATTCGTACAAATACCTGTACTAAGTCCACCATTTTTCTATTTTAATGCCCTACTAGTAGACGCTCGCGGCTCCGCCCGCGTGAATTTTGTATTCTCACGATTTCCGTGGGTTCCTTGGATTTTTTCGGGATTAGAAATAGCCTATGTTTTAATCCAGTGTATAATCTTATATTTTTCATTCCAAATTTCAGCCAAATCGGTTAAGTAGCACACACACACAAACAAACTTTCATCTTTATTATATAAGTGTGATGAGCAGAGACTGTATAGCACTAATATAAAACTGTAGACTTTTTTATTTATTATGTAAGAAATAACGTGTACAGCTCGATATTATTACTGTAATTTTAACATTTATAAGTATTTCTCGTCGAATCGCCGCGGCAGTGGTCGGTGGAAAAATTAAAAAGGTAACGCCACACCACGCCACTTTCACATGAGTAATGGCGTACGTGTGTCACATTCACTCGACGTTAGGGCGCATTCACACTACACGAAGTCCGAATACTAGCTTTCGACCTTCATGACCCGACCGACCGTTCAACCTTTAACCGCTTTATTCGTCCATTTACTAACCCGCCCAAGCCCTTAGACCTCGAAAACTGAAGATTCCCATACTGTGAAAAACGGATAAAAAAGGATTTTTCAAATTTAATACATGTGTATTTTGTCATTGTCTTAATTGTTGATAAGAGACAAGATTTTTCATCTTTCTTCTAAATTATATCGCACAGGGTAGAATGTCGTTGTTTTGAGCTTTACTCCAAAAGCTATTTTCAAAGATAACCCACTACCTTATTTTAAACTATCAATAATTTTTCCTCCCATTTGTATCTACGGGCGCCCTCTACCATTGTTTTATTTTGTACGTAACTCTCGCGTAAAAGCCATATTTTACAGATAATTTCTAAGTTTGAAGTAAGTAGTTCTGTTCAATAATACAGAAGTTGTATGGCTCTTACAGGCGGGCAGAAAGACGGACGGACAAGAGCAAACCCACAGCAGAAGTAGGTAAGAAAACAAAATTCGTCTTTCCGTGTGTCAAGTGTAAAGGGGCCGTAATTTTAACATTAGCGGCATATGTCGCGAGCGCAGTTACCGCTGCACGCGACTGCAATAGGGTATTTGACTCCAATTTTTTTATTACTTTATTATAAAGTAGAATTAAAATAATGACGTGCACTGAAAGAACTAATTAAATCGATCAAATAACAAAAAAGTTATAAGAATTTAAAGATTTGTGATAAGACAGAGATAGCAACATGAAATTGTGACGTCACACCTTACCAATGCCATAGTAGCTTCGTGCGGCTTCATACAAATTTTCGTTTTGCGAGAAAGGGATAGAAGATCCCCCCACTCCAAAGTTTAAACGCCTGTAACTTTGTAAATCTTCGTTGGATTTTTATATTTCTTTCACTGCACGTTATTATTTTTATCCTCGTTTATAATAAAGTAATATTTTTTATCAAAAGTAGTGTAAGACCCAATTGATTTTTGTTGGCTCGCCGTTGGCTTTTGTTTTTATTTTACCTTATTAATATTGAACGTATCGAGGCTTAATTTGAAATTCAGGGATTTGGAGTTTGGCATTTAAACCTTTTTCACACAAGCAAACAAGCAAGCAAAAGGTTTGCCGCGTCCAGTGTCTTTTATTTTGGCTCTTGCACCTCTAGCTATAAGTCCTTTCCACGCGTTTATATTATAGACTAGCAAACCTGGCGAACTCCGTTTCGCCACCAGATGGCTTTCCCGCTAAAAAGATTTTCCCGCTTTTCTGTTGAAATTTTTCCTGAATTTTCTTTGCTATAAACCTAACGGAGCCCGAGACCTTTCCAACAAATGCAAAACCGTGGAAATCGGTTCGTGCGTTCTGGAGTTATAGCGTCAGGAAGGAAAACCCGACTTATTTTTATATAGTAGAATAAAAATAAATAATATCTATTGCATCGCTCTCGTAATTCAAAGCATTTAACGACCTCCGTGGTTGAGTGGTCAGCGGGCCGATCCCCGGTCGGGGCACTGTAGAAAAATAAGTTTTTCAATACAGTTGTATGGTATGACGCACTTTCAGAGGCTGTCATTAGTATTCGAAAGTTAAATCATACGCACAGGCATCTTTCTTTTTCGTGGTCGTAACTTACTTTTACAAGCTCGATCATTACTTTTGCAAAATGTTTGATACCAAGGAGTTTTCATCCTTCCTACTAATATTATAAACGCGAAAGTTTGTAATAATGTGTGGATGTATGTTTGTTACTCTTTCACGAAAAAACTACTGAATGGATTTTGATGAAACTTTACAACAATATAGCTTACACATCAGAATAACACATAGGCTATTATTTATAAAGATATAGTGTGAATTATCCAAAATATATAACGATAAGTGACACGTTAATAGGAAAAAATTGCAATCTGCGACCTTTACTGACGTACGCCGCAAAAACCGTTGGAGTTACACGTATATAATGTATGATGGAAATGTTTATCTTAAATAGTTCTACAAAAAAGTCCGCAATAGCATATATCCAACTCTTATGTGTAAGCCATTATCGCCAAAATAGTGAACCCCGAGTGCCCGATACTAGGCGTTCCGGCGCGGCCGGGCGACTGCGGGCGGGACGGGGAAGAGGCATTTATGAGTGCGCGAAAAAAAAATAATTAACTACCATCATTATTACAATTTTCCATCACCATCATCATTTTTTGAAAAAGCAGCGCGGCAATATAGCCTAAAGATAGATAGATAGCTCTGATGACATATTTAACATCCACTAAAAAGGATTTTTAAAAAATCTCGAAATTCACGCGGGCGAAGCCGCGGGCAAAAGCTAGTTGTACAATAAAATGGGATGGACATTGGGATGGGATGGACACAGAAGGAATTTTTTTTTCGTTTTCTTTTATCTGTTATCTTTTATCTTTTTATCTTTTTATCTTTTTATCTTTTATCTTTTTATCTTTTATCTTTTATCTTT
Source organism: Coenonympha glycerion (assembly GCA_963855885.1). Classification (NCBI taxonomy): domain Eukaryota; kingdom Metazoa; phylum Arthropoda; class Insecta; order Lepidoptera; family Nymphalidae; genus Coenonympha; species Coenonympha glycerion. Next base: position 1,525,423 of record OY979646.1, read on the forward strand.
TTATCTTTTATCTTTTATCTTTTATCTTTTTTTTTATCTTTTATTTTTATCTTTTATCTTTTATCTTTTATCTTTTATCTTTTATCTTTTATCTTTTATCTGTTATCTTTTATCTTTTTATCTTTTTATCTTTTTATCTTTTATCTTTTTATCTTTTATCTTTTATCTTTTTATCTTTTATCTTTTATCTTTTATCTTTTTTTTTTATCTTTTATTTTTATCTTTTATCTTTTATCTTTTATCTTTTATCTTTTATCTATTATCTTTTATCTTTTATCTTTTATCTTTTATCTTTTATCTTTTATCTTTTATCTTTTATCTTTTATCTTTTATCTTTTATCTTTTATCTTTTATCTTTTATCTTTTATCTTTTATCTTTTATCTTTTATCTTTTATCTTTTATCTTTTATCTTTTATCTTTTATCTTTTATCTTTTATCTTTTATCTTTTATCTTTTATCTTTTATCTTTTATCTTTTATCTTTTCGATTGCGAATTCTAAGTCGCCTTCGATTCCGATCTTCGATATTTTATTTAAGGTAAAACCAAACAAGATGGAAATTGGCCCCCAAAATCTTGAGCAAACATATTATCTCTTTGATTTGTTTTTTTACTAATTCTCACAACTGTATTGAAAAACGTCGTGTGATACACGGGTGTATAGGTTTTTGCACCTTTGTATCACAATGTACTATTCTACATTGTCTCGGGTCTGGGTGTTGTGGTACCTTCGTTGTTTCTGATTTCCTTAACACAAGTGCATAAGCTACTTACTAAGGGACCGGAGCAATGTATGTGATGTTGTCTACTATTTATTTATTATTTATGTAAAATAATGCGATCATTTTCGCAAATTTTAGAATATCGCTTCATTTCTGTCTTTTTCGCGTGTCACAAAATGCCATATTATGGCCAGAGGTGAGGTGAGGTGCTTAGAATTATTATAGAGAATTCAATTATTATAGAGAAATTATTATAGAGATTTCCAGTTTGGCTAATAAATTGCTTCTGAATGGTGATTTCTTTCCGTTGAACCTGAATAAAATAGATCAGTTGATAGGGTGTTAGTCAAATTAATATAATTGATTATATTCATACTTAACGGAAATTATATCCTATCCTACTATCCTATCCTACTCCTACTAATATTATAAACGCGAAAGTTTGTAATAATGTGTGGATGTATGTTTGTTACTCTTTCACGAAAAAACTACTGAATGGATTTTGATGAAACTTTACAACAATATAGCTTACACATCAGAATAACACATAGGCTATTATTTATAAAGATACTAGCAAACCCGGCGAACTCCGTTTCGCCACCAGATGGCTTTCCCGCTAAAAAGATTTTCCCGCTTTTCTGTTGAAATTTTTCCTAAATTTTCTTTGCTATAAACCTCACAGAGCCCGAGACCTTTCCAACGAATGCAAAACCATGGGAATCGGTTCGTGCGTTCTGGAGTTATAGCGTCAGGAAGGAAAACCCGACTTATTTTTATATAGTAGACTAGCAAACCCGGCGAACTCCGTTTCGCCACCAGATGGCTTTCCCGCTAAAAAGATTTTCCCGCTTTTCTGTTGAAATTTTTCCTAAATTTTCTTTGCTATAAACCTCACAGAGCCCGAGACCTTTCCAACGAATGCAAAACCATGGGAATCGGTTCGTGCGTTCTGGAGTTATAGCGTCAGGAAGGAAAACCCGACTTATTTTTATATAGTAGATAGTATGAATTATCCAAAATATATAACGATAAGTGTCACGTAAATAGGAAAAAATTGCAATCTGTGACCTTTACTGACGTACGCCGCGAAAACCGTTGGAGTTACACGTATATAATGTATGATGGAAATGTTTATCTTAAATAGTTCTACAAAAAAGCCCGCGATAGCATATATCCAACTCTTATGTGTAAGCCATTATAGCCAAAATAGTGGACCTCGAGTGCCCCATACTAGGCGTATCGGCGCGGCCGCGGGCGACTGCGGGTGGGACGGGGAAGAGGTATTTATGAGTGCGCAAAAAAAAATACTTACTACCATCATTATTACAATTTTCCATCATCATCATCAGTTTTTGAAACCGCGGCGCGGAAATATAGCCTAAAGATAGATAGCTCTGATGACATATCATCCACTAAAATGATTTTTAAAGATCTCGAAATTCACGCGGGCGAAGCCGCGGGCAAAAGCTAGTTCAATAATAAATTAATACGAAACTTTTTTAATTATAAATATTTTTAATATTTAACAAACAGAGATAGCCTTATGACGTCATTGCGTTTATAACGCCCATAAAATTTAATGACAAGCAATTTTCGCTTTGCGCGAAAAAGACCGATTACAGTAAAAGCTAGGTACTCTAAAATAAAAATCTAAATAGATTTGAGTGCCCGGGATCCCAACACCCTACCCATGAAAAGTAGAGGTTTTAACCAACAGCTTAGTTATTACCTATGTTATTAAGCCTGTTGTGTAAAGCAAAGAAGATTATTTCCCAGACCTTATTTCGTGCGCCGCAGACGGCATCCATTTTACATCGCCAAAGACAGGCCCGTGACACTCAGTACAAATAACATAACTTAACTACCTACACTACTACTAAAATGCCGGCCCTATAAGCATTCATTTCTATGTGTGAGTAAAGGTCATCGTAGCCGGTTAGGGCTGGCAACTCGACGTGTACGTCGCGACGTCGCGACCGATGCACAATGCCACGGTGACAACTTGCAGCCCGCTGTAAAACATTAGAATTGCGGTGCAAATGCAATACTTTGTTTAGTTATTTCATGAAAACTGGTTATATTTCATTGTGTATATCTATAATTTTATTAATTTCTAAGGATATAATTAAAAATATATATTTATTTTCATAAGTAGGTACATAGCTTTTTTCCGCGGCTTCACTGACCTGAATTTTGGAGTTTCACAAATTCCGTATGGACTATTAGGGATTTTTAGGGATAAAAAGATAGTAATGTGTTAATGAAAGTTAATATATCTTCATTCCAATTTGCAGCCAAATCGGTACAGTACGTACCTAGTTGCGGCATGAAAGATTTACAAACATCCGAAATTCCAAACCCACAAGCTTTCATATAATTCATATTCATTAAAATAATTAATTACCGTTCCTTGCCCATATGATTTTTCTAATTTGTCAAGCACAATCTGAGAAAACTTTATTAATCCTTCGGTTTTTCATAAATTTTAGTAATAAAAAATTGTCTTCTAAAAAGGTATACTTTTATTTACAATCAGTAGCCCTATGATGATTAAGTTATGAATTTGTGGCAAACCTATTGAAATAACGCACTCGCGAGACAGCGCCCACGAGTACCACCCGACGCGTCGCGCTCGGCGCTCTGGGGTAATACATTGACGGGAGGGTGTGAATGTCCCTTCTTTACGTTAGTAATATTATATATTCGTTGCTTATACTATAGACCCGGCGGACCGCGCGAAAAAATGTCGCCAGTTTATGGGAGCAAACCTCCGGCGTCAGTAGTAAGCTGTAAGCCTACGCAGTATTTCGCAGGAGTTTCGACTTTCGACACAATTGGCTCTACATTTTCTTGTATGAAGAAGGTTTACGTAAAATGTTCGGATGGGCTCATCTTGATGTTATTATCGTAGTATATCGCACTATAACGTAGGTGCAGGCAACTGTAGACGCGAAGCTTCCGCGGACTGCGGAGTATAATCACTAAAGGCGATTACAGCGGGAACTCGGCGCGTTTATCAGAGGGGCATGTGTTTATTGAAGTTTGTTTTACAAGTATGTTCTCCCTCTGCAAGTGATATTTAGGAGAAGCTGTTGCGTGCGCCTTCACCCGCATCAGGCCAGGTTCACTTATCACGTGATCGAAGAACCACAGGTAGCCGTCTCGACGTACTAATTTCAGACGGCGGCCGCGCGCCGGTTACTTTTCTCGCGTTATTTCTTGTACGGTCTATTTCACGCGCTGCGTACGAGGCGACCTTAGTACGTCGAATAAGATAAAGTTACGCGATAGAAAGAGACCGCAACCTTGCGTTTGTTGTGTGTTGTTTGCGGAGGCGGAACCCCCCATTATCTCCGAAGTTTACCAATCGAAAAATCTGAAATAATTATGATCAATAGAGGTTAACGTCTATTTTACAGGAAAAATAAAATCAACTCTCTAACTATTATACTTTTTTTGATAATAACAATAATCCGCCGAAAACAAAGTTAGGTTTGCGGTTTGCCAACAAAAGTACCTATAAGTATGTAAATTATACTCGTAAAATCAACAACAGTGATTATTTAACAAAAGTGATTATTTCAATGTTTTACTTCTTTTATGGTATGGAACCCTCGGTGCACGAATCCGACTCGCACTTGGCCGGTTTTTATTTTTTTTACAGATCCCGTAGAAATTTTTGATTATTCCCGGGATAAATGAGTGAAAGTTCCCGCGTTCGATGGACCAGTAATGGAGTCTTCTTCCATTCTCTGCTATCAGCTATTAACGTGCAATCCTCTTTGACACAACTATCCATCTCTTCTTTCATATAGGGCTACTTAATAACCAAATCTGAGAGGAAACCCACGGAGATCGGAGAGGAATGTGAAATAAAGATATTTCATTTCATTTCATTTCAGCGTTCTGGTGTGATACTGTGTAGCTATCGGCTTACTACGGCCTTCCAAGTTAGTATTTTAAGGTATAGTAGCTTTGACTGTACATCTTGGCCTTCAAGAGAAGAGTGAATAGGTATTTTCTAGGCAAGCGCGCTCCATCCTAGACCTCATCATTTCTGTTCATCAGATAATATGATTGTAGTCAAGCGCAAGCCTATCCACAATAAAAAAAAAAAACTTACTCACCAGGCGAGATTGCAATCAAGCTTTAATTAGAGGTATATTATTAATCTGATCTGATGGTTTTGTTATAAGTATAAATAGCAATCGTAGAAATAAAATAGATTTTTTTTTATTAATTTTATTTTGTTCTACTAGAAATATATCTAAGTTACTTCACAACATGAATCTTTGTATCGCCACATTACTTCCGCTATTTGATACGTCAGTAATGTGGCGAAAGGCTTCACAATTTTGCACTTATTCTCTATACTTAATTTGCTACACATTTCTTATAATTGTAGATTAATCCTAATTAATATTATAAAGGCGAAAGTTTGTGTGTGTGTATGTTTGTTACTCCTTCACGGCTCAACTACTGAATCGATTTAGCTGAAATTTAGAACATAGGTAGCTTATAACCCGGATTAAAACATAGGCTACTTTTTATCCCGGAAAAATCCGTAGTTTCCGTGGGATACTCAAAATACCAAATTTTCTAGAGTAATCTATAGCTACATCTATAGATAGATTGTTCAAGCGAACTTGCTTGAAAGCATGTTTAAAGGTTGGAATAGGGAACGATAACGGGAAAATGACGTTTCCCTTAGGAGTCATGAAAAAGCGAATTTGACGCGGGCGGGGCCGCGGGCAAAAACTGAATCTATTATCACTCTAAATGTGAAAATGGCCACTATGTAGGTTCTAAACATAGCACTGTACGCATTTAACAAGTGTGTTTTAGTTGAACAAGGGGATATGGGATAATAATGCTATAAATAATAATGATATAATGCTATAAATAATGCATAATGCTATTAATGTGAAAATGGGTACCCGTATTAAAGGTTCCGACATTACAACTGTTTCGCTATGAGCATTTTGTGTTTTAGTTGAGCAATGAGATACACGTTAATAATATTATAACTATGAAAACGGGTACCTATATGATATAGGTTCTGAACTAACATCTGTTTCGTTACTGACAATGTATGTTTTAGTTGAGCTATGGGATATGGTATAGTAATTAGTAATGCTTTAAGACGAATGGTCAAGCAAATGACCTTGGGCGTTTGGACGCGGAGCTACCGCCATCTATTTATGATTAGTAGTTCAATGTAGCGTGCAACTGCATTCGGTTGTCAAGCTATTACATCTTACCGCTAGATGGCGCATTTAGCGATTTATTTCTCAGAGTTGGGCAGAGTAATAACGGAGAGAATACATTTTTTTTCGAATTGTAAATAAATAAACATATAATACCTACCTTATTTTTATTTTATCCCCGTTATTTTATCCCCGTTTAACCCCTAAAATATGTATGTCCCGTATTATATGTATCTTGAATACGGCTCAAACGATTTTCATGAAATTTGGACTTCGGGTGGTTTCGGGGGCGATAAATATATCTAGCTAGGTTATATTTATACAAAAAAGCAAATATTACAAAAACATTGATTAAAAAACAGGGTGGTCTTTAGTTGGTGACCCGTAGCGGAGGGGGGTGGGAGGGAGGTAAAGGGGAGAGTGGAGTGGGGGGGTCTATCCCCCCAAGCCAAACCCGTAGAATCTTAATAGTTTTCGAGAAATAAATATTTAAAGTTCAAAAATTTTGAGGTTAATTATGATAACTTAAATAATTACTTTGACAGATAGCTCTAAAATAGGGACCAATTCGGAATTGTGACGTCTCCGGCGCTGCGGGAAGTGCAGCCCCTTCCCCCTTGCGTAGCAAAGCACAGGCACCCATGACCCACACTCACATCCGCAGCCTCGGCGTGCTGGTCGCCTTCGGCGACCAGCCTCGGCCGCTCCGGCTCGCCCGGGGGATGCACTCCCTCCGCGCCTCCGGTTTAAAAAAAAACACTCTAGGGGTAGGACAAACAAGCCTGCGTGGTGTCGGGGTAAGGCAATTCGATTTCTTGACATGTTCGTTTTTAGGGTTCCATACCAATTTGGTAAAAATGGAACCCTTATGGTGAGACTTTCTCCGTCCGTCCGTCCGTCCGTCCGTCCGTCCGTCCGTCTGTCACACTCGACTAACTTTCAGTAACTATTCAAGCTATCGACCTGAAATTTAGAATAGTTATAGATAATAGTGACGCGACGTCATAGCAATCGTAAAAATATGAAATTATTTTTATTTTCATTTAAAAAGGGGGGAAAACTGGGTCGCAAAAATTTCAAAATGAGATAACAATATTGAGTGGGATATCATATGAAAGGGCGTTACTTGTATATTCTAAAACCAATTTTTATTTATTTTTATGCCTGATAGTTTTTGATTTATTGGGCAAACTGTCGAAAAAAATACCGTTTCCCCCCCTTATCTCCGAAGTTTACCATTCGAAAAATGTGAAATAAATATGATCAATAGAAGTTAACGTATATTTTACAGGAAAAATAAAATCAACCCTCTAACTATTATACTTTTTTTGATAATAACAACAATCCGCCGAAAACAAAGTTAGGTTTGCGGTTTGCCAAAAAAAGTACCTATATGTAAATTATACTCGTAAAATCATGAACAAAAGTGATTCTTTTAATGTTTTACTTCTTTTATGGTATGGAACCCTCGGTGCGCGAGTCCGACTCGCACTTGGCCGGTTTTTTTTATTAATTCCCGGAATTTGAGTGATTTATCAAAGAAAATGATAATATAAAGTGAATTACATAAAAAACTTGCGTGGAAATACAGCATAAGTGGCAAAATGTCAAAATGTACAAAAAATACTCTGTGATGTCAAATCATAACACACGCGCGCACTGCCAAAATGCCTGTACGCGGAACGGCAACGCGGCATGAGTTGCGCCGAACTGGCAACGTTGCATCCGTAACTAAACGCCTGATTAATTTTGTGAGCAAATACTTTATTAGTGGAGTTTGATTTACAGTAGGCACCAAAGAGCTTTTATGATATAACTTCTATTTTGCAATACTGTTTGTCACAAATGGATGTTGAATAACAAGATACAAAATAAAGAAACATGTATGCAAAGATTCATGATAAACGGATTAGCCAAACCAAAAAAAAATCCATCTTAAGATATTCATCTTACGCAAGTCATAGCACTTTCTAAATTGTATTTTCTAATTAGTGAGTAAAGATCACCAAAAATATCGACTACAACAAGATACTTCAAGATACGCTTTATAATAACACAAAATTGCTGTACTTCTCCAATCTGTAATTTAGCTGAAAAACATCGCCTAAAAGACGTCTAAAAACGCATTTTGCTTTACCATTCGTCTTAAATGTGGAAATGGGTACCTACCCATAAATGTTCTGAAAGTACAATTGTTTCGCTATTTATAATGTGTGTTTTGGTTAAGCAATGGGATACAGGTTAATAATGCTAAAAAGGTGTTCCTGTATAGTTTCTGATATTAGAACTGTTTCGCTATTAAAAATTTGTGTTTTAGTTGAGCAATTATAGATTATGTGATAGTAAGTATTCCCCCCGATGGATTCCAATCATGTCGCGATGGGGGGGCTCAGTAGCCGTGGTTGGGCCCCACGGTGAAGCCAAAAGGAATCCAGGAGGGGACGCTCGGAGTGGGCCTGGAGATGGGCCCGCTCTGGATGCGTCCAAGAGGGGTGCGGGGGACAGAGTTTTCTGTCTCCTGCAGCCAGGAGGGGTCGCGGGAGGAGAGGCGTGGCGGTGTGTCGTTGCCGCTCGCCCTATCTCCCGCGACCAAACGGTGGCGCACCGTTAGATGCGTCGGCGGCGGGGCCGCAGGGGAAGAGGAGTGTCGGTGTGTCGTTGCCGTTCTCCCTGTCCTCTGCGGCCGTTTGGTGGTTTGCGGCGGAGCCAAAGATCAGATCCGCCGCGGGGTATGGGAGGTCGATGCCTGCGAAGTGCAGGAGCAAGCTTCGCAGGTATCGGCTTACCCGTGCCCACGGCCCCTGGGTGGCGGTCCCGGGGGGGTCCGTCGCCTTACGGATGGGCGCCGAGGAGGTAAGGCCGGCTTAGGTGTTTCTGGCCGGCCTTGCTGTTGGAGGGGAGCTCCATGCTCCACCTCGTGGAGGGCCGCGCAAGCGGCCGGGCACCGGCGGGTTCGCGGAGGTTTGCGCAAGCGTTCCCGTGTTCCCGTCATACGGTGCGAGGAGGAAACACCGTGGGGTTTAGCCGGTAAGAGTCCGGCATAACCCAGCCGCTCCCCCGGGCGACTGGGTATCCATGAGGATTCCCCACGATAAAAAAAAAAAAAGGTTAGGTTAGTATGCAGCGTTGCGGAAGAATATAACAGAAAAAGGTTGTTTTACCTAATTACTTCAAAAACTAAGCCAGTTATTTAAATGTCGTTCTGAGCGTTTTTGGAAATTATTTTTTACCGATACATTTAAACAAAAATTACAATTTTGTCCATCGTAGTTTTCGATGGAAATTAGAAAAATGGAGATTTTGGAGCAATTTTTGGGAGAAATTTTTGGCGAGAAATTTTTATCCAATCGTGTTTCTGAAGTTAGGTTAACACATATGCTGTTTTTTCCCCAGAAAATCCAGCACTCCCACGGGATTTGTAAAACCCCGAAATTCACGCGGGCGAAGCCGCGGGCAAAAGCTAGTTAATACTAAAAATTAAAAACTCCTATTTAAACTAAATCTATACATGAAATTGAAAAATAAATACGAGAAATTAAGAATATATATATTATATATATATACACATACCATGTTGTATGCAATATGTATACATATATATACACACAAACACATGTATCATATACACATTATATACCTTTCACAATACTTAGTGTTCTGTACTATTTGTTGAATAGGGTATTTGACTCCAATTTTTTTATTACTTTATTATAATGTAGAATTAAAATAATGACGTGCACTGAAAGAACTAATTAAATCGATCAAATAACAAAAAAGTTATAAGCATTTAAAGATTTGTGATTAGACAGAGATAGCAACATGAAATTGTGACGTCACAAAGTACCAATGCCATAGTAGCTTCGTGCGGCTTCATACAAATTTACGTTTTGCGAGAAAGGGATAGAAGATCCCCCCCACTCCAAAGTTTAAACGCCTGTAACTTTGTAAATCTTCGTTGGATTTTAATATTTCTTTCACTGCACGTTATTATTTTTATCCTTGTTTATAATAAAGTAATATTTTTTATGAAATTCAAAATTAGTTTAAGACCCCATTCTTGAAGACTCTTAAAAATACGACATATTGACTCCATAAGAGACTCAATGCAGCTGAGTTTCTTAACTAGGTCCATAATCGAGTAAGGTGAGCGCCGTAGAAATTCGCAATTCGATTCGTGCTCGTAGCGTATGTTCATAAATTTTGGGCACTCTTTCAGTAGATGGTCTATGGTTTGTATGGTAGAATTATCACAAGGGCATAGCTCGTTGTCAGTTATCTTAAAGCGTTTAATAAAATAGATTAGGTACCATGGCTACAACTGGCGGTTTTCCTGGATTTCCTGAATCTTTATCAAAGACCACACACAGGGACTTACGAGTAGGTAGTTGGTGAGATTAGTGCGCGGGCGATGCTTATTAAACAATTTCGCGTCTCCCAGCTTCGGTTCGCTCGCTCAATAATATAATCAATAATATAATCAATCTTACGTCTGCCGTGTACGTAGAGCGCAGTGTGATAGACTGAAGACTGGGTTAGAACATTAGCTATACTATAGCTGCTTAGTTTTTTAGAAAGCCAATTCGGAAGTTATAAAATTCCAAAGTAGCCTGTGGCGGTAATCGTACCCGCGACCTCCCAATGGAAGTTCAAATTGCGCCACTACGCCAAAGGGCTAGTCAAGATATGAAAATGCTGGAAGATCACCGACCGTTTTGGTATATTTCACGTACAATATGAATCTGAAATAAGAGGCAAAGAATATAGCAATTCGGTTATACATTGACTTAGCGTATCTAAAACTCTACTTTCCATTTTCTAATAAATGGTGATTGTATAGCGTGCGCTGTTCAATTATTTTTAAAACCTATTGTGATTAAGTTATCATGTTCTGTCAGCTATATAGTTTTTAGTAGAACCATGTCTTAAACACTCTCGCAACTTGTAGCTATAGTTGTTACTGAAAGTTTTGGCTGCACTGTTATATAAGCCTACTAAATACTTCATGCTTAATTCCTTCCTTTTCTTACCCTACTCAAATATTATTTCCTATTCCTTGTCCGGTGGGAGGCTTCGGCGGTGGCTAGTTATCGCTCTACGAGCAAAGACAAACCGCCAACAATTTAGCGTTCCGGCGTGATGCTGTGTTTAAACTATTAGAAGCCCTTCTAAAACTATTACTTACCCCTTCAAAGTTAGTACAATAATATCTTCGGCTGCATCATCACCTACCATCAGGATGAGATCGCAGTCTGGGACTAACATGTAGAGTTTAAAAAAAGGGTTCTTCGAAGTCAAATAGTGCAATCTAATAAAATTAATGGTGTGTGAAAATTATTCCATAACATGAGGTATCTAAGGTCTGATTCACTGATAACTGAGCTATAGACCCAGACGCCTCGCCCAAATCCTTGGACTTGAATTATAGGTACTGCATAAGTAATTTTCCTTTACAATATCGACAAGGAATAAGATAGGATTATTTGCGAAGTTTTCATGAGATCGTTCAAGCGGGGGCGAATAGTTATTATGGAACACAGTATTTTTATCATCGCGTTCCATATTGTAGTACGAAATTAATGTGTTTGACGCGTCCGACACCAAACACATAAATTAGTGGGTAGTTTCACAAAAATGGCTTTTTATGCAAAAATTACACCGCCTTGCCAAAATTGTGCTGCACTTTTTTATTTCAACAGAAAAAATGTTATTTTTTTCTTTTAGTATTCCTCCTCAAAGCTCAAAAGAAAATAATGGAACACGTGTTAATATCTAATCTGTCAAGTCACAAAAAATTACTCAAAATCCGTTTAGCTATGTAGACAGGCACTTTCTTCTACGGTCCAAATAAGACCTTATGAAATACGTTATGCAAAACAATCCACAGAAATGTCTCTCTCTTAAAATCAGCATTAAATATTTTCTGCTTCTTTGCTGTTGCTGACAGAAAAAAAACTGCTCTAAAATCGAAGCATGAGATGACATAATTTGTATAACTAGCCACCGAAGTTCACCCGATATCAAGTGATAAGCCTACTCAGTATTCATGTGGGAAGCAGTTCGTTCCAGAACTCTATACGCTCGTCATTCTCAGAAATTATTTCAAATGTCTCATTTGATCTCATTATTTCACTGACTTTAGTGCCATTCAAACCGGAAAAATGTTGTTAATTATTATCTACTCTGTGCCGAAACATAGGATGACTGCTTCGCGGTAGAATATCTCACACAACAACAGATTGTTACAACCCGGGTGGAATCTGAAAAAAATATCTACCATCTTTAAAATCCTTGTTCCATACCCATACCACCTTGCTCTTGTTCTTGCTCACTAATCTCCGATGTAAAAAAATGTTTAGATTATTGAATAAAATAAAACCGATGATCACTTTTTCTGTCCCGAAGTGCACCGTCCGTGTTTCCGTGCGACCATGTGAATGATTAATACACTTATTTCATGTTTCACATTCCACACAACCCGCCAACTACACTTACTTACATGAAAAAATACGCTCCTAGCTGTTCACATGACAAAAGTAAAGTTTCATGGTGTTTTTAGGGTTCCATACCAATTTGGGAACCCTTATGGTGAGACTTTCTCCGTCCGTCCGTCCGTCCGTCCGTCCGTCCGTCCGTCCGTCCGTCCGTCCGTCCGTCCGTCCGTCCGTCCGTCCGTCCGTCTGTCACACTCGATTATTTCAGCAACTATCAAAGCTATCGACTTGAAATTTGGAATAGTTTTAGGTAATAGTGACCCAACACCAATGCAATCATAAAACATTGCAAATTGTTTTTATTTTTATTTAAAAAGGGGGGAAAACCGGGGCTTTGAATTTTCAAAATGAGATAACAATGTTGAGTGGGGTATCATATGAAAGGGCGTTACTTGTGTATTCTAAAACCGATTTTTATTTATTTTTATGCCCGATACTTTTGGATTTATTGGGCCAACTGTCGAAAAAAATACCGTTTCCCCCCCTTATCTCCGAAGTTTATCAATCGAAAAATCTGAAATAATTATGATCAACAGAAGTTAACGTATATTTTACAGAAAAAATAAAATCAACGCCCTTACTTTTATACTTTTTTTTTGATAATAACAATAAACCGCCGAAAACAAAGTTAGGTTTGCGGTTCGCCAATAAAAGTACCTACATGTAAATTATACTCGTGAATTCTTGAACAAAAGTGATTCTTTTAATGTTTTACTTCTTTTATAGTATGGAACCCTCGGTGCGCGAGTCCGACTCGCACTTGGCTGGTTTTTTTTTTCATGATGGAGTTTCATTATAGGTTCAAATTTTCAGCGTGGAATCGTTATTTTTCGTTGCAGAAATAGGGTCCTGTTATACACAACACAAGGAAAGGAGCTTGAGGAAAAAATGGTGGGAGCGTTGTTCCTGATTGATTTTGAACTTCGCACATACTTCGAGAAAAGTCTGATGCCTTGGCCACAACTAGGCATTGATGGACTCACGTATGTATGCCTCGGTGCTGCCTTGGCCCATATTCACACGTTTGTTCACAATGCCTCTTTTGATGGCCGCTGCAGTAATGTACTATTAAGGCATCGAAATAACCTAAAAGACCAAAATAAAAGGGCCACATAAGGGAGAAAGATTTTCAAAAATTGAAAGTTCTCTTGAGGGACTTTTAATTAATGTCATTATTTACGATACGATAATCGTTCAACCGCAAAAATGAAACAAACGACACTCGCGACGCGACCTATTTTGTAACATAAAGGGATTAACACGAAAATTTAATTTCTTACGCGACACGCAGATTTCCCTACCGAGTAACAAATGGCTTGACGTCAGTACTAAATCAAAGGTGGAAAAATGTTTATATGCATTTTTATGTTTCTGTCTGTCTGTTGGTCACGCATTAAAACCGAGTCTTTTTCTGTTCTTCTCAGCGCAATACCTACTGCTTTCCGAGCGTAGCATTAGAGACTGACATTTCAAAAGTGCCTTATAAGTTAGGTCCGTGTAAAACAATATGATTATATTTTATTTTAACCACTAGCGGGCCCAACAAACGTTATTTTGCCATTAACATATAAAAATAGCTCTCAGCCCTACCGATCTTACACTGAAAATTTCATAGAATTGCAAATGGCAAGATAATATATTAGACAAAGTTAAATTGGTTATTGCCAAAAAATGCATCATTTAGTAACGCCTGCAATTTTCTCTTCTTCTCTCTTGATTAAAATATTGACTTTGAAGTGTCCATTCTGACAACCCCCAAAGTACCGGTAATACCGGTATTTAAATATTTAATACCGGTAGATTATATAAAAGCCGTTACTTGAATACGTCTACGCAACAGAAAACCTAAATATAAAATCTATTAAAAATTACCAGGTACTCGTATCATAACAATGGCTTTTAGAATATGTAATAAGAAACTATCAGTAAGTTTTTAAAGGTCTTAAAAACCTATGTTGAAGGCAGACATAGTAGCGCGAATAAACACGTGAATAAAATAAAACAAAATGCTTCTTTGATCTCGATATAGCGGGCGTGATAAATGTCCAGACGACATTCTTTATGACACCCTAAATTTGTATACAGAGTTTTCTCCAAAACTCAAACTGACGTTACGCGAAATAAAGATTTGTTTGCTGGAGATGAAAGTACTCAATGTAGTTACATCCATCCATTATTACCATGGAATGATCATCATCTTCATAAGAGGGAAATGTGAAAAACTTGTCAAATAATAATTTCACCTCCTTCACCTTTCTACCACAGAACCGCAAGACTCGAGAGAAGTGGCATCCTTATGTGGTTGATGTCCAGCGAACTCGAACGAAACGTTTTTCTTCCACGTTTCCGATACGTACCGCTAAGGTGTGGAACACCCTTCCAGCTTCTGTGTTCCCAGCCAAGTACAATCTGGAGCCTTCAATAGAAGAGTGAATAGGCTTTTTCTAGGCAAGCGCGCTCCTTCCTTCTCTGCATCATAGTCCGTCATCTGTCATCATTGAAGCTACACGTTATACTTTTTGCAGCAAATATAAACAGTATTTACTTGCAGTATTGTTACAATTTCATAGTTATTGTGATCCTTACTGGTACTTGAACATTGTGA
Organism: Coenonympha glycerion; assembly: GCA_963855885.1. Classification (NCBI taxonomy): domain Eukaryota; kingdom Metazoa; phylum Arthropoda; class Insecta; order Lepidoptera; family Nymphalidae; genus Coenonympha; species Coenonympha glycerion. The sequence continues at coordinate 1,540,447 of OY979646.1, forward strand.
AGTGTTATCTCAAAGGAAAGTTATCAATTTTTGGCGAAAAACTCAAATATTCAGTGTGGTGTTTACGGGATATTTTATCTATCTACCCACGTTTATAAATTTTGTCACGACGAGCGCCGAATCAAACTATTCTTTTCACCAAACATGTCAACCGACGAACAGCGCAGGTTGTAAACACTTGGATGACAAATTGATTGCACCGAGATCGATCCTTGGTGATACATCGCCGTAAAGATACTCTTCTTTTTTTTTTTTTTTTTTTCTAAGACTTTTTGTTGCATTATTACAAAATATAAATCTCAAAATCAATAAATTAAAACATGATTTGTAGCGCCTGTAACTCCAGCATTTCTGTTACTCAAAAACGTGTGAAGTGTTCCAGCGGCGACTGCTCGCTCCTATATCATTCAGAGTGCGTTAACTACGACGAAAACACTACTCACCGATCTAAGTGGATATGCCCGGAGTGTGTTGCCAGCCGGCCTAAACAAGATAATAGCAATACCCCCATATCGGTGAAGGGGAAACGAATGCAGCCTACCGAAGAAATCTTATCACCTACATCTCCGGGATCATCATTAAACTTATCTCTGAACTCCATAATGAGTGAAATCCGTAGTTTTCGTACAGAGATGTGCACTAAGCTCGAGTCACAACAATGCACGCTGGACACCTTCAACGGGACCTTAAAAAAATTGCAGGAGGAAGTCAAGGGTATAATTACGAATTTCACCATCATACAAGACGAATTAAACGAGGCTGTTAAATCCCTTAATTTCCTCTCGAATTTCCAAGATGAGCAAAGAGTCTTAAATGAAAACTTAATTGAACGTATATCAAAATTGGAGTCTGAAAACTCTGCTCTGCGCAACAAGTCGTGTGAAACTGATTTCAAGATAGCCCAAATGGAACAACAAGCTCGAGATTGTAATTTAGAAATTCAATGTGTTCCCGAGCACCGCTCAGAAAACCTGCAAACACTTATATTGCAACTGGCTAAGGTTATGAATTTTGATTTGGGGTCGAGTGATATAGTTAATTTTCATCGAGTTGCAAAAATGAACTCCGAATCTAAACGACCGCGCAACATTGTTGTAAAACTATCGAGCCCGCTCAAACGAGATAATTTTCTGGCAGCGGCAAAAATTTATAATAAAAACCATGGCAATGACAAACTCAACACCTCCCATCTGGGCTTAGCAGGGAACAAGCAACAGATATACGTCTCAGAGCACCTGTCACCGAATAACAAACGTCTGCATGCAGCCACTAGATTGGCGGCTCAAGAAAAAAAGTACAAATACGTATGGGTACGAGGTGGTCGCATCTTTGTGCGTCGTAACGATGAGTCCCCTTCGGTTCTTATTAAAAGTGTGGACACTTTAAAATCACTCTAACTTTTTTTTTTTTCTCTTTCAAACAGTGTATGCATGTACATGGGTATTACTTTCTTCACATTCGATTTTAACATATATTATCAAAATGTCAGAGGTTTAAGAACTAAAACAGATGTATTATATCAATCTATATTGCTTTCTGATTATGATGCAATTATTCTAACAGAAACATGGCTGAATGAAACGGTTTTCGATCGCGAATTTATGGACGACAGGTACATTGTTTTTCGACGGGATCGAGCATCGACGTCATCTTATCTGAACAAGAAAGATGGTGGTGGGGTGTTGTTGGCCATTCACAGGAAACACCAGGTACAAAGAAAAGTTGAGCTCGAGTGTTCTTGTGAAGAATTGTGGGTCTCGATCAAGCTTAGTAATAAAAAAAAATTGTACATTTGCGCTGCTTATATTCCACCTCCAGTCGATTCTAATTATATGGATACTTTTTTAAATAACCTGACAAGCGTTTGCCAAAACACAGTTTTATCTTCACATTTATTACTAATAGGGGATTTCAACTTGCCACAAGTTTATTGGCACTCCAAATCTGACAGCAGTTCTCTCTCTCCACAGTCTTCTAATAACGTTATAGCTAATAATTTTCTAGATACACTATCCTTTTGTAATTTACGCCAATATAATCCTGTTTTGAACGACAACAATCGAATGCTAGACTTGGTCATATCCAATTATCCAGCATTTTGTGTAACAGAATCTGTTTCTCCACTGATTCCAATTGACTCCCACCACCCTGCTTTGGTAGTAGATTTTGTGGAATGCAACGAAAAATTATTAAAAAGTGTCTCAGGTGCCTCCCTTAATTTTTCCATGTGTGATTTTGATTCACTTAACAATGACTTAACTCAGATTGATTGGGATCAAATATTACATTCTGGTGACATCGATTTGGCCGTAGACTTATTTTATAAAACTCTGATGCCTATTATTTACTTACATACTCCGATATCAAAAAGCAAAGGTAATAATTACCCTATCTGGTTTTCACGTAGCCTCATAAAAGCTTTGAAGGAAAAAGCTAAATATCACTATAGATACAAAAAGTATAAAAATGAAAGAGATAAACTTGCTTTCGAAAGAATCAGACGTCGCTGTGACCTATTGATACCCGAGTGTTACTCAAGATTCAAAAAATCCGCTGCTAGTCACCTTCGTAGTAATCCTAAATATTTTTGGCGATTTTGTAATCATAGAAAAACCAATAGCACTCCAATTCCAAATGAAATGGTTTTCGGTAGTGAAGCAGCAAGAGGCGGTCAAGGTATATGTAATTTATTTTCGAAATATTTTCAATCGGTCTACAAAGACCGTCCTCCCGACCCACCGGTAACGAATACCGAAGGTTGCAATATGAACTATAGGGAGACAGTATCAGCTTCACTAGTTACTTTGAGTGTTGAAGAGGTTCATAAATATTTACTTACTTTGGACGTCAATAAAAGTAGTGGTCCAGACCAAATCCCTCCAATTTTTCTTAAAAAATGTGCTGAACGTCTGGCTTACCCCCTAACGTTCATATTTAATCTATCATTAAGGTCTGGTTCATTTCCGACCAAATGGAAAATAGCTCACGTTACTCCAATACACAAGACTGGAGCCATAAATAACGTTAGCAACTATAGGCCTATCTCTATATTATCAGCTAGTGCCAAAGTCTTTGAGGCACTCGTTCAACGAAAACTCCTTCATTTGCTAAAAAAATATGTTGACCCCAATCAGCATGGTTTTCTCCCACGGAGATCGACGACTACCAACCTAGTTGGATATGTCACGGATATAGCTGAAGCTTTAGATAGCAATGTTGAAGTACATGCAGTGTACACGGATTTTAAAAAAGCATTTGACCTGGTGAATCATGATTTATTATTAATGAAGCTAAACCAGTTAGGTATACATGGATCGCTGTTAAGATGGTGTGAATCTTATTTAAAAAATCGATCTCAATTAGTTTCTTTATTTGGATTCAAATCTGACATTAAACCCATTCCCTCAGGCGTTCCCCAGGGGTCTCATTTGGGTCCCCTTCTGTTTTTGATTTTTATCAATGACCTTAGTTACATTCTCACTTCTAACTTCAGATTTTACGCCGACGACCTTAAAATCTATCGCACTATTACAAATGCATCTGACTCTGTAATGCTTCAAAACGATATTAATAGTGTAATTAAATGGTGTCAAACCAATCAAATGGCCTTAAATCTGGATAAATGCCTGTTTATTAAATTTACTAGAAAAAGAAGCAAAACTAATCATGCGTATTATGCTTTTGAAACACCGTTAAAAGAAGTTGATGTGGTTCGGGATTTGGGGGTGCTTTTAGATAGCTCATTATCTTTTCGTAATCATTTCGACGTGATTATAAAAAAAACATCAAAATTATCAGGTTTCATTTCGCGTCAAATGAAGCTGTTTCGTGATCCGAATCTGTCCATTACCATCTATTACGCGTTGGTGCGGAGCATTCTGGAATACTGTAGTCCAGTTTGGAGTCCATCGTATAACGTCCACTGTGACAGATTGGAACGCGTGCAGAAGCGCTTCCCTGTACCACCTAGCATATACCGGTAACAAATGTCGAGAGTTAGATTCGTACGACTCACGTTTACGGTCGTACAATATCTTATCATTAAGAAATAGGCGAAAAGTATTGGATATGATGTTCTGTTATAAAATCGTCAATGGCCATATTGAGTCACCAGAAATCTTGGAGCGTCTCAATTTTTGTGTACCTCGCCCTTGCAGTCGTCTGCAGAATCGGAAGCCGTTTCATTTGCCACTATGTCGCACAAACGTAGGCCAACATGCGCCTTTGTACCGCATATGTTCTTTAATAAATGCTTACCGAAATCGATGCGATATATTCTGTGGTTCCTTGACCTCGTTTAAAAAAGCATGTATGTCTATGTATAATTAATATATTTTTTAACTGTTTGATTGGATATTTACGTAGGTTATATTTTTTGGTACTGTAAACTTTAGGTTTATATTTAAATCTATACTCATTGTAATTTGTAGTGTAAACTTTAATGATCTTTAACGTATGTTGTGGTTGCATCGAGTAGGTTACAGTCTCGATTCTCAAATTAGTTTTAAGCCCTGTAAGCAACTGTATGATTGTAACCAGTTTTGTGACCCAAATAAAAAAAAAAAAAAAAAAAAAAAATCATTTCTGCCCATCAGACAGGATGGGAATTCTAGTGTCACACCGTTAGTATAACCAAAGTCCGCCGAAACGACCGATTTTAATGATGTTTTTGGTCTACATTTGGTAGGTCTGAGAGGTCGCAAGCTATTTTTCATACTCTTGTGTGGCAATACAAAGTTCACCGCGTCAGCCAGTATTCTTACAAACAAAGAGAATACAAAACAGTTAAATTTGGAATGCGACCTGCCTAACAAACTTTTATCCGAAGTTAACCGAATCAACTAACCATGAAATTAAACTCCGATTTTCGAAGAAACAATTTCGACCGGACAATTCCATTTTCTTGTTCATGCAAACCTTTTTTAGTTCAACTAACGTAATTAAGTACCAGAATTTTCTTAGATGGGGTAATTTTATACTACACCACTTTAGTTTCAAATTACTTATAGGTATATAATACACAGTTATCTATACCTATTTTGAAAATCTATTGTCTTTAGGGCAAAATTTTTATTCGCTAGATAATCGTTAACTAAGGAATAAATATGTCGTTTTGTCAATTTTTAGGGTTCCATTCCAATTTGGTAAAAATTGAACCCTTATGGTGAGACTTTCTCCGTCCGTCCGTCCGTCCGTCCGTCCATCTGTCCCACTCGATTATTTCAGTAACTATTCAAGCTATCGACTTGAAATTTAGAATAGTTATGGGTAATAGTGACCCGACGTCATAACAATCGTAAAAATTTGAAAATCGTTTTTATTTTTATTTAAAAAGGGGGAAAAACCGGGTTGACAAATTTTCAAAATGAGATAATAATATTGAGTGGGGTATCATATGAAAGGGCGTTACTTAGGTATACTAAAACTAATTTTTATTTATTTTTATGCCTGATAGTTTTTGATTTTTTGAGCAAACTGTCGAAAAAAATACCGTCCCCCCCCTTATCTCCGAAGTTTACCAATCGAAAAATCTGAAATAATTATGATCAATAGAAGGTAACGTATATTTTACAGGAAAAATAAAATCAACTCGCTGACTAATATACTTTTTTTGATAATAATAATAAACCGCCAAAAACAAAGTTAGGTTTGCGGTTCGCTAACAAAAGTACCTCTATGTAAATTATATACTCGTAAATTCATGAACTAAAGTGATTAGTTGAATGTTTTACTTATTTTATGGTATGGAACCCTCGGTGCGCGAGTCTGACTCGCACTTGGCCGGTTTTTTTATACATATTATGGCATAAGTATGTTACAAATAATATATTCCTCAGATTGAAAAATCGGCCCTTAGTCAATACTTTAATCAAAATATTATAAAGGTGAAGAGTCTGTTTGTTTGTTTGAACGAGTTAATCTCAGGGTCTCAATTAAAAAATTATTTTTGAACTACCGAAAGAGATCTCCAGCCAGTTTACTTTAATACTGTCTAGAATGGGACCTGTTAGTACTGAACCCTCAGTACGCGAGCCAGACTCACACTTGACCATTTTTTTACTGTGCAATGATACTCAGAGTAACTTTACAGAAGTGAAATATAAACAACAATTAATAAAAGCCAGACGGCAACAGTGTACTGTGAAGCAGAACAGTGTAATAAATGTAGTTTACCGCAACTAACGCTGTACAGTCGCTAACAGTGAGCACAAAGTCGCGCAATTTATCACCGCGGCCAGCTGTTTCGGCTAAGTTCTGATAGCCGCTGCATATCAAATGCATCCGTAGCTAACTGCTGGAGGTGGTGGGACAACTTCAGGCCGCATTTACTAACTATAGGCACTGAAACTGTTGTTTTTTAGGGTTACCGTGCCCAATTGTAAAACGGGACTCTATTACCCGCCGTCCATCTGTCCTTCTGTCCGTCCGTCCGTCAGTTAGACAGTTACAGTTTTCACAGATGATTATTTATACCGCTAAGGTGTGGAAAAACCCTTCCAGCTTCTGTGTTCCCAGCCAAGTAAAATCTGGGTGCCTTCAAGAGAAGAGTGAATAGGCATTTTCTAGGCAAGCGCGCTCCATTCTAGACCTCATCATTTCTGCCCATCGGACATGATTGTGCTCAGGCACAAGCCTATCAATTGTAAAAAAATAATGTTTCCGCTATAACAAAAAATATTTCTTTACATTATCGTCTCGGAAGTAGAACCCCCATTCAACAATAACTTTGCTTGATAGTCTATTATCTATTTAGATAACAAAAATTTCAGATATAAAATGGTACGGAATTGTGTGAATGAATCTTGTGCCCAAGTCGACTCGCACTTGGCCGATTTATTTACACACAAGTTAGTACTTGGCTGTTAGTTATGACCACACCTGATAATAAGTGACGATACAGCCGAAGATGTTGTCGTACTAACTTAAAAGTGGTCGAGCAACCCTAATAGTTTGTACGCAGCATCGCACCGGAACGCTTAATCGCTGAGCAGTGCATCTTTGCTGGCAGGTTGTTAATTACCCAAAGCCGAAGCTTCTCATACGAACAAAGCCAATTTTGTGCACATGTGGCTTTTTAGCTAGAAACTAGCTGGTAGATCTATCAAGTTCAATTGTTTTTACCTATCTTAAGAACTTAATGTTCAACTCGCCTGAAGAAGAAAGAAAATCCAAAATAACAGTTTTGGTGTCAGAAAGACAACCAAACACTTACAAACATACAAAATTTCGCTTTTAAAACACTACTGTGATAATGTTGGGTCGAATACCAATAGTTCTTGGCTCACAATCCGCGTCCAATCCCACTTATAACTCCATTATTTAGTTTCTCCACACCGGCACGAATAATATGTTATTTCGGAGTAATTTCACTGAATCAACTAGGACACGTTATGGCTCTATTTAATAGCTTACTTATGCAATACTACAAAGTGTCATAGAATTTTTTAGCCTAAAATCATCCCTAGAAGTCAACTCGGGACCTACCAAATCTGTTGGAATTTTTTGTCAAAAGAAATTAGTAGGTATGTCAATTTGTCTCTAAAATTCACTATTTTGTGAACCCATTGAGCCAGCCGATATCGATAAAGCATATCGATTATCTTTTTACAATCGCTAACGCTTTAAAATCGAAAGAGAGGTAAAGATATTTGAAAGATGAGGAAAGACACAAATACCTAACTAGAGTTAAAAGAGAATCGATAGAGCAGCATTGATAGCCTCTCTGGCTCCTTTGATTTGGTTTATAAATGAGTTGTAGCTTCTGGGCCTTCTTCTACGTGTTTTTTTTTTTTATATCAATATTGTCGGATTTAACAATGTTTCAAGAATAATTATATTATGATTATCTTATTGACCGAGCATTTAACATTTCACTAATTACAAATCTGCTACAGATACAATAATATCTGCTCGTATGCCGGAAACATAATCACGTATTTGGTGTATTTGGCATATAATTAGCTTGTCTCACGCTCCATCCATTTGTATGATTCGAAACCAAAAAAATGGAGCCACATTGCTAGCGGGTAGAGGCAAGAAAATGAAAATGAAAACTTCTATTTTTCACATCGGCCTGAATAACAAGCTCTTATGAAAAGTCAAAACTCTATCGCTAAGTTCGGAAAGCAGGTTCACACCGAGAAGAACTGGAAAAAAACTCGGCACTTGCTCTTTTCAAAATATCTTATATAAGTACAACATTTCTTACATAGTATGAAAAATTATTACATATTTAGACATCTCGTATAGAGACTATCATTCCAAGAACCCTCATGAACATTTCAATCGCTCCACTCTGTCAAAATCGCTTATGTTTCATTCGATTCTTATGGAGTTTGTTGACATCGTGGATTGAAATATCTATGGTAACCCTGATTTATTAGTTTTTTTTTTTGACAATGACTTTATATAAGTGCGTCAATGTAAGTGCAAAATGTTTACTCTGTTTACTGCTGTTACACGGGCCATACCAAACACATTTCCAACGGTTGTTAATGTTAATAGGGAATTGGAATTCAAGCGGCGATCACTTTCCAGCTTACTGAGCATCGTTCCCGAACACATTACGGTAGGTATTTAAGGAGCACACCACGGGTGTGCCCGCGAAATTCAAATTTTTCATGGTTTTTCGCGATTTTTAAGCTAATAAGACATAATAGGCTTATGGCCGTCAAATTGCGATAATCCCAATATCTTCTTCACGTGTTAATATAAAAATCTCTGCTCGAAAGTGTCGAGTTAAAGAAATTAGTCCGAGATTTGCGAGTTACTCACATAAAACTCGATACTCGGACTAATATCCTAGGATACACATTTTTATGCAAATATTTTGATATAATCATGTAAAGATGATACTGCCATTCTCGCAAATTGATTGCCATAAGCCTATCATGTCTAATTAGCGTACAAATTGCAAAAAACCACGAAAATTTTGAATTTCGCGGGCAGACCCGTTGATTTCACGTTAATGCGTTTGCGAAATTATTAAACGCGCCGCTCCCGCGTGCGGAACCCTTGCTACGTGAACTTAATTAAGCTTTGCCGTATTTGCGGCGCGTAATCGGTGAGTGTAGGCTGAATGTAATGCCTATAACTCTTGTACTTACCGTCTCCTTATAATTAAAAATAAAATAAAATAAATTGAATTTGATTGAATATTGACGGAGAGAAACTCCTTTAAGGGGCCTGTGAACTACAATGTCTCCATTCATACAAAATAACAAATCATTAGTAATTCGTGCATATTTGGATCATGTTGTGGTGTTATTCGGATTCATATAGTAATAATCTATGCTCCTAGTCATATTTGGTTTGGAAATACTTCTTTACAACGAAATAATAATCAATTTTGATCAAAATTTTTATAACTTTGGTCGAGTTCCGTAATACCAAAAATTATGAATGAAAACTTGTAACTTTCTTTATTAACTGGTGCTTTTCTTTAACTGGACAATAAAAACTGTGCTCCTGAACTAATGCGACGTGAGATAGTGTTGTTTTTATTACAAAACAAATAAGTAGAAAACATGTCCTTTTTGACATAAAAATAAGCAAAACTAAATTCGTTTACATTTTCGTTTAACAAAAGTATTTCGGAACCAAATATGGCCAGGAGCATAGATTATTACTATGTGAACCCGAATAACACCACAACATGATCAAAAATTGCACGAATTAGGTACAAATGATTTTGATATTACGTTTGTATGGGAGACACCGTGGGTCAGTTGACTCTTAATATTATTATAATGTAAAAAACTGTTGTCTTACTCGTTATGACATACAGAGCAGAAACGTGGACACTCACAGTAGGCCTTGTCCACAAGTTCAAAGTCGCTCAGCGTGCTATGGAGAGCTATGATGGGTGTTTCTTTGAGGGATGAAATCCGCAACAAGGACATCCGCAGGAGAACCAATGTAAACGACATAGCCCAACGGATTAGCAAGCTGAAGTGGCAGTGGGCGGGTCAAATCTGTTGAAGAACCTACGGCTGTTGGGGCAAACGTGTTCTGGAGTGGAGACCGCGTACCGGTAAGCGTAGCATAGGACGACCCCCTGGCTGCTGGACCGACGACCTGAAAAAGGTCACTGGTAGTGGGTGGATGAGGAAGGCGGAGGACCGTGTGTGGTGGCGCGCTCTCGGAAAGGCCTATGTCCAGCCTGCAGTGGACGTTCATAGGCTGATTAAGGAAGTAAGTAAGTAAGTTAAGTAAAAAACTGTTTTTTTTTTTAATAAGGACTTACATATTTGTGTACCATAAATCCGCAATTTTTATTTTTAGAAAAAAACCTATCCAAGAAAACTTGGGTTTCTAGTGTGTAACTTGGGTGACGGAGACGAATCTAATGGATACCCTTTAATGTCAAAATCCATTTATCCAGCCGTTTGAAAGATCCGAGGTAATTTTTTTTAACAAATATAGGTACGAGAAAAACATTCGTGGCAATCGGGTAAAAAGGGTGGTTGATACGCGATATCCCAAACACAAAACTTCATCCGCAAAACTGCACAATAACTCCTCCGCTTTATTAACACACTCATGTTCTAACATAAACTTTAAATTGGCCCGCGATTAGCTGGTGTATAGCGAAACTAAAACTAAACTAAATCATACAGCTATTAGCGGAATAGGAGGCTGCAATTATAATATATCTGCTGTATTTCACGTGTGGATATCAAAACTTGGACGAAATAGAATACTTTGATACTTACCTTTCACAAAATTGCTTAGAATATTATTTTGACTACCTTCTTTGAAATAAATAAATAAATAGTAGACAACATCACATTCACTGCTCCGATCCCATAGTGAGTAGCTTATGCACTTGTGTTAAGGAAATCAGAAAAAACGAAGGTACCACAACACCCAGACCCGATACAATGTAGAAAACTTATTTTTCTACATTGCCCCGACCGGGGATCGAACCCGGCACCTCAGAGATGGCGGGGCCTTGAAAACCGGCATTCTAGCCACTCAACCACAACCACGGAGGTCGTCAAAATGGAAATTGAGGTCAAGCAGCGACCGGCAAAAGTTGTATGAAACTCCATTTTATTACTTCACGTCCAGCGAGTGTTTGCTACTGGTAGGCTATCCTAGCTCTCTAATTTGTGCAAGCCCTGATAACCCATTGGTTTAGACCTCTCGTCAGGAGTTGGAGATTCAAGCCCCACTGACTTTTCAGAGATACCTATGGAGCTTTTGTGAAACTTTTTAAAAAAGCATCTTGAGTAAAACTGCTTACATGAGAGTTCACTGTGTTTGTTAGTGTTGTCTAGAACAAAGGCTTTCAAATTTTGATGGGGATTACAATATTATAAACGTATTTTCTCCTAAACTGTAATAAAATTAATGGACATAATAAAATTAGCCTGTTCAAACTCAATAGCAATGTTATCATATTTGGAAAATGCTATAGGATATTTATATGTACAGAAAGAACTAATTAAATATTTTCAGCTTTACATAAGACTAAGCTAATAAGTGCCGAGTCTTTTGCCTGTTCTTCTTGATGACAAACAGCTTTCCGAAGATGGCGGTAGAGTCGGACATTTTGTAAGTGCCTGTATAGATAATTCAATCCACGAAGACACGCCCTACTATGTCAAAATCGCTTGTGTTTCATGGAGTTTGAAAGAGTGGGGCGCGTCATCGTGGACTGAAATATGTATAAATATATACGTGTAACGTCGCATGTACCGATTCAGTTATGCCCCATCAGCAATATTAGGTAGGTACATCAAACGTAACATAATCCGTACTCGGCGGGGGCCCAATTACGGGCGTAATGGCTCATAATTTAGGTAAATGCTGCCCGCGATAATTGATACCTGCCCACTTCCCCGCTGTTTGCGTTGAAATCAATACGAACACGAGACGTGTATTGTATATTACTGTCTGGAAGAATACCCCTACGGGTTATCAGCATCAACGTCCTAGAGTCCTCCCAGCAAAGCCGGGCATGTCAAGAGACATTTATGACATTTTCCTCCTATGTAAGGAAAAAATTCTTTTAATATAATAAAAATACTAAACTTGCTAAGTTTCTACATCTGATCGCCACTGATTCGCTCAGTAATTACCCCTTAACGGGTATTTAGGCCCGTATTAGCGATCCATCCACAATGTTCGAGCGCTTCCTAGTCCCCGTAGCATCGGCGCTTAAATAAATATGGGCGGGCGGAAATTGGCTCGCTCCCGATCCTAGGGCGGCGCGCTCCGGAATCGCTGCCGACTACGAGCTCTCCGGATTTTGAGATGAGATCGCGAACTCGAGCCTTATTTCCTTTTCGGTAATTTTGGATAACGTTAAGAAGACATTGGATACATTAATATTTATGATACCTTTATTATTATTGCCAGTTCAGTGCTTCATCAGGTACATAATCCAAATTTATTAATGTGTTGGTTTGTTTGTTTGTTACGCCGCAACAGATCAACATGATTTTCTGCACTGACAGTTCCAGACCTCATGGGTGATATAGGTATGCTTATGTCCCGGGCAATTTAATGATTCCCACGGGACTCATGAAAAACTAATGAAATTTAAAAATGTGCGAAAATGATCGCTAATTGATCAAGTACCTTCTGCACTTGTTGAATTTCGTTCTATTTGCATTCCATTAATCGTATCGCCACGTCATATGGCTAGCTCCACTATAGTAGCTTTTGCTTTAGTCGCGAGAATTCTTATTAGACTCATGTTTGAAAAGCATGGGTATCTAAATACTATCAATGGCGTAGACGGTGGATTAAAGCGATTTTTAGTGATTTGCGGTTAAACTAGGTATATAGTTATACTTTCAAATTAATAACTTCATGTAATGTTGCTGGTCTTAAATCTAAAATCGCTGTGAAGCAGAAACACGATTGGAGAAAATTTTCGCAATAGAATATTCTCCCAAAAGTTGCTCCTAAATCTCCATTTTCTATTTTTTTGTCGGAAACTGCAGTGGATGTAATTGTTGATTTTGTTTTAATGTGTCGTTAATAATAACATCCAAAAACGCTCACAACGGATTTTTTTATTATTGTCGTTTTTCTGTTGAATTCTTCCGCAACGCTAAATGTCGCACCCACCAATGTATTCATAAGAGTGAGAAGGTCAAAAATACAAATAGTAGTTTATGAAACGGATGCATAATGGGGGGTATTAAAAGATGAGTGTGAGTTTAAAAAACGAGCCGCAGGCGAGTTTTTTAATAGTATCACACGAGTGTTTTAATACCTAATTATGTAGAGTTTCATACACTACTTTATCTACGCTCAAATTATCATAAATCCAAACCATAAAATCTTGCTAACGTTTGTCGTAAATCCTTCACTTTGTTGGTAAAAGATTGTGGGTCATTTTTATTGCAATTACTAAAATGTCAGGTGGAGTTAAATTTTCTTAAGTACGTTTCACTGCTAGACATTTTTCCGCGCTAAGTTTTGACTAAGTAACAAAAATAACACATTGAAATGTTAAAAGTTAGGTATGGCGCCAAAATTCAGTTGCAAACTTCGTATAGTCTGTTAAAAAAGTCATGAAACAAAAAATAGTAGAAAAATATTTATACAAGTCAGATAAACTATATTTTTAGTGGATAATTAAATAATCAAAAATTATACATAATTCTTTTCAATATTCTGTATGAACACACTTTTTAATCAGTCATATTATAAGGCAGGGAAAAATTATTGTTTCCGTAAATTAATTGTTGAATATGGTTGATCATGACTACCAACTAAATGTTGTCTGTGGACTCCTTATATAAAAAAAAAAAAAAAAAATTTAATAATTATAGAAGTCTGTGAATAAAGTAGGTCAATATGTGACACATTTTGATTTCATAATTCGAACTTTAAGCAATGAGCGTAGATAAAATAAATTATACAATGATTGTCATCTCGTTGGGTCGCGTCGGTCACAACCGTCCAACGCATAAATCACCAGCGGCCGCCAACGCCAGCGCCCGTCCGAGTGTGTTATCAATTTCTCACTAATGACTCAATTTGGATTCTGCGCGGACCGCCGCTGATAATAAAATTCATCACAAAACGCTTCCAAAGGCAAAAATTAATATTCCAATGATGTAACACAAAGCTCGATTTTCCACCGCGCAAATGTAGGCTGACGGCGAGTCTACAAATTCCTAAGTTTTGTCATCGTTGTTTCCTGCTACTTCTTATTCCGAAAAGTACCTATTTATACTGGAATTGGACAGTTACAAGGCTTCACAGAGTTGAGTATTTGGTTATAATAACATTTTGATAACTCAAAATGACAGAGGGAAAATAAAGCGACTTTATAAGACTACTTTATTTTATACAATTTGAGATGGGAAACGCATAAAAACAAGTTTTATGGATTTTTTCTCCGGTGATGATATCTGCGATCAACCGACAGACTTTTTCATAACTGACTTTATCTGAAAAGAAGACTATAATTGTTGACGACAATTATAGTCTTCTTTTCAGATAAAGTCAGTCATCTGTAAATTGTATCGAGCACAATTGCCCGCTTTAGTCGTTTTCAGTTAACAGGTTATTTGCCAGAGGATTATGGTGCTTTTGTTTCATAGATTTTAAGTACAAATTACTGATGTCCCAGTGGTTCTCATCTATCTCTCAACAGGAGATCAGGGATTTGAATCCGAGATGTCTATGATTATTATACGCCTCTGACATTTCGAAGTTATGTGCGTTTTATTAAAATAAATATTACTTGATTATGCTTAACTGTGCAGAAAACAAAATCGTGAGAAAACTTGCATGCCTGATAGAGCTCACCACATTATTTTTAAATGTGTGTGCGGCCCTTCAACCAAGTGTTGTGGTGCCGAACAGTGGGCAGTGAAAAAGCGATATGTTAGTACAGACACGCCGATTCTAGTCAGTTACCGCGACCTCTCGTCGTTTGCGCGCAGCCGGAGGGCGTGGCTTGGAAGGGAACGATGAATTACTGCAAATTAAAATTGTTTAATGAATCAACTTTATTGCTCCGAAGATTTGTTTTGGCCCATTAAGACGTCTCACTTAATTCCCCGTGACGTCACGCTAATATGCAAAATTTGATGAGGGTCCAAGCAGGGTACCAACTAGGACTAAGGTGTTGTTATAAACATGTCAGTGGGAAAGATTTACCTATTTACTATATTTATTTACGCATACTAGCTTTTTCAAACGATCTCGCGTAGTTTGTACATCATTTCCACGTTTCTGGAATAAACCAGAGTAGCATTAAAAATACTTACCAGTTATTGTACCTGTTTTAGTTAGTAAGTTCCTATTTTAAATACCTGTAGTTAAAATTCCTGCTCCTTAGGTTTCACGGATGTATGTAGCCTCTATATCACTTTCCGGTTCCTTAATAATTCACAACAAACTTCAATTTGATGTTTTGGTGAGTGTGCTATTCAAAAGTAAACGATGATTAGGGGTTGGGCTAGAATCTTTTTGACTTTTTGGAGCTATATACGTTTAAGAAGACTCACATAGCAATTTTTATAACTCTATAATATTAATATGGCAAAACAATGCAGCTAGTCTAATAAATAAAATCAAAATTCTCGCGTCGTAGTGTTTGTAACCAATATCCTCCGAAACGGTTTAACCAATTTTTATGAATCTTTTTGTCTACATTCGGTAAGCCTGAAAATAATGTTCATATACTCCCTGAATGGCAAAACACGTTTTCCCAGCCAGCTACTAATCATACAACAAACTGAACTCGACTTTGAACCAACGTTTAGCATTAGAAATTGCGACCGCATAAAGTGAGTACACGGTAAGCACCGTACATAATACGTTGTTGGTATATCTAAGTCGGGTCTGTCGACAACATGCATCATGGACACAAGTTCTAAGCATTCGCCGAAACAACATTAGTAGCTTGTTCCGGATCAAAGTACACTACACGTACAGTACCTACTTACGTCGTACAAGAGTACACAGTGTACACGAAATGAGTAGATTCGTATGAATAATTTAGGAGAAATTGCAAAGTCACGTACAGAGCTAATTTGAACTAAAACACGGGAAAATATGGTAAGTATGAAGAGCTGATAAAATAAATAAGGGTACGTAATATGCAACTAGAAATAGTTTGGTTTTGAATATGTGCTTAAATAATATTATGGTAATTTGGGCTTAATAACACATAATATCGCGTAGTTCAAAACCAAATTATTTTACAAAATATAAGAAATACTATTTTAATAATAATAAATAGTTCTAAATCAAAATACTTTATACTTAAACTAACCAAGCAGAATTATTGTTTTGGTTATTTTCTCTTCAAAAAAGCAATAAAAGTCGTTAAAGTCTGCTCATCCACAAATTGCAATAGAGTATGAAGGATTGAGACTCTCAATCTTCAAATTATCCAAAAAAAAAAACATTGTTTTGGGTTGAGTTTTTCTGTGAAAACAAAAATGAAATAGTAGGTCTGCAGTGCTATTCTACAAAATGTCCATCTCTGAAACAGCTGCCAGACAGCTGCCAAGCCGAAGATGGCATGCAAAATTGCACTCTATTACAACTGACAAATTCATAGATGCAGAGATGCACGCTCGTCGCTGTTTTAAGTATTTTTGCAGAATAGCACGGCTGGAATCCCTAAGCCAGTCCAAGCAAGCTTATTTTGCCAATTTTCTTATTTGACGATGGATATTGCCAACTAAACGAGGTAGTAACTCCTCTGTATAAATCCCAAGGAAATACAATAATGAAAGTCGGCGCAAGGATAGCAAGAGCACTTTCAGCAGTATTTCAAGAGAGCTTGTTTTTGTGATCATGCAGCGACTAGCGAGGTACACACTCACAGCGAGATGGAACACACGGCACGAGACAAAATACAAGACAAAAAGATCGAGGTACAAGACAAAAGGGACATGTTACGAGATGAATTCAACGAAATTATATTTGACTTCTTGAAACAACAACTTTTCACTAAACAGAAAAGCGTACCTAATAAATCGTATATTATTTTACTAAACATTGGTTATTTGCTAGCTGAACTCGGATTTTAAAAGACGACAAAATTACCTTTACTTTTATTATTACTAGATTTTCGTTGCAACTCTACCTGCGTGAAATCCGATATTTTACAAACCAGAAAACATGATATTTTTACCCGGGGTTTTCCTAAAGTTATTCTAAGGTATAATATTATGTATTCCAAATTTCACACAAATCAGTTCAGTATTATATCGTGATATTCTTAGTAAAGGAATTCTTTGACCACTGTCAATGAAGTTATCCATCCTTCGATGAAATTTCCTGTAGTATATAGTGAATGCGGACAAAAGCACATTTCCTCCATTACCCCAGATCTGCCTCGGCTCCGCCCAGCGGGACATAAACCTTGGCCTTGGCTCGCAAGGTCTACACGCGTTCTTTCATTTACCACATTCTGCAATCTAACTTACCACGTTACCAAGTTCGCGGGATTTTCAGATGCTCAAAGAATATTACAATTACTTAAACAGATGGTGCATTATTAATACTCCTTTAGATACGCCGCAACTTTTGCCCTTGAATGATATAAAGGTCACTTTTTGACCCGGAAAATTAAACCGCGGGGTATAAAAGAAATGCACCATGGCTAAAGCTATAAGGGTATAGTTGCCGGTACATAACTTGGCAAGGTTTTGGTATGTGAAAGTTTGCGTACCTATCACAATTTGTGCAAAGAACTACAAGAGAGATACAGCCAACTGTGCACGCAATAGCAATAGCTGTAGCCAACGAGACCCAAATGCATCTTCTGCGCATCTCACACTCTTGCCAAGTTACGTGCCGGCAACAGTAGATTGCCATAGCCTACGTCATTGAAAGTGGATATAGATAAGAGAAGAAGAAGTACTGTGTTTTGTGGATAACGAGTGCAATACAGCGTATGACATTGCAATGCCTGGTATGGACTGTATCTAACATGAGCATCTTACCATCATATAAAGGGTCTTGCTCGACTCGTCATTCTTTTATAGCGAGTGGTCGAAAGCTACAAACATAAGAAAAAAAATCTTGTAACTGTCCAAGACTCATACTTCAAGTGTTTCGAAAATGTTTGTACCTAATGTCCACACCGAATCTCCCGTTACATATTCTTTGCCCACTTTCATAGCGGGAGGATAAAATAATACAAGCAGAGAGAAACCTTGTTCCTCCCAAGGCTAAGTCCTTGCATACGAGTAGTCGACATTCGCTTTAAAGTGTTTCCACTGTTATTTATTTACAATACCGACTATTATGTTCGTAGTCTTTTACATTTCTTGGCGGTTGGTTTTTCTGCATGTTGCCTTTATAAATTTTCGAAGGGTTTCTTAGATTATTTATCCATCGCCATACCCAATTGTTATACTCTCACATGAGTCCCTCCTCATACGTAAACCTCCCTGGCGCAGTGGTGCGTACTTAGATTCAAGTGGGAGGTCATGGGTTCGATTCGATTTCCCGGAGGTCTTCGGGTTAATTGGCTAGAGTCTGGTCTGGTTGAATGCTTTGGCAGTCAGCCTGGTCTTACCAGCGAAAACGCACCAGCAAGCGAGTGAAGATTTCATTGCGATGCTGTGTAGGAACCGTTAGGGGTAAGTTTATCCCTTTATCCCTTCCAAGTTAGTATGGAAACCTCTTAGTCTGCATCATACTTACAATCAGTTAAGATCGAAGTCCAGTACCAACTTGTGCAGTGTAAAAAAGTCTCCCTATTTTGCCTAAGCTCTTTTTGGAGGTTAAATCGGAATGGGCTGAAAAATCTTAAAAGACGATGAAAGTTGTTAAAGCTAACAATTAGGTAAAATAAACTATGCAGTACCGATATGTAATAAAGTAACTTTTATGAAGTGCTTACAAACAAAAACAGAAGTGAACGTAAATCAAACCCTCCCTCCCCTATCCCCCATTCTAGCGTAGGTAGCACCAATGGCTCTAGATACCGAATTTTCTTGCAAGTTATTCAGATTTGATCTTAGATTATGGCTTGGACAGCGTTAGTTATCGTTATATTATACGTTACGGAGCGTAATGTATGTCCGAGAGAGCACCGCGAAATATGGCAAATATATGCACGAGTACAGACGATAACAACGGTGTTTCAGTTTTAAACATGGCGGAGTCTTAAAACTCAAAAAAAAACTCAAAACTCAAAATATCTTTATTTCACATAAGCCTTATATACAGGCACGTGTAACAGGTCAGTATGATATTTGTTACATTTGTATAGCGATAACTCAAAGTGGACTTAAAACTAAGTTTACGAGGGTTCCAACGCGCCCTGCACTGAGAAAAAGCCTACAACAAACTCAGCCGGGTTTTGTTTTCTGTTTTCACCACTTCACAAAGGCTCTTAAAACTAATTGAGCTAGTATAATTACAGCAGTTCATTCATCCCCAAGGATTTGATTCATGTAAGTAATATATTTCATTAAGAAGTTTGTTGTAAAAACCGATTTCACATGGGCGTTATCTCGAGTAAAGGCTGGTAATACAATAATGTTATTTAACTGAATATCGTTCACGACTGTACAGCACTCTAGATCTAATGTGCGAGGAAATAAAAATGTTAGATCGAGGTGCTAACACTGTTTAAATCATGCACGGACACAATTTATACCCCTCTTTCCCCCTTTTATCCCCTCCTACGACTAAATATGATTGTTTTCCTGAATACGTAATGATCCCTGAATCACAATACATGCAGGAGTGTGTTAGTATGTTGGTTTTTACGGAGCGTTTGATCATTGTGTTTTTAAATTCTATCTGATGGTAAGTGATCATGCAACCTAAACTATGTGAATGATCAAACCGGCTGAATTTGTTGTGGTCTTTTTCTCAATCTAGGGCGCGTTAGAACCCTCGTAAAATTAGTAAAATAGTCATCGATGACAGAAGTCATCGCGGGCGTATTCACACCGTTCACAAAAGTTTACTACGTCAGAAGTACACTTCGCACGGTTTTTTGCCCATACAAAATTCACCATGCATGTTTTTGACCATTCAAAATTCACCGAAAACTATACAGCTGTATAGTTCCTCGGGTCAGTAGTACCAATCGATAGAAAAAAACCCGAATTCGATAGGTTATTTGCAAGTTAAGTTATCGCTCCGACTAACTTGCTTACTTACTTGCTTGCTTACTTGTCATCAGTATCATGCTTTTTGAGGTTTTCTCTTGACTGAAAGCACCAATTTTGATGCGGTTTTCGCTAGTAGACGTGAAATTCCAAGCACAAACTGCTATCAGCCATACACATGGTTCTAGTAATTAGCCCTGGTCTGCCAGGTAAAAATACTGTTTTCTAAATGCAACCAAAAGCAGTGTGAATATGGAAAAAAGTAGGTGAAAACAGGCAATACAGGAGACACGGACGCAGGTAGAAAATCCAGTCTATCTAGATTCTAGGCAGCATCTCAACATGGCGGGTACAAAATAACTTCCTTGTTCCAAAGGTTAAAATTAAGCAGCTTAATGAACGAATAAATCACTGGAACGGTCTAGTTAATCCTATACCTTTAAACGAGCAATTCTTGTATATATATATATTTCTATATAATCTGGATCTCGGCAACGGCTTCAACGATTTTCATGAAATTTAGTATACAGGGGGTTTTGGGGGCGATAAATCGATCTAGCTAGGATTCATTTTTATAAAATGTCGAATTTACCAAAAAAATAATAAAATATTATTTCTGCTGCCATCTATTAGCCAGTAGTTACACTACCGAGCGAAGCACTCCTGCAGCTGCCATCTATTAGCCAGTAGTTAAACTACCGAGCGAAGCACTCCTGCAGCTGCCATCTATTAGCCAGTAGTTAAGGGCGATGGGTACCATCTGGGCGCGAAAATTCAAATTTTATTTAGTTTTTCGCTCATAGTGGGCTAATTCAAGGCTAATGGCAATGTGTTTTGCGGGCACAACGTTTATGCATCTACATGTTTTTAACAAAAACTCTGCTCAACAATACTCATTTACTTCATATTGGTTCCCGATAGCTCGAAATCTTTGAAACTGCAAAAAATTATCTTTCGGGAACCAATATGAGATGAGTGGGAACTTTCGAGCAAAGTTTCTATTAAAATCATGTAGATGCATTAAAAGTAGGCCCGCAAAATGCATAGTCATAAATCTTCAATGTGTAGTTTGTCTAAGATTTGCGAAATACTAAATAAAATTTGAATTTCGCGGGCTGGTAGGGCCGCAACACCTTAAACTACCGAGCGAAGCTCGGTCACCCAGATATTATCTAAATTTAGCGAGATACTGGCGCTAGGCGGGCTAATTTTAATATCTTTTAAAATATTACGGAACTTTGTTACGAGGATTTACATATTTTATGGAAATAAAACATTTCAGATTGTATAATAACAGCAAATGGCCTTACACGTTGATCGAAATTCCGCCATATTAGTTTTCTGCACACCTTCTTCATATACCCGGAGCTCTCGGTCACAAATCCCTGGAATAAACTTAGGTTCAATTGTCCCATACCCGTTTCATCCACTTTAAATGGCATACAGCGACAGAAAGAAAAAAATGGTCAAGTGCGAGTTGGACTCGCGCACCTAGAGTTCCGTACTATTGTAAAAATTGGTCAAATGCAAGTCGGGCTCGCGCACTAACTTTCCTTACTATCAAGACGAATTCTCAATAGTTTTAAAGTAAGTTAAACACGCCTGCCCACTTAATTCAAAAAGGAGCAAAAATCAAATACAAATAGGAGCCCCCTTAAATAATTATTTTATTCTATTTTTTAATATATTTTGTTATAGCGGCAACAGAAATACATCATCTGTGAAAAATTCAAGTCTATAGCTACAACGGTTCCAGAGATACAGCCCGAACGGACGGCGAAGTCTTAGTAATAGGGTCCCCTTTTTTACCCTTTGAGTAAGGAACCCTAAAAAAGACAGGAAAACTATAGCTAGTTGTAAATTGTCACAAATCCACATACCCAGTGATTTCGGAAAGTGTCTCTTTCCGCATTAGGGCGCTTAAAGAGCTACTTTCCATTAGCTAACAGCGCTGTATTTTCGGCACATAATATTTCCCTTGGCAGTTCGACCCTCGTTCTGTCAAAACAAATGGCTTTTTTCTCTCTTTTCGCGCGAAACCTCCATCTCGTGTGCCCTCAGGTTTTTACTTCAAGTACAAATTAAAAACGGCTCAAGCGGCTATCGTGTAAGCGTTCGATATAAATATCTACTTCAAAGTAAAAACCTGCAAAATGTATGGCAGCCTTTGTAAGTTTTTTAGTACAGGGCTGTGATTGACTTCCAGCGTCCTTAGCCATAGAAACCTGTCAAATGATCTCGTGACTTATCGAAGACAGCTGTCATTGTCATACATTTTTTAATTTCGATTCATATAGGTATGGAATAAGCTAGATTATACGATCGTAGAATGTTATAATTAATATTGGCTATTGACGGGCTGTTGGAGTAAGTCTCCTCACAGTGACCAAATGCAAGATAATACTTTGCAGTCTTTGTACAAAATCTTCTAGGTTCTATAAATAGTATGGAGTACTAGTAGATAGGTATGTAGTTATTAAAAGAAGTAAGGAAATTATATTGCCCCATGAATAACTGTGTATATTGGTTGTTAAAATTTACAAAGTTTGCTCATTTAATGATATTACAAATCCTGTCATATAATAGAAACCCGCAGGGCGATTGGCTAAAAAAGTATCAATCTTTAAAGAACTGCATCAATGTCAAAACGTGATTTTCAAGTGTTGTGATTGGTCAAAACCCTTGTTTTGACATTGATACAGTTCTTTAATGATTGATACATTTTTAGCCGATCGCCCTGCTGTCGATCGAGATTGACACTTGTATTTGATAAGTCATGTGATCAATTTGTCAATTGTATTTACGTCATTAATTATTTTTTAATGTTGTTCCATAGAGTTACAGATGGCCGTTTGACAGGGATTTTTATGATTAAACCTTTTTGGTGGTTTAAGTGTTTTACCCACAAAAAAAAAATGTTATTCCTATAAAATACTCAAAACGTAGCAAAATTATCGCATCCGAGATATGAAAATATGAAACCGCGCCCCCAGCTATCTCGGCTGGGTGCTTTGCCAATGACTATCTACAGAACCAAATGCCGACGGGATGATATGTTCGATACGCATTATTATATTTAGTATCGCACGGTTTACAGAATACTCGTCGTCCACAGTCCCCCATGTAAGTAACACCCTTCGCTAATGAACGCGAGATTCTTTTTCGATTTTCATTCAAAACAAACCCGGGGATTATTTTTGGCAGACGAGCGACGAGCGCGGGCGACGTACTCGTACCTACTCGCGCGATGAGGCCTTTTGTTGTGACTCCATTTTATTTTTATACGCTAAAAACAATTATTTACTGACTGACTTTTTATATACTGACAGTTAACCCCTTCATTAATCTTTGGTTTCTTCAAAAATCCTGCGTTAACCATGTAGGTGGATTATTTCGTGATAGAAAACAGACAATTGTCTATCTTCATTCCAATGTCCATCCAAATAGGCTGTTTGTTAAGGGGTGAATAAATAACATACACACAAACATACAAGTACAACATTTTGCCTTTAAATAATAAACTTATTTTTTTTTTTCTTCTTTCTTTCTTTCCTTTACAATGTTAATGTGTTTTGTCTGGTGGGAGGCTTTGGCCGTGGCTAGTTACCACCCTACCAGCAAAGACGTACCGCCAAGCGATTTAGCGTTCCGGTACGATGCTGTGTAGAAACCGTTGGGGTGACTTAACTTACCCCTTCTCTTCTAAGTTAGTACGCTAACATCTTCGACTGCATCATCACTTACCATCAAGTGAGATCGCAGTCAAGTACTAACTTGTATAGCGTAAAAAAAAAAAAGATGGAAATGGTCACAAATTTACAGAACTATATCTATGATCATCTGAATTCGTTGGACGGATTGGGATGAATAGCTGATGTGTCGTACGAAAAGGGTTAAAGTAGTTCCGAAAATTCTACCCCTAAAGGGATAAAATGGAGGTCAAGCGAGCAAAGCTCCGCATATCCATTGTATCCGCGACCATGGTTGCCGTGAATGACTCAATTGTAATATGATAGTTTATTCATTTTAAATGTACGCACAAAGAGTTTATTACAAATGCATATAAGCCAATTTGTTTAATTATGCCCAAATCCCTCTTGGTTTAAAGAGGGACCCCTGCATGTGGCTGTAAAAAAAATATGATTATACCGGAAGATAGAGTAATGTATAAAACGAGACAATCAACACTTTCTCTTGATGTTAAAGACTTATTGCATCCTATAGGATTTTGAATTGCAATGCCATTCGATGCACTGCAATCCACTTTTCATTCTGAGACTCATCGTTCTTAAGTCTGACTATGTCATATTAGTTCGCCACCTACACTGCCCTTACGAAACCTAACAATAATTATATCTTGTCTTATGGTAAGTCTAATTAAGTGTTCGGCCATAATGACATACCATTACGCCCGCTTAATAAAAGTTATACCAATTACGCCCGCTTGATAAAAGTTATACCAATTAAGTACGCCCAAACAAGTAGACACAACAAACACATTCATAAGGCATTACGCCACTTTACTAGCTATTCGCGCGGACGCATAAAACGGAATGTGTCTATAAAGTGATTTTCGTACAGAGCTACCGGGCGAAAAACAAACCCATCCGGTGGAAGAAAATCAAAGAATCAACTGAATGGGGGGAGATATGATAACCCATTGGATGCGTTTCCATTGTACGATAGAGTCACGTCATCAATAAACTATAAACTCTGGTTTACTCCGCAATATCTTTTGGTGAGTGTGCTCAGGAACTACATAACCTTGTACCTCCTTCACCTTTCTACTATAGGACTGCAAGACACCGAGAGCGGTGGCATCCTTATGTGGTTGACATCCAACAAACTAGCACGAAACGTTTTTCTTTCACGTTTCTGATACGAACCGCTAAGGTATGGAACGCCCTTCCAGCATCCGTGTTTCCAGCCAAGTATAATTCTAGGTGCCTTCAAGAGAAGAGTGAATAGGCATTTTCTAGGCAAGTGCGCTCCAACCTAGACCTCATCATTGCTTTCCATTAGGCATGATTGTCGTCAAGCGCAAGCCTATCTACAATAAAAAAAAAAAGCTTATCCGATATGGCATAATATTGCATTGAACAGTCTATCATAGATAATGACTACCCGTGCGGAGAAAAAAAATTTACATGTCCACATATGTTTTAATTACCAAGGCCAACAACCAACAAAATGTATGCATATTATTTTGCTATACTCCGCAATATCAGTACCAAACAAATCTTTGACTTTTGACGACGAATTTAATGAGCTGTGGTATTTAATTTATAAGTCCCGGGTTGGATGTCCGGCAAGGCAGAGATATTAATCTGGTTTCGAGAGGTTTTTAGAAGAAGCTCTAGGGTCAACAGTGAAGTCGCGTCTGGTATCACCCAGCACAAAAGTACCGCCAAGCGATTTAGCATTATGGTGATGCTTTGTAGAAACTGATTGGCTGCATTACGAAATAATCAACACGTTCACCTCACCAGTTTGCATTGCAATGTCATTCGTTGCACTGCAATGTAGTCATTAATTATGTTTCATTATGCACTGTGCATTTGCCGGCTTCAAATCAAGTCAAGTTATGCTCGTTTTCACCAACATTTTAAGTGTCAACTAAGCCCTTACAACATAGTTTTCACTTACAACAACTGTCACATAAGATGGCTCTTAAAATGTTGGTGAAAACGAGCATTCTTCAAACCGAAACCAAACAATATTTTTTTTACATTTATCTAAAGGACTTTATTATAAGAGTAAAGATTTAACGGCGTAGAAGCCGTATTTAAGCGATCTTTAGTTAAGTTTAGTTTAAAAACTATAAAGACAATTACTTTTAAATTTAAACGTCATGTATTTTAGGTTTTTAATCTAAATATCTTTGAGAAGCAGAAACACGATTGGATAAAATTTTCTCGATAGAAAGTTCTCCCAAAAGTTGCTCTAAAATCTCAGTTTTTCACATTTTTATCGGAACCTACAATGGATGCAATTGTAATTTTTGTTTTAATGTGTCGGTTACAATAATATCTAAAAACGTTGAGAAACAGATTTTTGATAACTGGCTTAGTTTTTGAGTAATTAGGTAAAAGGTCGTTTTTCTGTTATATTCTTCCGCGACGCTGCATGTCGCACCCATCAACGTATCCGTGAGAGTGACAAAGACAAAAATAAATTCAATAAATCCCCTTAATAGAGTGCTGCAGACAAATTACTGTACTGTTACAATTAACAAACCGTGACGTATTTGACTGTGGAAACAGTGCGATTCACGTACTATATCGATTATCCATTTTTTCAACCGTTTATTCGAGCTATCTCAACGTCAACACGGGACCATAAAATGTTGCTGTTTAGAGTTGAACAGTTCAGCATGGGTTCCTGACATGCCATGCCGCGATAAACTTAACTCCCTCATTACCAACCGATGCTCGGCAATTATGGACGATTAAGGGACGATTTTTCCCTAAATGGGTTTATTAAAAAAAATTGGGAAAATATCTGTGACGATTTATCTTTTATCATTTTATTTTATGTCGCCTAACATTACTATTATCGGTTGATGTAAGATAGATGTTTATTTTTTCTTAACGACGCTTCCCAACATCCTACCATTTGAGGAAGAAACTTGAGGTTACTTGTATGGATATCTTCTAGTACCTAGAAAATAAATGCAAATGGATGGGTTATTATTGGCTACAATCCACTGACCACTATAGTACGGTAGTACCATGGATGTAACATAAAGGATGAGCACTTAGTGACGTCACGCATATATTTTTAGGCTCCGCCCTGAAGTCGGATTCTTAATTTGTCAAAACTGTAAAATGGCGCTAATGCATGGGACCGACAGCGGTATGTGCTGTCAGCGGTACTGAAATGTACGACGCGCGACGCTATATTTGAGAAACTTTGGCTTCAACATACGTCACACCTTTTCCGTCCTCTTAGCGTAGCGTATTTCGTTATTGTGTAGTACCCATTACACAAGCTATCGCTTAGTTTGGGGCTAGATTGCGAAGTGCAATTTCCTGTAAAAAATCAAATCTAAACTTCGATATGTCTACAGATGTGTATTTATTACTTTTGTAATGTTCATCGAGTAAAACCTGGTAAAGAAATAATGGTTAGCTACTTTAAGTTTAATCCACAAAAATTAAAAAAAAATCTTATATTCGAAGTTACGTTAAACAATCTGCTTCTGTCTTTCTAAATGACTCGAATAACTCTAATAAAGCCCTGCAAAAGCCATCCGAATAAGTACAGTTCGTATAATAACACCATTTAACCAATTCCTGTTAAACAATAATGCTTAACTGGAGCACTTAGCCCGAACTTTGTGTGCACGTGTTCTGAAACTTAAAGCACTTAATACGGAGCTTAGCTTTAACTTATAATGTAATGCAAGTTTGACATGCAAATGTTTTGAAGTTACACGTCCCGTCGAGTAATATATGGCCCTCAAAAGTTCGCCCGTGGTTAAAACATGTTATGTTTTGCCATATTTTTGCTGTCGTGACAGTACAAAATATGCAGTTTATGCAGTCGTGTTATAAATAGGGAACAGAATATTATGTTTCTTGAATTTTTTTTCAAGTTTTCACACATCAGTCTATACGTGTTATTTTAGCAAATCATTTCATTTGATACCCATATCATTGGATGGGAGTGCTCATAAGATAGTCCGCCATCTTGGGCCGTCCGCCATATTCGATTTAGAATGACGTCACTTTAAAATTCGATTTTTTTAAATCTTAACTATGTAACTTATAGCTTGGCTCTAGTCTTTCTATACATATTTTTGTAAATAAATGTATTTACATAGAACTACGCATTTATCTGTCGGCGAGGGCGGGCGGGGCGCAAATCCGGTGAGATCGCGCCTAGACGGAGCGCATCGCTTACAGTCACCGGTTAATTAACCAGATTGCATTTATATGGATTCCGCATAAATCAAGGCCGTGTCGTGTCGGGGCGAATTCCCCCGGTGGGCGTCTCTGAAACGAGCGTTACAGACAATTAATTACAATTTTTTCTTAGTAAAAAAAAACAACAGAATAAGGGGACATATTATTATCCTTAAGTGCTTTAACTATTTTGCAATTCTATTAAGATTTCTAAGTAGTTGAAATCGCCTGAGAATGCCTCAATTATATCAGAGTGACATACTTGTGTATACTTTTACACAGCTGTAAAGAACGTTTCCATATATTTCTGGTGTTTATCAGGATGTTATAGTGTAGTGTGTAATAATTGTTTATCACGAATTTATGAATACATTTAATGAAAAATTTAATGCTCAGATGTAATGCTCTGGACTCCAATGAGGTAGAATTAGAGACTTTTGGCTTCAGAGATTAAATATTTCATGACATAGGTACTAAAAATCGAGTGCCTGGTGATCCTGGATCATAGGATACTGGGATGCCTACAATATAATGAAAGATTTAAAATGAAGGATAATGTCTCATGTAACGAGAGTTATACTAATAAAAGATAAATAATTAAATTATTATTATGAACGTCTCGAAATCTCAGTTTTAATGGCCCAACTAGTAATCGTAGACGTACGTGAATTAGTTCCATAGTGATGTTACGAACGCATTTTCTTCCTTTTATTTCAGGGTTTCAGGAAAACTATCCCCTCGTCGTCAATATTATCCCTAGGGATGACGTCTTTATACGGAATCACAAATCTGTGTTCAGTTTTCTTAATAATTTGTATATTTCTTATTTCTGAAAGATACAATAATTATATAAATAACAATAAAACAGTAACATTAATTTTAATATTCCCTAAAAAATTTAAAGCTAGTCTTTTTGAAAACTGCAAAATAATATTTTTTAGAACGTTTTTATTAAAATGTCGTATTCAGCATTTTTCAAAGAGTATCATCTACAAAGATTTCAAAGTATAATTTATTCTACCATCAAAATTTTATAGGCATTAAAGTTTGCGTTTTAGGTCAGAGCTTGTATTTTTACAAATAAACACGAATTACGAACTTTCGCAAATTAAATTTTATTTTAAAGGGCGAAGGGAAATCTCTGCTGCGGAAAATATGAAAATGGCGTCGACTCCCTAATTGGTGACACTTCAAGCCTACCTATTATTGGTTCGAGCACAGTTTCCTATTTCTAGAGCGTTCGACGGGAAAAGTTTTATAGAAATGGGGCTTATAATAATCGCTAGGAGCTAGGGCAGAACTGCATTGGGTCTAACGACTCGCATTGTATTGAGGGAAGTATTTAAATACTGAACTAGTAATGATCTAGGGAATGGGGAATGAATGTAAGAGTACAAGTATGTTTAAACATGATTTTACATATTTTGTTTATTTTAAAAACAAAGTTTCTTTTTCAGGCTAGACGAAAGACAAATTACTTTTTTTCAATAGACCCAATATTATCCCATTCCTTTAAACGCACTTTGTTTAAACGAGCAATTCTTGTATATGTATATATATATATATATATCCTTTGCTTGAACTTGGCTTGACACGCTGCCGCGTGTCTAGATTTCTATATAATCTGAATCTCGGAAACGGCTCGAACGATTTTCATGAAACTCAGTATACAGGGGGGTTTTGGGGGCGATAAATCGATTTAGCTAGGATTCATTTTTAGGAAATGTCGTATTTACCAAAAAAAAATATAAATCTGCCTGACATCTACTGGCGAAAAGTATAACTATTACAGTAAAGCTGAGATGCTGCCATCTATTGGTGAGTAGCTGTAATACTACCGAGCGAAGCTCGGTCACCCAGAAGTAGTAGCAGTAGGTAAGTGGGCCTTCTGGCTTCTACATCATTATCTCGCTAGGTTATGGTACGGAATCCTTCGTGTGCGAGTTTTATTTTTCTGTACAACAATAGACCTCTATTGGATGTTCGTCGGCTGAGTCGACGATGTAGAAATTGGCATTACTAAAATAATCGGAGTCATGAAGTCGACGATG
The DNA here is from genome assembly GCA_963855885.1 of Coenonympha glycerion. Taxonomy (NCBI): domain Eukaryota; kingdom Metazoa; phylum Arthropoda; class Insecta; order Lepidoptera; family Nymphalidae; genus Coenonympha; species Coenonympha glycerion. The sequence goes on from OY979646.1 coordinate 1,570,468, forward strand.
ATGGAAATTGGCATTACTAAAATACATCATTACAAAGATTGCGACGAATTGAGAACCTCCTCCTTTTTTTGATCGGTTAACAAGTAAAGGTGCGACCAAAAGTGTAAATTCAACAATTCAAGTAAAATCAACAATCAATTTGACGACCTCCGTGGTTGAGGTAGTGTGCCGGTTTTCAAGGCGCCGCCATCTCTTAGGTTCCGGGTTCGATCCCCGGTCGGGGGACAGTAGAAAAATAAGTTTTCTACATTGTGTCGGGTCTGGGTGTTGTGGTACCTTCGTTGTTTCTGACTTCCTTAACACAAGGGCATAAGGTACTTACTAAGGGATCGGGTCAATGTATGTGATGTTGTCCACTATATATTTAATTATTTATTTATAAAAACAATGTGAAATATATTTATTCACTGCCGCGAGTTATCAAGATGTTACGAAGGCTATCATGTTTTGATAATATAATAATTGGTAAGTATATCAAAGCAAGCGCCACATATTTTTTACCATATAAAATCAAAGTGACAGGGTGTAGCGTGTGGTTCTCAAAATAATTAGCTCATTAGCGGTCACAAGTGAAAATTTATTTCACCTTAGAAAATAGGGCAATTAAGCCAGCGTACGGTCTTTAAGGGCATAATTAAGGATCTCACGAAAGGGCGGACGAGTGAGACAGGTTTTTGCACGTGGCTTGTGTTAGAGCGAGAAAAAATATAAGTAAGTAACATTGATATTAAAGAGTGCATTAGATACGCAGTGAGAAATTATGTATACAGCATAATTTTAAATCAGAGACACAAAATTATTCAAAAATATAAGGGTTAATAAAAAATTACAAAATGAAATTAGCAACTTCTACGACTTTTAATAATAGTATATGGTACAAGTGAGGAAAGTTGGTTATTACCGCTGAGGCGCCATTGAGACCCGAGTCGTTAGGTGCGGGTCTTAAGATAGCCGAGGACTTGAGAATCATCAATACCTACGTGTATCATACGTTTTTCAACACACTTGTGCATAAAATAATTTTAGTTACTAGATAAAAAAAACTAACTCACTAGTGAATAATTGCAATGAAAAAGTCACAGTTTGCGATTATAGGTGTCATTATGTGCCTAATTGCGGTGAAATTAGAGCCACTTTATGAGCAAATAAAAATATATTTTTACATGTGAGAACATGTGACAAAATACATGAGAGCGTAGAGGAGCGTGGGGCATGTGTCCGGATTTCATCAAAATTGGTTCAGCGATTTAGAAGGTGCGATTGATAGGTACGTAAGTTAACCTTTATTAAAGCGTTTAGTTTATTGCTTGCATATAAATCACATGTACTTATGAACAATGAAAGTTGTTTAGATCCAACCACATTACAATTATTGTATACGGCGTCAAAAAGCCCTATCTATAGTTTCTATTGGGACACATTGTGTTTCAAAATGGTTGGGTGTTTCTTTGAATGGGTATAATATCAACGGTGAATTATATAAATTGTATTTTTTTAATGAAGTGCCACCTAATTAAGTCAGAATTTCAAATATTTGCAATAGACGTTATATAATTAGCATTAACGACTTTTATATTTTTACAATGTTGAAAATTTTTGTTGATGAGATGAAATTTTTTGCCTTCAATGAAATTTTATTTATGAATTTCGAACAACTTTTTACATTGATGATACTTAATTCTAAATTTTATTTGCCGACAATTTCGTCTTTTAGTATTTAAATCATTATCAGATTCACATTAGTCATTCTATCACACCGAAATTTAGTATATTATGCTCATAATATGTGAGTGAGTATGTTTGTTACTTCTTAACACAGCAATTACTACTGAACCGATTAAGTTGAAATTTGAAATGGAAATAGAATTATACCGCTGTTTAAAGATTAGGTACGCTACCCTTTCATTTGTCTCATGATTCTACGATTATGTAAAATCCGTTGTTCGCACTCGCTTGGAAAAACCGAATTTCTCGTAGGCGTAGCCGCGGCCAAGAGTTAGCATTATACTAATTAGTACATTCGTGGTACACTCAGACCATATCAGACCGGAGAGGCGTAACCGTGAAATCACGCTAAAACGCGTTTTAAAATAATGAAAAAGATCAAGGCAACGCACAAAGAGCATTCATATTAACTAATTAACACCCGGCGCGCCTCGGGGGTCGCGGGTTCAATTCCTGCAACGAGCGCGGCTGTCTGTAGTGCGCATTGTTCCTTCCCCCACAAAGGGTACTAACGAGGTGGGGTGTGCTTTTTACCTGACTGACGTACGCGTGTTGATAAACTGGGATTTACTAACTATATGACCTATGCCTACCTTTGTTTTCCAGGTTTCATACATCAACTACAATAATAGTCGGGAAGTGCGAGTCGGACTCGCATACGAAGGGTTCCGTACCACTATCTATACATATAACGTAGCGAGATGATGATGCAGAAGCCAGAAGGCCCATTAACAAATCACTACTACTATATAACTAGAGTAAATTGGGTCTACTGGATCATCGAGCAAAAAATCACGTTTGCTGTCATTGACTTATTAATCTATGGACGACGACTGTAATACAAGTCACGAAAAAAGTGTCCCGAGAAAACCTTTATAAACGAGGGTACATGAATATTTTTATAAACAAACTGAAACATTGTAATTTAAGTCTTAAACCATTACTATACAGCCTAATTTTCAAACACGAGACTGAAGTGCGATTGTAATTCTTTTCGCGTTTTGTATGTCATTCGGTTGGGACACTTTTTAGCGCTGAACCTACATCCTTAGTTAATAAATCTATGTTTGCTGTAGACACTTTTGTCGTAGCTAGAGTTTAATTTACGGTATGCATCTTCTATACTTGTAATATAGATTGTAGTCTTGATATCTGGATTCACAGATAACTCAGTGATCTGAGTCTGGAATTGATTTATTTAACGTGAAATAAATAGTGTAGGCCAATTTATGTCAAAAAATGTTTTCGAATTTCTTTAGTCCCTTCTTTTGCCTTTACCTATTTGTGAAAACTTGTAATTAGCTGTACGATAGTAATGAGTAGGACCATTCCATTGAAAAATAAAATAAAAATATTCTCTGCTGCGTATAATTAATAAGTTCCATTTTGTGGCTGGCTCTAAATGGAAGCAACTTTGAAGCTTCCATTTGTATGTCTGTCATTCACAACCACCTCGTATGAAAGATTTTACTTTTTTTATGCAATTTACCAAAATCATGATGGAAATCAATAAGGAGATCTAGGGTGGAGCTCGCTTGCCTACAAATTAATGCCTGTTCACTTTTCTTTTAAAACCACCCAGCTATTTGGCTGGGAACACGGATGCTGGGAGAGTATTCCACATCTAAACGGTTCGTTTTAGAAACGTGAAGGTAAAACTTCCACAAGTAGACTTTCAAGTCCCTGTGAAAACTCACGTGCGGACTAATATGACTGTTGATGATGATGTGCAAGTGATCCATGGCATAGACGGCGGTCCATAGACAATACTGCAGTCTGTGTACAACTGACGCTGTTGGTGTCAAAACATCCATTTTTGACACCAGTAAACTGGCGACATTTTTCTTATACAGTCTGCCGAGTCCTTTGTATACGTCTATTGAAAGAACTATCCCTCAGCTACTTAATATAAGGCTTTAAGAGTCAGCATCATATTAGCACTGTGATTGAAATGTGACTCTAGATTATTTTGCATGCCATTAAGCTGAATTCGGAAATACTAACACTATTGAATAAGACCTTTTGTAATTAACCCAAATTCACAATAAAGACTTTTTTTGTAAAGACTTTTTTAATAAAGAATTGATTGATTGATTGATTGACCGCTCCCTTGGTGCTGAAAGTTTAAACGGGTAGCGGTGATGATGCTCACCATTATGTGACACACTTGCACGTTTGCTCGCACAGGTATATATTATATATTTACAAAAAAGTTCACGGATATAGTGTACAAATAAAGTGCGGCTCAAGCAACTGATTATACAAAATGCATGGCCGGGGCATCGAATTGACGTATTAGAGTAAGTTAATCCACCCTCGTACTCGTTGAAAAGATTTCCCCCGGGCATGCGAGCCGCCCGGCCGATGCGGCCCAGGGCATAAGAGCCGTGAAATTAATACTCAGTTTTCTTTTAATCAATATAGGCTTACGCTCACCACAACCTCATAATCATAATAATAATCATAATCATAATCATTTATTTTGCATGAATATGGTAGGTACATTAGGTCTTAAATATAATAAGTTCACATATCCTGCCAAAATGGCGTGCAAAACCGATGGAAAGTGACGATGTGGTCGAAGATGGAGCGCGCTTACCTAAAAGATGCCTATTCACTCTTTTCTTAAAGGTACCCGGGTTGTACGATACCGGAAACACAGATTTCGGGAGACCATTCCAAACCCTCGCCATGAACCGCTTTGTACGCACTGGTGGTATATCGACGACATAGGGCTGAAAGCCCACCCGGTGTCTTGCGGTGCGGTGGTAAAATGGAGAGGGAACAGCTCTTGTGCACACTCTCCGAAATATATCCTATAAAATACCGACAGGCTTGCCACCTTGCGACGATGCTCGAGACTATGAAGCTTCGCCACAAACGGCGAATCTTCGCCTATGAGTCTCCTAGCCCGACGGTCTACAACATCTAAAGCTGCCAACTGGTATTTTTTACACTCTAAAAGTCAATACTTTGCTGCGATTTGACCAGATTGTAAGTAATGATGCAACAGATGCAGATTTCATCGTACTAGTTAGTCGCTCACACCTTACGGCTTACGTTAAATCGCTTGGCGGTGCGTGTTTGCTGCTAGGATGCTAGAAGCCCCAGATAGAATGATTTTGTTGTTGGCTTCTCTCAGAACAATTAATTTTAGTTGACCCAACATGCTTCCTACTGTGGTCCCAGGGCATAAGAGCCATGAAATTAATACGCAGATTCTTTACACTCAACAAGTTAGTACTTAACTGTGATCTCACCAGATGGTAAGTGGTGATGCAGCCGAAGGATGTCAACCCTAACGGCTTCTACACAGCATCGTGCCGGAACGCTAAATCGCTTGCGGGTGCATCTCTGCTGGTAGGGTGGTAACTAGTCACGGCCAAAACCTCCAACCTAACCTACAACTATTGACTGCATATAGAGCGTAAAATTTAATGTAGTGCAAAACTCAACACTGTCGACAACTTTCCGCAATAAGCTTTAGGCATTGTATTTCCTATGTTGAAGTACATTCAATTTTGCACCCTAAACCAATAGACGTAAAGTTCAATTTTTATTTTGTTTCTTTTTTCACATCCCTGAGCGTGTGAAAACGTTACGAAACGTTAAGTATGTGATCTCCCGTGACTCGGATCTGAGCGGCGCGCGTCACTCGCAGGTCGTCAAACGTATCGTTATAAGTTTTCAGATTGCTACTCATCGAATAGAAATTTATTCAACATTTTGTACTAGCCCCGCATAAGCTTATGACTCGCGGCAGCCAGCGACGGAAGCCCGAAGTAATATTTGAAGCGCGTCGAAATGATCGCTCCGCCTGGTTCGCATTCAGCGCGCGTTTTGAGGTGACATTTTAAAACCCGCCTTTTATTCACACGCTCTTATACTATAACCCTTTATGTTGTCCCCGTTGATTTATATTCACAGATTATACGTAGGTATTTCCACATAAATTATGAGCACACATTTTTTTAACGATTCGTTAGTACAGAGAGTTTGTGAAATTCACATCTTTTTTTACAAGTTTTTATGGTTCTTTTTCTAGTTCGTGTTTTTTGTGCGCTAATTCTGAAAAAAAAAACCGCCCAAGTGCGAGTCGGACTCACGCACCGAGGATTCCATACCATAAGAGAAGAAAAACATTAAAAGAACCACTTTTGTTCATGAATTTACGAGTATAATTAACATGTAGGTACTTTTGTTGGCGAACCGCAAACTTAACTTTGTTTTTGGTGGTTTATTGTTGTTATCAAAAAAAGTATAAGAGTTAGTGAGTTCATTTTATTTTTCCTGTAAAATATACATTAATGTCTATTAATCATAATTATTTCAGATTTTTCGATCGATAAACTTCGGAGATAAGGGGAGGGGAACGGTATTTTTTTCGACAGTTTGCTCAATTAATCAAAAACTATCAAGCATAAAAATAAATAAAAATCGGTTTTAGAATACACAAGTAACGCCCTTTCATATGATACCCCACTAAATATTGTTATTTCATTTTGAAAATTCGAAGCCCCCATTTTCCCCCCTTTTTAAATAAAAATAAAAACAATTTTCAAATTTTTACGATTGCTATGACGTCGGGTCACTAATACCTATAACTATTCTAAATTTCAAGTCGATAGCTGCGGTAGTTACTGAAATAATCGAGTGTGACAGACGGACGGACGGACGGACGGACGGAGAAAGTCTCACCATAAGGGTTCCATTTTTACCAAATTGGTATGGAACCCTAAAAAGACAAATAATGACATGTAGATATGAGTTATTTCCATGACTTGGAGATCGCGATAATGGGTACTTACCTACTGGCGATAAGTTATCAGCCAATTTGTGACAGCGTGGTAGATCATAGATCCGAATTCTTTGAAAAACGTTTGCTGGCTTCACACACAACTTTGAGGCTGGCATAATGCTTTTTATACAATACAAGTTCAAGACGATTTCGCACTCTAATTTCAAGAGGGTAAATAATCCACAACGGTAGCATCCGTTCGATCGCTTGGCGATAGGTACGTCCTTGAAGGCTGCAAACAGTCACGCTTGAAGCCTCTATCCGACTACCAGCCTTCAACATTATATGACTTATCTACGATTGCCATAGAAACCTTCGATTGATCATTCTAAATCTAAATGGAACGAAATTAATAAATTTAAGTATGACATATCCGATCAACTTATCATCTCACTTATCAAGGAAAACTGTCATTTTCGTACATTTTTTTAGTTTCGTCCTTAATAAGCAGATTAATTTATTTTACTACTAGCTGATGCCCGCGACTTCGTCCACGTGGGATAAAAACTATTCTATCTTTTAAGTTGGACCAAATGACAGATATTCACGAAGTTTGAACCAAATCGGTTCAGTAGTTTAGGAGTCCATTGAGGACAAACATTGTGACACGAGATTTATATATATTAAGAATTATCCGTCACTTGAAAATAATCTGTATGATCCAGTACATATACCTATGCAAAAACTCCATCTACATGAAACACTACAAACAATTCTTTCAACACTTTGAAGAAGAACGTTTCGTCCTTACAGCGGGACATCCTCAAGAGATGTGGGCTTCACAACGTGAGAAAGAGACGAGTTTGTTTTTAATAGTTATTGAATCAACAGATCGAGTGTGTGCGATCAATGTATTTCCTTAACAATCGTAGATAAATCTTACAATCCTAATTCCGTGACGGAATTTGAATCCGAAACCACCCTCTTGAATCAGTGTGTGCTCTTCCGTCGAAGGCATCAAATGATAATATATCTGAGGGGTTAGTAAAGGTTTTTTACGAATTAACAGTCGACTCGCATCGCACAAACGAATCGAATTCCTCCATACATTTACATCCAGCGCCATCTATGGACAGTCGCTGGAGGACAATGTATGGAGGAATTCGATTCGTTTGGGTAATGCGAGTTGACTCTAAATTCGTACAATAACATGTACTAACCCTACTGAAGACAAAAGGAATAACATTTCCCGAATATAAAACAAAGCTCCATATTATTACAAACATTGAACAGGGCAGGCTTGCTGCCCGCGAGGTAGCAAGCCGGGTAATTGTAAGCGAGACCTCTTTCGTTCTTTGTTCGTAGCTGAAAGTTAATTAGCGACCATGTATTGCGTCCCTAAAACAATGACTGCTTTAACCGACCTCGAGAAAAATGAGGATCTCAATCTATAGACGTTATGAACGTTAAAGTTTAGCTTATAATTTTTGACACAAAACTTACTGCAGGCTGTACTGTCATCTTTATCTATACTATTAAAGAGGTAGCGTAACGATGCCAAAACAAACATTTTTGACACCAGTATACTGGCGACATTTTTTCGCACGATTTTGGCAATATCGTCAGACTAACTTGTTCGTTGCCAACGTTTCCGCGACCCGTGCGTGGTCTCATTCATGTAGCAAAACATTCTACACAAATTGCTTTCTAAGTGCACCTAAGGGCGCCCTCAAATTAGCCGCAAAGTGAAGCACGGCGGAAGCGCATCTGCAGCGCTGCAGCCGCGCTACTTTGTAAAACTATGTAAATAAACAACGCGCGGCCGCAGCGCTGCAGACGCGCTACCGACGCGCGTCAGTTCATCGATCGACTAGTGCTGCACGCATGTGTTTTTTTTTGTACAAATCGAGCAGTGTTTTTACGTCAGAGTCCATCGTGACAACGTGAACTATGTACAACACTACAATTCTCAAAACTAGTGACAGCAGAGCGGAAGAAGTGCGTCTGTAGCGCTGCAGCCGCGCTTCACTTTGCGGCTAATTTGAATGCACCCTAACTCAGTTCTAGGAAGAACTGCGATATTTTCTAGCCTCGAAAATGATATCCTAGTGTTAGCTCTATAAAAAGTTCTAAATAACTAGGTATAATATTCAAGTCGCCGTACAGTCGTGTTCGTTAACTACACAATAAAACATTTAGGGAGGTAGTTAGATAATTTTCCCCTATTCACAATTTGTGAGGATCTTAACGGAAATTACTGACGTATTCTTGAGCAAAGTCCAAAGGTTCCTTTGAATTTTGATTTAACGACCTCTGGGACCTCTAATTAGAGAGTAAATTCTTCCCAGACCGAGAATAAATTGAAATTGTCGAACTGTCTATTACCATCGCATTACTGAGGGAATTATTTAGAATTTCTGTACAGAATGATAGAAATTCACAAAGCTTTCATTAAGGCCGTGTTCTCGATTCCAACCTCGAAATTATTATTATTATTATTATTATTATACTATATATAGCTCGATTACCACTGACTGACTGACTGACTGACTCACTGATTGACATAATTGTTCTCCCAGAAGGAGACGGAAAATGATATAATGATGTATGGGAGATGTGTTCGGGTGCGGGAGTCGACTAGGGAAAAATTATGACATTTCAGAAAAACAAGATGGCGGCCGACGTGACTTTCGTAACTCTTTTGTTTTTCAACCAATTTCATTCGAAATTGCAGTTTCTTGAGGCAATGAGTAAATGGTTTTTAGAAAAATTGGAAAAATTTTGAAAGACAAGATGGCGGCCGAGCTGTGGTGTTTTAAAATTTTTCATTTTTCGACCCCAAACCGCGGCGCCACAGATCCTAAACGGGGTGGTTGAGGATGTCAATTTTTTCTTGTTTCGCCCACAATTATCCTGAATTTTGACAAAACGGGAGTAATTTTTCAAAATCCAAGATGGCGGCTGTTCTGGCGGCCAATCAGTGTGAGGTATGAAAAATCGCAATTTTGAAAGTCAAATTTCTCGCAGTTGGCAGCATCGGAGCGTTTCGACTTCTATGGGGCGATTGTGTGTAAAGACTCGAAGTATTGATTAGGGAAGAAAAAATTACCCCATTTCTCGGGAAATTTCGAGATTTTCCCCAAAAAGTAAAAAATCGAAATACGGACTTTTTGCAAAATCCGAGTATAAGCGATCACGTGTCTTACTCATACAAATCACATTTGAGTATTTTTGTCGCCGAGGACTGGCAACACTGGAATCTATCAAAGTAAAAGTGATTTTCGACATGGTCACTTTTCAGGGGCTATCGTGGCGCCTGGGTGCGAGAGAGATGAAAACTTGAAACGTCATCAGGGGCGGTATATCCTGTAGTTACTGGGAAAAATACGAAACTGTGTAAAATATTTACCGCAAATGAGGTGGCGGCCATTTTGTATTTTTTTCTGTTTTTGAAAATTTTGATCGTGTTTTTGAGGCACTTGGCAACATTTCGGAAAGTCGACATGTATGAACCGATTGTGTAACTCGACGGGCAGTATCGAAATATATAGAAAGTGTTGCCACATTTCGGGTAGTTTTCGTGATTTTCCCCAAAATGTCCTCCTGTAAAATTTTGTATGAACAATTTTTTTTTCACTTGTGGCTTCGTATACAAGTCAAAAAATGACTCGGTGAAAAATATGGAGAGAGCTGATGATTGAGGATTTCGGAGACGGGTGAAGGGCTCAGCCAGGGTATTGAAGATAGGTGGGGGGTGCTCGACCAAATGTCATTCGAAACCTCGTGCAATTGCCAGTGGGCTGAAAAAAATTTCAAAATGGCGAAAAAAAGATGGCCGCCATACAAATTTCGTCGGTGTCTATCTCAGAAAGTATGAAAGATAGAAAAGTGGTTTCATAGCAATAGAAGATCAGGACGAGAAGGTTTATTTATTGGAAGAAAAAAAATTCAAAATGGCGGAAAAATTTTTTTCATACTAAATTGTATGGCGATTGGGAGCTATAAGAAAATTCACATTGTTCTCCTAGAAACAGACATAAAACGATAAAATGATGTATGGGAGACGTATTTAAGTGCGGGAGTAGAGTAGGAAAAAATTATGACATTTCAGAAAAACAAGATGGCGGCCGACGTGACTTTCGTAACTCTTTTGTTTTCCAACCGATTTCGTTCAAACTCGCGGTACTCGGGGAATTAAGTAAATGGTTTTTAGAAAAAGAAGAAAAATTTAGAAAAACAAGATGGCGGCCGAGCAGTGGTGTTTTCAAATTTTTCATTGTTCTACTTCAAACCGACGGGTTAATTCAAATTTGTCACATTTGGCAACATCAGAACATTTGGACGTTTATGGGGTGATCGTGCTGATAGACTCGGGGTATAAATTGATGAAAAAAAATTACCCCATTTTTCGGGAAAATCAAAATACGGACTTTTTGCAAAATCCGAGTATAAGCGATCACGGAAATTGCTCCAAGCAGTAACGCGGTCCGCTTTAGCGGGCCGCGCCCCCACGCGAAAAACTAGTTATTTATTATAATATATATAGCTCGATTACCACTGACTGACTGACTCATTGACATAATTGTTCTCCCAGAAGGAGACGGAAAATGATATAATGATGTATGGGAGATGTGTTCGGGTGCGGGAGATGACTAGGGAAAAATTATGACATTTCAGAAAAACAAGATGGCGGCCGACGTGATTTTCGTAACTCTTTTGTTTTCCAACCGATTTCGGTCAAAGTCGCAGCACTCGAGGAAATGAGTAAATGATTTCTAGAAAAATTGGAAAAATTTGGAAAAACAAGATGGCGGCCGAGCTGTGGCGTTTTAAAATTTTTCATTTTTCGACCCCAAACCGCGGCGCCACAGATCCTAAACGGCGTGGTTGTGGATGATAATTTTTTCTTGTTTCGCCCACAATTATCCTGAATTTTGACGAAATGGGAGTAATTTTTTAAAATCCAAGATGGCGGCTGTTCTGGCGGGCAATCAGTCTGATGTACGAAAAAACACGATTTTGAAATTCAAATTTCTCATAGTTGGCAACATCGGAGCGTTTCGACTTCTATGGGACGATTGTGTGTACAGACTAGAAGTATTGAGTGGGGGAAAAAAATTACCCCATTTTTCGGGAAATTTCGAGATTTTCCCCAAAAAGTAAAAAATCTAAATACGGACTTTTTGCGAAATCCGAGTATGAGCGACTACGTGTCTTACTCGTACAAATGACATTTGGGTATTTTTGTGATCGAGCACTGGCAACACTGGAATCTATCAAAGTAAAAGTGATTTTCGACATGGTCACTTTTCAGGGGCCATCATGTCGCCTGGGTGCGAGCGAGATGAAAAATTGAAACGTCATCAGGAGCGGTTTATCCTGTAGTTACTGGGAAGAATACGAAACTATGTAAAATATTTATGTGGAATGGGGTGGCGGCCATTTTGTTTTTATTTAATTTTTTTGAATATTTTGATCGTGTTTTTGAGGCACTTGGCAACATTTCGGAAAGTCGACATGTATGAACCGATTGTGTAACTCGACTGGCAGTATCGAGATATATAAGCTGTATTGCCACATTTGGGGTAGTTTTCGTGATTTTCCCCAAAATGTCCTCCTGTAAAATTTTGTATGAACAATTTTTTTTCACTTGTGGCTGCGTATACAAGTCAAAAAATGATTCGGTGAAAAATATGGAGAGAGCTGATGATTGAGGATTTCGGAGACGGGTGAAGGGTTCAGCTAGGGTATTGAAGATAGGTGGGGGGTGCTCGACCAAATGTCATTCGAAACCTCGTGCAATTGCCAGTGGGCTGAAAAAAATTTCAAAATGGCGAAAAAAAGATGGCCGCCATACAAAGTTTGTCGGTGTCTATCTCAGAAAGTATGAAAGATAGAAAAGTGGTTTCATAGCAAAAGAAGATCAGGACGAGTAAGTTTATTTATTGGAAGAAAAAAAAAACAAAATGGCGGAAAAAAATTTCCATACTAAATTGTATGGCGATTGGGATCTATAAGAAAATTGACTTTGTTCACTTAGAAACAGACATAAAACGATAACATGATGTATAGGAGACGTGTTTAAGTGCGGGAGTAGAATAGGAAAAAATTATGACATTTCAGAAAAACAAAATGGCGGCCGACGTGACTTTCGTAACTCTTTTGTTTTCCAACCGATTTCGTTCAATGTCGCAGATATCAAGGAAATGAGTAAACGGTTTTTAGAAAAATTGGAAAAATTAGGAAAAACAACATGGCGGCCGAGCAGTGGTGTTTTCAAATTTTTTATTTTTCTACCTCAACTCAACCCGGGAGTCGGGACGCCACAGATCCGAAACGGGACAGTTGAGGCTGATAATTTTTTAGTGTTTTGCCTCGGACGATCCTGAATTTGTACAGATCATGGGTGGTTTAAAAAATTACCCCATTTTTAGGGAAAATTCGAAATACGGACTTTTTGCAAAATCCGAGTATGAGCGAACACTTAAATTGCTCCAAGCAGTTACGCGGTCCGCTTTAGCGGGCCGCGCCCCCACGCGAAAAACTAGTTACTATATATATAGCTGCTCGTGCTGATTCACTGACTCATTGATCACCTCTCCTGAACAATTTTGTATGAAAAAAAATTTTTTTTAAGGATCATGTCGTATAGAAAGAAAAAATTCATTAAGAACAAAAATATGGAGAGAGCTGATGATTGAGGATATCGAAGACGAATGAAGAGCACAGCCAAGGGTATTAGAGATAGGTGGGGGGTTCTGGACCAAATGTCATTTGAAACGTCATGCAATTGGCAGTGAGTTGAAAAAAATTTCAAAATGGCGGATTCAAAATGGCCGCCATTTGAATTTCGTCAATATCTCGCAAAGTATAAAAGATGGAAGAACGGTTTTTTGACAAAAGCTGATCAGGACTCGAAGATCTACGTGATGAATAGAAAAAAAAATCCAATATGGTGGAATTTTTTTTTTCCATACAAAATGTATGGGGAATTTTGAAGGGATTTTTTATAGGCGGGAAGACAGCACGCGGGCCACATGTGGCCCGCGCCCCCACGCGCCCTACTAGTTAATATATATATAGCTGCTCGTACTGATTCATTCATTCACTGACTCATTGATCACCTCTCCTGAACAATTTTGTATGAAAAAATTTTTTTTCAAGGATGGGGTCGTATAGAGGGGAAAAATTCATGAGGAGGAAAAATACGGAGAGAGCTGATGATTGAGGATTTCGGAGACGGGTGAAGAGCACGGGGAGGGTATTAAAGATAGGTGGGGGGTGCTCGACCAAATGTCATTCGAAATGTCATGCAATTGGCAGTGAGCTGAAAAAAAGTTCAAAATGGCGGATTCAAGATGGCCGCCATACAAACTTCATCGGTGTCCATCTCGAAGAGTATAAAAGATGGAAGAGTGGTTTCTTGACAAGAAGTGATCAGGACCCCATGGTCTATTCCATGGATAGAAAAAAAAATCAAAATGGCAGAATTTATTTTTCCACAGAAAATGTATGAGGAATATTGAAGGGACTACGAGTTGTAAATCATGAAGTGCTTTGATGCGGTTTTTTGGAAGACTACCAGAGAAAAATATGGAATGAGGTGATGATTGAGGATTTTAAAGACAGACAAGGAGCATGGGCAAGGTATTTATAGTTAGGTGGGGACTGCTGAAACAAAAAATACTCGGAACTTCACGCAATTGCAGTGAGCTGAAGAGAAACCAAAATGGCGGATTCAAGATGGGCGCCATACAAATTTCGTGTTGTTCTATCTCGGAAAGTATAAAAGATAAGAGAGTGGTTTCTTAACAAGAGGTGATCAGGATCTCAAGTTCTACGGGATGCATGGAAAATAATTCACTGTGGCGGAATTTATCTTTCCATGGAAAATGTACATTCTATGAGAAGAGACAATGATCTAGGATTTGGATGATGATTGAGGAGCACCGTCATGGTTTTAAAGATAGTTAAGGGGTGTTCGAACAAAAAATACGCTGAACCTCATCCGATGAGGTTCAGCGTATTTTTTTCTTCGAACTGCCCTTAACTATCTTTAAAACCATGACAGTGCTCCGTGGTAATTTTCCAATGGGCGATGGAGATGACGGCGATACCTTTATGGGCGGGAAGACTGCACGCGGGCCACATGTGGCCCGCGCATCCACGCGACCTACTAGTTATAATATGCCTTGGTACTACAAGATTACGTATATGGAAAACATTAGATTTACCATTGTAAGTTAACGTAAAGAACAAGTAAGATATACTTGTAGTTACTAAATACTAATACAGTTTAGATTAATAGTGACACAAATTCATTGAATTCAATACAATAAATAATATTTTGCTCATGTTTATTAATTTTTTTTTGTCTTTGATCTTGTAGACTTTACTAATAGTAATTAGAATAAGCTAATAATAAGATTTATTGTAACATTTTAATAAAAAAAGTAAAGTCTTAAAAATTTAAATATAAAAAAAACTATTCATACTTTTTTTTTACTTTTTTACTTTTAATAGGGATGCGCATAGATTTTAGGCTTGCGCTTGACTACAATCAAGTCTCATGAACAGAAATGATGAGGTCTATGATGGAGCGCACTTGTCAATAAAACTTGGGATAAGTAACTAGGGAAGTCAGATAGAGTTAGTGATAGATACACAAACATTTAACGCGTACAAATCTCTCAACTCCATTTTCATATCTCAACACGGGTGTTTTTTTTAATTATTGAATATGATTTCAAAAATGAGTAATATATATCAATATTTGAATTGAATAAAATACCCTATTGTCACCGCTTCTACATACATATTTTTTTTTACGTTATACAAGTTAGTACTTGACTGCGATCTCACCTGATGGTAAGTGATGATGCAGCCGAAGATGTTAGCGTACTAACTTGGAAGGGGTAAGTTAAGTCACCCCAACGGTTTCTACACAGCATCGTACCGGAACGCTAAATCGCTTGGCGGTACGTCTTTGCTGGTAGGGTGGTAACTAGCCACGGCCAAAGCCTCCCACCAGACCAGACCTGAGCCAATTTAGAAATTATAAAATTCCAAAGTGGCCCGTGGCGGGAATCGAACCCGCGACCTCCCACTCGAATCCGAGCGTGCGTCCCCTGCGCCACGGAGGTCGTCTAAACTCGTATAACATGTACAAATATCTACCACACTACACCCCCTACGCTCAAGGCCCTCAAGACCTCACCCTATGCAGGGTTCACCGTACCACTATTTATGACTTAATTACCTTTTGTCATTAACCACCGCCTTCAGATCTCGCGTTGCTAAGATTGCATAAATAAATTCAACCCTGATTTTCGTGAGGCGTTTGCGAACAACCGATTTAATTTCCGTTTCCCCGTGTGTACGAGACATTTGTAATTTCTGGTCTTCTCCTATTAAAGGAATCCTAATCTACTATTTTATCTGAGTAGAATTTCTAGAAGTTTCTATAATAAGGGAAAACTATTCATTCATTCATTCAATCACTGCTTTACTAATACCCTAAATTAAGGTGCAGAGCTTCCCTTAATGATGCAGACAAGGGATAAGAAAGGATAACAACTTGGAAAGATGATTTCTAGAACACAAGGCAATCGAGTGTGGATTTAAAAAATTTAATCCAATATTGTGCCTTTGCAATTTACGCTGAACGCTCTATCTTGTAGATAGAGCGTTCAGCCGCTTATCATATTTTTCAAAACGATTGCTAATACACGTAGGTAATAGGTATACATGTATATCTCTACACACCAAACACAGCTTTCAATAAATAATAATAAACACACCCAGTTCAAATACCGGGAACAGGCAAAAAGAGAAAGCTGAAATAGACACGTAATATCCAGATCATAGTCGAGTAACTTTTCATCGATAAATATTTGCCTGTAACAAACACACTGTGTGCAGTACAAAATACGTGTATTACGAAGCGTACACCGTGTACCTATCCGTGTCCTCTCTCACCGGGTAAGGGTCTATCAAGACATACCGATCAGAAATAGACAGATCGGCAGTGCCGAATTATTTGTATGAAGGTGTCTGAACAACAACACAGATATACACATTATGTCAAAACCGATCAGGGACGCAATATACGAACTGAGCTTGAACTGATGAATACAATACGGTTTCTTTCTCACTCATTTTACATAAATAAGTATGCTGACAAATATTAAATTCTGTCTAGCTCCTTAGTACCTTTTTTTCTTTCACATTCATCTTGGAATAATAATAATTATAGCACAGTGCTAAGATCCTAAGAGCAGAATAACTTTAATCAGTGATTATAGATCTCTATTCCTCTACATTGAAAAGAGATGTGAGGACATCTCCGTGTTGCTGTCACTTAGTTTTCAAAATCTACATGAAAAAATCATACACCTTTATTTCACCTATTTTCTAACACTTCTCTTACTTTATAGGAAAAATGTACCCACTCCAGAAAACTGGCTTTCTCAATACTTGTTAAATTAGGTCTCTACGTTTTTCGGCACGTAGATGCTACGGAGAATTTCGTTATTTTCGGACTGTGTGTGTAGACCTTTAAATCCCCGCAGCATTTTATATTTATTTGGATTTTATCGTCGGCCTTTGATACAAAAAACCCCAGATTAATTGGCGCTTCGTACACTGCAGTTCTTTGATGCACCGATACACCCGTACCTACATGCCTTACTTTGTGTTGGAATAAAAACAAATATTATGAACGGGTATCTTTTGCAATGCATTGCATGTTTGCTTTGATTCAGATACCCTTTAAAAAAAAGGTTACAACGAGTATTTAAATGTTCGATTTATTCCAGAAGCAGATTCATACAAGTTTCAGGTATTTCACCAAAATACTTTTAAATCAATATAATCCATGCTTCCATGCCCGGTACTTCCCATTTTAAATATAAACAACAGTGAATTACGTTTGTTGTATGGGAGCCCTCCTTAAATATTTATTTTATTACACTTATTTTTAAATTATTTTATATGTAACTAAATATTCTTTTAAGCGACTTGCTGTTGCCGTTATCAATATTAAGCAAAAGAAGCAAAACAATAAAAAAATTGCGTTTGTTGTATGCGAGCCCCCTTAAACATTTTTGTTATTTTATTTTTTAGTATCTGTTGTTAAATAGCGACAACAGAATACATCATCTGTGAACATTTGAATTGTCTAGCTTTCACGGTTCAAGACATACAGCTTGGCGACAAACGGACGAAAGGACGGCGAAATTGTTTTTGCCCTTTGAGTCCGGATCCCTTAAAATGTATGGTATGTAACATTTCCTACTAGGTAGTTACATTCATTTTCATATCGCTGTTTACTTATCTCTCGGAGAGCTATGTAAAAGCTATGGGCTGATCTCGAGTCTCCAGGCTACATTATAACATGCCCAGTTGACATCGCGAGTAAGTTATAGCCAAATTATTCCACAGCGGCATTGTGTTATATTTCACGAGAAATACAGGAACACATGGAGTATAAAAAAATTATAAATGCGGCACTCGAATAGCTCAAAATTTGGCATTATAAGAAGGAAAAAGTAGGCTATTAACTCACGTCTATTTGGGTCAGGATCGCCCGACCAGTTTCGGACCCATTAGGGGTCCTTCTTCAGGAGCATTTGACGCGCGTGACACCCGTGTTATACTCATTTTGGCATTATCATTTTGGAACTATCTTACTAATATTCTATGAATATTATAAACGCGAAAGTTTGTAAACACTGATGTATGGATCTTTGTCACGCCGTAACTACAAAACCGATTTGGCTGAAATTTGGAACTTATAATCCAGATTAACTTATACTTTCTTTTTATCCCGGAAAAATCCATCTTTTCCCACGGGATTAGAGAAAATCTGAAATTTACGCATGGGTGGAGCCGCGGGCAACAGCTAGTATGGTTGCAGCGTGAAAGATTAAGAATATCTAAACTCACAAACAGTTTTACATTATTTGTATAACATAATAGAAACATAAAGATAGAATGTGTGAAGCAGAAGTTTAAATACAGCCCTCTCCAAAATAAAACCACTCCACCAACATCCAATGTCTTATCAAAAAATGAACCAAATATGTAGTAAATAGGACCCGCAAGATACAGGGTTGAAAAATAGGGGCGGTGCGAACACGTTTAAATCACCCTGTGATTTATTAGCGCTCACCCTTTACCGATGTGGTTGCGAATGTGGGGTAAGTCTGGCGAGCGGTACGTCTCTGCGTTGGGTTGTTTTCTTTTTAACGGCATAGAAGGCCTATTTATGCGATTTTGACCGGCCTCTCAGTTGAAAACTATAGAGACAATTAGTTTCAAATTTGAACGTCATGTATTTTGGATCTTTAACCTCAAAACGTTAAGACGCAGAAACACGATTGGAAAAATTTTCCTCGATAGAAAGTTTTCCCAAAAGTTGCTCCAATCTTCTCATATTTATTCAGATTTATCGGAAACGATTCAACAGTTTTCTGTTCTTTTTTTTTTTTGGGTCCTTATTGATGAGTACTCAAATCGACGTGAAGTTTTTTTGAAATCAGGACTATACATTATTCACAATACAATTAAAACCTATTCAAGTGAAAACTCATTATTCCGCCCCCAAATTACGTAAGTGATAAGCATATGGTTAACTCTTTCGGACGTTTGATGCATGTATATTGACATCATTGTCTTTCTGAAACGCCTCATAGGCGTTAGTCTGTCCTGCGCTAATGCGAGAGTCGGACGTGCGCGTGAATGTATATTTCGCAGCCGTAGATTTCTGATCGTAATATAGAAAGTTATTCCTTGGTCTGTGGCAATAACCGCTGAAATAACGCCCTCTATTAAGCGGCTGAATGGTTATATTATATACTGTCAAACACGCCATCTGTTAGTATGTCGCTGAACGATTATGTGCGCAGGAAACCCACGTGGTTTTGATATGTACTTTGATAATATTTTAATTTTATATGTTGTCATTTACCTATTTTATTAAAACTTCGGTTTATTATTTTATAAAAAAATGAGAAAATTAAGAAATATTATTTTTAATTATTATAAAAATTAAGAAATTTAGTTGGTCCAAGATCTATGAGTAAATACCTCGCTGCTCGCGATGCAATAAAAAGGGGAAACAGGACGTCGCCTGTTGCCCTGCAGGTTGAAGACGATAATTTATTATTATTATTACAAGCTTTTATTTAGTTTCACATGTCCCGATGTTTGTTTGTTTGCCAAATTGTTGTAACTAATCAAAAATCCACTTCATGGCTACCGATAAATCGGTAAATCGAGTCACAATGCGAAATTATAAAGACAATGCGACGACCTCCGTGGCGCAGTGGACGCACGCTCGGATTCGAATGGGAGGTCGCGGGTTCGATCCCGCCACGGGCCACTTTGGAATTTTATATTTTTAGGGTTCCATACCAAAATGGTAAAAATGGAACCCTTATGGTGAGACTTTCTCCGTCCGTCCGTCCGTCCGTCTGTCACACTCGATTATTTCAGTAACTATTCAAGCTATCGACTTGAAATTTAGAATAGTTATAGGAAATAGTGACCCGACGTCATAACAATCGTAAAAATTTAAAATTGTTTTTATTTTTATTTAAAAAGGGGGGAAAACCGGGTCGGCAAAATTTCAAAATGAGATAACAATATTGAGTGGGGTATCGTATGAAAGGGCGTTACTTGTGTATTCTAAAATTGATTTTTATTTATTTTTATGCCTGATAGTTTTTGATTTATTGGGCAAACTGGCGAAAAAATACCGTTCCCCCCCCCCCTTATCTCCGAAGATTACCAATCGAAAAATCTGAAATAATTATGATCAATAAAAATAAACGTATATTTTACAGGAAAAATAAAATCAACTCCGTAACTATTATACTTTTTTTGATAATAACAATAAACCGCCAAAAACAAAGTTACGTTTGCGGTTTGCCAACAAAAGTACCTACATGTAAATTATACTCGTAAATTCATGAACAAAAGTGATTCTTTCAATGTTTTACTTCTTCTATTGTATGGAACCCTCGGTGCGCGAGTCCGACTCGCACTTGGCCGGTTTTTCTAAATTGGCTCAGGTTTGGTCTGGTGGGAGGCTTCGGCCGTGGCTAGTTACCACCCTACTAGCAAAGACGTACCGCCAAGCGATTTAGCGTTCCTGTACGATGCTGTGTAGAAACTGTTGGGGTGACTTTTCTTACCCCTTCCAAGTTAGTACGCTAACATCTTCGACTGCATCATCACTTACCATCAGGTGAGATCGCAGTCAAGTACTAACTTGTATAGCGTAAAAAAAAAACCGGCCAAGTGCGAGTCGGACTCGCGCACCGAGGGTTCCATACCATAAAAGAAGTAAAACATTGAAAGAATCACTTTTATTCATGAATTTACGAGTAAAATTTACATGTAGGTACTTTTGTTGGCAAACCGCAAACGTAACTTTGTTTTTGGCGGATTATTGTTATTATCAAAAAAAGTATATTAGTCAGTGAGTTGATTTTATTTTTCCTGTAAAATATACATTAACTTCTATTGATCATAATTATTTCAGATTTTTCGATTGGTAAACTTCGGATATAAGGGGGGAACGGTATTTTTTTCGACAGTTTGCTCAATAAATCAAAAACTATCGGACATAAAAATAAATAAAAATCGGTTTTAGACTACACAAGTAACGCCCTTTCATATGATACCGCACTCAATATTGTTATCTCATTTTGAAAAATCGAAGCCCCGGTTTTCCCCCCTTTTTAAATAAAAATAAAAATAATTTTCAAATCTTTACGATTGTTATGACGTCGCGTCACTATTACCTATAACTATTCCAAATTTCAAGTCGATAGCTTTGATAGTTACTGAAATAATCGAGTGTGACAGACGGACGGACGGACGGACGGACGGACGGACGGACGGACGGACGGAGGGACGGACGGACGGACGGACGGACGGAGAAAGTCTCACCATAAGGGTTCCAATTTTACCAAATTGGTATGGAACCCTAAAAACGTGAAGCTGACCCTCCTTATCTCCGAAGTTTACCAATCGAAAATTCTGAAATAATTATGATTAGATATCAATGTGTATTTTACGGGAAAATTAATATCAACTCTGTATCTATTATACTTTTTTTGGTATTAGCAATTAACCTCATAAAACAAAGTTAAGTTTGCGGTTCGGTAAAAAAGTGATTCTTAGGCCCGGTTTCCACCAAAGCAGAGCGGAACGGAGCTGTGTTTGAGTAACTAATCAGATTTCGTCATTTTGACATCTCCGAAACTGAGGAGATGTCGAAATGACGAAATCTGATTGGTTACTCAAACACAGCTCCGCTCCCCTTTGGTGGCAAGCGGGCCTTATGGTTTAACTTTTTCTAATATAGTACGGAACCCTCAGTGCGCGAGCCCGACTCGCACCTGACCAATTATTTTTTATTTATGGGCATTCTTTTCTCATAATTTAACGTTACCGGGGTAAATAGGATTTTTTTTTCAATAAATTTCCCATCCGCCCCGGTAAGCAATTACGCGGAGGCTACCGGGGTAGATGGGAAATTTATTTATTTATTTGAACGTAATCAACAGCGTTACAAAATATAAAATACAGTTTAAGTTAAAGCTAGAAATAAGGCCAAATATGATTACAATCAAGACACGCGGCAGCGTGTCAAGCCATGTTCAAGCAAAGGAACTGGCTAGCCAGCGCCAAGTGTAAGTTTACACGAACCACTTGGTGCCTCTTTTGACCCTTCTATAACTCAAAACCTCTTTGACGTAAACACATAAAACTACGTGTGTTTAATTATATCCAAGAACATATAGAAGCCCAAATTTCATGAAGCTAGCTCAAACAAGATATGAAGGTCAAAAAGTCGTTAAAATGCATACTGACTGACATATAGTACAAAAACCTAACCTACTTCCAGATGACCTAGAAGGATGAAATGTTGAATCCAGCTTGGTTACTGTGTGTAAGCGTAGGAAAAATTAAAAAAATAAAGAAAAGTCAAAAAATAAGGGGTGTTCCCATACAAACTGAAATATAGTACCTAAATCTAACCTATACTTCCAGATGACCTAGAAAGATGAAATTTGAAATCCAGCTTGGTGATTGTGTGTAAGCTTAGGAAAAAATCAGAAAATAAAAAAAAAGTTAAAAAAATAAGGGGTGTCCCCATACAAACTAACATATAGTACAAAAACCTAACCTACTTCCAGATGACCTAGAAGGATGAAATTTGGAATCCAGCTCGGTAACTGTGTGTAAGCGTAGGAAAAAATCAAAAAATAAAGAAAAGTCAAAAAATAAGGGGTGTTCCCATACAAACTGAAATATAGTACCTAAATCTAACCTATACTTCCAGATGACCTAGAAAGATGAAATTTGAAATCCAGCTTGGTGATTGTGTGTAAGCTTAGGAAAAAATCAGAAAATAAAAAAAAAGTCAAAAAATAAGGGGTGTCCCCATACAAACTAACATATAGTACAAAAACCTAACCTACTTCCAGATGACCTAGAAGGATAAAATTTGGAATCCAGCTCGGTAATTATGTGTGAGCGTAAGAAAAAAATCAAAAAATAAAAAAGTCAAAAAAAAAAAACGGTGTCCTCATACAAAAAACTTGTAATACGCGCTAAACAACCATAGGTTCTACGTGCCTAAACCAATAATAGTATAAAAGTGAAGTACATATATTATATGAGATTCAATGAATAAATAAATACTTTATACAACCCGTTCGCTGTAAGTTTGCCGCTGTCAACTGTCACGCGTTTAGCGTTGTCTCAGCCACTCAGTTCTAGTTCCAGTGAGAAAACGCTATACTGACATCATTTGACAGCAGCAAACTTATGTTGTACTAGCTGACCCGGCAAACTTCGTTCCGTCTAACAGTCGATTCTTTAATTTAGACATTGCAACATTAGGTACTTTATTTTTCTATCACTATTATCTCTAACATTCAAGAGAGTGTAGAAAATAGTATAAAAAAGAAAACCACGCAGCGGAAATGCAAGAAAAAGCTTTAAACTCAATACCTGCCTAGTTTTCTTTACAAAAAGTAATGATATCCCACCAAAAACATAAATGTAAAAAAAGGAGAGTCAAGTTCAATAGAAAAATTATGCTTAGCTGTCGGCTTCGCCGCAAAAAGAATGGAGATCTAAATGAGTGCCAAGTTCTATGTTAAATAGAAATTTGTATTTATAGGAACAAGAAAACAATATGAACAATTATTAAACTCTATTTCTTTGCTTTATTGGATACCTATAACAATTGCTGTTATTCAAAAATGTGAGATCCTAAAATAGGTTAGATTTGACTTGGCGAGTTTTTATCGGAATTAAAATGTTGTATAACTTTATAAAATGACTGATGTAATGAAAACTGGCCAAGTCAAATCTAACCTATTTTAAGATCTCACATTTTTTAATACATAACAGCAATTGTTATAGGTATCCAATAAAGCAAAGAAATAGAGTTTAATAATTGTTCATATTTTTTTTTATTACAATTAAATAATATTTTTAACGATGTTCCAAAAAAAATTAAAAACCATGTTTCAAAATATTAAAAAATTGAGTCCACCACTGGTCGCGAAGCCTTAACGACCCAAGCTACCAGTGGTCAGGGTTCAAGAGTGAGGAACCTCCTCACAATGCGTGCCGTTTCCAGGACCACTGCTTTCTGTATACGGCCCTTGATCCAACAGTTGAGCGAAAGCTTCTTAAGATTTTGGTCGAAGTTTTTCGCTATAAGACCGTTAACTGAAACGACTATCGGAACAATAATCGTCGAGTTCACACTCCACATGGCGGTAATCTCATGAGCAAGGTCTAAGTACTTTAACAATTTTTCCTTCTCCGCTTTCATGAGATTCTCATCATGTGGAATGGTGATATCCACAATTATTGCACGGCGCGCCGAACGGTCGACTATTACTATGTCAGGTCTATTGGCAGCAATATACCTGTCAGTTATAATCGACCGATCCCAGTAGAGCAATGCACTACTATTCTCCAGAACTGACGCAGGGTCGTACCTATAGTACGGTATCTCAACATCTATGAGGCCATACTGAAGAGCAAGTTGTTGAGTTGTTACCTTAGAAGAACTAACAAAACGAGCCCAAACTCGACATGGCTAGCTCTATAAGTCTAGGAGATCCAGTAGTAGACTTCGAAGTATGCCTTCAGGTCACTCCACCAGGTCAAGCGGTAAGGTCTTCTCATAACTAACAAAACGAGCCCAAACTCGACACGGCTAGCTCTATACGTCTAGGAGATCCAGAAGTAGTCTTCAAAGTATACCTTCAGGTCACTCCACCAGGTCAAGTGGTAAGGTCTTCTCATAACTAACAAAACGAGCCCAAACTCGACACGGCTAGCTCTATCCTTCTAGGAGATCCAGAAGTCGTCTTCGAAGTATACCTTCAGGTCACTCCACCAGGTCTTGTGATAAGGTCTTCTCATAACTAACAAAACGAGCCGAAACTCGACATGGCTAGCTCTATACGCCTAGGAAATTCAGTAGTAGTCTTCGAAGTATACCTTCAGGTCACTCCACCAGGTCAAGTGATGATGTCTCCTCATAACTAACAATATGAGCCCAATCTTGACACGGCTAGCTCTATAAGTCTAGGAGATCCAGTAGTAGTCTTCGAAGTATACCTTCAGGTCACTCCACCAGGTTAAGTGGTAAGGTCTTTTCATAACTAACAAAACGAGCCCAAACTCGACATGGCTAGCTCTATACGTCTAGGAGATATAGTAGTAGACTTCGAAGTATGCCTTCAGGTCACTCCACCAGGTCAAGCGGTAAGGTCTTCTCATAACTAACAAAACGAACCCAAACTCGACACGGCTAGCTCTATACGTCTAGGAGATCAAGAAGTAGTCTTCGAAGTATACCTTCAGGTCACTCCACCAGGTCAAGTGGTAAGGTCTTCTCATAACTAACAAATGCCGTTATTTAGGATAACGAGCCCAAACTCGACGGGGTTATGTGGTTTAATTACTGAGTTCTACCATCTTCGAGCTCCATCTTATTTATTTTTCCATAATTTAACGTACCTACTTAAATTAACAAAAAAAATTCCCATCCACCCCGACCAACTATTACGCGGTACCGGGGCTTATGGGAAATATTGTCCCATCCAACCCGGTAACGGGGTAAGCCACCGTGGCGAATATTAATGTGGTGGAAATAGCCAATACATATTAATTTCAGTCAAGGACATTCGCGCGTTAGCGAAAGCGCTATTTTTGAAGAGCTGAATGCTACCATTTTTTTATTGAACAGAAAAAAATTAGCAGGACAGATTAATTTGTTTTGCTACTATCCGCTACTTGAAAGAATTCTGTATGGTGCAATATGCAGGAACACTATCCACATGAAACACAACACACAATTTTCTATCACTTTCTTCGACGCACGTTTCTTCCCGACACCGGGACATCCTCAGGAGATGTTGACTTCACAATGCGAAATCGTAGAAGTCTAAGTCGTAGTGTTCCTTTTAAAGAATAAAATAAAATATATATTTTTAAAGAATAATTTAATATAATTTTTTAAAGAATATATTTTTTTAAAGAATATAATTTTTTAAAGAATAAAATAAAATATATATTTGGATTATGGTAAGACGATCAAAAGGTCACCGTGTACCTACATATAGCTATAGATAGAAAAAAAATTCGCTCGCGGGCCACATGTGGCCCGCGCCACCACGCGCACTACCTACTAGTAAGTAGTATTAAAACCATTCCAAATTTCAAGTCCATAGCTTTAATAGTTACTGAAATAATCGAGTGTGACAGACGGACGGACGGACGGACGGACGGACGGACGGACGGACGGACGGACGGACGGACGGACGGACGGATGGAGAAAGTCTCACCATAAGGGTTCCATTTTTACCATTTTGGTATGGAACCCTAAAAATAAGGAAATCAGTAGGTACCTACGACGCGCCCCGGTCTGTCAAAATCGCTTGTGTTTATTCGATTCGTCTTCGTGGAGTGAAATTATATCTATATACCTACCAAATTTATTATTATTTGCACAATCAGCTTCAACTTCAATCACGTAGGTACCTACTTTTAAAGTATTGTATTCTTTCCGCGCCATCTATAGGCATTAGTGATAGTTTTTTTTACGTATTAATACCGCTTTCTGCCGTTGTGCTAGTGTTCGTACGTAAAAGTACCGAAATTCGCCGCATATTGCCAAACGGCGTGCTATATTGAAGACACGCCCCTTTTTCCGAAGTACTCGTAAAAACTGAAATGAGTTTTTTTCAATGTAAGGCCTGGAGACTTGGAACCAGAGCAGTGAACAACTGAAAATAATACATTTTAGGGTTCCGTATCTAAAGGGTAAAAAGTAAAAACGGAACCCTATTACCACCACTATCACTGAGACTTCGCTGTACATCCGATTTTGATTATTTGAAATAATAATTTTGATTATTTTAGATTCCTTGCTGTAAGCTCTGATGAATTCTCGATTGCTTTTGATTTCATTTTATTGAAATGTAATAAAATGTACGAACGAAGAGACTCTTTCATGGAGGATGGCCGAATACACTGAAAATAATGCTTTTTAGGGTTCAGACCCTATTACAACCGCTAAAATTATTGAGACGTCGCTGTACATCCCATACACTGTAAATAATGTTTTTTAGGGTTCCGTATACAAAGGGTACAAACGAGACCCCATTATTGAGACTTCGCAGTCAATCTGTCACCATGCTATATCTCATGAACTGTGATAGTTACACACCTCAAATTTTCACTGATGATATATTTCCGTTGGCCCTATTACAACAAATACTAAAAAAAATTAAAATAAAGATGAAAGGGAACGGACGGACGCAGAGACGGACTCACAGCAAAGTTTTACTTTGGATACAAAACCCTAAAAATCATACTTTATATTAATTAACATTCTCAATTCCACTGGACCAAAATGTACAGTATCGATATGGAAAAGTTAGTCGAATTTACTGATTATTAACTATTACTGAACTAAAGTTGTATTCTCTAACATAAAAGAAATTCAAGTAGGTTTATACTGATTGAAACTTCGAAGTCTTCGAATAAAACATACTTTTTATCTTTACCTTGGGACTCTTCTAATAAATTATGCTTCTCACAGCAGTCAAACATCGTAAGGAGCGGTCTTATTCCATTGAGTAACAAGAGAGGACACTTCGAATAAAATTTTTGCGCCTATAAGTTGACGAGACGTCGCCACAACTCATTCATTCACTCGCCGGCGATCGTCGCGATTGTTTGTGTAAGTTGCACAACGCACAGCGCTATAAAATGCCGTCGTGCGCCTTGTTCTCATGTAAAAATAGAACAGAAAAACGTTCAAATATACTAGTATGACATTTCATCGATAAATAAACAAAACTTTAACAATCAATCGAAATTTCGACCGCTCACAACTCTTACCGCGCCCACCGCGCGTCCGCTACCTGTGAGACAGAAATAAATTCGGAGAGCCTCTCTAGTACGTTAGTACATAGAATATCAATGTCTTATTCTCGTTTATTTTGCTGATTCGCAAAAACAAATTCACTTATCGCCGGATAGGAGCAACACACAAAAGTGATTTTTCGTGTCAGAGCCGGCTTCCGTACGCTCTGGCAATAATTTACCAAAACTTAATGACAGTGCCCAGAGAGCACTGAGAGCCAGCGAACGCTTCGGCACCGCCCTTTGTGACTTGTGAAACTTTAATTTGTATTAAAAGCCTTTCTTAGAAGTTACTCACAAGTCACGGTCAACCCCGGTTCCGCGCGCATCGATTTTTTCACAAATCCTGCCAGATCTATGGATTTTTCCGGAATAAAATTTAACCTATCAGCTATTCCAGAATGTAATCTATCTAGCTTATAAATTTCAGCCAAATCACTTCCGTAGTAGCGGCTTGAAGGAGTATTTCGTACTAACAAACTTCGGACATCCGTTTCACCCCTTTTAGGGATGACCTTTGTGAAAATCCTTTCTTAGTGCACCCCTAAACTTATAACCTATGTTTTTTAACCAAATTTGGAGTCTCTGGACTCAGCAGTTTGAACTATTGGTTGATAAAATATAGTCAGCCAGTTTGGAATAGAAAAAAGTTGCTCCAAATTCTCATGTTTTTTATTTTTATCGGAAACTGATTTCTGGTACTAGGATTTTCTGGTATTTTTTTGTGTCGGTAATTTTAATTTCAAAAAACGCTACTTACGTAGCGTTACGTAAAATAAGTTTTTTAATTAACTGGATTAATTTTTTTTGTTTCTAGGTAAAACTCCGTTTTTCTGTGTTATTATCCTGCAATGCGGCCTGTCACCACACCCACAACGTATTCGAAAAAGTTACGAAGACTAAAATTTCTGATGAATGGCTCCTGACCTAGCCCGCTACAGGCGTACCGTGACAAACGACTTATGCATTCGAGTTAACTAGTGGCCTGGGCGGGCCATCCATCATTGTGTAGTGCAAAACGAAACACACTGTAGATGCTCCGTCTGCTCAGTTAATCCGCCTGTATATTCAGTGGAAGCTATAAATGCTATCTGACATAAACTAGGAAATAAATGTTAGTGTTAAGAGTCTGCTGACCCACGGTGTCTCCCATACATTCGTAATACCAAAATTATTTGTAATTCGTGCAAATTTCGATCATGTTGTGGTGTTATTCCGGTTCATATAGTAATAATCTATGCTCCTGGCTATATCTGGTCCGAAATACTTTTGTTAAACGAAATTGTAAACGAATTTAGTTTTGCATATTTTTATGTCAAAGAGGACATGCTTTCTGCTTATTTGTTTTGTTATAAAAACAACACTATCTCACGTCGCATTAATTCAGGAGCACAGTTTTTATTGTTCAGCTAAAGAAAACACCAGTTAATAAAGAAAGTTACAAGTTTTCATTCATAATTTTTGGTATTACTGAACTCGACTGAAGTTATAAAAATTTTGATCAAAATTGATTGTTATTTCGTTTTAAAGAAGTATTTCCGAACCAATTATGGCCAGAAGCATAAATTATTACTATATCAATCCGAATAACACCACAACATGATCCAAATATGCACGAATTACTAATGATTTGGTATTTTGAATGAATGGAAACATTGTAGTTCACAGGCCTCTTCATCCAAAAATTTACAAAAAAATTGAAAAACAAATTTTTAGAGTTCCGTACCCAAAGTGTAAAAACGGGACCCTATTACTAATACTTCGCTGTCCGTCCGTCTATCCGTCTATCCGTCAATCCGCCTTGTGCTCAGGTATCTCTTGAACCGTGAAAGCTACAGACTTGAAATTTCCACAGATGATGTATCTATTTCTGTTGCCGCCATAACAACAAATACTGAAAAATAGAATTTAAATGAATATTTAAGGGAGCTCCCATACAACAAACGTGATCTTT
Organism: Coenonympha glycerion; assembly: GCA_963855885.1. Taxonomy (NCBI): domain Eukaryota; kingdom Metazoa; phylum Arthropoda; class Insecta; order Lepidoptera; family Nymphalidae; genus Coenonympha; species Coenonympha glycerion. Next base: position 1,600,362 of record OY979646.1, read on the forward strand.
TGCTGGTTTTTGAATTTGGTGGGCAGAGGTGTTTAGTTGGTTTCGACAGTACGAATGCGAGCCCGACTCACACTTGAAAAATTATTATTATTAGAAAAACGCGATTTGAAGAGTCGTTCATTATATATTTTATCGTATCTTTCTTATAAAATATGATAAATGATAAATAAATCTTTAATTTAATTGTGTACAGTGCTGGCTACACAAAAAGAGTGAAATGCGAAAATGATGGGATATTCGTGATGGAAAAAATGCATTTTCTTTCGCCTAGCTCCCACGTCATACTGTCCGAAAAGGAACTTCGTCCCAATAAAATTCACACCGAATAAAACTTTTTGTATGTTTATGTATGTATGTTTATAACTCCTTCACTGTCTAGCTAAACAATGAAGCGAATATTAGTAAAGATAGTAAGGTGAAATATGAAATCTTGTCATGATATTCGCTAGCGTTCGAAACCTTAATAATAAATTATAAATTAATAAATATTGTGTATGTTTTGTATACATACACAATATTCGATTAAGGCCACGTATCCAGTGAGCGTATCTTTGTTAGCTTTGCAGCTTAGGTTTCTTGTTGCAGAAACAAGATGGATTGCCTGACGAGTCATTTTAACAGTAGCATCTCTGATCGCTGCAGCTTTAATTTTCATTTTGAGAACATGTTATTTCGTACAAAGATTCGCACTTCTTTGTTGTATAGAATAGTAGTTTATGAAACGGATGCATAAACGGGGGGTATTAAAACATGAGTGTGAGTTTAAAAAACGAGCCGCAGGCGAGTTTTTTAATAGTATCACACGAGTGTTTTAATACCTAATTATGTAGAGTTTCATACACTACTTTATCTACGCTCAAATTATCATAAATCCAAACCATAAAATCTTGTTAACGTTTGTCGTAAATCCTTCACTTTGTTGGTAAAAGATTGTGGGTCATTTTTGTTGCAATTACTAAAATGTCAGGTGGAGTTAAATTTTCTTTAGTACGTTTCACTGCTAGACATTTTTCCGCGCTAAGTTTTGACTAAGTAACAAAAATAGCACATTGAAATGTTAAAAGTTAGGTATGGCGCCAAAATTCAGTTGCAAACTGCGTATAGTCTGTTAAAAAAGTCATGAAACAAAAAAGAGTAGAAAAATATTTATACAAGTCAGATAAACTATATTTTTAGTGGATAATTAAATAATCAAAAATTATACATAATTCTTTTCAATATTCTGTATGAACACACTTTTTAATCAGTCATATAAGGCAGGGAAAAATTATTGTTTCCGTGAATTAATTGTTGTCTATGGTCGATCATGACTACCAACTAAATGTCTGTGGACTCCTTATATAAAAAAAAAAAAACAAAATTGAGGATTGGCTCTACACCATCTCTACACTCTCTTTTGGCTATGACGACCACAGAGAAAAGAAAGTTATTCCCTGGTCTGTGATGACGACACACAAAAATACAGGAACCCAGAGCCGCGTATCGTAATAGAAATTATTCAACAATCTAGAGATATTTCCATAGTACAGCTATGTTATAATGAATAACTTTTTAATAATTATAGACGTCTGTGAATAAAGTAGGTCAATATGTGACACATTTTGATTTCATAATTCGAACTTTAAGCAATGAGCGTAGATAAATAAAGTTAGCTCCAGCCACTTGATTGAAGAAAAACAGGTTAGAACAGTAAGAGTTTGGTAATGCGTACGACAACGATGCATACATTTTCCTTACGCAATCAGACCCCTGATGTGTCTAAGTAACACAAAAAACCCAAAAAAAGCTTTCCAAAATCGGTTACGAATTCTGCTAGCGACTCGGGTTGACGTTGCAATGCATTCTTTCAGGCTGTCGACCACCAGTCGACTCGCTTCGCATAAACGAATCGAATTCCTCCATACATTTACAGCCAGCACCATCTATTGACAGCCGCATGTCAATGACAATCCGATTCGTTTGTGCGATGCCAGTCAAATCGTAATTCGTACAAAAACCTGTGTTAACCCCACTGTTAAAGCTATAATACAATAATTAGTAATGAATCTTCGTCAATGCATTTACCCTTCCCCGATTTATTGAAGAACAGTTTAATTGTTCTTCTCCAGGTTACGTTTTAGCGTTTGCAACACCAGACTCTTAGAAACGGACTAGACAATAGGGCGGGGTTTAAAATAGGCACTATGGACGGCTGAAAGCAGGCGATTTAACGCTATTGTTTCTACGCTGTAATTGGGAATGCATTGTCGCTTGCTTTTTCGCAAAGAGCCCTTTATCGCTAGTACTGAAAAATGAATCTATTTCATATTTATTATTTATTGAATAAATTCTAAACAAGTGCGATTTAAATTGTAGTGGATAAATTCCTCTTTTATGGTGTTGAAACGTACGACTCATACAAGACCTGATGCACAAAAAAATCGCTCAGCGGGCCATGGAGAGGTCTATTTTTGGAGTTTTCCTGAGGTATGAATCCGAAATGAGGATTTAGTGGTGCAGAGGGCAATAGAGAAATTTCCCTCCAGGCAGGTGTGGTGTTGTGCCTGGGGACCGCTTGTGATCCGTGCGTGTGACGTCAGAAGGTGTATTTATAGAACGTTCGTCGAATGCTCTGACAGCGTGTGCTATTGCGCTGGTTACGCCATCAGTCGTTAGCTATCGAAGACCGCTACAAGGAGATAAGATTCGAGAACGAAAGTCACTGACTTAGTCCAAACCATTAGCAGGTTAAAGTGGCAGTGGGCAAGTCATGCTTGTCGTAGGGGCGATTGCTGATGGAGCCGAAAAGTCCTGGACTGAAGACCACGTATTAGCAAGCGTAGCGTGGGACACCCTCCAAGTCGCTGGACTGACAACATAAAGCGGGTGGCCGAGAGAGGTTGGATGAGGAAGGCTGAGGACAGGATGTGGTGACACGCACTTGGGAATACCTATGTACATCATTGAACGTCCGCAGGCTGATGATGGATAGAATTCAGTACGTTCCGTCTTAGCTATATGAATCAGCCTATATTCAATCTAGAGAGCGTGGGGAAGACGGAGGCCGGGAGGTTCTAGATCTTTGCGATGTACGTCGAGGAATCAAAGCGCTTTGAACTTGCCTTTGGTACGTCAACTATGTAGGGGACGTTAGTAATATTGTATATTCGTTGGTAGGGGTGTACCGTGTAAGCTTATCGGGTTCCGTGATTGAAGAAGTGTTTGAAATAATAAAATATATATGTCACAAATACAATAATACGAATGACACGCCATAGTGATTTCGTGTACAGTAAGGGGACAGTGTCGCTAGCTGCCACAATCCGAATTCAGGTAAACTAAAAAAAACTATCTATATTAATATATTCTTTTATTTAGCCACGGCTGAAGGCTCCCACTAGACCAGACTTGAGCCAAATTTAAAATTCTTAAGCCGTGGCAAGAATCGAACCCGCGACCTTCTACTCGAATCCAAACGCGCTTCACTGCGCCAGAAAGGTCGTCAAAATAGAAACAGTGAAGTTATAAAACACTTATTTGAAAAAGTATTTTTAAATAAAGTCAAAGTCACTTAAGACGAATGGTCAAGCAAATGACCTTGGGCATTTGGATTAGTAGTTCAATGTAGCGTGCAACTGCATTCGGTTGTCTTACCGCTAGATGGCGCATTTAGCGATTTATTCGAGTTGGGCAGACAGAGTAATAACGAAGAGAATACCTACATTTTTTTTCGAATTGTAAATAAATATACATAGAATACCTACCTTATTTTTATTTTATCCCCGTTATTTTATCCCCGTTTAACCCCTATAACATGTATGTCCCGTATTATATGTATCTTGAATACGGCTCAAACGATTTCATGAAATTTGGACTGGGGGTGGTTTCGGGGGCGATAAATATATCTAGCTAGGTTATATTTATACAAAAAAGCAAATATTACAAAACTTTGATTAAAAAACAGGGTGGTCTTTAGTTGGTGACCCGTAGCGGAGGGGGGTGGGAGGGAGGTAAAGGGGAGGGTGGAGTGGGGGGGTCTATCCCCCCAAGCCAAACCCGTAGAATCTTAATAGTTTTCGAGAAATAAATATTTAAAGTTCAAAAATTTTGAGGTTAATTATGATAACTTAAATAATTACTTTGACAGATAGCTCTAAAATAGGGACCAATTCGGAATTGTGACGTCTCCGGCGCTGCGGGAAGTGCAGCCTCTTCGCCCTTGCGTAGCAAAGCACAGGCACCCATGACCCACACTCATCTCCGCAGCCCCGGCGTGCTGGTCGCCTTCGGCGACCAGCCTCGGCCGCTCCGGCTCGCCCGGGGGATGCACTCCCTCCGCGCCTCCGGTTTAAAAAAAAACACTCTAGGGGTAGGACAAAAAAGCCTGCGTGGTGTCGGGGTAAGGCAATTAGATTTCTTGACATGTTCGTTTTTAGGGTTCCATACCAATTTGGTAAAAATGGAACCCTTATGGTGAGACTTTCTCCGTCCGTCCGTCCGTCCGTCCGTCTGTCACACTCGATTATTTCAGTAACTATTCAAGCTATCGATCTGAAATTTAGAATAGTAATAGATAATAGTGACGCGACGTTATAGCAATCGTAAAAATTTGAAAATTGTTTTTATTTTTCTTTAAAAAGGGGGGAAAACCGGGTCGCCGAAATTTCAAAATGAGATAACAATATTGAGTGGGGTATCATATGAAAGGGCGTTACTTGTATATCCTAAAACCAATTTTTATTTATTTTTATGCCTGATAGTTTTTGATTTATTGGGCAAACTGTCGAAAAAAATACCGTCCTCCCCCCTTATCTCCGAAGTTTAGCATTCGAAAAATCTGAAATAAATATGATCAATAGAAGTTAACGTATATTTTACAGGATAAATAAATTCAACCGTCTAACTATTATACTTTTTTTGCTAATAACAATAATCCGCCGAAAACAAAGTTAGGTTTGCGGTTTGCCAACAAAAGTACTTATATGTAAATTTAACTCGTAAAATCATGAACACAATATTTCTTTATTTACATAAAATTTTTAGTTTTCACCTTATTTCACATTTGCACAGCTCACCAAAAGAAGAAATAATATATTTTTCACTTTTTTTCGAAATCGAACCCTAGTCACACAACAATCGACATGTACACAGTACAACGGTACCAAAATGTCAAAATGTACAAAAAATACTCTGTGATGTCAAATCATAACACACGCGCGCACTGCCAAAATGCCTGTGCGCGGAACGGCAACGCGGCATGAGTTGCGCCGAACTGGCAACGTTGCATCCGTAACTAAACGCCTGATTAATTTTGTGAGCAAATACTTTATTAGTGGAGTTTGATTTACAGTAGGCACCAAAGAGCTTTTATGATATAACTTCTATTTTGCAATACTGTTTGTCACAAATGGAACTTGGATAACAAGATACAAAATAAAGAAACATGTATGCAAAGATTCATGATAAACGGATTAGCCAAACGAAAAAAAAATCCATCTTAAGATATTCATCTTACGCAAGTCATAGCACTTTCTAAATTGTATTTTCTGATTAGTGAGTAAAGATCACCAAAAATATCGAACACAACAAGATACTTCAAGATACGCTTTATAATAACACAAAATTGCTGTAGTTCTCTAATCTGTAATTTAGCTGAAAAACATCGCCTAAAAGACGTCTAAAAACGCATTTTGCTTTACCATTCGTCTTAACTGAAAAGGAACGAGTGGCTGAGACCCGAGTACACCCAGACTGCAGAGGTACGGCAGTCGGCCGGCGAGTTTAAAACAGCGCCACACAAAGGACGTCGGGACAGGTCCGCCACGTTGACAAATGGCGGCCGCGGGACATACTCCACCTACCAGTGCGAAACAAACTCTATTCAGGCGACCTTATTCTTATCATACACTTGACAAATCACTTTATATTATGTTTTTTTTTTTTATGTTCTACAAGTTAGTACTTTTTTCTAATATATAAAAATCTCAGGTGTTTGTAACCCACTCCTTCGAAAAATTCTGTCTTCTTAACTGTCTGCATTTCGGACACTCAGTCGGGGTTAGAATATAGGCGGTAAAATCAAAATCAAATCATTTATTTCACATAGATTATTACTTGTTAGCTCTTATGAATAGTCAGTAAAAATAATTAAGGTATACTTATTAATAGTGATAACTATTTAACGACTTAAAAACTAAGTTTACGAGGGTTCCGACGCACTCTGAACTGAGAAGAAACCCACAACAGACTCAACTGGGTATTGTTTTTTTTCACAATAGGCAGGTATATTATAAATTAAAATTAGCTATAAATTTGAATCAGTGCAATTTACTCCCATGGATTATCTTTTATGCTATGTATGTATATACAAACTATTGTAAGTACCCCCAAGTGGCAAAACAACGTTTGCCCGGTCAGATAGTTAATGTTACAAATTGTGAAAGTTCGTCAGTTTGTGAATTTGGAAGTTCATTACTCTTTCCCGTCGCAACTAATACCCCGTATTGGCTGAAATTTGAAACATAGACGTCTTATAAAGCTACTTTTTATTCCGCGAAAATCTATTGTCAGTTTTTTTTTTTTTTTTAAACCTAAATTTTTCAACCGCAGTCAGCTATAGTTAGATTATTTTAGCAAACTCACTTGTATGTAAATATTAAGGTTGAAATAGGAAGCGGGAATCGGAAAGGAAAATTCGCCAAAGCGAATTTCTCGCAGGCAGAGCCACGGGCAAAAGCTTGTATTTATTGTAATTTCCGCCGTTATTTTAATACTAAGAGAACTTAAAATGTACACAATTTTTTCCAACAATTTAAAGAAGAAACGAATCAATCTTGAATTATGTGCCGTAAGCTACTTAAAGTTCTACCTACTGTAAACTGTATTGAACAGAATAAGGCCGCAGTATTTTATTCTCCCTACTTTTCTTTGCGGACGGTGGAGGGCGGTTTTTGCACCTGAATCGGGGAAGATTGATTCTACCGAGTTAAGCTTTTAAGTCAACTTTTTCAACTTTTGTTATTCGGTCAATCTTTGCTTTTGGACTTCGTTCTTTGAAAAGCATTGGCTAAAAAGTATCGAACCGGGTGAAATTATCGTTTTCAATCTAGCAGATTCAGATTCCTAACCTTTTGGAATTTAGATTTAGAAGTTTTTTTATATGTAATCAAATCTTTGGGAGTTAGGCTGCGGGAAAGATATCTGCGGGTCCGTAAATATAACCCGGTTACAATATCTGTGGACCTGGCTCGATGACGTCACGTCGTGTCAGCGCTCTGATATGGTGCGCAAAACAATCAAGCCGGGGCGAGCGCGGGGAGGTAAAAGGAGAACGGGAAGGGGGTACGCATTCCAGCGAGGTCCACAGATATTGTAACAGAGTTTTATATATGTAGGCTTTATTTACCTCAGGGAACCATCATGAATCAAGTACCTCGTGCCTCACCTATTCTAATTTTCAGTGCACAGGGAATACAGCATCGAGTTATCAGCCAGACGCTGTACTAGTGTTTCCCGAATTCGCTCAGTTAATACCAATATCCAAATATCCTTTTATCTATCAAATAGCTGCCAACTGTACCAACTGTCTATTACCATAATTTCCCAGGCGAATTGGCGCCTTTACCAAATTGCATTTGCATACCAAAACAACCTTTATTCAATACGCTAAAGCTTACTTTCCTGTACAAAAATAGATGGAACAAACTTGTTTTTGGTTTTTAACTAAAATGAAACATATGTGCAGGGAGAAGGGTTTATTTTTGTGTGTTTATACAGTACTTTAAAGCTGCTTTGATCGTAGGTTGTCTTCGGTTAAGACAAAACTTGTAATGTGATACTCGTCACATCGAGTTTCCAGTATTAGAAATATCGATTTCGTATTGGTTAGGTTCTTTGCTGTTTATTCGAAATGTAATATTAATTTCTGGCAATTGCCGGATTATTTTAGACCTATGCTATGCTGTCTATTTTATTGGAAACATGTTGTTTTGCTTAAAAAATTCACAACCCTATTTTCCCTGACTTTCCATTGACGAATTATTAATTTTTCTTTGATATATAAAAGTCTCGTTTTCCGAAGTGGATTGGCCATTTTTTTGTCTGTATTCGGTAGGTCTGAAATTAGGTCCTTATCTATTTTTCATACCCCAAATGGGAAAACATCGTTAGCTAGTACAAACCTGTATACTTTTCAACCAGTAAAAATAATTTATATTTGAAAAACTGTAAAGTTTTCAAATAGATGGCGCTAATTCTGCCTAAGAACGAAAAACAATATGCATCCGAATTTCGTCATGGTGAGACAGTCTCGCGTAGCTCAGTTGGATGAGCTCCCAGCCGCGAAAGCTGGGGGACGTGGGTTCGAGTCCCACCGCGAGTGAAATTTTGATGCATATTTAAATTTATAGTAAAATTAATGTCGATTTCTCAACGTAACTAAGTTAGTGAAAGTTTCAAAAAATACGTGATTTTTTTTTACATTCCTAAGTATATGATTTTTTACTTTAACCCCTTGCACAGTGGAAACTCTCGAAAAGGATCATTTTTCCCATTTTCTCTACATTTTTTCGATTCGGTCCAATAGTTCTTGAGATGAGCGCGTTTAAACAAACAAACTCTTCAGCTCCATGATATTAGTAGGTATACGATTGCATGCGTAGGATACGCTTGTGGAACGAAGATGTGACTTACATATTCCAATAGAGTGGCTTGTCGATGACAACTGTCATTACCATACATTTCTTGAGCTCCAAAAGCGTAACAAAAGCAAGCGTAAAAGTAGAATAGATAAATTATAGGGCTAGGATGCAGGTAAGCTGGTTACATATTTGCGTTATGTAATCATTAGAGAAGTACACATAATTATAACGCGTCATGTAACCGACATGTTGACTAAATCAACCTCAAATTAATCCTCCGATGATTGCTTTTGGCTATCATCATATTAAATTGAAATTATATTGAATCTGAAATGCAATTTGCGGAGCGAGCTACAAATTGACATATTACCGTGTTACGTCTGTGGACGTGGCTGGTGTGTGGCGTATATGTGAAAATTAGCTTTTTTGATGACCCACTTAGCTCGGTAAATAGGTAGCGAGGCCTGACGAAACATATTCGGGACCTCAACGTCAACGAAATGATGCTTAGGTGGATGTGCGGTGTCACGCGTCTGGACAGAATTCGTAACGAGCGCATACGCGGTAGTCTTGGCGTGAGAGATATTGCCGATAAAGTTCAGGAGTCCCGTTTGCGTTGGTTTGGCCACGTTTTGCGCCGCCCGCAGAGCTATGTGGGTCACAGGTGCCTCAACATGCCTGTCGCTGGACAACGTTCCCGCGGACGTCCAAAGAAGCGGTGGATTGACATCGCACAAGCAGATGCTCGTGCCAACGGACTGCGTAAAGAGGATGCTGTAGACCGCGCAAAGTGGAAACGATTAAGCAGGAAAAGCTTTAATTACTAATGATTTATTATTTTGAATGAATGGAGACTTTGTAGTTCACAGGCCCCTTAATTATCGAAATAAGTGAATATTCTTAGAGTTAGAGATTATTATTAAGTTCTTTATTATTTAACAAACGTACATTACGTACATAATCGGTAATGATCGCGTTAACGGCGCGCGAGGCAAGCAACTCGCGTCATACACAAAACTCGGTGTAAACGGAAACGCTGAAATTATAATGAGCGCCCCGAGGCGACGCGCCCCGCGCCTAGTGCGGCTCACACCAACAAAGCTATACTACAATGATATATAAGGTAATATATAAAAAGGAGCAGATATGTGACAAGCGCGCGCGTTGTAAAGTCTCAAAAATCCTACAATTGTAAGTTTCGTAGTTAGTCTGCGTCGAGCGCGCAAGCATTATTGTTGTCTCTTTCGTTTGCGTGCTGTTTCGTATCTTTTGTTCTATTTATCAGTGAGTGGCAGTTCGGCACAGATTTAAAACGCAATTTACTATGAACGTAACGTATCTTATGATCTATTCTATACTATCAACAAATGATTTTAAATTGTGCATACGTTAGTAATATTAAATATTCGGTAGTAATAATAACACGATTTAAACTACCTACGCTAACTACTAGTGGACCAGCGCTATCCGAATACCGTTTTCATGTGAGAGCAATTTTTATTACTGTCAGACGTCAGTGGTCATAAGATTCAGCAGTCAGGCTACATACAGGCTAAAAGAAGTTATAGGTACTTTATTATTGCGTAGCCACTGATAATACCTTTGACTTACACATTCGAATAGATTGTCCACAGATTTATAATAAGTCGTCGCCCGCGTTCCGACTATATGTATAGAGCCCTCCCTAACAACGACAGCTCCGTGAGTGCGGCAAGTTTTTTTGTTGTGGAGTGTGTCAATTTGAAATTTGTATGGTGCGCGGATGCGTGTGCGTGCGTGTGATAGTGTGCGTGGAAAATTGTGTAGCCACGGCTCGGGTTTGCCATTTTAGGCAAAGTATTTTTTACACGACTGCCCAAGAAAGGCGTGTACTGTTTTTAGAGTTCATGTATGTATGTGAGATTCTGTATGCGACCATAGCTTCCGGACGGCTGAGTAGATTTGGACAAATGGGGTATCGTTAGCATCCTTAAATCATTCCGAGTGACATAGGCTATATTTTATTGAAAAAAGTAGTTTTGCCACAGGGAAGTCGTGTTTTTTAATTTTTTAATTATTTAATTGTTGCCGCACCTTTGAAGTCGAGGGCTCCCTCTTGGACCTCTATGGGTACTTCATTATTGCGTAGGTTCAAAGTATGGTGATAGCCACAGATAACTTAAATGATAGCCATTAACTTACAGATTCGAATAGATTGTCTTAATATAGGCACTCTAGGGTCTTAACATTGGCGGGAGGGTGAGACTGTCCCTTCTTTCTATACATCGGAGCTACAACAGTTCTTGACTGCAATCTCACGAGATGTTACGTATTGATGCAGCTGAAGATGTTATGGAACTAACATGGAAGGGGGTAAGCAACCCCTAAAGATTTCTACTCAGCATCGCGCCGAATGCATAAGGGTTTGGTGGAGCATATTTGTAATACTATGTTTGTATTACTGCTATAAGAGATAGTGGTATGGCCCATCAGACCTGAGCCAATTATATTCAATTCAATTTCAATTAACAATGATATTCTTGCTTATAATAATATTATTTTATACGTTATTATATTTCGTATTTCCTTATCTGTAGCGATCAGACCCTACTATTTCCTTTCAGAAGTTTGATGATTTATCGCTTTGCCTCATATCATAGCGTTGCACCTCAAGTGGACACTTGACCCAAACACACATAGTACTGTAGCTGCTGTATTATGAACTACACGTAACATTATAATATTTTCGCGTAGTATTAAATAATCAACTAGCCGACGGCTCTTCGGCTACGTCTGTTGCGTGGTGCTTGTGACAGCGCGGGGTTCTCGCTTTTGTGAATTAACAGTTGGAAATGCGATGCTTTTGAATGTAATAATATTATTATACACCGTAGTTAATACACCGAGCAGAAAAAAAAGAAATAGAGATACATTAATTAATATCATTGACAGAATCAAACCAGGGAGCCATTATAGCACGGAATACATAATAGTACCTAACGGTACAGAAGGCTCTCTCCGCATGATTTTAAAGAAATAAGACGCTGACACAAAGAGTGCAATTCAGTTCGTAATAGCGCCTGGCTCCGCCTCCGTAAACAACACGCAACAAAAGCAAAGTTGTCTCTTTCTATCGTGTAACTTTATCACATTCGACGTACTAAGGTTGCCTCGCAATCGGGCACATGCAGCGCGTGAAATAGACCGTACAAGAACTAACGCGAGCAAAGTAGCCAGCGCGCGGCGGCCATCTGAAATTAGTACGTCGAGACGGCTACCTGTAGTTTCTTCGATCGTGTGATAAGTGAACCTGGCCTGTCCATAGCTGAAACTGCTGAATATAATAAGCGTCGCAGAGGCAGACTTCTGAACCAATGGAGCATAACTGCGATCACAATTCTGATAGCCAAGCGACAAGCGTATAAGTAAGTGTTATTACGGTTGGAGACTTGGAGCCAAACCGTACCCCCCACGGGGCTCTCCGGCGTCGGTATGGAGCGGACATGTTTGGACGTGACACGCGTTTTTCACGCCGCAGGTGGCCGTCCTATAGTCACGCTGTCACCGGATTGGCGGAAGGGACATGTGTGTCCATGACTTTATTACCAGAATGCCTACCTATTTTTTTTTATAGAAAAAAAATCTCTGTTCTTCCTTAGAGTTAGAGCTTATGGGTAAGTACTTTTTGTACTTTCTAGAAAATCTGGTCAAATTATAAATATCTGCATTGTGTTATTAATTTAATACTTAATACTATATCTGAGCTTCACTCGGTGACCAATAGATGGCAGCAGTAGTCATATTTTTATTTATTTTTGGTAAATTCGACATTTTCTAAAAATGAATCCTAGCTAGATCGATTTATCGCCCCCAAAACCCTCTGTATACTAAATTTCATGAAAATGGTTCGAGTCGTTTCCGAGATCCAGAAGATTGACAACCAAGTAAGTTTATTATTCTTGAAAAGCCATCATCTTCAAACAAATATAAAACTGTTTTGCATATCTACGGAACCCTCAGTGCACATAGGCCATCTCACACTTGTTGGCATTTCATATATTTTGTCCATTCATATAATTACAAAATTGTTTATTCTGTTTTCCGAGTGTGCGCTTAATTACTTTCTAAATAGAGATCAAAATTGTTTACTGGAGGTTTTAAACAAAATACTAAATGTTTTGAAAGCTCTTTAAAGCTGACCGCACATTTGGTGCCGTATTAATCGTACGCGCCGCAAAATCAATCTCGCAGTTGCAATATACTTACTCACAGGAATAAAAAGTTGCAGGGTTACATTTTCCAGATTCTACAAACAAAACAAATAAGCAGAAAACATGTCCTCTTTGACATAAAAATAAGCAAAACTATTCGTTTACAATTTCGTTTAACAAATGTATTTCGGAACCAGATATGGCCAGGAGCATATTTTATTACTATATGAATCCGAATAACACCACAACATGATCGAAATATGCACGAATAACAAATGATTTGGTATTTTGAATGTATGGAGAAAACGTAGGTCAGTGCATTCTTAAACAATTTAGCGTGTCAGCTGCAATGCTTTGCTAAAACCGTTAAGAGGTCCTTCTTCGGTCGCATCTTCATAGGAACCGCGTTGAAGACTGAAGTACTAACTTGTTGCGTGTTACAAAAAGGTGCTCGATTAATTTGGCCTAAAATACATGACAATTCAGGCTGAGTTGTATGCTCAAAGTAACGCTAGATGAAAGTAACCACAGCCCCAATGCGTTGTTAGCTTGCGTTGCGTGCGGAGCTGCGGGCCGCACCCAGTCAAATGTGCGTGCAGCTTTACTCCGAATACTCTGAATACATATTGAAAGGCTTATTAAAATGGAAATATCAATTAAACCGGCGCTGGTAATGAAAATGTTTTCATTCCCGCAACATCGGCCGTAAATAACTGCGCCCGTAGATATTCCGACCGCCTGGTTTAATGAAGTGCTGGGGGTGTGCGAAATTGTTTATTAATATTACACTGCATTCCGAATGATAACTTTCAAGTTTACATCATGATCATCATCATCAGCAATTGGTCGTTATTATTATTATTAAAACTCTTTATTTGCACCACACAACAGATATAACAAAGACAAAAACACATAATATTAAAGCAAGTGATGGTCCAAAAGGCGGCCTTATCGCTAGCCAGCGATCTCTACCAGGCAACCTTTAGATCAGGAAAACAGAAGAAACACAAGACTGCAGGTGGTGTGAAATATATATTATAAAACATACATCCAAATAACTACATACTAATACATAAACAATCCTACACAAATAAAACGATGATATTTATTAATAAATATATATTAAAATATAGACTAATATATACAATATAACTATATACTACATGACATAGAAAAGATAAATAAATAAGATAAAATAGTCGTCGTTAGACACTGTGCTTAAGAAAATGACTTTTCACTAAATTTTTAAATATTTTTAAAGATTTTGACTGTCGTATCTCTAGGGGCAGCGCATTCCATAAAACAATGGCTTGTACGTGGAAAGACTTTTGATACATGTTTGTATAACACTAGAAAACCGGCCAAGAGCGAGTCACACCCGCACACCGAGGGTTCAACATATTATACTACAGAAGAAGTAAAACATTAAAAATTGCTTTAAAATAACGAACTGCAAAACTGCAGTTTGTAGAGGTTTATTGTTAATACAAAAAAAATACAAGAAGATACTAGAGAGAGAATTGACGTTATTGTTCCTGTGAAATATACATTAATTCCTACTGATCATAGAAATGTGAATGACAGTTGTCTTTGATAAGTCACGTGTTTAATTTGTCGATCGGATACTCAATATGGTCATTGCATATTTTTTGTAAATTTTGTTTTTTACTTCCCTTCTCCGTACGTTTTTCTAAGGTATGTGGAATCAAAAACGAACTTTGTCAAGTCAATATCTCTTTAGTGCTACGGTGTTGGGGCTTAACTTTCCTAGAGGAATGTTTTGGAAATTTTTTGTATTAGGTACTGAGAAGTGTTTTTAACCGACTTCAAAAAAAGGAGGAGGTTCTCAATTCGTCGGAATCTTTTTTTTTTTCTATGTATGTTCACCGATTACTTGAAGACGCGTGGACCGATTTGAAAAATTCTTTTTTTGTTTAAGAGGGTTTTGTTTCCAGATGGTCCCATTTTAATCAGGTCAGGATCTGATGATGGGATCCTGGAGAAATCGAGGGAACTCTTCAAATTTTATATGAACACATGAAACTATTTGAGTATTATTAGAAAGAATAATATTTTCCAAGTTGTCCTATAGTCATCAGGTCAGGATCTGATCATGGGATCTTGGTGAAATCGAGGGAACTCTTCAAATTTTATATGAACACATGAAACTATTTGAGTATTATTAGAAAGAATAATATTTTCCAAGTTGTCCTATAGTCATCACGTCAGGATCTGATCATGGGATCTTGGTGAAATCGAGGGAACTCTTTAAATTTTGCTAGTATACTTAAAGCGAGTTGGGTATTTTTTATAGTTACTAGTGCAAATTATGCTAGCAGATACTGATTTGATGACTAAAGTCTTCAAGTCAGGGTCTGATGATGGGATCTTGGTGAAATCGAGGGAACTCTTCAAATTTTGCTAGTATACTTGAAGCGAGTTGGGTATTTTTTATACTTACTGGTACATTTGCTAGCAGATACTGATTTGATGACTAAAGTCATCCAGTCAGGGTCTGATGATGGGATCTTGGTGAATTTTATGTATCTCTTCAGAGTTTATGAACACACCTCAAGCGATTTGGGTATTTTCACAACGCCTTGTGCATTTTATTGTTTTCCACTAAAAAGTATAAAATAAAAATGGGAAATGCTTTCCAAAAAACTAACTTCAAATGCCACTACAAAGAGTGAAATAATTTTTATTTAAATTTTAGGTACCTACACCAATTCGAAGTGGGGCGATTGTCTATGACTTCGTCATTTCTTCGCACATCAGGTAAGTAAGAAGGACTATTAGGGATTGTATGAAACATTGCCCGACTTCGAATTGGTGTAGGTACCTAAAATTTAAATAAAAATTATTTCACTCTTTGTAGTGGCATTTGAAGTTGGTTTTTTGGAAAGCATTTCCCATTTTTTACATAGAGTCATCCGATTTTCGGGACTAAAAAGCATAATGGTTTCACATCAAAGAATGCTAAGTCGATAATGATAAACGTAAATACCAGTTTATCGATATCAAAGAGCCGTAAATTACCAGTTAACACTTCCCGTGTTCCTGAGATGAGTACGGTGGAGCGTTAACGCGTTAACACCCCATAAAGTACCCCGTTACTTTGATAACATTGTACTCAACCCGCCTGAAGGGTAGGTACCGTCAGCAAAATAATTAGAGCATCAACCCATTGTTGATAAAAAAGAGTTTTTTTTAACGCTTAAAATAAAGGAAATATTTCAAATTGGGCTAGGTCTTGTACGTTATCTTAAAAAATTAAGAAAAAATCTGTTGTTCATGGGAAAAATAAAATTATTTAGTTAAAACGAATACTTTCGGTGTAGAAAAATATCGATTTTCAATATGGCGTCGCTGGCGTCGTACGATTTGACGTAAACCACAACACAATCTGTCAACAGTTGACATTTCTGTCAAAGTGAAATGTCAATTCACAATAAAAGACATGCATGACCTCAGACTACATTTGCATGACATGTTACCGCTATGATGATGCAATTATAAGCAAAAATACTTGTTTTGTACAACCGAAAAAAAAGCATTTTTAAAGAAAATGTATAGGTAAAAACTCTTTCTTGTGATCTGGGCTATACCCAAGTATACCGTACATAGACCTGGCCCAAGGCTCATACATTGATAAAACGTCTCCTTTATAAAGTTTGATTACACCAAATGTTGATGTATTCTCCTTTAAGGGCGATGGGTACCATCCGGGCGCGAAAATTCAAATTTTATTTAGTTTTTCGCTCATAGTGGGCTAATTATACATCGAAGGCTAATGGCAATGAGTTTTGCGGGCACAACATTTATGCATCTACATGTTTTTAATAAAAACTCTGCTCAACAATACTTACTTAATTCATATTGGTTCCCGATAGCTCGAAATCTGGGAAAATGCAAAAAATTATCTTTCGGGAACCAATATGAGATGAGTGGGAACTTTCGAGCAAAGAGTCTATTAAAAACATGTAGATGCATAAAAAGTAGGCCCGCAAATTGCATTGCCATAAATCTACAATGTGTAGTTAGTCTAATATTTGCGAAAAACGAAATAAAATTTGAATTTCGCGGGCTGGTAGGGCCGCAACACCTTAACTCAGTTCTAGTGGTACTCGTAGTTCTAGGCAGAATAGTTTCAAGTCTACTTCCAAAGGCAAATTAAACGAAATTAGAAATTCCGAAATAAGTATGTGTAATGTTAATATGTGTTACTGTTTTTGAAATAAAAACTTCTTTAGCCGCGTTGGCATACTTTGAGATGGGAAAAACCACTAAACTAGCGACACTTGTGTTGGTTTTTTTTGTTGCTCCCGGATAACGTATAGAATATAGATCGTCCAATTTAAAAATGAACGTCGCTCCACTACATCGTTCTTTCAACGCTTAAGCGTGGAGGGGCGTTCAGTAGCATATACACAGCATCGCGTCGGAACGTTAAACCATTTGGCGGTGCGTCTTGCTGGTAGGTGGCAACTAGCCACGGCCAAGGCTTCCCACTATTGGAAAGTGGCCCGTGGCGGGAATCGAACCCACGACCTCCCACTCGAATCCGAAAGCACGCCACTGCGCCAGAGAGGTGGTCAATAGCTTTAGTACAGTTAGTTCATGGAAATTTATCCTATACCTACTGTGAAAATAGTAAACTCAAAACTCAAAATATCTTTATTTCACATAGTAAATACGTCGAAAGCGTCTTTATATATCACAAACTTACAATTGACAAAGGGTTAAAAGCAATTCGAATAACTCCAACTTCGGCTATTCAACTTCTGTACTTGGGGCTTCTCATAAAACCTTACAACAAAGTCACACGAAGTATGTTAGTATGCCATTTATCTCGCTTAAACGTATATGTTAATATTTGTGGTTGGATTTGTTTGTTTGTAGGGAATATTTTTTTATTATAATTTATTTGGATAATGGACAATGAACATCTTTAACGGTCTTATTTTTAGCATTTGTGTATTTAACCAGTGCGTCCTGCCGGTCCTCACCTATGGCGCTGAGACGTGGACACTAACAAGCGGCCTGATCCACAAATTCAAGGTCACTCAGCGTCCTATGGAAAGGGCTATGTTAGGGATTTCCCTGCGTGATAGAATCAGAAATGAGGAGATCCGCAGGAGAACCAAGGTCACCGACATAGCCAAAACCATTAGCAAGCTGAAGTGGCAGTGGGCAGGTCACGCTTGTCGTAGGGGCGATGGCCGTTGGAGCCGGAAAGTCCTGGAGTGGAGACCGCGTACAAGTAAGCGTAGTGTGGGGCGACCTCCAGCTCGCTGGACCGACGATATCAAGCGGGTGGTGGGAAGCGGCTGGATGAGGAAGGCTGAGGACAGGGTGTGGTGGCGTGCGCTTGGGAAGGCCTATGTCCAGCAGTGGACGTCCGCAGGCTGAAATGATGATGATGATGATGATTTGTGTAAGGAATCCTAAAAAAGTTGTATTTCTGCATAGGAAATACAATCCTTCGACCTTATCGTGCAAAGTAAATTTAATTTGACGATTTAATTTGACGATTAATTCGACCATGTTGCGTTTTGAACTATTTTCAATTTTATCCTCTAGGTATTTTAAATAATGTTTTGGTTTCAATATCATCTGCTTGTAAATGCCATGACCTTTTTAAACATACACTTGAATTTAGCCGACGCCTGATGGAAATTGAACAAAACTGCCACTGATGCTCTGACAACTAACTTTTAAGGCGAACTCAACAGGTCTGCCCGCGAAATTCAAAATTTTCGTGGTTTTTTGCAATTTGTTCGCTAATTACACATAATAGGCTTATGGCAGTCATTTTGCGAGAATGGCAGTTACTTCTTTACATGTTTACATCAAAATTTTTGCATAAAGATGTCTATCCTAGGAAATTAGTCCGAGTAAAGAGTTTTAAGTGAGCAACTCGCAAATCTCGGATTAATTTCTTTAACTCGACACTTTCAAGCAAAGATTTTTATATAAATACGTGAAGATTATCTTGGGATTATCGCAATTTGACTGCCATAAGCCTTATCAGCTTAAAAATCGCGAAAAACCACAAAAAATTGGAATAACGGTGATAATCTAAATCGCCAGTGGCGTCAACTATCGGCCACCGGTAAAAATAGTCATCCATGACGATATCTATTTACAATCACTCACTATTGTCTAAGCAATGTAAGAGTAAAAAACTGCCACAATAAAATTTTTTTTCACAGGATGAAGTCTTTCAGGTCCGCTAATATAAAAATGAATCGCAAAATGTGTTGGTAAGCGCATAACTCAACAACACCTGGAACAATTTGTCCAATTCTTTTTTTTAAATGTTCGTTGAAGTTCAAGGATGGTTTTAACGGGGAGAAAATTCGAATAATTGCCGGAATAACCCTAAAAACAGCCCTTTTTTTCCCATACGCACGTTTTCTAACTAAAACGTAGAGTCAATATTTAGAGCTTTATTGCTATTCCATAAAGTTCATATTAAATAACAAGCACTCCCTGTTGTCTAAGCAAGTGTCGGTTCAGGAGAATTTTTTGCCCCGACTATAAAATAGGTAGGAGCAAAAACTGCCACATAAAATTTTTTTGACAGGACGAAGTCTGTCGGGTCCGCTAGTATAATAATAATTACAATAGCCAGACAAACAGCCAGACAAAGTCGCGAGCAAAAGACGCATGAAAGATATATATAGCAAATCATTGTAACGAAATAAACCGAAAATGTATGTAAAGAATTGTTATTCCGAGTTATTCGGTTATTCGTAGGCCGAATAACTGAATAGGCCAACTTGCTACCAGATTGACGAGTGGCGTAGCTTAGTGAATAACTTTTATACTTTTATTTTATTCATTCGGCCCGCTCCGTTCGCATGAAAATGTGACGGTCGCGATAAAAGAGCTATTGTGGGTTTTTCTATTGTGGGTATAGCCCAGTCATGCGAGTGTTACTTTTTTGACAGAAAATATTTTTCTTTTTTTTCAT
The DNA here is from genome assembly GCA_963855885.1 of Coenonympha glycerion. Classification (NCBI taxonomy): domain Eukaryota; kingdom Metazoa; phylum Arthropoda; class Insecta; order Lepidoptera; family Nymphalidae; genus Coenonympha; species Coenonympha glycerion. The sequence continues at coordinate 1,620,149 of OY979646.1, forward strand.
TTTAAAGCAGTGAAATCCTAATGGTAAAAACGAAGGTCTAGGCAAGTTGAGACAAGTCAGGCATACGTACACCACAGATTTTATTTAATGTGATCGTGGCAACAAAATATCCCTTGGAAAGTCGTGTGAAGCCTTACCAGGCTAATGTGTTAATAATAGAGTTTCAGACATAATTAATGTTGAAATAACATTGTTTTGGGGTAGAAGTTTAACCAATGTATCTAATAGATATTACATAACATGGTACTAAAAAATCGCTTGATTAATAATTTTGATTTTTATCCTGTTTGGATGCACACTTTGTACATTATTATATTGAAAATTGTAGTAATTATTATCAAATGGGTCTGATAATGAAGTCTTCTTATTATAAAGGTGATTTTTAATTGTTTTACGTTTTTCCTATTTTATTATAAAAATGATTATTTTATTACAAAAGGCATTCATGTTGGCCCAAACTAAGTGAAAGTAACACAATTTAAACAGTGGGTAAAAACTCTACTATGATGAAATCCAAAGTTACTGCGTAGGTAAATAATTATTATGAAAATTACACTCAAAAATTTATTTAAGTTAAACAGAAAACTGTCAAAACTTGTTACATTAGTGTGCCGGACTGCAAACAACACTAGGCCCGATTGAAAGCGATGGTGCGTTAAAGGAAAATTGAGCTTTTTCCTTGATTTGCGGATTGAATTATTGTGTACTGAATGATTTTAGCTTTTCCTTAGTTTGCTGGCACTCTGTTGTTTGTACTTTGTGGATTTTAAAGATGAGGCAGTAACTCTGTTTTAAATTACAGTTAATTGAGCAATGGGATACGCTTCTAAACTCTATTTTGACATATTGAACTTATTCGTTGCGAATTACTTTCCTTTAAAGCAAGTTAATTAATAAACTTGAAAGAATTATTTAAAAGACAAAATATTTTGTGGTTGATAGGGAATTACTGTATAGTCATTCTGGCTCAATTGGTTTTTAAGTACATTGTGAAAATGGAATACCTATTAGTATAATAGTAGATTGTTATACAAGGGACGTAAATAAGCTATTACAGAACAAGATCCAATTTGGCGCCAGTGCGAGCGCAGCTCGCATAGGGCGAATGGATCGCGTGCACTAGCTACTTGCAGGTGTAATAGCTACTTGCAACCGAGGTAAGCATTCTACTTTATATCATACTTGCGAGGTAAATAAAACATTGGTAATGCAAAATGAAATTTTAATTAGAATAATTAGCAAATTTAGAGAAAAAATAGAAAAAAATGGTTACTTATTATAATTAATTATAGTAATATTGATAAGAAAAGAGATTGTTTACTAAGGAGTTTTACATAGCATGAACTGTAACGTGAACATTACAATTCAAGCATAGTGCGACGTAATGTTGCCCTTGAACTGTAATGTGAACATTACAATTCAAGCATGTTGCCTTGAATTGCAAACACCAACTTACAAGGAGACTTTCCACCATAGTAATCCATAGTTACTGAGCAAGTATGATATAAATAGTATTATGTTATTGAATTTCGTTCGTTACGAATACATATATTTAGGACAAATTATATCACCTGTAGATCTGACATCAAAAGAAATTGAAAGACGAATAGCCAACGGCTGGAAGAAATATTGGTCATTAAAAGAAATTATGAAAAGTAAAGACCTCGGACTGCAAATAAAAAGTAGAGTATTCAATACTTGCATTCTACCCTGTTTGACTTACGGTTGTGAAACCTGGGCCTTGAACGTAAGTCATAGAACAAAACTAGCCAAGTGTCAGAGAGCTATGGAAAGGAGTATGGTGGGAGTTAAACTCAAAGATCGTCTCAGAGGCTATGACATTAGGAGAAAGACAAAGGTTACGGACATTCTAAACAAAATTGACTCTCAAAAATGGAGATGGGCTGGACATTCTCAGAGGGACAAACAAGCAAAGTGGAGCACAATTGTGACAAACTGGTACCCGCGGGATGCCAAGAGAAACAGAGGCAGACCATTCAGGAGATGGGAAGATGAGATAAGACAGACTGCGGGACCAAATTGGCGCAGGGTTGCACACGACAGGACACAGTGGAAACAGCTAGAGGAGGCCTTTGCCAATAGGCAATTCGAAACTAGAGACATTTTATAACTATGGACATTTTTATAATTATGGAACATTTTTAAATTGCAATTCTTTGACTGTACTTTAAAGACATTTTGCAAGGAATATAACATAACGAAATTTGTATGACTTGTCCCAACTGTTTCGAAATAAAGGCTATTTTTATTTTATTTATTTTATTTATTGAATTTCGTATTAAATGCCTTTAATTTAGGTCAATGTGAAATAAAGAATTTTTTTAAAAATTATAGATAAGGCATAGTTTAATAAAATAAATTATGACTCTAATGAAAAAAACCCTGTTGAGGAAGAAGACTTACTCAGGTCTTATAAACTGTCACGTCTTGTTCTTGTTCTAACGCGTCTGAGGCATCAAAGCTTTATGTAAACGCCCATCAGTCTCAAAACTTAACCGACTCCAATATTTGGTTACTGTGCATGTTAACAAAGGTGGCATATTATATTAACCCAAACTTAACTGGGAAATTTATTACTAGAGTTCCAAGAAAACCATTACCACGCAACCCCAAGATTTCTTACACTATTCCACATTTGATTTACATTGCTTTTTTAGTTTGTACAATGTAAGCAAACACGTGAAGAAAACCAGAAATGTATGTTGTGCAGTTGTGAAGTGTAGGGTAATGATAAGTTTAGAAGTCGTTTCCAGTACAAGCTAAGTACGAGGGGTACCAAGTTTGGACAGCCCCCGTCTGCTTCAAGACATGCACGTTATGCACCGCCGGTGATGACACGCTGTATGAGACAAAAGATTGAGTTATGCTTCGCCTATGCATTATTAAATATCTAACTTGGTTAACACTTTGATTTATGCGCGTTTTGGTAACCTTGTTGCTGGGTATGGGGTCAATCTGACCCGTGACTTTTCGAAAACAGAAAGGGATATTGTGATTCGTCACGTTACTTATAAATTGCGTTCGTCATACTGATACATAGATTCAAAGATTCAAAGATTCAAATCATTTATTTCATATTGGCCACTACTTGTTAGCACTTATGAATGTCAAGTAGGTACATATACTTATTAATAGTGATAACTATTTAACGACTTAAAAACTAAGTTTACGAGGGTTCCATACCTACCGTCATACCTACAAGAATACAGAAGTGACTACTAATAACTTTGTATTCAAGTGATCGTAACACGCACGTAACACGTATTACCACCAGCTGCTCTCTGTGAAATTGTTATGATTTGTAATTGTTTTTAGATGCAATAATATGTTAATTCGAGGAATATAATATGTAGCTTGTAGGTATACAGGAATGTGTGACAAAAAAATAATCAATGAGTTTACGATAGTTTTCAGTAAAGGAGTAAAATATTTTTCCTTACAAATATCAAATTTTGTGCTTTTAAGAAATACGACTCGCATTCCTTTGTTAAAATTAAAACTTTTACTTTGAAAATTGAACTTAAGAAAACCAGGCTAGAAAAATATCTCGTTTGATTGAATTTCGGTTTTCAGCCGAAAACATGTAGGACTGGGTATTTTCGACCCAGTTGTGAGTTGAAAGTGTTAAACTTTCGTCTTGTCTGTAAGGAAGTATTCCTGTCTAATATTAGTATGTAGTCCCAAGTTATGATTTATGGTTTTAAGGAAACTAATATATGAGTTGAGGTGTTTAAGTTAGTATGAGTGAACCAAAGAAAGTGAAGATTTTTTAAAATAATACTAGGCGCCACAATTATGTTAGGAAAAACCATTACGTTCTTTTCTTCTACAGTTGGATATAAACCTGTATAATATTATAAGTTATGACTTATCTGCGCCATTTCTAAGTAAACTCAGAAATGAAATATTTAAGTCATATGGCTACAGCTGTGAGGTATCGGTTACGGTAACAGTGTGAGGTGTCGGCTACGGTAACGGGGTCGCGAGTTCAATGGCTTTTATCCATTTTATAAAATTGAATCCTCGGGTTTGATTCCATTTAATAAAATGGATTCGATCCCGGGGCCTCGTGATCTGCAGCCGAACAAGCTTACCACTAGACCATCGAAGCCTTATAAACATACAAAGTTATTAAAATGAAAATAAAATTGTAATGACAGTATCAGACATAAAGCGGCAAAAAAAACGCCGTCAATGCTCTTAGCCTCTTCGCACACGGCTCGTAAGCGTATCGTTATGACGCTACGCATAACAATAATATTATGACAGTTACGTCTCCTACGATTCGCTGGAACACCGCCTCGAGCACGAACATTTTCAAACATGTTCGCTGTTTGAAAATTTTCGTGCTCGTACTGCTCTCGTCGTACGCGAGGATTACGCTACGCTAAAGGTGAGTCTACGCTAAGTGAACCGAGCACGAGCCGAACACAATTCGTCTAGTGTGAACCGACTTACAAGCCTCGAACGAGCGCGCTGCGAGCATTTCGTTCGTGTTCGCCTGCGTTCCGCCTGTTCTCGGTTTTTTGATGAACACAAAGGATTCGGAGGAGGAAGTTCGTTGTACGTTCACACTTGACGCCGCGAACGATTAAGCCGAGAGCGGCTCCGCTTGTGCTTTGCTCGTGCTCGGTTCGTCTAGCGTAGACGTTTTTTTACGCTTACTAGCCGTGTGCGAAGGGCCTAAGAGCCGCTGTAATTATTATTACAGCTTACATTAAAATTACTGCACTGCACTGCAGGTGCTCGTAAAGTGCTTACATTTTCCAACTAATGAGGTTTTTGAGAACGCGAGCTGCCGGGACGCTGCGGAATTATTTCCACCCTCTTAATGATAATTTTAAGCATACATAACGGTTCTACTATCGTTAACGTATCGGATTTTATTATTATAGCTAGAATGGTGATATGGGGAAGATATTCACTTGATGTTAAGTGATATGCATGCCCATGGAAGATGCAGTGCGTTCTAAGACTTTGCACTCCAAAGTAATACGACGCACGGTACTACATCAGTTTAGTTTCTATTAGCACAGTAATTTCTCAGGCTATAGTGCCCTTCAAAACAAAACAAAGTTATGCTTCACGACTTCTATTACTTCACGACAGAATATCCGAAGAAAAAAATTGTCGGGAAAAAATCTGTGCCAGCGAAGTAAATGGTTGGATGACATAAAGAGATCCCCTCTTAGAGGGCCTAACATACTTATTAAAAAGGCAGCTAAAGATTATTTTCTATTGGAAATTCTACCGCCAAACTTCGCTTTTAAGATGGTACAAATTGATGTAACGAAAGCTTACTGTAGTAGGCATTAAGGATTATTTACGTGAATCAAATGCTTAGGAAAGATGGTGAACTGCTGCAAACTATATAAGCTCAACTAGGTTTTAGAGCAGCTGTAAAATGATGATTACCTCAGTTGAGCTTCTTGTGGGTTTTTTCTTAGGGCAGAACGCGTTGGAACCCTCATAAACTAAGTTTTGAGTCGACTGTATTAGTTATCACTAAATACAATACAGTCAAACCTCTCAAGGGACCGAGATTTGTTTTCCCTCACTAACCTGGGTTTCACAGTTGGAAGAGCTATATGACCGCGGGTCTTGGCAAATACTCTCTTAAAAAGAGTTTTCTCTCTTACCCAGTTGACACTTAATCAGGTTTGACTGTATATCCCAATTGTATATGTATATTTTATTGACCTTTCATAAGCATCTGTACATTAGGCCTATGTGAAACAAAGATGTTTTGAATTTTTTTTTGTAATTGAGGTGAGATGAGATATTCAAGTAGTAACTTGTAAGTGAATAAAAACTTGAAGGTTTAATAAACACGCTAACCGCTAAAAGAACAAGGAAGGCATCAACGACCCCAACACTCGTAATATAAAATTCCCGCCGTCTGAACCCACAGCCGGTCTTGGTCTGAGTACATAATGTTTAAAAATTCACCAGCGCCTAAACCAACGCCGAGATTTCGCGAAACATAAGAAAAACCCCGCTTTGTTTCCACACTCAGACGGCCGACTGTTTACTAATTAATGTTGCCCGCATGCTCACGTGTAGAGGCACCACGGTTTTAACGCTCTAAGGATTTTACTGGTGGTAAGAATATTTTGTTACTTGTGGTAGGGACTGTGTGGAGAACGTCTGGGCAGGTACCGTCGCAGTTATGCATTTGTTGTGTTCCGTTTGTAGGTGACGAGGTTATAGGTCAAAAGATTGGAACAGTGTCCCCTGAGTCAAGTGACATACAGCGTTATGTCGCGACATAATATGTACTCGTGTTATGAAAATAGAACAAAATTAAAAAAAAACGTATGCGAACTATTGCTTATATTTTGACTGTACTGAACGTCAAATCCAACGATATAGATCAATGGTCAAATCGCATACTTTTTAGATTCGTCATGTCTGTCTGTCTGTCTGTACGTCCGTATATCACAGTCATTTTTTTTTAATTCCGTTCCATTTCTACACGTCTCGAACTAACGCTATTTGTCGTATAAGTTTAACATCATACTTACGCATAAAAAAAATAACTGAAAATCGAATAATATAACAAAATATCCGAATCTGAATTTGAGAAATATTTTTTGAATCAATGAGGTGAAAATAGTCCTACTATTGCAGTCGCCCTGTGCCAAAGTAACCGAACTGATACCGAGTGCAATTATTGTGAAAATCGATGAAAGACCCAAGACTCTTAATTATTACAGATTTATTAAAAATATGTAGATATTTAAATTTCCAAAAAGCCCTTCGCCCGTCCCTCCACCCGCGTAAAATTGAATTTTCATCAATCCTGAAGAAATCAAACATTCAGCGTATGTGTTATAATCTACCTCCATTCCAAATTTCAATGAAACGAGGTAATAAACATTCAAAAACAGCTAAAACACTTAAAAACAATCTTTTTTTATGTACCTACATAAAAAAAATTGGTCGTTATAATATCAGTATGAAAACAAAATCTAACACCACGATATGGTCACCATACACTTTTCCCGTGCACTCGTCGCCTGCTGTTGCCACTTTTTATTTGTAATTACTTGATGTGTTTCGGATTGGAATTAAATCTCGTCGCCGTGTTCAGTGGCCGTAACAACGCCCGTGCTAGTGCCCACGCGAGTGCCCACGCTAGCGCCCATGCCAGTGCCCATGCTAGTGCCCATAACACTGCTTGTGCTCATGCTCTGTACTCTGCTTGCAGTGTTTTGTTTGCCTACTTGCGCTAACCTCTTTCAAGTTAGTACGATGACATCAGCTGTTGAGATTCATCAATGGGAGACATTTTTAGTGATAGTACCTACTTGATACAGAGAGATGGGATGGGCGCCTTAGCTCTTCATATTATAGTGATATTTTTTTATCAATGAAGTCCAGGCAACCCTTGAAAATGTATTTGTGGGATCTAAAAGCGAAGAATGACTGACTCACTGACTGACTGATATCTACAACGAACAGCCCAGAAACATCGCATCGGTAGGTATCTTTATTAAAAGATATAATTTAACATCCACTAAGAAAAAATTTGAAAAATTCAACCCCCAAATATGGGTAAATAGACTCCCCCCTATTTTCCCTGCTATGAGGCGACAGAATTACCTAGGCACCGAAGTATATACTAAGTCAAACTGTTTGCAATAATACGTTGCCCACAGTTCTATAAAATGTGTAAAAATGGCAGTGACCATTGCAGGCAGTTCTTATGTAATGCCCGTTAGTGCGACAAAGAGGGCAACATGCATGTTATTGCCCCGCGTGCAGCCGGTCACTACGGTAAGTTTAGTAGTAATACAGTAAAGCTAGTAATAAAAATTGATACAGGTCATACGTAGTTAGCAAGTCTATTAAAACTACGAACATAATAATAATAGTTGAGCGAAGAAATAGTCTAGATTATTGGGAGCACTAATGGTACGGAACCCGAAAACCTTGCGCTGCAAATTGCGGTTTTCAATATTGTGAAACTGTTATTATTATTGCGCTTGCCATCTCTGTTAAGGGGAAGTGCTGAAGTGAACCTTAAATAAAAAAAAAAACTTGTGGTCTTTACGTGATGATATTTGATTGAATGTTTTGAATATTATGAAAATACAACAAAAAATATGATTGGGTAAATGCTTTACAAAATCATCATGATATTTTGTATTATTTGGTTTTTGGTGGATTGAAACCTAAACCGAACTTGAGGCAATTTAGAAATTATAAAATCCCAAACTGAGCCCTAGGTCTGCTATGGTGCCTCAGTTTCCTATCAATGACTTCATAATTGTTACGACTTATTATGGTAATCTAAAAATTGGTATTTTAGGAACTATAGTAATTGAATTAATTTGTAATCTGTTTGTGCCATGTTTAAGACAGATATGTTTTTCTGCCTTTGTCGCTCTCTTTTCCCTTTCTGGTCCATATTGATATATACAGAGAAAATAAACTTACCCTTTAGTTCTTCCACGGCTCGATAGATGTCGTCGTATTGAGTTAGCTCACGCTAACTGCAATCCTTACGCCATATCATTTTACATGTTTGCTAAATCTTAAATATTATGATTTTTGTGGATTATTTTTATATCTTGTCGTGGCGGCAAAAATCCATTTTCTGTCCCCTGCGAGCTTCCATTTGAAAAGAAACGTCGTTACAAAAGTTTTATCAACAAGCGTCTACCTCTACCCCTTAAGAAAGACAAAGTTTCATGCGACGAGACTTGGCAGTCGGGTTAATTTGCCGATTTGTCGAATATACGGCCGTTTAGCTGAAAGCTTACGAGCCGATATCGCTGGGTCGCGTGTCACAGAGTACAAACCTTCCCGAGTTCGTTGTGGTCTCTTCTCATTATTTCTTCGTTTTTCGTTTCAGCTGACGGACGTCCACTGCTGAACAAAGGCCTCCTGCAATTTCCAGCCCACATGGTCCTGCGCTACCTGTATCCCAGCGCCTTCCCGCGACTCTTTTAATGTCGTCAGTCCATCTATCTTATCGGAGGCCTGCCAACACTGCGCTTTCCCGTGCGGGGTCGCCATTCCAGCACTTTGGGTCCCCAACGTCCGTCGGTTCTACAAGCTATGTATATGCCCCGCCCATTGCCGGATTATTTCTTAGGAACATAATATTTTCTTTTTGGACGGTATCGCGCAAGTGGCTATATGAAAGAAAATTAATTATTTTGCGCGACGAAGATCACGTTACGAAGAAAACCTACCAAAATCTTCGAAACTCTACGACGAAAGTTTCTCTCACTACAACAAAATCGGCACGTATATAATATTTTGGTTTTCAACTCGTTGCCGCAAACTAACTTAAGACAGCGCCATCTATCGACTGATGAGTGAAACACATGAGAATATAAAATGGAGTTTTGTTTTAAGTGTTGTTCCATAGAGTTGGTTTAATATTATTCCAGAATATGTTTCTAACGATTGTTTTACAACACTCTTTTTTTAAGTAATTAGGTTTCCTGCTTTTTAGAACTTATCACTAAATATAGGAGTACTGAAAACTCATTGAAACTCCTGTGGCAGGACTCAATAAAACAACGTAAAGCCCGCATCGCCTCGTTATCAGCGTAATTAGAGCACAGGCACTTTAGACCCCGCGCCGACCCACTTTTTATTTATTCATATTTAATCATAAATTTCAATCTTGTTTTTCTGAGAGCGAATTTTAAATTTACGCTTACGAGAACGACTATCGGCTCAAATAAATCAACCCTGTCCATTCGGAGCGATTCCGCTCGATTTCCCTACCGAATTTATCGATATTACGATCTTTTCAGTTATCTCGCGAAAAAATATGAAGGCACGGAAAATTTTGATCGCGAACAAAAAATGTTTTCGCGTAATTGTGTACAAAGTTAATTACGATAGCTGACGTAGATTATAAACGAACGGGTTGAGGAATTATGGTTTTGTGTTTGTTATCTGTGCTTTGTTTTTAGTTAAAAATAAAGGTAATTCGACGAACAATTTTCCTTTATGGGTGGTATGGCGGAGGGAGCTAAGTGAGAGGAAAGGATTTTTTCCATCGGGTATAATCCAGACACGAAGCCTATTCACGAAATCCCATCATTTATGCGTTTTTATCTTTCCTCGGTAACCAGTATACATTCAATTTACAAATATTTCAAGTATGCCTTGTGGCGTTTGTCGTGGAAAGCCATGCAGGCATAGCATCACAAAATTCCTTCGAGAGCTTTCCTCACAGTTATTAGCCTCAACTGCTGGCAGAAGAGCTGGCTTATATTTACGAAACGAATCAGACGTGCTCCTAGATTGTGTAAGAAAAACGCATTCATCGTTATCGTAATCGTTTACAAGTTCTGCCCGCTGATTGGTTCCCTGATTAACGTCAGCCAATCGGGAGGCAGACTTTGCTAACGATTACGATAACGATGAATACGCTTTTCTTAAGCAATCAGACCCCAGCTGTTCAACGCGGAAATGCAGCCAGTATTCTTGGCACCGTGTCACTGTCATACGAACGAAACTTCGTCCCAACCGAGTGCTCCACGACATTAACGCATTCTTTTTTTAACATTTCCTACTTGTTATCACCATTCCCATATCACTTTGTGATTATAAATCATTTACCCAATCCTAATACTGAAATAATCCCTCAAAGAGATACAACATTTAAACGAATTAACCCTAAAAGCTTCGTATGAACAGTAACTGAAATCATATTCCCCGAATAAAGCGAGGGTCCCGCAGCAAACGGCATTCCGTCTCATTCGCCAGTTATAACGAGAGTGTAACTCGATTTCACCATAATCTACCCCCCATGAGCCGGGAGGGACCCCAAATTGCATATAAATTGGATCTCCCAAAGGACTGGGTTCTAATCCGAAAATGGATGCATTGAAAATTATCTTTCAGTTCAGTTTACTTATAAATCATTACTCATGTTATAAACTCCATAATATTATTTTTGTTTTGACGACCTCCCTTGCGAGTGGCGCGCGTTTGGGTTCAAGTGGGAGGTCGTGGGTTCGATTCTCGCCACGGGCCCCTTTTGGACAGTGAAACAGTGGGCATAAATAAAATGCAATATGGCGATATCACACGGATTATTTATTGCGCATTCAAATTACAAGTAACAGCGTTATATTAATTATTATTAGTACACTTTACACCACTTAACTTATCACTCACTGCACGTTTGATTAAGACCGCAAAATGAACTCGCAATCGTATATATTAGCTGACTTCCCAATAACTGGGTAGTGAGAGGGCGGCTAGTGGCTCGGGTGGCTACGGGTGGCTTCGGTCACAATCGTGGCAAGTTTGGCGGCAGTGACCGTGATTGGCTGGCTATGGCACAATGTAGGCTTGCTGTGATTGGCGGGCGGCAGGTGGCGATGCGCACTGTTATTGGCCCAGGCTGTGTGACGTAACAACAGACTTCAAATAATATTAACATACTACAAATATTACAAACATTGGAAGCTGTTACAGTACTAATACTGACTACGGTAAGTAATCCCTAACAATAGCTGTACAGTGCACAGCATCTCACCTGAATGCTAAATTACAAAGCGGAACTTAGAGACATAAATATAATATATCTGCGGGTAATATGCAGTTAGTTACAAGTAAAAAATTCAAAAGTGACAAACTCCCATCTTCTAATACTGATTTGTATATCTATAAGCGTGGGACGACCTATTAGAAAAAATTACTTGACTTTAGATGAAATGGCAGTTATTTACCTAACTCATAATTTCCTTAATAAAATCTGCCAAGTGCGAGTTGAACTCGCGCATCAAAGGTTTCATACCATTATCTATAAAAAATCGCAAAAGCGCCCTTCAATATATTATTTATTCTATTTAGTTTGTTATTATTACGACTACTTGATAGACAGCTATAATAGCTGGTCATGGTTCATAAGATATGACTGCACATGCCTGGTGACAGACGTACAGGCATCCTTGACTGTTTTTTTTTTTTTTTTTTTTTTATTATGAATAGGCTTGCGCTTGACTACAATCATATCTGATGAACAGAAATGATGAGGTCTAGGATGGAGCGCGCTTGCCTAGAAAATGCCTATTCACTCTTCTCTTGATTCTCTTCTATTCTCTTCTCTTGTTCATAAGAGCCTGCGGAATCGTCTTAATAATAGCGTCCCGTTTTCCTCTTTTCATACGGAACCCTAAAAACCATACATTGTATGACTACAGAGCCCCTAGCAACACAGTACGCAGTACGCAGTCGGTACGCGGCGCGGATTTGATTGCACTTGCGCGCACATTGCTCCCGAAGGGCTGACGCATGTGGGTCACCTGAATACCGCCCGAGGGTGCAGCGTATAATAACTCCTCTCATAACGAGCCTCCTCGCCCCCGCACGCTTTATACGCGGAGATGTCAATGCAAACGCCTGCACGACTACATCACTGCTTCTCTTATAATTATGCCTCTTTACAAATCTACTATATAAAAATAAGTCGGGTTTTCCTTCCTGACGCTATAACTCCAGAACGCACGAACCGATTTCCACGGTTTTGTTTTTTTTTTTGTTCCATTCGTTGGAAAGGTCTCGGGCTCCGTGAGGTTTATAGAAAAGAAAATTCAGGAAAAATTAAAAAAAAATTAAAAATTAAAAAATGTTACATAAAAATAAATGATTCTGACGAATTGAGAACCTCCTCCTTTTTTTGAAGTCGGTTAAAAAGGAAGCCATATATCTGGTGGCGAAACGGAGTTCGCCGGGTTTGCTAATAAATAAATATATATCAGGACATTATGTACACATCGCAATCTAGCCCCAAAAATAACTGTTATACATTCATATATACATAATACATAGATATAATATATTGAAAAACACCCAGATTTATTGGGCAAACTTTCAAAAAAAATACCATTCCCCCCCTTATCTCCGAAGTTTACCAATCGAAAAATCTTAAATAATTATGATCAATAGAAATTAACGTATATTATTTGTTTCGTGACAGTATCCGGAATCCATCTTGAGTCAAGCGTTGCGTTTTTCTTGCCCGAAACCAGCTTATATCTTACCCCTCCGTGCATAGCGCCCTCTGATGCATCCTGTTTAACTTTTATAAGCACCGTGTAATCTTTCGTCATTATAGCGTCGTTTTTCGCGCCGTTCATATGCCAGCAGTTTTAATATTCCTTTGCGAAAAACTTAAATTTATTTTAATTTAATAATTAATAATTATTTTTATAATTACTTATTTAAATGTTTTAAATTTGTATATTTAACCTCTCCGTAAATGGAGAACCAAAGTGTATGTCAGGAAGTGAATCCTAAAAATACGTGTGCGTTCTCCATAACCGAGTTCCAGTGGCGGAGGTGAGTGTTGGAGTGGAAGACATCGAGGGATTCGCGAACCGTGAGTTACGTATATTTCAAAATCTATTCGATAACCGGCATTGTGTTTAACCAGTATCAAAAAACATATAGAAACGGTACATAGAAATTAAAATTTACGTAATGGATACGTTCTGGCTTAGCGGCCAACTGGAGGGTACTTTACAAAAATGATAAACATGTTTCATTATGGGTACCAAATCGTTTCGTTCTCCTAAAATATTGTACTACCCCGGATTCGGATAACTTTAAGTAAAATAATTAAAGGTTTGTGGCCGCGACTCTAAAAAGAAATCGTTGCTTCGTCAAAAATCTTAGCATATTATTTTAGTATATTTGGACAGTGATTCCGAAGAATCCTTGAGTCCGTATTTCTTGATTGACAAGGTTCAAATGCTATTTCTTTGTGTACCTACATTGAAATAATTAACAAGTAGTTGTAACTGGTATGCGGCATGAAAACTGATGTTATCATTTAACGCCGTAAACGTATTTTAAATCATACTGCTAAGAATTTTCATCGAAGTTAATTTTCGTATTAAATACCTAATACTTTGCAATCTATATGTAAGCATTAGTCCAGTCCAAAGCTTTTGTGAAAAGAGGAGGGGGAGGGGGCAGTCAAAGTAACTTTTTCTTTGCGCCCAACTCCTAAGACGCGTAACCAAACCTACTTCTACTCTAACCCTAAACTACTACTACTACTACTATACTAGTAAAAGATCCCTTGTCAAAAAATTTTTACTTGAAAGCAATGGCTAACGGTCATTTTACGGAGGCTGCTTTATAAACAAAATCAAGTGTTTTTGACTAATTCTAGTGCAGAGTTAAAAACGTATCAAACCGTTAACTACGCGCGTATTCCATTTATTCTAAAGCCGCCGCTGATATTATCACTGATCCTTTTTCCAATTCGTTAATATTGTGATAGACACTAAAACTACTCGCGATGTGTCTTTACAAATTAAACAAGATATTGGAGGCAACAGTACTGGAGCAGGAGCACCCCCACTTACTCTCAACATTCTCTCTGGTGCTCAAACCAGACCAGACATCTTGCTCAACCTGAGGCAATTCAACAAACTAGTAAAGCTGTTTAGTTTCTTTAGTCGCTTTCATGTACTGAGCTTTTCTTAAGACTACTAGATGGCGAATACAGATTTGAGTCAAACCTATTTTCGCGTACATACATAGCTCCGCATCGCTGATTTCAATCAATTAACATCGAAGTTCGCACAAACATCGCCTACTTCGGAGGACTTGTTTAACCGTTCGATCTTGCACCAGCACCCAAGACGATTGCGTCATTATCAATTCGGGTAGAGCATATCTTCTACGACGTGGTTCCTGGACTGAACAATCATAAGTCTGCGCTGACTCCGACGCAATGCCTCGAGTTTCTCGGTATTGCCTGGGACACAAAACGCAAACGCAGTGTCCCTGTTGGAGCCGAAGTGCCATAACGCTATCGCAAGGCATTTCAGCAGCAACAACTCATCGCAACAGTGGTCTCTCAAGCAATATCAATCTCTAATGGTGAGACTAAACTTTGCGACGTTCGTAACTTGAAGAGTTAGGCTTCGCTGTCGCGCACTGCAATACTATAGCCGACGGCTGACGAATGATCACTACTACATTCCAACGCAATCACTCAATAACAATCTATTACGAGTCGAGATTACTTTCACTATAAATACTGCGATTATTGGGCTGAACAATCTCAAGTCTGTGCTGGCTCCGGCGTAATGCCTCGAGTTACTCGGTATTGCCTGGGACTCAAAACGCAACGCAATGTCCCTGTCGGAGCCGAAGTGCCTAAACGCTATCGCAAGGCATTTCAACAACAGCTACACATCGCATCAGTGGTCTCTAAAGCAACATCAATCTCTCATGCTGAGACTAAACTTTGCGAAATTCATAACTTGAAGAGGTAGGCTTCATTGTCGAGCACTGCAAAACTACAGCCGACATCTGCTGATTAACCATTACTACATTCCAGTCATTGGCAGACTATTCATTACCCTACTAGCGAGCTCAGAATTTGAGTAGTGATTCGAGCCCATAGGAGAACGATGAAGGCTTACAATTCTGTCCGAGCAGAGCAGTTTGGTGACGTACAAATTACTGGATCCTGGACAGTACGCAGCGATACTACACTAGCAAAATCAGCTGCAAAAAGCCCAGATACTCCTTCAAGCAGGCATCCGCACAGTCTTCGCCTAAGTTCCTCCAGCAAATGCATCGACTTTTTTCATTTCTGGTTAAAATAACGTGCATCTTATAGCTCAATACTTCCAAGCACAGAAACGAAGCGGAAGTGGACGTTCTGTCTCAGCAGAAGGTTTACACAGCGTGGCATCTGAAACTATACAGCACCTACAGTAGTCATATTTCAGATAGACCTCTCTAGCACCGAAAACAGCTTATGGGGTACAAAGGTACGTCTCAATGGATGATCAGAACGTTCAACACCATAACACATTTTACCATCGAAAGCGCTGCATGCTAATGCTCAGCTACTTGAGCAGCGGAAGTTACATAATAATTGCTCCGAAATGGGACAGTGTTTAGGAAAGCAGATGATCAAAACAGAGCCTTACAGCCCCTGTACACGATTGTGAATCCTGCACACATGGAACCGAATAGGAGCAGGAGCTGTTATTGTCAAACTAGCGAATACTACAATCAAATTGCACGCTATCTGCCGCAGCTTCGCAAAAACCGTCTATAAAATGTCAATATTCAAAATCCGACTAGGAGCAGGAGCAGCATATTTGACAAAGTAACGCTGATTCATCATCAAAATTTTTTATTTAACCATATTCTATTAAAAACAATTTCTGTCTTAGACAATGACTGACATATACATTACAATACTTATACAGCTACGCATCGCAACAGGGATCTCTCAAGCAACTTCAATCTCTAACGGTGAGACAAAGCTTTGCGACGTTCGTAACTTGAAGAGGTAGGCTTCGCTGTCGGTTTTTACTGTTAACTTCAAGTCATTGATGACCTCATATTCATATTCATTTTCGATCTTAAACTGTTACAAGATTATATTACAAGAATATAGTACCTTTGCATGCAGTTAATTAGTTTTTAGTCACGTCAGATTTTAATTTTAGTCCGTATTGTTTTACAACTGATCATTTAAAAATAATAATTTACTTACAGTTAACACTTAAATTATTCAATCTCTTAAATACTACAGTAAAGAGGATTTTATCTTGTTTCGTTATCAAGCTTGTTACACTTTAAATATTCTGTGTTCAGCTTGTGGGTCTGCATCTGATAAGTTCATCAAAGATTGGGCTAGAATGTCGACTTCAAGACATCTTTCTAACTCCGACGCAACGTGAGTCCAAACTCATTAGAATTAGATGAGACGCGAAACGCTACACAAGTCATTCTTGGAGCCTTAGTGCCATGCATTACGCAAGGCATTTCAGCCACAGCTATAGCATTGCACAACTTCAAATCAAATCTTCGAAACATCTGTGCAGGATCCGCCGCAATGCCTCGAGTTTCTCGGCATAGTATGGGACGTTAAACACCACGCAATGTCCCTGTCGGGGCTAATGTGCTAAATGCTGTCGCAGCGTCAGCTTCAACATCGCAAATGGTCTCACAACCAATATCATTTTTTGATTGGGAGACTAAACTTTGCGAAATTAGTAACTTGAAAATTATTAGCTTTAGTCGGTTTTCAATGCAATATTACAACCTACAGCTGCCGAAGGATTATTCATACCATAAACTGATCATACCTCTTACACCACACTCTAAATAGTCTATTAATAATTTGGCAACCTTATTTATTGGTTTCGACTAAAATTATTCGTTTTGGGAATCAATTCAATACTCCCTAAGCTAATGATAACTATTTTAATCGTAATATTTTGTTCTTATCATAGATTTCAATGCTGTATTATAAGGTTATATCTAAACAATAAGTAATATTATTATTAATGCTAAATTAGATTATACTGTTCATCATTACTTCATTCTAAGTAACACACATTATAGCGCCCGCTTCGCAGCACCAGGTGATAACAAACACATCACTCACGATGGATTCCGGATACTGTCACGAAACAAATAATAGAGAGTTTTAACTACCAATAAAACTTACCTATTATTTTTTCAAAACAGTATCCGGAATCCAGGTAAGGTCTACCTGGTGCATCTCGAGTTCTATAATGACGAAAGATTACACGGTGCTTATAAAAGTTAAACAGGATGCATCAGAGGGCGCTATGCACGGAGGGGTAAGATATAAGCTGGTTTCGGGCAAGAAAAACGCAACGCTTGACTCAAGATGAATTCCGGATACTGTTTTGAAAAAATAATAGGTAAGTTTTATTGGTAGTTAAAACTCTCTATTTTACAGGAAAAATAAAATCAACTCGCTGACTAATATAGATACTTTTTTTGATAATAAAAATAACCCGCTAAAAACAAAGTTACGTTTGCGGTTTGCCAACAAAAGTACCTACATGTAAATTATACTCGTAAATTCATGAACAAAAGTGATTCTTTCAATGTTTTACTTCTTTTATGGTACGGAACCCTCGGTGCGCGAGTCCGACTCGCACTTGGCCGGTTTTTTTAGCTAGCTGTTGCCAGCAGCTTCGCCCTAATTTATTTTGTTTTTTACGTATCCCGTAATAATGATACAAGATAGACATGTTCCATCATGGACATAAACAT
Organism: Coenonympha glycerion; assembly: GCA_963855885.1. Lineage (NCBI taxonomy): Eukaryota > Metazoa > Arthropoda > Insecta > Lepidoptera > Nymphalidae > Coenonympha > Coenonympha glycerion. The sequence goes on from OY979646.1 coordinate 1,638,221, forward strand.
ATCCATATGGATATGTCTATATATTAATCAATATAGAACTTCAGAAAACAATTATTCTGACCAGGGGGGCTACCACCGTGACCTAAAGTAATATTATTGTAATATTGTTTTAAAATTTCCATACTGACATTATATGAAAATGTCAAAACAATATTACAATAATATTACTTTAAATCACGGTGGTAGGCCCCCAGCTCCTAATAGTCCATATCGTGATGTTTATAGCCTTTTAGCCTTCCTCCAAATAAATATATTTTTCTTTTTTTAACGCTATACAAGTTAGTAGGTACTTGACTGCGATCTCACCTGATGGTAAGTGATGATGCAGCCGAAGATGTTAGCGTACTAACTTGGAAGGGGTAAGTTATGTCACCCCAACGGTTTCTACACAGCATCGCACCGGAACGCTGAATCGCTTGGCGGTACGTCTTTGCCGGTAGGGTGCGGGTAACTAGCCACGGCCATAGCCTCCCACCAGATCAGACCTGAGCCAATTTAAAACGTCGCCTTTCTGTTACATTCTCTCACAAGCCTGTCGCACCCACCAACTTATTCATAAGAGTGAGGAAGACAAAAATAAAATCCGTATAAAAAAATATGTATTCATTTTGAACACAGCATTCATCCCACATAGATTGCACTTTCGTGCATATTGCTCCCTGAAGGGTCGGATATAGGTCACCTAAATACGCGAGCCCTTTGTAGGGTAAATGCTCATGTTATGAACCATTTAACTTTTAAATAATTACAAAATTTTAAAGCTTATTTATACTAAAACCAGTTCTTTTCATGCGCACATAAAAGGTGCCAACGATATTGGCTTAATTTCCACATTTTTTAAACAATTTCAAACGTCCCATCCCAATTTGAAAGTAACAGAATGTGAAATTCACAATCGCTTACGCAAACACTTGTGTACTTATGTAGGTGCTTTTATATGCTCTGCGTAGTTGGCAGAATTGTGTTGACATTGGGTACCTGCATTTGAATCTGTCAGGGCGTCTTTTAATATCAGTATTTTATAAGCATAAAAATAGAAGCGCTCCAACACTTACGAGTACCTTAAAAATAAATCTAATTTTATGTAGAAAATATAATCTCATCTTTCAAACCGATTTAAATTAAAAAAACCAGAGATAATCAAGACAAATCACGTTCACCGCTAGCGTGAAAGTAATTCCACTTTTGAAAAGAGGATTCCATCATTTTTATAGAAGTTTAATTATAATGGAGTCGCGCCAATGCATTTCAAATGCCTCCATTTTTAAAGCGCTATAAAGTCTTTTGTCCAAGATATCTTTCTTACCTTGATCGTTCTACTGAAGAAGAATATACCTCAAATGCCAATATGAAATCTCGCTGCCCACGATGCAATAAAATTCATGGTCAGACCTTTCAGTTGGAACTAGAATATTTTTTGTTTTTCTTAGAATTTTCGCTATATTTATATTCCACTAAATTTCTTTGAGCTTTTTCACAAATATATCAATTTGATCTCGGTCTGTCGCTTCTCAGAAACGACTTGCAGCGTATTATGTGATTTTATCAAGATAAAATGAACATGGATTTCCGGGAACATTTCTATATCGAAATGTTTAGGGTAGCTGCCATAATAACCAAGCCCGTGAAACATTCATCTTCTATTTTATCAGACGTGCATCTTCATCACTGATAAGAATCCTCAGGATATGGACATCTGAACGATTTACATACACCTTTTTCATACAAGCAAACAGTAGCGCCATCTGTCATATATTATTTGTCATATAGGTGGCTGCTGAGGGAACTGCAGCGTGGCCTTACTGTTGGTGGCAAAACAAACATTTTGGCACCGATAAACTAGTGGCATTTTTCGCGTCGACCACCCTGTCCAGATTATATGTCTATCATCTTCATACAATAGTTGGTACGCGTCCTCCGTACCTCTTACGTAGAGGTATCCTCTTTCACGGTATTGATTTCATTTTCGATATCAGTGTCGCTCCATTGAGCAGTGATACTTTCAGAGAATATATTCGTTTCGCTATAATATAACGGACGCCAGACCTACGTTATAGACTTATAGTACCATGGACGATTCAGTTTTGTCCAAAAGTACTTACTATTTTTTTTTGTTTTTCATTGGCTTTTGTGGATGCTAGGTTGCATAAACGTGGTATAAATGTTCTGTTCTAGGCTATGGAAGCCCTGGCCCATTATATTACTAAATTTATGACGGTCAAGGCATTATTAGGTCCAACCAGAATTGAGTTTCTTTGCCTAAACCGCTTTATCTATACGACACAAATCACAAGGATAGATATAGGCTATCATATAGCTTTGAAAATAGCCTCCAGGATACTGGCCAAATGTATTATGTGGAAGGCTTCTTATATTGTCTTCTTATGTTAAAATTTCATGTTTTAAAAACGTCAGAAGCCCTAAATCTGTCGTCATCATCATCTGTCATCTTACTACTCATTAAGATGAGCTACGTAACTGATTTTTTTCGCTTCGCTCTTTCCAAATTGTAGGTCTGGCGGTCGTGCGATCTCGGTCTCTAGCATTTCATTGGAGAACATTTTTTCAGTACATTTCACTTCAGTTCACGCTCCGCTCTTCGTTACAGCCGTTCAATGAAGACGCAACAATGGCGAAGCATTCTTATTGCTTCAGAAATATCAATTAATTGGAGACATGTTCTTATTGGAAGTTGAAACGGTGACATGAATCACGACCTACTTGACTTATTATAATAGTACACTTCGGGACACGTGTGGAAAGTATGTCATTTCTTCACTAGTGGAAATGATAATTCCACACGTGCATACAACGACTTCGAGTTTCGACCCTTGTCATTCGTCTTTAGGATTAATAAATCCTTTCTTATCCCTTATCTACATAAAGGGAACTTTTGAGCATAATGTCAGCTGTCTAGGATATGAATCTGTGGATAAGCACATTGGAACATTTTACGTCTCCTTCATTCAAGAAAAAAGTAGGTCCGGTGTGGACCGTGGTCCATAGACAATACTGCGGTCGGCTTACAACTGTTTGTGTTTGTGAATAGATAAAAATAGTAAAGATAGGCCGATCCGAACATTTCACGTAAACCTTCTTCATATAAGCAAACAGTAGCGTCATCTGTCAAAATACCCGCTGCCGCCGCTGACCGAACTACCGCGTGGCCTTATACTGTTGGTACTAATGACACCCATAAACTGGTGTTGTCGCCCATGACTAGCGTGCTTTGTTTACGGTTGCGCAGAGGGCAGCATTGGGCCGGAAGCGCCACTTACGTGCGCGGCGGCGCCACTTACGCGCTCGGTGCCGCCACTGTCGCGAGCAGTGGCGCCACTTCCGTTTATTTTACTTGTACAAAGGGTGATACAAATGTATAAAAAGGGCGAAACGGGGAAAACGAGGCAGTGTTGGTTTAGTCTGTTTCTAGTGTTGTTTTAGTGTTGTTTTAGTCTTGTTCGAGTCTTGATCGAGTATTGTTTTAGTAATGGCAGTCTTGATTTAGTAATACGAGCGGTAACAGTTAAGTAAAAGTGCAAAGTGAAGAGTCAACGTAGTATTTCGTAATATCAGAAGTGCTCAAGAACCACGTGTCCCGGTAAGCCTCGAGAAGAAAGGCATAAACGCAGGCGGACATCCAGTTGAATTTGGTAACATTTTTCTTTGTTAAGTAGCAGCGAAAAGCGACGCTGCCAAAGTGAGTTTAAACATTTTATTAGTCTCAGTTATTTTATCTGAATTTGGCCCATTATCGGATAATGTTAATATGTGGCTAATGGGTAGTAGCGCAATTAGTTTGGTTGCTTAAATAAATGTTTTAAAATCCCGTTGAAGTGCCGTGGAAAGCACATTTTTGATAAAGTAAAGAGAACTGATTGTTACTTATTTACATGATAAATCCTTTGCGCGTCAGAGCATGCATTAACGTTAAATATGAAAATGATCATTTTTCCAAAAGTTTTCACATAAACAGGTAGCATTCGCGACTCATTAAAATCAGGAGAGGCCGAACGATAAGTAATCACATATTTGATAGCTATGAATATTATGGTGTTTTGTGATCTTATAAGTCGGATGTTGTCAAGGTGATATTTCGACTAAATGGTTGATTTTTGTTGTCTAATGTATTTGCTTCGAACATAAGATTTACAGTGTGATGCAAAATTGTACCAGATATCCGAGTGAACACTGGTATAATGGTAACCGTGAGCCACGACCCTAGATGGCGGGTCAATACACGCTCAAGTTGACAAGTTGCCACATTCGCACTGTAGCATCTTGTGTTTTGTTGTAAAGGAAAGGTGTAGCGGAATAAAGAATATTCTGAATTCAATGTACACATTCAGAATGATCAAATTATCATTTGCTTAAACTAGTTTCTTGTATTCTGTTGTAAATGGAAGGTGAATAATGGATATTCTGAATTCAATTTACACATTCAGAATGATCCTAACGTCGAATTACCATTTGCTTAAATTATTATCTTCTGTTCTCAGCAATTACACCAGACAAACACGCAATTCGGGACGAATGCGTGTGCAGGAGGGCCGGATGTTGTCGCCCATGACTAGCGTGTTTTGTTTACGGTTGCGCAGAGGGCAGCATTGGGCCGGAAGCGCCACTTACGTGCGCGGCGGCGCCACTTACGCGCTCGGTGCCGCCACTGTCGCGAGCAGTGGCGCCACTTCCGTTTATTTTACTTGTACAAAGGGTGATACAAATGTATAAAAAGGGCGAAACGGGGAAAACGAGGCAGTGTTGTTTTAGTCTGTTTCTAGTGTTGTTTAAGTGTTGTTTTAGTCTTGTTCGAGTCTTGATCGAGTATTGTTTTAGTAATGGCAGTCTTGATTTAGTAATACGTGCGGTAACAGTTAAGTAAAAGTGCAAAGTAAAGAGTCAACGTATTATCTCGTAATACTGGCGACATTTTTTCGCGCTGTTTGCCCTGTCTTTAGTATACAAGTCTGTGTGTTTGTGTCAAACTTTGATTAGTTATCAAAGGTGTCAAAACACAATTTTTTGTCCCTAGTATACTGGCGATATTTTTTCGCGCCGTCCACCAAGTCCTGTGCATGCGTATATTTTTCTAAGTTTTAGTTTTTGGCTGGGCAATGATGAACCAGAACGGATTTTTCTTTTTGACCGAATTCGGAAAACAAAACTATTTTTTTCGTACTTAGCGGTAGAGTGTTGACTTCTTATAAGAACCTGTTAATTACGTGTGTCTAATAAATATTTTTTAATTCATTTTCAAACAAACATTTTTCCATTGTTAAAAAAATGTATCACAAAAGTCAGTGAGTCGTTTACCCTACAGTATACGCAGATATACGTCACAACGCTGCAGGGGGCTCGAAACTACGCAGTTGCAAACTCCACGTGTAACGGTTCGTTCCCCCTTCCGAGAAGTCTTATAAGCAACCCTCAATCTCGATATAGTCTAACTCTATCTATACGACAACTGTCATTTGTGACGGCCTCCCTGAGAAGTTGAATGCGCTCGCTTTGAAGCGGGTGGGCTCCGGGTTTGTTCCTATTTAAAACTACATATTTTTTCTAAATTTTCATAACTTCTACTAGCTGAACCGGCAAACGTTGTTTTGCCATTAGATATATATAAAAAAATAGATAAATTGATTAAAATTGGTTAAGTAATTAAAATTGGCCAACGCGGACAAACGATGTGACGCGTAATACACGGTAGAGTTTTGGCTTTTCATTAGAGCAAATCGTTTAGGCGTATGTATTGTATAATGATTTTCATATTCTTCCTTCTTAATCCTATACCTATAAGGGCGATGGGTACAATCCGGGCGCGAAAATTCAAATTGTATTTAGTTTTTCGCTCATAATGGACTAATTATACATCAAAGGCTAATGGCAATGGGTTTTGCGGGCACAAGATTTATGCATCTACATGTTTTTAATAAAAACTCTGCTCAACATTACTTATTTACTTCATATTGGTTCCCGATAGCTCGAAATCTGGGAAACTGCAAAAAATTATCTTTCGGGAACCAATATGAGATGAGTGGGAACTTTCGAACAAAATTTCTATTAAAAACAGGTAGATGCATAAAAAGTAGGCCCGCAAAATGCATTGCCATAAATCTACAATGTGTAGTTAGTCTGATATTTGCGAAAAACTAAATTTAATTTGAATTTCGCGGGCTGGTAGGGCCGCAACACCTTAAACGAGCAATTCTTGTATATATTTCTATATATTCTGGATCTCGGAAACGGCACGAACGATTTCCATGAAATTAAGTATACAGGGGGTTTTGGGGGCGATAAATCGATCTAGCTAGGATTCATTTTTAGAAAATGTCGAATTTAAAAATAAAATAAAAATATGACTCCTGCTGCCATCTATTGGCCAGTAGTTAAACTACCGAGCGAAGCTCGGTCACCGAGATATTTTTTTATAGAAGGATGATTTTTGCACAGCATAACTTGTTGTTGAAACAAAAAGTATCTAGACTCATTAATTTTTTAACGAAAAAAAAAATTGGTCGAGTGCGAGTCGGGCTCGCGCTTCAAGGGTTCCGTACCATCAAGACCAATTATCAATAGTATTAAAGTAAACAAAGCACCCCTTGCAAATTCAATAATACTTGTATTCTATACAAGAAATTAGTATTGAGGGTTCTGGACCATCGACCAAAAACAAGCAAAAAATCACGTTTATGATATGAAAGCCCCCCCTTTAGTCTTCATTTTATTCTAATTTTTAGTATTTGTTGTTATAGCGGCAACAAAAATACATCATCTGTGATTTCAAGTATGTAACTATCACGGTTCAAGAGATTATAGCCTGGTGACAGACGGACGGACGGACGGATAGACAGCGAAGTCTCCGTAATAAGGGTTCTTTTTTACCCTTAGGTAAAAAACCCTAAAAAGTATCTCATTGATTTAACAAAAAATAAACCAAGCGTCTTCAAAATGGATATAATCGGTTTAAAAAGCCCGGTTGGGTGTTGCTAGTTTAAAGCTTGGCGTGCGGCGGCGGGCGACGTACAGTGAATTTGTCGCGTTAGCGTGATAGGACGATATAAATAATTCACGGTGTTACAATAAAATTAAGCCCGAACTGCTGTAGCGCGGAACATTGTTGGAAAATGTCTCGAATAGTGCCGCCATGGGTTTGGTCATTGTGAGTCTTTACCGGGACTATTTAGAGATCATTTCAACCCATTTTTAGAGTTTCGTAGCCAAATGGCAGAAAACGAAGCCCTTATAGATTCGTCATGTCTGTCTGTCTGTCCGTGTGTCACAGACACTTTTTTCCGAAAATATAAGAAACTTTATTGTTGATACTTGGTGAGTTGATGTATTCTATGAACCGCATGAAGACTTTTACACGAAAAACAAAAAAAAAAACAATAAATATCTTCTCCATACTTAATTCTTTTTTCAAATCCTTCAAAAATGATATTGAGGTTCTGATTTCATTTTTTTCTAAAGTGAATAGTTTGCGCGAGAGACACGTCCAGCTAAGAAAGACTAAGGAAAATTTCACCTTAAGGCTGCCAATAAGGCTGGAGAAATATTAACGAATAGGATTGCACAAAATCTACGCTCCTCTTAAGTGGATCTAACCTATTGGTTAATATTTTTTCATTTCTCGGCTCCACTCTGGTGGGTTGGCAGCCTACTACTTACTTTAAAATAAAGTTTACTATAAAATAAAGAGCAACAAATATGGTTACCCTGCAGCTATCACTTGTAAATATTATACATTCCACAATAGTCTTTATTCCTTGTACGATAAGATTTTTCACGTCCCTATAACGACGGCGGTACATTTCGGAGGTATCCAACAAACAAACAATCTGAAAACAGCTTTCGCGTGCCCGTTCCACTTTCGCAGTATATTCAATTTGTGTGAATTACTATTGTTTCCATGTCCCATGAAATGTACTTATTTGTTAGTGACTAAGTGATAAAGGACAGCTTTTAAAGCTTCATGCTACAATTTGAATAAGCAAATAGTTTGCAATAATAACACGTCTTGCATTTTGTCAAAACCATCCTGCTTAATAGATACATAGTAGTAAAGACGTATTCTAGGTCGTATTACTAGTTTTATTACCAACCAACTATATGTATTAAGTTATCTAGCAGCTGATTAAGCATCCCACAATTGAAAAAAAGTAATAAAATAAGTATTAAATCGAACCCGCGACCTCCCACTCGCATCCGAGCGCGCGCCATTGCGCCAGAAAAGTCTTCGAAAGAAAAGAAGAGTACATATTTTGTTAAACATTTATATTATCATCTCAACCCCTTTTTATGTCCCACTGCTGGGCACGGGTTTCCTCTCAGACTGAGAGGGGTTTGGCCGTAGCCCACCACGCTGGCCGAGTGTGGGTTGGCGGGCTTCACACACCTTCGAGAACATTTTTGTCTCTCAGGCATGCAGGTTTCCTCACGATGTTTTTCTTCACCGCTAAGCAAGTGATATTTAGTTTCATAAAAACGCACATAAATCGAAAAAGTCAGAGGTGCGTGCCCAGGATTCGAAATCGTGACCTCCTTAAGAGATGCAGAGGTCAGAACCACTGAGCTATCACTGCCATTTATATTATAATGATGATGAATTCTGCACGGCGAGCGGCTTAGTTTATATAAGTTCCAAACGCGACCCTGAGAAACACCGCAATAAATTCAGCCGCTATCAACGTTATAAACAGTTGTACCTATTGGAATACAACTGCTTGTACCTTCCTGTAAATACAGTATAAACAACGGCACAAAGGAGCACTTTACGCTGTTGGCACGCCACACGAGGCGTCCCGCGTCGCTGAAGTAGCATCCCACATATTGACACAGGCTGTCATGAGCTGTTTGTTATTACAGATTGGAACGCGCCGTGATATGGTGCGCAAATATGTGTTTATTTGACAAATTCTTATGCCAATGTTGGCGCGAGATTCGCTTACCGACGTAGTGTGTTAACGGAATAAGTGTTTCTACTTTCTTAAGCTTTCTCATATATTAGGGCTTCTTATTTAATCATTCACCTACAATTAAGAGCTTTGTAGCGATTAATTTGTTGGTAAGTAACGATGAGCTGTTTGTTATTACAGATTGGAACGCGCCGTGATATGCTGCGCAAATATGTGTTTATTTGACAAATTTTATACCAATGTTGGAGCAAGGCTCGCTTACCCGACGGTCTATTTCTACTTCCTTAAGTTTCCCACATACTACAGCTTTTTATTCAATAATTCACTTATTCATTTAATAACAAATGACAATCACGGTTGTACCACCTATAATCTACTCTACATAATATTACGAGATCGCAATGCTAGCTGAAAAACACACACAAGCTGGCATGAACTTTTAAAGGAGATTCGCAGCGTAGATGAGATGTGAGCTATGCATAGCGGAGGTGTAAGCTGTGCATAGCGCAAATTGAATGATGATTTTGGCTTTCCGGGGACAAGGTAGCGGGGAAGAATCCACGAGAGGGCCAGCGGTGCTCTACTTGACCGCTAGAATATAAACAAAAATAGAAAAATGAGAATATCTCCGCTCTTTTTAGTTCAATCCATTTCCATCGAAACTGAGCGCAGATGCGTAAATACCGAAATCTAACTGGTTATTAAAAACATCTCAGCTCTCCTCTTCGCTTTGATGAAAACCGGGCCTCTCCGAAAATTCAGTGATGCGTGCGAATATAACCATATTTCTAAATAATATTTTAACAGATATATCTGTAATTGAAGCGAGGCTCGTGTTAGTGAAGGGGAGCGCGAAATGGCGTCACATTGAATGGCGTACGCCACAAAAGGCCCTCAAGACGTCGGACGCCTTCCGTCGCGAGGCACTGCCTTTATATAACTTTCCACCGCCACACACACCTCTTTATACGACTTTCCACTATCACTCAAGTCCTTTACTGAAACTCGGAGCTCAGAAATATGGTTTTCAATTATTATATAGTGTACTCCCAGAACATCAATAGAATCGACAACATTTATAATCATAACACAGACTTGTATACTAAAGACAGGGCGAACAGCGCAAAAAAATGTCGCCAGTTTATAAGAGCAAGAATGACTATTTTGCAACCTCCCCCGTCAGAAGTCAGTATAGGTAGATAGGTAAAGACCTATTTCTTTCTTTTTTTTGAATTTTGGTTAATCTAGCAAGCGTTTCTTATCCCTTTTCTACATTTTAAAAACTGAAGAACCTTGTTCAAAATTGTAGGTTTCTAAATATATTTTATTTTTACACTATGCAAGTTAGTACTTCACTGCAATCTCGCTTGAGCAAGTGATGATGCAGCCGAAGATTTTATCGTTACCTACTTAACTTAGAACAGGTAAGTAAACTTCACCCCGAATGGTTTCTACGCAGCATCGCGCAGGTACGCTAAAAACTAAAAAATCTTAGACTTGGGCGTTGCTATGATTAGGTATAGATGACTTAGTTGATTAATAAAATTATGATCAATGAATCAATTAGATAATAAAATAAATAGACGATATTAAAAACCTTTTAGTCTTTATTTGATAGGTACGTGAACACGATTTTTATTCATGCATATAAAAATCCCGGCATTTTCCTCCTGGCTCACTGCATGCCTTCAAAAGCCTCCTTAGTTCACAAAGCGTAAGTAAAGAATCGCGAAAGCCCCATAAAAAGACGAATGTTTATGGAAATTAATTCTGTACTTACTTTTCAAATGGAGTAAAAGGACGAGTAGGTCTCCAGAGTTTTATTACATTTCCTTTTAATTTTGTATGAAATGTAAAGGACTTTTCTCTTTTTGTATTTAGGCATAAGACACTGGCACCGAATATAAAATCGTACCTTGTAAATAAGTAAAGCAAAGAGATGGTGTTTAGTTAATACATAGTTAGTACGAGTAGGTACCTATCATTATCTTAGATAATGTAGATAATTTATCTACATTCCATTAACAGAAAACTGTATTCCATTTTACATTTTCATGTGTGATTTCACTCATCGCTCGATAGATGGCGCTGTCCTCAGGTAGCCTGCGCTAACAAGCTCGTCATACTATAAGTAAATATATATACTTGAGTGCATACGTGCCCATTCTGTTGACTAGTAAGGAAAACTTTTTATACATTTTCGTAGATTTTCTTCGTCACGGGATTTTCGACACTCAAAAATGCGATTTCTTTCGCCTAGCCTCGTGCGAGACACCGTCCGAAAAGAAACATTGTTTCATAAATCAATGACCATTCATTGGAAAGCCTAAAACTCACAACAGCTTAAGGTCGGCCTACGCTAGGCGAACCGAGCACGAGCGAAGCACAAGCGAAGCCGTATCGTTTCGTCGTTCGCGGCGTCAAGTGTGGACGTACAACGATCACAGTGTCTTCCAATCCCTTTGTGTTCCTGAAAAAACCGACAACAGGCGAAACGCAGCCGAGCTCGAACAAAATGTTCGCAGCGTGCTCGTTCGAGGCTTGTAAGTCGGTCCACACTACACGAATTGTGTTCGGCTCGTGCTCGGTTCGCCTAGCGTAGACCCCACCTTTATGTCAGTGTTTTGATGATATCCATCACCCTTTTCATTCATTTTATCCTAGTTTTTTCACCTTTGAAAATATGAAAATAAACTTTAAAATCAACTTTAAACGAGATGTGTGTGATTTTTATTTTTTTAATTAATGGTTTGTCACTTAGTGTTATATTGAGATTGGATGTCGCGTTAATTTACGTTTATGTTCGCTGATATAAATATGTTAACGCGGCGCGCTGGGGCGGGCGGCAAATTTATCGGCGCTGCGAAACTAACCGGAGATATATACGAGTGCTGTGCCGCGGCGAGGATGCCTCCGAAACTCACTATTTCACCCACCACAGACTCCTAGACCTCTCGGCGCAGTTAACGTGCCCTCTATACATGATTCCCGTTAGTAATAGACATATACACATAGGACCCGGCGAACCGCACAAAAAAGTCACCAGTTTACTGGTCTCAAAAATATTTGTTTTGACACCAACGGCGTCACAGTATTGTTTATGGACCACGGTCCACGCCACAGATCACTGTTGGTACGGGACGGGACAGTTTCCGCCATACTTCGGCATATATTAACGGGAAATTTGACAAATGGCCCTATTTTCTTGTATGAAGAAGGTAAGGAAGGGAATCTGCTCTTCATAAATCATCAGGCGCAAACACTTACTTAACGCTCTTTAAAGCGTCTGACGAAAGCTCTGGTCCAGGAAAATTGTCTGACACTTTTTGATACTAGTTTACTAGTACAAAATATATATGAAAATCAGCCATACAAATTTTAGTTAGATGAATCATATTATTTTAGTATAAACTGGCGACATTTTTTTGCGCCGTCCTCTATATCCAGGTTTTGTCTATTATCTTGGAATATCCTTTGGTCCCTTCGGCTAAAGCCACAATGAAAACTCCTACTCCATTACTCCTTAACTAAGCGTAGCGTTTTAGAGATATTAAGTGCAATTTAATAGTAATTTAATTTGAAATCCCTTTCATTATAGTTTTACGGCTCGTAGTTACAACGCCGCACCCCATTAACCAATAAACTTCAGACGATTATCACCTCTAAAACTATGAGATTAAAGTGTAAAAACGCGTGAAGAGAGTGCGTTAACTACAGAAACCTTATTCTATAGTCGGTACACGCTACTCCTGTCTCCAAGCGAGTTCATAAAATATTTTATGGCGGTAATAAAATTAGATACTACCTCACATTTTACACTAATGCTGCCCTTGCAGACGTTGCCCTGCCCTCTTTGATATACGTTTTTAATATAATATTTAACCAGGGTTCAAAAAATTTCCCCACCAAGACATTTTCTGGGATGTTACTAACTTTCAGCGAAAAATTTTCAGGTCAATTGGCCTTACTTAAACTTCGTTAAATAATTTTAAACTTTATAGAGAAACTTTACTTGTTACAAAAAAAAATATATATTAGGTACTTAAATTACGCCTATTTCCATATTTTTATCTAATCAAACCATTTGTTGGGTTCACAGAACCACAAAATAACTCGTCACAGATATTATATTATAAAACTCTATAAGGAAAACACATTGTATTCTCTCCTCCTGTAAAGAAGTCTCCCCGGCCCTCTTGCCAGCCGTCCTGGTGTCTAATAGGTATTATAGAACGTCTCATCTAGGTATAGATTGTCATATATAAGAATGAATGCCCCCTCACGTGTTTACGTTCTCCTGTCAAAAGAATAAAAGTAGTGATCTTGCCTATTTACATTAGGTACGTCTACTTTCAAGCTCCGGATAGCAAGCAAAGAGTCAGCTTAATGCAAAAAGTAGAGTTTAAAAGCAGGCAACACTGGGGAAGTGCAATAAATCACGTGACTGCGACGCACAGTCGGTCGCGGAATTCCGTGCGATCGCTCCAAACCGCTCCGACGTGTGCTGAATGGGTATTGTACTGAATGCGATGTATACATCCGTGTACATAATATTATATGCAACATTTATATACGTATAGCAGAAACGAACTCACAGAAATGATCGTTCGTGCGTTCGTTTCAGCTGGACAAAGGCCTCCTATGCAATGATTTCCAGCCCGCACGGTCCTGCGCTACCTGTATCCAGCGCCTTCCCGTAACTCTTTTAATGTCGTCAGTCCATGTGGTCGGAGGCCTGCCAACACTGCGCTTTCCCTTGTGGGGTCGCCATTCGAGCACTTGCAAATTTATACATCATGTATTTTGGGTTTAAAACGTTTCTTTATAGTATTTAAACTTCAGATCACTATAATTCGCTTAAATTACGCCGCCTGCGCCGTTAAACCCTACAAATATGCGACATCTGTACTTACTACGGATACAGAAGTCACTTGAATAAAAATAAAAGTGCGTGTTTGATTCGCGCACCGGGGGTTCCGTATTACTATAGAAAAATTAATTCATAAGAATCACTTTTCTTACCCAACCGCAAACTCAACTTGGTTTTTTGATAACAAAGAAAGAAAAAACATTTATTTCAAATAATTAATAAATATGCCACACTAGTACCAAACAAACTAATTACCTACCCACTATTGGTGTGAACTATAAAGTTTCGGACGAAGTTTGCATGGTATTGGGGACACATTTTTAGTTAAGAAAAATTTCCTCATTTTTAAAGATCTATCCATAAATACCCCACACGTATGGGGTTGATGAAAAACAATTTCTGAATTTCAGTTTTAAGTATGGGTAAATTGTTTTTTCTCTATTTACGTGTGAAACACAGAATACATCTACTTACCAAGTTTCAACAGTATCCTTCTTAAAGTTTCGGGAAAAAGTGGCTGTTACATACGGACAGACAGCCATGACGAATTTATACGGGTTCCGTTTTTTGTCATTTGGCTACGGAACCCTAAAAAGTATCAGTATGTTTCCGCACGATTTTCCTAGTATTGTTATCCCGCCGGTACCAGGGCGGCATAGCTCCGCAGAAAGTCACTGGAGCGTCGTCGCAATAAGCGGGCTCGTTATTCGTTACTGTCGTTTCCGCGCTACATTTGCTCCTAGTCTCGTCCACGACCATTTGGAACTCCTTAAATAGACGGGAAGTTACTAATAAGTGTAACTAAGCTTGCGTTTCTGCACACTATAGTTTTTTTAAATGATTTATGACAGAGATGGAAATTCTTTATTCGGAAAATGCCTAGAGTAAATGTAAAATGAGTCATTTAAAACGACTTTACCTTATGTGAAAAAAAATATCGGGAATGCTTATAAAAAAACGCATGTAATTTTCATATTATTTTGATTACTACATTAAATTGAGTTACTTGGTAAGAAGAAAACTGTTAACCTTATAGGTTTGTTTTTTTTTCGTACACACTAAAAGTAGTGCTAGTGACGATGCACTATGCAGCCGAAAGATGTTATCGTGCTATAACTTAGAGCAACTTAGAGTAAGCAATCCCTAATTATTACTACACAAAATAACACTGGAACTCTAAATCCATTGGCGATGTGTCTGTGGCCTGTGCTGGTAGAGTAATAACGACCGAAGCCTCCCCAACGAGACCTTAGCCTAATTTTAATTATCTGTGGCGGGATCGAACCCCTTACGTCCTACTTGAATCCGAACGCACTGTCCATTGCGCCAGTTTGTAAAAAAGGTTTAAGGATGAGAAAAAATAACTGCCTTTTAGTCAGTGTGTAAGGAACCTAAAGGAAACTCGATAAGTATACATAATAAAAAATAATAATATTACGTAACGCATATAAAAACTAATGCTGCGTACAAGTTGCGGGCGCGCTGATAGTCAGGAAAACTACATGATTACTGCTAAGATGACAAAAACTTTTATAGGAACCCCTAACCGCTCGTGTAACTAGGGGCATAAAAACGGAGCGTATTTGCAAAAATAAGTCCCGCGTGTTTTCTGACCCGATTGGCATGTATAGAGATGCATTACGAGTTTAGTCTCATAGGTTTAATTCCCTGGCACATTCAATAAATTGATATTTTATATTGAAAAAGTTGCACTAAAATGTATTGCTTACTTATTGACCTAATGAAGGTAACTCGACTCAACTCAAAATATATTTATTTCACATAGGCCTAATATACAGGCACTTGTAAAAAGTTGGTATGACATTTGTTGCATAAGAATGGTGATAACTACAAGTCTACTTATAACTAAGTTTACGAGGGTTCACAAAAAAATCTAGGTAAAAGTCTAGCCCGCGTGGAAAGCTGCATTTCTGCTGCAAAAAATCTGTGGAGTAGAAGCAACTTTCATAGTACAAATATCAAAGAGACAGTCGGACAACATTTATAAGCGGTAATATGCATAGAAGTTTTTCTTCAATGTATAGTTTACCCCATTCCAGTCAAAGTCCCAGTTCTGTAGTTATGACATAGCATACGCACAAACTTATGCATTTATAACTTTAGTGTGATTAAAAAAAGGCAATAGAGAGATCGTCTAAAGCAAATTGACGATTCATATCTTTATAGGCTGGAAAAAATAATAAAAAAGTTATTTTTTGACCAAACATTAAATGGGAGCGAACGAGATACATTGTTTCCGGTGCAATGCAAACATGTCTGCATTTCCGGTTAAATGTCAATAAAATACGAAACGGTAAATATAAAGAATAAAACACGATTCCATACCCGTTCAAAGTTAATTAAAAATTTCCATTTATATTTTGACTCGCAAAAAAATTACCTGGTCAAATATTGCCAGCCATGGCTCAGAATACATAATAGTTCCTAACGGTACAGAAGGCTCACTAAGCTCACAAAAAGTGCAATTCAAGTTCGCAATAGCGCCTCGCCACGCCTCCGGAAAGAACACGCAACACACGCAAAGTTGTGGCCTCTTTCTATCGCGTATCTTTATCTCTTTCGACGCACTAAGGTTGCATCGCACGCAGCGCGTGAAATAGACCCTACAAGAACTAACGCGAGAAGAATAGCTGATAGAAATTAGTACGTCGAGACGGCTACCTGTAGTTTCTCGATCACGCGATAAGTGGACCTGGCCTAGTACAAGGCAAGGTAATCTTCTAAACTGTAAGTAAGAAAACGAATATAGTCAAATAAAAAGTTAGGTAATAAAATAGTCCTAATACTAATAAAAACTTTCCCAATCAATCCAACGGCATAATATTTGCCAGAATCATGTGATAGGTAATTTTAATAAAGTAAGGTACTTGCAGCCACGTAAGGTAATAAATGTTTTATGAGAATGGTAATCATAATAATGCTGGGTATGGGAGAATAGTACTTACTGTCATAAAAAAGATTCTTCATAAAGAAGGAATATTTCCTGCCACGAGCCCATTTTGACAGGAAGGTTACGATTTTGTCTGTCGCATACTGAGCATGGCTTGTGCATGGCGTGGACATTCAAACGTGTTGTCATAGAAATTTGTCATTATAGGAACTTCAAAATTATGCCGCAGCATTGAAACCTTTCGAAAACTGTATCTACCTTGGTCAGTAAAGAAACTCACATAATGTATACAAACATTAATATACATGAAACCTAAAAAAATTACACTCCTTTTTATGGACAGACGTGTAAAAATTATGACTAGGCTGTATTTTTTTTTGCCACTCCCTGTATTTTCATGATATCTTTAATAAAAATTTTATCTGATTCTGTTGCTCTGAAGCTATGCAGTTTCAATAACTTATTGTTATATTTATTTTAAGTTTTAGTTATCATAGATAATAATTAGTTTGTGGTAAGGTAAGGTGGTAAGGTGCTTAGTATGTTTGACTCTCTTTGAACATAACATTCGAAAATATTGAATTTCGATTAAAACCTCATCACCTCAGCGCGATTTAAGCGCTTTGCTCGCAGCGAGAATATTTTCACTCAGTTTGCTTTGACGGCTACGGTTTAACTGCTTCAATGTAGAAATTAGAACCGCTGGAAGAGTCGTGCTGTATAAATAAAAACTCCTGACCTATTAATTAATTCCTTCACTCACTCTTAATCATACACTAAGCGCTTTTGCAAGCGGCTCGTATGCCTAGCGTTAATGCCCGGTTTCACCAATCAGATTTTGTCATTTTGACATCTCCGTAACTAAGGAGAGAGAACTGTAGAAATGACGAAATCTGATTGGTTACTCAAAACACAGCTCCGCATTGGTGGAAACCGCTATTAATGTCGAAAAAAATGTCGCCAGATTATGGGTGTCAGTAGTACCAACAGTATAAGGGCACGCGGTAGTTCGGTCAGCGGCGGCGGCGGGTATTTTGACAGATGACGCTACTGTTTGCTTGTATGAAGAAGGTTAACGAAAAATGTTCGGATCGGCCTTTACTATTTTTATCTATTCTTGAGACTATAGAAAGACGTTCGTTGTCGTCGTTTCAGCCAATGGACGACGTCCGCTTCTGGACATACTCGTAGGCCTCCTGAAATGACCGTCAAACACCACGATCTTGCGCAGCCTGACACCAGCAACTCGGAATCGGCATATTATGCCAATACTACGTGCGCCAGTAGCTTCACGTAGTATTGGCATGCTCATGTTATTTCATGACGGATGCGCTAAATATAAGTACTTATTAATGTATGAAATAAATGCAACGTATCTAGTCACGCTATAGCAGTGCGTTTGTAAGCAAGCGCGCAACACGGAGCGAGGTTTGGCTTGAGGGCTGCGTTGTTAACGCTTTATTGGCTGCACGTAGTATTGGCATGTTGATTTTGTTTCATGTTGGATGCGCTAAGTATACTCGTGTATATTATACAAAATGCTACATTTTGTATAGTTTAGTTGCTCAGATATTTTGGTCTGCTGAGAGAGCTTCGTCCGTGACTATTACCTACCTACTATAATATACCTTTACTATCAAAGACACGTTTAAGCCAAGATATAAGTTTCAGCCAGATGTGAAGTTGTGGACGGTAATTTTAAACACTAACCGAATTTTAGAAATCATGTGACGATAACGTGGTTTTATAAAGACTTGCTCCCGGATCTCAAAATATAAAATCTTTAATAGCTAACGTGGAAGGATGAAATGAAAAATTTGCTCAAAATTATTTTTGACTTTTGAGTTACTTTTACAATTTATTTCACTAACATAGCGTGGTTACCCGCGACTTCTACGCTGCCTCTAGGATGTAAAATAGGAACCGTTTCTCTGGAATAAAAAGGAACCTTTATTTAAAAACAGGTGTAGATACTATATAGAGTACTGTAAATCTAACTGTAAAAAAAGCTACTGTAAATATAGATGTAGCCTCAGTGGCGGATTATCCTAAAGGCAAACTAGGCACGTGCCTAGGGGCGCGAGGTTACAAAGGGGCGCGCGCGGCGCGGCCCTTAGGTACATCACGATCGCGCGCGCGCGATCATGAAGAGTTGGATCGGTGAGATTTTGCGTTTCGGAAATCTTCGTTTCTATGCAAAACCATTGAATACTTTATTTATGTTGTATTATGAGAAAAAAAACACATTTTTTCAATTCTAATCGAAATACATTTACAAGGGCGGCGGGCTCCGCACCCATGTGGTCTCCCGGCGAGTGCGGGGCCCGGGGGCGGGAGTACCGCTCGTGTTGTTATGATTGTGCCGTTGTCGTCAGTGACCAGGCGGTGCAAACTCTCAAGGCTGAATTTCACAGGTCCAGTATTTTGAATCTAGCCCAGCAATTCAGTGGCCTGGATCGGCCAAGGTACTGGGTCCGTGCGTTTAGATTAGTACAGTAGTTATTTTCACAGTGTTAGGGTGACTACATGTTATGCGTATCTCACAGGTTGATAAGCGAAGGCAACTGTAGCCATTGTGTAAAAAGGAAGAACTTTACCAGAAAAAGCAAACGTAAATTATAAAATAGATAGATTACAGAGATTTTTCTGAACTCGATTTACTGATTTCTTGAGATTTTAGGTACTGATTACTCATGAACCAACTAAAGTCAGAAGACCCAAAGGAGTATTTAAATCGGTTTTAAGAATGGCTACAGATATTTTTGACGAATTATTGTTATTGATCAACACTTCCATTTAACGTTAAAATACGTTTATAATATATCACGATAACACAACATCGACTGGATCGACACGTTTAAACAGGCCCAGCGGCACAGGCACGGAAGGTGCGGGGTGCGGGAGGCGGTCACTGGACTCAAAAACTAGCTTCCACTTTATTCTAATCCAGTGCTGATTACCGAATTCTGGACTGCATTGCAAAGTGTTTACATTGGTCAAATATCGATCCAGTCCACTGAATTGCTGGCCTGGATCGAAATACTGGACCTGTGAAAATAAGCCTTAATACAAGCAATTGAATACCTACGGGGGCTGAAATTGCCATTGCTGAAACTTTAAATAAAAATGTATATTTTTTTAGTATGGCAAGCATGCAGTTGTCTTAAACTTGTTATTTTTTTATATAAGTTACACTTAAACTAAATAAGTTAGATAATATTTAGTTTTGTGATCAGATTCTAGAAATTGGCAAATAAACTTTTTTGTTAGTATTATTATTGAATTATCTGTGGTTTTCAGTTTTATGCAGTGTTGCCAGAACCTTGCAGAGGTCCTTTTTTAGCTTTTAGGTGATTTTTCGTATCTTAAAGAATTAATTCTTGATTTTTTTATACGACCAAGTTAAAATGGAACCAAAACTGACAAACAATTTGTCATTTTACTGCAATTTATAAATCACATCAACTACCAGCCTGGTAGTTGATGTGATTTTGCCTGGTAGTACCAGGTGACAGTCCACCGGGCTTAATACTCGTAAGCCCGAATGTCACTTTCGTTGTTCGCATAGGTAGGTTAAGTTATCCCTACTAATATTATTTGGAGTGACCGAAACCGCCTCTTCTTTAATATAGAAAAGTGTCAAATGATGTTCTTCACTCGTTCGAGATAGTATAATAACCAACTATAGTAAACACCAACTTGTAGCTACCAGTTATGCAATGAGACGATTCCTCGTGCTTTCGAAGTTAGTAAACTATTTGATATAGCTGCTAGGGGGGCGCCCATGAGGTGCCCTAGGGCGCTCTCTACATTTAATCCGCCTCTGTGTAGCCTAAATGTTAATTGACAAGATTACTATACATTTATCAATGGTTATAGCTGCAAGTAATAAATAAATATTTTACTAACATTAGTTTTAAGGTGTGTGTGTTACTAACAACTAATGTATGATCCTAGTTGGTCGAATTAAATGATTTTTATTAAAAAAAAAAGGAAAAGTCTCTGCCTTCGCACTAAAAGTCTTTACAGAAAATTAATTAAGCTTCAAGTGTTTTTTTTCTGGTTACTAATATATTTACGGTAATTTATTATTTTCATTACAATACTTGCAATTAGCAAATTAATCGAGCAGTTACCTACCCCTCTATAATAATCAACGACCAGATGTACGGACCAAGTCTTTATGACTACAAACTTACATTGCACCCAATTTTTTAATACATATTTCATTTACATAAGTCATAAGGTTGTTTATCCTTTATCAACTACTTAACTGACCGCACAACGAATTTGTTTTCAGTATATAGGACAAAGTTATACATGCGTTTGGTTCAGTGAAAATTGAACTTTATTTCGTAGCATTAAGGCGGTGTGAGGTGTAGGAGGATATGTAAGAATGGTTTACGGGCATGTTACAGGAGGCCGCTGGTCACAATGTTTAGGGGCCTGTTTGAGTGGCCGTTACACGCGTCTGTAGGTTTTATTATCAAAAGTCAATTACGGTTTTGTCTAGTAATTCCTAATTTTGTGTTTCTATGTTGGGGAATACATGGAGTGTCAGCAGACTACATTCACCACAAGCGGTGCCACAAGTGTACATTAATAAAATCGGCCAAGTGCATGTTGGACTTGCTCACGAAGGGTTCCGTATCATTATCTATGTAACGAAGCGAGATGATGATGGAGAAGTCAGAACTCTCCAATTATACCCAATTTTTTTTTTTTATAATATAAATATAAATTATATTTCATACATTTTATTCTTCATATAATAAACACAATCAGGTATACTTTCATTGTACTGGCAATTTCGCACTTTTATTTATTTTGTTTTTTAAAACTGACCACTCTGATGGACACGCGGTCCCCAGCCTACCTCCGCGCCATGCTTCATTCTTTTATTGTGCGCGGCAATGAGCACTCGACTACAAAAACACGTCTCGTTTTTGTTAATTTAGGTTCAAAGTAAAAAAAATTAAGTGTTCAGTGTTAAAACTTGCTTAATTTTCTATACTGATAATGCTTAGACGCTAGTAAAATTTATTATTATAACAAAAATAAAATCAAATCAAATCATATAATTGTGCATTCATCTTCGTCAGACTCCGAGGAAAGAGGGTAAGTGAAAATTAACCTTTTTTCCCAGATATCACATCAACTCAAATATCAATGCTGACGAAAGTGTGTCCAAAAATTGAAATCCTAAGGCATCTCTAAGCTAACTTGGAGGGTATCACATTGAGGTTATCACGAAAGTATAGCATGATGCGCGAAATAGTCCAGGCATCTCTAAGCTAGCTTGGAGGGTATCACGTTGAGGGTACCACGAAAGCATAGCATGATGCGCCAATGCTCTTGGAGGTTGACTGCGGGTCAACACGAAGGATTTTAAAAAAACCTCAAGGGACTTTGCGGATACCAACGGGGGACGATGTCGGTGTGGCGCTGTTCTCGGCTTCACTACAAGTGGCTCCGCATAACCTCCCGGACTTTGATCCCGAATTGCTATCGGCGCTCAGTCACAAGAACTATATTAATGGTTAGTCCCGACAGTTATAAAATTCTAGCCGACCTTCATTGCAAAGAATCAAATAGTTTATTTGATATACTTGCCTGGCTTATGAATAGCCAGTTAAACGTTATAGCCTTTTATCAGTGATAACTATTTCACGACTTAAAAACTAATTCCACGAGGGTACCAACGCGTCGAACTTTTCTAACTATGTACCTACAACAATAATGTTTAGATTTTGTGGTGGAAAATAATTTTACTTACTTTCGAAAATTAATGTTCAGATTGTGTAATGGGATGATAATTTAACTGTTAGCTCAACAATATTATGTATAATGTACCATTAGTCTGAAAGTTTCATTGAAGTGAATTGTTAAATTCTTTCTGAAACTAATAAAAATCTTAAACCACAACGCGTCCTGAACTGAGAAGAAGCTTAAGTATTGACAAATGACATTTTGTTTCGACAAATGACAAGTAATTAAAGTTCACGAACGGGACCAGATGTTTTTTCGGAGAAATAGTTTCGGGCATTATACTAGTTTCAATGGTTACTGATCGTCAGGTGTTGTAAATAAAGAAACCAGCAGGGCGCGGCGGGCGACTTTGCTATCGACACCCACCGCTGGGACAGCGCAATCTCGTTTCTCGAGAAACTAGCTGGCCCCCTCTCGTTACGGCTCGGCCAGCAGGGGGGGGCGTGACACACTTGAGTATTGGCGATCAGCCGCGAGGAAGATGCGACGTGACAGCAAGTTTCCAGCATCAGCCACAACAAGGACCAGGTTCATCGACGACGCTAGACATTAAGGTACCTATATGCCAGTTGTCTTCAACATTTTGAAGTTTATTGGTTACATATCACTGACAAGGAATCCGTCACGATCTATAACATGATCTAGAATTTCGGGAGTTATAATAAGTGAAGACTATTTTTTGACTTTCACTAGGTGTACAAATGTACGTACATTCAATAAAATATTTTAATGAATTGAACAAATTAAGGAACTAGCTCCAAAAAATTATTATTACATAATACCATTTTAAAAATCGTACACTAACACAGTGTACCGCCTTACACGTTCACAACAAAGAAAAAGCGACAAATGTCTTTGACAATCGACATTTCTTTTTTGGGTGAGATAATGTGGGAGTGAGTCACTGCATGTTCGATTATAGTTAAGATGTGTCTAACCTCACAATCTTACGTGGTAAAAGATACATTCTAAATTTAAAGGCGTTGAATGAATTTGTAGTTCAAAATCTTTTGAAATTGATAGTTCATAGAACAGCTTACAAGCGAATACCTAAAAAGGGTTTTATGCCTATGAACTGAAGAATCTTATTTTAAAGTACCGATTCATCCTTGGTAAAATACATAAAGAAGTTGTGACTCATCTCAGATACTTACCGCGGTTTTTTCATGAAGATTTGTTAGGTGTTAGAGTGTTAAAGTTATTTACTACCCTCAAAACATGCTCAGTTTCCTGGTTTTATTTTAATTTCTGACGATATGGCAGTATCGTTACCCAACCGCAAACTATGACGTGAATTATGTAACAATTCAAATTCTGTAAAGAATTTTATACGCTTAACTCGTTGTATCATCTAAGAGTTAAGCTTAATTCCGATTAAAAGTCCTAAAGTCCACTTCTCCAGCTATTAGGTATGGATGGGGTTACACAGAACGTCTGTAGAAACAAAAAATGTAGTCCGTAAGAAAAATTAGACTTTAGACGCAGCTGTTCGTCCATCATCGGTTATCCTATCAGATGGCCAGTGGTTACAAAACATTTTTTAAGTCATCTAACTCCCTTAAACCTAAAAGGTTGAACTAGTGATTCACACGATTTCCCGGTCTAGATGAAGACTAATTCTTTTCATTAGAGGGATTTTTGTTTTTGTAATAATTAACGTTAAGATGAATCGAAATACCTCTTTACAGAGTTGATGGCCATATTTTTCGATACATCTATTTTGATACACATGATTTACATCAGTTGCATAGAGGATATCAAATATCCTCATTTAAACGATTGGGTTAATTGTTTCTTATATGGAAATTAAAGATAATCAAAAGCTGACCAAGAGTTACATCCAGTTAATGGGATTAAGCTATCGCGGTAAAATTATATACTTCAAAGTTATTCAAAGAGTTCAATCCAGTTATTGAATTTATCGCTTCTTGCAATAATGCGAAATGTAATCAATACGAACCCAGACGTCTTAGAAACAGACGCATTCTGAACATTTTGGAACACCAAGTTTACCTTTGCTCTTCTATACATTCTTCTAGAGGAAGAATGCTTAAAAATACTATTATAGACAATGCTTTAGACATACATCGTCTAAGGACCTTTACAACTTTAGATTTTCTTCTTTTACATAAGGTGTCAAAAGACTTACTTCTTATAGTACATTTATTGATGATAAATAAATAAATATGGTCTTTCCCTAGAGAACCACAATTCATAGGAATTACTGGAGGAAGTTCTCTGAAGGCATTAAAAAAAAAATATATATATAAAAAAAAAAAGGACATTTTGTTGGAATTTTTAATAATTTATATGTTTCAAAAATTTTGTGTTATTTACAAAGTTTTGTGGCAATACTGCTTTAATAACGACTGAGATCCGTACAATCCGTACCTACATTATAAGTCAACCTCGTAATTTCCAACAGAACAACTTGTTAACGACGTAGCATATGGTACGATTACTTGTTATCATTCGGCATTGAGTTTAATTTCTGCTGATGATTTTGGGTCAAATAAAAAAAAAAATATATATATATATATATATATATATTATATTGCGAAAATGAATAGATAAATTAACATCAAACGCCACATAGTAGCACACAATATAGTATGCTAACACATTGCTCAATGGGCCTTAATAAGAGTTTATTCATTCCGTAACTTTGCTTTGCTGATCTTGTAACTTTTTTAGCTCTAGGCAGTAGACACAGCACAGAATGAGAACATTAGCATTAGTTAAAGTTAGTATTATTGTTTTTATATAATTCAAGGGAATTATTGAGTTTATACAACGCCAGCTACTACTCAGGGCGAACCAGTTTTAATTATACCATAATTAAAACTGAAGAGAAAGTATAAAAATTTGCCACAGCTTTGAAAAACAAATCGATATGTCGTTTACAAAATCTTAGACCAAGATATATAATAGACAACCTCCTGATAATGTTGAAGCGACCTCATAAGGTCGCCTGCAGGCAGACCACCGTGAGAACGTGTCTGCCGAGGAATATAATCTCTCACGAGAGAGGTCTGCGTTTCAGTGCACTCAGCAACACTTCCTCGGCGAGCACGTAGTTTGTTGCTTGACCTCATCAGAAAAGCAGTCTGCTGGTAACAACCATTACGGACGTTACCTAAGTTTTATAACCTCTTATTGAGCGATGATGCTTCTGTCGCAATAGCTCTTTTGCTCTCTAATCATTAATCATTATAATCTATCTAAATATAAATTAAACCTATTTATAATGTGACTGGGTTATTGATCCAGGAATTGAACGAAAAGATTGTGTTAATTAAATACTTCTGTGGTATAAAGAGGACCTATTTCCTATTATAATAGGAAACAATTTACTATCTGTTAATGTCCATAATTTAACAAAAATTTTCATCTCTAAACATCTACCTGATTGTGTTTATTATATGAAGAATAAAATGTATGAAATATAATTGATGATTAAACGAACTTACCTGTAAGTGAAGTTCTATCACAATTATGTGAATACATTTTATTCGAATATAATAATATAAGGTCCCTCCCATACCCAAAACCCATGAGTATAATACGAAAATTTTGTTAAATATTCTCTAAAGAATGAAGCATGGCGCGGAGGTAGGCTGGGGACCGCGTGTCCATCAGAGTGGTCAGTTTTAAAAAACAAAATAAATAAAAGTGCGAAATTGCCAGTACAATGAAAGTATACCTGATTGTGTTTATTATATTCGAATAAAATGTATTCACATAATTGTGATAGAACTTCACTTACAGGTAAGTTCGTTTAATCATCAATAGTGGACATCACATACATTGCTCCGATCCCTTAGTAAGTAGCTTATGCACTTGTGTTAAGGAAATCAGAAACAACGAAGGTACCACAACACCCAGACCCGAGACAATATAGAAAACTGATTTTTCTACATTGCCCCGACCGGGGATCGAACCCGGAACCTTAGAGATGGCGGCGCCTTGAAAACCGGCACGCTAACCACTCAACCACGGAGGTCGTCAATTATACCCAATACCTACCCAAAGCCTACTTACTACTGCTGCTATACAAGAAGAGTAATATTGGGTGTTTTTGATCATCGGTATGGAAACCTAACAATTATACTATTCCCTTCAATAAATCTTTAAATTATAACATTCTCGTGGCACAATGGTTGTGCTAAAACTCCTCTGAAACGACTGTGTACCAGTATAATCGATGGTTTTGGAATTATAGGTCGGAAGCTATTTTTCATATTAATCCTACCTATATACTCGTAGCATAACAACCTGACCCGCTGACAGCTAGTTATTTTTTAATAATAGAATATTTAATTTAGTTTAATGCAGTGTACAAAATTTTATCCTAGGGTAATAGATAAAATAGATAAGATAGGCCGATCCGCACATTTTACGTAAACCTTCTTCATACAAGCAAACAGTAGCGTCATCTGTTAAAATACCGCCGCCGCCGCTGACCGAACTACCGCGTGGCCTTATACTGTTGGAACTAATGACAATTGACACCCATAAACTGGCGAAATTTTTTCGCGCTGTTCGCCCTATCTTTAGTATACAAGTCTGTGCCTAGGGTCTAAATATTCTAACAAGGTCTATATAGGTAGGTAGACGACCTCCGTTGTTGAGTGCTTAGCGTGCTGGTTTTTAAGGTGCCGCCATCTTTGAGGTTCCGGGTTCGATCCCCGGTCGGGGCAATGTAGAAAAATAACTTTTCTACATTGTCTCGGGTTCGGGTGTTGTGGCACCTTCGTTGTTTCTGTCCATTTCCATAACACAAGTGCATAAGCTACTTACTATGGGATCGGAGCAATGTATGTGATGTTGTCCTCTATATATTTATTTATTCATTCAAAAAATATATAGGACCAAGAGCCTGCGTCTTTCTTTTAGTTCTGGAAGTAACTTAAAATAGTCATACTTGTACATAATAAACGGTTAAATATAATTGTAAAGAGCCTAAACACAGCACATTACTTTCAAATATGGCGGGAGGAGCATTCCGTTCAAACTCCGCTCTCAAATTTATAACCACATAAATCAGGCTTATTCATAGGTGTTTTGTACCTACATCTGAAACTCATATTGGGGCCTTGGCCGGCCTGAGAGCATATGCATAGTCTATATTATATAGGGACTATCGGCTTGCCTATTTTTTGGCATTAGGTATTTTTTAGAGCATATGCAGAGGTATATAATATGCAGGGACTATCGGCTTGCCTATTTTTTGGCCTTAGGTATTTTTGCGTTGTCTTAAAACTATAATACAGGGATCTATTGAGTCCCAGGCTTCCCATGGTCAGGTACATAATGAAGGTAAAATAATGATGCTGTTTGGGTAACATCTGGGTGCGAAAATTCAAATTTTATTTAGCTTTTCGCAGATAGTGGACTAATTAGGTTTATGGCAATGAGTTTCGCGAACATAAGGTTTATCCATTTACATGTTTTTTTATAATAACTTTGGTCTACAACACTCATATTGGTTCCGATAGCTCCAGTTCTGGAAAATACAAAAAATAATAATTTTTCGGGAACCAACATAGGGTGAATGAAATTCATGAGCAAAGTTTTTATTAAAAACATATAAACGATAAACTCGCAAAACGTATAATAACTGACCTGTGCCTCTCACAAGGAGGTCGCGGGTTCGAATCCTGGGCACGCACCTCTGACTTTTCCGAGTTATGTGCGTTTTTAGGAAACTAAATATCACTTGCTTAACGGTGAAGTAAAACATCGTGACGAAACCTGCAGGCCTGAGAGTTCACAAGAAAGTTCTCGAAGGTGTGTGAAGCCCGCCAATCCGCACTTGGCCAGCGTGGTGGGCTATGGCCAACCCCTCTCAGTCTGAGAGGAGGCCCGTGCCCAGCAGTGGGACATAAAAAAGGGTTGAGATGATAATGATATAAAAATTCTATTTCGCGAGCTGGTTGAGCCGAAACCCCTTCACTAATTTACAAGTAAGTGCTTACCTGTCTTAAGAACCTGTTGTATATTTTGCCCTAAGAATCTCACCCAACACCTCTCGTAGCCACCGTAGTCTCGTAGTCGGCGTAGACGTTTCGTAGTCAGCGTAGAGCTCTCGTAGTCTCGTAGACCCGTAGTCGAAAACGCTAACCCCTAGTTAGACCAGACGAGGCAGTTTAATATAGGACCATTATTATAATATGTGATATCGCTGTGTCGGAGCGCACCTCAGTGTGCGGCCGACGATCGCCGTAACCTACCAGACTTGTTGAGTCAACACGCCTTTTTAATGTGCATCCTAGGGTTGACACTATGACGATTTTTCCCGACAAGCATTGACAATACTGAAAACTGTGACGTCATCATTAAAACTGACGTCTTCGTGGACAGTGACGACATGGTGGCGACATAATAGCAATAGACGTCATCAAGGTGTTTAAGTCACCTTCACCACGGCTATAGTTGGATCTGCCCCGGTAAGCTATGAGTGATCACACAAAAGCTGCTTCGAATGCCTCCATACATTTACAGCCAGTGCTATCTATTGACAGCTGCATGTCAGTGACTGTCCATAGATGGCGTTGGTTGTAAATGTATGGAAGAATTCGATTCGTTTGTGCGATGCGAGTCGACTCAAACTTCGTAAAAAAATCTGTACTAACCCCACTGGTACTATGAGATAAGCTTTTTCCAATCCACCCCGGGAAAGGGGGAAGGCGCCAAAGTAGATGGAACTAATTTATGTGTTGTGTTACGAAGAGCTCTAGCGAAACGAAATATTCAACAATTGACTGAGAATGCGTCAAGTCACATCAATTTAGCGATAATTTTCATGCATTTTTGTAATGTTGTTCTATTTCCATTCCGACAACTAACGCTTTAATTTTATTAAAAAGTTACGCAACAATTAATACATGAACATTCGGTTTTTAAAGCAGAATTGATCAAATAGAAAAACAGTACATTCCCAGCCCTGAGGTAGGAAAAGATTATCGCTGAGCTTCGACCGAACTTGAAACCGGAGAGCTGTATCCGAAAGGAGTCTTTAAGCCGGACCCCTACTAACAGCTTTCACTATTAATATTTCAGAAACTGCATACGTCTTATCATTTAACATGTTGCACTTACGACCCTACCAGCCCGCGAAATTCAAATTATATTTATTTTTTCGTCAATATTAGACTTACTGCACATTGCAGGTTTATGGAAATGAATTTTACGGGCATAATATTTATGCAACTACATGTTTTAATAGAAACCTTGCTCGAACATTTCCACTCACCTCATATTGGTTTCTGAAAGATAATTTTTTGCAGTTTCCCAGATTTCAAACTATAGGAAACCAGTATGTAGAATTGAGTATTTTTGAGCAGAGCTCATTGCTATAAGCTTACGATCTAAATCAGCCCAATATTAGCGAAAAACTAACTTGAATTTTCGCACCCGGATGGTAGGTACCCATAATGCAGTGTAGGCGGAAGGGTACTGTACTATTGTGGTATGTACTCGGCACAGTCGGCACAATTTGGTCCGTGTACGAGTTACATTTTCCGCAAAAAAAAACTGCAACTGACATTATTAAGTACCTTTGTGAGTAAACCAATTTACAAGGGACTATTACGGGAGTATTTTTATCTTTAAGTGAAAATCGGACTACTCTGCAAAAGTTATGCGTGATTATATACCTATTAAAAAAAATATAAGTATTCATCGGGTTGTGAACTTCCATCACTTTTTGACGTTGGTTAAAATCTGCTACATTCATAGCACACCTAATTACTATGCAGCGTTTGCAGCACCATTTGATTCGTATTTTCCGTTTTTTTTTTTTCACTACAAGTACTATAAACTTAATTGACTGCGATCAATGCCATGGTTCACTTAGAAGCCTGTGCCCGCTGTACTGCCTGAACCACTCAAACTAAAAGTTATCACAACTTACTTTATTGTTGTTCGTATAGAAGTCACAACTCACGAAACTCGCAAAACTCTCGCTCGCGACTCGAGTCTGGAAGCAATTTCTCTCGTATCGGAAGCCTTTGAGTAGAAGATCCGATGCACTGGCGGCGAGCTCGTTAGCGCTCGCTATTTATCCACCTCTATACCGCTCCTTTATGACTCCAAGCTGTTTATTTTTGGCAGCTAACGCTCGCATAATGGTGTTTGAGAATGCCTTCAAACGATATAAAATTAAAAAATGCTCACTCACTATTATTTCGCGGTGAATTTTACAGGGTTTCCTTTGCGAAGTTTAAATTGCTGCCAGAACAAATTGTTAAAATAAAAATATTAAAATAAAACTTATCATTTAGCACAAGCTTATTG
Source organism: Coenonympha glycerion (assembly GCA_963855885.1). Classification (NCBI taxonomy): domain Eukaryota; kingdom Metazoa; phylum Arthropoda; class Insecta; order Lepidoptera; family Nymphalidae; genus Coenonympha; species Coenonympha glycerion. Next base: position 1,668,981 of record OY979646.1, read on the forward strand.
TAATTACTATACAAGTCTTGCCCACGTGGAATTGTGCCAAGAATACTGGCTGCATTTTCGCGTTGAACAGCTAGGCTGATGCGTTGCGCAAAAAATGAGCCAGCCCTTCTGTCACCAGTTGAGGCTATTAACCGCGGGGAAAGCTCACGAAGGATTTTTTTTGGTACTATGACTCCATGGCCCCAGGGTCCCATAATGATAATAAAATATAACATTAACATAAGATGTTTTCTAATTACTGATCAAACTCTTTATTTATCCCCGTTAAAATACACAACTTGCATTTGCATTTATTCACATACAAACCAATATAACAAATAAGAAACCTGAAGATATGGGCATCCGAACGATTTACCTAAACCATTTTCGTTTAAGCTATTAATATCTGGGTGACCGAGCTTTGCTCGGTAGTTTATCTATCCACCAATAGATGGCAGCAGGGGTCATATCTTTTTTTGTTAAATTCGACATTTTCTTAAAATGAATCCTAGCTAGATCGATTTATCGCCCCCAAAACCCCCTGTATACTAAATTTCATGAAAATCGTTCGAGCCGTTTCCGAGATTCGGATTATACAGAAATATATATACGAGAATTGCTCGTTTAAAGGTATAGGATAGGATTAGACTTACCTATCAAAATTCCAAAGGTGGCTGTTAAGTGAACTACAGCCGTTGCCTTATCGCTGATGACAAAAGAAGCATTTTGGCACCAACAGACGACATTTTTTCGTCCGCCCTGTCCAGGGTATATGTCTATTCATAAAGCTGAAAATTTACAGGCACGTACCTAAGAGCTATCCCAAAATAATCCTTCGTTAAAATAACCCCTTCCAAACAGTCTACCAATTTTTTTCATGATATAACTGTACAGCGAAGGCATAAAACGCCCAAAATTATTTACGCGCTACCCGAAAAAAATTCGTTATTAATAAATTATATCTCATCCACGAAACCTATCAGCTGTGTTCTAACAGCAAAAAAATGGGACTTTTTATAACACCCACTAAAACTTTTTTATGGCTGGCAACACCCGTAAATGGTATAAATAAAATATAGCAACACCGCCGCGCCGCGCTGCCGGAGTGCAATAATTTCCACGTTTTTGGCGATCCGAGAGGTTGCCTCTTTCCGATTATAATTTATAGCTTTGAACGGGGCCCCGTCTGGTATTGAGCAAGTGTAGAGCAGACTTGATACTTTTTGTTTGGCAGGTTCTTGTCGTGGTTCCTACTGTACAGTACCGGGGCGGTTGAAAGCATTTGATTCTTTCTTTATGTTGTACCTACCTAAACGCTTGTCACCGCACTTCTGTGGCCGGCTCTCAATCTCCACTCCACTCCACGTTCGCGCTACTTGCCGCGAATTCCACATAATATAATATTATGGTACCGAGTACCGACACAAGCCAGGAGAGTCCTCTACAATGCGCGAGGATTCCCCAGAAGACGCGCGACCTTTTTTTGCTCTTATTAAATTTCTATGTTACCCCGGCACCACACGCCCGCCTCGCCTCGGCGAGCGTATTGAGCCGCGGTTATACAATAGACATAAAGTTAATTATGCCGTGTACCTAATGACGAAATACGTCCATGTGTGTACCTACAAATTCGTTGCAAAAAATCGCTTCCATTCTTTTCCGCGGCGCTGTAAATTGACCCTTGTTGTTGCGACTTCCTGTCACTAGTATGCCACTCCGGCGAGGCTGAGCGTATAAAAAGTCATAAATGCTGTCGTAAAATTGTTTGCCCGCGCCCGGCCGGGGACGCGGTAATCAGATCACGTCCTGCACTGATAAAACAGTACACTCGTAACCGCTGATAAAGGGGCCATTGGAAAAATAGGATTTATTTAATTGGCGGCCGTAAAACCGACGTAAAACCAGGTTATGCCTTGAATGTCTTGATACAAACAGCGCCCGGGGGGTTGATAGTTTCATAGAGTACTTACTTGTTTTTACCTTTAAGCAGAGCGGAAAACAAATATGGCGTGGAAAAACTATACCGTGGTAAAAACTTTCCTACACGTGACATTTGGAGCGGTAACTCAGATCGTTAAAATGAGTACAGCTTACAGCTTCAGTCAAACCTGGATATGTGAGAGCTGAAGGGGCAGAGGTTTGTTTTTTCTCTTACAGAGGTTTCTAACTTACCTGAGTTTCAGAGTAAGAACTTAGGAGGGCTAATAATGCCACGGGTGTGCCCGCGAAATTCAATTTTTGTGGTTTTTCGCGATTTTTAAGCTAATAACACATAATATGCTTATGCCAGTCAAATTGCGGGAATCACAGAAACATCTTCACGTGTTTATATAAAAATCTCTGCTTCAAAGTATCTATTAAAGAAATTAGTACGAGATATGCGAGTTACTCACTTCAAACTCGATACTCGGACTAATTTCCTAGGAAAGACATTTAAGCAAGGATTTTGATATAAACATGTGAAGATGAAACTGATATTCCCGCAAATTGACTGCCATAAGCCTATGATGTCTAATTAGCGTACAAATGGCAAAAACGACGATAATTTTGAATTTCGCGGGCACACTCGTTGATATCACGTTAATGGACTTTTCTCGCTTCCCCAGTTCTCATTTATCCAGGTACCGTTACGTATGTCACGTTGTGAGATGATGATACAGAAGCTAGAACGCCCGCTTACCAACTACTGCTACAACTAAACAAGTAGAGTACTATTGCGTCTACTGGATCAACGACCAAAAACGAACAAAATATCACGTTTGTTATGTGGGAGCCCTCTTTAATCTTCATTTTATTCTAGTTTTTAGTATTTGTTGTAACAGCGGCAATAGAAATATTATCTGTGCAACCCATTGAGTTATAAACTAAGGAGTTAGGGTCAGCGCTAAAAAGTGTCCGAAGTGAATGACATACAATCGCACTTCAGTCTCGTGTTTGAAAATTAGGCCGTATAGTAATGGTTTAAGACATAAATTAGAATGTTTTAGTTTGTTTATAAAACTACTCATGTACCTTCTTTTATATAAGTTTTCTCGGGACACTTTTTTCGTGAATTTTGTATTACACCCCTCATCCATAGATTAATATACCTATGGTGCAACCGAAAATTTCGAGTGTGTAACTGACTATCACGGTTTAAGAGTATAGCCTGTTGACAGACGGATGGACGGACGAAGTCTCAATAATAGGGTCCCGTAGGTACCCTTTGGGTATGGAACCTTAAAAAGGCCGATTGTATGCTACAACAACCATTCTAGGATTCCTGCTATCCTTTAAATAAGGGATAAGCAAAATTTTTGATTGTACGATGAATTTCATAGACTTAATTACGTGCCAATAGACTTATTATAGTTATTGTGAGTCTGCCCGAACTAACTAAATTAAATTAAATAAACTAAGTTCTTCTAAATAAACTAAACTAAGTTCTTATAACATTTTTGGTGGTGTCCGTGTCCATATATCCCAGTCAAACTCTTACAGGAAAGCTCAATCTTTTTTTGAAAAATCGACTTTCTCCATCGTTTACGAGGGTCGAAAGGGCCGAAAGTGCGCAGAGCTTTTAGCGAAAAGGGCGCTGACGATCATTATGACTGAATAAACTCCGCTTTGAAAGTTTTTCTCTACGATATACTTACTAGTGGTTTTTGAAACGCATTTTTGGCCTCGATAATATTATAGTTACGCCGAGTAGTTTATTAAGATAGGACCTGCCCCGGTTTTACACGGGTACTAGAGCCTGTCAGAGGATTTCAATTGGGTGAAAATGATTGAAAGATATAATATAATAATAGTATAATAATATTATTTGTCATCAAGGATTTTTTTGTAGATCTAAAAAAAGAACTACTACACTATAAGCAGTTTTCGCCGAAAACAGCGACGACCTTTTTAACAATATTATGACAAATTCAGTTACTTACATACCTTGTAGGTAGGTACATTGATTAAACACAATAAAGGATCAGCACTTACTGACGTCACGAATACATTTTTAGGCTCCGCCCTGAAGCCGTATTTTTCCCGCGGAAACCATGGACTTTTCCGGGATAAAAAGTAGCTTTCGTATATAATCCGGAACATAATCTATCTTTATTCCGAATTCCAGCCAAATCAGTTGAGTAAGATTTTTTTCCGCGTGAATTTCGGTTTTTAACTAATTCCACTGGAACCATGGATTTACCCGGGATGAAAAATAGCTTATGTGTTAACCCAAGATGCAAATTATCTCCATTCTAAATTTGAGCCAAATCGGTTCAATAGTTGCGGCGTGAAGGAGTATTTAAGCTTGGTAAAATACGAACTTTGGAGGCCCGTTTCACCCCCTTAGGGGATGAATTTTGAAAAATCCTTTCTTAGTGCACCCCTAGACTTCATAAGAAACCTGTGTGCCAAATTTGGAGTCTCTAGACCCAGCGGTTTGGGCTGTGCGTTGATATGCCAGTGAGTGAGTGAGTGAGTGAGTGAGTGAGTGAGTGAGTGAGTCAATCAGTATCTTCTTTTATATATTTAGATATTAGCACCCAATGTTGTAAACTTGAACGTTATGTTTTATATTTTGCGATGATGCATAACTATCTACTACTTAAATAAATTATCACCAAATGAATTATTTATTAATTAGAAAAGTGGGTATAAAAATGTGTGACAAGTAAGTAATACCGATACCTAAGACATACTGTCAAGAAGCATCAATACTGGGAGTAATGTAAGTACAGACAATGAGTTTTCATTACACTGGAAATTAAATATGTTGATTTTTAGGTTTCCATACCCAAAGGTTACAAACGAAACCCTATTAGCAAGACTTCGCTGTCCGTCTGTCTGTCACCAGGCTGTATCTCTTGAGCCGTGATAACTAAAGACTTGAAATTTTCAAAGATGATGAAGGTATTTCTGTTGCCGCTATAACAACAAATACACAAAAATATGATAAATTAAATATTTTAGCGGGCTCCGATACAACAAACGTGACTTGTTTTGCTCGATATTGATATCGGTAACAGGTAGGCGCTTAAAATTTTCACAGAATATTTACTTATGAAATTTAAATTAAAATAAAAAATAGGGGGGGCTCCCATGCAACAATCAATTACTATTGAGAATGGGTCTTGATAGTACGGAACCGTCAGTGTGCGAGACCGACTCGTACTTGACCAATTTTTTTCTGTAGTCAGATTTACGGAACCCTCTGCGCGTGATTGTGACTCGCACTTAGCCAATTACTGTTGGTCACGATGGCCAAGTTGGTCACGTGTGTTGTGATGTTGCTGGTCGCCTCGCAAGTACAGCTAGAGCGAGCCAAGTACAAGAACAACATCGCAAGAGCCAGGCGAATGTTTAAACAATTTATACCGGAATACATTTCGAATACACCCCCCAATATTCTTGACGTAAGTGACTAGTTATCATTTAGTTTTCCACTGCTAAAATTAATCTGCGATCGTCATAGACACAGTTCGATCGCTCATACCATTTTTTTACGCTATACAAGTTAGTACTTGACTGCGATCTCACCTGATGGTAAGTGATGATGCAGTCGAAGATGTTAGCGTACTAACTTGGAAGGGGTAAGTTATGTCACCCCAACGGTTTCTACACAGCATCGTACCGGAACGCTAAATCGCTTGGCGGTACGTCTTTGCTGGTAGGGTGGTAACTAGCCACGGCCAAAGCCTCCCACCAGACCAGACCTGAGCCAATTTAGAAAATATAAAATTCCAAAGTGGCCCGTGGCGGGAATCGAACCCGCGACCTCCCACTCGAATCCGAGCGTGCGTCCCCTGCGCCACGGAGGTCGTCAAAATCGCAGTCGCCATTATCCAAATAGCAGGGCTAGACAATGTTGACGCTTGCAGAAAAATCACGTGACCCCCAGTACAAAACATAATATGAAAGCAGAATGTACTCTACGCGTAGCGTTGTTGCTGCTGCAGCAGCCGGTGTCGCTTGTCGCTAGCGAAGTACGCTAAAGTTATCTACAAGGTCTGCGAGAACGACTAATACTTAGTCGTACTCGATGTTCGACTGTAGATAACTTTAGCGTACTTCGCGGCAGCAGCACAGTGAACAGTGCTTTCATATGTGTTGTACTGGTGGTCACGTGGTTTTTCTACAAGTGTCAACGCCTAACGCTTATGTGACATTGTCTAGCCTTGCAGGACGTAATTCAAAAATGAATGGGAATGACATTTCGATCGTAATCGAAATCGTCGGCATTGGTCACGTGACTCATCATTGGCAACTGTCATTCTCATACTTTTCTTTTTAATAAAAAACAATAAGTAAACAAATAAATACATATCAGGATATAACGCAGGGTCGCAATTTAGCCCCATAGTAAGCGCTAGATAGGATCTTCGGTCGTCGAATTTTTGAAGTTTGTTACATACGAGCAATGAGCAATCGACAGGTCTTTATGAATATCGAAGATGTTCTGCTTCGACTTATCTTCGATAGTCATGAAGACCCGGCCATGGCCAGGCAGGATTGCACATTGCGCCGACCGCTCAGCGGTTTTATTTGTCAGGGTCCTGTAACGAGCCGGATAGAAGATAGCTAAAGTAATGTGAGAGAAAGAGACCACAACGTTTAGGTTAATAACGACGTAGATATAATATACCTAAGGCGCTGTTGCGAACTGAATTGCACTTTATTATGTCAGAGCTAGAGTCGCCAATCTGTTTTACAGGTAACCTTCGGAGACGTAAAGGTGACGTTAGGCGCTGAGCTATCAATATCAGTCACCGCACAACCCCCAGTAATTAATTACCCACTGGAGTCCGGCTGCTTCTATACGTTCATTTTCTGTAGTAAGTGTTGAAGAAATACTCCTAATGAATGATGAAGAATACTCACCATCACTTTCAACAGCCCATCCCACAATTGGGAAAATTATACATGGCTTGTTAGAATGCGGGCCAAGTCAGGCAAAGTTCACTTATCACATGATCGAAGAAACTACAGGTAGCCGTCTCGACGTACTAATTTCAGACGGCCCCCGCGCGCCGGATTGCGCACAAAGTACCCGGCGTCTTAGTACGTCTAATGAGATAGAAAGAGACCACTTTTTGTGTCAACGCTACAGTCGCTATTTCTTTAAATTTTCGGATTTCGGCATTTTATAGCGCTGTGCGTTGTGCAACTTACACAAGCGGTCGCGACGAGCGCCGGCGAGTAAATGAATGAGTTGAGGCGTCGTCTCGTCAATTTATAGGCGCAAAAATTTTATTCGGAGTCTCCTCTCCTGTTACTCAATGGCTATCACTTCTTGATTGCGGCACTTGTGCGGCACAAATAGCAAAAATCTGGCGACTGACGTATCAACACAGCTCAGAAAAACACACAGGTCCTTATAAGGTCTAGGGGTGTACTAAAAAAGTATTTTTCAAAATTCACCCTATAAGGTGGCGAAACGGGGGACCAAAGTTTATATGGAGAAATTTGTCGCAAATAACGATTTGGTCAAAATTTGGAATTGAGATAGATACACAAGCTAAGTACTTTTTGTTCCCGAAAAATCTATAGTTCCCGCAGAATTTGTGAAAAATCGAAAATTATGCGGGCATAGCTGCAGGTGTCTGCTAACCTATAACACAGTTTAAAGATAAAGGTGTTGCGGCCCTACCAGCCCGCGAAATTCAAATTTTATTTAGTTTTTCGTAAATATTAGACTAACTAGGTACACATTGTAGATTTATGGCAATGCATTTTGCGGGCCTACTTTTTATCCATCTACATGTTTTTAATAGAAACTTTGCTCGAAAGTTCCCACTCATCTCATATTGGTTCCCGAAAGATAATTTTTTGCCGTTTCCCAGATTTCGAGCTATCGGGAACCAATATGAAGTAAATGAGTATTGTTGAGCAGAGTTTTTATTAAAAACATGTAGTTGCATAAATTCTGTGCCCGCAAAACACATTGCCATATCTAATAATTCGGTGTAAAATTAGCCCACTATGAGCGAAAAACTAAATAAAATTTGAATTTTCGCGCCCGGATGGTACCCATCGCCCTTAACACTAATAAGTAGTACGAGTACCTATAGTTTTTTTTTACAGATGTGGACTACCTTTCCTTCAGGGACCGCTCCTTAGGGCCGATCCTGTTGTATGGACTTGTGAACATCGAAGATTTTAAGGCGGAATACTTCTTCACCATGGCTCAATATGTGTTACCCAATCCGCGAGCTAGCAGCGGACCGCACAGATTCTTGCTGCTGTGGTATAGACAAGCAGACATTATTGATACTGAAAATCCCAGTATTGCTCAGTAAGTACTTATTATAGTTTGTTCGCTAAAATTTTGCCACGCGGTCAGTTGCGCCATCGGCAAAGATTTAAATCGGAAGATGGGCCGTAAACCTACATTGCGCGCATCAAAAACGTCCGCTAACATGTTGAGTGAGTGCTCTCAGAATGATATAGTTTCACTGGTGACAGTGAAAGAGAAAACTGACAGTTAACGTAGACGTTTTTGGAGGCTTAGGGCTCATCTAGTGATTTAAATCTTTTGCCGTCGGTATTCTTCATCAAACGACGCCAATCGAGCGCTTGTACTCGTACTTACATGTAATGACAAATTCTTAGCGAATTGACTTTACTTTTCCATTGCTGAGTATCTAAACAGACGACATCTTTATGGTGCACGCTCAAATTTAAGTGGGAGGTCGCGGAGGTTTCGATACTCGCCACGGGTCACAAATTGGCTCAAGTCTGGTCTGGTAGGACGCTTGGGCCGTAGCTGGTTACCAATTCAGCAAAGACGCTCCAGCTAGATGCTATGATAAGGTTGACAGATTGTATTTATTATGTTGAAATACATTCAATTTTTCACTCTAAACCAATAGACGCGAAGTAAATTTTTCAATGTCATTTTTTTTATTTCTTGATTCACATCGCTCGATTTTGGAACCGTTACGTTATAGCCCCGCTGGTGGGATATTAAAATCTGAAGCCTTTTCCTTTCTAGATATAAATTCAGACGCTTGGGTTTCCCGATAGTGGAGTTCGCGCGCAACAACAGTCTGTGCCTGGAAGCTGGCACCTACTTCGTGATAGACAACCAAGGATGCGTGGATTGATTTTGTTGTTCGAAGTGTGATTTAAACATTTCCACCCAAATTCTAATTAAATTTTGGAGGATCCCGGCAGGCGAAAGAAAATGAAATTATCGCTGTGAAAAAAATTCTGAAAAAAGTAAAAAACATAAAAATGAGCTGGCAGACCAATTACTTAATATTTAAAGGGTTTCATTTTAATAACCACATGAACATTTCTACGATTTCGTATTGTGAAGTCAATATCTCCTGAGGATGTTCCGACGTCGGGACGAAACGTGCGTCGAAGAAATTGTTGGAAGAATTGTGTGTGGTGTTTCATGTGGGCGGTGTCCTGCACATTGGACCATATACTCGTAGATTCTTTTCATGTAGCGGATGCGAATTATCTGTCCTGCTAATTTTGGATTTTACAATAATTAGCTGTAGGAGCAGTAACGCCTGCTTCCATTCATACTGACAATGATATTTGGAACAACTTTTAGGAGAACTTTCTGTGGAGTTTTTATCCAATCGTGTTTTTGCGTATTCCACAAAAAAATCAAAAGCATTTGACATGCATTTGAATTTATCTTGTCCCTTTCTTGTAAAATGAAAATTTGTGACATGAGTGATAGTGACGTCACTATCCGATATAGCTACCTATCTCTGTCTAATCAGGATTATTGAATTAGGTACCTACTTATAACTTTTTATCATTTGTTTTTCAAAATTTACTTTCCTATGCTCCAAAATTGCAAATATTATGCGTGGTTGAGCGCTAAGTTTGGGCGTTTATTTATATTGCGAACTCTTCCCAGTAGCAAAGCTGCGCTCGCGAGGCCTCTCGGGAAATTACTCGCGACCGCGATATGCTGGCGCGCTGGAGCACACAATTTTTAAACAACTTCCAAAGTTAGAATGACCAGTTTGTCGTAACTGTAGCCAGTTTGTTGTCTATTTTGGGTGAATTGACGTCATGAGATAGGAAAATAAAGGATACCTAATCAAGTTTTCTTACGTTTTTTATACCAAAATATTATTCTAATAAAAAATGTATTTTTTTAATTTTTGAAGGAGTTTTATCCATAGAGGTCCAAGAGACCGCCTTCGACTTAAAAAGTGCGGCAAAAAATACTTTGCCTAAATTGGCAAACCCGAGCCGTCGCTAAACAATTTTTCACGCACACTAGCATCCGCACACCATACAAATTTCAAATTGACACACTCACACTACAAGAAAAAGTTGCCGCACTCACGGAGCTGTCGTTGTATGAAAGGGCTCTATCTAGTCAGAGCGCGAGCGACGACCTATTATAGATCTAAGACTGTGACACAAGAATTTTATAGGTAGGTATTTTAGGTAAATGTTCATACATACTAGATTTAGTGATTTGTTGGCACAAATGTTGGTTACTGATTTAACCAAACAGTTTATAGTATTTGAGATGAAAAAAAAATACCGATTATTTATAAGTAATTCAATTTATTAAAAAATTACAAAGTAGGACAAACTGTTCAGGAAGCAAGTTTTAACAATGTAATAACAGTAGATAACCTTTTTCTTAGATAATATCCAAGGATATCAAAATACATGTTAAAAACAAAATCTTCAAAATCTACTTAATTTAAATAATACGTAATTCTTTAGTAACCATTTATTAATATAACTAAAAAGTAGGAATAAATTATTTCTCACATATTAGGAAGCAGGTTAAACAGTCTTGAACGGTTTCGGAAATATTATACTTTAAGCATATGAAATCTATCAAAAACATAAACATCAAAATATTCATTTATAATGGTGAACAATTTGAATTTCTAATAATACGTTAAGGTAAACTTAGGAACATAAAATGCGAGCTGAGTTTGCGTTCCCAACACTTTACATGAGATTTTAAAATCACACAAAACCGTCTTGGATTTTAACTCATTTTTACTTTGTTATTATATAATGAAACTACTAAAACTGTTGTTTCTGTTTAGTATTTTATAGGCAGTGGGGTTATTTGCCAAACTTACGTAATTTTTTCAATAATTTCATTAGATAGGTACCTGTATAAATTTTTTCCCTGCCTCAGATGATCGACTGCCAAAAAGAATATCATTATATTGTATGAAATATATAAACAATACAAATGAACTTATAGGCTTTTTTAATCTGCTTTCATTTACATTTAGATTAGTCTCGGGTTTTATAATTATTAATAAAAAAAAATTAAATTCAAAATAATTATTTTTCACATCGTACCAGTATCGTACCAGTCCATATATTATTTTGGAGGCATTTATTTTTGATCTGTCGAAAAGTCAAGAACGCAAACTCCCTGTCTCTCTTTTCAAAAGAAAAAGCAATAACTTATCTTTCAACATTTTCAATGTTATTCAATAAATTAATTGTACTTAAAATCGAAATAAACCAAACAAAACAGGAACTAAGAATTACTAATATTAATAATCACAAGTAAAAATGGCACATTATTGCACATAAACAGAGATCCATACTCGGTGAGATTCGCGTGACGCGATGTCGCGTTAAGTCTAAATCTAAAGGCCGCAAGAAAATCGCTACAAATATCGCGTGGAGAGAAAGCGGCGACTGGCGACGCGATCAGCGTTTACTCGATTCCCATTTTACTCCCGGGAATTATGGATTTTGAAAAGTTTTATAATATAATAACATTTTTGAGGAGCAATTAAAAGAGCAAGTGCCTAGTATTTTGCCGATTCTTTTCGGTACAAACCTGCTTTCCGAGCATGGCGGTAAATTTTTGAATTTTCAAAAGAGCTCGTAAGTCAGGCCTAACTGAAAAATACGAATTTTTATTTTCATTTTAAATATTAGGTTACATTCGACCGTTTCGGTTTTTGAGATGTTTGTGACATATTTGAAATTATCAAACAATTATCAAACATTTGAATTTTCTATGATTATTAGTTTCACATAACTCTCATATAATTTTAATTCAACTATTAAACTTACGGAGAAAAGTGTAAGCAAGTTTTATAGTTTTGTTTTAATCGTAGGTCGCGTCGCCCCAATCTATCGCTGCAGCAATTTTCTAGTGGCAAGGCGGTAAATATATTATCCTATTTTTTTTTTAAATAATAAATACTGAAAAAGAAAAAAACTGAAAACAACCACTCCGCCACTTACTTAGACTTATTATTTAGACTTACTAAGTATTAGGAATTTCAATCATAGATATATATTATAATAAAGTGTATTTGACATTTGACTTCCATTTTCTTCTCAATATAGGGACAACCATAGGTATAGATATGTCAATCCACTAAGAAACGCCCCACTTTGTCAAAATCACTAATGTGTCATTCGATTCGTATGGCAGAGTGGGGCGCGTCATCGTGGTTTGAAATATCTATAATATATAGGCGCGCGTGTTGAATGCAGGGCTTAGATATTGTACAACAACATAAGGAATAGTATACAGTATACGGTTTAAATCAAATAAAAAAATCCTGACCATTTTATACACAATTTATACATCTTATTACAGAAATGTGTATAAATTGTCATTGACCTTTAGTAAACAAATGATATAATTATGCAAAATTCCTAACTACATTGACATAAATAATCGTGTATTGTTTTATTTATGCGACGAATAAATAATTATTATTAAACTTCCTTTTATTGTAAACCTACTTTCTAAAAAGGCGGTACAAAATACTATTTGGACGTGTAACTTTTAGACTGACTGACTGATTTCAAACCACTGGAAATTTGGCTTATACGAATAGATAAAGTAACTATTATGCTATAAGCAACCGCCAACAAAGTTTTCGAAAATTTAACCTCTAAGGCCCACTTGCGCCAGCCCGGGTTAGTGTGTTAACCGTAGATCACCAAGATACGTTACGTTCATAGTAAATTGCGTTTTAAATCTGTGCCGAACTGCCACTCACTGATAAATAGAACAAAAGATACGAAACAGCACGCAAACGAAAGAGACAACAATAATGCTTGCGCTCGACGCAGACTAACTACAAAACTTACAATTGTAGGATTTTTGAGTCTCCACAACGCGCGCGCTTGTCACATATCTGCTCCTTTTATTATATTATATATCATTGGTGTTAACTCAAGAGTTAACACGCTAACCCAGAGTAAGTTGTCAAAATTGTCTAATGAAAGACTCAAGGGTTAAAAATGTAAATATTTAACTCCCGTTTCGCGCAAGTGGACCTTTGGGCGGTAAGTTAAATATAAACAGTGAAAGTTTGGAGTTAAGCCTCAATTGAACTAACCTATAAACTCGGTTTAGACTCGTAGAGAGGTTCTTATCATATTTATATCCAAATTGACGTAGACGTTAAATGACAAACTAGCATTGTGACAGAAGATAAACAAACGCGCCAGTTGGCAGTTGTCATGTAGTTACTGAGTTAGCAGTTGTCATTGTTAATGAGTTGGCAGTCATCATAGTTACTCTAGTTACTGTATTGGCAGTTGTCATCGTTACTGAACTGGTATTTGTCGTAGTTACTGAATAAGCAGTTATTCTTATTGAATTGGCAGTAGTCACATTTTCCGAGTTGGTAGTTATCATAATTACTAAGTTGGCAGTTGTCATAGTTACTGAGTTGACAGTTGATATAGAACTATTAAAAAGACTAACTCACGGTTAGTATTTTCAATAGTTACGCAGTTAATAGTTGCCATAATTACTTAGTTGGCAACTGACATAGTTACTGAGTAGGCAGTCGCTATAGTTACCGAGTTGGTAGTTACAGTTACATGTTGGTGACAAGCGAGTTTGTTAATTTTGTGCTACAATGGTACTATAATTCGTGTGTAAAAATTTCTAAACTAATTTTACAGTTCTAAAATCAGTGCTATCGTTTAGAAAATATATTAACGAAATACCAAAACCATTTACAATTCTCTTGAACATTAGATTATTAATTGTTCCCGTACAATTTATGGATTAAGTCTATAACATTATTATTGGTTAAGATTTCTTACAGGGTGAATTTTTGAGACGGAAGACGTACCCAATTTTTTGATAAAGTCTTACCCGCTTTGACAGAAAGAAGAATGAGAGTAAAAACATAAAGTAGATTAAAAAAAAATAGAAAAAAAAAAGATACCAAGTAAGGTATGAACAAAAGAAATAAATAAATCGCAAAAAAACTTTTCCCTTACAACGCATCGTCTCAAATATTCAATCTGTTAAGTGTACCTACGTTACAAAGAAAATATTGTGCATCGGCAAAGTAATTTGGTAGTTTTGTTACGCTACTATTAATAATTAATTAAAATTACAAGTTAAATTAATTATAAGAGTGCTTGGGTAGATAATTTTTAAGAAGCTACAATTAATAACAATTAATTAATTATGAAAGTTAAATTAATTTAAAAGTAATTTAGTCGAAAATTTGTAAGAAGCTGCTATGGCGTTACTTGCGTGGGATGCATTGATTTAAAAACGAAGGATTTGAGGTCAGCACTAAAAAGTGTCCGAACCGAATGACATACAAAACGCGAAAAGACATACAATCGCACTTCAGTCTCGTGTTTGAAAATTAGGCTGTATACTATAATAATGGTTTAAGACATAAATTACAATGTTTTAGTTTGTTTATAAAAATACTCATGTACCCTCGTTTATATAGGTTTTCTAGGGACACTTTTTTCGTGAATTTTGTATTACACCCGTCGTCCATAGATTTATAAGCCTATGGTGGGATGTCACATTCTATCAGTAATGCTGTCTCTAGCTAATGAGAAATATTAAAAGTAAAATGTTTTCTGATCGATTTAATTTTGTTTCATTAGTTTTGAGATCACAATTATCATATTATTTATGTATAATATTTTGTGTTAGTATGTTATAACTGTATTGTGGTTCTGAATAAACGCTAGTCCTTTCTTTCTTCCTTTTATTTGAAGGTTAATCTAGTATTGAGGATGAATTTAAAAAACCAATATTTTGGTTTGAGTCAAATAAACTAGCTGAAGCACAATATTTATTCTGAGTAATCAACGTGTGTGCTATCATCCTTAATTCCTTATATACATATAAGTAATATTTTCCATTATATAAAAGTACATAACTATTTTCACAATAATTATTATGCAAATACATTTTGTCAGGTAAAGGAAATATTATTCTAATGAGTATGCTCCGGTGTCCGAGCAAATTTTTTTAAAGTAATTTTGAATTATCATTCTAAGGATAATTATTTTTTTATATATTTAAATATATAGTTTCTTTAAATAGGTACAAATATTGTCTTTTTTGAAATAATTGATAATAGCCGGCCAAGTACGAGTCGGCTCGGACAATGAAGATTCCGTTACTAAAGCATAAATCTGGCTCATGCAACAAATTATAAAACTTGGCCAGTTTTCATAATTTATTGCCATGTATATTGTATATACTTTAAGAGTGAAGCTATGTATTCACTGAGATAAAAATTATAAGACTTGGCCAGTTTTCATAATTTATTGCCATGTATATTGTATATACTTTAAGAGTGAAGCTATGTATCACTGAGATACAATGTTTCAGATTTTTTTTATATACAGTCAACGCGAGCAAACGAGCGGGCGGGTCCACCTGATGGTAAGCGATCACCGCCGCCCATGGACATTTGCAGCACCAGAGGATCTGCAAATGGAAATTGTTTATCCGCCCTTAAGGCGAACTCAACAGGTCTGCCCGCAAAATTCAAAATTTTCGTGGATTTTTGCAATTTGTACGCTAATTACACATAATAGGCTTATGGCAGTCATTTTGCGAGAATGTTCTTTACATGTTTATATCAAAATTTTTGCATAAAAATGTCTATCCTAGGAAATCAGTCCGAGTAAAGAGTTTTAAGTGAGTAACTCGCAAATCTCGAACTAATTTCTTTAACTCGACACTTTCGAGTAGAGATTTTTATATAAACACGTAAAGATGATATTGGGAACATCGCAATTTGACTGCCATAAGCCTATTATGTCTTATCAGCTAAAAAATCGCGAAAAACCACAAAAAATTTGAATTTCGCGGGCACACTTGTTGTGTGCTCCTTAACCCCATGTTATAGTTTTGAGGGAACACTGTTGCTGATAAATACACAGTTTCTCGAACTTCCGTAGATTTATCCATAAGCAACAATGTTATAGTGCTACCCGTCGCAAGTGGGGAGGACAAAAGTAGCCTTAAGAATGCGCTGACCTACGATTTCTCGATTCGTTATACCAACATCATTTGTAATTCGTGCATATTTCGATCATGTTGTGAAGTTATTCGGGTTCATATAGAAATAATCTATGCTCCCGGCCATATTTGGTTCGGAAATACTTTTTTTTTGTTTAACGAAATTGTAAACGAATTTAGTTTTGCTTATTTTTATGTCAAAGAGAACATGTTTTCTGCTTATTTGTTTTGTAATAAAAACAACACTATCTCACGTCGCATTAGTTCAGGAGCACAAATATTATCCAGCTAAAAAAAACACCAGTTAATAAAGAAAGTTACAAGTTTTCATACATAATTTTTGGTATTACGGAACTCGACCACAGTTATAAAAATTTTGATCAAAATTGATTATTATTTCGTTTTAAAGTATTTCCGAACCAAATATGGCCAGGAGCATAGACTATTACTATATGAATCCGAATAACATCACAGCATGATCCACATATGCACGAATTACATTTGGTACGATTTGGTATTTTGAATGAATGGAGACATCGTAGTTCCCAGGACTCTTAATGTAAGACAATAAAGAAGGCTATGGCACTCACACATCTAAATCAACTAATTAAGTAGTGAGGCGCGTTATTTCGGCTTGGACAAACTCTACCGCTATACCCATAAATTGCTACTGCGGTACGAATCGACTCATTTTCAGATTAAGATTCGAAGTTTGGCGCCCACTATATCTGAAACGTTGTATCTAAGAGAATACTTGGCTTTAGGTAACAAACACTCATGGACTTTGTCTGCGGTCTGCCCGCCAAATTCAAAGATTAGATTTTTCACAAGTGGCGAAAAGCTAAATATAATTTGAATTTTGTGGACAGACCCGTGGTTTAAGCCACGTCATATCGCGATTCCATGAGTGTTATAGAATATAACTAAATTCATAAAATGTGCCAGAATCATTGCTTAAGACACGCCACGCGTTAAATTGAGCGATAATTCTCAAACATTTTAGCCTACGGCTACTATAGTTTGTCTTAACGTTTATAAATAATAGAATTAATCACTTATGGGGCTTTTGCAGCATCATATACTATTCGTGTCGCCTTCAGACGTCTCGGTGTCCGAGCTCTTCCATTTGGAGACGTTCTCCGCGGGTATGAACCCTTTGCTGCGTAAATAACTGAATATTTCCGCCTCCATGCCTGAAAAGAAATTGAGAGAGGCGTTTTAAGCCCATTTGCGGCAAACAGCGGGTTATTATTATTATATTAGGACATTACACACATCGCTATCTCTTTACCTTTAAACGAGCAATTCTTGTATAATATATTTCTATATAATCTGAATCTCGGAAACGGCTCGAAGGATTTTCATGAAATTTAGTATGCGGCCGGTTTTGGGGGCGATAAATCGATCTAGGTAGGATTCATTTTTAGAAAATGTCGAATTTACCAAAAAAAATAAAAATATGACTCCTGCTGCCATCTATTGGCCAGTAGTCATACTACCGAGCGAAGCTCGGTCACCCAGATATTACAGGGTTATATAAAAATACCAAATCGCTTTAGGCCTGTATTTGTTAACATGAAAACTAACAGCTTTTGTTCTACGACTTTTTCTATAATTGATATTTTGAGAAATATCAAATATTCAATATTTTACACAGATACTCTACTTGTACAGATACTCTACAGAGATACCTACTCTGTAATGTAACGTCAGCAAGTGGCAATGGCACGGCGCGAAACCGCAACAGTGTAATTTTACTTTACAAAAATAACATTTTTTTTTGTATGAAATAAATTAATACTGCATTTTGAAAGGTAGAACAAAAGTTTAACGTGGCGTTAAAAAACAGGCTAAAATTAAAGCTTTTGGCCATCAGTCATCTTTTTTAACGTCTCAAGTGGGCCTCACGGAAGGCCAGCGCTTTGCCATAAAAGGCAAGGTATATGCTGAGTAAAGGCCCATTTAGGCACATTGTCCTTCCCATGTTCTTTTTCTCTGTTTATACATACTTAATGTGCATTACCAATAAAACATTTTTCATTTTAATGAAATGAAATGAAATGAAATTCTTTATTTCACATAGGCTTAGATATAAGCTCTCATGAAATGTCAAGACTCTACCGCCAGGTTCGGAAAGCAGGTTTGCACCGAGAAGAACTGCCAAGAAACTCGGTACTTGCTCCTTTCAAAAAAATGTCTCAATATACAATTTTTAGTACTTAGTATGAAACAATATTTTTAAGATATCTCGTGAGGAGATGGAAGCATATCACTATCGTTCCAAGAATCTTTGTTATTTAAAAATTATTCAATGGTGTAGTAACCCTGGTTTATTAGATGTTTTTTGACAGTATCTTTAAACCGGTGCGAAGGTAAGTCCAAGACAGACTTCGGGATCATATTGTAGAAGCGTACACTCAACCCCACAAAGGACTTCTGTACCTTACGCAAACGGTGTGGCACCACAACTAACTTATGTGCTCCACTTCTAATTGGACGGTTACTTATATCAATCCGTTTATTGTAATTATTTCATTTCATTTCACCTAATAAGCAGTGATAGCTCAGTGGTTCTGACCTCTGCCTCTCATAAGGAGGTCGTGGGTTCGAATCCTGGGCACGCACCTCTGACTTTTCCGAGTTATGTGCGTTTTAGGAAACAAAATATCACTGGCTTAACGGTGAAGGAAAACATCGTGAGGAAACCTGCATGCCTGAGAGTTCACAAAAATGTTCTCGATGGTGTGTGAAGCCCGCCAACCCGCACTTGGCCAGCGTGGTGGGCTATGGCCAAACCCCTCTCAGTCTGAGAGGAGACCCGTGCCCAGCAGTGGGACATAAAAAGGGGTTGAGATGATGATGATGATGATTTCACTTAACGCGGTAGAATACTCAATCTCACCCGGAGGGTACTGCAGGTTCTCCGACAGCTGGCGAACGCCGGAGAGGCACCGTTGTTCCCTCTCCTCCGGGGTGTCGCCGCCGAACGCGTAGAGGAGGGGCGCGCACTTCTTGAGGCTCTGGCGACTCAGGCTCGGCCCTCCCACGTTGAACAGCGCGTGCTCGCACAGAGCTTCCAACAGCGCGTCGAAGAACCAACTCTCTCGGGACTCCCTCTCGAAGTTATACTGTTGGGATATTATACATGTACGATTTTGACGACCTCCGTGGCGCAGAGGACGCACGCTCGGATTCGAGTGGGAGGTCACGGGTTCGATTCCCGCCACGGGCCACTTTGGAATTTTATAATTTCTAAATTGGCGTAAGTCTGGTCTGGTGGGAGGCTTTGGCCGTGGCTAGTTACCACCCTACCAGCAACGACGTACCGCCAAGCGATTTAGCGTTCCGGTACGATGCTGTGTAGAAACCGTTGGGGTGACATAACTTACCCCTTCCAAGTTAGTACGCTAACATCTTCGGCTGCATCATCACTTACCATCAGGTGAGATCGCAGTCAAGTACTAACTTGTATAGCGTAAAAAAAAAACATGTACAAGACTCGATCTGAGAACGTTTGTTTATGACTGAAAAATCAGTATTTCGCAGTTTTATTTTAAAAAAAATTAATAAACATAATATTAGAAAATTAGATATATCGCAATTTAGCTCCTAACAAAGCAATAGCTATATTTAGCGAGCGCTATTTAGCGGTGTTTTTTTCGACAGTTTGCCCAATAATTCAAAAGCTATCGGACACAAAAATAAATAAAAATCGGTTTTAGAATACACAAGTAACGCCCTTTCATATGATACCCCACTCAATATCGTTATCTCATTTTGAAATTTCAACAACCCTGTTTACCCCCCCATTTTAAATAAAAATAAAATGATTTTCAAAATTTTATGATTGCAATGACGTTGGGTCACTATTACCCAAAACTATTCCAAATTTCAAGTCAATAGCTTGAATAGTTACTGAAATAATCGAGTGACAGACGGACGGACAGACGGACGGAGAAAGTCTCACCATTAGGGTTCCATTTTTACCATTTTGGTACGGAACCCTAAAAGCATATTGTACCTGCATCCAATATTTGATCAATTCAAAGTCGTCGTTGTCGTATTTCATCAACCCGAGCAGTATGATGTTCTGCGTCTGGCTCTGCGTGTACATTCCCCCAAAGTGCACCGTCTTGATGCCGTAGCCAAAGTCTATGAACTCCAGTCCGTTGGAGTTAATGAATTTGGACACCTGGAAAAATAAATATTAAATACAAATAAATATTGGTAATAATAAAAATAAATATTGGTAATAATAAAAATAAATATAGGTTTTCATGCAAGATATAAAACTTCTTTTTAGAGTGCCGTACCCAAAGGGTAAAACGGGACCAGGCTGTATCTCTTGAACCGTGATCGTCAGACATTCGAAATTTTCACCGATGATGTATTTCTATTGCTAATACATCATACATTTTTCACAGATGATGTATTAAAAAAAAAACAGAATAAAATAAATAACTGGGCTTCCATATGAGAAACGAAATTTGTTTGCACGTTTTTGGCCGATATTGATAATTCCAACAGGTGAACGCTTGAAATAGAACATGTTCAGTTTAACTAAATAATAAAATTAAAATAAAACAATTATTATTTAAAGGGGCTCTCATACAACAAACGGGCGAACTGCATGTAGTTTATTGAAACTTAAATACTTAGTATCAAATAAAATCTAATGACAGACATGCAATCTGCATCGGAGGTCTTGGGTTCGATATTCACAACTGGATAAAGTTTGTGTGATTATTCCCCTCAGTGTAGACAAGGGATAAGCAAGGTTATTTTAATTATCCACGTGAAATTTCCCGTTCGAAGAAGTGGCGAATATTGATGGCTAATAAGGCTAAGAAGGATAATAATTTATACCTGTTCTTCAGTCATCCACTGTCCCAATTCGAAACCAGACTCCCGCCATTTCCTCTCTATCGCGGGGGGGTCTATACTTTTCAACATCCCCTTAATTATTGCTTCCAAAAACAAGTGGCCGTGGTTGTAAGATATAATATTTCCACACAAACCAAACGCCTGCGCAAATGTGATGTGCTGAAAAAATTATTTAAATGCCCATTAAATAATAAACTTCTTCTCAAAACAACATTATTCGAGATAAATCGAAATTGCTGTACTGGTCACATACATGCAAGCAGCCTCATATCTGTCGTGTAATTCAAAAACGGAGCGATCTTTTTCGATCGATTTACACACAGGTACAGCAAGTTCGATGTATCTCGAAGATATTGTCAAAATAATGCTCAAATTTCCCAAGAATGTTTGAGAAAAATACTTATATAATGTTACCTCATTTGCTATTTGCGGTGCGATGAACTTGGCCAAATGTTCGTATAACAGCGGTATATCTATGTATAGGTCCGGGGCAAACTGTAGTGTCTCCTGTATGCCCGTTAAAAAGTCCTCACTCGACACAGTACTAGTTGACACCAGATGTTGCATCGCTTTAGCTATCACCAGTACGTCTTTTGGAGGCCTGAAAAAGTAATGTAAGTGAAACGGGAGCGCGAATTTATGTTGTTCATCCGTGGATTTTTCGGGATAAAAAGTAGCCGATGTTTTAATCAAGGATATAAAGTATCTCCATTCCAAATTCAGCCAAATCGGTTTGGTGAGTAGTTGCGTCGTGAAGGAGTATTTGTCCCATAAACTTTGGACCTCCGTTTCATCCTCTAAGGTCGTTCGTTGGTTTTGAAATCCAGTATAACTGCAGTTAACAAGACATTTTGACCTTAAAAATGGATGTCCTTTTCGTAATCGACAATTATAGAGAATTAAATCTGTTCAAAGCAAAATTGGTCGACTGTGATGTTTGCATACAGATCCTTATTCCAGGAACAGTCGATGCTCCCGATAGGTGGATTTTATCGTTATTAACATTTGCACTCACACATTTAAATCAAGTAATTAAGTAGTAAAGAGAGTCAATTCAACTCAGCCAAGCTCTACAGTCTACAGCTATATAATTATTATTAAGTCAATATACACTTACTTTTCTAAAGCAATGTCAAGCATTTCTGCGACTGCTGCCGCGTGATACTCGGCAGGAAACGTGCGTTTGAAGTCACACACAAACTCTTCATCGTTGGGGTTAATCAGCATTTCCGCGACGAGCAATCTGAGCTCCTTCTGCATTTTTGAAGCCTCATTCATAGGATCTTGAGGAACTGGCGAGGATCGCAGATTCGGCCAGGGTGCTTCGATCAAACCAGAATTTTTGGATATTTCGATCGATGCAGAACAGTTAACACGAGAGTCTGGCTGAGGCGTTTCAATTGATCTAGAACGGTTCGTACTTTTGCTGGTAGAATTTAACTGAGGTGCCTCAACAGAATCTGGATGGGTGTTACCTTTGTTGGCAACGTCCGAACGAGGTGATTCTATCGAGCTATGTTTGATACTTTTGCTGGCCGATTTCGAGCGGGTTGCTTCGGACGAAGCAGACTGGTTAGTACCTTTGCCGGCAGACTTTGAGCGAGGTGCTTCTGTTGAACCAGACTGTTTGGTACTTTTGCTGGCAGAACCCTGAGGCGTTTCTTTTGTTATAGAGGGGCTGGAACCTCTCCTGGTAGATTTTGAGCAGGGTTCTTCTTTCGAACCAGACTGTTTGATACTTTTGCTGGCAGAAACCTGAGGTGTTTCTATTGTTATAGAAGGGCTAGAACCTTTTCTGGCAGACTTTGAACGTAATGCTTCTGTCGAACCAGAATGTTTGATACTTTTGCTGGTAGAAACCTGAGGAGTTTCTATTGTTACAGAGGGGCTGGAACCTCTCCTGGTAGATTTTGAACAGGGTGTACTTTTTGAACCAGAATCTTTGATACTTTTGCTGACAGATATTGAACGGGGTGCTTCGATCGAAGCAGATTGGTTGGTACTTTCGCTGGGAGAAGTCTGAGGTGTTTTGATTGGTTTAGAGGGGCTGGTACCTCTGCTGGCAGACTTTGCACGTAATTCTTCTGTCGAACCAGAATGTTTGATACTTTTGCTAGCAGATTTCGAGCGTGGTGCTTCGATCGAAGCAGATTGGTTGATACTTTTGCTGGTAGAAGTCTGAAATTCTTCGATTGATAAAGAGGGGCTGGTACTTCTACAGGCAGACTTTGAGCGGGATGCTTCTGTCGAACCTGATTGTTTTATACTTTTACTAACAGATTTCGAGCGTGGTGCTTTGATCGAAGCAGATTGGTTGGTACTTTTTCTGGGAGAAGTATGAAGTTCTTGCTTAGATGTAGAGGGCGTGGCACTTCTGTTAGCAGAGTTCGAGTGGGGTTCTTCGATCGAAGCAGATCGGTCAGTACTTTTGCTGGGGGAACTTTGAGGCGATTCAATAGATTCAGAGGGGCTGGTACTTCTGCTGACAGAGTTCGACCGAGACGCTTCCACAGATTCAGAGCGGCTAGTACTTTTCCTGGCGGAGTTCGACTGGGGTGCTTCGATTGAAGCCTGTTCGTTTAGTTTGTTGGCAGAGTCTGGCCGAGACCCTTCGATCGATCCGGAGCGGCTGGTAGTTTTGTTGGCAGAGTTCGGCCGAGGCGATCCTCTTGATCCAGAGCGGCTGGTAGTTCTGTTGGTATCTTTTAGTCGAGGCGATCCACTTGATCCAGAGCGGCTGGTAGTTTTGTTGGCAGAGTTGGGCCGAGCCGATTCAATCGCTTCAGAGCGGGTGTCTGAAATTTTTCCATTAAAAGGAAACTTATTGAAACTATAAGAAAATCAACAAGTAAAGTAATAGAAACACTCAAAGAACCGATTTCGTGGTCATTCGCCATTTTTTTTAAGATACCTTTCATGCCCGTGGCGCCAACTGCTGTATTTTGTTTGGCGTTACTTGGATAGCACGCACGCACGCACACACGCATGTAGGCACACACGCTAACTCGCACGCACGCACACACGCACGCATGCACACACGCACGCATGCACGTACGCACGCACGCACATACACACGCGTAAATACAAACATACATCATGTATAATATTAGTGTGATTCTGATTGTACTCACCAGTGGCAGCAGGAGGATCGCCTGTGACGTCTTCGAGCCCGCTGAACATGTTCTTCGAGAGACTGATCACAGCGTTGTTGCTGGCTTGAACCGCCTTCTTTCCCCCAGAGCCGTGGTTCCACGCGGAAGACGGCGCCAATTTAATATTACTGATAGTCTAAAAACAAATATTATAAGTGTATAGTTTGGTAAAAAGGTAGAAAAAAATCGTGGTGCCACCAAGCCAGGTCCACTTATCACGTGATCGATACAGGTATCCGTCTCGACGTACTAATTTCAGACGGCCGCCGCGCGCTGGATACTTTGCTCGCGTTAGTTATTATACGGTATATTTCACGCACTGCAACCTTAGTTTGTGGAATGAGGTAAAGTCAAAGAGATCAGTGGTTTTGACTCTTCCTTCGAATATAATGCAGAATTTACAATATTAACGAATTAAAAAAATTAAATGACTGAGCATTAGAAATTAGTTCAAGACGTTGTTTGCCAAGTTATACGCATACCTTCTGCATAGCAGCCCTAAGCTTAGTAGTGTCGACCGTGTAGCTGGTAGACGGGACTCTACGTTGGTAGTCCATGCCAGGGCTGTTAAAGGCGTCCCTCCGCACGTCACCGCTGCGTCTGCGCGCGTCTTCTCGCCCTATAGGGCTGGCGTTCAGCAACTAAACAAATAAATGGGATTTAAATAAGGGGAGCCACAACTTTGGTCTAGTGGAAGGCTTCAGCCGATGGCTAGTTATCACCCTTCCTGCAAAGACCCACAGCTAAGCGATTAAGGGGCCTGTGAACTACGATGTCTCCATTAATGCAAAATACTAAATCATTTGTAATTCGTGTATATTTCGATCATGTTGTGGTGTTATTCGAATTCATATAGTAATTATCTATGCTCCTGGCCATATTTGGTTCGGAAATACTTCTTTAAAACGATATTTTGTTTTAAAGAAGTATTTTCAAAATAATCAATTTTGATCAAAAATTTTATAACTTTGGTCGAGTTCCGTAATACCAAAAATTATGAATGAAAACTTGTAACTTTCTTTATTAACTGGTGTTTTTCTTTAGCTGGATGATAAAAACTGTGCTCCTGAACTAATGCGACGTGAGATAGTGTTGATTTTATTACAAAACAAATAAGCAGAAAACATGTCCTCTTTGACATAAAAATAAGCAAAACTAAATTCGTTTACAATTTCGTTTAACAACAGTATTTCGGAACCAGGTATGGCCAGGAGCATAGATTATTAGTATACGAACCCGAATAACACCACAACATGATCAAAATATACACGAATTACAAATGATTTTGGTATTACGTATGTATGGGAGACATGGTAGTTCACAGGACTCTTAAGCGCTTAACTGTGGGTGTGTGTGGGGTAGTTAAGTTTAATTACCCCTTCCAAGTTAGTACGATAACATCTTAGGCTGCATCATCACTTTTCATCAGGTGAGATCGCAGTCAATTACTGTCAATTACTAACTTGTATGGTGTAGTGTAAACAATCTCTCAAATTGAGGGGAGAGGAGATGTCGAAATGACGAAATCTGATTGGTTACTCAAACACAGCTCCGCTTTCGTGGAAACCGAGCCTAATTAGTGCTTTTGAGTGATTTTGCCCTGGAGTGTTGCCCCATTTCATGTAGAGTCTGAGTAACAAAACTTTTGATATCGCTGAAAATCAAGTGAGCGTTTTGAGTTACTCGTCTTTCTCTGCTTGCTCATAAAAAACCAACCTCAATATTATGAAAAGCCTCATTATTCTCTGCTCATTTAAAATACTTACCTCAATATTCCGCTGTTGCTGCTCCGCCTCCAGTATTTGCACCATCATCCTTGGCTTGGAATCCACCACACCTTAGGAGACGCTCCTTCCTTGCCTAAGGTTCACGACATCTATCACGAAGCGAACGCGTCTTCTGATGCTATTGGACAACATTTGAAGTACATCGTGCATCGTCTTGAAGATGCTGAAAAGCCTCATTATTCTCTGCTCATTTAAAATACTTACCTCAATATTCCGCTGCTGCTGCTCCGCCTCCTTCTGTATTTGCACCATGGTCTTGGGCTTGGAGTCCACCACACTCTAGGAGACGCTCTTCCCTCGCCTAAAATTTATGACATCTATCACGAAGCGAACCCGTCTGCTGATGCTATTGGACTGCCATTAAAGTACATCGTGCATATTCTTGAAGATGCTGAAAAGCCTCATTATTCTCTGCTCAATTAAAATACTTACCTCAATATTCCGCTGCTGCTGCTCCGCCTCCTTCTGTATTTGCACCATGGTCTTTCGCTTGGAGTCCGCCACATTCTATGAGACGCTCCTCCGTCACCTAAGATTTATGACATGATCTATCACGAAGCGAACACGTCTGCTGATGCTATTAGACTGCCATTAAAGTACATCGTGCATCTTCTTGAAGGCGCTGAAAAGCCTCATTATTCTCTGCTCAATTAAAATACTTACCTCAATATTCCGCTGCTGCTGCTCCGCCTCCTTCTGTATTTGCACCATGGTCTTTCGCTTGGAGTCCGCCACATTCTATGAGACGCTCCTCCGTCACCTAAGATTTATGACATGATCTATCACGAAGCGAACACGTCTGCTGATGCTATTAGACTGCCATTAAAGTACATCGTGCATCTTCTTGAAGGCGCTGAAAAGCCTCATTATTCTCTGCTCATTTAAAATACTTACCTCAATATTCCGCTGCTGCTGCTCCGCCTCCTTCTGTATTTGCACCATGGTCTTGGGCTTGGAGTCCACCACGCTCTTGGAGACCCAGCCGCCCCGCCGCAGGTCCATCACGTCCTGCATCATGAAGCGGATGCGGCTGCTGATGCTGCCGGACTGCCAGAGGATTATGTCCTGCATCTTCTTGAACACGCTGTCCAGCTGGTGCTTGAGGTCCTTCTCCACCTTTGTACGAAGAATTGATATAAGTGTGGGACTTAGCTCAAAAGAAGCACAAAATATTTTACAAATTCTAGATTTTTATTTAACAAGCTAAACGATTATAATATGAAGAGGACAAAACTAAAAACCGTCTACACCCTTAACTTGCAGTGTTAGTTCAGGTGAAATTTGGTACTGTCACAGACAGGTGGAAAGTTTTATTTTCCTTGTATTCAGAGTTCAAACAATTTATGAATAAACTAGCGGACCCGACAGACTTCATCCTGTCAAAAAGATTTTTATGATGGCAGTTTTTTGCTCCTACCTATTTAATAGTCGGGGAAAAAAAATCTCCTGAACAGAAACGTCACCCTGCTGATAGGTGTTTTGATAATTTGTAAATTGACTCTTTGACGTTAGGAACACACCTACATTAGACAATAGTGAGTGCTTGTAATTTAATATGAACTTTATGCAACAGCCATAAACATATTGTTGTGTTTAGAACGGGTACATACCACGATATAACACGATGATTTTATGTGCCGATATTTCGACCCAGTTACATGGATCGTGGTCACGACAGGACTGCGGTGTTGCGAGGTGTGTAGCTGGAACCGTCATAGGCAGTAGCGAACTACCCTCTTTCTCGTTCTCTTCACAGGAACTTCGCGAAAATTTCGGCAAAATATACTAACAACGTCACTTTTAACTTTTGATTTCATGCGGCGCTGTCCTGGTTTGCATAATTCTACTACTGGATTCCACATACTGGCTAGCTTAAAACCATCCTCACGATTGAAATTCTGGTGTTTGCGAATTTCTATCGCTTCGCGCACTAGTCGAGGTATGTAGTGGCGGTCTGTGGACAGAACTCGGGGGTTGTGGAGTTCAATCCAGTGATTTGTTTCCGGCTGTAGAACATGCTCCGCGATCGCAGATTTCTGTGGGTCGTTGTTTCTTACCGCTTTTATGTGTTCAGACACCCGGGTAGATATGGGTCTCTTGGTTTGACCTATGTAGGAGCTGCCACAGCTGCAGTCGATTTTATACACTCCTGGACACTGGACCCATATCTACCCGGGTGTCTGAACACATAAAAGCGGTAAGAAACAACGACCCACAGAAATCTGCGATCGCGGAGCATGTTCTACAGCCGGAAACAAATCACTGGATTGAACTCCACAACCCCCGAGTTCTGTCCACAGACCGCCACTACATACCTCGACTAGTGCGCGAAGCGATAGAAATTCGCAAACACCAGAATTTCAATCGTGAGGATGGTTTTAAGCTAGCCAGTATGTGGAATCCAGTAGTAGAATTATGCAAACCAGGACAGCGCCGCATGAAATCAAAAGTTAAAAGTGACGTTGTTAGTATATTTTGCCGAAATTTTCGCGAAGTTCCTGTGAAGAGAACGAGAAAGAGGGTAGTTCGCTACTGCCTATGACGGTTCCAGCTACACACCTCGCAACACCGCAGTCCTGTCGTGACCACGATCCATGTAACTGGGTCGAAATATCGGCACATAAAATCATCGTGTTATATCGTGGTATGTACCCGTTCTAAACACAACAATATGTTCTCTAACCACGAAATAAGTCTTAAATCATTAACAGCCATAAAGCTCAAATTGACTCTACGTTTCAGTTAGAAAACGTTTGTATGGGAAAAAGAAAATGGCAATTTTTAGGATTTTCCGGTAATTATTGGAATTTTTCTCGCCGTAAAAACCATCCTTGAACTTCAATGAACATTTTAAAAAAAATTGGCCAAATCGATCCAGGCGTTGTTGAGTTATGCGCTTACCAACACATTTTGCGATTCGTTTTTATATTATAGATTAGGACATGATTTAAAAA
This sequence comes from Coenonympha glycerion, assembly GCA_963855885.1. Lineage (NCBI taxonomy): Eukaryota > Metazoa > Arthropoda > Insecta > Lepidoptera > Nymphalidae > Coenonympha > Coenonympha glycerion. The sequence continues at coordinate 1,697,944 of OY979646.1, forward strand.
AAAATCTTATACCAAAAAATATAATAACAAACGCTTCCGTCTGTACACACGAAACTATAATAAATAATAATCTGACGTATTTTATTTGCCTTTAACAAATTTATAAAACACTATTTTTTTAAAGAGCAAATGCCGATTTTCTTTCCAGTTCTTATCGACGCGACCGAACTTGCATACAGCGACCGAACTTGCATACATTTCATAAATAACTGTAAGTAAGGCCCATATTTATAAGCATTTTTGTACCTGTTCTCCGATCGTGGTGAGCAGTTTGCAGAGACACTCTAGCTTCTCTTCCTCCAGCTTATCGATCAGAGTCATCATGCAGTACACCATTATTTTGGAACTCAGCATTTTTAACTTGTATAGCTCGCCTTAAATAGACAGTAATAAGTTATCATTTAAAAACAAGCTTTCAAACGTAAATTAACTTCCCAGCAAACACGTTTGGTACCCATATTGCAGGAGTGCATTAAAAATAACTGGTTCGCCATCTTGGTTCCACCATGTTGGATTCTTGCAATGTTGCCATGTTGGATGTTTGCAAATTGGACGGTTCCTACTAAGCATACGAGATTTCGTATTGAACGTACAAGTTTTCGGATTTAATAACTTAGTCTTACCAATAAATCTGACATTTCCGACAGATCGCATACGGACGCGCCTGTTCTCCTCAGATAATTGTTCTTGAAGTTCTTTCTTTTTGGCCTGAAAAAAAAAACCTAATTAATCTCAGACCTTTTTCCTGAATCAAGCCTAAACTGTTACATATTGTTTTAAGGAAGTATATACTTCAAGGCTAACATGAAACATTGGTTATGTTTCAGACTGATGGAATTATTTACGTAGTATAACTCTATCAATATAGATTTGAATTTAGCATTCTGAATTTTACTATTTCTAAATAATTCCAAGTTTTCTCTAGCATCGGCCATCAAGCAATGAAGCATTCCAGTGCAATACTGTGTAGCATCCGTTATGGATTATTTGCCCCCTAAAAGTTAGTATGATAACATCTCTGCATCACCACTAACAATCAGGGATGAAGCTGCAGTTGGTAGATAGGTATATGAAGACGCCGCTTGGGGAAGCGCGCGAGATGTGTCTGCGCATACGACCGCCATTTAGGGTCAATTTAATTGCCACGTACTTTATTAAAACTTTTTTCGTGCAAGAAAACAGTAGCGCTATCTGACAAAATTATATAGGTGACTGCTAAACGAACTACAGCGTGGTCTTACTGCTGGTGATAAAACAAGCATTTTTGGCACCGATAAAGTGGTGGCATTTTTTCGCGCCGTCAGTCCTATCCAAGGTATATGTATATTGTCCACATAGTGCACTACAGTGCGACAAGGCTATTATGGCGCGTGGCCAAAGTCTGAACTAACGCCGCTATCTTATGCTACTGTTTTATAGTTAGCTCTGTCAGTATATCACTATTTTATGTTATGTTATTTTTGCTTACTATTAACTATTTTGCACTAAAATTGAAGTAAAATTGAGGAGATGTTATTTTATGGCTACCTTTGTTTTGCAACAGCGCCCTCCTTCAAGTGCCAAGAGAGCCTTGTCGGACTGTATACGAAGTTTTAAATCCCTTCATTAAATGACGGGATCTCTGCCCAGCAGTGGGCGTGGGCATAGCAGACCGGCGATGGTACTCACCGGGTCAGTGCACTCAGCGAGCTCTTGCTCCAACCTCTGCACTCTCTCGTCCACTGTCTGAGTCTCGAACTGCTTCTGGCATCTTGTGATGATGAGCACGCGGAAATTGACGCATTGCTCGGGGTCATTGTCCGATGGCACCTGGCATTTGTTACACAGATTATTAAATTTTAACAGATTAAATAAAAGGTGTGAGCAGACCAGGGGCCGTACCACCATCTCTTATAGCAGTATTATTGTAATATTATTTTAAAATGTTCATACTGTATGAAAATGTCAAAACAATATTTCAAATAATACTGCTATAAGAGATGGTGGTACGGCCCCAGGTCCACTTATCACGTGATCGAGAAATTACAGGTAGGCGTCTCGACGTACTAATTTCAAACGGCCGCCACGCGCCGGATACTTTGCTCGCGTTAGTTCTGGTACGGTCTAGTTCACGCGCTGCGTGCGCCCGATGACAACGTAGCCTTAGTACCTCGAATGCGATAAAGTTACGCGATAGAAAGAGAAGTTCTTTTCGGAGGCGTGGCCAGGCGCTATTGCAAACTGAATTGCACTTTTTGTGCCAGCACTAGGGTCGCTATTTTTTAAAATCATCTTGTGAGTGTGGGTTAATTCGCATAGTGTGCCCGCAGCCCCCTTTTAACTTGATCCTAGAAACACATTAACGTGATAAGAAGTCCAAAATATTTTTTTCAATACAAAAAATATTATTTCATTTAGAAAAATAAAATTTAGCAACCCTAACTGTGACATCAACAAACCTAATATCATTTTCATTGACATTGAACCAGCTGTTTTTAGGGATGTCACTAAAATTTTTCGGTACATTTTTGAACTGCTTATAGTGCCCTCAGGATATGAGCTACACTTCTTGTGATATTTTTTCATGCATCTATATATCGTTCCCTACTTTAGGCTTTCGGGTAATTAGGGTCTATTAGGGTTAATCTACACATTTTATATTAGTATCTATTATATACCTTTATCGTAGATAGTTTGCTGCACATTGCGGCGTAGGCTTCTGAGAAGTTGGGTTCGTCGATAGCCTTTTGAAAAACCAGATCGATCACCCCCTCGAGCCGCGCTTGCGTGTTGATCTCGAGAGCTTTCACCTTCTCCACCAAAGTGTCGAACTTCTGCGGTGTAAGCTTGTTCAGGATACCCCGGAATTTCTTGTATAGGTCCTGCAAAGAAGGCGGCCATCTTGTATCTATCATAATACCGACTCGGACGACCGAATGGCGTAGCGGTAGCGAACCTGCCGTCAGCGTCGGAGGTCGTGGGTTCGATTCCCACTGCTGGACTAAATGTTTGTGTGATGAGCATGAACATTTTCCTGTATCTGGTTGTTTTTCAATATATTAGATTTAGGCATATTAAATATTAATATGTATGAATCATGTATGTTTATCAGCTATCTAGTACCCAACACAGAAGCTATCGCTTACTTTGGGGCTAGATTGCGATGTATGTTAGTCCTGATAAAAAAATATTACTAACTAGCTGACCCGGCAAACGTAGTTTTGCTACTATGCATATTTAAAAAAAATGGAAAATTCTTTCCAAAAAACCAACTTCAAATGCCACTACAAAGAGTGAAATATTTATTAATGTACACCAATTCGAAGTCGGGCGATTGTTGACTTCGTCGTTTCTTCGCGCATCAAGTAAGTCAGAAGGACTATTAGTGATTGTACGATACTTTTAACCAATATTTTGATATCAGTATGATACTCTATTGGATCCATGTCATATCATTGGTATCTCACTTGAGATTTGAGTTCTTCTTCTGGGAGCGACTCCATCTTGAAGCGAGTGGGTTTCCACGCGTCCTCGACCTGGTTCAACTTGACATCGTCACGCGCCAGCGAAATCGAGATGTAGGGAGCAGCACCGCCGCTATTACCTAACAAGAACAACGTTTCCTTCATTGTTTAAACATATAAAGTATCAGCACTTAGTGACGTCACGCATGAATTTTTAGGCTCCGCCCTGAAGCCGGTTTTTTTTAATTTGTCAAAACTAAACAGAATATTATATGCTGTCAGCGACCCCGTACTGTTGTGGGCGGTAACGACGCTATATTTGAGAATTTTTTGGCTCCAACATACGTCACATCTTTCCGGTCCTCTTAGCGTAGCTGCGTGTTTCGTCATTGGTTTCCTTATACAAATACGTCAAAACAAAATGTTTTCAAGTAGCAACGTACAGATATAAGTAACCGTGACAGAGGAACCTCTAATTATTATAGTTTGTGTTATAATGAAATTAACTTACCACTCTGTGGCATATTGCTCGCATCAGTTCTCTGAGGAATACCCCTGCCATCATTCCGTTGTGACATGTTCCTTGCATCATTCCTTTGTGACATACTCCTCCCATCATTTCTTTGTGGCGTATTCCTCATATCATTCCTCTGTGGCATACCCCTCCCATCATTCCTATGTGGCAATTTCCTCACATCATTTATCACAGGCTCTCTCTGCATAGTGCTCTTTGAATTGACTGCATTCCTTGCATAATTTGGTAAGAGATCATTAATTACTTGCCTTGGCACAAAGTTGAATGTTACCGGTTCTTGAATGGGTGCAGTCTAAAATAATTGAGAAAAAAATTACATCATGATTATAAGAAAATACATCTTTGCTGTTTGGGAGAGTTAGTGTATTTTGAAGGCTGTGACTGGTTACCACCATATTGGCAAAGGAATTTAGATGTGTAGCAACTGACATTATTAACGCTTTCCAAGTTCTGTGTTTCAAGAATGGTCAGTTCTACTTTTTTTAGACATAACAAGTTAGTACTTGGCTGCAATCTTACCTAATGGTAAGTGACAATGCAGCAGATGTTATAGTACTAACTTTGAAGGAGTAAGCAGACTTAACGGATTCTACACAGCATCGCTTAGCAGTGCATTTTTCATAGTAGGGAGGTAACTGGTAACTCGGCACGGCCGGAGGCTCCCACCAGACCAGACCTGGGCCAAATTTGAAATTATATAATTCTGAGGTGGCCTGTGGCAAGAATCAAACCCACAACCTTTACTCTAATACGTACGCGCAGTGGCGCCAAAGAGGTCATCAAAAAATTCAACTATTATAAGATAGTTATGGTAACCATAGGCGAAAATACTGTTGAGTACAAGTAGTAACCCAAAATAGGCGGCAGCTTAATACCACATCTCAGTTGACCCTCAAAAATGTGTTCAGGGTTAAAATTATGCGAGTATAATTTGTAGTGAATAAAAATAAGTCTCAAATAATAATAAAATAATCAAATCATTTATTTCATATAGGCCATTAAGTAATGGCCTATATGAAATTAATTAATGCTAACAAGTTTAGCACTTATGAATAGTCAGTAAAAATAATTAAGTAGGTATTTATTTATAGTGATAACTATTTAAGTCTTTTTACGTCACTCACCCTTATCAAATTACAAGATTCCAACAGTGGGATATTTGGCTTTTCCTTTGATAGTGGATGTTCTTTCATTCGTATCAGAAGTCCAGTGTCATAGCATTTCTTACTGGACTCATTGGAAGATGGCAACTGGTCTGAAATGAGGCCAAAATGTTTAGCTAGCATGGCATGGCATTTTGTTTACTTTGTATGCAATACTACTACCAGAAGCACTCTTTTCCACCCCCTACAACCTGGGCTCCTTCAAATCAAAAGTGAATTGGCATTTCCTAGGAAAGCGCACTCCACTTAAGACTATCATCATTTTCCATCAGGTCAGTGCTAGCCTATACAAGGATATTTAAAAAAAAAAACAAATAGCTCTCTGCCTGTAATTTGTTTCCATTAAAACTAACAAATTTTGTCCTATGACTTTTTTTTTACTTGATATTTTAATAAATTTCAAATATTCAATATTTTACAGAGGTATTCTATTTGCTCCTACTCAGTAATGTAACATGTCCACGATAGATTCCTAAACTACTTAACTGCACACAATGTGTGCAGTTTGATCTAACTTAAAAGATGAAATATCAATTAACCTATTATTTATATCCCTGATGGCCAAACAACGTTTACCGGGTAGTTTTACTGTAAATTGTAATCAAAAACCAAATAATTTTCTATTGAAACTAGGTCTGTTAAACACTTAAAATTTATGGTTGTAGCCATATCAAAATAATTTTTAATTTAATTATTAAATGTATTATTACAAACAATGATATATAATATATAAAAAGGAGCAGATATGTTACAAGCGCGCGTTGTGAAGACTCAAAAATCCTACAATTGTAAGTTTCGTAGTTAGTCTGCGTCGAGCGCAAGCATTATTGTTGTCTCTTTCGTTTGCGTACTGTTTTGTATCTATTGTTCTATTTATCAGTGAGTGGCAGTTCGGCACAGATTTAAAACGCAATTTACTATGAACGTAACATATCTTGGTGATCTATGATAACAAATGGAAAACATACCAGCTGAGTATTTGGAAGTAGCCAAAGCTGGAACAACAACAGCTTCAGTTCCTACTATGGCTCCTTGAAGAATATTCTCAGCAGCTACCATCTCTTCTTTAGCTGCATCTATTTCTGGAGTGCTAACATTATCTATCTCATCTTTTCCATTTTCATAGGATACACCTTTATTTGCCTGGGAAAGCAAGTAATATTTACTTTTATATATAGTTTCTTAAAATTTTCAAATCATTTATAAACAAAAATGCACTTGGTGGGACTTATTATACACTACATTTAAATTTTTATAAAAATAAAATTGTCAGTCAGTGCAACGCTTCAATAGAAAAGGTCATCTATACCTAAGGTTACCGAGAAGAGGTAAATACAATACTTAGGTTAGTTGCTTTGAACAAATTCTTTATTTCTGGTTTATTGGTTTATTTATTAGTGGTAGGATACTTCTCACAGAGCTTGTCCCAATAGGATCCACAGCTATATCAGTTAATCTACTGTTGCCTTACAGTAGATTAACTGATATAGCTGTGAGGCACAACTGTATTATACTGTGTTTGAAGAGTTATGGAAATGATTAGTGGGCAAGACACGGTATACATAATAGTACTAAAGGTACAGAAGGCTCACTCAGCTAGATGATATAAAAAATAGCCACAAAAAAGTGCAATTCAGTTCGCAATAGCTCCTGGCCACGCCTTCAAAAAGAACTTCTCTTTCTATCAAGTAACTTAATCACATTTGACGTACTAGGGCTACCTCATCATGGGGCGCACACAGCATGTGAAATAGACCATACCTGAATGCGAGCAAAATATTCAGTGCGTGGCGGCCATCTAAAATTAGTACATTGAGACGCCTACCTGTATTTTCTCGATCATGTGATGAATGGACCTGGTCTGGGCAAGACAAGACTTAAGAAGTAATGTCACATAATGTCGCAATGCATAGCTGTGGGCAGCATCGCATCTGACCTATATACCTATCACTAATCATCAGGTGAGCATTTCGGTTGTAGCTGTTATAATTAAGAATGGGACAAGCTAATTCCCTATGATACAGTGCCCTTTAAACTCAAAAACAACAATGCTGCACAATCAATGTTTCACAGGAGAATATCTAGTAGTATGGCAGAATATGCAACCTCCACAAATGTTCTGATAAAGATCACCTGAAAAATTAAAAGCATAGACTACCTGAGTCTTGTTATTTGCCACATTGCTTGATTTCTTCTTGTGACTATTTTTCATTGATTTTTCATTTTTCTTCACATCATCCTTAGCTGGCTTAGCCTTTGCGGCTTCAGTGGGGTCTCCATCTGCATCCATATGGCACTTGGCCATATCTGGATCTAGAACAACAACAAATTAGTTTGAAATGGCAAAGACAATTTTCAGGATTTTTTAATTTTAGGGGAAAAACTGTAAGAGACTGACTGATATATCAAATAACAGCTTAAACCACTAGACAGATTAGGCTGAAAAGCACACAGAAAGCAAAGAAAGAGTTTTTGAAAATTCCACCCATAAGGAAGTAAAATCTATTTTAGGGTTCTATTGTAGGTCATGAAAGCAAAGTGGGCGCTCTCTAGGCATTGTTAAGCTCCCACATACTTTCTTATTCTAATCGGAACCTACCTACCTACTAATAAATATTTAACAGCCCCGATTTTATGCTCTTTTTGCAGATCCAATTTTTAAGAATTTAATATTATGATTTATGTTGTTAACATAATAGCTATGAAAACTTTTAAACACATGGAATATTTTATAACATTATTACTTCTGTTTCACTGAAGAACTATCCTGAATCAGGAATAATTTTTATCACTTACAGATCAACACCTCACTGCTCACACCTTTCGTATATTTATTTCAGACAAGAAATAAATTTTATAGGACAAAACTATTATTCTATCTATCTAAATAAATTTTTCAGTTTTCTGTGAACACTGAACCTTTCGTAAAAATTGTTGTACTGGAAGAATGTATCAAACCGGAAAATTCGTTTAAAATTCGGATAAAATTTGACGTTTCGAGTCCAATGACGTTTAGAGTCTGAGACAATGACATTGACAAATGACAAATGACAGTTGAAACCGAAAATAGGGAATATCCACAGTTTTTTTATTTACATTTCATCACAGACTTGTATACTAAAGACAGGGCGAACAGCGCAAAAAAATGTCGCCAGTTTATGGGTGTCATTAGTACCAACAGTGGCAACAGTATAAGGCCACGCGGTAGTTTGGTCAGCGGCGGCGGAAGGTACTTTGACAGATGACGCTACTGTTTGCTTGTATGAAGAAATTTTACGTAAAATGATCGGATCGGCCTATCTTTACTATTTTTATCTGTTCATTTTATATAATTATATCCTTAGGGCGGACGACGCGGCCGCGAAAAAATTACACCAGTATATCGGTGTCAAAAATGCTTTTTTATCACCAACAGTAAGGCCACGCTACACTCAACAGCCACCTATAGAATTTTGACAGATGGCTTGGATGATTGCTTGTACGTAAAAGGTTTATGTATAATGATGCCCCATATCATGACGTAGTTTCTTGTCGGTGATATTACTCATGAAATATTCATGTAAATCAAGATTTATTATTACTAATTAAAATTTGCTATTACGTAGCAGTTTTTCATTATTAATAATATCTTCGACTGCAGACGATTCAAATGCCGAATTTCGAACGTAATCTAGATCACGTCATACAAACAATTCTATCTATGATTCAGAGCCAATCAGCTCGCACTGCAAACTTTATCTGGGGACACGGTAGTGTCCCCGCCAAGACGAGCCAAGCGAAGCGTGAGGGCACTACCTATCTTTTCTCGAAGTGTTTCGCCGTATTTTTAAACCCTTATAACTTAGGCCTGAATTATTTCAGATAATCAAAATTCTCGGAAAATGATGTCGCCAGTGAACTTATTAAACCTATAAAGTTTCAATTTTATAGGTCTTATACTTTAGATTTTATTGACGTCTAAAAAACCCGAATTTCGTCACTGACTGACTGACTGACTGACTGACTGACTCACTGATGATCATCAAAATTCCTAGGTACTTCCTGAAGACCTAGAAAGCTGAAATTTGGTATATAAGCTAGTATTAGCACACAACCAACAAAAAAATTCCAAAAGTTGGAAATTTAACCCCCCAACCCCTTAAAATAGGGGATGGAAGTTTGTATGAAATTACCGCAAATATTGATGCTAGAGGTCTCAAAATTGATATAGGGACTCTTTGTAATAAACAATTAAATACGTGTTTCAGGATTTTTAGTTAATCACCCCACATCCATAAAATTAGGGGGTTGGAAGTTCGTATGGGGTTTCCCATAAGTATATAGGTATAATACAACCTTAATTTCTGAAATTTGGTATATAAGCTAGTATTAGCACACAACCAACAAAAAAATTCCAAAAGTTGGAAATTTAACCCCCCAACCCCTTAAAATAGGGGATGGAAGTTTGTATGAAATTACCACAAATATTGATGCTAGAGGTCTCAAAATTGATATAGGGACTCTTTGTAATAAACAATTAAATACGTGTTTCAGGATTTTTAGTTAATCACCCCACATCCATAAAATTAAGGGGTTGGAAGTTCGTATGGGGTTTCCCATAAGTATATAGGTATAATAAAAACTTGATTTCATGTTAGATATCTGCTAGTAATGCTAGTATACATATGGAAAACACGTAAATTTTTCCACTGATTCCAGTGCCCAAGCGGCCAAGCGTCCAAGTGCCCAGTGCCACGTGCCCAGTAATATTACACGTTTCAAGCCCAAGTTCCAAGCATTTCATGTTTAACGAGCCGAGTTTCACTGCACGTCGAGTGACCATGATCCAGTGCTCAGTGACAAAAACCCACATTGAGCCGAGTGCCCAGTGCCCAGCGTGAGCTGTCGAACGTGCCAAGCGTCAAATCTGATTTTGAATAGCGTTATATAGCGCTCAAATACCTGCTTAGTGCCCAAACGCACGCATTTAATTTAATCCGATGCTTAAAATTGGGTTAAAATAAAAACAAATAAAAAATATAGTCGTAAACAACTTACAAAAAGAAGTGAAATCCCAGCAAAAACATTTTCATGTAAAATGTTGCCAAGACGAGAACATGTGGCTCACACTATCAAAAAGATATCAGATCTCATGTAGAGCAAGACTTCTAACTCTACACGCCCTAACTCTATAAATCCTAACTTTATAAACTCTACACTTTAGTCAAAATATATTATGTCTTGGCTGTTTCGTTACTATCACATGGGTGTAAAGTAAAAATATTATTCACTAACTTTGTACTTTTCTGATATGCAATACCTAGTTTCTGTAGTAACGATTATTTATTAGATAGGTATTGAGTCTCCTCAGAAACTGCACTTAGGTTTTACTAACTGCATTGGTTTCAAATACTTCATCACACTTTGCAAAAGTGTGTTCCTTTGCTTTAGAGGATATTTTTAATAAATGGAAGTTTTTTCCCATAACAATGGTGATACCATTTAATTTTAATGTGAAATTTCTTGAATTTTGCATGGTCCATTATGCCACTTGAAAAACTCTATTAGAAAAGTACTGAACAGTGAATAAATTCTTCACTTTACGCCCATGTGACGGTACCAAAACAGCCAAGACATAATATATTTTGACTAAAGTGTAGAGTTTATAAAGTTAGGATTTATAGAGTTAGGGCGTGTAGAGTTAGAAGTCTTGCTCTACATGAGATCTGATATCTTTTTGATAGTGTGAGCCACATGTTCTCGTCTTGGCAACATTTTACATGAAAATGTTTTTGCTGGGATATCATATTTCATAATAATTAATGCATTTAACTATTATTGACTGATCAACGCTGGCGATCAACGGTATAACCAGCCACGATCTGTTTTGAAGTTTTTAATAAATATGTATGTATGTTTCTTCAATATTGAGGAATTTACCTATATAAAAACTAATATGACAGATATGTTCTAGTACCGGCGAAGATAACAATTAAAATACTACAGTCCGACAAGGCTCTCATGGCACTTGAATGATCAAAATACTTAATTATTATTTAACTGCTAGCGTTAGTTCATATTTATAATATTATTCGTTGTATATTAAAAGTTAATATTTTTGAATTAAATTAAATAAGTAAACAACAAAAATAAAACCAAGATTGTGTGGTTTTATGAAACAACGGAACAAGTGAAACTTTGAGAGCCATGGGTGCCATAGATCTAATTTGGAGTTTAAATTTAAGATAAGGAAATTTTGCAGAAAATAATATAAACAGGGATAAGAAAGAAATTTGAATATTGGGTAAATTTTAGAACAAAAATTAGCAAATACATTTTTTAATTTAAAGTATCAAAATTATTCGATCCCTCGATAATTGGTTTTAGGTTTTACAGTGTTGCTGTATACTACTTTTCCACTACCTTTTAATTTACCCAGGTACACAGAGGTACAGTCCGACAAGGCTCTCTTGGCACTTGAATGAGTGCGCTGTTATAGAACAAAGACATCCAGAAAATAAAATCTCCTAAATTTTACTTCAATTTTAGTTTAGAATAGTTGATAGTAAGCAAAAACAACACAACATACAATAGCGATATACTGACAGAGCGAACTATCAAACAGTATCACAAGATAGCGGCGTTAGTTCAGAATTTGGCCACGCGCCAAAATAGCCTTGTCGCAGTGTACACTGACTTATTTGACAGACTATACAGACGTCGTTTTTCAGTTATATTCTTCCGCGACGCTGTCTGTCGCACTCATCAAATTCTTAGCCAAATTCCCAACAAATTCCCTGGTCTGTGAACGTATTCGAGAGTAGGAACAAAGAGTATATAATCACTACGTTTTAAGTAGGAAGGACAAAAAAGACAGTTTGGACGTAGTGATTATAGTGATCTGATTATATACTCTTTGAGTTTGGATCGAAGATTTGCTGACGAGACACGAGCGTTAGTTAACCAATGGGCAATACTAGAACAAAGAAATTAACGAAATTCTGTGTAAACAAATTTTATTAGGACAGCCAATTAATACTTCATTGAATATAATCAATAATGTAGCTTGCATCCAAGGCATTATTATTTTTGGCACAAGAATAATCGCACGGCGGGTCGCACAACGTTTGCCGGACACGGAAAAAGTTCCCGGCGACAGGGTTGCCAAGCTTGTATCGCGATACGAACTCAGCGATGTCAAAGTTGCTGTAGCTGAATCCCGGCCTCATTAAACTGAAACATCAAAAAAATATCACCGATAATATGAACCTGAGGATAAGCCCACTGGAATTTTTTACGTCAATTTTATTTTATACATAATATAAGAAAAAAGTATCTCCATTTGACAAAAACTCCGCCATTACGCCGCACAAGGCGGTCGGCCACCTGTGACCGCAGACAGTACCTACTGCGGTCGCAGGTTGGCTTACAACTGACGCTGTTGGTGTCAAAACAAACATTTTTGACACCAGTAAACTGGTGACATTTTTTCGCGCGGTCTGCCGGGTACAGGACCCGGAAGAATACGTGTATTTTACGTGATGCAATATCGATGCATGGAGTTAAGTAGGTAATGAAGTGTATAATTACCCATGCGAATATTAATAACAAGTCCATAGCTACCTGACTATTAACCACAGAACATTATTACCCTAGCCGGGAAGAATACCAACTTCATACACAGACAATGGGGCCACGTAATATGAACGCCATCTATCTTTACCCCCCCAGAAACTTCTTTGAGCGGGAATTTTAAATCACCTGTTTTATATTTATTTTTGAAAAAATAGTAAAGCGCAATTTCAAAAGTAGTTCATGAATGAAGAAAATACAACATAAAATTATATTGCATTTTTTCATTCATAAACTACTTTTGAAATTACGCCTTATAACAGGAATCGATTTAGGGACTGAAAAAAAAAGATAATTAATTGTGTGTTAAATAATTTATGTGAACCACAATATTATTACAATGATTATTATTACATAGTACATGATTATGATACAAACAAAATTAAAATTAAGATTTACCTATGGTATGTCTTGAAGAACAAACTATTGTCAGGACTCAGGAAACGAATTCTCCCAGGTATGGGGAAACGATGCAATGTTTGGATCATTAGCAGGAGAACCGTCCACACACAGAGTACAATATTTATCATAACGGGCACTTCCACACTTGAAATTGTCTCTCATTTTCTTTATTGGTAAAAGAAAAAAACTGAGTTCTTCTCTTACTGAATATTACATCACTTCTGAACGTGAACACTATTACAAATACAAAATGCTCGACGCGGCGGAATTTAGTATAGACTCTGTTTAAAATAAGTGTAGATTATTACAAAAAAAAACCGTAAAAAAAGAAAATATACGACACAATCTAGCAACAAAAAATAGAAATCGGCCATATTGAAATGATAGACAAGTAGAGTAAAACATAGACTAAAACTTGTTTGAAATTTTCTGAAAACCACAGATAATTGATAAGTTCAATTTTTTTCACAGCCCTTTTTTATTTATTTTCGTTGTATACTTAGATTGTATTTTATTTCTAAGTAATACATATAATGTAAAAAATCTTAAAAAATGAATTATAAGTAAAATTTGATGACTGGGTTGCTAGTCTAATAATTAAAAATATTATTATTTTATTAAATAGCAACACAATTTTCTTTCTCGCTCGCACTTTGTAACCCCCACAAACGGACCCATTGTTCCTTAAGTAAGTTGACCCCCCCTGCTATTAACTCATTGGTGACGTTAATGGGCGCTTGTTGTTTGTACACCAGGCAAATGTAGCGGTTGTATCCGGAACCAGGAAGCGGGTTGGGTGGTATGTGCGGAGCTACCCGCTCGCCCTGGTTGACGTTTGAACCAGGCATATTAACAACAACACCAAACAGGGTTTGCGTGGGAGATATGCCAAATTGTGGAAAGTCCGGATCTGTGGAAATCCAATTAAGATAGATACTACCTATTATTATAGTTGCCGAACGCTACTCCACCCCGTACTTAGATCCCTCGGGAACTTTGGATTTTTCTGAGATAGAAAGTAGCCTATGGGTTGATCCAGTATTATAATCTACTTCCATTATTATAAGTATTATAAGGTACAAGGTAAGGTCCAGTATTATAAGGTACTTCCTGCGTGAAGGAGTATAATTCTCCATACAAAGAACCCCTGTAAGTGGAAATTAGGCCAAATTGGTAGTTACTCTCTAAATCCAGCGGTTTGGGCTGTGTTGATGTATTAATTTGCGGGAATAGCAGTATCATCTTTACATGTTTATATCAAAATCTTTGCATAAAAATGTTTATCCCAATTCCCAGGAAATTAGTCCGAGTATCGAATTTAAGTGAGTAACTCGCAAATCTCGGACTATTTTCTTTTACTCTACACTTTCCAGCAGAGATTTTGATATTGACACATGAAGACGATACCTACTGGAATTCCCGCAATTTGACTGCCATAAGCCTCTTATGTATTATGAGCTTAAAAATCGCGAAAAACCACAAAAAAAAATGAATTTCGCGGGTACATCTGTGACATGATCCTCCTTAACGCAGATTATCCTATAAAAATCCTTGTTAGCCGCGGGATTTGTAAATAATGATACCACGTGGATGGAGCCGCTGGTAAAATCTAGTATTTAATATTCCTTACTTATAGCAATGAGCGTGTAAAGTTGATTATTATTCGCAGGAAAGGTTGTGATCGGCAGTTGTGTGGTGGCACATTTTGGTATGCTGTTGCCTAAATTGGCTCTGTAATCACCATAAATATTCTGTAAAAATACACACACATTATAATTTAATAGCATTTCAGGATATAAGCCAAATACTTGACCAACACTTACGCTCAGAAATGTTTGTGGGGCTTCCGGAATGATTTGAGGTACGATCCCAAATATTCTAAAAAGGTCTTTTATTGATGGACCTTTAAAATTAGAACTCGCAAGTACATGAGCCATAAGCATAGCCAATATGCTTAGTGTAGCCCTCATAATGACTGGTAGACCAATGAAATTCTGTAAGATATTAGTGTAAATATGGTATTTTTCATAGAGGGAAGTTTTTCTCAATTCGACAATATTTTTTTTTTTGTATATCAAAATTATTAAATTGTCATATTGTAAGTACTCGGTTAGGGCTTCTTTAAAATTCAGTATTTTAACTACATTCTAGAAAAAAATAAGACAATATGATATGAATAAAATTTTGAAAGCAAGCTTTAAAGAAACCAACACGCCACGCGCGCTTTGTAGGTGTGCTGTTCAAATCGCTGCGTGGCAACTAATATCTTTTAAATGCTCTAACTTCTTAAATTTTCAGTAACACTGAAAAACTAAGAATTTGTACTTTTAAAAACATAAGAGGTACACTCCGTTTAAGATAATTTGAAATTTTTAAAATGGAAAAAAATGCATAGGAATATTTTTCCTACATTCAAAAGTAAGTAATAAGAACCTTTAGCAGAACTAAATTATACAGATGTTTTAAATTAATTTTATTCAATTACCTGTCTAATTTTAATCCTGATGAAGGAACAAAAACTTACAAAGTGTTTTAAATTAAAAAGGATATTACATTTATACAACACCTTACTGAAATAAATTATTCACACCACAATTAAAAGTAATTTAGGTACATACCTCTTTTATCAAGGAACCAGTTTAGTGATAATGACGACCGCAAACTATTATTTCTGTGTTTACTATGTATCAAAAAATTATGTCGTTAATTAATTATTTTGTTAATCAATAAATAAATCCTCTATAGATAGATTTTCAACACACTTGCTCATAATGTGGCTCTAATTTCACCGCAATTATAACACATAATAATGACACCTATAATCGCAAACTGTGACTTTTCATTACTATTATTCACTAGTGAGTTAGACAGTTTTTTCAACACACTTGCTCATCGCAAACTGTGACTTTTTCATTACTATTATTCACAAGTGTGTTGAAAAAGGTCGTATGATACACGTGAGTATTGTTGATTACTGTCCTCGGCTATATTAAGACCCTCAACTAACGGCTCGGGTCTCAATGCCGCCTCAGCTATAATCACCAACTTTAGTCACTTGTACCATAAACTACTATTAGTTGTCGCCTAGGTAGGTAACGAGATAGTACAAATCAATAACCTGTCTGATAATAGTAAATAAAATTAGAAAAGACTCGAATTGGTGTACCTACATTAAAAATTATTTAACTCTTTGCACTGACATTTTGAAGTTGGTTTTTTGGAAAGCATTTCCTATTTTTATTTTTTACTTCTTAGTGGAAAGCAATAAAATGCACAAGGCGTTGTACAAATACCCAAATCGCTTGAGGTGTGTTTATAAAATCTGAAGAGTTCCCTCAATTCAACCAAGATCCCATCATCAGATCCTGACTTGATAACTTTAGTCATCAAATCAGTATCTGCTAGCAAATGCACCAGTAACTATAAAAAATACCCAACTCGCTTCAAGTATACTAGCAAAATTTGAAGAGTTCCCTCGATTTCACCAAGATCCCATGGTCAGACCCTGACCTGATGACCATAAGACAACTTGGAAAATATTATTCTTTCAAGTAATACCCAAATTGTTACATGTGTCTATATAAAATTTGAAGAGTTCCCTCGATTTCTCCAGGATCCCATCATCAGATCCTGACCTGATTAAAATGGGACCATCTGGAAACAAAACCCTTTTAAACAAAAAAATAATTTTGCAAATCGATCCACGCGTCTTTTTTTGAAGTCGGTTAAAAATAGATTTTTTTGCACACATTTCCTGCCCATTTTAGGATTTCTATAGATTTCCTAGGAAATGTATACATTTCCTGATTTCATACATTTCCGGTAACATATACATTCAATTCAATAATATTTACTTTTAATATACTTTGTATAATAATATTAATATGTACTGACTGACAATAACAGAAGTTAAATAATAATCAAGTATCAAACAAGGTTTGTCGTTCTACAGAAACAGGAAGTAAGTAAGGTTGCCCGATTGCGATTTTTAATTTACCCCAAAATCATCAAAGTATACTGACTTATTTAACAGACTATACTTGTAACGATAAATTCTTAATTAATAGACTATTAGTTCTATTACTAAAAACAAAGTAGGTATCCATAGTGTTCCTTAAAATTTAACGATTGTCGGTGAAAAAGAGCATCAGTAGATCTGTCCAAGTTAAATTTTCAGCAAAAGTATAAATAAATTATCACAGGTAGCAACAGCTTTTGAAGTAATTAAAAAGAAAGAATATATTATTCACAAAATTATCTATGTTAATATGCAAAGAAATATAGTACTCGTTTTTATTTTTTTTTAACCACATGAAGTCGTTAATTTTATTTATCAAACTCAAACACCCGCAAATGCTTGCTTGAGGGGTTATAGAAACCTGTTTTTATTATTATTTATTATTTTAATATATTCTATTATAATTAGCAACTTTCACGATAGCACAGTGGGTGTCTTTTTTTAAAACGAGTATCCAAATAATTTAGTACATACATAAGCTTACTAATCTTAATATTTATAAGTTGTTAACTAATACACTAGTATCATACAATTAAATGTACTGAGCCAGTTCACAAGTCATTGAAGTAACTCAAGTAAGTATCATTTTTATTATACCTATGCAATTTATGTACCTAATCTTAATATATATAAATCTCGTGTCACAATGTTTGTCCTCAATGGACTCCTTAACCACTTAACCGATTTTAATAAAATTCGCACACAGGGTGCAGTTTGCTCTAACTTAAAAGATAGGATAGCTTAAATCTCAATTTATCTATTTTTTTATATCCTTAAGGGCAAAACAACGTTTGCCAGGTCAGCTAGTAAAATTATAAATACCGTCCAAACTAGCCATGAAAAGCAGGCTCAAATTTTTCAGAAATCTATAACTGAACCTAAATCAAAAAAAAATTCGAAAATTGATTTCGAGAATAAAGTAGGTACACATATAAACAATATTCTGTGAAAATTTGAAGCGTCTACCTGTACCGTTATCAATATCGAGCAAAAAACAAGCAAAAAAATCACGTTTGTTGTATGGGAGCCCCCATAAATATTTATTTTATTCTACTTTTCAGTATTTTTTGTTAAAGCGGCAACAGAAATACATTATCTGTGAAAATTTCAAGTCTGTAGCTATGACGGTTCAAGAGATGAGCCTGGTGACAGACGGATGGACGGATAGCGAAGTCTCAGTAATAGGGTTCCTTTTTTACCATTTGGGTACGGAACCCTAAAAATTATACTAGTTACAGAAATTGTTTTGTTTTTCCTGTTATTGGGGTTATGCAGTACGGTTTGGTGACAATTTCGATGTAACAACCAACGCTGAAATCATTTCGCAGTCGGCAATTTACAAAAAGCGAGCATTTCTATACTTACATTTTGCCATCGGGATAATATATTGATTGAAACAACGAATTTTCATAAACGGTGAAGTTCATCACCCAGTTGAAATTTTTAAATGGCTTCCCACATTGCCACATTGCCACGTGAATCGCGCGAAGCCACCGCAAATAAAAAAAAAACCGGCCAAGTGCGAGTCGGACTCGCGCACCGAGGGTTCCATACCATAAAAGAAGTCAAAAATTAAAAGAATCACTTTGGTTCATGAATTTACGAGTATAATTTACATGTAGGTACTTTTGTTGGCAAACCGCAAACGTAACTTTGTTTTTGCCGGTTTATTGTTATTATCAAAAAAAAATGTAATAGTTAGAGAGTTTCTTTTATTTTTCCTGTAAAATATACGTTTACTTCTATTAATCATAATTATTTCAGATTTTTCGATTGGTAAACTTCGGAGATAAGGGGGGGAACGGTATTTTTTTCGACAGTTTGCCCAATAAATCGAAAACTATCAGGCATAAAAATAAACAAAAATCGGTTTTAGAATACACAAATGACGCCCTTTCATATGATACCCCACTCAATATTGTTATCTCATTTTGAAATTTTGACGACCCGGTTTTCCCCCCTTTTTAAATAAAAATAAAAAACATTTTCAATTTTTAATGATTGAAATGCCGGCGCGCCGCAATTACCTACAACTATTCCAAATTTCAGGTCGACAGCTTTAGTAGTTACTGAAATAATCGAGTGTGACAGACGGACGGACGGACGGACGGAGAAAGTCTCACTATAAGGGTTCCATTTTTACCATTTTGGTATGGAACCCAAAAAAAACAAAGCTTTTGAATTTTTATTCCGCGACAAAGTTCACCGTGAATGTTGCGCAAATTTAGAGAGCCCATAAAGTTTTTAAACGATTTGTTTTTGTAAATTTTGTTGCAGTTGAACATTTTCATTGTGATCACAAGTTAACAAATCACAAAATGAGGAATACGATACCATTACTTTTATTCATCGCAACAATATTATTGAACAAGTGGGCGCTTACGCAAATATACGAATGCGCTTCTGGTACTAGCGAGGCGGTTTGTAGACCAGAGCCGCCCGAAATGGACGTCGCGGCGGCTTTTGTAGAAGCTTGTATCGTCAATGAAATCCTGCCAACAGCGCCCGAAGGATTTTTAGGGGTAAGGAATGATTTTATAGTCAATGCAATATGGGTAAATGTAAACAGAGGTAAATGGAAACGCATTCAATAATTTAGTTGTTTTAGTTAATATCAGTTCCAGAGTGTAACGAATCGCATCTATAGTAGACTATAGATTGTCTGAAGATGTCTGAATAGACTATAGATGCGTTTATAAAACGCGGCCTTGCATAACAAATAACTATTTAATCCTTTTCAAAAATCGTGGGTGTTTTAAATTTTTTCTTGGTACTTAATAAATCTAACAAATTCGTTATTCCTTGTTCATCAGATAGGATTCAGTACAGCTTTGGCGAATCTAGGAAATCGAATTGATCCAGTGAGAACCATACTGGCGCCCAACCTTTATTATTTTGACGAAGCGATCCCGACCGCCAACTATACACTCATAATAATTGGTAAGAATTTTGTTTTTCGTAATACTCGGTAATAATTCCATTAAATAATTGGCCAACTGCGATCCAAAATGGTCCCGTGCTATCAAGACCCATTTTCAATAGCAATAAAGTAAACTAAGCACCCCTGCCCACCAAATTCAAAAACGACCAATATTTGTTTATTTGTTTATTTGTTGTATTACATAACCAGGAACACATTACAGAAAACTCCAATACGTTTCCCTGGGTCACACAGTCTTAAATTAAACAATATTCAGTCATCACATTAAAAATAAAATTACACAATGATATTATATCAAGTTTGCTGTATCGGAGTCCCCTTTAATTTTGTTTTATTTTAATTTAACTTTTTATTTTTAAAGTAAATATATAACTACATAATCTGTGAATAATTGAAGCATCTACCTATTGCCGTTATCAATATCGAGTACAAACAAGCAAAAAAATCACGTTTGTTGTATGGGAGCCCCAATAAATATCTATTCTTATTCTATAATAAATATCAATTTTATTTTTTTGTATTTGTTGTTATAGCGCCAACAGAACATCATCTGTGAAAATTTCACGTTTCTAGAAACACAACCAGGTGACAGACGACAGACGGACGGACGGACGGCGAAGTCTTAGTAATATAGGTTCCCGTCCCGTTTTTAACGCTTTGGTTATGGAACCCTTTATTTTTATCGTGGGGAATTCTCATGAATACCCAGTCGCCCGGAGGAGCGGCTGAGTTATGCCGGACTCTTACCGGCTAAACCCCACGGTGTTTCCTCCTCGCGCCGTATGACGGGAACACGGGAACGCTTGCGCAAACCTCCGCGAACCCGCCGGTGCCCGGCCGCTTGCGCAGCCCCTCCACGAGGTGGAGCATGGAGCTCCCCTCCAGCAGTACGGCCCGCCAGAAACACCTAAGCCGGCCTTACCTCCTCGGCGCCCATCCGTAAGGCGACGGACCCCCCCGGGACCGCCACCCATCAGGGGCCGTGGGCACGGGTAAGCCAATACCTGCGAAGCTTGCTCCTGCACTTCGCAGGCATCGACCTCCCATACCCCGCGGCGGATCTGATCTTTGGCTCCGCCGCAAACCACCAAACGGCCGCAAAGGACAGGGAGAACGGCAACGACACACCGACACTCCTCTTCCCCTGCGGCCCCGCCGCCGACGCATCTAACGGTGCGCCACCGTTTGGTCGCGGGAGATAGGGCGTTCGGCAACGACACACCGACACGCCTCTCCTCCCGCGACCCCTCCTGGCTGCAGAAGACAGAAAACTCTGTCCCCCGCACCCCTCTCGGACGCATCCAGAGCGGGCCCATCTCCAGGCTCACTCCGAGCGTCCCCTCCTGGATTCCTTTTGGCTTCACCGTGGGGCCCAACCACGGCTACTGAGCCCCCCCATCGCGACAAGATTGGAATCCATCGGGGGGGTTTGGTTATGGAACCCTAAAAAACGCACAAAACGAACGATCTTGCAATTCGATTGTATTTTATTTATGTTAGCTTGCATTTCTCTCATAGATTTATTATTTCTCAGATGGTGATACGCCGTCTCGAGCTGCGCCGCGGTTACGCTCCTACCTCCTGAACCTCTGCGCCAACATAGGAGGAGACGAGCTGGACCAGCGGAACGGGTTCTCCGCCGCGCCCTGGATCGGGCCCAGCCCCTCCCCGGGCTCCGGGGAACACCGCGTCGTGGGGCTCCTCTACCAGCAGGAAGCATACATTAACACTAATGATCGCAACCTGATCAAGTGAGTGGTAATATACAGAATATTACCTTACTATGTGAAATAGTCACTCCACAAAATGATAGACATTATGAATTTCTTTAGGGAAAATTGTATAGGTACGAGGAAAGGAAGAAAACTCCTGTTTAGTATTTCTCGTGGGCATAGGCATTTTCTGACTTAATTAGAGTCAGAAAGTATTTGACATTTATAAGGGGGCTTAAACTTTAATTGTTACCTACTATTGGTGGTGAATTTTATCCCTGACCATAACTCCATCTATTCGTCTATGCTCTGGGAGATGGATAAAAACGTAGAAGGGGATAATTGTCCTTCTCCCCGGGGAGAAAACATCCCCCTGCCCTAGCGCTCATCATCTCTTTCGTTGCGGTCTTGTCAAAGCGGTCGTGCTTATCACTTTTCAGTCACACGCTTTATAATCCGTCTCCATTCTTGATGGACAGCTGCTTTCCTTAAGCATACACGTAAAGGGACGTCTACTGCAGCCTTTACTTGGTCTGTCCATCTCATAGGCGATCTGCCGCGAGGTCTGGTACCGTCTTCTTTTCCTTGGACGTCTAGACATTGTCACGTATAGTCACATGATCAAAGAAAGAGAGAATTCGAGCCTGCACGATGGAAGATAGACGCTGCTTGTCGCCGCGTTCTTTCAATATGGTGGTCCGAAATTGGTTCCAGGACACTCTCAACATTCTTTCCAGCACCACATATCGAGAACGTCTATTTACTCGCAGGGTCCACGTCTTCGAAGCTTAGAGGAATATGGAGAATACCAGTGCTCTAACTAGCTGGTGCTCTCTAAATCTTTTTTTTTTCAGCGTTGGCGTAACCCGAGTACCTTTCGATTTAGCTGAATTCGTCGACAAGTACTGCCTGGGCACCCCGGTGGCCGGTAACTTCTGGCTGACCTCCATCCCCGCAGATTACGATGCCTGCTGCACGGGGGGAGCATGCGCGGAAAGCCAGCTGTGTACGACAAACCAGCAATGTACGACAAACGAGCTATGTACGAGAAACCAGCAATGTACGAGTACGAGCACCGGCGCCTGCATTAGGTGCAGATAAAGTCAAATGTCAATAATCTTCTACAAAAGATTAAATATTATTTTTAAATAATTGTGCTTTTATTTTTATTTATGTAATGAAATGAGTGACATTTCATTCATTTGAATTTGCCGCGCTTCGCGTATCAGCTGTCGCGTATCTATGATATTGATCTGTGTCGATGATTTAAAATGGCGAGGGACGCTGAAATTGTTGTGTGCATTTTTGTCGTAATAAAAACTCATAGAAAGAATGTGATTGAGGACTCGAGATATAGTGAACTTTAAATGTCGTTTCTTTGTTATTTCAGGTGAGATAGAAGTGTAATTGTCGTAACTTGATAATAACTAGATAATTGTAAAATAAAACAAAACTTGTAATAAAACAAAACTTTGTTATTTCAGGGAAACAATTTGTGTTTAATTTTGGAGATCCTCAATGTCTTATAAAACGACATTTTTGTGAACTAAAAGAAGATGGACCGGCTTCAATTTGAGTTTACAATAATAGCCTCAAATGATGGCAAATCAAATGTATTAGCTATAACCTCAATATCTACTGAAGAAGGAAAATGTTATGTTTTACCCGAGGAACTGAAGCCGGTGAGTCATCATACATATCGCTCATTTGCGAAAAGGTCGACATTTCTCAAAAAACATCATTTTACAGGAGAGCAATTTTAAAGTTTCAAGTTAAAATTATACCATAATAATTGATTTGTTAGGTAACTTATTTGGACCGAAATGTAGTGTGGTTAGTATAGTTTTCTGTCAAAATATTGAATCTTACGTATAAAGCACATAAGACATACTGTGCTATTTTTTCCGCAGTAAGGTAATACTTATGTCATTGTTGCTGATAAATATATAAATATTTTTTGTAGTATTTTGATTTATGACATTACACTCAATAAACATTTTTACTTTGAGGTGAACGTAAAAAAATTATAACAAAATATGTCGATATTGAAAAACTTTTTATTAATATATGAATCAAACGTGAACTACATCACAGTCACATAACACGCCATGTCAGTCACAGTTTTTATAAAAAATCAACAGTAGCTATTGCGGTTAAATCTAAGTTATAAAATTGAAATGGTACACCATCAGTCTTATAAAATAGCTTTCTTAAACTTACTTACATTGACGTACAGTTATCATTTAAGAATAAGTAAAATTAATAGCCTCAATAATAATTAAGTTCTCACATACTATACTTTTGACAACTTAGTAAGTAATAATTTAATCATAATGTTATCACAAAATAAGTAAGGTATTGCTTTTTTTATTTCGTTGGGTATCAACAGTTAAATTTCAGTCTCTTAAGCAAAATATACATAAATTTAAAACAATGTTAAAAATACTATCGAAATCATAATATTATTGTAGAAAAAAAAAACTTACAAAGAATTGTAAAACCGAGCATAGAACTGTGGAATTAGGTTTTTATTTAACAAGTCTAACAAATCTGCTTTCTTTCTGTCCGATATGCCTGGTTTACAATTATAAGCTTTCTTGACATTTATGTCGATTCTTTTCTTCTTTCTGATAATTTCCGCTTTTTTAAATTCTTCTTCTCCGTAAGAGTTCTTGTAAAACAATACGCGTGGCTTATCCTTTTCAACCTTCAAAATTTTTATATCTCCAATCTTAACTGTATTTCCTTCTTCATCCTTCGTCAAATTGACTCCCATTTGGGTACAAGCATCTTTCCAATCAACAAAATCCTCTGTGCACATTTCATTCACATGAAATGGTTCAGGTTTTTTTCTAGACATTTTTATAGCACCGATAAAGGCTTCTGGCGAGTACATTGGTCCAGCTTTAAGCAATTTTTTGACCTGTCTTTCTATTAGTGAATGAGCTGCATCACCCTCATTTTGGGTATGCCCTTTAATGAGATATTTATGTGTTATCGTTTTGAGGTTAGGGAACTTTTGTAAAGCAAATAAATATATTGCAATCATTGTCTTGTTTTTTTGCTGGCCTGCGCAATTATCTGAGTAAAAGACAATGTCAAGTCTCTTATCATTATTAAGTAACGAAAGTTTTTCTAGATACTTGTATACGCAGGTTCCCAAGTCATTTACCCCTCTATTAGCACTGGACTCGTCCCAAACAAAACATTCCACTTTGTTTGTTTTTAAATCGCAAATTGTAAAATTAAACACATTTAACTTACATTTATAATAAAAGACTGATACATCGCCTTTGGGGCATTGAAATACAGCCTGGAGATCATAGACCGCTGTTACAATATTTTCATCTGCTTTGTCTTTTGCCTTCTCTGCACGACATAGTACTTTCTCGTTTAAATGTTTATCATGTTCTTCTTTTAGGTTTTCTTTATTATCAGAGTTTTCAAAGGTAGCACACACATCACACATATCCTTTTTTGGGGTAAAAAAAGATATGTTAAATTCTTGAGTGAATATTCTGTAAAAAAGGACATAATTGCCGAAAGGTAAATTTTTTTTCTGTTGAATTGCCACATAGTCATTGTGGATGTCAGCTATATTTTTACTCCCATCTATGAAAACTCTGCTTGTATTGGCTCTTGTATAGTGAGACTCAATTTTTGGTATCGCGTCTATGTATTCACGAATACCTTTTTTGATTGCTTCGTCAACTCGCGGATGTTTGTCATGTTTACCGCGTTTGTCATCAGCCAATAGACAATTTGCTACTTGGTCTTCTTTTTCTAAAACGGTGCGAATTGGCCGGTCATTAATACCTAAGGTGTTTTTAAAGAAAATTTTACATACTCGCACGGATTTATCGGGCAGCTTGAAATGAAATGCGTGATTCTTTTGACGAGGTTTTCTTATTCCTCCTTCGCGGATGTAACGATATTTTGGTGTAATGATCGTCATACTTTTTGAAATGTATTCCCATTGCTTTTTGTTATCACCTAACGCCCAGTAGTTCTTAAATAATAACATCCTTTCATCTTCAGATAGTTTAGATTTGCATTGTAACCGACATTTATCTCCGCAAGGCTCTTTCATTTTTCTCTCGTCTTTAATTTTCTTGCTAGCAGTTTCATAAGACTGTCCAGTATTTCTTAGCATTTTTTTTACATTTCTCTTCCAATTGGCTTCATGCTTTTTGCGTTTTCTTCCTTTTTTTTCTTTTGGACTTGCAGGAGATAAGGTTAAGTTCTCATTTACTTGTTCAACTGGCAATTCAGAACTTCGCTGCGGAGGAGAGGGTTCGGAAATGGTTATGAGTCTATCTGCCTCTATCAACTCAGCACTATTCTGCTGAAGAAGTTGCTCAGGTGGAATGTACATCGGATCTTTAACAGAATCGTCACTATCTGCAAAATAAATGTAAACATAATAAGTATTTAATTAATTTAAGATCTTCGTAAGCAAATGCGATTCACTTCATTAACATGACAAAACACTAACCTTCAATAAACGTATCATCTGATGAATCTGAATCAGCTGATGAATCCGAATCAGGGGACGAGCTGGAAGAAGAACTACTGTCATTTGATAAATTTTTCGTCTCGTGTGATGTTTGGTTAGCTTTTTCATTGCCTGAAAGTAAAAGGTTCGTTTAATAATAGATAAAAAAAGAATATAGGAGGAAAAAAAATATAGCTACAAAAGAAACCAATAGTACATACTGGTTTCATTAGGCGTAACCTCTTCATTGGGTGAATTATTGTGCTTGTCAATCATTTCTACAATTCTTTTCCCTCTTGAGGTATGTGGAAACACCATTGTCTCCTAAAAATGCAAAAAACAGTGTTTTAAGAAAACTGCATAAATAAGAAAAAGTGTCTTGAATTATTGTCTAAAACGTTTTATTACAAAATGATGCAAAATGTTACCATAAATAACGCAAATTATTTTAAAGTGTAATGGCATAAGTGTAGATATTTTTAATTAAATATTAATTCATTGTTTTGTTTGTTAACAACAACGTCATAATTCGTCATAATACTACAATGGTTGTTAATTTTCTCAGCAATATCGACATAACAAGAAATATGCGTCCACTGAATTATTCAAATATTTTCAGCATTAGCGACTCATTTATACTAAACACGTTATACTTGTAAATTTTATAAAATCAATTGTACTTAACTTACCAGTAAGAGCGTTGTTACGTAAAAAATGTCGTTCTTCGAGAGCACAAGTTCAACCTACCACTCACACTGTTATATCGCAACTAAATAATGTCGTTGTTGCCCCAAGTCGCCAAAACGAAAGAGACAATACTATAACGGCACAACTGTGAATATCTTCCCTCTCTCTCTTACTATAGAGCTTAGAGAAATGACGTTTTTACAGTAAACGGAACGCATTTATTTCAACACAACTATATTGTTAACTAAAAAATCATTAATTTTGAGAAATGTCGACCTTGTCGCAAATGAGCGATATATTGTTAAAACGAACACTTTCACAAAAGTAAAAAATAGCATTAAAAAAAGACACCAGAGTAGAAAAGTATGGATAAAGTTGGATGAAAATCTAAAGAAGACATATGTAGATGAGGAAGGTAATATGCAATTTTTAGATCAATATTTAGATGAAGTGAGCACAACACAAGCAAAGGACAAAAATGACACTTTGCAACAAATCTTGGAACAATTAATAGAAACTACAACTAAGAAAGAAAGTCAACATAACTTAAAATATATCTCAGAAAAATTTATTATTGAAAAATTCACAAGCAAAAATCCTAATGCGATGCAATGGATAGAAATTTTTGAAAAAGAGTGTGCGCGCTTTAATATAACAAAAGATGAGACAAAAATAGATATTTTGAGGTTATTTTTAGATAAACCTTGTTTGGATTGGTATAGCTCGATGATCATAAAACTAACAATAAATTCTGAATGGAGTGAATGGAAAGACAAGTTTTTAGAAACTTTTAAAAACCAAGGATGGGACATAGTCACATATGCTCTCGCATTTAGGTATAAAGAAGGACAGTTAATTGATTATGCCATAAAAAAAGAACGGCTTTTATTAGATATAAACAAATCTATAGATTCCAAAACAATGATAGATCTTATTGCAACTGGTTTACCTGGATTTATCTTAAATAAGTTAAACAGGGATGAACTCAACAACACTACTGACTTGTTCAACGAGATAAGAAAATATGAAGGCACGATGTATAAGAAAAACTCAACTAACATAAAGAGCAGTACATTTTATAATAAAAATAAAACTTATGAGAAGAAGTCATGTAAGACTTGTGAGTCTTTGGACAAAGGGATTAGATATCATCCGGAGGAGTCATGTTGGTTCAAGAAAAATAAAAATGAACCTGAAAAAGATCTTAAAACTAAAAATGTAAACAATAACTCCATAATTGAAGTAGACATAAATACTGAGAAAAAAACTAGTAAGCACACCATTAATCAAAATCAAGCTTTTATTAGAAAATAAACTAGAAGTGAGTGGTATTTATGATTCAGGCTTACAGATTTCTATAATAAATTCAAGATTAATAAAAGTAAAAGAAAAAAAAGATGATGTGAACATAGCATACATGAGAACGGTTAATGGTGTGAAGAAGATGGATGGCTTGATAACAATAAAAATTAAAATATTTGATTTAGAAGAAGAGGTGGATGTATACATAGTAGAAAATGAAGATTTTGATGATTTCATAATCGGATTAGATATGATAAAGAAATTCAGATTAACCCAAAATGAGAACTTGCAGATAGAACAAAAGAAAATAACAAATAAAATAGACAGGATGTCTAAAGATAACAGAAATAAAGATAATAATATAAAAAAATATACAGTAAATTTCAATGAACACATACAAACAGAGGAATTTATAAGTATGACAGACCATTTAGATAATCAAAAGAAAATTGAGATAGAGAAAATTATAAAGGAATATAAAACAATATTTGCTAAGGACAAGTATGATATAGGTTCAGTTAAAGATTATGAAGCTCGCATAGATTTACAAGTAAATAAATATTGTAGTAAAAGACCATACAGATGTACAATACAAGATAGATTAGAAATTGAAGAGCAAATATCGATGTTACTAAAGAACAATTTAATAGAAGAATCATACAGTCCTTTCGCTGCTCCAGTGACATTGGCGTTTAAAAAAGGTGAAAATAGAAAATCCCGTTTATGTGTAGATTTCAGAGAGTTAAACAAAATAGTTATACCACAAGCTCAACCATTTCCTTTGATAGATGATCTAATTATTAAAACTAGAAATTGCAAGTATTTTACTACACTAGATATAAACTCAGCATTTTGGGCAATACCATTACGGGTGGAAGACAGAAGTAAAACAGGATTTGTCACACAAGATGGCCACTTCCAGTGGACCTGCCTCCCTTTTGGCTTGAAAACATCACCAGCAATTTTCCAGAGAATCTTAAGCAATATTCTAAGAAAACACAATCTCACAGGATACTCTGTTAACTATATCGATGATATTTTGATATACTCGTCTACCTTTGAAGAACATATAAGGCACATTAGAAATGTATTAGAGGCAATAATTAAAGAAGGCTTTAGACTGAAGTTTAAGAAATGTACCTTTGCTTCAGACTCAGTAAAATACCTCGGCCATATAATTCAGAACAATTCAGTAAGACCACTAAAAGACAATTTGATTTCAATAAGGAACTTTCCAACTCCTAAGACGCAAAAGAACATCAGACAATTTTTGGGAAAAATAAACTTCTACCATGACTATATACCAAGAAGTGCAATTATTTTAGATCCATTACACAATTTATTACGAAAAAACGAGAAATTTGTATGGTCAGAGAAATGTGAAGAAGCATTCAATCTCATAAAAAGATATTTATGTTCGCAACCGGTCTTGGAAATATTCGACAAAGACTTACCAATCAAAATCTTTACCGATGCATCTTTGGAGGGCATTGGAGCAATATTAAAACAGACACAACTAGATGGTAAAGACAAACCGGTGGCATATTTCTCAAAAAAATTGAATGAACATCAAAAACGGAAAAAGGCTATATATTTAGAATGTCTTGCTATGAAAGAAGCTGTTAAATATTGGCAGCACTGGCTCATCGGAAAACAATTCACCATTTACACAGATCACAAACCTCTAGAGAACATGAACATTAAATGCAGGACAGATGAAGAATTGGGTGATCTCACATACTACCTATCTCAGTATGACTTTACCGTAAAATATATACCTGGTAAAGAAAATGTAGAAGCAGACTGTTTGAGCCGAAACCCTGTATTAGAACCAGAAGATAACAGAGAGGAAACATTGAGAATAGTT
Organism: Coenonympha glycerion; assembly: GCA_963855885.1. NCBI lineage: Eukaryota > Metazoa > Arthropoda > Insecta > Lepidoptera > Nymphalidae > Coenonympha > Coenonympha glycerion. The sequence goes on from OY979646.1 coordinate 1,728,120, forward strand.
AATTTAATACAAATAAAAGATATAGTTGGAGACCAAGAGAAAAATGAAACAATAAGAGAAAAGAAACAAAATTTAATACTAAAAAATAATATCTATTATAAAAAAATAAAGAAACAGGAAAAGATTATCCTCTCAGAAGAATTTAGTAAAAAACTTATAAAAAAGGTGCATGAAGATTTATGCCATATTGGGATCAGACAACTGCAGAAAAAAATAAGTTCAATATATACGGCTATAAACCTAACAAAAAATATCATAAATATTTGTAAAACATGTGAAATATGCATAAAAAATAAATCAAGATGTCAAAAAAAAATTGGATTAATGTCACAACTGGGACCAGCTACCAAACCATTTGAAATAATGTCAATGGATACTATTGGTGGATTTGGAGGATCTAGGTCTACAAAGAAATATCTACACCTTTTAGTAGATCACTACACAAGATATGCATTTATTGCGACTTCGAAAACCCAGAATGCATGTGACTTTATAAATTTAACAAAGAAAGTACTAGAGACAGATGAGATTGGAATTATCCTGACAGATCAATATCCGGGCATAAATTCAAGAGAATTTAAACAATTTTTGCAGGAAAATAATATTAAACTAATTTTTACAGCCGTGAATACACCATTCTCGAACGGCTTGAATGAAAGATTAAACCAAACAATAGTAAATAAAATAAGGTGTAAAATGAATGAGAAAAATAATAAGAGAACATGGACAACACTGGCAAGAGAATGTATACAAAAATATAATGAAACAGAACACTCCGTTACAGGTTTTGCACCAAAATATTTACTGGATGGTACAAATGTCAGTATTCTACCAAATGAATTCAAAACGATGGAAAAGGAAGACAAGTGGATTGCTGATAGAAGATTGGCATTAGAGAATACAATAAAATCTCATGAGTATAACAAGAAAATATTTGATAGAAATAGAAAAATGCAAGAATTTAATGTAGGAGACAGTGTATATGTAGAAAATGGAAATAGACTGAATAGAAAGAAATTAGACGAATTAAAAATAGGCCCTTTCAAAATAATAGAGAAAATATCGAATTCCATTTATAGGATTGATACAGGCAACAGAAAAACAGAATCAACATTATTTCATATAACAAAATTGCAACCTGTCATAACAGAGGCTGAAGAAGATGAAGGAGATGATAATGAATATGAAGATGACTTATAAGTACATTTTACAGATATATTGCTTAGAATTTTCGCTCTTAGGGGGGGAGATGTGTAAAGTCCGCTTATTCACTACGGACTTCAAACACTAGCACGCAATGACTAATTACTAAGACAGGTGTTGTCCCGTCAACGGTTATGCAACGACTGACTCGCTACGAATCGGGGTTACCTTATATATACTAGTTTACCTGCTTTTTCTGTAACTACCCACACAAGATACTACATCTCTCCCTTTGTTTAAATTTTTTTTTTTTTAATATCTGGTGTTTATCATGTCTGCCTAGGCTAACACTTAACTTAATTGCCTAGGTAGTTTTATTTACTTTATTCTATCAAGCCTGTCAAGTTACTTAGGTTCTTTCCTCTACTTTCCTCTTTTTTTCTTTGGGTATTTTTTTTTATTTTATTACTAGGTACCTACTCTAGTACAAACAAATAGGCTCACGTAAAAGCCAATAGATACTCGGAGTGTTGTTACTCCAGTATCATAACGAAATTCAATATTATTGTAATAATATTTCAAAAATATTTACTTGTTAGTTCTTCTAAATGATGGTGCTTTGAAAAGGTACCTCAGACATGGTACTTCATCATAATATATTTTTTAAGAGCTCTTTTTTTTTGAAAATAATAAACCATATTAAGTATTCCATAATATTATAATGTACAACTGGTTCAAATAAAAGTTATTTTTGCTGAATAGAACGACTTCTTAGTCACAACTCTTGTATGAACTGCAAAATCCATTTAAACTATCGACTTTTCTTCGCTTTGAACAAACCAAACCTACTACTTTGGCAAACCTACTCAACAAATCCAGATATACTCGCAACAAATCAAAATCTATAGGAATTTGTAAAATAATGTAAACTGCGAAGCGGCTAGCATTACGGAATGATTTATAGTAAAGTAAATATACAACTTATTAAAAAGTAAATTATCAGTGACTTTGAATATTAACTAAATTAAATTACTAGAACTAAGAAATAACAAAATATGTCGGATTTTATCCTAAAATAACCCGTTTAATATCTCGAAAAAATGTTAAAAATGTCACTTTTGGTTATACTGTTTTTGAATGAAAATTTAAGTATATCATATTTTTTCTTAAAAGACTTTCTAATAATTATACTGAATTCTCTGAATATGAAATTTTTATAAGTTTGTGTTATGAAACTTGGAAAATAACTTGCTTTTGCATAGACTGCATAGAGCGTCAACCGCTATTTTAGTAAACAGCCTTTACAAGAACTGCTCTAATGAGAAAGTTATGTGCATATTTCAAAATATTTTTAAGACAAAAACTAGATTATGAAATTCCAAATAATGTGATGCCAATCATCTAAACAATAATTGAACACATTACTGTTTTATGGGCCGTCGGAAATCGCAAATTTTGGCTTAAGCATAATAAAAATAGCTTCAAAGGTGATTCTACTATTTCTTTTCACCGTTAAGATTAATGGATTCATGTATGGGGAACAATAAATATATCATAATTAATGTCAAAAATGAGTACGTATATTGTACATATCTATATATTTTATGTGGTACGGTTAATACCACATAATAAAATAATCCTTGTAGTTAACTGGATCCTTTGTATTATAAACTAAACAGTATTTCAAAAATATTTTATCTTGATTTTTGTATATTTGGAGGGATAACTGCAGTTTTAGGAGCATTTGTGTTATAAGAACTAAGGCTGACGTTAACCAAGTATTCAGATCTTAAAATTACCGTAATTGAATCTTCAGATTTGATGTTGAAATTTAATAAAATGTTTGCTGCGGGTATAATACTGTATGGAAGGCAATATACTAACTTAAACATGAACCTTTACATTGAGTAAAATAAACAGTTAAATTGATAAAGGTTGACAACAGCTGCGATTTTGTAAATTGTGTTTGAGTAATTGTATAATTATGTAAACTGATAATACTAAAGTAATTATTTTGTAACATTGCCTGCCGTAAGGTAGAATTTGGATATGAGCAATTTTATTATATTGCGACATCCATACTATATTGTACCCAAATTCGCAATAAAGAAATTCAATTGAATTAAATTGGTCAGATGCCAGAATAAAAGATACTAGATTACCTAGATTTACTTCAACAACAACTACATCTAACATTTTAAATCAAAATATGAACTAAAATATCACATGGACCCGCAGGAATCAAAATTAAGTTTACCCGTTGTTCATTACTCCATTACTGTCTATAAATAACCATTGTTATATTAGGTATTACACACATATTTTATATTTACATAACGTATTATAAGAGTACAGTTTATTTTATAAATGAATTGAACGATAAATATAAACATAAAATAAACAAGGCAAAACTATAATATATAATAAGAATACTAATAAAATAACTAACCAATCTAACTTGGGGTATTTTAAGAGAAAGCTCGAACGGTATCACAACCGACACAGCCCAGAAGATCTCAGCGAGTTGAACCCAGACCGTTAAAGACGAACGTTGACCGTATGGCTGTTTTCACAAAATCAATCATCCAATTACCCACTAGAAAATATGTTTTTACTTTTATAACCAAAGATAATTCAAAAATACCATTTTAGTAATGTAATGGAGACTATTCAAATTTTAAACAGTTATAGATGAGTAAAAACAGGCCACTGCTGACCCACACGCAACTCAGTTAACCAACTAAATTACAAAATTACGGAAAGCGCACAATAGAATCTATTTCCTTTCCCTTTTTTTTTAGTTTTCTGCAGTTCAACATAATTCTTGCCACGTTTTTTTATAATCCACAAATACATAAATATATATTAACTACGGGACATGTACTCGTACGTTCAAACGGGCTGTACACCTGATACCATACTTACATTAGACGAGATGTGAATGTTTGATCAAGACCAAAACCTGCGTGTTATCGAAAAACGCACAACACCAATTGCTATACTTTTATTCACTGTTTGGAACATCTAGTCATTCAGCTGGAGAGGAACAGGCAAACAATAATTCAAGGTTTCTCTTATTTCATATCCAACTCTGCCGGATTTGATGGCAGCAGGAAAACTTCCTCCGTGCAGGCGCCGTACCTGAAAACCACTGGTGGTCTGAGCGTATGTCAGAAGCTGCATCGGACAGCTGCTACAGAACGGAAATTCCGTCAGTGCTTTCCACTGCGCCGGCGACGACGCCATCCACCGGCAACTATTGAAGACCGCTATGCAACTACGCTGCTACTATGCTGGAAACTATTTATCAATAATCATTAAACTTGAACCGGCCCTGACCACGAACAGATTAGAATTTACACCGCCGTCGTCGGATGAATAACGTTTTTGGTTGGTGAATGGATGTGGCCTCGTTGTTCCTAATTTTCTTGGTTGGTGTAAATACCGTCTAACTATAAGCTTTCATACAAAAAGCGCTATTTCAAGAATAAAATGAAGGCCAAGGGACTTGAAACTAATAGATACGAGCACACGAGTAGATAGCTGTGATAGATAGGATCATTTTTGAAAACACCTATTTGCGTCGCGCTTAGTCCCTCGATGATAATCTTAATGTACACTAATAATTAATCTATCTATTAAATATCTGCATAGTATATGGGACATCTGGTGGTTCAAGGGCGAGTGGAAAGGACGCGTCCACGTGGTCGATCCCCAATGAGGTGGACGGATCTAATCCGGCGTGCTACAAGTTCCTACATTATTGAGTGCTCTCGCAATTCCGCCAACGGAACCGCTGGAAAACTATCGCTAAGGCAGCAGTGGTACATCATTAGACATACATCGTAACTACGAAAGTATAACCACGACCACTCTGTCACGAGTGAACGACTAAGAAGAAGTATATAGAAATCTTAACGTTATTATATGTGTCTGATCGACGTCATCGGCGCTCGCGCAGCATCGGGCGGGCTCCAGAGCGCGGCAACCAATCAACGGCATTCGTCGTCCGACCGGCATCGAGAACGTAACGCGCGTTGTACTACGATTTCTCTTCATCAAATATATGTAATACAAGTGCAAAACATCAGTTTGCCTTTAATTTAAACAGTCCCGAATCGAAGTGTCAACAATATGTAATAACACACATAGTTATAGAATACTTGCTACCTCGCTTACTACTTATTACTGTTGAAGTAGCGATATGAAACCTTTTTATTATAGGCTGATATGTGTCTTCGGTGTGATGTTTTTTCTTTTAAATATTTAAGTTTGAAGTAGAACATCATTGTCAATAAGCATGGTAACCGAAATATATTTTTCATGTCTGCAAACTAACATTTTTATTCTATTCCACTGGTAATATTTAAGTGGTTATGCGCCCTGCACAAAAATAATTATTGTTGTAAATAATGGAGCTATCAAAAATTAAAATTTCGAAACTTGACGGCGAAAATTGGGTATCATGGAAGTACCGCATGTTGGCGATCTTACGTGGCATGGACGGTCTTTTGGATATTGTTCAGGGAAAGATAAGTAAACCAGAGAAGCCTGCAAAGAGTGATACTATGGAAGGTACAGTTTTTGAAGCAGCGATGGTTACATATCAAAGGAACTTAGCCGAGTACTACAAGTTGGAAAGTACAGCTCTCTTATTGATTACGAACAATTTATTAGACGAAACTCTCGACAAAGTAATAAGGTTCACGAATCCTAAGGAAGTATGGGATGAACTACATAGATTGTACGATGGTGTATGTGAAGACCATTTATACAGAAAATGTATGGAATTCTTTCAATACAAATGGGAATTTACTTCAGGAAATGATATGAAAGTTCATATTTCAAAGATGAAAAACTTATGGCACAGTTTAAATCAGGAGCTTATCAAAGACGAAGGTAAAGAATTACCAGAATTGTTATTGATATGCAAGATTATGGAGACCCTGCCAGAAAGCTATTTCAATTTTAAATCGAGCTGGTTACTCATGTCTAAGAAGGATAGAACCGTAGAGAACCTTACTAGTCAGTTATGTACTCACGAGAAGGCATTGTCAACTAAGGAGAACATGTATGAGTCTACGTCTGAGAATGTGTTAGTTGCGAAAGGTACCAAGAAAGGTAGTAAAGGAAAAAAAAAGGTTTTCAGGTGTCACATTTGTAAGGAAGTCGGGCACTTTATGAAGGACTGTCCTAAGAAAGAACAGATTCCAGAGAAAGGTCCTACAAGTATGATGGCAGTAAAGGTTAATGCGACAGATTGCGCTCAAGATCGTGATGATTGGTATGTTGACAACGGAGCAACACACCATATTACAATGCGAGGCGACCTGTTTGAGGAATTTGAACGCTTTACGGAACCATGTACAGTGACAACAGCTAATGGAAAGCAAGTTAATGCCTTGGGTAAAGGAAGCATTTTGATGAAAACCAAGAATGAGGTATGGTTTTATTTGAGAAATGTTTGGTATGTTCCTCAGATTACTACAAACCTGTTTTCGGTACTAGCAGCGCAGGACATGAACCCGAAGAGCGTGTTTCAGTCACGTATGATTACCTGCTCATTGAAAGTAAATAAGACAGTAACCGTTACTGGAGATAGACGGAGATATGGTGGACTATTCAAGTTAAACTGCAAGGCGATACAACCAGATAGAAGCGTTGTTGTAAATACTGTTGACACGCTGCAGCTTTACCACGAACGTATGGGTCACCAGGATAAACGTCATGTGAAGGATGTAATAGAGCAAGAGTTGAATGTAAAAACTAAGAATGATGGGACGTTATGCGAAGGATGCATTTTCGGGAAAACACATAGAAAGAAGTTTGGTGTTAGAGAAAAAGCAAGTAGTCCAGGAGAACGCATACATTCGGACGTTTGTGGTCCGTTCCCACTTTCAGGCTCTAAGTCCAGATACTTTGTACTCTTTAAAGACGAATACACTCGCTATCGATATGTCTATTTTATGAAACAGAAGTCAGAAGTCCCTGCAAAGTTGCGACTGATGATAGCTGAAGCAAAGGCAGTTGGACACACGATTAAGGAGTTTCTAAGTGACAATGGAGGGGAGTTCGATAATGTGGAAGTCAAAGAAGAATTACAGAAGTACGGAATACATCAACGGTTAGTTATGCCTTATACTCCAGAACAGAACGGGTGCAGTGAAAGAGAAAACCGTACGATTGTCGAAATGGCCAGAGCAATGATGCATGCTCATGAAGAGCTTCCTCAAAAACTGTGGGCAGAGTTGGTAAATACAGCGACGTATATTCTGAATAGAACAGGACCAACTACTGTGAAACACAAGTCTCCGTACGAGTTGTGGTTTGGGAAAAAGCCGCAAATCAAACATTTGAGGATCATTGGTTCGACTTGCTACGCGCATATTCCGAAACAGAAAAGGAAGAAGATGCAGAAGAAAGCAAATAAGTGTTACTTGGTTGGCTATGATAATGATGACGGTTATAGACTCTGGCATAGAGAGTCGGACACTATAATTAGATCCAGAGATGTCACATTTGATGAGAGACCACTGGAGACTAATTTAGGAAGTGGAGAACCTGGGGATACTGAACATTCACAAGTAACAGAGACAGCTGTTATAGAAGTTCCAATATATGTAAGGAAGGAACAACATGAAAATGAGATACCGAAATCAGTCACAGCTGAAGAATACAGAGGAAGACCTATTGAGATAAATAACGAAGTTGAACTCTCGGAGGACACGGAAGTTATTGAGGGCCCTGTTACTAGCGGTGATGAAGAAGAATTTGAAGATGCGCGTGTAGAGGAGTCGGAAGACGAATCTATTGAATTGGGCAGGCAAGGTATGCAGCTCAGAGATCGATCACTCCTGCAGCGACCATCAAAATTCAATGATTACGTTTCTCTTGTCAATACCAGCGATGATTGTTACTACGAACCAGGAACTTACAAGGAAGCTACAGATTGCCCAGATAAAGACCTTTGGCGCAAAGCTATGGATTGCGAGATTGGATCCTTAAAAGCAAATGGAACGTGGGTTCTTGAGAAATTGCCTAAGAATCGGAAAGCAATACCTTGTAAATGGATCTATAAAGTGAAGTTAAACCCAGATGGTTCAGTAGATAAATTTAAGGCACGTCTTGTCGTAAAAGGTTTTAGACAGAAGAAAGGGGAAGATTATGATCTGACCTTTAGCCCCGTAGCTAAGATGGCAACTATTAGAGCGGTGCTGAGTTTAGCAGCTAATGAAGGGATGGCACTACGTCAGTTTGACATCTGTACAGCCTTTTTATATGGTTCGTTGGCTGAGGAAGAGATATTCATGCAGCAACCAGAAGGATATGATGATGGTAGCGGACGAGTATGCTTGCTTAAGAAAAGCTTGTATGGATTAAAACAGGCTCCACGATGTTGGAACACGACGATCATAAACTATTTCAAGGAAATTGGCTTTGGAGTCAGTGAAGCTGATCCCTGCCTGTTTAAGAGAGAGATCTAATGGGAAGTTATTAGTTGCTCTATATGTCGACGACGGTCTTATAGCCGGTTCAAATGAAGGACTGATTGATGAATTCATTAAGGAATTGAAAGAGAAGTTTGCGATGACTAATAAACCTGTATCGTATTACTTGGGTATGGAGGTTGAAGTCAGAGAAGGCGGTGATATTAGAATCCACCAGACTTCTTATGTTAAAAAAATCTTGAAGAGATTTGGTATGGAAAACTGTAAACCAGTAAGCACTCCTATGGTAAAGGACCCTGTACCACAGGAAACAGAGAAGGTTGATGACTACTTTCTGAAGAATTATAGACAAGTAGTAGGTGCACTTGCTTATCTGATGGTGTGCACAAGGCCTGACATAGCATATCCTGTCAGTGTAGTATCCAGAAGCTTGGAAAATCCGACTCACACGGATTGTGTTCGGTTGAAGCGCATGCTAAGATATCTACAGTACACTCCAGATATGGGAATTCTGTATAAGAAGGATTACAGGAAAGGTATTCTGGAATGTTATAGTGATGCAGATCACGGTGGAGATCTGACAACGGGGAGATCAACGACTGGAGTTGTATGCATTTATGCTGGAGGCGCCGTGTCATGGTTGAGCCAGAGACAACCCAGTGTGGCTATTTCCACTACAGAAGCCGAGATTGTCGCAGCTAGTGAGGCAGCGAAAGAAGGCATTTGGCTAGCTCGTCTTATGCAAGGCATGACGAAGTTGGCGGCTTCACCTGTTCTCTATGTGGATAACGAAGCGGCTGTGAGATTAGCTGAGAATCCTGAGTTCCATAGAAGAACAAAGCACATTCGAATACGCCACTTCTTTGTGCGAGAACTGGTGACTACTGGAGATCTGAAGGTGAATAGGATCAGCACTGAGAAGCAGCTGGCAGATCTCTTCACAAAGCCACTGGCTAGGCCGAGGCTTATCAGCCTACAAGTACAGCTAGGTCTACATATCGAGAGAAGGTGTTGAAGTAGCGATATGAAACCTTTTTATTATAGGCTGATATGTGTCTTCGGTGTGATGTTTTTTCTTTTAAATATTTAAGTTTGAAGTAGAACATCATTGTCAATAAGCATGGTAACCGAAATATATTTTTCATGTCTGCAAACTAACATTTTTATTCTATTCCACTGGTAATATTTAAGTATTATTTAATTTTACATTCCCCCCTTTTTATTGATTTCTAATAAAATGGATGACTTCAACCTCTGTCTTAACCGCGAGGTGTTACACATAAAAACATTGTTAAGTTGTGGTAAGGATGCAAAGTTCGGAATCATAAGAGAAGTGGTGCTGTGTAACTTTCTGGTATAATAGACATGGGGAAAATATCTTAAGCGAACCGCAACGCACGAAGAGTTGTAATAAGGGACACCAAGACGCGACGGACTATCCGTACACGTACTATCGGAATCGTACCATCGGAATCGTACTCCCCGTGACCTACAGCCGTACATGCCCGTCCCAACACGTGGAGAAACATGTCTACTTATAGGCCATACGGGGAGTAAGCCAAGAATGTCATGACTGTCATTTCCAGCAGGCTGCCCCTTCCAGCAAGCACATCGTCCCTTCCGGCTGGCCATCCGGCACTTACGCCCGACGAACCGCCATTAACGCTCGGCTTTGTCCCTTCCAGCAAGCACATCGTCCCTTCCGGCTGGCCATCCGGCACTTACGCCCGACGAACCGCCATTAACGCTCGACAAATTTTCGCACTTACGCTTTGACAAGTCATTTTCAACATTCAAGAATTGTCACTTCCATCCGGCACTTACGCTCGACAATTATTTTTAACACTCAATGATTGCCACTTCCAGCTGGCTATCCAGCACTTACGCTCGGCAAATTGCAATTACACTAAAACTGTACACTTATTACAACTCAGTGCTGATGACCAGTAACATTTCATCACTATAATATTTTATCTTCTCTGTTATTCAAATAAACGGAAATAATGTAAAATGCGACGTTAAATAATTATATATAAATCTCTGTAGTAGCTATATGTAATTATAATATAGCTTATTATGCATAATTTTATATATGACAACAATTGTTATATATAACAGTTTGGACACTACCGTCCAATTCCAACATCCGTGTATGGTTTAGCATAGGTGTGTAAACGTCACTCAAGTCTCAACTAGTTGATACTTTAAACCCAGAACCCCCGTGGTCCAGCACTGCACATGCCCGTCACCACTCCAGTAGATAACATGCCGTTACTGGCCCAACGGGGCGGGAGCAAGCACATGCCCGTCTTCACCACTGTAGGCTAGATGCCAAGGCCTGCTAGATACACGAGGGAGCCAATCGGTCAGAAGGCCTGCCACTAATTGCACTCACAGCTGGCACACCTGGCACTTACGCTTCACAATGACCTGGCAATGATCCATTTTAGCACTTACACCTGACCGACCGCTCACACCCTGCATAAAATTGGACTTCATACCAATTTTATATCATCACAAGTAAACAAATTTTATTTTTACACACTTATGCTCACCAAAATTAGTACTTGTATCCAATTGATTATATTATACCATTTCATTTCATTATTATTTATCGTCACATATCAACTTAAGCATTTTCAACTAATAAAATCTTTAAATTCCGTTTGAAAGCGAAATATCAATAAAATTTCACACAATTTTGGACTATTCGTGGAAGCAACCTGGATTTGAAAATTGAGGATTATTTTTAACCCCTGTCTCAATCACATTAACGTAAAATATCATCGTACTAATCGTATTTATACACGATGGCTCGGGTGATGTATGACGTATTCTGGTTCGAAATAAAGGTTTGATTCGATAGTTAAACGGTATTCAAGCATTCTCGAATAGTTTTATAACCGAAATGAATTAACACGGTCAGGATGAAAACAGATTTGGAAACACATTCGTGATATTATCCGTTCAAAATAAAGTTTTGACTCGATAGTTAAGCTGTATACCGAATGGTTTTATACCGAAAATTAATGAACACAGGATGGAACCAGATTTGAAACCACGTGCCCTTTTTCCTGTTACGTTTGCAATTTTAGTATTATTCAACTACCCGCAGGTTTTTTGGAGAAAAATTTTAATTGCATGGTAAAAACGTGTAACTGCAGCTGACCCTCATTGCTTTTAAAACTAAAATACCACTTTTGATATGGATTCGAAACATTATCATGCATGATGAACTAACACTGTTTCCTCCTTTTCTTTAAAAATTTAAATGACTTACAGTTTATCCTCGTCGCCACTGTAAAGTCCGCTTATTCACTACGGACTTCAAACACTAGCACGCAATGACTAATTACTAAGACAGGTGTTGTCCCGTCAACGGTTATGCAACGACTGACTCGCTACGAATCGGGGTTACCTTATATATACTAGTTTACCTGCTTTTTCTGTAACTACCCACACAAGATACTACAAGATGTAATGAAATGAGTGACATTTCATTCATTTGAATTTGCCGCGCTTCGCGTATCAGCTGTCGCGTATCTATGATATTGATCTGTGTCGATGATTTAAAATGGCGAGGGACGCTGAAATTGTTGTGTGCATTTTTGTCGTAATAAAAACTCATAGAAAGAATGTGATTGAGGACTCGAGATATAGTGAACTTTAAATGTCGTTTCTTTGTTATTTCAGGTGAGATAGAAGTGTAATTGTCGTAACTTGATAATAACTAGATAATTGTAAAATAAAACAAAACTTGTAATAAAACAAAACTTTGTTATTTCAGGGAAACAATTTGTGTTTAATTTTGGAGATCCTCAATGTCTTATATTTATACTTAGATGTAGTTATATTATTATCATTGATCACTAAATATCGATCACAGATGATGTATGCCCACTTCCACCGACATATATATTGTACCTATGGTACGATAGGTACAATATATTATGTCGGTGCCCACTTCTCTCGATTTAATGATAGTGATTAAATCTTCTGTAATAATTTGATAATTACTTACAGTGAAAGTGGCGTCAGACGTGACTCGAATTGAAACCCAAAATTACAAGTAATAAGTTTTTTGATATTTGAAGAACATTCCTACGTCTTTGACTACCAAACAACAAATATCTTAAATACGTTTTACGAGGCTTTGATATAAATTATGATATAATAATTAATAATATAACATGAAATAGTAATAAAATATTTTTTATATTACTAAATGAATACAGCAAATATCTTTATTATAATTTATTAATGTAGGTATACATTTTGAGCACGTCAGGATGGATCCTTGAAAAGGAGTAGGTATGCCGGAAAATGGGCTATATTGCGTCACTCTGCGTCTGACGCACGTGTGCACTTATAGTGCGCGATAACTACTAACCTTACCATAAAATATCAGAAAAATAGAAAATACGATTACTCCAAATTTCCGGTTTATATCTGTGTATACTTTTTTTTACATAATATTGGGGATATTTCTAATTTTTTACCGATTATTTGATTAAGACGCAAGTATAGCCCATTTTTCGTACAATGATCGGCATTATCCTTTCTTATAACAATTCACATTTTTATTACAATTTATTATTATCATTCATTCATATTATATACAATCTTCTTCGCGTACACAGTTATAAAACGCACAAAGTTCTTCCAAGCTGGGAAAGCGTACATAGTAGAAATTGCCGGCTACCAGACGTAGGCTGTTATCTGCTATGAAACTCTCCAATGGGAACGTTCTACGGTTAGTTTGGAAGCTGAAAAAAAATATAAAGAGGAATATAATATTGAATTTATTTTTGACTTTCTCACTCTCACGAATACGTTGGTGGGTACGACATGCAGCGTCGCGGAAGAATATTATAAAAAAAGTCGTTTCTCGTAATTGGGTATTTGACTCCAATTTTTTTATTACTTTATTTAAAACTAGTGTAACAAAACTCAACAAAAGTAGTGTAATACCCAATTACTAAATACTAAGCAAGTTATCAAAAATCTGTTTCGAAGCGTTTTTTGGACATTATTATTACTGACACATTTAAACAAAATCACAATGACATCCAATGTAGTTTCCGGTAAATATTAAAAAAATTGAGATTTCGGAGCAACTTTTGGGAGCAAATTATATCGAGATATGTAATCGTGTTTGGATGGCTTCACAGCTAATTTGGAATAATTAAGGATTAATTACCCAAAATATATGACGTTTAAAGAAAGTAATTGTCTTTATATAGTTTTTAAACTGCAGGTCACTAAAAACCGCTTAAATCACCGTCTACGCCGTTAACCATTAATACTACTCATCTCTTCGATTTCTAATATTTTTTCGCAATTCTTTCACGAATTTCATACAATGTACCTATGTGAATGACGCCATATTTGATTGCGAAGTAGATCACGTGAGACAACTATAGCTTGACCGCTATAAACTTGGCCCTCCCATGGTCTGCGGGACGCGGGGCGGGTGTCCGATTGGCTATACACGATACGATGCAATGACTCCATCTTGAGAATTTGCCTATGGTATTTTCTTGAGTAGGTATGTATCATTATCCATGTCACAAGATTAATATTATCGTGTGTAGCGTAATTCACGTCAGTCACTGACAGCTGATTAGTTGAGTGCACTGATCCCTATTCTATTAATCCACAGTGAACCTAGCCTGAATTGTATAGATGTTTAATCCATAGAATAGAGATCAGTGGATGAGTAGCTCCCGCCCCGCGTCCCGCAGACCATGGGAGGGCCAAGTTTATAGCGGTCTAGCTATACCTACGTCATTCTTATACCTAGGTACATCTTTTGAATCGTCGCGACAGAAATATTAGAAAAAATCGAGGAGTTAGTCATGGTTTTTTTACTGCGATCTCACCTGATGATAAGCGATGATGCAGCCGAAGATGGTATCGTACAGACTTGGAAGGGGTAAGTAAACTCTCTCACCCCTAACGGTTTCTACACAACATCGCGCCGGAACGCTAAATCGCTTGGCGGTGCGTCTTTGCTGGTAGGGTGGTAACTAGCCATGGCCAAAGTCTCCCACCAGATCAGACCTGAGCCAATTTAGAAATTCTAAAATTCCAAAGTGGCCCGCGACTTCCCACTCGAGAATCTAAGCATGCCTCTACACCAGGGAGGTCGTCAAAAAGGGTTACCGGCGGTGGTTAGCAGATGTACAATTTTATTGAGAATCAATCTGAAGGCATGAAACTTACTTAGGATAGCTGGTGGCATCAATTTCGTATTTTTGTAAGAATAAGTAGTACACGATCCTGTGTGCCCCGGTGCCTGGTGCAGGGTTGGGGGGGTTGTACTCCGCCAACGTCACCGCCGCCTCCAGGTCTAGGTCAACTATATTCACCACCAGATACTGGAGAAGGGGACTCTGGTATGAATCGTTAGTAGCCGGAAAGTCCAAATCTGTGTACAGAAATATATTAAACTAGTCGGGCGCGTGAGTGCGCGGGCCACATTTGGCCCGCGAGCAGTCTTACCGCCTATAAAGCTATCGCCGTCATCTCCATCGCCTATTGGAATCCGATTGGCAGTGGGCTTAAGAAATGGCCAAGGAGCACTGTCATGGTTTTAAAGATAGTTAAGTGCTGCTCAAACAAAAAATACGCTGAACCTCATCACATGAGGTTCAGCGTATTTTTTGCTCTAACAGCCCTTAACTATCTTTAAAACCATGACCGTGCTCCTCAACCATCATCCAAATCCTAAATCATCATCACTTCTCATACTTTCCTCTGGCAGTTCTCTGAAGAACTGCGTCAATGCCTTGGATAGTTCCCTACTTATTGTAGCATGTACATTTTCCATGTAGAAATAAATTCCTCCATTTAGTTTTTTTATTCATCCCGTTGAACTTGAGATTTTGATCACCTCTTGCTAAGAAACCACTCTCATATCTTTTATACTTTCCGAGATAGAACAACACGAAATTTGTATGGCGGCCATCTTTTATCCGCCATTTTGGTTATTTTCAGCTCACTGCCAATTGCGTGAAGTTCCGAGTATTTTTGGTTTCAGCAGTCCTCACCTAACTATGCTCCTCGACTGTCTTTAAAATCCTCAATCATCACCTCATTCCATATTTTTCCCTGGTCGTCTTCCAAAAAACCGCATCAAAGTACTTCATGTTTTACAACTCGTGGTCTCTTCAACATTCCCCATACATTTTCTATGGAAAAAAAATTCCGCCATTTTGATTTTTTTTTCTATCCATCGAATAGACCTTCCGGCCCTGATCCCTTCTTGTCAAGAAACCACTCTTCTATATCTCTTCTTCTATATCTTCTATTCTCTTTTATACTTTTCGAGAGGGACACCGATGAAGTTTGTATGGCGGCCATCTTTTTTTCGCCATTTTGAATTTTTTTTATCTAACTGCCAATCGGATGACGTTTCGAATGACATTTGGTCGAACACCCCCCCACCTATCTGCAATACCCTTGGCTGTGCTCTTCAGCCGTCTTCGAAATCCTCAATCATCAGCTCTCTCCGTATTTTTCTTCCGACTGAATTTTTTTCTTCTATACGACCCTATCCATGAAACAAATTTCATACATAATTGTTCAGGGGCCGTACCACCATCTCTTATAGCAGTATTATTGTAATATTGTTTTGACATTTTCATACAATGTCAGTATGAAAATTTTAAAACAATATTACAATAATACTGCTATAGGAGATGGTGGTAGGGCCCCTGGAGAGGTGATCAATCAGTCAGTGAGTGAGTGAGTGAGTGAATCAGCACAAGCAGCTATATAAAGTAACTTTGTAATGCTTGTATATATATTATATAGTATCTTTGTAATGCTTAATGTCTTTTGTAATGAATATGCACTGGGAGGGGTTTGATCCCGCATTTTTCTTGTCACTTGTCTTTGCCGCATGTCTGTGACTGTCGATAGATGGCGTTGGCTGTTAATGTAAGGAGGAATTCGATTTGTTTGTGCGTTTCGAATCGGCTCGAACATCGTAAAAAAACCTACTACTAACCCTTCTGAAACTCTAACACATTCATACGAGAATGGGAGCTCAATGAAATGACTTCATCGAGTTACAGAATGAAGCCATGTTCATGTGGTTTTTAAAATAAAGATCTTTAAATATCAATCGGTGTGCCCGCTAGTTTTTATGTTTTTTACTTTTTCAGATATTTTTTCACTGCGAATCCGCCGAGCTACGTCTCTGCAGACTAATTTTTCCTAGCTATTTCAGGTGAACTTTTCGTGGGAAGTGGTATATTGCATTAACTTGGTGTCGTAAGTAATCATGCAGCCACCGCCTGGACTAGTACCAACCTATTCTAAAATAAAATATCGATTACATCAATAGACCTAGGTATGCCATGGATCCAGATGACAAGAAAATGCATAGAGATAAGAGAACTAAGGAGGCGCCCCATTCATTCTAGCCTAGCTTTGCGTGACATGCGGCGCCATATTGAGCGCCAAGAGTTGCTGTCAAATGTTCGTGTAATGAGTTTACTTCCCTAGGTGACGCCATCTTATGCGCGACTTTGCAGACGAAAAATAGTCACGATTATTTTGTAGACTGGCCCATCCATATTGTTTCCCAGATCTGTGAGAAAAAATGTGTCGCCAGTTTACCGGTGCCAAGGATGTTTGTTTTGACAACGACAGCGTCATTTGAAGCAGACGAAGTATTGTGTATAGACCACGGTTCCTGCCACAGATCACTACCTTGTCAAAAGCCTGCATGCACGTTTACATGGAAACGGTTTACGCCAGATTGTGGCGTGTTAGTGGGATGCTTTGATTAAGTATGTAAAGGTAGGATGGCTCTACCATATTTCTTGTATGAAGGAGGATTGCGTAAAATGTTCTGATGCCCACATCTTCAGGTTGCTTATCTGTGGTTACGTATTTATGTGTCTAAAGTTTATGCAACAAAATTCATCGTGAATTCTTCGAAATTTAATCGTGGAGGGATGTAGCTCGTATAGCTCAGTGGAAGAGCGCCCATCCGCGATATCCAACTATAGTTGAGACTTGAGTGACGCGGGTTCAAATCCCGCTACGAGTGAAATTTTGATTCGTATTTAAATTTATGCAACATAATCTAAAAGTAACCGTATTCACTCACCAACAACAATCAAAGTATTAAAGAAGCCAGGCTTGACGTTGAATTCAATGGTGGTCGTCTGAGCGTAGGTATCTCCATAGAAGATGTCGTTCCCCAAGTTGAGTGTATTCCCCGACTCTTCATTGGTGACCTGCATAAATATTTACATGTCATACAAAAGAATGATACTGCGTAGTAATTAATTAAGTCCCAAGGCACTTAACTTGTTATTTTTACCCTCTTCGCTCTTATTAATATACAAAAAGATTTTTAGGCAGGTTTTAATATAAAAAAATTTAAATCCCTCTCGGCCTGTAGTTGTTTACATTAACACCAAAAATTTTTGTTGTACGACTTTTCAAAATTCAGTATTAATTTACTTCATACAAAAAAATGTTATATCTGTAAAGTGATGTAACACTTGCCAGTGTTACATTACAGAATAGAAACAAGTAGAGTATCTCTGTAAAATATTGAATATATTTTTACATATTTTCTCAAAATACCGAGTAAATAAAAGTCGTAGAACAAAAGTTGTTAGTTTTAATGTAAACAAATACACGGCGAGAACGATTCGCTATTTTTTATATAACTCTGTATACGTTGGTATACGAAGTTTTACCTAATTACAAAAATACTTAAGTCAATTCTCAAAAAAATTAAAAAAGTAAAATTTTTAGTACTTTTTTTAACTAATTACTAAAAACACAAAAAACATATTAAACATCAATCAATCAAGTAATTTAGTAAAAAAATGGAGATTTTGGAGCAACACAAATATCATACCACCGTTTTGCAAGATACTGTATGTTAGGCCTATGTGAAATAAAGATATTTTGAGTTTGAGTTTGAACATTTGGGAAAACTTTCTATAGAGAAAATTACTTCCAATAATACATATTCGATTTCCAATTTATTCCAATAGTAATTTCATAATTTATGATGCTGAGCGAATTTACTTAGATTAAAGATCAAAATTAGGTAGATACGAGTACATGATAATACAGTAATTGTCTAGTTTAGTAATCTAGTTATAGTGTTTAATCTGCTATAATCACTAAAGATCGCTTCAGAACTGGACGAATAAGTACAATTTGAATTTTTTGGTATAACTCAAAGACTTCTAATACCTTTTTTGGCATGACTTTGGCTTTAGCGAGCTTGTAGTTAATTTAGTATTCTTGTCTTGCAGTCACTCAGTTTAGAAGGAGAAGTTTAGAGGCAGCGAACCCGGTATCTGCGTCGGAAGTCGTGGGTTCAATTCCCACAACTGGTAAATGATTGTGGGAAGAGCAATGAGTATGACTGTTTTCCAGTATCTGCGTGTTTTCATATATATAATATTATATTTAAGTAGGTATATAAATATTATGTATATATATATATATATATATATATATATATCAGTTATCTAGTACCCATAAAACAAGCTACCGCTTACTGAGCTACATTCCGATGTGTGTATAAAAACACCTACTCTACTTACTCGAAGGAACCCTAATGGAGCGGGGACATTACTGTCCGCAGGGATGTGTGCGTCCTCAAAGGCAGCTGCAACACCGGTCTTCCTGCGCCTGCCTATCCTTGCCAGCTCCACATTAGACGCAAGTACTAGCAACACCGTCGTACATGTTACCAAGAATTTCATTGTCTCGTCAAGATACGAGAAAAAACTGCTAAACTGCAAGTAAATTAAAAAGTTCAAAATCGATTACGACTGTATTTATTAATGGTATAGATAGATAGATAGAAGTTTTATTTGTTCACGAAACATTACAATATTGTATGCTTACAAAAGTAAATGATTCTATTACTAATTCAGCTATACGTGAACAAATAAGGCTCCTCACTCAGCACAAAGCCACAGCAAGCTGCAGCGCTGGTTTTCAGGAGGAACCATATAATACCATACCATTGTATGTCATACAATAGCTTGACCGCTATAAACTTGGCCCTCCCATGGTCTGCGGGACGCGGGGCGGATGTGCGATTGGCTATACACGATACGATATAATGACTCGCATCTTGAGAATTCGCCTATGGTATTTTCTTGAGTATGTATCATTATCCACGTCGCAAAATTAATATCATCGTGTGTGGCGTAATTCACGTCAGTCTCTGACAGCTGATTAGTTGAGTGCACTGATCCCTATTCTATGGGTCCACAGTGAACCTAGCCTGAATTTTATAGAATGTTAATCCATAGAATAGAGATCAGTGGTTGAGTAGCTCCCGCCCCGCGTCCCGCAGACCATGGGAGGGCCAAGTTTATAGCGGTCTAGCTAAAGATGACCCGGCAAACGTTGTTTTACCCTTAGGTACATAAAACACGAAAAATTTCATAACAATCGGCAATGACGAAAGCGCAAAATATCTCGTAATACTAATTATAGGTTTGTACTATATTTAATTGCATTCGCTATTAAATATAATACAAATAACTGACAATCTAACTCTTACCTTAAATGTTGGCGTTAGTACTTTTAGTGATATTTTAGATGTTTTTACAACATTTTAAATACACCTACCTAATTAATTACCTAACTAATTAACTTACCTCAGATAATTATCGTGTTTTTTTTGCGTTGAAGTACCTACCTATATTATGTAACAGTACATCTATATCTATATATATATATATAAAAGAAGAAACTGACTGACTGACATATCAACGCACAGCCCAAACCGCTGGGTCTAGATACTCTAAATTTGGCACACATGTTCCTTGTGAGGTCTAGGGGTGCACTAAGAAAGGATTTTTCAAAATTCACCCCCTGAGGGGGTGAAACGGGGGTCCGAAGTCCGGTTCACGCCGCAACTACTGAACAGATTTGGCTAAAATCTTGGATTAGCACATAGGCTACTTCTCATCCCGCAAAAACTCATGGTTCCCGTGGGATTAGTTAAAAACCGAAATTCACGTGGAAAAAAATCTTCATGCCGCAAGTACACAACCGATTTGGCTGAAATTTGGAATGGAGATAGATTATATCCTGGGTTTATAAATAGGGTAGGTACTTTTTATCCCGGAAAAATCTGACTGAACTGAACTGAATAACGATGTGGCTGAAGAACTGATATGGCTGAAATTCGGAATAAAAATAAATTATATCCTGGATTAATATAAAGGCTACTTTTCATCCCGGAAAAATCCATGGTTTCCGCGGGAAACCTGAAACATTGATGTTCATACGCGAAAAATACTACTTTACGCTGAATTTACTGAACTGATATGACTGAAATTCGGAAAGGAGATAGATTTTATCCCGGATTATTACAAAGCCTACTTTTCATCCCGGAAAATTCTATGGTTTCTATGTTAATAGTGAAAAACAGAAATCCACGCGTCAAAAATATTCCTTCATGCCGTAATTACTGAACTGATTTGGCTGAAATTTGGAATCGAGATAGATTATAATCCTGGATTAATACAAAAGCTACTTTTCATCCCGGAAAAATTTATGGTGTCCGCGGGAAAACTGAAATACTTACTGATATTCACGCGGTAAAAATACTACTTCACGCCGTAATTACTGAACTGATATGACTGAAATTCGGAAAAAGATCGTTTTTATCCTGGATTAATACGTAGGCTACTTTTCATCTCGGAAAATTTCATGACTTCCACGAGTATGAAAAATATTCGTTCACGCCGCAACTACTGAACCGATTTAGCTCAAATTTGGAATGGAGATAAATTATAGTCCTGGATTAACATATAAGCTACATTTTATCCCGAAAAAATTCAAGGTTCCCGTGGGATTAGTAAAAAACCGAAATTCACGCGCAAAAAATTATTTACGCCGCAACTACTGAATCGATTTGGCTGAAATTTGGAATGGAGATAGTTTATATCCTGAATTATTGCTTAAGCTACTTTTTATCCTGGAAAAAATCATGGTTTCTATGATAGAAGTGAAAAACAGATATCTACGCCTTACTTACTCAACTGATGTGGCTGAAATGCGAAATGAAGTTAGATTTTATCCTGGATTAATACAAAGGCTACTTTTTATCCCAAAAAAATCCATGGTTTTCGCGGGAAAACTTAAAAACAGATATGCACGCGGGAAAAATACTACTTCATGCTGTAATTACTGAACAGATTTGACTCAAATTAAAAAAGGGGATAGGTTTCATCCTGGATTAATACAAAGGCAAAATTTTATCCCGGGAAAATCCATGGTTTCTAAAAAAATAGTCAAATAGCAGATATTCATGCGGGAGAAATACTCCATCGTGCCGTCACTTCTGAACCGATTGGGCTGAAATTTGGAATGCAGATAGATTATATCCTAGAATCAACTACTTTTTTCTCGAGAAAATCCATTGATTTCGTGATAATAGGGAAAAACAGATATTCATGCGGGAGAAAATTTATTCCTTCACGCACAACTACTGAAAATTTTTGGTTTAAAGTTGAAATGAAGATAGATTTCGTGTAAATTAACACAAAGGGTACTTTTTATTCCGGAAAATGGATGGTTCCCGTAGAATAGTTAAAACTAAAAGGACATGGCCGAAACTTGTATGGAGCTGTGCCCTGGAAAAAAAATATTCATGGCCATCGACAAACAGTACGTCATATTAAAGCTTTTATAATTATGTCTTTACAATCGTTTAAGTTTTATGATCTGAAAACTTGCGAGAAACATAATATCGCCATAAAAACTTGCAACAAAATGCGCCTAAATAATTTTAATAGCAATGCTTTTTTATTGAAAAATGATGTGTATTGGTTATGATCTAATTATTTTTTCATATTACAAAGCTTAGAAAATGCGAGTAATCATTTTGAACAGCAATTATTTAATAAGAAAATCATTGCTATTAAAATATTTAGGTGCATTTTGTTGCAAGTTGTTATGCTGATATTATGTCTCTCGCAAGTTTTCCGATCATAAAAATTAAACGATCGTAAAGACATAATTATAAGCTTTAATATGACGTACTGTTTGTCAATGGCCATGATTATTTTTTTTCGAGGGCAGAATCCGGCCATGTCATTTACGCGTGCGAAGCCGCGGGTATCTGCTTGTAAAAGATAAAAATGATAAGTAAGTGTTTTTTACATAATATCTTCATTTTAATTCTAGTTTTCAAATAGTTTGTGTTCAAATATTGCAAATTATATGATAATACACAAATAGGTTTATAGATAGTAAATATTATACTATTAGCCTATTGGTTTAAGTATAGTAGGTACCTAGATGATAAGTAAGTTTTTCAACTTTCTAATTTTCAGTTTATATCTACAAGAGCTACTTAGTCACATATAAAATATATGTATAAAGATCTGTTTTAGAATCTCCTAGAAAATACCTTTCAAATGATACCCCAATAGGGTATTTGACTCCAATTTTTTTATTACTTTATTATAAAGTAGAATTAAAATAATGACGTGCACTGAAAGAACTAATTAAATCGATCAAATAACAAAAAAGTTATAAGCATTTAAAGATTTGTGATTAGACAGAGATAGCAACATGACATTGTGACGTCACACCGTACCAATGCCATAGTAGCTTCGTGCGGCTTCATACAAATTTTCGTTTTGCGAGAAAGGGATAGAAGATCCCCCCACTCCAAAGTTTAAACGCCTGTAACTTTGTAAATCTTCGTTGGATTTTAATATTTCTTTCACTGCACGTTATTATTTTTATCCTAGTTTATAATAAAGTAATATTTTTTATCAAATTCAAAAGTAGTGTAAGACTAAAGTCTAAATCTAAATCGCTTGTTTTATTCGATCCGTATGGAGTTTGACAGAGTGGGGCGCGTCATCGTGCATTGAAATATCTATAAACAAATTCTGCACTGAAATTATTTATACGACTCTTTGCAAGATATTTACTGACACATTTAATTTTATATGTCACAGGAAATGTAAAAAAGTCAGAAATTCCATACAATTCCTAGGAAATGTATACGTAAGGGCAAAAGGTCTGCAATTCCCGCAGCAACGGACACGTCACAGATGCGATTATAGCTTGACCGCTATAAACTTGGCCCTCCCATGGTCTGCGGGACGCGGGGCGGATGTGCGATTGGCTATACACGATACGATGTACCTAATGACTCGCATCTTGAGAATTCGCCTATGGTATTCTCTTGAGTATGTATCATTATCCACGTCGCAAGATTAATATCATCGTGTGTAGCGTAATTCACGTCAGTCTCTGACAGCTGATTAGTAGAGTGCACTAATCCCTATTCTATAGATCCACAGTGAACCTAGCCTGAATTGTATAGAATGTTTAATCCATAGAATAGAGATCAGTGGTTAAGTAGCTCCCGCCCCGCGTCCCGCAGACCATTGGAGGGCCAAGTTTATAGCGGTCTAGCTTATAATTGGTCGCTATTTTAGAGCTGTTATAGATCTGATTTAAACACTCTTCGTCAATAGGCGAGTTGGACTTTGTGCTGGTAACCGGGTGCGATGGAAGACGTCTACGGTGGGGTGTCCGCAGGGGTCGGTGCTGGGTCCCACGTTGTCGAACGTCCTACTCGACGACTTGCTTCGGTTGCCGCTACCGGGTGGGGTTACGGTTAGGGTTGTAGCGTACGCGGATGATGTTACGGTTTTGATCGAAGGAAACAGCCGACCGGCCTTGGAGGACGCGGGAGCGGTCAGCATGCGCCTGTTTGAGGACTGGGGTGGTCGGAACCGTTTGCTCCTGCTAAGTCCCAAATGGTCTCACTCAGGGGCAAGCTCGGGTCGCGGCCACCAGTGATCAAACTCGGTGGTAGCTCGATCAAGTTCGTGCATCAGGCTGTCGTTCTTGGCGTCACAATCGACGGAAGTCGCTCATTCGCGCCGCATGCGAGGTCGATCGGTGAGCGAGGAGCCAAGTGCTTCGGGAAGAGGCGAGCGACGAAAGAGGCAGTCATCTCAGGCGATTCTTCCTGACCGTGCACGGAAGACTCGAGGCAACTTGGGTCGCCCCGGACTACGAAACGTCGCAGATCCTCACGGGTCACGGTTGCTTTCGGTGGCAGCTGCATCGGTTCCGATTGTGTAAGAGCAGTTAGTGTGAAGGTGGCGATGGGATTGAGGACGCTTACATCCTTTGGGAGTGCAGTCTGTATGAGGACCTCCGGTGCAAGTTGTTGAACGGGATAGTGCGCTCGGAGGCGGGTCCGGTGTACTACCGGAACCTCGTTTCGTCGGGGGCGAACTTCCACGTATTACGGGAGTTCGCGCACGCGTGGCACAGGAGGCGGAGCGGTTTGAATGTGCTGCAACGAAGACCGCAGAGACGAGAGGCCGAGGAGGAGGAGCTCACGACGAGCAGCAGCGGCCTGGAAGGCAGCTTGTCGGGAGAGGAGGAGGCTGGGAGCAGTGGAGTCTGCCCCAGAAAGGGGAGAAAGACACAAGGGACAAGGAGATGAGATAAATAACTTGTAGGGAGCTCAAGAAGGCACACGAACTAGGAAAAGCGCCGAGAGACACCAGTTCGGGTGTCCTCACTTCTTGTCTTATTAATTTATTAATTTATTTATTTAAATGTGTTAATCAATTGATGTTAAAATTCTCATTCCATTTCCTAACTACGCCAGGAATTCTATACGATTCCTAGGAATTACATACAATGCCTGGTTTTCACACATTTCTGGTAACATATAAATATAAATTGTTTTGGTGAAAGTCGTTGTATAGCGGGATCCTATGCTAAGTGTAAATAGCCACTGCAGAATAACAGCAAACTGAACAAATCAAAATTAGACGTGAATTCCAGTGTTGGCCACCGGGTCTGAAAAGTATACTTTATTAATATAGTATTAAAATTAGTACTTCTTTCATTAAAATATTTTGTAAGCATGTGAGGATTATAATCGCTTATATCACTATACAATCTTCTTTACTTGTATTACAATTATATTCTTCACAAAGTTCTTGCAAGTCGGGAAACTGTACTCTATAGAAGTTTCCGGCCACCAGACACAGGCTGTTGTTTGCTACGAAATCCTCCAATGGGAACGATCTACGACTAGTTTGGAGGCTGAAAAATAAAGGAAAAAATAAATATTAAGTATATTATGTGGCATAGATACTACCAAAGAGGTAAAAGTAGAGGATAGTACCTACATCAACCTACATAAATAGTACCTACTCAATGAGTAAAGAACTGTAACTCCTTAGACATTGGCAGTTTATATGGATCAACGAGATATGGATTTCTACTGCAGTTGTCGCTTTATGACTTATTTGTGATCGTCACAGAAACTAGGTATAGATAGTTCAATCCACAATCACGCGCCCGACTCTGTCAAACTCATGAATTAAACATAATATAAAGGATCAGCACTAAGTGACGTCATGCCTGTATTTTTAGGCTCCGCCCTGAAGCCGGATTTTTAATTTGTCAAACTGTAAAATGGCGCTAATGTAAGCTAACAACAGCAGTAGGTATATTGTGCTGTCAGCGGTACCATAATGTACGACGCGCGACGCCATATTTGAGAATTTTTTGGCTTCAACATACGTCACATCTTTCCCGTCCCCTTGGTGTTAAGGGAGCCCACGATGCTAAATCTGTATATAGTTACTCGAGCGTCATGAGGACCTATTGCATTGTAAATATTAGGTGCTAACATGTAAAAGAGGTTATATTATGAAGTTTACTATTTCAGTGGTAAGGGAAGCTAATACAGGTTTTCAAAAAATCATCAAAAAATCAACAAAAAAATTATGTCCATGAGAGTATGCTCGAGCGCGTCAGATTTTTAGACAGACATCTTGATGTGCTTGTCGTCTTGACTCCATAGTCTGACAATTATGTCGAGGAGTTTTCTTAATCTCCTCTTGGGCTCCTCCCCTACTATAGCGTAGCGTATTTCGTCATTGGTCAAACTCCATACGAATCGAATGAAACATAAGCGATTTAGGGCGCCTTCAAATCAGCCGCAAAGTGAAGCGTTGAAGCGCTGCTGTCGCTATAATTGTAGTGTTGTACCTACATAGTTTCACGATGGACTCTGACGAAAAAACAATGCTCGATTTATACAAAACAATACATGCGCGCAACACTAGTCGGTCGCTGAAATGGAACAAATTCAAAAAAAAAATAAAGATTCCGACGAATTGAGAACCTCCTCCTTTTTTTGAAGTCGGTTAAAAATGAATGCGGACAGGGTGTCTGCGCAGAAGTCGCAACTGTGACTACCATACATTTTTAACCTACGAAATAAAAACAGAGGACGTTTCTCACGGAACTTACTTAGAAATGCTGGTAGGGAACTTACTAAGAAATGCTGTTAGCATCGATTTCGTATTCTTGTGAGAAAAGGTAGTACACGATACGGTGAGTGCCAGTCTCGGGTGGAGGGTTGGGGGCGACATACGTCGTCACCACGTCCGCCGCCTCCAGATCTAGGCTGACTATATTCACCACCAAATTCAAGAGCAGGGGACTCTGGGATGAATCGTTCCCATTCGGAAAGTCCAAATCTGTGTGCAAAAATATAAATTAAACTCTTAACTGGAAACTGTATTGCTTATTTTTCCTGTAAAATGAAATAAAGATACATTCATCTCTAAGATTTGAAAGTATAATGTTGGAAAAAATGAAAAATAAAAAACCAGCCAAGTTTCCATACTATAAAAGAAGTATAACGTTACAAGAATCACTTTTTTTTATGAATTTACGAGTATAATTTACATGTAAGTATAGGTATTTTTGTTGGCGAACCGCAAACCAATAAACCGTGACGGTTTATTGGTAATATCACAAAAAGTATATTAGTTAGCTAGTTGATTTTATTTTTCCTGTAAAATATACGTTAATTTCTATGGATTTTAATTATTTCAGATTTTTCGATTGGTAAACTTCGGAGATAAGGGGGGAAACGGTATTTTTTTCGACAGTTTGTCCAATAAATCAAAAACTATCAGACATAAAAATAAATAAAAATTGGTTTTAGAATACACAAGCAACGTCCTTTCATATGATACCCCACTCAATAATGTTATCTCATTTTGAAGTTTTAACAACCCGGTTTCCCTCCCCTTTTTAAATAAAAATAAAATTAATTTTCAAATTTTTACGATTGCAACGCAGACGATGACGGGTCACTATAACCTATAAATATTCCAAATTACAGATCGATAGCTTGAATAGTTACTGAAATAATCGAGTGTGACGGACGGACGGACGGATGGACGGAGAAAGTCTCACCATAAGGGTTACATTTTTACCATTTCGGTATGGAACCCTAATGATGCTTCAAGGCGGCGATTAAGTGCAGGTCCTTTTATATTATGTTTAATAATATGGTTTAATGTGTGTTTAATCAACGATCAGAGCAAACAATACGGCATCCGGTGCCAAAAGTACCTTTAACCTTATCTATTCACTCACCAACAATCATCAAGGTATTAAAGTAGCCTGGCGTGACGTAGAATCCAATGGAGGTCAGAACCCTGGTATCTCCGTAAAAGATATCGTTCCCCAAGTTGACTGTTGTGTTTTCGAATAAAATAACCTGCAAAAACATTTTTTGTCATTGCAAGAATGATGAAGCAAGCAAGACGTTCGCCTGATATTGAGTGATACGCCTTTCCAGTGTCCATGTCAAAGCAAGCAAGACGTTCGCTTAATATTGAGTGATACGCCTGTCCAGTGTCCATGTCAAAGCAAGCAAGACGTTCGCCTGATATTGAGTTGTACGCCTGTCCAGTGTCCACGTCAAAGCAAGCAAGACGTTCGCCTGATATTGAGTTGTACGCCTGTCCAGTGTCCATGTCAAAGCAAGCAAGACGTTCGCCTGATATTGAGTGACACGCCTGTCCAGTGTCCATGTCAGATGCAGTGCGTGTTAGAGGGACCATATTGCCTCTTCACTTTGCACTATCAATTAGCTGTTACTGCTCACGTTACTATATCAAGGCTGTCTCGTTCTCCCCGTTTCGCCCTTTTTATAAATTCGTATCACCCTTTGTACAAGTAAAAAAAACGGAAGTGGCGCCACTGCGCGCGCAAGTGGCGGCACCGAGCGCGAAAGTGGCGGCACCGAGCGCGTAAGTGGCGCCGCCGCGCGCGTAACTGGCGCCGCTGGCCCAATGCTGCCATCAGCGCGACCATTGACAAAGCACGCTAATCATGGGCGACAACATGCGTTGCAATACCTACCTACTATATATAGTTCCGTAGCTCAATCCAAGAAAACTTCTTGGATTCAATATTTCTTGGACATCATTGCCATGATTAATCTGTCCGAAATTATAAACAAAATTTGAGCAGGACTGATTAATTTGTTTTGCTATTATCCGCTTCTTGAAAGGATTCTGTATGGTGCAATTGACTTCACAATGCGAAATCGTAGAGTCTACGATTCGCATTGTGAAGTCAACATCTCCTGAGGATGTCCCGGTGTCGGGACGAAACGTGCGTCGAAGAAAGTGATAGAAAATTGTGTGTGGTGTTTCATGTGGATGGTGTTCCTGCATATTGCACCATACAGAATCCTTTCAAGAAGCGGATAATAGCAAAACAAATTAATCAGTCCTGCTAATTATGGATTTCCGCAAAATAACGCCTGCTTCCATTCAATAACAAAATTTGAATTTGGGCTTATTTTCACATAGGCCAAAGCTTGAGCGAGCTATCATAGTGAATGGCCTTGTCTTGCAATCGCTCCGGGCGCGAAAATTCAAATTTTATTTAGTTTTTCGCTAATAGTGGGCTAATTATACCTACGAGTATATCGTAGGCTTATTGCAATGAGTTTTTCGGGCACAACATTTATGCATCTACATGTTTTTAGTAAAAACTCTACTCAAAAATACACATTTACTTCGTATTGGTTCCCGATAGCTCCAAATCGGGAAAAACTCCAAAAAATAATGTTTCGGGAACCAATATGACGTGAAAGGGAATATCCCATAAAGTTTTCACTAAAAATATTATGTATCAATACACAATACATATAATAAATCTGTCGAATTTCTGCACAAATAAAAAAAATGCTAAAAACGGAGTCAGGGGGATGTAAGAAGTGAAATAGAACTAATTTAAATTTTTTTCAAATTTTTTGTTTCTCTGTTTGTCTGTTTGTCCGTTTGTCTGTTTGTCTGTTTGTCTGTCTGTTTGTACGGGCTAATCTTTGGAACGGCTGGACCGATTCCAATGAAATTTTGTGTGGTGGTAGCTTATGTCCCTGGTCAACATATAGGATACTTTTCATCCCGGTAAAATAAAGAGTTCCCGTGGGATAGTTAAAAAACTGCAATTAATTTAACAGCTTTGTAAACAACAACTAATGAACTTAATTTAGTAAAATTTGTTATGCTGATACCTTATGTTGCCTCTTTAACAAAATATATATATATATAGTAAAACTTATTAATCCAGTCGAGTTCCCGCGGGAAAGAAAACATTACAAAAACAGTTAGCAGGCGTCTTTCAAGTAACGGATTTAAATGAAATTTTATGAACCTACTTTAATATATATATAGCTACTCGTGCTGATTCACTGACTGACTCATTGATCACCTCTCCTGAACAATTTTGTATGAAAAATTTTTTTTTCAATAACCATTTCGTATAAAAGAGAAAAATTCATTCGGAGGAAAAATACGGAGAGAGCTGATGATTGAGGATTTCGGAGACGGATGAAGAGCACAGCCAAGGGTATTGGAGATAGGTGGGGGGTGCTCGACCAAATGTCATTCGAAACGTCATCCAACTGCCAGTGAGCTGAAAAAAAATTCAAAATGGCGGATTCAAAATGGCCGCCATTCGAATTTCGCCGATATCTCGGAAAGTATAAAAGATGGAAGAATGGTTTCTTGACAAGAAGTGATCAGGACCCGAAGGTCTATTTGATGGATAGAAAAAAAAATTAAAATGGCGGAATTTATTTTTCCATAGAAAATGTATGGTATGGGTAATGTTGAAGTGACTAACAGTTGGTAATTATGCAAGGTTGTGATGCGGTTTTTCGGAGAGTTACTAAAGAAAAATATGGAGAGAGCTGATGATTAAGGATTTCGGAGACGGGTGAAGAGCACAGCCAGGGTATTGAAGATAGGTGGGGGGTGCTCGAACAAATGTAACTCGAAACGTCATCCAATTGGCAGTTAGCTGTAAAAAAATTCAAAATGGCGGATTCAAGATGGCCGCCATACAAATTTCCTGTTTTTCTATCTCGGAAAGTATAAAAGATAAGAGAGTGGTTTCTTTGCAAGACGTGATTAGAATCTCAAGGTCTACGGGATGAATGAAAAAAATTCAAAGTGATTGAATTTATTTTTCCATGGAATATGTGAATGCTACAATAAACATGGCCTATGAAAAACTATGAAAAGTATGAGAAGAGATGATGGTCTACATTTGGATGATGATTGAGGAGCACGGTCATGGATTTAAAGATAGTTAAGGGCTGTTTCAATAAAAAATACACTGAACCTCATCGGATGAGGTTCAGTGTATTTTTTTATTCAAACAGCTCTTAACTATCTTTAAATCCATGACCGTGCTCCGAGGTAATTCTTTTAGCCCACTGCCAATCGGATTCCAATTGGCGATGGAGATGACGGCGATTCTTTTATAGGAGAGAAGACAGCCCGCGGGCCACATGTGGCCCGCGCTCCCACGCGCCCTACTAGTTATATATATGCCCGGTCAACATTTAAGATACTTTTCATCCTGAAAATTTTGAGAGCACCCGTGGGATGTTTAAAAAAACCTATAGCTACTTATCTACGTAGCACAATCAAAACGGGGTCGAAATATCGACAGTTTAAATCGTCCTTTTGATCGTGCAACTAGGTATAACTGTACAAGATAACCCGTACGTAGCAGGAACGGGTTGCTACGTACACAGCAGCGCATCAGAATGCTTAATTACAATATCTGGGCGTTGCGAATTGAGTAACATAAGCGATTTCGATAGAGTGTATAAGTAGAGGAAGACGAAAGAAGATATAGGTAAATTGTGTGAAAGAAGATAGCACGTTGACAGGAGAGATTGGAAGAAGACTCCTTTACGGGTCCATCGAACCCAGAGACCACTCATTTATCTTGGGAAAAATTAAGAAATTCCACGGGAAACATTTTTGTAAAAAAAACGAACTGCACGCGGGCGGAGCCGCGGGCAACAGCTAGTACTTACATATATTAATAATGCATGAACATTATGCTTGCAAAATTTATTGCCATAAACCTACAATTTGCGAAAGACTAAATAAAGCGGGCTGGTAGGTAGGGCCGTGTGTAACTTACTTGCAGGAACCCTTTTGGAGCGGTGACATTAGTGTCCGCTGGGATGTTAGCGTCAGTAAAGGCGCCGACGACATCGATCTTCCTGCGCCTGCCTTTTCTCAGCAGCTCCACATTTGAAGCCAGCAGTAGCGCCGCCGTACATGTTAGCATGAATTTCATTGTTTCGTCAAAATGCAGGCACTGCAAATAAATTGTAATAATCGAAGTCAACTAAATAACTATGGGAGCTCCCTTTAATCTTTATTTTTAATTTATTTTTTGAAAATTTCAAGTGTTTAACTCGTATCATGGTTCAAGGCATACAGTCTGGTGACAGGCAGACAGACGGCGAAGTCTCAGTAATAGGGTCCCATTTTTTACCCTTTGGGAATGAAACCCTTAAAAGGATATGGACCCTAATATCTGCGATAGTCACAGAAACCTTTAGACCGCACAAATGGCAAAATGTATAAGAATGACATGCGATTGCTGCAAATACCATGTGGCTTGTGATTACTGATCTCTATCTCTGAATTGCTGACAGTTAACGTAAGTGAAGACACTTGATTTTCGCGCCATTTTGGCGCTAATTGCTGCGTAACCAAGCGTGAGCGTCTATGGAACTAAAATAAAATGACATCCAAAACGACGGTCCACTACCAACAAATGTCAATTTAGTACCGTGGACGTTTAAGGGTGGCGCTTCAAATCGGGACAAAAAGGAACTTTTAGATGTATAGAATGATCAATCCAGAGATAGAGATCAGTGATTGACAGATAAGTGTCAAGTTGGAGACAGCTTGGTCGTTTCTCAATTTAGATTTGAATCTTATAGTTACAAGCGTTAGAATATTTCTCATGTCTCTCGCAAAACGAAAATTTTGTATAGAGTTACGTTGGGGTTCATTGGGGTTCACTATCCGATATAGCTATCTCTGTCTAATCAGGATTATTATATTATTGCTTTTATAACTTTTTCGTTATTTACTCGATTTCATTTATTTTTTCAAAATTCCATTTATTCCTTATCGAATATGTTTAAAAATCAGTTAAATACATAAATGATTTTTCTAGTACAATACCCTACTGGAAATATAATAGGTATCCGTACTTCCTCGAGGATTTCTTAAAAATCAAAATCTTGTAATTACGAGTAATAAAATAATTAATTGCTTATTATACTATTAAATATACTAGCTAACAAACACTTACCTTAGACGCTGATGTCGGTACTATTATGGTATTTAAGTACTTAGTTGTTTTTTTTCTTTTAAACACTTTTCTGCCCAATCTTAATGTGTGCAAATTAAAGAATAATACGTGTAATAGTCTTGTTATTTTTTTTTGCTATCAGCTTATTTGTTGATGTATGTAGTAGGTACGGTCTACATGATAATTGAAAAGTAAATGTATTTTATTACAGTCGCACAAAAATTTATAGACTTTTTCATATTCTATGCGTCTTTAGCCTGCGGAATGTTAAGGTAACTGTACCATATTACGGTATATTAAGGCATTTTCAACTTTGAGGGTGATTTTAAGAAAAAGTACGAATGTGCTAGAACTGAAAACTGTTTTATTTTGTAGACAAGTTTTATCAGATGAATGTGGAATATTATTTTGCGCCGTAACCTTTAAATTATATAAATAATCGTTATTTTGCGGAACCTCGTGTTTGTCTCTAATTCCGTACTAAAAATTTACCTCATGACATAATTCCGGTAATCTTTGTCCATAATTCCGTGATATTTTTATTTTATTTTTATAAAGCATTACAAGTAAGTACTTGACTGCCATCTCACCTGATGGTAAGTGTGAGTACAGTCGTGAATCCAAACGTACTAACTTGGAAGTGATAAGTAACCCCCAACGATTCCTACACGGCATCGTACCGGAAAGCTAAATTGCTTGGGCTTACGTCTATGCCGGTAGTGTGGTTACCACTGGCCTTTTGTTAATTTGTGTCAATTTAATAACCCTCTTTATTTTTATTTTTTTTTTATTTTGCTATTACTTTCTACAGTTAATATAAAATTACATATTCTGTGAAAATTTTTGGCATCTACCTGTTACCGTTATCAATATCGAGCAAAAACAAGCAAAAAAATTATGTTAATTGCATGGGAGCCCCCTTAATTTTTTTTGTATTTGTTATAGCGGCAACAGAAAAAATACATCATCTGTGAAAACTTTAATTGTCTATTATCATTAAACGCCATATCTATCATGTTTCAAGAGATACAGCCTGGTGACAGACGGACGGACGGTCGGACAGACGTATGGACGGACGGACGGACGGACAGCGAAGTCTTAGCAATAGGGTCCCGTTTTTACCTTTTGCGTACGGAACCCTAAAAAGATATTGCATGGCCCCCTCCTAAACTTAGTTTTATTACTTATTAGTCAAAGATAAGTCAGAAAACGTTTCATTTTCTCTCCGAATGCTATATTTCGGGTATACCAGAATAAGGGACATAAGTAGAAAATACGTGCACCTTATTGCGGTAGTCAAAAAAATGGTCTCTATTTCATATTTTTAATAAAAAAATAAAGTGAACTACAAGCTAATGTAGTTTTTATATGCTACATATGGATATAATTGGTTATTATATGATTTAGAAAATAATATTCAAGTAATTATGTTGACGTACTAGTCTATTAATTCGAAAGTATGGCATAAAGTGTAATCATTTCAGACTCGATTATAGAAATAAACATGTATAAACTCATATACCGCTATTAGGTCACAGTAATCTGCAGTCATTACTAAACTTATTTACATTAAATATATACATGAATTTAACCCAAGTGAGAAAAAAAAGACGGAAACATTTCGAAAGGATTTTTCTTTATTGCGTGATACGCACGCAATTAGATTCACGGGCTCAGAACTGTGAACATAATTACGGTAGTGAGAAAATTCACAAATTCTTTAAAAATATTCTTTATAACACCTCGAATTTACTATAAAACATACTATTGATAACTGCTAAGCAATAATTTCATAAATTTCGATAAATTTAACTTACCGGCATCACATCATATCCTTATGAAAATTCTACTGTTGCCTTACGCTCACTAAGAACAGAAACGTATGAAACTACTAAGATAGCGACTTGATGCGTTCAGAAGCTCGGTATGGTTTTTAGAACTATTGTTTATCTAAGTAAATCATGTTTTTTTGGTTGAACACAAACTATAGTTTATGTAGCATTCTATAAAATTACGATTTTATTGATTGTTTGCTTATTTTTCGACGAAAATCAAAATGTCACGGCATAATGTACTATACCGGAATAGTGTACATTTACCTTATTCTATTTCGTACAAAGTAGTGCTTTTAGGGTCCCGTACTAAAAGGGTAATAACTTGACCCTATTACTCGTACTAACACTTCGCTATCCGTCCGTCCGTTTATCACCAGGCTGTATCTCTTGAACCGTGGTAGCTACAGACTTGAAATTCTTACAGATGATGTATTTTTGTTACCGCTATAACAAGAAGTCCTAAAAATAGAATAAAATATATATTTAAGTACAGTCCGCGAGGCGTAAGCTGAGCTTTGCATTTGTGTGAGTGATCACTAAAAGTAGAGTCAGACAAAAGGTGCGCGGAGAAGTTGCGTCATGCGATGCCTCAGGCCGATTGTCAAAAAGCAGTAAAAACCGGTTTAATACCAAGCAAGGGACGCGCCGCGCTTTAGGCCAATGTTACACCTACACCACAGAACACTATTACTTGACCTACACTATCTATGTACACTCACACTAATGCAAAGCTCAGCTTACGCCTCGCGGACTGTACGGTGGACCTCCGGTGGGGGCGCTTCAAATGTAAACAACGACAGAGTAAAAGCAAACTGAAGAAATCAAATTAGTCGTGAGTTCCAGTTTTGACCAACGGGTCTGGAAAATATTATGTGGCACTGGAAACCGTATATAGTGTGTTTATAACGTTTAATTATATATACTGTGGCAAACATCACACAAGTAAACCATAAACGCTGTTTAATCTGTATAGAATCGATAGGTACATCGATCTGTGACCGACGCCATTTTGACTTGTCAAAATCAGCTGGCTACAAAAAGCCCGTCAAATTCAAAATCGTTCCTTTTTTCTGCATCTCGTCGCCTCACAGTCGCTACCAGATCAATCTATCGTTGCCGGTGTCATTCAGTGTAATCGCCATTGTGCCTAGTTCCTAATTCAAGTATCTCAAGTAGTAAATCAAGTTAATATCACATCTTCTTTCTTTCAAACGGACCTCTGCCTAATAGGCACAATACTTTAATAATACATAATGAAATATTGCAGAATACATTTATTATGTAAAGTAGTAGATTTTAAGCACGTCAACATTAGTAGTTACATTGAAAATCGCTCATAATTACTTTATTAATACAGTATGAAATATTATGGAATTCATTATTTAGATAAAGTACATTAGCACGTCAAGTTAGATTGAAAACCACTTATGTTATAATCGCTGTACAATCTTCTTCACTTGTATTACAATTATATTCTTCACAAAGCTCTTGCAAGTCGGGAAATTGTACTCTGTAGAAGTTGCCGGCCACCAGACACAGGTCGTTCTCTGCTATGAAGTCCTCCAATGGGAACGTTCTACGGTTAATTTGCAGGCTGAAATAATAAATATTATAGCCATTTATGCAACTGCATTGTAAGGAGGGATATTCTATACTTATATATTAAATAATTGGTCAGGTGCAAGTCGGGCTCGCGCACTGAGGGTTCCGTACTATATTAGAAAAAGTTAAACCATAAGGCCCGGTGGCCACCAAAGCGGAGCGGAGTGGAGCTGTTTGAGTAACCAATCAGATTTCGTAATTTCGACATCTCCTCTCCTCGGAGATGTCAAAATGACGAAATGTGATTAGTTACTCAAACACAGCTCCGCTCCGCTCTGCTTTGGTGGAAACCAGACCTAAGAATCACTTTTTTACCGAACCGCAAACTTAACTTTGTTTTATGAGGTTAATTGCTAACACCAAAAAAGTATAATAGATACAGAATCCTAATAATATTATAAAGGCGAAAGTTTGTGTGTGTGTATGTTTGTTACTCCTTCACGGCTCAACTACAGAACCGATTTAGCTGAAATTTGGAACATAGGTAGCTTATAACCCGGATTAAAACATAGGCTACTTTTTATCCCGGAAAAATCCGTAGTTCCCGTGGGATACTCAAAATACCAAATTTTCTAGAGCAATCTATAGCTACATCTATAGATAGATTGTTCAAGCGAACTTGCTTGAAAGCATGCTTAAAGGTTGGAATAGGGAACGATAACGGGAAAATGACGTTTCCCTTAGGATTCATGAAAAAGCGAATTTGACGCGGGCAGGGCCGCGGGCAAAAACTGAATCTATTATCACTATAAATGTGAAAATGGCCACTATGTAGGTTCTGAACGCATTAAACAAGTGTGTTTTAGTTGAACAAGGGGATATGGGATAATAATGCTATAAATAATAATGCTATAATGCTATAAATAATGCATAATGCTATAAATGTGAAAATGGATACCCGTATTATAGGTTCCGACATTACAACTGTTTCGCTATTAGCATTTTGTATTTTAGTTGAGCAATGAGATACAGGTTAATAATATTATAACTATGAAAACGGGTACCTATCTTAATATCCTAATAATATTATAAAGGCGAAAGTTTGTGTGTGTGTATGTTTGTTACTCCTTCACGGCTCAACTACTGAACCGATTTAGCTGAAATTTGGAACATAGGTAGCTTATAACCCGGATTAAAACATAGGCTACTTTTTATCCCGGAAAAATCCGTAGTTCCCGTGGGATACTCAAAATACCAACTTTTCTAGAGCAATCTATAGCTACATCTATAGATAAATTGTTCAAGCAAACTTGCTTGAAAGCATGTTTAAAGGTTGGAATAGGGAACGATAACGGGAAAATGACGTTTCCCTTAGGATTCATGAAAAAGCGAATTTGACGCGGGCGGGGCCGCGGGCAAAAGCTGAATCTTTTATCACTATAAATGTGAAAATGGCTACTATGTAGGTTCTGAACATAGCACTGTACGCATTTAACAAGTGTGTTTTAGTTGAACAAGGGGATATGGGATAGTAATGCTATAAATAATAATGCTATAATGCTATAAATAATGCATAATGTTATAAATGTGAAAATGGGTACCCGTATTATAGGTTCCGACATTACAACTGTTTCGCTATTAGCATTGTGTTTTAGTTGAGCAATGAGATACAGGTTAATAATATTATAACTATGAAAACGGGTACCTTTATGATATAGGTTCTGAACTAACATCTGTTTCGTTACTGACAATGTATGTTTTAGTTGAGCTGTGGGATATGGTATAGTAATTAGTAATGCTATAAATGTGGAAATGGGTACCTACCCATAAAGGTTCTGAAAGTACAATTGTTTCGCTATTTATAATGTGTGTTTTGGTTAAGCAATGGGATACAGCCTACAGGTTAATAATGCTAAAAAGGTGTTCCTGTATAGTTTCTGATATTAAAACTGTTTCGCTATTAAAAATATGTGTTTTAGTTGAGCAATAGAATATGTGATAGTAATTATGCAATAAATGCGAAAATGGATACCTATAAGGTAAAGGTTCTGAAATTATTTCACTCTTAAGCGGATACGTTGATTTTATTTTCGTCCTTCTCACTCTTATGAATACGTTGGTGGGTTAGGTTAGGTTAGGTTAGTATGCAGCGTTGCGGAAGAATATAACAGAAAAAGGTTGTTTTACCTAATTACTTCAAAAACTAAGCCAGTTATTTATATGTCGTTCTGAGCGTTTTTGGGAATTATTTTTTACCGATACATTAAAACAAAAATTACAATTATGTCCATCGTAGTTTTCGATGGAAATTAGAAAAATTGAGATTTTGGACCAATTTTTGGGAAAACTTTTTGGCGAGAAATTTTTATCCAATCGTGTTTCTGAAGTTAGGTTAATTTCCCAGAAAATCCAGGACTCCCACGGGATTTGTAAAACCCCGAAATTCACGCGGGCGAAGCCGCGGGCAAAAGCTAGTTCATTATATTTTTCCCGTAAAATATACATTTATTCCTATTAATCATAATTATTTCAGAATTTTCGATTGGTAAACTTTGGAGATAAGGGGGGGGGCGGTATTTTTTTCGACAGTTTGCTCAATAAATCAAAAACTATCAGACATAAAAATAAATAAAAATCGGTTTTAGAATACACAAGTAACGCCCTTTCATTTGATACCCCACTCAATATTGTTATCTCATTTTGAAATTTCGACGACCCAGATTACCTCCCTATTTAAATAAAAATAAAAAAGATTTTCGAGTTTTTATAATTGCACTGACGGCGGGCCATATATTTACTAGTTTCATAATTAATAGGCTTGCGTTTGACTACAATCATGTCTGATAGGCGGAAATGATCAGTCTAGGATGGAGCGTGCTTGCCTAGAAAATGCCTATTCACTCTTCTCTTGAAGGCACCCAGATTGTCTGGAACGGTGTTCCACACATTAGCGGTCGGCCATTGGTAAATCAGAAACGTGGAAGAAGAACGTTTCTCACAAACATAACTTAACCATACAGAATCAGCCCACAGTTGGCTTGAGAATTACTTACTAAGATATGCTGGCAGCATCAATTTCGTATTCTTGTGAGAAAAAGTAGTACACGATCCTGTGTACGCCCCTGTCTGGTGGAGGGCTGGGAGCGAGATAGTTCGCCACCACGTCCGCCGCCCCCAGGTCTAGGTTGACTATATTCACCACCAAATGCAGGAGAGCGGGACTCTGGTATGAATTGTTTCTAGTCGGATAGTCCAAATCTGTGCACAAAAATATATTAAACTCTGTGTATACACGGTGACTTTTTTATCGTCTTACAAAAGCAAACCATGTGAAAGTACCCAATGCCTACTAACTCCTGCTGTCGCTATACCTTGAACGTA
The DNA here is from genome assembly GCA_963855885.1 of Coenonympha glycerion. Lineage (NCBI taxonomy): Eukaryota > Metazoa > Arthropoda > Insecta > Lepidoptera > Nymphalidae > Coenonympha > Coenonympha glycerion. Next base: position 1,767,988 of record OY979646.1, read on the forward strand.
TCAATTTGAAAATCGACGAACCTTTTCTTTCCGTGACTGTACCTAACCTTATTCACTCACCAACAATAATCAAGGTATTAAAGTAGCCTGGTGTGACGTAGAATCCAATGGAGGTCAGAACCGTGGTATCTCCGTAAAAGATATCGTTCCCCAAGTTGACTGTTGTGTTCCCAGATAAAATAACCTGCAAAATAGTACATTTCAATAGTACCAAATTTTCAATAGTCAATAAGTGCTGATCCTTTAAGAGGCCTGTGAACTACGATGTCTCCATTAATGCAAAATACTAAATCATTTGTAATCCGTGTTTATTTCGATCATTTTGTGGTGTTATTCGGATTCATATAGTAATAATCTATGCTCCTGGCCATATTTGGTTCGGAAATACGTCTTTAAAACGAAATAATAATCAATTTTGATCAAAATTTTTATAACTTTGGTCGAGTTCCGTAATACCAAAAATTATGAATGAAAACTTGTAACTTTCTATATTAACTGGTGTTTTTCTTTTAGGTGTTAGGACAATAAAAACTGTGCTCCTGAACTAATGCGACGTGAGATAGTGTTGTTTTTATTACAAAACAAATAAGCAGAAAACATGTCCTCTTTGACATAAAAATAAGCAAAATTAAATTCGTTTACAATTTCGTTTAACAACTGTATTTCGGAACCAAATATGGCCAGGAGCATAGATTACTTATTACTATATGAACCCGAATAACACCACAACATGATCGAAAATTGCACGAATTACAAATGATTTTGGTATTACGTTTGTATGGGAGACACCGTGGGTCAGTTGACTCTTAATATATTTAATTAATTATTATTTCATACATTTTATTCTTCATATAATAAACACAATCAGGTATACTTTCATTGTACTGGCAATTTCGCACTTTTATTTATTTTGTTTTTTAAAACTGACCACCCTGATGGACACGCGGTCTTAGCCTACCTTCGCGCCAAGCTTCATTCTTTTATTGTGCGCGGCAATGAGCACTCGACTACAAAAACACGTCTCGTTTTTGTTAATTTAGGTTCAAAGTAAAAAAAATTAAGTGTTCAGTGTTAAAACTTGCTTAATTTTCTATACTGATAATGCTTAGACGCTAGTAAAATTTATTATTATAACAAAAATAAAATCAAACCAAATCATATAATTGTGCATTCATCTTCGTCAGACTCCGAGGAAAGAGGGTAAGTGAAAATTAACCTTTTTTCCCAGATATCACATCAACTCAAATATCAATGCTGACGAAAGTGTGTCCAAAAATTGAAATCCTAAGGCATCTCTAAGCTAACTTGGAGGGTATCACATTGAGGTTATCACGAAAGTATAGCATGATGCGCGAAATAGTCCAGGCATCTGTAAGCTAGCTTGGAGGATATCACGTTGAGGGTACCACGAAAGCATAGCATGATGCGTCAATGCTCCTGGAGGTTGACTGCGGGTCAACACGAAGGATTTTAAAAAACCTCAAAGGACTTTGCGGATACCAACGGGGGACGATGTCGGTGTGGCGCTGTCCTCGGCTTCACTACAAGTGGCTCCGCATGACCTCCCGGACTTTGATCCCGAATTGCTATCGGCGCTCAGTCACAAGAACTATATTAATGGTTAGTCCCGACAGTTGTAAAATTCTAGCCGACCTTCATTGCAAAGAATCAAATAGTTTATTTGATATACTTGCCTGGCTTATGAATAGCCAGTTAAATGTGTGCCTTTTATCAGTGATAACTATTTCACGACTTAAAAACTAATTCCACGAGGGTAACAACGCGTCGAACTTTTCTAACTATGTACCTACAACAATAATGTTTAGATTTTGTGGTGGAAAATAATTTTACTTACTTTCGAAAATTAATGTTCAGATTGTGTAATGAGATGATAATTTAACTGTTAGCTCAAAACTCAATAAGTTAACAATATTATGTATAATGTACCATTAGTCTGAAAGTTTCATTGAAGTGAATTGTTAAATTCTTTCTGAAACTAATAAAAATCTTAAACCACAACGCGTCCTGAACTGAGAAGAAGCTTAAGTATTGACAAATGACATTTTGTTTCGACAAATGACAAGTAATTAAAGTTCACGAACGGGACCAGATGTTTTTTCAGAGAAATAGTTTCGGGCATTATACTAGTTTCAATGGTTACTGATCGTCAGGTGTTGTAAATAAAGAAACCAGCAGGGCGCGGCGGACGACTTTGCTATCGACACCCACGGCTGGGACAGCGCAATCTCGTTTCTCGAGAAACTAGCTGGCCCCCTCTCGTTACGGCTCGGCCAGCAGGGGGGGCGTGACACACTTGAGTATTGGCGATCAGCCGCGAGGAAGATGCGACGTGACGGCGAGTTTCCAGCATCAGCCACAACATGGACCAGGTTCATCGACGACGCTAGACATTAAGGTACCTATATGCCAGTTATCTTCAACATTTTGAAGTTTATTGGTTACATATCCCTGACAAGGAATCCGTCACGATCTATAACATGATCTAGAATTTCGGGAGTTATAATAAGTGAAGACTATTTTTTGACTTTCACTAGGTGTACAAATGTACGTACATTCAATAAAATATTTTAATGAATTGAACAAATTAAGGAACTAGCTCCAAAAAATTATTATTACATAATACCATTTCAAAAATCGTACACTAACACAGTGTACCGCCTTACACGTTCACAACAAAGAAAAAGCGACAAATGTCTTTGACAATCGACATTTCTTTTTTGGATGAGATAATGTGGGAGTGAGTCACTGCATGTTCGATTATAGTTAAGATGTGTCTAACCTCAAAATCTTACGTGGTAAAAGATACATTCTAAATTTAAAGGCGTTGAATGAATTTGTAGTTCAAAATCCCTTGAAATTGATAGTTCATAGAACAGCTTACAAGCGAATACCTAAAAAGGGTTTTATGCCTATGAACTGAAGAATCTTATTTTAAAGTACCGATTCATCCTTGGTAAAATACATAAAGAAGTTGTGACTCATCTCAGATACTTACCGCGGTTTTTTTCATGAAGATTTGTTAGGTGTTAGAGTGTTAAAGTTATTTACTACCCTCAAAACATGCTCAGTTTCCTGGTTTTATTTTAATTTCTGACGATATGGCAGTATCGTTACCCAACCGCAAACTATGACGTGAATTATGTAACAATTCAAATTCTGTAAAGAATTTTATACTCTTAACTCGTTGTATCATATAAGAGTTAAGCTTAATTCCGATTAAAAGTCCTAAAGTCCACTTCTCCAGCTATTAGGTATGGATGGCGTTACACAGAACGTCTGTAGAAACAAAAAATGTAGTAAGAAAAATTTGACTTTAGACGCAGCTGTTCGTCCATCATCGGTTATCCTATCAGATGGCCAGTGGTTACAAAACATTTTTTAAGTCATCTAACTCCCTTAAACCTAAAAGGTTGAACTAGTGATTCACACGATTTCCCGGTCTAGATGAAGACTAATTCTTTTCATTAGAGGGATTTTTGTTTTTGTTATTAACGTTAAGATGAATCGAAATACCTCTTTACAGAGTTGATGGCCATATTTTTCGATACATCTATTTTGATACACATGATTTACATCAGTTGCATAGAGGATATCAAATATCCTCATTTAAACGATTGGGTTAATTGTTTCTTATATGGAAATTAAAGATAATCAAAAGCTGACCAAGAGTTACATCCTGTTAATGGGATTAAGCTATCGCTGTAAAATTATATAATTCAAAGTTATTCAAAGAGTTCAATCCAGTTATTGAATTTATCGCTTCTTGCAATAATGCGAAATGTAATCAATACGAACCCAGACGTCTTAGAAACAGACGCATTCTGAACATTTTGGAACACCAAGTTTACCTTTGCTCTTCTATACATTCTCCTAGAGGTAGAATGCTTAAAAATACTATTATAGACAATGCTTTAGACATACATCGTCTATGGACCTTTACAACTTTGGATTTTCTTCTTTTACATAAGGTGTCAAAAGACTTACTTCTTATAGTACATTTATTGATGATAAATAAATAAATATGGTCTTTCACTAGAGAACCACAATTCATAGGAATTACTGGAGGAAGTTCTCTGAAGGCATTTAAAAAATTGGAATGGATTTTTAATAATTTATATGTTTCAAAAATTTTGTGTTATTTACAAAGTTTTGTGGCAATACTGCTTTAATAACGACTGAGATCCGTACAATACGTACATTATAAGTCAACCTCGTAATTTCCAACAGAACAACTTGTTAACGACGTAGCATATAGTACGATTACTTGTTATCATTCGGCATTGAGTTTAATTTCTGCTGATGATTTTGGGTCAAATAAAAAAAAAAAATATATATATATATATATATATATATATATATTATATTGCGAAAATGAATAGATAAATTAACATCAAACACCACATAGTAGCACACAATATAGTATGCTAACACATTGCTCAATGGGCCTTAATAAGAGTTTATTCATTCCGTAACTTTGCTTTGCTGATCTTGTAACTTTTTTAGCCTTAGGCAGTAGACAGAGCACAGAATGAAAACATTAGCATTAGTTAAAGTTAGTATTATTGTTTTTATATAATTCAAGGGAATTATTGAGTTTATACAACGCCAGCTACTACTCAGGGCGAACCAGTTTTAATTATACCATAATTAAAACTGAAGAGAAAGTATAAAAATTTGCCACAGCTTTGAAAAACAAATCGATATGTCGTTTACAAAATCTTAGACCAAGATATATAATAGACAACCTCCTGATAATGTTGAAGCGACCTCATAAGGTCGCCTGCAGGCAGACCACCGTGAGAACGTGTCTGCCGAGGAATATAATCTCTCACGAGAGAGGTCTGCGTTTCAGTGCACTCAGCACCAAGTACGCAACACTTCCTCGGCGAGCACGTAGTTTGTTGCTTGACCTCATCAGAAAAGCAGTCTGCTGGTAACAACCATTACGGACGTTACCTAAGTTTTATAACCTCTTATTGAGCGATGATGCTTCTGTCGCAATAGCTCTTTTGCTCTCTAATCATTAATCATTATAATCTATCTAAATATAAATTAAACCTATTTATAATGTGACTGGTTTATTGATCCAGGAATTGAACGAAAAGATTGTGTTAATTAAATACTTCTGTGGTATAAAGAGGACCTATTTCCTATTATAATAGGAAACAATTTACTATCTGTTAATGTCCATAATTTAACAAAAATTTTCATCTCTAAACATCTACCTGATTGTGTTTATTATATGAAGAATAAAATGTATGAAATAATAATTGATGATTAAACGAACTTACCTGTAAGTGAAGTTCTATCACAATTATGTGAATACATTTTATTCGAATATAATAATATAAGGTCCCTCCCATACCCAAAACCCATGAGTATAATACGAAAATTTTGTTAAATATTCTCTAAAGAATGAAGCTTGGCGCGAAGGTAGGCTAAGACCGCGTGTCCATCAGGGTGGTCAGTTTTAAAAAACAAAATAAATAAAAGTGCGAAATTGCCAGTACAATGAAAGTATACCTGATTGTGTTTATTATATTCGAATAAAATGTATTCACATAATTGTGATAGAACTTCACTTACAGGTAAGTTCGTTTAATCATCAATAGTAGCGCCATACCAATGGGGAGGAAAACTGACTTTTTCTCCCACCAGATGGCGTACAATCGACTGTACCTTGTTTTCTTAAATCAGCTGTCAAATTGTATAGATTTTGGTTCATATCCATTTATTTTTCGTTGTTTTAAGAAAAATGCCTCAATGTAGTGCGATCAATTGCAAAAATCGAGGAGTACATTTGTTTCCCAAGGAATCTAAGCGCAGAAAACAATGGACGACAGAATGGATGGTCTATGGCTGCACTGAAAGTGTAACTTACTTGCAGGAACCCTTTCGGAGCGGTGACATTAGTGTCCGCTGGGATGTTAGCGTCTGTAAAGGCACCGACGACATCGATCTCCCTGCGCCTGCCTTTTCTCAGCAGCTCCACATTTGAAGCCAGCAGCAGTACCACCGTACATGTTAGCAAGAATTTCATTGTAACGTCACAATACAAGGGGTGCTGCAAATAAATTATAATTGAAGTCAAATTAACGAAGTAGTTAACTAAAAAACTTCGCTTCGAAAGCTATATTTAATAATCAGCCATTTGCGTGCCAAGAGTTTATTGTATGGGCACCCCCTTTAGAAATTAAATGTTTTTTTTTTGTATATTTATTTTAAACTTATAGAAATCGAAAATAAAATTCTTATCAGACTAGGAAATCAAAAGCTTGTAACTTTTGAACTTTTCTTCTGTGCCAAAACGAAAATTTGCATAAAGTTACGTTGGGGTTACTATGGTGACGTCACTATCCGATATACTCGTACCTAGCGATCTCAGGATTTATTATACTGCTTATAGCTTTTTCATAATTAAGTTAAAACTAAGTCATTACTCGATTTCATTTTAAAAAACTTCGCTTCGAAAGCTATATTTAATAATCAGCCATTTGCGAGCCAAGAGTTTATTGTATGGGCACCCCCTTTAGAAATTAAATGTTTTTTTTTTTTTGTATATTTATTTTAAACTTATAGAAATCGAAAATAAAATTCTTATCAGACTAGGAAATCAAAAGCTTGTAACTTTTGAACTTTTCTTCTGTGCCAAAACGAAAATTTGCATAAAGTTACGTTGGGGTTACTATGGTGACGTCACTATCCGATATACTCGTACCTAGCGATCTCAGGATTTATTATACTGCTTATAACTTTTTCATAATTAAGTTAAAACTAAGTCATTACTCGATTTCATTTCAAGAAATGAAATCGAGTAATGACTTAGTTTTAGGTTTTAAGTCGACTTGTATTTATCACCATTCTTATGCAACAAATATCATAATACCGAAATATCATGCCTGTATGTTAGGCCTATGTGAAATAAAGATATTTTGATTTGATTTGATTTGAACATTGTTTCAAAAAAGCCGGGAGCCGCAGCTCAAACTGCTGAACTGCGTCGCAAATATGCCTCTCTATTAGAGAGTTACATATTTGTCCCGTTTGCCGTGGAGACCCTGGGGCCATAGTGCCAAAAAATTCCTTCGAGACCTTTCCCCGCGATTAATAGCCTCAACTGGTGAAAGAGCTGGCTTATATTTGCGCAACGAATCAGCCAAGCTGTTCAACGCGGAAATGCAGCCAGTATTCTTGGCCCCATTCCACGCGGGCAAGATTTGTACAGTAATTAGAATAAGCTAATAATAAGATTTATTGTAACATTTTAATAGTTAAATAAATGAAATTGGATTGAGAAACCGCAGTTTCCCAATAGATGGCTCCACAGTCTGCCTATGACTGAAAACAATGTGTATCGAAATTATCGTGTCAGCGGTAGTTGTTCCCGTAGCTCAATTGGTAGAGCACCCAGACGCGATTCCTGGGGGATGCGGGTTGGCAGCGATAATTTTGATACACCATATTATAATATAATAATTTATATTAAATAAATTAACATTTTGATCTGAGTAAAATACCCTATTGGAAATACGATAAGTATATCCGTATTTCCTCCAGGATTTCTTATAAACCGTAAACTTGTAATTACGAGTAATAATAATTTCACATAATATTACTTACCGTAGATGCTGGCGTTGGTACCTACTGTCACTGATTATACTAAAATTTAGTTGTTTTTTTCTTTTAAATACTCTTATGCCCAATCTTAATGTGAGTGCAAATTATAGAATAACACGTGTAATAGTCTTGTTATTTTTTTGCTATCAGCTTGTTTGTTGATGTATTTGCAGGTGCCTACCTGATGCTTGATATTTTTTAATATATTTGCTGATAATAAAAATAATAGACTTTTCCACGTGTATTTAGCCCGTGGAATGTTATTCTGTTCCGTACTAAGTAGTGTCTTTTTTTGTTTTCCTGTAGCTGTATAAAACCTTGGAGCTTTGTAATCAAAAAGGTTTGTCTCCAATCTTTTTACAAGAAATAACTTTTTACAACGTATGTATATAAGTATTAAAATGATATATCATAAATCAATTTTTATCTTTTTTCGCAAACGTTCATTATTTAATAATTAAAATCCGTGAGATGTGCGAGCTTCGTTACTTACTCCATTTTCTTCACATTTGAAGGACAGCTTTACCTACGACTGACAAAATGATAAGTACAAATATCTCCAAAGAATTTAAAAGGGTAGTATTTTAGGGCAATCTGAATATTTTATTAAAAACCTTTTAATCCAAGCAATAACAAAAAAAGAATCGTTGGTTTCGCCGAATCCGAGATAATCGCGGACAAACATAAATGCAAACATTTCGATTAAATTGAGAACCTCTAGTTTTTTAAGTCGGTTAATATACTAAAACCTTCTCCAAAAAGTAACAAATATTTTCCTGAAAACCACATCAAAATCGGTTCAGCCAAACGCGAAATAATCGCGGACAAACTTACATAAATACATACAAACATATATACATACACATACGGGTCGAATACAAAACCTCCTTTTTTTTTTGAAGCCGATTAAAAAGCGTCATCCGTCAAAATTCCTGCTACATAGATACTACTGGTTTAATGGTCTGTTTCGTATAGGTTCTAAGAAAAGCTTCAAGCCTAGCCGCCTTACTCAGGCGACAGAACGCCCGGGTAAGGAGGCAAGTTTCGAGACTCATACCGCCGTAGGGACTGGTTCCCTATGGAGAATACCACACAGCAGAGCCTAAAAAAATTTGAAAACCAATCACGGGCCGATGCCATTAATGGCGGTTCCCAATATTCGATCTATCCATGGTTTGCCTTTACTGTGATAGAAAATTGACGTAACTTTTATGGACCTTATGTAGTAAGGCGAATAGATCGAATATTGGGAACCATCATTAGTCGCACGGTTAACCGGATCCTGTAGGTAGACCTCCCTGGCGCAGGGGACGCACGCTCGGATTCGAGTGGGAGGTCGCGGGTTCGATTCCGACCTCGGTGAACACTTTGGAATTTTATAATTTTTAAATTGGCTCAGGTCTGTGCCCTATTCATCAAACGTTACAAGCCTTGTATTACAAGCGATTCTCTTGTAAATTTCTGCATTTTTACAAACGTGCGTTCATCAAAACTACACGTGTAAATTACAAGCTACAAGTTATATCACTTGTAATACAAGTGCTTTTTCACACGTGTATTAGTAGTTTTGTTTATCAAAAATGCCACCGTTGCTTGTAGCTTGTAACTTGTAGCTAAAAGTTGGAGAATCTCCGCGGACTCTTTACTTGTAACTTACACATGTAGACATACGTACCTACCTACTTAATACATTTGATAATTATTATATTATTAACATTTTCGTGGTTTAGACTTTAGGAATTCCACAAGCTTAGTCAAATAAATGGCGGGAAACAAAAAAGTCTTATATTTATGTAAAACAAAAAAAAAGAACAAAAATATCGTATGTAAATTATGTACTATCGCGGCATTCTAGTTAATAGTACAGTACGACAAAGCTAATCTTGGCACGTGGCCAAAATCGGAACTAACGCCGCTATCTTGTGATATACTGTGTGGACAGATTGAAAATTGGGGAGGTTTTGTTAATAATAAGCCAAAATAACGTAAATACTTGCAACATACAGACAGATATGCCGACACAGGGATCTATCAAACATTGTCACAAGATAGTGACGTTAGTTCCGATTTTGGCCACCCGCCAAGATAGCCTTGTACTTGCGGTATTATATTCATTGCGCAGACATTTTTAAATTAAAAACAACGTTTAAAAAAAGATGTACTTGCGGTACCATATATTCGATCGATCGATCGATCGATCGATTCGATATTATTACTATAGACATTGCCCAAAGACAATTTTTTTTTTAATTAAAAACAATATTTTAAAAAAAATCTAGTATAGTCTGCCAAAAAAGCCATGAAACAAAAAAGTTTAAAAATAATTATAAAAGTCGAAATAAAGTACATTTTAGAGGATACTTATATAATTAAAAAAAATAGATAATTCTTTTCAGTATTCTGTTTGAACAGATTTTTCAATTACTTAGTCATAATATGTGTCAGGGAAAAATTATGATTGTGTCCGTGAATTAATTTCAAGACTTTTTTGACGGACTACATGCCACACTTGTAAATTAAAAACTACAAGTTTCTAAAATCTACAAGTAACGTGAAATTACTTGATGAACGTAATCTACAAGAACTTGTGAATTTTTATTTAAACTTGTTAATTGTGAGCTTGTAGACTTGTAATGTTTGATGAATAGGGCACTGGTCTGGTGGGAGGCTTCGGCGGTGGCTAGTCACCACCCTACCAGCAAAGACGCATCGCCAAGCGATTTAGCGTTGTCACACGATTAAACGTATATTTTACAGGAAAAATAATATCAACTCTCTATGTGTGTGTGAAAGACGGACGGGCGGAGAAAGTCTCACCATAAGGGTTCCATTTTTACCATTTTGGTATGGAACCCTAAAAAGAGCGAATAGGCATCTTCTAGGTAAGCGCGCTCCATCTTCGACCACATAGTCACTTGCCATCAGGTGAGATTGTAGTCAACCATAAGCCTATATTGAATAAAAATAATTAATCAAGTGCGACATGGGCACTGAGGGTTCCGTACTATAAAGACCAATTCCAATCTCCTCTCTTGCACCAAATTCGAAAGGAGTAAAAAATCACGTTTGTTAAAAAAAAATTTAAATATTTAAAATATTATTTTTTAATTTATTTTTTAGTTTATCTATTTATTTTGTAGTACTCGTAATTATAAAACTAAATATCCTGTAAAAAAAATTAAGCGTCCGTCTGCCTGTTGACGTTATCAAACCAAAACAAGCAAAAAAATCACGTTTCTTGAATGGGAGCCCCTATAATATTTGTTTATTCTATTTTTTTAGTACCTATCCTATTCTTGTATATATATATTTCTATATAATCTGGATCTCGGAAGCGGCTGGAACGATTTTCATGAAATTTAGCATACAGGGGGCTTTGGGGCCAATAAATCGATCTAGCTAGGATTCATTTTTAGAAAATATCGAATTCAACAAAAAAAATAAAATTATGACTCCTGCTGCCATCTATTAGCCAGTAGTTATACTTCCGAGCGAAGCCAGACCACCCAGAAGGTCACCCAGATATTTTGTTATTATAACAGCAACAAAAATACATCATCTGTGAAATTTTCAATTAGCTAGCGGTTCAAGAGAAACTAAGGTGACGAACGGACGAACGGACGTACAGTGAAGTTTTAGTAACATGGTCCCGTTTAACCCTTTAGGTACGGAACCTTAAAAACACCTTTTTGTGTCCCGCATCTGGCTGTCTCCTTTGAGAATAAGATTAAGAGGGGTTCGACCTACCACCAAGTTTAAAAACTTTGTAGTGAACACACAGTCAAGCAAGTTTGCTCACGACGAATGACATTTATTCTCCAGGTTGCCACCTTCCCTTCGGGAAATGTGACCGAAGTACTCCAGAATCCTCTGCAGGCATGTGGTTGATAGCTTTTCGTTACTCTGAGTTGTCTCAGGATCGATGCGTTGGTCCTTCTCGAGCACCACATCTCGAAAGCGTCAATGCGTTGTCGATCAACTGCCTTAAGTAAGTCTCAGCAGCGTACAGAAAAATCGGGAAGACAAGACGCTTTTTGGTGTTAATAGAAATGTGTCTGTCCCTCCAAGTCAGCAGCTGAGACATATAACCCGGTTACAATATTTGTGGACCTGGCTCGATGACGTCACGTCGTGTCAGCGCTCTGATATGGTGCGCAAAACAATAAAGCCGGAGCGAGCGCGGGGAGGTGAAAGGAGAACGGGAAGGGGGTACGCATTCCAGCGAGGTCCACAGATATTGTAACCGAGTTGTACATATGACTTGGAGGGACAAATTCGCTTTGGGACTTGGGCGTTGTGCGACAAACGCACATGACCCACGAAATGTCAGATGCGTGCCCGGAATAGACGACAGGCTGAGCACGTGGAACCGGTGTGTTATCAATGCTATTTATTTATTTGGGTTCCGTATCTCAAAAGGAAAAAACGGAACACATTGTGTTTTTTATTTTTTTTATTTTAGATTAGATAGGCTTGACGACAAACATGCCTGATGGAAAGCAATGATGAGGTCTAGGTTGGAGCGCGCTTGCCTAGAAAATGCCTATTCACTCTTCTCTTGATGGCACCCAGATTATACTTGGCTGGAAACACGGAGGCTGAAAGGGCGTTCCATACCTTAGCGGTTCGTATCAGAAACGTGGAAGAAAAACGTTTCGTGCGAGTTTGTTGGATGTCAACCACATAAGGATGCCACCGCTCTCGGCGTCTTGCATCCATCTGTCACGATCCTTTATTTCAGTAACTGATACAGCTATGACATGAAATTTGGAATAATTGTAGGTTGTTGATGGTGTGAAAAAGGTTTACGTAAAATATTGAGATGGCCGCATCCTACCATTTTAAAATCTGATGATGACTCAATTATAATAAATAAAATACTTGTTTTCAATACACTAGGGCCGAAATTCACGAAGGAGGAGCCGCGGTTACCAGCTAGGCCCGCGGCTCCGCCTGCGTGAATTTCGGTGTTTCACTAATCCCGTAGGAACCTCAGTGGGAACTATGAATTTTTCCGGAATAAAAAGTAGCCTATGTGTAACCGGGTTATTTATATATCTATGGTTCAAATTTCAGGCAAATCGGTTCAGTAATTGCGGTGTGAAAGTGTAAGAAAGATCTATCCATCCATACTTACAAACTTTCGTGTTTATAATATGAGTAGGAAGTACGATCAATTATGATAAATTAAACACATATGATTTTAAAACATTATAATTCTTTTATTACGGCAGACATTTTTTAAATTAATAACTTGTGTGCACATCAGGATATAGAATGGTTATTATTCATTCTAAACAACTTTCACAATACTGTTCACAAGTGACTTGACAAACTTGTTGTAGATTGACGGGATACGCTGTGTAGAAGAAGTTACCAGCTTCTAGACACAGGTAGTTCTCTTCAACAAATTCCTGCAACGGGAACGCTATCCTGTTAGTTCTGTAGCTGTAATAAACAAAATATTTAAATGAGTTAACAAGTAAATAATTTAAAAATTAAAAAACACGACTTTTCGGTGGTAAAACGACTTTTTCCAAAAAAAAATTTTTTTGGAAAAAGTAGTTTTACCACAGAAAAGTCGTGTATTTTAATTTTACCGATAACTAACGATACCCCATATGTCCAAATCTATTCAGCCGTTCAGAAGTTCCCCCCCGATGGATTCCAATCTTGTCGCGATGGGGGGGCTCAGTAGCCGTGGTTGGGCCCCACGGTGAAGCCAAAAGGAATCCAGGAGGGAACGCTCGGAGTGGGCCTGGAGATGGGCCCGCTCTGGATGCGTCCAAGAGGGGTGCGGGGGACAGAGTTTTCTGTCTCCTGCAGCCAGGAGGGGTCGCGGGAGGAGAGGCGTGTCGGTGTGTCGTTGCCGCTCGCCCTATCTCCCGCGACCAAACGGTGGCGCACCGTTAGATGCGTCGGCGGCGGGGCCGCAGGGGAAGAGGAGTGTCGGTGTGTCGTTGCCGTTCTCCCTGTCCTCTGCGGCCGTTTGGTGGTTTGCGGCGGAGCCAAAGATCAGATCCGCCGCGGGGTATGGGAGGTCGATGCCTGCGAAGTGCAGGAGCAAGCTTCGCAGGTATCGGCTTACCCGTGCCCACGGCCCCTGGGTGGCGGTTCCGGGGGGGTCCGCCGCCTTACGGATGGGCGGGTGAGGAGGTAAGGCCGGCTTAGGTGTTTCTGGCGGGCCTTGCTGTTGGAGGGGAGCTCCATGCTCCACCTCGTGAAGGGGCTGCGCAAGCGGCCGGGCACCGGCGGGTTCGCGGAGGTTTGCGCAAGCGTTCCCGTGTTCCCGTCATACGGTGCGAGGAGGAAACACCGTGTGGTTTAGCCGGTAAGAGTCCGGCATAACCCAGCCGCTCCACCGGGCGACTGGGTATCTATGAGAATTCACCGCGATAAAAAAAAAGCCGTTCAGAAGTTATGGTGGAGTAAAGAAACTTGTTTGTGGATGTTTTCGATGTGCGCAAGGCTTAGGTTAGGCTTAGGGCCCATCTTGCGATTTAAATCTTTGTCTGAAAGTAACGTCACAGGTCCACTTGTCACGTGATCGAGAAAATACAGGTAGGCGTCTCGACGTACTAATTTCAGATGGCCGCCTAGCTCCGGATACTGTGCTCGTGTTAGTTCGGGTACGGTCTATTTCACGCGCTGCGTGCGCCCGATGACGAGGTAGCCCTAGTACGTCGAATGCGATAAAGTTCCGCGATAGAAAGAGAAGTTCTTTTTGCTGAGTGAGCCTTCTGTACATTTAGGTTCTATTAGTTATTCCGTGGTAACGTTACGGGAATTTATTAAAACTTACTTTGCTATAGACTCGCAGGAGACATCCAGTTTTTGTTGTTGTAAGAACAAATAGAACAAAACCCGAATATCGCCGTTGGCGGGTATCGGGCCGGCCGGGATGTACTCAGCCACCACGTCGCCTGACTGTAGGTCTAGATTTCGTATGTTCATATACATCCCCAGGAGGAACGGACTTAGGTAAGTATCGTTTATCTTTGGCAAGTCGACATCTGCAACAGAAATGTTATTGAGTCAAATTCCACCCTTTGAATAGGGTTCATTATTCGTCATAAAATACGTTGACTCTACGATTTCGCATTGTGAAGTCAACATCTCCTGAGGATGTCCCGGTGTCGGGACGAAACGTGCGTCGAAGAAAGTGATAGAAAATTGTGTGTGGTGTTTCATGTGGATAGTGTTCCTGCATATTGTACCATACAGAATCCTTTCAAGTAGCGGATAATAGCAAAACAAATTAATCTGTCCCGCTAATTATGGATTTCCGCAAAATAACGCCTGCTTCCATTCAATATATAAAATACTTCGTAATTTCTAATTTATGAATTTTTTCTTTTTTGTGTATTTTCGTTCGGTCAAAGATTTAAATCGCTAGATGAGCCCTAAGCCTACATTCGCACGTCGAGAACGTCCTCAAACATGCTGAGTGAGCGCTCTCAGCATGATGTAGAAGTGTGATTGTGTGACAGAGAACGCGAGAGCAAATTACTTTTAAGAGTAAATGAGACGTCACCATAATATCATCATGTCGCTGTGTAAGAGGACAAACGTGTCGCGCAAGACAAAAAACGCGAACTTTTTTGGAGGCATTTGGCTCATCTAGCGATTTAATCTTTGCGTCCGGTATATCTTAGAATGAGACATGACGTAAACTATTAATCATACTATTAAATTAGAAATAATTATAATCGCAAAACATCGTTTACCGGAACAGGTGCTTTTATATAAGAATCCTTAATTTTTTAGGAGTATTCACGAAAATTAGTGGTCTATTCGTAAAAATCATCAACCCCACTGAAAATCCGAAACTCACCGAAAGCCATCATTGTATAATAGCAGTCAGGTGAGACGTAGAACCCACCGATTGAGGTTAGCTCGGTGGTGTCTCCCACGAAAATGTTGTTCCCCAAGTTAACCGTTGTGTTCCCACTCAAAGTCACCTGTATAACAAATAATTGGTCAGCAGGCCTAGACAATGTAACATAAGCGTTAGGGGCAGTGGGTACCATCCGGGCGCGAAAATTTAAATTTTATTTAGTTTTTCGCTCAAAGGGGGCTATAATTATACATCGAAGGCTAGTGGCAGTGAGTTTTGCGGGCACAACATTTATGCATCTACATGTTTTTAATAAAAACTCTGCTCAACAATACTCATTTACTTCATATTGGTTCCCGGTAGCTCGAAATCTGGGAAACTGCAAAAAATAATCTTTCAGGAACCAATATGTGATGAGTGGGAACTTTCGAGCAAAGTTTCTATTAAAAACAAGTAGATGCATAAAAAGTAGGCCCGCAAAATGCATTGCCATATATCAATGATATATAGGTAATATATAAAAAGGAGAAGACAAGCACGCGCGTTGTGAAGACTCAAACATCCTACAATTGTAAGTTTCTTAGTTAGTCTGCGTCGAGCGCAAGCATTATTGTTGTCTCTTTCGTTTGCGTGCTGTTTCGTATCTTGTTCTATTTATCAGTGAGCGGCAGTTCGGCACAGATTTAAAACGCAATTTACTATGAACGCGTAACGTATCTTGGTGATCTATGCCCAAAGACACCTATACTATAGACCTGGCGGACCGCACGAAAAAATGTCGCCAGTTTATGGGAGCAAGAATGACTATTTTCACCTCCCCTGGCGTCAGTAGTCAGTAGACCGCGGTCCCCGCCACAGATAATGACGCTAACAGCACGTTTCCATGGAGACGGTTTCCGCCATATTAGATTCTTAGTAGCGGGAAAATGGAATATAACTTAGTGGGAAATTTAAGTAAAAAACATCAAAATGCCTAATTGCATTGTAAAAGGCTGCAAAAATTGCAGTTTTAAATTTAAAAAGGAGCATGGGATAACGTATCATCGGTAAGTAACATCTAGTAATATTACATGAGTTTATTGGAAATAAATTATTATGTACTTACCAATGGTAAATGGCAATCCAATAGCCACATAATAACCACATAAATATTATAAGATCACACATATTGTATTGTTCTTGCATATAAATAATATAAATAGTTATTTTAAAAAAGTTATTTTAATATTCAATAATTAGTACCGAACTGCCATTTCCGAAGTGACTTTGTAAAGACGTCATTTTTATTTGTTTTATTTTTGTCTCAGGAACTTAGATTAATTTTATTAAGTATACTAAATATATCTGCATGATTATTTTTATAGGCGTGCTTTTTATTTCTGTATTTATTAACAATCAGCTGTTGCTCGCTGTGAGGCTTTTTCAATGTTCCACGTTTTTCTTCAAAACAATATTAGTCGAAGAGAAGTAAGATTTAATATTAGACAAAATATAAAGTTGATAAGTCGTGGAACAAGCGCTATTAATTTTAATGACAGAAATACCCAACATTTTCCGTCCAAGAACATCTTGGTATTTTAGGTGCTTTTATAACTAAGAGATACAGGCAAACTCTATGAGGATACATGGAACCGATTTTAAATGTAGGACACAAGGACACAAGAAAATCAGCCTTATTTTAAGCCCACTAAAAACACAAGAGTATGCTCTGCTCATTTTAGTGACGAGGATTTTGTTATCTCAAAAGCTGGACTGCGAAAGCTAAAAGAATCAGCTGTACCGCAATTTCATATTACCTATATACAGATACTGACCTCATATAAACTCATCTATACTAAAAATGAAATGTATTTTTAACATAACTCAGAAAATGTTTAGCGATCACTGATGAATTCTGAATTGTAAGTTAAAATACATTTAAATTATATCAGTATGCCACTAACTTTTTTACCATTAATTTATACGATTAAAACAGGAAGTACGTCCGATTCCCGAACAAGGTTACCTCTACAACCTGTGCAGCATTGCAGGCAAGGTGACCATAGACATAGATAAAAAAACAAAAAGTTTTTCGCTGGAGTTTCCACAGATGGCGCAACATTTTCTTGTATGAAGAAGGTTTACGTAAAATGTTCGGATGGGCGTATCTTGATATTTGTATCTATAGATGCATCGGTACATATTGAAGTTATGGCTAATACATTTGATTTGCCATCATTTGAGGCTATCATCGTAAACTCAAACTGAAGCCGGTCCATATTCTCTTAGTTCACAAAAATGTCGTTTTATAAGACATTGAGGATCTCCAAAATTAAACCACAAATTGTTTCTCTGAAATAACAAAGTTTTGTTTTATTACAGGTTTTATTTTATTTTACAATTATCTAGTTATTATCAAGTTACGACAATTACACTTCTATCTCACCTGAAATAACAAAGAAACGACATTTAAAGTTCACTATACCTCGAGTCCTCAATCACATTCTTTCTATGAGTTTTTATTACGATAAAAATGCACAAAACAATTTCAGCGTCCCTCGCCATTTTAAATCATCGACACAGATCACTAATCATAGGTACCTACGCGACAGACAGCTGATACGCGAAGCGCGGCAAATTCAAATGAATGAAATGTCACTCATTTCATTACATCTATTTCTATGCCATAAATCAACAATGTGTAGTTAGTCTAATATTTGCGAAAAACTAAATAAAATTTGAATTTCGCAAGCTGGTAGGGCCGCAACACCTTAGCGTTGACGACCACAGACCAAGGAATAATTGACGACTGTAGAAAACCCACGTGACCACCAGTACACAAAATATGAAAGCAGAATCTACTCTGTGCGCTGCGTTGTTCACTGGCTGCTGCTACCGCTGTTGCTCGCATGCGCATTACGCTAAAGTTATAAGATAGCTACACGTCTGTGAGAAGTGAGAACGCCAGGGAGCGTTCCAATTGTCATGCTCGATTTTCAAACACAGCGTGTTTTATGGTTTTCCTCTATTTGATGACGTGGTTTGTCTACAGTCACGTGGTTTGATAAGGGTTTGATAGATGGGCCCTAAGCCTACATTGCGCACATCAAAAACGTCCACAAACATGTCGATTGAGTGCACTCAACATGCTATACTTTCACTTAAGAGAGTGACAACGTGTCACACTCACACACAAGACAAAAACGTGGACGTTTTTGGAGGTTTAGGGCTCATCTAGCGATTTAAATCTTTGGGTTTGTCCATACATTTGTCTGTCGTCAACGCTAACCGACTGTTACTTTGTCTAGCCCCGCAGGTGCGAGTCGGGCTCGCTCACTGAGGATTCCGTACTACTATAGAGAAAGTAAAACCATAAAAATCCCTTTTTTTACCGAACCGCAATCTTACCTTTGTTTTTTGAGGTTAATTGTTGATACCAAAAAAAGACCAAATATAGATATAGACATGATTTTATTTTCCCCGTAAAATAAACGTTTAATCATAAAACTATTTCAGATTTTTCGATTGGATTGATCGAAGGGGGGTATTTTTCGACAGCTTCTTCAATAAATCAAAAACTATAGGGCATAAAAATAAATAAAAACCGGTTTAAGAATACAAAAGTAACGCCCTTTCGCATGATACCACTCAATATTGTTAATGTTATTTTATTTTGAAATTTCGACGACCCGGTTATCCCCCCTTTTTAGTCAAAAATAAAAACGATTTTCAATTTTTTATAATTTCAATTCAATTTAAATTTTTGGCGAAGAGATTCGCGTGGTTTCATTTTGCATATGGATCTAACTGCTCCCTTTTGCAATACAAATATAGTTTGAATATCGGCAGCTTTGCCCCATAATAGAATACCATAGGACATAACACTGTGGAAGTAGGCGTAGTAAACAAGCCTGGCTGTATCAATGTCTGTATATTGTCTAATTTTTCTCACAGCATAGGCAGCTGAACTAAGACGCAGTAGTACAGGTTTTTGTGCGAATTGTGAGTCGACTCGCATCACACAAACGAATCGAATTCCTCCATACATTTACAGCGCCATCTATGGACAGACACTGACATACGGCTGCCAATGGATGGCAGCCGTATGTCAAACATTACTCACTTGAAATGCTGCAGTTGGAATGGTGAAATTAATGGCCTCGAAGCCGGCTTCTTTGAAGACGGCGCTCACATCGATTTTGCACCTGCACCCGCCTTTATTTTGCAGCTCCACATTTGAAGCCAGCAATATCAATGTTGTGCATGTTATTAAAAGTTTCATTGTGAAATCATCAAAGTCCTCTTTCTAGGGTGCTGAAATTAAATAAAAAGAAATCAAAGTGTTAATAATTTTTTAATAACCTCTCTGAATTCTATTGTGGTAATTAGAAGTCAAATACGTTACTTCCACCTCCTCTTTAAGTAATTAGTTAAGGAATTAATACAAAGAAAAAATCACAATATCCTTGTAATTAATAATTGCATAACTTGTACAACTATATCTATCTGAGACGCCTTTGTACTGTGAATGTTCACTTAATTTTATATATATACATACATTTTGCACAATACTTTTGTATCCTTATCTTAATTTATTTGTTTACAACCACTTTGACGACTACTGATGAGCATGATTCTATACATATAAAAACTAGCTACCCGGCAAAATTTGTTTTGCGATATTGGGGTATGAAAAATAGCTAACGATTCTCAGACCCAGCAAAACTTTTCATAAAAATCGGTCGAGCCGTTTCATTGGGGTTTCGTTACAAACACTATGACACGAGAAATTTATTTATTAGATGAAACCACGGAATACATAATAGTACTTAAAAGAATTATTTATTTATTTCTTATTACCGTGCTATAACTTGAGAACGGTTTAACCGATTTCATTCATCTTTTTTTTTGAAGTTTTTTACAAGTTACGTAGAAACAGAAGCAGGCATACATTTTTACAAGGAAATACATATAAGCAGAAGCAGGCGTTACTTTGCGAAATTCACTATTAGCATTACAGATTTTCCTTCTGTGCTATTCTTGAAAATGTACATCCCTGAAACAGCTGTCAGATACCTGCCATACCGAAGATGGCATGCAAAATTGAATTCTCTTACACCTGACGAATTCATAGATGCATAGAATATGTACATTGTACGTTTATCTTTGCAGAATAGCACGGCTTCACGTTGGCAGGCTCAGAAGGGCTGGAACCCAGAGCCGTAAAGCCAGTTATTAAAAAAAAAACTTCACGTTGGTGGGTGCGACGGCGCGATTTACCTAATTGCTAGAAAACGCCATTTACCGAAAATCCGTTTAGAAGCGTTTTTGAATATTTTTATTACCAACACATAGTTTTCGATAAAAATAAGAAAACTGGAAACTTTTGGGAGAACTTTCATAATTAAATCTAATGATTACTATTGATTTAAAAATGATAATTTTATCCAATCGTGTTTCTGCTTCGGAGCGAATTTATATTAAAGACCCAAAATACATGAAGTTTTGATTTTAAGTCTTACCAAGCACTACCCAAGCAATCAAGCACGAAAGCCAAGTTGCCGAGCAAGCAATGTCACCACCACGGGATCCCGTGGGATTTCTGAAAACCCAAAATCACGCAGACAGAGCTGCAGGCGTCCGTTAGTACTAAATAATTGAGAATAGTTATGTAAATTATCTTATTTAAATTCGCTGTAAATGTGCTAGAAAAGTAAGTTCAAAAATAAAATAAATAATCCACACCAAAAAACGATTAGAATTAAAGAAATTGTTATTTACGTACCTACTAAGATTTCAAACAAACTCGTTCAAAACAGGTCTTCAGATTGTTATGAATTTTTTTGTATATTTTCTGTATTGGTAGGTCTCAGAGTTGGTCGTAAACATAGGCTTATCAGATCTATGGACGACGGGTGTAATACAAAATTCACGAAAGAAGTGTCCCGAGAAAACCTAACAAACGAGGGTACATGAGTATTTTTATAAAAAACTAAAACATTGTCTTGTCAAAATCCGATGTGCCCCTGGTGATGATGGCGTATCCACGGGTCTTTTGCGAAGATTAAGCGATGTCCTTTGTTTTCCTATCAGCCACCTGTGTAACCTCAGCTTAAAAACTGGTACTTTCCCATCAATATTTAAGCAGGCGACGGTCATTCCAATTTTCAAGGGTGGTGACAAACATTCGATCAATAATTATAGGCCGATTTCCCTACTAAGTTCCTTGAGTAAAGTGCTGGAAAAGGTGGTAAATTCCAGACTGATAAATTACCTGGAACGACATAGTCTGATCGCTAAAAACCAATATGGATTCCGGGCCAGTAAATCCACCGAAGACGCTGTAATCGCATTTTCAAATATAGTGACCAAGCATGTGGATCAAAGACACAAGTGTCTGGGGTTATTTCTTGACCTCAAGAAGGCAATCGATACCGTGTCAATCCCTCTACTACTGCGCAAACTCGAATGCCTTGGTATAAGAGGTACACCTCTTGCCTGGTTCACTGACTACCTTAAAGACAGGAACCAAAAAGTCAAAGTGTTTAACCATACCAGTGATAGCAGAACCGTTACACATGGCATACCTCAAGGTAGTACCCTGGGACCTACTCTCTTCTTGGTGTACGCCAATGAAATCTGCAATTTGAAATTGGACAACGCAGAAATAATTGCCTTTGCTGATGATACGGCTATCATATTTCACGGTAGCACCTGGGGCCAGACCCGTAAAATAGCTGAAAAAGGATTATGCGTTATAACAAGAATACTTGAGAATAATCTACTTACCATTAATGCACAGAAAACAAAGTTCATTTGTTTCAGTATCTCACGTGTTACTCAACCTCCGCCTGATTTCTCAATTAGACTTCATACATATCCTTGTAACGAATCTAAGGAATTACCATGCGACTGCTCATGTGAGGTTATTGATAAAGCGGCAACTATGAAGTATCATAATTGACGAAAACCTGTCATGGCACCCACAAATTACTACAGTAGCCAATAAAGTAAGACGGCTTATACCAATATTTCGGAACCTTCGTGATATCGCGGATAATGAATTAAAAACACAAGTTTATAAATCCTTATGTCAATCTATAATTATATATTGTATAGCGGTGTGGTTCTGATTTAAGTAAACTAATACATGAGCTTAGACTACAAATAAAAAGCGACATGAACATTTGCCTTAGCGACCAAGAAGAAAGGATTACAACCAAAATAAATGAGAACATTGACCTGAAATTTATCCAAATCCAGAATAAAATAGAAAACATCACGGAGACCGTTGAAAAACAGGAAAAAAGGATCTCTTTACTTGAAAAACAAATAAGAGCAAGAAATTTGATATTTTTTGGAGTAGAGGAAGGAGAGGGGTCTTATGAGTGTTTGGAAGAAAAAATCCTCAGCATCATAGGGGCTTTGGGTGTAGAATGCACAAAAAATGAAGTGGAAATCGTTCGAAGAATAGGTATTGCGCAAGAAGGTAGGACAAGGCCGATAAACATTACATTAACAACATTCGGAAAAAAACTATCTATCCTAAAGAATAAATCTAAACTGGAGAAAAGCAAAATATACATTAAGGAAGATTTCCCACCGCACGTGTTGGAAGTCAGGAAAGCATTACAGGAGCAATTACAAAAAGAGAGGAGCGAAGGCAAAGTGGCATATCTGAAGTACGACAAAATAATCATTAAATCGTGTAACAGCTATAATAATTCTACACAAAGCTCTACGCGAAAACAAATCTCCAAAAAGAGAGAATTAGAGAACACTCCACCACAGCAGGAAGGAAAACTACTCTCCACAAAATTTAAGACAGCAACAAAGCACCATCAGTCTGCCAAAAAAAATAAGATAACACGGGGTGGCCAGGGATCAATAATTAAGTTCGTACAACGAACAGACAATTCACCAAACCCGCAACTGACCGCATCAGATGACGACACCGAAGACTATAGGAACTAACAAAATGCACACCAATATCACCCACGACTATCACAAAAATAACAAGCCGCATATAGTAATAAATCGAATAGTATACAACGATCTTCCCCAGTATGGTTGGCCCCCACGGGGACAGTAATGGCCACAACCCTCAACCCTCTTAAAAGCTATAGAATATACAGATAATATTGCGTGTTGATAGAGCAGAGAGGAGGCTTTCACCGCTGAAAGCGGTCCTTCCACTAGTTATTTAAATTCAAAGAAAATTAAATGAAATAATAATAGTAACATAAAACTAACTAAGCCAAACTAAACTTATTTATTTTTATATAATACAGGGGTATTTTATTAAAAAAGAAAAAAAATATAGATCTCATCGTTACAAAATTCCTACATACTGATACTTATATAGGTTTTAAACTGGTATAAGTGTTTATGGATATAAACTGTATATAAATATAAAAACAAATATGTAGGTCTAGCATGAGATATTACTTTATTATATCTACTATTATTTATTAACTCTAATATTAAGTACTTGTATGTAAAAAAAAAAAAAAAAAAAAATAAATAAAAAGTAAGTAACACTTAGTAGTAGCCAGTAAATATAATAATTAATATAGCCCATAAAAATAATTATATTACCTTAGATTAAGCACATATTATATTATAGCAAGACAGTGGAAGGAAAATAAAGCTATTTTTATTTATTTTATTTATAGCGGTGTGGGGAGGAGCAGCCACTACTCATATGATTCAGGTAGAAAGAGCTTAAAGAGCCGTTTTGAAGGTAATGCTTGGCAAACCACGTAGATTCTCTACAGAGGAGTTATACCGATGTGCCAAATTGTATACAGTTCGACAACTATATATCGAAAAAAGCGTTCTTCGTTATCATAGCATCCACCATAATCCATATGCCTGACATCACCCACCGGCGTCGACCATGGATAGATATACCCTGCACTAACAGCTCATTTGCACAGCGTCAATTTAGCTACATGGGGCAGTATTTATATAAATACATCAATAAAATAGTAAAAACTTCCCATCTAAATAGATATAGACTTAGAAGCAAACTATATGATATATTAAGTACTCTAAATTATGATGCTACTGAAAAATTCATCAGGTAATACAAACTTGCAAACTAGCACATACACTTTCGCTTTCACGCACGCACGCACACACACACACACACACACACACACACACACACACACACACACACACACACACACACACACATACACACACACACACACGCGTACACATACATATATACTCTTACACGCACACTCAAAAGGTTAATGTTCGATGAATGGTAATAGATGATGTGCTTAAAATATAGGTGTAACTTATAGAAAGTTGTCCATCCGTACTGTTACTACAGTTGTTTGTCTAATTTTTACCGTGACCCCTAAGACACGGGTTTACTAGTTTAGGGGTCTATGCTAGATAAGACAAGTGTATTTTCAATTTGTAGAAATAAACGTTATTATGTTATGTTATGTTATGTTATTGTATTTCATGTCTTAAACCATTACTATACAGCCTAATTTTTAAACACGAGACTGAAGCGCGATTGTATGCCTTTTCGCGTTTTGTATGTCATTCGGTTCGGACACTTTTTAGCGCTGACCCAAAATCTTTAGTTTATAAATCAATGGTCGTAAGCTATTTTTTATCCCTAATAGCAAAACAACGTTTGTCGGGTCAGCTAACAACTACGTGAATGTCGAGCGAGAAGTATCTGCGACATGTCGCCTAGTGAAAATGAGCCTTAAGCCGTGTGCGAAGGGACTTACTCGAAAGATCCCCTCACTCTTATACTCGTATATTATATAACAATAATAACTAGCAGACGCCCATAGTTTCTCCAAAGTTATTATTTTCCCGGGTTATAAAGTAGCCTATATGATCATCTAGAATGATCTATCTGAATTCTAAATTTCAGCTACCTCGGTTCTCATCAAAGAACCAAATTGAAATTCATAAAATCAATACAAATACTTACCTGAGACGCGTTCTTGTAAATGATATTTCATTTAGTTTTATTACACATTTTATACAATACCTACTTTATGTCTTACCTAATCTTAATTTATTTGTATATTACAAAATGTGCAATTTGATAGGCCTGAATACTAAATAATTAAGAATACCTATTAATTATTACTATCACCAAAATAAGTAATTATGTTAATTTGGAATTATCAGCTTAATTGGTGTAAAAGCGCTTGAAAAATAGGTTCTAAAATAAAATTAAAAACTTCACGTTGAAAATCAACAGTAGGTACAAATACGACACGAGTAAAGAAATGTTTATGTAGGTATTATATTAAAACTAGTAGGGCGCGTGGGAGCGCGGGCCACATGTGGCCCGCGGGCTGTCTTCTCACCTATAAAAGAATCGCCGTCATCTCCATCGCCAATTGGAATCCGATTGGCATAGGGCTAAAAGAACTACCTCGGAGCACGGTCATGGATTTAAAGATAGTTAAGGGCTGGTTGAATAAAAAATACACTGAACCTCATCCAATGGGGTTCAGTGTATTTTTTATTCAAACAGCCCTTAACTATCTTTAAATCCATGACAGTGCTCCTCATTCATCATCCAAATCGTAGACCATCATCTCTTCTCATACTTTTCATAGTTTTTCATAGGCCTTGTTTATTGTAGCATTCACATTTTCCATGGAAAAATAAATTCAACCACTTTGATTTTTTTTTCATTTATCCCGTAGACCTTAAGATTCTTATTACGTCTTGCAAAGAAATCACTCTCTTATCTTTTATACTTTCCGAGATAGAACCACACGAAATTTGTATGGCGGCCATCTTGAATCCGCCATTTTGATTTTTTTTTCAGCTAACTGCCAATTGGATGACGTTTTCGAGTTACATTTGGTCGAGCACCCCCCACCTATCTTCGATACCCTGGCTGTGCTCTTCACCCGTCTCCGAAATCCTCAATCATCAGCTCTCTCCATATTTTTCTCTAGTAACTCTTCGAAAAACCGCATCACAACCGTACATAATTACCAACTGTTAGTCTCTTCAACATTCCCCATACATTTTCTATGGAAAAATATATTCCGCCATTTTGATTTTTTTTTTCTATCCATCAAATAGACCTTCGGGTCCTGATCACTTCTTGTCAAGAAACCATTCTTCCATCTTATATACTTTCCGAGATATCGACGAAATTTGAATGGCGGCCATTTTGAATCCGCCATTTTGTATTTTTTTTCAGCTCACTGCCAATTGCATGACGTTTCAAATGACATTTGGTCGAGCACCCCCCACCTATCTCCAATACCCTTGGCTGTGCTCTTCATCCGTCTCCGAGATCCTCAATCATCAGCTCTCTCCGTATTTTTCCTCCGAATGAATTTTTCTCTTCTATACGAAATGGTAATTGAAAAAAAAAATGTTCATACAAAATTGTTCAGGAGAGGTGATCAATCAGTCAGTCAGTGAATCAGCACAAGCAGCTATATATATATTAACTAGTAGGGCGCGTGGAGGCGCGGGCCACATGTGGCCCGCGTGCTGTCTTCCCGCCTATAAAAAAAGTATCGTCGCCGACAACTTTTATACCCCATACATTTTCTATGGAAAAAAAAATCCGCCATATTGGATTTTTTTTTCTAGTCATCGTGTAGACCTTTGGTTCCTGATCAACTCTTGTTAAGAAACCGTTCTTCCATCTTTTATACTTTCCGAGATATCGACGATATTCGAATGGCGGCCATTTTGAATCCGCCATTTTGAATTTTTTTTCAGCTCACTGGCAATTGGATGACATTCCGAATGACATTTGGTCGAGCACACCCCACCTATCTTCGATACCCTCCCCGTGCTCTTCACCCGTCTTCGAAATCCTCAATCATCAGCTCTCTCCATATTTTTGTTCTTAATGAATTTTTCCCTTCTATACGGAATGGTCATTGAAAAAAAAATGTTTCATACAAAATTGTTCAGGAGAGGTGATCAATCAGTGGCCAATCAGCACAAGTAGCTATATATATATTAATAAGTCAAAACTTTATTGATGTAAAAAACCATTGAGGTCTTCTTTATTTAAAATTCACGAGATTTTGCCCGTGGCTCCACTAGCGTGAAATTAGATTTTTCTCAAATCCCGATGGAAACGTGGATTTCCCGTTCCCGCGCCCTATCCCGACCTATTTACAAGGAAATTTGCTAAGCCAATTTTCCTAAAGCTGTCTCTATAGAAGTACTGTAAAATTAAGTGACCAATTCTAGGGTCCCATTTTTACCATTTATGTACGGAACCCTAAAAATCGCTACAAGCTCTACGTCGCGTCGCCCCTCTACGAGCTCTATACTTACTTGCACACTTATATATATTTACTTTCCGATGTCTCAAAATCTGGGAAACTGCAAAAAAATATCTTCCGGGAACCAATATGAGGTGAGTGGCAATTTTCGGGCAGTATCTCAATTCACTGCCATAAACCTACAATGAGTAGTTATTCTAATATTCGAGAAAACTTTAATAAAATTTGAATTTCGCGGGCTGATAGGGCCGAAACACCTTATACGAATAAAAGTTATTCACATGGCGAAGAAAGGCGAATGTTGTTAAGTATGGTTCCGGCCGCGAAAATTCAATGCTAACTATTCACTTTAACGCTATTATTATTCGTCGTAGGGTTATTGCGGTCGCTAGCCATTGCATTAATATATGTTTTTTTTTCATAAAAACTTCGGCAAAAAATAATTAATCGTTCACTTCATATTGGTCCCGATAGCTCAAAATCCCAGATTTTAACCAACTTAATAACTTAATACGTTATACAGTCAAACCTAGCGAACACCCGCGGCTTTGCTTGCGTCACTCTTACTCCCGTAGGCACACAGCGGATTATATGTTTTGAATTTTGAATTGAGTACTAATTGACTGAAAGTAAACACAGTAAACAGTAAACAAAAAAGTAAAGTAAACACAGTCTTTGAAGATTTAAAAAATATTATCTCAAAATTTAAAAATGTAGGTTTGGAATTAAATTTCGAAAAATGTGAAATATTTATTCCAGATTCGTACTCCATCGAAAATAAACTTTGCATAATAGATAAATTTAATAACTTGGCACCTGGAATTAGAATTCTGAATGATGAGTCGCTTCGCCTACTAGGTGCTCCCGTATTAGAGGCTTCGATTCCTCGGTTTATTGACGACACAATTTCAAAATTCAATAGGTCTTCCCATCGTCTATTCGAAATTAATTCTCACATGGCTCTTACCATTATTCGATCCTGTTTATTTGTACCTAAATTTACCTATTTTATGAGATGTTCTCCACTTTGGAAATTTAACACATTATTAGAAAATTTAGACATCCTTGTTAAAGATGTTCTTACTAATATTCTAAATTGTCCCCTAAGTATCCAGGCATGGAATCAGGCTTCTCTTCCAATTAGGTATGGAGGCCTGGGAATCCGAAAAATTTCTAGTGTTTCACTACCTTCTTTCCTTTCCTCTGTCTACAGCACACATTCTCTTTTTGGAAAAATTATTTCTCCCTGCTTGGGATCCATCGAGGTGTCGTGCTTGGCAGAGGCAAGGAACGAATGGTCTGTGATAAGTCCAAATCTGCTGCCGATTTCTCCTCTTTCTCAGAGACAGTGGGACGACATCCTCTGCAGAAAAACTTTTGACTCCTTATTAGCACAAGCGAGTTCAAAAAAAGACAGAGCTCGCCTTCTCGCTGTCTCTGCGAAAGAGTCCGGCTACTGGCTCCATGCTCTCCCTGCTGCCAACCTGGGAACATTAATAGACCATACCACATTAACAGTTTTAATTGGTCTAAGGCTAGGCGCAAGCATCATTCAACCTCATCGATGCCATTGCGGCGAGAGCGTTGATTCCTACGGTCACCATGGTCTCTCCTGTCCCAAAAGTGCCGGTCGCTTCCACCGCCATAGTGCCCTTAACGACATCATCCGGAGGTCTCTTGCTACCGCCCACGTGCCAGCTGTATTAGAACCAACTGGTCTGGCGCGTGGTGATGGCAAGAGACCCGATGGGATGACGCTTGTTCCCTGGCGTTTAGGGAGGTCGCTTGTTTGGGACGCAACTTGTGCTGACACCCTGGCTGCGTCCCACATTGAGGCGGCCTCCTCTATGGCGGGGGCTGCGGCTACTAGTGCCGAACGGGCCAAGGGACGCAAATATGAATCTCTTGACAAGATTTTCATATTTGCGCCTTTTGGTGTGGAGACTCTGGGGCCGTGGGGCCCGGGGGCTCGAGCTCTTTTTGAAGAAATTTCAAAGAGAGTTATCGAGTCTACCGGGGATCCAAGAGCTGGCAGCTACCTTGGCCAACGGATTAGTTTGGCCATCCAAAGAGGCAATGCTGCCAGTATCTTGGGTACCATGCCTCGTTGCGATGGAATCGATGAGGTTTTAAATTTATAACTTAGTTTTTAATCTGTTATTTTTCTTTGTGAGTAATTTAATTTTAAATCCAGACTACTTATATATAAAATGTGTTTATAATTAGGTATTAACAATAAATAATTGTTCCATTGACTGAAATCAAAACATTTTTTTACTGAAAATATGAACAAAATATGTTATGACTTGTATGACTTTGATACGTGGATGTAACATAAAGGATGAGCACTTAGTGACGTCACGCATATATTTTTAGGCTCCGCCCTGAAACCTCTTTTTATTTGACAAAACAGTAAAATGGCGCTAATAATGTATGCGACCGACAGCGGTAACGAAATATATGAAGCGCGACGCCATATTTGAGAAAGTTTTGGCTTCAACATACGTCACATCTTTCCCGTCCTCTTAACGTATCGTATTTCGTCATTGCTTTGATACCAATAAATTGACTGTTTGACTATTAAAATGATGAAAAGTTGATGTCGCAAAAAAGATTTTCATGTACGTATGTATATTGACGTCACACATCACTAATGTCACTGTTTTGCGAGGAAGGGTCAGAAGACCCCTACTTCAAAATTTTAAATACCTAGGTACCACCGACGTATATTGTACCTACGGTCCATCGATGCTAGGTACTATAACTTTGTATTTATTTCTTTGTTTGATGTTATTTTTATTTTTTGTATACTTACCAATGTAATTTTTCAACCTAGTGCATAAAAAGTAAAAAAATGTTAAGTCAGCTCCCGAATTTGGAAGGGCATACCTACAATTTGCATAAGACTTTACGGTAGGGAACATAAATAAATACTTCGATTAAAGTGGCTATTGAACATTTATTAAAGTGAATATTTCAAGCACGCTAGCGATCATAAAACGCATAAAAGTGTTCGCTAAGCGACTTGGGAGGAGCCATTTAACGAGGTTAAAAACTCCTGAAGGCAATACGGTCACCTCACAATCAGAGGTTTTAAAGGAGATATAACGTTTCTACAGCCAATTATACTCTTCTCACGCTCCCAAGGTAACCCAAACCACGAACGACAAACGCGCTACTTTAACACGCCACTACACCGAGGACATCCCAGACATTGACATCGGCGAGATACGAATAGCCCTTGAACAACTCAACAACAATAAGGCGCCGGGTGATGACGGCATCACTTCAGAGCTCTTGCGCGCAGGAGGAACTCCAATTCTGGCTGAGCTCAGGGAGCTATTTAATGACGTCATCATGAACGGAACTACGCCAAAGGCATGGAGCAACAGTGTAGTGATACTTTTCTTCAAGAAGGGGGACAAGGACCTGTTAAAGAACTATAGGCCTATCTCACTGTTGAGCCATGTCTATAAGTTGTTTTCGAGGGTACTTACAAACCGCCTTTCTAGAAGACTGGACGAGTTTCAACCGACGGAGCAGGCTGGGTTTCGAAAAGGCTATAGCACCGTGGACCACATCCACACCTTGAGGCAGATTATACAGAAGACGGAAGAGTATAATCTGCCACTGTGCCTTGGATTTGTGGACTACGAGAAAGCCTTCGACTCCATCGAAACTTGGGCTGTTCTGGAGTCTCTGCAGAGGTGCCAGGTTGATTGGCGGTATATCGAGGTGCTGCGGTGTATCTACAATTCCGCGTCAATGACCGTCCAAGTACAGTCCCAGCGCACAAGTGCTATCAACTTGCGGAGAGGTGTTAGACAGGGGGACGTAATATCCCCAAAACTGTTTAATAGTGCTTTGGAAGACCTCTTCAAAACACTGGACTGGAAAGTACGTGGTCTTAATATCAATGGCGAATACATCTCACACCTACGGTTTGCTGATGACGTGGTGATCTTGGCGGAGACCCCTCAAGACCTTGAAGAGATGCTAAACAGCCTTAGTCGTTCTTCCAGACAGGTCGGACTCGGGATAAACGTTGACAAAACTAAAGTCATGTTTAATCAACACGTTGTCCCAGGGCCGGTGATAGTCAACAATGTTGGCATCGAAGTTGTTTCCCAATACAATTATCTTGGTCAGATCATACAGTTAGGTAGAAACAATTTCGATGAAGAAGCCAACAGAAGAATACGGCTGGGTTGGGCAGCTTTCGGTAAACTCAGTCAAGTCTTTTCTTCGTCAATTCCTCAATGCCTGAAAACTAAAGTATTTAACCAGTGCGTCCTGCCGGTCCTCACCTATGGCGCTGAGACGTGGACACTAACAAGCGGCCTGATCCACAAATTCAAGGTCACTCAGCGTGCTATGGAAAGGGCTATGTTAGGGATTTCCCTGCGTGATAGAATCAGAAATGAGGAGATCCGCAGGAGAACCAAGGTCACCGACATAGCCAAAACCATTAGCAAGCTGAAGTGGCAGTGGGCAGGTCACGCTTGTCGTAGGGGCGATGGCCGTTGGAGCCGGAAAGTCCTGGAGTGGAGACCGCGTACAAGTAAGCGTAGTGTGGGGCGACCTCCAGCTCGCTGGACCGACGATATCAAGCGGGTGGCGGGAAGCGGCTGGATGAGGAAGGCTGAGGACAGGGTGTGGTGGCGTGCGCTTGGGAAGGCCTATGTCCAGCAGTGGACGTCCGCAGGCTGAAATGATGATAGCGATCATAACTTTATTCGGTCCCGAAACAATACTCTTCACATGTTTGTTCACAAAGTTGGTCTAGATCGGTGGGGTAAAACGTAAGGTAGTAGTTGCCAGCCACTAGACTCAGATTGTTTTCCGCTATGAAGTCAGTCAGCGGGAACAATATCCGACAAATTTGGTATCTGGAAATAATAAGAACACTGTTAAAAAATTGGTCATTGAGGGTTCCGTACTATCAAACCATTCTCAATAATATTAAAGTTAACTAAACACCAAATTAAAACGAGCAAAAAAACGCGATTGTTGACGGGGTGACTCCTTTAATTTTTTAATTTTATTTTAATTTTTTCTATTTATTTCTACTGTAAATATATAATTATGTATCACGTGAAAGCGTCTGTCTGTTACTGTTATTAATATAAAGCAAAAACAAAAAATCACGTTTACCTAAAAGTTAGCTCGACAGTGAATGATATTTTTTGAGAGACGCAACGAACAGGGATTTGGCCGAATACCGAATATTCGGCGCTACATTTATGTAGGATATTCGGTATTCGACTAAGTAGTGTAACACGTTACGAGTGAAATACGCCAAGTTTCTGGAACTGTTTTGAAGTCGCAGTCAAAATTTACAACCAAAAACGGCAAAAGGTGTCGGATGAAGAGCTATGGACAATTTTTTGACGAATCAAGCCCCAAATATTTCCTCCTTTTCTCCTGAATGGAGGTACGTTACATGTTTTTCATATTCTAAAGAAGGGCCAGTCTATAAAGTGACCGGCCTATAAAAGAGCCGGCCTATAAAGGGGCCGGCCTATAAAAGAGTCGGGCTATAAAAAGGCCGGCCTATAAAAAGTGCTGGCCTATAAAAGAGCTGGCCAATAAAAGGGCCAGCCTCCAAAAGGGCTTGCCTATAAAATGGCCTGCCTATAAAAGAGCCGGCCTATAAAAGTGCCGGCCTAAAAAAGGGCCGATCGTCGTCGTCAACCACGTGAACTTACTCAGCTATATACTTGGCGTAGGGGTCGATTATTCCTTTTTGCAAGAAGAAGTAGTACACAACGCGGTGTATGCCGGAGCCAGGGGGAGGGATGGGGGGGATGTATTCCGCCACCATGTAGCCTGACTTTATGTTCGCGTTCTTAATGTTCACGATCAGCGTCACAAGCCACGGGGCCAAGTAAGTATCGTTAGTATTCGGCGCGTCGATGTCTGTAAAAAAATATAAATAAGTTACAGTAGATCTTTTTCATGTCATTTTAAGCGATTCTTAGCGACCTGGGGCCCTACCACCGTCTCATGCAGGCATGCTGCAGTATTGTTTTGACATTTTCATACTATGTTTGTATGAAAATTTTAAAACAATAGTGCGGCTATAAGAGATAGTGGTACGGCCTTGTAAATTAAAAATAAAACGTCATATTCCACTTTGGGGTCCTTCATCTGGATTCGCTCAGAAGCAGAAATACGTTTGGAAGAAATTTTCATAATATAAAGTTATCACAAAAATTGCTCCAAATTTACTATTTTTTTTTTATGGAAAACTTCAACTTTCATCAAACTACAGTTGAATACATCCTTTCCAATTAAAAATTAAAAACATATGGTTTTTTTCATGGATACCATTATCAGAACAGGGGTCTTATTCTGTATCGTTCACTTAGTTAGTTAGTAACCCAAACTGGGTTATTAACTAAGAAAACGGAGGCAAAAATCCTATTTTTGTATTCTTTTTGTACAAGATAGCAACTAGCATGGTATACTGATATGATACCATACCGACCTAGGTTGGTAATTTGTGCAAAAATAGGATATTTGCCTTCGTTTTCTTAGTTAATAACCCAGTTAGGGTTACTAACTAACTAAGTGAACGATACAGAATAAGGCCCCTGGACTAAATTGACGGACTTGACGACCGAAATTTTCAGCGGCAGGGCGCGTTTGGAACCCTCGTAAACTTAGTTTTAAGTCGACTTGTAGTTATCACCATTATTATGCAAGAATTGTCATACCGACGTTCTCATGAGCCAGTTTGTTAGGCCTATGTGAAATAAAGATATTTTGATTTTGAATGGCGTAGCGGTAGCGAACCTGCTGTCTGCGTCGGAGGTCGTGGGTTCGATTCCCACTACTGGTGGACATTTGTGTGATAAGCATGAATGTTTTCCAGTGTCTAGGTGTTTTTCAATGTAAGTATTATATTTATGTATATTTGTATGTATACTATATACTAATACCCATAACACAAGCTATCGCTTACTTTGGGGCTAGATTGCGATGTGTGTAATGTCTTTATATGTATTGATTTATATTTATTTATTTATAGAATCGCTTAAATACGGCTTCTACGCCGTTAACCTGCCGTGCTATTCTGCAAAACAGCGACGAGCGTGCATCTCTGCATCTATGAATTTGTCAGTTGTAATAGAGTACAATTTTGCATGCCATCTTGCTGTCTGACAGCTGTTTCAGAGATGGACATTTTGTAGAATAGCACTGCTGCAAGTCAGTAAAACACTTAAATGAACATTTAGGAAGTTAAACAAATACTTACCAACTACAGCCAAAGTGTAGTGGCAGTCGGGGGAGGTGTAGTACCCGATGGAGGTGAGCTCGGACGCGTTCAGGGGCTCGATGGTGTTCCCGAGGTTCACTGTTATGTTCCCGTTCAAAATTACCTGCATAATAATTTCGAAAAAGTTTTTGAAACAAAGTTTCTTTTCGGACGATATCTCGCAGGGAGATAGGCAAAAGAAATAGTACGTTATTGCAGAGGCCAGCAAAAGAGTGCATTGTATGCCTCATGTATGTATTCCTCGGTTCACATTTACACGTTCGTCCATCCATGCATTATTGTGGTAATAAAGCTGGTAATAGGACTTTTCCCAATTAATGCGCGTAAATTTAAACTAAGCAGAACCTAGGCAGTCAAAATCAATCACGAACAATGAACAACAATAATTTTTCGAATTAAAGTTTTCATTTGTTTGTTTAAAAGCAGTTCGAAATTTAAGTAAAACCTTTGATAACCAAGTACAGTGCAACAAGGCTTTTTAGGCGCGCGGCGAAAATCGGAAACTTTAATGTCATCTTATGTTCGATAGTTAGCTCTGTCATCATATCGCTGTCATAAAAAAATGGGAAATGCTTTCCAAAAAACCAACTTCAAATGCCACTACAAAGAGTGAAATAATTTTTATTTAAATTTTAGGTACCTACACCAATTCGAAGTCGGGCAATGTTTCATACAATCCCTAATAGTACTTCTTACTTACTTGATGTGCGAAGAAATGACGAAGTCATAGGCAATCGCCCGACTTCGAATTGGTGTAGGTACCTAAAATTTAAATAAAAATTATTTCACTCTTTGTAGTGGCATTTGAAGTTGGTTTTTTGGAAAGCATTTCCCATTTTTATTTTATACTTTTTAGTGAAAAACAATAAAATGCACAAGGCGTCGTAAAAAGACCCAAATCGCTTGAGGTGTGTTCATAAAATCTGAAGAGATACCTCAAATTCATCAAGATCCCATCATCAGACCCTGACTTGATGACTTTAGTCACCAAATCAGTATCTGCTAGCAAATGCACCAGTAACTATAAAAAATACCCAACTCGCTTTAAGTATACTAGCAAAATTTGAAGAGTTCTCTCGATTTCACCAAGATCCCATGATCAGATCCTGACCTGATGACCATAGAACAACTTGGAAAATATTACTCTTTCTAATAATACTCAAATAGTTTCATGTGTCCATATAAAATTTGAAGAGTTCCCTCGATTTCTCCAGGATCCCATCATCAGATCCTGACCTGATTAAAATGGGACCATCTGGAAACAAAACCCTCTTAAACAAAAAAAGAATTTTTCAAATCGGTCCACGCGTCTCCGAGTAGTCGGTGAACATACATAGATAAAAAAAAAAAAAAAGATTCCGACGAATTGAGAACCTCCTCCTTTTTTTGAAGTCGGTTAAAAACACAAATAATTGTGTTGTTTTTGCTTATTATTTACTCAAAAAATATGCCAAAAGCACTTAAAAGTGGTGTTTGAGAAATAATGCTAAAAGTTAAAAAGTTTTTTATGCAGTAGAAAGAGCTAAGGGCCCCAATAATTTTATTTGAAAGAGTAAATAATCGAGTTGCCGCTGCCACACTTAAATGTTACCATACTCGGGAATCGTAAAGTCCCACCCGATCGGAATAAATACGTTACCTGTTTATTTCTATAATGAGCAATATTATGTTTCTTTCTTCTTCAGGCGTTTCTTTACGTACCTACTGTAGAAAGAATTTCAAATAAAGGAAGCTTTGCTAAAGCATCATCAAAATAGATAGAAGAAGAAGAGAAAAACAAGAAATATCAAACTTATGATGGATGCTTTTGATACCGGTGTTTTATGTCGGAAAATTCATCAATTTTATACCATGAAGAAAGATAGATGAAGTTGAACCACGATAGAAAGGGATTTTCATACATCTTTTGCCATCCACTGCTTGGCCACTACAGCATTTTAATTTATCCCAAAGAAGATTGTCAAAATAATGCCGAAATGTCCAAGCATGTTTGAGAAAATAAATTTTTCCATTTTCTTTCGCCTGGCTCCCGACACAATACTGTCCGAAAAGAAACTTTGTTTCAAAATGAAATATTGTGGATATATTTTTCAAGTTAATGCAATAAGTACTTGAATGCTTTCTATCACAAAATAGCAACCAAAATTAAAACCTAAATAACTCAAGTGTTTTTGCCGCACTTTTGAAGTCGAGGGCGGCCTTTTGGACCTAAATATCTCAAGTGTTACTTACTTGAAGAGCCGTGGGTGGCGCTGCTACGCCAGAGGCTTGTGGGATGTAGGCTTCTTCAAAAATACCTGCGACATCGATCTTTTTGCGCCGGCCTTTTCTCTGGAGCTCCACATTTGAAGTCAGCATCAACACCGTCATACAAGTAAGTAAAATTTTCATTCTTACGTCCTAGTTCCTGAATCAAGAGACATTTCAGATGAATATTGTCTAAATATTTAACAAGTGATCCTTTAATAAATATTGTAAAATATTTCAGCAACACGATTGGTTA
This sequence comes from Coenonympha glycerion, assembly GCA_963855885.1. Classification (NCBI taxonomy): domain Eukaryota; kingdom Metazoa; phylum Arthropoda; class Insecta; order Lepidoptera; family Nymphalidae; genus Coenonympha; species Coenonympha glycerion. Next base: position 1,805,487 of record OY979646.1, read on the forward strand.
CCTTCTAGCGACAAAGTACTCGTCAAGACAAATTAAACGAGTCCGAATTCGATGGGGTTGTATCGTTTAACTACAGAGTTCCATGTTGTAGTAATTTTGCAATATCATCCGATTTACACATGCGAAATATCAGCTCAATCGGTAACCGAGATAGGTAAATTCAGCTTTCCAGATTTGATTACAGCCAAGCAAACAAACATCGGGAGAGATGAAACTAAATAAAAGCTTATAAAAGAATAAAATAAAAGGAAAAACAGACTGGCTGATTGGTGACTGACTGACAATGCTCAAACCTAAACTGCTAGATCTTGAGACACCCTTTATGAGGTATACCAAGAAAGGATTTTTCAAAACTCACTCCCTAAGGAAGTGGAACAGAGAGCCAAAGTTTGTATGGAGAAATGCTACTTCAAGCTGCAACTTCTAAACAGATTTCGTTACAATTTAGAATTGATATGGATTATATCCCTGATCGATAAGCTACTTTTATTCCGGAAAATCCTTGGTAAAATTTATTTATTTGGAAAAGCGATTCCATTTTGAAGTATGGAAAAATCGGTTGTTTAGGTCTGAGTTTTTTGAGTAACAATATTAAAGCGGTTTAACTAACTGAAACTATGAGCGGAAAAAGGAGAAAAATTATAGCTGTTATATATAAATGTTACATTAAATACCTTAGCTGATATAAGTAACTAGTAGGGCGCGTGGGGGCGCGGGCCACATGTGGCCCGCGGTCTGTCTTCCCGCATATAAAGGTATTTACCCTCAGTCATCTTTTCCCATACATTTTCTATGGAAAAATAAATTCCGCCATTTTTAAATTTTTTTCTATCCATCAAATAGACCTTCAAGTCCTGATCAGCTCTTGTCAAGAAACCATTCTTCCATCATTTATACTTTCCGAGATATTGGCGAAATTCGAATGGCGGCCATTTTGCATCCGCCATTTTGAATTTTTTTTCAGCTCACTGGCAATTGGATGACATTTCGAATGACATTTGGTCGAGCACCCCCCACCTATCTTCAATACCCTCCCCGTGCTCTTCACCTGTCTTCGAAATCCTCAATCATCAGCTCTCTCCATATTTTTGTTCTTAATGATTTTTTTCCCTCTTTACGAAAGGATTAGTAAAAAAAATTTTTTTCATACAAAATTGTTCAGGAGAGGTGATCAATCAGTGAGTCAGTCAGCACAAGCAGCTATATATATTGTAATACAATTTAGATATAGGTAATATTATAAACTATACTAAACTATATACTTATAATAAAACTGTAAAGGGTCGAATTCTGTACATTGAAGATATTTTGAAAATTTTTGTTGGAGGACACTATTTAGTCGATACTGAAGCCAAAACTGTAATTTGTTTCATTTTTGTCTGTCTGTCTGTCTGTCTGTTTCACGACCGCGCATCACGGCTAATCCGCTGGATGGATTTAAATGAAACTTGACATAATTATAGTTTATACTCCGAGGTAGGACATAGGATACTTTTTGTCCCGGAATTCATCATGGTTTCCCTGGAAGACGGCACCAAAGTCAAAATGTGTATTTAGTTATAATTCATTAACCCGTTGTTCGATTTCATTCATTCTTTTTTTGTTAGAAAGGAGGTTCTTTAAAGATTATTCCGTACAAATTTTATCATCATCACTTTTGTAGTTCAGAAATTATAGACATCAGAACCTTTATCGATGAGTTCAAGTAGGTGACTTGAAACTCGGAATGGACAAGCACCTAGGGCTAGGACGTAAGGGCTCAAGTCAGACTGGAGTACCCTTACAGCCGTAAATAAATATGCTTAGCAGAAGATTTTGTATGGTTTAAGATTTTTCACTTTTAGGGTGAACAAAAATCATGAATTTATCACCACGTTATACCGTATCGCGCCATCTCTACAAATTATGTGGAACTTGAATGTAAAACTTGGAGAGAGGTACTACCGAATTTTTGTTAATAATAATTAATTGTCATGTAATGTACTGTTCCTTGACTTTACATTAAGATGGCACTGTTGAGAGATGAACACATTAAAGTTTTCACTTTTGTGGACATTCCCAGAGTGCCACGTCTATTTTATCATCCGCAACATGGAAAGAGTAAAATAATGGTTCACAAATATTTTTAACTCTCAGGTCTTAACTGGTCCTAACCGATTGACCGTCATAGGTCTTTTTATACGTAAAGAAATATATAGCCATTGCCCATTTTGATACCTACTTGGGATTGTATTGAGATGAAGCAAAGATTTTTAACAGACTCTTATGTTGGGCTGGGGAATATTGTTAGTAGAGTATTTTATCCCAGTGGTACCTACCCGGCCGAACTCTGAAAGAAGATTTGGTAGAAATCTTCTTCTTTTAATTCTTCCAGTACAACTTTTCACATGATTTAATTATTTTGACATATTTCGTGGTTTCAGAATAAAAATCACAATGAAAAGGACGATTTTAACTGTCGATATTTCGATACATTGGTACAAGTCGTGGTCACGTAGTGACCACGACCTGTGCCATTGGGTTGTTCATACAATGCGAGGACCCTGGACCCGCCTTTATAGAGTCATATTTTAACATCTCTATCATGGTGATAACTATTTTATAAAAAATAAAAAAAAAATAAAAAAATGTAATTTATTCATAAGAATGCAGGTACATTAGGTGGTCAGCAATAACAGTTATTATTATCCTTATACTTTCTGCCTTATGGCGTATGAATATAAAAAAGTAAATGTTACTACTCACTACTACTACTACTAACTTTACTACCCATAAGTAACTAAGTTTACGAGACGAAAAAGTAAACTGATCCCACAACAAACTTAGTCGGGAATTATTTTGTGGTATCACCAACAAAGTAATAACAAAATGAGTATAAATACTGAATAAGTTTGTAAATTCAGAGAAATTCCTTATCACTCCCAATTATACGCGTACTCTCCGAGCCTGTACTCTCTGTACTCTCGAGTAATCAATAAAATCATAGCCCAGTGATTGAATCAAAGGAGCCCAAACTCGATGAGTTTACGTCGTTTATCTACTGAGTACTAATCCTACCTTTCGGTTCCATCATCAGATCAGCTCCATGTCATGATAATTTTGCATTGTCAACCGATGTATACACATGCAAGCAAAATTTCAGCTTAGTCGGCAACCGGGAAGTGGATCAAATTTAACTTACAAGATTTGATTACAGACAAACATACAAATAAATAAATAAACATCGGAAGTAGGAAGAGGTGAAAATAAACTGAATAAAATAAAAGCTTGTAACAAATAATTTAAAAATAAAAAATGACTGCCCTGTGGTAAAACGACTTTTTCCAAAAAATATCGCTTATTTACTCGGGTTATCGTTAGAATCCATACAACATATTGTATGGATTCTAAATTTCTAACGATACCCCACAATATGTCCAAATGTATTCAGCCGTTCAGAAGTTATGGTGGAATAAAGAAACTCACATATATACATACATACATACATGAATCTTAATAATAAAAACATTACACTCCTTTATTGGGCAGTGGCTCCGTTGCCTGTAGCGTGATTGGAGGGTAAAAAAAACTCACTCAAACACACATCTTTTTTATTATGCCCTTAATTAACTATGCGGATTTCCTTCACGTCCACCGTTTTTTAAAGATTAAAAAAAAACAATTTGTAATTTTAGTTGCGTTTATAATAATCTAGAAGTGAATTGGCGCATAGTAACATTTGGATACGGAACCCTTAGTGTGTCCGGGATCGAATTAGCGTTAATTTAAGGGAGTGTTCTATGGCTCATTACAAGCTAAAAATTTCCTATAAAGGGGGAGGGGGGGGCTCACCCCCTCCCCGTGAAAGCCATTTCAATTTTGTATGCGTTTTTTTGGGTATGTGCACACAATATCAGTAATAACTTGAAAGTCTGTTGATTTACATGTTCTCAAATGGTTTCATTCGACTGGGTAGAATAATCTCCATCGCTTGATACCTAATAATAATGTAGAACGTTAAAATAACACAGCCAAAAATGCCTGAAACTAAAAAAACATTGCCAAAAAAAATTTAAACTTGAAGTTATTGGTAAATTTTGCAGAAACGGGATCGCTAAGACCATAATTTTTTGTAAGATATCAATAGCTTTTGAGTTAAGCAATACAACAACATCAACATTTTGTCTGTAAGTTACTAACTTTGAGGGTTATTACATATTTGCGGTGCGTAAAACCTTTTGTTTTGTTCAAGCAATGATACGGACACACTGTATAATGATTAACCTATAATGTTTTATAAACTTTCACAATATTTTTCACAATTTTTTCCACAAACTTCCACCGGGGTGGGGTACGACGTATTGTAGTAGTTGCCAGCCACCGGGGTCAGGCCGTACTCCGACATGAAATCTTCCAACGGGAACCGCGCACGGTAGACTTCGTATCTGGAAATTATTATGACAATATTATGATATTATTACACCTTCGTAAAACCAATCGGCAAATAAATAATTGATTTGATTTTTTGATTTGATAACAAAATAATACTTAGTATTTTATCACGAGATTTGGGAAACCGATTTTAAGCTGGTGTTTTCTACCGTAAATCAGTTATGCCACAAATGAGACCCAAAAAGTCATAGTTCCTTATGATAAAGAAGGTTCGCTCCGCAATATAATATACGAACTCTAGCTCTGACACATTTAAGTTTCAATTGATTTTCATCATTTGTATAAAACGTTATTAAAATATTTACAGCCAATGCTAACTATGGACAGATTTATTTTCTCAGTGAATGGCGTGTCATCGCTTTAATTTTTTCTTCTCCAATTTTGTTTAATTTTAGTTCCAGTTTTTTATTTAACAATTGACATCATGTAACTTGACATCAGGTGACTTAACATAATGTAACTTAACATCAGGTTGTTCTTGTCATCATTCTTTGAATAAACGAGGGATTAAGAGTCCGCCGACATTTGGCTTAACATCAGGTGACTTAAGATCAGTTAACTTAACATCAGATGATTTAACATCAGGTGACTTAATATCAGGTGACTTAACATCAGGTGACTTAACATCAGGTGACTTAACATCAGGTTGTTCTCGTCATCATTCTTTGGTATAAACGAGGGACTTACTGAGTAAAGCACTCGCTGGTGATGTCGATTTCCTTTATTTGTAAGTACAGCATGATCACAATGCGGTGTATGCCGCTGTTCACGGCGGGCGTGGCCGTGATGGGCGCCACTGCCACATCCGCCGAGCTTATGTCCGAGTTCCGTATGTTCGAGTACATCCCCACCAGCCAAGGCGACATATATGAATCGCAAGGGTATGGAGCGTCTATATCTGAAAATAATGAAAAGATTTCAAATATCATCAAACTACTGTTGAATACATCGTTTCCAATTAAGATTTATATGGTTTTCTCATGAATATTACTATCAGTACTGGACTAAATTGAAGTGGGAAGTAAGAAAGGAAGCATGGGAAGCGTCATCTATACTTATAATAAAACTGTAAAGGGTCGAATTCTGTACATTGAAGATATTTTGAAAATTTTTGTTGGAGGACACTATATTTAGTCGATACTGAAGCCAAAACTGTAATTTGTTTCATTTTTGTCTGTCTGTCTGTTTCAAGACCACGCATCACGGCTAATCCGCTGGATGGATTTATATAAAACTTCACGATTATAGTTCATACTCCGAGGTAGGACATAGGATACTTTTTGTCCCGAAATTCATCATGGTTTCCCTGGAAGACGGCATCAAAGTCAAAATGTGTATTGTCCGCTTTCATTCATCTTCGATTTTTTTGTTAGAAAGGAGGTCGGTAAAGATTATTCCATACAAATTTTATCATCATCACTTTTTTAGTTCAGAAATTATAGTCATCAAAACCTTTAGCGATAAGTTTAAGTAGGTGACTTGAAAGTTGAAACTCGGAATGGACAAGCACCTAGGGCTAGGTCTTAGGGCTCAAGATAGACTGGAGTACCCTTACAGCCGTAAATATATTATATGCTTAGCAGAAGATTTTGTATGGTTTAAGATTTTTAACTTTTAGGGTGAACAAAAATCATGAAACTGGCGTTATCGCCACGTTATACCGTATAGCGCCATCTCTACAATTTATGTGGAACTTGAATGTAAAACTCGGAGATAGGTACTACCGAATTTTTGTTATATAATAATTAATTGTCATGTAGTCTTCTGTTGCCTGACTTTATATTAAGACTAGCTGTTGCCCGCGGCTCCGCCCGCGTGAATTACAATTTTTTTACATATACCCTGGAATTCCTTGATTTTTCGCGGGATTCTGGTGTGATGTTGTACAGAAACCTGTTCTTACTTCGCACGGGTTATCCTGTGGTGATTTTGAAAACTCCTTTTCTTAATCTAATCTAATAAATATTATAAAGTGTGTGAGTTTGTGAGTTTGTGAGTTTGGATGTTTGTTACTCTTTCCCGTCGCATCTACTGAACCGATTTGGCTGAAATTTGGAACATAGGTAGCTTATAACCTGGATTAACACATAGGCTACTTTTTATCCCGAAAAAATCCATAGTTCCCGTGGGATACTCAAAATACCAAATTTTCTTGAGCAATCTATAGCTACGTCTATAGATAGATTGTTCAGGCAAACTTGCTTGAAAGCATGTATAAAGGTTGGAATAGGGAACGATAACGGGAAAATGACGTTTCCCTTAGGATTTGTGAAAAAAGCTAATTTGTCGCGGGCGGGGCCGCGGTCAAAAAATAATGATATTATCACTATAAATGTGAAAATGGGCACTATGTAGGCTCTAAACTTAGCACTGCACGCATTTAACAAGTGTGTTTTAGTTGAACAATGGGATATGGAATCATAATGCTATAAATGTGAAAATGGGTACCTGTATTATAGGTTCCGACATTACAACTGTTTCACTATTAGCATTTTGTGTTTTAGTTGAGCAATGAGATACAGGTTAATAATATTATAACTATGAAAACGGGTACCTATATATTATAGGTTCTAAACTAACAACTGTTTCGTTGCTGACAATGTATGTTTTAGTTGAGCTATGGGATATGGGATAGTAATGCTATAAATGTGGAAATGGGTACCTACCCATGTAGGTTCCGAAAATACAACTACAAATTTTTCGCTATTTACCTATAATGTGTGTTTTGGTCAAGCAATGGGATACAGGTTAATCATATTAAAAATGTGTTCCTGTATAGTTTCTGAAATTAGAACTGTTTCGCTATTAAAAATATGTGTTTTAGTTGAGCAATAGAATATGTGATAGTAATCTAATAAATATTATAAATGTGAAAGTTTGAGAGTTTATGAGTTTGTGAGTTTGGATATTTGTTACTCTTTCCCGTCGCATCTACTGACGATTTTAACAGACTTGTCCCAATGTATCGAAATATCGACTGTTAAAATCGTTCTTTTCATTGTGATTTTATTCTGAAACTACGAAATATGTCAAAAATCATTAAATCATGTGAAAAGTTGTACTGGTGGTAGAACTCTTCTTTCAGAGGTCGGCCGGGTAGGTACCACGGGATAAAATACTCTACTAAAAATATTACCCAGCCCAACGTTAAGAGTCTTATAAAAATCTTTGCTTCATCTCAATATAATCCATCATCAATCCAATATCAGAATGGGCAATGGCTATGTATTTCTTTACTTATAAAAAGACCTATGACGGTCAGTTGGTTAGGATTGATAAGACCTAAGAGTTAAAAATATTTTTGAACCATTATATTTTTACTCTTTCCATTTTGCGGATGATAAAAAAGACGCGGCACTCCGGGAATGTCGACAGAAGTGAAAACTTTAATCTTTTACCCATTATCATCATAGTATACATGCAGTCGGGAGAGCTGTAATATCCAACAGAAGTGATATTGGTCGTGTCTGAAACTTACCCGTTATCATCATAGTATACATGCAGTCGGGAGAGCTGTAAGTAATATCCAACAGAAGTGATATTGGTCGTGTCTGAAACTTACCCGTTATCATCATAGTATACATGCAGTCGGGAGAGCTGTAATATCCAACAGAAGTGATATTGGTCGTGTCTGAAACTTACCCGTTATCATCATAGTATACATGCAGTCGGGAGAGCTGTAATATCCAACAGAAGTGATATTGGTCGTGTCTGAAACTTACCCGTTATCATCATAGTATACATGCAGTCGGGAGAGCTGTAATATCCAATAGAAGTGATATTGGTCGTGCCTGAAACTTACCCATTATCATCATAGTATACAGGCAATCGGGAGGGCTGTAATATTCAACAGAAGTGATATTGGTCGTGTCTGAAACTTACCCATCATCATTATAGTATACATGCAGTCGGGAGAGCTGTAATATCCCATAAAAGTGATATTGGTCGCTTCTGAAGGAGAGATGTAGTTCCCGTAGTTAACCGTTATGTTCACGTTAAAAACTAGCTGCAATAACAATAAATGGCATTCAGACTATTACAACTACTACTATTACTTCACTGGATCAGCCATCCGAAACAGATGTAGCCCACTGATCTCTATTAAATGGATCTCAGACTGTCAACGTAAAAATTTGTCAAGTGCGAGTCGCGCACTGAGGCCACTATCAGACCCATTCTCAATAGTATTAAAGTAAACTAAACACCCCTCAGCAGAAGCAGTGATAGCTCAGTGGTTCTGACCTCTGCCTCTCATAAGGAGGTCACGGGTTCGAATCCTGGGCACGCTTGGTTCAAATCCTCTGACTTTTCTGAGTTATGTGCTTTTTTAGGAAACTAAATATCACTCGCTTAGCAGTGAAGGAAAACATCGTGAGAAAACCTGCATGCCTGAGAGTTCACAAAACCCACACTTGGCCAGCGTGGTGGGCTATGGCCAAACCCCTCTGAGTCTAAGAGGAGACCCGATGCCCAGCAGTGGGACAAAAAATGGTTGAGAGAAACACCCCTAGTCCCCTACACATCAAATTCAAATACGAGTAAAAAAATCTTGTTCGGTGTATGGGGCCCCCGCCCCCCATATATATGTAATGAAATGAGTGACATTTCATTCATTTGAATTTGCCGCGCTTCGCGTATCTATGCTTTGTCGGGTGCCTATGATATAGTGATTGGTGATCTGTGGACAGTGTCTATGATTTAAAAAATGGCGTGGGACGCGCAGATTGTTTTGTGCATTTTATTGTTATAAAAACTATTAGAAAGAATGTGATTGAGGACTCGATATATAGTGAACTTTAAATGTCGTTTCTTTGTTATTTCAGGTGAGATAGAAGTGTAATTGTCGTAACTTGATAATAACTTGATAATTGTAAATATTTGTTAAATAAAACAAATCTTTGTTATTTCAGAGAAACAATTTGTTGTTTGTTTTTGGAGATCCTCAAATGTCTTATAAAACGACATTTTTGTGAACTAAGAAAATATGGACCGGCTTCAGTTTGAGTTTACGATGATAGCCTCAAATGATGGCAAATCAAATGTATTAGCTATAACCTCAATATCTACTGAAGAAGGAAAATGTTATGTTTTACCCGAGGAACTGAAGCCGGTGAGTCATCATACATATATTGTTAAAACGAACACTTTCACAAAAGTAAAAAATAGCATTAAAAAAAGACACCAGAGTAGAAAAATATGGATAAAGTTGGATGAAAATCTAAAGAAGACATATGTAGATGAGGAAGGTAATATGCAATTTTTAGATCAATATTTAGATGAAGTGAGCACAACACAAGCAAAGGACAAAAATGACACTTTGCAACAAATCTTGGAACAATTAATAGAAACTACAACTAAGAAAGAAAGTCAACATAACTTAAAACATATCTCAGAAAAATTTATTATTGAAAAATTCACAAGCAAAAATCCTAATGCGATGCAATGGATAGAAATTTTTGAAAAAGAGTGTGCGCGCTTTAATATAACAAAAGATGAGACAAAAATAGATATTTTGAGGTTATTTTTAGATAAACCTTGTTTGGATTGGTATAGCTCGATGATCATAAAACTAACAATAAATTCTGAATGGAGTGAATGGAAAGACAAGTTTTTAGAAACTTTTAAAAACCAAGGATGGGACATAGTCACATATGCTCTCGCATTTAGGTATAAAGAAGGACAGTTAATTGATTATGCCATAAAAAAAGAACGGCTTTTATTAGAGATAAACAAATCTATAGATTCCAAAACAATGATAGATCTTATTGCAACTGGTTTACCTGGATTTATCTTAAATAAGTTAAACAGGGATGAACTCAACAACACTACTGACTTGTTCAACGAGATAAGAAAATATGAAGGCACGATGTATAAGAAAAACTCAACTAACATAAAGAGCAGTACATTTTATAATAAAAATAAAACTTATGAGAAGAAGTCATGTAAGACTTGTGAGTCTTTGGACAAAGGAATTAGATATCATCCAGAGGAGTCATGTTGGTTCAAGAAAAATAAAAATGAACCTGAAAAAATTCTTAAAACTAAAAATGTAAACAATAACTCCATAATTGAAGTAGACATAAATACTGAAAAAAAAAACTAGTAAGCACACCATTAATCAAAATCAAGCTTTTATTAGAAAATAAACTAGAAGTGAGTGGTATTTATGATTCAGGCTCACAGATTTCTATAATAAATTCAAGATTAATAAAAGTAAAAGAAAAAAAAGATGATGTGAACATAGCATACATGAAAACGGTTAATGGTGTGAAGAAGATGGATGGCTTGATAACAATAAAAATTAAAATATTTGATTTAGAAGAAGAGGTGGATGTATACATAGTAGAAAATGAAGATTTTGATGATTTCATAATCGGATTAGATATGATAAAGAAATTCAGATTAGCCCAAAATGAGAACTTGCAGATAGAACGATAACAGAAATGAAGATAATAATATAAAAAAATATACAGTAAATTTCAATGAACACATAGAAACAGAGGAATTTATAAGTATGACAGACCATTTAGATAATCAAAAGAAAATTGAGATAGAGAAAATTATAAAGGAATATAAAACAATATTTGCTAAGGACAAGTATGATATAGGTTCAGTTAAAGATTATGAAGCTCGCATAGATTTACAAGTAAATAAATATTGTAGTAAAAGACCATACAGATGTACAATACAAGATAGATTAGAAATTGAAGAGCAAATATCGATGTTACTAAAGAACAATTTAATAGAAGAATCATACAGTCCTTTCGCTGCTCCAGTGACATTGGCGTTTAAAAAAGGTGAAAATAGAAAATCCCGTTTATGTGTAGATTTCAGAGAGTTAAACAAAATAGTTATACCACAAGCTCAACCATTTCCTTTGATAGATGATCTAATTATTAAAACTAGAAATTGCAAGTATTTTACTACACTAGATATAAACTCAGCATTTTGGGCAATACCATTACGGGTGGAAGACAGAAGTAAAACAGGATTTGTCACACAAGATGGCCACTTCCAGTGGACCTGCCTCCCTTTTGGCTTGAAAACATCACCAGCAATTTTCCAGAGAATCTTAAGCAATATTCTAAGAAAACACAATCTCACAGGATACTCGGTTAACTATATTGATGATATTTTGATATACTCGTCTACCTTTGAAGAACATATAAGGCACATTAGAAATGTATTAGAGGCAATAATTAAAGAAGGCTTTAGACTGAAGTTTAAGAAATGTACCTTTGCTTCAGACTCGGTAAAATACCTCGGCCATATAATTCAGAACAATTCAGTAAGACCACTAAAAGACAATTTGATTTCAATAAGGAACTTTCCAACTCCTAAGACGCAAAAGAACATCAGACAATTTTTGGGAAAAATAAACTTCTACCATGACTATATACCAAGAAGTGCAATTATCTTAGATCCATTACACAATTTATTACGAAAAAACGAGAAATTTGTATGGTCAGAGAAATGTGAAGAAGCATTCAATCTGATAAAAAGATATTTATGTTCGCAACCGGTCTTGGAAATATTCGACAAAGACTTACCAATCAAAATCTTTACCGATGCATCTTTGGAGGGCATTGGAGCAATATTAAAACAGACACAACTAGATGGTAAAGACAAACCGGTGGCATATTTCTCAAAAAAATTGAATGAACATCAAAAACGGAAAAAGGCTATATATTTAGAATGTCTTGCTATGAAAGAAGCTGTTAAATATTGGCAGCACTGGCTCATCGGAAAACAATTCACCATTTACTCAGATCACAAACCTCTAGAGAACATGAACATTAAATGCAGGACAGATGAAGAATTGGGTGATCTCACATACTACCTATCTCAGTATGACTTTACCGTAAAATATATACCTGGTAAAGAAAATGTAGAAGCAGACTGTTTGAGCCGAAACCCTGTATTAGAACCAGAAGATAACAGAGAGGAAACATTGAGAATAGTTAATTTAATACAAATAAAAGATATAGTTGGAGACCAAGAGAAAAATGAAACAATAAGAGAAAAGAAACAAAATTTAATACTCAAAAATAATATCTATTATAAAAAAATAAAGAAACAGGAAAAGATTATCCTCTCAGAAGAATTTAGTAAAAAACTTATAAAAAAGGTGCATGAAGATTTATGCCATATTGGGATCAGACAACTGCAGAAAAAAATAAGTTCAATATATACGGCTATAAACCTAACAAAAAATATCATAAATATTTGTAAAACATGTGAAATATGCATAAAAAATAAATCAAGATGTCAAAAAAAAATTGGATTAATGTCACAACTGGGACCAGCTACCAAACCATTTGAAATAATGTCAATGGATACTATTGGTGGATTTGGAGGATCTAGGTCTACAAAGAAATATCTACACCTTTTAGTAGATCACTACACAAGATATGCATTTATTGCGACTTCGAAAACCCAGAATGCATGTGACTTTATAAATTTAACAAAGAAAGTACTAGAGACAGATGAGATTGGAATTATCCTGACAGATCAATATCCGGGCATAAATTCAAGAGAATTTAAACAATTTTTGCAGGAGAATAACATTAAACTAATTTTTACAGCCGTGAATACACCATTCTCGAACGGCTTGAATGAAAGATTAAACCAAACAATAGTAAATAAAATAAGGTGTAAAATGAATGAGAAAAATAATAAGAGAACATGGACAACACTGGCAAGAGAATGTATACAAAAATATAATGAAACAGAACACTCCGTTACAGGTTTTGCACCAAAATATTTACTGGATGGTACAAATGTCAGTATTCTACCAAATGAATTCAAAACAATGGAAAAGGACGACAAGTGGATTGCTGATAGAAGATTGGCATTAGAGAATACAATAAAATCTCATGAGTACAACAAGAAAATATTTGATAGAAATAGAAAAATGCAAGAATTTAATGTAGGAGACAGTGTATATGTAGAAAATGGAAATAGACTGAATAGAAAGACATTAGACGAATTAAAAATAGGCCCTTTCAAGATAATAGAGAAAATATCGAATTCCATTTATAGGATTGATACAGGCAACAGAAAAACAGAATCAACATTATTTCATATAACAAAATTGCAACCTGTCATAACAGAGGCTGAAGAAGATGAAGGAGATGATAATGAATATGAAGACGACTAATTATAAGTACATTTTACAGATATATTGCTTAGAATTTTCGCTCTTAGGGGGGGAGATGTAATGAAATGAGTGACATTTCATTCATTTGAATTTGCCGCGCTTCGCGTATCTATGCTTTGTCGGGTGCCTATGATATAGTGATTGGTGATCTGTGGACAGTGTCTATGATTTAAAAAATGGCGTGGGACGCGCAGATTGTTTTGTGCATTTTATTGTTATAAAAACTATTAGAAAGAATGTGATTGAGGACTCGATATATAGTGAACTTTAAATGTCGTTTCTTTGTTATTTCAGGTGAGATAGAAGTGTAATTGTCGTAACTTGATAATAACTTGATAATTGTAAATATTTGTTAAATAAAACAAATCTTTGTTATTTCAGAGAAACAATTTGTTGTTTGTTTTTGGAGATCCTCAAATGTCTTATATATATTTAACTTATTCTATTTTTTTAGTATTTCTTGTTGTGGCAACAGAAATACATCATCTGTGAAAATTTCAAGTCTGTAGCTATCACGGTTCAAGAGAAACAGCCTGCAGGTCGATCGGCTAAAAAAGTATCAATCATTAAAGAACTGTATCAATGTCAAAACGTGATTTTCAAGTGTTGTGATTGGCCAAAACCCGTGTTTTGACATTGATACAGTTCTTTAAAGTTTGATACATTTTAAGCCGATCGCCCCGCTGGTGACAGACGGACGGACGGAATGATGGACAGCGAAGTCTTAGTAATAAGGTCACGTTTTTACCCTTTGTATACGGAACCCTAAAAATAAACACACTTGATTTTCACCATTTTGACGCTGATTGTTGCGTAACCTAGCGTGAACGTCCATGAAACTTAAATAAATTGACATTTAAAACGACGCGACGGACGACTGTTATGGAGAAAGTCTCACCAAGGGTTGCATTTTTACCAAAATGGTATGGAACCCTTGAAACAGTCGAATTGAAAACTTTCTCCTTTTATGTAGCCTGTTGAAAATGATAAGTATTTATGGTATGGGCATTGCCCGAATAGTAAGCCCATTACAGTGTGCGAAGGGGCTAAGCCAGCGTGAACCAGGTTATATCAACCTTAGGCTACCGATAAGAAACCTCAGAAGATGGGCATCCGAACGATTTACGTAAACCTTTTTCGTACAAGCAAACAGAAGCGCCATCTGTCAAAATTCTATAGGTGGCTGCTGAGCGAACTACATCGTGGCCTTAAGAGTCTACTGACCCACGATGTCTCCATTAATACATTATACAAAATACCAAATCATTTGTAATTCGTGCATATTTCGATCATGTTGTGATGTTATTCAGATTCACATAGTAATAATCTATGCTCCTGGCCATATTTGGTACGAAGTTACTTCTTTAAAACGAAATAATAATCAATTTTGGTCAAAATTTTCATAACTTTGGTCGAGTTCCGTAATACCAAAAATTATGAATCAAAACTTGTAAATTTATTTATTAACTGGTGTTTTTCTTCAGCTGGACAATAGAAACTGTGCTTCTGAACTAATGCGACGTAAGATAGGGTTGCTTTTATTACAAAACAAATAAGCAGAAAACATGTCCTCTTTGTCATAAAAATAAGCAAAACTAAATTCGTTCACAATTTCGTTTCACAAAAGTATTTCGGAACCAGATATGGCCAGGAGCATAGATTATTACTATAAGAATCCGAATAACACCACAACATGATCGAAATTTACGCGAATTACAAATGATTTTGGTATTACGAATGTATGGGAGATACCGTGGGTCAGCAGACTCTTAATATTGGTCGCAAATGGCATTTTTGGCACCGATAAACTGGCGACATTTTTTCCTTAGGCTCCCGAATCATGCTTACTTGAAGGGCATCTGGCGGAGCGGGAATGCAACTGTCTCTTAATATTCCAGCGGTTTCGAATTTCTCTTTAGGGTTGATCTTCTGTCGCCTTACTTGTCTTGCCAGCTCCACATTTAAAGCCAGCAGTAGAGCCGCCATACATTTAAGTAAGAAGTTCATTGTTTACTCGAATTACCTAATTCAAAAGACACTGAAAAAAAAAAAAATTGAGTACTGAATCTGGTCTTTTTCACGTATTTCAAGACGCGTTCAACGTTCAGCACGAAAATTCAAATTGCATTTAGTTTTTTCGCTAATAGTAGGCTGATCGTAGGCTTTTGACAATGAGTTTTTCCTGCACAACATTTATGCGATGTTTTTAATAAAACTCTGCTGAACTATCCTTTAATTCATACTGGTTCTCGATAGCTCGAAATCTGGGAAACTACAAAAAATTATCTTTCGGGAACCAATATGAGGTGATTGCGAATTTTCGAACAAAGTTTCTATTAATATCATGTAGATGCATAAATATTATGCCCACAAAATGCATTGCTATAAACCTACAATATTGAATTGGAATGTAAAAAAGATGTACTTACATGAGACCCGGTGTTGGCAGTAAAGTTAGTTGTTATTTCGAAACATTTTATACCACGTTTTGTAATCTTAATCTTCTTGAAACCTATCAATTAATGTGGTTATGTTAATTTCTTTTCTATCGCCCAAATTGTTGAAAAAACTTGAAATGTCTAATGGAAAATACCTGCATTTCTTTATTAGTCATCACACATTTTGTATATTCGTTAAAATTGGCCCGAATGTTTGTTCAACATTGAATATAATTAATTATTTCCTGCGTTGTCCAGTTTCCTGCATGCACATAGAGAAGTAAGTTTTTTATGGATCTGTACCCAAAGGATAAAACCGGATCCTATTACTAAAACGTCGATGTTTGACGTCCGTCTGTCTGTCACCAGGCTGTATCTCTTGAATCGTGATAGTTAGTTAAACACTTGAAATTTTCATAGTAGATATAGTTAGTGTATTTCTTTTGCGGCTATAACAACAAATTCTAAAAAATAGAATCCCAGCAAAAACATTTTCATGTAAAATGTTGCCAAGACGAGAACATGTGGCTCACACTATCAAAAAGTTATCAGATCTCATGTAGAGCAAGACTTCTAACTCTACACGCCCTAACTCTATAAATCCTAACTTTATAAACTCTACACTTTAGTCAAAATATATTATGTCTTGGCTGTTTCGGTACCGTCACATGGGCGTAAAGTGAAGAATTTATTCACTGTTCAGTACTTTTCTGACAGAGTTTTGCAAGTGGCAAAATGGACCATGCAAAATTCAAGAAATTTCACATTAAAATTAAATGGTATCACCATTGTTATGGTAAAAAACTTCCATTTATTAAAAATATCCTCTAAAGCAAAGGAACACACTTTTGCAAAGTGTGATGAAGTATTTGAAACCAATGCAGTTAGTAAAACCTAAGTGCAGTTTCTGAGGAGACTCAATACCTATCTAATAAATAATCGTTACTACAGAAACTAGGTATTGTATATCAGAAAAGTACAAAGTCAGTGAATAATATATCTACTTTACACCCATGTGACGGTAACGAAACAGCCAAGACATAATATATTTTGACTAAAGTGTAGAGTTTATAAAGTTAGGATTTATAGAGTTAGGGCGTGTAGAGTTAGAAGTCTTGCTCTACATGAGATCTGATAACTTTTTGATAGTGTGAGCCACATGTTCTCGTCTTGGCAACATTTTACATGAAAATGTTTTTGCTGGGATTTCATTTCTTTTTGTAAGTTGTTTACGAAATTTGTGTAGAATTGCTCTATTACTCGTTTCAATAAGTTTGCAGTAAGTAGGTACATAATCAGACATAGAGCAAGACAATACAAGACAAGACAAGCACAAGACATAACTATCAATCGATTTACATGTGACGTAAACCACATCCGCGTTAAGGACTTTAAGTTCATCGTATATACATTCTGTAAAATGAGAACTTACAGCGCGAGTTAACTCCGTACAGCGCCATCTGTCGAACGGTAGAGGAATGCGCACGGGCTCAAGCAAACAAAATTAAAGCAATAATTAGCATATATTAATGAAGTCTAAAAGGAAAACTATCACGGTTAAGTAACGAGTTAACGAGTATTGGCCTTAACTTATAAAATATACTTGAAAATAGTAAGAATTTCGTTATAATTCCATGGAAAATATTTATCAAATACAAGATGCATACCTACAGTGTCTATTATTTATACTTTATAATGTATGACTGCGCGTGGCCCTTTTTTTAGAGTTCTACTCGTATATTAAAATGTTAAAAATGCAAACTTTATGTTGAGACTTCCTCCGTCCGTCCGTCCGTCCGTCTATCACAAACAATAGAATATTTCAGCAACTACCTACCTACTTACGCTATCTACATGGAAATAGATGTCGGCGTTAATGGCCCAAGGTCATTGCAAAATCACCCGGAGCAATATTTCAAGAACAAAATTCCCAGCTCTGAACTTGCAAGTCTTTCTATACGGGCATGGGCATTGGGCATAATTAATATCATTTTTGAAAATACCTACTCGCTTGCGCTAAGTCACTGGACGATTTTTTTTAATAATCCACACGTGCGTTTCCACAGGGTCGTCACTAGACGATACTTTTAAGTTTTGTCCGAGTGCAGTCTGCCATTTAAATGAGAGAACTTAGTACCTGCCTACTTGGTTCTTGTAGTTCTACGTAGGTAGGTATGTAACGAAATTTTTGAACGTGATTTTAACCTACTTTTAAGCATCGGATTAAATTAAATGCGTGCGTTTGGGCACTAAGCAGGTATATTCAAAATCAGATTTGACGCTTGGCACGTTCGAAAGCTCACGCTGGGCACTGGGCGCTCGGCTCAATGTGGGTTTTTGTCACTGAGCACTGGATCATGGTCACTCGACGTGCAGTGAAACTGAAATGCTTGGAACTTGGGCTTGAAACGTGTAATATTACTGGGCACGTGGCACTGGGCACTTGGACGCTTGGCCGCTTGGGCACTGGAATCAGTGGAAAAATTTACGTGTTTTCCATATGTTTACTAGCATTACTAGCAGATATCTAACATGAAATTAAGTTTTTATTATACCTATATACTTATGGGAAACCCCATTCGAACTTCCAACCCCCTAATTTTATGGATGTGGGGTGATTAACTAAAAATCTTGAAACACGTATTTAATTGTTTATTACAAAGAGTCCCTATATCAATTTTGAGACCTCTAGCATCAATATTTGCGGTAATTTCATACAAACTTCCATCCCCTATTTTAAGGGGTTGGGGGGTTAAATTTCCAACTTTTGGATTTTTTTGTTGGTTGTGTGCTAATACTAGCTTATATACCTACCAAATTTCAGAAATTAAGTTTTTATTATACCTATATACTTATGGGAAACCCCATACGAACTTCCAACCCCCTAATTTTATGGATGTGGGGTGATTAACTAAAAATCCTGAAATACGTATTTAATTGTTTATTACAAAGAGTCCCTATATAAATTTTGAGACCTCTAGCATCAATATTTGCGGTAATTTCATACAAACTTCCATCCCCTATTTTAAGGGGTTGGGGGGTTAAATTTCCAACTTTTGGAATTTTTTTGTTGGTTGTGTGCTAACACTAGCTTATATACCAAATTTCAGAAATTAAGTTTTTATTATACCTATATACTTATGGGAAACCCCATACGAACTTCCAACCCCCTAATTTTATGGATGTGGGGTGATTAACTAAAAATCCTGAAACACGTATTTAATTGTTTATTACAAAGAGTCTCTATATCAATTTTGAGACCTCTAGCATCAATATTTGCGGTAATTTCATACAAACTTCCATCCCCTATTTTAAGTGGTTGGGGGGTTAAATTTCCAACT
This sequence comes from Coenonympha glycerion, assembly GCA_963855885.1. Classification (NCBI taxonomy): domain Eukaryota; kingdom Metazoa; phylum Arthropoda; class Insecta; order Lepidoptera; family Nymphalidae; genus Coenonympha; species Coenonympha glycerion. The sequence goes on from OY979646.1 coordinate 1,824,857, forward strand.
TTTGGAATTTTTTTGATGGTTGTGTGCTAATACTAGCTTATATACAAAATTTCAGCTTTCTAGGTCTTCAGGAAGTACCTAGGAATTTTGATGATCATCAGTGAGTCAGTCAGTCAGTCAGTAAGTCAGTCAGTCAGTGACGAAATTTGGGTTTTTTAGACGTCAATAAAATCTAAAGTATAAGACCTATAAAATTGAAACTTTATAGGTTTAATAAGTTCACTGGCGACATCATTTTCCGAGAATTTTGATTATCTGAAATAATTCAGGCCTATGTTATAAGGGTTTAAAAATACGGCGAAACACTTCGAGAAAAGATAGGTAGTGCCCTCGCGCTTCGCTTGGCTCGTCTTGGCGGGGACACTACCGTGTCCCCAGATAAAATTAATATTTAAATAAAATCGGCCAAGTGCTAGTCGGACTCGCGCACCGAGAGTTCCGTACGATATAATATTAGAAAAAGTTAAACCATAAGAATCCTATTTTTACCGAATCGCTAACTTAACTTTGTTTTTTTGAGGTTAAAAAGTTTTTTTTGGGGGGGTGGGGGAAAGGTATTTTTTTCGACAGTTTTCTCAATAATTTAAAAAATCTGTTTTAGAATACGTTACGTAGTAAAGCCCTTTCATATGACCCGGTTTTCCCCGTTTTTAAATTAAAATAATCAGCGGGCCAACATCATCTGCTACTTTTCCAAATTTCATGTCGATATCTTTAATAGTTACTGAAATGAAGGGTCGTGACACACAGATAGACAGACAGACGAACAACAAAGTGATCTTACAGGGGTTTCGTTTTTTTTTCTTTTGAGCTACGGAACTCTAAACATAAACCCTAATTTAATAACAATCGGTTGAGTTTGGTAACAAACACGAACGGTTTTTAACCAACTTCAAAAAAAGGAGGAGGTTCGCAATTCGTCGGAATCTTTTTTTTTATCTATGTATGATCACCGATTACTCGAAGACGCGTGGACCGATTTGCAAAATTCTTTTTTAGTTTAAAAAGGTTTTGTTTCCAGTTGGTCCCATTTTAATCAGGTCAGAATCTGATGATGGGATCCTGGAGAAATAGAGGGAACTCTTCAAATTTTATATGGACACTTGAAACAATTTGGGTATTATTTGAAAGAGTAATATTTTCCAAGTTGTTCTATGGTCATCAGGTCAGGATCTGATCATGGGATCTTGGTGAAATCGAGGGAACTCTTCAAATTTTGCTAGTATACTTGAAGCGAATTGGATATTTTTTATAGTTACTGGTGCATTTGCTAGCGGATGCTGATTTGGTGACTAAAGTCATCAAGTCAGGGTCTGATGATGGGATCTTGGTGAAATTGAGGGAACTCTTCAGATTTTATAAGCACACCTCAAGCGATTTGAGTATTTTTACAACGCCTTGTGCATTTTATTGTTTTTTACTAAAAAGTAAAAAATAAAAATGGGAAATGCTTTCCAAAAAACCAACTTCAAATGCCACTACAAAGAGTGAAATAATTTTTATTTAAATTTTTGGTACCTACACCAATTCGAAGTCGGGCGATTGTCTATAACTTCGTCGTTTCGATGTATCGAAACATTGCCCGACTTCGAATTGGTGTACATTAAAAATTATATGTATACCTATTAGATAATATATTGTTTAAATTATTTTAATTTATTAGTTTAATTAATACAATGGTTACGAATGAATAATGCATTGGTACCGTTTCACAGATAAGGTGGTTTATGCAAACGATGTTATATAAATATCGACGATATCGACTGCCTGAATTTTACACAAACAACGTGCCTAGAACTAGGATTATACTTACTTGTTAACTGTACTATTTTTTAATATTCTATATTATACCTACTACAATTTATACATTGCTTATATTTTTTTATAATAAATCTATTCATGGCCTATAATATAAAGGATTCCGTGGGTCTGTTATTTTGTGTTGAGATATGGAACTTTAAAAAAAACATGGACATTGGACAAGTCTGTGGGTGTGGACCTGTGGTATACCTTTAGTTTTATTTAAAGTAACTTTTAACTAAAAATACTAACTAACACAATAGGAATATAATTATTTATTGTACTCATTACAATAATATTATACAGATGGGTACTGCATTTTAAGTAATTTCCATTTTTTTCCTCTAGAACTTATTACGTGACATCTCATTTTATTCAATGACCTCTTGTTCTATACTATACCTCCAAACCGAGAATAGAATTGTCTTTCGGTTAAGTTTACAAAAAATAATTTTTTTTCTTCTCTTAAAAATTTACTTCGAAATGAAAACATTGGTTTCAAAAAAAGATACATGTACAAATGTATCTGTTTCTGCCAATCGTATAAATTCCGACTCGACTCAATACAATATATAGGCACAGATAAGGTGACGTCGCAATATTCCGAATTCAATCCTATTCTCATTATGAAAGTAAGTATAGTAGAAGAAAAGGGTAATCCCCGGCTAGAACGTGCTATCCAATTAAACTCTTGAAGCTGCTCAAAGCCGAGGCGGCGTTTATACAGGAGGGGCTCTGGCAGTAGTATTCCTCGTAGATGGCCGGCACACAGACGATAAAGAAGTTGGCTGCGACTAACTTCAGGCCGTATTCTTCAGCGATGGCGACCACATTGAACTTGTAGCGTTTCACGCCAAACCTGAAAATGTAATATTGACATTTAACATAAATCTACATACATATAGAAATAAAAATAATAATATGGTGTATGCGTCAATCGTACAAAAGATGATTGAATAATGTAATTTTGTTTACAACCGACTTCAAAAAAGATGGAGGTTCTCAATTCGACTGTATTTTTGTTATGTTTGTTACCTCGTAACATTTTACTGGGTGAACCGATTTTTAAGATAATTTTTAGGGTTCCATACCAATTTGGTAAAAATGGAACCCTTATGGTGAGACTTTCTCCGTCCGTCCGTCTGTCACACTCGATTATTTCAGTAACTATCAAAGCTATCGACTTGAAATTTGGAATAGTTTTAGGTAATAGTGACCCAACGCCATTGCACTCATAAAATATTGAAAAATGTTTTTATTTATATTTAAAAAGGGGGAAAAACCGGGACTTCGAATTTTCAAAATGAGTTAACAATATTGAGTGGGGTATCATATGAAAGGGCGTTACTTGTGTATTCTAAAACCGATTTTTATTTATTTTTATGTCTGATAGTTTTGGATTTATTGAGCAAACTGTCGAAAAAAATACCGTTCCCCCCGCCTTATCTCCGAAGTTTATCAATCGAAAAATCTGAAATAATTATGATTAATAGACATTAATGTATATTTTACAGAAAAAATAAAATCAACTCCCTAACTATTATACTTTTTTTGATAATAACAATAAACCACCAAAAACAAAGTTACGTTTGCGGTTCGCCAACAAAAGTACCTACATGTAAATTATACTCGTAAATTCATGAACAAAAGTGATTCTTTCAATGTTTTAACTTCTTTTATGGTATGGAACCCTCGGTGCGCGAGTCCGACTCGCACTTGGCCGGTTTTTTGTTAATTACTCGTAATTTAGTTACATATTATTAATTACTAGTTTTGCCCGATAAAATGTCCTTTAGCAAGCTTGAGTCTATATTTCGTCAAAATTGCTTACATCTTTCAATATTTTATTAAACCGTAAATTGTGTAGTAAAGTGGATTATCAATTGACTGTAAGGGTAGGATAGTAGGATATTTACCGACGACTCAACAAGGCGATAACATTGATGGTTTTTGTGTGCTCGTAAAGCGCGATGGTGTAGCGATGGCATCCCGATCCCGGGTAGGGGGTGGGGGTGATGTACGAGGCGATGACCTCCCCCGACTCGCACCCCGTCCCGCCGTCGATGTTCGTTACGAACCAAACGAGGTAGTTTTTCAGTTCGGGGTACTGAGCTGATGGGATGTCAGGGTCTGGAATTATTACCGATAGCTCAATAGGATATACATATAAAGGTTAGGATAACGGAAATATTGTTTAGGTTAGGTTTCAGAATTTGACCGCTTGGGGCGCTGGTAGATCTATGGAGAAATCCGTTCCGTTTATTCGAAAGTTGTGCGAAACCTATAAAATTGATCTTGTTAAATTGACTGAAATTGATAACGTTACTGCCATTCAAACAACTGTAATTTCCTTACATTTTTGAATAACATTTCATTCCATTCATCGAATCGAAATAATACTTATGTCAGATGTATGTACCCTATTTGGCTTTGGATTTTTGAAAGCTTACTTCAGACTGAAAGATTACTTCAGAGCGACAAAGTTACCTGCAATTATGAATAGATCTATTTTTGAAACAAAATTTCTTTTCAGACGGTACACTATGTCTTTTGTCCTGAGTCAATTTAGAAGTTGAAATTCTAGTCTTTAGTAAAGTTATGCTTACCGAACATTATAATGGTGTAGTTGACTCCAGTCTGAAAGTCGTATTCGATCCTCGGTGGGACCGACAGCCTAGTTTGCGAGATCACATTTCCCAGACACACGTCAATGCTAGGGTAGTATGCCTAAAAAAAGTACTTTTTGATACAGGTGCAGAAATAATGTCATTTCCTACCTACAAAAGTCAATTTTAGTGACCTGCAAATTAAAAACTACAAAGACAATTATTACTTTCATGTCATGCGTATTTTGGGGAGTAGATAATAATAATATCTAAAAACGTTGAGAAACAGATTTTTTATAACTGGCTTAGTTTTTGAGTAATTAGGTAAAAGGTCGTTTTTCTGTTATATTCTTCGGCGACGCTGCATGTCGCACCCATAAACGTATCCGTGAGAGTGACAAAGACAAAAATAAATTCGATAAATCCCCTTAGTGATTAAACAAGATACAAATTTACTGCATCTCTTCTTATCCCCGTTTTAGATGTCCCACTGCTGGGCAAAGCCTACTTACCTTCACAACATTTTGAGGCACCTCGGGTAGAATATAGGGTACGTAGTTATTTTTCTTGAAAGCCTCTTGAATTTTCGCGTTGCCCTGTACTGCTAACACTGCAATGCACTGCAGTGCCACTGCGACAGCGACGTAAGCAAGGGACCTCATTTTTTTAGCCAATAAGTGCAAAGGAAATCTAAAAAAATAATTCTCGTTATAAAACTCTAGGTATTGATATTCCAACAGCCAAATCAGTTTAGCATTGGTTTAGCATAACATTGATACATCTATACGTTTTTGACAAAAATTTTGCTCATAAGTAACTACTCATTTAGCTACTTCATATTGTAGTAATGACATTTTAAATTTCTAAATTTAGTGTGTGTAAAAATCTACTGTATCTCTTACATAAGTCAAGGCCTTACTCTATGCCATCTAGGCATAGAGAATAACTTCTGAATTAAGGGATAGTAGACAGTTTAGACACGTTAATTTAGAAATTTTAAAACAGAGTCGCTACCATTGGTACCCAACAGTTCCAAATCTGTAAAACTGCAGAAAATGATCTTACGAACCAAAATGAGGTGAATGGAAAATTTTCAAAGAACATTAAAAAAAAATTAGCTGTACTACTAGTATTTTCTAGCTGTGGTACTAGTATTTTTGCAAAGTTCAATGCCGTAAGCCTACAGTGTGTAGTTTCAGTGTAAACATTTAAATTACCACTTACTTATTAAATTATATTAATATTATAAAAAAAATATATTATAATAAAAAATAATAAGTAAACTAAATAAAAGATTGCACCTGAATTATTCGGCGTGACTAATCTCCAGTTTTTTATGCCTATTTAAGTATTAATTTTAACCACATGTAACTTTTTATAATGCGTTTAACTAGGGCAATGTCATGTCATGTCGATAAATAATCGATACCTAAAATAAACTGAACTAATAAATAAAGCGTTGTTACTTTATCAATTAAACAATTAAAAATTAAGAACACAAATACCTATGTTGTTACTTTTTTAGGGATCTGTACCTAACTGAATATTTTTTAAAACATGCTTTTATACCTACGTCCATTATTTTTTCTCTGCAAACCCTCTCGTTTGATATCCATATCACAGATCGTATAAATTAAAAAAAAAATTAGCCCTCATAAAAAAAAAATGTGTTCGAAAAAATTGGCTATAAATAAACATAAATCATATTTATAACATTGGCTTATAAATCTATGGACCGCGGGTGTAATACAAATTCCACGATTAAAGTGTCCCGAGGGTACATGTGTATTTTTATAAACAAACTAAAACATTGTAATTTATGTCTTAAGGAGCACACCACGGGTGTGCCCGCGAAATTCAAATTTTTTGTGGTTTTTCGCGATTTTTAAGCTGATAAGACGTATTAGGCTTATGTCAGTCAAATTGCGATAATTCCAAGATCATCTTCACGTATTTATATAAAAATCTCTGCTTGAAAGTGTTGAGTTAAATAAATTAATCCGAGATTTGCGAGTTGCTCACTTAAAACTCTTTACTCGGACTAATTTCCTAGGATAGACATTTTTATGCAAAAATTTTGATGCAAACATGTAAAGAAGTAACTGCCATTCTCGCAAAATGACTGCCTATAAGCCTATTATGTGTAGTTAGCGTACAAATTGCAAAAAACCACGAAAATTTTGAATTTCGCGGCCAGATTTCGCCTTAAACCATTATTATGCACTATAGTGTAGTGTGCTATATACAGCCTAATTTTGCTTAAGTGCGATTGGAACTCTTTTCGCGTTTTGGATTTCATTTGATTCGGACACTTTTTAGCGTTGACCCGAAATCCTTAGTTTATAAATCAATGGATAAGAGAATTTTATATATGGGAGAAATATCCGTGGTTTACCTACCTCTTCTGCATTAGGTACGGAATCGTGTCCGACTCATTGTGACTCGCACTTGGACGGTTTTCTTATTTCAATGGAATTAAAATTCCTATTGTCGAAAATGTAGGTCTACGGAATTACTCACATAAAATAACCTTATTTATTATCATCATATCGCTCGAAAGTGCGTATATTTTATGATATAACTTTTAATTAATTAGCATACTAAATAACAAACATTCAATACTTGTACCGTAAAGCGATATATAAATTCGAGCTAGCGATAATTATTTCTTGCGTTACTCTTTACTAACTGATCAGTGAGTGCTGATTCATATTTATTTCAAGTAGGTAAAAGTACTTAAACCTACAATAAGTGTGTATCTGACTCCAATATTTTTATTACCTTATAAACTAGGATAAAAATAAAGACGTTAAATGAAAAAAACAAATTAAATCGATCATATTATAACACAAAACGTATAAGCATTGAATTTTTTTTAAACTAACTATATATTAACTAGGATAAAAATAAAGACGGTAACTGAAAAACAAATTAAATCGATCATATTATAACACAAAACTAATAAGCATTAAATTTTTTTAAACTAAGTAAAACTACTATAAAGTAACTATATTTAGGCCTTACGCGAAATTAAATTTGACTACGAACATGACATATAAATTAAGACTTTTAATACCTATGAATAATGATGACATAATATTTTATTATTAAAAGTGGATAACACCTCATAATATAATATGAACTACCATGTCTCAATGTCATACAAACGTGATACCAAAATCATTTGTAATTCGTGTATATTTCGATCATGTTGTGGTGTTATTCGGGTTCGTATGGTAATAATCTATGCTCCTGGCCATATCTGGTTCCGAAATACTGTTGTTAAACGAAATTGTAAACGAATTTAGTTTTGCTTATTTTCATGTCAAAGAGGACATGTTTTCTGCTTATTTGTTTTGTAATAATAACAACACTATCTCACGTCGCATTTGTTCAGGAGCTCAGTTTTTATTGTCCAGCTAAAGAAAAACACCAGTTAATAAAGAAAGTTACAAGTTTTCATTCATAATTTTTGGTATTACGGAACTCGACCAAAGTTATAAAAATTTTAATCAAAATTGATTATTATTTTATTTTAAAGAAATATTTCCGAACTAAATATGGCCAGGAGCATAGATTATTACTAATATCTGGGTGACCGAGCTTCGCTCGGTAGTTTAACTACTGGCTGATAGATGGCAGCAGAAATGCTTCGCTCGGTAGTTTAACTACTGGCTAATAGATGGCAGCAGAAGTCATATTTTTTTTGGTAAATTCGACATTTTCTAAAAATGAATCCTAGCTAGATCGATTTATCGCCCCCAAAACCCCCTGTATACTAAATTTCATGAAAATCGTTGAAGCCGTTGCCGAGATCCAGATTATATAGAAATATATATACAAGAATTGCTCGTTTAAAGGTATAGGATATATAAATCCGAATAACACCACAACATGATCGAAATATTCACGAATTACAAATGATTTGGTATTTTGCATTAACGGAGACATCGTAGTTTACAGGCCCCTTAATTATTTATAAGTGTTTGAACTGAAATAATCTAATTAATAATAGTAATAGTGTATAACAAAAACATAATTTATGTATGAAACACAAATAATAATATAAAGTAAGGCAAATTATGTCAATCCCAGTGTTAAAATGTACGAATGTTAAATTATCATATTATGTAGCGTATCAGAATAAAGGCTTTTTATTTTATTATTTTATTATATTTAGGCCTAGCGATTGACTGTCATCACACGGCACACCTGATGGAAAGTGATGACAGTCTAAGTTGGAGCGCGCTTGCTTATGAGATGCCTATTCACTCTTGATTTGAAGGTGCCCAACTTAAAGTTCTTAGTAGTTTTTTTTTACGCTATACAAGTTAGTACTTGACTGCGATCTCACCTGATGGTAAGTGATGATGCAGTCGAAGATGTTAGCGTACTAACTTGGAAGGGGTAAGTTATGTCACTTCAACGGTTTCTACACAGCATCGTACCGGAACGCTAAATCGCTTGGCGGTACGTCTTTGCTGGTAGGGTGGTAACTAGCCACGGCCAAAGCCTCCCACCAGACCAGACCTAAGCCAATTTAGAAATTATAAAATTCTAAAGTGGCCCGTGGCGGGAATCGAACCCGCGACCTCCCCAACTCGAATCCGAGCGTGCGTCCCCTGCGCCACGGAGGTCGTCAAAAGTCAGAGATAGAGACATTGTGACGTCACACCTTAATAGTAGCTTCATGCGGCTTCATCACAGACTTGTATACTAAAGAAGGGCGAACAGCGCGAAAAAATGTCGCCAGTTTATGGGTGTCATTAGTACCAACAGTATAAGGCCACGCCGTAGTTTGGTCAGCGGCGGCGGCGGTATTTTGGTAGATGACGTTACTGTTTGCTTGTATGAAGAAGGTTTACGTAAAATATTCGGATCGGCCTATCTTTACTATTTTTATGTAAGTATTGGCTTCATACAAGTTTTTTCGTTTTGCTAGAAAGGCATTGAAGATGACGACCCTCCAAATCCGAAATTAAAATGCCTGAAACTGTGTAAATCTTTGTTGTATTTTAATATTTTTTCAGTGAACATCATTATTTTTAGTCTACTTTATAATGTAGTACATAATATTTTTTGTCAAATTCGAAGTAAGTTTACATTAAAAATAACAACGACTTTTCAAAATACAGTATTAATTTATTCAATACACAAAAATTAAAAAAATCTTGTTATCTGTAAAGTGACATTAAACTGTGCAACAAACTAAACAGTTCCCACAATCTACTGTCCCAGTTGCCAAACAGCTGCAAAGTGCGAGCAGTAAGGAAATACGCGGATAAAGATGCCACACAAACGCAAATCGCCGCGGTTTCGCGCGCCGCCGCCGTTGCCACCTGCCGATGTTACGAGTACATTACAGAGTACCTAGTTACAGTTAGAGTATATCTCTGTTAATAATAATATCAAGTTACAAAAATGTCATAGAACAAGAGTTATTAGTATTAATGTAAACGACTACAAGACAAGAGCGATATGGTATTTTTATTTAGCCCCGGATTGGTTACCAAACAGTAGTTAACCTTTTTCAGGTTTGATGTAACCATCTTTGTCAGTTACAATGCACTTGTCAACGAGTGCAGTTCTGCTCCTCGTCGCCACGTGTGTCGCCGGCGCGAATGACAAAAACTCAAGGCTGGAGACAGCGTTCACCAGGCATACGTTGGTTCCTGTACTTTTCAACTGTCCTCCGACATACGAACTCTCGGTAAGCAATTCTTACACGACTGCCCAAAAAAGGAGTGTAATATTTTAAGAGTTCATGTAATATATTATGTATGTATGTATGTATGTATGTATGTGAGTTTCTTTATTCCACCATAACTTCTGAACAGCTGAATAGATTTGGACAATTAATGAGGTATCGGTAGAATCCTTACATCATTCCGGGACATACATTTTTTGGGAAAAGTCGTTTTACAAGGCAGTCGGGTTTTTTAACTTTTTTAAATTATTTACTTGTTTATTCAATTTGCAAATGTGTTCTTACTCAAAATTTTATTGTTTTAAACTTCTAGGAGTAATAAATATTTTTAACTTGTGGAGCAAATAAAAAAAATTAAACAATATAGGGCCAAAGGATAAAATGTGGTGATTTAAATAGAATTCATGTGTATGGAATGCCAGCATACTGGTGGTGACTGGTGAGGCACAATTCACAGATAATAATAGCTGTGCTATTCTACAAAATGAAATAGCTGCCAGACAGCTGCCAACCCGAATATGGCATGACAAATTGTACTCTATTACAACTGACAAATTCATAGATGCAGAGATGTACGCTCGTCGCTGTTTTGCAGAATAGCACGGCAGGAGAGAAAGGTCACCAGACACTTTCCTTCGGACATAAATTCCACCAGACGCTTTAAATCTCTCAAAAAATAGACCTATTTTTTGGGAGCGAAATAATCTCCAATACTTATATTAAAAGTTTACTTACATTATAACGTCTAGTTAAAATCCTATACCTTTAAACGAGCAATTCTTGTATATATATTTCTATATAATCTGGATCTCGGCAACGGCTCCAACGATTTTCATGAAATTTAGTATACAGGGGGTTTTGGGGGCGATAAATCGATCTAGCTAGGATTCATTTTTATAAAATGTCGAATTTACCAAAAAAATAATAAAATATGATTTCTGCTGCCATCTATTAGCCAGTAGTTAAACTACCGAGCGAAGCACTCCTGCAGCTGCCATCTATTAGCCAGTAGTTAAGGGCGATGGGTACCATCTGGGCGCGAAAATTCAAATTTTATTTAGTTTTTCGCTCATAGTGGGCTAATTATACATTCAAGGCTAATGGCAATGTGTTTTGCGGGCACAACGTTTATGCATCTACATGTTTTTAACAAAAACTCTGCTCAACAATACTCATTTACTTCATATTGGTTCCCGATAGCTCGAAATCTTTGAAACTGCAAAAAATTATCTTTCGGGAACCAATATGAGATGAGTGGGAACTTTCGAGCAAAATTTCTATTAAAAACATGTAGATGCATTAAAAGTAGGCCCGCAAAATGCATAGTCATAAATCTTCAATGTGTAGATTTGCGAAAAACTAAATAAAATTTGAATTTCGCGGGCTGGTAGGGCCGCAACACCTTAAACTACCGAGCGAAGCTCGGTCACCCAGATATTATATATTATATACGTCTATGATATTTTAATTGAAGTTAATTTTTGAAAAAGCACCACAATTTGCCCTTTAGAAAATAAGTTATATCTAGTGGATTCTTGAATCATATCGGCGAAACCATCGTCACCCTTTTTAACCGACTTCAAAAAAAGGAGGAGGTTCTCAATTCGTCGGAATCTTTTTTTTTTTTTAATGCATTCAAATTAAGTACAGTGCGACAAGGCTATTTTGGCGCGTGGCCAAAGTCTGAACTAACGCCGCTATCTTGTGCTACTGTTTGATAGTTCGCTCTGTCAGTAAATCACTATTGTATGTTATGTTGTATCTGCTTGATATTGGCAAAAAATCTGCAAACTATAAAGATTCTGCCAAAATGCCAAGAATATGCCACCTTACTAAATTCGCCTAATTTTGCCTACTGAATAGATAAATAGCAAAAATTGCATCTATTTAGCCTAAAAAATTTGCCCAAATGGCAGAATCCTGCCAGAAACGGTCACAGTCGTCCTTTTTCCAGGTCCACATCAACCAAATCAAAAGTTAAGGCCAAAAGTTAGCGCACCAATCAAGTTGTCCATTTTGTTACCATAAGAAACCCTTAGGTGAAGTGTGTCAACTCATTCAAAGATTTAGAAATAAAGCTCCATTTTGTGTAATCATGTGTTTTTTAGGTGCGGTTCTCGACTGAGATAGTGAACCTGGGTAACAAGATCCCTGCGTATTCAGCCTCCATGCCGCCCTACATTTATTATGATGCGGACCCCAAATGCTTGTACACGATTATAATGACCGGTATGTATAGGGTCTACCGAGGCCTTGCAAGTCTTTATAAAGCCTGGCGTCGACTACAGCAGAAACGAGTCGAATCGAATCGAGTCGCATTTATTCCTATAGTGTTCGGGAACCAATATAAGGTGAATTTTATGCAAATGCTTAAACGTTATGACAAGTATGAAGGACCTCTAAAAACATTGCATAGGGAGTCAACAAGGCGCCCTGAGAAAGCGACAAAAGCTAGCGCCTTCCTAACCCATAACCGTGGTCCGTGAGGTTGACTGGGCCAAGCTAGGTGGAGAGATGTTTCTAAAATCCAGCGATATTTGGAGCATCCCACGAGACATTTTCCCGTTTTAAATGCCATAAAGTGCTCTCTTTATTGGACATTCTTTTCCTTTCCCGAAAGTTGGAACTAAGCCCTTAGATGACAGTTTTTGTAAGTGAAAACTGTCACCTATCGGCTTAGGCGTTTCTTAAAGTGTTAGTGAAAACGGGCATTAGTTTCTGCGATACGGTACGCCGCTTCACTTCGCCCAACTCACCTCATCTCATTTTCCGCAGGAGCTGACGGGGACAGTGCTGGCGCACCAAAAAACCGCGAATTCCTCATAGCCTGCTTAGTGAACACGCCAGGAAACAATCTTGAGAAGAGCACCTACCTCACGCCCTACTTCATCCCGAATCCACCCCCGGGTTCCGGCTACCACCGCATCGTCATCGTGGTATTCAAACAGTCAAAAAAGATTGACACTACTTGCCCGAACTTGCAAAAGTAAGTCGCACCCCAGACAACGAAAGACGAACTCAATTCCTTGTGTACTCGAGCGCGTCGGCCGTCAAGTGTGCTGAAGATGTCCTGAAGACCACTCCTCCCATTTTCCACAGTCATTCAAACCCTCTTAGGATGCTTGTTCACCAAATGTGTGCGATTTTTTGCAAATGCCGTGTGAAACACGGACTTCTCCGGGATAAAAAGTCGACTATGTTTGGACCAAGTTAATCTCCATTTCAAAAGGCCAAATCGGTTCAGCAGATTGAGAATGATGGGGTAAGGTCTGTTTTCCCCGCATTAATCGATCTGTTTTGTTTTGTGTTGTTGTTTGGTAGAATCTGTTTTCCCCGCATGTTACTACCTGGATACTTTAAAAAAAAAAGAGTGAATAGGCATCTTCTAGGTAAGCGCGCTCCATCTTCGACCACATCGACACTTTCCATCAGGTAAGATTGTGGTCAAGCGTAAACCTATAATATAGTATTAAAAAAAATCACTGATCTCTATCTCTGGCTTAATCATTCTATACATCGATATATTCTATAAATCTGACAGTTCTTTTTTGTGCCGAGGAGCACCACCCCCTAACGTCCACGGTACTAAATTGACATATTTGTTGGTAGTGGACCATCGTCGTTTTGAATGTCATTTTAGTAACATAAACGCTCATGCTAGGGTACGCAACAATCAGCGCCAAAATGGCGAAAATCGTCTTCATTTTTACGTTGACAGTCAATCTAGAGATTGACCAGTGTAAGATACATGCACACACATACTAACTTTCGCCTTAATCCTACATTAACATTGACTTTTTTTCACAGCTTACACAGAAACAACACCCGCTTCTCTACAAGAAACTTCGCGGCGACATACGGACTTGGAAACCCCTATTATGGCAATTTCTTCATCTCGCAGAGAACCATTTGTCCCGATGACCAAAATATTTCGTTTTCGTGTGTGTTATGATATTTGTAATTATTAAGTTTGGTAGCTATAGTATTTTTAAAAATGGATGAGAACGACGTTTCTGATGTATAAAATTATTTTTTTAAATAAGAAGTATTAAAAAATAAAGATGTATAGAAAAAACATTTACGAAAAAATTTAACAACGAAAGGAAATCATTGAAAATAAATTATTTTAAAATTCATGTGCTCGTATTAATTATTGTGTACATCCTTTTAATTGCAGTTTGCGTTTGACTTATCTACCTTATCTACCCGCAGACCTATAAATTATGCTTCCCCTTTATAGGTTTCTGTGGTTACAATAAAACTGAAATAGGACAGATTAATTTGTTTTGTTATAATCCGCTACTTGAAAAAATGCGGTATGGTACAATATGCAGGAACAGTGACCTCATAAAACACCACACACAATTTTCCAACACTCTTCTATACACGTTTCGTCCCAACACCGGGACATCCTCAGGTCAACATCCGACTTCACAATGCAAAATCGCAGAGTCTACGAGATTTCTTAGACAAATGCAACTACAGACATATTGGGGAAAGTATTTGATGATCTATTGCATCATCAACTCATTGGATATATTTTGAAGTCAAGTAATATACATTTTGGCTTCAGAAAACTCTATTCACAGAAACTGCTATTTATTTATTTATTACATAATATCCCTGCTAAACTTACAGCTTGCGCCAATACGTTTAGCAAGTCAGAGTCTGAGTACAATCGTTGATGACATAATTACAATTTGATATTTTTGAAATGAAATAAATTTATACAAACTTATATGAAACAGCCGTGCTATTCTGCAAAACAGCGACGAGCGTACATCTCTGCATCTATGAATTTGTCAGTTGTAATAGAGTACAATTTTGCATGCCATATTCGAGTTGGCAGCTGTCTGGCAGCTATTTCATTTTGTAGAATAGCACAGCTGATCTAGGCTCTGGTGTTGAGCAATTATTAGTTCCTTAAGAACGGAAAGTGCTTAGTGCGCAAAATGTTGGGGCACTTTTCGCATAGTACTGCTATACTCATGGGTCTGAAGCAGACTGCAACTATACAGATAGAAAGACCCCGGTATATGATGTCTGTCTTGATCTATTAGATTGATTAGCATTTGATCAGGTGTACTATAAAAATTATGAAAAATATCTTCGCATCTTAAATGTGCCTACCGTTTGATGTATGGCTCTCAACCAAATCGGTTTTATTGGGCAGATAGATTAGACTCATGAAATGTATTTGTTTGTGTGTGTGTATGTGTGTGTGTGTGTGTGTGTGTGTATGTGTGTGTGTGAGTTTGTAGGTGTGTGCCGATTTCAAAAAAATTCTACATGACTAAAACTTTAGTAACACTTTGGATAAGTGTAAAAAAAATGTCTTACAACATCATACGTCTATACGCTGTTAAACTATATAGATGATAAGGACGAGCATAAGAACAAAGACTTCTATGTAGGTATCCCTACAAGAACGAGCATCTTCTGCATCTTGGCCGCAAGTGTATTGCCGCGGGCCGGAGACTCAGTCGCCGCAGATGGTGAGCGAGGCTAAATGGGATTAAACCACGATTATTACGAATGCGATTGTTTCAGTGGGCCCCACGTGCCATGGCGGAAACCTCGTGAGCCAGATCCAGATACTTTCGCTTTTTCTCTGACTCAGCTCTTACGAGGTTCGCGTCATATGGGATCATACCTCGTGAGGTCTATCATCACGACATCAGGCTTATTAGCTAAAACTGTCCTTCCGTGATGATCCGTGAGGTCCAGTTATGAAATATGAACAGTATTTTCGCTTTGAAATAGTCACAAAATATTTTGTCCACTCCTTCATGTAATTGGAGGTTAAAAGGAGGCAAGGAGGAAAACAGAAATCACTTATGCGGAAAAGAGTAACTTTTCACACTCCAAACACACACACGGGGGGTTGTAGGTGGGGGGGTCGAGCACCCCCCTCCCATCTCAAACACCCTGGCTGTGCTCTTCATTCGTCTCCGATATCCTCAATCATCAGCTCTCTCATATTCTTCCTCCTCATGAATTTGGCCCTTCTGTACGACACCATCCGTGAAAAAAAAATTTTCATACTTTTAATTGTTCAGGACAGGTGATCAATCAGTGAATCAGCACTAGTAGCTAAATATATAGTAAAAACCAAAGACACCTATTCTATAGACCCGGCGGACCGTGCGAAAAAATGTCGCCAGTTTATGGGAGCAAAACCCCCTCCGGCGTCAGTAGTAAGCTGTAAGCCTATACGCAGTATTTCGCAGGAGTTTCGACACATGGCTCTACATTTTCTTGTATGAAGAAGGTTTACGTAAAATGTTCGGATGGGCTCATCTTGATGTTATTATCATAGGTAAAAACGGAACACTACCTACTGCAGAATGGAACCATTCGGCACGAGCCTGACTCGAACTTAGCCGGGTTTTTTTTAATTTAATCATACAGCCTACTTTAAATGGAAAACTGACAACAATAAATAACAATAATAAATTATTGTAAATGTAGGTCTATACGAAAATATCTAATCGAATTAACCTTCTTAATTACCGTTATGTTATACTTATAACGTAATTAATCTGTATAATAAGTAACATTATAACACGCACCATTAGATAAAAGTAAAACGATGTACTTACCTTCTTATAAATTGGAGCTAACAATAATAATATTTATTGCGTTACTCTTAGTTACCTGAACCATAGGTGCTGAAAATTAAGGGCAAGTACTTAAAAATATTCAAATTATTTATTACACGTCTTATATTGTTTGAAAGTTTGTGTAGCATAGTTTTTTTGGGGACAAATAACCTCTAAGTTCACACACACACACACACATACACACCCACACATACGTACTCGACACAATACCTATAATATAAAGCACAGCAAGCGAAGCTGCAAGTTGCCGCTTGCGCCATTATCAGTGTTTTTTTTACGCTTCACAAGTTAGTACTTGACTGCGATCTCACCTGATGGTAAGTGATGATGCAGTCGAAGATGTTAGCGTACTAACTTGGAAGGGGTAAGTTATGTCACCCCAACGGTTTCTACACAGCATCGTACCGGAACGCTAAATCGTTGGGCGGTACGTCTTTGCTGGTAGGGTGGTAACTAGCCACGGCCAAAGCCTCCCACCAGACCAGACCTGAGCCAGTTTAGAAATCATAAAATTCCAATGTGGCCCGTGGCGGGAATCGAACCCGCGACCTCCCACTCGAATCCGAGCGTGCGTCCCCTGCGCCACGGAGGTCGTCAAAATAATACCTATGTACCGAGTATACGGTTGATTTGATAGGTCCCAAAGTCCCAAACTTAATCATTTCAGGTTTGATGTGACCATCTCCGTCAGTTACAATGCACTTGTCAACGCGTGCAGTTGTGCTTCTCGTCGCCACTTGTGTCGCTGGTACGAACAACAAAAACTCAAGGCTCGAGGAAGCATTCACCAGCTTTATGTTGGTTCCAATGCTTATAAACGAAGTTCCGAATTTCGAACTCTCGGTAAGCATTTCTTGTTTAAATAAAAAAATATATATATATAGATAAATATAACCAATACCAATTCTCCAGACCAACGACTGACTGACAGAAAAGTATACTGCCTAGCCGTCTCGTCGCCGCAGACCATTCGCGAATACTAAATTGACAATTTAGTGATTCAGTATACGAGAACAGGCACCCTTGTACAAGCTATATTAAAATAATTAAACTTAAGCTTTAAACTACAATGTGTTTGTGCTGAAAAGGCTACTGCCACAGTATGATGCTGCAGTGATTACCAGCTGCAGCGCTGATTTTCAAAACATAATTTTAAACTCTTTTTGATGAACAACAACTGTACGAGGGCTTAGTTGTACGTCTGCCGGATACTTACGTTTCTTTTTCTCTGGAATTAGAGGAATTCCGTAGTCTTCGTCAACCCAATCATTAGTGAACGGCAATTTATGTCTCTTCGACGCACACTCAAGCCAATACATAAAGATTTCGGCTGTGGTGTACCTACTTCAATTTCAGCAACAAGCAAACTCGTCATATTGTTTTTTAATAAATATATAGATAAATATATAGAGGACAACATCACATACATTGCTCCGATCCCATAGTAAGTAGCTTATGCACTTGTGTTATGGAAATCAGAAACAACGAAGGTACCACAACACCCAGACCCGAGACAATGAAGAAAAGTTATTTTTCTACATTGCCCCGACCGGGAATCGAACCCGGAACCTCAGAGATGGCGGCGCCTTGAAGACCGGCACGCTAGCCACTCAACCACGGAGGTCGTCAAAATTGTTGTTATCGAAATAAAAACCTGACAGGTTATTCCCAGAAAGATGGGCTCTATTTTACAAGATAATTTGTTTTCCAGGTCCAGTTCTCCTCTAAGATAGTGAACCTGGGCAACAAGATCCCCGCGTATGCAGCCTCCATCCCGCCCTACATTTACTATGAGGCAGACCCCAAATCCTTGTACACTATCATAGTGACCGGTACGTATAGGGTCTACTGAGTACTGAGGCCTTGCAAGTGTTCATCTTATAAATCGTATAAATCCTTTTAAAAAAATTATTGGAAGTCGGCAAAGTACCCTGAGAAAGCGTCAAAAGGTGCCTTATTCTACCGCGTAATCACGAGGTTCATTAGGCTGTCCCTTAAATCTAGCAATATCTGGAGCGTCTGGAGTCCCTGAGGTGCTCCCTTCTGGACGTTTCTTCCCCATCCTTAACTTGGGTAGATCCAACTATTCAAACTTTAAAATACTTTATTACAATCACTTAAGACGAGTTATTTCACAGATTTCTTTGTGTCATATAAACCTTGCATGCACTTATGAAAGAAACTTAACAAATATAGCGGTTTGATTCCTCGTTCCTGATACCCACTGCAGAATGTCTGGAATACCTGCACAGGCACTGTCTTTCCCACCATCTAAAACCTGAGCGCCTTCATATCAAGACTGAATATGCATTTCCTAGGCAAGCGCACCCCAACTTTGACCATATCATTACTTTCCATAAAGTGTGATCAGCTGTGTTATTCTGCAAAACAGCGACGAGCGTACATCTATGCATCTATGAATTTGTCAGTTGTAATATAGTACAATTTTGCATGCCATTTTCGGGTTGGCAGCTGTCTGGCAGCTATTTCATTTTGTAGAATAGCACAGCATAGTTACCTCTCTTAGTTTCTACGATATGGGAGGCATCAGGCAGCCAGGCTTCTTCCGTTTCCTCTCGTTTTCCGCAGGTGCTGAAGGGGACAGCGCAGCCGCACCAGTGGACCGCGAATTCCTCCACGCCTGCCTGGTGAACACGCCAGGAAACAATCTCGAGAAGAGCACCTACCTCACGCCCTACTTCCCCATGAACCCACCCCCCGGCGGCGGTTACAGCCGCGTCGTCATCCTAACGTTCAAACAGTCTAAGTGGATTGACACTAATACGCCATTCCTGAAGAAGTAAGTCGCACTCCATATTTTTTACTGAGACGAGTCGCTTCCATGCGACTGTCCATAGATGGCGCTGGCTGTAAATGTATGGGGGAATTCGATTCGATTGTACGAAACGACTCGACTCGAAATTTGTACAAAAACCTGTACTAACCCTACAGGCAACCAAAGACTTACTCGATTCCTTGTCTTCTCGAGCGCGTAAGCCGTCAAGTTTGCTGAAGACCGTTCCTCCCACTTATTATAGCCATTAGAGCTAACCCTCTTAGAGTTTCCACCAAAGCGGAGAGAAGAGGAGATGAGAGATGTGCTACATAAAGGAGATGCCGTCAATCGAATGATGTTTCTGAGTGTGCAAGGCGCAGAGACAAACAGCCGCGCGGACCACCAGCGGCGCTGCTCGATCAACATCACCGCTCTGCTCGCTCGCGGTATAAACTTGTATAGGAAAATGAGACATCTCCTCCCCTCTCCGCATTTCCACCGAAGCGATGCGGAGAGATGTGAAAATAACAAAATCTGATGAAATGTTCAAAACACTCCTGTCCTCTCGTCTCTTCTCCGCTTTAGTGGAAACTGGGCCTAATTATTAAGAATGCTTGTCCGCCAAAAACGTATGTAAGTCAGACGAAATAATGAAAATTTTGGTTTTTCGCGTTTCGTTAGAGAAACAATTTCTTTTCCGGGATAAAAAGTAGCGTATGTTTAGTCCAAGTTATCATTTATCTCCATTGCAGAAATAAAAGCCAAATCGGTTTAGAAGCATTAGCAAGCACACATATATTAAAGTAACCTTGGCCTTAATCCTACATTTATAATGTCTTTTTTCACAGCTTAAACAGGAATAATACCCGCTTTTCCACAAAAAACTTCGCGGCAACATACGGGCTCGGAAAACCCCTCGGTGGAAACTTCTTCCTCACACAGAGAACCATTTGTCCCGATGACCAAGAAGTTGCGTTTACCTGTACTTTATGATCTTCGTAAATATTTATGCCGGGTGCTTTTGGATCGAAATTTAAAAATTATTTATTGAACACGTAACTTATCCATGTTGAATTTCTTTTATTTCCGTGCCTATTGTTAGTATTGTTTTACGATAAAGAACGGTCTACGCTAGGCGAATCGAGCACGAACCTTTGCACGAACCGAGCACGAGCGGAGCCGTTTCGCTTCTATAACTACCTACAACGATCATTGTCCTTCAATCCCTTTGTGTTCGTAAATAAAATGGATAATTCTTTTAAAAAAAACCGACTTCAAATGCCGATAACAGGCGGAACGCAGCCGAGCACGAACGAAATGCTCGCAGAGCGCTCGTTCGAGGCTCGTAAGTCGGTCCACACTACACGAATTGTGTTTGGCTCGTGCTCGATTCGCCTAGCGTAGACCCACCTCAGTTTATTGAAACTGATGAACGCCAGTGGACTTTTCTAAAGGAGAATGCCGATTCTTGTATGAATATTGCGTCTTAACCAAATCATCGGTAAAACATTAGAAATATTCTCAATGTTATGTAAAAAAACATTTGTAAGATATTAACAGGGGATTTGTAATAATCTGATTTTCTAAGTGGTTATTTTTTTAAGTTTTAGAAGTGGCATGGCGGTTCCACATGTTTCGAAACGTTTAATTTTTTTTTATTACCTATACTTTTGAACCCGTGTTCACATTTCACTAAAATAAATATATGCGATATTAAAATTTGAAAGAAGATTCTTCATGCATACGTGCTTCTGACGCAGAGTGACGCGTCTAGCCCCTTTTCTGGCATTCTCCTTTCCACAGTCACGATTGCCTGGGTGAAGCTGTAACGTTTTATCTCGGTAATGAATAAAACACATTCGCTAATCTGTGTTCATTATAATCTATACCTACCTACCTACAGTAATTAAATAGATTCATAGTACCCACTGACTCTAACGTCTACGCATGCCTTAGGTACCTACTCTAGCTAATAAGCAAAACAAAACAATGAAATAATAATATGACCACTGACCACTATAATTACGATACAGAGTTTACAGCGTTTAGCGATGCAGAGGGCAATAGGGAAATTTCCCTCCAGGCAGGTGTTGTGCCTGGGGACCGCTTGTGATCCATGCGTGTGACGTCAGAAGTTGTATTTATAGAACGCTCGTCGAATGCTCCGTCAGCGTGTGCTATTGCGCGAGTTACGCCATCCGTCGTCAGCTACCGAAGACCGCTATCGAAGACCGCTACAATCACTCCCCTCTGAGACTGTTAAGTCGTGTGTCGTCGTGGTGCATCTGGTGCGTGTCAACAGCGTGCAGCATCGTGGAAGTGCGTCAGCGATACCGGGTTGACTTGGGTGGACTGCGTGCCGGCGAGGTGTGAGTGACCTTCGAACCGGGAGTCCGTTGATGATGCGGCGGCGCGCGATCAGTGAGTCGATCGGCGGTGAATGACGTGTCGCGGCGACCAGTGAGTCGGTCGGCGAAGACTGGGTGTCTGATGCGAGGAATGAGGTTTGCGGTTGCTTCTTCAATATTGTAGCGGTTGATGTGGTTCTTGCGGTTGCGGTTTCGTTGTTTTGTTGCGTGTTCTTCAGTTGATGTGTGCCCTCTGGTGGTGAATGGTGAAATCACGTCGGGCGGCACCAATTTAGCGATGCAGAGGGCAATAGGGAAATTTCCCTCCAGGCAGGTGTTGTGCCTGGGGACCGCTTGTGATCCGTGCGTGTGACGTCAGAAGTTGTATTTATAGAACGGTCGTCGAATGCTCCGTCAGCGTGTGCTATTGCGCGAGTAACGCCATCCGTCGTCAGCTACCGAAGACCGCTATCGAAGACCGCTACAAGCGCAAGCTGATTAACTGAATCGTTGAATTGAGTGTATGACGTGATCTACGTCCAAAATTCGGTGATATATATATTTTTTACTTTGCAGTTACGATATAAACAACCAAATAAAAATTTCAAAAAAAAAAACTGTGGGTAGGTATTCCCTAATTCGATTCTATTCTCAATTTGGGGGCATACTTAAGTCTATACCTACCGCATAGTAGGTAAGGTATAGACAATGTATGAGATCCCGGAGACTTCTAACATGAGCGCTGAGGAGGGCCGACGGGGTTTCAGTGGGTAAAATTCCTACATAATCCAACCTTGTTACAGATTGGATATCTTAATGAAGATTTCCCCGGAAAAAAAAAGATAAGGTGGTGTATTTTATTGATAAGTTCCCGGCTACTTAAAGAACATAATATCCTCATCTTGATCGTCATCTAAACTCTTGAAGTTTCTTAAAGACGTGTCGAGGTTTGTACAAGAGGGACCCTTGCAGTAGTATTCCTCGTTGATAGCCGGCACACTCGTGATGAAATAGTTGGCTGCGACTAACTTCAGGCCGTACTCTTCAGCGACGGCGACCGCACTGAACCTGTAGCGTTTCACGCCGTACCTGAAAACGTAAATATTGGTATAACATAGATCTAAATGTAAATTGTAAAGATATGGTTAACCTTAGAAGTTAACAGCGCCATATATATTACATTAGATAAGTACTAAACTATGTCAACGTTGACTATATAGAGTAAATTAAATATTTGTTCGTAAATAATTTTTATTTCAAATTACCTACCCACGGAACCTAGGTACACCTACCTACCTACCTACGGTACCTACCTTTAGCGTACCTACGGAAAGTTCTTCTTTTCCGCTTTATTATTGACCCGCGCGTTTGGATTGGGTAAAGGCTTTTTTCGATCATAAACTTCGGAGATAAGGGGGGGACATTTTTTTTTCGACAGTTTGTCCAATAAATCAATAACTATTAAGCATAAAAATAAATAAAAATCTGTTTTAGAATATACAAGCAACGGCGTTTCATAATATATGATATCCACCCCTGTTTTCCTCCCTTTTTAAATAGAAATAAAGACTGTTTTAATATTTTTGAGTTCGCATGACGTTGGTCACTATAACGTATAACTATTTCAAATTTCAGGATAATCTTAATTGTTACTGAAATAATAGAGTGTGACAGACTGACGGACGGAGAAACTCTCACTATACGGGGTTCCATTTTTACCATTTTGGTAGGGAACCCTAAAAAACCAACACTGAGCGGATTGACCACAAGCGCTACAAACCTACACAAATCTAGGCTTTTCTGTCTACATATCTGAATTAGTGATGGTTTGTTGAGGTTTCGTGTCTTTGTTGAGCGTGTGGACGCGGTATCTAGACACGCGGTAGCGTGTCAAGCCAAGTGCAAGTGTAAGATATTACCGATGACTCAACAAAGCGGCAACATCAATCGCTTGAGTCTGCTCGTATATCGACAGTATGTAGCGATGACATCCCGAGCCCGGGTAGGGGGCGGGGGTGGTGTACTTGGCGATGACCTCTCCCGACTCGCACCCCGTACCGCTGTTTATATTCACTTCCAACCAATGGAGGTAGCTGCTTAGTAAGGGCGCCTGCGCTGACGGCACGTCGGGATCTGGAATTATTGTTACCTCATAGTTACATCTACGTATAGTTTGCAAAGTACAGATTGTGACCTTGAGAACTGTCAGAATAAACAGAACCCCCATTCTGTCAAACTCCATACGAATCGAATGAAACATAAGCGATTTTAACAGAGTGGGGCGCGACTTTGTGGATTGAAATAAAAATATCTGGTTGACCGAGCTTCGCTCGGTAGTTTAACTACTGGATAATAGATGGCAGCAGAAGTGGCTCGGTAGTTTAACTACTGGCTAATAGATGGCAGCAGAAGTCATATTTTTATTATTATTTTTTTGGTAAATTCGACATTTTTTAAAAATGAATCCTAGCCAGATCGATTTATCGCCCCCAAAACCCCCTGTATACTTAATTTCATGAAAATCGTTGAAGCCGTTGCTGAGATCCAGATTATATAGAAATATATATACAAGAATTGCTCGTTTAAAGGTATAGGATATAAATACCTATCTTTTAAGGTTGAACCATCATAATGGGTTAGGCTTATGTAAAAACCGAAATTCATGTGGGCAAGGCCGCTGGCAACAACCAGTTAAGTATCTAACAATAAAGCTTACTTACCGATCATGATAATGGTATAGTTGACTCCAGGCTTGAATTCATAATAGATTTTCGGTTGGACCGACACTCTAGTTTGCGAGATCTTGTTTCCTAGACATACTTCAATACTAGGGTATTGTACCTGAAATATTATTTTTTTATTCACTACAAGTTATAATAGGATGTCAGCAATAGTACTCTTGAGCAGACCAAACCTAAGCAATTTTTTTAACTAAATTAGCTAGCGCTTGACTGTGAATTGTGATCACAACTGATGGAGACTGATGATACAGTCTAAGGTGGAGTGTGCTTGCCTAAGAGATGCCTATTCACTCTTGATTTTAAGAGTCCACTAACCCACGATGTCTCCCATACAAACGTAATACCAAAATCATTTGTAATTCGTGCAAATTTCGATCATGTTGTGGTGTTATTCGGGTTCATTTAGTAATAATCTATGCTCCTGGCCATATCTGGTTCCGAAATACTTTTGTTAAACGAAATTGTAAACGAATTTAGTTTTGCTCATTTTTATGTCAAAGAGGACATGTTTCCTGCTTATTTGTTTTGTTATAAAAACAACACTATCTCACGTCGCATTAGTTCAGACGCACAGTTTTTATTGTCCAGCTAAAGAAAAACACCAGTTAATAAAGAAAGTTACAAGTTTTCACTCATAATTTTTGGTATTACGGAACTCGACCAAAGTTATAAAAATTTAGATCAAAATTGCTTATTATTTCCTTTAAAAGAAGTATTTCCGAACCAAATATGGCCAGGAGCATAGATTATTATTACTATATGAATCCGAATAACACCACAACATGATCGAAATATGCACGAATTAAGTACAAATGATTTGGTATTTTGAATGTATGGAGAAAACGTAGGTCAGTGCATTCTTAAGGCGCCCAAGTTGTAAGTGGCAGGAGAGGCCATTCAGAAATTATAGAGAATACAAAATTAGGACAAACTTAATGCTTTTAATACGCCACGATTCGAGCAAGTGAGCGGAAAAACATCACACGAACGTAGCTAGATGATGATGAAAAAGCCCCTATATAACTCTGCTATTAATGTATAGGGGCTTCTCCATCATCGACCAAAAACGAGCAAAAAAATCACGTTTGTTGTTTTTTTTTTTTGTATTTGTTGTTATAGCGGCAACAGAATCTGTGAAATGCCTTCCTATCACGGTTCAAGAGATACAACCGGGTGGCAGACAAACGGACGTACGGAGGGACCGACGTATAGTCTTAGTGATAGAACCCTGTTTTCCCCTTTTGGATACGGAAGCCTAAAACGTTTTTACGTAAACTTTTTTCGTACATACAATAAAATTTAGCGCCATTTGCCAAAATTGCTACTAGTGGATACGGCTACTGTTGAGTGAACAACATGGTGACCTTCCTACTGGTGTACAAACATTTTTGACACCAGTAAACTGGCGAAATTTTGCCGCGTGGTTCGCCGCGTCTTGCGTATATGTCTATTTACTTATTAAGTACTTACCTTCAATATATTTTCAGGCACCTCGGGTAGAATATCGGGTATGAAGTTTAGATCATTAAAAGCCATTTGAACATTGTTGCATTGTGTCGCAAGCACTGCATTGCAGTTCACTGCAATGGATGCGACAGCAACGTAAGCAAGGAACCTCATTTTGTATCGAAGCAAACATAGGATGCCTGGAAAAGGGGAATTCACACCAATTAATACCAATTTTACAACAATACTATTCATCTCCAATCCTACTTTGGCTGGATGATCATAGAGGTATTCTGCAAAAGCCGTAGCCATAAAGAAATATTGTTTTTGATAGCCGCAGAAAGCTGTCGATTGCTAAAATGGACCAAAATTCTTAAATTGTATGAGTATGACATAACCGATTGTTAGTGGGGTTTCGATCCAAGTAGCTCGCGAAATTAAAATTATTTTTAGTGCTTCACTAATAGTAGCCTAATTGTACATCGTAGGCTTATGCCAATGAGTTTTACGAGCATAACGTTATGTATCTACATGTTTTTACTAAAACCTTTACTCATAAATTCCCATTCACCCCATATTGGTTGATGGTTCCCAAAAGATTATTGTTTGCAGTTTCCCAGATTTGTAGCTGTCGAGAACCAATACGAAGTAAATGAGTATTGTTGACCAAAGTTGTCATGAAAACATGGAGATGTACCTATAAACGTTATGCTCGTAAAACTTCTGGCATAAGTTCAGTATTTGCGTAAAACTTAAAATTTGAATTTTCGCGTCCGGATGATACCCATCCACCTTCAATTTTTTTAACAAGTGGAATACGTAAGAAAAATCTCAAAAAATGATTTCATAGGTGGGCAAAGGCCTCCTAAAATGATTGCCAAACTCCACGATCTCGACACGGCAGTTTCCGGCAAGGTCCTTCGCTTCCGCGAGCTACGTGCTATGTCGGTCACTTTGGTTCTTTTGCGGTTCTCCTCATTTCTGATTGATCGCGCAAAGATACTCCGAGCATAGCTATCTCCATTGCTCAGTCTTACCCTTTTTATGAATGCCATTCCGTAAAGTAAAAGTAATTAGGTATCTGCCACACTTACCTACAATATTATGCAAAAAAGTAACTAAAACAAAATAAAAATGATCACAGATGTGAGATAAGTCGGCGTGACTAATCTTCCATATTCTATACCTATTTCAGATTTTGTTTAACCTCGCGTGATTTTTATATTGCACGTAACTAGGGCAATGTTATAGTCATGGCGTTAAATAGTTAATGCCTTGTGTCTTTTAACAAACAAACAATTAAAAATTGAGAACACAAATATATGTGTAGGCACTCCATTTAGGATTCCGCACCTATTAAAACTAAACTCCATCCCTCCCTATGTTCGTCAGTTCGTTTTTCTATCTGACCATACAGCCATTTAACTCAGAAACAGGTCGAGATAAAGCAAAGATCTTTTGGGTAGTGATGGACAAGTTGAAAATTGTTCACAAATCTCGCATGAATTGTCCTTTTTATAATTTTATTTTAATTTTAATTTTCCTTTTAACAGTATTATTATTTTCCTTTTAATAGTACCAAAAAAAAAAGATTCCGACGAATTGAGAACCTCCTCCTTTTTTTGAAGTCGGTTAAAAATACCAAATTATTGATAGGTACTAACTACTATACACCACTCCCTCCATAAAAATAATGGTTTGTTTTTTGTACGTCGCCGAAGAACAATACCTACATTCTAATCATTGATCTATACTTACCTCGTTGATTCTAATAATCAGTTAATACCTATGTATTATTAGGTGTGTTATGAACTATATATATTATTTTTACAGTAGCTAGGTATAGCTTTAGCTGCTACATAAACAAGTACATAGTGAGAAGTAAATAACCTTTTATAGTTTTTGACGTAAGGAACCCTTAGCGATTTCCGTTGACTGGAACTTGGACAGTATTTTAATTGGTCCACGACTTAACAGAAACACCATCGAAAATGTAGGTCTACGAAAATAATACTTTATCAACATAACTTTATTTATCATCATGTCGCTTCTAAATTATTGGATATTTAAATTAGTGACATTAAGAACGCACGCCATTGCGTGTAAATACTTAAATGTATTGAGCGATATATAAATTGGAGCTAGCAATAATAATAATATTAATTTCGTTAATCTTTGACCTGAACAGAGGGTGTTGAAAACACTTGCTGGTAAGTTTAATGAAAAAAAAACCGGCCAAGTGCGAGTCAGACTCGCGCACCGGGGGTTCATACTATAAAAGAAGTAAAACATTAAAGGAATCTCTTTTGTTCATGAATTTACGAGTATAATTTGACTTTTGTTGGCGAATCGCAAACGTAACTTTGTTTTTGGCGGTTTTTGTTAATATCACAAAAAGTATATACCTAAGTTAGCGAGTTAATTTTATTTTTCCTGTAAAATATATCATAAATATTTCAGATTTTTCGATTCGAGATAAGGGGGGCAGAACGGTATTTTTTTCGACAGTTTGCCCAATAAATCAAAAATTATCAGGCATAAAAATAAATAAAATTAAGAATACACAAGTAACGCCCTTTCATATTATGATACCCCATTCAATATTGTTATCTCATTTTGAAATTTCAAAAACCCGGTTTACGGGGGGTAATCCGGATTTTTAAATAAAAATAAAAATGATTTTCAAAATTTTATGATTGCTATGACATTGGGTCTCTAGTACCTAAGACTATTCCAAATTTCAAGTCGATAGCTTCCATAGTTTCTGAAATAATCGAGTGTGACAGACGGACGGACGGAGAAAGTCTCACCATAAGGGTTCCATTTTTACCATTTTGGTATGGAACCCTAAAAACTAGGCTCTACATTTATCATTGTAATCAGGATTTGAATTACTTAATTGAAATACAAATATTATATGTACGTATTTTGTAAAGTTCAATTACTTGCTTATAAAATATAATTTGTAGTTTTAACGACTTCCCTGGGGTGCGCGCTCGGATTCGAGTGGGAGGTCGCAGGTTCGATTCCCGCCACCGAGTCCACATTGGAATTTTATAATTTCTAAATTGGCTCAGGTCTGGTCTGGTAAGAGGCCGTGACGCTGCAAAGACGCACCGCCAAGCGATTTAGCGTTCCGGGGCGATGCTGTTTAGAAACCATTAGGGTTGAGTTTACTTCTACCCCTTCCAATTTAGTACGATAACATCTTCGGCTGCATCATCACTTATCATCAGGTGAGATCGCAGTAGAGTACTAACTTGTACAATGTAAAGAAAAGTTTGTATTTCGAATACCTGACGTCGAGGTTTTTTTCAGTTAGTGTGTAACTATTGTATGTGTATTTCAAATTCTTATCGTGTTTATGGCTTCAAAATACATAAAAATGGCGACCATGGATTGGTCGTGTGACCGAGTATGTCCTTAGCTTCCTGTTTCAGATTTCATGAGACCACCCCCATCATTTACGATGCATTGTTCACGGGGCGCAGTTCTGCTCCTCATCGCCGTTGGTGCCGGCGGCGCCACTGACATCTCGGTTAAGAAAGCGTTCTCGAGCTTTATGTTGGTTCCTATGGTAGTCGACACTGCTCCACCCCTTGAGCTCTCGGTAAATATTTTTGATATATATATTATTATATATTTTTGATATTTATATATTCGATATTCATATTTATATATATACATTATATATTTTTGATATTTCGGTAAATATTATTGATTTTGGTTGCTTTTTATACACCTTTTGATGAAAATGTTAAAATTTTATTTACCTATTGTTAGTAAAACTTATTGCTAACCTTACCTACTCTAATTACCTATCTACTGTATAGCTTACTGACCATTTTTTTGCTTTATAACTACTTAGCTACTGGATAACAGTCCCTATTTATAAATGTTGTAATTATTTTAAGATTAAAAATGCTCACAACGCTCGGCCATTGTCGTGTCTTTCTATTTGTCGGTTGAGAGGTCCCTTGAGCTAAAGATCCCCGTGGGCAACGCCCCAGTTTGTCCCTGGGTAGGTACACCTCTGCCCGTCAATCGAAACTAGTGTTGCCCAAAATCAGTCTTGGTCTTGCAGTCTTGGTCTTGTTCTTGCAATTTTGCAAGACCAAGACCGCCTAATTTTAGCAAGACCAAGAACAAGACTGGCAGTGCAAGATTTGAGCAAGAACAAGACTAAGCCCGCAAGACTCTTGCGTCTTGCAGTTAACGTGAAATCGCACCCTCTGCCCGCGAAATTCCAATTTTATTTTCTTTTTCGCAATTATTTAACTAATCCAACGAGTAGGAATTTTTTTTTTCAAGGATGATGTCGTATAAAGGGGAAAAATTCATTCAGAGGAAAAATACGGAGAGAGCTGATGATTTAGGATTTTGGAGACGGGTGAAGAGCACGGGGAGGGTATTGAGGATAGGTGGGGGGTGCTCGACCAAATGTCATTTGAAACGTCATGCAATTGGCAGTGAGCTGAAAAAAGTTAAAAATGGCGGATTCAAAATGGGCGCCATTCTAATTTCGTCAATATCTCGGAAAGTATAAAAGGTGGATCAACGGTTTCTTGATAAGAATTTTGAAAGGATTTTTTATAGGCGGGAAGACAGCACGCGAGCCACACGTGGCCCATGCCTCCACGCACCCTACTAGGTTTTATATAAACCTGTGAAAATGATATTTCTATTTTCGCAAAATGAATGCCATTAGCCTAATTTATTGTACTAGTTAAATGTTTGGGAAAAACAAAATAAAATTTGAATTGCGCGGGCCAACCTCCGTTTTATTTACACACTACAAGTTAGTACTTGACTGTGATCTCACCTTATGGTAAGTGACGATGCAGCCGAAGATGTTATAGTACTACCTTGGAAGAAGTAAGTAACCCCTAACGGTTTCTACACAGCATCACACCGGAACGCTAAATCGCTTGGTGGTGCGTCTTTGCTGGTAGGGTGGTGACTAGCCACGGCCGAAGCCTCCCACCAGACCAGACCTGAGCCAAATAAGAAATTACTTATAAGTATAATAGGTAATTGCGAGACTTGCGAGACTCTTGCTGCAAGACCAAGACCAAGACTGGGAGTGCAAGACCAAGACCAAGACCAAGACCAGATGTACTGGCGCAAGACCAAGACCAAGACTGGCTGAGTCTCGTCTTGTTCTTGCATTTGGGCAACACTAATCGAAACACAGAATGCTTCATACAATTGAACGTTCCTTACAAATACAAAAATAAATTACACAGTTAGGGCACTATTACACATTCGGAGAGGCAAAAAACCACGTGCTCTGTTTTCCAGGTGCAGTTCTCGTCGGTAGTGGTGAACCTGGGGAACAAGATCCCCGCGTGTTCGGGGATCTCCATCCCCCCCTACATTTACTACGACGCGAAGCCCGACGCCTTGTACACTATTGTAATTCTCGGTGCGTAGTGGATGCCTACCTAATATTTAACTTTTATAGGCGACGTTATAGTGTAGATATCGCGATTCTAAGAGTCACATTTACATAGCTTTTGCCGCATTTAGCTGTGATCTGAAAAAATTACTGCCTCGTATATGATTAATGTAGGTACCTATAATTTACCTAAAGAAAAGTAAAATGAACTCTCTTTACTTTTTTGTATCAAGAATAAACTCAAAAAAAAACAAAGTGAAGCGATAAAAAAAGAGTTTCTTATGGTAGGACTTGGCCGATTTTATTTGAATTTCGCCCCATTCCACTCAACGCGTGAAATGAGGTATCGCAATAGGTACCTACGTCATAATATTTTACCTCCGTTTGACGACCTCCGTGGTTGAGTGGTTAGCGTGCCGGTTTTCAAGGCGCCGCCATCTTTGAGGTTCCGGGTTCGATCCCCGGTCGGGGCAAATGTAGAAAAATATGTTTTCTACATTGTCTCGTATCTGGGTGTTGTGGTACCTTTGTTGTTTCTAATTTCCATAACACCAGTGCATAAGCTACTTACTATGGGATCGGAGCAATGTATGTGATGTTGTCTTCCAAGGGCGTCGCCAGCCGATGGCGCAGGGGGGGGCAAGTTGACTTTACCTACTACAATTCATACTTTTCTCTTCTCTATGAATGAGAAAAGTAGGTATGAAATGTAGATAAAGTCGACAGCACACGAAGCTTTTCACTTGTACTACGAGCCTTACATCTACAGCGATTGTAATAACAACAGCGTGTGCGTAAAGGAATAAATTTTCTCCCGCATGAATATCTGTTTTTCCCTATTATTACCAAAACAATGGATTTTCCCGAGAAAAAAGTAGTTGATTTTAGGATATAATCTATCTCCATTCCAAATTTCAGCCCAATCGGTTCAGAAGTGACGTCACGATGGAGTATTTCTCCCGCATGAATATCTGCTATTTAACTATTTTCTTAGAAACCATGGATTTTCCCGGGATAAAAATTTGCCTATGTATTAATCCAGGATAAAACCTATCCCCTTTTTGAATTTCAGTCATATCCGTTCAGTAATTACGGCGTGAAGTAGTATTTTTCCCGCGTGCATATCCGTTTTTAAGTTTTCCCGCGGAAACCATGGATATTTTTGGGATAAAAAGTAGCCTTTGTATTAATCCAGGATAAAATCTAACTTCATTCCGCATTTCAGCCACATCAGTTCAGTAAGTAAGGCGTGAAGGAATATTTTTCCCGCGTAGATATCTGTTTTTCACTTCTATCATAGAAACCTGCATGAATTTTTCCAAATCTATTCAGTAGTTGCGGCGTGAATAATATTTTGCGCGTGAATTTCGTTTTTTAACTAATCCCACGGGAACCTTGAATTTTTTCGGGATAAAATGTAGCTTATGTGTTAATCCAGGATATAATTTATCTCCATTCCAAATTTGAGCTAAATCGGTTCAGTAGTTGCGGGGTGAACGAATATTTTTCCCGCGTGGATTTCTGTTTTTCACTATGATCATACTCGTAGAAGTCATGAAATTTTCCGAGATTAAAAGTAGCCTACGTATTAATCCAGGATAAAATCTATCTTTATTCCAAATTTCAGTCATATCAGTTCAGTAATTATAGTGTAAAGTAGTATTTTTCGCGTGTGAACATCAATTTTTCAGGTTTCCCGCAGAAACCATGGATTTTTCCGGGATGAAAAGTAGCCTTTATATCAATCAAGGATATTATCTATCTTTTTTCCGAATTTAAGCTATATCAGTTCAGTAATTACGGCGTGATGTAGTATTTTTCGCGTATGGATATCTGTTTTTCTTTTTTCCTGCAAATGGATTTTTCCGGGATGAAAAGTAGCCTATTAATTGACCCAGGATATAATCTATCTCCATTTCAAATTCCAGCCAAATCGGTTGTGCACTTGCAGCATGAACATTTTTTTTCCGCGTGAATTTCGGTTTTTAACTAATCCCACGGGAACCATGAATTTTTTCGAGATGAAAAGTAGCCTATGTGGTAATGCAAGATATAATATACCTCTATTCCAAATTTGAGGCAAATCGGTACAGTAGTTGCGGCTAGAAGACGTATTTTAACTTGATAAAATCCAAACTTCGGACCCCCGTTTCACCCCCTTACAGGGTGAATTTTGAAAAATCCTTTCTTAGTGCTCCCCTAGACTTCATAAGGTACCTGTGTGCCAAATTTGGAGTCTCTAGACCCAGCGGTTTGGGCTGTGCGTTGATATGTCAGTCAGTCATTCAGTTGCTTCTTTTATATATTTAGAAGATATTCTGTGACAGTACAGAGTCCAATGTGTAATGTATTAGAAAAATAGAATAAAAATGAGTTTGAATTTGAATAAGTGTACAGCGTATTTTTTTTAAATTACCAGAACTTCAAGCAATTCAACTCGAAGACTTAGGACTTTGGTTGCATTATATTTGGCAACTTTTTTTAGAATCTCTAGGGGGGGGCAGCTGCCCCTCCCTGCCCCCCCTTGGCGACGCCCTTGTTGTCTTCTATATATAAATATCTGGGTGACCGAGCTTCGCTCGGTGGCCAATAGATGGCAGCAGTAGTCATATTTTTTTTTGTAAATTCGACATTTTATATAAATGAATCCTAGCTAGATCGATTTATCGCCCCCAAAACACCCTGTATACTAAATTTCATGATATACTAAATCGTTCGAGCCGTTTCCGAGATCCAGATTATATAGAAATATATATACAAGAATTGCTCGTTTAAAGGTATAGGATTATTTATTTATTATTATTATTTTATTAATATGGCCACGACTGAAGAGTCAATTTTATGTCCGCAGATGCCGACTGGCCCAGCGCCGGCGCGCCGGTAGAGCGGGAATTCGTCCACGCGTTGCTGGTGAACACGCAGGGCAACAAGCTGGTGACCAGCACCTACCTCACGCCCTTCTACCCCATCAGCCCGCCACCCGGCTCCGGCCACCACCGCATCGTCATAATGCTGTTCAAACAGACCAAAGAGATCGACACCACTACGCCGTACTTACAGAAGTAAGCCACTCTCCAGCACATCTAGTCATAATACGGGTTATTCAAGGTACGGACAAGCAAATCAACGTATTTGCAGTTCCTCTGGTGCTACAAATGTCAATGGGCTGTGGTGATCGCTTACCATCAGGTAACCCGTCCGCTCAGTTACTCGCGATGACTATGGTTACAATATCTGTGGACCTGGCGTCGATGACGTCACGTCGTGTCAGCGCTCTGATATGGTGCGCAAAACAATCAAGCCGGGGCGAGCGTGGGGAGCTGAAAGGAGAACGGGAAGGGGATACGCATTCCAGCGAGGTCCACAGATATTGTAACCGAGTTACGAAAGAAGAATAAAAAAAATTGGCACTTACGATCGTTCGTTTCCCCACCACGTCTACCGCTGGACAAAGGCCTCCTGCAATGATTGCCAGCCCACACACACGGTCTTGCCCCACTTGCAGCCAGAGACTCCCCGCGACTCGCGCTTATGTCGTCAGTCCATCTGGTAAGAAATCTGCCAAATGTGCGCTCGCGTCGTGCGGGGTCGCCACTCTAGCACCTTGGCTCCCCAATGTCCGTCGGCTCTACGAGCTACATTCCCCGCTCGTTGCCACTTCAGCTTCTTGGTGTGACTTTGGTTCGTCTATACAGATCTCCTCATTCCCAGATTTGATCACGTAGTTACTCAGAGCATAGCGCTCTGCATTGCCCGCTGAGTGATATACATTTTGCGATACGCTAAAATATAGAAAATTTTGAATTTGACGGGCAGACTTACTAATTTCGACTTTATAATCTTACATTAATTTTCTCCACAGCTTACACAGAAACAACACTAATTTCTCCATAAAAGCCTTCGCGGCAGCATACGGTCTTGGACAACCAATCGCTGGAAACTTCTTCATCACATCGAAAAACGTGTGTGCCGATGACCAAGACGTTGGTTATTCATGTACTTTGTGATCTTCATAATATTATTTTAGTTTGGCAAAAAAGAGGTGAAACAAATGGGGGCGCTACTGTCTATGCATAACGATTATGAGATTGGCTTTATGACCTAGGATATCGCATAATCTTTATAAGAAATGGAAAAATGTTACTTGAATTATTGTAGTTTTATTGAAGAATTAAGTACCTAATTATTATTAATGAAACTCTTAGGAAAGTATACCAATAATAAAGTAATAGGAAAGTCATAACAAACATATACCCTGGACAGGGCGGACGGCAGGAAAAAATGTCACCAGTTTACCACAAATGCTTGGTTTGCCACTAGCAGTAAGACGCGGATATAGTTCGCTATAGCGCATATTCGCAGCAGCCACCTATAGACTTTTGACAGATGGCGCCACTTGTACGAAATGCCCGTATCCTCAGATTTTTTATTGGTGGTCATAACATAGCTCCTACCTGGAACACACAGCCATAGTTGGCCATAGTGGTGACCAACGATACTGATATGCTATAGGCCGAACTTGACTTGCGTTTATCCTCCGTTGTGTGTGGAGGAGAAAAGAAGAATAGACTGTATGTTGATAGAACATGGTTGAAAAAAACACAAAATAAAGAGTACCTTAATTTATTTAAACATCCTTATTACATAATATTTTAAAGAAATCTTCACATCACTAGATGCCATTGGATCTGAAACAATAACATTTATTAATTCAAAATTCATTAATTTTATTTTTAAATATAAATATGAAATATCTGGGTGACCGAGCTTCGCTCGGTGGCAAATAGATGGCACCAGTAGTCATATTTTTTTTTTTTTTTTGGATTTTTAAAATGAATCCTAGCTAGATGGATTTATCGCCCCCAAAACCCCCTGTATACTAAATTTCATGAAAATCGTTAGAGCCGTTTTCGAGATCCAGATTATATAGAAATATACATATATACAAGAATTGCTCGTTTAAAGGTATAGGATAAATATATATCAGGACATTATACACATTGCAATCTAGCCCTAAAGAGATAGCTTGTGTTATGGGTACTAGATAACTGATAAATAATCATACATAAATATAATATATTGAAACGTCAATTTGTAGTAACGTGGTGACAAAAACTTTCCTGGTGCAAGGGCGCGCGCTCGCGTTTGAGTAGGAGGTCACGGGTTCGATTCTCACCATGGGCCACTTCAGAAGTTTATAATTTCTAAACTGGCTCAGGTCTGATCTGGTGGCTTCAACCGTGGCTAGTTACCAGCAAAGACAAACCGCCAAGCGATTCAGCGTTTCGGTGCGATGCTGTATAGAAATTAGAAACCGTTGGGACGAGTTTACTAACCCCATCCAAAATTTGGCTGCATCATCACTTACCATCAGTTGAGATTGCAGTCAAGTACTAACTTGTATAGTGTAAAAAAGTATGAAGTTAGACATTAGACTATGTAAAATAGGCATGGGGATGGAACACTGCCATTTTTCAAACTCCGGGCTAGTACTAAGAATTTCCTAATTTCTGCATAGAAAGAATACTAAATTTCAGAAGCCCGATTGAAAGAAAGAAAAGCTTCACTCTCACTCAACAACTCACAATCGAATAATACTTAATATATTACTGCGATAACTACTCTTACCATAGGTACTCATTTAGAACTATTAGCACTGATGTAATGATAAAGGATAACGAGCAGGAAGATGGACACGCCCAGAATGTTCGAGAACACAGCCAACTGGATGTCAGTAATCATTATTAATGCTTTAAATGCTGCTGTCCCTGCAAAACCTGCAATAACCAAAAACTTTGTAAACCGGCTTTCACGCACTTGATAGCAAACTAAATAACAAACGGGAATATTATTTTATGAAATCATTCCAATTAAAAGTGAATAACCTTACCTTTTAAAATTCCTTGAATCTTTTCTGTGCGAAATTGCAATTTTCGAAGTTTTTAATTTTAAAAAAATATTTGCGAATTCCAACAATAATCGACAACGACACGTCACTTCAAAATATGTCAAAGTCAAAGTCAAACACTGACAAGTACAAAGTTGTCATTTGTCAACCCATAGATTATATACTATATAAAGTCGCCGTCAATCAACAAATCAATGGATTTGTTGATATGGTTGATCTTTGATTAGGTATATAGTAGTTGATCTTGAACGCGGGCCGCCTTGGGCCGATTTGTCATTGTCAAAAGAGCGGTAGACTTTTTAGAAATGCTTTTTAGAAATTCTTAAATTTGCTTTCTCTTTCTGTCTTACCGTATTGCTGTAGAAGTGTACAAGAATTTCTTCCCCTGTCTCCTTCTCATGCTTTGTAGGTTTTTACTGTCCTTGGTCTGTGATTGGGATCACCAGTGATCAAGGATCATGCCAGATATTTGTCAGATGCAAGATAAAATGAAAAACTCATGACTTTAGGTCTATGTAAACTTCTTTGATTAGGTATATTATAGATTTACTTATTCTTGTATGACTTAACTATTTAGTCGGAAATGTTACTTACTAAGAAGGCACTTTTGTCTTGTGTCGATAAAGTGGAGACTTTTCAACGTTAAACTACTATAACCTAGTGGTTTAACGTTAAAAATAATTTTTTGCCAGTGTTTTTCATATTCGCCCATTTTGTAATGGTCACACTGAGTCAAAGTCCTAATATATTATAGTGATCTGTAAACGTAGAGATTATATACTCTTTGGTGATCTGTGGTCAAAGTTAAAACGTAGTGATTATATACTCTTTGGTCAAAGTCAAAAATCAAAATCACAGACGAACCGAATCAAAATCGTTAACAAAATGTCGAAATTTGATTAGTTGACGGTCCAACGGCTATAAATAATAAAATAAATAAATTAGAGATTTGTAAAAACAAATAAAATGAATACTTTGAACTTCCAGAAGTAGAATTCAGATTAATTAAATTTTTCTCATATATGTATTCTGTACAGAAGCAATTAAAAGAAGAATATCATTTCATAAAATAAATATTAGAATCACTTTATTAAAAATGTATTTATCATCAGTAAGTTCCCGTCTGTTACTTCACGATACGAAAAGCTGGGACATAAAGCTAAGTTATGGATGCTACGATGGCGTGATTAGAGACATTTCTTGGAGCGACGACAGTAAATACATGTTACAGGTAAGGTCTTACGACCTAGTAGGTCAGGTTGTTGTCTTGCTGCAGTTGGTCTTCTATGGTTCAGGCTTAGCTGATAAGTACTATCCGTTCGCAGAAGCTATGCCGATAACTTTCCTTCCCTTTATGTGTAATAATAGTCACTTATTTCACCAATTTACAAATTATTTTATTTTGTCCCTATGAGCTTAGTTCCTCTTAGGATGAGGAGGGGTTGCTTTACACACCTTAGAGATGTGTAAAGCATGTCTCTCATAGTCATGTGGATTACCTTTCGGCATACTTATTTGCAAATGTTTAGCTTACCTGTGGATTGCATTGTATATTGCATATACATAATGGTTGAGTAGTTATAAACAACAACAAACTTTGTAATTATCTTGTCTTATACACCAATATATTGTGTTTTATTACTTTGGTAAAAAGCAGTGATAGCTCAGTGGTTCTGACCTCTGCCTCTCATAAGGAGGTCGCGGGTTCGAATCCTGGGCACGCAGCTCTGACTTTTCCGAGTTATGTGGGGTTTTAGGAAACTAAATATCACTTGCTTAGCGGTGAAGGAAAACATCGTGAGGAAACCTGCATGCCTGAGAGTTCACAAAAATGTTCTCGATGGTGTGTGAAGCCCGCCAACCCGCACTTGGCCAGCGTGGTGGGCTATGGCCAAACCCCTCTCAGTCTGAAAGGAGACCCGTGCCCAGCAGTGGGACGTAAAAAGGGGTTGAGAGAGACTTTGGTAATCACCTGATATTTTCTTAATTTAAAAATATATATTCCTAGATTACCTATATCATTACAGATCAATTCAACAGGACTAGTTGAAATATTGATTCCAATAGACCGTGATGTCAGAAGCTTGCAACACATTCCTTTGAAAGACACCTGGTCTGCCACCTTCCATAGAGACGGGCACCGAGATGTTGCAGTTGGTACGAAAAGTGGCAGTGTAAAAATATGGGACACCAAAAATAAATCAATAACAAAAACATTTCCAGCGCCCTCACACCTTTCATGTGTTCACATACTAAGCTTTGATGCTCAAAATACGAGTCTCGCTGCTACAATGATAAACGGAGAAACCATTATTTACAGCCTTGTGTCCAATGTGCCAGTACAAACTGTTAAATTAGCGTGTTCGAAAAGCATTTCAGCTATGAAGTTTCACCATGAGTCACGATCTTTACTGGGTCTAGCCACTGACGAGGGCCACATTGTACTCAGAGATGTTAACATTAAAAAGGATAAGGCTTTCTTTGAAAATATTCACGCTTCCCCTGTGAGTGACTTTGCATTTTCACCCATAAACAAAGATGTGATGCTATCGAGTGGCTTTGACAAGATACTGCAAGTGTACGATATAAGATTAAAAAACATTGTTACTTCAGTGAAAACTTCTCACATTTTGACATGCTTGGCTATGAACTCAGACAACCAAGTGGCACTTGGTTCTAAAAATGGTGAGATTCTCGTATACGACTTGAGAGACTTAAGCAAACCGTTAAAACTTTTAACAGGACATGATAAACAAGTCAGTAAAGTAGCATTTCAGCCTGCAAGGAAGAAGGTAGTATCCGCTGACATAAGCCTCAAAGAGCATGTTGAAGTTATTATACATAAAGTGAAGACACCAACCAAGGCAAGGTCTTCAGATGTGTTTTTCTTGAACGACACACCTCCAAGCAATCAAGAGCTCTTTGCTTCTGGTCTAGAAACAGCAGCCGATCAGAGTTCATTCTTTCAAAACGTTGATTTCGACAAATCCAACAATTACGATTTCGAAAGAAAAACAGATATTCACGAACCGAAATTTGATTCTGGCCGAAACATGAGCAAGATATCAACCCCAGTGAACAAGAGTGCAGTTGAAAATTTGGTGATTCCATCACCGCTTTTCATTAACGGAACTCAAGAAGATAACAATGCTGTCAGAGATAATGTGACAAATATCAACCTGCCCAAAGATGCACCATTGCCTGCTAGTAACATAGATGCACTAGCACTTGAAGAACTAAAGAATATGATCGTAGATGCAGCAGATGACAGTAGAAAATATTTCCTCCACACCATGATGGCTTTGACCAAGCAGAAACTTTACTTAGAGAAAACACTAATGCAGCTAACTCAGGAAGTACAGGATATAAGACAAAATCAGAACTCCTTAATTGAAACAAATAGAATGCTCGTTTTACAAATAGAACAAATGAAAATGCAACAAAATCATGTTAACTATAATTAATAGTTATTAATGTGATATTAGGATTAAGATGCATTATCATAAGTTAATGTGTTATGAGAGGTTTTTAACTCTTGATTGCGCAAAATGAAATTAATTATTAACGTGAACTCAACGGGTCTGCCCGCGAAATTCAAAATTTTCGTGGTTTTTTGCAATTTGTACGCTAATTAGACATGATAGGCTTATGAAAATCAATTTGCGAGAATGGCAGTATCATCTTTCCATGATTATATCAAAATCTTTGCATAAAAATGTGTATCCTAGGAAATTAGTCCGAGTATCGAGTTTTATGTGAGTAACTCGCAAATCTCGGACTAATTTCTTTAACTCGACACTTTCTAGCAGAGATTTTTATATAAACACGTGAAGAAGATATTGAGATTATCGCAATTTTACGGCCATAAGCCTATTATGTCTTATTAGCTTAAAAATCGCGAAAAACCATGAAAATTTTGAATTTCGCGGGCACACCCGTGGTGTGCTCCTTAATTATTCATATTCTGTTCATAATATTTTACAATATAACACAAAATAATATAATTGAACTAAAATACTATTCTCAAGTAATGTCTTAAATATAAAGAAATAATAAATGTTAACTCTTGTTTATCTGTAGATAATTGTATTAAATTTAAAAAATTTAAAAAAAAATCCCATACCTTTAAACGAGCAATTCTTGTATATATATTTCTATATCTGGATTTCGGAAACGGCTCGAACGATTTTCATGAAATTTAGTATGCAGGGGGTTTTGGGGGCGATAAATCGATCTAGCTAGGATTCATTTTTAGAAAATGTCGAATTTACCAAAAAAAAAATATGACTACTGCTGCCATCTATTGGCCACCGAGCGAAGCTCGGTCACCCAGATATTGTAATATTTCATTCAGGTGTCATTAATTCTACCTGTATTAGGTGTAAGGTGGCACCGTAAGTTGAATCCTGTCCAGAACACATGGCCACGTACGAAATGGGCGCCATTTTGGGTCAACTTAAAGTTAAATTGCAGTGTACTAATACATCCTCATTGTTATAAATATGAGTTTATGACTTGTGGCTTTGGATGTTTGTTATACTTGATCATGTCATAAATAATTAACTAAATTTTTTGATTTTTTTGTAATCCAGAAAAATGCATAGTTCCTGCAGGATGTTGAAAGTAGGTATAGAGCTTGAGAAGGAGCACGGAAACAGGAATCTAGGATATAATATGGAAAACTAAAATTCATTCCTTCTTTTTATTCAAAGTATGTAAATGTTATTTCAGTGCTGCCTTTCTTTCAAATTTAAAGTGCCGAGGGTATATAAGGGGAAGATTTCAGGACCAAGCAGTCATTCAGTCAGTCAAGTCAAGTCAGTTCAGTGGACTCATGTCCAAGTAATACCAGCGGACACGAAGTGATATTAGAAGGAGCGGAGTAATTGAGTACTAGTTGTGGTTTTAGTACTGGAGTCTTCGTGTGGGTCAGTGGTGCTCGCGTGCTTCAAGGCGCACCGAAGTTCGCGCGGTGCAGTCTGGGGAAGCTGAAGAGACCAGAGACCGACCCACGGCTCCCAACACAATGTTTGAGCCGTGGGTCGGGATTGGAATAAAAACTCGATGCCGTTGAAACAGGTGCCTTTATTCCATATCCATAGTCAAAACGTCACACGCTCGAGATTTAACGCGCCGCGCGAACTTCGGCCGTAGGTACCCGTAGCGTTGTGACGAGCAACACGAAGACGGTCTCTGGTCTCTTCAGCTTCCCCAGACTGCACCGCGCGAACTTCGGTGCGCCTTTAAGCACGCGAGCACCACTGACCCACACGAAAACTCCAGTAGGTAGGTACTAAAACCACAACTAGTACTCAATTACTCCGCTTCTTCTAATATCACTTCGTGTCGCTGGTATTACTTGGACATGAGTCCACTGAACTGACTTGACTTGACTGACTGAATGACTGCTTGGTAGAGGTGTGTAACTCCGGACTAAGTGACTAAAAGGAATAAGAAGATCCGCAGCCGGAGCCGAAACTCTTAACGACTCCGAGCTCACACTAACGATTCCAACTCTGCTTAATTAGTCCCTACTCCTGGACTCGTTTGCGGTTTGAGTTAGTGCGATCTCTTTCGCGGCACGTCGTGTCACGAGTATGACTCCGTTTGTTTTCGGTACCATCGGGCGAACGAGACAGCTACAAGCTGTCTCGTTCGCACTTCTGTATTGCGAGTGGATAATGGATATTAGCCTTTATGGGAACCTGACAAAATTTAAAATCGTTTAACTTTACTCATATTGTGTTATTATAGTTTATTGTTTATTTTTACGAAGAATTTAAAATTACGTACCTAAGTAATTATGCAACTTATATTAAAAGTTAGGTCCATTTTTAGAAAAAATACAAGTTCAAAAACAGTCATAATAATTTTAATAACTAATAGGTACTTAAAATAAAGTCCTATCTAAAAACTTTGTCATTTAATTTAAGGATATTATAAGGCAGTTTAACTTAAGTTGTGGAAGTATTTTCAATGTAGGAATTATTCGGAAGCAATAGTTAAGTAGTTCAGTTACAAGTGTTTTTAAAGTCGTCTCTCGCTATTCGACACAACGTTCCTCCGAGAGTCTAAAAGGTTCGGTGAATAAAGGTATCGTTAGGACTAATTCAGTCTTTGGACTAAAGGAGTCGCACGGGAGTTGGAATCATTAGGAGGATTCGGAATCAATAGGACTAATTCAGTCTTTGGACTAAAGGAGTCGCACGGGAGTTGGAATCATTAGGAGGAGTCGGAATCGATAAGAGGAATCAGATTCGAAAGCGGAGTTGGACTAAGTGAGTTGGATCTTTTAGAGGACTACATAATACCCACGACTACTGCTTGGTCCTGAAATCTTCCCCTTATATACCTGGCGATAGTGCGAATTCTAGAATAGAACACATCTTTTTAAATTTCAAATATTTAGTTCTAAATTCAAATTGTCCTTCTTACTTATTCCTCTGTGTTCTTCTACTCACTGATGGCTGTGTTATCTTGTTCTTACATATTGGAATTTATATTTGCTTCTTTCTCTATAGGACACTATTGCCATCTGGTAACGAGTAGCTGAAAGTTCTTATCTATACATTGTCAAATTTTATCATTAAGCTAGGGATACACTATCTCTGTTTCAGACCTATCCCTAGGTCGTCACAATATTTTATATACATAAATATAATATACTTAGGAAAAAATCCATATACTGGAAAACATCACAGTCCAGTAGTCCGAATCGAACCCACGACCTCCGACGCAGAGAGCAGGCTCGCTACGCGGTTCATTCGTCAAATTGTACCTATAACCCGGTTACAATATCTGTGGACCTGGCTCGATGACGTCACGTCGTCTCAGCGCTCTGATATGGTGCGCAAAACAATGAAGCCGGGGCAAGCGCGGGGAGATAAAAAGAGAACGGGAAGGGGGTCCGCATTCCAGCGAGGTCCACAGATATTGTAACCGAATTGTAATTATATTTTTTTTGCGAAAAAAAAAACAAGTAAAAACAAAACAGCTTTGTATTTACGTAACAGTTAACACCCCGTACCCTCACATCAAGTAAGCGTCGGCTGCGTCGTCTGGCGGGAGCGAGAAGTCCCGCAGCTCCTTGTCGGTCGCGCAGGGAGCGCGGCGCAGGCGCAGGTACAGCAGCAGGTTGTACTCCGAGGCGGCGCTCTGCACCATCTTCAGTATCGTCGCCAGCCGCTCCTGGCGCGCGTCCCACTCGCGCAGCCTGTCCAAGCGTATATCTTGCTTCAACTAGAAGCACGGAATATAATAAAAAAAAGTCAAAAATTTCTTTATTCCACATAGGCCTGTTTTTTAGGACGGACAGCGAAGTCTTTTTTTACCCTTTAAGTACGGAACCCTAGAAATCATACTGAAATCTGCTAAGTGCTAAACTAAAACTAAAACTACAGTACCTAAAACAAAAGCTATGATTATAGTTATACTCATTTCTATAAAACTCACAGTTATAGACACGTTCAAAAA
This sequence comes from Coenonympha glycerion, assembly GCA_963855885.1. Taxonomy (NCBI): domain Eukaryota; kingdom Metazoa; phylum Arthropoda; class Insecta; order Lepidoptera; family Nymphalidae; genus Coenonympha; species Coenonympha glycerion. Next base: position 1,869,683 of record OY979646.1, read on the forward strand.
TTAATACCTAATGAATGTCTTTAGAATTACCGTATTTTCAAATAAATATTAAGACGTATAACTTAAAAAATAATGTGTTTTGATTGATTTATTTTCTAAATATGCAGCTGTTAATAAACTTATAAGAATATAATAAAAAAAAGTCAAAAATTTCTTTATTCCACATAGGCCTGTTTTTTAGGGTTCGATACCAAAATGGTAAAAATGGAACCCTTATGGTGAGACTTTCTCCGTCCGTCCGTCCGTCTGTCACACTCGATTATTTCAGTACTTAACTAAATTAGGTAACTATCGAATTGAAATTTGGAATAGTTGTAGGTACTCGTAATTGTGGCGCGCTGTCATTACAGTCATAAAAAATTGAAAATCTTTTTTATTTTTATTTAAATAGGGGGGAAAACCGGGTCGCCGAAATTTCAAAATGAGATAACAATATTGAGTGGGGTATCATATGAAAGGGCGATACTTATGTATTCTAAAACCGATTTTTATTTATTTTTATGTCTCATAGTTTTTGATTTATTGGGCAATTATAATTACAGCAGTTCATTCACTCCCAAGGATTTGATTCATGGTAATTAAATGTAAATCATCTTGCGGAGTGAAGATATTATAGCGATCCTAGTGCTGACACAAAAGAGTGCAATTCACTTCGCAATAGCGCCTGGCACCGCCTCCGCTATGCACCTAAAGTTGTGCTCTCTTTCTAGCGCGTAACTTTCTCTTTCGACGTACTAAGGCTACAGCGCAGATTAACCTAATAGTACCTTATTCCATAGTTTACCAGGATCATATTATTAGGTACCTTTGTCAGTCGCCTTTCCAATAACTTCCTCTGTATCCAGTCGCAAAGGTAGGTCATCAAAGCCACAATAAGCAAAGACACGGAGAGAATCAAGTCCAGAAGTGGTAACTCTGATAGGAGCCAGTAGGACAAAGGCCGATCTGGTACTTGCAGCGCCAACTCTTCGGTGTCAAAACTTAAATCCGGGATGTAATACTGTGCCGGGACCAGCAGGAGCGTCACAAGCGCCGTTACCAACAGTCCTCCATTCGTGCATCCGCATAGAGCCATGGAGCTTCTCTAAAAAACTTCGTTTCCGGGCATAAACTCACAAAAAACCCCTGTGTAATTTAAAATAAATTTAATAAATAAAAAATAAAACCATGCATGAAAAGGGACAGAAGATTTTTGAATTCTGGATTTTTATTGTGATTATGATTGACGCGAACACTCAGACTTGTATTTGTTCCGCGTTTCATTTAAAAAAATACTTATTTGACAGCCTCGTCATAGAGTAATTAATTTACCTTACCTCGTTTTGCATCGGGTATAATATTTAATTAATTGCTATTTAGAATCAGCGTATTTAGGCTCAGTATTTAGATATCTTTATTCATTTTATTATTATCTCGATTCTCGACGCATGTATCTCAATACTCAGCACAACATATTAAGGGCTTGAGAAAATAGAAACTCCCTAAAATATTCTTAATTTCAAGTTTCGCGCCAGTGATCGCATTATTTAACACATAATTGTGATACTTCCTGTTCTAAAAATGGCGGGATGAGAATCAAATAGTCTGTGGTCTATGATGAGCATTGCAAATAGGATGTTGCCAGATGAAGTTTTAAGACAGTTTTTTCCCTATTTAAGACATTAAAAAATTGGTCAAGTGCGAGTCGGGCTCACGCACTGAGGGTTCCGTACTATCAAGACCCATTCGCAATATTATTAAAGTAAATTAAACACCCCTGCCCACTAAATTCAAAAACGAGACTACGAGTCTTAATTTATAATGAGAATATTGTAGTAACTGATCCGTATTTTCACACAATGTACCATAGAATTGTTTGGTGGTTATGTCTGGTGGGAGGCTTCGGCCATGGCTAGTTACCACCCTACCAGCAAAGACATGCCGCCAAGCAATTTAGCGTTCCGGTGCGATGCTGTGTAGAAACCGTTGGGGGTGACTTTACTTACCCCTTCCAAGTTAGTACATAATAACTTATCATATCTAGTAATATCTTCGGCTGCATCATCACTTACCATTAGGTGAGATCGCAGTCAAGTACTAACTTGTATACTTACCTAGAATAAAAAAATGGCCTAGTGGTGTACTAACCGCGTGTAATATAAAATATTTACCGTGCAACGTGGTGCAACTGAGTTCGAACCTTACTTTCCTATCGTAATTTTTTCAGTTTCTTTTCTAAATTTTAATTTTTTTTTTAACTATCTATCTTTTTTTAAAGTGAGCATAATTAAATATTCTGTGAACATTTGAAGCGTCTACCTTGTACCGTTATTAATTTAACAAGACGTTTGTTGTATGGAAGCCTCCTTAAATACTTATTTTATTCTACTTTTCAGTATTTGTTGTTATAGCGTCAACAGAAATATATTATGATCTGTGAAAATTTGAAGTCTGTAGCTATCATGGTTCCAGAGATACAGCTTGGTGACAGACAGATGGACGGATGGACGGATGGACGGACGGACGGACAGCGAAGTCTTTTTTTACCCTTTAAGTACGGAACCCATAAAATCATACTGAAATCTGCTAAGTGCTAAACTAAAACTAAAAGTTTTCTATACACACATATGCGTTTATATGTTGCGTGAAATCGACATAGCTACAACAAACATCACATTGTCTCTTTCTAACTAATTCAAAATTGTTTACGTTATACGAGATAGCAACATATTTGTTTTTTCTGATTTCGGCAACACTGAAGTTGTGACGTCACGAAAAAATAGCCGGGTGGCCAATTCCTCCATAAATTGTAGCATTTTGTAGATTCGAACATGTCGAAACATGTATACAAAGTATATGCGTATCATGTTTTTTGAAATATCAGACAATCATATTATTATTCTAATTTGCGTGCGAATTATAATTAGTATTCACGTGTGAAAATGCCTACTCAGTGTTGTGTTGTGCAGTGCAGATCGCGGAAAGACAAAAATAGGCCACATTTAACATTTCATAGGTCAGTATTCGATTTCATTAATTATATCGTTAAATCGTTAAAAATTATGTGTTATTATGTGTTATGATCATATTACATGCACTTATATAATGTGTAAAAGAAGAAATATTTCTTCAGGATTGGAATAAATTCGATTTAATTTTTTTTGTTATGTTAACAAAACAAAAACAAAGTACTAATGATGCGACCGCTGCTATACCGATATCGATAAAATTCATATATGTAAAGTTCAATGTTAATAGATGAGTAGGGCTCCTAATACTAGTGGTATTTGGACCTCGAGGTTTTACACCTCTGACTTCTCGTAGTTATTTCCGCTTTAAGAAAACGGGCCGCGGATGCGAACATTTACTATACAAGCACTCGTTTTGAAGTCAAAATTTCCTGAGGATGTCCTGAAAAAAAAAAACACGTAAATTAAACCAAACCATTTTATTTTTAAATATATTTGTAAATACACCGTCATGGCTTATATTTTACTTGTATAATATTTTATATTTTCTAATCCTTTTAACATAAAAGTCACTCAATCACGCTGCAACTATTGAAAGGATTTTCAATAGTTGCAGGTGGAGAGGATTTTTTATTTTACACAATACAAGTTAGTACTTGACTGCGATCTCACCTGATGGTAAGCGATGATGCAGCCGAATGTTTTATCGTACTAACTTGGAAGGGGTAAGTAAACTCATCCCTAATGGTTTCTGCACAGTATCGCACCGGAACGCTAAATCGCTTGGAGATGCGTCTTTGCTGGTAAGGTATATAATTTTATCTTAAATAATGTAGTTAGAGCATTTTACTGAAAGAAGACTTCATAAAAATTACCCTAGTGAATAAGCCGATCGGTATGATAAAACTATTGTACTGGTATTTTTCTCTGAACGGGTTAGAATTCCGGTTCAATCAGGCGATAACTTAAAATTCATGAAATCAAAATGTTAAAATTTCATGCAGTTTAAATTGCTTTTGAAACTAAAATGAATTAGTCTTCTTTCAATAAAATACTCCATCTACAACATTTAAGGCTACTTTTTATCCGTATTCCCAGGATTTAATCCTGTGGAACTAAGCTGTGAGCTTTTCTATAGCTATCAAATGTAGTTTGGTCTCGCGGGATAAGCTAAAAATCCTAATCCGGAAACGCATGCACCGCTGGCAAAACCTAGTTTTACTATAATAATTAATTTTTAATAGTAATAATTCATTCATTTTTGCTCTTAAATATTTAATTACTAACCACAAACTACATCGATAATATTTCCATATCGATAGATAGCTAGAGCAGCCCTTCTGATCAGCTGCCTATCTGTGATTGGATGATAGCTGTGATTGGCTATTTTTGATGCTACAGAAGATGGTGAAAATACCCAGCCGAAAAGACTCACTACTTTGTGTCCATTACCTCTTTAGTCATAGGTTTCTTTTTACAATCATGGGTACAATATATAATATAGGTAATCAAAGGTTTCTACTTTCTACCACAGAGTACCTATACATAGGGGTCAAGGGGTAGTTTCTACCAATAGTGTTTTATGTCTATGGTTTCTACCACAGACCACGAAACCAACACGAAACTGTTTACTGTTTCCATTATATACTCTTTGACATAGTGTTTTATGCATGTTTTATCATTTATGTCCATAGACCAGGAACCGAAAGATTTATGTCTATGTCTGTTTCTACTTTCTGTAATTCTTATTTTTGTAAGAAAATTTTGTTGTAAGGGAAAAAATGAGTGAATTATCGACAACCAATTTGTTTGAATCGCAAACAATTATCGCTGATCACAAAGACCTTATCCATGATGTGGCGTACGATTTCTACGGGGAGAGAATGGCTACTTGCTCGAGCGACCAGTACGTTAAGGTAAATAGGTTATGTTTGTAATAATTTAAATCAATGTTTTTGTTCGTATTTATGATAATATACGGTGTGTCAGCTCGCCGGTTTAATAGTTTTATAGTGTTTTAGGCCGTCGTTAATTCAATACGCACTGTCAAAATATTATGTATCAGTTTTTGTAAGTCTCATTTGTTTAAATAATCAAACTACCGGTTAACCAGTGCGTACATGCGCCTATCTTTTAATCTTCTGACAGATATGCCTCCTAACAAAGTCTATTTGCTAGTCTAATGCCCGTTTTCACTAACATTTTAAGCGACACCTAAGTCCTTAGGTGACAGTTGTTGTAAGGGAAAACTGTCACCTAAGGGCTTAGGTGTCGCTTAAAATGTTAGTGAAAAACGGGCATACGTTTTATACTGAACAAAATAGTTCTGAGTGGATGCTTACAAAGTTGGAGCTCTTAGCTAATTGTATTGTTATGTAAATTCCAGGTATGGGATGCAGATGGTCAAGGTGGCTGGAGGCTGACTGCCAGCTGGAAGGCACACCATGGCTCCGTGTGGAAGGTGACGTGGGCTCACCCTGAGTTTGGACAGGTGTTGGCTACATGCTCGTTTGACAGAACTGCTGCCATTTGGGAGGAAGTGGGTGAGTTTTAAAAGATCTACTTCTAACATAGTGATAGCACTTGCAAGTTGTATGCTACCACTCATTGCAGACTACAAGGTCCTAGGTTCGGACCCCAGGCAGGCATTTTATCAAGATTTTTTAGTATCAGCAGACAGTGATTAGCTCCCATGATTCTATGAGTATGTTTAGCTACTGGTCCTGCAGCTGACCTCTTTCCCATTGTATCAGAGTAGATGCCCATCTTCTGCCGATTTTATAAGAGTCAGGAATTTATAGAGAGTGCACTTTTAAGTGATATTTTGGCCAGCTACCTTTACCCTTGCACACCAATCCACACTCTGCCTTTGGATTCACAGATTTACAAAAAAGGAATGTCAGCAAGAAAATAAGCAGTTTTCAATAATTTATTCTTTGATGCCAGACAGTCCTGTGCATGAGATAATTTACTGTAATAATGTGTTACTTTTTCTTTGTCCTAAGACTGTTCCCATTTACTTGAAGTCAGCCTTCTTTTCTCCCATACTTCTTCAGCACTATTTGTTGAGTTTTTTGCTTGTTGACATTACAACCAAAATTAAAGTTTCTGACCATATTCTAGGAGACACTACAGCTTCTGGATCTGAGAAGGGGCTCCGCACTTGGGTGAAGAGGTCCAATCTGGTAGACTCACGCACTTCTGTCACAGATGTCAAGTTTGGCCCCAAGCACTTAGGACTGCTCCTTGTCACATGCTCTGCTGACGGTATTATAAGGTAATGTATTGATTTGGGTTTTAGATAAAATAACTCACTCTGAGTTACATATACAGTGTGACAAGGCTATGGTAAGGTAAGGTACTAACGTCACTATCTTGTGATACTGTTTGATAGTTTGCTCTGTCAGTATATCGCTATTGTACGTTGTGTTGTTTTTGCTTACTTATAACTATTTTATACTAAAGTGAAGTAAAATTGAGGAGATTATATTTTCTGGATGCCTTTGTTCTATAACAGCGCCCTCCTGTCAATGTCATTCAAGTGCCAAGAGAGCCTTGTCGGACGTTACACAGCTAGTTGTTGAAAAATGCATTTTTCAGTGTTTGAAAAAAATATTATGTGGGTTGATTTGACTATACTGCCCTGGTACAGTTGGCAGCATGCTATGGTATGAGAGGGAGATCCTGGGTTGAATTCCCAGAGTAGACCAGTTTAGAATTTTATGATTTTTAAATTAGCTCCGGTTGGTAGGAGGCTTTGGTTGGAGGCTGGCTGGTTACCATCAGCATTATTAAGCATTCTGTTGTGTAAATGTTTAGGGTTAAGAGGTTACGAACCCCTTCCAAATTAGTACGATTATCTGTTTACGCTTTGTCGTAAAGACCACTGGCTGTTCCTGGGCCAAAAAATGCCTATCACACTTAACGACATTGCCTTGCTGAATGGAGATAGATAACCTTTAGACCAGTGAGTCCCCAGAGAGAGGATCGCAACTTATCATTTTATCATTCAAAAATACAACTAATAAGAAAAGGGATAAAATACAGTTAAAACTGTAATTTATCCCTATTCTTCCCAGCAAAGCCTTTTATTTGATACCCATATTTCAGGAGTGCATAAAGAATAACTAGCTCAATCAATTAAAGATATTTACTACGAAATTGAGTTGCAAGGTTTCATCCAAACAGACATAATATGTTGCAAGTAAGCTTGTAAAATTATAAATTTTTGTTTCAGGATCTACGAAGCACCGGATGTAATGAACCTGGCTCAGTGGACCCTCCAGCATGAGATACCTACCAAAGTTTCTGTCAGTTGTCTGTCTTGGAACCCTTCGCTATCTAGGTAACCATATTTTTAACAGTTTGCAGAAACTTACAAAGGATCGAGAGTGACAGCAAGTTAATAATAAAGCTGATGAATTTACTTGGTAATGATTGACACAAAAATACCATTTTCACAGCTATAAGTATGCCTTTCACAATGGAATGAGATAGCAAATCTAGTGATATCCCTGTCCACAGCTAAAGTAAATAGAATTTTAAATGCACTAAATGACTATAAAACCAAATCGATACATATAGTTTTTCTGCCATGTTCAATAACATATATTAATATTTTGAGAGGAGATCCATGATTGGCTGGCGCCTAGTGATGGTTTGAGCCAAAGTGATGAACATGCTGTTGTTTCAGGAGCAACTCCAACCCGCCCATGCTGGCCGTGGGCAGCGACGAGCCCAACATCGTGGGCGCCGCGGGCACGCAGAGTGATAAGGTGGCCAACAACGAAAAGGTCTTTATTTATGAGTAAGTTGTTATTGTGCAGTGATCACTACAGATTTACACAACTATTTGTCTATGACTTGTGATCATTACTAATTTACTATATCTAATATTCTAGAAAGCCACTGGGCTCATTTCACATACATTGGTGTTTTACTGTGTAAAGCAAACTTAAAATCATAGTATACCTATACCTAGTGGAAATAGTAAAATAAATTATTTTTTAAAAAAATTGAACCGACTTCAACACCACAAATAGGCACTCAAAAGCGAAAAATAAATTAATATAATTATTACTAGCTGTTGCCCGCGGCTCCGCCCGCGTGAATTACGATTTTTTTACATAATATACCTACCTTCCTACTGGAATTCCTTGGATTTTCGCGGGATGCTGGTGTGACGTTGTACAGAAACCTGTTCTTACTTTGCACGGGTTATCTTGTGGTGATTTTGAAAACTCCTTTTTCTTAATAATAATATATAAAGTTTCATTAATACGTAGTTGAAAGATCAAAATGACGATTTTAACTGTCGATATTTCGACCCAGTGGCACAGGTCGTGGTCACTACGTGACCACGACTTGTACCAATGTATCGAAATATCGACAGTTAAAATCGTCCTTTTCACTGTGATTTTTATTCTGAAACCACGAAATATGTCAATAATTATTAAACCATGTGAAAAGTTGTAGGTACTGGTGGTTGACCTCTTCTTTCAGAGTTCGGCCGAGTAGGTACCACTGGGATAAATTACTCTACTAACAATATTCCCCAGCCCAACATAATATAAGAGTCTTAAAAATCTTTGCTTCATCTCAATACAATCCAAAACATCAGAATGGGCAATGGCTATATATTTCCTTACGTATAAAAAGACCTTAGATTAGGTTAGGATCGATAAGACCTAAGAGTTAAAAATATTTGTGAACCATTATCCTTACCCTTTCCATATTGCGGATGATAAAGTTTAAATCTGTTTCTATCTTAACAGTGCCATCTTAATATAAAGTCAGGAAACAGTAAATAACATGACAGTTAATTTTTGTTAAAAAAATCGGCAGTACCTATCTCAGAGTTTTACATTCAAGTTCCACATAAATTGTAGAGATGGCGCTATACGGTATAACGTAGCGATCAGCACATGATTTTTGTTCACCCTAAAAGTGAAAAATTTTAAACCATACAAAATCTCCTGCTAAGCCTATTTATTTACGGCTGTAAGGGTACTCCAGTCTTACTTGAGCCCTACGTCCTAGCCCTTGGTTCTTTGTGCATTTCGAGTTTCAAGTCACCTACCTACTTGAACTTAAAGGTTCTGATGTCTGTAATTTCTGAACTACAAAAGTGATGATGATAAAATTTGTATGGAATAATTTTTAAAGAACCTCCTTTCTAACAAAAAAAGAATGAATGGAATCGGACAACGCGTTAATGAATTATAACTAAAAAACGTTTGGACTTTGATGCCGTCTTCCAGGGAAACCATGATGAATTTCGGGACAAAAAGTATCCTATGTCCTACCTCGGGGTATGAACTATAATCATGTTAAGTTTCATTTAAATTCATCTAGCGGATTAGCCGTGATGCCCGGTCGTGAAACAGACAGACAGACAGACAGACAGACAGACAGACAGACAGACAGACAAAAATTAAACAAATTACAGTTTTGGCTTCAGTATCGACTAAATAGTGTCCTCCAACAAAAATTTTCAAAATATCTTCAATGTACAGAATTCGACCCTTTACAGTTTTATTATAAGTATAGATAACCGCTACTACCCACTCATCTATTTTGAAGTGGTGCCAGCCAATTCAAATAGATAAGTAAATCTTTATAATAGTGCAAAACTACATCCATAGTATAAAGTAGTAAGCTTCGCTGGCACCGACTTCAAAATAGATGAGTTATAATAATTATATTAATTTATTTTTCGCTTTTGAGTGCCTATTTGTGGTGTTGAAGTCGGTTCAATTTTTTAAAAAAATAATTTATTTTACCCTTTTTAGTGCAAAAAAGTTTTTAAAGACAAGCTTTTATGATCTAGTTGCCACGTTTTAACCAAATTTAAAACGGACTATCACAATAAAATGCATGTACAATAATCACGGAAAATCCTAAATACCGATATAGGGATTAAACAGAGAACCTCTTTTTTTGACGTCGGTCAATTAAAACATATATTTCAGTCAACTTGAGAATCTCCTTCTCTTTTGAAGTCCGATAAAATCTACACTGTACACTATTATACCGATCGCAAGCGATTTACTTTTTTCCGTTGAGGAGTTCCGCTCTCCATCTCCGAAGATATTCATTAAATCTCGACGAAATTAAAACGAGTCTACCTGTGATGTATGGCCTATCTAACAAAAAAAGAATCATCTAAATCCGTTTAGCCGAACTCGAGATAATCGCGAACAAACTTAAATACAAATATGTCGATCAAACTAAGAACCTCTTATTTTTTTAAGTCGGTTAATATACTAAAACCTTCTCCAGAATGTAACAAATACTTTCCTGAAAACCGCATCAAAATCGGTTCAGCCAAACGTGAAATAATCGCGGACAAACATACATACATACATACACACCCACATACATACATACATACATACATACGGGTCGAATACAGAACCTCTTTCTTTTTTTGAAGTCGGTTAGTAACATATTTTAGGAGATATTATATGTGAGTTGTTAACATAGGTGCCACGAGAAAAATTTGTTAATTAATTACTCTATCTATATGGATTAGATAGAGAAAAGAAACCGACAAATAACTAAATGACTAGTGCTGTCAAACTCAGTACAAATTCATCAAATATGGTAAAGTTCAGCAAAATAGTTTAATGGATAATCAACCTATTGATGCACCAAATCCTTACAAGTGACAATGTTCCTTCAGGTACAGTGAATCCTCGCGTCGCTGGACCAGGACCGAGTGTCTCCCGTCGGTGGTGGAGCCCGTCAATGACCTGGCCTTTGCGCCCAACCTGGGCCGCTCCTTCCACCTACTGGCCGTCGCCACTAAGGACGTGAGGATCATCAAGATGGAACCGCTGCCGTAAGTCGTCTCATATTTCCGATACGGTTGCCGTGTGTCATCTCATATTGCCGATACGTGCCGTGGGTGGTTGCCGTGGGTGGTTGCCGTGGCAAATTCCACTTGCTTGTTTATTTCGTATCGCACTTGTTGAGGTGACGCCAGCTGTATTCCATCATCCCATTCCAGGGAGTCCTCCAGCGCAGCCAACGGCGGCAACGTGCGGTTCAAGACGGAGGTGATGGCCGCCTTCGACGACCACTGCTCGTGCGTGTGGCGCGTCTCGTGGAACGTCACCGGCACGCTGCTCGCGTCCTCCGGCGACGACTGCTGCGTGCGCCTGTGGAAGAGTGAGTCGCTCGCCCTCTATCTATCTATCTCTATCGTACTTCACTGCGATCTCAACTGATGGCAAGTGACGATGCAGCCTAAGATGTTATTGTACTAACTCAGAATGATTTCTATAAAGGATCGCGTTGAAACGCTAAATAGCTTGGCGTCATCGCTGGGAAGGTGGTGACTAGGTACGGCCGAAGCCTTCCACCAGACCTGACCTGAGGCGATATAGAAAATTATAAAATTCCAGTGTCCCGTGGCGGGAATTGGACCCGCACCTCGCGCATGCATCCATGCATACGTAAATGTGGTATTTGTAAATGTTTCAGTGCAATACATGAACCAGTGGAAGTGCGTGGCCGTGTTCAAGAGCGATGCGGGCGGCGGGGAGGCGAGCGCGCCGCAGCGGGCGCACACCACCTACACGCGGCTAGCGGCCATGGCCAACCCCGCGCACATGCCCTACCACTGACGCCGGTGAGCGCGACGCACACCACACACGAGACACGCGACGCCACACACGAGACACGCGACACCACACATGAGACACGTGACATCACACACACCACACACGTAATACGCGACGCAACACACGAGACACGCGACACCACACACGCTACGTGACGCCACATACGAGACACGTGATGTCACACACAAAACATGCGACGCCACACGCGAGATACGCGATACCACACACGAAACACGCAACGCCACACGCGAGACACCCAACATCTCACACGAGACACGACATCACACACGCCGTGCGACGCCCCACACAAGACACCCAGGCGACACCACACACGAAGCACGTTCCGTATCGAAATGTTGTTCACGTAGAGGGTGTGAGGTTAATTAATCTAATGATAGGATGCTAGGGTGTCAATAATTCAAACTTTAAACAGTCTCACATCATAATGGCAGTGGAATAAGTTTATTCGCTTAAAAATGAATTTCAACATGTAAAACACTTAAAAAAATAAGCTCTTCCAAAACGAAATCGTGTTGGTGTATTTTGACGCGTGAGACCACTTTCACCGCGCACGCGCTGCACGAGCTTATCACTTCATCGGTGCAATGCGTCGCACGCGCTGTACGTGCGCGTCGCGCGTATGCGCGTGCGTGTTGTACCAACCCACCTGCAACAGTTATAGTTTTTTATTTGATAAAAACCTTCAAAATATGTATTCATTCGATTTCGTGTATCTGCTTACTACAACGGACCCGCATCACGGCTAACACGGGGTTTTCTCTAAAATACAAAATTCTCGTGTCTCGTGTTTGTTATCAATCTCCTCAAAAAAGGCTCGACCGATTGTTATGAAATTTTTTATGTCTGAGAGAATGTCGTAAGCTATTTTATATATTATTATCCCTAATGGCAAAACAACGTTTACCGGGGCATTTAGTATTTTTTAAAACTAAAATTCTGTTAAAAATATCTCTAGGGCAGAGTAAGTTGTGCAAAAAATAGTGCAGGGGCACTATATTTTGCACAACTAACTAAACTTTAACCAAAATTTAACTTAACTAAAGGAAGCAGACACTGACGTAGAAGCCCACCTGATAACTCGCATGCTGTCAAGCGAAGACGCATGACAGCGATACAGCCAAATGCTGAGGGGCATCATGAGAAGAGAAAGGAGGGAAAAGGAAGAAAAGGAAAAGGGGAATTATAGGTCCGGCATGAAGTAATGCTCTGCGGTTCCGTGCCGATGACCCGGAAGACGGGGAGGTTGTTTTAGTCCGTGCGAATCGGACATACCCTGCTATTGGCAGAAATCCGTTCGGGATTATTTCCTTGGAAAAAAAATATAACTCACCATTCCTATTTACTGTCTTAGTAAGTGCATTTTTCGAGAATAATTGTATTGAAATACTAACCGGCATCGCTCGTTCACTCTTGCACTGACTATTCGACGAGGAATTGGGACTCGCGATGTTTCTGTAAGGACAAACAATTTTTTCACCCTATACAGTACTATATAGTACTAGTATTTTCGAATGCATCGTAATTTAACATTAGCCGCTTACTCGATCGGGACACAAATTTCTTTAGAAAAATCTCTCCTCTCCGCTTGATCCATTTCAAGTTATTTAAAACATCCCTAAAAGCTAACAAAGTTACCCTAACGAAGCCCGCTTGATGGTAGTTGCGTTGCTCTGCAGAAGCACGCGCGCCGACGTCGCACCCGACACCAAGTGTCTCCAACTGAGGGCAATGAAATGACAGTTGTAAACTGTCGCCAGTATACAGGGTTATATAAAAACACCAAATCGCTTTGTTTATACACGGTGGAAAATAAATGGTTTTAGATGTGAGGCGAGGTGAATCGCTATTCGCAGTACTTTAAATTTTTGCAATTTATTTTGTAAAATAAATTTTTTTTTTTCGAGAAATTTTGTTTTCAAAAATTCGCAAACCAGTAGTAGTAGGTACCGCACGGCGCGCCTATTACTCTACACGCCACGTACCGCGTAGTCACTACTATTGGTTATCACATTTTCGTGTTTATCTCGATTATTTTTTTGCAATAAAAATAAAATGCTTAACATCAAAAACCATTAATCTTTCACCTTGTATTAACACTAAAATAACTTTCGTTTTACGACTTTTTTACTCGATATTTTGAGATATTTCAAATACTCAATATTTTACAGAGATACTGTACTTGTTCCTACTCTGTAATGTAACATCGGCATGTGGCAACGACGCGGAACTCGCGGCGCGAAATTGCAACAGTATAATGTCACTTTACAGAAAAAAACATTTTTTGTATGAAATAAATTAATACTGAATTTTGAAAAGTCATAGAACAAAAGTTGTTGGTGTTAATGTAAACTACTACAGGCCGAATGCGATCAGTTTCGGACCCGTCCTGAGTTCTTCTACATAGAGCGTTTTTAACGCGCGAACGCCCCTATCACACTGGAGGACGGCCGGCACGAGCAGCACGCAGCGCACGTTGGGTAAGAGGGGGTTGTGGCGCGGGGGAGGCGGCACCCCACCAAAATCTTGCTGGTCATCTTCGTCCCACACTTGAGGGTGTAACTTGGGCGTGAACCTTGGCAAAACGCTGCGTGAGTTTAGCCATTTTTCCTCTAATAACCTTTTGACGACCTCCGTGGCGCAGGGGACGCACGCTCGGATTCGAGTGGGAGGTCGCGGGTTCGATTCCCGCCAAGGGCCACTTTGGAATTTTATAATTTCTAAATTGGCTCAGGTCTGGTCTGGTGGGAGGCTTTGGCCGTGGCTAGTTACCACTCTACCAGCAAAGACGTACCGCCAAGCGATTCAGCGTTCCGGTACGATGCTGTGTAGAAACCGTTGGGGTGACATAACTTACCCCTTCCAAGTTAGTACGTTAACATCTTCGGCTGCATCATCACTTACCATCAGGTGAGATCGCAGTCAAGTACTAACTTGTATAGCATAAAAAAAAAGACTGACCTTGGCAGCGCGTCCCTGGTCCGGTGTATCTCCCGCGTCCCATGCCCTGCTGTCCTGTCGGGGCAGCTGCTCAGCCGCGGCGGCTCGGTCAGGCTGGCCCTCCTCACCAGCTTGTGGTGCTCCGTCTTCGCGTCGGTTTCCGCGGAATGTTCGTCGATGCTCGGCAGCCGCGGCTCCAGCCAGTCGCCGTTGTCGCAAACCTGGCCAATGTCAAAGGATATGCAACAGAAATGATAGTCAAAAACCGTCACACACTCACTATGGCTCCACGGCGGACCAGCACTTTTCATGCTGGCCCCATCCCAAATACCATATGCTTATTGCGGTTCGGTAAAAAAGTAGTTCTTAGGCCCGGTTTCCACCAAAGCGGAGCGGAGTGGAGCTGTGTTTGAGTAACAAAATCAGATTTCGTCATTTTGACATCTCCAAAGCTGAAAGGAGAGGATCCGATCGTATTAGGATCAAGTAATGCTTTTCGATTTTAGACTACTTACTAGTTTAACATCACATATTATGAAAGTTCTATCAAAGAGTGTTTCGGGTATTACATAGACAAACTGCAAATGAGTTCAAATTAGTCGAAAGAATCACACGTGAGTTGAGACGGATTTTTAGTAATAATAATAATTAATAATACCTTAAAACCCGGTTTGCTCAACCCGTACAAGCTGAGCGGCGTGCACAGGGGCTTGGGGCTGTTCAGCGTAGTGTTGCTGTTGGCCTTCTGCGGCGCCGCGGGACGCTGTTGAGGCGGTGGCTCAGTTTTGTGTGTGACTATCTGAAAACATGGTTACGGTTTTCAACTGACACAAGTATACGAGTAGACGAAAATTTTGTGTGTATAAGATGAAAAAGATGTCTGACTGGTCTATAAACGTTGTTGAGTTAAAACCATTGAATGGACGAGTTTAGGCGATAGCACAGAATACATAATAGTACTAAAGGTACAGAAGGCTCACTCGGCAAGATGATTTAAAATAGCGATCTTAGCGCTGACACGAAAAAGTGCAATTCAGTTCACAATAGCGCCTGGCCACGCCACAAAAAATAACTTCTCTTTCTTTCGCGTAACTTTATCGCATTCGACGTACTAAGGCTACTTCGTCATCGGGCGCACGCAGCGCGTGAAATAGGCAGTACCCGAACTAACACGAGGAAAGTATTCGGCGCGTGGTGGCCATCTGGAATTAGTACGTCGAGACGCCTACTTGTGTTTTCTAGATCACGTGATGAGTGGACCAGGGACCTTATTCTGTATCGTTCACTTAGTTAGTTAGTAACCCTAACTGGGTTATTAACTAAGAAAACGAAGGCAAAAATCCTATTTTTGCACAAATTACCAACCTAGGTCGGTATGGTATCATATCACTGATATGATATCATACCGACTAACATGGTATACTGATATGATATCAGTATACCATGCTAGTTGCTATCTTGTACAAAAAGAATTCAAAAATAGGATTTTTGCCTCCGTTTTCTTAGTTAATAACCCAGTTTGGGTTACTAACTAACTTAGTGAACTATACAGAATCAGCACACTGACCTGGCAATAGCTATTATAACTACGTAAGCTGCGGTGGTACTTACGACGATGGTGGACGAACTCCGCGTGTAAACCAGTAATAAATAAAATTAGCCTCAATATCTTACCATCTTAGGTATCGTCGGCTTGGTTAATTCAGTTTTCGCTGCGCTCAGTCTTACGGACGGTGGGGTAAGGCCGCGGTGGCTTGCGACGTGTGTGCTCGTTCGGCTGTAAAAATCATCGGCGTTTTAATCAGAGCTTAAAGAATGATTCTGAACCTGATCCTGAATGATGATGAACAGGTGTGGGGTCGTTCATGACTCGCAGAGAGTCGCGTTTCGTTCCAAGAGTCCCCGAGGCCATGACAACTGTATAAAGTCGTTCACAACTCGCAAAGTCGCGTTTCGTTTCAAAAGCATCTAAATCCATAACAGGTGTGGGGTCGTTCACGACTCGCAGAGAGTCGCGTTTCATTCCAAGAGTCCCCGAGGCCATGACAACTGTATAAGATCGTTCACAACTCGCAAAGTCGCGTTTCGTTTCAAAAGCATCTAAATCCATAACAGGTGTGGGGTCGTTCACGACTCGCAGAGAGTCGCGTTTCATTCCAAGAGTCCCCGAGGCCATGACAACTGTATAAGATCGTTCACAACTCGCAAAGTCGCGTTTCGTTTCAAAAGCATCTAAATCCATAACAGGTGTGGGGTCATTCACGACTCGCAGAGAGTCGCGTTTCATTCCAAGAGTCCCCGAGGCCATGACAACTGTATAAGATCGTTCACAACTCGCAAAGTCGCGTTTCGTTTCAAAAGCATCTAAATCCATAACAGGTGTGGGGTCATTCACGACTCGCAGAGAGTCGCGTTTCATTCCAAGAGTCCCCGAGGCCATGACAACTGTATAAGATCGTTCACAACTCGCAAAGTCGCGTTTCGTTTCAAAAGCATCTAAATCCATAACAGGTGTGGGGTCGTTCACGACTCGCAGAGAGTCGCGTTTCATTCCAAGAGTCCCCGAGGCCATGACAACTGTATAAGATCGTTCACAACTCGCAAAGTCGCGTTTCGTTTCAAAAGCATCTAAATCCATAACAGGTATGGGGTCGTTCACGACTCGCAGAGAGTCGCGTTTCATTCCAAGAGTCCCCGAGGCCATGACAACTGTATAAGATCGTTCACAACTCGCAAAGTAGCGTTTCGTTTCAAAAGCATCTAAATCCATAACAGGTGTGGGGTCGTTCACGACTCGCAGAGAGTCGCGTTTCATTCCAAGAGTCCCCGAGGCCATGACAACTGTATAAGGTCGTTCACATCTAACAAAGGCGCGTTTTGTTTCAACAGTATCTGAAACCGTGACAGGTGTGGGGTCGTTCACGACTCGCAGAGAGTCGCGTTTCGTTCCAAGAGTCCCCGAGGCCATGGCAACTGTATAAGGTCGTTCACAACTCGCAAAGTCGCGTTTCGTTTCAAGAATATCCGAAACCGTGATAGGTGTGGGGTCGTTCACGACTCGCAGAGAGTCGCGTTTCGTTCCATGAGTCCCCGAGGCCATGACAACTGTATAAGGTCGTTCACATCTCACAAAGATGCGTTTCGTTTCAAAAGGCCTATCGGATAAAGTTATAGAAAACAAATGCACGGCAATGGGTGGCCGCAATGCAGACGTACGGCGAGTCTTCATTATCTCCATCAACCGACTCGATTGCCGGGATTAGTAAAATGGGAAAGAGAAGAGAATTTTCAGCATAAAAGTCATGGTATCTTTGGTGGTCGCGCCAGATCTTGCCAAATCGTCGTCAGGGCCACGCAGATCACAGTTGCACAAGAAAGACTCCAGCGAACCAAGATTGCTATTACCAGTATAGTTACTGGAAGAATACGTAGCATAAGTGCGTGAAACTGTGTAATTAGGAAGAATCGGAATACTAGCTGCAGTTTATAAAAAAACCGGCCAAGTGCGAGTCGGACTCGCGCACCGAGGGTTCCATACCATAAAAGAAGTAAAACATTAAAATAATCACTTTTGTTCATAATTTACGAGTATAATTTACATATAGGTACTTTTGTTGGCAAACCGCAAACCTAACTTTGTTTTCGGCGGATTATTGTTATTAGCAAAAAAAGTATAATAGTTAGAGGGTTGATTTTATTTTTCCTGTAAAATATACGTTAGCTTCTATTGATCATATTTATTTCAGATTTTTCGAATGGTAAACTTCGGAGATAAGGGTGGGGGAACGGTATTTTTTTCGACAGTTTGCCCAATAAATCAAAAACTATCAGGCATAAAAATAAATAAAAATTGGTTTTAGAATATACAAGTAACGCCCTTTCATATGATACCTCACTCAATATTGTTATCTCATTTTGAAATTTTGGCGACCCGGTTTTCCCCCCTTTTTAAATAGAAATAAAAACAATTTTCAAAAGAACATGGCAGAAATGTACACAAATAAAGTTTAGCGTCTAGATGTAATATTTATTACAAGATGATTCTAATAAATAACAAAATTTTTTCAAGGTATCACCAGTTATTGTAAAGGACGGGTCAAAAAATAAAATATTTAAAGAAATTCAATTGATTACTGATAGGTTCCGTTTCCACATTCCTGACTGCTAGTGTTGCCGGATGCCAAACTTTTCCACTTTTATGCTCCATCTTTTGGACGATCGGTCCACTTTTGTACGAGAACAACATGTAACAGACTATACTAAAGAAAAATCTATTTTCAAGTACTACGTTAATTCTTAGATCAGAATGTAGAATACAAGACAATAATAACTGTGTCGATTTCAATCGTTCTTTTTTTTCATTTTATTTTACTCGAATATATTTACATAAAAAGATTAAATTAGTTTAGGGTTTTCCATTGCGTTGGAGTAAAACTGAATATTATTTTTCCGTGTGAGCCAGTCTCACTTAAATAAACTGTTTGAATATTTGTGATTATTTGTCAGAAAACTACCCTATTAGTAATACTGAAATCTATTACAACCGATTATTTTGAGGATAGATTATTTTCTCTTAGTAGTTTAGCGTTTCCGAAATACCCTTGTAATTCAATATTAATTTATTAACTCAATTAGATTTTTCTTTCAGTCGATTGGAGTTTTTTAATTCCGGCATCTCGCAACATTGTCCGACAGCTACATGATGGCTACATGGTCTCAACTGTCGACAGTGACAAATTCTGGGACAAGTGACAAGTATTTATCAAAGAGTATTATATAGTGTATTGTCTATGCTCTCAGATGCTTCATGGCGGAGGTCGCAGATGTTATAATACTCAGATACAATATTTTGAAAATAAATATTAATTTTTCTCCACTTTTTTGTAAGAAAAATCTTTTAGCATTGAGTTCAGGCTTGCAGGCCCAACCAAAAAAATATTTTTTCATTTATAGTTGCAATAGCGTAACGTGAGCGAAAGCGATGTATGGGCCCACACCATTGTTCTTTTACGATTGCTATAACGTCGCGTCACTATTATCTATAACTATTCTAAAGAACATGGGCAGAAATGTACACAAATAAAGTTTAGCGTCTAGATGTAATATTTATTACAAGACGATTCTAATAAATAACAGAATTTTTTCAAGGTATCACCGGTTATTGTAAAGGACGGGTCAAAAAATAAAATATTTAAAGAAATTCAATTGATACTGATAGGTTCCGTTTCCACATTCCTGACTGCTAGTGTTGCCGGATGACAAACTTTTCCACTTTTATGCTCCATCTTTTTGACGATCGGTCCACTTTTATACGAGAACAACATGTAACAGACTATACTAAAGAAAAACCTATTTTCAAGTACTACGTTAATTCTTAGACTGTAGAATACAAGACAATAATAACTGTGTCAAAATTCAAATTCAAAATTCAAAAATTGTATTCTTTCACATAGGCCTAACTAACAGGCTCTTGCGAAACGTTAAGACTCTACCGCCTCGTTCGGAAAATAGCACTGCACCGAGAAGAACGGGCAAGAAACTCGGCACTTGCTTTTTTTTTTAAATAATAAATATAAATGTCGATTTCAATCGTTCTTTTTTGTATTTTATTTTATTCGAATATATTTACATAAAAAGATTAAATTAGTTTAGGGGTTTCCATTGCGTTGGAGTAAAACTGAATATTATTTTTCCGTGTGAGCCAGTCTCACTTAAATAAACTGTTTGAATATTTGTGATTTTGTAATTCAATATTAATTTATTAACTCAATAAGATTTTTCTTTCAGTTAATTGGAGTTTTTTAATTCCGGCATCTCGCAACATTGTCCGACAGCTACATGATGGCTACATGGTCTCAACTGTCGACATTGACAAATTCTGGGACAAGTGACAAGTATTTATCAAACAGTATATAGTGTATTGTCTATGCTCTCAGATGCTTCATGGCGGAGGTCGCAGTTGTTATAATACTCAGATACAATATTTTGAAAATAAATATTAATTTTTCTCCACTTTTTTGTAAGAAAAATCTTTTAGCATTGAGTTCAGGCTTGCAGGTCCAACCAAAAAAATATTTTTTCATTTATAGTTGCAATAGCGTAACGTGACCGAAAGCGATGTATGGGCCCCCACCATTGTTCTTTCAGGTCGATAGAAATGAAATGAAATGAAATGAAAAAGTTTATTGGTAATGCACATTAGGTACATATTAACAAGAGAGAAAAAATAAATAACAGGAAGTACAATGTGCACTCCCAAATGGGCCTCCACTCAGCATAAGCCTTGCTTTTTATGGCAAAGCTTGAATAGTTACTGAAATAATCGAGTGTGACAGACGGACGGACGGACGGACGGACGGAGAAAGTCTCACCATAAGGGTTCCATTTTTACCAAATTGGTATGGAACCCTAAAAAAAAGTATCTAAATCCATAACAGGTGTGGGGTCGTTCAAGACTCGCAGCGAGCCGCGATTGGGTGTAGGTAGAGGCCGCACGCACCTGGTGGAGGTGGTGACGGGCTGGGTGGAGGCGCGCGGCTGTGTGTCTCTCGCCCACAGCAGGTCGGCGGGCGAGGCGCGCAGCAGCTGCAGGCGGCTGCGGATGTTGTACATGCCGCCGAGCGCGCCGTACGGCTCGGCCGCGACGCGCGCCGCCACCTCCTGCGCCGGCTGCCCGCTCAGCGCCGACAGCTCGCGGTAGATCTGCAACACCCGAACGCACTGATGGTCTAGGATCCCGCTATACAACGACCTTCACCGAGCTGCTTATTCGATGAAAACTATTTTATATCCAATTAAATATGTCAATAAATATATCGCAAGTGGGTTGCCTTAAAAAATTTCAGTCCAGGGTATGATTAATTAAGAATTAAAAAAAAACCATTGTAACATGGACTCCTATTTGTTACAGTTCCGTTGACATCTTAGTTCAAATTAGATTGGATGAGCGATTCAGGTCGCAAATTGCAATTGTGCATAATTGTGCATAAAACCTACGATTTTATTATCCGTTAACTTTCTTTTGCCAAAAAATATAGAGCAGAAATACTTTCCTCAGCCAGGAAAGTATTTCTGGCAAAAAGCACTATTTATATCATCCAATCTAATTTGAACTACGATGTCAACCAAACTGTAACAAATAGGAGTCCATGTTACAATGGTTTTTTTTTTTAATTCTTAATTAATCATACCCTGGACTGAAATTTTTTAGGCAACCTACTTGCGATATATTTATTGACATATTTAATTGGATATAAAATAGTTTTCATCTAATAAGCAGCTCGGTGAAGGTCGTTGTATAGCGGGATCCTAGACTATGATATGTATCTCTGTATTCGTGATTCCATACGTTTGACAGTTCATTTTTTGTGTCGATTTGAAGCGCCTCCCCCGAGCGTCCACGGTACTAAATTGACATTTGTTGGAAGTGGACCATAGAGTGGACCGTCGTTTTGAATGTCATTCCATTTTAGTTCCATAGACGCTCACGCCAGGTTACGCAACAATCAGCGCCAAAATGGCGAAAATCAAGTGTCTTCATTTTTACTTTGACAGTCAGTTATCTAGAGTGTATTCTATATACTCTATGGAGATCAGTGCCCGAACGCCATAAGCTTTGGTCTCTCGATAATGACGCATGGCATTCAGGGTCGGACACACAATCGTAAAAAAACGTCTAGAATGGTCTCTATTGTCACCGGTCGAGACGCGTTCTAGGGTGTAGCTACCTCTCTGTCGGCCTTGGGCTCGAGTGCGGGCAGCGGGTGCGTGCGCATGCGCAAGCCGGGCCGCCGAACCCAGCGGTGGCGCGCCGCCTCCTCGATCTTCAGCCGCAGTTCTACTTTGGGTTCCAATAGTTGCTGGATAAACGCCTTGCATTCTAGATCAAAAATCAATCACATATAGTACAAACACTTGATGACACAATATAATATTGTATGATTCCGCCGTTTACATACAGCGTCGTCAGTTTATAAAAAGTCGCAGTTTGCAATATGCAGTTGCTGTCTGTTGCAGCCTGTATGCTGCATGATAAGCATACAGATCTATGACAGCTCTAAACGGCGAGGCAGCGAAGGTGAGCCTCCGGCTTATAAAAACACTTGAGGTAGGACATACAAGACTGCTTAATGACAGTTCAGTTTTGTAACTATTTCGACCTAACAACCAACGTTGAAGTCATTTTGCGGTCGCCAATTTACAAGACAGAGACATTACTAAACTTACTTATTGCCTTCGGCATATTATACTTAATAATAACTCAATTTTGAAGTCGCTAATATCTTCAACCGATTGCGCTGAAATGTGACAGTGGATGGTTAGCTTTTTGAACCCAACATGGTGGGTTATTATTAATGCACTAGTTGCAACCGCAACTGGATAATACAGGATGCTTTTTCCCGAAAATATCCATGACTTCCGCGGGACGCGAGCGGAGTCGTGGGCGTCCTCTAGCATAAGACATACAACATCCCTTTTGTAGGATATTTTACAGAATTATAAAATATTCGTCAAGTAAAATATATTTTTGTTTCAGGCTAGATGCGGTGTGCTGAGTGGTGAGAGAGAAAGTGTTAAGTGTGAACGGACCAGCATAGACCAAAAGTACTCTGTGAAGATGAGTGAAAAAACTACTGCACATCTGCCTAACGGCTGAAAACGTTTAGCTAAGAAAAACGTATACATCTTTATTCATAAAATAAAATGATTTCAAAATAGAACACACGCGACTTCCGCGGAGACAACTGTGATTCTCATTCATTTTTTGAATTTCGTTCGAAAACGTCGCGTTAGTAATTTTAAAATCCCTGTCCCTGATTGCTGATTTGCACAGTTCATTTTTTTCAGTCAATCAGCGTGGCAGGATATATGCGACCGGCGACGGGTGTGACCGCGAAATTTCGTAGGTTTTAAGCTAATAAGTCATAATAGGCTTACGGCAGTTATAAACTCTGAACGGCGGAAATGCCTTTATCTTCTTCACGTGTTTATATAAAAATCTTCGCTTGAAAGTGTCCTCCGAATGTAATCTATCAGAAAATTGTACATAATCAAGTCAAATGCTTTGTTTAAGAATACTTACTAAGAATAGATAATGAATAAGTTAGTTGTCACTTATTACTAATCGTAAGATTTTTGTTGTAATAAAAATTTAATTTTTGTAAATATCTTTTCATTTGAATGCACAAGTTTATTAAACGAATTACGTAGGTTTGATCTTATGCCGTGCTTACAGTAAATATACGTGTGTAAGGTACAGATTACTGACAATGCATATCACTAATTCCATCTTCCACGGTGGTTAAATTTTTCAAAAATACAAGAGAGAGTCGTTAAGTACCCTTCTATTGTGTCAGTTCGAACCTGAGTTGCACTTTATTGTATCCTACTTCAGTCGTATTATCACTATTTACATGATTCTAGACTATGATGATATTAGAGCTAGATTCGGCCCTACCAGCCCGAGAAATTCAAATTTTATTTAGTTTTTCGCAAATATTAGACTAACTACACATTGCAGGTTAATGACAATGAATTTTACGGCCATAATATTTATGCATCTACATGTTTGTAACAGAAAATTTGCTCGAAAATTCCCTGCATTCACCTCATATTGGTTCCTGAAAGATAATTTTTTACAGTTTCCCAGATTTCGAACTATGGGGAACCAATATGAAGTAAATGAGTATTTCTTAAATTGAGCATTATTTTTACAAATTCTTTGAGATAACTCGAACTTGATGTGCCTGCCAATCAGTGACAGTTGTCTGAAAATCCATATTATATCTGTCGTGGTTTAGTGGTCGTATAAATTACATACTAAACTCGTAGTTGCCGTGTAATTTAAAAATAGAACAATATTTTGTTCCGAAATTTGCCATGCCCAACATTACCTAACCTACCGTCGGAGACGCACGCGAGCGCGGCGCGCTGCTTGCGCGTGACGCCGCGCGCGATGGCGGCGCGCAGCTGCGGCCGCGAGCCCTCGCCCCCGCGCCGTCACCGTGCCCAACATTACCTACCGTCGGAGACGCACGCGAGCGCGGCGCGCTGCTTGCGCGTGACGCCGCGCGCGATGGCGGCGCGCAGCTGCGGCCGCGAGCCCTCGCCCCCGCGCCGTCACCGTGCCCAACATTACCTACCGTCGGAGACGCACGCGAGCGCGGCGCGCTGCTTGCGCGTGACGCCGCGCGCGATGGCGGCCGCGAGCCCTCGCCCCCGCGCCGTCACCGTGCCCAACATTACCTACCGTCGGAGACGCACGCGAGCGCGGCGCGCTGCTTGCGCGTGACGCCGCGCGCGATGGCGGCGCGCAGCTGCGGCCGCGAGCCCTCGCCCGCCGCGCCGCGCGCCGCGAACGGCAGCGCGCCCGTCACCATGCCGAACACGATCACGCCTCTGCACACAGACCAGCAGCTGTAGCCATATTATGTCATAGCGCCAATCGACGCAGAAACGTTTCGCTCATTCTATAGCTTGTGTAGAAAGAAACCAATAATTATTATCTATGGTGGGCGATGTGAATGTCACATCATCACATATAGGCCGTGGCGTTAGGCGTGCGCAGCGCCCCGCCCGCGCTCCACACGTTGGACAGGTCCCCACTCCCCAGCCCCCGTCGGCGCGGCACTAACATGCTCCACAGATCGACCTCGGGCCCGTACCGGCGGCCGTCCTCGAACAGCTCGGGCGCCGCGTACTCGAGCGAGCCGCACGGCGTGCGCAGCGCCCCGCCCGCGCTCCACACGTTGGACAGGTCCCCACTCCCCAGCCCCCGTCGGCGCGGCACTAACATGCTCCACAGATCGACCTCGGGCCCGTACCGGCGGCCGTCCTCGAACAGCTCGGGCGCCGCGTACTCGAGCGAGCCGCACGGCGTGCGCAGCGCCCCGCCCGCGCTCCACACGTTGGACAGGTCCCCACTCCCCAGCCCCCGTCGGCGCGGCACTAACATGCTCCACAGATCGACCTCGGGCCCGTACCGGCGGCCGTCCTCGAACAGCTCGGGCGCCGCGTACTCGAGCGAGCCGCACGGCGTGCGCAGCGCCCCGCCCGCGCTCCACACGTTGGACAGGTCCCCACTCCCCAGCCCCCGTCGGCGCGGCACTAACATGCTCCACAGATCGACCTCGGGCCCGTACCGGCGGCCGTCCTCGAACAGCTCGGGCGCCGCGTACTCGAGCGAGCCGCACGGCGTGCGCAGCGCCCCGCCCGCGCTCCACACGTTGGATAGACCGAAATCTGTAAAGTACATTAATTACCACTTGTTCTGCGCCCTCGCTTGCACGCTCGGCTCAAGCGGAACGTCACAATGATTGATTTATAAGTGCTATAATATTGCATACTGGTCACGGCATGGCAAGAGCTTTCAAGTTTGTACCAATGGACAATCTAGAAATCATCATATATAATTTATATTTGGAAAACAAAATAAATACGTAAAGCACTATGTGACAAACAATATAATTTAGCTCACCAACGATTTTGATGAGTTGTTTGGTGCTATCCAACATTATATTCTCCATCTTCAGGTCCCTGAAAACAAAGGAATTAAAGATTTATCATATACAGAGTGTCCGGGATCGAACTATCATCGATAATTTAAGGGAGCGTTCTATGGCTCATTACAAGCAAAAATTTTCTATAAAGGGGGGGCGCCCCCTCACCCCCTCCCCGTGAACGGTGAGAGCCATTTCAATTTTGTATGCGTTTTTTTGGGTATGTGCACACAATATCAGTAATAACTTGAAAGTCTGTTGATTCACATGTTCTCAATTCGACTGGGTAGAATAATCTCCATCGCTAGATACCTAATAATAATGTAAAACGTTAAAATAACACAGCCAAAAATGCCTGAAACTAAAAAAACATTGCCCAAAAAAATTTAAACTTGAAGTTACTTATTCGTAAATGTTGCAGAAACGGGATCGCTAAGACCATATGTTTTTGTAGTAAATCGATAGCTTTTGAGTTAAGCAATACAACAACACCAACATTTTGTCTGTAAGTTACTATCTTTTAGAGATATCATTGCTTGAACAAAAGGTCTTAGCGATCCCGTCTCTGCAAAATTTACCAATAACTTCAAGTTTTAATTTTTTTGGGCAATGTTTTTTTAGTTTCAGGCATTTTTGGCTGTGTTATTTTAACGTTTTACATTATTATTAGGTATCTAGCGATGGAGATTATTCTACCCAGTCGAATGAAACCATTTGAGAACATGTGAATCAACAGACGTTCAAGTTATTACTGATATTGTGTGCAGTGTGCACATACCCAAAAAAACGCATACAAAATTGAAATGGCTCTCACGGGGAGGGGGTGAGGGGGCGCCCTTCCTTTGTAGGAAATTTATTGCTTGTAATGAGCCAAAGAACACTCCCTTAAATTATCGCTAGTTCGATCCCGTACACACTGTATATGATGGCAGATTGCGAAAAGATGGAAATGGAAAAATGTATAAGAATGCGCGGAAGACAGGTAATGAATTTAACGATTTTTCGATAAAGTTCACCTTATCCGCGTCAAAGCCAATTGGCCCACAGTCTTTAAACCTAGTACAGACCAGCACACGTACCGGTGCACGACGCCGCGCGCGTGCATGTGCCGCACGGCCGACACGAGCTGCGCGGCGAGCGAGCGCGCGCGCGGCTCGGGCAGCCCGCGCGCCGCCAGCACCAGCGCGCACAGGTCGCCGCCTCCATCACCACGAACAGAACCTAGTACAGACCAGCACACGTACCGGTGCACGACGCCGCGCGCGTGCATGTGCCGCACGGCCGACACGAGCTGCGCGGCGAGCGAGCGCGCGCGCGGCTCGGGCAGCCCGCGCGCCGCCAGCACCAGCGCGCACAGGTCGCCGCCTCCATCACCACGAACAGAACCTAGTACAGACCAGCACACGTACCGGTGCACGACGCCGCGCGCGTGCATGTGCCGCACGGCCGACACGAGCTGCGCGGCGAGCGAGCGCGCGCGCGGCTCGGGCAGCCCGCGCGCCGCCAGCACCAGCGCGCACAGGTCGCCGCCTCCATCACCACGAACAGAACCTAGTACAGACCAGCACACGTACCGGTGCACGACGCCGCGCGCGTGCATGTGCCGCACGGCCGACACGAGCTGCGCGGCGAGCGAGCGCGCGCGCGGCTCGGGCAGCCCGCGCGCCGCCAGCACCAGCGCGCACAGGTCGCCGCCTCCATCACCACGAACAGAACCTAGTACAGACCAGCACACGTACCGGTGCACGACGCCGCGCGCGTGCATGTGCCGCACGGCCGACACGAGCTGCGCGGCGAGCGAGCGCGCGCGCGGCTCGGGCAGCCCGCGCGCCGCCAGCACCAGCGCGCACAGGTCGCCGCCTCCATCACCACGAACAGAACCTAGTACAGACCAGCACACGTACCGGTGCACGACGCCGCGCGCGTGCATGTGCCGCACGGCCGACACGAGCTGCGCGGCGAGCGAGCGCGCGCGCGGCTCGGGCAGCCCGCGCGCCGCCAGCACCAGCGCGCACAGGTCGCCGCCTCCATCACCACGAACAGAACCTAGTACAGACCAGCACACGTACCGGTGCACGACGCCGCGCGCGTGCATGTGCCGCACGGCCGACACGAGCTGCGCGGCGAGCGAGCGCGCGCGCGGCTCGGGCAGCCCGCGCGCCGCCAGCACCAGCGCGCACAGGTCGCCGCCTCCATCACCACGAACAGAACCTAGTACAGACCAGCACACGTACCGGTGCACGACGCCGCGCGCGTGCATGTGCCGCACGGCCGACACGAGCTGCGCGGCGAGCGAGCGCGCGCGCGGCTCGGGCAGCCCGCGCGCCGCCAGCACCAGCGCGCACAGGTCGCCGCCTCCATCACCACGAACAGAACCTAGTACAGACCAGCACACGTACCGGTGCACGACGCCGCGCGCGTGCATGTGCCGCACGGCCGACACGAGCTGCGCGGCGAGCGAGCGCGCGCGCGGCGAGCGAGCGCGCGCGCGGCTCGGGCAGCCCGCGCGCCGCCAGCACCAGCGCGCACAGGTCGCCGCCTCCATCACCACGAACAGAACCTAGTACAGACCAGCACACGTACCGGTGCACGACGCCGCGCGCGTGCATGTGCCGCACGGCCGACACGAGCTGCGCGGCGAGCGAGCGCGCGCGCGGCTCGGGCAGCCCGCGCGCCGCCAGCACCAGCGCGCACAGGTCGCCGCCGCCCGCCGCCTCCATCACCACGAACAGCCGCGGCCCGTGCTGCCAGCGAAAAAATACTATTTACTGTGCTGAACATAATATAATCAAGACATTTGAATATTATGACCATTAGTATTGACTTCATTGACTGTTCACTTCGCTCTTTCACTCAAGACTTCTCTTGTCTTCTTGAGTCTTGACCCCGGTCCCCGTGGCCGTGGGCTAACATCTTTGTATGCAATCGTACCACCAGCTGAAAAAAATAGCGCGCTCACTAGCGCCACTGCCCAATGCTGCCACCTGCGCGACCACAGACAGCCCGTCAGTGCAGGACGACATCATCGGTTAAGTATTTGCAGCGCGGCGAAATTCGTCCGTCGCGCTTCAATCACCGTTGCCATTAAGTACCTATCAGTCTCGTACACCACTGTTAGATACCATCATAGTCTCGTAGAGCGCCGCGATGCAGGGGTGCCGCAGCTGCGCCATGAGCCGCGGCTCGCGGTGCAGGTGGCGGCGCGCGTACTCCTCCTTTATGCATGTCAGGTCTATGATCTTGATCGCCACCTGACACATTGCATCATCATCATCCTTAGCTTGCCCTTGCTTCTAGCATCTATGATGGCGCGCACAATGTTAAATCTACCTTCATTTTTTCAGCCAAATCGGTTCAGTATAGTTGCATCGTGAAGAAGCATCAAACATACAAATCCAGACACAAATTTTCTCTATGATCTTGATCGCCACCTGACACATTGCATCATCATCATCCTTAGCTTGCCCTTGCTTCTAGCATCTATGATGGCGCGCACAATGTTAAATCTACCTTCATTTTTTCAGCCAAATCGGTTCAGTAGTTGCATCGTGAAGAAGCATCAAACATACAAATGCAGACACAAATTTTCTCAGTGAAGAGTGCTAACTGCTATTGTAATAATTTTCATAAGTGCGTGCAAGTTAGGCCTTGTTTAAATAGTTTATTGTTTCCAAACCTTCTTTCCCAGGAGTTTGTGCGTGGCCTCCTCCACCCAGGCGAAGTGCCCCTTGCCCAGCAGCCTGCCCGTCAGCAAGTAGTTGCCCACGCTGTACACCTGCCCCTTGCGTGTCAAGCTACCCATTTCCTCTATCTATACAAACAGCTGTAAATAAGCAAGCGACGCGACCAACTTAACCGCGGCTGCGGCAAAGAACTCGCCTAATACTCAGCTCTAAGATACGATAGATGGAATATATCTAAATGGAAGGAAATTCAAAAAATGATCGCTAAACATGACATCCGCGCATTCTTGTTGATGTTTTTAATTGCGTTCCATTTGCATTCCATCATTGGACTAAGTATAGCCTATACATATAATGGTATCGCAATATGATATGCCTGAAAAAGGTCACTGGTAGCGGTTAGATGAGGAAGGCGGAGGACCGTGTGGTGGCGCTACAGATTTTACGCGCTCTCGGAAAGGCATAATATGCCTTATGACCAGCAGTGGAGTCTATACCTAAGTAGGCTGTTGGATTGTGACTGTGAAACTCTGAATCGCTATGTGGACTGGATTTTTGCAATTTTGTTTACTGCTATAACTGCTAAACAATTTATCAACACGCATGCCAGCTTAGATCGTTATCCTGTGCCCTATTCATCAAACGTTACAAGCCTTGTATTACAAGCGATTCTCTTGTAAATTTCTGCATTTTTACAAACGTGCGTTCATTAAAACTACACGTGTAAATTACAAGCTACAAGTTATATCACTTGTAATACAAGTGCTTTTTAACACGTGTATTAGTAGTTTTGTTCATCAAAAATACCACCGTTGCTTGTAGCTTGTAACTTGTGGCAAAAAATTGTAGAGTCTCCGCGGACTTTTTACTTGTAAATATTACACATGTAGACATACGTACCTACTTACTTAATACATTTGATAATTATTATATTATTAACATTTTCGTGGTTTAGAGTTGACTTTAGGTACCTATTCCACAAGCTTAGTCAAATAAATGGCGGGAAACAAAAAATCTTATAATTATCTAAAACAATAAAAAAAAAAGAACAAAAATATCGTATATAAATTATGTACTAGCGCGGCATTCTAGTTAATAGTACAGTACGACAAAGCTAATCTTGGCACGTGGCCAAAATCGGAACTAACGCCGCTATCTTGTGATACTGTGTGACAGATTGAAAATTGGGGAGGTTTTGTTAATAATAAGCCAAAATAACGTAAATACTTGCAACATACAGACAGAACATTGTCACAAGATAGCGACGTTAGTTCCGATTTTGGCCACCCGCCAAGATAGCCTTGTACTTGCGGTATTATATTCATTGCGCAGACTTTTTTTAATTAAAAACATTTAAAAAAAGATTTACCTACTTGCGGTGCCATATTTGTACCATAGACATTGCCCAAAGACAATTTTTTTAATTAAAAACAATATTTAAAAAAAAGAATCTAGTATAGTCAAGGTATAGTCTGCCAAAAAAGCCATGAAACAAAAAAGAGTTTAAAAATAATTATAAAAGTCGAAATAAAGTACATTTTAGAGGATACTTAAATAATCGAAAAAATATAGATAATTCTTTTCAGTATTCTGTGTGAACAGATTTTTCAATTACTTAGTCATAATATAAGTCAGGGAAAAATTATTGTTGTATCCGGAAATTAATTTCAAGACTTTTTTGACGGACTACATGCCACACTTGTAAATTAAAAACTTCAAGTGTCTAAAATCTACAAGAAACGTGAAATTATTTGATGAACGTAATCTACAAGAACTTGTGAATTTTTATTTAAACTTGTAACTTGTGAGCTTGTAGACTTGTAATGTTTGATGAATAGGGCACTGGTCTCTACATTTTCGGTATAGATAGGTAGGTACACACAGTCTATTATGGCTATGTCCGCCGATGAGTTTCTCGACCTCCCACTTCCCTCTCGGGGTACTCGTCGGCAAAGAATGGGCTCCGAAACATATTCATCGTTATCGTAATCGTTAATACCCGATTGGCTAATGACATGTAAATCGGGGAACTAAGCAGCGGGCAGAATTGGTAAACGATAACGATAAATACGTTTTTCTTACTCATTCTATAGCTAGATCGCTATAAACTTGGCCCTCCCATGGTCTGCGGGACGCGGGGCGGGAG
Source organism: Coenonympha glycerion (assembly GCA_963855885.1). Taxonomy (NCBI): domain Eukaryota; kingdom Metazoa; phylum Arthropoda; class Insecta; order Lepidoptera; family Nymphalidae; genus Coenonympha; species Coenonympha glycerion. Next base: position 1,901,543 of record OY979646.1, read on the forward strand.
CTTCTCAACCACTGATGTCTATTCTATGGATAAAACATTCTATACAATTCAGGCTAGGTTCACTGTGGATCCATAGAATAGGGATTAGTGCACTCAAGTAATCAGCTGTCAGTGACTGACGTGAATTACGCTAGGTACACGCGATAATGTTAATCTTGCGACGTGGATAATGATACATACTTACTCAAGAAAATACCATAGGCGAATTCTCAAGATGAGAGTTATACATCGTATCGTGTATAGCCAATCGCACACCCGCCCCGCGTCCCGCAGACCATGGGAGGGCCAAGTTTATAACGGTCAAGATATAGGGGCGGCAGGTATAATCTAAGTAGATATCTCATCAATATCTATAGTATCTAGTTGGTTAGGTACCTCAGCGTGGCGTCCGGCAAACTCTACGGTACCCACTCCACTCCTAATTTCGAAGCATTTTCCACTTACAACAATTCACGTGGCGCGAAAGATAATTAGTTCACAATAAATACAAAACTGATGCATCGCAAACGTCAAGAATACTGTTCTGTCGTGCGTTTGGCTTGTTCGCCCCGCGCTGTTCCAAATTGAAACTTGATTGCAGATGCTTGACATTTAATGTCACTATTTATAATCAACATTGTGACCAGCATTACTGGCGCCTATTTTTTTAAAAGCGCATTTTAAACAGTCTTATGCCAGTCTTAGACCATCCATTCTATCAAGTATCATGAATCATTCAATCGGCATGGGCATGACGCTGCCGATATCAGTTAGAACCTTCATTGGCAAGCTATAATAGTAGTTTATGAAACGGATGCATAATGGGGGGTATTAAAACATGAGTGTGAGTTTAAAAAACGAGCCGCAGGCGAGTTTTTTAATAGTATCACACGAGTGTTTTAATACCTAATTATGTAGAGTTTCATACACTACTTTATCTACGCTCAAATTATCATAAATCCAAACCATAAAATCTTGCTAACGTTTGTCGTAAATCCTTCACTTTGTTGGTAAAAGATTGTGGGTCATTTTTGTTGCAATTACTAAAATGTCACGTGGAGTTAAATTTTATTTAGTAGGTTTCACTGCTAGACATTTTTCCGCGCTAAGTTTTGACTAAGTAACAAAAATAACACATTGAAATGTTAAGTTAGGTATGGCGCCAAAATTCAGTTGTATACTGCGTATAGTCTGTTAAAAAAGTCATGAAACAAAAAAGAGTAGAAAAATATTTATACAAGTCAGATAAAGTATATTTTTAGTGGATAATTAAATAATCAAAAATTATACATAATTCTTTTCAATATTCTGTATGAACACACTTTTTAATTAGTCATATAAGGCAGGGAAAAATTATTGTTTCCGTGAAATAATTGTCGTCTATGGTCGATCATGGCGCATTCCATGACTACCAACTAAATGTTGTCTGTGGACTCCATATATAAAAAACAAAATTTAGGATTCTCTCTTTTGGCTATGACGACCACAGAGAAAAGAAGTTATTCCCTGGTCTGTGATGACGACACATAAAAATACAGGAACCCAGAGCAGAGTATCGTAATGGAAATTATTCAATTATCTAGAGATATTTCCATTGTTATAATGAATAACTTTTTAATAATTATAGAAGTCTGTGAATAAAGTAGGTCAATATGTGACACATTTTGATTTCATAATTCGAACTTAAAGCAATGAGCGTAGATAATAGTTTTCGTGCTTACAATGTACATCATAAACAAGTTGACTTTCATAATGTGAGGCTCCCACAGTTAATTTGCAAATGTCGTACCGATACTGGTCCAAACTGCGTCTATATAATACATCTGTGTCGTTGCAACGAATTGCCTGCTAGCCTTCACGGGGGCACCGACGTCGAACAGCGACTGGACGAGTTCTTTATCGTCGTCCTCGTCTCTCGCGTACACGAGCGCGGCGCCGCCGGCCACGACGTAGTCGAGGAGGTGCGCGCGGCGGGCGGCGGACGCAAATTGCTCCATATTAATGCAGGCCAAGTCGACGGGCTTCCTGACGGCGATGCAGAGGCGCTCGCGGGCGGCGACGACGGAGTCGCACGCGAGCCCCACGCACGCGGGCTCCACGTCCGCTTCCCGCGCGGACGAGCGCCAGCGGCGCAGCGCCTCGCGGACCCGCTGCAGGCGCGCGGCCGGCGCCAGCCGCAGCCACGCCGCGCGCAGCCGCCGCATCTCCTCCTGGACGTCGTCGCCGGGGTAGCCTTCGGAGTCCGCCCTCTCGAGTAGAAGTCGACCGGTGTAGAGCGCCGCCGCCGCGGCGGGCGGGCCGCGGAACAGGCCGAACGCGTTGACCCACGCGAGAGGTGCGCCCGCGCCCAGCGCGAGCTCGTGCGCCTCGGCGGCGTCGCTGGCCCACACGGACACGGCGAGCGGGGCGCGCGCCGCCAGCAGCGCCAGCGCCTCGCGCGCCGTGCGGAACGCCTCCAGCGGCACGGCGCCGCGCTCGTCGCCGCCGAGCCGCAGCAGGAAGCTCTGCGCGCCGCGCACGCGCCGCGCGGGCTCGTCACCGGCGCGCGTGCGGCGCGTCAGCGCGCCGGTGAAGCGCTCCAGCGCCGCCTCGTGCACCAGCACGCGCCGCAGCCGCCACGGGTACTGCGGACAGAAGCGTGACGTCATGGGCGTGCGGTCACCGCACCGCGTGCGCTGCGGCGGTCGCGCGGCTCACCGGGATGTCTGCGGCGAGGAAGGCGTCCACGGCGGAGTCCACGTCGCAGCGCGCGCCCACCACGCCCACGCAGCCACCGCCGGCCTCGCCGCTCGCTTCTGAATATACGAGTATGATTTATTAACTGAACAAAGCGAAGTCTCCAAATTAACTTGGATGAATATACTGTCTATCTGTCTGTCTGTCGGTCGGTCTGTCGAAGGCTTTTACGTCTGAATTAATTTACAGAATTACTTCAAAATGCAATGCAGTATTAAGGTTTCTACAGAGAGGTCAAATCAACTATTAATATATTCAATTTCTGTATTTTGTTTACCTTTAAATTGGTCTTCTTTTTCAGGTTCAATTACCAATGTCACTGCCTTTTCTAGGCTGAAAAAAGAGAAGATAAATAGATGTTACGATGAGTGAATTACACCTCTCCAGTACAGATATTATATTAAGGAGCATGCCACGGGTGTGCCCGTGAAATTCAATTTTTTTGTGGTTTTTCGCGATTTTTAAGCTAATAACACATAACAGGCTTATGAAGGAATTCCAGTATTGTCTTCACCTGTTTACACAAAAATCTCTGCTTCAAATGTCGAGTTAAAGAAATTAGTTCGAGATTTGCGAGTTAGTCTTAAAACTTGATACTCGAACTAATTTCCTAGAAACGACATTTTTATGCAAAGATTTTGATATAAACATATAAGACATAGAGGATCTCCAAAATAAAACACAAATTGTTTCCCTGAAATAACAAAGTTTTGTTTTATTTAACAAGTCTACAATTATCAAGTTATTATCAAGTTACGACAATTACACTTCTATCTCACCTGAAATAACAAAGAAACGACATTTAAAGTTCACTATATCTCGAGTCCTCAATCACATTCTTTCTATTAGTTTTTATAACAATAATATGCACAAAACAATCTGCGCGTCCCACGCCATTTTAAATCATCGACACAGATCAATATCATAGATACGCGACAAACAGCTGATACGCGAAGCGCGGCAAATTCAAATGAATGAAATGTCACTCATTTCATTACATCTCCCCCCCTAAGAGCGAAAATTCTAAGCAATATATCTGTAAAATGTACTTATAAGTCATCTTCATATTCATTATCATCTCCTTCATCTTCTTCAGCCTCTGTTATGACAGGTTGCACTTTTGTTATATGAAATAATGTTGATTCTGTTTTTCTGTTGCCTGTATCAATCCTATAAATGGAATTCGATATTTTCTCTATTATTTTGAAAGGGCCTATTTTTAATTCGTCTAATTTCTTTCTATTCAGTCTATTTCCATTTTCTACATATACACTGTCTCCTACATTAAATTCTTGCATTTTTCTATTTCTATCAAATATTTTCTTGTTATACTCATGAGATTTTATTGTATTCTCTAATGCCAATCTTCTATCAGCAATCCACTTGTCTTCCTTTTCCATCGTTTTGAATTCATTTGGTAGAATACTGACATTTGTACCATCCAGTAAATATTTTGGTGCAAAACCTGTAACGGAGTGTTCTGTTTCATTATATTTTTGTATACATTCTCTTGCCAGTGTTGTCTATGTTCTCTTATTATTTTTCTCATTCATTTTACACCTTATTTTATTTACTATTGTTTGGTTTAATCTTTCATTCAAGCCGTTCGAGAATGGTGTATTCACGGCTGTAAAAATTAGTTTAATATTATTTTCCTGCAAAAATTGTTTAAATTCTCTTGAATTTATGCCCGGATATTGATCTGTCAGGATAATTCCAATCTCATCTGTCTCTAGTACTTTCTTTGTTAAATTTATAAAGTCACATGCATTCTGGGTTTTCGAAGTCGCAATAAATGCATATCTTGTGTAGTGATCTACTAAAAGGTGTAGATATTTCTTTGTAGACCTAGATCCTCCAAATCCACCAATAGTATCCATTGACATTATTTCAAATGGTTTGGTAGCTGGTCCCAGTTGTGACATTAATCCAATTTTTTTTTGACATCTTGATTTATTTTTTATGCATATTTCACATGTTTTACAAATATTTATGATATTTTTTGTTAGGTTTATAGCCGTATATATTGAACTAATTTTTTTCTGCAGTTGTCTGATCCCAATATGGCATAAATCTTCATGCACCTTTTTTATAAGTTTTTTACTAAATTCTTCTGAGAGGATAATCTTTTCCTGTTTCTTTATTTTTTTATAATAGATATTATTTTTTAGTAATAAATTTTGTTTCTTTTCTCTTATTGTTTCATTTTTCTCTTGGTCTTCAACTATATCTTTTATTTGTATTAAATTAACTATTCTCAATGTTTCCTCTCTGTTATCTTCTGGTTCTAATACAGGGTTTCGGCTCAAACAGTCTGCTTCTACATTTTCTTTACCAGGTATATATTTTACGGTAAAGTCATACTGAGATAGGTAGTATGTGAGATCACCCAATTCTTCATCTGTCCTGCATTTAATGTTCATGTTCTCTAGAGGTTTGTGATCTGAGTAAATGGTGAATTGTTTTCCGATGAGCCAGTGCTGCCAATATTTAACAGCTTCTTTCATAGCAAGACATTCTAAATATATAGCCTTTTTCCGTTTTTGATGTTCATTCAATTTTTTTGAGAAATATGCCACCGGTTTGTCTTTACCATCTAGTTGTGTCTGTTTTAATATTGCTCCAATGCCCTCCAAAGATGCATCGGTAAAGATTTTGATTGGTAAGTCTTTGTCGAATATTTCCAAGACCGGTTGCGAACATAAATATCTTTTTATCAGATTGAATGCTTCTTCACATTTCTCTGACCATACAAATTTCTCGTTTTTTCGTAATAAATTGTGTAATGGATCTAAGATAATTGCACTTCTTGGTATATAGTCATGGTAGAAGTTTATTTTTCCCAAAAATTGTCTGATGTTCTTTTGCGTCTTAGGAGTTGGAAAGTTCCTTATTGAAATCAAATTGTCTTTTAGTGGTCTTACTGAATTGTTCTGAATTATATGGCCGAGGTATTTTACCGAGTCTGAAGCAAAGGTACATTTCTTAAACTTCAGTCTAAAGCCTTCTTTAATTATTGCCTCTAATACATTTCTAATGTGCCTTATATGTTCTTCAAAGGTAGACGAGTATATCAAAATATCATCGATATAGTTAACAGAGTATCCTGTGAGATTGTGTTTTCTTAGAATATTGCTTAAGATTCTCTGGAAAATTGCTGGTGATGTTTTCAAGCCAAAAGGGAGGCAGGTCCACTGGAAGTGGCCATCTTGTGTGACAAATCCTGTTTTACTTCTGTCTTCCACCCGTAATGGTATTGCCCAAAATGCTGAGTTTATATCTAGTGTAGTAAAATACTTGCAATTTCTAGTTTTAATAATTAGATCATCTATCAAAGGAAATGGTTGAGCTTGTGGTATAACTATTTTGTTTAACTCTCTGAAATCTACACATAAACGGGATTTTCTATTTTCACCTTTTTTAAACGCCAATGTCACTGGAGCAGCAAAAGGACTGTATGATTCTTCTATTAAATTGTTCTTTAGTAACATCGATATTTGCTCTTCAATTTCTAATCTATCTTGTATTGTACATCTGTATGGTCTTTTACTACAATATTTATTTACTTGTAAATCTATGCGAGCTTCATAATCTTTAACTGAACCTATATCATACTTGTCCTTAGCAAATATTGTTTTATATTCCTTTATAATTTTCTCTATCTCAATTTTCTTTTGATTATCTAAATGGTCTGTCATACTTATAAATTCCTCTGTTTCTATGTGTTCATTGAAATTTACTGTATATTTTTTTATATTATTATCTTCATTTCTGTTATCTTTAGACATCCTGTCTATTTTATTTGTTATTTTCTTTTGTTCTATCTGCAAGTTCTCATTTTGGGTTAATCTGAATTTCTTTATCATATCTAATCCGATTATGAAATCATCAAAATCTTCATTTTCTACTATGTATACATCCACCTCTTCTTCTAAATCAAATATTTTAATTTTTATTGTTATCAAGCCATCCATCTTCTTCACACCATTAACCGTTTTCATGTATGCTATGTTCACATCATCTTTTTTTTCTTTTACTTTTATTAATCTTGAATTTATTATAGAAATCTGTGAGACTGAATCATAAATACCACTCACTTCTAGTTTATTTTCTAATAAAAGCTTGATTTTGATTAATGGTGTGCTTACTAGTTTTTTTCTCAGTATTTATGTCTACTTCAATTATGGAGTTATTGTTTACATTTTTAGTTTTAAGAACTTTTTCAGGTTCATTTTTATTTTTCTTGAACCAACATGACTCCTCCGGATGATATCTAATTCCTTTGTCCAAAGACTCACAAGTCTTACATGACTTCTTCTCATAAGTTTTATTTTTATTATAAAATGTACTGCTCTTTATGTTAGTTGAGTTTTTCTTATACATCGTGCCTTCATATTTTCTTATCTCGTTGAACAAGTCAGTAGTGTTGTTGAGTTCATCCCTGTTTAACTTATTTAAGATAAATCCAGGTAAACCAGTTGCAATAAGATCTATCATTGTTTTGGAATCTATAGATTTGTTTATATCTAATAAAAGCCGTTCTTTTTTTATGGCATAATCAATTAACTGTCCTTCTTTATACCTAAATGCGAGAGCATATGTGACTATGTCCCATCCTTGGTTTTTAAAAGTTTCTAAAAACTTGTCTTTCCATTCACTCCATTCAGAATTTATTGTTAGTTTTATGATCATCGAGCTATACCAATCCAAACAAGGTTTATCTAAAAATAACCTCAAAATATCTATTTTTGTCTCATTTTTTGTTATATTAAAGCGCGCACACTCTTTTTCAAAAATTTCTATCCATTGCATCGCATTAGGATTTTTGCTTGTAAATTTTTCAATAATAAATTTTTCTGAGATATGTTTTAAGTTATGTTGACTTTCTTTCTTAGTTGTAGTTTCTATTAATTGTTCCAAGATTTGTTGCAAAGTGTCATTTTTGTCCTTTGCTTGTGTTTTCCTCACTTCATCTAAATATTGATCTAAAAATTGCATATTACCTTCCTCATCTACATATGTCTTCTTTAGATTTTCATCCAACTTTATCCATACTTTTCTACTCTGGTGTCTTCTTTTAATGCTATTTTTTACTTTTGTGAAAGTGTTCGTTTTAACAATATATGTATGATGACTCACCGGCTTCAGTTCCTCGGGTAAAACATAACATTTTCCTTCTTCAGTAGATATTGAGGTTATAGCTAATACATTTGATTTGCCATCATTTGAGGCTATTATTGTAAACTCAAATTGAAGCCGGTCCATCTTCTTTTAGTTCACAAAAATGTCGTTTTATAAGACATTGAGGATCTCCAAAATAAAACACAAATTGTTTCCCTGAAATAACAAAGTTTTGTTTTATTTAACAAGTCTACAATTATCAAGTTATTATCAAGTTACGACAATTACACTTCTATCTCACCTGAAATAACAAAGAAACGACATTTAAAGTTCACTATATCTCGAGTCCTCAATCACATTCTTTCTATTAGTTTTTATAACAATAATATGCACAAAACAATCTGCGCGTCCCACGCCATTTTAAATCATCGACACAGATCAATATCATAGATACGCGACAAACAGCTGATACGCGAAGCGCGGCAAATTCAAATGAATGAAATGTCACTCATTTCCAGCGTTGCCAGAACGTTCCCTAGGGAACGAAAAGCGTTCTATTTTATGATCAAGAGTTCCCTTACTTCAACCGTTCTTTTCGTTCTTTTACGAAAACAAAATTAGAAATTAATTATGGAAGTCAAGCCTACATAATCTGTGTTCAATCTGTGTTCAAGAACAAAAAATTGCGTTTCGTTTCTCCATCCGGCTTCTGCCGCCCTTTCCTGCAAGCATAGAGCATATTGATAAGCAAGTACGAACGCAGCCATAACAAAAAAAATACGCTTCATTAGTCTGTGCGAGCAGGGTTGCCAGATATTTGCCAATTGAATTCGCCCAATTTTGCATGCTGAGTAGCCTAAATTCGCCTATTTTTTTTTGCACAAGTAGCCTAATTCGCCTAAAACTTTGTACTATCTAACAAGACCTATTTTAGACCCAAATAAAGACGACACGTAAAAAAAACGTGAAGTGAAAAGTAATATTATAATATACAAAGTTTTTGTTTTGCTGCAGCTTGGGAAGTTTTTTCACTGAGTAAGTATATACCTACTTTTAATTTTATGTTTTTATGGTGTTAGTATTGACTATTGTGTGCTATTTAGAAGTTTGCACATTTTAATTTACCCAGGTACCTACACTGACTTATTTAACAGACTATACCGAAAAATTTTCAATTGGGTTTTCACCAGTGGACGTAGTGATTCATGAGAAAGGTCCATGGTCATCCTACGCCGGACGAAGTCACGGACAATATCATAAAAAAATGACTTATGTGACAATACATAGATATTACATATAAATAAATAAATATAAATGCCTATATAAAAAATACCTATAAAAATCTTGCACTATTAAATTTTTTGGAAAAAAAAAATTGATTTAAAAACTTATATTATGTTCTTCGTTCCCTCACCTCGAATTTCGTTCCTTTTCAGACACCCCGACGTTCTATTTCTTCAGCCGCCAATGGCAACACTGCTCATTTCATTACAAACATATAAAGATGATACTGCCATTCCCGCAAATTGACTGCCATATGCCTAGAATGCGTAACTAGCGTACAAATTGCAAAAAACCAAGAAAATTTTGAATTTCGCGGGCAGAGTCGTTGATTTCGCCTTAACACAAAGCCTTCTCTAGAGAATGCTAAGCGGCAAGCGCCCTTGTCAAATCAATTAGGTAGCTTTAGGGAATCAGCATACCTATTCTGTAACTCGGCGCCTATCAAAGAATGATAGCCACTAGCATAGATCACCAAGATATGTTACGTTCATAGTAAATTGCGTTTTAAATCTGTGCCGAACTGCCGAGCACGCACAGTCACTGATAAATAGAACAAAAGATACGAAACAGCACGCAAACGAAAGAGACAATAATAATGCTTGCGCTCGACGCAGAGTAACTACGAAACTTACAATTGTAGGGTTTTTGAGTCTTCACAACGCGCGCGCTTGTCACATATCTGCTCCTTTTTATAGATTATATATCATTGGCCACTAGCAAATGTTTTTCATCCATTTTCTGATGTGATGATGATGTGGATCACCTACCCCACTTCCTGGCAGAGCTCCACGAACAGAGTACACACTGCAGCAGTTGCAGCGGTACAGCATACTGTGAATGGAAATGCGCTGTAAGCCATCTCCCCGAGCTGGAGCAGCGGAGTACTCTCATATATGTCCGTGTGTCTTTTATAACCTTAAAAGAAAGATCAAAAACAAAACATGGTTGAGTTTTTTGTGGACTTCTTCTCAATGGAAATAGGACCACACGGGGAGCATCAGCTCTTTAATAAAAAAAGAATCATCAAAATAGATTTACTTAGTCAAAAGTTATGATGTAACAAACATAAAAAAAAATTGAATTGAGAACCTTCTCCTTTTTTGAAGTTGGTTGATAAAATAGAGTGATAATGGGGTCTTACACTACTTTTGAATTTGATAAAAAATATTACTTTATTATAAACTAGGATAAAAATAATAACGTGCAGTGAAAGAAATATTAAAATCCAACGAAGATTTACAAAGTTACAGGCGTTTAAACTTTGGAGTGGGGGGATCTTCTATCCCTTTCTCGCAAAACGAAAATTTGTATGAAGCCGCACGAAGCTACTATGGCATTGGTAAGGTGTGACGTCACAATTTCATGTTGCTATCTCTGTCTTATCACAAATCTTTAAATGCTTATAACTTTTTTGTTATTTGATCGATTTAATTAGTTCTTTCAGTGCACGTCATTATTTTAATTCTTCTTTATAATAAAGTAATAAAAAAATTGGAGTCAAATACCCTATTAGGATAGCAATATTGTACTTACATACTTTGACAAGCTCTGCATCTTTAAAGCTACCCCTATACACAAGGCTCTGGCAGATCAGAGGCAAGTCAATGTTTTTTGTATGATTTATTGGAATTTTCCTGTACAAATAATCAAGTTGGCAAAACAGTTGAGCATTATCCTCAATTTTTTGTGCTAATGCAAATATTTTTTCTGGATCGATGACAGTTTCCGTTCCCAAATAATTTAGAAGACCATTGTTTGTATTGGCATAATATACATCTTTTGAGTATCCGTCTTGCACACAACCTGCGTCTTTTGGAACTCCAATAACTCCCATGGAACGGAATTCTGTTTTTTTTCTCAGATATGCCTGAAATATTAAAATGTAAAATGAACTACCTAATTGATAAGGCAAATCGAGGTCTTAGTGTTAACTTGCATGAATTTGCTTTTGTCTGTCTGTCTAACCAACAGTTAGCCTTATAATTTCTGAATTATAGGTAAGTATTATGTATACAAGGTTATTAATAGAATTACTGCAAACTCAGCAATACCCAATATGCAAACTGAAGGCTTGAAATAAAAAAGCATTCAAATTTGTTTTTATAATTTTTTCAAAGGGAAAAATTGGTTGTGGTTGTTTTGTGAACTATTTGTTTTGTGTAGAACTCTTTGTGGCATTCACTTGTTTTAGCCTCAAGGTCCTCAAGCATAATAACCTGATAACCGATTAGTTAACATCTGCTGTCCCTTTTAGGGTTTTGAAATCGGTCGCCTTGAAAATTTCTTATATCTTTAATCCTCTTAAGGTGTTGCGGCCCTACCAGCCCGCAAAATTCAAACTTTATTTAGTTTTTTGCAAATATTAGACTAACTACACATTGTAGATTTATGGCAATGCATTTTGCGGGCCTACTTTTTATGCATCTACACGTTTTTAATAGAAACTTTGCTCGAAAGTTCCCACTCATTTCATATTGGTTCCCGAAAGATAATTTTTTGCACTTTCCCAGATTTCGAGCTGTCGGGAACCAATATGAAGTAAATGAGTATTGTTGAGCAGAGTTTTTATTAAAAACATGTAGATGCATAAACATTGTGCCCGCAAAACACATTGCCATTAGCTTTCGATGTATATTTAGCCCACTAAGAGCGAAAAACTAAATAAAATTTGAATTTTCGCGGCCGGATGGTACCCATCGCCCTTAAAAGTGAACGGATATAAGGCCCTCAGCCTTGTGATAGCTTGAGGTTGACTCTTTAGCGATCACTCTTTCTCTATAACCCTCTTAAAAGCTCGGCTTCGAATGAAGGCGACTCGATTTAAATTCTCACCCATTCGGCTTAATTATTTTAGAAGTTTAATCTTACCTCAGCCAGTTCAGTACAAACTTTTAATTCATCAAACTTGAGAATACTTTCTGCCATTGCTTGATTTGGCTTTGTAGATGTTAAAAATGGTATTGTACCTACAATAAATAAAAAATGGGCCGACCCAGCTCTGTTATCAAAATTAAAATATGAACACAATCTTTGCACAGCATTAAACATGAATGTTCATACTCATCGATCAAGCTGTTTGTCCCTGGCTTCTGTAATCTGTAACCTCTGATCTCTGGTCATTTAATTTTATACAAATTACTTCTAAAACTTTTATCACAACAATTCCAAAGTTTCAAAAACAATTCAAACTTAATTTAATGGTATCAAATATTGACAAGCACAGAACATTATTACCTACTCCTAGTTGACAAGTGACAACTTCATAGCACTTGACATTTCACTCAGTAGGTATTCTATATTCAATATACTCTATGGAATATCCTAGGAATATCCTTAGAGAATTTAAACATAATATAGAGAGGCCATAGTTTACTTAACACTATATTTATTTATTTATTTATTTATTTATTTATTAAGGCACAATAACGTCACATACACGAAACATTGAAAATAAAGAATACAAAAGGCACCGGACAGCGTGGGTAGACATTTAGAACTGCGCACAGCGTTTACAAATAATAGTGCTCGAATTAAATTAAAAACTACTACAACCAAAAAAAAATGATAATAATATAAGAACGGAAGAACTAATAACATAATGAAGACAAAAATGATTTCCTAACATAAAAAAAAAAAAAAAAAACTTAATGATAATAATAAAATATAGGCTACTACAAATACAAACTAGCTACTGGTCAGATCCTCCCTCAAGGTCGAGACGGTGGAAAGGGCCACTCTTTTGAAGCACTTAAGGCTTTGGGAGAAGATGTCTAAATCACCGTTACAACGCACGAGATCGTTATAAGTGCGGTTCAATCGAATTAATGAGGAGTTCCTAGCTAAATTAGTTTTGAATCTAGCGACGCAGAAGGTTTTCCTTGTTATTATCCTTGGTTTCTTTAATACAGCACAAAAAGATAAAGCTTGCAACAAGGTAGGCGCGTCCAAGTTTCCATTAACAAGCTTATGCAAGAATGACATATCGGCAGTGCAGCGACGATCACTAAGGGTATGCATGTGGAAGTGGTTCAGTCTCGCACTATAATCAGCTCGGTAAGGGCACGTTTGATCCCGATAGGCCAGAAATTTCGTGAACTTGCGTTGCACCCTCTCTATTCTATCAATGTGAATTTTATATTGTGGATTCCATATTGATGAAGCGTACTCCAACAAACTGCGAATCATCGTATTATACAGTAGTTTCATCGTACTGATGTTGTTGAAGGTTTTGCATTGCCTTTTAAAAAAGCCGGATATTTTATGTGTCTTCTTAACAATGTGGTCAACATGTTCTCTAAAACTGAGCTTAGAGTCTATAAGAACTCCAAGGTCTTTAATAACATTCACCTCTTGTATTAGGACATCTGGACCTAGAGTGTAGGCGGAGGGGATGATGCGCCTATTCCTGGTAAACTTTATGTGAAAACATTTACTAGGGTTCAACGCCATATTGTTATTTCTGCACCAATCCATAATACCGTAAAGGTCAGCCTGTAATCTTAAGGAGTCGTCAAGTGATTTTATCTCTTTATAAATTTTTAAATCGTCCGCGAAGAGAGAGTAGTTACTAGATTTGATATTTAGGGTTATATCGTTTATAAAAATCAAGAACAGAATTGGGCCTAAGTGGGAACCCTGAGGCACACCAGACGAAGGCTCAACTGGATCTGAGTTGTATCCCGCAACCACAACGTTCATGACCCGGTTGCTTAAATATGATTTGAACCACTTCCACAGCGTGCCGTGAACACCATAGTGTTTAAGCTTCCTTAATAACACATTGTGATCCACTTTGTCAAAAGCACTGCTAAAATCGGTATAAAGAGCATCTACCTGCACGCGAGAGTCTACGGCTCTGGAGATATCGTGGATATACGTCATGAGGTTAGAAACAGTTGATTTGTTTCTTCGAAATCCGTGTTGAGCATCATTTAAAAAGGTTTTTGAGTGCCAGTTCAGAAAGGGGCAAATCATGGACTCAAATAATTTGGCTAGGGCAGATAATATTGAGACAGGACGATAGTTTCTAACATCAGACTTGTCTCCTTTTTTAAATATTGGGACTACATTAGCAGATTTCCAGAGAACAGGGAACTCTCCTAAGGCAAGAGATCTGTTAAATATCGTTTTTAGAGGAAAAGCCAATGCGGAAGCGGTCTTCTTTATAAAAATAGGTGAGATTCCATCGGGACCTGCTCCTTTGCAGGAATTGATAGACTTAAGGCACTTTAAAACATCCTTTTCTTGGACTTTAATGGAGGATAATAAATTGTATGGAATATCGGAATTACCACAGTCAATGTTGGATTGAGAAGAACAGGATGCACCACTAATTGTGAAGACAGAAGAGAAATGACTTGCAAACAAATTAGCTACCTCCTTACCACCGCTTGCCTTCATGCTATGTAGCATCATCTCTGACGGAATACTTGAACGGCCACCTCGCTGTGCTTTCATATAAGACCAGAACTTTTTAGGGTTCCTTAAAATGGATTTTTCTGCACCGATCTTATAATCCGAAAAACATTTAGCTGTCAATCTTTCTGCGCGCTCACTCAACAAATCGTATTCTAATTTATCGCGAGGATTCTTGTACTTTTTGAACTTCCTTCTAACTTTTTCCTTTTCGTTAAGAATTTTAACTAAGGCTCGTGAATACCACGATGGATAGCTCCTAACAGTACTCGTCCTTAATGGAATATGTTCATTTATTATTTTGTAGAGTTCATCATAAAATAAGCTAACCATCTCATTCACATTATTGCTAGAATCCAAAATCATCGACCAATCAACTTTCTTCAACTTATCGTTTATTATAGAGTAATCAGCTTGTTTAAAATTACGAAAAGAAACCAGATTGGTTTGCAACATAGAAAGGGATTCAAATTTACACTCAACTTCAAGCGGGGGGTGATATTCATCCACTTTACTCAGTTTGTCAATGCTTTGAGAAACAATCGGACCAGTAAAATTACTAAATATGAGATCGAGAATTTTGTTGCTTTTATTTCTAACATTATTTAATTGAATTAAATTATTGGAAGACATAAAATCAACAAGAAGGTATCCTAGATTACAGTGATAATTGGAGGGCACTAAGCCCTGTTTGGTATCGTTGGGATTTTGAGACCAGTCAATGAAACCTAAATTAAAATCTCCGAACAGCAGAATATCGTCATTGGAATTAACCATTACGTCGCTAAAGTTATTGAGAAAAAACAAGATAAATAGGAGCTTGATACAGGAGGATGCACGTAAACTGCACAAATTATAATAGTTCTGAGGTTGTTTCCATCCTTGACTTTCAGGGAGACCCATACATCTTCGCAAGAGCTGTTCCACTTATGCAGACTTATTGAGTCATGCGACTTATGTACTGCGATCATCACACCACCAGCTTCTTGCCCTGCGAGGGATGTATCACTACGATCTCTGCGGTATATTAAATAATTTGAGTGAAAGATTTCGGAGTCTTGTATGTTATCATTCAACCAGGTTTCCGTTGCGACAATAACGTCATATGAATGGCTTGCACTTGCCTGGTTGATAAGATCTAACTTTGTTCGCATTCCGCGAAAATTCTGGTAGTAAATCCTGAATGATATATCCGATGTGTACTGTCTTTTATCTGGAGCTATTATGAAAAATTAGGTAATTAGTTTCAGAGACTCCTTGTTTTTGATTTGCTTTGCCGGCGACGTATCATTCTTACGGATAAAAATTCGACCATTCCTTACCCAGGTGTATCTGTATCCCTTGTCACGAGCAATTTTCCTGGTCTCAGCATGTAGCGATTTAAAGTGGGGTGAGAGGTGTTCAGAAACAAAAACAGGTGACTTGTTACCTCCGTATCCTAGATGTTTCGAGTTGAGTTTATCGGTCGGGTTACTCTTGTTAAACTTCGCAACTGCAGCTATAATACAGTCACGCGTGTCGGGGTGGCAAAAACCGCCATAAAGTGTAGCACTTTGACATGCGCATTGCTTCATGTCAAAGTACTAATGATGTGACTACTATTATACCGTTATCGATAAATTTCATACGATGCTTGTGATAGCTGAGTAGATAGGAAAAAAATCTCGGGGTTTTACAGAAACTAAAGCTTTTCTATAGCTATTAACTATTGCAAACTTTTATAATAAAGAGAGGGAAAGGCTTCAGGAATAGATATAGTTTGGTCTCGCAGGATTTGTTAAAGTATTGGCTGTTGGTTTAAATCCGGTCACCTTAGTTTGAAGTTACGATGAATTAAGAGAGATTCAGTAGAACGAGAAGACCCACGCATACTTATTTTTTCCCGGAGATGTGAATTTATTTTGTATGAATAAAATAAAATTTTCAGCACATCACGTAAATATTATAATAATATTGCTGACCACAACCCACAAAACCTAATAACTGACACAAATACATAGACAATACTAACACGCAATAGACAATAATATAGATTAAAGTTATAAAAAAACAGAGAGTAGGCCAAAGACAAACAAGTACGAGTCGGACTCATGCATGAAGGGTTCCGTAAATTCTATATAATAATATAAATAAAGGAGTGAGGCATTTTCGTTGTTCCACAGATTCCGGTAAAACTAAAAGTCGTAGAGATGTAAAATTTAGTACTCAGGCTCATATTATTAGGTCATGAATCTCCAGAATATTTGTATATTCTGTAGAAAGACGGGAATTTTCGAAATTCAAATTGCAAGGAATGAAAATTTCTAAAGTTTTTTCATGAATGATGAATTTCTTTAAAATCGATGTCTGACAACTTTTAAGTAACAACTGTAAGTCAGTTTGGCGGGACTGTATTTTAAGAAACAATTGTTCATATCTCGAAATGAATAAATTACAAAAACCATTGCAGCAAGCAAAGACATGTAATTTGTGGTCAAAATTAAAAAAATGGCTGCCATATTGAACTTCGAACATTTGAACTGGAAGTCTCAGCTACTACAGATCTACGCTATTTGCAGATTAGATGTTTGTTACAAATATTAGGATCCGGGAGCGACCGATGCGAGCTCGGGACTTGGAAAACCCCGACAAATTAGGTGACGAATAGGATCTTTATTGGTAGTTATTATCATGACCACCCAGAAATAAGGAGTCCCGCAAAAATCCGTTGACCGAGCTTTGAAATGGGCGAGAGAAACTGAGGATTAAAGAGGAGTTGTAACCTCAAGATTAAAAAAAAAAGAATATTTCTCTATAACTAACGAAGAGCCTAATACATCACGTCGTGTATTAATCATAATACTACTATTACATGTAAATTATCTGACATTACTGTAAGTAACTAATTTGTTTTTTACTAAAATATTATTTTAGATAGTATGTTATTTCAATTATACGTCAGATACAGTATATTTAAACTTTGATGTGTATGTGTGTCATGGTTACGTCAGATAATAATTATTGTCAGTTAGTGACATGTGGATAGCAAGATTTTTTTATTTTTAACGTAGGTAGGTATTTATTCCACAAAAAAATAATTTTGCATCTCCGGAGAAAAATGTATACGACTCGTAATACTGTATGTTCTTAAGATAATCGATACTTCGCATCAAGGCGACCGATTTCAAAACCGTTAGCCATTAATTTTTATCAGTAGGTTTTTAACGGTAGGTTATGTTCATTCATTTTTGCTCTCTCAAATCTTTAATGACTAACCACGAACTACTTACTACATCGATAATATTTCCATATCGATAGATAGTTAGAGCAGCCCTTCTGATCAGCTGTCTGGTGCCTATCTGTGATTGGCCGATAGCTCTGATTGGCTATTTCAATTCGACACAAGATGGCGGATATACCCACCCAATAAGACTGACAATTTCCTGTCCTTATATTTACTTTGTCTTTGGGAATATCCCGCAGGGCGATTGGCTAAGAATGTATCAATAATTAAATAACTGATCAATGTCAAACAAAACATATGGTTGACCAATCACAACGCTTGAATATAGGCTAGGCTTGAATGCGCTTGAAAATCACGTTGTGACATTGATGCAGTTCTTTAAAGATTGTTACATTTTTAGATCGGCCTGCTGAAGTGATTTCATCAGAACACTTCAAATGCGATCACAGAATATATTTGATATTAGTTTTGATTGGTTTTGACTTTAATATACGATCAAAGGGTTTTGACAAGCTTGAAGCCACAGATTTTACTTGAAGCGTATTTCGTCATTGGCTAACACTTTGATTATTTACTCTATAACACTAGGCTAGCACCCATTGCTCACTGACTAGAAATTAAGGCCGTGGGTTGATCTGTGCAATTCTGGAAATACACTTGTACCCACATATTACCCATCTTATTTGATGGCAGTATGAGCCTGACCGCGATTAATAAATTGGCTAGTCTGATGCTGCGTACAGACCGGCCAAACGAACGCCAACAAACGGGTTTCGTTGGCCTTCGTTGCTGCAATCTGGACGGCTTAGCGAATGTCAACGATCGCTCGTTGGCGTGTGCCGGCGATCCGAAGCGTGGCGGTAACATCAAAGAAATCGAGCTATTTGATCGAACTCTGTTTGGACGGTCGCCGAACGGCGAAGGCCGTAGAAGGATGAACGAACGCTCAGTTGAAGCAAGAGATAGTGATTATATACTCTTTGCAAGAGAGCGTAGCGTGTAGACGTCCGATTTGATAATTACTTGGATATTTCTCGTTTTGGTATTGGTATATATTGGATATTACTCGTTTTGGTATATAAAACTAGCAATTCTAATGATGTCGTCGTCGTCCATGATTAAATTGCGAATGAAAGAGAAAAGAACCGGAATCAAGTGCCAACGAACGTTCGTTCGAGCACTAAATGTATTTGGACGTATTAACGAACTCCAACGAGCGTGCGGAAGCCAACGCTAGCGAACGATAAATATCCATCGTTGGGCGTTCGTTGGGCCGGTCCCCTAAACGGCTAACCCAAAGACTACAGGTCTCAGACTATCTCATCAAGCCATAGCATCAAGCATCGTTCTCATAAACAAGCGACGAGCCACGACCTTGGTCAATAGCCGCTTTGTACAATCTCGAATAAAATCAATTGCTTATCAAGGCCTCTGATAAACAGTAACCAGTGACATATCACATCATATTTATTATTTTAACCGACTTGTAATCCCCATGCGAAGGTTTTTCGGCAAATTTTTGCTCTTTCTTTGCGTTTCGTACTGTGTCAGTAGCTGGTACCCTCATTTAAACACATCTAAAAGTACCTAAACCTATGAGATATCAATAGCACGGACTCACCACGGACATAATTTTGATCTGTGCTGTATTACAGCCACGAACACAGGTAAAGATAAGTACTTAGGCACTACAGGTACGTATTTTTTTTAAACGTAAGAAATGACCTACCTAGTTCAAATGTATACCTAAGTATTATATTAAGTTATTTAACCCATATTCGCAGAAGCCATGCCCAAAAATTAGTTACTATATGCCGATGAGACGAATACCCCTCCCACTTCTGACAACCGCGTCCTGCGCTCGTCTGGTTCGTCGTACTGACTATAGACTAGACGAGTGCGCGAATCAGTCACTTAGACCAGTCTTTCTCAAAGTGGGCGATAACGCCCCCTTGTGGGCGTTGGACACCTAGAAGGGGGCGTTAAGGGGGCCAGAAAAAAATGGGGGGCATTGGCGTTGTTTAAGGGGGCGATGCTTCACTTGTAATTTATTTTAGATATATGCTTACTTTATATTTAATTGAAATTCAAAAAGGCTACTAAGAATTTTGACTAAAAAAATCGTCAAATTCATCCATCTCATTAAATAAGTTTCAAAATTGAATGACTATTACCTATCTAAATTGTTTCTTTAAGTTTGACTAAATAATATATTCATGTTAAGTTATGTTTTAATTGCTCTCACTGGTAATAATGTCTAGTTTAGAACGTGAGTTTAAAAACAACCAACTTAAAAATACCTTTAGCACACCATAACTAAATTAATTGAAATTGTAGTTTTTAAGTTTTAGGAGCTTATAAAAAATTGGGGGCGCTGAAAAATAATTGATTTTTAAAGGGGGCGGTAAACGAGATAAGTTTGGGAATCTCTGACTTAGACGCTAATTCGTTTTTAGGGTCCCATACCAAAATGGTAAAAATGGAACCCTTATGGTGAGACTTTCTCCGTCCGTCCGTCCGTCTGTCACACTCGATTATTTTAGTAACTATCAAAGCTATCGACTTGAAATTTGGAGTAGTTAGTAGTAGTAGTGTAATCATAAATTGTAATCATCAATATTGAGTTGGGTATCATATTATGAAAGGGCGTTACTTATGAATTTTAAAACCGATTTTATTTATTTTTGTGCCTCATAGTTTTTGATTTATTGGGCAAACTGTCGAAAAAAATACCGTCCCCCCCCCCTTATCTCCGAAGTTTGTCGTTCGAAAAATCTGAAATAATTATGGTCAATAGGAGTTAACGAATATTTTACAGGAAAAATAAAATAAACTCTCTAACTATTATAACACCAAAACAAAGTTAGGTTTGCGGTTCGCCAACAAAAGTACCTACAAGTAAATTATACTCGTAAATTCATGAACAAAAGTGATTATTTCAATGTTTTACTTCTTTTACTAGCTTTTGCCCGCGGCTTCGCCCGCGTGAATTTCGGGGTTTTACAAATCCCGTGGGAGTCCTGGATTTTCTGGGAAAAAAAAACAGGATATGTGTTAACCTAACTTCAGAAACACGATTGGATAAAAATTTCTCGCCAAAAAGTTCTCCCAAAAATTGCTCCAAAATCTCCATTTTTCTAATTTCCATCGAAAACTACGATGGACATAATTGTAATTTTTGTTTTAATGTATTGGTAAAAAATAATTCCCAAAAACGCTCAGAACGACATTTAAATAACTGGCTTAGTTTTCGAAGTAATTAGGTAAAACAACATTTTTCTGTTATATTCTTCCGCAACGCTGCATACTAACCTAACCTAACCTAACCCACCAACGTATTCATAAGAGTGGGAAGGACGAAAATAAAATCAACTTATCCGCTTAAGAGTGAAATAATTTCAGAACCTTTACCTTATAGGTATCCATTTTTGCATTTATAGCATAATTACTATCACATATACTAAAACATATTTTTAATAGCGAAACAGTTCTAATATCAGAAACTATACAGGAACATCTTTTTAGCATTATTAACCTGTATCCCATTGCTTAACCAAAACACACATTATAAATAGCGAAACAATTGTACTTTCAGAACCTTTATGGGTAGGTGTACCCATTTCCACATTTATAGCATTACTAATTACTATACCATATCCCATAGCTGAACTAAAACATACATTGTCAGTAACGAAACAGATGTTAGTTCAGAACCTATATCATATAGGTACCCGTTTTCATAGCTATAATATTACTAACCTGTATCTCATTGCTCAACTAAAACACAAAATGCTAATAGCGAAACAGTTGTAATGTCGGAACCTATAATACAGGTACCCATTTTCACATTTATAGCATTATGCATTATTTATAGCATTATAGCATTATTATTTAAAGCATTATTATCCCATATCCCCTTGTTCAACTAAAACACACTTGTTAAATGCGTACAGTGCTATGTTCAGAACCTACATAGTGGCCATTTTCACATTTATAGTGATAATATTATCATCAGTTTTTGCCCGCGGCCCCGCCCGCGTCAAATTCGCTTTTTCATGAATCCTAAGGGAAACGTCGTTTTCCCGTTAACGTTCCCTATTCCAACCTTTAAACATGCTTTCAAGCAAGTTCGCTTGAACAATCTATCTATAGATGTAGCTATAGATTGCTCTAGAAAAATTGGTATTTTGAGTATCCCACGGGAACTACGGATTTTTCCGGGATAAAAAGTAGCCTATGTTTTAATCTGGGTTATAAGCTACCTATGTTCCAAATTTCAGCCAAATCGGTTCAGTAGTTGCGGCGTGAAGGAGTAACAAACACACACACAAACTTTCGCATTTATAATATTATTAGGATTAGGATGGTATGGAACCCTCGGTGCGCGAGTCCGACTCGCACTTGGCCGGTTTTTTTATTTGGTAAAACGACGTTTTTCCTTGATATTATTACGCAATGCTGCCTGTCGCCACCCACCCACGTATTCGGAAGATCGAGGAGGATATAATTATAAATTCGGTCTACGGCCTAATAAATACGGCCATTGTCGCATTCAACCTCTTAGTGGCAAGTAGGTATCCCAGCAAAAACATTTTCATGTAAAATGTTGCCGAGACGAGAACATGTGGCTCACACTATCAAAAAGTTATCAGATCTCATGTAGAGCAAGACTTCTAACTCTACACGCCCTAACTCTATAAATCCTAACTTTATAAACTCTACACTTTAGTCAAAATATATTATGTCTTGGCTGTTTCGGTACCGTCACATGGGCGTAAAGTGAAGAATTTATTCACTGTTCAGTACTTTTCTAACAGAGTTTTGCAAGTGGCATAATGGACCATGCAAAATTCAAGAAATTTCACATTAAAATTAAATGGTATCACCATTGTTATGGGAAAAAACTTCCATTTATTAAAAATATCCTCTAAAGCAAAGGAACACACTTTTGCAAAGTGTGATGAAGTATTTGAAACCAATGCAGTTAGTAAAACCTAAGTGCAGTTTCTGAGGAGACTCAATACCTATCTAATAAATAATCGTTACTACAGAAACTAGGTATTGTATATCAGAAAAGTACAAAGTCAGTGAATAATATATCTACTTTACACCCATGTGACAGTAACGAAACAGCCAAGACATAATATATTTTGACTAAAGTGTAGAGTTTATAAAGTTAGGATTTATAGAGTTAGGGCGTGTAGAGTTAGAAGTCTTGCTCTACATGAGATCTGATAACTTTTTGATAGTGTGAGCCACATGTTCTCGTCTCGGCAACATTTTACATGAAAATGTTTTTGCTGGGATTTCATTTCTTTTTGTAAGTTGTTTACGAAATTTGTGTAGAATTGCTCTATTACTCGTTTCAATAAGTTTGCAGTAAGTAGATACATAATCAGACATAGAGCAAGACAATACAAGACAAGACAAGCACAAGACAAAACTATCAATCGATTTACATGTGACGTAAACCACATCCGCGTAAAGGACTTTAAGTTCATCGTATATACATTCTGTAAAATGAGAACTTACAGCGCGAGTTAACTCCGTACAGCGCCATCTGTCGAACGGTAGAGGAATGCGCACGGGCTCAAGCAAACAAAATTAAAGCAATAATTATCATATATTAATGAAGTCTAAAAGGAAAACTATCACGGTTAAGTAACGAGTTAACGAGTATTGGCCTTAACTTATAAAATATACTTGAAAATAGTAAGAATTTCGTTATAATTCCATGGAAAATATTTATCAAATACAAGATGCATACCTACAGTGTCTATTATTTATACTTTATAATGTATGACTGCGCGTGGCCCTTTTTTAGAGTTCTACTCGTATATTAAAATGTTAAAAATGCAAACTTTATGTTGAGACTTCCTCCGTCCGTCCGTCCGTCCATCTATCACAAACAATAGAATATTTCAGCAACTACCTACTACGCTATCTACATGGAAATAGATGGCCCAAGGTCATTGCAAAATCACCCGGAGCAATATTTCAAGAACAAAATTCCCAGCTCTGAACTTGCAAGTCTTTCTATACGGGCATGGGCATTGGGCATAATTAATTCAAATTCAAATTTTTTTTCAAATTCAAATATCTTTATTGCGAATTCGATTTTACATCTTATTCTACCTTTCGGCATGCAATATTATTAACTAATAACTTAAACAAATATATTCAACGAAGTCAGTTACATATTTCACTTAAACAGAACAATTATACTTTAGCCTTTATTATATCATATTAAAACCTGATAACCTTTATGATTTAATCATAAAAAACCCTATGATGTCATGCAACAATACATTTGACAAATTAACTTCTATGCTACAAAACACATATACCAGCTATCCGTGAATTACCTATTCGTACTAATTTTATCATTAAGATACTCATTAATGGAATAATATGCTTTATTAATTAAGAATGTCTTCAGTGTATGCTTAAATGCTTTAAAATTATTTATTTCTTTAATGTCACTGGGTAATTTATTATATATATTTATTGACATACACACAATACTTTTTTGCATTTTAGCTGTCCTCGAGGGTCGCATTTGTAACCTTAGGGGATGTCTCTTATTGTTCAGTCTATTAAACAACGTCAGATTGCCATGTACAAAAACAGCTGTTTCATAAATAAACAGAGATGGGAATGTCAGTATTTTAAGTTCTTTAAAGTGTGGTTTACATGTGTCAGTCCAATGTAGGTTCCTCATCGCCCTTATGCACCTTTTTTGTGCTTTAAAAACTTTGTCCTTGTCAGTGGCATTCCCCCAAAATATTACACCGTATCTAAGTGTGGATTCCACGTAACCAAAGTA
The DNA here is from genome assembly GCA_963855885.1 of Coenonympha glycerion. Lineage (NCBI taxonomy): Eukaryota > Metazoa > Arthropoda > Insecta > Lepidoptera > Nymphalidae > Coenonympha > Coenonympha glycerion. The sequence continues at coordinate 1,926,127 of OY979646.1, forward strand.
TGATATGCGCAGCGCTTGCTCGTTAGCTCTTTTATGTAATTGATAAAGTGCATAAGAAAATTTGGATAACTTATTACATACATTTTCGATTTGGGCTTCCCAGCTTAAACGATCATCAACAATTATACCTAAAAATTTTGTTTGTTCAGTTTGGCTTATTTGAGAACCCATGTAATTAATGTCATATTTCGGCAGATTTAGACGATCCCAGTTAAAGTTCATAATTTTAGTTTTATCTAAATTTATTTGTAAATTATTATTATTTAGCCACGTTATTATTGAACCTATTGACTCATTAATGTCATCTTCATAATTAGCTATGTCTTTTCCTTCATATATTACAGTGCAGTCATCTGCAAAGAGAACCATAGATTGCTTAGTTGCCGATGGAAGGTCATTAATGTATATCAGAAATAGGAGTGGTCCTAGAACACTTCCCTGCGGAACGCCGTACTCAACACATTTAGCTGTTGAACGATAGACATGTTCTGTTCGGGTCTTAGGACATATTTTTCGTATTTCAGTCATCTGTTGTCTGTCAGTAAGGTATGATTGAAAAAGGTCAAGTACCGTTCCTCTCACTCCATACTGGCTTAATTTAGTTAACAGTATTTTGTGATCCACAAAATCAAACGCTTTTGTCATATCCATATACAATGTGGCCACAGGTATCTTTCTATCTATACACGTTATTACTTGATTTACGAGATCATATATTGCCTGATTAATTGATTTGCCTTTCCTAAATCCTCTTTGCTGGACTGCAAGTACTGAGTTTAATTCTAGATATTCATTTAATCGTTTATAGATGACTTTTTCAAACACCTTAGCAAATATAGTTGCTAGGGCAACAGGACGGTAGCAGCCTACATCACTCCTATCTTTTTTTTTAAATAAAGGTTTTACAATAGACAACTTCAAAGCTTTGGGAAATTTTCCAGACTCCAGACTTAAGTTTACTATATGACATAAAATCGCAGAAATTATTAGAGAAGTCGCTTTAACTATATTTGTGGTTATTTCATCGTGTCCCGTTCTACGAGTGTTCCTCAGTGATTTAATTATCTCATATATTTCAACTGGTGTAACCGGCGACATAAACATTGACGAACTCTTATTAAAATTTATACGATGGCTACTACTATGCGACACACATTAATATCATTTTTGAAAATACCTACTCGCTTGAGCTAAGTCACTGGACGATTTTTTTTAATAATCCACACGTGCGTTTCCACAGGGTCGTCACTAGACGATACTTTTAAGTTTTGTCCGAGTGCAGTCTGCCATTTAAATGAGAGAACTTAGTACCTGCCTACTTGGTTCTTGTAGTTCTACGTAGGTAGGTATGTAACGAAATTTTTGAACGTGATTTTAACCTACTTTTAAGCATCGGATTAAATTAAATGCGTGCGTTTGGGCACTAAGCAGGTATATTCAAAATCAGATTTGACGCTTGGCACGTTCGAAAGCTCACGGTGGGCACTGGACGCTCGGCTCAATGTGGGTTTTTGTCACTGAGCACTGGATCATGGTCACTCGACGTGCAGTGAAACTCGGCTCGTTAAACATGAAATGCTTGGAACTTGGGCTTGAAACGTGTAATATTACTGGGCACGTGGCACTGGGCACTTGGACGCTTGGCCGCTTGGGCACTGGAATCAGTGGAAAAATTTACGTGTTTTCCATATGTTTACTAGCATTACTAGCAGATATCTAACATGAAATTAAGTTTTTATTATACCTATATACTTATGGGAAACCCCATACGAACTTCCAACCCCCTAATTTTATGGATGTGGGGTGATTAACTAAAAATCTTGAAACACGTATTTAATTGTTTATTACAAAGAGTCCCTATATCAATTTTGAGACCTCTAGCATCAATATTTGCGGTAATTTCATACAAACTTCCATCCCCTATTTTAAGGGGTTGGGGGGTTAAATTTCCAACTTTTGGATTTTTTTTGTTGGTTGTGTGCTAATACTAGCTTATATACCAAATTTCAGAAATTAAGTTTTTATTATACCTATATACTTATGGGAAACCCCATACGAACTTCCAACCACGTGACGTGATTAAATTAATATTTCAAAACTGTCGTGCTTGTGGTACTTTATTATGTGAATGATAATATGTGCGGACTGTAGCTGTAACGCGTGGTTATGGAGCCCGCCGTGCCGTGAATGCCGTCCCATTGTGTTGGGCCGTGCGCTGACCGCTGACCGTCGCCCCCGCGCCGCTCCCCGCCAGGCCCAGCGCGTTCAGTATGCCGAGTACTGAACATCCTGCCCGGGGAAGTTGAAGGTTAAGTTGATGGCAATGGGCAGATGTTGTTGAATGCCCGAGTGATGACTCCTTTCTTAGTCTTGATGTCAGCCACTCGAACAACGCCGTCCTTGCCAGGATGAACTCCCACAACTCTTCCCAGCTGCCAAAGGAGTGGTGGCTGCTGTTGGTCCCTGATGATCACCATTGTGCCTAGTTGCAGGTCTTGATCGGATGTTGTTTTCCACTTCGTGCGCTGTTGGAGGAGATTAACATATTCGTTTGAAAAGCGCTTCCAAAAATGCTGTTTTAGGGCCTCGATTCGTTTGTATCGATCCATGGCGGTGATGTTTGCATCGCTAACATTTGGATGAGGAACCGACAAGAGTGAGCGTCCAATAAGGAAATGAGCTGGAGTGAGGCAAGTAAGGTCGGATGGGTCAGAAGAAAGAGGTGTAAGTGGTCTGGAATTCAGGATGGCTTCTATCTGAATCAGACATGTTGCCATCTCTTCGTAGGTTAAATGTGTTAAATTTAAGATTCGTTTTAAATGGAATTTTACTGATTTGACTGATGATTCCCACAAACCTCCGAAATGAGCTGAATAAACTGGTATTCTAGAAAATACAATATCTCTATTGCCTAGATCTGCTTTGATGTCGTCTGAGTAGTTTGAGAAAAATGATGCGATTTCATTACTAGCTCCGACGAAAGTCGTTGAGTTGTCAGATGTTACAGAGGCTGGCTTACCACGGCGCGAAGTGAACCTTAAAAAGGCTGATATAAATGCCTCCTTTGTCAAGTCTGTGACGAGTTCCAGGTGCAAGGCTTTGACTGCAAAACAGACAAAAATGCAAATATAAGACTTTTCTAATCTAGCACCCCTGCCCTTACGGTTTGCGATCAGGATCGGACCTGCGTAATCCATACCTGTGTGCAAAATTCTAAGCGTGTTCTATCAGTAGGTAATTCACCCATAATAGGTTGTATTTGCTTTGGTTTAAACCTGCAGCAACGAACGCCACTATGTACGACGCGTCTAGCGAGGTTCCTCCCCCCCAGTGGCCAATATTTTTGTCTTATGGAAGACAAAAGGAGTTGAGGACCCGCATGCATTAATGATATGTGTTCTTTTCGAAAAAGGATTTGTGTGAGATGATGCTTGCTACATAAGAGTATTGGGTGTTTGACGTCAAAAGTATAATGTGAATTTTTAAGTCGACCTCCTACTCTTATGAGTTCATCAGAATGAATAAAAGGTGCTAACGAAACTAATCTATTTTTGTTCGATAGAGGTTTTCCAGATTTTAATAAAATGTACTCGTCTGGGAACATTTGAAGTTGCACGAATTTTAATATGTGATTCTGCGAATTATTTAATTCTGTTGTAGATAATGTGTTTGTATATTTATTTTTAGGATTTTTACAATTGTGAATAAATCTTTGTACATAAGCAAATGATCTAATTAAATGTGTGTAACTTGATGTTTTATTAATGAGTTTATGTATTGTGTTTGTGTCTTTGTTTTCTGTTGTTGTTTGTGTTGTTGTGTGTAAAACTATTTCAGATGCTGCCTGCGTCTGTGTGCTTGTTAAATCATGTTGCGTGTTTGGTGTGATCGGAAACTGAATGTTTTTTGATTTAAGAAAATCTGGACCAGACCACCACAGTTCGCATGAGCTATTGCTATTCGCTGTGACCCCGCGTGAGACTAAATCGGCAGGATTTTCCTTCGATGGAACGTAGCTCCATCTGTGACCGGCTGTAGTATCCTGAATCTCACCTAATCGAGTCCGAACAAATGTTTTTAATTGGTTTGGCTGAGTTTTTAGCCATGCTAACACGATTGTGGAATCAGTCCAAAAATAAGAATCATGTACCTTAATGGTTAATGAAGACATTACTTTAGCGTGTAGTCTAGTAGCAAGGAGCGCACCACAAAGCTCCAGCCTGGGGATTGTGGTAGGCTTTAAAGGCGCTACTTTGTTCCTAGAAGCAAGGAGACGAACCTGTACCGTGCCATTTGCGTCGACCGCTCTTACGAAGATACATGCACCGTAAGCGCGTTCCGATGAATCTGAAAATGTGTGTAGTTCTAATCGCGTTACGTTGTTTGTGCCAATCCAACGCGGAATACGTAGTGCTTTTAGTGAAATTAGCGAAATTATAAAATTTAAGAAAATCTTTTGTACATCTTTCGGCACTTCTTCATCCCAACTGCATTTATTAATCCACAGTTGTTGCATGAGAATTTTCGCCTGTACAGTATAAATTCCCAAAAGACCTAGGGGATCAAAGATTTGACTTATTATTGATAGGATTTTACGTTTTGTTATTTTATTTGTTTTTGGATCCAAATTAATTGTGAACAATAAGTTGTCTGCCTTGCAATCCCACTCCAGACCAAGTGTTTTGGAAGGCAATGTGTCATCTAGTGTTAAGGTTTTATTACTGTTAATTTGTTCTAATAAATTGTGATAATTTGTTAGTGATTTTAAAATTTCAGAATTATTTGATTGCCATTTACGTAGCTTAAATTGGGCTGACAGTAAGGTTTTATTAACATTATTACAAAGTTCAATGACAGATTCTATAGAATTACCACCGCTAAGAAAATCGTCCACATAGAAGTCTCTGGAAATAGCGATTTTTGCGTTAGGATCTGAACATTGTTCTGCCAACGAAACTAAGCATTTAGTTGCTAGGTACGGTGCAGATGCTGTACCGTAAGTAACAGTGTTTAACGTGAACGGCCTTATAGGTTCACTCGGATCAAATCTAAATAAAATTTGTTGAAGTGAACGTTGTGTGGGTTCGACTAAAATAGCACGATACATTTTCTCAATGTCTCCCGACACAACATATTTATGCTGTCGAAAGCGCAATAGAATAGAAAGTAAGTCGTCTTGGACGACAGGACCGACCATTTGAATATTATTAAATGATTTCCCTTTATTTGAGAGTGACGCAGAAGCATTAAATACGACACGACATTTTGTCGTGCTAGAATTTTCTCGAATAATCGGAAAATGGGGCAAGTAATACCGGTTTTGAGAAATAGATTCAGTAGATTTTGGATTGTCAGTCATGTGACCTAAATCCCTATATTCAGTCATAAAATCGTAGTATCTCTTTTTTAAGACTGGATTGCGTTGAAATCTACGCTCTAGTGCTAGTAATTGATTTTTAGCTGAGTGATAATTATCGCCGAGAACATCGGGTGACTCTTTTAAGGGTATTGTAACAATGAATCGACCATCAGTATCACGTCGAGTGTTCTCTGCAAAACTCTTTTCACAAGCCTGCTCTTCTAGCGTTAGGTTATATTTAGGAGAAACTGACTCCAATTCCCAAAATCGTGTTAACAAGGCATCATCGCGCTCTGTGAAGAAGCAAGACGATTGATGTGCTTGTTTTGTATGTGATTGTGTGTGATTCTTGACTGTGCCGGAAACCAGCCAACCAAGTTTTGTTTTTTGCAATTTTGGACATTGCTTACCGAGATCGATGAAATCTGAACATATGATGTCCCAGAAAACATCGGCACCTACCAAAATGTCGATAGGTGCAGAAATGTGGAAAGATGGATCAGCTAATCGAATATGACGCGGTAATTTTAAGGACCCTATATCGATTCTGCATGAAGGTAATGTATTGGTTATCTGAGGTAAAACGTGACACTCAAGAGTAACCTTGTAATCTCCCAAATATGACTCGAGAGGTAAGATGCAAGACTCCGTAATTATTGATGACTGATTATTAATACCTGTCACAGTGGAGCTTACGTTTTGACGTTCCAAACCCAGCTTTTCACACAGGTGACGGGTGACATAATGCCCAGTTGCGGCGTTGTCTAGAAGAGCGCGAGCAGGATGTAGTTTCCCGTCAGCGCCGACCACGTTCACCAATGCTGTGGAAAGCAATGTAAGAGGTTTGTCACTAGTCTGAAGACTGGAAGATAAAGCAACTGTGGTGTGCTGCTCAGTGTCTCTGTGCAGAAGTGTACTGTGTTTTGAGGGACAGTATTTGCAGTGTGTCAAAACACATTGGCTGTGGCGATGCCCAGGTCGTAAACAATTTTGACAGACGCTAAAATTCTTAACTTTTTCTAAGCGTGCATCTACGTCCAGTTTTCTGAATTCAGGACAACTGAATAAAAAGTGACCTTGTGTGCACAGAGGACAAGAAATGTTTTGTGTATGTTTTCCTTTTGTATAAGTGTTTTTTGATTGTGTTTTGTTTGTATTATTAGAATTATTATGTGTATTATTAGAATTATTGTGTGTATTATTAGAATTATTGTTCTGTGTGTGTGTATTTCTTTGTAATTCATCTATTTTTATTGTGTCTAATAAATCGGCTCTATTTGTGAGAAATTCTGTAAATTGTTTTAATGTTGGACACGTTGTAATGCTGTTCCTATGCTCTTCCCACTCTCGAAACGTGACAATGTCCAATTTGCGACACATAATATGGATAATTAATGTGTCCCAATGGTCAGTGGGTTGCCCTAATGTGTTTAATGCACATAAATTGCGGTTAATTGTGTCTATTAATGTTCTTATTGCTTTGCCTGATTCTTTAGAAATGGTTGTAAAATTTAATAAGGAATTGACGTGAATGTTTACTAATAAACGTTCATTGTCATATCTACTTGATAGTAGTTGCCAAGCTTTGTCATAATTTGTGGAAGTAAATTCTAAATTTTTAATTACAGTTAACGCACTGCCTTTAAGTGCAGCTCTTAAATAATGAAATTTATTTATGTTTCCTAGTTTATTATTAGTGTGGATTAAAGAAAGATACGTATCTCTAAATTCAAGCCATTGCGTCATCTTCTCTCCGTCGAAAGAGGGAAGCGATATTTTAGGCAGTCGGACAAAGTCATGATATCCCCCGTCTCTGCTCATGCTACCTTCACTCGCCTCAGACTCGACAGATAATCTCCTTTGTAGATGGCGTTTGCTCTTATTGATGATGGTACGAGCTTCGGCCACAAGCGAAAAATATTTTGACTCGAATTCTTCCCGTTCAGTAAGCAGCTGACTCGTATCATCCGATAAAATCTCGAGCTCCGTCTGGAATTTATCAAAATCATTGTGTAAGCTATCAATTCTACTCAAACGACATTCAAGCTCGTTAAATTGTGTTTCCGAGATATGTTCTAAGCCATCTAAGCTGTTTAAAAAATTTTGAAATATAGTTAATTTTCCTTTTATGCTCCCACGTAGTTTTATTAATTCTTTACTCCGCGGGTCACTCATTTTTAAGCAAAATGATTAATATATGTTAAGCAAAAGTCTATAGACAAAAGTTGAATGTGAAAAAATAAATAAAGTGAAAGAAAAATGCAAAATAATTCAAGCGTAAGAAAGTTATAACTCGCGGCAATACCTACAGTTTTACGGAGTGCACATTGATGCACACCGAACAGCGGCTACCCGCGCGCCGAGATAAGAACCGGTTCGAACAATACGTAGGCTCGGAGCGATGTCGTTATCTCGTGCTCGGTTTTAAGCAATGAGAATGGATGCGTAATAATTACGAATGTGAATAATTAATGAATCAGCAATATCTTAGCGTATATAATCTATTATTATAATGATATCTTAGCAATTTATGTGTTGTATATACTATGGGATTTAAATATTTATACCTAAACGAAATTATAATAGTAATTAGGTATTAAAAGGCGAAAGAGCAATAATTATTAGCAGTATGTGATTATTACGATGAACGATTTATTGATTTACGTAATTATGATTAACTAATTTACTTTATAAGATTATGGGATTATGAAATAATTACGTAAGGATGAAATTATTTGTGTAAATAAACCAATGAAATGCGAAGAGATCACAATGTCTGATCCAGAAGAAAGCAAGAAAGACGGAAAAATAAGAAGGAATTGGAACGAACTCACTCAAGGTCACGTCCTTGTCCTTTTGTTTCCGCGATGCAATTCTTCTCGCAGTTTCCACCGGCGCTTGATTCACGGTGTGGGCACTGGGCTCCCTTTTCACGGGAGAAGGACCATATGTTGAAGGGGTTGACGTGATTAAATTAATATTTCAAAACTGTCGTGCTTGTGGTACTTTATTATGTGAATGATAATATGTGCGGACTGTAGCTGTAACGCGTGGTTATGGAGCCCGCCGTGCCGTGAATGCCGTCCCATTGTGTTGGGCCGTGCGCTGACCGCTGACCGTCGCCCCCGCGCCGCTCCCCGCCAGGCCCAGCGCGTTCAGTATGCCGAGTACTGAACACCCTAATTTTATGGATGTGGGGTGATTAACTAAAAATCTTGAAACACGTATTTAATTGTTTATTACAAAGAGTCCCTATATCAATTTTGAGACCTCTAGCATCAATATTTGCGGTAATTTCATACAAACTTCCATCCCCTATTTTAAGGGGTTGGGGGGTTAAATTTCCAACTTTTGGATTTTTTTTGTTGGTTGTGTGCTAATACTAGCTTATATACCAAATTTCAGAAATTAAGTTTTTATTATACCTATATACTTATGGGAAACCCCATACGAACTTCCAACCCCCTAATTTTATGGATGTGGGGTGATTAACTAAAAATCCTGAAACACGTATTTAATTGTTTATTACAAAGAGTCTCTATATCAATTTTGAGACCTCTAGCATCAATATTTGCGGTAATTTCATACAAACTTCCATCCCCTATTTTAAGGGGTTGGGGGGTTAAATTTCCAACTTTTGGAATTTTTTTGTTGGTTGTGTGCTAATACTAGCTTATATACCAAATTTCAGCTTTCTAGGTCTTCAGGAAGTACCTAGGAATTTTGATGATCATCAGTGAGTCAGTCAGTCAGTCAGTGACGAAATTTGGGTTTTTTAGACGTCAATAAATTCTAAAGTATAAGACCTATAAAATTGAAACTTTATAGGTTTAATAAGTTCACTGGCGACATCATTTTCCGAGAATTTTGATTATCTGAAATAATTCAGGCCTAAGTTATAAGGGTTTAAAAATACGGCGAAACACTTCGAGAAAAGATAGGTAGTGCTCTCGCGCTTCGCTTGGCTCGTCTTGGCGGGGACACTACCGTGTCCCCAGATATAGTCGGTGGCTTTTACAAAAATATTAACAAGAAGACCGAGTCGTTCTCCTCCTTATAAACTAGATGGCGTTGTTACTTGATTGAGCCATCAGCCATTGCCCATTGATTTATAATATTATATTAGTTACTGTTACCTACCTCATAAGATTGAGCAGTGAATATAGCCAAAAAATGGGAAATGCTTTCCAAAAAACCAACTTCAAATGCCACTACAAAGAGTGAAATAATTTTTAATGTAGGTAACCTACATTAAAAATTATTTCAACCTGTAACCTACACCAATTCGAAGTCGGGCAATGTTTCACAATCGCACTTGATGTGCGAAGAAATATAAAAGTACACTGTGGAAGAAATGACGAAGTCATAGACAATCGCCCGACTTCGAATTGGTGTAGGTACCTAAAAAATTATTTCACTCTTTGTAGTGGCATTTGAAGTTGGTTTTTTGGAAAGCATTTCCCATTTTTATTTTTTACTTTTTAGTGTAAAACGATAAAATGCACAAGGCGTTGTAAAAATACCCAAATCGCTAGAGGTGTGTTTATAAAATCTGAAGAGCTCCCTCAATTTCACCAAGATCCCATCATCAGACCCTGACTTGATGACTTTAGTCATCAAATCAGTACCTATCTGCTAGCAAATGCACCAGTAACTATAAAAAATACCCAACTCGCTTCAAGTATACTAGCAAAATTTGAAGTGTTCCCTCGATTTCACCAAGATCACATCATCAGACCCTGACTTGATGACTTTATAGTCATCAAATCTGTATCTGCTAGCAAATGCACCAGTAACTATAAAAAATACCCAACTCGCTTCAAGTATATTAGCAAAATTTGAAGTGTTCTCTCGATTTCACCAAGATCCCATGATCAGATCCTGACCTGATGACCATAGGACAACTTGAAAAATAAATAATACCCAAATTGTTTCAAGTGTCCATATAAAATTTTAAGAGTTCCCTCGATTTCTCCAGGATCACATCATCAGATCCTGACCTGATTAAAATGGGACCATTTGGAAACTATACCCTTTTAAACAAAAAAAGAATTTTTCCAATCTGTCCATGCGTCTTCGAGTAATCGGTGAACATACATAGATAAAAAAAAAAGATTCCGACGAATTGAGAACCTACTCCTTTTTCTGAAGTCGGTTAAAAATAGGTACCTTACTACCTTTAGGGAGTAGGAGCACAGAATACAATAAATACTATAATATATATAAGACATTGAGGATCTCCAAAATAAAACACAAATTGTTTCCCTGAAATAACAAAGTTTTGTTTTATTTAACAAGTCTACAATTATCAAGTTATTATCAAGTTACGACAATTACACTTCTATCTCACCTGAAATAACAAAGAAACGATATTTAAAGTTCACTATATCTCGAGTCCTCAATCACATTCTTTCTATTAGTTTTTATAACAATAATATGCACAAAACAATCTGCCATTTTAAATCATCGACACAGATCAATATCATAGATACGCGACAAACAGCTGATACGCGAAGCGCGGCAAATTCAAATGAATGAAATGTCACTCATTTCATTACATCTCCCCCCCTAAGAGCGAAAATTCTAAGCAATATATCTGTAAAATGTACTTATAAGTCATCTTCATATTCATTATCATCTCCTTCATCTTCTTCAGCCTCTGTTATGACAGGTTGCAATTTTGTTATATGAAATAATGTTGATTCTGTTTTTCTGTTGCCTGTATCAATCCTATAAATGGAATTCGATATTTTCTCTATTATTTTGAAAGGGCCTATTTTTAATTCGTCTAATTTCTTTCTATTCAGTCTATTTCCATTTTCTACATATACACTGTCTCCTACATTAAATTCTTGCATTTTTCTATTTCTATCAAATATTTTCTTGTTATACTCATGAGATTTTATTGTATTCTCTAATGCCAATCTTCTATCAGCAATCCACTTGTCTTCCTTTTCCATCGTTTTGAACTCATTTGGTAGAATACTGACATTTGTACCATCCAGTAAATATTTTGGTGCAAAACCTGTAACGGAGTGTTCTGTTTCATTATATTTTTGTATACATTCTCTTGCCAGTGTTGTCCATGTTCTCTTATTATTTTTCTCATTCATTTTACACCTTATTTTATTTACTATTGTTTGGTTTAATCTTTCATTCAAGCCGTTCGAGAATGGCGTATTCACGGCTGTAAAAATTAGTTTAATATTATTTTCCTGCAAAAATTGTTTAAATTCTCTTGAATTTATGCCCGGATATTGATCTGTCAGGATAATTCCAATCTCATCTGTCTCTAGTACTTTCTTTGTTAAATTTATAAAGTCACATGCATTCTGGGTTTTCGAAGTCGCAATAAATGCATATCTTGTGTAGTGATCTACTAAAAGGTGTAGATATTTCTTTGTAGACCTAGATCCTCCAAATCCACCAATAGTATCCATTGACATTATTTCAAATGTTTTGGTAGCTGGTCCCAGTTGTGACATTAATCCAATTTTTTTTTGACATCTTGATTTATTTTTTATGCATATTTCACATGTTTTACAAATATTTATGATATTTTTTGTTATGTTTATAGCCGTATATATTGAACTTATTTTTTTCTGCAGTTGTCTGATCCCAATATGGCATAAATCTTCATGCACCTTTTTTATAAGTTTTTTACTAAATTCTTCTGAGAGGATAATCTTTTCCTGTTTCTTTATTTTTTTATAATAGATATTATTTTTTAGTAATAAATTTTGTTTCTTTTCTCTTATTGTTTCATTTTTCTCTTGGTCTTCAACTATATCTTTTATTTGTATTAAATTAACTATTCTCAATGTTTCCTCTCTGTTATCTTCTGGTTCTAATACAGGGTTTCGGCTCAAACAGTCTGCTTCTACATTTTCTTTACCAGGTATATATTTTACGGTAAAGTCATACTGAGATAGGTAGTATGTGAGATCACCCAATTCTTCATCTGTCCTGCATTTAATGTTCATGTTCTCTAGAGGTTTGTGATCTGAGTAAATGGTGAATTGTTTTCCGATGAGCCAGTGCTGCCAATATTTAACAGCTTCTTTCATAGCAAGACATTCTAAATATATAGCCTTTTTCCGTTTTTGATGTTCATTCAATTTTTTTGAGAAATATGCCACCGGTTTGTCTTTACCATCTAGTTGTGTCTGTTTTAATATTGCTCGAATGCCCTCCAAAGATGCATCGGTAAAGATTTTGATTGGTAAGTCTTTGTCGAATATTTCCAAGACCGGTTGCGAACATAAATATCTTTTTATCAGATTGAATGCTTCTTCACATTTCTCTGACCATACAAATTTCTCGTTTTTTCGTAATAAATTGTGTAATGGATCTAAAATAATTGCACTTCTTGGTATATAGTCATGGTAGAAGTTTATTTTTCCCAAAAATTGTCTGATGTTCTTTTGCGTCTTAGGAGTTGGAAAGTTCCTTATTGAAATCAAATTGTCTTTTAGTGGTATTACTGAATTGTTCTGAATTATATGGCCGAGGTATTTTACCGAGTCTGAAGCAAAGGTACATTTCTTAAACTTCAGTCTAAAGCCTTCTTTAATTATTGCCTCTAATACATTTCTAATGTGCCTTATATGTTCTTCAAAGGTAGACGAGTATATCAAAATATCATCGATATAGTTAACAGAGTATCCTGTGAGATTGTGTTTTCTTAGAATATTGCTTAAGATTCTCTGGAAAATTGCTGGTGATGTTTTCAAGCCAAAAGGGAGGCAGGTCCACTGGAAGTGGCCATCTTGTGTGACAAATCCTGTTTTACTTCTGTCTTCCACCCGTAATGGTATTGCCCAAAATGCTGAGTTTATATCTAGTGTAGTAAAATACTTGCAATTTCTAGTTTTAATAATTAGATCATCTATCAAAGGAAATGGTTGAGCTTGTGGTATAACTATTTTGTTTAACTCTCTGAAATCTACACATAAACGGGATTTTCTATTTTCACCTTTTTTAAACGCCAATGTCACTGGAGCAGCGAAAGGACTGTATGATTCTTCTATTAAATTGTTCTTTAGTAACATCGATATTTGCTCTTCAATTTCTAATCTATCTTGTATTGTACATCTGTATGGTCTTTTACTACAATATTTATTTACTTCATAATCTTTAACTGAACCTATATCATACTTGTCCTTAGCAAATATTGTTTTATATTCCTTTATAATTTTCTCTATCTCAATTTTCTTTTGATTATCTAAATGGTCTGTCATACTTATAAATTCCTCTGTTTCTATGTGTTCATTGAAATTAACTGTATATTTTTTTATATTATTATCTTCATTTCTGTTATCTTTAGACATCCTGTCTATTTTATTTGTTATTTTCTTTTATTCTATCTGCAAGTTCTCATTTTGGGTTAATCTGAATTTCTTTATCATATCTAATCCGATTATGAAATCATCAAAATCTTCATTTTCTACTATGTATACATCCACCTCTTCTTCTAAATCAAATATTTTAATTTTTATTGTTATCAAGCCATCCATCTTCTTCACACCATTAACCGTTTTCATGTATGCTATGTTCACATCATCTTTTTTTTCTTTTACTTTTATTAATCTTGAATTTATTATAGAAATCTGTGAGCCTGAATCAATACCACTCACTTCTAGTTTATTTTCTAATAAAAGCTTGATTTTGATTAATGGTGTGCTTACTAGTTTTTTTTCTCAGTATTTATGTCTACTTCAATTATGGAGTTATTGTTTACATTTTTAGTTTTAAGAACTTTTTCAGGTTCATTTTTATTTTTCTTGAACCAACATGACTCCTCCGGATGATATCTAATTCCTTTGTCCAAAGACTCACAAGTCTTACATGACTTCTTCTCATAAGTTTTATTTTTATTATAAAATGTACTGCTCTTTATGTTAGTTGAGTTTTTCTTATACATCGTGCCTTCATATTTTCTTATCTCGTTGAACAAGTCAGTAGTGTTGTTGAGTTCATCCCTGTTTAACTTATTTAAGACTAGCTTTTGCCCGCGGCTTCGCCCGCGTGAATTTCGGGGTTTTACAAATCCCGTGGGAGTCCTGGATTTTCTGGGGAAAAAACAGCATATGTGTTAACCTAACTTCGGAAACACGATTGGATAAAAATTTATCGCCAAAAAGTTCTCCCAAAAATTGCTCCAAAATCTCCATTTTTCTAATTTCCATCGAAAACTACGATGGACATAATTGTAATTTTTATTTTAATGTATCGGTAAAAAATAATTCCCAAAAACGCTCAGAACGACATTTAAATAACTGGCTTAGTTTTTGAAGTAATTAGGTAAAACAACGTTATTCTGTTATATTCTTCCGCAACGCTGCATACTAACCTAACTTTTTTTTTTTTTTTTTATTATCGTGGGGAATCCTCATGGATACCCAGTCGCCCGGGGGAGCGGCTGGGTTATGCCAGACTCTTACCGGCTAAACCCCACGGTGTTTCCTCCTCGCACCGTATGACGGGAACACGGGAACGCTTCCGCAAACCTCCGCGAACCCGCCGGTGCCCGGCCGCTTGCGCAGCCCCTCCACGAGGTGGAGCATGGAGCTCCCCTCCAACAGCAAGGCCGGCCAGAAACACCTAAGCCGGCCTTACCTCCTCGGCGCCCATCCGTAAGGCGACGGACCCCCCCGGGACCGCCACCCAGGGGCCGTGGGCACGGGTAAGCCGATACCTGCGAAGCTTGCTCCTGCACTTCGCAGGCATCGACCTCCCATACCCCGCGGCGGATCTGATCTTTGGCTCCGCCGCAAACCACCAAACGGCCGCAGAGGACAGGGAGAACGGCAACGACACACCGACACTCCTCTTCCCCTGCGGCCCCGCCGCCGACGCATCAAACGGTGCGCCACCGTTTGGTCGCGGGAGATAGGGCGAGCGGCAACGACACACCGACACGCCTCTCCTCCCGCGACCCCTCCTGGCTGCAGGAGACAGAAAACTCTGTCCCCCGCACCCCTCTTGGACGCATCCAGAGCGGGCCCATCTCCAGGCCCACTCCGAGCGTCCCCTCCTGGATTCCTTTTGGCTTCACCGTGGGGCCCAACCACGGCTACTGAGCCCCCCCATCGCGACAAGATTGGAATCCATCGGGGGGTATACTAACCTAACCTAACCTAACCCACCAACGTATTCAACAGAGTGAGAAGGACGAAAATAAAATCAACGTATCCGCTTAAGAGTGAAATAATTTCAGAACCTTTACCTTATAGGTATCCATTTTCGCATTTATAGCATAATTACTATCACATAATCTATTGCTCAACTAAAACACATATTTTTAATAGCGAAACAGTTCTAATATCAGAAACTATACAGGAACACCTTTTTAGCATTATTAACCTGTATCCCATTGCTTAACCAAAACACACATTATAAATAGCGAAACAATTGTACTTTCAGAACCTTTATGGGTAGGTACCCATTTCCACATTTATAGCATTACTAATTACTTTACCATATCCCATAGCTCAACTAAAACATACATTGTCAGTAACGAAACAGTATATCATATAGGTACCCACTACCCGTTTTTATAGTTATAATATTATTAAACTGTATCTCATTGCTCAACTAAAACACAAAATGCTAATAGCGAAACAGTTGTTATGTCGGAACCTATAATACGGGTACCCATTTTCACATTTATAGCATTATGCATTATTTATAGCATTATATCATTATTATTTATAGCATTATTATCCCTCCCCTTGTTCAACTAAAACACACTTGTTAAATGCGTACAGTGCTATGTTCAGAACCTACATAGTGGCCATTTTCACATTTACAGTGATAATAGATTCAGTTTTTGCCCGCGGCCCGGCCCCGTCAAATTCGCTTTTTCATGAATCCTAAGGGAAACGTCATTTTCCCGTTATCGTTCCCTATTCCAACCTTTAAACATGCTTTCAAGCAAGTTCGCTTGAACAATCTATCTATAGATGTAGCTATAGATTGCTCTAGAAAATTTGGTATTTTGAGTATCCCACGGGAACTACGGATTTTTCCGGGATAAAAAGTAGCCTATGTTTTAATCCGGGTTATAAGCTACCTATGTTCTAAATTTCAGCTAAATCGGTTCAGTAGTTGAGCCGTGAAGGAGTAACAAACACACACACAAACTTTCGCCTTTATAATATTATTAGGATTAGGATAAATCCAGGTAAACCAGTTGCAATAAGATCTATCATTGTTTTGGAATCTATAGATTTGTTTATATCTAATAAAAGCCGTTCTTTTTTTATGGCATAATCAATTAACTGTCCTTCTTTATACCTAAATGCGAGAGCATATGTGACTATGTCCCATCCTTGGTTTTTAAAAGTTTCTAAGAACTTGTCTTTCCATTCACTCCATTCAGAATTTATTGTTAGTTTTATGATCATCGAGCTATACCAATCCAAACAAGGTTTATCTAAAAATAACCTCAAAATATCTATTTTTGTCTCATCTTTTGTTATATTAAAGCGCGCACACTCTTTTTCAAAAATTTCTATCCATTGCATCGCATTAGGATTTTTGCTTGTGAATTTTTCAATAATAAATTTTTTTGAGATATGTTTTAAGTTATGTTGACTTTCTTTCTTAGTTGTAGTTTCTATTAATTGTTCCAAGATTTGTTGCAAAGTGTCATTTTTGTCCTTTGCTTGTGTTGTGCTCACTTCATCTAAATATTGATCTAAAAATTGCATATTACCTTCCTCATCTACATATGTCTTCTTTAGATTTTCATCCAACTTTATCCATACTTTTCTACTCTGGTGTCTTTTTTTAATGCTATTTTTTACTTTTGTGAAAGTGTTCGTTTTAACAATATATGTATGATGACTCACCGGCTTCAGTTCCTCGGGTAAAACATAACATTTTCCTTCTTCAGTAGATATTGAGGTTATAGCTAATACATTTGATTTGCCATCATTTGAGGCTATTATTGTAAACTCAAATTGAAGCCGGTCCATCTTCTTTTAGTTCACAAAAATGTCGTTTTATAAGACATTGAGGATCTCCAAAATAAAACACAAATTGTTTCCCTGAAATAACAAAGTTTTGTTTTATTTAACAAGTCTACAATTATCAAGTTATTATCAAGTTACGACAATTACACTTCTATCTCACCTGAAATAACAAAGAAACGATATTTAAAGTTCACTATATCTCGAGTCCTCAATCACATTCTTTCTATTAGTTTTTATAACAATAATATGCACAAAACAATCTGCCATTTTAAATCATCGACACAGATCAATATCATAGATACGCGACAAACAGCTGATACGCGAAGCGCGGCAAATTCAAATGAATGAAATGTCACTCATTTCATTACATATATATTATAATAATTAAATACGTACATAAGTATGTGGGCATAAAGGATATCCACTCGATACGGTATGGTTGAAAAGGGATAGCACCAGACGGCACTATGGCCTTTAGAAAAAGTTTATACAACCATACCTACTAAAAGTTTGTAGACTCACAGAATAGATTTATTTACAGAGAAATGGCTGCAGTTGCGCTAAAATTTGACGAAGTACGAGTCGACACAAAATTAGCTGAGGTGAGGTGACTTACTTTTAATTTATTTTAATTGGCTAGCACTTGAACTTTTAAATTTATTTCGTGCAACAATTTCTAGTTCGGGGTTAATATTATTTATTCAGCTACTTTAAATGTTATAGAAGTCATTGAAATGTTTACAACAATTTTTAGTTTTATTTTAAAAGCATAATATGTTCTGATTATGTTATCTAAAACGTGCTTGTTAAACTCAACCATAGACATAAGAAATAAATATGTCATCTCTATGAGCTCAACTCTATTTGATTTAAGGGGGGTTCGAAAACGAGAAGCTGACGCTGGTTTGTCAAGAGATGACGCTTTCGTGGCTATTTCAGAAAAACGAATTCCTTAATAAAACAAGAATTTTATTTTTATACTATAGGAATACCTACAACAGGAGAAGAAACAATTTCATTCAAAGGGTTTCAAAGACCAAGGACCCGCGGGATACGATGCTTGCAAAAATTTGGTCTTCTACGCGGATTATATCAAATTCAAGGGTCCAATGATACTCGTCCACAATATAAGCGAAATACCGAAGAAGCTCTTCGATCTCGCAAAGATAATAGAGCAAAACGTTGACTTGTTCTGCCAGTTGGACTACATGATAAGAAAAATCCCGATGAACGATACCAAAAACGTGGACTTGAAGCTGTTGATACAGAACTTATTGCATTAGCACCTTCGACACTAAACTGACGAGAATAAGCAGTGGGGCATTTAGTAAGTTTTCTTATTACCCATTATGAGAAAATGTATAGGTACTTCACGTTATCAATTTAGCGATAATTCTCAACATTTTTCCATTCTATTCCAAGCATGGAACCGTAAATCGCAATAGGTAGGTATGTCATATGGAGCAGGCCTCTGCTGAGTTGCAGCATAAATCTGGATAGTGTCATACACATCAATCGGTGTCTGGTGCTTCCGTAGCCTAAACGATTCATATTGATTACCCGCTGCCAGTGGCGTAGCTTGGTATTTCGCCGCCAGGGGCCGAACTTAAATACGAGCGTAAAAACGGCCAAATATTACTTACTTACTCAAAAACAGCTCCGCTTTGATAGAAACCGGACCGGTAGACTTAACATCTACATCAGAGTTTCATCAAAATAGGTTGCCGGATGTCTACTAAATAAATGTAAATCCGTCAACCTATTTTGATGAAACTGATCCCTGAGCTAGAGCTTTTCTATAATTAAAAATGTAACATACTTCCGCTGCATTTGATTTGTGGTGGTCAGATCATGATAAACAAGACGTCGTTTAGATAATATTTTCAAATAATAACTATTTGTCAAATCAGTAGGATAATGTGGTCAGGCACCATAACTGCTGAAAATAAATATGTCATGAAATTATCTTTATGGATTTCTCATTACAGTGTGGCGCATTCTGGTAGACGATCAAACGTCGCTGGCGGCGCTGGGCTGCGTGGCGCAGGCGCTGATGTCCGGGCTCAGCGGCGTGGACATCGAGTGCACCGCAGACACGGCCGCGGTCTGCTGCCTCTTCACCGAGCTCTGCTATCGAGTCGGGTAACAGTAGCGCAGTGAGCTATTACATTCTGGCAGACGGCAAACGTCGCTGGCGGCGCTGGGCTGCGTGGCGCAGGCGCTGATGTCCGGGCTCAGCGGCGTGGACATCGAGTGCACCGCAGACACGGCCGCGGTCTGCTGCCTCTTCACCGAGCTCTGCTATCGAGTCGGGTAACAGTAGCGCAGTGAGCTATTACATTCTGGCAGACGGCAAACGTCGCTGGCGGCGCTGGGCTGCGTGGCGCAGGCGCTGATGTCCGGGCTCAGCGGCGTGGACATCGAGTGCACCGCAGACACGGCCGCGGTCTGCTGCCTCTTCACCGAGCTCTGCTATCGAGTCGGGTAACAGTAGCGCAGTGAGCTATTACATTCTGGCAGACGGCAAACGTCGCTGGCGGCGCTGGGCTGCGTGGCGCAGGCGCTGATGTCCGGGCTCAGCGGCGTGGACATCGAGTGCACCGCAGACACGGCCGCGGTCTGCTGCCTCTTCACCGAGCTCTGCTATCGAGTCGGGTAACAGTAGCGCAGTGAGCTATTACATTCTGGCAGACGGCAAACGTCGCTGGCGGCGCTGGGCTGCGTGGCGCAGGCGCTGATGTCCGGGCTCAGCGGCGTGGACATCGAGTGCACCGCAGACACGGCCGCGGTCTGCTGCCTCTTCACCGAGCTCTGCTATCGAGTGTCGGGTAACAGTAGCGCAGTGAGCTATTACATTCTGGCAGACGGCAAACGTCGCTGGCGGCGCTGGGCTGCGTGGCGCAGGCGCTGATGTCCGGGCTCAGCGGCGTGGACATCGAGTGCACCGCAGACACGGCCGCGGTCTGCTGCCTCTTCACCGAGCTCTGCTATCGAGTCGGGTAACAGTAGCGCAGTGAGCTATTACATTCTGGCAGACGGCAAACGTCGCTGGCGGCGCTGGGCTGCGTGGCGCAGGCGCTGATGTCCGATAAATATGTATATCAATTATCAGGACATTATGTACTCATCGCCATCTAGCGCAGACACTGGAAAACATTCATGCTCATCACACAAACATGTACCAGTAGTGGGAATCGAACTCACGACCTCCGACGTAGAAGCAGGTTTGCTACCGCTGCGCCAATCGGTCGTCAAACTTTAATCCGAGTTTAACTACAAACGTTTTTTTAAATATTATCTCTTATGGGATCAGTGATGATGGGAACTGCCAGTATCAATATCACCGTTGGTCAAGTGACTGCTATCTCATGACGTGATCGGTTTTATATTAGTTAGTAAAAAAATAAAAAATGGTATTTTTGATTCGCTCTAGTCTTCAAGAAAAGGTGCGATTGGCGATCTTAAGTGAAAAGCCAGAATACGGGGGCAATGTGACTGTAAACTTCAGAGAAATTCATGGTGAGATTTTATTAAAAAAATACCTACGATATCTATATTACTAGTCGCATCGGTAGGTTTCGCAAGAGCCTGTATGTTAGGCCTATGTGAAATAAAGATATTTTGAGTTCTGAGTTTTTGAGTTTTAACATCTGCTAGACCCATTAATTGATGTAAAACTATCAGAACACGATTTTACTTATTTTAGAATTAAGAAGTGGCTGCGTGAGCATTGTGACTGCCAAATCCGATGTGGACTCGGCCGTCGGTGCGATCCTGGCTGCCACCGACAGGGTAAGTGTGCTCGCCTTTATTTTTTCACAAAACGATGGAAATATGATTTTCCCGTGCCCGTTCCCGCTCTCTATTACGATGAAAAGAAGTCTGTTAATACAATCTACTTACAGCTGTCGCTGTAGATTGTACTGGAATACCGCTATAGATTGGAATTGGAATTAATCGTACACTAAATATGTACGAGGCAAATTAATTCATGCATTGTTCAGTTATTGCTAAATTGAGCAATTTATGAATGAATAATGATGAATGAATCTTTTAATTTCGGTCCATTCCATTCTACGAATGGGTTCGCAATATAACATTCAAAGTGCATGCGCAGACCATGTACCATCATCTGATAACTTCGTCTTGAAGTTACATTTATAATGTATTATTATATAAGTACGGAGTAGTCATCTGGGTGGGTGCTTACATGACGGATGACGTTTTCAAGGATCGTACATTAAATATGCGTATAACGTCAAGAGTGCCCTCTCAGTTACCTCTCATTAGGGTATAGCCATCATCAGCAGGTCAATAATGTATCCTGTATTTCAGTACCCGTGGCATATCAAAAGAGTTTTAGTGCAAGAGAATGCGCTGAAACAATTTAACGGCATAGAAGGCCTATTTATGCGATTTTGACCGGCCTCTCAGTTGAAAACTATAGAGACAATTAGTTTCAAATTTGAACGTCATGTATTTTGGATCTTTAACCTCAAAACGTTAAGACGCAGAAACACGATTGGAAAAACTTTCCTCGATAGAAAGTTTTCCCAAAAGTTGCTCCAATCTTCTCATATTTATTCAGATTTATCGGAAACGATTCAACAGTTTTCTGTTTTTTTTTTTTTTTTTTGGGTCCTTATTGATGAGTACTCAAATCGACGTGAAGTTTTTTTGAAATCAGGACTATACATTATTCACAATACAATTAAAACCTATTCAAGTGAAAACTCATTATTCCGCCCCCAAATTACGTAAGTGATAAGCATATGGTTAACTCTTTCGGACGTTTGATGCATGTATATTGACATCATTGTCTTTCTGAAACGCCTCATAGGCGTTAGTCTGTCCTGCGCTAATGCGAGAGTCGGACGTGCGCGTGAATGTATATTTCGCAGCCGTAGATTTCTGATCGTAATATAGAAAGTTATTCCTTGGTCTGTGGCAATAACCGCTGAAATAACGCCCTCTATTAAGCGGCTGAATGGTTATATTATATACTGTCAAACACGCCATCTGTTAGTATGTCGCTGAACGATTATGTGCGCAGGAAACCCACGTGGTTTTGATATGTACTTTGATAATATTTAATTTTATATGTTGTCATTTACCTATTTTATTAAAACTTCGGTTTATTATTTTATAAAAAAATGAGAAAATTAAGAAATATTATTTTTAATTATTATAAAAATTAAGAAATTTAGTTGGTCGAAGATCTATGAGTAAATACCTCGCTGCTCGCGATGCAATAAAAAGGGGAAACAGGACGTCGCCTGTTGCCCTGCAGGTTGAAGACGATAATTTATTATTATTATTACAAGCTTTTATTTAGTTTCACATGTCCCGATGTTTGTTTGTTTGCCAAATTGTTGTAACTAATCAAAAATCCACTTCATGGCTACCGATAAATCGGTAAATCGAGTGACAATGCGAAATTATAAAGACAATGCGACGACCTCCGTAGCGCAGTGGACGCACGCTCGGATTCGAATGGGAGGTCGCGGGTTCGATCCCGCCACGGGCCACTTTGGAATTTTATATTTTTAGGGTTCCATACCAAAGTGGTAAAAATGGAACCCTTATGGTGAGACTTTCTCCGTCCGTCCGTCCGTCCGTCTGTCACACTCGATTATTTCAGTAACTATTCAAGCTATCGACTTGAAATTTAGAATAGTTATAGGAAATAGTGACCCGACGTCATAACAATCGTAAAAATTTAAAATTGTTTTTATTTTTATTTAAAAAGGGGGGAAAACCGGGTCGGCAAAATTTCAAAATGAGATAACAATATTGAGTGGGGTATCGTATGAAAGGGCGTTACTTGTGTATTCTAAAATTGATTTTTATTTATTTTTATGCCTGATAGTTTTTGATTTATTGGGCAAACTGGCGAAAAAATACCGTTCCGCCCCCCTTATCTCCGAAGATTACCAATCGAAAAATCTGAAATAATTATGATCAATAAAAATAAACGTATATTTTACAGGAAAAATAAAATCAACTCCGTAACTATTATACTTTTTTTGATAATAACAATAAACCGCCAAAAACAAAGTTACGTTTGCGGTTTGCCAACAAAAGTACCTACATGTAAATTATACTCGTAAATTCATGAACAAAAGTGATTCTTTCAATGTTTTACTTCTTCTATGGTATGGAACCCTCGGTGCGCGAGTCCGACTCGCACTTGGCCGGTTTTTCTAAATTGGCTCAGGTTTGGTCTGGTGGGAGGCTTCGGCCGTGGCTAGTTACCACCCTACCAGCAAAGACGTACCGCCAAGCGATTTAGCGTTCCTGTACGATGCTGTGTAGAAACTGTTGGGGTGACTTTTCTTACCCCTTCCAAGTTAGTACGCTAACATCTTCGACTGCATCATCACTTACCATCAGGTGAGATCGCAGTCAAGTACTAACTTGTATAGCGTAAAAAAACCGGCCAAGTGCGAGTCGGACTCGCGCACCGAGGGTTCCATACCATAAAAGAAGTAAAACATCGAAAGAATCACTTTTATTCATGAATTTACGAGTAAAATTTACATGTAGGTACTTTTGTTGGCAAACCGCAAACGTAACTTTGTTTTTGGCGGATTATTGTTATTATCAAAAAAAGTATATTAGTCAGTGAGTTGATTTTATTTTTCCTGTAAAATATACATTAACTTCTATTGATCATAATTATTTCAGATTTTTCGATTGGTAAACTTCGGATATAAGGGGGGGGAACGGTATTTTTTTCGACAGTTTGCTCAATAAATCAAAAACTATCGGACATAAAAATAAATAAAAATCGGTTTTAGACTACACAAGTAACGCCCTTTCATATGATACCCCACTCAATATTGTTATCTCATTTTGAAAAATCGAAGCCCCGGTTTTCCCCCCTTTTTAAATAAAAATAAAAATAATTTTCAAATTTTTACGATTGTTATGACGTCGCGTCACTATTACCTATAACTATTCCAAATTTCAAGTCGATAGCTTTGATAGTTACTGAAATAATCGAGTGTGACAGACGGACGGACGGACGGACGGACGGACGGACGGACGGACGGACGGACGGACGGACGGACGGACGGACGGACGGACGGATGGAGAAAGTCTCACCATAAGGGTTCCATTTTTACCATTTTGGTATGGAACCCTAAAAATAAGGAAATCAGTAGGTACCTACGACGCGCCCCGGTCTGTCAAAATCGCTTGTGTTTATTCGATTCGTCTTCGTGGAGTGAAATTATATCTATATACCTACCAAATTTATTATTATTTGCACAATCAGTTTCAACTTCAATCACGTAGGTACCTACTTTTAAAGTATTGTATTCTTTCCGCGCCATCTATAGGCATTAGTGATAGTTTTTTTTACGTATTAATACCGCTTTCTGCCGTTGTGCTAGTGTTCGTACGTAAAAGTACCGAAATTCGCCGCATATTGCCAAACGGCGTGCTATGTTGAAGACACGCCCCTTTTTCCGAAGTACTCGTAAAAACTGAAATGAGTTTTTTTCAATGTAAGGCCTTAAGAACACCCTAGAGTGGAAGACAAAATGTTCACGAGACATGACACAGAAGCGTATCGATGAACGCTTCAAAGATCTATGTACAGTGGTATACAGGTATCTAATTATGTCTCTATTTATATATTTTCCCAACTGCCAACTCACGGACTCCTCTTGATCCAGGTCCCAGACTAAACAGCTGTTTTGCAGAAAGCCATAGACATACGAGTATGCACCTACCTATGTACCTACAGTAGGTACCATAATATCAACGAGGCATTTGTGCACTGCCCTAAAAATGTTTCTTAGCGATTCATAGGAATTTTGACAGATGGCACTACTATTTGCTTGTGTGAAAAAGGTTGACGTAAAATATTCAGATGAAATTGTCCTCCCTTTTTATAATCTTGTAGTAAAGAGCTTTGTAAAGAGCGATTTAAATCTTTGGTAAGAAGGTTACTTTTGTTATCATGTGATTAGGTACCCAGGCTATGCAGTTTAATAATGTATGGTAAAAGATGCGATTTCTGAAAATTGTTTTATCTCGTATATGTACCTACATAGGTATAAAAATCAAGTCAATATTTTGTTTACAGACACGAAGTGAAAACATTCCTATATGAGTTCACAGGGGCCAAGATAGACGACAGTAACAGTTATTTCATCACAATAGAAAGCTACAGGACAACCAAAGAGCTGCTAGATCTTCTGAAAGACTCCAATCACTTCGCCGCATCGCTGTGGGGCGCTGACGTCGCGGAGTCCAACCAAATCGCCGCCACAATCAACTCGAACATCATTTGGATCAACGATTTCTGCAACTTCCACGGCCCACCGAAATCCTCCCGAGCGTTCTACGATACTGTCGCATCGCATTTCAAGAAAGACTACGTCGAAGAACGTCCCGAAATCGCCGAAGCGATGAGACTCAGAGATACATGGCTCAAAATTGATGCAAAAGATCGGGAAGTTATCGTGAAAGATATATTAAAAGCAGCTCCTAAGCCGAAGACAAACATCACAGTTAGTTCAAAAGATTCAAACAGTCAGTTGGACAGTTTTGCGTCTATTGAGAATAACGCTGTATGTTTCGGAACAGAGGTGGTTCCTTTGATCATGAAATGGTTCGACGCTCTCGATCCTCATACAATCGCGTTCGTAGTTAAGGGGGGTGGCTTGATAATCCGTACGAAACATGCAAACGATTTCACGATGCATGTATACGAAGCTCTGAGAGCTAAAGGAGCGCCCATCGTGGGTCATACTGATGCTTTTCGCTTAGGCAATGTCCGTATATTGATTGAGCCATTTTATACTATGAAAGTTATCTGGAGCCATTTTGGAACGACATTCGCTAATTAATATACGAGTAGTTTTAAGTAAAATTAAAATATACTTTTAATGTTTTAAACTATACGTGAAGTTTTTCATTCCTCTAACGAAAACGACAGTTTATATAACTACGTGATTATTGGGCAAAATGTGACCAAAGAAGTATTTTATTTATTTATTTATTTATATAACTTTATTGCACACACACAGAGAAAAACAAATAGAGAGACAAAATACAACGGAACACAGTGAGCGCAAAGGCGGCCTTATTGCTAGTGCAATCTCTACCAGGCAACCTTTGGTGAGAGGATTAGTGTAATGAAGCGCGGGATAAATAAATAAATATATATAAATATACAAATATATACATATATATATATAAAATCTGGTTGACCGAGCTTCGCTCGGTAGTTTAACTACTGGATAATAGATGGCAGCAGAAGTCATATCACTATTATTTTTTTATTGGTAAATTCGACATTTTATAAAAATGAATCCTAGCTAGATCGATTTATCGCCCCCAAAACCCCCTGTATACTAAATTTCATGAAAATCGTTGGAGCCGTTGCAGAGATCCAGATTATATAGAAATATATATACAAGAATTGCTCGTTTAAAGGTATAGGATATATACAATGAATTAATGAAGTAATGTGCGTCGTATGATATTGCAGTACAAAGTTGTACGGGATGCACTACATCTGGCATGGACAGGCGCATCATTTATGAGATGACGTAACATCGGCTTACGGCAAACTAAAGGGTTTTGCGAGCATCTACATGTTATTCATAAAAAGTTTGGCCAAAAATACTCATTTATGAAATTAATGAGTGCTGGTTCCCGATACCTCAATTTTTTTTATTTTTTCACACTATACCATAGTTAGTACTTGACTGCGAAGTGCGATCTCAATTGATGATAAATGATGATGCAGCCGAAGATGTTATCGTACTAACTTGGAAGGAAAAAGTAAACCCACCCTACCGGTACTCACAGCATACGCACCGGAACGCTAAATCGCTTGGCGGTGCGTCTTTGCTGGTAGGGTGGTAACTAGCCACGGCCGAAGCCTCTCATCAGGCCAGACCTGAGCCAATTTTAAGGAATTATAAAATTCCAAAGTGGTCCGTGGCGGGAATCGAACCCGCGACAACTAAGGTGGGTGGACCATGGAAGGCCACTCTAACAAATGAACAGTTATTATTCGTTTATTTACTGAATAAATGATACGAACAAATAATAAAGTATTGTGTGTTTACTTAAAAGTACATAGCGTCGTTTGAAGATGCATTTTGCATAGTGAATACTATCCCTTAGATTCCCATGTGTACTCACCCTTATTCCTGCTAAGTTGGTACTTTATACTTGCCTGTCACCAGAGAGGGCGCCAACTATTTGAATCTTTAGTTGGTAAGCCCTGATGTCTGTCATAGCGTTTTGTGAATTCCTGCGTAGTGTTTTGTGATTTTCTTTTTTCCTGCACTAATGAGTAAAAACGGTGAAAAAGATTACCAAAGTGCAGTGGAGGGAGCTGGGAGTGATGTTTCTCAGTCTCACAAGGAAAAAAGAAGCTGCGACTCATCGTCAGACGAAAGCAGCGGGGACTCCGATTCGGGATCGGGACGCGATTGTTCGCGCCCTCCGAATAAGAGAGCACGAAGATCAAAGGAGAACTCGGACCCACGGGTAGACTTTTTAATGGATCACGTGAGTCAGCTATCTAATTATATTCAGTTATACATGCCGAATAATGTGCAGGCAAGATCTGACTTACCAACTGTCTGTGTTGAGTCACCATTAGGCTTCTCTGCAGAATTTCTAGTGAACCCCAGATCTAGACAGCTGGATCTAGGTGAAAATGAGACAGTTGTAGATGAGAAAAAGATTATAAGAGATGCGCCGGCAGAACGGGTGCAGGCTCTTTGTAGGCTACAGAGGTTCAGTTCAAATCAGTGGAAGGAAGTTAAATATTCAAAAAGCCTACAGACATTGTTAGCTAGGCCAGGTTTTACAGAGTTGAAGATTAATGATGAACTCTGTCACTTGAATAAAGGGAAAGATTTTTTAATGAACACAGAGAGAGTGATGGCTGGGCTTACAAACGGTCTTTTGGAGCACAAGGAACTGATGAGAAACAATTTGCAAGAGATTGTAAATTGGGCTAACAGTTCAACAAATGAGTTAACACCAGACAATTTGTATAACAAAGTAGTGAGTCTCTTTGGGCCAGAGTCCCAGAGTCATAAGAAAATGGATCAAATTTTGCAAGTGGTTTGTGGGAAGAGAGCAGAGTGCATTGAGGTAAGAAGAGACAGGCTCACAGTAGAGGTGCCTAATAAAAATTTACAAGCCACATTGAAGAATGTACCCCCGAGTGCGGATTACCTGTTTGATCCTAAGGCATTAATGCCTGTGATTCAATCGTTGGGGGGATCGGGATCTTGGCTGAATATGCCAACATATCTGAAAGAAGGCAAAACTTTTAAGAATAAAAGCAAGTCTGATCGTGAACCTATTGCTTCCACATCAAAGCATGCAGATCAGGGATATCGTAGCTCAACCTTTCGTCCTGGCAAAAATAGAGCATTTTATAAGAATATAAAAAAGGATACAAAGCCAAATAATAATAAGAAGAATGATTCCTTTCGTTCAAAAGATAAGAAGTGACAATCATATGAAGTTCAGGGGGGGTCAGCTAATAGATTTCTTACCAGCCTGGAAAGATCTAGGAGCCAACAGCTTTATCATGAAAATTATTTCCGGGACTCGCATACCTTTCATGAAGAAACCTCCCCTGATATATCCGTACCAAAATTTGATGAACAGATACAAGACCAAAGTTTCATGGGATATGACATGCATAATAAAAGATTTAAAAGAGCAACAGGTTTTGGAGAGACCAAAACAGTTAACACCAAGCTTCCTATCAAAGATGTTTTTAATCCCCAAGAGCAGTGGCAGCCTTCGTCCTGTGTTCGACTTGCGGGGACTGAACAATTATGTTCAGGCCAAACATTTTCAATTAATATCCCATGCATCAGTACCAGATTTCCTACAGGCCCAAGATTGGATGGTAAAGATAGATATTTCAAATGCATATTTTCATGTGCCAATAGCCGAGTCCCATCGGTGCTACCTCAGGTTGGTGTACCAAGACGAATTGCTGCAAATGACTTCTCTGCCTTTCGGCCTATCATCTGCGCCCCGGACATTTGCAGCTCTAACGAACTGGATTGCGGAAATCCTTCGTTCCAGAGGAATTCGGGTTCTAGTCTATCTGGACGACTTCCTCTTGGTCCATCAAGACCAGTCCAAGTTGATTTCTCAGACTGCGGAAGTCGTGAGGATCTTGGAATCTTTGGGATGGCAAATAAATTATCCAAAGTCAATGTTGAAACCAACACACCAATTGGAGTATCTGGGAATAGTCTGGAATACCGAGGAAAACAAGGTCTCACTATCTATAGAGAAAATAAGGAAAGTAAGAATGGCTGTTCTGAAGACATTAAACAAGAAACATTGCACCCTAAAGCAGTTGGAAAAGTTGTTAGGTCAATTGAATTTCGCCAATTTTGTGGTACCAAGAGGCCGACTGCACTGCCGGTACCTACAGATACTCCTCAAACGATTCAGACGAAACTACAAGAGGAAGCAGACGTTGCCTCCTCAAGTGATGGTCGATCTCAAATGGTGGATTCGCGCAATCAAAACCAATTCACTTCTACATCATCGTCCATTCACTCACTTCCTAACGACAGATGCAGCGGATGCAGGTTGGGGAGCCCAGTTAAACGAAATTCTGATGTCGGGTACGTGGACAGAGGAACAGATGAAATGGCACTCGAACTGGAAAGAGCTGTTCGCAGTATATGTGTCGATTCGGAATCGGTCTCATACGCTGAAGGATGCTCATATTCTAGTCCAATCAGACAACCGGACACTAGTGTCATACATACGGAACGAGGGAGGAACTCATTCCCTGAGTTTACTCAATCTAACACGCAAGTTGTTGAGGCTGACAGAAGAGAAGAACATACTCTTATCAGCTCATTACCTCCCGGGGAGGTACAACTGCACAGCCGATCGCCTATCAAGAGGGCAAAGGCTGTCCGAGTGGCATCTATTGCCCACGGCAACAAACCGATTATTTCATCGTTGGGGAACACCAGACATCGACTTGTTCGCGTCTGCAGAAACAGCCGTGGTCAAAAACTATGTTTCTCTAGACTGCAGAGATCACTCAGCGCTGTTCTCAAATGCCTTCAGCAGAGATTGGGATCATCGTCTAGGGTGGATATTCCCTCCGCCCAATCTTATGCCTCGGGTTTTAGCTCAGCTAAACAGAGCAAAAGGTCTTTACATCATCATAGCACCCCTCTGGGAAAAGACCTTTTGGTTAGCGGATCTGAAAGCACGAGCCTTGGAACCACCTATAATGATAGAGAGACTTTCAGAATGTCTGATCGACACTGCGACAGGCCTAGCCCCAGCGCAAGTAGACCAACTGACGCTTCAGGCTTGGTTAGTTGGAGGTGGGGTGAACAAATCTGCAGCTGGTCTGAAAGAGAGAGACAGTTGTTAAGCTCTAGTTGGAGACAGTCAACAATAAAAACTTATTATCCAGCTATTAGAAGATGGTTTAAATGGTGTGATGAGAATAAAGTGAATAGTCTTAGACCACAGTTACAAGAGATAGCTAGATTTCTGGCCTATCTGCATTTACAATTGCATCTTGCGTATAATACAATCTTAATTCATAAATCTGCTATATTCACATTTTGTAAGATCAATTTAGAACAGGGAGAAGAGCAATTGCTTATAAAACAGATTCTTAAGGCTATAGCTACAGCACACCCAGTTAAACCAAAACCACCAGTGTGGGATGCTGAAATAGTATTGGATTGGTTGTCTAGAGAAAGTAACAAGGTCACACTCTTTGAGGCATCACGCAGGACTGCAGCTATTCTTCTGTTGGCATCTGGAAGGCGAGTACATGATTTAACATTATTAAGAATATCAGAAACCCAGATATGTATCTCAGAGGATAGAATAATTCTGTGGCCAGTGTTTGGCTCAAAGACAGATTCAATACAACATAGACAGTCGGGATGGTTACTATTGAAACACCCAAATCCACAAATCTGTCCAGTTAGATGGGTCAAACTTTTAATTTCACTCTCGGCAGAGAGAAGATGCAAAGAAGAAGGGCTGAGTCACTTATTTATCACTGTTGTGGGCAAACCTCGGCCAGCTTCCCGGACGGTGATTGGAGGATGGTTGAGGTCGGTTTTGAGAGAGGCAGGAGTGACTGCACCTCCTGGTTCATTTAGAGCTGCTGTGGCATCGGCAAGTTGGATAGAAAACCATCCTGTAGAAGACATATTAGCTAGGGGAAACTGGAAAAGTGAACAGACATTCCAAAGATTCTATTGCAAAGAAATAGAGAGAAAGACGAGAGGATCTCAGTTACTGTTTGATAATTTTAAACCTCAGTGATTATGTGTATTGTATGTGTTGATTGTTATTTTTATTTTTCTAAGACAATTTGATTTTTATGTTTGGTTTATAAGTATGAACCATTTAATTATTTCTTTTAATCTAAGAGTTTAAACTTTGAGTTTTAGTCTATGATTTGTAATAAGATGTCATTGGTTTCAGTTCTATTGACACAATGGAGATGTTTGGTCAATAATAAACAATTACATTTGTCACATAGCGTTTTGTGTTTGTCACCAGCAGAGAACAAACAGGTCTTCAAACGACGCTATGTACTTTTAAGTAAACACACAATATAATATTTTGAATTACAACAAAATTGTTATTGTGTGTTGAAAGAAAAGTACATAGCGTCGTAGGAATGTCTTCCTGGTGAAGACACTATGACAGACATCAGGGCTTACCAACTAAAGATTCAAATAGTTGGCGCCCTCTCTGGTGACAGGCAAGTATAAAGTACCAACTTAGCAGGAATAAGGGTGAGTACACATGGGAATCTAAGGGATAGTATTCACTATGCAAAATGCATCTTCAAACGACGCTATGTACTTTTCTTTCAACACACAATAACAATTTTGTTGTAATTCAAAATATTATAATACTTTGTTTTATTACGTAACATATAAACCACTTTTTTAAATTTCAGATTTGATAAATATTGATTAAACTTAAGTTTCATTGAACCCTTCCAAATGGCGTTGCTAGGAACAAGGCTCCTTAGAAGGCCATTGTAATGAAGCAGTCATTTAACACTAAAAGTTATTAAATAGCGATTAAATCTACAATAAAAAGAATTGGTTTACATGTTACGTAATAAAACAAAGTATTACTTAAATATTTGTAAGTTTCAATTATCCAGTAAATAGATGAATAATAACTATTTATTTGTTAGAGTGGCCTTCTATGGTACACCCACCTTAGTTTAACGTCGTCGATTTCCGATATCAATGAAGCGAGGGACCGTACTGCCAAAATAGTGGCGCGAGCGATTCGCCGCCGCGTCTGTGATTTCTAGTTCGATGGATGTTTATGTAGATAGAAGGAATTTGTCATCACATGGCAATAACTACGAAATTTTGATAATTGGCCTTCGAAGGAGCATGGCCTTCCATGGTCCACCCACCTTATTACATATATTCTGTGCCCGCGACCACTCGAATCCGAGCGCGCACCCCTGCGCCAGAGAGGTCGTCAAAGTCTGGGAAACTGCAAAAAATAATCTTTCGGGAACCAAATATGAGGGAAATGGGAAAATTTGAACAAAGTTTTCATTTAAATTAAAACGTCGTAACTAGATCATACATAAACGTTAGGCTCGCAAAATTCATTCCCATTTAAGCTTATGATGTATACTTCATATGCCCCAGCCCATAGCCCTACTATTTGTGAAAAACGAAATAAAATTTTAATTTCGCGGGATACTTGGGCCGAAACCACTTAAAAAGGTTGACTTCCATCGACGCAAATTAAAACATGTGGCGGGTGACCTGCCAACTTTAAACCGCGAATCTCGAGGCTGTTGGACTTTGGATTGTAGAAGGACGTAAGCATATTCATATTTATTATACAAATACCTAATAATATGTTATTAATATAATACCTACCATTGTTGAGACGTGCTTTATAATTGTGGACATTGACAATTTTTTATGGTTCCGTCGATGGAGATATAAACGGCGAGTAAAATTCAACGGGCGAATGAACAAACTCATCGAGAGCTGCAATCATTAATGTCGATGAACGGCAGTAGATAATTATTTAAACGTAGAGCGACCCATTTGCTCTAAAATTTAACTGTTACAAATAGTTGAACGTGAGAATATTCCTGCACAGATCTAGGGTGGAAACAATATATGGATGGGCCCTGCCTACAAAATAAGCGTGACTATTTTTAATCTGTAAAATGGCGCAGAATATAGCGCGTCACCCTTGCGTCACCTAGGAAAGTGAACTCAGTTCATGAACATTTGTGATTTGACAGTAAATCTTGGCGCTCAACATGGCGCCGCACGTCACTTCCTTGCAGCCAGAAGCCAACATCTCATTCATTATCAAACATTTTTACATGACTGCCTAAAAAAGGAGTGTAATGTTTTTAGGGTTCTTGTATGTATGTAGGTATGTATACATATGCATGTATGTATGTGTGTGAGCTTCTTTATTCCACCATAACTTCTGAATGGCTGAATAGATTTGGACATATGGGGTATCGTTAGAATCCTTACATCATTCCGAGTAACAAAGGCTATATTTTTTGAAAAAAATCTTTTTACCGTAGGGCAGTCGGTTTTTTTAAATTTTCAAATTATTTACTTGCTTGAATTTAGTTCATACATCATAATAATATAGGAACGCTGTGCAGCTGCTTCCTTTTTTTAGTAGTAATGAATCTGCCTGAAATATATGTTTAAATATTATTAAATAAGTTAGGTTAGGTTCACTCAAACTGGATTTAAGTCTTCTATCATAGTAAGCTTAGTATATGTAAGTATTTTATATTTATTTGTATTTTGTATAATCAATACATATAATATATAACATATAGTATTATGTATTTCATGTTTGTATTATTTTGTGTACATATACATTTATTTGTTTTAGTTATTTTTTATGTATTTGCACCACCTACCTCTATTATCTGCAACAAAAATCCTTTACAGCATTGGTTGCCTGGAAGAGATCGCTAGGTAGCGATAAGGCCGCCAAATTGTGTACCTATTCTTTGTAATTTTTTTGTTGCCCTTCGTTTGACTTTGTGGTGTGCAATAAAAGTATATTCATTCATTCATTCATTCATAAGCTTATAGGCAATCTATCATTTAAAAATTTTTTTTCTGCGGTACCTATAGGGCTATAGGTAATAATTATCACAAAAAACACATGAATCTACAGATTTTTCAACCTACGGAACCAGTGCTTCTAAAAATTCTCGCACTTGTAACGTTTTAAAGTCATTAACAAGGTAGGTACCTACATGTTTACCTAGTAAATTACTTTACAGACACAATATTTGCTGACTGCTGTGCATTGAAACAAAAAAAAATGCAGTTTTCGTATAGGTACTGTAGACAAATAGCTAATTTACATACCTACCTACATAAAAAACTGCTGAATTGGCAAAATAGAAATAATGACAGAAAAATAACTTGTTTTTCATAGTTGCAATTTTTCAATCATAAAATGATGTTCTATTATTTGACAAACAACGTTAGGCAAACATTTTTTTTGCAAGATTTTCGAATCCACTCTATATACCTATTAATTATGTACATTATGTATCTAGATACATAGAATGGATTCAAGAATCTTAATAGGTACAATTATTTCCTTTTGTCAACTTTTGTTTGTCAAACTATGGTTAACACGTGTTCTTTTTTTTGTGGTAAGCAAACATACTTTGCGTCGCCCACTGCGATCAATCTCCACAAAGTATAGTCATCTACGCGGGAGATTTTAATACCTATAATGCATTTAAAAGATTGTCTTAACCCAATATACTTAGGTACCTACGAGGAAATACGCAAACACGAACAATTTATTCTAGTTTATTATGATTTCTGTTTTTTTTCACTTTCATATCCCGACGGCAATACCTACTCGTAAGTATTTTGTCATGTCGTCGGTAAATAGTTGTAAATAGGCTAGAAGTAAGTGGTAAGGGAAAGGATTGTCCGGCTTAACATGCCTTCGAGGCACGGTGTCAACCTCAGGCTACTTTCTTCCTTACTAAGAGTTTTCGAAATAGAAACTGTTGTACTTATTTATCTGGGAATAGAACCTAGGACCAGGTAACGTGATATGCTCAACAATTTGATATGCTAATCAACAGACCGGTATGTCTAGTAACTACGGGTAATACCGTGTAATGAATCAGAAATAAGAAGCGATGTGTAAAAAACTAAGCACCCACAATACAACCCGAAGGTCAAACTCGCGAGATGAGCTCAGTTGACCGTCTGACCGTGTAATGGTCGATCTTACTCACGGGCTACAGCACAGTCAAAATTTTAAAGGACTTATTTTCACGGTATGATCACCGCCTGGCTTGTGTTTGCCGTGGCTTCGTTATGCTGTGCTCAGGAGACATCATTCGGAAGCGTGCTGAGTTTCCTCACGGGCAATCCAATAACCCATCTCGCGACGCAAACTTCCGGGGAACTCCTAGCCAACGCCGTGGGCGCTGTAGCCAGAACTCCAATAGCTATCGCTCGAGCAACGAACGCTTACGCTATACCGCTACCGTCGAACCCAAAGAATTTAGTGGACTACGCAGACAGTAATGGACTCCTCTTCGAATATTATTCCAACCTTCACAACGAGGATGCCATATTGAACATCACAGATCTCATCAGTAAGTACGGCTACCCGGTAGAAAAGCACACAGTACCCACGGAAGATGGCTACGCACTCAACATGTTCAGGATACCGAACAACGGGTCAGTTATCTTCCTCATGCACGGTTTGGAAGGAAGCGCGGACGATTTCATCATAAGTGGTCCGCGCACCGGACTCGCGTACCTCCTCTCCGACGAAGGTTATGACGTTTGGATGGGGAACGCCCGCGGGAACAAACACTCACGACGCCACCAACGGCTCACTCCTTCCGATGCGGAATTCTGGGACTTTTCCTGGCACGAGATAGGCTACTACGACTTGCCGGCGATGATAGATTATGCGCTCGAGGTCAGCGGCTCCGAAACGCTTAAGTATATCGGGCATTCGCAAGGGACCACTGTGTTCTTCGTGATGGCTGCGGAAAGACCGGAGTATAACGACAAAGTTGCACTCATGATCGCGCTGTCTCCGGTCGCTTATATGACTCACGTGAAGTCTCCCTTAGTGAGGCTGCTTGCTCCGGAGACGCCGCTCATCTACGGTGTCTTGAAAATTCTGGGTGTGTACGAGTTCCTGCCGGACAGCGCGCTGCTGAAGCCTTTGAAGCTTCTGTTATGTGGCGTGGATGCTCTAGCGGATATTCTGTGCAGTAACGTGGTGTTTCTGTTGTGCGGGTTCGATTTGGAGCAGCTCAACATGACCATCGTGCCGGTTCTGTTCGGGCACATGCCGTCTGGTGCGTCGGCGAAGCAGTTCGCGCATTACGGCCAGGGTGTGGTTTCGGGGGAGTTCAGGCAGTTTGATTTGGGTTATACGGGCAACTTGGCGAGGTACGGGTCGCCGTCGCCCCCGCGGTACTCCTTGGAACGCGTCAGTGCTCCAGTTTCCTTGTTCTATAGCGACGAGGACTGGATGGCGGATCCGCAGGACGTCGACCGCCTTTACAACGAGCTGCCCAACGCCGTCGACATCCACAAGGTCCCGTACAGACGGTTCAACCATCTGGACTTTGTGTTCGCAAAGGATTATAAAGAACTGATTTACAAGAGATTGAGGAAACTGCTGACTTTATTTTAACAAAATTTAAAATTATATCTAAATACTCTTCTAGAGATGATGTCGTTACTTAGTTCAATAAAACAACGTAGGTAAAAAACGAAGTTTAACTTTCCTTTTTTTCATAGGTTGAACTACCTATGTTATGCAGGTACCTAGGTAGATATAAACCCACGATCCACGAACATGTCTACAACGCCACGGTCAATATTTTGATAAATTATGGTAACAAAACAAGACCCTACGGCTCGTATTGTCGAAAAGTTACAGATATCAATGCACACCCCAAGCTTCTCGCCCTCACTTTAGAAACCATAAGTAGAGTTAAAGAGAGTAACTTCACAAACTGCACCTTAGCAGCATAGACCATAGTGATTGATTGAGTGAATAATTGATTGATAGTCATATGTAACACCACCAGAGGCACCAGACAGAAGTTCCGTTCTAGTACCTACCTATCGAGTTATTTTGCAGGATTTCGACAAATCAACTGTTAAAGGGTGTTCGATATCGAAAGTTCGAACGTTCGATTCGATCTTACTTTGCCTCTTCGTAATCGCTACGGATCTTGATCATATTACCTATCCAGAGTCTGGATAATACCTACTACTACCTACCAACGATAGATAGTCTAGAATCTAGACTATCTAGGTAGGTATTCCAAGTTGAAGTACTCAAAAAGAGAAAGAAAGAAAGAAATACATTTATTTTGCATTAACTGGAGGAAAAACTAAGAGGAAACTGGAATATTTAGATAGATATACACAATACACATACTTACTATGTTGCAGCTGTTTCGGCCCTACTAGCCTGCGAAATTCAATTTTTTTTAGTTTTTGCAAACTAACTAGGTACACATTGTAGGTTAATTGTTAATGATTTTTGCAAGCGTAATATTTAGATATACCTACCTACATCTCCATGTTAAAAGTATTAGTAATCATGTAATAAGTATCCCACCAAAAACATTCTGTAAAAAAACTAGCCAAAGTCAAAATGGAGCTGCTTGTTTATCTCTAAAAAGTACTGAAATCTAGACAAAGTCGTGCCAAGTCTAAGGTTCCTTACTGCAATTTCTTTATTATTATAGTTAATGTTGCGTGACTTGGACGTTGAAGGGTACACAAGGGTTCAAACCAAGTGCTCCATGACACCATTGCACCAATCTGTCGCCAGAATTCATCGTCAATGAGTAGCGGTTCTTGGTCTTCAACGGCCAAGTCACACAACATTAACTATAATAATAAAGAAATCGCAGTAAGGAACCTTAGACTTGGCACGACTTTGTCTAGATTTCAGTACTTTTTAGAGATAAACAAGCAGCTCCATTTTGACTTTGGCTAGTTTTTTACAGAATGTTTTTGGTGGGATTTCACTTCTTTTTGTAGAAACTTCAAAATATTACAAAATATTTCTGTCCGTTTTACTAGATACATTAACTGCATAAATAACTTTGTAATCTCATATAATTTATATGGAATTACAAAGTTATTAATGCAGTGATCACCAGGTACTCCAGATCTTCGAGTATCCTAGTTTTTATAGTTTTCCCTTTATGTGGCCATTAAACCCTAACTCTGTACCAAATTTCAGCCCTCTGAGTTTATGGGAAGTACTAGTTCTATTTTGATGATCATGAGTCAGTCAGTCAGTCAGTCAGTGTCGAAAATGCGAAACTTCGCTTTCGCATAACTTCGGAACTATATGACCTACAGACTTGAAATTTTGGGTTTTAAGTATGTGATTATAGCTTACCGGATAGCGAAAATTTCAGCGTTCTGGTCTTATCCAGAGGTTCTCAAATAGGAGCCCGAAAATGCGGCGAAATGGTTCCTGTAAAGATGGTACGGCAGTTTTGCTTCGCGCTTTGACTTTGGCGGGGGCACTGCCGTGCCCCCTGATCTCGAAAATTCCCATTCACCTCATATTGGTTGAAATTATTTTGTGCAGTTTTCCAGATTTGGAGCTATCTGGGACCGCAATAACTAAATGCGTATTTTTAACCGACTTCATAAAAAGGAGGAGGTTCTCAATTCGTCGGAATCTTTTTTTTTATCTATGTATGTTCACCGATTACTCGAAGACGCGTGGACCGATTTGAAAAAAAACTTTTTTTGTTTAGAAGGGTATACCGTTTCCAGATG
Organism: Coenonympha glycerion; assembly: GCA_963855885.1. Classification (NCBI taxonomy): domain Eukaryota; kingdom Metazoa; phylum Arthropoda; class Insecta; order Lepidoptera; family Nymphalidae; genus Coenonympha; species Coenonympha glycerion. The sequence goes on from OY979646.1 coordinate 1,965,327, forward strand.
GTCCCATTTTAATCAGGTCAGGATCTGATGATGGGATCCTGGAGAGATCGAGGGAACTCTTCAAATTTTATATGGACACATGAAACTATTTGGGTATTATTTGAAAGAGTAATATTTTCCAAGTTGTCCTATGGTCATCAGGTCAGGATCTGATCATGGGATCTTGGTGAAATCGAGGGAACTCTTCACTTTTGCTAGTATACTTGAAGCGATTTGGGTATTGATTATAGTTACTGGTGCATTTGCTAGCAGATACTGATTTGATGACTAAAGTCATCAAGTCAGGGTCTGATGATGGGATCTTGGTGAAATCGAGGGAACTCTTCAAATTTTGCTAGTATACTCGAAGCGAGTTGGTTATTTTTTATAGTTACTGGTGCATTTGCTAGCAGATACTGATTTGATGACTAATGTCATCAAGTCACATGTCTCTTTGTTGTGGCATTTGAAGTTGGTTTTTTGGAAAGCATTTCCCATTTTTATTGAGCAAAGTTTTTATTAAAAACACGAAGATACCTAAACATTGTGCTTGCAAAACTCATTGTCATAACCCTACGATGCATAATTAATCTATTATTGGCGAAAAACTGAAAAGAATATGAATTTTCGCGCCCATTCCCCTTAAGTAAGTATATACCTACCTATAGCCTTTTCATAAAATCCACACGTGGAGATTTGCAACTAGTTCAAAGAAACACTGATCAAGAAAAATAAATGCCGTCTAAGCAAGTATAGGTAAGTACCTACTCACAATCGCATTTAGGTACCTAAAGAAAAAATAATTATGTGTAATGTACCTACCTACTATGAAAAATAAATGCAATCTAGGTACAATCCGACAAGGCTCTCTTGGCATCTTGAATGACATTGCTAGGAGGGCGTTGTTATAGAACAAAGGCAGCCAGAAAATAAAATCTTAATTTTACTATTTCTTTTTTACTCCCTTTTGTTGTTTTACATTTTCTGTTACAATACAATAAAACTTATTATAAGCTTATTCTAATTACTATAGGTACATACAAGTCTTGCCCGCGTGGAATGGTGCCAAGAATACTGGCTGCATTTCCGCGTTAACGGCATAGAAGGCCTATTTATGCGATTTTGACCGGCCTCTCAGTTGAAAACTATAGAGACAATTAGTTTCAAATTTGAACGTCATGTATTTTGGATCTTTAACCTCAAAACGTTAAGACGCAGAAACACGATTGGAAAAACTTTCCTCGATAGAAAGTTTTCCCAAAAGTTGCTCCAATCTTCTCATATTTATTCAGATTTATCGGAAACGATTCAACAATTTTCTGTTTTTTTTTTTTTTTTTGGGTCCTTATTGATGAGTACTCAAATCGACGTGAAGTTTTTTTGAAATCAGGACTATACATTATTCACAATACAATTAAAACCTATTCAAGTGAAAACTCATTATGCCGCCCCCAAATTACGTAAGTGATAAGCATATGGTTAACTCTTTCGGACATTTGATGCATGTATATTGACATCATTGTCTTTCTGAAACGCCTCATAGGCGTCAGTCTGTCCTGCGCTAATGCGAGAGTCGGACGTGCGCGTGAATGTATATTTCGCAGCCGTAGATTTCTGATCGTAATATAGAAAGTTATCCCTTGGTCTGTGGCAATAACCGCTGAAATAACGCCCTCTATTAAGCGGCTGAATGGTTATATTATATACTGTCAAACACGCCATCTGTTAGTATGTCGCTGAACGATTATGTGCGCAGGAAACCCACGTGGTTTTGATATGTACTTTGATAATATTTTAATTTTATATGTTGTCATTTACCTATTTTATTAAAACTTCGGTTTATTATTTTATAAAAAAATGAGAAAATTAAGAAATATTATTTTTAATTATTATAAAAATTAAGAAATTTAGTTGGTCGAAGATCTATGAGTAAATACCTCGCTGCTCGCGATGCAATAAAAAGGGGAAACAGGACGTCGCCTGTTGCCCTGCAGGTTGAAGACGATAATTTATTATTATTATTACAAGCTTTTATTTAGTTTCACATGTCCCGATGTTTGTTTGTTTGCCAAATTGTTGTAACTAATCAACAATCCACTTCATGGCTACCGATAAATCGGTAAATCGAGTAACAATGCGAAATTATAAAGACAATGCGACGACCTCCGTGGCGCAGGGGACGCATGCTCGGATTCGAGTGGGAGGTCGCGGGTTCGATCCCGCCACGGGCCACTTTGGAACTTTATATTTTTAGGGTTCCATACCAAAATGGTAAAAATGGAACCCTTATGGTGAGACTTTCTCCGTCCGTCCGTCCGTCCGTCCGTCCGTCCGTCTGTCACACTCGATTATTTCAGTAACTATTCAAGCTATCGACTTGAAATTTAGAATAGTTATAGGAAATAGTGACCCGACGTCATAACAATCGTAAAAATTTGAAAATTGTTTTTATTTTTATTTAAAAAGGGGGGAAAACCGGGTCGGCAAAATTTCAAAATGAGATAACAATATTGAGTGGGGTATCGTATGAAAGGGCGTTACTTGTGTATTCTAAAACCGATTTTTATTTATTTTTATGCCTGATAGTTTTGGATTTATTGAGCAAACTGTCGAAAAAAATACCGTTCCCCCCCCTTATCTCCGAAGATTACCAATCGAAAAATCTGAAATAATTATGATCAATAAAAATAAACGTATATTTTACAGGAAAAATAAAATCAACTTCGTAACTATTATACTTTTTTTTATAATAACAATAAACCGCCAAAAACAAAGTTACGTTTGCGGTTTGCCAACAAAAGTACCTACATGTAAATTATACTCGTAAATTCATGAACAAAAGTGATTCTTTCAATGTTTTACTTCTTCTATGGTATGGAACCCTCGGTGCGCGAGTCCGACTCGCACTTGGCCGGTTTTTCTAAATTGGCTCAGGTTTGGTCTGGTGGGAGGCTTCGGCCGTGGCTAGTTACCACCCTACCAGCAAAGACGTACCGCCAAGCGATTTAGCGTTCCTGTACGATGCTGTGTAGAAACTGTTGGGGTGACTTTACTTACCCCTTCCAAGTTAGTACGCTAACATCTTCGACTGCATCATCACTTACCATCAGGTGAGATCGCAGTCAAGTACTAACTTGTATAGCGTAAAAAAAAAACCGGCCAAGTGCGAGTCGGACTCGCGCACCGAGGGTTCCATACCATAAAAGAAGTAAAACATTGAAAGAATCACTTTTATTCATGAATTTACGAGTAAAATTTACATGTAGGTACTTTTGTTGGCAATTATTAATATATATATAGCTGCTTGTGCTGATTGGCCACTGACTGATTGATCACCTCTCCTGAACAATTTTGTATGAAAATTTTTTTTTTCAAGGATCATGTCGTATAGAAAGGAAAAAATCATTAAGAACAAAAATATGGAGAGAGCTGATGATTGAGGATTTCGGAGACGGGTGAAGAGCACGGGGAGGGTATTGAAGATAGGTGGGGGGTGCTCGACCAAATGTCATTTGAAATGACATCTAATTGGCAGTTAGCTGAAAAAAAATTCAAAATGGCGGATTCAAAATGGCCGCCATTCGAATTTCGTCGATATCTCGGAAAGTATAAAAGATGGAAGAACGGTTTCTTGACAAGAGTTGATCAGGAACCAAAGGTCTATTCGATGGATAGAAAAAAAAATCCAATATGGCGGAATTTTTTTTACCATAGAAAATGTATGGGGAATTTTATGAGACTAAATGTTGGTAACTATGCAAGGTTTTGATGCGGTTTTTCGTAGAATTACTAGAGAAAAATATGGAATAAGATGATGATTGAGGATTTCGGAGACGGGTGAAGAGCACAGCCAGGGTATCGAAGATAGGTGGGGGGTGCTCGACCAAATGTAACTCGAAACGTCATCCAATTGGCAGTTAGCTGAAAAAAAATCAAAATGGCGGATTCAAGATGGACGCCGTACAAATTTCGTGTTGTTATATCTCGGAAAGTATAAAAGATAAGAGAGTGATTTCTTTGCAAGACGTAATTAGAATCTCAAGGTCTACGGGATGAATGAAAAAAAATCAAAGTGGTTGAATTTATTTTTCCATGGAAAATGTGAATGCTACAATAAACCCAAAGGCCTATGAAAAACTATGAAAAGTATGAGAAGAGATGATGGTCTACGATTTGGATGATGATTGAGGAGCACGGTCATGGATTTAAAGATAGTTAAGGGCTGTTTGAACAAAAAATACACTGAACCTCATCAGCTGAACCTCATCAGATGAGGTTCAGTGTATTTTTTATTCAAACAGCCCTTAACTATCTTTAAATCCATGACCGTGCTCCGAGGTAATTCTTTTAGCCCATTGCCAATCGGATTCCAATTGGCAATGGAGATGACGGCGATTCTTTTATAGGTGAGAAGACAGCCCGCGGGCCACATGTGGCCCGCGCTCCCACGCGCCCTACTAGTTAATATATATATAGCTACTCGTGCTGATTCACTGATTGACTGACTGACTCACTGATTGATCACCTCTCCTGAACAATTTTGTATGAAAAATTTTTTTTTCATGAATGGGGTCATATAGAAGAAAAAAATTCATTCGGAGGAAAAATACGGAGAGAGCTGATGATTGAGGATTTCGAAGACGGGTGAAGAGCACGTGGAGGGTATTAAAGATAGGTGGGGGGTGCTCGACCAAATGTCATTCGAAATGTCATGCAATTGGCAGTGAGCTGAAAAAAAGTTCAAAATGGCGGATTCAAGATGGCCGCCATACAAACTTCATCGGTGTCCATCTCGAAGAGTATAAAAGATGGAAGAGTGGTTTCCTGACAAGAAGTGATCAAGATCCCATGGTTTATTCCATTGATAGAAAAAAAATCAAAATGGCGGAATTTATTTTTCCTTAGAAAATGTATGGGGAATATTGAAGAGACCACGAGTTGTAAAACATGAAGTGCTTTGATACGGTTTTTTGGAAGACTACCAGAGAAAAATATAGAATGAGGTGATGATTGAGGATTTTAAAGACAGTCAAGGAGCATGGGCAAGATATTATAGTTAGGTGGGGACTGATGAAACAAAAAATACTCGGAACTTCACGCAATTGGCAGTGAGCTGAAAAAAACTAAAATGGCGGATTCAAGATGGCCGCCATACAAATTTCGTGTTGTTCTATCTCGGAAAGTACAAAAGAAAAGAGAGTGGTTTCTTAACAAGAGGTGATCAGGATCTCAAGTTCTACGGGATGCATGGAAAATAATTCACTGTGGCGGAATTTATCTTTCCATGGAAATGTACATACTATGAGAAGAGACAATGATCTAGGATTCGGATGATGATTGAGGAGCACTGTCATGGTTTTAAAGATAGTTAAGGGCTGTTCGAACAAAAAATACGCTGAACCTCATCCGATGAGTTTCAGCGTATTTTTTTGTTCGAACTGCCCGTAACTATCTTTAAAACCATGACAGTGCTCCTTGGTAATTTATTCAGCTCACTGCCAATCGGATTCCAATAGGCGATGGAGATGACAGCGATACCTTTATGGGCGGGATGACTGCACGCGGGCCACATGTGGCCCGCGCACACACGCGCCCTACTAGTTAATATATATATAGCTGCTCGTGCTGATTCACTCACTGATTGATCACCTCTCCTGAACAATTTTGTATGAAAAATTTTTTTTTCAAGGATGGGGTCGTATAGAGAGGAAAAATTCATGAGGAGGAAAAATACGGAGAGAGCTGATGATTGAGGATATCGAAGACGGATGAAGAGCACAGCCAAGGGTATTGGAGATAGGTGGGGGGTGCTCGACCAAATGTCATTTGAAACGTCATCCAATTGGCAGTGAGCTGAAAAAAAATTCAAAATGGCGGATTCAAAATGGCGGCCAAACGAATTTCGCCAATATCTCGAAGAGTATAAAAGATGGAAGAACGGTTTCTTGACAAGAGTTGATCAGGACTCGAAGGTCTATTCGATGGATAGAAAAAAAAATTCAAAATGGCGGAATTTATTTTTCCATAGAAAATGTATGGGGAATGTTGAAGAGACTAACAGTTGGTAATTATGCAAGGTTGTGATGCGGTTTTTCGGAGATTTACTAGAGAAAAATATGGAGAGAGCTGATGATTGAGGATTTCGGAGACGGGTGAAGAGCACAGCCAGGGTATGAAAGATAGGTGGGGGGCGCTCGACCAAATGTAACTCGAAACGTCATCCAATTGGCAGTTAGCTGAAAAAAAAAATCAAAATGGCGGATTCAAGATGGCCGCCATACAAATTTCGTGTTGTTCTATCTCGGAAAGTATAAAAGACAAGAGAGTGATTTTTTTGCAAGACGTAATTAGAATCTCAAGGTCTACGGGATGAATGAAAAAAAATCAAAGTGGTTGAATTTATTTTTCCATGGAAAATGTGAATGCTACAATAAAAAAGGCCTATGAAAAACTATGAGAAGAGATGATGGTCTACGATTTGGATGATGATTGAGGAGCACGGTCATGGATTTAAAGATAGTTAAGGGCTGTTTGAATAAATAATACACTGAACCTCACACGTGAGGTTCAGTGTATTATTTATTCAAACAGCCCTTAACTATCTTTAAATCCATGACCGTGCTCCGAGGTAATTCTTTTAGCCCATTGCCAATCGGATTCCAATTGGCGATGGAGATGACGGCGATTCCTAAATAGGTGAGAAGACAGCCCGCGGGCCACATGTGGCCCGCGCTCCCACGCGCCCTACTAGTTATATCTATATACCTACCAAATTTATTATTATTTGCACAATCAGCTTAAACTTCAATCACGTACCTACTTTTAAAGAATTGTATTCTTTCCGCGCCATCTATAGGCATTAGTGATAGTTTTTTTTACGTATTAATACCGCTTTCTGCCGTTGTGCTAGTGTTCGTACGTAAAAGTACCGAAATTCGCCGCATATTGCCAAACGGCGTGCTATATTGGAAGCCACGCCCCTTTTTCTAAAGTACTCATCAAAACTGAAATGAGTTTTTTTCAATGTAAGGCCTTAAACAGCTAGGCTGATACGTTGCGCAAAAAATGAGTCAGCCCTTCTGTCACCAGTTGAGGCAATTTTTTTTTATACTATCAACAATTTTACTTCAATTAATAAAAAACAACGACAGAGCGAACTATCAAGCAGTATCACCAGATAGCGGCGTTAGTTCCGTTTTTCGCCACGCGCCATGATGGCCTTGTCGCACTGTATATTATGGAAGTAATTACCTACTGAAGCAGTGATAGCTCAGTGGTTCTGACCTCTGCCTCTCATAAGGAGGTCGCAGGTTCGAATCCTGGGCACGCACCTCTGACTTTTCCGAGTAATGTCCGTTTTTAGGAAACTAAATATCACTTGCTTATCGGTGAAGGAAAACCTGCATGCCTGAGAGTTCACAAAAATGTTCTCGAAGGTGTGTGAAGCCCGTCAACCCGCACTTGGCCAGCGTGGTGGGCTATGGCCAAACCCCTCTCTGTCTGAGAGGAGACCCGTGCCCAGCAGTGGGACATACAAAGGGGTTGAGAATGAAGAATTACCTACTGACTAGTGACTAGGTATTTCATGATTATGTAGAATAACTAGCTGTTGCCCGCGGCTCTGTCCACGTGAAGTTCGGTTCTTTCACAAATCCCGAGGAATATTCATTTTTCCCGGAAAACTCAGTGAAAGCTCCCGGGTATGACGGGCCAGTAATGGAGTCTTCTTCCATTCGCTCTTATCAGCTGTCAACGTGCCATCCTCTTTCACACAAACCTTCCATCTCTTCTTTAATCTTCCTCTTGAAGCATTTTGAAGCATTAAGTACCTTTAATAATATAATATCTTCTCAGTGCAGGGCGCGTTGGAACCCTTGTAAACTTAGTTTTAATTCGACTTGGAGTTATCGCCATACAAATGTGACAAATTATATCATGTTGACCTATTACAAGAGCCTGTATATTAAGCCTATGTGAAATAAAGATATTTTGAGTTTGAGTTTTGAGTTTGAATACGTTTGAATGTCCGTTTGTAAAAACTTTAAATCCCTTGTCATGTAGTGAACAGTATGCGGTAGCCCTAAGCGTTCTGGTGCGATGCTTTGTAGCGAAGGGTATGCTGTGTAACGACGGGGGTAGTTCCGAGTTAGTACTGTAAGGTAGTAACTTTTATTGCACTAGGTATAGGTAACATTTCGGCCGTCACTTACCATCATGCGAGATTGCAATCAAGTTTTTATTAAGAAAAAGAAACGCTTTATTTCGCCCAAATATTACAAAAATACATAGAACAAAATAAAATGATGGTATGCGAAGGTAGCCTTATCGCTGCAAACGATCTCTACCAGGCAATCTTTTTTTGGGTAAAGGAAAAAAAACTAAAAAGTGGGATTAATGGTAATAATAGTCTGGTCTAATGGTAACTATAGGTACGCTTCGGTGGCGGCTGGTTAGCATATCAGTTGCCTTTCCAGCAAAACTCGTATCTCCAAGTCTTCCTGCGCGATGCTGTGTGCCAACCGTTCAGATTATTTTACTCACATAATCACAAGTTACATAATACGTGACTGTAATCTCACCAGACGTGGGAAGGGCTAGCAACCCGGTTGCTACACAGAATCGCACCGGAACGCTAAATCGCTTGCCGTTGTGTCTTTGCTGGTAGGGCGGTAACTAGCCGCAGCCGAAGCCTCCTGCCAGAGTAGACCGAGCCAATTTAGAAATGACATGGCCGGATTCTGACTATACTAGTTTTAGTATAGTATATAATATAGTATGGAGCTGTATAGTTAGTATTCTGACTATACAGCTCCATACTAGTTTCGGCCATCTCCTTTTAGGGAAATTATAAAATCCAGGGAATCAAACCCAGTTCTTCCTGCTGAAATCCGAGCGCACTACTAACTGCGCCTGTGAGGTCGTAGTAGACTAATAATACTGTGATACGAAACCCTAAAAATTACTATTATTGCATACATTTATTGAAGATTCTGATGAAAATTAGAAAAATTAATGAGATTCAGCTTCAGCTTTACCTACTAGTAAATAATTTTAGTAGACTAATGTGAACGAAGTCGCGTACGTGAGTTAGTATGCCTTAAACCTACTTATTTAAAAATATGAAAATCGCTAAGTTACCATAATTAAAATTGTAACAATTTCTTTTTACTTACGCAGCAGTGCAAAATAAAATTTTACTTACTACGTGCTTTTGAACATAAAGGTGTTCGCACATGAGACATCAGCGTGCCCTGCTTTATATACTTAATACCTACATAGAAATGTAGCTCGGCCTAGGTTTGAGCAAATTGCTCTAGTTTTATTAACTTTAAATGACCAAAGAGGTTAGCATGCAGCCGAAAATTTTTTCGCACTAACTTATCGAAAGCAATACCATATTACCTACCTAATTAACTCCTTAATTTTCCAAAATTTTTAATACGAATTCAACGGGTCTCCTCACGAATAAGTTTATTTGGACGCAATTCCTAAGTAAGGAAAGGCATAGATACGCTTATCACGGTAAAATTGCGGGTATGGCATAAAAATCTTTACCGTAAAAAAGAAGAAATAAATTAGTCCCATTATCGTGTTTCAACACAAAATACTTAGTCGATTCTCAGACTAAATTGGTCACTTTACTCGGACACTTTAAAAAACGGTTTTTAGGGTTCCGTAGCCAAAGGGTAAAAACGGGACCCTACTACCGAGACTTCGCTGTCCGTCCGTCCGTCCGCCTAGCTGTCACCGGGCTGTATTGTCTGATGTTCCATTCTGCAATTTTACTATCGTAAGTTTACAATGTGCAATTTAAAACTAAAAGAATTGTTAAAAATAACGTAAGTTATTCTTTTTGGTCGTCGCAATAATACCTATTATAGTCATAACTCATAAATAATATGAACATTGCGTATATCAGTTTAATGCGTAGGCACCTTAATAAAATGCATATAAAACATACTGTACGTGTTTGTTTGTGCACTGCACGTATTTGTAAAAAGGGGGTAACGACGAATAATTATTCAATCTCCCTAGCTACCATCGCACCAAAAGTTTGAGATAGTTATACGGATCGTCTAATCTATAAATGAACGCCCCTCCATGTGTTTCGAGTTCGGCGTGATGGAGTAACAACCATACACTCACACGCAGGTATAGACTTTTGAGTTTTAACTTCCTAAAACTAAAAATCATGAGAAGAATCAGTATTATTGCACAAGAAGGCAATATTCCCACTAAACTAAGAAGTGTCCTTTTTTAGTGGGTGGTTCTTTTTTTTAAAAGTCCAAAGCTTGGGCTTATTTTTTTTAAACATAATCTTAATATATATAAATCTCGTGTCACAATGTTTGTCCTCAATGGACTCCTAAACCACTTAACCAATTATAATAAAATTCGCACACCATGTGCAGTTCGATCCAACTTGAGAGATAGGATAGTTTAAATCTCAATTTATCTATTTTTTATTACCCCTAAGGGCAAAACAACGTTTGCCAGGTCAGCTAGTATCATAATATAAATATTAACGAAAGTGGCCTTCAACAATTTACCCTTATATCCTTAATTGTAATTAGTTCCTACTTAGTAGTATACCTACCTATTAAAACTGTTATGTAGAAATTTGACAAAAAACAACAAACTAAAAGCAAACCCACGTGAAAGAAATAGTATACGATCAACTTTTATTCGCAACACTCTTACCGCAGTATAGGTACGTACGTAGTGCTGAGCTAGCACAACTTCTGTATAAAACCTCCGCTAAAGTGTAACAAGGCACAGTCACCGCTCACTCGCAACATGAGGGCTGTCTACTTCCTCGTCTGCCTCGCTCTGGCCGAGCGCGCCGCCGCCAGCATCTTCCGCCACCAGCTGCGGCCGCGCGCCGACCTCGTCGTGCAGCCGCTCGACTATGTCGACCAGCGCCACCACAAGCACGCCAACACGCGCCTCCGCAGCGCCTCCTCCGAGGAGTCCAAGGAGCGCGTCGCCTACGACGACCTGAGCGACTACGTCTCCCCGCTCCGCACCTTCGGCGTCGAGAGCGACTGGAACTCGCCGCTCGTCTCCTCCATCGTAGCGCCCGGCGAACCGCTGCCCTACGGCGACGTGGTCTCCTGGAACGGCGTCGAAATCGTCACCGGCCCCAGGTCACCGGTCAAACACCAGAAGGACATCGAGAGAATCTTCAGCGACGCCTTCACCGTCACGAGACACGTCAGCGAGGAGGACAAGAAGAGGATCCACGACGCCTTCGAGACCGTCACCAGCGAGGACGTCGACCTGAACGCGACCCAGCTCATCAAGAAGCACGGCTACGGCGTGGAGGAGCACGTCGTGAAGACCGACGACGGCTACTTCCTCACGCTCTTCCGCATCCGACAGCACACCCTCGATGACAAACCGCGCCCCGTCGCGTTCCTCATGCACGGCTTTCTGGGAAGCGCCGACGAGTGGCTCCTGATGGGCCCCGAGAAGTCCCTCGCCTATCTGCTGACGGACGCCGGCTACGACGTGTGGCTCGGCAACGTCCGAGGCAGCACGTACTCCCGCCGCCACGCCAGCAAGCATCCGGCGCACCCCGACTTCTGGCAGTTCAGCATCGACGAAATCGCGCTCCACGACTTGCCGGCGATGATCGACTACACGCTCAAAACGACCGGCGAAAAGAAGCTGCATTACATCGGTTATTCCCAAGGCAGCACCGTGTTCTTCGCCTGGGCGGCCTCGCATCCGGAGAGCCGCGACAAAATCATATCGATGCACGCCGTAGCGCCGATGGTGTACATGACCAACGCGCGCAGCCCCGCGATGCGGATGGTGGCGCCGAGCAGCCGCTTCCACGAGCGCATGCTCGAGCTGCTCGGCCGCGGCGAGCTGGAACCGAGCAAGGAGCTCGTGCACATACTCGGCGGGAACATCTGCGAGAAGGAGATCGGCTGCGAGCACGTCTGCGGCAACGTGAACTTCGTCACATCGGGAATCGACACCGCCGGTATGGAGCCCGAGCTGGTGCCGGTGATCGTGAGCCACCTGCCCGGCAACACGTCGACGAGGCTGGTGCAGCACTTCGGGCAGGCGGTGTCGTCCCACGAGTTCCGCAAGTTCGACTACGGCGTAGAGATCAACGAGAAAATCTACGGCCACCACGAACCACCCAAATACGACCTGAAGGAAGTGAAGATCCCGGTGAGCCTGTACTACAGCGAGGAGGACTGGTTGGCGCACCCGAAGGACGTCATCAGGCTTCAGAAGGAGTTACCCGACGTGAAGGAATCCCACAAGGTCCCGGAGAAGCATTTCAGCCACATGGACTTCCAGTTCTCGAAGAAAGCCCCCGAAGTCGTCTACAAATGGCTCATCGAATCCATCAAGAAAACCGCAACTTACTAGAATGTAATTTATTTATTGCTTAGTTTTTAGCGTAATGTATTTTGTATTAGGTCGTATTATTGTTGTAATTTACAGGTTGCATTCCATTATATTTTTATCCGTCCAATTTAAATAAAGACGAATTATTTCAAAAATTATCACAGTATTTTAATTTATTACTAACTGAGAAGTTGTTCACTCTCTAAACCTGTTCAATTATTTACAAACTTACTTCTCTAATTTAAATCATCTCTAATAAATTTTATATCAAAATCGATCAATCATTTTCCAGTTTTAGCAAGATTCTTTTTGACTTTTGATGTAAAGAATATTAAGTTTAAATAAAATTTTAATAAATATTCCTATTATATACTTACTAAATTAATATTTAAACTTTGGGAAAAAGGTGATAAGTAGTATATTCATATACTTAGGTTTAGGTAGGTAGGTAGGTACAGTAGTTCCAATTTTAGTTACCTATAAAATGGAAAAAATAATAAAGTAATCATTTTTTACTTTATAATAATGTTATTGTTCTCAAGCTGGTTACATTCATTTTAGTTTGCGAGTCTGATGCCATAAATTCAGCCGAATAACTAATAGTTGACATCTATAAGCAAAATGCTACACAGCATCGCCTGTGAGCATCGCACTCAGTCGGGAAGCTAAATCGTCTTTGTCGATATTTAAGTACAGTGCGACAAGGCTTGGCGCGCGGCCAAAATCAGTACTAACGCCGCTGTCTTGTGATACTGCTTGATAGTTCGCTCTGCCGGTATATCGCTATAGTATGTTGTGTTGTTTTTGCTTACTTTAAAACTATTATAAACTAAAATTGAAGCAAAATTGAGAATATTTTATTATCTAGATCCCTTTGTTCTATAACAGCGCCCTCCTGTCAATGTCATTCAAGTGCCAAGAGAGCCTTGTCGGACCAACTATTATAATATTGTCGGACTGTATTCAGAGATCTATTTAACTTTCAAATAACTCAAACCTTATTATTTTTATTTTTTAATTATTAAAATGGATACTTGTGAATATCAGGTTGGTAGGTAGGTATGCAAAATTCTTAAAATAAAGATTATACCTAATAATATTTTTTTAAAACTTTGCTTTCAACAATAATTGATCTAGGTAAGTATAATGAAAATATTAAATATAAAATAACCAGCCACAACAAACACAGTCAATTTAGATCACGATCCGCGATCAAAATTAATGATCGCGGTCCAGATTGATAATGTACGAAGTAGATTGACGGATTGATGCATCTGATCACAAAATATCTAGATATTTTGAAATCAAGATCGCGATCCACTGATCGTGATCAAGATTGAATGTGTAACGCAGGATCGCGTCACTCGTCAGTCTAAAATACATACATGTTTCCTGTTTTACTGTATATTGAGTTATGGAGTTATCATGTGTAGTAACTCGTTAAAAGATTTTTCATCCATTCTAAAGTAGCTTTTGTAATCATCATCTTCAGCAGTTAGTTGTATGAAATATTTTATTTTAAATTTTTGAAATATTTAGGATTGGATTAACCAGCGCCTTGTACGAATCCTCTTCTTCAAAGTTAGGGCTAAGACAAGAGATATTACAGCGTTAACCTTATGTAAATCCATGTTATCACGTGTTCACACGGCGACAGGATAACACGGACTGACGAAATCAAGATTGAACGTGTATGTTGTAGCGCGATCCATCAATCTGTGATCGCGATCTGAGCTACTTGATCGTGATCTAGATTGACTGTGTACCGGCTGCCTAAAGGCTGCCATACGCTATTTTCTCACCTTTGGCTTCACTTTACCAGCCCAAACCGCTAATTTGAAAAATGAAAATAATATGTTAAAAAAAAAACGAATTGGGAACCCGTTCCTTTTCCTAATCTTATACCTTTAAACGAGCAATTCTTGTATATATATTTCTATATAATCTGGATCTCTATAATATAACTAGTAGGTCGCGTGGGGGCGCGGGCCACATGTGGCCCGCGTGCTGTCTTCCCGCCTATATAAGCCGACAATCATCCCCCTACATTTTTTATCGAAAAAAAAAAATCCGCCATTTAGATTTTATTTTCAATCCATCAAATAGACCTTTCGGTCCTGATCAGTTCTTGTCAAGAAACCGTTCTTCCATCTTTTATACTTTCCGAGAAATCGACGAAATTCGTATGGCGGCCATTTTGAATCCGCCATTTTGAATTTTTTTTCAGCTAACTGCCAATTGGATGACATTTCAAATGACATTTGGTCGAGCACCCCCCACCTATCTCCAATACCCTTGGCTGTGCTCTTCATCCGTCTCCGAAATCCTCAATCATCAGCTCTCTCCGTATTTTTCCTCCGAATGAATTTTTCCCTTCTATACGAAATGGTCATTGAAAAAAAAATTTTTCATACAAAATTGTTCAGGAGAGGTGATCAATCAGTGAGTCAGTGAATCAGCACAAGCAGCTATATATATATTAACTAGTTTTTCGCGTGGGGGCGCGGCCCGCTAAAGCGGACCGCGTAACTGCTTGGAGCAATTTCCGTGGTCGCTCATACGCGGATTTTGCAAAAAGTCCGTATTTTGATTTTTCCCGAAAAATGGGGTAATTTTTTTTCATCAATTTACACCCCGAGTACGCACGATCACCCCATAAACGTCCAAATGTTCTGATGTTGCCAACTGTGACAAATTTGAATTAACCCGTCCCGGTTTGAAGTAGAACAATGAAAAATTTGAAAACACTACTACTCGGCCGCCATCTTGTTTTCCAAATTTTTCTTCTTTTTCTAAAAACCATTTACTCAAATCCTCGAGTACCGCGAGTTTGAACGAAATCGGTTGGACAACAAAAGAGTTACGAAAGTCGCGTCGGCCGCCATCTTGTTTTTCTGAAATGTCATAATTTTTTCCTACTCTACTCCCGCACTTAAACACGTCTCCCATACATAATTTTATCGTTTTATGTCTTCTTCTAGGAGAACAATGTCAATTTCCTTATAGCTCCCAATCGCCATACAATTTAGTATGAAAAAAAAAATTCCGCCATTTTGAATTTTTTTTCTTCCAATAGATAAACCTTCTCGTCCTGATCATCTTTTGCTAAGAAACCACTTTTCTATCATTCATACTTTCTGAGATAGACACCGACGAAATTTGTATGGCGGCCATCTTTTTTCCGCCATTTTGAAAATTTTTTCAGCGCATTGGCAATTGCACGAGGTTTCGAATGACATTTGGTCGAGCACCCCCTACCTATCTTCAATACCCTGGCTGAGCCCTTCACCCGTCTCCGAAATCCTCAATCATCAGCTCTCTCCATATTTTTCGCCGAGTCATTTCTTGACATCTACACAAAGCCATAAGTGAAAAAAAAATTGTTCATACAAAATTTTACAGGAGGATATTTTGGGGAAAATCTCGAAAACTACCCCGAATGTGGCAACACTGCTTATATATCTCGATACTGCCGGTCGAGTTACATAATCGGTTCATACATGTCGACTTTCCGAAATGTTGCCAAGTGCCCCAAAAACACGATCAAAATATTCAAAAAAATTAAATAAAAACAAAATGGCCGCCACCCCATTCCACATAAATATTTTACATAGTTTTGTATTCTTCCCAGTAACTACAGGATAAACCGCTCCTGATGACGTTTCAATTTTTCATCTCGCTTGCACCCAGGCGACATGATGGCCCCTGAAAAGTGACCATGTCGAAAATCACTTTTACTTTGATAAATTCCAGTGTTGCCAGTGCAGGGCAACAAAACTACCCAAATGTCATTTGTACGAGTAAGACACGTGGTCGCTCATACTCAAATTTCGCAAAAAGTGCGTATTTCGATTTTTTAATTTTTGGGGAAAATCTCGAAACTTCCCGAGAAATGGGGTAATTTTTTTCCCCCACTCAATACTTCGAGTCTATACACACAATCGCTCGATAGAAGTCGAAACGCTCCGATGTTGCCAACTATGACAAATTTGAATTTCAAAATCGTGTTTTTTCGTACATCAGACTGATTGACCGCCAGAACAGCCGCCATCTTGGATTTTAAAAAATTACTCCCATTTCGTCAAAATTCAGGATAATTGTGGGCGAAACAAGAAAAAATTATCATCCACAACCACGCCGTTTAGGATCTATGGCGCCGCGGTTTGGGGTCGAAAAATGAAAAATTTTAAAAAACCACAGCTCGGCCGCCATCTTGTTTTTTCAAATATTTCCAATTTTTCTAAAAACCATTTACACATTTCCTCGAGTACTGCAAGTTTGAACGAAATCGGTTGGAAAACAAAAGAGTTACGAAAGTCACGTCGGCCGCCATCTTGTTTTTCTGAAATGTCATAATTTTTCCCTACTCGACTCCCGCACCCGAACATATCGTCCATACATCATTATATCATTTTCCGTCTCCTTCTGGGAGAACAATTATGTCAATGAGTCAGTCAGTCAGTGAGTGGTAATCGAGCTATATATATTATAATATAAGGGGCGATAAATCGATCTCGCTAGGATTCATTTTTAGAAAATGTCGAATTTACCAAAAAAAAAAAATAATAAAAATACCTATGACTTCTGCTGCCATCTATTATCCAGTAGTTAAACTACCGAGCGAAGCTCGGTCAACCAGATATTACTTACTTATTCCGAAATAGGTGCAATAGTCGCACTCCTCAATCATTTTACATTAATTGTAGGTCTGGCGATCACGAGATCTCCGACTTATGTTTTTCATGAGTTTTTCATTTTTGTTTTGTACGCTTGACATTTTGACAGTTTGAGATTTAAAAAAAATTTGAGTGCCAAGCCCACGCTTTGTTTTGACAGCGCGTCGGCCATTCAATCATTGGTGCGTTGCGCGGGAGAGAAGGAAGAAACTTGTAATTTATTTAAGTAAGAAAGAGAGAGCTACGCGACGGCGCCATAGCGTATCTTCCCGCCTTCCCCAATCCCCGCAAACGGACGTCAGTCGCGTTGTTTGGTTTTCTGTGCGTAGTTCGCTTGTTTTATACTATTTTTGTGTCAAATGTTGTTTACTTTATTGACAGTTCAATCAGAAATCGTGTTTCGTGTGTGAATATCGTTAGGGACTCGATGAATTGATATTTTTCGCATGGATTGAGTGACGATGTTACCACCTACGGCCGGTATAGCACAGGAGCAATTTGACCGGACCGAAATGGCGTATCAGCAACGACGAGACGTGAGGGAAATCACAAGGGAGATCATCAGGGAAGCTCGTGTCTCAAATAGAGAATCCTTGTCACCTGGAGGTAAGGAAGCCGGCCCAAAACGACGCCACGTTTCCGCCATGCTTGACAGTCAGATTGACTTGACATATTTTTAATACGTCAAGGTGACATTGATACAAAAACATTTAATTCCAGCTAAAATTATTGAAGAAACTAGGATTTTTATTGTGAAAAACTGTTTTGGATACACTTGGGATAGGAACTTTGTCTGTTACGTCACTTGGGAACTCGGTCACATAAAAGTAAAATGGCGCCAATGCGCCACTTCAGTGGCTTTCGTTTTGTCTCGGTATCTTGTATTTAATCGTTTTGACCGCTGAAAGTGAACCGAAAATGAATAAAACAATGCCCCGGTGCGTCTTGGTTCAAGGTATGATATTTATTACATTAGAAAATCGCTTTTGGCACGTGCCTAAGTTATTTTTAGATAGATATCTCGAGTCCGCAGGTACGCTTCACAATGTCATACGTTTGGCCCAGTTTGATGTTGAAATTGCTTTTGTAAAGAGCGCTATAGCATCTAGTATATCGTGAAACTTTTAAGCATTTACAAATTTTGATAATGCTTTGCTGTTTCAATGTTTATTTTTGTTGAAATTTGACAATTTCTACGTCGTATTGACAGTGTTATGACAGAAATCTAGTAGGACAAGATGGCGGATAGCCAAGATTGTAAAAATCACGCGACACTTGTCGGTCGGTAATGATGTGACGGGCGACGGCGTCTGTACATAATAAATATTGATAATGATATGTACCGGTGTTCAATTTTAATTATGTATTTTGAGGCATTTTTATGTACAGCTACCGAATACAAGACCTAGGTACTCTTTGGATCAAAACGAGCACAGTTCACTGTCTGGCCTTTGACATTTAGTCAAATGAACATACTGTGTACTGGCATGACCTCTGTATACAGTATGTTAGAAAATATCAACCTATTACAAAGATATTTTCAAACAATGCATAATATACATATAGCATGAAATGGGTATAACTTCACACAATTATCACAAGTTGATATTTTTATGGGGTATCAAGAAAGATTATGGAACCATGAAATCAATTTGGCAGAATGTTATCATGATTAATGATTTTATATACTCTGACTTTTAATTCAATTCATAAAATGATGTTTCTAAATGTCACTTAGTTACTAATATATGCTAAATAAAATATATACATAATCCAAGTATTTTAATTTTTATATAAAATAAGTTTGTTTAGAAAGCCTTGTCTTATTAAAACATTTAAAGCTGTTAAAGTGAAATATAGTGATAAGTCGGAGTTATAGATCCTTCGATCCACAAAGACTCGTCACACTGTCAAAATCGTTTGTTTTATTAGATTCGTATGGACCTTCACAGAGAGGTGCATCATCATGGATTGAAATATCTATAACAAGCAAAATAATTGAAATATGCACACAATAAATTAAATATGCATGCTAAGCACTGGGACACATAAGGGAGCATTTGCATACAAAGGGTATGACGTATGGCATCCCTTTTCTTAAAACAAGTAGGCTGGAATTTAGTGGCTGCACTATTAGTAGACAGTAGTTAACAAAATGTTTGGTAACCGAATTAAAAATTATGAAGAAATTTGACTGATAAGTGATAACATGATGTTCTTATCATGTTCTGAAAGTAGGTCTCGATCTCACCTGATGGTAAGTGATGATGGAGTCTTAGATGTTAGCGTACTAACTTAGAAGGGGTAAGTAAAGTCACCCCAACGGTTTCTACACAGCATCGTACCGGAACGCTAAATTAGTACTTGACTGCGATCTCACCTGATGGTAAGTGATGATGGAGTCTAAGATGTTAGCGTACTAACTTGGAAGGGGTAAGTAAAGTCACCCCAACGGTTTCTACACAGCATCGTACCGGAACGCTAAATGCATTTTGTTTCCCGCCATTTATTTGATTAGCATGTGCAATAACTAAAGTCTAAATCGCAAAAATTTTGTTAAAATACTATAATTAACAAACATATTAAGTAGGTCGGTATTAGGCAGTGCAGCCTGGGTTACCCGGAACCATAAAAACGGGTATTACGGCATTTTTAATGCATTTTAAAACCCGTGTTTTTAGTTGCCATATTCCTGATTTTCGGTTCTTATTTTTTACAAACACGTTTCTGTCAAGACAGTACAAATGATTGTTTTATGAGGCCAGTGATTTTGATTTCTGCTATCTCTGGGTCTGGACCCTTACTTGCTAAGGACACTTCTTGTTTCATTCATCTTTTACTCTTTTTCTCATAATCATTGTCCATAGCAAGTTTGCCCCCTTGGTCCACAAGAATTAGTGTCATGGCACCAAGTTTGTTATGATGTATTTGATGCAATCAACGCGTGGCAACGCTGATTTTATTTCCATCTACGTAACAACGATCATCGTGCAATGTATCGATGTCGCAGCTCTTTATCGCGAATTTACCCGTGGGCAGGCGGTGAGAGTGACTATGACAACATAAACAAAATCTTCGAAAATCGATCGAGTTGAATGGCCGGGTGTTACGCAACACCTACGATGTCTGCCATTCATTTGTAATACCAAAATCATTGGAAATTATAAATCATAAAGGTATCAAAATTATCGCTGCCAACGGGATTCAAACCCGCAACCACCACCTGTCGCGGGTGGCCGCTCTACCGATTGAGCTATGGAAGCGAATACTGCTGATACGATAATTTCGATACACATTGTTTTCCAGTCATAGGCAGACTGCGGCGTCATCTATTGGGAAACCACGGTTTCACCAACTTCAAAGGCCCATATTTCGAATGGAGCGAACTTTGAACGAGAGATGACTACCTTGCCATTTTTACAATTTACTTTTTTTGTTATAGTAGTACTTTGATTTTATTCTATTTACAATGATTATAAATTATAAATGTATCAAAATTATCGCTGCCAACAGTATGTCATTTTGGGCATTCTATATCGCTGCATATCGCTAATACAATGTCACTTTGTCTAGGCCCTCTGATCCTTCTTGCCACGCACGTGCAAACTATGGATAATGGAACCAGCTACCAGCAACAGCGTTCCCTTATCCTTCCCCGAAGTTCCCGGGGGCCGACCACTGTGACCTAAAGTAATATTATTGTAATATTGTTTTAAAATGTCCATACTGACATTGTATGAAAATGTCAAAACAATATTACTATAATATTGCTTTAAGGCACGGTGGACGGTGGTAGGCCCCCTGTAGTTAAATGTGTGGCGGTGATCCCTTAACATCAGGTGATCCGCCTGCTTGTTTCCTTGCGAATCGCGATGCCTATAAAGATAACATTTACACAGGTTCTTTCATCTTACCTATTCATTAAAACTCGAAACACAATTAATTAATATAAAGAATGAGTTTGATTTAGGTAATTAACTCATACTCACAGTGTCGACATCTTTTCCTTGCATAAGCAACGCAATTTTACACGCGCGGCCTGTATATATTTTGCTGACGAGAACTTCGAATCTATACTAATTTATAAATAGGTATTTTATAATGTTTTGCGGAACTTCTTTGATGACCTCGCTGGCGCAGTGGCACGCGCCACTGCGCCAGCGAGTGTATTCGATGGGTAGACGCGGTTTCGATTCCCACTACGGCCCACTTTGGAATTTTATAAACTGGCTCAAGTCTGGTCTGAGACTTCAGCCGTGGCTAGTGAGCATCCTACCAGCAAAGATGCAAGCGACTAATCATAATCTGATGAAATACCAACTCTGACATAACCAAAGAGAGATCATGTGCAGGACCGATAACTTGCTTTCCGAAGCACGGCGGTTAACCACTGCCAATTTGCAAATTTTGGGCTGACAGGAACCATGACTATATTTTATTGGTCTACCAGTATAGAACTCAAGGACCTCGTGATCATGACAAACATGCGCCAAACATGCGCAATTGCGAAACAAAGATTTAAATCGCAAGATGCGCCCAAAGCCTACATTGCGCACATCGAAAACGACTTCAAACATGCTGAGTGAGTGCTCTCAGCATGCTGTAGTGTACGATTGTGTGACAGAGAACGCAAGTGAAAGTTTCGTTTATGAGACCTCGCTATATCACCATTAATTACACGTAAGATGTGTCGCACTCAACACAAAAGCGTGGACGCGTTTTTTGGAAGTTTAGGGCTCATCTAGCGATCTAAATCTTTGGCGCACCACTACATGAACGAGGCTAAGTAACACTTTCTTCAATCCATGTTCCCTTGTGTTCCAGCTCGGGACAGGTTCCCGTCGATGTCCTCCACTGACGACAATGAGTCGGGCACGGACGGCGAGCTCGACCGGTCGCGCAAGTCGCTGTCACACGCGCACGCCGGACCGCCCATGGTAATCCTTGTACTTTATGTTGTCGCCCATGACTAGCGTGCCTTGTTTACGGTCGCGCATTGGGCCAGCAGCGCCACTTACGCGCGCGGCGGCGCCACTTTCGCGCGCAGTGGCGCCACTTCCGTTTATTTACTTGTACAAAGGATGGTACGAATGTATAAAAAGGGCGAAACGGGGAGAACGGAGGCAGTCTTGTTTTACTTATGCCAGTCTTGTTTTAGTAAGGCAGTCTTGTTTTAGTAATGGCGTCTTGATTTAGTAATACGCGCAGCAACAGTTAAGTAAAAGTGCAAATTTGCGGGACATCCTCATAGGACCTACTATAACCCCTGTAGGGTTAGTAACTTAGTACAAGTTTTTGGATGGGGAAATCTATTCAAAGCGAGTCAACTCGACAAAAACCTGCACTCACGTTGTAACGTTTCACAAAAGATGGCGCCATACTTCTGCTTAAGAACTCAAGGTACGTATATAAACAAGATACCCAATTTTCATCATGGAGGAACATGACTCATGAAGCTCAGTGGCATGAGCCGCGATAGCTGGGGGACACGGGTTCAATTCCTGCCGGAACTAGAGTTTGATACGTATACTATATATTTTAAATAAACAAGCTATTCTTGTATAAATATATCAATATCTGGGTGACTGAGCTTCGCTCGGTATTTTCCCTATTTGCTAATAGATGGCAGCATGAATATTTTTTTGTAAAATCGACATTTTCTAAAAATGAATCTTAGCTAGATCGATTTATCGGCCCCAAAACCCGCTGTACATACTAAATTTCATGAAAATCCTTCGAGCCGTTTCCGAGATTCAGATTATATAGAAATATACATACATATATAAGACATTGAGGATCTCCAAAATGAAACCACAAGTTGTTTCTCTGAAATAACAAAGTTTTGTTTTATTACAAGTTTTGTTTTATTTTACAATTATCTAGTTATTATCAAGTTACGACAATTACACTTCTATCTCACCTGAAATAACAAAGAAACGACATTTAAAGTTCACTATATCTCGAGTCCTCAATCACATTCTTTCTATGAGTTTTTATTACGATAAAAAATGCACAAAACAATTTCAGCGTCCCTCGCCATTTTAAATCATCGACACAGATCACTAATCATAGGTACCTATGCGACAGACAGCTGATACGCGAAGCGCGGCAAATTCAAATGAATGAAATGTCACTCATTTCATTACATCTCCCCCCCTAAGAGCGAAAATTCTAAGCAATATATCTGTAAAATGTACTTATAAGTCATCTTCATATTCATTATCGTCTCCTTCATCTTCTTCAGCCTCTGTTATGACAGGTTGCAATTTTGTTATATGAAATAATGTTGATTCTGTTTTTCTGTTGCCTGTATCAATCCTATAAATGGAATTCGATATTTTCTCTATTATCTTGAAAGGGCCTATTTTTAATTCGTCTAATTTCTTTCTATTCAGTCTATTTCCATTTTCTACATATACACTGTCTCCTACATTAAATTCTTGCATTTTTCTATTTCTATCAAATATTTTCTTGTTATACTCATGAGATTTTATTGTATTCTCTAATGCCAATCTTCTATCAGCAATCCACTTGTCTTCCTTTTCCATCGTTTTGAATTCATTTGGTAGAATACTGACATTTGTACCATCCAGTAAATATTTTGGTGCAAAACCTGTAACGGAGTGTTCTGTTTCATTATATTTTTGTATACATTCTCTTGCCAGTGTTGTCCATGTTCTCTTATTATTTTTCTCATTCATTTTACACCTTATTTTATTTACTATTGTTTGGTTTAATCTTTCATTCAAGCCGTTCGAGAATGGTGTATTCACGGCTGTAAAAATTAGTTTAATATTATTTTCCTGCAAAAATTGTTTAAATTCTCTTGAATTTATGCCCGGATATTGATCTGTCAGGATAATTCCAATCTCATCTGTCTCTAGTACTTTCTTTGTTAAATTTATAAAGTCACATGCATTCTGGGTTTTCGAAGTCGCAATAAATGCATATCTTGTGTAGTGATCTACTAAAAGGTGTAGATATTTCTTTGTAGATCTAGATCCTCCAAATCCACCAATAGTATCCATTGACATTATTTCAAATGGTTTGGTGGCTGGTCCCAGTTGTGACAGTAATCCAATTTTTTTTTGACATCTTGATTTATTTTTTATGCGTATTTCACATGTTTTACAAATATTTATGATATTTTTTGTTAGGTTTATAGCCGTATATATTGAACTTATTTTTTTCTGCAGTTGTCTGATCCCAATATGGCATAAATCTTCATGCACCTTTTTTATAAGTTTTTTACTAAATTCTTCTGAGAGGATAATCTTTTCCTGTTTCTTTATTTTTTTATAATAGATATTATTTTTTAGTATTAAATTTTGTTTCTTTTCTCTTATTGTTTCATTTTTCTCTTGGTCTCCAACTATATCTTTTATTTGTATTAAATTAACTATTCTCAATGTTTCCTCTCTGTTATCTTCTGGTTCTAATACAGGGTTTCGGCTCAAACAGTCTGCTTCTACATTTTCTTTACCAGGTATATATTTTACGGTAAAGTCATACTGAGATAGGTAGTATGTGAGATCACCCAATTCTTCATCTGTCCTGCATTTAATGTTCATGTTCTCTAGAGGTTTGTGATCTGAGTAAATGGTGAATTGTTTTCCGATGAGCCAGTGCTGCCAATATTTAACAGCTTCTTTCATAGCAAGACATTCTAAATATATAGCCTTTTTCCGTTTTTGATGTTCATTCAATTTTTTTGAGAAATATGCCACCGGTTTGTCTTTACCATCTAGTTGTGTCTGTTTTAATATTGCTCCAATGCCCTCCAAAGATGCATCGGTAAAGATTTTGATTGGTAAGTCTTTGTCGAATATTTCCAAGACCGGTTGCGAACATAAATATCTTTTTATCAGATTGAATGCTTCTTCACATTTCTCTGACCATACAAATTTCTCGTTTTTTCGTAATAAATTGTGTAATGGATCTAAGATAATTGCACTTCTTGGTATATAGTCATGGTAGAAGTTTATTTTTCCCAAAAATTGTCTAATGTTCTTTTGCGTCTTAGGAGTTGGAAAGTTCCTTATTGAAATCAAATTGTCTTTTAGTGGTCTTACTGAATTGTTCTGAATTATATGGCCGAGGTATTTTACCGAGTCTGAAGCAAAGGTACATTTCTTAAACTTCAGTCTAAAGCCTTCTTTAATTATTGCCTCAAATACATTTCTAATGTGCCTTATATGTTCTTCAAAGGTAGACGAGTATATCAAAATATCATCAATATAGTTAACAGAGTATCCTGTGAGATTGTGTTTTCTTAGAATATTGCTTAAGATTCTCTGGAAAATTGCTGGTGATGTTTTCAAGCCAAAAGGGAGGCAGGTCCACTGGAAGTGGCCATCTTGTGTGACAAATCCTGTTTTACTTCTGTCTTCCACCCGTAATGGTATTGCCCAAAATGCTGAGTTTATATCTAGTGTAGTAAAATACTTGCAATTTCTAGTTTTGATAATTAGATCATCTATCAAAGGAAATGGTTGAGCTTGTGGTATAACTATTTTGTTTAACTCTCTGAAATCTACACATAAACGGGATTTTCTATTTTCACCTTTTTTAAACGCCAATGTCACTGGAGCAGCGAAAGGACTGTATGATTCTTCTATTAAATTGTTCTTTAGTAACATCGATATTTGCTCTTCAATTTCTAATCTATCTTGTATTGTACATCTGTATGGTCTTTTACTACAATATTTATTTACTTGTAAATCTATGCGAGCTTCATAATCTTTAACTGAACCTATATCATACTTGTCCTTAGCAAATATTGTTTTATATTCCTTTATAATTTTCTCTATCTCAATTTTCTTTTGATTATCTAAATGGTCTGTCATACTTATAAATTCCTCTGTTTCTATGTGTTCATTGAAATTTACTGTATATTTTTTTATATTATTATCTTCATTTCTGTTATCTTTAGACATCCTGTCTATTTTATTTGTTATTTTCTTTTGTTCTATCTGCAAGTTCTCATTTTGGGTTAATCTGAATTTCTTTATCATATCTAATCCGATTATGAAATCATCAAAATCTTCATTTTCTACTATGTATACATCCACCTCTTCTTCTAAATCAAATATTTTAATTTTTATTGTTATCAAGCCATCCATCTTCTTCACACCATTAACCGTTTTCATGTATGCTATGTTCGCATCATCTTTTTTTTCTTTTACTTTTATTAATCTTGAATTTATTATAGAAATCTGTGAGCCTGAATCATAAATACCACTCACTTCTAGTTTATTTTCTAATAAAAGCTTGATTTTGATTAATGGTGTGCTTACTAGTTTTTTTTTCAGTATTTATGTCTACTTCAATTATGGAGTTATTGTTTACATTTTTAGTTTTAAGAACTTTTTCAGGTTCATTTTTATTTTTCTTGAACCAACATGACTCCTCCGGATGATATCTAATTCCTTTGTCCAAAGACTCACAAGTCTTACATGACTTCTTCTCATAAGTTTTATTTTTATTATAAAATGTACTGCTCTTTATGTTAGTTGAGTTTTTCTTATATATCGTGCCTTCATATTTTCTTATCTCGTTGAACAAGTCAGTAGTGTTGTTGAGTTCATCCCTGTTTAACTTATTTAAGATAAATCCAGGTAAACCAGTTGCAATAAGATCTATCATTGTTTTGGAATCTATAGATTTGTTTATATCTAATAAAAGCCGTTCTTTTTTTATGGCATAATCAATTAACTGTCCTTCTTTATACCTAAATGCGAGAGCATATGTGACTATGTCCCATCCTTGGTTTTTAAAAGTTTCTAAAAACTTGTCTTTCCATTCACTCCATTCAGAATTTATTGTTAGTTTTATGATCATCGAGCTATACCAATCCAAACAAGGTTTATCTAAAAATAACCTCAAAATGTCTATTTTTGTCTCATCTTTTGTTATATTAAAGCGCGCACACTCTTTTTCAAAAATTTCTATCCATTGCATCGCATTAGGATTTTTGCTTGTGAATTTTTCAATAATAAATTTTTCTGAGATACGTTTTAAGTTATGTTGACTTTCTTTCTTAGTTGTAGTTTCTATTAATTGTTCCAAGATTTGTTGCAAAGTGTCATTTTTGTCCTTTGCTTGTGTTGTGCTCACTTCATCTAAATATTGATCTAAAAATTGCATATTACCTTCCTCATCTACATATGTCTTCTTTAGATTTTCATCCAACTTTATCCATACTTTTCTACTCTGGTGTCTTTTTTTAATGCTATTTTTTACTTTTGCGAAAGTGTTCGTTTTAACAATATATGTATGATGACTCACCGGCTTCAGTTCCTCGGGTAAAACATAACATTTTCCTTCTTCAGTACATATTGAAGTTATGGCTAATACATTTGATTTGCCATCATTTGAGGCTATCATCGTAAACTCAAACTGAAGCCGGTCCATATTCTCTTAGTTCACAAAAATGTCGTTTTATAAGACATTGAGGATCTCCAAAATGAAACCACAAGTTGTTTCTCTGAAATAACAAAGTTTTGTTTTATTACAAGTTTTGTTTTATTTTACAATTATCTAGTTATTATCAAGTTACGACAATTACACTTCTATCTCACCTGAAATAACAAAGAAACGACATTTAAAGTTCACTATATCTCGAGTCCTCAATCACATTCTTTCTATGAGTTTTTATTACGATAAAAAATGCACAAAACAATTTCAGCGTCCCTCGCCATTTTAAATCATCGACACAGATCACTAATCATAGGTACCTATGCGACAGACAGCTGATACGCGAAGCGCGGCAAATTCAAATGAATGAAATGTCACTCATTTCATTACACATATATACAAGAATTGCTCGTTTTAAGGTATAGGATATGAATTCAATCATGAATGTACACAAGGGGTTTTGGGGGCGATAAATCGATTAAGCTAGGATTCAATATCAGAAAGCGTCGTATGTAAGTAATATGTTGTTTGTGAACAGGGCGTGATAGTGCGCAAGCGGCGCGGCAACCTGCCCAAGCACTCGGTGAAGATCCTCAAGCGATGGCTGTACGAGCACCGCTACAACGCGTACCCCAGCGACGCGGAGAAGCTCACGCTCAGCCAGGAGGCCAACTTGACGGTGTTGCAGGTAAGTCGCTTGGGAAACCCTCTGAGTTGATGATATGCGTGGAGATCTAAGGGGGGAAAAACAGGAGTCCGAACTCCGAAGTTTGGATTCTACCAAGTTAAAATACTCCTTCACGCCGCAACTACTGAACCGATTTGGCTAAAATTTGGAATGTAGGTAGATTGTATCCTGGATCATGGTTCCCGTGGGATGAGTTAAAAACCTTTTCATCTCGAAAAAAATCATGGTTCCCGTGGGATTAGTTAAAAACCGAAAATCACGCGGAAATAAAAATTTCACGCCGCAAGTACGGAATCGATTTCGCTGAAATTCGGAATGGAGATAGTTTATATCCTGAATTAATACGTAGGCAACTTTTTATCCCGGAAAAATCCATGGTTCCTTCGGGAACAGTAAAAAATAGATATTCAACTGGGAGAAATACTCTTCTACGCTGTAACTACTGAACTGAGATCCTAATGCCTAACGACATTTACTCCGGTTAATCGAGTTTGTACTGTATTTATAACAGATGCGTATCGTTGCAGGTGTGCAACTGGTTCATCAACGCGCGGCGCCGCATCCTGCCCGAGATGATCCGGCGCGAGGGCCACGACCCGCTGCACTACACCATCTCGCGGCGCGGCCGCAAGCAGCTCGGCGCCAGCTCGTCGGGCGGCGTCGTGCTCGCCGAGTGGGACGCCGAGGGCGACGGCGAGGTGAGTGCCGCTCCGTTCGCGTGCGTGACAGACGGTGGGGGAGGCAAGGAACTTAGATTGAGTGGCGCAGAGGACGCAGGGAGGTCGCGGGTTCGATTCCCGCCACGGGCCACTTTGGAATTTTATAATTTCTAAATTGGCTCAGGGGCCGTACTACCAACTCTTATAGCAGTATTATTGTAATATTGTTTTAAAATTTTCATACTGGCACTGCATGAAAATGTCAAAACAATATTACAATAATACTGCTATAAGAGATGGTGGTACAGCCCCAGGTCTGGTCTGGTGGGAGGCTTTGGCCGTGTCTAGTTACCACCCTACCAGCAAAGACGTACCGCCAAGCGATTCAACGTTCCGGTACGATGCTGTGTTGTAGAAACCGTTGCGGTGACATAACTTACCCCTTCCAAGTTAGTACGATAACATCTTCGGCTGCATCATCACTTACCATCAGGTGAGATCGCAGTCAAGTACTAACTTGTATAGCGTAAAAAAAAAGATGTCAGCGGTTAGCGGGCGGTGTAGCGAGGAAGGGAACACTTCCTGCATGTATGCGTTACCGCGTCCCCCGGCCGTCTGTCACTGCGCAGGAGGGTCGCGCACGAAGTTGCTAAACGATAGTACCGCCAACTTCTCCTTGTCCAGCCTATACAGCATGGCCACGTAGAGATCATTTGATCTCGAAACGGATTAGAGATGAAAAGAGATCGATAAAAATAGACAAAATTATCTATACGACGACGACGTGAAGACGATACTGGAATTCCCGCAATTTGACTGCCATAAGCCTATTATGTGTTATAAGCTTAAAAATCGCGAAAAACCACAAATTATTTGAATTTCGCGGGCACTCCCGTGGAATGCTCCTTAACATCTTCTGAGCAGAGGGAATATTTCAAATTGTACGGTAACGCTTACAGCAATGCATATATTTGAAATTGACCATATAGGACCACTAGGGTCTAGGGACAACGTCAATGGACAAGAAAAGTTTGTGGCACTATCTACTCGCAATCACGAAATGTCAAACATTTCAATCTCATAGGAGACACCTGTGTATTGTACGTGAATGAGGCAGTTATATGTATGCAGACCTTATGTTGTGCAGTGTTTTTCAAATATCTCATAATGTTATGAGTATGTAAATGCCAGTTTTGAAAAGCTGACTGTAAAATCCTCTGTAACTCTTGTCCCCTCGAAAGATGAGGCGATATGAGTGAATAAGCTTATATACATTTGTATTTGCTCACAGATGCGTTCCAACATAAATGTGATTTTATTAACTCGATCATAGGTTTACATTCTTAAATATTGTGTAGGAAAAGAAAATGGTTTAAAAATAGAGCAAATGATGAAACAAAAATAAAAATAAATAAATAAAATAATAATCGTTTTACCAAAATATAAGTATATAGGAACAATGCGGGTAAATGGAAACGCACATACTTTTAATTAATATCAGTTTCAGAGTGTGACGAAACGCATCTATAGTCTTTTCAGACATTTTCAGACAATGGACTATAGATGCGTTGCTTTCGTTACACTCTGCGAAACTGATATTATTAATTTAAACTACGAATGTGTATTGAATGCGTTTCCATTTACTCTTTGTTTACATTTACCCACATTGACTATATATGAGTCTACTCCTTTACAGTTTGAAAAACACTGTTGTAGCAGTCAAGCTAGTATAGGTATCTGTTAAGGTCACTCCTTCATTGCTGAAGATCGTGGTCCTAGCTTTGTTTCAGTTGTCTATTCAAGCTTATGTTGACCATTTCCGCGACAAAGTCTTTAAGAATCTACGTAAAATTATTGTATTATTAATGTAGTCAAACACTGTCTGCAATGAGGGGACACAGATGTGAACCTGAGGATCAGCTCATCTATGTTTCCGTAAACCTTTTTCAACAAGCAAGTAGTAGCGCCATCTGTCAAAATTTCTACGAACTACCATAGAGTTACTCAATTTTGACACCAGTAAACTGGCGATATTTTGTCGCGCGGTTCGCTGGTCCTGGGTATATAACTACTCAAGGGAAAGATAGTTCCACTAATTCCACATTTAAATCATTACTTTAATAAAAAAGTTATAAAAGATGTCTAGGCCCTAGGGTATTCCTAGTATGCACTTGCGTCTATCCTTTAGTATAGATATAAATATAAAAATATCTTAAATGCTACACCGAAGATTATTTCAAGATTAAGATGACACGAAGAAATAATCAAGCATTTTGAGGACTCATCCATGGAGAAGCGGGGCGTTTTGCGGAGCGTGGCGTGGGAAAATCTAACCATAAAGAACTGACATTCTGTGTCATACATAGTGGAAACAGCTAGGTGTTTCAATAAATAAATACATTTACAGTTACAATTACAGTTAGGTGTTACAGTTACAGTTGCATTGAATGAACTATGAAATTTACGACCTTAAATTATTACCTATATTAGTACACTGCTACAATCTACATCATATTTATTGAAGTGTGAATCTTCCCGGGTTTTTGCAGATAAAGCATAAGGATCATCAAAATTATTTGAAATTAAACTCATGCCTACCACTCGACTTTGCTATGCGTGTTGGACATGTTTGACAAACATTTACAGTGGTTTAATAATAGTAAAACATTTATATTGGCTTTATTTGTTTATTTGACAAATGTAGCCAGCTGCAAACGTGGGCGAATAGAGAATCATAAAGATAAAAGAATAAGAGAAAAATATTATCAACACCCAAAATTAACAGAAGATTTTTGTAATAGTGATATTTCATGGTTATAAAATCAGTTAAAAGAATGTGTTACACTATAAGTAATGACTTAAACCAAAAAAAAACGAAGGTATGTATTAAAACATTTGCTAATTTGTGATATTTTTTTATTTATATGTATAACTATTGGATAGAATCGGCGCAAATCTTCTGGGGATATTTGTATGAGATACTATTAAATAAACATTTACGTGTTAAAAATATTTTTTTACGGAAATTTTACAAAAACTATTTTGGCACTCGAACTAAATAAATTCTCACTTCCCAGGCTATTTTCTTTTTTTTTAAGTTCCTAAGAAGATTTGCGTCAAATCTAGCAAGGAAGTGTTCTACAAATGGCGGTAGAAATGGTGGCAAATGTAAAATTTTTATTACATTTGTTTATCATAATGAAAAAGATGCATAACATTGTGGCATGTTGTATGATACAGATTTTTCCGTTTTAATTTTTATATTCATACTAGCTGACCTGGCAAACGTTGTTTTGCCCTTAGGGGTAATAAAAAATAGATAAATTGAGATTTAAACTATCCTATCTCTCAAGTTGGATCGAACTGCACATGGTGTGCGAATTTTATTATAATCGGTTAAGTGGTTTAGGAGTCCATTGAGGACAAACATTGTGACACGAGATTTATATATATTAAGATGTACAGCAAAACAATCTTACCTCGCATACAAATACTTGACAGAATAAAGCTCCGTTTGTTTGAAACCCCGTTTTTAATGCAAGTTTCTTGTTGTTTTTTCGTTTCTTTAATTTTCTTGACCTTGATGTACCCCTTTGACACGACCTTCAGTAATGAAGCATGAGGCCAAGAGGTCAGCCGCTGTATGTGTATATGTATAAGTGATTGTAATAATACGTAATGTTCTTCGCCATAATGTCCTTGAAATTGTGGGTACATTAAAAAGTAAGAGTATGACACCGCAAGTCCTTTGCAGCATTTCAATCCACATTTGTGATCACTGCCATGCTGATTTATAAAAAAAATCTATTTATAAAAATTAAAAAAAAATCTTCTTAAGATGTTGTTAAACTAAAATTTTAATCCTATAAATGAATTTTCAGCTTGTCGAAGTGGAGGTGTCGATGGCAGACTCATTGTCAAATCAGGAGATAATAGAACACAGTGTCGAAGAAGATGTAGAACAGAGACTTTGCCAGGAGGATGATGCTAAAGAGGAAGTCATAATACAACAGATAGAGTCGGCTGCGCAAACTGAGCGAATTGTGGCGTTACCAAAACGTATGATGCGAAAGAGACGTAATGCGCCAAAGTACAATCGAGCCAAGCAGCAAATGGATGAAGCTCTCAGTGCGATGGAAGAGGTGAGATATCCTTAGGCCTCTTTCATAGAGAGCGTTAGGAGAGAGATGCGGAGCGTTATTCCCTTCGCACACGGCTCGTAAGCGTGAGTATCGTCATGATTACGCAAAACAATATATGTGCGAAGGGCCTTATAGTTCGCGTTGTGCGAACTGTCAACAACCAAAGACGATAAAAAAGACAGTGATGTCAATTTTGTTGATGTTTATATAAATTTAATGCTATCCTTTTTTTAAATGTTATCGCTGTCGAGAGTGTTCAATGGTTTTTTTCATATCTCAAAAATGAACATGGCTTGAAATGAACATGGCAAAAATGAAAATGAACATGAAGAAGTTTTCACTTCCATTATACATCTGTTATAGAGCAGAGCACTAATGTTTATTTCGACATATTATTTGAATTATTTGAAATTTATTACTTTAACAAACAACCACAAAATTATTCGCTCTAACGTTTACATGTCCGCAACTTTGTATTTCTTTGTCGGATTTTTTTTCCGTTATTTTTTTCGATATTATTTTTATACCAGTGTGTGATAAAGTAACAAAAAAAATTGAGTCAAATAAGCTATTAGAAATGCGAAATCTGGTATTATGTTAGTAATAGTACATATTTCTTATTCTAGGTTTCTAACAACCAGACAAATGATACAGACGACGACTGCGCCGCGTTCGGCACACTCATCGCGAAGAAGCTACAGAACATGAGCGAAATGAGGCGAGACTCGATGATGGTCAAAATATACCAGCTGTTCGCAGAGGAAGCTTTCGAACACAACGGAGAAGACGACGCGAATTCTCCGTCTTCTCCAACCGTGGTCACCACAACCACGAAATCTTCAAAGTTTGTTCCTCAGGCGGTGAAACAATCGGTGGTGTACGTTGATGACAGTGAGTGAACGGACCTGAGAAACCGGAGAATATTCTTCAGAGTTTG
The DNA here is from genome assembly GCA_963855885.1 of Coenonympha glycerion. Classification (NCBI taxonomy): domain Eukaryota; kingdom Metazoa; phylum Arthropoda; class Insecta; order Lepidoptera; family Nymphalidae; genus Coenonympha; species Coenonympha glycerion. The sequence continues at coordinate 1,999,193 of OY979646.1, forward strand.
TTTTTCGTAATATGGTTCTATATATGGACTTTATAAAGGCCTACGACTTTATAGGACGTCTAGTCTGTCTAGCGCCATACTCTGTACTAAACTCTATATTATTAAGGCCCTTCGCACACGGTTCGTAAACCTAAGCGTAGCGTTATCCGCGCGGACGACGAAAACAGTATGAAGACGAACATGTTCAAACATGTCTGCAGACGAAACGGTGTTGCAGCTTATCGTAGGAGGTGTAAAAATTGTTATATAGTTTTGTGTAGCGTCATACCGATACGCGTACGATACGTCTGCGATTAAGAGCCGTGTGCGGAGGGGTTAAGTTAGAGAGGCGGTACGGTGTGCCTAACAGCTGAAACTTACTTTTAATTACAATTAGTGAAAGAAGAAGCATAGTAACCGCATTTTTATATTGTCTTGCGAGTACAAACGTACGAAGGTCAAGCGTAAATTAAATCCAAGAAGTCTCACCTTGGTGAGCCAGCCAATCTGAGTTGTGTGTGGTACGTTTTATTCTACAGTACTGTTTATCCGTTTCACCCATTGAGTTATTAACTAAGGAGTTAGGGTCAGCGCTAAAAAGTGTCCGAACCGAATGACATACAAAAGGCGAAAAGACATACAATCGCACTTCAGTCTCGTGTTTGAAAATTAGGCTGTATAGTAATGGTATAAGACATAAATTACAATGTTTTAATTTGTTTATAAAAATACTCATGTACCCTCTTATAAATAGGTTTTCTCGGGACACTTTTTTCGTGAATTTTGTATCAAACCCGTCGTCCATAGATTTATAAGCCTATGGTTGCACCATAATATTTGAGTTGGAGGAATATAGTTCTATGACTTTTCCATTCACTGGTTGTAATTTTTTCAGCTGTCAATGTTAAAATAAATATTATTTTATTTCTTAACTGTGCATTTTCTTACGATACTCGTCTAGCTTTTATTGTTATTGGATGAACGTATCCAAATGTTTTGAGCACTTCGGTAAAAAATCAGGGAGGCAATTGTCAACAATTTCTGACCGCCGTTTACTTCTTCCAGCCAATCCGCGGACAGAAATTGTTTGCGATTACGATAGCGATGAATACGTTTTTCTTAAACATCTACAGAAAATTATATCTTCTGATCGACTGAATTATATGATTATGATTGAATTAAATATTCAGTCATGCAAGTATAAATTGCTGCCAATTATGTTCAATACGTGTCCATGACACAAACAAAGGTCTTGGACCCGATAGGGAAGCGTTGTGATCAAGAACTGCATAAAGGAAGGTCCTTATAGGGCACATTGTCGCATATTAAGTCATTTGCCATTGCTATTGATAAACCAACATTATGATGTTATAATAAGCAAGCAAAGCATGGTGAAATGCTTGTTGTAAATAATTTAGGCTTAATTGATGGTTAAAATGAAATGTTATAAAACTTCCGTAATCTTGATTTCCATGCAAAACTGGGTAAGATTTTAAAATTAAAGCTTGTAGTGTATATATATTCTCTGATTGATGTAAAATTTTGTTGGGATGAAATTTATTTAATGTCAAAGTTTTAATTATTGCCTGCTGCAAGTGGTTAGTTAGACTGAAACCAATTTCAGACCACGTATTATGTACCTTAGCAATTTCGCTATGTCATAATAATCTCTGTCTCCTTTTTACAATTGCATAAACTGACCAGGAAAATAAAAACACTGTTTAGCCCTCCCAGCATGGATGGACCGGGGATAAAAACTGTAATCTATGATTTTATCCTCTGTCAGAGGCTAAAATTGTCTTGTAGAAATTTGCATAGAAATATATTCGACAGAGAAAAAAATGTGTAATTTTTATTCAAAATGATGCAAAGGCTTTCATTTTCTGGTCAGGCTATAGCAAAATCATCTCTGATAATTGAGAACGGTCGAACGGTCGACCGTGTCGCGGTGTCTCTTGTCTGTTATATTTGTGAAAATGAACAACATTCTCTTATACATATTACATACATAAGGTAAAACCACCAGTAATTGACACTGTACTAATAGTTGACACTTTGACGAAGAAAATAAAATATTAAGAAAACCACAGGTTGCCGAAGATCGAGATTGTGTCTGAGATATAGATATTTTTAAGGTTATTTTTTTTTATTCCACTACAAGTTAGCCCTTGACTGCGATCTCACCTGATGGTAAGTGATGATGCGGTCTAAGATGGTAGCGGGCTAACCGAGAAGAGTGGTGAAGTCGGTGAAGTACTCTTCGCTGTACTTACTCCAGTGCTTTGTGTATTTACTTTCATTACATTTCTTTTTGTGTACATCTTTTTCGTATACCTATGTCAACTACTAAATATACCTATGTCAACTACTAAATATACCTATGTCAACTACTAAATATTTTTGTTTTCACTGGGTGTCAACTACTAGCATAGTACCTTTACTTTATTAAAAATAACTTAAAAAATGCACATTAGTTTTATTGCTACAACTCTTGTCACATTCTGAAAGGGGAATAATTTGCGCAACTATAAACAATTAGGAGTTCCCTCTAAGATGATTTCATACCAAACTATGTCAATAAACATACTAATAAATCATTAGGGTGTCATCTACTGGGTATTTTACCTTAATTGTATTATTTATTAATAAAAAAAATTTTAACGACGCATTACGTTTGATTGTATTTTTCTTCTTTTAGAATTGGTTAAAAATTTTAGTTTCAATCCACGAAGACTCTCCTTTAGAATCGCTTTTGTTTCATACTATTTTGAAGGAGTTTCGCACGTCTTCGTAGATTTGATACACTATATTGTATAAGACAGTAGCTTAACAAACTTACAAACTATAGACCTCGAGCTATCGATACGCGATGCGAAAACTCGGTCTAGGATTATGGTGTTCTGTATTTTTTTTTAAATATCACTAATTACAAAAATCACAGAAATACAATTTTTATTTATGGTGCTTAACTAATATTACTGTACATCTATACAAATTAAAATTGTACATGCGGTTCGTGCGCTGACCACCGAACTAGTAATAACTGTTTCAGTGGTCAGGTTGTATTTAAGCTCGCAAGGTATCTTGGATCATAGTACATTATCTTTATCATATCATAGACAAATTGGACGCCTTGTAACTGCGGGATTTGTGCGGGAAGAAGGTGCTTCTCACTTACTTATTGGTCCATGGACAATAGGAAAGTTGCACAAAATTTATCTTCGTAATATAGACTAGACTTTAAAGAAAAAATATTTTTAGTGAATGCCTCGTCTCGATATCTACAAGCTCACGAATTCAGACATCACTAATGGTGAGTTGATCTCAGTAAAATAGTAGTAATATGTGGAGACCACTGATCTCTATTTCTGGATTGCTGACTGTCAGCGTATAAATGAAGACACTTGATTACTGAAACTAAAATAAAGTGACATCCAAAACAACGGTCCTCTATCAACTAATGTCAATTTAGTACCGTGGACGTTCGGGGGTGGCGCTTCAAATCGGCACAAAACAAGAACTGTCAGATGTATAAAATGATTAATCCAGAGGTAGAAATATTATCAATATTATGTAAAAAAAAGATTAGTAAGATATTAACAGGGAAATTGATTTTCTAAGTTTTTTAAGTGGCATGGTGGTTCCACATGTTTCGAAACGTTTAATTACTTTTTTTTTATAATACTTTTGAACCCCTTTTCACATTTCACTTACATAAATATATGCAATATTAAAATTTGAAAGAAGATTCTTCATGAATACGTGCTTGAGACGCAGAGTGACGCAAATCTAGCCCATTTTCTGGCATTCTCCTTAACGGCCTTGAATTATTAACCTATATTAGTACACTGCTACAACCTACATCATATTTATTGAAGTGTGAATCTTCCTGGGTTGCGACTTAAGATGAAGCATAAGGACCATCAAAGTTATTATTAAAATTATCAGCGGTGGTGACGAACCCTGTATTTGCGCAGGTGGAGGGCGAAGCCGGTGGCGAACATGAGTACACAGACGGGCTGCTGGTGTACCGCAGCGACGGCGACGAGATTGGCGACGCGGAAGAGGACTACTCGTCCAGCGCTGTCAGCGAGGAAGAGGTCAAATACGACCCCTCCGTGTGGCAGTCCGTCATCCGCTACGGGCCCGAGGACCGCGAAGTGCATCCGGCTGCCAGGGGGTGAGTACTGCCTTTCTACCTTTGATTTGTGCAAGGCGTTTGATCTGGTTCAACATGAGACAATGGCTCCTATTTAGGTGGACAAAATCTGTAATGATTAAAGGATAATGACCATGGATGTATTGAATAACCAAGCTGATTCAAATACAAACTTTATTTTTTATAGACTATGGTGCCCACATTAACTCCTACAATTATTATTTGCCGGAGTCTTAAGTTCAAGGCAAATAAACAAGTTGTATCTACTTCTCATAAAATCTATATGATAGGAAATGGGTATTGAAAAAAAAAGTAGGTATTCCGGATATGAAAAACAAAATCCTTAAATGATTCTTAAAAAAACACTATTTTATAATGCTATAATATTTTGGTTTTGCTTCATGAGAAAATTGGATACCACCTTTGGTTATTGATTCTTATTTAGTTAATAAACGTTCGCACTATTTATAGACGTTTGTAAAAAACTATGTAGTTAAAATCTTTTCTATTATGGAAGTGTTGGTGTCCCTCAGGGGTCCTTATTGGGACCGTTTCTTTTCCCCGTATACATAAATGACCCTTAACTTACTAAAGACAGTCATGAGATAGTTGTTTCATACATCATACACAATCTTTGCCATACCGTTCTGATATAATAATAAATAGTATGTTACGAGCTGCCGCCTATTGACGCACAGATTGTAATGTGTAGTCGCGCCAGGTCCGCGGCGGCGGTGACGGTGCGCACGGCGGACGGCGAGGAGGCGGGGGCGGAGGGCTCGGGCGCGGGCGGCTGGCAGATCGCGCACCTGCCGCAGCTGCAGCACCCCGTGCGCCGCACCAAGCTGCAGGTACACCATCCACCATCGCTCACTCCCGCAGGCTGAGCTAAGTTACAGACACTATTTGTAACTTGGCTCAGCCTGCGGGAGTTGCCGTTGAGCCGTTGAGTCACGACTTATAAAATGGAACAAAATTCAAAAATGTGTGGTAAAATATATGGTAGCCAAGATGCAATTTTGAAGGCTCTAATTTTGACAGGCATTATCGTCGATGCACAGGTTATAAAAAGGTCGTCGCTCAAAATTAGAAGCGAATAATAATTTAATTAAGTGATTTCATGAATATAAATAATTCCATTCATTATTTTACTACACTCCATTGTACACTAGAGTCTTTATATTTGGGTCATTTATAAACAATATCTTTGTAAATCCAGTGAAGGCACGACACTGATTGGTCGCTTGTGTGCAGGTGGTGGGAGCGCACGGCGAGGGCGAGCGGGACAAGTTCAAGTGCCTGTACCTGCTGGTGGAGACCGCGGTGGCCGTGCGCCAGCGCGAGAAGGAGCAGCAGGAGGTGTCCGTCTAGTGACGGTGAGTGCGACAGAGACGGACGCATTGTTGTGAGCTACGGTTCAAGTAGTGAAGGCTCCATCACGATTCTGCCACCTTACGAAGCGAGATATCACATAATCGACGATCAAATCGCGCAGCGGTAATGGTGCCTTTTGCAACGGTGGTGGTGAGTTCGATTCTCACTACAGAAAAATGTTTGTGTGATGAGTATTTTTTTGTGTGATCATTGTTTTCAAGGGTCTTTCTGGATGTTTTTCAATATCTATGCATGATAAATATAATGTACATTTATCAGTTATATAGTACCCATAACACAAGCTATCACTTTGGGGCTAGACTGCGAAGTGTGTATAATTTTGATTCAATTTTTTTCAATAGTTTCGTTCTATTCTAATTTTGTATACCACGCATACGAGTAGATATGCAATGGTGTCGATTCTGTTGTACAAAATCTCTAAACCTAAACTAAACTAAAATATTTTAATTTAGGTGTCTGTATCTCTAAGTGACATTCGCTTGGCAGCTTCAACTAAATTAAGAATCTCTAAAAGACTCGCTAGACTAAATTTAAATTTAGTTACACGTGATTAGTGTAGTGTTGCCATTTATGATAAAGAAACTCTACAAATGTTGTTTTTTTATTTTTCCTATTAATTTTTAAAATAATTTGAGCTAAAAATATCAAAATAAGTTACTCAAAATACAAAAGTAATAATTTTATTGATTTGTTTTGGTCTACTCACCTTACAAAGTGCCGAAAATTGATATTTTGTTTAGTTCATCACGTGAATTACGCCTATTATCTTTGATTAATTATTGTCTATACCTTGTCTATACTCATAACACGGTTGTCATTTGTCAGTTGTCAGTTGGGTATTTCACGTACAGTGCGACAAGGCTATTTTGGCGCGTGGCCAAAATCGGAACTAACGCCGCTATCTTGTGATACTGTTTAATAGTTCGCTCTGTCGGTATATCGCTATTATGTGTTGTGTTGTTATTGCTTAACGTTAACTAAAATTGAAGTAAAATTGAGGAGTTTTTAATTTCTGGCTGCTTTTGTTATAAAACAGCGACACCTGACAAAATATGTCATTCAAGTGCCAAGAGAGCCTTATCGGACTGTATTTATCATTAGAAAATAATAGTAAAGATTTAAAAACTACTTAAAGATGAATAATAGATGAATAACATTAGGAAAAGGGCAAACAAAAAGCAAGAGGAGCTTTTGAGACGATTTAAATTTTTAAATTTATGATTTTGAGGTTATCACACCAGCAAGTAAAAATAAATAAATAAAATTACTAGTTTTTTTCTAATTTTCTCACTTATTAATATTAAATTTAAATCATATTAAAAATATTTCTTGCAATATTAAATAAAATATCCGTGGTTTTCGACTTTACGGCTGACGAGTTAAATTTAGTCGGCACCTCCTGAGGTCCTCTCTAAATTTAAAGAATTTTAGGTTGACTTTTCTTAACTTAGAAAGTTAGCGCGTACAACGGAATAGCTTTTGCTCTCTAAAATCTAAATTGAATAGTTTGGAGCTGTCAAACTAAATTTTAAGTTAGATCTGTCATTTAGTGTGTCTTCTGAATAGCACACCTCTCTAACTCTAATTTTAACGATTTTTAGTTTAGAGAAACGCCAACAGAATCGACACCAATATTTCATATTGAATATATTAATGAAGCAGTAGGCTTCATAAAATATTCCAATTAGTATTAATTATTTATTCATAACGGTAGAGGTTAAAGGTAGACAGGATTTAAATCTAGAACTTACAGTTCTCGCTTTTGGCAACAAGAAGTGATTTGTTTTTTTTGTCCTCACAGAGTATAACAAGATGAAAATGACATCACTTCACGAGGATGAAGAAATTTAACGGTATGCTGGTTTACGTCACTTCCGGTTAGGCTTCAGCGAACTTGTACGCTCGATTGCGACGTGACCTACGTTTAGTGTGCGTCTAGCTCAATGATCTCTAGTCTATGGATCGCTGACTGTCATCGTAAAAAATGTCACTTGATTTACGCATTTTGAGCGGTGATTTTTGCGTACCTTGCATGAGCGTCTACGGACACTCAAAACGACGGTTACTAGCAACAAATATCGTTTTAGTACCGTGGACGTTCGAGGGGGACGCTTCAAATCGCCACAAAAGAGGAAAGTGTTAGATGTATAGAATCATTAATCCATAGAACAGAGATCAGTGGTCTATCTTTATTGAATACTCCGGTCCATAGCGTACCGTTTGTGTATCTTTAGTCATAAACTTAAGTACGATTCATGTTGGATGAAAACGGTGCACATTTAACAATTCAATTTTTTTACTATCTTCATATACACAAAGTCTAAGGCCGGCTAAGTAATGCATTTCTGACACTTTACATTGTTATTTGTTAGTCATTGAAATTGTTCTGTTTTTGTCATTCTATTTGATTTTATACCTTATCCCAAATGTGTTTCACAGGCATTATATTTAATTTTATATCTTTTACCAAATGTGTTTCACAGGTCTCAAGTTTCAAAGATTTGATTTAATTTGTTAAAATTTCCTCATTTTTGGAGTTTTGAAGTATAAATTAGTACAAGCTATGAATGATGGTCAGTGATTAACGAAATTGCACCATCAAAACAGTTATAACGGGTACCGGTATACAAAAACAACTGTTTTTTTTTTATCTCAAGTACATACATTTCAATTTAATGAATCGCTTTGTCAAATCCGCGACCATTTTATTATTGGCGTTTATCGTACTTAGTTATGAACTCAACATGCTATTACTTTTCTCAGCTATAAATGCGGCTGTAATATTATGACTGCTATACATATAAGTAGGTGTTTTAGATTGTTCGTAATCGCATCTTTGCGGTACCTACTCGGTAATCTGTAGTTTGTATCATCATCATAAAATCTAAGATTAAATTCTATCTGTCGAATTTCCCGCTATTATGCCACAATATGGCGGAAACCGTGACTTTGCAAACGCGTGTATAACCCGGTTACAATATCTGTGGACCTCGCTGGAATGCGTACCCCCTTCTCGTTCTCCTTTCACCTCCCCGCGCTCGCCCCGGCGCTTGTTTTGCGCAGCATATCAGAGCGCTGACACGACGTGACGTCATCGACGCCAGGTCCACAGATATTGTAACCGGGTTATACGCACTAATAACAAGTACATCATTAGCGTGGACCGCGGTCCATTTACGATACTGCGGCCGGCTTACTACTGAGGACGTTGGTGTCAAAACTAACATGTTTGGCACCAGTAAACTGGTGACTACTACTTGTACCAACCTGAATTGACGACTCTGAAAATAATGCTTTCCTTTTCTGTAAAAAAAGGTCGGGACTACCTATTTAAAGTCCGACCGTTGGAACCGTGGAATGTGTTCCTGACAGTTTAATAATTTTATTGTTATCCACAGCAAGTCGTCTCTAATTTATTTATTATTTAAAATGATGTAGGTGAGAAATAAACTACTTGAAATGTGAAGTGTTAGAAACGAATTCTTTTAGCAGCCAGACTTTAGGGAGTTTAAAATTTTTTCCCGCCAACACTGAAAGTCAATCTTCATGTGAGAAATTGTAAAATTTTTCAGAAAAGTAAATTTAATATTGAGTCGCTGTGACTATCCACTAAATAAAATACTTTTTTATAAATAAAATATTTGATTGGTTTGTTTTATGTTATAGTAAAATAATAATTATTTTAAGTTGATAGTTTGTATTATATAGTATTTTTAGTTTAAAATCGATAAAATTTTATACATATTATTAGGAGAGTAAAAATAAGTTTCATTTATATGTAAAATCTTTATACAGTATGCAATATACATACTTAAAGACAAGCACGTAGTGTCTACATACTATACTGTAGATCAATATATAAATTTATGTATAAATAGTGAAATTATACCAACTATTTGGCTTATATTATACTAGTATTGATATTATATAAATTCATCGATCAACAACACTTTTGGTGTCGATAAAATGCAAAAAATAATTTTGCTAAAGATTACAGCCCTGTGTGTACAGTAACTTTACTTTCATAGCTATTATTATTTTATTAAAGCTGTTATTAAATTAAGCCGCTAAATACAATAAGATGTGGGTAGATTATATTTATAAGAACTCCGATCATGATAAATAAATATTTTAACATATCGTGTATTCTTATCAGAATACTTCGGCCGAAACTCTTATTTATTTTTATTACTACAGAGGCTTTTTGTTCTTATTAATCATCATAGTAAAAAAGGAAATCCTAAATCTTACTAAGAATAATACAGTGTAATCTATTTTTTTCTTTTTTAGCAATGGAAAGAGTCTCTTTCCAAGAGACACTGCTCTTTACATATTATATAACCTGCCAGATTTTGTAAACCACATTCGGTACATGGTATTTTTAATAATTATTTTAATTGCGCAATTAATCATACATTTTGCGAAAAACTTGCCAAAAAATGAGACGGCAAGTCCAAGGAACAATCTTTTTTTTTTATAAAGTTAGCATTTTATTGAAATCTGCAATTAGTTTTTAATCAAGAAGAAGATCGTTATTTTTTGTTCTTAATTAATATAAATATTATACTTAATTTTTATATTTTCTGAAGAAGAGGAAATCGTTTGTTTGTATATTTTTTTCCATGTTGCGCTTATATGTACCTATGGTCAAAACATAGGCCATAACTTCTATATCTTACTCGGCCCACAGTTTATGGCCGCGACTGCCACGATTTAATACTAATCTTTCAATATTCAATCATGGTTTGGTATGCAAACTGTGGGGTTAGAACAGGTTTTTGAACGAATTACGAACCGACTCTCATTGCACAAACGAATCGAATGCCTCCATACATTTACAGCCAACGCCATCTATGGACAGTCACTGACATGCCGCTGTCAATAGATGGCGCTGGCTGTAAATGTATGAAAACATTCGATTCGTTTGAGCGATGCGAGTCTTGAAATTCGTACAAAAACGTACTAACCCCACAGATCGAGTAATTGTTTGTTTTTTTTTATTTTTATTGAGTCAAACATCCAGAGGTTTAGGAATTATTTAAGTTAAGTGTGTCCCTGTACATAATTGTAACTGTAATTTGTAAGTTCATAACTCGATAGTGACTTCAAATAAATATACGGTTTCGCAAAATATGATCTTTTATTTATTACAGACCTAACTAAAATAAGATAATGTAAATAAGTATTTATATGATACGATTTTTTTTCCTGTTGGAAAGCAATGATGAGGTTCTAGCTTTAGGCGCGCTCTAACTCCAACTCTAACTCTTCTCTTGAAGGCACCCAGATTGTATTTCTAAGAATCTTTATCTCTTGTCTACATTATATCTTCACAAAATTTCAACTTCCTAGACAATCAGGATTTGCGAGGACGGAAAGCAGTAGGGACGTTCCTCAAGACGTGTTATGCGATGCCTGTCCTGGGGACCGCGTGTGTGCTAAGCTAAGGCACTGGTTACGCCATCTATCGTCAGCTATCGATAACTCCGATTACATGACAGACATACATTTTAATCATAGATTCATAAACTTCGTCGCTGGGATTTAATCTATGACTTTTATTTCATTTCAACGATATTAAGCATATTGACAACGCTTCGTCGCTTGGCGGCGCCACCTTCGACGGCGGGCGCGTTTCTCTTCCCGGCACAACACCGTGCCACCGCAGTGTTGCCATCGTCTTCTATGCTTTCCCGAATCGGTGCTGCCATCAGCAACGCGTCGGGGCTACTATTTGTATCGTGCTCTTGCTTATCATCTGAAGGGGAATTTTAAACGGATTATATTCAAACATGCCCTTCAACTCATTGGCAATTAATTGGCATAGCTGGGCATTAACTCGTTAATCCGTTAATCGTTAATTAACGAAGTTAACATTTTGATTAACGGATTAACTTTTAAGTTAACTTCTAAAAATGTTAACGGACACGTTAACTTCCGTTAATATGCAGAAGTCCGTTAATCGTTAATCCAATGCCTACTGTATGCTGCATTATAAATGTGAATGTGAGTTATTACGCTTTTACGTAGAAACTACTTAGCCATAAAAACTACTCAACATATAATTTTGCACACGTATTTTCAAAGGTATTGCGAAGTACATTAATGATTATTATTAATTATATTTTATCTTCATGATGAATTGTAAAACGAACTTCAACATGATAGTGTTCAAGAAGGGGAATATGCACCCTATGCCCGGCTATTAAATCACACGTTTGAAGTACAACACAAGTAGGCATTTTGTATTTTTCCTAACTAACCTAAATTCTAGACCCTAAACCAACAGGTTTTATTAGTTCAGTAACGCAACGATATAAAAATTAAAAAGGCAATTTTACATAATAGGTATATTAACGGATAACGCTTTAACGTTTAAAGAAGCTAACTTTTTTTTGTAACGGATTAACGATTAAGGAGCACAACACGGATGTGCCCGCGAAATTCAAAATTTTCGTGGTTTTTCGCGATTTTTAAGCTAATAAGACATAATAGGCTTATGGCCGTCAAATTGCGATAATCCCAATATCTTCTTCACGTGTTTATATAAAAATCTCTGCTCGAAAGTGTCGAGTTAAAGAAATTAGTCCGAGATTTGCGAGTTACTCACATAAAACTCGATACTCGGACTAATATCCTAGGATACACATTTTTATGCAAATATTTTGATATAATCATGTAAAGATGATACTGCCACTCTCGCAAATTGATTTCCATAAGCCTATCATGTCTAATTAGCGTACAAATTGCAAAAAACCACGAAAATTTTAAATTTCGCGGGCAGAGCCGTTGATTTCACGTTAATATGTTAATTGGCTTGGCTGGTAATTAATACGTTAGAAAAGTAAACCCCTGTAGTGTTTACGTGCCTATTATACTAGATGTCGCCTGCATCATATTTTGGATGGGATATGTGTCTACCGATAAGAAACCTCAGGATAATAAGTAGATGTCTGCTGAGTGAACTACAGCCTGTTGGTGACAAAAACAAGGATTTTGGCACCGATAAACTGCCGACATTTTTTTGCGCCGTGTCTCCCATACTGCCCAGTGCCCTGATATCCAAGAAGATGGCTAACTGCAAAGTGCATAAACTATTATTCTTTTGTCTGTGGTTTCGCCAACTGTGGTAAAAAAAAAATATTCCGGACTCCTGAATAAATTATTTATGTATTCCTGATGTTTAGCAGAATTTCAGTAAACTAGGTAAGTATACGGAAATGGTGAAGCTTTCTATAGATGAAAAGATTTTCAAAATCGGTTTAGCATTTGACCTTGCGGCTTTTTCGTGGTATCAATGTACGGTTGACAATAATAATAGATAATGATCGGTAGATAATGATCTACGATCGTGATAGAAACGTCATCACTCATTCCTCAAAAACATAAGAACAAAAAATCAAAAATGTACGACAAGGGCAATGAATTCAATAAGTCACGTGATCAATTTGTTGATCGGATACATACCTATCCATACATATTGTTCGCTTCCAATTCCATACATACTTTCTATTAGTATTACTGTAACCACAGATGACTGTAACATTACAAACTTATCAAGTTCATTTGTCATTCTATTTGCTTGGTATAAAAAAGTTGGTCTTATTATATATTCGGAAAAATAGCTACGAGTATAAAAAATATAAAAGTAGTTTTCTGTTCCCCAATTTTTCATTTATTTCTTATCTAAGTTATTCTTATAATATTGACACTAACACAGCCGAGATTTCTTTAGCCTATTTTAATCATAAGACATCATTGAGTAAAAAGTATCATTTCAGCCAAATCAGTTTTTACCCAGTTGTATCCTTGTCCTTGTACCTACTTACTTAGTTGTAGCGTGATGAAGAACAAAATATTATGTTCTTTTACAATACCTACTGTAAAATCGTTCGCTTCTTAAGCTGGGGATACTTATGCTCGTTTTCACCAACACTTTAAGAGACGCCTAAGCCCTTAGGTGACAGTTGTTGTTTGTCGATCAACTTTTATTGGTCCGACGGTACACGCATCATGTCCCTGAACGATAATTAATAAATATTAAATCATAAAGAGTTAAATTGGTTTTAATTATACTCCTTTTAATATTTACTAGCATTATTGTGAACAATATTTTACTTGTTTTATTAATTTGTGCGTAGTTTCATGGTTGTCCAAGAAACTAAATGCAATTTTCTAGTTCATAAATACCTAATACTCTTCTTGTTTCATAAATATTGACAATACACAAGAAGTGTATATTAGGTATTTATGGTCGTGATAGTATGTTTTTCGTGATGTGAAGTTGTAATGCATTGTGGCTTGGGGACAAATGTGATAGTACTGGAAAATTGCATTGGACAACCATGAAACTACGCACAAAAAATGATAAAACAAGTAAAATATTGTTCACAATAATGCTAGTAAATATTAAAAGGAATATAATTAAAACCAATTTAACTCTTTATGATTTAATATTTATTAATTATCGTTCAGGGACATGATGCGTGTACCGTCGGACCAATAAAAGTTGATCGACCCGTAACCGTAAGTGAAAACTGTCACCGGCTTAGGCGTTTCTTAGTGTTGGTGAAAAGGGCATTAGTCCATAGAGTAAAGTAAACGTTCCGGTGACATACTGATTCTCGTTGAGAAGTCATCGGAATTCAAAGTAAAATAAGGGTCAGTTTATACCGCGGTAGAATGGAATGTGAGATCGCTGGAATGCTCGAGTATTCCAGCGAATTGCTTCGTAAAAGCTTGGCACCACACTGAGCTGTGTCCGACCCAACGGACCACAACGGACTCACCTCACCGTTCGCGCCACTTCCCGCGGATTCCACAATGGCGCCGACAGTAGCTAGGGTAATCCTCGAGAATGCGCGAGAATTCGCCGAAAGACGCGCGACCTTTTTTTTGCTGTTATTAATTTGTATGTTATAAAATTGACATAAAGTTCATTATGCTATATACAATTTCATTGCAAGAGGTTGCTTCCATTCTATTCCGCGTCTGTGTAAATTGACTCTAAGAGTGGCCGTTCACCCTGTGACTCATTGGGAGCACCCTCTACAGCTGGTGGTGGTGTGGTGACTCTCGGCGCTAACCCATGTCTTTCTGCTTCATGAGCTGCTTGAGGCGGAACTCCTCCTGCGCTTGCCGCTGGCGCCGCTTGCGCTCCGCGCGCGCCTCCTCCTCTCTCGCGTCTTCCGCCCGCGCCTCCTGCAATACCCGCTAGCCTTTATCATAGAGCTTCATAAACTGATATCTATTATAATAGATATATCAGTATATTTATACTAGTACGCTGGATTCTATACAATTATTGACAGTTCATTTTTTATGCCGATTTGAAGCGCCCCTCTCGAAGGACCGCGGTACTAAATTGATAAAATTGAAAATTCAAAAATTTTATTCTTTCACATATGCCTAACTTACAGGCACTTGCTCTACCGCCACGTTCGGAAAGTAGCACTGCACCGAGAAGAACGGACAAGAAACTCGGCACTTGCTTTTTTTTAAAAAATATCTAATATTTCTACAATTTTGTTTTAAACAATATTATATCACATTATAATAAGCATCTTGTGAACAGACGGAATATACACTTAGATCCAAGGGTCTTTGTCATTTAAAAATTCATTTATTGTATAGTAACCCTTACTAAGATGATTTTTGACAGTTTGTTTGAACCTATGTATAAGTAGGTCCAAAACTGATATAGATATTATTTGTTGATAGTGACCGTTGTTTTGAATGTCATTTTGTTTTAGTTCCATGGACGCTCATGCCAGGTTACGCAACAATCAGCGCCAAAATGACGAATATCAAGTGTCTCCATTTTTACTTCGACAGTCTGAAGTCCAGCGTACTAGTGTCAGTGGCTTAATCACACCTAGTATAGCAGTCGGAGATAATATCTCCACGAGGACAGGATAAAATGTTTTGCCCTCCACGGCTCCACAGCTTTATCCACTCTATGAGCATAGGGGGCATAGATGGAAATAATATCCTCCGTGGATAAAACGAGAAGTTATCTCCTTTCTGGGTTTTAACATGAAATGTTTTATTCGGCCTGTCATGTCGCAGAGCATAATATAATCATTAGGTACTCGAGCTCGCTCCACCACACAAACATATGGCCGTGAAAGTCGAAAGAATTCGAAATTTTATTGAATTGATTGCCGTGAAAATAAAAAAAAATCTCGTGATCATCATGCATAGTTTTATTAATGATTTAGACAACTAAATAAGACCGCCTAAATAAGTTCTAAAGTAACTAAATAAGTTCTGCCTAAGAACGAAAAACAATATGCATCCGAATTTCGTCGTGGTGAGACAGTCTCGCGTAGCTCAGAGGAAGAGCACCTAGCCGCGATAGCTAGGGGACGTGGGTTCGAGTCCCACCGCGAGTGAAGTTTTGATGCATATTTAAATTTATATAAATAAGACCGTTTGTGCCTTAGGTATCTGCACCGTGAGTTGTAACCGACAACCGACACTTCGGTGATCGATAACTTTTAAATCGGACCGACAAATATTTTATCGGTTCAGAATCAGTTTAACAATACCATCCAATGTAGGATAGGATATAGCCGCCCACAACCGATCGATGGCCGTTTTTCAAGCCCCCAATATGAATATGTTATTTAATTTTTCGCAAAGAATATGCAAATTAGGCTTATGGCAATGAGTTTTGCGAGCATACATATGATTTTAATAGACACTTTAGTAAAAAATACTCACTTCACATTCTGTGTGTATGTTATGCGGTATGCTGCTACCTACTTATCTTATAAGCAAATAAACCATAACAAAGTTAATTAAAATCGATGATCATTGTGTATCTCGGTAAAAAATAATTTATAGTCATCAAGACAATTAAAAAATAATAACAAAATCAAACTTAACAATCAAACATTTAAAATTTTTAGACAGTTTTATTGTAATAAAAACATGTAGGTACTTATGTACCGGGTCAGTGCATAATATATTCGTACATAAAAACGCAAAACCTTATACATCTACAATCTATTTTCTTTTCAATATACACTTAAAACTACGCAATTCCATCAAACAGTGACAAAAACATCACAAGAATAAAGACTCGTCCAAAAAATGTGAAATATCGCAGGATCAAGAAGTTTTTGAGACTCTTGATTGTATCTATCGATCGATCTAATAGATTGGTGGTATAAAATGATTTTTTATATTGTACACAAATGTAAATTATTTAATTATTATGGCAAAATGTAGAATACCGGAGCAGCTAGTCAGCCTATCAGTCCAGCCTATCTCCAGTTAAACAATCCATCTGATATATCCATGATATATCTCACACTTTTTAGTTTTTAGGGCAGTAAATCTAATGTCTAAAGTACGGTCAGCGAGAGATAGCATTCTTGACACATGAGTACAAGGCCCGGTTTACACCAAAGCGGAGCGGAGCGGAGCTGTGTTAGAGTAACCTATCAGATTTCGTCATTTCGACATCTCTCCCCTCAGTTTCGGAGATGACAAATTAATGACGATATCTGATTGGTTACTTAAACACAGCTCCGCTCCGCTCCGCTTTGATGGAAACCAGGCCTAACACTAAAGACCGATATAAGTAAACTAACATGAGTAAAAATAAATATCGAAATTCGATTTTTAAGTAAACAATAAAAACTAGATGACCGATGATTCAATGAGGCGATCATTATTTAAAACTTAATTAATATATTTCATGAATTTTATTCATCAAAATAAATTACCTACTTAATTTTTAACAATTTTATTTTAGTATTATTTTACATAATACATTTCTTAAGTTTAAGATTTGGCATTGTAAAATAATAATTAGACACTAAGAAGAGTAAGTATATAAACATTTTAAGTTTATATAACAGTCAATAACGCAATCTCTCAGCGGCCGCTGTATAATATTATTACATTTATGTGAGAGAGTTTCACGTACTTATAAACTCGTAAGAAAATGCAATAAACATTTTGTTACTACTCCACATGCCTAATACCTACACTTATACATAAGCTATGGCCAAATCTAAGAATTGAGCACTTATACAAAACCCCAAACTTTTGCGCACGCACGCTTGGACGCACTTCTGTACTGCAACAACGGGTTCATGATATGGTCAGCCCTATCATAAAATGATAAATAATAAGACTGGGCCAAAACAAAACACAACCATTTTATGAAATGTTGACCACATCATGAAATGATCAATTCTCATATCAGGCCACGACATATACACATACAAGTAATGTATGTTTAATATATTCTGGGATTCAAACCATCCTCCGATATGAAGACGTAAAAAATTCTGAACCATTTGTCTATAACTGCAAAAGCCTCGAATGCTTGCTGCCAAAACAATTTAATGACGGCTATTGGCGCCACTGGCACAATAGATAAGAAACTCCTTAGGCCCGGTTTCCACCAAAGCGGAGCGGAGCTGTGTTTGAGTAAACTAATCTAAGTCCTGTGTTAAAGAATAAGATTTCGTCATTTTGACATTTTCGAAACTGAGGGGAGAGGAGATGTCGAAAGGACGAAATCTGATTGGTTACTCAAACACAGCTGCGCTTTGGTGGAAACCGGGCATTAATGACTCCTGGCGAGGGATAAAATTACCTTCTTTTATCTGTAAAAGAACAGCAACAGGGGGTATGTCCCCTTTGACATCACATATAGACATTTGTTCTCCATAGTTGAATAATATTTCCACCAATCATGGATAAAATATAAGGGATATTTCATATTACGGGGAAAATAGGGAATAAGCACTCAGCACCCATGCTCGAATAGTGGATGAAGCTGTAGCAGGGTATAAACATTTTATTCTTTCCCTGTAGAGAAATTATCCCCTGCCAATGCTAGCCGTGCTGGGTATAGGGCACAATTTGTAGGGAGTCGAGGTGCTCCGGAAGCACGCCAAGACCAAGTACCGAACAGGTGCTCATGATTCGGTCCCCATAACCACGAGATTGATTGGGCCATGGGTGGTGGAGGGTTAACCTCATAGATTAAACATACAAAGGATCAGCACTTAGTGACGTCACGCATGTATTTTTAGGCTCCGCCCTGAAGCCGGATTTTTAATTTGTCCAAACTGTAAAATGGCGACTGACAGCGGTCGTACCGAATTGTACGACGCGCGCCGCCATATTTGAGAAATGTTAGGCTTCAACATACGTCACATCGTTCCCGTCCTAGCGTAGCGTATTTCGTCATTGGTTGTCCCTAACCGTGCTGGTGGCATTTATGGCACTAGCCCTCATTAGGAGTTGTGCGCAGAGTCGGGCGGGGACGGCTTGCCGCAGTCGTCGGGGAACTGCTTCTCCACCTGCTCGGCGACCCACTTCTTCACCTTCTGCTCCGTCCAGAAGCCGTCGTAGAAGATGGTGGGCTTGATCCAGCAGCCCTGCCCGCTGTAGTGCTCCTCGCGCTTGCACTCCACGGACCCCGAGCGGCTGTTCACCACCAGGTTCTTGGGGGGCATGTTGAAGTTCAGGTTGACGTTGCCGTGGTGGCGGTCGTACGGCTCGTACGAGAAATGCCACGGGCCCGAGTAGTCGTACAGGTTCTGGAACATCTGCGGCGGAGGGGGCGCTAGACGGGGAGGGGTGGAGTACATGTACGGGGCCACGTGGTTCGGGGGCACGACTCCCCCCATGACGGGCTGGAGGACGAAACTTACGTTCGAGTTGGGGCGGAGGAGCGGCGCGGGCGGGGGGGCCCGCGGCGTGTTCGCCGGCGCGTTGGCCGTCGGCTGCGGGCGGTTGGCCATCGGTGGCAAGTTGACGGGGATCGGGTGCGCCGTGGCCACTGGCGGGTTGGCCATGTTTTTCAAGGCTTTTCCCGCGACATCTTCTTTTTTCACTTTTACCACATTCTTGTCTGGTTGCTTGTTTGCTGTGTTTGGATTGTTTTCTTGCACTGTGTCCGCTATGTTGTTTTGAGCTGGTGTGGGGTTTTGGACGGACGTCGGGTGTTGAACCGTTGTTGGAATTTGGACGGGAGTCTGGTTCTGCACGGGGTTCTGGTTCTGGTTCTGGTTGTGGTAGTTGTTGGGAGCAGGCTGTTCATTCCGAATCGCTTCGAGGAGCTCCAGCAGTTCGGTGGCGACGCTCCCGCCAAAACTTAGTAGAGTTTCGCGAAGGGCGTTCGTTACTGCACACTGCACATAAATAAATAGAATTTGAACTTAAATAGCTCCTGGATTTGATATGATTTTGTTTCTAAATTGTCTTAGGTCTGGTCTGGATGGAAACTTCTGCTGCAACTGGTTGTTACTGATAAAAATTGCGTGGATTGAAACTTTTTTTTATTTTATTTTATTAGTGGTAGCATTTCCATACATTGCTGCGTAACAACTGTTGAAGGTTAATAACTTGTAAGTTACCCTTTCCAAGTAAGTGAGATAACAATTTCTAATGTATTCTCTGACTTTTTATCAGGCAAAATTGCAGGTAAATACTAAATTGTAATAAGTTGAAAATTCCGCTGTTTACAATATTAGTCTTGCAAATTGTAGTGGTAAAGTTCTGTTATTATCATAAGTTATTAAAATAGATAATTAAAGATTTTATTATTAATTTTTCTACTAGTAGACTTGTGAGTACCTTTCTGGCACTATGTATGGCTGCCCCCTTGTACGGCTGGCGTGCGGTCGCGTAGCCGATGTTCTCACGGTGGATGTCGAGACTTTTCACACTGATGTTCACGAACGACACCACTCCCGCACAGAACACGCCATTTGACATCTCCACAAAATCTTAAACAAAAGAAAAAAAAATTATGTGACACTCGTGAAGTGCCGACAGAATGGAAAATTTAAACAATTATTGGTGAGATGAGAAGGTCAAACTTTGTTTTTTTTAGGGTTTCATACCAAAATGGTAAAAATGGAACCCTTATGGTGAGACTTTCTCCGTCCGTCCGTCCGTCCGTCCTTCCGTCCGTCCGTCCTTCCGTCCGTCTGTCACACTCGATTATTTCAGTAACTATCGAAGCTATCGAACTGAAATTTGGAATAGTTGTAGGTAATTGCGGCGCGCCGCCATTACAATCATAAAAAATTGAATATCTATTTTATTTTTATTTAAAAAGGGGGGAAAACCGGGTCGTCAAAATTTCAAAACGAGATAACAATTGATTACGCACCGCGCCTGTGCACGATGAATCAGCGGGCAACTGCCGGGCCCATCAGAGCAGTCCAGCGGATTCCCACAGGCAGCGGCGGTGGCGGGTCGAAAAAGGCCCGCCAAAAAATTTTATAGGCGATTTGCACTGGGTTTTATCCCGCGACACAGAGTGACTTACTACTAGGTACTTACCGGCGCAGGAGACAGCCAGCACGTGGAATCCGGGGAGTGTGTTCGTGTATGATGAATGTAGTGTGTGGTGTCTGCGGTGTTAAATGTAAAGGAACACACTCGCCCTCCTCTGAAGGGTCTTTCGCGGCGGCGGCACGAATTCGCGGGTAGCGAAGCGAGTCCGCGGCGGCGTGGTATCAAGATGGCGCGTGAGCACAAAAAACAGTGCTCCGGACAGTCAAATGGGCCCGCGGCGTTAGAAGGACGCGGCGGACAACACGACACACGAAGGAGCGCAATAAATAGGGCTCGTAAAAACTAAACGACACGGCGTGGCCGGCAAAACTTCACGCGGGCGACGCGGCACTAACAATCGACCGACTCCGTCGAGGTTTTACCAAGGACTGTTCAAGCGCGTCGCCGAAAACGGGGAGGCGCGATGCGCGGGGGCAGGCGATAGCCGGCCGTCGCGATACGGCCTAGCGTAAACCGGAGTGCTAGCGTAAAGCGCAAACACCCCCGCCAGTGGACCCATGAATTTGGAGTCCACTAACAATTGGGCAACCGGGATAAGGAAGAGACGGCTCGCTGCAAAACCGAATCTCCGACCATTACCTCGGCAACTCTGGGAACCCCATCGGATCCATATATCAATTTAAGAATGCGTCCACGACGCCAACATAAAGGCAACAAATTAGACTCCTTAACTAGGACAAGATCACCAACCTTAGGTGGGTCGGTCTTGTCTGACCACTTAACGCGCTGCTGCAAGAGATGCAAATATTCTAAATACCAACGATGCCAGAAATTTTGGGTCATCTGCTGTAGCAATTCGAAGCGAGACAACCGTGAGACCTTCACGTCCCTGAAGGGGTACTCGGGCAGGGCGTTAAGGGGTTCACCAATTAGGAAATGACCGGGGGTTAAAACTTCCAGGTCATTGGGATCGGACGATAAGGGGCAGAGTGGCCGAGAATTGAGGACAGCCTCAATCTTACAAAACACGGTAGCGAGCTCTTCAAAAGTCAAAATGGTTTCACCTATCACGCGTCGGAGATGCGTCTTTGAGACCTTAACGACGGCTTCAAAGATCCCGCCCCAGTGGGGACAAGCTGGCGGGTCAAAGGTCCAAGTTATCCCCATCTTGGACATTGCCGTGCCGATGCCTATCTTATTTTCATTCAAAAATTGGGCGACTTCCTTCAAATACCTATCGGCACCCTTATAGTTGGTCCCACAATCCGATCGGATCAGGTGCGGATAACCTCGGCGTGAAACGAAGCGGCCTAGCGTGGCTACAAAGGCTTCGGTGCTGAGGGCGCTCACCAGTTCTAAGTGTACGGCCTTGGTAGCCAGGCAAACAAAAACGCAAAGGTAGGCCTTGAGGGAACGAGCATTGCGGAGGCTGGAGCTCTTGACGAAGAACGGCCCCGCAAAATCCGTCCCGACCGCCGAAAAAGGGCGCGAGGCCACGACACGGTCGGTGGGGAGGTCCCCCATAATGGGCTGCATGGTGCTGGCCTTCAGGCGGTAGCACGGAATGCACTTAAAAATGACGCTTCGGATGGAGCGTCGTCCCGATAAAATCCAAAATTCGCGCTGCAATATGGCCGAAAGGGCGTTGCAGCCAGCGTGGGCATTTTTGACGTGGTAATGCGTCACCAACAATTTTACAAAAGCGCTATTGTTCGGAAGCAACAAGGGATGACGTGCCCCATAGGGTAAGTCAGAATTCCGGAGGCGTCCACCAACGCGTATCAATCCGGTGTCATCCAGGAAGAGGTTTAAGCGGGCGAGCGAGCCTTTCAAAGGTAAACCTCGCTTCAGTGTCTCAATAGCGGACTCAAAATGCTCCAGTTGAACCAAACGTATCCAAAAGGTCCGGGCCTCCTGTCTCTCCAGGGGCGACAAGACCGGGTTCGACATTTTGTCGCGTGGGTTCCGAGCGTTGTGGGTGAAGCGCTGAATCCAAGCCGTCACCCCAATCAATTTATCAAGGGAACTGTAGCGTTCCTGAAGATAGCTCAGCGGATTGGCTGGCTTATCTTCGACAACTCCGACTCGCAAGCCAGGTAACTCGTCGGGCTCGGCGAACCTACTCTGAGGCCAGGCGGACTCATTCCGAGTCAGCCAGTCAGGGCCCCACCAAAGAGAGTGGTTGACAAGGTCGGAAGCTTCACATCCGCGGGAAGCACAATCTGCAGGGTTCAGGTCCCCTGGCACATGTCTCCAGGTCAACGGGGTTTCCGAATTCTGGATTTGGGAAACCCGGTTGGCAACAAAGACTTCCAAGTTGTGGGGAGCGGCTCGCAACCAACAAAGGACAATTTCGCTGTCCGACCAGGCGTACACGTCCGTCAGGTCAACGATCGATAGGAGGGACGTACGCACATGGTTGAGAAGGCGCACCAAAAGAGCGGCTCCAGACAACTCCAATTTGGGTATCGTCAAGCGTGACCGAATTGGGGCCACTTTACTTTTCGCCAAGACAAGGTGGGTTGCGACCTCGCCGGTGTCACTGACAGTTCGCAAATAGACCACGGCTGCGTACCCTTTTTCGGACGCATCACAAAAGCCGTGGAGACTGGCGTGGCACCTTCCGGGCGGTAGGAAGCAACGAGGCATCGAAATCCGATTAACATTCGGAAGTGAGGCCACGAGGGAGAGCCACTCCTGTAATAACCTCCCTTGAAGGGGCTCGTCCCAGCTGACTTCAGCCAACCAGAGCTTCTGCAGGAAGCATTTGGCCAAAAATATTACGGGGGTGATCCACCCATTTGGATCAAAGGTACGTGCCACCGTGGACAAGACCGTACGTTTGGTCCAAGTCTTAGGGGGGGATCCAGTTTGACCCGGTAAGTAAAAATGTCCTGCACGGGCTGGTATTGTATACCCAAGACTGTCAGCAAATTAGGATTTTCGGGATTTTCGAAAATGTGTGGATCCTGCTGATCTTCTCCCGGCAAGTCCCTTAAGACAAGCGGGGAGCTCGAGAGCCATTTACTCAGCTCGTATCCACCCGACTTCAGGATGGCAATCAACTCATCCCGCAAAATCAAGGCTTCCTCAACACTGGAAGCTCCCGTACAAATGTCGTCCATATAGACTGACGACTCCAAAATGGCTGAGGCGCGAGGATATTCCAGTCGTTCCCGGTCGGCCAACTCCAGTAATGACCGGATGGCAATGTAGGGGCTGGACCGAAGGCCATAGGTGGTCGTATTCAGCTCGAACACTCGTATGGGGTCACTCGGACTCTCGCGCCATAATATCAGCTGGTACCTCCGATCATCACGATGCACCACGGTTTGGCGGAACATCATGCGGATGTCGGCCACAAAGACCACCTGGTGCTGCCGAAACGTCGTGAGGATGTCGGAGATATCCTTGATCAACTTGGGACCGGAGTGTAGGCACTGGTTGAGAGACACTCCGTTGGACGTTGGAACAGAGCCATCAAAAACTACACGGATTTTCCCATTCGGGTTTTTCAAAATGGCGTGGTGGCAAAGGAAGTAATGCTCGTTCGAACGCCAATCAAAGTTGGACGGCGACATGTGACCAAGGTCTTCATATTCCCGCATGAAGGCCACATACTTGCTACGGAAGGCCGGGTCCCGTTTCATGCGCCGTTCCATTGATAGGAGCCTCTTCTCAGCGAGGGCCCGCGATTGACCCAGGGGGGGTCGTGCCGCCAGGAGTGGCAAACGGGTTACAAAGCGTCCGTCCGTACGGCGCCCCGTGTTATTCCTGTAAAAGGACTCACACTCCTGTTCAAGGGGGCTAACCCGAGCGGCCTGAGGCGGCTCTTCAACCTCCCAAAATCGCTGGACAACATCGGTCAGCGACAAGCCTGCGACCTGGATGGGGTCAGGCTCCGGGGAGGGGCTAGACCATAAAACCGGACCGAAGAAGCTATTGCCAAAAATAGTGGGCAAAGCGCAAAGGCCATTGGTCTGCAGGGCCCTAGCTCCCCCAGTTATGATAAGACCCAGCACGTCGGAACCCAAAAGAAGGTCCATAGGACCGGGTTCGGACCAGTGGGGGTCAGCAGGGGCTAAACCTGACGTACAGCGCACTGCGGCGTCGGTTACCCGAACTTGCGGAAGGGGACCTAAAATGTTATCCATGACGGTCACCATAATCAAAACCCGCATGTTTCCACGAATAGGACTAAACATTAACTCAGCCTCTCCCTTGTGCGATGCGGGCGTGGCGCCACCGACACCGATGACACGACACTCGCGCGGTCTCCAAGGGAGCCCTAGCCTTCCCACCAAGTAAGACGAAGCTATGGAGCGTTGGCTACCCAGGTCCAAAAGGCAACGAACGGTCATAGATTCACCATTAGGGTTATACACCTTCACTGAGGCCGTCGGCAAAAGTATGGTCTGACATACTGTCTGCTGTAGGTTCAGAGTCTCAGGGGAGGTGGCTACGGTGGGAGCTAGGGTGGCGGATACCTAGCGCGGCGAGGGTTCACCAGCGGGATCCCACTGACGGGGGTGCTCCGGCTGGGGCGGCGCTAGAGGGGTGGAGGGCATTCCGTACGGAGAGGTGACGAACATGCCGTACGGGGACCATGCACCCATCCGGGACCGCACCATGCGGCTAGCGTCCGGCACCCGGTAGGGATTGCCTCGACCTATGGTGGGTGGATGGCGCTCCAGTCGCGGCCACTCATGTAGTGGCGGCGAGAACCGACGCGGGACGACGCTCAATGGGGCAGCCGCGATATCCCCGTCGTAATGACGCGAGGGGGATGTGACCGTGACGCGGGGGGGTGAAACCCTCCTCCGGGGGGCGGAACCCCTACCTCCACTAGGAGGTTGGTGGTCCACCGGAGAACGCCTAACGGGGCTGGCCGGGTGGCCAGGACTAGCGCCCCCGCCCATGGGGGGGTGCGCGATCGAGCGCCCCCGCCCATGGGGGGGGTGCGCGACCCAACGTCCCGGCGACCGGAACCACTCCGGTTAGCGCACAAGAGGGCCGAATGGGCACCGCCGCAATGTGGGCAGGGCCGCTGGCGCGGGCAGTCTCTTACGAGATGCTGGCCCAGGCACGAGAAGCACCACTGGCGTGTCGACACGTATTCTCTCCGGGCCGCAACCGGTTTGGCCAGGAAGTGCGGACACGAGGAGACCTGGTGGCCGGGGTGCCGACAATAGGCACAGGGGGGAGCTTCGTTGCCACGGCCCCGCTGTACTGTGACACCCGGCGACCTTCTCTGGCGTCGGCTCCACGGCCTCGCCGGTTGGGGCCGGTCCCCGCCGAAGGGCCAGTCCTTGCCCCACCCCCTCGGACATGCTCGGACCTCCCAGGGGCCACTCGAGGGCCGGTAACTCCAGAGTTATCGGCCTGGAGGCACTCCTGCTCCAAAAACTTCAGGAGGTCGGAGAAAGGGGGCAGGTAGGTTGCACCGTCCCCTCCGAAGCGCTGCTCGAAGCGGAGCTTAAGCTCCGACGGCAGGCGGGAGAGCACTATGTGCAACAACAAGAAGGACCACTGGTCGACGGGGAGATCCAATCGACGGAGAGCATTGGTGGCCACAATGCAAGGGTTTAGCAAGGCCTCTCTGAGGCCGGCCACCCCGGTGACGGCGGGCAAGGCGAGTAGCTGGGCTACATGTGCGTCGGCCAACCGGCGCACATTTTCATAGCGCCTGGCCAGCAATTCCCGAGCCGTGTGGTAGCTCTCCTCCGAGAGGTCGAGGTGTCGCACCACGTCCAGGGCCTCGCCCTGTAGCGAGGACAGTAAGTATGTCAGCTTCTGGGTGGGGGACAGGTCCTTCCTGGCGTGGACCAGACTGTCGAATAACGCCAGGAAGCCCATCCACTCTTGAAGCTGCCCAACCACCACGCTCTGCTACCAATAATGATTACGCACCGCGCCTGTGCACGATGAATCAGCGGGCAACTGCCGGGCCCATCAGAGCAGTCCAGCGGATTCCCACAGGCAGCGGCGGTGGCGGGTCGAAAAAGGCCCGCCAAAAAATTTTATAGGCGATTTGCACTGGGTTTTATCCCGCGACACAGAGTGACTTACTACTAGGTACTTACCGGCGCAGGAGACAGCCAGCACGTGGAATCCGGGGAGTGTGTTCGTGTATGATGAATGTAGTGTGTGGTGTCTGCGGTGTTAAATGTAAAGGAACACACTCGCCCTCCTCTGAAGGGTCTTTCGCGGCGGCGGCACGAATTCGCGGGTAGCGAAGCGAGTCCGCGGCGGCGTGGTATCAAGATGGCGCGTGAGCACAAAAAACAGTGCTCCGGACAGTCAAATGGGCCCGCGGCGTTAGAAGGACGCGGCGGACAACACGACACACGAAGGAGCGCAATAAATAGGGCTCGTAAAAACTAAACGACACGGCGTGGCCGGCAAAACTTCACGCGGGCGACGCGGCACTAACAATCGACCGACTCCGTCGAGGTTTTACCAAGGACTGTTCAAGCGCGTCGCCGAAAACGGGGAGGCGCGATGCGCGGGGGCAGGCGATAGCCGGCCGTCGCGATACGGCCTAGCGTAAACCGGAGTGCTAGCGTAAAGCGCAAACAACAATATTGAGTGGGGTATCATATGAAAGGGCGTGACTTGTGTATTCTAAAACCAATTTTTATTTATTTTTATGCTAATAGTTTTTGAGTAATTGAGCAAACTGTCGAAAAAAATACCGTTCCCCCCCCTTATTTCCGAAGTTTACCAATCAAAAAATCTGAAATAATT
This sequence comes from Coenonympha glycerion, assembly GCA_963855885.1. NCBI lineage: Eukaryota > Metazoa > Arthropoda > Insecta > Lepidoptera > Nymphalidae > Coenonympha > Coenonympha glycerion. The sequence goes on from OY979646.1 coordinate 2,026,749, forward strand.
ATGATCAATAGGAATAAACGTATATTTTACAGGAAAAATAAAATCAACTCTCTAACTATTATACTTTTTTTGATAATAACAATAAACCACCAAAAACAAAATTACGTTTGCGGTTTGCCAACAAAAGTACCTACATGTAAATTATATTCGTAAATTTATGAACAAAAGTGATTCTTTGAATGTTTTACTTCTTTTATGGTATGGAACCCTCGGTGCGCGAGTCCGACTCGCACTTGGCCGGTTTTTTTTTTAATAAATGATAGGCTTGCGCTTAACTACAATCATGACTGATGGGCAGAAGTGATAAGGTCTAGGATAGAGTGCACTTGCCAAGAAAATGCCTATTCGCTCTTCATTAGAAAGCACTAGTTATACTGTCATACTTGGAGGTGTTGGTTATGGTAACAGTTTAGCAAGTTTTTTTCCCATCTCAAGTAAAGCACAGCACACCAAGTTTTCACTTAAAAAAACACACACTTATAAGCGGAGGTGTTGGTTACGGTAACAGTGTTGCAAGTTCAATGATTTCGCGGGGGAGTGGGAGGGGGGGGGGGGGTGAGGGCAACTCAGCACTCAGCCCGACACAATGTGACGCATCCACGGCACGGCTGGCTCCAAAACCACATGTTTAACTACAGTCCGCACATTTTCTTCTCAAAATAAGTATCACAATAAACTACTATGAAGCAGTCAAGAACATCTTTAATTTGAACACATTAATACCTCAACAGTCAGTTACTGTAAAAGTGTGAGGTGTCTGCTATGTGAAATTAAAATGGTTAATGGATTTTACCCATCTTGAATATGCCCAACAGCCCTGAAGAAGTTTTCAATAAACATTTTTTTTATGTAGTAGATTAAGACAGTATCCATTCATCTTCTGTATCTTCACTACTTAATTAATGTTGCTAGTCCATGTATCTTTACTACCCAATCAGAATCGCCAAAGTCAAAGCACGAAGCAAAACTGCCGTACCATCTTTACAGGAACCATTTCACCGCATTTTCAGGCTCCTATTTGAGAACCTCTGGATAAGACCAGAACGCTGAAATTTTCGCTATCCAGTAAGCTATAATCACATACTTAAAACCCAAAATTTCAAGTCTGTAGGTCATATAGTTCCGAAGTTATGCGAAAGCAAAGTTTCGCATTTTCGACACTGACTGACTGACTGACTGACTCATGATCATCAAAATAGAACTAGTACTTCCCATAAACTCAGAGAGCTGAAATTTGGTACAGAGTTAGGGTTTAATGGCCACATAAAGGGAAAACTATAAAAACTAGGATAATCGAAGATCTGGAGTACCTGGTGATCACTGCATTAATAACTTTGTAATTCCATATAAATTATATGAGATTACAAAGTTATTTATGCAGTTAATGTAGCTAGAAAAACGGACAGAAATATTTTGTAATAAATTGAAGTTTCTACAAAAAGAAGTGAAATCCCACCAAAAACATTCTGTAAAAAACTAGCCAAAGTCAAAATGGAGCTGCTTGTTTATCTCTAAAAAGTACTGAAATCTAGACAAAGTCGTGCCAAGTCTAAGGTTCCTTACTGCGATTTCTTTATTATTATAGTTAATGTTGTGTGACTTGGCCGTTGAAGACCAAGAACCCATTGACGATGAATTCTGGCGACAGATTGGTGCAATGGTGTCATGGAGCACCTGGTTTGAACCCTTGTGTACCCTTCAACGGCCAAGTCACGCAACATTAACTATAATAATAAAGAAATCGCAGTAAGGAACCTTAGACTTGGCACGACTTTGTCTAGATTTCAGTACTTTTTAGAGATAAACAAGCAGCTCCATTTTGACTTTGGCTAGTTTTTTACAGAATGTTTTCGGTGGGATTAATGTTACTAGACCATGTGTTAAACTTTATGATGAGGAAGATTGGAGCATACCCAAGTCCTGCTTGGTCACAGCCCAACTCCAGTTGTTGAAGCCCCACTGCGAGTGGGCAAAGTTGATGAGCTGCAGCCGGCGCTGCAGCGGTTCCTCCTCCTCCACACCCTCGCCTGACGACTGGCTCTCTGGCTGCACGGAACATGAGACAAACACTCAATCATTACATATAGTAATTCCTTCAAAAACAAAACTTGCAGATATTGTTTTGGCCTATTCTTAACATCAAGACTTTTAGATTAAATTTAGGAGTAGGTACTTGCCTACAGCGATAACCAGTTCTTAATAATTTCATAAACATTTTTATGAAGCTATTTTGCAAATCAATAAACCTTCTATATCTGTTATTTAATTATGGAGAAATAGCCTGCTTACACCACTATAAGGATTCACTTCTTTGATTTGAGGTAGGGTTCAAAGCCACCATTTGATCCGTGAGCTACAGAAATAAATAATTACACTACAATACGCACTTATTAAAAAATAATTTAACACAGCTGACGATTAGTACCGGTTTTATGAAGTGATGAGTAGCAGGAAATTCCGGCCTCGCCTTCCTCATCATCTTACAAACTAAATAAACTAATTCACAGCTTTCAGTTTGTCGATTTTATTATGGCTGGGCAGCAAATTACAGCATGTAAAAAATTAAAATTTTGAAAATAAACAAAATGTTGTTTTGAGTTTCGAGTTTTGACCACAGACCAGGAACCGGTTTTGACCACAGGTTTTGACCATAGACAATCATAAAACACTATAGGACAGAGATTCACAGATCACTATATTAGTTCAGAGATTGGAGCATAGAGTATATCACAGACCACGAAACTAGGAGTATCTACTTAGGTACCTATATTCATTACCGTAAAACGGGGTAAATAAGAACGGCGGGGTAAATAGGAATATTTTTCTGATTTTCTAAACTGTCCTGTTTGTCTTTCTGTGTATGAGAGAACAATGGATTGTTTATTTTTTAATGAAGCCTATGATTTTTGCTACTGGCAGGACTAATCAGTTTTAAACTAGCCAATCAGATTCTACTAAAAAACCGCGTTCAAAGTGAGGTCCTCGTGAACACTTGAAAATTGCTCTTTTTTATTTTAAGTTTTCTATGTGTATATATATGAAAGTGTTTGAATTGAAGTAATTATTACAATAATAGTGTATTGAAGGTTAAAGAAACGTTAAGAGGTAAGTAAATATAAGCGTAATTTCATCGTAAATCCTAATTTTAGTCGAAGGGTCGTTTTTTGGTTATTTTGGGGTTAAAAGGAACGTAAAGGGGGGAAATTGGCACATGAACAGGTATAAATGGAACAGCATGGGGGTTATTTGGTTCGGGTGAGAGGTAAATAGGAATCATACAATAGGGCTGTCAAAAACCAAAACTTAATTACTATAGTACCATTTTTTTGCTATTACGAGCTTAATTTGACCATAAACCATTATTTACATTTACCTAACTAGGCATAAATCTTTTCCTTCATTTAGTGAGGCTATGATGCCTACAAATAGGACAACTAATTTTTTCTAAAACATTAAAACGTTTTAATGATTTTTTTTCAGAATGCCTCGTAACTATACCCCCAAACCAGGCGCTAAGAGATACAAAACTTATGACAAACAAATTATCAAACAAGCGCTGGAAGAGATACCGGCAAATAATACCTTCACTGCGACTGCATTCAATTAATTTCTTAATTTAGACAAGAAGATTTAAGAAGAATAATTTAAGTTTTATTATTTTTTTGCTAACTTCTTTATTTTTGTTTAATTTAAGTAACGTTTAAGTAACATTTAATAGTAATTTCGTTTTAGATAGGTAATTAAAAGTGGAGGCCCAATTTTTGTTATTTGCTAAAATAAACACTTGATCTCACAAAGTTTTTATTTTTACTATACCTGCACACATAAGATAAGCACCATGGTAAGGTTATAATAAACTGATACTTTTTAAATTAGGTAGGTGCCTAGGTAGGTGTTTACTTTGGATAAAAAAAAAAGATTCCGACGAATTGAGAACCTCCTCCTTTTTTTGAAGTCGGTTAAATATAGTGACAGCCCTGCGTAAAATTCCTATTAACCCCTCTCTTATACCTATTATCCCCATTGGGGGTAAATTGGAATTTAGCATAGTTTTTGGTGAAAATATCAAAATATTTGCCATATTTTAGAATCTAAAGCTACTCAACATCTAAAACAGCTTGCCAGCCACCCTAGACAGTATCTTAACATACCCAATGTGTTGTGGAATAAGGTTTAAATTCGAGTTGAAGTTGGAAATCGTACCTATTTACCCCGTTTTACGGTACACAGAACCAAACAACCATCACATCACAAAACATTGGTTCTTCAGGTAGGTAGAATCATAAATAAGGAATCATAGACATAAAACTATCCCTATAGTGTTTCGGTAGTGATTATAATTTATATACTCTAGTCTGTGATGTCAATGCATAAAACACACAGAACACTATTACTCCTGGCGAATAAAACACCAAAGAGTATATAATCACTAAATCACTACGTATAACAATATTTATCTCCGCTAGGCGCTAGGACTCGCTAGGAGTAATAATGTTCTGTGCGTGTTCTGTCATTCTGTGCAAACGTAGTGATTCTTCGTAGTGAAACTCTTTGTTCTGTGCCGTAGTGATTATATACTCTTTGGTTCTGTGCCATAGACATAAAACACTATTGAAGTTCTGTGAAAACCATAGACCAGGAACCGTAGTGATTATATACTCTTTGGTTCTGTGCTATTTACAAAGAGTATATAATCACTACGTTTGCTATTTATCCAATTTATCCAATGTTCTGTGATTTATCCCAACTTTACTCTATGATTTATCCTTATTTATCGATGTAGCTAAAACGTAGTGATTATATACTCTTTGGATGTAGCCGGGTGGTAGCCGGTGGTGTTTTGCTTTTTTTTTAAATTTATTACATTAAACATTTAATAAATTCAAATCGTAGGCACAAAAAGAATGTCTCAAATATTAGAAATAGATGGGAGTGTGTTAGAAGGGGTGAGTAATATCATTTTATTAATCAAAATAGTCGAGAAATGTATACAAGTGTTGAAAATGAAATGGTTATGTTTCTTGCAGGGTGGTCAAATTTTACGGATATCTATCTCGCTGAGTGCTATTCTGGGCGTTCCAGTGCGGGTCACTAAAATACGCGCAGGGCGCAGCAAGCCGGGCTTAGCTGCGCAACATTTGAAAGGTAATAACGCATCAATTTTAATAAAACTTGAAACACAACTAAACTATCTTTAAGTCCTGACTTGAATCCTAGTCTCTAACTAGTAAATTATATGATCAGTGATGTGTTGTGTTGGTATAAGTTTCACATAAAAAAAACAAACAACAAACCTATAACTAATGAAGTTAACTCTGGTTACAAGAAACTTTTAGATGGTTACAACTTAAAGTCATTGTTCTCTTTTTTTTACGCTATGTACAAGTTAGTACTTGACTGCGATCTCACCTGATGGTAAGTGATGATGCAGCCGAAGATGTTAGCATACTAACTTGGAACGGGTAAGTTAAGTCACCCCAACGGTTTCTACACAGCATCGTACCGGAACGCTAAATCGCTTGGCGGTACGTCTTTGCTGGTAGGGTGGTAACTAGCCACGGCCAAAGCCTCCCACCAGATCAAACCCGAGCCAATATAGAAATTATAAAATTCCAAAGTGGCCTGTGGCGGGAATTGAACCTGCAACCTCCCACTCCATTCCGAGCGTGCGTCCCCTGCGCCACGGAGGTCATCTTGCCCTTAATCCTGTGTTTATTGAAAACAAACATTTTAAGGAACAACTTCAGGTACCAGTAAGTACAGGCAAAAAATTTTTAATTTTTTTACCACATGAACCTATAACTAATCAAATGAATGCAAATGAATCGAATATGAAATTGCATAAATTCAACATAAACTTGCATATAACTAGTTTAGAACACTTGTAGAACTTGGGTCCATGAATTTCATGGTTAATATAGTATGACTGAACTCTAGATCCAAGTTTGTTTAGCTAATAAGAATTCATATTATTTTCATTGTACAAGTACCTATACGAGAAAAATGTTTTAGATTAAGGATAACCTGCTACGCCCTAACAGGGCAATATGACTGTAACTATTTGGTCATGTATGCAAGGAAATAAATAAATAAATAAATAGATAAGTGCAAAATAGAACACTTGGACAACATGTACATAGTAAAAGCCATATGGCAATAATTACAAAAGTAATACTAACTAGAATATTACGTTGTTACAGGAATTGAACTGGTGGCTGAGATGTGCCAGGCCAAGCTGAGCGGTGCATCCATAGGCTCTACAGAGATTGAGTTCATTCCCGGGAAGCTTAGAGGTGGACATTATGTGGCTGACACCAGGACGGCCGGGTTAGCGCTTAGTGCTGCTGCAGCAAATCTAATGACTTATATAACGGTTTAAGACTAGCTGTCGTGAGTAGACCACAACTTAAGAATGTGGATAAACTATAGCCTATAAAAAAGTATTTAAACTATCTATTCCTTAATTACCCTTAAAGCATTCACATTAATTATACAGAATAACTATATTGGCGGACTTTGTCCTGCCTTGCCAGTTGTGAATATTAATCATCAATGGACTGACTAAAACTGTCAAAATAAATTATCGAATTAGATTTTGTTATAATCTACAGGACACACACATCCACATTTACATTACATAGTTTGAGTAGTTTCTTCAATATTTAAAGAGACCACTTAATTTATGAAATGCAAGTAAGGATTTAAGCTTCTGTTTTCTCAAATCAGAAGTCATCTAAAATAGATGAATGCTAGAAGCTTCCAAGCTTCTGTACTAAAATTTCACATTGGGGTTATCTAAGACTACAGGTCATAGACAATTCAAGTTCTACATGTTAACTTTCAGATCTATAAGTCTGTTACTGCAAGTGGCGCTGCCGTGCGCGCTGTTTGCGGACGGACCCGTCACGTTGGACCTTAAGGGCGGGACCAACGCTGACATGGCGCCACAGATCGACTACATGGACAGAGTTTTCAGGCACACTCTCAGACAGTTTGCTGCAGACTTCAATATGAACATACTGAGAAGGGGGTGAGTAGATAGCGTTGGTCACCGGAGACTTAGTAGTAGTTAGAGTAAGACCAACACTGATGTTTTTTGGTCTGCTGCCATCTATTGGCAAGTAGAGAAAATACCGAACAAAACTCGGTCACCCAGATATTTATTCATAATAGGGTATTTTACTCCAATTTTTTTATTACTTTATTATAAAGTAGAATTAAAATAATGACGTGCACTGAAAGAACTAATTAAATCGATCAAATAACAAAAAAGTTATAAGCATTTAAAGATTTGTGATTAGACAGAGATAGCAACATGAAATTGTGACGTCACACCGTACCAATGCCATAGTAGCTTCGTGCGGCTTCATACAAATTTTCGTTTTGCGAGAAAGGGATAGAAGATCCCCCCACTCCAAAGTTTAAACGCCTGTAACTTTGTAAATCTTCGTTGGATTTTAATATTTCTTTCACTGCACGTTATTATTTTTATCCTAGTTTATAATAAAGTAATATTTTTTATCAAATTCAAAAGTAGTGTAAGACCCCATTTACTATTATTGCAGCTACTTTCCAAAAGGAGGAGGCCATGTGCGTGTGGACGTGTGTCCCGTGCGCTCCCTGCGCTGCGCCGACCTCACCGAGCGAGGCGCCGTGCGGGACATCACTGGCACCAGCTTCGTGGCCGGCAACTTGCCTGTGAAGGTACAGTGTATATGTTACAGTTAGTAACAAGTGTACACCTGTCACCGAAAACAAGTGACGCGTGAAAATAGTGCAAACATTTTATATGCCGTGTAAGGGGTTTATTCGTTGTTTTAATCTCATACAGAACTCAGAAATAATCTTGATCTCTGTGACAGTCCCGTGACTGCTGCGGTCAAATGCCGCCTTATGGCTCAATGTAACAGTTTGCCCGTCAAATTCAAGTTTTATTTGGTTTTTGCAATTGGTAAGCCAATAACAGTAGGCTTATGACAGTAAAATCGATGGTATGGCCACCTTTACATCTAATATATAAAATTCTCTCGCCAAGCTTGGTTAACAGACTCCTTCGGCTCGGCCGTTTGTTATAAAATTGTTGGTGTATGATCACAGGTTGTAATTCTTAAATCCCTATGTTTCTATTTTTATATACCTAATGGCAGAACAACGTTTGCCGGGTTTGCTAGTGTTTATATAAAAAACTACAAATTACCTGAAAGTGTCCAGTTTAGAAAATTAGTTCTAGTTACCGTTAGGTTACGTCAGATTCGATATTTGAAAAAGTAGTCGTGCACGCAGGAGTGTAATGGCCCACCGTGTCGCAGCTAGCGCACGCGATGGCGGAGGGGGCGCGGCGCGCGCTGGGGGCGGAGCGCCGCGTCGACATACACTGCTACAAGGAGGAGCGGCAAATGGCGCCCGACAACTGCAACGGCATCATGTGAGTATCCCTCGACGTATCGCTCCACCTTAGACTGTGCCACTTTCCATCAGGTGTAATAACAAATTAAAAAAATTAGATATCGCTGGCTGTGGCAACGCTAGCAAAACAATGTTCGGCTATATAAGAGAACATTCTCCCAGAGAAAAACGTTTGTGGAGGATATCCCAAAAACTTTGAATGTACAATCTAATATGCAGGCACATTTACAGGGCTTAACGCACTAAATATCTGCATACTTAAAAAGTTAAAAATTAATAAATTCGAAAAAAAGTTCCGCTGGCGGAATGGACACTTAAACTACTACTAAAGGTACTAAAGGCTGTTACTAAAGGTTCCAATTTGTGTATTTTCCAGCTTGTCATGCACGCTGTCGTCGGGCTGCGTGGTGGGCAGCGACGCGCTGGGCAAGCGCGGCGTGGACGCGGCGGACGTGGGGCGCACGGCGGGCGACGAGCTGCGCCGCACGCTGGACAGCGGCGCGTGCGTCGACCCGCACACGCAGGTACGTGCGTACAAGCGCGGCGTGGACGCGGCGGACGTGGAGCGCGCGGCGGGCGACGAGCTGCGCCGCACGCTGGACAGCGGCGCGTGCGTCGACCCGCACACGCAGGTACGTGCGTACAAGCGCGGCGTGGACGCGGCGGACGTGGGGCGCGCGGCGGGCGACGAGCTGCGCCGCACGCTGGACAGCGGCGCGTGCGTCGACCCGCACACGCAGGTACGTGCGTACAAGCGCGGCGTGGACGCGGCGGACGTGGGGCGCGCGGCGGGCGACGAGCTGCGCCGCACGCTGGACAGCGGCGCGTGCGTCGACCCGCACACGCAGGTACGTGCGTACAAGCGCGGCGTGGACGCGGCGGACGTGGGGCGCGCGGCGGGCGACGAGCTGCGCCGCACGCTGGACAGCGGCGCGTGCGTCGACCCGCACACGCAGGTACGTGCGTACAAGCGCGGCGTGGACGCGGCGGACGTGGGGCGCGCGGCGGGCGACGAGCTGCGCCGCACGCTGGACAGCGGCGCGTGCGTCGACCCGCACACGCAGGTACGTGCGTACAAGCGCGGCGTGGACGCGGCGGACGTGGAGCGCGCGGCGGGCGACGAGCTGCGCCGCACGCTGGACAGCGGCGCGTGCGTCGACCCGCACACGCAGGTACGTGCGTACAAGCGCGGCGTGGACGCGGCGGACGTGAGGCGCGCGGCGGGCGACGAGCTGCGCCGCACGCTGGACAGCGGCGCGTGCGTCGACCCGCACACGCAGGTACGTGCGTACAAGCGCGGCGTGGACGCGGCGGACGTGGAGCGCGCGGCGGGCGACGAGCTGCGCCGCACGCTGGACAGCGGCGCGTGCGTCGACCCGCACACGCAGGTACGTGCGTACAAGCGCGGCGTGGACGCGGCGGACGTGGAGCGCGCGGCGGGCGACGAGCTGCGCCGCACGCTGGACAGCGGCGCGTGCGTCGACCCGCACACGCAGGTACGTGCGTACAAGCGCGGCGTGGACGCGGCGGACGTGGAGCGCGCGGCGGGCGACGAGCTGCGCCGCACGCTGGACAGCGGCGCGTGCGTCGACCCGCACACGCAGGTACGTGCGTACAAGCGCGGCGTGGACGCGGCGGACGTGGAGCGCGCGGCGGGCGACGAGCTGCGCCGCACGCTGGACAGCGGCGCGTGCGTCGACCCGCACACGCAGGTACGTGCGTACAAGCGCGGCGTGGACGCGGCGGACGTGGAGCGCGCGGCGGGCGACGAGCTGCGCCGCACGCTGGACAGCGGCGCGTGCGTCGACCCGCACACGCAGGTACGTGCGTACAAGCGCGGCGTGGACGCGGCGGACGTGGAGCGCGCGGCGGGCGACGAGCTGCGCCGCACGCTGGACAGCGGCGCGTGCGTCGACCCGCACACGCAGGTACGTGCGTACAAGCGCGGCGTGGACGCGGCGGACGTGGAGCGCGCGGCGGGCGACGAGCTGCGCCGCACGCTGGACAGCGGCGCGTGCGTCGACCCGCACACGCAGGTACGTGCGTACAAGCGCGCGCTGGACGCGGCGGACGTGGAGCGCGCGGCGGGCGACGAGCTGCGCCGCACGCTGGACAGCGGCGCGTGCGTCGACCCGCACACGCAGGTACGTATAGTGCGACAAGGCTATCATGACCCGTGGCGTAAATCGGAACTAACGCCGCTATCTTGTGTTACAGTTTGATAGTTCGCTCAGTCGGCATATTGCTGTTGTATTTTGCTTATTATTAACTAAAATTGAGGACATTTTATTCGCTGACTGCCTTTGTTTTACAACTACACTCTCCTGTCAATGTTATGCAAGTGCCAAGCGAGAGCCTGTCGGACCGTAAATCAATAACGCGTTGGGCGTGCGTTGACACCCGCGCGAGAGTAGCAGTCTGTGATGCGACTGTCTGTTTTTTAAAACAAAGTTTCTTTAATAGGGTATTGCGCACGGGTCGAGGCGAAAAAAAAAAATAGATTTTTTGCGTTACGAAAATCTCATCACGAAGAAAATCTACAATTAAAGTATCTCTTACTAATCAACAGAATGGGCACGCATGCAATCACGTATAAAGATTTGGTATCGAACTCATTAGCGCGAGTAACTAAAGACAGAGTCATCTATCGAGCGATGGGTGAAATCCTGAGTCAATTCTTAAATTTAAAATCAAAATGGCCCGAATTTGGGAACGATAAAATCGAAACCCGGCAACTCTCGCTCAAATCTGACTGGTCTACCAACTGCAGAAAGGTCGTTGAAGCTCTCTCGTGTGACTAGCAAGTCTATGCTGTAACTATGCTCGCGCGTCATTAGCACGCCTCACGCCCGTGAGTAGCAAGTCTGAGACTAGACGCGTTTGTTTCAGGACCAAGTGGTCCTGTACATGGCCCTGGCGGACGGCAGGTCGGCGGTGCGGGCAGGTGACGTCACGCTGCACACCAAAACTGCCATATACATCGCCGAGATTATCGCCAAGGTACGATTAACTGTATGCTTTACCATCACACTATATATATTTCAATCCACGATGGCGCGCCCCACTCTGTCATCAAACTCCATAAGAATTAAGAATCGAATGAAACATAATCGAGTTTGACAGAGTGGGGTGCGTCTTTGCGGGGTGAAATATCTATATAATTAATCTTAATATATATAAATCTCGTGTCACAATGTTTGTCCTCAATGGACTCCTAAACTACTGAACCGATTTAGTTCAAACTTCGTGAATATCTGTCATTTGGTCCAACTTAAAAGATAGAATAGTTTTTATCCCACGTGGACGGAGTCGCGGGCATCTGCTAGTATAATATATATAAGACATTGAGGATCTCCAAAATAAAACACAAATTGTTTCCCTGAAATAACAAAGTTTTGTTTTATTACAAGTTTTGTTTTATTTTACAATTATCTAGTTATTATCAAGTTACGACAATTACACTTCTATCTCACCTGAAATAACAAAGAAACGACATTTAAAGTTCACTATATCTCGAGTCCTCAATCACATTCTTTCTATGAGTTTTTATTACGACAAAAATGCACACAACAATTTCAGCGTCCCTCGCCATTTTAAATCATCGACACAGATCAATATCATAGATACGCGACAGCTGATACGCGAAGCGCGGCAAATTCAAATGAATGAAATGTCACTCATTTCATTACATCTCCCCCCCTAAGAGCGAAAATTCTAAGCAATATATCTGTAAAATGTACTTATAAGTCATCTTCATATTCATTATCATCTCCTTCATCTTCTTCAGCCTCTGTTATGACAGGTTGCAATTTTGTTATATGAAATAATGTTGATTCTGTTTTTCTGTTGCCTGTATCAATCCTATAAATGGAATTCGATATTTTCTCTATTATTTTGAAAGGGCCTATTTTTAATTCGTCTAATTTCTTTCTATTCAGTCTATTTCCATTTTCTACATATACACTGTCTCCTACATTAAATTCTTGCATTTTTCTATTTCTATCAAATATTTTCTTGTTATACTCATGAGATTTTATTGTATTCTCTAATGCCAATCTTCTATCAGCAATCCACTTGTCTTCCTTTTCCATCGTTTTGAATTCATTTGGTAGAATACTGACATTTGTACCATCCAGTAAATATTTTGGTGCAAAACCTGTAACGGAGTGTTCTGTTTCATTATATTTTTGTATACATTCTCTTGCCAGTGTTGTCCATGTTCTCTTATTATTTTTCTCATTCATTTTACACCTTATTTTATTTACTATTGTTTGGTTTAATCTTTCATTCAAGCCGTTCGAGAATGGTGTATTCACGGCTGTAAAAATTAGTTTAATATTATTTTCCTGCAAAAATTGTTTAAATTCTCTTGAATTTATGCCCGGATATTGATCTGTCAGGATAATTCCAATCTCATCTGTCTCTAGTACTTTCTTTGTTAAATTTATAAAGTCACATGCATTCTGGGTTTTCGAAGTCGCAATAAATGCATATCTTGTGTAGTGATCTACTAAAAGGTGTAGATATTTCTTTGTAGACCTAGATCCTCCAAATCCACCAATAGTATCCATTGACATTATTTCAAATGGTTTGGTAGCTGGTCCCAGTTGTGACATTAATCCAATTTTTTTTTGACATCTTGATTTATTTTTTATACATATTTCACATGTTTTACAAATATTTATGATATTTTTTGTTAGGTTTATAGCCGTATATATTGAACTTATTTTTTTCTGCAGTTGTCTGATCCCAATATGGCATAAATCTTCATGCACCTTTTTTATAAGTTTTTTACTAAATTCTTCTGAGAGGATAATCTTTTCCTGTTTCTTTATTTTTTTATAATAGATATTATTTTTTAGTATTAAATTTTGTTTCTTTTCTCTTATTGTTTCATTTTTCTCTTGGTCTCCAACTATATCTTTTATTTGTATTAAATTAACTATTCTCAATGTTTCCTCTCTGTTATCTTCTGGTTCTAATACAGGGTTTCGGCTCAAACAGTCTGCTTCTACATTTTCTTTACCAGGTATATATTTTACGGTAAAGTCATACTGAGATAGGTAGTATGTGAGATCACCCAATTCTTCATCTGTCCTGCATTTAATGTTCATGTTCTCTAGAGGTTTGTGATCTGAGTAAATGGTGAATTGTTTTCCGATGAGCCAGTGCTGCCAATATTTAACAGCTTCTTTCATAGCAAGACATTCTAAATATATAGCCTTTTTCCGTTTTTGATGTTCATTCAATTTTTTTGAGAAATATGCCACCGGTTTGTCTTTACCATCTAGTTGTGTCTGTTTTAATATTGCTCCAATGCCCTCCAAAGATGCATCGGTAAAGATTTTGATTGGTAAGTCTTTGTCGAATATTTCCAAGACCGGTTGCGAACATAAATATCTTTTTATCAGATTGAATGCTTCTTCACATTTCTCTGACCATACAAATTTCTCGTTTTTTCGTAATAAATTGTGTAATGGATCTAAAATAATTGCACTTCTTGGTATATAGTCATGGTAGAAGTTTATTTTTCCCAAAAATTGTCTGATGTTCTTTTGCGTCTTAGGAGTTGGAAAGTTCCTTATTGAAATCAAATTGTCTTTTAGTGGTCTTACTGAATTGTTCTGAATTATATGGCCGAGGTATTTTACTGAGTCTGAAGCAAAGGTACATTTCTTAAACTTCAGTCTAAAGCCTTCTTTAATTATTGCCTCTAATACATTTCTAATGTGCCTTATATGTTCTTCAAAGGTAGACGAGTATATCAAAATATCATCGATATAGTTAACAGAGTATCCTGTGAGATTGTGTTTTCTTAGAATATTGCTTAAGATTCTCTGGAAAATTGCTGGTGATGTTTTCAAGCCAAAAGGGAGGCAGGTCCACTGGAAGTGGCCATCTTGTGTGACAAATCCTGTTTTACTTCTGTCTTCCACCCGTAATGGTATTGCCCAAAATGCTGAGTTTATATCTAGTGTAGTAAAATACTTGCAATTTCTAGTTTTAATAATTAGATCATCTATCAAAGGAAATGGTTGAGCTTGTGGTATAACTATTTTGTTTAACTCTCTGAAATCTACACATAAACGGGATTTTCTATTTTCACCTTTTTTAAACGCCAATGTCACTGGAGCAGCGAAAGGACTGTATGATTCTTCTATTAAATTGTTCTTTAGTAACATCGATATTTGCTCTTCAATTTCTAATCTATCTTGTATTGTACATCTGTATGGTCTTTTACTACAATATTTATTTACTTGTAAATCTATGCGAGCTTCATAATCTTTAACTGAACCTATATCATACTTGTCCTTAGCAAATATTGTTTTATATTCCTTTATAATTTTCTCTATCTCAATTTTCTTTTGATTATCTAAATGGTCTGTCATACTTATAAATTCCTCTGTTTCTATGTGTTCATTGAAATTTACTGTATATTTTTTTATATTATTATCTTCATTTCTGTTATCTTTAGACATCCTGTCTATTTTATTTGTTATTTTCTTTTGTTCTCATTTTGGGTTAATCTGAATTTCTTTATCATATCTAATCCGATTATGAAATCATCAAAATCTTCATTTTCTTATCTCGTTGAACAAGTCAGTAGTGTTGTTGAGTTCATCCCTGTTTAACTTATTTAAGATAAATCCAGGTAAACCAGTTGCAATAAGATCTATCATTGTTTTGGAATCTATAGATTTGTTTATATCTAATAAAAGCCGTTCTTTTTTTATGGCATAATCAATTAACTGTCCTTCTTTATACCTAAATGCGAGAGCATATGTGACTATGTCCCATCCTTGGTTTTTAAAAGTTTCTAAAAACTTGTCTTTCCATTCACTCCATTCAGAATTTATTGTTAGTTTTATGATCATCGAGCTATACCAATCCAAACAAGGTTTATCTAAAAATAACCTCAAAATATCTATTTTTGTCTCATCTTTTGTTATATTAAAGCGCGCACACTCTTTTTCAAAAATTTCTATCCATTGCATCGCATTAGGATTTTTGCTTGTGAATTTTTCAATAATAAATTTTTCTGAGATATGTTTTAAGTTATGTTGACTTTCTTTCTTAGTTGTAGTTTCTATTAATTGTTCCAAGATTTGTTGCAAAGTGTCATTTTTGTCCTTTGCTTGTGTTGTGCTCACTTCATCTAAATATTGATCTAAAAATTGCATATTACCTTCCTCATCTACATATGTCTTCTTTAGATTTTCATCCAACTTTATCCATACTTTTCTACTCTGGTGTCTTTTTTTAATGCTATTTTTTACTTTTGTGAAAGTGTTCGTTTTAACAATATATGTATGATGACTCACCGGCTTCAGTTCCTCGGGTAAAACATAACATTTTCCTTCTTCAGTAGATATTGAGGTTATAGCTAATACATTTGATTTGCCATCATTTGAGGCTATTATTGTAAACTCAAATTGAAGCCGGTCCATCTTCTTTTAGTTCACAAAAATGTCGTTTTATAAGACATTGAGGATCTCCAAAATAAAACACAAATTGCTTCCCTGAAATAACAAAGTTTTGTTTTATTACAAGTTTTGTTTTATTTTACAATTATCTAGTTATTATCAAGTTACGACAATTACACTTCTATCTCACCTGAAATAACAAAGAAACGACATTTAAAGTTCACTATATCTCGAGTCCTCAATCACATTCTTTCTATGAGTTTTTATTACGACAAAAATGCACACAACAATTTCAGCGTCCCTCGCCATTTTAAATCATCGACACAGATCAATATCATAGATACGCGACAGCTGATACGCGAAGCGCGGCAAATTCAAATGAATGAAATGTCACTCATTTCATTACATATAAAATAATAAAGTGGAAAGTTTGTACGAAAGTTACTCTTTCACAACCACTGACCTCCATAATACTAGTATGCTGGACCTCAGACTATCTATCAATGCAAAAATGAAGACACATGATTTTCGCCAATTTGCCGCTGATTAATTAAATAACTTGCATAATTTAATATATTATAACTTTTCACAACATAATGTCCATACTGTATCTTATTATGAGGCAATGCTGCTGACATTAATACCATATTTATGCTGCAGAAAAGGGCTGTTCGTTCAATTTATAAAGTTACTCAAATTACGGAATTAAATAAGGAATTTAATATCATGTAAGGCCAATATGAAATAAATAATCATTTAAGGCCTATATGAAATAAATAAATCATTTGAGTTTCATTTGGTTTATTTTCCAGGTGAAGTTTGACATCCAGCCCGATGGAGAACAGAATCTGATCGAGTGCATCGGCCTGGGACTCATCAACAAAAACATACCTCCGCAATAACTTGAAACTGTGATTATATACTTGACTGCAATATCCTATACCTTACGAGCAATTATTGTATATATATTATATATATATATATATATATATATTTCTATATAATCTGGATCTCGGCAACGGCTTCAACGATTTTCATGAAATTTAGTATACAGGGGGTTTTGGGGGCGATAAATCGATCTAGCTAGGATTCATTTTTAGAAAATGTCGAATTTACCAAAAAAATAATAAAAATATGACTTATGCTGCCATCTATTAGCCAGTAGTTAAACTACCGAGCGAAGCTCGGTCACCCAGATATTTGTTTAAGTTAATCGTTAACTGTGTATACTGTATAGTTTGTACTGTAATAATGTTAGTTATTATGTAATGTGCTTGAGACTTTAATATAATATTATGTAATTTTTAGTGTTTTATTCCACAGTTTTAGATTTTTAAAAAGCCACAAATTTACTATGATAAAAGGTGTCTGTAGCGTCGTTTTTAGTGTTGCCTTCCATTCCTTTCTTGATTAATACGTAAATTCCATAACAGTTCGTATGAGTCGTGACGAGCAGTTTCGTGGTACCTTTATGTGAGCCTCAATGCCATCTAGTTTCACTTTTCGTCAATTCACAGATAAATAATAATTGGTGGCGTTGTTATTGTTGTGTTGGCAATAGTAAATACAGATTACTAAAAACAAGCACATTAATTTATTGATATTTCAGTCCACGAGGACGCGCCTCACCCTGTCAAAATCGCTTATGTTTCACTCGATTCGTATGGAGTTTGAAGGAGTGGGGCGCGTCATCGTGGATTGAAATTTCTATAATGTGCTCACTTTTAGTAATCTGTGTACTCGCAATGCACAAGCAGATGAGTACAGAATAAATAAGTCGTGAAAATATAAATAAAACTCTTTACACATTCGAAATTTTTATTCAAAATAATAATTATACCACCTGTACTATGTATACTGTGCGGCGGCAAACAACACGACGCGATTGAAATTCGATTTTAATGTTTTTTTTTCGTCTGGCAACAATGACTTATTCCCTGTTAGATATTGAATATATTTTTTTTAAATAAGATTCTTTATTATAAAGCAGCAGAGTGAATAGTCAAAATTGGAATATAATAAAATTAAATAATATGTCCGTTATATATGTAGGTAATAATAGTAATTACGATATTAATCCATACCCACAGTTCTTCGTTAGTACTGACCTCTATAATACAAGTACGCTGGACTTAAATGTTCCAGACAATGACAGTTCTTCTTTTTAGCCGATTTTAAGCGCCCCCCTCGAAGGTCCCCGGTACTAAATAAACAAGTGGAAAAATTAAAAAAATTTAAACACCCACGACTCTTATAGACTTGAAATTGAAATTCGTAACTAGGTACTATCTACGAACCATCACCAATAAGTCACTAATATTTTATTAAAAACTGTATCGAAATCGGTTTAGCCGTTTTTGAAATAAATGGGAACATTCGTTGGCACTATAAATGTATTTTTATGGCGCCCCCTGGTGATCGATGTTTGTAACAACTATCTACGAACCATCGCCAATGAATACTAAAGTCTTTTCAACGAAACGCGAGACCAGACGTAAACAAAAGCCGATCATTTAGTAGTAGCGACGACGGAACAAACAAAATATGACTATCTCTTTCTATCTTGTTTGTTTGCTATCTGCCGCACCGCTCACGACTTTCGCTTTCAAGGTCGAAGCATGTCATGGGGGTTATCGTAAACATTTGGATAATATTTTATATTTTATTTTGTTCCCCTAATCATAAACCTAGAATAAATATTTTAATTGACGCGTGATATTGACGTGTCACTTGTCTCAACATTCGAAGCGATTGTATAGAATAGCGTCCATTCGCGTGGATGGCGTGGCGCTGCATGACCTGACGTGCCACTCAGCGTGCTTCTAGTGAGGCACTGAAGTGGCGCGTAACACGAAACTTTCACTTATGTTAAATCTACTTTCAAGATATCATTAAAAAAATTCAAACAATACGATATTATTGTCAAAACATAAATTTATTTTAAATTTGAAAAATTAGTATACGTTAAAAAGGTTGCGCAACCCTGCTTAAGCGAATGACCTGGCAGTCGGTTTGTTTACGTCTGGTATCGCTCGAGATTGAATAGACTTTAAACATTATACAGAAAACTGAATCTAAATCGGTTCAGCCGTTTTGGAAATAAATGGGAACATTGGGATTTGGGATGTGCACAAACAAACATTTTTTTTTATTGGATATTCGTTTCGTGTGAACTATTTAACACACAAACAAACCAAAAATCTCATCAAAAAACTAATGTACAAACGGTCCCTAAACGCATATTACCGTACTCCGTTCCGTCGTGGGTAAATAGACATTTTGTTGCAAAGACTGATAATATTATGAATGTTATTTTATTTTAGTTCTATGGACGTTCACGCCAGCTTACGCAACAATGAGCGCAAAAATGGCGAAAATCAAGCGTCTTCATTTTTAAGTTAACAGTCCAGCAAGCGTATTTCGTCATTGAGTCCAGCGTACTTGTATGACAGAAGTCAGTGTTCGTATATTAATAAAATTTATGATAAGATCATTTAGCTAGTGCGGCCAACCACTAATATAAAAACTCTTTCGCTGGTCTGTGCGGCCAACAGTAAGCCACAAAAACAATAGTCACTATTGGGTGCAAACTATAGATTGTAACAATTTTTATTTAAGACGTAAATTTTAGAAACTAGTCCACAAAAATCGCTAGAAATAAAACTAAATTGAAGTACTTTTGTATTTATATATTTTTTATCCTTTTGATTGTAGTATTAAAAAGAGATTTCGGAAACTTTCACTCTGGCAATATCGTTTATTTATTGGTAACATTTATATCAATAAAAAAAATACAAATTAAAATCGAAAATATTTTTTTTAACAAAAAAATAAACTTAACTTTCTAACGCTCACATTCAGTCAAACAAAAGAGTATATACATTTCTTTTATTTATATATCATACAAGCGACATTATGTACCTATGTACCTACTGTGAGGAATAAAAAAAATCCATTAGTTCTCACTC
The DNA here is from genome assembly GCA_963855885.1 of Coenonympha glycerion. Classification (NCBI taxonomy): domain Eukaryota; kingdom Metazoa; phylum Arthropoda; class Insecta; order Lepidoptera; family Nymphalidae; genus Coenonympha; species Coenonympha glycerion. The sequence continues at coordinate 2,046,547 of OY979646.1, forward strand.
ATAATCAGGATCATTATTTAGTTATTTAGTCTGACCAATCTGACAATCAAGAAAACTGACAAGATTTGTCAGATAAAGGTGCCGAAATATTATAGTACTTACATAATAAATTCATAATTATTAAACACATTAATCACGATTCCGAACGTATTAAACATTATTTAAAAAATAATTATGCATGTTTCATTACAAAAATAAAATCATTTATGCAAGTCCGAATAAATAAAAAATAAAACATTGGAAGATTTTATTCAAGGAAGTCTTTTACGTCAAATAGTTCAAGAGCTGAACGATTGAAAGTGTAATCCTTCAATAAGTTGCTTTACTAAAATAGTTTCCAAGCCAATATCAAGCTTAGAATTACCCTATTTTACAACTCCTCAAAAAAAAACAATCGTCAGCTCTCGGCCTATACTGCTAATAATTTTTCCACAGCCGTAATGGTCCCTCACCATTGACGGTATATAGAGAAAACATTCATAAAGGCTAACGCACACTTGACCGAACCGCAACCACTACCGAAAAACCGCAGGTGAAGAAATTAAATTTTCAAGGGACCATTGCGTTTTTAATAGTCATGATTTCAGGTTTGGTAAAGGTGAAATAAGAAAATATAGGACAGTCACACGAAAGAAAGCGAAGTAATCGAATAAAAAATCAATAATAATATAGATAAAAATCAATTGCTGAAAAGCGCATCACTTTAGTTTGCACATTATGTATGTTTTTTGTTTGGAAATTTCACGAGAAAACAGTAGGCCTTTGTGGGCTTTGGCCGAATTCTTTTCCATTTTAAGAGAGAACTATCACCAACGCTAAGTTTGGTGAACCGCAGCTTTTAAGGAAAGCAATATTTTAAGGAAATGCGAAAAGTTGGGTGGTTGCGTTGCGGTCCGCCGCAGTGTGCGCTCAGTTTAAGTATAATTCACAACTATTCGTGTATTTGTGCTTGGAATGAGAGCGGCGTGAGTCTTACTCGGACTTCTTGGACTTCCCGGCGTCCGCGGCCGACTCCGGCAGCGCCGGCTGGTCTTCATAGCTGTGGACGAAATACACGAATAATCAACAAATACCCAGACTTCAACGCTCATCAAACTACTGCTGAATATATCCTTCCAATCAAAAATGGGAAGAAAACGTGACGTCACTAAGTACTGATCCTTTATAATATGTTAAATCAACGGTTATGAGGCAAGGAATCGCTAACACGGGCACAATTGCTCAGTTTAGAACACCGACGCAAGGTTGCCTGTTTAGCGGTTTTTTACAGGATATACTTTGGAGAGTGTGCTCAAGAACTCCACAATCTAGTACGGAGGTACTTCACCTTTCTACCATAGAACCGCAAGACGCCGGGAGAAGTGGCACCCTTATGTGGTTGATGTCCAGCAAGCTCGAACGAAACGATTTTCTTCCACGTTTCTGATACGTACCGCTAAGGTGTGGAACACCCTTCCAGCTTCTGTGTTCCCAGCCAAGTACAACCTGGGTGCCTTCAAGAGAAGAGTGAATAGGCATTTTCTAGGCAAGCGCGCTCCATCCTAGACCTCATCATTTCCGTCCATCAGATATGATTGTAGTCAAGCGCAAGCCTATCTATAATAAAAAAAAAAACCGGCCAAGTGCGAGTCGGACTCGCGCACCGAGGGTTCCATACCATAAAAGAAGTAAAACATTGAAAGAATCACTTTTGTTCATGAATTTACGAGTATAATTTACATGTAGGTACTTTTGTTGGCAAACCGCAAACATAACTTTGTTTTTGGCGATTATTGTTATTATCAAAAAAAGTATATTAGTCAGTGAGTTTATTTTATTTTTTCTGTAAAATATACATTAATTTCTATTGATCATAATTATTTCAGATTTTTCGATTGGTAAACTTCGGAGATAAGGGGGGGAACGGTATTTTTTTCGACAGTTTGCCCAATAAGTCAAAAACTATCAGGCATAAAAATAAATAAAAATTAGTTTTAGTATACACTAGTAACGCCCTTTCATATGATACCCCACTCAATATTGTTATCTCATTTTGAAAAATTTTCGACCCGGTTTTCCCCCCTTTTTAAATAAAAATAAAAACAATTATCAATTTTTTACGATTGTTATGACGTCGCGTCACTATTACCTATAACTATTCTAAATTTCAAGTCGATAGCTTGAATAGTTACTGAAATAATCGAGTGTGACAGACGGACGGACGGACGGATGGACGGACGGACGGACAGACGGACGGACGGACGGACGGAGAAAGTCTCACCATAAAGGTTCCATTTTTACCAAATTGGTATGGAACCCTAAAAATGGGAGGTCTCAGCTGGCAAGAGCTTGTACTAGGAGTGCAGAAGTACAACACTCACTTGAAGAGCGCGTTGATGTCCCCCTTGAGCAGCGCGAGCGCGAGCGGCGTGGCCAGGCACGCGGGCACGAGGTACAGCAGCGCGGGCTGCGCGTGCTTGAACACGTGCATCACCAGGATGGTCGCCAGCAGCCCCAGGATGTACGCCGAGAACGTCGCGCGGAAGTACAGCTCCGAGCCGCGCTGGAGGCTCTTGTCGAAGCGCAGCAGCAGCGCGATGAACAGCCCCGGCACCACGATGTCGCCGAGGCCCAGCATCGCGAAGTTGCTGGCGTTCAGCCCGTTGATAAGCAGGTCTTGCGGGAACACCACTGTGCCACCGAATACAATATCACTAACTGTACGAGAGGTCGATATCCTGACCTACTTTATATTTAAGTGAAGCGGGAGTTGCTGTCGGTGATAAATAATTACTTTCAATAGTCTTTAGATATATTTTAATTTCGGAAATGCCCCAACACTAAAACGCATGCACTCAAATCTCAGTCAGAGAGCAACTGGGGGTTTAATGCAGAGCCTGGCGTTATTAGTAAAGCTTTGCACACGACTCCATTCACTCACACAAATGCAATTTGCTTTCACACTACAATATCCCTACACTAACGTAAAGAAGTGACAGTCACAATGTATTACCGCAGCGCCGAGCGCGACACGACCAGTTGTATTCGTGGACACTGACAGTGGGCTGTCACTGTGACATCGATCGCGACCAAGACTCGCAACGCGTCGTTACGTAGGCACAGCTTGACTTTTGCCAGCCCTACGGGCTACAACGATCATTACTCTCACTTACAAATAGAATACAAATGTTATTTGTACTGTGAGGTTCCTGACTGTGGACAACAATTAAAATTTTCATACATGGTGAAAGCACCTTACAACCCTAGTATAGTGTTTTTATTATTTCATGGGTGGCAGGAACTATTTCTACATGGCAAACATTTTCTACTTCACGAAAAAAGTGTCCTGAGAAAACCTATCGTTGTACATGTGTATATTTATAAACAAACTAAAACATTGTAATTTATGTCTTAAACCATTATTATGCAGCCTAAATTTGCTCAAGTGCGATTGGAACTCTTTTCGCGTTTTGGCTTTCATTAGGTTCAGACACTTTTTAGGAGCTGACCCAAAATCCTGTACCTTTAAAAATCATAGAATTCCAGATTCCTTGAACCCATACCTCTAGTACAATAAGTACTCTCTCTTTCCAAAATCGGAAGCGAAACTTATGTCATATAAGTGTGAACTCACGCTTGATGGGCACCTCGAAGGACTTGGCGACGGTGACCATCACGTTGGTGCCGAACACCCAGAAGATGTCGTAGAGGAACAGGCCGCACAGCAGGATGCAGCCTGTCACCACGTTGTTGAGGTGCAGCAGCTCCACGCCGTTGATGGCGAACGCGATGCCGAACAGGTTGTTGGCGATCCAGTGCTGCGGGGAACAACGGCGCACGGTTACCGACTTCAGCGAGGACAGGCCAGGCCACATATCACGTGATCGAGAAACTACACAGCCGCCACGCACCGGATACATTGCTCACGTTAGTTTGGGTACAGTCAATTTAAAGCGCTGGGTGCGCCCGATGACGAGGTAGCCCTAGTACGTCGATTGTGATAAAGTTCACAATAGAAAAATACCACAACTGCGTTTGTTGAGTGTTCTTTCCGGAGGCGTGGTGCGAACTGACTAGCGAGCCTTTTGTACCGTTACATACTGTCTGTGGTAAAATCCAATTATTCAAATACAAACATCGGTAAGATATAAGTAGTAGGCACCATACTAGAGCCTTACTATATGAAATGCTTAGTGGTTACTAAGCTAAGAGAGTTATTAGACACAACTTCTTAGAGTAATTATTAGAGACCCACCTTCTTGATGAGGTACCAGGCGCCGAATATGAGCGATATGACGAGGCAGATGACGTCATAGGACGTGAACTTGTAGTTGACGATGTCGGAGCGCGCGTCCCGCTCGCCGCGAGTGAACAGGATGTGGTACGGCACGTTCGGGACCGACGCCGGGACGATCAGGGCTATGATGGGGCTGAAAGAGACAAGAATCACGGTAATATATTTATTTGAATTTGAATTAGATTTACAGTACACTTATTATGAGTGGGTAAATTGTTCAGTACCAATTACCAACCAATGTATTTTTTACAGCCAGTACTAAAGATAAATTTTATATTATTTTCTAAGGGTTGATTTTTCAATTGCCAAATAAACATTAACTGAGGTATAAATATGACGTTTTAACAGATTTTGCATATGTTTAAAATTTATTCCTCAGATAGTTTATCTGGCCCCCCTAGGCAGATTTTTCAATCTCCAGATAATCCTTAATTAAGCAATAAATGTGACGTATTGACAGATTTTGTATGGCATATGATTCAAAGAACAATGGCGCCGGCCCATACATTGGTTACGCTGTTACAACTTTAAATGAAAAATATCTTTTTGATTGGGCCTGCAAGCAATTGATTTTTTTTTAAATATTATTTTTTGGCCTTTCCTTTACAATAACTGGTGATACCTTGAAAAAATTCAGTTATTTACTAGAATCGTCTTGTAATAAATGTTACATCTAGACGCTAAACTTTATTGTGTACATTTCTGCCAATGTTCTTTATTCCTCAGATAGTTTATCTGGCACCTTTAGGCTGATTTTTCAATCTCCAGATAATCCTTAACTAAGCAATAAATGTGACCTATTGACAGATTTTGTATGGCATATGATTCAAATGTATACCTCAGTTTATCTGGTGATTGAAAATCAGCCTGTAAAATGTCTTTATATTTACCTAAGTAAATGACTCAAAGCCAAAACGCCGAGGAAGAAGAAGTATCCAGTGAGAAGAAGGTTGATGTACTCTTTTGAGAAGAATTGGAAGAATATGTAGAAGGCGAACAGGGCGCACGATGCAAACAGGGGGAACATCAGGGCATCTTTATTCGTCATCGTCTCGTGCTTTTCACCAGACTCCTGGAACAATAGATATTTTAGAATGAAGACTTCTGTGAGTGGAACACAGAGCCGGAATCTTTCCTCGTGGAGCGATTCCACGCACAGCAATGCTCGTACCACACTCCATTAAGAAGGACTCCAGATATGTTCGAAACTCATTGGGTGGAACTGACAAAACGTGCGTGAGTTTGAGCTGTTTTTCCTCTAATAACAATAGATATATTTTAAGCCTAAGCAGTGATAAGTGATAACCCAAAGTCAGGGCATACATCAGGATGTGGCCAGGATTGGACCTCTAACATTTCAGAGACAAGTGCATGCATTTTTGACATCTATATTACTCGTTTAGCGGCAAAAGAAATCATCTAGCTTATTGTCATTTATAGGAAGAGTACTTTACTGCAAATATTAAATTATTATTTAATATACTTCTGATAATGGATTAAATTAGAAGCCATTTGATAACTATTATTTAGATTAGTACGACTGTGTTTATAATGGTGAGGAGGGTTTTAAGTCGCGGGAACCTGCACAAAACACTGAAAAAGCATTTCAAAGGTTCAGAAACGTGCCACGATCAAGCTACGTGTACCGTTCCTATTGGACGTTTGGGCCACGTAATATCATGATATATGTTATGAACACATGAAACCTGAACTATAAACTCACCTTTTGCTCCTTTAAGTATTTTACAGAACGGAAGGACCCAAAGAATATGGGCAGAATAGCCATTATCACTAAACTTAAGTACGCGATCGCGACTCCCTCGATACTCGACGGGGGCTTGCCAGTTACATTTTGTACGGTTTCTTTCACACTTTCCTCGATGCTTATAGGAAGTTCCGTTACAGATTCAGCCATTTTATATCAGTAACAGGCAGTATTTTATTTTGATAAAGTGTTTTTCTGTTCGATCTTCCTCGACGGAGTTGATTTTTAATTTGACAAGAAAATGACATGTGTACACTTGGCAATCGACAGAGACAAATGTCAAATATAGATTAAAAATATTCCCATAGCCAAAGACCCCAAACCCAAATACCCAAACCCAAAGATTTTATATACCAACAGGATAGAAATGCAAAGATTTTTGTTAAGCTAAAATGAGACTTATGTACTTAAACTTAGAGTAGCTATTCTCTTACAAGCGGTAGCTAGCTAAAAGCGGTCTTGGGCGAGAACAATCCCTCTGGTACTGTATCCTTGTCTAACATATTGCCATCTCAACTAAATATTGGGTTTGATATGGGTTTGATAGACATAGTACCTAGAAAAAAAAATTGTTTGCTTTTTTATAATTTACCAAAACGAACATGCACTTTATTATTTCTCCAGTTTATATAATTATTAATTTATGTAAATAATAATTATTGCGTTGTACCCACTTAAAAATAATTCATTATAACTGAGGTGTTGCGGCCCTACCAGCCCGCGAAATTCAAATTTTATTTAGTTTTTCGCAAATATTAGACTAACAACACATTGTAGATTTATGGCAATGCATTTTGCAGGCCTACTTTTTATGCATCTACACGTTTTTAATAGTAACTTTGCTCGAAAGTTTCCACTCATCTCATATTGGTTCCCAAAAGATATTTTTTTTAGTTTCCCAGATTTCGAGCTATCGGGAACCAATATGAGTATTGTTGAGCCGAGGTTTTGTTAAAAACATGTAGATGCAATAACGTTGTGTCCGCAAAACACATTGCCTTTAACCTTCGATGCATAATTAGCCCACTATGAGCGAAAAACTAAATAAAATTTGAATTTTCGCGCCCGGATGGTACCCATCGCCCTTACCGGCCGATATTGGGCGGTAAGCAAATTATAAACGACTCGTAACATCGACTGGTAAGCAAAACGAATCGTTTTTTGGATATAGGAACCGGGCATTATAGATTCCTATTTCCTGGTCTGTGTTATAGATCAATTGTATGTAAAAGTAGAATCCCTATGAGCTATCCAGAGTCATATAGATCATTGCAGTGCCAACTGCCAAGTACCTACTCGTATATGTTGGACTCGCACGTAGGGTTACGATTCAAAAACTTGTTCATTGTATGGATGGACGATGGAGGTCGTTGTGAGGTCGGAGTAGTGAGCTGAGGACAGTACATTTTTTTTTAAATTTTGTGGTACTCGCAGGGAGTGATGAATGTGAGAACCACTAAATAATTTAATTTAAATAATATATAATTTAGCGAAAAACTACTCAGTGGGCCTTAACTCTAAAATGATAACGCCTCATGTTAAAAGAATAAAAACTTTATTTGGTCATTTTATATTTTGTGCTTGCAAAATTAACACTGCTTATTGATCCAAGAACTTAATTACTATTAAAACTAATTTACAATAATATTTCAAAAAATTAAAAAAAAATATTAAAAAAATTTAATAAAATAAAAAAATAAAAATTTACGCTCCCATCAGGTTTCGATGTGGATCCAATATTTTACTTAAGAAATTTTGTATTTAATTTTTTGATCGTTTTTTGTTATAAGAACCGTTATGAACTTAAATGTAACTATAAAATATATTATTACTACGTCAATAAACTATTAAAACATAACAAAGTACCAATTACTATTTATACAATACTATACTTAAAAATTGAAATCCACAAGAATTACTTACACTAGTTTTGAAGCTAAATTGCAACATTACTGCTAGAGATTGTGGTATGACCGCTGGAATTATTAAAAAAGTTGTTAAAAATTTTCACAACTTCCGGAGTGTCGTTGCCAGCCTCGATTTCTCTTATTTTCAACACTAATTCTTTTAGCATCTGATACAAGTTTCTGTATTTCTTTATAAAATCATCTGTTACAGCGTATTTGGATTCTTCATTTAGAATGCAAGAGGTTGAATCCTCCGAACTACCTCTTATTAAATCTTGGTTAAGTTGCTGTAATGTGTCTTGAATATTTTGCACTCCGTATGCCTCGAGATACGACTGTAGAGTTATATAAAGTGTGTATACAACGAGGTGTTGGCTTATTACTTCTTCTTTATCTTCAGTGTCAGGACAAAATTTAGAATATTTCCCATCATTATATTCAACAAACATTTCAGTACTCTTGCAGATCATTGACAGGTGTTTCAGAAGCTTGCTGGGTTTCACTCGTTTTACGTTTAACGTTTTTAATACTATAGTATTGTTTCCATCTTCGGGAAAGTCCTTCCATTGTGATTCTTCCAAGAAGTTGGTCACGAGTCTGAGTATTTCGTTCTCGTGTGATTTCAATAAGTCATTGGAGTAGAGGAGACCCACTTGGTGTCTGATGAAAGTAGGTTTTATCCGCTCCAGTATGCTCAAAATCGACTTCTGCGGTAGGTCTGAATAAAATAATTGAAAATTACTCTATTATAAATGGGAAACTTTGTATGCGTGTTTGTAACATACTAAAGCTACTTGCATAAACTAAAAAGATGGCGCCGGTGTGCTAACTTTAACATCGTCTCTGTGTTATTTCCGTATTTAAAAATAAAACAAACCAAGTTTCGGCTTTAAAAGTAGTTAAATTGTATAGTGTTATTGACAAAAACAACAAGGGCAAGAAGTGGCGAAACAACATTAACATTTACCTACTACAAAAACCGAAAAAAAAAATCGTGCGCTGTGTCAAAGATATTATAACCTCAACTATTGTGAACGGTCAAGTTTTCCCAGGACATAAGTGTTTCAAAGCATTTTCAAAGTGATCAGTTACTAACGAAAACCCATAACAACATTAATCTTGGATGCAACATGTTGATTTTTACCAAACAAGTCGAGTGAAATGGTGTTAATCAATGACATTCAAAGTTTGAAAACTAACGAACTTATGTGTGTCCTACTATAAACGATTTTAAATTAACCATTTTAAGGACAAAACCAACCAAAATCTTGGTGCAATATTGCTAAGAACCTTTGTGAAACACAATCATAACCTATAAAGAAATCAAGTATTAAAATTACCAACATTACGAACTTTATTCTACTTTTTGGATTTTAAACGTATTAAAATTAACAATTCACCTAAAAATACCTCTTGCTAACGGTATCTAAGACTATGCGATACCATATAATTTAAGTGCAACCTCATATGTTCCGGTGATATTTGAAAATTCCATAAGTAACAAACAATAGGACCGGACCAAACATGGAGCAACTCATGGATCAACTGATGGAAAAAATGCTTCTAAAATTGAAGGAAGAGTTTGAAAAACAAACATGTACTATCACAAAAAATGTTACCGATAGTGTGGTGGGAACTATTGATGAAAAACTCAAGCCACTCTTACAAGAAAACCAGGAGCTAAAAAAACAAGTGAATACTCTGAAAAGCAAAATAAAACAACTAGAGAGAGATGCAAGAAGGAGCAACATTATAGTGCACGGGGTTAAAGAGTCAGAGAACAGTAATTCAGAACTAGTGGCCCTAGTTTTGGATATTTTAAACACAACAAACACAAATAGCAGCGAAAGCTGGGACAAATGGGAGATCAGTAGTGCACGAAGACTTGGGAAAAAACGTGAACAGAAACCAAGACCTATTTTAATAACTGTCACGCTGGAATGGAGGAAATTTGAACTGTTGAAGAACAAAAGGCTGCTGCCTGAAAACATTTACATTACGGAAGACTTCCCAAAGGATGTCATGGATAAAAGAAAAGACCTTAGAATACAACAACAGGAACAGATTAAGAACGGGAAACAAGCCTTCATACGATATGACAAATTAGTTATAAAAGAGAAACCTGTAGAGAAACGCAAAAGGTCACCAACAGTTTCACCCAAGAATCCTCATAACCAAACCGAAGGTAGAATAAAAACTACAGCTAAAATGAACAAGACCAGCAAACTCGAGAATGCACGACGAGTGAGATCAGAATCAATTTCAAGAGGAAATACACAAACACAATAGTAACTAACCACTACCCGGAAGCCACAAACAGCAAACAGAAACAAATATTATGTAAATAACAATAGAATAACTACTACTTCTCCAATACGGCTGGTCACCGCGGGGAAGAAAGACCAACTCCCTCCAAGAAGGAAAAATAAAGGCAACTGTTTAAACATATGCACACTGAAGACATTAACATTGCGAACAGAGGAAAGCCTTAAAGAGCTTGAAATTGCCCTAACTTAAAACAGGACAGACTTGGGATCAAAAAAGGCACAAAAATAAAATGGTTTTAAAGGCATATCAGACAGAATAGCCACTGTCCACTAAAGCATACCCCAACATAAAAAGAACTGGACAATTGTTGAAATATACTCCCCTACTGAACAAGCTAACAAAAAGAACATAAAAGATTTCTACAACTCCCTGATATGGTTGATAAATATTCCTGATTGGAGGAGGCCTTTGCCGAAAGGCACTCCAAAATTAGAGACATCATTTAAAAATTAGATTATTAATTTTAGATTTTAGTTAATATGTAATAATGTGTAACAATGTCACTAATTCTGGTGAAAATAAAAGGCTATTTTATTTTATTATAAAGCTACTTGACGAATTGGCTGAAATTCTGGATACGTATAGATTAAACACATCAAAATGATGTTTCCAAAATCTAAATTTTATTTAACCCATAAATTAGATAAAGCTGAAGGGTTTGTTTTTATGAACGCGCTAAGCTCGGGAATGACTGGTCCGAATTGAAAAATTCTTTGTGTTGCATAAGTCATTTATCGAGGAAGGCTATAAGCTATATATAACATCACGCTATGACCAATGGGAGCGCAGCATTAAAAGATATTTTTTTTGGAGAGATTCCATTGCGTGCGCTGCGTATTTAGTAAAAGTTGCGCAAAAATTAAGTATGACGGAATTGTTATCCTTTTAAAGTTCGGACATTACATATTGTCTATTGGTAGGGGAGCCCACGATGCTATTGCATTAACTAAATATAAAGATTAAGTGCTATTATAACAAAAAAAACCGGCCAAGTGCGAGTCGGACTCGCGCACCGAGGGTTCCATACCATGAAAGAAGTAAAACATTGAAAGAATCACTTTTTTTCATGAATTTACGAGTATAATTTACATGTAGGTACTTTTGTTGGCAAACCGCAAACGTAACTTTGTTTTTGGCGGATTATTGTTATTATCAAAAAAATTATATTAGTCAGCGAGTTTATTTTATTTTTCCTGTAAAATATACGTTAACCTCTATTGATCATAATTATTTCAGATTTTTTGATTGGTAAACTTCGGAGATAAGGGGGGGGGAACGGTATTTTTTCGACAGTTTGCCCAATAAATCAAAAACTATCAGGCTTAAAAATAAATAAAAATTAGTTTTAGAATACACAAGTAACGCCCTTTCATATGATACCCCACTCAATGTTGTTATCCCATTTTGAAATTTTATCGACCCGGTTTTCCCCCCTTTTTAAATAAAAATAAAAACAATTTTCAAATTTTTACGATTGTTATGGCGTCGGATAACTATTCTAAATTTCAAGTCGATAGCTTGAATAGTTACTGAAATAATCGAGTGTGACAGACGGACGGACGGACGGACGGACGGACGGACGGACGGACGGAGAAAGTCTCACTATAAGGGTTCCATTTTTACCATTTTGGTATGGAACCCTAAAAATGTAATATGATATTTGCAATTTCAGTGATATGGGAAGCTTGTACAGGTTTTCAAAAAATAAAAAAAATCCGGCCCTTGGCAATAATCGAAGACGTGATATCGTTAACAGTTTATAGCGTGTTTATAGTGACGACCTCCGTGGTTGAGTGGTTAGCGTGCCGGTTTTCAAGGCGCCGCCATCTCTGAGGTACCGGGTTCGATCCCCGGTCGGGGCAATGTAGAAAAATAAGTTTTCTACATTGTCTCGGGTCTGGGTGTTGTGGTACCTTCGTTGTTTCTGATTTCATTTACACAAGTGCATAAGCTACTTACTAAGGGATCGGAGTAATGTATGTGATGTTGTCCACTATTTATTTATTTATTTATAGTAATATGCGGGTACTTGCGCACCGTTTAAGCTATGTATGGATTTTCAAAGTTAACCATAATTTTTTTTAATTAGTATTGATAGTCTTACGCTTGACTACAATCATGTCTGATGGACAGCAATGATGAGATCTAGCCTCTAGCACGGAATACATAATAGTACCTAACGGTACAGAAGGCTCACTCGGCAAGATGATTAAAAAAATAGCGATTCTAGCGCTGACACAAAAAATGCAATTCAGTTCGCAATAGCGCCTGGCCACGCCTCCGGAAAAACACGCAACAAACGCAAAGTTGTGGTCTTTTTCTATCGCGTAACTTTATCGCATTCGACATACTAGGGCTACATCGTTATCGGGCGCCCGCAGCGCGTGAAATACACCGTACCCGAACTAACGCGAGCAAAGTATTCGGCGCGTGGCGGCCGTCTGAAATTAGTACGTCGAGACGCCTACCTGTATTTTCTCGATCACGTGATAAGTGGACCTGGCCTGCCTCTAGGATGGAGCGCGCTTGTAAATATAATAGTGTGGCCGCTTTACACTTACTTGAGATGATGTCGTAAAATGTATTGATGATCCCTTTACAAGAGCTGCCCGGGCTCGGGAAGTTTATATTTGAACTATGTTCGTTTGAATAATACGTCTCCATCAATATATTGAGCCAAAGCTGCAAAGCATTAATGTTATATTTATTAATCAAACTTATACAGGCTCTACAAAATAACTTATCATTTAAAAATTACTTTTGAAAAAAATATAATGCCAAATGAATACTCAAACAGAGTAAATGCTATTTTACTTCTCATGCTCGTAAATATGTTTATGCAGCGTCTAGGCTGCACAAAATGCATTTTCAAACCCATGTTATCTGAGATATTTATCGTTGATATTTAATATAATAAGTCGAGGAGTATTAGTATTATTTGATAATGTGTAATTATTAATTGATAATGATAGTACACCTATATTGAAGAGGTGCATTAATAATAACTCGACCACCATTATCGTGTTCCTCCATGTTGCATTTAGAATGACGTGACATTATTCTTAATTCAACATGGCGATAATGAAATATCTGTACATGAGGACACCCTAAGAAATTAGTAGTTTATAAAAAGCTTATAAAAATGGGAAACTCACCGTCATTGTTTTGAGGTGTGGCTCCGGATACTCCAGGTGTATAAAGTATGAGAATATCTTAATTATTCCCTCCGGAATGGAATATTTTTTACTCTTCACACACACACTTGACATAAGAAGCTGTCTTTTCTGCCTTCTGGTGTCAGAATTTCTGAAAATTTTGTTATAATATAAATAGATTTCGTTCATAACGACACTGAATGGAGATTACAAACACAAACAAATAAACAGTCTCTTGTTTTTGTTTGGTTAGTTGCAATAAACTGTTGTACATGTGTTTATTCTATTTGAATAGAGAAAAAGATGGCATAAATTTAATCAAAATTTGTTTAATTGGGTATTACAGTGCGGAATTTGATAAAATTATTACTTTACTATAACAAGTATAAAAGTATTGACTTACACTGGAAAATTTAAAAAATCCAACTAAGATTTACAAAGTTACAGGCATTTTAATTTTGGAATGGCACTTGGCAGGGTCTTCTATCCCTTTCAAAACGAAAATTTGTATGAATTCGCATGAAGCTACTATTACATTAGTAAAGTTTGACGTCACGATTTAATATCGCTGTCTCTGTCTAATGAGAAATATATAAATGCCTATAATGTTTTTATTATTTGATCAATTTAATTGGTTTTTTCAGTGTACGTCCTAATTTTTATCCTAGTTTATTTATAATTAAGTAAACTAATAAAAAATTAACAGCCTGTTGACAGACATGAACGGACCGAGGGATGGAAGGACAGACAGCAAAGTCTTAGTAATGGGGTCCCCTTTTTACCCTTTGGGTACAGAACCCTTAAAAGTATTACCTACTGGATTGCCAAACAGCGATATCAGCTTGTAGAAGCTCTATAAGGCTGTGTAACACTTCCATCAGCCGGTCTATCCTCTCGTTCCTGTCCAGCATCTCGAAGATTTCAAACTGCTCCTTCTGGTAGAACATTCCCTTGATAGTCCCTCTGAGCTCCTCTGGAGTGCTCTCTATTCTATCCAACAAGGGTCCATCTGAGCTGTCAGGCCCGAGCTCATATTCTAATCTTTGCAGGCAAAAGCTCACAATGCCCTCATCGCTGCCAAATCTTGTCCTGTTAAAAATAAATATGCAAGTGTCAAAAACTACTGCTCGTTTTCACCAACATTTAAAGAGACACCTACATAAGTCCTTTTGTGACAGTTGTAAGTGAAAACTCAAAACTGTCACATACCGGCTAGGCTTAGGCGAGTGATAGTGGAAACGGTCGTTACTACCTATCGTAATCTAAAAACTAGCTGCTTACCTAAATTCTGAAAGTTGCCAGTAAGTAGATAAATAACAATTTAAAAAAATGAAATTTTCTCTAGAGCTGTTGGGCATTTCTGAGATGGAAAAAACCCATTGAACTCATTAATGTAATGTAACCGACACCTCACACTTATCTTAACCAACACCTCACACTGTTAGAGCGCCTTCAAATTTGCCGCACGTTATTTATTTTCATAGATATATAAAGCGGCGCGCCCGCAGCGCTGCAGACGCCCTGCCACCGCGCGGCACTTTGCAGCAATTGTATGTGAATGTTATCATTCACATACATTGGCATATAAATCTATAGACCCCAGGTGTAATACTATTTTCACGAAAAAAGTGTCCTGAGAAAACCTAGGTATGCGAGGGTACATGTGTATTTTTTTGAACAAACTAAAACATTGTAATTTATGTCTTAAAACATTATTATACAGCCTAATTTTGCTTAAGTGCGATTGGAACTTTTTCGCGTTTTGGCATTCATTAGGTTCGGACACTTTTTAGCATTAACTTAGTTTATATACCACTAATTACATTTTCTGTTTTACGGACACTCCTGGAGTGCCTCATGAATCATGATTGTTTTTTTATTTATAAAAAGATAAAATTCTAAATGATAAGATGAAAACTGTATCAAATGCATGGTCGTTGAAGTACCTGTTAGTTCTTGTATTCTCCTTACTTAGCATCGATGATGTTAAAAAGTTGGTATACATATTACATACTTCTGCATTGACGCAGGGACAGTGTGTAGAAAACTGCAATGATAAAACCAGCTTGCATTTGTCTATCACCTGTGAGACAGTGTATCCAGAAGAAAGATCCTCGTGTGTATTCTGAAAAATTCTGTCTTTTTATATTACTTCAGTAGTTTTTGAAATCTTGAGAAGAATTGTTTTTTGAAACTAGAAAACGATCAAGTAACAAATAACTATACAATAGTTTAAATAAAATAAAAACATGCAAATCCTACAGGAACTGTGGATTTCTGTAGACCTTTCCAGAATAAAAAGTACCTATGTGTTAGTCCAGGGTATAACTGCCTAGATTCTCAGCCAAATCGGGTGAGGCTTTGAATCGAGTCTCTTTCATTTGAAGCCGACCTTATAAGAGAGGGTTAAAGAAAAAGAGTGAACACTAAAGAGTCAACCTCAAGCTATCACAAGGCTGAGGGCCTTATAACCTGTTCAGTAGAGTCTATTGTCATAAATAACTTAGACTACAAGAACGAACAAAGCAAGATCGGAACTTGAGGGCACCCCAACTCTGATAATTTACCTGTCTTTTAAGAGGATTAAAGATATAAGAAATGTTCAAGGCGACAGATTTCAAATCCCTTACTGCCGAATCAATTCAGTGTTTAGTTGTATGACAAATGTTCAATGATGTACATGTATGTACATATCGGTAAATGATTTTTATTTCAAAACATAATTGCACAGGGTTATATGAAATTTACCAAATCGCTCTCTGTCTGTAGTTGTTTACTTTAACAATTTAATACTAACAACTTTTGTTCTATGACTTTTCAAAATTCAGTATTAATTTGTTTCATATAAAAAATGTCATTTCTGTAAACATTACAATTTACACTGTCGCCGTGAGTTCGCGCGCCGCCTCGCCGTGCACCGCACCATTGCCCCTTGCCCATGTTACATTACAGAGTAGGAACAAGGATATCTCTGTAAAATATTGAATATTTGATATTTCTCAAAATATCGAGTAAAAAGAAGTTGTAGAACAAAAGTTATTAGTTTTAATGTAAACAAATACAGGCAGAGACAATTTGGTATTTTTATATAACCCTGTATAGATGTCAATGAAAAATGCCAATAGACTTGTAGGACAATACTTGTGAAGGTGGAGAGAGTGCAAGTTTTTTCTGGCTGGACCAAAATTAGGAATAAAATTACCAGTATGATCTCAACCACATCTTTCAGCACCGTCTCGGATAGATACTGAGTGGGTGTAATGGACATTATGCACACTTCCAACGCCCCATGCCACTGGCTTGCTTCTACTTCTAACTTCATTAATGTTGCTATTTTCATTGGTATTTCTTTTATGACTGGCTGGAATCATATTAACAAAATACTAATTATTTAATCAATCTCTTACACAAACCTTACAAAAAAAAACCGGCCAAGTGCGAGTCGGACTCGCGCACCGAGGGTTCCATACCATAAAAGAAGTAGAACATTAAAAGAATCACTTTTGTTCATGATTTTATGAGTATAATTTACATATAGGTACTTTTGTTGACAAACCGCAAACCTAACTTTGTTTTCGGCGGATTATTATTATTAGCAAAAAAAGTATAATATTTTGAGGGTTGATTTTATTTTTCCTTCTATTGATCATATTTATTTCAGATTTTTCGAATGGTAAACTTCGGAGATAAGGGGGGGGGGACGGTATTTTTTTCGACAGTTTGCCTAATAAATCAAAAACTATCAGGCATAAAAATAAATAAAAATTGGTTTTAGAATATACAAGTAACGCCCTTTCATATGATACCCCACTCAATATTGTTATCTCATTTTGAAATTTTGGCGACCCGGTTTTCCCCTTTTTTTAAATAAAAATAAAAACAATTTTCAAATTTTTACGATTGCTATAACGTCGCGTCACTATTATCTATAACTATTCTGAATTTCAAGTCGATAGCTTGAATAGTTTCTGAAATAATCGAGTGTGACGGACAGACGGAGAAAGTCTCACCATAAGGGTTCCATTTTTACCAAATTGGTATGGAACCCTAAAAATGGTCAAGTGTGAGACAGGCTTGCACAATGAGTTTTATACTTTCAATACCAATTGTCAATATTGAACTAAACAGTTCTGCACACCAAATTAAAAAACAAGTACAGGGACCCTACCACCGTGACTTAAAGTAATATTATTGTAATATTGTTTTAACATTTTCATACAATGTCAGTATGGAAATTTTAAAACAATATTACAATAATATTACTTTAGGTCACGGTGATAGGCCCCCAGTTCATGTCTGTTACATGGGAATTAAAACAGAATAAAGCAATTATTGGGAATCATTTTAAGAAACACATTTGATACTTACTGGTTTGGGGGAAGAGTGGATACAAGATTTCCTGTCTATGCAAACAGGCATATAAATCAGCTGAAAACGTTCTGCATAGTCGAAATAGGCTCTCTGAGACACCAGCTCGCACGCTCTGATAAAATTCTTTTTCTTCATACTTGGTATATCGTCCGAGCTAGATTTACGTTTATTCGAACTGGGCACTTGTTTTTTTTCCTCATTACTCGGCGCGGCTATCGGCGCGCGCGTTTCAATGTTTTGAGGAATTTCCTCCTCTCTATGTTGAGAATTCATTGTTTTTGCAATTTAAAATTAATTTATCCGGCAACCTCAAAACAGGAAAAAGCGAAGTCAAGCGATGTATGAAAATAATGAAATGGTATCCATCCTACGACCTTTGCGTTTTCAAGTGGATTGACTTGTTATAAATAAGTTATAACTGTAATAGTTATACTCTGAACACTAATAACACTAACACTTTATCCTTATCACATGCCCAGCGTACTCTTCAAAGTTCAAGTTGATTTCAATTTGAGTGTTTGCAGTTTGAAAGTTTTTGTTTTGTTTGAAGAGATCATAGACATAGACATAAAACACTATATCATAGACATAAAACACATTCAAGAGATAAGGTTGGTACCATAGACATAAAACACTATAGGGACATAAAACACGTTGGTACCACAGATCACTATTAGGCATAGAGTATGCACAGCTATTAGGTATATACAATATACCTACAATGCAAAGCAAAGACCACAAAACCATAGACATAAAACACTATAGGGATACAGTCCGACAAGACTCTCTTGGCACTTGAAGGAGGGCGCTGTTGCACAACAAAGGCAGCCATAAAATTAAAATCTCCTCAATTTTACTTCAATTTTAGTTTAAAATAATTAATAGTAAGCATAAAAAACATAACATACAATAGTGCTATACTGATAGAGCGAACTATCAAACAGTAGCACAAGATAGCGGCGTTGGTTCAAACTTTGGCCACGCGCCAAAATAGCCTTGTCGCACTGTACACAAAACTATGTATACAATGTCTGTGTTGCAAGTTAATATTTTTTTTAATTTATTTTACGGCCCTGAATACCAGTCCTTTAGGGCCTGTTGCAAGCTACTATAAAATCTCTGCTACTACCTATTATATAAAATCTCTGCTTGAAAGTGTAGAGTTAAAGAAATTAATCCGAGATTTGCGAGTTGCTCACTTAAAACTCTTTACTCGGACTGATTTCCTAGAATAGACATTTTTATGCAAAAATTTTGATATAAACTTGTAAAGAAGTAACTGCCATTCTCGCAAAAATGACTGCCATAAGCCTATTATGTGAAATTAACGTACATATTGCAAAAAACCACGTAAATTTTGAATTTCGTGGGCAGACCTGTTGAGTTCGCCTTAACCATCAAACTCAAGATAATCTGCTAAAGGTTATTTTTTAAATTATTTAAGCTCTAGGAGTCTTTCATAAGCTCTATGTAGAAAATAAAAGGGTATAAAAAATATACCCTTTATTCTATAAGCTCCCCCTTGTATATTATTGTTCATGCGCTGGTCAAACAACACAGGAAATGAGCTAACTTATAACTTATTTTCGTGACGTCACAACTTCAGTGTTGCCGAAATCAGAAAAAACAAATAAGTTGCTATCTCGTTTAGCGTAAACAATCCTGAATTAGTTAGAAAGAGACAACGTGCTGTTTGTTATAGCTATGTCGATTTCACGCAACATTTAAACGTATATGTTTGTGTAGAAAACTACAGCTGCTCCACTTGTAGTTTCGTTCCTCGTAGTCTGAGCCATACTCTGTGATCTGAGCTGACAGCAGACAGCTGACAAAATTAAAAACATTAAAAAGTGAAGTAAAAACTAAAAGTAAAAACCACAGAGTACATTGAATATAGGGGTAGTAAAAACTGAATAAAAACATAGGTTTATCAAAAAAATAAATATTGAAAATATTTTCTTTTTTCAATTTGCAGCAGTGTTTTACTTTTTAGAGTTATACTTTTCTTGATTCAGCCCGTGTAATTTTTGTGCATTTAGTTAGAAAAAAAAGTCGGATTGTGACTCAAGGTATGATAAGTATAAAGATAGCGTGGTTTATTTTTAACTCTATAAACCTTTACCGAATTGATCAATGCAAAAAAATTGTTCCATATTTTTTGAGTTGTTGATGTCGAGACGTTACTAACAAAACTTATGTAGTAACTTTACTTTTTTAGGTGTTGATTGTGATGCATAAAAATGACATCAAAAGTAGAAAATGAAGATGATTCATTTATAATAATCCTGGGTTCTTCCCCCGGAGCCAGTATGGATGTTGAGCAGTGCAACAGTGTTGTGAATGGGGACATGGCTAACTCACAGATAGAGGACGCTATGAAGGACTTGTCTGTGGAAGCCAATATGGCTTTTAAAGCACAGTTCCATCTTGGAGATAGTGTGAGTATATAAATAAAATTATAACCACTAACTTCAAGCCAGAAGAAGGGTGTTTAAGCAATACCTTTAATTTCCAGAAGACAAGAAAAATTAATAAGATAGTGTTCAATCAAGATCACTTTAACTGAAAATTTGCATGTGCCTCATGAGACGCACATGTCTAATGTCTATAGACATGTACAAATAATTTCAGTTAAAGAGATCTATTGAATAAAAACCTATTAGGTTTTTTTTGTCTTCTGAGTCTCCTGAAAAGCAGGGGTAAATACTTGTACGCCCCTCTGGCTTGAAGCCCGCAATAGGGTTAAATTATTTTTAATTTTTTAAAAGGTATGGATGTAAATGATAGTTATGCCCTACTAGCAGATACCCGCGGCTTCGCACGCGTAAATTTTAGTTTTAACTATTCTACGGGAACCATCCATTTTCCGGAATAAAAAGTACCCTTTGTGTTAATTTACATGAAATCTATCTTCATTTCAACTTTAAACCAAAATTTTTCAGTAGTTGTGCGTGAAGGAATATATTTTCTCCCGCAAGAATTTCTGTTGTTCCCTATTATTACGAAAACAATGGATTTTCCCGAAAAAAAATGTTGATTCTAGGATATAATCTATCTCCATTCCAAATTTCAGCCCAATCGGTTCAGAAGTGACGGCACGATGGAGTATTTCTCCTGCATGAATATCTGCTATTTAAGTATTTTCTCAGAAACCATGGATTTTCCCAGGATAAAAATTTGCCTATGTATTAATCCAGAATAAAACCTATCCCCTTTTTGAATTTCAGTCATATCCGTTCAGTAATTACAGGGTAAAATAGTATTTTTCACACGTGAATATCCATTTTTCAGTTTTCCCGCGGAAACCATGGATTTTCCTGGGATAAAAAGTAGCCTTCGTATTAGTCCAGGATATAATCTATCCCTATTCCAAATTTCAGCCAAATCAGTTCGGTAATTACGACATTAAGGAATATTTTTCCCGCGTGGATTTCTCTTTTTCACTTTTATCATAGAAACCATGGAATTTTCCGGGATGAAAAGTAGGCTTTGTAATAATCCGGGATAAAATCCATCTCCTCTCCGAATTTCAGTGATATCAGTTCAGTAATTACTGCGGAAAGTAGTATTTTTCGCGCGTGAACATCAGTGTTTCAGGTTTCCCGCGAAAACCATGGATTTTTCCGGGATGAAAAGTAGAATATCTATTAATTCTAGACATAATCTATCTCCATTCCAAATTTCAGGCAAAGTTCAGTAATTACGATGTGAAGGAATATTTTCCCCTCGTGGATTTCACTATTATCATAGAAACCATGAAATTTTCCAGGATGAAAAGTAGCCTATGTATTAATCCAGGATAAAATCTACCTCTTTTCCGAATTTCAGTCATATCCGTTAAGTAATTACAGCGTGAAGTAGTATTTTTACCGCGTGAATATCAGTTTTTCAGTTTTCCCGCGGACATCATAGATTTTTCCGGGATGAAAAGTAGCTTTTGTATTATTCCAAGATATAATCTATCTCGATTTTAAATTTCAGCCAAATCAGTTCAGTAATTACGGCATGAAGGAATATTTTTCACGCGTGGATTTCTGTTTTTCACTATTATCATAGAAACCATGGAATTTTCCTGGATGAAAAGTAGGCTTTGTAATAATCTGGGATAAAATCTATCTCCTTTCCGATTTTCAGTCATATCAGTTCAGTAATTACAGCGTAAATTAGTATTTTTCGCGTGAGAACCTCAATGTTTCAGGTTTCCCGCGGAAACTATGGATTTTTCCGGGATGAAAAGTAGCCTTTATATTGATCCAGGATATAATCTATCTCCATTCCAAATTCCAGCCAAATCGGTTGTGCACTTGCGGCATGAAGATTTTTTTCCGCGTGAATTTCGGTTTTTTATTAATCCCACGGGAACCATGAATTTTTTCGGGACGAAAAGTAACCTCCGTATTAATTCAGGATATAGTCTATCTTTATTCCAAACTTCAGCCATATCAGTTCGGTAATTACGGCGTGAAGAAGTATTTTTCTCGCGAGAATATCGGTTTTTCACTTTTCCTGCAAAAACCATGGATTCTTCCGGGATAAAAAGTACCCTATTTATTAACCCAGCATATAATCTATCTCCATTCCAAATTCCAGCCAAATCGGTTGTGCACTTGCGGCATGAAGATTTTTTTTCCGCGTGAATATCGGTTTTTTACTAATCTCACGGGAACCATGAATTTTTTCGGGACGAAAAGTAGCCTCCGTATTAATCCAGGATATAGTCTATCTTTATTCCAAATTTCAGCCATATCAGTTCAGTAATTACGGCGGGAAGTAGTATTTTTCCCGCGTGAATATCGGTTTTTCCCTTCTCCTGCAAAACCCATGGATTTTTCCGGGATGAAAAGTACCCTATTTATTAACCCAGGATATAATCTATCTCCATTCCAAATTTCATCCAAATCGGTTGTGTACTTGCGGCGTGAGATTTTTTTTCCGCGTGAATTTCGGTTTTTAACTTATCCCACGGGAACCATGAATTTTTTCGGGATGAAAAGTAGCCTATGTAATAATGCAAGACATAATATACCTCCATTCCAAATTTTAGCCAAATCGGTACAGTAGTTGCGACGTGAAGACGTATTTTAACTTGATAAAATCCAAACTTCGGACCCCCGTTTCACCCCCTTAGAGGGTGAATTTTGAAAAATCCTTTCTTAGTGCTCCCCTAGACCTTATAAGGTATCTGTGTGCCAAATTTGGAGTCTCTAGACCCAGCGGTTTGGGCTGTGCGTTGATATGTCAGTCAGTCAGTTTCTTCTTTTATATATTTAGATAAAAGACCTTGCATGTATGGAATCTCATACCAGGCTGTATTTCGGGATTAGGAAAATAAACTGCTTCATAAAAAAATAAAAAATACAATTTATTCTTAAAATATTCAATTTTTGGTTTCAATTTGTGACAAAACTTCATACCGCCTTTCTTCTTTAAATAGATGAACAAAATTACCACCTGTGTAAACATACTCATAATTTGTTGAATATTAAAGACTATTATTACTTCTCTTGTTAAATTTAAAATGTATTTTATTTTAATAAAACATCATAGATTTCCCTCATGGATATTCAATGTGGAATGCACTTTTAAAGATAACATAATATATAATTTGCTTAGTCAGAGATAAGTTACTGCACTCCAGGGGAATTACTTTGTACTTGAATATTATTTATTTATTTAACACTTTATTTGTACACCACAAAATAATATTACAACTAAGAAGTAAAAATTAACTAGTACAAAAGGCGGCCTTATCGCTAAGTAGCGATCTCTTCCAGGCAACCTACAGATAAGGAAAATACAGAGGAACCACGGACTGCAGGTGGTGCAATACTATAACAAATATACTTAAATTCAAATAAGTACATACTACTACATACACTAGATTACACAAATAAAAATAATAAAATAAATATTATAAAAAACTAATATAATAAACTCGCCGGCATATTTAGTGGAACATAAAAAAAGGTTTGATATCAGTATCATATAAAGTTGCTGGCTGGTTTATACGTTATTTAATTTAAAAAGAAATATTTTCAAATTAAGAAAACAACTGAACATCACATTTTATGCAATTGTTTTAATTTTATTCAAATACACCTTATCTGGAGCGAACTTCGAGAATTTCTTCCTTCTGAGTTTGATTTAAAATTTCATTGAAATACTGTTTTTTGTTAGTTTTTTTTAATCGCGTATCTTTCTGGAGTTGATGACTGAATTATGCCTGACTTAGCCCCAACGGAGATTGCCAGGGCACTCGAAATGCGAAGAAATGGTCAAACCTACAGAGTGATAGCCAGAGATCTTCGTCGACCAGTTTAAACGATCCATCGCAGTATCCAACGGTTCAGGGAGACCGGTACTTATGTGAGAAGAGCAGGACAAGGCAGAAAAAGACGCACTTCGAGTAGGGATGATCGTTTCATTCGGCTCCGTGTACGTAGGAACCCCCGTTTGACGGCCGTCCAAGCCCGACATGAGTTAGAAGCAGTGCGGGGTGTAACCGTAAGTGAGCGTACGGTACGAAGAACGCTCGAAGAAGCTGGTTTGGGTTCATTTGTGCCCGCCAAGGCTCCAAGGCTCGAGGTAAATTATCGTAGAAACAAGTTAACTTTTGCTCAGGAACATCGACTTTGGAACGCGGACCAATGGAGTAAGGTATTGTTTAGTGATGAGTGCAGAATTCTCTTAAATCAAATTGACGGCAGGCAAAGAATATACAGACGCAAAGGAGAACGATACATTCAGACAAATTTTGAAACTACAGTTGCATACGGTGGTGGATCAATAATGGTTTGGGCGGGCATTTGTTTGGGAGCTCGCACAGACTTGGTAGTGATTGACAGAGGGAGTCTGACTGCAGACCGCTATATCAGAGAAGTTTTAGAAGAAAATGTCGTACCGTTTGCCCCATATATCGGTGACGATTTTGTTTTTATGCAGGATAATGCTCTGCCGCATACCGCTCGGGTAACTCAAGCTTATCTTAATGATATGAAT
This sequence comes from Coenonympha glycerion, assembly GCA_963855885.1. NCBI lineage: Eukaryota > Metazoa > Arthropoda > Insecta > Lepidoptera > Nymphalidae > Coenonympha > Coenonympha glycerion. The sequence continues at coordinate 2,071,348 of OY979646.1, forward strand.
ATCACTGTTATGGAGTGGCCGGCGAGATCACCGGATATGAACCCAATAGAGCACGTTTGGGACTTGCTGAAAAGAAAAGTTAAGTCCAGAATTCCAGCTCCTGCCAACGTGGGAGAACTGCGAATCGCCGTAGTTGAGGAATGGCGGAGACTATCCCAGGAGACCATCGATAACATCATTCTCAGTATGCCTAGACGGGTAGAAACTTTAATAAGAGCACGTGGAGGAAATACGCGATATTAATCACCATTTTTCTAATTTAATTAATTGTAATTTTAATATAAAATTTCACTTTTCCAGGTTACATGAAAAGTTCAAAAATGTACCATTTTTCACAAATAGCCTTTACTCGCAAAATCTGTTCTTAATGTGATCTCATTTTAAGTAAAAACAAATGAAACTTTAAATAACAAAAGAAATGTAGTAAGTAGATTTTAAAATAAAACCATATTTTTTTAATTATGGACCTTTTTTTTATGTTCCGCTAAATATGCCGGCGAGTTTATATACTCAATACCCAATAATTATAATATATTATGTATATATTAAATGTGTGTCTGTTTGTTTAGTCACCAGTCTCATCACCATTTCATGCTCCTATATCTCTGGTCTCAGAATCGTAGAGGTTTTTCTAAAGCCTACCACATGCAACCAAAGCATTCCTCACAATGAATCTTCTGTACTAGTAAAGGGACTAGTGAAAGAAAAGACTGGGTGATAAAGAATGACACAGAGAACGCTTTTATATAGATATTTCTATTTCAATCCATGAAGACGCGCCCCACTCTGTCAAAATGAGCTTATGATTTAATTGATTCGTATGGAGTTTGACCGAGTGGATCGTCATCGTCAGCATCATCGTGGATTGAAATTCTTATAAAAGTATATTTCTCTCTCTAAAATAATAATATGTAAGTAAGTACAATAATGTAGTAAATAATGAATATACATAGAAAGCATACGCGGGCGCGGGTGAGGACCGTTTTAATGGGGAGCAAAAGGTAATTTCACATTACGATCCCGACTCCTCCGTCCTGACTGTGCATTGGCTGCTTGTTGTGTCTTGTTTGGCAATTGCGCGTTGTCTTAAAAATGTCAAATAAATGTCACGCCGCTACAGTATAACACAATCTTTATAGCCCTCGCCAGCCAGTATGATGGTTGCCAGCACTTTAATAACGGACGACAGAAGCACAGAGGAGCTCCAAAAGCGGTTCGGAGAGCTCCTGGACGAGAACGTGGTCCTCAAGGAGACGTTGAAACAGAACAACGACTCCATGAAGGAGCAATTCATGCTGATCGCGTCCTGCCAAGAGGACATGCTGAGAACGCACAGGCTGCACAAGGAGAAGTTTGATGAGACTAGGGAGCTTGTTGAAAGGGTAAGTCATAAAGGAGCGATTAATGCTGATCGCGTCCTGCCAAGAGGACATGCTGAGGACGCACAGGCTGCACAAGGAGAAGGTTGATGAGACTAGGGAGCTTGTTGAAAGGGTAAGTCATGAAGGAGCGATTAATGCTGATCGCGTCCTGCCAAGAGGACATGCTGAGGACGCACAGGCTGCATAAGGAGAAGGTTGATGAGACTAGGGAGCTTGTTGAAAGGGTAAGTCATGAAGCAGCAATTCATGCTGATCGCGTCCTGCCAAGAGGACATACTGAGGACGCACAGGCTGCATAAGGAGAAGTTGATGAGACAAGGGAGCTTGTTGAAAGGGTAAGTCATGAAGCAGCGATTCATGCTGATCGCGTCCTGCCAAGAGGACATACTGAGGACGCACAGGCTGCATAAGGAGAAGTTGATGAGACAAGGGAGCTTGTTGAAAGGGTAAGTCATGAAGGAGCAATTCATGCTGATCGCGTCCTGCCAAGAGGACATGCTGAGGACGCACAGGCTGCACAAGGAGAAGTTTGATGAGACAAGGGAGCTTGTTGAAAGGGTAAGTCATGAAGGAGCAATTAATGCTGATCGTGTCCTTCCAAGAGGACATGCTGAGGACGCACAGGCTGCACAAGGAGAAGTTTGATGTGACAGACAGATGAGCTTGTAGAAAGGGTATAAGCCGCAGTGATTCTTTTTTTTTTTTCTGGTGTGTGCAGAGGAGTTTCACTTTTGTACTTAGGTACAAAAACTACAAGTATATCCCGCCGACCGCCCAGCTGTTTAATTAGGACCATTAAAAGAAAAAGATGGGAGATAAAGTAACGCAACAGAAAGAGAGCACTATGTTTAGGTTAATATTAAAGTCGTAGGTATAAGTAGCCTGCCGTGCTTAGTACCGCCGTCCTGTTTCCCCTTTTGACCTAGCGTGAGGCGACATATTGCGTTGAGGGCAAAATACACTAGAGCGATAATCGTTTCGGCCGACGGACGTCCACTGCTGGACAAAGGCCTCCTTCAATGGATTTCAAACAGACAATGTTTTGCGCTACGAGGTACATTAAGAGGGTAGCGGAAAGTCGCTGTATCCAGCGATTTTCCGCTTCCCTCTTAATGTCATCAATCCGTCTGGTCGGAGTCTGCCAACATTGCGTTTTCCCGTGCGGGGTCGCCATTCCAGCATTTTAGGTCCCCAACCTCCATCGGTTCTACGAGCTATGTGCTCCGCCATTGCCACTGTAGCTTTGCGATACATTGAGCTATGTCGATGGATATGTGTCTAGTGATCTCCTCATTTCTGAGCTATAATGAAATTTTAGAACTGATTTACTTCTGATTACAGCTACGGCAAGAAAACAAACAGCTCAAACTGGACATAACCCGTTTGTCAGAAGGCGAGGTTCCCATCAACAGTGAGACGGGCGAGAGCAAGTCAGGCGCCTCGTCCGGGGTAGAGTTCGTGACCTCGCCGGACGACGACACCATAGAGAAGCTCACGGCGCAGCTAGAGCTGGTGGAGAAACAAAGGAGACAGGTAACATAACCCGTCTCAAACTGGACATAACCCGTTTGTCAGAAGGCGAGGTTCCCATCAACAGTGAGACGGGCGAGAGCAAGTCGGGCGCCTCGTCCGGGGTGGAGTTCGTGACCTCGCCGGACGACGACACCATAGAGAAGCTCACGGCGCAGCTAGAGCTGGTGGAGAAACAAAGGAGACAGGTAACATAACCCGTCTCAAACTGGACATAACCCGTTTGTCAGAAGGCGAGGTTCCCATCAACAGTGAGACGGGCGAGAGCAAGTCGGGCGCCTCGTCCGGGGTGGAGTTCGTGACCTCGCCGGACGACGACACCATAGAGAAGCTCACGGCGCAGCTAGAGCTGGTGGAGAAACAAAGGAGACAGGTAACATAACCCGTCTCAAACTGGACATAACCCGTTTGTCAGAAGGCGAGGTTCCCATCAACAGTGAGACGGGCGAGAGCAAGTCGGGCGCCTCGTCCGGGGTGGAGTTCGTGACCTCGCCGGACGACGACACCATAGAGAAGCTCACGGCGCAGCTAGAGCTGGTGGAGAAACAAAGGAGACAGGTAACATAACCCGTCTCAAACTGGACATAACCCGTTTGTCAGAAGGCGAGGTTCCCATCAACAGTGAGACGGGCGAGAGCAAGTCGGGCGCCTCGTCCGGGGTGGAGTTCGTGACCTCGCCGGACGACGACACCATAGAGAAGCTCACGGCGCAGCTAGAGCTGGTGGAGAAACAAAGGAGACAGGTAACATAACCCGTCTCAAACTGGACATAACCCGTTTGTCAGAAGGCGAGGTTCCCATCAACAGTGAGACGGGCGAGAGCAAGTCGGGCGCCTCGTCCGGGGTGGAGTTCGTGACCTCGCCGGACGACGACACCATAGAGAAGCTCACGGCGCAGCTAGAGCTGGTGGAGAAACAAAGGAGACAGGTAACATAACCCGTCTCAAACTGGACATAACCCGTTTGTCAGAAGGCGAGGTTCCCATCAACAGTGAGACGGGCGAGAGCAAGTCGGGCGCCTCGTCCGGGGTGGAGTTCGTGACCTCGCCGGACGACGACACCATAGAGAAGCTCACGGCGCAGCTAGAGCTGGTGGAGAAACAAAGGAGACAGGTAACATAACCCGTCTCAAACTGGACATAACCCGTTTGTCAGAAGGCGAGGTTCCCATCAACAGTGAGACGGGCGAGAGCAAGTCGGGCGCCTCGTCCGGGGTGGAGTTCGTGACCTCGCCGGACGACGACACCATAGAGAAGCTCACGGCGCAGCTAGAGCTGGTGGAGAAACAAAGGAGACAGGTAACATAACCCGTCTCAAACTGGACATAACCCGTTTGTCAGAAGGCGAGGTTCCCATCAACAGTGAGACGGGCGAGAGCAAGTCGGGCGCCTCGTCCGGGGTGGAGTTCGTGACCTCGCCGGACGACGACACCATAGAGAAGCTCACGGCGCAGCTAGAGCTGGTGGAGAAACAAAGGAGACAGGTAACATAACCCGTCTCAAACTGGACATAACCCGTTTGTCAGAAGGCGAGGTTCCCATCAACAGTGAGACGGGCGAGAGCAAGTCGGGCGCCTCGTCCGGGGTGGAGTTCGTGACCTCGCCGGACGACGACACCATAGAGAAGCTCACGGCGCAGCTAGAGCTGGTGGAGAAGCAGAGGAGACAGGTAACTAGAAACTGGACATAACCCGTTTGTCAGAAGGCGAGGTTCCCATCAACAGTGAGACGGGCGAGAGCAAGTCGGGAGCCTCGTCCGGGGTAGAGTTCGTGACCTCGCCGGATGACGACACCATAGAGAAGCTCACGGCGCAGCTGGAGCTGGTGGAGAAGCAGAGGAGACAGGTAACTGTGACCACCCTCAACTGGTTCAAGCCAACTATGCGGAAGAACTGTTTTTAACACTATACAAGTCAGTACTTGACTGTGTATTCACCTGATGCTAGGTGATGATTCAGCCGACAGTGTTATCGTACTTCGAAGGTATAAGTAAACTCACCCTTAACGGTTTCTACACAGCATCGCGCTGGATCTCTAAATCGCTTTTACTAATGCTGGCGGCAAAACAAGCTTTTTTGGCACCGATAAACTGGCGAAATTTTTTGCACCGTCCGCCCTCTCCACAGCATTTATCTATTCACGTGCGTCACAATTATGATACTGGGATGCTTGCACGATGATCGCGGCGAACACCGTCGACGACAGACGATTATGCAAGTGACGATCATCGCCGATAGTCCAGAGGAGCGATTATTAGCTGTTGTTGATGAATGTACGTTCACAGGTGATAGTCGATAACGAGAAGCTGTCGTGGCAGAAGGAGTCACTGGAGCACATCGTCGACGCAACCTCGAAAGAGAGGGACGATGCTAAGGAGAAACTGAAAAATGCCGAGGTATTCCGTACTAATTTTTTTTTCTAAAAATACGTTACTTGACTGATCTCACCTGGGGGCCTACCACCGTGACTTAAAGCAATATTATTGTAATATTGTTTAGACATTTTATACAATGTCAGTATGGAAATTTTAAAACAATATTACAATAATATTACTTTAGGTCACAGTGGTAGGCCCCCTGATGGCAAGTGGAGATGCAGCCGATGATATTATTGTACTAACTTGGAAGGGGTCAAAAAACTCTCCCCTAATGGTTTCTAATTTCTATTCAATATCGTGACGGAACGCTAAATCGCTTGGTGGCGCGTCTTTGCTGGTAGGGTGGTAACTAGCCATGGCCGAAGCCTTCCATCAGATTGGACCTGAGCCAATTTAGAAATCACAAAGTTCTAAAAAAGTCCGTGGCTAGAATGAACCCCACTCAAATCTGAGCGCAGGCCACTAAGCCATGGAGGTCATCTAAAATCTCCGACCAAAACCGTCTGATTTTGTTTCAGCTGCTTCTATCAAACAAGGAAAACGATCACGCGCAAGAGTTACACAAGCTGAACTTCATCATAAACGATTTGCAAGCCAAACTCAAATCTTCAAGCTCCGTAAGTATTTACATATTTTTTTTTATTCAATATTGCCTTACGGTTGAACACAATCTCATCTGATGGAAAGTGACGATGTGGTCGGCGATGAAGCGCGCTTATCGAGAAGATGTACCCCTTTTTAGGGTTCCATACCAAAATGGAACCCTTATGGTGAGACTTTCTCCGTCCGTCCGTCCGTCCGTCCGTCCGTCACACTCGTTTAAAGGTTGTAAGTTACGGGAACCACATATTTCGGGAGAGCATTCAAAATCTTAGCCATGCATATTGCATACTAAAAATGAATGAAACACTCTGTACTGGTGGTAAAGCGACGACAGGGAAGAAACCCGCCCGGTGTCTGGCAATGCGGTTTTTTACACGACTGCCCAAAAAAAGGAGTGTAATGATTTTAGGGTTCATGTATGTATGTATGTATACAGCCTGCCATACGAATTTATCTGTTCAACTAAAATAACTTGTTTCTTACTTTTTAGTTCGTTTTATAACGGGGTAGTCGTGTTTCTTAATTTTTTAATTAATTATTTTTACTAACCATAAGCAAAGTATGAAAACCCCATAGAGTGCAGATGCTAGTATGCTTAAATAATAAATAATAAATAAATAAATATTATAGTGGACAACATCACATACATTGCTCCGATCCCTAAGTAAGTAGCTTATGCACTTGTGTTAAGGAAATCAGAAACAACAAAGGTACCACAACACCCAGACCCGAGACAATGTAGAAAACTTATTTTTCTACATTGCCCCGACCGGGGATCGAACCCGGAACCTCAGAGATGGCGGCGCCTTGAAAACCCGCACGCTAACCACTCAACCACGAAGGTCGTTTGTTAATTTGTAGAACGTGTCGCCCGAGGAGCTAGCCAAACGGGACGCTTACATACAACAGCTGGAGACAAAGCTGTCAGCACACCAGAACGAGCTCAAGAAGGCGCAGATTAAAATACTTGACTTGGAAAACATTAAGGTGAGCTGTGACAAAGTTCCATACCAACAGTGCTCAAAAACACTACCACAGACCTAGAAAACAATATGGACAGGTAAAATAGTCACGGTAAGTTTGTAGACGGGGGTCTACAAACTTACCGTGACTATTTTTAACTGTCAAGTGGCGTATAATATGTATGGTAAGTAATGACGAAGTACGCTTCGCTAAGAAGACGAGAAATATGTGACGTATGTTAAAGTCAAAAATTTCTCAAATATGGCGTCCTTACCGCCCACAACAGTACGGTAACGCTGACAGCACATAATATTATCGCCTACATTAGCGCCATTTTGCAGTTTTCACAAATTGAAAATGCATCATTTTTAATTTTCAGGGCTGAGCCTAAAAATACTAAAAATAAATGCGTGACGTCACTATAAGTGCTGATCTATATATATAAAAGAATGAGGCATTTTGGTTTGTTCCACGGATTCCGCCTAAACTATAGGTCGTAGAGATCTGAAATTTGGTGTCTAGGTAGATATTAGGTCATGAATTCGTACTAAGACGGGGATTCCAGAAATTCAAATTGTAAGGGGTAAAAATCGTACATTAAAGGGATTTTCCCATACAAAAGTGATTTTTTTTCGTTGTTCCAGGAATTCCCGAAAAGCTAAAAGTCGTAGAGCTCTGAAATTTGGTGCCTAGGTAGATATTAGGTCATGAATTCGTACTAAGACGGGGATTCCAGAAATTCAAATCCTAAGATGTAAAAATCGTACATTAAAGGGATTTTCCTATACAAAAGTGATTTTTTTTTCGTTGTTCCAGGAATTCCCGAAAAACTAAAAGTCGTAGAGATCTGAAATTTGGTACCTAGGTCGATATAAGGTCATGAATTCGTACTAAGACGGAGATTCCAGAAATTCAAATCCTAAGGGGTAAAAATCGTACATTAAAGGGATTTTCCCATACAAAAGTGATTTTTTTTTCGTTGTTCCAGGAATTCCCGAAAAACTAAAAGTCGGAGAGATCTGAAATTTGGTACCTAGGTCGATATTAGGTCATGAATTCGTACTAAGACGGGGATTTCAGAAATTCAAATTTTAAGGGGTAAAAATCGTACATTGAAGGGATTTTCCCATACAAAAGTGATTTTTTCGTTGTTCCAGGAATTCCCGAAGAACTAAAAGTAGTTCAGATCTGAAAATTGGTACCTAGGTTTTTATCAGGTTATAAAATCAATTCGTACTCAGTTTTTTCGGGGATTCTTGAAATCCAAATTTTGAAGTGGCCGCCATTTTGAACTTTTTTACTAGGCCGCCTTTTGTACTAATTAATTTTTTTACTTCGTAGTTTTAGTATTATGTTTTGTGGTGTACAAATAAAGTGTTAAATAAATAATAAATAAATAAACTTTTTTGTTACTGGGCCGATTGCTTTGAAAATCGGTATTTGAGTATCGCATCAAACATAGAGAACGAATTTATGGTCAGAATTAAAAAAAGTGGCCGCCATTTTGAACTTTTTTGTTACTGGGCCGATTGCTCTAAAAATCGATATTTGAGTATCGCAACAAGCATGGAGAAGGAATATATGGTCAGAATTAAATAAAGTGGCCGCCATTTTGAACTTTTTTGTTACTGGGCCGATTGCTCTGACAATCGATATTTGAGTACCGCAACAAGCATGGAGAAGGAATTCGTGGTCAAAATTTAAAAAAAGTGGCCGCCATTTTGAACTTTTTTGTTACTGGGCCGATTGCTCTGAAAATCAATATTTGAGTATCGCAACAAGCATGAAATAGGAATTTGTGGTCAAAATTTAAAAAAAGTGGCCGCCATTTTGAACTTTTTTGTTACTGGGCCGATTGCTTTGAAAATAGATATTTGAGTATCGCAGCAAGCATAGAGAAAGAATTTATGGTCAGAATTTAAAAAAATGGCCGCCATTTTGAACTTTTTTGTTACTGGGCCGATAGCTCTGAAAATCGATATCTGAGTATCGCGACAAGCATGGAGAAGGAATTTGTGGTCAAAATTAAAAAAAAAGTGGCCGCCATTTTGAACTTTTTTGTTACTGGGCCGATTGCTTTGATAATCGATATATGAGTATCGCAGCAAGCATAGAGAACGAATTTATGGTCAGAATTAAAAAAAGTGGCCGCCATTTTGAACTTTCGTGTTACTGGGCCGATTGCTTTGAAAATCGATATTTGAGTATCGCAACAAGCATACAAAAAGAATTTATTGTCAGAATTAAAAAAAGTGGCCGCCATTTTGAACTTTTTTGTTACTGGGCCGATTGCTTTGAAAATCGATATATGAGTATCGCAGCAAGCATAGAGAACGAATTTATGGTCAGAATTAAAAAAAGTGGCCGCCATTTTGAACTCTTTTGTTACTGGGCCGATTGCTTTGAAAATCGATATTTGAGTATCGCAACAAGCATACAGAAAGAATGTGTGGGTAAAATTTAGAAAAGTGGCCGCCATTTTGAACTTTTTTGTTACTGGGCTGATTGCTTTGAAAATCGATATATGAGTATCGCAGCAAGCATAGAGAACGAATTTATGGTTAGAATTAAATAAAGTGGCCGCCATTTTGAACTTTTTTGTTTCTGGGCCGATTGCTCTGAAAATTGGTATTTGAGTATCGCAACAAGCATGGAGAAGGAATTTGTGGTCAAAATTTAAAAAAGTGGCCGCCATTTTGAACTTCTTTCTTACCGGGCCAATTGCTTTGAAATTCGATATTTGAGTATCGCAGCAAGAATAGAGAAAGAATTTATGGTCAGAATTAATAAAAGTGGCCGCCATTTATTATGGACAGACGGGCAGACAGTGTAGTCTCAGTAATAGGGTTCCCGCCTTTTTCCCTATAGGTACGGTACCTTAATTGAACTACGAGTATATTAAACTTTTTGTAACAACAAGGAAGAATTTGTCTTCTTAATATTATTAAAATAAATGGCAGTTAAGACAGGCATTTTAGTAATTAAATGCCTGAGGATGTAAAGCAGAGGTTAAACGCGAGCGAAGCCGCGGGCGTCCGCTAGTCCTTTATAAATCAATGAGGGTAACTCAGCATATGAACATTGACAAAAAATGTTGGTGCTCATGACGCCACATGTCACGCAAAGCTAGTTTAGAATGAATGAATAGTTATGTTATCTCTGTATCTATGTTATTGGTTTAAGTCAAACAAACACCGGTTGAAAAAAAATTTGAGAGTTTGATACTCTTTCACGCCACAGCGACTGAACCATTATCGTTGAAATTTGGAATATACATACCTAGATAGCTTATCACGTGGGTTAAAAAATCTCCGAGTAGTCAACGGTTTCCACGGGATTCGTATAAAGCCCGAAATAAACACGGGCGAAGCCGCGGGCAATACCTAGTAATACTATAACTATGTTTCATACTCAACATAAGCTCAGAGTGACTCTGGAGTCAACCCCGATGTTAGGCGTTATTACTCAAAATGCGAACGCGCTCTTGATTTTCCTTTATCTCCAGTTGGAGTACACACAGCACAAGTCGGGCGCGGCGGAGACTGCGAAGATGTACAAAGAACAACTGCAGGAGCTGAACAATAGGATAAAACAAATACAGACTGTTGTGAGTGTTAATAATTTATTCTAACTGCGAATTTTTGTACATTGACCATAGAATCTGCTAGATTCTTTTAGGGACTTTTTGAACCGCTGAACGGAATTTCGCCAAATAGAGCTGAAAACCGCCCTAAATTTTGTCTTCGCATTAAACCGGTTTATTATTTTGGAAGCAAAGACGTTTGAGCAGTTTGACAAAGACAGAAATATTTTAGACGTTAAATTAGTGTCAGTTTAGAGATTTTGCACAGCACAATTGTCTCGATTGGCTCAAGTTACACATGGAGTGACGTAGAACTCTTTGAACAAACAAGCTCTCAACTCTTTGAGCAAACTGAAGCTTCGCAAACAAACAACGTACGTCTTCAAGCTCATGCACAGGTGTTGTCTCTAGGTGTTCCAGCCGGTGCATGTCTCAGTGAGCGCGGAGGGCGACGCGTCGTCGGAGTATGCCGCGCAGGCGGCCAGCGTGAAGCTGTACGACAGGACGCTCAAACACCTCGCGCAGCTGCTCAACAACTTGACCAACGGGTGAGCGAGAGAGACAGCAGCTCCTCCAGGTGTTCCAGCCGGTGCATGTCTCAGTGAGCGCGGAGGGCGACGCGTCGTCGGAGTACGCCGCGCAGGTGGCCAGCGTGAAGCTGTACGACAGGACGCTCAAACACCTCGCGCAGCTGCTCAACAACTTGACCAACGGGTGAGCGAGACAGACAGCAGCTCCTCCAGGTGTTCCAGCCGGTGCATGTCTCAGTGAGCGCGGAGGGCGACGCGTCGTCGGAGTACGCCGCGCAGGCGGCCAGCGTGAAGCTGTACGACAGGACGCTCAAACACCTCGCGCAGCTGCTCAACAACTTGACCAACGGGTGAGCGGAAGAGACAGCAGCTCCTCCAGGTGTTCCAGCCGGTGCATGTCTCAGTGAGCGCGGAGGGCGACGCGTCGTCGGAGTACGCCGCGCAGGCGGCCAGCGTGAAGCTGTACGACAGGACGCTCAAACACCTCGCGCAGCTGCTCAACAACTTGACCAACGGGTGAGCGAGAGAGACAGCAGCTCCTCCAGGTGTTCCAGCCGGTGCATGTCTCAGTGAGCGCGGAGGGCGACGCGTCGTCGGAGTACGCCGCGCAGGCGGCCAGCGTGAAGCTGTACGACAGGACGCTCAAACACCTCGCGCAGCTGCTCAACAACTTGACCAACGGGTGAGCGAGAGAGACAGCAGCTCCTCCAGGTGTTCCAGCCGGTGCATGTCTCAGTGAGCGCGGAGGGCGACGCGTCGTCGGAGTACGCCGCGCAGGCGGCCAGCGTGAAGCTGTACGACAGGACGCTCAAACACCTCGCGCAGCTGCTCAACAACTTGACCAACGGGTGAGCGGAAGAGACAGCAGCTCCTCCAGGTGTTCCAGCCGGTGCATGTCTCAGTGAGCGCGGAGGGCGACGCGTCGTCGGAGTACGCCGCGCAGGCGGCCAGCGTGAAGCTGTACGACAGGACGCTCAAACACCTCGCGCAGCTGCTCAACAACTTGACCAACGGGTGAGCGAGAGAGACAGCAGCTCCTCCAGGTGTTCCAGCCGGTGCATGTCTCAGTGAGCGCGGAGGGCGACGCGTCGTCGGAGTACGCCGCGCAGGCGGCCAGCGTGAAGCTGTACGACAGGACGCTCAAACACCTCGCGCAGCTGCTCAACAACTTGACCAACGGGTGAGCGAGAGAGACAGCAGCTCCTCCAGGTGTTCCAGCCGGTGCATGTCTCAGTGAGCGCGGAGGGCGACGCGTCGTCGGAGTACGCCGCGCAGGCGGCCAGCGTGAAGCTGTACGACAGGACGCTCAAACACCTCGCGCAGCTGCTCAACAACTTGACCAACGGGTGAGCGAGAGAGACAGCAGCTCATCCAGGTGTTCCAGCCGGTGCATGTCTCAGTGAGCGCGGAGGGCGACGCGTCGTCGGAGTACGCCGCGCAGGCGGCCAGCGTGAAGCTGTACGACAGGACGCTCAAACACCTCGCGCAGCTGCTCAACAACTTGACCAACGGGTGAGCGAGAGAGACAGCAGCTCCTCCAGGTGTTCCAGCCGGTGCATGTCTCAGTGAGCGCGGAGGGCGACGCGTCGTCGGAGTACGCCGCGCAGGCGGCCAGCGTGAAGCTGTACGACAGGACGCTCAAACACCTCGCGCAGCTGCTCAACAACTTGACCAACGGGTGAGCGAGAGAGACAGCAGCTCCTCCAGGTGTTCCAGCCGGTGCATGTCTCAGTGAGCGCGGAGGGCGACGCGTCGTCGGAGTACGCCGCGCAGGCGGCCAGCGTGAAGCTGTACGACAGGACGCTCAAACACCTCGCGCAGCTGCTCAACAACTTGACCATTGGGTGAGCGAGAGAGACAGCAGCTCCTCCAGGTGTTCCAGCCGGTGCATGTCTCAGTGAGCGCGGAGGGCGACGCGTCGTCGGAGTACGCCGCGCAGGCGGCCAGCGTGAAGCTGTACGACAGGACGCTCAAACACCTCGCGCAGCTGCTCAACAACTTGACCAACGGGTGAGCGAGAGAGACAGCAGCTCCTTCAGGTGTTCCAGCCGGTGCATGTCTCAGTGAGCGCCGAGGGCGACGCGTCGTCGGAGTACGCCGCGCAGGCGGCCAGCGTGAAGCTGTACGACAGGACGCTCAAACACCTCGCGCAGCTGCTCAAAAACTTGACCAACGGGTGAGCGAGAGAGACAGCAGCTCCTCCAGGTGTTCCAGCCGGTGCATGTCTCAGTGAGCGCGGAGGGCGACGCGTCGTCGGAGTACGCCGCGCAGGCGGCCAGCGTGAAGCTGTACGACAGGACGCTCAAACACCTCGCGCAGCTGCTCAACAACTTGACCAACGGGTGAGCGAGAGAGACAGCAGCTCCTCCAGGTGTTCCAGCCGGTGCATGTCTCAGTGAGCGCGGAGGGCGACGCGTCGTCGGAGTACGCCGCGCAGGCGGCCAGCGTGAAGCTGTACGACAGGACGCTCAAACACCTCGCGCAGCTGCTCAACAACTTGACCAACGGGTGAGCGAGAGAGACAGCAGCTCCTCCAGGTGTTCCAGCCGGTGCATGTCTCAGTGAGCGCGGAGGGCGACGCGTCGTCGGAGTACGCCGCGCAGGCGGCCAGCGTGAAGCTGTACGACAGGACGCTCAAACACCTCGCGCAGCTGCTCAACAACTTGACCAACGGGTGAGCGAGAGAGACAGCAGCTCCTCCAGGTGTTCCAGCCGGTGCATGTATCAGTGAGCGCGGAGGGCGACGCGTCGTCGGAGTACGCCGCGCAGGCGGCCAGCGTGAAGCTGTACGACAGGACGCTCAAACACCTCGCGCAGCTGCTCAACAACTTGACCAACGGGTGAGCGAGAGAGACAGCAGCTCCTCCAGGTATTCCAGCCGGTGCATGTCTCAGTGAGCGCGGAGGGCGACGCGTCGTCGGAGTACGCCGCGCAGGCGGCCAGCGTGAAGCTGTACGACAGGACGCTCAAACACCTCGCGTAGCTGCTCAACAACTTGACCAACGGGTGAGCGAGAGAGACAGCAGCTCCTCCAGGTGTTCCAGCCGGTGCATGTCTCAGTGAGCGCGGGGGGCGACGCGTCGTCGGAGTACGCCGCGCAGGCGGCCAGCGTGAAGCTGTACGACAGGACGCTCAAACACCTCGCGCAGCTGCTCATCAACTTGACCAACGGGTGAGCGAGAGAGACAGCAGCTCCTCCAGGTGTTCCAGCCTGTGCATGTCTCAGTGAGCGCGGAGGGCGACGCGTCGTCGGAGTACGCCGCGCAGGCGGCCAGCGTGAAGCTGTACGACAGGACGCTCAAACACCTCGCGCAGCTGCTCAACAACTTGGCCAACGGGTGAGCGAGAGAGACAGCAGCTCCTCCAGGTGTTCCAGCCGGTGCATGTCTCAGTGAGCGCGGAGGGCGACGCGTCGTCGGAGTACGCCGCGCAGGCGGCCAGCGTGAAGCTGTACGACAGGACGCTCAAACACCTCGCGCAGCTGCTCAACAACTTGGCCAACGGGTGAGCGAGAGAGACAGCAGCTCCTCCAGGTGTTCCAGCCGGTGCATGTCTCAGTGAGCGCGGAGGGCGACGCGTCGTCGGAGTACGCCGCGCAGGCGGCCAGCGTGAAGCTGTACGACAGGACGCTCAAACACCTCGCGCAGCTGCTCAACAACTTGGCCAACGGGTGAGCGAGAGAGACAGCAGCTCCTCCAGGTGTTCCAGCCGGTGCATGTCTCAGTGAGCGCGGAGGGCGACGCGTCGTCGGAGTACGCCGCGCAGGCGGCCAGCGTGAAGCTGTACGACAGGACGCTCAAACACCTCGCGCAGCTGCTCAACAACTTGACCAACGGGTGAGCGAGAGAGACAGCAGCTCCTCCAGGTGTTCCAGCCGCTGCATGTCTCAGTGAGCGCGGAGGGCGACGCGTCGTCGGAGTACGCCGCGTAGGCGGAAATAGCGCAATAGTCTTGATTATGACTATATTAAAAAAAAAAACAATTTCCAGGTTATCGGACAGCCTAGTCCACACGCTGGGTGTCATAGCAAGTCTGTACGACTTCAAGCTGGAGCGCGGCTCGGCGGAGCGAGTCAGGGCGGGGCTGCTGGAAGTGAAGCAGATGATCGAGCGACAGCACGGCGAGGCTCTGACCAACATGTGAGTCGCCGTCTTAAGTGGGATGGGTACCATCCTGGCGAGAAAATTCAAATTTTATTTATGTAGTTTTTCGCTAATAGTGGGCTAATTATACATTGTAGGGTTATGGCAATGAATTTTGCGGGCATGATATTTATGCATCTTCATGTTTGTAATAGAAACTAGTCTAATATTTGCAAAAAAACTAAAAAAAAATTTAAATTTCGTGGGCTGGTAGGGCCGAAACACCTTAACTAATGGACGTCCTGTCCTAGTTTGAAGAAAGGTTACCAAAACCGATTGTGAACATTGAATAGAAGCAGACGTTATTTTGCGGACTTCCATAATTAGCAGGAAAGATTAATTTGTTTTGCTATAATCCGCTACTTGAAATTAATCAAACGACTCCGCTACTTGAGAAGAATCTCTACGATTTCGCATTGTGAAGTCTACATCTACTGAGGATGTCCCGATGTGGGGAATAAAATTGTGTCAACAAATGAGTTACACTATCCTTATTTCATTTAAAGGCTCCTTTTTCATAACTAAATGTTACCGGGCGAGATGGGAAACTTTTTTCAAAAAAGATTCCCATCCTGCCCGGCAAACGATTGCACGGTGCGCAACGGGCAGGATGGGAACTTTTTGTGCCATCCTGCCCGGTACCGGGCAGACGCACCGGGCAAAATGGGATCAACCCAAAGAAAGTGTTGGAAGAATTGTGTGTTGTGGTGGTGTCAAGGGGATGTTATCGGCAAAGCTTCTGCGAAAGGGTAATATTTAACGTGAACTAACGCCATCTATCGGAGAGTTCACGTTGATTCTTTAAGATTCTCCTTCTTGGCTCAACAAACATTAATTCACAGTTTATACATTGTATTGCAGAAGCCAAGTGCGCGGATCGTTGTCGATATTTGAAGGCATCTTCAAAGACTACACGGAATTGCTAAAGAAATCCTTGACGAAACAAGAGCCTGTAAGTATTAAATAATTCTGTATTAAAGTTATTCCTTGGTCTGTTGAAGACTTTCTGAATGCGGCGGTAGTCTGATATCTGATAATATCATCAGTTTCGGAGATGTCAAAATGACGAAATCTGCCTGGACCTCGTGCCTATAGGACTGGAAACCGAACCGGGCCTTAGGCCAGGGGACCGCTTGTGATCTGTGCGTATGAAGTCAGAACTTGTAATTATAGAACGCTCCGTCAGCGTATGCTAAAGGATTAATAACGCCATCTATCGTCAGCTATCGAAGACCGCTACAATAATATCATGTGTATTGTGTATAGATGCAGAAACCTCAGTCGCAGAGCGTGGAGCAGCTGACGGCAGCGCTGGTGGCGCGCGGACAGGAACTACACGCCCTCGAGGCCGAGCTGGCGGCGCTGAAGAACTGCAAGGACGACTGCGAACTGCTCAAGGCGCAGGTCGACTTGTACAAGTGAGTCTTGCCTCATCTGAGCACACAGAGCGTGGAGCAGCTGACGGCAGCGCTGGTGGCGCGCGGACAGGAACTACACGCCCTCGAGGCCGAGCTGGCGGCGCTGAAGAACTGCAAGGACGACTGCGAACTGCTCAAGGCGCAGGTCGACTTGTACAAGTGAGTCTTGCCTCATCTGAGCACACAGAGCGTGGAGCAGCTGACGGCAGCGCTGGTGGCGCGCGGACAGGAACTACACGCCCTCGAGGCCGAGCTGGCGGCGCTGAAGAACTGCAAGGACGACTGCGAACTGCTCAAGGCGCAGGTCGACTTGTACAAGTGAGTCTTGCCTCATCTGAGCACACAGAGCGTGGAGCAGCTGACGGCAGCGCTGGTGGCGCGCGGACAGGAACTACACGCCCTCGAGGCCGAGCTGGCGGCGCTGAAGAACTGCAAGGACGACTGCGAACTGCTCAAGGCGCAGGTCGACTTGTACAAGTGAGTCTTGCCTCATCTGAGCACACAGAGCGTGGAGCAGCTGACGGCAGCGCTGGTGGCGCGCGGACAGGAACTACACGCCCTCGAGGCCGAGCTGGCGGCGCTGAAGAACTGCAAGGACGACTGCGAACTGCTCAAGGCGCAGGTCGACTTGTACAAGTGAGTCTTGCCTCATCTGAGCACACAGAGCGTGGAGCAGCTGACGTGCGTAAGAACAAACGTTGTCAACTAATAGTTATTAATATTATAGTCTGTGGTAACAATAATGAAAATGGCTTAACTCACGCAAAAACCTGGAGCCGAGTCCTAAAGAAATCGGGCAGACCTGATTTTCGTGTGAGTTAAGCCGTTTTTAGCTTTCCTACTCAGGATGGTATAAATTCTGGAGAAAAAACCCTTTTCATTTAAGGAGTGACTTCGAAGCGGAGCGCGCGTCCCGCGAGAACATGGCGAGCGAGAAGGAGAACATCCTAACCGACTTGCGCACCGCGCAGCGGCGGGTGCAGGAGCTCACCACGCAGGTGACCTTACATTTTCAGCGGGCCTACACAAAGTGACTTGTCGTTAAGAGTCCACTAACCCAAGATCTCCCATACATTCGTAATACCAAAATCATTTGTAATTCGTGCCAATTTCGATCATGTGGTGTTATTCAGGTTCATATAGTACTCTGCAACTATGCTCCTGGCCATGTTTGGTTCGAAAATACTTATTTGAAACGAAATAATAATCAATTTTTATCAAAATTTTTATAACTTTGGTCGAGTTCCGTAATACCAAAAATTATTAATGAAAACTTATAACTTTCTTTATTAACTGGTGTTTTTCTTTAGCTGGACAATAAAAACTGTGCTCCTAAACTAATGTGGCGTGAGATAGTGTTGT
Organism: Coenonympha glycerion; assembly: GCA_963855885.1. Lineage (NCBI taxonomy): Eukaryota > Metazoa > Arthropoda > Insecta > Lepidoptera > Nymphalidae > Coenonympha > Coenonympha glycerion. The sequence goes on from OY979646.1 coordinate 2,089,237, forward strand.
TTTTATTACAAAACTAATAAGCAGAAAACATGTCCTCCTTGACATAAAAACAAGCAAAACTAAATTAGTTTACAATTTCGTTTAACATAAGTATTTCGGAACCAGATATGGCCAGGAGCATAGATTATTACTATATGTATCCGAATAACACCACAATATGATCGAAATATGCACGAATAACAAATGATTTGGTATTTTGAATTAATGGAGACATCCTAGTTCACAGAACTGTTAAGCGTTGATGACAGTAGAAAAACCACGGTACAAAAGATATGAAAGCAGAATCTACTCTGTGCGCTGCGTTGTTCACTCCCTGTTGCTGTTGCTGTCGCTTGTCACGCGCAGTACGCTAAAGTTATCTAAAAATCTGCGAAAACGCCAAGTTGATTTTCAAAAACAGCGTGTTTTCCTCTATTCGTTTCTATAGTTAGTGGTTTGTCTACAGTCACGTGGTTTGTCCTTACGTTTTTATCTACTGTCGTCAACGCTAAACGACTGTTACTTTGTCTAGCCCTGCTGTTGTGATGCAGTAGCGTATCTAGACCTCGGATTCTAGCAAGGCACTGGCGGTTGGAAAAATGGTCAAGTTCGACTCGGGCTCGCGCACTGAGGGTTCCGTACTATCAAGCCCCGTTCTCAATAGTATTAAAGTAAACGAAACACACCTGCCCACCAAATTCAAAAACGAGCAAAAAATTACGTTTGTGCTCTGATAGCCCCATCAAATATTTATTTTATTTTCGTTTTTAGTATTTGCCGTTATAGCGGCAACAGAAATACATCATCTGTGAAAATTTTAAGTCTGTAGCTATCAGAGCTACAGTCTGCTCTGGTGACAGACGGACGGACGGACGAACAGCGAAGTCTCCGTAATAGGGTTCCTTTTTGGAGGGTGCGAAACCCAAAAATTCATATGAGTTGGAGGTGTCGGTAACGTTATGATAACAAACCAATGGTATGTGGGCTTTGTGTCACGAGTTCAATGGTTTTTTCACATCTCTAAAAATGACCGATGTGCTTTAAAAGTTTTCACTTCAAACATTGTGTAGGTACTTATATTATGGCATTACACACCTAAAATTGCTATTTAGCCCCAGCAAGGGATATAGTTTGTGTCGGCACTCTTGGAATGCCACTGTTTTCTTTTTTTTTAATTCTTAACATCCATTGGCGTATAAATCTATAGACCCCGGGTGTAATACAAAATTCACGAAAAAAGTGTCACGAGAAAACCTATATAAACGAGGGTAAATATTGTGTATTTCTTATAAAGAAACTAAACCATTGTAATTTATGTCTTAAACCATTTTTATACAGCCTAATTTTGCTAAAGTGCGATTAGAAATCTTATCGTGTTTTAGCTTTCGTTGGGTTCGGACACTATTTAGCGCTGACCCGAAATCTTTAGTATTATTATAATAATATATTAATGTTTACATCTGTGGGTTTTTTAAAAACTGACATTTGAGCGTTCTTTACAGCTCGAAGAAATCCGCATCCTAAGTCCGGGTCTACACAAGAGCGTGACCACAAAGAGGGGGTCATCGAACCCCGCAACCCCCGCGCGCAACCCCCGGGCGACCCCCGCCGCCACCGCTGCCGCCACCACCGCTGCCGCTACCACTACCACTGGCAACATGGTAATTATAAAATATTTTATGCTTACATATATGACCTCTCTCATTTCGGTCGGTCCTTCATGAGTCATAATCACTTATCTCTATACTAGTACGCTGGATCAAGACAGTTATTTTTTTGTGCCGATTTGAAGCGCCCCCCTCGAAAGTCCACGGTACTAAATTGAGATTTGTTGGTAGTGACCGTCGTTTTGAATGACATTTTATTTTGGTTCCATGGACGCTAACGCCAATATTAGATGCCGGCATGTAACTGTGCAGGTTTTAGCGTGGTGGGGGAAAGTTTGCGCATCGTGCACTTCGTGCAACGATGTGCGAGAGAGGCAACACCGAATGACCAACCAATAGCGCACTCCGATCCCGCTACCTCGTTCCCCCCGCCCCCCGCTGTAGCCAAAGAGACCCAAAAGCATGTTCTGCGCATCTTGCGACTCTTGCCAAGTTACGTGCCGGCAACTGTATCCAACAATCAGCGCAAGCGCAACAAGTGTCTTCATTTTTACGTTGACAGTCTGAGGTCCAGCGTACTATGAGGTCATCAGTCAGAGGAACCACTGACTCATGAAATTTTATTTTTAGAGTTTAGGCTATTGTGAGTGGAACACATTATAGAGAGAAATTGTAGTACATAACAAATTGTAGTTTCGGACCCATCCGGAGTCCTAACCCTTAGCGGGCGTTGCCGCGCTCCATGAAAAAGGACTCCGTCCGACGATGAGTCCGACGTTGGTCGGGCGGACCTGACAACGCGCGTGAGTTTAAGCCGATTTCTCACTTTTAATTTGCTGATTGACCTTGTAATGAAAAGGTGCGTAAAAAGAAGAAAATAGAAACGAAACCCGCGGACGAACCGCAGTCGCAGCCGCAACCGCACGAGAAGACGCCGCCGCCGCTGCGGTTCGTGTGCCCGGTGTGCGACCAGCCGTTCAAGAGCCTCCTGCTGTTGCAGCAACACGTTGACTCGTGTCTGCTTTAGTCTTAGTGTTAACATTAGAAAATCACCGAGATAAAAAAACTATGGAGATGCCCCATTAATTTATTTTAGCCCAGACTTGCGTGCCATGTGGTTCATGTACTGAATTACTACCATAGGGGACGCCATCTTATACGCCCCTTGACAGATTAAAAATACTCACGCTAATTTCGTAGAAGGCGCCATTCCATACATTATTTTCTAGGTCTGTGTATAAAAGTTTTTGACTGACTTCAGACAGATCTGTCAACGCCATAAAATATCATTGCTGGAAAATAAAACCATTGATCTATATATCTATATAAAAATGGGAAATGCTTTCCAAAAAACCAACTTCAAATGCCACTACAAAGAGTGAAATAATTTTTATTTAAATTTTAGGTACCTACACCAATTCGAAGTCGGGCAATGTTTCATACAATCCCTAATAGTCCTTCTTACTTAATTGATGTGCGAAGAAATGACAAAGTCATAGACAATCGCCCGAAGAGTTCCCTCGATTTCTCCAGGATCCCATCATCAGATCCTGACCTGACTAAAATGGGACCATCTGGAAACAAAACCCTCTTAAACAAAAAAAGAATTTTTCAAATCGGTCCACGCGTCTCCGAGTAATCGGTGAACATACATAGATAAAAAAAAAAAAAAGATTCCGACGAATTGAGAACCTCCTCCTTTTTTTGAAGTCGGTTAAAAATAAATCACTGCTCGGGACGACACATTTGAAAAGCATTAGTTTTGACAGGAGTAGACGTAAAGAAAATATTAGTTTCATTTTTTACCACAATATGACGACTTTTTTACGTTCCTTGCCTATAAGTAAATGAATTTAGTTTAGATATCTAAAACAAGTTTAATACCATATTTATTATCTTTTCACTGCAAAGTAGTTGCGCTCGGCAGACAATTTTTTTTCGATCAGTAGTAAGTACTTGAGATTCGCACAAACTTTACCTTGTAAGTTATATATTACAAATAAACTAAATATAAACATATTGTTATGTAAACTCGTGTTGCATTTCATCGAATTTAAAATATGTACCCAATTACAAATAAATAAAAATAATAATAAATAAATATAATATTAGTCATTTTTAATTTACGGATTAATTCCTTCAGCAGACTCAAATACGCGCATTTAATTTCAAAAGTAGTTTTACAATAAGTATCATGTATAGTTTATTTGTAATTTGTAAAAATTGACAATCTGCAAATGACAGAGCAACTTTGTCTGATGGTGGCACTTCAGATGGCTATTTGTATTTGCGTATTTGTCATATTTGTCAAATAACTTCCATGTGTGGAGAGTATATTTGCCAAAATTATTGCCATATTTGCCTATTTGGCAAATACAGCCAATAACAAATACGGTTTACCGAACAGCGGTCGGTTTTTTGAGACACATCAAAGGAGACAAATAGGCAAACACGCAAATGTACTGGCCACACATGGTCGGCATAAGCGCGCGAATTGTCAACCGGGCGGACTGCCATAATAACCTAAAAAAGAACGTCAATAAGTGATAATTATTGTTTTTATTAGCCGTTCGTTTTGTCCCACGGCTGGGCAAAGGTTTTCCATTTCTATTATGATTTTAATTATTTAAAAAATGAACTGGGACAAGGAAACGGTTTTAAGATTTCTAGAACCGTATCAAATGAACCCATGCATTTGGGACCCTGGAAACGAGGGGCATAAAAACAGACAACGCGTAAACGACGCGTGGAATAACATAAAAGATGCAACGTCCATTTTGTACAGCTAATTTACTTTCTGGTGGCAAATATCTTATTTTTTTTTGTATTTGGCTCCATGTGTAGACGGTTGTATCGCCTATTTGCCCATAGGTCGAAAATTTTGGCAAATACGCGAAATCACAAATACAAATAGCCATGTGAAGTGCCACCATGAGAGTTAATAATTGTGGTTCGCATTTTTTTTTTTAGTTTTTATAATAATATAAGTATTTATATGTTTCATTTATAAGAAGGTTGTGTTAATAGTAAAGAAAATATTGTTCGTTTGTTGTTTTGGTTTTTTTAGTGTTTACCTTTGCAGATTAGATAATATACAATCTTAATTATAGGAAGTAAGTACGTAAATGCTTACGGTAAGATTTTTTGTTCGAATTGTTGTGTTTTTAAGATCGTTGTCTTAAATAATTTTATTAATAGTGTGAATATTTAATTTAAGTAACTAACTGTGCGCATGTATGAAGATTTTTAAGTCTGACAAAAATAGGTATAGGATAGGATAGGATTTTTCACTCTAGGCTAGCGTATACATAAAAACAAGCAACCCTCGAATTGTTTCCTTTTCCTTGCCAAATAAAACTGAACTTTGTGTGCATGTAAATTGTGCAGTCACTTATGTGTTTATGTGTTAGCTTTATACGTTTGAATTTGTATGTTACGAATATTATGATGTTGAGAATTTATAGTTATATTTACTTAACAATGCTCGTATTCTTAACAGATTAACTTTGTTAAATTGTTGTTGTGTGTTTTTTAATTCAATCACTCAAATGTTTGATGATACGAGTTATTAAGCTCGCTGCAAGCTGGGCCATAAAATGGGGGCAGACAGTCTGTTGCGATCTGGTCGCTTCAGATTCGATATTCGCTTGCGATTCAAAGAAGTTACTTGCGATTACGATAACGATGAAACCTGAAGCCTGATTGAGTTTTTCTTTAACGCAATTACACCCCAGGCCCTGGTATAATATGTTAGTGTAATGTGCCCACACGCATGGTTTTCTGGTTGCAGGTGTACAAGTGTCCAAAGTGCATGCGGTTCTCCAGCGACCAGTACAAAGTTATGGAAGACCACTTCGACTTCTGTTTGGATGACTTTTAATCACGTTAGTGAGTGTCTTAACACACTTCTTTCTTAACAGTGGGAGAGCCGGACCTACCCGATACCGCTATTTATACAGTGTGTCCGGGATTTGACTAGTAATAATTTAAGGGAGTGTTCTTTAGCTCATTACAAGCAAAAAATCTTCTAAAAAGGGGGTGCGCCCCCTCACCCCCTCTCCGGTTGAGCCATTTCAATTTTGGTTGCCTTTTTTTGGGTATGTGCACACAAAATCAGTAATAAATTGAAAGCCTGTTTCTTCACATGTTCTCAACTGGGTACAATATTCTCCATTACTGATTTTGTGTGCACATGCCCAAAAAAATGCAACCAAAATTGAAATGGCTCTCCCGGGGAGGGGGTGAAGGGGCGCCCCCCTTTATAGGGGATTTTTTTGTATCTTGTAATGAGCTATCACACTCCCTTAAATTATCGCTAGTTCGACCCCGGACAGTGGTATACACGCTTGCCAGATGTGTGCGATATAACTGTCGGTTAGAATAAAATTTGGCTGACTTGGTTAACAGCTAGTTTTTTTCATGATTTGCAAGGGAATAAGCCTATTAAAGGCATATTTATCTTGCTGAAACTCAAGCGTTTTTGTTTAAAAATTATCTATCTATATGCTGTCATCCCACGCTCACTTGGCGTGTCGCAAATACGCGGACGTGTAGAGAGCCGCATATTATTAAATAGTAACGATTGGCGCTAGAGTTAGCGTCGCAGGCGAATTTTATAAAAAGATACTATCTGACCCTGCAAACGTTACTTTGCCATAAGGGATACAAAAAATAGCTTACGACCTACTCTCAGGTCTACCAAAAGAAAATTTTATAACAATCGGTCGGTAACAAAAATTGGCAATTTTATATAATATATTAGAGAAGATGTTACATCTAGTTAACAGATCAGTGAATATATAAGGGTTCCATTTTTCTCATTTGATGTGCGGAACGCTATATTAAAATATCAGTATTTTCATTTGCAGAGTAATACAACGCCATCGGCTCTGAAATCATAAAAAATCCTACAAGTAACAACGTCCATGAACGAGAATACGACATCGAAATACTAAACTACGGAAGCCGCCGTTGCTTACAAACTGCTACCGATTCTGTTTTAGTTGCTCTAAATTTAGCGAATCTAAAAAAACTTCTATCTCTTCATCAATATGGTTGGAAAGAGATGAAACTATTTCTAAGGACAAGTGCTATCCTTCTCCAACCATACCGTAATGAAAGAAATAGTCAATAGTTATATGCGCAAAATTTAGAGACTCTAAATCAGAATCGCTACAATTGTTTTTAGAATAGGGTACCATAGTCAAATGTAACTTTTAAATCACCAAAAGTTACTCGACTAGTAAAATTACCCGAATGGATTTTTTTTTATGTGGTCAGTGCATTTAAGTGTGGGGAGATGTTATTCCATGTTTTAGTACCTCGGTAGAATACGACGCATAACATACAGTTACCATTTTACAATTTCGGGCATTTTTATAATATTGAATAAAATATTATCGGTGTTGGCTATAAGTTATTAAAATTTTGTGATAGTTCCAATTTGAAGCGTACATACAGTGAGTTTATAAAACTCTAAACCAAAAACGGCCCTTATGTATCGCAATGATACTATAAAAAATACTAAATTAAAACGGTCATAATACGAATTTCTTCCTTGTATTTCTTATTTGTATTGTTTGTAAATCTGGCAACACCCAGTCATAGTGTCTGACTAAAAAAAATTGGCCAAGTAATATCTAGTAAGGGGGCAAAAATAGTGCGAATAGTTACAAAGGTCAAGGTATCAAGTTTTCTCACGTTTCAAAACCAAAATATTCTAGGGATAAGTATGTGTTTTTGAGAACATTGGCACCAAGGACTTTGATTTTCCAACCTGGAATGAAATATTATAATATTATGAACAAGAAAGTTACTTTCTTTTCAATAAAGGAACGTAGTGAATAGTCATATAAACATTCTAAAGGCTCGGCTCGGATAGAGTTTTATGAACACACTATAGTGACACCCGTTGAGTAGGAGATTGTATAAAAAGAGATTTAGTCATTTTTTGCATAATTAAAACTATTTAACATATAAGTGCGTATATCCAAACATAAATGATTTTATCCTAGTGCCATTTAAAAGTGTTCTATTAAAAAGGACAATGTCCAAGTTCCAAAGAAATAGCTTTAAGAGTCGATGGAATTGAGGCATGGATTTTAATAACACAAGGGCTAAGTTCACAAAAAACCAAAATGTTTTTTTCGCTTCAAATGTAGGTATTTCATTACTAAAGTGCAAACGCTCCATTAATATTTTAATTTTGGTGACGTTATTTTATTTATACCAAACTGTTTTATTTGATTTCTCACAAATCGTGTTTAAGCACTTAGCCCAATTGTTAATTCCATGCTTCATTTAATTTATACAAATAATGTTCATTCTCCTTTCGGAATTATGCGCGTCAGCGACTTGTAGTAATCACAACCCTGCAGCACTTTACCTATGTGGTGGTCTGTGGAAAAAGCGTATTCATGAGTTGAAGAGGGTAAGTGTAACTTAAAATTATAAGAAAGTTCCATTGAGTAACAGTGAATAAGCCAGCAGGTTTACGGATTCTTATCCTACGAAAATACAGTATTGCATATTATTATGCATTATTTGGCAATAAAAGGTACTTGTTGATGTAATTTCGAAGCGACCAAATACGTAGTGAGAGCTACTTTTATATACTTTTAACGAATGCAAATAATCTATGAGCTCTCTGAACGAGAGAATCTTTATGTGAGTTATTATTTTTTTTTTTTATAAACTTGTGAGAAAAGTTGATGTTAGTTTAATGATTTGTGATCAAACTAAAATATGTCTGACATTTTATTCATGAAATTTCCTTATAATTTTTATTATCTACGCTCATTGCTTAAAGTTCGAATTATGAAATCAAAATGTGTCACATATTGACCTACTTTATTCACAGACTTCTATAATTATTAAAAAGTTATTCATTATAACATAGCTGTACTATGGAAATATCTCTAGATTGTTGAATAATTTCTATTATACAATTATGGCTGATCCTTGGACATTCTCTTTTTAATTTTTAAGACAAAAGAGATAAAGGTTATATTAATATTCATAATACTAATTGTTGTATTTAGTGTAGTTTCACGATGAGTGCTAATTCATACATATTTTATGCCCTTCAAATTAATTTTGCATTTGAATTTGATTTGTTTGATTTAAGTAGGTACGATTGTAAAATGTTCCTAGCTAAAATAATTTCACGATACATTGTTATAATTAATAATTATATCGTTTTTAGACCTCGTTAAATATTCGATATCGTTTTTAGATTATAAGTTTTAGCATTCCTGGTATATAATATTTTTGCAAAAATAGTGGCCAATCAAACATTATTTACCTACCAGGCTCAATAAAAGTCTAATGTCTTATATAAGTCATAATCATAATATAGTCTATGTCAAAAATCTTGTAGTAGACATTTTTTGTTTATTATTTTTTTCATAAAAATTTGGTAACTTTTCGGATTTCACAATTTCAGTCGTAAGTAGCCATATGACATATTGGTTGTTGCCCGCGGCTTCGCCCGCAAGAATTTCGGCTGAACTGCCCTTTTTTTTCTTTCGTTTAGGCGAATTTAATCAAAATATGTCATATGGTTACGGTTGCTGTATAAGATCATTGGGCTGTGGTACATATTCCAGCTAACTTATGCTGGTTTAGATTTAAATCACTACATGAGCCCTAAACCTCCAAAAAAGTCCACGTTTTGTCTTGTGTGCGACACGTTGTCACTCTCTCTGTCACAAGTGAAACTATAGCATTATGAGAGCACTCACTCAACATGTTTGTGGGCGTTTTTGATGCGCGCAATGTAGGCTTAGAGCCCATCTTGCGATTTAAATCTTTGGCTGGTTCCCAATATTTTATCTATTTGCCCTACTAGGAATATCAATGTGACAAATTATGTCAAATTTCTGCCTCTATTAAGGCAAACCATGGATAGAGAATATTGAGAACCACCATATGTCTCTAAACTGAGTAGTTTTGAGATTTTGGAAGTCAGAAAACTTGTTAATTGTGCATTGTCGTGCAATATATTAAAATAAAAGCACAATTTTATTCTATTACGATGTGATTGCCATTGCTGATTTTTTAACACCAAATAATGTGTAAGTATTTTTGTAAAAACTTCAACAATTCATCTTGACGCGTAATGCGACGTGTGCGTGACTTTTTATTTACTCGCTTCGCTTGCCTAACCTCTATTTTGACTCCTCATTGGTTAAATATGCCAAAGTCTTTTCTTATTTCTTAGCCATATGGATGCTAAATTTTAACCCGATCTGTACCATGGTTAGGCTGTGCGTTGATAGATCATTCATTAAGTCACGTTTATAGATATACCACAGCATTGCAAAACGCGCCAAGATGATTTGAACTTTAACATAGGAGGGTAGAAAAATAAAATTCGCATATTCTTTTTTAAATGAAATATATTTCGTTGAACCCGTAGCGTTTCTTAGCTGTTGTATATAAAATTTATACAAATAGATTAATATTTCGCTAATTCAATATATTTTTTTATTAATTATTACAATAATAATTTCATAAGTCCTATATATCCTTCCACGTCTGTCGCTCTATCGATCTTTAGCTTAATTCGTTACAACTATTTCTCTTGGGATAATAATTGGCACCATTTCTCTAAATATTATAGGACTGATACATTCGTCGCGAAAGTTGACTAGTACTACTAAACAAAGTACCTTATCCACACATTCTTCAGTTAAACAGGTTTTTTTCATACCAGAATTAACGGTTTTGTGTGTTATTTATATGGTATTTTAGTTAAACGTTATATAACCAGTCTTGAACTTTAACAGAGGAAAAAATCAAATTCTAAAAATCTCTGTGCAAAAATATGTATGGTTATTTTTAGTTATCAAAATGCATTTAATTGTAGCTTTCACTTACATCGATAAATTATACTAAACCTAAACAAAGTTTTTGGAAAAGGTAAAGAGAAGCAGGATTATTTGATTAAAAAAAGCCCTCGCAACTACTATTCTAGTAAACCATATCAACTTTCGGGACCACCACTCTTAACAAGAATTACGCCATAAATGTACACATTGTTTGAAATTCGAATCCTAAGTTCGAAGTTACTATTCCAGAAAAAAAAAGAAACAAGTCTTTATTTATAGGAAAGTTAACTTGCTAGGTAAGAAACGCTAAAAGAAACTAAAACGAGAATAAATTGAGATTCAAATACAGAGAAGTTTCAGTGGAACTACGTTAATATAGTCAAATAAGTATAAACCGCAACTTAAAAGTTAAAACATTCAGAATTACGTTTTGTCTGGGCGCCAGTGCTTATTTATCGCATGAGGTACTTTTTACCATATTCATACCATGGCCCACTTGCGCTGTCCTGGGTTAGTGTTTTAACTCAGAGTTAGCACGCTAACCCAGAGAAGGTTGTCAAAATTTTCCAATTGAAATTTTTTCGTTGACTCTAGGTCTAAAAATTTAAATATTTAACTCCAGTTTAGCGCAAGTGGACCTCAGAGTGTTGAATGAAAATACAGTGGTTTGGTGAACGATACACGGGTTAAAAGAAAATGAATTTTCTTCGGGTCAAATATGGATGGCTTAGCGAATAAATCTCAAATCAAAATAATGTTTTTTTTTTTTTAAATTCATTCTTGAAACGAGTTTTACTACAAAATGATAAAGAATATATATCGACTAAATAATAAAAAGTTTTGAGGATTTTAATATTTCTCACTAAAAAAAGGCAGCCAAATAGATAGTACTTTCGTTAAAATGATAGTAAAAGGGTCCTATAGGAACCCACCAGTCCAAAATTAAAATGCCTGTTTTCAGTTTCTTTGTGGGTTTTTTTTTAACTAGTTTATAAAGATTCACTACGCTATGGTTGGAAAGGGATAGAACTATTTATAAAGACTAGGTTTTTTGTGAAAGGGATTGTAAATATTTAGACGCGCTAAGTTTAGAGACTCTAAAACAGAATCGCTTCCAATGTGGCTTAATATTGTCTAATGTTATCTCATGCGAAAACAGCCAAGTGCCCATATTAGAATTTAGAACTTACTAAAACGTGTCAAATAATAATAAATCACTGGTAAATCTCCATGGTTGCACTGTATGTAATGTCGTTATTAAAATTATTATAAAAAATAAATTATTATAAATTGTAAAAAGTAACAAATAAATAGGTCGGAAGGTAGGGTATATAAAAATAAATCTTTATAAATACTTATCAACTAATTAAATTGCTAAATACAACTCAACCATTCCTATAGATTGTTGAGGCGTTAAAGTGAAAATAATTACGATTTAACATTGGTTTTAACACCAAACAGGAGCTATTTATGGTTTAATTAGTGGTTTAATTAGTCAGAATTTAAAATGTTAGGGATAAGTATATCTGATTTAGTAATATTATAACTTCGTATAAGTTTAAGTTAAGAAGAAGAACTTCGTTAATACACCTGTATTATTTTCATAATTAATTTCACTTTATCGACTGCTTTCATTAAAGTCGTGTTGAGAAATTCTAATTATTGTTAAAATAAGAATTAAATACATTGTGTCCAAATAAATCTATACAAAAACGTAAATTAAATCGGAATACATACGTTTAAAAGCCACGTTTGTGATTTACGTAATTAAACTATATATTACAGGGGGGCTCATTAATAACTGCAACTTATTCATATAAATAATACCATCGACAATACAAAACAGAAAGTACACCTCGCGTTATATTTTTGAGCTCTGTTGAAGAGAGATGCAACGATCATCTGTTATCATTTCATCTCCCTTCTACACAGCCCAAAATTTCCGCGAGCTATAACAATGTTAGTCGAAAAAAAACTGATCAAAAGCGTAAGTATTTTTCATTAAATACTGCGTATGGAATGCGTCACAAATATAAATTAAATAGGCAATCTCAGTCAAAAATTTTTATCAATTTTTATCAAAGACAGATTAAAAATTAGATGACCAGCATCGAAACCAGGAAAACATCTGCCTCAACCGATTTTTGTTTTTTTTTTTTAATTACCTAGGAAGTGATTTTACAAATTACAAATAATATCAATTGATAAAACAAATCTTTAATATACATACATTACACTCCAGTAGCTAAAAGCTTACAACACTTAGGTATATATGTATAACACAAAAATAATAGTCCTTAGCACTGTATACACATTATCTAATACAAATTATGATAACATTACAATTAGTTGCAAACATAAATGTTTATGTCGCGTAAGAGACTAGAATACGTTGAGGATAGAAAGCAGACGTCAGTCGGAGGAACTTGACCTTTCTGTTCTGCTTTTTGTTGGCGAAGCGGTGGTCGCAAGTTTACCTTCCCCTGTCCAGAGACCCTCATTCTTATAGCATTTCAAGTTATCAAACGACGACATTTGACTAAAAATCACTGATAAATCTGATAAACCATAAAACTGTATTCTCGCAATAATTTCTCTTTCTAAAAATTGGTAGCCTATTCGTTACTTTCTATCATAGCTGGCCTTTACATTTTTTAGCTAGTGTTGAGTTGAGTTGGGGGTTGAGGGACTGGGATAAAAGAAAAGATTAAAAAAAAACGTAAATTTAACACCCACTACTAAATTGGCTGTGACGTTTATAACTTGAAACGTTAAAAGGTGAACGGAAAGGTTAAACGGTGAATTTTACGCAAGCGTTCTCTAGAATTATCTAGGAGTATCGTAAAACGCGTGCATTTCAAGTGTACTACCGATTTTTAAATAAAGTCTCATTGCATAACCATAAAGGTTGATTAAGTCCAGATAGAACACGTAAAATTCACCATTCAGACAAGGGGGGTATACCTTATTATGTACATTTGTTCAAACTGTGGTTGTTTTTAATTGATTCGGTTATTCAAAGATGGCGGCGACTGGCGAGACTGCGCATGCGTTGCGGTGGCTGTGTGCGTGTTAGCGTTTCCCGATGAAGTCGATCATTTGATCCAACTGTTCCTCCTCGTCGTAGAGGTACAAAGACTCCATGCAGCCCTTGAAGTAGGGCGAGGTGAAACATTTCGACCTGTAAAACATATCAGGAGTTAATATACTTCGCGACACGGATCTTGAGGCATGCCCCAAAGGAAAGTTCAGGACTCCCCCCTTAAAATGACAGGATCATCCTGGTATCTATTTTAGTCGAATCCTGATGATTGTGTGGATTATAAAAAGATGGGGAAAATTTGGCTGATCGTTACCAATTTAATTTCAAATAAATGCTTGGAAATTGAGAACTGAATAATGATATAAGTAGATTATAACATGGGTACAGATTCTATCCTGAATCCTGATACCTATTCTTTATTCTCATAGCTCGCTTTGGACAGTTTCCAAATGATAGAGGCAATAAAAGCACCATGCGAACCCAAATTCAGGTGTTGTGACAGGAATAAGTAATTCTTTGCCGTTGAATAGTAGAAATGTAGGTACTTAAACAGATCTTACACTATAACATGCACTGAGTCAAAGCTTAGAATAGGTTAGAATACAGAGTTAAATTAGTGAGTAGGTAAAAGTTCATATAATAGTTCATATAATTAAAAATTCAAAAAGTAAATTATAAAAGTTATCTAGTTTTTAAGTGAAACTTGTGTAAAATAAGAACAAACATGTGTAAAAAAGTTAATTCTAGCTTTAGATTTTACTAATACTAACCGTTGAAGTAATGTAAAATATGTCTAATATGTCTAATGTCTAAGGATGTTTAAATTATTCAGGGAAAGTATTAAATTACCGAAATAGTCCGTGAAGAAGTGTAAAATGGTGCAAACTTTGCATGCGGTTAATCACCCATAACTACTTATACTCAATATAACAAAGTATTACAATAAAATATAAAATAATATTGCTTTTGCGTGCTTGTGATAGAAAGCGTAGTTAATTTTGTAGAGCTGAAAAAGAGATATAGGATATCCAAAAACCAAACGGTATTTACAATAGGTATAAATAAGGATGACAGATGCATCACGAACAGCTGTCGAATATTATATATTTACGAAATTATTAAAAAAAATATTTTCAGTAAAAATGAGTCAATTTGGGTGCTCCAGAAAGCAAAAACTTTTATCTTATTGGAAGAAATACACAAAGAACATTTTTTTTTCGTTCGTGGTAGTAATAAATTGAGAAAAGGAAGGCAGCGCCCATTTTTGGCTTGTCTTGGCGAGTGCACTATCGTGCGCCCAGATTCTTGACTCAGGAAGGAAAACAGCAGTTAAGCTAAAGGATATAGAACAGACTGAACAGCCCATAACGGTCGTAGTAATTAATTCGAGGAAAGAGAAAATAAATTAGTTAGTAATTCATGCCAAGGCAAGATAGGAAGGGAGAAACAAAAAAAAATTAAACTTATCGGGTACCTAATCCGTAATCCCGGGGTCCGCCCCGTGTAACTGTTTTATATATTTCTTGAATAGTTCTAGTTGGTCCGTCTCCTGTAGTACCTCCACGCAGCCTTTGAAGTAGTCTGTCGTGAAACAGTCTTTCCTGTGCCCCAACAATCAACACACAACTTGAGTATATTATATCGTCAATATCTGGGTGACCGAGCTTCGCTCGGTGGCCAATAGATGGCAGCAGTAGTCATATTTTTATTTTTTTGGTAAATTCGACATTTTCTAAAAATGAATCCTAGCTAGATCGATTTATCGCCCCCAAAACCCCCTGTATACTAAATTTCATGAAAATCGTTCGAGCCGTTTCCGAGATCCAGATTATATAGAAATATATATATATACAAGAATTGCTCGTTTAAAGGTATAAGATTTATTTTTATTACTATACCATTTAGGGTCTATTTCATTGAACCACTGCACGCCTGAAATTTAATCGTACATATAAACGGCGGTGTTAATGAAATAGGCCCTTAAGGATTTTAAAAAGTGTGACAAAATCCTGAACGTTGGACAAATAATTGATGATTGTTAGAACTATTGAGCTCTGTTGGGCTTTTCACAATTGAAGATTTCTGAAAAACGTCACAACACTCATTAAAAAAAGAAGCCACAATATAAAGAACAAGAGAAAAATACATTTTTATATTACAAAAATTTTAGCTAAAAAACGCCACAAATTAATTGCAGTGCCACCAATTTATTTGTGATCTGCCCCCTGATTGCGTAAGAAAAACGTATTCATTGTTATTGTAAACGCTAGCGAATTCTGCCCGCTGATTGGGTTCCTGATTTGCGTTAGCCAATCGCGTCGCAGAATTCGCTAGCCTTTACGATAACGAAGAATGCCTTTTTTTTACGCAATCAGTGTGCTGATTCTGTATCGTTCAGTTAGTTAGTTAGTAACCCACACTGGGTTATTAACTAAGAAAACGGAGGCAAAAATCCTATTTTTGTATTCTTTTTGTACAAGATAGCAACTAGCATGGTATATTGACATGATACAATACCGACCACAGCCACAGGGCGCAGGGGGAGGCAGCTTTACTGTAGGTATTTATACCCGAAAGTTTAAATTAGATGGTAAAACTAAAAAAAACTTAATGAATATTTTAACTGCATGGAAAAAAACTTAATAGGAATTAAAATCGTAAGACATAATATGGGTTAGTCGTAATCATAGACAGTAATATGGGTTAAGTCCAAATAAATTGGTGGCAACTTGTTTTTTTTTTTAATTAAGAGAGAAAGAATAGTCTGTGGTGCACACCTGCACAGATTATAGAGCTGCGGCTCCCGGAAGAGGTTGAAGCAGTCGTCGCAGATGCGGTCGAGGCGCGCGAAGATGGCGGCGTCGTACACGCCCTTGCACTGCAGGTTGAAGAAGGAGCGGCGCGCCACGTGGTGCGGCGCGGACGCCGCGTGCGGGCACGTCGCCAGCGCGAGCGTCATCAGCGCGCACACTTGGATAGAGCTTAGATGCATCTGCAACAACAACAGACGTCTGTTAGGAGGGTAAACAGTAGGTATTGCCGTCGGCACCCCTCCCCCTAAAATTGGAGTTCTATACATAGTTTTGACTACCTCTGTGCCGCAGGGGACGCACGCTCGGATTCGGCCGTGGCTAGTTACCACCCTACCAGCAAAGACGTACCGCCAAGCGATTTAGCGTTCCGGTACGATGCTGTGTAGAAACCGTTGGGGTGACATAACTTACCCCTTCCAAGTTAGTACGCTAACACCTTAGACTGCATCATCACTTAGAATCAGGTGAGATCGCAGTCAAGTACTAACTTGTATAGCGTAAAAAAAAGTAAAAAAATTGGTTGTCTGTAGTGTTGACATTGCTTTCAGAAGTCAACTTTAGAAAGTTTTTTTGTACGCGCCGATTGGCTTGTGATGGTTGCGTTGCTATGGTTACCGGCGATGGTGGGCGATGTACAATTTCAGGCCCGGTTTCCCATTGATCTATTGCGGTTTTCACCAAAGTTGAGCGGAGCTGTGTTTGAGTAACAAATCAGATCTCGTCATTGTGACATCTCCGAAAATGAGGGGTGAAGAGATGTCGAAATGACGAAATCGGATTGGTTACTCAAACACAGCTCCGCTCCACACCGCCTTGGTGAAAACCGGGCCTTTTTCAAGAGACTCGCTCCGCTGTAACGCTGACAGTCAAACAAAAAACCCAGTGTAACTCCGTACGAAAAAGGAGGGCGGCAGAGTTTCAAGTCTGGAGACCGGCATCAGCCGCACACGATGCCCATTATTCTCATTGTTTATTGCGAATATTGAAACGTCCACCGACTAGGTTCACCATCCGCTAAGATTTCCCAAGAAAATCCTGATTTAGCGAGATTTAGTATCCTGATTTAGAGAAGATTGTGAACAGAATGGTCATGCCCCTTGGTCTACCCATTGATTTTTTATTTTGCACGGGCTTCGATTTTACCTGATGGTAAGTTGTAATGCACCCGAAGACGTTATCGTACTAACTTGGAAGGGGTAAGTAACTTACCCCTAACGGTTTTTTACACAGCATCGAGCTGGAACGCTACGTCGTTTAGCAGTAGGTACGTCTATACTGATAGGATGGTAACGACCCACTGCCGAAGTCTACCACCAGAACAGGAAACGAACCCACGACCTCCCACTCAAAACCATCCAATGAGGGAATTTAAAAAGGAGTCGCAAATACCATAGATAAAAAGTAGGACAAGTAGAGTCTCGCTTTTTAAATCTTTAAGAAGGTGAACCCTACGTGGCCATTAAAGGCTCGCTACGGAGATTATATTAATTCATACAACCTCAAAAGCCGGTGGTCTCGGATAATCGCCATCTATAAACTATAAACACTTTATGCCTGTCCACGCCGACACAGAGTAGTTAAGTACCTTAGTATTATATTAGAATTTAGATACAAAATTAACTAATCCCGAATGTAGATTAATTGATCTTTTATACTAAGGCTTGCAAAAATAATAAATAATTGAAAAATTTAAACCGACTTCTTGTTAAATTAAAATATGATGATCAACAAGACCATCCAAATTTCAAGATCTTCATTCTTAGAGACATTCTTGCCAGAGAGCTCGTGGTCATCAGCAATGTCTCCAGTAATAACTTTTTGTAAGCACTTATGCAATGTGACGTCTATTACTGCCTGTATTTGGTCCATCCATCACATTGGCACGATCTCCATAGGTACGAGTAATATCCTTATCAAAGAACATAAGCATCCTCGATATTCGTTAGCACCATTCCAAAAATGATTGCAAGATAGGAAAGAATTGATAACCACCTCCGTTTATTTTTACCCCAATCCCAAGGAAGGGTTATGCATGTCTCTTGCGTTTTGTTTGTTTTTCTTTACTGCCTCGTATTTCCAAACGGCTGAATGGATTTTAATAGTTAAGATATAATATATAATAATATATTATAAGACTTGTCTCATAAACCCTAATAAATTATGTTCAAAAATAAATATGTTAGCTCTGTCGTTCAAATTAGCCTGTGCGGCTAAGTAGGTGTTCCCCAATCCGGTCGAGCGACTCCGCCCGTTGCTCCGAACACCTGATCGATGCTGCCAGTGCCACCTGGCTCTTGGCGGCTATCCGCTGCCCACTGCCCAGTGCACTACCAGTTTATAAATAGAACCTACGATACGGGCTTCTGAGCACTATAAGTACTTCTATCTTCAATAGTTCTAAAACTTATGACACTTTGCGTCAAAACCATCTGGACGCTAAGCATCAGGACCGGAAAGCTAGGCCAAACCATCCTACCACTACACCTATAACAGCAGTGGTTAGCTGCCACTCATGCAACAGGGTTTTCAAAACTAAATTTGGTTTTGCCAGTCATATCCGTGCGCACTCCAGAACCTAAAGCCATGGCGGCGCAAGATCGTGGTGTTTGGTCACTTTGGTGGTCATTCCAGGAGGCCTATGTCCAGCTGTGGACGTCCATCGGCTGAAACGACGACGACGACGACTGTTGTTGTCTTGATATACCTAAATAGCAACCATAAGGGCGAGTTATTTGTCATTTCCAAGTTAGCACGATAACATCCTTGGCTGCATCATCACTTGCACAATACAGTATTATCTTGTTGAGTGTGGTGATAATGATGAACGTGTTTTTACATCAGCTTGCAGCAACTCGTAAAACGAGCCTGGAGGCCCGTGATTTACGGCGTAATGAAGCCATTTAACCGCGTGAGAACCTGCCGTAATAACCGCGTCGATCCTGTCAGCGCACCTGACAGGATCGACGCGGTTATTACGGCTTATTATCAGGAAAGTTCTGGACCGCGATCTTTGAATTGACTGATAGCTAGAACATAGTTAGGTTATTAAATACTAGAAACTTAGAAAGACCTCCCTGCGAGCTCAGCTATAGCTAATTAGTACAGTAAAAAGTAACTACAGGAGGGAATATTTCACCAAGAAACTTATCAACTTGAAAAACTACGTGTAAATCAATAAGGTGTGGAGAGCTTGATTTCATTTAATGTTTAATGCCGAGACTTAGTCAGAGGTGCGTAGCCCGGGATTCGAACCTCCGACCCTCTAAATATATATTTTTAATAATATTAAACAATCACTGCTTTTTATGATTGCGATTTGATACGATGGAGTGGAGACGGAACGAAAGTCAGTGTCGTATAGAATGCGTGCAGGACGTGATTACTTTCAAATATTTTTGTTTGAATCTCCTTCCATTCCTTTCCATTTCGTATCGCAAAATGACATAGGTAATATTATTTATTTATTTATTTAACACTTTATTTGTACACCACAAAACAATATTACAACTAAAAAGTAAAAATTAATTAGTACAAAAGGCGGCCTTATCGCTAAGTAGCGATCTCTGCCAGGCAACCTACAGATAAGGAAAATACAGAGGAACCACGGACTGCAGGTGGTGCAAAACTATAACAAATATACTTAAATTCAAATAAGTACATACTATTTACTACATACACTAGATTACACAAAGCTTAGATTATTATGGCTAGAGCGCCAGGTCTGTAACTAAGTAAGGATCGATGGCGGTTTATCGAAGGTTGTACAGTATACAGTGTACACCATGCGCTATACAGGCCTTGTTATTGTGCGCATGTGTGCGCCGCTCCCACGCACCCAACCGACTCACGCGCAGC
This sequence comes from Coenonympha glycerion, assembly GCA_963855885.1. NCBI lineage: Eukaryota > Metazoa > Arthropoda > Insecta > Lepidoptera > Nymphalidae > Coenonympha > Coenonympha glycerion. The sequence goes on from OY979646.1 coordinate 2,109,365, forward strand.
TCGCCGCATACAAATGCGTATCGCGTCCACTTCACATGCTAGACTGCTGGGCTGCCACCCAAGCGAGGTGTAGGGTTGACAGCTTTATAAATGTTTTTTTTTTCAAGTAAAAATCTTTACTTTAAAATGAAACAATCTTTCTGTATAAACTAAAGTAATTAGACGCGTCTGAAACCAGTGGTAGGTATTCTATGATGGGGTGGATGGGAAGTATTTTGAAAAGGATACCACTATTTTCAAAACGAAAAAGATACCTATTTTGCACAACAGAAATGACGTCAGTGTATGGTAAAGAAAGTTAGTCCGTTAGTCAGTCATTTTTTAGCAAGAAAGAAAGAAAGAAAAATATGTTTATTTCCACACATTATGCCACACATAAAACAAAGTACACACTCATGTACTAAAACGTTGTCTGAAGCTTCCACCACCTGGGCAACAAATACTAGACTGTTGCTCTAGCAAAGATTTCGATATGAACATATGAAAATGATATACCGCCTTTCTCGCAATTTTATTGCAATTTCGCGGGCAGATCCATTTACTTCGTCTTAACAGTCTTAGCAGAGTGAAGGAGTGATATTTAACAGGAATACAAACGTTCACATTTCTAAAACCTTTTGATAGACTGATACTTAACTTATAAAATTGAAAATAAATAAACTGCATCTAAAAGACAACCCTATAGCTACTCTATCTCAGGCAAATAAAATGCGTCCAGCCCGGCTATTTTATAAAAAAAAAGTATTCGCGTTTTTTTTTTTGGAATGCAGTCTATAATTGCACAGATGCGTTTATCGTAGTCCAGATACCTTGATTCAGTACTTGATGGTAATAGCAGTGCCATTCGTTTTGCGCGGGTAGAGAACCTCTTCACTTTGATGCTTGCCGACTGACTTTTAAATCCTTCTAAGTATTTTTATGGAGCACCTACAATCTACATCCTACTTCAGTGACATTGGCACGCATTAACGAAACGGTAACTGGATGTAAGTTTATAACGAAGCGGTAACAGCACTAGACAAAGTGGTATTCTATTAGCGATGTTGCGAATAGAAAAGTCCAAAATGCGCGGTACAGTATGGAGTTAGCTAACGTCAATCCCGTACATTTTTGGCATTCTATTCGCAACTTCGTTAATAGAATGTCACTTTGTCTAGGCCCCTGGATGTAAGTACTAGCAACGAATATATAATATTGGTACTAGTAAAAAGTCGTAAAAATGCGAATTTGAGAACGAAGAGAGAGCTCGTTTATGCGTGGTCACTAATCATATATTACCTAGTAACATAGTGTCTACGGCTTCAAATTCGAGGATTTGCAATTAGAACCTGCGTCTAGAATTTTTGTTGGTATTTTTGGTGCAAAGTACACCTTTACACCTGGCACGAGGGGAGGTCAAAAAGTTCGCGGAATGGCAGGGTTGGCGGGGGTGAGTTTACTCATCCAGGTAGGTGCTAATCGAATGACTCATTGTTAGTATATTATATTATATACCAAGTTTCAGTTTAATCGGGAAATTGGCGTGTGAGTTATCAACGAGTAAACTAGTGAATCGGGAAGAAACTAGGCGACTATGGAGAAAATTGAATATCGTCATTAATTTTCTCACCAAGCAAGGAAAGACACCTCAATCCATTTTGAAGTGATGTCAGCAGTTTACGGGGACTCTTCTCCTAGGAAAACAACGATTTATAAATGGCACGGCCTTTTCAAACAAGAGGGGGACTTCATCGAGGTTTTCCTCGACTTCTCCGACTTTTACGGCCGTTTAGGGCTCGACGCCAGAAATAACCGGAAAAGTTGAAAAACTTGTATTGATTCTTCAAATCTAGGTAAAATGCTAGAGGAATTAATAACATGGTACGTGTACGAACTATGTAAAGTTGGTATGTCGTTACGGGTTTAACGCAATACGTGTTTAAGATTGTTGACACGGTTATGTAGAGCAGCAGGAAAATCGTGCGAGAAAACAGATTTAAGTAACTGAATGGCGTTAGTTTAAGTGGCGACTTATTTAATGTAAGTAGTGTAGGTAGATGTAACTATTTTTTTTCCTCTACTTTTATCTTGCTATCTGAGATCAATCTTTGTTCTAACCATAATCATTTGAGGTCTATAGTGTTGAGTCATTTTGGGTTTTGCACATCCACACTGATGCAGCATCCCTTATATGAAAAAGTCTTAAACCATATTGGCCAGTGGAGTCCTTTTTAGACGAAATGTGTATTCTCTGGTGTCGAGAAGTTTGACAGCCAGACTATTTTTATGTCGTACGTCGTTCCAGTCTATTTTTGTAGGATTCTATTAATTCTTCTGTGTAACTATAAAATTAGGATTTAAACTTAATTTAACCGATTGTGTGAACCGAAAAAAATCAAGATTTTGACGCAGGCAGCGACATCCTAAGACGACTAGATAAGTTTGTGCCTTGTGGCATTATACCTTATTATAAACCTATAATAAAAGTTACCTAAATATTAAAAAAATACAAAGTAATTTATGTCTATGCATCGAAGCCAAAAAGGGGTATTACCTACTTGTTGTACAAGGAAAACCAATGTTGTAGGTATTTTCCTCGTTCGAGTTTACAGATTCGTAATCGCCACATTGCGATGCACAGTCCGTCTGATCAACCGTTGATAGAGTGCCATAAAGTAATCGAATTTATACTGTTTACAAAAACATCGCGAAAACACTCATTTCCATCCACCGGTATAGATAGACCCTCCTTCCGTAGGACGAGGCACCACTGCAGAGCTGTACGTGACTGGTTTTTATCTATAGACAAAGTGGCACCGGCGGATTACTCCCAGTGTAGGTGTTTACGCATTAAGTACTACACTAACAGGACAGGAATTGTCACTTTCGAGACGGTAACAGTTACTAGCGATAAGCGATATAGGCAGTGTTTTGTAAGAAGAGAATGACGCGGCTGACGCACCTTTTAATAAGGGGGGAGGTCCCGGGTTCGATTCATGGCACAGGCTAGTTTGGGATATAATAAACACAGTTCAGTGCGTACATCTTTGCTAGTATTTTTTATAATTACTTGACATTGACACGTTATCGGCAAAATTGTATCCACTAAAACATGGTAGTAAAGAGATTACCGATGAGTAAGTACTGCAAAGTAATCGTTATTTTCTCCTACAAGCAAAGATATTCCTGTATTGTAATTTGTATCAATTAAGACAAAATATACTCTGGACAGGGCTGAAGGCGCAAAAAAATCTCGCGCGTTTATGGGTGCTAAAAATGCTTGTTTTACCACCAACAGTAAGGCCACGCGTTCGCACTGCAGCCACCAATAGAATTTTTACAGATGGCGCTACTGTTTGCTTCTATACGAAAAAGGTTTACGTAATCGTTTGGATGCCCATATCCTGTGTTTTCTTATCAATGGTTGTATCTTTAAAAAATCTATAATTTATATATTTCGAGACCCTACTTTTTCCTGGGGTTGTCTTCTCCACTCCCGTTGGGCTAGTACTCAATGTGTTTACGTGAAATGAATTTGCATTTCATTGAAAGTTTCCATTGCCCTTCTTATGCGCGAGAAAATATTGCAACTGGCGATGCATACGCGTACTAAATGCTATTTGGTATTTTCCATACAACCACTATAGGCAGTAGGCACATGAGGTGCTATTAATACGAAACTTTATTCGGTCGCTAAACCATACATTACTAGGTTTTATTTGATATAATTATAAAAGAACGCTTGTTCATTAAAGATTAAAAAATATCGTTCGAAATTTATGTTCCGGAGTGCCAATATTATGGATTTTTTATACAGTAGATAGGTAAAGTGTCTCGCAATACGTTGTCCGTGCGACTTTTTTTATTTTTTCGTGGTATTTATTAGAATCAAACAAAAACTTGAGTGAGTGAAAACTGGGTACCTAAGCGCGAAAACTCTAACTAATTTTTTTTTGTCTTTCTCACTTTTACGAATATGTCGATGGGTGAGAAATGCAGCGTTGCGAAAGATTGTGCCAGAAAAATTTCGTTGTCATTTACCATAATTACTGAAAAACTAAACTAGTTTTCAAAAATCAATTCTGAGCGTTTTTGGTATTGTTATTATCGACACATGAAAACAAAAATCATAATTACATACATCCATTGTAGTTTCCGTTAAGAAAATTGGAGATTTTGGAGCAACTTTTGAGAAAACTTTCTTTATTAAATCGTGTTTTTGCTTCTGAGCGCATTTAGTAGATTAAGACTCAAAATCCACGACGTTTAGAAAGTACCTACCTAATTGCATGCAATGAGAGTATTTGCAAGGTCCCCTCATTTGGCCTTCAAAAACCTGTATAAGTGGCACTGTAGCAAGTCGTATGACGCACAGGGTTCGGAGACTTGGATCAAAAGTATCGGTAAAGGATCAATAGGACTCGGGGTAGTAATTTAAATCTCGCGCCTTAGTGCGGCGACGCGTCCCTTGGCTGCCTGATTGGCCGAGCGTAGCGATTGGACTTGTCTGTGCCCTCTGGTTGTCACTTGTCAGTTTTTACGGATGGTTACTGCAGTGAACCGTGGTATCATATCTAGTTTGACTTGTTTTAAAAATTCCGAGTTTCTAATAAAATACATAGTTTCATGAAAGACTATTATTTGAAGGACAAGTCACAAGACACACCCGTTAAAACACTTTGGTATTTTCCACGCGTGAACCTCTTTAAGTGAGATTGCTACTTGCCTATACCTCTATAAGCGACAGTTATGACTCAGTCTTGAACGAGAAACTTTTATTCTATTTGAATTACCAAATATGCATCTGTTATTGTTTTCAATAGTTTTAGAAACTAGCATAGCGTTCGAACCACAGACCAGGGAATAACTTTATATTGTTCGAACAACCAAATGTGCGTCTGCTTTTGTTTTATTACAAGCTCGAGGAACTCATATTCTATTCGAAAAGGTTATATGTCAGGCTCACTGCAGTCAGTTCATAAACAGCAGTCGCCAAGAAAGCACGTGTAGATACTACCGCTCTCTCATAATGTCCAAACGAAAACTCAATGTGTTATGTTTAAGTGATAAACTAAAAATCGTGAACGCTTTTGAATCTGGGAAATCACGAAATCAAATACTGTGTGAGTTTGGCTTGGCAGAATCCACCTACTATAGAATCATAAAATCAAAGGACTTAATTAAGACTCAGTGCTCCGAGGGACACGAAAATATCAAGAGAAGCCGTCTTTGTATAAATAATAATAAATAAATATATGTATGTTTCCCGACGTTGAAAAGTGCTTGTTAGAATGGATTAAACAAGACGAAAAGAACGTTCCCATAAACGGACCGCTGCTGAAACAAAAGTTCAAAGACTTCGCCACAAAATTAGGAATCACGAACTTATCAGCTAGTAATGGCTGGTTAGAAGGTTTTAAAAAACGCCATGGTATATCTTTTATGAAAACACCCAGAGAAAGTAAAACTGCGGATCAACAAATATGCATCCAATGGACTGAAGATTTGCCGAGCCTTTTAAGAGGATATGATTCAAACAATATTTATAACGCCAATGAGACTGCTTTGCTTTTTAAATGTCTACCAGATCAAACAATTTTCAAGGGCGAAAAGTACCATGGAGAAAAACAAAGCACGGAACGCCTTACTATTCTTCATTGTGTTAACATGACCGGCACAGACAAACTTCCTCTTCTAATCATCGGAAAATCTGAGCTACCTAGATGCTTTAAAAGTGTCAAGACTCTACCCGTTGATTATGAGAGTAATGTAAAAGCTTGGATGACTAAGGATCTGTTTAAGGATTGGTTAAAAAGAGTTGATAAACAAAGGCAGATAAAGCGACAAAAAATTGTGCTTTTTGTTGACAACTGTCCTGTTCACACTGATTTACCAACACTTGAAAATATCAAAGTTGTATTCTGGCCTGACAATACCAGTAAGCTTCAACCTTTAGATCAAGGTATTGTTCATACATTCAAACGGTTTTATCGCAAAGAAGTTGTAGAGCATACGCTTGCCTGCATGGTAGAAAACATGAGCCCTGAGATCGATGTACTATTGGCCATGAAATTTGCAAGAAGAGCATGGTATGCAGTGAGTGACGTAACTATCAAAAACTGCTTCAAGAGAGCTGGGTTCGGTAACTGTCTAGCTAATGAAGATTTTTTGATTGAGCAACATGAGGTTGATTTGGAAAATGAGGTTGAAGTTGGTCCTAGCTCTGATGAATGGGCCGTGCTTGTATCCCCCGATACCGATGTTGATGAGTCTACACCAACCTTTGAGGACTACGTACAAATTGACGACCACTTGTCTACCGCTGGTGAATACACCGAAGATGACATCGTGCAAATTTGTGTGAGCTCGAATACTGACGAAAATGACAGTGAATATAAAGCCAACCACTCACACATTTCGGATAGAGAAGCGGAGAAAATTCCGACAAAACAAGAAGCTTTAAACGCATTGGAGACGCTTCACAAGTTTTTTAAATATGCGGCGGTTGATCGAACCGTATTTGATAAAATTTATGAACTTGAAACACGTGCACAAAATGTGAAAACAGACTCCGCATTAAACATTTAACAGTTGTTTTAAAGTAAATATTATATGAATACTAGATACATTCATCAAGGTATAACTACTACATATTTCAATAAATTATATCCATACGAACATATTATACGTATTTTTATTTAATTGCGCACATATTAACCGTATTAAATAGATCTCTATGAGTGAGATACTCTGTGCTAGACACTCGGGTAAGTGAGAAACCTCTATAAGAGAAAAAGAGATCGCTAACCCTTGATATTTCAGATCAATACTACATAATGAAGACAACTTGAGCTGCAACTTTTGACTTTGAGGTTCGACTATTTGATTTACATTATTTATGAACTAATGATTCCCCACATTCCACAGAGTAATTAAATTGTGAATTAGCTATCCGACACTTATGAGGAGGCGGTAAACAGGCCAGAAGGATCACTCTAGTTAAAACATACAGTAGGAAGCGAGTAGATATCGTCACAGAGTATGAATTTGGCACAGAGGCCGCACGCGCGCTGCGTCGGCATACACCAGAGGTCAGCGCGAAGGTTGCCGGCTTGCCCAACAATGCACACTTCCGATCCAGTTCAGGCATTGTCTCCTCTCTCATCACTGTTACAACATCATGCCAGGGTGTGTCAATCCTCTTACAATACTCGTATGTAAATACTTCTCGCCGCGCAAAGCTAAGAGTTATCATTGCTTTCCATCAGTTATGATTGTCGACAAGCCTTGGGTACAATACAAAAGAATACAGAAGCTAACAGGGCGTTTCGATTTTGTTGGTAGCTACTAGCTAACATCTTTACTTAGGTAACTTTAATCTTTAATACCGATGCGAAGTGATTTGGGAGTTGGTAGTGGTGACAGCATAATGACTCTCAACTCAACTGCACAGTCACTGCTATAGCTGCTATAGGTTGTCTAAAAACGGTTGATTGATATACCTACATTATAATATTATAGGTGCTGTCAGCTGTCCACTGCCGTTTACAGCTTACAATCAGTCATCCCCTTGACCTCCTTCTTGTTAATGGAATATGAACAACATTTTTATCCGTTACATTTTATGATGTGCTGGGATTTTGTTAACAAACGTCCGCTAGCTCGGATTAGTTTAATTTTAACGGTCTAGACTCTTGCAAAAAAGTGCTAACTTCAGCTCTTGTGGAGGATTTCTCCACGGATATTTCCCGTGGGTAAAACGGGGGACGGGCTTCTCCTATATTATTTCCTTTTGCCGTGCTTTATCCAATGATAAAAAATGTTGTACTCTGTCAGAGGATATAAAAACACGACTGCCTTGGCAAAAAACTACGGATGAACTGTATGAAATAAAACATTTTAAAAAGTCGTTTTATTGTTTTATTTACAAAAATATTAGCAGCGTCACTCGAGATGATGCAGGGATCTTATGAGGCCCCTTACCCACATCCAAATCTGCTCAGGCGTTTACACGTTACGGTGATATAATAACTCACGTTACATAATATGTAACGTAAGTTTTCTTTATCCCACCGTACATGTAGTGTTATACATACTACATTGTAGTGTATATATTATATACACTACATGATCTCTGAAACGATTAGTACTCTACTTTCATTGGGCAACAGCGATCGCATTTTTCGTAATACGGAGAATCATGAGTAGGCAAATTGGTCATTCATCATCCACGCTAAATGGTGCATCGGTTGTGCTAATTTGTACATTATCACACCTATCCAGGATTTAACACGGACCTAACTAGTTTTTCTTACAATTTCACATTGTATACACATTTTTTAGGTACGTAGTTAGGTATAATTCGTTTATACGGTCATACGGGGGATTTAACGATAATTTACTCCACTAGTCAGAGCCACTTCACAAAATACACAGGTACATGATTCTTTGTAAAAGAAATAAAATTATGCATAAGATCTACCTAAGATACATTTTCATGTAAAAAACTAGGTGACCCGGCAAACGTTGTTCTGCCATATAAATAATTTTATATTATAAATCACAGTCTTTTTACAAACACACCGTATTATTTTGAAAATAGATCAATGCCAGGTGAAGTGAGATGGGTACTTTTTTCTTTTTTATTTGTTACTTATCAATTAAGATGCGGAGTCGCAATGACCAATGGCAATTAGCCACGTGCGCGGATGTGGGTCACAGAGATTAGGGCTCCACCACACTGACACTGTTCGCGTCTCGTGACTACAAAACGATCAGCTTAATGTCGTGTTTCCAAACCGCTACCATATTATATGCAAATAAATGAATGATGCTCAGATTAAGGATTGAGTGGATTGTGACCCGCTTTGCCAATATAACTGGTCATTGACCCAACGTACAACGAAACGTTACTTACGATTAGTAACTATTACAATATTATAAATCTGTGCTAACGATTTAAAATATTTTGGATAAGGGTGAAAGAAGACTTTATTTCATTAAAGAGATCTTGTATTTATTGATTATACAGAACTAAAAATGAGGAACTAAACAAGCATGATTGAATAAAATTAAATTGGTTTTAATCTTGTATTGATTTTACCCATGGAAAAGTACTTCGTTTAATTCCATGATTTTACCAATACATCCTTTTGCTAAGAGGTTTCAGCCAAAGTTGGCCCGCGAAATTCAAATTTTAGTTTTTCACAAATACTTAGTAGGTAGACACGCTAATTAAATACATTGTAGGCTTGGTAATGAATTTTGCCGAGCATAACGTTTATGCATTTACTTACATGTTTTAAATAAATACTATAGCTAAAAGATTCCCATTCATCACATATTGGTTCCCGATAGCTTCAAATCTGGGAACTGCAGATAATAATCTTTCAAGACGGGAAAGCCTACCATAATATAATATGTATAACTAATATGTTAGCCGGGAGCGATGGTCCCACGCTTCGTTTAACTTATTTCTCAATTTCCATATAACGATGTATTTATATGAGTGTACTGTGTACTTGTCTAAAGCCACTTTACTGCAGCATTTCTACTTGAGACGATGTGAACATAATATAATATAAGTGCTTACGACTTGAACTTTGTTGAACGAGCTAAAATTGTTATGTCTAGTTACGAAATAAATCTACTTGTACAAGTTAACTTGTAACATTACTCGCAAGGATATTGAAGTGACGGAGCACTGGTGTTGGAGGAATGGCCACTTTGAATTGTTTAGATAATCTATATCAGGGCTCTAACATCAATGCTAATATTATTATTAATGCTGTTAATATTATAAGATTCTGTCCCGGCAAACGTTGTTTTGCTATTAGGGATATAGAAATATATGTATAACAACCTGCTCTCAGACCCAGTGATCATACACTGAAAATTTCATAACAATCGGTCGAGCCGTTTCGGAGGAGTTTGGTAACAAAGATAGGCGAGATAATTAAAAAAAAACCGGCCAAGTGCGAGTCGGACTCGCGCACCGAGGGTTCCATACCATAAAAGAAATAAAACATTGAAAGAATCACTTTTGTTCATGAATTTACGAGTCTGGGGACACGGTAGTGTCCCCGCCAAGACGAGCCAAGCGCAGCGCGAGGGCACTACCTATCTTTTCTCGAAGTGTTTCGCCGTATTTTTAAACCCTTATAACTTAGGCCTGAATTATTTCAGATAATCAAAATTCTCGGAAAATGATATCGCCAGTGAACTTATTAAACCTATAAAGTTTCAATTTTATAGGTCTTATACTTTGGATTTTATTGACGTCTAAAAAACCCATATTTCGTCACTGACTGACTGACTGACTGACTCACTGATGATCATCAAAATTCCTAGGTACTTCCTGAAGACCTAGAAAGCTGAAATTTGGTATATAAGCTAGTATTAGCACACAACCAACAAAAAAATTCCAAAAGTTGGAAATTTAACCCCCCAACCCCTTAAAATAGGGGATGGAAGTTTGTATGAAATTACCGCAAATATTGATGCTAGAGGTCTCAAAATTGATATAGGGACTCTTTGTAATAAACAATTAAATACGTGTTTCAGGATTTTTAGTTAATCACCCCACATCCATAAAATTACGGGGTTGGAAGTTCGTATGGGGTTTCCCATAAGTATATAGGTATAATAAAAACTTAATTTCTGAAATTTGGTATATAAGCTAGTATTAGCACACAACCAACAAAAAAATTCCAAAAGTTGGAAATTTAATCCCCCAACCCCTTAAAATAGGGGATGGAAGTTTGTATGAAATTACCGCAAATATTGATGCTAGAGGTCTCAAAATTGATATAGGGACTCTTTGTAATAAACTACAAATAAGGAAAAAAATAAACTAGGTGAACCAAGGAGGGTTCCCTCATTTAAATGATAGAGGGGGGGGGATACTTGATTCGGACAAATATCCACCTTGCAATGATATTCAAGAAATACACCAAAGAAAAGGAAATTAACCAAATAAAAAATATAGTCGTAAACAACTTACAAAAAGAAGTGAAATCCCAGCAAAAACATTTTCATGTAAAATGTTGCCAAGACGAGAACATGTGGCTCACACTATCAAAAAGTTATCAGATCTCATGTAGAGCAAGACTTCTAACTCTACACGCCCTTACTCTATAAATCCTAACTTTATAAACTCTACACTTTAGTCAAAATATATTATGTCTTGGCTGTTTCGTTACTGTCACATGGGTGTAAAGTAAAAATATTATTCACTGACTTTGTACTTTTCTGATATACAATACCTAGTTTCTGTAGTAACGATTATTTATTAGATAGGTATTGAGTCTCCTCAGAAACTGCACTTAGGTTTTACTAACTGCATTGGTTTCAAATACTTCATCACACTTTGCAAAAGTGTGTTCCTTTGCTTTAGAGGATATTTTTAATAAATGGAATTTTTCCCATAACAATAGTGATACCATTTAATTTTAATGTGAAATTCCTTGAATTTTGCATGGTCCATTATGCCACTTGCAAAACTCTATTAGAAAAGTACTGAACAGTGAATAAATTCTTCACTTTACGCCCATGTGACGGTACCGAAACAGCCAAGACATAATATATTTTGACTAAAGTGTAGAGTTTATAAAGTCAGGATTTATAGAGTAAGGGCGTGTAGAGTTAGAAGTCTTGCTCTACATGAGATCTGATAACTTTTTGATAGTGTGAGCCACATGTTCTCGTCTTGGCAACATTTTACATGAAAATGTTTTTGCTGGGATAAAATTTACATGTAGGTACTTTTGTTGGCGAACCGCAAACGTAACTTTGTTTTTGGTGGTTTATTGTTATTATCAAAAAAAGTATAATAGCTACGGAGTTGATTTTATTTTTCCTGTAAAATATACATTAATGTCTATTGATCATAATTATTTCAGATTTTTCTATTGATAAACTTCGGAGATAAGGGAGGGGGGACAATAAATCCAAAACTATCAGGCATAAAAATAAATAAAAATCGGTTTTAGAATACACAAGTAACGCCCTTTCATATGATACCCCACTCAATATTGTTATTTCATTTTGAAAATTCGAAGCCCCGGTTTTCCCCCCTTTTTAAATAAAAATAAAAACAATTTTCAATGTTTTATGATTGCAATGGCGTTGGGTCACTATTACCTAAAACTATTCTAAATTTCAAGTCGATAGCTTCGATAGTTACTGAAATAATCGAGTGTGACAGACGGACGGACGGACGGATGGACGGACGGCGGAGAAAGTCTCACCATAAGGGTTCCATTTTACCAAATTGGTATGGAACCCTAAAAATGTTGTTTTGTGATTTTGTCATACCGAATATACAAAAATTCCATAAAATAAATCACAAAAATTGGTCGCATATTATGTGATGTCTGTCACAAAGATACTCGTAGTTGCAGACGTTGCTTATTAGTTTTTTTTTTGTTTTTTTTTTTTTTTTAATTCTAAATATCTTTATTTCACATTTGTATAAAAACTAAGTTAACTAAGTTTACGAAGGTCCAACTGCAATACTCGGCAATATCAAAACGCGTTAGGATCTTTGCACTAGGGTCCGGTTGGCGGCAGATGCAACTAGTTTGATGAGTGAGTAACAATTAACAGCCGATAAAGAGTTTTTGCTGCAACTGCGGTATTTACATTCTATTATTGGTTTAATATTGGATTGGCAAAGATCAAAGTCTGAGACTAGGCGCCATTTGATTGTACATAATTGCTTTGATAACAACCTACTGCTTTAAGTATTTTTAGGATTTTCCTAGATTTCCCAGATTGACTTGAAGTTTGTTGAAAGAACAAAAATTTTATTCAAGTTACTTCAAGTTTTTAAAGTAATTTCTGAAGGTAGAAATAGTATAAATAACCAATGACATTGTTTTAAATCGGTGATTTATTATTATTATTTTTTATTGTAGATAGGCTTGCGCTTGACGACAATCATGCCTGATGGAAAGCAATGATGAGGTCTAGGTTGGAGCGCGCTTGCCTAGAAAATTACAAAAATTACAAGTTTGCTTAAAAAGTTTTTTTCGGAAAATCAAAGCTCAACGCGATTTTTCCGCCCGCCTATAGTATAAGCAGTGTTGAGCGGGCAGATCGATCCGGATGTTTAAATTTTAAAACTTGAGTATTTTTCGAACTGTTACTTGTACCTATAACATGTACAATATGTGTACATGTTATAGGTATGTGTGTGTGTGTTATGTGTATGTATGAATTATGTAAACTAAACACTAAATTATGTAAACTAATACCTATAAATTTAAATACTTATGCATCAAAATTTCACTCGCGGTGGGACTCGAACCCACGTCCCCCAGCTATCGCGACTGGGTGCTCAACCAACTGAGCTACTTTTTTATTGTTACTTATGCATTTCCGGAGCGATGCTTTCTAACCGTTAGAGGTTATTAGCTCGTCAGAAGTTATCTTCGACTGTTGCATATTTTGCAGCCAATTACTAATTTTAACTTTTTTTCTTTGGCATCCTTATGTGGTTGAGGTTCAAAAAACTCGCACGAAACTTTTTCCTTCACGTGTCGATACGAACCGCTAAGGTGGGGAACACCCTTTCAGCCTATGCGTTCATTATGCGTTTGCTTCGTGTCCGGGGAAGTATTTTTTTGAGTTTTCCCAATAATTCCAACAATAGTTTTTAGGATATCCCACTCTACAGACCAAGGAATAACTTTATATTGACTACTCAATATTGTAATCTCATTTTGAAATTTCGACAAAAATATTTTTATAATTTCCGATTTTAAATAAAACTAAAAACAATTTTAATTATGATTGCAATGACGTTGGGTCACATTGCCTATAACAGTTCTAAATTACAGGTCGATAGCTTTAATAGTTACTGAAATAATGTGACAGAAGGACGGACGGACGCACGGCGGACGTAGGAAGTCTCACCGTAAAGGTTCCATTTTTACCATTTTGGCATGGAACCCTATAATGCTTGTGTTGTACATGTAATGTAAGTACTCTATTGTTCTCTGGTTGGCATAGACCAGGGAGGTATGTGCAAATTGCTGACGGATTTGCATGCGATTGCATTGTTTGTCGTATTGTGAGTAAGCTATCAGGAATTTTTAGCTTCATTGGCTATTGACTTATTGAGCAAAAAAACAGCATAAACTAAACCAGAATTTCGATTTTTCTGCACAAATACCGTGGGAAACATGGATTTTTCCGGGATTTAAAGCATCGACTAGCCTGTGTATTGAAACAAAATATTAAACAATTAGGTATTTTTTAAAAAGGGCAAGTGCCGAGTTTCTTGCCCATTCTTCTCGATGCAATACTGATTTCCGAACGTGGCGGTAGAGTCTAACATTTCGGAAGAGCCTATGTGAAAGAATAAACACTGATTTCTATCTCGTGACGTGGCCGATCGCGAAATAGATCACGAGACTTCCGCGCAGACAACTGTCATTCTCATACATTTTTTGAATTTTTTTGTTCTACATAATGTTTATATGTAATGTATGTAATGTTTTACATAATGTTTACACGAGCAGCCGTAAATAAGACCATGCATGTATAATATAATTCAGATCTATTATAGTTACATCTACTACGCGCCATCTGAAATAGATAGCTGGATAACAATGAGTAAGAACTCAGCTATAAGATTAATTATTATTGTAACAATACGTAACAATTGGTTTGAATTAAAGTACTGCGATGAATTATTATTAAATGACGTATAGTAATAGACGTAGATCTGGTTTCATCCAGTTTTTTTTTATCTAGTTATCACCTACACAAAAACTTTATATAGGTACAAATTAAAAATTATTTACTAATGACATTTTTGAATTTTGAAAAGAGCAAGTGCCGAGTTTCTTACCAGGTCTTCTCGGTGCAAACCTGCTTTCCGAACCTGGCGGTACTAGAGTTTTGACTTTTCATAAAAGCTTATTTATTGTTTAGGTCTCTAAAGAAATAAAGTTTTTCATTTTCATGTACTCCGAAAAAATTTCGTTTCCAGGAAACACTAGGCAGTTGTAGAAGCATAGGTATACCATAAAATAACTAATTATCGGTACTTAAACTAATGATATCCTCCAAAACAAATTAAGGCCACGACGACGGCGTTGCGGCCATAATAGGTATTACAATAAAGATAAAAATAGTACCTATGTCTAGTTTCTGTACAAATGTGCCTTCAAAACAGTGCATTGAATTCCTCATTTTTAACCTTACTCTTAACTTACTTAAAAAGGAGGTTCTTTGTCGGAATCTTTTTTTTTTTCACATAACTATTCCCATTAGAAACACCGATATGAACCTAAGGATGAGCCTATTGGAACATTTTAGTCAAAACTGAATTCATATTGGTTAACGATAACTCCAAATTTGCAGAAAATAATCTTTCGGGAACAAATATAGGATGAATGGGAATGTATGAGCAAAGTTTTTATAAAAAAAAATAGTCCTTGATGCATAAACTTATACTATTTGCGAAAAACTAAATAAAATTTGAATTTCGCGGGCTACTTAGTACCTACTTAAGCCGAAACCTCTTAAACCTGGCGGTAGAGTCTCGACATTTCATGAGAGCTTATATCTAAGCCTATGTGAAATAAAGAATTTCATTTCATTTCATTTCATTTCATTTCATTGGAGCAATGGTGCTATTTAGCTATAGGTGAAATACACTCCTTAGGAGTCCTAGGCACTGGGCGCCTTCAAATCGAGAGTGAATAGGCATTTCCTAGGCAGGACTGTATCAGCACTTTCCACAGTCAAGCGCTAGCCTATATTGTTAAACTAGTTTTTAGTATTTGTTGTTATAGCGGCATCAGAAACACTTCATCTGTGAAAATTTCAAGTCTGTAGTTATCACGGGTCCAGAGATACAGCCTGGTGACAGACGGACGGACAGCGAAGTCTCTGCAATAGGGTTCCTTTTTACCCTTTGGGTACGGAACCCTAAAAAAAAAAGGTACCTAGTACAAACTAGTGAGAGGTATGTTAATGTAATGCAACTAAATGTGTTGCGTAACGCAGCGTGTGCGTGTGTGCGTGAGAAGCGCAGACTGCAAGGCGCTGCAGAGCCAACTGTGGTGTGTGCGGCCATTGCTGTAGCGTGAGAGACGGTGGACGTTTGTGTCGTAGTGTTTAACTACAATAACATTTTTAAAGCCAACTTCCCTAAACTAAATTGCCAGTGTTATGCTCCGACATGTAACCTCCGATACATGTCGGAGCATAACACTGACGTCTCCTTAAATTAAAAAAAATGGAGACAATAATAAAAAATAAAAAAACTAAATTGCCAACAAAATTCGTCCGTAACAGTTTGACCAATTTTTATGAAACTTTTTATGTATATATTTTTATGAATAGAACGTAAACTATTTTCTCGTACACATAAGTGAGAAACAATTATATGGTAAGACGTTTACCGGGTCAGCTATTAGGTAGGTATATTTTAGTAGCGATAGGTAGAGAGAAATATTCAATAAAATGAACATGAAACTGAATATTAATTGGAAAACTATGTACTTAAAGATAAAAACCTATACGTTTTCAAAATAAAGGAAACTGTATTTTTAAAATGTTTAGCAGTTTTCTCGAATTCATATACCGCGAAGATACTGATTCATTCATAAAGATTTTTAAATCGGTTCAAATCAAATCATTTATTTTGCATGAATATGGTGCACTTGGTCTTAAATATAATATAAATTCATATGAATTTTTTTTTCAGTAGGCCCAAATTATACTATCATATCTTCAATCATTTTAAAAGTTTAGTACACTAGCTTAACAGTGCGTACGTAGCATTTGAATACTATAGTAAATACCTAGCGACACCGCCTGCAGAATATATTATACATATTAAATGAGTATCGCAAACGTGTTTAAATTTAAATATCACTTTAGAATACATTTTATTATAGTTTTGAATAATTTATAAAATCTATTGTATGGACAGGACTTTAATACAAAATCAGTAGCAATAGAGATCTCTTGTATAATATATTGTATAAGTACCTACCGAGTTAAATGCCAGTTCTTCTCGGTTCAAAACCGGCTTCTGAACATGGCGATAGATTTAGAGTTTTCATAAGAGTCTATACGAGTATTTAGGCCTATGTGAAAAATAAAGATTTTAGTTGTTTGTTATGCGCTGTCGCAACTTATCCACTCCTCCCCATAAGTATCATCTTTTTCCATCTCACGCTCAGTCCACAACCTGTTAAAGTAAAAATAGTAAAACTCAATAAAAGCAAGTCGAGTTCTATCGCTATCTACTTATAGTACAAGAACCACTTAAACGGCCGATTACAGAAAAAGACCGGCCAAGTGCGAGAACAACTTGAGGAGTACAATTCCGCACTGTGGTTGTGTCAAATGGAAAAATCCATCTTTCAAAAATTTCCACATACTGTATGGACTTACTTAATTCAGTTGACCTACGAATAAAACGACTAGTTCACAAGTTTGTCAAAAAACAAGAAGACATTATTCTCAGTTTTCTGCACTCCTTTTCTCCTCCTCTCCTTATGAATGTTATTATGTCCAATCTCATATTTCCGTACAACATTGAATGTGTTTAGTACAGTTTCCGTTTTACTCGTATAGACTCCGATCTTAACCCTAGGATGGTAACATAATTTAAACGAACACGCACTGTAACAGGGGTGCCATGTCACCCCATGGTAATAAAATGAATAAAAAACTTTTGTTTAGTGAAAAATAAAACGTTTTATTTTTGAAACAAACTAAAAGAACACTTTTCTTGAAATCAATCATGAATTAAATGAAATTGGATTAAAAAATAATAGTTTTGGCTAGTTAAACACAATTGAGACAAAATTCCTTACGAAGTTCAGGGCATGCAGGTCTTTTGCATTTTGAACAAAAAATCTTCACTTTTTTGTCATTCTTCCGAGGACACAATACACATTGAGCTTGCTTTTGCAATTTGGCGGGAGGTTCACTTGTTGGAACTTCTTTGGGTATATTTAGAATGGCCCTTATATTTCCCGATAGTTGCCGAGGTAAATTTGACTTCAAGCGTCGTCTCTGAGGCTACCCTAAGGTGTTCTGCTTGATGATGGCGCAGAAGCAGACCAAACATGTCCATTCTTGCCTCTCAAAACACTCTCTCAAAGATGTGACAAAGGCACATCATCTTCGTCTGAGCCGAGAACAATGTCGTCTTGTTCTGAATGCACGGAGACGTTATCTTCATTTTCAGAAGCCTCCTCCGACTCTAATGGCTCTGTTTTACTCTCATCATCCTCAGCCATATTATTTAAGTACCGCTCAAGCTCTTCATCATTACGGAACGCAATAATGAACTGAAAATAAGATAAAAATAAATATAGTAACAAAAGAAAATAATTACGTCAATAGTAACAGGGGTGACGCAACACCCCACAAATACCTGCAGAATGAAATTGACGTGTTGCAGCTTCTCCCGCGCAATGGCTACTGATGACTCTCAGTAAGACAAAAGAATACACGAAACGGTAGAGTGAGACAGCGAATAATTTTCAGTAAATCACAGCGTGATTTCTCGCGTGGGGTTCTAAGGCACCCCTGTTACCATCCTAGGGTTAAATATGATGATGAATTCCATTTTATAATTTGGTTTGGCATGCGGAACCCTAAAAACGAATTGGAAAATTGTCGCAAGCACGCCGTTTGGCAGGAAAGCTCAGAAACTGCTAGAACCTTTCGTTTACATAAACATTACGTTCACTACTCCAGGAGACGGCTACACAAATACAGGCCGACTTTAAAAACATAGAAATCAACAAAGATTCTTTGGAAATCAAGATATAAAATTAGTCCTAACCACTCTCCTAGGTACTTATGAAAATCAATAGGGTATTTGATCAATATTATGGCGATCATTGTTATTTGTCCACTTAAAATTAAGTTTACGTGGGTTCCCAAAAAAAACGAATAGTTTATATTCTTGGAATTGGATCCGCGTCACTCCCCTAGCAAGGGACTATTTTCTCCCCGGGTACCTACACGACAAATTACGATTTTATCCCCAGCAGCCAGACAAACATGCTTCATCCCTATATCTAAAGAAAGAATATATCTAAGTACCACGTGACCATTATGAAATCTCTCTTCTCTTCTTCCTGCTTTTTTCCCACGTTATGTAAGGTCGGCACAACATATCTTCTTCAACAAATTGTCATGTTTACTATGGGTTTAATAAACAAACCGATAAATAATATGTAAATTAATTAACAAAACATATTTTCTGAGTCGGTTAGCTCTCCGTACACTCTATACATTACGACAGACGATTGATCTTTCGCAAGTATCAAAGTGGCTCACGGTTTGGAAATTATCAATAATTATTATGATTACGGGTTTACATTAATCTTAAACCATTTCAGTATTAATGATACTGTATACAGTCACTCAGTGATTGTTAAAATTTGCTACTCGAAGGTTAACGCAAATATTTCTAACTCTTTGGCTAACGACGTTCAAAAAAAAAACAAAATACTCAATTGAATAAATACGTAGAGTCCGACAAGGCTCTTGGCATTTGAATGACATTGACAGGAGGGCACTATTATAAAACAAAGGCATCCAGAAAATAAAATCTGCTCAATTTTACTTCAATTTTAGTTTAAAATAGTTAATAGTAAACAAAAACAACACAACATACAATAGCGATATACCGACAGAGCGAATTATCAAACAGTATCACAAGATAGCGGCGTTAGTACCAATTATGGCCACGCGCCAAGATAGCCTTGTCGCACTGTAATCAGTTGCTATTGCATCGATACCTATTGCATCGCATTCAAACGAAAAAATACATAGAGCAATCAATAATTTCATATATTACTAGCAAACCCGGCGAACTCGTTTCGCCTTCCCGCTAAAAAGATTTTCCCGCTTTTCTGTTGAAATTTTTCCTGAATTTTCTTTGCTATAAACCTCACGGAGCCCGAGACCTTTCCAACGAATGCAAAACCGTGGAAATCGGTTCGTGCGTTCTGGAGTTATAGCGTCAGGAAGGAAAACCCGACTTATTTTTATATAGTAGATTGAATCTTGTTCCATATCTACCTTTTACGCGTACTGCGTATCACAAATGCCAAAACCTTAAGCAATGGAAGGAAGGCCGACAGAAGTAAATGGGACCTTTGGCATAGGACAAAGAATAAGATTAACAATCAACAAAAGCAACAGGTTGATACAAATAGTTGTTCCTCGCAATAAATCATTCAACTCTCGGTTTCATCTCAACGACCACACGCACAAGTCTGCGAGGCTATTATTAATAATGGATTTATCTCGTAATAATCCAAGGCCCACCTGAGCGGTTCATCGGCACTAGATCGACCGGATCGTCTGGTTATTTTAACCACAACTAATTTACACCTAGCCATCGATACTACGAGCGATTCACAACCTTATAACGTTTATAATATCATCTGTGGGATGTCCGCCATTTGTAAATGTTGATAGCCGCCATTTTGATTATTGTCATTTTTTAAATGAATCGAAATCGAATTGGCGAGACGCGTATTTAACCTTATTATTGTAAGTAGTTTCAATTTGAGAGTAGGTAATATGTAAATGTAGAGCAAAAAAAATATTACGTTAACGAATACAATAACAACGGATCAACATGAATTTTTGCAAAGACTTAGTTCAAGACCCGGAGAGTGACACAGACTACTTTTTATACAGAGAAAATAAATTGCCGAATTTTACGCGGGGGGAGCCATAGACAACGGCTTCTCAAGTAGGTACCTAAAATGTGGCATGAGAAATGCATTTCAGTTAGTACGATCAAATGAACGCTAGCACCAAACACCTATAATTGTCTCGACGTCAAAGTAATTATAGCACATATGAGTCAAACCGGAAGTCGTTGCCAGGAAGCGGATACTGACAATTCTTACCGGCATTATGTAAATGATAATTATTAGTAGTTTCCAAGAAAATGGAGACGAAACGTCAACTCCGAGAATAAAGTGGTTTAAAAATAGAAACCAGTTTTCTTTTTCAATCCGGCGGTTGCCGCAGTTTAAGCTATATAATTTTATTTCTTACACATTTCTGATAAATTAATAGCACCTAAGTACTCGTACCAATCGAGATTTACTTACTACTTGTTTACTTGTTATGCTTTGTAAAGTAAATGTTTACAAGCAAAGTTCATAATCAAAACTCAAACACACATAGGCCTGAGTCTGACTAACAGGTACTTATGAAGAGTCAATAAATTGTTATATAAAGCGTCCTATACTAAGAAGAAGCCTACAACCAAATCAGCAAGGATTTTTTTCTTACACACAACTTAAAAAATAATATAATTTAATAATGATCAGATTTTAAGCCTATGTTACTCGATTTTGGTGTAAGGATTCTAACAATACCCTATCCCCTTATTAATAAACGAGAAATAAAGATGGAGCAGTTAAATCCTGTTTTGTATTTTCTCTTCAAATGTCACTGAGAGATAAACAGTCGTTCAGAAGTTAGGGTGGAATAAAGAAACTCACATACCTACATACATACATAAACCCTAAAATAGCAGCAGAAATTAAATAAAAATAGCAGAATAAAATTGAGCAGTCGTGTTATAAGAGCTATATTCATTGATTAGTTTTGAAAAATAAAACTAAAATTAACTCATTGAAACTTAAAAAATTGAAAAAAACAATATGTGTACGTTACCATTTAGTTCCAAAACGCCGACGACAATTTTATTAAAAGAAAACTCGAGGAAAACACTACGGCACGTTTATTGGAAAAGCTCCTGGTACGCAAGTAAATGCAATTGTAAATGGAATTGACTAAATGAAGGTTGGCCTCGCACTGTAGTGTGCACTGATTCATGAATGAACTTCTTGGCGGCGGTCACAGTCCGCCTACGGCTCGCAGCACATGCCTTTGAGGAAACCGACTAACCAAAACACTGTCCGAGTTATTATAAGCGGAGCTACACACTAACGAGCAGCGAGGATTTATAAACTCCCCTGATTTTTGCATGCGCCTTTTTTTGAATTGCCTTTCATTATAGCTTTGCGGGAACACTGCTACTGGTAGCTGGTTCCATAGTTTGCACGTGCGGGGAAAGAAGGATCAGGGGTGTGATTGCGTAAGAAAAACGTATTCATCGCTATCGTAATCGTTACCAAATTCTGCCCCCCGATTGGCTGAAATCAGGGAACAAATCAGCGGGCAGAAGTTGTAAACGATTACGATAACGATGAATACGTTTTTCTTACACAATCTATGGGCTGGCATACCGCGTGGTCGTGGATTGCCAGCCATCCAGGTGGTAGGGATGGTACGAGTACATGTTTCTACGTCGAAGTACACAGAGAGAGTTAACAGAGAGAGTGAAATGTGGATTTACCTCAAACAGCTTCTCATAAACTCCCCACTGAACAACTGATAGACAAGACATAGAGAGTTATGGCGGTCCCCAATAATCTATTCCATGGTTTGCCTTACTACAGGCCGAAAATTTGGCATAACTTGTATGGAGCTTAATATGTCGCATTGATATATCACTAGCAGGGCAAATAGAACACACATTATATTAAGAACCAGAGTTAGTAGATAGGTACGTCTCTACGTGTCTCTTTCATGTCGACATAATATTATATTAACGCTCAAATTTGTAATGAAATTATTATTTTAGGAAATCATCATGACGACTAACGGGCATGCAGACTCTTTAGTCTTTACATATCTGCATGATGCACCTAATTCAGAGTTACAAAGGTCAAATAGGACCGGAGACGCCCCTGGATTGTGTCAGAAAAACGTATTCATCGTTATCGTAATCATTTACAAATTCTGCCCGCTGATTGATTTCCTGATTTACGTCGGCCAATCGGAGGACAGAACTCGCTAGCGATTACGATAATCATGAATAAGTTTTTTTAAAAGAGGTACGAAATAAATATACCTAAATAAATAAAAGCAAGTGTATAGTAGTTATGTTAGTAATTTTACGTATTCGGTGCTTATAATTATCTACGTAGCTCCACAGTGTGTGGCCTCGTTAACTAAAACAAAATAACTCGGGATAATTCATTCATGTTTGACGCACGTCTAATGGCAAAATAATAGCGCTCTTTATAAATAAAACCCATGAATCAATGCGTGCATGTGTTTCCTTGAACCCGATGTACGGGTAGTTATTCTTGTTGCCGCTAATTTTCTATGCATGCATGATGCATCCGCGTTTATTACAGTCATGCATTATCATATTACTAGGATAGTGATAGCCAGTGGTCGAATTGAACTTTTTCACGAACCGGAACGCTTTACCTTCACAGTACTCCTATTCATTTTTTTTTAATATTTGGGTTTAACTATTTGGAGAAAGTATTTTTTATCTTTTGGAAGAGCCACAACTTTGCAATAAAAATGTACGATCTCAATTATATAAAAACCAGTGTTCGGAACGCTCTGAGAATAATTTTCACGAAACGGAACGATGATTTCACGAACCGGAACGCCGTTCCGGTGCGTTCCGGTCCAATTCGAGCACTGGATAGCTGATAACCACCTTATGCATCTAGTGGTAAGCAAAATTGAATGCAGATCTCTAGGTTCTGAGCTGAATCCCTAGGTCGGATCAAATAATCATACCTAATGGTTTTCTATCAGGAAAATCTTAGTACTAGCCCAGAGTTTGGAATTTGTCGGCGTTTGTATGTGTTAATATTCGTTTATTTATAATATTTCCTATGTATCCTATACCTGAATAATCATTACGAAAAATATGCATTATAAATGAATAATTTTACGTTGTTTTACACTCAATCTGGGTAATTATTTTTATTATATTTATTTATCAAAATATTTAACGTATAACAAGATATTAAAAAAATCTACTTTTTGGTAAGGTTTTTATAAAAATTATTACGTAATTACTGTTTATGCCTACCACATTTAAATTACGTAATTATGCTAATAAAATTTATATATAGAAACATGCAAATGAGTATGACTTAATCGCTATTTATATCGCCTACACTTTTTAGTTCGTGAAAAAAATCACGTCCTTCAAACAGCTGATAAGGTCAATGGCTTCATGGGTCCACCACAGATGCTTCCACGAAAATAAATCACTGAACTTGATTTTTTAAGAGGGCAATAATTTTATCTATAGCTCTCGAAATATATTATACCGATAATATATTTCGATAAATATATTATCGATTATACTTATTCTCGCATGCCCGAGCTTCGGCCAGAGTGTTGATCCCTCCACGTTTTGGAATTAAAAGATCCTTCCTTATCTCTTATCTGCATCATAAAGGAAATCCATAATTTCATATTCCTAAAATCTAGAACCGATGAATGAATTAGGAGTCAGGACTTTTGTTTTTGTAATAAAGGTTCTCGCTGTCAAAATATTTTTACCTTCTAATTTTTCTGGCGAACATTATACTAACGCTAACTTTGCCTGGATCCTAGACATCCGATTTTTGTGACCTATGTTGCGTGTAAATTATTGTACGTAATGATTAGTAGGAAACACTGATAATTTTGAAATTGGAACCAAAACATGGCGTCTTTGTGTATTTATATTTACTCTGTTGTAAAAATCGTCTGGCTGCAAAGTTAACATGTCATCACCGTCTGGCCGATCGCCGCGTCGGCCACATTAACTTTTTATTTATTGCCAAGCAAACCCTGAAAGCTGTTTGGTCTTTAGGCTGGCAACACTCCAAAAACTATCATAATATGGAATATTGAGTGTTAACAATTATTCATTCACGCATCCGTTTTATGTCCGACCCGAGCTCGACACATTCATTCATAAAAAAAGAAGTTTTTAGGTTTATGCAAAATATCTGCCTACTGCGAATATTAATTGTTTATTTTATTATTCTCGTCTGAAATTCTATTAATAGCGGATTAAAATATACCAGTTATGCTAATTATTAAGTAAAGTCATTATCGCCAGGTGTTTTACTTATTTCATCTCCTCCATCTACTGTATTAAAATACATTAAAGTTTTTACAAAAAGTTTTAATTTCTTGTGTCTTGCGGGTACACAAAATTTACAAAACAAACCTATGCATATAATATTGTCGAAGTGTGAATGTTTATATATTTGAACATTGCATTTTTATCCCAGAAAATCCATGATTGGTTACTGCGAAATTATTAAAAAAAAATCCACGTGCACTTGGTCTGGGCCCGGGGTCTTTGAGCCGGTTATACTCGTAATATAAGATAAGAAAAATAACGATATTACATCAATAAATTGCAATTTGCGTCAGTGATTTGCGGTAAGGTATTAGAAAAAACGTAGACATGATTTTTTCTTGAATTATACCCATCATTTAGATCTATGGCGCCCGCCGTTTAATTGGCGTGTAAACATCTTCGCGGCGTCATAAAAAAAAAGAAACAATGATTCACCATTCAATTCTTTTACTAAAAAAGTTTAAGTAGCGCCATTTTATACGCCGTTCACACACTATTCGTACTAAAAACTGTTTCCATAGATAATATTATTTCTGAGGCCCTCCAAGGCCTCGAAATTATTTTCATAATACCTACTGCAATCTACAGCCGTAGACGCGATAAGTGTAACATATTTCAAATCGATTCATTTCGCTCAAATGGAACGAAATTAAAATGTATATGACAATAATTGATCAAGTAACTTATCGATTACCTACAACTGTCATTCTCATCATTGTTTGAATCTCGATTTTAGTAAATGGCCACAATGACCTAGGAGTAGGAAAAAATATGGACTGGATGGTCTACAAAACTAGCGTGACTATTTTTAACCTGTTAAGTGGCGTATAAGATGGCGTCACCTAGGGTAGTATAGTAGTAGTACATGAAGCTTTGATATCAAATCGTGGCGCTCATAATGGCGCCGCATGTCACGCACGGTTTGGCAAGAATTAATGAAAGTAGCGCTTGCATAGTTACTTTTATCTCATCATAGCCATCAATCTACTGGAAGGAGAACGTGTAACGTGTACAATGTGAACGAGGCTTTAGTACCTATATTATATCCATGATGACGTGATAACATTATTAAGTATTGAAATAGGTTTTTTTGTCCTGTGATATAACATGGCGCCAATGATTTATCTACCAATCAACTGTCGATTGTTTGATAACAATGATCTCAAAGGTGATATGCATAAAAAATAAATAAAACAATTTATCGTGCTTAAATGAAAAATGGTACAATGTAAAGTTTAAAATCAATCGATCATTGATAGAATAGGTATACGCCTTAGCATCTAGATAAACCAGACGTAGCGTGAGAACCGGAGATTGCTTATACGGACAGAATATCTTTAAACTGTACTTAGGTATACGCAACACCATGAGTTTATAATGTTACCTGCTCATAGTTAATCTATGCATCTGTTATTATTGTATATCAGGAACTGGATGATCTAGCTCTTTGGATACTATTTTGGATACATAGCGTAACAGTTCCATCTCAAAAAATTGGAGTCAAATAGTTGGTTACTTACCTATAACTTGATGACAGTTAAGGAGCACACCACGGGTGTGCCCGCGAAATTCAAATTGTTCGTGGTTTTTCGCGATTTTTAAGCTAATAAGACATAATAGGCTTATGTCCGTCAAATTGCGATAATTCCAATATCTTCTTCACGTGTTTATATAAAAATCTCTGCTCGAAAGTGTCGCGTTAAAGAAATTAGTCCGAGATTTGAGAGTTACTCACATAAAACTCGATACTCGGACTAATTTCCTAGGATACACATTTTTATGCAAAGATTTTGGTATAATCATGTAAAGATGATACTGCCATTCTCGCAAATTGATTGCCATAAGCCTATCATGTCTAATTAGCGTACAAATTGCAAAAAACCACGAAAATTTTGAATTTCGCGGGCAGACCCGTTGATTTCACGTTAACATCGCAGCCAGATTGTACTTGCGCTAACCGCAGTATATTGTACACTAGGCGACATAGCTGCGTCCGCCCATGTTATGTATTTATTTATTCTGTACATATAAATATGATTTATATGTACAGAATAAATACATGCTGTTTACAGGAGAGGGCGCCTCGGTGCCGTTGTTTACGTTACTCAGTTGTGTTGAAAAATGAATTTTAATAGTAAAAATGTGTAAAACTACTTAGAAACCGAATGAAAATGTTTGAGTTGTTTCGATTCATCGATGCAATTGTGGATAGCAGTGGAAATTTACTAAAACTGAGGAAAATTTAAAAACTAACTAATGCTATACAACGGTCGATTACTTACAAACTGTGCAAAAACTTAAAAGCAGAAGACGTTTTATGTGGAAAAGTTGTGCTAATAGTGATGATACCGGACAGTGAGTGAATAGAATACGGAAATAAAATGTGAAAGTACTCTTTACAAAACATAAACATTTGAAAATATTCCTTCAAAATTGCAAAGTCATATTGAGTCATATACATTCAGCGCCATCTACATTAACACATGCAAACTACCACAGCAAGGCCATCTAGTGTCAATGTTTCGAACTTGGAAGGAAAGCACAGCAAGTCAAGTTGATCGATACATCGTGTTCTATCAGTAATAAACAAGAGGGCAGTATAACACATGATGGACGAACTTAAATGTATAATCATGCAAATGAAAACGGAACTCGACTCCAAACTGTCATCTATGGAGTCACGACTTTCCGAAATGGAAGAAAAAATATCTACAAAAATTATAACAAATATTAATCAGAAATTTGATGATCTACATACCAACTTACATGAACTTCGCTCACGTTTAGAAAATCAGGAAAAAAGGTTGTACTATCTAGAAAAATCCAGTATAGAGCGGAATCTTATCTTCTTTGGAGTCCACGAAAATGAGAAGTCTTATTCGGACATTCAAAACACGATATTACAAATTATAAACAAGAAAATGGAAGTACCTATTCAGGCGTTCGAGATCCAATCGATAAAAAGATTTGGTAAAAAAGAGAGTAAACCTCGCCCCGTCTCAGTAGCACTAACGACGTTAGGTATGAAAATAAATATCCTAAAGAAAAAGAAACGACTAGAGGGGTCTGGAATTTACATCGATCATGAATTTCCAGCATCAATATTAGAAAAAAGGAAAACATTAAAATTACAGATGAAGAGAGAAATAGAGAAAGGCAATACTGCGTACTTAAAATACGATAAACTTATAATTAAAGAAAAATCAGTGGACAGCGCTCACAAAAAGAGACAACTCTCACTTTCCCCTATCCAAACTACGTCTTCAACAGCTAGCCAAAACCTTAACGAAAAGACAATACCGGATTACAACAGCTGGAAGATGACTGCCAAGAAACATAAATCACATAAAAATACAATGCACGCATACGTTAAACATAACACTGAAGAATGACATCCGGAGGCCCCCCTAAATACTGCATCAACCACGAGAAAAGTTTACTTAATACCTTCTTCAAGCCGGTTGGTCCCCGTGAAGAAGAATACTGACCAACACCTCCCAAATTACATCCAAACTCAAAGGAAACCCATCGTAAACCAAAACATTAATTTTGAACACTCCTGGCTCTACATCGCAGCCTTAAATGTGAGGACTCTACTTTCGGATAGTAGAGTCACTGAGCTAGATTTAGCAATTAAAAAATTAAATTGGGATATTATTGGCTTGAGCGAAATACGAAGAGAAACAGAAGCTATTTTAGAATATTCCGAATATATCTTATATCACACTTCAGCCTGCAAGGGTAGAAACGGCGTTGGATTCTTGATCAGGCGAGAGATGAAAAATTACATCTTAAGTTTCAAGTCATTTTCTGACAGAGTCGCATCAATAGAGATTCAGACACCTGACAACCAAGTTTGGTCCTTGATAGAAGTATATGCTCCTACTGAAAACTGCGAAACGGATGAAATTGATAAATTTTATGCATCTGTAGAGTCTGCCTTTGATTTTGTTAACTCGAAGAACCTAATTTTGTTAGGAGACTTTAATGCACAAATTGGAAAAACACAAAAAGGTGAGGAGAACGTATTAGGGAAGTATTCACATGGTAAAAGAAGCGCTCGAGGCCGAAAATTGATAGAATTTGCATTGGAACACAATCTCAAGTTTGTGAATAGTTTATTTCAACGAAAAGTACATA
Organism: Coenonympha glycerion; assembly: GCA_963855885.1. NCBI lineage: Eukaryota > Metazoa > Arthropoda > Insecta > Lepidoptera > Nymphalidae > Coenonympha > Coenonympha glycerion. The sequence continues at coordinate 2,138,457 of OY979646.1, forward strand.
AAAAATGGACATGGCGATCGCCAGATGGGAAGCATTTCAATGAAATTGACTACATACTTACCAATCAATCTAATAAAATACAAAGTTTTGACATTATAAACAATCTTAATTTCAATACTGACCACCGCATGATAAGATGCAAACTAAAATTGAATGTCAAGAGAAGTCGCAGATTCATTAAACCCATAAAGTATCCAACAAACCTACCAAAACTCTCTTTAGAATGTGAAAAATATTGGCAGGAAAGATTCGTAGAATCTATGAATAAATCAGGAAAAAATGTGCAAGAACAGTACAAGAGCATTATGGGTGAGATGAAACTTCTTTTAAAACAATTGCCAAAGGAACAAAAATCAAAACCTAAATATGTGAATCAAGAAACCATGGACCTACTACAAAAAAGAAAATTATTATACACTGAAAAAAGGACGAAAGACATTAAGTTTAAAATATCACAATTAAGTAAACAAATAAATAGAAATATAACTGACGAAAGGAGAAAACAAAGACTACTAACGTTCGAAAAATACATATCCAGAACAGGGGCTATACGTAAAGCATACAGAGAACTAAGCAATAAGCTTGAATGGGCTGCAAATCTTAAAGATAGAGCTGGGAAAGTGCTGTCTAGGCGGCCAGACATCATAAACGAGGCTACGGAATTCTATAAAAATCTTTACACAGCTGACCAGACGAATAGATCCCCAAGTAATTACTGTAATAATTCAAACTGCTTCGAATCCGACGAAACCTACATCCCTCCTATAACTTACTCCGAAATCGAATATGCTATTAGAAGTCAAAAGAATGGCAAGACTCCTGGAAATGATAACGTCACAAACGAGCTTTTGAAATCATTTCTAAGCACACTTAAGGTGCCTCTACACACCCTATTCAACCAAATTATGAACACGGAAATGACACCGGAGGAGTGGTCCGAATGTATTATAATACTTTTACATAAGAAGGGCGACAGAGGTGAATTAGGGAATTACAGACCAATAAGCCTCATGTCGAATATTTATAAAGTATTTGCAAAGGTTTTATTAAATAGAATGTCGAAAACACTGGACGAACACCAACCACGCGAGCAGGCGGGTTTCAGGAAACATTTCTCTACTATCGACAACATCCAGGTTGTGACACAGTTAATAGAAAAAGCCAACGAATACGGTATAGAGCTCTACATGTGTTTCATCGATTATAAAAAAGCTTTCGACTCTATTTACCATAGCAAAATATGGGCATCACTGTCGGAACAAGGTGTGCATCCTAAATACATTAATATAATAAAAAGCGTGTACTCAAAATGCCGAGCAAGAGTAAGATTAGAGAAGGAAGGTGCTGAGTTCCCAATATGTAGAGGCGCCCGTCAGGGAGACCCAACCTCACCAAAAAAAAAAAAAAAAAAAAAAAAAAAAAAAAAAAAATTTTCACGGCAGTCCTCGAAGCCATTTTTAAGAACCTACACTGGGAAAAGAAAGGTCTGAAAATTAATGGCGAATATCTAAGCCACTTACGCTTCGCGGACGATATTGTAGTCTTCGCTGAAACTGCCTCGAATCTAGGCACCATGGTTACGGAATTAGCACGAGAAAGCAAGAAGGCTGGGCTGTTCATTAATTTTTCTAAAACCAAAATCATGACGAACTCTGTGTGGCAGAAAATAGCTTTAGAAGGTGAAGAAAATATAGAGTATGTAAATGAGTATATTTATCTAGGACAGTCGGTCTCGTTTGAAAATTGTACCGAAAAAGAAATACAAAGGAGAATCGCCATAGCATGGAAAAAATACTGGAGTTTTAAAGAAATAATGAAGAGTAAAGAGATAAATATTAAAATTAAAAAGAAACTCCACGATGTAGCGATACTCCCATGTTTGACATATGGCTGCCAGACATGGTCACTCAAGAAGGAAGAAGAGGATAGGCTAGCAAAATGTCAAAGGAAGATGGAACGGAGCATGCTGGGCTTAAAATTAAAAGATAGAATCAGCAATAAAAAGATTCGTAAATTGACCAAAGTATTAGACATAACAAAACTAATTAGAACGTTAAAATGGAAGTGGGCTGGACATGTTTGCAGATTAGACAATGTAAGATGGACAAAAATTGTTACGGAATGGGTTCCTAGAGATAAGAAGAGAAAAAGAGGTCGCCAGAGAAAGAGATGGAGAGATATATTCTCTCAGAGATGCGGCCCGGACTGGATGAGACTAGCGCGCGACAGAAAGCTCTGGAGTAATTTGGGGGAGGCCTACGCCGTAGAGGCGACTTTTGCGTGAACAATTAATCCAACTTGACATGTAATTTATTATTAAATTTTTCATTATCATTTAAAATAAAATAAAATTATAGACTGACGATAAATAGTGAAACTCAAATGATTGAATGATTTAAAAATTTATTGGATTTTTCGTATTATATGACCATCAATTAATTTTATTGTAACGTAATAGAAATAAAGGCTTTTTTATTTATTTTATTTATTTTATTTACATATAAATATAAAGACAAACATAGACATGAAATGCACAAGGACATCTTATCGCTACAAAAGAGCATCTCTTCCAGATGCCCTGGCTTTTAGTTATTTCGTTTTTGTACGTAAGTACTTTGTGCATGTTATATGTGGCATAATTTTTTGAAAAAAAAATGGTTTTTCTTTCTTTCTTTCTAAATTTTGTAATACGACTGTTACAGACACAGTAAAACAAAAATTGGAAATTACAGTCGATTCTCGGAGTAATTTCCTAAAGTGCACTAAGTTCCACTTAAGCAGATAAAATTTAATTTTCTAATTCAATTTACAGGTACGGCAAAACAACGTTAACTGGGTCAGCTAGTTTCTTCTCATGAAGGTACAAAATCTCCGTGACACAGCGATCGTAACAAAACTATTCTGAAAGGATTCGGCCGATTTTTATGAAATTTTCGTTTACGCACCCGCCAACGTATATTATTTATGCACCATAAAACACATAGCATAGGATAAATTATCCCTAAAAAGAAGATATTTCTTCCAGGAAGTGGGATAGGTCAGAAGGCCCATACCAATAGGTTTGGTGCGCCGATGAGCCGGTAGCTGGTGAGTCGCGCAGCTATTGTCCCTACGCAAGCCGCGGCCCTGTGATGGCGGAGTCAATGCACTTTCAAGGTACTGCTTTGAATAATGTGTCACCCAGAATAATGTTATGCTGTGCGCAGTCGCACACATCAGGCCGTTACATTAAACACTCAGTTCAGGAGGGGATTGGGTAGACTGACTGATTGATTTCAGTCATCTAAGTATATGATCATAATAATGAATATTTCCATCTATTTTTGAAACAAGAAATACTAATACATAAAATTGTGAAATGAACTAATTAAATCGATCAAATAACAAAAAAGTTATAAGCATTTCTATATTTCTGATTAGATACAGCTATACACTATTGTGACGTCACTTCTCGAACGCCATAATATGAGCTCTGTACAAATTTTCCCTTTTCCAAAAAGGGGAGGGAATACCCCTAAATCAAAAGACAAAATGCCTATAACTTTGTATTTATTTGTTTGATTTTATTTTTATCCCACATTGTTGCATTATTTGTATTATACGTAAAAAATTTAAAAGTGATAACTTGTGTTATTCGGTGTACGTAATATGAGAATGTTAGACTCGTGGTTTTCAGCTGAAGTACTTTAAGGATGTGAAGACAAGTGTATTCAAGACAAGATAAGATATGTTTAAGTTTTTCAATATTCATGCTCATCTCACAATGATTTGTTATTTGTGTAATCGTTTTATCGCTGCAACATTCGATCGTCAATAATCACACATAGCTTTAAAAAAATAGCTTTAGCCTCCCTTCCTGTCTAAGCGCCGGGTGACATGCTTACTCTCATCTTCTTTAACAGATGGTGTTTTGAACAACATTATAGACAAAGCTCACTCAGCCGACAAGTTTGGGTACTATGATGTATTCATTCACAGTTAGAACAAGACTAATTTTTATTGCCTCTGTAAGTATAAAGTCACAAGATAGCTGGGATTTGAAACCGTTAGGCTGTCACTGCATCTTGAACTAGTTAGCTGATATAAATGGCCAGGCCGTCGAATGTATTTTTAGATTCTTCTCAGGTTTCGATTTACGAGTAGACCCCGAAGCGGCCGCCCGAGCCTTGCTAAATGTATCTGCTATATACTCGTATAATAAGATCCTATTTCAAGAAATAAATGTAACTGTGACCAGCAAAATTATACCCACTGTTTAAAGTATGTCTTTAGTTCAGAACAAAATACATATTATATACTATTGTAGTATGCAAGCGTAAGAAATCTTTACCAGGTAACGTAACGGTAAAGGAAAGTTTTAATTTCACATTAAATGCATGTTTATTAATAACACTAAGACACTACTTACCGGTTATATAATGGCTCTTTTTAACAGTTTAACGAGTTAAAGCTCGGAAGACGTACGATCGTTCCTCCGACAGTAGTATGTTTTACAAAAACCGGCCAAGTGCGAGTCGGACTCGCGCACCGAGGGTTCGATACCATAAAAGAAGTAAAACATTGATAGAATCACTTTTGTTCATGAATTTACGAGTATAATTCACATGTAGGTACTTTTGTTGGCAAACCACAAACGTAACTTTGTTTTTGGCGGATTATTGTTATTATCAGAAAAAGTATGAAAGTTAGGGAGTTGATTTTATTTTTCCTGTAAAATATACATTAATGCCTAATGATCATAATTTTTTCAGATTTTTCGATCGATAAACTTCGGAGATAAGGGGGGGGGGAACGGTATTTTTTTCGACAGTTTGCTCAATAAATCAAAAACTGTCGGGCTTAAAAATAAATAAAAATCGGTTTTAGAATACACAAGTAACGCCCTTTCATATGATACCCCACTCAATATTGTTATCTCATTTTGAAAATTCGAAGCCCCGGTTTTCCCCCCATTTTAAATGAAAATAAAAACAATTTTCAATGGTTTATGATTGCAATAGCGTTGGGTCACTATTATCTAAAATTATTCCAAATATCAAGTCGATAGCTTTGATGGTTACTGAAATAATCGCGTGTGACAGACGGACGGACGGACGGACGGACGGACGGACGGACGGAGAAAGTCTCACCATAAGGGTTCCATTTTTACCAAATTGGTATGGAACCCTAAAAAAACATAAATTCCTAAAATAGATTCTAATGAAACGAAATCACGGCTTGTACCTACTCGTTTCAAGACAGCAAGTTTAGATGATGAATCGATATATCGAGATGAAATCGATGTTCATCTCGACGATTAACGATCCGAGTAGATACGATTTATCAAGTAAATTGCTAGGAACAATGCAGTACGCACTCGCAATGCGTAATGTAATGAGCCGGCTCGTTCATCAGGCCTCGCATTGATTCCACGACTCGCTATCGATCACACAGCGGCTGCCCTTGCGACTGCGATTTCTATCTGCGAATATCGGATGACTGCGTTGACCCCATCGAACTTATACTCGCTAGACACTATCTCCCTTGAATAAACGTGGAATAGAGGTGAATGAATGAATGAATGAGAATGAATGAATGCGAATGAGAATGAGAGAACTTTATTTCCGTTTTGTGCCACTATAACTAACGAAAACTACTACTAACACATACTGTAAGTAACTAAAACTAAAAACGGGGGCTGAAACTTCCATCGCTTGGGCAACCAAGACAAAAATTGCCCAAACGATGGAAGCCGCAGGCACCGATTGTTGCACGTGGCACAACCCAGAAATGGGCCCCAACTCAGCATGATGCTGTGGCCTGTGTGTCCCGTACGTATGGGAGCACATACAGCGCTGATTTTCAGTTATTTCAGGTGGAATAGTTATACCCTGTTTTGTCTTTTTCCTTCGAATGTCAAACTATTCTAAATTTATTTGTTAGGCAGTATGTGGTCTTTTCAAATACTACTTAAAGCATCATCATGTCTTGTCAGGTTTTTTAGGTAGTAGGACTGTTCTTGCATTTTTATCAGATGGGTAGGTAGTTAGGTACCAGCGTAGTGTCAAATAAATTCTGCCTTAAAGCATTATTTGCGAAGTATTAGTATTTCAGTTTGAAGGGCGCTTTACTGGACACTCCCTGCAATGTCATCTCATCTCAACCCCTTTTTATGTCCCACTGCTGGGCACGGGTCTCCTCTCAGACTGAGAGGGGTTTGGCCATAGCCCATCACACTGGCCAAGTGCGGGTTGGCGGGCTTCACACACCATCGAGAACATTTTTGTGAACTCTCAGGCATGCAGGTTTCCTCACGATGTTTTCCTTCACCGTTAAGCCAGTGATATTTTGTTTCCTAAAACGCACATAACTCGGAAAAGTCAGCGGTACGTGCCCAGGATTCGAACCCGCGACCTCCTTATGAGAGGCAGAGGTCAGAACCACTGAGCTATCACTCCCTGCTATGTACAATGTTTCAAAAGTGTAGATGGAGCCAGTAGGTAGGTAGCTAAATATTTACTACGCAATGTTTTTAAGACATAATTTTGCAAATGTTTATCTCGTTATTGCAGCGAACACGCTGTTGTTTATAAGCATGCGGGTTTGATCGAATCTACCTCGAAATTTTCTGGAAGGAATTAGGAATTTAGGTACTGTACAAAATTTTAATGTATAAACAGACAGGAATAGATCGCCGATACATGTCTACAGGATATCGAGTCGATGGTTGACCCAAATGCGATACATCTCGGGTTACTGCATCGCTCCTCGTTAGTCTCTTTTGCTTTGAGACAGTGATTCACTAATATTAACTTACACGATCGAATGCTGTGGTTGTACCTACATCCTTATTCCTTTCTCTTTACATTAAAAGGTAACATAAGGGATAATATACTTGATACCTACTTCGTAGCAGGCTTAAGAACTGTTAAAACTGGAGTGATATACAATTGAAAAAATCGTTTATACCCAAAGACACCTGTACTATAGACCCGGCGGACCGCGCGAAAAAATGTCGCCAGTTTATGGGAGCAAAACGCCCCTCCGGCGTCAGTAGTAAGCTGTAAGCCTACGCAGTATTTCGCAGGAGTTTCGACACATGGCTCTACATTTTCTTGTATGAAGAAGGTTTACGTAAAATGTTCGGATGGGCTCATCTTGATGTTGTTATCATAGTTTATACCCAAATTAAAAATTCAGTTCAACTCGGGGACGAATGGGAAAAAAAATAATTTGTCGCTCTCGGAGACAAGAAACAAATCACCTATAATTTCTTCGAATATCGTATCGTTATAGTCGATATTATATCGTTTAAAGGGAAAATAATATCGTAATCAATAAAGGTCATCAATTAGTACATAATATAAGAGCAAACAGCCTGCCACTCTATAAGAGTTCGTATGGTAAACTAGTTACCATTGATCTACAACAGTAGTAACTAGTACTAGGATGAAAAATCTTCGAGCGAGTTTTTATTTATCAAGCAGAGGCAAGCTGGATGTTGACCAGAGTATAGAAATTACCGTAATACCTACGTAATAAAAATAAACGAAACGATACTTGTAACAGAAAGGTGCTTCGGTCGATGTTTAATCTTATGCCAAAATTACAAAATAATTTTTTTATCACTTCGGATTCACACATAGCTTTTATAGTTCATTTATTTTAATACACCGGATGTCGCGTAGTACAATAAATTTTGTCAAAAACTAATAAATTTGTTTTATTTTCTTTTTGATGTTCAGATAAAAATATGTTGTGTGTACGACTCCTATTTTATTTATTGACCTACCGTCTGCACGAGTATTTATTTTCCGTTGAAACAAACGTGTTCCTTCTTTAATTAATTATACTTATTTATGAAGAGCGTTGGTGCAAAAACATTGCATTAATCATGAAAATCAACTAAATAAAGTTCTGATATATTTTTAGTTTTTTATAGTTCGTTATTTCAAAAACCAGTACTGGCTCAGTGAAGTGTCACTATTGATTGCAAATTATTAATAGTAAGTTGTTGGTATAAAGGTGTCGAATAGATAAGTAATGAAAATACCATAAAGTTTATGGTATTCTGAACGCTTTACAGTATAAAGCGTTAGCGTTGCGAACGCAGCCTGCGTACGCGCAGCTCGTTTGATTTCCCCGCCCCGTGTGTGCGTGCGTCGTACTCGTACACAACGCACGCGTGTGTGCGTGAGCCGCGGCAGACTTCTTGGCAACGCATACGGTTAGGGCGCGTTTAGATTGGACCGTGTTAAGAAACTTTTTATCGCTTATTAATAGCCTTTAATAGCCCATTACGGTCCCATTAGGGGGTATACAACTATACACGTCTATCATTGTGGGCCACATCTAGTTTTTAAGCTCCGTAAGTGGTGCAATCACCGTCGGAAGCAGGTGATGAGCAGCGATATATCTCATATGCATGGCGAGGGTTTGGAATGGTCTCCCGAAAACTGTGTTTCCGGTATCTTACAACCCGTGTACCTTTAAGAAAAGAGTGAATAGGCATCTTCTAGGTATGCGCGCTCCATCTTCGACCACATCGTCACTTTCCATCAGGTGAGATTGTGGTCAAGCGTAAGCCTATATTGATTAAAAAAAAAAAAGATAGTCAACGTTAGCAGGTCACGCTCACATGTCATGTGATCGACAAAGCTACAAGTAAGATTTTATTTCAAAGCTTTCAGACGGTTGCCGCGCGCCGGCTAGGTTGCACGCGTTAGTTCTTGTACGGTCTATTTCACGCGTGAGCCCGATAACGAAGCCTTAGTACGTCGAAACTTCGAAAGGGATAAAGTTACGCGATAGAAAGAGAGCACAAATTTAGATGGATAGCGGAGGCAGAGCCAGGTGCCCTTGCGAACTGAATAGCACTTTTTGTGTCAGCGCTAGGGACGCTATTTCTTTAAATCATGTTGCGGAGTGAACCTCCCATACCGTTAGGTACTATTATTGTATTCCATGACGTTAGTAAAGGCATGCGACGTATCTACCGAAGGCCCGATAATCCGATAGGTATACTACACGCACTTTATTACATTCACATTCGCCCCGAATTGCCGGCGATTTCCAAGTCCAGTTTTTGCCTCTCACCTAACTTGCGCGTAGATTAGGTATGCGGGCAATTTGCTTAATTGACATCGGTTTAGATAACCGAAAATAACCAGTTAAATCTGGTTATTTAGCTTGTCCTGCAATTGCAAATATTCCTTATGAAGGTAAGTTGCTTGAACCACAAGTGAACAGTCTGTTCTTTGTAACTTTTAGAGCTTATGCTATGTCATTCGTAGAACGATGAAGGATTCTGAGCTCGTATTAATAATTTGTTTTCGCAAAAGGTGCCTAGCGAAACCAATGACGAAATACGCTACGCTAAGAAACATAATATATTATGTTTTTTTAACAATGCCTTGCGCTGGACAACATTCATGTCTGATGGGCAGAAATGATGGGATCTCAGATTGTACTTGGCTGGGTACACGGAAGCTGGAAGGGTGTTCCACACCTTAGCGGTTCGTATCATCAGAAACGTGGAAGAAAAACGTTTCGTTCGAGTTCGCTGGAAATCCACCGCATAAGGATGCCACTTCTCTCGACGTCTTGCGTTTCTGTGGCAGAAAGGTGAAGGAGATACAAGGTGTAAAATAAAAAAATTCGCACTTTTGAGTTTTAAAATAGACTCTCTCTGGCGGTTAATTTTTCAGTCAGGACGCACCTCACGCTGCGCTCACGATGACAGGCACATACACATTTGTGTGCGAGTTGGACACAGACTAAATGACGCCATACGGTAAAACGTTACATGCGCAAGCGCACCCACCCCGCGACATCTGGCTTTAGCTGCGGGATTCCGAATAAAAACGCCTTTTTCACTCGCCATTTATATTCTTTCGGCGTATGAATAAGTTATTTATGCGCGTGAGTGGAATATGTAGAGGTTTTTTAGCATAGACGGGGTCATTAGTTCCCTACGTATATATATTTACGTATTTATTTCGTTTAATTGCGTATCTATTTAAGTCGTACATATTATAACGTTTTTAGGGTTCCGTAACCAAAGGGTTTAACCCTTTGGTTACGGAACCCCATTACTGAGACCTCGCCGTCCGTCCGTCCGTCCTTCCGTCCGTCTGGTTGTCACCAGGCTGTATATTTTGACACGTGATAGCTAGACACTTGAAATTTTCATAGATGATGTTCAAGCGCGTTCCACCTTAGACTGATTTTATCTAATCGTGTTTCTGCTTCTCAACGATTTTAGATTAAAGACCCAAAATACATGACGTATAAATTTAAAAGTAATTGTCTTTGGTTATAGTTTTTAAACTAAACTTCACTAAAGATCTCTTAAATACGGCTTCTACGCCGTTAATAACCCAGTGAGGGTTACTAACTAACAAACGGAGCTTTGACTGAACGATACAGAATCGGACAATGCGCGTGAGTTTGTGCCCTAAGTTATAATTATTCAGGCCAGTGACAGTCGCCGCTGTGTGTGCAATGGTTTATGTTATTCGTGTACAATGTATGAGTACGTTGCAAGCGTGTGCAACAGATGCGCTGCTGATAGTTCTGCACATGTCTTGGACATTGGCAACGTTCCCTTTATTTGTTCCGTAGTTTACATTCTAATTATTACAAAAGTTTACAATATGTCCTCATCCATGTGAATAGACCTATACACAGGAGCCAGCGGGCCACGCGAAACAATGTTGCCAGTTTTCTGGTGTCAAAAAATGTTTGTTATGACACCAACAGCGTAAGTTGTAAGCCGACCGCAGTATGGATCGCGGTCCACACCATATTATATTATCACTATACTTGTTATTAGTCCGCACCCGAGATGCTACAGGCACGGTTTCCGCCATATTGCGACGTATTACAAGTGGAAAGGAGATGTTTCAAATTAGGCTAGGTCTTGTACGGTTAATTAAAAAATTAAGAAAAATCTGTCGTTCACGGAAAAAATATTATCTAGTTAAAACGAATACTTTCGGTGTACAAAAATATCTTTTTTTCATTATTTTTATGATCGATTTTCAATATGGCGTCGCTGGCGTCGTACGATTTGACGTAAACCACAACAGAATCTTTCAATAGTTGACTTTTCTGTCAAAGTCAAATATCAATTAGCATCTCGTTGATTCGCATTGAAAGACATGTTACCGCCATGATGAATCGTTGTTAAGTGTTGGCTGTTGCAATTATAACCAAGCAGAAATACTTGTTTTGTACAACCGAAAAAGCCATTTGACCATATGACGGTGGCCATATGACTTATCAGCGATCGTCGTAGGAACCTGTCGATCGAATCGAATCGAATATTTGTTTCAATTTGGTGAGCTCTCCGCCGCCGCCTCCATACAAATCGAACTACTAAATATACCTTTCGAAATTTCAATGTCTGTAATATAGAATTTCTAAGCTATAATTAAAAAAAGGTTTTAGGTTTTTGTGTCTTAGGTTTCTAATTAAATTTTAGTTTTTAATAATTTTTGATATTAAAAATATGAGTAGGATTAAATGTTAAATCCCTTTATTGGAATGGAATTAATGGAACATACTAGAATAGTAACAAAGGTATAATTTTATTATTAGTGCGACATAATAAATATTACAGAGTTGTACTTCCTACCTGTTTTATTATAGGAAGGGCGGAATTGACCTCAAGGGCGCGCCGTCGCTTCCTTGATTTTGTAAATACCTAGTTATTATATTTTTTATAACATCAATAGTAATTTAAGTAAATGTTTGTTTGTTTATAGAGTTGTCCTTCATTCACGTTGTGGTATTAAGATGAACGTAATTTGAGCATAGACACCTAACTACCTATAGTATGGCTATGGAGTATGCTATAAGTCTACAGATAGAAGAGTATAGAGAGTGGCTATGACTTTTAAGCCCGGTTTACATTAGCAGGAAAACTTGCAGAAGTTGCCTTCTGAAAGCAGTGTAAACAGTCACGCAAGTTAAGTACTATTTAAATAAAGTAGGAATAGCTTGCTGTAGTCAACTCCAAATTTTGTTGTTAATGTTAACCTCGCTTTACGATAATTTTAACGCAAACAAAGTACATTCTTGTTGATATAAGTTGGTCCTAAAGTCAAAGAGTCGAGAGTGACTGCTGACTAGTGACTACTGCTCGTAGAAAACTTATTAATGCTAGTGGTTTTTCCTTCCTATGATTACTGAAACCCCGAAATTAACGCGGGCGAAGCCGCGGGCAACAGTAAATTACTATGGCGGTGGTCGATGGGCGGTGTATCTACCTACAGTGCGATGGTGCTGGTGAAAGGTGGTATCTTAATTGAATCTGTTTCGGACGTGCGCTTGCGCATACACTTCGCGGACTCTCTAAATTGCGCGTTGAAATTAACACATGTGATCTAATCACTGATAAGAAAACTCAGGATACTAATGGGCATCCGAAAGATTTATAAGTAAAGCGCCATCTGTCAAAATTCTATTGGTAGCTGTTGAGTGAACTACTGATGGTGACAACACAAGCATTTTTGGCACCTTTTTCTGGCGTCATTTTTTCGCGTCGTCCGCGTCCGCCCTTTCCTGATAAAGATGATGAATAAACAAATAAAATATGAATTTCACTGAAAGAGCTGTGCGCTTCGCCTTACACTATAAAGGTCTCTCCACATTCTCGCGTGAATCGCGCAAAATCGCGAACCAAAGCCGCGTGCTCGGCTTTTATCCCGATTAATCAAAAACTGTAAAATGGTGCTAATGTATGCGACCCACAGCAGTATGTGCTGTCAGCGGTACCGAAAAGTACGACGTGCGACGCCATATTTGAGAAATTTTTGGCTTCAATATACGTCACATCTTTCCCGGCCTCTTGGCGTAGCGTATTTCGCCATTGGTTTTTTTAATGTGCTGTGAAAAAACTTCGCGACGTACGACCGTGAATCGCGCGGCAATGTGGAGAGGCCTTAAGAGCCAATCACTTGCAATTAAGCACGGACAAAGTACGGATAACGCAACGAAGGCAGTAAGTGCGCGGTGTTTAATTTTCATAATCCCACCGGAGCCGCCCGGACAGGTCGCGGACCGGTCCCGGACCGGTATCGGTGTATCAGGCTCTAACGCCGCGCCGCCGCGTCTCGTGTATTGCCCATTACCGACTCCTTGATAAAATAGAAATTCAACGATAACTTTTCCACCGCACTGAAGCTGCGGTCAATGAGCGTAAAGCTCCATGTTTAATCTACTCGTATTGCCTTTTAGGCTTTTACCTCTTGCATTCACTATGCTTATGTTAAAAGGTTTATGATACACTATCAGAAAAGTTATCAGTAAAAAAACCTTGTTTGTATACGTACGTCAATATATCTGTAATCTTCTTGGCAAACCCTTTAATTTGACACCCATATTGCATTAAAAATAACGAATAATTTGAGGTGCATTAAAAATAACGAGTCCGCCATCTTGGCTGCTCCGCCATGTTCGATTTAGAATGACGTCACATAGCTAACCACATATTTTCATCCATGGTTTATTTACGTGTACCTTTCTAATATTGTGTATATTATCTAATGCCGGTTTCCAATATTCTATCTTCTATTAGCCCTATTAGAGATATTAATTTGACGCATCCAGAAGCATAGATTATTACTATATGAATCCGAATAACACCATAACACGATCGAAATATGCACGAATTACAAATGATTTGGTATTTTGAATGTATGGAGAAAACGTAGGTCAGTGCATTCTTAAGTTTCAAGACGTTTTTGTCAAGCTACAGGAACGACATGCACAGTGAGGTAGGTCGGGTGACAGTACGTCTGGCGACCGACGACTGCACTGAACTCGACGGGTGACATTGCACTAATTTCCTCGTACCAGCTGGAGTCAGCTTACAAGTTACGAGCGTTAAAACTCACACCATGTCCGCGTCCGTACACGAATTATACACCCACACATACAACACTACACAGATTATAGTCGGTGCTATATCTCGCTGCCCGTGGTGCAATAAAACGAAGAATCAGGCGCTTGTTACGCTCTACTGGAAAATGTCTGCCTGTGATGTTATCTTGTTTTTGCTTCTTCTATACATACTCGTATATAAAATCTGTGCTCGTATATAAGTCTTGTAGACTAAATATAGGGATATAGGTACAATATATCTGTTCTCTAGTGCCTATACCACTAGCTATTGCTTATTTTGGGGATTAGATTGCAAATTGGTGTGTGTGTAATATCCTGATAATATTTCTGTTCTACAAAATTCTCATGTCTCGGCAGTGTTCGCATAACAAAAACGAAACGGCTTGACCGAATTTTATTAGAATTTTTTGTTAATTAGTACCTACCTATAGTATAGTATAGAATTTTTTGTTTGGTATATCTAGACGTAAACTATCTTTCTTACCCCTAAGTGAGAAATAATAAAATGGCAAAACAACGTTTGATGGGTCGGATAGTTTTTTTTTTTATACAAAACTCGAAGAAGTGTGTCGCTAACTTTATACAAATATCAACTCGGTAACATTTATTGCATTTTATTTTTATGGGAAGTTTCTCGGTAAAACCAGAATTGGTAATGAAAATTTATTATTGTTTCAAATTACGCGGTGTTAAAATGTACAGAACAATCATAATTGCTGTACCCACAGGAAATGTTTCAGTTTATGACCGTTGTGTGTCGATGACTATATTATTACTTTTATTTACACCTACAGAAGGAAAACCATGGAAAATAATGGAAGTATGCGCTAATTGTGGTCAATATAACTGAAACTTTCAGTCAACTTTGGCAAATTGCTTTCGTATTGCATCGTTTTATGTAAAATCCAGATCTTATTCAATCACATATAAAAATATGTGAATCAAAAAGATAATCCGTAATTTTTTTTAAATAATTATAATACGAGAATATGGTTATATGTACTAGCAATCGCCGCTAACACACATAAACTTTTACCTTTACATATAATATTAGTACATACATAACTATACGAAACACGAATAAAACATAAAAATAAATTAAAATGAATTCATGTAGTTTTTACCCTTTCCCCATTCATGTTTGCAAACATGTATCATCCAAACCCATATGTACCTAACATATTTTAATATAGTATTTTTTTGGATATGCGGTGGAAAAAAGACCGTGAGATCAAAGTAATATTTATAAACACTTACGAATCATTGACAAAACACAAAACAAAATTCAAGCTTTTAAGATCTCAACGGACGAGTCGTAAAAATTATAATAGACATGTAATTATGTGCATAATTTACGAGGGTCCGACGACACGGTGTCGGGTTACTCACAGGTGGCTTCCACAGGTGGTACACGAAATTTACCTAAACACGCTCATTTTATACAAGCCCACGCGTATATGTCTGTTTCACGTCAAATATACAGCCCGACAAGGATCTCTTGGCACTTGAATGACATTGCTAGGAAGGCGTAATTGTTGCACTAATGTAGAACAAAGGCAGCCAGCGAATACAATTTTACTTAATAATAAGCCAAAACAACACAAAACATTTGCAACATACTGACAAATATGCCGACGGAGCGAATTATCAAACAGTGTCACAAGATAGCGACATTAATTCCGATTTTGACCACGCGCCAAGATAGCCCTGTCGCTCTGTATTACCAAGGGTGGAAAATACTACATATCGTTTGTGTTCTTATATGAAAGGAAAATGTGACTTACTGAGTGACTGAAACTGGTCTATATCAACGCAAAACTTAAACCACGGAACTCAAAGAACAATCACAGAAACAGTGATATTATACCTATCTCTCTACAATGATGACCCCATGTATGGAATTCCGTTCTAAACTGATTCTATTCCAAACTTTATTTTTTTTAGACTACGGCCTCCACATTAACTCCTACTAGTATTATTTTTTTTATTAACATCTGGATTTTTTTATCAATATCAGGCGAGTTCCTTGTCAAAGTATTGGACAACGAACTTTCGAACAATCCTAACAGAAATAAAATTTCAAGCAGTCAAAGTCGCGGACAAAACTCGTCCCATCAAAACGAGATAATTTTATACAAATTTTATCGACATCCGAGATTGAGAGAGACATTCGATACTATTTTATGTCGTTTTAAATAATTTAACACAGCTTAATGATGTCTGCCTGAGGTCGTTAAATAAAATTTAAGAGTGATCTATGTTTTTATGTTCGCCAGACACACGCTTTTCGTGGAAGCTATTAATTAAATTAACGAGTAAATAAATAAAGAATTTAATTTATTATTATTTTTTAATAACAATAGTTTAGTCTATTAGATATATCAATGAAAAGTTGTGACCAGAGTTATTTTAATCTTAATTAAATAAAAAGTTCTGCCCTAATGATTCATCATAGCCTAGATCTATACTGAAAGAGCTGAAATTTTGAACAGAACTTCTTTTCATAATGTAGACAAAGGATAAGGAAGGATTTTATACCCTCGGGATCATACGGACAGGGTGGCTAGTGAAAATAAATCTGTTCATCGCTAGAATTTTATCATTTTTGGTGGACGGGGTATCGCGTTGATGTCTTTTACTTGGGCGTGCCATTTTATACAGTAGTCCAAAAATAGGTTTAATTCTCGTTGGTAAAGCCTATTTCTTTTTCGAATCTTGATCGTTCTGTGGTCAATTTTCCAAGTAACTGCGGGGTTAAGAGGATAAACTGAGTTTATTTTTGAGTGAGTCAGTGAAATATCTCGCTACCCGCGATGCAATAAAATGGGAAAAGGCGCGGCATCAATTCCCGGTTAGACCTTTGTAAAGCCTGTAAGAGAGAGAGCGCGTAACCGGCCGTAGAGGCTATTTCTTTTCGACTTTTGATCGTTCTATAATCAATTCCCTTGATGGTCTGCGGGGTTGAGACTATAAACTGAGTTTATTTTTCAGTGAGTCAGTTTCGGCCGATGGACGTCCACTGTTGGACAAAGGCCTCCTATGCAATGATTTCCAGCCGGCACGGTCCTGCGCTACCTGTATCCAGCGCCTTCTCGAGACTCTTTTAATGCCGTCAGTCAATCTGGTCAGAGGCCTGCGCTTTCCCGTGCGGGGTCGCCATTCCAGCACTTTGGGTCCCCAACGTCCGTCGGTTCTAGGAGCTATGTGCCCCGCCCATTGCCACTTCAGCGATACGTTGAGCTACGACTCCGGTTCGTCTACGATCCAGTTGCCTTTGTAAAGCCTGTAGGCTGTAAGTGAGATAGCGTAACAAGCGGTATATTTGGCCATTTTATTGCAACGCAGGCAGCGAGTTATCGCGCTTAGGTACTATATAGGTACTAAGTCGTCTGTAATCCGATAGGTAGATCTCAAGATCTTTAACGGACTCTTTCCTGAAGCAACAATATGCAGTAAATTTTTGTTCGTAACTCAATATTCTTTGCTTGTTCTCGATCGGTTCGCACCGGTTTTCGAGCTAGTTTTACTGTTCTACATTATTGCAACAATAAATATTTGCGAGCAAACACCTTGTAGGCAATATAATAATGAATTTCGGAAAGCGTTTAAGTTTTGTATAAGTACTCCGCAAATACTTCATTGGAGGCGTCTCGAACGCTTGGTAATTGCCTCTTTGAACGATGTTCTTGTAACATTGCATCCATATATTATTTTAGGTAACTGTAGATATGAAGTTAGGACATTAGTGCCTTTTTAATACTTAACGTTATTTTCATAGTTTTGGCGTGTGACCGTTATTTAAAATATAGATCACGTGATTTCCGCGCACTTGACTGTCATTCTCATACATTTTTTTTTAAATTTCGTTCCGTAAGCAATCATAGAAATGGAATAAATAAGTTATATGGCTACAGCTACTGAAATCTATAGATTTATGTATGTTTATAATTCTATATTATCAGAAATATTTTGTATCTGATAGTCGTATCACCGCACGCGCTAGATAGCGGTAAGAGAAAAGCAATTCTGAATTAGATACATATACACAAGGAAAATCATTATCTTTACGACGTCCTACTGCTGAGTATACGTTATTTATGATATTTTTGCAAAACATGTTCATAGGTATTCTCCTAATCCTAAATATTGGGAAGCATATAGTGCTTATTGATATAACTATTCAGTATCAGTACCTAGCCAGTTGTTCTATTTCTACGTCGAGCGAAAGCTAAAGAAAATGTGTGGGAATGACATAATATACTGTCGATAGATTCGTGAGAAATGCCAATCCTCTCGGACCACATTAAAGGGCCAATCCCATACATTTTGCTCCGACATCCAGGGCATCTGGAAGAGATCCTCATTTGTAGGGATAAAATGTCCTTGTGCATGTCATTTCTATGTTTGTCTCTATATATCATTAAATATGTACAGAATATTTTTTTTTTAATGTCGATCCGATAGCAATCACACAAAATAGAACAAATAAGCTAACGTGGCTACGTCTAACCTGCGGTTCAGTTTTTGTAACTTTTTACGTGCCGTTTTTAAAACAACCCGCGGAAAACTATTACTTCTAAGGAAAAGTTCTCTTTTCCTTATTTAAAAGTAACTTACGGGAGTGTATTGACCCGAGCAGTTGCTCTCTTCACTTTGTGGGTGCGAAAACAGTTTTTCGAAATTACTAAAATTTATGTCACATATCACGTTATTTACAGTTTACAGCGAAAATGGAAATTATTATTATCTAAAAAAAAAATAGATAAAAATTCACTTTTTCCGACAAAAATTTAAAAAATATTGAAAATTGCATTTATGAAGATATTCTGAGAATACTTTCTATGTAGATTTTTTCCAATCATGTTTCTTTCTTTATTAGGCAACACCAAAATCGCATTGAGGGCGCTCTAAGCCGTCTACAGTCTTCAAGTTTCAACTATAATAGGCACATGATATATTGTATATGCATGCAACAAAATCAGCGAAATAACATACTATCGCATAACATACTACAGACAACATAACCTATACTTAATTAGGTCTAGGATCATGGTGGTATTTTGCAAATAACCCTGTAGACCCGCAGGCTTTACAATAAATAGGTTTAATGAGCATCGCTCAATGCTGTACTGGTGTGTGTGTGTGTGTGTGTGTGTGTGTGCGTGTGTGTGTGTGTGTATGTGTGTAAGTGTAGGTGTTGTGTTTCCCGCGACAGGCGATTTGTGCGAGTGATTGACAAGATAAGGCGATGATTACGTTCATATATCCATGCATATGTAAAATGTAAATATACCTACAAGAAATAGAGTTGATTGCAGAGGTATAAAAAATAAAAATAATTTTCAATTTTTTTACGGCAATCACGTTGGGTCACTTTGGTACAACTATCACGTCTATAGCTTCAACGGTTACTAATAAAGCGGCCAAGTACGAGTCGGACTCGCGCACAAAGGGTTCCGTACCATTATCTACCAATTAAACGTAGCGATTTGATGATGCAGAAGCCGAAGCTCTCACTGCTACTACTACTATACAAGTAGAGTAATATTGGTTGTTCTCGATCATCGACCAAAAACGAGCAAAAATATGGGAGGCAGGCCCCTTTAATCTGTATTTTAATCTATTTTATAGTATTTTGTTATATCGTCTGTAAACATTTCAAGTGTGTGAATCTGAAAAATTTCAGTTCAAGAGATACAGCCTGGTGAGTGGTGACAGATGGAATAACGGACAGACGGCGAAGTCTCCTTATAGGGCGCCGTTTTTTTATTCGTCAAGTTTATTTTTTAGGTTACGGAACCCTAAAAAATCAACTTGACAGGCAAAAAAAGAGCCGCGGGAGCGATGAAGTTAGGACATTTCTATAATTTTTGTACTGATGGAACCCTAAAAAGAAAATTCCAGACTCATCGAAAGAGGGGAAATTTTGGATAAATGTTTCATTTACAATAAGTAGAGACAAGAAATAAGAAAAGATTTTAGGTATGTTATTCTCATTCGATCACTCGAAAGGAACAGGGGTGGGTTCTACTAATTACCTAATTATTGAAACATGACGCCAAAACTAAAATTTTCTAGTCTTTAAACGTAATATTATTATCTTAGTAAATGTGGTTAGTGGTTACTAAATGTGTGCAGTGTCTTGATCAAATGGTTATTCTACCATAACCGTACAAGTTTAGCCTTAAAAGGGGTCTAGAGGCCAGATAATAATAGGCTTTATTAAAAACTAGTTGTCTGTCACTGTTAAGTAATTCCAAGTATTTATTACAGTTTTATTTACACCTACTTATAGAGGAAAATCAATGGGTACAGTTAAGTTAAGCTTGTAAGTTTTAAGAGAAGAGGTTTTAATCTACTATATAAAAATAAGTCGGGTTTTCCTTCCTGACGCTATAACTCCAGAACGCACGAACCGATTTCCACGGTTTTGCATTCGTTGGAAAGGTCTCGGGTTCCGTGAGGTTTATATAGCAAAGAAAATTCAGGAAAAATTAAAAAAATAAAATAAAAAATGTTACATAAAACGAAGCCATCTGGTGGCGAAACGGAGTTCGCCGGGTTTGCTAGTTTGATTTTTTTTTTTAATGTGTCAACATACGGCACAGAAGGCTAAATACAAACATGAAAGAAGAAACCTAGATCAATGGAAGAAGCTGTCTGACTAATTTATTTGTAACTGAGTAAATATATTATATTCTGGATTAATCGAATAAAGGTGCAGTTTTTTTCTTCTAGAGAGGAATCCTATAGAAACACTTTATTAATATTAAAATATATGGACCGATGCTTTATCAAAGTAAATACATAAGTATAATTATGTATGTACTTTTACTCTAATTATGTTGTACTTAACCAATGTTTAAATAATAAAATATAAGCACGAAATGAGTTCCGCTTTTTACTTAGTGATCAATCATCTGGAACGATGAAATGAAATATAAATAAGTAGAAATGAAATTAAACGTAAGTAGGTAACTGCGCTGTAAAAATATAAAAGGTAACGGGTCGAAGGATTAAATTTTTATCACAATATAATGAAGCCTTCGCCGGTATATGGCCGTCAGTTTAATTGATCGTTAAGTTTCGGATCTTTCAACGCAGGAGGGATGTTGGTAATAATCCACGCGTCTTGGCGTGATTTATCTCGAACTGCAGATGAAAATTTTTTAACCTCCCACGCAAAAAGAGGTGTGTTATAGGTCTGTCGACCATGTCTATCTGTATATGTGTGTATGTGGCAACGTAGCCCTTAAATTAATGGACCGATTTAAATGAGGTTTTTTTTTATTTAAAAGCTAGTTTCCTTGTGGTGGTTCTTCTGTGTTTGGTAAATATAAGTCCAGCAGTGTAAGAGAATCAGCTCATTTCCAAAATAATGTAAGGGATTATTTGGTATATGATTATTCGATTAAGTACTTCACGTTGCTCGTAATTAGTTTAAGTAATCGTTAAATGACAAGCTTATAAGGGGGTTTCTTAAAATTTTAATTTACTTAATTTTTATTACACCCCACAAGTTAGATGGTACTCGGCTGCGATGTTATCTGATGGTAAGTGATGATGCAATCGAAGATAAGGCGATAACCATGATAAATTGAGAGCAGGTAAGGAATCCGTAAAGGTATACACAGTATCATACCGAAACCAGGTACTATTATATGCCGGAAACGCTTATCTTATTATTATTATCTTGGAGGCAATTTGGTGGTATATTATTTTGTAATTAGTAGCTGCCGAAAGCCCCCATCAGACCATATCCAACCCAATTTAGAAACTGTAAAATTCCTTATTGGCAGGTATCGAACTCGCGACCTCCCAAAAAACAAAGGTTGCAAATAGAAAAAGATTTTCCATTATAGAGACGTTGCAAATAGAAAAAAAAATCCTATGTAGAGTTCGTTCTATAATGAGTTGTAGTATCTTTGATGTATCTTTGTTATTTTTCTATGTCAACGTCCGGCGTCGTGTCCTTATGCAATAGATAAGTAGAGATCCGACGGGATAACGAAGATAAAATCTGATAATGCTAAAAACCGCAATTGTATAATACACCAACTGGTTAGATACCTACATAGGAACTTATGCAATAATAAGCTATATCTAAGTGAGCGAATAAAATCTTGCAAGTGCTAGATTGGCACATATTTAAGCTGCAGCTACATATGCACCTACTTGCATTGTTGAAGCAGGTTATTCTAGGTAGGTATGCAGTATGCACCAAGAACGCTGATATGGCAGTTTTAAATGTTGCTTTCCACCTGTTCTTATAGGTACATACAATGCGAAAGTAATTAAGTATTTTTAAGTTACCTATTAGGTACAAGTATATTTTTTTTATTTGAAAATAGTCAAGTTATTAAACAGCTTTAAGCTAACTTTTACTAATTACTGTACAGGTGTAGATAGTAGATACCTGGAAAAATAAAATGGAAAACTGACTGCATCGTTGCGCTAGACAGCCAGGCTGATTCGCTGCGCAAAAAAATGCCAATTTCTAATGTCTCATAAATTCAACTGCTAAGTGCCCATACCTAGTAGATAAAGTTTTTCAAACCATTTCGCTGTTTTTGAAATTATATATTTATGAAGGTCAATAAAATGTGAAATATAGGTAAACTATCTGACAAAGCATGAAGTTACTTGCCTAGCTCTTTTATAATGGTAACAAATCAACTCCAACCCTTAACAGAAAGTAGGTACCTACCTATAGCCGTATAGGTTGGAAAACTTAAATAGGTATATTAAGGTGGGTTTAATAGTTCTCACTAGAACAGATGTAAACCAACCCTTAAAAGTTGCACTTTTTATCGTACAAACTTTAAAACTAAAGTAAGCCGATACACTCTTATCAGATAATCGATAAATGTAAACAAACCTTAATAAACATTGAACCCCAATTGTATCGCACGTAAATCCACCTACCATCACAAATTACCTGACAGGGAAAACTTACCTTTGAGCCCTCGTAACTAAAGCCTATTCTTGTTTTCGCAACAACGAGGCAGTTTAAAACGTGCACGACTGCACAGTCATGTAGAGTAGACGTCAAAAAATAATATGAAGGAGTCAGAGTTAAAAAAAAAGTTACTCACGGTTTTCCGTTCGAGTTGATTCACACAAAACACTTTCCCGTAAGCGAGCCAACGAAATACTTGAACGAGTCGAGAACGTGAAGTCACTCGCGAGTCGATCGTGCGTGCGCCCGTTGTCGCGTGCGTCAAAAGTTTGAGCGCGGCCGGCCCCGCGTCGAGTATATATTGCGGGCACAAAGCAGCGATTGGTCGACGCCGGCGCGCCCGCCGCTACGTCACCACAGTGAAAAGCCTGCAGGTTTTTTTTTCCTCTCCTTTGCGAGCGCGCCGACACCTTCGATTCACGAAACTGCGCGTTTTTTGCGGACGTGTTGACGCTTAGCTACTCTTTGACCGCACCAAACTGTTGGTTGGTCTAGTTTGCAGATGGTTTGTGAGTCCGAAAATATATCATGACATGCGACGTCATAGCTTTCTGGTAGGTATATAGCTTCTGATGCAAATGTGTAAATTGTAGACGTTTAGCTACTCTTTGATCGCACATAACCGTTGGTTAGTCTAGTTTGCAGATGATTTATGAGTCCGTAAACATATTATGACTTGCGACGTCATAGCTTTCAGATATAACCGAAGCTTCTGGTGCGAATGTGTAAACTGTAGACGTTTAGCTACTCTTTAATCGTACGTAACTGTTGGTTAGTCTAGTTTGCAGATGATTTATAAGTCCGAAAACATATTATGACATGCGACGTGATAGCTTTCAGATATAACCGAAGCTTCTGGTGCGAATGTGTGACTGTAGACTTTTAGCTTCTCTTTGACCGTGCGTAACTGTTGGTTAGTCTAGTTTGCAGATGGTTTGTATAATAAGCCTGAAAACATATCATGACATATACGACTTCATAGCTTTCATAGCAGATGGTATAACTGAAGCTTCTGGTGCGAATATATAGACGCTTAGCTACTAGTTTGCAAGTGAGTTTGGCCGTTATCATTTAATGACATGCGACGTCAAAGCTGAAGCTTCTGGTGCGAAAGTGTAAACTGTAGAGGCTTAGCTTAGTTACTCTTTGACCGTAAGTAACGGTTGCTTAGTCTATTTTGCAGATATATTTTGGAATCTTTTATCATATTGTGACATGTGACGTCATAGTTTTCAGGTATAAGTATAACTGAAGCTTCTAGGGCCTAGAAGCTTCAGTTATAGGGCCAGAATCTAGGGCATTGATTTAAGAGCCTGCGACGTAGGCCTATATGAAATAAATGACTTGATTCTTGATTGATATCGGGGAGACCTAACCAACCACCCACCAAAACCAGACCTGTCTAAATGAAAAACAGTCTTGTTATGAAATAGAGGTAAAGAAAAGAAGCTCTATGTATACTCTGCTGACTAAACATTTTCAGATACATTAGTTTGAAGTAAGAAAAGGTTAGTAGTAAAGAAATGGCCTATAAGATACCTATAGATATAATTTGTGAAACGGTTCATTTTATGCGAATGGGTATATGGCGCTTAGCTAATCTTTGACGGCACCTAATCGTTGATAAGTGATAGTTGGTAAGTTGGTTCTGTGTTTGAGTTATCTGTGGTTATAGATTTATTTTGAAGTCTCTCATCATATCATGACATGCGACGTCATAGCTTTCAGGTTTAACCTATGAGGTGGTTTAACCAAAGCTTTTGGTGCGAATGTGTAAACTGTAGACGCTTAACTATTCTTTGACCGTACATAAGCGTTGGTTAGTCAAGTTTGCAGAAAGATTTTGAAGTCTATTATCATATTACTATCGACGACCTCCGTGGTTGAGTGGTTAGTGTGCCGGTTTTCAAGGCGCCGCCATCTCTGAGGTTCCGGGTACGATCCCCGTTCGGGGAAATGTAGAAAAATAAGTTTTCTACATTGTCACGGGTCTGGGTGTTGTGGTACCTTCGTTGTTTCTGATTTCCTTAACACAAGTACATAAGCTACTTACTAAGGGATCGGAGCAATGTATGTGATGTTGTCCACTATTTACTTATTTATTTATTTATTATTATGACATGCGACGTGAATAGTAAGCACATTAATCAAAAATATAATATTTAGAGTCTACAAAAAAAGTTCACAGCTCATCAATATGATTACCTAGGTATGTACCTACCCTGTTTCTTTTAATAAATAAAAAATCAAAAAAGAAACACCAAAAAGGAATAATTGAATATTGACTTATCTAAGAAGTCAGGTAAATACAAATAAAAGATAAGGCTCTATCTTTTATCTGGTTACGTTTGCCTGCTTGTGTGAGATTGTGTGATTGACAGTTGACACAACTACACAATTTGCGCTCAAGGCTATCAACAAAGGTGACGAGGTGGCGGTGTCGTGACCAGATCTTAGTAGATTTTGCTTGATGTTACAATGTATGGCATTGCAATACATCCCAGGATTCTATTGCACTAGCATGTAATGCACTGCATTAAACAATGTGCAGTGAAACCTTTTTCAGCTTTAAAAATACTCTATAATATGACCACTGGTCAAGGGACAACCAAACCAACAGATAAAGTTCTGAAGAAAATTTCAGCCAATTCGGTTCAGTAGTTCCAGCGTGAAAAAGTAACATTAAAATATAACATTAAGATTCTGTTAAAGAGATAATATGACGTCACTACGTCACAACTTTGTGACGTCCGCGGCGTTTCAAACCAATGAAAATGGACCGTTAGATACAAACGTACAATATATATATTTCAATGACGTTGGTACCAGAATCGGCTGATAAAAATAGTATAAATACTTAATTTTTAATTCGTTTTTTAGTAAAAGAATAGTGCGTAATAATAATAATTGTGACTAATCGATTAAAGAATATAGAGTCTATTTTTAAAATAGTTTTTTTTCCTTTTCTATACCTAATCACGTTATTTTAGTTTCTACTTCGATAGTAATGGATCTAATCGATTCGTAAATCGTAACTCATTAAACGATTTACTGTTATTATGATTTGAGCCAAATCATTTAAGAAGAGCTTGGTTTTAGTGAAGGTGCTTGATTAGGTCTCTTTAGGGTTTCTTATCTACCTTAACATGGAAAAAATTGAACCTAAGCGCAGAATACCATAATCTAGTACCTACCTTATATATATATCTTAAGTAATTCGAGGTACGCGTAGTACCTATGAAGTAGTTGTAGAAGGTATCGCAATGTAACTACTAATAAGTAGTAGTAGGTAATGCAAGGTATCTACTGATGCATAAAAATATTTTTTTGGTGACAAATATTTTTTCCGGCGAGTGTTTAAATATCAGACGACGTCTTATCTACGTAAGGGCCAAAAAGATAACAGATGCCTTTGTAGGAAGGAGGAAATTCATCCCAGGAAGGTGAGAAATAGCTAATTTATTGTTAAACAATGAGTAACGCGTAATGGAAAAATTAAAAAATCTGAATCAAAACACTAACATAACCAGGTTATACTACCTACGTCTTAGACTAGAACTAAAAAATAATTGCGTATTAGCAATTATTTTTACGTTAAAGGTTACCTACCCAGTCAAAGTTAAACGACGTTCTAACTACGTACAACTCTACTGTTCTTTTAATAATATTATGTTTTGTTTAAAATGTTAAAATTGTTATCATTCACTAACCATCGTCCGCGTGAGTTGCAGGGGGGCTATATTTACCAAATAAAAAAAAATACCAAGCAAAGCTGTCACCCAGTCTTTTTTTAATTGCTTAACTGATTTTGATAGACAACGCACTGTTTACTGTTACCTAAGCCCAAGTGAATATAAGGCAATACAAAAATAAGACTTGGAAAAGTATTTTGGAAGAAATTCAACGTATTTTGCAACCAAGTATTTTATTATTTGCAGATTTTACTGTTTCAATAATTATTATTACGTATAAGAGTATCTCTATGTATATAGGACCCACGAATTTAAGACCTCCGTTTTTGAAGTCGATCAGGGCAGTCGAATTCTAAGTACTTATATTATTTATCAACTCGCGAACAGCATATACTCGTATCTTGTAAAATAAACCTACCTGCGAATATTTTCGTGTTTGCATTAAAAAAAACTAACTGCACAGTAAGCACATATTTTCCTGTCTGTGAATATTTTCGTGGTTGCATTAAAAACTGCACGTAAGCACATAATTGGCGCAATAAGGTGCGCGGGCGCAGCAGGTGAGGTGGCTGATGCAACCCACGCGGTCTCTTGGCGTATACGAGTTATAATAACGATCGCTAGAATGTATTGTTTTAAAATAGCTTTATAGTTACTACGAAACGGTCAAGGGCGACCATGTGCGAATTGTCCTAAATAGTGACAGGAAATACGAATACTCATAAAACATTATGGAGACTTTTAGACAATTATTTTTTAAAAAAAGCAAGTGCCGAGTTTCTTGCCCGTTCTTCTCGGTGCAATGCTACTTTCCAAACGAGGCGGTACAGTCTGACATTTCGCAAGTGCCTGTAAGTTAGGTCTATGTGAAAGAATCAAATGTTTTGAATTTTTTTTTAACTAGAATTATCGTCATTTTTTTTTATTTTAAGGCTATCGTCTCGTGATTTAGCGCCATGGGAATACCTACGTGTTTTCAAAAATACTATCTATGCCCGTATAGAGAGAGTTGCAAGTCAAGAGCTAGGCCTACATATTATTATTGTTGTGAATATATAAAATAAGTCGGGTTTTCCTTCCTGACGCTATAACTCCAGAACGCACGAACCGATTTCCACGGTTTTGCATTTGTTGGAAAGATCTCGGGCTCCGTAAGGTTTATAGCAAAGAAAATTCAGGAAAAATTTCAACAGAAAAGCGGGAAAATCTTTTTAGCGGGAAAGCCATCTGGTGGTGAAACGGAGTTCGCCGGGTTTGCTAGTTATTCTTGAAAATTGCTTTGGGTGATAACTTTTTTACTTTTACCCCTAAACGTTTACCAAATGGTCTCATTAGATTCAGTACATCTTAATCTAGGGCTCGTACTACATTTTTTTTAGGCGCGATGGCTATTTTTGAGATGGTAAAAGCTATTTAACTACCTGACACTGTTACCGTTACCGACACCTCTGGAGATAAGTATCTGTGGTGTACAAGTTTTCAAGCTGTTTTTATTGTATTTTTTTTTGAGGCAGCATTTTCTCGCGTCTCTTTAAAAACTTTATGGTTCGAGATATTGCGTAGGTAACCTAACTATTGCTACCTACTGTAAGTACTCGTGGTAAAAATATGCAAATTCAATTAAAAGTTTCCTTTAAAAATACCTATATTATTGTTGCATGTACCTAATTTATTCTAAAATTAATCTGACCGCAAATTGTATTCTTGAACGAAAAAAAAGGTACAAATAAACCCCTTTGGTTTTACCCGTTCGTATTTTCTTCTTTAGATTTGCGTCATTGTGAACCAGTTTTAACTTTTAATGAGAGACAAAATTACGTCAGCAAAAAATATAAAAATGCAATGTGTCGAGTTAGTTTAATCAATTAAGGAAAGTTCATTAACTCTAAATACTTAGCTACCTAAGTTACTACTTAGGTAGCTATGTTTTAGAGAAGATAATGTAGTCATAGAAAGCTTTTTAACAGTTTTGACTTTTTCAATTTCAAGCCAAACGAAAAAAAGTCCTTCGTCTCGGAAAGTTTCGAAGACTTAATATCGAATCTCACTACAGATAAAATTAATAGTAGATTGTACTACAAGTGCATAAAATGGGTTTTTCAACACACTTGCTCATAAAGTGGCTCTTATTTCACCGCAATTAGGCACATAATGACACCTATAATCGCAAACTGTAATTTTTTATTACTATTATTCACTAGTGAGTTAGACAGTTATTTTAACACTCTTAATCATCGCAAACTGTGGCTTTTTCATTACTATTATTCACTAGTGAGTTAGGCAGTTTTTTTTATTTTATCTACTAAATTAAATTATTTTTAGTATTATTTTATTCACAAGAGTGTTGAAAAACGTCGTATGATACACGTGAGTATTGATGATTATCGCCCTCGGCTATCCTCAATGGCGCCTCAGCGGTAATCACCAACTTTACTCACTTGTACCATAAATAACTATTATGACACTACTTTGCACTTTGATTACGAAGAAATGATTTATCATACGAACATGATATGTAAAGCAATATTTCGTTTAGAGCGAATTTTCATTTAAGGATTAAGGTCCCTGGAAAACTGAAATGCATTATGTTGCAGTATTGTTTTATCTTTGTATATGAAAATATCAAAACAGTACGAGATGGTGGTACGACCTCAGAAATGCACTTTCCTTAAGTTTCCACTAAGATTTAGTTGCTTAAAAATGTCTCATTTTATAAAACCTTCTTCTTATTTATCTTTGTGGCTTTCCTTAGTATTGTGGCTTTCCCGAGTAGTGCGTTTTAAATTACCATTGTAAAGTATTTATGTCTATTTTTAAGTGGGTATTTCGTGTATAAGTACAAATTTAACCTAGTATATCGGAACAAGATTTTTAGTGACGTAGGTTTTGTTCCTTTCACTAATACCTTGTGATTCATCGGAAATCACATATTTGTAAAACTGAAACATTGCAGAACTTAAAAAAAGTAAAAGGGTCGCGAAAAAACTACATCAGTTGAATTTTATTTTCATCATAGGGTCCGGGAGGAATTTTGCAACTGAATTTTGAAGCAGATATCTTCCACCGATTGAGCTAGGACTACATAGATTGAGCTGAAAGTGATAATATAAGAGTATTTGTGTAGTCTTCTGAGTATTTACTATTTATGTACTTTTACAAATCTGTTTTCATCTGCATGCGAGTCACAAGTCAGCTGATGTGAATATACATAACAGACGTAATACGATATTTACATTTACTTTAACGTTACTCATTCACTCTTATCAGTATAACAATTAATAAATGTAAATACTATTTTTAATACAGTTGCTCAAAAAGTGGCGTATTGCAGGGACGTATAGCGTTCGGGATGTGGGCTATTACATACTCGTGCTTTTTTTTTTACCTTTCCCGAACTCGTGCGTTATCTTTCCAACTGTCAAAATAATGTCTATTAAAAAGAAAAACCAACCATGAAGTTTTTACTAAAAAAATTCATAGAAGTTTTTATGATTCATGCAAATACGTATATTTCTAAAAAGAATTACTAATTTGTTTCAATATCAGATTTGATTGAATGAGTTTGGTTATAGGTTTCATTTCATCTCATTAATTTTCATTTTCATTTCATATCAATAAAAAAAAATCTACTGAAGACTTGGCTGTATGGGCATAGTTCCCTTTGCGTACCAGAATATTATTTAGTCTATGACCAAATTTTTTTTTATTATTTTTTTTAATCACCAGAATGGGTGAAGAAAAAAAAACTGTTTTCTTTATTGTTATAGTGCTTCACACACTAGGTATAATTTTATAATTTGATACACTTTTCACATTTATAAAAAAAAAACTGCTTATATTCTACGGTTGGCGCCATTTTTCAGAAATTTTCTTTGCGAGTTTAGTTGTTTGTTGCACAAAATTTTTCGGAGAACATTTTACCGGAAAAGTCAAAAAGTCGCTACATATCTACATACGACGAATTTATTGCGTGGAGAGAAGAGAAAAAAGCAAATAGTTTTTCAGAACACTCCTAGAAGCAAATGGGGATGAAAAATAATTTACACAAATTCGTACATCTCTACGTTAAAAAAATTTTTGAGCACAGAAAAGAACTATTTTTTTAACATTTTACATTGATAAGTTAGCGATTTTCTATAACTGATTTTTTTTTATAACATACCTATTATAAACTTAGTTTATGTACGCTGCCTAACATTGCATTGACACAATAAAACTAAGCTCTATGTAAATATGAGCCCGCTGGGTAAATTCACCTCAGTTTTCGGCTCATATGTACATAGGGACACCTCATAATATGATAAGCCAGTAATTACACAAGCCATGCCGGGCCCAAGTAGGTATACCGGGGACAAACTTGAGCTGAAATTGCCATGTCTCAGGATTTATTCTGAGATTTCAGGATTTTTGGACTGTTCTGGACGGTAAAAGAGTTTTAGTGGGAAGTCAGGCTTTTTCCCGGGATTTTTCATATTTCCATATCTGGTAACCCTAACCCCACTACTACACTACTAACTAAGAAGGTCCTTGACATTTAAAAGTATTGTTATTGCTGTTTAGCAATCTCGAAAACGGTAGATAAAGTGATAAAATCGAGCAAAATTATTGCGCTGCTTGAAGTCAAAGTCAAAGTCAAAATATGTTTATTTCACATAGGCCTAACATACAGGCTCTCGCGAACGTCGGCATGACATTTCTGCATAATAATGGTGATAACTACAAGTCGACTTAAAACTAAGTTTACGAGGGTTCCAAACGCGCCCAGCCGCTGAGAAGAAGCCCACAACAAACTCAGCCGGGTTTTTTTTTATGTTATCACCATTTAACAAAATAAGTATAAATACTAAAAAAAGGCTAGCAACGACAACAGAGCAATCTACCACTTATCAGTCAATTCCAAGGGTTTGTGTCGCTAATATAGTCCTTAATATTGTAATATTATGCCTTTTGAATGAGTTTAGGCTTGACAAACCCTTTGAATTTACTAAGTGACATTTCAGATACATGATACTTATTATAAAATCTTATACAGTTGCATGCAAATGATTTGCTAATTTTAGATAATCTTGTGCTGTTTAACACGAGCTTATGCTTGTTCCTGAGATTAATGGTATTCAGGTCACATTTCTTAGTAAACTTATTAATATTCTTATGTACATAAATTATATTTTCATAAATATATTGACTATGTATCGTCATAATATTAAATTCTTTAAATTTATCTCTGAGGGATTCTCTTGGACCCATTCTATAAATAGCACGAACAGCCCTCTTCTGCAGCACAAATATCGTATCAATGTCAGCAGCATTACCCCATAACAATAAACCATATGACATAATGCTGTGAAAATAACTAAAATACACCAGTCTAGCAGTCTGAATATCGGTCAGCTGCCGTATCTTTTTAACCGCGTATGCAGCAGAACTAAGTCTGTTCGACAGATTAGTTATATGAGGGCCCCATTGAAGTTTGGCATCCAACGTTATTCCTAGGAATATGGTTGCATCTACTAGTTCCAGTTCCTCATTGTTAAGTAGTACAGTCGTTTTGACCTGTTTAACATTAGGTAGAGTAAATTTAATGCACTTGGTCTTTTTACTATTTAGAAGTAAATTATTAGCCTCAAACCACTGTACCACTTTATTGAGAGAGTTGTTTACATCGTCAAAATTAGTTTTATGTCGATTAATTTTAGATTCGAAGAAGGTTGCAGTCAATGCTTCGTGGCACAGAGGCTAAATATAAGTCGGTCAACAGTTCAAAGGACCTGGCAGCGCTATCAAGAGACCGGTTCCGTCAAGAGAAGGCCTAGTTCTGGCAGAAAGACATGTACCGAACCACGGGATGATCGTTTTCTAGTTATTGATTTGAAGGAGTTACAGACATGCAAATTACACATACACACACACGCGTTTTAAATACAAAAGTCTACAGCCGAAGTTCGATTTGTCCGTACTATCTATTTTAATGGGCATACCTTTTCTTGGGACCATGAGCATTTATACAAACTTTTAGTAAATGCAAGAGCCGCTACCTTATGCCAATTATACGAAAAAAAAAATCAAAGGCACGCGCGAAATTTCTGGGAATTCCCTTCATCTAGTTTTTTTATAAGGCTGAATGTTTCCAGAAATGACGCAACTATTCACGGATAGACGTCATAGTAACGGCATGTATTCGGTTCGAGATAGCAGGTAAGATTGTGTTTTTATAAAGGGATACCTACTACGAGCTAAAATGTGCCGCAATCGATGATAGGATCTACTGACAGGGGCTGATTCATTTCGATATGGATTTCCTACCCACTCCCTTCCTTGAATTGCTGAAGTAGAATGATCAGAATGAAGCGAATTTTTGAGTTATTTCTTTTAATAAATACCTGCCTAGACATTTTTAGGCAAGCGCACTGTGCCGACACTGCAAAATCATGAGCGAAATCTTATTTGGTTAATAACAATGTAAACCAATACGTCGTTGTATTTGTTGTTGGAGCTCTTCCGTCCGTCTGTCGTTCCGTTTCAGTCGACGGACGTCCACTGCTGGACAAAGGCCTCCTGCAATGATTTCCAGCCCACACGGTCCTGCACTACCTGTATCCAACGCCCCAGAATGGGTAGAGTGAGCACATAGGGACAAGGAGCGAGAGGAAACAATTTGTAGGGAGTCAAGAAGGCGCCCCGGAAACGCCAAGAGCAAGTACCGACGGGTCGGGCCCCATCCCGCGATTTGGCCACTATAACCGCGAGGTTGATTGGGCCATGGGTGGAAGAGGGTTCTTCCTTGTATCCAGCACCTTTTCGCAACTCTTTGAATGACGTCAGTCCATCTGGTCGGAGGCTTATTGCCGTGCAGGTCCCATATTCCCGAATGGTAGTATCGTTACGTACTTTCAAATCAATTTCGTTCTATCTAATAACTAACATTAGATATCTAATATCTATCTAATATCTTATTAATCAAACCATATTACTTAGGTATGTTTCCGCGTGTTCTGCAGTCGTAGCCATCTGTCATATTTCGACTTGACACGTGGAATCATGAGATGGAATGGAACGAAACCAAAAATGTAAGACAATAATGACATAGGTAGGTATATCTCATACAATTGATTGATTTTATTTGATTCCATTCTGCGTATCGAATCGAAATATTATATAGGTATGTCATATCGCTCAGGCGTCTGTTCACCAGGCACCTGTCAGCCACACCCACATTCCTTGGCACTTTTACCAGGTCTAATGTAATTAGCACCGCGCCGCCCCCAGCGCTCGTAACCGGCGGCGGGGTTACATCAGTCACTCGCAGATGAGTGACCTTAAACTCAAATATGACTACAAGAAACGTACCATTCTCTCAGATGACGCTCACAGTGACACCGTTGCGTCATCAGCGTTACTCAATTAATGACACCGTAAAACGTGCGGGGAGGAAAATAATATGTTCTACCGAAACCTACTTCCCTATTTCTCCTACTCTATACGATTTCGCATTGTGAAATCAACATCTTCTGAGGATCCGGGACATCCTCAGATGATGTTGATTTCATGTATGGATGAAACGTGCGTCGAAGAATTATGTAGTAATAAGCAATTTATGCAGCTGCAGCATAAACGACAACTTCACGAGCATGGGAAGTGAAAAACAGAGTGTTGAACTCGGTCATAAAATATTAATACCTATAAAAACCTCATGTTGCACTTGATGCAAAAAGAGATTTTTACAAGTACATAGTGTATTAATTGTTGAATGCTCACGTTTCGTTAGGTATGTTAAGTTCAATAGCCAAAAACCACAGCTGACGTAGGTAACCACAAATTAATTAATTAATTAATTAATTAAGATGAATAAATTAAGTTATAAAGAAGTGTGGTGACAAAAACCGCAAGTGCGTTGAACTTGGAGAATCTACACTCAGGAAACCTGAATAAGAGATCGGATGGGATGTACATTAAAAATGAGCAGACGTGAGGAAGTCATAATTGGCCGTAGTTAAAATGAATGACTCGTGAAAACATACTCGTACAATTACCTAGTTAAAGACAGGTATACTACACTGGTTCAGGACACTATAAAGTCTTTTCACGTAGGAGTCAGGGACCTCTTCAGCTGCCTTAGCCATTTACGACTTGTCTACCATCGTCATAGACTCTCCCTTATTCCATGACAACTTAGATATGGAGCGTAATTCAAAATATAATTAGGAGAATAACTGTAGTCTTCAATAAGAAATTGTCATTGGCTTTAATCCGTTAAAATAGTCGATCATATATTGTATACATGACAATCGACTATATTAACGGATTCTTTGACGAAGTTTACAAAAGAGAACAATACAGAGACTTCAATTGAATGACCAAGTTCACCAAGTTTAACCAAGTTGAGAAATGTCTACTTACTCGTAGTACGTAGTACGACACCACTACTTTCTTCTTTATTTCATCTAAATATGGGGCATGATATCGGTGGTTCTTTAAAGTGGGTTTATAGCCTTTATGTGCTGATTCTGTATCGTTCAATTTGATAGTTATCCCTGGGTTTGTTATTAAGAAAAATGATGCAGAATCAGCCCACTGAACTCTGTAGACTGTAGATTCAACAGGCACAGATTTTATCAACAGGTTTTCAAGATTCGTGATAAAATGGCATCATCAGCACTCAGGTTCACATGACGTTATCTCTTTTTACAACGAAATGAAGGCTCTCGAATCTCGACATCTTTCTTCCTCAGTGATCAGTCAAAACGTAATAATTTTTGAGAAATTGTTTCTTTTTTTTTCGATTGGCTCGGAAGGGCTACGTCAGCGTCTGAGCGCGCCGACGTTCGCTGAATCGGAATAAAAAAGATAAAACGACATAAAAAAGATAAAGTTAAGAAAGATTAAAAACATGGCGCCCGCTAACCGCGATTTGAATTGCTTTAATATATCTGCACCCATGTGGTTATTTGACTTGAATATTTTATATATTTTAAACCCCACCGCAAAAAGTTTGACGTCGATGTCTGTCTGTGTTTGTGTGTTTGTCTGTCTGTGGCATCGTAACTCTCAAACGGATGAACAGACTTCAAAGTCGTCAGACATAGCGCTAGTCTAATAAAATCCATGGTTCTCAAAAGATTAAAAAAACCGGAATCCATGCATGGGGAAAATCTTGGATGGAATAATTTTATGCTTGACAAATAATATTATAGAGCTTTAAAACACGCTGACTCGTCAAATGTGGTGTTGCCAAATTAATTATTTCTCACATAAAAATATAAAAATAGTAATTTATGTGTGTTTCAGACCAAATAAATAAATGATGATGATGATGATGAAGAATTTCGACGGAGAATCCCACGTAGGTAAATGAATGAGTCAATATTATGACAGTACTTATTAGCATAGACGTAATTATTATGACAGGTCACCTCAACGTATAAAATAAAGAATACCTAATTAGCTGTAGGTATCATTGAAACATCCATGTCATCAAGATAATACGCAAAATGATTAAGGTGACGCAAAAATTACAATTTCTCAAAGATTTGATTTATATCGTTGCAATTTCTTGTAAGTTCTAACAATCTACATTTTTATCTAATATAATAATTATAATAAAAGATCCTACTTCTCAGTATTGTACTGACATGTACGGTATGAAACTAAACTACATAGGTAGGAGTCTATTACTTTATGAGACAATTTTACTATTGCACCCATTGAGTTACCCTAATATATCATTGGTTACCTACTAAAATCTGTGCCTAATATATGTATCTACTAATGTTTGCACCTCTATAATCTTTACTGGTGGTAGGACTCTTCTTGCAGAGTACATTATACGTCCGCCGTCCAGGTAGAAAGGTGTCAGTTATTCTACCGTAAAGCAGTAGGTAATCTACTCGTAGATTCTAGGTCTGATAGGACATAATACATTACTAGGTTTGCGTAGGACCTTCGTGCAAAATGTCAGAATTCCAGGTCCTGAAACTTTGCATACCTACCTATATACTTAGGTTCCCTTCAAAATAAAGAGTTCTTCCTAATAAAATAAGGATAATATTCCTTAAAAATGTTACTTTTGACAATAACGGTGGCGACAGTAGTAAGCCGATCGCATTAGGTACCTACGAGCTACAGTTTATGGACCACGGTCCACGCCACAGCATTGTCCATTGAGTAGGTACGGATTAATAACACGGTTTCCGCCATATTGTGGCGTATTGGCGGGAATTTTGACAGCTGACGCCACTTTTTGTGTTTGAAGAAAGTTTACGTAAAATGTTCAGATGAGCTCATTCTCTTATTCATATCGGTGCATCAGTCCAAATAGGTACTTACATAGGTACGTGAAATTATTCGTGAAAATGCCTAGAATGCGCCTACCGGCGTCACAAGACTTTAAAGTGAATTTGGTGCCTTTGACCACCAAATTCAAATTTGGTTACCATCAACCAACAACCAGCACCACATATAAATTCGCTCCCGTTTAAACATAAGTACGATACAAGCACAAATACAAGTGAGTGCTTCATGAACGCATCGTTTCCATGAACCGATGTAATTGATGGACAGACCCACGCATTTTACACGGAACTTGTAAACCAAACATGCCTCCGAATAAACTATGTGACAAATGCTTTATACGCTGCAATAAAGTCATTGATTTAAACCGTATGGCATTAACAGATAAAGCTTATTATCGCTTGGAGAGAACGAAGTCGTCCGAGAAGACGCGCTGTCTGCCCGTCTTCACGCACATTCTACCAATTTCATAAACAATTTCTTCTGTTACTTTTCCATTGCTGCTTTATAACTTCCTCTAAACCTCACTATTCATTTCAATGCTAAAATGTAAAGAAAACAGTTGGAATGTTCAGAGCTCGTTATAATGCGTACATCGCGGTGAAAGAATTTGATAAAGGTAAACAGTGTAGATAGGTACGATAGTAGGTAGGAAGTAGGAACTAAGTACTTGGTATTACTGTTGGTTTATTGGACAAAGGTTGTTTGCACTTTTACATTACAACAAATAAAAGTACGATTTACTTTAATAAGAGCTCTAAGAAAATTTTATTCTACGTCATTGAGGAGGCTGAAAGATGTCTAATCCAATCAAATCGGCTCTGCGCCTGCGATTATTACCTACCAATAATTATTCGAAATTTCGTCGACTTAAACAGTTATTGAAATTATCGTGTAAGACAGACGGACGGACGGAGCGACAGAGAAAGTCTCACCATAGATGCTTACAAAATCGTATGGAACGCTAAAAAAAAGAAACTTATCGTGCGTTCCTAGACAAACACGTGCAATAAAATGGTAAACATAGTTTAGTTTCTGGTGTCCAAACTAAAACGGGCGTTACGCCAAAATAGCTTAATTATAAAACATTGTTCAGGAATGTGCACATGGAGGAATTTCGGGTGATAAAAGTGTTTGTTTCCGCGCCATTGACGCGCGATGTGGAAATAGATTAATTACTACACCCCCACTGGCATGCATCTCGCGAGGTCATCAGATCAATGTAAGGATTTTATCAACACCAGTGATAGCCAAAGAGGTCTTATCGACCCCCACATTCGACGAAGGGGGTCTATTGATCCATATATTCCATTCCATTCTAGTGAAACAAATGGTTGAAAATTTTCGCGATAAAGTCGGGCGTCTATAGATCAATAGTGGATTTCGGGTAGGTCACATGACTTAAAGTTATTTTAATAATAATATCTAGTAGCAAAACATATATCACACTATGTACATCATAATATTATACCCGGGGTGTTAACAATATTTGGAGTTATTTCGCTATAGAGCTTATTTAGTGTTACAAATAAGTCGAGTAGGCACTTTTATGAGTTTGCAAAAATACTATACGCAGGGGATCTATCAAACCAGAAAACCAGGGAGAGGGGTCTTTAAGACAAAAAAGTTTGGGGACCTCTGGTAGAGATAGTCCAAAGTCTTACAATAATTTCTAATAAAAAATCGTTAAAAAGTCCGTCACTTCTTCAATGGCTATTGGCTACCGAGACGTGACAGAAATATTGTTATCGGATTGTCACAAAAACTACATCCGGATTTGAGCACAGACTAGCTTAGCTTAAGTATATCGGTATTTAAAACAATATAAAATATTTGTTGTTGTGTTAAAAATGGTTTTATAATCAAATCAATCATAAAATATCTCAACCGTAGAGTCTCTCTTCTGTGTTTTTTCATTTTTTTCATGTTTTGTACGAAGTTTTTCCCGGACTCCCGCTTTTATAGTATTGTATTTGTGAAAAGTAATTTACTTGTGTTAGTTATAACGAAGGGTGAAGAACACGAACTGTGAAGTCTTTTGACGACCTCCCTGGCAGTATAGTGCTCGGATGCGAGTACGAGGAGGTCGCGGGTACTATTCCCGCCACTGGCAATTTTGGCCACTGGGGACTTTCTAAATTGGCTCAGGTCTGGTCTGGTCGGAAGCCTCCCTTCCATCATGGCTAGAAACCACCCTACCATCAAAGACGCACCGCCAAGCGATTTAGCATTCCGGCGCGATTCTGTGTAGAAACCTTTATGGGTAAGCACTTACCCTTACCTGCATGTCAGCACTTCCATTTCAGCTTCGGCTGCATCATCACTTACCATCAGGTGAGATCGCAATCTAAATTGTGTAGTGAAAAAGAAAGTAAGTTTAATTAATTCGATATTATTTTGACTTCTACGAGTATGTTAAGTAAGTAATAAATTAAGGTCATCCAATGGCAAAGCAAACCTAATAACTTATTAATCTACTATTTACTTATTACCAAAGCAGAACTTATGAAATATTGTTATTACTTGTTAATTAATATGTACTTAGAATTTCGCACGTTAATTAATATTTTCTAAGGCTTCGACGTCGCCACGTGCTGCGTTTGATTCTGACGAACCAATTTTCAAATAATCACTGCACGAACTCCGAACGAAAATTCACGTAAACTGTCACGTTATGTCTTTGCCTCTACCTACTCCTTTAATAGCTAGTGTAGCAATAAATTAACATACGGTTTTGATTGTGTAGAAAAAACGATACATAATCGGCAAAAAGCACATCTACCTCCCGCCATGATCTCCAAGCTCAAAGCTGCACAGTTTTGCGCCACTTGGAACTACAAGGGTCAATTTACGCGGCGGAATGGAATGGAAGCAACTTTTTATTACACACCATAATGAACCACACAAGATAACAAAATCTTGAGAATGTGCAAGGATTTCCCGGAAGTAGGTCGACCTTTTTTGGCTGCTATTTAAGTAGTTTGTATCCGAGTTTGTATCTTATAAATAGTACAATTGACATAAAGTTCATTTTAGTATGTAAAAAAAGTCGCTTCCATTTCATAATCCATTCCGCCGCGGTGTAAATTGATCCTAGGGCTAGATCTGCCCACACAGTGCTTTCCCGTGCGTGTACCATTCCAGCATTTTGGGTCCCCAAAGTCCATCAAATCTGCGAACATTTGTGCCCAACAAAACTTCCTGTATAGATCCACCCAGAGACTCAGAGAAGAATATAAACGGTGAATTCAGCTAACCAGGCATCAACATTTGTTGTCGTTGGGATGATGACGAAATGCTTTTGTAAAACAATCAGGGGGCTAAGAATTTTGATGTTTGAGAGAATTTCGACCAATAATAAGCAAAACCATCTGTGATCGAACTACTCTACGTACAATTAGTAGCTAATTAATGATACAACAGTAATATTACAGAGTATTACTTCGTCTTTGTAGCGATAACGGTTTAACAGACTTGATCGCTATCAAATGACAGGTATCAGTATCCGAATATATCCAATGTCTACTTAGTTATTAATTGATATCGCTTCTGCAGGCCGCATCCGAGATCATACACTTTGCCTTTCTATTTTTTTTTATTACGTCTTATTGAAACCTTGGATAGATATAAATAAAAACAATACTTTCATCCTGACAATACAAAAAGAATGCAAAAATCCTATCTTTGTATTATTTTTGCACAAGTTACCAACCTAGTTATGGTATCATCATTATTCATTACTCTATGGTATCATCACAGATTTTAGGTATCATATTGTAATCAATAAAGTAGGTAATCAATGTATGGTGCAACCTCAGACTACATTAAATAAAGGGGTGCAACTGCCTGCTTGTTGGTTCTTAGTTAATATCCCAATGAAATGAAATACGTTAAATTTTTTCATAATTAATTTTAAGTAATAGTCAAGTTTTAATGAGCCCCGAATTAAATTTATATTTTTAAAATGTTTCATATTGATTAGATATTATAGTCTCTACCTGTAGATACCTTTTATTATCTTTCACTTTTTGGTCTCTACTGATTGATATTTAATATTATTAGCAGCGACATTTAATATAATTACCTATATACTTATTTTATGATGCTTTTGTATTTCATCATTGTTGTGCAATGGTTGCAGGTCCTAACAGCTCCTAATCGATATAATATTACGGCAGGCAACGGAAACTATTCTTTAGTTAGTCATTTTTAAGTTAGCCGGGCATAACTAAAATTATTGATTCTAGATTTTTTTAATGGAAAACAAATAAAAAGAATATTTGGCTTCGATGAGGCTTTAGCTTAAATTTTTATATCAATTTTGTTATTTTTTAAATCTTTTACTGTTAAATTTATCTATTTGTTAATAAAATGAATATGAAATATAAATGACTGTTATAATATTTTTCTACGTATAGGTAATAAGTATAGTTATCATCTTTATCACATCGAGCAACTCGTATAAGAATGAAAAGACGATAATTCTTCAACCTGTTAAATTCACATTACCGAAATATTCCTTCACAATTCGCAGTAATTGTTGATTGAGATAATTCTGGGAGATTAATAAAATACGTAATAATGCTACAAATTTGAAATGGTAATGGCGAAACCGAATCGAGATTTTAGTTTTAACACCTTAGGTACAAATTCTTTAATTTTTCACAGCCAGCATCACTTATTTTTTTGAGTAAAGGGCTAATTTTTTATGTAAAATCTTCGTACGTAACTAATTCTTTAGAAAAAATGTACCTCTACATGCCTACATATTAAATTATTGATTCGAGATTATATTCCAGTGTGTATTGTTAACATCCGTAAATCGGACTGTGATAAAATATTATGTAGGTAAAATAGCAACGACCGAATGGTCCTGTACTTTGACCAAGAGATCGTCTCCCTTTTGCTACTTTATTGAGTTTTATCACTTTTAATCATCATATTTATCGCTAATTTTAAAATTATGTGGGTATCTACCTAAATAATTAACGACTGACGCATTAGAAAAGTTCCCTGATCATTGTCTCAGCAAAGCATGAGCCACCTTTCTTAGTAGTCTGGGAGGATGTGAAGATATAATTATGGCGTCTCTCGGAGCCGTAAGTCATTGTGTCAATGTGGTGCCAGTATTGGACAATGGTTAGGTAAATAGGTAAATTATGAACATTCGAGTTCAAACGGAAATAACTCGAATAGGTAGTACAAACAGGTGCCTAAGGCATTTGTACGAACTACATAATTATTATTTTGTATTTTTATCTTTATTCATTTTTATCTGTTCTTATATAAATTGGCAAAAAACGATTTCATTCATTCAGTGAATTAAGATCAAAATGCGCGTATTATCTAACTCCTGACTCCTGAGTCACGTACCTACTCCTGACTCCTGAGTCACTTTTAAAACTTTATAATAATTTATAATTTATAATATCTATCTATTGACTATTAATAATGTTTTCCGCTAACAGTTTATCTCGCCGACAAAGGTTTTCCGAGTGCAAAACCTTCCTCTGCGGGCAAATTCCTTACACTCATTACCCGTAGTAGTACTAATTATACTATTAGTACATAATATATTTATCAGCATATATGCCAAAACGTGATTTTTATATTTTTACAACTATACGTACTGTAGTGCTGAGTAAAGGCAAAAAACAAAATTTGTTAAAAATAAACAAAGATTTCACTTTAATGCGGTCTGAATTTTCATACCGCCAACGGGTGGGTCGTGAAAAGTGGAAACACAGGTTTTAGTGGTCTCAAGCCCCAAAGAATAAAAACGGGACCCTATTGCTATTACTGAGACTTCGCTATCCGGCCGTCCGTCCGTCCGTATGTCACCATGAGCTGTATATCCTGATTCCTGAACCGTGATAGTAAGCCTCTTGAAATTTTCACAGGTGATGTACCTACCACTTAGGTATTTCTGTTACCGCTATAAGTAACAACAAACGTGATTTTTTGGTTGTTTTTAAAATTAAAAAAAATATTCCCATACAATAAAAGCGCGATATTTTGCTCGGTTTTGAATTTGGTTGGTGTTTTGTTTGGAATTGGTCTTAATACTTAGTACGGAACCCACAATTTGCAAGCCTGTCTCGCACTTGACCTACCCCAAGTAAGTATACCTTACCCCAAGACCTTTAGGGGCATATAACTT
This sequence comes from Coenonympha glycerion, assembly GCA_963855885.1. Taxonomy (NCBI): domain Eukaryota; kingdom Metazoa; phylum Arthropoda; class Insecta; order Lepidoptera; family Nymphalidae; genus Coenonympha; species Coenonympha glycerion. The sequence continues at coordinate 2,181,442 of OY979646.1, forward strand.
ACCTACCCCTTTTAAGTACGATAGTACATCTTCGACTGCATCACACTTGCCATCACATGAGATCGCAGTCGAGTAGCAGAGAATGAGAACACTAAGGCCGGCTCTACACGCTCGCCGAGGCGAGGCGAGAGGTAAGTACTAACCTCTCGCTCACACTCGCAGCCGCTCGGCTCGACTCGGCGAGCGTGTGGAGCCGGGGTAACGTGTAGAGAATGAAAAAAAATCCAGGTAAACATGGGATGCTTTTATCCCGACAGTACAAACATTCCCGCGGGACGCGAGCACACGTGTGGAACATGTAGAAGAGCATTGAGCGGGTACTCGTAAATCAACTGCAATAGTTCAATGGCCAATGGCCATCGGCCACAATATGTTAACAACTTGTAACAGACATTACCTATAAATAAAAAGTTAGCGTTATATGTATACTGTGTAGACTTGAATTCTATTTATAGTTCACATCTTTGTACCTACACCAATAATGTACCTACACCAATTCGAAGTCGGGCAATGTTTCGTACAGTCACTAATAGTCCTTCTTACTTACTTGATGTGCGAAGAAAGGACAAAGTTTAGACAATCGCCCGACTTCTAATTGGTGTACATTAAAATTGATTTCAGTTTTTGGAAAGCATTTCCCATTTTTATTTTTTACTTTTTAGCAACAAAATGCACAAGGCGTTGTAAAAATATCCGAATCGCTTGAGGTGTGTTTATAAAATCTGAAAAGTTCCCTAAATTTCACCAAGATCCCATCATCACATCCTGACTTGATGACTATAGTCATCAAATCAGTAGATCTGCTAGCAAATGCACCAGTAACTATAAAAAATACCCAACTCGCTTCAAGTATACTAGCAAAATTTGAAGAGTTCCCTCGATTTCACCAAGATCCCATGGTCAGATCCTGACCTGATAACCATAGGACAACTTGGAAAATATTACTCTTTCAAATAATACCCAAATTGTTTCATGTGTCCATATAAAATTTGAAAAGTTCCCTCGATTTCTCCAGGATCCCATCATCAGATCCTGACCTGAATAAAATGGGACCATCTGGAAACAAAACCCTTTAAAACAAAAAAAGAATTTTTCAAAGCTGTCGCGTCTTCGAGTAATCGGTGAACATACATAGATAAAAAAAAAAGATTCCGACGAATTGAGAACCTTTTTTTGAAGTCGGTTAAAAAAAGTCCGGGTCACCACATCTGTATCTTGAAAATCGGGACGAAATTAATAAATAGCGCCATCTGTTGCTATACCACTATATTACGTTGTAAAATGGTACTGTTTGAAGTATGAATGAAAAAAAGGTAGCGCTGAATGAACCATTGGATTCGATTCGTTGGATTCACAAAACATGTCAAATGACATGACAGTTGACACTGACAACTTATTAGCACCAAAGTTCATCAGCTGATATCACTGGGTCTAATGTTGATAACTTTGTATTATTTTTCAAATTATTATAAACACTTATAAAATGTAGTAAACAATAGTAATAGGTATACAATGTGTTATTGCTTATTCGTAGCCAGACTTTAGTGCATGATATACGTGTTTGCAAGGGTTGTTATTGTTGTAACAAGTTTGTATTCTAACCTCAAATACGTAAACAATTACATCGATAAAGGTGAGTTTGTAGTATAATTATACGGAAGCATTATTATTTTAAGCACTTCTGAGTTGTTTTTCAGTATTTACGATTTTTTTGTTTCAAGATTATAGCGAATTTGTTAAACAAAATAGTCGTTTAATGAAATAAAAAGGCGCGTAATTTGGTTTTCCTCCTACAGAGGTCAGAGTTGAATGTTAATTTCCATTTAGATCGTCGGCATTAACTTAACGTGAAATCAACGGGTCTGCCCGCGAAATTCAAAATTTTCGTGGTTTTTTGCAATTTGTACGCTAATTAGACATGATAAGCTTATGGCAATCAATTTGCGAGAATGGCAGTATCATCTTTACATGATTATATCAAAATCTTTGCATAAAAATGTGTATCCTAGGAAATTAGTCCGAGTATCGAGTTTTATGTGAGTAACTCGCAAATCTCGGACTAAATTCTTTAACTCGACACTTTCGAGCAGAGATTTTTATATAAACACGTGAAGAAGATATTGGGATTATCGCAATTTGACGGCCATAAGCCTATTATGTCTTATTAGCTTAAAAATCGCGAAAAACCACGAAAAATTTGAATTTCGCGGGCACACCCGTGGTGTGCTCCTTAATACGATACGATTATTATTTACTGGGTATGTGTTAGTATACCTAGAGTAATATTCGTCTCGTAGATACTGTCTACAAATAATATCTTAAGTCTGATAGATAATACCTCAGGATATACACTCAGTCTAACGAATGTAAGATAAATATTGCGTAAGGTAATTTAGTGTCGGTGACCGAATAGGTACCTACTTACTGACGTGTTGGAATTATTTCACTAACAACAATCAATAATTAAGTACCTTCTTCACTTTGATTTATTTCTTTATTTCTTTTGTTAACTTGAAATTATAGGCCTTTGGGCGCAGCTAAAATCTGTAGGCGCAGCAAGTACAATCACCACATTTGCAGTACCGAAAAATTCGGACAAATGAGAATGGCACACAAAAGAAAGATTTACATCTTATATAAAATTTTCTCTTTAAAGATGCAAATGCAAAAAATATAAGTATCATAAGTAGTTCCTTCTTTGTTACTGTATTATTTAATAAATACTTGCTGACCCGACACTGCAGCCGTGATTACATTATAAACCACCAAGGGACCCATTTGAATGAAAAAAAACACTAAAGTCAGCCTAACCATTTAAAACTTTTATCCAGACTAACGCGGTGTGTTTTAATTGTTAATCTTTTCATTTGTTGTTATTGTTAACTCTTATTCTTGTTCTACACAGGTATTTATTTTTTAGATACTTACAAACAATTAGATTTCCTGTGAGTCGATTTTATTTATAGGCGTTGCCACAAAAAGAGATGGCATGGGGAACCGTGTAGCAATTAAAATTGATAGCTTTAATGTCAGACAGTTTAAACTTACCTCGGCGTAAATCCTACAAAATATTGAACACAACACACACCTTACAAACAACACAACTTCTAACCCAAATGACAATTAAGGGGTATTCCACTTTGCGCTAATGACTTCGAAAATGCACTCACCTAAAACGTTATCGCATCAAGCAAATGGAACTGTGCGACTGACTCGGATACCGAGCCGGCGAAAGTGATTTCTTTTTCTTTACACTCGATGCCAGGCGTCGAAATGCAGGCATATCCGTTGCAAAATACACCACAATGAAAATTCTCCTCGAAAGTACACTTTGTAGCTAGGTATCACTGCATCCTAAGCACTGTTGAAGACGTTAGCAGTCAGGACTCAAAATTTTAGTCGGTTTTCGTCATCGCGATACATCGTTCTTAACCGACGTCGTGCATCGGTCGTCGTGGAAGAAGTCGCCGAGACTAGCCGCAACACAAGTCTCGAAACCCACGCGAGGATGTGAATAATGAAGCGTTAAGCGGAACGTGGTTAAAGACACGATCGCGGAAACGGTCAAACGCAGGAATTTTTGTTTCTGTAAAAGGAGCGCATATAATGGCGATGGTGCACGGGAGCGAGAGAAACGGGCTCTTAGCATTGACTGGACGCGCTCGAGCCGCGCAGGATGCGGCCCATTAGGCAAAAGAGCGTCCATTATTGTATTGTCGTGGGCTTATCGCAACGCTTGTGTCTCCTCAGATCGCTGGGAGCGATAAATGGGAGTGGTGTATAACATTAAGGTGAGAAGGCTCTTCCGACAATGGACAGGATAATCTTTTCATTACATGTTCCTTTACCTTTTACCTTCAGCAACTTTCGAAAATACACCTTGGTAACAAAACCACAATATGGTAACTGTAAAAGTTTGCTCATGCCTTATAGCAATGATAAGGCAGATGCATACTGCCATGATAAAATGTTTTTTTTTTGTATCTCTGAACTATCTGATCTATATAATATGTATTATCTAAACACTGCACATTTAATATCCTTAACAAACAAATAATTGACTATATTTCCCGGACCTGATAAAAACCTTAACTTTTTTGTAAAATCATTATGACATTCGAGACACCAGAACTGATGTCAAGAATGGTAATGAGGTACAGAATTGAGAGTAAAATATAGGATCGTATAGGAGGGAATATGTTAGAGTTACGTGACCGGATCCCGGGTTACTCACGCCTGTCCCACTGGGAAGTGGGAATACGTTTATACCAATGTAGAAGGAGAGGATACGCCGATACGGGTTACTGTACCATGGTGAGAATTTGCTATTATTGCAAGTCAGTCAAGCTGTGCAGCAAATTTTCTAGCACTATACGTAATACGACCACCGAAAAAATTACAAAATTGATCGAAATATCAGTCCGTTCGTTGTCATTTCAACACTTGTGCATAAATAATCGTATTTTGAGAAACGTCTCTTTAGGCGGGATTGGCTTGATTTCTGATAGAGAGTAGAGACAATGCGCTAATTATCTTAAGTAGGTAGCCACCACCACCATGCCATGACCACTTTCATTCACAACCTTTCTTGGACTAATTCATGGCAATTGGCTCTGTCGAGGGCTGGATCTGCTCTGTACGTTAAGAAGAATTTGAAATCTTAAATCTGGTAGTTCTATAGTTTCACAGACGCACAGTCTTTTTAAATAAAAATCACGCATGAGGGCAATGATATTCACAGAGGACATGGTCAGGGATATTCGTATATTATCCGTTTGCATTTTGGCATTGAAGAAAAGTTATATCCAAAGCTTTCTGACTTCTGGACCCTACTAATTAGTAGCAAACCCAAGAAACGACACGACGGATCACAAAAATCAAATAGATACAGTCCTGTTTAATCATGAGAAATATTTTTTTCTGGATTTTTTTGAATAGAGAGTTCTTTGACTATAATCCATCTATCGTCTTAAATTCGTAGTTATATGTTTTTTTATGATTAATACAAGTACCGAGCATAGTAATCAGATACGTCGCGTCCTCATGTCACTTGTGGCGATGTCAAATTAACTGTCCGTAGCTTTGATTAGGTCTATCGGCATTGCTCAAGCGAAGCAAGGCGCGCCGGTCACACCACCCTTCTCGACCAATCACCAACTAGCATTAATTAATTCCTGTTCTAATGTAATATTTTATCTTATCTGTTTCACCTAATGTAGTAGTCAGCGAAAGGAATAGGTAAACCACTTTTAGTTAGTTAGGTGTTTTGCTAACGATCAACTCTCCTCAAAAACTTGTACAACGACCTTGAATTTAAATACGAGTACAATTTGGGTTAATTTATGCTCGTAAATACTACTCAAATGTTCAAATGACCTTAATTGCACTAAAATTAATTAATTTTTTTTTAGAGTTGAAGCTGCTAATGAACTCCTTATGTTCTCTGCAAGTTGACATATTTTTTGGCCGTAAAATTTTAGTGCAATCACACATATAATATTATAAAGGCGAAAGTTTGTGTGTATGTTTGTTACTCCTTCACGCCTCACCTACTGAACCGATTTGGCTTAAATTTGTAACATAGATAGCTTATAACCTGGATTAAAACATAGGCTACTTTTTATCCCAGAAAAATCCACAGTTCCCGTGGGATATTGAAAAAACCAAAAATTTCTACAGAAATTTATAGCTACCTCTATAGGTAAATTGCTTTAGAAGACTTCCGTGAAAGTAGGTATTAGGTAGGCAGGTAGATAGGTTATGGGAATGGGAACGAGAATATCACGTTTCCCTCGGGATTTGTCTAAAGTCGAATTTAACGCGAGCGGGGTCGCGGGCGTAAGCTAATGATTGTTAACATAAATGTGAAAATGGGCATTTTGTTGGTTCACGGTTGTTAATTGATTCCCCTAATCTAAATATTCATAGTAAAATGCTTACTTTGTATTAACATAAATACAACAAGAGATTGCAAAACAATGTGTAAATACTGATAATGTTCAAACCAAACTGGTTAAATCTACAGTTGTAGGGTTAAGTTTAGGTTACAGTCATGTCTGATGCAACTGGAACGCGTGGCAACTTTTACTACTACTAAGTGACTATTGCGCACCATAATGAATTTATGACTAAGTACGACTAATTACTAATACTAATTAATATAGAAATGTGGAAATAAGTTTGTTGGTTTGTTTGTCTGTCAATCACAACTCAACGGAGCAACGAATCAACGTAATTTTTATGCACATACATAGTTGAAAGCGCGGAGAGTGACATAGTGAAATTAAATGATTCCAACGGCATTTGTGAAAAATAGAATTTCACTCGGGCGGAACCGCGGGCAACAGATAGTGCTCAATAAAAACTCTTTAAAATTCTGAGATGAATTAAATTTATTATATTATGCTTAAGTAGCAAGGCTCTACTTACTACTTAAGGTTCGAAATAAGGCTCACTGAGTTACAATAATACATTTTATGCACGTCTTTATTTCAGTTGTTAAATTAAAATATATAATATCAAATTAGGGACTAAGTCACATGATGAAACCACAAAGAATGAGCCCTTTACTGGTATTAAACAGACAAAATTAGGTACATTAAGTTTAACTGTAAGATCATAACAATATTATAAGAAACCATTGGCATATACTCGTAAATCTAGAAACTGAATTTTGTATTAAGGGCGATGGGTACCATCCGGGCGCGAAAATTCAAATTTTATTTAGTTTTTCGCTCATAGTGGGCTAATTATGCATCGAAGGCTAATGGCAATGTGTTTTGCGGGCACAACGTTTATGCATCTACATGTTTTAAACAAAAACTCTGCTCAACAATACTCATTTACTTCATATTGGTTCCCGATAGCTCGAAATCTGGGAAACAGCAAAAAATTATCTTTCGGGAACCAATATGAGATGAGTGGGAACTTTCGAGCAAAGTTTCTATTAAAAACGTGTAGATTCATAAAAAGTAGGCCCGCAAAATGCATTGCCATAAATCTAAAATGTGTAGTTAGTCTAATATTTGCGAAAAACTAAACAAAATTTGAATTTCGCGGGCTGGTAGGGTCGCAACGCAACATCTTAAGAAGCCCTTGGCTTATCCACCCGTTGCATTGGTGAAAGCAACAGATTTCACCGGTGCACTACAATAATTTATCTTTATGTAGAAACAGCGATTTAGTTTCAAAATTAATCAATACATCGATCGATCATGCTCGTTTTCTAAGCTAAATGACGATGTTAATTATCAGATGTAGTGATAGTTATTATACTTCATTAGATAGTTAAGCCTATTAACATGAAACAATAAATCAAATAAATGTTCACTGAATGAAAGCGCAATTGGGTCTTACACTACTTTTGAATTTGATAAAAAATATTACTTTATTATAAACTGGGATAAAAATAATAACGTGCAGTGAAAGAAATATTAAAATCCAACGAAGATTTACAAAGTTACAGGCGTTTAAACTTTGGAGTGGGGGGATCTTCTATCCCTTTCTCGCAAAACGAAAATTTGTATGAAGCCGCACGAAGCTACTATGGCATTGGTAAGGTGTGACGTCACAATTTCATGTTGCTATTTCTGTCTAATCACAAATCTTTAAATGCTTATAACTTTTTTGTTATTTCATCGATTTAATTAGTTCTTTCAGTGCACGTCATTATTTTAATTCTACTTTATAATAAAGTAATAAAGAAATTGGAGTCAAATACCCTATTCTGCGCATGGGCATTACTTTGTATGTAAGTTTAGTACTTACTTATTTAAATACATTCGCATAATCTGCAAGTAAAATTGTAAAACGTCGGGATTCATACTATTTATAGCATACAATTTTGTTAAAAAAATCTACGAATAATTATTAATCGTAGCCATTAATTATCATTCCAAAAGCTGGTTACCCTACGTTTATTCCGAAATTAATATTTTACAGAATCTCTCGCTTAATTTCGGGCCATTTTCATAACCTTCGATAGCTCAGTTGGTAGAGCGGTGGACTGTAGAGGAACTTTAAAGATATCCATAGGTCGCTGGTTCAAATCCGGCTCGAAGGAATTCTTTTTTGTTTCATTTCTTTAGTTAGCTTTGAAAAGAAGTACTTATACTATAGCAAACACTTGAGATCAACGACCATAAAGTAATACGTACATTGTTTCCTAATTGAATAATAATTATTATGCTTTCATAATTTTATAGATTGATGACTAGAAATAATCTATAGGTACTATAGAATAGAATTTATATTATGATAAATTTATAAATAACTATAATTTTTGCATTATTTTGTGCTTGACTCACAATCCGCATTATTTTAGTAATTTTGGAAATGTTATGAATCTTCTACCTACTCGTATGTAAAATAATTCAAAAGAAAAAAACTAATCTGTTTCCGCCCGGGATCGAACCGGGGACCTTGTGCGTGTGAAGCACACGTGATAACCGCTACACTACGGAAACTTGTTCAATGCATTCGAAATTAAGATACGTATTCTTAAACTTAAATTAACACTTATTTCAGCGGGAGGTCCCTGGGTTCGATTTCAACCACTGATCATTTTATAATTTCTAAATTGAGTGAGCTCCGCGGGGCTAGTAACAGTCGTTTAGCGATGACGACAGTAGACAAAAATGTATGGACAAACCACTTCTTCATCGATTAGAGGGAAACACGCTGTTTCTGAAAATCGAGTAGGTACGACTATTTGGCGTTCTGGCTGACGTTGTAGATAACTTTATGTCCTTCGCGACAAGCGACGCCGGCAGCTGCAGCAGCAACAACACTACGCGTTGAGTACATTCTGTTTTCATATGTTGTGTACCTACTGCAGTGCTATTCTACAAAATGTCCATCTCTGAAACAGCTGCCAGACAGCTGCCAAGCCAAAGATAGCATGAAAAATATATAATATTATAACTCTATTATAACTGACAAATTCATAGATTCAGAGATGTAGGTACGCTCGTCGCTGTTTTGCAGAATAGCATGGCTGGTGGTCACGTGGTTTTTCTACACTAGCCCTGCTGGTTTGTTGAGAGGCTTCGGCCACGGCTAGCAGCTAGCTAGTACCCTACCGGCAAGTGATAAGAGGGTTACCTACTATGGCTGCATCGACATTCGACACTAACACGAATGAAATTGTAATCAAGCACCAACTTTTACTAAAAATAAAAACAAATTACCACTTACCTCTTTTGATGGTGATTGACAGAAAAAGAAAAATCTGAAAGCACGAAACTACGCGAAAACCGGGCGCCTCCCTCTACGGCGCTTGGAAGAACTTTGCCGCCGTGGCTGCAGTACATTTCTTTTTATACCATAACAAATTACAGTTCTATTGACCACCCGCTGAATAAGATCTCATTACGCTCCTCCAAGGGTGTGGTTATTGTCCCGCAAATTTCTAATAGGTCTCACACCCTATTTTCATACGTTCTTTCACTTGCATCCCGTGAAATTATAGACGATCTTTATCGATGCTTTGCTGACCATTGCTGTTATTGCGTTCGTTCGTTCGTAATAGCTAATGGACGTCCACTGCTGGAAAAGGGCTCCTGCAATGATTCCCTACTTATACACGTGTGGTCCTGCTCCATTTGCATCCAGATACTGAAATTGAAAAATCTTTATTTTTCACATAGGCCTAAAAATAGGCTCTTATGAAAAGTCAAGACTCTACCGTCAGGTTCGGAAAGCAGTTTTGCACCGAGAAGAACTGGCATGAAACTCGGTACTTGCTCTGTTCAGGAATGTCATTATACAATACCTACAATTTTTCTTAAAGTATGGGAAATTATTACATAATATTTTTAAGATATTTCGTGAGGAGATGGAAACACATTGCTATAATTCCAAGAATCTTCAATGGTCCCTGATTTATTAAATGTTTTTTGACAGTGATTTTAAACCTGAGCAAAGTAAGTAAGTCCAAAACAAACTTAAGGATCATATTGACTTCCCGCGACTCACTTAGTGTTGTCAATCCACCACGTTGGAAGTCTACCACCACTGTGCTTTCCAAAGTTTCCACTTTGGGTCACCAACGTCGTTAGTTCTACGAGTTATGTGCACCGGCCATCCATTCCGGTCCGGTTCATCCGGTTAATCATCATCATTCATCATCATCAACCCGGTCGGTCCATTGCCATTTCAGTTTTTCATTAAACATTGAGCTACATCGGTGGGTCGAGTATAGTTCGTCTATGGATTTCCTCATTTCGGTTTGGTCACGTAGAGAATTAGAGATCCTCTGAGAAGATCATAAATAAAATGAGCAATGGATTGCGAAATTTCGTAGCATAGTTTAGATACGTTTTAGAGATATTTTTGGCGTGAATGTATGATTAGCCATGTGGACGATGAAAGACTCTTGTATCATAATGATTGTATATAGGTCTAGATACCTACTATACTTAGTTTTTTTTAAGGAAGTGGTGTTTCACCCGATTCACACTGACAAAATTTCTGCATTTGGTAAGGAAAAGTGCCTGGTTCAATATCCTTTTAGTTTGGCAATAGCAAATTGTTGTTTTGCCATATAAATCATTTTACACCTGGGGGTATGAAATAGGTACTAGCTGTTGCCCGCGGCTTCGCCCTCGTGAATTTCGGGTTCTCGCTAATCCCGTGGGAATGATGCATTTTTCCGGGATAAAAAGTAGCCTATGTGTTGATCTAAACTACTCTTCAATTCGAAGCCCAGTACCTAATGCAATCACTGTTTCACGGCAGGATACATACCACTTCGGTGCAGGTACTCGGCAGAAGAGTAGTATACTGTTGGCATTATTTATTGTTTTGTTTTCCAGGGTCCACAATGGGTGTTGAAGGTGTGATGGTGTCCTACAACTATTCTGATGACGGTGAACTGGCGAACATCCTCACAGTATCAGCATCCGGCCTGAAGTACTCCGGGCGATGGGTCCTCACCCACGGCTCCATCCTATCCCCCCTCAAACAGGCCAGCGTCATTAAAAACGCTCGAGGAAGACCCATCCTTAACGAGGAGTTCTATAATGACTTGCCAGAAATATATGTGACCTGCGAAAAAGAACCCTCCAAAGTGCCAAATATTTATGAGGATGTGGAGAAACTCAGCAGGGAAAGGAGTCTGGACAACGATTGTGATTTCGAGCACAGCAGTTACCAAGTCAGGGTCTTGACTGGAAGGTATGGTAGTCGACGAATAAGTTGAGGAATGAGTCTCTCAATGAAACACGTATCTATCGTACTTCGTATAAGTATTAACTTAAGACGTCCACTGCTGGACAAAGGCCTTTCCGAGAGCGCGCCACCACACACGGTCCTCCGCTTTTCTCATCCACCCGCTACCAGCGACCTTTTTCAGCTGTGCTATTCTACAAAATGTCCATCTCTGAAATAGCTGCCAGACAGCTGCCAACCCGAATATGGCATGCAAAATTGTACTCTATTACAACTGACAAATTCATAGATGCATAGATGTACGCTCGTCGCTGTTTTGCAGAATAGCACGGCTGGTTGTCGGTTCAGTGGGCAGCAGGTTGTCCTTCGCTGCGCTTACCTACGCGGTCTCAACTCCAGAGTACGTGTGCCACAACGGCTATCGGTTCTGCGAGAGATATGACCCGCCCATTGTCATTTCAGCTTGCTAATCCGCTGGGCTATGTCGGTTACCTTAGTTCTCCTATGGATTCTACCCTTTAGAGAAACACCCAGCATAGCCATAGCATCCCGAGCGACTTTGAACTTGTGGACAAGGCCTACTGTGAGTGTCCACGTTTCTGCTCGTATTAGCGGTATAAGTATGACTTTATCGAATGTTTCAGGATCTGTCACGTGTGGCAGTGCCCGGTGCTGGACAGGTGCGTGGACGACATTCTGTACAGCTGGACCATCGGCCACCACGATGGCGACATGGAGAAGCAGACGCGGCTGGGGAAGGCGCTACTGTCAGTCTTCGTACTTATCGACTTGGAGAGTGATGATTATAGGGGTACGTGGAAAAATGTTAAATAGTAGGCACTAGGTTCAGTATCATTGGTATCTCTTTTCATTCCTATTTTACATAAATCAACAAATATAAATATGTAATAACAAAACTCCTGAATCACTCATTAATTCACTCACTGACTTAATTTCGCCTAGTTTATGAAATTGTCAATTCGCCTAGTTTATGAATTGCTGAGCAATGGTAAAGCTCTGCACTCAGGTTCCCTTTGTAATGTAAACAAGGGAAAGGGTTGGATATTTTTAAATTCTTACGGGATTACTCAAGAAAAGCAGGGGTGTGTGAGCTATTGATTGAGAAGAGTGACTTCAAATATCTTAAACATGAGATGCTTCCAGGTCTAAAAACCCTCCGGCCACTGTCAGAGCTCTTGGACATGGTGAAGGCGCCGCCAGAACGAGGCACCAGCATTCAAGTACATTCCACACCTTTTGGTTGCGAGGTAGTGAAAGGATTTCTAGTTGAATTATTATTCCATTGTTTTTTCTGAATATATATAGTTATTATGATCGACAATTACTTATAATGTCTGCTGGAAAGCAATGATGAGGTCAAGGGTAGAATATTCTCTTCACTTGGAGGCATCCAGATTATACTTGGGATTTGGGAACCTGGGAGGGCGTTCTAAACCTAAGCGGTCTGTATCAGATATAGAAGAGAATAGTTTTGTCCTAGTCTGTTGAACGTCAACCACATATAGGATGCCTTTACTCTCGGCATTTTGCTGGTTTTCCTAGAAGAGTTCCTGAGCACAATCTCCGGAAAAAACCAGCTAAACATGCAAAATTACGCCGCTGAGCAATGCGAAAGCAAAGCAAATCATTTCGCCAAGCAAGTTCTCAATTGAGTTGGTGATCCTCCGCAGGCGTTCCTCAACGCAGTGACCCGCGGCGCGGTGTGCGGCGTGGTGGGCAAGCGGCCGTCCCTGCTGCTGACAGACGCTGCCACCGCCCTGGGCTCCGAGGGCGGGCCCGTGTTCACTGATGGCCCGAAGTAAGTCATGTGACCACAGATAAACCATCGTTGCCAGAACACTACGGTACTTAGGTACTGGTAAGATATCGTCGCCATTGCCTGTGCTATGAATCCAGTCTATCTGCATAAGTTCATACTACTACTTACTTACAGCTCAAAAATCTTTGTACCCAATTGAGTAATTTGAAGAAAGCGGATTTAACAGGAATAGTTTTTTATATTGAAATTTAAAGAAAATGGCGCGCGATGGCCGACGATGATGATTCTTTATGCATAGCAGTGATATACGAGTCCCATTAGTTCAGACTTTTGTTTCTCGCAGAGGGATCGAGAATACCAATCCCAAGCACGCATCTGTGACTTTTCGGGGCGTTACTTAAGTATATGCGTTTATCATTGGCTTAGCGGTGAAGGACAACATCGCGAAAAAAACGCAATGTTCACAGGGTATGACTAAGTAGTACTTGGCCAGCTTAGTCAGCAAAACCGTTCTCATAATAAAATAAATAAATAAATATAAATAAATAAATTTGTAGAGGACAACATCACATACATTGCTCCGATCCCATAGTAAGTAGCTTATGCACTTGTGTTATGGAAATCAGAAACAACGAAGGTACCACAACACCCAGACCCGAGACAATGTAGAAAACTTATTTTCCTATATTGCCCCGGCCGGGGATCGAACCCGGAACCTCAGAGATGGCGGCGCCTTGAAAACCGGCACGCTAACCACTCAACCACGGAGGTCGTCAAAATAATGATAATGAGAGGAGATCCGTGTTCAGCAGAGGGATAAAACGTGTTAAGAGTTGAGACATTCCTTCTTCTTGAAGTTGCAAACGGCTGAGGCCAATCCTAACGAAAGAAGAATTAAGGCTACATAATGTGTGTTTGTGTAATGATTGTAGCGCGGAGCTGGTGGGCGCGGTGGTGTGCAGCGTGTCGTGGTGGCGCGGCGAGTGGGTGGGGCTCACGCTGGCGGCGCCGCTGCGCGCCGTGCTGGCCGCCAAGCTGCGGGTGCCGCCGCTGCACCCCAAGAGGGCGCCCGCCTCGCCGCTCTACTCCAGAATACTCGGTGAGTACACCACCGTTACGGCCTTCATTAGCAGCAATCGGATCGTCGGAGTAACTCTACAGTCTACGCTATCTCATCAGAAATAAAGAGGTCCGTGGACAAAAATGAGAGTGCCCAATAACATGTTCCGGAGCTGAAGTGAGCGGGACACGTCATATCTTGTAGGACCGATAGAGTTGGGGACTTTGATTGAGTCCCCAACCCCCGCACTAGAAAGCGCAGTGTTGGCAGATCCCGATTATACTCGCTACTGATGATGTTATTAAAAGAGTTGTGGGGAACTGCTGTATCCAAGCGATGCAAAATCGTGCCGTGATTGGAGTGTACGAGTACTATGTCTAGCAGGATGCTAGCAGGGTACCCATTCAGTACTATTCAAGTGTTCCTGGGGCTCGTTTATACTTCCTATAAGTTTTTTCCTCTCGCTCTTTGTCCCTAAAAAAATTTGTCTTGTTCCTTGTTCTGGATTAACGGTCGCGAGACTCGATCAGTCGCCTTTCACATCCCTTGCGATTATACACATGGGAAGTCAAGCGCACTAAGTATTTTGGTCCAACGAACATAAATCGTGACGGCACTACGTATGTGCACTTTGCAGAGATAGTGGACCGCACGACGATGCTGGTGCGCTGCGGCGCGGCGTGGGGCGCGGGCGTGTGGCTGGGCCGCGGGCACGTGCTCACGTGCGCGCACGTCATCAAACACGTACGTATGTGTCCGTTGTAGAGATAATATAGACATTCTGATAATACGTCCGTATGTGTCCATTGTAGACATAACATATGGATATTCTGCTAATAAAAGTTCCAAAACTAATCAGTAACAGGGTAGGTCTATCATCATCATCGTCATCATATCAGCCTGTGGACGTCCAGTGACTATTGAACATGCCTTCCCATCGAATCTATAATCTATCCGATAAGGATCCTCAGTTAAGATTCTAAAAAAGTACCCGCAAATTATGAACTTATATAAATCCCAAAAAAAAACGAATTTAGAATTAGGACTTAAGTACAATGCAAGGAAGTCAAACCGTCATAGATTGTGAAATAGTACTCGTTACCCATTAATTACCATTTGCAGCACGCAAGTTACAAAGTATCCCTCTACTGTCAAAACAAGAAGGAGACAGCCATAGTGCGATATAAGACAAAAGAGGACAAGGCGTACGACCTAGCCCTGCTCTACACTAACCCGGACAACTGGACGCATCTCCTTCCCGCTGAGTTCGCCGAGGAGCCAGCAGAAAAAGGTAAGACAGGAGTCAGGACTCCATAGGCTTTATGAATTTCAATGTTCCCGATAAACTTACTCGCCGGTAACGCTACTCAATTCTATAGAAGCTCCTTAAAGTTTTTTCAAGTTTAGCGAAAAAGGGATTCCAAAAATTTTAATGCCTTATGTCAGATTTTATTTTCAGTTTGCACCGTTGTTTTAATCTTACGATTTGTTTAAAATAAGATGATAAAAAAGTTCAGTCGAATCTGACTCGAAGGACCTAAAATTGACTTTTTTTCAGGCGAATCAGTACTTGCGGCTGGTTACCCTTACTTTAACGAGAACAATTTAGAAGACTTAAAACCCACCGTCACCAGTGGACACATAAACAACGTGTCACCTTCCATGATACAGACGTCATGCTGCGTGCAGTCGGGCTTCAGGTAAACTCACTCATTTACTCTGAGCACTGTTTCATTTATCTTGCTGTTTGGCGTTGTCGTACCTATAACCCGGTTACAATATCTGTGGACCTCGCTGGAATGCGTACCCCCTTCCCGTTCTCCTTTCACCTCCCCGCGCTCGCCCCGGCGCTTTTGTTTTGCGCATCATATCAGAGCGCTTACACGACGTGACGTCATCGACGCCAGGTCCACAGATATTGTAACCGGGTTATATAAATAACTTTACCAAGCTAAATATTGAATATCTGGGTGACCGAGCTTTGCTCGGTATTTTCTCTATTCACCAATAGATGACAGCAAGAGTCGTATTTTTTTTTGGTATATTCGACATTTTCTAAAAATCAATCCTAGCTAGATCGATTTATCGCCCCCAAAACCCCCTGTGTACTAAATTTCATGAAAATCGTTCGAGCCGTTTCCGAGATTCCGATTATATAGAAATGTTATAAATGACAAGTGTATCAAAATTAACGCTATATAGAAATGTTCCTTATGTATAGTCCTTTCGTCTACAGCGGAGGCCCAATATTCCGAATAACTAAGGACCTGAAGGTCGAAGTACTGGCGACTATAGTGAGCAACGCCAAGGCGCAGACCGGAGCGAGCTACCCCTACGTCAACATGGCCGTGCCCACCAGGGCGTTCATACGACTCGTGCACCACTTTCTATTTGACAGAGGTCGGTGTTGGACGAGTTTGTACTCTATTGTGTTAATTTTAAACGCTATTATTCATATAACAAGGTAGAAGTACTAATCAGTCTGTAGTGAGCAACGCCAAGGCGCAGACCGGAGCGTTACCCCTACGTCGATATAGCCCTGCCCATCAAGGCCACAGATCAGAGCATTCATACGACTCTTGCAACACTTCCTGCTGGACAGAGGTCTGTGTTGGAAGAGTTTGTGCTCTAGAATCTTAGACATAAAGACTGTATTCTTTCTGTAGAACTTACTCTTAATCAGTATATACCAAAGATTTAAATCGCTAGATGAGCCCTAAACCTCCAAAAACGTCCACGTTTCTGTCTTGTGTGCAACACGTTGTCACTCTGTCTGTCACAAGTGAAACTATAGTATTATAAGAGAACTCACTCAACATGTTTGTGGACGTTTTTGATGCGCGCAATCTAGGCTTAGGGCCCATCATCAGCGATTTAAATCTTTGGTATATACTGATTACGAGACCTACCTAGAGTCTAACCTACTAGAGTCTAAGACTAGAGAGCCACGGCAAACCGCAGACAACTAGTCGCTAACTATATATTAATACATATTCCTCTTTTCAGACGAGTCGAAGTTGTCTCTGCTAGAAAATAACAAAGAATTAGTCCAGTCGCAATGGAGGCTGCTGCCATATAGATCTAAGATATAAACATTTGGTAACTACGTCTGAACCTATTGTGATATATTATGTAAATATGTAATAATGGATATTAAATTATTATAGTGCATCAATTGTCATTTTTATTCTTCTCAATTATTATACTTAGCTAGCTACAACTTACTGATTGGCAAACACATTATTTAGTGGCGCCATCATTTTTCCTACTCTTAACTACTCTTACTTAATACTTTGATCAGCGATCATAAGACTTCGCAACATAACATCTATCTAATTAGAACATAAATCACATAGTTTGCCTTAACATAGTTACAAAACTATTTCGCATAAAAAAATTTAAGTAAACAGCAAGTACAAAGATGGCACTAACATTTTACTTAGTTACTAGATTCGTCATAACTTGGTACACATCAGAAGTGGCATTACAATATGTATTTTTTGGACAAATTTTATCGAAACTTTAAATTACATAACTTTTAGCAGCGGGCAAAGATTTAATGCACTAAATGTATAGGTTGCTAATAATGCACTAAAAACCATGGACATATCTAGTAAATTATATTTATTTTCATCATGAATGTCTATAATAATAATACTGTGCAGCCGTTTTCAACTTGTCGTCACCTTTGTATGTACATTTACCCGTCAAAATTCTGTTCACAGATCTGCACCAGCAGTAAAGCGCTATATTAATGGTAGTGTCCAAAAAGTGCGCCTTCAAGCCATTTCTGTGTACCTCACAATCGAAAGGGTATTGAACATAAATGGCAGCCACAGACTTGACTTTATCTTTTACTTTGTGTCTGATATGATTTCCCTTTAACATTTCTTCTATTAACAAATGGACATCGAAAAAACATTTTTGCAAATCTTGAGATGGCCATTTGTCCGAGCCTCTAGAGAAAAGAGCTTTTCTGCAATTCAAACACGACTTCTCTACGCGTTTCAGAAATTTACTAAGATACAAGTCGCAAACGTAATGTCTTTGTTCCCATTCGTAATAATCTTCGTCGAAGATTTCACTGAATGCCTCTATGTATTCGTTAATAAAGAATTGTTCTCTGTAATCGCCGTCGTTAATGAAGTCTTCACGGCGATTATTTCTGTAGTTGAAAAAGAAGTCCAATTTTTGAAGACACACATTATCATCTTGTTCACAATTCGAGAACTTTCGACCATCTCCAAAAGAAAACGGCACGTTATAGTCATTGAGTAAGAGAATTTTGAAAGCTCTTTCAAATGAAACACAATCCGGGATATTATTTCGCGCGCTAAGTCTTCGGATGTCACCAAAAAAGTTTGCAAGAGGCTCCATATTGAAATTCCGGGTCCAAACTGCATCACATCGGTATTCTTTGTGCAAAACGTCGCAAATATTAATCATTGCATCAATGTTATTAATTAAATATCGAGCCGCTGGCAGATAACGCTCGTAAATAATTATTTTATCCCCAATTCTTTCTTTGCATAAGTATGTGACGCTTGCCAGAAACGTTTTGGTTTCATCCCAAAATTTCTTGTGAATTGAATTTTTCCTCACGCAACCCCGATAAATTTTGTGGTCCGCAGTATCGATTGAACTTGAATTGAAGCTGTCAAATAAATGGTCCATCGTTAAGACGAATGGTATAATTTGGCTGAACAATTTGCCTAAATTCGTGAACTCAGGTCCATATTCGTTCACGAAAGCATTGGCAGTAACTGCAACTTGCCGACTGAACAACTGAGCTGCGTGTGAGACCTGTTTGCTTTTGTTCGTATTTACATGCTCTTCAGTAATCTTATGAAGAAATCTCAACTCGCCACGTCTTTTGTCTATTTCATACAGCATTTTGAAATAGTTCCATTTTACTTTCTGATCACCGTTCGTAATGTAGTGTATATCATTATCCACCAAAGTGTTTCGAATTTTCGTCATCAAATGAGGAACATCGTACATATGAATTATTTTTCTGTTATTAACCTCAAACATATCATACGTCCATTCCTTTTCCATTTGGCTGTAATGATGTTTAGTGTCCTCTATTAGACTATTGATAGTCTTTACATTGACTTCACTAGTGTCACATACTGTACAAACTACCCTCAGTCCTGTTTTTTGCACATTGCCGATTACCTCTACAATCATTCTCTTTAAATCGTTCTTTTTTAGAGCCTGGGTGTAATAGTACGCTACAGGTTGCTTGTAATTATCCTCTATACCTTTAACCATAAAGACAATGACTCGGTCAGCTAATTTATTACCTGTATCACATGTAACGTAACCTTGCAAGGCATCAATATGGGCGTTATAGTGCATCTTTGGTTTAATTTTAATAACATTAAACATCAGCGTGCACAGACGTTTCTTTATAGACATTTCCGAAACTGTACGCTTAAGTTTTTCGAATATACCTTTATTTATACCAGGCCTTATTATCACTTGATTCAATAATTTCTTTAAAGTTTTCAAAGTAGGCAACACGAACTTTTTGTACAATAAGGTGTACATCTTTGGACTTTTGTTGTAAAGTGATAAACATTTAATTGTTTCGTCTAGTGAAAACCGCTGCCTCTTATATATTTTTCCTAATTTTGGAGTTTTTCTTAATGCATGTAGAAAACCCGCATCGTTAAAAGCTCTCTTGGCGCGACAGAGTCTTTCGTTAAAGTTTGTGCATAATTTTTTTCGGCGCAACACTTTCTTCTTCTTTTGAGTCTGTTTTCGTTTGTTGGGCGGCCCTGAATTTCGTATGTTGGCTGAATCTGAAAAATTTAGAACCATTCCATTAAAATAAAATAACTTATGAAGAAAAGTTGTTAATTTTAATGTAAACAAATACAGGCCGAAAGCGATTTGGTATTTTTATATAACCCTGTATATCAAATTTTGACCCTGACTGAAAAATGGAAGCTGTTTGCATATGTGCGCAATCCATTTTTGGGGCAGTACTGTGCATAGTGCATATTATAATATTATTATGCATGCCAGCCTATGTACTGTAGGTGCCTGCGGGACGGGACAGGGTAGTGCGGAAGGCGCACGCGGTTTCCCTATTCAGAGGGCTCTAAATAAAGTTTTAAAGAAACGGGTCGCCCTTAATTTACGCATGAGTAGCGTAAAGCCCTTACCTGTCGTGGCATACGGCGGCGAATCCTCATACTTCAACTCTATGTCTTCGTCGTCTTCTGTAAAACAACATATGAAACTTCATAATGGAATAACTTATTTTTTTTTTGCATATTATGAACCTGTACATTTTTTTGTATGAGATAAATTAATACTGAATTTTGAAAAGTTGTAGAACAAAAGTTGTTAGTGTTAATGTAAACAACTACAGGCCGAGAGTGATTTGGTGTTTTTTATATGACCCTGTAGAAAATAATTTAACGACCTCCGTGTAAGTATTTGACGACCTCAGTGGCACAGGGGACGCACGCTCGGATTCGAGTGGGAGGTCGCGGGTTCGATTCCCGCCACGGGCCACTTTGGAATTTTATAATTTCTAAATTGGCTCAGGTCTGGTCAGGTGGGAGGCTTTGGCCGTGGCTAGTTACCACCCTACCAGCAAAGACGTACCGCCAAGCGATTTAGCGTTCCGGTATGATGCTGTGTAGAAACCGTTGGGGTGACTTAACTTACCCCTTCCAAGTAAGTACGCTGACATCTTCGACTGCATCATCACTTACCATCAGGTGAGATCGCAGTCAAGTACTAACTTGTATAGAATTAAAAAAAAAAACCTATCCCTGCTGGAGCTGGTGTTCTTTGCTCTGTGCACTGTACTGGTTAAGTACACACAGTACAGTGCACAGTACAGTGCACAGTGCATATTATATAATCCTATACCTTTAAACGAGCAATTCTTGTGTATATATTTCTATATAATCTGATCTCGGAAACGGCTCGAACGATTTTCATGAAATTTAGTATACAGGGGATTTTGGGGGCGATAAATCGATCTAGCTAGGATTCATTCTTAGAAAATGTCGAATTTAGCAAAAAAAAAATGACTTCTGCTGCCATCTATTGGCCACCGAGCGCAGCACGGTCACCCAGATATTATATTAATATGCATGCCTGCCTATGTACTGTAGGTGTCTGCGGGACGGCACAGGGCGGTGCGGAAGGCGCACGCGGTTTCCCTATTCAGAGGGCTCTAAATAAAGTTTTAAAGAAACAGGTCGCCCTTAATTTACGCATGAGTAGCGTAAGTAAACTCCTTACCTGTCGTGGCATACGGCGGCAAATCCTCATACTTCAAGTCTATGTCCTCATCGTCTTCTGTAAAACAAACATATGAAACTTCATAATGGAATTACTTTTTTTTTGCATATTAATAACCTGTACGTACACAGGATTATATGAAAAATACCAAATAGCTCTCAACGTGTATTTGTTTACATTTATAGAACTGACAACTTTTGTTCAGCAACCTTTTTTTGCTCGATATTTTGAGAAATTCAATATTTTAAAAAGATACTCTACTTGTTCATACTCTGTAATGTAACATCAGCAAGTGCGGCGCGGACCGTGGCGCGACGACGCGCAAACTCGCGGCGCGAAACCGCAACAATGTAATGTCACTTTACAGAAATAACATTTTTTTGTATGAGATAAATTAATACTGAATTTTGAAAAGTTGTAGAACAAAAGTTGTTGGTGTTAATGTGAACAACTACAGGCCGAGAGTGATTTGGTGTTTTTTTATTTGACCCTGTAGAAAATAATAAACGTACCTATCCCTTTAGAAGTTGCTGGAGCTGGTGTTGTTTGCTTTGCCGCAGGCAAATAGTCATGGTCAGCTGAATGTCTGGACAAGGTCAGATCTGTAATGAAATAATTGATCAAGTGCGACCAAACAAGTATCAAGACCAAGTCTCGATAGTATTAAACAACTGTCCACCAAATTGAAAAAGAAGCAAAAAAATTACATTTGTTGTATGGGAGACCCCCTTTATATTTGTTTTATTTTAATTTAACTATTTATTTTGAAGTGAATATTTAATTAAAATATTTCATGACCATTCGAAGCATCTACCTGTTACTGTTTGTCAAAAACAAAATATTGAGCGAAAACAAGCAAAATATCACATTAGTTGTATGGGAGCCCCCTCAAATATTTATTTTATTCTATTATTCAGTATTTGTTGTTATAGTGGCAACAGAATTACATTATCTGTGAAAATTTTAAGTGTCTATCACGGTGCCAGAGATACAGCCTGGTGACAAATGGACAGACAGACAGTCATAGTAGTCCCAGGTCCCATTTTTACCCTTTGTGAACGGACTCTAACAATAAATTCTTGTCTTTTCTCACTTCTTTCTTCCACACTATTATGGCTCCCAGAGGTAGATGCAGGCAGAAGAAAGAAAGAAGTGCTTTTATTATGGTTGAATGCCTATCTTTAGCTTACAAATATGCATTTGGTTTTTCACAACTTGTAAGTAATAATATTGAAATTAGCATTTGGGGGGGCAACAGTTGGTCATAGGCTTGTAGCTAACTTACTTTTCAAATTTAGGGTGGGTACAGCATTAACACAAAGTTTTCTGGACCATGTGTGGTACTTCGCTTCAAAATGTATGTGGCATACTTTTCCATATCTAGAAATGTAATCATTATCTTTCGCCAAAATATCACCTCCAACATTATATAGCCATTTCCTGAAGCGATCAGCATCTTTTTTGTGATCGGGAAAACGGTGAAGAATTGTATCTTTATGTGTCAACCCTGAAAACATAAATTTTTTTGGAACACTACAGAATCACTAGTTGGACAATTTTGGCTCAAAAATCAGCATTCCCAATGAAAATCTTTATTTTTTAAATGTGAAAAGTGTATCAAAATTAACGCTACCAACGGGATTCAAACCTGTGACCACCACCTGTCGCGGGTGATTGCTCTTCCACTGAGCTATAGTAGCGAATACCGTTGGCACGATAATTTCGATACACGTTGTTTTTTCAGTCAGAGGCTGACCGCGGAGCCATCTATTGGGAAACTAATGTTTCACCAACTCAAAGGCCCATATTACGAATGGAGCGAACTTTGAACGAGATGACTACCTTGCCCTTTTTACAATTTACTTTATTGTTATAGTGCTTCACACACTAGGTATAATTTTATAAATGTGAAAAGTGTATCAAAATTAACGCTACCAACGCGTCACAGTGACAGGTGGTGGTCACGGGTTCGAATCCCGTTGGTAGCGTTAATTTTGATACACTTTTCACATTTCTAAAATTATACCTAGTGTGTGAAGCACTATAACAATAAAGTAAATTGTAAAAATCTTTATTTTTAGCCTACAGGCTCACATGAATAATCAAAACTAACGACAATTCAAGTAGCATAGAACTGTTGCATATTGCGTATTCTATGCAGGAGACCTATGTCAATGTTAATCAGATAAACCAAACAATAGAACAAATTTAATAAAACAACTTTTGCCACTTTAGTTTTTAAATTAATCTTCTTTGCACTGAACCGTTATCCATGATGCTTATATATTCTACTCACCACAACAGGGCACACAGCACTTTTTATGTCGCTATAATATCGTGATATAAAGCCAGCGCCACATATAGAACAGAGACCTGAGTACCTACTTGAGCCCAAAAGGCCAAAACAAAGCCCCAGGGGCCTATTGCAAGTGCAAGTGCAAGTGCGTTGCAACTTGCAGTAGCCCCCTGCTTTGTTTGGGATAAGTTATTAGCTAAGTCAGTCTCAGTGACCATCGCCGTAAAATAATTTCCTATCAAAACAACGTGGCTTATTTTTTGTCGAAAGCGGGAAAAAATTTAAATGTAATGTTTATTGTTTTGGCATCCATTCGCTAATAAATGGATGTCAATACGATATTATATAAACGCCACCAAAATCTATAAACAGAAACTTGGTTTATTAGAGAATAGATATATCAATTATCTAGCAATTATCACAAATAAACCAAAAATAAACACCATGAGCACTTTTGCTTTGGCCCCTATATTCAATTTCAACTTTATGCTTTAGCTTTGGCCTTTGAAAAACGTAGTGATTACTGATTAGCAGTGTTGCCATTGGCGGCTGGAGAAATAGAACGTCGGGGTGTCTGAATAGGAACGAAATTCGAGTTGTGGGAACGAAGAACATAATATAAGTTTTTAAATCAAATTTTTTCCAAAAAAATTAATTGTGCAAGACTTTTATAGGTTTATATAGGCATTTATATTCATTTATTAAGGAGCACACCACAGGTGTGCCCGCAAAATTCAAATTTTTTGTTGTTTTCGCGATTTTTCAGCTGATAAGACGGCTTATGGCAGTTAAATTACGATAATCCCAAGATTATCTTCACGTATTCATATAAAAATCTCTGCTTAAAAGTGTCGAGTTAAAGAAATTAATCCGAGATTTGAGAGTTGCTCACTTAAAACTCTTTACTCGGACTAATTTCCTAGGATAGATATTTTTTATGCAAAAAAGAAGAAGAAGAAGATGTTGCGTAGGATGATATGCATGAACCACCACGAACCTTTCTCATGAATCACTACGTCCACTGGTGAAAACCCAATTGAAAATTTTTGTACCTGGGTAAATTAAAAGGTGCAAGCTGCAGCAAACTTCTAACTAGCACACAATAGTCAATACTCACACTATAAAAACATAAAATTTGAAGTACAAGTGAAAAAATTTCCCAAGCTGCAGCAAAACAAAAACTTTGTATATATTACTTTTCGCTTCACGTTGTTTTTTTTACGTGTCGTCTTTATTTGGGTCTAAAATAGGTCTTGTTAGATAGTTCAAAGTTTTAGGCGAATTAGGCTACTTGTGCAAAAAAAATTAGGCGAATTTAGGCTACTCAGCAGGCAAAATTGGGCGAATTCAATTGGCAAATATCTGGCAATCCTGCTCGCCACAGACTAAAGAAGCGTATTTTTTTTGTTATGGCTGCGTTCGTACTTGCGTTTTAGGCCGGATGGAGAAACAAAATGCAATTTTTTGTTCTTGAATACAGATTATGTAGACTTGACTTCCCTAATTAATTTCTAATTTTATTTTCGTAAAAGAACGAAAAGAACGGTTGAAGTAAGGGAACGCCGAGGGAACGCTTGATTATAAAATAGAACGCTTTTCGTTCCCTAGGGAACGATCTGGCCACAGAACACTATTACTCCTGGCGGAGAAGAACAGTAGGTATCTCCTTACTACAAAAATGCGCCACAGCGTTTATACACGTACAGGCCGCTAGCGCCACTGCAGATTATCATGAAAACAGATTCGAGCGGGATTTTTAAATTATAGAGGTATACATACCTACGTATACGCATAATATACTTGCCTATTAATATATATATAAGACATTGAGGATCTCCAAAATGAAACCACAAGTTGTTTCTCTGAAATAACAAAGTTTTGTTTTATTTTACAATTATCTAGTTATTATCAAGTTACGACAATTACACTTCTATCTCACCTGAAATAACAAAGAAACGACATTTAAAGTTCACTATATCTCGAGTCCTCAATCACATTCTTTCTATGAGTTTTTATTACGATAAAAAATGCACAAAACAATTTCAGCGTCCCTCGCCATTTTAAATCATCGACACAGATCACTAATCATAGGTACCTATGCGACAGACAGCTGATACGCGAAGCGCGGCAAATTCAAATGAATGAAATGTCACTCATTTCATTACATCTCCCCCCTAAGAGCGAAAATTCTAAGCAATATATCTGTAAAATGTACTTATAAGTCATCTTCATATTCATTATCATCTCCTTCATCTTCTTCAGCCTCTGTTATGACAGGTTGCAATTTTGTTATATGAAATAATGTTGATTCTGTTTTTCTGTTGCCTGTATCAATCCTATAAATGGAATTCGATATTTTCTCTATTATCTTGAAAGGGCCTATTTTTAATTCGTCTAATTTCTTTCTATTCAGTCTATTTCCATTTTCTACATATACACTGTCTCCTACATTAAATTCTTGCATTTTTCTATTTCTATCAAATATTTTCTTGTTATACTCATGAGATTTTATTGTATTCTCTAATGCCAATCTTCTATCAGCAATCCACTTGTCTTCCTTTTCCATCGTTTTGAATTCATTTGGTAGAATACTGACATTTGTACCATCCAGTAAATATTTTGGTGCAAAACCTGTAACGGAGTGTTCTGTTTCATTATATTTTTGTATACATTCTCTTGCCAGTGTTGTCCATGTTCTCTTATTATTTTTCTCATTCATTTTACACCTTATTTTATTTACTATTGTTTGGTTTAATCTTTCATTCAAGCCGTTCGAGAATGGTGTATTCACGGCTGTAAAAATTAGATTAATATTATTTTCCTGCAAAAATTGTTTAAATTCTCTTGAATTTATGCCCGGATATTGATCTGTCAGGATAATTCCAATCTCATCTGTCTCTAGTACTTTCTTTGTTAAATTTATAAAGTCACATGCATTCTGGGTTTTCGAAGTCGCAATAAATGCATATCTTGTGTAGTGATCTACTAAAAGGTGTAGATATTTCTTTGTAGACCTAGATCCTCCAAATCCACCAATAGTATCCATTGACATTATTTCAAATGGTTTGGTGGCTGGTCCCAGTTGTGACAGTAATCCAATTTTTTTTTGACATCTTGATTTATTTTTTATGCATATTTCACATGTTTTACAAATATTTATGATATTTTTTGTTAGGTTTATAGCCGTATATATTGAACTTATTTTTTTCTGCAGTTGTCTGATCCCAATATGGCATAAATCTTCATGCACCTTTTTTATAAGTTTTTTACTAAATTCTTCTGAGAGGATAATCTTTTCCTGTTTCTTTATTTTTTTATAATAGATATTATTTTTTAGTATTAAATTTTGTTTCTTTTCTCTTATTGTTTCATTTTTCTCTTGGTCTCCAACTATATCTTTTATTTGTATTAAATTAACTATTCTCAATGTTTCCTCTCTGTTATCTTCTGGTTCTAATACAGGGTTTCGGCTCAAACAGTCTGCTTCTACATTTTCTTTACCAGGTATATATTTTACGGTAAAGTCATACTGAGATAGGTAGTATGTGAGATCACCCAATTCTTCATCTGTCCTGCATTTAATGTTCATGTTCTCTAGAGGTTTGTGATCTGAGTAAATGGTGAATTGTTTTCCGATGAGCCAGTGCTGCCAATATTTAACAGCTTCTTTCATAGCAAGACATTCTAAATATATAGCCTTTTTCCGTTTTTGATGTTCATTCAATTTTTTTGAGAAATATGCCACCGGTTTGTCTTTACCATCTAGTTGTGTCTGTTTTAATATTGCTCCAATGCCCTCCAAAGATGCATCGGTAAAGATTTTGATTGGTAAGTCTTTGTCGAATATTTCCAAGACCGGTTGCGAACATAAATATCTTTTTATCAGATTGAATGCTTCTTCACATTTCTCTGACCATACAAATTTCTCGTTTTTTCGTAATAAATTGTGTAATGGATCTAAGATAATTGCACTTCTTGGTATATAGTCATGGTAGAAGTTTATTTTTCCCAAAAATTGTCTAATGTTCTTTTGCGTCTTAGGAGTTGGAAAGTTCCTTATTGAAATCAAATTGTCTTTTAGTGGTCTTACTGAATTGTTCTGAATTATATGGCCGAGGTATTTTACCGAGTCTGAAGCAAAGGTACATTTCTTAAACTTCAGTCTAAAGCCTTCTTTAATTATTGCCTCTAATACATTTCTAATGTGCCTTATATGTTCTTCAAAGGTAGACGAGTATATCAAAATATCATCAATATAGTTAACAGAGTATCCTGTGAGATTGTGTTTTCTTAGAATATTGCTTAAGATTCTCTGGAAAATTGCTGGTGATGTTTTCAAGCCAAAAGGGAGGCAGGTCCACTGGAAGTGGCCATCTTGTGTGACAAATCCTGTTTTACTTCTGTCTTCCACCCGTAATGGTATTGCCCAAAATGCTGAGTTTATATCTAGTGTAGTAAAATACTTGCAATTTCTAGTTTTAATAATTAGATCATCTATCAAAGGAAATGGTTGAGCTTGTGGTATAACTATTTTGTTTAACTCTCTGAAATCTACACATAAACGGGATTTTCTATTTTCACCTTTTTTAAACGCCAATGTCACTGGAGCAGCGAAAGGACTGTATGATTCTTCTATTAAATTGTTCTTTAGTAACATCGATATTTGCTCTTCAATTTCTAATCTATCTTGTATTGTACATCTGTATGGTCTTTTACTACAATATTTATTTACTTGTAAATCTATGCGAGCTTCATAATCTTTAACTGAACCTATATCATACTTGTCCTTAGCAAATATTGTTTTATATTCCTTTATAATTTTCTCTATCTCAATTTTCTTTTGATTATCTAAATGGTCTGTCATACTTATAAATTCCTCTGTTTCTATGTGTTCATTGAAATTTACTGTATATTTTTTTATATTATTATCTTCATTTCTGTTATCTTTAGACATCCTGTCTATTTTATTTGTTATTTTCTTTTGTTCTATCTGCAAGTTCTCATTTTGGGTTAATCTGAATTTCTTTATCATATCTAATCCGATTATGAAATCATCAAAATCTTCATTTTCTACTATGTATACATCCACCTCTTCTTCTAAATCAAATATTTTAATTTTTATTGTTATCAAGCCATCCATCTTCTTCACACCATTAACCGTTTTCATGTATGCTATGTTCACATCATCTTTTTTTTCTTTTACTTTTATTAATCTTGAATTTATTATAGAAATCTGTGAGCCTGAATCATAAATACCACTCACTTCTAGTTTATTTTCTAATAAAAGCTTGATTTTGATTAATGGTGTGCTTACTAGTTTTTTTTTCAGTATTTATGTCTACTTCAATTATGGAGTTATTGTTTACATTTTTAGTTTTAAGAACTTTTTCAGGTTCATTTTTATTTTTCTTGAACCAACATGACTCCTCCGGATGATATCTAATTCCTTTGTCCAAAGACTCACAAGTCTTACATGACTTCTTCTCATAAGTTTTATTTTTATTATAAAATGTACTGCTCTTTATGTTAGTTGAGTTTTTCTTATATATCGTGCCTTCATATTTTCTTATCTCGTTGAACAAGTCAGTAGTGTTGTTGAGTTCATCCCTGTTTAACTTATTTAAGATAAATCCAGGTAAACCAGTTGCAATAAGATCTATCATTGTTTTGGAATCTATAGATTTGTTTATATCTAATAAAAGCCGTTCTTTTTTTATGGCATAATCAATTAACTGTCCTTCCTTATACCTAAATGCGAGAGCATATGTGACTATGTCCCATCCTTGGTTTTTAAAAGTTTCTAAAAACTTGTCTTTCCATTCACTCCATTCAGAATTTATTGTTAGTTTTATGATCATCGAGCTATACCTACCAATCCAAACAAGGTTTATCTAAAAATAACCTCAAAATATCTATTTTTGTCTCATCTTTTGTTATATTAAAGCGCGCACACTCTTTTTCAAAAATTTCTATCCATTGCATCGCATTAGGATTTTTGCTTGTGAATTTTTCAATAATAAATTTTTCTGAGATATGTTTTAAGTTATGTTGATTTTCTTTCTTAGTTGTAGTTTCTATTAATTGTTCCAAGATTTGTTGCAAAGTGTCATTTTTGTCCTTTGCTTGTGTTGTGCTCACTTCATCTAAATATTGATCTAAAAATTGCATATTACCTTCCTCATCTACATATGTCTTCTTTAGATTTTCATCCAACTTTATCCATACTTTTCTACTCTGGTGTCTTTTTTTAATGCTATTTTTTACTTTTGCGAAAGTGTTCGTTTTAACAATATATGTATGATGACTCACCGGCTTCAGTTCCTCGGGTAAAACATAACATTTTCCTTCTTCAGTACATATTGAAGTTATGGCTAATACATTTGATTTGCCATCATTTGAGGCTATCATCGTAAACTCAAACTGAAGCCGGTCCATATTCTCTTAGTTCACAAAAATGTCGTTTTATAAGACATTGAGGATCTCCAAAATGAAACCACAAGTTTTTTCTCTGAAATAACAAAGTTTTGTTTTATTACAAGTTTTGTTTTATTTTACAATTATCTAGTTATTATCAAGTTACGACAATTACACTTCTATCTCACCTGAAATAACAAAGAAACGACATTTAAAGTTCACTATATCTCGAGTCCTCAATCACATTCTTTCTATGAGTTTTTATTACGATAAAAAATGCACAAAACAATTTCAGCGTCCCTCGCCATTTTAAATCATCGACACAGATCACTAATCATAGGTACCTATGCGACAGACAGCTGATACGCGAAGCGCGGCAAATTCAAATGAATGAAATGTCACTCATTTCATTACATATACTTACCTATTTAGTATGTATAATATATAGCCTTTAACGTGAAATCAACGGGTATGCCCGCGAAATTCAAAATTTTCGTGGTTTTTTGCAATTTGTACGCTAATTAGACATGATAGGCTTATGGCAATCAATTTGCGAGAATGGCAGTATCATCTTTACATGATTATATCAAAATCTTTGCATAAAAAT
Organism: Coenonympha glycerion; assembly: GCA_963855885.1. Lineage (NCBI taxonomy): Eukaryota > Metazoa > Arthropoda > Insecta > Lepidoptera > Nymphalidae > Coenonympha > Coenonympha glycerion. Next base: position 2,212,037 of record OY979646.1, read on the forward strand.
GTATATCCTAGGAAATTAGTCCGAGTATCGAGTTTTATGTGAGTAACTCGCAAATCTCGGACTAATTTCTTTAACTCGACACTTTCGAGCAGAGATTTTTATATAAACACGTGAAGAAGATATTGAGATTATCGCAATTTTACGGTCATAAGCCTATTATGTCTTATTAGCATAAAAATCGCGAAAAACCACGAAAAATTTGAATTTCGCGGGCACACCCGTGGTGTGCTCCTTAAGGTGGTTGAGTCAAATTAGCCCGCGGAATTCAAATTTTATTCCGGTTTTCGCAGTTTATAACCTAATATCGTATACTTGCGACAGTAAAATTGCGGAATGGCAGCGTCACATGTATATATAAAATCTTTGCTTGATAGTGACCGGTAAAGAAATTTACTCTAAGAATCGACTATTTTGTTTAAACTCGAAACTTAGACTAATTTTTTATAATGGACATTTATAAGCAAAGGTTTTGACATGTAAAGACAATACTGCTATATCAGCAATTTTACTGCCATAAGCGTATTGTCTTATTAACTTACAAATTGCGAAAAACCACAAAAAAAATCGAGTCCAATTATTAAGCTAAAAATCTTTTGAGTTGTAACAAATTTCACTAAACATTATAAAAATTTGAGAACAATATTAAGTAACTAGTTGACAATGGAAAATTATCTAAAATCTGTGAAATTATCCAAAAGAATTCTTACTTATTACACTTAATAATTAAAATACAGACTTTTACTTATCTTAAATTAAAGGCTATATATTATATTTAAAGATTTATTATATTACTGAATAGGAATTATGAATATAATTTTCAAATGTTAATCAAACAACTAATCACCCAATCAAAGTATTTTTATTTCATATAGGCTTTACAGACACTAAAGAGCAAATCACTATCACTCCCAAGGCTATCCTTGTATTGTTCTATCATTTTAAAATACCAACAATATTAAGATTAAGTCAAATATCTGATAAGTAATTTAATCCAATGCAGTTTACAATATAGGTACAATAATAGTATAATCAAATCAATCAAGTACTGATATACACTTGACTTGATTCATCATGAGTTTCGGGTAGTGAGTCGTATGGTTCATTACAGGTCACATCGATTGACATATGCGAAAACAGGCTTTTTATTTTTACAGCTATATATAGTTCTAATAAAAACTCATTCGCTGGTCTGTGGTTCTATTCATAAAGATTGTCAAAGCCAATGATTCATAAATGATAAAACAATAATAATCTGTACATCATACATATAAATAAAATTGGAGTGTCTGTTTTTAATATTGAAATACCCATTTTTTACTACATGTATAAGAATATAACTAGTCCAGCCATAAGTTCTGTTACAAATGACAAGGCTTTTTTTTAAAATGAAGTAATGTAATATTAATAAAATTTATACCTACATATTTATTAAAGTCTCAGCAAAAAATAAAAAAAATATTATATTCGAAATGGCCACCTTTGGCTTTTATACAGGCCTTTAATCTGTTTGGCCACGAATCTATGGATTTACGCACTGTTTCCAAGGGAAATTTTGCCACTGCTTGCTCCAATGATTTTTTAAGAGACTCAATGTCGCCGTGTCGTTTAGAGCAGGCCATGTCCTCTAAAACTGACCATAATTTGAAGTCTAAAGGGTCTGGTTGAGGTCTGGGCTAGATGAGGGCCAGTCTTCAGCTCTTATAAAGTCCGGAACATTGGTTTCAAGCCAGGCTTGGGTAGTTCGTGCCTTGTGACCAGGTGCAGAGTCCTGTTGGAAAGTCCACGGTATATTTTTAAAAAGAGTATTGCTGAGAGGTTTCACAACATGATCCAAGACTGTATCTTGATATACTTTGGCTGAAGTTTTCACTCCTTTTTCACTAAAATGCAGTTTTGTGACTCCTTGATAAGACACGCCCCACCAAACCATCACTGACGCAGGATGATGACCACGTTGTACCTTCCCGACCACTTGAGCAGCTTCTTTAGAACTGTGAGCGTACACTTTATCATTTAGCTTATTGTAGTGTTCTTCAATCGTGAAAATTTTTTCATCGGTAAAGAGGATATTTCTGTGCCTTTTACCTGCGTATCGCGACAGAAGGCGTTTTGATCGATCCACTCACTTTAATTGTAAAGATTGATTTAGGGCATGACCTGTATATCGACGATCACTCGAATCGAAAATGGAACTCTTGACACTAGTCTATTTCCATCACTAGCCTGTTCCACATTCTGTAAATAATAATAAAAACTTGTTACAAATAATTACATACCATAAATGCACAAAAATATTATTCACACAATAGTCTTAAAAACCTGGTTAAAAACATTTTCTCTCTCATTTAACAGAATATCAACTTCAGATGAATGAGGAATAGCAAATCTGCTTAATTTTTACCTGTTATTGTCATAAAACTGAGATGAGTTGAAATGCCTTCCACATAATACTTTACTTGTTGTGTGAAGTTTGTTTAAGACGTCTAGATTTCATTTGGCCAGCAAAATTTTGCCCAAGAAAGAGCCCTGAAAGAAATACACAGAGAATATTCAGTACTAATATGAAAAAATTACAACAATTATATCCTCTTAGCTTAAGGTGTTGTGGCCCTACCAGCCCGCGAACTTCAAATTTTATTTCGTTTATCGCAAATATTAGACTAACTACACATTGTAGACTTAATATGGCAATGCATTTTGCGGGCCTACTTTTTATGCATCTACATGTTTTTAATAAAAACTTTGCTCGAAAGTTCCCACTCATCTCATATTGGTTCCCGAAGGATAATTTTTTGTAGTTTCACTGATTTTGAGCTATCGGGAACCAATATGAAGTAAATGAGTTTTGTTGAGCAGTTTTCATTAAAAACATGTAGATGCACAAATGTTGTGCCCGCAAAACTCATTGCCATTAGCCTTCGATGTATAGTTAGCCCACTATGAGCGAAAAACTAAATAAAATTTGAATTTTCGCACCCGGATGGTACCCATCGCCCTTAATAGACACTTGTGTGATAAGTATAATAACATAATAAACAACCAAGTGGCTGAGCTAGAGACCAATCTGTCCATAAAAATCAACACCAACAACTGTAGTCTGTTACTTTTAAAGCTGAAACTGGTTGGACAGGAATTTTACCAGATAGGTACATGTGAAGTACAGGACCAACAGCTTTATAAAATTCTCTGGGCCCGACCTGTTACTAAGGTTTTGGAACACATCATGCGGACAAAGTCGTAGGCATCAGCTAGTTATTTAATATTTTAAAATATAACATAAAAAATACTTACTTAGTAAAATTAGTCTTTCGTTTTGGAAATCTATGATAGGTACGTCACTGTCGTATCTTCGGCGCGTGTTCTGCCCTTTGAGGTACCTATATTATAGATCAATGGTTCTGCCACATTTCACATATTTTCTATGATCATTTTCCTTCATTTTCAGACATTTTTGAAATGATTTTCCCAAATCATACGAATTAAACTATAAACTAAATCACTTTAAAAACGTCCTATCGTCCTGCACTTAATTAAATATTAAACGTCTTTTCGTAACATAAATACAACACAAGATAATAATATCACAAGTTTATTACATACAATTTATTGTGAGAGTTTAGCGATGCAATTATTTATGATGCAATTCTAACCAAAGAGTATATAATCACTACGTTTATTCTAACTTTAAAAACTGCAATGGCTGCCCCCATAGAGTATAGTATATTGAATGGCTGCCGCCCGCGAAGCAGTGTTGCCAAGCTATTTATCTGACATATTTATTAATTGCTCCGAGCAAAATCTCCTGTACAGAAGATAACAGACCCTGGATCTGGCATCGCTGCTGATTAGTGATTACCTTATAATACATACCATACTACTCTATGCCTTATACCTATACACTCTTTGTTTGAAGTGCTTTTTTTTCTGTGCTTTGAAGTTTGAACCACAGACCAGGAACCGAACCACGTTTGAACATTCAATTTACTCTATGGTTTGAACTTTCAAATCTTGCGAATCATAGACATAAATGATAGGAGTAATAGTTCTGTGATGACAATTGACAGGTGTGCCCGCGAAATTCAAATTTTTTGTGGTTTTTCGCGATTTATATGCTGATAAGGCGTAATAGGCTTATGGCAGTCAAATTGCGATAATCCCAAGATCATCTTCACGTATTTATATAAAAATCTCTGCTGGAAAGTGTCGAGTTAGTGAAAATTAACCCGAGAATTGCGAGTTGCTCACTTAAAACTTTACTCGGACTAATTTCCTAGGATAGACATTTTTATGCAAACATTTTGATATAAACATGTAAAGAAGTAACTGCCACTCTCGCAAAATGACTGCGATAAGCCTATTATGTGTAATTAGCGTAGAAATTGCCAAAAAAATCACGAAAATTTTGAATTTCGCGGGCAGCTGTTGAGTTATCATACGACATAAAACATATGAAATGAATAGCGTATTTCGTCAAGCACTGTACCTACTCTGTGACAACGTGACAACTGACAGCTCAACGGATATAGATAATAAAGCAACAAACAAGCCTGCCAACTAGCGACACTTTTACCTATGAGGTAATAAAACGTAGTGATTATATACTCTTTGTGAGGTAACAGTAGCCAGTAGAGAGTACTTTTACATGACTTTTACTAATAATTAGGTAGCTTGTCAACCACTGAGCTCCATGTTGCTAAGGTTGCTCTGTTGCTAACCAATTGCTAACCCATGAAAACAACGAAAACGCCATGAAATGTCTTTAGTTAACCCATGCTCTCGTTTAGATGGCGCCACAAGCGGTTTTTTCTCATGTCATTTTTTCAAGTTCCCGAGTTGCACCTCCAACCTTATGATATTTATATTATTTATTATTATTATACCTTTACACGAGCAATTATTGTATATATATATTTCTATATAATCCAAATCTCGGAAACGGCTCGAACGATTTTCATGAAATTTAGTATACAAGGGGTTTTGGGGGCGATATATCGATCTGAAAATGTCGAATTTACCAAAAAATAAAAATATGACTTGCTGCCATCTATTGGCCAGTAGTTATACTTCCGAGCAAAGCTCGGTCACCCAGATATTACCTAATCAAAGCCCCCAACATACAAAAAAAAGACGAATTGAGAACCTCCTCCTTTTCTTTGACGTCTCTTTCGCAGAAAATGAACAGCAGTAGTTGCGAAGGAGTAGGTACCTACCTACGAACTACCAAACTTTCATATTAGCCCAACTGACTTATTTAGAACCTATGAGGTAACAGTAGATATATATTATAGATCAATGTTTAGAATCTACATTCTGACTAACGCGTCATTAATTATTTGTATAATATTACCATCATAGATCACTATAGGTATTGAAATAAAACAACAATGAAATGACATACTTATTTAAATCTTTACCTAAATCAATGAACATCACATGAACATACATATTATTAACGTTAATTTATTCAATAACAGAAGCTTAAATTCTACATGAGAAATACTATAGTATTTCGGCAATATGCTATATTGTATAACTATCCTATATATTGTATTACTTACGATTGACGGAATCAAATTGCATAGTTAAAAATCATTATAGCAAACTTTGAAAGTAATAAAGGTTAGAAAAAGGAGCGGGAACTGGAACCAAAATCCAAAATGCCTGCGGTATTTGTAAAAATTGGCCAAGTGCGAGTCGGCCTCGCGCACTGAGGGTTCCGTACCATCGAGAGTATATTCCCATTCTCTATAATATTAAAAGTAAACTAAAAACCCCTGCCCACTAAATAAAAAACGAGCATAAAAATATGTTTAGTTAATTAGCCCCCCCTTAATTTTTTTATTTTATTTTAATTTAACAATTTATTTCTACAGTAAGTATTAACTGAATATTCTGTAAAAATTTGAAGCGTCTACCTATAACCATAATCAATGTAGAGCAAAAACAAGCAAAAAATCTCATTTGTTGTAAGGGAACCCCTTGAAATACTTATTTTATTATATTTTTTAGTATTCGTTTTTTATAGCGGCAACAGAAATACATCATCTGTGATAATTTCAAGTCTGTAGCTATCATATAATATGTACGGCCTGGTGACAGACGGACGGACGGACGGACAGCGAAGTCTCAGTAATGGGGTTCGTTTTTAACCCTTTGGGTACGGAACCCTAAAAACCAAAATTCACGCAGCCTGAGCCGCGGGCAACATCTAGTAATTAATAAAATGTAAAGAAAAAAAACATGAAAATTCAAACTTTCAAAACAGAACGCGGCAGTCGTGACGTCACCATTCCGACGACAGCGCCAGCCAATGAAAGGCTATTATTACGATGTAAGAGTAATCTATGAAGTGTGAGCTGATTGGCTGAATCACTGAATTGAGAATATGATGTTGCGTTTGAATGGCGGCGTTTGAACCGCGTGAATTTGGTGATTATTTGTTATGAATATGTCATGAAAAATAAAATACTTTTTCCTTGCAATTACAATGTAAACAACCAAATGAAAGTATCAATAAATGTGAATACAGCCTCTTCTATTAAACTACACTAAAAATGTTAAACGGGGCCTGCAATCCGGGACGTCGAATAAAACGAAACCTTTATTATTTATCTTCTCCATGTCTATTATTGCCAGCCAGGTAATTGGCCAAGAGATCAATCAGCTTCTGAAAAAAAAAAACGAGACGTTAATCATTACTCGTAGAGCTTGTTTTGTTTTGAGCTTGAGCCTTGAGCTGTTGATGAAATGACGGGGACGGGCGGGCGTAGGCGTAGAAGCCGTATTTAAGCGATCTTTAGTGAAGTTTATTTTAAAAACTATAAAGACAATTACTTTTAAATTTATACGTCATGTATTTTGGGAATTTAATCTAAAATCGTTGAGAAGCAGAAACACGATTGGATAAAATTTTCTCGATAGAATGTTCTGCCAAAGGTTGCTCCAAAATCTCAGTTTTTCTTATTTTTTTCTAAAACTTCAATGGATGTAATTGTAATTTTTGTTTTAATGTGCCGGTCATAATAATAGCTAAAACCGTTGAGATAACTGGCTTAGTTTTTGAGTAATTTGAGTAATTAGGTAAAAGGTCGTTTATTATATTCTTCGGGGACGCTGCATGTCGCACCCATCAACGTATCCGTGGGAGTGACAAAGACAAAAATAAATTCAATAAATATCCTTAATTAGTTGATGTATAGGGAAAAAGGAAACTAGACATTTTTCCGCGCAAGGTTTTGACTAAGCAATAAAAATAACACATTAAAATGTTAAAAGTTAGATATGGCGCCAACATTCAGTTGTAAACTGCGTATAGTCTGTCAAAAAAGTCATGAAACAAAAAAGAGTAGAAAAATATTTATAAAAGTCAGAATAAAGTATATTTTTAGTGGATAATTAAATAATCAAAAATTATACATAATTCTTTTCAATATTCTGTATGAACACACTTTTTAATCAGTCATATAAGGCAGGGAAAAATTATTGTTTCCGTGAATTAATTTCATGAATTTTTTTGACGGACTGTATGTGCGCACAGAACCATAGACATTAGTCATTGTTGTTGTTGTCTATGGTCGATCATGGCCCATCCATACTCTCGGTAACGACTACCAACTAAATGTTGTCTGTGGTCTCCATATATAAAAAGACAAAATTAGGGAGGCTCTGCACTCTCTTTTGGCTATGACGACACATAAAAATACAGGAACCCAGAGCCCAGTATCGTAATGGAAATTATTCAACTATCTTGAGATATTTCCATAGTACAGCGATGTTATAATGAATAACGTCTGTGAATAAAGTAGGTCAATATGTGACACATTTTGATTTCATAATTCGAACTTTAAGCAATGAGCGTAGATAAAAGTTGATTTAAAACGTATCCTATGACTTTTCTTATGAGCAAATCAATGCAGCAGAATGATAATATTTTTTTTTTCATTGTATTACAATTTTTCAATAGTATAAAGATGAGAATCAGTCCACACCTATTTCATTTGAATTTGAATTATTTTCTTAATATTTTGTTATTCACACACATCTGAAGATAACCTGCAAATATGTATTGGTAAGTATCGATTGGTTTATTTATTATTTAATATTTTATTGCACACAAAACTTATGGTACAAAAGCAATGCTTAATCCCTGAGGGATTTTCTTCCAGCGTCACACACCCAATAACACATTCACATTCATTTCGTTGGTTCACATGATCACATCAATATTAAAAAAAAATGGCAACACACTAATCGTCATTTTTGTCTCTGGGATAAAAAACAGACTATAATATAAATATAACTAGCAGTGCCCGCGGACTCCGTTCCATGTTAGAAATATTTTTGTCCCAGCCCGTTTGTCCCGTGCTACCCACAGTCCCTTCCCCCACAGCGCCTGAACGCGACGCAATTAAAATTTTGGTTTGTAGTACATGCTATGTATCAGAGATGGCACTGTATGTGAAAAAAGATTTTCCCGCTTTTCTGTTGAAATTTTTCCTGAATTTTCTTTGCTATAAACCTCACGGAGCCCAAGACCTTTCCAACGAATGCAAAACCTTGGAAATCGGTTCGTGCGTTCTGGAGTTATAGCGTCAGGAAGGAAAACCCGACTTATTTTTATATTGTAAATATTACCTTGTCGTTATCTCCAGTAGCACTGTTAGCATTGTTCTGACTCAACCGAGCCAAAGATATCTGCAAAAGACGAAACAAGTGTTATTTAATAAAAAATGGGTCAAGTGCGGGCTCTCTGTAGTATTAAAGTAAACTAAATACCCCTGCCCACTAAATAAAAAACAAGCAAAAAAAATCACGTTTGTTTTATGGGAGCCCCATAGATAGGTATTTATTTTATTCTATTTTTTAGTATTTGTTGCTATAGCGGCAACAGAAATACATCACCTATGAAAATTTGAAGCGTGTAGCTATCACGGTCCAAGAGATACAGCCTAGTGACAGACAGACAGACGGACGGACAGCGAAGTCTCAGTATTAGGATTTCTTTTTTTACCCTTTGGGTACTCACCGTGGGTCTGAGCAGCTCCGATATGAGTTTGCGCAGCTCCTCCGCCTGCTTGTCAACTACGTCGCATGGCTAGGCGCGTGGTCGCTACTCACCGTGGGTCTGAGCAGCTCCGATATGAGTTTGCGCAGCTCCTCCGCCTGTTTGACAACTACGTCGCATGGCTAGGCGCGTGGTCGCTACTCACCGGGGGTCTGAGCAGCTCCGATATGAGTTTGCGCAGCTCCTCCGCCTGCTTGACAACTACGTCGCATGGCTAGGCGCGTGGTCGCTACTCACCGTGGGTCTGAGCAGCTCCGATATGAGTTTGCGCAGCTCCTCCGCCTGCTTGACAACTACGTCGCATGGCTAGGCGCGTGGTCGCTACTCACCGTGGGTCTGAGCAGCTCCGATATGAGTTTGCGCAGCTCCTCCGCCTGTTTGACAACTACATCGCATGGGGCTAGGCGCGTGGTCGCTACTCACCGTGGGTCTGAGCAGTTCCGATATGAGTTTGCGCAGCTCCTCCGCCTGCTTGACAACTACGTCGCATGGCTAGGCGCGTGGTCGCTACTCACCGTGGGTCTGAGCAGCTCCGATATGAGTTTGCGCAGCTCCTCCGCCTGCTTGACAACTACGTCGCATGGCTAGGCGCGTGGTCGCTACTCACCGTGGGTCTGAGCAGCTCCGATATGAGTTTGCGCAGCTCCTCCGCCTGCTTGACAACTACGTCGCATGGCTAGGCGCGTGGTCGCTACTCACCGTGGGTCTGAGCAGCTCCGATATGAGTTTGCGCAGCTCCTCCGCCTGCTTGACAACTACGTCGCATGGCTAGGCGCGTGGTCGCTACTCACCGTGGGTCTGAGCAGCTCCGATATGAGTTTGCGCAGCTCCTCCGCCTGTTTGACAACTACATCGCATGGGGCTAGGCGCGTGGTCGCTACTCACCGTGGGTCTGAGCAGTTCCGATATGAGTTTGCGCAGCTCCTCCGCCTGCTTGACAACTACGTCGCATGGCTAGGCGCGTGGTCGCTACTCACCGTGGGTCTGAGCAGCTCCGATATGAGTTTGCGCAGCTCCTCCGCCTGCTTGACAACTACGTCGCATGGCTAGGCGCGTGGTCGCTACTCACCGTGGGTCTGAGCAGCTCCGATATGAGTTTGCGCAGCTCCTCCGCCTGCTTGACAACTACGTCGCATGGCTAGGCGCGTGGTCGCTACTCACCGTGGGTCTGAGCAGCTCCGATATGAGTTTGCGCAGCTCCTCCGCCTGCTTGACAACTACGTCGCATGGCTAGGCGCGTGGTCGCTACTCACCGTGGGTCTGAGCAGCTCCGATATGAGTTTGCGCAGCTCCTCCGCCTGCTTGACAACTACGTCGCATGGCTAGGCGCGTGGTCGCTACTCACCGTGGGTCTGAGCAGCTCCGATATGAGTTTGCGCAGCTCCTCCGCCTGCTTGACAACTACGTCGCATGGCTAGGCGCGCGGTCGCTACTCACCGTGGGTCTGAGCAGCTCCGATATAAGTTTGCGCAGCTCCTCTGCCTGCTTTTCAACTCGCGCTATCTTTTTGACGGTCTGTTCCTTTGCTTGTCGGGTCTTATCAAGTTTGTTCTTGATATGGTTTAGCCTACAAACAGACGATACAACTCTAATGTTATATGGATAAAAGGGAATATTATTACCCATTGAGAAATTATAACTATATTATACACTGTGTAACAAAAACCCTGTGGTGCCTGTGAGCTGCGTAATTAGAATCGATAGCCAAACATAAAAAATCAACTCATCTGGAAAAACTAATAAATTATAATATTCAAATTAATTATTAAATCATTATAATTTGTAAAATAAAAATGATATCTGACCCCTGCAAACTCTATGGCGACATGAAATAGAGCGACCGTTAAGAAAGTAAAATGCGCGAGCTACTGGTCACTCGCGGCAGGTGGCATTTTGTAAATACAAAAGATAGCAGACGGCGCGGTGGCACGCTTTGACTGCCTCAAAAGCACTTACTGACGTCACGCTTACAATTTTAGGCTCCGCCCTGAAGCCGGTTTTTTAACCGACTTCAAAAAAAGGAGGAGGTTCTCAATTCGTCGGAATCTTTTTTTATTAAATTGTCAAAACTGTAAAATCGCGTTAATGTAACGACGCCATATTTGAGAATTTTTTGGCTTCAACATACGTCATATCATTCCCGTTCTCATAGCGTAGCGTATTTCGTCATTGATTGCGACAGATTTTGCACACTACATGTTAGCACAGGGGGCCTGCCACAGCAATATTATTGTAATATTGTTTTGACATTTTCATACAATGTCAGTATGGAAATTTCAAAACAATAAATCTGTACATACCTAACATACCTAACGTCTGTACATACCTAAAGCTTGTGTTGTCGCAGTTTTTGCACTTCCTCGGCGCCGGCTCAGCGTAGGGGGCGCCAGGCGGGCCGACGGCAACTGTGGACCGAGCAATGACGACATTATAAATAAACATGAAGATATTATGTGTTTCAAAGAAGTGCGCCCATACATCGGTTTATACTAATCCGACTATAAACGAAAAAATCTTTTTTTGATTGAGTGCGGGCACATCCCGCAGGTAGCAAGGGGGGAAGTGCACGACACAACTTACACGGCTCCACATGGCACCACTCTCGTTTGAAGGGGGCAGTCTTGTGCGGCGCGGGCGCGGGCACGTCCCGCAGGTAGCCGGGGGGGGAAGTGCACGACACAACTTACACGGCTCCACATGGCACCACTCTCGTTTGAAGGGGGCAGTCTTGTGCGGCGCGGGCGCGGGCACGTCCCGCAGGTAGCCGGGGGGGGAAGTGCACGACACAACTTACACGGCTCCACATGGCACCACTCTCGTTTGAAGGGGGCAGTCTTGTGCGGCGCGGGCGCGGGCACGTCCCGCAGGTAGCCGCCCGCCTCCAGCGCACCCGACGTCGCCGCCGCCGGTATCACGCTTATCATCGGCTTCTCTGATCTAAAGATAAATAAATAAAATAAAAATAAATAAGCCTTTTATTTTACCCATTAATTATAACCATTACAATTTCAAATTTTAAAAGTTACATTAATTCGCCATGCAAGAACAACTTTTAATTTAGGTATATTATTAATATGTCAAATGTCAGAAAAAGTCCATTGGTTCTGCACAGAGAAACCGCGTCACTATATCGTCCCTAAAAATTATGCTTGGGTTACCCATGAGCGGGCAAAGGCCTCCTCCATCCTGCGCCACTGCTGGCGGTCGCGCGCCAGACGCGTCCAGGTCGCGCCCGCCAGGCGTACCAGATCGTCACTCCAGCAGCGCCGCGGGTGGCCGCGCGGGCGCAGCGCGCCCCGCGGCCGCCAGTGCAACACCAGCTCGCTCCAGCGCGCATCGCGGGCACGAGCCACGTGTCCAGTCCAGCGCCACTTTAGTTTGCACGCCAACTCGGCTGCGTTGGAGGACGCAGCCGAGAGATCTCGTGAGATCTCTGATTTTTGAGTTCTGTATCCTATCCCTCAGTTTAATCCCTAAAATGCTCTTCTCTGTTGCTCTTTGAAATATTTGCAATTTTTTAATTATTAATTTTGTAAAAGGCCAACACTGGCAACCATACAATAGTGCTGGCAAAATTATATTTTCATATACGCCTTCTTTTTTTAGAGCTATAGGTATTTTTGATTTAAATATTTGTTTGTTTGCCCAGTATTTTTTCTAGCCTGTTTTTATTCGTCTTTCCACCTCCTTTAATGACTGGTCTTCAAAGGATATAGTCCGATCCAAATAAATGTATTCCTCCTACACACAGATTTTACCTCCACATATAACAATTCTCTTTCATCTAGGAGTGTTGGTAGTTTCAAAGCATTTGTCATGAGGCATGTTTTTTTCCATATTCATAGTGAGTCCACATTTTTTACTTTCCAGGTTAAGTGATTGCAGCATGTATTGTAAGTCAGTATGGCTTTCACTCACAATGACAATGTCGTCTGCAAATTGCAAGTGGTTTAGATGTCTTCCATTGATATTTATTCCTTTATTGCTCCAGTCTAGATGTTTAAATACTTCTTCCAGGAGTGCAGTGAAGAGGTTGGGCGACATTGGGTCTCCCTGCCTCACTCCTCTCTCAACAAAGAAAATTCGTCCTTTGTGTTCAAGTTTCACTTTTGCAGAACTTTTTTATATATTTATAGTGCACCCCCTGATTGTACAGAGCTCTCCATAAGGCTTTTTGTGATATTGAGTCGAAGGCTTTTGTGTAATCTACAAAGGCTACATACAGATCTTTTTTTGAACCCTAAGCATCTCTCAACCACTTGAGTGAGGGTAAGTATGTGGTCTAATGTGGAAAAACTAGCTCTAAAACCAGCTTGTTCTATGGGTTGGTTGTAGTCTAAGATTGGTTTGATTCTCCATAATACCACTTGAGAGAAGAGTTTGTAAGTTGTTTGTAATAAGCTGATAGGCCTATAGTAACTTATATCCCGTGGGTTTACTTTTTTGTATATTAATGTAATAACCGCAGTCTCCCAATCTTTGGGTAATTTCTTCTTGCATCAGTATGGTGTTAAAAAGTTTTGTTAGAATGGGAATCAGAGGCTGACTTAAAGCTTTTAATATGTTATTTGTTACTCCATCCTTTCCGTGGCTTTTTGAAGATTTCAAATATTTCATAGAGTCAGCTATTTCTTCTTCCAGGAAAAGAGGGACGTCGTCATCTACAGTTTGCACCTGGGTGTTATGGCAGTAGTTCTCATTTTTCATGCTAGTTTTTGAATAAAGTTTTTCATAATAATATGTAGATGCAATCTCAATAATTTCTTTCCTATTTGTACAGGACTTTCCTCTTTCATTGAGAAGCGATGGGACCCAGTCTTTGGTGGGGGTAAGCCGTTTATGTGCCCTTTTAATTGAATTTCGCTTTGACAACTCCTCTTCATATATTTTCATCTTTTGGTTGTGAATTCTTTGTTTCAATTTTTTCTTAATTTTTTGGTAAAGTTTAGTTAGGGTTTTCTTTTCTTTTTTTGTTTTATGCTTTTTATGTTTGAGTTTATTTCTTTTTTTAATAAGATCTCTGATTTTTTGGTAATTATAGATTTATGCGCACTTGTTTAGCTGGTCGAGGGTAAGTTCTGTGTAGACTTTTTAATGTTATTTATCAAAGTATTATATGTTTCTTGGATTTTATTTACTTGTAAGTTACTTGATGATTTAATCAATTTCTTTTCCATGTGTTCTTTTTCTTCTGCTGAGAATTCGGATTTTTTTGTCTTGACTATATTTCCTTGTCTTAGGTATATTTCCTGTATAAGTTACACATTGATTCCTTCCTGTACACATTGATTACTTCAACATTGCTGATGGCAGTTCTGTTCTTAGATATGATATAGTCAATTTCGTTTAATGTTTTATCGTCTGGAGACTGCCGTCTGCCATGTCCACTTCTGATTGGCATTCTTTTTGAAGTGTGAGTTCATAATATATAATCTTTGTTCCATACAGAATTCCAGTAATGTTTCTTCACGTTCGTTTCTTTGTCCATATGATTTCACGATTTTGCGATTCTGGTATACCTATCTTGGCATTAAAATCTCCCATCAGGATGGTATTTTTTCCTGTCAGATCTAATGCTGTTCTTAAATCATCATAGAAAAGGTGTAAGTCTTCTTCATTGTGTTTAGATCTGGGAGCATATACTTGGATTATGTTTATTATTTTATCATTTATTTTTAGGTCTAGTCTAGCTATTCTGTCAGAGATTGGAGTAAATTGCAAGATGTATTTCTTTAATGATTTCTTAACAATAAAGCCAACACAATTTTGTCCACTTTTTTCTCCCTTGTGCATACAGATATATTTTCCAGGCTCTTAAATTTTTTCTCCAGGCTTTTTAACTTCTGATAGGCCTAGAATGTCCCAGCGTATTTTACTTAAAGTATGTTCCAGTTCTGATTTCCTAATTGGACATACTAAAGAGCGGAGATTTAGAGTGTATATGTACAGTGATGTTGACAATTTTTCTTTATAATTCTCACAGGTGGAAGGTTTTGGTCTATTACTCCCACAGGGACCTGCTGTCTTGGGAGAAGTATGTTTGTATAAGTCCTTAGTTCTAGCTTTTTCTTGTTTTGCAGGAGGGGCCAGAATAATATTATGCATTTCCTGAGTTCGGGTTTATTCTACTTAAAGAACTATCCAGAAGTATCTCTTCATCTCTGTTCAGGTATTGGTAGTGTGTTCCTCGATTGTTTATTTTGTTTTACATTGGTTTTTTGTTCTGCGGAATGAGGCATGCGGAGAAACTATCGGTTCCTTTTATTTTTATGGTTGTTTTTATGTCCTTCTGAGGTATTGTTTAAGATTATTAATTTATCATATTTGATCATAACGCTGTTTCCTTTTTCTCTTTCCAACATAGCCTGTTTATTCAGCTGTTTCCTCTTGTTAAGAACTGAAGCCAGTCACATAACACAGTGTCTTCAGTGACATAACAGTTTTTGTTTTTTATGTTCTTTTTGTTTTTCAATATCTCCAGCTTTTTGTAAAATGTGGTGAATACTACTTGTGTGGGCCGGACCTTTTTATCTTTCTTTCCTATTCTTTGTACACTCTCTAGATCTCGGGTCTCACAGGTTATGGGCAATTATATTATTTATTTAAGTATGTCAATTTAGGAAGGCGCATACAATAATAGTTGATAATAGTTATGTCATCTATCTAGTTAATTCTCTTAGGTTTGAGAGGCCCAAATACCTTAAGCTGCCAGGGTTTTAGTTCGAAGTTAGCTTCTGTTTATTTTTACTTTAATCCACTGGCACTGTCACATTTTAGGTTATGAGGGATTGTTGTGTTTTGTATTTGTGTTCAATTGTCCATATCTGCACAGTTCTAGCGTAAATATCACTTTTTCACGCTTATTCTTTATGTCGTTATCACCGTTGCGTCAAATAATTTTTAAATTTCAAATGTCACTGACGTTGCGTGGAGCACATGGTTTTCTAATTAAAATTCTAATAATTTCCACATAATTTGTATTTGTTTTGATAAGATTGTATCACTTTTGGGTTTGGATTAGTTTTTATTGGCGATTCCTAAACAATAAATCTTCTTAAACACGAATATTTTCCAGTTTTTTCAAAATGTCACTAACGTTTGTGCAAAATGAACAGTACTTTGTTTACACTAGTTTTGAATTTTTACACCACATTTTCACTTTGGAAAACTTCTTGAATTTTAATAAAAAAAAATCTAAAGATAGTCATAGGAATAACTAGTAGGGTGCGTGCTGTCTTCCCGCCTATAAACAAATCGCCTCCATCTGGAATCCATATTGGCCATACATTTTCTATGGAAAATTAAAATCCGCCATTTAGATTTTTTTTTCAATCCATCATCAGTATCATCCATCCAGTAGACCTTCGAGTCCTGATCACCTTTTGTCAAGAAACCATTCTTCCATCTTTTATACTTTCCGAGATATCGGCGAAATTCGTATGGTGAGCATTTTGAAGTCGCCATTTTGAATTTTTTTTTTCATTCATTTCAAATGGCATTTGGTCGAGCACCCCCCACCTATCTTCAATATCCTTGGCTGTGCTCTTCACCCGCCTCCGAAATCCTTAAATATCAGCTCTCTCCATATTTTTGTTCTTAATGATTTTTGCCATTCTATACGAAATGGTAATTGGAAAAAAAAATTTTTATACAAAATTGTTTAGGAGAGGTGATCAATGAGTCAGTCAGTCAGTGGCCAATCAGCACGAATAGCTATATATATATAGCTATTCGTGCTGATTGGCCACTGACTGACAGCACGAAGAGCTATATATATATATATATATATATATATATATATATATAGTAATAACAGGGCCATTACACAATAGCACATGGTTCACAAGGAGCCAATTGGCCAACTTGGGTTCACCTGTGGAATGTGTGATGCTTTCAGTATTTGGACGAGCGTGTAAATAAATCTAAACCTCGAAACAACTCTCGCAGTGCATAGAAATTGACTTTAGTTAGTCATTTTGAACATGACTGAAGATTTTGGTTTACTGTTAAACCAAAATATTCAGTCATGTTGACTGATTTTATATTTTTCATATCTTTCTATCAACAACACAATGCCTACTGCGTGTTTGCACTTATTTTCTACTTGTTGCGTACACCCAACATTTGGAGAGTGTACGCCTGCTTTAATGTAAGTCCTTCCTATTGCCTATGTGGAATATAGAATTTGAACTTACTCATTTGGCCTCACTGGCGGTGGATTGGTAAAGTCCATAAAAGGCGTCACTACAGGAGGTTCTGAAACAAACAAGAAGGTTCAAATTAGCTCGGTCAATTAAGACATCTAAAGTACATTAATTCGCACCTAGCTGAAAATTAGTATGATTGTTCAAAACATGAATTACAAATGAAATCTAAAAGTAATGAAATCTAAAGTCTGAATACACAAAGTAATCTAAATAAATGAAATCTTAAAATAAGGGGACATTCATTAGAATAACTTAAGATAGATCTTTATTATTTATAGCTGTTAACCTAAATGCTGAATTCAGATGTCTTCCAGGCTAACTAATACTAAAACATACCTAACATAACATCCAACAAACTCGCACAAAACGATTTTCAGCCCCCTTCTAGCCTCTTACTTACCAGACAAGTACAATCTGGGTGCCTTTAAGAGAAGAGTCAATAGGTATTTTTTGGGGCATCAATGGTTTCCATGAAGCATGATTATCGTCAAGTGCAAGCCTGTCTTACTAATACATATTATAAATGCGAAAGTTTGTAATTACAGATGGATCTTTCACGCGGCAACTACTGAACGGATTTGGCAGAAATTTGGAACATAGATAGCTTATAGTCCGGACTAACACATAGGCTACATTTTATCCTGGAAAAATCTATCATTCCTATGGGATTTGCAAAAAAACAAAATTCACTTCATAAAAAATACCTTCTGGAGGAGGTGGTGGAGGCGGCTGCAACGTTGCGTTCAGCTTGTGTGCAAAGGTGTGCGGGGGCAGGTAGCCCGTCCTGTAGAAGTGTTGCTCTTCAAACACGGTCGCGTGCACATACTTGCAATTAGTAAAAGTGCACACCGAGTTCTGGAATTTTCTGCAGAACGTGTAAACACCTTCGAGTTGTGACAAGTCGTGTTTATGTGCATATTTGCATGTGCCTTCACGTTTGCATGTTCCTCTTATGAAATCACGGCATATTTCATTCGAATGATCTTTCTGTTGGTCAGGGTCTTGGTTTTCTTGAGTGTTTTCCATTGTAGATGTGGTTGCCTTCTCGTAATCAGGGTCCACAATTTCCTTTTTCACTTGCACGGTGGGAAGGTCGGCAGGTGGAGGGTCCAGGGGCAGGGGCGGCTGGACTGGAGAGTCCTGCCAATCACAACCCAAAACATTTTGCAAGTGGCTCTCAGTACTTCTCTCCATTTTCGTTGACGACGAAGGACCTGGTCCTCCATGTGCGTCCGGTATTTGTGATCCACCCAAGTATGTGGATTTTATAAACTTCTTCATATTTTTAAAATTTGGTGACGGTCTGAAGTTTATTAAATGCTCTTCCACGCCGACTCGTTTACAGCTCTCTTTATCTAAAACAACAGGAGCAATGTGATTTGTAGACTTGTAAATAATTTGTGATATTTTCACAGAACTCACTCAATTTTTTTGGCTAGTTTTGGGTAAATTTACAAATAAGGACATTGTTACATTGTTTGACTTGTTAGGGAACTTTTACTCAATTAGTTAATGTAGTCAGTGAATTAATTAGTGAACAATTACTATTTTTTACAATTATAATATACAGTGGTTTGTCACCTCTGAGGCTCTGTACGATGCTTACAAAGCTAAAATCCAACTCACAGTTAAAAAAAAATATTTTAGTGGTTTACACTATAATTGTTTTATGTTTGAACTTATAATAACATTTTATAGGCTTAGGGAAAAAAATTGTTTGCTTTTTTGGTCACAGCTTATAATATGAATGATGTGATTATTTCTTAGTTAACAGTTCTATTTCTCAGTTGCTCACTCTTGTGGTTATAAGTTATGATGCTGAAATATAAGTAACAGTACTTGTTTTGAAATCTTTTACATTACATGTATAATGACATGTAATGTAATATTTACATTACTTTCATGTTCATCAGTTTAAAAATTTAAAATTCACACAATTTCACGTTTTAAGCTAGTGAAAAATAAAAGTTATTTTTTTAATAACAACTCACCTGCCTGAGTAACCTGCATTTAGCATTTGAGAATGTAAATTGCAGGAAGATTATGGAACAGAGCAGCAGCGTCCGTTCTGTCACAACACAGCAAGTTTGCAGACTCCGGACTTGCGTTAGATACCCGGATTTATTCTGCCAGCATGCTGGACAATCTGCAATAAAAATTAAAGGTGCTGCAGGCCTTCGTCTTTCCAACACTCTTGTATGCTTCACAACTGATCATTAGGGTTGCCAGATTTACAAGGGACCAAGTACCAACCCTGCAAGACTGCATGTGCAATTGGGACTTGGGAGGGTTGCCAGGTTGCGTAACCTAATAGCCAGACAGACCAGCTCCTAGATTGTGTAAGAAAAACGTATTCATCGTTATCGTAATCCTTCAGCAGGCAGTGGCAGATTTCCCTCAGGCCAATCAGCAGAATTTCAAATGATTACGATAACAATGAATACATTTTTCTCATGCAATCAGGCCCCTGCTTGTTTGGTGAGACATCTGGATAAAAAGGCCGAACACCCTAAATAAGAGTAATTGAGGATTTTGTGTTCTTTAAAATAAAAGTTTGTACATTAAATCGAGCGTTTTTTAAATATCGAAACAAAGTTTATTTTCGGAGGGTGTCGCGCAGGGGGCAAGGCGAAATAACATGTTTTTTTTGTTGTGAAGTTTCTGTTACGAAGAAAATATACAAAAACATTGGAAAATCTACAGAAACCTTCGAAAATCTAGAATGAAAGTCTCTCTTATAAGTAACATAGAATGAGCACGCATGCGATCACGTATTTTTGTGATGAACTCGTTAGCGCAAGCTTACTGAAGAAATCATCATCATCTATCGAGCGATATGTGAAATCACACGTGAAAATAGAAAATGGAGTTTCATTTTAGGTGCTTTTCCAAAGTTTGGAAAACGTCTCTACCGAGTGTACAACATTAGGAATTCGGTGTTCTCTACATTTGCATAGTCAAATGGCTAATGGCTATTTTAGTAAATGATATATTAATTCTAAGTTCACTTACAGTATTCGGGGCTGCGAGTAATTTTTTTATCACCTCTTCTATTTAATTTTTATTAGGAAAATAGCCAAAGAGTAGGTATATAATCACTAGTCACTACGCTATAGTGTTTTATGTCTATGACTACGCTTACTACGTAAAATAACATGAAAACCACAGAATCACCACAGAACACTCGGTCATTCAATATACTCTATGACGGTCTGTGACAGAACACTATAGTCAAAGAGTATATAATCACCACAGACCAGGAACCGAATAATCACTAGGTACGTTTTAACTACCTATAGTGTTTTATGTCTATGATGAAAACAATATCACACAGAAACTAGTCACTAAAGGACCCTACTCAAAGCACTGCCTGCTGGGCCCTGCTTGCAGTGCCACTGCCGATCTTATTGTATGTATGCATGCAGGGCCGATATTTTAATTGTTCACTCTGTCGCAGGGCTGCAGTGTCATTCTGCCAGCGACACACTATCTCCCCACTCCGTAAACTGCAATCAGGGACATGTGTAACACGGTCGGGCCGATTTAGACCGTCATCATGTTTATACCATAAATTTTATATTAATTTATACATTCGCAATGAATCTTCAAAGACTGATTCATCTATTCTTAGATAGTAAAAATTGCAAAAATCCACGAAAATTTTAAATTTCGCGGGCAGAGTCGTTGATTTCGCCATGATTTGCAGTGCTTTGTGGAGCAACATTCTCTGCGGCAGTAACTGCAAGCAGGCTCTGCAGGCATTGCTTTGAGTAGGGCCTTTAATAGAGTTGCCACCCTGAAACCTTTGGGTTGGGTATGTTTATAATCTTTGGTAGTAACAGGTGATTGTGATAGGTTCCATTGATATTTATTATATTCGTGGTCTGTGATTGTGATTGGCTTCGTTATCTAGGTTCGTGGTCTATGGCTTCGTTCATGTCCCTATAGTGTTTTATGTCTATGATATAGATACTAGCTACCTATATTATCAAAGGTAATTGTACGGTAATTTTAGGGTAAATGTGACGTAATTTTGGCAACAAAGGTTGGCAACACTGGTCATGGTGGACAGTTTTATAAATATGCTAGGTCTATGCCATAGAGTAGGTAGGTTGGTAATCAGGGACTAGGGTATACACGTAGTGATTAGGTATATACTCTTTGGTCTATGCAGACAATACTAGAACCTAGAACAACAATAAGAATAAAGTAAAAAGTTGAATATAGTTAGGTATACCATACAAATACTCTTTGTAGGTATACAAAGATACAATTTCATTACCTACAATTTATACAAAGTAAGCTGCAGTTTGTAGTAGTCGTCACGTAGTGATTATATACATATACTCTTTGTTGTAGAAGCAAGAAGTGTGCAGATTATTCCACAGGAGAGCACAGAACACTATTACTCCTGGCGGCAGGAGAGTAATGTTTTCTGTGTTGGAACTGCAGTTGATAGAATGTGTATGGTGTTAATTTAGTAGCGAAAATCTCGAACAATAAAAATGAAGACGGCTCTGTTGGTGCTGATGTGGAAGCACCTGGTGGTGCGCTTGAAGCGATTCATCCACACACCAGTTGAGATCCTGTCACCAGTGGTTTTCTTCGCTGTGATATTCGCTCTCAAGGATTACATCAATCCCATGCCGAAATCTCATCATTTGGAGAAGTTCAATATACAGAATACAGTGAGTATTTCAAATTTGGCGTCTTGCCATAATCAATACTTACTTTTTCATCTATCATTTTGTTATGCTTAATGCTTGGCCTAGCCACAGTTAGGGTTTAACTCCTATGACTATTTAGACGTAACACCCAGAAGTATGAACTTCAATTAATTAACCATGCAAGGGAAGGTAGCAGGTAGGAGGAAACCTGGTCGCAGAAGGATATCTTGGTTGAACCTCAGATAAGGGTTTTGAAATCTGTCTCCTTGAATATTTCTTATATCTTTAATCCTCTCTCCTATTTCTGGGTGGTCATAAAAGAAAATAACCACTTAGAAGGAGTAGGAATTCGGATAACGGATAGGTGACGAAGAACTCTATCCATTATCCGAGTCGGGTTGCCCTTAAGTCCCGAACTTTTTATTCCAAGTTATTTATGACAATAGACTTTTGCCAACGGGTATAAATAATGCTCTCAGCCTTGTGATAGTTGACTTTTAAGTGTTCACTCTTTTTCTTTAACCCTCTTAAAAGCTCGGCTTAGAATGAAGGCAACTCGATTCAAAGCCTCACCCGAACCTTATGCCAATCTTTTGGAAAGTGCACCCGTGACCTATTTAGAGAATGTTATCCAACACCTCCAGCCAAATGGCATTTTGTGATACACTAAAAAGATAGAATTGAAACTAATTCTTTAAAAACCCGTCAAGTATGAGCTGTACTGGCACCGAGGATTCCATACCCTAAGTACCATAGGTATTACAAAAGGAGTACTTTAAATGTTAAGTATCACTTTCTTCAGAAACCGCAAATTTAACATGGTTTTTAAGGTTTATTGTTAAAATAAAAAAAACCGTTGGTACTAGATACAAGAATGATTTCTTTTTTTTCCTGTTTAATATGTACACTAATCCCTTTAGACTACTTTTTATCCCATAAAATGAGAAAAAATGGAATTTGCTATAGCAATCTATAACTACAGCTATAGATAGATTGCTATTGCTATAGGCCTTTAAAGTAGGAGTTAATAATGGTTGAGAAAGTGGACAGGAATGGGTACAGGATATCTACAATACTTGCAGGATTTGTGAAGAACCTATATCTACAAGGGTGGAGCCATGAGTAAAACCAAATAAAAGACAAACTATACTGTGGCATAGTTTAAAAAAACAGTCCTTTTGATTAATATCTTATACCTTTAAACGAGCAATTCTTGTATATATATTTCTATATAATCTGGATCTCGGGAACGGCTTTAACGATTTTCATGAAATTTAGCATACAGGGGGTTTTTGGGGCGATAAATCGATCTTGCTAGGATTCATTTTTATAAAATGTCGAATTTACCAAAAAAATAAAAATATGACTACTGCTGCCATCTATTGGCCACCGAGTGAAACTCGGTCACCCAGATATTGGCTTATTAAATTATATAAATTATTTATTTAAGAGCTGTCATTGATCTGATTAGGAAAGTTTACTGCTCTGCTCTGTTTTTTACACACATTATTGGCTTCTTCTTACATTTATTCTCATATTTTTTAACACATTTACTATTGCCATATACTTAAATTGTATAGAATTACTAATTTCTAACATTTCCAGAAACAAATATAAAGGTCTAAGTTAAAAAATAAAGTGTGTTACGAAGAACGAACATAAAAATAACTGGAACAGTATAATAAACAGTTTGGCAAACTTTCCTAGATACCATCATTTGTACAAGTGTTGTGTACCTACATAATAACACATTTGGAATCTTGCCAAAATCAATATTTCCTTTTACATCCTTTATTTTTCCTGTAAGTTGATGTAGCCTACTTAGTAAGAGTTTCATAAATCATGTCAAGTAATAATGTCAGAGGTCAATTTCCACAGAGATTTACCAAGTTTGCAGGAGAAAATAGTGCTACATAGACTTATATAGAAAAATAATGGATGTAAAAGGAAATATTGATATTCCTCACTTATCTCTGATGGAACAGCCACTCAGACACAACTAGAACGAAACTAGGCCGAGGACTGACGGCTTAACAACATGGAAGTAAATTATAGAAATTTCCATCTAAAATTTTTCTAGAATAACTCAATAACTTTGCTTGACCTGTGGATTAAACCCAGAAAGTTATGATGTGCAATTAAATGCACATGAAGCATACAATTTGTAGAGTTGTTTCTGAGCCTCTTTAAGGCAAACTTCCATACTGACAAAACATATATTCATTTAAAGGATTGCTACTGATATTTAAGACTGAAGTGTGTACATACATGTTTTAGTCTGCTATAGATTAGTTAGGTGATATTTACGTAACAAAACTTTTTCTTTGTAGGAGCCAGTGAGTTTGGCTGCCAAGGAAGGTCCCAGCAGAGTTTTCTACACCCCTGACACAAAGTTAACCAGTATGCTTATGGAAAAAGTTGCTCTACAACTGTCCTTGAGGAAGAACACAGATGGTAATGCTATTATTTTTATGCACACATACATAATTTATTTCTTTTTCTGCCTCCTTCATCTTTCTACCATAGAACGGCAAGACTCTTTAAATAAGAAAGAAAGAAAGAAAGAAAACGAGTTTATTTAGGACCAAAAATATAAAAAGGAATACAAGGAATACAAAAAAAAAGATTACAGAAAAAAAAAAAAAACATGCTAACAAAAACAAAAACAAAACTAAATAAAAATGCGGTTGTGGTCCCAAAATGGCGTCCACTCAGCGTTCACCTCGCATGTGGCCTGTAGGAAGGCCAGCATGCAAGGTGCTGGTCTTCCGTGGAGCCATAGGTAGGAGGGAGTAAGTGGCGGTCGGTCAGAAGTAGCACTGAATAGAAAGAAGATTAAGATTTAAAGGAGTTAAAAATGAGGAGTATTATATTAATACATATAATAATGTTAGTATATAATAATGTTTTAATGTGAAATAGGGAATAAAAATTAAATATATTGATGCTATATAATATGAAAGAAATAAATAGTTAAATAATTAAATAATTAAGTACATAATTAAGAACTGTGTTTAAATGTAGTAAACATCCAACAAACTTCCCCAAAATGTTTTTCTGCCCCATATGTAATATAAAAATGAATCGCAAAATGTGTTGGTAAGCGTATAACACAACAAAGCCTGGACCAATTTGGCCAATTCTTTTTTAAATGTTCGTTAAAGTTCAAGGATGATTTGATGGCAAGAAAATTTCGAACGATTGTCAGAAAACCCCTAAAAACAGCCCTTTTCTTTTTCCCATACAAATGTTTTCTAACTAAAACGTAGAGTTAATTTGAGCTTTATTGCTATTGCATAAGGTAATTTCTTGCCTTTCTATAAAATAGGTAGGATCAAAAAACTACCACAATAAAAATCTTTTTCACATGACAAAGTCTGTTGGGTCCGCTAGTTTCTTATAAGGTGTGAAAGGACAATCCAGCCTCTGCTTTCTGTGCCAAGTACAATCTGGATGCCTTCAAGAGAAGAGTTAATAGGCATTTTCTGGGCAAGCATGCTCCAAATTATTCCTTATTGTTGCTTTCAATCAGTAAAGCGCAAGCCTGGCCTACATTAAAAAAAATGTAAAAATTAATTTGTCTGTACAAATCATGCATTGTTTATTTATATTTCAGGCACCACAACAAAATACTACCAAGGGTTCGCAAATGAATCTGACGTGGAGATGTTTGCTGAGGATATAGAGAATGAGAGAGATGCCATTGTCATCTTTCCGGTGAGAAACACATTTTCTTATTTGTTTTACTACTTATCTATATATACCACCACAGTGTCTGTTATTCAAAGATTCAAAGATTCAAATCATTTATTTCATATAGGCCATTATTTGTTAGCTCTTTTGAAATGTCAGTTAGGTACATTCTACCATGAAGCAGTCATGTTTCAGTTTGAACGGCACTGCATGTCAACATGATAAGGTAATTAAGACCTAAGAACTGAGGCGCACATTACAAGGCAAAGTCATATGCAAGTTTGACATTATAAAATAATCGGCCAAGTGCGAGTCGGATTCAAACACGAAGAGTTCCGTACCATTATCCATAAAACGTAGCGAGATGAAGCCAGAGGGCCCATTTATCTATTACAACTACTATTGACTACTTAATTGTACGTGTTATTTAAAAAAAGTCGCTTCCATTCTATTCCACCGCTGTGTAATTGACCCTTAACATATTCAGCTGTTGAACATTTTGCTTCTTTTCTTATTCTTTGCTAAAAATAATAGTAACTATACCAAATTCAGAGTATCATTTTATATGAAAGTGAAAGTTTTTAGATACTTACCATAGTAGTAAAACTGGTTTTTAAGGTAACATTGATAAAACTTGTGAGTTTGAAATTCTGTTTAAAGAAAATTCGCTAATTATCTCTATTTTATTAAAGTTTTTTACAGCATAGTTTATAGTTTATGAAATACTAGCTGTTGCCGGCGGCTTCGCCCGCATGAATTTCGGTTTCCCGTGATAATGAGTCAACCTTAGAAGATATGTGGTGTCGTGGACTTTTTCTAGAGCTTTTAAAAGGAAAACAATTCCGTCCTACATGGCTTTTGCGTAACTTTACCGCAGTGCACGCAACTGAAGCTCTTCAAAAGGAACAATAATTCCCGCTTTTTCGCATTATTTTTCATCCTTCGCCCCTATTGGTCATAGCGTGATCTTATATAGCCTATAGATTTTTTCCTTCATAAATGGACAACAAACTCTTCAATTGTATATTCGTTGTATTAGTATATATATGAACACACTAGCTGTTGCCCGCAAATCCGCCCGCGTGAATTTTAGTTTTTACAAATCCCTTGGGAATCTTGGATTTTCCCGCGATTTTCTGTAATAATATACCTGTAACTTTAGCTATAAGTAGCTATAGCGAGTTTTTTATTTTTCGTGAATCGTGGTATTATTCGGGATCAAAAGTAGCCTATGTCCTTTCCCAAGCTCTAATCTATAAACCAAATTTTATCAAGATTGGTTCTGTGGTTTAGGCGTGAAAGCGTAACAATCAGACGGTTATAATTAATAATATTATAATAAATAAACATTAATAAATTTAGTTAAACAATCCGGTTTAATACCACCACGGTGGGACATATTAAGGACATATTATGTAGGCTTGAGTTTCATCTTTCTTAAGTATTAATATAAATCATAATTTTATTATATGATGCCAGTAGTCAGTCTACATGCCTGTAACTCACATGTCATTTTAGTATTCATAACATTCAAACAGCAATGATACATCATTAAACAAACACCAAAGTATGAACGTGATCATTGTTTATGTTAGGTGAAGCATGATACTACGAAGGACAAAGCCTTTTATATTTGCCATGCAACAGTTTGTCTGGCAGTTGACCTTGCTTTATCTGCATAATTATGTACATTACACACATCGAAATCTAGCCCTAGCTGCGATAGCTTGTGTTATGGGTACTAGATGACTGATAATATTATTATGATATTCTATAATATATGTAAATATAATATAAATGGGAAAACCAGACACTTAAATTTTTTTTCAGACTGAATTTTTTTCATAATTTCGTAAGTTGAGCTGAAGATGCGGAAGTATGTTTATCATGAACCTTGCAGTTACTTAAATGCGAGCGTTAAAGTAAACGTATTTAATACTACTACAATTTAACTATTACTCGTAGTTTATGGCAAACTCTATTTCTTGTATCGCAGTGTTTGAAACAAAACTTCCGGAACAAAATTCAAAATTCAAAAAATTCAAAATTCAAAAATTTTATTCTTTCACATAGGCCTAACTTAGAGGTACTTGCGAAACGTTAAGACTCTACCGCCTCGTTCGGAAAGTAGCACTGCACCGAGAAGAACGGGCAAGAAACTCGGCACTTGCTTTTTTTAAAAATAATATTTTTTACAATTTTGTTTTAAACAATAATCACATTATAATAAGCCTCTTGTGAGCAGACGGAATATACACTTAGATCCAAGGGTCTTTGTCAGCTGAACAGATTTATTTGTGTTTTTTTATTGTGTATATTCTGCAGGGTAGGGGGCAGGACATAAACTGTTTTTCGTACCCCTAATTGAGAAATGATTTGTATGGCAACACAACGCTTGTAGGTGTGACACTATAATAAAGATAAAAAATTAAAGAAAAAGGTTTTTGGTGGAAGATCGAGTTCGACCGACTCGCATTTGGCTGGTTTTTAAACTTAGAATCATCTATTTCAGTTTATGAACTCGACGTGGCCGAAGAAACTTCAGTATACTATACGAATGAAAGAAAATTTTCGTACTGAGACCTATCAATCTGGGATACCAATGTTGATGCCGTTTGAAAGTTATGGTAAGTCTAGATATATAGTTTCATATAATGCAAACATTAATTCAATCAATAATTATTAATATAATTATTTATTTGAGTCAGTTGTCATTTTTGGATTGCACATTATTTATTTTTCTTGAACATATAACTTATCTTTAATTACTATAACCATTGATTAAACATATTAAAAGATCAGCACTTACTGACGTCACGCATAAATTTTTAGGCTCCGTCCTAAAGCCGGATTTTTAATTTGTCAAAACTGTAAAATGGCGCTACTGACAGCGGTATGTGTTTTCAACGGTATCTCTCCGTCCTCTTAGCGTAGCGTATTTCGTCATTGCCTGATCTTTGTTTTCGGTTGCGGTCTCCTTACATCCTGTATATAATACATATACATACATTTAAAAGAAAGAATGTGATTGAGGACTCGAGATATAGTGAACTTTAAATGTCGTTTCTTTGTTATTTCAGGTGAGATAGAAGTGTAATTGTCGTAACTTGATAATAACTAGATAATTGTAAAATAAAACAAAACTTGTAATAAAAAAAAAGTTTGTTATTTCAGGGAAACAATTTGTGTTTTATTTTGGAGATCCTCAATGTCTTATAAAACGACATTTTTGTGAACTAAAAGAAGATGGACCGGCTTCAATTTGAGTTTACAATAATAGCCTCAAATGATGGCAAATCAAATGTATTAGCTATAACCTCAATATCTACTGAAGAAGGAAAATGTTATGTTTTACCCGAGGAACTGAAGCCGGTGAGTCATCATACATATATTGTTAAAACGAACACTTTCACAAAAGTAAAAAATAGCATTAAAAAAAGACACCAGAGTAGAAAAGTATGGATAAAGTTGGATGAAAATCTAAAGAAGACATATGTAGATGAGGAAGGTAATATGCAATTTTTAGATCAATATTTAGATGAAGTGAGCACAACACAAGCAAAGGACAAAAATGACACTTTGCAACAAATCTTGGAACAATTAATAGAAACTACAACTAAGAAAGAAAGTCAACATAACTTAAAACATATCTCAGAAAAATTTATTATTGAAAAATTCACAAGCAAAAATCCTAATGCGATGCAATGGATAGAAATTTTTGAAAAAGAGTGTGCGCGCTTTAATATAACAAAAGATGAGACAAAAATAGATATTTTGAGGTTATTTTTAGATAAACCTTGTTTGGATTGGTATAGCTCGATGATCATAAAACTAACAATAAATTCTGAATGGAGTGAATGGAAAGACAAGTTTTTAGAAACTTTTAAAAACCAAGGATGGGACATAGTCACATATGCTCTCGCATTTAGGTATAAAGAAGGACAGTTAATTGATTATGCCATAAAAAAAGAACGGCTTTTATTAGATATAAACAAATCTATAGATTCCAAAACAATGATAGATCTTATTGCAACTGGTTTACCTGGATTTATCTTAAATAAGTTAAACAGGGATGAACTCAACAACACTACTGACTTGTTCAACGAGATAAGAAAATATGAAGGCACGATATATAAGAAAAACTCAACTAACATAAAGAGCAGTACATTTTATGATAAAAATAAAACTTATGAGAAGAAGTCATGTAAGACTTGTGAGTCTTTGGACAAAGGAATTAGATATCATCCGGAGGAGTCATGTTGGTTCAAGAAAAATAAAAATGAACCTGAAAAAGTTCTTAAAACTAAAAATGTAAACAATAACTCCATAATTGAAGTAGACATAAATACTGAGAAAAAAAACTAGTAAGCACACCATTAATCAAAATCAAGCTTTTATTAGAAAATAAACTAGAAGTGAGTGGTATTTATGATTCAGGCTCACAGATTTCTATAATAAATTCAAGATTAATAAAAGTAAAAGAAAAAAAAGATGATGTGAACATAGCATACATGAAAACGGTTAATGGTGTGAAGAAGATGGATGGCTTGATAACAATAAAAATTAAAATATTTGATTTAGAAGAAGAGGTGGATGTATACATAGTAGAAAATGAAGATTTTGATGATTTCATAATCGGATTAGATATGATAAAGAAATTCAGATTAACCCAAAATGAGAACTTACAGATAGACCAAAAGAAAATAACAAATAAAATAGACAGGATGTCTAAAGATAACAGAAATGAAAATAATAATATAAAAAAATATACAGTAAATTTCAATGAACACATAGAAACAGAGGAATTTATAAGTATGACAGACCATTTAGATAATCAAAAGAAAATTGAGATAGAGAAAATTATAAAGGAATATAAAACAATATTTGCTAAGGACAAGTATGATATAGGTTCAGTTAAAGATTATGAAGCTCGCATAGATTTACAAGTAAATAAATATTGTAGTAAAAGACCATACAGATGTACAATACAAGATAGATTAGAAATTGAAGAGCAAATATCGATGTTACTAAAGAACAATTTAATAGAAGAATCATACAGTCCTTTCGCTGCTCCAGTGACATTGGCGTTTAAAAAAGGTGAAAATAGAAAATCCCGTTTATGTGTAGATTTCAGAGAGTTAAACAAAATAGTTATACCACAAGCTCAACCATTTCCTTTGATAGATGATCTAATTATTAAAACTAGAAATTGCAAGTATTTTACTACACTAGATATAAACTCAGCATTTTGGGCAATACCATTACGGGTGGAAGACAGAAGTAAAACAGGATTTGTCACACAAGATGGCCACTTCCAGTGGACCTGCCTCCCTTTTGGCTTGAAAACATCACCAGCAATTTTCCAGAGAATCTTAAGCAATATTCTAAGAAAACACAATCTCACAGGATACTCTGTTAACTATATCGATGATATTTTGATATACTCGTCTACCTTTGAAGAACATATAAGGCACATTAGAAATGTATTAGAGGCAATAATTAAAGAAGGCTTTAGACTGAAGTTTAAGAAATGTACCTTTGCTTCAGACTCGGTAAAATACCTCGGCCATATAATTCAGAACAATTCAGTAAGACCACTAAAAGACAATTTGATTTCAATAAGGAACTTTCCAACTCCTAAGACGCAAAAGAACATCAGACAATTTTTGGGAAAAATAAACTTCTACCATGACTATATACCAAGAAGTGCAATTATTTTAGATCCATTACACAATTTATTACGAAAAAACGAGAAATTTGTATGGTCAGAGAAATGTGAAGAAGCATTCAATCTGATAAAAAGATATTTATGTTCGCAACCGGTCTTGGAAATATTCGACGAAGACTTACCAATCAAAATCTTTACCGATGCATCTTTGGAGGGCATTGGAGCAATATTAAAACAGACACAACTAGATGGTAAAGACAAACCGGTGGCATATTTCTCAAAAAAATTGAATATGTTCATTCAATTTTTTTGAGAAATATGCCACCGGTTTGTCTTTACCATCTAGTTGTGTCTGTTTTAATATTGCTCCAATGCCCTCCAAAGATGCTGTGCTGGTGCCAAAAACGGAAAAAGGCTATATATTTAGAATGTCTTGCTATGAAAGAAGCTGTTAAATATTGGCAGCACTGGCTCATCGGAAAACAATTCACCATTTACTCAGATCACAAACCTCTAGAGAACATGAACATTAAATGCAGGACAGATGAAGAATTGGGTGATCTCACATACTACCTATCTCAGTATGACTTTACCGTAAAATATATACCTGGTAAAGAAAATGTAGAAGCAGACTGTTTGAGCCGAAACCCTGTATTAGAACCAGAAGATAACAGAGAGGAAACATTGAGAATAGTTAATTTAATACAAATAAAAGATATAGTTGAAGACCAAGAGAAAAATGAAACAATAAGAGAAAAGAAACAAAATTTATTACTAAAAAATAATATCTATTATAAAAAAATAAAGAAACAGGAAAAGATTATCCTCTCAGAAGAATTTAGTAAAAAACTTATAAAAAAGGTGCATGAAGATTTATGCCATATTGGGATCAGACAACTGCAGAAAAAAATAAGTTCAATATATACGGCTATAAACCTAACAAAAAATATCATAAATATTTGTAAAACATGTGAAATATGCATAAAAAATAAATCAAGATGTCAAAAAAAATTGGATTAATGTCACAACTGGGACCAGCTACCAAACCATTTGAAATAATGTCAATGGATACTATTGGTGGATTTGGAGGATCTAGGTCTACAAAGAAATATCTACACCTTTTAGTAGATCACTACACAAGATATGCATTTATTGCGACTTCGAAAACCCAGAATGCATGTGACTTTATAAATTTAACAAAGAAAGTACTAGAGACAGATGAGATTGGAATTATCCTGACAGATCAATATCCGGGCATAAATTCAAGAGAATTTAAACAATTTTTGCAGGAAAATAATATTAAACTAATTTTTACAGCCGTGAATACACCATTCTCGAACGGCTTGAATGAAAGATTAAACCAAACAATAGTAAATAAAATAAGGTGTAAAATGAATGAGAAAAATAATAAGAGAACATGGACAACACTGGCAAGAGAATGTATACAAAAATATAATGAAACAGAACACTCCGTTACAGGTTTTGCACCAAAATATTTACTGGATGGTACAAATGTCAGTATTCTACCAAATGAATTCAAAACGATGGAAAAGGAAGACAAGTGGATTGCTGATAGAAGATTGGCATTAGAGAATACAATAAAATCTCATGAGTATAACAAGAAAATATTTGATAGAAATAGAAAAATGCAAGAATTTAATGTAGGAGACAATGTATATGTAGAAAATGGAAATAGACTGAATAGAAAGAAATTAGACGAATTAAAAATAGGCCCTTTCAAAATAATAGAGAAAATATCGAATTCCATTTATAGGATTGATACAGGCAACAGAAAAACAGAATCAACATTATTTCATATAACAAAATTGCAACCTGTCATAACAGAGGCTGAAGAAGATGAAGGAGATGATAATGAATATGAAGATGACTTATAAGTACATTTTACAGATATATTGCTTAGAATTTTCGCTCTTAGGGGGGAGATGTAATGAAATGAGTGACATTTCATTCATTTGAATTTGCCGCGCTTCGCGTATCAGCTGTTTGTCGCGTATCTATGATATTGATCTGTGTCGATGATTTAAAATGGCGTGGGACGCGCAGATTGTTTTGTGCATATTATTGTTATAAAAACTAATAGAAAGAATGTGATTGAGGACTCGAGATATAGTGAACTTTAAATGTCGTTTCTTTGTTATTTCAGGTGAGATAGAAGTGTAATTGTCGTAACTTGATAATAACTAGATAATTGTAAAATAAAACAAAACTTGTAATAAAACAAAACTTTGTTATTTCAGGGAAACAATTTGTGTTTTATTTTGGAGATCCTCAATGTCTTATATATATTTCAGGCACGATATACGACCGCTTTATGAAGCTGCAGTGGGCGATCGACTCGAGCTATATAGAGCTGCTGACGGGGCAGCCAGTTCCACAGGTAACGTTAATTTCTCCATAGACAATTTAGCACAATGCAAGGATCTACCCGCCAAATAGAAATTTTATTTGGTTTTTCGCAATTAGTTGGCTAATAAAACATTTTGTAGTTCTGGGAAGTCAACCCACGAACTTCGACGCAGAGGGCATAATATTTTTTTTCATTTTTTTCATAATTACTACCAGTGCGCCATTCGGTCGTCCGAATTTATACTTTCATACCCGCAATTTTATTGTCTTATGCTTACCACGTTTTACTACAAATCGCGAAAAAACAAAATAAAGTTTCTATTTAAAGGGAAGTTTAGTTCCCCCTGAAAGGAAAAGATCAGCGAATAAAAATTATAGTTGAACAAATGTGATTACAGACGATAATGGTTCAAGACTTCCCGTTCGTGAAGTCTGTGGAGAACAGCGTGATAACGTACATATGCGACACTCTGCCGAACCTCTGCTGCCTGTCGCTGCTGCTGGTGTTCGTGTTCCTCATGGCGAGGCTGTTGGAGGAGCGCATCAACGGGATACAGGTGACAGAACAGCGTGATAACGTACATATGCGACACTCTGCCGAACCTCTGCTGCCTGTCGCTGCTGCTGGTGTTCGTGTTCCTCATGGCGAGGCTGTTGGAGGAGCGCATCAACGGGATACAGGTGACAGAACAGCGTGATAACGTACATATGCGACACTCTGCCGAACCTCTGCTGCCTGTCGCTGCTGCTGGTGTTCGTGTTCCTCATGGCGAGGCTGTTGGAGGAGCGCAACAACGGGATACAGGTGACAGAACAGCGTGATAACGTACATATGCGACACGCTGCCGAACCTCTGCTGCCTGTCGCTGCTGCTGGTGTTCGTGTTCCTCATGGCGAGGCTGTTGGAGGAGCGCATCAACGGGATACAGGTGACAGAAACGTCTTTACTTACACACGCCCATACTGCTCACAAGTCATTAGTGCAAGTGAGAAAGCCGCATACTAGGATCGTTCTTTTTTAAATGAAATGTTTTCCCCGAGTTAGAGATGACCCTTTTCTTTCTCTCCAGGAGCTGATAAGGATGGTGGGCGTGTCCCACAACACGCTGTGCGTCTCGCACTTCCTGAACGCGCTACCGGCCGGACTGGTGTACAGCGTAGTGGGCGCCGTGCTGCTCACGGTCACCGACAACCCCTACATGCCGCACTCGTCGCCCGGCTTGATCTTCACCATGCTGCTGCTGCACTTCGTCTCCGTGACGGCGATCGCGTTCGCGGGCAGCTACCTCGTCAGGAACAGTGAGTCACTGACAACCCCTACATGCCGCTCTCGTCGCCCGGCTTGATCTTCACCATGCTGCTGCTGCACTTCGTCTCTGTGACTGCGATCGCGTTCGCGGGCAGCTACCTCGTCAGGAACAGTGAGTCACTGACAACCCTTACATGCCGCACTCGTCGCCCGGCTTGATCTTCACCATGCTGCTGCTGCACTTCGTCTCTGTGACTGCGATCGCGTTCGCGGGCAGCTACCTCGTCAGGAACAGTGAGTCACTGACAACCCCTACATGCCGCACTCGTCGCCCGGCTTGATCTTCACCATGCTGCTGCTGCACTTCGTCTCTGTGACTGCGATCGCGTTCGCGGCAGCTAACTCGTCAGGAACAGTGAGTCACCGACAACCCCTACATGCCGCACTCGTCGCCCTCTTGATCTCCACCATGCTGTTGCTGCACTTCGTCTCTGTGACGGCGATCGCGTTCGCGGGCAGCTACCTCGTCAGGAACAGTGAGTAACCGACAACCCCTACATGCCGCACTCGTCGCCCGGCTTGATCTTCACCATGCTGCTGCTGCACTTCGTCTCCGTGACCGCGATTGCGTTCGCGGGCAGCTACCTCGTCAGGAACAGTGAGTCACCGACAACCCCTACATGCCGCTCTCGTCGCCCGGCTTTATCATCACCATGCTGCTGCTGCACTTCGTCTCCATGACCGCGATCGCGTTCGCGGGCAGCTACCTCGTCAGGAACAGTAAGTCACCGACAACCCCTACATGCCGCACTCGTCGCCCTCTTGATCTCCACCATGCTGTTGCTGCACTTCGTCTCTGTGACGGCGATCGCGTTCGCGGGCAGCTACCTCGTCAGGAACAGTGAGTAACCGACAACCCCTACATGCCGCACTCGTCGCCCGGCTTGATCTTCACCATGCTGCTGCTGCACTTCGTCTCTGTGACTGCGATCGCGTTCGCGGGCAGCTACCTCGTCAGGAACAGTGAGTCACTGACAACCCTTACATGCCGCACTCGTCGCCCGGCTTGATCTTCACCATGCTGCTGCTGCACTTCGTCTCTGTGACTGCGATCGCGTTCGCGGGCAGCTACCTCGTCAGGAACAGTAAGTCACCGATAACCCCTACATGCCACACTCGTCGCCCGGCTTGATCATCATCATGCTGCTGCTGCACTTCGTCTCTGTTACGGCGATCGCGTTCGCGGGCAGCTACCTCGTCAGGAACAGTGAGTCACCGACAACCCCTACATGCCGCTCTCGTCGCCCGGCTTGATCATCATCATGCTGCTGCTGCACTTCGTCTCTGTTACGGCGATCGCGTTCGCGGGCAGCTACCTCGTCAGGAACAGTAAGTCACCGATAACCCCTACATGCCACACTCGTCGCCCGGCTTGATCATCATCATGCTGCTGCTGCACTTCGTCTCTGTTACGGCGATCGCGTTCGCGGGCAGCTACCTCGTCAGGAACAGTGAGTCACCGACAACCCCTACATGCCGCTCTCGTCGCCCGGCTTGATCTTCACCATGCTGCTGCTGCACTTCGTCTCCGTGACGGCGATCGCGTTCGCGGGCAGCTACCTCGTCAGAAACAGTGAGTCACCGACAACCCCTACATGCCGCACTCGTCGCCCGGCTTGATCTTCACCATGCTGCTGCTGCACTTCGTCTCTGTGACGGCGATTGCGTTCGCGGGCAGCTACCTCGTCAGAAACAGTGAGTCACCGACAACCCCTACATGCCGCACTCGTCGCCCGGCTTGATCTTCACCATGCTGCTGCTGCACTTCGTCTCCGTGACGGCGATCGCGTTCGCGGGCAGCTACCTCGTCAGGAACAGTGAGTAACCGACAACCCCTACATGCCGCACTCGTCGCCCGGCTTGATCTTCACCATGCTGCTGCTGCACTTCGTCTCCGTGACGGCGATCGCGTTCGCGGGCAGCTACCTCGTCAGGAACAGTGAGTAACCGACAACCCCTACATGCCGCACTCGTCGCCCGGCTTGATCTTCACCATGCTGCTGCTGCACTTCGTCTCCGTGACCGCGATCGCGTTCGCGGGCAGCTACCTCGTCAGGAACAGTGAGTCACCGACAACCCCTACATGCCGCTCTCGTCGCCCGGCTTGATCATCATCATGCTGCTGCTGCACTTCGTCTCTGTTACGGCGATCGCGTTCGCGGGCAGCTACCTCGTCAGGAACAGTAAGTCACCGACAACCCCTACATGCCACACTCGTCGCCCGGCTTGATCATCATCATCATGCTGCTGCTGCACTTCGTCTCTGTTACGGCGATCGCGTTCGCGGGCAGCTACCTCCTCAGGAACAGTGAGTCACCGACAACCCCTACATGCCGCTCTCGTCGCCCGGCTTGATCTTCACCATGCTGCTGCTGCACTTCGTCTCTGTGACGGCGATCGCGTTCGCGGGCAGCTACCTCGTCAGGAACAGTGAGTCACCGACAACCCCTACATACCGCACTCGTCACCCGGCTTGATCTTCACCATGCTGCTGCTGCACTTCGTCTCCGTGACGGCGATCGCGTTCGCGGGCAGCTACCTCGTCAGGACTATAAGACACCGAGAACCCTTTTAATATTTTCTTTTGACCAGTGACATAAATTTTTGTTTCTCCCGCAGCCCAGTACACAGTGACGGTGGCAATACTGGTGTACGTCTCCTCCACGATACCCAGCACGATCATCGCGAACCGCAAGGTGCCGCAGTGGGCGATACCGCTGTGCGGGCTGCTTCCCCACGAGCCCATGCGCTGGTTCTGGAGCGAGCTTTCCATCTTGGAACAGTATGGTAAGAACCGATGGCCAACCTATGATAATAACATCAAGATGAGCCCATCCGAACTTTTTACGTAAACCTTCTTCATACAAGAAAATGTAGAGCCATGTGTCGAAAGTCCTACGTCGTTGTGTACGTACGAAATACTGCGTAGGCTTACAGCTTACTACTGACGCCGGCTCCTGCTCCCATAAACTGGCGACATTTTTTCGCGCGGTCCGCCGGGTCTATAGTATAGGTGTCTTTGTGGCCAACTCATAGACTTAGATGTCATTATACAACGACCTAGCTGTTTTATGGATGAAAACTATTTTATACTAGCAGCTGCCCGAGGTTTCGCTCACGTGAATTTCAGTTCTTTGCTAATCCCGTGGGAATGATAAATGATCCCGGGATAAAAGTAGTATGTATGTAGTAGTAGCGGTTTGAAAGAGTAACAAAGATCCATCCATGCATACTTAAACTTTCGCGTTTATATATTACTAGGATAGGATAGAAAGAAAGAAAGAAATACATTTATTTTGCATTATGCCACACATTACAATGGAGATACATTTATGTACTACAACGATGCCTGAAGCCTCCCCCACCCGGGCAAAAATATCAATCGTTGCCCAAGTGGCGGCAGCTCCAGACACCGCCTGCAATGTGTGGCACAACCCAGAAATGGACCCCAACTCAGCATGGTCCTGTGTGCTCTCCATACATACCATAGGCACACAGCGCTGATTTTCAGTCAGGATCCATGACTGGATGACGCCACGAACTCCATAGGATAGGATAGAATCCAATGAAATACCCGCAAATATATAGACCGCAAGTATATATTTTAATTGTCATTAAAATATATACTTGCGGTCTAACCTCTGCCCACTGCGGTAATCTGACCCCTGTCCACATGTTAAAAGTGGATCGTTAACATCAGGTAGCGGCGTGAACATGGACACGATCGCTCACGTGCGCAGCGACAACAGCGGCTCGGTGCTGCTGTGCTACGGTATGCTGGTGCTGCAGAGCGGCATCTTCTTCAGCCTCGCGTGGTACCTCGCGCGCGTCAACCCCGGTCCCTACGGCACCGCGCTGCCGTGGAACTTCCTCTTTCAGGTGAGGCTCCAAAAATAGTCTGGCTGTCAAACTCCTCGACACCAGAGACTGCACAGTTCGCCTAAAAAGGACACAACTGACCAACATTGTTTAAGACTTTTTTCAAATAAGGGATGCTGCATTATTGGATGTGCTAAACCCAAAAAGACTCAACATTATAGACCTCAAATCTAATTATGGTCAAAAGACTGATCTCAGATAGAGGGAAAAAAAAGGTGAGGTTCTTCTACTTTTTACACAACTACCCAAAAAAGGAGTGTA
The DNA here is from genome assembly GCA_963855885.1 of Coenonympha glycerion. Taxonomy (NCBI): domain Eukaryota; kingdom Metazoa; phylum Arthropoda; class Insecta; order Lepidoptera; family Nymphalidae; genus Coenonympha; species Coenonympha glycerion. The sequence continues at coordinate 2,251,152 of OY979646.1, forward strand.
ATGTTTTTAGGGTTCATGTATGTATGTATGTATGTATGTATGAGAGTTTCTTTATTCCACCATATTACTTCTGATCGGCTGAAGATATTTTGACATACGGGGTATCGTGAGAATCCTTACATCATTCCGGAACATGGCTATATTTTTTGGGAAAAGTTGTTTTACTTGCGTATATTATTTTGTTCGGTTGGAATCTTGGAACTTCATTTTGAAGCGGATATCTTCAACAGTATAGGTTATATTGTATACACGCTAAGTTTGGAAGACGGTGGCGCCAAAACTAAAAACAGTACTCGTCGTCTTCGTTTTAGCCGATGGACGTCCACAGCTGGACCAGGCCCGTGACACTCAGTACAAATAACATAACTTAACTACCTACACTACTACTAAAATGCCGGCCCTATAAGTATTCATTTCTATGTGTGAGTAAATGTCAACGTAGCCCATTAGGGCTGGCAATACTCGACGTGTACGTGGCGACGACGCGACCGATACACAATGCCACGGTGACAACTTGCAGCCCGCTGTAAAACATTAGAATTGCGGTACAAATGCAATACTTTGTTTAGTTATTTCATTAAAACTAATTATATAATATTTCATTGTGTTTATCTATAATTTAATTAATTTCTAAGGATAAAATTAAAACAGAAATATATATTTATTTTATAAGTACATAGCGTTTTTTCGCGGCTTCACTGACCTGAATTTTGGAGTTTCACAAATTCCGTATGGACTGTGGATTATTAGGGATAAAAAGATAGTAATGTGTTAATGAAAGTTAATATAATATCTTCATTCGAATTTGCAGCCAAATCGGTACAGTACGTACCTAGTTGCGGCATGAAAGAGTTACAACTTACAAACATCCAAACCCACAAGCTTTCATATTATAATTCATATTCATTAAACAATAGGATATAATAATAGGATACTTATAAAAATCACTGCAAAAATAATTAATTACCGTTCCTTGCCCATATGATTTTTTCATTTGTTAAGCAAAATCTGAGAAAACTTTATTAATCCTCCGGTTTTTCATAAATTATACTAATAAAAAAATTGTCATCTATAAAGGTATGTATTAATTTACAATCAGCAGCCCTATGATGATAAAGTTATGAATTTGTGGCAAACCTATTGAAATAACGCACTCGCGAAGACAGCGCCCACGAGTACCACCCGACGCGTCGCGCTCGTCGCTCTGGGGTAATACATTGACGGGAGGGTGTGAATGTCCCTTCTTTACGTTAGTATTATTATATATTCGTTGGCTGGACATAGGTCTCCTGGAATGACCGCCAAACACCATCATGCGCCGTGTGGCGCAAGCGATTCCCCGCGACTTTTTTTATGTCGTCCGTCCTGGTGGGGGGTCTGCCGATACTGCGCTTTCCGTTGCGTGGCCGCCATTCCAGCACCTTGGGTCCCTAACGTACATTGGTCCTGCGAGATATGTGCTCCATGTGTTAAAAATAGTACTACTGTATTTCAAAATGCTCGTCATGGAAAAGGATAGCACTATTGTAGAGATTTTGCACCAATGCATGGTGGACTATTTATTTTTAATGCACTCTTCATCACAATACGAGTATCAAAGGTTAAAAGCTTGTTTCCAAATTTTTTTACTCGTTATTTATTATGATGTTGAGGTTGTGTCATCTGTGTAATACTGCTCGCAGCGCCAGTACTGGTGCGCGTCGCGGGTGCGGCCCGACGAGAAGGCCGAGGAGATGGAGGAGGTGGACGTGACGGACGCGCAGCACTTCGAGCCCGCGCCCAAGAACGCGGAGATCGGCATCAAGATCGAGAACGTGTCCAAGGTGAGCAGTGGGGTATTGTACGAGGAACTGCTCGCAGCGCCAGTACTGGTGCGCGTCGCGGGTGCGGCCCGACGAGAAGGCCGAGGAGATGGAGGAGGTGGACGTGACGGACGCGCAGCACTTCGAGCCCGCGCCCAAGAACGCGGAGATCGGCATCAAGATCGAGAACGTGTCCAAGGTACTGCGGTCATCTCTGTAGAGCTAGCGTGAGCAGGGGACTGTTTTATCCATAATATTTTTATGTAATTTTTTTCTGCAGATATTCGGAAAGCAACGCGCTCTAGACAACGTGACGCTGGACGTGTATAAAGGCGAGATCACAGTGCTGCTTGGCCACAATGGTGCTGGAAAAACCACCCTAATGTCTATTATCACAGGTACGTGACTTGTATGGCTTAGATTAGATGACAATTATCACGAAGTACGAGAGGTTTCCTGGGACAGCGAGTTGGAATGAAGTCACACTTCAAGATTCAGTGTACCTACGATTGCGAATACGTGTATGTACTATGTTTTCATATGAGTAGTTCAATCCACGAAGACGCGCCCTACTCCTACCTAGCTCCTTACAAATCATGATACATAAGCGACTGTGAAGGATTCGTCTTCGTTGATTGAGCTACCATCTACTATTGAGCGACTAATTCGCCCTTTTTTGGCCTTGTTCTCATGCGATAAAAATCAATAATTTAAGATATATTATTTTTGCAGATATATATGTATCTTTTACGCAGGAATGTTCGGCGCGACCGAGGGGACCGTGTACGTGGAGGGTATGGATACGGTGCACCAACGCGACGAGATGCGCAAGATGTTGGGCCTGTGTCCGCAGCACAACCTGTTCTTCTCCGACCTCACTGTGCTGCAACACGTCATGTTCTTCAGTATGGTGAGTAGGAGTGTTCGGCGCGAGCGAGGAGAAGTACTGTGAGCCAGCACGACGCGATACGTAAGATTCTGGGCCTGCTTTGATCAGTTTCGATAGTTATAGGTCTCCCACATATGAGAGTACAGCCAAATCAAATTGCCAACAACTCTTTTTCGATATGCGGGTATCGCTGCTGAGATTAATTAACGCTTTTGAGGCATAATCAACTGTTAACTTTTTTGACTAAATTTCTTATGGGTGAAAATAGTAGTTATTATATTGCTTGCGTATCTTAACTGTATAACCATTTTGAACTTGCAGTGGTAAATTTTGAAATTTACGCTTTTAACTTCCTATTTGATAAAAAAAGACTACTGTTCCCTATAATCTTACTAATTTTGTCCGCAGCTAAAAGGTGCGTCGTACTCCGAAGCCAAGAAGTCATCTATAACGCTTCTAGAACGACTGGGTCTCGGCGACAAGTTGTCTTGCAACAGTGGGCAGTTGTCTGGCGGCATGAAGCGTCGCCTGCAGCTGGCGTGTGCTCTGGCGGGAGAGGCCAAGGTGTTGGTGCTTGACGAACCCACCTCGGGCTTGGACGTGGAGACTAGGCGGGAACTGTGGGACCTTTTGTTGGTATGTTATTGTGTTACGAATGAACTTTATTACGAGCAGATTAGGACTCATAATCGCTAGTTACAGGCAATATTGTTACTTTATTCCCTTCTAAAGCAGCATGTGCACGTAGAAATAATTTTGTCGTCTGTTGTTGATCACTTTTCTCTGTGTTTCGTATGGATTAGAAAGAGAAAAGCGATCGACAGAATTATCTCTACGTTCACATCCTAGCGCTGGTGATAAAACCGTTGGGTGGTCGGCCTTATAACTGGACGTCCTTCGGCTGAAACGTTCGTTTGCTGAATGGACGTCCAGTGCTAGACAAAGGCCTCCTGCAATGATTTCCACACGGTCCTGCGCTACTTATTCCAGCACCTTTCCGCGACTCTTTTAATGTCGTTAGTCCATCTGGTTGGAGGTCTGCCAATACTGCGCTTACCCGTGGCGGGGTCGCCATTCCAGCCCTTTGGGTCCCCAACGTCCGTCGGTTCTTCGAGTGAAACCTAAGGTTGTTTGACACAAAGCTTTACTTACAGTCTCTGCGCGGGTCGCGCACTGTGCTGATCAGCACGCACTTCATGGAGGAAGCGGAGGCGCTGGGAGACCGCGTGGCTGCCTTGCATGCTGGTCGGCTACGCTGCCACGCGACTACCATGTATCTCAAGCGGGCACTCGGTACGTACTACGTCATAAGAATCGTGGGTGCTGATCAGCACACAATTTATACACACAATGAAGTAGTTTGGATTGAGAGACTGCCACAAAAACTTATTAAAAATATTTTCATATAGTATCTTAAATCGCTTGTAAGATATCGACACGCCGTTTATGTCCTAATTAGCCGAAAGCCTTCAGTAGGGGACGATATATACATGCTTGAAAAAATATCACAAGAAGCTCATATCCTGAGGGAACTATAAAAAATTTACCATAAAATAATGTGTTGTTTATAAATGTACCATAAATTTTAAGTGACATTCCTAAAAACAGCTGATTCAATATGAATGAACTGGAAATAATAAAATTGTATTACGATAGCCAATCCATATGATGTTTTTTGACATCACAGTTAGGGTTGCTAAAAATATTTTTTCTAAACTTTAATATTATCATGTTACTTGCTGCTACGGAACCCTTCATGGACGAGTCCGACTCGCACTTGGCCGCTTTTTCTTAATAATAATAATAATATAAAGTTTCATGAATACGTACCTAGTTGTACAATCAAAAGGACGATTTAAACTGTAGATATTTCGACCCAGTGGCAGTTTAAATCGTCCTTTTGATTGTGGTATGCAAATAATAATTAGTTAAATAATAAGTTTTGTATTGAAAACAAAATATAAATAATTGCGACTTTTTATCTTCATTAATGAGTTTCTAGGATCAAGTACAAAGGTTAGCTGCGGGTACATTACACGAAATAACCTACACCTCGTATATTTCATTCTCCAGGTGCGGGCTACCGTCTGTCCTTCACGACCATCGGCTTGCCCAACGAGCCGGCGATCACGGCCGCCATTACCTCGCAGGTGCCCGACGCCACCGTCAAGGAGACGTCCCTCAACTCCATCTCCTACAACCTGCCCGCCAAGAGCAGCGACAAATTCCCCGGGCTCTTCAACGCGCTGGAGGTGCAGCGATCGGAACTCGGCATTGACTCCATAGGCGTCGGCATATCCACTCTGGAAGAGGTGTTTTTGAAGTAAGTGAAGATGATACTTTGTATTGTCTATTCGTACCAAAGACCTAGGAATCAATAAGGACTGGCCCCGTCTACAAAATTTAGCGTGACAATTTTTTGATCAGTCAAGTGGCGTATACCCAGGCTAGTAACTCGTCACATTACCTTTTGACAACAAATCTTGGCGCTCATAATGGCGCCGCATGTCACGCAAGGCTAGAATGAATGAATGGGGTCTCGATAACTAAAAACAGGTCAAGCTGTTTGGGAGCAAATAGCAAGTTTTGTTAAAAAATTTAAATTTTGAAAACACGAGAATTTTGAACACACAGACGCGTCTAAAAACAGGAAGAGACTCGAGAAATTTTTGACAACCTCCCTCGCTGGGAGGTCACTGGTTCAATTCCCGCCATGGACAATTTTTTATGTCATTTCTTAATCGGCTCACATCGGGTTTGGTGGACGCGGCTAGTTACCACCCTTCTGTCGCAAGAATGCTCACCAACGCATCCATTTTTATAAGGAGCTAACTAAATCTATCAATTTGACGTTTCAGACTATGCAGTGACGTCACAACAACGTTTTCTGAAGACGCCGTGGATGGAGACACTGCAGGTAGGATGGTTTTTTAGTAGGAAGTAGTGATTTTAAAACAAAATTTCACTTTATCCCCTTTTTGTATATTTATAAGGTAACCTGTCTGTCGGTATTCTATAGAATATATTTCAGAGAGCGTTCTCAAAAACTTGAATTTGGTTCCCCGTCACCTTTTTAACCGACTTCAAAAAAAGGAGGAGGTTCTCAATCGTCGGAATCTTTGGGTATTATTTGAAAGAGTAATATTTTCGAAGTTGTCCTATGGTCATCAGGTCAGGATCTGATCATGGGATCTTAGTGAAATCGAGGGAACTCTTCAAATTTTACTAGTATACTTGAAGCAAGTTGGGTATTTTTTATAGTTACTGGTGCATTTGCTAGCAGATACTGATTTGATGCCTAAAGTCATCAAGTCAGGGTCTGATGATGGGATCTTGGTGAAATCAAGGGAACTCTTGCTAGTATACTTGAAGCGAGTTGGGTATTTTGTATAGTTACTGGTGCATTTGCTAGCAGATACTGATTTGAAGACTAAAGTCATCAAGTCAGGGTCTGATGATGGGATCTTGGTGAAATTGAGGGATCTCTTCAGATTTTATTATCACACCTCAAGCGATTTGGGTATTTTTACAACGCCTTGTGCATTTTATTGTTTTCCACGAAAAAGTAAAAAATAAAAATGGGAAATGCTTTCCAAAATACCAACTTCAAATGCCACTACAAAGAGTGAAATAGTTTTTAAAGTAGGTACCTACACCAATTCGAAGTCGGGCAATGTTTCATACAATCCCTAATAGTCCTTCTTACTTACTTGATGTGCGAAGAAATGACGAAGTCTCTATGACCTCCCGGACATAATCTCAGATAAATGTATTTTATACGCTGATGACATTTCAATAATACTGACTTACCCAAATAACGCGGATTCACAAACCGACATAAACAATAAAATCCAATTAATTATAAAATGGTTGACTATAAATAATTTAACCGTTAATTTATCTAAAACAAATTTCATTCAATTCAGTAATTACAACAACTACAAAAATACCACCTCAAAAATTAATCTTAATTATCAAACCATAAAAATACATGAGACAAATGAGGTAACATTTTTAGGTATTACTCTAGACAAATACTGCAACTGGAAGTCACAGGTCGATAAAGTATGCAACAAAGTGAACAAGTTTGCCTTCGTTCTTAATAAATTACGGTGTACATCGTCTGTGACAACAGTTCGAACGGCATACTTTGGCTATGTACACTCTGTGCTGAAATACGGTCTTATAGTATGGGGAAATTCAACCCATGTAGGAAGGGCATTTATAGCCCAAAAAAAATGTATACGCGCGATGTGTGGCAAATTACCCTGGGAGTCATGCAGACCCTTGTTCAAGAGTCTGGGAATCCTAACACTACCTAGCATGTATATTTATGAAATAGCAATTTTCGTTAAATTAAATCTCCAGTATTTCATACAGGCAAACGATAAATTCCCACGGAGTGCAAGAAATAAAAATAGATTGCTGTACCAAAAGATACCAAGAACAACCCAGTACTTAAAAAACTGTGGAGCCATGTGTGTAAGAATATTTAACGCACTACCGAGAATCATCACAGACATCAAACAAATAAATAAATTTAAGCAGGAGCTAAAGAGTTGGCTGCTACAAAAAACATTTTATTGTAATAATGAATTATTTGACGGGATTTATTAATTATTTAAAGGGTTAAAATGTAATATATAGCAATATAAATTTACTAATTCATTTATTGTTTAAAATTCAATTTGTTTTTTATTGTTATTATTGGTTAGTTAAGTAACTTTTAAAATTGATATAGATTACCTGATAAGGATCTCTTATATATTGATGCTTTTGCATGCCTTAAAAAGGTCAAAACATTGACACGTTTGAAATTGTAATGACATCTAAAGTCTATTCAATCTCGAGCGATACCAGACGTAAACAAACCGACTGCCAGGTGTCATTCGCTTAAGCAGGGTTGCGCAACCTTTTTAACGTATACTAATTTTTCAAATTTAAAATAAATTTATGTTTTGACAATAATATCGTATTGTTTGAATTTTTTTAATGATATCTTGAAACTAGATTTAACATAAGTGAAAGTTTCGTGTTACGCGCCACTTCAGTGCCTCACTAGATGCACGCTGAGTGGCACGTCAGGTCATGCAGCGCCACGCCATCCACGCGAATGGACGCTATTCTATACAATCGCTTCGAATGTTGAGACAAGTGACACGTCAATATCACGCGTCAATTAAAATATTTATTCTAGGTTTATGATTAGGGGAACAAAATAAAATATAAAATATTATCCAAATGTTTACGATAACCCCCATGACATGCTTTGACCTTAAAAGCGAAAGTCGTGAGCGGTGCGGCAGATAGCAAACAAACAAGATAGAAAGAGATAGTCATATTTTGTTTGTTCCGTCGTCGCTACTACTAAATGATCGGCTTTTGTTTACGTCTGGTCTCGCGTTTCGTTGAAAAGACTTTACTTGACATGTTTTTTATGCAAATAAAAGAATTGATTGATTGATTGATTGACTTTGAATCTTCATTTCTTCGCTCATCAAGTAAGTAAGAAGGACTATTAGGAATTGTATGAAACATTGCTCGACTTCGAATTGGTGTAGGTACCTACTTTAAAAATTATTTCACTCCTTGTAGTGGCATTTGAAGTTGGTTTTTTGGAAAGCATTTCCCATTTTTATTACTATACAACTAAAAGGCATCATTACTTAGTTGACGTATCAAAGACATAGTTGACGTACCAAAGACACGTAGGTACGAAGTGGTTTGATACCTCGTCTCTGATGTGCACTGCCAGGGTCTAGAATGCCCTCCCAGGCACTGATTTTCCCACCACTTACAACCTTCAAGTCAAGAATGATTAGGCATTTTTTAGGCAAGCGCTCTCCACCTTAGACTGTATCATCGCTCTCCTGCAGATTAGGTGTGATCACACTCAAGCGTTAGCCTATACCTTAGTTAACAAAAGTCAAAGTATTTTAATATCACATAGGCCTAACGGACAGGATCTTGTAAAACGTCAATATGATATTTGTCGCATATGTGTGGTGATAACTACAAGTCGACTTAAAGCTAAGTTTACGCGCCCTGCACCGAAAGAAGAATAAATACAAATAAGTCGTAACTATTTTCTATCACAGAGCCAATATTCGTGACGCTATCCGGAATAGCGTTGTACGCGCATCAACTGCTGCAGCTCATGAAACGACAGCTCATGTTCCTGTGGTCTAAGAAAATTACCTTCTTTATTATGGTGAGTAACAGAGAAAAACCTGAATCAGATCACAGAGATAACAAAACTATGGAGGCGACCTTCATTCATTCTAGCCAGCCTTGCATGACATGCAGCGCCTTGATGAGCTCATCCCTTAGGTACGATGGATTTTCCGGGATAAAAAGTAGCCTATATGTTAATCCGGGTCTATGTGTTAAGCTATCTATGTTCCAAATTTTAGCCAAATATCTGTAGTTGCGGCGTGAAAGAGTAACATATATCCATCCATCCATACTAACAAACTGTCGCGTTTATAAGATTTATTTGATTGATAAACATTTTGATTTTGAATGGAGGTTCTCATTCCAGCAAGTGATATCACCGATAGTGCTGATCTTCGTGTTCACGTACATATCGAACAACATCATATTGTCGACGGTCGATCGCGACATGAAGCTCACTATGAACCTGGATCTGTACAACATGGCGGACCGCCGGGTGCTGTACAGCGTGACGGAAGGCGACGTCAAACAACGGTTCGTCGGACAGAAGTACCGCTTCGTGGACTTCAAGAGTGTGCCCGATGTTGCTGAGGGTGAGACTTTGCTGTCCATTGACTAAGGTCCACTTGCGCGAAACGTGGGTTAAATATTTACATTTTTAACCTTGGATTCAAAGTTTTGACAACTCACTCTGGGTTAGTGTGTTAATTCTGAGTTAACCCGGGTCGGCGCAAGTGGGCCTTAGGGTCAATTTGACTATAGGCCTACTTAACCCTTAGCCACGGAGAATCACACCCATGTTACATAGCGGACTGGAGGGTGCTAAGTAGCTTTTTCTTTCTTCTAAATCTATTCTTTTATTCTATTCATTTTACAAAATTCTTGGTACTGTTAAGTTTTAACGACTTATTTTGCTGCGCATTCCTCTTTCTTCAATGACTTAAAAAAAGAGAAATGTTCATCTCGCAGACAAACCACTTCGTGGATTTCAAGAATATCGTTGCCCATTGAATAACGAGTGAAATTAATGGTTTATCTTACCCGATTTGCTCTATGTGAGACAGGACATAAGCTCCAAAGAAGTTATATAAGATAGAAAGTATTTGACTAATGAAACTTTTAAATAAAGGTTATTTTAATGTAGTAAAGTACCTACTTCTTCCAGCGATGCTTGATATCGGCCGCAAGAGTATACTGGAATACCAACATTACCTGGCTGGATATGAGATCAACAGCACACATGCTAAGGTTCGTTTAATTCACATAAGTTCACAAAGCATTTAACTTGCAAGGAAAGGTTATTAAAGACTAAACCACTTCAGGTAGAGTAACCGCCACTGCGGTGGTACCTATGGCGGAGAGGAGAGACAATTTGAATGACCAATGAGATTTCGATATTTCCACACCCCCCTGCCTCTTGTACTGCAGTTCTTAAGTCCGCATAAGCGGGACATTCAAAACTAGCATGTCTCGGAGTGTCCTCCTCTCCGCAGAAGTAGCATTTTTCTATTGGAGCATTCCCGATTGCGAAAAGGTTGTTGAACACACCGAACAGCCAACGGTCCACCTCTCCGTGTATGCAAAACTTTAAGATCTCTATTGAATTCTCGTGTCCAAGATCTTTTTCCCACTGCCGACCAATCCGTCATCCAATCCTCCAAAATTTTAACACACTTTCGGGAACATTTTTGTTAACTCTCAGGCATGCAGGTTTCCTCATGATGTTTTCCTTCACCGCTAAGCAAGCGATATTTAGTTTTCTTAAAACGCACATAACTCGGAAAAGTCAGAGGTGTGTGCCCAGGATTCGAACCCGCGACCTCCTTATGAGAGGCAGAGGTCAAAACCACTGAGCTATCACTGCTTTTTCAAACTTCGACTGGCAGGCTCTCTGACTAACTTGCCAATTGGGACAAAATCTGCAATCACCAGCACGTCTGTGGAGATTGTATAGTAGGCTGCGCAAATACTTATCCCGATGCGCCTTTGTCCCGCTTCTAGTTTCTGACGGTAGAGTTCTACCTTCATTGCTCCCTCAAATATTGGTGCCCCGTATGGAATGCAATAACCCCCCTTTTACTTCATCAAGGGCTTTTTTTGGCAACAATCTGTTTAAAGCTTCCGTAAGATTGTGTTACGATAACTTCTCGATGGATGCTACGCAATTCTCATCCTCGCTACACATCTCCTAGATAATAACCAGAGAGCTTCGTAGCTCATCTCCTCTCTTCTTGTCTCTGCTTTGGTGGAATTCGGGCTTAACACGTGTCCTGGTTACAGGCGCTATACACGACGCTGTACCGCCACGCGGCGCCAGTGTCGCTGAACCTTCTATCGAACACGCTCGCCGGGCTGCTCATCCCGTACGCGCTGGAGGACACTTTCACCGTCGTCAACCACCCGCTCCAGGCCCACCCGCTGTACACCAAGCGCCCTGACTACACGCACGCGAAGGACCTCACCTTCTGCATCTTGTGGACGCTCGGCATTGTTTTTGGTGAGTTCCATTGTTAAGTGAAGGCCAGCAGCTCTAGCTATATGTCCCATCCATGCAATTTTAGGGTTCTGTGACTCAAAAAAAAACGGAACCCTTATAAGATCGCTTCGTCGCTGACCCTGCTGTCGAACTCGCTCGCCGGGCTGCTAATCCCGTACGCGCTGGAGGACACCTTCACCGTCGTCAACCACCCGCTGCAGGCCCACCCGGTGTACACCAAGCGCCCCGACTACACGCACGCGAAGGACCTCACCTTCTGCATCTTGTGGACGCTCGGCATTGTTTTTGGTGAGTTCCATTGTTGAGTGGAGGCCAGCAGCTCTGGCTATATGTCTCATCCATGCGATTGTAGGGTTCTGTGCCTCAAAAAAAAAACGGAACCCTTATAAGATCGCTTCGTCGCTGACCCTGCTGTCGAACACGCTCGCCGGGCTGCTCATCCCGTACGCGCTGGAAGACACCTTCACCGTCGTCAACCACCCGCTCCAGGCCCACCCGCTGTACACCAAGCGCCCCGACTACACGCACGCGAAGGACCTCACCTTCTGCATCTTGTGGACGCTCGGCATTGTTTTTGGTACGTTTCAATGTTAAGTGGAGACCTGCAGCCACAGACTTGTATACTAAAGACAGGGCGAACAGCGCGAAAAAATGTCGCCAGTTTAAGGGAGCAAGAATGACTATTTTGCACTCTCCCCGGTCAGTAGTCAGTATAGGTAGATAGGTAAAGACCTGTTTCTTTTTTTTTAATTAACAATAATATGGCAGGCAAGGTGACCACAGACACAAAGATAAAAAAATATAAAAAAATAAACATGTATATCGCAGGAGTTTCGACAGATGGTGCTACATTTTCTTGTATGAAGAACGTTATGTAAAATGTTCGGATGGGCCTATCTCGACTATTTTTATCTATTCCTGCAGCTGTTATAGCGGCAATCGATGCAGATACCTACCTTGATGATCGATCAACCTATAGCTTGGGCAGAAAGTAACCAATAATTGTCTGGTTAGCGATCGCAATTAGATTTAGTATAATCGACACATCCAGCGAGTGACGGTTGATTTATATTGTAAAACATGCATTGACAAAAATCGTAACCTAGCCAAGTTGCAATTTTGACGACGACTAAGTATATAGCAACTTATAGAGTTAGAGACGTATTTTTCTAAATATTAGCAATAATTCCCATTCATTTTTTGAATTCGATTGGAGAGTGATACAAACGCAATCTTATAACGCATGGATGAGACGTATGCTCGTTTTTACTAACATTTTAAGAGACGCCTAAGCTCTTATGTGACAGTTGTTGTAAGTGAAAAATGTCACCTTTCGGCTTAGCCGTTTCATAAAGTGTTAGTGAAAACGATCAATAGATTTTTCCGGCACAAAAAGTAAGCTGTTTATGCATAAAAAGTACCTTATCAAGGGTATGATCTATCTCCATTCCAAGTTGCAGCCAAATCGGTTCAGTAGTTGCGTCGTAAAGGATTAACACACGTAGGTACGTCGCACACTCTTACAAACTTTCGTATTTATAAAGTAGCCTCTACACAATGGCGTATGCTGGCTCACTGCAGGCCATCGCCATTGTGTACAGGGGGAAATGGTATACAATGGTAGACACTGATCAACGATGGCGCGCGATCGGGAAGTTGTCGGTTTTTGGCGCACACTTCAAAGGAATCGTGGCGTTGCGTGCTCGGTGGTGTTCACACAATGGCCCATTGCTTGTTCGTAACCGACCGCTGATACGAATAGTGCACTCTTTTGGCGATATTTTTTTGCAAAATATATTCGAAATTACTAGTTAACATTGTATAAATATTTAAAATAATCTCGACCAAGAATTATATTGAAAATAAATAGCCGCGGCCGTAACTACTTATACGTCCATCGCAAGAGCCTCACCAGGCAGCAATGAGGCATGCGCCATTGTGTGAACACCAAGTGATCTTGGCCTACAGTTGTGCGTTGCAAAGCATGGCCCATCACAAGCCATTGTGAAGAGGCGAATTAACATTAATGTGATTATATGTATTTATTGTTCACAGTGTTTCTCACAACGGTCATAAACAGCGTGTCGCTGCCTTGCAAAGAGCGCGTGACGGGCGCGAGGCACATACACGTCATGACCGGGTGCCCGCCCGCGCTGCACTGGGCCGCCACGCTGGCGTCACACTTACTTTTATACGCGGTCGTGCTGATGCTGCCCATCGTCGTGTGCGCGGCCGCGTTGGAGCGAGACGGCACTATCAACCAACCTGACTTCCTCGGTTCGTGTGTTTCTACGATGAATAATAATAAAAAAAGGCGTGTGGCACTCGGAGACTGCCGCGGTAAAGCTATTGCATAGAATTTAAAGTTATTTTTAGTTTTGCCATCAATCGAAAAGTAGAACTTTTGGTACCAGGTGCAATTTCACAAACTTTTTAGTTTTTAGTTTGACATCTATCGAAAAAGAGCAGAACTATTTAATGACTTTTTGAAATATCACGCACGTGATATTGACGCACGTGACATTAAAAAGTTCTGCTATTTTTTGATAGATGGCAAACTAAAAACTAAAAAGTTGTGGAGTTGAGCTCCTTGCTTTCATGCTAGCCTAGTACCAAAAGCTCTACTTTAGGAGTGGCAGATTATGTTCGTTACGGTTTTTCTGGATTCGGTCCACCCGTCAAGGCCCGCGATAGAAGCTATGCAATAGCTTAAAAATTGTTTTCCATTTTTGAAAATGGCTCCTCACATTCACCATATTGACTTTTTCTAAAAAAATATAGGCTATTTTATAAACATAGGCTATGTTACTCGGAATGATGTAAGGATTCCAAATCTCTTCAGTCTTTCAGAAATTATGGTGGAATAAAGAAACTCACATATAGTCGCAGAATGAAAAGGTTCGTCACCTTAGTGTCTATTTTCGCTTGCACTAGTACTGCAAGATTCTATAATGTCAACACACCAAAACAATCGACTAGTGCAAACGAATCTGTTTGAAAATTGACGAACCTTTTCGTTCCCTTACTGTCTTCTTCTTCTTAGTCGTTCATTCTTGACAGAGTGATCGTGGTTATATTTTACGTACGTAGTTACGATGTCTTATTATGTGCCACTGTTGCCTTAGCGATAGTTCTCCAGCGGCTCCTATTGGCGGCATTGCGAGAACATTCAATAATTGAGGAATTTGTAGCACTCCGGATTAGATCAGTCCACCTCGTTGGGGATCGACCACGTGGACGCGTCCCTTCCACTCGCCCTTGAGCCACCAGATGTTCGATAGTATCTGTTCTTCTTGATATGTGGCCAAAAAACTTAAGGATTCCCTTACTGTACATTAACTTAAGGATCCCTTACTGTACATACATACATATAGACAGACGTCTGTTACAGACCACAGCCTTAGTAGTTGTGCCTACGACTTCATTTCGCAATGTGTTTGGATGGTAAAGCAACGTTTCCAATCGGCAGGTGTGCTGGTCCTGGTGCTGGTGGTGGGCTGCGCGGCGTTCCTGTCGTTCATGTACCAGACGAGCTGCATATTCGCGGAGCGCGGCGCCGCCATAGTGCTGACCGCGTGCGTCGTCCTGTTGGGTGAGTTGTAACAACCCACTTTGTATGTTCCACTGCTGGGCACGAATCACCTCCAAAAAGAGAATGACCAAAGTATCAAGTTTTCTCATTAACCATACCCAAAATAGTCTAGGAAAATAAAATAAGGTTTTTTAAGAACTATAGACACTTAGAATTTGTTTTTCATATCCGGAATTTAATTGTACATACAAAAAGTTACTTTATTTTCGATGCACATTTTGTGTCACACTGATTTTACTAAGAAGTACTACTTGTTTGTTTGCCTATAACTCTAGAATCCGGATATTAATTAAAAAAGTAATAATTGTAATTTGTAGGAGTTAATGTGGAGACCGTAGTCTATAAATATCCCACCAAAAACATAAATGTAAAAAAAGGAGAGCCAAGTTCAATAGAAAAATTAAGCTTGGCTGTCGGCTTCGCCGCAAAAAGAATGGAGATCTAAATGAGTGCCAAGTTCTATGTAAAATCGAAATTTGTATTTATAGGAACAAAAAAACAATATGAACAATTATTAAACTCTATTTTTTTGCTTTATTGAATACCTATAACAATTGCTGTTATTCAAAAATGTTAGATCTTAAAGTAGGTTAGATTTGACTTGGCCAGTTTTCATTACATCAGTCATTTTATAAAGTTATACAACATTTTAATTCCGATAAAAACTCGCCAAGTCAAATCTAACCTACTTTAAGATCTAACATTTTTGAATAACAGCAATTGTTATAGGTATTCAATAAAGCAAAAAAATAGAGTTTAATAATTGTTCATATTGTTTTTTTGTTCCTATAAATACAAATTTCGATTTTACATAGAACTTGGCACTCATTTAGATCTCCATTCTTTTTGCGGCGAAGCCGACAGCCAAGCTTAATTTTTCTATTGAACTTGGCTCTCCTTTTTTTACATTTATGTTTTTGGTGGGATATCATTACTTTTTGTAAAGAAGACTTGGCAGGTACTGAGTTTAAAGCTTTTTCTTGCGTTTCTGCTGCGTGATTTTCTTTTTTATACTATTTTCTTCTCTCTCTTGAATGTTAGAGATAATAGTGCGCATTGCCCATTCATTATCTGCTACCTTTTTAGTACGCTTCCTGTTTATGCTTAAATTAGCTAAGTCCGGGCGATATAGGGATCTCAGGCGGTTATATTCCATTATATATAAATCTCGTGTCACAATGTTTGTCCTCAATGGACTCCTAAACCACTTAACCAATTTTAATAAAATTCGCACACAGGGATCTTGGCGGAGACCCCTCAAGACCTTGAAGAGATGCTAAACAGCCTTAGTCGTTCTTCCAGACAGGTCGGCCTCGGGATAAACCTTGACAAAACTAAAGTCATGTTTAATCAACACGTTGTCCCGGGGCCGGTGATAGTCAACAATGTTGGCATCGAAGTTGTTTCCCAATACAATTATCTTGGTCAGATCATACAGTTAGGTAGAAACAACTTCGATGAAGAAGCCAACAGAAGAATACGGCTGGGTTGGGCAGCTTTCGGTAAACTCAGTCAAGTCTTTTCTTCGTCAATTCCTCAATGCCTAAAAACTAAAGTATTTAACCAGTGCGTCCTGCCGGTCCTCACCTATGGCGCTGAAACGTGGACACTAACAAGCGGCCTGATCCACAAATTCAAGGTCACTCAGCGTGCTATGGAAAGGGCTATGTTAGGGATTTCCCTGCGTGATAGAATCAGAAATGAGGAGATCCGCAGGAGAACCAAGGTCACCGACATAGCCACCATTAGCAAGCTGAAGTGGCAGTGGGCAGGTCACGCTTGCCGTAGGGGCGATGGCCGTTGGAGCCGGAAAGTCCTGGAGTGGAGACCGCGTACAAGTAAGCGTAGTGTGGGGCGACCTCCAGCTCGCTGGACCGACGATATCAAGCGGGTGGCGGGAAGCGGCTGGATGAGGAAGGCTGAGGACAGGGTGTGGTGGCGTGCGCTTGGGAAGGCCTATGTCCAGCAGTGGACGTCCGCAGGCTGAAATGATGATGATGATGATGACAGGGTGCAGTTTGCTCTAACTTAAAAGATAGGATAGCTTAAATCTCAATTTATCTATTTTTTATATCCTTAAGGGCAAAACAACGTTTGCCAGGTCAGCTAGTATTCTATTATAGAACTATCTTGTGCCTTAATTTGACTAGGGTCTAGATTAATAAGGTGTACTCCGTCTAGGGTTTTAACCCTGGAGAGCGCAACGTAGGCCTGTCCTCTGCTAAATATCGAAGTGCCTATGTCCAGAAGAGCGCTGTCCAGACTAAGTCCTTGTGATTTGTGGATAAAGAGCTACAAACAAATGAAGTTTTGAAACAAACAACTTTACCCAAGTAATATTAATTGACTCTCAAAACTCGTCGAACAACGCAATCTTATAGGAGGGTTTCCGCTAAACAACCGGGCATAACGACGATGCTGGCGCAAAGCAAATGAGCGCCGCTAAGAGCATACTTTAGTTCGTTCGCAACTTCGCGTATCGGGTGCGCGCGCATAGTTGTAAGTTGTAACACGCTAGTCCTCGCGTACAAGTGCAAGGCGCGAGCGAGTTCAATTCTTAAATTAGTCAATCATACATAAATGTTATATCGGTAACAAAAATACATCGCTATTGCCTTGATCTTGGTATACCTACATACACATTGGACTTTCTTTTAAGGCACAAAGAGTTCGAAGTAACAAATTTATACCTTAAAATATTGTTTCTTATTTTTTAGAGAAATAAGAGAAACGAACCTTGATTACTGATCTTTGTTATTTTAGTGAGCCGTGGACTATAAAATATCGTGAAATATTTATCACCATTGAAGAACTAATATTTGTAATGACTTGTCATAAGTGCGTGTAAGTTAGGCCTATATGAAATATAAAAGTACTAGCAGTGCCCGCGGACTCCGTTCCGCGTTAAAAATATTTTTATCCCGCCCCGTTTATCCCATATAAGGCCCAGTTTCCACCAAAGCGGAGCGGAGTGGAGATGTGTTTGAATAACCAACCAGATTTCATCATTTCGACATCACCTCTCCCCTCAGTTTCGGAGATGTTAAAATGTCGAAATCTGATTGATTACTCAAATACAGCTCCGCTCCGCTTCGCTTCGGTGAAAACCGGGCCTTATACGTGCTTATAACCACAGCCACGGAACACCTAATAGTATGCCACAGCCCACAGCGCTGGACGCGAGCGAGGCATTCGCATAGATACTGCGGACTGCCGGGGCGGCGCGTTTTTATTTTGCTAATATCTTGGAAGATATTTGTTTAAAACTGTATAGCGTACAAGGCACAAATATTCTACATTAAATTTCCGCTCTGAAAAACATATTTACAAAGATATAAATTAATACCATATGGGCTAAATAAGCTTCACAAAAATTATTTATTTGTAATCCACAATTTTAAAAGTAAAAGCAGTTATTGAGAGTTACCCGTAGGAGATAGGCATATGCTATCGCGGACTTTTTTGCAGATTTTGATACGTTCTTTAATATTGTAGAACATTGTTTTGTTCTATCCTCAATAGTTTCCGCAGCGTACCTACGCGATGAAAGCAATTTTTTTTGCGACTTGGATTGCATTATTCAAGTTTTAGTAAAGATGCATAGTTAATTTTGGAAATTATTATAGCCTATGACACTCCACGACAATGTAGCTTTCTATTGATAAAAGAATTTTGAAAATCGGTTCAGTAGATCCGGAGATTACCCCTTAAAACGTCACAAACTCACAAATATCGTTACGCTACCTCTTTATAATATTATACTAGCTGACCTGGCAAACGTTTTGCCCTTGGGGATTTAAAAAATAGTTGAATTGAGATTTAAACTATCCTATCTCTCAAGTTGGATCGAACTGCACATGGTGTGCGAATTTTATTATAATCGGTTAAGTGGTTTAGGAGTCCATTGAGGACAAACATTGTGACACGAGATTTATATGTATATACTAGCTGATGCCCGCGACTTCGTCCACGTGGGATAAAAACTATTCTATCTTTTAAGTTGGACCAAATGACAGATATTCACGAAGTTTGAACTAAATCGGTTCAGTAGTTTAGGAGTCCATTGAGGACAAACATTGTGACACGAGATTTATATATATTAAGATTAAGATTTTTGGTTTGATTTGATATCTACCATGCAGATACGTTTTTTACTACATGTATATGAATACGGTAAATACAACAAAATAACATTTTTTACAATTTTTGCCTGTCTGTCTCTCTGTCTGTTTGTTCCGGCTAATCTCTCAAATGGCTGGACCGACTTTGACGTGACTTTTATTAGCAGGTAGCTGATGTAATAAGGAGTAACTTAGGCTACGTTTATTTTATTTTAGAAAAAATCTATATAAAATAAAATAAAATACCTAATTTTGCAATGTCCAAATTAAAGAATCGACTGTTAGACGGAAAGAAGTTCGCCGGGTCAGCTAGTACAACATAAGTTTGCTGCTGTCAAATGATGTCAATATAGCGTTTTCTCACTGGAACTAGAACTGAGTGGCTAAGACAACGCAAAACGCGTGACAGTTGACAGCGGCAATCTTATAGAGAACGGGTTGTATAAAGTATTTAATATCTGGTTGACCGAGCTTCGCTCGGTAGTTTAACTACTGGTTAATAGATGGCAGCAGAAGTCATATTTTTTTTATTTTTTTTTTGGTAAATTCGACATTTTCTAAAAATGAATTCTAGCTAGATCGATTTATCGCCCCCAAAACCCCCTGTATACTAAATTTCATGAAAATCGTTGAAGCCGTTGCCGAGATCCAGATTATATAGAAATATATATATATACAAGAATTGCTCGTTTAAAGGTACTATAATATATACTATAGGATTTATTCATTGAATCTCATATATATATATGTACTTCACTTTTATACTATTATTGGTTTAGGCACGAAGAACCTGGTTGTTTAGCGCGTATTACAAGTTTTTTGTATGAGGACACCGCTTATTTTTGATTTTTTTGACTTTTTTATTTTTTGATTTTTTTCCTACGCTCACACACAATTACCGAGCTGGATTCCAAATTTTATCCTTCTAGGTCATCTGGAAGTAGGTTAGATTTAGGTACTATATGTCGCTTTGTATGAGAACACCACTTATTTTTTGACTTATTTTATTTTTTGATTTTTTCCTACGTTTACACACAATTAACGAGCTGGATTCCAAATTTCATCCTTCTAGGTCATCTGGAAGTAGGTTAGGTTTAGGTACTATATGTCAGTTTGTATGGGGTCACCCCTTATTTTTTGACTTTTTTTTAATTTTCTAATTTTTTCCTACGCTAACACACACTTACCAAGCTGGACATCTTTCTATGTCATCTGGAAGTAGGTATAGGTTAGATTTAGGTACTATATTTCAGTTTGTATGGGAACACCCCTTATTTTTTGACTTTTCTTTATTTTTTGATTTTTTCCTACGCTTACACACAGTTACCGAGCTGGATTCCAAATTTCATCCTTCCAGGTTATCTGGAAGTAGGTTAGGTTTTTGTACTATATGTTTTTTTGTATGGGGACATCCCTTATTTTTAGACTTTTTTTTATTTTCTGATTTTTTCCTACGCTTACACACACTTACCAAGCTGGATTTCAAATTTCATCTTTCTAGGTCATCTGGAAGTATAGGTTAGATTTAGGTACTATATTTCAGTTTGTATGGGAACACCCCTTATTTTTTGACTTTTCTTTATTTTTTGATTTTTTCCTACGCTTATACACAGTTACCGAGCTGGATTCCAAATTTCATCCTTCCAGGTCATCTGGAAGTAGGTTAGGTTTTTGTACTATATGTTAGTTTGTATGGGAACACCCCTTATTTTTTGACTTTTCTTTATTTTCTGATTTTTTCCTGCGCTTACACACACTTACCAAGCTGGATTTCAAATTTCATCTTTCTAGGTCATCTGGAAGTATAGGTTAGATTTAGGTACTATATTTCAGTTTGTATGGGAACACCCCTTATTTTTTGACTTTTCTTTATTTTTAGATTTTTTCCTGCGCTTACACACAGTTACCGAGCTGGATTCCAAATTTCATCCTTCCAGGTCATCTGGAAGTAGGTTAGGTTTTTGTACTATATGTTAATTTGTATGGGGACACCCCTTATTTTTTGACTTTTTTTTATTTTCTAATTTTTTCCTTCGCTTACACACACTTACCAAGCTGGATTTCAAATTTCATCTTTCTAGGTCATCTGGAAGTATAGGTTAGATTTAGGTACTATATGTCAGTTTGTATGGGAACACCCCTTATTTTTTGACATTTCTTTATTTTTCGATTTTTTCCTACGCTTACACACAGTTACCGAGCTTGATTCCAAATTTCATCCTTCTAGGTCATCTGGAAGTAGGTTAGGTTTTTGTACTATATGTCAGTCAGTATGAATTTTAACGACTTTTTGACCTTCATATCTTTATAACCGTTTGAGCTAGCTTCATGAAAATTGGGCTTCTATATGATCTTATGGATATAATTAAACACACGAAGTTTTATGTGTTTACGTTAAATAGGTTTTGAGTTATAGAAGGGTCAAAAGCGGCACCAAGTGGTTCGTGTAAACTTACTCTTGGCGCTGGCTAGCCAGTTCCTTTGCTTGAACTTGGCTTGACACGCTGCCGCGTGTCTTGATAAAGTTTGGGTTTGATTCAGCTTGATATGGGCATCAATACATACATGGTCATTGTCCTTTGTTAGCCTGAGAGTTCACCACAATGTTCTCAAAGAACACCGCCAAACTGCACTTAGGGTACCAGTCCACCGGAACGGAGCGAGGCAGTTAAGCCGAGAAACGCGGAGGGGAGTTGCGTATTGTGTCTGTCCACCGGAGCCGAGCAAGGCTGTGGAGCAAAGTGAGAAAGTAATTCGGTGCGAAGTTGATGTGTTTTTTCAGTAAACAGCTTTCTGTTTGCAAGCCACTTCGAAATTGAAATAAAACCTTTGATAAGTTACCCCCCTCGTTGCCATGTGTCAGATTGAAAGAACGTCGCGTTTAAATTACACGAATGATAATATGAGTTTAGTATGTAATTTATTTAACCACGACAGAAATGGATTTTCATGCAACTTTTGCCGACCGCTGCATTAAGTACATTAATTTCAATTCATCGCTAAGAAAATTTTAAAAATAATGCTCAAATTTTCAAGCATGTTTGAGAAAAACTATTTTTCATAGAGGGCCAAGAAGGAGCCCTCGACTTCAAAAGTGCGGCAAAAAAATACTTTGCCTAATTTGGCAACCCCGAACTGCCTATACACAATTTTTCACGCGCACTAGCATCCGCCCGCTATACAAATTTCAAATTGACACACTCACACCAAACAATGTTGCCGCACTCACGGAGCTGTCGTTGTACGACCTATTATGAATCTATGCTATTTTTCTTTATTGTTCTTAGGTCTGGTAGCGCCAGGGATATCGGTAGCGACAGAGGTGGTTGGCGACGAGGAGAGGGGCTTCTTCAGCCACCTCGTCGCCGTGATGGGGTACGTGGCGCCGCCGCAGACCTTCGCCATGGGCGTCGCCAAGAGCGTGTACACCGCGCGAACCAACGCCGAGTGCGCGCTCAACGTCCATGTGTGCCCCGACATCTGGGGGCTGGACCAGGACCAGACCAACAAGTGTTGCGGTGAGCTGGGGCCTATCATTAAAACATTTCAATCTTTAACGAACTTTATCTATGTCGAAACATGTCCTGACTCCTGACCAATCAACACACTTGAAAATCACGTTTTAACGTTGATGCAGTTATGCAGTTCGTTAATATTGGATACATTTTTACCCGATTGGGGGGCAGTCTTTATTATACACATAGAGTCCACTCCAAAATACACGGCGCGCGTTAACGCCGAGTGCGCGCTCAACGTCCACGTGTGCCCCGACATCTGGGGGCTGGACCAGGACCAGACCAACAAGTGTTGCGGTAAGCTGGGGCCTATCATTAAAACATATCAATCTTTAAGGAACTTAATTATCTATGTCAAAACATGTCTTGACCAATCAACACACTTGAAAATCACGTTTTAACGTCGATGCAGTTATGCAGTTCGTTAATGATGGATACATTTTTATGCGATTGGGGGGCAGTCTTTACTATACACATAGAGTCCACTCCAAAATACACGGCGCGCGTTAACGCCGAGTGCGCGCTCAACGTCCACGTGTGCCCCGACATCTGGGGGCTGGACCAGGACCAGACCAACAAGTGTTGCGGTGAGCGGGGAGCTGATCATGAAAACATATCAATCATTAAAGAACTTTATCTATGTCGAAACATGTCGTGACCAATCAACACACTTGAGAATCACGTTTGAACATTGATGCAGTTCGTCCATTGATGCAGATATATTTTTAAGCGTTTAGGGGGCAGTCTTTACTATACACCTAGAGCCCACGCCAAGCATAGGCTTAGGACGACACCCGTCGTCCATAGATTAATAAGCCATATTCTGGTGGGAGACTTCAGTCGTGGCTAGATATACCACTCTACAAGCAAAGACCATGGAGTAAAATCAATGACAAAATATGCATTGCGATGTGTGTAATGTCCTGATATATATGTTTAATCAAAGAGTAAAATTGATAATTTTGACATACATGATGGCAGAATAATCGTCACGTCCAAAATTTCTCAGTTGACATCACCGGACCCAATGTTGCCTGTTTAGCTGTTTTTAACAGCATATACTTAGGAGATTGCAAGGAAGTACACGACTTGTACCTCCTTTACCTTTCTACCATAGATTAATGTTTCAAAAATATAGACTTAGTTCTGACACAACCAAAACCGCAGTCAGACAAACATAAAATTTTAAAAAATTACGTCTGTACGTTTTTCAATATCGAGTTAGGTTGATACACAAATTGATATCAGATATGAAAGAAAATTACAACGGTATAATATGTATCCGGTAAGGGCCTAAGCTCAACTGCTAGACTCACAGCCGTTTCCACTAAACCTAGGAAACGCCTAAATCGAATGCTTAGCCCTAAGGTGACAGTTGTTGTAGGTGAAAACTGTCACCTATCGGCTAAGCATTCGATTTAGGAGTTTCCTAGGTTTAGTGAAAACGGCCGTCAGTTACCTACAAATATGCATATGTATACTTAAAATGTTTTGTTTTTGTTTTAGTGGAAAAAGTTAAGCCACAGTGCTACTTATGCTTCGACAAATACGCGCCGGGGAAGGAAATACTGATCCTTGTGTT
The DNA here is from genome assembly GCA_963855885.1 of Coenonympha glycerion. Classification (NCBI taxonomy): domain Eukaryota; kingdom Metazoa; phylum Arthropoda; class Insecta; order Lepidoptera; family Nymphalidae; genus Coenonympha; species Coenonympha glycerion. The sequence continues at coordinate 2,275,324 of OY979646.1, forward strand.
TCAATTTATTTTCTATATGGTAAGTACTGACGTCATTCTTTTTTTTTAATATATAAAAGAACACATTTTTTAATAGTCTCTCTCTATTACATTTTTGAAATGGGCTCCGCGCGTGCACTCGCCAGTTGCTGAATATCTAGCGGCTAGCCTAGCCGCGTGAATTTCGGTTTTACACAAATCCCTCTGGAATATTCTAGGATAAAAAATAGCCTTTGTGTTAATACAGGATTTAATTTATCTCCATCCCAAATTGTAGTCAAATCGGTACAGTATAGTTGCGACGTGAAGGAGTAGTTCTCCATACAAACCACTTTTCGATCGCCTTAAGGGCTCGCCCCCTTGAAAGAATTCCATGTATGTTTGAGCCAGAACGCATTCACTCATACATACTCACGCGCCGCCGTTGCATCACTACAGTTTCTATTAGCCAGGGTTTTTGCGGATATTTTTCTCGTCTAATAGACATCTGTAAAGCCTGCTTGTATGTAACATGGTGTACCATTTACAGAGTATGGTGGTGCTGACGGAGTACGGCACGTTCAACAGCCTGGTCGACCGCGTGTTCAACGCGCGCTACCGCCCCGCCACGCCCGCCGGGGTGCACGAGATGGTGCGCGCCGAGAAGGCCTACGTCGACAAGGCTATCTCGCTGCGTAAGATCTATTATTATATAGTGGCACGGCATAGTGGTGCTGACGGAGTACGGCATGTTCAACAGCCTGGTCGACCGCGTGTTCAACGCGCGCTACCGCCCCGCCACGCCCGCCGGGGTGCACGAGATGGTGCGCGCCGAGAAGGCCTACGTCGACAAGGCTATCTCGCTGCGTAAGATCTATTATTATATAGTGGCACGGCATAGTGGTGCTGACGGAGTACGGCATGTTCAACAGCCTGGTCGACCGCGTGTTCAACGCGCGCTACCGCCCCGCCACGCCCGCCGGGGTGCACGAGATGGTGCGCGCCGAGAAGGCCTACGTCGACAAGGCTATCTCGCTGCGTAAGATCTATTATTATATAGTGGCACGTCATAGTGGTGCTGACGGAGTACGGCACGTTCAACAGCCTGGTCGACCGCGTGTTCAACGCGCGCTACCGCCCCGCCACGCCCGCCGGGGTGCACGAGATGGTGCGCGCCGAGAAGGCCTACGTCGACAAGGCTATCTCGCTGCGTAAGATCTATTATTATATAGTGGCACGGCATAGTGGTGCTGACGGAGTACGGCATGTTCAACAGCCTGGTCGACAAGGCTGTCGCGCTGCTTAAGATTTTGCGTGAAAATATCTACACTAAGAGAATTTCCTTCTTTTCTTCCTGATCGGGGCTTCAGGGTCCTTAGGTTCCTGGTGTCACATTGACGTCGCCATTTACAATTCCCAGCCAATGCTTGTTTTCGCCAGGAATAGGAGCAGCTTCTTGGCTGCAAAAAGTTTAGTATCATTAGGGTCTGCAATACAGAGCACTTTATCTTTCTTTGGAATTTGGACGACAATCCACATGCTTTTCTTTTATCACGCCAAATGTTGCAACGTCGCCATGGTCATATCCTTGCGTTTGAAAACTATCAGTGTCGTATATTTGTCTTTTTAAACCTTTTGGTTAGATATTTTTTATTATTAACAGAAAAGGTAGCAGCAAACTACATGTAAAAAAAGCTATTTTAAATTATAACAATCAGCTATAGCTACAACGCCGCCTGACGCCCTCTGCGATGAGCTTTGCGTCAGAATCCCAATTAGAGATGCTTTATAGAATTAATAATTGCTTTGTTTCCTCTACCAGCTAAGAATCAGATACCGGACGCGATGTTGGTGAGCGACCTGCACAAGAACTACTGGGGCGTGTGCGGCCGGGCCTGCAACGCCGTGCGGGGGGTCGACTTCTCCGTCAAGAAGGGTAAGAAATTCCACGTGCTTGGCTTCCATTTGGATGAGCATAGTAATCATGAAGTATTCCTGCAAACAGATAAAATTTAACAACTTACAACTCCAGCGATCAACATGTGTTATACCATACCTAACAGTGGAGGGGATATCTGCGCATGACGGACCTGCTGAAAAGGGACAGAACTAGTCCTCAATCAGTACGTGCGAACAATATGAACGCTCGTCCCGCGACCCGCTTACCCCGCTTATACCTTATTTGAGATCTATGATATAACAATTCTTGTTATTAACAGCAATTCTTTGTTAATATCCCTTTTATGATCGCAGGCGAAGTGTTCGGGCTGCTGGGCGTGAACGGCGCGGGCAAGTCCAGCACGTTCAAGATCCTGACCGGCGTGGAGTGCCCCACGCGCGGCGCCATCTTCGCCAACGGACACTTCATGAGCAGGACGTCCGGCAAGGTGAGCTCACTGACTCGCATCGCAGGCGAAGTGTTCGGGCTGCTGGGCGTGAACGGCGCGGGCAAGTCCAGCACGTTCAAGATCCTGACCGGCGTGGAGTGCCCCACGCGCGGCGCCATCTTCGCCAACGGACACTTCATGAGCAGGACGTCCGGCAAGGTGAGCTCACTGACTCGCATCGCAGGCGAAGTGTTCGGGCTGCTGGGCGTGAACGGCGCGGGCAAGTCCAGCACGTTCAAGATCCTGACCGGCGTGGAGTGCCCCACGCGCGGCGCCATCTTCGCCAACGGACACTTCATGAGCAGGACGTCCGGCAAGGTGAGCTCACTGACTCGCATCGCAGGCGAAGTGTTCGGGCTGCTGGGCGTGAACGGCGCGGGCAAGTCCAGCACGTTCAAGATCCTGACCGGCGTGGAGTGCCCCACGCGCGGCGCCATCTTCGCCAACGGACACTTCATGAGCAGGACGTCCGGCAAGGTGAGCTCACTGACTTTGATTTACTCGCTTTAAAGTAGTTTCTATGTCGATGTGTTAAGGTTCACTTTAGTACAAAATCATTTCTATAAGGTGTTTGAGTGAAACGTTGTGTTGTGCAGTACCTGCAGTCGCTAGGCTACTGCCCGCAGTTCTTCGGGCTGGACGAGTTCCTGACCGGCTACGACAACCTGGCGCTGCTGCTCACTCTGCGCGGCCTGGCGCCGCACGACGTGCAGGCCGAGGCCAAGACCTGGATAGAGATCGTCGGTGAGTAACGAGCAATGAGCCACTGTCGGAAACATATTAAACTGAATAGATCATTCTCAAACTCTCTGTCAGAATCAGGAAACATAACTTGCAGACGCACTTGCCTCGTTGCATACAAAGGGACGGGTGTGCACACCTATCTCCCACGTTGCATATCGCATACGTTGCGTACATGGGACTAAGTTTGTCCTCACGCTTACCGTTGGTCCAGGCCTGGAGAAGTACGCGCGGCGGCCGGTGTCGGGCTACTCGGGCGGGTGCTCGCGGCGGCTGGCGGCGGCGGCGGCGCTGTGCTGCGGCGCCGCGGTCACGCTGCTGGACGAGCCCACCGCCGGCGTGGACGTGGCGGCGCGGCGCCGCGTGTGGGCGGCGGTGCGGCGCGCCTCCCGCAGCCGCGCGCTGGTCATCACCTCGCACAGGTACGCGTGGCAAGTTAGACAATGGTAGCGGGTCTGTTGTAGATAAATTTGTACATTTCTATCCCCTTCCATAAGGAAATTACTTAATGAAAATGATGTAATTGGTTGACAGTATGGATGAGATGGAGGCGCTGTGCGGGCGCATCGCCATCATGTCCAGCGGGCGCGTGGTGGCGCTGGGCGAGGCGGCGGCGCTGCGCGCGGCGCACGCGGCAGGCCACGCCGTGCTGCTCAAGCTCGCCGCGCACGCCGACCACGCCGACGGTACGCGTGCCTCACCGACTGTATGACTGCATTATATATTCAATATGGCGGAACTCAAGATGGCGGACTAGTCATTTTTAACGCACTCCTGCAATACGGGTATCAAATGAGAGGGTTTTCTGAGATATTAATTAATTGTCGTATTAACGCTTGTTTTTAAAAATATTTTTGAATGATAACTTATCTACTATTAATAATATTTCCTCTGGACATATGGCCTTGAGCTGTGGGGGACAGCAAGCCACTCTAACATCGAGATACTTCAGAGATATCAAAATCAAGTTTTTCGCACAATTCTAAACGCTCCGTGGTTTACTAAATCATCAGAAATGCACGAATACCTATCAATGCCTACCGTAAAGGAAGAAATTGCTAACTTTGCCAAAAAACACAAGACCAGACTAGAGGCACATATTAATTGTCTCGCGGTCTCGCTCACCAGGGACAACAGGCCAAAGAGACTAAAAAGATCCACAATAGCTGACCTATGCTGTGATCACTGACGCCCAGTTAAAACTCTTATGAGAAGGGCTGCTCAATGGAGTTGGCCTTCTCCCATGCCAAAATTCACACATCCAATCTGCTTATAGTTGAAAGACTGATCGCAGAAAGATCAAAAATAAGAAAAAAAAAAAATAAAAAAAAAAAATATTTCCAGTAACGGACAGCGCTAAGCCGGAAATGCTGCGGGCGCGCCTCAAGGCCGCGTTACAGCAGAAGTTCAACTGCACCCTAAGGGATGAACACACGGTAACTATTGATTTCCATTACATAACATTTTTGTGCCATAGGCACCAGCAGCAGAGCAGTTTTTTCTTGCTAGAGGGGTGCATTAAGTGCACGCCCTTGGGAGTTTTTTATCGTTCAAATGGACTGGTTTTAAACCTGCTTTACATGTATGTTCCAGACCATGCTGCACTATCACATCAACGAGACGATGCGCTACAGCGAACTGTTCGCCGCGCTGGAGCAGCTGCGCGCCGAGTTCCCCGCGCTGCTGGAGGACTACTCCGTCACGGAGACCACGCTGGAGGAGGTGTTCCTCTCCTTCGCCAAGGAGGAGCCGCCCGAGCGCGTGCCGGCGGCGGTGCCTGTGTAGAGCTGCTCGCCGCGCTGGAGCAGCTGCGCGCCGAGTTCCCCGCGCTGCTGGAGGACTACTCCGTCACGGAGACCACGCTGGAGGAGGTGTTCCTCTCCTTCGCCAAGGAGGAGCCGCCCGAGCGCGTGCCGGCGGCGGTGCCTGTGTAGAGCTGCTCGCCGCGCTGGAGCAGCTGCGCGCCGAGTTCCCCGCGCTGCTGGAGGACTACTCCGTCACGGAGACCACGCTGGAGGAGGTGTTCCTCTCCTTCGCCAAGGAGGAGCCGCCCGAGCGCGTGCCGGCGGCGGTGCCTGTGTAGAGCTGCTCGCCGCGCTGGAGCAGCTGCGCGCCGAGTTCCCCGCGCTGCTGGAGGACTACTCCGTCACGGAGACCACGCTGGAGGAGGTGTTCCTCTCCTTCGCCAAGGAGGAGCCGCCCGAGCGCGTGCCGGCGGCGGTGCCTGTGTAGAGCTGCTCGCCGCGCTGGAGCAGCTGCGCGCCGAGTTCCCCGCGCTGCTGGAGGACTACTCCGTCACGGAGACCACGCTGGAGGAGGTGTTCCTCTCCTTCGCCAAGGAGGAGCCGCCCGAGCGCGTGCCGGCGGCGGTGCCTGTGTAGAGCTGCTCGCCGCGCTGGAGCAGCTGCGCGCCGAGTTCCCCGCGCTGCTGGAGGACTACTCCGTCACGGAGACCACGCTGGAGGAGGTGTTCCTCTCCTTCGCCAAGGAGCAGTCGTAACGCCAAGTTGTGCGTTACGATCGCGAGACCATAAGGCCTTAGAAACACGCTCGCTTACTTATTCACGCACACACGCTGTCAAGTTGACGATTGTACATGTAGGTACGTATCTGAACTAGGCTGTTATGCGACTGGGTTTCTCTTATCTTGGTTTTAAAAAAAATCCTAATCGGATACCGCATCCCTAGGATATTTATCTGGCAGCCCTTGTTTGAGCGAACATGTACGAAGTGTAATTAAAGCGCGTCAGACACGGCGAATATACTTATAATATTTTATCTTGATATATATTTTCTACGTGATACTATGGTGATATTATCTATATTATAATATATACTATATTCGCCGTGTGTGATGTGCTTGTTGTTTGCTTGTACGACGCTGCAAGCTTGTGATTGTAAAATTGAATTTAATTTGGTTGGTTAAATAAACCAACCCAAAAGTTTTACAATTTTGTAAGTCAATTAATTTTTAATTTAGGCTGTCTACCTTAACCCATTAAAAAGGCATCTAATGTGCGTTAATTTGCGATCACAATTAAGCTTTACACCTATCTTCACTTTTATTTATTCTATTTATACGTTTGCATTCCATTTATTTTGTATCATTATTAGTTTTAACTTTGAATCTCTTAAGAAAAGCTTGAGGCTCGTTAGATTTTAGTGTTTAGATGATAAGGTTCCCTGCTCCTATTCAAACTATGTCCTCACAGAAGTTAGCCGCGAGTGAAGGTTCGCGCAGACGCAGTCACGCATCCCGCTGATATTGAATTCTGCGCATCGAAACGCACGAAGTTCGCGAAGACAAAGTTTGAAAATGGAACATAATATGTTGAATGTGTTGTTGATGTGAAAAATTGGCTTTGTCGATGTATAACCAAAATATAATTATACAAGTTGGTATAATTCGCGCGAAACTATGAAGCCCTCTGAACTTGGAAATGCGCATGGTACAGTTGCTTCATGTACGATAAGTAGAATTCTCCGCGGACATATTTTTTTCCTCTAGCTTTCCGTAGATTATTTTATGGTGCAAAATCTCTATTTAAACTAAATTCGACAATCCCTTTCCATGGGATTTCATGGCATTTTGAAAACGATAGCACTATTAAAAATACTTTAAACGTTTTCAAAATGCCTGTTAAATTAGTTTAGAGAGATTTAGCACTACAGAATTTGTGCCAATGCTAAGATACAGATGAAAATTAAGAAAACTATATTTCATTATGGAAAATCCGGATTCAAATATTGGACCTCGGACATTTCGCTTGCGCAAGATCAGCGCCTCGCCTCTAACTCGTAAAGTTAACGTTCAAACAGAGCTCATAAAGTTTGGCGCGAACTGTATTAAAATTATAAAATGTTATAAATGTTAGTCGTTATATTTATAAGAGACTTGTACTATGTCTGTCGAATTTTAATGTTGCCTTACATGTGCATTATGAAGTGTCGAAGACTTTCGATGGCCTCTTTAATAGGGTATTTGACACTTATCAGGATTTTGTTTTATCATCCTTGAAACTAGGTTTACCTTCAAACAGACTGGTGAAAAAACATAATAAAACTTAACTTTGTTATGTGATCGATTTAGAACAAATTTTTGGATTTTAATATTTTTCATTGAACAAGAATGAAACATGAATGAAGAATGAGTATGTGACGTCACACATACTGGTCACACATACTGGCATCAAACAAATTTTCGCTTTGCTTGATAAGGTAAGCTGAATTTAAATGCCTGTATTGTTGTATTGGATTTTAATATTTTTTCCAAAGTACCTCATTATTTTATGTCTCATATCCTATTAGCCTTTTCGGCGACATTTCTTAAGCGATTAGATATGTTAGAATAAATTAGAAAGTGGACGGATGATCAAAAATAAATAGAATGTGACGGACGGGCGGAAGGAGTGAGTCTCACCAAAACGTGTCTGTAAATTCGACTATTTAAAATCGCGATAACGCTTACAAAACTTTAAGTTTTGGATGCGTAACATCTTCCTATCGGTTGCTGGATATTTTTAGTAAGAGGCATTTTGGAAAAGGGGCGGAACTGTGTAACAGGAAACAGAAGAAGCGCGCGCTTTTTGGATTTGACCAATGAGCGCGCGCGATGCCATGTTGCGTAAAGCCAGGTTTCCACCAAAGCGGAGCGAAGCTGTTTTGTCACATTGACATCTCCGAAACTGAGGCAAGAGGAGATGTAGAAATGACGAAATCTGATTGGTTACTCAAGCACAGCTACGCTCTGGTGGAAATCGGGCCTAAGGTTGGTTGAAAACAATTATGGACTAACCATGTCTACAAAATTTTGCGTGACTATATTTAATCAATCAAGTGGCTTATGGCTTAGATGGCGTCATCTAGGCTAATAAATAGAATACATGAACATTTTACAACAAATCTTGGCGCTTATTATGGCGCCGCATGTCACGCCAGGCTAGGCTAGAATGAATGAAAGAGGCGTCTCCATAGTTTGATATATTTCATAGACCCAACATAGTGTACAGACCACAGATGTTACACATCATTTATGCGACCACTGAGGCTCGTTCTTTTTAAGGTTCCAATTTCCATACCAAAATGGTTAAAATGGAACCCTTATTTTATTTTATTTACACACAACTTACTTACTTATTGAAATTAAATGTGTCGTCCAAAAGTGTGGCTATTTTAGTATAAAAATTCACTTGATGTATTTAGAGACTTGATGTTAAGATATATTATGGTGCTTGTTTTACTATCTCTAAATGTATTTTACTTACTACAAATTTTCTGTATGGAACAATTATTGTGAATACCTTACATGGCAGTTTAATTACCTACTAGATTTCACATGACAATACTACCATTGCATCATCCGATTATATATGTACAAGATATAAATACTTTTGAGTTAAAACCTTCTTTAGGTAGATGGGTAAAAACCTTTGAACTCGTTACTGTAAAGTAATCACCTACCTCACACTGTTACCGTAACCGACACTTCACACTGTTTGAATTTTCTCTTCTATCGGCACCTCCAGCTAAATCTTATTTAAAGAGCTGAGACACATAATACCTATGTATATGAGACTATGTGCCTGTGCCTCTGGTTGAAATTACACTATTATCACTAATTACTTATGTAACTGTATAAATCACTAATTAATTATGTAACTTAAACCATTACTTTTTTTTTTTCAAAATCCAGTAAATAAACTAAGCGTCCTTAGACGTCCGGTTCCCCAGACACGTTTGCCCGACCACAAAATATCCTGAAAGGGGGATTTTAGACGCGCTTTTAGAAACTATCTGTATGTAAGCCTAGACCCTGTAGAGCGCGTCTACGTTGGCCACCATTCCTCAAGGCCTAGCCTTATGACTTATGACCTCTATTTCTACAATCGCTAACTCTAGACAACTTATGCAAAATAACATTATAAAATCAAGACATAAGGTCGATCTTGTTGGATACGTCATTCCAATACATTCCTCAGTTTCATAAAGCGATCATTGTAGAAATAGAATCGATAAGAAATATGACTACGCTGCCGTCTATGTTGACAGTTATTACTGATACCAATCTGCAGGGCGATCGGCTAAAAATGTATCAATCATTAAATAACTGTATCAATGTCAAAACACAGGTGTTGACCAATCACAACGCTTGAATATCACGTTTTGACATTGATACTGTTCTTTAATGATTGATACATTTTTAGCCGATCGCCCTGCAGCCTAGTACTATCCTCAAAATGTGTCCACGATTTGAGTCAAAGACGTTCTCGTGGGCACATTTCCACACGTTGCGTCTATTTCCACTGTGATAACTGTTTGATATATTATGTAATACTAAACATAAGAGAACTGACAAGCATTTTGGTTTTTATAAATACACCTATTACGTAAATTATACAGTATTGAAAATATTTGTAATTACATAGGTGTATCTTACAATTTGTGTACTATATGGTAACTTTAGTGGCACAGATTTTTTTGCGCCAATACTTGAGTCTTTTTAACCAGCAGGCCTAACCAAGATTCAATCTATTCTATTCAAACAATCGCTAAATCGTTATTACGCAGATTACTCAAAATTATACCATTCCATACATTCCTTACTTTTCTAACATAGCTTTTTTAAAAACTGAAATGTAGCTAGGTCTGGACAATTAGTATTTTCTTTTATGACTATTATCACAAAGTTTAAAAAAAACTAGTCAATAGTCTACACGATTTTAAGAGACATTTACCTATGTACCAAAGTAATATTTATATTGTAAGGATTAAGGGTATTATAATTTTTAAGTTAATTTAAAGGGGTTTGAAGACTAGTCGCCATCATGGTTTTTTATAGTGCTGCAACCATATACATTCATAAATTACATTACATTCATAAATTGCTTGACATATTTTTTTAAATAATAATGAAAATTCTCAAAAATGGACGTTAATTTTACTAATCATCATTACTTTGAGGCAACAGAACCTTCATTTAAATATTTATTGCTCATACTGTTAAATGATTTGTAACAGATTATATTTTATATTCCACTTGATCAGATGTGCCCGCAAACTCAAATTTCATTTGGTTTTTAGCAATTTGTAAGCGTATCATCATTGGCATATAATGCATATACATAGTAGTCGCATGGCAGTTAAATTAAGGGAAAGGCAGTATGTCATCCATAGATTTATAATAAGTCGTCGCTCGCGCTCCGACTATAATAATAATAATAATAATATAGCCAAGAGCCTCGACCAACATCTTTCGAGGCTCTCGTTGGGTAGCTGGGTCAAGGGCCAGATCCAGAAGGCTGTACTCCTAGACACGGCTCGCATCGTCAGGAGGTTCCTCTCTCTGGGGCCCTGACCGCCGGTTGCTTGGACTCTGTTCCCGAAGCCGGTGGACCGCTATTTTTTATATTTTTAAATGTTTTTTTTTTTTAGTTTTGTAATGAAATATTTAAAAATGTAGAAAATATGAATTAATATGAATATAAAGAATAATAATAATAATAATAAACGCCGTGTGGCAACGGCAGAGTAGAATATTGCCACCCCATCTCTTACCCGTGGGTGTCGTAAGAGGCGACTAAGGGGATGGGAGAACCATTTAAATTCTTTAAGCCGGATGATCACGGAGTTGTTACTCTGTGTTCACCTGGCTTATGGTTCTCCCGACTGAGCGAGCTGGCTCAACTAAAACAGTCTCCCCGGGGACCTGAGTGGACCCCGGGCTCCGACTATAGACTAACCTAACCTAATCTAACCTAACAAGCTCTGTGAGTGCGGCAACTTTTTCTTGTAGTGTGAGTGTGTAAATTTTTCGCGTGAAATTTACATTCACAGGAAATTTTCTAAGCTGGACACTGAGACAAGTTTTTTATATTAGGTATGCGGTCATGAATACTGCTGTTCCCGCAACAGTAACGCCAATAAAACTCATTATTAGCTTACAAATAGCAAAAGCAAATAAAATTCGATTTCGGCTGGCGGAGCCTTGCATTCAACTGTAACCAAAGTCAAAACCCCTGAATCGGAAGAATTTATTTAATTTTCTCATTTGTTTAGTAACACTGCCTTACGTTACGTCTGATTTGAAAGACTATTTAGAGAGTAAGAAAACAATAAAAATAATATATTATTGTACTAACAGTATATATAACCGGTACAAACCTAATTTTTAAAATATTATAATTTTGAGTATTAAGAATAGTAATTTATGTTTATTATAATATTTGCACTTGGTATTAATTCCTCATATTATAAAGAGGTGATACTGATATAACTTATAGGTGTAAACAAGTTTACAGTATGTACTTATTTTTTATCAGCTTTCTACTACTTACTAAGTAATATTTAAACAAATAACGACTGTAAAACAGTGATTGATTGATGGTAAATAAATGTTTAAATACATCCTTTTTCTTTTATTTTCTTATACTTTAATTTTAATAAAGCGCATTAGGATATTAACCCTGTTTTATACCTTATTGGTACAGTCAAACCTGGTTAGGTGAGAGCTCAAGAGACCGAGATCTCTTATTATTACTTATCTCTTTCTTTTATTAGACTCACTACCCGAGTTTCTTAGAAGAGCAAAATGACTGGACCTGGCAAATACAATCACCACAGAGTATATTACATATATAGGTACAGACAATCACTAATGTTTTCTCGCTTACCCAGTTCGCGTTCGACTGTATAGTCAATATGGGTCAAAAGGTTAATAATGGCAACGCATTCAATAATTTCGTAGTTTTAATTAATATCATTGGAGTAATCGCCATACATATGTGACAAAATATCATACTGACCTTTTACAAGAGCCTATATATTAGGCCTATGTGAAATAAAGATTTTTTGAGTTTGATATCAGGGTCTATTCGACTAGACTATAGATGCGTTTTGTCACAACACTCTGAATATGATATTAATTAAAACTACCCACATTAACCTACTTATATTCTTGACTTATGATCTCACTGCAGTGTCACTGAAAAATAAATATTTTTTGCAATTATCTTTTTGTGATCAATGCAACTTCAAAGGACTAGACTGGTAGAAGTAGAATTTGTGCTTTCGCGTAGTGAAAATCAGAAATTAAACTAATTCTTGAAAATTAATGAATTTGCGCCAAAGCGAATGATATAGAGCCATGCTCGGAGTATCTTTGCGCCATCGAGTCGGAAAAAAAATATCCGCAAAAGGACTAACATAGCTCAACGCGTACCAATAGTTGTTTAAGTAGCAATGGACGTGGCACATAGCTCTTAGTCTTAGGACTGATGATGGACGTTGGGAACCAAGGTGCACACCAAGAGACTCCCTGGCTTCAAGCACCACAAAGTCGTGGTATTTGGCAGTTATTTTCGCAGGCCTTGACTGGCGGTGGACTACCATTGCTAACAATTACAAATACGTTTTATGAATATTTCTCATTACTGACTATACTTACGAACATTCATTACCAACACTACAGGTACCTACTAGTTACTACTGCAGTGTTCCCATAACTCCTACTTATAATTTAGCCTTAGGTGAAACAAACACTTTACTTATTTTACGAGTAATATAGGTACAGTACTTGAATCAAGTACTTAGTTCAAAAGTATGGATTTAATACCATTGTTTGCTTGCATTATCAGTTAAGTTATCTAGAAAAAATTGCCGTACACTCATGTATGTAATCAATATGTACCTATCATAAAATAGATCCATGTCCTACTTGGCTAAATAATAACAATTTAAAAGGGATAATCAGGCCAATATTTTTAAAATACCTAAAAACCTGTTTAAATTATTTTAGCCACTTTTGTATCATCCACATCCACTCAAAACTCAAAACTCAAAAGCGAAAAATTGTCAAGACAGAACATAGGTCTGCCTGCAAAATTGAAAATTTATTTAGCTTTTTGCAATTGGGTAGTTGACTATTTTCATTTATTTTTGAAACTAGAATTATCAAAAAATAAAATAGTAGTAAAAACCGATTAATCAATCAAATAGCAAGAGTTAATTAATTTGACGACCTCCCTGGCGCAGGGTACGCGCGCTTCGAGTTTCGATTCCCGCCACAGGCCCCTTTGGAATTTTATAATTTCTAAATTGGCTCAGGTCTGGTCTGGTGGGAGGCTTCGGCCGTGGCTAGTTACCACCCTACCAGCAATGACGTACCGCCAGGCGATTAAGCGTTCCGGTGCGCTGCTGTGTAGAAACTGTTGGAGTGACTTTACTTGCCCCTTCCAATTTAGTATGTTAACATCTTCGGCTGCATCATCACTTACCATCAGGTGAGATCGCAGTCAAGTACTAACTTGTATAAGTGTAACAAAATATAAAACAGAGACAGCTGTATTCAACTACGACGTCAGTGTGGTCATGCCACAGTAGCGCTATACAGATTTTCGCTTTGAGATAGGGACGGAAGACCCCCTACTCCTATACTTTGTATTTCTTCATTTCATTTTATTTTCTGTGGCTGTCATTATTTTTATCCTAGTTTTTAAGTCAATATCTGGGTGACCGAGCTTCGCTCGGTGGCCAATAGATGGCAGCAGTAGTCATATTTTTATCTTTTTTGGTAAATTCGACATTTTCTAAAAATGAATCCTAGCTAGATCGATTTATCGCCCCCAAAACCCCCTGTGTACTAAATTTGACAAAAATCGTTCGAGCCGTTCCGAGATCCAGATTATATAGAAATATATATACAAGAATTGCTCGTTTAAATGTATAAGATAAGAAAATTGTCAACTACCCAATTAGTAAAGTAAGTTTCAATTAAGCAGGTGGTAGTCCTAAGAGACTTATTACACCTTCCTAAGTTTAGACAACTACTAGATGATTTAGTAACTAAATTTAGAACATTGTGTGTGCATAACACTGTTCTGACTATTGGTGTTAAACACTGCATTGAAGTTTAAGAAAATTCATTTTGTCGTCTAAATTAAAGGTGTAATAAGCCTCATAATTTAATACTGTAGTAGAAGGATGACTCAGATGAGTAATAAAAAATCTGCTTGGTTTCATAAACTTTGGTCTTTATTTACATATAATACAATAATGCATATCTCTTATTTTTTATTTGAAATTGCACTGCGCTAGTACCTATATTTTAAAGGAATTATTTTCATGTTGACCTTGCAAGAAAAAGGAGTTGTGATAAGATTTATTAACTTGATAGTATAGAAGGTACAATACAGCAAGTCATTAGTCAGCACTTTATTTTATTTTTATCATTAAACAACATTTTAATTGATAATTATAATTTTTCTGTTACAGAAAGAGTTAAAAATGATGACTATCAATATCAAGCACACAATGCATCTATTTAACTTCTGACCTTTACACAGTAAAAAATAATAATACCACAAATGCTATTATATTTATTGAAGGTCTTTAGTTCATGGCAACATGAGTTTTATGTTTTAAATATCATGATCTTCGATTGTGAATTATATAATCATTCTGTGTTTTGGCTCATTTAAAAAGATGATATAAACTTTTAAATTAAATGAGCCCAAAGCACAACTTAAGTAATAAAGAAATAATTGTAAGTATACACAAGGAATAAATTAATAATATTACTAATTGGTCAGAAAATCATAATTTACATTAAACTTTAATAATTTCATCTAGATTTAGCTGCAACCATTCCATCTTGACCTGCAATTACTCTTAACAGTAAAAGAAGACAGCAGAAATGAGTCTACAATATTATTATTGTTTTAGAATTCAATTATCTGTCCGATCTAATTCATGGAATAGTTTTTTGACATCCTCGAACACAACTTCCGGGACAGACTCTGCGTTGACTCTACGCACAAGTCCTTTTTGCTCATAGTGCTCGATGATGGGCATGGTGGCGTTAAGGTATGTGTTGAACCTCTTTTGGAGGCTCTCGAGGTTGTCGTCGCAGCGGCCGCTGCCCGCCGCGCCGCGCCCGAGACACCGCTTCGTGCACAGATCCCGCGAACACTCGAAGAATAGCACAAACAGCAGTTTGGTTTTGTCGGACATAACGCGCTCCCAACCGTCCAAATTGTCTTTGTTCCGCGGAAAGCCGTCGATCAAGAACCTAGTCTTACCGGACTTTTGCATCGCTTTATGTAGAAGCGAGCACGTAACCTCGACGGGAACGATCTCGCCGTTCCGGATCTTCTCCTCGATCATTTCACCGAACTCGGAGCCAGGCCGCTGTCGCTCCTCGCGCAATAAATCCCCGGCGGAGAGATGAACGAATCCAAATTGTTTGGAAATGAAAGAACACTGTGTGCCCTTGCCGGCACCGGGAGCTCCCAACACGAATACGACTTCAGGCAACATTCTACTAATGTAACTGGCGAGTGGTCGCAGGAACGTATTCCGCATGAAATTGAGAGACTAGACAACCTAGTGATTATATACTCTTTGTAGACAACCTAATTAAAATTTTTAAATCGTTTCAAAAACATGCGCAAAGCCGCAACCTTGATTTGAACAGTGTTGCCATTGGCGGCTGGAGAAATAGAACGTCGGGGTGTCTGAAAAGGAACGAAATTCGAGGTGAGGGAACGAAGAACATAATATAAGTTTATAAATCAATTTTTTTCCAAAAAAATTGAGCGTGCAAGACTTTTATAGGTTAATATAGGCATTTATATTCATTTATTAATATGTAATATCTATGTATTGTCACAAAAGAAATTTTTTATGATATTTTCCGTGACTTCGTCCGCGTGGAATTCGTTTATAGGTATATTCTATATTATGTTGCATAGGATGATATGCATGAACCACCATGAACCTTCTCATGAATCACTATGTCCACTGGTGAAAACCCAATTAAGAATTTTTCGGTATACTTAGTCTGTTAAATAAGTCAGTGTACCTGGGTAAATTAAAAGGTGCAAGCTGCAGCAAACTTCTAACTAGCACACAATAGTCAGAACTAACACCATAAAAACATAAAATTAAAAGTAGGTACATATACTCAGTGAAAAAACTTCCCAAGCTGCAGCAAAACAAAAACTTTGTTTACTTTTCGCTTCACGTTGTTTTTTTTACGTGTCGTCTTTATTTGGGTCTAAAATAGTTCTTGTTAGATAGTTCAAAGTTTTAGGCGAATTAGGATACTTGTGCAAAAAAATTTGGCGAATTTAGGCTTCTCAGCAGGCAAAATTGGGCGAATTCAATTGGCAAATATCTGGCAACCTTGCTCGCCACAGACTAATGAAGCGTATCTTTTTTGTTATGGCTGCGTTCGTACTTGTTTAGGAAAGTTTTAGGCCGGATGGAGAAACGAAACGCAATTTTTATATGTAGTCTTGACTTATTTTCGTAAAAGAACGAAAAGAACGGTTGAAGTAAGGGAACGCTGAGGGAACGCTTGATCATAAAATAGAACGCTTTTCGTTCCCTAGGGAACGATCTGGCATCGCTGGATTTGAAGGTTTGAACCATAGACATAAAACACTATAGGGATAGTTTGAACCACAGACACAAATTACTCTATGACCACAGACCACAAATGACCAAAGAGTATATAATCACTACGTGCAAGTGACAAAACTAGGTTTGAACCACAGCCCACTTTAGTCTGGAGATTGAACCATAGACTACTAACACTACAGGGATATAGACTACTAACCACAGAACACTAGTCTCTGAAATCAACGAGTGTGCCCGCGAAATTCAAAATTTTCGTGGTATTTGCAATTTGTACGCTAATAAGACATATATTGGTATTTGCAATAGGCTTATGGCAGTCAAGCGGGAATCATCATAAAATCTTCACATGATTATATCAAAATCCTTGCATAAAAATGTCTTTCCTAGGAAAGGAAAATGCCGATTCTTGTATGAAAATTGGGCTATACCTTGCGTCTTAACCAAATCATCGGTAAAACATTAGAAATATTCTCAATATTATGTAAAAAAAAAAAGTTAAGATATTAGCAGGGAAATTATAGTAATCTGATTTTCTAAGTGGTTAATTTTCTAAGTTTTATAAGTGGCATGGCGATTCCGTTTCGAAACGTTCGTACTTTTTTTTATAATACTTTTGAACCCCTTCTCACATATCACTACCATAAATATATGCAATATTAAAATTTGAAAGAAGATTCATGCATACGTGCTTGAGACGCAGAGTGACGCCAATCTAGTATTTTCTGGCATTCTCCTTTGTCCGAGTATCGAGTTCGAAGTGAGTAGTTAGCAAATCGAACTAATTTCTTTAACTCGACAGTTTAGGCAGAGATTATTATATTATAAAGACGTGATGACGATATTGGAATTCCCGCAATTTGACTGCCATAAGTGGCCATAAGCCCATTATGTTATTAGCTTAAAAATCGCGAAAAACCACAAGAATAGATTTTAACCATAGATTAGTTACTACAAAGTCCATGTTATAGACTACTAACATTATTGAGAACTATATGGGAAAAACATCCCCCTCTCATCTCCGAAGTTTAACAAATCTAAAAATATTATGAAATAATTACGATTGATAGGGTAAGTTATGCGCCTGGATGGTACCCATACCCCTTAACTCTCTCAGAGTTATGAATTACAAGCATTAAATAAAATCGAATTATTATTAGATTATATCCTTTATTTCTTCTTAATACTTATATAAAACAGTATTTATACATTCACTAGTAAAATACAATTCACACGTTTGTTCCGTACCTGAAAACAAAAAATTACGTTATATTATTATTGTTACACATAAGGACTATGTGCCCAACTATCCTCAAAATTAATCAGTTCTCATAAATAAATGTTGACCTCAAAGAGATTCAGAACAGGTCTGTGATAGTTCATCATTGAGTTCTATTTCTTACCCGCGCTCTACACTACTCGCGAAGTTGACCGAAGTGGGACCGTAGTTGAACGGAGCGAGCAGTTTGGAGGGTCACTTCGTCTAACTTCGTCAACTTTTCTTAGTACTTCGGTAAACTTTCTGAGTACTTCGCCGAGGAACTTCGCAAGTAGTGTAGAGGCCGGGTTACAGTTGGCGACGAGTCACGAGTCCAAGTAATTTCTGCATCTTGTTAAAATCAGGCCGGTGACACTCAGTACAAATGACGTGACTTAAGTACCTACACTACTACTAAAATGCCGGCCCTATAAGCATTCCATTTGTATGTGTGAGTAAATGTCATCGTAGCCCGTAGAGCTGGCAAAACTCGACGTGTACGTGGCAACGACGCGACCGATGCAGAATGCCACGGTGACAACTTGCAGCCCACTGTAAAACATTTGAATTGCGGTACAAATGCAATGCTTTGTTTAGTTATTTCATGAAAACTAATTATATTGTATTGTGTTGCATTGCATCTATAATTTTTTTAATTTCTAAGAATAAAATTATAACAGAAATATATATTATTTATTTTCATAAGTAAGTACATAGCTTTTTTCCGCGGCTTCACCCACATGAATTATGGAGTTTCACAAATTCCATAGGAACTATGGATTATTCGGGGTAAGAGCGTAATGATGTGTTAATCCAAGTTACTCTATCTCCATTCCAATTTGCAGCCAAATCGGTACAGTACCTACCTAGTTGCGGCACGAAAGAGTTACAAATATCCAAACTCAGAAGCTTCCATATTAATCATATTAGACAATAGGATATAATGGGATACTTATCAAAATCACTACAAAATAATAATTCATTACAGTTCCTTACCCATATGATTTTTTTATTAAATTGATATAAAAAAATTGTCATTTAAAAAGGTATGCTTTTATTTACAATCAGTAGCCCTATGATGATAAAGTTATGAATTTGTGGCAAACCTATTGAAATAACGCACTCGCGAGACAGCGCCCACGAGTACCACCCGACGCGTCGCGCTCGCCGCTCTGGGGTAATACATTGACGGGAGGGTGTGAATGTCCCTTCTTTACGTTAGTAATATTATATATTCGTTGTTAAAATTAAGATCCTATATAGAGTTTGTTCACAAAGGACAAAAATCCTCAGCCAAGTCGCGCAACCAATTTAGATAAGGGAAAAGCTGTTAGCGCTTGAATGTTATCCCATCTGATGGTACGTGATGATACATTATAAGGCGGAGCGCGCTTACGACAACCACCGAGCTGAATCCATGCCGCAGGTCAGTCTTTATGAGATTGTCATAATATTAACGTTTGTATATCACACATTTTTCAAACTTGGGAAAAAATAGATTAATAATAAAAAAATAATTTAATTATATCACACATTTTCAAACTTGTGAAAAAATAGATTCATAATAAAAAGAGATTTTAATTAAAATATACATAATGAACATACATAATGAAAAGTTTTATAAAAAATAGGTTTTAAAAATTAATCTAGTTTCTGTCACCGAATTTCGGTATAATTAAAAACAGACCAAAAGAATAACTTTATATTGACCATCTTTTCTGTAGTTAAACAGTTACTGTATTGCAAATTAAACTCAACATGCAAACTTATCGAGATGCGAAAATAAAAAACAATCGCTCGAGGACATTTACAACTTAATGCATTCCTATGTGCCAATGAGCAAGTGTATTAAGTCTTTAATAACAGTGTTTACCTTGAATGGCAGGTTGCTCATAATGCAACATAGCAAGGTAGAAATTCCATCATCATGTGCCATCTGAAAAAGAAATAGTTACTTTAATGTTTGTCACTTGTTGAAAAATTTTGTAAAAATACCAAATTCGTTATCAGGCCTGTTGAGCTTGTAAAACCATCACTTTACATTAATATGGTACGGTTTTATCATCATAGTTTTAAGATATTGTATATACTGTTCCACTTGAGAGTCAGTGTGATTGGTTCATTGCTACGAGCTGTTGATAAACTGCCCGAGTCAGGCCAGGTTCACTTATCACGTGATCGAAGAAACTATAGGTAGCCGTCTCGACGTATTAATTTCAGACGTACGCCGCGCGCCGGCTACTTTGCTCGCGTTAGTTCTTGTACGGTCTATTTCAAGCTGCGTGCGCGTTTTGCGCGCGTGATTGCGAGGCAAAGGATATAAAGACCACAACTTTGCGTTTGTTGCGTGTCGTTAGCGGAGGCGGAGCCAAGTGCTATTGCGAACTGAATTGCACTTTTTGTGTCAGCGCTAGGGTCGCTATTTCCTTCTGTACCGTTAGGCACTATATGAGCCTTCTGTACCGTTAGGCACTATATGAGCCTGTACCGTTAGGCACTATATGAGCCTTCTGTACCGTTAGGTACAATATGTATTCCGTGCCCGAGTCAGCCATTCGCGGCTGATATGACTCATCTTGAGACTTGCGATTTAAATCAAATGCCTGTGCTAAATCCAGTATCACAAGTTACAGTAGTACTATTAATTACTATGGTTACTGTTTTTTTAATGACCTAATCTCGTATTAGGTCCTCATAAGTGACTGGCCAGAAGCCCTAGAGTCCAGGGCAATCACATGCCAATAAAAAACCCCAAATGTCTTCTCTTATTTTTTTATCATTTGTATGAATTTATGCGAAAGAGAAGGAACTATAATAAGTAGTTAAAAAAATAAGATTATAATACATATTGATATTTCAATCAACGCCGACGCGCTCCACTCGGTCAAACTCCACACCAATCGAATGAAACATAAGCGATTTTAACAGAGTGCGGCGCGTCTTCGTGGTTTGAAATATCTATAATTTTCTTTTCTTACCTGAACTTTTCAAAAGAGTAGAGAGTAGAGCCAGTGAGGTCACGCCATCTGTATCTGCAAAGTAAAAACAATTTTGGTGTGACGTCATTTATGGCGTATTCGAGTAAACTGATTTCGAATGTACATTCAGGCCTGTTGAGCTTGCAAACCATCACTCAAATATCTGGTACGGTTTTGTCATCATAACATTTTGTTGGTGCTATAATAGTAGTTTATGGTACAAGTGAGTAAAGTTGGTGATTACCGCTGAGGCGCCATTGAGACCCGAGCCGTTAGGTGAAGGTCTTAAGATAGCCGGACGGTAATCATCAATACTCACGTGTATCATAAGACGTTTTTCAACACACTTGTGAATACAATAATAAAATAAAATAAAATAATAAAAAGAGCCTTTATTCAAACTTGGTTTACACAATTATTGACTAAACTTGCAATTTTCTAAGATACTAACATACAGAGTAACAAAGAACAATATTTGAACAGTATAAAGTATATTTTTAAACAATATAAGTATTATATAGTATTTTAACAATTTCTCTGCCTCGACAACCTAGTTTGTTTGCCCCTCTAAGGCAAAGGCCTCCTCCAATTTCCTCCACATCTGTCTGTCACAAGCTTTTCTTGTCCAAGTGTTACCACCTGCCATAGACTTGATTTCATCTGCCCATCTCTGGAACGGTCTACCCCTTTTCCTTTTCATATGACCTGTGTACCAGTACATTATTGTTTTGCTCCATTTATCTTGGCCCCTGACTGTATGCCCAGCCCATTTCCACTTGAGTTTCTTTATGACGATGTTAACATTTTTAGTTTTTGTGAAGTTCTTAATTGTTGAGGTTCTTATTTTGTCTGACAGTTTTTTCCCCATCATGCTTCTATTCATGGCATTCTGGCAAGTTTCAAACTTCTTTCTGTGAGCTTTGGTCAAGGACCAAGTTTGGCAACCGTATGTAAGCACTGGTACAATGCAGGTGTTGAATAGTTTTCTCTTAATGGCCATGCTTATTTCTTTATTTTTAAATATTTCCTTTAGGCTCCAGAATCTCTTCCAAGCATTTCCTATGCGTCTTTCCACTTCTTTCGGTGTAAGATCTTCTATGGATATAATTTGGCCCAGATATATATATTCGTTGACATATTCAATTTCATTTCCCATGATGTAAATAGGTTCTTCTATCCCATTTGTCATGACTTTGGTTTTTTGAGTGTTCATAATCAATCCCGCTTTACGACTTTCTCTATCCAAGTCGTTTAGCATTCCTTCGAGATCATCCTTTGTTTGAGAGAAGATTATAATGTCATCTGCGAATCGCAAATGCGATAATTTTTCTCCGTTTATTGTTATACCTTTTAGTTCCCAGTTTAGGTTCCGAAAGATATCTTCCAAAACTGCTGTAAAGAGTTTAGGTGACAGAGGGTCACCCTGACGAACACCTCTTCCCAACTTGATTTCTTTCCCTTCTTTTTCAAGCCTTATCTTCGCTTTACTATTTGTATAAAGGTTTCTCAATAATTTTATGTACTTATTTTCTACTCCTTGATTCTTAAGTGCATTCCAGATAGCTTCGTGTTCTAGTGAGTCAAATGCCTTACTGTAGTCTACAAAACCACAATAAAAAATGGTGTTGAATTCTTTGCTCTTTTCGAAGACTTGTTTTACTACATAAATGTGGTCTAGAGTTGAGAAGCCACTTCTGAATCCCGCCTGCTCCTTTGGTTGGTTCTCGTCTAACACTCTTGTTATTCGGTTGAGAATTACTTTGGCAAAGATCTTGTAAATATTCGTTATAAGACTTATGGGTCTGTAATTATTTATGTCATCTTTGCTCCCTTTTTTGTGCAGTAAGATTATTGTTGATGATGTCCATTGCTCTGGGATCAGCTCGCTCTCTAATACATCGTTAAATATATATGTAAGGATAGGTGCTATTACACTCTTGTTTGCTATTAGATATTCATTGGTAATATTATCGGAGCCAGGGGTCTTATCTTTTTTTTGTGATGTTATGGCTTTCTCCACTTCAGTGAGCATTATCTTTGGTACCATGTCCTCTACCTCTAGGTCTGTTGGATGAATATTGCATTGGCTTGTATATAAGTTTTTAAAGAAATTTGTCGCTAATGTGTTAATGTCTGGGCGTTTGGTCAAACTATTTCCACTGATGACTTGCATCTTAGGTATCCAATCTCGCTTTTCTGCCAACTGCTTGAGAGCTTTTTTGGCTCCTCCTGTTTTTTGGATGCAGTTTTCTAGCCTTTCTAACCTATATTTCTCTCTGTCCTTTCGCATGCTTAAATTGATTTCTTTACTTCTTTGGGCTATACTCTTTCTTGTCTTTTGTTTTGTTAGGCTCACAAAGTAATTTAGCTCTGTCTTCTAAGAGGTTTCTTGTTTTTTCTGATAGCCATGGTAATCGTTTGTTCCGCTCACCAGGTGTTTCTGTCATTGTTAGAGCTTCTAATAATTTATCGTATTTAGTCTGGGTACTGAGTTCCTTTGTATTTTCAATGAAGTCGTTCATTTTCTCCTTTAAAGTTGTTCCTAACAGCATACATTTGTTTTTTGGTCTTACTTTGAATGGTCTTCTTTTATTTGGTTTCATTACTAGTTTAGCTCTGAGTGCTCTGTGGTTGCTGTTGAAGTTGAGATTGTTTATTACCCCACAGTCATTGAAATCTTTTCCTCTATTGGAGAGAATATAATCAATCTCGTTTTTGTATTTTCCATCTGGTGATACCCATGTCCATCGATTTCCAGAACGTTTTTTATAATAGCTATTTAGTATTTTGAGATTGAACTCATACGCCAATTGAATTAATTTCTCTCCATTCCTTGTCCTTTTCCCTAAGATGTAAGGACCTAGCACCATTTCTTCTCCATTTCTTCTATTACCAGTTTGCGCATTGAAATCTCCCATAACTATTAAGTTTTTGCCTGTGTGATTTGTGACAATAATACTAAAAATAATTTTATTTAGTTAATAAAATTTAAAAAATAACTGTCTAACTCACTAGTGAATAATAGTAATGAAAAAGTCACAGTTTGCGATTATAGGTGTCATAATTGCGGTGAAATTAAAGCCACTGTATGAGCAAGTGTGTTGAAAAGTCTATTATAAGTTATAACCATCTTAACATCTCAACAGTCTTGACTCTTGACCCATCTCGGTTGCTGATTAGAAAGGGATGGTCTGGTGAATCATTATTAGGGTTCCGTACCAAAAGGCAAAAACGGGACCATATTACTGAGACTTCGCCGTCCGACCGTCGGCCTGTCATCAGGCATCTCTTGAACCGTGATAGTTATACGCTTTAAATTTTCACAGATAATATTACAGTTGCCGCTTAAACAACAGATACTAAAAAATATAATAAAATAAAGATTAAAGGAGGATCCCATACAACGAACGTGACTTTTTGCTCGTTTTTGGTTGATGATCAAGAACACCCAATATTACTCTACTTGTATGCATGCAGCAACAATGTATCTGAATTTATTAATTTACCTGAATTTCAGCAGAAGCTCGCAATCTGAATCCATCAGCCACATTCTGCAGGATAGCCTACAGTTTGTTCCTGTGACAATTAAATAAGGGGAATTATAAAACGAGCGAACAAAAAAAAACTTTGCGACTGATGATGACATACTGTTTTAATAACTTGAGCGGTATGAATTTGAGTAAGCGAAAAATTAACTAAACTGACGACGAATATTGATTTATAATAAAATCCAGAACGAGCTTACAAAAAGTGGATTGTGATAAATCCATTTCAGATATTAAAATTTTATCCGAGCGACTTCATTACTAAGTGAGCGACTGGAAATACAGAGAGGGCAACTTCAATATTAAGATAGATTCGATTTTTCTAAGTGAGGTTATACTTAGCGAACTACTAAAAAGTTCACTTTGAGCAAAGTTTTGTAAGCTGCTTTATTAATGATTATTGGTTACTGATATTCTATTTGAGGGCTTATGTTTTTTATTTTAAAAATTATTATTATAAATCACATTTTTTTAGGTTATGTTTACGTATTTTTTGCCAGTTTGCTAATATTTTTACGAAAGATTTGTATCACACTGTCACTAACTTTCGTAAATCACTGCACAAACGACTTAGGGTCCAGGAGCGAGCGAAGCGAGCTCGGGACTTGAGGGCACCCCGACTCGGCTGGGTTAGGTGACGAAGAGGATGGCGGGGCCTGCAAGGCCCCGCCATCCTTCTGAGTGGTTATTTTCTTTTATGACCACCCAGAAATAGGAGCCCCGCGAAGCGGGGCTCCGTCGACTGGCCTTTAAGAAGATTAAAGACAAGAAATGAGAAGAGGTGAAGATTTTTTAATTTAAAAAAAAAACGAGGCCGGCCCACTAAGTCCAAGCCAGCACTTATTTACCAGTGACGATGAGTAGTAGGGCTCCTCATACCTATCAATGTTTCTTAGTATTAATAAGAAGTTTTTTTTTTAGTTGACTGAAGCGTCTTATTTTATTTTTTGTTCATTTGATTGAAATAAATGCATGCATATTACTTTATTTTTACGGAGTACATTGTTTTATTTAATTACCCTTATATTTCAATAATAAAATTTCTCAACTAATAAAATAGTGTTTCTTCAAATAGTTATTTCATATTATTTTTATTTTTTAAATGTGAGCTCATTATACTCTGCTCATTAGTGTATTTTTAAAAGTGGTTTTTGTATTCGAAACACTTCATTTAAGATAAAATGCCGCTCAGTATAAAAAATACATTTGCCAAATATTGAAAAAAATGCAGGACGTAACGTTGACACTCAAACAAATATTAGGTCGCTCAAATATTATGAAGCTGCTCATTTTGTATTTTAAGTAACTCAAATTAATGTTTGTAAGTTGCTGTTCTGTTGATTTCTCGTCACTCGCAGTCAGTCGCTCACTTTGTAATTCTATAACCCAAATTAATTAATTTTGACACTTAGAACTGTAATTTACAGTCACTCGTTTTATTACTACCCATTAAATAATCGATTACGAATGTTGTGGATATTAGTGTCGTTAACTATTCTTTACTATAAATCACAAAAAAAAATATTTTGTTCTTTCCTCAAATCACTTCAGAACAGGTCTGTTGACTCATCATTAAACATTCATGACAATCGAAATGTAATCAATCTGCTACAAAGATACATATTTAGTTTATCCTGCATTCTTAATAGGTTCAGTACTTTTAGCTAGGAGTAAAAACATACACACACGCACGCAATTTTAATAATATAATAATATTTGTGAGCTTTTACCTGAATGTTAGCCGAAGCCTGCTAACTAAATACGTCAGCTGGTTAGAATGTCTCCTGTAAGTACCTGTGACAATCAAAATATTTTAAACCACTAGTGTCAGTATTTCAGGCTTTAGTGTGGTTTTTGTTATGTCAGAATAATTTTATTATTGTTCTCTCCTCAAATCACTTCAGAACAGGTCTGTTGACTCATCATTAAACTTTCATGACCATTAAAATAAAATCACGAATCTGCTACGACAAATTAAATCACTTTCTTACACGTTCACACACGCAAGAATTTTCGCCTGTATAATATTAGTGAGATATTAATTTACAAAAACAAATTAAATCACTTTCTTACACACACTCACACACGCAAGCATTTTCGCCTGTATAATATTAGTGAGATATTAATTTACAAAAACAAATTAAATCACTTTCTTACACACACTCACTCACACGTAAGCATTTTCGCCTGTATAATATTAGTGAGATATTAATTTACAAAAACAAATTAAATCATTTTCTTACACACACTCACACACGCAAGCATTTTCGCCTGTATAATATTAGTGAGATATTAATTTACAAAAACAAATTAAATCACTTTCTTACACACACTCACACACGCAAGCATTTTCGCCTGTATAATATTAGTGAGATATTAATTTACAAAAACAAATTAAATCACTTTCTTACACACTCACACACGTAAGTATTTTCGCCTGTATAATATTAGTGAGATATTAATTTACAAAAACAAATTAAATCACTTTCTTACACACACTCACTCACACGCAAGCATTTTCGCCTGTATAATATTAGTGAGATATTAATTTACAAAAACAAATTAAATCACTTTCTTACACACACTCACACACGCAAGCATTTTCGCCTGTATAATATTAGTGAGATATTAATTTACAAAAACAAATTAAATCACTTTCTTACACACTCACACACGTAAGCATTTTCGCCTGTATAATATTAGTGAGATATTAATTTACAAAAACAAATTAAATCACTTTCTTACACACACTCACTCACACGCAAGCATTTTCGCCTGTATAATATTAGTGAGATATTAATTTACAAAAACAAATTAAATCACTTTCTTACACACACTCACACACGCAAGCATTTTCGCCTGTATAATATTAGTGAGATATTAATTTACAAAAACAAATTAAATCACTTTCTTACACACACTCACTCACACGCAAGCATTTTCGCCTGTATAATATTAGTGAGATATTAATTTACAAAAACAAATTAAATCACTTTCTTACACACACTCACTCACACGCAAGCATTTTCGCCTGTATAATATTAGTGAGATATTAATTTACAAAAACAAATTAAATCACTTTCTTACACACACTCACACACGCAAGCATTTTCGCCTGTATAATATTAGTGAGATATTAATTTACAAAAACAAATTAAATCACTTTCTTACACACACTCACTCACACGCAAGCATTTTCGCCTGTATAATATTAGTGAGATATTAATTTACAAAAACAAATTAAATCATTTTCTTACACACACTCACACACGCAAGCATTTTCGCCTGTATAATATTAGTGAGATTATTAATTTACCTGAATGTTTGCTACAGCTTGCAAACTGAATATATGATCTGGTTAGAATATCTTCTTTAAGTACCTGTGACAATAAAAATAATAGTTTAAACCACTAGTGTCAGTATTTCAGGCTTTAAATGTGGTTTTTGTAATGTCAGAATAATTTTATATTTGTTCTCTCCTCAAATCACTTCAGAACAGGTCTGTTGACTCATCCTTATACTTTCATGTTCATTAAAAAGTAATCACAAATCTGCTACAAATATAAATAAACGCACTTTCTTAAATACGCTCAAACACGCAGGCATTTTCGCCTTTAAAATATAATTTTGAGATATTAATTTACCTGAATGTTTGCTGTAGCTTGCAAACTGAATACATCGGCTGGTTAGAATGTTTTCTGTAAGTACCTGTGATAATAAAAAATATTATGTATATTACATACTGATAATGCATTTTTTTGTTTCATTTAGTTTTGTATTAAAATCAGTAAATTTTATTTTGTTCTTTCCTCAAATCACTTCAGAACAGGTCTGTTGACTCATCATATTAAACAGTTTAAATTCTTACAAATTAATAATAGCGCAAAAAATGTTGCTTTGAACTTATAGATATTTATTTATTTTCTCACCTGCACTTTAGCTGATATGTATCGAAGTTTCAATGTATGTACCTGCAAAATTATTTTTAATGATCATTAATTGCATTACACATTTATTGATGCTAAATTGAGCTAAGTTTTGTTACTCAGAAGTATAACTATATATTTTTTGTCCTCAAATGACTTCAGAACAGGTCTGTTAACTCATCATACTACTATGGATCTGAATACTCAGTGTCAAGGAGTTGAATATTTAAGAGATAGGTCTATTTAGAAAATTAATCAATAGAATACAGTATCGAAATACTGTAAATTAAAAAAAAATGTCTACAATAATCCTTATTTTAAATTAATATCATTAAGTGTTTATATCTAGTACAGTTTTAAAATAAGGATTAATCCTTATTTTAAAAATGTACTAGATATAAAACTATTGAGAATGCTACTAACCTTTTCGTAACAAAATATATTGATTCATCTGTAATGAAAAAAATCATAATTATTACATTACATATTTAAATTAAAATAAATATAAATTTTAAAATTTTCTATGTAGAGACACAAGAAAGTTTTCAAAAAGCATTTCGGTGAACTTAATCAAAGAACATAGAAAACTTTAAACTTTTGATTAACATCATAAAAGTACAAAATTCTCACCTTCACTAATAGAGTAAAACGGAACTGCACAACAACAAAAAAAAATATACACAAATTGAAACTGCGCATAAAATAGAAAAATTATAATTTAAAAATTAATTACAGTATAATTAAACATGTCCAGGTTCCCACTACACACAATGATAACAAATGATGCGTGAGACGATCCGAATAGATATCTGCTCTTCTGCAGATACAGCCGAGTATCACATGTGGTTGTTTATTGACAATGCGTCTGTAGATCGATAGATAGTTTATATTTTATTGAAAGATCTCTCCCGCTGTTACAAACTGAGGCGAAAACAAATCAAGTGTCTCTGAACGTAAACGATGATAAGGCGTGAGGCGCGCTCGTAATGTTTGTTACATATATTACAGTGATCGCATTAGCTACGGCCGCATTTACAACTTGTCCAAGTATTGAGTTAGATCTGGCAGACCCTCCTTCAGTCCTTTCCGTTTTCTCGTTTCCTGCGAATAAAAAAAAATGGTTAATTCCATAATCTTTATTTACTTTAACATGCTATTGGAGATATTTTTACCAGGGTTGCAATTCATAACATTCGAGCTTAACTGCTCATCACATTGCAAAGGCTTACATCAATAGTTCACCAATGCTGGCAAAATGTAGATAAAACAAACCTACATTTGAGAAGTTTAGAACTCTTGGCCACTCACAATATTACTTTCCTTCACTATTAAATTGAGTGAGATTTTAAGTCTTAAACGCATTTAAATGGATTCTTGAAAATCAAACACGAGCCTCAAATAGACTGTTAGTAGATAACAAGTGTGTCGCGCGCGCCGTAGCGTGCAGTCCGGGGACATGAGGACAGCGGTCCTGTGCAGCGTTTGGACGCGCGCGCGTCGCTCTGCGTCCGCACGAGCCGACGGCGTCACCGCGCGCGCGCCGCGGGGCGGGACGCACGCTACGCCGCGGCACGGGGTGCGGACGCGTTCGACAGTTGCACCGCTATCGCTACGCACCTGTACGACGACGTAGGGCTTGGTGCCGGGCTCGCACGGGTCGCCGGGCAGCACCTGCCAGTGGTCGAACACGCACTGCGGGAAGGCCTGCCCGCCCGTGTTGGAGCGCAGGTCGGCCGTGAAGCCGAACGACTCGTTGACGGGCAGGTACGCCTTCACCACGAACATGGGCGTGCCGGCCACCTGCGACTCCTCGAACACGTGCCCGCGCCGTCTGTTCAGGACGCCGTAGATGCCGCCCACCGCCACCTCGGGGCACTGCACGCAGCAACAGTTCAAACATTATCATCTATATCGTAATACAGTAATATACAGCCGGGAAATACCCGTCTTCCTACATCCCATTGTTACTAATATTGAATTCTGAGCATCAAAACGCGTGAAGTTCGAGAAGACATAAAATTTTGTGTATATGGAACTCAGACATGTACTTTTATTTATAACAGAAAAATTAACACCTATCAGCTGTGGACAAGTTCTCCTGCAAGTTATAAATGCAGTATGCATTGATTTTCCAAAATATTTATGGCTCCCCTTCACGTCAGTCTTTCATTATGGTGCCCCTCGGAAGGCTGCATCTCCATACAAACATACAACATTTAAATATAATGAATGTTATGAAGATTCAAAGTTATTGCCAGATACCACTTTAACATTATCGGTGCACGAAAGTAAACAATTTATAAAGTTCGTGTCTCAATTTCAGAAGTGTTAACAAACTCCTTTACCAACTGTGCTTTTATGAGAATAAAATATATTGATAATAATGAACAGGAATGGTTACATGATAAAACTGTAAAAAAAACATTCATAGACATAGGTTGCATCGTGCAAACTGAATTAGTTGGATATGCCGATTGTGTGTTAAAATTTGGTAACAAGTGTTAGTTCCCCTATTCAGGCAGAGGGTACGCGGGCGCGCAATGCCGAAACTTAAAGAACTGTTGCTCTGCCACGTGTCGGAACCGCGGCCTGGCAGCAGCCAGCCCGCTTAGGATACTACGTGGGGTCATGCATTTACACTCATTAACAGGACATTTTCATGCTGGTTATATTTTTGTCTGACAATGAAATTGAAGTAACTACTCGCATTTAGAAAAATGACAACCAATATCTATACAGCATACAGCCATACACTCAATTTTTTTTTTGTTAAAAAGCCTGTCTTAATGGGTTTAAAGATTGGACATGATGATGTTTCCAGAATTTCAAAAACTTTAAATATATTGATTCTGTTTTAGATTCTAAATTTAGCGCGTCTAAGATATATTATCATCTCTCGATTGCTAAGTTTGTTTGCATCTAACTTCACACACATAACAACACTGCAGGTAAACGGTACGTACCTGAATCTCGCACAGGTACACAGGCTCCATGAGGCGTGGCGAAGCCGTCAGCAGGCACGCGTACAGACATCTTCTCGTCGTTGGAATGATTTGACCGCCACCTCTGTGCGAATTTGATAAAAATTTTAGTTGTAGACCTCCCTGGCGCAGTGGACGCGCGCTCGGGAGGTCGCGGGTTCAATTCCTACCATGGGTCACTTTGGAATTTTATAATTTCTAAATTGACTCAGGTCTGGTCTGGTGGGACTTGGGAGGCTTCGGCCGCCAAGCGATTTAGCGTTCCTATGCGTGCTAGAAACCGTTGGGTGACTATTTATCCTTTCCAAGTTCGTAGGTTAATCTTTGGCTGCATCATCACTTACCATCAGGTGAGATCGCAGTCAAGTACTAACTTGTAGTGTAAAATAAAATTCTTTGATATTTTTAATGCTACTGAAATAATAAGAGTATGACAGACTGACGGACGGAGAGTCTCACCATAAAGGTTCCATTTTACCATTTAGTTATGAACCCCTAAAAAGAGCTGGTGACTGCTGTTCCAATTGAACATTGTATATTATAATTTCTAGTGTCGACAAAATCTACCTTTGGCTCACCAAGCATTTTTACATGGCTGCGTACCTGTGGATAGCGTCGGTGTGCAGCGTCACGTCGTAGATGTTGAAGCGCACGCCCCTCAAGTTCTCCTCGGCCATGACGCCCTCCTTGGCGGCCCACTGGAAGCCCGCCACCACCGAGTCCTTGATCTCGTTGAGGTACTGCACCCCCTTGGAGCAGTCCACCAGGATGTTGGGCCCCGTGCCCTCGGGCCCGAAGCACCAGATCTTACGCGCCTCGGTCACGTCGTACTCGTACTTCTCGCCCAGGTAGCGCGCGCGCGTCTTGAAGTCGTCGCGCGGGTTCACTCTGCCCTGTACAACATTCATTCTTTGAGGAACATCTATCACACTAATTATATATAACGTATAGACGAAATTCCTTGTGTGTTTTTCTTCAAAAAACCTTTATTGGCTGAATCTTGGATTAAATGTATGTGTTAGATTTTATTTTGAAATTGGATTGAACCCCTAGGGACTGTAGCCCATTTTAATTAATATATATATAGCTACTCGTGCTGATTCACTCACTGACTGACTGATTGATCACCTCTCCTGAATAATTTTGTATGAAAAACTTATTTTTTCAATTACCATTTCGTATAGAAGAAAAAAATTCATTCGGAGGAAAAATACGGAGAGAGCTGATGATTGAGGATTTCGAAGACGGGTGAAGAGCACAGCCAAGGGTATTGCAGATAGGTGGGGGGTATTCGACCAAATGTCATTTGAAATGTCATCCAACTGCCAGTGAGCTGAAAAAAAATTCAAAATGGCAGATTCAAAATGGCCGCCATACGAATTTCGCCGATATCTCGGAAAGTATAAAAGATGGAAGAATGGTTTCTTAACAAGAAGTGATCAGGACCCGAAGGTTTATTTGATGGATAGAAAAAAAAATTCAAAATGGCGGAATGTATTTTTCCATAGAAAATGTATGGGGAATGTTGAAGCGACTAACAGTTGGTAATTATGCAAGGTTGTGATGCGGTTTTTTCGGAGATTTACTAGAGAAAAATATGGAGAGATCTGATGATTGAGGATTTCGGAGACGGGTGAAGAGCACAGCCAGGGTATCGAAGATAGGTGGGGGGTGCTCGACCAAATGTAACTCGAAACGTCATCCAATTGGCAGTTAGCTGAAAAAAAAATTCAAAATGGTATCCAAAATGCGGAATTTATTTTTCCATAGATAGAAAATGTATGGGGATGATACTTTTATAGGCGGGAAGACAGCACGTCACGCGCCCTACTAGTTATTTTATATTGGTATTTCTTTTTACGTTATAAAATACTAGCTGACCTGGCAAACGTTGTTTTGCCCTTAAGGATATAAAAAAATAGATGAATTGAGATTTAAGCTATCCTATCTTTTAAGTTAGAGCAAACTGCACCCTGTGTGCAAATTTTATTAAAATCGGTTAATTGGTTTAGGAGTCCATTGAGGACAAACATTGTGACACGAGATTTATATATATTAAGATATTGACTTTGTTTTTGTACATATCTAGTACATGGGTAAAAACACATTTTTGCCCTGAAAATGTAAAAACACTGTTCTATATAGTACTCACTTCGTCGATGTCCTCGGGCAGGCCGTCGGGCATGGGCTGCGCCTTCATGAACAGGCGGTTGTGCTTGTTGGGCGACTTGGACAGGCACATCTGGTTGGACTCCTCGTTGACGGTCTCGCGGTACGACACCACGGGGTCCGACTTCTTGATGGGGATGCAGGCGTGGTCCTCCTCCAGGTCCTTGAGGCAGATCTCGAGGTGCAGCTCGCCGGCGCCGGCCACGATGTGCTCGCCCGACTCCTCGTTGATGCACTGCACCATGGGGTCGGACTTGGCGAGCCGCTTGAGCCCCTCCACCAGCTTGGGCAGGTCGGCGGGGTTCTTGGGCTCCACGGCCACGCGCACCACGGGCGACACGCTGAACTTCATCACCTGCGATACGACATACATGTTTTATGAGTTTACGAGTAACGAAAGCTGGAAACCTATGAGTAGTTGTGGAGAAAACCAAAAAACCCACCTTCATGTTGTGCGCGTTCTTGTAGGTGGTGATGGTGCCAGTCTTGACGAGGAACTGGTCCACGCCCACCAGCCCGCAGATGTTGCCCGACGGCACGTCCTCGATGGCCTCCACGTAGCGCCCCATCATCAGGATAGTGCGCTGGATGGTCTTCTCATACACATCCTGCATAAAACATTCATATTCATAGAAGGATATTAGATCAAGTTACAACAACTACTAACTAAGATAACAACTGTATCGCGCGCGCCGTAGCGTGCAGTCCAGGGACATGAGGACAGCGGTCCTGTGCAGCGTTTGGACGCGCGCGCGTCGCTCTGCGTCCGCACGAGCCGACGGCGTCACCGCGCGCGAGCCGCGGGGCGGGACGCGCGCTACGCCGCGGCACGGGGTGCGGACGGGGAAAAATATTTTTTTAATTCAAAAAAATTATCATCTCCCAACCCACCCTTTGTTGTAGAAGGCTGAATTTTGCTCAACGGTTCTCTTATTCATGAAGGGGATAAGCAAATATTTTTCGAATCCATGGGATCATAAGATCCAATGGAAGCATAAGAAGACTTGAAAAATAAGAATATGTTTTGCAAAAATTCACACCAGATCATGCAAGATGCACTCACATACACCTCGCACAATTGTATTTGTGAAACCTTAGTAATCGGACCAATGGATTTTGGTCATAGTTCCATCACAGTGTAAATGGTACCTCTTTCTTGCCGGGCTGGAAGTTGGGCCCCATGATGCGCGCCTTCTGTCCGGTGACCACCTTGCCCGAGAACACGCGGCCGAACGCGTAGAAGCGGCCCTTGTCCGACGTGGGCACCATCTTGCTCACGTACATCATCAGCGGCGCCTCGGGGTCACAGTTCTGTTCGAGGAACAATGTAATTAAATAATGAGATAACTTTGTGCTTTGAATTCAATGCTGTTTAAGGAGTGCCTGTCCCCACCAAACATGTGCTACCTTGCTAAGCTGCGTTTTATGTCAAACGCACCAATAGAATCACTTGATTTTCATATCTAGTATAAATCGATACATGGAGGAATCTTTTGGAGCAGGCCCGGACCCACAAAGGGCTGTAGCGCCGTTGATGATGATAAGTATAAGTTATAAGCTAATACTTTGGTTGTTGTCATTTGTATCTCAGTGTTCGTTGTGAGACACCCACAGAGAATGCCTCACCAATCCATTACTGAGAATTCTATTTTCGTCCTTTCCTGCCGCTGGTGTATAGCATTGAAAACTTTACCCAGTATCAACGGGACGAACAACAGTGTGCATCAAATATCAGAGATAATATCTGGCTTAGAAAATATCTGAACTAGCTTTAATTAAAGATTCTATATGATGATGCTCGAGATGTAATAGAATGTGAATACAAGAAAGCACCTATTTCTGTTCAGTTTCTATTTTCCGTATGGTTACTGTTCGGAAGGCCTTTTTTATTGTGTAAGAGGAAAATCTTCCATACTAAAAACCTCATACGCTCTCTGGAGGCTTTTAGTCTCTGGTGGTGGGTTTTGGTCGCTGGGTATACCACCTCTCCCAGTGAAGATGCCTGAAGTAAAGTAAGT
This sequence comes from Coenonympha glycerion, assembly GCA_963855885.1. Taxonomy (NCBI): domain Eukaryota; kingdom Metazoa; phylum Arthropoda; class Insecta; order Lepidoptera; family Nymphalidae; genus Coenonympha; species Coenonympha glycerion. The sequence goes on from OY979646.1 coordinate 2,310,698, forward strand.
TCAACAGATATCACAACAAACTGTCTGTTCCCTTTTTAGGGTTCCATACCAATTTGGTAAAAATGGAACCCTTATGGTGAGACTTTCTCCGTCCGTCCGTCCGTCCGTCCGTCTGTCACACTCGATTATTTCAGTAACTATTCAAGCTATCGACTTGAAATTTAGAATAGTTATAGGTAATAGTGACCCGACGTCATAACAATCGTAAAAATTTGAAAATTGTTTTAATTTTTATTTAAAAAGGGGGGAAAACCGGGTCGATAAAATTTCAAAATGAGAACAATATTGAGTGGGGTATCATATGAAAGGGCGTTACTTGTGTATTCTAAAACTAATTTTTATTTATTTTTATGCCTGATAGTTTTTGCTTTATTGGGCAAACTGTCGAAAAAAATACCGTTCCCCCCCCTTATCTCCGAAGTTTACCAATCGAAAAATCTAAAATAATTATGATCAACAGAAGTTAACGTATATTTTACAGGAAAAATAAAATCAACTCGCTGACTAATATACTTTTTTTGATAATAACAATAATCCGCCAAAAACAAAGTTACGTTTGCGGTTTGCCAACAAATGTGCCTACATGTAAATTATACTCGTAAATTCATGAACAAAAGTGACTTTTGCAATGTTTTACTTCTTTTATGGTATGGAACCCTCGGTGCGCGAGTCCGACTCGCACTTGGCCGGTTTTTTTATTTACTGCTCCACGGGCGGAGACGTTTGATGTACCGTGTAAAATCGCGTGGTACCTTGATGCCGAGCGCGGCCTCGTCGTCGTGCGGGCCCTCGTACAGCATCTCCATACGGTACTTCTGCGCCACGACGGGCGACGGCAGGTGGATGGCGATCATCTGCAGCAGCGCCTCGCCCGCCGGCAGCCACGAGCGCATCACCACCTGCGACACACCACACCCATGACTATCCGCACAACAGTGCCAGAACAGGGGCCGTACCACCACTCCTTGAGGCGGTGGTATAGCCCTAGGTGGCAATTTTACAATGCTACACCATGGTGTAGATACATGTATCTACATCTTTTATCCCCTTAATAAGAGCACAATTTAAAGAGGTCTAGCACTAGTCCTTAGAAATAGTTCTATCTTCTTCCAATCATGAGAGTATAATAGATTTTTTTTCCATAATGAGAGGATAATAGATTTTTAGACATGTTTGCAAGGTGTATGATCAAGACCCTGGTTTTGTCCCTACCAAGAGTTAAAATAAAAATTTTAATGTAGCGCGGCAATTAAATTCAAAATAAAACTTTCCAGACAAGTGCATCTGTTTCTATTAAGAATTTGTGGTTTTATCGCATCTCACTGTCTACACAAATGTACATACAAAATAGAGAGATATTTTTGAAAAAAAAAATGTATCTATCATTTATGGGGTCACAGATCATATGATAAGCAACCAATTCCGGAAAGAACAACTCTGTAAGTCCTCTTTGACACCCAGAAGCTTATTTAATAAGCAACTGGCAACACTTGGGACTATTGTAAAATACATTATCTTAGGATACTAGTAAACTTGCCAGCCATCCCACAAGCTAGCTTTTTAGCATAGGAAGGTAATTTGATCATTTATCATTTTATATCAAACTATAAACTATAAATTAATCACTCCATGAGCTCTATGCACCTTTCAGCTATTATAATCAGACATCTTTATCCCAAACTTGATCCCCAGACAGAACATTTTATGGCAGCAAATAGTTATGGTTAAGTCTACATAAAGAAGGTAGCACATCACTTCCCACAGTGCATGTAAAAGCGATCCTGTGGCGTTACATTGAGGCGCAGAGGGCTTCACTGGGGTTGCGTCACTGATCTCTATTTCATGGATCGCTGACTGTCAACATAAAAATGAAGACACTTGATTTTTTGAGTGAAAACAATCAGCGCTTCATTTTTCAAATGAATGTTTGATTCTGATTGAGACCTGGCGTCAGTGTGCATGGAACTAAAATAAAATGACATTCAAAAGGCAACAAATGTCAATTTCGTACTGTGGACGTTCGAGGTTGGCGCTTCAAATTGGCACAAAAAGGAACTGTCAGATGTATGGAATGATTAATTCATAGAATAGGGATCAGTGGGTTACATAAATACACGCCCCAGCAAAAAAAAAAATAGATAGCACTCACCTTGAGCAGCGCCTTGCCGTCCTTGTCAGCGTCCTCGTGCTTGATGGTGACGCCGAGCTTCTTGAGCAGGCCGTCGATCTCCTCCTTGCGGAAGTTCATGATGGCGTCGAACACCTTGTAGATGGGGTCCAGCACGTACATGCAGAACGAGCGCTTGTTGTCGTTGTCCTTCTGCTTCGCCCACTTCTTCGTCGTGGCGTTGAAGAAGTTCTCACCCCACAGCCTGCACCGGGACACGATTGTGAACATGTGGTACACAGGTGAACATGTCGACAATGGTGAGACATAACAGCTCCGAGACCAAACCTACTTACATCTACATATTATAATATAACAGTAGTGATCAACTTTACTGTGAGTGGTACTTTTCAAGGCGAATTTTTACCATCTGTTTTTCCAGGCCAAGTTTGTCCACAATACAAATAACAGACAAAGTTACAAATTCTACGAGCGAAAAGAAAACGGTAGCGGTCATTCTTGAGACGTTCAGACGCGTTACTGATGAATTATTTGCAGGATTTTGTGGCAGAAGAAATCTATTAAAATACACGAGGCTTTACATTGTAGTCAACAGGTTAGACATCATGATTGAGTACATACCTACACTCTACAGCAGTAATGTGTGCAAAGTACCTTACAAGTAATTAGCAGATAATCAAACTACCCTCATCGCCAACGGCCCTGCGGCAACAGTTGTCCTACCTGTTCATGAGCTTGACGAGGTCGATCTTGAACTTGTCGGCGTACATCTCGGCAAACTGCTTGAGGGTGAACGCCCAGCCGTGCAGCCCTGAGCCGAAGCCCACCGAGCCCTTGCTGGGATCCACGCGCACCTCACCTGATGGACAATAGGGACAATGAAACTACAAAGAGATTCCTGAGAGAATCCTTGAGAGAATTATGAAATCCAAAAGTTTTAAGTTATTGTAACGAGCAGTTGTCGAGGTGCGACGCGTGCCGGCGAGCAGAGCCGACAAGAGTCGAGGGGAGGCGATACGAGTGGAGAAGATATAGGTGTGGTGGGTGAGCGGCCTTAAAACGGGCGAGCGGCGTGGCGTGCGGGCATTATTAGTGTACCAGTGAAAAAATGTTACTGTGATATTTAAAAGTTAGACAATATAATGAAATGTGCGATGGGATGAGACATGTTTCATTTCTGGCTAGTTACATTATGTTTTCTTTTTTTTAAAGAATACAGAGTTGTTTTTTACACCCATATGTATGTAGGCGTGTCCGTAGCTCGTGCCGATCGGGAAAGCTATTGTGTTTATGTAGGTGTAAAATAATGAATGTGCTTTTAGCTTTATAGGTAGTGAACCTTGTTTTTACATAAAGTAAATTCGGCTTCAGCGACTATAATTCTTAAGTCGTGAGTACTCACTTGTTTGCATGAGGTGTTAGTTTGACTATATGATTACAGTTGTTTGCTGTAAACTTCAATGTGATCTCATAAGAGTCCACATCATAACATATTGTTGTACAGTCATTACTTTTAGTCCACTTTGACCCCAAAAAGACATTGAAACATCCATTGGCAACACTTAGGACTGTATGAACAAATTGTTTTGTTGGAAACAGATGAACATCTCTGTGCATTTACTTAAAAAATATTATAAACACCAACCGCCCATCAAGTTGAGAGGAGAGTTTGAATTTTGATTAAAATAGGATAATTTACAAGTGTGTACAATTCTGAGACTGTTGTTATTTAAATTAAGCCTGATTTTGTACTTGGTGCTTGAAAGACGATTTGTAAGAAACAGGTGGCTTCTATGCTTTTTCTTGGTTCATTGAATCTAGCATATAATAATTTTAAAATCCAGTCTTCATCGCTTCTATTAAGTTTTTAGATTATAAGTGCACCATGTAGCTCACGCCGCATCGAGTAGTATTCTATCGACCTACACATATTAGTGTAATATTCGCCCTAACAGAATCTTTTCTTGCCTTTTTAATGACATAAAAATGCATGCTGTTTGGACAGAAACTGCATCCTGTTATTCTGTCACCTGATGGTTTCTTCAAAAGTTTGCGTCTGATTTGTTGATAATAATTTTGATATTTTTTTATTGCTTCAAGAATGTTATTTTAACTATGAAGAAATTTATCACTATCAGCAATAATAAACGTGTTTAAAACGTGAAGTGCAGATAACAGTTCATCATTTATCAAATAATATGTACATACCTATCAAACAAAGTAATTTCAAGAGAGATAAAAAATGAAATGGTAGTTACTGGGTAAAACTAATACCCACATCATGCAAATCCTGATTAAACTTCATCTCAAGTGTAATTTGTTGAAAAGAATGAGGTGTCTTTGGAGAGAGTTTAATTTTTTTTTTACAATATACAAGTTAGTACTTGACAATCTCAGCTGATGGTACCTAAGTGATGATGCAGCCGAAAATGTTAACATACTAACTTGGAAGGGGAACTAAAGTCACTCCAACGGTTTCTACACAGCATCGCAACGGAACGCTAAATCGCTGACACTTTCACTTTTCACATTACCTTTTTCTTTTAGAATGTATTTCAGTTTGATGAATGTTAAATATTACATATTGTTTCTTTGGTACATTTTAATGAAAAGTTGATTAATTTACAATACTAAACCGTATTAATTAAAAGTTGCTCATTATGATCAACATTTAATTAATAAGGATTAGGTTGTAAATTGTGTAACAAACGGTAAATTAACAAGTTTATGGTTTTTAAAAGGACATTTACCATGGATGTATGGGATCTCGCCCTAGATTGCGTAATCAATCAATCAATCAATCAATCAATCATCATTTATTTGCATAAACATAGTACATTACAAGTTCCATGTTTAGTCAACAAATATATTGACATGCAAATGTTCACAGTAGGTTAAAGCATAAGAATAACGTATTCATTGTTATCATAATTGTTTATACATTGTGCCCGCTGATTGGTTCTCCGATTTACATCAGCCAATCGGAGGACAGAATTTGCGAACGATAACAATGTTTTTCTTACGCAATCAGAGGCCCCAGGTGCCAGGCTGAATACAAACTTTTAATTTTCATATATTTTTTTTAAATAAAAATCTGGCCTCAGTAACGGGCATATAATCAAATTCTACTTCTCAAAAGTATCTTCACGATAGAATAACAAATGATATCTATAAATAAACAGATGTTTTTACTCACCCATGGGGCCACTGTCATCAGAGTATGTGGCAATGATGACGTTGACGTTCTCCACAATGCGCTGGAAGGTCTGGTACAGCTCCTCAGACTCCAGCTGCAGCTCCAGAAGGGCGCGGTCCATCTTGTTCATGAACAGGATGGGCTTGATGCGCTCCGCAATGGCCTGACGCAGCACAGTCTCCGTTTGTACACATACCCCTGTGCCGCACAATGCAATTTGTTGTACTGTCTAATAAATAAACATGGAGTAGTGGTGGAATAGTTATATTCTAGTTTGCCTTGCTGTGACGTCAGTAATTTGCAATTTGAACTATTCCACCTCTACCATATTTATTTGAAGTGAGTTAGAATTTAACTGATAATGAGTGAAATTCATGTAAAGAATATTGTTGATGGGGTTTTTTCTAAGAGAATAAGAGACTTTTGCCACAAATCCTGGCTCAATGAGCAGATCATGTCCAGTAACACACAATTAGACCACTGATGGTGGGGAAATATTGTCACCTTTTCATACAGACTATATGTAAACTAAGATATTTTTCCAAGATCTCACCTAAAACTAACATTGTGTAGACTCTAGACCATATTAAAAATTGATGTTCCACAAAGAAATATTTTTTGCGCCCAAATGGAAAAGATAGGCAATGAGTTTAAAACATGTAACTAAAAATACAGCTATATACACACCAGATACACAATCCACCACCACCAGAGCTCCGTCAGTGACACGGAGAGCGGCCGTCACTTCCGAGGAGAAGTCCACGTGGCCGGGCGAGTCTATGAGGTTGATCAAGAAGCCCTTCTGGCCCTTCTCACACTGGTCCGGGTTGGTGATGAACACCAAGTCTTTCTCCTCCAGTTCAAAGTACATGGAGATGGCGCTGAAAGATGATGCATAATTAGACTGTGGAAAAGTGAAAGGTTGTAACTTATATTGGCCTAGAAGAACATCAGATGGCCGTTCTAAGAATCCTCATTGAAACTCAGATTTCAAATGGTATGAACAATCATCATTTATTATATTTTATTTTGTGTTGCTTTTTTATTCTTAACTACTCATGGCACATGCAAATATGAGATCTCTGAAAACCTAGATGTGTGGTGGAATACTGTTAGCAGCTAAAATGTTTTCAGCAATATTGTGCAATTTATATTTATTGCACAATCCAAGAAAAATAAATTCAATATTTTTTGTGCATTTGTGTGCCCTGTAACCTTTATGAGCATGCCTGCATACAATGTCTTTGTTCAAAAATGCACTTCTTTCAATTTTGCAGGTTATGTAGGTTATTGTACTTGTAAAAATCAATGTCAAGGGAATTAAGAATTAATTGTTTGTTTTTATGCTAATGATGAGTAATTAATAAAGTAAACAACTCGACAAGAGCTGCAAAGTTGCTAACATGCAACCAATATGGCAGGTTATGAAAAAAAGGTTAATTGGCCAAAACTGCAACTGGGCGAGTACTCACGTGGATTTGATGGTGATACATCTGTCCTGTTCGTCTTTGCGGGTGTCGGTGAACCGCGTCTCGCCGGCCCTCGCGTTGGCGATGATACCGGCTTTGGAGACCAGAGAGTCCGTCAGAGTGGACTTGCCGTGGTCGACGTGAGCGATGACGGACATGTTGCGGATGTTCCGCTTCTTGTCCATCATCACACGGATCTCGTCCACCGTGAAATTCACCTGAACAAACCAAATTACCACTTGACATCGCCGTTCCGAACTCACTAACACTAAACAGATGGGAAGCCCTCCTGTCACACGCACGTTTCATATTCTCGGCGTTAATATCCTTCGCACCCGATGTTTTATTTATTTGCCAACACAATTTATTAAATAACAACGTATTTCACAACACTAAAATCACGGTACTCTTTTGAAAACGTCATCCGATCACAAAGGAGAACGTCCGAAAGATTCTACTTTCAACACTTTTAAAATACTTAAACCGAGAAATATCACCGCGATATACAAGCGCAGATAATCCAGATCACTTTTCTTGGCACAAATATGGAATTGAATACTCACCATATTGGATGGTTTATGATTTTTCTTTCAATAAAATACACCACCATACGCCAGCAATGGCGTACGCGTTAAAAAGGACACTTTTTCGACTTCGTGTGCCGGATGTACCTGCCAGCTGTCAAACGCCTTTCATTTCATAGACAATTTGTATTTAGGGTTGCCAGCATTGAAAGTAGTACAGAATCAATTTTTGCATAATTTATAGTCTATTACTCTGTGGTTTCCAAATATGAATTGCTGCCATCTATTGTCGAATAGCAAAACAACTTAGCTATATTTAGCGGCGCTTTATTGTCCACAAGGTGGCGCTATAGGTGGCCTTTGAGAAATGGAGTTTTCTCTGAAAGTTCAACATGTAAGTTAAAAGAAATAAGTACTAGAATGTCTGTAGACTGAAATAGTCTCTTTACATGATGTATAATTAATGTCTTAATGTGACGACAGCTAAGTTCTTGTCGCTAGCCAATCGTCAAGACTCAAGACCGATGCCACGTGAGCGTGGTGAATACGCAAGTGACTCCCGTTCGTACGAACGCCATCAACGCCAACGGTACGAATAGGCAACCACCAAACAGAAACTTTTTTGTTGATACCTAGCCCCACATAACTCCTGCGTTTTACCTGATGCAGATGTAAATATACGATTCTGGCATTTTTTTGACTAAAAATAAGGGTGTAGTGAATATAATGATCGTGACGAGTGAGTTGGTTTAGGTATTAGACATTAGACAAGTATTAGGTATAAGTAGCCTACTTATACCGAATACTTGTTATTTGTTTATTAAATTGAAGATTACTTCAATTTGGTTGTACCGGTACTCATAATTTATCATAATAAAAACAAACATCAGCGTCTGATGTAGCTACCTAGCCATGTCACCTTGTATATTTTAGGGTTAGGGTTCCATACCCAAAGATTGAACTTGTCACCGTTGAGTCACGTGTCGATCGGATAATATGTCATTCCCTGTGGTCATTCCCATACCTACCTTTGTTTTCGATCAAAAAGTGGCTACAAGTGTACAACGAAACGGTATAATATCGGAAACTAGTAGCTATACTATTAACTTCGTTTCATTCCGTTCGAATAGCATGGACTTGGAATACGTGAAGTTGGTTTTTTTTTTACGCTATACAAGCATCGTACCGGAACGCTAAATCGCTTGGCGGTACGTCTTTGCTGGTAGGGTGGTAACTAGCCACGGCCAAAGCCTCCCACCAGACCAGACCTGAGCTAATTTAGAAATTATAAAATTCCAAAGTGGCCCGTGGCGGGAATCGAACCCGCGACCTCCCACTCGAATCCGAGCGTGCGTCCCCTGCGCCACGGAAGTATTTGGTAACTAATATGGTACGTTCCTTCTCTCAGATCCTTAGGGCTTACTTACAACTATTGCAGACAAGAAGAGTAGGTTTGCCATAATATAAATAAACTCTATAACTTGGCAACTTCGTGCGGGACCCTCTTACGGGGTGACAGACGGCCGGGGGACGCGGTAACGCATACATGCAGAGAAATGTCCCCTTCCCCGCTACACCGCCCGCTAACCGTTGACTTCTAAGTTCCTTGCCTACCCCACCGTCTGTCACCCTGCAGGAGGGTCCCGCACGAAGTTGCCACGCTATAAGAGAGTGAAAGCCTAAGGGGTATGAAAACTAGTTAAACTACCTATGGTGTATTCGATTCTTAGACCTACATTTTGGCGCCGGGCTTCTGTAATTTTGACACTTACAGTGATGATCACTATAGTCCATGGTTCGTTTCTCATTGGTGCTTAGGTGAGTATAGCAAAATTACCCTTTAAACTGTATACCTACGATAGATTAAAGTAACAAACAGATTAGAGAAAGATAAACATACCATTACTCAAGTATATCAAAAAAAGATTCCGACGAATTAAGAACCTCCTTCTTTTTTTGAAGTCGGTTAATAAATCCATCCTGCGATGAAAAAATTCGCTGCATTTTTATTTTAATGATTATAATGCTCTTACTTAGCTTGTGTATTACTCAGACTACTGTGGTGTATTAACTTAAATAAACATCTAAGTAGTGAGTGCTGCACATGTTTTTGTCGTGTTCATGTTATTTTAGGTTGTAACACGACATTAGATCAGAGCCTATAATTAGATATGCACAAGTGTACAACTCGGAGGCTTGGCAAAAAGGCAGCCAGCGTGAATCACGTATTGATATTTAGATTTGGAGCAAAACAGGTGCCTGTATCAGTATCTACTACATCTATAAGTTAAGGGGCCATCCATAAATTACGTCACACGTTAAGGGGGAGGGAGTCAGTGAGATGGAAGGACACAAAGTAGATACATATTAATCTGTGGAGGGACCGGCTGGGTTATGCCGGACTCTTACCGGCTAAACCCCACGGTTTTTTACTCCTCGCACCGTATGACGGGAACACGGGAACGCCTGTGGGGAACGCTTGCGCAAACCTCCGCGAACCCGCCGGTGCCCGGCCGCTTGCGCAGCCCCTCCACGAGGTGGAGCATGGAGCTCCCCTTCAACAGCAAGGCCCGCCAGAAACAACTAAGCCGGCCTTACCTCCTCGGCGCCCATCCGTAAGGCGACGGACCCCCCCGGGACCGCCACCCAGGGGCCGTGGGCACGGGTAAGCCGATACCTGCGAAGCTTGCTCCTGCACTTCGCAGGCATCGACCTCCCATACCCCGCGGCGGATCTGATCTTTGGCTCCGCCGCAAACCACCAAACGGCCGCAGAGGACAGGGAGAACGGCAACGACACACCGACACTCCTCTTCCCCTGCGGCCCCGCCGCCGACGCATCTAACGGTGCGCCACCGTTTGGTCGCGGGAGATAGGGCGAGCGGCAACGACACACCGACACGCCTCTCCTCCCGTGACCCCTCCTGGCTGCAGGAGACAGAAAACTCTGTCCCCCGCACCCCTCTTGGACGCATCCAGAGCGGGCCCATCTCCAGGCCCACTCCGAGCGTCCCCTCCTGGATTCCTTTTGGCTTCACCGTGGGAATTAATAATATCTAAGTAGGTACCTCCGTAGGTATTAACTTCAACCGAATCATTGTGGCAATTGTACTACACTTGCTTCGAAGTGTGTTTTATTCACATTGATGCAGCCGAGATGTAAGATTTTAATTCTTACATTCTAACTTGGAAAATGTAAAAATAACTCCTTACTCCTTAGGTACCTAGGTACATACAGGATCACATCACATTGGAACGGTAAATCGCTAAGTACTTATCTACTCGTAAACGCTAGGTACCGTTTTTCGCGGAATCAAACCTTCAGGCACAGTGGAGATCCTAATAGATTATCTTTAAACTGTGCTTCAACTTAAGGCCCTAGAGCCCTATACCTATTGCTTATCTCATATACCTGCGATCGTCAAAGAGATCATTGAAAAAAAAATAACTTCAAATGAATAGGTTTCGATGTCGCAGGCAGAAAACAAAAAGTGCATGTACAAACATAAATGAATAACTTTCCGCACGCTAAACACACAATGGTAACTTACTATATGAGCTTAGTTTTAAAGGTAATATTTGTTTGATCATTTCCATAATATGCCTACAGGGATATGCTACATGGAAAGGACAATCGATATGTGTATTAAAGGCAAATTGCATGACATGAATTGGTAAATGAATGCAAGGAAGGGTGCTGTTGCGTGTTGGGGGCGCACTAGACCGGGGGTCGCGGCGACTAGGTGAAGTTTACGAGGGACGGCTAGGGGTGAAACTTTATCAAAATGTATACAGTCAAAAATAAACCTACGGAGAGCTTCGATTTTTCCAGACAGGATTTCATTATAATTATACAAAATCTTTAATTGGTGTTTAATTGCTAGAAGAGTTAGAGTGCATTTTAGTCGTGTAGTTAGTTTATGCCGACATCGTAGGTATCAGCCGATTATAAATAAAATTTTATAAGAATTGATTTAAATGCGGCAAATTAAAACAAATTTTACCTAGCATGGTATTTGGCAGTTGACAATAATTATATAGAAAGGTGACATAGGGGATTTTTTACGTTTTGCAAGTAAGTAAATAATTAATGATGATGCAGCCAATTAGGAAAAGAACAAATAATTAAAACGCTAAATTCTGATATAAGTACGATTCTGTATAAGTACCTAGTTCAGTTTGTTAGTTAGCAACCCTTACTAGCTTGTTAATTAAGAAAACGGAGGCAAAATCATATTTTAGTATTCTTTTTGTATAAATTAGCAACTATATCAAGGTATACCTAGTCCTGGGTATAACCTAGGTCAGAAATTTGTGCAAAAAGAATGCGAAAATAGGATTTTTCCTCCTAACCAATACTTAAACTGAACGATGCAGAATCAGCAACCCGACCTGAGCCAATTCAGAAATCATAATATCTCTCCAAAGTGATCCGTGCCAAATCAAGTAATGAAAGTAATCGCAAAGTTGCAACCCTAACTTTTCCGCCCTTGCGTGCAGGCTCGATGGCGGGGGCTTATTTGAAGGCCATCGCGATTAGAAATTGCATACGCACCAAAAGCCTTATCTGTGAAATTACGCAATATTATACGCTTTAGAAAAAGGGACCAATCGGATCAAAGTACGTATGCTCCAATTTACATGAAAATGTACATCTAAAAGTGAAATGTTTAAAGGTGAATTACTATCTTTGTGTAATACCCACGTAAAACTTACTATTTCACACAGATTTTACCTACAATATTTTCAATCTTTCTCCCTCCGCCTACCACCGACCTTGGAGAAACACATAATAAACTGTAATATATCGCCAATAAGTTGTTTCCATGAATCACACCATTAAAACCGACCCATAAACAATTCAAGGTCTCTTTCCCACTATTTTGTCAGGCTGCCAAGGATGTGAACATTAAAAACAGCAATATGAAGATATTGGAATCATTCCCCAGTACACAATACAAATCTAACATAGACTGGGCAATGGCAATATCTAAGAAAATTGGTGAGTAGGTATAGGTAAAACTTCAATTAAGTATTAAAATCTTTATTGCCGGCTGGAAAGTGAATAAAGACTTTACAATCTATACATTTTTTTATTATATTTTTGTTGTTATAACGGCAACGGAAAAACATCTGTGAAAATTTCAAGTGTGTAACGTAACTATATCAAGGTTCAAGAGATAGGTACAGCCTGGTGGCCTGTGCTGGTGACCGACGTAGGGAACCCTAAAAAAGTTATTAATTAAAAGATTAAAATATTATTTAAGAAAAAAAGACGTGTGGCACTCGGAGACTGCCGCGGTAAAGCTATTGCATAGCATTTTTATCAACTTATTTTTTATCAACTTCTAACACCCCGGTGTTATAGGTTATTTTCGTTACGGAATTTCTGGATTCGGTCTCCACGCTCAAGGCCCGCGATAGAAGCTATGCAATAGCTTAAAAAACAAACGTTTTTAATACATTTGGCTTGTTGACCCAAGCATTGCACAAGCAACAACCCGGGACTCGTAATGATTGGAAATGACAAACTTTCCGCACTTGTATATCGAAATGTACTTACTATTTTATGTTCTATACTCTATGGTACTATGTAGGCGTAGGCTGAGTAGGCAGCTGACAGCTGTGATTTCCCGCCGAATGTTCATTTCCACGGAAGTATCGCACTAGGTTCCTGTGTGTCATCCTGTTGGCGGGAATCCAGCGAGTGCTGTGATCTGTGGTGCTGTGCATCACACACGCTGCCAAACAAACACACACGTGCGGCCGTTTCAACTAATTTCACAACTGATAGTTACTATGTGAAAAATAATACTGAATTCTTGCAAAATCTTAGAATATACAAGAAACGCCCTTACATAATATGATATTTGCCTCCTTTTTAAATAAAAATAAAAACGATTTCAACTTTTTATGATTACAATGACGTTGGACCACTATTATTTATTTATTTATTTATTAAATTTGGGAAAACATACAGCCTATACTTAATACACATACCTATAAAGTTTTTACATTTGTTTGACACATAGGCCAATAAAGTTTCCACTATTGAGTTATACATACCTACTGGAAGCACAGATTTTAGTCTCAACATGCTATGTACACGCAGTGTCAACTGTCAGCTATGATTTCAGGCCATAGGACCTTGGATTATGTATACTAGTATCTAAATAATCAAAGCATAGGACGAACTGCATCTGTCGTGGGTATTCTATCACGCCTTCAAAGAAAGGTTGAGGTTATTTTTAATGTCATAACTGAAAAGAACTTCAAAGAAAAGCCTTTTGTAGGTTTTTCCCGTCCCTATAATAAAGCTTTTCTTGAAAGTGTACCTACGTATGTTGGTAGGCCGGTGTCGATTTATAAACAAGACGCAGAATAAATAACTCTATACACAGGTATTAGGACTGAATACTTGTCAGTAAAACCTATTGAATGGTGTCGCTGATGAATGAATTGGGGATTCGTGCGGAAATATTTCGAAATAGGTAACAACCTAGATATTTTAAAAATACACGCAACGAGAAAAACAACTTTATTCTTCTTATTCTTAAGGTTGGCAATAGAGCAAATCACAATATGTTCGATGTACATTTGCCAGCGCTTCTTAAAACTTGCAAAATACGATCACACAATTTTTAAAGGCGAAAGTTTGTGTTTTTATGAGTATTGTATAATTTATTCATTGAATGGAAGCAGGCGTTACTTAGCAGAAATCCCACCGATAAGAAACCCGAGGATATGACCATCAGAACATTTTACGCAAACCGTCTTCATAGAAGAAATAAGTAAATAATTTAAAAATTAAAAAACACGACTGCCCTGTTGTAAAACGACATTTTCCAAAAAAATGTAGCCAATGTTACTCGGAATGATATAAGGATTCTAAACGATACCTCATAAGTCCAAATCTAATCAGCCGTTCAGAAGTTATGGTGGAATAAAGAAACTCACATACATACATACATACATACATACATACATACATACATACATATTATACATACATACGTATACATACATACATACATACATACATACATACATGAACCTTAAAACATTACACTCCTTTTTTGGGCAGTCGTGTAATAAATAGTAATCGACTACTGCTACTGACGCTGTCGGTGTCAAAACATATATTTTTGGCACCGGTAAACTGGCGACACTTTTTCACGCGGTCCTCCACTTCCAGGGACCTATACTATTGGAAATTCATACTTTTATTTCCACTTTATAATCCACTACTTAAAATCAAAGATTATTGAATCCTTAATCTATGCTTAAAATTAATAAATCTGTATTGTCCAATAATTTATGTAGGTCGCTTGGAGGTAAGCACCGTGGGATTTCCCAGAAATGAAAAGCCAATTTAATAAAAGCATGTCGTTGAACGTGACTAATATTCCCTCCTACTTTCAAACTAAGCATAATATTACAGCTGAAGTGAGGCGTGAAAATAAACCAAGAAAGTGTAAAGTAGTCGCAAGGAGGGCGACCGAAAGTAAAGGATTAGGTGTATTTGCGGCGCAGTGAGATCGTTTGTGGCAGATTTCTACCATTTGGACATATGGCTCTTAAATTTTAACTCTGGCAGAATAAGCTGACGACTTAAGAAAGTGCCAGAATGTAGTACCTAGATTTCAAGGAAATCCTTATAATCTTTGAAATGAAATGAAAAGCTCATAATTTTATGTAGCTATTTACTTATTTTTGTATGACTTAGTTAGTCGGCCATTTGACAAAAAATACGCTGAACCTAATCGGATGAGGTTCAGCGTATTTTTTGTTCGATCTGCCCTTAACTATCTTTAAAACCATGACAGTGCTCCTTGTTCATTTTTTCAGCTCACTGCCAATCGGATTCCAATGGGCGATGAAGATGACGGCGATACCTTTAAAGGCGGGAAGACTGCACGCGGGCCACATATGGCCTGCGCCTCCACGCGCCCTACTAGTAATTTTATGTAGTTATTTACTTATTTTTGTATGACTTAGTTAGTCGGCCATTTTAATTAATAAAATAAGCTGGCAACTTTTGTCTTTTGTCGATGGAACGGGGTTTTTTCCAACGTCAAAACCACTAGGCTATCACTGCTTGTACAGCAATTATACAGTTCAGGAATCGAGTTGGCAGATTTTTTTCCAGTGTCGGGCAGATTCGCTAATTTTGAAACGGCCACACTGTTGCGGCGGTTTACTGCGTGTGGTTGCAATAAGCTCACCACTTGCTCGTTTTGCCAGCTATTTGTGTTCATAGTACGCACGATTTGCTTTGCGTGTGCTTACTACAACCTACTAAATATACCGCACAGGTACTCGTAGAACATAGGACACTTACGCATATAAGTGGCTAAGGGCATAGTGACAACTTGATAAGTTAGTTAAGTATATCGCCACGGCGGCGCTTGCGTAGAGTGCAAAAATCGTTTGTGGGGACATAATAAGCTTTTATGACTGGCTGACCCAGCAAACGTTTTGATATTTGGGGTATAAAAATAAGTTATCCTTAGAATAGGGTTAGACAAAAAAATCATAAAAATCGGTAAAGCCGTTTCGTTTGGTTACAAACACTGGTAGTGTGGTCGATTCTGTTGTTCTAAATCTCTAAACTAAACTAATTTAAAATGTGCTATCCTTTTCCATAAGGAGCAGTTTGAAAAGGATAGCACTATTTTAAATTAGTTTAGTTTAGAGATTTCTTACAACAGAAACGACCACAGTACTTATTGGACTAACCTTTACATACGAAAAGGTTCAAACAATTTGTTAAAAAAGTCCGGGATGAATGAATTTTTAATTGACAAAGACCCTTGGTAGTTTTGAAAGAGAATTGTAAATAGGTATAGCAACTCTGCCAGTAAAGTGTCGTGTGCTAATTTCTCCAACAGTCGCTAGCTTTCGCAACTGGCGTCTAAAGTATTAATTAGTCGTGACTAAGAGTTTCTTTAGTCTCCTAGCAAGTGTCTCAACTAATTTTAAAACTGTTCTTTAATCCAAAACGGTAGTTTCGCGCGAGTCCACAATAAATCAGGTGGCGCCACCCGCGTGAGTCAGCGGCGCTGCGCCGGCGCGTGAAGCTGAAGCGTGACTTTTTCAGCTAATTATAGTTTAGTTGGCGTGAAAGGGTCAAATGTCAATCGTACCGAGAGAAGTCTAGTTAAGTATGAAAGAACCGAACCAAAAAAAATCTAATACTTACCAAAGATTTAAATCGCTAGATGACGTGTAAGCCTCCGAAAACGTCCACAAATCAATTCTGTGACACGTTGTCATCTTACACACACAGCGACATATCGTTGATACTTACTTTATTAATTTAAATAGAGTTGTAATTACAGAACTGATAAGCAAGCTGAAGTGGCATTGGGCGGGCCACTCACATCAGCTGTCGCAGCGCAGAACCGACGGCCGTTGGGGCAGACGTGTTCTGGAGTGGAGACCGCGTACCGGTAAGTGCAGCGTAGGACGACCTCCTGCCCGCTGGACTGACGACCTGAAAAAGGTCGCTCGTAGCGGGTGGATGAGGAAGGCGGAGGACCCTCATTCTCTCTCTTGTTATATCATAGCGGAGGACCGTGTGTGGTGGCGCGCTCTCGGAAAGGCATATGTCCAGCAGTGGACGTCCATAGGCTGATTAAGTTAAGTAAGAATCCCAGTAGGTACCAGCCCCTAGATCGTGTAAGAAAAACGTATTTCAATCGTTAACGTTAATTGTTTACAAGTTCTGGCCGCTAATTGGTTCCCTGATTTACGTCAGCCAATCGGGGGGCAGAATTTGCTAATGATTACGATAACGATGAATACGTTTTTCTTACGAAATCAGTACCTAGTTCAGTAATTAAAAGCCCTGGAACTACTGCTCTGGTTCATGGTCATGAATGTAAACTTTTTTCGCCAACAGGCAGAAACTTACCTATAGTTTGATATATTTTCATTTTACTGAATTACCAAAAAACAGCGGGTGAAAGCAACTAAGGAAATAATAAGCGGTAGGTAAATCCATATTAAAAAATTCTGGAAAATACTTTGAAGGTTTCATTTGGAAGTTTGAAGAGTCGTTACCTTATATTACCTATACATAGGTTCTTATAACCATCAATCTAGAATCTAGTCATATCTAGTAGTATAAAGATGATGATGATTGTCTAGTCACTGATGATGATCTAGATTCTAGTCACTAGATGATACTTTTATGGCATTTAGGAGTGCCCCCATAAGTGAAAACTATGAACAATTAATGTCCAAAAAACATGGACGTAATATGGACCAAAAATCTTGGTTACGTAAGATTGAGGTGTCGGTTACTGATTCACTGATTTTTACCCATCTCAAAAATGCCCAACTTCAATGCAGAACAGCGTTGCACACATACTAAGTAAGTACCAATTATATCGTGGTAAAAGAAACCGGAACTTTATTGATTGTCTTGTGTTTATTGTGTAATAAACTGTGATTGAGAAGTCTTCTCCAATATTAATAACAATATAAGCAACCCCGACGTTATTAAACTTGTGACGTTCCATGGGGTAACGGGACTTTACCATTGGTTTTCGAACAGAAAATCAAACCCGAAACAGAAAAATTTGGAATAGAGATAGATTATATCTATCCTGTACTTACATGGCCACTTTTTGTCCCGGAAATAATCATGATTTCTGCGGGAACGGTGAAAAACAAATATTCACGAGGGAGAAATACTCCTTCACGCTCTAATTACTAAAAAATTTTGGCTGAAAATTGGAATGGAGAAAGATTACGTCCTAAAATAACACAAAGACTACTTTTAATTCCGGGAAGATCTATGGATCCAATTGGTAGGTATAGTGGAAAACTAAAATTTACGTTGGCAAAGCAACGGGTATAGTGATGCATGAAATACCCATCTTCCTTAAAATCAATAACGGTGGGCCACTAATCATTTCATAATACTAGGGCTGCCATCTCTAAAACCTGCCCCCCAGGACCGGAAGCGTAAGTTCCCCGGATTTTGGAGCTTTTACCCCGGACATTTCAATACTTTTTTCATTCACTTACATCTTGATTAAAATATATTTTACTCCGTACTTGATAGAAGTGAACTTAAATTTTAAGCCTCTTTTGTTGCATGAAATAGTGTGTTTAATCGTTTTTGTGACGACAAGTGAGTAATTGTGCTTTATTTTTTAACCTTCTTAGGTAATAAATAAAAGATAAACAAACCCAATATTAGTTACTCAGTTAATAAAATTAAATGAAAACTTGTTTAATTTTTTATTTTTCCATACAATTAACAATATTTATTTTAGTTTTAAAAGAACTTAAATCTTAAATCAAATTCAGAAAGTTATAATAACTTATACTACAGAACAATTTTAACAGCCTTACATGTTTATTTCTTTATATTACAAGATACAAAAGACAATTTGTTGTTTTCATTCATAGATCTATGTAACTAAATTAAATCAATATTTAAATCAAATAAAACTCTACTTCTTAATTATTTGGCAACTCTTAAAGTAAAAACATTAAAATGTCTTCAAATTTTAAACTTAAATTACTATATTATTAATTTTAGCTTTTTGGTAACACTTAATGTACCTAAATAAATAAATAAAATAATAAATAAATTGTACAGAAAGCCTCCCAGTCATATTTCCCTTTTTTTAACATTGGAAATTTATTTTGTAAATCGCTGTTAAACAGGCATTTCCGTTTAGGCATTGTAGTTAGTTTCTAGCAATCTTCCTATCTGAAAAGAATAAAAACTTTGGTAGGTTTTCAAAAATTGTACTATGTAATTTAACTTATTTATAAATAGGTTATGATGTTTTTTGGATGAAGTACTGTCACTTTTTGTGAAACATCGAATATTTCTACTCTAGTGGTTATGTGCTCGGTTTCGTAAAATAATGTAAAACTTACCTGGCAAAAATTAAGTCCGCTTCGTTTTGCCGCCAAACTGCCGCTGCTCACACACATCTAACATTTTAGTGATGTTACTACGCGGCTAAATAGATCGCTCGCGCTCGCCATTCGCCAGATCACGCCATGCGTCGGTTAAACGCGCGGCGCGTTTAACCGACGCACGCGGAGCGGCGAGCGGAGGTGGGGCGCGTTAGGCTGCCTGTCCATTGACGCGGAGAGAGGCAGCGGAGCGGAGAAACGAAGAAATATTAACCAATAGGATTGCATGAAATCTCCGCTCCGCTTTAGTGGAAAGGGATTTGCGAGCTAGTTTAAAAATTCATACATTATCGGAAGCGGCACGTGGTAGCGGTGCGAGGTAGCGGTGCGAGGCGGCGGAGCGGAGCGGCGGAGCGGGGCAGCCGAGTGAGCCGGCGCGGCGGCGGGGAAACGGCCCGGTCTCGGGGGCGGGGGTATAGGATATTGGGATAGTATGCCGCTGAAGTTTGACTAATACGTACGTGCGCTTGGTGTAACGAAGAGTTTTGAAAAATGGATGAAAGACTCATCGAAAGCGTTAAAAAGTTTCCTTGCCTGTGGGACACGAGTTCGGAATTTTATAAATGTAACGAAACAAAGGATGCTGCATGGAATGTAATCATTAATGAAGTGAACATAAAAGACGGTAATTATATATTTTTATTAAAATAAATATCATAGCATACACTTCTTGCACACTTTACTTAATAGAACTTTAGTTTTTTTCTAATTGTTGATTGAAATTCGTGACGAAATGCGAGTATCTTGCCATGGAACTTTCCCCTGATTATTGAAATAAGAACAATACATTTCTCGAACTTGATAACCTTCGTTTCTATAATGTGTTTCTATTCTGTTACCCATTGAGATTAATATCTGCTCCTTGTTATTTTCGTTACTGTTTAGGTAATCAGGTTGTCGATCAATTAAATAATTGTGCAACACACATGTTGCTTTTATTATTTTATCAACGGTTTCGATTTTGCATTCGAAATCTTTATGATACACGTACCACTTTCGTGCCAGTACCCCAAAAGTTGCTTCAACAATGCGACGTGCCCGTGACAAGCGGTAATTAAATACTCTTTTTTCTGAATTCAGTCCATCACGGGGGTATGGCCTCATAAAATTTTCCATTAATGGAAAAGCTTCGTCTCCTATAAATACAAATGGCAATGGCTCTCCGTCCTGATAAAGTGGTACGGGCTGAGGTAAATTTAACCTCCTCTCTTTTAGGCGTTTTCCGAAAATGCTGTCGTCAAAAATTCCTGCATCTGAAAACCTTCCCATAGATCCTACATCAACCATTATGATTTTTCTTCTGGCATCAGCTAAACACATCAAAACTACAGAAAACCTCTTTTTATAATTGAAAAATGAAGACCCTGATTTCGAAGGAGCCTTGATATATACATGCTTGCCATCAAGAGCACCTAAGCAATTTTTGAATTGCCATAGGTCATCAAAATCCTTTGCAATTTTTTTCCAGTCGTTTTCTGTTGGTTCTGGCATAACATATGGTTGTAATACGTTCCAAAGAACATCGCAAACTTCTTCTATAATACGTGACACACTTTTTAATCCAATCCTGAAATTCTCTGCTATCCCCGTAAATGACTGGCCGGTTGCTAAATATCTGTAAAATAATAAAAAAAAAACTTTTAACAATTACTCAAAACTAAATAAGTACCTAAATAAAAAATAATAACAGTTTTAACTTTTTAATTATGTGCATGTAATACTACAGTGATGTGTTTGTTACTTGTTTCAGTTACAACTGCCAAATACCGATGGAAACAACTTAGAGACAACCATCGAGATGCATTAAAACGACAAAATGCAACAAGGAGTGGACAGGCTAGAAGACAACGCAAGGAGTGGAAATATCAAAACGCCATGTCATTTCTTCTACCGTACATGTGTAACAGAGATCGAGCATCAAATTTTGAATCCTTAGAAGACTCGGCAAATGAGAATTCAAATCAGCCAAATATTGATGATAATTCTCAAGAATCAAGCGGTATCTTGCCATCAACATCAAATAATCCTACCTCTGTCAATTTTTCCGATGATTCGACAGCATCTGGTCCGATTCCATCCACATCGAGAAAAAGGAAGAACGATGAGATCCTAGATATATTGAGAAAAAATCAAGAAAACCGCGATCTTTTAAGACAAGAACGTATGGAAGTTAAAAATATGATGGGAGCCAAGGACAAGTATGATGAAATAGACTCTTTTTTCTTAAATTTGGCTGCGTCAACAAAAAAGTTGCCATATTATTTACAACTTCAAATTAAAAAAAATTGTTTTAATGCTGTAATGACAGCTGAAGAAACTAATT
This sequence comes from Coenonympha glycerion, assembly GCA_963855885.1. Classification (NCBI taxonomy): domain Eukaryota; kingdom Metazoa; phylum Arthropoda; class Insecta; order Lepidoptera; family Nymphalidae; genus Coenonympha; species Coenonympha glycerion. Next base: position 2,332,283 of record OY979646.1, read on the forward strand.
TGCAACAGTCCTGGTATTCTCCGAATAATTATGGTTACTCTACAAGCTCAACACCAACATCAGGCAATATAAATATCAGTAATAATACTGCAAATTCTTCACATGTTGAAGAAACTGAGGCTACTACTGAACACTCATCAACATTACCACAAAATAACTACAATATATCTACTGCTACCGCTTCAGATGTTCCAGAAACTCAGAACACTGGAAGAACTGGAACGCCTGTAGTAGAGCTAACAGGTTCGGAGGAAACTGCAGATCAATATGTGGATAACAATATTAATTTCAATTTTTGAATTATTTTTCAACTTAGAAAATTAATAAAAGTTACTTTGATTTTAAAATGAGTACTTACTTTAAACACACTGCTAACCTTTCACAGCTACTGATGGAATTTCGGAAGTTTGAGTCCTGTTTCTGAATATATGGTTGAACCAGAGAGTGCAGTTCATGAAAAGTAGATCGAGAAACTCTATAAGAATTTTCGAAAGTTTCTTCATCAGCAGTTCGGAAAAAAGTATAATATTCACCGTGTACTGAACGATACTTGATATGATTTCTTAACCAAAATCTATGCTTTCTTATAGAATTATTAATATAGTATGTTGTAAGTAATTCGGTTTCTTCCGAGTCCAACATTTCTTCCTCGAGCAATGTGAGGTAGTAACATTTTAACTTTTGCGTCGACAACATGTCTGTTTTCCGTAATATTTCGCGTATGACTGAGCTGACCACCCGCCGCCCTCCGCTCAAATGACTCGTTGCGTGAACTCGGCCTAGCTCCGCACAGTCCGTAACTCCGCTCCGCAATACTCGCTGGCTCCGCACCGCTGTCTCGCTCCGCGTCAATGGACAGACAAAGTCCGCAACTCCGCTCCGCAATACTCACGCGCTCCGCACCGCCGGCTCGCTCCGCTCCAATGGACAGGCAGCCTTACGCGCTTCACCTCCGCTCGCCGCTCGCGTAGTAAAATAGCGTCGGCAGTGCGTGCGGTAAAATACCTAACCCATAGCTTTTATTTACATAAATTATGGGAACGGGATCTGATCGAAAACCCGGACTACAATTGAAACCCCGCCCGGACGCTCTCCGGACGTCTTCCAAACTAGGACAAATCCGGGGAAACCCGGACGGATGGCAGCCCTACATAATACTCGTATGTACTAATGTACCTCTACTAAGTACTAGGCTTATGTCGAGCTCTAAATGGCTGCGGGCACGAAACTGGCGGCGGCCGAGCGATGGCGATCGCGGGGCGATGTCGCTATAGTTTTTATAAGCTTTTGTTTACGTCGCTGCCTTACGCAGGAGTTGCGCTCCGCGACCGCCATCGCTCGGCCGCCGCCAGTTTCGTGCCCGCAGCCTATTAGTTAATGAAATAATTGGCTAGTCAAACCATTAGGATTCCATTTTTCCCATTTCGGTAGTATGGAACCGCTAAAAAGATAAACTGGCTCATAGACAATAATTCTAAAGGCATTCAGAATTATCTGTCATCAGGAGAATATTGCCACTTGTTCGAGTATCCTTCGTGTGCCGTATTTCGAGTTACCGTGGTAAGGAGCACCCCAACCCTAGCGGCGCACCACGGCGCCGCGACGTCGCGCCGTCCGGCGCCACTCGCTTCCCGACTCCATAAGTCCATGCGTAAGGGACGCGCTGGCTGCCATTGACACCTTATATCGACTTCATATCGAGATTCGAGATCATTTACTTGCTTATATGGAAATAGTAAGGGATTAAGGATACCACATTTGAAGAAGCCACGTTTATTTGGCTTTATATTTTTTACTGACTTTTAAGGACAGAATACTAATACACATACTCTTTCGTTGGTGCTTATACGTCTGTGTACGTCTTTTTGTGACTATGAAGTTCTTAAATGCATGATTTAATTCAAACAACACAATGAAGTGTTTTTTAGTAATGGCTTCTGCTCGGTGTGGATTATGCCCCTATATTGTCTAAGAAAACGTATTCATAGTTATCGTAATCGTTAACAAGTTCTGCCCGCTAATTGGTTCCCTAAATTACGTCAATTAAGGGGGGGGTGATATTGATACATCTTTTTTAGGGTTCCATACAAATTTGGTAAAAATGGAACCCTTATGGTGAGACTTGCTCCGTCCGCCCGTCCGTCCGTCCGTCCGTCTGTCACACGCGATTATTTCAGTAAACATCAAAGCTATCGACTTGAAATTTGGAATGGTTTTAGGTTATACTGACCCAACGCCATTGCAATCATAAAACATTGAAAATTGTTTTTATTTTTATTTAAAAAGGGGGGAAAATCGGGGCTTCGAATTTTCAAAATGAGATAACAATATTGAGTGGGGTATCATATGAAAGGGCGTTACTTATGTATTCTAAAACCGATTTTTATTTATTTTTAAGCCCGATAGTTTTTGATTTATTGAGCAAACTGTCCGTAAAAATACCGTTCCCCCCCCCTTATCTCCGAAGTTTATCGATCGAAAAATCTGAAATAATTATGATCAATAGGCATTAAATTTATATTTTACAGGAAAAATAAAATCAACTCCCTAACTTTTATACTTTTTCTGATAATAACAATAATCCACCAAAAACAAAGTTACGTTTGCGGTTTGCCAACAAAAGTACTTACCTAAATGTAAATTATACTCGTAAATTCATGAACAAAAGTGATTCTTTTAATGTTTTACTTCTTTTATGGTATGGAACCCTCGGTGCGCGAGTCCGACTCGCACTTGGCCGGTTTTTTTTTTTAATTTCGTTTCATTTAGTTAAGTAATGAGCGCTTCACATGTTTCTATGTCGATCGCCATAAGTTTCGATTTGAAAATGATCTTACGGATTTCCATAGATCCCAACTCCCCATAAATGGCAAGGCTGCTGTAAGCTGTTGCCTCAGGCTGTTGCTTCAGACTTCGATCTACGAATTTTTTATAGATCCCAAGACTTGGTGTTAATTAAAACACCAGTGTACGAGTAAAACATGTGGACTGCGTATTATCATAGGTTTTATTTCATTCCAATCAAATGTAGGTCAATGTAAACGGCTATAGTGTGTGTACTGTGTATCTACTGTGCGCCGACTGGCCGCGGCGGCGGCGTCGTGACCGCGCGGTTTATCGAAAGAATAAATAATGAAACAAACATTCGTTTATTTTATTGATTTTTTAATTAGGTTGGTTTTGTCTGACAATTTTTTTTTAATCCAAACATCGCTGGATCCCTTCTCGACCAATAAAATCTCTGTCTACTTGCATAGTGTTGCGTAGATAAGTATAAAACTAAGTATATTCACAACACAGAGTCTCTGCAGAACCCATATTATAAAAGGGAAATGATTTTCAACGTTGCATTGCCCCAAGCATATAGAAGTTTCTTTATAGTTGTTATGTTATTATTCCTTCTCCTAAAATCAAAACATTTAGCAATGATTTTGTGTAAGTATTGAATTGTTTGAGGAAATTCGTAGTTAGTGGGACAGATTAATTTGTTTTGCTATAATCCGCTACTTGAAATTAAGATTCTAAACTTACATGGTAAGTACAATATGCAGGAGCACTGACCACATGAAATTAACCCACACATAATTTTCCAACACTTTCTTCGACGTACGTTTCGTCCCGACTACGGGACATCCTCAGGAGATGTTGACTTCACAGTGCGAAATCGTACCTAGTCTCTACGACTCTAATATTAGGTACTATTTAGTATTTACCCACCTTACCCTTAGATTATTTACGATAGAAAATTGTGTGGTGTTTTATGTGGGCAGTGTTTCCGCATAGTGTACCTAACGTACAGAATCTTTTCAAGTAACGGATTATAGGAAAACTGTCCTACTAATGATTTTCTCTGGAAAAGAAATATATTATTAGTAATACTTAGCTTGGTAGGTGTAACTGTAAAGGTAAACGTTAAGCAGAGTTCAAACTATTCGATATCTTTGTTGCGATCAAAGACTTTTATGTAGGTACCTACATAGAAGTCTTTGGTTGCGATTTCCGCCAACATTACGGTTACATTACAGAAATTTAGACCAGTCTATGGTTAAGTTCATTTATATTCATGCTAGGAAACTGGGATACACAACAAAAAACAACGGAATAACGGATAGGATGCAGAATTTTCTATCACCTACCAGCCAATCACACGCGAGCATTGTGAATTATTCAAAATGTCGGACGCCATGAACTGGATCGTTTCATCGCCATATAACAGCTATAAAACGAAGTAAACACAATAAGTACCCATGCATTGCACGTAATCTAATAGACATAGCATGCGTAGAACGTATTGTCAAACTTTTAGTAAGCTATCTACTTAACTCTATCGTATATACTCAGACTACTTTAAATAAAGGCCTATATATATTACCTACGTACAAAGACAAACGTCAACTTATTGAGGCTCCGTCGATTCAATGAATCGGAATCAGGGAAAAAATCCGCGAGAAGCGATCTCGAGCAGATTTTCCTTCACGTTTTAAAGGGTAGGTAAGGTAACCTATCTGGGAATCAAAACATCGTTCGTTTCAGACTTTGGGCAAAAATGAAACGGAATGAAGGAAATGGTAAATAACAATCGCCTACATATATAACCAGAAACACACATGAGTCATACTTATTTTTTACAATTTTATGAAATAGATTTAAAGTGGATTTAAAACTAAATCGCAATGACCTTAGACAATCTAGAAATGTCTACAATAATATTATTGTTTTGTCCAACACCAGCGTTAACAAATAAACACTCTACCTATATAAAAACAGGAAATAATTTGCCAACAATGGAATCTTTTGAATATGAAATAGGTACTAAAACCGATTCGATAGGTACCTACTATAAAAACTGCATAGGTACCTACTCGTATGTTTGCTAATTTTACAGGCGCGTTTGTGTAGCTTGTATCAATTTTCAATACAGTACCAACTACCAACTTTATTTAATGTAGTCTGAGCTACCAACATAGAAAATAACAGATAGCTAAAAATGTGCATAGCTAATATTATATCAACGGTTTAGCTTTAGGTCGTCTTTGCACGGCGTCGCTACGTCTATCTATCATAGTAGAAATATGAATCTATCAACGCGTGGGTAGGTAATAACTACTTACTAGTACCGTTTAAAAATATACTAGGACTAGGTACTGAATAACACAATTATTGTTATCTACTATGTTTAGAGCTTGATATTTAGAACGCACTCAATTAAATAATCTTATTCCTATAAAACTCTGACAATGATGCAGGATGCAGATGATGATGATGACGATGATAATCTTAAGTATATTCGACGAAGGCGTGATTCGATAGTTTCGATAATTGAGAAACGAACTATCCTTATGGAGAGACATGATATTGTATCTACTGCAATCACAGATTTTAACTGCCGTCTCCAGACTCCACCGGTATACATAGGTATAGAAGTACCTAATTACCTTACCTATCTAAGAAGAGGCTGGTATCAAAGTGACTCGTGAGACAATTAATGGTATTTGCTCTATAGACAACGCTTCATGACCAAGATTGAAAAACTTACTATAATGTTTTTCTGATTTTTATAACTGTAAAGAACTGGACCCTTATCGATCAAGAAGACTTTAATTCTTTATAGTTCAAAAAAATCAGAAAAACAATATTGTGAGCATAGAGTCAAAGCTTGGTCGTAGGCAGTGGCGAGTATTTGGTATAAGACCATAAGCGTTCCTAACACAAGTTTTCTATGTTAAATGTCGATGTAAAAAAATATAAAGTAGGTACCTAAGCAGGTGGTCTTTCATGGCCAGATTTCTGATAGCGTATGAAATAAAATTCCATAAACAAAGAAACAGACTTATGACAGGTGACCTATTTATTTGCACGTGCGATCTCAGATTAAATATTTATGTCGCCTCATGTCATGAGCTTCATGCTGATGCGACAGACTACTCGTCAATCGTCACGTATAGATTTACGCGACCGATTTTATAATACTGTGACCATGATTAAAATAAAAATAAAAAACGTATCCCTAAATTATACAAACAACCCACAAACATGTAACCAACTAGCGCAGACGCTCGCAGCTCCGCCCGCGCGTATTTTCGCTTTTCACTAATCTCGCAGCAACTATGGATTTGAATGGCATAACAATATGGATAAAAAGTAGCCTACGTTCTAATCTAGGGTTTCATTTTTCTCCATTTCAAATTTAAGCCAAATCGGTCCAGTAGGTGCGGCGTGTACCTTAGGAGTTACCGACATGCTTACACTTTTATCTTTACAATATTGTGATCGTACAAGTCGTCCTGACGTGGAAGATGCCAAGAGTTGATGGTTACCTAAACGTTAGATGTTTTGATAATAACAATGAATTTGCAACCGTAGAAGTCAAACTCGAAGTATTGGCTCTCTTTTAGCGATACAATTAGCGAACAAAAAATGGTGTCCTGTTGGCGCCAACTTGGTATGTGTAAAAATATAAAGAGGAAAAGTCTTGAAGTCTACGTCAGGCCGAAAACACAAAACGTACAAATACCAAAAAATGTAACACCAAAAAGTAATTTTAATTAAGTTTATAACAGAGGGGAGTTCAAAAAGATTCGAATGTCGTTCTGTTCGACAAAGCTATACTTTACTAGTATTGCATTTTTATGATTGTAGATATTGTAGTGGATAGTGGACAGTTGGACACCCTACAAATTCTGTAAGATAAAAACAGCAATGTGCGCATAAATGGAAACCGATCGTAAAACGTAATGTAAGACATTATCTACGGATCTACCTATGCATCCATATCAGCTCACATTGTTTTGTTACATTGTTTTGTTGACTTGCAAATCGCGACAAAGTTGAAGCCTGATTGCACAACTATTACTATATATATAGCTACTCGTGCTGATTCACTGACTCACTGATTGATCACCTCTCCTGAACAATTTTGTATGAAAAAATTTTTTTTCAATGACCATTTCGTATAGAAGGGAAAAATTCATTCGGAGGAAAAATACGGAGAGAGCTGATGATTGAGGATTTCGAAGACGGATGAAGAGCACAGCCAAGACTATTAGAGATAGGTGGGGGGTGCTCGACCAAATGTCACTCGAAACGTCATCCAATTGGCAGTGAGCTGAAAAAAAATTCAAAATGGCGGATTCAAAATGGCCGCCATTCGAATTTCGCCGATATCTCGGAAAGTATAAAAGATGGAAGAATGGTTTCTTGACAAGAGCTGATCAGGACTCGAAGGTCTATTCGATGGATAGAAAAAAAATTCTAAATGGTGGAATTTATTTTTCCATAGAAAATGTATGGGGAATTTTGAAGGGATTTTTCATGGGCGGGAAGACAGCACGCGGGCCACATGTGGCCCGCGCACACACGCGCCCTACTAGTTAATATATATATAGCTGCTTGTGCTGATTCACTGACTGACTGATTATCACCTCTCCTGAACAATTTTGTATGAAAAATTTTTTTTTCACGGATGGGGTCTTATAGAAGAAAAAAATTCAATTTGAAGAAAAATACGGAGAGAGCTGATGATTGAGGATTTCGAAGACGGGTGAAGAGCACAGCCAAGGGTATTGCAGATAGGTGGGGGGTGTTCGACCAAATGTCATTTGAAATGTCATCCAACTGCCAGTGAGCTGAAAAAAAATTCAAAATGGCGGATTCAAAATGGCCGCCATACGAATTTCGCCGATATCTCGGAAAGTATAAAAGATGGAAGAATGGTTTCTTGACAAGAAGTGATCAGGACCCGAAGGTCTATTTCATGGATAGAAAAAAAAATTCAAAATGCCGAAATTTATTTTTCCATAGAAAATGTATGGGGAATGTTGAAGAGACTAACAGTTGGTAATTATGCAAGGTTGTGATGCGGTTTTTCGGAGAGTTACTAGAGAAAAATATGGAGAGAGCTAATGATTGAGGATTTCGGAGACGGGTGAAGAGCACAGCCAGGGTATCGAAGATAGGTGGGGGGTGCTCGACCAAATGTAACTCGAAACGTCATCCAATTGGCAGTTAGCTGAAAAAAAATTCAAAATGGCGGATTCAAGATGGCCGCCATACAAATTTCGTGTTTCTCTATCTCGGACAGTATAAAAGATAAGAGAGTGGTTTCTTTGCAAGACGTGATTAGAATCTCAAGGTCTACGGGATGAATGAAAAAAATTCAAAGTGGTTGAATTTATTTTTCCATGGAAAATGTATATACTATAAAAAGAGACAATGATCTAGGATTTGGATGATGATTGGGGAGCACGGTCATGGTTTTAAAGATAGTTAAGGGCTGTTCGTACAAAAAATACGCTGAACCTCATGATGAGGTTCAGCGTATTTTTTGTACGAACAGCCCTTAACTATCTTTAAAACCATGACAGTGCTCCTTGGTAACTTTTTAAGTCAACTGCCAATCGATTTCCAATTGGCGATGAAGATGACGGCGATAACTTAATAGGCGGGAAGACTGCACGCGGGCCACATGTGGCCCGCGCACTCACGCGCCCTACTAGTTACTATATATATAGCTACTCGTGCTGATTCACTCACTCACTCACTCACTGATTGATCACCTCTCCTGAACAATTTTGTATGAAAAATTTTTTTTTCAATGACCACTTCGTATATAAGGGAAAAATTCATTCGGAGGAAAAATACGGAGAGAGCTGATGATTGAGGATTTCGAAGACGGGTCAAGAGCACAGACAAGGGTATTGAAGATAGATGGGGGGTGCTCGACCAAATGTCATTTGAAATGTCATCCAATTGGCAGATAGGTGAAAAAAAATTCAAAATGGCGGATTCAAAATGGCGGCCATTTGAATTTCGTCAATATCTCGGAAAGTATAAAAGATGGAAGAATGGTTTCTCGACAAGAAGTGATCAGGATCCGAAGGTCTATTTGATGGATAGAAAAAAAATTCAAAATGGCGGAATTTATTTTTCCATAGAAAATGTATGGGGAATGTTGAAGTGACTAACAGTTGGTAATTATGCAAGGTTCTGATGCGGTTTTTCGGAGAGTTACTACAGAAAAATATGGAGAGAGCTGATGATTGAGGATTTCGGAGACGGGTGAAGAGCACAGCCAGGGTATCGAAGATAGGTGGGGGGTGCTCGACCAAATGTAACTCGAAACGTCATCCAATTGGCAGTTAGCTGTAAAAAAAATCAAAATGGCGGATTCAAGATGGCCGCCACACAAATTTCGTGCTATCTCGGAAAGTATAAAAGATAAGAGAGTGGTTTCTTAGCAAGAAGTGATCAGGATCTCAAGTTCTACGGGATGCATGGAAAATAATTCACTGTGGCGGAATTTATCTTTCCATGGAAAATGTACATACTATGAGAGACTAGACATAATGATCTAGGATTTGGATGATGATTGAGGAGCACTGTCATGGTTTTAAAGATAGTTAAGGGCTGTTCGAACAAAAAATACGCTGAACCTCATCCGATGAGGTTCAGCGTATTTTTTGTTTGAACTGCCCTTAACTATCTTTAAAACCATGACAGTGCTCCTTGGTAAATTTTTCAGCTCACTGCCAATTGGATTCCAATGGGCGATGGTGATGACGGCGATACCTCTATGGGCGGGAAGACTGCACGCGGGCCACATGTGGCCCGCGCACTCACGCGCCCTACTAGTTAATATATATATAGCTACTCGTGCTGATTCACTGATTGACTGACTGACTCACTGATTGATCACCTCTCCTGAACAATTTTGTATGAAAAAATTTTTTTTCAAGGATGGGGTCGTATAGAGGGGAAAAATTCATTCGGAGGAAAAATACGGAGAGAGCTGATGATTGAGGATTTCGGAGACGGGTGAAGAGCACGGGGAGAGTATTGAAGATAGGTGGGGGGTGCTCGACCAAATGTCATCCGTAACGTCATGCAATTGGCAGTGAGCTGAAAAAAAGTTCAAAATGGCGGATTCAAGATGGCCGCCATACAAACTTCATCGGAGTCCATCTCGAAGAGTATAAAAGATGGAAGAGTGGTTTCTTGACAAGAGTTGATCAGGACCCGAAGGTCTATTTGATGGACAGAAAAAAAAATCAAAATGGCGGAATTTATTTTTCCATAGAAAATGTATGAGGAATATTGAAGAGACCACGAGTTGTAAAACATGAAGTGCTTTGATGCGGTTTTTTGGAAGACTACCAGAGAAAATTATGGAATGAGCTGATGATTGAGGATTTTAAAGACAGTCAAGGAGCATGGGCAAGGTATTATAGTTAGGTGGGGATTGCTGAAACAAAGAATACTCGGAACTTCACGCAATTGGCAGTGAGCTGAAAAATACAAAATGGCGGATTCAAGATGGCCGCCATACAAACTTCATCGGCGTCCATCTCAAAGAGTATAAAAGATGGGAGAAAATTTTCTGGACAAGTAATGATCAGGAAAAAAAGGTCTATTAGATGGCTAGATAAAAAAAAACAATATGGCGGATTTTTTTCCCATAGAAAATGTATGAGGAATATTGAAGAGACCAAGAGTTGTAAAACATGAAATGCTTTGATGCGGTTTTTTGGAAGACTACCAGAGAAAAATATGGAATGAGGTGATGATTGAGGATTTTAAAGACAGTCAAGGAGCATGGGCAAGGTATTATAGTTAGGTGGGGACTGCTGAAGCAAAAAATACTCGGAACTTCACGCAATTGGCAGTGAGCTGAAAAAAAACCAAAATGGCGGATTCAAGATGGCCGCCATACAAATTTCGTGTTGTTCTATCTCGGAAAGTTTGACGACCTTCGTGGTTGAGTGGTTAGCGTGCCGGTTTTCAAGGCGCCGCCATCTCTGAGGTTCCGGGTTCGATCCCCGGCCGAGGCAATGTAGAAAAATATCTTTTCTACATTGTCTCGGGTCTGGGTGTTGTGGTACCTTCGTTGTTTCTGATTTCCATAACACAAGTGCATAAGCTACTTACTATGGGATCAGAGCAATGTATGTGATGTTGTCCTCTATATATTTATATTATATTTATATTATTTATATAAAAAAAAAAAGTTTAAAAGATAAGAGAGTGGTTTCTTAGCAAGAGGTGATCAGGATCTCAAGTTCTACGGAATGCATGGAAAATAATTCACTGTGGCGGAATTTATGATTCCTAGGAAAATGTATATGCTATGAGAAGAGACAATGATCTAGGATTTGGATGATGATTGAGGAGCACTGTCATGGTTTTAAAGATAGTTAAGGGCAGTTCAAACAAAAAATACGCTGAACCTCATCGGATGAGGTTCAGCGTATTTTTTGTGCTCCTTGGTAAGTTTTTCGGCTCACTGCCAATCGGATTCCAATGGGCGATGGAGATGACGGCCATACCTTTATGGGCGGGAAGACTGCACGCGGGCCACATGTGGCCCGCGCACTCACGCGCCCTACTAGTCTTCTATGAAATTATAAAGTTTCTAGAATAAGCCAAGGCCCAAGATCTCAATTAGGTACACAGGGGAAATCCCTATCATCTTATGCATCTTGTGGTGAAATATTCATTATTGATTCGATGTGGATTGTGGGCCAGCCGGAGAAAACAATTGCGGTCTTGTGTCATCTTTATTTATTGCAAAGGAACTTCATTTTTAGGATTCCATACCAATTTTGTAAAAATGGAACCCTTATGGTGAGACTATCTCCGTCCGTCCGTCCGTCCGTCCGTCCGTCCGTCCGTCCGTCCGTCTGTCACACTCGATTATTTCAGTAACTATTCAAGCTATCGACTATCGACTATAGCTATCGACTTGAAATTTAGAATAGTTATAGGTAATAGTGACGCGACCATTGATTTAATAGATACTAGGACGCGACGTCATAACAATCATAAAAATTTGAAAATTGTTTTTATTTTTATTTAAAAAGGGGGAAAACCGGGTCGAACAATTTTCAAAATGAGATAACAATATTGAGTGGGATATCATATGAAATGGCGTTACTTGTGTATACTAAAACTAATTTATTTTTATGCCTAATAGTTTTTGATTTATTGGGCAAACTGTCGAAAAAAATACCGTCCCCCCCCCTTATCTCCGAAGTTTACAAATCGAAAAATCTGAAATAATTATGATCAATAGACATTAATGTATATTTTTTAAATGAATGATTTTAATGTATGATTTTAAATGAACTCTCTAACTATTATACTTTTTTTGATAATAAAAATAAACCACCAAAAACAAAGTTACGTTTGCGGTTCGCCAACATGTAAATTATACTCGTAAATTCATGAATAAAAGTGGTTCTTTTAATGTTTTTCTTCTCTTATGGTATGGAACCCTCGGTGCGGCGCGAGTCCGACTCGCACTTGGCCGGTTTTTTTTACTCTTTAATTATTTATCAATCCACTTTGCCCATGTGCTTTTATTTTCCTTTCTCAGATTATAAAAGGACTCTTGGTGGCCGAACTCTAAGTAATCAGCCCCTGGATTGTGTAAGAAAAACGTATTCATCGTTATCGTAATCGTTTACGGATTCTGCCCGCTGATTGATTTCCTGATTTACGTCCGCCAATCAGACTCCTGATTGTAGATCTGCTTTTCAAGGTATCGAGTAACCTCCTTCGTCCAACAACAGTTATACCTTTTCTGATTTATTTTATGTGAATAAATTCATAATTTTCACAAAAAACTAAAAATAATACGTTTCTGGGTACGAAAGCACCAGTAATAGCACGAGTGTGTAATCGAAATCCGATCTTATTTTTGGCTATCCGCATATAACAGAAACTTACAGTTACAGTGATAGAACATAGACAACAATGAACATTGTTGTCTATGGTTCGTTATACATTGCTGCTTTATCAAGTGAAACGATAGTAAAATTTTGTGGTAAACCTTCAATGAATAAAAAACATATAATATCAAATGACCTCGTTGAAGGTCACTAAGATACAGAATAAGGGTCTTGATACATCATACGACCTCTCGCTCTTTTATGTTGTCCTCAGGAATTCACCCATTATACTTACCATGCTCAGGTATGCACAGCGCGATCGGACTGAAGATAAGCTACAAGTTTCGTTCATTTGCACCTAATGTGGAGAACCTTAAAATTCTTTGTTGAAAACTTATGTAAAGAACTTTTGTTACTACATTTACTTTAAAATACACATAAGCAATTATCTACGACTTGATAAACCGTTGGACCAAAGATTTAAATCGTTAGATGAGCTCTGAACCTCCAAAAACGTGAACGTTGTTTTTTCTTTTGTGCGACACGTATGGTGATATACCGAGGTCTCATTTACTCTTAAACGAGACCTGCCTGCCTGCTGCTGAAAGAGTCCTCATAATTATACTGTCCTCCATCCAGCATGATTTTTATGGACTGAATAAAACAGATTATTATTCGCTTTGGCTTCCTCGCTAGAGTGAAATATTTATTTTTAATACAGTGCCAACACAACAACATCCCAATCGTTATTTATAGGTACCTACTTAATACTTACGTATAATATATATAAAGGCGTGCATTCGTTACACTCGCTATCTTCTAATACATCGGCAACGGAAGTGACCCTGAGCATTATCCTTAAGGCGAGACATGACTAATAATAACAGCCGATGTTTGTTACTTTGTTCGATATTATTCTGAATAAAGGCAGGGTTGTCAGACAAAACTTTTAAATATCCCACCTAAAATGCTTGAAATGATCAATTTAAAGTTTTCCAAACCGTTATTGTTTTGCGTAATGTTCGAGATGAAATTAAATGTTTTAGTTTACAATGTTTGACTGAACGTGACTGAACGATCCAAAATGGATGCAGAAGCGTAGGTTCATAACTAAAAAAAGTACAAGTTTCGAAAAAGCCTATTAGGTATTCATAAGCAATAATTTAGACGAGCTTATAAATGAGTTTATCAATCAATAAAATCAAAATATCTTTATTTCACATAGGCCTAACATACAGGCTCTTGCGAACGTCGGTATGACATTTCTTGCATAATAATTTAAGATGTAGTGACAATAACAAATAAGACATACCTAATATTATAAGCATCTGGGTGATCGAGCTTTGCTCGGTATTTTCTCTATTTGCCAATAGATGGCAGCAGAAGTCTTTTTTTTTTGGTAAAAATGAATCCTAACTAGATCGATTTATCGCCTCCAAAACCCCCTGTATACTAAATTTCATGAAAATCGTTTGAACTGTTTCCGAGATTCAGATTATATAGAAATATATTTGCTCGTTTAAGGATTTAATGATTATACGAACTTTAAATCTATACCTACGTGAAGTTTAAATGCAAATGAAGAATACGAAGGATAGTCCAAAATCATTGCAATTTTTAGAAGTTTTAATTAATCATCATAATGGTAGCAGCCCTGTAACTTGTAAGTTTCGTAATGACGCAGCCGATAGTTCTTGTGAAATACTATAAAATACGTGAGAATTGGAAAAACAATTGGGTTTATTGATTTTATATTTCATTCACCACCTATTTAGGTATTAACTATTGAGTAGTGGCCGTGTTCGACTGCAGATCACGATGTCCTGGGTTCGATCCTTGGATGACGGAACACAGTGGCGGTAGAGCCCTGTGTCTGCGCACCTAAGCTGCGCACATACCTACTTATGCCACAGTGTTAAAAGATGGTGTTTAAGGAGCACACCACAGGTGTGCCCGCGAAATTCAAATTTTTCGTGGTTTTTCGCGATTTTTAAGCTAATAAGACATAATAGGCTTATGGCCGTCAAATTGCGATAATCCCAATATCTGCTTCACGTGTTTATATAAAAATCTCTGCTCGAAAGTGTCGAGTTAAAGAAATTAGTCCAAGATTTGCGAGTTACTCACATAAAACTCGATACTCGGACTAATTTCCTAAGATACACATTTCTATGCAAAGATTTTGATATAATCATGTAAAGATGATACTGCCATTCTCGCAAATTGATTGCCATAAGCCTATCATGTCTAATTAGCGTACAAATTGCAAAAAACCACGAAAATTTTGAATTTCGCGGGCAGACCCGTTGATTTCACGTTAATGTACATGCACTCTCCTCGCAGATGGAAAATCTGTTTCAAAAGTCCGGTAGGTATTCGAACCCTTGACCGGCTAATGAGCAAGCGTGAATCCATCTCGTGGTGGGTAGGTACCTACTATGGGCATGTCTTCAACCCTAATAGACCTGTGACGTCAAACATAGATTTGAGGTCTATATTATAGTCTATGACTAAAGAGGTAAATTATAGTACTATGACGATTGACGTCGTTGGCGAAATGAAAAATTAGAATAAAAAAGAAGTATGCAATATACAGCTGTCGGTTACGATCACAGTTTGAGGTATCGGTTAGGTTACGGTCACGAGTTCAATGGGTTTTACTTTTACCCATATCAAAATTGCAAACGCGCTTAAAGAAGCTTACACTCCAATTAAAATCACGAATTTTGCATAATTCGGAAATCCGATTTTCGGATGGCTGTGGGCTGTGCCCATAACCTTCTTTGAGGGCTGGATCCTTTCCTGATAATGAGAGGATGAATGTCAGAACATTTATATGGCACTGCCCCTTGATTGTGCTAGAAAAACGTATTCATCGTTATCGTAATTGTTGAGAAACTCTGCCCGCTGTTGGATTCCCTGATTTACATTAGTTATTTCACTGCCCCTTGAATGTGAGAAAAACGTATTCAGCGTTATCGTAATCGTTAAGAAACTGTCCGCTTATTGATTCCGATTTACGTCACCCAATAAGTATAGGAGAGGAATTAGCTAACGAATACGGTAACGATGAATACGTTTTTATTAGGCAATCGGACCCCTGGTGATACAGATAATTAATATCATAGAGGTCCAAGAGACCGCACGCGGCTTCAAAAGTGCGGCAATGCTGAAGCCGGTTGACCCGAGTCGTCGCTATTTTTCCGCGCACCATACAAATTTCAAATTGACACACTCACACTACAAGAAAAAGTTGCCGCACTCACGGAGCTGGCGTTGTTACGAAGGGCTCCATCTAGTCGAAGTGCGAGCGACGACCTATTATAAATCTATGATTATTAAGATCTGGGTGACCGACCTTTCTCGGTAGTATATCTATCGGCCAATAGATGGCAGCAGTAGTCATATTTTTTTGGTAAATTAGAGTTTTTTTTTAAATGAATCCTAGCTAGATCGATTTATCGCCCCCAAAATCCCCTGTATACTAAATTTCATGAAAATCGTTCGAGCCGTTTCCGAGATTCAGATTATATAGAAATATATATACAAGAATTGCTCGTTTAAAGGTATAGGATTCTGTAATCTGTATTCCGTAAAGCAGTACATCTGAAGCTCCCACGCCTCTCACCTTGCAGCGCGACCTTCTGCGATGCGCAATTATGTAACGAGCTATTATTTATAACGATTATGATGATTATGAATTATGATGTCGGACATTGTGTGAACGCAATTACTATTGTTTCCCGTCGTCGTATTTTTAATCACATGTAGGCAACCGTTTACGATAATTTCGATTAAAAAAACATCTTCACGCTAAATTGTATTGTACACATTTTAATACAGCTACAGCTGGTAAAGTCATATGAATTTTATCTGTTCCATCCAAAGATTTAAATCGCTAGATGAGCCCTAAACCTCCAAAAACGTCCACGTTTTTTGTATTGAGTGCGACACGTTGTCACTCTCTCTGTCACAAGTGAAACTATTGCTAAGAGCACTCTTTCAGCATGTTTGTGGACGATTTTGATGTACGTAATGTAGGCTTAGGGCCCATCTTGCGATTTAAATCTTTGGTTCCATCGTCTAAGATTGCTATTATATTATGATGTATAGGTACGCTTTATGGAACAAAAAATAAACAAAAAAATATAAATGAAATGTATTATTCGATCATAAAAATAGATCACGTGATTTCCACCAAGGCAAATCAAACTCATACTTTTTAGGGTTCCGTACCCAAAGGGTAAAAAACGCGAAAATATCTTCCCTATAATATGATAGAGTATAGGTAGCGACTTCTTGTGTGAAGTACAAACTTACCCACAGAATACCATAATAGTACCTACCTACCTACCTGTTCCTACATAAAAAAGTGTAGGTATTGTTGAAATCAACAAAACGGATTCCAGTACAATAATTCCAGTTTCGAGCGTCCATTAATCCACACTTGACATTGACATATGCCCACAATATTTTTTATCTGTGCCCGTCGGCCTCGCGCCCAATGCCACTTCTAACCAACCATGAAAATAAACTGTATACTGAACTCTTTTACTGCACCACGGACTAGAGAAATAAAATAGAGGGAAAGGATCTTAAATACCTAGAACTTAACTGATGCTGTACAACATAGACATAAAACACTATAGGGATAGTGTAGAGTGTAGAGTGCAGACCTGTCGTAGCCAAATTATTTCTTTATCTGATCTATTGCTGCGATTGATATCAGGCAAAATATATGGGAATGACAAATCCGATCGAATATAATTGATCACTTGAATTAACAATGATAACTGTCATTCTCATACATACTACATTATTTGAGGCTTTGAGTTGAATAATCTCAAATCTCTATGAATAGAATACAGATAGATAGTGGTGCAAAATTTGTGAACTAAACTAGTTTGACGAGTTTAAAAATATAGTGGTACCCTTTTCAAAGTGCTCCCCGTGCAAAGGACACCACTATTTTCAAACGTGTCAAATAAGTTAGATTTTGCTCAATAGAATTGGCACCAGAGATCAGGATCTGATGATTGACCTCAAAAGATAACCTGACTGCCTCTCACTGTCTGGTCTGGCGTTGGCGCGTTAAGGTGCCGTGGAGATTTTTAGAGACTTACGACTTACTTAGAGACGGAGATGATACTTTTAATTTCTTTAGTCTGTGTACCAACTAAAACCTATTTGACACATTAATAATGTGAACGTTACCAGTTACCAAACGTTCGTGTTTCTAAATATGTACATTAAAATGATGGGAGTGGCTTTTAAGATAACAGACACTGTGAACATATACATTATTAGATTTACTTACTTTGTTAGAGCAAGAGCCCCAAGAGTGGTAAGAGCCTGTAGAGTGTAGAGTAGGTATAATACTGTCAATTATAATGAAAGACAAAGCACAGGCTGAAACGATCTTATTTTTTTTTAATACGTAAATCTCCGGTTTTAAATAGTAGGTACGGAGATCGCTCAGTTACATACGCAAAAACATACAGAACTGTCAACTTTTATGGCTGGACAAAAAAAATCAATCGAATTTTAAACGAAAAGCCGGCCAAGTGAGAACATTCAGGGTCAGGTCATTCATCATAAGCTGAATTAACAATGGCTAATAAGGTCTATTTACCGCAGTTTATACCATATATCCATTGGTAAAATCTGTGCATATAGGTATGTTGTTAGATATATAATTCTCAGACTACATTAAATAAAGGGATACATTATTTAAGATAAATTATTATGTGCCTATTAGTGCTTACACCAGTCAGGTAAACCTAGTGGCCCAGCGCTTCACCTTCAGCATCTAAATACTTCAAGACATTTAAACACATTTAAATTGATGCATCCAAGATGCATTCATTAGCTCTGCAATTAGAATAAAATAGAAGTAGGTAGGTATATTGTGTGTGTATTGTGTACATAATATGCATGTATCTAGTGGTTCCATTTATAGTTGTTTGTTTTAATGCCATGAGTATTTTTCTTACGTTACATATAAATTCTGCAACAATGGTAAAAATGGAACCCTTATACCAACTTATTGTTCCACTAATTATCGACATATCGCAAAAGTTTTACTGAAACAGACAAATTAATCAATTACACTAATTGTGTAAAAAAATGTTCTTGATTGGCTAAAAAACTTTTTTTGCAAATTGTGTTTAAAAACGTTTTTTAAATTTTTAAATTAAATTAAATTACTTGTATTTAAAATTAAATTTTTAAATGCACGACGCACATGCGCAACATTTGTAATTTACACTCGTCTCTATGCGACTTTTTCTTTGCGAGACTCGTGAATACAGACTTTCTGAGCTCGTGAAGAAATGACATAGGTAATTTTCCCACTCGTATCGAAAATCGAAATTGTACATTTTGTAACTTGAGAATACCCGTGCAAGAATAGGTTTATAAACTATTATTAAGCTATTGCATAGCTTCTATCGCCGCGCGGGCCTTAAGCGTGGAGACCGAATCCAGAAATTTCGTAACGAAAACAACCTAACACCCCCCACTCCGACCAGCCCGCTCTATCGCAGCCCTTGAGCGTGAAGACCGAGTCCAGAAATTCCGTAACGAAAATAACCTAACCAACCGTAGTTGATGAAAAATGGTATGCAATAGCTTTACCGCGGCAGTCTGCGAGTGCCACCGTGTCTTTTTTTCTAGAAATGTTCTTTGTGTGTGAAGCTTTTGTGTTGTACGCGGAAATTGTAATGCTAAAACGCGTGGGTGGCATTGTTACAATAATACTTTTCAAGGATTCTCAAGCTATACTTACATGTAGGTAGGTACTAAATGTATGTAAAAACACTTTGCGTCGGCTCAAACGGAAATAATACATACATTAGCAGATATACCTATTTCAATTGAATACCTACACAGGTATACAATTAGCTTCTTGGAAACTATATATAATAGGTAGGAATAGGTTTTACCTGAGGTTTTAACTTTAGGTAAGCAAGTCAGGTTAGGCTAAAGTCTGGATGCTGAAATCAACAGAAAACTCTAAATCGTACTTGTATATTGTTAGTAGGTATACTAATGCGACACTTAAGTAGCTAGGTACTTCTCCTACAAAAGCGTGAGATTTTGATACCACTGTTAGCAAAACATTTATTAGACAACCTCCCTCGACTACTCGACTCGATTAGAGTGGGAGGTCGCGGGTTTGATTCCTGCTACGGACCACTTTAGAATTTTACAATTTACAATTTGGCTCAATGGGCTGATTCTGTATAGTTCAAAATCAAAATCAAAATCAAAATATCTTTATTTCACATAGGCCTAACATACAGGCTCTTGCGAACGTCGGTATGACATTTCTTGCATAAGAATGGTGATAACTACAAGTCGACTTAAAACTAAGTTTACGAGGGTTCCAAACGCGCCCAGTTTGTTAAGGCCTTACATTGAAAAAAACTCATTTCAGTTTTGATGAGTACTTCAGAAAAAGGGGCGTGGCTTCCAATATAGCACGCCGTTTGGCAATATGCGGCGAATTTCGGTACTTTTACGTACGAACACTAGCACAACGGCAGAAAGCGGTATTAATACGTAAAAAAAACTATCACTAATGCCTATAGATGGCGCGGAAAGAATACAATACTTTAAAAGTAGGTACGTGATTGAAGTTTAAGCTGATTGTGCAAATAATAATAAATTTGGTAGGTATATAGATATAATTTCACTCCACGAAGACGAATCGAATAAACATAAGCGATTTTGACAGACCGGGGCGCGTCGTAGGTACCTACTGATTTCCTTATTTTTAGGGTTCCATACCAAAATGGTAAAATTGGAACCCTTATGGTGAGACTTTCTCCGTCCGTCCGTCCGTCCGTCCGTCCGTCCGTCCGTCCGTCCGTCCGTCCGTCTGTCACACTCGATTATTTCAGTAACTATCAAAGCTATCGACTTGAAATTTGGAATAGTTATAGGTAATAGTGACGCGACGTCATAACAATCGTAAAAATTTGAAAATTATTTTTATTTTTATTTAAAAAGGGGGGAAAACCGGAGCTTCGATTTTTCAAAATGAGATAACAATATTGAGTGGGGTATCATATGAAAGGGCGTTACTTGTGTAGTCTAAAACCGATTTTTATTTATTTTTATGTCCGATAGTTTTTGATTTATTGAGCAAACTGTCGAAAAAAATACCGTTCCCGCCCCCTTATCTCCGAAGTTTACCAATCGAAAAATCTGAAATAATTATGATCAATAGAAATTAATGTATATTTTACAGGAAAAATAAAATCAACTCACTGACTAATATACTTTTTTTGATAATAACAATAATCCGCCAAAAACAAAGTTACGTTTGCGGTTTGCCAACAAAAGTACCTACATGTAAATTTTACTCGTAAATTCATGAATAAAAGTGATTCTTTCAATGTTTTACTTCTTTTATGGTATGGAACCCTCGGTGCGCGAGTCCGACTCGCACTTGGCCGGTTTTTTTTTTACGCTATACCAGTTAGTACTTGACTGCGATCTCACCTGATGGTAAGTGATGATGCAGTCGAAGATGTTAGCGTACTAACTTGGAAGGGGTAAGTAAAGTCACCCCAACAGTTTCTACACAGCATCGTACAGGAACGCTAAATCGCTTGGCGGTACGTCTTTGCTGGTAGGGTGGTAACTAGCCACGGCCGAAGCCTCCCACCAGACCAAACCTGAGCCAATTTAGAAAAACCGGCCAAGTGCGAGTCGGACTCGCGCACCGAGGGTTCCATACCATAGAAGAAGTAAAACATTATAAGAATCACTTTTGTTCATGAATTTACGAGTATAATTTACATGTAGGTACTTTTGTTGGCAAACCGCAAACGTAACTTTGTTTTTGGCGGTTTATTGTTATTATCAAAAAAAGTATAATAGTTACGGAGTTGATTTTATTTTTCCTGTAAAATATACGTTTATTTTTATTGATCATAATTATTTCAGATTTTTCGATTGGTAATCTTCGGAGATAAGGGGGGGGGGGAACGGTATTTTTTTCGCCAGTTTGCCCAATAAAATAAATAAAAATCAGTTTTAGAATACAAAAGTAACGCCCTTTCATACGATACCCCACTCAATATTGTTATCTCATTTTGAAATTTTGCCGACCCGGTTTTCCCCCCCTTTTTAAATAAAAATAAAAACAATTTTCAAATTTTTACGATTGTTATGACGTCGGGTCACTATTTCCTATAACTATTCTAAATTTATGATGAAAAGTTACTGAAATAATCGAGTGTGACAGACGGACGGACGGACGGACGGACGGACGGAGAAAGTCTCACCATAAGGGTTCCATTTTTACCATTTTGGTATGGAACCCTAAAAATATAAAATTCCAAAGTGGCCCGTGGCGGGATCGAACCCGCGACCTCCCACTCGAATCCGAGCATGCGTCCCCTGCGCCACGGAGGTCGTCGCATTGTCTTTATAATTTCGCATTGTCACTCGATTTACCGATTTATCGGTAGCCATGAAGTGGATTGTTGATTATTTACAACAATTTGGCAAACAAACAAACATCGGGACATGTGAAACTAAATAAAAGCTTGTAATAATAATAAGAAATTATCGTCTTCAACCTGCAGGGCAACAGGCGACGTCCTGTTTCCCCTTTTTATTGCATCGCGAGCAGCGAGGTACTTACTCATAGATCTTCGACCAACTAAATTTCTTAATTTTTATAATAATTAAAAATAATATTTCTTAATTTTCTCATTTTTTTATAAAATAATAAACCGAAGTTTTAATAAAATAGGTAAATGACAACATATAAAATTAAAATATTATCAAAGTACATATCAAAACCACGTGAGTTTCCTGCGCACATAATCGTTCAGCGACATACTAACAGATGGCGTGTTTGACAGTATATAATATAACCATTCAGCTGCTTAATAGAGGGCGTTATTTCAGCGGTTATTGCCACAGACCAAGGAATATCTTTCTATATTACGATCAGAAATCTACGGCTGCGAAATATACATTCACGCGCACGTCCGACTCGCGCATTAGCGCAGGACAGACTGACGCCTATGAGGCGTTTCAGAAAGACAATGATGTCAATATACATGCATCAAATGTCCGAAAGAGTTAACCATATGCTTATCACTTACGTAATTTGGGGGCGGCATAATGAGTTTTCACTTGAATAGGTTTTAAATGTATTGTGAATAATGTATAGTCCTGATTTCAAAAAAACTTCACGTCGATTTGAGTACTCATCAATAAGGACCCAAAAAAAAAAAAAAAAAAACAGAAAACTGTTGAATCGTTTCCGATAAATCTGAATAAATATGAGAAGATTGGAGCAACTTTTGGGAAAACTTTCTATCGAGGAAAGTTTTTCCAATCGTGTTTCTGTGTCTTAACGTTTTGAGGTTAAAGATCCAAAATACATGACGTTCAAATTTGAAACTAATTGTCTCTATAGTTTTCAACTGAGAGGCCGGTCAAAATCGCATAAATAGGCCTTCTATGCCGTTAATTAACAACCTACACTCGGTTGTTCATTTAACACTATACAAGTTAGAAGTTACTTGAAGTTGAATGTGATCTCACTTGATAGTAAGTGATGATGTAGCCGAAGATGTTATGGTACTAACTTGGAGTAAGTAAACTCATACAGCATCGCGCCGGAACGATAAATCGCTTGGCGGTGCGTCTTTGCTGGTAGAGTGGTGACTAGCTATAGCCACGGCTGAAGCCTCCCACCAGACCTGACCTGAGCCAATTTAGAAATCATAAAATTCCAAAATGAGTCCCGTGGCGGGAATCGAACCTGCGACCTCCCCACTCGATTCCGATGGCACTGCGCCAGGGAGGTCGTGTATAATTATTAATTACGATTAGCGAGTAACTGTACTCGTGGTAGGTAGCGTGGAGGTACGCGGAAATGAGGCAATTATGTCCATATTAGATGGACTTGGACAGTGTTGTATTGTAACTTGTAAGGCAGGCAATGATAATGCCGCCTCCACACAAGGCAGCTAGGTCTGGGCCCGGATGAATGGAATACGCAGGTGTTGTTGACTGTTGGCTTCTAAAGTTCTAGATCTTAGTCACTACATATATGATTTAGTAGGTTGTACGAAACGAAATGAAACGAAATTCAATAAATGTATAGGTGATAGCTGTCTGCGCAGAAGTGGCGTGATCAATCTAGCGAGTATATCTAGATCTGTCACTAGTCACATGTATGTATTATGATTTAGTACATTGTACCAAACGAAATGAAACTAAATTAAAAAAAAAACTCAGCTAAATTATAAAATAAGTGACAGTTGTCTGCGCACAAGTCGCGTGATCAATTTAGCGGGCATATACCTACGTATGTATGTCATACTCATTCAATTTTTGAATTTCGATCCATTTTTGTTCCATCCAGCGTATCGAATTATGTCATAATATGGCTAATGGCCGACGCTGATCTGACAGGCACTTATGGAATGTCGTACTAGCACCATATTTGCACAGAAGAACGGGCACGAAACTTGGCTGTTATGAGTAGGTAATAGGTTTTGCGAGTGAATTTTGGCTATTTTGTGGATTCCGTACGCTACGCTACACACGAGGATGCCAAAGGGACCCTGGGGCAGCTATACCTGTCTTCTTTCTATTCTTTCTCTATTTCGATTTTCGGCGACGGATCTGTATGGAACTAAATTAAAAAAAATGTCGTGAGTGGTAACGGTTCAATTTAGCAACTAAGTATCTATACATAATTGATAATACCTATACTCATTCGTTTTGTTGATTTTAGTAGGACCACATGCAAAATGGAAAGTGTTGCTTGGTTACAGTGGAGACCAAGCAACCCATTCATAGACTCTACAGTTGCGCGTATACAGTCCCTAATCTACATTTCAGAAAAGATTCCCATCCTGCCCGGCAAACGATTGCACGGAGCGCGACGGCCAACGGGCAGGACGGGAACTTTTTGTATCATCCTGCCCGGTACCGGGCAGACACAGCGGGCGAAATGGACCCCATATGCTCACAGTCACACACTTCTTAACAATATTATATTCTCTATCGTACATTCAGCTATACCTAGTACGTACCTACCTACCACTAATCCCTACGCACTTCCACTAATACATAAATGAAATTATTATTGTTTACCACTTATAAGCTGTACGCTTAAGTCAATACTAATAATCTTATCATTTCTACTTATCCTTACAAGTTTCAAGTTACAAGCTAGATAAGACACTGCCCAGAATTCTTTCCATAGCTTACAGGTGCACTTTCAGAGGTTACGCAAAAATGACTCTTAAATTTATTAAAATTGTAATCATATTCGCATGACCGCATTTGTAAACAACAAAGCAATATGGGTGGTCACTTGGTCAGGGATTTTTCTGTACGTGTTTAAATAACTACCTAATCAACTTAGTGCAATAAAAATAATAAAATATGAAAGTTGAAGATGGATTGTAGTTTGAAAATAAAAAGAATACAGTACGATTAGCATTCACCCATTTAGTCTCTTCCTAGGTAAAAAGTCTGACTTTCAAAGTAGGTATTTGCCTCATATTTTACGAGCAAGCTGGTTTTTGCGCAACGAATCAGCCTAGCTGTTCAGGATGGTTAAATTAATAAACTTGGCACAATTTATGACTTGTACCTTTCAGATCGAGTAATTTTAGTTGATTTCCCAGAGGAAGTAATAAAATGTATGGCTATTTAATAACCTTCGCCGAATTCCCACCTATAAAAAAATTGGTAACGTTTACATAAAATAGGTTCCTCCATGTAAAATATAAGGTAGGTACCTGTTTTGGTACAAAAATTATGTAAAAAAATACATAATATGTAGTTACTAGTTAGTGCCTATACATATGTATATGAATACCTTTTCTATACCTACCTTAGATATTACTATACTATTCTTATTACTACTCGTACGTGGGTATTTCTTATGAAATTTCAAAATTTGAGATAAGATTGAAATTTCTTTTTTTTTTATAAACTTAGATATTTTTTTGCAGAGATCCGAAACGTTGCTTTTAGAGATCTGTCCAGGGATATTGGTCTTCCATATTTTTGTATACAACCAATAAAAAATGAGGTTTTAAAAAATAAATAAATGAGGGAATGATTAACGGAGTGAGGGAATGATTTATAATTATATTAAAGTAAAAAAAACAACATGTACAAATGAAAGAAATTATAATATTTTTTATAAATATGTATCAAACAATGAAATATCATATTCTAAAGAAAATCAACTCAAAACTTTTTACTTTGAACATAAACAATCTTTTGTACTTATAGAAAATGACCAACATTTATGTTGGTCATTTTCTATTAGTTTTCCAGGCGATACTGGGTCAGTTTTTTTTGTTTTCATTCTCAAGTATCTTCTCTTCTTATATTTTTCACTTAACTTCACTGCATTCTTCAATTTTTTTTCAACTTTGCAATCTTTGCATAGAAAGTAGCTCGTCGCCTTCGCATCTATTGTCTATTTCGAGCAGCTACTTCTTCTCTAATTTGCTGCACAACTAATACAGGACTTGGTGGAGGTGTATCATCAATTCTTTGTAAATTTTGGCGTGCTATAGCTTTTTTATTCCTAAACACTTCACTATTTACACCCAGTCTTCGATTGAAAACCTGCCTGATGCAATTGCCAGAATGAACTCAGACCTTTGCTCCGTCCTTGAGTTGAGCAAATTATTTGGACTTAAAGTAAATCCGAGTAAATCACAGGCAATCGTTATTGGTAGCCAAAAGCAGATATCCAAAATTGACAGACGGTCACTTTCTCCTATTGAGTTCAATAATGTTGTTATTCCGTACTGTGAGAACGTAAAGTATTTGGGAGTGTATCTTGATAGGACCTTAAGCTGGGCTCAACATGTTAAACAAGTCAGTAGGAAATTATTTGCATCCTTGGGCTCCTTGCGTCGCCTTCGATCTATTCTTCCAATTCCTACAAAAATTATGCTCGCACAGACTCTTCTCCTTCCTATTCTTGATTATGCTGACGCAAGCATTGTCGACTTAAATGAAAACCAATTAAGTAAGCTTGAGAGACTTCAGAATCCCATTATTAGGTTCATATTTGGTTTACGCAAATATGACCATATCTCACAATTTCGTTCTCGCCTTAATTGGTTACCTATCCGACTTCGCCGGAATCTACACATCCTTTCCATTCTGTACTGTGTTCTGTTTCATCCCTCTGCGCCCCCTTACTTAAACGAGAAATTCAATTTGGTAGGTTAACCGGGAGAATTGCTCCGTTCTTCGTGGAAACTTATTTTGATGATGCCTGCGCATAAGTCTTCCTTCTTTCATAAGTCTTTTACGATTCAGGCTTTTAATCTTTGGAATGCCTTACCTCTCGATATCAGAGAGGCCCAGACTATAGGACAGTTTACAAGACTTGTGAAAGATCACTTTATATCTCAGTTGCCTGAGTGCTGATGACTAACTGTCACCTAAAAATTTGTCATCGCAATATTTATTATATTATATTGTATTTATTTAACCGCGTATCCAGTTTCAAATATTCCTTGACATTATTGGTTGCCTAGCAGAAATCGCTATATAGCGATAAGGCCGCCAAATTGTATTCCTAAGTTTGTTTGTATTTAATTTATTTATTTCTTTTTTAGATTTTTATTCTGTGGTGTGCAATAAAGAGTTTATCTATCTATCTATCTTTTTTCTTTCCATTGTTTTCGCTTTTTTCTAAGTTCTCTAGCATTCATATGAATAACTGGTTTTACTTGACCTTTCTCTTTTTCTTTAAATATTTTAATTTTTCTTTTTCCCGCAGTTTTTCCAAAGATTCAGTATTATTTTTAATTTTTTCTCGCCTTTGTGTATCATACTCTTTCTTTTTTATTTTATTTTCCTGCATCACTCAACTTCTTTTGTCGTGCCATTTTGCTTCCACATACATGCACCTGTTTTAAATTAAATACCATGAAATACAAGTTGCAAGAAATAAATAAAAATCTAAAAAAACCGCAGAATTCTGGATAAATCATTCCCTCACACGGCCGTCATTCCCTCACTCCTAAATGCAGTGAGGGAATGACTGTGAGGGAATGACGAATTTTAACTTAAGCTACAAAATCACCGACACATAACCTCAATTTGTTTGTTACATTTCGAATATGTATTTTACTCCCTAAAACGCATAAAATCAACAAATTTTATTGATAGATATTAAAATACTTAATACATTCATGTAACGTGAGGGAATGATCGTCACAAATTTAACTTATAACAATTTATCACAAAATATTTTTTTATACGAACTCACCTACGGTTGAGAAGAAATCACCATCTTGAATCATTAGAGAGTGTTGCCAGGTACTAAAAACTTAAGATCGCGCTCTTAAATATCGTTTGACACATTGAGATTTCGAATATTCGTAATAGGATGAGGGAACGATTTTATTTGGCGGGACATATTTAAAATCGAATTATTGTTATTATAAATCCGTTGTTGTAAGATGGAAGCTTTTATAGACGATAAAACAAACATTCTTCTTAAATATTTGCATAATAATATTGTTAAGAATATTGATATATTCCAGACAAATAGGCATTTTAGTAATATTTTTGTACTAAGGGACAAGGTGAGGGAATGATTTTTACGGTAACAAAGTAGCGATATATATATTTTTTCTTTTAGAGGTAATACGTTTTATTTTTAAACAATAGCGGTATAGACAGCGTACATTCAAAAAACAAAAGACTTACGTATTTAATGCATATGACTTGGCACTAATGGCTCGGGACTCAAATTTTGAAATTTCATAAGAAATACCCACCTATTTAAATAATATTGTGGTCGTGAGATTCCTCACGTACATTCAATGAATGTAGTAGAGCACGAGTAGGTCAAATAACAGGGTTGTTACAATTGACATCTACTCTAGACGGGTCACGGGGCGAACCGCGCGAAAAAATGTCGCCAGTTTATGGGTGTCATATTTAGTACCAACAGTATAAGGAGTCCACGCGGTAGTTAGCTCAGCGGCCACCTATAGTATTTTGACAGTTGGCGCTACTGTTTGCTTGTATGAAAAAGGTTTACGTAAATCGTTCGGAAATCGGATGCCCATATCTTGAGGTTAGTAATCAGTGGTTGTTACAGACATTTTCAATTTTTTTCAGGTTCTTAACTAACAACAGTTGAGGGGTCTAACACTGAAGAAAACGCTACGTAGAAAAACCTCAACGACGAAAACGCTACGGATATAAAGAATTCCTTGTGACGGAGGCATAAAATACTCTCTCCAACAAATAGTTTCTCTTTTTTCCTCATTTTAGGGTTCCGTACGTCGAAGGCGAAAAAAGGAACCCCTACCTTTTTTTTATTTTAAATTGTATATCATGACATTAAATATATCATGACATTTTTGAAAAGAGCAAGTGCCGAGTTTCTTGCCAGTTCTTCTCGGTGCAAACCTGCTTTCCGAACTTGGCGGTAGAGTTTTGACATCTCATGGGCGCCTATTATTTAGGCCTATGTGAAATAAAGAATTTCATTTCATTTCATTTCATTTAGGTCTGATAATTTTTGTTTTATTATACAAGTTAAGGTTACGAGTACATGTGATTCTTATAGTGTTACGTTTTCTCACGTAGTACAAATAACGGAACCCTCGGTACGCGAGTCCAACTCGCACTTGGCCGGCTTTATGTATTATTTTATGTATTACTCTTTATTTTTTGCAATTCAATGCGACCATCTAAAAAACCCACACCCCGCATCACCGTTTCGAAAAACTTCGTGGCTGTAGCTATACAGCCTACACTATAATATATCTAACTAATGTAGCTATAGTATACACATACCTACAATATCGATACATCGATTTATTTGAAAGTCTACATCAAAACTAAAGCCTCAGTTCATTGCAATAAGAATAGTAATCGCATGTCAGTTTTCAAATATTTTGCAAATCATGTAGGTACAGGAAAAGTCGTGAGGAAGTTGAAGCTTGAAGGCAATAACGCAATTCGAATTATCTATAATTCTTCCATTCAATTCAATAAATAATAATCATCATTTTTAACTGAGATATAATTCCGGAAATACTTAGTTACTATTCTTACCTAATACCCTATACTTGTGCATAATTTACTACCTAATATCTAGGTCGCGTGGTCTTCTCCATGAGGACAAGTCCCCATGGGGGTACGGGCCTCGAGGCATGCCTCCTTACTCGGGCGATGTGTCGCAGGGGAGCCTTGCTCCCCCGGTGTTGCTCTTTTAGCCCCGGTAAGGGGCTAAGGTTTCGCCTCTTGGCTGGAGGCCCGTTGGTGATGGTGGTCCGGTTTGCCCCGCGCGGTCAGCGATTGCATCACCGTCCTGCGCGGGGATGGTGGGGTCCGTTTATACAAACCCCGCGACGTCACTTTCGTCTCTTTTTTCGTTCGTTTCGTTTTCGTTCTTCCATTCGCTCTTATCAGCCGTCAACTCGCAATCCACTCCTTTCACACGCATAATATCTTCTTTCACTCAATCCACACCCATCTCTTTTTCGGCCTTTCTCTACTTTTTCGTCCCTGCACATGCATCCTCATCGTTCTTTAGTACTTAACATGATTTTCATCTCTCTGCATAACATGCCCGTACCACGCTAACCTTTGGCTACGGAACCCTAAAAATTCTAAATGGAACTTATCCGTCGGATACAATAAAAGGAGACCTCCATTATTTTACAACACCTTGTCACGAAAACAAACCGGATAAGAATCGAGAGTAAATTCTTTACGATTCTAAGAAGATGACTCACAGGCCGCGGCACCACGCGTAGTTCTTGTCTTCGAAGTAACAGACTCCTCTGCAGCCGAAAATAGAGCTTACTGGGAAGAATTTAAGTATCAAAATCATACGAAATGTGTTTGTAATGGTCGAAGACTTAATTGTTATTAAGTTTAGTAAAAAAAAGTAAAAGTGGATGTATAATACCTATTTCTATTAGTATGGAAATTGGAATATCTACTAGATAGGCATGCCTATGTGCAATGTACATGTTTTGTATTCTTCGTGTGACGTGTCGCACTCAGGCTTTACAAGCTCTACTGCTCGTTTTCAACAACATTTTAAGAGTCACCTAAGCCCTTAGGTGACAGTTGTTGTAGGTGAAAAGTGAAAACTGTCACTTATCGGCTTAGGCGTTTCTTAAAGTGTTGGTGAAAACGAGCATAAGGCTCTTAGGTTTAGGGTGCGACATGATGATATCCGAGACATGGTCGCTACCTATGGGCATAAGAAGACTCAGGGTAAAATCTGTGGCTCGGGATCACTCAGCGAGCGATGGAGAGAGCTATGTTCGAAGTATCTTTGCGCGATCGAATCAGAAATGAGGAGATCCGCAAAAGAACCAAAGTGGCCGAGATAGCTCAACGTGTCGCAAAACTGAAGTGGCAATGGGCGGGGCACATAGCTCGTAGGACCGATGGACGTTTGGGGACCCAATGGTGTTGGAATGGCGGCCACGCACCAGAAGCGCAGTGTTCCCACCAGGTGGACGGATCACTAGGCAAAGGAAGTAGCTAACAGGGGAAGAGGCGTGGAAAGAAACATCCGCCTTTTGCGAGGTTGTTATGACTAAGAAGGAGGCTGCGGAGAGGGATCAAGAGAGATCTGATCCATCTCGCAGACGCCGCAGATAACAATCCCAGGCCCCTTAATAGCCTGGGTCCTTGTGGTTGACCCTAACCTTGCCTGAAAGTGGCAAATGTTAACGGTCAGCCCGAGGTGAGCCCAACGGGCGTTGCGCAAGGGAGCCTCTGGTGCGTTCGTATGCGATCTCGGAGGTTTCCAACATGGGCGCTGAGGATGTCCGAGGGGGTTTTAGTAGGTAAAAATCCCACATAATCTTATTAGATATCTCAGTGGAGATTTCCCCCCCGTAAAAAAAAAAAGGCAAAGGAAGTAGTAGAGAGTCGCTGGCGCCAGGCGGTGCAAGATCGTGGTGATTGGTGGTCATTTCAGAAGGCAGTATGTCCAGCAGTGGACGTCCATCGGTGCGGTGGTCCATCGGACATAGGTGCGTTGAAGAAATGATGACATCCCAATTTCAACGGGCTGGAGTTATAGGTAGGTATAATTACCAGTAGAGCTGAACGGATGTTGGTCTGCAAATCCACAGTTATCCAAGTAGGTACATAGCTAGTAGGTAACTCAATTTATAACTATCATATTTTGCAGGCTGAGATCTCGACCTGCAAACACAAAACGCAAATGCTCTATAGTTATAGCTAGGGAATTTGTCCAGCATGATGATGATAATGGTGCAAGCACTTCCACTGATATTCAACCTGTGTGGGAAATATTTCGGTGGGAGCTAACGCTAAATAAATTAGCATGGTTTTACCAAACCTAGCACACGGTCCGCCGCAAAAACCGCAAAAATAACATAGGTATTGTATAGGTAGGTATTAAGAGAAGTATGTAGAGCATTGAGTAACAAGAGAGGACACTTCGAATAAAAATTTTGCTCCTTTATTTGCTGAGACTCTCTCAGCAACGCCAACGATGACTACCTCTCCTCACTCTTACCGAGCCTACCGCGCGTCTGCTACCTGTGACACAGTCATAAACGCAGAGAGCCCCTCTAGTACGTTAGTACATAATTACTCAATGATGTAGAGACGTTTTTGTACCTCGACTGCGTGAGTTTTGAATTTATCCCCGCTGGTCACCTGTAAAACAGCACTGTATTCAAAGAAGATATTCAATAGAAATTCAAACTGCAGCCGTAGTCATGTCACCTATTTAATCGATTCGATACGCTCAAATGAAACAAAATTTAAAAATGTATGGGAATATACGATCGCTAAATGGACCACGTGACTTCTGCACATTATGCAGTAATTCTCATACATTTCCTGTACATCGTTTCATTTCAGCGATCGTCAGCTTTCTAATGTGACGATCGCAAACATGTGATGGCTATAGCTTCTGCTGTATACTTAGTTGGTTACGAGTATCTAGAATATTCTACAATCAGTTATAAATTACAATAAAAGCGTTAACGCCTAACATAGACACAATATGTTTACCTACCGGCATTTTAAAAATAGACAATATTTTTCGACAAGGCTGCATCAATTACTCTTGTAAACACTTGGTAGAGTCGGCAAAACAACTTTTTGACCTGTTGTTATCAAGAATTTACTGAAAATGAAGGGATTTCGCCGCCTGAGCAAGAAACTCTTTTGATGGCGTTCGTCTACCCGCAGGTCCAGCGTTTGCCATTTACCGCTGCGTGGCCTACGATCCAGCACCTTCAGTCCCGAATCCCCGTTCTTCCTTGACCCTTTTATCATACCATCAGGGGTCTGATTGCGTAAGAAAAACGTATTCATCGTTATCCTGATCGTTAGCAAATTCTGCCCCCCGATTGGCTGACGTAAATCAGGGAACCAATCAGCTGGCAGAATTTGTAAACGATTACGATAACGATGAATACGTTTTTCTTACACAATCTAGGGGCTGTACTATGTATATTGCTTAATCTTGATTAAAAAAAAATACAAAATTATTAGGAACCAACCAAACCAGGAATATATTTAAACTGACCAAACTATTTGCAGACGAAGCCAAATGAATATTTGATGATTAAACGAACTTACCTTAAGTGAAGTTCTATCATAATTTTGTGAATTCCTGTATGAAGATATTAACATGAACACTTATTAGGTATTTACGCCAAGTGATAGCCATTCAGACACTAAAGTTGAGAGAAAAAATAAAAAATTTCAACATTTTTCATTACGATATCTCACGCTAGCAACACTGTGTCTGTCCTTTCATTTAGTTCAGAGTAATTATTATAAGAGTGCCTTTGTGCTTCGATAAGCTCGTCTTGGTAGGAGCACTACAGAGCACCCAAATATGTATCATATACCTAATATATACATAACTACACAATATTATACATAACCACACAATATTATATATGTAAATATAATATATATATATATATATATATTTGTGGGTTATGTTGTCTTCAATAAATATTTATTATTATTGTAATATGTACATTTTTTATTTACAAATTCATACATGGGTTTTTCCACAAAACAGGGGCGGGAGGGTGTTAATATCTTCATACAGGAATTCACAAAATTATGATAGAACTTCACTTAAGGTAAGTTCGTTTAATCATCAATTTTGATTCATTCCTGTATTCGATATTAACATGAACACTTATTAGGTAGATGTTTAGAGCCATGACATTTGTAAATAAGAAATGCTTTTAAATTAATAGAATAATAAGCATAATCGCTTAATATTGAGCAAAAAATTAAAATAACAACTTAAGTTGATATTCAAAGCAAATTAATAATTAATGGCATAATTTTGTAGAAATATTAAAACTGTAATAGATAGTAAATCAATATTATTAGTATAATATATTAATAATAATATATGTACAAAAACATATATTTTTATATGTGCGAATACCAAGGGTATATTAAGACTATATTCTAGCAGTACTGCTCGTATGTAGTCTTGACGATTAAAAGAGGTTTTAAACCTCTTTCAACAAGCTTGAAAATATTTGTATCAGTTAAAACTTTTAAATGCAACACTTGATTAATCGTAATAAATTGAGCTGTTAATATGCAACCATGAAATATATATTTTAAACAGTGAATTGATCACGAATATATTTTTATAAACTTGAGTAGAATAAATATTACCGAGACATATTATTTTTGGAAAGAAAAAAAAATAAGATCAATTTATTAATATATAAGATTAATAAATCTATGGGTTGCAGAGAACTAGTTCGTAAATTTTTGTTCATCTTGACTTCACTTTACGAAAATACAGGAGTAGGCATTAGTATTTTCGTAAAGTGTTGTTTAATTTTATTCATAGCTTTTTAGAGTTATTTCTATTAAAGGAGTTAACAATGATATTTTTATTTAATTTCCATAATAATATTGTTATTTGGGTTTTGGTGTAGGTACAGCTTTAATAAGGTCATTAAGATTTAAAGTGACCTTAAATTATATTTTTAACTGAATAGGGTGAAGTAAGAATATTCTCAAGAGATTTTGAAAAAAAAGCCATAGAGAAATCATCTTATAAGCCTATTTTAAAGTTGATTCTGAGACAAAGGCTGATGAAGTAACTGTATCTACTGTTTATTCCTGAGTTCTAATAAAGTGATAACAATAGAAACTTAAGATAGTCTGAAAAAAGCATGTTTTCTAATATTGTCAGACAGTAAACATCTTATACAATATAGTATGTAAAACCCTGTTGAGTTTCTCATTTCACATAATATTAAAATTTTAACTGAAGGCATAATTGTTATTCTTATTCATGTTATAATAATGTTGTTTAATATCATTAATTGTTATTTTAACAGTCACCCCAACACTACTATCGCTGTTGTACTGGTTAGTTGTAAACAAAAAACCACATATACAATTGGAAAACAAATATTAGACAATACTTTTTAAGTTCTTCAGTTTCTGCATCAAGACCATTTTTTAATTTAGCAGTCTTTCAGTTTAAAAATGTGATCTGATTTTTCCAAGTTGATAATCGCAAAAATCAACGAGCAAATATAACATGTAAATAGGTAGACATGTCGAAATGTTATTCGCGATTGTTCGCGATTAATGCTTTGTAGACTTGTTGCGACGATGAAAAAAAAAAAAATTTTTTTTTTTTTTTTTGTCACTTACCCAATAATTCCACTGTTATCACAGGAGATAAGTCTCTAATCTTCGTTTAATAATAATCAGTTAATTACATACCACAGCTGAAGTACTACTGTACTGGTATTCAAGTTCCTAGTGAAGCAGTGATGACCCAATTTTCAATTATCATTTGACCTTGGTCAGTCATCATCGAGAGCTAAATCCTTGCAGCAGCGTCATCCATCGACATGAAAGTTAAACAAAATATTAGACTTATTTAATAATGATTAAATACAGAAAACATAAAATGTAGGCTATGTATCAACTCTAAAAGAACAAAAAAAATTATGATACATGCAAGCCAAAATTATGAACCATCATTGTTCATATTATCATAAATCCAATGAAGTATTTAATGATTCTATGATCTTATAAATCTATTGGTAATTTCCAAATCCTTTAACATTTTTGATGCATAGATAACCATTAGTTAATTAGCGGCGCGATCGCCTGAAAATAAAAATATTTGATCTAGCAAAAATTAATTTGGTCTTTAAATATATTTTCCATTGCGTTACGTTATTCCTAGGTATGGATACCGATATTCCTGTAGATACAGGCACAAGGATACCTAAAATAAATTTAAATAAACATATCATCGATTGTTTTATAAGGACTCTACATTTTCCATATTTAATATTCATTTAAGAAATTTAAGAAATAGTCAATTATAGAAACTATAAATAACTTTGATATTCAAAAATATTGCATTCTTTTAAAAGCATGCATCCTAACTCAGTTAAAGCATTGATAAATTTGATGTAATATCTAATACATCGAGTTACAATGAAAGAATGGTTGTATTAAAAACATGTATTTGTAATGGAATAACAAAAAAAAAATTAAGTATGTTATCGAATAGGTTGTCTCATATTCAATTGTATGTGAACAGAATATAATAGCCGAGTTTTTTGCCAGACCTTCTCAGCGCAAACCCGTTTTTCAGATTCAAGCTTTCATAAAAGCCTGTAAATCAAGCCCATTTGAAAAAAAAATCATTTTCATTTTTAATTACTTAAACATGAAAACTAACTGTAATGTTAGTGGTTCAATAGTTTATAAATCTTCATAATATAAAACCTTTTGTATAAAAGTAAATTATTATGAATGAAACTAGGATAGTACCTAGATATCTAAAGTGTCATTGCACTACATGCGAACTAAAGAAGAGAAAAAAAAAATACACATTAAATTCTGTTCATTGTTTTGAGAACATAAAGAGAGAAAAAATAAATTTTCCACTCATATTTAAGCACGATAAAATAATATCATCAGGCTCGAATATTTTATGAATGCGGTTATTCTATAAGCTAAGCGGCAAACGTACGAGTAAGTAGGTGTCGTTTATTGCCCGTGGTACCCCCGATGGTCCCCCCGGGGTACCACGGGTTGCCTTCTTACCCCGACCCGACTATATGCGAACATGCGCGAGTCCGCACGAGGTTCGAAACAGCGCAACGCTCCGCCAGCACTCTGATCGGCGGCCGCGCGGCGCCTGACATGACAGGTCGACGGAAATGTCAAAAGAGGACATCGATAAGTACTTGCAAGGCTGTTTTGCTCCTGGTGCTGTTCTTGTGGGGAAATCAAGACTCTTCTGTCCTGGGTAAATCTTCGAGAAAAGTCGTCGCAAGAGACGAGTGCTGTCCTGCGATTTGGCCCGTGGGTCCACCATGGACCGACAGGTGGATTGCTCAGATATTCCTCCAGTGCCAGTTAATATTGGATCTTGATTAACTGTATTTCATATTATTGATAAAAGACATAATATACACAGAAGTTATTAGAATATTATATTATCAAATAAAATTTTTGTGTCTCACTCGTACATTTCAAATTTTGAGTAGTACCTATTACTAGTTGATTTTGTAAGACGTTGTCAATGGACTTTTTATTGATGTATCTATAAATAATGACCACAACAAGAAACGATTCGTGCGGAAGACTAAAATAATTGTAAATAGTGCATTTGATTGCGGGTACTTTTCAGACCTGGTCTAGTAAAGTAATCTTGGTTCATTTAAATTAGCAGACAGTAAAAGAAAATATTGATATGAGGGTATATGGAAATAGTTTCTAAAGGTAATCGTTTTGATCCTTTATATCATTCCAATACAGTTGGTGATAAAAAAAAAAACAGCATCGCGCGGTGTTCCCAGGTGGTCACCCATCCAAGTATTAACTGCGCCCGATGTTGCTTAATTTCGGTGATCGGACGAGAACCGTCAACCGGTGTTTTCAACATGGTATGGGGGCGTTTAAGCACCAATTTGCTATTTTGGAAGTTGCTTACAAGATAATCTTGTCATTTTTGGGAATGATTAATCCATAGGCGTTGTCCCAATAACCATCCTCAATGTATATTGTCGTGAAGGTCACACTCTCTAATGAAGTGTACCCAACACTGAAGCATAGACTGCAGAATATATTATGTTGATTGACTTTTTTGCAATTATTACCTAATATAGAGACGATAATCTTATTAACTCACCCTCATATGTATGTCGTCGTGATGATCACATCCTTTTATGCAGTGTCCTCAACATAGATGCTTTGCAATTATTTTTTGCAATTATTAATACAAAGGCGATAGTCCTCAGGTTTTTCACCTACCAACTACCCTCAATGTATGTTGTCGTGAAGGTCACACCCTCTTAATGAAGTGTACCCATCACCGAAGAATGCATCTTGATTAGCTCCTCTTGCAGTAATTAAAACAAAGGCGATAGTCCTTCCAACTACCCTCAATGTATACTGCTGTGAACGTAACACCCTCTAAGAGGTGTACCCAACACTGGAGCAATATGGATTTTCTGAACCAATAATAACAATTCCGTAGATTTCACAATTCGTTTTGACGATGAATCCGATTATTTTGAATGTTTCTTTTCGGATACTTTGATTTCCGCAAGAAATACTTATAATCACTCACTTTTTTATACGAGTTTAATAATGTTGTGTTGAACGGCCGAGCACTAGAACGCTAATGGAAGGACAGACACAGTGTTGCTAGCGTGAGATATCGTAATGAAAAATGTTGAAATTTTTTATTTTTTCTCTCAACTTTAGTGTCTGAATGGCTATCACTTGGCGTAAATACCTAATAAGTGTTCATGTTAATATCGAATACAGGAATGAATCAAAATTGCGATGGTCACAGAAAGCCGTCAGATATTATGTCTGCGTAGAAGTCACGTGATAATTTTAACGATCGGATATGTCATTCTCATACATTTTTTTGGACTTCGTTGCATTTTAACGATCGACTGGTTTCTGCGGCGATTTGCTAAGTCATATGCCTGGCTGCTGATATTATTGAGTTTAGAAAAAATAATAACCTTGTGTATTATTTTGGAGACGGTACCCGCGTCACCTTGAGGCTTGAGAGCAGTGTTTTCATTGATTAATGTTTGTTTGTCGATGCGCGGCGGCACGAGGAAGCGCTGTGTTGGCGTACAGCCTCTAATCACGACTCGATGCTCGTTAAAATTATCGCAAGGAATGATATTCATACTCGTTACCACCGATATTTACATGAGGATAAGCCCATTTGAACATTTTCCTTAGACCTTCTGACATACAAGAATAAATATACGTTAATTAATTAACAAAAAAATCTTCAAGTTTCAACTCTCATCTAAAATCTCATAAAAATACTGTTGATTACTGAATCTTTCTAGTTTTCTTTCTACTTATTTTTATCAGAACTGGACTAAATTAAAATGGGACCACACGGGAAGCGTCACCAACATACCTACGGGCCCCAATTTCACAAACTCTATACTTATTCAAAATTTATGGCTTGTTCGTTTCTCAGATCGACCAAGGCATATCTTCTCAGGCCGATACTCTAACTAATATCTTCACTTGACGCCCATATTATGACCGTAGCGAATCGGCCAAGCCATAATTATTTAAAGTGTAGACTTTGTAGAGTTTGAAAGTGAAAGAAGATCAACGATTACTATTATTAGAAGTTATGACTTACATTGATATTACAGTAATAAATAAAGCGACTTCGAGTAATTAGCAATTATTATAACACTATGGCCCTACCGACACTAGGGAGCCGCACGGGTCAGGCAATACAAATTACAATTTATAGATAAAACAAGCACATTATGCACCTAATTAAACAACGCCTAAATAAATTATGTTCTCTATCCCATTGAAATAAGACTGTAGAAAACGATTTTTTGTGTTACGCCAACGCAAAATTGAAGTTGTTTAATATCGCGTGAGTCACAGATATTCGCTTACGTTCGGTATTGTCCACTATATTGCATTATAACTACTTACTGTAAGAATTCATAATAATTTTATAAAATTAAAATAGGCTCAGCACTGCCAGTGTAAACATTAAACATAATCTATTCTGCAGAAAAGTATTATCTCTCATTAAAATCTGTATGGCAGGAAAAGTGCTGAAAAAACAAAAGAAACTAACTTTTTGTGTGTGAAATTTAACCAAATAAGACAAGCTTTTCTAGGAAAACCGAGGTAAAATCTTTTTTTTTCTGGCTAACCTTGTAGGACAAAATATCTTTAAACTGTGCGTTTAGTATGATTAAAAATATGAGGCTCTAGCGTACCTACATAGTCGTATTAAATTTTCGTATATAAAGACAATGTATCTAAATAACAAGAATTTGCGGTCCTACCAATATTAGGCATATTCTATTATTTTCCTTGTGTTATTTGCTGACCATGACCAATTGGTTATAGTTTATACTAATCGTAATATTATGTATACCTATGTAAACCCTTTCAATAGTCCATTCTTTATATTAGTATTGTAATGCTGGCTGCAAAAGCTCTGGCTAAAGGCACGGCATGGCGGCGGCGCGGCGCGGCGGTCGACATTGTCCTTTCAGCCAATTCAAGTGGGTCAAGGCAGAGAGGTCGCACAGCCGAGCCCGACCACAATACTTAGTACTTACTCAAGTACCACAACAAAGTAAACAAAAATTATTTATATAGACTATTTTATTTCATTCGTTTCAGACGACGAACATAGAGAAGGATCGCCAACCACAAAGATTTGCCCCGCTTGGTCCTCTGAGTCCGAGGTCTACAGAGTGAGTTCGATTCACTTCTCAAGGTCCACTCAAATGTGTAAGAACTGAGAAGTGACTAGAAATAGAATGATAAATAATAATTTATCATTCTAAAAAGGGTTACCGTCTTACCGACTTACCATTGCATGAACTGGCTGATGAACTGGATGAACTATTAATAATACCTAATTATTATATTTTTTGTTAAAATAGTAAAATTATATAGTTACCTAGGTACGCCGTACGGTACTCCTACTTATTAGTATATTATTTTATTATAGATAGGCTTGCGCTTGACTACAATCATATCTGATGGACAGAAATGATGAGGTCTAGGACGGAGCGCGCTTGCCTATAAAATGTCTATTCACTCTTCTCTTAAAGGCACCCAGGTTGTACTTGGCTGGGAACACAGAAGCTGGAAGGGTGTTCCACACCTTAGCGGTACGTATTAGAAACGTGGAAGAAATTCGTTTCGGTCATTTCGATCGAGTTCGCTGGACATCAACCACATAAGGATTTGTACTTATTTTACATTTTGTACTGTTTATAGAATTCTATTCGGCAGTTCGTCGGCTAGACTGCATAACCCTGAAAAACCGGTTTAACAATATGCAATACAAAGTTAGTATTTACATACATGTACAATGTATAATTTGTAAATTGAGGTAGTATTATATTTTATACAGTATTTTCCTGCAAAACTTCCTCGCTTCATCTCTCTGTGATCTCTCTTAAACAATCAAGGTAATTGAGGTCGGCAAATACCACACACGAGAGATTTTGAAACTTGAAATGCGCTGAAAAATGGGGCCACTTCCGATCCACCGCTCAATAGTAGTATGTCGAAGCCACTGCGATGAAGTTCCTTTCAAGGCAAATGTATGAGAATGACGACCGACTTGCGTCAAAATTAAAACGTTTTAAATAAAAATAAAAACATTTTTTTACATTTTTACGATTGCAATGACGTCTGGTCACTATTAGATACCTACGAGTATATATCAAAATTTCAGGTCGATTGCTAGAATAGTTACTGAAATAATCGAGTGTGACAGACGGACGGACGGACGGAGAAAGTCCCACCATAAGGGTTCCATTTTTACCATTTTGGTATGGAACCCTAAAAACCATAGTATAGCTAACAGTTAAGGTGTAGCGGTCCTACCAGCCTGTGACATTCAAATTTTATTTAGTTTTTCGCAAATATTAGACTAACTACACATTATAGATTTATGGCAATGCATTTTGCGGGCCTACTTTTTATGCATCTACATGTTTTTAATAGAAACTTTGCTCGAAAGTTCCCACTTATCTCATATTGGTTCCCGAAAGATAATTTTTTGCTGTTTCCCAGATTTCGAGCTATCGGGAACCAATATGAAGTAAATGAGTATTGTTGAGCAGAGTTTTTGTTAAAAACTTGTAGATGCATAAAATGTTGTGCCCGCAAAACTCATTGCCATTAGCCTTCGATGTATAGTTAGCCCACTATGAGCGAAAACCTAATAAAATATGAATTTTCGCGCCCGGATGGTACCCATTGCCCTTAAGAGAGAAGTGTAACAGCTTGCTAGTCACTGATATTTTTGTTTACCTGAACAAAAAACAAAAAATAAAATATTTTCATTAGGGTTCCCTAATGAAAATATTTTATTTTCACATAGGCCCAAAAAATAGGCTCTTATGAAAAGTCTCCCTACCGCCAGGTTCGGAAGTTAGGTTTGCACCGAGAAGAACTGGCAAGGAACTCGGCACGTGGTCTTTTCAAAAATGTACAAAAAACGTCCAAATTTTCTTATAATATCATTCTAAGCACCTTTATCATTAAAAAATACTTCAATGATATAAATAGTAACACTGATAACCCTGTAATTTTTAAAGAGTCAGTTCTATCCTAGATTAGGTATAGGTTTTACGTTTAAAGTTATTTAATATTTATTATTAACACTAGGTTTTAAGAGGCCTGTGAACTACAATGTCTCCATTAATGCAAAATACTAAATCATTTGTAATTCCGAATTCGTGTATATTTCGATCATGTTGTGGTGTTATTCGGATTCATACTCGTATAGTAATAATCTATGCTCCTGGCCATATTAGGTTCGGAAATACTTCTTTAAAACGAAATAATAATCAATTTTGATCAAAATTTTTATAACTTTGGTCAAGTTCCGTAATACCGATAATATGAATGAAAACTTGTATCTTTCTTTATTAACTAGTGTTTTTCTTTAGCTGGACAGTAAAAACTGTGCTCCTGAACTAATGCGACGTGAGATAGTGTTGTTTTTATTACAAAACAAATAAGTAGAAAACATTTCCTCTTTGACATAAAAATAAGCAAAACTAAATTCGTTTACATTTTCGTTTAACAAAAGTATTTCGGAACCAAAAATGGTCAGGAGCATAGATTATTACTATATAAACCCGAATAACAGCACAACATGATCGAAAATTGCACGAATTACAAATGATTTTGGTACCTATTACGTTTGTATGGGAGACACCGTGGGTCAGATGACTCTTAAGGTTTTAAGTTATTTTGTTACAATACTAGCACATAACAAATGATCCTTTGTTGGTGAAAACAAAAGAGTTTTTATTTATTTAATAAAATCCCAGACAAAGATGGGGAGGAACGTTTTATTAGGCATTTACTTGATTTAGTTTTGTTTGAAGTGCATTTAGGTCATTTCAGTCGACGTTGTCGTATAATCTGATAATGATTTAGGTACGAGTACCTAGTTCGCGGAAATAATGCAAACAGCAGACTTAGTACGAGTACTTACTCGTAAATCGTAATAATATCTACTTCGCATTATGAGCATTCCTTTGTACCTCGAGGAAAATGTGCATAATATTATAATTACCTACTTTAACTTAGCAAGCAAAACATCTTGAGTGCTTACAAAAGTACTCTGTAATTTAATAATTGTTTAATCTCAGAATTTTAACAAGTCTTTGTGACCTGAATACTGGTGCAACGCTTTGCGCTATAATATAATATGGACATGGTAAGTATAGACTCGTAGTAGCCATATTATTATGTCTAAGATATTATATTATATTTCTACGATTGCTATTGGTATTATCTTCTCCTTCTCTGCTACAAAATACCTTCTCCAGAATGTAACAAATACTTTCCTGAAATTCGCATCAAAATCGGCTCAGCCAAACGCGAAATAA
Organism: Coenonympha glycerion; assembly: GCA_963855885.1. Classification (NCBI taxonomy): domain Eukaryota; kingdom Metazoa; phylum Arthropoda; class Insecta; order Lepidoptera; family Nymphalidae; genus Coenonympha; species Coenonympha glycerion. The sequence goes on from OY979646.1 coordinate 2,375,913, forward strand.
TCGCGGACAAACATACGGGTCGAATACAGAACCTTGTTTTTTTTCAGTTGGTAAAAAATGTATGAGTTGACAATAATTGTCTGCGCGGATATCCCGTGATCAATTTAGCGATCGGATCATTATGTCATTTTCATTCTTTTTTTTTAATTTCGTTCCATTCCGTATCCGTTCCATCCATCCTTAGAATCGAAATGTGTCATAGATGGTTACGGCTCAGACTACATTAAATAAAGGGGTTACGGCTCTACGGCTGCACTCAAATTCATAAAACTAGGTCAGTTTCGATTATTTCTGAGTTGCAAGAAAAACAAGGCAAAATTTACATCACATGAAAACAAATCCACTACTTTTGATGCATAAAAACTCGTTTTGTTGATGTGAAACGGCAGTTTATTTGCGAAGTTGAATCCTGCGCCGACAACGGAGAAAGCTGGCGAGCTGGTTTGTACATTGAGATTGTTGTTCACCGATCGCAATCGACTTGATGAGGATTATAATGAACTAGCTTTTGCCCGCGGCTTCGCCCGCGTGAATTTCGGGGTTTTACAAATCCCGTGGGAGTCATGGATTATCTGGGAAAAAAACAGCATATTTTGTGTTAACCTAACTTCAGAAACACGATTGGATAAAAATTTCTCGCCCAAAAGTTCTCCCAAAAATTGCTCTAAAATCTCCATTTTTTCTAATTTCGATCGAAAACTACGATGGATATAATTGTAATTTTTGTTTTAATGTATCGGTAAAAAATCATTCCCAAAAACGCTCAGAACGACATTTTTTAATAAATGGCTTAGTTTTTGAAGTAATTAGGTAAAACCACGTTTTTCTGTTATATTCTTTCGCAACGCTGCATACTAACCTAACCTTTTTTTTTTTTTTTTTATCGTGGGGAATCCTCATGGATACCCAGTCACCCGGGGGAGCGGCTGGGTTATGCCGGACTCTTACCGGCTAAACCCCACGGTGTTTCCTCCTCGCACCGTATGACGGGAACACGGGAACGCTTGCGCAAACCTCCGCGAACCCGCCGGTGCCCGGCCGCTTGCGCAGCCCCTCAACGAGGTGGAGCATGGAGCTCCCCTCCAACAGCAAGGCCCGCCAGAAACACCTAAGCCGGCCTTACCTCCTCGGCGCCCATCCGTAAGGCGACGGACCCCCCCGGGACCGCCACTCAGGGGCCGTGGGCACGGGTAGGTAAGCCGATACCTGCGAAGCTTGCTCCTGCACTTCACAGGCATCGACCTCCCATACCCCGCGGCGGATCTGATCTTTGGCTCCGCCGCAAACCACCAAACGGCCGCAGAGGACAGGGAGAACGGCAACGACACACCGACACTCCTCTTCCCCTGCGGCCCCGCCGCCGACGCATCTAACGGTGCGCCACCGTTAGACCACCATAGCGACGCATCCAGAGCGGGCCCATCTCCAGGCCCACTCCGAGCGTCCCCTCCTGGATTCCTTTTGGCTTCACCGTGGGGCCCAACCACGGCTACTGAGCCCCCCCATCGCGACAAGATTGGTATCCATCGGGGGGGATACTAACCTAACCTAACCTAACCCATCAACGTATTCATAAGAGTGAGAAGGACGAAAATAAAATATACGTATCCGCTTAAGAGTGAAATAATTTCAGAACCTTTACCTAATAGGTATCCATTTTCGCATTTATAGCATAATTACTATCACATATTCTATTGCTCAACTAAAACACATATTTTTAATAGCGAAACAGTTCTAATATCAGAAACTATACAGGAACACCTTTTTAGCATTATTAACCTGTATCCCATTGCTTAACCAAAACACACATTATAAATAGCGAAACAATTGTACCTTTATGGGTAGGTACCCATTTCCACATTTATAGCATTATGCATTATTTAAAGCATTATAGCATTATTATTTATAGCATTATTATCCCAAATCCCCTTGTTCAACTAAAACACACTTGTTAAATGCGTACAGTGCTATGTTCAGAATCTACATAGTAGCCATTTTCACATTTTTACTGATAATAGATTCAGTTTTTGCCCGCGGCACCGCCCGCGTCAAATTCGCTTATTCATGAATCCTAAGGGAAACGTCATTTTCCCGTTATCGTTCCCTATTCCAACGTTTAAAAATGCTTTCAAGCAAGTTCGCTTGAACAATCTATCTATAGATGTAGCTATAGATTGCTCTAGAAAATTTGGTATTTTGAGTATACCACGGGAACTACGGATTTTTCCGGGATAAAAAGTAGCCTATGTTTTAATCCGGGTTATAAGCTACCTATGTTCCAAATTTCAGCTAAATCGGTTCAGTAGTTGAGCCGTGAAGGAGTAACAAACATACACACACACAAACTTTCGCCTTTATAATATTACTAGCTTTTGCCCGCGGCTTCGCCCGCGTGAATTTCGGGGTTTTACAAATCCCGTGGGAGTCATGGATTATCTGGGAAAAAAACAGCATATTTTGTGTTAACCTAACTTCAGAAACACGATTGGATAAAAATTTCTCGCCCAAAAGTTCTCCCAAAAATTGCTCTAAAATCTCCATTTTTTCTAATTTCGATCGAAAACTACGATGGATATAATTGTAATTTTTGTTTTAATGTATCGGTAAAAAATCATTCCCAAAAACGCTCAGAACGACATTTTTTAATAAATGGCTTAGTTTTTGAAGTAATTAGGTAAAACCACGTTTTTCTGTTATATTCTTTCGCAACGCTGCATACTAACCTAACCTTTTTTTTTTTTTTTTTATCGTGGGGAATCCTCATGGATACCCAGTCACCCGGGGGAGCGGCTGGGTTATGCCGGACTCTTACCGGCTAAACCCCACGGCGTTTCCTCCTCGCACCGTATGACGGGAACACGGGAACGCTTGCGCAAACCTCCGCGAACCCGCCGGTGCCCGGCCGCTTGCGCAGCCCCTCAACGAGGTGGAGCATGGAGCTCCCCTCCAACAGCAAGGCCCGCCAGAAACACCTAAGCCGGCCTTACCTCCTCGGCGCCCATCCGTAAGGCGACGGACCCCCCCGGGACCGCCACCCAGGGGCCGTGGGCACGGGTAGGTAAGCCGATACCTGCGAAGCTTGCTCCTGCACTTCACAGGCATCGACCTCCCATACCCCGCGGCGGATCTGATCTTTGGCTCCGCCGCAAACCACCAAACGGCCGCAGAGGACAGGGAGAACGGCAACGACACACCGACACTCCTCTTCCCCTGCGGCCCCGCCGCCGACGCATCTAACGGTGCGCCACCGTTAGACCACCATAGCGACGCATCCAGAGCGGGCCCATCTCCAGGCCCACTCCGAGCGTCCCCTCCTGGATTCCTTTTGGCTTCACCGTGGGGCCCAACCACGGCTACTGAGCCCCCCCATCGCGACAAGATTGGTATCCATCGGGGGGGATACTAACCTAACCTAACCTAACCCATCAACGTATTCATAAGAGTGAGAAGGACGAAAATAAAATATACGTATCCGCTTAAGAGTGAAATAATTTCAGAACCTTTACCTAATAGGTATCCATTTTCGCATTTATAGCATAATTACTATCACATATTCTATTGCTCAACTAAAACACATATTTTTAATAGCGAAACAGTTCTAATATCAGAAACTATACAGGAACACCTTTTTAGCATTATTAACCTGTATCCCATTGCTTAACCAAAACACACATTATAAATAGCGAAACAATTGTACCTTTATGGGTAGGTACCCATTTCCACATTTATAGCATTATGCATTATTTAAAGCATTATAGCATTATTATTTATAGCATTATTATCCCATATTCCCTTGTTCAACTAAAACACACTTGTTAAATGCGTACAGTGCTATGTTCAGAATCTACATAGTGGCCATTTTCACATTTTTACTGATAATAGATTCAGTTTTTGCCCGCGGCACCGCCCGCGTCAAATTCGCTTTTTCATGAATCCTAAGGGAAACGTCATTTTCCCGTTATCGTTCCCTATTCCAACGTTTAAAAATGCTTTCAAGCAAGTTCGCTTGAACAATCTATCTATAGATGTAGCTATAGATTGCTCTAGAAAATTTGGTATTTTGAGTATACCACGGGAACTACGGATTTTTCCGGGATAAAAAGTAGCCTATGTTTTAATCCGGGTTATAAGCTACCTATGTTCCAAATTTCAGCTAAATCGGTTCAGTAGTTGAGCCGTGAAGGAGTAACAAACATACACACACACAAACTTTCGCCTTTATAATATTATTAGGATTAGGATATTAGGATTAGGATTCTCAATGATGATAGCCGAAGCCCGAAGCATGCCTACCTATTATGGACCTCACAAAAGGAGATAGTATACCTACCTAGCTGTGCGCAGTAGGTATAACCACGGAATATCGTATCAAATAGTCAATACCTTAGTCCTTACATGCACCTACCTAAAGCGTAATATTACTTAGGTATGTATATCGATAGTTATGTTAATGCAAATTATAATTATTATTGTGTACATTAGGTGATATTAGTATGGGTACAATATGGTTGTCTTGCCCCATTCTCAAAAAATAGAATTCGAATTGCTATTCAAATGTAAATATTGTACTATATCACGTAAGCTAATACCATAATTAGTGTTGGTAGAGAAACATACATTTTCTCAAAAAGTATAACTTTTTGGGAAAATTACATGCACATGCATATAGTTTTATTGCGTAACGAATACAATTAATAAAACAACGATTTCGATTACGAATCCGCAATCGCGCCGAATCCCGCCCACCAGCGATCCTCCCAGTAAGGAAACCTTATCCGACGCGAGTGCGTGGGTGCTGGTGTTGCGACTTGCGGGTGCCATCAATTAGACTTTTTATAGGTAATGCGCAAGTCGACGTATTGAAGATAGCGGTATTTTTTATTGTGTAGTCTTTTAGGGTTCTTTACCCAAAGGGTAAAGGACGGGACTCTATTACTGAAACTTCGTTGTCCACCCGTCCGTCTGTCTAACCTAACCTAACCTAACCTTCCAATCTATTGAACCGGGATAGCACACTTGAAATTTTCATTTCACAGATGATGTTTTGCCGTTACCGCCATGTTACCGCGATAACAACAAATACCAAAAAATAGAATAAAATGTAGATTACTGGAGGCTCTCACACAACAAAAGTGATTTTTTGCTCTTCTTTGTTGTCAAGTATCCAAGTATTGATCCAGAAGACCCAATATCACTCTTAGGTAATTTGGCCTTCTGCCTTCTGCATCGTCCTCTCGTTACGTTATATAGCTCGCACTTGGCCGATTATTTTTAACTTTTTATAGTGAGGCCGAACTGTCAGTACAACATTACTTTTACTGTTTGCTAAAACTAAACATATAAGTACTAACTTTGTGCATGTTAGTCTTAAGCACCTAAATTAGAAATGTATTGATGAGTGTGTATTACTTAAACAAAAATGTATGTAACTGTAAGGAAACAATAAAAGCTATTTTATTTATTTTATTTATTTATTTTATAGTGAGGCCGAAGTGCATTATCATAAATTAAGACATTTTTTTTCACTCAGTTAATCTATATTAGTATTCTAGAAACTGAAACATTGAAATTCCAGTTCGGAAGGACTAGTCGAAATCTGATTGGTTAATCAAACACAGCGCCGCTTTGGTGGAAACCGGACCTTAGCTTTTTACAGATGTTTGATTGATTGTTAATTTGTTAGTGTTCTGACCAAAGACACCTATACTATAGACCCGGGGGACCGCGCGAAAAAATGTCGCCAGTTTATGGGAGCAAAATCCCCTCCGGCGTCAGTAGTAAGCTGTAAGCCTATGCAGTATTTCGCAGGAGTTTCGACACATGGCTCCACATTTTCTTGTATGAAGAAGGTTTACGTAAAAAGTTCGGATGGGGTCATCTTGATGTTATTATCATAGGTTCTGACACTTGAGTGACGGATTAATTTAAGTGTTGTCTCTTTACCCTCCTAGGATTATGAGATTTTATGGAACCACCTGAATTATGGGTATAGTGGCTGTGACCAGTAAAGGAATGACAAAATCCTGAGGATGATAATTGAATAGAGATCTCAAATGGTACCTACGGAGTTCGGTCTATATCTCGCACTTATAGGCATAAAGGCCATGCAGTTCGCGAATGTTTGGGAGATATAACACACATAACACACTGATAAGATACGGAGCTAAACCAAACAAGCACAAATACAAGCGTCCAAACCTTGCGCAAACAGACAGAACTTCGGTAATCTTTTCAAGGCTGAGTGAAGATTAACGTAATCTTATGCAGGGATTCTCGTGTAGGTATTGAAGTTCTCCATAACCTGTCTTAAACTTGTTTTTCTTTTTACACGACTGCCCAAAAAAGGAGTGTAATGAGGGTTCATGTATGTATGTATTTATGTATGTATATGATGTTTCTTTATTCCACCATAACTTCTGAACGGCTGAACAGATTTGGACGTATGGGGTATCTTTAGAATCCTTACATCCTTCCGAGTAATATAGGCTATAATTTTTTTTGAAAAAAAGTCTTTTTTACTACAGGACAGTCGTGTTTTTTAATTTTTAAGTTTTTTTCTTTGTTATATAATGGTTATATACAAAAATGAGACAAGAACGATTCACCTGATGTTAGTGATGCGTCCCACGACTTTGTATTCCAACCAAATTCCAAGAGGCAGGTATCCTGTGATCTAATGGGAAGCGAAGATGGACAAAGAGTAACCAGTTCCCCCTAAGAGGTAACAGAAACATAAGCAGCCTGGAGAAAATCGGAACATACTCGTATCTAATTATATCAAGCAGCCCCTTAACAAGCGTACGTTCACATTAAATACAACGGCAGTTAACTGTTAAGCAGTTAATATCCGAATTATACTCGCAGCAGAAGGCATCACGCGGGGTGAACGGCCCGGCCGACGCTCCTGCGCCTGCGCAGCGGTACGCGCATGAGTTGACGACTGATTGTGATCGCTTTGACAATTACGTACTATCAATATTATCAAATGTTTCATGTGAAATACTTCAAGCCATTGCGAATTGTTTGTTTGGACTTTAGTACCTATGTTTTATAAAGTTCAGTACTTTGTTTATAGAGGAGACCTTATGCCTTTCTCTGTTTGTCAAAAACTATGATTTTCCTGAGGTGAGTAGTTATGCAGTATGCACCTATATACATCTTTTCCAATTTTTGCCGGTTGTTGCATTTGCTATTTTCGGTAGGTACTCTTAAATCTAATGTTATGGATGAAATCTCAAGAGAGATTGCTAATATTTATATTGTATGATGTTTGTAAAATATGCCTATTTTGTAAGAAATAATCTTATCATAATGTTTTTCTGATTTGCATATTAGTATGCATATTTCAAATTTTAATTCTATTCTTGTCTTCATCCAGATTCCAGACCGGACGTCTTAATTTCTTAAATCATATCTTTTTTGGGCAATTTTGATCTATCAAAGAGATACGCGTAGATTTTCCTGATTTATAACATTATTACTAGTTTCACCTTTTGTGGAGGCCGATTCGTTACTAATGTTCAGACAAGCCTATAAAAAAGAGACTATAATATAAATTTTCCGATAGTTAAAGAAACTCTTAACCTTCTTTTTGCACAACATATTAATATGTTTTCAACTTTATACTTTATCATTCTATCCTTGGGACTTTAGAATCTTATTTAAATCCTCAATGCGCAAGTAGATAGTAGTAAGTAGGTTATAGGTACGACGTCACGCACTCAACCTTTTTTATTCCAATATGCTAGCATATTTTTATTCAAATATGTTTAATGTATATTAAAAGTTCATTGTTCATTACTGTCACGAAGATTTATTGCCGATTGTACTCAGAACAATGTTAAATTCGACAACTCAATGTCTACCTACCTCGCTGTTGCTTGGCTGTGTTGGCTTCTTCACAATTTACATACAATCGCGATTCGCGACTCGCGAGCAAAGGTTGTTGTTCTGAAAATGTGAAGGATGGTGAGTTGTCCAGGATTCGATGGACTGAAATGTAACGGAACCAAAAACAAAAAATGTATAATTATCTGCATGAAGTCAAGTGTTGAATTCAGCTACACTACAGGGTAGCGATTTGCGTAATGTTTTCATTCATTTTCATATATTTGTTGGATTCCGTTCCATCCATCGAATCGAATAGTGAAGAGCCTAGCAGGTAATTTTCACACATTTGTTAAATTTCGTTTCATTCCGTTCCATCCATCGAATCGAATAGTGAAGAGCCTAGCAGGTAATTTTCAAACATTTGTTAAATTTCGTTTCATTCCGTTCCATCCACCGAATCGAATAGTGAAGAGCCTAGCAGGTAATTTTCATACATTAATGTTAAATTTTGTTCCATTCCGTTCCATCCATCGAATCGAATAGTAAAGAGCCTAGCAGGTAATTTTCATACATTTGTTAAATTTCGTTTCATTCCGTTCCATCCATCGAATCGAATAGTGAAGAGCCTAGCAGGTAATTTTCATACATTAATGTCTGAATCATGAATGATGCTGGAGTCGTTTGTCCGATCACTCTGTCTGAGTGATTCAAAATTGGAACATTAGTTATTCTCTTCTGAAATCTTCTTTATTTTTCACTCCCGACAGCGATATATCAAAAGTTCTGATAAATTTATCGGTTTTAATACCTCTTCAAGCTTGCATGAAAATTAATGATACACACGTTAGGATGGGTTTGCACGGTATCTCACCATCGATGGTTGATATTGTATTGGGATTGTTTTCTTCGGACGAGTGGCTTTAGTTAATAGTTTTAAGTAAGTAAGTAGGTACATACCTATCCTTATTCACATGTCGCTACTTTGGTTGATCTGTGATAATTTTCAATTTTGTAACGTGAATGTGATCAATTTAGTATTAATTCTTTAAAACACTTTTTGGGTTTCATAACATTCTATACCATACCACGGAATACATAATAGTACCAACTAATATATAATATTACTAACGTAAGTACTAAGGGACCACACAGAAAATTAGAAAGGCAATTATATGTATTTGTTATATTATGGCTCAGGAGTCAGGCCAGTCCACGCTTACTTGTCACGTGATCAAGAAGCTACACTACAAGTAGCCGTCACGACGACGCAACGGACCAATTTCTGACGGCTGCTGCGCGCCGGCTAGGTTGCACGCGATAATTCTTGTACAGTCTATTTCACGCGCTGCGTGCGCGCGATTACGAGGCAGCCTTATAGAAAGTCGAAATAGATGAAGTTACGCGATCGAAAGAGAGCACAACTTTAGGTGCATAGCGTAGGCGGAGCCAGGCACTTTTGCGAACTGAATTGCACTGGTCGCTATTTCTTTAAATCATCTTGCGGAGTGTCGAGTCAACCTTCCTTACCGTTAGGTACCTACTATTATTGTATTCCCTGGTCAGGTGTCTCTTAGCTAATTTAGAGAAATCGTAAAATCCAAAGTAACCGGTGACTTCTAAATCAAACCCGAGACTTCTACCAATTCTACTTCAAGCGTGTCACGGTCATCACTTGTCAAAGTATAAGCTAGTAAATGGTAATATTGTGTGCTTCGCCTAACGTCGTGCAGCGCGCGCGCAGTCCCCTCGTGCGTCGACAATGAATGATGTCTCCCATTCTTTCGGGTGTAATATTTTCGGCTGGTGTCAATGACTCTACCACGAACCATTGTCTTGTATTGTATCAAGCCATACCACGGGTGTCAGGTAGGTACCTATTTAAACGTATTATGAGGGATAAGTGAGCATAATTCTGAAATGAATTTCTTGTTTTAGGCGAATGACCTTGATAATGCACTATCGCTCTATCTATTCTTTACTGTCTAAAAGCCTAGACAGAGGAAGAGTAAGTACCTACCGAGTAAGTAAATTCCGATTCCGATTTAATTCAAGACATCTCTATTATCTACAACTTGGATTACGTTAGATAAAGTACCTATCAAATAATAATTGGAAAGGAAGGAAATGACCCGAGAGAGGCCGAGACGAGCCCTCATAACCCAAGTAGCATAAGAAGCTGTATACGAGTGGTATTTAGGTTGATTTTTATACTTAAAGCTGCATTTGAGCCTGTATAAATGCTGTATAAGCGCTTTTACAGACCTTATAAGTGCAAAAAGGGCCCACATTATACGGCTTTTCGCGTTAGTGGAGCTGTATAATAGCTGTATACGCAATAAAGAAGCTGTATAGTAGTTTTATAAGATCTGTTATTCGGTGTATGGAGAAACCAATACACTCCAAGTAATATCTTATAAATATCTTAGAAAAATTAAAGTTTTAAATAGGATTTTGAAGATAGTTAGAAAATTATAAAAATAAACAAAAAACAAATTTCATACAAATATTATCAAATCAGAGTGCATTAATGGAAGGCGTGACACAATTTTATTTCAAAGTGAAACACGGTAAGTCAAGACAAATCTTAATCTGATGGTGTTAATTGGGTAAAGGTAAGTGCGAATAAAATTTTACTGTCAATGTGTGGTTGGTTATTGGCAAAATATTCATGCGCCAGTAGAATTATCAGGCAAATATTAAGAATATTAATAAATACGGTCCAAACACTTCTTACAAGTGTTTGTTTTAAAGATTATAAAATAAATTATATTTAAAATAACAGATTTTAGGACACAGTGATCATTATTTTAGCTAATAATCATGAAGCAGCTCAAGCAATTATTAAATATTGGTTTAATTCTATCTCAAAGTTTGGTAAACATAAATCGTTCTAAAATGGCGACAATTTTATACAGCTTAGACGATTTTTGGAGGGTATTATAGTCTTATTAGCTGTACTACGTAAGATTTGGATTATATAATACTGTTTTTGGTTTTTAATCAGCGTTACAAGATAATATATTTATTAATTAGGCTGTGTACGACTCTGGATTTATAACTTATAATTCTCTTTAGAGATCCGTGTAAAAAAATATTATCCCTAAGCAAGTTTTAATTTTGAAGTAGAATATTTTACAATTATTTTTTTCAAAGTCGAGGATCTATAATAATTATTATAATGTAAATGATTGTAGTGCGAGACTGAACCACTTCCACATGCATACCCTTAGCGATCGTCGCTGCATTGCCGATATGTCGTTCATACATAAGCTTGTTAATGGAAACTTGGACGCGCCTACCTTGTTGCAAGCTTTATCTTTTTGTGCTGTATTAAAGAAACCAAGGATAATAACAAGGAAAACCTTCTGCGTCGTTAGATACAAAACTAATTTAGCTAGGAACTCCTCATTAATTAGATTGAACCGCACTTATAACGATCTCGTGCGTTGTAACGGTGATTTAGACATCTTCTCCCAAAGCCTTAAGTGCTTCAAAAGAGTGGCCCTTTTCACCGTCTCGACTTTGAGGGAGGATTTGACCAGTAGCTAGTTTGTATTTGTAGTAGCCTATTTTATTTATTTTATTATTATCATTAAGTTTATATTATTTTTTTTATGTTAGGAAATCATTTTTGTTTTCATTATGTTATTAGTTCTTCCGTTCTTATATTATTATCATTTTTGTTTTTGGTTGAAGTAGTTTTTAATTTATTGTTAACGCTGTGCGCAGTTCTAAATGTCTACCCACGCTGTCCGGTGCCTTTTGTATTCTTTATTTTCAATGTTTCGTGTATGTGACGTTATTGTGCCTTAATAAATAAATAAATAAATAAATAAAATAAATAAATTGTGATTCGCCGTGTTCACTAGAAGGTGTATATTTTTTTTCAAGACACGAACCTGCAAGAATAAATCCATTACAAACCTTTTAATGTAGGTACCTACAGGCTACAACTACAACACTACGATACGCTTGCCAACGCTCGACGCTGGGCTATTTTATCTCTCTCTCCCTCACTCTGCACTGGGAACACTACATGATGTTTTGTTTAGTTAATACGTTCTTCCGGGCAAGCACGCACGCGTTCCTTCGTTTTGTTTTTAGCCTTCGCTGCGTTATCGCAGACCCAAAAAGTTAGCAGCCTATTATATATTAAATAAACTTATTGTGAAGTGTCATTAATAGTTTATTGTGTATAATTAATGTGTTTTACATTATTTTTTCAGAACAATATGCCGTTTAAAATTATAGAATGTATAGAAAAAGGGCAGAAAAGGCTTTGTATAGTTCCAAGCCTGTGGGAAACGAATGGCGAGTTAAGATGGCCAAGAATATTTTTTGAATACTCGTTATCATCATCAATTGAAGTACTTGCGCTGCTGCATAAAGAAAAGTTATCATCAGGTTCCAAAGGTTTAACTAAATCCTCACCGTCGACACCGTTTAATGTTTTTCCTACGGAACCTTCGTTAGACGTCGATGGACGCGCTTGACTGTGGGTTGTCCAATTTAATGTATTTATTTCTTGCCCAATAAATGATGGTTCACTATTGATACTGTCCTCTGGTTTATAATTTGTTATATTTAAATATTTCCTTATAATTCTCCTCTTGACTGCACCAGATCTTTTCCTTTTTTTCCACATTATAAATTATGATCGAGTTCCGCACACAAAGTAGGATCATGTGAAAATAATATATGGCTGGCAGCTGTTAGTCAGGCTAAAGCTGTACTATTGATGTAATTTATTTTTTTAGTTTTAAAGCATTATTTTAGACAGAAGTACTAAAACCACTGTATTTATAAGAGTGTCTAACTACTCTATAAGAACAAGTGTTATAATGAAGTTTGCATATACCATTATACAGAAACAATGATTGAGTGATACCATAATAACACTTAGGGTTGTAGTAAGTTAGTGACCACATGCAAAATACAGCCTTTATACAGCTTTAACGATAAAACGAGTTTAAACTGTCAGAAAATACTTAAAGTTGTATAGTAGAATTTTCAAATTCTGTTTTAGTACCCTAAGCTTACGCGGATCTCTTAATACAAGTTTTATGCAGCTCAAGCTGTATAATTATTCAAAAATCCTTCTTATAAAGATATAATCATCTTTTGATACTCTTGTACGTCTTTAAAAAAACTTTAAGTTCTAATAGAGCCGGTTAATTGATGTTGAAAACGCTTGCTTGCTGCTTGGGAAGTTAATAATTCCCATTGTACGTTATAACTCCATAATTGATGCACATCCAATGTCTTTGTACGAAAAACCTTCGCTAATCAACTCACTCACACGCGCGCATGTGTCCTGTGTAGCACGTGCGCCGCACACGTGCGCGCGGCACGTAGGTACAGATTTCTTTGTCTTTGAACAAAGAGTTGATTCTTCGCAGTTTGCCCCTGCGCTGATATTATAGCTATCCGCGTTCATTGAATAAAATGATATCGAAAGAAATTCTTTAGTTTTTGTAAGGGAAAACTATTTCTTTTTTGTGACGGGAAAAACTTGTTATAGTAACCGACACCTTTGTCTGAGACGGGAAAAAGCCATTGAACTCGTGACACTGTTACTGTAACCAACACCTCTGAGTTTTTCTGGCGAGTGACGGCACTTCCGCGGTGATAGGTAGGTAGGTACTTCTTTTGTTTTTCATTTATTTTGGTTTTAAAATTTTAACAGTAAAGTATTGTTTTTTTTAGTTAAAGTTTTTTATTGGGTAGGTAGGTACTACTTACTAATGATAACAATTACCTATTTAAATAGATTAACTAGATTATGTATTTATTAGTATTATGTTGTTTATTTTGTAAATTTCCATACCATTTTCCTTCAATTTTGGCACAGTTATCCACAGCGCAATAACTATGTGTAATCTAATCTGTGAAAATCTATAACCATACTGGTTCAACAATGTACATACCTACCAACTTACGAATGCCCCAATAAACCCACTGGAATTGGGCCAATAGCTGGATGCTATTCTGCAAAAATACGATACCTACCTAGTGCCTACCTAATAAACAATTACTTGCAGCGGTCATTTGTCGGGCCGCGTAGACACAGCGAGGTGATTCTCGTTAGTAAAATTGTCCATCGCCTGAAAGCAGGTTCGCATCGGTTGTGACTTGTGCAGCGTGTAATTGTAGTTGTTCAGCATCAGCCGGGCGCGGGCTTCCGCGGTTGCGTTGCGTTGTAGTTGTACCCAAAGATTATTTTACCGCACCTATTGTGAAACTGTTGAAAGCGTAGTTGCTTAAACTTGCTTGAAGTCCGTTTGGAATTGAACTGCAACCGCAAAAGATAGTAGGTACCTACGTAGTACCTACGTCCTACATACATTCAAAATAAGCAACCAAATCGATTCAATATCTTTAAACTATGGTCTAATATTGTTGCGTTAAAGAGTACTAAACTCCCAAACGTACATGATACAAATATTCACATTAATTGTAGTTTTATTAAGGGCGTAAATGGTTGTTTTAAGCGATTTTTAGTGACATGCAGTCTATTAAAAACTATAATGTCAATAATTACTTTCAAAAAAGTCATGTATTTTGGGTCTTTAATCTTAATTTAATCAGGATTGTACAAAAAGTAGTTTGAAAGTTCTGCCAAAAGTTGCACCAAAATCTCCATTTTTTTTTTTTAATTTTTATCGGAATATACAATGAATGTAATTGTAATTTTTCTTTCAATGTATCGTAATATTCTAAACTGATTTTTGATAACTGGCTTAGTTTTTTAGTTAATTAGGTAAAACGTCGTTTCTTTTGTTATACCTACTCGTATTCTTCAGCAACGCACCCACCAACGTGTACCTATACTGACGTAAGAGTAAAAAAAATAAAATCAGTATATCCTCTTAACAAGACAGAAAGTCTGTTATCATAATATACCAGTTGCAATCGAAAGTAAATCTATAATAATCTGCAATGATCATAATTCATACATACCTACCTACTAAGATAACAATGAAAGAAAGTGTGTCAGCGCGCTATGGCGGCAGGAGCGCGGACGGCGAGCGGCGCGCGCGCAGGCTGCGCCGTGTGTTGCGAAATCACAAATATTTGGTAGAAAGTTCCTTACAAACAAATTGCAATATACTTGCTTACCTACATTAGGAAATTTTAAAACAGTTTTCTCTTGACTTAAGAGTCCCATGAAATACCAAATCATTTGTAATTCGTGCATATTTCGATCATGTTGTGGTGTTACTCGGATTCATATAGTAATAATCTATGCTCCTGGCCATATTTGGTTCAGAAATATTTCTTTAAAACGAAATAATAATCAAATTTGATCAAAATTTTTATAACTTTGGTCGAGTTCCGTAATACCAAAAATTATGAATGAAAACTTGTAAATTTCTTTATTAACTGGTGTTTTTCTTTAGCTGGACAATAAAAACTGTGCTCCTGAACTAATGCGACATGAGATATTGTTGTTTTTATTACAAAACAAATAAGCAGAAAACGTGTCCTCCTTGACATAAAAATAAGCAAAACTAAATTCGTTTACTTTCTCAATATGCAGACGATTTTGTTATTTTTGTAAGAGATAAAAATTTAAAATTTTGTGAATTAAAAGTTCAGTTAGCTTTAAATTACATGGTAAACAAATTAGATTCTTTAGGTTTACAAGTGTCGGAAGACAAAACTACATTTTGCTACTTTAGCAGAGGGGCGAGAAGAATTCTGCCTACCCTTACGGTAAATGGCTGTCCTTTGACCTCATCTAATTCGGTAAGGTATCTAGGGGTATGGCTAGATAGAAGCCTTATTTGGAAAAAGCATATCAATGAAATCGCTGAGAAATGTTCTAAATTCTTGAACTTGCTTAAAATTTTGGCGGGTTCAACTTGGGCGATACATCCAAAGCATTTACGTCGACTTTATATTTCTTTGATTCGAAGCAGAATGGACTTCGCTTGTTTTCTTTTTGATAATAGTGCCACATCTCATTTATACAAGCTGGATAAAATTCAAAATCAGGCTTTAAGGGTCATAGGAGGTTTTATAAAAAGCTCCCCTATTCACGTAATGCAAAGCGAACTTAGTCTGCCGCCTTTATTTGTAAGACGCCTATATTTAGCTTATAAGTTTACTTTAAAATCCTTTTCCATTACAAATAACA
Source organism: Coenonympha glycerion (assembly GCA_963855885.1). NCBI lineage: Eukaryota > Metazoa > Arthropoda > Insecta > Lepidoptera > Nymphalidae > Coenonympha > Coenonympha glycerion. The sequence continues at coordinate 2,391,883 of OY979646.1, forward strand.
TAACTATAGATTTATTAGAAACATTAAGTAGCATTAGTAATTGTAGATACTGGGAAATTAAAAAGCGTCCCCTACTTATTGAAACATATAACGAAACTAAACAATTTGCAATATATTCAACCAATCCTTTGGAAATGTTTTGCTTAGAGATATGGTTATCCCGTATTAGCGTCAAAGACATAATAAATTGTAGTCTTGAATCAATAAAAAAAGCAAAACGAAGTTATGAAGTAAATTCTCTTAGATTAGAGGTAATCCAGGAATTGAACAATATTTATTGTGACTGGTACAAACTTTTCACAGATGGTTCAAAATGCGGTAGTGATCAAGGGGCTGCTTTTTATGATCCATTTTGTGAAACTGCTTCATGTTATAAGATTGATCGCAATGTATCAATAATGACTTTGGAACTCATTGCAATCTCTGAGGCTTTGACTTACGCTGCATCTCTCGACAAAAATAAGGTAGTAATATTATCTGATAGCAAGAGTGCCTTACAACATCTGGCTCGATGTGCCTCTGCTTCCAGAGGCCTACCGATTGCCTATGATATACTTAAAAAGGTACATAATATGAGTAAGCGAGATATATGGATCAGAATACAATGGGTTCCATCTCATATTGGTTTACATGGTAACCAAACGGTTGACAGATGGGCAAAATCGGCTAGTATAGAGGGGATATCATTGGAGTTTAAACCCTATTACGCTGAACTACTTCCTAAATTCAAAATTTTATGCTTTAATATTTGGAAAGAATATTTCGATCAACGTTCTAAGGACAGGTACAGAACCATCCAATGTCAGCCGTTAGCTGTGCCATGGTTTGGATCTATAAAGATGAATAGATCATACATTAAAACTTTATGCAGACTGCGTGCGGGACATTACCCGTCAAATAAATTTGCTTATGTTATGAAAAAAGTTGATTCTCCTAATTGTGATGTATGTGGAAAATTAGAGGATTTAGTACATATACTACTAGAATGTGTTAAGAATAAGAATGAACGACAGTCGCTAATGACTACGTGGGATGTAAACCGTCTTGATGTTGGTTTTGTACAAAGCATTTTATCTAACCCCACTTCACAAATTTCGAAAGAAATTTGTAGTCTAGTCGCTGCGTGTCATCAGTGACTGGCGTGATATACGAGTATTACTGTTTTTTTTTTTATAAGTGGATTTTTGTTATTTTGTTTATTTTTAGTGTTTTTGTTATTGTGATAAGTTATATTTTTTATTTTCGATGGGACTGTCATACCTTATAAGGTAAAAGTCCTTTAAATAATAAAGATTAAAAAAAAAAAAAATTCGTTTACAATTTCGTTTAACAAAAGTATTTGGGAACCAGATATGGCCAGGAGCATAGATTATTACTATATGAACCCGAATTACACCACAACATGATCGAAATTTGCACGAATTACAAATGATTTTGGTATTACGAATGTATGGGAAACATCAAACAGCGTGGGTTAGTGGACTCTTAAGGTCCTTACACTGATTTTATTTTTGTACTTCAATACGAAAAGGTAGGTTACTGTACGTTGATACGGGCATGGAATACCTACCTACATAATAGTTCCTAACGGTACAGAAGGCTCACTCTGCAAGATGATTAAAAAAATATCGACTTTAGCGCTGACGCAAAAAGTGCAATTTAGTTCGCAATAGCGCCTGGCCACGCTTCCGGAAAGAACACGCAACAAACGCAAATTTGTTGCGTGGTAACTTTATCTCATTCGACGTACTAAGATTGCCTCGTAAGCAGCGTTTGAAATAGACCGTACAACTTACAAGAACTAACGAAAATCGACGTTTTACCTTAACCTTATTAGGTACTATAGTTACTATAAATTAATATTTTACGTTATGTATATAGGTGACATTAAACACTAAAACACGTTTCCATTTTAATTAATTAAACTAATCACTATGTAGTTACAGCTCATTAGCTAATTTATTACATCGCGGTGCCAAAAAAATAGAATTAGTTACTTTTAGTTTTTACCTTTATTTACCTAACGAACGAAGTTAATTAATATTTCTGTTGTATTAATTAATATTTCGGTAGATATTATTTATTTCTCTATATGATGGTAGTTACTATAGATAATGTTGAACAACACTGTTGCAGAGCTCAACGTCTAAGCAGTCATTTAGCTAATTTACGGCTAAGCCGTTACGCCCCCATTTCGTTAAATAGGTAATTACACCTTGAAGCCCATAAGTCTGGCGAGTTACATAATAATCTATTTATACTGGGCGTAAAACGAAAGTGACACTCGGGTATTAAAAGCTAAATGTTCCTAATCTAATCAAAATCAAAACTAAACAAAACGTTATTAGTACTTAGATAATAATCGACTCCCGCGATCGGACTTCTGACTCTTGGAAGTCAGCCGTGCTATTCTGCAAAACAGCGACGAGCGTACATCTACGCATCTATGAATTTGTCAGTTGTAACTTGTAATAGAGTACAATTTTGCATGCCATATTCGGGTTGGCAGCTGTCTGGCAGCTATTTCATTTTGTAGACTAACACAGCAGTAGTAAGGTACATCCTAAGTATCATCATATAAGGAGTAATATACGAGGGTCATTCAATAAGTAAAGAGACAAATGGCTATAGCTCAAAAATGCTGTATTTCAATAGCTTTCAAAATTAAGGCTAATATCCAAAATCTGTGGTCTCGCAGTTCGTGTCAAGCGTGCCAGAGAGACCATACTAGTACATTTCCATAGTAAGCATTCATAGACCGCGTAAAGCGTAATGTCGGACGCGACCAGACGCGTCTGTTACAGACCATCGACTAAATCAGACCTATAGGTTTTTTATACCTATAAGTTCTATCTAAAGTTCTTAACCGAAAGAAACACAATGGCAGCACACTGTCTCAGAGAGTTGTTAAAGATTGATTTCAGCGTCATGCCGACACGCGCGCTGTTGGAGGACCGCCAGACGCCAGTTGATTCCCGAACGTCACTCACAAGAGATTAATCATTAGTCAATAGTAATTTGGGTTCAATCGGTATCGACATTAAAAAATGTTTTCATTCGTCGAATTGCTATTGATAGTCGCGCCCATTGCGCAAACGATGGAAACGGACGGAGCAGAGGTGCGAGCCAAGGCTTAGATCCAAATTATGACGTAGGTATATTAGTAAATATGCTTATGATGAAAATGACAAAGTATGTACTTAGTCGAAACTCTCTATCAGAATATACGAACTACTATCTACAAGCAAGTCCAATTTTATACCTACGTACATGCCATAAAAGATCTAGATTAAAAGATCTTGTTTCTTTAGCCTTTTTTTAGGTTTTTCCTTGCTTTTCCACCAAAACATTCGCCTTTTTATAACGTTCAACATTCATCACCAATGGTGCATATTGCTTTCCTTCAGTTAGTCAACCGTTGCCTTTAGCTAGTATGCCACGGTTCATATTGAGTGTCCTACTCCTACGGATATGCATAAAGTCAGAGGCGAGCCCAATAGGTGCTGACTCAAAGGAGTGCGTTCTGTTAGGTCCGGTTGGCGGTGGCAAGGAAAACACCAATTTAAACATTGAGTTTTTATTCGGTATTCGGTGACAGGGAAGCACACTTGGATTATCTCCGCTATACATCCCCAGGAGGGGTGGTTTTATGAGCCGGGAACAGCATTTCGAGGTAGATATGTCTCGAAAATGCCGTCTCATTTTAGATGGAAAAAGGTTGGTATTTATACATCAATCTTGCTGATTTTCTGCTCATTAATAAATTGGTGTCACAATCTAAGCAAATAAAGCAAAATTTTAGACAGGTCCGGACTTTCTACGACAGGTCCGTATTTGGGCTATAACAGTTCGTAAGAGATCCTTGAGGCTTCCTTCCTACATCTGCTGAGAATATCCAGTGTCCACCAATGGGATTTTAGTGGGTAAAAATCCAACAATCCAATTTACTCACTGGTTGCATGTAACTCAAATCTCAATGGAGATTTTCCTCCATACCAAAAAAAGTTACAAAGTAAATTGGTATTAGGTACGCAAGATCTTCTCAATACTACTTTAGCTGTGCAATCTAGGTCTGTGTACTGATTTATCTTATTGTGTGCTATTGGAGCGAGCAAGCATTCAAGTCCATTTCAAATGTAGGTACTGTATACTGTACTGTAGTCTGTAGCCCGTTGACTATAATGTCAACACACACACAGACTGTCGCCACGTTTTAAAATACGGTGTCTATTTACAAACAAGACAGTGTTTATATAATGTAAAGAGCTTCTGCATGCAAACGAAACGTTTGAGTGTTATTGAAATATGAGTATTTATTTGATAACTCTTGCACAAACAGCTCCAGCTAAGGGTCGGCGTATCACAACAAACACGATAAAAAAAGTACCCATGTGGAATGATATACCTAGCAATTTGTTTTTGTCTACTGAAGTCCATGTCCAAAGTCCATGTCAATGCGGAGTTATTTTAGTATCAAACTTACTTATTAGGGTTCCTTACCCAAAGGGTATAATCGGGACCCTATTACTAAGACTTCGCTGTCTGTCGGTCCGTCCGTCCGCCCGTCACGTTTGTAATTTGTTGCATGCGGTGGGCCCCCTTTATAATATTTGTATTTGTCGTTATAGCGGCAATATTAGCGAAATACATCATCTGTGAAAATTTTAGCTGTGTATCACGGTTCAAGAAATAGATACTAGTACGGTTTGGTGACAGACGGACGGAAGGACGGCGAAACTTCAGTATTTAGGGTTTTACCCTTTTGGTTCGAATTCGGACTACGGAAATCTAAAAACTAAGTCAGTTATCAAAAAAACATATTCAGTGTTCCCTTTACAAAGATAGCAAATATAACAGCGCATCCATACAAATTAATATTCGTTTCAACAAAGAAAACTCACTCGCTCAGCTTTCTGACTTCTGTGAAACTCTTTATTTGATATCTACTCGTAGGTACTACGCTACAGTCGAGAGTCGATATTTTCTTAGAACCTTAAACAGCTCTGCGTTATCCTTTTATAGAGACTATAATCGAGAATATATCTTCTTACAGACTACAGCAGCTGTAGGTACGTTTAAAAATATGTACTCGTAGTAGGTACAGGGAACCCATATTATTCTCAAAGACTTGAAACGTGCTACAACTACTTATTTATCTAATTCTACGAAAAATTGTAGTTTTAGATTAGCCATTCTATCTCGATTTAGAAAGAAACTGTTTCGCGCAGCTTCACCTTTTAAAAACTAATTTTTAAATTGGTTTTAGGTCATTGCCATCGGCTTCCAAATTAGTACGGCACCTTCGGCTGCATCGTCACTCAGCATTAGGTGAGATTTTAATCAAGTTGTCAGGCTCCTAATGGCCATTAAAGAAAAACATTGAGAAAGTGTGCTGCCTACCGGATGAGCTGTCCTAGTAACAGGGCATTTTGTTGCTTTTAAGTTGGCCAGGGTCCAGGGAGCCGCTGCGTGCGGTCTTTTCTGCCAAGCCCAGTGACTCACGCGTGAAAAACGGTACAGAAATCTGACAGACGTTTGAACAGAAACTAATGGGAATGGCTTAGAGGACACTACTGAAAGAGTTTTTATTGTTCACTATAATCACTAGGTTTTTTTTCGTGGAAATGTCATTGTAATACTATTAGATTGGGTAGGTTTGTACAGTGATAGTTTACAACAACGGCCCTGAACTATTTTTGTATGTAAGTAGTAAAAAGTAATAGCTCAGGTAACGTAAAAGTACCTAAGTATGTCTTTGACCTAGCATTTTTGTTAACCGACTTCAAAAAAAGGAGGAGGTTCTCATTTCGTCGGAATCTTTTTTTATGGCATTCCCAACTTCCAAGAGTAAAAAAACTCCGTGTCTACCTAGTACCTACCTACAATTGTTTTCAAAACTACATAACCAGGCATTGAAGTTACGTCTCTAAAATCTCTTAAATCTAGATTGTCATTGAATTTTGCCGGTTTTAAGGCTAGGTTTTCCCGGAACTTTAGGTATTTGCGGGCTCCCGCGCTCCACAAAATTCTCTCGTACGATATAGTTAAACACGCGCGGCGCGGACGACGAGCGCAGCTCAGCGCAATGACCCCATTCGAATGACTCTTGGTCACAGTATACAAAACTCCAGTAGGTAACTACCTAGTTCGACTTGTCAGAATATATTGTTTTTGTTGTAGTTAAAATTTTGATAGACCAAATAATACGTTGTCAAGGAATACCATAATGGTAATGTTGTAGTATTAAGTAGCTTTTAACTTTTAAGACATTAAAACAAAATCTACACAAAAAAAAAAAACATAAATATCGGTCAAGCTGTTTTGGAGGAGTTTGGTTACAAGTACTGTGATACGAGCATTTTATATACATATATATACGTGTTAAGGTTAACTCTTTATAATATCATTCTTTATAATGATAAACTCTATATGCATATAAGGTATTGAGGATCTCCAAAACAAACCACAAATTGTTTCTCTGAAAATACAAAGGTTTGTTTTATTTAACAAGTCTTTACAATTTTCAAGTTATTATCAAGTTACGACAATAACACTTCTATCTCACCTGAAAATACAAAGAAACGACATTTAAAGTTCACTATTTATCGAGTCCTCAATCACATTCTTTCTATAAGTTTTTATAACGATAAAATGCACAAAACATTCTGCGCGTCACACGCCATTAAATCATAGACACAGATCACTAATCACTATATCATAGGTACGCGACAGACAGCATAGATACGCGAAGCGCGGCAAATTCAAATGAATGAAATGTCACTCATTTCATTACATCTCCCCCCCTAAGAGCGAAAATTCCAAGCAATATATCTGTACAATGTACTTATAAGTCATCTTCATATTCATTATCATCTTCTTCATCTTCTTCAGCCTCTGTTATGACAGGTTGCAATTTTGTTATATGAAATAATGTTGATTCTGTTTTTCTGTTGCCTGTATCAATCCTATAAATGGAATTCGATATTTTTTCTATTATCTTGAAAGGGCCTATTTTTAATTCGTCTAATTTCTTTCTATTCAGTCTATTTCCATTTTCTACATATACACTGTCTCCTACATTAAATTCTTGCATTTTTCTATTTCTATCAAATATTTTCTTGTTGTATTCATGAGATTTTATTGTATTCTCTAATGCCAATCTTCTATCAGCAATCCACTTGTCTTCCTTTTCCATTGTTTTGAATTCATTTGGTAGAATACTGACATTTGTACCATCCAGTAAATATTTTGGTGCAAAACCTGTAACGGAGTGTTCTGTTTCATTATATTTTTGTATACATTCTCTTGCCAGTGTTGTCCATGTTCTCTTTTTATTTTTCTCATTCATTTTACACCTTATTTTATTTACTATTGTTTGGTTTAATCTTTCATTCAATCCGTTCGAGAATGGTGTATTCACGGCTGTAAAAATTAGTTTAATATTATTCTCCTGCAAAAATTGTTTAAATTCTCTTGAATTTATGCCCGGATATTGATCTGTCAGGATAATTCCAATCTCATCTGTCTCTAGTACTTTCTTTGTTAGATTTATAAAGTCACATGCATTCTGGGTTTTCGAAGTCGCAATAAATGCATATCTTGTGTAGTGATCTACTAAAAGGTGTAGATATTTCTTTGTAGACCTAGATCCTCCAAATCCACCAATAGTATCCATTGACATTATTTCAAATGGTTTGGTAGCTGGTCCCAGTTGTGACATTAATCCAATTTTTTTTGACATCTTGATTTATTTTTTATGCATATTTCACATGTTTTACAAATATTTATGATATTTTTTGTTAGGTTTATAGCCGTATATATTGAACTTATTTTTTTCTGCAGTTGTCTGATCCCAATATGGCATAAATCTTCATGCACCTTTTTTATAAGTTTTTTACTAAATTCTTCTGAGAGGATAATCTTTTCCTGTTTCTTTATTTTTTTTAAATAGATATTATTTTTTAGTATTAAATTTTGTTTCTTTTCTCTTATTATTTCATTTTTCTCTTGGTCTTCAACCATATCTTTTATTTGTATTAAATTAACTATTCTCAATATTTCCTCTCTGTTATCTTCTGGTTCTAATACAGGGTTTCGGCTCAAACAGTCTGCTTCTACATTTTCTTTACCAGGTATATATTTTACGGTAAAGTCATACTGAGATAGGTAGTATGTGAGATCACCCAATTCTTCATCTGTCCTGCATTTAATGTTCATGTTCTCTAGAGGTTTGTGATCTGAGTAAATGGTGAATTGTTTTCCGATGAGCCAGTGCTGCCAATATTTAACAGCTTCTTTCATAGCAAGACATTCTAAATATATAGCCTTTTTCCGTTTTTGATGTTCATTCAATTTTTTTGAGAAATATGCCACCGGTTTGTCTTTACCATCTAGTTGTGTCTGTTTTAATATTGCTCCAATGCCCTCCAAAGATGCATCGGTAAAGATTTTGATTGGTAAGTCTTTGTCGAATATTTCCAAGACCGGTTGCGAACATAAATATCTTTTTATCAGATTGAATGCTTCTTCACATTTCTCTGACCATACAAATTTCTCGTTTTTTCGTAATAAATTGTGTAATGGGTCTAAGATAATTGCACTTCTTGGTATATAGTCATGGTAGAAGTTTATTTTTCCCAAAAATTGTCTGATGTTCTTTTGCGTCTTAGGAGTTGGAAAGTTCCTTATTGAAATCAAATTGTCTTTTAGTGGTCTTACTGAATTGTTCTGAATTATATGGCCGAGGTATTTTACCGAGTCTGAAGCAAAGGTACATTTCTTAAACTTCAGTCTAAAGCCTTCTTTAATTATTGCCTCTAATACATTTCTTATGTGCCTTATATGTTCTTCAAAGGTAGACGAGTATATCAAAATATCATCAATATAGTTTACAGAGTATCCTGTGAGATTGTGTTTTCTTAGAATATTGCTTAAGATTCTCTGGAAAATTGCTGGTGATGTTTTCAAGCCAAAAGGGAGGCAGGTCCACTGGAAGTGGCCATCTTGTGTGACAAATCCTGTTTTACTTCTGTCTTCCACCCGTAATGGTATTGCCCAAAATGCTGAGTTTATATCTAGTGTAGTAAAATACTTGCAATTTCTAGTTTTAATAATTAGATCATCTATCAAAGGAAATGGTTGAGCTTGTGGTATAACTATTTTGTTTAACTCTCTGAAATCATCGATTATTGGTAGGCCATCCTTCATTCGACCTTCAGCAATTGCAATTTCTTTTTCTTTTTCGGCAGCAGCTTCCATGGACTCCATTGCTACTATTTCCCAATTTTCATATACTTTATCTTGTAGCTGGCTGTAGTATTTTGTACCAAAAACTGGAATGTCCATGGCTGAGCATAGCTCTTCAAATTGCGAAAACCCAATGCCAGAAGCCACGATGCCACTGGTGGCAGCAATATTTATGTTGACACTCAAGTCATCTGCTTTTTCTGAATTGATGAAACAAACTTCTTTGCACATATTGCATTCAAATTTAAATATTGACATTAAGCCAATTCTTTTTGCACCAATTAGGCAGAAGTTTCCAAATGTACAATTGAATAAATTATTGTGACGTTCTTTTTGTTGCAATTCGTGAAGCAAATAATTTAAGTCGATTATTCGCCGACCTAAAACTGGTTGAAAATTTTCTTCATTTTCCGTCTCTACGACTAAAGCTTCATGAGAATCTTCAGTTTTTCTGGAACAAAGAATAAAGCTGTTTTTTTACTAATACTCAGATGCGTATCGATTTCTTTTACAAGTCCTGGATGCACTGAAATAATTACAAATCAGACGATAAGCACTGCCTATTTCAGTTATTAAGTTTATTTTAACTCGTACACAGACGCTTTGCTGGTGACTTCCCCTCCCACTTCATACTGCCGCGGCCCTCATTCATTTGATAACGGACGAGCGCGGGTCGCGGTAGTATGAAGTGGGAGGGGAAGTCACTGGCAAAGCTTCTGCGAAGGGTTAGTATTCACTTATGAAAAAAAAATAAGTTTTAGGTTTAGTTTTGTCGATAGTCCTCGCGTCGATTTTTGTGAAGACCTATTATAAAGTTTATTTGTTCAGAAAAATGTACAATTTTCTTAAGAATTCCCTGGAACCCTTCTAAGTCCCTGCAACTCTATAGAAGACCCATGACGTGGGCGTCGTAATCAGTAAGTATAATATTATGAATGTCAAATACTCGTATACATAATGCGAATGCGAATATTCGTTATATTATTAGTGTATACCTACTATTTCTCAACTTTGCGTAAAGCTTATTTTAATATTCATAAAATAGCAAAGACCTCGCTCCACTGTTTTATCTACACTGTGGTCACATTCTTACCTACTACTTATACGACATCTGCAATAATTATTCTTTTTGTGCAAAATACTACTACTACTGAACTGCTTGGCTGAAATTCGAAATGGAATACTGTTTATCCCGGAAAATAAAAGAGTTCCCACGGGATTTTGGAAGGTTGAAGTCACATTCATCATCTTAGATTTAGATATAAAGCGGGAGAAACACTTACCGTGCATGTTTTCCAATATTCCTTAGATGCAATTTGGATTTTTTTTTTTATTTCCCATTATTATTCACAAAAACAAACACTATATTTACAATATCCTCACTAAAACTACTTAAAAGTACTATGAAAAGTACTAACAGCTAATTATAAATTTTACAGGCTACGAAATAATATTTTTACAAAAAAATGATAACTTTGAAATTTAACCGCGAGATAGCGTGGCCTGGCAAAACTGACTTACGTCCTTCCTCGACAGAGTCCGCCGGACAACTGAAGCACCCCCGCTAGCAGATGCGCGAGGCCGTTTTCGTTGAAAAATAAGCCAGAACTACGCTTGATTAAAAAAGAAAAAAACTTTTAACATTTAGCGCTAATAAATGCATTCAGCTTTATTATCATATATATTTTTTTTTATTAAATTGAAAACTTTAGACACAAAATGGAATAAATTGTAAAAATCGATATTTTTTATTTTTTATTTATGATCGAGCAAAGTATCGCTTTAAACATTTTTTTTTACTTCTTCCACTAGACTAAGAATGTATCTACAACATATATTTTTTTCGATCCAAAAAAATTACTTCTTCATGATTTAAAACAGGCTGGAAAAGAAGAGAAATTGATAGAAATAGGGAAAAGACCCCGTTAAGCCGGACAGATTATCAGGCAGGCGGGCCGCGGGTCTAACTTTAATGCCTTGGTCCGCATTTTTGAAGGTCTTATTCCTTCTAAGAACACTTTTTTAAACCGGATTAAAAAAGATTGAGCATTGATTGAGCGGGCTCTTTTCGATAATGCCCGTAGTGAAGGCCCTCAATGTTGAATATATACTTATTTTCCAAATTATCGAAGTTTTGAAGTCACAAAACTTTTTAAAAACCTTCTAGGTAATTAACAACAATAATATTTAGAAGTTCGATACTTTCCCCAATGGTTGCAAGTTTTTCATACTAAGCATCAAGAATTAAAGCCGTTGAGCTAACAAATTTTAGTTATCATTATTACGGATATCCTAATTTTCAAGAAAATTTTCACGACTCTGTACCTACTTATTATTTACTAGGGTACCTAAAGGTAACTGGTAGTCTCATTGTTTGCGTAGCTCGTCATTGTTCGAGAATTCCCACTATACCATTACAAGAATTACAAGAATAAGATACGAAACGTTATCATAATCGCCGATTTGTTATCATTTTGATACGGAACGAGGAAAATGTGTTTTTAGGGTTCCATACCAATTTGGTAAAAATGGAACCCTTATGGTGAGACTTTTTCCGTCCGTCCGTCCGTCCGTCTGTCACACTCGATTATTTCAGTAACTATCAAAGCTATCGACTTGAAATTTGGAATAGTTATAGGTAATAGTGACGCGACGTCATAACAATCGTAAAAATTTGAAAATTATTTTTATTTCTATTTAAAAAGGGGGGAAAACCGAGGCTTCGATTTTTCAAAATGAGATAACAATATAGAGTGGGGTATCATATGAAAGGGCGTTACTTGTGTAGTCTAAAACCGATTTTTATTTATTTTTATGTCCGATAGTTTTTGATTTATTGAGCAAACTGTCGAAAAAAATACCGTTCCCCCCCCCTTATCTCCGAAGTTTACCAATCGGAAAATCTGAAATAATTATGATCAATAGAAGTTAATGTATATTTTACAGGAAAAATAAAATCAACTCACTGACTAATATACTTTTTTTGATAATAACAATAATCCGCCAAAAACAAAGTTACGTTTGCGGTTTGCCAACAATTAAAGTACCTACATGTAAATTATACTCGTAAATTCATGAATAAAAGTGATTCTTTCAATGTTTTACTTCTTTTATGGTATGGAACCCTCGGTGCGCGAGTCCGACTCGCACTTGGCCGGTTTTTTTTTTTATACGTTTGAGTGGCTTAGCAGGTAGGTTACTGAATGTTTACTGTGACTTATTTTATGCCAATAATAATGACCCACACCACATCGACCGACGGGTTATCTATTCGACGTAGACTCGAGATTTTGATTACTAACTAGTGGGTAACCAGAACTACCGATTACTATTAAAACTTCTTTAGAAAGGACCATTTTTGCGTTGTCTACACAACCCTATATGAGGCAGGCAAAAAACCTCAGCCCCGCCGCGCCCGCGGTTTTTAGGGTAAAGAGGTGGAGGTCTATGTATAGGGTAAAATTTATTAATTCCTAGATAAATCAGTTCAAGAGTTGCAGGAAGGAGGCGTAAAATTTATAAACGTGAAGCATTAAAAATGGCGATAGTTTTGGTCCTTCGATCTGGGGTTTTCTTTTTAAGGACGCTCAAACATTTGGCTTTTCGACAGTTTTAGGTATTTTGTAGCAAGCACACGATCGCACGGCGCACTCACACATGGATATCACAGTTATGCAAATTTTTTGTGAGAAGAGATGATGGAAACTATTTTTATAGTACTAAAAGTAAAAAAATTTAACCAAACTTTTTACCACGAATTGTAGATAAAAGTCCAATATTTGTGTTGCTATTTTTGATTCCATTATATTTTGTTTAACTAGTCACAATTTGCACTGAAAACTCCACGAAAATTGCAATATTTGTACAATCGTCCTTAATAAAGATGTTAAAGATGAGGTCGAAAACGGTGGATGGCTTGTTTTAAACACTTACAAATATTCACGTTTACTAGTTACGTTATATATCCTAGAGCCCAAGTTTCAACTTACACTACTACTTACAGATCAACAAGTTTAAGATTACAGAACCTAGAGAACATTTAATCAGTGACCATGGGCCTTATTCTGTATCGTTCACTTAGTTAGTAACCCTAACTGGGTTATTAACTAAGAAAACGAAGGCAAAAATCCTATTTTTGCACAAATTACCAACCTAGGTCGGTATGGTATCATATCAGTATACCATGCTAGTTGCTATAGATGTACAAAGAGAATACAAAAATAGGATTTTTGCCTCCGTTTTCTTAGTTAATAACCCAGTTTGGGTTACTAACTATGTGAACGATACAGAATCAGCACACATGATTCCAGTTGTCATCACAGCAGGTGTCGGTGCCAAAACAAATGTAACAAATAACGATTCTGTGTAATGTGGCTTGGTTCAGTTAGCGTCATCGTATATTCGGACGTCCGGTACAGTCATTTTGGCAGCTACTCCCGCCTTGACCTTCGCTGCTAATGTGACGTTTGTGTGGCAACATTGTTTTTTAAACCAAATTCATCATCAATGCATTATTATTGCGTTTACACACATTTGCAGGCCTCTGTACTCCTAAGGGTGAAAGCTCTATCTGGATATCTCTTTTCCTTCCTTTTATCAACCGTGTGTATAATACAATCATCCGTAAGAAGACGGCACTGACTGATCAAATTGTTTTAAAGGTCCGAGTGAAAATGGGTAGGGCAAGGACTTTACCCGTCGTAGAAATGACAGCAAGCAACCAATAGGTACCTACTTTGGTCTGACGAAATGACCTCTCTTGGGGAAATCGTAGAGAGTACGAGAGTAGCCCAACAACACAGGAAATGGCGTGGTCTAGATGTCCAATATTGGATAAAAGAAGCCTCCTGAAGAAGATATACTACAATGTTACAATGAACCGACGTCCATTTCTGATAACCTACACAACAGTTCAGGTTTGATGATCAACCTACTCAAAAAAACTTTAGGGCTTCCATCACCTAAAACCGCACGCCGACCTCACGCAAAAAACATGAAAAACCCTGGACATTTCGGTGAAATTGAGTGTTTTCCCGGACAGCAGTTGTTGAGGATGGCGGCTCGGAGGGGGGTGTTCGGTCATCGGCTAATATGCAGTGCCTGCGGTTACCGATTACGAAAGAATTTTTAAATACTGGACGACCTGAACTAAGACAAATTAGGGGAAACCCGGACGCATTGGAGCCCTACCTATACCTAGCTGATGAGGAAAGCATAATTTATAATGGCAGTTATAATATAGGTAAATGGGCAGATTACAAACTTTTAGCAGGTTATGTAGTATGCATGTAGGTAGTATGTCGATGACGATGACTTGTCACCTGTCATAGTATAATCAGTAGTGTAATGAATAATGATAGGTACATAATACTATGAACTCGATTGTCGACTTTTGATTCATTCATTACGCTTGCTTACGTAATCATTCACCATACGAGCAATACATTCTGCGTAACAGTCTCTTATCATGCTGATGATAATACATGTTTGTTTACAATCAAGTGGGTTCATCTTCATCTGTTTGTCTTCTCAATGCCATTGGGATTTTAAAGATTCCTTTCTGTCTTCCTCAGATGTGGTGAACTGGTGACCCAAATAATATTGCGTAATGTTTGTAACGACATGCGTCACATTGATTTCTACATAATTTGTTTTATTCGTTACCGATATACTACTTTATTTGTTGATTTGAGATAATGACAAGCGTTTTTACACGACTGCTTTTGAAAATGGGGTAGTTGTTACTTTTGATGATTGATTGGACCAATAAAAGATTGTTGATTTGCCAACTTTACTGTAGATCATAAACTGAGTCCATACTGTATTAACTTCTTAAGTAATTATATGTATTTGAATATCAATAATTTCAATGCAGTGTTTCAATAGATGCCAAACTGTATCCATTAAAACTTATGTATTTACTAATTTTGATTTTATTTATACAAGCCTTTAGGCTTTAAATAGTGTACGCAAGTTTCGGGTAGTCGTCGAAATGAAAAAAATATTGAATGGTATAATAATCTTCATAATTTATTTCTCTTTTATTCTGTTTTATCATACAATACGTATTCAGTATAAAACAATATTCTTTATTAAATTCATAAAAATATATTATTTTAGTATAACTGTTCTTTATCTTTATAAACTTACAAATTATTGTTAACATTCTGAAGAATCATTATTGTATAAAAATAATACAAAAAGGTTCGTTTGCCGTTCGCATCCTCTACATTAAGTATATATCAATCATCTCTGTACATAACATCCTGTAAAGTTTAAACCGTTCATACTCTAACGCTAAGCCATCCGAGCCAATATCGCGATCCCAACGGCAAACTACCCATATAGTCTATAAATAACAATTCAACTTGTTAATTGGTATAATATTCCTTACGATAACCTATAGAAGACAATGGTACAGAACAATTTAACTGTAGCGCATTTTAATGGTAACAAAAACAATAAAAACAGGTATAGGCTTCACTTTACAAAGCGTAGGCACTCGAGATTGCTACTTGAACCTAAACAATTACAACATTCTCACTAATAAATACATCGCACATCCATCGCGACACACGCTCGCAATCACTCAGCCCATTCGTCCATCACACAATCGGACGGCCTCACTTCTAAAGACCTTTAAAGAGCACCGGGTCAGTTCTGAGACATTTCACAGAACAGCAACGCTGGACATACGTCTCGCAACATCCTACAAGGCACACTGTCTCGCACACATCAGTCTTGCACACCAGCAACGAGTAGAGGCGAGTGGCACCCCATACAGATGGCAGTGGCCATCCGTCACTCCGTCAGGCGTCGAGGCGCCGTCGACGTCGTAAAAAGTTAACCTTGTGCAACAAAACGTGATTCGGAACGTCCGATGCCGAACACCCGAACACATGGCGGCCATTCCGCGAGGGCGGCGCAGCTCGCAGGCGGAATTTTAATTAAATGAACATCCGCTCGTGACTTGTGAGATGCGACGTTGCAGTTCGACGCGTTTGCGTCCCTTTCGCACCGACTCTGACGAGCGATCTTCTCTCTCGCTTATCCCAATTCTGAATTTGTTTGAACTACGTTTACAGAGTTGTCCAAAAGTACCTACACGTCCGTATGTTTTCGGTCCTTCGGGGTCACCGCACAAGCCAATGAACAATGGAATCCGAAACAGTGGTCGGTGATCGGGTCAGTCAGGGCAACACCGCTCGAACGGGAAATTCACCGTGAAACTGGCAACGTCGCACCAACCTCGCACAGTCTGCACTCGAATGACGTTGCACGATTATCCTTTCTAGTTTCTACACTATACTAAATGAGACAACGCAATACTGATACAGGGAAATCATAACTGCGCGACTTACGACGACGCGACGGTAGCATCTCGCGACTCGCTCTAAGTACACCCTCGCGCGTGCCAGCACCTGGCACTCGCGCGACCAGCAGTCCACTTACTCACTAAAGTTAACTATATATTACACGGTATAATTAAGATCACAAATCGCTTTGTATGCTGCGTCCGAGCGGGCGCGACTAGCATGGAATGTGGCGGCGGGCGGCGGCGGCGCTCAGAAGTGCGCGTCGATGTGGCAGCCGCCGTTGGCGTGCTCGATGACCTGCTGCTTGAGGCGCGACACGTGCTCCTTGAGCTTCACCACCATCTGCGCCAGCTCGGCGTTCTCGCCCTTGAGCAGCTTGACCTTGTCCTCCAGCTTGGAGATGCGCTCCAGCTTGCGGCGCCGGCACTTGCTGGCCGCCACGCGGTTGCGCTGCCGCTTGCGCTCCAGCTTGATGCGCTCCTGCGAGTCCATGTCGATGGGCGACAGCGGCGGGCTGGACGCGGCGCTGGGCACGGTCTGCGGCTCGTCCTTCACCACGGGCGCGGGGAAGCGCTCCAGCGGCCGGTCCAGGTCGGCGTACACGCGGCGCGGCGCGGGCTCGCCGTGGTGCAGCTTGTCCAGCGCCTCCACGAAGGGGCGCGCGTACAGCTCCTGCTCCTCCGTGGGCGCGGCGGCCGGGAACAGCACGGCGCCGCCCGGCGTGGGCGTGGCCGTGGTGATCATGCCGTTCTGCATGATGAGCTTCTCCAGCTCGGGCGAGCCCAGCTTGAGCTGCAGCAGGTCGGGCGACGACAGCACGGGCGCGGCGCCGCGCGCGCGCTTGCCCCCGCGCCCGAACTCCAGGTCCAGCGTGAGGGAGCGCTTGAGGCTCTCCACGGGGCCGCTCAGCGGGTACTGCTCGTCGTAGAACGTGGGCTCCATGCCGTGGCCGTACTGCCGGACCATGGGGTAGCACCGACTCCTCGGTAGCACTCGACTCACTCGCGAACTAAACTTTCCCGCGGGCGACGCACATGCACCGCCGGCGACGTTCCACTTGTTTCTAAACATTGTTAAGAAACAACCACTGCTTTTATTCCATGACTCAGATAAGCTATTTTTAGACATCGCGTGATAAACTCGGGCGCCGGTTGGTGGAATATGACGTGATGTGTTGTGTTTCTGCACGGCGATTGGCTCGCGTGATAGTGGCGTAGTGCGAGGCCACAGCGGGCTGTTTACGACTCCGCGCGATTACCGAGAATCAAGTGCCTCATGTCCATTATACTACGATATCATTAACAAAGTTACAATCCAAAGTCATGTTATATTATATTCGGCAATTATTTAAAAGTGTAATATCCATCCTTAGGTTTATAATAAAGGATTATCAGTGTGCCATAGGTACGTCAATATGGCACACTGATATTCTTCACGACACGGAATACCAATTCCGTGTCACATAAGTAAAGAAAGAAAGAAGAAATTAAGAATACAAATAGAAAATTCAATATTGCGGGATCCGTGCAGTATAACACGGGATTGTTTTGAAATTCAAAATGGTATAAATATTAAAAGGTGCTCCTAAGCGCTACTCCAGGGCATAAGCTAGTTTCAGTCAAATTGGTTATTTCTATTTTGCTATTCGGGGTGCAGAAAAACCTAATACATCAAAGATCATAAAAATGGTTCCAGCCGTACTTGGGTTATACTAAATTTTTAAATCCCACTTGTAGGCAAGAGTCTTCTCACAATAAAAAGGATTTGGCCATAGCCCACCACGCTACTGGTGAAATGCGGGTTGGCACTTGAAGGTTATACCTAGTAATGTTTATATAAAGGACTATACAAAGATTTATTTCAGTATAATATTATTAAGTGAGTAAATGAATTGATTTAAATAAAATAAAAATGGTGTAAATTAATATTATCAAAACTGAAAACAAACGGAGTGATGCAATGGAAACGCACAGTAGCGAGGAGGCGGGGTAACCGCGCCTCGGTACAAGAAAATAAATGTTCGAGGAACGCGGGCAGAGGGGGGTTATGGCCTGTCCCTGAGTAAGAGAGAGATAGCAACTATACATCTTTTTCATCTGCCCTACCGATAAATCCGGCAATTTAGGAAGGAAAATAGCGGAAAAATAATAAACATCAATCCTTATGGCATAAATAAATAACAAATTAATAAAACATGTTTTTGTGTTACTTAATATTTTACAAAACTTTATAAGACGTACCTAGTCGGTTTTTGAGCTGTGTTGCATTTCATGATACAATTTAGGATGGTGGGATTTTATACTTTTCTTGCATTTTTACAAATTGAAGACATTTTGAGATCGATCCGCAATAGGTAACTAGATATAAAAAAAATCATAAATACATTTAAGATTTTTTTTATATCTAGCTACCTACCTATTGCAATAACCTTTACAATTTACATATACATATTGCAATTACATAATGCAATATAGGTACATATTGCAATAACCTTTGATATAAAAACAGACTTCCTAACAGTAGACTACGAAAGGGCACTTTTTTACTTCGGGATAATCCATAATTCCCGCGGGATTTGTATAAAAAACAATTCAGGATTCATACATACGAAGGAAGCGGAAGCCACGGACAAAACTATAGATTGGATGTTATAAATAGTGCTTTTTGCCAGAAATATTTTTCTGGCTGAGGAAAGTATTTCTGCTCTATATTTTTTGGCAAAAGAAAGTTAACAGATAATAAAATCGTAGGTAAATAAGCACAATTGCAATTTGCGACCTGAATCGCTCATCCAACCTAATTTGAACTAAGATGTCAACGGAACTCTAACAAAGCGGAGTTCATGTTACGATGGATTTTTTTTAATTCTTAATTAATCATACCCTGGACTGAAATTTTTTAGGCAACCCACTTGCGATATATTTATTGACATATTTAATTGGATATAAAATAGTTTCCATCCAATAAGCAGCTCGGTGAAGGTCGACCTTACTTGGTCAACAAAAAAGTCACACCACAATGGTTTCATTCGCTCCAATCTATTACTATTCTGTAAGGATCCCTAAAATGTTTACTAGCGCCATCTATGATGCGTTGGCTTAAAGAAAGCTACATCTATCTATCGATGGATGGAATTAGTAAATACTTATATTTTACTCTCATCTCAAAATAAAATAAATAAATAATTGATTTATAAAATACTTTACTCATATAGAAGCGACGCGGACAAGTAATAATATTTTTTTAGCCACGGTACGGCTACTCAACAATAGATGGCGTTGCTTGAAGCTTTGAGGAGTATAATAATAATGTATGAAAGTTTCGTCTTGTCCAATTCACAGATATAATTGTATCTTACGATAGTCCAATAATTACTTAATGGCCGTAATCATAGATAATTCTACATATCACAGAAAACATATACTCTCTTGCTACATATGCATTATGCAGCATAGATGCAGTAAATAAATATTTTGTATTCGGTAGCTGTGGAATTGCGTTTTTGTTTTTTGAACTTATACGGAATATCATATTATACCATACCATTACCAATGATTTGATATTATGGATTTGACTTATATACGATTGATTTTACGATTACTAGGTATAATTTATTATGGTTTTCTGTTAATGATATCTATAATATCTCTACCATATCCTATACCTTGTCGAATTTACCAAAACCATAAAAAATATGACTCCTTCCGCCATCTATTGGCCAGTAGTTAAACTACCGAGCGAAGTCGGTCACCCAGATATTGATAATATAAACCGTTGAATGGCGTAATACGCTACGCTAAGAGGGTACGAAAGATGTGACGTCTATGTTGAAGGCTGAAGCCAAAAATTGCTTAAATACAGCGTCGCCCGTCGTACATTTTGGTACTGCTGACAGCACATACCGCTGTCGGACGCTTACATTAGCGCCATTTTACAGTTTTGACAAATTAAAAATCCGGCTTCAGGGCGGAGTCTAAAATTACATTCGTGACGTCACTAAGTGCTGATCCTTTATATCTTTAATCAATGGTCGCTGTATACAGGGAAACCATCTTTACTACTTTGTTGGATTTCTAATTATCTATTTATTATATAAATTTATCATCAACTTTCGTTTTACTTCCATTTTGTATCGATTGTTCAAAGTAGCAAAGTGCTGAATGGTGGTTTGGCATTTAAAATATAACCCAAACTAAAAGTAAAATTTAAATAAAAATACGATTATTCTGTAC
Source organism: Coenonympha glycerion (assembly GCA_963855885.1). Taxonomy (NCBI): domain Eukaryota; kingdom Metazoa; phylum Arthropoda; class Insecta; order Lepidoptera; family Nymphalidae; genus Coenonympha; species Coenonympha glycerion. Next base: position 2,412,677 of record OY979646.1, read on the forward strand.
AAAAATATTTTTAATGGGCAACTAGAGGTTGTTGCTACTTGACGGTGACGGAGATGACGCGCACGTCGTCGTAGGGCTTGTCGGTCTTGGGGTTGGTCTTGACGGCGCCGATGTTCTGCACCACCTCCATGCCGCGCACCACGCGCCCGAACACTGTGTGCTTGTTGTCCAGCCACGGCTGAAACACCAACCAATGTATCAACAGTGAACACACTTCACTGAGCTCTGTATACCTACATCTGTAATATTATACTACCAGCCTTAGCCATATGACTTATCCTGTCGTCGTAGAAATCTATTGATCGCTCATTTTGTTTAAATGGAACAAAATTAAAATAAATATGGGAATGACATAGGTAATATCCGACCGACCGACAAATTAAACACGTGACTTATGGAGGACAACTGTAGTTCATATGACATCATAGGTAAAGGTCATATGGGTAAGGCTGCAGGACTCATGTATAAAGGATGTTGTATAGCTAATTATGAAATGAGATTTCATTTACAGAGTTCGCAGTCAGATATTTATTTATTTATTTAGTAAAGAGAAATTAAAAATTAACAACAAACACAGATAGGACATGTACAAGGACATCTACTAAGGATACTTAGTAACTGTAACCATCACTTCCGATCTCTGTCAAAATGCATTGCTGTTGGATCCACGTCCAGCTTTGGTCATTCTCATAGTTGTCAGTAGGGATGGTCGTGCTTCACTTGTGTTCTGAACGGTACTCACAGTGGGTGCGAGGGTGATGAAGAACTGGCTGCCGTTGGTGTTGGGTCCAGCGCTGGCCATGCTCACGGTGTAGGGGTGGTCGTGCTTCACCTGTGTTCTGAACTCATGCTGTGTAGACGCCGGTACTCACAGTGGGTGCGAGGGTGATGAAGAACTGGCTGCCGTTGGTGTTGGGTCCAGCGTTGGCCATGCTCACGGTGTAGGGGCGGTCGTGTTTTAGATGAGGTCTGAACTCATCCGCAAATTCGCCGCCCCATATGCTTTCGCCACCCGTGCCAGTGCCTGAAGAGTAAAATATACATAAGTTTCTATGATTTATTGCGAAAACTTCGTTAGGCGCATTGGGCACATCCCCTACAGACTCACGGTGAGAAAGTTCGGCGAGAAGTTTCGCCGTAACTTCTGGGAAAAAACAAACAAATTGTGTCCACATTCTCAATTTTCTCACTTGTGATCAGAGAAATCCTTTGTTTCGGGCCAAAATGCCGACGCCATGTAACATGGGGCATACATCACCATGGTGAGTTGGGGCCCATTTCTGGATTGTGCCACACATGACAAGCGGTGTCTGGTGCTTCCGCACTTGGGCAATATTATTCTGGCATTAGTTGCCAGCGGGGCTGGACAAAGTAACAGTCGTTTAACGTTCACGACAGTAGATGAAAATGTATGGACAAACCACGTGACTGTAGAAAAACCACGTGACCGAATAGAGAGAAACATGCTGTTTTTTAAAAACTAGTGGAAAACATGCTGTTTTTGAAAATCGACTATGACAAAAATCGAAACGTTCTCCGTTGCCGTTCTCGCAAACGTTGTAGATAACCTTTAGCGCACTTCGCATGAGAATTCTGTTTTCATTTGTTTTCTACTGTCACTTGGTTTTTCTACTGTCGTCAACTTCGCATGAGAATTCTGTTTTCATTTGTTTTCTACTGTCGTCAACGCTTAACGCCAACTTTCTTTGTATCACCCTGCTGGTAGTGGAAGCTTCAGTCATCGTTTGAGTAAACAAGTGAGAACATTGTTTTGGGATAATATACGAAATAAGTTTTTCTTGGTTTCCTTGTTTCCCACTCACCGGTGGGGTCGCCGGTCTGCACCATGAAGCCCCGGATGACGCGGTGGAAGATGTGCCCGTTGAAGTACCCGTTGCGCGCGTGCCCGCAGAAGTTCTCCACCGTGCGCGGCGCGTCCTTGCCGAACAGCCGCACGTGAACGTCCCCCAGCGACGTGTGCAGCACCGCCTGCTCGTACAGCCGCTGAACACCTGCCACACAACACCAGCGCCTTTAGCCTCTGTTCACAACCGCATCTGTGGGCTCATGATTAATTTTCAGGGCGGTTTTTCAAGAAAGCACATGAATATTTGAAGATTACGGTAGGTCTGACAGTTACGTCCCTATATGAGGGGGGAGGGGGCGCGTTAAACCTCCTAAACCCCGATGACGACGGACAAACGGCACCGCAATGTTACATTAATAGTTTTTTTGGGTACCTTTAGGGCCGGTTTCCACCAGTGCGGAGCGGAGCGGAGTTGTGTTTGAGTAACCAATCAGATTTCGTCATTTCGACATCTCTTCTCCCCTCAGTTTCGGAGACGTCATAATGACAAAATCTGATTGGTTACTCAAACACAGCTCTGCTCCGCTCCGCACTGGTGGAAAGCGGGCCTTATACCGTTACTTAATACCCTTTGGTTACGGAAAAAAAAACCACAGAGGATTGCTTGCTGACGTACGGCGATTAATTTCTGTGTACCTAAGTCCTCATGAATTTGCTTTCTCTGCAACTCTGTATTCTTATAGCATAACACAAGTGTCAAGTACCTTGTCCTTCAGTCGCCGATATGATATCCTCCTTGCTCGGCTTCTCGTTGAAGATGTCGCGGTCGGCGTCGGGGCTCTTCACGTCGTCGGGGCTCCGGCGCGAGAACATGTAGAAGCGGTTCTTCTTGTACGCGGTGCAGAACAGCGTCGGGTCGGTCTTGATGTTCAGCAGCGTGGGGTTTTCCGAGCCCTCCATTTCGAGCGTCGTCGCCAGTTTTGGCTGATTTGTTCGACCCTGAAACAGACCAAAAAAAAAATTATTAGCAGAAGCATAATGAAGTTAACATCCCTTGATGCTCGTGTGTGCGGTGCATTGAGTGTAACTATATTGTGGAATTGTACTGTGATAGGAATTTCTCGGAGGAAATTCGCAGAAGAAACGTGCAGTAAGTCACGCGGTGGTAGGGCCAAGGGAGACCGCGAACAAGCAAGCGTGGCACCCTACAGTTGGACTGACGACATAATAAAACGGGTGACCTGGATGAGGAACGCTAATGACATGGTGTGGTGGCACTTGCCGAGCATGGCCACGCAGCGGTTGGTGACCAGGTTGATGAGCTTCACGCCCAGCATGGTGGAGTACGCCACGAAGTGAGAGTACCTGGAAGAGCGCCAGGTGCAGCGGGCGCAAGTTCTCCGGCTTGCCGAGCATGGCCACGCAGCGGTTGGTGACCAGGTTGATGAGCTTCACGCCCAGCATGGTGGAGTACGCCACGAAGTGAGAGTACCTGGAAGAGCGCCAGGTGCAGCGGGCGCAAGTTCTCCGGCTTGCCGAGCATGGCCACGCAGCGGTTGGTGACCAGGTTGATGAGCTTCACGCCCAGCATGGTGGAGTACGCCACGAAGTGAGAGTACCTGGAAGAGCGCCAGGTGCAGCGGGCGCAAGTTCTCCGGCTTGCCGAGCATGGCCACGCAGCGGTTGGTGACCAGGTTGATGAGCTTCACGCCCAGCATGGTGGAGTACGCCACGAAGTGAGAGTACCTGGAAGAGCGCCAGGTGCAGCGGGCGCAAGTTCTCCGGCTTGCCGAGCATGGCCACGCAGCGGTTGGTGACCAGGTTGATGAGCTTCACGCCCAGCATGGTGGAGTACGCGACGAAGTGTGAGTACCTGGAAGAGCGCCAGGTGCAGCGGGCGCAAGTTCTCCGGCTTGCCGAGCATGGCCACGCAGCGGTTGGTGACCACGTTGATGAGCTTCACGCCCAGCATGGTGGAGTACGCCACGAAGTGTGAGTACCTGGAAGAGCGCCAGGTGCAGCGGGCGCAAGTTCTCCGGCTTGCCGAGCATGGCCACGCAGCGGTTGGTGACCACGTTGATGAGCTTCACGCCCAGCATGGTGGAGTACGCCACGAAGTGTGAGTACCTGGAAGAGCGCCAGGTGCAGCGGGCGCAAGTTCTCCGGCTTGCCGAGCATGGCCACGCAGCGGTTGGTGACCAGGTTGATGAGCTTCACGCCCAGCATGGTGGAGTACGCCACGAAGTGTGAGTACCTGGAAGAGCGCCAGGTGCAGCGGGCGCAAGTTCTCCGGCTTGCCGAGCATGGCCACGCAGCGGTTGGTGACCAGGTTGATGAGCTTCACGCCCAGCATGGTGGAGTACGCCACGAAGTGTGAGTACCTGGAAGAGCGCCAGGTGCAGCGGGCGCAAGTTCTCCGGCTTGCCGAGCATGGCCACGCAGCGGTTGGTGACCAGGTTGATGAGCTTCACGCCCAGCATGGTGGAGTACGCCACGAAGTGAGAGTACCTGGAAGAGCGCCAGGTGCAGCGGGCGCAAGTTCTCCGGCTTGCCGAGCATGGCCACGCAGCGGTTGGTGACCAGGTTGATGAGCTTCACGCCCAGCATGGTGGAGTACGCCACGAAGTGTGAGTACCTGGAAGAGCGCCAGGTGCAGCGGGCGCAAGTTCTCCGGCTTGCCGAGCATGGCCACGCAGCGGTTGGTGACCAGGTTGATGAGCTTCACGCCCAGCATGGTGGAGTACGCCACGAAGTGTGAGTACCTGGAAGAGCGCCAGGTGCAGCGGGCGCAAGTTCTCCGGCTTGCCGAGCATGGCCACGCAGCGGTTGGTGACCAGGTTGATGAGCTTCACGCCCAGCATGGTGGAGTACGCCACGAAGTGAGAGTACCTGGAAGAGCGCCAGGTGCAGCGGGCGCAAGTTCTCCGGCTTGCCGAGCATGGCCACGCAGCGGTTGGTGACCAGGTTGATGAGCTTCACGCCCAGCATGGTGGAGTACGCCACGAAGTGTGAGTACCTGGAAGAGCGCCAGGTGCAGCGGGCGCAAGTTCTCCGGCTTGCCGAGCATGGCCACGCAGCGGTTGGTGACCAGGTTGATGAGCTTCACGCCCAGCATGGTGGAGTACGCCACGAAGTGAGAGTACCTGGAAGAGCGCCAGGTGCAGCGGGCGCAAGTTCTCCGGCTTGCCGAGCATGGCCACGCAGCGGTTGGTGACCAGGTTGATGAGCTTCACGCCCAGCATGGTGGAGTACGCCACGAAGTGTGAGTACCTGGAAGAGCGCCAGGTGCAGCGGGCGCAAGTTCTCCGGCTTGCCGAGCATGGCCACGCAGCGGTTGGTGACCAGGTTGATGAGCTTCACGCCCAGCATGGTGGAGTACGCCACGAAGTGTGAGTACCTGGAAGAGCGCCAGGTGCAGCGGGCGCAAGTTCTCCGGCTTGCCGAGCATGGCCACGCAGCGGTTGGTGACCAGGTTGATGAGCTTCACGCCCAGCATGGTGGAGTACGCCACGAAGTGTCCGCTGCAGTCGAACACGATGTTCGCGAGTTGCGCCGCTTCCGACTTGTCCAGATCGCGTTCTGTTGCCATTCTGAACGACGGAAAACAGTTTTCATTACCATTATTGTTTTTCAAATTCGATAATGTCTTCAAGCAGGATGTGTTGTCCTTGTCAGTAATGAGAAATGAATCAGAGACAAGGATGGTCACTGACTATGGAGATTGCTCAGAGTTACTCGGTGCCCAGGGGGCGATATTGGAGACAGTTGCGCTATTACTAGGCGATCAAATCAGACATGAGACCATAAAATCTGAGTATCCGACATAGTGTGTCCCATGATGCTGGTGGCGACCCCGCACTAGGATCACAATGTTGGCAACTCCTAAGGGTACTTGCACTTCCTTGGCCTGTAAAAAGTGTTGCATTATGTTATGGTTTTGACAGTTGGTGTTAATTACTTTACCGTCTCCCAAACTCCATGTTGGGCAGCTGCTGCGTGTGGTGCTGCAACTCCTGGAAGCGCTGCAGACTCTCGTCCAGCACCTTGTGCAGCTTGCCCGTCAGGAAGTGGAACACGCGGACCTGCCGTAAGGAACACTGTTACTACAAGTACTTTTTTCCTAATATCCTTGTATAACTCTGTCATCTTTATAAAATGAAAAGCCCAGACTACCTCATTCCCATTTCATTTCATTATATATTTTTTACCCTACGGATTTTATTAGTTATTGCCTTTATGATTTTAGATGGCGCGAACTAACCAATATTTAAGGTTTTCAGTTTTCGAAAACGATTTTATGGCTGTAACTCCTGATTGAGTTGACTAATGCCGGTTCCCAATTTTCTACCTATCTTCTATTTGCCCTACCAGAGATATCAAGGTGACATAAGCTCCGTACAAATTATGAGAAATTTCTCTCTAGTAAGGCAAACCATGGATAGATAGAATATTGGGATCCACCAATAGAAGCTAAAAGTTTTTATAGCTTGAAAGGAACTAAAGACCTCATTATTTGGTAGCAATTTGGACATAATTTGACTTCAGCTCCTGAAAAAAAAAGGGACATAAATCGCAGACAGATATAAGGCTTCGTTTCCTAGATTTAAGGGAAACCAAACTTACCTTTCTATCCAAACTAATAGAAGCCATCTTCTTCCCGTCCGGCGAGAAATCCAAAGCGGTCGGATACGTTTTGTTCTTCACGAAGTCGAACAGGTCCGTGTCCAGTTTGGACTTGAACTTGACGTTCCTGGGGAAGTTGTACTCGTATTTGGGGCCGGTCCAGTACTCCACGATGCCGGCCCTGTCCACCGAGACGGCGGCCTCGAACACGGGGTTGTACTTGATGGTGGCCACCTCGCTCTGGTGCAGCTCGAACGTGTGTAGCGGCGTGCCCGACGCCTGCGTGCCGTCGAATACGTGGATTTTGTTTGTCCCTTTCTCTGATCTAAAAGATGTCATATAGATTATGCATGAATGGTTAAGGACAGGGTTCTGGGTGAAGGAGAGTACGAAAGTAACATTGCAGATTATTTATTAATATCTGGGTGACTGAGCTTCGCTCGGTGGCCAATAGATGGCAGCAGTAGTCATATTTTTATTTTTCTGGTAAATTCGACATTTTCTAAAAATGAATCCTAGCTAGATCGATTTATTGCCCCCAAAACCCCCTGTATACTAAATTTCATGAAAATCGTTCGAGCCGTTTCCGAGATCCAGATTATATAGAAATATATATACAAGAATGGCTCGTTTAAAGGTATAGGATTGTTTGCCGGGCGAGATAGACTATATATGGCTATATTTACATAATCTAATTAATTTAATACATTTTGTCTGTTTATATCCTATACTCACACAGCCAGTGCAGAGATAGGATCCCCCGCCGAGTGCACCCACTCCGCGCAGTACGGCTCGAACTCGATTGATATCATGTTAATCATATCTGTAACAGAAGGAGACTTATGAAATACACACAAATAAAGTAATAAATAAAATAATCCTAATCGTCTTGTTTGTAAATTAATTTTGTCAGCAAAATAATTTAATACTAACTAGCAAACCCGGCGAACTCCGTTTCGCCACCACAGATGGCTTCCTTTTATGTAACATTTTTTTTTTAATTTTTCCTGAATTTTCTTGGCTATAAAAAATAAACCTCACGGAGCCCGAGACCTTTCCAACGAATGCAAAACCGTGTAAATCGGTTCGTGCGTTCTGGAGTTATAGCGTCAGGAAGAAAAACCCGACTTATTTTTATATAGTAGAGAAGAGAAGATAATTGTAATTTAATAGTAATAACAGTATTAAATTAACTTTAGCGTACTGCGCGTGACATGCGACAGCAGCAGCAGCAGTGAACAACGCTAAGCATCGAGTACATTCTGCTTTCATTTGTTTTCCAAGTTACTTTGCTAGCCCGGCTGCTAATTCTTGCATACCAAAGTTGACGACGTCAAACACCTTGACGGTTTTCTCCGTGGAGGCGGTGCAGAGCAGCGAGCCCGTGCTGTTGGCCGCCACGTGGCTGATCGGCGCCAGGTGGCAGCGGAAGTGCTTCACGAACTCTATGCCTTCCTCCTGCAACCAGCAGAAACGACTTGTATGGCGTCAAGGCGCCCCAGGAACACATCAAGAGAAAGTACCCAACGGGCGCCTATCCGCAATTCGATCTCCGTAACATTGATTAGGCTGTGGATGGTGGAGGAATAGCCTCCTTGCTTAAAAACTTAAGTAACGTGGATAGGTGAAATCAGACACCTAGATTCAAATATAATAGACTATATAATATGTTAGTTTAATTGTGATCGTAATCTCACAAACAGTTTCATGTACACAATTTTATTCAAAATTTTACATAAAACTCTTCATTTACCTCATATTGGCTCCTAATAGCTCCAAAAGTATATTAAATGATACTTTAGGAACCAATATGAGATGGATGGAGATTTTTTATTAATGACATGTTTCTGTGATATGTAGTTAATCTATACTATTCACGAAAAACTGAATAAAATTTGAACTTTGCAAGTGATAGAAAACGATGACTGATTGATTAACTTTTTTTTATTATAGGCTTGCACTTGACATCAATGAAGCCTGATGGAAAGCAATGATGAGGTCTAGGAAGGAGCGCGCTTGCCTAGAAAATGCATATTCACTCTTCAATTGAAGACACCCAGATTGTACTTGGCTGGGAACAAATTGGCATTAGGGAAAAAACTTTGTATAATTCAAAGTGGGAAAATGGAGTGAATCGGCAGGCGCCCGCTAGTAGTCAAATAAAGTAACTCCGAAAAACCTGCTTTTTCCAAAATTTCAAGTGTCCATCCTGACTGGCGGTGATGACAAAGTCAGTCTTGGTGACCACCACGTGGGTGACAACATCACGGTGCATGTAGCTCCTCTCATATGTCTCCGACGAAGGCAGGTTCTCCAGGTACAGAGATTCAAACTCCAGAACTGAAAAACATTATAAACAAATATTCATTATAACATGTCTGGTCGACGTCATCAGCGCTCGCGCAGCATCGGGCGGGCGCCGGCCGGCGGTAACCAACGAACGGCATTCGGCGTCCGACCGGCATCGATAGCATAACGCGCATTGTACTACTATTTCTCTTCTTTGTATCACCCTTATAATATGTAATACAAGTGTAAAATCAGTTTGCCTTTGATTTAAATAACAGTCCCGAATCTAAGTGTCAACAAACACTTACAAGAAAGACACAGATCAAATTTTACGAAGAGAAGTAAAGTATTGTCACACACTACTATTAACTTACTACTTACTTTGTTAGGGGTATTTACTTACCACTTCCAAGTTAGTACGTTAACATCTTCGGATGCATCATCACTTACCATCACGTGAGATAGCAGTCAAGTACTAACTTGTATAGTGTAAAAAAAACACATCACAATATCAGAAAGGTGAAAGTTAGTGTGTCTGTGTGTATGTTTTGTACTCCCTCTTAATTAATTTGGCTGTTTGAAATTGAAAAAAATGATATCTTATAGGGTTCTTTTAATCCCAGAAAAATTGATGGTTTCTACAGGATTTAACAAACATCAACAATCAACATTTATCAGGATTATAAGTTATAACAAACATCCAAAGATTTAAATTGCAAACATTAACAAACAACGATCATCATTATGATAAGGAAGAAAAACAAGCGTTTTGTAACATACCTTTGCGCTTCTTTGGTTTCGGTTCATTTGTTGACGCTGCCTCTGAAGGCATAGGTCCAATCCAGCCCTCCCCATCCTCTGGTTCATCGGGATTTTCTGGAGAATTGGGTCTTTTCTCTCCAGACATTATTTACAACCAAAATTCGTTTCACTTATTTAATAAAAAAAATTATTTTAAATTTTAAGTCTGCTACTTAATTACTATTTCTATTTAATATTTTCTATTCCTTATTAATTCTATTATTGTTATTTGTTTCATACCTACTTAATTATGATTTCAAATTATCAATTTACATTTATATTTATAACCTAAAAATCTGTGAACCATGGCTATTGGCTGCAGGCAAAGAGTTTATATATCTACAGTGCGACAAGGCTATTTTGGCGCGTGACTAAAATCAGAACTAACGCCGCTATCTTGTGCTTGATAGTTCGCTCTGTCGGTAGGTAGGGTATATCGCTACTGTATGTTGCGTTGTTACTGCTTAATATTTTATTTTCTTGCTGCCTTTGTGCTAAAACAGCGCCCCCTGACAATGTCATTCAAGTGCCAAGAGAGCCTTGTCGGACTGTAAAATACGTCCATGCCGATATTCATCACAGATGAATATGGTATGGAACATAATATGTGGAACGTGTGTGGAACGAAGAAACACATTGAGGTAGCAAAACGTAACAAAGTATCGAATAGCTTTTTTTCACACTTCTCCTATTTGTCACTAGATGGCGACAAGTTAAATTCCACATTCATTCATTCTATCATAGCCTTGCCTGTTGCATGCAGCGCCATGATGAGCGCCAAGACTTGTATCCATCTTATGCGCCACTTTACAGATTAAAAATAAACACGCTTTTATAGACGGGGTCTGTCCTTTCATTGTATGCTAGGTCTGTGCATGGTCTGTGTTATCTTCTATGGAATGAAAAAGGTTATAATATTTATTTAGAAAGTTGCCAGTTCTAGGGATAAAATGTCACCAAAATTATTAAAAAGATGCTTTTCAGTTTGCTTTTCAGTTACACACCATCCCACAATAACTGGTTGAGAGCAAAAGCGACGAATTGATCACGAATCACCGTATTCATCGAAGACAACTGGCATTTCCATTTCCCATGCATCATTCGAATTTTGTTCCAGAAGCGTACCAAAGTAATCGCAGAAATAGAACAAATAAGGGGTGAGACTTTAAATCGAGACTTTTTAAAGAGGGTTAAAGAGAAAGATAGAACACTTAAGAGTCTCCTCAAGCTATCACAAAGTTCAGGGCCTTATACCTGTTTTTTTTTTTTTACGATTGATAGGCTTGCGCTTGACCACAATCATATCCGATGGGCAGAAATAATGAGATCTAGGATGGAGCGCGCTTGCCTAGAAAATGCCTATTCACTCTTCTCTTGAAGGCACCCAGATTGTACTTGGCTGGGAACACGGAAGCTGGAAGGGTATTCCACACCTTAGCGGTTCGTATCAGGAACGTGGAAGAAAAACGTTACGTTCGAGTACGCTGGACATCAACCACATAAGGATGCCACTTCTCTCGACGTTTCGCGGTTCTGTGGTAGAAAGGTGAAGGAGGTACAAGGCTGTGGAGTTCCTGAGCACACTCTCCAAAATATATTCTGTTAAAAACCGCTAAAAAGGCAACACTACGTCAGTGTTCTAAACTGAGCAGTTTTGCCCGGGTTTGCGATTCCTTCTTGATTATTCTGCGTGCGCGGCGATCAACCGAGTCCAATGCACCGAGCTGGTATTTGGGAGATCCATCCCAGAGGTGACTGCAGTACTCCATGCCAGAACGAACCTGAGCTTCATACAGTGTCAGAAGCTGTTCGGGCGTGAAGTACCGCTTAACATTGTTCAGGATGCCAAACTTTTTGGCGGTTGTTTTTGCCTTTTCCTCGATGCATTTCCCAAAATTGAGATTGAGTGAGATTTTAATACCCAGGAGGTCGATATGATCGCTATTTGGTACGGATACATTTTGAAAAGTGGGAGCCAAGGTGAAGGGACTCTTTTTTGCGGTGCATAAGCACGCTTGCGTTTTGGTGGCGTTAAACTTGACTAAATTTGCGTCACCCCTCTTAGACTCTTCATTAAGAGTCAAGTTAACACGATCTACCAATGCCTCTCTTAGCCCGAGTGTCTCAGCACCGCTGGCTTTAGAGCTAGACATGTATCTCTCCAAGACAGTGCTGTCATCTGCATAACCAAATAAACCGGGTTTAAGCAGATCGTTGATATGCACCAGGAATAATGTCCCGGATAGAACTGATCCCTAAGGTACACCGGCATTGACAGCCATTAGGTCTGAAGAGTGACCGTCAACGACCACTCGAAAAGACCGTTCCCTCAGGAAATCAGATATCCAGCTACGAAAGCCAGCGGGTATTCATTATGCTGGGAGTTTGCTGAGCAGGCTGCCGTGCCAGACTCGGTCAAAAGCCTTAGAGATATCTGTTCGCAAAAGTTAATTGTTACTAATAACTTAGAATACAAGAGCGAGGTCGGGACTTTAGGGCACTCTGATTCGGATAACGGATAGGTTACGAAGAGGATGGTGGGGTCTGCAAGGCCAAGGATATTTTTTGTATGAAATCGATAGCTTTTGTTTTAAGCAATACACACACATCAACACTAATATTTTGTCTGTATTTTACTAACTTTTAGAGTTACTATTGTTTAAACATAACAAAACTTAACGCGCCCGCAATTGTGGGCTATTTGATTCAATTTGAATGAAATTGGCATGTAGATTATATTTTATAACACGGATGGCGCTTATATTATTTTAGTTTATATACTAAGAAAACCCACGTTTCCCGCTGAACTTTTAAAAACAAAAATAAATCCTACTTCCTTAAATTGTTACTTCCTTTTAAATTACACGAACTACTACTGTTCATAATTATTTAATAGGTGCGCCATGCGATTACGGCAAGTAGTATAATTGATAAGAGATTTCGAATATCAGTATAAAATATGGACGACGTAACTAGGTTGAAATCTGCAAGGAATGAGTCGCTATCTCGAGCTAGATATAGATCATCAGCTGAGGTGACTAAAAGAAAACGAAGATCATCAACATCGTCTTCTTCACTAAACTCAACAGATTCTGAGGCAAGAGCAAAGTGGCGCCGTAAAAGCATTAAAGAAACACATTCGGGTATGTCACCAGCTTAATAAGTAAAAAATATTCTTATCTAATATTTAATCATGTGATAAGATTTCCACAATCATAATTATAGCTTTTAAAATTTTTACGAAACATGCTTGAAGTAACAAGCAAGGTATTTAAAATTAATAATAATATATAAAACTTATCTTTTAAATATTTTGAGTTGATACTATGGTTTTTTTTCATTTCGTGAACGTCCAAAACGATTTCGCAACTTATCGTTGTACATTTTTATTACTGGCAATAAATTACTACATAGGATATAGAGTTTTCTGTTCTTTTTTTATTGTTGGTTGTCTAGAGCTCTAGACTGTCTATGTTCAAAAATGTCTTTTACGGATTCGTAGTGATGGTGGCTGGCTTCCTTGCAAACATAGCGTCATAAATTACGTACAATTTGTAAAAAAATTCATTAATATTCGGTCTCAAATCGATCGTAGTTATAGTGATATAAGTGCTTAAGAAGTTTTCATAGCAAACAGGTAAGTGATAAGTGGAAATATGTGCTATAAACCGTGGGCTGCCGGTGCCCTACACGTGGTTTGCCTTTATTACCGCGTACTTTCATTGGATATCTGTTTTTTCCAAGTCTACGACGGAATATAGTGTGGAGGCGAACGTCTATTGTATTTTTATGTTCAATTGACTTATTTTTCAGTCAGCGGACCGTGTTTAGGTTGTTTGGTGAACGTGGTTGTTCTGACATAGGTACATCGACAACCGACACGCATTAGCTTTTTTATTTAGAAACCGAGGTAATTTGTTTTCAGGAGCAGCTTTTTCAGGTTGTATGCCGATATTTGAGACGTTAGTGAACATTACTTATTTCGTGCGGCCTTATTTACTTTGCTATGTAGGGTGTTACTATTTGGTACTATGCCATGTAATCAACTTTTCTTTTTTCCTTATGACGCATCTAAATGTCATAAACGCTGTTGGGAAAGTGCTATTAATTGCCGCAGTGAGATTCGTCACTTATTGACACTGATTCACGAACTTCTGATGTGAACTTAATGTGCTGCCCATTTGAATGATACCCCTATAACCTTGCCAAAGTAAATATTCCATTTAAAAACTGTCGAAATACCACCAATATCACCAAACTGAATATGTATGTGCACTGTAAAGTAATGTGTATGTACTAATAATATTTACATATATGTATCTAAGCTAGAACACAAATAGTAATTTGCTAAATAACTTTCCCATGTATTAGTTATTATCATAAACTTTAATGACTTCATAACAACAACTTAATAGTATATTTAATTTATTACTGTGTAAAATATTATTGAAATGTTTACCTATATCATAATATCTTTGTAGCAGTAGATAGGTACTTGTGTTTTTAATCAAAGATGTTCAACAATATTGACATAAATGAAAGTAAAATTATGCTTTCTTTGCAGTTAATTTTGTTAAAATTGTTAAAGACTATTTTGAATCATTATGAGTAAATTACAGGTAGGCAAATAATAACTGACATTTTGTATACAACATGTAGGTTAATTGCCCTAATTAGCCGAAAGCCTTAAGTAGGGAACAATGTATAGATGCATGAAAAAATATCATAAGATGTATAGATGCATAAAAAAATATCATAAGATGTATAGATGCATGAAAAAATATCATAAGAAGTGTAGCTCATATTATCCTGAGGGAACTATAGGGAGTTCAAAAATGTACCATACATTTAAAGTGACATCCCTAAAATCATGTAGTTAAATATCAATGAACTGGGAATAATGAAAAAGATGTGAGGTTTGTCCAGATCACAGTTAGGGTTGCTTAATCTTATTTATCTAAATGAAATAATATTTTTTATATTGAAAATAAAATAAAACAATTGGGACTTCTTATCATGTTATTGTGTTTCTAGGATAATGTTAAAAGGTTAGCTGCGGGCACACTATATGAATTAACCCACACCTTGTATATGTATAATAGACTTGTATAATAAAATTTAATGATTCATGTATGCAGACATAGTTATTATAAACATTTAAGACATCTTTTATTCTCAACGTAACAGTAAACAGGCACTTTTGTAATTACTCGTAACAAGTTCAGAACATCTGTCCTCACCTGTCCAGTTAACTTTAAAAGTAAAAAAAAGCTATAACTGAATCTGTTTCACAGTTGCACCTGTTTCTGAACTGAACTTTCAAAATGTACCACTAACACAGATAACTTAGATATACCTCCAAGTTAGAAAGTTATCAACAAAATCATAGTAGCCAACTGGATATGTAAGAAAATGATTGCAACTTTCACTGTGTAGTTTTGTTTTTCAATAGTTTTTGGACACATTTTGTAGTGATTATTTTTCTTATTCATATATTTTGAAATTAAACACTGGAAAAGGTGAGATTTGTAATTATATTTCGTTTTTCAAAATCACAGACACAAAATTTCTTTATGCTTTGCAACTAGGTAATTGAGAATAAAAGAAAATTTTATCCAATCATGTGTCTGCTTCAGAGAGAATTGAGATTTTATACCCAAATTCATGATGTTTAAATTTGAAAGTAATCAATAATTATTCTTAGTTTTCAACCTGCAGGTCACTATTGCTTAAATAGCCCTTTTATGCAGTTATCTACTAAAGAAATACCAAAATATTGAAACTTGTCTTAATTACATTTTTATTTTGAAAGTTGTAAAAATGTTCTTTTTATTTATCAAATATTATACTGTAATTATTAAATTACCATGACTGAATTTGACATTTTTTTTGTAACAATTCAGCCTGGTTGTGGAAGTGCAACCAGTGTTACTCATAATTATTTCCACAGTCTTATCATGTCCTATGGGATCTTACTATGGGGAAATGCTGCTGACATTCAATCGATCTTTTTTGCAGAAAAGGGCTGTCAGTGCTTTATATAAACTAAAGTCTAGAGAATCTCTCTGTGACAAATTTAAGAGAGGTTGGTATTCTTACAGTAGCTTCATAGTACATATACAGTAATGTCATATTTGTTCTTCAAAATATCAATACTTATAAGCGAAGAATTGACATAAGTCATAGACCAATCAGACATGGAGGGCATAATCTGGTTGAATTATCACACCGCTTGTGCAGAGTACAAAAATCCTTTGTGGGGTTGAGTATATGCTTTTATAATGTGATCCCGAAGGCAGTTTTGGACATACCTATACATAGGTTCAAACAAACTGTCAAAAATCATCTTCTAAGTAAGGGTTACTATACAATAAATGAATTTTTAAATGACAAAGACCGTTGGATCTAAGTGTATATTCCGTCGGCCCACATGATGCTTATACAATGTGATACAAAACTTGTAAGAAACAAAATTGTAAAAAAATCATTAAAAAACAAGTGCCTAGTTTCTTGCCGGTTCTTCTCAGTGTAGTGCTACTTTCCAAACGAGGCGGTAGAGTCTGACATTCTGCAGGTGCCTGTAAGTTAGGCCTATGTGAAAGAATAAAAAATTTTGAATTTTGTTCTTGGCAAGAATCCAATGTTTGCATGACTTTACTGTAGGGCTATTCAAATAACGTTTCCACATACTGAGTGATGTGAATCAAGTAATACAATAAAAAATTAATACTGAAAAATTAACTTTACGTCTATTGATTTCAGTGTAAAAATTTATGTATTTCAACATAGGAACTACATTCTTTCCACCTTAGCACGCAAAGTAAATCTAATTTTACGATTGTCGACCATGTTGCGTTTGAGAATTCTGCTCATCATCATTTATGTATTTCATCTGCACAGCAAAACAATTTGTTTGGTAGTCTACATTTAAAACAGCTATCTTTAAAAGTGCCTCTTTCAAAGTTCAATCAAGCTCATATTATCATATAAATGGTAGTTTCTTTGGAAACTTAGAGGTTTCTTTAATTTTTCCTTTCAATCAATAATAATCAAATGTGGATAATATTTCAGAAATTAATTCAAAAAACTATTTGTTAATAAATATAAAAAAAAAATTAATCCATTTAGTAATCTTATCTGAAATCCCTCAACATTTCAATAAAATCTATCTAGCTTCACCTTGTAATTTTCAATGGATTGCCTCCTAAGTAGTGTTACATGTAATAATATTGATAAACACCTTATCACATATAAGTATTTAGATCGCGAGTTTGTCTGTGGTTTTTTTTTGTAAAATTCAAAAGGCATATCGAACTGTGTTGTGAATACCATGTTTTTACTTCCCTGACTTGCGCCCTTCAAATTGAAAAAGTAATTAACACTTTTTACTGCATTATGGCCTAAAATATATGTAGTCTGACCCACATTTTGTCCTCTGCCGGTCAAAATATAAAAATACAAAAAAACTAATTTTAAATAGATTGCGCTTATATCTGCTATAGATCCATTGGATCGATTCCACTTGATATGGCTCTTATCTGAACGTAAAGTGTACTTACATAATGTTTAATTTTATTCTGATACTATTCTAGAAAATGTGACGGTAAATTTCTGTGAACCAACAATATCAGAATTAGTTGCAAGAATTAATAATAGTTAAGTTCAATCTAATTGTAGAATCTATAATAAATACAAAATTGCAGCTGTTCTGCAGGTCTTTGGCAGTTTGTAGTAAACATTAGAGGCTTTTGCAACTACTGGGTGAAATGCAATTTTGATAAACATTAAATTTTCCTTATATCAGAATTAGTTGCAAGAATTAATAATAGTTAAGTTCAATCCAATTGTAGAATCTATAAGAAATACAAAATTGCAGCTGTTCTGCAGGTCTTTGGCAGTTTGTAGTAAACATTAGAGGCTTTTGCAACTACTGGGTGAAATGCAATTTTGATAAACATATTAAATTTTCCTTATATACCAAAGAATTCAAGCAAGACTATATTACAAACTCATGTTAACGGGGTCTTTTCCCTGTTTCTAGCAATTTCTCTTCTTTTCCAAACCGGTTTAAATCATGAATAAGTATATTTTTGCATCGAAAAAAATATATGTTGTAGATACATTCTCTATCTAGTACTCAAAGTTAAAATAAATGCTTAAAGCTAAACTTTTCTCGATCATAAAAAAAAATGAAAAAATATCGATTTTGACTATTTATTCCACTTTGTGCCTAAAGTTTTTAACTAAATTTAAAAATATATATATGAAAATAAAGCTGAGTGAATTTATCAGCGGTTCGTGTAAAAAAAAAAATTTTTTTCAATCAAGCATAGCTCAAGTCTGTTTTCCAACGAATACGGTCACGCGCATCCTCTAGCGGGGGTGCGCCAGTCGTCCGACGGACTCTATCGAGGTAGGACGTACGCCAGTTTTGCCAGGCCACGCTGTCCCGCGGTTAAATTTTCAACTTTATATTTTTTTTTGAAAAATATTATTTTGTAGTCACTAAAATTTATAATTAGCTGTAAGTTAATAAGCATAGTACCTATGTACTTACTTTAAATAGTTCTTCGTACAGGGGTCTGATTACCCAAGAAAATGTATTCAACGTTATCGTAATCGTTTGCTAATTCTGCCCACCTATTGGCTGACGTAAATCAGGGAACCAATCAGCGGGCAGAGTTTCTAAATGATTACGATAACGATGAATACGTTACAAGGGGCAGATTTTAGCTTTTTTAATATTATCTCGATTAGAATATACTAATATTTGGATTAGATTTGTTTACAATAGCCATAAATAAATTTTGAACAAGAAAAATAATAATTATTATTATAGGTTTATTTGTAGTAGTAACAATGTGAACACAGTTTAACAACACACAGTAAGGCGAAGTAGTTGCTGTTTGTGGCTTTAGTGAGACTTGAGCCTCGATACTTATAAACTTCATCAAGTCCATTTCATAACGTTGACGTAAGACAAGTAATCAACTAATCAACCGAGTTATAAACCTGATAATTACACATCTATTTATTTATATGGAAAACCTTTTTAAAGAAACTACGAAATAATATTAAAGGATAAGCGTATTTGCTAAGGGATCACACTGTTAATATTATCAATTAGTTATTAGATATTTCATAGCTATTTCACCTAACATTGTATGGGAAGCATCGGCGGATCCAGGGGGGGTGGTTTTGTCATGGGGGGTCATATAATATTTAATTGATTTATGGTTGATTCTATTTTATATTTTAGTATCAAACGCATTATTAGGTAACGAAAATATTGAAAATTTGAATTTCACCTCGCCACCGCGACCTTTTAACTGTTGAGCTCCTGATTTCCCAGGAAATTTCCTGATTTATCAACAATTCTCCTTATTTACTGATTTTATTAATTAATCTCAAGTTATATTTGTATCTAAGTGTCCTCCACGGCGGATTTTCACGAAATGACCTTGATTGCACGGACGTATACAAGGTCATTTCAGGTCGCCAATTTGAGCTCGCTTCACTCGCATATCTAGTTATCAAGATATGTATGCCCCCAGAACCTTTATTATGTTGTGACTTTTTCAGTAAAAAAAAAAAAAAACAGAAAATTTCGTGCTCGCTTCGCTCGCATATCCAGTTATTAGAATAAAGTTCGTGTTCGCCTCATTCAGGACTATTTGCAATTTCAAGACGTTATTCCGCCTAAAAATTATTATATTATTTAAATTAAAGACTAAAGATGGACCACACTATTAAAAGAAGTAAAAAAACCTAAAAAATTTGAGCTCGCTTCGCTCGCATATCTGGTTATCAAAATATAATATATAAAGTTCGCGTTCACTTCATTCGGGCATATTGCGATTTTAAGAAGTTATATGTCGTCTAAAAAATATGATTATATTATTTTTATTAAAAATGGATCTCACTGTCAAACCATGTTAAATTAAAGACTGTAATAAATAGTGATTTATCCTGCGAAATAGTAAAAAAATTGAGCTCGCTTCAATCGCTTATCCAGTTGTCAGGATACATAAAGTTTGTGTTCGCTTCATTCAGGACTATTTGCGATTTCAAGACGTTATTTCACCGAAAAATTATTACATTAATTAAATTAAAGATGAAAGATGGATCACATAATAAAACAAAATAAAAAACGTAAAAGATTTGAGCTCCCTTCGCTCGCATATCCAGTTACCTAAATATATAATAATTATAAAGTTCGCTCGGGCATATTTGTGATTTTAAGACGTTACTACGCCTAAAAATGATTATATTATTTTTATTAAAGGCGTATCTCACTGTCAAGCCATGTTAAGTTCAAGACTGGAATAAATAGTGATTTATCCTGCAAAATCGTAAAAATTTTGAGCTCGCTTCGCTCGCGTTCATTCTAACCTGTTCCGAAAAATCTAATCGTGGCTAAGAGCTATAATAGTTAAAAACATCTTAACCATACTGGTTAAGACGTCACCACGTCCGAAAAATGCACCCATTGAAGTAGATGAAGTTATAATGCGTTTCGGAAATAATTTATACAAGTACAACGTGATTTGTGAGTCTGTACTCGTACTCGTATATAAGTAACGTGTTTACAAGTATCAATTTCAATGTCTTAAAAACTTAAAAGCGCTAAATAATACGTAGACATAACTATATAAGTATGTATAATTTGTTATATTGAAATTGTAAACAACATCCGTCAACTTAAACTAAGTCCTACTGTATGTAATTATGCCGTGTTCCGGGACAGCGGATGGGGTCACTGCGCTCAAGCGGCGCTCGATGTCCATTTACTTTCGTACGCGAGAATTTTGGGGGGCGGGAGGTAGCCCGCAAATACCTATAGTTCCGGGAAAACCTAGCCTTAAGGAGCACACCGCGGGTGTGCCCGCGAAGTTCAAATTTTTTGTGGTTTTTCGCGATTTTTAAGCTAATAACACTTAAGAGGCTTATGGCAGTCAAATTGCGGGAATCCCAATATCATCTTCACGTGTTTATATAAAAATCTGCTCGAAAGTGTCGAGTTACTCACATAAAACTCTATACTCGGACTAATTTCCTAGGATACACATTTTTATGCAAAAATTTTGAAAATAACATAAGATAATACTGCCATTCCCAAAGTTTGGACATAAGCTTAGTATGTCTAATTAGTGTGAAATTGCAAAAAAAAACACGATCCAAAAAAAATCCAAATTAATTGCTTGTGAGAGTACATTTCTAAGAGCACTCACTCAGGAAATTAGTTTGAGTATCGAGCTTAAAATGAAAACTCTCAAATCTCGGACACATTCAAGTAAAATTTTTTTTATAAACACTTGTCGATGGTACTGGAATTCCCGCAATATGATTGCCATAGGTCTAGTATGTCCTAGCTTACAAATCGCGAAAAATGACAAAAAATATAATTTCGCGGGCACACCGTCGCATGCCCCTTTAGAATAACAGACAACCTCTTATAGAGTTCAAAGATTGACTGTTCGCGAATTTATACACGAGTATGACTACGCATTCAGTTAGCCATGATCTTGTCGCATAGGCCGTTTATAAGGACAGGGTCAAGCGCAGACTCGCACGACACGATCGAGAGTGCGAAATATTAATGGCGTATAAAGCCGTATTTTAGCGAACTTTAGTGAAGTTTAAAAACTTTTTAATTTAAACGTCATGTATAAATAGTTAGTCTGTTAGTCTTTAATCTAAAATCTTATAAACAGTATAAGCATTTAGTCATAGAAGCTTTTCATAATGAAAAGCGAGCATTTTTTAAGCATAATATTAACAGCAAAATTCAATTTCCTAAGGTATTGTGGCAAAATTTAAAAAGTACAGTCTTGCCTAAAAAATCTGACCAATTGCCAGCACATTTCACTATTGCGGATGCAATAAATGATCATTTCCTTAATATTCCTGGTTCTAATTTCATCCCATTTTCTGAGCTTACTTACTATGAGTTTAATAAACTGAAAGTTAACACTTTTTCTCTGAACATTGCAACGGACACTGAGATTTTTAAAATTCTTAAGCGGTTACATTCAAATGCTGAGGGTACGGATAAAATAACTTTAGATATGATCTTGATGACACTACCACAAAGTTTGGACTCTATTCGTTCCATTATAAATTTATCCATAACCTCTTCAGTCTTCCCGGATGATTGGAAAGTTGCTTTGATTCGACCCCTTCCAAAAATCCTTGATCCTGTCACGCCTAAAGACCTACGGCCCATAAGTATTCTACCTTGCTTATCTAAAATATTGGAGAAGGTGGTATACTCGCAGGTATCAGCATATCTTGAGAAGGAGCAATTTTTGCCGGAATATCAATCGGGTTTCAGGGCTGGCCGTGGTACTGTGACGGCACTCTTGGATGTAACCGATACTATTCTTAGAGCACAAGATGGGGGCATGTGTACGTTATTAGTGCTTTTGGATTTTTCACGAGCATTTGATAGCATTAATATAGCACTTTTATTAACAAAGTTATCCTACTATGGCTTCTGTGTTGATGCTGTCAGGTGGTTCGATTCTTACTTGAATAATCGTACGCAGTTTGTTGAGATTACGCACGAAGATGGGAAGAGGTTTCATTCGGCTTCAGCTCCTGTTACTAGAGGTGTGCCGCAAGGTTCAGTGCTAGGTCCTCTCTTATTTATTTTATATTGTGCGGATGTTGTAGACCAAATTATTCACTGTAAATATCACATCTATGCAGACGACTTGCAACTTTACTTTCACTTCAAGGCCGAGGACATTCCAGAGGCTGTACGTCTGATCAATGAGGACCTCAGTCGGATCGCTGACTGGGCAGATAGAAACTCTCTCGTGCTCAATCCCACCAAGTCAAAATATATGTTACTAGCAGATACCCGCGGCTTTGCACGCGTAAATTTTAGTTTTCCCTATTCCCACGGGAACCATCGATTTTTCCGGGCTAAAAGCCTTTGTGTTAATTTAGGCCGAAATCTTATTGTATCTTATATCTTATTGTATTTCTTCCGCATGAATATCTGATTTCTAACTATTTTCTTAGAAACCATGGATTTTCCCGGTATAAAAATTAGCCTATGTATATTATTAATCCAGGATAAAACCTATCCCCGCGTGAATATCTGTTTTTCTGTTTTCCCGCGGAAACCACGGATTTTCCGTGATATTAATTAATTGCCTTTGTATTAATCCAGGATATAATCTAACGTCATTCTGCATTTCAGCCAAATCAGTTCAGTAAGTAAGGCGTGAAGGAATATTTTTCCCCCGTGGATATCTGTTTTTCACTTCCAACATAGAAACCATGATTTTTTTCCGGGATAAAAAGTAGCCTAGGTATTAATTCAGGACATAAACTATCTCCATTCCAAATTTCGGCCAAATCGATTCAGTAGTTGCGGCGCGGCGTGAAGAATATTTTCCGCATGAATTTCGGTTTTTAACTAATCCCACGGGAACCTTGAATTTTTTCGGGATACAATTCATCTCCATTCCAAATTTGAGCCACATCGGTTCAGTAGTTGCGCCGTGACCGAATATTATCCCTGCGTGGATTTCTGTTTTTCACTATGATCAAATAAGCCATGAAATTTTCCGGGATGAAAAGTAGCCTATGTATTAATCCAGGATAAAATCTATCTCCTTTCCGAATTTCAGTCATATCAGTTCAGTAATTACAGCGTAAAGTAGTATTTTTCCCGCGTGAATATCAGTTTTTCAGTTTTCCCGCGGAAACCATTAATTTTTCCGGGATAAAAAGTAGCCTATGTCTTAATTCAGGATAAAATCTATCTCCTTTCAAAATTTCAGTCATATCAGTTCAGTAATTACAGCGTAAAGTAGTATTTTTCCCGCGTGAATATCAGTTTTTCAGTGTTCCCGCGGAAACCATGGATTTTTTCGGGATGAAAAGTAGCCTATGTATTAATCCAGGATAAAACCTATCTCCTTTCCGAATATCAGTCATATCAGTTCAGTAATTACAGCGTAAAGTAGTATTTTCCCGCGTGAATATCAGTTTTTCAGTTTTCCCGCGGAAACCATGGATTTTTTCGGGATGAAAAGTAGCTTATGAATTAATCCAGGATAAAATCTATCTCCTTTCCGAATTTCAGTCATATCAGTTCAGTAATTACAGCGTTAAGTAGTATTTTTCCCGCGTGAATATCAGTTTTTCAGTTTTCCCGCGGAAACCATTAATTTTTCCAAATAAAAAGTACCCTATTTATTAACCCAGGATATAATCTATCTCCATTCCAAATTTCATCCAAATCGGTTGTGTACTTGCGGCATGTGATTTTTTTTCCGCGTGAATTTCGGTTTTTAACTTATCCCACGGGAACCATGAATTTTTTCGGGATGAAAAGTAGCCTATGTGGTAATGCAAGATATAATGTACCTCCATTCCAAATTTTAGTCAAATCGGTACAGTAGTTGCGGCGTGAAGACGTATTTTAACTTGATAAAATCCAAACTTTGGACCCCTGTTTCACCCCCTTAGAGGGTGAATTTTGAAAAATCCTTTCTTAGTGCTCCCCTAGACCTCATTAGGTATCTGTGTGCCAAATTTGGAGTCTCTAGACCCAGCGGTTTGGGCTGTGCGTTGATATGTCAGTGAGTCAGTTTCTTCTTTTATATATTTAGATTTGGAACTTCCAAGCAGTTAGATGGGTTGGGTCAACGTGCGAGTGTTAGTATAAGGGGTAAATGCTTAGAAAGCGTTAGATTCGCGCGTAATTTGGGGCTGCTTATGGACGCAGGATTGAGGTTCGAGGAACACGTAGCAGAGGTGGTGCGTAATTGTTTTTATAGACTAAAGATCCTCTACAAGGTTCGTAAATATCTTTCTTTAGAGGTGCGTTTGCAGTTGGTGGAGGCTTTAGTGCTTATCAAAACTTAATTATGCTGACGTTGTTTTCGGGCCTCGGTTGCTGTGCCGAACCAAGCGCCTCATACAGCGTGTTCAAAATGCTTGTGCGAGGTTTTGCTTCGACATTCCTCCTAGAACACATATCACTCCTTTTCTTAATGATCATCGGTTGTTAAAAATGAGGTCTCGGAGAAAGCTTCACCTCGCTGGTCTGCTGTTCAGTGTGCTTAAGATAGGTAAACCTTTATACCTACTTAATAAATTGAACTGGGTGAGTGACAGCGACAGGAGTACCCGAAGCTGTCGTAAGCAGCTCCGGGTTCCCTCTCACCGCACTGCCGCTTTCAGAGGCTCTTTTACATACTCCGCCACAAAATGTTGGAACAATATTCCACCTCCAATTAAAACCACAAAAAGTAAGTTGGGCTTTAAAAAAAGGCTCAAGCAATTCCTCCTTACTAAGCAGCTTGAATTTCAAGATCATGTGGCGGAGTTTTCGTTTCTTTAGTGGAATGTATATATAACACATTAGTATATATAACACATTATTATTATTATACTCTTTTCTTATCATATTATTGTTATTACTTTACTATTATTATATTATTGAAATGCCTTTACTTACTCTTTTTCACTGTTTTAATTTTTATACCTACTTTAATTTATTTGTTTTAATTTTTTCCTGCGCGTTTTTGTGTACACGATCTTTAGTTCGTGGCGTCACCCTGTCAAGGGCTCCAACTGAAAATCAGCGCTGTGTGCTCTCATGCTTGCATGGGGCGCGCAGCACTATGCTGAGTTGGGGCCCATTTCTGGGTTGTGCCACACATGACAAGCGGTGTCTGGTGCTTCCGTCACTTGAGCAACAGTCTAGTATTTGTTGCCCAGGTGGTGGAAGCTTCAGACAACGTTTTAGTACATGAGTGTGTACTTTTGTTTTATGTGTGGCATAATGTGTGGAAATAAAGATATTTTTCTTTCTTTCTTTCTTTCTTTCTTTCTAAAATCGCTGAGAAGCAGAAACACGATTGGATAAAATTTTCTCGATGTTGTTTTTCAAAATCTGAGTTTTTCTCATTTTTATCGGAAACTACAATGGATGTTATTGTAATTTTTGTTTTAATTTGTTGGTAATAATAATATCTAAAAACGATGAGAAACAGATTTTTGATAACTTGCTTTGTTTTTGAGTAATTAGGTAAAAGGTTGTTTTTCTGTTGTATTCTTCCGCGACGCTGCATGTCGCACCCATCAACGTATCCGTGAGAGTGAGAAAGACAAAAATAAATTCAATAAATCCCCTTAAAATCAAGTTGCCTTATCGCTTGTATGAGCGTGGCCGTGAGAGAGAAAGGGACGCCGCGAGAGGACGATGACCGTACGAAATCGACTTCGGTGTATCCGTGACCTTAGATCCGCTAATGAATGACGTTTGCATATTATGGCCGCTCAAGGTTTTTTATCGCTGTGAGATTCGCTAATGTAGATACCTACTTTTAAGTTACTCGTGTCAATTAGTACTATAGTCCGACCGCTGAAAGAATATAATCATGATATTCTACAGTTTAGATGATATACATACATATAAACATACCTACCTTATTTTAAACAACAACTGCATATTTAGTTACAGGTTTAGAGATATTCTCAAGAGAAATACAAAATTTGAATGATTGAGAAATTAAATTTAAGTAGTTAAGTTGACAACATACATATTATATTTAGAGATAAGTCACGATCCATCAGGAATCAGGATCAGCATTATTTCAGCGGACGAACTTTAATTACTTATAAATTTAAATATGCATCAAAATTTCACTCGCGGCTGGGAGCTCTTCCACTGAGCTACGCGAGACTGTCTCACCACGACTAAGTATTATTAATTACTTAGTATTATTTGTATTTCACTGTACAGAGTCTGCTTTTTACGCACACACACGCACTAAAACAACCAATTAAATATCTCATAATAAAATTGTTTGTATGTTTGATAACAAAAAGCCGGACTTTCGACGAGATTCGAATATATGTATATATGAATGTTTGCTTTCGTTTTCTGGCAGTGTAAAATTGATTATACTGCCAGAAACAGAATACTTGAACCTATAATTTGACTAAATTGTAATTACTATCATTTCTTTCAATCAGCAGGTTATTTAATTAGTATTGAATGGAAGCAGGCGTTATTTTGCGGAAATCCATAATTCTGTATATGCAATATGTATGTCTGTGGTGCAATATGCAGGAACACTACCCACATGAAACACCACACACAATTTTCTATCACTTTCTTCGACGCACGTTTCGTCCCGACACCGGGACATCTCCTGAGGATGATGAACAATGAACAAATTGATCTGTCCTGCTATTTAATTAGTGTTAATAGGTTTTTCTTAAAGTAGGCATTTAAATATTTAGTTACTTTTTTCTTTTGGAGTGCTTTTGTATTAGTTTTGACCTTTTATCTATTTTCTGTTACAGAAATGAGTTCAAGCGTGTGCTACAAGTGCAACAGGACCGGCCACTTCGCGCGCGAGTGCACGCAGGGGGGCGTGGGCGCGCGCGACACTGGCTTCAACCGCCAGCGCGAAAAGTGCTTCAAGTGCAACCGCACCGGCCACTTCGCGAGGGACTGCAAGGAAGAAGCCGACCGTTGCTACAGGTATGCGTGCCTTAGCTGCAACAAACATACTTGCGACTGGGGCTTGGATGTCATAACCGAAGTTCGGATATTTCTTCAATACTTCTTCGATACTTGCAATTTACGATTATGGACTGTTGTAATTAAATAACGAAACTAACCCCTACGCGGGTAGTGCTTCGTGTGCAACCGCATCGGCCACTTCGCGAGCGACTGCAGGGGAGAAGCCAGCCGTTGCTACAGGTATGCGTGCCTTAACTGCAACCAATATACTTGTAAGGCGCTTGGATGCCATTGTAAACTTAACCAAAGTGTCGTCAACAGAGCGTGTCGTTGCACTTTTCGTATCGGATATTTCGCGGATTCTTCTTCAATTTACGAGTAGGGCTTGTTGTAACTAAGTAACCTTACTAACGTAACTAACCCCACGCGGGTCGTGCTTCAAGTCACAAGTGCAACCGCATCGGCCACTGCGCTAGGGACTGCAAGGAAGAAGCCGACGGTTGCTACAGGTACGCGTGCCTTAAGTGCAACAAACATACTTGCGACTGGGGCTTGGATGCCATTGTAAACTTAACCAAAGTGTCGTCAAGAGCGCGTGTCGTATCGGATATTTCGCGGATTCTTCTTCGGTACTTTACGACTATGGGCTTTTGTAACTAACGTAACTAACCGCCACGCGGGATGTGCTTCAAGTAGGTACGATCGTACTGGATACTTCGCGAGAGGCTGCAAGGAGAAAGCCGATTGCAAGTAGAATTGTGATAATGTTAATAAAATTTCGAACCTGAAGGATTCATTTTGTCGGAACACAATCCAAAGCCTGGTATTGGCGTGACCATGACCCTCGATCAATCACGTGGCCTCGCGGCCGCGGCAGTCGACACATATTATACTGTTGTGTACCTAGCTGTGGGCAGTGGCTCTGACTCGGTCGCTCCGATACCACAGGCGATAATTATGATTCATAGGTTACACGCGGCGTATCCGTTACCGTTGCGGTCGCAGATAGATTAAGATTACCAACACGTA
Source organism: Coenonympha glycerion (assembly GCA_963855885.1). NCBI lineage: Eukaryota > Metazoa > Arthropoda > Insecta > Lepidoptera > Nymphalidae > Coenonympha > Coenonympha glycerion. The sequence continues at coordinate 2,440,726 of OY979646.1, forward strand.
TTTTCAGACTTCGTAAGAAGTCGGACGAGCGTCTTTTTGGTTGATTAATCTTTATGAATTAGTAGCTGATCCGGCAGACGCTTTTTTTCAAATTAAAAATTTCTACCACTAAGTGAGAAATATTAATTTGGAAAAACAATCTCTGCCGGATCAGCTAGTAATTCATAAAGATTAACGCCAGCCTCGCTCTAGACGCAAAACATTGATCTTAAAATAATTAATTGTGTCAGAATTTACCTTAGCTAAGCAGACTAAATATACTCTCACAGAACTAGGTAATGAACGGCGAATTTGTATGCCATGAAGTGTCATATTATTACAAGTTTGATATTAATCACAGATTTGAGATATTGAATGATGTTGTTTCTCGTTTGGCAGATGTAACGGCACGGGGCACATAGCGCGCGAGTGCGCGCAGAGCCCCGACGAGCCGTCGTGCTACAACTGCAACAAGACGGGGCACATCGCGCGGAACTGCCCCGAGGGCGGGCGCGACTCGTCGGGCCAGACGTGCTACAACTGCAACAAGGCCGGCCACATCTCGCGCAACTGCCCCGACGGCACCAAGACGTGCTACGTGTGCGGCAAGCCCGGCCACATCTCGCGCGACTGCGACGAGTCGGAGCGCAACTAACGGCGCCCGCACTCCGCCCTCCAGTAACTATGTATATTATGAAGCCACGCACGGACTGTAAGCAAAGGACGCGACAGCGACACTAGATCGGACGCAGACGTACGACTGAACCAAGCAATGGAATTATAGATAGAGTACGCGAGACTGAGCACTGAGCGGCGAGGATCGCTGACTGTACATAGACTCCGGCGCCCGGCGCGGGCTCTCGCCGTAGGTTAATGTTTGTTCTTGCACGTGATCGAGTTGTGTTTTTAAATCATTTAATAATCGTGAATGAACTATTGATGAGGTAGCGTTACAGTTTTTAGCATTACAGAGTATATATTTAATATATTTTGTACAGATTTATTTGTCAAAAGATAAATTGGATGCTGGCGTATGTATGATGCGTTTTCACTGAAGAGAGGAGGAGCCCCCCACCGGACTCTCTTGTTCGTCTAGTAAGCCTTGTTTGTGGAGGAACGGAACTCCGGAACTGTTACCTGTGACGTTTCATTTTGTTTTCTATCAATTCCTTTGTTTATAAAGTCCTGCTCACTTGTGGAGAATTCAGTGTTTAATTATTATTAGAATTTCATCAATCAGTATATATTTTTTTTATTTTGTTATCCCTTAATGTGCCTGTATCATTGAATGTACAATATCAGCTTGCAGTGGGAGATAATAAACATCTTGCCTTATTTTTCTATCTAATTTTCCATTTGCCCTTTTCAATTAAACTAGTACTTAAATAACTTATAAACTATCGCCTGATATAATAAGTATTCCTGAAAATTGAATCTCCCAAGAACAATTAAGCAGATTTAACAATTTAACATATCATTCGACAGAACAAGAGGGCGAAACCTATCCTTTAACAAACCTGTGCGGAGGAAGTGGAGTGGAGAAGTTCATTTAAATTTATTTCTAATTTTCATTGTCTATTACTTTATTAAAAAATATAACTTGACTTAAACATTATTTATTGTTAAAAACATCCTTGAAATCTATTATCTGATACAATAAACTGAATACCAAATGAAAGAACTTAGACTGTTAAGGGTAAGCCAAGAACAATTTACTGCCAATTTTAACAGGGAGAGGACCCATAATGTAGAGAGCAGTTCAAGAAAAATACGTAAGGGCACATTTAATTCATGTGGGTGATCATTGGGTCACCCACATGAATTAAATGTGGTTGCAAGGAATCCCTCATTGTAGACAATAAGATTTTGACTGATGAAAATGTCGCTTACTATGACATATCCGTGCTGCGTGCATATTGTACTGCCGTGCTATTCTGCAAAACAGCGACGAGCGTACATCTATGCATCTATGAATTTGTCAGTTGTAATAGAGTACAATTTTCATGCCATATTCGGGTTAGCATGGGTTAGCAGCTGTCTGGCAGCTATATCAGAGAGATGGACATTTTGTAGAATAGCACAGCTGTATGTATCTGAAGGCCGAGGTACGCGAGGCTTAGATAAGCAACAAAACTTGCAGTACCTACTAAACCTTTGTTTAGTAGCTTGCATGACTGTTTAGTGATTACATTGGTTACAGAAGTCAACTTCTGTAAGTTTTGCTAATCAAAAACTCGCTGTATTTCTCTTGTCGGTTTACCTGGGTTAAAGTTAGTTAAGTGCGAGTCGGGCTCCGCACTGAGGGTTCGGTACCATCAAAAACCAATTCCAACCAAATTTTCTGTCATGACCCATGAATTCATATTCTTCTTAGTTTGATATTTTCATGCCGATAGATGTCGCTGATCAAATCACATTTTTTGTATGGGAGCCCCCTCAAATATTTAATCTAATTTTTTAGAATTTGTTATAGCGGCAACAGATACTCGTATATACATCATATGTGAACATTTCAAGTCCGTATTGTATCACGGTTCAAGCCGTTCAAGAGATACAGCCTGGTGACGGACGGACAGCGAAGTCTCGGTAATTGGGTTCCTTTTTTTACCCTTTGGTTACGGAACCCTAAAAAGGCGAAAGTTCGTATGTGTGTTTGTTCCTCCTTTTTACGCCTAAGTACTGAACCGATTTGGTTCGTTTAATTTTAACGATATGCACCAATCTCTTGGTTACTGGCATTTTCACAGAAAAGGCCCGAAAAATAATATGATCTTTGCTAAGGAGTGGATGGAAATTGGGTGGATTTGCCACCCAAACCGACTCCAGTCAAAAACCGTTGGGTAAAATTGAATTATTATTCCCGGAGGCGGATAGTAGGTAGTTTGGCAGGTGGCGGGCGGCGCGGCGGAGAGGGCACTCTGAGAGTGGCATCAGCAATGCCGAAGTAGGTATCATCAGCCGTTATGGGCTATTTTGCAGCGCTGTATCCCTTATCTTCAATTAATTAACTCCGGGGAATACCGATTATACTATAAAAATTACCTGGGTTTTACCCGGACAATGACACCCTCTCGAATTGGACATAAAATCTATGGAGGCGCCCCATTCATTATATTTTATTATTCTAGCTTAGCCTTGCGTGACATGCGTCGCCGATATTGAGTGATTATGTAAATAAAAAAACAGCTATGTTGTAATACCGATGAACACCATATCGGTATTCGGTATTAAAATTCTTTGGATTAAAGCTTCTATTACGCCCTATTACGCCAATGCTTAGTACGCAGACAGCGCATGATTATAGTATGTTTCATTACAAGTGCGGAAAGGCTGTTATTGCAAAGAGTTCCGACAAATGTCTACCCGAGCCGAGGCGCAGCTGAAAGCGAGGGTTGACAGTCGGAACAAGTTGCAATGACGGTTCCGCACGTGTACTGAACGATTATTTTTAATACAGTTGCGAAAAAATGAAGCAATTTAATAAAATAATAAAAACACAATAAACTCAACTAACTTAACATTTTCTGAAAAACTATTTGCTTTTTTCTCTTCTCTCCACGCAATAAATTCGTCGTATGTAGATATGTAGCGACTTTTTGACTTTTCCGGTAAAATGTTCTCCGAAGCATTTTGTGCAACAAACAACTAAACTCGCAAAGAAAATTTCTGAAAAATGGCGCCAACCGTAGAATATAAGCAGCTTTTTTTTCTTCACCCATTCTGGTGATTTAAAAAAAATTAAAAAAAAAATTTGGCCATAGACTAAATAATATTCTGGTACGCAAAGGGAAGACTTGGCTGTATGGGCATAGTTCCCTTAGGGAACTATGCCCATACAGCCAAGTCTTCAGTAGAATTTTTTTTATTGATATGAAATGAAAATGAAATTAAATGAGATGAAATGAAACCTAACCAAACTCATTCAATCAAATCTGATATTGAAACAAATTAGTAGCTTCTTTTTAGAAATATACGTATTTGCATGAATCATAAAACTTCTATAAATTTTTTTATTAAAAACTTCATGGTTGGTTTTTCTTTTTAATAGACATTATTTTGACAGTTGGGAAAGATAACGCACGAGTTCGGGAAAGGTAAAAAAAAAGCACGAGTATGTAATAGCCCACATCCCGAACGCTATACGTCCCTGCAATACGCCACTTTTTGAGCAACTGTATTAAAAAAGATTTTACATAGGTATTTCGTCATTGAGACAGCGACACCACCACCCTTCGGTCTATAAAAAGTACTCTGTGGTCTGAAGACTGAGATGAAATCTTACACTCGCTCTACACTACTCACGAAGTTGACCGAAGTTGAAAGGAGCAAGCAGTGTGGAAGGGCACTTCGTCTAACTTCGACAACTTTTCTTAGTACTTCGGTAAACTTTCTGACTACTTCGCCGAGGAACTTCGTGAGTAGTGTAGTAGGGTTAGTACCTACTCTGTGGTACGAGGACTGAGATGAAATTTTAATATGGCAACCTTGCACAACTGTCACTTGCCGGGCGTGGTGCGGCTGCGCGATCCGCCAAACAAGTTTGGGCTTTGCTTGAAGTTGGTTTTTTTTGCTTGGAATGATGGTGTAACGAACTTATGCTAAGTGAAAAATTTAACTCGTATTTATGTTGCATTATAAAGTATTAAGAACAATCTCTCGAAATTCAAGTGCATTGGTTGTTTTCTTATTTGATTGTTTTTCTAGTAAAAAGCAATACGAAGAAAGCGTTTCCATGGGCGTTAACTCCAGGTTAGTTATTTGTGTTATTATTCAATTAAAAAGAGGGTTAATCCTTTCTTGTGGTGTATTAAGTAACCCTACACTTCCAGCACACAGTTTTCTACCTTTTAGCGGCTAGATTTACTATTTGTTTACGTTATTATAACAGTGAGATTGTATAATAGTAGAGGCATAGCTATTCTTTTGTTGTATCTTAATTATAGCTTATGTATTAAGTGTATACTTTATTTTACAAATATTATTATTATTATGTTATATTCTCAATCATCTATGGAATAAAAATTACTTATAAAGTAAAATTGTTACAGGCCATTGTTACAATAAGACTGTACTATGAGTCTCATAGTTAAGCATTTAATAGCAATATCAGTTATACAGTCATGTCTCTCACAAGACTACGCTACACCAACGTACAACCCAGACCAGGCAAACCCCACAAACGACTATCTGAACACTAATGATCCTAAATATGACAATCCATATGATCCGAACAGAAGATACACAAACAGAAATCAATATGATGTCAAACAGTATGACCCTAACAGAAGTACATACAGTAGTGATCAAAGGTATAACCAGTATGATAGAAACAATCCAGGATATGCGAATGATTATGGACCAGACAACGCTGATAACACTCCTCGGCCTGCGTGGGGAGGGAATCGTAATTATGGCACTTCTTATAAAACTGCTGAGTTGGAACACGATAGTGTTATTATTAATGAAGCGTAAGTATAATGTTAGTTTTACACAATAAATGTGTAGTTATTAAAAAAGGGAGTTCAGTCATTTGTTAAAGAATGAACCTTTTTAAATATTTCTCTAGGGTTCTTTTTTGGGAACATCAATGAGGGTATTTAATTTTTGAAATAAACTTTGCTACATGTATCACTAGAAACAGCTCCCGATCACATGAACATAGATCATTAGATTAAAGAACTGCATCTATATCAAAATATGGTTTTCATTGTTTTTGATTGGTTGGTCGGTTGATGATACAGATGTTTAATGATTGATACGTTTTTATGCGATTAAGGCAAATTGGGTGGGTTCCATCTTTGAGAGTGTGTCTTTCAAGTGACTTCAAAAAGTGAAAGTCTCTCATAAATTTTTTTTTTATAGCCTGAATAAATTTTTTTTTTTATAGTCTTTTTCCCATGCTTAAAAAAACAGTACGTTTTTTTAAGCATGGGAAAAAGACTAATATTAAATCATGGGAAGACCACATTCCAATTTGATGCCAACTAGGTGCAAATTTTAATAAAAACCCTTATACCCTGTACCTGTTTATTTTTTAGAACATATTTCATTGTGGCCTCACGCATGGTCAGACCGGGGCAAATATATAAGATATCTGCAAACATACTGCGTGCTCGCCTCCAGATGACCATAAGGGCTTCTATTTCATGCAATGGGGTGGAAATTGCTGACGTCATTGAGAAGGTGAAGGAGGGAGTGCCTGAGATTTTGAATATGAGAGTAAGTATCTATCATAAAGGAAATCATAATATTAACACTTTCTGATTACATACTACGAAGGTACAGAAAAATCCGTTAAGACAATTTCACAGGGACTCAACCTAAAACGCGCCTTAAGCTACAAAGCGTATTAAGTGGTATGAAATGTATGTAATCATGTCTCAAGTTGCAGCGTAAAATGGCGTATTATGCGAGAAGTCATATTAAGCGTGATTGTATTAAGCGGGTTTACATAATGGCACTAATTCTGTTGTGCAAAATTTATGGACTTGACTAATTTGACACCTATAAAAATAGTGCTTTCCCTTTCCATGGAGCATTTGGAAAGAATAGCACAATTTTAGACACATCAAAATAGTTTAAAGATTTTTTTACATCAGATATGGTACCAATGTATGAAAACTTAAATTTAATTTAGTCTTAAAATAGTTAATGTATGCTAAATTCAAACAAACTTAGAAACAATTACATTTATAATATAAGAAAAATAGTATTAGCCATATTAAACCGTTATGTCAAGGGAATAGAATCAAAGCCAGAGAGATATCAAAGAGATAACACAGTTTATCAATATGGATCACAAAGAGAAAAGAGAGCGACAAAAGCAGAGAAACATATCTCTACGCGCGCATACTAGCCATGCAAGATATCGAATATCATAACACCTGAGTGATTAACACAAAACCTGCTGAAACACAAGCCTTTTCGTGTTTTCAAATTTCCTATCTCTTTATGCTGTTATCTCACACGTGGCGTGTCGCAAATACGCAGATGTGTAGCGAGCCGCATATTATTAAATAGTAAAAATTGGCGCCAGTGTTAACGCTGCAGGCAAAGTGTTAAAAGTAATGTTCGCTTAGGTCCCAGCCACATCAGTCCCCGGGGACTACAAGCTGCGAGTGGAAGGCCTGTTTCTGGACGACCCGTTCGGCGGGCGCGCGTTCGTCAACGAGACGCAGCTGACCTTCTCCAAGCGGTTCATGACCATCTTCATACAGATGGACAAACCCGTGTACATGCAGAGCCAAACAGGTATATTTTATTATAAACATGATTGAAATAAAAGAAGCGAATTCTGCCCGCTGATTGGGTTCCTGATTTGCGTCAGCCAATCGCGGCGCAGAATTCGCTAGCGTTTACGATAACGATGAATGCGTTTTTCTTACGCAATCAGGGGGCTGACTGATTGGTGACGGATTTATTAACACACAGCCCAAACTACACTACACATCTAGAGACTCCAGGTTCCTTATGAGGTCCAGCCCCCTGTGCCAAATAATAACTATCGATACTCGCATGATATAGAAACGGAAGAAAATTCAATAAATATTTGGCGCTAACTGTAAAAAGTAGCGATAGTTCGCAAGCATTTTTTGCATTGTTCCATTTTTATACCACCCGTAGTATCGCTTGGCTTCAGTGGTAGGATTTCACTAAGAAACAATATACTCACCCCCTAAAATGGGGGTCCAAACTTTGAATGGAGAAATACCCCTTCACGCTGCAATTACTGAACCAATTTGGCTTAAATTTGGAACTTTTTATCCCAAAAAAATTTAAAAACAATAGTTGCAGCTGGTGTACTTATATGCCCATTATTATAGAGAGGCATACTAGCTGCTATATAGTATTGCTAAGCATTATAGTCCATGACTCCTTGATTTAATATCCACAACGAAGCTTTACAAAAGACCGCCGTAAATAGGACGTCTCAGTTAAAGTTAACTATCACATCTTATTTCCGTCAGCACAGGCGCAAATAGTACGAGAGCCGGCGATTGAGTATCGACAGTTAAGTGCCAGGTTATTTTTGATGCGCTCCAAACATGAGATTGTATCTGGTAGCTTGTTTAGAATCAACTGATATGATTATCTTTTTTTTCTATATTTGCTATCTATAAGTTTTAAAATCAACTTATAGATAGCAAATATAGAAAAAAAAGATTTTTAATTTCATATAGGCCTAGCATACAGAGGCTCTTATGACAAGTCATTTCATTTTACAGTCTTTTTAATGGTGATAACCATTCACGACTTAAAACTAAGTTTACGAGGGCTCACAAACGCGCCCTGCATGCAGCTGAGAAGAAGATAGAACTAGCTGATACGGCAGATGACTTATTTATGATTTCCCACTTAGGAGTATAACACAAAACAAATTATAAAATCGACTTAGCCCTTTTGGACGGGTTTTGTTACAAACACTGAGAGAAAGAAAAGATTTGTTTACGGTTTGAATTGACATGAATCTGGCGAAATTACTGGATGTGATCAAACTTAACAAAACATGCTGAAACACAAGCGTTTGTGTTTTCAAATTTCCTATCTCTTTATGCTGTTATCTCACGCGTGGCGTGTCGCAAATACGCGAATGTGTATTTGCGAGACGCTACGTATTGTAGGTAATATTCTGATGATCGTGTTATTTGATAAGTATTTAGTATTTTACTTTTTAAATGCTATTTCTGTTATGTGTCTGTCAGTGAAATTCCGCGTAATCCCGATAAACACTGCGCTGAAAGCGTTCGGCAGAGCGATCGACGTGTACATCCTCGACCCTCACAGGCGCATCATGAAGAGGTGGCTGTCCAGACAGGTAAAAACTAACAAGATACCTCCCTAAATATTAGAGTTGTCAGTAACAACAACAAGATATGTGAAGCATAAAGCTGCTTGTTCACCAGACAGCGCCGAAATAGTGGTCATACATTTACTATGGCTATATGTCAATCCACTTCGCCTGCTACGTCATCTTAGCCAAAAATATCTCGTTATTACTGACGGCCCGGTGACGGCAGCAGTAGACAAACTGCCTAAAGTTTTGTTGCACTAGGGAAATTTCCCTCCAGGCAGGTGTTGTGCCTCGGGACCGCTTGTGATCCGAACGTGTGACGTCAGAAGTTGTATTTATAGAACGCTCGTCGTATGCTCTGTCAGCGTGTGCTATTGCGCTGGTTACGCCATCTGTCGTTAGCTATCGAAGACCGCTACATACCTTTTGCTGATTAGTATTAGTTAGGGCTAGATGCAAGACAGCCCTCAGACAGCCCTCAAAGTGGTTTGATTTTTTTTATAGGTGACATAAATGGTTTGGTTTTTTACATAGGTGGTTTAAAGCAGAACAGGCTTGTGGAATTATGAAACAGTTAATATCAATTATGATCGTGATCAGACCATCTCAATATACTAAACTTAATATCTATTGCTCAATTACATAAACAGGAAACATTCAAACTGAACAAAAGACCTGTTAAACATGATCCCAGACCAAATTCCATTGTCTTGACAATAATGTTCGGTAATGTAAACCTGTATACACCATACAAGTTTTCGTTTCATAATAATCTGTGTAACAGACTCTTTACATTATCGAGGCAGTATCGTATTGCATACTTTATGATCAGTATGGAATATATAGGTAACATCATGATGTTTTATCGATTTTATTTATGGATACTATATGTTAAAAAGTGGATTTGTAACTCTGTACTTTGGCCATTTGATATAATTCCATCACCTTGGATCTCTCTCTCTCTCAATTGGATCAAAGCTATAATTGTTGAAACTATCATGCTAGATAAAACTGCGCCGTGAACTCGTAGACTTCAGTTTAAGCGGCAACTGCCCCTAGATTGTGTAAGAAAAATGTATTCACCGTTATCGTAATCATTTATGAATTCTGCCCGCTGATTGGTTTCCTGATTTCCGTCAGCCAATCGGGAAGCAGAATTTGCAAACGATTACTATAACGATGAATACGTTTTTCTTACGCAATCAGGCCCCAGAAGTTTATGAGTTCACGGCGCATGGACAACAGAACCCACTTCTATGAAGGGCCGTGTTTTTGGTTTGGTAAAAAAAATAACTTGTCTATGCGCAGAGCAACTTCGGCAGCGTGAGCCTGCAGTACCCGCTGTCGGACCAGCCGCTGTTCGGCGAGTGGGTGGTGCGCGTGGAGGCGCTCGGCCAAATAGAAGAGGCGCAGTTCTTGGTCGAGGAGTACTACCAGACCAGGTTCGAGGTATGTATGCACACCATTATAATTTATACTACTCATTGTTTGTCTATTTTGATAATTTAGCGTTTCGACATACGATATCGTATTGAATAGCGTAACTCAACAGCCCTGGCAAGAACGCTGGCATCATAACGTTCATCTGCTGCTCGAAGCCTTGTGACAAATAGCGTTACGTCGCGTCGCGACGTGTAGAAATGAAACAAAATTAAAAAAATGTATAAATGTATTTGACGTTCAGTGACGCTTAGTTGAGTGTCTCCAAGTGCCAAAATAGCGATAGTTCGCATACATTTTTTGAATTTTGTTTCATTTGTATACATCGCAACGTAACGCTATTTGTCACAAGGCTCGAGCAGCAGATGAACGTAACGATGCCATCGTTCTTCATCAACACGGAGCCGATCTGCGCATAGCGTTTCTACATACGATATCGTATTGAAATGTCTGGTCTATTAGTATAAAACAGAGTTACTGGAGTTACTCAACAGGTGAATGTAACGATGCCGGCGTTCTTCTTCAACACTGAGCCGTACATCCACGGGCGCATCATGGCGAACTACACGACGGGCGCGCCCGTGCACGGCAACCTCACGCTGCGCGCCACGCTGCGCCCCATACCGCAGTACCGGCCGCGGCACTACGCGCAGGGCCAGTTCAACAACAGGGGGCCGTACGGGTCGGTGCTCACGGACCAGTACACTAGAGGTACGACTCGCTCGACACGGAGCGTACATCCACGGGCGCATCATGGCGAACTACACGACGGGCGCGCCCGTGCACGGCAACCTCACGCTGCGCGCCACGCTGCGCCCCATACCGCAGTACCGGCCGCGGCACTACGCGCAGGGCCAGTTCAACAACAGGGGGCCGTACGGGTCGGTGCTCACGGACCAGTACACTAGAGGTACGACTCGCTCGACACGGAGCGTACATCCACGGGCGCATCATGGCGAACTACACGACGGGCGCGCCCGTGCACGGCAACCTCACGCTGCGCGCCACGCTGCGCCCCATACCGCAGTACCGGCCGCGGCACTACGCGCAGGGCCAGTTCAACAACAGGGGGCCGTACGGGTCGGTGCTCACGGACCAGTACACTAGAGGTACGACTCGCTCGACACGGAGCGTACATCCACGGGCGCATCATGGCGAACTACACGACGGGCGCGCCCGTGCACGGCAACCTCACGCTGCGCGCCACGCTGCGCCCCATACCGCAGTACCGGCCGCGGCACTACGCGCAGGGCCAGTTCAACAACAGGGGGCCGTACGGGTCGGTGCTCACGGACCAGTACACTAGAGGTACGACTCGCTCGACACGGAGCGTACATCCACGGGCGCATCATGGCGAACTACACGACGGGCGCGCCCGTGCACGGCAACCTCACGCTGCGCCCCATACCGCAGTACCGGCCGCGGCACTACGCGCAGGGCCAGTTCAACAACAGGGGGCCGTACGGGTCGGTGCTCACGGACCAGTACACTAGAGGTACGACTCGTGTACAAACTCTACGCCTCATACGGAAAGATTTTAGTCCACACGCGACTCACGCAGCCCCAGTCTGGTTCGCGCTGGCTAGCGAGCACGACATCTTTGAGCGGCGGGTTGAAAGCTACTCCACGGACGTACGAGTACCTTACCTCGACCGCAGCGTGGCTTAGTTTCTATGGACCAGAAATGGTCCCACCCAGTGCCATGCCCTGTAGTTGCAGGCGGCGCTGAGACCATTGGAAGGGGTCATCGCCCCGAGCAGTTACCCCACGAGTCGGGAACTCTTAGGGTCCGCGTGGACGACCTGAAGAGAAGTACTTAACTGTACATTACATTCTGTTGTACATCAGCTCAGTAGTATTAAAGAAAAGCTGTAGTACCTTGTAATATAAATGACCATCTGTCTCCAGTGCGTCCGAACTACAACCCATACCTGTACAACGAGTCGGGCTACACGGCGTACGACTACAACGGCGAGGTGGACGAGTACGGGCGGCCGACCAACTACCGGCCCGGCCAGCCCAACCAGGTCGACCAGCCCGACTGGTGGTACGACCCGCAGAAGGTCTACACCAGGATGTTCAACTTTGTAAGTTGTCTATTTGTCCGTCTGTACTCCTTTTTAAAGTTAGCGTGACTATTGCTTGTGATGGCAATCTGTTATCCTCTTGGGGCTTATGCCCTTTATGTCCAGCAGTGAGCGTCCGTTAGCTAACACGAACGAACGATGGATCCTTTTCTTCACACTTCACGAGTTTGTACTTGATTGCTATCTTACCTGATGTAAAATGACGATGCAGCCGAAAATTTATCGTAGTAACTTGAAAACAGTTAGTTACTCCCCAACGTTTGCTACACAGCATCGCACCGCAGCTAAATCGCTTGGCGATGTGTCTTAGCCGTCATGATGGCCAACAGCTAGTTGGCGGGTTTTCTCACACATTTGAGATCATTGATTATGGTGAACTGATGCGATTGATTTTGTGCTCTGTGTAAATCATACCACCGATATGAACCTCAAGATGAGAATGATTTACGCAAACCTTCTTGATATACTGCGGTCGGTTACCTACTGACGGCGTTGGTGTCAAAACAAACATTTTTGACACCAGTAAACTGGCGACATTTTGCCACGAGGTCTGCCGGGTCCTGTGACTCCTGTATATAATCTGTTGTACATACTAACAAAATAAAGTAGATATACTGATAGTCACAGCAGTTGTTCTTATTGATCATACCTGACTCATTTAAAAATTTGCCATAACTACATAGTTAAAAAAAGATTGTTTGACATGCTCATGGATAAGTTATACTAAAGTCTATTCAATCTCGAGCGATACCAGACGTAAACAAACCGACTGCCAGGTCATTCGCTTAAGCAGGGTTGCGCAACCTTTTTAACGTATACTAATTTTTCAAATTTAAAATAAATTTATGTTTTGACAATAATATCGTATTGTTTGAATTTTTTTAATGATATCTTGAAACTAGATTTAACATAAGTGAAAGTTTCGTGTTACGCGCCACTTCAGTGCCTCACTAGAAGCACGCTGAGTGGCACGTCAGGTCATGCAGCGCCACGCCATCCACGCGAATGGACGCTATTCTATACAATCGCTTCGAATGTTGAGACAAGTGACACGTCAATATCACGCGTCAATTAAAATATTTATTCTAGGTTTATGATTAGGGGAACAAAATAAAATATAAAATATTATCCAAATGTTTACGATAACCCCCATGACATGCTTTGACCTTGAAAGCGAAAGTCGTGAGCGGTGCGGCAGATAGCAAACAAACAAGATAGAAAGAGATAGTCATATTTTGTTTGTTCCGTCGTCGCTACTACTAAATGATCGGCTTTTGTTTACGTCTGGTCTCGCGTTTCGTTGAAAAGACTTTATACAGTTAGTGATTTTATTAATGACAAACAGGCGTAAATTATTTCCACATACACATTTCTTTTTAATAGTAGATATAGGATTTGACATTGTTAAGAAAATTTTTATTATGTTTTTTTATTTTCCATTTTTTGTAAATTAATAATTTTGTAAACTGATAATACATAAGTAATAATCCTGTAACATTGCATGCCTTAAGGTAGAATTTGGCTAAGAACAATTTTATTATATTGTGACATCTATATTTTGTACCCAAATTCGCAATAAAGAAATTGAATTGAATTGAATTGATCAGGACGAGAAGTTCCCGTTCTGGATGCCAAAGCCGGACCCCATCGAGATAGCCACGATGCAGAACCAGCAGAACATCAACCCCAACTACAACACGTACAGCACCAGCACCAACTACAACTACAACTACTACAACAACCCCTACTACACCCAGCTGCCGTACCTTCGATTTGTAAGTTCACTGTAAACCCCTCTCTCTGCGTCGTAATCCTCATTACTGAGGGTCGTGACCCCCTTTCGCCAACGACTTTGTTTAGGACGATGTCGCGCCATGTTTGCGACATCGTCCTAAAGAAAGTCGTCCTAAGGCTGCGACGTGTAGTGCATCGTGGATGTTCGTGTCGAGTGCGAATTTGATCCGACCAACGCATCGGTCTCCGTCCTCCAGGTCTCTTTCCTTCCACTTTGCCGGTGACAACCATCTTCTCAAGGTTGCCACCTTCCCTTTGGGCAATTTGACCGAAGTACTCCAGAATCCTCTGCAGGCATCCTCTGGTTGATAGCTTTTTCGTTACTCTGACTTGTCTCCGAATCGACGCGTTGGTTCTATGTGCTGTCCATGGGATCCGGAGCATCCTTCTCCAGCATCTCATTTCGAAAGCGTCCAATGTGTTGCCGTGCCTTAGGTTCTCTGGTCAGGTGCAATTGTCCATGTCTCGGCAGCATACATAAAATCGGGAAGACAAAAGCACGGATAAGACGCATTTTGGTGTTCTTAGAAATGTGCCTGTCCCTCCAAGTCTTATGCAGCTTCACAAGCATACTATACAAGTTAGTACTTGACTGCGATCTACTTGATGGTAAGTGGTGATGCAGCCGAAGATGTTAACTTACTATCTTGGAAGGGGTAACTAAATTCACCGGTTTCTACACAGCATCGCACCGGAATGCTAAATCGCTTGGCGGCACGTCTTTGCTGGTATGTTGGTAACTAGCCACGGCCGAAGCCTCCCACCAGACCAGACCTGAGCCAATTTAGAAATTATAAAAAAAAATCAAAAATTCAAAATATCTTTATTTCACATAGGCCTAATATACAGGCTCTTGTAACAGGTCATTATGATATTTGTCACATTTGTATGGCGATAACTCCAAGTCGACTTAACACTAAGTTTACAAGGGTTCCAACGCGTCCTGCACTGAGAAGAAGCCCACAAAAAACTCCGCCAGGTTTTGTCTTCTGTTATCACCACTTCACAAAGGCTCTTAAAACTAATTGAGCTAGTATAATTACAGCAGTTCATTAATCCCCAAGGATTTGATTCAATATATAAAATTCCAAAGTGGCCCGTGGCAGGAATCGAACCCGCGACCTCCCACTCGAATTCGAGCGCGCGTCCCCTGCGCCTGGGAGGTCGTCAAATTCAAGTGCCAAGAGCGCCTCGTCGGACTGTATATGAGAAGGAGTGACGTCACGTGTGTAAGTTTTCCCCTCTTGTTTCCAGTTCAACGGCACATACGACTTCAGATACCCCATGTCGGAGCTGGCGCAGCTGGTGCCCACGCTGGACGGCATGGAGCTCATCGTCACGGCGTCCGTCGGCGACCCGTTCCTGGACGAGGTGATAGAGGGGTACAGCATCGCCAGGATCTACAACTCCTCGCTGGCCGTGCACTTCCTCGGTGGGGAGCTGCAGGTGTTCAAGCCTGCCATGCCGTTTGATGTTTATGTAAGTTCATTTGGTGTTACCAACTTAAATTGTCAAGATCTTTTTTCTCTTCGGATACAATGAAATGTTACTTGCATGAAACTTCGTGGATTAGGAACAAATAAATAGTCAATTTCGTTTTTTTTTATAGGAAATACACGCTTCACCAAGAATTAAATGTGACAACATTGATTTCACATTATTAAATAACGAGTTGTTGTAGGTATATGATGTGTAACATCTGTACAGGTAGCTTACGAAAAATGCATTGCGCGCGCTCATTAGCCAAATCAAAAAGCTTCTGTAACCAAAATCACTACCACAAAAAAATATTCAGCAACCGAGGGGAAAGATATTGTAAGAAGGTACATCATGGGGCCTAAAAAAATAGGGATAACCCTCTACCATCTATGGCCCAATCAACCTTACGGTTATGGGGGCCGAATCGCGGGAGGGCGCTCGTTCGGTACTTACCCTACAAGTTGTTTGACCCTATGTGCTTGCTCTCCCCATTCTAGACCAGGACGATACATAAACAGATTCGCCTCGCGCCGTAGCTGTCCACAGCAAAGATTTTGTGTTTTGTCACTCCACTCCGCCTCTTATGTCACGCATCTGCGAACTCGCGTAGCTTTCCGAAGTTGACCGCCGAGCCCACGAGATCATGATAATAAACTGGGCCAGAACGTTTGCGAACGATCTCTTCCATTAGTACACGGTCCTCGTATAATTCTCAGATGGTGGTGTCGTACCACGACGGGTCGCGCCTGCCCGCGTGGCAGGCGGCCGGCGTGGCGCTCACGGTGACCGGCCAGCTGGAGGGCCGCGGCGGCGCGCTGGAGCCGCAGCGGCCCACCCTCGTGCCCGGCCACGACGCCGTGTGGCACCTCAAGCTCGACCTGTACAAGCTGCTCAGTGAGTGTTGCCGTCGCGTTACTTTCCTTTTACTTTTTGTACATGTACCTACGTACTTGACCGGGATCTCACCTGCGGTGCAAGGATGCCATTCGCGCGTTAATGTACCAGGGGGTTGTCAAACGCAATACCGCCGTTGGAAGGCTTTTTTCAACAAAATAGATTACAGAGAAGACTGTCGAACTACTTCTCTATATACCCACATGTTGAACTAAACGATGAAGCCCAAGTTTAAGCAGAAGTAAATTATTGTTAAATTAAAGCTATATTGGCTCAAATTCCATACATGGTGCATCGACTTATTCGCCGCAACGGTGACCCCGACGTGATTTCAACAGGCAACCTGATTATTGACGTCTTGTTTCAGAACTAGAGAACGATCCAAACTATCGCGAAGTGCTGAACAGCATAACTGGCTTGCGGCTGTCGGCGACGCTCGGGGACGCGATGGGAGGCCGCGCCGCCGCCGACGTGCACCTCGTGGCGCACGAGAGCCCCAACCACCACCACCTGCGCGTCTCCACCTCCACCACCGACGCGAGGGTAACACGACAACACCATATCAAGTGCTGAACAGCATAACTGGCTTGCGGCTGTCGGCGACGCTCGGGGACGCGATGGGAGGCCGCGCCGCCGCCGACGTGCACCTCGTGGCGCACGAGAGCCCCAACCACCACCACCTGCGCGTCTCCACCTCCACCACCGACGCGAGGGTAACACGACAACACCATATCAAGTGCTGAACAGCATAACTGGCTTGCGGCTGTCGGCGACGCTCGGGGACGCGATGGGAGGCCGCGCCGCCGCCGACGTGCACCTCGTGGCGCACGAGAGCCCCAACCACCACCACCTGTGGGTCTCCACCTCCACCACCGACGCGAGGGTAACACGACAACACCATATCAAGTGCTGAACAGCATAACTGGCTTTTGTTAGTCGGCGTAATAATGGAATTTTTTCGATTACCGTTCAAATATAAAATACTATTGCATAAAAAAAGAAGAAAAATACTCAAAACTTATATATTTTTGATCGCAGGTGGGTGAATATGTCGTTTTCCACGTGCAGAGCAACTTCTACATGGAGTCCTTCAGCTACGTGATAATGTCCAAAGGCATTATACTAACCAGCGGTCAAGAGATTATGCAGGTATGTTTGATTCAGCACATCATCATCATGATGCTTTTGACAAACTGTCTGTGTTAATTCGCGTCACAAACAAGCCGTGTCTTGGTACAGTCCGTATCACGCACAAGCCTAAATACAATCCGGGATACAGTCTTTAAATTTTTGGATCTTTATCCGTTGTTTAGTTTCATGAGTATTTTACTTGAAACAGTACGTAACACGAATGAGCAATGGCCACATCCTAAATTGCACTTATATCGACAATCCTCCATGGTCCAACTAGCTGTTGTGATCGAAACGAGGAATAGGAGGGAAAGGTTCTGTACCCTATGTATCTGTAGCTGGATGAGCCGGCAGAAAGTTGTCCTTTGTAGTCACGGATGACGTCTTAGATTAGCCAGGTTTATTGTGTGTTGATGAGATACTTCAATGATAGACGTCATGTGCAAGCCTTCTACTTGATACGGTGTGTAACGGTCAAGAACTATGGATATTAAACACGCTAATTCTGTTTGTGTGTGTGTGTCCCTCGCAGGAAGGAGTTCGCACATTCTCGGCGGTGGTGTCGGCAGAGATGGCGCCGGTGGCCACGCTGCTGGTGTGGGCGCACCGCCGCCGCGCGCACGTGCTCGCCGACTCGCTCACCTTCCCCGTCAACGGGATCAGCACCAACAACGTGAGTGTTGCTCCAACATATCGTGCCGTGAGGCGTGCGCACATTCTCGGCGGTGGTGTCGGCGGAGATGGCGCCGGTGGCCACGCTGCTGGTGTGGGCGCACCGCCGCCGCGCGCACGTGCTCGCCGACTCGCTCACCTTCCCCGTCAACGGGATCAGCACCAACAACGTGAGTGTTGCTCCAACATATCGTGCCGTGAGGCGTGCGCACATTCTCGGCGGTGGTGTCGGCGGAGATGGCGCCGGTGGCCACGCTGCTGGTGTGGGCGCACCGCCGCCGCGCGCACGTGCTCGCCGACTCGCTCACCTTCCCCGTTAACGGGATCAGCACCAACAACGTGAGTGTTGCTCCAACATATCGTGCCGTGAGGCGTGCGCACATTCTCGGCGGTGGTGTCGGCGGAGATGGCGCCGGTGGCCACGCTGCTGGTGTGGGCGCACCGCCGCCGCGCGCACGTGCTCGCCGACTCGCTCACCTTCCCCGTCAACGGGATCAGCACCAACAACGTGAGTGTTGCTCCAACATATCGTGCCGTGAGGCGTGCGCACATTCTCGGCGGTGGTGTCGGCGGAGATGGCGCCGGTGGCCACGCTGCTGGTGTGGGCGCACCGCCGCCGCGCGCACGTGCTCGCCGACTCGCTCACCTTCCCCGTCAACGGGATCAGCACCAACAACGTGAGTGTTGCTCCAACATATCGTGCCGTGAGGCGTGCGCACATTCTCGGCGGTGGTGTCGGCGGAGATGGCGCCGGTGGCCACGCTGCTGGTGTGGGCGCACCGCCGCCGCGCGCACGTGCTCGCCGACTCGCTCACCTTCCCCGTCAACGGGATCAGCACCAACAACGTGAGTGTTGCTCCAACATATCGTGCCGTGAGGCGTGCGCACATTCTCGGCGGTGGTGTCGGCGGAGATGGCGCCGGTGGCCACGCTGCTGGTGTGGGCGCACCGCCGCCGCGCGCACGTGCTCGCCGACTCGCTCACCTTCCCCGTCAACGGGATCAGCACCAACAACGTGAGTGTTGCTCCAACATATCGTGCCGTGAGGCGTGCGCACATTCTCGGCGGTGGTGTCGGCGGAGATGGCGCCGGTGGCCACGCTGCTGGTGTGGGCGCACCGCCGCCGCGCGCACGTGCTCGCCGACTCGCTCACCTTCCCCGTCAACGGGATCAGCACCAACAACGTGAGTGTTGCTCCAACATATCGTGCCGTGAGGCGTGCGCACATTCTCGGCGGTGGTGTCGGCGGAGATGGCGCCGGTGGCCACGCTGCTGGTGTGGGCGCACCGCCGCCGCGCGCACGTGCTCGCCGACTCGCTCACCTTCCCCGTCAACGGGATCAGCACCAACAACGTGAGTGTTGCTCCAACATATCGTGCCATAGCAATCTAGTATAGTTCTATCTTCATTAATCAATACATATAATAAATCTGTAGAGGTCGAATTTCTGTACAATGAAATAATGCCAAAAAATGAGTCAGGGGGATGTAAGAAGTAAAATAAAACTAAATTAGATTTTTTTCAAATTTTTTTGTTTCTCTGTTTGTCTGTTTGTCTGTTTGTCTGTCTGTTTGTACGGGCTAAACTTTGAAACGGCTGGACAGATTCCAATTAAATTTTGTGTGGTGGTGGTAGCTTATGTCCCTGGTCAACATATAGGATACTTTTGATCCCGGTAAATTAAAGAGTTCCCGTGGGATACTTAAAAATCTGTAATTAATTAAACAGCTTTGTAAACAACAACTAATGAACTTAATTTAGTAAAATTTGTTATGCTGATACCTTAATATAGATAAAATAATATATAGTAAAACTGACTAATCCAATTGAGTTCCCGCGGGAAAGTAAAACATTACAAAAACAGTGTTTAGCAGGCGTCTTTCAAGTAACGGATTTAAATGAAATTTTATGATCGACAATTAATGCCCGGTCAACATTAAAGATACTTTTTATCCTGAAAAATTAAAGAGTTCCTGTGGCATATTTAAAAAAACCTACATAGCACAACCACAAGGACGATTGACCACGACCTGTGCCGCTGGGTCGAAATATCGACAGTTTAAATCGTCCTTTTGGTCGTACAACTAGGTATAACTAACTATCTAAATATATAAAAGAAGAAACTGACTGACTCATTCACTGACATATCAACGCACAGCCCAAACCGCTAACCTGTGAGCCAAATTTGGGTCTAGAGACTCCAAATTTGGCTCACAGGTACCTTATGAGGTCTAGGGGTTCACTAAGAAAGGATTTTTCAAAATTCACCCTCTAAAGGGGTGAAACGGGGTTCCGAAGTTTGCATTTTATAAAGTTAAAATACGTTTTCACGCCGCAACTACTGTACCGATTTGGCTAAAATTTGGAATGGAGGTATATTATATCTTGCATTACCTTATAGGCTACTTTTCATCCCGAAAAAATTCATGGTTCCCGTGGGATAAGTTAAAAACCGAAATTCACTCGGAAAAAAAATCTCACGCCGCAAGTACACAACCGATTTGCATGAAATTTGGAATGGAGATAGATTATATCCTGAGTTAATAAATAGGGTACTTTTCATCCCGGAAAAATCCATGGGTTTTGCAGGAGAAGGGAAAAACAGATATTCACGCGGGAAAAATACTACTTCCCGCCGTAATTACTGAACTGATATGGCTGAAATTATGAATAAAGATAGATTATATATTAGATTAATACGAAGGCTACTTTTCATCCCGAAAAAATTCATGGTTCCCGTAGGATTAGTAAAAAACCGAAATTAACGCGGAAAAAAAATCTTTATGCCGCAAATGCACAACCGATTTGGCTGGAATTTGTAACGGAGATAGATTATATCCTGGGTTAATAAATAGGCTAATTTTCATCCCGGAAAAATCTATGGTTTTTGCAGGAAAAAAGAAAAACAGATATTCATACGCGGAAAATACTACTTCACGCCGTAATTACTGAACTGATATGGCTGAAATTCGGAATAAAGATAGATTGTATCCTGGATCAATATAAAGGCTACTTTTCATCCCGGAAAAATCCATGGTTTCCGCGGGAAACCTGAAACATTGATGTTCACACGCGAGAAATACTACTTTACACTGTAATTACTGGACTGATATGACTGAAAATCGGAAAGGAGATAGATTTTGTCCCGGATTATTACAAAGCCTAATTTTCATCCAGGAAAGTTCCGTGGTTTTTATGATAATAGTGAAAAACAGAATTCCACGCGTGAAAAATATTTCTTCATGCCGTAATTACTGAACTGATTTGGCTGAAATTTGGAATCGAAATAGATTATATCCTGGATTAATACAAAAGCTACTTTTCATCCCGGGAAAATCTATGGTGTCCGCGGGAAAACTGAAAAACTGATATTCACGCGGTATAAATACTACTTCACGCTGTAATTACTGAACTGATATGACTGAAATTCGGAAAGGAGATAGATTTTATCCCGGATTATTACAAAGCCTACTTTCCATCCCGGAAAATTCCATGGTTGCTATGATAATAGTGAAAAACAAAAATCCACGCGTGAAAAATATTCCTCCATGCCGTAGTTACTGAACTGATTTGGCTGAAATTATGAATCGAGATAGATTATATCCTGGATTAGTACGAAAGCTACTTTTCATCCCGGAAAAATCTATGGTGTCCGCGGGAAAACTGAAAAACTGACATTCAGTCGCGAAAAATACTACTTTACGCTGTAATTACTGAACTGATATGAATGGAATTCGGAAAGGAGATTTTATCCGGGATTAATACATAGGCTACTTTTCATCCCGGAAAATTTCATGGTTTCTGTGATAATAGTGAATAACAGAAATCCATGTGTCCATCCATCCATCCGTCCTTCCATCCACAATGGATTAATACAAAGGCTACTTTTTGTCCCAAAAAATCCAGTTTCCGCGGGAAAACTTAAAAACAGATATGCACGCGGGAAAAATACTACTTCACGCTGTAATTACTGAACGGATATGTCTGAAATTCAAAAAGGGGATAGGTTTTATCCTGGATTAATACATAGGCAAATTTTTATCCCGGGAAAATCCATGGTTTCTAAGAAAATAGTTAAATAGCAGATATTCATGCGGGAGAAATACTCCATCGTGCTGTCACTTCTGAACCGATTGGGCTGGAATTTGGATTGCAGATAGATTATACCCTAGAATCAACTACTTTTTTTTTTCGGGAAAATCCATTGTTTTCGTGATAAAATAAAATTTATTCCTTCACGCACAACTACTGAAAATTTTTGGTGTAAAGTTGAAATGAAGATTAACACAAAGGGTAATGTAAATTAACACATGTAAATTAACACAAAGGGTACTTTTTATTCCGGAAAATGGATGGTGCCCGTAGAATAGTTAAAACTAAAATTTGCGTGCGAAGCCGCGGGTATCTGCTAGTCTCTAATAAATCCTCCCTTGTATATAAATTTATGAAAAGTGTGTTTGTTGGTTTGTTTGTCTGTCAATCACACCACAGCTGAGCAACAGATCAACCTCTTTTTTGCACTGATGTAGTTAAAAGCGCGGACAATGACATAGGCTACTTTATATCCCGGAAAAATCAATGATTCCCATGGGATTTGTGAAAACCGACATAGACTGCTGTGACTAAATGCAGCGCGCTGTTCCAGTTCACAGTGATCGTCAACAACCGCAAGCACCGCACGGGCGAGCGCGTGGAGGTGGCGGTGTACGGCGAGCCCGGCGCGTACGTGGGGCTGTCCGCCATCGACCACGCCTTCTACACCATGCAGGCCGGCAACGAGCTGACCTACGCCAAGGTGACTTCTTCTTTTTCGCCCTTTACCCTCATTATTTTTGACACACACACAGACAGGTCTTCTTTGACAACAGGTCTTCTTCCAGACACTCCTATAAGCAATTTTTTTACTCTTAAAAAAGTTCATGTTATTGATTTGTTCGCTATGATAATAACATCAAGATGAGCCCATCCGAACATTTTACGTAAACCTTCTTCATACAAGAAAATGTAGCGCCATCTGTCGGAACTCCTGAGAAATACTGCGTAGGCTTACAGCTTAGTACTGACGCCGGAGGGGGGGTTTTGCTCCCATAAACTGGCGACATTTTTTCGCGCGGTCCGCCGGGTCTATTGTATAGTTGTCTTTGTTTGTTCGTTATTATTTGCTAGTTTTGAACAGTGGATGGTAAGCATTGGATACTTATACTGATTTGCTTTTGAAAGACAATAAAAAAGTCACCATGTATAAATAGTAATAAGAATATGATTCGTTTGTAAACAGGTGATATCAAAGATGTCTCACTTTGACGAGTCCACAAACGGCACGTTCTCGTACACGTGGCGCTCGCACTTCGGAGACGCGGACGAGCTCGTGTACTTCCCCTCGCCGAGCTTCGGAATTGACGCCAACCGCACCTTCGAGTGAGTCCGCTGTACTTCTACAGTTCCTAATTATGCAATTATCAAAGCATTTATCTTGAATAAATAATGTGGATCAAAAGGGGATAGATATATTTAAATGACGTCATTCCAATATGGCCGACGATGACCCAATATGGCGGACTGTTTATTTTATGTGCACTGCCGTGACTTGGGTGTGATACGTCAAATGGAAGGGTTTGTTGAGGAAGAGAATGTTGAAAACGGCACCTCTTCGCAAGAATCGTCAGATGCGCAGAAGATGCTTGCGCGAGTTGATTGGATTCGAGCGCGCTAGCACGAAGTGTACGATGCGCAATCTATTGCCGACAACTATTTGTGTTCACTGTTCAGGTACGCGGGTCTGGTGGTGCTGTCGGACGTGGCTGTGTACCGGCGCTACTCGATGTGCAACGAGTCGTTGGGCATGGCCGAGTGCCTCGACGGCGCGTGCTACCCCGCCGACAAGCGCTGCGACGGCTCGCCCGACTGCTCCGACCGCACCGACGAGTCCAACTGTGAGTGTGCACCAGACCACCATGCATACACATTCCGTGCCCCTCTTCTTTATCAATCATTTCACATTATTCTTTGCCAGGCAAACATGACGACTCGTTCGAGCTGGCGCACTTCCGCAAGTTCCGCTTCAACCGCATCCAGCGGCAGTACGACAACGTGTGGATGTGGCGCGACGTCAACATCGGCCCGCACGGCCGCTTCGTGTTCACGCTGGACGTGCCCGCCGCGCCCGCGCACTGGACCATCTCCGCCGTGGCCATGTCGCCCGGCGCCGGCCTGGGCATGCTCTCGAAGCCGCTCAGTGTGAGTATCGCGTCCTCGTCGGCCCGCACGCCCGCTTCGTGTTCACGCTGGACGTGCCCGCCGCGCCCGCGCACTGGACCATCTCCGCCGTGGCCATGTTTTGAAGTTAATAGAGCGATGCTAATAGTGCTTGTTGTCAACAGTACGTGGGCATCCTGCCGTTCTTCATCAAGGTGGAGGGCCCGGACCGCTGCAAGCAGGGCGAGCAGCTGGGGCTGCGCGTGGCCGTGTTCAACTACCACCCGCAGGCCATCGAGGCGGTGGTGGTGCTCGCCTCCTCGCCCGACTACAAGTTCGTGCACGTCGAAGAGAACGGCATTGTGAGTCACGTCAACTATTTGTATTGTTTTCTGTTATATTTTGTTACGTGGTGATAATGAACCTGATTCGCGCGCTCAGGTCCGCTCGTACAACCCGCGCACGTCGTTCGGCGAGCACCAGTTCTTCGTGTACATCCTGGCGGGCGACGCGGCGGTGGTGCATATCCCCGTGGTGCCCGCGCGCCTCGGCCGCATCCGCGTCGACATCGTGGCGTCCACGCTGCAGGGCCAGCACCGCGCCTCCAAGTACATCGACGTCGAGGTATTACAGCAATGATCTACTGCACACACCAATTGTTCGTGTACATCCTGACGGGCGACACGGCGGTAGAAAAAAAAACTAAATAAAATGTGGATGTGGTGCCTGTGTGGCACATTAGATACGTATAAACAAAGGAAGAACAATATGCAATCGCAAATGGGCCTCAACTCAGCATAAGCCATCAGCATGTGGCCCGGGCCAGCCAGTTCAGTAGCTGATGCGCGAATTGAAAAAAAACGGGAGATATAAGTTTGTTTTAAGTCACTCCAATATTTGTCGTTTTCCAGGCGGACGGCATACCACAATACCGGCACCAGTCGGTCCTTCTGGACCTCTCGAACCGCGCGTACGTGTTCCAGTACATGCACGTCAACGTCACGGAGACGCCCATCATTCCGTACGAGGTGGACCGCTACTACGTGTTCGGCTCCAACAAGGCGAGGATCTCCATAGTAGGGGACGTGGTCGGCCCGCTGTTTCCCACCATGCCCGTTAACGCCACCAGCCTTTTGGATTTACCGATGGTAAGTCTATTGTAGCAGTTCTGATGTTCCTAATACACCTTAGTCAACACGACGACTTATTCCCCTGTAATTGTTTCTCTTTGTGACCAGGACTCAGCCGAACAGAACATGTTCAGTTTTGCAGCGAACATGTACCTCACGCTGTACATGCGACTCATCAACCAGCGCAACCGCACGTTGGAGCAGGACGCGTTCTACCACATGAACGTGCTCTACCAGCGACAGCTGTCGTACATGCGGCCCGACGGCTCCTTCAGCCTCTTCCGCAGCGACTGGTAACTTGTGCTCACACTGTACCCGCGGCTCGTCGACCAGCGCGACCGCACGTTGGAGCAGGACGCGTTCTACCACATGAACGTGCTCTACCAGCGACAGCTGTCGTACATGCGGCCCGACGGTTCCTTCAGCCTCTTCCGCAGCGACTGGTAACTTGTGCTCACACTGTACCCGCGGCTCGTCGACCAGCGCGACCGCACGTTGGAGCAGGACGCGTTCTACCACATGAACGTGCTCTACCAGCGACAGCTGTCGTACATGCGGCCCGACGGCTCCTTCAGCCTCTTCCGCAGCGACTGGTAACTTGTGCTCACACTGTACCCGCGGCTCGTCGACCAGCGCGACCGCACGTTGGAGCAGGACGCGTTCTACCACATGAACGTGCTCTACCAGCGACAGCTGTCGTACATGCGGCCCGACGGCTCCTTCAGCCTCTTCCGCAGCGACTGGTAACTTGTGCTCACACTGTACCCGCGGCTCGTCGACCAGCGCGACCGCACGTTGGAGCAGGACGCGTTCTACCACATGAACGTGCTCTACCAGCGACAGCTGTCGTACATGCGGCCCGACGGTTCCTTCAGCCTCTTCCGCAGCGACTGGTAACTTGTGCTCACACTGTACCCGCGGCTCGTCGACCAGCGCGACCGCACGTTGGAGCAGGACGCGTTCTACCACATGAACGTGCTCTACCAGCGACAGCTGTCGTACATGCGGCCCGACGGTTCCTTCAGCCTCTTCCGCAGCGACTGGTAACTTGTGCTCACACTGTACCCGCGGCTCGTCGACCAGCGCGACCGCACGTTGGAGCAGGACGCGTTCTACCACATGAACGTGCTCTACCAGCGACAGCTGTCGTACATGCGGCCCGACGGCTCCTTCAGCCTCTTCCGCAGCGACTGGTAACTTGTGCTCACACTGTACCCGCGGCTCGTCGACCAGCGCGACCGCACGTTGGAGCAGGACGCGTTCTACCACATGAACGTGCTCTACCAGCGACAGCTGTCGTACATGCGGCCCGACGGCTCCTTCAGCCTCTTCCGCAGCGACTGGTAACTTGTGCTCACACTGTACCCGCGGCTCGTCGACCAGCGCGACCGCACGTTGGAGCAGGACGCGTTCTACCACATGAACGTGCTCTACCAGCGACAGCTGTCGTACATGCGGCCCGACGGCTCCTTCAGCCTCTTCCGCAGCGACTGGTAACTTGTGCTCACACTGTACCCGCGGCTCGTCGACCAGCGCGACCGCACGTTGGAGCAGGACGCGTTCTACCACATGAACGTGCTCTACCAGCGACAGCTGTCGTACATGCGGCCCGACGGCTCCTTCAGCCTCTTCCGCAGCGACTGGTAACTTGTGCTCACACTGTACCCGCGGCTCGTCAACCAGCGCGACCGCACGTTGGAGCAGGACGCGTTCTACCACATGAACGTGCTCTACCAGCGACAGCTGTCGTACATGCGGCCCGACGGCTCCTTCAGCCTCTTCCGCAGCGACTGGTAACTTGTGCTCACACTGTACCCGCGGCTCGTCGACCAGCGCGACCGCACGTTGGAGCAGGACGCGTTCTACCACATGAACGTGCTCTACAAGCGACAGCTGTCGTACATGCGGCCCGACGGTTCCTTCAGCCTCTTCCGCAGCGACTGGTAACTTGTGCTCACACTGTACCCGCGGCGCGTCGACCAGCGCGACCGCACGTTGCAGCAGGACGCGTTCTACCACATGAACGTGCTCTACCAGCGACAGCTGTCGTACATGCGGCCCGACGGCTCCTTCAGCCTCTTCCGCAGCGACTGGTAACTTGTGCTCACACTGTACCCGCGGCTCGTCGACCAGCGCGACCGCACGTTGGAGCAGGACGCGTTCTACCACATGAACGTGCTCTACCAGCGACAGCTGTCGTACATGCGGCCCGACGGCTCCTTCAGCCTCTTCCGCAGCGACTGGTAACTTGTGCTCACACTGTACCCGCGGCTCGTCGACCAGCGCGACCGCACGTTGGAGCAGGACGCGTTCTACCACATGAACGTGCTCTACCAGCGACAGCTGTCGTACATGCGGCCCGACGGCTCCTTCAGCCTCTTCCGCAGCGACTGGTAACTTGTGCTCACACTGTACCCGCGGCTCGTCAACCAGCGCGACCGCACGTTGGAGCAGGACGCGTTCTACCACATGAACGTGCTCTACCAGCGACAGCTGTCGTACATGCGGCCCGACGGCTCCTTCAGCCTCTTCCGCAGCGACTGGTAACTTGTGCTCACACTGTACCCGCGGCGCGTCGACCAGCGCGACCGCACGTTGCAGCAGGACGCGTTCTACCACATGAACGTGCTCTACCAGCGACAGCTGTCGTACATGCGGCCCGACGGCTCCTTCAGCCTCTTCCGCAGCGACTGGTAACTTGTGCTCACACTGTACCCGCGGCTCGTCGACCAGCGCGACCGCACGTTGGAGCAGGACGCGTTCTACCACATGAACGTGCTCTACCAGCGACAGCTGTCGTACATGCGGCCCGACGGCTCCTTCAGCCTCTTCCGCAGCGACTGGTAACTTGTGCTCACACTGTACACACGGCTCGTCGACCAGCGCGACCGCACGTTGGAGCAGGACGCGTTCTACCACATGAACGTGCTCTACCAGCGACAGCTGTCGTACATGCGGCCCGACGGCTCCTTCAGCCTCTTCCGCAGCGACTGGTAATGTGGCGGTCTGGCTGGAAATGCTGCGATATTGACAGAAGAGCAACATTCAAAATTGAAAGGCGTTGCCAAGTCTTCTTAGGCCGGCGTGAGCCTAGAATCGATTATTCTGGTTTTACCACCGACAGCGGCGACCCGGCCGCCGCCCCACAGTCTTTAACGCATATATTTTTATTGTAATTTGTAAATATTTTATCTAAATACTGCATTGTAAGTGAATTAAGAACACGCGAGTTTTATTTACTTAATGTGTGGCGCATCTCGCCCACAATAACTTGGCTCGCACTGTACACCCAGTCCATTGATCACACTACACCACCATTCTACACAAGTTTGCTAATTAAACCTTTCATTTCTTGTACAGGAATCAGTCTGCATCCAGCGTGTGGTTGACTTCATACTGCGCTAAAATATTCCAAGACGCGTCGTTCAACGAATGGGAGAACTATATTTACATTGATCCTAACGTAAGTTGGTTTGCTTCGTTTATCTATTTGAATCTAGGGGTGGTATATAAAGTTTTCATTATCATTTTATCTAGTCTATTACTGGGCACTGGCCTACCATCAAGAATTTGGTGATTTTCCCATCACTTTAGCGACGTATGGAGAGTATTATGGAAAACTCTTAGGTATGCAGTTCTGCGTGATATTTTTCTTCGTCGATATGAGTATTTCATTGCCTTCGAACTCGCATCTTATGGAAGATTTATGATAAAAGATATTGTTTTGATGGCAGGTGATATCGATGGCAGTGTCGTGGGTGCTGGAACACCAGCGGCCGGAGGGCTCGTTCTACGAGGTGACGTGGTCACCCGACCGCAACGCGAACGGCACCATCGCCGTGCCCATCGACTCGCCCGCCTTCCGCGAGGCGGGCGCTCTGCTGCAGGGAGAGAGGGTAAGTAGTTGCAAACAATCAGTTTAGTGTTCAGTGTTTTGAACTAAAGTGTTGCGGCTCCTCTAGATGGAGGTAGAAGCCACAACTGTTGAGCACTCGCGAAGTGATAAATAAAAAACACTGAACAAAGTTTAACTTATGCAATTTTATTCCAACTTCGACACGTGTGTTATCACTCCGCAGTGTGTTATGATTCGCAGAGTACTGAATGCAATTACAAATGGCTGCTCGCAGGCAGACAAAAGTGTCTATGTTGCACTAATCGCTACAACAGCATCTTACTGTGGGGTAAAGCTGCTGATATCGAAACTATATTTTTATTACAAAAAAAGAGAAAAAAGAAAAAATATCAACTTTGATATTATAACAAGTGCACCTACCTACCCCTGTTTCTTGTCCCCCAGACCTGCTTTCTGAACAAGTGAAACCCTGCTTTCTGGAGTTTGAACTTTCCATCAGAGATTACAAATTATGCTGTTGTAGAAAATAAAGATTTATGATTTTGATGTCTTGACCCAACCCATGGGTTTATTACGTCCGTTTTAATCGCTGAACTACCGCTCTAGATCAAAACAAATTCACAAGAATTTACTTTGATGCAAGACGTAATAAAATTTCAATTGCGTCTTTGTGAAAGTATAATTACTATGGTTTGTCGTCGTGGCAGGTCAACAACTCGATAGTGCTGCAGCGGAACATCACGCTGACAGCGCAGGTGGTGATCACCCTGGAGTCCGTCAAGAACCTGAAGGACATCGGCATACGAGAGGTGAGCTCGCCCAGAACCGTCTGTAACATCATTGAAGTTAAAATTGATATCAGCCCTAACTCCCAAATAATTGAACTTGAAGAACCTGCAAGCCTTTGCCGTGTTAAGTATGTTTTGTTTCTAGGACGGATTACTCTTGAAAGTGTAAGAAAATTTTCAGTTTACATCTCAAAAATCTGCTCCTTTTCCTTCTAATATATTGTTCCAATATGTGTATGTTTCACTTTGAAAAAAAGAAATTTGTTTGTTGTTGAAACTTGTATTGGATCACATAATTAATTATTATAAACGTGAAAGCGCGTTACATAGGCGCTGCCGTAATTCGCAATATTAAAATTCTGTCCGGGGTTCACACGCGACACGAAAGTCGAATAGGTATTGGATGGTGATGCATCTCAT
The DNA here is from genome assembly GCA_963855885.1 of Coenonympha glycerion. NCBI lineage: Eukaryota > Metazoa > Arthropoda > Insecta > Lepidoptera > Nymphalidae > Coenonympha > Coenonympha glycerion. The sequence goes on from OY979646.1 coordinate 2,471,382, forward strand.
GTCTTTTTCACACTAACTAGATACACTTCAGGTCGGAGCGTCGCGAACAAAATTCTAACTGGATTTAGAGCTTATCTAAGCTGAAATGACGCGCCTCACGGTATTGCTTTGTGCGTAAATGAGGTATCATTTACGCACAAAGCAATATTTAAACTGAGTGAGCTGTCCGCGGCAGGGCCTGAGCGCGCGCGTGGCGACGGCTCAGCAGCGCGGCATCTCGTGGCTGGAGCGGCACCTGCAGCTGCTGCACGAGTACGGCGAGCCGCTCGCGCTGGCGCTCGTGGCCTACGCGCTCAGCGCCGCCAAGGCGCCCAGCGCTGAGCACGCCTTCCGCCTGCTCAAGCGGCACCAGCGCTCTGAAGGTACTGCAAATCCACCCACCACTCTACCTTACCAGCTAACACGTGCGGCGATAAGATATAGTGTGTGTGTGCTGCCATGTGTCATACACTCACTGAGTACGCTTGAAGCTTCTTTTTTCTCTCTGTAAGCATACAAACTTTAGACGAGTGGTCAGCAGAACTGTGACGTCTCACGCTTGGACCCACAAGCGGTCCCCTGGCGTAACTGCCTGCTAGGTGCCTGAAGATATCAAATACATAATATGATATAGGGAAATTTCCCATTTGCCTCCATTACTGGCAAGCACTTCGAAGATATGATCACAGATTAGTTGTTTTTCATCATCTCTTTACAACCAAGTATCATAGTGATTATGAAACCCGCGCTTGTTCAGGCGGGCTGGTGTACTGGGGCAAGGAGCGAGTGCCACAGCCGCCGTACAAGATGGAGAACCAGAAGCCGTTCCTGTTGCCGCGCCTGCCCTACAAGTACGACTCCAACAACGTGGCCGCCACCGCGTACGCGCTGCTGGCGTGCATGGACCACCAGGTATGCGCCGCTCCACTACCAAATTGTCCCTCGTACTACTAAATACCAGAATATTAGAACAACCCGGGTCATCTGAATGGGAATCACCACACTGTCATTATTCTGTTGTAAAGCATTAATGACGGTTAGTAATTCGGTTTAAGGGCGATGGGTACCATCCGGGCGCGAAAATTCAAATTTTAATTAGTTTTTCGCTTATAGCGGGCTAATTATACATCGAAAACTAATGGCAATGAGTTTTGCGGGCACATCATTTATGCATCTACATGTTTTTAATAAAAAATCTGCTCAACAATACTCATTTACTTCATATTGGTTCCCGATAGCTCGAAATCTGGGAAACTGCAAAAAACTATCTTTCGGGAACCAATATGAGGTGAGTGGGAACTTTCGAGCAAAGTTTCTATTAAAAACATGTAGATGTATAAAATGTAGGCCCGCAAAATGCATTGCCATAAATCTACAATGTGAAGTTAGTCTAATATTTGCGAAAAACTAAATAAAATTTGAATTTCGCGGGCTGGTAGGGCCGCAACACCTTAAACGAATGCCTCAGCATAGCAAGCGCCAGAGTCCTGGGATGACCAGCGGGGATAGACAAAGTAACAGTAGTTTAGCGTTCACGACAGTCGACAAACCACGTCACCGTAGAAAAACCTCGTGACCGAATAGAGGAAAACACACTGTTTTTGAAAATCGAGTACGACAATTTGAACGCTCCCTGGCGTTCTCGCAGACGTTGTAGATAACTTTAGCGTACTTCGCGTGACAAGCGACACCAGGAGCAGCAGGCAGTGACGCTACGCGTAGAGTTCATTCTGCTTTCATATGTTTTGTACTGGTGGTCACGTGGTTTTTCTACTGTCGTCAACGTTTAACGACAAGTGACTTTGTCTAGGCCCGCAGGAGCATCACAACAAAAAGTCGTCGCGTCAGTCTTGACATAAAAAGTGATGACAGAAGTACTACACGTTGAATATTTATTTACTATGCGGTTAAAGCTTAGCTTTTTCGTTGATTTCAGGACAACAATGAGGCGATCGTCATGTGGCTGAATTCGCAGCGGTTGAAAGATGGCGGATGGGCTTCTACCCAGGTTTGTAAATAAAAGCTGTAAAGGAATTGACTAATATTGGTCCATTGGTCTCTACATCCATTAGATAAAAATGCTTCAAGTATTTAAAGGTGGACGGACGGTATTATCCAGATGATAACAAACCTTCAAGTCCTTTTGCGGTTATCGTGAGATAGTCTATTGGCCTAACTATTCCCAGTCTGAAGAGGATCTGGAGAGAGGAATATTAAAACGTCTCTTCCACAGGACACGTATATCGCCCTGCGAGCGCTCATCGAGTACACGAACCGCAAGCGGCTGCGTGACGTCAGCTCGCTGTCCGTCAACGTGGAGGCCGTCGCGCTGAAGGGCGAGGGCCGGCAGCTGCGCGTGCGCAACGACAACCTTGCCGTCATGCAGAGCATCGAGGTGAGCGAGACGCATTGTGCTGTGTCGTAACTCGTAGCTGCGATCAACAAACCGATTGAGCTGAAGTTTTGTAAACACGTTTGGTTTCGATGACAATACATGGTTAGCTGTGTGCTGTCATGCTAAATCCAATATGGCGGAACACCCAAGATGGCGGACTAACTATTTATAATGCACTTTTACAATTTGGCGTCAGCTTGTTTTATATGCGAATATGAAGTTATTATTGATTGTCTCGTTCGCGTCTCCAGATCCCCGAGGCGTGGGGCACGGTGAAGGTGACGGCGCGCGGCGCGGGCTACGCGATCCTGCAAATGTCGGTGCAGTACAACGTGGACATCGAGCGCTTCCAGACGCCGCCGCCCGCGCCCTGCTTCTCGCTGCTCGCCAGCGCAAACTACCACGGCAGGAATCAGTCGCACATCCGCTACCAGACCTGCGCCAGGTCAGTGCCACCTACATCCTCCGCCTGCCACGCATTAGACGCTTTTATTTAACTTGTATGTTTGTTCAGGTGGAATCTTGCAGCTCAATTTTAATCCTCTTCATTACTAAGCCTTTTATTAAACCAATTTTGCATGCACGTTAAGTTTGAATTCATGGTTAGTTGTGTGACATCATTTTAAACCCCACATGGCGGAACAAGTAAGACTAGGAGGCTAATTTTTTTAGTGATAACTTATTTGGGTCGATATTAAAAATGGCTCATTGTACAAGTATTGTTTCGTTATCCGGCTCGAAGGCCTATAATTTTATCCGGCTCGAAGGACCATTATTTTATCCGGCTCTAAGGACCATTGTCGTTGGTCATGGATATGATTTTTGCGCATTATCAACAGCTGGACCATGACGGAGGAGTCGCCGCGCTCCGGGCTGGCGGTGCTGGAGGTGGGCATCCCCACGGGCTACATGATCCAGCAGCAGCGGCTCGACTCGTACGTGCTGTCGCGCTCCGTGCGCACGCTGCAGCGCGCCAAGTACCAGCCGGACAAGCTGCTCTTCTACTTCGACTACGTGAGTGTCTTAGCGTTTCCAGCACGGGTGCCAGAAGATGGAGTTACTAAAAAGATTTTTTGTAGAAAATAATGATTCAGAACATTAGAAAGAAAGAAGAAAAAACGTTTATTCGGAATCACAATACAGTATAGTCCTACAGAAATCAGAAGAATACATTCATTAGTGCTTAATCGTAGAATAACTATCTACCCCTACAAACGTCGAACCTATCCACGTCTTCGGCTACATCACTTACAATCAAGTGCTTGACTTCTCAAGTACCGACTGGTAATGTGAAAGATAGAAGAAAGGATCATAAGAGGAGGAGCGTTCTAGAAGTCTTGAACCGTTATCATAAACAACGCAAACCGCTGATTAACAATTGATCCACAAATCGTCAATAGACAAAAGTTTTCTGAGGATTTTTGATATAAATCCGTTTGTGTTGTTTCCCCAGCTGGACAACGAGCAGACGTGCGTGAACTTCACGATCGAGCGCTGGTACCCCGTGGCCAACATGTCGCGCTACCTGCCCATCCGCGTCTACGACTACTACGCGCCCGGTAAGTGACTCTCCAGTGGACCGCGAGCGGACGTGCGTGAACTTCACTATCGAGCGCTGGTACCCCGTGGCCAACATGTCGCGCTACCTGCCCATCCGCGTCTACGACTACTACGCGCCCGGTAAGTGACTCTCCAGTGGACCACGAGCGGACGTGCGTGAACTTCACTATCGAGCGCTGGTACCCCGTGGCCAACATGTCGCGCTACCTGCCCATCTGCGTCTACGACTACTACGCGCCCGGTAAGTGACTCTCCAGTGGACCACGAGCGGACGTGCGTGAACTTCACTATCGAGCGCTGGTACCCCGTGGCCAACATGTCGCGCTACCTGCCCATCCGCGTCTACGACTACTACGCGCCCGGTAAGTGACTCTCCAGTGGACCACGAGCGGACGTGCGTGAACTTCACTATCGAGCGCTGGTACCCCGTGGCCAACATGTCGCGCTACCTGCCCATCCGCGTCTACGACTACTACGCGCCCGGTAAGTGACTCTCCAGTGGACCACGAGCGGACGTGCGTGAACTTCACTATCGAGCGCTGGTACCCCGTGGCCAACATGTCGCGTTACCTGCCCATCCGCGTCTACGACTACTACGCGCCCGGTGAGTGACTCTCCAGTGGACCACGAGCGGACGTGCGTGAACTTCACTATCGGGCGCTGGTACCCCGTGGCCAACATGTCGCGCTACCTTCCCATCCGCGTCTACGACTACTACGCGCCCGGTGAGTGACTCTCCAGTGGACCACGAGCGGACGTGCGTGAACTTCACTATCGAGCGCTGGTACCCCGTGGCCAACATGTCGCGCTACCTGCCCATCCGCGTCTACGACTACTACGCGCCCGGTGAGTGACTCTCCAGTGGACCACGAGCGGACGTGCGTGAACTTCACTATCGGGCGCTGGTACCCCGTGGCCAACATGTCGCGCTACCTTCCCATCCGCGTCTACGACTACTACGCGCCCGGTGAGTGACTCTCCAGTGGACCACGAGCGGACGTGCGTGAACTTCACTATCGAGCGCTGGTACCCCGTGGCCAACATGTCGCGCTACCTGCCCATCCGCGTCTACGACTACTACGCGCCCGGTGAGTGACTCTCCAGTGGACCACGAGCGGACGTGCGAGAACTTCACTATCGGGCGCTGGTACCCCGTGGCCAACATGTCGCGCTACCTTCCCATCCGCGTCTACGACTACTACGCGCCCGGTGAGTGACTCTCCAGTGGACCACGAGCGGACGTGCGTGAACTTCACTATCGAGCACTGGTACCCCGTGGCCAACATGTCGCGCTACCTGCCCATCCGCGTCTACGACTACTACGCGCCCGGTGAGTGACTCTCCAGTGGACCACGAGCGGACGTGCGTGAACTTCACTATCGGGCGCTGGTACCCCGTGGCCAACATGTCGCGCTACCTTCCCATCCGCGTCTACAACTACTACGCGCCCGGTGAGTGACTCTTCAGTGGACCACGAGCGGACGTGCGTGAACTTCACTATCGGGCGCTGGTACCCGTGGCCAACATGTCGCGCTACCTTCCCATCCGCGTCTACGACTACTACGCGCCCGGTGAGTCTCTCCAGTGGCCCACGAGCGGACGTGCGTGAACTTCACTATCGGGCGCTGGTACCCCGTGGCCAACATGTCGCGCTACCTGCCCATCCGCGTCTACGACTACTACGCGCCCGGTGAGTGACTCTCCAGTGGCCCACGAGCGGACGTGCGTGAACTTCACTATCGGAATGAAATAGAAACGGCCTATCGGTGAAAGAAATTGTGAGGAAACCTACATGCCTGTATACTACAAGATGCGCTCAGTATGCGATCAATTGACAAAAAAAGCACATTGACTCTCACTCACTCATTCACGTTAAAACTTCTAATCTGATGTAAAATAATTCAAATATACGTTTGTTTGCAGAGCGTTTCAACGAGACGATATTCGACGCGCTGCCGACGTACCTGCTCAACATCTGCGAGGTGTGCGGCTCGTCGCAGTGCCCCTACTGCGCCATCTACAACGCCGCGACCGCTGCGCACACGTCGGCGCTGCTGCTGCTGGCCGCGCTCGTGCTGCTCGTGCGCAGCGTGGCCGCGCCGCCGCACACCTAGCGGCGCCGGTGTGGCCTGACTATTGCATCACGGTTACGTTGCGACCGCCACTACACATTTTGTACTGAACTTCATATAGAATGTTCGTTAAGTTGGTTTTGTTGAAGGTGCGAATTTAAATTTAATTTGGTTCTTCGCAATTTTTAAGCTAATAAGACATAATAGGCTCTTATGCCAGTTTAATTGCGGGAATGGCATTATCAAACTCGGAAAATTAGTCCGAAAATAGTGATTTACCCACATCAAATTCGATGCTCGAACTAGTTTCATAAAATGAACAAGATTTTTATAAAACCCTTATAGGTGATTCTGCCATTCCTGCAATTTAAGTTCCATAAGCCTACTTTGTCGTATTACTGTACAAATTGCGATAAACTAAATTAAGATTGAATTTTGCGTGTAGGAAAGTTTCTTTCACCTCAAAGTGTCACTGTAAGGGGTGCTCCACTTTGGGTAATCCACTGGTTCTGTGAAACAAAACATCATCGAACAACGTGAGTCTCTATCTCGTTGTGCTCCACAGAATAAAACAAGGTGAAAATGTGACAACATCATGTTTTACAGCACAAGTGGATTACTTACCCAAAGTTTAATATCAATGGTTCATCCATGGTTCAAGTTTAATATCAATGGTTCAACCATGGTTCAAGTTTAATATCAATGGTGGTTGTAGAACTGAACCATTTGTAATTTGTAGAACCGAACGCGAGTCTGACTCGCACCTGACCGGTTTTTCACATCACATTATTATAAAATACGCTGTTTCGTGTGTACATAATAATTTCAGAATTAATATTGTGCTCGGCTAAGTTCGTATATGACATTTCCTTGCTAAAGATAAAGTTGAAATTCGTTTCCTTTTTATGTTTGTGGATGCACAATTTTATTATCTGACGCAGCTTTGTTTTGTACTTGTAAGTACGCGACTGTCGTCTTCCGAACAACGCGAATTCGTAATTTTTTTTTATACTTACCCCCTAACAAATAAACGTGGAATAAATGTTCTCTATCATCAGTAATTTTAAGAAAAAAAGACAAAACAAGAAGTCCACAGCTATTTCACGTTTATATGTAAGGGAGTTATATAAAGCGCGCACAGATAAGTTGAATTTAGTATGTAACATTGAATGAGTGAGAATGAGTCTTTATCTATCAAAATTAAAAATGTTTGCGTCAAGCCGGCTGTAATTCGTAGGCGTGCTTAACTAATATCTAATTCTGAAATACCAACACTTCAATTTCGTTTATCCACCAACCTATATACATATACATATAGGTCTCCCTTAGCCTCTGTGACATTCGAAAGTCAATTTCTAAGAAGAAATACATTTCCTTACCACTGCTGCTATATCGAATACCTGTAGCAAACAGTCGTTGCCCGTGGGGCAGTGAAACAGAGAAACGGCCCGCCTGTCGCGCTCCCTCTCACACTTACGGGCTTTACGGCAGGCTAGGCGGACAACAGGCGCTATCCTATCTCCTCAGTTTATTGCCCCGCGAGCAGGGACTGTTTGCAACAGGTACAATTGTATACTAGCAGTCGCATGGGTGGGTGAATTTTGGTTTTTCACAAATGTCACGTGAACCATGATTATTGACTAAAGATCTAGCTTACCTTTGCTTTTCAGCAACTACTTAAATTATTACCCAAGAGGACAATGATCATGGATGTATGGGATGTATGGATTCCCGTATCAAGCTGAATCAAACCCAAACTTTATTTTTTATAGACTGCGGTCTCTACATTAACTCCTACAAATTATTACTTTTTAATTAATATCCGGATTCTAAAGTTATAGGCAAACAAACAAGCTGCACTTCTTAGTAAAATCAGTATGACACAAAATGTGCATTGAAAAGAAAGTTACTTTTTGTATATTTTAATTTAATTCCGGATATGAAAAAGAAATTCTTAATGCCAATTGTTTTTAAAAAAACACTATTTTATTTTCCTAGGCTATTTTATTTTTGGTTTATGAGAAAACCTGATACCACCTTTGGTCATTCTCCTTTATATTTTGGCAGCTTATATCTGATTCGACAATAACCTTAAGATAGGTAGATTAGTATTATAATTAATTTTATAAATTATGGTTTTTGCATTTCCTTTGTCCATTCCAATGTATTTGTAGCTACTTAGTATTATTTCGAGTGTTTGTTTAGATTACTAGACCCTTTACAAAATAATGTCTAATGTGTACAAAACATAATTTTCCGTAGTTTGAACTTTAAAAATATGCATGGTATCTATCATTTTTCTATTATTACTTTTACTTTAAAAAAACAATGAGTAAAAACTTTTTTTTAGTATTTTAATCTCTGCAGATTTCTGCACTTTTGGGTGCTGCTTTCTCTCTTTCTTCTTTACATACATACAAAAAATTACAACTAAAGTTAAATCATATCAAAACGATGATAAAATAATTAACTTTACGCAGCTGCATTAGATGCATACTTGCCTTCAAGATTAACAGTAAGGCAAATTGAAATTCATATTAGATGTATATAATAAATATTTTAAGAATATTTTCGAGATATAGAGTAAGGATAAGCCTTGTCTGATACTTATGTACTCTTATAATATTATTTTAATTTTGATATTTTATGTAAAGACGAAAATCAATATTGCAATAAATTTTTAAACTTTTGTCAATCGGATTGCCTTATTAGTCAAAGACTTAGGAAATCAGAAAATAATAATGATTAATGTCATGAAATATTATACAAATAAAAAATTATATCCTTTAGATTTTAGAAAAAATATCACAATTATCATAAATTATTTTATAATTAAATAATTAAATAAGAATTAAATAAACTTATGGCAAAGATATAATACAAAATATTGAATTACTACAGATGTACAAAGGCAAGAGCCGTCCAGATTTTCATGAAAAAAAAAATATTTTATTAATATGGATTAATAAATGATGTAAACAAAGGATGCTGTACCTACTGTATAATGAATCTCATGTATACCTACTTTATAAGAATTTACTTAATTAGTTTCCGTCCAAAATTACCAATGACTGAGTTTTTATTTTTACTTTTGTATTTAAATGTATTATGTGTGTAATATTGTATTCTTCATAAGTTGTTATACAACAAATTCGGTTAGTGTGGAAGTGTAGTGAACTTTCATTATTGACTTCATAGGTGTACAAGTATTTCCAAATAAAAAATGGAAAACAAATCCTTGTTTCATTCAGGTTCCCGCCCAACCCATATCTCTTTCATGTCAACCCACTAAACAGAGATAACAAAACTGGGGAGACGGCATTTCATTCATTCTAGGTATATAACTTGCGTGATTCTTGCGTGACATGCGGCGCCATGTTAAACGCTAAGATTGGTTATCAAGTTTATTAGGTACTTGTCATACCATAGGGGACGCCATCTTGTGCGCCACTTTACAGCTTTAAAATTTGTAGTTTTGTAGATGTGGCCAATCCATATTATTTCCTAATTTGTAACATTTGACAACAAAACATTTTTACTGAAGTTCGTTCAAGGTTCAGACAAAGTATTGAAAGTAGGTAGGTATGGAATTTTTTCATGAGTCCCAGTTTGAAACGCCGAAGCCTTGAGTCAATAATAGGATGATAAATGATAATAGGGACAAGTGAAGTGACAAATTCGCAAGTGCTTTGAGCAACGTTTTTTAATACATTTGCGTAAAATATAGCACCATAAAAGGAAATGATTTAAAATCAATTTATTTATTTACAATGAAATAAAATTATTGATTAAACCTAGTGTGCATTTCATGCAGGAATAAAAAAGGAAAGCACTAGTAGTGCGGAAAAGAATAACTTATCGCAAATATAAATGTCTAAAAATGTGTAAAATATTCTCCATAGCCAAATTGTTAAAAAAAAAACCAGGTTTTACTGTAGAGGTGTTTATTTTTTAAAGTATAAATTAAGCTAATCCGATCCTATTTACAATAAAGATAATATTATACAAGATTATGATGGGCACACAGTTGAATATAGAAAGCGTCATTCCACTTGTCTATTCTACAGTACAACTAGAGAGGTGATGTGCTAGGTTTTACAGTTTGATTGCATTGAATTATACAAAAATATGATAAATCAATCAGTCAAGCAACAACGTAGAATCAATAATGTTCGATTTGGGGTCTCATTGCTAAAGAAAAAAGTATTCATCGTTATCGTAATCGATAGCGAATTGTGCTCCGCGATTGGCTGATGCAAATCCGGAACCCAATTAGTAAGCGATTACACACACAGCCACAAATTAGTACTGATGGAGCACTGCCCAGGGGGCTAATTGCTAAAACACTGACCATCACTAAAACTATCTTTTCAACACACTTGCTCATAAAATGGCTCTAATTTCACCGCAATTAAGCACATAATGACACCTATAATCACAAACTGTGACTTTTTCATTACTATTATTCACTAGTGAGTTGGACAGTTTTATCTACTAAATAAAATTATTTTAAGTATTATTTTATTCACAAGTGTGTTGAAAAATGTAGTAAGATACACATGAGTACTGATGATTACCGTCGTCGCCTCAGCGGTAATCACCAACTCTACTCACCTGTACCATAAACTACTATTTCACTATATATTGCTGTTTTCAAAAGTATAGAAACCCAATTAAAGAGTAGTTTTCACTTGTTATTTTGGTCATTAATTGTTACCACAATCATAACTGTTTAACTGCCCCTTTGTAGAAATTTGCCAATTAGCAGCCCTCCCACTTCACTCTCACATCCAAAGTGGGAGGGGAGACTCATCAACAAAGCTACTGCTAACAGGTTATTGTTATGATGAATGTTGACGTCATTTTCTGTAGAATTAATAGAATTATGGTTAACCCAATGCATAAATTAACTAGAATTCTAACAAACTACTGCCTCTTCTTCACTTGCTTAGCTTTAGCATTCCCCTTGGCAGCACCGCCACTAAAGAATGAGGTGAACATCTCTGACATCTCCGGAAACTCTGACATCTTGGCCATATTGGTGATCTGCTTCAGGTCCTCTTTGGTCTCAGGATCGTTCATCATCTTGGGCAGCACCATGATGAGGAGGAGCGGCAGCACCATCATTATCACCATGGGGTTGAACAGGAAATCAGTCATTCGCCATTGCTCTCGCACTTGGAAATATCTAAAATGAAGTGATTTTTTAAGAAGCAAAGCATACATTAGACAGACTAATAATATTGATAGTTTCACTGAGTTCTTGATATAGTTGCCTGCATGTAACTTGGCAAGGTTTTGGAATGATGGGTGAAAGTTAGCATATTATACACTTCATGCTAATGAACCACTAGAGCACTCAGACCTCATTACTAAATTCAAAGAGACCCAAAAGTATTGTTTGCACATCAAACAAGTAAGGTGCCTGCCAGCAAGTATAGAAAGAGGTGCATGATATTATGTGCAATAAAGCAGTCTGTCAGGCCTCAAGTCTTCAACTATCCTAATGTTTAAGTAAATAAAACGTACATTAGATAGAATTTAAGGTTCAGGTTTCCTTTGGCTGGTTACAGGGGGAGGGGTGGGGCGGGGGGAGGGGGGAGGGGGGGAGGAGGTGAATCCCCCCTCCAAGTGAAAAAGTGCGAAACTCAATAGTTTTAGAGAAAAAAAATTTTAAAGTTTTTAAATTTTTAGGTTATTTCGATCATTATAATGAGTACTTTACACAGCGGAAGGGGTAGGGGGCTGGATTAAGGGGCGCGGGAGGGTAAAGGGAAAGATGAAGCCCACTTCCCAACCCCCCTAAGGGAAATTTTATGTATTTTTTTTTATTTTTAAGTATTTTTTTAAGAAGATCTACATAAGTATACTTACAACCTTTGTATTCAAAGCAGATGAATGACAGCTCTAAAATAGGGACCAATTCAGATCTGTGACTTCTCCGGCGCTGCGGGAAGTGCAGCCCCTTCGCCCCTGCGTAGCAAAGCACAGGCACCCACGCTCACCTCCGCAGCCTCGGCATGCTGGTCGCCTTCGGCGACCAGCCTCGGCCGCTCCGGCTCGCCCGGGTGCCTGTGCTGTGCTACGGCGGGCGCCTCCGACTTAAAAAAAAACACTCTAGGGGTAGGACAAACAAGACTGCTTGGTGTCGGGGTTAGGCAGTTCGGTTCTGTGACTATTTCGACCTAAATCAATCCAGTTCGATTTTGTGTCCATACTATAATTTATAATAAAAAGAATGTCAATGACAGTTAAAAATAATTAAAATAGTTGAATTTCTAATTTTAAAAAGGTACAGCAAACGAAATATTTTATTTCATATATTTACGTAATGTATTTCTAAAAAATATTAATAAATTGTTAACTTTTAAAAAAAATTAAACACTTAACATGAATGGAATACGAAAAACGAAACGTTTTTTGACAACTACGTGTCAAAACAGTCTTTAGTTTATGGTCATTGATCAATTTTGTCTGAAATTTCATATAGAAAATCGTAATTTTTAAAAATTTATTTCTCGTAAATTACTGAGATTCGCGCTAAAACCTTTTAGTGCTAGGTTTAATATATTATAAGCCATCTGTAAAAAAAAATGAACTGCCAACTAATAACCAGCCAAAGGAAACCTGAGCCGAATTTAACTTACCTAATTTTCGACATAACCTTCATCCTCAAAGGATAAGGAACTTGAATGATCTGGGAGGTCTGCACGTAATTCACTTTACGAGCCCTGTACTTCCCTTTGGAGTTGATCTCTACTCGTATGGGTTCGTAGAAGTAGTCCGGGTGTATAATTTCCACCACATACGACCCCGACGGAACATTGTGTATTGCGAATGAGCCGTCGTCTTTTATAAAGCCTATGTACTCCCCGCTGTTTACGTGGACCCTCGTGTCAACTTGCCAATTCGTTGAGTCCAGGTCGTCGGGTGGAAATACCCGTCCTTCGATGAGATAGATGCCATTGCCAATTTCTTCTTCGACGGGGCTCACCGCACAGAACGCAGCGCTGATGACGCTCAAAGCGATTAACAGAATCTCAAAGCGAAACATTGTGTGGTCATTGATTGTACGAATCTTCTGATTTAGTAATTTCACTAATTAGTTTTATGATTTAATATAATTTAGAATAGAGATTAGAGTCTCAACAAATTGAATAGGTAGTAGGTACATAATAAAATTGAAAAATGTATTGTCATTTGTCAATAATTGTTATCCTATGAGGAGTTATGACTAAAGAGGTAACGAAGTAGTGAGTCTTTTCGGCTGGGTATTTCCGCCATCTTCTGTAGCATCAAAAATAGCCAATCACAGCTATCAGCCAATCACAGATAGGCACCAGTCAGCTGATCAGAAGGGCTGCTCTAGCTATCTATCGATATGGAAATATTATCTATGTAGTTTGTGGTTAGTAGTTAAATATTTAAGAGCAAAATGAATGAATTATTACTATTAAAAATTAATTTATAGTAAAACTAGGTTTTGCCAGCGGTGCATATTATGTTTCCGGATTAGGATTTTTAACTTATCCCGCGAGACCAAACTACATTTGATACGAGCGATTGTACCTATATTAAATGTTCGCATCCGCGGCCCGTTTTCTTAAAGCGGAAATAACTACGAGAAGTCAGAGGTGTAAAACCTCGAGGTCCAAATAGAAGGTAGGAGCCCTACTCATCTATCAACATTTAACTTTACATGTATGAATTTTATCGATATCGGTATAACAGCGGTCGCATCATTAGTACTTTGTTTTTGTTTTGTTAACATAACAACAAAAACTAAATCGAATTTATTTCAATCCTAAAGAAATATTTCTTCTTTTACACATTATATAAGTGCATGTAATATGATCATAACACATAATTTTTAACGATTTAACGATATTATTAATGAAATCGAATAAGTACTGACCTATGAAATGTTAAATGTGGCCTATTTTTGTCTTTCCGCTATCTGCACTGCAAAACACAACACTGAGTAGGCATTTTCACACCTGAATACTAATTATAATCCGCACGTAAATTAGAATAATAATATGATTGTCTAATATTTCAAAAAATATGATACGCATAAACTTTGTATACATGTTTCGACATGTTCGAATCTACAAAATGCGACAAATTATGGAGAAATTGGCCACCCGGCTATTTTTTCGTGACGTCACAACTTCAGTGTTGCCGAAATCAGAAAAAACAAATATGTTGCTATCTTGTTTAACGTAAACAATTTTGAATTAGTTAGAAAGAGACAATGTAATGTTTGTTATAGCTATGTCGATTTCACGCAACATATAAACGCATTTATGTTTGTGTAGAAAACTACAGCTGCTCCACTTGTAGTTTCCTTCCTCGTAGTTGTCATCATATTCATAGACTATCAAAACTATTTGTCATTTGATTTGTCATTATTTATTGTCTCTGTCAGTTAGAATCACAGACGTAGGTAGTATATCATTATTAGGTACCTATACTCGGCGCGGCGAACTTTGATCCCTATGGCACTGACAGCTCCATTAAATTGGGATCATATTGCGGGCGTCTAAAAATGCCATTTATAAATTTTACGTAGCTATATAGATTAGTAATGATATTCCGTTGATATTTTTAACAATTCTTAACATTTACAAGAAGTTATCTCAATCTGAATTTATGTTTACGTCCTGCAAAAGTTACGTCGTGTGACGTTTATCGACTAGGGCGGCAAGTATCGATAAAAAAATGTCGGTAATGGTTTTCCATTCGGATTGTCCAGAGTGCACAATTTTTTTCGGGAAACGGTAGCCTTGCCAATCCCCAGAGCATCAGCAACACGGTGACGTTACGTTGTCAAGTGGCAACAAAGGGCCGCCATTTTGTTGTTCACGAGCAAAGTAATCTCGCAAAATTTATTTTGTCCGAAGTTGAATAAATAGGGAACATTCATTTTCATGATAAAATATATGCTTATATTATAGCAAAAACGTGTTTACCGGGTTAAACATTATTAGAAAATAACAAGGTTGGAAACTTTCGTTTTACTTAACTACATAATCTATGCCAAAAATCTTAAATTAATACAACAACAACATAATGGACATTAAAAATGCACATTATAATATTTTTTAAAACATGTTTACCAACGTGGCTGAATGCAAGCCACGCAAGCAGAAAAAAAAATTATCGACACGACCCATCACTAACACGAACTGTCATAGGGATCAAGGTTCGCCGCGCCGACTATACTAGACAGTCCACCATGACGAATTAATCGGTCCGAGCGAGAGGGCTCTGCAGGTACTGCGTCCCTTTCTAATTTAAGGAGACCAGGATAAAACGGAACACAGGACAAATTCCTATGACGACATTTATTTAAATGAAAATGGAAAATGGTAAATGTAAAATTTAAAATGGGAAATTGAAATTGGAAAATCTAAAATGGAAAATTCAAAATGGGAAATGGAAAATTCTAAATGGGTAATTGAAATTGGAAAATCGAAAATTGAAAATGGGAAATGGGGAATGGGAAATGGAAAATGGAATATGGAAAATGGGAAAAAGAAAATGGAAAATTGAAAATGGGAAATGGAAAATGGAAAATGGGAAATGGGAAATGGGAAATGGGAAATGGAAAATGGGAAATGGAAAATGGAAAATGGAAAATTGAAAATGGGAAATGCGGAATGGGAAATGAGAAATGGAAAATGGAAAATGGGAAATGGAAAATGGAAAATTGAAAATGGGAAATGGGGAATGGAAAATGGGAAATGGAAAATGGGAAATGGAAAATGGGAAATGGAAAATGGAAAATGGAAAATGGAAAATGGAAAATGGAAAATGGGAAATGGGAAATGGAAAATGGAAAATGGAAAATGGAAAATGGAAAATGGGAAATGCGGAATGGGAAATGAGAAATGGAAAATGGAAAATGGAAAATGGAAAATGGAAAATTGAAAATGGGAAATGGGAAATGGGAAATGGAAAATGGAAAATGGAAAATGGAAAATGGAAAATGGAAAATGGAAAATGGAAAATTGAAAATGGGAAATGGGGAATGGAAAATGGGAAATGGGAAATGGGAAATGGAAAATGGGAAATGGAAAATTTGAAAATGGAAAATGGAAAATGGAAAATGGAAAATGGAAAATTGAAAATGGAAAATGGGAAATGGAAAATGGAAAATGGAAAATTGAAAATGGCAAATGGAAAATGGAAAATGGAAAATTGAAAATGGGAAATGGGGAATGGAAAATGGGAAATGGGAAATGGAAAATGGGAAATGGGAAATGGAAAATGGAAAATGGAAAATGGAAAATGGAAAATGGAAAATGGAAAATGGGAAATAGAAAATGGAAAATGGAAAATGGGAAATGGGAAATGGGAAATGGGAAATGGAAAATGGAAAATGGAAAATGGAAAATGGAAAATGGAAAATGGAAAATGGAAAATGGGAAATGGGAAATGGGAAATGGAAAATGGAAAATGGAAAATGGAAAATTGGAAATGGGAAATGGAAAATGGAAAATGGAAAATGGAAAATTGGAAATGGGAAATGGAAAATGGGAAATGCGGAATGGGAAATGGAAAATGGGAAATGGGAAATGGAAAATTGAAAATGGGAAATGTGGAATGGGAAATGAGAAATGGAAAATGGAAAATTGGAAATGGGAAATGGGAAATGGAAAATGGAAAATGGAAAATGGGAAATGCGGAATGGGAAATGGAAAATGGAAAATGGAAAATGGGAAATGCGGAATGGGAAATGGGAAATGGAAAATGGAAAATGGGAAATGGAAAATGGAAAATGGGAAATGGGGAATGGAAAATGGAAAATGGGAAATGGAAAATGGGAAATGGAAAATGGAAAATGGAAAATGGGAAATGGGAAATGAAAAATGGAAAATGGAAAATGGGAAATGGGGAATGGAAAATGGAAAATGGGAAAAGGAAAATGGAAAATGGAAAATTGGAAAAGGAAAATGGAAAATTGAAAATTGAAAATGGGAAAAGGCAAATGAAAAATGGAAAATTGGAAATGGGAAATGGGAAATGGAAAATGGAAAATTGAAAATGGGAAATGCGGAATGGGAAATGGGAAATGGAAAATGGAAAATGGAAAATGGGAAATGGAAAATGGAAAATTGAAAATGGGAAATGGGGAATGGAAAATGGAAAATGGGAAAAGGAAAATGGAAAATGGAAAATTGGAAATGGGAAATGGGAAATGGAAAATGGAAAATGGAAAATTGAAAATTGAAAATGGCTCTGCAGGTACTGCGTCCCTTTCTAATTTAAGGTGACCATGATAAAACGGAATACAGGACAAATTCCAATGACGTCAATTCCTACGTTCAATTAGGTTTAGTTAGGTTTCAATTCCAACAATGAAAAATGGAAAATGGAAAATTAAAAATGGGAAATGGGAAATAGGAAATGGAAAATGGAAATTGGAAAATGGGAAATGGAAAATGGAAAATAACTTTTAAGAAAACTCTCAAAAAGTATCTGTTATTAAAACAAATAAATACCGCATAGTCGATTATTATTTCAAGGACTTTACAGGGCTGGTTTTAACTAATGTACTATATGTATGTGTTTATGTAAGTATATAATGTTTTTCTATTTAATATAAAATTAAAATATATAATATTATTATATGTATATACATATATAAATATATATTTATATTTATTAGTAGTTTAATATGATATTAATTGTTTAAATTCTGTTTGTGTTGTTTCTTTTTTTGCTATGTTAAGTTCTTTCTGTGTAATCTTCATGTCTCCGTCCACGTCTCAGGTGGGCCTCACGGAAGACCAGCGCTTTGACATAAAAAGCAAGGCTTATGCTGAGTGGAGGCCCATTTGGGAGTGCAGAATGTTCTTCCTGTTATTTTTTTTCTCTCCTGTTCATATGACTATCAATGTAGCGTAGCGTATTTCGTCATTGTGACCCTACTATTAATTAAATCGCTCGAAACGTACCTTGTACCTACTCGTATCGTATCACATTCTCGATACCTCCACGTGAATTGTGATTATATCGTAGTACCTATAATATACCTACTCTTTGATAATATCGACTATCGAGCACTGTAGGTATCGACTCGATATAACTAACACAACTCTGTTCTCACATCGACTCCTCAGTAATCTCACTCAAGAGTATTATTTATATTCTCTGCTCTCAGTACCAGTTTGTTTGCCGAGCGAACAGCTTCCCGCAATTTTTTTGTAATTTGTAATGTTACTATTAAAATTCGTATCACCATGTTATATTTTGTAGTTCTCTATTTATGTTTTGGCCCGTTTTACGCGAGAGGCATGTGGTTGGTCCAAACTGGACCCAAATATCCCCCGACTAAGGGTGAAGTGTGGCCGAAGCCTCAAATCGAAGTAAAGGGGAAAACGTATTATGTGTTTAACCCTTCGCAGTTCAAAGTTAAAGTGAGTATTCGTTTGTGGCGAAATTATTGATTGCTGAGTAGGTACTATGTGAATACTTATATTAATTTAGGTACTATATAGTCCGAATTATAGTGTTTTATGTCTATGGTCCGAATTAAATCTGTGGGGCCGAACTCCAATATTTGAATGTCTCTCCAAAACTGAAATGAAACTCCAAAATTTGAATTTGAATCGTTTGAATCACGCCAATGCATGACAATAAGTACTAGATATAAATAAGAAATTTTTTATTTATTTTTTATTGTTTATTTTATAATTATTATAATTAAGGTAGACACTCATTATAATAAATACCTAAAATGTTATCTTGCGCTCCAGCGGTCTGATTGCCTTAGAAAACGTATTCATCGTTATCGTAATCGTTTGTTAATTCTGCCCCCCTATTGGCTAAAGTAAATCAGCGAACCAATCAGCAGGCAAAGTTCCTAAACGATTACGATACCGGTGAATACGTTTTTCTTACACAATCAAGGGGCTGATCACAATTACTACTGTTAGTACATGGAAGCTTTGAGTACGGTTTCATATAGGTATAAAATTGGTAAAATTGATGGAACTCTTTTATGGTAACTATAAGCATCGCATATATAATATGTATAAGTATGACTTTCTCTGGCCGTCCGTCCATCAAATTCGATTAATTTAAGTTTTATCCACCTTGGTTAAATGAAATTGGGACAAGAACATTGATATTTATGGATTCGGATAAAATTAAACTAGGTTTATTAAAGAATGAAAGTTTGAATGAGAGGTGCTTAATTTTGATTACTAAAGCGACGTAGGAGTTGGTAGAAGCAATCCTATTAGTTCCTTGTGGAGAATTTGCAAAGATTCGTGATTAAAACAATACAGACAGTATTCAGTTTTTGATTGATTCTAAATTTTTGATACTAAGGTAAGTGAGGGGTAATTCGGTATGTCTGGTTATTTCGTTAGTTTTTGCTTCTGGCGTAAAAATAAGCAATTAAGACATGTTATAAATAAATTAAACGTAAATTCTAAATCTTCATCATATTACCCGTTAAAAAATCGAGTATGAGAATTTTGGTGAAAAAGCTCAGACCAATACGACTCTTTAAAACCTAAGTTGGCCGCAAACCGCTGTAGTACACCTGCGCGCTTGTATTTACCGTAAGCTTAAACATCATACTTTATAAGCTTACAGAAAGACAAAGGTAAGTCTATTTGAATTAAGTTTTTTATTGTGTAAATTTGTGTTTCTTTACAATTAATATAATATAGGACAGAGATAAATACAAGTACTAAATTCACTTAAAATTGCAATTAATCGACTCACGAAATAGCCGGCATCTTATTTTTCTTAGGTTGCGTATTTCGTATCACTACCGAATTAAGAATTTATGAGTTTCTTTTTTAAAGCTAGTGTATTAATTTATTAATCAAGATATTTTAAATATAAAATCAAAATCATAATTTGAAAGTAATGAACTTTCTTATGAGCTAAATTCGGTATATGATTTTTTCAATAAAATTCTTAAAATACGAGTATGAACTAAACCTAAATTTGAATTTTTAAGGTGAACTCGCCTAGTACTAGTAGCATGGTTTTATTTATAGTTCGTTTTGCTTCATTTATTTTCATATAATATCTTTATATTCAGGATATTTAATAGTTACTTTAAATGGTTTTTGAATGATTTACAAACTTAAGTACAGGACTTTTCCAAAATAAGTATCACGAAATAAGATGTTTTTATTTTAGCACTCACTTTTAATTTCGTGATAAGGAACTTAAACTTAAGTATTAACGTATGCATATCAATTTATTATTTTTAGTGATGAAATATGTCTTAGGTTAATAAACATGAAGTTCTATATTTCAAGTTTCATTACAAACCTCACTTAGGTACTCAACTCAAAATTTTCTGTAAGAAAAAAAGTAACTGTTCCCATCAAATACCTGCAGGCATTACTTTGTAAAGGTTTGTGATTAGTAGGAAAAAATTAAAGTTATTTTGTTATGTTTCAGCCACATGGAATAATGAGATATACCGTACAAAAAATCATCTGTCTTAAATTAATTATCTTGAATATTAATAAATTGAATCGAGCTTAGAAGACTTCAAACTTGCTGAAATTACTTACTATTAAAGATGGTTTAGTTTTTCAAAATTTTTAGTTTATTTTTATAATAAAGGAAGTTATTTGAAACTAAAACTTTTACGCGAAAATTTCATGTTGAAATAATAGCAACAAAATCCTTTGTATCCATGTTAAATCAAAACTTAATGATTTTTGATTTAACATGGACTCCAATTTTTTTTTCAAGAAATTGGTATTTGAATTTTGGAGATTCCAATTATATAAGAGATATTTGAGTAATCTCTACAGTTTATAATTAGGTATTAACAATGAATAATTGTTTACTTTTAAGGGTTATTTTTTACTATTTTTTTATTTTAAAATCTACTGAACCGATTTTGATATTTTTTTCACTAATGGAGAGCTACATTATCCTGGATGGATATTAGCTACTTTTATCTCGAAAAAATCTATTGTTCCTAAGGTATGCAAGCGATATCGTGGAAAACAGTTATGATTAGGGAACAGTTTGTACTTAAAGCTGAATTTGAGCTTAATGTAACATGTTTAGAAATCGAATATCTTTATTGCTATATTAATGTATTAAACTCCTGTTATATTTTTATTTAAAATGTTTTAATATAATATCATAAAATTATTGCACAAAAGTTTATCCCGAAATAAAAACCCTGCATTCACGAATTAAAATGCTGAGCCAAATTTTATCACGAAATAAGAAGGAAAAAAGAGGTCTACCAATAAATTATTTAAAAAGAAAATTCTAACTAAAATCACTTAATTCATGCACGTATTAGCTGGCAAAAGACCAATGTTCTTTTTAAAAAAACTTTCAAACAGAAATCAGGTTTAGTTTTTTTTATTTTAATTTTTGAAGTCGTCGTAGCCTTAGTATACCGAATTACACCTCACTTACCTTATTTGCCTTTTCAGGTTATGGACCAGACTTGCCAAATTTTAACCAACGCGATCACTCGCTATTCCTACGTTATCGAAAACAATATAGGGCCAACAAGACACGTGGATGCTCCGAGTAACACAACGGGTACAAACAGAGATGCTCATTTCAAAGGGCATCTCAAAGAGCTGGAGGTCACACTCACCTCTCCCTGTGAAGAATACCCGCATTTAGATATGGACGAAAGTTGTGAGTAAAATACAATTTGAGTGGGGGTTAGGGGTTACCCCAATCAAATCCGAAATAAGGAGATCCACAAAGGAACCAACCACCTATGTCACAAATACACATCCCAAACTCGGGGTCTGATTGCGTCAAAAAACGTATTCATCATGATCGTAATCGTTACCGAATTCTACCCCCGACTGGCTGACGGAAATCGGGGGGCAGAATAATTAATTACTAGTAGGTAGGTACCTACTAAGTACTAGTAATTAATTACTGCGAGTTACGAGTAATCTCAACTTTTCTAAGTAATGATATTGGGTTATTTTATTAATACTATGGTTATCTTTTACTGATACTTATTGTAAGTGTTTATTTCATTGATAACCTATTAATTTAAACTCTACGTGACCTCAACATAATTTATTTGTTTTGCTCAACTATTAGATAGGTATAGATTAATCTTTAAGTATCTGAAGTTTGCCAACAATGAACATATTATCAATACTAAATTGTGAAATTGTAAAAAGATCACATTGTTATTCAGGACTAATGTTTACTGCAATATTTAATTCCGCCGTCGAATTTTTAGATATATATTAATAATCGTTGCTATTTTAATACGTTATGATAAACTTAAATTAAATATGACTCGACCACCATTTGACGACTTCAGGGTCTTAGGCATTGACCGTTGCCGAAATAGTTTACGTCGCGTCACAAAACCCCTCAAAAAACCTTTATTTTAAGTGTTATTAACCCTTCTTTAATATTTTTTAGATAATCTTACTGTATCATCAACTATAAAGTTGGTCAGTTCATCTGTGTGGGGTGTCTTAAGAGGTCTCGAGACATTTGCACAGCTTTTTTACATTTCCGATGACCACAACGTAAGTTATAACGAACATTATGATTTAGTTGAATACAAACCTTTTATTATAAACCATATTATGTATTTCAAAAATATGAAAGCAAAAAAAAATATAAATTAAATTAAAGAAATTCCAAACGTTCCAAGCGTACTATCAAAGCAAACCAAACCAGTCTTCAAAACAAGTTCCCGTTCCATTTGGTTTGGTCGTTCCCGCCATTGATTTCCCGCCTTTTGATGGAACTGACACCGATTAACGATTTCTTTGAAATTTTTAGTGTTGTAGACTGATAACCCATTTAACGGTTTACCGGTTTATTAAAAGAAAATACCTATGCTATGAGGCCGCCTATTATTTTGTAGTATTGTATTATCATCTGTATTACTAAGTGTACAATAAAAGTACATTCGTGTATTTATTTATTGTGACAGGACATCCGAATAAATGAAACTGTGATATCTGACTTTCCACGATATCAACATAGAGGGTTGCTGCTTGATACATCTCGTCACTTTATTACTTTGCCAAATATCTTAAAAACTCTGGATGCTATGGCAATAAATAAAATGAATGTGTTCCATTGGCATATCGTCGATGATCAGAGTTTTCCATACCAAAGTGAAAAATTTCCGGAATTAAGGTTTTAATTTTATTTGTAAATTTAAACGACACATTGTTAATTTTAATACCAATAAATTGCTAACCATTACTTAATTACAGCGAAAGGGGTGCATATGATCCATCAATGGTATACACAAAGGTTGATATTGAGAGAGTCATCGAATATGCGAGGGATCGTGGTATCCGGGTTATACCGGAATTCGATGTACCTGGTAATTTGTATATATGAATGGGAAAAATTTCTGTTGTCGACAAACAGTTAAACTTAATAATTGATTAAACTTTTTTAGGTCACACTGGTTCTTGGGGCAATGCGTACCGCGGTATTCTGACTGAGTGTTATCAATATGGAAAAATAATTGGATTAGGTCCCATGGATCCGACGAAAAATATGACTTACAAACTTTTGCGGGATTTATTCAAAGAAGTGCAAAGTATATTCCCAGATAAATATTTTCACATTGGTGGCGATGAAGTTGAATTACAATGCTGGTAAATGTTGTTAACCAACTTTAATTCAAAAGTTATTTTAGTTTTAGGAAGTGACTTTGTAATTGTTTTATTTTATTGCAGGCAATCAAATCCGTCTCTTATAGAATACATGAAAATCAACAATCTATCAGTAGAAGATTTGCATGCTCTATTTATGAGAAATGTTATTCCACTTTTAGCAGAAAATACTAACCCTGTGGTTTGGCAGGTGATTAAAGATTTAATTAAAGTTACCCTGAAATTGTGCTATAGTGTGGTATTCTTTATCAGTATTTTGCTGTTTACTTTATTCCAGGAAGTTTACGATGAAGGTGTCGCCCTTTCAAAAGATACACTTGTACAAGTATGGAAGTATAATTGGATTACAGAAATGATTAATGTAAGAATTTATCATTTCATATTTATTTATTAGTGATAATCATTAATCACCACCAACAATTAATATATAAATATTTTTTATAGGTACTAAATTCTGGTCATCGGCTCCTATTTTCTTCTTCCTGGTACTTAGATGCTATGAGCTCCGAATGGAAGGATTATTATGCAGCCGATCCTCGCCAAATGGTGTATGATGTGACTGGCAATGTAACTCTTATGGCAGGCATTGTAGGAGGAGAAGCTTGTATGTGGGGCGAGATGGTGGATGACAGAAATGTTATCAACAGGTGAATAATACATATGACTTCTTGTAACATAAGTAATGAGTAGGGCAAGCATATTATGTGTCAAAATGTAATTTGGCAACCAATTAAATAGTCATTTACCTACTTAATTTCAACAATTGCCCTTTTTGGCACTTGTGTAATTGATAAGTGTTTGTTTATTTCTATATTAGAGTATGGCCGAGGGCGAGTGCTGTTGCTGAGAGGCTCTGGAGTTACCAAGATAGTACGAGACGCTATGAGTATAGACGCGTTCCCCGTGAAGCCTATAATCGGATAGAAGAACATGTGTGCCGGATGTTAAGACGTGGTATTGATGCGCAACCACCTTCTGGGCCGGGATTTTGTGTTGTCTAATGCATCTTAAACTTGTTGCAAAATCTAAGACATATTTTTTGATTTGAGTACTTTACAAGATTATAGTTTATGATAAAGTTACTTTTCGTTTCAATACCTACTCTATCTTAAAATTAAAGAAGTAGGTACCTAGAGAGAAAATATTTTTTGAAATAATTATTGAATAGTTATCATTACTCTGTAGTCAGAGTAGTTATAGTATATTTTTTCTAAATTGACATTTAGAAACGTCATTTTACTGCATCGAATTAAAATTTCAGAGTACCTACCTACAGTCCGATAAGGCCCTAATCAAAGGATAAGCATAGGATAAGGCTCTCTTGGCACTTGAATGACATTGTCGGGAGAGCGTTGTTATAGAACAAAGGCGGCCAGAAAATAAAATCTCAATTTTAGTTCAATTTTAGTTAATATTAAGCAAAAACAAACCAACATACGATAGCGATATATATCAACAGAGCAAACTATCAAATAGTATCACCATATAGTGGCCTTAGTTCAGGTTTTGGCCATACGTTAATATAGCCTTGTCGCACGAATAGCTAAATGCCAACAACCTTTATACAGCATGCTTAAAAACTTACAATTTTTCTATGATACCTTTTATTACGATCTATTTATTAACCGGTAGAACCGTAAAAACCTAACATTGTAACGGTTATTTAAAAAACCGCTAGATCGTTCGAATAGGAATAGAGACGAGGTCACCCATGTCCACCACTAATGTTTGTTGTCTGTGAAAATTTTGTAAACACAAAACATTTTATTTTTTTGTGTGATTTTTTTTGATTTGTTTGAATACATGTGCACGGTGCACCCCGTGCGAAAGGCTTCATTTTGCCAAATTTAGTAGAGTAGAAGTAATGAATTAGTTCAGTAAAGCCGTAGAAAATGTCTGGTTACTTGGACGTGAAGTATCCGCTCAAATCGAACATCGGGTTGAATCCATTCAAGGTGAGTTTCGTTTCGCACCCGTGTGGTTGGGGTGAGCGGTAACGTTTCATTGATTATTTGTGTTGCTACAGTCGTGGAAGCGGCAGTGGTGTATTCTGAGGCCGGGGCCGAGCGCGGGCGGCGGCTCTCTGGCCGTTTACTGCAGCGAGGCGGGGTCTTCGGCGGGGACGGTTGAGCTGCGGTCGGGCTGTGTCGTGAAGCGTACCAAGTCTCGAACGCGGCCTCACGCCTTCGCCGTGTTCTCCGCGGAGGAGCCTTGCAAACCCCGGATCCTGCTCGCGGCTCAAACCCTCGAAGAGGCTCAGCAATGGATGGACAAGATCCGGGAACTGTTGTCCGGACAAAAGCTTCTAGGTGAGTTACAATCCTGCAGTAATACTTTCTATTTTGGGGTGAGGATTTAAATCGAGTCGCGTTCATTCGAAGTCGAGTTTTTAAGAGGGTTATAGAGAAAGAGTGAACACTAAAGAGTCACCTCAAGCTATCACAAAGCTGAGGGCCTTATACCCTTTCACAAAAGTTTATTGTCATAAATAACTAAGAATACAAGATCTAGATGGTCAAAGATATATGAAGCTTTAAGAAATGTTCAAGGCGACAGATTTCAAAACCCTTACCATTTTGTTATATTTAAAGCACTCAACTCTAAAAAAAAAACACAACACATAGGTACTTACTTTGTTGAGATATGTGTGAAACTTAATTAAAATAATTTAAAAATATTCTTTTGTTTTGATTCAAGGGGTAAATATTTCTCATGATGTTTCTCATTGTCACTTTATATAATGAAAACAGGTTTTTATTCCCGCAACATTTTATTTTATCTTGTTCATTGTAAGTATGTGTCTTAATTTTATTTGTTTAATTAAATAGGTTTTGTCTGAAGTTTTGCATGTGGTCATGTTGTTTTTTAAAAATCCTATTTATTCTGAGACATTTAGGTTTTAACTATTACAAGTAAAAAATATTTAGGCATACAAACTCTCTGAAAAAAAAAAAATTAATCAAAAATACAAAATAAATATTATATTATATTGGATTAGTGCACTATAATAATTGTTTTGTGAAATTATTTTTTTCAAGCCTAATAGATTCACAATGCAATTGCAACACACTGGCTATCATAAAAAATGTTATTATTAGAAATTAGCCTAACGATTTGTTTGTAATTAGAGTTCCAAGAATGTTACACAAATAAAAATATGTTGAAAGGAAACAAACAAGTTGTTTCCTCATGTCAGATATGGCCGTGGCCTGAAATTTAAAATGAGTCCATTGATGTCACAACATTGAATGCAAATATCTAAACAGTAAGTCATTGTTGTTATTACAATTATTGTAATAATGCAAGCCCATCAAATATATTTTTATTGTAGACCATATTATGGTTTTAGACTGTACAGTATAAATATAATTAATTTTTATTATTTGGTCTGTTTGAAAAAAAAAATTACGAGTAAGATGGGGATGAATTTGACTTACAATTCAAAATGCATAACTACAAGTTACAACTTAATAATTTTTAAGCTCCGACTTAAAAGTTAAAGATTTCTAGAGCTTGAACTAAGCTTCAAATCCATTTTTACATTTTATGGTTGAATGAGGCTGCTTCACCAATATTTTTGTCATCAGCACATTGTTGGATCACAAAATTTACCAATTTTACCAACATTAAATAATTTCAAAATATGATAAGATTGAGCATAGTAACAACATTTTGAGTTGTACCTGATTATCAGAAACCTTGTGTCCGTAAAACAAAAACAAACTATATAATTCACACAGCCATTTTGACTCTTATGCATCATCACAATATTAAAAAAAAAAACCCAGGTAACACTAAAATTAATTATTTTTAGTATTGTATCTCAAGTAAGTTAAGATTTAACTTAAATGTTATTTCATGCTTCTAACTTCCCAAGCGCGAGTCCTCTGATCATTATGTGTATCATTTTGAATAACATGTTCATAGATTCATTTAGCCCTGGTGCTAATTTTGTTTTAAACACAAGAGCTTATTTATTTGATTAATGTGAAAAAATTTTGATGGATTGACTCTTGTAAAACAGAATTAGTATCATACCTATAAATTGTTTCGAGCAATTTTGTTTTTACAAAAACAAATAGGCACATAAAATATTATTACTTAGAAATACACCTCAGCCTAAGTAACAGATATTTAAAGCAATTTAATAAATGATACACCATTAAGGTGTATTTCCTTAAATTAAAATGAGTTAAGTAATTCATACTAAAGTTAGTCATCAATGGCACAATAGTTAAGGTGTGGACCTAAACTTGAAAAATCTTAGGTTCCTCCCTTCTAAAGTATACAATTCTATATCTTAAGAATTAAAATGCAAGTGTGAGGTTTATGACATTGTTAGTCATGTGACATGTCTGATATACCAACAAATGTGCCATCAGTCTACCAATGACCGATGTAAGATCAATGTTGATTCTAAGATAATTCCAAATAAACACAAAATTGCTCACATCATGCTTTCTCATACCATTTTCAGGCACGGAAACATTGCTTAAAGATTCGTATTCAGTGACGGTGATACCCACGGAGCTGTCACAGAAATGTGGCATGACCGGCGCCAGTACGCTGACGCTGTCGTCCGGCGGGCTGGTCGTCGCTGGCGGCCCGCTGACCAGCGCGCTCATCCGCTGGCAAAACATCACCGACGTCCTACAGGAGAGGGAGAATGGGGACAAAAATAAAACTTGTGTGCTCAGTGTCGATAGGTTGGTGTTGTCTTTTATAGCGCCCATGCTCACTGTCATTGGTATGAAGTCACCAGTGTCACTCTCGACGGAGGGTTGGCACTAAGATTTAAAGAAACCTCAGGATATTGGCATGCGAAAGATTTACATAAACCTTTTTCGGACAAGCAAACAGTAGCGCCATCTGTCAAAATTTTATAAGTGCTGCTGAGCGAATTACAGCGTGACCTTGCTGTTGGTGGCAAAACTAGCGTTTTTGGCACCGATAAACTTTTTTTCTCACAGTCCGCCCTGTCCAGGGTATATGTCTATTGTTGCCAGCACAGTTGTTTGTATCTTTGACAGAATTTTCTTTTTTTGCAACAAAAAAAATAAACATAAAAATTTCCAGTTTGGAATATTTAGAAATTATAATTTCTAAATTTGTTGTGGACTGGCTACGGCTACCACTTTTTTGGCTACCAGCAGTACATTAGTAAAAACTTGATCCTTGTATGATCATTAGAAAGAAATGAATCCCTTACTGGGCCATCCTTAGATTATATTTATTATTGATACTTCATTACATTCTTTTACATGCTAATTAATTAGATATATATGTAAAACCTAAAATATCCAAATGGTGACTTCT
The DNA here is from genome assembly GCA_963855885.1 of Coenonympha glycerion. NCBI lineage: Eukaryota > Metazoa > Arthropoda > Insecta > Lepidoptera > Nymphalidae > Coenonympha > Coenonympha glycerion. Next base: position 2,500,337 of record OY979646.1, read on the forward strand.
TGACAATGATTATGAATATGGGTTTGATGCACCTCGGCTGGGCGTTTTTGACTTCCAGCTTGACGATTGTATGGAGTGAATTGTCAGTTAAGGTTTTAGGTTTTTGCTTTTCTATTTAGTACGCCTGATGTAGGATTTGATATTTCACATCAAATTGTATATGCAATTTGGTTTTGGTACTTTGTGTATGTGTCTTGGGAAACGTGCATGTTATTAGTTATTATAATTATATTGCTAAGCAATCGCTGCCCGCGGGGAAATAAGGACGATGAATTACCACACCATATTAGCACTGTATACTTTGTCAATTTGTATTTAGGCTTTTGGTTGATAAAATATTGAATTAGTTATATTTTGCTTTTAAAACTCTACAGAAACAGACTTTTGTTATCACTTTTCTTCACTAACTTTTGTGAAATGAAAAGTCTATTTTCCTTCACTTAATATTATATTTGTACAACAAACACTTCAATCAATTCAGAACTCAGCAAAATATTTTTATATTAAAAACTCATTCATCACATCATTTTCATTTTGTAGTCTACTTTTTGCATGGGTTTTCATTCGCTTTCTCAGATTCATCACTACTAACATAGCCAAGGTATTAATATTCGTAGTAATATTAGCCTAATTTTTTTGTACCTTATTATTTTATGCATGTTGCTACTTAATTAACGAAGAATCAAACCTTGACCCAAACTTTTGAGTTAAGTTTACTTACACCATAGGTATTTGCACCTCTAGGTATATGATATTACAATCGCGGCGTTGGCGAGCATAAAATTAATGCAACCAAACATCCTTAAACAATCGCAAATCATGACGTATTATGTATTATGACGTACAATTCTTTGTACTCGTAATTATGGGATTGAAAAGATTACTAGGCTCTTGTTTGTTATTCACAGTAAAAAGGCTAACTTGTATGTTTAAAGTCCATTCAACTTCAAGAATTATTTTTTTAATCGTGGCGCCGTATGATCATTTGAGGTTACAACCATGTTATTTCAGTGGGTTCCATGGCGGTGGTGAAGTGAGGCTGTCCACTACTCTGAACAGTGATCTGACGAGCGCTATAAAGATGGCGCTGAAGGAGGGCGCGCGCGGCGCACAGCGCAGCCGCAGCCACCCCGAGCTCAACACCAGCTGCGATCTCACAGGTACCTACGCGTCTGCTGTCCACTGCTCTGAACAGTGATCTGACGAGCGCTATAAAGATGGCGTTGAAGGAAGGCGCGCGCGGCGCACAGCGCAGCCGCAGCCACCCCGAGCTCAACACCAGCTGCGATCTCACAGGTACCTGTGCGTCTGCTGTCCACTGCTCTGAACAGTGATTTGACGAGCGCTATAAAGATGGCGTTGAAGGAAGGCGCGCGCGGCGCACAGCGCAGCCGCAGCCACCCCGAGCTCAACACCAGCTGCGATCTCACAGGTACCTACGCGTCTGCTGTCCACTGCTCTGAACAGTGATCTGACGAGCGCTATAAAGATGGCGTTGAAGGAAGGCGCGCGCGGCGCACAGCGCAGCCGCAGCCACCCCGAGCTCAACACCAGCTGCGATCTCACAGGTACCTGTGCGTCTGCTGTCCACTGCTCTGAACAGTGATCTGACGAGCGCTATAAAGATGGCGCTGAAGGAGGGCGCGCGCGGCGCACAGCGCAGCCGCAGCCACCCCGAGCTCAACACCAGCTGCGATCTCACAGGTACCTACGCGTCTGCTGTCCACTGCTCTGAACAGTGATCTGACGAGCGCTATAAAGATGGCGTTGAAGGAAGGCGCGCGCGGCGCACAGCGCAGCCGCAGCCACCCCGAGCTCAACACCAGCTGCGATCTCACAGGTACCTGTGCGTCTGCTGTCCACTGCTCTGAACAGTGATCTGACGAGCGCTATAAAGATGGCGTTGAAGGAAGGCGCGCGCGGCGCACAGCGCAGCCGCAGCCACCCCGAGCTCAACACCAGCTGCGATCTCACAGGTACCTACGCGTCTGCTGTCCACTGCTCTGAACAGTGATCTGACGAGCGCTATAAAGATGGCGCTGAAGGAGGGCGCGCGCGGCGCACAGCGCAGCCGCAGCCACCCCGAGCTCAACACCAGCTGCGATCTCACAGGTACCTGTGCGTCTGCTGTCCACTGCTCTGAACAGTGATCTGACGAGCGCTATAAAGATGGCGCTGAAGGAGGGCGCGCGCGGCGCACAGCGCAGCCGCAGCCACCCCGAGCTCAACACCAGCTGCGATCTCACAGGTACCTGTGCGTCTGCTGTCCACTGCTCTGAACAGTGATCTGACGAGCGCTATAAAGATGGCGCTGAAGGAGGGCGCGCGCGGCGCACAGCGCAGCCGCAGCCACCCCGAGCTCAACACCAGCTGCGATCTCACAGGTACCTGTGCGTCTGCTGTCCACTGCTCTGAACAGTGATCTGACGAGCGCTATAAAGATGGCGCTGAAGGAGGGCGCGCGCGGCGCACAGCGCAGCCGCAGCCACCCCGAGCTCAACACCAGCTGCGATCTCACAGGTACCTGTGCGTCTGCTGTCCACTGCTCTGAACAGTGATCTGACGAGCGCTATAAAGATGGCGCTGAAGGAGGGCGCGCGCGGCGCACAGCGCAGCCGCAGCCACCCCGAGCTCAACACCAGCTGCGATCTCACAGGTACCTGTGCGTCTGCTGTCCACTGCTCTGAACAGTGATCTGACGAGCGCTATAAAGATGGCGCTGAAGGAGGGCGCGCGCGGCGCACAGCGCAGCCGCAGCCACCCCGAGCTCAACACCAGCTGCGATCTCACAGGTACCTACGCGTCTGCTGTCCACCGCTCTGAACAGTGAATACAGTCTACGAAATATAATTGTTTTTCATTTACAGGCGAGCTGCGTCGCAGCAGTTGGTACAGCGGACCCTCGGAGGTCTCGCTGGACGACACTGATCTCATCATGTCGAAGGTACGCCACTGTATGGTTTAATGAACCCCAGGCGCAGGCAAGGCTCCTCAAAAGCACTAAATATATATTGGTTGTTTGGCAGGAAGCGCAGCGCATCCCGAGCGGGCAGCTGTCTCGCTGCAGCGGTCGCTTGCTGCGAGCCTCGATGACGTCACTCGACGACGGGTATGCATGATTTTTATTAGCATTTCTTTTGTGAGTACGTATAGTTAACTGAGCCCTAATTAATGATCGTTGGTTAGTGCTTGCGACAGGCGCTCGCTGGCGTCGGTGGCGTCGGGCGTGTACGAGGAGATCTCGGAGGAGCCGCGGCCGCGCGCGCTGGAGGAGCCCACCTACGAGTCCGTGGCCGACTGCATCTACGCGACCATGCGCCGCACCGGCAAGCGCCACCCGCCGCCGCCGCTGCCGCCGAGGCACCCCTACCAGTGAGTGGTTCTGTCACTTGCGACCGTCGGTGGCGTCGGGCGTGTACGAGGAGATCTCGGAGGAGCCGCGGCCGCGCGCGCTGGAGGAGCCCACCTACGAGTCCGTGGCCGACTGCATCTACGCGACCATGCGCCGCACCGGCAAGCGCCACCCGCCGCCGCCGCTGCCGCCGAGGCACCCCTACCAGTGAGTGGTTCTGTCACTTGCGACCGTCGGTGGCGTCGGGCGTGTACGAGGAGATCTCGGAGGAGCCGCGGCCGCGCGCGCTGGAGGAGCCCACCTACGAGTCCGTGGCCGACTGCATCTACGCGACCATGCGCCGCACCGGCAAGCGCCACCCGCCGCCGCCGCTGCCGCCGAGGCACCCCTACCAGTGAGTGGTTCTGTCACTTGCGACCGTCGGTGGCGTCGGGCGTGTACGAGGAGATCTCGGAGGAGCCGCGGCCGCGCGCGCTGGAGGAGCCCACCTACGAGTCCGTGGCCGACTGCATCTACGCGACCATGCGCCGCACCGGCAAGCGCCACCCGCCGCCGCCGCTGCCGCCGAGGCACCCCTACCAGTGAGTGGTTCTGTCACTTGCGACCGTCGGTGGCGTCGGGCGTGTACGAGGAGATCTCGGAGGAGCCGCGGCCGCGCGCGCTGGAGGAGCCCACCTACGAGTCCGTGGCCGACTGCATCTACGCGACCATGCGCCGCACCGGCAAGCGCCACCCGCCGCCGCCGCTGCCGCCGAGGCACCCCTACCAGTGAGTGGTTCTGTCACTTGCGACCGTCGGTGGCGTCGGGCGTGTACGAGGAGATCTCGGAGGAGCCGCGGCCGCGCGCGCTGGAGGAGCCCACCTACGAGTCCGTGGCCGACTGCATCTACGCGACCATGCGCCGCACCGGCAAGCGCCACCCGCCGCCGCCGCTGCCGCCGAGGCACCCCTACCAGTGAGTGGTTCTGTCACTTGCGACCGTCGGTGGCGTCGGGCGTGTACGAGGAGATCTCGGAGGAGCCGCGGCCGCGCGCGCTGGAGGAGCCCACCTACGAGTCCGTGGCCGACTGCATCTACGCGACCATGCGCCGCACCGGCAAGCGCCACCCGCCGCCGCCGCTGCCGCCGAGGCACCCCTACCAGTGAGTGGTTCTGTCACTTGCGACCGTCGGTGGCGTCGGGCGTGTACGAGGAGATCTCGGAGGAGCCGCGGCCGCGCGCGCTGGAGGAGCCCACCTACGAGTCCGTGGCCGACTGCATCTACGCGACCATGCGCCGCACCGGCAAGCGCCACCCGCCGCCGCCGCTGCCGCCGAGGCACCCCTACCAGTGAGTGGTTCTGTCACTTGCGACCGTCGGTGGCGTCGGGCGTGTACGAGGAGATCTCGGAGGAGCCGCGGCCGCGCGCGCTGGAGGAGCCCACCTACGAGTCCGTGGCCGACTGCATCTACGCGACCATGCGCCGCACCGGCAAGCGCCACCCGCCGCCGCCGCTGCCGCCGAGGCACCCCTACCAGTGAGTGGTTCTGTCACTTGCGACCGTCGGTGGCGTCGGGCGTGTACGAGGAGATCTCGGAGGAGCCGCGGCCGCGCGCGCTGGAGGAGCCCACCTACGAGTCCGTGGCCGACTGCATCTACGCGACCATGCGCCGCACCGGCAAGCGCCACCCGCCGCCGCCGCTGCCGCCGAGGCACCCCTACCAGTGAGTGGTTCTGTCACTTGCGACCGTCGGTGGCGTCGGGCGTGTACGAGGAGATCTCGGAGGAGCCGCGGCCGCGCGCGCTGGAGGAGCCCACCTACGAGTCCGTTAAAATGCCTGATTGTGAACTGATGTGTCACTTTTTAGGAGAAAACATCACAAAAGTGACGTTTGGCAGTTATCACACGATTAACGCCTGTCATAAACTTGTCTCGAGTATGTAATAACGGTACCAGTAACGTAACACATGTTTGTCCGCAGCACAATGAAGCTGGGCGAGTCGTGGAGCTGCCGCACGGGCGGCGAGGCGGGGGACGCGGGCGTGACGCGCCACTCGTCGCTCGGCTCCCTGCACCACAAGCCCGCGCGGCCCGCCAAGCCCTTCAGCGTGTTCAGGTACAGCGCAAGGTCGCGGGTGTCCTATGTGTCCGCAGCACAATGAAGCTGGGCGAGTCGTGGAGCTGCCGCACGGGCGGCGAGGCGGGGGACGCGGGCGTGACGCGCCACTCGTCGCTCGGCTCCCTGCACCACAAGCCCGCGCGGCCCGCCAAGCCCTTCAGCGTGTTCAGGTACAGCGCAAGGTCGCGGGTGTCCTATGTGTCCGCAGCACAATGAAGCTGGGCGAGTCGTGGAGCTGCCGCACGGGCGGCGAGGCGGGGGACGCGGGCGTGACGCGCCACTCGTCGCTCGGCTCCCTGCACCACAAGCCCGCGCGGCCCGCCAAGCCCTTCAGCGTGTTCAGGTACAGCGCAAGGTCGCGGGTGTCCTATGTGTCCGCAGCACAATGAAGCTGGGCGAGTCGTGGAGCTGCCGCACGGGCGGCGAGGCGGGGGACGCGGGCGTGACGCGCCACTCGTCGCTCGGCTCCCTGCACCACAAGCCCGCGCGGCCCGCCAAGCCCTTCAGCGTGTTCAGGTACAGCGCAAGGTCGCGGGTGTCCTATGTGTCCGCAGCACAATGAAGCTGGGCGAGTCGTGGAGCTGCCGCACGGGCGGCGAGGCGGGGGACGCGGGCGTGACGCGCCACTCGTCGCTCGGCTCCCTGCACCACAAGCCCGCGCGGCCCGCCAAGCCCTTCAGCGTGTTCAGGTACAGCGCAAGGTCGCGGGTGTCCTATGTGTCCGCAGCACAATGGAGCTGGGCGAGTCGTGGAGCTGCCGCACGGGCGGCGAGGCGGGGGACGCGGGCGTGACGCGCCACTCGTCGCTCGGCTCCCTGCACCACAAGCCCGCGCGGCCCGCCAAGCCCTTCAGCGTGTTCAGGTACAGCGCAAGGTCGCGGGTGTCCTATGTGTCCGCAGCACAATGAAGCTGGGCGAGTCGTGGAGCTGCCGCACGGGCGGCGAGGCGGGGGACGCGGGCGTGACGCGCCACTCGTCGCTCGGCTCCCTGCACCACAAGCCCGCGCGGCCCGCCAAGCCCTTCAGCGTGTTCAGGTACAGCGCAAGGTCGCGGGTGTCCTATGTGTCCGCAGCACAATGAAGCTGGGCGAGTCGTGGAGCTGCCGCACGGGCGGCGAGGCGGGGGACGCGGGCGTGACGCGCCACTCGTCGCTCGGCTCCCTGCACCACAAGCCCGCGCGGCCCGCCAAGCCCTTCAGCGTGTTCAGGTACAGCGCAAGGTCGCGGGTGTCCTATGTGTCCGCAGCACAATGAAGCTGGGCGAGTCATGGAGGTGCATCGTATGGCTTTGACTGGTCCAGTTTCAAACTCTGCGGATAGTTTAGAAGAGCTGCGCCAGTTGACACCTGCGACCAAGAGATAGAAGCGGCTTGGACACGACTGGGCTTTAGCTGAGTTTATAAATGTACCAGTAAGTTTTATTACAGGCAATTATAACGAGTGCGTGTGCGATAACAAGACACAACTGACGCCAGCCACGTTCTTATGCTCTTCGCAATAATGGCGAAATTTCAATGACTTGCACTCTTCTCAAGTCGCAACTTATCGCGAACGAGTTGTACGTATTTGACGCAAGTTTCACACAACTTTCATTTCACTCACAGAAAAAGACTGAAAAGCGACTCGCGCATAGCGACGTCTCCGAAATGCGACACGAAAGAAACCAAAGACGTGGAGACCAAGAAGAAGAAGTTCGAGTTCACGCCCACGCGCGACATCTTCAAGAGCTTCAAAGTGAGCCGCAAGATGAAGAGCCTCAAGATCAACGCGGGGCTGTCGAAGGGCGAGACCAAGAGCTGCGAGTTCCTGGACGACACGCAGCGCGTCGCCGCCGCGCGCTGCTCCAAGTCCGTCGAGTGCTTGGAGGGAAACGACGGGTAACAGATAATCATTTGAATTTAATTTTTTTAAATTTTTATTTACTCTACAGCTGTACAACACTGTCCGACCGAAACATCATACAGCCGAAACTGAAAAATTGCCATTAGGACAAAATCAATAAGACTGCCCGCGAAATTCAATTAGTTTGTTTTTTGCTATTTTTACGCAAATGAGACATAACGGCAGTTGTTTACGCACAGCGCTCTCGGCAAGCCGGCGGCCGCGCCCGTTCGCGAGCGGAGCGCTGTTTCTGCTAACTCACTAGTGAATAATAGTAATGAAAAAGCCACAGTTTGCGATTATTTAGGCGCAATTATGTGCCTAATTGCGGTGAAATTGGAGCCACTTTATGAGCAAGTGTGTTATTTTTCCAGCTACGACGAGTTTGACGGCAGCATGCCGGCGGCGGCGCCGCAGCCCGCGCCGTTCGCCCCGCAGGAGCTGTTCGAGCTCATCCTGTACCCCGAGCTCGCGGACGTGCGGCGCGTCGAGCCGTGCGGCGACTGCACGTGCGAGAGCGAGTACATGCCCATGTCGCCCATCGTGCCCATAGTGCCCATGCCGCCGCCGCCCATCGACCACCACTACATGGTCATGTCGCCGCGGACCAACCTCGCGTGAGCGCCGCGCCCACAGGCCCCGCTGTGTTAGCCCGTTTTATCTATTGTCGGTGATCAAAACGTATAGTTTTCGTCTCATCTAAAAAATAACGCCCCGCCACGTATCAAAGCTCACGCGTTTAAAGAACATTGTATAGGAGGGGCGTTCATTTTTTGACTGGTTTGACGTTGCATTGATGCAGCTATTAAGTTGACCCAAAATGGTGGCTACATAGTCAAGGTACATCTCGCGCTCTTACACCGCACCTTGGTAACCAAACGAAATTGCGTTGCGCAGGGTTCAACTACTACGCCGCCCACTGTAATCATGATTTATTAATCATTAGCGTTTTATGCATGAGTCAGTGAGTACGCGCGCGTTGAATGCCCCATGCTCCAAATTTATTTGGTTTTCGTTATTTATAAGTTAATCACAAATATCGATACATAAATACATTGTTTTAAGAGTGCCCAACCCGGTACTATCTTCATACAAACGTAGAACATTGATTACTACATAAATTGATGTTTAAGGCTCAAAATTCAGTAAAATATCGATTTGTCTCATCATTATCTAGATTAATTAATATAAAAAATAACTAAATAAAATTTCGCGGGCTTTGGACGAACCACTTTAATATAGTTGGACGGATTAACATGGTAATAAGACTGTCGTCAGGTTTTTTAGTTAAGTAGGGAACGCCTAACAATGCAGACGGTATGTGATATTTTGACGGTTTATATTAGTACGAGTAGTCTAACGCTAAGGTAGGTAACGCTAGTTGAATTTGACATGGCTGTCGTCAGAAAGATAGTACATAGGGAATGAATCAAAAAGGGGAAGAAATTTCCTTGAAGAAGCCCTTACTGCCTTATATTTATAAAGATTCACAAAGGGATGAAAATACATGAGGATTGCATTAATTGGAAATTGTATGATAGTACTAAAAATGGAGTTCCCCTTGCAAAAATTGTAACTTTCGCGATTTTTGCAAGCGTAAAAATCGCGAAATTCTCCATTTCTTCAGAAATCGTCTAGAATCTAGATGCTATTCTGAATAGAATGGCACCTTAATCAAAATTTACGGAGACTTCGACTGTCTTCGCAAATTTTGGTTACGTTACGATAAAAAGTTGGTCAAAAAAGCACTTGTTGACTTGCTCTAGACATTCGTGCCAATAAAAGCGTAGGAAAATTTTACGACAGACGCAACATTGCGACGGTCAGCAAGGTCGAGATAATTCGATCGCGTTATAAAGACTGAAGGAAAGACTTGGGTGTTTGTGGGATTCCCACAAGTAAGTTAATTAGTGTCAAGTTTACAGCATACCCGCGTGTTCATTTAATATTACTAAATACACAGGGTTTAGTGAAGTGTAGACTGTGCTTTGCGTAGTTCTTGTACAATGGACAAAGGGCATATTCACGTACAAAGCAGGTTGCCTGCGCCGAACTACTCGTACCAGCGCTTATCAGTACCGGCGGTCAGCGCAGGTACAGTCCGACAAGGCTCTCTTGGCACTTGAAGGAGGGCGCTGTTGCAAAACATAGGCAGCCATAAAATAAAATCTCAATTTTACTTCAATTTTAGTTTTTAATAGTTAATAGTAAACAACATAACATACAATAGTGATATACTGACAGAGCGAACTATCAAACAGTAACACAAGATAGCGGCGTTAGTTCAGACTTGCGCCACGCGCCAACACTGTCAACCAACTTGCGAGTTTCCACACTTGTGTCAAGCCAGCGCCGACATGTTCCGACCTGCTCCGATCAGCGCTGTTATACACAAGTATGAAGACTCTGCGCTGACCCCCGCGAGGGCCGGTACCGATAAGCGCTGGTCCAATCCCCTCAATTACGAGTATCTTACCAATGATATTCGACAGAATTCCACGATCAATTACTATCAAGATCGTCACTTTTTAATAGAAAACATTTAAAATATTTGGTTAAGCAGGTCAGGCACTTGACCAAACGTGGCTTCTAAAAAAAGTATTAAGACTAAACAAAAAACTGGAGGTTTGTAGGTGAAGACTAAGAGCTTGTGATGAAAGAAAAAATGGCAATTTCAGTTTCCGAAATTCTTGGAGATTTGAAAAAATGTTCAGCCTAAAATAACACTTAAACCTAATCTTGTAATATGCCAAAAGTGGCTGAAAAGCCTAAACAAGCTGATTATTATCTGTTCGTAGATTAATACTTTCGGAGCTACGCAGGGTAAATATACACTCTTTCGAATATAACGTAAATCGTACTGTGTAACTTGAAACAGTCAGTATTAAAAAGTTTTTTTTAACGGAGCAATGTTCAGTTTTAAATTAATTATAGTTAATTAATAAAAAGCAGCTTTATTCTAAATATGTATACGGCTTGGTTTGCGCTGACGTGTTGTGATATTTAACTTAGTATTTTGAGCTAGGCTTCTGTTGATTTTGATGGACGTAGAGACAGGCGGCCGAGGCAAGGCATCCTTCCACTAAACAATAAGTAATGGATATCCATTATTGTATCATGAAGGTTTTCACGAAAATTCCACCCATCCACTGGCACCATACAGGCTACATTACTAGAATAATGTAGGCATAATTTCAATCAAAAAAACAAAAAAAAGTCAAAACTCGGTTTCTATTGGTTTATATTGGTTAGTGATAGCTCAGTGGTTCTGACCTCTGCCTCTCATAAGGAGGTCGCGGGTTCGAATCCTGGGCACGCACCTCTGACTTTTCCGAGTTATGTGCGTTTTTAGGAAACTAAATATCACTAGCTTAACGGTGAAGGAAAACATCGTGAGGAAACCTGTATGCCTGAGAGTTCACAAAAATGTTCTCGAAGGTGTGTGAAGCCCGCCAACCCGCACTTGGCCAGCGTGGTGGGCTATGGCCAAACCCCTCTCAGTCTGAGAGGAGACCCGTGCCCAGCAGTGGGACATAAAAAAGGGTTGAGAAGAAGAATATTGGGTGGTCAAAACTAGCCATGTTTTTACATTGGTAGATACAGTGCTTTAATGAATAGTGAATGCCATTTCTGAAACACAATAGAATGAAAATGGTTGTCTTGACTCGACTCCAGAATGAAGTCCCGTGTGTTAAATGTGGAATGTTTATAAGTTTTCAAACGGCCTATCGTTGTTGTGACGATCTTTGACCGCAAAGATATTTTAAGCTTTATTCCTGTAGCCATTTTGAATAGATTAAATAAGAGATACTCTTCGAATTGTACATTATTTTTTTGACCATGATACTTTAAGACTGTTAAGTTCTACTTAATTAAACTATGTAAATTCAAACTATGTACTGAATACTGATATAGTCACTAATAAAGAAAGCTTCTGTGATTGTTTCTATTTTACATCACAAGTTAAGTAATCATTGTACCTTAAATGCAATATCTTAATTACTCCGTACGGCACTATATTTTTCAACCTTAGCATATTTAGATCATAAAATGCAGCCTAACTCTTAACTAAATGTTAGGAAGTATCGTATCATTTTTTCCCACAAATTGAATAGAACTGATGGTTTTTATGCAGTTATAGTTTGGCAAGAAAGAAGAAGAGTTTGGAGTTGGAAATAGGGACGCTAACTGATCGATTGATATTTAAGTAATTTAGATTTACGCCGACATAATATTAAGAACGAATTTTAAATGGGCAATACTGAGTATAAAAACTTATTGATTGTAATAAGAAGAAAAAAGATTATTTACTTTTAAGGATATTTTTGCCAAGCTATAGCTTCTCATCATATTATAGAGAAAGTCATTCTAAAACAGGGCTGAAGATATTGAATTTTTTTTTGCCCGAATTCAATTTAATTTAAAATTGGCAAAACTTCAAACGAATGCCGTCCTTTACGTTTCACACTGTAACAAGAATATAGTTATTAGATTTGTGTTTTTTTTATTTAGCGAAGCCTGATGTTGTGGTAGAGAATTTTGAGTATTTTTTTACAAGACAATTTTTTGTTTATTCACAGAGTTAGGTAGATTTTTGTTAAATATTTTTTCTTGTTTAAGGTTCTATAATAAAATTGAATTTGTCATAAGAACCAAATATTTATGTGTACGAGGCGATCCAAAAGACATATTGGATATATATGACAGGTATAGTTCCCAGCTAATTTTATTATATTCGATTTTAACACCTTTATGTTATTTTGAGTGTATATTTTTTGAGTGAAATTAGCTGGACAAACTATTAATATCGGTGAAATTAAATCCCTTGTCATTTGGATCAATCAGGTATAAGTGTATAAGTTAGTGTATTTATTGATTTAGAAAACCATAAGTTACAATTGTATTATTTAAATAAAGTTTGTACATGTAGTTCATTTTTTATTTATTTGCCAGAAATTCTCAAATACGTACATATTAACTTCAATCAATTATTTTCATGTTAATTTAATTAATTAATTATGCTTTGAACAAACAGCTAGATTTACAGAGTACTTTCACGTTGGAATGATAGGTGAAACTTGCCGCATTCACTTCTCATCTGGGCAAGACCGATATGTAGTAGCCTTATTATGGCCATGACATTATTTTGATTCGCTTCAATGGAGTGACTTTAAAAAAATCTATGGGAATGACAAATATACGATCGGATCGGTAAATCATGAATCATCATGATGAGAAGATCATGTGACTTCCAAGCAGACAACAGTTTTCATTATACATTTCTTATATATTTATTTCATAAAAAAAGGTGTTGTGAGATTGTGTAATTAATTGAATCATCACATTAATGCTATCGGAAAGCCTAAGGGGGGAAATCGAGTTTTTTATACTGTAAAGTGTATCCCTATATTAATTTTCGTTGGTAGGTTTATAAGTAAGTAAAACAAGGCGTTGCAAACAATTCTATATTTATAAAATCTTACTGTGCTAAGCTTATGAGGACGTGAATGTTGTCTGGTTAAACTATTGTTAATAAATAATTATTATTTTAACAAGTGGAATGTATAATTAAAAACAATAACAAAATAATAATAATTATAGTGCTGAATACGTCATCAATTGACTAAAAATCTTAAGAGGTTTAAAAGTTATTAATGAGTCTTACTTAGTTTCACAGTGTTAGAATGGAAATAGTGGAGTTTTTTTTTTATATAAAATGTAAGGAGTTTCTCACATAATTATGCATTTATATGTACTATGTGTCCGCAAAACCTTCACTTTCTCTCCAACTTCATACGACTTCGACCGGTGTGCGTTCGCCTGATAACACACGAGCGCGGGTCGCGGTCATACTTTGACATAAGTACTCGACTTGTTTACAAAATACCATGCGATCGTTTGAAAAAAAACTGTCTAATTAAAATAACTCATAAGAACATCATAAGAACTCTAAGAGATAAATAAATTATAAATAGTGGCGACGATAATTTTTTGGTCTTCTCTGTAAAGCTGCTACAAAATACAATACAAAAAATCAATTCATAAAAATAAAAAGTTTCTGATTCTCAAGCCACAGGAGTATAATAATTATTAAAAACTAGTAATATATGATTTCAATCACTCAGGGCCGATCATTCAGTCGCCAGATAAACTATCTGAGGAATAAATTTGAAACATATGCTATACAAAATCTGTCAAAACATTATACCTATGTATTCCTTAGTTAACGTTTAACGGCCCTAATCAAAATACATTTACTATTATATCAAAAATAAAATACTCATTAATTAAGGTCATCGATATTATACACAAGAGAGCGGCTGAAATCAATATAGAATTTCCATAAATTCGATACATAAATAATAATAATAATAAGTAAATTAAATATGAAAATAATAATAATAAACATATGCACTGGACGTGGCCAACTGCGCGATAAAATGTCGCCAGTTAACTGGCGTCAAAAATGTTTCTTTTGACTCCAGCAGTAAGGACACCAGTTAGTTTCTTCAGCAGCCACCTTATTTTGACAGATGGCGCTACTGTTTGCTTTTATGAAAAAGGTTTACCTAGGTATTTATTATACGTAAAACATTCGATGGCTGCATCCTAAGGTTCATATTGGTGATAATAATACCTACAATCTACATGATGGAGTAAAAATTACAAAGATACAAACAAAATTGTAAACATGATAAAAATGAATGATTTAGGTTTACTCACTAAAATTATAAATGCATGAGGTTATTACCTCGACTACCTAAGAAATTGATAGCTACAACGTTTTAAATTGTACTGGAAAGCTAAATCAAACAAGGCATCTAATCTTTCTAGCAGACCATTCTAGATCCAGTTAAAAGTTTACCAACTCAGCAAACATTTTTTCTTCAGCAATGATTATTTATTATTGTTTGAGTTTCCCTTTATTCATAATACTTTCTATTTCATAATAAATATATCACATTCAACGTATTTTTTTTCTTTTGACACAAATTAACTAATTTATTTTTGTACTACCGTTAAATAATAAAAGCAAAAAAGTATACGTTTTTCACGAATTACATAATTGAAACTACGTAATAGTTTTAGCTGTAAAGGAAGCAAGATGAAATTAATACTCGTGAATAGAGATCCTATAATACAGCTAATATAATAATTTAAACATTTTTAAAAGTCCGCAAGTTGGAGCATTTTATTATCTTATGACATTTTTTAAGATCTTTGCCGGTTTGTGCAACATTTTTCATTTATGTTTCGCTAGCGTGATATGATACAGGGTTATATAGAAATACCAAATCGCTCTCGGCCGTGTATTTGTTTACATACAACTACTAACAAATTTTAATTTACGACTTTTTTTACTCGATATTTTGAGTCATATCAAATATTTTACAGATATATTCTACTTGTTTCTACTCTGTAATGTAACATCGGCAAGTGGCAATGGTGCGGCGGCGCGCGAATTCGCGGCGCGAAACTGCAACAGTGTAATGTCACTTTACAGATATATTTTTATTTTTGTATTAAATTAATACTGAATTTTAAAAAGACACAGAACAAAAGTTGTTAGTGCTAATGTAAACAACTATAGACCGAGAGCATTTGATATTTTTTATATTACCCTGTATAGCCTATCGATAAATGGACTATCCAACACAAAAAAATTCAGACCAGTAATTCCTGAGATTAGCGTCTTTAAACAAACAAACTATAGTATACTTCATTATTTAAAGCCCTGCCTCCATACAGAACTGGTTATGTCCTTTGATTATAATTAATTTGCAAGCTATATACATATATTATGTGTTTTGTTTCATAAGATAATAATATAATAATGATTGAAGATTATTAAGGCGCTATTATTTATCCTTCTATTTCAAAATTTCCAAATTGCAATTAGTAAGAAATCTAACTATTTATTATGTTATGTATTATGCATTAGGTACATATTATACATGCATTGTTATTATACTATGCACTATAGATCACCAAAATCTAAGGTGTTTTTTAATTAAAGCTAAAATTATGTGCTATCATAATACAAATTTAAATTTATAATATTGTTTTGTTCCTAGTCATATAAGCCTCCAACGATTATAATAATTTACAATTTGAAGTCTCCGATGGGTATAAATTAATTACTCATTCAAAGTTTTTCGAGATTCGAGATAAATGAACAAATGGGTTACTGACTACTTTGATGTGCTTCGACTTTTAATTCGATACAGTAAAATTACGTTTTTAACTGTATTTTGTAAAATAAATACAAAACAAAAAAATATATAAAATCTAAGTATTTCACATAAATGTCATTTTGTTTGGAAAGTCACTTAGTTATATGACTTATCGACGATCGTCATAGAGATTTATCGATCGCTCATTTCGAAACTATATGGACAGAAATTCATAAATGTATGAGAATGACAGTTATTTTCGCTAAGCCACGTGATTTGTGGATCGGATATCTTTAGTCGAAATTTCCACAGATGATGTATTTCTGTTGCCGCTGTACCGACTTATACTAAAAAATTATATATACAAAATTAATGCCTGGGTGACCGAGCTTCGCTCGGTAGTATTGCTACTGGCCAATAGATAGCAGCAGGCGTCATATTTTTTTTTTCGATAAATTCGACATTTTCTTAAAATGAATAAAATCTAGCTAGATCGATTTATCGCCCCCAAACCCCCCTGTATACTAAATTTCATGAAAATCGTTGGAGCCGTTTCCGAGATTCTAAATTATATATTCTAGATTATATAGAAATATATACATTATATACAACAATTTAATTTAAGGGGTCTGTCATACAACAAACGTGACTTTTTTGCTTGTTTTGAATTAGGCGGACAGAAATATTTTGGTAATTTAAATACTATTGAAACTCGCACTTTTTTTAATTTTGTCCAATTTAAATTTGAAATGAGCGATCGACAAGTTTCCATAAAAAATAAACTTAATGCTGCACTAAAGCGGAAAAGCGGGCAGTGTATAAACAAAATTAAAAATTTATCTAAGCGAATAAAATTCAGATGATCTCCCATTCGCTTTCCGTGAGGTCGTCGGGCGATATCAGACTGGAGGCGTCCTTTACACCGTTTTTCAAGTCTAGCTTTATTTCTATGTTCTCTAAATTCCAATTGTTGGGCAGCTTGACAATTTTAGGAACCAAATCGATAGTTTCGATTTTCTTTTGTACTGGTTTTTCACTTTTTTTTTCAACCGATTTCGATGTGTCTTTAGTTTTTTCTTTTATCGGTTTCTCTTCTACCGATTTTTCAATTTGCGTAATTATTTCTTTCGGTGCGACTTTTCCGGTATCATGGTTGTATATTTTGTCCGGCAAGTCCTTTGCGGGCTCCTTTTCTATGGGACTCTTGATACTCAGAGATTCTAGGTTTAGTAGTTTCGCTAATATCTTCTCCTTTTCTTCGATTTGTTTCTCCAGAAGGTCGTCGTTTTGGGGAATATTTCTGTAAAAAATAATACATTTCAATATAAGCGCGGAAAGTTTGTAATTTCTTTACGAGTCCCGATTTGTTGATCCAAGCCGAAGGCGCGGTTCAAATATAGGGACGAGTAGAAATGACAATTCCGCAAGTGCATTGAACGACGTTCTTTAATGCATTTGGGAAAAAAACATTGGTTTTGCGTGTTTGCCTGCTCCTTGTTTGCGTGGCGTCGGTACCGGCTCCGGCGTCGCGTTCTGCTTCGCCCGCTGCGCTAGGAGGAGGTGCCGCGCAGGACGAAAAAAATCGCTAGTGCAGAAGAGAATAACTTTCCGCACGCAAAACACACATGGAAATGTCTACTTTTTGAGCAAATGTATAAAAAAATACAATTTTAAAGCAACTCAAAATACTATTTAAAAGTTGAGGCACGGGCTGGTGTAGCTGACGCTGTCGGGCTTCCGCACCGGCGTCGACATCCGCGGCGTGCTGCCGCCGGACCCGTGCTCCCTGCGTCGACTCCTGCGGCTGTGTATCAGCTCCTCGTCGCTGACACTACATACCCGCATGTGACGCTGAGGTTCATGACGCACGGGCTGGTGTAGCTGACGCTGTCGGGCTTCCGCACCGGCGTCGACATCCGCGGCGTGCTGCCGCCGGACCCGTGCTCCCTGCGTCGACTCCTGCGGCTGTGTATCAGCTCCTCGTCGCTGACACTACATACCCGCATGTGACGCTGAGGTTCATGACGCACGGGCTGGTGTAGCTGACGCTGTCGGGCTTCCGCACCGGCGTCGACATCCGCGGCGTGCTGCCGCCGGACCCGTGCTCCCTGCGTCGACTCCTGCGGCTGTGTATCAGCTCCTCGTCGCTGACACTACATACCCGCATGTGACGCTGAGGTTCATGACGCACGGGCTGGTGTAGCTGACGCTGTCGGGCTTCCGCACCGGCGTCGACATCCGCGGCGTGCTGCCGCCGGACCCGTGCTCCCTGCGTCGACTCCTGCGGCTGTGTATCAGCTCCTCGTCGCTGACACTACATACCCGCATGTGACGCTGAGGTTCATGACGCACGGGCTGGTGTAGCTGACGCTGTCGGGCTTCCGCACCGGCGTCGACATCCGCGGCGTGCTGCCGCCGGACCCGTGCTCCCTGCGTCGACTCCTGCGGCTGTGTATCAGCTCCTCGTCGCTGACACTACATACCCGCATGTGACGCTGAGGTTCATGACGCACGGGCTGGTGTAGCTGACGCTGTCGGGCTTCCGCACCGGCGTCGACATCCGCGGCGTGCTGCCGCCGGACCCGTGCTCCCTGCGTCGACTCCTGCGGCTGTGTATCAGCTCCTCGTCGCTGACACTACATACCCGCATGTGACGCTGAGGTTCATGACGCACGGGCTGGTGTAGCTGACGCTGTCGGGCTTCCGCACCGGCGTCGACATCCGCGGCGTGCTGCCGCCGGACCCGTGCTCCCTGCGTCGACTCCTGCGGCTGTGTATCAGCTCCTCGTCGCTGACACTACATACCCGCATGTGACGCTGAGGTTCATGACGCACGGGCTGGTGTAGCTGACGCTGTCGGGCTTCCGCACCGGCGTCGACATCCGCGGCGTGCTGCCGCCGGACCCGTGCTCCCTGCGTCGACTCCTGCGGCTGTGTATCAGCTCCTCGTCGCTGACACTACATACCCGCATGTGACGCTGAGGTTCATGACGCACGGGCTGGTGTAGCTGACGCTGTCGGGCTTCCGCACCGGCGTCGACATCCGCGGCGTGCTGCCGCCGGACCCGTGCTCCCTGCGTCGACTCCTGCGGCTGTGTATCAGCCCCTCGCCGCTGAGACTACATACCCGCATGTGACGCTGAGGTTCATGACGCACGGGCTGGTGTAGCTGACGCTGTCGGGCTTCCGCACCGGCGTCGACATCCGCGGCGTGCTGCCGCCGGACCCGTGCTCCCTGCGTCGACTCCTGCGGCTGTGTATCAGCTCCTCGTCGCACTTCTTCTCCATTATGCTGTTGTACATCTTCAGTTTCTTCTGCAACTCCTCGGACTTCACTCGTCTAATTTCCTCAACTTCGCTCGAAACGTCCTTGAACTCATTTATAATGGATTCCAGAACGTTCTCCGATATATCAAGTGGCAAATGTTTTATGGGAGGCAGTTCGAAGCACTCCTCTCCGTTAGGTATTGTGCCCGTGTCTGTAATAAGAAAATAATTTATGTATTTTAATGCAGGGCTAAAGACTCAAGTCTTCTAACAGTATGTATTAGCAGTGATGACTTCCGGATCCGAAACATTGTCGCTGACTTGGTGCCTCATAAGGGCACAGAGTCACACAGCAAGCGACGAAGAAAGCTATAATGCTCAGAGTATCCATTGGACGTTGGGGACTTAAGATCCTGGAGGAGCAATCATGCACTGGAAAGCGCAGTGTTGGTAGACACCCTTCATGCGAAGTTATATTGTCACGGAAGGTTACACAAGATCGTGGTCACTTCAGGAGGTCTACGTCCATCGGCTAAAACGACGACGGCGAATGTAGGGCTCATTATTCAATGGACAGTGTCGAGTAGCTCATACCCATGGTCTCGTTCCTCGTGAACATGGAGATGGGCTGCTCGAGCACGCTGGTCAGGTAGGGCACGGTCTGGTCGTAGTGCGTGAGGTCGCGCACCGTGGCCACCGCGTGCTGCAGCGACGACGTTAGGCGCTCTGTCATTAGTGTTAGTTCATACCCATGGTCTCGTTCCTCGTGAACATGGAGATGGGCTGCTCGAGCACGCTGGTCAGGTAGGGCACGGTCTGGTCGTAGTGCGTGAGGTCGCGCACCGTGGCCACCGCGTGCTGCAGCGACGACGTTAGGCGCTCTGTCATTAGTGTTAGTTCATACCCATGGTCTCGTTCCTCGTGAACATGGAGATGGGCTGCTCGAGCACGCTGGTCAGGTAGGGCACGGTCTGGTCGTAGTGCGTGATGTCGCGCACCATGGCCACCGCGTGCTGCAGCGACGACGTTAGGCGCTCTGTCATTAGTGTTAGTTCATACCCATGGTCTCGTTCCTCGTGAACATGGAGATGGGCTGCTCGAGCACGCTGGTCAGGTAGGGCACGGTCTGGTCGTAGTGCGTGAGGTCGCGCACCGTGGCCACCGCGTGCTGCAGCGACGACGTTAGGCGCTCTGTCATTAGTGTTAGTTCATACCCATGGTCTCGTTCCTCGTGAACATGGAGATGGGCTGCTCGAGCACGCTGGTCAGGTAGGGCACGGTCTGGTCGTAGTGCGTGAGGTCGCGCACCGTGGCCACCGCGTGCTGCAGCGACGACGTTAGGCGCTCTGTCATTAGTGTTAGTTCATACCCATGGTCTCGTTCCTCGTGAACATGGAGATGGGCTGCTCGAGCACGCTATTCAGGTAGGGCACGGTCTGGTCGTAGTGCGTGAGGTCGCGCACCGTGGCCACCGCGTGCTGCAGCGACGACGTTAGGCGCTCTGTCATTAGTGTTAGTTCATACCCATGGTCTCGTTCCTCGTGAACATGGAGATGGGCT
The DNA here is from genome assembly GCA_963855885.1 of Coenonympha glycerion. Taxonomy (NCBI): domain Eukaryota; kingdom Metazoa; phylum Arthropoda; class Insecta; order Lepidoptera; family Nymphalidae; genus Coenonympha; species Coenonympha glycerion. Next base: position 2,520,670 of record OY979646.1, read on the forward strand.
GCTCGAGCACGCTGGTCAGGTAGGGCACGGTCTGGTCGTAGTGCGTGAGGTCGCGCACCGTGGCCACCGCGTGCTGCAGCGACGACGTTAGGCGCTCTGTCATTAGTGTTAGTTCATACCCATGGTCTCGTTCCTCGTGAACATGGAGATGGGCTGCTCGAGCACGCTGGTCAGGTAGGGCACGGTCTGGTCGTAGTGCGTGAGGTCGCGCACCGTGGCCACCGCGTGCTGCAGCGACGACGTTAGGCGCTCTGTCATTAGTGTTAGTTCATACCCATGGTCTCGTTCCTCGTGAACATGGAGATGGGCTGCTCGAGCACGCTATTCAGGTAGGGCACGGTCTGGTCGTAGTGCGTGAGGTCGCGCACCGTGGCCACCGCGTGCTGCAGCGACGACGTTAGGCGCTCTGTCATTAGTGTTAGTTCATACCCATGGTCTCGTTCCTCGTGAACATGGAGATGGGCTGCTCGAGCACGCTGGTCAGGTAGGGCACGGTCTGCCCAAGTAACATTTTTGGTTATAGAAAGGTTGTGAAAAGGTTCTAGAACCTTTGTATGACAATCCGATCGTAAGACTTAGTAGGCACAACAACGTCACATTAACGTTATATTAACCTCCTGAGTGCTAAAAGGGCCCACGTTTCAGCACTTTTCTAAGAGCTACAGCAAAACCTATAGCTCAAATCCAGAACCTTTTGAGCTACTTACACAGAACCCAAATAGAACCTTTATAACTTTAATTTAACGTAAATATAACCTTGCAAGGCAGCTTTTGAGTTCTCAATTAGTCTTGGATTGAATTCTAGGACAACTTATAACATTTTGATAGATATTAATAAATGCCTTTCCAAAACCTTTGGGTTTTAAATTGATTCTGTGTTAGTTTTGATATAGAAATATTTAAATCAAATACATAATAATAATGGCGACATTCCCTGTTATTACACCAAGTTTCAAAATGGCTAGATAGGTGCTCATATAAAATAATAAGTAGCTTGTTGTAGTCAGGAAAAAGTAAAAACATAATGCAACTGGCACTTTATCGTGAAACTTTAGGATAATAGTGCTATATACGAAACGGGCCTTTCGTAGGTTAAAAATTTTAAAGATAATTAATTAAATAATTACAATAAAAAATCACAAATTTGTTAGTTTAGTGGTAAAACACATTAGAAATAAAACTTCTATATTTATATAAAACATGTTATATTAAAAATCACATAGCACATGCATATAATTCAACTATTTAAAATTAAAATGATTCTTTTTGGATCTTTTTTTTTTATTTTATTAAAAAAATATGGCCGGCGTTAGGAAATTAGTAAAGAATTAAAATTAACCTTTTCAGAACTGTATTCAACTAAATGATCTTAATGTTTGCCAAAAATGAGCTACATTTGTTGCCTTGAAGTTGCAAGGACAACTAAAAATGTTTGAGGATGCCTCTAAGGTTTTAAAATATTCTCTTGGGACTTAAATTATGCCTACAGGTCCTAAAAATAGCTTATTGGTTTGAGTTTTCACTACGCAGTCCTAATTTGTTTGCCTAGACAACTCAAATAGAGCGTAAAGGTTTTAAAAATTACTTTTGAGCAATTTCAACATTCCAATTCTTAATGGTTATATCAAAGTTAAAAAATAAACCTTTAGATCTCACTTGAGCACAATAATAGCCTTTTCAGAACTTAATCAGGAGTCAACAACAACTATAAAATCCTAGGACTAAAAGCTCTTGAAACATAGGTCAAAATAACGTTAATTTAAACTCTTGCCATCTTCTCTAAGGTTGTAGTAATAAATAATTAGTTTTAGGACTTAGTAATCATTCTCAAGTACTTAATATGACCAGATAGCAAAGCATTAACCTTTTTACGACCCTTATAAAACCCAAAGGCATTTTTCACAACCTAGGTCCAAATTAAATGTTACTTGGGTGGTCGTAGTGCGTGAGGTCGCGCACCGTGGCCACCGCGTGCTGCAGCGACGACGTTAGGCGCTCTGTCATTAGTGTTAGTTCATACCCATGGTCTCGTTCCTCGTGAACATGGAGATGGGCTGCTCGAGCACGCTATTCAGGTAGGGCACGGTCTGGTCGTAGTGCGTGAGGTCGCGCACCGTGGCCACCGCGTGCTGCAGCGACGACGTTAGGCGCTCTGTCATTAGTGTTAGTTCATACCCATGGTCTCGTTCCTCGTGAACATGGAGATGGGCTGCTCGAGCACGCTATTCAGGTAGGGCACGGTCTGGTCGTAGTGCGTGAGGTCGCGCACCGTGGCCACCGCGTGCTGCAGCGACGACGTTAGGCGCTCTGTCATTAGTGTTAGTTCATACCCATGGTCTCGTTCCTCGTGAACATGGAGATGGGCTGCTCGAGCACGCTATTCAGGTAGGGCACGGTCTGGTCGTAGTGCGTGAGGTCGCGCACCGTGGCCACCGCGTGCTGCAGCGACGACGTTAGGCGCTCTGTCATTAGTGTCAGTTCATACCCATGGTCTCGTTCCTCGTGAACATGGAGATGGGCTGCTCGAGCACGCTGGTCAGGTAGGGCACGGTCTGGTCGTAGTGCGTGAGGTCGCGCACCGTGGCCACCGCGTGCTGCAGCGACGACGTTAGAGACTTCGTCATTAGGTTTGCCGGTTGATCTGTTGAGAAAAACTATTTTGTACGGTCGAAAATATATACTCCTATAAACACGAAAAGCAAATGTTGTTGTTGAAGGATTAGAAGGGCTGAAATAAGGAACCCAGGCAGTGGAGCTACCTGTGAGGACACGTCCAGACATGCCTCAAGGCACAGCGAGGCTCGTACCGCCGCTATATATGTAATCAGTTTCGTCCAGGAATCAGTCAATCCTACTAGTATTTGTGCGTTGAATTTATCTTAGATCTCATACTACGTTACTACTACAATAACTAAATAAATATACAGGTTTATATAAAAAATACCAAATCTCTTTCAGCCTGTATATGTTTACATTAAAACTAACAACGACTTCTACGACTTTTTTTTACTCGATATTTTTGGAAATATCAAATATTTAATATTTTAAAGAGATACTCTACTTGCTCCTACTCTGTTAAATGTAACATCGGCAAGAGACATTGACGAACGCGGCGCGGAACCGCAACAGTGTAATGTCACTTTACATTTTTTCGTACGAAATAAATTAAGAATTTTGAAAAGTCGCAGAACAAAAGTCGTTTGTGTTAAAACAACTACAGGCCGAGACCGATTTGGTATTTTTTTATATAACGCTGTATAGTTTACTGTGCATAGCGGCTTCACGGTTAATTCTAGTCATCAAATTGGCGTTATTTAAAGCTAGTTGATAACTTTCTGCTTTTCTATGTAAAAATATTATCTAACTAGTAGGTCGCGTGAGGGCGCGGGCCACATGTGGCCCGCGTGCCGTCTTCCCCCCAATTTGCCTTCCAACTTTTAGTCCCCATACATTTTCTATGAAAAAAAAATTCCGCCATATTGGATTTTTTTTTCTATTCATCACCTAGACCTTCAAGTCCTATTAACTCTTGTCAAGAAACCGTTCTTCCATCTCTTATACTTTCCGATATATCGACAAAATTCGAATGGCGGCCATTTTGAATCCGCCATTTTGAATTTTTTTTCAGCTCACTGCCAATTGGATGACGTTTCAAATGGCATTTGGTCGAGCACCCTCCACCTATCTCCAATACCCTTGGCTGTGCTCTTCATCCGTCTCCGAAATCCTCAATCATCAGCTCTCTCCGTATTTTTCCTCCTCATGAATTTTTACCTTCTATACGAACCCATACTTGAAAAAAATTTTTTTCATACAAAATTGTTCAGGAGAGGTGATCAATGAGTCAGTGAATGAATGAATCAGTACGAGCAGCTATATATATAGTAAATCCACGTATATACGTAATTAATAGCTACTTGGTATGTAGTAAGTGGGTTCTCCCAAATTTTTTGTACATTTATGAAATTGAACCATTATCCTTTTTATTCTATTACAAAATCATATTCAAGTTAACAAAAAATTGCAACAAAAAATATTAATAAAGCGATATTTAACAGAGCCATTGCTCGAAAAACCTAAACTGTCAAAACTTTACCAAAATGAAATTGTAAGTGATAATAAATATAAAATTAATAATATTCAATACTAAAATTATATTGCGGTAGGATTTTGACAGCGAAGTGATAAAATAAAAATGCAAAAATGGTGCTAAAAATATATATTTTGAAAATAATAAAAAAATAAAGTACAATGGCCATGTTAACATCGATTTAAGAGTAAGTACAAAAGTTGTAAGTACTAAAGATATATTTAAACTATGTTGGCACTTAGTGGTTGACAAATCTAACTTACGGTGTTATCCTTGTCCTTATTTCTATATTGTATAAGGATGGACCATTGAGTAAGCATATTAAAGGATCAGCACTTCCTGACATCACGCGTACATTTTTAGAAGCCGGATTTTTAAGCTGTCAAAACTGTAAAATGGCGCTAATGTATGCGACCGACAGCGCTATGTGCTGTCAGCGGTACCAAAATGTATAAAGCGCGACGCCATATTTGAGAAATTTTTGGCTTCAACATGCGTCACATCTTTCCCGTCCTCTTAGCGTAGCGTATTACGTCATTGAGATGGACGACTAGATTTAACCATATCAAAAAACAATGTAGATTAGATTAATATCTGTTGTAAGACTGTCAGTAATGATGAAGAATATAAGGTCAAATTCAAGCTGTGTCATTGGAGAAATTAATCGTTGTAAGGTTGTTACAGACTGGGTTTCACATTTTTTTGTAACCTACACCTAATAAATACAACTGATAAATATAAACTGACAATGGTTATTGTTCTCACTCACACATTAGACTAGAGTTAAACATTTAAATCACAACAAAATCATATATAAACAGTGAAACAAAAAAAATTGCCAAGTTGACAACAAAAGGGAAAATATTTTTCCACCAACTTTTTATTTTTAACCGAATTCTTGTTTCGGTATAAATGTTCCTTTTAAATATATGACAGCAAATTATATAAATTATAAGTGTATCAAAATTATCGCTGCCAACGGGATTCGAACCCGTAACCACCACCTGTCGCGAGTGGCCGCTCAAATTTTGATACACTTATAATTTATAATTATACCTAGTGTGTGAAGTACTATAACAAAAAGTAAATTATATAAAGTTCATTTTTGGGGATAATCAGACAAAAATACTGTGTACTAAAAATATATAAATAAAATAAAAATAAAATAAAATTATTGTGATGTTGAAGCTTAAAACCAAGGTAAGGTCAAAAACGACCAGTCCCACGATTTTCGAACGAAAATCCCTTAGATATGATACATAAACTTAATCTTAATCTATAGTTAATCTAAAACAGCTTACTACTTGATACAAGCACAGTACATGTAAATTAAAAACATATATTTAAGCGAGAATGTGCACTACTCTGGTATTGGAATTTTGGTAAATACTATCTCAGTACTGAAAAATCATATTTATTGGGTTTGAACAAGTGGACTAAAAAAATATATTAAAATATGCCACTAAATATTAATAAGTAGTAAGAGTTTTAAAGTGGACTTGTTTGTATATTTTTACTAAAAGAATGTTTAAAAATGAACATTTAACTAGGGAAAAATATTTTATCTACTATAAGATCATAACATTAGTTTAAGTATATTGTATCTCAAGCATAATACGACTACAATGGTCTTAATTTGGTATTAGTTAAAATTTAAGGCACATAATATTAAAGTTAGTTGGTCCATGCACCTAGGCCGCAGCAAAACTTACTCTCAATTATTATTATAATAATAATATTCTAGAAATTATGTATTCAATCCATTGTAATACTAATTTGGAATGTATTAAAAATTTAAAACCAATCACAAACACACACACCATAACATTTTAAAGACGGAATTAATGTAACACAAATATTCCTTACTTTTCCAACCTGTCAAAATAAAACTGTCATCTCAAAACAGATTGAAACCATGGACGAAAATCCAATTTTGAGCAGAGAGTCTCATTTTAAATAACTGACCCACAACAAACAAACAAAGCCTAATATAATATTTAAGTTCACAACCTACATAATACATTGAACACTATTTAACTATTAAAACATGCAAATCAAGTAGAAATACAAAAATATTGATTAATTAAGTACCATTTAATACATGTTATATAAGTACTTTAATTATTGTCAACTGTCAAGAGATAAAAAATCACAACACATAAATACTTCAATGTCAATACAAAAAGGTTCTACAAAAGTAAAAAGAATAACTAGCAAAAAAGCGATGACTATCTACTTCTATTACTACTTTATTTCAAACTACGGAATATGAATTAATATACAGTCGAACCGGAGTACGCGAGAAACCTCTGTAAGAGAAAAAGAGATCTCGGTTCCTTTAGCTCTCACTTAACTAGGTTTGACTGTATAAAGAAACCATTCCAGAGGTTAGCGGTAAAAACTAAGTAGCTAAGTAGATCTGCATGTCTATTGCAGCCGTAGCCATATGAAAGATTTCCATTCGATTCTATAATCTCCAATCACTGATCTCTATTCTATGGATAGCTGACTGTCAACGTAAAAAATGAAGATACTTGATTTTCGCCATTTTGGCGCTGATTGTTACGTAAACTGGCGTGAGCGCCCATGGAACTAAGATAAAATGACATTCAAAACGAAGGTCACTAGCACCAAATGTCAATTCAGTAAGGTGGATGTTCGAGCGCAAATTGGCACAAAAAAGGAACTGTCAGATGTATGGCGTGATTAATCCATAGAATAGAGATCAGTGTCTCCAATGCAATGAAATTAAGAAAAGCCGGCCAAATGGTTACTATCATATGGTTACGGCTGCTATAAATTTTTTATTTGGCTGGCATTAAGCGTTGCACTGAGCCTTAAGTATGTGATTGGTGATGAAACTCTGAAGGTAGACATCGTCTAATTTAAAAGTGAACGCCCTCCCCCCACTACATAATTCTTACAGCGTGTGGGGGACATTTATTTTTAGATTAGACGATCTGTAGAAATTTACAGAAGAACAATATTTTGTGACTGTTTCTAGAGTTAGCAAAAGTACTAATGTGAGTGAAGTTATTCGAAAGAATATTGTCGTGGTATGTGCAATGTGAGAGTGAATGCAGAGTGTGAGTGTGTGAATGGGGCACCATAAAACTAATATGTGCGTGCGTGTGCGTTCGTGCGTGCGTGCGCGCGTGTGTGTGAGTGCGTGTGTACGTGCGTGCGTGTGTGTGTGTGTGAGTGTGTGTTTGTGAGTGTGTGAGCGCGTGTGTGCGTGTCACGCGCGCGTGTGCGGCGGCGGGGCGCGTGCGAACACACCTGCAGCGAGCGCGGCGGGCTCGGGCGCGTGCGCGAGGCGGACGAGCGAGCGCGCGCCCTCCAGGATGAACATCTCGTCCTTGTTCACCGACACCGACAGGATCCTGCGGCGCAACAAAAACTTACTAGGTACATATTTATTTATTTGCTGGGGTAGGAGGCAAGGAAGGAAGACATTGAGAGCCCAATGCGTTGGTCGAATCAAATCCGCACCGCCCTCGATACGAAACTCCACAATACACTATCGACCGTTTTCACCAACACTTTAAGAAACGCCTTAGCCGATAGGTGACAGTTTTCACTTACAACAACTGTCACCTAGCGTTACGGTCGTATACGTCCTAACCACCAGAGCTACATGGTACAGCTTCTTGTTCTCGCAAATATATCTTTGAGTACGATACGAACTACGCAACTACTTCTACTTATACAGTAGGAGAGCTACTGCTATTGATCTCCTCAGCTGAGGATGTGCGACACCAGGAAGTGCTCGCGGAACACGTGCAGCGGCCCGAAGTTGTACTCGCGCTCGGCGTGCGAGTGCTTCTACTGACACTGCGCTGCTACTCCTGCTGATACTACTCTACTACTGCTACTGACCTCCTCAGGTCGTCGACGACCGCCACCGCGGTGAGCGACCTCGGGTCCAGTATGTACAGGATGTGCTCGTTGTGCGACACCAGGAAGTGCTCGCGGAACACGTGCAGCGGCCTGACGTTGTACTCTCGCTCGGCGTGCGAGTGCTTCTACTGCCACTACGCTGCTACTCCTGCTGATACTACTCTACTACTGCTACTGACCTCCTCAGGTCGTCGACGACCGCCACCGCGGTGAGCGACCTCGGGTCCAGTATGTACAGGATGTGCTCGTTGTGCGACACCAGGAAGTGCTCGCGGAACACGTGCAGCGGCCCGAAGTTGTACTCGCGTTCGGCGTGCGAGTGCTTCTACTGCCACTACGCTGCTACTCCTGCTGATACTACTCTACTACTGCTACTGACCTCCTCAGGTCGTCGACGACCGCCACCGCGGTGAGCGACCTCGGGTCCAGTATGTACAGGATGTGCTCGTTGTGCGACACCAGCAAGTGCTCGCGGAACACGTGCAGCGGCCCGAAGTTGTACTCGCGCTCGGCGTGCGAGTGCTTCTACTGCCACTACGCTGCTACTCCTGCTGATACTACTCTACTACTGCTACTGACCCCCTCAGGTCGTCGACGACCGCCACCGCGGTGAGCGACCTCGGGTCCAGTATGTACAGGATGTGCTCGTTGTGCGACACCAGGAAGTGCTCGCGGAACACGTGCAGCGGCCCGAAGTTGTACTCGCGCTCGGCGTGCGAGTGCTTCTACTGCCACTACGCTGCTACTCCTGCTGATACTACTCTACTACTGCTACTGACCTCCTCAGGTCGTCGACGACCGCCACCGCGGTGAGCGACCTCGGGTCCAGTATGTACAGGATGTGCTCGTTGTGCGACACCAGCAAGTGCTCGCGGAACACGTGCAGCGGCCCGAAGTTGTACTCGCGCTCGGCGTGCGAGTGCTTCTACTGCCACTACGCTGCTACTCCTGCTGATACTACTCTACTACTGCTACTGACCTCCTCAGGTCGTCGACGACCGCCACCGCGGTGAGCGACCTCGGGTCCAGTATGTACAGGATGTGCTCGTTGTGCGACACCAGGAAGTGCTCGCGGAACACGTGCAGCGGCCTGACGTTGTACTCTCGCTCGGCGTGCGAGTGCTTCTACTGCCACTACGCTGCTACTCCTGCTGATACTACTCTACTACTGCTACTGACCTCCTCAGGTCGTCGACGACCGCCACCGCGGTGAGCGACCTCGGGTCCAGTATGTACAGGATGTGCTCGTTGTGCGACACCAGGAAGTGCTCGCGGAACACGTGCAGCGGCCCGAAGTTGTACTCGCGCTCGGCGTGCGAGTGCTTCTACTGCCACTACGCTGCTACTCCTGCTGATACTACTCTACTACTGCTACTGACCTCCTCAGGTCGTCGACGACCGCCACCGCGGTGAGCGACCTCGGGTCCAGTATGTACAGGATGTGCTCGTTGTGCGACACCAGCAAGTGCTCGCGGAACACGTGCAGCGGCCCGAAGTTGTACTCGCGCTCGGCGTGCGAGTGCTTCTACTGCCACTACGCTGCTACTCCTGCTGATACTACTCTACTACTGCTACTGACCCCCTCAGGTCGTCGACGACCGCCACCGCGGTGAGCGACCTCGGGTCCAGTATGTACAGGATGTGCTCGTTGTGCGACACCAGGAAGTGCTCGCGGAACACGTGCAGCGGCCCGAAGTTGTACTCGCGCTCGGCGTGCGAGTGCTTCTACTGCCACTACGCTGCTACTCCTGCTGATACTACTCTACTACTGCTACTGACCTCCTCAGGTCGTCGACGACCGCCACCGCGGTGAGCGACCTCGGGTCCAGTATGTACAGGATGTGCTCGTTGTGCGACACCAGCAAGTGCTCGCGGAACACGTGCAGCGGCCCGAAGTTGTACTCGCGCTCGGCGTGCGAGTGCTTCTACTGCCACTACGCTGCTACTCCTGCTGATACTACTCTACTACTGCTACTGACCTCCTCAGGTCGTCGACGACCGCCACCGCGGTGAGCGACCTCGGGTCCAGTATGTACAGGATGTGCTCGTTGTGCGACACCAGCAAGTGCTCGCGGAACACGTGCAGCGGCCCGAAGTTGTACTCGCGCTCGGCGTGCGAGTGCTTCTACTGCCACTACGCTGCTACTCCTGCTGATACTACTCTACTACTGCTACTGACCTCCTCAGGTCGTCGACGACCGCCACCGCGGTGAGCGACCTCGGGTCCAGTATGTACAGGATGTGCTCGTTGTGCGACACCAGGAAGTGCTCGCGGAACACGTGCAGCGGCCCGAAGTTGTACTCGCGCTCGGCGTGCGAGTGCTTCTTCTGAGAGGGGTTCAAGAGCTCCGCCACTGTCAGCGGGTTGGATATCGCTTCCTGGAAAACAATTTACACAGTTCAGACGTTGGAGCCGGAAAGTCCTGGAGTAGAGACCATGTACAAGTAAGCGTTGTGTAGGGCAACCTCCCTCGTTGGACCGACGATATCAAGCGGGTAGCGGGAAGCGGGCTAGGTGAGGAAGGCTGAAGACAGGGTGTGTGGCACGCGCTTGGGAAGACCTATGTCCAACAGTGGACGTCCGTAAGCTGAGATGATGATGATGTCAACATCATGTTTTTCTATGAAGGCGGACTTTCATGCACTACGGAAGTTCGTGCACGCGTGGCACAGGAGGTGGAGCGGCGATGTGAGCGAAAAACGACGGAGAGGACAGCAGTATAGGAGGAGCCCGCAATGAGCAACTCGACAGGTGGTTCGCATAGTTAGGCTTGGAGCGGCGGCGGAAGTTACAAGCGAATAATAAGTATATTATGGTGCAGATTTGCAGGTTTCAGATATCTCGCAGACGCCGCAGATAGCAATCCCAGGCCCCTTAATAGCCTGGGTCATTGGGGTTGAACCTAACCTTGTCTGAAAGCCAATGGACAGCCAATGGTCAGCCATAGGTGAGCCCAACGGGCGTTGCGCAAGGGACCTTCCGGTGCGTTTGTATGTGATCCCGGAGATTTCCAACATAGGCGCTGAGGATGTCTGAGGGGGTTTTAGTGGGTAGAAATCCCACATAATCCAATTGGATATCTCAGTGGAGATTTCCCCCTGTAATATAAAAAAAGAAAAGGTTTAGATACCTTGAACAGCAGTGTCTGGTGCACGTGCCCGGCGGCGTCGGCGCGCCACAGCCGGAGCCCGGGGCGCGCGCAGTAGGCGGACGCCGCGCCGCCCCGCGCGTACGAGTACTGGAACACGGCGCCCAGAGCGCAGAGACTGCGGACAAAAACTTAGCATTAATAATATAATAATAATATAATAATAATAATTCTTTATTATCAGGCAATAAACCCATATGCATAACAAAAGAAGACTACAACTAAAAGTAACTATAATAGATAAAAATAAATTACAATTAGTAAGGAGTACTAATAAACAAAAAAAAAATATATAAAATCTTATACCCCTACACACGAGGGACCTCTCTGTTTCCGCTCCGATGCAGGGAAGACCAATATCTTGCAAAAGAATTGCTTGGGTCATCACTCACCGCTGTGAGAATGGAGTTGGTACTCTGTCTTAATCTTCCCCAGAAGGAGGCTGTTCTAGCTCGAAGGATGGCATAGAAATCTGGGACCCTAGCGTCGGCAAACATAGATTTGGCGCTGCAAAAACGTGGCAGCTTCATTAAAATGCGAAAAGCATTGTTATATTGAATCCTCAACGCATTATAACTCCGCTTGGTGAATCTTGTCCAAAGCTGGCAGGTATAAAAACACTGACAAAATGCTTTAAACAAGGTCACCTTGACCTCGTCAGAGCAGCGCGCAAACCTACGGGCTATCATGTTAGCTCGCACCGAGAGAGCCCTGCGCTCCCTCTCCATGTCTATGTCATCCCTTAGATCCTCAGATAATTGATGGCCCAAGTATTTAAAACTCTTTACAACCCGAATCGACGCGCCATCTAAAAATACCGGTGGCACCATCTCCGGACCCTTACCCGCTCTGAAAACGAGCATTTCAGTCTTTGCTACGTTATATTTAAGACCATGTTTTTTAGCAAACTGGTCACAAATATTGAGCAGTTTTCTGAGCCCGTTAATTGAGGGGCTGAGAAGAACCATATCGTCCGCGTAGCTAAATATATACATACGAGTATGTATTTTATTCTTAGCGTGTTCTGATAGTAGCTCATCTGAACTATCCGTGCTCCTCGTAGAACACTCACCTCTTGCGCTCCTTCTTGCCCAGTTGCGCGACGTGCCAGCGGTTGTCGCGTCGCTCGCACACGATGCTGCGATACACGCTCGACACGAGTAGCGTGTTCTGATAATAGCTCATCTGAACTATTTCGTGCTCTTCGTTCACTATCTCCATTGACTTGCAAAGATGCTGGAAAGGGAATAATAAAAAAATATATTAAACATGAGAAAAATCAATATTTCTCATGCTTTAAGTAGTATGTAAAAATGGCATAACGTTAACGAATTTATTATAAGGTTTTAATCAACAGATTTTATTACACAAACATATTTTTATTCACTGCAACTTGTAAGAATGTAGGACTTTACCTATAGTTAAGATAAATATATCACATGCTTCGTATTTCGCTAACCTGTCATGAAAAGAAGGAAATGAATAAAATAACTCAATGCTAAAGATAACATAATATAAGTTTGCAAGTGTATAAGAAAACAATCATTATACTATAATAATTATTATTTCTGAATACTGAAATTAATGAAAACAGATGCAACAAAATGTGGGCTTTACTAACATTACACAACCTTGATACTGTGAGGTCAGTGTATTGTAAACACAAACGATCTTAATGATCTGTATTCTGTACTCTATGTATAAATCAATTAACATTACATTATTATCAAAAAAACTAGCTAAGTGGGAGCCAGATTCGCACTAAGGGTCCAGTACTACAGAACAAGTAAAATGAGTAGACTCACTTTTGTAAAAAAACTGCAATACTAACTTGATTTTAGAACATAAATATCAATAATCGCAAACAACCATACAAACTGGTTCAACCATAAGAACCTCTTTTTTTCAAGTTGATTAATAAAATGGTTTTATTAATCAACTTCAAAAAAAGAGGTTTTTCTACTACTGGTTTTATTTTTCGTTTAATATTTACCGAAACTTCTAAATAACTTAATGAATATTTTTCGATTTTTCATCAGAGATAAGGTATCTTCAACAAATAAAAAAATTACAGTAACTATTTAAACTGCAAATGATAACATAATTGTAATTGTAATCACTGTATAATTATTTGCAGTCTACAAATGAGCGGTAACTCAAAGCGGAAAAAATATGATAACGCTCAGGGGGTATTACTCTCGAGATAACAAACTGACAACATAGTTTACTTTGACTTTAATATTTACATATTATTAGCATATATAATTTGAATCTCGGAAATGACTCCAACGATTTTCAGGGGCGATAAATCGATCTAGCCTAGGATTCATTTTCAGAAAATTTCACATTTTCCAAAAAGAATACAAGCAAAATATTGCATGCAGGACCTTTTTTATGGAATGACCTACCATAATATTAATTTGATGTGGTACAGTGTCGTCCTTGCATTGTTACTGTCTGTATTATATAAACTAATAAATGAATATGTACATGTTTCATCAATCATCCATACATAGCTCAAAGGCTAAAGAGGTGGGCAAGTACCGAAATATTATCATGAGCATTCGGTGCAAAATATTTCTGTGTTATAATCTGTAACGTGTTTTTTCCAACATTACATGACCTAGTGACTTTTTCGATCTGCTATGAAGTCTGGAATGTGATTTGCTGGCGCCCAAGGTATTACACCCTTGTGTTTTTCTCTTTTCTATCAAATTTATTATATTTTTTTTATTTTGCAAATCCATTCTAAATTCACATTATTTTTTCCTTGATTTAAACAACAAATAATTAGTACAATTCCTTTTATTTAATTATATTTTTTTCTGTTACATTTGTCGCCCTATGGTAACAAATTATATTTTTAATCGTTACAACTCCTTTCCTACTCTTTCTGTGTTATTCTATACAGACTTTTCACATACACCATAACTAAAATATGCCGGCAGATACATTAAATTATGGGTACATAAACTCAACATCCATTCTTTTAGGTTTTACACAAAAATTAAAACACGGTGTATAAATTAATACTATCAACTATGCAACTGATTTTGAAGTAGAGGTTGAACATCATCAACAAATTTCATAAGAGTTTCTAGGATTAAGCTATCTAGATCAATAATCAAAACGTTTATTCTTTCACATAGGCCATAACTTACAGGCACTTATAAAATGTCAGAAGCTGCCATGCTTGGAAAGTCATTGAATTGAGACTGTAGCCCACTTTAACTGGCTGTAATTGGCTGCTGTTCAGTAGCTGATACTTTTTATTACTTACCATATAAAAGTCGATTTCCGTCATAATAATCACACCATTCTTGTCGCCAGAGAAAAGTCGCATTCCATTCTTGGACCACTCGATTGCGGTTATTTTGCTCTTGTGCAAATCGCCTATTGTATACCTAAAACAATATTTTATTCATATTGTAAAACAGACACAGCGCAGGTGCTACACAATTCTAGCCATTGGGATACAGAGATTTATATGGAAGACATAACAACTGCTCAAATTGCCTCCCACCCTTTCCCTGTTTGGCCAGACCTAAGAAAGTTTTGTTTTTCTCTGGTTGGTTCAGTTCTTGCTCCCGCTCTTTCCCTATTTGACCAGACCTAAGAAAGTTTTGTTTTTCTCTGGTTGGTTCAGTTCTTGCTTCCGCCCTTCCCCTGTTTGAACAGACCTAAGAAAGTTTTGTTTTTCTCTGGTTGGTTCAGTTCTTGCTCCCGCCCTTCCCCTGTTTGCGTGACCTAATTTAGTATTGTTTTTATCTGGTTGGTTCAGTTCTTGCTCCCGCCCTTCCCCTGTTTGACCAGACCTAAGAAAGTTTTGTTTTTCTCTGGTTGGTTCAGTTCTTGCTCCCGCCCTTCCCCTGTTTGACCTGACCTAAGAAAGTTTTGTTTTTCTCTGGTTGGTTCAGTTCTTAAGTTCAAGTTTTTTTTTATTAATTAATCTTTAAGAGATCCATGGAATCTCACCTCTCCACTTTAGGTTCCACCTTAGGTCTGAAGGTGTCAGGTAAATTCTCGGGGTGCTCCTTGGGTATCTGGAACACAGTGACCTGTCCCGCTGCATTGCCTGCCCCCACCATGTAGTCCACCGTGCTCACTATCTTCACAAATGTTATGGGGGATGTTGTAGCCTGTAACAACATCATTTATATTTATACTGCTTTTTATATGTGTTAAAACTTTTGTAAATTTAAGTAAAGATCTGCTTGTCTATGCCTGTAGCAAAGTCACTCTACTCTACACTATATCTGCTAAAGCTGATAATCTGATATTTCACTAGAGATAAAAACACTGCATCTGCTGCATGTTTGAAATTTAAATCTTACACATAAAATAAATAATTTAATGATTTTATAGGGGGATGTCCCCAAAAGCCGTGGTTATTTTATCTCTACTCACATAAATCTAAGCCCACATAACTTTTAATAGTGCTACATACATGAAGAATTTCAATAAAGTTTTAAGGTTTGAAAGCGAAAGTTTTAAAGTGTTACAAGGTGAGCGAAAGCCATGCTAACTAAGCGCACAAACATATGGGTCTTACTTCGCATCTCAGCCGTTGTATGTTCCCTTTCTTCCTGTCGTACCAGTACACCAGCCCCACGTTAGTCCCGAGGGCTATATACTCGCTCACGGCGTCCACACAAGTCAAGCACAGTTCGTTAGAGAATAAACCAGTCTGAATACGAGGAGGAATTAGGTTCAGTATGTGCGAACAAGGTGTCCATTCGCGCACGAAACCTTCCTCAGCACCACTCGATACTTCCATGTTTGATTATTTGGGTCGTTTACGTGTTGAGCACGCGAGGGAATTATGTATTCAGCCGCAATATCACGACATGGTTGTAATTTATTATTTTATTTTTATCAGAGGACTAAAACAATCACCAATCACCATTGACGACCACGGTTTTTTTACAAAATGCAAATCGATTACCATTACCACAGTAGGTACCGTACTCTGTGGATTACCATTTACCACAGATGACAGACGACAGAACCACTGTGCAACCACAGATGACAGAATAACAGAACGTTGTGAAGTACCTATCAGCTGTTTTATTTACATTTTGCCACCTCTGACATGCGTCTCACACTTGACATTGTATATGTCTCTACTCAATGTCTCTCTCTACAGGATAGGTAGGTACCTAGCTATGACTAAAGAGGTAATGGACACAAAGTAGTGAGTCTTTTCGGCTGGGTATTTTCGCCATCTTCTGTAGCATCAAAAATAGCCAATCACAGCTATCAGCCAATCACAGATAGGCACCAGTCAGCTGATCAGAAGGGCTGCTCTAGCTATCTATCGATATGGAAATATTATCGATGTAGTTTGTGGTTAGTAATTAAATATTTAAGAGCAAAAATGAATGAATTATTACTATTAAAAATTAATTATTATAGTAAAACTAGGTTTTGCCAGCGGTGCATGCGTTTCCGGATTAGGATTTTTAGCTTATCCCGCGAGACCAAACTACATTTGATAGCTATAGAAAAGCTCACAGCTTAGTTCCACAGGATTAAATCCTGGGAATACGGATAAAAAGTAGCCTTAAATATTGTAGATGGAGTATTTTATTGAAAGAAGACTAATTCATTTTAGTTTCAAAAACAATTTAAACTGCATAAAATTTTAACATTTTGATTTCATTAATTTTAAGTTATCGCCTGATTGAACCGGAATTCTAACCCGTTCAGAGAAAAATACCAGTACAATAGTTTTATCATACCGATCGGCTTATTCACTAGGGTAATTTTTATGAAGTCTTCTTTCAGTAAAATGCTCTAACTACATTATTTAAGATAAAATTATATACCTTACCAGCAAAGACGCATCGCCAAGCGATTTAGCGTTCCGGTGTGATACTGTGCAGAAACCATTAGGGATGAGTTTACTTACCCCTTCCAAGTTAGTACGATAAAACATTCGGCTGCATCATCGCTTACCATCAGATGAGATCGCAGTCAAGTACTAACTTGTATTGTGTAAAATAAAAAATCCTCTCCACCTGCAACTATTGAAAATCCTTTCAATAGTTGCAGCGTGATTGAGTGACTTTTATGTTAAAAGGATTAGAAAATATAAAATATTATACAAGTAAAATATAAGCCATGACGGTGTATTTACAAATATATTTAAAAAGAAAATGGTTTGGTTTAATTTACGTGTTTTTTTTTTCAGGACATCCTCAGGAAATTTTGACTTCAAAACGAGTGCTTGTATAGTAAATGTTCGCATCCGCGGCCCGTTTTCTTAAAGCGGAAATAACTACGAGAAGTCAGAGGTGTAAAACCTCGAGGTCCAAATACCACTAGTATTAGGAGCCCTACTCATCTATTAACATTGAACTTTACATATATGAATTTTATCGATATCGGTATAGCAGCGGTCGCATCATTAGTACTTTGTTTTTGTTTTGTTAACATAACAACAAAAATTAAATCGAATTTATTTCAATCCTGAAGAAATATTTCTTCTTTTACACATTATATAAGTGCATGTAATATGATCATAACACATAATAACACATAATTTTTAACGATTTAACGATATAATTAATGAAATCGAATACTGACCTATGAAATGTTAAATGTGGCCTATTTTTGTCTTTCCGCGATCTGCACTGCACAACACAACACTGAGTAGGCATTTTCACACCTGAATACTAATTATAATTCGCACGCAAATTAGAATAATAATATGATTGTCTGATATTTCAAAAAACATGATACGCATAAACTTTGTATACATGTTTCGACATGTTCGAATCTACAAAATGCTACAATTTATGGAGGAATTGCCCACCCGGCTATTTTTTCGTGACGTCACAACTTCAGTGTTGCCGAAATCAGAAAAAACAAATATGTTGCTATCTCGTATAACGTAAACAATTTTGAATTAGTTAGAAAGAGACAATGTGATGTTTGTTATAGCTATGTCGATTTCACGCAACATATAAACGCATATGTGTGTATAGAAAACTACAGCTGCTCCACTTGTAGTTTCCTTTCTCGTAGGTACCTAGCGAGGATAGCTGACTGTCAACGTAAAAATGAAGACATTTGATTTCCGCCATTTTGGCGCTGATTGTTGCGTAACCTAGCGTGAGCGTCTATGGAACTAAAATCGAATGACATTCAAAACAAGTAATAATGTTCTGTGATTCAAAACCACATTCAAAACTTTGAATAAGTATATAAAACGACGGTCCACTTCCAACAACGTGGACGCTCGAGCTCGGGGGAGATATCATTGACTATAATCATTAGCTTTCTTTGACATTTCTTAATAATTTGTCCTTGCACGTGGAGATAACAATCCTTGCAACTCTTGCCATCTATGATAATAATCATCATTCATCAGGGTTGTCAAAATGTCTGTGGCAGCCAAAGACAAAGTGTCAGCCATGTGTCAGCTTGTCAAATGTCAATCCCGTCAAAATTAAAAAGAGACAGACGTCTCACGTCGACGTCACTCGTCAGTTGACTTTGATTGAATGTTGAGTGATGTGCACTCACCGTCACCAGAATCAGTTGAATTTTGGTTTCTCTGGCTCAAAGAGTGTTTGGTTTCTTTGTTTAGATTTTAATTAAATTTAAGAGCTATGCCCAACGAGAGCACTTTAGATTTAGAATATGTGAACGAAAGTTTCCAAAAAAGCCTGAAAGAAGATGACGACGTGATTATAGACGCTTATATAGACGGTTACAATGAACTGGTGAAGTAAGAGAACTTTACATTTTTTATAATTCTGTTCTAATTCCATATGGTTGTCTTTTGATAAGATTTGTGTGTTTAGGTTCTTGAATCTTATCGGAGCGGTGTTCTCGTTCGTAAGCAGCGATGTGAGGAGTAAAATAAAAATAATGGAGAAGCATAGAGCGGGCGACGATGCCTTGTACTATGAGTCTTTCAAGACAATGATGAAGTATGAAAAAGAGACCAGCTTACACGAAAAGAACGGATTCGTGTCCGGCTCAAGGACCATGTTGAGATTGCACAGAGGTTTAGGTTTGTTCTGAAAGTTCTACAAATACTTTAAAATCAGTACCTAACAAAGGTTTAGGCACTTCTCCTATCTTTTAGATAGTAATTCGAGAGTTATGGCTGATCCAATTAATAATTTGCCATACCTGTCACCTCCTAAATTAATTGCATATTGGATACCATTATTAATGAATTTTAACACAGGCCTTACTTATAGATACACATAATGAGAGGTCAAGACTATACTGCCATGTTTGAAAAAGCGGTTCTACACTAAAAAGAACTCACATTGAACTCTGCATTTGCATTTTTATGCATATAAGCAATTGCCCCTGAATTTCAGGCGTCAATAAAAACTTTATTAGTTTATTATCAAGGCTC
The DNA here is from genome assembly GCA_963855885.1 of Coenonympha glycerion. NCBI lineage: Eukaryota > Metazoa > Arthropoda > Insecta > Lepidoptera > Nymphalidae > Coenonympha > Coenonympha glycerion. The sequence goes on from OY979646.1 coordinate 2,540,189, forward strand.
TCTTTAACCAAATTTTTTTGCTTGTGTCTATAGACATGATAATGCAAGTCATGAAGCACATGCAAAATGTATCCATCCAATCCATTGAATAAGAACTTATTAAGTTTTCTTGTCTTCTGAGAATTTAGTCTATTGCTTATACGCTCTTCTGGTTTGAAGCCCACATTATAGTGCCCCTAATCTTTTACTTTTATTTGGTCTTACTTTAATGTAATAAATTTTTAATGTTGTTTGTAGATTTCATCAGGTTGTTCCTGAAGCGACTGAGTGAGTCTGAAGAGAGTGGGAACACCTGCACGGCCTGCCAGGGCTCCTACAATGAGACACTCGCAGAGTTCCACCCCTGGTACATTAGGAAAGCTGCCACCTTAGCCATGCACGCCCTGCCTTCGAGACATGATCTATTGCATAAGGTAATATGTCACAACACAGAAATCGTAACTTTTTGAAATAACATGTTGAAACTGATTTCTTGAACTATCATTAAACTAGTATGAAGAGTTTCTGTGCTATTTTAACATTCACTCCACAGTAATCCAAAATTTTGAACGGAGAGACGGTTAAATTCCCTCCACTACAGTAAAACAGAGAAAGATTTATCCTTTCATGTTTTGCTGTGCAATTAAATTTCTTTGGTGTCAAAGACACCTATACTATAGACCCGGCGGACCGCGCGAATAATGTCGCCAGTTTATGGGAGCAAAACCCCCTCCGGCGTCAGTAGGAAGCTGTAAGCCTACGCAGTATTTCGCAGGAGTTTCGACACATGGCTCTACATTTTCTTGTATGAAGAAGGTTTATGTAAAATGTTTGGATGGGCTCATCTTGATGTTATTATCATAGTTTGGTGTACATAATGTTTATGCAAATATAATTAGTATTTTTCATAAAAAAAAGTTATTTTTTGTCAGTAGGTATACCCAGGGATTTACTGGCGATAAATCCTTATTATATCACTATGCCAATTTAGAAATGTTGCAAATTATTAATATATCAATTTGATAACTAATATCAAGACAAACATTGATAAAAGGAAATCTATTAAGTGCTTTTATTTGTTGAATTATTGTTATTAAATTACATATTATCAGGCGGTGTACTTTTTGTATACTCATTATTAACTTAATACATAATATATGTATAAATTACGCGTCACGTTGTTTGTCCGCGATGGACTCCTAAACTACTTCACCGATTTTAATCAAATTTGCACACTGTGTGCTGTTTGATCTAACTTAAAACATAGGACGGCTTTAATAATATGTGGCAGAACAACCCGTTCCCGTAACCCGTTCGCAAAATGGGTTACATAACCCATTTTGTAGTAAAAGACTATTTTAGAGCTGTCATAGATCTGATTGGGACAGTCCACTCCCTGCTCTCGCCTTTTACATATTTCCTATCCCCTTTCGTTTTATGAAAAATTCCTATAATAGTTTTCACAGATTTCCGGTAACTTAATATACAAAATATTATTAAATTCCTATATGTTAGTTCTGACTATGCATATTTGTAGACATCTGCTAAGAATAGTAAATAGCGTTCAAGGTTGTGCTCGTTTCGAACAATTGATACTAATTATTTGGCGATGAACAATTTAAGATCACAATCGAAATGTGAAGCAAGAGTAAAAACCATTTATGTACACAGCTGCATAAAAACAGTGTTGAGGTAGTGTCGCAAATTGTTGCACTTTCATTTATTGATAACTAGCTAAAAAGCATTTTATCTTACATCTGCTGTTTTCTAGTATGGTATTTGGCGTTTTAAATAAAAATATATGAATATTTTATAATAAAAGCAAAAAAATAAATAATTAAAAAAATCAAAAAAACCCGACTGCAAAAATGTCAACTAAAATGCAATAACTTAAAAGACTGAAACAAGGCGGACAACGAAAACAAAATTATAATAAACTTAAAACGATGCAATTTTTACTTCATTTTAACAAACAACATTATGAGCTGAAAGCTTTAGTTAAATTTTCGCATTCAATTTAAAAATATAGAAGGCGGGACCTATTTTCGCAAATTATAAATTAACATAGAGAGAATTAATAGGTCCCGCCTGCTTTATTTTTAAATTGAATGTGAAAATTTAACTAAAGCTTTCAGCTCATAATGTTGTTTGTTAAAATGAAGTAAAAATTGCATCGTTTTAAGTTTATTATAATTTTGTTTTCGTTGTCCGCCTTGTTTCAGTCTTTTAAGTTATTGCATTTTAGTTGACATTTTTGCAGTCGGGTTTTTTGATTTTTTTAATTATTTATTTTATTTCAGGCTTTTTAGTTGCCACACTTTACGAGCGAAACCTAAGCACTTTTATCTACACAATGTCAAAGACGTAAAGTGGGTATATTTGGTTATATATTATATTATGTCGGTTCAAGTCAGTCAGTCACTTGGAAGAAGTAAAAGTTGTAAACAGTGTCGTCAAACGCAAACCTGGATTTTGTAGCGAAAGTACAGATGTTAAATAATTGTTTAATGATTATATTAAATTATTTTTTCGATTTATGCTATGATATACCAAATAAAAATGCACAATATAAAGTACGACACACATTTGGTCAATACAAGATTAACGCTATGAAAAACTACAAACATTACCATTTTGAACGCATTGATCGACTGTTTATAATTCCAAATTAATTCGAAACATATGACTTATATATATTTTTGTAATCTCCTTGTAATTCCCTTCATTTTGATACCCCAGTCGATAGGTTTGGTTATAAATATTTTGTAAATGACTGACAATTTTAGGCCCAAAATCCGCCATTTTGCTTTTTATTTTCAAAAACCTATCTAAGAACACTTGGGTCTAAGAACACTTGGGAACGCGCGACGCCGTATTTGAGAGATTTTTGGCTTCAACATACGTCACATAGTTCACGTCCTCTTAGCGTAGCGTATTTCGTCATTGGTTTGTTAGCATAAAAAACATGTCAAATAGATCACTACAATTACAAACGTGTCAATGTTTCTACCTTTTTAAGGCATGCAAAAGATACAAGAGATCCTTATCCAGTAATCTATATCAATTATATAAGTTAGTTAATTTACTAATGATAACAAAAAAAAACAAATTGAATTTAGCTCATAATAAACAATGAATGAATTAGTAAAAGCACCATTGAATTATATAGCTTAATTACATTGTTTAGTTTTTAATTAGTAAAATAATTATCACTATAAGCTTTATATTTTTCTGACTATATTCATTAGAGCCAACAAGCAAGGCCTATACGAAATAAACAAAGCCTATGTCCAACAGTGGACGTCCGCATACTGAGATAATGGTGATGAGACGTTGGGTTTATACAAATCCTGTACCAAAGTTTCTCGTGTTACCACTGATTACTAACCTCAAGATATGGGCATCCGAAAGATTTATACGTAAACCTTTTTCATACAAGCAAACAGTACAGCCAACTGTCTCAATACTATAGGTGGCGCTGCTGCCGCTGCTGCTGGCCGCTGAGCGAACTACCGCGTGGCCTTATACTGGTGGTACTAATGACACCCATTAACTGGCGACATTTTTTCGCGCGGTTCGCCCCGTCTAGAGTAGATGTCAATATTCGTGTTACAGATTTTCGGCAACGAAGAGAAGTTGACCGAGGCGCTCACCATCCTGCCGCAGACGCTCAAGTCCTGCGACGAAGTGTACCAGCGAGTAGAGAACCTCTACACCACCTTCGACTTTCATGGTTTGCCGTAGACATATTACTATTATTATTTACTAAGTATTAAAATGATTACTTTGCCAAATCAAATTGATAAGTAAGCCATGGTATTCAATACAGAAACTGCATCACACCACAATACCTTAACAATATTTATCTACACATATTTAAGTAGTGTTTTTGTTAGTATGTGTAAATGTAAAAAATTCTTTGATCCTTTTATTATCCAGGTGTAATGAAATTATGAATGTAGCTAATTTATATCATATTATGCAAGTTGCAACACTAAACCGTATACTTAGTCTTATTTTTCGAAAGTTAATTTAAGATATCACTAGCTGACTGAACAAACGTCGCTTTGCCATTCAAGGATATGAAAAATAGCTCACGGCCTATTCTCAGATCTAGACTAACGAAAATAAGACAAAAATTTAATTATTTTTGTCTTATTTTATTTTGGGAACCCGGGAACACCCCAGCAATTACTAATGACATTGTATTATTAGATAAGCTGTTGTAGTATCTTATCTGCATTTTATTAAAACTTTTATCTATTACAGAGCAGTATTCTAGGTAATAATGCAGTAAAATAAATACGGTGTTCTTCGGTGCAATACTAATCCTTATATTCGAAACGATCCGAACGAACGATTATATTAATTAATTCATAAATTCATCTACCTATAATCCTTAGAAATCAACTGATAGGTATTCATCTGGATACGCCTATCCACGAATCAGCTATAATCCGTAGAAATCAATTCATACATTTATCTGCATACTCCAATCCATCAATCAATTAAAGTCCATAGAAATCAATTCATATTTTAGAATGGCAAGGAGTTAAGGCAGGGTTATGCCCGCATAAAAAAAAAATGTTTTTGCAGTTTGTAAGCTTATCACTTTTTACCCGACTGCAAGAAGGGTTATGTTTTTCGCGCGTATCTTGTATGTATGTATGTATGTAAATTTCTTTATGACCACGTATCTTCCAAACGGCTAGATGGATTTTGACGTTAATGGTATCGTTAGATTCGTCTCATTAACCCAAGTGTTCTTAGATAGGTTTTTGAAAATAAAAAGCAAAATGGCGGATTTTGGGTCTAAAATTGTCAGTCATTTACAAAATATTTATAACCAAACCTATCGAGTGGGGTATCAAAATGAAGGGAATTACAAGGAGATTACAAAAATATATATAAGTCATATGTTTCGAATTAATTTGGAATTATAAACAGTCGATTTGTAGTTTTTGATAGTGTTAATCTTGTATTGACCAAATTACATTGTGTAGATAAAAGTTCTTAGGTTGCGCTCGTAAAGCGTGGCAACTAAAAAGCCTGAAATAAAATAAATAATTTAAAAAATCAAAAAACCCGACTGCAAAAATGTCAATTAAAATGCAATAACTTAAAAGACTGAAACAAGGCGGACAACGAAAACAAAATTATAATAAACTTAAAACGATGCAATTTTTACTTCATTTTAACAAACAACATTATGAGCTGAAAGCTTTAGTTAAATTTTCGCATTCAATTTAAAAATAAAGCAGGCGGGACCTATGAATTTTCTCTATGTTAATTTATAATTTGCGAAAATAGGTCCCGCCTTCTATATTTTTAAATTGAATGCGAAAATTTAACTAAAGCTTTCAGCTCATAATGTTGTTTGTTAAAATGAAGTAAAAATTACATCGTTTTAAGTTTATTATAATTTTGTTTTCGTTGTCCGCTTTATTTCAATCTTTTAAGTTATTGCATTTTAATTGACATTTTTGCAGTCGGGTTTTTCGATTTTTTAAATTATATATTTTATTAAGTAATCTAGATTATCAGTTATAAAAAATGAGCATTTTACACTTGACCAATATAGTGATGAGATTTTTATTGTGTCAATGTCGATGTTCTTATATTGGTCGCAGTGTCTCGCTGTACGAATGTCGATATCGAAATCTATTTTGCGGAAAATTCCCCATAACTTGTAAAAGTACAATGTTTTACTACTCGTATCTAATTTGTGTGCAATCGCATTAGAACATTTTGTGTATATTATGCGTTGTATTGGCGACTGGCGTGTAAATATGTGTCTGCTTAAATTAAATGTTTAATATATTTTGTGTACGTGATCTCAACAATTATGGCTAGGTAAACATAATAAGTGTGATGCTTTTAATATTATTCTAATTATGTATTACTTATGTAAGACATGTTATTTATATTTATGAAATGATTTAAACTCTAAATAATAGTTTCTGTTTCCTATTATATGGTCTGGGAATTTGCAATCCTCAACTCCTCCATAGTTTTTGTAATATGATGTTCGCTATCTGTATAGTTAACTTATGCTTTTTAAAGATTTCTGATGTATGAGAAATCTTTGGCTTTTTTTATTGATATGTCAAACCTGCTATAAGACGAGAAGTCTATAATTATCTATATTTATATATTCTTTAAAATGTTAATTGTGTTTTATAATGCTTAGAAAATGAACTCAACAGTGATAATTTTGCCTTTAGTTATATAAGGAAAGTTTTTTTGTCTTGTGCAGTACCTATATTTTATTCCACCAAAGAGGACTATAGTAACAGACGAAGATATAAAGAATAAAATATATTGTTATGTTTAAGATTTAAAGTAAGATATATTTAAGTTGAAAGATAATTAATTAGCTTTTTATAGATAATTAATTATTGTAGAAGTAATTTGAACACTTTCAACAAATTGAGCTCAATTGCAACATTTGCTCATTTTTTGTAAAGTCAACTTCATTTCTTGAAAGTAAGTATGTCAAATTGTAATGAAATCGAAAATATAAAAAAATTTGGGCCAACTTTTTACAGTAAATTATTTAAAATATTTGGCATGCCCTTAAATGAATATTCGACAATTTTTTAAGAGGTTCCCACTTTCCAAGTTGGATTTATGCTAATGTAAATAAACTTAAGAATAATGATGGCTTTTGTCCCCCCATTTTGTGTGTAAAATATGTATAATGTTCAAATATTGTATTTAATATTATTATTTAGTAGTATAAGAAGTTACATTCCCAGCTCATTCCTATAGAATTGGGAAGAGATTGAAAAGTTGTACATTTTCTACTTTGTATTTGCAATAAAAATGCTATTTCATCCCACGTATTTTATTTCACTCTATTATTTTCCTGCCGGGTACGATGTGTGCCACCACAGACAAAGGAAATAAGTTTTTATATTGACTATTTGTTTACTTTTGTCTATCTTATTCAAATCAAAATATTGATTTATTAAACTCATTTTTGAAACGATGTTCAATAATAAATAACGTTTTGAAAAAAAAAAAGAAAAAATTATAAGCAATTTTAATAATCCTGTTTAGACAGAGATAGCTATATCGGGTAATGACGTCATTATCACTCATTCCATACCATAGTACAGTCCGACAAGGCTCTCTTGGCACTTGAATGACATTGTCAGGAGGGCGTTGTTTTGGAACAAAGGCAGCTAGAAAATAAAATCTCAATTTTAGTTTTATTTTGGTTACATAATATTAAGCAAAAACAACATAACATACAATAGCGATATACCGACACAGCGAAGTATCAAACAGTATCACAAGATAGCGGTGCTAGTTCCGATTTTGGCCACGCACCAAGATAGCCTTGTCGCACTATAACTCTTCGTTTGGAGAGACAGGGACAGAAGGAAAAATTCAAATGCTTATAAGACATTGAGGATCTCCAAAATGAAACCACAAGTTGTTTCTCTGAAATAACAAAGTTTTGTTTTATTACAAGTTTTGTTTTATTTTACAATTATCTAGTTATTATCAAGTTACGACAATTACACTTCTATCTCAACTGAAATAACAAAGAAACGACATTTAAAGTTCACTATATCTCGAGTCCTCAATCACATTCTTTCTATGAGTTTTTATTACGATAAAAATGCACAAAACAATTTCAGCGTCCCTCGCCATTTTAAATCATCGACACAGATCACTAATCATAGGTACCTATGCGACAGACAGCTGATACGCGAAGCGCGGCAAATTCAAATGAATGAAATGTCACTCATTTCATTACATCTCCCCCCCTAAGAGCGAAAATTCTAAGCAATATATCTGTAAAATGTACTTATAAGTCATCTTCATATTCATTATCATCTCCTTCATCTTCTTCAGCCTCTGTTATGACAGGTTGCAATTTTGTTATATGAAATAATGTTGATTCTGTTTTTCTGTTGCCTGTATCAATCCTATAAATGGAATTCGATATTTTCTCTATTATCTTGAAAGGGCCTATTTTTAATTCGTCTAATTTCTTTCTATTCAGTCTATTTCCATTTTCTACATATACACTGTCTCCTACATTAAATTCTTGCATTTTTCTATTTCTATCAAATATTTTCTTGTTATACTCATGAGATTTTATTGTATTCTCTAATGCCAATCTTCTATCAGCAATCCACTTGTCTTCCTTTTCCATCGTTTTGAATTCATTTGGTAGAATACTGACATTTGTACCATCCAGTAAATATTTTGGTGCAAAACCTGTAACGGAGTGTTCTGTTTCATTATATTTTTGTATACATTCTCTTGCCAGTGTTGTCCATGTTCTCTTATTATTTTTCTCATTCATTTTACACCTTATTTTATTTACTATTGTTTGGTTTAATCTTTCATTCAAGCCGTTCGAGAATGGTGTATTCACGGCTGTAAAAATTAGTTTAATATTATTTTCCTGCAAAAATTGTTTAAATTCTCTTAAATTTATGCCCGGATATTGATCTGTCAGGATAATTCCAATCTCATCTGTCTCTAGTACTTTCTTTGTTAAATTTATAAAGTCACATGCATTCTGGGTTTTCGAAGTCGCAATAAATGCATATCTTGTGTAGTGATCTACTAAAAGGTGTAGATATTTCTTTGTAGACCTAGATCCTCCAAATCCACCAATAGTATCCATTGACATTATTTCAAATGGTTTGGTGGCTGGTCCCAGTTGTGACAGTAATCCAATTTTTTTTTGACATCTTGATTTATTTTTTATGCATATTTCACATGTTTTACAAATATTTATGATATTTTTTGTTAGGTTTATAGCCGTATATATTGAACTTATTTTTTTCTGCAGTTGTCTGATCCCAATATGGCATAAATCTTCATGCACCTTTTTTATAAGTTTTTTACTAAATTCTTCTGAGAGGATAATCTTTTCCTGTTTCTTTATTTTTTTATAATAGATATTATTTTTTAGTATTAAATTTTGTTTCTTTTCTCTTATTGTTTCATTTTTCTCTTGGTCTCCAACTATATCTTTTATTTGTATTAAATTAACTATTCTCAATGTTTCCTCTCTGTTATCTTCTGGTTCTAATACAGGGTTTCGGCTCAAACAGTCTGCTTCTACATTTTCTTTACCAGGTATATATTTTACGGTAAAGTCATACTGAGATAGGTAGTATGTGAGATCACCCAATTCTTCATCTGTCCTGCATTTAATGTTCATGTTCTCTAGAGGTTTGTGATCTGAGTAAATGGTGAATTGTTTTCCGATGAGCCAGTGCTGCCAATATTTAACAGCTTCTTTCATAGCAAGACATTCTAAATATATAGCCTTTTTCCGTTTTTGATGTTCATTCAATTTTTTTGAGAAATATGCCACCGGTTTGTCTTTACCATCTAGTTGTGTCTGTTTTAATATTGCTCCAATGCCCTCCAAAGATGCATCGGTAAAGATTTTGATTGGTAAGTCTTTGTCGAATATTTCCAAGACCGGTTGCGAACATAAATATCTTTTTATCAGATTGAATGCTTCTTCACATTTCTCTGACCATACAAATTTCTCGTTTTTTCGTAATAAATTGTGTAATGGATCTAAGATAATTGCACTTCTTGGTATATAGTCATGGTAGAAGTTTATTTTTCCCAAAAATTGTCTAATGTTCTTTTGCGTCTTAGGAGTTGGAAAGTTCCTTATTGAAATCAAATTGTCTTTTAGTGGTCTTACTGAATTGTTCTGAATTATATGGCCGAGGTATTTTACCGAGTCTGAAGCAAAGGTACATTTCTTAAACTTCAGTCTAAAGCCTTCTTTAATTATTGCCTCTAATACATTTCTAATGTGCCTTATATGTTCTTCAAAGGTAGACGAGTATATCAAAATATCATCAATATAGTTAACAGAGTATCCTGTGAGATTGTGTTTTCTTAGAATATTGCTTAAGATTCTCTGGAAAATTGCTGGTGATGTTTTCAAGCCAAAAGGGAGGCAGGTCCACTGGAAGTGGCCATCTTGTGTGACAAATCCTGTTTTACTTCTGTCTTCCACCCGTAATGGTATTGCCCAAAATGCTGAGTTTATATCTAGTGTAGTAAAATACTTGCAATTTCTAGTTTTGATAATTAGATCATCTATCAAAGGAAATGGTTGAGCTTGTGGTATAACTATTTTGTTTAACTCTCTGAAATCTACACATAAACGGGATTTTCTATTTTCACCTTTTTTAAACGCCAATGTCACTGGAGCAGCGAAAGGACTGTATGATTCTTCTATTAAATTGTTCTTTAGTAACATCGATATTTGCTCTTCAATTTCTAATCTATCTTGTATTGTACATCTGTATGGTCTTTTACTACAATATTTATTTACTTGTAAATCTATGCGAGCTTCATAATCTTTAACTGAACCTATATCATACTTGTCCTTAGCAAATATTGTTTTATATTCCTTTATAATTTTCTCTATCTCAATTTTCTTTTGATTATCTAAATGGTCTGTCATACTTATAAATTCCTCTGTTTCTATGTGTTCATTGAAATTTACTGTATATTTTTTTATATTATTATCTTCATTTCTGTTATCTTTAGACATCCTGTCTATTTTATTTGTTATTTTCTTTTGTTCTATCTGCAAGTTCTCATTTTGGGTTAATCTGAATTTCTTTATCATATCTAATCCGATTATGAAATCATCAAAATCTTCATTTTCTACTATGTATACATCCACCTCTTCTTCTAAATCAAATATTTTAATTTTTATTGTTATCAAGCCATCCATCTTCTTCACACCATTAACCGTTTTCATGTATGCTATGTTCACATCATCTTTTTTTTCTTTTACTTTTATTAATCTTGAATTTATTATAGAAATCTGTGAGCCTGAATCATAAATACCACTCACTTCTAGTTTATTTTCTAATAAAAGCTTGATTTTGATTAATGGTGTGCTTACTAGTTTTTTTCTCAGTATTTATGTCTACTTCAATTATGGAGTTATTGTTTACATTTTTAGTTTTAAGAACTTTTTCAGGTTCATTTTTATTTTTCTTGAACCAACATGACTCCTCCGGATGATATCTAATTCCTTTGTCCAAAGACTCACAAGTCTTACATGACTTCTTCTCATAAGTTTTATTTTTATTATAAAATGTACTGCTCTTTATGTTAGTTGAGTTTTTCTTATATATCGTGCCTTCATATTTTCTTATCTCGTTGAACAAGTCAGTAGTGTTGTTGAGTTCATCCCTGTTTAACTTATTTAAGATAAATCCAGGTAAACCAGTTGCAATAAGATCTATCATTGTTTTGGAATCTATAGATTTGTTTATATCTAATAAAAGCCGTTCTTTTTTTATGGCATAATCAATTAACTGTCCTTCTTTATACCTAAATGCGAGAGCATATGTGACTATGTCCCATCCTTGGTTTTTAAAAGTTTCTAAAAACTTGTCTTTCCATTCACTCCATTCAGAATTTATTGTTAGTTTTATGATCATCGAGCTATACCAATCCAAACAAGGTTTATCTAAAAATAACCTCAAAATGTCTATTTTTGTCTCATCTTTTGTTATATTAAAGCGCGCACACTCTTTTTCAAAGATTTCTATCCATTGCATCGCATTAGGATTTTTGCTTGTGAATTTTTCAATAATTAATTTTTCTGAGATATGTTTTAAGTTATGTTGACTTTCTTTCTTAGTTGTAGTTTCTATTAATTGTTCCAAGATTTGTTGCAAAGTGTCATTTTTGTCCTTTGCTTGTGTTGTGCTCACTTCATCTAAATATTGATCTAAAAATTGCATATTACCTTCCTCATCTACATATGTCTTCTTTAGATTTTCATCCAACTTTATCCATACTTTTCTACTCTGGTGTCTTTTTTTAATGCTATTTTTTACTTTTGCGAAAGTGTTCGTTTTAACAATATATCACCGGCTTCAGTTCCTCGGGTAAAACATAACATTTTCCTTCTTCAGTACATATTGAAGTTATGGCTAATACATTTGATTTGCCATCATTTGAGGCTATCATCGTAAACTCAAACTGAAGCCGGTCCATATTCTCTTAGTTCACAAAAATGTCGTTTTATAAGACATTGAGGATCTCCAAAATGAAACCACAAGTTGTTTCTCTGAAATAACAAAGTTTTGTTTTATTACAAGTTTTGTTTTATTTTACAATTATCTAGTTATTATCAAGTTACGACAATTACACTTCTATCTCACCTGAAATAACAAAGAAACGACATTTAAAGTTCACTATATCTCGAGTCCTCAATCACATTCTTTCTATGAGTTTTTATTACGATAAAAATGCACAAAACAATTTCAGCGTCCCTCGCCATTTTAAATCATCGACACAGATCACTAATCATAGGTACCTATGCGACAGACAGCTGATACGCGAAGCGCGGCAAATTCAAATGAATGAAATGTCACTCATTTCATTACATGCTTATGTAAACTTTTAATTTCCTTGTCTGATAAGAATTTTATTTTCAATGGATTTCATTATTTATGACCTAAATAGTTAACATTAAAGCGATAAAAAAATGAGAGTAAAATACCGTATTATGGATTCTAAATGGTCATCTTTTTATGAGCATTAGTATCGTGGAAAATAAATACAAATAAAACAACAATATTACGATATCGTATTTATTTATTTAGAAATTGAAAACAAAAACGGGTCGTCGCCACAACCCTAATACCAACAAAATAATATGTACATTTCACAGTTCGCAAAAAATATTGAATATTTCTACATAAACACTAATAAAATGATAAATATACGGCGTTAAAGCAAAAAAAAATAACAAAAATTTATATGTAAGCTTGATTATGCTACTTTACAAAATATAATGATCATTTTAGTACCCAATGACAATTTTCTTTTTCACATTTTACACACTGACGAAGCTGACGAACATAACAATCGCACAAACGAATCGAATAAATTTACAGCCAGCGCCATCTATTGACAACCCCATGTTAGCGACTGTCCATAGATGGCGTTGTCTGTAAATATATGGAGGAATTCGATTTTCGTACAAAAACTTGTAAGTACTATATAACCCTCAGATAAGTTTGTGGAACCATACAACTGTTTTTGATTCGAGTAAAATACCCTAACACTATATGGATTATCTTTATAATATAAATACTGTCTAACTTCTTCACAAAGCCTCAATTTATATGTAAGCAAACAAGGTTGAGTAAGATTAAAAATACTCTTAATAAGTTAATATTAATTATTATGCCTTGGTGATAAAACAACATTATTATTATTATTTTGACATAACTTTTATTATTATGACAAATTATTATTACGTATATATAATAATCTTGATGGGTGATCACTTAATATTACACTAAGATTAAACAGTACATTAAATTAAGCTGTAAATAAAACAAACTATAAAATATAATCACATAATTTATACTTAATATTATTACACAAATTGTTAAAATAGATATTAAAAATAAATATTAATTTACAAAATCAATGAATGGAAATTTCTTAAAAAGTTCTTAATTCTTATTCAATGCAAAACGTGGAATTTAGAAAAAGACAGTCGTTAAAATTTATTATTATTTACACAGGATATTAAATTTATATCGCGTTGTGGCCAAATTAGAGGTTTTTGAGAATTAATGATTTCTATAAGTTTCTGCCAACACTGACCTCTATAATTGGGTATTTGACTCCAATTTTTTTATTACTTTATTATAAAGTAGAATTAAAATAATGACGTGCACTTAAAGAACTAATTAAATCGATCAAATAACAAAAAAGTTATAAGCGTTTAAAGATTTGTAATTAGACAGAGATAGCAACATGAAATTGTGACGTCACACCTTACCAATACCATAGTAGCTTCGTGCGGCTTCATACAAATTTTCGTTTTGCGAGAAAGGGATAGAAGATCCCCCCACTCCAAAGTTTAAACGCCTGTAACTTTGTAAATCTTCGTTGGATTTTAATATTTCTTTCACTGCACGTTATTACTTTTATCCTTGTTTATAATAAAGTAATATTTTTTATCAAATTCAAAAGTAGTGTAAGACCCAATTCAAGCACGTTGGACTTCCAGATTGTCAACGTAAAAAGGAAGACACTTTAATTTTCGCCATTTTGGCGCTGATTGTTGCATTAGCTGGTGTGAGACCCCCTGAACTAAAATAGAAAATTGCTATTATAATATACACAAATAGAAGAATTTCTGTTTTAGTTCAGGGGTCTCACGCCAGCTGACGCAACAATCAGCGCCAAAATGACGAAAATGAAAGTATAAAGTTTTTGAATATTTTTGAAATGTAAAGTATAAAGTTTTTGAATATTCATTCAAAAATCAAAACGTCGGCACTTGCAACAAATTTTAATTTAGTACCGTAGAACCTCGAGGGGGGCGCTTCAAATCGGCACAATTATTGTATTATAAGAGGTCAGTGGGTGCCAACCATTTTTATAAAGATTCAATTGTTTGATTTAAACAAAATAACCACTATACTATACTAGAATATCGCAAATGGTGATCAACTGTTTACGGTGATGATGATGATGGATGAAGGGATCCTTATCACCGCGGCTTAGGGTCAGGCTTGCGGGGGCTCGTCCATAGGGTTGGCTCGCGGGAGCTCCTCGCTGGCCTCGGGCTGGCGCTCCTCTCGCGGCTCGAAGGTCGCGGATGATGAACCGCTCCTGCTGGTCGATGATGATGATGAGGACTCGCAGGGCTCCGAATTGCCGGTGTCCCTGGAAAGTATATAAATATTGTATGTATACATCGCCTACAAGTGAAAGAGAGCAGTCCACTTGTTGGCGTTTATATTTTGAAAGAATAATGAAGTGGAGGGGCGATCATTTTTAAATGAAACAATTTTTACATTAGGTATTATAACACAACAATATGATTAACATAATAGGCTCTTTTTGATCCCCGAAAATCCAGTTCTAGCAGGAACTGCCTGTTTGAATCTGTTTGATACAACCGATACATGCTATTGTGTTATTACACAATCTATAGATACAGCAATAGCTATCTAGATTGCTATAACAAACTTGCTTGAAGATCAGGCCAAGAGTTGGGAAAGATTGTGGGAACAGGAATGGTTAATCCACGTTTCCCTCGGTATTTTTTGGAAAACGAAACTCACGCGGTCGGACCCATGGAAAAAAATATTAGAAATGAAAGTTTTCTTACTTATGGAAGCCATTGGTCTGGCATGTGTTGTATCCACCGCAATGCTGACACTTCAGACCAACCACGTGGAATTTAACCGTTGATAACTGAAATTGGACGAAAGTGGGATTATTAATTTCATAATTGGATTATACAACATAGATTAATTACCCTAATTAGCCGAAAGCCTAAAGTAGGGAGCGATGTGACATCCCTAAAAACAGCTGGTCAATATCAATGAACTGGGAATAATGAAAATGATATTATAATAGGTTTGTCGATATCACAGTTAGGGTTGCTAAATTTTATTTTTCTAAATGAAATAATATTTTGTGTATTGAAAATAAAATAAAATAATTGGGCCTTCTTACCAACATTTATGTGTTTCTAGGATCAAGGTAAAAGGTTAGCTGCGGGCACATTATACTAATTAGCCCACACCGTGTATAGCCATTAAAATGGAGCTCATAATGACAATATGGTATGGGTAGATTACTTTTAAACGGTATTCTTTTGCTTCTGAACAGAGGGATACTATTTATTAGATGTTCCAAAGTTCGAGTTTCTAAAACAAAATGTAAATTATTGGTAGAATATTTGCTTCAAGTGGAAGAAATTATGGTAGAATATTTCATTTCATAATTTCATGAAATGAAATATTCTATCATAAATTCAAAATAATTAATATTAAACAAGGAAGGAGTACATATTTGCACAGCTAACCTTGTGACAATCCTTGCACAAGATGGTGGTCTTGTAGTCAGCATACTCCGGTGGCATCGGCGTGGCTGCCACTTCAGAGTCCAAATAGTTCCACAGCTGCAGGACATAATAATAAAAATTAGTGTTTTAGATATGTGTCTAAAAACTCTAGCCAGAATATTTAGGTTCTTGTAATATCATATCACACAAGGGTAATAAAATGGGAACACCGATCGACTGTCACACCTACAGCAGGGCGATCGGCTAATAATGTAGCAATCATTTAAATATCTGTATCAATGTCAAAACACAGGTGTTGACCAATCACAACGCTTGAAAATCACGTTTTGACATTGATACAGTTCTTTAATGATTGATACATTTTTAGCCGATCGCCCAGCAGGTTTTACAGCAGGTGCTGTCCTAGACCACCAGATATATAACAACATGGTGTCTGTGTATGTGACATTTGCTGTAGAAAAGTCATGTGTTTAAAATCTCCTTTATAAAACGGCATGCCATATATTCAACCTTGATACTAATTATGGACTCACATTGGTCTGGCAAGTGGGGCAGGCGTAGTAGCCGGACTTCAGCATCTGCTCGAAGCACGGCCGGTGCAGCAGGTGCCCGCAGTCGGGGATGTGGCACGGGATACGCGACGTGTGGATGTCTTCGAGGCATACTCACATTGGTCATATCAATCATGCTGGTCTGGCAAGTGGGGCAGGCGTAGTGGCCGGACTTCAGCATCTGCTCGAAGCACGGCCGGTGCAGCAGGTGCCCGCAGTCGGGGATGTGGCACAGGACACGCAACGTGTGGATGTCTTCGAGGCATACTCACATTGGTCATATCAATCATGCTGGTCTGGCAAGTGGGGCAGGCGTAGTGGCCGGACTTCAGCATCTGCTCGAAGCACGGCCGGTGCAGCAGGTGCCCGCAGTCGGGGATGTGGCACGGGATACGCGACGTGTGGATGTCTTCGAGGCATACTCACATTGGTCATATCAATCATGCTGGTCTGGCAAGTGGGGCAGGCGTAGTGGCCGGACTTCAGCATCTGCTCGAAGCACGGCCGGTGCAGCAGGTGCCCGCAGTCGGGGATGTAGCACGGGATACGCGACGTGTGGATGTCTTCGAGGCATACTCACATTGGTCATATCAATCATGCTGGTCTGGCAAGTGGGGCAGGCGTAGTGGCCGGACTTCAGCATCTGCTCGAAGCACGGCCGGTGCAGCAGGTGCCCGCAGTCGGGGATGTGGCACGGGATACGCGACGTGTGGATGTCTTCGAGGCATACTCACATTGGTCATATCAATCATGCTGGTCTGGCAAGTGGGGCAGGCGTAGTAGCCGGACTTCAGCATCTGCTCGAAGCACGGCCGGTGCAGCAGGTGCCCGCAGTCGGGGATGTGGCACGGGATACGCGACGTGTGGATGTCTTCGAGGCATACTCACATTGGTCATATCAATCATGCTGGTCTGGCAAGTGGGGCAGGCGTAGTGGCCGGACTTCAGCATCTGCTCGAAGCACGGCCGGTGCAGCAGGTGCCCGCAGTCGGGGATGTGGCACGGGATACGCGACGTGTGGATGTCTTCGAGGCACACTGGACAGTTGGCTCGCGACACGTTTTCTACACACTGTTGGTGAAATAACAATTTGTAGTATGATGTTTTCTTACATTAATTGCTTCCACTTGAAGCACCGTATTAACTTTCATTATTATTCTCAGGTGCAATGAGCTCGACTACTTCTTTGTAAGTCTGTGCTCTTTTGGCTTATTGTAATGAATTAATTTTAATTAGAAAATCTCCTTACTGATAGCATTCATTTGGAAAGGCCAACAATATCCAACAATCCGCAGGCTTGAATCCATTCTGACGCTGCTATCTAAATCGCCCAACCAAAATTGTGTCAAACTGATTACTCTTACCCGATGCCCCACTCTCTGCAGCTGCACCGGCAGACACATGTTGCATCTCTCACAGTGGAAGAACCTGTCCCGGCCGCCGACGCGACAGATGCCGCAGCCCTCGCAGTGATACTGCTTCTTGTCTTCATCATCAAATAGGTTGCAGATCAGGCAGGTATACTGAAAATTATCACATTCATGCTTGGAATTTTTATTCGTAAATGTTTAGTTAGTCTTTAGGGCTGCTTAATAGGTGTGAGGCACTGGTCTCTATTTTCTATGGATCTCAGACTGTCAACGTAAAAATGAAGACCCATGACTTTCGCCATTTTGGCGCTGATTGTTGCTTAATGTGGGGTGAGAGTGTCCATGGAACTTAAATATTATATTGACATTAAGAACTATGGTCACTACCAATAAATGTCAATTTTGTATTATGGACCTTCCAGATGTTAATTTAACAATGCTAAATCGTAGAGAAACTGACGATAAGTATACAAACAAACAAAAACTCACTTTTCCAAACCTCACGCCGCAGTTGGAACATTCAGCCTGCACCTTCTGCCGAGTGTCGCACTCGGTGCAGATGAGCTCCGTCACAGACTTCCTGTTGAAGTAGTGCTCCTCCTTCTCATCGTGGCAGTAGCGGCACATGTACAACTTGTTGCAGCATGGAGTCTGGACGCATGGAAATACAGTATTCTAATAAGTGTGACCATAAGATTAAACAAATGGCCTGGACAAAGAGGAAGGCCCTACAGTCGGTGGGAGGACGACATAAAGAAAGGAGCAGAAGTGAATTGGATTGCGATAGCAAGAAATAAGACACCGGTGGCAGTCTCTGGGGGAGGCCTTGACCCGCGAGGGGTTTTCAAAGGATTCAAATTATTCAGATAATTATTATAATTCCTATTTAAAAGTAAAGGATATCTGATAAATTAAAATATGTTACAAATTTTACTATTGTTATTAACATCAATACATAATAATTTATAAGATTGTAAGTTAACATTTGTTAATCTGTTTCGGAAAAATAAAAGGCTTTTTTATTTTTTATTTATTTATTTATTAAGTGTAACAGAATTATTTAATTTCAATATCCCCAGTGTCACTCTCACAGTAAATACTAATCTAATGACACCTCCCAAGCAAAAATCCATCAAGCTCTTTAGGCTGCAGAACATGGTAAACAATTATACATACATACTCTTGAATAACATAATGCTCCTAAAATTACTGCATGTAAAACAAGCAAACAAAATCTTCAGCTTTATAATATTAGTATAGTAAGGTTATGATTCCTTAGTACCTATTTCATTAACTTACTAGTCATGTTGACAATGTATTTTTTGTATGTATCAGAAAGGCAAATAACTTTGGCTGTGTAAACAAAGAGGCCTTGATATTTTCTTAGTACACAATACAATACATGTGATCATAAACAAAATCCTAAAACATGTATCCTTGTAGTGTACCACAATGACAAAATCAGATTCTGGACCTGCCACGAATCAGAGAAGAAATTTGCAAGATAATCTTTTTGTTGTTGGCAATACAAGTAAAACATCCATATATCTTGCTACCATCCTCACAAGTGAAACATCTGAGACAACCTCACGTCAAGGTCAATTCTTGATGGACGGTGGAAGACTTCCTAGTTCCTCATCTTCAACCACCATAGTGAATGCAGCACATTTGATCATAGATGAAAGACTGATTGAAAATTCAAGACGGAAAACTATTACCTAATTTTATCAAGTGAGCATGGTTCGCTATAAGCTACAAGTCATTGACACCCTTTTGTTTTGCTAATTTGCGTATTAAAAGCGCATTGAGGTTTTTGCGTTGGATGTTCAATGGATTTATATATAGACATGAGTGTTTTGAACCCGGTAGCGTAGGATCCTTTTCGTGACAGTCAATGGGCACGTTAGAAAACTGATTATACAGGTATATCTTACCACAAACTTAGCGCGCCTCTTATAATGTGCACATCCTATACGTTTTTCGATAATTTGCTCTGCCACTGGGTTTTCGATGTTTTCACCGTTCGTAGTTTCAGATTCCGACGGTTCCGACATTTTTTTTTAATTTCACAGTTCACATGTACACTTTTGAGATTATGCACCAATATGCGACTCACACCGTTCAAGGTTAATTGAGGAAGGTAAAGAAATGAATTCCTTGGAATGGAAATTATAAAATTGGACTATTGAACAATGGAGCACAAAACCACAGCACAAAACAAATTGACCAGCGTTCTGCGTTGTTAACGTGACGTGAACGTGACAACTTGGTGACAACTCGGTGACAAGGACAACTGTGAAATGACAAATTTGACACATCAAATCACTGACAGTTGACATTTGACACTGACAGTTTAAATTCTAAAATAGGAATTTTCCATAGAGTATAAAGAATATTATACTCTGGATAGCTGACTATCAACGTAAAAATCAAAGAGTAAAATAAAAAATAATATATAGTTTAAAAATGAAGACACTTGATTTTCGCCATTTTGGCGCTGATTGTTGCGTTACCTGGCGTGAGCGTCTCTGGAGCTAAAATCGAATGACGTTCAAAACGACGGTCCACTTCCAACAAATGTCAATTTAGTACCGTGGACGCTCGGGGGAGGCGCTTCAAATCGGCACAAAAAAAAATGAACTGTCAAACGTATGGAATCATAGATAATATGGAATCACGAATCGATATCAGTGCATGGAAAAGAAAAAAAATCATGTTCTTAATTTAACTTGTCACTAAAATTAGTCGTGAGGCCCTGTGAGGCCTCGGGTCCGGTTTCCACCAAAACGGAGCAGAGCGGAGCTGTGTTTGAGTAACCAAGCGGATTTCGTCATTTTGACATCTCAACTGAGGGGGAGAGGCTCCGTTTTGGTGGAAACCTGCCCTAATACGAGCATGTAATCAAAGAGAGTACAGAGAGGTTCCAATGGGGGTCCAATACCTAAAAAATATTGTTGGTATTTTTGACACTTGACTTCACCGCACTGCACTGTTAGTTTGAAAAATACTTTTATCTACGCTCATTGCTTACAGTTCGAATTATGAAATCAAAATGTGTCACATATTGACCTACTTTATTCACAGACTTCTATAATTATTAAAAAGTTATTCATTATAACATCGCTGTACTATGGAAATATCTCTAGATAATTGAATAATTTCCATTACGATACTCGGCTCTGGGTTCCTGTATTTTTGTGTCGTCATCACAGACCAGGGAATAACTTTCTTTCTCTGTGGTCGTCATAGGCAAAAGAGTGTAGAGCCAATCCTCAATTTTGTTTTTTTTTTTTTATTTTATATATGGAGTCCACAGACAACATTTAGTTGGTACCTAGTCATGGGATGGACCATGATCGACCATAGACAACAATTAATTCACGGAAACAATAATTTTTCCCTATGCCTTTTATTATGACTGATTAAAAAGTGTGTTCATACAGAATATTGAAAAGAATTATGTATAATTTTTGATTATTTAATTATCCACTAAAAATATACTTTATCTGACTTGTATAAATATTTTTCTACTCTTTTTTGTTTCATGAATTTTTTAACAGACTATACGCAGTTTACAACTGAATTCTGGCGCCATACCTAATTTTTAACATTTCAATGTGTTATTTTTGTTACTTAGTCAAAACTTAGCGCGGAAAAATGACTAGCAGTGAAAACTACTAAAGAAAATTTAACTCCACCTGACATTTTAGTAATTGCAACAAATATGACTCACAATCTTTTACCAACAAAGTGAAGGATTTACGACAAACGTTAGCAAGATTTTATGGTTTGAATTTATGATAATTATTGAGCGTAGATAAAGAAGTGTATGAAACTCTACATAATTAGGTATTAAAACACTCGTGTGATACTATTAAAAAACTCGCCTGCGGCTCGTTTTTTAAACTCACACTCATGTTTTAATACCCCCCATTATGCATCCGTTGCATAAACTACTATTAACGTGAACTCAACGGGTCTGCCCGCGAAATTCAAAATTTTCGTGGTTTTTTGCAATTTGTACGCTAATTAGACATGATAGGCTTATGGTAATCAATTTGCGAGAATGGCAGTATCATCTTTACATGATTATATCTACATCTTTGCATAAAAATGTGTATCCTAGGAAATTAGTCCGAGTATCAAGTTTTATGTAAGTAACTCGCAAATCTCGGACTAATTTCTTTAACTCGACACTTTCGAGCAGAGATTTTTATATAAACACGTGAAGAAGATATTGGGATTATCGCAATTTGACGGCCATAAGCCTATTATGTCTTATTAGCTTAAAAATCGCGAAAAACCACGAAAAATTTGAATTTCGCGGGCACATCCGTGGTGTGCTCCTTAATACGTCCTTTTCTCAGCTTACCGAATACACACATTTTTTTATAAACAGTCAACCCGTTTCAAGGTGGATCAAGCAGGTAACTTCTGGATAATAAGCAACAGGCAATCGAGATTCCTGTACAAATCTTTGGACTTCGCAGTAAACTTAAGAATTCTGACGGAGCCTGTCAATGCATTCATACAAGGCACACCCCTCAGATGAATGAATTAAAATCAACACTCCACTGGTCTCTTACTCAACATCTGTGAGAAACTATCTGACATAGAAACAGTGCTGTTCCAGCCACCGTAGGTACAATATACGTCGGTGGTTCCATCCAACACAATTATACAAATAAAAGACAAAGGGTAATAATTTAAATTTTTATTTAATATACAACATGGGAGCTATATCTATTTAATTCAATTAATTTAATAAGTCTATGTGTGATTGAATAATATAATTATGATTCTCAGATTCTCAAATGTTTCACCACATCATTATTTCATTCGATTTGTTAGCTTTTTGTCAGTCTTTGTAAATTCACCGACTTGTAATTATTACATAGTACAAATTGAAAATAGTTATTTGCTTGTATACCGAATTAAGGCCGGCCCTCTTATTACGTATCTCGCGATAGCTTTGCGATAGGCGCAAATCTCCGAGTTGCTGTCAAACGTCACGTACCTAATATGTTTTCATATAAAGTTACGTTTTACAGCAGCGATCGCAAGATTTTCGTCTGTCGCAAAGCTGTCGCGAGATATGTATTACGTATTATTACATAGGGGCGTATTTTTGGCAAACTTTTACAGACACGTGAATTATTTTTTGACAAACTTTTACAGACACGTGATCTTTAAACATGCCGTAACAGAATAAAATGTCTCTACAATTACTTTTGGTATGCTTTTGGAGCCAAATGAAAAGATGCATGAGAATGGCAGTTGCCATTGATGAGTCCCGACATCAATTTGGCGATCGCATAATATGTAATTGTTGAATTTCGTTAGAAAAACGCATCAAATGTAATCGCAGAGATAGATGAATCGTGTAACTAAAGCTGCAGGTCGCTGATGTATAGCATAAGTAACTTTAAGAATTTCACACTGGTAGAAACTTACTTTTTACATTTTTTTTAATATCTAAATAGTCGTCGATTCATTAGACCTACCTCTCACTATGCATATCGCGACAAGTTTGCGTTAAGCGTAAATTTTGACAGCAACTATGGCGAGATGAACACCTGTCGCGAGAAATGTAATAAGGAGGTTAGTTGCTACAACTAACTTTAACAGACACGTGACCGTTAAATATGGTGCTTTCTACATTTTTTCAGTAGTACTTGGTTACGTTACGCCTTAGTTTCGTATGAGTCATATACAAACAACGTTTTTCTCACATACTGATTGTCCGGTCCGGCCTTGATTGATTGCAATAAGTTTTTTTTTAATAAGAGTGTAATTTTTAAGGACAGTGTTGAGATCTTGCTACTTTGATTTGTATTAACATTTTTAATGTAAAAAATACTTCATTCATCAATACTTTTTATTGATAATATTATATTACAATTATTTTAACAGAGCTTCGTATCATTTTATAGTTTTTTTTTACGAGTATATCCAGCTTTTTGATTCTCGTATTTGAGTGTGTACCTAAGTACTCGTAGTAGTGTTTTTAACGCGTATTTACATAAATAGATCATTTTTTTTTAACATAACATGTTATCTTTGACTTCATATTTAAACTAAAATATGTTTAAATAAAAGAAGAATCTTACGTAAACAAGCGAAAGATAATCCTCCCATCCTTATTTTCTTGTATAATAAAAATTCAAAAGCATGAGAGATATTTACAATAAATGATTGCTCGAAACATATCGTAGGCCATAATTAAAAGTGATTTAAGGAAGTGTTAAATTACATATTGATATCAAAACGGATCCATTATTCGTAAACCATAGTAGGTATTTTATTATTTCTCGTCGTTAAGGTTCCTACACACTACACTGAATTCGCCACAACTATATTTCAGATACAAAAAAATACCCAATCGCTCTCGGCCTGTAGTTGCTTACATTAACATAACTTTTGTTCTACGAGTTTTTAAAATTAAATATTAATTTATTTCATCCAAAAAAAATGTTCTTTCTGTAAAGTGACATTACACTATTGCGGATTCGCATCGCGAGTTCCCGCGCCGCCGCGTCATTGTCATTTGCCGATGTTACTTTACAGAGTAGGAACAAGTAGAGTATCTCTAAAATATTGAATATTTGATATTTCTCAAAATATCGAGTAAAGAAAAGTCGTAGAATAATAGTATGTTTCATTACAAGTGCGGAAAGGCTGTTATTGCAAAGAGTTTCGACAAATGTCTACCCGAGCCGAGGCGCAGCCGAAAGCGAGGGTATTTTTTATATGACCCTGTATAATTAGCGTTGTCCTGTGTAGTGAAAGGCTGATCTTTAAGTTTTTAATGAATTTTTAATACAGTTGCTCAAAAAGTGGCGTATTGCAGGGACGTATAGCGTTCGGGATGTGGGCTATTACATACTCGTGCTTTTTTTTACCTTTCCCGAACTCGTGCGTTATCTTTCCCAACTGTCAAAATAATGTCTATTAAAAAGAAAAACCAACCATGAAGTTTTTACTAAAAAAATTCATAGAAGTTTTTATGATTCATGCAAATACCTATATTTCTAAAAAGAAGCTACTAATTTGTTTCAATATCAGATTTGATTGAATGAGTTTGGTTAGGTTTCATTTCATCTCATTAAATTTCATTTTCATTTCATATCAATAAAAAAAATTCTACTGAAGTCTTGGCTGTATGGGCATAGTTCCCTTTGCGTACCAGAATATTATTTAGTCTATGACCAAATTTTTTTTTTATTTTTTTTTTAAATCACCAGAATGGGTGAAGAAAAAAAACTGCTTATATTCTACGGTTGGCGCCATTTTTCAGAAATTTTCTTTGCGAGTTTAGTTGTTTGTTGCACAAAATGCTTCGGAGAACATTTTACCGGAAAAGTCAAAAAGTCGCTACATATCTACATACGACGAATTTATTGCGTGAAGAGAAGAGAAAAAAGCAAATAGTTTTTCAGAAAATGTTAAGTTAGTTGAGGTTATTGTGTTTTTATTATTTTATTAAATTGCTTCATTTTTTCGCAACTGTATTAAAAATAATCGTTCAGTACACGTGCGGAACCGTCATTGCAACTTGTTCCGACTGTCAACCCTCGCTTTCGGCTGCGCCTCGGCTCGGGTAGACATTTGTCGGAACTCTTTGCAATAAAAGCCTTTCCGCACTTGTAATGAAACATACTATTGTATAAAATGTTTATAGATCCTCCCATACATCATACATGATTTTATTTTGACTCATGGCAAGGTGACCGTTAGTGCCAGTTCCACAGATAACTCTGTGTTTGAGTTATCTGTGGCCAGTTCCCTGCCAATTCGGCAGATTTCGATTTGAGTTTTTACAAAATATATTTTTCTTTGTTTTTTCGTTTTATCTATCTTTACAGACACACTTGATATATAACTATGTGGCATATTATTGAATTTTTTAAGGATTTTTTTTAGTCTGGTAGCTCATGGCAGATTATATTATAATTTGTCAACGGTCACACAGCTCATAGACCAGTCTAACCGTGCTTCTATATTAAGTAATACAATAAAATTATAGCTATCACGCTATTCTAAACATATCTTTATCGTTAGGATAAAAGTCTTCTTGATTAATTAATCAAACGCTTTGAAAATTAATACAAAACTGTCACGATTTACCAATTTTATTTCTTCAATCCATATTTACATATTTGTTTCAATTTGATAATTTAACTATCTCTTATGAGTTGCCACGCTATTTTATATTCTTCAGTTTTTTAAATAGTAAATATTAAAATTTTTGACAAAATTTAAGATAAGATAAGACAAAAATATTAAGATATGCTAAAATTCTTTCCAACGCATCTTTCTTGGTATATTTCGGAATAAGTAACATATCATAATTATACATAGATGTTATGTATGTATTGTATGTCCGTGCACATAAGTAATGCCGGCCATACACGATCCTATTTATCGTCTATGACTGGTAAGTTCCACAGACCTAGGAAACAATATAGCATTGGACAGGCCCCATCTACAAAATTTTATTTTAAGCTATTGCAAAGCTTCTATCGCGGGCCTTGAGCGTGGAGACCGAATCCAGAAATTCCGTAACAAAAATATCCTAACAACCCCCACTATTTCAGTGAAGTGGTGAATTAGATGGCGTCACCTAGAGTAGTAACTTAGTACATGAACATTTAACAACAAATCAAACGCAAGGCTAGGCTAGAATGAATGAATGGCGCGTCTCTACAGTTTTTTGTTATCTTTGTAATAAGTTGTAATTGATCGGCCTGACACTACCGATTGCACGATATAAGTGATGGTGTATGGCTGGCATAACAGGTTTGTATATCGAAATTTACAAACGAAGCCCATGTAATAGAACTGACTAGAGTCAGTACAGTGAAATGATAAAGTTAATTCGAAATTATATTTATTTATTTACAAACCAAAAAGTTTATTCACACAATAAACTTCATTCAGCGTAACGAATAAAATTAATAATTTATTTAATTTATTTTACCTATTTTTGCTATAGC
This sequence comes from Coenonympha glycerion, assembly GCA_963855885.1. Classification (NCBI taxonomy): domain Eukaryota; kingdom Metazoa; phylum Arthropoda; class Insecta; order Lepidoptera; family Nymphalidae; genus Coenonympha; species Coenonympha glycerion. The sequence goes on from OY979646.1 coordinate 2,566,956, forward strand.
CGTTTTTAGTGGAGAACTAGCTTACAAGATATTACACTCCGAATATAAATGTTGACAGACAAAGTAATGGTTCATCCAAACGTATCGAGATATAATTTTTTTGTAGCAGTTTACCTATTTCAATGATTTTTATTTCGTCAGCCAAAAGCCCAGAAAGGTCTGGCCTCAATATTCTAGAATCTAGATAAACCATAGACTATACAATTTATATTTTGCTCCACGTGTAAGGTGAATAACAATAATATTTTGCTATACTCCGCATCGAAAACAGTTCATCTGTTAGAGAGCTACGAGAAGCCACAGACATACATAGATGTCAAATTTACAACACCACTTTTTGCGTTGTAGGTTAGAAACACCTGGATGGGACAGATGCTGATTTTGTGATACTATAGAGCAAATTAATTTTGTTATGCACTATGCATCGTGGAATACCGATAACCCTATTTTCTTCCATCGTTGTTATACACTGTGAGTCCATCTCCACATAGGCTAAGAGGCCATTATCTGGTCTCGCTGTCGCTGGTCTGTCGCTGCGTCGTCGCGCCGGCGTTGGGGTCGCTCCGTTTGCTGAGCGGCGCGTTGTACTCCCAGCCCTCCTCGCCCTTGGGGCTGAATAGCTGCAATAGAGGACATTTTGTTATAGCACGAGTCAGAGCAGGCATTGTAGATCTTGCAAAAGTGATCCTGTGGCGTTTAATGGCGTGAAACAGGTATTCTAGCCGTCTATCAGTGCAGTTCTCTCTACTGCAATTTCATCTGATGTTAAGTGGCGATGTACTTTATGATGGTATATCGTACTTACTTGGCAGGGGCATAGTCTATTCGCTTAGAATTTGGGGTCACTACACTTACATGCGCACGGTCGGCGTCGTCTTTTCATGTCCTTCGAAAATACCGACGACGCAACCGGCCGCGCGACAGAATGAGAGTGAACAAACTATAACCAACCTCCTAACCTGGCGCGACACGGGCGCGACGCGACTCACCTGCATGACCCAGTGACGCGCCGCGACTCGTTGGCCGCCTGGCGGGACACGGGCGCGACGCGACTCACCTGCATGACCCAGTGACGCGCCGCGACTCGTTGGCCGCCTGGCGGGACACGGGCGCAACACGACTCACCTGCGTGACCCAGTGGTCGCCGGTGTCGACGCGCTTCTTGGCCGCGTCCCGCTGCGTCTGCTCCAGCTTCCGCTTGGCGCTGGTCGCGGCGTCGGTGTCGGCCGCCCGCAGCGCGGCGGTCACGTGCCGCCACACGCGCCGCGACTCGTTGGACGCCTGGCGTGACACGGGCGCGACGCGCTTGCGGCGCGGCTTCATATTCGTCACGTCGAACAGGACTTCGGTCCGCTGGAACACATGCCCACAAAATTATTGTGATTACTTCGTTACTTCCAGTCGTAGGTCGCCACGAGTTCCGACCGTTACCCCAACTACCCCCACGTAGTTTACGGTGCCCACGAGAACGAAGATCCTACCGACTGCGCCAACCACGTCTGCAGCAACTTGAAGGGTGGATTGAAAGAAATGAGCAATTTAATATTTTGAAACTATGTTTACTTTTACTAAACCTGTATCAATATTTTTGTTTGTTGTTTATAAGTCTGAATGAACTCACCCCGGACTCGGTCCACCGGCCCTCCATCCTGGTGTTCCACTCGCCCTGCGCGGTGTAGTAGGGCTTCTTGTCGCCGCCCGCGAAGATCTCGCACGTGACGCGGTGCTTCTTGCCGCCGTAGAAGGGCTTGGTGAGGAACTCCACGTTGGCGCGGTGCCCCGTCTGCGCGCACTCTATCACCACCGACCCGCCCAGCTCTATCCACGGGACCGTTAGTATTGATCTGTTGGGAAATAAATTGCACTTTGAATAGAAGCAGAATTGCACTTTGAGGACGTCCATAATCAGCAAGAAGGATCAGTATTGCTTAAGGAGATGGCATTGCGTGCCTGGGAGTTTCACTTTCGTGTTTGCTTTATTGCATAAACCGATTCTTTGCAGGTGGCGAATTGTAGCAAAATAATTTAATCCTTCTTGTCTAATAAAGTAAGTTACGTGCTCCGCGTAGAACGCCGATATGGGCGGGTGGTGGGAGAGTTGCTCCGCGACGAGCGACAGCTGGCCCGGCGAGCACGCAGGCGACTCACCTGCCGTATCCGTTGGGGAAGGTGAGCGAGTACTCCTCGCCCAGGTCCAGCAGCGTGACGAGCCCCCGGCCGATGTTGTGCACGCCGATGGAGAGGCCGAGGAACTTGCTCTTGGTCCACACCCACGCGTCGAACTGGATGCGCTTGTTGACGTGCTCCGCGTAGGACGCCGGTATGGGCGGGTGGTGGGAGAGTTGCTCCGCGACGAGCGACAGCTGGCCCGGCGAGCACGCAGGCGACTCACCTGCCGTATCCGTTGGGGAAGGTGAGCGAGTACTCCTCGCCCAGGTCCAGCAGCGTGACGAGCCCCCGGCCGATGTTGTGCACGCCGATGGAGAGGCCGAGGAACTTGCTCTTGGTCCACACCCACGCGTCGAACTGGATGCGCTTGTTGACGTGCTCCGCGTAGAACGCCGATATGGGCGGGTGGTGGGAGAGTTGCTCCGCGACGAGCGACAGCTGGCCCGGCGAGCACGCAGGCGACTCACCTGCCGTATCCGTTGGGGAAGGTGAGCGAGTACTCCTCGCCCAGGTCCAGCAGCGTGACGAGCCCCCGGCCGATGTTGTGCACGCCGATGGAGAGGCCGAGGAACTTGCTCTTGGTCCACACCCACGCGTCGAACTGGATGCGCTTGTTGACGTGCTCCGCGTAGAACGCCGATATGGGCGGGTGGTGGGAGAGTTGCTCCGCGACGAGCGACAGCTGGCCCGGCGAGCACGCAGGCGACTCACCTGCCGTATCCGTTGGGGAAGGTGAGCGAGTACTCCTCGCCCAGGTCCAGCAGCGTGACGAGCCCCCGGCCGATGTTGTGCACGCCGATGGAGAGGCCGAGGAACTTGCTCTTGGTCCACACCCACGCGTCGAACTGGATGCGCTTGTTGACGTGCTCCGCGTAGAACGCCGATATGGGCGGGTGGTGGGAGAGTTGCTCCGCGACGAGCGACAGCTGGCCCGGCGAGCACGCAGGCGACTCACCTGCCGTATCCGTTGGGGAAGGTGAGCGAGTACTCCTCGCCCAGGTCCAGCAGCGTGACGAGCCCCCGGCCGATGTTGTGCACGCCGATGGAGAGGCCGAGGAACTTGCTCTTGGTCCACACCCACGCGTCGAACTGGATGCGCTTGTTGACGTGCTCCGCGTAGAACGCCGATATGGGCGGGTGGTGGGAGAGTTGCTCCGCGACGAGCGACAGCTGGCCCGGCGAGCACGCAGGCGACTCACCTGCCGTATCCGTTGGGGAAGGTGAGCGAGTACTCCTCGCCCAGGTCCAGCAGCGTGACGAGCCCCCGGCCGATGTTGTGCACGCCGATGGAGAGGCCGAGGAACTTGCTCTTGGTCCACACCCACGCGTCGAACTGGATGCGCTTGTTGACGTGCTCCGCGTAGAACGCCGATATGGGCGGGTGGTGGGAGAGTTGCTCCGCGACGAGCGACAGCTGGCCCGGCGAGCACGCAGGCGACTCACCTGCCGTATCCGTTGGGGAAGGTGAGCGAGTACTCCTCGCCCAGGTCCAGCAGCGTGACGAGCCCCCGGCCGATGTTGTGCACGCCGATGGAGAGGCCGAGGAACTTGCTCTTGGTCCACACCCACGCGTCGAACTGGATGCGCTTGTTGACGTGCTCCGCGTAGAACGCCGATATGGGCGGGTGGTGGGAGAGTTGCTCCGCGACGAGCGACAGCTGGCCCGGCGAGCACGCAGGCGACTCACCTGCCGTATCCGTTGGGGAAGGTGAGCGAGTACTCCTCGCCCAGGTCCAGCAGCGTGACGAGCCCCCGGCCGATGTTGTGCACGCCGATGGAGAGGCCGAGGAACTTGCTCTTGGTCCACACCCACGCGTCGAACTGGATGCGCTTGTTGACGTGCTCCGCGTAGAACGCCGATATGGGCGGGTGGTGGGAGAGTTGCTCCGCGACGAGCGACAGCTGGCCCGGCGAGCACGCAGGCGACTCACCTGCCGTATCCGTTGGGGAAGGTGAGCGAGTACTCCTCGCCCAGGTCCAGCAGCGTGACGAGCCCCCGGCCGATGTTGTGCACGCCGATGGAGAGGCCGAGGAACTTGCTCTTGGTCCACACCCACGCGTCGAACTGGATGCGCTTGTTGACGTGCTCCGCGTAGAACGCCGATATGGGCGGGTGGTGGGACACTTGCTCCGCGACGAACGACAGCTGGTCCGGCGAGCACCAGGGCACGGGGCCGTCGCCTACTTCTTGCTACGAATTGAAAATATAACGAGCGTTTCAGTAGTCGCATACAAGTGTTTACACTATGTTGGCCGTACGTAGTGGTACCAACATTACGCAAAACGGCAGCCCGCGCGTCATTGGTCCAATCAAATAGCGAGCGCTTCCTCGGTTTTCTGTTGCACCTTTCCGATCGCCCTCACAAAGAATATATCCAGCAAGACCAACCGAGCGGAAATACGTTTCTGACGCGGTGTATGTACAGTGAAACAAAACGGTATCTTATTATGAGGTAATGCTGTTGACATTTGTGCTATTGAAGAGGACTAGTGTTCGTACTATTTATAAAATGGGTCCCAAAAGAAAATCCAGAGGTTAACCTGCTGTTTTATTTGTTTTTAATATTCCTTCGATTGAGGACGAGAGCGGAATAGGAGATTTTGATTTTCTTAAGGATTTTTTAGTGTCTGGAAGAATGTAAAGTACCCTAGGGTTACTGTAAGTCTCGACTCACTTTGCTAGAATTGCTGTCGATCGATTCGCCGTCTTGGTCCCAATGGCAACGGAACACTTCGCCGAGTATGGGGTTGTAGGGCTTCTTGGCCACCTGCGACTTGCGGCCGGCGTGGTACGAGCTGAGGTACCACCGCACCACTTGGACCATCCTGTCGCGGGGCGTTGGCTGGTCTACTATCCTGTAATGTTATACGATACGGATAACTTAATATCGTCTATAACCGTTCGCAAAAGCCTTGCTAATAACTTCCCCTCCCACTTAATAACCCGAGTTTCTCTATTTACAGTTTTGAGAGCATGTCAAGGGCGTATGAAAATCTTTGCAATTTAAGACAAACAGTCGTTTTTGTAAGCCGATGATGGTTAAGTTGAAGGAATGGAAGTATCATCCTTATAATATATTATGTTAAGTCATTTGAGGAAAGTCTGCGATCGAGTATATTGTGGATTAGTCACGCTGTGTATTCAATGGACAGAGATTTGAGTGTAAAACTTACTTAATAAACTGGTCGGGGTGAGCGAAGGAGTCCGCGTACATTTCGAGGAGTGACCGCCTCTCCAGGATGAATGTGGGCAACACAACCTGCAAAACGAGTAATTTTCCATACATATTATTACTAACTATAAACTCTAAACGAGGTTTTATTGACAATGATATTGTACAAAATCTATAAATTGACACGTCTTCGAATAAGGCTATCCTTTTCGAAATGCTCTCCACCGAAAACGCGTTTCTAATTTGTTTCAAAACTTAGCACAATGCACATTGTAAAAAGTGATCTTCTGTGATGTGTGTTGTGTGTGGTTGTATGTGCGCGTGTGTGAATGCGTGCGTGCGTGCGCGAGCGTGAATGCGTGCGTGCGTACGCGAGCGTGAATGCGTGCGTGCGTACGCGTGATCTTGGGCACATTATCAAATAGACTAGTCGATATTTGGAGTGTAGATAGCACATTATATCCTGGATTTTCTAGAAGTGAATATATTCGCACACAAGACGAAATAATCTATATGTAACAATCTATAATATGTAATCATCGTCCTATTACTAGAACTGCATTACCTTCGTGAGATCCATTCCAATTTTGACTTGTGACAGCAGGTGCGTGACCACCGAGCCGTGGTTCTCCATGGAGCCCAGGTCGCTGATCTTAGGCGCATTATCAAATAGACTCCTCGTAGAGAGCTGCAATAACGGTTTCAGTATTTATTTTTATACAAAAAAACTATGAAACGAACAAGACGTTGACTTGATGTTAATTGATACGCCAGTCCAGTGTGTATCAGGATTTTGTATTGCAATATCTAACGACACACTGCACTGCGTTTAACATCCTGTAACGTCGGTTCTAGACTTATTTTGCTCAGTAATCACGTCAATTAAGGTAATTCGAACCCATTTCAAAATTGAAATAACGTCTAAGAAATCCTCGTTTCTTCGGGTAGGCGAAGTACAATGAATGAACACGCAGGACCTTCCCCCAAATCAGAAAGCTCGCCAAATGCCAAGAAATATCGTCAAAGCTTCGACAGACCGTCATAGTCGATCTCTCCGTCCCTCGTCGTCGGCAGGTCGACGGCGGCGGGCTGCGCGGCGTCCTGCTCCGGCGCGCCCTCCGCCCCGCACGTGCGGCCTGTCACACGTGTGCGCGCGTGAAGAGCACCAGTCGGAGCACTCACCGTCATAGTCGATCTCTCCGTCCCTCGTCCGCGGCAGGTCGACGGCGGCGGGCTGCGCGGCGTCCTGCTCCGGCGCGCCCTCCGCCCCGCACGTGCGGCCTGTTACACGTGTGCGCGCGTGAAGAGCACCAGTCGGAGCACTCACCGTCATAGTCGATCTCTCCGTCCCTCGTAGTCGGCAGGTCGACGGCGGCGGGCTGCGCGGCGTCCTGCTCCGGCGCGCCCTTCGCCCCGCACGTGCGGCCTGTCACACGTGTGCGCGCGTGAAGAGCACCAGTCGGAGCACTCACCGTCATAGTCGATCTCTCCGTCCCTCGTCGTCGGCAGGTCGACGGCGGCGGGCTGCGCGGCGTCCTGCTCCGGCGCGCCCTCCGCCCCGCACGTGCGGCCTGTCACACGTGTGCGCGTGTGAAGAGCACCAGTCGGAGCACTCACCGTCATAGTCGATCTCTCCGTCCCTCGTCCGCGGCAGGTCGACGGCGGCGGGCTGCGCGGCGTTTTGCTCCGGCGCGCCCTCCGCCCCGCGCGTTTTGCCTGTCACGCGTGTGCGCGCGTGAAGAGCACCAGTTGGAGCACTCACCGTCATAGTCGATCTCTCCGTCCCTCGTCCGCGGCAGGTCGACGGCGGCGGGCTGCGCGGCGTCCTGCTCCGGCGCGCCCTTCGCCCCGCACGTGCGGCCTGTCACACGTGTGCGCGCGTGAAGAGCACCAGTCGGAGCACTCACCGTCATAGTCGATCTCTCCGTCCCTCGTCCGCGGCAGGTCGACGGCGGCGGGCTGCGCGGCGGGCTGCGCGGCGTTTTGCTCCGGCGCGCCCTCCGCCCCGCGCGTTTTGCCTGTCACGCGTGTGCGCGCGTGAAGAGCACCAGTTGGAGCACTCACCGTCATAGTCGATCTCTCCGTCCCTCGTCCGCGGCAGGTCGACGGCGGCGGGCTGCGCGGCGTCCTGCTCCGGCGCGCCCTCCGCCCCGCACGTGCGGCTCGCGCTGGAACAAGGCGAACCACTCGTCAATATACATCATCATCATCATCATAATCAACCCCACATGATATTCCACAGCTGGGCACGGGTTTATGTCAGAATAAGAGAGGGAATAGAGCGTACTAGTGTTTACATATTATAATAAGTAGGTAAGTATACACTTGTGTACAATTAGATTCTTCTTCCTCATATAGGGACTACCCACCACCTACAGCTTGGGCACATTCAAATCAAAAGTGAATACTTGAATAGGCATATGCAAGATATATAATATCATATGCAAGACCATAATATAATCGAAGTACAAACAAGATGTAGTTTCAACTAGTGTAATGAGTAAAACCCAAAAGACGCGTCCTCACAATCGCTTATTTTTCAGGTGATGCGGAAAGAGATTAAGAGTGGGTCCTGTTTTCGTGGATAGAACCCACTGTACAGCTTTAAAGTAAACGAACAGTATTGACAGCTTTTCATATGAATGATATTTCACAACGTGCGAACAACCAAATCGTGGTATCGCGTGCACGAGTCACATAGTTGGTGAAAAGCATCGTTTATCACTCGCAAGGCCTTGACTCGCGGCCGATCAACGCCTTTCATACCTTTCAACCCTGCCTGATTATAATCGATACTGCATTGGCATCGAGACATTGACCGTCGGATTGCCATCATTGCTTTGTTATATTTTTACATGACTGCCTAAAAAAGGAGTGCAATGTTTTTAGGGTTCATTTATGAATGTATGTATGTGAGTTTCTTTATTTCACCATAACTTCTGAACGGCTAAATAGATTTGGCCGTCGGATTGCCATCATTACTTTGTTATATTTTTACATGACTGCCCAAAAAGGAGTTTAATGCTTTTAGGGTTCATTTATGCATGTATATGTATGTGAGTTTCTTTATTTCACCATAACTTCTGAACGGCTAAATAGATTTGGCCATATGTCCAAATCTATTCAGATGTTCAGAAGTTATGGTAGAATGTTATGATTCTAGTATCGTTAGAATCTTTACATCATTCCGAGTAACATGGCATTGGAAAAAGTCGTTTTACCGAAGAGAGAGGGCTCTCTTCAGACTAACTAATCCGACATCTTGTACCACCACATATTGGATTTAGAATGACGTCACTTAGTCACCATTGTCGTCCAAATTAAACGCGTCTCCACATCATCTCATGTTGACAACTGCTTTAAAATTCAATTGCAAATTTTGTAATTAGCATACATAAAAACATTGCAAGTTAAATAAAAGCTTGTGTAGTGCGTCCATTCTTTTATTTTCCTTTTAACACATGAGACAGATATGTAAATAGCGAAAGACCAGAGAGAGACAAACGTAAAGTGGTCTCTCTGAGGGCCCTCGCTGTTGCTATATTTGTCTCATGTGCCAAAAAGAAAATAAAATAGACAGAGTAATCTATATAGCCTTGACATTGAATACGAGGCTCGAGGTTCGAGTACATTGAACTATTGAGCGGCTACAGTTGAAGGACGCACAGACCGATTCCCATTGTTTTCACCATGCTTTGCTACCAATCATTTCCTTGGCTTGGAAATGGTTTCCCTTGAAAAGTAATACAGTAAATGTCAGCCGTCAGTTTGGAGGACAATGTAGATTGTATATTTTATTGGAATATGATACAAGTGACCTTAGGTTAGGTTTTTACTTGTTACAAGGGCCATATCATATAATAGAATTGGTACTTACTACACGCATAGTTGTATTATTTGAAAATATAGTGTTTTTATGTCTTTTTCATTGAAATAATCAGCCGACAGACAAATGGACAACAAACGGTCTCGTTTTTTTTTTGTACGGAACCCTAAAAATAGTCGTAGTTTCAACTTTATCACAAAGTAATAATATTAATATCTATGTAATTTTTAAGAAAAACATCAAACATAATTAGTACCGGGTAATATTTGTAGAAATCGGAAGTTTCAAATAAATAAAGCAATTTTACTAATATTAATATGCGGTAATAACAGTGTCTATGAATAACTCCAAGTTAATAATTATAAAATATTTTGCTAATCATAATAACCATTTTAAGTATCGAAATAGCTCTTGATTATTATTGTTATTGCGAATCTCTATAAGCCGTCGCCCGTGATGTCACAACTGCCAATACTCCTATGATAGATAAATAGAGCAATTTGGCAGTGCTTCCCAGACAACGCCTCTGCGATCATCTTTCCAACATTAAAGTTATTATATTACTAGTATATAATATCTACGTAGGTATACCTCCTACGTCTGCGACAATTATATGTATTAAAATATTGGCAGCGGAGAGGGAACATAATGTGGAAGTTTGTTTTCAAGTTCGTTACTCAATCAATACTGCAATTCATTCACGTAACGCATCGGCTACATTTCAAGTGAAATGTTAAAAAACCACACTATTGCTATAATTATGTAAAATCCTATTTCCTACGATCGTCAATATTCTCTATAATATTAAATTGAAGATTGGATTTGATAAACTTGACACACGAACATAAGAAAAGATTGTAATAAAAATATGTGGAGACTATACCTGCAATTTAACCGTCATAAGCCGACTCATTAGCTTACAAATTGCTTAAAATAAAATAAAAATTTATTCCAACACAAGCAGACCAGTTTAGTTCATTTTAAACATGAGGTTGAATGACTTTTTAAAATACGATAGCTATTGTGAAACCCTCTCAAATGATTTTCCTGTGGGTTATCGTTATTGTTCATTAGTTTCCATGACTCACGCTATTAATTAGCAAGAGAAATACAATGTTTGTACCGAGGTCCGAGCTAGTACAGTTATAGGTGGTTATGGTTATTGCGTACCAATGGTTGAGTACCTAACGTTCCAGTGTTGCCAAGGTCGCATTTTATAGCGATTTTTACACCCTGATAGATGAAACAATTTACTGAAACATAGCTTGAGTTTCAGCTCTTTTTATTGGAGTTCCGTATCCCAAGGATAAAAGAAGGAACCCTATTACGGAGACTTCGCTGTTCGTCCGTTCGTCTGTCTGTCACCAGGCTGTATCTCTTGAACCGTGATAGCTAGACACTGGCAATTTTCATAGATGATGTATTTCTATTGCCGCTATTACAACAAACTAAATAACAAATACCTACTAAAAAATAGAATAAAATAAATATTTAAGGGGGGCTCCCATACAACGAACGTGTTTTTTTTTGTTTTTGCTAGATATTGATAAACGGTAGCAGGTAGACGCTTAAAATTTTCACAGATTATATAAAATTATATTTTCATACTGTAGAAATAAATATTAAATTAAAATAAAATAATAAATTAAAAGGGGCTCCTACACAACAAACGTGATTTTTTGCTCGTTTTTCGTCGATTTTCACTTTTAAATCCCCATACTACTCTAGGTAGGTACATGTAGAGTAGTAGCAGTTCGGTATTGAGACTACAGGGCTCTGGCATCATTTCGCTACGTTATATAGATAATAGTGCGGAACCCTTTTGCAGGAGTCCTACTCGTACTTGGCCAATTATCTATTTTAGTATATTCACTGGACACCAGTGGGCTGATTCTGTTTCGTTCACTTAGTTAGTTAGTAACCCTAACTGGGTTATTAACTAAGAAAACGAAGGCAAAAATCCTATTTTTGCACAAATTACCAACCTAGGTCGGTATGGTATCATATCAGTATACCGTGCTAGTTGCTATCTTGTACAAAAAGAATACAAAAATAGGATTTTTGCCTCCGTTTGCTTAGTTAATAACCCAGTGCGGGTTTCTAACTAACTGAACGATACAGAATCAGCACACAGCGCCGTTCACATACTTGGAAAAAAAATAAAGATTCCGACGAATTGAGAACCCCCTCCTTTTTTTGAAGTCGGTTAAAAAGATAAAACTAAGCGCGACCTCAGCTGGAAAAATCTTGCATTCAAAAAGTAATAATTTAAACACTAACAAAGAAACATTCATTTGTTGGCTTGTTGTACCATCAAAAGGTTGAAAAAACTTAGTGGCTATCACTTTAACCCTTTGTATGACACAGGGGCGAGACTATGTCATCGCCCTCGGTCCCCTAATGCAGTGAAGCCATCAAGTGAAAGTGGCGGTGTTTTAGGGGTTTAATACTAAATTACCGTCATACAAATACTTACAATGCTCTTCAAGGGGATTAATTACTGTAAGTGGATACGGGTATAGATTAAAGAGACGCGTTGTAATAAATAGACATTTCGTTACTCGTGTCTATGAGTTCATTTTAGATATAAAGACCGAAATAATTATTTATTTATTTACTAACTGTTGCCCGCGACTCTGACGTGTGATTTCGCTTTTTCTCACAACCCGCAAGAATCATTGATTTTCCAGGAATAACAAGAAGCCACTTTTGGAAATAAGTCCTAGAATCTGAGTAACGTCATACTCAACTAAATAATGTAACAATTTTCTTAAAATGGTGAATTTAAGAAAAAAAATTATACCATCTGAATATAATACTGCAATTCCCGGAATTTAACCGACAAGCCTGCTGTGTCTTATTACTTGCAGCTAACATAGTGAACTGACATTAAGAAACATACAAAGGCACGAGTAAGGACTGATAAATACTTTTTAATACAGTTGCTCAAAAAGTGGCGTATTGCAGGGACGTATAGCGTTCGGGATGTGGGCTATTACATACTCGTGCTTTTTTTTTACCTTTCCCGAACTCGTGCGTTATCTTTCCCAACTGTCAAAATAATGTCTATTAAAAAGAAAAACCAACCATGAAGTTTTTACTAAAAAAAATTCATAGAAGTTTTTATGATTCATGCAAATACGTATATTTCTAAAAAGAAGCTACTAATTTGTTTCAATATCAGATTTGATTGAATGAGTTTGGTATGGTTTCATTTCATCAATAGATAAAAATAGTCAAGATAGGCCCATCCGAACATTTTACGTAAACGTTCTTCATACAAGAAAATGTAGCGCCATTTGTCGAAACTCCTGCGAAATACATGTTTATATTTTTATATTTTATTTTATCTATGTGTCTTTGGTCACCTTACCTGCAATATTATTATTAATTCAAAAAAAAGAAATAGGTCTTTACCTATCTACCTATACTGACTACTGACGGGGGAGGGTGCAAAATGGTCATTCTTGCTCCCTTAAACTGGCGACATTTTTTCGCGCTGTTCGCCCTGTCTTTAGTATACAAGTCTGTGATTTCATCTCATTAAATTTCATTTTCATTTCATATCAATAAAAATAAATTCTTCTGAAGACTTGGCTGTATGGGCCATAGATTAATATATATTATAGATTGATCTATGGTATGGGCATAGTTCCCTTTGCGTACCAGAATATTATTTAGTCTATGACCAAATTTTTTTTATTTTTTTTTTAAATCACCAGAATGGGTGAAGAAAAAAAAAACTGCTTATATTCTACGGTTGGCGCCATTTTTCAGAAATTTTCTTTGCGAGTTTAGTTGTTTGTTGCACAAAATGCTTCGGAGAACATTTTACCGGAAAAGTCAAAAAGTCGCTACATATCTACATACGACGAATTTATTGCGTGGAGAGAAGAGAAAAAAGCAAATAGTTTTTCAGAAAATGTTAAGTTAGTTGAGTTTATTGTGTTTTTATTATTTCATTAAATTGCTTCATTTTTTCGCAACTGTATTAAAAATAATCGTTCAGTACACGTGCGGATCCGTCATTGCAACTTGTTCCGACTGTCAACCCTCGCTTTCGGCTGCGCCTCGGCTCGGGTAGACATTTGTCGGAACTCTTTGCAATAACAGCCTTTCCGCACTTGTAATGAAACATACTATAATATATTATTTAGGGGAGCCGACCTGAAATAGGTAATCTGTTTTCCTTTGATGTCGCTCGAAATAAAGATAATACAATCTGCACAGATCTCCTCAAAGGTCACAGGTGAATCCTTTATCATTTATACGTTTCAAACTCAAGTTCTAAAGGTTAAAGTTGCTGGTATTACTATTTATTTATTTTAATTACTTGATTTTATTGCTTGTAAGAATTTCGTGCGGTTATTTCCTTTTCATTGAGCAATTTATGAAACGCAGACCATTTATAGCGCTCGGTGGCACGAAACGAATGTGCGTTCAACATAAGTAATAAAGAAATTAAATGATAACAATATCTACTTAATTCACAAGATGGTAGGTCTTTATTGGCAGAGTAAGTGAAGCTAAAGTGTAGTAGTAGATCACTAGTAGATAATTTACTAATTAGAAATTACTGCATAATATAGTATTTTGGCACCATTCCACACGGGCAAGATTTGTATAGTAATTAGAATGAGCTAATAATAAGTTTTATTGTAACATTTCAATAAAAAATATATATATATAATAATGAGACTAAAGATTGATATCACAGAAGCGCATAGCAGAAAATAATACATTGCAATTCAAAGTCTTGGAAAGCACAGCATGTGAATAGCTAAAAAAAGACAACTACATAAGCCAGTCACCAAAAAAATATTCTCATCGCATTTGGCAGTAATAATTACCGTCACAAATAGAAAAATATTACACAAAATTTACTGCAGTTTCCCATAAAAATTAAAAAAAAAAATCAAAAATTTGAGCAATGTTTGGGAAAACTTTCTATTGATCAAGTAAATTTTTCCAACATGTTTTTTTCTTAGTTAACTCAAATACATATATTAGACAGAGTTTTAGCCCGTTAGGTAGTGGCGACTCTACAAGTCGATTAAGTACAGGTACATAACCGCCGAAAGCTTAGTTCACAATGTGTCCGCTTAGGACGCTGGCTGTGGACGTATGGAGAAATTAGATTAATCCATTTATTCGGTACGAGTCGACTCAAATGTTGCACAAAAACCTTTAGCTTACTGTTTGTAGTGCTCTATCACCGCTATATCACCAGTCTATCACCGCTTCCGAAAGGGTATTTCTTTTAAATGAATTTGAAATCTCACCTCTCAGCGACGCTGTCCGTGCGACGCAACGACCACCGCCTGGAAGTCAGCGCCCGGAGCATTGTTCACTCGTTATATGACTTATATGTTAGCACTAAAGTCATCACTCGCACACTTCACACAACACTGTACCTTAGTTCACAATGTGTCCACTTGGGATGCTGGCTGTAGACGTATGGAGAAATCCGATCCGTTTATTCGGAGCGAGTCGACTCGAATGTAGCACAGAAACCTGTACTAACCCTATAACTGTTTGTAGTGAGGCTATCACCACTTTCGGAAGGATATTTCTTCTAAGTAAGTTTCAAATCTCACCTCTCAGCGACACTGTCCGTGCGACGCAACGACCACCGCCTGGAAGTCAGCGCCCGGAACATTGTTCACTCGTTATATGTTAGCACTAAAGTCATCACTCGCACACTTCACACAACACTGTACTACAATACTGTTTTTACTTTTAATAATTGACCTAATAGATTACACTATACATCATCGTTTCTTTAGAAATCTTATACTGAATCGTTCAAGCATTTATAAACATTTGTCTGACATTTCAGATTATTTATAGTAACGACATCCATTCTGTAAAATGCCGTATGATTCTCATGCCGTATTTTCTAGAACGGAAAGGTGTTTGAGAGAAAGACTAAAAATTTAGAGGTAAGTATATCTATTCGAAGTTACTAAATTTCGGACTGATTTTTCAATCGCCACATTTTGAAACATATGCCATACAAAATCTGTCAAAACGTCATATTTATTCCTTAGTTAACCTTTATCTGTCATTTCGACAGCTGCTCTCCCCTTAGTTTCGGAGATGTCGAAATGACGAAATCTGATTTGTTACTTAAGGCTAGGTTTTCCCGGAACTATAGGTATTTGCGGGCTACCTCCCGCCCCCCAAAATTCTCGCGTACGAAAGTAAATGGACATCGAGCGCCGCTTGAGCGCAGTGACCCCATCCGCTGTCCCGGAACACGGCATAATTACATACAGTAGGACTTAGTTTAAATTGACGGATGTTGTTTACAATTTCAATATAACAAATTATACATACTTATATAGTTATGTCTACGTATTATTTAGCGCTTTTAAGTTTTTAAGACATTGAAATTGATACTTGTAAACACGTTACTAATATACGAGTACGAGTACAGACTCACAAATCACGTTGTACTTGTATAAATTATTTCCGAAACGCATTATAACTTCATCTACTTCAATGGGTGCATTTTTCGGACGTGGTGACGTCTTAACCAGTATGGTTAAGATGTTTTTAACTATTATAGCTCTTAGCCACGATTAGATTTTTCGTAACAGGTTAGAATGAACGCGAGCGAAGTGAGCTCAAAATTTTTACGATTTTGCAGGATAAATCACTATTTATTCCAGTCTTGAACTTAACATGGCTTGACAGTGAGATACGCCTTTAATAAAAATAATATAATCATTTTTAGGCGTAGTAACGTCTTAAAATCACAAATATGCCCGAGCGAACTTTATAATTATTATATTTTTAGGTAACTGGATATGCGAGCGAAGGGAGCTCAAATCTTTTACGTTTTTTATTTTGTTTTATTATGTGATCCATCTTTCATCTTTAATTTAATTAATGTAATAATTTTTCGGTGAAATAACGTCTTGAAATCGCAAATAGTCCTGAATGAAGCGATCACAAACTTTTGTATCCTGTCAACTGGATAAGCGAGTGAAGCGAGCTCAATTTTTTTACTATTTCGCAGGATAAATCACTATTTATTACAGTCTTGAATTTAACATGGTTTGACAGTGAGATCCATCTTTAATAAAAATAATATAATCATTTTTAGACGACATATAACTTCTTAAAATCGCAATATGCCCGAATGAAGTGAACGCGAACTTTATATATATTTTGATAACCAGATATGCGAGCGAAGCGAGCTCAAATTTTTTAGGTTTTTTTTACTTCTTTTAATAGTGTGGTCCATCTTTAGTCTTTAATTTAAATAATATAATAATTTTTAGGCGGAATAACGTCTTGAAATTGCAAATAATCCTGAATGAGGCGAACACGAACTTTATTCTAATAACTGGATATGCGAGCGAAGCGAGCACGAAATTTTCTGTTTTTTTTTTTTTTTACTGAAAAAGTCACAACATAATAAAGGTTCTGGGGGCATACATATCTTGATAACTAGATATGCGAGTGAAGCGAGCTCAAATTGGCGACCTGAAATGACCTTGTATACGTCCGTGCAATCAAGGTCATTTCGTGAAAATCCGCCGTGGAGGACACTTAGATACAAATATAACTTGAGATTAATTAATAAAATCAGTAAATAAGGATAATTGTTGATAAATCAGGAAATTTCCTGGGAAATCAGGAGCTCAACAGTTAAAAGGTCGCGGTGGCGAGGTGAAATTCAAATTTTCAATATTTTCGTTACCTAATAATGCGTTTGATACTAAAATATAAAATAGAATCAACCATAAATCAATTAAATATTATATGACCCCCCATGACAAAACCACCCCCCCTGGATCCGCCGATGCTTCCCATACAATGTTAGGTGAAATAGCTATGAAATATCTAATAACTAATTGATAATATTAACAGTGTGATCCCTTAGCAAATACGCTTATCCTTTAATATTATTTCGTAGTTTCTTTAAAAAGGTTTTCCATATAAATAAATAGATGTGTAATTATCAGGTTTGTCCATTGGATTACAAAATGTATCTAAATAAAACCTGTTTAGAGATGGGGAACTAGAGAACCCAGGTGAAAAACCATGAATGGGTTTATAACTCGGTTGATTAGTTGATTACCTGTCTTACGTCAACGTTATGAAATGGACTTGATGAAGTTTATAAGTATCGAGGCTCAAGTCTCACTAAAGCCACAAACAGCAACTACTTCGCCTTACTGTGTGTTGTTAAACTGTGTTCACATTGTTACTACTACAAATAAACCTATAATAATAATTATTATTTTTCTTGTTCAAAATTTATTTATGGCTATTGTAAACAAATCTAATCCAAATATTAGTATATTCTAATCGAGATAATATTAAAAAAGCTAAAATCTGCCCCTTGTAACGTATTCATCGTTATCGTAATCATTTAGAAACTCTGCCCGCTGATTGGTTCCCTGATTTACGTCAGCCAATAGGTGGGCAGAATTAGCAAACGATTACGATAACGTTGAATACATTTTCTTGGGCAATCAGACCCCTGTACGAAGAACTATTTAAAAGTAAGTAGGTACTATGCTTATTAACTTACAGCTAATTATAAATTTTAGTGACTACAAAATAATATTTTTCAAAAAAATATATAAAGTTGAAAATTTAACCGCGGGACAGCGTGGCCTGGCAAAACTGGCGTAAGTCCTACCTCGATAGAGTCCGTCGGACGACTGGCGCACCCCCGCTAGAGGATGCGCGTGACCGTATTCGTTGGAAAACAGGCTTGAGCTATGCTTGATTAAAAAAAAATTTTTTTTTTACACGAACCGCTGATAAATTCACTCAGCTTTATTTTCATATATATATTTTTAAATTTAGTTAAAAACTTTAGGCACAAAGTGGAATAAATAGTCAAAATCGATATTTTTTCATTTTTTTTTATGATCGAGAAAAGTTTAGCTTTAAGCATTTATTTTAACTTTGAGTACTAGATAGAGAATGTATCTACAACATATATTTTTTTCGATGCAAAAATATACTTATTCATGATTTAAACCGGTTTGGAAAAGAAGAGAAATTGGTAGAAACAGGGAAAAGACCCCGTTAAACAAGCTCCGCTTTGGTGGAAACCGGGCCTAGGACGTATTTGTCTCGTCAAAAAATAGTTCAGGCCAAAAATTCAAAGACATTAGTGCTTATTCGTGGTTATGTCCTTGTTATGTATTTAAACTAATTTGCCTCTCCTAAAAATAGTTTTGTCTTTTTCCAGTTGATGTTGGGAAGTAAAGACCTTAAATTCAGGTGCATTTGTACCTATTTAGGGCTTTGATTAGGTATATAGTACCTAATCAAAGATTCAGGGTTAGTTAATCTTTGAACATACCTACTAATATGTCTAGCCAAAAATAGTTTTATTAAATTTTATTTGCCCGGGTGGTGGAAGCTTCAGGTATCCTTTTATTACGTAAGTACTTTGTGATTGTGTGGCATATTTTTTTGAAATAATAATTTTTCTTTGTTTCTATTCTTTTCTAGGAGGAAATTTTTAAAAGGACCGCACTATTTTTAGCCATGCCAAGTTTAAAAATCGAATAGGCTCCAATGTGTGTTTGTGAAAGCCAAAGTCGTAGTTAAAAGCTTCTTTATACGTGTGTTACAGTTCAATCGATAAACCACACCTGTTCGTTGAATGACAGGAAGCTCTCACGACATAATAATGTACAGCGGATATTGGAATCACATTGGCCGAAAGCACCAAACATTTGTGCCAAGGTTTGCCGTGTAGCTACTCCCAATACCTAGGTCCCACTAACCTATATTCGGATGTACGCACCCGCTCAGTTAAACCAGTCCATTAAGGGAAAAGAGCTTTGATGTATTTTATACTTTTGAGGTTAATATAGTTTCTGCGATTAAGCTGAATGCTCCTTTCACTGAAAAGGGTTCATTTTCTTTATTTATTAAAAAAACCGAGTCAAAAGGCTCTGAAACCGGACAAAAATAATGAAGAAATGTTAATGTATAAAAAAATCAAAAATACTGACACATTCATTCACGAAATTAGGTATCATATCCCAGCCTATAACCTCTTAGTAAAAGAAAGCTGAAGTTTTACACAAAGGTAACCTTAATGTTGTAGATATAATGGGTAAGGAATGGTCTTTGATATCTACGGATCTGCATCGTAGATAGAAGACACAAGAATATAATATAATGAATAGCACGACAAGGTTTATCTACGATTGTCATAGAAAGCTGTCGATCACTCATTCCACGCCGCAATGGTTCCTAATAGACGCGTATCTTATTTTTTTGTATGTCCATTTGAAATTATTAATTTCCTTGAGGAAATCTTTAACTTTGTTTGGTATTGTATTGCAAATGACTTTGAAGATATTTATTCATATCAAAGCGTAAAGTTTGGGTATCGGAATAAATTAATGAAAATGAGGTAAAGTTTTTAAAAGGGTTTAAATATTTATCGGTATGTCATTTTATTTTTGCCAATATACTTTTTAGGGTTCCGTACCTAAAGGGTAAAAATGGGACCCTATTATTAAGACTTCCGTTCAATCTAATGTTTAAATGTTTCCTGTGGAAAGACTATCACTATTACGACGGATAAATTTCAGTACTTTTTCTAAATCAAAATAAACACGTCTAGATATGCAGTTTCAAAGATAGAGCTACGATTGTATTTTATTAAGCAACTTTATCACAAGTCGGTAACAGGACGACCTTGGGGTCATTTTATTCGGTCTTTCCTCTCCTTTGTACTTCGGGCCAGTGACCATTATCTAATCCGTGCCTCGGGAAGTACGTTAAACCGTGTTTATAATTGAAAAGTTAACAGTCGCATCAGTATGAATCCAACCTCAAAATAAACAGGACGAAATTACCAACAACCTGGGTCCTAATGATGTCTAAATACGTGTTTCTGGCTTAAAATAACCCATAATAAAGATAAAAATAAAACTGGACTGCTGGAGGGTCGTTTCCCTTCTGTTTAACATGAATATATCCGACCAGTAATAAAATCCTATCGTTTGAAATCCAAATAAATTGAAAGGCGAACTAACATATATTTTATCCTGTTTCAGAGGTAGCAGCTAATAGAAATAAGAGTAAATTAGAAAAGCAACTTCGAAGTCTTTCAGAATGGATGGATTTATCAATATAATAAGTTGTTCCGGTGTGTCTCTACTGTTGAATTATTAGTGTGATGTGATATGGTTTGTGTTTTTTTGTATTTTCTTACACTTTTGTATGGTGTGGTGTGCAGTAAAGAGTTTTCCATATATTTTATCTTCTGTGTATATATCATTGCTTTGACAATTACCCTGAATTGTACGAGAAATAAGAGCACGGCGCTGAGGTGACGCGTCGCGCGTCTGAAACTAGAGTACAATGGTAATTGTCTGCAAAGGGCAGAACGGTTTCACGCGAAACAACGTGGGCAACCTATCGTAAACCGTAGTTCCTTGTTAGGGTCAGCGCACACGAACACTCGTATGTAAAAGGAAGTTTGAAAGTTGCGCTACTGGTCCCGTTGCCCAACCACCAGGAGAAGAGGTAAGGCGCAAACCCTTACCAACATAACCGAAGTGCCTCGCCGTGGCATACCGGTATCCATAACGGATTTCCTCACGAAAAAAAAAAATTAAACAAAAAAATACAGAAAAGATGAGTACAAAATACAAATTTAGCGTGGTACTGGCATGTTATGCGAAGTGATGAAAATCATGTTACTAAAAGATTGATGAGTATGCTAGACACGAAAAAGTAGAGGAAGACCGAAGAAGAGATGGACCAAAGAAGAGATGGATGGATTATGTGAAAGAAGATACGCGTGTGAAAGGAGTGGATTGCACGTTGACAGCTAGGAGTGAATGGAAGTAGGAGGAGTGTTGTGCCGACCCAACATAATGTGGGAAAAGGGCAGAGCAGAAGAAGAAGACGGACGGGGAAGAAGAAGAAGCAAATTGTCACCTGTACTCATTAACATAAAATGACGTCTCACAGTGCCTCCGAACAGCAATTCACCATCAGATTTGAAAGATGATGAGACAATATTTTGTATACCTAACCCTATTGGTGGATGCTACGCCCTGTGAGACCAATACGATTGTTAGTACCTTTAGTGGTTGAGCAAGATACTGAATTATTTCAACGATTTTTAAAATTTAAAATATAATGATAATTTGATTTCTCAATAACAATATAATCATCAATTATTAATTATTAACCAAGGGCCCTTAATTCCGAATTACAGCCAAATGTGTTAAGTCGTTGTGACGTGAAGGATTAACAGATATAAATTCTAAACACAACATATACTCGTACATACAAATAAATGTAATTATTTATAACATTAGTGTGATAGTGAAACAAAAAAAGAAACTAGAACTTACTAGAACACACTGAAAATGGATTTTACGAGCATCCTCAGTTGAAAAGGATATGGAGCTTAAAAGCCACCGCATTACCCCAATGCGGACCTTTGCGTGCATAATGTAAAATGCGAAAAGACAGTTTTCACTGTTCAAATTGTATATTTCTGTTCTCGGTCTAAAATAAATTGTGACGCTTTAAGTAGAAAATGGAAGTGCTTGAATTCCATTTTTCACTTATATTTTCTGAATTTTAGGCTTTTCATAACAGTTCGACTAGTAAATATTAGGTATTTTTATGCAATATGTCACTAGAGCATAAGGCGCAGGTAAATTCATATTCCACATAGCAGAAACAAGTGTTTACAAGCATTAGGAGTGAAAAAACCCTTGTTGCCATGAGGACTTAGTTTTTGTTGACCTAGTGGTATTGAAAAATGAAAATCGGGTAGCTTTCCGAATGCACTATAAAGTTTAACCCTGTAATGCTAGTGTACTGTGACTAGGGCTGTTTAGGGCTATAATAAACTTTCTTCATATTACAAATCTTTCAACTGCGCGGTAGAGAAGTACTTAATGACTCAGGACTCTATTACTTATGAGCATGATATAATCATGAGCTAAGGATTCGGAGTGTATTATGGAGTAGCCGATCAAATGTAATAATTTATAAATTGAATGTTCATCAATTTGCCATCGACCAGCAAATTCCTAACTCAATTTAAAAATGTTTTGAGTAAATGTCATTGAGTATTATAAACTCAATGATTTACGAGTATGTACAACACATAAGTAAAATCTGTCTAGCGCTTGAATATTAAAATACTAGGCAGTACTGTAAATATTTATTAAATCTTCGTCGGTATAAATGATTAAATCAACTAATGATTATGTAATTTCATTTTTGTTTTTTGTTGACCAGGCCCACTCGTGTTTGAAATAATAATATTGGATGTTTTAATTGAATTTATTTATTAGAAACGTGGACGGATGAAAAATGATAACCCATTATACGTACTATAACTTTTTTTAAGAGTTGGCACAGAATGAATATAGTATCCAAAATAAACACAATTTATTTTGGATATGCCTAGTTGAAATAAAACCATTAGGATATTGGAATGATTAAAAAAAAAACAAGGAAAACCCATGCATGTCAGCACGTACGCAATTTTGTCCCTTAACAGCCCGTAAGTTTATTCTCGATTATCACAACATAATATATAGAATATGTAGCGAAATGAAATCAAAACATCGGGAAGCCAATTACTATCAAACAGATAACAAAAACCATGAGACCCATGCGTGCCAGCACGTACGTAATTTTGTCCTTTACAAAGTACAGCGGGTATTAATGGGTGGTCCTGGTTTTAGTGCAAGGGAAGCTGGTTCCACTGACGTGTACAACACGGCTTGTATTGATCGGTCGGAACGCACGCGGTGTGCGGTCCGCGCCGCGCCGCGTCAGATCGCGCACTGATGCCCGTTGTAAGAGATGAGGCAAAGACTATTATTAGGACACAGATGCGAAATTAGAGTTTATAGTTTATACCTGTAGTAAGTACCGGTTGATGTTATGAAATAAGGAAACAGGATGCCCGTAGCCTGTTGCCTGCTGTAAAGCTCGAAAGTGCGACAGAGATTTGAACAAGAAATCTGTTTACCTTTTTTATTGCCTCCTCCTTACTGCTGAAACACTGGTTATTATTTTGTTGATCAGTCAATATGGTTAATCAAATCATCCGGTATATATTGGAACGATGTTCCTTTTCGGACGGTACGGTGTGGGGGCTAGGCGAAAGAATAATTTGTTCGAACAAGCGCCACAGAAAGCGATTTTTTAGGATGCCGTAACTACTAACTATAGTATAGTAACTGTATTTCGCCCTGACAGTGGAGGATTATCGGAAGGCGTTGACTCGACGACCGAAAGGAATTTCGTTTTTTTTTCAACAACAAATAAGACTAATACGCAAGAATTAACGTAACCACATATTATGTTCAATTCAATTTATCGTTAAAGGTATTTGTGCCAAGTTGGCACAGATTCTCAGGTTTTTGTACTCAGTAAGGACTCGTATTTAAATATTTGGATGCAATATCGGAATAATAATATGCATCCGTATATTGATTTTAATTTGTACAGCGAATAGCAAAAGGGAATGCTGATACACAGACTGTTGAATTTAATACGAGGAAGTTTTAGGCCCAATTGATTCAAGTAACGCCAACAATTAATAATAATTAATCGCTAAAAATGTCAGTCTAATCATTCAGCCCACCATATTTAACCATATATCATCACCAAGGTGAAGATTTTGTAAAGTTAGAGGCGTGTAGAGTTAAAAACCTGGTTCTACATGAGATCTTATAACTTTTTGACAGTGTCTCAGCAATTTTTTACATAAAATGTTTTCGGTGGGGATATTTATTGAATGTGCCACATCTGTTCTACTATTCTATGGCCATAAGAGAGCACATTCCGGCTTCGTTTCGGCGCATCAATACTGCTACCGGTCGGATAAACACTGCCGGCCGGCGCTGCGTTGTTTATAAATAAATGCAGTGAATTTATTATGAGCCTTTATTGATTAATGATTATATTAATAGTAGAGATCAATACAAATGCTGCACCAAAGTTAATATTAAGTATAATAGACTGTACAAGAATCTTAACGTCGTTATCGGTAAATTTCTACAAATAATATCATGGTTTATTTTCTCTATATTATGTTTGCAGAAATAGGCAATGTAGATACATAATAATATAATAGTGGTATAACTTACACTTCACAAATACAAAAAAAAATAGTTTTGGGTTAATCCAAAAGTCTTAATTTCACATTAAAATGAACTTATGAAGAGTCAGAATTTGATTTACAAAACGTAAATTTATTCGATTTTGGTGGTCAGATTCTGTTTTTGGGTAGATTGACACTAATAAAATATATTTATTGGCTTTAAATTATTGGCTTTTGGGTAGAAGAGGCCACAGCAAACTAAGCAGTGCTTCCGTTAAGATAATATGTACTTTCAGTAGCAGCCGGAAGTTGAGGAAAATGGCGGTGATCAAGCACATCCTTAGAATCTCTGTGAGGTGAGAAAATGCCACGTAGAGAGTTTTGAACTCTACATTTTCCTTTGATATAATGTTAATGATGACGAAATACGAGCTACAGTAGGAAAATACATACGAGTACGGTAAGCAGGCAGGATGTCTACTGTAATAAACATGATACTAATTGTCCTAATTATTATTAATTTATTATTACACTTCAGATTTATTACCGAAGCATGACTTCGCAGCGCTTATGCTTCTTCAAAATTTTTATGAAACGACACTTGCGTGATAGACGTGAGGTGTGTGTTAAATTAAATTTCGCTTTCCACTACTGACACCATTCACCTAACATTTCTACAACACAACTAAGAACTAGGAAAAGACATATATAAATTCCAATCCTCAGCCATCAAGCAATCATTATTCATCAAGCAATTATCATGTAGCGATATCGCAAAAAGAATGCCACTTTGCCTAGGTCCCGATGCTTAGTGAACTATCGGTTTATAATTGGGTTCACAGAATCAAAATAAAGTTTATAATATTTAACTGGAAGTTTAATTCCGTCTTCTATTAGGTACCTATACCAAATTCCTTAAAATTTACAAGGTACTTACGAAAACTGTACGATAAAAGTTACGGAGCTCAAGAGCGTTTTCATACTGCACCGAAATTATATAGGGTATTGCTATATCTTACGTACCAAAATAGTACAAGTATAGCTGCAATGGAAAGCGCGAACAACAGTTCGGCGAAATGTTAAAAGGCGCAAAACCGCGTAGGAATTGAATACGAACTTTGATATTATAATATGTGTAAGGTAACATTTGTATCATAGAAACCCAGCAGGGCGATCAACTAGAAATGTATCAATCATTAAATAACTGTAGCAATGTCAAAACACGGATGGTGACCAGTAACAACGCCTGAACGTTTTGGCATTGATACAGTTCTTTAATTATTATTGATACATTTTTAGGCGATCGCCCTGCTGAAATCCAAGCTCATCGCTAACTGGATTGCTGCAAAGATCTTTATCGCAAGATAGGCATCAGATAATACGAGTATATGACCTAGGTCACAGCTTAGATAATGATAGTTCTTAGCCTAGATTAAGAAAAACGTATGGGTCTCTTACCAACATTGCGTAACCGAATAAGCAGAGAAATGATACGTTTTGGTACATAATAATAACCACTAAAGCTTACATTGAGTTGTAAGTTGAGACTGTTGATAATTCGTAAAGCTCATGAAGATTTCTTCACGATATTCCTTCGCCGTTGGGTTGTCTCAAAGGTAACTTCGAAATCCGATGGGTGTGAGTCTGTGGGGGATTATAGTTGCATTAGACCATCCATTATATCGACCAATCGGTATGACGCTGCAGGCTTTATCTAATCTGCAGTTCATCCCTACACACCACACACGATTAATTAAAACTGACAACAATGACCGACCGCCATACACGGTCCAATCGGTATGATCCATTCGACATGATCAAACCAAAATAATTGAAATTCGATTGTGCCCTCAACGTGCCGCTCCGGCTAAATGATCCAATCGGTAGCGACAAATCGATTGGACGACAGAATGGACGGTCTTTGTCTACGCTTAGGCGCTATTAATAGGAAAAGACGGAACTTCTTCCAGCGAATGTACCATCGTATAATTTGCACAAATAGAGCTCTACCACTTTTATCAAAGTAGGCCTTTTATTCTTTGAAAACCACTTTTATGCTTCCGCCACACGAATATAGGTAAACCTAAATCGTGACGGACGTCGACTAAATACCTTATGGACGCTTATTGTTAAATAATTATGGTAATTAGCTGAGAGACTAACTCTTAAAGGGAGATTTCCGGATAGCTCTAATTTATGACCCAACCGATCTACATTTATTACCGATCGTGTTGACTGTATGGCGTATGCCATGTATAACACAAAATCCGCTCCGCCCGATCGCATAGCCAATCGCCAATTTTCGTGATATTCTAGATTCCTAATTAGGTAAGCGCAAAAAGAGTAGAACTAGTTTAGCCTAGGCAAAAAATGTCCTGAAATTGGGTATCGAGTTACATTGGCGGGAGAGAGTGTGACTGTCACTCCTTTACGTTAGTAATATTCGGTGGTTATAGTGAATAATGGACATGCAGGCATAACGCTGATGTTAGGCGTCCGATTTTATGTCGTCGATGACTGCCGTTGACCTGGGTCAGCTGATGAGGTCAATGACTCCCGGCTGGACGTGTGAAACATTTTATCCGAGCCTTCGGGATCATCGGATCCGTAAATGAGAAACCTCTATTAGCAAAAAAGAGATCTCGGTCCCTTGAGCTCTCACATAAACAGGTTAGGCTGTAGTAAACGCAAAAAAAAGAACATACAAAGTTATACAAACATTTAAATATTGGAGTCTTCTATCTATCCGTTTCTCGCAAAGCGAAAATTTGTATAAAGTTACAATGGCGAAATGAATGGTTAAATTTGTTTATGTTACTTGCGAGTTGCGTGAGACGTCAGAACTTCTATTTATAGGACGCTCGTCGAAAGTGCCATCAGCGTTTGGTGCGCTGGTTACGCCATCTATCGTCAGCTATTGAAGATCGCTACACTAGTAAGGCTGTCTTGTGAGAAATATACTAAAAAATCCTTAAAACTTTTAAGTTTTTTGATCGATTTAATTGGTATTTTCATAATTTTATTTGAAGGTTAATCTAAGTAGTTTAAAAAAATCAATATTCTGAATTGTGTCAAGTGAAAACTTTTTGCAGCGACCTCTATTACAAAATGCCGATGGCCGCGCTTTCTCAGCTCAGTTACTTAGCTCAGTAAATTCGCAAACGAAAACTTCTCAATTTCTGTCGACCTCACTGTTAGTTTTTACGTGATTACTTTTCGATAGATGGCGAGTTTAGTTGAACCTCTTCAAAGATTCGGTCTAATTCCGTTACTATGCATACGTAAGTAGCAATCGACAGTCGATGTCTGCATCGTAAAAATCGTCACTAGCGTCGTTGCTTGAACTGTTGGTCTTGTAAGACTCACCTCCATCCGGGTCCGGAGTTGACGTCGACGTCTCGTCAGAGCTCTTCGTCCGCGTCGTAGAAGTCATCCTTGCTCTCCAACGACGAGTACGATGTGTCCGGAACCAGCAGGGTCATCAGTTGTCCTGCTGACGTGTTAACACATACTCGGTCCGGGTCCGGGATGTACGACGACGAGTACGATGTGTTCGGAGCCAGCAGGGTCATCGCTTGTCCTGCTGAAGTGTTAACACTAACCTCGGACCGGGCCGGGATGTACGACGACGAGTACGATGTGTCCGGAACCAGCAGGGTCATCGCTTGTCCTGCTGACGTGTTAACACTTAGCTCGGTCCGGGTCCGAGGCGTACCATGACAAGTACGATGTGTCCGGAACCAACAGGGTCATCGCTTGTCCAGCTGACGTGTTAACACATACTCGGTCCGGGTCCGGGATGTACGACGACGAGTACGATGTGTCCGGAACCAACAGGGTCATCGCTTGTCCAGCTGACGTGTTAACACATACTCGGTCCGGGTCCGGGATGTACGACGACGAGTACGATGTGTCCGGAACCAACAGGGTCATCGCTTGTCCTGCTGACGTGTTAACACTTAGCTCGGTCCGGGTCCGAGGCGTACGACGACGAGTACGATGTGTCCGGAACCAGCAGGGTCATCGCTTGTCCTGCTGAAGTGTTAACACTTACCTCGGTCCGGGTCCGGGGCGTACGACGACGAGTACGATGTGTCCAGCACCAGCAAGGCTTATCCTGCTAATGTGTTATCACTTACCTCGGACCGGGTCCAGGGATAACGTCAACGAACTCGTCGTCCGCGTCGTAGAAGTCGTCCTCGCCCTCCGACGACGAGTACGACGTGTCCGGCACCAACAGGGTCATCGCTTGTCCTGTTGCAAAAGAAAAAAAATGGATGATGGGTACAAACATATAAAATACCGCATTTTCTTGCCTTCTATAGACCTCCTAGCCCTTTCCATCCTTAAGCCTTGTAACTTGCCTTGCTCACTATAATTATTTCAAGTTACTCACTAGGTGCATCGATATGTTCTAGCGGTGTTATGGGCAAGGAGGGAGTGGACAATTCTCGACATTCCGAGCCTAACTCTACACGCGGCGATAGATCTGTAACAATGGAAAATGAACTTTAACCTAAGAATAGCTCACCAGCTACTGATCTAAAATATCAATTTATTCATAAAAATCATAAGAGGACTTTGCAAGAAGTCAAGGACTTTAATAAGTATAAAAGTTTTAGCGCTCGGCGGGATTTGAACCCGCATCTCCCAGCTATCGCGCCTGGATGATCTACCAATTGGGTATTACACTAGTTTTAAATATGATAAAAAATATTAATTTGTATAAACTAGGATACAAAAAAATATTAAAATGAAACGAAGATTGACAAAGATACGGGCATTTTAATTTTGGAGTGGGAGGGTTCTCTATCCTACGCCACGGTATTTTTTGACACTTTGTTTAATAAATCAAAAACTATCGGGCTAAAAAATAAATACAATTTGGTTTTAGAATACACTAGTAACGCCCTTTCATATGATACCCCACTCAATATTGTTATCTCATTTTAAAATAACAATATTAAGTGGGGAGTAATTTCATATCGATATCTTTAATAGTTACTGAAATAAACACAGACAGACAGACGGACAAAAAAGTGATCATTTAAGGGTTCCGTTTTTATCTTTTGAGTTACGGAACCCTAATAAAAATGAAAATGTATGATGCACTGACAGTTTTAAAACGCTGTTGTGGCCTTGTCAACATAAACTGGTTCTCTGATCTGTGGTCGTGGCCATGCAAACGATGCGCCATCTGCCCCCTGATTGCGTAAGAAAAACATATTCATCGTTATCGTAAACGCTAGCGAATTCTGCCCGCTGATTGGGTTCCTGAACCTATAAACCTATACCTTTGAACGAGCAATTCTTGTATATATATTTCTATATAATCCGAATCTCGGAAACGGCTCAAACGATTTTCATGAAATTTAGTATACAGGGGGTTTTGGGGGCGATAAATCGATATAGCTAGGATTAATTTGTCAAAAATGTCAGAAAATGTCGAATTTACCAAAAAAATTACCCTGCTGCCATCTATTGGTGGACAGATATACTACCGAACAAAGCTCGGTCACCCAGATATTTTGCGTTTATGACAGCTATGAATACGTTTTTCTTACGCAATTAGGGGGCTGGTGTGATAAAATGTCAGCAAGTATCCCCATTGTGAAAACGTCTTACCTTCTTTGATATGTGTTTGCGAAGGATTTGTTGGCCCCTGGTACACGCCATTGACTGGATTTACTGTATTCTGAAAATTGTATAAGAAGTTTAGATACACATAACACGTTAAAAGTGTTAACAAATGTTTAGGAGACGTGATTGGCCAGAGAGACTTGATGTGTTTATCTCTGGCCAATTACGTGTTACCTCAGGTCGATCGTTAAAAAACGAGGTCTTAGAAGAAATATTATGTGATTTTTCTGAACTGTACAAAATTTTGTGTGAACATGTCTTGATTTATTTTGGTTGTATAAATTGTACAAATAAAAATGAAGAGTACCTTCGCAATTTGAAGTAGCACTATGGAATGTTTTATGTTATCCAACATTGCCTGCAAAGAAAATAAGATAATAACATAATGGTATGTTGGAAAAAAAGATTTAGTATTCTATGAAAAAGCTCTGCTAGAAAGATTAAAAAACAATAAAATAATCATACAGTAGCTATTATGGTCAGTAAACAGTTTAATTTTTACTTGTTTTGTTGTTAAGTATATTATAGATGTCTCTATCAGCAGCTGCAGTAGTCATGACATAATTTCGATTCGATTCGCTCAATCGAAATTAAAAAAATATGTGATATGAAAATAAAATAGAATGACAATATATAAGGTGTTTACAAAATTACTGCCACCGTTCCGCGAGGTGATTGTGTCACATACACACTTCAATAGTGAAGAAATCTCAGTCCCCGGACTCAATAATATTATTTATTTTTAATTAAAAATTTTTAACACAGCATCATGTTGCATAAGCACGTCCATCAGTCAAGCTTATTTTACAATAATCCAAGGTCAACGCTCTTGGTCTACGGTCAAGGTCAACACTGAACACTTACGTATGCTCTGATGTACGTGCTTATGCAAGATGATGCGATGTCTTAATAATTTTTAATTAAAAAATAAAATATTTTATTGAGTCCGGGGACTGAGATTTCTTCACTATTGAAGTGTATATGTATAACACAATCACCTCGCGGAACGATGGCAGTAATTTTGTAAACACCTTATATATACAATCGTAATAAATAACTAGTATTTATTACCCCCCTTGGGTTTACGCAAATCAAGCAGGAGCCAAGCACGAGCCGAACACAATTCGTGTAGTGTGGACTGACTTACAAGCCTCGAACGAGCGCGCTATGGCGTTTCACCTGCTGACAGTTTTTTGACTAATACAAAAGGATTGGAGGATAGTGATCGTTGTAGGTTCGTTGTACGTCCACACTTAACGCCGCGAACGATGAAGCGAAATGGCTCCGCTTGTGCTTCGCTTCTGCTCGGTTCGTCTAGCGTAGACCCACCTTTAAATTGATCGTGAAGGCTGTCTCATTCTCATACATTTTTAATTTCGTTGACAATCGCTTTTTGTTTCATGCGATTCTGCAGGAGTGAAGCAGTATAGCAATATTGTTTTAAAGTGTTTGCAAAGGGGTGGGGAGCGTCTTCGTGGGTTGAATTACTTATAGATTCAAAGTAGTAGGTACAGTACAATATTCGTGTACGTAGTTTCATACTGTGGTGTTACTTACGTTAGAGTGATCTAATATGACTTGTCCTTTATTCTTGTCTTGCGGCTCGGGCAGCTCTGACACTCTTGTTGTCATTTTCTGCAAAGATAGCAAACATTATACCTTAGTATCAACATTTCAGATTGAAGTGTGTTGTTTAATTTAATGGCCCTAGCGGACTCTCGAACCGAATCGTGGGAGGATACTTGTAAACGGCGCTTTTCCCAGGCCGGAATGCTGCTTGAGCTCCCTCCCAAGTTTATTTCTCTCCTAGGTAAGATGCTACCATCACGACCTGTCACGAAGAGCTGCTGAGTTCGTCAGATCTACTGATGCTCGCCGTGAGCACCTCCTCCCGGGATTCTGTTATTGCGTACTTCTTTCGAGCCGCCCCACCAGCTCATGTGCCACGCGTTGCGCTTACTCTCGCAGTCCATGAATGTTCGCCCCTGACGAAACGAGGTCTCGGTAGTACAGAATTGTAGACGTTATACTCACAGCAATAAGGTCTATCATGATCTGCAGGTACGCGTCCGCCTCCGAGATGCGCCGCTCGAGGTCGCCGTGGCGGTGCGCGGGCGCGGGCACGCAGCGCGACCAGCGCTCCCGCCGCCCGTGGCGAGCGATGGTGTCTTCCAGCGCGCGCACCCAGCGCTCCCGCTCCGACCCGTCTCGCGCCTGCAGCGTTGAAACGAGACAACAATAACAAACATATCGTAGTAACCCCAATAAATAGCGGGAGCAATGGAGATGCTATACGCTGCAGCCTTAGCCATATGACTTATCTACGACCGTCATAGTAGTCTGCTGTCTGTCGATCGCTCATTCCATATCTAAATGTAAAGAAATTAAAAAATATTTGAGGAATGAGAAAGACGGTTGACCACTATAAGTCACTTGATTTTTCGATCGGTCAAAGTGATTTTTCGAAGTGTCAAAAGCCAAGTCTCATTTGGTAAGGTTTCTCATTTTGGGAGGTGGTCTCATTGTGTGTGTCAACAATCTATTCTAGTAAGAAATTCGAATCACTATAATTTGACCTTTCAACAGTAACTCAATCAACAGAGTACACACAATAGACTCGACGTCGGCAGATGAAATTACGAATTAGTATTCCGGTCGAGGATTGGAAATGTTTCCGCTTGTGCTCATTGCGAGAGAAAGGATTCTGTGATTCATCCTACGAGACGCCGCTATAAGATCCGAAGCGATATGCCAAACAAAACGCCCCGTGCATTCCAAGCCACCTGACTAATGGGGCAATCTTTACGCAAACATGGTAGAGATTTATTTTTACCCAGTACAAGTTAGTACTTGACTGAGATCTCACCTGATGGTAAGTGATGATGTAGCCGAAGATGTTATCGTACTAACTCGGAAGGGGACTGTAATCTTCCCTTCTAAGGGTTCTACACAGTTTCGCACGCTGTGGATGCAGTCTTTGCTGGTAAGGTGCTAACCAGAGCAAATTTAAAAGTTCTAAAGCCAGTAGCGGGAATCGAACCCGCGACCTCCCACTCCAATAAGAGTGAATCACTATTCACTTCGCCAGGGAGGTCGTCAAAAACTTTATCGGTCCGATATCGGTACAAACCTACCGGCTGCAGCTCTAAAACGATATTACGATCGAAGACGTGAATGGAAATGTGATCTTGTAAGGGTTCCTTTTTTTTCTTTTGAGGTACGGAACGCTAAAAATAGAATTCGCGAAAGTCACGTGATCAATTAAGCTATCATTTTCATATTTTTTTTAGAATATGGTTTCATTTCTATTCCTTTCATCTGGTTGCTATGTTATGTAGCTAGAGCTCCTGTGCCAACATTGAATATCAGTTACAAACGGCCTTTTTGCCAAAGTGCAAAAAGGTGGTATGGATCTTTTTCTCTAATACTTATATCAAATCTCGTGCCAATTTTTGTTACCAAACTCGGCTGGTCTGCGAGTAGATCGCACACTATTTTTTATATCCATAATGACAAAACAACGTTTGCCGGGTCAGCTGGTATTTTATACAAGCGTCACCTGGAAGTGGAAAGTCTTGTGGTCGACGGTGATGGTGAAGGTGGAGTCGTCCTCGTCGTCGATGCCGATCACCGCCGCGCGGAGCCGCACGCAGCCTCTTCTCACGCCGCGCGTCATCTTTTCTTTCGACTGGAAACAGAACAAAGAATATTATAAATAATAAATAAATAAATTTAGTAAATATAAATTTATATAGAGGACAACATCACATACATTGCTCCGATCCCATAGTAAGTAGCTTATGCACTTGTGTTATGGAAATCAGAAACAACGAAGGTACCACAACACCACGAGACAATGTAGAAAAGTTATTTTTCTACATTGCCCCGACCGGGAATCGAACCCGGAACCTCAGAGATGGCGGCACCTTGAAAACCAGCACGCTAACCACTCAACCACGGAGGTCGTCATTATGAGTAATATAATTTGAAGAGTAATAATATTTGAAGGTATCTCCAGGTTCTCATCATCAGATCATGCCCCGGTGACCATGGGAACATCTGGGAAGTTTACCCTTTCAAACAAAAAATAATTTTTCCAAATCATGGACGACGGTATAATAATATAACTTTGGAGCCCCGTTTCACCCTTAGGGGATGAATTTTGTAAAGTCCATTCTTAGTGCACCCCCAGTCCCCATAAGGAACCTGTGTGCCAAATTTTCAGTCTCCAGACCCAGCGGTTTGGGCCGTGCGTTGATATGTCAGTGAGTGAGTGAGTGAGTCAGTCAGTATCTTTTATATATTTAGATTTTTCAGTAAATGTTGTTATAGCGGCAACAGAAATACATCTGTGAAAATTTCAAGTGTCTAACCACCGTTTTATACATTTAGCCTGGCAACAGACGGACGGACGGCAAAGTCTTAGTTAGGGTCGCGTTTCTTACCCTTTATAGCTTGACCGCTATAAACTTCGCCTTCCAATGGTCTGCGGGACGCGGGGCGAGGGTGCGATTGGCTATACACGATACGATGTAATGACTCGCATCTTGAGAATTCGCCTATGGTATTTTCTTGAGTATGTATCATTATCCACGTCGCAAGATTAACATTATCGTGTGTAGCGTAATTTACGTCAGTCACTGACAGCTGATTAGTTGAGCGCACTGATCCCTATTCTATGGATCCACAGTGAACCTAGCCTGAATTGTATAGAATGTTTAATCCATAGAATAGAGATCAGTGGTTGAGCAGCTCCCGCCCCGCGTTCCGCAGACCATGGGAGGGCCAAGTTTATAGTGGTCTAGCTATAGGTACAGAAACCTTAAAAAAATAAGGCGCAATCTCGCACTGAAGTAGTGCAAATACAAAAAATCCTTTTTCCGTACGAGATGTCTCACGTCATAGAGCTTAGAGCCTCTTCCTTTTCATTTAATTCCTCCGCATTTTGTAACCCACAATTATTAGTTTATGTAATACAATGCAATAAACAATAACATAAATAATACAAGCAGGACATGGATCGGGCGGGAGTTGACCTTTTGCTGGCATTATTCTGTTTTATGATAATGCCGAACGAAATGCCGTATAGCGGCTGTGACAATAAAGTATGCAAATACAGGCGATTACTCGGAGAAAGCTTTGGAGTGTATGGGTCGCCATCGTTTTTACTTAAGGGGGATGGGTACCATCCGAGCGCGAAAATTTAAAGGAGAATGCCGATCCTTGTATGAAAATTGGGCTATACCTTGCGTCTTAACCAAATTATCGGTAAAACATTAGAAATATTCTCAATATTATGTAAAAAAAGATAAGTAAGATATTAACAGGGAAATTGTAATAATCTGATTTTCTAAGTGCTTAATTTTCTTAGTTTATAAGTGGCATGGCGGTTCCACATGTTTTGAAACGTTTAATTACTTTTTTTTACAATACTTTTGAACCCCTTTTCACATTTCACTAACATACATATATGCAATATTGAAATTTGAAAGACGATTCTTCATGCACGCGTGCTTGAGACGCAGAGTGACGCAAATCTAGCCCATTTTCTGGCATTCTCCTTTATTTAGTTTTTCGCTCATGGCGGGCTATTTACATCGAAGGCTCATGGCAATAAGTTTTGCGGGCACAACATTTATGTTTTTAATAAAAACTGCTTAACGCATACGCATTTACTTCATATTGGTTCCCGATAGCTCGAAATCTGGGAAACTGCAAAAAATTATCTTTCGGGAGTAGCAAAGTTTCTATTAAAAACATGTAGATGCATAAATAGTAGGTCCGCAAAATGCATTGCCATAAATCTACAATGTGTAGTTAGTCTAATATTTGCGAAAAACTAAATAAAATTTGAATTTCGCGGGCTGGTAGGGCCGAAACACGTTAAGTTTTTTTTTGGACGGGACTCTGGTCCATTCCTTTATATTAAAGCTAGAAAAATAATCGGCCAAGTGCGAGCCGGACACGCACACGAAGGGCTCCGTACCATTATCTATACATATATAACGTAGCGAGAGGCAGAAGCCAGAGCCCAGAAGACCCATTTACCTACTTACAACTTCTACGAGCTGAGGGATGTGTCTACTGGATCAACGACCAAAAACGAGCAAAAATCACGTCTGTTGTATGGGAGCCCCCTTTAATCTTCATTTTATTCTATTTTTTACTATTTGTTGTTATAGCGGCAACGGAAAGACATCATCTGTGAAAATTTCAAGTGTATTACGGTTAAAGAGATATACAGCTTGGTAACAGACGGACGGACGCACGGCAAAGTCTCAGTAATAGCACAGTTTAAAGATATTGTCCTACAACACCGTAGTAGAGTCCCGTATTTTACCTTTTGAGTACGGAACCCTAAAAAGGGATTGAGACGAGACGGCCATTAGATTGATGAATAATATCATTTGTTGCACAAAACCTAACAAAGATCAACCCGTATAACTTATGAGCATAATAGAGTAATGCACTGTATAGTAAATAGGCATATTTCCATTAGCAAAGGTGTCTTCACAAGTAACATACCTATTAGATTCCCGTATAGTTAACCGGAACAAATACGAGCCTTCTCGTAAGGTTAGTGTTGTGACAATGGAGACTGTTATAAGAGCCTACAACAATGTGTTCTACGAAAGAGCAGGTATTTCAGTATTTATACGACAGTGTTGTATAAAGTTGTGTCGCATTTTTAGCATGCAGATAATAATTTAAATCAATTAAAGCACACTAGCTGTTGCCCGCGGCTCCGCCCGTTGAATTTCGTTTCGATCTCCCGTGGGAACGATGGATTTTCCGGGATAAAAAGTAGCCTAAGTTTTAATCCGGGTTATAATCTGTCTATGTTCTAGATTTCAGCCAAATCGGTTCAGTAGTTGCGGCGACAAAGAGTAACAAAGATCTATCAATCCATCCATCAGGCGCCCATCCATCCATACCTACAAATTTTCTCGTTTATTTAGTACCTAGGATATGAAGGGAAGGGAAGAAGAATGCTTGGCCTGTGTCTAGGTGCTAGATAGGGCCCAATATCAGCAAGTGAAGAAGTAACCATTGACTAACTGTGGTAACTATGGGTGTAGCTAACATAGTTAAACCGGTGTGGTGAACTTCAAAAGATGTATCTAATATCTGGGGACACGGTAGTGTCCCCGCCAAGACGAGCCAAGCGAAGCGCGAGGGCACTACCTATCTTTTCTCGAAGTGTTTCGCCGTATTTTTAAACCCTTATAACTTAGGCCTGAATTATTTCAGATAATCAAAATTCTCGGAAAAT
This sequence comes from Coenonympha glycerion, assembly GCA_963855885.1. Taxonomy (NCBI): domain Eukaryota; kingdom Metazoa; phylum Arthropoda; class Insecta; order Lepidoptera; family Nymphalidae; genus Coenonympha; species Coenonympha glycerion. The sequence goes on from OY979646.1 coordinate 2,604,119, forward strand.
GATGTCGCCAGTGAACTTATTAAACCTATAAAGTTTCAATTTTATAGGTCTTATACTTTAGATTTTATTGACGTCTAAAAAACCCAAATTTCGTCACTGACTGACTGACTGACTGACTCACTGATGATCATCAAAATTCCTAGGTACTTCCTGAAGACCTAGAAAGCTGAAATTTGATATATAAGCTAGTACTAGCACACAACCAACAAAAAAATTCCAAAAGTTGGAAATTTAACCCCCCAACCCCTTAAAATAGGGGATGGAAGTTTGTATGAAATTACCGCAAATATTGATGCTAGAGGTCTCAAAATTGATATAGGGACTCTTTGTAATAAACAATTAAATACGTGTTTCAGGATTTTTAGTTAATCACCCCACATCCATAAAATTAGGGGGTTGGAAGTTCGTATGGGGTTTCCCATTCCTAGGTACTTCCTGAAGGGTAGTAATAAAACGAGTGACTGTAAATTACAGTTCTAAGTGTCAAAATTAATTAATTTGGGTTATAGAATTACAAAGTGAGCGACTGACTGCGAGTGACGAGAAATCAACAGAACAGCAACTTACAAACATTAATTTGAGTTACTTAAAATACAAAATGAGCAGCTTCATAATATTTGAGCGACCTAATATTTGTTTGAGTGTCAACGTTACGTCCTGCATTTTTTTCAATATTTGGCAAATGTATTTTTTATACTGAGCGGCATTTTATCTTAAATGAAGTGTTTCGAATACAAAAACCACTTTGAAAAATACACTAATGAGCAGAGTATAATGAGCTCACATTTAAAAAATAAAAATAATATGAAATAACTATTTGAAGAAACACTATTTTATTAGTTGAGAAATTTTATTATTGAAATATAAGGGTAATTAAATAAAACAATGTACTCCGTAAAAATAAAGTAATATGCATGCATTTATTTCAATCAAATGAACAAAAAATAAAATAAGACGCTTCAGTCAACTAAAAAAAAAACTTCTTATTAATACTAAGAAACATTGATAGGTATGAGGAGCCCTACTACTCATCGTCACTGGTAAATAAGTGCTGGCTTGGACTTAGTGGGCCGGCCTCGTTTTTTTTGAAATTAAAAAATCTTCACCTCTTCTCATTTCTTGTCTTTAATCTTCTTAAAGGCCAGTCGACGGAGCCCCGCTTCGCGGGGCTCCTATTTCTGGGTGGTCGTAAAAGAAAATAACCACTCAGAAGGATCCTCTTCGTCACCTAACCCAGCCGAGTCGGGGTGCCCTCAAGTCCCGAGCTCGCTTCGCTCGCTCCTGGACCCTAAGTCGTTTGTGCAGTGATTTACGAAAGTTAGTGACAGTGTGATACATACAAATCTTTCGTAAAAATATTAGCAAACTGGCAAAAAATACGTAAACATAACCTAAAAAAATGTGATTTATAATAATAATTTTTCTTATTATTTCTCGTTAATTTGAGTTATTTACGAAAGCTAGTGACATTGTGAAGTGTATTACATAAAAAACTTTTGTCCGCAGCCCAACTCACCTGACTGCAACGATTCGTCGCCCCGCCCCCATTCGAATTCGCGCGCATTTTTAAATCTGTAGTTTTCATTAAAAAAGCGTATCAAAATAAAAAACATAAGCCCTCAAATAGAATATCAGTAACCAATAATCATTAATAAAGCAGCTTACAAAACTTTGCTCAAAGTGAACTTTTTAGTAGTTCGCTAAGTATAACCTCACTTAGAAAAATCGAATCTATCTTAATATTGAAGTTGCCCTCTCTGTATTTTCCAGTCGCTCACTTAGTAATGAAGTCGCTCGGATAAAATTTTAATATCTGAAATGGATTTATCACAATCCACTTTTTGTAAGCTCGTTCTGGATTTTATTATAAATCAATATTCGTCGTCAGTTTAGTTAATTTTTCGCTTACTCAAATTCATACCGCTCAAGTTATTAAAACAGTATGTCATCATCAGTCGCAAAGTTTTTTTTTGTTCGCTCGTTTTATAATTCCCCCTTCCTGAAGACCTAGAAAGCTGAAATTTGGTATATAAGCTAGTATTAGCACACAACCAACAAAAAAATTCCAAAAGTTGGAAATTTACCCCCCCAACCCCTTAAAATAGGGGATGGAAGTTTGTATGAAATTACCGCAAATATTGATGCTAGAGGTCTCAAAATTGATATAGGGACTCTTTGTAATAAACAATTAAATACGTGTTTCAGGATTTTTAGTTAATCACCCCACAACCATAAAATTAGGGGGTTGGAAGTTCGTATGGGGTTTCCCATAAGTATATAGGTATAATAAAAACTTAATTTCATGTTAGATATCTGCTAGTAATGCTAGTAAACATATGGAAAACACGTAAATTTTTCCACTGATTCCAGTGCCCAAGCGGCCAAGCGTCCAAGTGCCCAGTGCCACGTGCCCAGTAATATTACACGTTTCAAGCCCAAGTTCCAAGCATTTCATGTTTAACGAGCCGAGTTTCACTGCACGTCGAGTGACCATGATCCAGTGCTCAGTGACAAAAACCCACATTGAGCCGAGTGCCCAGTGCCCAGCGTGAGCTGTCGAACGTGCCAAGCGTCAAATCTGATTTTGAATAGCGTTATATAGCGCTCAAATACCTGCTTAGTGCCCAAACGCACGGATTTAAGTTAATCCGATGCTTAAAAGTGGGTTAAAATCACGTTCAAAAATTTCGTTACATACCTACCTACGTAGAACTACAAGAACCAAGTAGGCAGGTACTAAGTTCTCTCATTTAAATGGCAGACTGCACTCGGACAAAACTTAAAAGTATCGTCTAGTGACGACCCTGTGGAAACGCACGTGTGGATTATTAAAAAAAATCGTCCAGTGACTTAGCGCAAGCGAGTAGGTATTTTCAAAAATTATATTAATTATGCCCAATGCCCATGCCCGTATAGAAAGACTTGCAAGTTCAGAGCTGGGAATTTTGTTCTTGAAATATTGCTCCGGGTGATTTTGCAATGACCTTGGGCCATTAACGCCGACATCTATTTCCATGTAGATAGCGTAAGTAGGTAGGTAGTTGCTGAAATATTCTATTGTTTGTGATGGACGGACGGACGGACGGAGGAAGTCTCAACATAAAGTTTGCATTTTTAACATTTTAATATACGAGTAGAACTCTAAAAAAAAGGGCCACGCGCAGTCATACATTATAAAGTATAAATAATAGACACTGTAGGTATGCATCTTGTATTTGATAAATATTTTCCATGGAATTATAACGAAATTCTTACTATTTTCAAGTATATTTTATAAGTTAAGGCCAATACTCGTTAACTCGTTACTTAACCGTGATAGTTTTCCTTAGTTGAACTTCAATAGCACCCCAGACCAAACTAAAAAAGATAAACGAGAAGATAGGTAGTGTGGGCTATAAAAAAGGCACCTTTGATGCGCAAGAAATATAAAATACATATTCTACAAATAAGGAAAAAAATAAACTAGGTGAACCAAGGAGGGTTCCCTCATTTAAATGATAGAGGGGGGGGGGGGGGGGATATTTGATTCGGACAAATATCCACCTTGCAATGATATTCAAGAAATACACTAAAGAAAAGGAAATTAACCAAATAAAAAATATAGTCGTAAACAACTTACAAAAAGAAGTGAAATCCCAGCAAAAACATTTTCATGTAAAATGTTGCCAAGACGAGAACATGTGGCTCACACTATCAAAAAGTTATCAGATCAAATGTAGAGCATGACTTCTAACTCTACACGCCCTAGCTCTATAAATCCTAACTTTATAAACTCTACACTTTAGTCAAAATATATTATGTCTTGGCTGTTTCGTTACTGTCACATGGGTGTAAAGTAAAAATATTATTCACTGAAAGTCAGTGAATAATATTTTTACTTTTCTGTACTTTTCTGATATACAATACCTAGTTTCTGTAGTAACGATTATTTATTAGATAGGTATTGAGTCTCCTCAGAAACTGCACTTAGGTTTTACTAACTGCATTGGTTTCAAATACTTCATCACACTTTGCAAAAGTGTGTTCCTTTGCTTTAGAGGATATTTTTAATAAATGGAAGTTTTTTCCCATAACAATGGTGATACCATTTAATTTTAATGTGAAATTTCTTGAATTTTGCATGGTCCATTATGCCACTTGCAAAACTCTATTAGAAAAGTACTGAACAGTGAATAAATTCTTCACTTTACGCCCATGTGACGGTACCGAAACAGCCAAGACATAATATATTTTGACTAAAGTGTAGAGTTTATAAAGTTAGGATTTATAGAGTTAGGGCGTGTAGAGTTAGAAGTCTTGCTCTACATTTGATCTGATAACTTTTTGATAGTGTGAGCCACATGTTCTCGTCTTGGCAACATTTTACATGAAAATGTTTTTGCTGGGATATTAATATCTGGGTGCTAATAGATGGCAGCAGGAGTCATATTTTTTTTTTTTGGTAAATTTGACATTTTCTAAAAATGAATCCTAGCTAGATCGATTTATCGCCCCCAAAACCCCCTGTATACTTGAAAATCGTTCGAGCCGTTTCCGAGATTCAGATTATATAGAAATATATATATATATACAAGAATTGCTCGTTTAAAAGTATAGGATTATCAAAAATGGATTAGGAGACAAGGTACTCGTAGCTAAATCAATTGATTCATCATTCACGCACAGGCACAAGTATCTGCAGTGCAGGGCCTCTGTAAATCAACAAATACCTAGCCATATAGTTTTGGCAGGAAGGGACTCGCACTTGACCGATATTCTTTTTGACCTAGAGCCTTTATGGGTACACTGACGCAGTTCTGGTGACAATTATCAGGCAGACGAATTGATGGAGTAGCCTTAGATCGTATCCACACGAAAAATTACGTAAATCACGAACAATATGGTGATCGCGCACTGCAAATAATTAAATTATCCGCTCTCTTATGAGGCAATGTTGCAAGTAGTGATGCACTTGCAGTTTGCACATTACGCGATGTCACAACACGGTTGAAAGGTTAACCGCACTCGCGTCGCAGTCGGTGTCACCATTGATGTATTGCGATAGAATAAAAAACATATTAGTATTTAGTATAGACTACTAGCAGTTATTAAATTAATAGTCAGGAAACATTCTTACAAACATAATCTTCTAGAAATAATCTTTTGTGGTTGCGTTATGAGTTGGATCCTACGCAGAACACATTTTCGGGTGTCGATAGACGCGGGGAATGAGAAGGCGAGATGCGAGATGTACCAAAACCTAAGATAAAACCAAAACGGATACCCGCCATTTTGGGTCAGCTTAATTGTAGGGAACTAAGCGTCAACGATTTTAATTTCGACTTCGATTTCGGTAGCGATATCGATTTCAATTTCGATTTTTTTTTTATTCAAGCACAAGTTATGTTATGGAATTTTCTGTAAGCTAAAAACTGCCTAAGATGGAATTCTGCCCCAAAATACCCGAGAAAACACATTCTTTAATTTGTTTTTTTTTTTTAATTCCCACAACTGTATTGAAAAGCGTCGTGTGATACACGGGTGTGTAGGTAGTTGCAAACCCGTGACACTGTCATTAACAAGCCCGAGCAAAAGACGAGGGTTTGTCAATGACAGTGCTCATTTGCAAAAACCTACTTATCACAATGTACTATTGTAACACGATGTAACAGATCATTTGGTTTCAGATCCTCGCGTCCAAGACTGGTTATTAATGACGTCACCTTGGCCGCTTGTATCCATCATCGCTACTTACTTGGCCGTGATCAAGCTTCTACCACACTACATGCACGACAGAAGACCTTACGACCTGAGGACGATCATCAAATGGTACAATGTGCTTCAAATTGTGGCCAATGCTGTCGTTACTTGGGGCGTAAGTACTCATTTTAAAGCTGGGTATACCCATAGAAAAATGTAGTGCTCACCCCTAGTGTTTAACGTGCAATTTACCAACATTGTGAAGGATTTTATTAGTTTGACTGCTTTGTGTGTAAATACTTAGTTAAGAAGACAAATACTTTTTTCTGCCTACTTTTCAACATACTTGAAAGTCTAAACATTTCAAAAACAACCCTTAGTATAATAAATTAATATTATATGAATATGAAAATTAGGCTGGGTAGGAGTTATCTACATTTTTTTAACCCAGCAGAAACCGTGCTGTGAAAAAAATATAACGTAGGTTGTTGCAAACATTATTGTTCTTTGGTCTGTCATACCGCATAATTGACAGACATGCAGACATCTCGAACCAACCAACAAATCAATGAACAAACTAACAAAAACAATTTGCATTTAAATATATAAGTGGGGTTGTGTGGACGCATTGCGATCAAGCATAGCATTGTAAATCCAAATCCAATAAGTAAAGGGAAATTGCACAAGTGACTTGACATTTGGATATGAAAGGCATGGCTAGTTAGGCGATCTACTTCTAGATATTAATGTGATTGTGAAGCCTGGGCACAAAGGCGTCCTTGCTCAATAGATATGTTACGGAAGAAGCCATAAAACTTATTTGGAAGTTTTCATAAAATTTTGCTTACTGAAAAATTTGTAACTCAATCGTAAATGAACGTTAGCTCTACGATTAAGTTATCGAAAAAATATTCAAATTAAATGACCACGTTCTGAAACAGATCAATTTTATTTTCTCCTTTTCACGTTTAGAAATCATAGGACTTTTCTTTCTTTATGATTATAGCAGATATAAGACAGAGTCTTGTCCTTTCGATTCCTAACTTTTAGTTACTGGATCATTTGTTTATAGCGACGTTAAAAAATTGTATGCAGATTTTTTTTTGTAATTGTTTTTAATTTGATAAAGTACAATGTAACCATGTTCCAGGTATGTATGTACACAATGAACAATGTAGTAGATACATGCCCTGCATAATTGGCATAGAGCGTAGAGCCGTAGACATACTTTCAATTTGCCCAACAAGTACCAATTTATTATTATTTTTTGGGACTTTATAACTAAGGGAAAAATAAAATTCTGTCGTTTCTACTATGAGCTTTCCAGCTATTTTCCGACATTGTAGCCTGTAGGAATATAAACGTATCTATGATAATAACATCAAGATGAGCCCATCCGAACATTTTACGTAAACCTTCTTCATACAAGAAAATGTAAAGCCATGTGTCGAAACTCCTGCGAAATACTGCGTAGGCTTACAGCTTACCTACTGAGCTTACTACTGACGCCGGAGGGGGGGTTTTGGTCCCATAAACTGGCGACATTTTTGTGCGCGGTCCGCCGGGTCTATAGTATAGTTGTTCACGTTATTTACAGATTAACTTTCTACCGCTTACTATTAACATTTTATTAATCCTTGTAGATAATGACTTCTGGCTGGACAACGACCTACCACTTCGGCTGCATGCTACCAGACTACTCAATGAACCCAGAAGCGTTGCGAATGCTCCGGTTCCTCTGGTGGACAATTATCTTAAAGCTGATGGAACTGTTCGAGACGGTGTTCTTCCTGCTGCGGAAGAAACACAGGCAGGCGTCGTTTCTTCACATCTACCATCACGTTAGCACGTTGGTTATTATTTGGTCCGGAGTCAAATACGTTGGAGGTGGGTAAAGGCCTTTTTTGCTTAGTTTTGCTCGTATTATAAAGAACGTTCGAAAAAGCTGGCCACAGAGTAGCGAAGAAGAAACCCTATTATCGTCTTTTTTCGTAGCATCCCTTGAACCTCGCAAGGCTAGGCTTGAACGAATGAATGGGACGCCTCCATAGTTTAGATATCTCATGCTTGAACCTGAGAAGACATACATATTATGTCTAGGAGTAAAACGTAAATTATGATTATGATTCATATTGTACGGAATATTACAATGTCGACCTCTACTAAGCTCTACGTTACAAATTCTGAGGGGAAAGTATAATGTCATACAGGTTGTGAAAATAGGTTGAATTATTGCACATTTCGTTGTTAGTACTGAGCAACACCTACAAATAAAACCATAATACTAAGGTAGTTTGAAACAAATAAGGCTTTATGTCTCTGTCGTTAAGTACTCAAATAACAGAAGCGGAAAAACGGGCTCTGCTTTTCTAATATTTATAGACAGCCGTTCATACTCTTCTTTTTGGAAAGCAATCATGACTGTAGAGGTCAAAGGTGGAGGGCGCTTGTCTAGAATAAGCTTACAGCCTATTTAAACACTCTTTGAAGTCATCACTATTATAATTAGCTGGAAACACGTAAGCTGGAAATTGGAAGGAATAATAAGGAATAAGGATGCCACTTCTCTCGGTGTCTTGCAGGTCTGTGGTAGAAAGTTCAAGGAGGAACAAGGTTATGGAGTCGCCCTCAGTACATCTTGTAAAAATCCGCTAAACAGGTGTTGTAGCTGTTGGTATTCATATGAAACTTTTTTTGGTAAATTACGAAAATTAGGAAACATAAGAATTAAGAAGTAATTGGAATCCCCTGATGTTGGCTGAGTACTTAATGATATATGTAGGTACATTTTCTACTTCGTGACTCGCGTGAGGCGCCAACCGGCAATGTTTTCCTAAACTGGGAACATTTTCGTCGGCCAATCAACGAGCCTCCATTGTCGAAATGCTTTCATTGCACGCTATTGGAAATGATTTGTTCAATGGTTTTAACAGTTTTGGTAAGCTGTATATGAACTTAACTTGATCAGAGAATAAACAAGCATCAGATGACAACTAAAAATCGTAGCGCACATGTGGAAAGTTGCAACACCTTGATTCGAACTGAATTGTTTGAATTAAAACCTTTTTATTACATCTTAACCCCCGACAAATGGAGAGGTCCAATAAATGCTATAGACGACTTTTTAGAAATCTCCATACATTCCTGAGTTTTCTTAATTGTTAGGATGATTCGAGTGTATTTAGATAATCCTGAAAAGTATCTGTATCAAATATCAATAAAAGTATCTGTATCGATGTAGCTGAGTAGATGAAGATTGATTGTAAAGGAAGTATGACAGCCATCTCCTAACAGATTCCTCGCAAGTCGCAACCCTTAATAGATTGGCATATATTTTAGAGCAACCCAATATAGACGAAGTTAACGAACTGTGCTGAAGCTGTGGCCTATACATTGTTGTGTAAACAGGCATTCGCAACGAGACGAATTCGCGAATTCATTTTACGATGTTGATGAAAGTCGCCATAAATTGTATTTGAAAACAGCATCTTTATTCTCTGTCGATAACTTATACGCGAGATAACTTCTAATCTATTGATATGGACAAAATATTATTTCACTGTTCGTGCACAATTTAAACCACAGACCTAGGAAACAATAAGGACAGGTCCCGTCTACATTAGCGTGACTTTTTTGATCTGTAAAGTGGCGCATAAGATGGCATCGCCTAGGGTAGTAACCAATGACGCTACGCTTAGAGGACGAGAAATATGTGACGGTACAGTACGCGCGGCGAAAGTTTGGCTTTGACCGTTATTGCGCAGAAATCAGAAATTGGGTGTGGGGCGGGTGTGTAGGCGCACGCGGTGCTCTGATTGGCGCTGATTGATTGACGCGGTGATCTGATTGGCTGATGGCACGCGCGTGACAGACATTAAAAACGATGCTTCATGGCGGAGCCTATAAATATACACGCGTGGCGTCAGTAAGTGCTGATCCTTTATATGCTTCATCAATGGTATTAACTTAGTACAGGAACATATTATTTTGACTACAAATCTTGGCGCTCATCATGGCACCGCATGTCACGCAAGGCTAGGCTAGAATGATTGAATAGGGCGCCTCTATAGTTCAGTTATCTCTATTTAAACCACAACTCTGTCAGCTGTGTGCCAAGTCTACAGACGTCTGTATGGTCGTGGATCGTGATAACACTGATTAGTAATTAGCGTAGAAAGCAATGGCTTGATAATCAATCGCAGCCATAACACCGAGAGACAGCTGCTTCATATCTGTCGTAACTTATCGAACTTTTTATTTAGATTGCTACACGGTTCGTGTCGAGTTCGGTTTTTAAAAGAGCCCGCGGCGGGGACTGTACATTCCTGCAGGACTATACTATGGATAAACCTTTGTTAGAAATTTTCGATCCTTGTAGAAATTTCGAAAAATCTTCCTGATTTCAACATTCATAGATCCAAGGGTTTTAGGTGTTGAGGAATATGTGAGAGAAGACTTTTCGCTATTTATCACATAGGCAACTTTTTTCCTGGAAAAATCCGTGGATCCCGCGGGATTTGAGAAAAGCCGAAATTCACGCGGGCAGAACCGCCGACAAAAGCTAGTAATATTATAAAGTCTAAAGTTAGTATAATATTATGTCTGTGTGGCGTGTGTTTTACTCATTCACGCACTACAGAGACAGTACTTAATCCCACAGTGTAAAAATAGGAGGAATAATTTTGAAATGGATATAGGTTGCACTCTCAGATTATTAATGGTCCAAGCTCTGTAATAGCGATATTGAATAATGTAAAGCCGGTAACAGCTAGCTTACCGAGTATCTTCCTTGTTTCATTATAGCAGCTTGCGTAACTGGACGTTTGTTTGATAAATATCTACAAATATCATTTGACGCGGAAGGAAAATTAGTTGTTTATAATTGATGCAGGTCATGGTGTCTACAACTTTTTAAATAGGGTTTTTGATATTATGCAGCTGAACTTCTGGGAAAAACAAACTGTATGTCCCACTAATGGGCTGGATCTACAAAACCGAAAAAATATTTTGCGAGCTTTTAGTTTCACCTGTTCCGATATTCGTTTGTTGGTCTGTAGTCAAGCCTTGCCAGTTAAATTTGACTCCCTTCCCGGTTACTGATTGAGCAGAAATTTTGCATGCATGGATCGGATGGCAATCCAAAATTATTATGAAACATGGATCTGACCTGATGATGGAACCGGAAGGTGGTCATAGGAACTCGGTAGTTATACAACACAACAACATCGGGTTTGGGCTCGTTTGATTTTTTTTGACGAGCACTCTGGTGCTAGAAGGTAATCAGAGTCTGGTGCTGCGAAAAATACAGATAAAACGTGTAAAGGCTTGTTTTGAAAAATGATTGTTTAAACCATCGATATAAATGTTTAAACTATCAACTGTCGCAATTTTGGGTTTTCGAGATCAATGCACATAATTCCCGTGATAAATGTATTCTAAATCACGTCTTGTATATATAGTGCTTTACCAGACTGCCTGTGAAATTTGCTTTTTTTTTAATTTCTGCGTGAAACTACAACTTTTCTGGTATATAAACTGTATCCAAGAAAGATAGAGATTTCATCTTAGTTAAAAGTATGACGCTAAATTCAAAGATCGTTAATGGAGAGACCATTACAGAGGGTAACTTTTTAATTGCAGTCTACTTTTGTAGCGTGTCATAAAATGGCGAATGTCTTTTGACGTTTATGCGCCTTTTAATGAGGAAACGTGGGTCACGTAATTAAGACCGTAGCACAGTAAAAGCGATGAAAAATGATTAACTTTACGATATTAGCTTTGACAAATGACGAGGGCTTCGAGAATGTGTTTATAAATAATATGGCTCCATCTAGATTCTAGCTCATCATCACATTAATGTTTTTAGACCCATCTTCTCGCTTATAAAATTCCACATTTACTTACCAGCATCAAATTAAGCCAATTTATAGCTCGCAAATATTTGAAGCATAGGTAACTAATGAATGACTACATAGCCCTCAATTATTCTCATAAAGTGGAGCAACATACAGAGCAGCATGTTAATTGACGTATATAGGCAAAGTATATTGATTATTATTTTTTAATACAGTTGCTCAAAAAGTGGCGTATTGCAGGGACGTATAGCGTTCGGGATGTGGGCTATTACATACTCGTGCTTTTTTTTTACCTTTCCCGAACTCGTGCGTTATCTTTCCCAACTGTCAAAATAATGTCAAACCAACCATGAAGTTTTTACTAAAATAATTCATAGAAGTTTTTATGATTAATGCAAATACGTATATTTCTAAAAAGAAGCTACAATATCAGATTTGATTGAATGAGTTTGGTTAGGTTTCATTTCATCTCATTAAATTTCATTTTCATTTCATATCAATAAAAAAAATTCTACTGAAGACTTGGCTGTATTAGTCTATGACCAATTTTTTTTTTTTTTTAACTAGAATGGGTGAAGAAAAAAAAAACTGCTTATATTCTACGGTTGGCGCCATTTTTCAGAAATTTTCTTTGCGAGTTTAGTTGTTTGTTGCACAAAATGCTTCGGAGAACATTTTACCGGAAAAGTCAAAAAGTCGCTACATATCTACATAAGACGAATTTATTGCGTGGAGAGAAGAGAAAAAAGCAAATAGTTTTTCAGAAAATGTTAAGTTAGTTGAGTTTATTGTGTTTTTATTATTTTATTAAATTGCTTCATTTTTTCGCAACTGTATTAAAAATAATCGTTCAGTACACGTGCGGAACCGTCATTGCAACTTGTTCCGACTGTCAACCCTCGCTTTCGGCTACGCCTCGGCTCGGGTAGACATTTGTCGGAACTCTTTGCAATAACAGCCTTTCCGCACTTGTAATGAAACATACTATTTCAATACAGTTGTATGGTATGGCGCACTTTCAGAGGCTGTCATTAGTATTCGAAAGTTAAATCTTACGCACAGGCATCTTTCTTTTTCCTGGTCGTAACTTACTTTTACAAGCTCGATCATTACTTTTGCAAAACGTTTGATACCAAGGAGTTTTCATTGTACAATAAAATGGGATGGACATTGGGATGGGATGGACACAGAAGGATTTTTTTTTCGTTTTCTTTTATCTTTTACCTTTTATCTTTTATCCTTTATCTTTTATCTTTTTATCTTTTTATCTTTTTATCTTTTTATCTTTTTATCTTTTTTACTTTAATCTTTTTATCTTTTTATCTTTAATATTTTTATCTTTTTATCTTTAATATTTTTATCTTTTATCTTTTTATCTTTTTATCTTTTTATCTTTTTATCTTTTTATCTTTTTATCTTTTTATCTTTTATCTTTTATCTTTTATCTTTTATCTTTTATCTTTTATCTTTTATCTTTTATCTTTTATCTTTTATCTTTTATCTTTTATCTTTTATCTTTTATCTTTCATCTTTTATCTTTTATCTTTTATCTTTTTATTTTTTATCTTTTATCTTTTCGATTGCGAATTCGAAGTCGCCTTCGATTTCGATCTTCGATATTTTATTTAAGGTAAAAACCAAACAAGATGGAAATTGGCCCCCAAAATCTTGAGCAAACATATTATCTCTTTGATTTGTTTTTTTACTAATTCTCACAACTGTATTGAAAAACGTCGTGTGATACACGGGTGTATAGGTTTTTGCACCCTTGTATCACAATGTACTAAAGACCTACAATTTGGCAAAATCAAATAAGGGGTCTGATTGTGTATGAAAAAGGTATTGATTGTTATAGTAATTGTTAGCGAATTTTGCTTTCCGATTGGCTGGCGTAAATCAGGGAACTAATCAGTAGGCAGGATTTGTAAACGATAACCATGAATATGTTTTTATTCCATAAGCTTGGGGACCATTTGAATTTGCTGAGCAGGGTCATGCAGTGTGCCTCAATCAAGAATTTTTTTTCAGGTGGCATTACCTCCTTCTCTCCAATGATAAACAACGCAATCCACGTCATCATGTACAGCTACTATCTCATATCTTCAGAGGGAAGCCCTAAAGTGAAAGCTGCCCTTATTAGATATAAAAAATGGCTGACCATTATGCAGATGGTGAGTACGGCTATTTTATTAGTAGCACATATTAATTTTATTCAAATGTATAACTTATAGTACAGGTTCCTAGACATACACACATTGAATGAAATAATTCTTTATATAATATGCATGCAAATGGTATACGATGCATTTGTGTGGTACATAATCTGTTATTCAGATTTTCTTTTATATTACCTTCAAGCTGGAGGGCGTATAATCAATTACACCTGTGTTTCAGGATACAGAAAAGAACTTAAAAACTTAATTTTTATTCTGTAGACATTATGCATCTTATGGGATATCTGCAAATTTTCAGTGAAAGAGATCCATTGAACAAGAACTTATTAAGTTTTCTTTGTCTTCTGAAAAGTAAGGGTATTGCTTATATGCCCTCTGGTGTGAAGCCCCCGATATTATACTAACTTGAAAGGGCAAGCAACCCGTATCATTTCCTAAATTACCTCCAATTGCCATCACAGTCAAGCACTAACTTGTAATGTGTAAAAAAAAAACAGAATGATCAGGCACAATGGCAAAGGCATAATATGCTCTCCAAGGCACAAGGATGAATCATGAGTCATCACCAATTTTACAGTCTGCAGCACAGAATACAATAATATTACCTAACGGTATGGAAAGTTCACTCCGCAAGATGATTTTAAGAAATAGCAACCCTAGGGCTGACACAAAAAAGTGCAATACAGTTTGCAATAGTGCCTGGCACCGCCTCCACTAAGCACTTAAAGTTGTGCTCTCTTACTATCGTATAACTTTATCTCTTGCGACATACTAGAGCTACTTTGTAGTTGTGTAATAAGCGGGTGAAATAGACTGTAGAAGAACTAACGTATGTAACCTAGCCGGCGCACGGCAGCCGTCTAAAATCGGTCTGTCTTAACAGCTACCTGTAGAGGTCTTGATCACATGACAAGTGACTGGCCTGACTCCAGGCAGGTATTTATTAAAAACTAGCAGTGCCCGTGGACTCTGTTCCGCGCTAGAAATCAAGACACGCGGCAGCGTGTCAAGCCAAGTTCAAGCAAAGGAACTGGCTAGCCAGCGCCAAGAGTAAGTTTACACGAACCACTTGGTGCCGCTTTTGACCCTTCTATAACTCAAAACCTATTTAACGTAAACACATAAAACTTCGTGTGTTTAATTATATCCATAAGATCATATAGAAGCCCAATTTTTATGAAGCTAGCTCAAACGGTCATAAAGATATGAAGGTCAAAAAGTCGTTAAAATTCATACTGACTGACATATAGTACAAAAACCTAACCTACTTCCAGATGACCTAGAAGGATGAAATTTGGAATCCAGCTCGGTAACTGTGTGTAAGCGTAGGAAAAAATCGAAAAATAAAGAAAAGTCAAAAAATAAGGGGTGTTCCCATACAAACTGACATATAGTACCTAAATCTAACCTATACTTCCAGATGACCTAGAAAGATGAAATTTGAAATCCAGCTTGGTAAGTGTGTGTAAGCGAAGGAAAAAATTAGAAAATAAAAAAAAGTCAAAAAATAAGGGGTGTCCCCATACAAACTAACATATAGTACAAAAACCTAACCTACTTCCAGATGACCTGGAAGGATGAAATTTGGAATCCAGCTCGGTAACTGTGTGTAAGCGCAGGAAAAAATCAAAAAATAAAGAAAAGTCAAAAAATAAGGGGTGTTCCCATACAAACTGAAATATAGTACCGAAATCTAACCTATACTTCCAGATGACCTAGAAAGATGAAATTTGAAATCCAGCTTGGTAAGTGTGTGTAAGCGTAGGAAAAAATCAGAAAATAAAGAAAAGTCAAAAAATAAGGGGTGTTCCCATACAAACTAACATATAGTACAAAAACCTAACCTACTTCCAGATGACCTGGAAGGATGAAATTTGGAATCCAGCTCGGTAACTGTGTATAAGCGTAGGAAAAAATCAAAAAATAAAGAAAAGTCAAAAAATAAGGGGTGTTCCCATACAAACTGAAATATAGTACCTAAATCTAACCTATACTTCCAGATGACCTAGAAAGATGAAATTTGAAATCCAGCTTGGTAAGTGTGTGTAAGCGTAGGAAAAAATCAGAAAATAAAGAAAAGTCAAAAAATAAGGGGTGTTCCCATACAAAAAAACATATAGTACAAAAACCTAACCTACTTCCAGATGACCTGGAAGGATGAAATTTGGAATCCAGCTCGGTAACTGTGTGTAAGCGCAGGAAAAAATCAAAAAATAAAGAAAAGTCAAAAAATAAGGGGTGTTCCCATACAAACTGAAATATAGTACCTAAATCTAACCTATACTTCCAGATGACCTAGAAAGATGAAATTTGAAATCCAGCTTGGTAAGTGTGTGTAAGCGTAGGAAAAAATCAGAAAATAAAAAAAAGTCTAAAAATAAGGGGTGTCCCCATACAAAAAAACATATAGTACAAAAACCTAACCTACTTCCAGATGACCTGGAAGGATGAAATTTGAAATCCAGCTCGGTAACTGTGTGTAAGCGTAGGAAAAAATCAAAAAATAAAGAAAAGTCAAAAAATAAGGGGTGTTCCCATACAAACTGAAATATAGTACCTAAATCTAACCTATACCTACTTCCAGATGACCTAGAAAGATGAAATTTGAAATCCAGCTTGGTAAGTGTGTGTTAGCGTAGGAAAAAATTAGAAAATTAAAAAAAAGTCAAAAAATAAGGGGTGTCCCCATACAAACTGACATATAGTACCTAAATCTAACCTACTTCCAGATGACCTAGAAAGATGAAATTTGAAATCCAGCTTGGTTATTGTGTGTAAGCGTAGTAAAAAATCAGAAAATTAAAAAAAGTCAAAAAATAAGGGGTGACCCCATACAAACTGACATATAGTACCTAAACCTAACCTACTTCCAGATGACCTAGAAGGATGAAATTTGGAATCCAGCTCGTTAATTGTTTGTAAACGTAGGAAAAAATCAAAAAATAAAATAAGTAAAAAAATAAGTTGTGTTCTCATACAAAGCGACATATAGTACCTAAATCTAACCTACTTCCAGATGACCTAGAAGGATAAAATTTGGAATCCAGCTCGGTAATTGTGTGTGGGCGTAGGAAAAAAATCAAAAAATAAAAAAGTCAAAAAAATAAAAAAAATAAGCGGTGTCCTCATACAAAAAACGTGTCCTCATACAAAAAACGCGCTAAACAACCAGGTTCTTCGTGCCTAAACCAATAATAGTGTAAAAGTGAAGTACATATATATATGAGATTCAATGAATAAATAAATACTTTATACAACCCGTTCGCTATAAGATTGCCGCTGTCAACTGTCACGCGTTTTGCGTTGTCTCAGCCACTCAGTTCTAGTTCCAGTGAGAAAACGCTATACTGACATCATTTGACAGCAGCAAACTTATGTTGTACAAGCTGACCCGGCGAACTTCTTTCCGTCTAACAGTCGATTCTTTAATTTGGACATTGCAAAATTAGGTATTTTATTTTATTTTCTATAGATTTCTATTCCTATATTTCTATACTCCTTATTACATCAGCTACCTGCTAATAAAAGTCACGTCAAAGTCGGTCCAGCCATTTGAGAGATTAGCCGGAACAAACAGACAGAGAGACAGACAGGCAAAAATTGTAAAGAATGTTATTTTGTTGTACCTATTTACCGTATTCATATACAAGTAGTATAAAACGTATCTGCATGGTAGATATCAAATCAAACCAAAAATCTTAATATATATAAATCTCGTGTCACAATGTTTGTCCTCAATGGACTCCTAAACCACTTAACCGATTATAATAAAATTCGCACACCATGTGCAGTTCGATCCAACTTGAGAGATAGGATAGTTTAAATCTCAATTCAACTATTTTTTAAATCCCCAAGGGCAAAACAACGTTTGTCAGGTCAGCTAGTATAATATTATAAAGAGGTAGCTACTGAACCGATTTTCAAAATTCTTTTATCAATAAAAAGCTACATTATCGTGGAGTGTCATAGGCTATAATAATTTCCAAAATTAACTATGCATCTTTACTAAAACTTGAATAATGCAATCCAAGTCGCAAAAAAAATTGCTTTCATCGCGTACGCTGCGGAAACTATTGAGGATAGAACAAAACAATGTTCTACAATATTAAAGAACGTATCAAAATCTGCAAAAAAGTCCGCGATAGCATATGCCTATCTCCTACGGGTAACTCTCAATAACTGCTTTTACTTTTAAAATTGTGGATTACAAATAAATAATTTTTGTGAAGCTCATATGGTATTAATTTATATCTTTGTAAATATGTTTTTCAGAACGGAAATTTAATGTAGAATATTTGTGCCTTTTACGCTATACAGTTTTAAACAAATATCTTCCAAGATATTAGCAAAATAAAAACGCGCCGCCCCGGCAGTCCGCAGTATCTATGCGAATGCCTCGCTCGCGTCCAGCGCTGTGGGCTGTGGCATACTATTAGGTGTTCCGTGGCTGTGGTTATAAGCACGTATGAGGCCCGGTTTTCACCGAAGCGAAGCGGAGCGGAGCTGTATTTGAGTAATCAATCAGATTTCGACATTTTAACATCTCCGAAACTGAGGGGAGAGGTGATGTCGAAATGATGAAATCTGGTTGGTTATTCAAACACATCTCCACTCCGCTCCGCTTTGGTGGAAACTGGGCCTTATATGGGATAAACGGGCCGGGATAAAAATATTTTTAACACGGAACGGAGTCCGCGGGCACTGCTAGTACTTTTATATTTCATATAGGCCTAACTTACAGGCACTTATGACAAGTCATTACAAATATTAGTTCTTCAATGGTGATAAATATTTCACGATATTTTATAGTCCACGGCTCACTAAAATAACAAAGATCAGTAATCAAGGTTCGTTTCTCTTATTTATTTAAAAAATAAGAAATAATATTTTAAGGTATAAATTTGTTACTTCGAACTCTTTGTACCTTAAAAGAAAGTCCAATGTGTATGTAGGTATACCAAGATCAAGGCAATAGCGATGTATTTTTGTTACCGATATAACATTTATGTATGATTGACTAATTTAAGAATTGAACTCGCTCGCGCCTTGCACTTGTACGCGAAGACTAGCGTGTTACAACTATGCGCGCGCACCCGATACGCGAAGTTGCGAACGAACTAAAGTATGCTCTTAGCGGCGCTCATTTGCTTTGCGCCAGCATCGTCGTTATGCCCGGTTGTTTAGCGGAAACCCTCCTATAAGATTGCGTTGTTCGACGAGTTTTGAGAGTCAATTAATATTACTTGGGTAAAGTAGTTTGTTTCAAAACCTCATTTGTTTGTAGCTCTTTATCCACAAATCACAAGGACTTAGTCTGGACAGCGCTCTTCTGGACATAGGCACTTCGATATTTAGCAGAGGACAGGCCTACGTTGCGCTCTCCAGGGTTAAAACCCTAGACGGAGTACACCTTATTAATCTAGACCCTAGTCAAATTAAGGCACAAGATAGTTCTATAATAGAATATAACCGCCTGAGATCCCTATATCGCCCGGACTTAGCTAATTTAAGCATAAACAGGAAGCGTACTAAAAAGGTAGCAGATAATGAATGGGCAATGCGCACTATTATCTCTAACATTCAAGAGAGAGAAGAAAATAGTATAAAAAAGAAAATCACGCAGCAGAAACGCAAGAAAAAGCTTTAAACTCAGTACCTGCCAAGTCTTCTTTACAAAAAGTAATGATATCCCACCAAAAACATAAATGTAAAAAAAGGAGAGCCAAGTTCAATGGAAAAATTATGCTTGGCTGTCGGCTTCGCCGCAAAAAGAATGGAGATCTAAATGAGTGCCAAGTTCTATGTAAAATCGAAATTTGTATTTATAGGAACAAAAAAACAATATGAACAATTATTAAACTCTATTTTTTTGCTTTATTGAATACCTATAACAATTGCTGTTATTCAAAAATGTTAGATCTTAAAGTAGGTTAGATTTGACTTGGCGAGTTTTTATCTGAATTAAAATGTTGTATATAACTTTATAAAATGACTGATGTAATGAAAACTGGCCAAGTCAAATCTAACCTACTTTAAGATCTAACATTTTTGAATAACAGCAATTGTTATAGGTATTCAATAAAGCAAAAAAATAGAGTTTAATAATTGTTCATATTGTTTTTTTGTTCCTATAAATACAAATTTCGATTTTACATAGAACTTGGCACTCATTTAGATCTCCATTCTTTTTGCGGCGAAGCCGACAGCCAAGCATAATTTTTCCATTGAACTTGGCTCTCCTTTTTTTACATTTATGTTTTTGGTGGGATATTTTTGTCCCAGCCCGTTTGTCCTGTGTTACCCACAGTCCCTTCCCCCACAGCGCTGAACGCGACGCAATTAAAATATTGGTTTGTAGTACATGCTATGTATCAGAGATGGCGTTGTATGTGAAAAAAGATTTTTCCGCTTTTCTGTTGAAATTTTTCCTGAATTTTCTTTGCTATAAACCTCACGGAGCCCGAGACCTTTCCAACGAATGCAAAACCGTGGAAATTGGTTTGTGCGTTCTGGAGTTATAGTGTCAGGAAGGAAAACCCGACTTATTTTTATATAGTAGAAATAACATGGTAGGAACCAACCCGGAAATCAATTGGAGTGGGTGTGAACTTTAACAAATACTTCTTTCCACAGATCCAGTTCACCCTGATGTTGGTATACAGTGCGCAAGTCTTCCTACCGAGCTGCCCCGCGCCTCTTGGGATCACCTTCATGTACTTCCCTAATGTCATATTTGTGTACTACATGTTTTACAAGTTCTTTCAGCAGAATTACGTAGACTATAGGAATAGTAGGGAGAATGGTAAACAGAATGGAGTTAAATCTAAAGAGTAAAATATCAAATAAAAAATTTACGTTTGTTCTTTCACATATAAGCATAACTTTCGGGCACTTATATGAAATGTAACTCTACTGCCATGGTCGGAGAGTAATTGCAGAATTGTTCTGAACTAAGATTTATTTTTTTATAAGTTAGTTTTAATAAATAAAAAAATGTGCAAATCGATGTGATTGGCTAGGTATAAGAAAATTTTCAATTTGATATGCACTGTACAATACAATCACTGTACAGTGTGCTTACTAATATAATAATACCTATTGATTAATTGCGAGTACATGTTACATTTATACCCAGGATTTTTATGGCCAAAACAGTAGTTTTACTGACTTGTCCCAATAAATGTTTGGAACCAGTTTTCAATAAGGCTTGTTCAAAGTAAACAAGAAACTGTAACCTACAAGAAACAATACAAATGCTATTTTTGTTTAGTGTTTAATTAGCAAGACCTTTAGGGAAGTATTAAAATAAATGATAATTATATTCAAATTATATGTATTTATACCTTATTACCAAAACAAATAGGAAACTGCAAAGTAAAAATTAGAAACGTCACTTACTGTATAATACGACAGCAACCCAGCGTTATCATCCAGCACGAACCAGCGGTACTGCCACCCTTTCATCACGTTTGTCCATTTACTCAAAGATCCCTCCATCATGATTACAAAACTCAAAAACAATTAAAAACACATCAGAAAATAAAGAAAGAAAAATTTACACTGCGGCAAAAATGTTCCACAAATAAATCTATACGTTTGACGTTTCCATCACAGACCAGGAATGGTTTCCATTCAGTGTTGCCACTTGCCATAGACATATAAAACCATAGACATAAAACACTATAGGGATACCACTTGCCGTTTCGTATTGTATACAAAATAATGTTGCAGCTTTTTTAAAAATTAAAAGAAACGTAAATAAAACGTCAAAAGTATACTCTTACCTCGTTGGTCAAAAGTTGAAAGTTGAAAACTAGTTGAAACGTTTTTTTAGAGTGATCTAGTATTATGTACGATCTATACATACTATGTACTACATATACTATATATATGTATTTACTTTATAAATACAGGAGGCAGCACCATTTTTATCTCGTAGAATGGTATATAATATAATCATAATTATACCATACTTTGTTTTGTATACTAGGTATTTTATATTTATGATGAAAGTAGGCTTCGGCATAGGCTTGGAAATTACTTCGCAAAACAGAACTATGGAGGCGCCCTATTCATTCATTCTAGCCTAGCCTATTTTGGTGTGACATGCGGTGCCATGATGAGTGCCAAGATTTGTTGTAGCTCTTTGAGTTAACTACTACCCTAGAAGACGGCATCTTATGGGCCACTTTATAAATTAAAAATAGGCACGCTATTTTGTAGACAGAGCCTGTCCTTATTATTTCCTACTCGTAGTTCTGCGTGTTCGTCTATCGCAGAGATGTTGGGGCCGCGCCGGATTTTATTATAATGACATGAATCTTATATAGTGTCTTCGTTCTTCTGTGATTATAAGCTGTGTGGTCTTCTTTATGGGTGGCAAGTCCCCATGGGGTTCGGGCGTCGAGATTTGCCTCCTTACCCGGGGGCCGGAAGCTGTGTTGCGGGGGAGCCGCCCTCCCCCGGTGTTGTTCTTTTAGCCCCGGTAAGGGGTTAAGGCTCAGATTAAGGCCTCGCCTTTATGGCTTGAGGCCTGCTGATGTGACGGGTCTGGTGGCCCCGCGCGGTGAGCAATAATGTCGCCGCCCTGCGCGGGGATGATGGGGTCCGGTAGCATGAACCTCGTGTCGTCATCTTCGTCTCAGACACCGCCTACGTGCAAGCACACGGGGGACGGAGACCGCAAGAGCTCGAGAGGTAGTGGACACTCCGTAACCCGTTGGTTAGAATGTAGTGATTATATTATACTCTTTGGCGTTGGTGGTCGATCTTGTTGTGGTGCGATCCCGTAGAGGTACTCTCACAAAAGACTCAAGAGTATTATCGTCTTCTCGTTCTTTAATCGTGAAACTTCTCGATAGATGGCGTTAAAGTACAAAAGTACGTCTGGCGGTTTTCGACCAAAGATAATGTTTGTTTTCGACTAGTTGCCGCCTGCCGGTTGGTGAGGTTTGTGCAATGAGATAGGGCTAATAAAATCTAAATACTGTATACTATTAAGAATTTTTCTCTACGAATCCATTACCTTACTTACCTTAAAATTCAAATGGTAGAGTTAATGATGATTAGGGAGTAGCTTGAGTCAGGTTTATTTTTTATTGGTATGTTAAAATTGTGACGTAGGAATTTGGTTAAATAATACACATAGACATTTCCATATAAAACTTTATATTTTACACCCCGATCATCACTTTCTTCATAATTATTAATATTAACAACTTAATATACAACATCAAGTTCTTTTTAATTTAGTAATACTAAAGCTAAACTATTTACAATGTTGAATTGCCAAAGGCGATCGTGTCCATTAATGCGTTCTAAATGATCTGCCGCGTTTAGTTTTACTGTACCCTGATGATATTAATACTCCCTTATTACTCGTACTTTCTTTATCTAACTTAACTTCAGATAAATCTACAAATAATGGCACATTGTCTGATCCCTCTGCAACGACGTCATCCTTGTTAAAATTTTCAGGTGTGCCTTCTCCTTCGATGGCAATTTTTTCAAAGTCTTTACTTAGAGAATTGTTTTCAGCAGCTTCAACGAATGCGTTTGAGAGATCACCACTGATTTTGCTCACGTTGCCTGTTGCGATGTCGTACATGAAAATTTCCCTTTCATCTGGTTTCTCCTCATTCCTGTAAAATGCAAAAGAAAATTTTTGAAAAGTTTTACATGGGAACGAAAACAAAACATAACTTCATGATTGTGAATTGAAATTGAAGACGAATTTAATCGAAATTTTATTTTAAATTCAGTTTTGGATAATTTCTTTTGCAATTTTTATTATTTAGTAGAGAACTTACCCTGTTACCAGGAGAATAACAGATTGTTCGTCTGTCGCTGTCCTCTTTTCCGTGTCTAGCCACTTCTCAAAGTTGTCCTTTGTTGGTTTCCTTAATAATTTATGAAGACTTTCCCCAGCGACAAATTTAATCCCTCTTAGACTATCAGATGTTGATCGTTCCGCTCTTGGGTGTTCTATAGTTTCCGTTTCAACAGGAGCTAAGACAACAACAGATGTTATTTTTCTGCCTTTCAGTACATCAGGTAAGGGAAATTGGTTACCGCTGACTTTAAGAGGTAGGTACCTGTTATACTTTTTATCATTTAAAGCAACTGGATCAACTTGTGTAGCATTTTCTTTTACGTAATCGTTAGCAATTTTCTGGCCTTCTGCGGTTTTTGGGTCAAAGTGCACAACTTTCATTTCTACAGCCTGATTATTTGGTGGCGCCACGACACTGGGAATGTTTTCAGATGCAGCAATGTCTTGGTCATCTTCTTCGATATCTTCGTCTATTCTTGATTCTATTCGATCACCGCTGGGTTTAACTACTATAGGTCTGTGTTCACTTGCTGCTATTTGTTGAGCACCTCCAGCGCTGAAAAAGTTTGCCAACTGGTCTGGTGGCAGTGATTCTAAAGGAGTATCACCAACTTTGTCATAATCAAGGACACTTATATCAGCATTATCTAAAATACCAGAAGAGAGCAACTGTTGCCGTAAATCATCAGGAACTTCATCGGGCAACTCAATTGCAGGTCTTTTCTTTTGTTCTTTCTGTGACTCAGGATTGTTACTGACAGAGTTGACTGTAGATGATACATATTTTTGAGTTGTAGGTTTAATTTCTACAGTTCTAGAAGAAGATTGGTAATATTCTGGCGTTGGCGTGCTTGTTACGTATGTTTGTTGCAATCTAGACCTTTCTTGCACGTATTGATTGTTTGCTGCCGTTTGTTGCAGTTGCTGTTGATTATATTGGTTTAGTCTTTGTTCATATTCAGCTTGTTGTAATTGTTGCTGCTGTTGTTGATGCTGCTGCTGTTGTTGCTGTTGTTGCTGATGCTGCTGTTGTTGTTGTTGCTGCTGCTGTTGTTGATGCTGCTGCAGATGCTGCTGCTGCTGTTGTTGTTGTTTCTGCTGCTGTTGCTGCTGTTGTTGGTGCTGATGAGCAAATTGCAGTTGTTGTTGAAGACGTTGGATTTCCTCTTGTTGTTTTCTAACATTCTGAGCTAATTGTTGTCTAACTTGCTCTTGCTCTGCATCGATATATTGCGATTGTGCTTGTTGTTCGACCTGACTGGTTGAAGGCGTTGGCTGGCTAATGATGTTCAAGCCACCGCTAAAGTTAGGTTGTTCATTGGGTCCATTTACCGTTATATGTTGTTCATATCGAGGTATGGATGCCACTAATTCTCCACCATTAGGTACGAATTGTTGAACATTCTGTTGATGCTCTAGATCAGATAATTGGGATTCAGTATGCGGTCTTTCCGATGGTCTTCCCGTAGAAAAGCTTTGTTGATGGAAGTTTTGAGGTTGATTAGAACTTGGTGATGGTTGGAAACTAAAAAGCGGTGTAGACGAAGGTTGTGGAAGGAACTGGTTTTGAGGAATTGTAGAAGGTGTAGATGAAGGAGAAGAAAAGAAAATGTTCTGTGTATGACTATTCTGGGGAGATAGTTGGATAGAGGGTCTAAGTTGTGCTTGAACCTGGGGGCCCTCATGAAAACTGACATGTTGAGATGGATTGGGTAGTGGCTGGCGTTGGAAAGGAGGGCGATTATCTTCAATAAGAGGCGGAGACGGCTTTAGATTGAAAAATGGAGACCTGCTAGGAGTGACAGCAAAAGATGGTTTGTTGTCAAAGACTTGAGGTGGCCTCTGTTGGGGAAGTTGTTGGTTAAAAGGAATAATTTGTTGAGGTCGGTTCTGCTGTTCTGAGAAATGAGCTGGAGCGGGACTGGGATTGGGTTTAGGGGTAAGGTTAAAACTCTGGATTTGTCTGTTTGGTGACTGTTGTTGTTTTGGAGGATCTACTTGATCAGTCGTAATTGTGTGATAGTTTTCTTGCAAATATTTTGCTTCGTCAAAAAATGGTTGTTGTGGTCTTTGTGGTCCTGGATGGAAGCTAACCTTTGGTGGTCCATTAAAATGTGGCCTTGGAGCAAATTGTGGTGGGTTTTGGCGAGAGTGGAATGAGGGAGGATTATTTGGTCTTGGGAACGAGGAGAATGGGCCATTCGGTGAAGGGATTGTCGGAGCTGCATTAGCAAAATGACCTGGATTAGGAGAAACGTTAGAAAATGTAGGTCTCAGGGAAATTAATGGACCAAAAGGTTGACGTGGCGCTTGAGCTCGGAAGGGGGCAACTGATGGCCCTTGTCTTGGCAATTGGGGTCCGTGACTAATCTGTGGCTGTTGTTGTTGATATTGTATGCGGCTTTGTGCTTGTTGTCCAGATTGATAAACTTGTTGGCTGGACTGGCTAAATTGTTTTGATTCTTGCTGATTATATTGGGCCGTAGGAGAGGCTGATCTCCCTGTTTGTACTTCAGTTGTTTGCGGATTAGGTAAAGCGATTGCCGGTCTAGGGGCTGTTTCTTCTCTTTCTTCACCGCTGTGACTTTCCTCTCGTCTATGATGACCGTAATGATGTTCATTACCAAATGTGATTTTGACATTACTGTTACTGTGATATACTTCTGACTCTGGTTTAATGATAGCTCTCAATGTTGTTGTTTGTGAAGGTATGTAAAGAGGTTGTGGAGTAACAGTTACAAAATCTTCGTGGTGATTATCTTCTTCATTGGAAGGTGGCGTGATAGCTGGGATAGGTTTTTCATAGATAACTTTGTCTTTAGAATGAGGATCTTTGCTGTATTTTACATAAAAAACGTGAACTGGTTCTTTCTTCTTTTTATGTATAGGAGGTGGTGGTGGGGCAGGTAACGATTCATTTGATTCCTTGATGATGATTTCTATGATTGGTTCTGGAGCTTCGATGTAGTGAGGGTGTGATTCTCCGCTGTAAAGTGGTGCCGTAGGCAGTGCTCCGTAAGGAGGTCCAAAGGAACCTTCAGGCCCGTCATCGTGAACGTTAAGTATTTTAGGCTGAGCATATATTTCGTTTTGGTTCACTGAATCTACGAGATTGTCATGAGTGGGATCGTACAGTGGGTCTTTTTGAGAGTACTGTACCACAGGTTCCATTTGAACTGCATAGGGCGGTAGTCTGCCTCCTCTTTGACCGACATTTGAGATTCTTCTGTTGCTGTTGCTGTTGATGGAGCGGAAATGGGCGACTCTTGAGTGCGGGAGAACCAGCGAGTACTGGAGGTTCTGAGGAGTTCTTATGTTATCTAATTGTCGTTTCGGTTTCGTTTTCGTGGTCGTGTTCTTGGCGTACGTTGTGCTGAGCACAGCAAGTGCTGTGACCTGAAACAAACAATAGTCACAATTATTTTTTTGGAACAAATTGTAGGTAATATTCTTATCGATTAAGGCGAACTCAACAGGTCTGCCCGCGAAATTCAAAATTTTCGTGGTTTTTTGCAATTTGTACGCTAATTACACATAATAGGCTTATGGCAGTCATTTTTGCGAGAATGGCAGTTACTTCTTTACATATTTATATTAAAATTTTTGCATTAAAATGTCTATCCTAGGAAATTAGTCCGAGTAAAGAGTTTTAAGTGAGCAACTCGCAAATCTCGGATTAATTTCATGAACTAGACACTTTCAAGCAGAGATTTTTATATAAATACGTGAAGATGATCTTGGGATTATCGCAATTTGACTACCAAAAGCCTATTACGTCTTATCAGCTTAAAAATCGCGAAAAACCACAAAAAATTTGAATTTCGCGGGCACACCGGTGGTGTGCTCCTTAATTTAAGCAACAATATATTAATTAAGACTAGACTCAGAAATTCCTGTTTGTTTTATACTAAGTAAAGAACTGTCCAATATAATGAGCTTATGACTTGAACCAAACAAAAAAATTTAAAAAGAAACTTGCTTGTCCGCATTCTAATAAAAATAAAAGTGAGCTATGGTATGTAAAACGTGACGGTACTTGGAATGTCTGGAAGATCTCGTAAGGTCGTAGTTATAATATTATTATGTAAAGACGATGGCCTTAGATAATCCAACGAATACGATACCTGTGAACGTGAAGCTGAACGTATTCGAGAAAGTAAACTCCCTATTACTTTAAACATGTAGGTTCATCTTATATAAGTTGTAGAGGGTCACACTTTGATACTGCCATTCCCGCAATTTAACCGCCTCCCGTGCTCGTCTGAATTGGGAGGGAAAGAAGCTTTGCAATAAGTTTCATTGGCAAAGCTTCTGCGAACGGGTTATCTATTTAGTTGCCATATAAACGTTTATATCCAATATCTTTTTTCGAAAAATGAGAGGACTTTGAGATTTCGAATACAAGACTCCCAAATACAAGGCAGACGTTTGAGCAGCTGGGACGCCACCGTATTTTTTACCTAGATTCTAGATCTCCATATTACAAAAACTGCAGGCTTTGGCATATGACACCTGCGATCGCCCAAATGAGACGAAATTCAAAAAATATATGAGAACGACAGTTGGCTTAGTTAACTTACGTGATAAATTTAGCGATCGGATATTAGGTTTAACATTTCCAAAAAAAAAACTGCATATTGTCCCATTTGAACAATCGACAAGGTTTCTGTGACGATCACATATATACGAGTATAGGCGGCTGGAGCTATACCTACTCGTAAAAGCTCAAAATAATTAAAGCATACGAAATTTTTGTAACATCATTTTTTTTCGTTTAACTTTTTTTCGGTTTGGTGAGGTACCTAAGTGTGGAGATTGTCGTCTCGCGAACGCTAATTTATTTTGTAACACATACATTGCCTCACTGTCAGCAAACTGTTGAAAGTAAAAGTACGCTCATATCAGTTACTTTAAGCAATGTAACACCTGGTGGATAATATGTCGATAAGTAAGTCTACACATATTACAAATCGCTCAGTAGACCAGAAAGAGTGAGTTAAGGAATTATAAAATACTCAAATTAGGTTAATAAAATAAAAGAAGCCTCCATTACTGATTTTACGTCACAATTGTTTTGAACCTAAAACGATTATTTGCGTATATATGTTTGTTACCCCTTCACCGACAAACCGATTGGTAACCACTCCGGCTGTCATTTGTCAGTAAGCGATGTCGGGCGAAGGTTTTCCACAATACCGAAATCAGACGATAAGTCAAACAAGAGAAACTACTACAATACCTATTGGTCGTGGCATATTCAGATGAGATTTCTATAGCGAGCGAATCGGACCGACAGCGCTTCTTCCGATAGAGACACCACCAAATTTCGTCGGAGATCGCTTTATCGGTTGTCGGATATCAGTCATGTCGATGTCAGTCATATTGTGGCCAAATGGCTTTAGTGCTAAGCAAATGACACGAGAAGATGTTCTGGGCCAGTACCACCATCTCTTATAGCAATATTGTTCTAGTAATGTTTTACATCTGACATTGTATGAAAATGTCAAAACAATATGAGATGGTGGTACGACCCCAGCCGTGCTATTCTGCAAAACAGCGACGAGCGTGCATCTCTGCATCTATGAATTTGTCAGTTGTAATAGAGTACAATTTTGCATGCCATCTTGCTGTCTGACAGCTGTTTCAGAGATGGACATTTTGTAGAATAGCACTGCTGGTTCTATATCTAACGGTATCCTGTAGTAGCTCGTCATCAAGATAAGCAACTGAAACGTGTTTACTTCTACTGCTATGCCAGTAGATCAAGCTTTACGGGCTAGTCGGCTGTTACCAACAATTTTCCATAATTTCCCTGCGGCTTTTTCTCACGGTCTGACTATAAATTATACGTTCCCGTTCGTTCAAATACAGGTCTTATCATGCTATTATTGTGGTGGTGATGTAGTATTGAGTTATGAGTCAGTAATAAAAGGAACCTAGAACAGTACGGACGTGTTATCATTTTAATAATTCCCAACAACCAGCCACACTTCATGGCGACCGTGACAGGACGTATGACGCGTGCTTGCGCTGGCGGACGGTGTTAGTTGCGCGTTAAATTACACGGAGAAGTCAAAAATAAAGAAGAACAATGGGTACGCGGTGCTCTAAATGTGTATGCGAGAACAAGGAAGCCGTATCACAGAATGGAGATGCAAAAATTGAACAGCCCATATATATAAACAATATATTAGTGGGGACAATATTGGCAATAGCCGTTATCATCGTACTATACATCGCAATAACCAAATACAAGAAATGCCATGCGGGATGGATCGAGGATGGAGTGAGAGCGGATTTTATAAGAAGGCTACAGGAACGAATTTCGACAAGGGAGCGAAGACAGGAGGAGCGAGTTTAGTGGTGTTGGTGAACAAGTGACAGTGAACTATCAATACGAAAGTGAACGAGACAATGCGTACATAGACTTAAATTTCTTTAGGTGATTAATGGAAAAGCATTTAAGTAACATATACAATGAGTTAGAATATATAAGAATTAGTCTTAGGAAGTTAGGCCCTACGAGAAGGTTACAAGAAATAGGAGTGAGCAAGGTAAGGAAAGCAATAGAAATATACGAAAGATATAAAAAATACATAAATAGTTTAAGTGAAAAGGATTTATCTTCAGACTATTCAGGTATAATTATTGAAAATGTATGTCAAAATATAGAGAAAACTTTTCTCGAAATATTAAACTATAATAAGTCTGTAACATTCGAAAAGATGGACAGCTTTGACCTTAAAACGGCGAACGCCTTGATTCCCGTAATAGATAAGCAGGAAAATATAGAAAAGGTAATAGATGCCATAGAAATGTATAACGACTACTTAAAAGGTGAGGAAAGTAAGAAATTGCTGATTTCCTTTATTTTGAAAACAAGATTATCTAAAACAGCCAAATTAAAATTAAATTCCGAATATTCTTCAGTTGAAAACTTATTAACAGATATGAAAAAATATTTGCTAACTAAAAAATCAGCCAATTCCTTGCTATCCCAAATTAATAATCTATCTCAAAACAACATGTCTATTAATAAGTATGGAGAAAAGTTAGAAGAGCTTTTTATAAATCTCACTATAGCGCAGGCCGATGAAAATCAAAAGGCATGCGAAATATTGAGACCTATAAACGAACACCTAGCGATAAAGAGATTTGCAGACGGACTTCGTAATCGGCGGCTGAGTACAATCATATCAGCTCGAAACTACAGCGCATTGAAGGACGCAGTGCGCGCAGCGGAAGACGAAGAGCTGGCGACCGCCGGGTCGTCGGCCAGCAACCCGGTCTACTCATATTCACAAGGTAACAGAAATCAATCATTTCGTTATCCCAGGTACAGTCGGGGACGCCGAAACTTCCACCGCACGAGTGGCCCGCCTCGAGGCACGTATCAGCACATACCGCAGGTAAGGAGAGGTTACTATAATTATCGTGCTAATAATACAAGGTATAACCAGTCCAGATACCCGAGAAACAACATCAGATTTTATAGAGGTAATAATTACCGTCGGGGAAATGCTTACGTCACAGAATCTGAGCAGAAAGAGGAAGAGATAAATTTAGCCGAGTTTTTCGAGCCTAACTATGCTCTAGTATGTGAAGGGTTAGATTTCATCTATTTGTTTATCGACAATCGAAAATATAAATTCTTGGTAGATACTGGCGCATCTTTGTCTATCCTAGATAGTAAAATTATCCAAAACCACGTGAAAAAGTACCAAAGTAATACAGTTATAAAAGGCATAGGTGGAAAAATACAGTCAGAATGCTTCGCGTATGTTCCACTTCGGTCAGCGAACGGTTTCATATTTCGTCACAAGTTATACCTATTCGATAACGTACCGTGTGCAGCGGATGGCATTATCGGATTAGACTTTCTCAGAACTTATAATGCAAACATAGACTTGCCTACCAATAGACTCACATTACAATTAAATAATTACGAAACATGTACCTTAAGAATATGTAAATCTATTAGCAAAACCATAGAGTCGGAAGAGTATTTAACCATTCCACCACGTAGCGAATCAATTCATTATTTGAGTGTTAGTAAAAGTTTATTTAAAGATTGCGTCATTTATCCGAAGCAGTTACATGAGAACGTATTTATGGCAGGTTGTATCGTAAAGCCAAATAGAGGTAAAATACCAGTAAAAATTATGAATACGGATGAAAAGCCTATAAAGTTACTTAAATCCAATATTATTCAGTCTGGAGATATTGATTACTTAGAAAACTATAACCTATGTTCATTTAGCGAATCTCAAAAAGATGTTAGTCGTGTTAAAAAATTATTAGCAGAGTTAAAATTGAATCATTTGGATCCCAACGATAAAAAATCGCTTCAAATAATATGCAGTAAATATTCCGACGTATTTTTCTTGGAAGGTGACACGTTAGGTACAGCGGACGTTATAGAACAGTCGATTATGGTGAAACCTGATACGAAACCCGTGTATACAAAGCCTTATCGCTTGCCACAAGCGTTGAAGCAAGAAATTAATAAACAAGTGCAACGTATGCTAAATGACGATATAATTGAACCATCGAATAGCGAATGGAATAGTCCAATACTATTGGTGCCTAAAAAGTCAGAGAATGGGAAAAAATGGCGATTAGTGATAGATTATAGAAAGGTTAATAATGCGATTCAGGACGATAAATTCCCCTTACCAAATATAACGGAAATATTAGATTCATTGTCAGGGTGTATTTATTTCACTCATTTGGATTTATATCAAGGATTTTATCAAGTCAATCTAAACCCCGATAGTAGAAATATTACTAGCTTTGCCACGAGTACAGGACAATACAGAATGAAGCGTTTGCCGATGGGTTTAAAAATAAGTCCGAGTGCATTCTCTAGGGTTATGTCTATAGCAATGTCAGGGTTAACATTCGAAAAATGTTTCGTTTACTGTGATGATTTAATAGTATTTGGGAGAAATAGGGAGATTCACAATAAAAATTTAATGGATGTATTTGAGCGGCTTAGGAAAATGAACCTTAAGCTTAACCCACTTAAATGCGAATTTATGAAAACACAATTATTATACTTAGGACATGTAGTGTCAGCTGAGGGTGTTATGCCCGATCCAGTGAAAATTAGAGTGTTAAAACAATATCCAGTACCGACAAATTCAGACGAGGTCAGGCGATTTGTAGCATTTTGCAATTATTATAGGAAGTTCATACCACATTTTGCTGAAATTACTCTACCTTTAAATAAATTATGTCGGAAAAATGCAACATTTTCATGGACTCAGGAATGTCAAGATAGTTTTGAAACGCTGAAAAATAAATTAATTTCACCCCCGTTTTGCAATACCCAGATTTCTCCGAAAATAATACTTTTATTCTCCAAAGTGACGCTTCAAATTTTGCAATTTCTGCAATTTTGTGTAATAAAGACTTAAAACCCGTAGCTTTCAGTAGCAGACCCTTAAATAAATCAGAATTAAATTATCCCATAATTCAAAAAGAGCTTTTGGCGATAGTTTGGGGTATAAAACATTTTAGACCATATTTGTACGGAAAACAATTTATTATTAAAACCGATCACAAACCTCTAGTTTATTTATTTGGAATGAAAGATCCGTCAACAAGACTTTTAAAGTTTAGATTGCAGTTAGAAGAATACGATTTTAAAATCGAGTACGTAAAAGGCAGCGAAAACGTCGCAGATGCTCTAAGTAGGGTGACCATAAGTTCGGAAGAATTAAAGTCATTGAATAATAAAGTTAGTTTAGTAATGACAAGAGCTCAGAAAGCAAGATTAGAAAAAGAGGAGATGAGTAGGAAGGAGGACACGAGGGATCCTTGTATACCTGCCGAATCGAGGTCTGGCCAACCAAGAGTCGCAGAGATACTAAGGAAACCGAGTGATTACGTTGAATTGAAATTTATATTAGGAAGCAAATTGAGTAAGAGGAAATTAACGTATGAAAAAGAATGTTTAGCATATGAGGAGTCAACTCAGTCTATTTACATAAACCTCAATTATATGTCGCATTTTACGCGAGTCGAATTTGCGAATATATTGAGTGAATTTTGTAATGAATTAAAAATTGAAACGATATGTATTATAAAAGATGAAAGAAATATAGAATTTATTATGCAATTAATTAATGAAATAAAAAGTAGAGAAAAATGGTCCGGACCACAGATAAATATATTAAAAGGTGTAAAACGAATATATAATGATGAGGAAAAGATATGCATATTACATGATTATCATTTACTACCTACGAGTGGACATGCGGGTGTACAACGCATGATCAACAATATCAAAGGTAAGTACTTCTGGCCTGGACTAGAAGCCGATGTACGAAGATACGTAAGCAAGTGTGGAAAATGTCAAACTAGTAAGTATTCTAGAAATATAGTAGAACCAATGGTCGTGACGACGACAGCATCCAGAGCATTTGAAAAGGTATTTTTAGATATTGTAGGTCCTTTAGATAAAGATATAGATGGTAATGTTTATATCTTAAGTTTACAATGCGAGTTAAGTAAATACGTTGAAGCGTATCCCTTACAGCGTAAAGATACAGTAAGTGTGGCAAGATCCTTTGTTAATAACTTCGTATTGGAGGTATGGGCTGCCCAAGGTCATAGCCAGCGATGTTGGAGGAGAATTCCAGTCAGAAACGATGAAAGAGGTTTGTAAGCTACTTAAAATTGAAAAGATAACTTCTACAGCTTATCATCATGAGTCAATAGGCTCTTTAGAAAACACTCATAAACATCTCGCTGCTTATTTGCGAACTTTATGTGACGGACATCCAGAAACGTGGAGTCAATGGCTTCAATTCTGGTGTTTCTCATTTAATACTACTGTTCATACACAGACTAAGTATACGCCATACGAACTTGTATTTGGAAATAGTTGTAATTTGCCTAGTAATTTAAGAAATGATGTAGTAGAACCACTATATAATCCAGATAATTATGCACTAGAACTTAAGTATAGATTACAGTTAGCATCTAAGGAGGCGCATAAAAATTTAGTTTTAAGCAAGTTAAAAAGGAAATATGTATGGGACAAAAAGTGTAATCCTATTCAGTATCAAAAAGGTGATTTAATCTTAATCAAAAATGAAACTGGTAAGAAACTGGATAAGTTGTACAATGGACCCTATAAAGTGATAAGTGAAAGTGAACCTAACGTTACAGTGCAAAAAGGTAGAAAAGTTGAGACTGTCCATAAAAATAGAACAAAACCATATGTAACCTAGTAATAAGTGTTTAGCTAAGTTGTTTTAATTATGAATTCTGATACGCGTAGGTACCTCGCTGTTATTATAAGCCCGCTGGGTTACTACCTAGCTTTGCATTCTTTATCGATAGTTTCATATTTCATTACGGGCACATGTATTTGTACCGACTTTTATATTATGATGATGATACCATGTAATTCATATTATAACTTTTAAGATTATAATGATTGTAAACCTTATTTCTATGTATTAGTGAGTAAGAAAATGAAACAAATTTATTTGTAGTATAAGAAAGTTTATTTCATCAAAAAAAAAAAAAATTGTCTTCAATATTTTTTTTTTTAAAATTACCCCAATGGTGTGGTGGTGATGTAGTATTGAGTTATGAGTCAGTAATAAAAGGAACCTAGAACAGTACGGACGTGTTATCATTTTAATAATTCCCAACAACCAGCCACACTTCATTATGATGTTAAACCAGCGGCGTATATCCAGACGTGTAATAATTTAAATTTTATGTACTTAAAAATTAGACGTTGTCCCATGAATGTTAGCATGCGGAAAATTATTCTTTCCCGCACTAGAACCAACTTCTTTGTTTTCCTCTTGTGTAACACCTTCTATTCTAAGAGGTCCACCCTGCCATATACCTGTCTGTTTTAATCAATGAGAAATTTGAACACTTTTTATTTTGTCAATGTGCCGATCAACTAAAATAACTTGTTTTATACTTTTTATTTTGTTTCTAACAGGGTAGTCGTGTTTCTTAATCTTTATCTATTTTTATTTTAGTCCTTTTTGTTTTCTTTGCAAATGTTTATTAAGAAAACTTCTGGATTTGTCATTTCCAGTCGTCTCTGTTGTTAACGTGGCTTGGGTCACACGAGACTCGTGAAGAAATGATACATTTCTGTACAAGTGCGGAAAGTATATTATCATTAATTAAAAGACAAATCCAACTACTAAGTACGGCGGTTAATCTCTGCCGAGATTTTCCATCAGCGCGGGACATAGGTATTAGAATATAGAAGTGTGTGCGAACTTTCAATGAACTATGAATACCCGGATATTATCTAGGTACAATCTACAAACAAATTACCATAATAAAATGCGAATATTTACAGTTAACCTCTTACGTAATAGGTGTTATAATAAATAATCAAATTAAGTATAGAAAATCTATCTTGTGTTACATAATATACATAATTCGAAATACACAACTACTTGTTAAGATGTCGTTAAAATTAATGATGCTTACTACAAGCTTAGCCCTAACGGATTATTGGTTATAAATTAATATAATGTGTAGACGCTTTTAAAGAGATTTGAATCGTGTTGTGTAAAGCCTACCACAAGTATAACGTTTTACTATAGGGTTCAGGTGTAGTCTTTAGGTTTCGCTGTCTGGTTTCACGCAGGATTGACTAAGAAAAGTATTCATCGTTATAATAATCGTAAGCAATTTCTGTACCCCGATTGGCTGACGTAATTCAGGGAACCAATCAGCGGGCAGAATTTGTAAACGATTAGAATAACGATAAATCCGATTTTCTTTCACAATCCAGGGGCAGGTGCGTGAAAATTAAATACACTTAAGTATGCTAATACGTGCTTATCAAAATGTGTACATGCGATCCTTTCACTGCAATTAGTACTTATGTTTCTTTGTTACATCATTACCTACAGATTTAAATTTAGCTGGATGTGTGTCACGGTAACATTGAAACGGTCTTTGAAAGTAAAACTCAAATTACACACTAAGAAAATATGAATTTGGTAATAAACAAGGACGGTTCAGTTAAGATAAACACGCACACAGTTTCGTACAGTGAAATAAAAAAATACTAATAAATAATTGACACCTGTTGCATGCAAAATTTTAATATTGGATGAGAAAGATAGTCGTGAAGTACTATGCGTGCCAAATGAGAATAGGACTGTCAAGACGCCATTTTGTTCAGAAATACGCGCAAACTTCATTACTAAAGTGTATGGTGTGCAAAAAAATCAGTAAACAAATTATATTCCGTTTAAATGTTTAATGTACGCTTTTTTGGTATTTCTAATACATTTCACGCCAAATTAATTATAAATGAGTAGGAAATGAAATATACATAATATATTATTTCAGTTTTTATTAATCGGATATTTCCACTACACCACTTAACACAGCGTCTCGCCGTCGTAGTCTGAATCTTCATTGCTGTATATTCTGTATATTAAATTGCTATTAAATTGCTGTATATTAAATTTCATATAAAATATATGAAATTTCTGTTTTGCACTTTTTTTGCTGGCAGTACTATTTTGACAGTTATCGTGTGAAGTTGGCAGCAAGCGCGGTCCTATTCTTAGTTGGCACGCATAGTAAGTAGCCTTGATAGACACTAGACAGATCGACTGAGAATCCCCGAAGTGGGTAATAAAACGCTTCAAGAGGGATCATCCTATCGATGTCATATCCCTTTTGCATAAGGTTGCCAAAGCTAAAAGCCGGACAGGTGAGCAAGTTTCGCCGGACATTTGGGTAAAAAGTCCTGACCTCCAGTCTCACACCGAGGACCAAGCTCCGTATCTACGGGGCGTACGTCCGTTCTCGACTGACGTATGCGGCACCTGCCTGGTACGCATTGTGTTCAGTCACCCAGAGGCGCCGGCTGCAGGTCGTGCAGAGCAAGTGCCTGCGCTTGATCGTGGGAGCTCCGAGGTACGTCAGAAATGATGTCATCCATCGGGACACCAGGACGCCCACCGTGGAGGAGTTTGTCCGCGCCCTTGCGCGGAGTCTGTTCGCGCGCGCGGATAACGGGCCATACGAGCACCTCCACGGCATCGCACCGCATGAATACTGACCACCAACGGGGCGTCCGCTGCCTCGTGAGCTCCTGCTTTCCCCGTCCCCTGAGCGCATGCGCGCGGGAGATGATGGAGACGAGAGCGACGACGCGGGGTTTGCACTAACGGACCCCACCATCCCCGCGCAGGGCGGCGATGAAATCGCTGACCGCGCGGGGCATAACGCACAACCACGACCAACGGGCCTCCAGCCAACAGGCGAGGCCTTAGCCCCTTACCGGGGCTTAAAGAGCATCACCGGGGGAGCAAGGCTCCCCTGCGACAAATCGCCCGGGTAAGGAGGCATGCCTCGAGGCCCGCACCCCCCATGGGGACTAGTCCCCACGGAGAAGACCACGCGACGAAAAAGGCCGGACACTCTACAATGTAGAGCCTATATTGAGGACTTTGTGTCTCAGACGGTAGACTTCAGTGCAACAATAGTTGTTTTTGAGGCGAGTGTCAAATTTGAAAGCTGGGTAGCGAAGGATTCTTGGGTTGAACCATGATCGCAAAAAAATTATGTGATGTATTGTCAAATCAAGCTTTTTTTGATTCGACATTCCACTCGGCGCTTGCTCGTTTTCTTAGGTGTTACTCCTCAGTGTTATTCCAAACTTTGTTTTTACCGAATGCTCCACGACACTATTCGACGTCTTTCCCTCGTCAGAAACATTGTGCATGCAATCGTATGCTTGCCAATTCTGGTGACAAGAGATTGAGAAACTTTCATTCTAGATTTTTGTAGGTTTTCTTAGAGATGCAATTTTCGTCACGAAAATAATGAAAAATCCATTTTCTTTCGCCTAACCCCCTGTGCGGTACCGTCCGCATAGAAACTTTGTTTCATCAAATCTGCCGTATCTTATGTTATTGCAATGGGATCTTTATCCAGTAAGCGTAACTCGTAATATAAGTTGACGAATGGTGTAACGGTAGCGAACCTGTCGTCTGCGTCGGAGGTCGTGGGTTCGATTCCCACTACTGGTAAATGTTCCACTCGCGTTGCACAGACGAATCGAATTCGTGCATACATTTACAGCGCTATCTATGGACAGTCGTTGACATACAGCAGTCAATAGATAGCACTGGCTTTGTAGATGAAGGAATTCGATTCGTTTGTGCGATGCGAGTCGACCCGAAATTCGTACTAAAACCTGATAAACTTGGTCCTCCCATGGTCTGCGCGACGCGAGGCGGGTGTGCGATTGGTTATACACGATACGACTCGCATCTTGAGAATTCGCCTATGGTATTTTCTTGAGTATGTAGCATTATCCACGTCGCAAGATTAATATTATCGTGTGT
Source organism: Coenonympha glycerion (assembly GCA_963855885.1). Classification (NCBI taxonomy): domain Eukaryota; kingdom Metazoa; phylum Arthropoda; class Insecta; order Lepidoptera; family Nymphalidae; genus Coenonympha; species Coenonympha glycerion. The sequence goes on from OY979646.1 coordinate 2,643,024, forward strand.
AGCGTAATTCACGTGTCTCTGACAGCTGATTAGTAGAGTGCACTGATCCCTATTCTATGGATCCACAGTGAACCTAGCCTGAATTGTATAGAATGTTTAATCCATAGAATACCTAGAGATCAGTGGTTGAGTAGCTCCCGCCCCGCGTCCCGCAGACCATGGGAGGGCCAAGTTAATAGCGGTCTAGCTATAACCCTGCAGAATGGACAAGTCAACAGATGCAACAATACATAACAGATGACACGAATGTCGGTCAGTTCAGGTTGCCACGAGGAAACGACGGTTATTATTTGCCGTGATTTCCGCTACCAGTGTTACTTACATAACGAGATGAGAGCGTCTTTCATAATATGCATACGGTTGTATTATCATATCATTAGGAAATAATTGATGCGGGTCGAGAAATAGTCTGTTACGCACTAAACACGCGTGTCGTGTGTAGAAAGGAAATTGAATTTAGTCAAGTGCGAGTCTGCGCTCTGAGATTTCCGTTCTCACAGAATACCGATTCTCAAGTAGTTCTTTCAGTATTAAAGTAGGTATACCTACTCTACCATTGAATTCAATAAAAAAAGTTTCCGAGGAATTGAGAACCTCCTCCTTTTTCTGAAGTCGATTAAAAAAGAGCAAAAAAGTCACGTTTGGTGTATAGGAGCACCCTTAAATAGGGATTTATTGTTATTATCTGTGAAAAAATCAACTATATAACTATCAGGGTTCATGTGGTAGATACAACTTGGTGACAGACAGACAGACGGCAGAGTCTTGGCAGAACTTTTCCCTTTGGGTGAAGAGCCCTAATAAGAAAACGGAGACAACTGACAAGAACAACTCTGTACTCTGTGATGATTTATAATAATTTTGAGTGTCGTTCGTTCATATTTAGATATGGAATGAGCGATCGACAGGTGTCTATGTCGATCGTATAGTAAAGGGGGATGGGTAACATCCGGGTTTTGACTAATAGTGGGCTAACTATACATCATAGGCATTATTATCGTAGGTATCAGGTATTATTACTATATGAACCCGAATAACACCACAACATGATCGAAATTTGCACGAATTACAAATGATTTTGGTATTAAGAATGTATGGAAACATCGTGGGTAAGCGGAGTCTTCTTAATAATAAAGTATCTTTATTTATTTCTTTTACCAGCCATTACGTAGACTGTAAAGTGTATGTAATTTTATAATCCCACAACTCATCACTCACGCGTGCTGGTCTATTCAATGTTAACTTGAGAGGCAGTTTATTCAATTAGTCTGTCTTTACATCAATCAATCGCAGCTTCGGGGCAGATGGTTCTTTCAATAACAGCTCCCTGCCGCTAAACAAAGCACTTGACAGAGCGATGGTGTGAATTGTGTTATCTAACACCATTTCTATCGACCTTGTTTTATAACTTTACCTACTAGTGGACGACCGCGGTTTCGATCACGAAATCTCCTATTGTAGGAGACCCCCCATAGGGGTTCAAATTGTATATCATGGTCTGAATGCCAATTTTAGCCCGATTCGTCCAATGACTGCTATTATATTAATCGTCTAATATTTTTAGCACATGAATATAGCACCCACAGTATCCAAGTAAAATGTGTCTAAATAACCGGGAACCTTGAGATAACCGAAATATTTAAATTACCAAGAACGTGGATAGGTACCTATATCCGAAATGTCTCTAGAGTATAGGAACTTTGAAATGTCTAAAATGTTTCTACTCGGCTAAAAATGTTGCAATCATTAAATGACTGTATCACTGTCGAAACATGGGTGTTGACCAATCACAACGCTTGAAAATCGCGTTTTGACATTGATGCAGTTCTTTATAATGATTCATACATTTTTAGCCGATCGTCCTGCAGCACTGATCTCCATAGAGTATAATAGAATATACTCTAGATAGCTGACTGTCAACCTAAAAATGAAGACACTATTTTCGCCATTTTGGCGCTGATTGTTGCGTAACATGACGTGAGCGTCTCTGGAACTAAAATCGAATGGCACAAAAAATGAACTGTCAAACGTATGGAATCATGAATCCAAAGATACTTACATATCAGTGCCCTGCAGCCATTCGTGAGCGTCAACGTACGCACCGTCGGATAGGTCATCAACCTTCACGTAAACGTAGACCTCTTTCTCTCCACTCTACGTAAACGCTACGAAACATTAACATAACATTATCACAAACAATAATCTCTCTTCCACAATGACAGTAATCAGCAATTACACCCGCTGTACGTATAGTGTCCGTGGTTCCGTCTTAATCTAATTTTAAGGAAAATTAACTTGTAACTCCGCAGCCGAGGTGCCTCTTCAATTAATCATCTATTGTTATGTGACTGTAGGATGATGACGCAGTTTGCGGTTTTCGTGCGAAATTAACTTTTACTTTTCGTTTATTTGAAGACCTCCCTGGCTCTTTGTATTTAGTAGCTTGACTTATCTATGGTCCTTTTTGGTTTAGTTAAAGTTGTAGTTGAAGTTGTGAAAACGGTAAAATGTGAAAAAGGCTGTTTTTACGACCATTCTCTAGATAAATAATGTAGACCTCGAAATACCTACTAGTATGGGCTCAACGAAAAGTAAGTTACACTATAGCTACATAACGATAGTAACTTTAGATACATTGCGACACTATGCAATATAAAACCTAACTATGATTAATGTATCAATCTTCTCAAGGTGAAAAAACAAAGTGAATGTGGTGCTCAAATCGCTTTATGATAATCAAGAGAACTGATTAAGTTGTCCCTGATTTTGTTCAATTGACAACCTCGGTCGCCCTCTGCTTTGTGTGCCTTGGCAATTTAGGAGTACTATGTTAGGAAATTCCCTGTGTGATAGAATCAGAAAATGAGGAGATCCGCAGAAGAACCAAAGTCACCGACATTGCCAATACTAAAGGCAAGCTGAAGTGGCAGAAGGCAGGTCACACTTTTCGTACGGCTATTGGAGCCGGAAAACCCTGGAGTGAAGACCGCGTTCTAGTAAGCATAGTTTGGGGCGACCCCCAGGACTAACGACATAAAAGAGGTGGCGGGAAGCGGTTGGATGAGAAAGGCTGAGGGACAGGGAGTGAAAGCGCGCGCTTGGGAAGGCCTATGTCCAACAGTGGACGTCCGCAGCTGATGTGATGATGATAACGAATTTCTTAACTAAGTATTTAATATCTGGGTGACCGAGCTTCGCTTGGTGGCCAATAGATGGCAGCAGTATAATAATAATAATAATAAACTATATACTAAATTTTATGAAAATCGGTTGAGCCGTTTCCGAGATCCAGATTATATAGAAATATATATAGGTACAAGAATTGCTCGTTTAAAGGTATAATATATATATATATATATAATAATATATAGGTACAAGAATTGCTCGTTTAAAGGTATAGGATAGGATTACTGGTGCAGTGTGTTGGCGGTAGGACTCTTCTTGCGGAGCTCTTCCGCAACCGCGGTGGCAGTTATTCTACCGTGAAGCAGTTCCTGTGTTCCGGTTTGAAGGTCATTGTATAGGTACGCCGCCAACTTGATCATACTGGGCAAAATGAGTAAGAACTTCTTACTCATTTTGCCCAGTATGATATCAGTTCTAAACGGATGTCTCAGGAAAAAGAGCGCAGTTATAAAAAAAAATCTAAAGACTCTGGGTCAGCTGGTATAGTCTCAAAACTGCAATTTTCGTTAGGAAATCGAGCGCAAAGGAAATAGAGTCCACAATCAACAGTTATATCACAAAGTAACAGGCAGAAAACGGGCTGTCTATTTGTTCGGCGTTATCTTAAGATCAAGTTCATCGACACGACACTTTCACCGGCACAATGGCTTCGCTCATCAATATCTACCGCCTGCTGCGCAATTAGCTCATACTCTTTGGAGCTTCCTGTATACCAGAGTATAGGTAGGCTTAGTATAGGTTTTTGTATCGAGTCGAAGAAACGGATCGGATAGCTCCATACATGTACAGCCGTCCCAACCGCCGAAAACGATGTATGGGGAGCTGGGTATAGATGAATGCAGGAATCCGATCCGAAAATACAGAAACCTGCACTGACCCTATACGGACCTCTACGTATCGATAGATCATCGTAATCGAGAGATTCTGAATCGATCGCCCGGTAGGTTGAAAGTGGCACATTACCCGTTGAATATTTTCTTGCGGACAATCACGTCAAATGTAAACAGAAGCGATTTGTTGACAACTCACGAGCTAGATCAGAATAATATAAATTACTAACGCATGCACTTCGTGAGGAAGGGACTGAGTACTTTCTAATGACATCCACATGCATAGCGTGGCCAGGCGTCCGGATAAAGGCGGACATAGTTATGCTTTTTGATTGCGTGTCCGGCTAAAACAAACAGTGTCTGGCTTTTGTAAGGCTTTTACAAGCAACCGCCGACCACGTGGTCATACAAGAATTAAGATAATAATAAATAACTGGTCAGGTGCGAGTCGGGCTCGCGCACAGAGGGTTCCGTACTATATTAGAAAAAGTGTAACCATAAGGCCCAGTTGCCACCAAAGCGGAGCGGAGCGGAGCTGTGTTTGAGTAATTAATCAGAGACATTTCGACATCTCTCCGTTCCGGAGATGTCAAAATGACGAAATCTGATTAGTTACAATGCGTTTCAAATGAGAATAGGACTGTCATTGTGTTTGCATCTCTCTTACACCCATCAGCCTCTGTTGTGTGTGAGCGGGAAACGAATAGAATGTCAGTCCTATTCTTATTTGAAACGAGTATTACTCAAACACAGCTCCGCTCCGCTCTGCTTTAGTGGAAATCGGGCCTACGAATCACTTTTTTACCGAACCGCAAACTTAACTTTGTTTTATGAGGTTAATTGCTAATACCAAAAAAAGTATAATAGATACAGAGTTGATTTTATTTTTCCCGTAAAATATACATTGATCTCTATTAATCATAATTATTTCAGAATTTTCAATTGGTGAACTTCGGAGATAAGGGGGTGAACGGTATTTTTTTCGACAGTTTGCTAAATAAATTAAAAATCGGGCATAAAAATAAATAAAAATCAGTTTAAGAATACACAAGTAACGACCTTTCATATTGTTATCTCATTTTGAAATTCCGACGACCCGTTTATTTTCTTTGAGGTACGGAACCCTAAAAAATCAAGCACCTTAAATACGATAATCGTTCGTTTCGTTTTAGCCGAAGGACGTCCACAACTGGACAAAGGCCTCGTGCAATGATTTCCAACCAACACGGTTCTATGCTACCTACGACTTCCCGCGACCCCTTTGCGTTGTGATACTGAGATACAAATTTTCACCAATGTACCCTACATCCGGCGTACATCCAAATGTCCGGCCTAACTAGCTGATCTGTCCGGCTATTAGGTTTGGCGACCTGGCATCTCTACAAATGCATGCCGCTTGCAAGCGAGAGTATGGGAAACCGTATTAGCTGGAACAAAAACTGTGGTATGGAAATTATTTCGCTCGCCGCTTAGTCATACGTGCAATCATCATCTTTCTTCTTCTTCTTTAGCTTTAAAGCCCATTTTTAATCCTCCATTTATGCACGCGGTCTCTTATACCAAAGAGGAGGTGGATAAATTGCGTTTATATCCGCAACATCTAATCCATCCATTCAATTCGTATGAAAGGATGGTTTCATACGCAAAGGATGGTTTGCAAATTGAGAGCTCATAGGAATGGATGAAGAAGGCGTGTTGTACCGAATTCACATAATGTGGGAAAAGGGATGGAGAAGAAGAAAGAGTTGCGCGGACTTATTCTCTTAGGGAGGAGAGGCTAGGTTTGGGGGAGTCATTTACGACCTTGAAACAACTCCCTGGCGCATTTAGTGATAGCTTGAATTTAAGCAAGAATTCCCAGGTTTGATTCCCAATCGAAATCTGGTGAGAGACCTCGGCCGAGATTGATTGCCATTTGCCACTCTACCGGCAAAGACGTACACCCAAATGGTTCAACGTTCCGGTGCGATGCTGTGTAGCTACCATAGATAAGGGCTACTTTAATTAACAAGCTATAGTACAATATATAAAATCTTCACCTGTACCGTCACTTACACTGCAGTCAAGTATGACATAATATCAGTGTTATGTTGGCGATAGGATCAGGCTCACGTTACGGTCACGTAAGGTTCTTGTTAGGTAAGTTTATGTTTGAGCTAAGTCCAAGCTATAATCACATTATCATATTATACTCCATGGACAGCAGCTGGCTGATGACACACTAATTAAACAAGTTACAAGTTGGTAGAAGTAATTACGTAGTACTTATTCCTAACTTGAGCATAGTATATAAAATTGTGGCTAAGTATTTATGCAACTGAGGGTGAATTACCACAGCATTGCATTGCACGCAAGCCTTCCGAATCTGGAGGTAAAGTTTTGACATTTCACAACTTAGGCCTATGTGAAAAATATTTTCATTTACATTTTCATTATAGCTTCATTGAGCTAAACATGCTGAGACGTCAGTTCTTAAGTCTTCTGACCCACCGTGTCTCCCATACAAACGTAATACCAAAATCATTTGTAATTCGTGCAATTTTCGATCATGTTGTGGTGTTATTCGGGTTCATATACTTAGTAATAATCTTATGCTCCTGGCCATATTTGGTTCCGAAATACTTTTGTTAAACGAAAATGTAAACGAATTTAGTTTTGCTTATTTTTATGTCATAGAGGACATGTTTTTTACTTATTTGTTTTGTAATAAAAACAACACTACCTCACGTCGCATTAGTTCAGGAGCACAGTTGTTATTGTCCAGCTAAAGAAAAACACCAGTTAATAAAGAAAGTTACAAGTTTTCATTCATAATTTTTGGTATTACGGAACTCTACCAAAGTTATAAAAAATTTGATCAATATTGATTATTATTTCGTTTTAATGAAGTATTTCCGAACTAAATATGGCAAGGAGCATAGATTATTACTATATGAATCTGAATAACATCACAACATGATCCAAATATGCACGAATTACTAATGGTTTGTTATTTTGAATGAATGGAGACATTGTAGTTCACAGGCCCCTTAACTGGTTTGTCGAGTATTTACGTCGGGTTTCACTTTAAAGTGCCCTTCAAAGCGAATAACTGCTTCATGGTAGAATATCAGCTGACATAGAAGTCTTTGGCTGACACTGCGGTCGTATTTAACTCCGCAAGAAGAGTCCTACCACCAATAAGAACCGGTCTAGAATTAAGTAGTAGATTTGTTATCTATCAGTGAGTCAGGAGGAAACTATTTGGTAATGTTACGAGTATCAATATCAAGGTAGCAAAATTCCTTTTACTTTTTTTCGTAACACAGCTAAGCTCAAATTTCTAGGTTACTTAGTCAGTTAGTCTCCAAGGAGATCTACATTATTGTATTACTTAGCGGTCTGTGGGTAAGTAGATTAATAAGTAATACGTAGTAATATTTTTTATTACTTTTTTATTGTAATAATACATATATGTGTAATTGTTGTAAAAATAATACGGAGTGCCATAGAGTTGAGTAAGATTGTTTCAGAGTAGGTACTCGTATAATGACATATTGCAATTTTTTTTGGATATGTAGGTATATGTGAGTAAATAAACAATCTGTTACAATATGGATGTTTCCACTGCCCATGTATTTGCAAGTTTCGTAATACAGTAAATTCGTATATGATAGTAAAACTTTACTATATGCAAACAAACAAGTAAACTACAAGGACGAACTTATGTATTTTTATAAAGAAAGTCTTCAGCTTCAGATATTCTACAGTATCTTCATGTTTCAATTTGGGAATGATTTTTCGTCCTAGGGAATAATGAAAATGCTTTTTCGGCCTAGCGAAAATAATGGCATATTCCGTCCGCGTTTTGGGTATTAAATATTTCTTTTCCGAACGGGTGAGTTGAAAACTACCCCGAAACGGCTCAACCGATTTTTATGAGTAGGCTAAGTTTGCCTGGTCCGCTAGTATTTTATAAGAAATGCAAATAGTAATAAATAATGATGTTATAACGACAAAGCGATTTTGAAAACCGCACGCGTCCCGCCCGCCTCTTCGCTCTTCATTATACGATTCGAGCTTTCTACAGCATTCCGAGCCGACCAGTCGCCCGACCCGTCTGCTGCCCAGCGACCAGTCCGCCGACCAGTCCTTCAACCAGTCCACCGTTCGTTTTGGAGTGAGAGTGAAACAACGGATGATTACGCTTTGATGGTAACAACTAACAACTCTAACGAGCAACTGATAGCGTTTTGTTAGTTTTAATTTTAAGTTTACGGCCTTTTTTGCGCACTTCACGCTGGTACTTCACTACCATCGCTGACCTTTAGTGTGTTGCTACAGAGCATCGCACAGGAGGGCTAAATTGGCGTTGAGTCTTTCTTGGTAAAATGTTAACCAGCAGCGGTATAGAATGCCGGCCGAAGCAGACGATATCAGCTTCCATAATATGAGTTAGTGAAGATCGGCGCAAAAGTCAGACGATCGCTCAATTGAAACGATTTTTTTTAATGACATACCCGTTTGCTTAATTATGGCTTAATTGGTACGTGACGTTCGCACAGAAAACTGTCAATCTCTAAAATATATTTTTTGGATGGATTTCGTTCCCCGACTGTAGAAGCTTATACCTATTTGCTAATGAATTAAAAAAAAATAGCACGATAGCATCTTTGGCTGCATCATCACTTACCATCAGATGAGATTGCGAAGACTGTAGTGGGTAGTAAAAGATCAGACTAGTGTCACAACATGCATAGACAACATGACTCAAAGCGGATCTTGACCTCAGAGTTTCGACACTAAATTCCGACTCATGCTCATCTTGCCACTTGTACCACTTTGCTCAATCGCCTGCTCAAATATCGATTTCTTTAATTCAAACTTGGTACAGTTATAGCCGATGTTAGTGGTGATTTCTTATACAAACGAATGATGAAACGAGCATAAAGTTCACTAGTTGATAAGTGTATCAGATGTAGTCAAAGACTTCTATGTAGGTATCGATGTAGTGCGTCCAATGTCATACTGCACTGCGCTTATCATCCTGCGTTTTGCGTTACAATGTCATACTGCACTGCGCTTATCATCCTGCGTTTTGCGTTACAATGTCATACTGCACTGCGCTTATCATCCTGCGTTTTGCGTTACAATGTCATACTGCACTCCGCTTATCATCCTGCGTTTTGCGTTACAATGTGATACTGCACTGCGCTTATCATCCTGCGTTTTGCGTTACAATGTCATACTGCACTGCGCTTATCATCCCGAGACAAAATGTAAGACTTCCTTACCACAGGATAACTATGTAGTTAGGAGTCTGATAGTCACCACAATATGGCACTTGGCTTAATATGTCACTTCTAACATGGCAATTTAATTATTATATTTCCATATTGTGTAAGTAACATATATTGTGAACACAATAAATAAATAAATAAATAAATAAAAAATCACGTCGACATACACTGCCCTTCAATCCAAAACACAGTAATACCACAGTGTTAAAAGATCCTACTACAATATCTTTAAACTGTGGCAATACTCCAGCTTCACGATAGAGTTACTGACATTACCGTTGTACCTACCCGGTTGTTCTCCGCAAGAAGAGTCCTACCTAGTCCACCAGTATTATACGAGTACGTTCTACACCAGTTTTGGTACCACTTACTTAAAACTGCTTTTAATAAAATAACGCCGAAAACTGTATACAACTTTTGACTTGAAGTCTTTTGCATCTAAATATCACTATGATAGTAGGACATAATATTTTATACGAGTGAATGGCCTTTTAACTGCGTCTTAACAGGTTTAACCCAAAATTTAACACTATCAAAAGCAAAACAAAGTTATATAACGGTCATTAAAAAAGCGTTTTATGTAATAAAATTAAAACGGTTAGCTATAGTTACACCGAAAGCATGGGAAAACTTGGACACGGTAACACCGTTACTTGTATTTTGATATTACATAAAATCTTGGGAACAAAAGTGAGAGAACCTTTATGCATAATCACCGAGTATACATTCGATAAAAGCTTATTTTTGCTGTAGGCATTAGTGGTCGCGCCCATTGGTCGATAAATCATTTACTTAATTAAGTTTCTTTGTGTTCTCCTTCTCTATATAAATTTTGAAACAAGAGTACGAACAATAACGAAAAAGCTAGGCATAAAATATCTTGAAAATCTTTTGACGATAGATGGCGTTACCAGCGCAGTAGCACACGCTGACGGAGCTTTCGACGAGCTTTCCATAAATAGAAATTCTGACGTCATACGCTCGGATCAAAAGCGGTCCATAGACATAACACCTGTCACCATACCACCATCACTGGCAAAATCAAAGCCAAGTTAATTAAAAATCACTTACTTTTGTTTGTATAAATATTACTCTAATATTATGCATCTTATTAGAAGTCTGAACTGCATGATGTAAGTAAATCTAAATTTAAATATTTCTTTATGTAACTTTAATTTAGAAATATAAATAGAATTTGAATTAGCTAAATACATACCTAATTAGTTAGCTAATACAGAATTATTACTAATGTTTAGCATGTGTTATTACTTTTATATTATCTAATAGAATTTAGGAATATTCATTTTATTCTAATTAGTTAAACATTTGAATACATTTATTACGTAAGTATATAAAACTATCCAAACAAATTAAATTTAAATAAATTTGATATACTTACATCTGACATCTATTTCCAGCTTTCCTTAAACCAGTTCTGGCATAATCTTGGTTAATAGTTTAGCTATTGATACTAAACCCCATTTGAGTAAGATTAAATAAAAACGACCGAGTAACTAATTAAGTTAATTAGCTGTATATGTAAGTTTTATATGTATTTCCTCTTCTTTGAGTTAATTTATTATCCTTGAGTTTTTTAGTTTTACTACATAATGTTTCAAATTAATGGCTCAGGTCAACTTTCTATTTACTAGGCTGTCATGTAACTTTTCCTAGGCCTTAAAGTTTTTAATTGTCACTTTCACTTTTATTAAAGAACATTTTGGTTTCATGCTTTGATGTATACGATTTATGCAACAAACTTTAAGGTAACGTTGATCTCAATTGTGTAAACTGTAAAGACTAAACAGTATTGGCGAAATCAATCCGCCCTGTGTAACCTTGCAGTTTTATAGAGTAGGTTGGTATTGACCAAAGGCTTTTAAATTAAGACTATTAAGTTTCATTGTATAAAACAATGACCAGAGCCTATTATCTTTTGTTTAGGGGTTCACAACTATTTCATTATAATAGGATACCTACCGAATATTTTTTGAAATTTTAAAAAATTTAATCATTTTGTTGGGCACAGTTTACTATTTACTCTATATTTCTCGTATCAATTAGAAAAAGTGAGGGAGAGAGTTTTAACTTATGTATTTATTTGAAAGATTTATATAAAAGAAACAACACCTCAGCTAAACGAATCGGCCTGACATAAATTTGTAGTGTATTTCTGCTGTAGCCTTAACAGTGTTTATAGCTATATATATATATATATATATATATACCATAGAGAGTAGCTGTACTAGCTATATATATATATATATATATATATATATATATGTATATATATATATATATTTTTGCACATAATTTTGCTCTTGAAACGTCAAAACATTTATGATTTAAGCCGATACAACTATTATACAACACAACCTTCGCACGGACCTAAGCAATTATTGCTCTTATCCGACTACTGTTAGGAGATCATAGTATTGACAGACTTACGTTATAACCGTATTTGTCAGTTTATTGATTTGATGATAGGTACATATTATACGGCGTATAATTCTGCCTTTTATTTCATTTATTATATTAAGTGTTAAAACCTTTAAAGTCCATCGAGCTTTAATATTTTTAAAGCACGTTAATATACACGAGCGGTTTTTGTTGTCAGCGAAACAACTCGCTGAATATGGGAGAATAAACTCCGATATTCAGCGAGTTACCCTACAGAGTAGGTAGTTAGGTACAGACGTATCTCGTGTACCTTGTGCATATCATGTGTTTTTTCTACTTGTGACAGAATTTAAACATTATTCTGTATATTATTTTTAGTCTCGTAAATAGATCTAATCAACCATAGTGTCTCGCATAATCTCTATTCCCGTAGGCCGTAGGTGAACGTGGAATAGTCTTCGCCGTTATTTAATTAAACTCTATTTGATTTTATCTTTCTATCATCAATAATAATTTGACTTTCGAAGAAAAAAAATAGACAATAAATATTCATCGTTTATTAGTCCTTACTAAAGGTGAGATAAACGATGAAGTCTGGCGATCATGGGATCCTGTCTCACGAATATCACACCGAAAGTGAATTCAAAGTATGCGATACGAGTTATGAGGCTGTTCAAAAAAGTAAAAGTTCTTTGAACTGCTGACTCTTATTCATATGCACTAAGGTCGAGATTCGCGGGAATTTCGTGAGCTAATTTGCAATTATGTGTGATGTCGATGTGATATGAATGGACTTTCACGCGGGAGGCGGGAAGATGCGAGGCTTCGAGAGTGATTGAGTAGTTTTTGGAATCCATAGTATTAAGCATGTTTAATTTTTTTTTATAGTCCTCGCCGTTTGAGGTAAAGCTTTTGATGGATTTAGGTTGGTGCCTTCGAGAATTATTGAGAGAGGTCCGAAACAAACTTTTACCACAGTGCAAAGTTATTCTGTCCTTATACTATCCGTGGGCAATCTCCTTTTTGCTAGGTTTGTCAAAAACATTTTGATTTTGAATTTCGCGATATTGGAGGCCACTTTTCCAGGCAAAGATTATGGACAAATATTAATTAAGCTTCCATACTTTTTGGTCTAGGAGAATTTCCGGGTTCCCTACTCCGGTTGCCTATAAGTCGTTTCAGCTAGGACGTCCATAACATACGCTTCCTGAAATGACCACCAAAAACCGCGATCTTGCGCAGCTTGGCGTCGGCGACTCCTCGCGACTGTCTTTATGTCGTCCGTCCACCTCGTGAACTGTTCCTTAAATAAAAGAAACTCTGATCCTGTGAGTAAGCAGCAAAGAGTGCCGACAAAGTAAGTTTAAGTAATGAATATGACAAGAAACATTGAATACAATGGCCGCGGTAAATCTGCCGTGTAATCCAATCACTTGCGCGCTCAAACAATGTCAACAAAGACTATTGCATTGTTTGTTATCTTTGTTTCCTGTGATTGTTATGTAATTAGGGTAGAGGAACATAACATGAAACGTCACGTGCGAGTTAAAAGACCGTATATTTGCCGGCAAACTTCTTGAGCATGAAGTAACGTAGTGGGGGCAAATTAGCGCACTCGCCCCAGACTCGCCCCGCATTTACGACCAAAAGGATCTAAAATTCGCTTGTGCACAATAAAGATCATATACCCAAGAAGTTTGCCGTGTACTGTACCAAACTGTATAGTAGGGGATCCCAAGTAAGGTCGACCTTCACCGAGCTGTTTATTGGATGAAAACTATTTTATATCCAATTAAATAATATGTCAATAAATATATCGCAAGTGGGTTGCCTAAAAAATATCAGTCCAGGATATGATTAATTAAGAATTAAAAAGAAAATCCATTGTAACATGAACTCCTATTTGTTAGAGTTCCGTTGACATCTTAGTTCAAATTAGATTGGATGAGCGATTCAGGTCGCAAATTGCAATGTTGCTTATTTACCTACGATTTTATTATCCGTTAACTTTCTTTTGCCAAAAAATATAGAGCAGAAATACTTTCCTCAGCCAGGAAAGTATTTCTGGCAAAAAGCACTATTTATACCATATACCATCTAATTTGAACTACGATGTCAACTAAACTGTAACAAATAGGAGTCCATGTTACAATGGTTTTTTTTTTAATTCTTAATTAATCATACCCTGGACTGAAATTTTTTAGGCAACCCACTTGCGATATATTTATTGACATATTAAATTGGATATATAAAATAGTTTTCATCCAATAAACAGCTCGGTGAAGGTCGTTGTATAGCGGGATCCTAGACCAGTACCAACATCTCTTAAAGCAATAATGCTGCAGTACTGGTTAACAATACTTTCATACAAACATAGTATGAATGATATTGAATTAAGACATTGTGGTACGGCCCCTGCGCCTCAGAGAGGATGTTAGGCTATTGGCGTGATTATATCCTGATCATCATTAGCATTACACTGAAGCAATCCTTCTATTACTTTAGCTATAAGGTGCTATAGCAAGGGTTTTTTCCCAAATCCCTGTGAAATATAGCTTATTTTTTAGTCTAGATTTTAAGCTGCGTAACTATCTACGTACCGAATTTCAGCCAAATTAGAGAGGAGAAGCAGCGTAGTAGGGTAACAGACATATATCAGAGAGGCATTAGCCTACAAACAGAAAAGTTTAGATTTGCAAATATTTTTTTAAGTTATTCGATAAGTTGTATACCTACCTAATGTTTCTGACTTCATCCTTCCAAAAATATCGGATATCACTTGTATGGCTGGGTCAAAGCCATTGGATATCTTATAATATTATCCAAGACCGGAACTACGGGATTATACTTGCATCCACCTACTTATGGATATCTCAACACAGATTGGACCGGAACCAGTTTATACAGAGTTTTTTTAATACAAAAACGTTGACATCTGACCTGAACACCCGTATGAATGTAAAAACACAATAGATTCAGTTTAATTCAACCATTTATAAGCATAAGGTTGAGGCAGTTCCTTTTGGCAGAAAGTTTTTAGAAAGTGCTCTTTGAGTTGACGCTATTGTAAAGAAAGACTGTCATTCCTGATTAATCTGAATAAACTAGAATGTTCGAAAATCGGATCAAATTGGTCACCTCAAAATCAAATTCTGTATTTGATTTAAATAAATGTTTGTATGTAAATGGCAAAGTTCTGGAAATAATCAATGACTTCTATGTATATAGTGAATAAAAATTACTAACAAACAGGTCATCAACCTTTGTTGATGACCTCTGTTGTTTGTTATTCTCTGTTGTTTGATATTCCAAAATGTTCTTACGGCAGTTTTCCTTAGCCATTAGAATTATCTATTAGGTTAACGTCTGAAATGGTCCCAAAAAGATCTAAAGATCCAATTTAAGAATAATAAAAAAAAATTAAAGTTAAAGAATACAAATTCACAGAGAAATTTTCTTAGTCGCAAAGTGAACTGGGCTAAGTGACAGCCAGCATACCGTTAAATTGTCGTT
This sequence comes from Coenonympha glycerion, assembly GCA_963855885.1. Lineage (NCBI taxonomy): Eukaryota > Metazoa > Arthropoda > Insecta > Lepidoptera > Nymphalidae > Coenonympha > Coenonympha glycerion. The sequence goes on from OY979646.1 coordinate 2,658,232, forward strand.
ACGTGCGATCGGAAACGTAGCCAATGGCACAAAGTCAAGGCCGAGATTAACGCCTAGCGAGCAGTGCTCTACGGAACCTTTGTTGTGATCGACGTGAAATTCACGCATGCTCTAACCGCTGGGACATAACAATTAACAGTGCGTATCGGAAATAACCAGCTGGGCGAACGCGTATCAAGAACTGTATCAATGTCAAAACATGGATTTCGACCAATCACAGTACTTGAAAAATGACGTTTTGACATTGATACAAAAACTAATTTGACAAGTTTATAGTAGGTAAGCCATCTCAACGTGGGAACGAAAAGGATACCACTATTTTTAAACCAGTCAATATAAAGTCTTCTTTTGCTTCGGTGGTTGCATTCGATGGACACCCACGATCACGATCTACTGGGCGTCGTTACCATAGTTTATCCAAATAAAATTAAAAGAAAAAACTCAAATAGAGAGATCATCGTCAATACAAACAATGACTTGAGAGAAACCAGAATCGTGATTTGCTCTTCTAAATTCTATAATTAGTAAAATAAAAGCATCACATATTCCAACGTTACTTAGGCAAAAGTAGCGATTGCTAGTGATTATGAATATATCGTCGACAAAACTTGCAGCCTTAGCCATATGGCTTATTTACAATCGTTCATTCTATAATTGTATGACATTACTAGAAATAGGTATATTAGAATAAAGTTGTCTTTGATAACTTGATAAGCCACATGATCGATTTGTTGTTCGGATATAGCATTAAAATACAATTTCAGAATATGAATCATGAGCAATTTGTCGTTCGGATATAGCATTAAAATACAATTTCTGAATTTTGTTTTATTTTGAGGTGGAATGGACGACAGGGTTCTAATATGATTGCGAATATAGATAAGCCATGTAGGCTGTAGCTAAGGGCGCTGGTCTTAAATGTCTAGTCTGCCTAATAAACATCAACTTTAGCACCTATGTAGAGGAACCAGACCAACGCCAAACCGCAAGTGGGGCGTAGAAAACGCCGGTTATTTATTAGTAATCCAACCACGCACCTGCCGCGCGGTTTGCGGCGCGCCTTCCTGTCGCAGGTGACAAAAAATAGATCACTGGGCCAGGATGTTTGTTATGCTCTTGACTCTCACCAGAGAGCAGAGAGATAACAGTATATAGATAGACGTAATACGTAGTTACTCTCGTTGCTATGCGTCTGCAACATGAAACGAAGTAGCAAGTGCAGAATTGCAGACAGCAGGGTTGTATAGTGTATTTTCTATTAAAACAATTAATTGACCCGACAAAGGTTATTTTGCAATAAATTATTTCCCACTTAGAAGTTTGAAAAATGTCTTACGTCCTTCAGATCTACCGAATACATTAGCGCCTTAGATACATCATTCTCGATATTATTCCTTGATTCATCCGCTGCAAATGCCCAAACCATCCCAAAATTTCTTTCTCCACCTTTCTCACTACATCTTCTTTCAAGCTAGGTAGGTATTAAGCCTTAAGGTACGGTAAAAACTTTCCCTTTCATAAATGTTTTCCTCTTCTGACCAGACATTCGTAACTCCTCAAGTAAATAGTATGGTAGTGACATAACGAGACGTAACAACAATTTAGCGTTTTATTGCCCTCTCGTCTACTTTGCACACAAATTGCCGAGAAGATCGCCGTGAATCGCAGCTTGTGAAACCTAAATACCACATAAGACACTCCATAATGTGCAGTATATGGATGTAAATGTGCATTAAATCGCAATGCGAGAACACGTTAAAACAATTTTATGTTTATACACGTATCTACTTTCTTTCATTAAAACAATTATCGATTTTATAGTTTTCTTTTGCCTATGTAAGAACTGTGAAGTTTACCAGGGATTCGAGAGAAAATCTAGTGCAGACCACAAATAAATAAATATATATCAGGGCATTATACACATCGCAATCTAGCCCCAAAGTAAGCGATAGCTTGTGTCATGGGTACTAGATAACTGATAAATATACATACATATTAATATTGAAAAACACAAAGATTAATCATACAAACATTCTCCAGTATTGGGAATAGAACCCACGACCTCTGACACAAAGCAGGTTCGCTACCGCTACGCCATTCGGTCGTCAAAAATGATAAAGAAACTTATTCATGTGTGAGTTTTAACTAAGAATCTGAGCTTTAGACGAAAGCCTGTTATTAATTTAAGTTAAGATAGATTAGTAAGGATAAGTTTGGTTATTCAAAATAATCAAAATCTAGTTGACCACGAAAATTGTAAAACTATAAACATAAAGCTATTGTAGAGTATGGTTCAGCTTTATATTAGGTGTAACAAGGTGTGATTTTCTTAATATTCTGCTAATTTTGTTGTGACAGTTCTCTCTGAACTTTGTTCTATGATTATTAAATGACTTCCTCGTAATAAAAACATTAATGTTATTGACTACGGTATGTATACTTTGGATTGGTGAATAAACAAGAGAAAACTGAACGTGCTGGCACTTGGCAGGTAGTTGTAAAGGTTATATCCAGCGAGAGGTGTAATAAAACTTTTTTTTTAACAATCTTCATTCTCTTGGTAAGGACATATTCAAGATTATAGACATTCCTGCCCTGGTTTAATACCAACCTCTTTATCTCATCAGATAATCCGAAAACTGAATTTCTTAAAACGACAGTTCTAATAATTTTTTTAAACGTCTATAATTGTTTATTGCATTACACATCAAACATAATTTCCTTTTATTGATATCTATCAGGTGTACTTTGCAAGTGTTTCTACGAAATAATAAGTTTGATTTATTTCAAAGGTTTTTTTCATAGCATTTATTATTTCCATTTTCTCAGTGATTCACTAGAAGTTACCAAATCACCTAAACCGACTTTGACCGACACAATATGTTCAAATTTATCATGAAAACTGCAGAACCGTTTTTTTAGTGACTGCATATCAAAATTCAAAAGTGTCGCTTTGCAGAATTGAAAATATCTATAGCTCCACTCTAGCTCAGCGTGTATACGTCGGTGTGTCACACGCCGTATATAGTTCCGTTCGCGAATTCCACGTCGTTGTCTGACACACTTCCTCGAGCAGGCTTTTACGCAACGCGAGAAAGGATCTATAGATATATTGAGTAATGATAATAATTTCATATCAATGAGAGTATCTGCAAGAACTTATATAGGTATATAGCTCACATGGAGATTTGACCACGTAAGGAAGAATATTTTCATCTCACCCGCTCGGAAAAGCGTTTTTTAATGCCCGAAATGCGGGCGGGAAATGCTATTATATTCCCTAGGCCGCCAAAGCATTTTCATTTTTCCCAAGGGAGACAAAGTAGTATGAAAATCCCTTCCGGCCCTTGGGCCGAAAAGCATTTCCAACGTTAAACTCGAATTACGTGTCATGTCAATGTCAAAGCTGAAGACTTCTTTTTTTTCTAATAACACATACGTTCAGTAAAAAAGTTCGACCTTAGAGTTTGTATAGGTACATTAGTTTTTTTATTTTTACTTTTTCTTAGAATATCAATAAATATAATAACTTCTGTCTAGTTTGATTAATTATAAAAGAAATCTAATTAAATCCATGATTTTTCCTCGTTTTTTATGTAATTATTGTTAAAATATTTACTTATAAAATTTTATATTATCTTTGGTTCTTAGAAATTCCTATTTCAGAACGCATTCAAAAAAAGAAGTAAAAAAAAAGTTTCTCAATTTTTTTATCTGGTCTAGTGTAAGTTGTCTATGTTTCCTATCGTGATTATATGAAAATACCTAATATTTTTATTACTTTATTCATTATTTTTTTTGTTTTAACTTTGAAATAAGGTGATGATTGAAGGTGGTTTCAGTAAGTGAATTATTCAGAGTTACCAAAAACAACATTTAACATTAATCGCAATGCCGATTTAAAGTGTTCTTCTGGTGATTTTCCTCGCTGTAGTGAGATGAAAAATTTTGTGTTATGGACGGGCGCAAATTTTTTTGGGTCTCGTGTCTTTGAATGCCTCGCTATGCTCAGGATTCTATTCTTTGAACCCCTCGCTGCGCTCAGGGTTCAACCCTAGAATCCTTCGCCGCTCAGCATTCAAATTTGACACTCGGCCCAAAAATCCACTTTGCGCCCTTGCATAACAAATAACTATTTTAGGAAGGAAGGAAAATGAACAAAAACCTTTTTTTTTACACTATACAAGTTAGTACTTGAGTGCGATCTCACCTGATGGTAAGTGATGAATGATGATGCAGCCGAAGATGTTAACGTACTAACTTGGAAGGGGTAAGTAAATTCACCCCAACGGTTTCTACACAGCATCGCACCTGAACGCTAAATCGCTTGGCGGCACGTCTTTGCTGGAAAGCAAAAAACCTAACACTAAAGTTAAAAGGAATCATAGGTTTTATTCGTAGCTAGAGATTGCTTGCACACTTTGCTTTGCTCGTGGCCCTTATTTTACCCCCTTAGGTATCTAGAATAACGTGCTTGGTACGTGACCCTTAATTCAACCCCTTAGGAGTAGGTACCTAAGGGGGTAAGTAAGGGTGGGAGAATCGATCAGTGATTTTATCTAGGTTTATGCGTTGATAGAGTCAGTCACATTTTCCATCCAAATACCTATTCCTAATTATAAGTAATCCATTCTTAAATGACATTTCTTTTGTTGTTTTGCAAAAATATACTTTTTTGAAGAGCAAAGATACTGGATTGCTGTCACAGCTTACGCAGCTAACTGCTGGTTCATATTTTCTATTCATGTTTTAAGAATAGTATTAAATTTAAAAATAAAACTCTATCGAACGAGTACGTTTTAACTTTTAAATTAAAATGTTTCATAAATTACTAGATTTCAAGTAAGCTCTTTCGAAACACAAGTATAGGCATATACATAATATCTAGGCTCTGTTTGCAGTGAGTCTAGAGCACCGGTTCCGAAAGCAGATTCTACTAAGAAAAAGCGGTCTGAAATCTCAGCTATCGCTCATTTCGAATCAACGTTTTATAATTGGATTCAGATATTTGTTTTACAATTTTTAATATACATTCTTTAAATTTCTTTTTTACCTTTGTTTCTTAAAGCTTATTATTTGTATTATGATTATGCAAACTCAACTTTCGTTTCCTTAATTTGAAACTATCGAATTATACCTGTTCTTACCTAGATGTTTAATATTTATGCCGATAGAATACATTGCAATAACATTAACATATCCCATTAATTGTCTGTATAAAATAAGCTTTCAACTTCCAATATCAATAACTCACACATCGTTTTACATACTTTCACTAGCCGTTAGTCCAGTTAAACAGCCTTCTCTCACTTAAAAAAGTATTAAAAATTTTTTTTGAAACGTACCCAAAAACTGAATCTCATGGTATCCGTACACTATTCGTGGCTGGGAAAAAAAAATCGAACTGTCAATGTCAACTGTCAACTGTCACCACACTTGCGCGGGCGCGCGCGTCTTCACAACTGAGGCGAAGGCTGCGCCGCGTACAGCCTCCCCCCTAAAGAAAGTCAACCTTCACGGTGTTATGTAAATGGAGAGGTGAGTCTTGTTGAGAGGGAAATGGGGATAAGGTCGTTTGTGTGTTTTTTTTAACTTTTTCTATGATGTGATGCGACGCTCGGTTGCGTTTGTTATTTTTTATAAGTTTACGCTCATCCAACGTTAAGATGCGTCTGCAACTGCATTCCTTTTATAAAAACAACCCTTTTTGTAATGTAGTTATAACCTGAAAGATTCTTAAAATTTTCAGATTCTTCAAACTTACGTATTTTCTAAATATAGGTAGAGTAAAACAATTATTATCTATGTCTCAGGTATTTTTTCTCTATTTCAAGCCTCAATGTTTACTATGTTGTAGTTTTAAACAGACAGACAATAAACATGACAATTAAGCCCATCCACGTGAAATGAGAACATTTTAATATAATTGCGGAAACAATGTCATTCTCTACGAGTCTCGGTTTGCTGACCCAAGCCGAAGGCGCGGAGACGAGTGGGAATGACTATTCCGCACATGGGTTGAACGAAGTTTTCAATAGATTTGCGAAAAAAATATAGGTATAACATATTTGCCTGCTCCGGTTCTAGTGCATTCGCTCAGGCACCGCGCAGGAGGAAAACAAATAAGCATTAGTGCGTAAAAGGATAACTTCCCGCACGCAAAAAACACACAAAAATGTCCACTTTTTGAGCAAATGTATCATAAATTCATATTTTCCACCATTTAAATCTCTAGGACATTCCGTGAATTAGACAATCAGTTAATCGTTACAGTCAAGTTTCATGCACAACAAACGAAGAAAAATGAAGAAAAATATCTTAGTTAAAACATACTCGTACGTGTAATAGTCAAATATTTATTAAGAATACAAATACTTCACATCTGGCTAGAAAAAGATAGCCTCAGTTTTTGCGCAAAGAATCAGACTGGCTATTCAGTGCAGAAATTTTACTGTAATTTTTTTTCTAATAAAAAAAATCTTGGTAAAATTAGGATATTCAAAATCATATTGTGTGATAATAGATTAATAAGCCTATATCTACTAGACTATATCTAATATAACAAATTATTGATGGAAGTTTGTAATAAAAGCTAAAACAGCTAAAAGGACCACCCATCACCGTTGCATCAGTGTAAAAGACTTCAACGCGCGCTGTTAAATTAACTTTAGACCCATCAAGCGAGTTCGTGATGAATCAAATCGAATCATCAGTGGATATTTATTAAAATAAGTGGTATTTAATGGGTGAGATTGAGGAATATTTTTGTGTGTTAGTTTGTAAGAAATTATAGACGATTTATAATATTAAATAATAACATACAAGACGTAATGTATATGAATAGTTGTCGTGAAATTGTTATCGCCACTTTTGCGAACTCACGTGAACTTAATTTTATATTTAGATATTATTAATTGAAATGACTTGTCATAAGCTCATTATAAGTAAGGCCTATATGTAATAAAGTATTCTAATTGTGGTAACATATCTATTATTTGGCTCAAGTCATTACTATATATATAGCTGCTTGTGCTGATTCATTCATTCACTCATTGATCACCTCTCCTGAACAATTTTGTATGAAAATTTTTTTTTTCATGGATGGGGTCGTATAGAAGAAAAAAAATCATTCGGAGGAAAAATACGGAGAGAGCTGATGATTGAGGATATCGAAGACAGATGAAGAGCACAGCCAAGGGTATTGGAGATAGGTGGGGGGTGCTCGACCAAATGTCATTTAAAATGTCATCCAATTGGCAGTGAGCTGAAAAAAAATTCAAAATGGCGGATTCAAAATGGCCGCCATTCGAATTTCGTCGATATCTCGGAAAGTATAAAAGATGGAAGAACGGTTTCTTGACAAGAGTTGATCAGGAAAAAAAGCTCTATTTGATGGCTAGAAAAAAAATCCAAAATGGCGGAAAAAAAAATCCATAGAAAATGTATGGGGAATGTTGATAAGGGACTAAAAGTTGGAAGGCAAGTAGGGGGAAGACGGCACGCGGGCCACATGTGGCCCGCGCCCTCACGCGACCTACTAGTTGGCATATAAATCTATGGACCGCGGGTGTAATTATATATAAAGTAACAAAATATTATAATATAGTAACGAAATTCACGAAAAAAGTGTCCCGAGAAAGAAAAGAAAACTAGGGTACATGTGTATTTTTATAAACAAACTAAAACATTGTTATTTATGTCATTAATCCATTACTATACAGCCTAATTTTGCTTAAGTGCGATTGGTACTTATTTCGCGTTTTGGATTTCATTTGGTTCGGACACTTTTTAGCACTGACCCGAAATCCTTATAGTTTACAAATCAATGGCTCAAGTAATCAAATTAAGAGCAATCAGCAGGAAGCTGTGAACACTTAGTCATCTGAATAAGCGCTTTATGTAGCCATCAACTTTTATTATAACTTCGAACTTTGGCAGATTAGATTACCACACTACAAGTGTTTCGGGCGATACTCGACCGCAAAAATATTAAAACCAATGCCAATCATAACAATTTATTTACGCAATCGGATGAGTTAGTAATTGGTTTGTAACAGAATGCATTCAACTAAATGAGAAGTCTATATGTGTTACATCAATGCATTTTTATGTAACTCAAAAGATTTGTTGCAATTCAATTTTTATTTATAAGTGTTTTTTATTAAAAATTTGATGACCTCAATAGATGGTAAATGTTTTTCTCATATACGTTTTTGCAACGTAAGTAGTCTTTATGGAGCGTGACAATTTTATTTTTGCTCGTAATAAGAATTGTATATGAAGCAAGGAAATAGGTCCACTTCCGTTTGCTCACGAGGTACCGTTATTAAGGGAAAATCAACGAGTCTGCCCGCGAAATTCAAAATTTTGGTAGTTTTTTGCAATTCGTACGCTAATTATTGTAGGTACATTGATAGGTCAATTTTCGGGAATATCAGTATCTTTTTACATGTTTATATCAAAATTTTTGCATAAAAATGTCTATCCTAGGAAATTATTCCGACTATTGAGTTTTAAGTAAGTAACTCTCAAATCTCGGACGATTTTTTTAAACTCTACGCTTTCAAGCAGTGATATTCATATAAACACGTGAAGACGGTACTGGAATTCCCGCAATTCTACTGCCATAAGCCTACTGTCTTAGCTATTAGCTTAAAAATCGCAAAAACCACAAAATTTGAACTTTGCGGGCACACCCATGGCTTGCTCACGATGAAAATGTGAAAATGTTGTCTTCATGATAATAGCTTTTCCCGTTTTGAGTTTTTGCGTGAATAACAAAGATTTTCTTTTTCAATTATGTTAGCTTACCCAAATAAAGTTTTTACAAGAATGTTAGAAGGTAGAAGGGTGATATGGTATGGTATGGTTTAGGACATAATCGTTTAGTGTATCTCATGGATATAAAATTATAATTATGATGGCAAATTGAGTAAACTTCAAAAAAGTTGTAAAATTCACCTGACCTTCGATTTAATAAAGAATTTTGAAAACCAGAAAGGATTTTTCGAAATTCTCAATTTCGAAAACCATTATCCATTATTATTACGATTACTATATTATTATAATTATTAAAAAGATAAATAATTTTGTAAATTTTCACCTTTCACAGTTTTTACAATGTACTCGTAAGTATCTCTTGCTCAGGCAAGCGATATTTCAGAGGACAAAATAATAAAATTATGTATAGAGATTTCAACTTATAAGTAATTTAGTAATTTGTAAACTGCATCGTAATATATTACGATCATTACCTGATGTTTCGTAACTCTGTAACATCGAGGTCAGAGATTGCTTCTCGCCACAATAACATCTTGGCTCTGTGGTAGATTGTAATACGTTTACTATCAATTAGAAGCGCCTCCAATGATATGTTATATTATCTGCTTTAATTCATGAGAAGAATCGAGGATTGGCAGCTACTTAGGCGATTTAACCATAAATAGACTTGTCATGTATGTCAGTGTAAAAAACTGTTTTTTTTATGATTGCAAACTAGTGGAAAATGAATGTGAAAAAATTCCAAAAACAGGGCTGATATGATATAAGGATTACAAGCAGATACTCGCGGCTTCGCCCGCGTAAATTATAGTCTTCCCTAGTCGTAGTACCTAGTAGTCTTTCCACGAGAACCAACAATTTTTCCGAAATAAAAGAAAAACCTTCTTTAGGACGAAAGCTATCTCCATTCCAACTTTCAGGAAAAAAAAATTCAGTAGTTTTTAGCGCAGTTGCGGCATGAAGGAGTATTTCTCTCGCATGAATATCTGTTTTCCACTATTCCCTATTCTAGTAATTATAAATTTTCCGAGGTAAAATGTGATCTATATGTATTAATCCAGGATATGATCTATCACCATTCAAAATTTTAACTAAGTATAAATCAGTTTAGTAATGACGGCGTGAAGGAGTATTTATCCCGCGTAAATATTTGTTTTTTACTATTATCATAAAAACCGTGGATGTTACCGGGATAAAAAGTAGCCAATGTATAATTCCGGGATATTATTTATCTCCATTCCAAATCTCAGCCAAATCAGAACCTTATTTGCGGCGTGAAGGAATTTACTCGCGTGAATTTCTATTTTCAACAATTCTATAGAAACCCTGGATGTTTTCAAGATAAAAAGTAGCCCTATTTTTTATATAACCTTATATATTTAGATAAACAGAGAAGTTAAAAGGTGCCTTCAAGCGATTGCGCTTTCCAGGTTGATAAACTTGTAACTCGGAACTAATAAAAACTATGAGACATTACTAATATTTGTTACACTTTGTGAATTGATGAGTTTAAAGATCGACGCGAATGTAAGTAAGTTAATTAAACCATTATGCAAGGGCGGATCCAGCTTTGGTGCCAGGGGGGGGTCACATAGTTGTAGTCAAGTCACAAGAAGTTTTAATTTAATTATGATACTAATTAATACAGTTACAAAGTAGGTATTTTATTAATGTAAATAAGTAGGTATTGTACTTAAAAAAACAATATATCCTGACAACTGGATATGCGAGCGAAGCGAGCGCGAAATTTTCATTTTTTTTTTTACTAAAAAAGTCACAACGTAACAAAGAACCTGGGGGCATACATATTTTTATAACTGGATATGCGAGCGAAGCGAGCTCAAAATTTTTATTGGGGTCCATCTTAAATCTTTAATTTAAATAATATAATAATTTTTAGGCGTAATAACGTCTTCAAATCGCAAATAGTCCTGAATGAAGCGAACACGAACTTCTTATATATTGTGAAAACCGGATATGCGAGCGAAGCGAGCGCGAAATTTTCTGTTTTTTTTTTTACTGAAAAATTCACAACATAAAGATCCTGCGGACATACATATTTTGATAACTGGATATGCGAGCGAAGCGAGCTCGAATTTTTTACATTTTCACAGGATAAATCACTATTTATTACAGTCTTGAATTTAGCATGATTTGACAGTGAGATCCATCTTTAATAAAAATAATATAATCATTTTTAGACGTAATATAACGTCTTAAAATCGCAATATGCCCGATTGAAATGACCGCGAACTTTATAAATATCTTTATAACTGGATATGCCAGCGAAGCGAGCTCAAATCTTTACGTTTTTTATTTTGTTTTTTGTTGGGGTCCATCTTAAATCTTTAATTTAAATAATATAATAATTTTTAGGCGTAATAACGTCTTGAAATCGCAAATAGTCCTGAATGAAGCGAACACGAACTTTTTATATATTCTGATAACCGGATATAAGAGCGAAGCGAGCGCGAAATTTTCTGTTTTTACTGAAAAAATCACAACGTAACAAAGATCCTGGGGGCAAACATATTCTGATAACTGGATATGCGAGCGAAACGAGCTCGAATTTCTTACATTTTCGCATGATAAATCACTATTTATTACTTGACCTGAAGTGACCTTGTATACATCCGTGCATTCAAGGTAATTTCTTAAAAATCCGCCGAACTGATGTATCACTTCGATACATCATTTTTTTAGAGATATACTCGTAATTTCAAAAGCCAAATATATCTTGAGATTAATTAATAAGAGGATTCTTTATAAATCAGGAAACCCGTGGGAAATCAAGAGGTCATTAGTTAAAAGGTCGCGGTGAGAGGTAAAATTCAAATTTTCGATACTTTCGTTCCCTAATAATGCGTTTGACACCATATAAAATAAAATCAACCATAAATTAATTAAATATAAGTGGTACTCACTACTCACTTACATAAAATCTATATTGTTCCAAGAAATACCATAACATTATATTTTACAATTTAATTATTGGTCAACCTAGGTTCTGGAAGGCCCAGGGGGGGGTCATGACCCCCATGACCCCCCCCCTGGATCCGCCGATGCCATTATGTCATTCTTTCATAACGACACCAAGTAATTTTTTATTGATCGGAATCTTCTAATTTGGTTCAGAATGCATTATGACAAAACTAGAATCAATATCTAGACTTTATACTGTGCTTTAGACATGCTCGCGCCACGTAAGAGCTTATCATAGCTTTCTATCAGTGAATGAATCATATACAGACATACTTGTTTGTCAACTGTTTTAGGTAATTAAATGTAATCTCATTTCTAATTCATAAAATTCTCTTGTCAGTGTTTGTAACCTACGAAATGGCTTGACCGGCTTTTATGACAATTTTTGTCTGCAATATTATTTTGGTAAACTATTTTGTTATATCTCTATAGTTAAACAACGTTTGCCCGGTCAGCGTGTAAATTATATAGAATTTATAATTTCAAATTCATTCAATTATATGTTGAACTAAGATTTTTTACGAAGTAATGTAAGTTAGAGACAAAATATTATCAAGAACTTGTATTTTTTTAAATTATATCAGTTAAAATAGTTTGGGTCAGCGCTAAAAAGTGTCCGAACCAAATGACATACAATACGCGAAAAGACATACAATCGCACTTCAGTCTCGTGTTTGAAAATTAGGCATTATGTACCCCAGTGTATATAGGTTTTCTCGGGAAACTTTTTTCGTGAATTTTGTACTACACCTGTCGTCCATAGATTTATAGGCCTACGAGTTAAAACAATACCTACTTAATAACATAGTAAGTTCTTAGGGTCGTAAACTCTTAAGTGCTACGTAACTCTTCCTTTTGTCTATAATACAAATTAACAACAAGATACAGAAAATCTCATGAAAAACAAATGAATAGCCTAATTAAAGTTGTCACATTCAAAAACAATTAATAAAAATTAACAAATTCGTCTCGCTATGAGAAAAAGGTGGTGATGGGAACTTGCAGAACAAAGGATGTACTCGTAAGCGATCTTACCTACGAAACCGTTTCAAAATACTGTGTATGCATATTGTATACAAGCTGTTACCCGCGGCTCCGCCCGCGTGAATTTGTATTTTTCGCTAATCTCGAGGAAAAACTGGATTTTCCGGGATAAAAAGCAGCCTATGTATTAATCCGGGTTCTAAGCTATCTACGAGTATGTTCCAAATTACATCCAAATCGGTTCTGTAGTTGCGGCGTTAAAGAGTAAAAAAAAACCGGCCAAGTGCGAGTCGGACTCGCGCACCGAGGGTTCCATACCATAAAAGAAGTAAAACATTAAAAGAATCACTTTTGTTCATGAATTTAGGAGTATAATTTACGTGTAGGTACTTTTGCTGGCGAACCGCAAACGTAACTTTGTTTTTGATGGGTTATTGTTATTATCAAAAAAAGGATAGGGAGTTGATTTTATTTTTCCTGTAAAATATACATGTCTGTTGATCATAACTATTTCAGATTTCTCGATTGATAAACTTCGGAGATAAGGGGGGGAACGGTATTTTTTTCGACAGTTTGCTCAATAAATCAAAAACTATCAGGCATAAAAATAAATAAAAATCGGTTTTAGAATACACAAGTAATGCCCTTTCATATGATACCCCACTCAATATTTTTATTTCATTTTGAAAATTCGAAGCCCCGGTGATTACGCACCGCGCCTGTGCACGATGAATCAGCGGGCAACTGCCGGGCCCATCAGAGCAGTCCAGCGGATTCTCACAGGCAGCGGCGGTGGCGGGTCGAAAAAGGCCCGCCAAAAAATTTTATTAGGCGTTTTGCACTGGGTTTAATCCCGCGGCACAGAGTGACTTACTACTAGGTACTTACCGGCGCATGGAGACAGCCAGCACGTGGAATCCGGGGAGTGTGTTCGTGTAGGATGAATGTAGTGTGTGGTGTCTGCGGTGTTAAATGCAAATAGGAACACACTCTCCCTTTCTTGAGGGATCTTTCGCGGCGGCGGTACGAAATCGCGGGTAGCGAAGTGAGTCCGCGGCGGCGAGGTGTCCAGGTGGCACGTGAGCACAAAAAACAGTGTTCCTGATAGTAAAATGGGCCGCAGCGTTAGAAGGACGCGGCGGCCAACACGGCAAACTAAGGAACTCAATAAATCGGGGCTCGTAAACTAAACGACACGGGCGTGGCCGGCAAATTTCACGCGGGCAACGCGGATTTTTCCAGTCGGCTTGTAGAAACGGACTCGGAGTGGCGGCGTGGCCGGCAAACAACACGCGGGCGACGCGGAACAAAATGGTACGCGATAAATAGCTCCTCACAAATAATAAGACAGCGCGATGCGGCGTGGCGGGCGACTTTACGCGGGCGAACGCGGCACACACACCGACCGACTCCGTCGGGATTTTGCACCGGACTGCGCGCGCGTCGCCGATGCGGGGAGGCGCGATGCGCGGGGGGCAGTGATAGCCGACCGACGCGAGGCGGCCTAGCGCAAACTGGAGTGCTAGCGTAAAGCGCGAACACCCCCGCCAGTGGACCCATGGATTTGGAGTCCACTAACAATTGGGCAACCGGGATAAGGAAGAGACGGCTCGCTGCAAAACCGAATCTCCGACCATTACCTCGGCAACTCTGGGGACCCCATCGGATCCATATATCAATTTAAGAATGCGTCCACGACGCCAGCACAAAGGCAACAAATTAGGCTCCTTAACTAGGACAAGATCACCAACCTTAGGTGGGTCGGTCTTGTCTGACCACTTAACGCGCTGCTGCAAGAGATGCAAATATTCTAAATACCAACGATGCCAGAAATTTTGGGTCATCTGCTGTAGCAATTCGAAGCGAGACAACCGTGAGACCTTCACGTCCCTGAAGGGGTACTCGGGCAGGGCGTTAAGGGGTTCACCAATTAGGAAATGACCGGGGGTTAAAACTTCCAGGTCATTGGGATCGGACGATAAGGGGCAGAGTGGCCGAGAATTGAGGACAGCCTCAATCTTACAAAACACGGTAGCGAGTTCTTCAAAAGTCAAAATGGTTTCACCTATCACGCGTCGGAGATGCGTCTTTGAGACCTTAACGACGGCTTCAAAGATCCCGCCCCAGTGGGGACAAGCTGGCGGGTCAAAGGTCCAAGTTATCCCCATCTTGGACATTGCCGTGCCGATGCCTACCTTATTTTCATTCAAAAATTGGGCGACTTCCTTCAAATACCTATCGGCACCCTTATAGTTGGTCCCACAATCCGATCGGATCAGGTGCGGATAACCTCGGCGTGAAGCGAAGCGGCCTAGCGTGGCTACAAAGGCTTCGGTGCTGAGGGCACTCACCAGTTCTAAGTGTACGGCCTTGGTAGCCAGGCAAACAAAAACGCAAAGGTAGGCCTTGAGGGAACGAGCATTGCGGAGGCTGGAGCTCTTGACGAAGAACGGCCCCGCAAAATCCGTCCCGACCGCCGAAAAAGGGCGCGAGGCCACGACACGGTCGGTGGGGAGGTCCCCCATAATGGGCTGCATGGTGCTGGCCTTCAGGCGGTAGCACGGAATGCACTTAAAAATGACGCTTCGGATGGAGCGTCGTCCCGATAAAATCCAAAATTCGCGCTGCAATATGGCCGAAAGGGCGTTGCAGCCAGCGTGGGCATTTTTGACGTGGTAATGCGTCACCAACAATTTTACAAAAGCGCTATTGTTCGGAAGCAGCAGGGGATGACGTGCCCCATAGGGTAAGTCAGAATTCCGGAGGCGTCCACCAACGCGTATCAATCCGGTGTCATCCAGGAAGAGGTTTAAGCGGGCGAGCGAGCCCTTCAAAGGTAAACCTCGCTTCAGTGTCTCAATAGCGGACTCAAAATGCTCCAGTTGAACCAAACGTATCCAAAAGGTCCGGGCCTCCTGTCTCTCCAGGGGCGACAAGACTGGGTTCGACATTTTGTCGCGTGGGTTCCGAGCGTTGTGGGTGAAGCGCTGAATCCAAGCCGTCACCCCAATCAATTTATCAAGGGAACTGTAGCGTTCCTGAAGATAGCTCAGCGAATTGGCTGGCTTATCTTCCACAACTCCGACTCGCAAGCCAGGTAACACATCGGGCTCGGAGAACCTACTCTGAGGCCAGGCGGACTCATTCCGAGTCAGCCAGTCAGGGCCCCACCAAAGAGAGTGGTTGACGAGGTCGGAAGCTTCACATCCGCGGGAAGCACAATCTGCAGGGTTCAGGTCCCCTGGCACATGTCTCCAGGTCAACGGGGTTTCCGAATTCTGGATTTGGGAAACCCGGTTGGCAACAAAGACTTCCAAGTTGTGGGGAGCGGCTCGCAACCAACAAAGGACAATTTCGCTGTCCGACCAGGCGTACACTTCCGTCAGGTCAACAATCGATAGGAGGGACGTACGCACATGGTTGAGAAGGCGCACCAAAAGAGCGGCTCCAGACAACTCCAATTTGGGTATCGTCAAGCGTGACCGAATTGGGGCCACTTTACTTTTCGCCAAGACAAGGTGGGTTGCGACCTCGCCGGTGTCACTGACAGTCCGCAAATAGACCACGGCTGCGTACCCCTTTTCGGACGCATCACAAAAGCCGTGGAGACTGGCGTGGCACCTTCCGGGCGGTAGGAAGCAACGAGGCATCGAAATCCGATTAACATTCGGAAGTGAGGCCACAAGGGAGAGCCACTCCTGTAGCCTGAGACCCTAACCTCCCTGAGGCAGTCGACAAAAGTATGGTCTGGCATACTGACTGCTGTAGATCCAAGGTCTCAGGGGAGGTGGCTAGGTGGCAGCTAGGGTGGCGGACACCTAGCGCGACGTGCCTTCACCAGCGGGAGCCCACTGACGGGGGTACTCCGGCTGGGGCGCTGCTAGAGAGGGGGAGGGTACCCAACGTGGGGACCATCCGGCATAACCAACCCGGGGTCGCACCATGCGGCTAGCATCCGGGGCGTGGTAGGGAGCGCCTCGACCTAGCACGGGTGGATGGCGCTCCAGTTGCGTCCACACATGGAGGGGAGGCAAAAACCTAGACGGTTCGACGCTCATTTGAGCGGCCGTCAGACACCCGTCATAAAAATGCGAGGGGGGTGTGACCCTCCCCTGGGGGGGTGTGGCCCCCCCCGGGGGGGGTGAAGCCCCACCGCCCCTAGGGCGCTGGTAATCAGCAGGGGACCGTTCACCCATTTGGGGCCGCACCATGCGGCTAACGTCCGGCACCCGGTAGGGATCGCCTCGACCTATGGTGGGAGGATGGCGCTCCAGTCGCGGCCACTCGTGTAGTGGCGGCGAGAACCGACGCGGGACGACGCCCAATGGGGCGGACGCGATATCCCCGTCGTGATGACGCGAGGGGTATGTGACCATGCCGCGGGGGGGTGAAGCCCTCCTCCGGGGGGTGGAACCCCTACCTCCACTAGGAGGTTGGTGGTCCACCGGAGAACGCCTAACGGGACTGGCCGGGTGGCCAGGACTAGCGCCCCCGCCCATGGGGGGGGTGCGCGATCGAGCGCCCCCGCCCAGGGGGGGGGGTGCGCGACCCATTGTCCCGGCGACCGGAACCACTCCGGTTAGCGCACAAAAGGGCCGAATGGGCACCGCCGCAATGTGGGCAGGGCCGCTGGCGCGGGCAGTCTCTTACGAGATGCTGGCCCAGGCACGAGAAGCACCACTGGCGTGTCGACACGTATTCTCTCCGGGCCGCAACCGGTTTGGCCAGGAAGTGCGGACACGAGGAGACCTGGTGGCCGGGGTGCCGACAATAGGCACAGGGGGGGAGCTTCGTTGCCACGGCCCCGCTGTACTGTGACACCCGGCGACCTTCTCTGGCGTCGGCTCCACGGCCTCGCCGGTTGGGGCCGGTCCCCGCCGAAGGGCCAGTCCTTGCCCCACCCCCTCGGACATGCTCGGACCTCCCAGGGGCCACTCGAGGGCCGGTAACTCCAGAGTTATCGGCCTGGAGGCACTCCTGCTCCAAAAACTTCAGGAGGTCGGAGAAAGGGGGCAGGTAGGTTGCACCGTCCCCTCCGAAGCGCTGCTCGAAGCGGAGCTTAAGCTCCGACGGCAGGCGGGAGAGCACTATGTGCAACAACAAGAAGGACCACTGGTCGACGGGGAAATCCAATCGACGGAGAGCATTGGTGGCCACAATGCAAGGGTTTAGCAAGGCCTCTCTGAGGCCGGCCACCCCGGTGACGGCGGGCAAGGCTAGTAGCTGGGCTACATGTGCGTCGGCCAACCGGCGCACATTTTCATAGCGCCTGGCCAGCAATTCCCGAGCCGTGTGGTAGCTCTCCTCCGAGAGGTCGAGGTGTCGCACCACGTCCAGGGCCTCGCCCTGTAGCGAGGACAGTAAGTATGTCAGCTTCTGGGTGGGGGACAGGTCCTTCCTGGCGTGGACAAGACTGTCGAATAACGCCAGGAAGCCCATCCACTCTTGAAGCTGCCCACCGAATTTGGGCAGCTCGATCGTGGGCAGTTTCCCGAGTAATGCCGGCTGTGTGGGCGGTCGGCTGGGGGAGTCTCTAAAAGCGCCACTTCGACGCCTTTCATCAGCGGCGGTCCGGATCCCATGGGCGGCCTCCACCACCGAGTCCATCAGTTCGAAGAACTGGTCGTAATCGGCCTGAGCCGTCCTCAGTACCTCCTGTTCGGGACCGAGGGTGAGCAGGTCTTGAAAGGCCTGCTCCACGGAGGCCTGCCGAGTCCGCACCTGGTCCGCTCGGTGTAATAGGGCGGCGGTTCTATCTTCGCGGCCTATCAAACCCGCGGCGGACGTCGCCCAGCGAAGCTCAGACTGTATCTGTACAGCTAGCTTTTTTATGTTCGCGGACATTCTAACAAATTAAATGTAAACAAAATGTAAAAATAAAGTAATAATAAATTGAAAAGGCGGCCGGCAAGTCGGCGGGCGGCGCGAGTGCAAGCAATAATAAATTGAAAAGGCGGCCGGCAAGTCGGCGGGCGGCGCGAGTGCAAGCAATAATAAAATTAAAGCAATAGTAAACAAGTCGTATCGCGGTCGCGGTCGTACCGTAGTCGCAATGAACAAAGCGGCGCGACCGTAGTAGGTACGCGTGTTAAATTACGGCGAGCGGGCGGTACCGGCACGCAAGCAAAACTTAAAATAAAAATTAAACTTATAATTATAATAAGCGGAACGCGGCCGAAACGCGGCGTTGACGCAGCGGAACTGGCGGCGATTGCGGAATTTCCGCTAACAGCGCGGCGAACGACACGGCGCGTGGCGGAAAGCGGGATTTATGCCAGCGGCGCAGAAAATAAACGGCGCGGCGGGCAAAACCAGCGCAAAACGCAAAGCGAGGTGTAGACAAACCGCGCTCGTTGCTACCAATAATGATTACGCACCGCGCCTGTGCACGATGAATCAGCGGGCAACTGCCGGGCCCATCAGAGCAGTCCAGCGGATTCTCACAGGCAGCGGCGGTGGCGGGTCGAAAAAGGCCCGCCAAAAAATTTTATTAGGCGTTTTGCACTGGGTTTAATCCCGCGGCACAGAGTGACTTACTACTAGGTACTTACCGGCGCATGGAGACAGCCAGCACGTGGAATCCGGGGAGTGTGTTCGTGTAGGATGAATGTAGTGTGTGGTGTCTGCGGTGTTAAATGCAAATAGGAACACACTCTCCCTTTCTTGAGGGATCTTTCGCGGCGGCGGTACGAAATCGCGGGTAGCGAAGTGAGTCCGCGGCGGCGAGGTGTCCAGGTGGCACGTGAGCACAAAAAACAGTGTTCCTGATAGTAAAATGGGCCGCAGCGTTAGAAGGACGCGGCGGCCAACACGGCAAACTAAGGAACTCAATAAATCGGGGCTCGTAAACTAAACGACACGGGCGTGGCCGGCAAATTTCACGCGGGCAACGCGGATTTTTCCAGTCGGCTTGTAGAAACGGACTCGGAGTGGCGGCGTGGCCGGCAAACAACACGCGGGCGACGCGGAACAAAATGGTACGCGATAAATAGCTCCTCACAAATAATAAGACAGCGCGATGCGGCGTGGCGGGCGACTTTACGCGGGCGAACGCGGCACACACACCGACCGACTCCGTCGGGATTTTGCACCGGACTGCGCGCGCGTCGCCGATGCGGGGAGGCGCGATGCGCGGGGGGCAGTGATAGCCGACCGACGCGAGGCGGCCTAGCGCAAACTGGAGTGCTAGCGTAAAGCGCGAACACCCGGTTTTCCCCCCTTTTTAAATAAAAATAAAATCAATTTTCAATGTTTTATGATTGCAATGGCGTTGAGTCACTATTACCTAAAACTTTTCTAAATTTCAAGTTATAGCTCCGATAGTTACTGAAATAATCGAGTGTGACAGACGGACGGACGGACGGACGGACGGAGAAAGTCTCATAAGGGTTCCATTTTTACCAAATTGGTATGGAACCCTTAAAAGATCCATTCTTCCATACTTACAAATTTTCAAGCCACAAGACAGGACGGCGAGGCCTTAGCCCCTTACCGGGGCTAGAAGCACGGCACCGGGGGCGCGCTGCGCCTCCGCGACACATCGCCCGGGTAAGGAGGCAAGCCTCGAGGCCCGTACCCCCGAAGGGACTCGCTCCCTGCGGAGAAGACCACGCTGCGAATTTTTCAATAGTGGATTGAAATACTCAATCGATTATTATCGATTGATCGATTGATATCGAAATACTGTAAAGTTGTTTACAGTCACAGGAGCAAATGATTGATTGTAATTCGGCATTCGACATCCTTACATAAATGACTTATTTATCGATTCAGTCACGTCCTTAGCCTGCATTGCATCGGAGTTGTTGAACTGTATGTAAACCAGCACATAGGGTTCACAGTCTTTTGCATTTCAGATAACAATAGATATAGCTCTTTACGACGAGGGTATAAAATTACGAATACTTTATTGATGATGCGAGTAAGTACCTACCTACTTAAGTACCTAAAAAAAGGCAGTTCTAAAACTCATACTATTATTATTATAGCTTTCTAAGTTCTAACATGTTACTATGTAGGTATTTACTATGTAGGTAACATCGGTATTAGAAAAAGCAGAAATTGAAAGGAATAAGGACGAAGAATTTTTTGTATAGACGTGATTGCTGATGCTTTTTAAAAAAGGAAATTCAATCACAGAAATTCAATCTTCCATAAAGGGTTGTTGTGGTAACGAAGTAACGAAACGACGCCACTTATTTTGGCTAAGAAGTACTTACGATGAGTTTTTTTTAAGCTCGTAGAGTAAGAAGCTTGGCTCTACACCTAATAACTTTTTGATAGTGCGAGCCACATTAAGTTCTGTGGCAATATTTTTACATGAAAACTAGCTGACTTGGGAAACTTTGATTTGCCATTTAGGGGTTTAAAAAATACTTTAAATCCTATTTCCAGGTCTACAGGACTCTTGCAAAAAATTCATAAAAATCGGTCAAGCCGTTACTGAGAACTTGGAACCAAACCACCTGCTATCATGAGATCATGACGTAACAATTATACACAAAAGAATACGAATAAAGGATTTTCTAAACGTTGAACTTCTAAGAGGATAAAACAGTGCATCACGTGAACTAAACCGGGTGACAGTTATAGTATGAAATAAATTAGTTTACATTATGGACGAGGTCGTATAGGTAAGTATATTTTATAGTTCACCGCAGTAATAATTTCAAATTTAATCAAAGTTGGGCAATATACAGGATGTCGGAGTGATTTGAGCTTAGATGTGTAACAGGTACCATCAGAATTAGATTTGCGATAGGAAATCAAGGCAATCTGCTTCGATGTATGTCAAGAAGATGTTTGTGGCTTACAGAAAGGTTAATATATTATGTGGTTTATAGAAGGTTGCTGTTAAGTTAAAGTTTAATTCATTTTTAGAATACTTAGATTCCTTCGACTATGACAGACATACAGATGCAAGGATGAAGCCACGCCATAAGTGTTCCAATTTTACTACTTTGTTATGGAACCATCCTTCCTATCGACAAATCGACAAGACCGTAGTTATGTGTTTGTGGATTAACACTACAGTTAAGTATACCTATCATGAATAGACAATTACCCTGGACAGGGCGGTCGGCACGAAAAATTGGCGCCAGTTTACCGGTGCCAAAAATGCTTGTTTTGTCACCAGCAGTAAAGCCACGATGTGTTTCGTTCAGCAGCCACCTATAGGATTTTGACGAAAAAGGTT
The DNA here is from genome assembly GCA_963855885.1 of Coenonympha glycerion. Classification (NCBI taxonomy): domain Eukaryota; kingdom Metazoa; phylum Arthropoda; class Insecta; order Lepidoptera; family Nymphalidae; genus Coenonympha; species Coenonympha glycerion. The sequence continues at coordinate 2,680,175 of OY979646.1, forward strand.
TACGTAAATCGTTCAGATGCCGATATAATCAGGTTTTCTTTTCATGAAAATCCACGCCCACACACGGTCAGTTGTAAACAGCCGTGCTATTCTGCAAAACAGCGACGAGCGTACATCTCTGCATCTATGAATTTGTCAGTTGTAATAGAGTACAATTTTGCATGCCATGTTCGGCTTGGCAGCTGTCTGGCAGCTGTCTGGCAGCTGTTTCAGAGATGGACATTTTGTAGAATAGCACTGCTGACCAAATCGGCTGCGTCATGCCGATTGGGCGATAAGAAGGATCGTGTATGGCGGACATAATCGTGTATGGTAGAAACAGCTAGGCTTGTTTATTTCGCTTATTTCCACAGTATCATGTCCTATGGGATCTTACTATGGGGAAATGCTGCTGACATTCAGTCGATCTTCGTTTTGCAGAAAAGGGCTGTCAGGGCTATATACAAACTAAAGTCTAGAGAATCTCTCCGTGACAAATTTAAGGAGATTGGTATCCTTACAGTAGCTTCACAGTACATATACAGTAATGTTATATTTGTTCATCAAAACATTAATACTTATAAGCGAAGAATTGACGTAAGTCATAGACCAATCAGACACGGAGGGCATAAACTGGTTGAATTATCACACCGCTTGCGCAGAGTACAAAAATCCTTTGTGGGGTTGAGTTTACGCTTTTATAACGTGATCCCGAAGGCAGTTTTGGACCTACCTATACATAGGTTCAAACAAACTGTCAAAAATCATCTTCTAAGTAAGGGTTACTATACAATAAATGAATTTTTAAATGACAAAGACCCTTGGATCTAAGTGTATATTCCGTCTGCTCACAAGATGCTTATTATAATGTGATATATTGTGTAAAACAATATTTATAAAAAAAATATTATTTTTAAAAAAAGCAAGTGCCGAGTTTCTTGCCCGTTCTTCTCGGTGCAGTGCTACTTTCCGAACGAGGCGGTAGAGTCTTAACGTTTCGCAAGTGCCTGTAAGCTAGGCCTATGTGAAAGAATAAAATTTTTGAATTTTGAATTTTGAATAAAGCATAACTTTGGATGGGTTCTCCCTTAGCTCCGATCGTCCGGTCCGACAGACATTTTTAGAACATCACACGTATAACAAGGTAATAAAAGTGGTATCGAATTTTTTCAAACTAAATAACAATACATGTTATTTGTATAGACAGAGAGACCTCCCTTCTCTTTATAACATTGTAAGTTTAACAATAGCCTAGGTAAATCGTGTATAATATGAGTTACGTGTGACATTAACAATTCGACCGTAAACATTCGAAGAACCATCATTAAAGTAATGAGGCGTTAACGCCGAACATCGCGGCCAAATGTCGAATATAAAGCGATTAGATGCACTTCACAATAGACCCAGAGCTAGTGGCAAAAAGCTATAAGCCTGGTATTTCAGATTATAGAGCGAGGCTTATTGGGACGAGGAAGCAATACGATGTATGTACTCTTACGTCTACTGAGTAGTCGGCGCATCGCGGATAAGATGAAGGATTTTCCGAAAATAGGTACTTTTAGAGTTTTCCTAATTTTTTCAAAGACTATCATATAAAACGTCCAATTAACGAGCTTTTTCCTTAAACGGACTGATTCAAAAATGTCGTTATTATTTATGTCGTTATATATTGGCAGAAATTATCTCATACTAATAAAGAGTTAAGAGCTTTGGTGTCTGTCATCCAACCTCTACCAATTTGCGTAAAGGTGACGAGTACTGTTCGGAACGCATCTCTCAGTAAGACCGATAGCGGCCAGACTAATCTATGGCGGCCAGTCTGCCGGCAGCAGCGAGGGAAGCTGTCGCGCCGCTCTGGTGGCGGGTCGAGACTCGAGACGTGGCGGAAGCACGGTGAATACGCAAGTGAATCCCGTTCTTCCGCCAACGTTATAGTGGTAATAGCCCGTAACATCAAGCGTATCCTTAGAGTATCCGTAGAACCGACAGAAGTGAACTAAAACAAGGTGTCGGTTTCGTTACGTTAACGATTTCAATGGTTTTTACTCATCTCTAAAATACCTAACGCGTCTTGTATATTTGTTGGTAGCTCTCAGATTATTTTGGTCCACACATTCACTGCGCGGTTTGACGAAGCTGTGCTCGGCTGTGGTCTGGTAACGAGGTGTTGTGTAATCTCAGAGACTGCGCCTGAGAGCCTTGACGATCTTATGTGAATGTGTGATCTTAAAGTGATGGTACAACTTTTGGTTGCCTTAATTATAATTTATCTCGCGATTAAGTTGTTCATCAGAGCGGATGTACTTTATAAATATAAATTAAGAACTAAGTAAATGGCTTACTTAGTTCTTAATTTATATTTATTGTATAACTTGTAATTTTTATTTACTTTTAATAGTTATTTATATATAGATACAGTAATTAAATTGATATGTGTGGATCTACTTACAAATTCCTAATTTGACATTTAAAAAAAATATAATTTTATTTGTTTTTATGGGCCCTAAACCTCCAAAAACGTCCACGTTTTTGTCTTGTGTGACCACAGTGTGTGACACGTTGTCACTCTCTTTGACACATTAGTGAAACTATAGCATGTTGAGAGCACTGGGGGCCTACCATCGTGACATAAAGTAATATTATTGTAATATTGTTTTAAAATTTCCATACTGACATTGAATGAAAATTTCAAAACAATATTACAATAATATTGCTTTAAGTCACGGTGGTAGGCCCCCTGATCACTCAACATATTTGTGGACGTTTTTGATGTGCGCAATGTAGGCTTAGGGCCCATCTAGCCATTTAAATCTTTGGTTCAATATTATATATTCGCTGGTTCGGGGGAGTTTTTTTTTCATTCCTTCGACGAGCTAGGTTACTAGGTTCTAACTTAGAATTACAAAAAAGTATATAATTTTATGTCAATCTATTTAGAGTCCGTATTGATCCCATTCAAGCAATGTGGCTCGGCCGGTTCGCGCCGCGGATCATAATGGAACACGACCGGAACGAAAGTAAAGAAAGCGCGCCGACACCTGCCGCCCCTGGTGTTGTTTTATTGGAAACATTTATGTATATTTTATGCTGCCTACTTGATTTTTTACACGACTGCCCAAAAATGTTTTTAGGGTTCATGTATGTATGTATGTGAGTTTCTTTATTCCACATCTTCTGGGGCCTTATTCTGTATCGTTCACTTATAGTTAGTTAGTAACCCTAACTGGGTTATTAACTAAGAAAACTAAGGCAAAAATCCTATTTTTTGCACAAATTACCAACCTAGGTCGGTATGGTATCATATCAGTATACCGTGCTAGTTGCTATCTTGTACAAAAAGAATACAAAAATAAGATTTTTGCCTCCGTTTTCTTAGTTAGGTAATAACCCAGTGTGGGTTACTAACTGACTAAGTGAACGATACAGAATCAGCACACTGAACGGCTGAATAGATTTGGACATATGGGGTATCGTTAGAATCCTTACATTATTCCGAGTAACATTTTCGAAAAAAGTCGTTTTACCTGGGGGCTACTTATTCACGTAACGCATCGGCTTCATTTCGAGAAGTGAAATGTTTTAAAAAGGTGATTTGTATCGCCCTGCTCCAGAATGGGGGGAGTGAGCACATAGGCACAAGGAGCGAGAGGAAACAATTTGTAGGGAGTCAAGAAGGCGCCCCGGGAACACCGCAAGAGCAAGTACCGAACGGGCACCCTCACGCGATTCGGTCCCGATAACCGCGAGGTTGATTGGGCCATGGGTGGTGGAGGGTAGTCCCTATACTTGTGAACTATAACATCTCCCGCGCAGATGGGAGCTCTGCAGAGATTGACCGCCACATGCATAGAGCAAGTATAGTCTTTCATTATCTTTGGCCACGGGCTATTGTCTAGCCAGCAAATAGCTCGACTCGCCTCTCTCAATTAATCATTTTCAATTAATCGTCAAAATTCAAAGCAAGAGCCGTCATAGTCCGAGGTCATAGTGTGTGAGAACTCGACCATCTGGTTAGATATGCAGGCACTTTGTTTGAAACAAAAGTCATCCATCTCCGCAAATCATTTCAATGTCTTTTGATATTTGGACAGCACGTGTTAGTCAATGTTACGCAAACTTTTAGAGCTTTTGAGCGTTGCAGGTTATTTCTGTTACTGTACATGGTCCGGTAAGGTCAATTTGGTAAATTATAACTTCCTACGGATAAAAATTTGGCAATGGCGGTTAGTGTCAACAACATATTATATCAATGGTGTCAACGGAGAATAACCATGTCAGCAAGAAATATTTGCACAAAATAGATGCTCTAGACTCTAGAGTCTAGTGTATCTCCTTAGTTTCTTCGTTCATTCTACGCCATAGTAGGTATAGCTATACACTATGGTCTGTGACTTTGACCATTTTAGCTATCTTCGTATCATGTAAGTGTTTTGAAAATAGAACGCTTATTCTATTATATTAAATTCCATTCTATTCTGGTCTGTTCTATTCCATTCCATTCTATTTTATTATTTATTTCATTTATTTATTCAGTTACATTAAAATAACCCTGTAAGGGCGCTGTAACTAGGGAGGCGGACTTATTGTGTCAAACAACGATGTGTCAAATAACAATCATTTTTTATCTAAAAATTCATTAATATGATAATACGCTTTTTTTTGCAGGAAGTCTTTTAACTTGTTAATGAATATATTTATATTCTCTTCTGCTTTTATTTCTTTTGGAAGCTGATTGTAAATTTTTGTACACATTGGGTTGGGACCGGTGCTGTGGATATTTAAATTCGATTTCGGATAAACTAAATTATGCTTTCGCGCACGCCGTAATTTAATTGGTCGTGGCATGTCCTGGAGTTTTTTAAAAAAATCCGGATATTTTCTTACAAACTTACATGATTCTAGTATGTATATGCTTGGCAGGGTTAGGATTTTAGATGTTTTGAAGTGTGGTGCGCAACTTTGTCTATTTTTTAGATTGTAGATAATCCTTACGCATTTTTTTTGTAGCACGAAAAGTTGATGTGCATCAGTGCTATTACCCCACAATATGACTCCGTAACTCAGCCAAGCATTTGCATACGCGAAATAGGCTAACAGTGCTGCTTCCGCGTCGGTGGATTTTTTTAATTCACTCAACGCATAAGTGAATCGCGATAATTTAGTTTTTATTTTTTGAATGTGTGTTTTCCAGTTTAAGTGGCAGTCGATGTCAATACCAAGCAGACTAAATGATTCGACACATTCCAGCGTACAATTTTGAAACGAAAAATTTATTTCTAATGGTGGTTTTTGATATGGTCTAAATTGCATCAATTTTGTTTTTTGAAAATTTATTTCTAAGTTGTGCTCGGCCAGCCAACCGTTCACACTGCTAATAATTTCATTTAATTTAGAATCTAAACCGTCGGCGCCCGTACATGTGGTTTGGATTGAAATATCATCCGCAAACAATACGCACGGGTCACGCAGGATTTTCGGGAGATCGTTTATGTATACCAGGAACAGCAGGCATCCGAGCACACTTCCTTGTGGTATTGAATGGTTTATGTATTCCACGTCCGATCGTGTATTTGTTATTTTGCCCGATTTATAGTCATAATGTGTGATTTCTACGTATTGTGTTCTGTTACTTAAATATGATTCGAACCATTTATGTGCAAGACCGCGGATTCCTACGTCGTACAGTTTATTTAAAAGTATGTCATAAATTACTTTATCGTATGCTTTAGTCATGTCTAACAATATACCTATCGCGTACTCTCTGTTGTTTAGTGTGTTCAGTACTTTGTCAATGTATTTGTACGTAGCGAGTGTGGTTGATCTATTTTTTCTAAAACCATTTTGGCAGTCATCGAATATGTTATATTTTTCACAAAAGCCGTAGACTCGGTTACACATAGCTTTCTCAAATATTTTAGACATCGAAGGTAGCAGGGCGATAGGGCGGTAGTTGCTAGCGTCTGTTTTTTTATTTTTCTTATGGATAGGTTTAATAAGTGAAATTTTAAGTGCGTCGGGAAATACGCCTTCGGAAAAGGATTGATTAATTAATTTTGTCAGAGGTTTCGTAAGTTCGTCAGTGCATTTTCTTAATAGAGAGGGTGGTAGCTCGTCTATGCCATAGCTGTTTTTATTCTTTAGAGTCCGTAGGAGACGTCGTACTTCGTGCGCGTCCACCGGGCGCAGGAACATGGTGTTCGGCGTCGGGTTGAGCACTGGGCGGCCGCGCGGGGCCGGCCGGCCATCCCTACTATCTAGTCGACCTACTGATGCAAAAAACTCGTTGAATGTGTTTGCAACTAGCATTGGATTAGACGTTAGATTGTTATGGATCGATAGTTCTATGTTATTATATCGTTTGGTTGTTTTTTTATTGGTTCGTTCTTTAATTATATTCCACGTGCACTTCATTATATTATTGGATTTTTTAATACGTTTGCTATCTTGGAGTTTTTTTGATCTGTTTACTAATATTTTTAAAGTTTTTTCGTATAATTTATAGTGCTTTTTTAATATCGGACTTTTTGAGTAGCTTGCTAGGATTTTTAATAATCTTTTATGTTTGCAAGATTTTTTTAGACCTTTACTCAACCAATAGTTTTTAGTTTTCGAGCTTATTTTTATTATTTTTTTAGGTATGCAGCGGTTCAAACATGATTGTATTATTTCATTAAATGAGTTGTAGTTTTCATTTGTCGTTTTATTTGGTTTTATAATTTCATGCCATTGAATATTTTTTAGTTCAGTTTTGAATTTATTAGTATTTTTAATATTAAACACCCTTTTTTCCGTTTTCCACATATTTATAATGTTTTGTATTTTTTCTATTTTTATTGTCGTACCTTTATGATCTGAGAAACCAAAATCATTGACACATATCTCAAAAGTTTTTTTAGGTAAATTAGTGAAAATTAGATCCAGACATGTCGAACTGGTTTTTGTTTCTCTGGTAGGTTCGCGAACATGTTGAGAAAAATTATGTTCTAACATTAGGTCAAGTAGTGTCATTGAATTACTATTTTTTTGCATCACGTTAGTGTTAAAATCTCCGCCGATTATTATGTCTTTTTTATTGTCTTTTGTTTGCAATAGGTTTAAAATTTCATATAATTTTTGATAGAATAAATCCGTCTCCCTACTGTTCCAGTAAATTACAATAATGATCAAATTAAATTTCGTTAATTCAATAGCGCAAACTTCTATTATATACTCTAAAGACTTATCCATAATATCCTTTCTTTCTATGTATTCAATGTCGTTTCGTAGTATCGTATTAATGTAGGTATACACAGGTGACAGGTACGAAATTTCCGGTTCGCTAAATAAATTAGTAACTAACTAGACCAACGAAGCTACGGATGAAAACAATATTATTATTATGGAATAGGTTACCTACTATGCCTATTCCACAATATTATCTAGTATTATGGTCTACTTAGTCTGTTACATTGCCATTGCATGGAATCGCATTTAAATCGGTTACGAAGCACTTTTTAATATTATGTCTAAGTACCTACCTATATATTATTATTTTGTTATGGGCTAAAAATAGACTACCTTCTCGTCTACTAGTGCCGGCTGCAGGTAGGCAATGACAGGTATTACAGTAGTAATAATAATAACATCCACCCATCGCCCGCTAATGTCACTTTGAGGCTGATATTCCACTGCAGAGTTATAGATATGTTTTGAGTCTTAGCAACAAATAGGTGCCTATTTCGGTCCACTGTCACCCACTTATGTATTAGTAGTTTATTCGCATATTATATTTTCCAGATTTACTAATAAAATACTAACACAAAATTCAATTCACAAGGTAAAGCCTTTAGTCGACAAAGGCGGACAAACTAAAAATAAAATACAAAGGGGATGAAAAAAAATACCTTAGGTGGAACTAGGCTAACCTTGTTAAAAAAACCGGCCAAGTGCGAGTCGGACTCGCACACTGAGGGTTCCATACTATAAAAGAAGTAAAACTTTAAAGGAATCACTTTTGTTCATTGAATTTACGAGTATAATTTACAAAAAACTAGGTACCTACTTTCATTTGCGAACCGCAAATCTAACTTTGTTTTCAGAGGTTTATTGTTAATATCAAAAAAAAATACCATTTTGGTATGGAACCTGGAATAAAGGATGTGAGCCGGAACACCTTTTGAGTGCATCCTCCTCATAGGAGACGAAGTTGTGGCATAAATTCTACCAGGCTGAATAGGTGGCGTTCCCTGACTCCGCAGTCATAATTATTTCATATTTGGGATCGCCACAGAAAGCTGTCGAGCGCTCAAATATAACGAAATTCAAAAATTATGTGTGCATGACATTTGTCTGCGCGGAAGTCACTTGATCAATTCAGCGATCGTATAATTATGTAAATAAAATTGTCATTTTTTGATTTTTTTCCATTTCAGAATTCCTTCCAGGAGGAATCGGTAGCGGCTCGGTCTCACGCAGGCGAATCTCGTACTTCAACAAAACCAAATTACACGCACGTCTAGAATATAATTTTATTTCGTTAATGGCTTTTTGTTTGTGCCAAAGCTGCACTGAGCGTCTAGAATATAAAGCAAAATATGCGAATATGGTTTAGCCTCAGAATCGCTATCGCCTCGCTCTGCCGGTGGGTCGTACCTAAAAAAATGCTATGCGGTGAAAGGATGCGGCCGCTGTTAGGTAACACAGATTATATGTTTACAACACTCGGTCCACACTCCGCACCTAAAATTTAATAACTCGAGTGACACTATGCTTCTTTTGCGAAAAGATGCTTGAGATACGGTAATTGTTTGCCGTTCAAAATTGTTTCAACATCATACGAGTAAGAGAGGTGTATGTATTTTGGCCCACGCATTGAATTTTTAACACAAACTGTACAGTGTGGCACCTACATACTCGTAATACCATGGTGTAGATTTATAGGATATTATAGAGTTTTTCGTAGTTTATTAAGTTTTTTTTTCTGAATATTAAGAATTGTATGACTGCAGCTTAAATTAATTTCGCAACCTCTGAAAAAATTTGTGACCACAAAAAACCCGTTGAAATGAGAAAGAACGTCTTCTTAGTTCTTATACGTGTGCTAAAAAGTTACATCAGTATCTTATAACAAATTAGCACTAGTTTTTAGTTCGCTAGGTAGCCTAAAATAGGTACAGGCTATTGACCTCATACCCACAATAGACTCCTAATTTATTGAACTATATCGGTTCTAATCGTAGTTCGTAGAAGAAGTAATAATTTAGTAGGTTCCTAGAATAACCATTAAGCGATAAAAAAAAATTAAAAAATTATACTAAGGGATAGAAGAACTGTTCAGAAGTACATGTTATTTAACAAATGAGATTAAATGGAAAAATGAAACTTAAAAAAAAATTCTCAACGCAACGCAGTGCGCTACAATATTTGCGTTAACATTTTATTTCAAATTTTCATTTGCCTAAACTTTTCTTTGAATTCTTGTCCAGTGCAGTGTCAGAGCGAAAAATGTAGTTTTTTTTATTCACATAAATTTATTTCAGGCACTTACTACCCTTGAAACAACCGCCATGTTCCTAAAGCAGTTCGAACCGACGAACATTTTAAAATGACAGGAACATAATTTATTGCATGTAATGTAATGTTTTTTTTTTGTATGGGGATGTTAAGAAATTAATTTAAATTGGTGTTATTATTATTTTTTGTTGCGCCCTGACCGAGCCTCATGACCACAGTTTATCATAATTTATAACTTATTGTAGGATTTGTGTCATGTATTGCAAATGAAAAGTTCAACAAGTTGAACACTTCGTCTAGGTTATCTCTGGTCGATGGTTCAGTATAAAATCGCTGGCCTATGGCCTACTGTGCAATGCACGCGGAATAGAGAATCAGTGAAAGTCCCAACAGTCCACACCGTCCTTGTAATAAATCAACATAGTTCCTCTATAAAGCAGCCACTATCATTGTCACTGTATCTAAATTGTCTATTGTCTTTAAATTTTTTTTTCGTAGACGGAACATCTAATGGATGGATACTTTGATAAATAAAACTTTAAATAATAATAAATAAAATAAATAAATGTCATTTATTCATAAGAATGTAGGTAACATTCGGTGGTCACAATAACAATCAATATCCTTGTACATTCTGCCTTATGGCGTATGAATATAAGAAGAAGATGTAAATAATGTCAGTAGTTTGATATTATCATTTTTGTAACTATCATTGTTCATAATATTGTCAATTATAATTAAGAATGGCAATAATTGTAAATACATAATTCACAAAGTCAAGAAATTAGTAATTCAGAATGTCAATAATTGTAGATAGATAATATTTATAAAGTCAAAAAATTAGTATTTAAGAATGTCAATAATTGTAAATATATAAAGTCAAAAATTAGTTTCATTTAAAAATTCATTTACATTGTAATAACATTTATCCATAAGTAAATCAAACGTACGTTTTTTAAAGATATTCAAAGTATTGTCTTTATATATGTCAGGTAGTTTATTATAAATAGAAATTGCCATACAATGCGAGCTCTTTGCAAAAATTTCTAGCCTCTTAGGAGGAATCATCAATTTATCCTTTCTACGCTGTCGAACTCCTTCTAGTTTATTGTAGCTTTTAAAGTATTTGGGATATTTCTTTACCAATATAAGTATTTCATGTATATATAGACATGGTAAAGGGAGAACGTTACATTTTTTAAAAAGAGGCTTACATGTTTCAATTTGCCTCAGTCCGCATAATGCCCTAAGACATGCCTTCTGTTTTATGAACACTTTATTCGCTAATACAGAGTTTCCCCATAAAATAATCCCGTACCGTAGCAATGAGGAGACATAGCCTTGGTAAGCGAGTAGGGCTGTTTTAGAACCTGTAGTTTGGTAAAGGCGTCTGAGTACATAGACAAATTTGTCTAACTTGCCGCACAAGTTTTCAACGTGAGGTTTCCAATTGGTGTAGTTATCGAGTGTGATGCCCAAAAAAGTTGTATTTTCAACTTCTTCTATTAAAGTGCCTTTGAAGTTAATATTTACATTTGAAGTTTTATTATTGTAAGGAATGAATTGGATAAATTTGGTTTTCTTCATATTTATTGACAAGTTATTACCATTTAGCCACTCAATTACACTCGACAACGCGTTATTTGCTTCGTTTTCAATAGTTGATTTGTCCTTACATTTTATTATTAAAGTAGTGTCATCCGCGTACATTAAGCATTTGTGCGTAATGGAGTCAGGGAGGTCGTTTATGTAAAGAAGAAATAAAAGTGGCCCTAGGACGCTTCCCTGAGGAACTCCATAAGGGTTTTGCAGTTTGCATTCAGAGCGGTACAGATTACAATTCGCCCTTTCTGTATATAAAATTTCCACGCACTGCTTTCTGCCATGTAGGTAGCTTTCCAGCCACTCTAGACTCTTACCTCTGATTCCGTATTTTTCTAATTTACTTTTGAGAGCTTTATGACAGACCAGATCAAATGCTCTGGTCATATCGAGAAAGATGCATAAGACATTTTCTTTAGCATTTAAGCTCTCTGTAATTATTTTATTTAATTCATAACAAGCAAGTGTAGTGCTGCTATTCTTAATAAATCCAAATTGTTCCTTTTTTAAAATATTACATGTAGATATAAATGTGTAAATTTTATTGTGCATAATTTTTTCTAGAATTTTAGATATTATTGGAATAAGTGTGATAGGTCGGTAGTTTTTTATGTCATTTTTATTGTCTTTTTTAAATATTGGTTTAATGATTGAAGTTTTTAGCTTGTCAGGAAATGTACCCTCTACGAAAGACAGGTTTATTATATGTGCGAGAGGTGGTGCTACATAAATTGCACACATCTTTATCATTTTGGTGTTTAGATTGTCATATCCAGTAGAGTTAGTACTTTTTAGTTCTTTTATTGTTTTACATACATCTTTTGGAATAACAGGGCTTAAATATAGGGTTTTATTGTTATGCTTAATGTTAATATTTAGGTTTTTGTCAGATCTACTGTTTGTGTCATTGCTAATTTCTAGAAAATATTCATTAAATACATTTGCAATATCAACTGGATTTAAATAAGTCTTTCCTGCTGATTCAATGCTTCTAATTTCTCGATCAACTTCCTTGACCTCAAAACTGTTACCAATAATATCCCAAGCAGCTTTACATTTATTTTTCGATTTATAAATAAAGTTTCTATTAGCAATGGATTGTGATTTATTGGTCACAATTTTCAAGAGCCTAGAATAGTTTAAATAATTGGTCTTGTTTAGACGTTTATTTGCTGGAGATTGTAAGTATTTAAGATATAATCGGCGTTTATTTATACAAGATCTTTTTATACCTTTGGATAGCCATTTATTTTTAATTTCTTTATTTACAATCTTTACCGTAATTTCTGGAAAACAAAGCTCATAAAAGAGTGTAAGAAGTTCATGAAATATATTAAAAGCTTTATTAGTGTCATCTTGTTCATACACTTCCTGAAATGATAATGCCGATAAACATGCTACAAATTTTCTAATATTGTCCTTCGAAAAATCCCTCTTTTTTTCAAACCATACTTTTTTTTTGTGCGAAAAACCTTTTTTCCTTTGAGCCTTAAATGTTATTGATTGTGCCGTCTCATGGTCTGATAAGGCGAGATAATATGTTTCTGACTTAGTATCTGGGATATTACTTACAATGAGATCAATACAAGACTCTTTCCTCGTGGGTTTGTTTATATGACTTATTAGGTTATAGCTATCGAGTATAGATGTTAGCCTATCAGAATACTTATTTTTAATTAAAGTATTTATGTTCCAGTCTCCACATATGATTATTTGTTTTTTTTTGGTTTGGATTTAATTTATACAACAAAGACTCTAATTTTTCAAAGAATAGTTCTATATCTGATGATGGTGTTCTGTATATAACTATAACAGTTACATTAAGGGAGTTAATTTTAATGCCACAATATTCAAAATGGTTTTCAACTGGCGCCACTATTTTATAAAGTTCACACAATGGTATGAAATCTAGATGTTTTTTTATCAATATGCAGGTCCCCCCTCGTCTTTGCCTTGTCCTAGTAAACTGAGAGGCAACTGTATAATTATTTATCTTTAAGTTAGTTTCAGACCCTCTTTTGATAAAAGTTTCAGTTAAGCATATTATATCAACACTATTGACATATTTGTTAGACACAAGATCCTCTAACGCAAGTTCCAAATCATCCACTTTAGACAAAATGCCTGCTATATTTTGGTGCAGCAGTGTATAGTTTTTACTCTCGAAAAAACGAAGTTTTTCCATCTGAGTTTTCGGTCCCTTCCTGCAATTCATTTACTTTGGCTAATTGTTCATTTAATTTATGTTGAATGGGGCAAATAAGTGTCTGAGATAAAAGAATATAACAACACCTGCATCCGTAGCCATCGACCCGTAGTAATCGGTAATATGGAGAAAAAGCTGTCGATCGCTCATTCCATATCTAAATGGAACAAAATATGGAATAGAATACAAAACACGTAATGGGAATAACATGAAATCCGATCAACAAAATGATTACGTGACTTACCGAAGACAACTATCTCCATACATTTTTTAAATTTCATGTCTAGGTATAACTTTATTAGGCTTGGTTGTTTTTTTTTTTGGTTTTTTACCTCTCCCACTTCTCTATCATTCTCTTTTCCATTAAGGTCTGTAGTAAATAAGAAGTCCAAGTTAAAAAACAAAAGTTATAAAAAACGTTGTAACCTTGTAGTTATTATACCTATCCTGTGGGCTTAGTAGGTGCTCCTATAGCTATTTTCCTACTTAGAAGTTATTATATGAAAATCGATTCAATATGAGGCAACGACGTTAGGTTATAGATTAGAAATAATTCCGGTCAGCCGGTCACCGGCCATTACATAAACGGTTAAACCCTTTCACGACAGAACCTATGATCACGACCCGTTACCAGGCGGTTACTTAACAATATCAATGCGTCGCTATAAAGAATTCGACGTTATTAGAATTCCTCACCTGTATAAAAGAGCTGATCATTTATTTAAAAAAATTCATGCTCCAAACATTGTAAGGATCAAATACCTCGACGGAATGGAATGGAAGCGCCTTCTTTACATAAACAACATGTCAATTGTATACCTATATAAAAACTATAGCTAAAACAGGAGTCAAAAAAGGTAGCGCGTCTTCCGGGGGATTCTCGCGCATTCTCAAGAATCATATTTTATTTTATATGTTATAACAATTGATATAAAGTTCATTAGGTATGCTATGTTAAAAAACAAAAAAAGTCACTTTCATTTCATTCCGCCGCGATGTAAATTGACCCTAGTCCCTAAGGCCCAGTTACCACCAAAGCGGAGCGCAGCGAAGCTGTGTTTGAGTAACCAATCAGATTTTGTAATTTCGACGTCTCCTCTCCCCTCGTAGATGTCAAAATGACGATGGACTGTCGTGGACATACGACCAACGATATCTTGGGCTCCACTACAAGATTCTACAGCATCCTATGCGACCTAGGAGGCCTCCTTGGATTCTGGATTGAGCTCGGTTGGCTGGAGTGATCCGGCGAGGACCCGCCGATGCGACTCCACGCGCAATGGACGAAGTTCGTAATCGCCCAATCGCGGAAAATGCTCAAGAACAGAAGGCGATTGTTTTTCTTTGTGCATGTGAATGTTAGTTAATCCTTCACACCGAAACTACAAAGTCGTTTTGGATGAAATTTGACATGGAGACAGATTGTACTCAGGATAAACACACAGGCTACTCATTTTCCCGTAAATGTCAATGGTTCCTGAGGGACTATTCAAAAACCTCAAGCGGACGAGTCGCTGGCAAAACCTTAAACCAAACAGGCGAAGCCGACAAACGATAATTCCACATAAGGTAAGCTAAGCACGATATTCAGCTGTTAAATAACGCGTTTGTCGGCATACAATGCTTTCCCCCTAGGAGGTAGGTATGCAAATAGGTATTTGCCTACACGCACAGCGAAAGGTCGTGATTTATGTCCAATTTCTTTTCCATAACGACATACTTGGCATGTTCAAGGCTTTGTCCACTTTAGACTTTATAACGACTTGTAAATTTCTTTAAGGGCACTTCTCCATAAAACTTTTATGCAGGAACTGGAATATGAATATAGGGAGAACCATTCTAAAGTGAACCTTAAAGCTGCCTAGAGGTTTGTAATTGCTTCAGGGTGCCTGGTTAATAAATGTCTAGCAGTGTAATTAAGGAGCACACCACGGGTGTGCCCGCGAAATTTTTCGCGATTTTTAAGCTAATAAGACATAATAGGCTTATGGCCGTCAAATTGCGATAATCCCAATATCTTCTTCACGTGTTTATATAAAAATCTCTGCTCGAAAGTGTCGAGTTAAAGAAATTAGTCCGAGAGTTGCGAGTTACTCACATAAAACTCAATACTCGGACTAATTTCCTAGGATACACATTTTTATGTAAAGATTTTGATATAATCGTGTAAAGATGATACTGCCATTCTCGCAAATTGATTGCCATAAGCCTATCATGTCTAATTAGCGTACAAATTGCAAAAAACCACGAAAATTTTGAATTTCGCGGGTAGACCCGTTGATTTCACGTTAATACTTCATCTGTTGAATCGACATCGAAATTCAATTTGACTGAAATCTCGCCAGTTGTTATGATGATGCAGCCGAGGATGATGTTATCGTACTAACTTTGAAACTTTTAACGGATCATTTTTTTCATCACACCGGAATGCTCAATCGCTGGGCCGTGTGTAGTTGGTGTTGTTGTAGTTGGTGGTGTGTAGTTGGTGTTGTAATGGGATGCTTCTTCCGAGGCATCTACCAAGTGTAGATGCCTCGGAAGAAGCATCCCATTAGGACAGATCTGAGTTATGAAATTTTAAAAGTACAAATTTTCCAGTGACGAAGCTGTCTGGTAAAACTTAAAACTCAAAATATCTTTATTTCACATAGGCCTAATATACAGGCTCTTGTAATAGGTCAGCATATATTTATCACATTTGTATGGCGATAACTCCAAGTCGCCTTAAAACTAAGTTTACGAGGGTTCCAACGCGCTCTGTAATTTCCACCAATGCGGAGAGAAAAGGCGCCACTCTGCACTGCACGAATTTTAGATATTTCCGCTCTACCCCGCCGCTTGCTCGCTCTCAGCACAAAATCCTATAGAAATGAGACATCTCCTCTCTCTCTGCTTGTTCAATGGATCACCACCGAAGCTAAGCGTAGATGTGGAAATAACGAAATCTGATTGGTTATTATAAATATATTATCTCCTCTAGTCTCAACTCCTCTCCAATTTGGTGGAAAGGTACCTAGTATAGGCAGGTACATAATGATACCTACCTAAGACATGATTACGTACCTCTAGGTAAGTCTTCACAGCTCTTCAGTAATAATATCCGGCGGAATTCAGTTATAATTGGATCTCGCAAGAGGTACCTATTGTGCCTAGGTGTACATTTTCGCCTCCGTAATCCATTGTTGTTGCCAGTACAGTTCAGTTCACATGATATTTCCTGTGAACAGTCCATTTATTATAGCGTCATCGGTCATTATTAGGCAAGCAACTTGCCCAAGTGTTAACGGTCGTGCGAAAGAAATTTAGTTTATATCATACTTGCTCAGTAAGTATGGATTACTATGGTGGAAAGTCTTCTTGTAAGTTGGTGTTTGCAATTCAAGGCAACATTACATCGCACTATGCTTGAATTGTAATGTTCACATTACAGTTCAAGGGCAACATTTGGTCGCACTATGCTTGATTTTTTTTATTTTTTATTTTTGTATTTTCTCTTTATTTTTATTATTTTTTTATAATTTTTCTATTATTATTTTTTTATTATTTTTTTTTTATTATTTTTTATTATTTTTTTATATTTATTTATTTCTTATTTTTTTATTATTATTTTTTTATTTTTATTTTTTTTTAATTTTTTATTTTATTATTTTATTTTTTATTATTTTAATTTTTTTTTTATTTTTTTATTATTTTTTTTTTAATTTTTTTTTTAATTTTTTTATTATTATTTTTTTATTTATTTTCTTTATTTTTTCATTTTTTATTTTATTAATTAATTAATTTATTTATTTATTTTTTTTATTTTTCTTTTATTATTTTTTATTACTTTTTTTATTATTTTCTTATTATTATTTTTTTTATTTTTAATTTTTTTTTTCTCTAAATTTGCTAATTATTCTAATTAAAATTTCATTTTGCATTACCAATGTTTTATTTACCTCGCAAGAATGATATAAAGTAGAATGCTTTCCTCGGTTGCAAGTAGCTATTACACCCTCGAACTATATTCACCCTCGCTCGCTGCGCTCGCTCGTGTGACTCTCGGGTGCACGCGATCCATTAGCGCCCTATGCGAGCTGCGCTCGCACTGGCGCCAAATTGGATTTTGTTCTGTAATAGCTTACTTACGTCCCTTGTATAACAATCTACTATTACCTTACAGTAGGTACTTAGGAACTTAATTCCGAGTAGGATCTTAGTTGCATTGCAGACTGCGGTATTATTCATTGCAGTCATTGATTACGAAAAAAAATAAAACTGCAGACTAATTTAAAGAGTACTAAGTACCTGTCCGCCCGCGGTGCCTCCCGCTTGAATTTTTGTGGATTTTTTAGGGATAAAAAATAGCCCACATGAATAGACATGTACCTACCATGGACAGTGGACAGGGCGGATGGCGCGAAAAAATGTCGCCAGTTCATCGGTGTCAAAAATGCTTTTATTGCCACCAACAGTAAGGCCACGCTGTCGTTCGCTCTATAGAATTTTGAATGTCGCTACTACGAAAAAATGTTTACGCAAATCGTTTGGATGCCTATATCCTGAGGTCTGAGGTTTCTTAATTCTTATCGGTGCCCATATATTACTCCAGGGTATCCGAGCTGCATTCCAAATTGCAGTCAATTCAGAAGGAAAAGCAAACATACACACAAACTTTGCGAGTTTAACTCGATTACCTACCGAGGTTTTCGTACCTACTACTTATGCACAATACTTATATCGATTTTATTTTACAGATTGGTTAAAATTTGCATCACTCGTCACTCAGGAATTCTCAGGATCCCCCGAGGACTCGATTGAGGAAAAATGAATAAAAGATGAATATGTTTATCACAATAAAAAAATTTATTATCTATATAACATAACATCTGACCGCAACCGTGGATGAAACGACAGTATATTACAAAATAGCTATAATATTATAATATACGATACATGGCTTGTTTATTTTTTTAGTTTAGTGGTCCATACACGTAGTACACTCAAGTAAAGCAATCATCGACGGACTAACGAAAATTATGTTAAACTAGCTCACACGCGCCTGTTTCGTCGGTTCCTTATTCCTTGTCTGCATCATAAAGAATAAGCAATAGAAAAGGAGACCTTCGAATCTCGCAGGGTGCGAAAATTTTTATATGTCTAGTGTTTACAAAAGACATTATTTATAGGAGCTTGACTTTTGAGTTTGTTGCGTGTTGTTTCCGGAGGCGTGGCCAGGCGCTATTGCGAACTGAATTGCACTTTTTGTGTCAGCGCTAGAGTCGCTATTTTATTAAATCTTATCTTTTATTATAATATCGCTATTATATTTCCTTGCGGAGCGAGCCTTCATTACCGTTAGGTGTTAATATGTATTCTGTGCCTATTCACAGACGTAACCAATGTGGACAAAAAATTTCATAAAAGTCAGTCAAGCCTTTTCAGAGGAGCTTTGTTACAAACATTGTGACGCGAGAATTTTATATGTTAGAGAGATAATTTTCTTACATTTAAGCCAATTCAAACAAACATTAATGTAGATGTTTTCATATTGTGTATAGACCACTAGATACCTGCCCTCTGACAATTTATCACTCATTGCCGTTTTCACTAACACTTTAAGAAACGCCTAATGACGGTTCCCAATATTCGATCTATCGATAGTTTGCCTTACTAGAGATAGAAATTTGACATAAGGTCCATAAAAGTTATATCAAAGGACATGGCCGAAACTTGTGTGGAGCTGTGCCCTGGAAAAAAAAATATTCATGGCCATCGACAAACAGTACGTCATATTAAAGCTTATAATTATGTCTTTACAATCGTTTAGTTTTTATGATCAGAAAACTAGCGAGAGATATAATATCAGCATAACAACTTGCAACAAAATGCGCATGTATATTTTTAATAGCAATGATTTTTTATTAAAAAATGATGCGTATTGGTTATGAACTTATTAATTTTTCATATAACAAAGCTTAGAAAATGCGAGTAAACATTTTGAAAAACAATTTTTTAATAAAAAATCATTGCTATTAAAAATATTTACGCGCATTTTGTTGCAAGTTTTTATGCTGATATTATGTCTCTCGCTAGTTTTCTGATCATAAAAATTAAACGATTGTAAAGACATAATTATAAGCTTTAATATGACGTACTGTTTGTCAATGGCCATGAATTTTTTTTTTTTGAGGGCAGAATCCGGCCATGTCATTTCTATCTCTAGTAAGGCAAACCATGGATAGATCGAATATTGGGAACCGACATAAGTCCTTAGGTGACAGTTGTAAGTGAAAACGTTTCTTCAAAGATTTAAATCGCAAGATGGGCCCTACGCCTACATTGCGCATATCAAAAACGTACACAAGCATGCATGAGTGAGCGCTCCCAGCATGCTATAGTTTCACTTGTGACAGAGAGAGTGACAACTGACAACGTGTCACATACAAGACACGTTGACGGTTTTAGAGGTTTAGGACTCATCTAGCGATGTAAATGTTTGGTCACACCATTTTTACAAAGACCAAAGTAGTGTATGTGAGTACTTACTCTTCACGTCACAGCTACTGAGCCGATTTGTCTGAAATTTGGAGTGGAGATAGATAAAACCCTGGAATAACTTAATAGACTACTTATATAATTTGTATGAGTTTAATAATAGTTTTCACACATAAATACGCAGTATGACTTAGTATGAAAATCGTTCGAGCCGTTTCCGAGATTTAGATTATATAGAAATATATATACATATATACCAGAATTGCTCGTTTAAAGGTATAGGAAAAAGTCAATATGATTGACTTCGAAAATTTTAAATAATAATAATTTATACAGATTCAATTTTCTCAATATCTCCTTAGTTAAACTTTCATTTATAATAAACTAGCTCACCCGGCAGACGTCCTGCCTTGCCAATTGTGAATCGTGAGACCCAATATGATAAAAACAAAAATTACACCAAAATATGCAAGTCATTTCCGATTTTTAGCAAGACAGTAATGGTACCGATTCTATTTTAGAACCTTTAAAATATTTAGTTGCTATTTTTTAAACTACAGTATAATTTAAAAGACTAGTTCCATACTGTTCCAACTGTAGTGACGGGGGAAGTACTCTCGGTTTAGATACCCTAAAACAGAATAGGTGCCATTATAGATATTTAAATCCATACCAGATGGACGTAACCACTTTTTGACAGGAAAAACGTTTCATCCATTTGCCAGTAACATCAATGTATGTCAACGAATCAGAGGCCAGGTATCGTTGTGTTGCATTTCTGTGAATGTGTATGTGTGTGTTCACATGAAGTCGTCGAAATCGGCGTCGTAGTTGCCATACGCGTCGTATTGGTTGAGGTGTGCCTGAAACAATATTAACATTGCATTGGTTAAGGCGAAAACATCGAGTCTGCCTGCGATATTCAAAATTTTTGTAGTTTTTTGCAATTTGTACGCTAATTACACCTGTCATGATACTGCCTGTGATATTCAAAATTTTCGTAGTTTTTTGCAATTTGTACGCTAATTACACCTGTCATGATATGCTTATGGCAGTCAATTTGCGGGAATGGCAGTATCATCTTTACATGTTTCTCATAATTAATCATTAATCTTTATCAAAATCTTCGGATTCATGCTGATAGACAGAGAAGGGAGTGACAAAAGAGGTAGAGAGTAGAAAGAGGAGAGGAGTGGAGGGTATCTCTATGTGTGCATGCTGATAAGCAGGCCTTTGCAGTGCATGTTCCTGCATGTTGGACCATACAGGTAACAGAACAAGAACCCAATGGATTAAGGGCTGATTTTTTAATTCGCCCTATAAAATATTTGTAAACGTCATATTTATTCCTCAGAATTATCGATTATCTGGCAATAGAAAAATCAGGCCTCATTAGAGTAAACTGTGTTATTAAAGTTATTTGTAAAATAGGGAATGAGAACTACTCACATTGTCACCTTCCACTTTTAACTTGGCCTTGCCCTTGCCTTTGGTGGCCTTCTTTGCCTTCTCGTTCTTCTCCACCTTCTGCTTCTCAATGTACAGATTGTCCACTGTTAATTTTATCCTTTTGATATCTGCTGAGCCCACTGTAAAATGAAAAATGATGTGTTACCCAGATGTTCTTCACAAAGGACATCATCATGATAATATGAAAGAGTTCTGTCACAATGCAACTGGGTCTCATTTCATAAGAGTGGACAGATGGAGTGGAAGATTTCATAACCTCTGTGTTCATTAGATGTATAAAATCAATTCTCATTTCAAATTCCAGCCAAATCGATTCAAGAGTTTTAATGTGAAAGAGTACAACAAACATACAAATACTCAAGCCAGGAATAAATGGTTTTATCACTATTAATGGTTATAAACAATTACTCACAACACAGACACAAAATATAATCACGTCTGTACACAAAAATTTAAATCACTAGATGAGCCCTAAACCTCCAAACCGTCCACGTTTTTGTATTGTGTGCGACACAATGTCATCTTACACACACAGTGACATAAGATATGGTGATATAGTGGGACTTCATTTACTCCTAAACGGAAATTGCAATTGTGTTCTCTGTCACACTACAGCAAGCTGAGAGCCCTCACTCAGCATGTTTGTGGATGTTTTCGATGTGCGCAATGTAGGCTTAGGGCATATCCAGATTTAAATCTTTGTCCATACATCAAATATATTCACTAGATAAAGTTTATGTGGTGATAGTGAAACAGGCTAGTATAAAGTACCTTGCTACAAAAAAGAACTTACTTTGTAATATAATATGTTTGACAAGCTCATCGACGAAGCCTGGGAACTCATCTCTGTTCTTGTACACGTTGATCTTCCGGGAGAGCAGGTCGGCGAACTCCGAGAACTCCTCCTTGGTGGTGGGGTTGAAGTTGTCCAGCTTGCCGCCGCCGGTGCTGCCCTCAGTTATACCTGACAATTACCACACACTTATTTATAAATATTATTGGCATTAAGATAATTATGTTAAACTTGGTATTAAAAAGGGTTTTATATAAATCATGATTTACATAACTGATTTAGAATGCACCACAAAGCGTTGCGGCGCGATGCTGTGTAGAAACCGTTAGGGGTGAGTTTACTTACCCCTTCCAAGTTAGTATGATCTTCGCAGAATTCGCTAGCTTCTATGATAATTGATAACGGTGCATACGTTTTACTTACGCATTCAGGGGGCTGAGGCCATCACTCTTAGAAAGGTGCTGAGACGTGGGCCTTTTTAGCAGTCAGGAGGTTAATATAACGTTAATGTGACGTTGTTGTGCCTACTAGGACTTACGATCCGATTGTCATACAAAGGTTCTAGAATTTTTTCAGTACCTTCCTATAACCTAAAATGTTACTTGGGATACCACCATCTCTTATAGCAGTAATGCTGCAGTATTGTGTGGACATTTTCATACTGTTTGTATGAAAATTTCAAAACAATACTGCAGCATTACTGCTATAAGAGATGGTGGTACGGCCTCAGGTATTAAAAGAATGCGTGTTTTATGAGGAATCCAGTAACTTACCAAATGTTTCCAAGGCAAGCCGCAGGTCGGACTCCTCCTGCAGCTTCTGGCGCCGCAGTTTCTCTGCAAGCTTCTGTTCTGGAGTGAGCTCTTCTTCTTTCTCTGGCTGCTCTGATTTCTGACGTTCCTGACGCTGTAATAGGATAAGAGACAAAAAGTTTTTAAGAAAAAGAAAAAGTTAACAATGAAAAATTTACTTTACCTCTATTGTTTTAAAGTGTTAAATTTAATGTATTTGATCTTAGGAAATACAATGCTCATGATGCGCTTCTTCTGACATTCCTGACACTGTAAGATGAGACTAATAAGAGGATAATTTTTTTGACTGGGATTCGAGTGGGAGGTCACGGGTTTGATTCCTGCCACGGGTCACTTTGGAATTTTATAATTTCTTAACTGGCTCAGGTCTGGTCTGGGAGGCTTCAGCCGTGGCTAGTTACCACCCTACCAGCAAAGATGTACCACAAAGTGATTTAGAGTTCCGGTGCAATGCTGTGTAGAAATCTTTGGTAGACTTTACTTATCCCTTCCAAGTTAGTACATTAACATCTTTGGCTGCTTCAAGTCAAGTACTTGTATAGTGTAAAAAAAGATGCATTTTCAAAAAAATCTGCTATAGGGGTCTTAGGCAGACTAATCTAACAAAGAAGAATGCGGTATCCAGTTTTCTCATGAATTAAAACCAAAATATTCCAGAACAGTAAAATATTGTTTTCTAAGAACCACTGGCACAAGGAATTTGTTTTTCATATGCCAAATTTAATTTTGCTAACAAAAAGTTACTTTCTTTTCATTGTATAATGTGTATTTCCTGTTACACAGATATTATTGAGAAGTACAACATCAACAAAAGTCAAAACTCAACCTTTCTTCATTCTCCATATAAACATATCTATGGCCCACACACTTCTCCTCAGCTATACCTACTATGCTTATACAGAGATACCAAGTTTTCCCATAATAATTTGAATACCTACTTAGATAAGTGCATAATAAGTTTAAGTGATCAAATAGTACCTAATTAGTTGTTCAAATAAAATGTGAGAAAACAAAGATTTTAAGACTAACATATTAGCTCTATCCCTTATCAATACTGTATGTTGAAATGTATGAGTTACTGAGATAAGAATATTTCACAACCAACAATCGTGCTACATGCATATAAAACACAAGAAATGCAGTATGTTATGAATTGTGACATTTATATGAATTGCACTGGACAAACCTCTTTTTCAGCTATCTTTTCATGTATTTTCTTCTTAGGTTTGGTTGGCGGAGGGGCCGGTGTGGTCTCCTTTTTCTCCTCATCCTTTTTTTCTTCCTCCTCGTCTTCCCAGCTGTCCTGTAATGAGAGCTGACGTCAACACGTAGCAAGATTGAGGTTATGTCCTTCAAACACACTTGATCGATACGTCGTTATAAGTACTAGTATTTCTACAGCAGCTGTAACTATTTGGCAGCTGTTGCGTTTACCTTGACGGTCTCTTCCTCGTCCTCTCCCTCCCATCGATGTGCCGACGTCAACGTGGTCGGGAGTTTCGGTTCGAAGTTGTCTGCGTCTGCGAAAATAAACGTAATGCGTCACTCTCTCCGCTCGATAGATGAACAACCACACTAGAACTTTACGCACCCCACGACACGTCCATGATTGCGGACCTCTACAGCACCGAGTTAATTTCTAGGTACTTCTCACGCGAAAGACAAAATCAGACACGACGAGCGACTTGCAGGTTTTCCAACACAAGATGTCTCCCAAATCGACAATTTGCCTAACAACAACAATTCTCAGGCGAATTTTGTCAAACGATCGACGCTTTTCTGCACTGAACACGACCGAATTGGAAGGAGGTAAACAAATAACATAATTTCAATAGGTTTTCAACGGAGCTACAATCGGAATTTGTTACGCCAAAGTATGACTCCATCGCAAACGATATTTTCCGAATCACTAAAATTTTCAATATGGCGGTTTGACATTTAGGCATTTTTTAGTCGTCTCTTTCATTGCCATACAGGAAAATTGCACTTGTCAGTTTATTGAAAATCAAATAGTGATTAGAAGTATTTTTATAATAAAAGGCAAACGGCTCAATATGTTTTGATTCTGTATGAATACATAAATAGTTATAAAATTAAATATTTTTACATAAAACATATTTTTTTACTCCATATTTTCACGTAATGTTGCCATTTGTTTATGCAGCGACTTTAGCGCCACCCAGGAAAAGGTTGTGAAAACTGTTGCCATGCGTGATATTTTGGTCCGTATCAACTAGATGTCGCATGTGTTGTGTTTCGTAATTTTTAAAAATTGGAATAAGACCACCTATTTTACCTATCCTATACGTTATACCTCAAAATACCTACCAGAACAGCTACCTACAGCTAGGTACTACCTATATTTTTTGGATTGATTGAGCAACGCATGTAAATTGTAATAGCTTGAGTCTTGACCATGGTGATTTTACCATAATTTCAGACGGTAGGTCTTACCTATACTACCTATAGGATACCTACTATATGAGTAGGTACTATATCTATCGAATCGATTAAAATGGCTAAAAAGAAAGTCGAGGTTTTCATAAACATTGAGACTGAGCATCAGTTTGAATCCATGCTCCAGCACAACCAGAACAGCCTGATTTGTAAGTTTACCTACATTAAGTTACTTACTTATATAAAAAAAAGTATGTAGTTACCTATATCTGGAAAACCAAGGTGCTGACTCCGAGGGTAAAAAAATTCCTTGACACGGTCAATGACACCTAGTACTTACTACCTACCTACCTACTTAAAGAATAAAATTATTGTATCTTTTAGCCAATCACAGTAGGTAGGTACTTAGGTATGTTTGTTACAGCCATAGATTGATAAGTCGATGATTACAGCCATGACTGTAAGTGTTTATTACCTACAGCCAAGCAGCTTTCCTATAGCTGTTAGGTAGCTGTTCGAACGGTTTCGGGTTCTACATAATATCCCGTTACATTCAATGAGTCAACCTTAAAAGATAGAAATATGGTGTCGCAGATTTTATTTAGTACTTACTTACCTACTTTTAATGGAGAACCTTTCCGTCATACATGGATTTTTGTGTAATTTTAACCGTTTAAGCAGCACAACGAAAGGTCTACAAAGGGAACAAAATATTTTCCGGGTTTTCCAACATTTTCATTGACGCTCCGCTCCTAATGGTCACGTTAAACGTATCTAAGCCTTCCTCGATAAATGGACAATCCGATACAATTCGGACCTAGCTCCAGAGATTAGCGCATTCAAACAAACAAACAAATAACTTTTCAGCTTTATAATCATAGATTTATAAACATCGTCGCTGGACCTCTAAGTGTTTATAATATTAGTAATTCAGTGGTCGAATTGAACTTTTTCACGAACCGGAACGCTGTAACTTCAGTGCTTTTATTATTTTTTTGGACTTTTTTACGAACCTGAACGCTATGCCTTCACAGTACCTACTCATATTCAATTCAGAGGGTACAGATACATTTTTAGTAGTGCTCCTGCCAAGAAGATCTCAATTATTTAAAAACCAGAGTTTGGAACGCTATGAGAATAATTTTCACGAAACGGAGCGCTGATTTAAGGAACCGGAACGGTGATTTAAGGAACCGGAACGGTGATTTCACGAACCGGAACGCCGTTCCGGTGCGTTCCGGTCCAATTCGAGCATTGATTAGTATAGATTTTTGATGACACTATTCCAGGTGCAGATATTTACAACTCCTTCGCTGGTCCCTGTACGGCCCTCGATCATCTCTTCTTGAGGATAAAACTTGATTGGAGCGACGGAGACATTGTTCTTCTGAGGGTTAGCACGTTATGATAATTGATCATCATATTAATATTTTAGCAGTCTACCTACTCATAATTGTATTGTCATATAATTAAAACATAGAGATACTATGTACTGACATGACTGATTATCTCTATGAATTAAAACGATTTTTTGTTTGTTGCAGGTGTTAATTGATGAAATTAAATCATTAAGTCGTTTCCACAGTCAGAGCGAACCGGTGTTTTTATTTATTATGGTAAATTTAGCAATATTATTTTATTTAAAGCATACATTGTTCAATAAGGCGCTTAAATACCTACCTAGCGTTAGATTTGAATTTTTGTCTATTTTTTTACCCCCACTCAACATATTAGGTATTTAGTATACCTGCCTAGGTCCTAGGTAGGCACACCGTTAGACATGAGGGTTTCTCTAATCTTTATAAAAACACGTTATTTGGGTAAGTAGGTCCTATATACACTATCGTTATTAGGCATCCATACCTGTAGGTATTCCATAAAACCAACAAGTATTGCCTTGACAAGACCATTCATTCTATAATGAACCAAGAATATCCCACCAAAAACATTTTCATGTAAATTGTTGCCAAAACGAGAGCATATGGCTCACTGTCAAAAGTTATCAGACCTCATGTAGAGCAAGACTTCTTTTAACTCTACATGCCCTAACTCTACAAGCTCTACACTTTAATCACTTTTCAAAAATACGACGATTGACAAAACACTTCGAGAAAAGGTTGGTAGTGCCCTTGCGCTTCGCTTGGCTCGTCTTGGCGGGGACACTACCGAGTCCCCAGATGAAAATATTAATCTTCAGACTTCAACACAATTGGTTTTGTTTGGAGTTGAGCTATTGAGACTCAAAAGTACTATGGCATTTGCATTACTTTCTCAGAATCGAAAAATTACTCGAGTCTTCCGCGGGGTCGACAATATGAGATTCGCCCAGGCAGCCAAATATGAACTCGACTGTTTCAAGCAATTCCAAAAAGGCGTGACACTTGAACGAGTGACTTACGAGTTAGACCAGGCATCGCCAGAGGAATTGGTAAATTATCCACGTGTCTACATCCCATATAAGTTTAAATGGTAAAAATTGGTCTGCGATCTCCCCCGATGGTAAGTGATTATGCAGCCGTACTAACTTGGAAGGGGTAAGTAAAGTCACTCCAACGGTTTCTACACAGCATCGCACCGGAACGCTAAATCGCTTAACGGCACGTTTTTGCTCATAGGGTGGTAACTAGCCACGGTCGAAGCCTCCCACCAGACCAGACCTGAGCCAATTTAGAAGTTATACAATTCCAAAGTGGACGTGGCGGGAATCGAACCCGCGACATCCCACTCGAATCCGACCGATCGTCCCATGCGCCAGGCGGGTCGTCAACTCGTCACAAAGGTCATCCTCAGGGAGGTGTGTTAATGATACCAGTTTACACTTAAAGGAATGGCACAAGGCACGTTTGCTCGAGAAACAGCAAGAAGAAGAAAGGGCGGAGGCCCGCAGGACGGAGCGGCAAGCGGCCCGCAAACGTCACAGGGCCAACTTGATGATACCGTATTTGCAGCATCTGAACTTTGTACTGTATTGGCCTCACATGAAACACGCGCACCCTGAACTCTACGAGAGATGGGATGTCAACAGTAAGATAATATGAAGATAGTTATCTAGGTACTTAATTATGAGAAAATCAAAGAATAAGTAAGGAATAAGAAAGGAATAAAGATGCCTGTATGTATGTAGGGGTAATTTCCATTTCTGGGGGGTTATTCACATAACGTATCGGCTACATTTCATGAAGTGAAATGTTTAAAAAGGTCATGGCATTTATGTACTCGTATATAAGCAAAAGCAGACGATATTGAAGTCAAAATTTTTTTTGCGAACATTGAAAAATTAATTTCACGATTATTGACATAGAGCGTTAAATTGAATGTATAGTTTAAAACGCAAGATGGTTAACAAACGTGAAATTAAATTTACTATCTGCGATAAGGTTAAAAGACTTTTTTTTTTTTTTTTTTTTTATCTTGGGGAATCCTCATGGATACCCAGTCGCCCGGGGGAGCGGCTGGGTTATGCCGGACTCTTACCGGCTAAACCCCACGGTGTTTCCTCCTCGCACCGTATGACGGGAACACGGGAACGCTTGCGCAAACCTCCGCGAACCCGCCGGTGCCCGGCCGCTTGCGCGGCCCCTCCACGAGGTGGAGCATGGAGCTCCCCTCCAACAGCAAGGCCGGCCAGAAACACCTAAGCCGGCCTTACCTCCTCGGCGCCCATCCGTAAGGCGACGGACCCCCCCGGGACCGCCACCCAGGGGCCGTGGGCACGGGTAAGCCGATACCTGCGAAGCTTGCTCCTGCACTTCGCAGGCATCGACCTCCCATACCCCGCGGCGGATCTGATCTTTGGCTCCGCCGCAAACCACCAAACGGCCGCAGAGGACAGGGAGAACGGCAACGACACACCGACACTCCTCTTCCCCTGCGGCCCCGCCGCCGACGCATCTAACGGTGCGCCACCGTTTGGTCGCGGGAGATAGGGCGAGCGGCAACGACACACCGGCACGCCTCTCCTCCCGCGACCCCTCCTGGCTGCAGGAGACAGAAAACTCTGTCCCCCGCACCCCACTTGGACGCATCCAGAGCGGGCCCATCTCCAGGCCCACTCCGAGCGTCCCCTCCTGGATTCCTTTTAGCTTCACCGTGGGGCCCAACCACGGCTACTGAGCCCCCCCATCGCGACAAGATTGGAATCCATCGGGGGAGAAGGTTAAAAGACTGTATTTCCTATGTTAAAATACATTCAATTTTACACTCTAACCCACTAGACGTAAAATTAATTTTTCAGTGTTAATTTTTATTTTATTTCTTCATACACATCACTCAAGTGAAAACTAAAATTAATTTCACGATTATTGACATAGAGCGTTAAATTGATGTAGTTCAAAACGCAACATGGTTAACAAACGTGAAATTAAATTCACTATCTGCGATAAGGTTAAAAGACTGTATTTCCTATGTTAAAATACATTCAATTTTACACTCTAACCCACTAGACATAAAATAAATTTTTCAGTGTTAATTTTTGTTTTATTTCTAGATTCACATCACTCAGGTGAAAACGTTACGTGAACATTCCCCCTGACCTTAATATTCTAATTTCAGATATAATCATGGTGGGTCGCGAGGAGGTCCAGTTAACGCGGGAGGTGGCGCACGATGTACTGTACGCCGGTGACGCGGAGCTCAACGAGGCGTCCTTGCACATGCTGCTGTCTGCGCCGGCCCTAGCGATCTGTTTCCGCCTGCTCGATACGGATAAGCACTTCGTCTGTTAGTCGCTCATAGATATCCTCATGGCAGGTCGCGAGGAGAGAGGAGACACAGATGACGCGGCAAGTGGCGCGATGTTCTTGTATGTCGGTAACGCGGAGCTAAACGAGGCAAACACGCCTCGTTCAGCTTCGCATCATTGGCGCTTTATCTGTTAGTGCTTCATCATGGTGAGCGAGGAAGCACAGATGACGCGGGAGGTGGCGCACGATGTGCTGTATCCAGTGACGCGGAGCTGAACGAGGCGTCCTTGCACATGCTTCTGTCTGCGCCGGCCCTAGTGATATGTTTCCGTCTGCTCACTACTGATTAGCACTTCGTCTGTTAGTGTCTCACAGATAACATAATGACAGGTCGCGAGGAGGCACAGATGACGCGGGAGGTGGCACATGATGTGCTGTACGCTGTTAACGCTAACGCAGGGCTAAACGAGGCAAAGACGCCTCGTTCAGCTCCGCATCATTGGCGCTTTATCTGTTAGTGCTTCATCATGGTGTGTCGCAAAGAGGCACAGAGGGAGGTTGCATGCAATGTGCTGCTATGCTATTCTACAAAATGAAATAGCTGCCAGACAGCTTCCAACCCGAATATGGCATGCAAAATTGTACTCTACTACAACTGACAAATTCATAGATGCGATATTTTTCTGTCAGCTGGATACAGATAGCCTGCACTTCGTCTGTGAGTGTCTCATGGCGGGTCCCGAGAATTTCGAAAAATACCCATACACTAGAAAATATTTAATGTTTATCACACAAACATTTTCCAGCTGTGGGAATCGAATTTACGACCTCCGACGCAGACGGCAGGAAGGCTACCGCTATGCCATTCAGTCGTTAAATCTTTTTTAGCATACTTGCTCTTAAAATAAAACCTATTGGAATTCATTTCAAGCTCTAGTGCGCAGAATTCTTTACGAGGAGGTACAACCAATAGACGAAACTAAACCTTTGAAAGACCAAAATGCTTTGAAGACAGCTTATGAAGCGTACAAATCGTACAGCCTTTCCAGAGAAGAAATTTTACAGAAACGCAAAACAGAGCGCCTACGAAAAAAGGTAATCATTTCAAAATTAATTAAGTTGTCAAATGCAACTTAAGAATAAAGAAGACATTAGTGGAACGGAATCGAAAATAGGGAAATTTTTGATGGAAATTGACTTTCCAGGAAGAAGTGATAGAGAAGCGAGCGCGAAGGTTGTCGGAAATGCAGCGTTTAGCGAGGCAAGCTATTGAAGATGCCATTTTAGCTAAAAAGGCTGCTAAGGAACAACGGCAACTGGAGCTGCTTAAATCTGGAGTGAGTTAACAGTGTTGGAGCAGGTGGACTTAAACCCTAGGTATAAAAACTGGGCAAAAGTGAGCTGGCAGGTTAAAGGGCTAAAAGAGTGCTTTAAACAATTTGAATATAGATTTTTTTTTTAAATTTATAGACTACGGTCTCCACATTAACTCCTACAGATATTACTTTTTTTTAATTAATATTCGATTCTATAGGCAAACAAACAAGTTGTACTTCTTAGTATGACACTTAAATGTGAACAAAGTAACTTTTTGTATGCAAAATTAAATTCCGGATATGTAAAACAAATTCTTAGTGCCAATGGTTCTTAAAAAACACTATTGTATTTTCCTAGACTATTTTGGTTTTGGTTCATGAGAAAACTTGATACCACCTTTGGTCATTCTCCTTTTTTTTTTTTTTTTTAAATTCAATTTGTTTTTTTTTTCCTTTTTATTAAAAAATAGCTTATTTTCTTTTCAGAATTTATCAGCTCTCGAAAGTTTAAACCAAGAACCTGATGATGACGAAATAGACATCGCAGTACCGGAGGTAAGGAATTAATGTACATTGAGATACAAGGGTGGAAAGTAGGTTATTGCAAATGATAATTAGCTTAATCTGCTTGTTTTATCTGAAACAGGAGCTATCCGATGTAGAAGAGGAAGAAGAGACTAACTTAGAAGATGAAAACGAGTATTTTCCACCCGCAGGCCTGCCTATACCTGGATTCTATGCTCCCCCAAACGATATCGCGAAGACAAACGGGCTAGCCATTTTATTTCCTAAAGTAATGTTATTTTTTAGAGCAAAGCTCGTCTTGAGCAAGATAATCACCTGATGTTCAGTGATACGTTCATTACTGGACTTTGCATTGCAATGTCAAACGACGCACTGCACTGCGTTCGTCATCCTGGGCATTAGTTTTTTTTTAAATTCTAGTTTCAATTATGAGCTTCTCTCAATAATAATGTCTAATTATATAAGTTTCATACCTAATGAAATGAAATATCTTTATTTCACATAGGCCTAATACAGGCGCTTGTAAATGTTCCTTATGATATTTGTCACATTTGTATGGCGATAACTCCCTACTATAGTGACCATCAAAAAACACAACATTGGAAATTAAAAAAATGTATCTGAATGACAGTTGTTTGCGTGGAAGCAACATTATCAATCGAGACTAGAGAGTGCTCCAGTCCAAGATTGCCGCCAACACAAAATGAGGGATTATATCAACTAGAAGTTGGGGTTTTGTTGAATTTTAAAGAACAATGGTGCGGGCCCATACATCGCTTTCGGTCACGTTACGCTATTGTAACTATAAATGAAAAAATATTTTTTTGATTGGGCCTGCAAGCCTGAACTCAATGCTAAAAGATTTTGCTTACAAAAAAGTGGAGAAAAATTAATATTTATTTTCAAAATATTGTATCTGAGTATTATAACAACAACGACCTCCGCCATGAAGCATCCGAGAGCATAGACAATACACTAAATACTCTTTGATAAATACTTTTCACTTGTCCAAGAATTTGTCACTGTTGACAGTTGGTAGCCATGTAGCTGACGGACAGTGTTGCGAGATGCCGGAATTAAAAAACTCGACTGAAAGAAAATTCTAATTGAGTTAATTAACAAACTAATTAATCAATATTGAATTACAAGGGTGTTTCGGAAACGCTAAACAAGCAAGACAAAATAATCTATGCTCAAAATAATCGGTTTTAATAGATTTCAGTATTATTAAAAAGTGTAGTCTTCTGTCAAATAATCTCAAATCTTCAAGCAGTTAATTTAAGTGAGACTGGCTCACATGGAATAATAATATTCAGATTTACTCCAATGCAGTGGAAAACCCTAAACTAATATAATCTTTTTATGTAAATAACATATTCGAGTAAAATAAAATGCAAAAAAGGAACAATTGAAATCGATACAGTTATTGTCTTGTATTCTACATTCTGATCTAAGAATTAACGTAGTATCTGAAAGTAAGTTTTTCTTTAGTATCTGTTAGATGTTTTTCTCGTACAAAAGTGGACCGATCGTCAAAAAGATGGAGTATAAAAGTGGAAAAGTTTGTCATCCGGCAACACTAGCTGTCAGGAGTGTGGAAACGGAACCTATCAGTAATCAATTGAATTTCTTTAAATATTTTATTTTTTGACCCGTCCTTTACAATAACTGATGATACCTTGAAAAAATTCAGTTATTTACTAGAATCGTCTTGTAATAAATGTTACATCTAGACGCTAAACTTTATTTGTGTACATTTCTGCCACTGTTCTTTGATTTTCAGTTAGTTTTGGAGCACGTAACTCCAGAGCCGGAGTTTCTACCGCCGCACGTTTTGGTCATGGTTGAAATGGAGAAACGGTATAGGGCCATCGAAGCTATGTCTAAATACAAGAAGGATATCATCCATGTAAGAAAGTGTTATGTGAAAATGTATATGTTGTAACTAATGTACTGTATGGCTGTCGCGCAGCCTTAACTTTTTTTTAAACTGTAGATAGGCAAGCGCTTGATGACAATCATGCCTGATGGAAAGCAATGATGAGGTCTAGGATGAAGCGCGCTTGCCTAGAAAATGCCTATTCACTCTTCTCTTGAAGGCACCCAGATTGTACTTGGCTTGAAACACGGAGGCTGGAATGGCGTTCCACACATAGTGGTTCGTATCAGAAACGTGGAAGAAAACGTTTCGTGCGACTTGCGAGTTTGTTGGATGTCATCAACCACATAAGGATGCTGGCAACGCTCGCGGCGTCTTGCAGTCATATGGTAGAAAGGTGAAGGAGGACGAATTCATAAGTAGTAAGAACAAAAATAAAAAAAATCAGTGTAAAGCCTTAACAAAACTGATCCCTTCTTTTGAAGCATGGAACCCACAAAGCGCGAGTCTAACTCGCACTTGTTTTTTTGGTTTTTCAGATGGGTATTTTCAAAGTAACGAATCCGTTCCACGCAGTTCATGTCGCATATAGCGTAAAACAGTTCAACATCATGCAGAAAAGAAAAACGTACAAACAAACGTGATAAAGACACAGATTTTAGATAAAGACATCTCCGTCAACTGATCTCTTCTTTTCTATCTTTTGCCTGTACCCTGCCTATATCTGTGAAAACTTTGATAATTAGATTTAAGATTAGACAGTAAGAGATAGCTGTAAGTTTTCCATAATAAATAAAATAATGATGACTGGCGTTTTGACACCAGCAGCCAGCTGTAAGGACACTGTGTAGTTCGCTCAGCAACCACCAATAGAATTTTGACAGATGGCGCTTTACTGTTTGGCGCTCTACCTCAGGTTCATATCGGAGGTGATATCAAATTAAACTTACATCACTGTTATCATTCCCATCAGCTGTAATCGCAATGTTAAAAATATTTTGTGACGTCATATGAGTACTTAGCCGAACCTAATCACGTTTGGGAATGGCTATCATAGCAAATTAAAGTGAGCAGAATATGGTGTTTTCGGTAAATTACAGTATTTATTTAAAAGTTTATAAGCACTTTTAGAGTATAAGTAATAGTAATTTAGAGTCTTCTGACTATAAATATTGATTAAACAATAAACATAATATAGTCAGAATACAACGTTTTTTCGAGTTAAACGATAGTTAGTTATACTGTACTCTTACACCAATACATTAATATTGTGATTCATTCGTTACCATGAAGTAATACTGATTTCAATATCCTTGTTTCAGAGATAAACTGAGATTAGCGTTCATGGTGTCAGTAAAGTCAGATCTGGCTTTGCTGGAACTCGTTGACATCGGGCCCGCGCACGTCAGCCGAGACGCCGGTGCGGGGGAGGACGAGTGCTCGGCCTTGAAGACTTCGATCATCTTATACAAAACTAATAAGAAACACGTCAGCCGAGACGCCGGTGCGGGGGAGGACGAGTGCGCAGCCTTGTTCGGCGTCGGCTATGGAGACAACTACCCGCAGTTTGAAGACTTCGATCATCTTATACAATGCTAATAAGAAACACGTCAGCCGAGACGCCGCCGCGGGGGAGGACGAATGCTCGGCCTTGTTCGGCGTTGGCTACGGAGACAACTACCCGCAATTTGAAGACTTCGATCATCTTATACAATGCTAATAAGAAACACGTCAGCCGAGACGCCGCCGCGGGGGAGGACGAGTGCTCGGCCTTGTTCGGCGTCGGCTACGGAGACAACTACCCGCAGTTTGAAGACTTCGATCATCTTATACAATGCTAATAAGAAACACGTCAGCCGAGACGCCGCCGCGGGGGAGGACGAGTGCTCGGCCTTGTTCGGCGTCGGCTACGGAGACAACTACCCGCAGTTTGAAGACTTCGATCGTCTTATACAATGCTAATAAGAAACACGTCAGCTGAGACGCCGCCGCGGGGGAGGACGAATGGTCGGCCTTGTTCGGCGTCGGCTACGGAGACAACTACCCGCAGTTTGAAGACTTCGATCATCTTATACAATGCTAATAAGAAACACGTCAGCCGAGACGCCGCCGCGGGGGAGGACGAATGCTCGGCCTTGTTCGGCGTTGGCTACGGAGACAACTACCCGCAATTTGAAGACTTCGATCATCTTATACAATGCTAATAAGAAACACGTCAGGCGAGACGCCGGTGCGGGGGAGGACGAGTGCTCGGCCTTGTTCGGCGTCGGCTACGGAGACAACTACCCGCAGTTTGAAGACTTCGATCATCTTATACAATGCTAATAAGAAACACGTCAGCCGAGACGCCGCCGAGGGGGAGGACGAGTGCTCGGCCTTGTTCGGCGTCGGCTACGGAGACAACTACCCGCAGTTTGAAGACTTCCATCATCTTATACAATGCTAATAAGAAACACGTCAGCTGAGACGCCGCCGCGGGGGAGGACGAATGGTCGGCCTTGTTCGGCGTCGGCTACGGAGACAACTACCCGCAGTTTGAAGACTTCGATCATCTTATACAATGCTAATAAGAAACACGTCAGGCGAGACGCCGCCGCGGGGGAGGACGAGTGCTCGGCCTTGTTCGGCGTCGGCTACGGAGACAACTACCCGCAGTTTGAAGACTTCCATCATCTCATACAATGCTAATAAGAAACACGTCAGCCGAGACGCCGCCGCGGGGGAGGACGAATGCTCGGCCTTGTTCGGCGTCGGCTACGGAGACAACTACCCGCAGTTTGAAGACTTCCATCATCTCATACAATGCTAATAAGAAACACGTCAGGCGAGACGCCGCCGCGGGGGAGGACGAGTGCTCGGCCTTGTTCGGCGTCGGCTACGGAGACAACTACCCGCAGTTTGAAGACTTCGATCATCTTATACAATGCTAATAAGAAACACGTCAGGCGAGACGCCGCCGCGGGGGAGGACGAGTGCTCGGCCTTGTTCGGCGTCGGCTACGGAGACAACTACCCGCAGTTTGAAGACTTCGATCATCTTATACAATGCTAATAAGAAACACGTCAGGCGAGACGCCGCCGAGGGGGAGGACGAATGCTCGGCCTTGTTCGGCGTCGGCTACGGAGACAACTACCCGCAGTTTGAAGACTTCGATCATCTTATACAATGCTAATAAGAAACACGTCAGGCGAGACGCCGCCGCGGGGGAGGACGAGTGCTCGGCCTTGTTCGGCGTCGGCTACGGAGACAACTACTCGCAGTTTGAAGACTTCGATCATCTTATACAATGCTAATAAGAAACACGTCAGCTGAGATGCCGCCGCGGGGGAGGACGAATGGTCGGCCTTGTTCGGCGTCGGCTACGGAGACAACTACCCGCAGTTTGAAGACTTCGATCATCTTATACAATGCTAATAAGAAACACGTCAGGCGAGACGCCGCCGAGGGGGAGGACGAGTGCTCGGCCTTGTTCGGCGTCGGCTACGGAGACAACTACCCGCAGTTTGAAGACTTCGATCATCTTATACAATGCTAATAAGAAACACGTCAGCCGAGACGCCGCCGCGGGGGAGGACGAATGGTCGACCTTGTTCGGCGTCGGCTACGGGGACAACTACCCGCAGTTTGAAAGACTTCGATCATCTTATAACATGCTCATAAGAAACACGTTAGAGGAGACGCCGCCGCGGGGGAGGACGAATGGTCGACCTTGTTCGGCGTCGGCTACGGGGACAACTACCCGCAGTTTGAAAACTTCGATTGTCTTATAACATGCTCATAAGAAACACGTTAGACGAGACGCCGCCGCGGGGGAGGACGAGTGCTCGGCCTTGTTCGGCGTCGGCTGCGGAGACAACTACAAGCAGTTTGAAGACTTCGATCATCTTATACAATGCTAATAAGAAACATGTTAGACGAGACGCCGCCGCGGGCGATGACGTGTGCTCGGCCTTGTTCGGCGTCGGCTACGGAGACAACTACCTGCAGTTTAAATAAAAACAACATAGCCGGTATCATCAATATGAATCGGAGGATGAGCTCATCTGTGGACTCATTTTCGATAATTATGGGCATCCGAAATATTTACGTAAACCTTTTTCGTACAAGTAAACAGTAGCGCCATGAGTCAAAATTCTATAGGTGGCTGCTGAGCGAACTACACCGTGGTACTGTTGTGACGCTTCATCATCATACTTAGTCGAATTACATATTACATGAGACATGGAAAAGGAGTGCAGAAAGCAGAATATAATGAATTATTTTATGGGATACGAACTTTCATGATGTCTACGCTATCAAAAGATTGGTCAGTTTCATTATTCCGGCGTTAAATAAATTATCTTAAATTATCAGCAAGAAAAAAGTCAAACAAGTGCGAGTCAGATTCGCGTACCTAGGTTGTACCTACTACAAAAAAAGTAAAACGGTAAGAACTTTTGTTAACGAACCGAAAACCAAGTTAGTTACTTTTTTGGTAGAGGTTTGTTATTATTTTATATATTTGTAAAAAACTATCCTAGTCAGAGAATTGATTTTATTTTTCCTGTATTTAGAATTTTTTCATAATCGATATATTGACCAAGAAATAAAAACCAAAATTACTTTAATGGTTTATTATTGTACCAATTACAATGGATAAAAACATAAAACTATACGATAGTTTTAATCATGATTATAAAATAGATTGAGGAATAAAATGAATTGAAAAATTAAATGTTTACAATCTTAAAACCTAACTTATCCTTAACACCTATAACCTCTTAAATTTTAAAACATTTTAAACGTAATTTATGACATTTCTTTCCTCTGCGTTTTGCAGAATCGTGCGCCACATGAATTTCCTCAGTAACGAAGTCTGTTCTTGCACTGCTTGCAGTATCTTCTGACTAGTTATCAAAAGGCGCTCATCAGTCATGTACTTCGAGTGTTCTTCTATATTCTGCACTTCTTGTTCACACGGTATCCCTTGTATCGAATTCCCATGTACGCCAAACTCCAAGACTGTCGGATACATTTTTGAATACCCCCTGTCAAAATCAGTCAAGGTCTTTGCTAGCCAACTACAAGACAAATAGTTGCCGTCGATGTAAACCGTCAAATCTTGCTTGTGTGAAAGCCAGCCGTCGTTATCCAGTACGTTCATACCGTTGTAGCGCAGTGACAGCACACTCAAGAAGTTTAAATCCATAAACACCTTTGAATCCAACTGACCGATTTGATTGAACGATAGGTCGAGATTCTGCAAGTTCTTCAGCCCATAAAATACACCGTGATTGATGATCTGAAGATGATTATGGGACAGTCTTAAAGTTTGCAAATTTGGCAGTTTCTTGAATGTTGACGGTGCTATTTTACTTAATTTGTTGGAGCTCAGATCTAAGTAGCCCAGTTTTTCAGGGAGCAGCAATGAAGATTCGTCCAGCTTCTCTATAAGGTTTTTGCTCATGTCCAATATCGTCAGATTATGTTGGTTAGCCAACTGTATTAGATACGCATCTGAGATATTATTTGAACTGAGGACCAGTTCTCTCAGTCCTACAGCTTCGTTTTCGGGTATGGTCAGAGTTGATAGACCGTTGTTCGAAAGGTCCAAATAGCCACCTTCAGGGTGAAATGTTATCTTTAAGCTGTGCAGTTCAATGATTTCGTTAAACGTCATATTCACGTATTTTAAACTGTGAGTATTCGACAATGACTGGTCGGGGAAATTTTCCATGTAGTTGTGGGACAAATCGAAGTTCTGCAAACTGTGCATCGAAGAAAAACTGTCATAATACAATCTGTACAAATAGTTGCTGCTCAGGTTCAGATATTGGACGTAAATCAGGTCGTCGGGGTTTACAATGAAATCGGTTAATCTGTTGTGGGACAAATCAACCCATATGAGCTGCATTAGACTGAACGCTTTGTATTCGATATCAGTTATAGAATTGTTAGACAAGTTGAGTTTAGTGTACACATCTTTTGAATCTCTTCTGAATCTCTCAGAGAGTTCAGTAGATACATTCGGGACTTTGATCACATAGTTGTCCTTGAGCACGATCTTACAAACTGTGTGATTACTAAAATGATTCCAGTGCCTCGGGAACAACGTCGGATCGATAATTTCAATTAGATTTTTCGATATATCAAAGGTCTCCAAATGATTTATGGTGTTTATGGATTCTATATCGATTTTCCGTATTTCATTCGACCTCAAATTCAGGTGTCTTAAATTTAACAAGTTGTGCAATGCGCCGTTGAGATCTTTTATTTGGTTGTTGTTCAATTTCAACACTTGCAAGTTGGTCAAGTTGCAAAAAGGCTCATCCTTTAACTCGCGGATATAGTTATGGGATAGATCTAGTTCGCGGAGGCTGGGCAGTTCTTCAAAAGTATAACGAGGTACTTCCACTATGGTGTTGTATGCCAACGAAATGGTTTTTATTTTGTATGGTCGCGTTTCGAATTGGAAAATTTCCTCAATGTTGGCTATTTTGTTGTGGGATAAATCGATGTTTTCAATGTTGACGAGGTTTCTGAATGGGCTGTTGAACACCTGTTGTATATTGTTGTTGGTGACGTGGAGGTCCCTGAGTCGGTACATGTTTTCAAGGAAAGGCATGTCTGTGCGGGGCCAGTTGCCGCGGACCGTGAGCGAGGTGATCAAAGCTATGATCTCAAGATCTGTTCCGGTGTGAAATGTGTCGGACGCGTTCTGCAATATGACGTCAACCTGTAACATAAGGTGTTCTTTATTATTTATAGGCTGCCTTGATCCCTAAAATTATAAAAGCCTGTTTCACCACCTTCGGATACTCGTAAGTGTCGCCTTTTTCACAAGTGTAAATATATTGGCTATTCTATGTAAATATTATATTGGTGTCAAGGTGGTCAAACTGGCCCTATTTATATTAGAGTTATAAGACATTAAAGAAAATCTTTGAGTATCCTAGAAAAAACATAAAAAATCTACTAAAAACCATGATTTTAGTAGATTTTTTATGTTTTTTCTAGGATACTCAAAGATTTTTTTTAATCGATCCTAAACAAACTGCTTTTAGGATTGCTCTTTACGCTGGTTACGTGATATATCTACCTAAGTTTTTAAATTAGTTCTGCCTAAAGACTGAAATCATGCTCCAATTTGTAGATGTTCCAGACGCGGTAGCTGAAGAGAAGTGGGTTCTAATTCTTCAAGTATGACAATTTTGAAACCAAGTTTCTTTTCGGACGGTATCGCGCTAGGCTATGTAAAAGAAAATTGATTTTTTGCGTGACGAAAGTCCCGTCTCGCAGAAAATCAACGAAAATCTCGAATGAAAGTTTCTCTTATAAACAGAATTGACACGCATGCAATCTGCTATTAGACATTCGGTATTAAGCTCGTTAGCGCGAGCTAACTGAAGACAGCTCCATCTATCGAGGGATGGGTGAAATCACACATGAAAATATAAAATGGAATTTGGTTTTAGGTGTTATTATAATTCTATATATTAAAATAAATTCTCATTTGTTGTATGGGATACAACATCTGTGAAAATTTTATGTGTGTAACTATTGCGGTTCAAGAGATACAGCCTGGTGACAGACGGGCGAACGGACGGACAGCGAAGCCTCAGTAAAAGGGTCCAGTTTTTCCTTTGATACAAAGCCCAGGTAAAAAGTTATACGCTTGTAGAGATAACCTTAACGTTGTAGTTGCTGGAGC
Organism: Coenonympha glycerion; assembly: GCA_963855885.1. Lineage (NCBI taxonomy): Eukaryota > Metazoa > Arthropoda > Insecta > Lepidoptera > Nymphalidae > Coenonympha > Coenonympha glycerion. Next base: position 2,721,495 of record OY979646.1, read on the forward strand.
CCTGGCAGTCGCTGTCGAGTCTGATGTCGCTCAGTGTCTCGAAGCAGACCATGCTGTAGGCGCAGTGGCCGACCATGCGGATCTGGTCCACGGGGCAGCGGCCGGCCACCAGGCTCGCAGCCGTCAGCAGCAGCGAGATGGTTGCTACTGCAAAATCACAGTACTAGTATAATAAATGCGCTAGTTTTTATGTGCATCTGCGTGTATGCGTGCATGTGTGTGTGTGTGTGTGTGTGTGTGTGTGTGTGTGTGTTTAGGCGGGTTTAGAATGTAGATTTTTTATAAAATAAAGTGGACGGTATGAAGTACTTAACGATGCAGCAGATGTTATGGTATTAAGCAGTGTTGGCATTAATCAATTACTTTTGTAATCAATTCATTAATCAATTAATCATGATTACAATAATCATTATTACAAAAGTGATCGTAATCATGATTACTGAAATTCATTAATCATTGATCAGTAATTAACTTGATTATAAACTAATATTATGCCTAAAGTATATTTATTATTACAGAAATTTAAATATATGTACATAAAAGATTTAAAATAAAAATAACAGATTAAAAACTAGGTTATAAATTTAAAACCTCATCGATTCCATCGCAACGAGGCATGGTACCCAAGATACTGGCAGCATTGCCCCTTTGGATGGCCAAACTAATACGTTGGCCAAGGTAGCTGCCAGCTCTTGGATCCCCGGTAGACTCGATAACTCTCTTTGAAATTTCTTCAAAAAGAGCTCGAGCCCCCGGGCCCCACGGCCCCAGAGTCTCCACACCAAAAGGCGCAAATATGAAAATCTTGAAAAAATCTTATCAAATATGCCTAAAGTATAAGTATAAGAAATATCACCACTACAATCGTCAACTACCACAATTCTTTAAAAATAGATAATTAACCTTTGATAATCCTTTAACCTTTTTTAATTAACCTTAATTACATTATGGTAAACAAAATGACATTACAAAATGGCCGCCATTTTGAACTTTAGCTTCACTTTTATGCTTGCTGCCATGGTCAGATATCGATTTTTTTAGCAATCGGGCCAGTAACAAAAAAGTTCAAAATGGCGGCCACTTTTTTTAATTATGACCAAAAATTCTTTCTCTATGCGTGTTGCCAAGGTCTGATGTGGTTTATGAAAGTAATCGGCTCCGTGACAAAAAAGTTCAAAATGGCGGCCATATTTTTTAAATTTTGCCCACAAATTCTTTGTTCTTGCTTGCTGCCAAAGTCAGATATCGATTTTGAAAGCAATTGGCCCAATAACAAGAAAGTTCAAAATAGCGGCCACTTTTTTAAATTTTGACCACTAACTTGAATATTTTTATACTGCACCGAATCTCGTTTAAAATTGATTTATATCTGACATAAAATAATAAAATAATAACATTGTCAAAAGCTTCAGGCGTGAAGTATCGCTTAACCTTGTTCAGGATGCTAAGTATTTCAGCTAAGTTGAGCATAAACTGTTGGTTTTGCTCTTCCAATAAATTTAACTAATTAATAAATAAGTATTTAAAATAAGTAATCAAGTAATCAAATTGATGATTAATTAATCATAATCAAGACTTTTGATTATGGAATCGAACCACAACCTCAACATACCACAAAACTAACGAGTGAATTAGATTTACATATAGGTAAGTCATGATTCATATATACTTAAGAAAGGTAGAAAAATATAGTTTTCTTACCTGCCCTCATTTTCTCTGCATAGATGGTCCAACTTCCAGGGTTTGATCTGAAATCATAAATGACAAATCATTGTGACACGATAGAGACCGTAAGTTTGGATATTTGTTATTCCTTCACGCCAGAACTAGCGAACCCAATCGCTGTAAAAAGCAGCTATATTTTGTCCTGAATAAAGAGCATGCTTCTTGGCATTTGTAATTATCAGAATTCTACTGCCAGAAAGATAGTAGGTACTTAGCCAAATACTAGTACTTATTATAATAGTTCAAGGTTCGACGAAACCGTAGATTAAGGGTCAAGTTACGCCGCAGCGAAATGGAATGGAAGCGACTTTTTTAACATAGCATTATAAACTTTATAACAATTTTATATGATACAAAATGAATCAGTAATTTTTGAGAATACGCGTATTCCCCGGAAGACGCGCGACCTTTTTTGGCTCCTATTTATTGACATAGTTCATTATGCAATGTAAAAAATCGCTTCCATGCCATTCCGCCGCGGCGTAAATTGACCCTTAGGGCCTGAAACCACCACATGGCGCCTTTATAGCGATTTGCGTACCTTGCAATCGTCACAACCAATTGGAGTTATATCGTTATACCGTATAGGAACTCTTTATTTCGTGCGATAACAAATTAAGCTGCTTCGAAACTTGCCTTGAAGGTGAAATTGCATGTTTTTCAATGTCACTCATATTAAAAATACTAATAAATGTGAAAGTTTGCAACTACTGAACCGATTTGGCTGAAATTCGGAACGTAGATAGCCTTCAACATGGATAAACTTATGGGCTAAATACGTTTTGTCCTCGAATAATTTAAAAATCTCGCGAGATTTTGCAAAAAACTGAAACATGCACAGCAATATCCAGGCTACAGTTATAGGTAAGGAAACCTTCTTCAAAGTAGGTTTTAAAGTTGGGTAAAGAAGCGGGAAAGGGAACGGGAAATCCATCTAAAATGTAGTAAATAACAAAAATCTTACCTGTATTTTCAGTGAGCACCTCCGAACCGCGTCACGTTCGGTTCTAAAGTCCAGTGCGTTGGACAATAACTCGACGCCTCACAGCATTTTGCTGAGTCTGCGAAATTGAACCACGGCACCGGTATTTGGTCAATGAATAGTTATTTATTATACTCGTAGATAGTCCATTTTCAATGTCGGCTTCAACTATGAACTACCCCTTTTTACACTACAAGTCAAAGTCAAAATATATTTAATTTCATAAAATCCTAGCTTACAAACTCTTATGACGAGTAATTATTCATTATCTCCATAATAAAAGTAGAGATAACTATTTTAAACTAAGTTTACGAGGGTTCGCAAACGCACCCTGCTACTGAAAAGAAATCCACTACAAACTCAGCCAGGTATTCTTTTATGTTATCACCATTCAATAACAATGAGTATAGCAGCATGGTTATGTAAAAAGTCGCTCCACTGTGACAAATTTGGCAGTATTCACAGATTACGTGCTTAAGAGGATGGATGAAGGAAGTCAGGTCGATGTGATCTACACAGATCTTGCCAAAGCCTTTGACCGGGTGGATCACGTTATCTTAATCCAAATAAATAATTTTATTTCATTTCAATACCATCAGGCGTACCACTGGGCTCTAACTTAGGCCCGCTTTTGTACAATGCCTATCTATATGACAAAGGAAGCTGCTTTTCTCGCCCAACATTTAATGTTCGCAGATGACAAAAAAGTATTCCTCAGCATACGCAGCAATGATGGTTGCCTTAAATTGCAAGGAGATCTTAATTCCTTTACGACTTTACTTTAATTTCCTTAACGACATATTATATTAAAAATAGGATTATCGTCAATGCTAAAAAGATGTCACCACATAACCTTATGTACACATAACCTTAACTCGTAAATTAAAACCAATATCATTCGATTACAAGAGTAATGGTGAGTGTATATTAAAAGTGAATACGGTAAGAGACTTAATAGCCAACTTTCCACTACTGCCCCTCTCTGCTGGAGAGTTTTTCACTAAAACTCCTCCGAAACGGCTCGACCGATTGCTATGTAATTTTCAGTGTATGTTCGGTAGGTTTGAAAGTAGGTACGCTATTTTTTTTAATATCCCTAATGGCAAAACAACGTTTTCCGGGTCAGCTAGGAAATTATAAAATTATAAATTAATTATTATTAATACTTATTTAAACATAGATATTTTTCAACGTAGACCGTCGTTGTTATTTAATCTATGACGTGCTTGGTATCAAATGTTTATTGTATAGCAGAATGGTGATACCTTTTTTTGTCTATGTATACATATTACATATGCCATAGCTCCTACGTCGAATCGTTTCGAAGAATCGCAATGTACTTACAAAACCTACTCCCTTTTCCCCTCTACATAATAAAATGGAATTTAAAAAAAAAAAAAAAAGACTTCAAATGCCACTACAAAGAGTGAAATAATTTTTCAATGTACTCGTAGGTACACCAATTCGAAATCGGGCGATTACTACGAAGGACTGTGATTGTACGAATTGCCCGACTTCGAATTGGTGTACCTACATTGAAAAACCGGCCAAGTGCGAGTCGGACTCGCGCACCGAGGGTTCCATACCATAAAAGAAGTAAAACATTAAAAGAATCACTTTTGCTCATGATTTTACGAGTTTAATTTACATATAAGTACTTTTGTTGGCAAACCGCAAACCTAACTTTGTTTTCGGCGGATTATTGTTATTAGCAAAAAAAGTATAATAGTTAGAGGGTTGATTTTATTTTTCCTGTAAAATATACGTTAATTTCTATTGATCATATTTATTTCAGATTTTTCGAATAGTAAACTTCGGAGATAAGGGGGGGGGGGGAACGGTATTTTTTTCGACAGTTTGCCCAATAAATCAAAAACTATCAGGCATAAAAATAAATAAAAATTGGTTTTAGAATATACAAGTAACGCCCTTTCATATGATACCCCACTCAATATTGTTATCTCATTTTGAAATTTTGGCGACCCGGTTTTCCCCCTTTTTTAAATAAAAATAAAAACAATTTTCAAATTTTTACGATTGCTATGACGTCGCGTCACTATTATCTATAACTATTCTAAATTTCAGGTCGATAGCTTGAATAGTTACTGAAATAATCGAGTGTGACAGACGGACGGACGGACGGAGAAAGTCTCACCATAAGGGTTCCATTTTTACCAAATTGGTATGGTACCCTAAAAATTATTTCACTCTTTGTAGCATTTGAAGTCGGGTTTTTTGAAAAGAATTTTCAATTTTATTTTTTATAAATTTTTTATAATCGCTTGAAGTGTGCTTATAAAATCTGAAGAGTTCCCTCAATTTTTCCGAGATCCTATCATCAGAACCCGACTTGATGACATCTGCAAGCAAATGCACTAGTATCATAAAATACCCAAATCGCTTCAAGTATATTAGCAAAATTTGAAGAGTTCCCTCGATTTCACCAAGATTCCATGATCAGATCCTGACCTGATGACCACAGGAAAACCTGAAAAATATTACTCTTTCAAACAGTACCCAAATTGTTTCAAGTATCAAGAGAAGACTTCTCCAGGATCCCATCATCAGATCCTGACCTGAAAAAAATGTTACCATCTGGGAAGTACGAGTATACCCTTTCATTGCCATAAACCTATAATGTGTAGTAAGTCGTTTGCGAAAAACTAAATAAAATTTGAATTTCGCGGGATATTAGGCCCGAAAGAACTGAATAAACAAATTGTTAATTTTGTAGGCCTATGAAAGTATGGGAATAACTAATTGTGTCTATCCACCTTAAGATCGCACGTAGCAACGGACGTGCAGACGGTGGTTTTAAGTGATTTTTAGTGAAATGCAGCTTAAAAATTAAAAAGACAAATACAATAAGGGCGATGGGTACCATCCGGGCGCGAAAATTCAAATTTTATTTAGTTTTTCGCTCACAGTGGGTTAATTATACATCGGAGGCTAATGGCAATGAGTTTTGCGGGTACAACATTTATGCACCTAACTGTTTTTAGTGAAAACTCTGCTCAACAATACTCATTTACTTCATATTGGTTCTTGGCGAACTTTCGAGCAAAGTTTATAGTAAAAACATGTAGATTCATAAAAAGTAGGCCCGCAAAATGCATTGCCCTAAATCTACAATATGTAGTTAGTGTAATATTTGTGAAAAACCAAATAAAATTTGAATTTTGCGTCAGGCCGATACACCTTAAAAGGTTTATGGCAACGAGTTTTGCAAGCATAACGTTTATACCTCTAGGTACATGTTATCCATAAAAACTTTGGTCAACAATATACACATTTACTCTAAATCAGGAACCAATATGGAGTGAATAGGAATTTATGAGTTAGTTTATGAGTTTATTTACTTAAGACGATATACTGAATTTATTTTTGTCCTTCACCCTCTTACGAAACCGTTGGTGGGTGCGACAGGCAACGTAGCGGAAAAACATACCGGAAAAACCGACGTTTTACCTAACTTTACCTAATTATTAAATAAAACTAAGCCAGTTTGAGCTTTTTTGGATATTATTATTATTACCGACACATTATAACAATAATTATAATTAATACATCCTTTCTAGTTTCAGATTAAAATTACAATAATGGAGATTATAGAGCAACTTTTGGAAAAACTTTCTATCGAGCAAATTGTATTGCGTCGTGTTTCTGCTTCACAGCGATTTTAGACCCAAAATAAGTATATAGGGTGTGTTCCGGATGATATCCATCCTTCATAAGGGCTCATTTGCCTATAGTTCCAAGTTAGCCTTCCAAGTTAGTACGGTAACATCTTCGGCTGCATCATCACTTACCATCTGGTGAGATCGCAGTCAAGTACTAACTTGTATAGTGTAAAAAAATGGTTGTAAATAACCTCAGCGAAAGTACGGAAATACCATAATAGTACCTTACGAGTTCCGGTGCCAAAGTAGGTGCCAAAGTCCATGGGTTACCATGGGCATTACTAAGTAATAAATAATTAGTTATTACGATTTATCTTTGAATCATCACTTTTAATCAGGTGAGATTGCAGTGCAATAAGTACTGTAGTAAAATCGTGGCTTGGCAAAAAAGAGTAGAAATAATGGAGGCGCCACTGTCCATACAAAGACGATTTAAATTATACTAATTTCAAATATTCAAATGTCGCAATACTGCGCATAGAAAATTTATTCCCTTTCAAGACGTTTTTGCCAAGTTGTACGTATAGTGAAACAAAAAACAATTATTTATAATAACAACACTGTGAAGATAAAATGGTGATTCCCCGAAATCAATAGCATAATATTACTATTATCATTCATTTTTGTCTTATCATCAATAATTACGAGCATGTATGTGGAGAGACTCGGAAAGTTTTGTTTCTTGTTAAGTTTTTCCGTTTGTATTAATTAGTAAAAATATTTATTACCTGAATTCTTTTTTATGTTGCTTGCATTTATTATTTAAAACAACTATATGTATAAGTAATATAAGAAAGTTTCATGAAAAAAATATAATAAGGACAATGAATAATGGTTGTCTATGTCCAGATTTAAAATCATAATTTTTATGAAGCATGAAATATACTAGCGGATGCTCACATCTTTGCACTCCACTAGCATTATGCTGGATGATGATGACATTTTATTGCGGGTTGCATTTTCAAAAATTGTTTAGTGGAAGGTGATGCTCAATTTTACGGTCAAGCGATAAGTAAAATCATGTTATTTTCGACCATTAAAATAGTAGCTATTTACACCCTGGTTATACACTTTTGATGCCACAGACTATATTATTGAGTTCATAATAATATGTCAATATTCAATATAATTTTACATACTTACCTAAGTGCAAAAATAAAATGGTACGCTATCATAGTAAAGTTTCTGCATTAGCGTAGGTAAAAATGAATTTGGGAATATTCGGCTAGTGCTTTAATGTTTAGACTGTAAATGCAGTTTTATGCGATTGGTAAAAAGTAAAAAAACCATAATATTTATTGACTGTTAGGCAAAACTTTCCGTTACTCCTAACTGCATTTATCGAATAACAAAGTTGCGCCTTAGTTATCTTTGTCACGTAAGTAAAAAGGAAATAGGTTATTATGCTTATGATTATTATAATGTACACATACATCGCTATACTATTATTAATAAAATTAAGATATTTAACGAGAGCGTGGGATAAAACTATTGACATACGCTGGTAACTTATCTATCCTTAAATAGATAAAAATAACTGAACAACAGCCGTTATCATAATATTATGACATATTATTTCGATTCGATTCCATTCGATTATATCTCAAATGGAACGAAACTCAGCAAGAGAATGACATAGCCGATCGCTAAATAGATCACGCAGACATCTGTCATTTTCATTTTTTTTTTAATTTTATTCAGTTTGTAATACAACAGAACTGGATTCATAAACAAAATAAAACTAAAGTAGGTATACTTGCTATTATAGTATGTACTGTATAACTATCACATTAATACATTCCAATAAGCGATCAATTTGAGATTCCAATAAAAGATAATACCTAAGCTGATTTTCATATTTAAGGTAAACCTTCATTTTAACGAATTATTTGACACATTTTTATCTCCCATTTATTTTCATTACAATTCAATAATATTTTTAACACGTTATAAAAACACAAAAAAAAATTGTGTCCAACTCTGGTCGTGGAGCTTTAACGGCCCAAGCCACCGGTGGTCAGGGTTCCAGAGTGAGGAACCACCTCACAATGCGTGCCGTCTCCAGGACCACTGCCTTCTGTGTGCGGCCCTTGATCCAACAGCCAAGCGAAGATAATTTTCGAAGCTTTTCGCTATATGACCGTTAACTGAAACGACTATCGGAACAATAATTGTCGAGTCTACATTCCACATGGCAGTAATTTCATGAGCAAGGTCTAAGTACTTTGTTAATTTTTCCTTCTCTGCTTTGACGTGATTCTTATCATCTATATATATAAAAGAATGAGGCATTTTGGTTTGTTCCACGGATTCCGCCTAAACTATAGGTCGTAGAGATCTGAAATTTGGTGCCTAGGTAGATATTAGGTCATGAATTCGTACTAAGACGGGGATTCCAGAAATTCAAATTGTAAGGGGTAAAAATCGTACATTAAAGGGATTTTCCCATACAAAAGTGAATATTTTTCGTTGTTCCAGGAATTCCCGAAAAACTAAAAGTCGTAGAGATCTGAAATTTGGTGCCTAGATAGATATTAGGTCATGAATTCGTACTAAGACGGGGATTTCAGAAATTCAAATTTTAAGGGGTAAAAATCGTACATTTAAGGGATTTTCCCATACAAAAGTGATTTTTTTCGTTGTTCCAGGAATTCCCGAAGAACTAAAAGTAGTTCAGATCTGAAAATTGGTACCTAGGTTTTTATCAGGTACTAAAATCAATTCGTACTCAGGTTTTTCGAGGATTTTTGAAATCCAAATTTTGAAGTGGCCGCCATTTTGAACTTTTTTGTTACTGGGCCGATTGCTTTGAAAATCGGTATTTGAGTATCGCAGCAAGCATAGAGAACGAATTTATGGTCAGAATTAAAAAAAGTGGCCGCCATTTTGAACTTTTTTGTTACTGGGCCGATCGCTCTGAAAATCGATATTTGAGTATCGCAGCAAGCATAGAGAAAGAATTTATGGTCAGAATTAAAAAGTGGCCGCCATTTTGAACTATTTTGTTACTGGGCCGATTGCTCTGAAAATCGATATATGAGTATCGCAGCAAGCATAGAGAAAGAATTTATGGTCAGAATTAAAAAAAGTGGCCGCCATTTTGAACTTTTTTGTGACTGGGCCGATTGCTTTGAAAATCGATATTTGAGTATCGCAGCAAGCATAGAGAAAGAATTTATGGTCAGAATTAAAAAAAAAGTGGCCGCCATTTTGAACTTTTTTGTTACTGGGCCGATTGCTTTGAAAATCGATATTTGAGTATCGCAGCAAGCATAGAGAAAGAATTTATGGTCAGAATTAAAAAGTGGCCGCCATTTTGAACTTTTTTGTTACTAGGCCGATTGCTCTCAAAATCGATATATGAGTATCGCAGCAAGCATAGAGAAAGAATTTATGGTCAGAATTAAAAAAAGTGGCCGCCATTTTTAACTTTTTTGTTACTGGGCCGATTGCTTTGAAAATCGATATATGAGTATCGCAGCAAGCATAGAGAACGAATTTATGGTCAGAATTAAATAAAGTGGCCGCCATTTTGAACTTTTTTGTTTCTGGGCCGATTGGTCTGAAAATCCATATTTGAGTATCGCAACAAGCATGGAAAAGGAATTTGTGGTCAAAATTAAAAAAAAAAAAAAACAGACAGACAGACGGGCAGACAGCGTAGTCTCAGTAATAAGGTTCCCGCCTTTTTCCCTATAGGTACGGTACCCTAATTGAACTACATATATTAAACTTTTTGTAACGACCTCATATTTTTAGAACCGATAAGTGACTATAGCAGCAAGCACAAAGGAAGAACTTGTTGTCTTTATATTATTAAAATAATTGGCAGTTAAGACAGGAATTTTGGTAATTAAACGCCTGAGGATGTAAAGCAGAGGTTAAACGCGAGCGAAGCCGCGGGCGTCCGCTAGTGTGACATATAATTATGATTACGATACGATAAATGAAAAAAATGGAATGAAATTAAAAAAAATTCTATAAAAACTGATCACGGTACTTTCGCGCATTCTAATACAATTTTTCCCTTTCCGTTCCCTCAATTGTATCGCAATATATTATGGCTTAGTCAGTTATCCTATCCTATACCTTTAAACGAGCAATTCTTGTATATATCTAAATATATAAAAGAAGAAACTGACTCACTGACATATCAACGCACAGCCCAAACCGCTGGGTCTAGAGACTCCAAATTTGGCACACATGTTCCTTGTGAGGTCTAGGGGAGCACTAAGAAAGGATTTTTCAAAATTCACCCTCTAAGGGGGTGAAACGGGGGTCCAAAGTTTGGATTTTATCAAGTTAAAATACGTCTTCACGCCGCAACTACTGTACCGATTTGGCTAAAATTTGGAATAGAGGTATATTATATCTTGCATTACCACATAAGCTACTTTTCATCCCGAAAAAATTCATGGTTCCCGTGGGATAAGTTAAAAACCGAAATTCACGCGGAAAAAAAATCTCACGCCGCAAGTACACAACCGATTTGGATGAAATTTGGAATGGAGATAGACTAAATCCTGATTTAATAAATAGGGTACTTTTCATCCCGGAAAAATCCATGGGTTTTGCAGGAGAAGGGAAAAACATATATTCGCGCGGGAAAAATACTACTTCCCGCCGTAATTACTGAACTGATATGGCTGAAATTATGAATAAAGATAGATTATATCTTGGATTAATACGAAGGCTACTTTTCATCGCGAAAAAATTCAAGGTTCCCGTGGGATTAGTAAAAAACCGAAATCAACGCGGAAAAAAAATCTTCATGCCGCAAGTGCACATCCGATTTCGCTGGAATTTAGAATGGTGATAGATTATATCCTGGGTTAATAAATAGGCTACTTTTTATTCCGGAAAAATCCATGGTTTTTGCAGGAAAAAAGAAAAACAGATATTCATACGCGAAAATACTACTTCACGCCGTAATTACTGAACTGATATGGCTGAAATTCGGAATAAAGGTAGATTATATCCTGGATTAATATAAAGGCTACTTTTCATCCCGGAAAAATCCATGGTTTCCACGGGAAACCTGAAACATTGATGTTCACACGCGAAAAATACTACTTTACGCTGTAATTACTGAACTGATATGACTGAAATTCGGAAAGGAGATAGATTTTATCCCGGATTATTACTAAGCCCACTTTTCATACCGGGAAATTCCATGGTTTCTATGATAATAATGAAAAACAGAAATTCACGTGTGAAAAATATTCCATCATGCCGTAATTACTGAACTGATTTGGCTTAAATTTGGAATCGAGATAGATTATATCCTGGATTAATACAAAAGCTACTTTTTATCACGGAAAAATCTATGGTGTCCGCGGGAAAATTGAAGAACTGATATTCACGCGGTAAAATTACTACTTCAAGCTGTAATTACTGATCTGATATGACTGAAATTCGGAAAAAAGATAGATTTTATCCTGTATTTATACGTAGGCTACTTTTCATCCCGGAAAATTTCATGGTTTTTGCAGGAAAAAAGAAAAACATATTCATACGCGAAAAATACTACTTCACGCCATAATTACTGAACTGATATGGCTGAAATTCGGAATAAAGATAGATTGTATCCTGGATTAATATAAAGGCTACTTTTCATCCCGGAAAAATCCATGGTTTCCGCGGGAAACTTGACACATTGATGTTCATACACGAGATATACTACTTTACGCTGTAATTACTGAACTGATATAACTGAAATTCGGAAAGGAGATAGATTTTATCCCGGATTACTACAAAGCCTACTTTTCATCCCGGAAAATTCCATGGTTTCTATGATGATAGTGAAAAACAGAAATCCACGCGTGAAAAATATTCCTTCATGCCGTAATTGGTATGGCTAAAATTCGGATTAAAGATAGATTATATTTTTTCTTTTTCTGAAGAAACTGACTGACTGACTGACTGACTGACTGACTGACTGACTGACTGACTGACTGACTCACTGACATATCAACGCACAGCCCAAACCGCTGGGTCTAGAAACTCCAAATTTGGCTCACATGTTCCTTATGAGGCCTAGGGGAGCACTAAGGAAGGATTTTTCAAAATTCACCATCTAAGGGGGTGAAACAGGGGTCCGAAGTTTGGATTTTATCAAGTTAAAATACGTCTTTACGCCGCAACTACTGCACCGATTTGGCTCAAATTTAGAATGGAGGTATATTATATCTTGCATTATTACATAGGCTACTTTTCATCCCGAAAAAATTCATGGTTCCCGTGGGATACGTTAAAAACCGAAATTCACGCGGAAAAAAAATCTCACGCCGCAAGTACACAACCGATTTGGATGAAATTTGGAATGGAGATAGATATCCTGGATTAATAAATAGGATACTTTTAATCCCAAAAAAATCCATGAGTTTTGGAGGAGAAGGGAAAAACAGATATTCACGCGGGAAAAATACTACTTCCCGCCGTAATTACTGAATTGATATGGCTGAAATTATGAATAAAGATAGATTATATATTGGATTAATACGAAGGCTACTTTTCATCGCGAAAAAATTCATGGTTCCCGTGGGATTAGTAAAAAAACCGAAATTAACGCGGAAAAAAAATCTTCATGCCGCAAGTGCACAACCGATTTGGCTGGAATTTGGAACGGAGACAGAGTATCAGATATATCCTGAGTATCAGATATATCGGCTACTTTTTATCCCGGAAAAATTCATGGTTATTGCGGGAAAAGTGAAAAACAGATATTCACGCGGGAAAAATACTACTTCGCGCCGTAATTACGGAACTGATATGGCTGAAATTCGGAATAAAGATAGATCATATCCTGGATTAATACGAAGGCTACTTTTCACCCCGGAAAAATCCATGGTTTCCGCGGGAAAACTGAAAAATTGATGTTCACGCTGTAATTACTGAATTGATATGACTAAAATTCGGAAAGAAGATACATTTTACCCCGGATTATTACATAGGCACTTTTCATGCCGGAAAATTCCATGGTTTCTATGATAATAGTGAAAAACAGAAATCCACGCGGGAAAAATATTCCTTCATGTCGTAATTACTGAACTGGTTTGGCTGAAATTTGGAATCGAGATAGATCAAAGCAAGGATTTTTTCTCCCGGAGAAATCCATGGTTTCCGCGGGAGAACTGAAAAATTGCTTTTCACGCAAAAAAACACTACTTTACGCTGTAATTACTGAACTGATATGACTGTTTGGAAAGGAGATAGACTTTATCCCGGATTATTTACATAGGTTATTTTTCATGCCGGAAAATTCGATGGTTTCTATAATAATAGTGGAAAACTGATATCCACGTTGAAAAAATATTTCTTCATGCCATAATTTCTGAACTGATTTTGCTGAAATTTGGAATAGAGATAGATTCTATCCTGGATTAATACATTGACTACTATTTATCCCGGGAAAATCCATGGTTTTTATGATAATCATGAAAAATAGATATCCACGCGGGAAAAATATTCCTTCACGCCGTAATTACTGAATAGATTTGCTTGAATTTGGAATGGAGATAGATTATATCCTAGATTAACTGCGGGAATAGCGAAAAAAAATTAATACGGGATATACACCTACTCCTTCACGGCGCAACTGCTGAAATTTTTTGGCTGAAAATCGGAATGGAGACAGATTTCGTCCTAAATTAGCATAAAAGCTACTTTTTATTCCGGAAAATAGATGGTTCCCGTGTGTAGGGAAAACTAAATTTTCGCGGGCAAAGCCGCGGGTTTCTGCTAGTATTTCTATATTTATAATCTGGATCTCGGCAACGGCTCCCACGATTTTCATGAAATTTAGTATACAGGGGGTTTTGGGGGCAATAAATCGATCTAGCTAGGATTCATTTTTATAAAATGTCGAATTTACCAAAAAAATAATAAAATATGATTTTTGCTGCCATCTATTAGCCAGTAGTTAAACTACCGAGCGAAGCACTCCCGCAGCTGCCATCTATTAGCCAGTAGTTAAGGGCGATGGGTACCATCTGGGCGCGAAAATTCAAATTATATTTAGTTTTTCGCTCATAGTGGGCTAATTATACATTCAAGGCTAATGGCAATGTGTTTTGCGGGCACAACGTTTATGCATCTACATGTTTTTAATAAAAACTCTGCTCAACAATAATCATTTACTTCATATTGGTTCCCGATAGCTCGAAATCTTTGAAACTGCAAAAAATTATCTTTCGGGAACCAATATGAGATGAGTGGGAACTTTCGAGCAAAGTTTCTATTAAAAACATGTAGATGCATTAAAAGTAGACCCGCAAAATGCATAGTCATAAATCTTCAATGTGTAGTTTGTCTAAGATTTGCGAAAAACTAAATAAAATTTGAATTTCGCGGGCTGGTAGGGCCGCAACACCTTAAACTACCGAGCGAAGCTCGGTCACCCAGATATTAATATTTATTTCCGCTCTGAACATGCAAAACGTATGGTCTAAGAGCCGGGCCTACATCGATGTACACCGAGCTGTTAACTTGATGAAACATACTTTTTATAAAATTTTATAATAATGTATTGTATGATAACCGATAAACACACACTTTTCACCGTTCGACTTTCACCTACTATTTTCTTGACCACTATGCCTGGCAAGCGGGTAAAGAGGTTAGTGATAATTACATCGATTGAATTAGAAGCCGTTGTTTTTGCGAAGGAATTCTTTACAGTATCATTTATGCTCATACAGTGTATACGACGAGAACGAGACAGAATGGTGAAAAGTTCAATTTTTTTGTTCATTAATTAATTAAAAATAGCCTGGTCAGGATTTTGATAGGCGTGTTCTGTTAATAAAATTATATTAAAATATTATTTCATTAAGTTAACAACTCAGTGAAGGTCGATGTAGGACCGGCTCGACTACTATCCTCACCCAGGCAGGATACGCAATATTATCTCATTTCCTTCTTACTACAAACTGCCCAATTTGACAGAAGCTATGCAGAATTTTCGAAAACACCAAAGTTCTAGGAAACTATATGGACTGGCCCCGTCTGTAAGATTTAGCGTGACTATTTTTAATTAGTCAAGTGGCGTCTAAGATGGCGTCACCCATAGGCTAGTAACTCGGTCCTACATGACAACTTTTGAGACCTGGGGCCTTATTCTGTATCGTTCACTTAGTTAGTTAGTAACCCTAACTGGGTTATTAACTAAGAAAACGAAGGCAAAAATCCTATTTTTGCACAAATTACCAACCTAGGTCGGTATGGTATCATATCAGTATACCGTGCTAGTTGCTATCTTGTATAAAAAGAATACAAAAATAGGATTTTTGCCTCCGTTTTCTTAGTTAATAACCCAGTTTGGGTTACTAACTAACTAAGTGAACGATACAGAATCAGCACACAAATCTTGGCGCCATTATTACGTACAAATGTATTCTTGCCATATACATACTTATATATTTGTAGCTATTAATGGCTTGACGTCATGGCAATCATAAAAAATTGAAAACCAAAAAGGGGGAAAACCGGGTCGTAGACATTTCAAACAATATTGAGTGGCATATGATATGAAAGGGAATAGAATATACTTGAGTATTGTTAAACTGATTTTTATGCCTGATAGTTATTATTTTATTAGGCAAATTTGTCGAAAAAATACCGCCCCAATTACTACCGAAGTTTACCAATCGAAAAATCATAAATAATTATGATTAATAGGGATTAATGTATATTTAACGGGAAAAATAAAATCTCTGTTTCTATTACACAAGAAAAAATATAACTAAGTTCAGTCTGGGTAAGGAAAATGATTTTTATATTTTTACTTTTTCTATAGTGTAAATATAAATGGATAGGTCATTGGGATAGGTGCACAGTCATTTTCCTTTTACAAGCTCGTATTAAAGATCAAAAATTCTCGTTTGTTTGAACTCTCTATTAAGAGTAAACTGCACACACCCTTGTTATATCATTGCTTGTTATAATAATATTATTATTGGAATGCAAAGTGATAAAATTAAAACGCTATCGTTGTATTTACAGACATTCTGGTGTTCATTGCGGTGGTGTCATAGCTTAACTTTATAATTTTGTCATTATATTTTTATCAGTTTACTGAAAAGTTTCTGAATTTTTTTTTTCTAAATGAAATGAAATTATATTATTGCATTGGTGAGTTGGTGTTATGTAACTTTATCTATTGATGTACTAATTTATCCACTGGTGTACTACTGCTTTTGAACCGCAGCTTCGAATGAGTTGAAGTGAATCCGGCTGCGAAAATTCAAATTTTATTTAGTTATTCGAAAATCCCAATAGCTGCAAATCTGGGAAATTGCAGAAAATGATCTTACGGGAACCGATATGAAGTGAATGGGAATTTTTGAGCAAAGTTTTTATCAAAAACTTGTAGAGTAGATGCATATGTTGTAGGCAACTAGTCGCAAAACTCATTGCCACCCACGATGTACAATTAGCCTACTATTTGCGAAAGAATAAATAAAATTTGAATTTCACGTGCTTCTTTGGCCGAACTTTCCTTTAATAAGGGTTTTTTGTTATTACTGCTTATGACCCGCGTCTTCGCCCGCATGAATTCACTTATTCCGTGGGAGCCATGGATTTATTTGGAATGATTTTTTTTTTGGGCCTACCTATATGTGTTAAATCAATTTGTACCGTATCTCATTTCAAATTTCAAGCTAATTCAGTTCAGTAGTTGCGGAGAGGATAATCAAGCTCACACAGATAAACTTTCGGCCTTATAATATTAGGGAGATAGTTTTTAGGGTTCCATACCAAAATGGTAAAAATGGAACCCTTATGGTGAGACTTTCTCCGTCCATCCGTCCGTCCGTCCGTCTGTCACACTCGATTATTTCAGTAACTATTTAAGCTATCGACTTGAAATTTAGAATAATTATAGGTAATAGTGACCCGACGTCATAACAATCGTAAAATTTTGAAAATTGTTTTTATTTTTATTGAAAAAGGGGGGAAAAACCGCGTCGACAAAATTTCAAAATGAGATAACAATATTGAGTGGGGTATCATTCGAAAGGGCGTTACTTGTATATTCTAAAACTAATTTTTATTTATTTTTATGTGTGATAGTTTTTGATTTATTGGCCAAACTGTTAAAAAAAATACCGTTCCCCCTTTTGTTCGCTTCTTCCCACCTTTTAAAAGCATGGCCCTTACGGAGGTCTATGTTTGGCCTAGGCTATAACAATTAATCCTAATCAGTATAGAAAGAATTGCTAGTTTAACCTAGGCAAAACTAGTTTGTTAGATGTAGCTAAAATCGGGTTTGGCCTGTAAGATACAAAATAATAGTGGCTCAAGATAATTGAAATGATTTTTAATAACTTACCTCACAGGCTTTACAATGCAAACATCTTAAAAAATAACAATGGTTTATTAATAGTTAATGTTTTAATTTTTTCAGCCATTATGTTGCTGTTTTGTTTGATTCTTGCAACGATCCAGACCGTGAACGGACATTGCGTAATAGAAGATACTGGAAAAAAAGATGGAGTTTGCAGTGCCTCCGCCGTTTGCTATGGCACAACTGAGACAATCGATGAATGGATAAACAATTGGGGATGTATAAAAACCGACAGGAGATCTTATAACCGAATAACTTACGATTACTCATATGAAATAGATGATTATAACTTAAATATTCATCTAAAAGAAGTAGATATTGACAACACAGAGGATCCTTTAATTGGAATATACCGAAATACTATGGTTAGATCTTTAAATATTGAAAATGGAGATCTGGTCGCAGTACCGACTATAATACCCAAACTACTCACACTTAATGAGCTTGATATAACATATAACAAGGTTGAATCCATTAATTTAAATGAAATATCAGGCGTTTCAGTTATATACCTCAACTTGTCTCATAACCTTATATCAAATATCGAAAATGAAATATTCGATAACACATTCTTAAGTTATATGGCTATCATTGATCTAAGTTATAACTCACTAGAATCACTACCAGACAATTGCTTCGAGAAGTTTCCGCAACTGAAACATCTAGATCTCTCACACAATATGATAATGAAATTCGATATACTTACGTTCGAAGGTATTGCACAGTTGGAGACATTGCAACTCTCTGGCAACAAAATATTGGAAATAGGCCATAACTTTGCAAGATTTAAAAATTTAAAGAAACTTACATTAGATCGAAATCAAATAAGTTCACTTACTGACATAAATTTTAGGACCTTGGTCAACTTAGAAACACTAAACTTGAGCTTCAATTTGATTAAGCACATTGAAGGTCAATGTTTGGCTACATTGACAAACCTTGAGAGACTAGATTTAAGCCATAATAAAATAACTACTATTCCTCGAATATTGTTTGAAAACAACGAAAACATGTTTAAATTATCACTTTCTCATAATGATATACAAAAAATAGAAGGAGGTGCATTTAAAACAACAAATATATCTGAATTTGACATAGAGAATAACATGATCAGTGGGTCCATAGAATATGATACATTCCTAGGCATTTCTGTCGAAAATTTAGATTTGAGTAATGGAAATTTAAAGGTTTTAGGAGATAAAGCCTTCGCTGGTTTGGGTAGTGATTTATTGTATTTAAATTTGAGTGCCAATTCAATTGAAAATATAACAGATTCTGCATTTCAGTCATTAGGGGTTCTTTCAAAACTAGATTTGTCTTACAATAATCTAATTGATATAGATTTTATTACTAGTGATCTTATACAATTAACAGAATATTATCTACATAATAACAAAATAAAAAAAATTACTTCAAAAATGTTTAATAATATGACAAATTTGGTAAAGTTGGATTTGTCTCAAAATGAAATTGCAGATATTGACTTAAATTCATTTGTTGAACTTACAAATTTGGAACATCTTAATATGAGAAATAATGATTTCATTAATTCTTTATCATCAAATCTTTTTAGAGGGTTATATAGAGTTCATAGTTTAGATTTATCCAATACAATGTTAATGTCCTGTTTCAATGAGTCATTTTCGGGTATGCATTCTCTCACTTACCTAAATATGTCTTATAGTCAGATAAAAATGATGGAGTATGAGACTTTTAACGCAACTGGGGCTATTACAATTATTGATTTGTCATATAACATGCTAGAAAATTTTCAAGTTAATACGTCAAGTATTCATTTACTATCTGAACTATTTCTTAACCATAACAAATTGAAAAACGTAACAAGCGAAACATTCAAACATTTACGTTTTCTAGAAAAACTAAACTTAGCTAGTAATAATATCTTAAGTATTGATTCTAATAGTCTACAAACATTGCCTAATTTACGTTTATTAGACTTGGACTCTAATTCAAATTTGCGTATCAAGGGGGACATTTTTAATAATTTGTTTTTATCACGAATTTCTTTAAGTAATGTGCGACAACGCTTTCTATTCCAAAACTCTGTGAATACTTCAGTAACGACATTAATATTAACAAAGTGTGAAATTGATGATATAAATTCTGTTTGCGTTTATAGATTTAAAAATGTGTTTAAGTTAGACATAAGTTCAAATAAAATTGAAGCGTTGGACAAAGGTTCATTTCAAGACATGAATGATCTTAATTGGCTTGATGTAAGCTTTAATATGATTTCCTCTATTCAGCCAGGAACTTTTCTGACGAATAACATGATTAACACGTTAAACCTTTATGGTAACAACATTGAGTATCTTCAATTTGGAGTGCTCGATGGGCTGATGAACCTTCGGGTTCTTAATTTATCCAATAACGAAATACATACATTTGGTGTGAATCTTTTACATAATTCACCACATTTATCTCAATTGTTTCTTGAAAACAATAACTTGGCAAGTATGAACTTCGCAGAACTTTCTGAAACGAGCGTGGAATTATTAACTATTGGTGGTAACAGTATATCGTGTGATGCATTTGCTGAGTGGAAGAAATTGAACATTTATACCTTGAATGTCACCGCGGAGAAATTTGATTTTAATTCAGAAAATGTTCTTGGCATTCGTTGTAAAACAAATTCAATTACAGAAGAAACTCAAAGTCAGAATTCTAATACAAATATAAGTAGTGAAACGACCGAAATAAAAGAATCAGTAAGGCAGTTGTACACTTATTTAAAAAATATATCCGTCAATGAAACATTTACGAAAATTATCGCACTTTTGGAAAAATTCACAGAAAATTCAAGCAAAGTATCAGCGAACTTGAACCACTCTCAAATGATTTCAAATGAACAACTCAGAAGTTTCTTTAATGAAAATAAACATTTAATTCCACAATTAGTAAATACGAGTGCTAGTGTAGCAAATCAGTTAAAATTGATGATATCGTTATTGCAAATTAACAACAATTTGACAGAATTAAATAAGGAATTCTTACAATCAGTAGTTTCTAATAAAATCGTAGAGAGAAAGGAAAGTGTTAATTTCACAGATATTTTATTAAAATTACACAGCGCGGAACCGCTTGAAGTAAAATCAGAAAATAGCATATTAGGAGAAATAAAAGTGCTGCTTTATTTTATAGCTGTAAGTTTAGCGATCATAGTTCTACTATGTTTTGTATTAATGGCATATAAATATTTATATAGTCAAGCGTCGAACAGGATACGCGCTAACCATTTGTATGATAGTGGACAATCAGTCAGGGACGGCTTAGAAATGGAGTGAATTGTTATGATATAAATAAAACAAAATATTTTGCTAAGATATATAAAAAGGTAAAATAAAAGAAAAAATCTTTGGCCCGCCCGCTCCAAATTCTGAATCTGTTGATCCCGTGGGAACAATGTTTTTTTTTTGGGAATACATACTCTACTGATTTTTAATATTTCATCAAAATTGGTTCAGTAGTTTCGGCGTATGAGAGTACAAACTCCTATACATACGAGCATCTACGAATACTGTAAGCTTGATAGCGAGATAGCAGAGAACCGAGTAGGTACTATTAAAGTGACTAAACAAAGGTCTAAGTTTCTTTTTTCTTCAAGAGCTTAAATCTTGAATTACAACTTATTGGAGTGAAGCTGGATTAAGGCCCTCCGCACACGAGTCGTAAGCGTAGCGTTATCCTCGCGTATGTCGAGACCAGTACGAGCACGAACATTTTCAAAGATGTCCGCAGACAAAGCGGAGTTGCAGTGAATCGTAGGATTGCGTAATTGTCATATTGTTATGCGTAGCGTCATAACGATTCGCATACGCTTACGAGCTGTTTGCGGAGGGGCTTAGATTTGGACCATGGAGCACAATTGCAATCAGAATCGTTAACCGTGATTACATTTTGTCCATCTACAAGTAAAATAGGTATTAATGACTTAGCCGCTTCGTCTTCTTTGGGAATTCTTATTTTTAGGGTTCCGTACCTCAAAAGGAAAAACGCCTTTTTATCTTCAACCCTTATAAGATCACTTTGTTGTCCGTCTGTTGTCTATTGCTAATAGACTATTAATTAAAGTTTGCGGTTTGGTAAAAATAGTGATTCATACGGTTTAACTTGTTCTGATATAGTACGAAACCCTCGGTGAGCGAATCCGACTCGCACTTGGTCGATTTTAATATTTCATATTAATACTTTTTTGTTGTTAATTATACATACATAGATAAAATAGATTCTATTATCATGAACCTGTGATTGTAAGACTTTAGCATTGTCTAAGTTTAAGTGAAGAGAAAACGTAAATAATAAAATACAAGTCCTACTGTGTGTGTTTTTTTTACTATTCCTAAAACTGACAGCTATTTCTTCTTTGGGAAGGTACCATACTTTTTTTTATAGACAGAAAATGTCTAACGTATACCCATCCGTCAGGGGAAACGAAAGGGTTATGTGGAGCTTGCACCCACTAAAAACTGTTTCCAACTTTCCACGACGGAACCGCTGGCGGAAGTGCGGGATTCACTGCCGTATTCACCGCGCTTCCGCCAAAGGTACATATTTCATGTATGGATTATAAATAAATAAATAACACACACACACATAAAATGTAGGAATCGCATTTTAAAGTTTGTTTTCAATATATTTTTCAAACGATAACTTGTATGAATATGTCTCAATTGACTGGACTACTGTTGAATAAATGTTTCGGGACTTCCCCCTCGACATTTTAAAAAGCAGTACAAAGTAAAGGAATACAATGTAAGTATATGAGCAAACACAAGACAAAATTGTCTTGAAATAATAAATAAATTAAGTTTGGAAGAACCGGTTGAAAACCGTGTGTCTATTTTACAAGTTTCTTGCAGTTTTTTTATAAAATTAATGTGGAGGATCCAATCTAGTTACTGTTCTAGCCCAGTTAATCTGTCTATCTAGTTATTAGCACACTCTAGGACCTAGAGTCGAGGCAGTTAATCTCTTCGCAGTTAACGGGTTCTAATTAAACTATTTTTTGAGTCTTCTTTACTTAATTACTAATACTGTTTTATATATCGACTTCAGATAACTTTACTAATATTGCCATTTTAATATTAGAATGAAACTGATCTTTATGTTTTTAAAGATTTGCCTTCGATCATTTGCTGTACCTACTCAATCTCATGTCCTATTTACACAATAATTAATTACGTTATAATCTCTTTAAATATTTTAAAACCTAATATGATACAAAACATAAGTTTGTGTCTTACGTTTGTCATCATTATTTATTGTACGTAAGTACTTCCCTTGTCAGTATTTTGTTTTGATAAGAACACAACTACAACCCTTGTCATATTTAACCGTCACTCGTAGTATTTGCAGTTCATTCTTTTATTTGCACACATACACTTATTTAATTCGTGCTAAAATTACGACAAAGAATTGTCATAATATTATTAAATATTATAGTTTAGATAAAATAAAAATAACTTATTATGAAGATTTCATAATAGGGACTCTACTAAGGATTTACGAGTATTTTTGTTCACACTTCTCGTAAGTATATATTTTTAGTTATAAAGCTAATAACGACAGTTTTGAACGTTGATCCAGAATTTTGAGGTGAACAAAGAGACAAAGAAAATGTGTCTGGACAGTGGCCATAATGGAATTAGGGATTCATTAATTTTAGATGATTTGTTTTATTTTGAGTACCAGTCAATTAATGGTATCGTTTTTTATGGTAACAATAATGTATGTATGACATGTATCGCTTCGCTCACGTGAACCCCCTTTTTCCCAAAACCAAAGCTGTATTAAGGGCTAACTTTTTTTGGTATCAACAATATACCTAAAAAAAACAGAGTTTAGTTTGAGGTATAATGAGAAAAGTGATTAATGTATAAATGATTGTTACTTCTTCTGCAGTAGTGCAAACCCTCGGTGCGTGACTCCGACTCGCACTTGGCCGGTTTTATTTATTTTAGATATTTTTATTAATCTAGCCCCAAAGTATAGTAATATTATAATTATTATATTCGTTGCCCAAAGTAAGCTTGTGTTACAAGAACTGATAAATATTTATACAATAATATTATAAAAACTTCATAATCACATAAGCATTTTCCAGCTGTGAGAATGGAATCCACGACCTCCCACGCAGAAGTCAGGACCGCTACCAGCTGCACTTAATTTTTTGTTTTTGCCTTTTTTGTGTTTTAGTGCTTGTTATTAAGTTATTAATGTTTTTTCAGCGACCATGTTTTCGAGTTTTCTGATTTTGACAATGATTCTTGGTGCAAACGGACAATGTACCTTCGAAGAAAAACCAAAAGTGAATGGCCTATGCAGTGCTGAGGTATTTTGCGAGGGAACTCAAAATAAAGTAATGGACATTTTGAAAAAATGGAATTGTATACGACAGCGTTGGCGTTATTATTATGACGATGACCGGGATTATGATTATGCCAGTAATTATTACCTAAATGTTTATGTAAACAAAATATTTTCAGACGATAATTTCTCACAAACAATTAATAATATGTTACATTCAGTAGCTAGCAAAATACAAACTATAGATATTAAAAACAGCGCCATACGTACAGTAGACAGCGCTTTTATAAGCACCTTTTCACAGTTAGCTAAATTTTCTTTAACGTACAGTGACCTTAAAACTATATATTTATCAAAGTTTTCAAGTCTTAAGACCGTAAATGTATCTCACAATGAAATATCAACTATCGAATCAAGCGAATTTGGGATCTCATCGCAAAGTTTGACCACCACCATCGACCTCAGTTATAACGGACTCGAATCGATACCAAATAATTGTTTTCCAAAGTTTCCAAATCTTAAATATTTGGATCTGTCATTTAACAATCTAATGCATTTTGATATACTTACATTTGAAGGGATAACACAGTTAGAGACATTACAACTCTCCCACAATAAAATATCAGAACTCGGTCAAAACTTTGCACGATTTATGAAGTTGAAAGACTTACGTTTAGATAACAATCAGTTAACGTCAATTATTGATCTTAACTTTAGAACTTTGGTCAGTTTGGAAAAACTAAACCTAAACTCAAATTTAATAAAACAAATTGAAGAAGAATCTTTGGCTGCACTAACAAAACTTGAAGAATTAGACTTAAGTTATAATGAAATAAATGTTATTCGTCAAAAGTTATTCAAGAATAACAAACATTTGTATAAGTTATCGCTTTCTCACAATGTTATAGAAAAAATAGAAGGAAGTGCATTTGAAACAACGAATTTATCTCAATTTGATATAGATAATAATGTTATCAGCGGTTCGATAGATTATAATACTTTCTTAGGCATTTCTGTCGAAAGTTTGGATTTGAGTAAAGGAAATTTAAAAAACTTAGGCAATAAAGCCTTCAGCAGTTTGGGTCCAAGTTTGAGGTATTTGAATTTGAGCGCAAATTTAATACAAAATATAGAAAGTTCTGCTTTTCAGTCATTAAAAGTGCTTTCTAAACTAGATTTATCTTCAAATAATCTTATTGATATAGGTTTTAATACAAGCGACCTTAAAGAGATGACGGAATATTATTTACATAAAAACAATATAAAAAAGTTAACGCCAACATTGTTTAAAAATATGGAAAAATTATTGAAATTAGATTTGTCACAAAATAAAATTGAAGATTATGAATTGGATTCGTTTATTGAACTTATAAACTTGAAAGACCTTAACATAAGTCACAATTTTATAAATTCTTTAAAATCGCATGTGTTTCGAGGGTTGCATAAGGTACAAAACCTAGATTTAAGTAAAACAACATTGATTTCTTGTCTCAATGAATCATTTTCTGGTATGGTATCACTTAATTATCTAAATTTATCCCATAATCAGTTAGAAATAATCGAGTATGAAGCTTTTAAGGAAACTGGAGCTATTAAAGTTATTGATATGTCGCATAACAAGCTTGAATTTTTTCATATTAATACATCAAACATTTTACTTGTATCTGAATTATACCTCAACCATAACAAATTGAAAAATGTGACCAACGAAACCTTTAGAAATTTATCTCTTATGGAAAAATTAAACTTAGCTTGTAACAATATTCTGAGTATTGATTCTAGTGGTCTAGAGACTTTATCTAAGTTACGTTATTTAGATTTGTATTCTAATCTTAACTTGCATATCAAAGGGGACATTTTTAATAATTTGGTGTTATTGCAAGTTACGTTAAGTCGTGTGCGCCAACCATTTAGTTTTGAAAATTCTGTGAATACTTCCATAGCAACATTATTACTATCAAAATGTGAAATTTTGGATATTAATTCTGTTTTTGTTTATAAGTTCAGAAATGTTCTTAAATTATATATAAGTTCAAATAAAATATACGCGTTAGACAAAGGTTCATTTGAAAATATGGATGCTCTTGAGTGGCTTGATCTAAGCTTCAATAGCATTTCAACTATTCAGCCTGGAACATTTCTGACTAATAATATGATTAACACATTAAATCTTTACGGTAATAATTTAAAGTTTCTAAGATTCGGAGTACTCGATGGGCTGAGTAATCTTCGTTGTCTTAATTTATCTAATAATGAAATACAGACATTTGGTATAAATCTCTTGCACAGTTCACCACAATTGGCTAAATTGTTCCTTGAAAATAATAATTTGGCAATTATGGACTTTGGGGGATTATCTGAAACGAATGTTAAAATATTGACTATTGGTGGTAACAGTATTTCTTGTGATGCTTTTGCAGAGTGGAATAAATTGAACAATCATACATTAAATATTACTGCGGAGAGGTTTGATTTCAATTCAGAAAATGTTCATGGGATAAGTTGCATAGGCAAAACGAGGTCTCCAGTAAGATTTGTGAATGGAAACATAGAATCTTATAATATCAGTGGCGAAGTTAATGAAATAAAAGAAACACTTAAGCAATTGTATGGCTATTTAAAAATATCCTTAAATGAAACTTTTCCGGAAATTATTTCTTTAATGAAAAGTTTTCATGAATATAAAGATGAAATTTCAGCAGAATTGAATCATTCTCGAACAGATTTTATCAAACATCTGAGTTTTCTGATTAAAGAAAATCAAAATCTTTTGCCACAGTTAGTAAATTCAAGTAATAATGTGACAAATGACCTTAATGAATTAATATCTTTGTTAAAAATGAACAATAACTTAACTAAATTAGGTAATGGCAAAGTAAACTTGCAAACACCATTGTCAGAGAAATTTTTCCGGATGCAAGAAAATCAAAATTCAGCGGCTTTTGGACCAAAATCTCATAGCAACAAACAAATTGAAGAAAAAATAGAAAATGTGTTATCTGATATACAGATACTGTTATATTTCATATCTTTATGTTTAGCGATTGTAATATTAGGTTGTGTTGGAACATTAACATACAAATATTATCATAGACAAGCATCCCACAATAAGCGTGTAAACGATTTGTATAATAGTGAACAGTCGGTGAGGGATGACATAGAAATGGACTAAATGTTGGTTGGTTGGTTAGTCTTGGGTTCGAAGCCCGGGTTGGAGAAGAGAAATTGTTGTGTGGTAGGTTGTTCTGTCAAAAAGTTCTCAGAATGTGCCCGGAAATAAGCGTTCTGTTATCTCCGTGCCTCGTGGTATGTTATCTACAAGTTGCTACATTTAGCAGCAGATCCCGTTTATTATCACTAATAACTGTAGCTCTTTAGCCATTAGATATTTTGTTTACTTTCAGCAATCCTTTTTATTTGATACCCATATTGTAGGAGTGCATCAAAAATAACTAGTCAGCCATCAAGGTTGTTCCGCCATTTTGGATTTAGAATAGTTGCCAAAATAATTAAATGATAAATGATGTAATTTGTATTTTTGATAGTAGGTAATTATTATTTTGATAAAATATATTTTATAATTGTTAAGTTAACTACGAGTATATTGTGTTTGATTTAAACTGGGCCTTCGTTGTCATAAATAAAGAATGTTATAATAAATGTGTATCTAGTACCTAAGACTGCTAAGACTATAATATATCAATGTGTAACATGTGTTTGGTGATGCTTTGAATAAATGAATAAAGAAATTGAAAATAAAAACATCACTTATTTCGACCATCAAAAGCCTAATCTAGTGTTAGTAAAACCACCTAAAACTTAGATCTGAAGGTGGTTCTAAGCTTAACGTGGTATAAGGTATAAGGAAATTTAATGTGGAGTTATAAGCGTAAGGATTCTTAACCCTTTATTATATCTAGGACAGCCAAGCGCTCTGAGCCAAGTGACAAAAAGCGATACTATGCGTTTTATCGATTTTTTAGGGTTCCATACCAAAATGGTAAAAATTGAACCCTTATGGTGAGACTTTCTACGTCCGTCCGTCCGTGCGTCCGTTCGTCCATCCGTCTGTCACACTCGATTATTTCAGTAACTATAGAAGCTATCGACTTGAAATTTGGAATAGTTGTAGGTAATAGTGACCCAACGTCATTGCAATCATAAAATTTTAAAAACCTTTTTATTTTTATTTAAAAGGGGGGTTAACCGGGTTGTTGAAATTTCAAAATGAGATAACAATATTGAGTGGGGTTATATCATATGAATGGGCGTTACTTGGGTATTCTAAAACTGATTTTTATTTATTTTTGTGCCCGATAGTTTTGGATTTATTGGGCAAACTGTCGAAAAAAATACCGTTCCCCCCCCTTAACTCCGAAGTTTATGGTTCGAAAAATCTGAAATAATTATGGACAATAGGAATTAATGTATATTTTACAGTAAAAATAAAATCAACCCTCTAACTATTATAGTTTTCTTGATAATAACAATAAACCGCCAAAAACCAAGTTAGGTTTGCGGTTCGCCAACAAAAGTACATGTAATACTACGAGTATAAACTCGTAAATTCATGAACAAAAGTGATTCTTTCAATATTTTACTTCTTTTATGGTATGGAACCCTCGGTGTGCGAGTCCGACTCGCGCTTGGCCGGTTTTTTTTACACTATAGGTACAATTCAGTACTTGATTGCGATCTCACCTGATGCTAAGTGATGATGCAGCCGAAAATGTTTATGTACTAACTTGGAAGGGGTAAGTAAAGTCATCCCAACGGTTTCTACATAGCATCGCACCGGAACGATAAATTGCTTGGCAAGAATTGCATTATTAGCACCTTTGCACACGGCTCGTAAGCGTAAGCGTAGCGTAATCCTCGCGTACGACGAGAGCAGTACGAGCACGAACATTTTCAAACATGTCCGCAGACAAATCGGTGTTGCAGCCAATCGTAGGAGGCGCAATTGTCATATTGTTATGCGTAGCGTCATAACGATACCACAGTTTAAAGATATTAGACGCTTACGAGCCGTGTGCGAAGGGGCTTATTGTTCTAGACCCAGATATCGCTTTATCTCTGCATTAACTAGACCGAAAAATAAATCCACATTTAAAAATTATATTTCATTTAAAACTTGAACCCACTCATGACAATTTTAACGGCAATTAGAGCGTAAATAAACTTAACTAGTGATCAAATAAATGTATTCGCAAATTGTTTCATTAAAATATCTTCACTGTTTTTATTTGGGGTTTTGGAGTTCTTTTGAAAGCAGCTTTTTCTTATAATGATAGATACATAGTAATTTAATAAAGTATTTTCGCTCTTTACCAGTGCTTCTTATATTCCCTATGGAGTTAGACTCCGGGCTAAGTGAGAAAGATCGCTTTGCACTACGTCTATGCCTCGTTTTGATCCAGACAGTTACTGGTCCATATTCCAGTTTACTAAATTTGTAATAGTCGCTTTCTATTTTTTAACATTTTCGTGTAGATGGCCAGCGTACTAGTGATTTTTTAAACCTTTATTCCTTTAATAGCTAACCTTGATAAATAACATATTTTTCTTTTAATAACACATTTTTCAAATTTTTGTTCTTATGAAATAATCCTAAATAAATAATTTATGCTACTTGAGGACACAAGCGATTTAGCATTCCGCAGTGCGATGGTATAAAGCGTTAGTGGATATTTACCCCATTCCAAGTTATTTTAGTAAGTACGATATAACATCTTCGGCTACATCGTCTCTCGAGTCTGGACACACTGTACACTCGAGTCCTAATTTTAATATGTAAAAAAGGATGAGACAGTCGTCTACTAATATGCAGTTTTTAATTTTTTTTTTAGAATATCAATATTTTTCCAAAAAATAATAATTGGATGAATGGTGTAAAATTTGCCGCCAGCACTCTATTAGAAAGTCTGTGTCTGCCAATTTGTTATGACTACCACGATCGTTGCGTCAAAAAAGCTAGAAAGATATGGCAAGTCACTTGACACTCGACACAAGTGAACTCGCATTGAATTCAAAAAGCATTAAACGCAGCACGGTCCACCGTCCGCGTAGCTGTAAAAGGTTTCTCTGATACAATATTAATCTCGCTGGACCGGGCTATTACATGAGAAATTAATTTATATTCTACACGTTATCTCGCTATTTCATTAGAAGAATGGAGAGAGATCCTTTCAAAATTTTAAAATGGTTCCTATATTAATTTAGCTTTTCGTTAAAATTTTCTTTTATTATCATGTAAGTACCTAATTTTTTCCAAAACTTTGTCCATATCGATGTACTTGCAGTCGCGGACACTGGTCAGTTTTTACCTAATAGGGAAAAACAGGATCCTATTACTAAAACTACGCTGTCCGTCCGTCTCTCTCTTGACTGTCCGTCTGTCACCAGGCTGTATCTCATAAACCGTTATAGTTAAACAGTTGAAGTTTCCACAGATAATGTTTTCTGTTCTCGCTATAACAACAAATACCTTCTTTAAAATAAAATTAACATTTAAGAGGGCTCCGATACAACCAACGTGATTTTATTGCTCGTTTTCGAACGTGCAGGTTGTTTAGAGTACTTAATACTATTGGTCTTGTACGGAACCCTCAATGCGCGAGCTCGACTCGCACTTGGCCGAATTTAAGAACACTCTTCGAACCATGTGCGTCATCTTTGCGTCTAAGCCCCTATTCCAAAACACACCTTCGTTTATTGCACGACTGCCCAAAAAAGGAGTGTAATGTTTTTAGGGTTCATGTATGTATGTATGTATGTATGTATGTATGTATGTATGTATGTATGTATGTATGTATGTATGTATGTATTTATGTATGTATGTATGTATGTATGTATGTATGTATGTATGTATGTATGTATGTATGTGAGTTTCTTTATTCCACCATAACTTCTTAACGGCTGAAAAGATTTGGACATATGGGGTATCGTTGGGATCCTTACATCATCCCGAGTAACATAGGCTATTTTTTTTTTGAAAAAGTCTATGTTCCACAGGGCAGTCGTGTTTTTTATTTTTTTAATTATTTACTTGTTTTATTATACTGATACAATAACTGTTTATAACATTGATTTAAAATATACAAATGTTATGCATAACTTTATTTATTTTTCAAATTAACAAAAACTAAATAAATTTTTAAATTCGCTTACGCCGAGGCAAATATTTGGCGAGAATCCAACTTTAAATAGAGAATGCCTTATTTACTTGTGTGTTTTCTATCTGCTACCGAGACAATACCGAATGCTACAGAAAGAACATTTAGCTATTAATAGCTGCAGACAACTTCGTGTATGTGCATTCTGGTTTGAAAATAAAAATGGGAAATGCTTTCCAAAAAACCAACTTCAAATGCCACTACAAAGAGTGAAATAATTTTTATTTAAATTTAAGGTACCTACACCAATTCGAAGTCGGGCAATGTTTCATACAATCCCTAATAGTCCTTCTTACTTAATTGATGTGCGAAGAAATGACAAAGTCATAGACAATCGCCCGACTTCGAATTGGTGTAGGTACCTAAAATTTAAATAAAAATTATTTCACTCTTTGTAGTGGCATTTGAAGTTGGTTTTTTGGAAAGCATTTCCCATTTTTATTTTATACTTTTTAGTGGAAAACAATAAAATGCACAAGGCGTTGTAAAATATCCAAATTGCTTGAGGTGTGTTCATAAAATCTGAAGAGATACCTCAAATTCACCAAGATCCCATCATCAGACCCTGACTTGATGACTTTAGTCATCAAATCAGTATCTGCTAGCAAATGCACCAGTAACTATAAAAAATACCCAACTCGCTTCAAGTATACTAGCAAAATTTGAAGAGTTCCCTCGATTTCACCAAGATCCCATCATCAGACCCTGACTTGATGACTTTAGTCATCAAATCCGTATCTGCTAGCATATGCACCAGTAACTATAAAAAATACCCAACTCGCTTTAAGTATACTAGCAAAATTTGAAGAGTTCTCTCGATTTCACCATGATCCCATGATCAGATCCTGACCTGATGACCATAGAACAACTTGGAAAATATTACTCTTTCTAATAATACTCAAATAGTTTCATGTGTCCATATAAAATTTGAAGAGTTCCCTCGATTTCTCCAGGATCCCATCATCAGATCCTGACCTGATTAAAATGGGACCATCTGGAAACAAAACCCTCTTAAACAAAAAAAGAATTTTTCAAATCGGTCCACGCGTCTCCGAGTAATCGGTGAACATACATAGATAAAAAAAAAAAAAATAAAAAAAAAAAAAAAAAAAAGATTCCGACGAATTGAGAACCTCCTCCTTTTTTTGAAGTCGGTTAAAAATGGTCTCAAATCGATTAACGAATTGAAAGTTCGATACTTCGTCTGCTTGATCTTCTCTTGTCTTTCCTATCCTATCTTATATTATCCTACTAATAGTATGTAAACGTGAAAGTTTCTTAGTGTAGATGGATGGACTTTGTTCCTCCTTCACGCTACAACTACTGAACCGATTTGGCTGAAATTTGGAACATAGATTATAACCCGGATTAACACATGGGCTACTTTTTATCCCGGAAAAGTCCATCGTTCCCATGGGATTAGCGAAAAACCTAAATTCACACGGGTGGCGCCGCGATCGACGGTTATTTACGGGTTTTTAATTTTCTTTTAATTATCATTTTTGTTATTTACGGGTTTTTATTTTTTTCTTTTAATTATCATTTTTGTTACATTGTTTTTTATTTCTGTTATGTTTGTTTCTAGAATAATTAATTCCAGCGTCTTAGTTAAGCAGTAAAGATAGCGATGTAAACACCTACGCCTTCCCTCTCATTTAAATGTTAACTTAAAAAATCCTTTTTTGCCCTAAACCAGTCACTGAAAGCTGGAAGTTAAAACGTTCAAGGGCCAAAGCTTTCATTCAATTAACAAAACAGTGGAAATTAACGTTTTTTAACGCGAAGAGTTTTCCCTGAACAACATTTAATTGGGCAGCTTTTTCCGAACGTAGAAAATTGAACGCTAAAGTGTCCCCGGAGATTCTTGAACGAGAAGTTTACTTGAGTGTGAAAACGTATTTATTTACTCTATTCACTTTAGCACTTCTAGTGGTGGAAGATGAAAATTTATGCAATTTTTATTTACACAACTCGACAGTTAACGATGTAAGAACCTCCTCCTTTTTTTCTAAAGTCGGTTCAAAAGGCTAAGAACAATAAAAAAATAATTGTGGGCATTTTTTTAAAACAGAAAATACATAAACGCGTACATAATGGGGGGCTTGCAACCACTAAAACCTGTCGCTTTGGCAGGAGTTCGGGATTCACTTGCATATTCTCGGCAGGTCCCGTCGCTGCTGCTAAGGCGCTACTTCCTCGGCCTTTTGGTAGATTTCGGTAGGATTTACCTGGGTCCTGGTGGCATATTTTTAGTCCGACTCTGATCAGTTGAGGCTAGGAGATAAAAATCATACAAATGTTTATATCTGATTGATCCAGTATACTGACTAAAGTGTCAACCTTTCTATAAATTTATACAGTGAGGTGATAAGAAGAGGGAATATTTTTATTATATACAGTCAAGAAGCAATCTTTCTTCTACTATATAAAAATAAGTCGGGTTTTCCTTCCTGACGCTATAACTCCAGAACGCACGAACCGATTTCCACGGTTTTGCATTCGTTGGAAAGGTCTCAGTCTCCGTGAGGTTTATAGCAAAGAAAATTCAGGAAAAATTAAAAAAAAAATTAATTAATAATGTAAAATGGTAAAAACTAGTATCGATGCATATATAATCACGGGCATATCGCGATTTACCGTTCACAAAAGTTTACTAAAAATACACTTCGCACGGTTTTTTTGCCCATATCTCGGCCACTGGCCATCCAAATTTCACCAAAAACCTCCTCCACCAAAAGTCTCCTCGAGTTAGTACTACCAATCGATAGTAAAAAATCCGGATTCGATGGGTTATTTGCAAGTTGAGTTATCGCTCCGACTTACTTGCTTGCTTGCTTACTTGATGTGAAATTCCAAGCACAAACTGCTACCAGCGATAAGTACTTATGGATCTAGCAACCAACCCTGGTCTGCCAGGTCAAAAAAACTGTTTTCAAAATTCATCCAAAAGCAATATTATATTTACTCTGGAACGGTGTGAATATGAACTTATAAAATGTCTACTCGCCGTCTGCAAGCTAGGTAATCCCAGCCTCTCGGACTACATAAAACATGAGACTTAACCCTCAAATAGCCTGAATGTAACTAATTAGCGAGTACTCCGCAACGGTTTAACCCTTTATACGACCTCTATATTATGATATTACAGGTACAACTTTTAAACTGTCTAGATAGGGAGAGATAGACAACGTATGCAACACGTACGCATTATTATAAGCTCGTTTTTAGGGTTCCATACCGATTTGGTAAAAATGGAACCCCTATGGTGAGACTTTCTCCGTCCGTCCGTCCGTCCGTCCGTCCGTCTGTCACACTCGATTATTTCAGTAACTATCAAAACTATCGACTTGAAATTTGAAATAGTCTTAGGTTATAGTGACCCAACACTATTGCAATCATAAAACATTGAAACAGGGGGGAAAACTGGGGCTTCAAATTTTCAAAATGAGATAACAATATTGAGTGGGGTATCATATGAAAGGGCGTTACTTGTGTATTCTAAAACCGATTTTTATTTATTTTTATGACCAATAGAAAGAAATTTATTTATTAATTAATTTATTTATCTATTTTTATTTTTGTCTCTGCGAAAGAGTCCGGCTACTGGCTCCATGCTCTCCCTGCTGCCAACCTGGGAACATTAATAGACCATACCACATTAACAGTTTTAATCGGTCTAAGGCTAGGCGCAAGCATCATTCAACCTCATCGATGCCATAGCGGCGAGAGCGTTGATTCCTACGGTCACCATGGTCTCTCCTGTCCCAAAAGTGCCGGTCGCTTCCACCGCCATAGTGCCCTTAACGACATCATCTGGAGGTCTCTTGCTACCGCCCACGTGCCAGCTGTATTAGAACCAACTGGTCTGGCGCGTGGTGATGGCAAGAGACCCGATGGGATGACGCTTGTTCCCTGGCGTTTAGGGAGGTCGCTTGTTTGGGACGCAACTTGTGCTGACATCCTGGCTGCGTCCCACATTGAGGCGACCTCCTCTATGGCGGGGGCTGCGGCTACTAGTGCCGAACGGGCCAAGGGACGCAAATATGAATCTCTTGACAAGATTTTCATATTTGCGCCTTTTGGTGTGGAGACTCTGGGGCCGTGGGGCCCGGGGGCTCGAGCTCTTTTTGAAGAAATTTCAAAGAGAGTTATCTAGTCTACCGGGGATCCAAGAGCTGGCAGCTACCTTGGCCAACGTATTAGTTTGGCCATCCAAAGAGGCAATGCTGCCAGTATCTTGGGTACCATGCCTCGTTGCGATGGAATCGATGAGGTTTTAAATTTATAACCTAGTTTTTAATCTGTTATTTTTCTTTTAAATCTTTTTATGTACATATATTTAAATTTCTGTAATATTAAAACATGATTAAATGACCAATAGTATATTTTGATTTATTGAGCAAACTGTCGAAAAAAATCTGAGATAATTATGATCAATAGACATTAATGTATATTTTACAGGAAAAATAAAATCAACACCCTAACTACTTATACTTTTTTTGATAATAACAATAAGCCACCAAAAACAAAGTTACGTTTGCGGTTCGCCAACAAAAGTACCTACATGTAAATTATACTGGTAAATTCATGAACAAAAGTGATTATTTTTTTGTTTTACTTCTTTTATAAGTAGTATGGAACCCTCGGTGCGCGAGTCCGACTCGCACTTGGCCAGTTTTCGAATTTGTTGAGCTGTGGTGTTTTTGTTAGAATTGGTCTTGATAGTACGGAACCCTAAGTGCGTGAACTCGACTCGCACTTGGCCAATTATTTAGTATCATTTGATAAATCAAATAAACAAAAAAAATGTCGTATAATGTATAGGTAGGTACAAAGTAACGTTCACCGTCGAGTATTTTGTTTGAAAGTTTGATTTTGGAACTCAATTAACGAGGCCTCGTGAGTAAATACGGCAGCCACTGTGGGTCCAGTGAACCGTGCCTGTTGATCAATCAGTAGGGCCGTGTTTGTGTCATCCGAACATTAATAATTAGGCGCTCGCTTAATTACATCGTGGTATATTGTGTAAATTAGAGAAATAGGATCCAAACCACACAGAGAGCAATGGAGCGGAGCATCCTAGGTCTGCGAAAAATACAGAAAACTCGAAATACTACTATAAGAAAAAAAAACAAAGGCTATCGACGCTCTTAAACATTGCATGAAGCTAAAATAGAAATGGGCTGGCCATTTAAGCCGGTACACTGATAAAAGATGGACCAAAATAGTAACGGAATGGTGTGGGCCAGTTGGCAAAAGAAAGAGAGGAAGACCAATAGAGAGTTGGAGTAACGAAATCAAAAGAACTGGAGGTGAAATATGGACTAAAAAGGCTCTAGACAGGGAAACTTGGAAACATCTGG
Source organism: Coenonympha glycerion (assembly GCA_963855885.1). Taxonomy (NCBI): domain Eukaryota; kingdom Metazoa; phylum Arthropoda; class Insecta; order Lepidoptera; family Nymphalidae; genus Coenonympha; species Coenonympha glycerion. Next base: position 2,758,094 of record OY979646.1, read on the forward strand.
AAGAGGCCTTTACTCGAGAGAGATCCTTACTTTAAAACTAAATTAAAAGCATTCTCACATAAAATACAATTATAATATAATGAATAATGCTATAAAAAACTGTAAAATGTAATCACACTTAGAAAGGATACATAAAAGGCTTTTTTATTTTTTATTTTATTTTATTTATTTATTTATTACTAGCTGTTGCCCGCGGCTCCGCCCGCGTGAATTACGATTTTTTTACATAATATACCTTCCTACTGGAATTCCTTGATTTTTCGCGGGATTCTGGTGTGATGTTGTACAGAAACCTGTTCTTACTTTGCACGGGTTATCTTGTGGTGATTTTGAAAACTCCTTTTTCTTAATAATAATATAAAGTTTCATTAATACGTAGTTGAAAGGTCAAAAGGACGATTTTAACTGTCGATATTTCGATACATTGGTACAAGTCGTGGTCACGTCAGTGACCACGACCTGTGCCACTGGGTTTTCATTGTTATTTTTATTCTGAAACCACGAAATATGTCAAAAATTATTAAATCATGTGAAAAGTTGTACTGGTGGTAGAACTCTTCTTTCAGAGTTCGGCCGGGTAGGTACCACTGGGATAAATTACTCTACTAACAATATTCCCCAGCCCAACATAATATAAGAGTCTTTTAAAAATCATTGCTTCATCTCAATACAATCCAAAACATCAGAATGGGCAATGGCTATATATTTCCTTACGTATAAAAAGACCTTAGATGACAGTCAGTCGGTAAGGATCGATAAGACCTAAGAGTTAAAAATATTTGTGAACCATTATCTTACCCTTTCCATATTTCGGATGATAAAGTTTAAATCTGTTCAGGTCTTAACAGTGCCATCTTAATATAAAGTCAGGAAACAGTAAATAACATGACAGTTAATTTTTATTTTAAAAAATTCGGTAGAACCTACCTCAGAGTTTTACATTCAAGTTCCACATAAATTGTAGAGATGGCGCTATACGGTATAACGTAGCGATAACGCCAGTTACATGATTTTTGTTCACCCTAAAAGTGAAAAATTTTAAACCATACAAAATCTCCTGCTAAGCCTATTTATTTACGGCTGTAAGGGTACTCCAGCCTTACTTGAGCCCTACGTCCTAGCCCTAGGTTCTTTGTGCATTCCGAGTTTGAAGTCACCTACCTACTTGAACTTAAAGGTTCTGATGTCTGTAATTTCTGCACTACAAAAGTGATGATGATAAGATTTGTATAGAATAATCTTTAAAGAACCTCCTTTCTAACAAAAAAAGAATGAATGGAATCGGACAACGCGGTAATGAATTATAACTAAAAAACGTTTGGACTTTGATGCCGTCTTCCAGGGAAACCATGATGAATTTCGGGACAAAAAGTATCCTATGTCCTACCTCGGGGTATGAACTATAATCATGTCAAGTTTCATCTAAATCCATCCAGCGGATTAGCCGTGATGCCCGGTCGTGAAACAGACAGACAGACAGACAGACAGACAGACAGACAGACAGACAAAAATTAAACAAATTACAGCTTTAGCTTCAGTATCGACTAAATAGTGTCCTCCAACAAAAATTTTCAAAATATCTTCAATGTACAGAATTCGACCCTTTACAGTTTTATTATAAGTATAGATATTGTGTAAATTTTAGATTGTACTAGTAGAAATGGTGACATATATAGCTAACGTGACCATTCTTTTCGAGGCGATGTGGGACGCTTTCGGAAATTTGTGTATTTAAAATAAAAACCGCGCCGCCATCCTGAAAATACATACAACAAATTACAGTTACCACAATCAAGATTAACATTACACAGGGCTAGTCCTTACGCTGCGTCAATAAAAATATATAACCACCTTCCCAATTACATACGAAATGAAGGAAAAGAAATAAAATTTAACAAATTATTAAAAGATTACCTCATCTCAAAGGCGTTCTATACGATTGATGACTATTTTAAGGACGAAAAGAATAAAATCAGTCTCCCTATCCCAGTATAAGCAATTGCTACGCCCATTCTGGGCATTCACATTACAAATTGACTTCACATTATTATTATTTTTATTGTATTGTGTAATCATTGTATGTATGTAATATGGCAAATAAAGAAATGAAATGAAATGAAATGTATACTTACAAATAACACAAATATAAATAATTTCGTGACAAAAGAATTCTTAAATAAATACATATATCGCGGACGGCGCGAGAAATGTCGCCAGTTTACCGGTGTCAAAAATGCTTGTTTTGTAACCAGCAGTAAGGTCACGATGTAGTTCGCTCAGCAGCCACCTATAGAATTTTGACAGATGGCGCTACTGTTTGCTTGTACGAAAAACGTTTACGTAAATTGTTCGGATGCCCATATCCTCAGGTATCTGATCGGTGCAAGTAAGTAAGGTTAAGAAACATTCGACACCCGACTTGGTATCATATAAAAAAGCCAGATTACATACATAAAGTTTTAATAATAATAATCGATAGCTTAGACTAAAAACTTTTTTTTTTTTTATTGTAAATAGGCTTGCGCTTGACGACAATCATGCCTAATGGAAAGCAATGATGAAGTCTAGGTTGGAGCGCGCTTACCTAGAAAATGCCTATTCACTCTTCTCTTGAAGGCACCCAGATTATACTTGGCTGGAAACACGGAGGCTGGAAGGGCGTTCCATACCTTAGCGGTTCGTATCACAAACGTGGAAGAAAAACGTTTCGTGCGAGTTTGTTGGATGTCAATCACATAAGGATGCCACCCTCTCGGCGTCTTGCAGTCCTATAGTAGAAAGGTGAAGGAGGTACAAGTTCCTGAGCACACTCACCAAAGTATATCCTGTAAAAAACCGCTAAACAGGAAACATTGCGACGGTGTTGTAAGCTGAGCAATTTTGCCCGCGTTAGCGATTCCTTGCCGATTATTCTGCGGGCACGGCGATCAACAGAGTCCAATGCATCGAGCTGATACTTGGCTGAGCCATCCCAAAGGTGACTGCAGTACTCCATGCCAGAACGCACCTGGGCCTTATAAAATACAAAAACCGGCCAAGTGCGAGTCGGACTCGCGCACCGAGGGTTCCATACTATGAAAGAAGTAAATCATTAAAAGAATCACTTTTTTTCATGAATTTACGAGTATAATTTACTTAGATGTACTTTTGTTGGCGAACCGCAAACCTAACTTTGTTTTTGGCGGTATATTGTTATAATCGAAAAAAGTATAATAGTTAGAGATTTGATATTATTTTTCCTGTAAAATATACGTTAACTCCTATTGATCATAATTATTTCAGATTTTTCGATTGGTAAACTTCGGAGATAAGGGGGGGGGGGAACGGTATTTTTTTCGACAGTTTGCCCAATTAATAAAAACTATGAGACATAAAAATAAATAAAAATCGTCTTTAGAATACACAAGTAAATGACGGCGCGCCACAATTACCTACAACTATTCCAAATTCCAGATCGATAGCTATTATAGTTACTAAAATAATCGAGTGTGACAGACGGACGGACGGACGGATGGAGAAAGTCTCACCATAAGGGTTCCATTTTTACCATTTTGGTATGGAACCCTAAAAACTGAGTGAAATACTCTATTGAAGTTGATGCTTTTACCCCACTTTATATTTTTTATTTAGAAACAGTTTCGTTTCAGTGCTCTACTGACAGTAGTTCCAAATAGGGCTGTCACCTTTAATATTTTTTGTTATTATTCAAAAATATTTAATAAGTACACATGTATTTCAATCTATTAGATAGATACGAACTCTATCCAATAGCACTTCCCTAGTTTTTGTATAAAGAAAATAAATAATATGGGATTGATATAGTTTATACCTTACTGGCAAAGATACACCGCCAAGAGATTTAGCATTCCAGTGCAATGCTGTGTAACAACCATCAGGGGCTATTTATCCTTTCCATGTCCTATCCTATCCTATCCATATTTATTACATCTTAGGCTGCTTCGTCACTTACCATTAGGTGAGATTGCAGTCTAGTGCTAACTAAAAAGTATTAAAAAAATCAATGAGAAGTTCGCTGTCATTGAACATTTATTATTATCTATAACATAATAGTACTTTATGAAACGTATGCATAAAGAGGGGTATTAAAACATGAGTGTGAGTTTAAAAAACGAGCCGCAGGCGAGTTTTTTAATAGTATCACACGAGTGTTTTAATACCTAATTATGTTGAGTTTCATACACTAATTTATCTACGCTCATATTATCATAATTCCAAACTATAAAATCTTGCTAATGTTTGTCGTAAATCCTTCACTTTGTGGGTCATTTTTGTTGCAATTACTAAAATGCCAGGTCGAGTTAAATTTTCTTTAGTAGGTTTCACTGCTAGACACTTTTCCGCGCAAAGTTTTGACTAAGTAACAAAAATAACACATTAAAATGTTAAAAGTTAGGTATGGCGCCATATTCAGTTGTAAGAACCATATGGTCAATCATGGCCCATCCATACTCTCGGTATGCTCGGTAATCACTACCAAGTACCAACTAAATGTTGTCTGTGGACTCCATATATAAAAAGAAAAAAAATAAGGATGCTCTACACTCTCTTTTGGCTATGACGACACATAAAAATATAGGAACCCAGAGTCCAGTATCGTAATGGAAATTATCCAACTATCTGTTATAATGAATGTTATAATGAATAACTTTTTAATAAATATAGAAGTCTGTGAATAAAGTAGGTCAATATGTGACACATTTTGATTTTATAATTCGAACTTTAAGCAATGAGCGTAGATAAAATATAAATAATACCACACAAATCTATCAAAAGTCAAAACCCTTGAAACTTATCATTCACTACATGAACAATTTATTATTACTTTTTCTGCTTCTTTGAAATTTCATACAGATTCATCCAACATTATGTGGACTAAAGTGGAGTGAAATAATTTAGTTTTTAAGTTCATTTACGAAAATAATCACCTAAAATTATTTTTCTTCACAACGAGCGCCAACCCTAATAATCGGAGGCGACTGTTTTCACTGGCATCGAAGCCCGACGCCCCTTTTGTCTCGCATTTTATATTATCGAACCATTAAAATCGTCATTATTGAAGAAATGAAGAAAAAATAATAAAACTGCCATTGAATACGAAGACCACAAAACAGTACATTCTATATATAATACTTTTCTTACCTACTTAAGAATGCACTGACCTACGTTCATCAGGTAGTTCGGCTATTCCGACCTAACAACCACGTTGAAATCATTTTGCCTTGTCACTTTCATACATTATCCAGCCAGAGTTAGGTGAGGATGGATAAAGTCCGAAATAAATCCTGTTTACATTACCCAAAGGCATTGTTTAATACTAAGTATACCCAGATAAACCTAAGTTTTTTCTACTTCCAGCATTACCCAAATCTGTGTAACATACCAATACATCAAATCTGTCTTAATTCTAAATGTTAGCCATACCGGTTCAGTAGTTTCGTGAAGGGGTAACAAAGACATATACACTTAAACACGATACAAACTTTCGCCTTTATAATATTAGTGTTTGTGTCTACATTGAACTGACCTCAAATCTCGCCAGTGTGACCTCCTCGGACTTAATACGATGTTGTAGTTTCCACTTCAAACTTGAACTCTCATGAGACCTCTGGACTGTGCGAGCCCCCTTGAGCTGGCAAGTGGGCCCTTGATATGAAAATATTCTCTAGGTAGTTTGGCTCTGTGACTATTTCGACCTAACAACCATATGGAAGTCATTTTGCCTTGTGACTTTTCGAACATTATCCAGCCAGAGTTAGGTGAGTATGGGTAAATCCGAATTAAAACTTATGTTCATTATTATTCGGACATTACCTAAAGGCTATGGGTAATACTAAGTATAGCCGGGTAAATCTAAGTTTATTTCATCTTCTAACATAACTCGTAACTTATACATCAAAATTGTCTTCAATCTAAATGTTAGCCATACCGGTTCAGTAGTTTCGTGAAGGAGTAACAAAGACATATACACTTAAACACGATACAAACTTTCGCCTTTATAATATTAGTGTTTGTGTCTACATTGAACTGACCTCAAACCTCACCAGTGTGACCTCCTCGCACTTAATACGATGTTGTAGTTTCCACTTCAAACTTGAACTCTCATGAGACCTCTGAACTGTGCGAGCCCCCTTGAGCTGGCGAGTGGGCCCTTGATTTGAAAATGTTCAGAATTTCGGGTTTGTGTACAGAAGTTATCCCTTAAAGTTGTACAATATATCAATCTTAATTATTTATTGTTGAAACAAGTTTTTAGGGATCCATACCGAAATGGTAAAAATGGAACCCTTATGGTGAGACTTCTTCGTCCGTCTGTCTCACTAGATAATTTCAGTGACTATTAAAGCTATCGCTCTGAAAATTGGAATAGTTGTAGGTAATTGCGGCGCGCCGTCATTGCAATCATATATGTAATTATTTTTAAATGACGTTCACTAGAAGCATCGAGACAATAGGTCTTTTTAGTTCGATGCCTGCTTATGGTTCCGTCAACTAATAAATAATTTTATCCGTGTCCAGAGTACATTATAATCGGGGGATAACTATTTTTATCCCCTGTCTATGCTAGCTAAAGTCTCCAACTTGCACTATTGCAAACACTATAAACCCGAATCAAGGAAACCATTTAATTAAATACTTGAAATGGCTTACGGATCCGTTGTAGCCGTTAGTTGCTGAATATGATTGGAGAATTACGTTTACATGATGTAGAAACGACATGAAGAAATTTGCCAACGGTTGGCGTGATAGTCAAATCGACGGGCAGCCCGGGCCGGTCCGGGACGTCGAGGTTTTTAGGGGCCGGCTGAAAATCAGCGCTGTTATGGTGTATCTACACCATCTCGGCATTATGCTGAGTCGTTGCCCCTTTTTGGGTTTTCTGGTCACAGTTTTCTTTAGTTTTAGTGTTATCTTGACTTTGTAATTTTGTTTTTCCATATTTATCTGTGTCCATTTCCTAACCCAAATAAAGTTTATTATTATTATTATATTATTTATTTATATTATTATGATATTGAGTTATATTTCGTGCATTTGTCACACACTGTATACAAAAGTCAAACAGAAGACACCTACCTATATTGTTTTCTCATGGATTCCATAATGTCAGAACTGGACCAGATTGAAATGGGTTCACACAGGATGCACCGGTTTTCAAATATGAGTTTGTTTGTTTGTGCTTCAATTACGCCACAATGGAGAAACAGATCGACGCGTTTTTTTGCCCCCGACTTATATTATACCTACCTACAATATACGTCGGTGTTTTTGCACATACATAGTTGAAAGCGCGATGACAGTGGTGAGTGACATAGGTTACTTTTTATCTTGGAAAAATCAACTATTCCCACGAGCTTTGTGAGAACCCCAAAATCAACGCGGCTGCAGGTACGTTGTTTAATAATAAATTGTTCAAAATCCAAAAATATACACACGAATAATATTATGTATTCCAAAAAAAAAACATACATAATGCGATATATCCGATGGCACCCACACTAGGTGTTCCTGCATCGTTGGTGTCTATTTTCAGGTTAACTAGGACACTGTTGCCGCTCAGTTTACAAGTCATAATTTCCATTTTACAATATTATCTTAGTAATCTAATTATATTGATACGCACATTGTGATTTTACATCGAATTACAGGTTGATATTACGCAAGGTGTGAAAAAAGCTTTTCTGTTATAATCCTATACCTTTAAACGAGCATTTTTTGTATATAATATATTTCTATATAATCCGCATCTCGGAAAAGGCTCGAACGATTCTCATGAAATTTAGTATACAAGAGTTTTTGGAGGCGATAAATTGATGTAGCTAGGATTCGTTTTGAGAAAATGTCGTAATTACCAAAAAAAATATGTGACTCCTGCTGCCATCTATTGGCCAATAGTAATACTATTATGTAGAGGTATTCCCGTGAAATTCTAATTTTATTGGGGTTTTCGCAATTTGTAAGTTAATAACACACTGTAGGCTTGCGACAGTAAAATTGCGGGAATAAAAGTATCATCTTCAGGTGTTTACCAAAAAGAAATATCGAGCAAAGCTCGGTCTCACCCAGATATTACCGTATTAATAAAAGAAATATCGTGAGCTCGTCGTGTAAACGCGTCGTAAGCTTCATAATCTCGTTAGAGAGTCTCCATCAGTAGTTTGAGCTGCGCGGGATAATTGCCTTTGTTAGAGGCTCGGGAGGTTGTTTTTTTCCTCTCTTTCCTCATTAAAATGTCCTTCATACAACCTATTCTTAACAAGGTTGCGTTTTATTTAAACTACAGGCAATTCAAACCGGTCTATTTAACCCATATGAGATAAGTTTACAGACATCTTTGTTAAGTTTGGAACATAAGGCATTCTTCAGGCAAAAGTTTAAAAGGACAAATAGCCCGCCAAAAGGATATTTCATATTAATAGTTTTTCGTAAATAGAAAGACTTATAACACTGTGTAGTTTTATGGAGATGATAACTGAACAAAAAAGTGACACACTTTCACATTTTTTTATAAAAACTGCTCAATAATTCTTTAATTTTTATTGTATTTTAAAAAATTAAATATAAAATTTCTTAACTAAAACAGTGGATCCACATCGAAAACTGATGGGAGCGTACCCAAAAGACTGGCAGCATTGCCTCGCTGAATAGCAATGTTTATTTTTTGAGCGAAGTTTGTACCAGATCCCGGGTCGTATCAAAAAGGCGCGACGAGAGCTCTTTATAAAATACAAACGACGCGCCTCATAGGGCCCCATGGCCCCAACGTCTCCACGCCAAACGGCGAAAATATGTAGCCATCTTATTTTTTAAAAAAAATCTTTTATAATGTATATTTTATTTTGGCTTTTTAAGTAATATCTTAGTTTTAAAGCTGTTGGAAATATCCCAACCTTCCAAAACTTAGCATTCAACAATTGGGTGTATAATTATAAAAAAATACGTTTTTATGGATGTATGAGCAATTTGCCTTCTTAACTGTTGTAAAGAAATGTTGTAAAGAAGTTTTTTTGTGTTTGCTCCTTTCTGTGACTAAATCCATGACTCATGTGGTCTATGCCTGTATGTATATTTTCCATGATATTAATTGAATTCAGCTGACTAAAAAAATAGAGCCAGAATTAGCCAGGATTTAATAGGTATAAATAACGTTAAAAACTTCCCTCCACTGCATTATATCAAAGAAGCTTGAAGGATATAGTCGAGCGGTACAAAAGAAAACTTTACATAAAAGTACAGTTAAGCTCCTATAGTCTCAGAGACGACCACAACATCATTTGTAATGTAAATAATAATAATTGACACTTAATTTAATAAAAAAGAGTGAAATAATTCTATCTAATTGTAGCTTGAATATAGGCCAGCTGGTAACAAATAATAATTAATTATTATTTACTAGACCGCAAATAGTGGCAGCTGTCAATAAACAAAATATTTTATAACAAACAGTTCAAATAGTTATTTGTTATGCAAGGGCGCAAAGTGGATTTTTGGGCCGAGTGTCAAATTTGAATGCTGAGCGGCGAAGGATTCTAGGGTTGAACCCTGAGCGCAGCGAGGGGTTCAAAGAATAGAATCCTGAGCATAGCGAGGCATTCAAAGACACGAGACCCAAAAAAATTTGCGCCCGTCCATAACACAAAATTTTTCATCTCACCACAGCGAGGAAAATCACCAGAAGAACACTTTAGATCGGCATTGCGATTTATGTTAAATGTTGTTTTTGGTAACTCGGAATAATTTCACTTACTGAAACCACCTTCAATCATCACTCACCGTATTTCAAAGTTAAAACAAAAAAATAATGAATAAAGTAATAAAAATATTAGGTATTTTCATTTAATCACGATTGGAAACATAGACAACTATCACTAGACCAGAAAAAAAAAATTGAGAAACTTTTTTTTTACTTTTTTTTTAATGCGTTCTGAAATAGGAATTTCTAAGAACCAAAGATAATATAAAATTTTATAAATATTTTAACAATAATTACATAAACAACGAGGAAAAATCATGGATTTAATTAGATTTCTTTTATAATTAATAAAACTAAATAGGAGTTATAATATTTATTGATATTCTAAGAAAAAGTAAAAATAAAAAAACTAATGTACCTATACAAACTCTATGGTCGAACTTTTTTACTGAACGTATGTGTTATTAGAAAAAAAATAAAGTCTTCAGCCGTGACATTGACATGACACGTAATTCGAGTTTGACGTTGGAAATGCTTTTCGGCCCAAGGGCCGGAAGGGATTTTCATACTACTTTGTCTCCCTTGGGAAAAATGAAAATGCTTTGGCGGCCTAGGGAATATAATAGCATTTTCCGCCCGCATTTCGGGCATTAAAAAACGCTTTTCCGAGCGGGTGAGATGAAAAATAATTTTCATTCACTTCATATAGGTTTCCAAACGACCATCTTCAGCAACATTTACCACCGACTTTTAAAGACATTGGGAACGAAAAGCAGATAACAGGACTTTTGAGCAAAGTTTTTAGATGTTATAATATTGCACGTTGTCAAACCTGCTTTCAGAACCTGGCGGCAAAGTTCTGACTTTCTTAAGAGCCTATTATTTAAGCCTGTGTGAAAAATAAAGATTTTCATTTTCTTTTTTTTTATAAGCATCTGTAATATGTAATAAATAATATAATGAATAAAGGAGAATGCCACAAAATGGGCTATATTTGCGTCACTCTGCGTCTGAAGCACGTATTATTTTATTTATTAATAATATTTATTTTAGTGAAATGTGAACAGGGGTTTAAAAGTATTATAAAAAAAAGTAATTAAACGTTTCGAAACATGTGGAACCGCCATGCCACTTATGAAACTTAGAAAATTAACCACTTAGAAAATTACATTATTAGAAATTCCCTGTTAATATCTTAATAATATTTTTTTTACATAATATTGAGAATATGTCTAATGTTTTACCGATGATTTGGCTAAGACGCAAGGTAAAGCCAAATTTTCATACAAGAATCGGCATTACCCTTTCAATTTGGCGGGCAGATTTTAGCCATCCATCCCAAGGTTGGCTCCTGGTCTATTCCAGCTATAAATTCTAAATTCGGCACTGACGTCTGTCCATACGTGACTCGCGCTCCCGAGAGTTGAAAGTTTGCCGGAGTTTTCAGTTTGCCCTCCACTTCCTAACCATTCCTGAATAGACTTGAGAATATATTTGAGTACATTTTCTGTACATTTCATACATTATGTATCTTTTTCTTTTAAATTATTCTCTTTAGGGGTGTCTTTTATAATGTGTGATGCAATGTTCGTTTTGGGCAGGATTTGGGTGAATCTAAGATTTGGCTTTTCTACTTTTATCCACAGAACTTACCAACCTAGGGACTTACGGTGCTCGTATATCAAGCGATTTAGGGTTCTAAGCTCGATAAAATCTACAATTGTAGCTAAGTAGTCGTAAGGTGTAATTTGATAGCAAAAACTAGATTAGTTACAAGGTTATATATGAACAATACTAAAGTAAATTTAGGAAAAAAATCAAGAACCAAAATTTTCCTATTAGCAGGCCATCTTTACTTATCACGTGATCGACCGACGTCTCGACGTATTAATTTCAAAAGGCTGCCGCGCGTCGGCTAGCCTGCCGCGTTAGTTCTTGTACGCTGCGTGCGCACCATAAAGAAGCAACCTTAGTACGTCGAAAGAGATACAGTTACGCGATAGAAAGAGATCACAACTTTAGATGCATAGCGTGGCGGAGCCAGGCGTTATTGCGAACTGAATTGAACTTTTTCGTGTCAGCGCTAGGATCGCTATTTCTTTAATCATCGTGCGGAGTGAGCCTTCTGTACCGTTAGGTACTATTATGTATTCCTTGCCATTAGTCTCAATGTTTTTTAAAAGGTCTTACTGATGAAGAAAACACCTGTGTCAAACAAGCCTTTTCGGTAACATTGCCACCCTTAAATACACGTGAAACAGTTTCCAAGGGTTGTTACGAAGTTTGAGGCTCACGGTGTATGCGGAGCAAAGTGCGGAAATTTTGCTCATTAGCGGAACATTGCGCGTTTCGCGTAATTGAACCAAATTTTCAGACTTCGTTGAACACACACTCGTGTACATACGAATATATGACGTGAAACCTAGCTCTTTTCCGCAGCTTCGTTGTCGAGGATTTTGGTTTTTTTAACCGACTTCATTTTGGGTTAGAGTTAAAGCTGGCGTCCCTTGTCGTCTGCCCTAGCTATTATGTTAAGTACCTTTACACTACGGCCTAAAATAATAGGTAAAAAGACTCATAATAATTATTAACGCTATCCAAAGACTCGCGAGTGTGTATATTCAGCCTATTGTGTTTCATATTTGTCGAGAAAGCTGGAAAATATTCATGCATTGTCGTCCTTTGGATGCAGTGCTTATTTGAAGAGCTGGATCTTGAGCCCTTTTAGTAATCACCACGTAAACAATTTTGAACTCAATGCTCTTGTATACAGGGTTGATTTTATATACTGCATTGTCCTGGCATGTTACTTGAAACGACGGAGCGTGCATGTAAGTATTACTTTTACTGTAATTGAAATAAAGTTGAAATTTGTATAACAATGGGTTAAGGACATGATCCTACAGCTCCAGATGTAGAGTATTTGAATTGAAAAGAAGTACGACTTAAGGTAGCATTCGGTAATAGGCTTAGCTTAAAGAACCACTTACATAAAAGTACTCTGTGACCACTTAGTTCCGATTTGATTCACTAGATTGACGTGCATTGATTTTTATTTTATTGATTTTATTTTTATTTTTATTCAAGATAATATTATAAAGGTATAATAATTTTTGTAACACAGTTTTTGTAACAAAACAGGAGAACCGTTGAGTCATACTTGATTTTTGCGAAAAATTAACCGTTCACAACGGAAGCTTTCCAAAAGGAACATTTTTCATTGATGCTGTTATTGGTAATGCGTTATGTTATAGCCTTCCTCGACAAATGTACTATTTAACACAAAACTAATTTTTCAATTTGGACCAGTACCTACTTAGTGCACTTAAAGATTAGAGTGTTCAAAAAAAAAACTCTTCAGCTTTATAATATTAGTAAGTATAGATATATTTCATACAATTTAGTTTTTTAGTGATGACAGAGAAGATCATAACAGATTTTAACTTTTTCACGTTTATTTGTTAAGCGATTTAAGCTACAGGTAGTATTCCGATATGCTAGTTACTTCAGAGCAATATCTTAACTCTTATTCTTCACCACCAGAGCAGCTAATGAAGTCGATTGTGATTCACAACCAAGTAAAGGATTAATCCGCTGTTTATATAGTGAAATACGTTCGTTAAAGTTCCATTGTTGATTTAAGCATGGAACACACAGACCGCAGCTGAGGCGGGTCGGGGCTAAAGCGGGGCTTAGATTATATTCAACTATCCAATCACATGTGATACTAATAACGGAGCTAATTTAAATCTATCGCAGATAATATATTAAACATAATATTTGGATTAATGTTTTTACCTTTATTGAAAATGAATATCTTTATTTTTAACATAGGCCCAAATTAGGTTCTTATAAAAAGTCAAAAATTTTAAAGAGATCTCGTGAGGAGATGGAGGCATATTCCTATCATACCCAGAATGTGAGGCTCGGTCTAATTTATACAGTGTGCCAATATTGAAATGTTCAGTTGTATGTAACCTGCATTTGACAATTGTAACTCTGTTTGCTGAGTTAAGGCAAAATAAGCCTATCTATAGGTTTATTACAGGTAAGCGTCGCGAGAAGTTACATTCTTAGATTTTTCGTCCCGAACGTTATAATACCTAAAAGGAACTCTTGTGTCCAAGTCATTCGACTAACCCCTGCTTGAGAATTTTGACTGCGTAGTTTTTTTTTAATAGAATAATATTATGAATTTCTGAATAATATAATAACGCGTCAGATTAAAATAGAAAAGATTTCTACTTTCTGCACTCCTGCTCCACATTAAATTAATTCCAAACCTCTGTCTTCAGTGCACGCTACGAAATATCCTTAAAAAGAGGCACAGGGTTTCTTTTCGTATTTTAAAGGTGTTTTATACGCCGGGGCACGAAAGTGTAGCGTTGACCGTTAATGCGCAGAAGTCAAAAATAAGGTATCGGGCGGGCGTGCGTAGCGCCGATTGGCTCTCCATATTGGATTGCGTGATCTAGCGCTGATTGGATTGCGTGCGCCATGCGCAGCTATCCCCTCCAAATTACGCTCACCGCTACACTTTCGTGCCCCGACTTGTACCTTGGCTCGGTCCGCCCCCGTCCCCGTGTCCGTGTTTCACGTTTTAAGGTCTATTGTTAATTTAGAGGTTTTGTTTTGTACGGATTTATGCTCGGCTTTTGTTTGAGTTCGTCCGTTGATCGCTCGGCTTTTGTTTCCATGTAATAGCCTGCGTTGATAGCGAAATGATTTTGTTTACGAGAATTAATACAAGCTGGTCTTTATGGGGATCAAATTGGACTGTTTTGACCCGTTTTCAACAACGACGGGTAGTAAATTATTATGAATTAACCTTTTAAGCGAGGATTTTGGGAGCTCTTCTTTGTTAGAAGCGCGTTGAAATTGTCTTAAGGTGTGCGGCCCTACCAGCCCGGGAAATTCAAATTTTACTAAGTTATTCGCAAACAATAGACTAACTACACATTGTAGATTTATGGCAATGCATTTTACGGGCCTACTATTTATGCATCTACATATTTTTAATAGAAACTTTGCTTAAAAGTTCCTACTCATCGCACATTGGTTCCCGAAAGATAATTTTGTGCAAATTTCAGCTATCGGGAACCAATATGAATTAAATGAGTATTGTTGAGCAGAGTTTTTATTAAAAACATGTAAATGCATAAATGTTGTGCCCGCAAAACTCATTGGTATTAAGCCTTCGATGTATAATTAGCCCACTATGAGCGAAAAACTAAATAAAATTTGAATTTTCGCGCCCGGATGGTACCTATCCCCCTTAAGGTGAATGGGTATCTGGGCGCAATAATTCAAATTTTATTTAGTTTTCAATTCATTAATAAATAATTAATTGTTAGCATCTGTCAAGGGAAATTAATTACCCTTGCCAGGAATAGAACTCGGAGCATCCAGCTTAACGGCGTAGACGACATATTTAAGCGATTTTTAGTGACCTGGATTTTGAAAATAATAGAGACAATTACTTTCAAACGTCATGTATTTTGGGTCTTTAATCTAAAATCGCTGTGAAGCAGAAACAGGATTGGATAAAATTTTCTTCAGGATAAGTTCTCCTATCCAAAACGCTCAGAAACAGATTTGTGATAACTTGCTTAGTTTTTTTAGTAATTAGGTAAAACGTTTTTTTATGTTATACTAGCTGTTGCCCGCGGCTCCGCCCGCGTGCAGTTCTTTTTTTTACAAAAATGTTTCCCGTGGAATTTCTTAATTTTTCCCAAGATAAATGAGTGGTCCCTGGGTTCGATGGACCCATAAAGGAGTCTTCTTCCAATCTCTCCTGTCAACGTGCTATCTTCTTTCACACAATTTACCTATATCTTCTTCTCTACTTATACACTCTGTCGAAATCGCTTATGTTACTCAATTCGCATGGAGTAAGACAGAGTGGGGCGTGTCATCGTGGATTGTAATATGAAATATCTATACTAACCAAACTTATCTTATTCTGAGATGATACCAACGCCCAGATATTGTAATTAAGCATTCTGATGCGCTGCTGTGTACGTAGCAGCCCGTTCCTGCTACGTACGGGTTATCTTGTATAGTTATACCTAGTTGCACGATCAAAAGGACGATTTAAACTGTCGATATTTCGACCCCGTTTTGATTGTGCTACGTAGATAAGTAGCTATAGGTTTTTTTAAACATCCCACGGGTGCTCTCAAATTTTTCAGGATGAAAGGTATCTTAAATGTTGACCGGGCATATATATATAGTAGGATCATAAAATTTCATTTAAATCCGTTACTTGAAAGACGCCTGCTTTGCCTGTTTTTGTAATGTTTTCTTTCCCGCAGGAACTCGATTGGATTAATAAGTTTTACTATATATATATTTTGTTAAAGAGGCAACATAAGGTATCAGCATAACAAATTTTACTAAATTAAGTTCATTAGTTGTTGTTTACAAAGCAGTTAAATTAATTGCAGTTTTTTAACTATCCCACGGGAACTCTTTATTTTACCGGGATGAAAAGTATCCTATATGTTGACCAGGGACATAAGCTACCACCACACAAAATTTCATTGGAATCGGTCCAGCTGTTCCAAAGATTAGCCCGTACAAACAGACAGACAAACAGACAAACAGATAATTCTCCTCTACAGATTTATTATATGTATTGATTTTTCTGCTTTTTTCATTAATTGAAAAGTAAATTCCTGTGTCAAAATATAAGAATAGTCATGGTGAAAAATTCTTACATTTTTTTACATCTTTTCCGCCTCAGGATATTATGGCCTTTAATTTCTGTGATAAATTACAGTTTCCCTATCTAGCGGGTTAGAGAGAGGTGGGGGGTAGTTGGGGGACGGGAGGGACGGGTAATAATGACGTCATCCGCTGTAATTTGCGCGGTGACTTGCGCCGGCTGGGTAGCGAGTCACGGTGTCGTGCGATCGGGTAGTTGTTTGTAAGTGATAAAGGACTGGTTGAAAGGAGTTTTTTCATCCGCACGTGACGTTTTTTTTGGCTAATGTCAGGCCAGGTCCACTTATCACGTGATCTAGAAAATACAGGTAGGCGTCTCGACGTACTTATTCCAGATGGCCGCCACGCGCCGAATACTTTGCTCGTTTAAGGTCCGGTTTCCACCGGTGCGGAGCGGAGCAGAGATTTTGTCACTATGACGTCTCCGAAACTGAGGTGAGAAGAGATGTCGAAATGCCGAAATCTGATTGGTTACTCAAACCGCTCCGTTTCGCACTGGTGGAAACCGGCCCTTAGTGCGGGTACGGCTTATTTCACGCGATAAAGTTACGCGATAGAAAGAGAAGTACATTTAGTACTATTATTTATTCCGTGCTAAAGTTTATTTTCATGGTGAACGGTCAAAAGGTCGCTGGTAACGGGTGGATTAGAAAGTCGCGGGACCGAGTGTGGTGTCGCGCTCCCGGAAAATTGTAATATGTCCAGGTCGTATAGGCTTTTTGGGTTCCGTACCTAAAGGGTAAAGAACTGGACACTATTACTGAGACTTTGTCATCCGTCTGTCACATGTTGTATCCCTGGAAACGTGATAGCAACACACTTGAAATTTTCACAGATGATGTATTTCTGTTGCCAGAATCATCTATATCAGCAAATGTACTAAGATATAGAATAAAATAAAGAATAATCCTTTATTCTACAACAAACGCGATTTTTTGCTCGTTTATGGTCGATGATCCAGAACACCCAATATTACTCTACTTGTATAGCTAGTAATTAGTAGGTTAATAGGCCTTCTGGCGTCTGCATCATCATCTCGCTAAATAACTAATATCCGGTTGACCGAGCTTCGCTCGGTAGTTTAACTACTGGCCAACAGATGGCAGCAGGAGTCGTATTTTTTTTTTTTTTTTGGTAAATTCGACTTTTTCTAAAAATAAATCGTAGCTAGATCGATTTATCGCCCCCAAAACCCTCTGCATACTAAATTTCATGAAAATCGTTCGAGCCGTTTCCGACATCCAATAATACAAGAATTGCTCGTTTAAAGATATAGGATTACTACTCGCACTTGGCCCATTATTAGTAAGGGCAAGTAGACAAGACCAAAAAGATATCTAACGTTGTGCGTTCGAGCAATTTGATGTTGGTTTTGAACACGTTTGATTCATGCAAAAAAATTTGATTCTTGCAAAAAAGTTTGGTTGTAGGTAAAAACACATTTGATGTGTTTTTACGAATGATTTATGTCATTAGAGTAGATTTTTAGATGCGTTTCGTTACACTCTGAATGTGATATTAGTTAAAATTGCGAAATTATTGAATGCGTTTCCATTTACCTCGGTTTACATTTACCTACATTGATCCTATAGGCCTTAACACGTTCCGGGGTTATTTGTACCTATATATACTTGCATCAGAGAAAAAGAAATACTCAAGATCTTATGGGGCAAAATAGACATCGAAAAGTTCTGATTTAAATAACGTGCGGGGGTTTTCCAAGTAGAATCTTGAAGATAAAAGAACCTATGAAACAAGATATTTTCTCTACCAATGAAAACTATCAGGCGATCTCTTTGAGAAAATCTGTCTAGACGTTGGTAAACGCTTAGTAGAAACCTGTATTGAAATTTTACCACAATTTTACGCTAAATTGGCTGGAATTTTCCTATGTGAAACGTTACAGACATAAAGCACCGATTTTTTTAACTTTAATTAGGTACATATTATGTACCTAATTAAAGTTAAAAGTTATTTAGATCAGAACTTTTCGATGTCTATTTTGCCCCATAAGATCTTGAGTATTTCTTTTTCTCTGATGCAAGTATATATAGGTACAAATAACCCCGGAACGTGTTAAGGCCTATAGGATCAATGTAGGTAAATGTAAACCGAGGTAAATGGAAACGCATTCAATAATTTCGCAATTTTAACTAATATCACATTCAGAGTGTAACGAAACGCATCTAAAAATCTACTCTAATGACATAAATCATTCGTAAAAACACATCAAATGTGTTTTTACCTACAACCAAACTTTTTTGCAAGAATCAAATTTTTTTGCATGAATCAAACGTGTTCAAAACCAACATCAAATTGCTCGAACGCACAACGTTAGATATCTTTTTGGTCTTGTCTACTTGCCCTTACTAATAATGGGCCAAGTGCGAGTAGTAATCCTATATCTTTAAACGAGCAATTCTTGTATTATTGGATGTCGGAAACGGCTCGAACGATTTTCATGAAATTTAGTATGCAGAGGGTTTTGGGGGCGATAAATCGATCTAGCTACGATTTATTTTTAGAAAAAGTCGAATTTACCAAAAAAAAAAAAAAAATACGACTCCTGCTGCCATCTGTTGGCCAGTAGTTAAACTACCGAGCGAAGCTCGGTCAACCGGATATTAGTTATTTAGCGAGATGATGATGCAGACGCCAGAAGGCCTATTAACCTACTAATTACTAGCTATACAAGTAGAGTAATATTGGGTGTTCTGGATCATCGACCATAAACGAGCAAAAAATCGCGTTTGTTGTAGAATAAAGGATTATTCTTTATTTTATTCTATATCTTAGTACATTTGCTGATATAGATGATTCTGGCAACAGAAATACATCATCTGTGAAAATTTCAAGTGTGTTGCTATCACGTTTCCAGGGATACAACATGTGACAGACGGATGACAAAGTCTCAGTAATAGTGTCCAGTTCTTTACCCTTTAGGTACGGAACCCAAAAAAAGTAAATTCGACTTTTTCTAAAAATAAATCGTAGCTAGATCGATTTATCGCCCCCAAAACCCTCTGCATACTAAATTTCATGAAAATCGTTCGAGCCGTTTCCGACATCCAATAATACAAGAATTGCTCGTTTAAAGATATAGGATTACTACTCGCACTTGGCCCATTATTAGTAAGGGCAAGTAGACAAGACCAAAAAGATATCTAACGTTGTGCGTTCGAGCAATTTGATGTTGGTTTTGAACACGTTTGATTCATGCAAAAAAATTTGATTCTTGCAAAAAAGTTTGGTTGTAGGTAAAAACACATTTGATGTGTTTTTACGAATGATTTATGTCATTAGAGTAGATTTTTAGATGCGTTTCGTTACACTCTGAATGTGATATTAGTTAAAATTGCGAAATTATTGAATGCGTTTCCATTTACCTCGGTTTACATTTACCTACATTGATCCTATAGGCCTTAACACGTTCCGGGGTTATTTGTACCTATATATACTTGCATCAGAGAAAAAGAAATACTCAAGATCTTATGGGGCAAAATAGACATCGAAAAGTTCTGATTTAAATAACGTGCGGGGGTTTTCCAAGTAGAATCTTGAAGATAAAAGAACCTATGAAACAAGATATTTTCTCTACCAATGAAAACTATCAGGCGATCTCTTTGAGAAAATCTGTCTAGACGTTGGTAAACGCTTAGTAGAAACCTGTATTGAAATTTTACCACAATTTTACGCTAAATTGGCTGGAATTTTCCTATGTGAAACGTTACAGACATAAAGCACCGATTTTTTTAACTTTAATTAGGTACATATTATGTACCTAATTAAAGTAAAAAAAATCCTACCTTAAACTTACATAGATTGACTAATCAAAAAGTTAATTTTGTGTTTTGTGTGTAATCAAAAAAATTATTAATGAATTACGTAAGAATTTCAACTGTTATTTATTAGTTTTAGTTTTCTGCACTCCTTCTTAATGAAAATTCTTCTGAATGAAACACTTCTTACTCCTCTATAGATATGCTCTTATTTAATTGGTTTAAAACACAAATATTTTTTTAGTACCTACGATTAAAAGCAAGACGTGAGTTTATAGTTCAATTGCCAAATTTCAGTATATTTCTCCTTACGAGATATTTTAAAAGTTATGTAATAATTTTTCATATTGTGTCGGTGCGAATTAAATAAATAAATAAACATTTATTTGAAAAAAAAAACTCAAATTATAACGTTCGTTGGACTCCTGACCCCTATACTAGGAAAGCCCGTGTCTTAGGGGCCAGTGCCTTCCATTCGTTGACATGAACATTTCTGAACATAGATTATTTTAAATTAATAATTAGCTATAAACTAGAAAATTTAAGTTTATAAAATCAAAAATGAAAGATCAAATGGTATGAAGCCTAAGTACAACGAATAAATAATTCTTATAAATGTTTTAAAATTTTATCGAAAGCGATGCAAAACCTTGCAAACATCTTTAAAAAAACATGGCACTATTGCTAGAACTGCAAATATACATTAACTCAAGAGTCCGGTTACCTACGATGTTTCCATACATTCGTAATACCAAAATCATTTGTAATTCGTGCATATCTCGATCATGTTGTGCTCCTAGATTCGGTCATGTTGGAGCAAAGATTAATACCTACTATATGAACCCGAATAGCACCACAACACGATCGAAATATGCACGAATTTCAAATGATTTGGTATTACAAATGTATAGAGACATCGTAGGTATGCGGATTCTTAAAGGTAGAACTTTAATGTTTTCCCTTATAAGTTGTAGGTAAAAAGTCGGGAGCTGGCAGTAATTATCATGATAAGTGGTCCGGCGCTAATATATTTCCTCCAGGGCTTTTAATTAGGCAGGGCCATTGTTTCACGCTTTGTTGCACGGAATGAGCGTTATTTTACAAGTGAAAAAGGTTAACGAACTCCCACTAAATATTGCTCGGGAGACGTTTTTAGCGAGCGAACTTTCGAAAACTATTAAAGTTTTCGAGACGTTAGACTATTAGACCACCAAATCATACATGCAAAATATAGGTTGAAATAAGGGAAAGCTAACTGCTATGGACGACCGAATGGCGTAGCGGTAGCGAACTTGCCTTCTGCGTCGAAGGTCGTGGAATTATCCATCTCTGCCCACATTCAAGTTTTTTTTCAGGTTTTTCACAAATCCCTCAGTAGAAGTGGATTTTACTGTGCTAAAATGTCGCCTATACATTCATCCTATTTACGAAGTTTTTACCAGGAGCCTCTTGTTTAAAATGCATAAAAATATAAATATAAAAATATATATCAATGACATTACACACATTGCAATCTAGTCCCAAAGTAAGCGATAGCTTGTGTAATGGGTACTGGTCACTGGATAACTGATAAGTATAAATACATATTAGTATTCAATATTCATAAATATAATTTTATTATATTGAAAAACACCAAGACACTTGAAAATATTCATATTCATCTCACAAACATTTTCCAGTTGTGGGAATCGAACCCACGTCCTCCGACGCAGACGACAGGATCGCTACCGGTACGTTATTGTATGTTTTTAAATTATTATGTAATCAACGACCGTTTTCACCAACACTTTAAGAGTCCACTGACCCACGATGTCTCCCATACAAACGTAATACCAAAATCATTTGTAATTCGTGCAAATTTCGATCATGTTGTGGTGTTATTCGGGTTCATATAGTAATAATCTATGCTCCTGGCCATATCTGGTTCCGAAATACTTTTGTTAAACGAAATTGTAAACGAATTTAGTTTTGCTTATTTTTATGTCAAAGAGGACATGTTTTCTGCTTATTTGTTTTGTAATAAAAACAACACTATCTCACGTCGCATTAGTTTAGGAGCACAGTTTTTACTGTCCATATAAAGAAAAACACTAGTTAATAAAGAAAGTTACAAGTTTTCATTCATAATTTTTGGTATTACGGAACTCGACCAAAGTTATAAAAATTTTGATCAAAATTGATTATTATTTCGTTGCAAAGAAGTATTTCCGAACCAAATATGGCCAGGAGCATAGATTATTACTATATGCTTCCGAATAACACCACAACATAATCGAAATATGCAAGAATTACAAATAATTTAGTATTTTGAATGTATGGAGAAAACGTAGGTCAGTGCATTCTTAAGAAACGCCTATGCCGATAGGTGACAGTTTTCACTCACAACAACTGTCCCCTAAGGACTTAGGCGTTTCTTAAAGTGTTAGTGAAAACGGTCGTAAAAGTACCAAAACATTGCAATGTCAACACAATGAACTTCTTAATTCACATAAGCGCCTCTGCTTATTTTAAACCCAATGTGGCTTGACCTTTGAAGCAACAAAGAGCTTTAATTGAACCCTTTTAGCGTCCCGGCAAGCTGGCTAGGTAATAACTTAGATAAACATTCTACCTTTGCCACGTGCCTGCCTGTGTAAAGAAAAGCTTTAGTAAACTCACAGGCTTAGTGGTTGAAATATTTTATATTCTTATTTTAGAAATATTCTATTAGCAGGACAGATTAATTTGTTTTGCTATAATCCGCCAATTGAGTTGAGATTTTATTAATCAGTGTAGGAAAAACGTATTCAACTTTATCGTAATCGTTTACAAGTTCTGCCCGGTGATTGGTTCCCTGATTTACGTCAGCCAATCGGTGGGAAATTTGTGGACGATTACGATAACGATGAATACGTTTTTCTTTTGCAATCACACCCCATTTCTGCAGTCACTCGTCATATTATGAATTTTTTTTGGGATCGTCACAGCAAGATTTCGATCGCTCAAAATGGAACGAAACTTTTAAAAATGTATAAGGAAGACAGTTGCCTGCTCGGAAATCATGTGATCAATTAAATCATTCTTATACATTTTAAAATTAAAAATCCTTTTAATATTGAACCATGCCATATATTTTAAGACCTATATATATTAGTTTTCTTTTATCAATACACTCTGTATTGATAAAGCTAAAACTCCCAATGACCCTATGATAGGTCTCAGTATAGGGTTTTAAAAAAACTAAAATCTCTAACTATATAGGTCGCAGGCAGCTAGTGGTAATAAAATGTAATTCTTGCTGAAGCGAATTAATGGACGAGTTAAATGTCTGTATAAATTATTATTATCGCCTACATTATCACTGGGACGCTAAAAGGGTTGAACGTCTTTAAAATATCCAGCTGAAGGCATAATTTAGATAAATTATGGAAGGTAGACTTCAGACTGCTGAGCGTTCCCTGTAGATTTTTGTAGATAGAATTCCCTGGACAGCTTAATACTAATTCTCAATTATTGTCATCGTATAAGTATGATATGACGATAATTAGATACAACGTACCTAGCATTTGCTAAGGAAGGATTTTCCCTAATTATACAGGCATCGAATAATCATACGCCTAAAATGGAATAATTGCGTCATTTTGGAAAAAAACTGTTGTGCTATTCTGCAAAACAGCGACGAGCGTACATCTATGCATCTATGAATTTGTCAGTTGTAATAGAGTACAATTTTGCTTCCCATATTCGGGTTGCCAGCTGTCTGGCAGCTATTTCATTTTGTAGCACAGCTGATACTCTTACAACGCTGGCATATTAACTAAACATAGCTGTTTTAGCTAACGCAAAAACTGGCTTTCAAATGAAAAAACCGCATTAGAATCGGTTCATCCGTTTGAGACCTACGATGCCAAAGACGGACATCAACTTCAAACTTAGCACACTCCTCTTTTTGCGTCGGGGATTAAAGATAGAAGTTATGGGTTAGTACAGTTTTTTGTACGAATTTCGAGTCGGACATACGAATCGACAATCGAATCCTTCTATACATATACAGCCAGCGCCATCTACGGACGTGTCTCTACATGTGTGCGAGGCCGCTATCCCTTCCAACGGGCCTCCAGCGAGAAAGCGAGGCCTTAGCCTCTTATCGGAGCTAAAAGAGCAACACCGGGGGAACAAGGCTCCCCTGCGACACATTGCCGGGGTAAAGAGGCATGCGTCGAGGCCCGTACCTTGTCCCCATGGAGAAGACCACGCGACAAACGCCATTCAATTGAAGTATAAGGATTAAAGACGAGTCGTATATTTTCAAGTTTGATAAATAGGTAACGAAATCCTGACTAAGTGTAGGGGATGCAATTTAGAAGCCACGCGAATATTGCGCCGCTTGAAAGCGGATCCGTGAAAAACCACACGACTGTGCCAATATCTTACAAGTTACAACTTGTGATGTACGTTCATAATAAGCAACATACTTATTTTAATAAACCTACAAGCCCTAAGAGTGATGATGAAAAAAAATACATAAATTGGCGCTACTGATATGAGAGGTGTACATAATTCGGTAATATGACACTCCTCATTATCGAATTAATTACTTTTGTTGGGCTTGTATTTTTTTGTGATAAATTAAAAAATAATCGAGTGTGACAGACGGACGGACGGAAGGACGAACGGAGAAAGTCTCACCATAAGGGTATATTCTTACCATTTAGGTATGGAACCATTGAGTTATTAACTAAGGAGTTGGGGTCAGCGCTAAAAAGTGTCCGAAGTTAATGACATACAAAACGCTAAAAGACATACAATCGCACTTCAGTCTCGTGTTTGAAAATTAGGCCGTATAGTAATGGTTAAAGACATAATTATACTTTCCTTATCTTCATTAACATGACAATTAGTTAGATTACTTGGTAGTACGTGGATTGTGGGGCCATTCGAACACTAAAGTTGAGAAAAAATAAATTTTTCAACCAAATTAAATAAAAATTCAACATATTTTTAATTTCTGTGCCATCTATACACTACTCATCCTGGCAACACTGGTCGGACGCCATTTCATTAGTGTTTTAGTGCTCGGCCGTTCAACACAGTTTTATTAAACTAGTATTTAAATTAAGTGAAAATAATGCCAAAGCGCATTATAAATATAGTGTTTATTGGTATTCATTACGAAAATCAAAGAATCTGGAAAGAGGAATCAAAATAAGACGGATGCAGTGTAAAAACCTCATACCTACGGAGATGTCAATGAAAAGGTAGATCAATGATAATATTGTTTCTTAGAATCCAGAATTCTTCAGTGTTGGGTACACTTCATTTAGAGGGTGTGACCTTCACAACGATATACATTGAGGATAGCTGATAGGGTTATCGCCTTTGTATTTATCATTACAAAAGAAACAATATAATTATGTACATTCTTCAGTGTTGGGTACACTTCATTTAGAGGGTGTGACCTTCACAACAACATACATTGAGGATAGCTGATAGGGTTATCGCCTTTGTATTTATCATCTGAAAAGAAAAAATATACAAATGTACATGCTTCAGTGTGGGTTCTTCAAGATAACATTCATTGAGGGTACTTGGAAGGACTATCGCCTATGACCTAATTATAACGATAATGAAAGAACCGATATACATTCAAGGTAATTTTTTTGAACTACCCCCTTTGTTTTAATCATTGCGAAGGATGACGTGTTTTCATGTTAGAAACATCTACCTACAAGTTTTAAGCAGAGGTAATAAAACCTACATAAAGGAGTTTAGACCTTATCTAGAAGAGGCTTTGCCGCGAAAGGTTTTTTCGCGAAATCATTGACGTGTTAGTGAGATACAAGGAGCCGAAGGCGATTCGCCCGAGTCGAGAGTTCGGCGAAATGCACGCGATTTACCCGCGTATTTTAAATTTGAACGATGCTTGTT
This sequence comes from Coenonympha glycerion, assembly GCA_963855885.1. Taxonomy (NCBI): domain Eukaryota; kingdom Metazoa; phylum Arthropoda; class Insecta; order Lepidoptera; family Nymphalidae; genus Coenonympha; species Coenonympha glycerion. The sequence continues at coordinate 2,784,218 of OY979646.1, forward strand.
AACGCAATGTTCGGCTGTCGGCAACTGTGTCGGCAGCATTCTATATAATCACGCATGTGTCATGATGATATTGTATGCCAGTATTTTGCAAATAGAAACTATTATTTCTATGTACCTACTACGTGTTGATGATGGAAGGATTATTATCAATCATCACGCGGCGTTGGAATGCAATCAAGATAAAAACGGATTGTATAAACTATTTCAATGTACCTTTTTAACATGTAAAGACAAATAACAGGTAAGGGATGTGAAAAATACCCACAGAACAAGTAGATGTAAAGCTGCATTACCAAAGATTACGAATAGACATCGTTCTTTCGCTAATATCATCATATCAATAACCATAAGCACCAACTTGCGATTAATGATTTGCATACGTCATTACATAATAAATTCTTACTACTTATTTACTTACTTGCAAGTTGAAACATGTACCTACGAGTTCGTCTGACATCATAAAACTTGTAAATTAATTAACAAATTAATTGATTTATTAGACTCTCACATGATTCAAGAGATGATGAGTGCATAATTCAAGTCTTTTGTTTTTAGGGTTCATATTAAAATGGCAAAAATAGAACCCATATTTTGCTTGGAATAATTAATTATTAAAAATAAGATTCTATCATCTATGTTATTACATGTTACATGTACCAAAGTAATGATTTCTGTCCAACAAATTTACCGATGGCATAAAATAAAATGACTAAGGATGAAAATGACTTATAATATTATGCCAAGACGATACAACTATACTTAATTCTTCGCCTTCACTAGTAATGACGAGGAAATTTTTTGACGTTTTGTTTTTTTCTTCAGGACAGAACTTTCTTAATTTTCCTAAAAGATACTTTCTTGTCCATATGGATTTAATGTCGTCGCCGGAGGATAAAGTCGGGAGTAGCAAGAAGACCAGCATCTGCAGTGCAATAGTCATGCAAGTAGGTACTTATAGAGCTCATCATCAGCCGTCGTGTTACGTCGACTGCTTCTCATGGAGTACCATGTGCAGTGTGCAATCTTAGATCTCGCGCGGGCTTATAGTAAGACTGTCCCCACGAGCATCTAGGTAAGTAAGACATACCTCTATATTGTTAATTCAAGAGTTAATGTCTGAAGGCACATTGTGTAAAAATATGCAATGAAATGTTAAGTACAATTGGGTACCTATTTGATTGATGAAATATTTTTTTTTTGTACATTACAAGAAAAATAAACAACATAAATAAAGTACAACTAATTAGTGTACAGAATTGGCAGCGTTTTGTTCGCTACACAGTTATCTCTACCAGACAACCAATAATTATATGTATCAGCCAGTTTATAGCAGAAACTTTTTGTTTCTTATTCAGTAGATTTTAAGGATACCTATATGGTGACTATAATATATTTATTAATGAATATAATAGCCCTCAATTCGAGAACATACGGTAGAATTTTCTTATTACAAATATAATGAGACCAAAAATGCCGATTTGATTTTTTTTTGTATTTTGGTATTTAATATTTCACTTATCAAAAGAATACACAAAACACTTTTGAGTACTTAATAAATATTCACGTGTATATTTTACAGAAGAAATTAAATTAAGAAAGGTACATTACTAATGTATCTTCTAATTTACTATATTGTAATTTACATTTACAAAGTAGTTTCTTCCATAAAGACATTTCGAGGATAAAAAATATTTTCATAATATATAATATTTTTTAAATTAATAAAATAGAGTCAATAATATACGATTGCTATGTGAACATTTTTAAATGGTTTAGAATTACAGCTGAAATTCATCGCAAGCTCAATCAATTTTATTAGAGCTTACATAATATTTGCTTATTTTATTTTTGTGTGATACCAGTCAATGTCAAACTACTGGATAGATGAGAGAATAAACTTTATCATCGCATTTGTTTGTTTATTCAAATGTAAAAAGGAACATCCTGTTTTATCACAGGCGTAAAGGGCTATTTTCGCGCATAGATTCATTTTTAAAATGGATCTATTTTTAAGATGGGGACATAGTTAATATGTTATAGAGCAGATTCGAGCAGAGGTACCTATTTATGTAGGCGAATCTGCTAGATTTTTAAAAGTTAACGAAGTAGCAGACGCAAGAAATTGCAAGAAGCCCGATATTGTACCTACGGGAAATTTCTGATTACTTTTTTATTTTCAATACAATAAAACTCAAAAAATTAGTTTATATGATGAATGGAGTCATTCAGAAGATTGCATTAAAATACTTTGTATTTAAATATTTATTTATCCAAAGGTCCTTCTTAGAAATACCTACAATTTTTATTAAAAAAAAAAAAAAAAAAAGAAAAAAGCTCATTCTAATATTTGTAATTAAATGACAATGACAATGAGATAAATAATGGCTGCTAAAAGGCGACATTACATAATATAATTTCAAACATAAAAAAAAAAAAAAAGAAAGATTTTTTTTGTAATAATGGGAATAATCCTTAGTTGAATAGACCAAGAAGGCCCAAATATTAAAGCATATATCTCCCTCCAGATTTAATATGTTTTTTTTTTTGGATCATTTCTTATAATTATAGCATCCAATGACATGCACAGAATATTGCACCATAGCAGCTGTAGCCCGTAATATACTATCTATAAACAGTATAAGTTATTTAAAAGTAAAACAGAAACATGTTTGTTTATATAACCTGTATTGGATATTTCCAATTCTTATATTTAAAGTTTTATAATTGTAAGGTTTTACGCAAGATTCAGTAATAGACCAATGTTTCAAAAATAGCCATAGCAAATGGGTTAACTGAATTGTTTAAGAGCTTATACTGACTTCACCTTATTAGGTTACTAACAATGCTACGTATGTTATAATACTATTATTTTGGTATAAAAATTTAAGTGGAACTCTTCATCGCGCATAAGCTTGATTTGCAAGCGCTTTTGATAAGTTTGTGAATTGTAAATAGTTATTCAATGGCGATAACTATTTGACGTTTTATATAACGTTATTCTTTTAAATATAACTATGCTCAATTATTATTGATCCCAATTTTTTGATTAAATTGTTTTGTTAATACATATTAAACTAAATAAGTTTGAATAAATAAAACTTACTCATATAAAGCAGCTTATACTCTTAAGACTACATATAAACCAGTTTATTCATAATAATTAATAATGAATGAAACAAATAAGTTTTTGAAGAAGTTAACTAATGATATAAATATCATTAATATATTTATTAAATATGATAAAATACAAATATCATTAAGTTTCATTTTTTCAGTAACAGACATTGTTCGATCAGTTATTACAAGCGATCCAAACTGCTAGACAGTTAAAAAAAAAAAAAAAAATCCTGTTTTGTTTGCTGTATCTTATTTTTAAAAAATGTGACTATCAGTCAACCATTTCATTGAAATGTCTGTCTAACTTAAATCGAAATTTTAGTTATTTTCTTTTGATTTAAGTTATAATAACCATTTGTTTGTTATAACATATTGCCAAGTAAGTTAATACGTTAACACGTTATTTGACATGTTGACTTAAAAAACTTTTATTACCCTTATTGGTTTTTTGTTTCGCTTAAAATTAAGCGATTGTGCTTGTTGATTAATATATCAATAATAACTACCATATTTCTTTTTAATTACAAATGTCACATCTCTCAATATCTACCAAGTAATCTAACTAATTGTCATGTTAATGAAGATAAGGAAAGTATAATTGATGATTAAACGAACTTACCATAAGTGAAGTTCTATCATAATTATACGACTCCTTATCTGAAATTAACATGACCTCCCTCCCACCCATTTAAAATACCCAAGTGTGAATTTGTAATTAAAAAATATGTATGTATATACATATATACTCTAAACTAAATGAAATGGCGTCCGACCAGTGTTGCCAGGATGAGTAGTGTATAGATGGCACAGAAATTAAAAATATGTTGAATTTTTATTTAATTTGGTTGAAAAATTTATTTTTTCTCAACTTTAGTGTTCGAATGGCCCCACAATCCACGTACTACCAAGTAATCTAACTAATTGTCATGTTAATTTCAGATAAGGAGTCGTATAATTATGATAGAACTTCACTTATGGTAAGTTCGTTTAATCATCAATTATGTTTTAGGTTGTTCATAAAAATACTCATGTACCCTCGTTTATATAGGTTTTCTCGGGACACTTTTTTCAATAATTTTGTATTACACCCCTCATCCATATACCTATGTATGGAACCCTAAAAATGATTAAAGTGATTTTCAATAAGTATAAAAGAGGAAGAAGGGGAGGGGGAGATGAAGACCTTCTCAAAAATATCTGCATTAACTGAAAAAAAAGCTGCACCCGATTGAAATGAAATTTTGAAAAAATATTCTAATATTCTAACAATACATCTATCATAAAATTGCATGGTTAGCGAAGTGAGATTGTTCTAAATCCAAAGTGGCGCATATCCCAAGATGCCGGACTAGATATTTTTGTGTATCTACCTACTCTTGTTAAATTAAAGAATTGATAATTTAAAAAATAGGTCGAAAATTTAAAAGGCTGTGCTGGGTTAGTGTTGTAAAGGGCAGTAAAAGTATTTGTTAAGAGGCACTTATAAACTGAACTTTACAAACTTGTGTTTTTTTCTGTTTTAAAAGAAGCAAAGATATTTGAATTGCACATTGCAGATGTTAAAAAAGAAACATACATAATTACATGCATACATTCATGGATTTTTGGGCAGTTGTGTAAAAAAACAAATACCGCAACATGAGATAACATGACGCAGGAACGAATGCAAATGAAATAAGTATTTTTCAATACAGTTGTATGGTATGGCGCACTTTCAGAGGCTGTCATTAGTATTCGAAAGTTAAATCTTACGCACAGGCATCTTACTTTTTCGTGGTCGTAACTTACTTTTACAAGCTCGATCATTACTTTTGCAAAACGTTTGATACCAAGGAGTTTTCATTGTACAATAAAATGGGATGAACATTGGGATGGGATGGACACAGGAGGAATTTTTTTTTCGTTTTCTTTTATCTTTTACCTTTTATCTTTTATCTCTAATCTTTAATCTTTTATCTTTTTATTTTTTATCTTTTATCTTTTTATCTTTTTATCTTGTATATTTTTATCTTTTATCTTTTCATCTTTTTATTTTTATCTTTTATCTTTTCGATTGCGAATTCATCTTTTATCTTTTATCTTTTGATCTTTTTATCTTTTTATCTTTTTTCTTTTTATCTTTTATCTTTTATCTTTTATCTTTTATCTTTTATCTTTTATCTTTTATCTTTTATCTTTTATCTTTTATCTTTTATCTTTTATCTTTTATCTTTTATCTTTTATCTTTTATCTTTTATCTTTTATCTTTTATCTTTTATCTTTTATCTTTTATCTTTTATCTTTTATCTTTTATCTTTTATCTTTTATCTTTTATCTTTTATCTTTTATCTTTTATCTTTTATCTTTTATCTTTTATCTTTTATCTTTTATCTTTTATCTTTTATCTTTTATCTTTTATCTTTTATCTTTTATCTTTTATCTTTTATCTTTTATCTTTTATCTTTTATCTTTTATCTTTTATCTTTTATCTTTTATCTTTTATCTTTTATCTTTTCATCTTTTATCTTTTCGATTGCGAATTCGAAGTCGCCTTCGATTTCGATCTTCGATATTTTATTTAAGGTAAAAACCAAACAAGATGTAAATTGGCCCCCAAAATCTTGAGCAAACATATTATCTCTTTGATTTGTTTTTTACTAATTCTCACAACTGTATTGAAAAACGTCGTGTGATACACGGGTGTATAGGTTTTTGCAAACTCGTGACATTAAAAACCCTCGCCTTCGGCTCGGGCTTGTTAATGACAGCTCGTTTGCAAAAACCTACTTTCCACCCTTGTATCACAATGTACTATTCCATTATCCATTACTGACACTGAATTCCCGTCGAAGTAATAAAATGCACGTTTATTCCGTTACAAATTCAAGCAAAACGGATTCGCGTTGTACATTTTCTAAGAGCACTCGTCTGTACAATCATCTACACAATACTTAGTTCGGAGCGATGCGATGCGGAGTATAAAATAGTTCAGACTACGGCGCTGCACACAGACGACTGCTTTACTTGAGAACCGCTCCGTTCATGAACCGCCACGTTCACAAACGGAGCGGTTCTGAATAAAAATGTGATGAAATGAAAATGAGATGAAATTAAATGGGAAATGAAAACACGGTTTATTTCATATAGGGAAATTGGTTATTTCATTTTGGCTTAATTTACAGGCACTATAGTCAGAAGGTACTTGTACTTATCAGTAGTGACAACTACTCGTATTTGACTAAGTACTTAAAACTAAGTTTACGAGGATTCATACGCGCCCTGAACAAAGAAACATCAATTTCGATGTTTCATCCTACAAACACCGAGTAGCTTTATATGAAGTTGTGATATTTACGGACATTATGGTGTTATTTATTTATTTAAATAAATAAATAAATGTGCCATCAAAGTGGCGCATGACCTCGTTGGCTGAAAATCATGGCACGAGGCTTTTGTTCAGCAGTGTACGTCCGCCGGCTGAAACGAACGAACCTATACTACTTTTTCTCTGAAGAAATAATCTCTTGGAAAAATAAATAAATTTTAGGTATAAATTAATATGAACTTTGATAAATATATGTGTAATAAAATTACAAAAGAAAAAACATTTAATTAGTTTACACAAAATGTCAGTATTTATACTCTTAATTGACATAATTATAATAATGTCTTATCTTCTATCTAGATAAATCTACAATCAACATTTTCAACATATATGTTGAGCGAAATATACTCATATACCTAATATGATCTCTAAAATCGCTCTTTAGTGTGGAATGTAACCCCTACACGTGTCATAAATGGCTCGTATAGTGACGCTCACGTTATATTTATATTATAGTGACTTGCCGTATGTCTGTACGTTATCTTTTATGTTGGATTATTCTTATACCATTCTAGATTTAGAAATATTTTCCTTAGCGATCTAGCTTCGCTAAAGCTAAATCAAACGTTCGCTTGACTTAGGACGAGTACTTATTATATTTTAAGGTTAGGTATGTAGGTACCCATTACATCAACTTCTGATCAGAACTATTGTTCGCAATGGTATCACAATAATATCACAATGCCTTTAAAGGCTTTCTGGGTACAAATTTGAGCGAAGCCAAATTAAGAAATATCTGTCTCTTGTTCTACCCGTGGTAGGGTGGTCGTAGTTATGGGTTGTAATGTTAAATTTAAATCTGTCACTGCAACTAGGGGATTCACAGTTGAACAAGCTATTAAAGCCTCTACTTGAGAGTCTGTGTATAAATAAAGGGAGATTTGCACCTACAATGTTTTGTTGAACTTTTTATTGTAAAAGACGACTCCAGCGCTATATTTCTAGGGTGTCAATTTCTACTAGTATCATACGAATTGCGCCTTTGGTTGTTGATGTACATTTCTCAGCACCTACATAAATTAACTTTATTATTTATGCCATTCGGGAATACTTTTGCTGAAATGCTCACTTTTATCCAATAAAATAGTTATGATTAATTTATTACCATTTTAATTTGAGGATACTGTTACTATCCCAAAAACTTTTGTCTGAATCCTAAAATGTGTTTATTTGTTTATAACAATAACCTTTTGTGACAAAAAATTTAAAAAATGTCAATCTTTCAAAATTATAATGAAGCTTACGCGCTCCTGATGCTTATTTCGGGTGATCACGAGGTTAATTTGAAATAGGTAAACGTGATACTTATTGTGAATAATGTATTGTTCAACAGAATTATGAGTAGCACCATTATAATTAAAGGAAACCTGTGTACAAAAGAGGAACGACAAAATGTGGTATCAAGTTTTCTCATTAATCAAAACCAAGATATTCTAGGAAAGAAATAGTGTTTTTTTTTAAGAACTTTGTTTTGACACTAGGAATTAGTTCTTCATATCCGGAATTTCACTTAACATACGAGTATAAAAAGTTATTTTCTTTTCAATTTGTTTTTTTATTTTTTTGTGAGCCCGTAATAATTATAGTAATATAATTTCAGTTACAAAATTAGCCTCGAATTTCTACATCTGGTGGTTGAATAGAAAGTAGAAGAATGCTACGTGCCTAGGTATCAAAATGGGAAACGGCTCCATCTGGAATTATTTAGACGTTCAGGTTTGCGCAGCTGGCGACTGGCGTAGAGAGCAGTTTAATATTCAAATGTAGAGATAGCCTGTCTGCTGGAGAAGCGGCATAATTGTTATTTGCTTTGGTATTAAGAGGTTAGCGTCACTAGCAAATGCAGGGGGTATAATCTATTGTTATCTTTCTAACAATTTTAATCTATTATTGGACATCCGAACTACAGCGTGGCCTTTCTGTTGGTGACAAAATGAGCATTTTTGGCACCGAAAATCTGGCGATATTTTTTCGCGTCGTCCGCCCTGTCCAGGGTACTTATATGTCTATTGGAAACACGCACCATAGACCATAGACTTGTCACCTTATAAAATCTGTTTTTATGGTTCTATACGAAAATTTTAAAAGTTGAACCCTTATGGTGAGACTTTCTCCGTCCGTCTGTCCGTCACACACGCAATATCGGATATAATTGATAAGTAGGGATTAATGTATATTTTACAGGAAAAATAAAATCACTCTGTCTAGTTTAATTTTTTTGGTAATAACATTGAACCTCAAAAAAACAAAGATGGTCCGCTTTCGACGAAAGAATCCAGGATTTTTCACTCAAGAACTTCCAAAATCTCGACTTGGCAAAAAAAAATATGGCAATGCCGATTCGGAGTAAGGATTTATTAAAAACTCCATTTCTACGGTGATTAAAATGCAGGTAAATGAAGATACAGCCGAATGTTATCGTACTAACTTTGAGTGGCTAAAATTCGGCTGAAGCGGTTTCTATTTTCTTTCATTCACTTAAAAGTTTCATTATTATTATTTTTCGATTGTTTCATCTAAAAACATGTCAGCCATTTTGTTTAGTAGGTACCCGCCCCGTGTTATCGTTCACTTGGAAACCTATTAGCCCGGTTCGCTGCATCCATACCACAACTATTTTTCTACTTAATTAATTTCTCTATTACAGACTTTTATTACTTTATAGCTCCAGGACTATTTAATTTATGAAACTAGCGTTTAATAAATTGTCTTTTTTAAAACGCCCGCTACAGACTCAGTTTTCTTTTTTTAACACTTCACAAATTAGTACTTGACTGCAATGGTAAATGATAATGTTGCCATAAATCTCATCGTACTTAATTTTATCTTTTTTAACTTTTTTAACAGTAAACTATAATATAGTGACTGTGATCACACCTGATGGAAAGTGATGATACAGTCCATAGATTAGTCAATAGATGGAGCGCTTGCCTGGGAGATGCCTATTCAGTATTCACTCTTGATTTGAAGGCGCCCAAGTTGTATGTAGTGGGAAAGGCAGTAGGCCTGGTAGAGTAGTCCAGACATTTGTAGTGCGTATCAGGAACGCGGAATCAAACCACTTCGTATAAATCATAATCATACTTCATTCAAAATATTTGCCATATAGAATACATAATAGAGTTTCGCTCGGTACTTTTACAGCTACTCACTAATAGATGGCAGCAGGATTCATTTTTTTAAATTGCTTTTACTGCAATATTTTTACTTTTCACCAATAGATGGCAGAGTTATATTTTTTTGACAAATACAATATTTTCCAAAAAATTAATCCCAGCTAGATCGATTTATCGCCCCCAAAACCACCTGTATACTCATGAGAATCGTTCGAACCGTTTTCGAGATTCAGATTATATAGAAATATATATGTATATAGAATCTCGGAAACGAAATCTTCTCAGTTCAGGGCGCGTTGGAACACTCGTAAACTTAGTTTTTTAGTCGTTAAATAGTTATCACTATTAATAAGCATATGTACCTACTTAATTACTTATTTTTATCTACTGACATTTCATAAGTGCTAACAAGTAATGGCCCATATGAAATAAATTATTTGAATCTATATATACAAGAATTGCTCGTTTAAAGGTATGGGATTATATTCTATTAGAATTATGCACCTGCAGGGTAAATGCAGAATGTCAAAGTTTGCGGCGGAAACTTTATACCCGAGTCAGAATACGTAAGTCAGGAGTCATGGATGAAAACATCTTCCAACTTTGGCGCGAGCAGCTCCATCTGTCGTTTGAAAGTTTTATCACCTATATCCCCTACTTTAAGTGATGGTTCTATTTTAATAGATATAATATAGTCAATGTGGGTAAATGTAAACAAAGGTAAATGTAAACGTAGAGTGCAACGAAACGCATCTATATAGTCTATTTGTCTGCAATAGACTTTAGATGCGTTTTGTTACACTCTAAAACTGATATTAATTAAAACTACGAAATTATTGAATGCGTTTCCATTTACCTTTTTTTTGACACTTATTCACCCACATTGACCTAATGCATTTGTTGATCTATGCTTGTTGCGGCAACGGGAGGCAATTCCCACTGTCATCGGCAATATAAAAGCACCAAGCTACTTGTAAATATTTTGTTAAACTTGATACGATTCATTAGTTTTTCAAAATTTTGTTTATTATTTAATAGGACGAAGTTAAGAATACGATATATGACAGTAAATAGTAAAGATCTAAACAAAAAAAGGCGTGTGGCACTCGGAGACTGCCGCGGTAAAGCTATTGCATAGATTTTAAAGTAATTTTTAGTTTTGCCATCAATCGAAAAGTAGAACTTTTGGCTAAAGTTCAAAAGTTCTGCTATTTTTTGATAGATGGCAAACTAAAAACTAAAAAGTTGTGGAGTTGCGCTCCTTGCTTTCATGCTAGCCCAGTACCAAAAGCTCTTTAGGAGTGCCAGGCTATTTTCGTTACGAAATTTCTGGATTCGGTTTGCACCGTCAAAGCCCGCGCTATGCAATAGCTTAATAATGAACACTTTTCTAATGGCCGCACTAGCTTAATGGACACGGTAGAGCACGGGCGGCGGGTGCTCACGTAGGTACTCGGTTGCAACGCTCACCTGCGCTCAGAAATTCATCGGTTACTTAACCGCAACCTCAAATTAATCCATGTTGCCGGTAAATAATGTCTGGTGCGCGACATGACATATTCCGGTGGGGCGTTACCCCTACCATGAGACACCAATCTATTCTTCTCGTTACCTAAACCGAGCCTTATGACTCGGTCGAAAGCACTCTATTATACTGGGACGCTGGATCTCAGACTGTCAACGTAAAAATGAAGGCACTTGATTTTTGCCATTTTGGCGCTGATTATTGCGTTAGCTGTACTAAAAATAAAATGAAATGACATTCAAAACTACGGTCATTTGCAAATTTCATATACCATGGAACTTCGAGGAGGGCGCTTCAAATAGGTACAATAATGAACTGCCAATTCTATGGAATGTTGGATCCACTTTACAAGTACAATAATAGATATTAGTGGTCTAAATTGTCTAGGTTGTTCGGTCTAGGCCCTAGGGTGTCTACGAACACGACATTCATCCCATTTAAAGGAATCGTAATGAATCGATGTAAAAGGATGTCTCGACACCGGAACATCCTCAGGAGATGTTGACCTCACAATGCGAGATCGTAGTACAATTTCCCGTTTCACTCGCTCAAATTTAGCCGAGATTGCGATCTGCAAGTACTACTAACTTGTAGATGGTAAAGAATATAAAAAAATGAATATTTCTCCACGATTAAAATTCCCCATATTCATTATTAGTATTTCACCATAGGCCTATACAGAGATTGAAAATCTACAGTCTACCGCTAAGTAGTTTTACATCGAGAGGAAAGTGCTAACATAGTAGTGGTCATCCCATTCTAACGTCACCAACAGTGAGAAGGGTGAGTCGACACACGTCTGTGGCACGTCGGAGCGCGAGCAATAAAACATTACCTTAATTAAAGACTGCCGGCGCCAGGATTGCGCCTTGATTGATGCCACTTGGCAAGATGAACCCCGAAAAATTACATGCTTTACTGAGGAATGTCGTTAACATCAAGGCTGGTTATTATTATGAGTGTAATTAACATCTTCTTCTTCTCGCCCAGACATGACCTGTGCCTATGTAGGGGTTTTTCAATGACGAAACACGCTACGCTAAGAGGACGGGAAATATGTGACGTCTGTTGAAGCCAAAAATATCTTAAATATGGCGTCGCGCGTCATACATTCCTGTACCGCTGACAGCACATACCGCTGTCGGTCGTATACATTAGGGCCATTTTACAGTTTTGACAAATTAAAAATCAGGCTTCAGGGCGGAGCCTAAAAATGTATGCGTGACGTCTTGGTGCTGATTCCTTAATATGTTTAATCTATGGGTTTCTTAGACAACTCCTGAAAGCAAACCCTACCTCAACAGACTTCCTAGCAAGGTAGTAACTATCATGTAATAAGCTAAGGCTATAAACAAGAGCAATTGTTAAAAGTTTAAGGAATTCTTTACTTATAAAGTTATGTTCTTAAATATTAAACCTATAATGATTGATCGTAAAATTTATATTACGGTACTCGAGTTTGTCATTCATTTATGGAAATATAATACAAAATTATTCATCCCCTTAGAGTCCCCTTCTGTTTTTAAACCACTCAAATTTTATATAACCATTTTTGTTAACTAATCGCTACTCAAAAATTCATGCTTTCTTTGTTGGAAGCTGTGGTTGGAAGTTTGACGGAATTTGAGAGCTCAATTGAAAGCTTGATAAAATTTCATTAAGGTGTTGCGGCCCTACCAGCCCGCGAAATTCAAATTTTATTTCGTTTTTCGCAAAAATTAGACTAACTACACATTGTAGATTTATGGCAATGCATTTTGCGGGCCTACTTTTTATGCATCTACATGTTTTTAATAAAAACTTTGCTCGAAAGTTCCCACTCATCTCATATTGGTTCCCGAAAGATATTTTTTGCAGATTTCGAGCTATCGGGAACCAATATGAAGTAAATGAGTATTGTTGAGCAGAGTTTTTATTAAAAACATGTAGATGCATAAATTCAGTGCCCGCAAAACACATTGCCATTAGCCTTCGATGTATAATTAGCCCACTATGAGCGAAACACTAAATAAAATTTGAATTTTCGCGCCCGGATGGTACCCATCGCCCTTAAGTTCCTACAGTTTGAAATCTATGTTAGGTTCGCAAACTAATATAATGTCACCAGCTGACCCTGCGAACGTGGTTTTGACATATAAACTAATACTCACTTAAGGGTATGAACATTAAACAGTAGGTACCTACCGAATATACACAAGAAATCGGCCGAGTCGTTTCGAAGAAGTTTTGTTAAAAATACTGTCGTATCGGAGAACTTTTGTTACACTCACGAGAATTTTAGGCATTAGACTAGCTTACCGGGCAAACGTTGTTTTGCTATTTAGGGGTATATGAAAAAAAAAAAGATTCCAACGAATTGAGAACCGCCTCCTTTTTTTGAAGTCGGTTAAAAATAGCTAACAACCTACCTCAGACCTACTGACAAAATTGATCAGTCAGTTTTGGAGATTTGTTACGAACACTTTGATACGAGACTTTTATATATTTGTTAAAATCTGTGATATTAGATACTGTTGTCTTTTCTCACTAGATGAACGTAAGCTTTTTGAGCGTTCGCTGATATGCGGGGTTTAAAATAACCAGCAGTGCTATTCTACAAAATGTCCATCTCTGAAACAGCTGTCAGACAGCTGCCAAGCCGAAGATGCCATGCAAAATTGTACTCTATTACAACTGACGAATTCATAGATGCATAGATGTACGCTCGTCGCTGCTTTAAGTATTTTTGCAGAATAGCACGGCTGGTCTGAGATTTTCTCTCCGTGCAGGCGCTTAAAATTTTCCGGCTACTGAAGGAAGAAAGAGAAAGTTACATAGCCATTTTTCCCTCATATTATAATAAAAGTAATGATCTGTAGCTAACTGCAACCTGTTAAGCTATATGCACCTCGTTCCGTCCCAGAGACCAAAAGATGTAACATTGTACGGCTTCACCGTGACAAAGAATACACTTAAGCTAATTCTTGTGCAAAATAGATTGAAACAAATAAATAAACCATTTCATTTCATTTCCATACAAGTTATGTTAAATTTCTATCTCCAGACCATGGATAGATTGAATATTGGGGACCGCCATAAAAGGTAGTTTACTGTCGGATCATAATACCCCTGTATCGCCAGGGGATAGTTCTAAAAAGTCTTAGCCGCAGCGAACGTGTGGCAACAGATGTGACAAAATTGCATATACGCAATAGTTAATTATAATAAAGCGTAAATCAAAACTAAATATACAGCCGCCGCAATGATAATATTCCATGCGGTGGCTGAAAATTATTGCAGGCTTAAAACAAACGGCGCAAGCGTGGATAATTTCGGATAATAATAATTTTTAACAACAACCTTGCTGGGCTTTTAGTCCGCTTTAGTAATAACCGTTGAGTCCGTGGCTCCACGAAATACTCTTTATTTTTTACTACTTATAATTATTGATGATAATGCTCCAGTTAGTTTATACTTCGAAGTCATAAGAGCTAAAGGGCTCTGGTCAGGGTAATGTACTGAAGGCATTTTTGATGTTAATAATTTTACAAATTTTTAATACATTTTCTCAAAAAATAATCCATGTGTTTAGAGTGCGGAAAGTTCATCTTTTCTGCTCTAGTACTCTTTTTGTTTCCAGTTAACATAAAAATGTATGGAGGTTTATAATCAAAAAGTTTTCTGTGCAATATTTTGTACGAAATTACTATTTGTAGCGTGAATACTTTAAAATACATGACATATTTAGAAAAAAATTCAATTATTTCCTTTCGTTGTTTTATTTATTTTTCGAATATTAAATACGAGATAAATACAACAGCCCTTGACCCCAAAAGTGCGGCAAAAACACATTGCCGCGCACCATAAAAATTTCAAATTGACACACTCACGGAGCTGTCGTAGTTAGGTAGGGCTCTATCTAGTCGGAGCGCGAGCGACGATCTATCATAAATTTACGACGAATATATTAAAAATGTCTTTAAATGCTTGTGCAGAACTGATGTTTTCATTCGTTTCCATTGTCGACCAGCGCCTTTGGCTTGGGTCAAAGAAATGGGCCGTGAAGAAATGACATACTTTCCGCACTTGTATCAATATGTACTATTTTACGTATAAAATTAAATAATGTACGAAAACATGTTATGCGTAGGCGGTACGGTTGCAGACTATTTAAGTTTCATTTGTTTAACTAAAGGCATTCAACAGAAGAAATCCGAAAAAAAGAAGAAGAGAGAAAAATCCAAAAAGATGTCCTAGATCCTAGATATCGTTTCGTGAAAGGTGTAGATAAATTAATCGCAATTACATTAATGGAGTCTCTTTTTAGTTACAAAGTCAATTTTAAAGAGACGAACCGTAACGTTCACATAAAACAGAACTTGTTGATAACTCCGATTAAAAAAAATGCGCATAATTGAAATTTCCACTCGTTTCCATTGTCGACCAATGCCTTTGGCTAGGGTCAACAAAATGGGCCGTGAAGAAAGGACATACTTTCCGCACTTGTGTCAATACTATAATATTTCATATAGGAATTAACCAATATATGAAAACATGTTATTCGTAGAGGGTACAGTTGCAACTTGCAGACTATTTTAGTTTCGTTTGTTTACATAGACAGTCGACAGAAGAAATTGAAAGGAAAACTATGTCCCTGATATCTCGTCTCGTGAAAGGTGTAGATAAACTAATCGCAATCACATTAATGCAGTCTCTTTTTAGTTACAAAGTCAATTTTAAAGAGACGAACCGTAACGTTCACATAAAACAGAACTTGTTGATAACTCCGATTAAAAAAAATGCGCATAATTGAAATTTCCACTCGTTTCCATTGTCGACCAATGCCTTTGGCTAGGGTCAACAAAATGGGCCGTGAAGAAATGACATACTTTCCGCACTTGTGTCAATACTATAATATTTCATATAGGAATTAACCAATATATGAAAACATGTTATTCGTAGAGGGTACAGTTGCAACTTGCAGACTATTTTAGTTTCGTTTGTTTACATAGACAGTCGACAGAAGAAATTGAAAAGAAAACTATGTCCCTGATATCTCGTCTCGTGAAAGGTGTAGATAATCTAGAAATAAACTAATCGAAATCATTTTAATGGAGTCTCTTTTTAGTTACAAAGTCAATTTTAAAGAGACGAACCGTAACGTTCACATAAAACAGAACTTGTTGATAACTCCGAGTAAAAAAAGCCCTCGTAAAGGCAACTTTAACTCGCTCTTCAAATTGGATACAAAGTTTCACGTTTTACTTTGCTTTGATATAGAGGGTATAAAATGCCGACTCACGAATATGGCTGCGTCAGGGTTCTATATATATATTTTGTGTGTTTAGATTCTTTAGGTATGTTTACAGATAAAGAGTTGAAGAATTTTCTGTAATTGTGGTAACATTATAATCACAGACTCGGTATAAAATAGTTATATCGTCAGTTGAAATAGGTTATTTTTATTTGTGAAAACTTGTTGTTGGCTTTTCCTAATTTATCTTTTTTCTCTGTTAATTTATTGGAATAGCTGTTAGTTTACGTATAAAATAAAATGAAATAAATAAACACTGATGTGATCGCAGTAGATAGTTTAGATTCAACTTAAATTATGCCAATTTTTATTCCGAAACATAGGAATAAATTTTTCGTCCTCAGACGTGGAGTTCGCCAGACATACTCGTACGTTTGCCTTCACACAAAATAAACCCTCGGCAACTCTCGGCATAATTTAAATCGAGCATATTATCAAATGCACGATTTATATATTGGCTGCATAGTCACTCACACTGTAGGTATGGTGGCTATCCAGCAATCACGGCCATGATTAAAACTTTATAATATGGAGAGGAAGTGCAGAAAGCTAAAATTAATAAAATGCGGTTCAATTTATACAAATTTCATTTGAAATGTGTACTGGTGCTTAGAAATCAGTATATCATTTCTGTTTAAAATACGGTCAAAATTTTCTTATACATTCACATAAAAATAAGATGTAATCAATTAATTATTATGTGGTGAAACTTGTTGTGGCATGTTCTGGGACGGACACCGTTTGAGCTACGTAACCGAAATTACAACTACGCGCGAACTTCGGATAACTCCGGAGTAATTTATTTATTTATTTATTTATTTATTTATTTTCACACCATCTTACACTATCATTACAGATATCCAATGCGATAGTGAAGTTATTATCTAAACATCTATCTTGTTATACTTATTTATACCTACTTATACATGTCTATTTATTTAAACCTAATCTTAACCTACACTACTCCTACTTAGGTATAAGAAATAATCCACATTGCTCTTATTGTGAATTCACTCAAAGAGCAACTAAAAATATCCACGCTCTCTGCAATAAGGTTAAGGGTGCGGAGGGCACGCGTCAGCGGCGCCTTCTGAAGCAAGTTGGTGCGCCCACACGGCACCGCTAGCAACGGCGGCCGGCGTCTCCGCTCCACATACCTCTCCGGTGCACACAGACTGACCTGCGCCAATATGTCTGGATTTGATACCTTCCCTCTTATTACCTTAAAAATATATGTGACGAGGGTAATTTCCCTCCTAACTCTCAGTTCAGTGTATCCAACCATCCCCAGAACAAATAACGTTGGATACATCAATGGATAATATGGATACACTCCATACAACCTCATATATAAAAATCTAACAAACTTGTTTTGTACCCGCTCCAACATAAGACTATATTTAGTTTCATGTGGAGCCCAGATGACCGCATTCCCTTCTAGTTGACTCCTAACCAACGCATTGTACAAAGCAACGATTGCCGTTGTATTAGTAAAACCACGAACTGTACGAAGTATAAAACCCAGATTCCTGTATGCTCTTTTACAGCATTTAATGATGTGGTTACGGAACGTTAGCTGAGCGTTCAATGTAACCCCCAAGTCTCTTACCTCTGTAACTCTCGGTATCTGCACCCCGTCTATGTTATAATTATAAACAATAGGGGCATGCGAACGAGAGAAAGTAATGACTGCACACTTGGATGTGTTAAACACTAAGCTGTTATCCTCACTCCATTTCATCACTCTGTCGATGTCCCTCTGTAGTCTCACACAGTCACTCTCATTGTGTACTGGTAAATAGAGTTTAAGGTCATCCGCAAACAGTAAACATTTGGCCTCTTTGACCATTTTTGGCAAGTCATTTATCATTAAAATAAACTGCATCGGACCCAAATTACTGCCCTGACTTACACCAGACCTCGTAAAATACGGCTTAGACTTATGCCCCCTGTATTCCACATATTGCTGTCTATCCCGCATGTAACTAGCGAAAAAGTGCAGCAAATGTGGGGTGAACCCGAATGCTGCTAACTTTCTGAGCAAGACATCATTATCCACTAAATCAAAAGCTTTTCTAAAGTCGAAGTAAGCAGCATCAGTCTGAACCCCCCCATCAACTGCTGGTACGACACGAGACATACAGCTAAGGAGATTGGTGGTCGTGCTCCTAGCTGGGCGGAAACCGTGTTGTTCCTCCGTTAGCTGTGCGCTTACCTGACAGTATAAGCTAGAGTGAATAGCAGCCTCGAAAACCTTTGCGGGAGTCGACAGAACGGCAACGGGTCTGTATCCGTCCACCTGTGTACCCGATCCCGTCTTCGGTACTGGAACCACTCGAGTTAATTTCCAGGTTTCTGGAAAAACTTTTGCTGCAAGGCATTGGTTATAAATATGAAGCAACGGATACGCTAGCACAGACCGACAATCTCTAAAAATATAAGGGGGTATGCCGTCTGGACCTGCAGATTTCTTAGGCTTAAGCTGTTTCAACGACTTGCTCACTTCCTCTAGAGTCAATCGGTCAAGATGGACACGTGCCGCGCTGTTTTCTCCACCCGCCGCCGCCATCGCTTCACCGACATTTAAATCAGCTCTCTCTGCCCTATAAACCGAATGGAAATAGTTAGCAAATTCCAATGCGCATTCCTCAGCAGTCAGCAACACTCCATTTTTTAAAAATTTTTGCGGACCTCTAGTAACTCTTTTTGATTTTGTGTAATTCCAGAACGACAATGGGTCCTCTTGCATTACGTTTTGAATCCGCTGCTCATACTGTTCACGCGCCCGTGTTAACATGGTTTTTACCGTCGATCTACACTCAGCGAACGCTTCGTAATCCCTCCGTGATTTGCTCACCTTATATCGTCGGTGTAAATCGGCTTTTAATTTTATGTTGCGAATAATTTCAGCCGTGTACCACTCGGGATAAACGTACCTCGGGGTAACGGGACTTCGCTTTTTCTTTGGAACACAGTCATCGATAATACAATTTATGGTATTGTAAAAATAATTTAAACTATCTTCTAAGCTTAACTCATACATCGGAGTCCAGTCAATGGCCGAAATCGCAGAATATAATGACGGGAAGTCAGCTTTATAAAAGTTCCAGCCTGGAGGCGTATCCGCGGTAGCAGCTGAATCCGCGTCACTCGGCCCGCTGCGCCGGCGCGCGCGCAGCGCCAACGACACCTCGAGCGGCGGGTGATGCGCGTCCACCGGCACGAGCGGCACCGCTGCCGCTCGCACGCTCACTCCGCACCCTTCCGAAAACGTAGATAAAACTAGGTCTAAACACCTGTCATTGCAGTTACCTACCTCGTTGCTCTGAGTGAATCCACAATATGCCTGAAAATACTCATAATAATTACTAATGCTCGAAGGACAAGAGTACAAATTAAAATCTCCTAACACTACCACTTCGCAATATTTACTACAAAAGTTTTCTATAATGCTAAATAATGTCATGTACTCATTTTCACTGCTACCGGGCGGTATGTAAGCTACGCATATCAAAAACAAAAACCGCTCGCGCAAGTACACCGTCGCCGCCACTAACTCGAACGCATGCACGTCAACGTCGATCTCACTGCGCACCTGACGTAACTCAAAGCGCGGTGCGGCCACGAGAAACGCGCCACCTTGTTTACGTCCGTCCGCTCGGTCGCATCTAATAATTATAAAACCCGGTGGAACTATCTCCGCGTCATGGATGGAATCATTGCAGCCTGTTTCGGTTACAGCAAACAAATCCGCGTTGGAGGAGGCCACACTTATGTTAAACTCTTCCAGTTTTGTTCGCAGTCCCCGCACGTTCTGATAGTATACTTCTACAGTTTTGTTAGACCTTGTTATCTTTCGAACTTGGGTGATTGGCTGTTCTTCGAAACCACACCCATTCGCAGAATTCCACATTTATAGGCCATATTTCAGGTTGACATAATTGCTCATATCTACTTTCTGGCAACCCTATGCAAAAAGAGGCATAATCTCGCTCTGATTTGTGTTTTATTTTATCAATTCTGATCGGGACGTCCTTTATAATATTCCGAATAAATTTTTCCAAATTTTCAGTTGTAGTATCTTTCTGAAGTCGCCAGACGTGTAAAAATTTCTGTTTTTCTGTCCCTTTTATATCAGATACCTGCGTACTACCTCCTTTTTTTACTTCACTACTTAGATACCTGCTCTTCCTCCTATTGACTAATGACCAAGCTCCGTCACTTTCTGTATTTCCACCTTCATCCAAATTTTTCCTAGAATCCTGAATTCTGTTTGCCACTTCTGTGCCTTGAATTTTTTGTTCGTTAACTAGTACGCCCCCTGAGTTCTTAGCCTTTTCAGCTTTTTTTGTGTCCTGTATATTTTTATTCTGTTTGACAGCGTTTACAAAAGATCGTACTGTTTTCTCCTCAACCGTGTCGCTCCCTGGTTTCGTGGCCCCACAGTTTTGCATCACCAACTGTATATTATTATTTTGCGAAGATCGGTCGATGTCCACATGAAAGGATTCATTGGTTTCCTTGTTCTGTTTTCTAGGAGCTGTTTCGTAACGTTCAATTTTTTCTAGCAATGACATAATTCTCGATTCAAGCAAATCTACTTTGTTAGCTTTATCTAAAACTACCTTCATTGTCTGTTTTATTTCTACCAACTCAGATTCCGCTTTGGAATATTTATCTAAAAGAAGGGCATATTCCCGCTTTTGCTCCTCAAATCGAGATATCATATCTGAGTGAAACTCCCGCATCTCTTCCAGTAGCCGATCTTCCGCTTCAATTCTAGTTTCGTCTAGGACCACTCGCTTACCTCGCTCGGTGTTGACGAAGCAGCTGCTACTTGGAGTAAAGGTCATGTTAAGGGTACCTCCTCGCACCGGTGTATCGGCGTTGTTCCCTTTTGGGACAGATCGCTGGCACTCCGGACATCTCCAACTGGCTTTGTAGTCCTCGGACATTTCCTCAAACTGCTTTGTTGACAAAGCCAAGCATTTGAGGTGATATAATTTCCTACATTTCTCCTGTGTACACTCCATATACAATATATCGTATATCACAGCACTGCATCCATTACATTTAGTACTCATTTTATAATTTTCTATCAGCTTTTACATAAACACGTCCGCACCGCGTCAACGCGCGCGCGAAATTATTATGAGCAACTATGTTCAAAGGGTCGTATCATAGTTAGTGATAGTGCTCCCTTCTCATACGTACTGCGGTCATTTAGAGACAGGTTGAGGGTAATGCCCTTGCAACGTCAGATAAGGAGACAGAGGGCTGTTAATTATTTGTTATCGAAGTTATTACTAGCAGACCCGGCAAACGCCGTTTTGCCATGTAAATTTTTCTCACTGAGAGCACGGAATGCATAATAGTCTTTAACGGTACAAAAAGTTCACTCCGGAAGATGATTTAAAGAAATAGCGACTCTAGCACTGACACAAAAAAGTGCAATTCAGCTCACAATAGGGCGTGACTCCGCTTCTGCTATGCACCTAAAGTTGTTGTCTCTTTCCATCGCGTAACTTTAACTCTTTCGACGTACTGAGGTTGCCTCGTAATCGGGGGGCACGCAGGGCGTGAAATAGACCGTAGAAAAACTAACGCGTGCAACCTATCCGGTACGCGGCGTCCGTCTGAAATCAGTACGTCGAGACGGCTACTTGTAGTTTCTTCGATCACGTGACAAGTGAACATGGTCTGCTGAGGGGTGTGAAAAATAGTCTACCTACTTCCTATTCTTAGATCTACCAAATGCACAAAGGAAAATCATAAAACTCGCTCAAGGCATTACGGAGGAGTTTCGTTACAGACACTGTGACACGAGAAAATAATATTAAAAAAAATTATCTACCGAGGGAAGATAGAGTTACTTGCAACAGTTAGTGTAGATTTGCTTCAAACTCAGCAACGTCATGATCGATATCGATGGTTATGATCCATGAACCTGTTGATTGCATGGGAAGCCTAAACACTTTTGTTCTATTTTCAGTTTATCTTATATTCTTGAACGTGTAATAAAGATTTAAAATAAAATTTCTTGGCCAAAAATTTAATGACGAGGCCACGAACTTTTTAGTCGTAACTCTTTCTGAGCAACAAGAATGAAAACGTCAAAACGTTCCGGCATCCAAACGCCTAAAATGTTAAGTCATTTCCGACGTTAACAATGGAAACAGAGTGACGTCACAATACACAATGCGGTTACCTCACCACGGCACCGCAGTTTTAGGGTTAGTACAGGTATTTGTAAACTGAGTCGATTCGCTTCGAATAAACGGAACGAATTTCTTCATCTATCTACAGCCATCGCCCTAAGCGGACAGCCGCCAAAACCTCAGTTCAAAATGTGTTCACAATCGCTGACCGCGCGAGGCCACCAGACTCACCAGTCCATCAAGCCACAAGCCAAGAAAGTGAGGTCTTAGCCCCTTCCCAGGGCTAAGAGACTAATACCGGGGGAGCGTCGCTCCCGCGCAACACAACGCCCGGGTAAGGAGGTTTTATTGTACCAACACCGTTTTTATGTACCACAGAATCGAAAAATGCCGAAAGAAGTGCGGCATCCTTATGTGTTTGATATCTAGCGTGCTCGAACAAAACGTTCTTCGTCCACGTTTTTGATACGAACCGCTAACGTATGGAACGTGTTCCCAGCCAAGTATAATCTGGGTGCCTTCAGGAGAGAATAGCCATTTTATAGGCAAGCGCGCTCCATCCTAGACCTCATCATTGCTGCCCATCAGTAATTATGATTGTAGTCAAGCGTAAGGCTATCAAATGTAAAAAAAATTGTTCCGTTTATTTGAAGCGAGTCCACTCGAAAGTTATGCAAAACCTTTACTAACCTTACTCTTTGCGGTAACAATGCATTCTAGAATATTTTTCAGTTTCGCTTCAACTTCGCCGCTCAAAAGGCACGGGCGAAAGAATTATTCATCTGTGCGGAATAGTTGCACTGGTATTTTATGGTCAGAATTTATTTGGGAAACCTGTTTGTGGAAACTAAGCATTATTATTTGTTGTTAAGAATATGCATAGGTAGTGACAGATATTTGGTGGGAGTCGATAATGCAAATATATATATTTTTTAATTTTACTTGAAAACGTTTAACTTAGTAACTTCATACTACATACGATATATACTTTATTCTTAATCTTTTTAAGCCAAAGTATCTAAGAGGGCAAGTCATCTATTATAATGTCTACTGTTTAGACTCTAAAACAACAAGGAGTGATAGTTTCTCAGCAAGAAATTATCACTCCTTATTTAATATTTTATCCGGATGCTGGATAAATAAAAGTCCACTAACGAACCGGTTCACCCGCGCGGAAGGTAAACGTTATTGTTCGGATACAACAAACATTGCGTTGCAGAAAGGAAGAGCCGGCCCGGGGCGCCGGACGTGATGGGCGGTCACTTCCGTGCAATTACGCGGTCAAATAACACGGTAATTATTATGCGATTACACGCTGCTTATGATTATTTCAAACTGATCGCGATGGAAAAGGATAGCACTATTTTAAATTAGTTTAGTTTTAAGATTTTGCACAACAGAATCGACCACAATGTCTACTGTTTAGACTCAAAAACAACAAGGAGTGATAGTTTCTCAGCAAGAAATTATCACTCCTTATTTAATATTTTATCCGGATGCTGGATAAATAAAAGTCCACTAACGAGCCGGCTCACCCGCGCGGAAGGTAAACGTTATTGTTCGGATACAACAAACATTGCGTTACACAAAGGAAGAGGCGGCCCGGGGCGCCGGGCGTGAGGGGCGGTCACTTCCGTGCAATTACGCGGTCAAATAACACGGTGATTATTGTGCGATTACACGCTGCTTATGAATTGACCATACAAATAATATGAATTTGTATGGCTGGTAAATAAAAGAATTATTAATTTTATTAAAACAGTAAATGCTTCGCAAATTA
This sequence comes from Coenonympha glycerion, assembly GCA_963855885.1. Lineage (NCBI taxonomy): Eukaryota > Metazoa > Arthropoda > Insecta > Lepidoptera > Nymphalidae > Coenonympha > Coenonympha glycerion. Next base: position 2,808,571 of record OY979646.1, read on the forward strand.
CTGTTTTACAATAGAATATATCTCTAGTACAGGTGCCATCGGGTTCAGATCCCGGGTACGCACCTCTATATCTATCAAACTAAATATAATTTGATTAGCAGTTAAAGAAAATAGCGTAAGAAAACTTGCAGACAGTTTACCACAGCGTTCTCAAAGGTATGTGAAGCTCGCCAACCCACACTTGGCCAGCGTGGTGGGCTGTCAACACACTGTGTGTGTGTCTTACCCCTTTCCCATAATATTCTAACGTGACAAGGCAGATCATAATGTTACAGGGCATATCGGAAAAATGCGTGAAATAATCTACCTTACTAAATATCTACACATTGTTAAGGGTGACTTCAAATTAGCGGCAAAGTCAAGCGCGGCTGTAGCGCTGTAGACGCGCTTCTGTCGCTAGTTTTGAGAATTGTAGTGTTGTACATAGTTTCACGATGGACTCTGACGAAAAAACACTGCTCGATTTGTACAAAAAAATACATGCGCGCAACACTAGTCGATTGATGAAATGACGCGCTTCCGCCGCGCTTCACTTTCTTCGCGCTTCGCCTGTAATTTATAATGTTTATATGTATTTATATAATATATATAGTTTAACAGGATAGATGGTAAATTTTCCCATCCACCCCGATACCAGAGTAAATCACCGGGGTGAATGAGACCAAACCATAAATTGGTGGCACTATAAAAAAGTTTTATTTAAAAAAAAATCTCATCAGCTCTGAATAAGAGCCTATGTTTTATTTTAGTAGTCTATGTTTTTCATAGTTAAACCTTCACTAAGTCTTTACTCAACGCTAATATAAAAGTTGAATCGAGTTAGTCAGACTCGTCTGCCGTTATTTATAAAAGGTGTTTCCAGTTTTATTTGTGGATACTACTTTTTAAAACTGCTGCTTCCAGTAGCATTAATTGAGTTTTATCCGTTATTATATCTCTTCGTATGTTTTATTTATGCAGTTTTGCTTAAAGTAAAGTCATCTTAGCATTTGAATACTATTAGAGAAAGATTTTTATTAAATTAAACATAACTACTTGTGTTATTCTTGTAGTATCTACATACTAACTTCGATTTTTAACTAAGTAGTAACAAACTATGGTATCGAATACTTTTTTATTGCATGATAGGCTTGCACTTGCAATCATATTTGATGGAAAGCATTGATAATGTATATACTCGTAGGTTGGAGAGAACTTGCCTAAAACATTTCACTTTTTTCTTGATGGCACCCTGATTAAACCTGATTGGCTGGAGACACGGAGGCTGGTAGAGCGTTCCACATCTTAGCGGTTCCTTCCAGAAGCGAAGAAGGAAAACTGGAAAGTTTGATAAATGTCGAAAATATTACAAGGATGATATGGTTGTATACTTTTTACGAATACTTTCTGTGTTGTAATAATAGAAATTTGAGGGCAAAAGGTTTCACTATAATTGAATGCATCTATGTGTTAAAAAGTTATTCCAATAATAAAAAAACCGGCCAAGTGCGAGTCGGACTCGCGCACCAAGGGTTCCATACCATAAAAGAAGTTAAACATTAAAAGAATCACTTTGGTTCATCAATTTACGAGTAAAATTTACATGTAGGTTCTTTTGTTGGCAAACCGCAAACATAACTTTGTTTTTGCCGGTTTATTGTTATTATCAAAAAAAGTATAATAGTCAGATCGTTGATTTTATTTTTCCTGTAAAATATACGTTTACTTTTATTGATAATAATTATTTAAGATTTTTCGATTGGTAAACTTCGAAGATAAGAAGGGGGGAACGGTATTTTTTTCGACAGTTTGCCCAATAAATCGAAAACTATCAGGCATAGAAATAAATAAAAATCGGTTTTAGAATACACAAGTAACGCCCTTTCATATGATACCCTACTCAATATTGTTATCTCATTTTGCAAACTTGACGACCCGGTTTTCCCCCTTTTTAAATAAAAATAAAATAAATTTTCAATTTTTTATGATTGCAATAACGTCGCGCTGCAATTACCTACAACTATTCCAAATTTCAGGTCGATAGCTTTAATAGTTACTCAATTGTTACTCAAATAATCGAGTGTGACAGACGGACGGACGGACGGACGGAGAAAGTCTCACCATAAGGGTTCCATTGTTACCATTTATTCAACGTTTAAAGCGATTCACTTAAATTCAAAGAACAGTATTACAGTAGGTAACTTACAAACCACTTAACTTTCCCCTTTAGCTGAGCTATCAAATTAGTTCAAACGTATCTAAAACTATTAAATAAAAATGCTGCATCAGTAAAAAATAATATAATAAAATAAGTTTCTAAATTCCCGAGCTCAGCAGGGCTGTAACGTAAATATATATTTTCGCGTAAGATACAATCTGCAATTACGATTTCAACAATTTCGTTGGAACCAACATACAAACATAATGGGGCGTCGCGACCGCACGTTTGTAAAAATGTAAATTTTATAGCCCGGACTGAACCCTGCCGGTATAAATATTTGAACTAAACCAGGCTGCAAACGGAGCATGCGCAAAGAGACACTAAATTGTTATAATTTGACAATGTAGCGTAATTCGGGCTTCGTTTTATTGTTTATACATAACAAGTTGATACCTACTTCACTGCAATCTCCACAAGGGTTAAAAGAAAATGTTATGGTACTGGAAATACTATAGGGGAAGGTTTATGTCAGTAGCTCCTAATGATTGCTACACAGCATCGCACTGGAACGGTTAATCGCTTAACGGTGACTGGTGCTTCTTTACCGGTAGAGTGATAACAAACCAGGGTCAAAGCCTCCTACCAGACCTAAATAAAATTCCAAACCGCGTGCTGAGATTCGTACCCGGGATCTCCCGCCATAATCCAAGCACGTTGTCAACTGTATTAGGGAGGTTTTCATCAAATCCTCATCTTATAGATGTTATTTTTCAATTTGTAACCAAAGTCATTCTAATGTAGGATGCAGGAGTAACAAACATCTAGATTGTAACCAATCTCAACATATTATTAATATAAAATTGGTATATGGTTCTTTTTCTCATTCCCATGTACCTAAGTCCTCACTTGAAAAGGGTATAGGTACTTCTAACGACTTCTATGTTAACAATATTTTATATAAGAAAAGTTTTCAGAAAAGTTTATTTGTTACGCTTCGGTGTAACTAGCCGCCTCCCATGTGCATTTACATCACTGTCCACGAAACGTGCCTCCTTATGCGTCGTTAATCTTGTTTATTATACTATTTATTATCTCACAACGGCTCCCGGCCGGCTCCGTCCAAGACGAGAAATTTAAAATTAAACTGCCATTGTTTTGCAAGGTAAAAACAGCTGCATTGAGATACTTTTGTTCCTTATTATTTCACTCTATAACATTAGGTAGTTTTCCTTTCCTGATTTTCATTTTATTCTTATTGATTTTGAATTGCAAATTAAAACTATAAAGACAATTATAACAACAGTACAGTTGGAAAGGAATAGATAGCAATAGTCTATATTAAACAGGGTTAAATAAAAAAAATATATCACAACACTCTCGGACTAAAGTTCCTTTCATTAAAACCCACACTTTTGTTCTACAACTTTTCAAAATTCAATAAAGTATTATACAAATAAAATAATTCGGTATCTCTAATGTGTCACTTTCTTGTACAATATACATGCGAGTGCAGGATTAGTGACCTATCACCACAGAAAGATATTCTTTAACACTGTTATATCACTACTAGACAAGGCCACAGAATACTCGTACCATTAAAGTACCAAGAGCTACAGGATAACGGACGACTAGAATGATAAACATTGATCATTAAATATTGTACAATATATCAAATTACAAAGGAAGTAAATTTTAGTGAACTATGCTCTAAGAGTTTTTTTTACACTATACAAGTTAGTACTTGACTGCAATCTCACCTGATGCATCACCACTTACCTAAGTGGTGATGCAGCCGAAAACGTTAACGTACTAACTTGGAAGGGGTAAGTAAAGTCACCCCAACGGTATCGCACCGGAACGCTAAATCGCTTGGCGGCACGTCTATGCTGGTAGGGTGGTAAGTAGCCACGGCCGAATCCTCCCACCAGACCAAACCTGAGTCAATTTATATAGAAATTATAAAATTCCAAAGTGGGCCCCGTGGCGGGAATCGAACCGGCGACCTCCCACTCGAATCCGAGCGCGCGCCCCCTGCGCTAGGGAGGTCGTCAAAAGGTAGGTTTCTGGTATCTACTTTTTGCCTGAAAACTGCGGCATGGTTTACCGATCCATTTTCAGGCAGGTTGTTGCAACCAAGCCAATGTTGTGCGGATTTGAAATCATTTCTGTATTAAATTTTATAAAGCTAAAATTTTCCACGTCATTAACCCTCGAATGAGTACATCGTTAGTAGTTGATTTAGTGTTATTAAGCTGTCACTCGCCGCGGGCCCGAGAGACCGAACAATATCATCGATTAACGGTCAGCTATTTGTGAAGCTTTAGCCCACCCCCGATAGTTTCCAAGTTAATATTATCGAGTTATTAGTTTCAAACAAAACTTTGAAATATTATCAACGTCGGTGGAAGTGAGGCTAATACCTAACTAGCGGGTTACCGTGACTGTTTGTAAGTAAAGCTAATGGTTACGCCACCCTCAAAGACTTCTATAAGTTCAGACGTTAGCTATGTTACTTTATCTATTCTACTTCTATAATAGCTATTGGACTGAAATAAAAAATTGCCTGACCAGATGAGAGAGAGACGTGAGTACGTGAGATCAATTTTTGTTTTTCCTTTTCTATAAAATTGTCTAACGCACCTAAAAAAGTCTTTACTTCAAAATGTATAGAAATGATAATTATAATATCAGAAGATTCTTGATGAAACATAACATAAAGGATCAGCATTTAGTGACATCACGCATGTACGTTTAGGCTCCGCCCTGAAGCATCCTTTTTACTTGGTAACAACTGTAAAATAGCACTAATACATATTATAAGCGAAACATTATGTGCTATCAGCGGTACCGATAAATTGCAGATCCTTCTTTCCAAGCTATGGAACTAGCTAGGCAACAGTGTTCCCTCAAAACTATAACATGTGGTTATTCATAGGGCGGATAAACAAATTTGTTAAGGGCCGGCAACGCATTTGCAGTTCCTCTAGTGCTGCAAATATCCATAGACGGCGGTCATTGCTTACCATCAGGTGACCCGCCCGCTCGTTTGCTCGCGTTGACTGTTAAAATAAACTTAAATCGTATCACATTAGAAGTAACTTCAATACCAGTATCTAAGCTTCACGCTTCACCCGTTCCTATCTTTAAACACAAATATATTTCACAGATAGCCACAGTTTTTCCATCGCCCATTGTCTGTTACGTACCGCTAAACTTTTACTGGAATTTACTTGGAAACTGCAACAAAAGTATAGTGAAGCGTTCAATGTTTTACGTAAAACTATCCTCTTAGTTCTTCTTTTGCAGGTTACTGAGCGCTATTTAGAAATTCTAAATCTATTCTTTGTATTTTTTTAAAGCGTTTGAAACACAGATTATGTTTTAAACTGGAGTTTTTAGGGATATTTTGTTCCTAACGCAAATGTAATATTTGTTGTCTGAAATAAGTAAATAAATAAATTAATTAAAATATTAAGTTGCAAAAAATTTTAAGATGCGGAACTATTTTGTTGTACAGAATTTAATATTTTTCATGGCAACTACACCTTTTCTAAGATCACCTGTCTACCATTTGTATTCCTTGTAAGCCTTCAAGAGAAGGTTTCTCATGACGTATTTTAGCGGGAAACATTTATGTTATTTCCAAGATAAAAAGTATGGCTCTATTATATTATATGAGAAAATTTCCAACCCACTTCAATATAACTTTCAGAGATTGATTCATCAGCAATGGCGGACGATATTTTTTCGACATTATCCCCAATTAAGCCAAGTAAAATTAAATAAGTAAAAGTAAGTAAATTAAATTAAGTCAAGCATAGAATGAAATACAAAACTGTTTTACGATTCACAGGCAACGCTCATAATTGTTATATCACATTGAAATTTTGACGCCCTTGTTTCCCCCCCTTTTAATTAAAAGGGGGAACCATTTTTTATGATAGCAATGATGTTAAGAAACTGTTACCTCCAACCTTGTCAATATAGAATTTTATCATATTTTATTGAGTTTTATCATATTTTATTTTGAATTTCATGTCAAAAACTCAGTTACTGAAACAGGGGAACACACAGATAGATGACAAAGTGATCCTAAAAGGATTCTGTTTTCTTTCCTATTAAGGTACGGAACTAAAAAACAAAAAAAACAAATAAATCCGTTAGATTTATAAATCAATACATTGGCTTAGAACGCGTATAATGGATGAAAACTTCGGGCCAAAGTATTCATATTGAATAGCAGCCAATTCAAATGGGCAAACCAATGCGAAGGCTGCCTCTTCGCCAATTTTACGACTCACTACGATTGTGGCATTCAATCCAACTTCGCCGTTCGATATTTCAGGTCAACTTATATTTTATGAGAGGCGCTGCTTCTGTATTCACATTTGTAACTAAAATCAACCTGAAAGAGATGAGTTTTTAAATCCATTTGTATGGATGCTTTTTCTTTTATTGCAGTGTGAAAGTTTATACTGTTTTCACGTTTGGAATTTTGATTATTTTGATGTTTGTTACTAATTTACGCCACAACCACTGAACTGGGTTTCGTTACCCATGTAAAATGGAGACTTTACAGGGTGGACTTTTGAGATCACACTCGCTAGCCAGGAGGTTTATCTATGAACGACATAGAAACCAGTCGATCGCTCATTGGGCTGGCGTATAGCTCGTCAAGGGTGCTATTTGACTCTAAAATAATTACCTTTCAAACATAATTCTTAATTCATAATTCTTAAAGAAAAGGAAAAAGTTAGAAGGAAGTTCAAAAAGTACAAGAATCCTCGCGATAAATTAGAATACGATTTGTTGAGTGAGCGCGCAGAAAGATTGACTGCTAAATGTTTTTCGGATTATAAGATCGGTGCAGAAAAATCCATTTTAAGGAACCCTAAAAAGTTCTGGTCTTATATGAAAGCACAGCGAGGTGGCCGTTCAAGTATTCCATCAGAGATGATGCTACATAGCATGAAGGCAAGCGGTGGTAAGGAGGTAGCTAATTTGTTTGCAAGTCATTTCTCTTCTGTCTTCACAATTAGTGGTGCATCCTGTTCTTCTCAATCCAACATTGACTGTGGTAATTCCGATATTCCATACAATTTATTATCCTCCATTAAAGTCCAAGAAAAGGATGTTTTAAAGTGCCTTAAGTCTATCAACTCCTGCAAAGGAGCAGGTCCCGATGGAATCCCACCAATTTTTATAAAGAAGACCGCTTCCGCACTGGCTTTTCCTTTAAAAACGATATTTAACAGATCTCTTGCCTTAGGAGAGTTCCCTGTTCTCTGGAAATCTGCTAATGTAGTCCCAATATTTAAAAAAGGAGACAAGTCTGATGTTAGAAACTATCGTCCTGTCTCAATATTATCTGCCCTAGCCAAATTATTTGAGTCCATGATTTGCCCCTTTTTGAACTGGCACTCAAAAACCTTTTTAAATGATGCTCAGCACGGATTTCGTAGAAACAAATCAACTGTTTCTAACCTCATGACGTATATCCACGATATCTCAAGAGCCGTAGACTCTCGCGTGCAGGTAGATGCTCTTTATACCGATTTTAGCAGTGCTTTTGACAAAGTGGATCACAATGTGATATTAAGGAAGCTTAAACACTATGGTGTTCACGGCACGCTGTGGAAGTGGTTCAAATCATATTTAAGCAACCGGGTCATGAACGTTGTGGTTGCGGGATACAACTCAGATCCAGTTGAGCCTTCGTCTGGTGTGCCTCAGGGTTCCCACTTAGGCCCAATTCTGTTCTTGATTTTTATAAACGATATAACCCTAAATATCAAATCTAGTAACTACTCTCTCTTCGCGGACGATTTAAAAATTTATAAAGAGATAAGATCACTTGACGACTCCTTAAGATTACAGGCTGACCTTTACGGTATTATGGATTGGTGCAGAAATAACAATATGGCGTTGAACCCTAGTAAATGTTTTCACATAAAGTTTACCAGGAATAGGCGCATCATCCCCTCCGCCTACACTCTAGGTCCAGATGTCCTAATACAAGAGGTGAATGTTATTAAAGACCTTGGAGTTCTTATAGACTCTAAGCTCAGTTTTAGAGAACATATTGACCACATTGTTAAGAAGACACATAAAATATCCGGCTTTATTAAAAGGCAATGCAACACCTTCAACAACATCAGTACGATGAAACTACTGTATAATACGATGATTCGCAGTTTGTTGGAGTACGCTTCATCAATATGGAATCCACAATATAAAATTCACATTGATAGAATAGAGAGGGTGCAACGCAAGTTCACGAAATTTCTGGCCTATCGGGATCAAACGTGCCCTTACCGAGCTGATTATAGTGCGAGACTGAACCACTTCCACATGCATACCCTTAGCGATCGTCGCTGCACTGCCGATATGTCATTCTTACATAAGCTTGTTAATGGAAACTTGGACGCGCCTACCTTGTTGCAAGCTTTATCTTTTTGTGCTGTATTAAAGAAACCAAGGATAATAACAAGGAAAACCTTCTGCGTCGCTAGATTCAAAACTAATTTAGCTAGGAACTCCTCATTAATTCGATTGAACCGCACTTATAACGATCTCGTGCGTTGTAACGGTGATTTAGACATCTTCTCCCAAAGCCTTAAGTGCTTCAAAAGAGTGGCCCTTTCCACCGTCTCGACCTTGAGGGAGGATCTGACCAGTAGCTAGTTTGTATTTGTAGTAGCCTATTTTGATTATTTATTATTATCATTAAGTTTTTTTTTTTTTTTTTTATGTTAGGAAATCATTTTTGTCTTCATTATGTTATTAGTTCTTACCGTTCTTATATTTTTATCATTTTTTTTTTGGTTGTAGTAGTTTTTAATTTAATTCGAGCACAATTATTTGTAAACGCTGTGCGCAGTTCTAAATGTCTACCCACGCTGTCTGGTGCCTTTTGTATTCTATATTTTCAATGTTTCGTGTATGTGACGTTATTGTGCCTTAATAAATAAATAAAATAAAATAAAATTAAAATAATATTTCACAACCGAATCCTTTAATCGGAAAATGGTGTTTTTGAAACCCCTAAGTATTTAAATACGGGGTGTATTTCTTGTCTATACTATAGAATATATGAGAAAAAAAATCAACTTAATACGTACTAGGTACTCTAAAAAATTTTTTATTTCACCATTTTGTTGGCGTGAAATACGCAATGTCAAATTACATATTTCTAGTACTGATAGTCTCTGAGCTAATCCACGGACGGACGAACGGATAGACATTGTACACAGACGGACGGACATGGCGAAACTGCCCGTATAAGAGTGCCTCGTTTACCTACTATAAGAAAACAAAACAAAATAATTCATGGTTATTAAAAGCACATCTAGACGGAAGTCGTTATAAATCTTCCATTACAAAAAATGCAAATTTCCAGCACCATGAAAATTCAAAATATCGAAATCTCGCGAAGCACAAACTAGAGATGTAAATATTCATTTTGAGTGGAAGCCAATACAAATGCACAATTCAGCTCTGCGGTGCGTTTTGTTAGCGCTTGCCAACTCTGCGATTGACCGCGGAATTCTCGCGTCCAAAAATCTCGTCTTCGCTATTTGAAATGTGGTTTTTGTTGGAATTCGATTCACCCTCATTCATTCACCCTGAAAAAGGTGTTCAAATAAACTCCGAAAAGAACGTGTTGTGTTATGTACCTAAACTGAACATCTTTATCTAAATATATAAAAGAAGATACTGACTGACTCACTGACATATCAACGCACAGCCCAAACCGCTGGGTCTAGAGACTCCAAATTTGGCACACATGTTCCTTGTGAGGTCTAGGGGTGCACTAAGAAAGGATTTTTCAAAATTCACCCTCTAAGGGGGTGAAACGGGGGTCCGAAGTTTGGATTTTATCAAGTTAAAATACGTCTTCACACCGCAACTACTGAACCGATTTGGCTAAAATTCGGAATGGAGGTAGATTATATCTTGGATTACCACATAGGCTACTTTTCATCCCGCAAAAATTCATGGTTCCCGTGGGATTAGTTAAAAACCGAAATTCATGTGGAAAAAAATCTTCACGGCGCAAATACAAAACCGATTTGGCTGAAATACGGAAAGAAGATAGATTTTATCCTGGATTAATACATAGGCTACTTTTCATCCCGAAAAAATCCATGGTTTCCGCGGGAATACTGAAAAACTGATTCACGTGGGAAAAATACTACTTTACGCTGTAATTACTGAACTGATATGACTGAAATTCGGAAAGGAGATAGATTTTATCCTGAATTAATACATAGGCTACTTTTTATCCCGGAAAAATTCATGGTTTCCGCGGGAAAACTGAAAAACTGATATTCACGCGGGAAAAATACTACTTTATGCTGTAATTACTGAACTGATATGACTGAAATTCGGAAAGGAGATAGATTTTATCCTGGATTAATACAAAGGCTACTTTTCATCCCGGAAAATTTTATGGCTTCTCTGATCATAGTGAAAAACAGAAATCCACGCAGGGAAAATATTCGGTCACGGCACAACTACTGAACCGATGCGGCTCAAATTTGGAGCGGAGATAAATTATTGTATCCCGAAAAAATTCAAAGTTCCCGTGGGATTAGTTAAAAACTGAAATTCACGCGGAAAATATTTTTCACGCCGCAACTACTGAATCGATTTGGCTGAAATTTGGAATGGAGATAGTTTATGTCCTGAATTAATACCTAGGCTACCTTTTATCCCGGAAAATAATCATGGTTTCTATGTTGGAAGTGAAAAACAGATACCGACGGGGGAAAAATATTCCTTCACGCCTTACATACTGAATTGATTTGGCTGAAATGCGGAATGACGTTAGATTATATCCTGGATTAATACAAAGGCTACTTTTTATCACGGAAAATCCGTGGTTTCCGCGGGAAAACAGAAAAACAGATATTCACGCGGGGATAGGTTTTATCCTGGATTAATAAATACATAGGCTAATTTTTATACCGGGAAAATCCATGGTTTATAGTTAGAAATCAGATATTCATGCGGGAGAAATACTCCTTATTTTTGGCTGAAAGTTGGAATGAAGATAGATTTCGTACTAAATTAACACAAAGGCTTTTAGCCCGGAAAAATCAATGGTTCCCGTGGGAATAGGGAAAACTAAAATTTACGCGTGCGAAGCCGCGGGTATCTGCTAGTTTTTCACATAATATTCGTAAAAATAAGCAAAACTAAATTCGTTTACAATTCCGTTTAACAAAAGTATTTCGGAACCAAATAAGTAACGTAACGTAACTGTATGTATAACGAACCATAGAAACTATAGAAACTAGTGATCACCACTGCAAGTGACCGCTGAAAGTCCATTTCAGAATAAAAGCTTATAAATCTTGTTGATCTGGCACTTCACATCAAATACGATGTGGTCTGAAAATTCATTTCACCCGCAGAATGGAGAAATTCAAACGAAGCGACCCCCGCGGGTGGAATTCTTCGCTGAAATAACCCGATTTGTCTTGACTCACTTCGTATGGGCAATTGATTAGTATCAATTCGTTCACATATTGATTCAACTAGTTACGAGCGTTGTGGATTTTTACTCTCTTCGAACTGCTTATCTGTATCTTTTGAATCACTGCTTTTTGTTTTTAAGCCATCGTTAGGTACTTACATAGTTTTAAAACTGGTCATGTGCAAGATGGAGCGCGTTTACCTATAGAAGGTGCCTATTCAATTTTTTTAGGATTATGTACCAAAAGTGTAAAAATCGAGTTTTCGCCATCCCTCCGTCCGTCTGTCATTAGGCTGTATCTCTTAAACCGTGATAGTTGAAATTTGCACAGATGTTCTATTTCCTTTGCCGCTACAGTAACAAATACTAGAAAATAGGATATAATGAAGATTAAATGGGGCTCCCATACAACAATCGTGATATTTTGTTCGTTTTTCGTCTATGATCCTGTAGAACCATTCACCTACTATTATATTATTATTATACTACCTATATAGCAGTAGGTATATATACCATCTGGATTATCATTTCGCTACGTTTTGTAGATAATGGTACGGAACCCGAGATGTGCGAGCCTGATTCGCACTTGGCCGAATTTTTCTTAGCTGGTTGTAATATATGGGAAAAAATATTTCAGGAGAGCATTCCAAATCCTAGCCATGCGTATTAGACAGTTACAAGAAAGGAGTTTGTTGTTGGAGATGCAAAATTGCGTCTGTTTGCTTTTAAAAAAACATTCAGTAGAAAAAAATATGCAAAATATGAAAAACTAAATTCATGGAAACTGGAAGGGGACACCCGGATTTGAACCGGGGACCTATCGATCTGCAGTCGATTGCTCTACCACTGAGCTATATCCCCATATGTGGAAACTTTCCAAATTAAGGTAATATAGATTTTACAAATAAAGGTACAATACCTATTAATCCTATTAACTGTTATTGACATTAGGAAACAAATACTATTTGACTCCTCCATATAGATTTAAAACTGCTTTTTAGCATAGTATTTAAAGAAGATTTTCAGATGTTGGCTTAGAAAAGATGGAGACGGAGTGCAGAAAAAGTCTTGCACTTCCAACAGTTTGATCTCATCTTAGTAACAATTCCATCGTGTTTTCCGCTAGCTCTAGCTAGTAAAAGCTCTGAGTTTGTTAAAATACTATTTGACTCCTCCATATAGATTTAAAACTGCTTTTTAGCATAGTATAAAGAGGATTTTCAGATGTTGGCTTAGAAAATATGGAGACGGAGTGCAGAAAAAGTCTTGCACTTCCAACAGTTTGATATCATCTTAGTAACAATTCCATCGTGTTTTCCGGCTAACATTAAAAGCTCTGAGTTTTCTAAACTTAACAAGGCGAATCTCAGTAAAAATTAGCACTATGCCTAAGTGAGCGGGGGCTCTCACACGGATTTAACGTCCACTAATACCGTAGTCTGCGAGTTGAAACACAATTTGTATGCGGGGCCGGGGGCTGACGATTTAAAAAACGTGACGCCGGGACGTGAACGGGTCGAGACTCTGTCACATAGTACACCCACTGCTGTAAGGAGTATGGCAGATTATTACATCATGTTAATTTTTTGTAACGTATCGTCTGTACGTAAATTATCATGTTCCTATCATGTTCCATTATATTAAAATGTAGTGGTTGAGAACTCTGCACTTGAAATTATAGACGAGTACATGCCTGAAAGTTGGGACATGTTGTCCAGCTAGGAAGGTCCGATTTCGACAAAGAGGTGAACCGCTGAATCCGGCGGTTCACCTCTTTGTTCGGTTAGTCAGCATTTGGGAAGCTTGGTAATGTCTTCTCGTCCAATATATCAGTGCCTGAAGACTAAGGTCTTAGAACAGTGCGTGTAGCCAGTGATAACCTATGGATCCGAGACATGGTCGTTTACTATGGGCCTCATAAGAAGGCTCAGGTCCCAGAGTCACTCAGCGGGCGATGGAGAGAGCTATGCTTGGAGTTTCTCTGTGGGATCAATATCAGAAATGAGGAGATCTGTAGACGAACCAGGGTCACCGACATAGCTCAACGTGCCCGAAACTGAAGTGGCAATGGGCGGGGCAAATAGCTCGTAGAACCGACGGACGTTGGGGGAAAGAGCAGTGTTGACAGGCCTCCGACAAAAGTCGAGGGAAGGTGCTGAATATAAAGGTAGATAGAAATCATTGATACGCCTGTACATTTCAGTGCATTTAGGAATAATTTTCCAATGGTATAATAACCCTTTCTGCTAAACCAAAATTAACGCGGGCGATAAAAATTGAATAAATCTGGGCTATAAGTAAAAGTGTGAATTGCGCCTTAGCCGATGTATCGCTCTTGATGTATCACGGCATCGTACGCGGTTTTGTTTACAATAGAATGCAGATCGACCTTATCGTATCCTCTTACGCAGACGTTTTATTAAACGAGATACTCTTTGAAACGGAATAGCCGTATCTGAACTAGGAGAGGGGAACGTATTTCTATGTTTTTGTTACGAACTAGATTTTTATTCTTCCGTTGGATTACATGTAGACAGAATAGCTGCTTTTGATACATTGGGATTTGTTATTACACAATTACTTGTATTATCGGTTTCTAAGGACGTCATTGTGTTAATAACACTATTTATTAACACACACACACAAAGGCCATGCAAAATAAATCCTTCGAAATATTTCCCCGCGATTATGGTCTCACAAGTAACATCGGCTCATTTTTTCCGCATCGTATCAGCTTAGCTGTTCAGCGCGGAAATGCAGCCAGTATTCTTGCTATTCCACGCTGGCGAGACTCGTACAGTAGTTAAAATAAGTTGGTGATAAGTTATGTAGTATCCTTTACCCGCGGCTTAGCCCGTATTATTTTCAGTTTTTACATACCCCGTTATAATGAGTCAACCTTAAAAGCACAGATTTTACTCAAAAAATAGACATGTATTTTGCGGACTTTTATTGGAAATTTTAAAGGAGAACAATTCCGTCATACATAATTTTTGCGTAGCTTTTACAGCGCACGCAAAGGGGACATTTTTTCCGTTTTTTTATAAAATTTTACTTCACTTCTGTTGGTCTTAGCGTGAGTTTATAGTAACTTCCTTGATAAATAGACTATCCAACACAAAAATAACTGTTCTCACTTAAGGGCTTAAGTACCCGTCTGCTCTGAAGTCTGTGAGTTTGAGCGTAACAGGCGATCTTTTTCCCATATTACACTGCACCGCATGTAACGAGATATTGCGAATAATGTAGCATACCTACATATATATTTTTTGACTCACATACGAGGTTAACTGAATTTCTCTCTGTTCTGAAAATTCTCATCGCACTACGCAGATTCCCAGGCGCTAACTAGTGCATAGTTTACACATAACATTACAGCGGAGAACTTTCTCCATAAGGAACGGGAAAGAAAATTCCCGACGAATTCCGAATATCTCGAACAAATGCGCGCAAAACTGAAAAGTTTCCGCACTCCAACACCATTTGTTTGATGCAGCATATTTCTATACGGGTCAATGAGTTTTTCTTCCGATATCACAAAACCAAAAGTTACGGACACATTCTAAATTTTTACCATTTCGAAAATTCATTCGTTTTCACAGTATTGGGAAAAATATGGTAGTTAGTTTGAACCTAAAGTTACCCAAAATATGTTCGGTGTGGTGAACACAAAAAGCACCCATTTCATATTTTACGGTCACAAGGCACAACATTTAACATAATAAATTCTTATTTGAAGAGAATGACATTTTTTTTTACGTATTGATTGTACTTATGTACAAAATAGTAAAGTATGGTCTTCATATGCCAATTTATTGGAACAAAATAGTTATTTATATTTTTTAAACATTCCAAAGTACAAAGCATAAGCTACTCGTAGATCTCTCTTTCTGATTCTCTGATTCTCTGAAGTATCTATAAAAATAACCATAATTAGAGTAGTATGGTGAAAGGTACCTATAGATTAATATCGAAATAATAGTCATTATAGTAACGAGTCAGAGAAGGCAGTCGACGAAAACGTAGGTATGAAGTGCGCATAATATTATGTACCTAAGTAAGTTCTTCACTTAAACACATACCTACTATGCGCCAGTACGGTCTGAAAACCGTATAACAAATGTATCTACAGTATGTACTGAGACAGACGAATTCCAATTGCCCTAACCTGTTATGTATCAAGTTTGTGAAACTCAGTCAGGCTAAACTCTGCATCAGCATTCTGATCAACTGAGAACCAGAGAGAACGGGCGAGTCTAGCCGAGATTTAGAGTTAAATTTAATATGCGACCCGAGATGTACGGGTACTAGATATACCTTTTACATAATATTATTATTATTAATAATATATTATTTACCTATTCGAGTAAATGAAAACGGTAATAAGCCATAAGGGTAGTCGTGTAAGTAAGCCGTGACGTAAGGGTGATTTTAATAAGATAAGTTTTTAAAAGTTTATCATCAAGTCCTCCTCTACATGTGACCAGAAAGCTGGAATACGGCAAGTTACTTTGTTCATATAAAGGGTAACGCAGAAAGCATTTTAGGAACCTTGTTTTGCTTATAAGTGGTATTGGTAATGGCAAAATAATTAAATCTACTACCCTAGATATTAATAGGTAGAAAAAATTTTGGAAATTAGTTCTGTATTTTATGCGCAAGACACATTTCAGAAAATAATATAGGTGGACTAATTAACTTTGTATGTTGTCATTGAATAAGTTGATGGAAACCATGAAAACTTACTCGTACATAGATACAATTTCTATGCCAATGCAACTAAAGTTCAGTGCAATGCAAGGAAAATTACCTGCCTTGTTAAAAGTTATCTGCAGTTTTAGGTTCTTAGTTCTTATCAGAACAGAATGTGATAAAAACTATGTCTCAAAAACAGTTCTATTTGGGCTTCTACCTCCTTTTGACGACCTCCGTGGTTGAGTGGTTAGCGTGCCGGTTTTCAAGGCGCCGCCATCACTGAGGTTCCGGGTTCGATCCCCGGTCGGGGCAAAGTAGAGTTTTCTACATTGTCTCGGGTCTGGGTGTTGTGGTACCTTCGTTGTATCTGATTTCCTTAACACAAGTGCATAAGCTACTTACCAAGGGATCGGAGCAATGTATGTGATGTTGTCCACTATATATATATTTATTATTTATTTATTTATTTATTCTAAATATCACTTCTAGTAGCTGAACATCTCCGTTGATTCTTGAACCCTACAGCACTGACTCACTTTAGTCCTTATATGAGACGCATAAGATTTACAATCGCATAACACTCGATATTATTTGTTATACTTACCCAAAAGATTTTTGAGGAGCGGCGTTGTATGAAATTGGACGAATGTGAAATGTAAGCTAACAATATGTTATGCCGTTCTTTGTATTTCGTTTTGCATATTGGTATGAGATTGCGCGGAGTGTGAAGAATATAATTTATGTCTGTGTGAGGATGTTATATTTTATTGTGATATTACTAAGTTTTATTTTAAAAATCATTGCATCGTACAAATTGGGAAACTCTATTTGAATTCTGCGGGACGGTTATTAAATTTTCTAGTAGAAATATTTGTTATTGGAGTCTAATAATGTAATTTTCCCATTCCAACTAATAAATATGTGAAAGTGAGTTTGTTCGTCTATTCGTTTATTTGTTCTTTAATCATCTGCAATACCTATTCATTTGTCTTTTAGAAAAATAATAATCAGCGTACATTTAAATTTTCTTACATTATTTTCTGGCTTTTGACTTGGCTCTGATTTCCTTAAAATATTTTTAACGTTTTGCTATTTATTTAGCTTAGTTTAATTTTATAATTAGGGTGAGCTTAAATTAGGTTAAAAGTTTTTGAATAATTTTATTGGCAATAAATCATACTACTAATTTATAAACGCGAAAGTATGGACGGATGGATCTTTGTTACCCTTTTACGCCGCAACTACTGAACCGATTTAGCTGAAATTTAGAATATAGATAGCTTATAACCCGGAATAACACATAAGCTTTTAACACGAAGAACCGAAATTACAACAGTTAGATTGTAAAAGTAAAAGCTGTGATAAATGTAAAAGTTCTGACCCACGTGTGAAGAAATATTTATAATTCCATAAATTTTATCATAGATTTATTCTTAAAATGCAGAATCGTTTCAAAGGCTTTATATTTTGTAGTCTTACATGTGTAAAGCTTTGCGGTCACAGTCTTGCAGTCGAGAGCACTAAATATTTAATGCAGGTACAAATGCATCCTTGAGGGACATAAAATTTTAACCAAGCAGCAAAATCGGGGGTGAAATTAACTAAACTTATTATTATAGTTACCCATCCCAGGTCGGTAAAGTCCGCTTAATTAAACATGTTATACGCATAACATAATACCCGTGTTAAATGTTACAATATAACGTTTTACGCTCAACTTTATTTTACGACCGACTAATAGATGAATTTCGTTTTATATCAGCTGTAAAATAACGGACGGGAAAATTCTAAATTGGGATTTTGAGTGAAGTGGTTGCTTTTATGAGATGATTTGAATTTACGCATTGTATCCACTAAATATATTACGCTCTAGTTTGATTCTCACCACTAGATATACTTTCAGTTTGTGTAAAAAAAATCTCGAAAGTCTTTAACAATTCGTAGGTAAGTATAAATAAGTTAAATATCTAAACGAAATTTTGACAGATATACTTCTTAGGAAATATGCTGACCCATTAGACAAAAATACTACGTAGATATTGCGTATATTCTATGGGAGTTGTATGAAAATATTTAATTTCATAACTTAATAGGTATATTTAATCCGAATACTCAATATCTCTAAGTATAGGTTAGGCTGCTATACTTAAATATCATTGTGATAAAGTTAAAGTTCCATTAAATTTTCAATATAACATTTGGTACATACAACCTTGGGCCGAAGTTTCGAAGTAAAATTAACCTACTTACCTAATTTTGTTTGCGTTGCTGGTTACATAGACTAACAGAATAAATATAGACGTAACTACCATAAGAAATCTTGGTTTGCGATTATCTCTTATGAATTAATGATCCAGATAACAGTGCACTAAAACTTCCTTTGTTGTGCATTTTGATGTTATTTACATTGTAGCGTCATAATACCACCAGTTAAAACATTTCTTCAAGAAAACGTAAAAAGTCCATAGTATACCCTTTTTACCACGCCCTAGCGAGTAGCAAACAGTTACTGCTTGCGGAGCAGTAAAATGGGGAAACAGGACATTCCGGTAGACTTGCTGTAGGTATGACAGAGATAATAACAGACCTGATTCCCAATAGGCTATTTGACTAAATTTTGAAAATGATTTTAAAGAATTTATTACTACCTATTAAGCACATTACATTGATATTTCGCGGAAATTTAATGTAATTCCCTTTAAAAACCACTTTTAAAATTTCAATTTTCAAAACCGCGCCAAAAACGCCAATTTTGTAATGGCGCTTGTCATCTGACTCGTGACGTCACACATTGTCAAACGCATATAAACAGACTACAGTACCTTACAGTTTAGTTGAATTTCTTCGCTTTTCTTTAAATTTAATAAAAATTAATATATTTTAACAGAAAGAATGGTGTACATATGCTGTGTAGTACCATTATGTACAAATACCTCCATAAATTGCCCTCAAAAAGTGTTTGTGTCTGTACCATGATAAGCCGACCTCCCATGAACTTCCTGAGTATTTGTCAACATAAACTAAAATGAGATAATGATTAATGACTATAATAAAGGAAGGACTAATATGTTCGACGCGGTAGGTACTTACATTGCTGTTTTTATGTTTTTCAGTTCCGCGCCATAATAATCAGCATTATTCTTAAAGTAAAGTGCAACCATAAAAGCATCTACCTTAGGTAGGTTGCTATTATCAGCTCGCACAAAATTTGATTCCATTCTGCGATTTGAAATACTTAATTATTTATTTCCTTAGTATGTTTAGTTATAAAGTTAACCAGAAAATTGCTGTTTAAATAGCTAAAAGATAAAATAAAACGCCCGCCAAACAAAACACTCAGAAAAATCAGTACAAAAAGCTGTTGTTTTCCCGCAAATTTTCGAGTGTGACGTCACCAGAGTTGCAACCAATCACAGGGCGTTCCTGTCACAGGTAAAATATCAAAAATTATAACATTATTAAACTCTTATTTTGCTGAAAAATATACATATATTTGATTAAAATAAAGTGAAATATGCTTATTTACGTTGTTATTAGTGAGATTTACCACAATTTCAGGTGTATTTTCATTGTTGTCAAATAGCCTATTGTATTGCTGTTTGGGCAGTGACTGTAAGCAATAATATGTAAAATATTATGTTGAGCGTAGCATTCCTTGTATTACGCTAGATACTGGTATGTCAACACCGTCGCAGATAACTTCAGTAAATTTATAAAATTGTGAAAAGAATTTCGATAAATAAATCTTATGCAGATTTTTTCCGGACCATTTTTTTAAATAAAATTAAAATTTAAGTGTGGTCATCCATTTTCCGTCTATATTTCGCTGTAGTCTGTGCTCGATTATCAGCCTTTTGAAAGAGGCTCGACTCTTGGGAAAGCCTGAATAAAACGAGCGTTGTGAAGAACTAATTAAACTGTAATTTTCATGCGAAATTTTGTTACGTCCCTTTATTAATAAGGCAGTAGATATTTTTAAAATCTTATCAAAAACTTTTTTGTAGAGTCGGTACAGATATTGTCGGTTCGATTCCCGGGTTTCTTTCTAATCAAAAATAATAATCTATCGACAGTATTGTGAGTAGTTTCCCTTCAGATTCCGACAAAATTCCACCCTGTATACTATTTGCGAAGCATTATGTACTGCATATTTGTTTGAAGGGCGATATAGAACTGTTCTTGTCGAAATGACTGGGCATAAATAAATTTTTTGTAGTTTATATTAGGTATACGATATTTTTAACAGAAAAACGAGATAAATCGGCAAGTCCATTATAATTTAATAACAACCGTTAAAATATTCATGAAGACAGAGCGAAGCAATCAAATTTTAATCTGTTAGAGGCCTACCCAAATAAATTGTTCGCGAGTAGCTCTGGGATTTGTTCTTGTTTAGGCATGCGCGTATGAATAACGAATGCCACATGCCGTGACTTCCTAATGGGCACCTACATGTGGTTGACTCAACTCAACCCCTTTTTACGATTCAGTATGGGGCACGGCTAAAAAAGGACTGATAGCCAACTGGTTCAGAGTTCAGACCTCTCTCAGACCTCTGCCTTTGAACATGGGGTCGCGGAGTTCGCATTCCGGGCCCTATAATTTTTAGTAGTTACTAGCAGATGTATGCGACCACCCTCGTTTAATATTGACGTCGATTCAAAATTTAAACTTATTGAAAACAAGCTTAGCCCGCGTGAAATCTGGTTTTTACAAAACCCGCGGGAACCATGGATTTCTGCCCCAGTTAATCCAGGTATAATCCACCTATATTCCAAATTTCACCAAATCGATTCGGTGGTTGTGGCGTGAAGGAGGAACAAACATCCAAACTAACAACCATAAATTGGCAAATTAATATGTTCAAAAACATCACAATTGCATATTATTACACCAACATGATTTTTTCTTACTTTTACTCTATATTTAAGAGACATAAAGTAGTATACTACAGTGACATGGGTACATAAATACCATAATAATATTGATTTCTACATTCAGAACCGCTTTTAAAATAAAATCGTAACAGCAATAAACTACCTTCAGAGAGTAACGGAGTGACATCGCGTTAAGTTTAACGTAGGGTTGGCTAACAGTTTTGTTTTCCGAGGATACTTCCCGAAAAACTAGTAAGCTCTTTTTTTAATAACCGATAGCAATCATTGTCTTTTATACTGCAAAATGTACCTATATATAGAGTTTTTACAATTTTGTCAGAAAAATGAGAGACTTTACAATTTCGTCAGAAACTACGTACGTACGTACCTCTTGTGGATTTCGCTTTTTAACATATCCCGTCCATTTTCTATTTCTGTTCCTATTCCCGCTCCCTTTTCTAACGTACTCTATTAGGGTATCCTAGACCATATATTACAGGGTTATATAAAAAATACCAAATCGCTCTCGGCCTCTAGTTGTTCACATTAAAACTAACAACTTTTGTTCTACGAGATTATTTTTAACTCGATATTTTAAGGAATATCAAATATTCAATATTCAACGGAAATACTCTAAATGTTTCTACTCTATAATGTAACACGGCAAGTGGCAACGGCGGCGGCGGCGCGCAAACTTACGGCACCAAACCGGTTTCGCTGATGACATTACACTGTAAAATCATTGTATTTGATTTTACAGTGTAATGTCACTGTACAGAATTAGCATGTTTTTTTGTATGAAATATATTGATACTAAATTTTGAAAAGTCGTAGAACAAAAGTTGTAAGTTTTAATGTAAAGAACTAGGTACAGGCCGAGAGCGATTTGGTAACTTTTATATAGTTATATAGATTTTTCCTGAGTCTTTCACATTAGCGATTTCGGTTTTCCATTATTCCTAACTTAGCTGAAAGGCGTTAATATTTCGGGATACTAAGAAAGTGGTGAAACGGGATTCGGGATGTAAGGTATCGCCATGCATATTTTCTCAATATATAAATATTTTAGAAACTTCAGTATACAAGTTTTATTTATTTACAACAAGTACTTTTATATTTACATGCGACTTTATATAAAGCTTTCAAGTTAACAACTTATATAGCAAACGTAGAGAAAAAGTTGTCATCTTTTAATCCCGGTCTTAATAAAGTTAATAAGACTATGGTGAACCTACTTCCACGTTGCATGGATATTTCGCTCAAGAGGATTTTTAGAAGAAACCGTGTATTCCCCGTGGAGATAACCGCATGCAAATTTTATGGTTAGTCGCATTTTTTTAACATATAAACAGGAGCTTAATTTTATACAATCTACGCTTTCTGGTCTCTTTGGCATCAGCACAAAGGAGTTCTGTTTTAACGATGCTAATCTTAGCTGGCTTTAATTAGTATTAGCCTTATTATGGGACAAAAATGCTTTTAGAATTGTACTTGTAGACGTTGAGCAAACTAAATGTTTTATCACAGACTTGTATACTAAAGACAGGGCGAACAGCGCGAAAGAATGTCGCCAGTTTATGAGTGTCATTAGTACCAACAGTGACACAATGGTATCCTAGAGTAGGCAAAAGAAAAAGAGGTAGACAGCGGAAAAGGTGGGATGACGACATCAGACAAGTAGCAAGAGTGATGTGGAATAGAGTGGCTCAACAAAGACATGAATGGAAAAGATTGGAGGAGGCCTTTGCCAACTAGCAATCAGATCTACAGAGTATAAAAAAGAAAGAAATATTGATGTACAATTAGTGTTGGATATGTATTTTGTATTAAGTTGATCTGAATAAAAGGCTATTTATTTTTATTTATTTATTATAGTACCAACAGTATAGGGCCACGGCCCACGCGGTAGTTCGGTCAGCGGCGGCGGCGGGTATTTTGACAGATGACGCTGCTGTTTGCTTGTATGAAGAAGGTTTACGTAAAATGTTCGGATCGGCCTATCTTTACTATTTTTATCTATTTGTTTAATAAAATTTGCTTAACTGTGGCTTGGCTTTTGAAACTCCACGGTATTGCACTATTATATTATGAATTGACATGTATACCCTGGTCAGGGCGGACGGCGCGAAAAAATGTCGCCAATTTATCGGTGCCAAAATGCTTGTTGTGCTTGCACGCTGTAGTTCGTTCAGTAGCCACCTATACAATTTTGACAGATAGTGCTACTGTTTGCTTGTACGAAAAAGGTTTACGTAAATCGTTCGGATGCCCATATCCTGAGGTTTCCTGCTCTTTAAAGCAATATACACTTTAAATAAATTTATTAAAGCAAGTACAGTAGCTATACTTAACGATATAATGCTTTTTCCAAATTGGCGGAATTTCATTGTTCTGTGATAAAAATTAACGTGGTGTTCAGCAAACGTCTAAAATGTCTAACCACCGAATCAGTCGCATTTGTAGCGTTAAGAAGTGACAAACGTACAAAAAAAACTTACACACTTTCAAATTATAAAATTTCAAACGATGTTTGTCGAATAAAATACACCAGGAGCTTATGTTTATATACACGTTTTCGGGGCTGGAAATGTGCAGTATTTTATATTTAAGAACGAAAACAAATATGTCTCAGGAGAGAGGAAATAAGAGCTAACGCACGTTTTTCTTTTTAGTAGGATTTTTACAAATTATACGGTACGTTAATATTTTTTGGAATTAATTTAGGTGATTCATAAGAAATAAATAACATAGAATAATAATACCAAAAATATGTTTGTTGATATGAATATTCTCAAACCCCAGGTTTAAAAAATTTTAAAGTTTTATCCAGCTGTGGTGGTAGAATTATCGCACTTATAGCATCTTCCTAAACTGGCGCATAAACACCGCTTTATGGGCCATAAAATGGCATCTTGGTGCAAATCTTTTTGACTACCAACTCTGGCTAAGGAAGGAATTTAGTAGATCTACTCGTAGTTCTATTATGGGTGTCTGATGTTTGTGTATTAGAAAAATCCTTTAGATAGAAGAACGAATCTACCGCCAAAGGGACACGAGGCTAGACCGATTATATTTTTATCTACCACACTTACGAATTCGTTGGTGGGTACGACAGTCAGTATTGTGCGAGAATATTTCAGAATAACGATGTTTAACCTAATTACCAAAAAAACTAAGCCAGTTACCAAAACATTTCGCAACATTTTTGAAAATTATTATTATTCCTTACACAAAAAATACATAAAAATACATTGTAGTTTCCAATAAAAAATAAAAAAATTAAGGTTTTTTTCTAATTTTTGAAACAGTTTCTTTTTGAAAGCTATCGCGCAGAGAGCTAGGCGAAATTTTTACGTGACGAAAATCCCCTCTCTTTGAGAAAAACCTAAGAAAATTTTCGAAATTCTATATTGAAATTTTCTCTTACTAGTCGGCAACAGAATTGGCACTAGCTGACTGAAGACTGCGCTATTCATCGAGAGATGGCAGAAATCACTCCTGAAAATATAAAATGGAGTTTTGTTTTAGATGTTATTCTAAACTTTGTTTTTACCGTGAGGTCACTCGCATTTTTTCCCAATCGTATTTTCTGCCTTTGAGCAATTTTAGATTAAAAGATCCATTACGTGAAAGTTACCGACACCATCTGAATTTTTGCGTGTATTTGTATACATTTTTGTACCCATTCTTTTACCTTCCTTGAGTACACGTAGGTACCTTACTGTATGGCTACTACACCTAGCAGGAATGTCATCTATTATGAGCTCCTTGCCGCACCTAGTCGCGCCTCATTTGTATGTAAATGAGGACACTCCGCGCGCGCGCCGTCTTGTCTCCTCGTACCTATATTATTCCTTGAAGAATCCTTGCTTTAGCACATTTCCTGAATTTTTCATTGCTTAAGTATGTTTTTTGGCTGAGAAGTTTCATATTATAAAGTTTAAGTTAGTGACGCCATGGTTTTCATAAAGTAATTAAAATCATAGTTCATAAATTAACTAAGTAACTTTATTTATGTACGAATCTTATAAAAGTCGCTGTCCGAGGCTCCACTCGCATGAATTTCGTCTTTTTGCAATCCACGTGAGAACCAAGTCTGGGTGTGGTAGCGTGGTATATAACTAGGCACGGCCGAAACATCTTAGGAACAGTTTAGACCTGAGCCAATTTAGAAATTTTATGAAATTCTTAAGTAACCCACGGCGAGAATCTAACCCGCGACCTGCCCTCGAATTCCAGCAGTTTTTTAAATAATTGGTCAATTACGAGTCGGGCTGGTGCATTGCGGGTTCCTTACCATCAAGACCAATTCCAACCAAAACACATCTTCCCGCCATATTCATACCGAGAGTAAAAATCACCTTTGTTGTATGGGAGCCACGCTTACGTATTTTTAAGTATAATTAACTAAATATTCTGTGTATATTTTAAGCGTGGTAGACGCTTGCCGTTATCAATATGGAGCAAAAACAAGAGAGAATCACGTTTGTTGTATGGGAAATAAATTTATAGCGATAACAGAAAAACATAATTAGTGAAAATTTCAAGTGCTAACATCACGGTTCGAGAGATACTGGATACAACCTGCTGACAGACGGACGAATTCTTTGTAACAGGGTCCCGTTTTCACCTTTTTTGTACGGAACCCTCATTACCTTCTACGATGGAAGCAGAAAAGACGCATTCACTTCAAAAACCAATATCGAAGTTAAACTTTAAATTTTAAACGATGCCGCAGACATTAGTAAGCTACTATTCAAATTTCACAGTTCGCTGAATGTTTAATGAAATACTTAATTAATTAGAAGTGCTGAAATATCTCTAGAGTACCGCTTAGTTAATTAAGAGGCCCTCACTTCCAACGAGACATTGATTGCATGTCCCGAGCCGTACCGAATGTATTGCGACAGTTCATAAGCCCTGGTACAAATTAATTTTCAATTTAGACATTCGCAGGCCAAAAGTTCTATAAGTTGACACGTATATTGGGGTCTTACACTACTTTTGAATTTGATAAAAAATATTACTTTATTATAAACTAGGATAAAAATAATAACGTGCAGTGAAAGAAATATTAAAATCCAACGAAGATTTACAAAGTTACAGGCGTTTAAACTTTGGAGTGGGGGGATCTTCTATCCCTTTCTCGCAAAACGAAAGGAGTTTGCCTCAAAATGGGCTATTTTGCGTCCACACTGCGTCTGAAGCACGTATGCATGAAAAATCTTATTTCAAATTATTATATCACATATATTTTTTTCAATGATGTGCGTACTGGGGTTTAAAAGTATTATGAAAATAAAATTAATTAAACGTCTCGATAAAAGCGGAACTGCCATATAGGCACTGGAAACGTCACTCCCACTATCACTTGGCAAATTATACCAGTTTTTTATAAACTCACTTTTTTAGGGAAAAAGTAGGATAACTATTATAGGAAATAAATCAAATGAAAACCCAATTACAATTATAGATATTATGTAAAACATTATAAAGAAACTATAATTAAATAGCTAAATAATAAAGCCAAGCACACTGTACGGTATTGCTTACATTTAATTGAAATTGTCTAAAGATTTTTTCAATGAAAAAAAATCTTTATTGACTAGCAACTCCCTCCTGACAATGTCATTCAAGTACCAAGAGAGCCTTGTTGGACTGTACATATATCTCTACCACATCTATACAGATTAGATTTGCGCCTTCTGTTCAAATTATTTTTATAGCTGTTTATTTAAAAGCAAGAAATGCTTCACTGAACATTTTAATTTCGGTAAACAAAAGCACTTGCAACACCACAGAGTACATCACGTTTATTGTGTTGTTTGATCATGTAATGTGCAGCTAATTATAACAAAAAGTAAGCACACCATCCTGATCGTGACAACATCCTACGTGGCTTAAAACCTATTCATAAGTGTATTTAAATTATTAAGTATAATACTTTTATTTCCAGCAAAACCTTTGGCTCATAATTATTGAAACGATTTTAATGTTATCTGTCGCTTGGTTCCTAGGTACAACAATATGGATGGGCCCCGTCTACAAAATAAGCGTGCCTATTTTTAATGTGTAAAGTGGTGCATAAGATGGCGTCACCTAGGGAAGTACCACGAAGATTTGACAGCAAATCTTGGCGCTCACTATGGCGCTGCATGTCACGTAAAGCTATGCTACAAATGGGGCGCCTCCTTAATTCTCTTATCTCAATAATCTGTCGCGGCGCCACCGTCGAAACTAGGGTAAAACCAAACTCGTAAATAGAAACACTGGTTTAAATGTCATGAACTCTTCAGTCGTAGTTGTCTATGGTCAGCGTCACTGTTAGTTGTCTATGTCACTAATCGTCGACAGCGACACCACACAGAAGTTTTAAGGAACTACGGGGTGGCCATTATAAAAATTAAATGCACAATAATATAATAAATACTATTAAATATTATTTTACGTAGATAATAATATATATAAAGAAAAAATATTAATAAACTTACATACTTTGGTAACGTTTCGTTACATAGGTACCTACCTACTATGCCTACTTAGATACTTGTGAAGTAGATCTGCTTTATAGTAATGTAAACAGGTGTAGGTATGGCCGTAGGAATAATTATATCTATATGCATCATCCAGGGTTCCACGGTAATAACGAGGTCGTTTTAAATAAAGTAATCATTATGGGCAAAAATACAGATAAGTACTTATAGTGCGTAAAAACAACTAACCTAACCTCAAAATATCAGAAAAATAGAAAATAAGATTGCTCCAAATTCCCGGTTTTTATCTTACTGATTTTTTTTTTAACATAATGTTGGGAATATTTCCAATGTTTTACCGATGATTTGGTTAAGACGCAAGTATAGCCCAATTTTCATACAAGAATCGGCAATGTCCTTTGTATGAAGCCGCACGAAGCTACTATGGCATTGGTACGGTGTGACGTCACAATGTCATGTTGCTATCGCTGTCTAATCACAAATCTTTAAATGCTTATAACTTTTTTGTTATTTGATCGATTTAATTAGTTCTTTCAGTGCACGTCATTATTTTAATTCTACTTTATAATAAAGTAATAAAAAAATTGGAGTCAAATACCCTATTCACTTGAGTATTATCAAATAAAAATGTTCATTCTTTCACATCTTCCTTAATCAATAGTTTAAGTTAGAATAATGTTACTAATTAGCTCATAAGCTAGATTGTAGTATAATATTGTAAAGTATCCATTTGGCAATGGTACTTTATAATAAGGAAAAAAATATTATTTCACATAGGCCTATCTTACAAGCACTCATAAAATGTCAGACTATAGTCACTGTTTCCAGTTTTGGTTTAAGAAGAAATCGCAAGAAACTCGCCATTAGCTCTTTTTAACCGACTTCAAAAAAGGAGGTTCTCAATTCGTTGGAATCTTTTATCAATAAATTATAATTCTCATAGTGTCATAATCCTCTTCTCTATTATATATTTATTAAATTATCGTGCCAATTTTTGTTACTAAAGTCCTCCGAAACGGATCGACCGATTGTTATGAAATTTTTTGAAGTCGGTAGATCTAAAAGTAGGGCGTAAGCTATCTTTTTTGTATCCCTAAAGGCAAAACAACGTTTACCAGGTCAGAAAGTTTTTTTTTTAATTATTATTAATGCATCGAATTATTATTATACAAAAATATAAAGTAAATGGACCCGGTTTACACTGTTCAGGTAAAAAGTACGTGAACGCCGCCGGAAGTTTACGGGTTCGATTTCCGGAATGCTCTTTGTATAAAAAAATCTAGATAGAGTGTCTATGCCCAGACACACTATATAGATTTTTTATATTATTTTATCATTCCTGTCATTTAATTTGAATGTACTGATATACCTAGAACCGAAAGTTGTTTGTATTAATTGTATACTGTATAGCTACTTTTATGCACTAGTGCATAAAATACAGGTTTATGCAGCTCCCACGAGCACAAACAACCATTTCACAAGCATGAGAAATGAAAACGTAATTATACTCAGGTAAAGCTAAAGAAAATTCTTTTCAAAAAACCGACTTCAAATGCCACTACAAAGAGTGAAATAATTTTTCAATCTAGGTACACCAATTCGAAGTCGGGCGATTAATACGAAGGACTATATGATTGTACGAATTGCCCGAATTCGAATTGGTGTACCTAGATTGAAAAATTATTTCACTCTTTGTAAGTGGCATTTGAAGTCGGTTTTTTGAAAAGAATTTTCCATTTTATTTTTTACTTTTTAGTGGAAAACAACTAGTGCACAGGGCATTGAAAAAAATGCCCAAATCGCTTGAAGTGTGTTTAAAAAATCTGAAGTGATCCCTCAATTTCACCAAGATCCCATCATCAGACCCTGACTTGATGACTTCAGTCATCAAATCAGTATGTGCTAGCAAATGCACCAGTAACTATAAAAAATACCCAACTCGCTTCAAGTATACTAGCAAAATTTGAAGAGTTCCCTCGATTTCACCAAGATCCCATGATCAGATCCTGACCTGATGACCATAGAAAAACCTGGAAAATATTAATCTTTCAAACAGTACCCAAATTGTTTCAAGTATCCATATAAAATTTGAAGAGTTCCCTCGACTTCTCCAGGATCCCATCATCAGATCCTGACCAAAAAAAAATGGGACCATCTGGGAAGTATACCCTTACAAACAAAAAAAAAATTTCCAAATCGGTTTACGCGTCTTCGAGTAATCGGTGAACATACATAAAAAAAATAAAAAATAAAAAAAGATTCCGACGAATTGAGAACCTCCTCCTTTTTTTGAAGTCGGTTAATAAAACCATTCGCACACCCATAAGAACGAGTTGAAAATGTTAACATTAATGTTAAACAATAAAATACATTGAAAATTAATTAGATCGCCCGAGGTTAGAATACCTGCACGAGCTTTAGTAATTTCCCCCACGCTTTCCACGAAGAAAGCTAATACCACGAATGTAGTTTGTTCTATCTATCCCAAGTTGCTAATGTTAGGCGAGAAAACGAAATTTCATTACGTACTCACATTGATACTCTAAACCAGAGATACCTATTAGTATTTTTTTTAACATTGTATTTGAAATTGTCATTTTACGAGTAGGAGTAGGTTAACGGTTTGCTTCAAATTTTTTATGGTGTAAAAAGTAACTGGCATCCATTTTTTATGTTAATTGATTAGTAATACTAAATTTGGATAGAAGTAAGAAAATAAGGTAATTACGAGTACCTATGTAATTAATTTACAAGTCCCGGTTTGGTGACCCAAGCCGAAGGCGTGGATGAAACAATAGAGACGTGGAAATAACAATTCTGAGCGTGCATAAAGGAGACCGGCAAACTCCCATACATACATAATATTTAAAAAATATTGCCATTCGACCGGTTTTTTAATTGTATGTTGTTTTTGATTCCCTACTTCTAGAAATATGGTAGGTATTTACACAAAAGAATCTATGAAAAATGTCAATCTAAAATAAATCATTCGAGTCTTTGGGTTATTTTTGTTAGAGCTGGGCCAATTTTCGCCATTCTTCTTTACCGATCGTACAGAATACATAAAGATAATATTATCATGTCATGGAAACAGACATTATTCCTACAGTTTACACATAATACAGAGATGTCATAGGAACAGAGTCGTCGGTAGTGGAGTAAACTTTGTGTTTTCTTGAGAATTGGTACATCTTTGTTATTATTATATCAACGCTTATCTTGGAGTTGCTTTGCGAAATTCACTCCAGAGTTGTGGAGCTTTTTGTTTCCACTTTGTCTGAAGAAATATCAGTTACTTGGGGGTTTACTTAAATTTTAGTTTCCTGACTGAATTTATATTTTGAACCCTATTATGATTTTTTTAACTATATAGGCTAGCGTTTGACTGTGTTCAAACCTGTTGGAAAGCGATGATACAGTCTAAGGTGGAGCGCGTTTGCCTAGGAGATGCCTGTTCACTCTTGATTTGAAGGCGCCCAAGTTGTAGGTGGTGGGAAAGACAGTGCCTGGTAGGGTATTCCAGACCTTTGCAGTCGATCAGGAACGAGGAATCAAACCGCTACGTACGTGTCTTTGGTAAGTCTATTATGTAAGGGTGATACCGAAGCCGAGGTGGGAATCGAACCTGCGATCTCCCAATTAAATCCGAGGGAGGTCGTCAAAAAGATGATTCATTTATTCAATAAACTAGGTGTTGCCCGCTAATCTCATGGGAACGATTGATTTTTTCGGGATATAAAGTAGCCTATGTGTTAATCCGTTATAGGCTATCTATGTTCCAAATTTCAGCCAAATCGGTTAAGTAGTTGCGGCATGAAAGAGTAAAAAGGTACATCTATCCTTACTTAAAAACTTTCGCGTTTACTAATATATAGTAGGATAGGATAGGATTGGATTTTTACTTAAATAATCTCTTCAAATAAAGTATTCAAAACGTTTAACTTGCAAAATAAACCTCGAGTCAGATACTCAAATGAGGTAGATCTCATAATTTTAATCACTAGACTGAACTGAACGAAGAAACCCGCAGTTCTGAAGATAAATAATGAAATAAACTTAGGTAGAATAACGCAAGATTTCAATTAAAACTTCCCATTCCGAAGTTTTCTGCGGATCCACGGACAGACCACACCGGAGGCATCGTAATGGTATCACCTTATATAAATTAATTATTTAGTCTCAACCCCTTTTTATGTCCCACTGCTGGGCACAGGTCTCCTCTCAGACTGAGAGGGGTTTGGCCATAGCCCACCACGCTGGCCAAGTGCGGGGTGGCGGGCTTCACATACCTTCGAGAACATTTTTTTTTTGTGAACTCGCAGGCATGCAGGTTTCCTCACGATGTTTTCCTTCACCGCTAAGCAAGTGATATTTAGTTTTCCTAAAACGCAGATAACTCGGAAAAGTCAGAGGTGCGTGCCCAGGATTCGAACCCGCGACCTCCTTAAGAGAGGCAGAGGTCAGAACCACCGAGCTATCACTGCTTAAATTAATTATTTACTGTGGTTACAATTTTATTGATTACTAACTAACCCGCCAAACGTTGTTTTAACGTTTTTTTTTCAGGATATTACACACATAGCTTGTGTTACGGGTTCTAGATAACTGATAAATATACATATTAATAAACATAAATATAATATTATTTTGAAAAACACTCAGACACCAGAAAACATTCCTGTTCACACAAACATTTTCCAGTTGTGGGAATCGAACCCACGACTTCCAACGCAGACGGCAGCATCGCTACCGCTATGCCATTTGCCCTGTGTTACCATTTTGGTATGGAACCCAAAAACAAAAGGCGGTTAAAATAGTTACCAGGATTTATGATATAACATTCTTAAAAAAAAAAACCTACATTTAAACACATGTTTGCCATTTTAAGGTCTTTCTTTTTTTTGAATGCAAGCCCATAACATTTACCCGGCCAGCGACATTACCATAAACGACAGCAATAAAATTTTGCGTGACGAAAGCAAAACTCAACGATTACCCATTTACCTTGCATAGACCGGACGAAATCTATTGGCATTTCCATTATGTACACATAGAGCGTATCTTAAATGAGAATCTACCATAATTTCCCGCTACCCCCCTTCCAGGTAGGAGCCAGTAGCTGGTTCTCAGAGCGCAAGACTCATAGCAATAACGCAAACCTTACCTGGACGGTACCCAGCCCCTAGTACAGGTACTAACCCCTCTAGTACAGGTTTTTGTACGAATTTCGAGTCCACTTGCATCGCACAAACCAATCTAATGCCTCCGTACATTTCAATGACGAAATACGCTACGCTAAGAGGACGGGAACTATGTGGCGTATGTTGAAACCAAACATTTCTCAAATATGGCGTCGTGCGTCATACATTCCGGTACCGCTGACAGCACATACCGCTGTTGGTCGCATACGTTAGGGCCTTTTTACAGATTTGACAACTTAAAAATCTGGCTTCAGGGTGGAGCAATGACTTCTATGTATTCTATGTATGTAGTGCACTGATCACCTAGCTAGCTCGCAGTGGACTAAACGAATTGTAGAGCATGCACCACAACTCAGTGAGCAATTATTTAGTACCACACAGCGCGTCTAGTACCTACATTGAAGTCTTTGGGGTGGAGCCTAAAAATATATGCGTGACGTCACTAAAGGCTCATCCTTTATGTTACTTCCATGGTACGTTTACAGCCAGCGCCATCTATTAACAGCCGCATGTCAGTTACAGTCCATAGATGTCATTAGCTGTAAATGTATGGAGGAATTCGATTCGATGCGAGTCGACTTGAAATTCGTACAAGAATCTGTACTAACCCCGCAGTAGTTGCGCCATACATTGCGCTCCCAAGTTCCGAGTTCCCGATAACGCTCAACATAATGGCTCTATAAAATTTCACAGTCGCATCCAGCGGTTTTCAATTAAAACTTAAGCTGCGCTATCTTCGATAAGAGTGGTGGCCATGTTTGAAATTTATAGAACTGTGAAATCGATGCACTTTACATTTATAAACCTCCAGCCGTAGTTGTATGGCATATTCGATACGATAGATAGAAAGATATAAAGATAGAAAGGATAGGAACGAAATGCAAAAAAACGTATGAGAATGATCACTAAATTGGTCACGTGAGTTCCACGCTGACTCATTTTTAGGGTTCCGTACCTTCCAAAAAAAAAAGTTAAACCATAAGGCCCGGTTTCCACCGAAGCAAAGCGAAGTGGAGCTAATCAGATTTCGTCATTTTATCATCTCCGGAACGGAGAGGAGATGTCGAAGTTACGAAATCTGATTGGTTACTCAATCACAGCTCCGCTCCGCTCGGCTTTGGTGGCAACCGGACACACTGTATAAGCAGGTTAACGAGGGTGCTAACGCGCTCTGCAATAGTGTAAAGGCGCTCATTTCCAACTTGGGTGGTAATCGGTCATTTTCTTCTCTAGGTGAACAATGCACAAAGCTGCAGTCCGCGATATCCATGGATTTATGGTCACTCTACTGCCAACTAGAGATTTCACGCCACATTGTATCTGAATCGGGCACAAAAAATTATCGTGTATAGCTCAAATATTAATATTGTGTTAGAGTTTGTTGGTCACCCTACTGCTAACTAGGGATTTCATGCCACAGTTAGCACTAACTTATTCCATGTAATTTACCCACATAACTTGGTCGGGCTTAATCATAACAATGCGCTATTATTAACGCGAATGGAGCTCCAATTAACAATGGCTATACTTGATTAATATGATTAATATGATTAACTTAAGCATAATAATATAATTACGTTTAATACCAGATATGTAACTGTCATCTTCTTCATTGCCTTTAGCCTACTATCCTGATATTCGCCACATCACAGGAGCTAGCAGGTCTACATGTTCTGTGAAAGACTGGTGTGAAAAAACCTTAATTTCATATTTAAAGAGCTCAGAATTAATATGGTAGATTGGCGTACTTTGTGGAATTCAATGATACTAAATAATACAACCATTATAACGACCTCCCTTACACAGAGGTTCGAGATTGAGAGGGAGGTCGCAGGTTGATAATTTGGCTCTGGTCTGGTGAGGTGGGAGGCTTCGGCTGTGGTTAGTTTACACCCTACCAGCATAGACAAAGCCTTTTACAGCCGTTTTCACTAAACCTAGGAAACGCCAAAATCGAATGCTTAGCCAATAGGTGACAGTTTTCACCTACAACAACTGTCACCTTAGGGCTAAGCATTCGATAGGCGTTTCCTAGGTTGAGTGAAAACGGCTGATAGTGTTTCAGAGCCATGCTATGTTTGCTTATCCTCTTCTAAATTATAATATTTACGATAGCATCTTCTATTCCATCGTCACTTCCCATCAGGTGAGATCGAAGTCAAGTACAAACTTGTAATGTATAAAACATGTAAAGAATTTAATAAAAATTAAAAAACGCGACTGACCTGTGGTAAAACGTCTTTTTCCAAAAAAATAAAGAAATTACTCGGAATGATGTAAGGATTCTAATCTAACTATACCCCATACGTCCAAATCTATTCAGCCGTTCAGAAGTTATGGCGGAATATATAAACTCACATACTTACATACATACATGAACCTTAAAAACATTACACGCCTGTTTTTGGGCAGTCTTGTAAAAAGCTCCATTCATAGTATCTTCGTACAATTGCTAATAGATCGAAATTTTAAAATTCTCAAGCCATCGTATATAGGTACCAGGAATAAGACCTCCCGCTCAAATCCAAGCACTTGTCAATTGCGCAAGGGAAGTTGTCAAAAACAGCCATTGGATAATATTATATGTTTTCGAAAAGAGTAACAAACCAAAAAGAGCCTGGAGGGTTGAATCAAAAGGTCAACTCAAATGTAACGAGCTCTTTCATTTAATGTAAATAACTGTTCTTTGAAGCTCATACGCGGATTTTCGGAAACCGGGGCGCACCTGGGGCTAGCCACTGACTTGCAGGCTATGACATATGACACCAACCAGAATGACCAATGTTAGACCACACGATGATTTTGATGATGTCGCAACTAGGCCACGCGTCCCACGCGTCGCTGCAGCTGCAACACATCATAAATTCACGTATTAAATAGTCAATAAACAACAGGATTGCATTAAGCGGTTTGAGCATTGATGCAAATAAAATTAAAACCGCAAATGGTGAATCACAATAGTAGTTTATGAAACGGATGCATAATGGGGGGTATTAAAACATGAGTGTGAGTTTAAAAAACGAGCCGCAGGCGAGTTTTTTAATAGTATCACACGAGTGTTTTAATACCTAATTATGTAGAGTTTCATACACTACTTTATCTACGCTCAAATTATCATAAATCCAAACCATAAAATCTTGCTAACGTTTGTCGTAAATCCTTCACTTTGTTGGTAAAAGATTGTGGGTCATTTTTGTTGCAATTACTAAAATGTCAGGTGGAGTTAAATTTTCTTTAGTACGTTTCACTGCTAGACATTTTCCGCGCTAAGTTTTGACTAAGTAACAAAAATAACACATTGAAATGTTAAAAGTTAGGTATGGCGCCAAAATTCAGTTGCAAACTGCGTATAGTCTGTTAAAAAAGTCATGAAACAAAAAAGAGTAGAAAAATATTTATACAAGTCAGATAAACTATATTTTTAGTGGATAATTAAATAATCAAAAATTATACATAATTCTTTTCAATATTCTGTATGAACACACTTTTTAATCAGTCATATATGGCAGGGAAAAATTATTGTTTCCGTGAATTAATTATTTAATTAATTATATAATTAATTGTTGTCTATGGTCGATCATGACTACCAACTAAATGTTGTCTGTGGACTCCTTATATAAAAAAAAAAAACAAAATTGAGGATTGGCTCTACACTCTCTTTTGGCTATGACGACCACAGAGAAAAGAAAGTTATTCCCTGGTCTGTGATGACGAGACACAAAAATACAGGAACCCATAGCCGCGTATCGTAATAGAAATTATTCAACTATCTAGAGATATTTCCATAGTACAGCGATGTTATAATGAATAACTTTTTAATAATTATAGAAGTCTGTGAATAAAGTAGGTCAATATGTGACACATTTTGATTTCATAATTCGAACTTTATGCAATGAGCGTAGATAAAATATATTATTTTCATTGCGCTCATAATTATTTTATAGCCGGTTGAAACATTCAATATGTTCCGGTGAAGCGACGATTAACGTATTTTATACGTAATAATCACTTTTTTTACACTGTTAAAGTTAGCACATGACTGCGATCTCACCTGATGGTAAGTGATGACGCGGCCCAAGAATTTATCGTACTAACTTGGAAGGGGTCAGTACTCACCCCTAATGGATTCTATACAGCTTCGTGCCGGAACACTTTACCTGGTAGGATGCTTTTGCTGGTAGGATGGTAACTAGCCATGGCCTAAGCCTCCCACCAGACCACACCTTAGCCAACTTTGATTTGACCAATTAAATGCCAAAATGGCCCATGGCGAGAATCGAACCCGCGACCTCCCACTCGAGAATCCGCCACTGCACCAGGGAGGTTGTCAGACTTATACCTATTGTTAATATTTTATTTATAACTAGCAGTGCCCGCGGACTCCGTTCCCGTTAGAAATATTTTTGTCCCGGTCCGTTGTCCCGCGTAAGGCCCGTAAGGACGGACGGCGAAGTCTTAGTAATAGGGTTCCGTTTTCCATACACAAACGGATTCCGTTTCCGGTATCCGCTTGTGTACGGAAACCTAGAAACTACTATATAATTCTTTCACATATAAAAATGATCCGCAGTAGGTAGTATACGATGCCTACAGTAAGAACAATGAAATTGAAAACAAAAAAAGAATGCTTTAAAATAACTGTTTGTCAGCATGACAACAGTTGAACTGGACGTATGTTCGAAACATTTCCGCAATTTCCACGAAACGTCCCACGTTCAAACGTACACATTGTTTTTAAACAAACTTTCGAATGCGGGAAAAAAAATTTTGCACCTTTTTTCAAAAGCATATTAAGTGTTATATATACTTGTGTTTGTAATCCCTTTGTCTAAATCCCTTTGTATGACCAACAACTCATCAACAACGCTCTCCTCTTAAAATAAGAAGGATTTGGTCATAGCTACAGGCAGGCTTGGTGGTAGTAGCACAATAGACGTATATAAAGGACCCGGCGAACAATGCAAAAAATATGTAAGTAATTAGTGGTTTAGTTATAGACATATTATACACACAGAACCCGACTAAACGAACGAAAAAAATGTCTCCAGTTTCCTGGTGCCAAAAATGTTTGTTTTGACCACCAACGACGTCAGAAGCTGACCGTAGTATATAATTGTTTATGAATCGCGGTCCACACCACAGATTTTTTTTGACAGATGGCGCTACTTTTTACTTGTATGAAAAAGGCTTAGCTACGTGAAATTTTCAGATGGGCTCATCCTTAGGTTCATATCGATGGTAGAGTCAAAAAATATTTTTCAAAATATAAATAATGCACCCTATTATAAAAATCTTCCAATTTCGTGGATGATAATACGTTTTATGGTGAAAAGGGTATGGACACAATAATATAATACTTATTGATATATCCAACAAAAGAGATTTGGAGGATCAACTTTTAAAACTACCCACGTCCTCATCATAGATCTTGACCATGGTCGGAAAATCCTTTAACGGCGTAAAATCGCGTATAATAATTCATCTGCTCTAAAGCCTTGGTAAGAGCGTTCCATTTAAAACTAGACAGATTTTGCTGAACACCTGAACTAAGTTTTAACGTTAAAATGACAAACGAAACTTAAAATGAGTGCAGCGCTTTATTTTTAAAGCCAATTTTTTAGAAGTTTTAGCTAAAAGTTACACGTTTTGAATGGGCTACAAACTTCCTGTATTTAGTTCTTGTATTACGAAACGGCCTAGCCACATAATATTTGAACTTTGAGTAGGCGTTTAGAATTAATTGTGGCTTGGCTATATGCACATGAGATAACTTTTAGACAGAGCATACCGAGAGCTATATGCTTTAATCTTGACAAAATTTAACCCTGAAAATGTCAACCCTGTAAATGAAAAAAATAGAACAAAATATATTTAAGGGGGACTTCTATACAACAAACGTATTTTTTTTTTGCTAATTTTATATATAATGGTACGGAACCCTTTGTACACGAGTCCGTTTCCTACTTGGCCGATTTTATTTATTTTCTCTTTTCGAAATCTTTTTTCAAGGATGTTATGTAAAATACATTTTGATTACTATTAAGCAATCAATTCATTTTATTTAGTCCACAGTTTGGGCCGGATATTGTAGCGTTGTTACTTCGCCTTTGTCAAAACGTGTCCCAGTTAACAGTTGTCAGCACGCTAACTGCGGCGAAAGATAAACTTTCTGTGCAAGCATTCTGAAACTTTCACTTACAGGCTTCTATTCTTGAGGGAATGATACTAAATTTATTAAAGTCAATTAACCGAAAATAATCTCGTTTTAGCAAGCAGTGATAGCCTATTGGTTCAGACCTCTGCTTATATTCATGCGGTCGTAGATTCGCAGCCTGTGCAACATTACAATACAACATCTCAGACATATTTTCACAATTATGTCAATTTGTGAAAAGGTATTAAGTACTTGCTTATGTTAAGAGTACTTAGACTTAGCCACAGAGCAAAGATTTATTAGTCCTTGCCATTGAGCTACTATTTAACGTCCTAGCCTATTTAGTCTGATATAACTGGTCTACAATAACGTAGTTGAATATCACTTCAAATACAGCCGATTTGTAGAAAATTACCCTGGACTCGGTAACAGGCTGTGACAAATCAGTGATTAAGCTAAGTCGTATACAATAGTGATTTGAAATCACTATTGTATACGACTTAGCCCACAGTGAGAATTTATCGGTCTTAGCCTTATTAAGATCTTAGCCAATTTCGGCCGATATAACTGCTCTACAACAGCGTAGTTGAATATTATTTCAAATACAGTTTTTAGCAAATTTGTCTTGCCTTAGTAACAGGGTGTTCACTATTGACATATTATATTACTAGCAGAAACCCGCGG
This sequence comes from Coenonympha glycerion, assembly GCA_963855885.1. Taxonomy (NCBI): domain Eukaryota; kingdom Metazoa; phylum Arthropoda; class Insecta; order Lepidoptera; family Nymphalidae; genus Coenonympha; species Coenonympha glycerion. The sequence goes on from OY979646.1 coordinate 2,848,297, forward strand.
CTTTGCCCGCGAAAATTTAGTTTTCCCTACACACGGGAACCATCTATTTTCCGGAATAAAAAGTAGCTTTTATGCTAATTTAGGACGAAATCTGTCTCCATTCCGATTTTCAGCCAAAAAATTTCAGCAGTTGCGCCGTGAAGGAGTAGGTGTATATCCCGTATTAATTTTTTTTCGCTATTCCCGCAGTTAATCTAGGATATAATCTATCTCCATTCCAAATTCAAGCAAATCTATTCAGTAATTACGGCGTGAAGGAATATTTTTCCCGCGTGGATATCTATTTTTCATGATTATCATAAAAACCATGGATTTTCCCGGGATAAATAGTAGTCAATGTATTAATCCAGGATAGAATCTATCTCTATTCCAAATTTCAGCAAAATCAGTTCAGAAATTATGGCATGAAGAAATATTTTTTCAACGTGGATATCAGTTTTCCACTATTATTATAGAAACCATCGAATTTTCCGGCATGAAAAATAACCTATGTAAATAATCCGGGATAAAGTCTATCTCCTTTCCAAACAGTCATATCAGTTCAGTAATTACAGCGTAAAGTAGTGTTTTTTTGCGTGAAAAGCAATTTTTCAGTTCTCCCGCGGAAACCATGGATTTCTCCGGGAGAAAAAATCCTTGCTTTGATCTATCTCGATTCCAAATTTCAGCCAAACCAGTTCAGTAATTACGACATGAAGGAATATTTTTCCCGCGTGGATTTCTGTTTTTCACTATTATCATAGAAACCATGGAATTTTCCGGCATGAAAAGTGCCTATGTAATAATCCGGGGTAAAATGTATCTTCTTTCCGAATTTTAGTCATATCAATTCAGTAATTACAGCGTGAACATCAATTTTTCAGTTTTCCCGCGGAAACCATGGATTTTTCCGGGGTGAAAAGTAGCCTTCGTATTAATCCAGGATATGATCTATCTTTATTCCGAATTTCAGCCATATCAGTTCCGTAATTACGGCGCGAAGTAGTATTTTTCCCGCGTGAATATCTGTTTTTCACTTTTCCCGCAATAACCATGAATTTTTCCGGGATAAAAAGTAGCCGATATATCTGATACTCAGGATATATCTGATACTCTGTCTCCGTTCCAAATTCCAGCCAAATCGGTTGTGCACTTGCGGCATGAAGATTTTTTTCCGCGTTAATTTCGGTTTTTTTACTAATCCCACGGGAACCATGAATTTTTTCGCGATGAAAAGTAGCCTTCGTATTAATCCAATATATAATCTATCTTTATTCATAATTTCAGCCATATCAATTCAGTAATTACGGCGGGAAGTAGTATTTTTCCCGCGTGAATATCTGTTTTTCCCTTCTCCTCCAAAACTCATGGATTTTTTTGGGATTAAAAGTATCCTATTTATTAATCCAGGATATCTATCTCCATTCCAAATTTCATCCAAATCGGTTGTGTACTTGCGGCGTGAGATTTTTTTTCCGCGTGAATTTCGGTTTTTAACGTATCCCACGGGAACCATGAATTTTTTCGGGATGAAAAGTAGCCTATGTAATAATGCAAGATATAATATACCTCCATTCTAAATTTGAGCCAAATCGGTGCAGTAGTTGCGGCGTAAAGACGTATTTTAACTTGATAAAATCCAAACTTCGGACCCCTGTTTCACCCCCTTAGATGGTGAATTTTGAAAAATCCTTCCTTAGTGCTCCCCTAGGCCTCATAAGGAACATGTGAGCCAAATTTGGAGTTTCTAGACCCAGCGGTTTGGGCTGTGCGTTGATATGTCAGTGAGTCAGTCAGTCAGTCAGTCAGTCAGTCAGTCAGTCAGTCAGTCAGTCAGTCAGTCAGTTTCTTCAGAAAAAGAAAAAATATAATCTATCTTTAATCCGAATTTTAGCCATACCAATTACGGCATGAAGGAATATTTTTCACGCGTGGATTTCTGTTTTTCACTATCATCATAGAAACCATGGAATTTTCCGGGATGAAAAGTAGGCTTTGTAGTAATCCGGGATAAAATCTATCTCCTTTCCGAATTTCAGTTATATCAGTTCAGTAATTACAGCGTAAAGTAGTATATCTCGTGTATGAACATCAATGTGTCAAGTTTCCCGCGGAAACCATGGATTTTTCCGGGATGAAAAGTAGCCTTTATATTAATCCAGGATACAATCTATCTTTATTCCGAATTTCAGCCATATCAGTTCAGTAATTATGGCGTGAAGTAGTATTTTTCGCGTATGAATATGTTTTTCTTTTTTCCTGCAAAAACCATGAAATTTTCCGGGATGAAAAGTAGCCTACGTATAAATACAGGATAAAATCTATCTTTTTTCCGAATTTCAGTCATATCAGATCAGTAATTACAGCTTGAAGTAGTAATTTTACCGCGTGAATATCAGTTCTTCAATTTTCCCGCGGACACCATAGATTTTTCCGTGATAAAAAGTAGCTTTTGTATTAATCCAGGATATAATCTATCTCGATTCCAAATTTAAGCCAAATCAGTTCAGTAATTACGGCATGATGGAATATTTTTCACACGTGAATTTCTGTTTTTCATTATTATCATAGAAACCATGGAATTTCCCGGTATGAAAAGTAATAATCCGGGATAAAATCTATCTCCTTTCCGAATTTCAGTCATATCAGTTCAGTAATTACAGCGTAAAGTAGTATTTTTCGCGTGTGAACATCAATGTTTCAGGTTTCCCGTGGAAACCATGGATTTTTCCGGGATGAAAAGTAGCCTTTATATTAATCCAGGATATAATCTACCTTTATTCCGAATTTCAGCCATATCAGTTCAGTAATTACGGCGTGAAGTAGTATTTTCGCGTATGAATATCTGTTTTTCTTTTTTCCTGCAAAAACCATGGATTTTTCCGGAATAAAAAGTAGCCTATTTATTAACCCAGGATATAATCTATCACCATTCTAAATTCCAGCGAAATCGGATGTGCACTTGCGGCATGAAGATTTTTTTTCCGCGTTGATTTCGGTTTTTTACTAATCCCACGGGAACCTTGAATTTTTTCGCGATGAAAAGTAGCCTTCGTATTAATCCAAGATATAATCTATCTTTATTCATAATTTCAGCCATATCAGTTCAGTAATTACGGCGGGAAGTAGTATTTTTCCCGCGCGAATATATGTTTTTCCCTTCTCCTGCAAAACCCATGGATTTTTCCGGGATGAAAAGTACCCTATTTATTAAATCAGGATTTAGTCTATCTCCATTCCAAATTTCATCCAAATCGGTTGTGTACTTGCGGCGTGAGATTTTTTTTCCGCGTGAATTTCGGTTTTTAACTTATCCCACGGGAACCATGAATTTTTTCGGGATGAAAAGTAGCTTATGTGGTAATGCAAGATATAATATACCTCTATTCCAAATTTTAGCCAAATCGGTACAGTAGTTGCGGCGTGAAGACGTATTTTAACTTGATAAAATCCAAACTTTGGACCCCCGTTTCACCCCCTTAGAGGGTGAATTTTGAAAAATCCTTTCTTAGTGCTCCCCTAGACCTCACAAGGAACATGTGTGCCAAATTTGGAGTCTCTAGACCCAGCGGTTTGGGCTGTGCGTTGATATGTCAGTGAGTCAGTTTCTTCTTTTATATATTTAGATTATTGGATCGACTATTGATATACAGCTATTATACGACTTAATATTATTATATTTGAATTTAATGGAATATTATGTTGCGTACATTCTATGCTCATACATCCATGTTGTATGTGAGAATGTGGGTGTGTGTGTTTGTGCGTTTATCTCTGTGTACGTACTGTGTAGGTACATGTGTGTGTTTTTAAGTGTCAATGTAACGATATTATTTAAATAAATTTTAAAGAAAATTAAATATTTCAATTTCCCGAATCGGTATCAATTGGAAAAGTGGCACTGCAAATAAATATGAAGGGAATAAATAGCAATGCTGATCCTCAAACCCAAGAAGCGACCAGAGGGATCACAAGAGGCGTCGATTGATAAGTTTTAATTATTAGTAAGTAATTATCGAAGATATTTGTTTCCTTATTACATGTTCATAATATATACCTAAGTTAATATTTTTAATAATTTAACGACCTTTAAGCAAATACTTAAATCGCTAGATGAGCCCTAAACCACCGAAAACGTCCAGGTTTTTGTCTTGTGTGTGACACGGCGTCACTCTCTCTATCACAAGTTAAACTATAGCATGTTGAGAGCACTCACTCAACATGTTTGTGGACGTTTTTGATGAGCGCAATATAGGCTAAGGGCCCATCTAGCGATTTAAATCTTAGCCTTTAAGGAGATATAATGCTAGTATTATCTGACTGTGTACAAACACTCTTTCTCAATATGTGTTCAAGCAAAATACAAATAGGATTATGGGCCAATAGCTTCTTCAGTAACACAGATACTCGAAACACGAGAGCAGATACCGAGCGCCTTTCACATCCGACCCCGCACCTTTACGTCATCTAATACGATCCAATAGGAAACTGGAGGCGATAACATGCTCTAATGTAACCCGATTCGGTATACTTCGATGCATTAACTACTCAGCAAACAGGAGTGAAACACTTAAGCACTCTTGTTTTTTTCTCCCAAAACAGCTATACCTTCTCAATTCCATTCCCTTTGGTAGAGTAGGTACTAAAGGACTCGATACGATGATTCGACACCGTAGATGAAAATGAAATCCTGCTTTTGTAAATAGAAAAGTGGGCTTATTAGCTGGGTTTTCTTCCACATACCGATATAGTTAGAGATGAGAGTAATACCGTTTTTGAAAGTTTTGAAGAAGCTGACGAAGCATCTGGTTATAAGAGCTTCCTTAGTAATCATTCTTTTTATTGTTGAAAACTGTATGAAACCCCGTTTTGTGCCTATGTAATCTATTTAATTTTTTTTCACCAATTTATTTGTTAATAATTCTTATTTCAAAAATATTTATGGATATAATGTAATCAATATTTTGATTTCAGTCACCTTCCCAATGGGACACATTGCGTCTGACATGAGCAGGCATATCACGTTATCAAGGTGAACATCTTACGGCTTCGTCATGATTTAGTATGTACTCGTAATATATCCAAAAAATGCAGAAAAATGGGTGACGAAACGCAGAATGTAAAATGTTCCAGAAAAAAAATCCGCCGAGCAAACTCGAGTACATTGCGAGCGTTCCGCGTATGATAAAAAGGTGTTACATAAATTATTCATAAAAATCTTGTGTTACGTGTGGCGTGGTGATGCTGCAGCGTTTTATATAGGTTATAAAGGTACCTTGTACTTGCTGTAGGGCGTTTTGTGGAGACAGATAATGCCTAACGCATACGCCTTGGGAAATCGAAGGGGCTATGTGGGATTTGTACCCACTAAAAACTGTCCGTTTCTGCTACAGACCCACTAGCGGGAGTACGGGATTCACTTGTAGTCATCGTGCTCCAGCCAGGAATGCTCTGTCGTCGTCAACAGACTGGCCGCTGCTGAATCCATCAAAAAGAAGCGTCGAAAACATGAAACATCACCCTCTGGCCTGTCAATGAATATGATATGACGGTATGTGGGATTTCTAAAATTTCTAAGTAGGAATTAGGGAATATTTAAAATATTACAGTATTGCCCCGGACTTGGGAAATCTGCTCCCGTAGCCATGTTACTTATCGATTCTATCCTTACCTACGTGATAAGTTTTTACTTTGCTTGGAAAGTTCCTTTCTATATTATTATGTATTTGGTACTTGGTTTCAACTTAAAATGTTTTAAACCGACTTCAAATGAATTGTGTTAGGTATAGTCGCGGAATGAAAAGGTTCGTCCCCTTAGTGCCCATTTTCGCTTGCATCAGTACTGCAAGATTTTATAATGTCAACATAGCAAAACAATCGTCTAGTGCAAACGAATCTGTTTGAAAATTGACGAACCTTTTCGTTCCCTTACTGTACCTTGCTGTTTAAATGGCAAAACAAGTAGCCATTTCATTAGAAAATAATATACATTTTCATATGGGATGTCTCTCGGTTAGAAAAAGTAGGCATAAATTTCCTGCTCAAAGATTAGTAGCTAAATTACGAATGAACCCTTGTTTTAACGCTGAAAGGTTATAACAGAGATGTATATAACAGTATGAAATATGATTTATTGATAATCTCTGCCTTCGCTAACGAGTTAGACCATTAACGCAGCGCAAGTGATAAGATAAAGCGGACAAATGGAGTTTGACCGTAAACCTTGGCCCAAGAGAAACTCCCAATAGCGTAAATAAGCTAAAACAGTTACAACTTGTCTCTACAGTAACCCTTAGTACAAGGAATTGTACGAACAAGTAGGGTAAGTACAGGTTATTGAACGAATTTTGAGTCGACTCGCACAAACGAATCGAATTCCTCCATACATTTACAGCCAGCGCCATCTATGGACAGTCGCTGACATGTGGCTTGCAATAGATGGCGCTGGCTGTAAATGTATGGAGGAATTCGATTCACTGGTGTGATGCGAGTCAACTCGAAATTCGTACAAAAACCTCCCCTCTGTTTCCACACAAATAATAGTGCGACTATAGCTGATGCGGCAAACGTTGGTTTACCACATATAGGGGCATGAAGATCAGATTACCAGATCTATCAGCTGTAGCGGAGTATGTGGCCGAATTAAAAAAATTATCACGATTTTGCAAATTTGGAGACGGACTAAATGAGAATTTGCGAGACCAATTTGTTTGCGGGCTCAGAAGCGACCTTATAAGGCAACGGTTGTTCGCCGAGCCGGACGACCTGTCGTTCATTAACGCGGTAAAGATGGCGAACGCGTTGGAGGCGGCAGAGAGGGACTCCGCAGCGGTGGAGCCGGGAGCTGGGTCGAGTGCGGCGAGCGGAGAAGCGGCGGCTAGTGCAGTGCATGCGGTAGCGGTGAGCCGCGCTCGCGGACGACGCGGCGGTCGGCGAGCTGACGGAAAAGTAGTTTAAGTTTAATCTTAATATTTTTGTTGTACTTTTAGTGATAACCTATGTACTTAGTACTAAGCTAGACGTAATAAACACGCCCCAAAGAGAGGCAAATGTTGTGTGCGGAAATGCAGGGGAGGAATGTGGTATTGGTTGTATACACTTGTGAGTTGTGGGGTAGTCAAAGATTAGTCCGCAATAAATCGTGGAAGTGATCGCATGTGTTTCATTTTGGTCTCCGATTATTACAGTTAGCTCGCGCTAACGAGTTCAATATCAAATCTCGTTACCTACGTGATTATATGCGTGTCCATTCACATGACTTATAAGAGACTTTTCTGCTAAATATTTTCGAAGATTTTCAAGTTACAAACGCTGTTACTCGCGAATTCCATACCTATATTAGAATCCGAATATATATTTTTAGCCTAAAATGGGTGATATAAAATATCAACAGAACTAAGACATATTTTTGCTTATTTCGTAACTAGCTGTTGCCCGCGGCTCCGCCCGCGTGCAGTTCGTTTTTTTTTACATTTTCTTGATTTTTCCCAAGATAAATGTGTGAAAGTTCCTGGGGTCGACGGGCCCGTAAAGGAGTTTAGTCCCGTAAAGAGTAAAGAGGAGGGCAATGTGTTGTTTTCGTTGAGATATACGACGCCAGTTGCCGAACCAGCTAAATTAGGAATAGACTCATCAATCATTAAGGCCCATAAAACCAAAGTAACTACAAAAACCTAACGAACATTAGATTCTTCTTTGACCTAACATAACAGCCGAATTGTAACAAGAATAATATTCAGATAAACTTGCGTTTAATTTACATATTATAAAATAGGTAACTCTTTTTACTTGCGCTCAAAGTCGTAAATAATCTCTCAGAGAGCGTTCTTTAACAAACGTCGAAATATATTTACCATTTAGAGATTAATTGTTGTTATTTCTGAGCAGAAACAGTTAAGTCGCGTTATAAGGGCTCTTACGCTGGTTACTTGAATGATGCAATGCAAATGTCTAATTTGTTTTAAAAACTAAATGAGACTTAACTACTTTTTTGACGACCTCCTGTCGCGGTCCTCTTAGCGGGAGGTCACAGGATCGATTCCCGACACGGGATAATTTGGAATTTTATAACTTCTAAATTGATTAAGATTTGGTCTAGCTTCGGCCGCTAGTTATCATCACCTATCCCATCATTTTTATATTCCGGTGCGATGCTATGTAGCAATTCTTAAGATTTACTGGCTCTCTTCAAGTTAGTACGATAACATTTAGAACGAGCGTTCGACAGATTTCTACCTATAGTTTTTTTTTGTGCTTATTTGCTCATTAGAGTATGTTGTTTAAGAACAGAAAAAAATAAGAAAGGAATCATTAAAACCATCTAAATCCCTGCTCAGTGTTCATTGTGAACGCTTAGGTACGTTTTGTTTGTGAAACGGAAATAAATGTAAAAGGAATCCTTGAACGGTTCAAAAACAATCCGCTTATACATTTCCCGCAACGCATCCCAATCGGCAATAATTCAACGGCTGAAACCGTTTTAAGTTCCGTGGAATTTCTCCGGGTTCTTATTTACGGTCTTAGTCTTACGTTTTACCATTAGCTGAATTCCTTCACAAACGTACCAGTTGTACTTACCAGCGGGATTCTCAAGATGTCTTACTGGAAAATTCTCACAATTTTTCCTTATCGTTACTTTTTTTTGTTATCGAACTTCTACGATGTCCGTTAAGTCAATAAGTTATTGTTCCAAAAATAATGTTTTAAAACAAGCTTTTTAGGGTTCCATACCAATTTGGTAAAAATGGAACCCTTATGGTGAGACTTTCTCCGTCCGTCCGTCCGTCCGTCCGTCCGTCCGTCCGTCTGTCACACTCGATTATTTCAGTAACTATCAAAGCTATCGACTTGAAATTTGGAATAGTTTTAGGTAATAGTGACCCAACGCCATTGCACTCATAAAATATTGAAAATTGTTTTTATTTATATTTAAAAAGGGGGGAAAACCGGGACTTCGAATTTTCAAAATGAGATAACAATATTGAGTGGGGTATCATATGAAAGGGCGTTACTTGTGTAATCTAAAACCGATTTTTATTTATTTTTATGCTTGATAGTTTTGGAATTATTGAGCAAACTGTCGAAAAAAATACCGTTCCCCCCCCTTATCTCCGAAGTTTATCAATCGAAAAATCTGTAATAATTATGATCAATAGACATTAATGTATATTTTACAGGAAAAATAAAATCAACTCCCTAACTATTATACTTTTTTTGATAATAACAATAAACCACCAAAAACAAAGTTACGTTTGCGGTTCGCCAACAAAAGTACCTAAAATCGTAAATTCATGAACAAAAGTGATTCTTTCAATGTTTTACTTCTTTTATGGTATGGAACCCTCGGTGCGCGAGTCCAACTCGCACTTGGCCGGTTTTTTTTAATGTCAATTTTCTTCTCAGCAAACCCTTTCATTTGATACCCATAGTGATGAAGAATGCATTAAAAATTACTAGTCCACCATCTTGGATGTTCCGCCATGTTTGGTTTAGAATGACTTCACACAGCTAACCTGCATGCAATGTCATACAGACTAAACGTGTATTGTACACGAAAACGCTCAATCGGTCTGGTCTGGTGAGAGGTGCGATGCTGTGTAGATACCGTTGGGGTGAGTTTACTTACCCTTTTCAAGTTACTACGTTAACATCTTAGGCTGCATCATCACTTACCATCTGGTGAGATCACAGTCAAGTATTAACTTGTATAGTTTAAAAAAGGCCCTTTTTGGCTCAGTTATTATCGGCATACAGTGCCGATTAAGATTCAGATAATTTTCATTTTAAGTATTCACTTCAAGTTTTAATAAATGCAATAAATCTCCACCTTTAGGGCCATGGCGTTAAAGTAAACACCTGAAATGATTCCCCTATTCATTACCTTTATCCATTTTTATACCCGAGCTTGTTCAAGCTTAGCTATCGCCGGTAAACAGCGAAAACATCTCTTGTTAGGAGAAAAAACAGTTTTATATTTTTAACGCTAAACTCGACCAGTGGCACTCGACCCCCGACTTCTATTCAAACGCACTCCGCAAGTTTCAAGTTGGTAGGCAAATAGACAGTGATAAAATTCAGCTTAGACTGGCCTCCCGTCTGGCACGATAAAGGTCAAAAGATGGGAGGCGGAATTTAATTAGTGTAACATTCTTACAAAGAAACAGTGGCCCCAACAACATCTATTCCAACTGAGATGGTTTCTGAGAATTTCAAGTGACAGTGGCAGTGGAAACGAATTTTAAGATTATTTGAATTTTGCCACTGAAGAAACCTCTTGTAGGCGATGAATTGTTTGGAAAAATTAGGCGGTGTCAAGGAATTATGAGATACTTAGCAGTGATAAAATCTGAGTCTGTACTATATCAAAAAATCTCCTCCCTTTTTGACATATATTTTTTTAAATTCGTTTCCATCTATTGAAATGAATTATGTCATAATGGCTGCGATAATCGTGTGCATACTTGTAATATGGTTGTGACTACAGTCAACAAACCTGAATATAAAAACCTGCCAAGTGCAAATCAAACTCGCGCACCAAGGATATACTACAATAGATATAAAGTTATTGCGTAGAAGCCATATTTAAGCGATCTTTAGTGAAGTTTTGATTAAAAAGTATAAAGATAATTACTTTTAAATTAATACGTCATGTATTTTGGGTCTTTAATCTAAAATCGTTGAGAAGCAGAAACACGATTGGATAAAATTTTCTGGATAGAAAGTTCTCCCAAAAGTTGCTCCAAAATCTCAGTTTTTCTTCTTTTTTTTTCGAAACTACAATGGGTGTTATTGTAATTTTTGTTTTAATGTGGCGATAATAATAATATCTAAAAACGTTGAGAAACATATTTTTGATAACTGGCTTAGTTTTAGAGAAATTAGGTAAAAGGTCGTTTTTCTGTTATATTCTTCCGCGACGCTGCATGTCGCACCCATCAACTTATCCGTGAGAGTGACAAAGACAAAAATAAATTCAATAAATCCTCAGAGTCATTTGTGTTAACAAACCGCAAAACTAACTTTGCTTGTAGAGTTTTATGGTTAATTTCCAAAAAAATAAACTCGTTGGAGAGATGACTTTATTTTTCCTGTAAAAAATATACGTTAATTTGTGGTTTGTGGTATTAAAATTATGTCAGAGTCTTCGATCAATAGGGCCCCTCCCCTATTGATCGAAGACTCTGACATAATTTTAGAAAGGTTTTTTTTTTGGCCAGTATTCTCAATAAATCAAAAACTATAACGCATAAAAACATTTTTTTAATTGACGTTAAGCCACTAATATACACAAATATATTTCATATTTCATGTCGATTGATTTTATAGTTACCTGCTGCCAGCTGCAATCATCGACAGAGTCTTACTATCAGGGTTCCGTTTACCATTTTGGCATGGAACCCTAAAAATTGATTCTCTTTGATAATGATTTCATTACTACAATACGAGTAGTCTTTATTTTGTGATGCAAGTATCAACACAACTGACGTCTTGACCAAAGATTTAAATCACTAGATGGGCCCTAAGCCTACATTGCGCACATCAAAAACGTCCACAAACATGTTGAGCGAATGCTCTCAATTCTCAGCCTGCTATAGTTTCACTCGTGACAGATAGAGTGATAACGTGTCGCACACAACTCACAAGACAAAAACGTGGACATATTTTGTGGAGGTTTAGGGCTCATGTAGCGATTTAAATCTTTGGTCGCGACAATAAAACTAACCTGTTATGCACCATACATTACATAAATATCGCTCCGGGAAAAGACATTAAAATCGGGCCGCCACTTTTAGTGCTAATAAAAGACATAATATCCGACACACCAAGCGCCAAATGTACAGGAAAAAATTCGCGCAGTTAAGCTGAAAATTTCAGTCCTTCAGTTTTATGATTTCCCGCTAAACTGACGTTATTTACGATACTATAACTGGGTAGGATTTTCTAAAAAAATAAATACGCAAATACTTAGTCAGAATTGTGGATTACGTTGGAATTTATTTCAATTTTTTAGTAAGTAATTGGTACGCTTGATTTTTTAGTCGATTTAATATTAATATTATTCTATATGACCCAGATTGTTTTTAATATTCATAAATTCTTCAGAAAATTAATTTTTAGCCTTCGCGGAAAGTACACAGAGTTGTATTAAGTAAGTTTGGATGTTTATTAGTAATTAAGATCACAATTATTTCCGAGTCTACTGGTATTTCCTCGAAATTTGGAATATAGACTACTTTTCATCTCGGTAAAAATCTACGATAAAAAATAAACTCCATTTGCAATAGCAAGCTTCAGACCACAGATCTTCATACATGCTCTATAGTATTAACCGAGAAACCTTGCAAGGTACTTATACATGTATCAATCAATTTCCTCTTGAAAATCGTAGAGATTTCGCATTTTGAAATCAAAATTTTCTCCTAAGGATATCCCGGTGTGATGAAACGTGCGTCGAAGAAAGTGTTTGAAAATTGTGTCTGGTGTCTCACGTGGGTAGTGTTCCTGCATATTGTACCATACAGAATCTTGTCAAGTAGCGGATTATAGCAAAACAAATTAATCTGTCCTACTAGAACGCTTTGTCATTTTATGTGAAAGAAGCACTAATGCCAAAGACAACTATACTATAGACCCGGCAGACCGCGCGAAAAAATGTCGACAGTTTATGGGAGCAAAACCCCCCTCCGGCGTCAGTAGTAAGCTGTAAGCCTACGCAGTATTTCGCAGGAGTTTCGACACATGGCTCTACATTTTCTTGTATGAAGAAGGTTTACGTAAAATTTTCGGATGGGCTCATCTTCATGTTATTATCATAGACTAATGCAGATGTTAACTCGCGAAATACTATGACATTGCTATGCATGTTCCACCGCAACAACTGGCTCGCTGTAATCCACAAAAATGGAAAAATCCATATTATTATTATGATGCAACATGCAGCCTGCGGCATGCATAATGCATCGTCCAGCCCCGCACTCCCGTTCTCTTTTACATTTGTACGTTTCGTAGGTTCTTCGACCGGCGTCTCCGTACAAAAGTATTCGGAATATATTTGTACTTTTATTGGTTTAAATGTTAAAATTATTGCTTAATATTTCACAGCAGCAATAAAAAAAAATTAACAATCTTTGAAAAAGTCCAATTCTACAATATAGATCTAAATATCTTCTTCTTCTAAAGTATTTCTTTGAATAATTTAGAATTTGGGGCAACTTGTGCAAATAAACTACACAAAAATAATATGTTACAAATATTGTCTAAATCCCAGTTTATTTAGGGCAAAATCTTCAACCCTTAGTTAAATATTGTTGAAGATTTGGCCCTATAGCTTAGCAACTTCGTGCGGGACCCTCCTGCGGGGTGACAGACAGTGGGGGAGGCAAGGAACTTATGTCAGCGATTAGCGGGACACATCTCTTCATGTTATGCATTACCGTGTCCCCCGGCCTTCTGTCACCACGCAGGAGGGTCCCGCACGAAATTGCCAAGCTATAATTAAAGTTCATTGGTCTTTTACGTATTAAACATATTCGGACACCAATGATTATTATCAGCAGCAATAAATTAAACTACGAGTATTACTGTCGCATTCGGGTGAAAAATAAATAAAAATATGATGACCATAAATTGAACCCGGAGCACTAGATACGTTGAATGAATCAATTTGAAAATCAACACACCTTTTCATTCCGACTGTACCTAAACTAACCTCTCATGTGAAGGAATAATCTTCTTTATCCCTTTACGAGTACATAGCTCTATTAATATAATTAAAGCAAACTATTAATACATTTTACAATATACAAGATACAACACAGAGCCTTCATGTACCTAAAGGCTTTTGAAGCTTAACCACACTACCGGGTAAGTACTTACCGAAAGTACGACGATGATCAAAGGTGTTTAAATTGTATGCTATAGTGAGGTAACTATCTGGTTTTAATTAATTCCTGATATACCATAATGGGCACATAAGGCCAGGTAGCTTGAACTAACAAGGTTATCGTCTAGTACTTAATTTAGTTATGTTTTTATGTAGTATGTTTTCAAAAATGCATCTCGTATCTATACACAGATAATGAGAGTTGCAACACCAGAGCTAGGCCTACGTTTTATCTTGAAATATTGCTTTGGATGATAACGTTTTTATCCCCCCAAACGTTTACCAAATTGGGTCTTACACTACTTTTGAATTTGATAAAAAATATTACTTTATTATAAACTAGGATAAAAATAATAACGTGCAGTGAAAGAAATATTAAAATCCAACGAAGATTTACAAAGTTACAGGCGTTTAAACTTTGGAGTGGGGGGATCTTCTATCCCTTTCTCGCAAAACGAAAATTTGTATGAAGCCGCACGAAGCTACTATGGCATTGGTAAGGTGTGACGTCACAATTTCATGTTGCTATCTCTGTCTAATCACAAATATTTAAATGCTTATAACTTTTTTGTTATTTGATCGATTTAATTAGTTCTTTCAGTGCACGTCATTATTTTAATTCTACTTTATAATAAAGTAATAAAAAAATTGGAGTCAAATACCCAATTGGAAAATTTTGGTCTCATTACATTCAGTACACATTAATCTGGGCTCCTTACGTTGTATTTTATTATTATTTTAGTTTATTTAAAATTAATAAAAAGACTCGAGAAAGTTTTTAGGTAAAGATTATGAATATTTTAGTTTTTAGTATTTGTTGTTATAGAGGCAACAAAAATACATCATCTGTGAAAATTATAAGTGTCTAACTGTCATTGTCCAAGAGATGCTCCCTCATGACGGTCCGTCCGTCCGTCCGTCTTAGAAATAGGGTCTCGTTTTTACCCTTTGTGTACGGAACCCTAAAAAGGATGATAATATAACGTACTGGATAATATAACGTCTTAGAAATTCATAAAGCGTTTCGTAATAAGCTTCTTAGCATAATATACTCCAATAACTCTGTATCGCCAAGAAGGAATTTTCAATTTGGCTGGCAAATAAGGAAATTAAATTATACTTTATTCAACATTTTTCCAATTAATTAGATGTACATTCTTTGTATAGCGCTCTAACGTTATCTCTCTTGCAAGAGTCTTCAAGTGGCATTTATTCATTATTTTATTTATTTCGAGATAAGTTTAATAACGTTCCATTTAATGGAAAAGGTCTATACCCTTTTAAATAAGTACGTGAAAAAGGAAAGATATTTTATTTCTCATTATGCCACACATACAAAAAACACTTACTTATGTACTAAAACAATGCCTGAAATTTCCTCCACTAAGGCATTAAAGACCAATCAGTCCAATCATTGTCCAGGTGATGGAAGCACCAGACTCCGATTGTTATGTGGCACTTACTATTAAAGAGCTCCAACTCAGCATGGCGCTGTGAGCCCCATGTTTGAATAGAAGCATGGACCATACAACAAATGGTTATTTTATAGCGTTGGTTATGTGTGCTTAAATTACGAACAGTTTTCTTTGACACAATATTGTCGCGTATTTCTGTCTGTGTCTTCATGTCATCGATTGTCTTGGATCTTGCAAGTTTATGAACTTCATGGAGGATTGGTTAGGGTGCCAGTATAACGCCCTTAGTGGGTAAAAGCCCCTGCGTTTCCTTTGATGGAGTATGTGTCAGACATACGTTTCGAAAATCAGTTGTACTCCCTTCCATCAACACCATAATGACATCTCTGCTTATTTTTTTCCCCACAACAAATTCCTTAACCATTTGTAAACTAAAATGATTGACTGGACCATTATGTTAAGCCAAACACTATGAATCACACTAGTGCAGTAAAACACTATTACAAGGGAAGTAAAATAAGCTTATGGAAAGTAAAGGTTTCCTGTATCGGGCCAGTTTCCACGGCTGATTAAGTAGTAAATGCCAGCGCATAGATGCTATCGGGGGAACGTTGGACCGCGGCGTCTTATCGCTGACATTAATGGAAATAGGTTAGTTTACAGTTTATATTGTAAGTTTATGGGCTCTTACAGTGCCTAGTTCAGAGAGTTTCCGCAGATACATGAGAAGTCGCGAGAAAAAGCTAGTAGTGGTACGAGTAAGTACTAATAATAATTCGTAAAGTACTGAAAAAATCATTTGTAAACGTTTTCAGTTTAAACAAGCGGTTGTAGTTTCAGTACAAAATATATTTTTTTCGGTAGCTCCATTAAATTTCATTTTTAATAAAATAATACATTTCAAAAAGATATTCCACCGCATTTATATTAATTTTGTTAACGTGAGTAAGAGCAAGTATTTTCAGATAAAGGTCATAGAGTAACACGACTCTGTGAAGATGAGATATACAACGTTAACAGATTTTGACACAAAATATAATGAAGTTTCACGAGGACAAGTCAATAGAGACTTACCATACCTACACTGTATACTGGTGCTATTATACGCACTATGATACTAACTACGATACTATATCTTTGCTTGTTAACGTACTGACGCATCGATACAATTTTTATATGTATTTATATTGAATATGGATGCAGATTTACGTATTATTACTAATTATTTAGGTACTTTATTATTTTCGGAAAAATACATGCACAATTAATGTAATCTAACACCCCTAACAATAGAGAATTCGTGCGCTCCGGTGGGATCTGATTTACTTCCTTTTGCGCTACATCCATTTATTTGTATATGTTTTGAGCTCATCTAAAGTTTTTATCCATCTGTCTCGTAACATATATCCGTAGTTGTCATCTGTAAATGACTTAAACACTATTGTTTTTTACCATGTTGGAGAGTAAGCCCAATAACGAATCCTGGCACTTTGATCCGTTCTTGGGAACAACGGTAAAGTGATGAAATGACAATACTGGCCGGTTTTGGGATCTGCATAGTGCTTTCAAGTTGTCAAACTTAGCTTACTAAACTCGCCGGCATATTTAGCGGAACATAAAAAAAAGGTTTGATATCAGTATCATATAAAGTTGCTGGCTGGTTTATACGTTATTTAATTTAAAAAGAAATATTTTCAAATTAAGAAAACAACTGAACATCACATTTTATGCAATTGTTTTAATTTTATTCAAATACACCTTATCTGGAGCAAACTTCGAGTATTTCTTCCTTCTGAGTTTGATTTAAAATTTCATTGAAATACTGTTTTTTTGTTAGTTTTTTTTTAATTGCGTATCTTTCTGGAGTTGATCACTGAATTATGCCTGACTTAGCCCCAACGGAGATTGCCAGGGCACTCGAAATGCGAAGAAATGGTCAAACCTACAGAGTGATATCCAGAGATCTTCGTCGACCAGTTTCAACGATCCATCGCAGTATCCAACGGTTCAGGGAGACCGGTACTTATGTGAGAAGAGCAGGACAAGGCAGAAAAAGACGCACTTCGAGTAGGGATGATCGTTTCATTCGGCTTCGTGTACGTAGGAACCCCCGTTTGACGGCCGTCCAAGCCCGACATGAGTTAGAAGCAGTGCGGGGTGTAACCGTAAGTGGGCGTACGGTACGAAGAAGGCTCGAAGAAGCTGGTTTGGGTTCATTTATGCCCGCCAAGGCTCCAAGGCTCGAGGTAAATCATCGTAGAAACAGGTTAACTTTTGCTCAGGAACATCGACTTTGGAACGCGGACCAATGGAGTAAGGTATTGTTTAGTGATGAGTGCAGAATTCTCTTAAATCAAATTGACGGCAAGCAAAGAATATACAGACGCAAAGGAGAACGATACATTCAGACAAATTTTAAAACTACAGTTGCATACGGTGGTGGATCAATAATGGTTTGGGCGGGCATTTGTTTGGGAGCTTGCACAGACTTGGTAGTGATTGACAGAGGGAGTCTGACTGCAGACCGCTATATCAGAGAAGTTTTAGAAGAAAATGTCGTACCGTTTGCCCCATATATCGGTGACGATTTTGTTTTTATGCAGGATAATGCTCTGCCGCATACCGCTCGGGTAACTCAAGCTTATCTTAATGATATGAATATCACTGTTATGGAGTGGCCGGCGAGATCACCGGATATGAACCCAATAGAGCACGTTTGGGACTTGCTGAAAAGAAAAGTTAAGTCCAGAATTCCAGCTCCTGTCAACGTGGGAGAACTGCGATTCGCCGTTGTTGAGTAATGGCGGAGACTATCCCAGGAGACCATCGATAACATCATTCTCAGTATGCCTAGACGGGTAGAAACTTTAATAAGAGCACGTGGAGGAAATACGCGATATTAATCACCATTTTTCTAATTTAATTAATTGTAATTTTAATATTAAATTTCACTTTTCCAGGTTACATGAAAAGTTCAAAAATGTACCATTTTTCACAAATAGCCTTTACTCGCAAAATCTGTTCTTAATGTGATCTCATTTTAAGTAAAAACAAATGAAACTTTAAATAACAAAAGAAGTGTAGTAAGTAGATTTCAAAATAAAACCATATTTTTTTAATTATGGACCTTTTTTTTAATGTTCCGCTAAATATGCCGGCGAGTTTATTTTAAAAGCGTCTCCCCGGAGATCCTGTGTAACTCTTTGTATATAATGATGCATTTCCGTGAATCTGTAAACACAGAGCTGCAGGTCAGAGCACTGAATTTATAATGTCGATGTCAATATTAATATTTACATACATTATTTTTTAATTCTGAAAGCTTACACCGATCAATCCTGATTTAATTGACATTTTTGTATAAGTTCATTGTTTTTGTAATGAAATATACATAAAGAGCTCAGGCGTTACACTTAACTTAACCCATGATAAAACTTAAATTAGCATTTCTATCTATGTATCCATAATAAGAATATAAATATGACTTATTAATTATTATTATTATCTTTGTTTCTCCTTCACGCGGCAACTACTAAACCGATTTGGCTGAAAATTGAAGTGGATATAGGATGAACACGTAGCCTTATTTAAGTTCCGGAAAATTTTTCAGATTTCTGACGGGCTGAGCTAGTCTTCAATAAATGAAAATAAAATGAAAATTTGAAATGAAAATGAAATGAAATGAAAATTTATTTATAAAGTGTTTCCTGAGTTACAATTAAATACACAATTCATCCATTAAAGTGTTAAGACCTGTTTTTGGAGGTCTCGCTCTTCGCATGAACATTAACTTAAAATATAAATAATATTATGTAAAATATTTTCTAAATGTACATTTCTTTTAATTTTAGCTAATCAATGTGTGTGTGTGTGTGTGTGTGTGTGTATAATAAGTTTGAATTTTGAAACAACGTCATTATTCAACGCTTTAGTTCGCTCCCCGTTGAGTTGTGGTCACCCTACACGGGTCGCTGCACACTGCACAGCGCAGCGATCGGTATTATCGAGTATAACCAGCCATTACTAACGATTAAAATTAATGTCGCAATCGATTTACCCTGTAACACTCCATTTGATGCTAGGGTAAAAACTGATTTAGTTCGCTAGAAGCGTCGAACGGAATTATTTAATCCAGGGATAAAATAGAAGTAGGTTTAAATACATTTCATTGTTTTGTTAAAAAGTAGACATTTCCGTGTGCGCTTAGCGTGAGGAAAATTATTGTTTTCTGCACTAGTCTTTTTTTTTTGAGTAACATCCATCTACAACATACAAAGCAAAGCTGTTAGCAACTCCCGGCAGGGGCCACTTTGGAATTTTATAGTTTTAAAATTGGCTGATGGCTCAGGTATGGTCACTGATCTCCATAGAGTACCTATATAGAATATACTCTGGATAGCTGAAGCCGACTGTCAAAGTAAAAATGAAAACACTTGATTTCCGCCATTTTGGCGCTGATTGTTGCGTAACCTGGCGTGAGCGTCTATGGAACTAAAATCAAATGACATTCAAAACGACGGTCCTCTTCCAACAAATGTCAATTCAGTACCGTGGACGCCCGGGAGAGGCGCTTCAAATCGGCACAAAAAATGAACTGTCAAACGTATGGAATCATGAATCCAGAGATACATATCAGTGGGTATGGTCTGGTAAGTGGCTTTGGCCACGACTAATTATTACTATCCTATCCAAAATCACTGTGTGATTTTACCGGAGCAATGCTGTTTAGCAACTGTTAGGGGTCGTATTAACCCCTTCCAAGTCAGTAAGATAACAACTTCGGTATGCATCTTCACTTACTAGCAGGTGAGATTACAGTCGAGTAATACTTGTATCGGGAATGTGCAGTGTTCGTAGGCCTCCGACCAGATGGACTGACGACATTAGAAATGTCGCGGGAAGGCGCTGGATACAAGTGGCGCAAAACCGTGCAGGCTGGAAATCATTGCAGGAGGCCTTTGTCCAGCTGTGGACATCGAACGAAACGAACTTATATCGAGTAAAAGATACATTGTACGATATATTCGGAAATTCTAAGAAAACTCGGCTTTCAACAATCAATTCAGAAAATTAAAACTCTCATGCAGCTTTATCAAGTCCTTACAAACGTCGGGAAATCCTTGTTGGATTTCAACTTGATTCGGAGCGAATCGACTGCGGTTAGATTCTATTGACGTCACATCCGCCATTATCCGCCGCCGCACGACTGTGGTCCTCCCGCGCGATTCGCTGACCGACAAAATGGCGTACTGATGTTCGAATTTCGAAAAGGGATTCATTTCCTTAAAATGTAATTGAGACGAGATGTACCTACTATTTATATATACGTATATATATTTTATCTATCCAGAAACATGTACTTTCTAGACAAAAACCTCTGAGAAAAAATACACAATAAAACAAAAACTTGAACAATTATTGTGAGGTGTCGATTACGGTAACAGTCAAGTAACAGTGAAGTGTCGGTTACCATAACGGTTTTGCGAGTTCTATATATAGTTCACCCGTCTAAAGAGGTTTTCACCTTTTTCCTTTCCCTGTGCAAAATGTTCCTCGCCCATAATGGCTGGTGAATGTCATAGGTAAGAGTTGGTTTCTTCAAATAACTCAAAATCGTTTTAAAACATCAAAAAATATTTATTTAAGACAAAAATATTATTTTTGTCATTACTTAATGGCGGTTCCCAATATTCTATCTACCCATGGTTTGTCTAACCAGAGATAGAAATTTGACATAATTTGTATGGGGCTTATATCACATTCATTGATATGTCTGGTAGGGCAAATAGAAGATAGATAGAATATAATATATAGAGAACCAGCATCAGTTAGTCATTCATACAGTCACACATTCATTCATTCAAGGCACAAAATTGGAACCTGTGGTCGCATCACCCAAATCTCCGAGCAAAGTGATTGAACAGGATAATCCGGTAAAAACGTCCGTGACTAATGATCAGGACTTAATGTCGCGATGGATTTTTCATGTACCTACTCGCTTTAATATTTCCTCGTCGTCGACGTCGTTAAATAAATATAATTGAAGTGATATTTTATCGAACCAGTGCAATGTATTTGTAGCTTTTGGACCTACATTGCGAATGAAACCCTGAACTCAGAGCTCTGGGGGCCTACCACCGTGACCTAAAGTAATATTATTGCAATATTGTTTTAAAATTTCCATTCCAATTGTATGAAAATGTCAAAACAATATTGCAATGTTACATTGCTTTAAGTCACGGTGGTAGGCCCCCAGATGATAGAATGCTCTGAATTCTGTTGCTCGGCAGAAGCTCTACACATTGGCCGAGGCGAGGCGAGTGACTGCGAGTGAGACTTGAGAGTAAGAGGTTAGTACTAATCTCTCTCTCGCACTCACAGCCATTCGCTTGGCCTCGGCCTACATGTAGAACTAGAGTGAGAAGAAGTCATATGATTCTAGTATGATTCAGACTGCAGATTAGAACTACCACGAGCAAAAGGTGTGTACAGCAGTGCTATTCTACAAAATGTCCATCTCTGAAACAGCTGCCAGAGAGCTGCCAAGCCGAAGATGACATGCAAAATTGTACTCTATTACAACTGACAAATTCATAGATGCATAGATGTACGCTCGGTATTTTTGCAGAATAGCACGGCAGCTTTGTACCAAAACATGTACTAACTCCGCTTTCAGTCCACAGATATGGCATTAAAATTAAATCAACAGTTGCACAAACGGCAGCTATTTCATTAATAACCGAGAGGCGGATGATTTATTACTCTCGAGTTTACATAATTCAGCTTTTAATTGTATAACATTTGCATTTATACCACTCTGTAGTCTTTACTAAGCAAACGTTAGCGTAGTATTGAATTAATTAATACACTCAGTTCGATACTCGAATTTACTAGGTGTGTGGTACTACTTACAATTTCGTTTTCATCTTATGATCTATCTATTCGACAAATTAAAATTGGCTTCAAAGTACATTTTATTCACATGGAAGTTTGTGCTCCCCCCCTTCTGATTGGTCCACGTTTGTGTCATTTATTTTCTTATAAATTTCACAAAATTTTTCATGTTTTCTTATAAATTTCACTTTTTTCATGCGAATTTCAAATAGCTTGATACTCCTAGATTTTTTCTTTCTTCGTTCGTCGAAAACTTTGTTAGTTTTTTGGATGATGGACCTACACAACAGCTCCACTCTAACTGTACAAATATCGATTCTATTTCTTCGATAGCTAACGCTTGGACAACTAGAAGGTGTTGAACTTATCATTATTGTAGTCAGCAAATCCCCGCAACAGTATTGATGTCCTCCGTCCACCTGGTCATATGTTATGAACTACAACATTCCATCAAAAATATTTTTAATCTTATCTTGAAATCCATACATCCATCAATATAAAATATGTTAACTGCTGTTTAAATTAACGGTCTAATCGCGCAAAGCTTGGACCATTACCTATCTAAAGAGGGTTTCGCTTGGCTGTTGGATCAAGGGCCGCATACAGAAGGTTCTGGAGACGACACGCATTGTGAAGAGGTTCCTCACTTTGGAACCATGACCACCGGTGGCTTGGGTCGTTAAAGCTCCGCGACCAATGGTGGACTCAATTTTTTAATATTTTCAAACGTGTTTTTTAATTTTTTTTAATTTCTTTAGAAACATTGTAAAAATATTATTGGATTGTTAAAAATAAATGAGAGAATAATATATTGTGTAATACCTACCTGTAAAATTACTAATGTGTTAAGTATTACTTCGTATTTAGACATTACACGAACCAACTGAATAATACAATTTTTCATGAATAATTCACGAACACTTCTTTTTATCACACGTAGTAATACACGCAGGTATTCGACCGTTCGCGGGCTCTCTCGGAAAATGGCCGTCCTTGTGAAAATAATGATGTTTAAAAGGTAAACATTTCGTCAGTGTATCTTATTATCTCATCATCATCATCACCACCCCTTTTTATATCATGGCATGGCATGGCATGGCATGGGTCTCTTCTCAGACTGAGAGGGGTTTGGCCATAGCCCACCACGCTGGCCAAGTGCGGGTTGAATCATTGGTTGAATGAAATGGTGAACTCTCAGGCATGCAGGTTTCCTCACCATGTTTTCCTTCACCGGTAAGCAAGTGACATTTAGTTTCCTGAACCATAACTCGAGAGAACTTCTTGAGCGGGGTCAAAATAAATGAACTTGCCTGCACCTCTGGTATTATTAGTATAATTACTATCCAAAAAATGTTCTGATGCGAATCTATCTCGCGCACTGAAGGTTTCGTAGTATCGAGACCAATTCTCAATACGCAAAAAACCATAGCTGGTAGAGACCCAATCTCGTGCTGCACCAAAAGTACGAGGATAAAAGTTAACTGTTACGAGTGGGTTTGTTTTGTACTATCAGATGTTATACAAATTCATCCGACATTAATTTGGCAATTAAGTTGGCAAAACATTTTTGTGGTTTGTACAAAGATTTAAATCGAAAGATGCGCCCTAAGCCTACATTGCGCTCATCGAAAACGTCCACAAAAATCCTCAATGAGTGCTCTCAGCATGCTGTAGTGTGTGATTGTGTGACAGAGAACGTAGTGCAAATTTCGGTCAAGAGTAAATGAGACCTCGCGCGGTTAAGAGTAACCATGTGTTATGTCGCTGTGTGTGTAAGATGACAACGTGTCGCACACAAGACAAAAATGTGGTCGTTTTTGGGGGTTTAGGCTCATTTAGCGATTTAAATCTTTGGGTTCGTTGCCAAAATGGAGTCGCAAAGTAACACCTGTGTCTATGCCATATTCCTCCTCCTACGTATTCCGTGTTCACAAAGTTTATTCAAGCAATTCCAACAGCAAATACGAATACGGGCTGTCCTGACCGTAGAAATAAATAGTCTCAAGTTTCCTTTGCGAGATGTAAGTACCTATTTGCGGGTTTGAAAAACTACTTCTTATAAGGTAAAAGGCCTCTTTCAAAGTGTCAAAAGAACGGTGCGACACGTGCTTACTTTCTACCACTTTCTCGTAATTGCTTAGCCCTTAGAAAATGCAATGAATAATATAAATGTACACCATATAAGGAGCTCAAAGAGTTTGCAAGCCGCAACTTAATGACTTCGGTCTCCGATGCCTAAGATTTTTCCTTGGCTTGAATTCGATGTTTCAATTTATAATAGAACTTAAAAGGTACTTTATCACACTTTTAGTTTTTGCTATTAATTTCTATAAAATTTATTTATTTATTTTATTTTGAGTTAAGGAACTTTTAAAATGATGAACTAACCAAAATGGTGACGACGACCGCAGCCGTAGCGGTAGCGTATCTGCAGTCTGCGTCGAAGATCGTGGGTTCGATTACCGGTAAATGTTTGTGTGATTAGCATGAATGTTTTCCAGTGTCTGGGTTATTTTTCAATATCATATATTTATTTTATAATATGTATACATGATTATCAGTTATCTAGTACCCATAACATCTATCTAACACTATCGCTTACTTTAAAGCTAGATTGCGATGTGCGAACTCAAGATAACGGGTTCGAATTTGGAATTTGGAAAGGAAGGCGAATTTGTAATTTTATTATTTCTTAATTGGTACTGTTCTGGTTTGTTTCGGTCGCGATATCGAATTATTTTATACGAATGAAATTAAATATTGATTTTAGGGTTCCATACCAAAATGGTAAAAATGGAATCCTTATAGTGAGACTTTCTCCGTCCGTCCGTCCGTCTGTCACACTTGATTATTTCAGTAACTATTAAAGCTTGAAACCTGAAACCTGAAATTTGGAATAGTTGTAGGTAATTACGGCGCGACGTTTTTGCAATCATAAAAAATTTAAAATCTTTTTTATTTTTATTTAAAAAGGGGGGAAAACCGGGTCGTCAAAATTTCAAAATGAGATAACAATATTGAGCTGTAGCGGTGCAGAGGGCAATAGGGAAATTTCCCTCCAGGCAGGAGTTGTGCCTGGGGACGTCACACGCATGGATCACAAGCGGTCCCCAGGCACAACTCCTGCCTGGAGGGAAATTTCCCTATTGCCCTCTGCACCTCTACAGAGCAGAGTATCATATGAAAGGGCGTTACTTGTGTATTCTAAAACCGATTTTTTATTTATTTTTATGCCTGATAGTTTTCGATTTATTGGGCAAACTGTCGAAAAAAATACCGCCCCCCCCCTTATCTCCGAAGATTATCAATCAAAAAATCTGAAATAATTATGATCAATAGAAGTTAACGTATATTTTACAGGAAATATAAAATCAACTCTCTAACTATTATACCTTTTTTGGTAATGACAATAAACCGGCAAAAACAAAGTTATGTTTGCGGTTCGCCAACAAAAGTACCTATATGTAAAATATAACTCGTAAATTCATGAACAAAAGTGATTCTTTTAATGTTTTACTTCTTTTATGGTATGGAACCCTCGGTGCGCGAGTCCGACTCGCACTTGGCCGGTTTTTTTCAAAAGTTGTAGGTTTTTATGAAAGGAATTACAGGCCGAGAGTGTTTTGGTATTATTATATTATAACTTGGTATAATTGTTAAATAGAGAAATGCTACGGGATTTCCTTCCTTTAATAGCTTTAAAGTAATATGTCTGAAACTAAAAAGAAATACTTATTTCATTACCTACTAATAAAGCTCTACCCATACTATGGCTCTACCAAGTAATATTGAGCGATGGCTCGTTCTCAGAAAGGCTTGTCTAGCGTGCACGTATATAGGCTGATAATGTAATGCAATGTCACGCGATACTGGACCTTATTATTCACTTAGTAGGTCATTATTTCCAGCGAAAGTGATCTTAAACAGGACACATTGATGCCTACATCATTATTACCTCGCAAAATAGACGTGCGAGCGTAATTGATGACGTCATAGAGCGGAGTACGTATCGATGCTTTTATGTGACAATAGAACTAGCATAAAATCATCTCTGTAAACAGAGCTGAAACTGTGGAAAATTATTCAAGGCAAGTAAAAACTTAGAATACAGCATCATTGATTGGATGTTGAAGTGGCAATATTATGCACATAAAATTACAGATATCACAGGCATCGTCACACAGTTTCGTTCTCGGTATTTTGATAACAATGTGGATTCTTTGAAAAACGAAAGCGTGATTTTTTATAAGTTCTTAAAGTTATGGGTTACACTCTCAAAGGAACAAGAACAATACCTCCCTACTACTCATGTCCTAGGTAGAGTTTATCGACCACTTCTTTCATTTCCATGATGTTATCTTGCAAAAACCGTTACCTATATAACTCATCATCGTCGCCAAATTATTAGTTATCTATCGTTAGTTATGCTAGACCTAAAGTACAGGTCTATTGTATGAGAATAACCTGCAATACGACAAATTGCTTCAAGTACTCAATCATTACATGGCTCCTCTTGACTATTGGCGATGATCGTCACGAGCATAGGTATTATAATCGTCTGTTGCCAGCGGTGTTCGCGAAGATCATCGTGTAAGCATTATTAAAGCATTATTACGAGTATAATCTTGACGCATTTCTGAGTGAATCTTGTGGTGAATCTAAATTTGCTCCTATTTAGTTTGTATCTTATACCATTGACATAAAGTTCATTATGCTGTTTAAAATAAAGTCGCTTCCATTTCATTTCTTTGCGCTGTAAATTGACCTTTAGCCTTCTTATGAGAACCATAATAATACCTACCTATCCCATTGACGTATCTAGGTTTAAATTCTTAATTAGTCTGAAAGTGCTAGATATTACACGTACATTTCCAAAATTTAGCATTTACTGTTCTGAATTAACATTTATACCTACTAGTGGAACACAAACTAACATTAATAGACTAGCTATCTTTGTTATTCATTACCTCAAAGCTATTTGAAACCTATTCGGAAAATAGATTTCAAATCAGCTTAATAAACAAGAATAATAATTCATATTTACGTATTAATTACTCTTACTGAATTTTCGAGAACGTTACATTTAGAGATTCAACTACCTAATTCGCAAATAGAGAGATTCATATGACTTAACTTTCATCAATGCCGCGAAATTCAAATTATTTGTTGAATTGTTTGTGGTTTTTTGCGATTTTTAAGCTATGACATTATAGGCTTATGGCAGTCCAATTGCGGAAATTCCAGTATCGGCTTCACGTGTTCATGTAAAAATCACTGCGTTAAAGTGTTGAGTTAAAGAAATTAGTCCGCGATTAGCGAGTTAATCACTTAAAACTCGATATTTGGACTAATTTCCAAAGGTAGACATTTTTATGCAAAGATTTTGATATAAACAATAAACATGTAATAAAGATGATATTCCCGCAAATTGACTGCCATAAGCCAAATTAATAAATTACTTAACATTTAAAGATGATACTGCCATTCCCGCAAATTGACTGCCTATTATGTGTAATTAGCGTACAAATTGCAAAAAACTACGAAAATAATTTTGAATTGCGCTGGCAGACTCGTTCATTTCGCCTTATACCCTTGAATCTTGGAAGCAGAAATTTTAGACAGAGGCTTCCTTAAGAGGATTTACTGATTTTATTTTTGTCCTTCTCACTTTTACGAATACCTACGTTGGTGGGTGCGACATGCAGCTCTGCGGAATCATATAACAGAAAAACCAAAATTTTACCTAATTACTAAAAAACTAAGTCCAATTATAAAAAATCCGCACACACACATTAAAACAAAACCAAAAATTACACTAACATCTATTGTATATTCCGATGAAATTTTGATATTTTTTTTGAATATTTTGCTGATTAAAAAAAAAACCTCAAAGGCTCAATGTTTTAATGGGTTTCCGGGTATCACATAGTACTCTTATTCTATGTAAATATGTAGATTTTCTCCAAAAGCTCCGACAAAATAAACAAAAACTTCGCACTATCGTCCCTGGACAGTTACCAAAGAGCGTTTTAGCATACGTCTGGCGGTCGACCGACGCAGTGATAAATCTACTCCTGAGGGGTAAGTACAAGTTCTTGTACGAATTTCGAGTCGACTCGCATCGCACAAACGAATCGAACGCCTCCATACATTTACAGCCAGCGCCATCTATGGACAGTTGCTGAGATGTGGCTGTCAATAGATGGCGCTGGCTGTAAATGTATGGAGGGATTCGATTCGTTAGTGCGATGCGAGTCGACTCGAAATTCGTACAAAAATCTGTACTAAGCCTACTGGTGCCTGATTTGTTTATTTGTTTTCGACAAAACTGCCACATTTTAAGTGTTTCGGTTCACATTATATAATAATAGGTTTTAAAACACATTTAGTATTTGGTATATGATTTAGTCTTTTAAGTCGCCCTTATAGTTAGTTGCTTTTATTCAGCTGTTGGATCAAGATCAAGGACTACTTGCAAAGAAGGCAAGTAGTCCTGCAACCAAAGCTATATATGGCATTTGCTATCGATCGCCGGAATGGAATGCCTACCTATGCGATCGCCAAATAAATCACGTTTACTTTTGCAAAGAAGTATCATTCTCATATATTTTTTGTTCCATTTGAGCGATTGTCAGCTTCATGTGGCAATAATTGTAGGTATTTTATATAACTATAGCTGCTGGAGACGGCATTCTTTGTCAGAAGGATGTCCCTACCATTCTGGAGCCCTGACTACCGGTAGTTTGGGCACATAAAGGTACTTAAAGCTTAGTTTTATGTAAAACTTTTAAACGTAATTAAAACAAAATTGAAATATCTCACAAAGCAAGGTGAGTACTCAACCGCGTGAACATCATCGAAAAAAAAATATCCCATCTCACAAAAATTTCGGAATATTAATTAATATCAAAAACACCAGACATCAAGTTCAGTCACACCGGCCGTAAAACAGTCCCCCGCTCAACCCCCCTACTTTAGTAAACTAGCACATTAAAGTCGAGAATCGAATCACTATCATCTTTGCAATAAGGTCGATTTTCCCTTACGTACTGTATTGACGATAAACTTTATGGCACATCTCCTTCACAAGGCAGTAACCGTCTAGCGGTACATTGTATTGCGGATGCAATCCCCATGGGCACGGATGATGTAAGAACACAGACTGATTGACGACTTTTTTGTCGCAAAACTTGTGATTATCTCCTCACGCTGTATAGGTCTTATTCCACTAATATACCTTATATATTGCCCTGGATTAACACATAGGCTTTTTTATAATCGTCGCAAGGAAACGAGCGGGTGGGTCACTTAATATGGACATTTGCAGCACCTGTGGAACTGCAAATGCGTTGCCAGCTCTTAAGGGCGATGGGTACCTTCCGGGCGCGAAAATTCAAATTTTATTTAGTTTTTCGCTCATAGTGGGCTAATTATACATCAAAAGGTAATGGCAATGCGTTTTGCGGGCACAACATTTATGCATCTACATGTTTTTAATAAAAACTCTACTCAACAATACTTATTTATTTCATATTGGTTCCCGATAGCTCGAAATCTGGGAAACTGCAAAAAATTATCTTTCGGGAACCAATATGAGATGAGTGGGAACTTTCGAGCAAAGTTTCTATTAAAAACATGTAGGTGCATAAAAAGTAGGCCCGCAAAATGCATTGCCATAAATCTACAATGTGTAGTTAGTCTAATATCTGCGAAAAACTAAATAAAATTTGAATTTCGCGGGCTGGTAGGGCCGCAACACCTTAAGGAATTCTTTTGTCTGGGAAGAACCATGGTTTCTACGGGATTAGCGGAAACCTTAAATTTAGAGTGAGTAAAACCTGAAATTTGAGTCCCGAGCAACAGCTGGTTAGTTATAAGGCTAAGACCTTCCATAATGCTCCAATGGGAGTTGAGGGGCTAACTTAAAAAAAATTGTGCAAGAGAAATACAATCACTAAATTTTTATTTTTATTACCGAATAGAAATATTATTTAACTTCGAAAAACTGTTTATGGTTCAAGATTTTTATAGTTTTTAAAGTTTATAATATGTATTTCAGAATTTTTAATGATTTTTGAAGTTAAGCAACATTTTGTCAGGCGTCAAGTCGCGAGTGGAACGCTCCTCTACGCTGTAGGATGAAGCACCATTAATGTAACGAGATTTTTTGTCGAATAATTAAAAATGTTAGGTAACGCTCTAAAATGCACCGCATTTGTTAAAAGCAGCGGATGTTTACTATTATTTGATACCACAGATATTCTCGTAGAGTTTTCACCTCTACTTTTCAGAGAATATTTCAAAAAATTAGCTTAACTTATTATTATAATAGTATTATGAAAGTTCAGAATAAATAACAAGAACTTACTAGCACTTTATATAAAGAAACTTTATAAAAAGGAAGAATCTCATGATATAAAGAATTAAAAAGTTTTTTGCGAAATTTGTACGCTCGATTCTTACCTTTTTTAAATTCCAAAATTATTATTGACCGTAGATCATTATATCTTTCGTTTCGCTCTTGTACCTATAGTGGTTATGGTCATCACTTCTCAGTCACACGCTTGAAGATCCATCTCCATTCTTCCCCATATTCTTCCCATATTAATTTTGCCACACATTATGGCATTTAAGAATACTTATGCACTGTTTAATATACAATTACTAGCAGAAACCCGCAGCTTCGCCCGCACAAATTTTAGTTTTCCCTACACACGGGAACCATCTATTTTCCGGAATAAAAAGTAGCCTTTGTGCTAAATTGGAACGAAATCTGTCTTCATTCCAATTTTCAGCCAAAAAAATTCAGCAGTTGCGCCGTAAAGGAGTAGGTATATCTCCCGCATAAATATTTGTTTTCACTATTTCCGCAGTAATTGTGGATTCCCAGTACAATATCTATTAATCTAGGATATAATCTATCTCCATTTCAAATTTCAGGCAAATCTGTTCAGTAATTACGGCGTGAAGGAATGTTTTCCCGCGTGGATATCTATTTTTCACTATTATCAAAGAAACCATGGATTTTCCCGGGATAAAAAGTAGTAAATGTATTAATCCAGGAGATAATCTATATATCTCTTCCAAATTTCAGCTAAATTAATTCAGTAATTATGGCATGAAGGAATATTTTTGCCTCGTGAATATCAGCTTTTCACTCGTATTATATCAACCATGGAATTTTCCGGGATGAATGGTAGCCTATGTAATAATCCGAATCTCCTTACCGAATTTTAGTCATTTCAGTTCAGTAATTACAGCGTAAAGAAATACTTTTCGCGCGTGAACATCAATTTTTCAGTTTTCCCGCGGAAACCATGGATTTTTCTGGGATGAAAAGTAGCCTTCGTATTAATCCAGGATATAATCTATCATTATTGCGAATTTCAGCCATATCAGTTCAGTAAATACGGCGTGAAGTAGTATTTTTTGCGTATGAATATCTGTTTTTCTTTTTTCCTGCAAAAACCATGGATTTTTCCGGGATAAAAAGTAGTCTATTTATTAACCCAGGATATAATCTATCTTCATTCCAAATTACAGCCAAATCGGTTGTGTACTTGCGGCATGAAGATTTTTTTCCGCCTGAATTTCGGCTTTTTTACTAATCCCACGGGAACTATGAATTTTTTCGGGACGAAAAGTAGCCTCCGTATTAATTCAGGATATAGTCTAAGTTTGTTCCAAATTTCAGCCATATCAGTTTAGTAATTACGGCGTGAAGAAGTATTTTTCTCGCGAGAATATCGGTTTTTCACTTTTCCTGCAAAAACCATGGATTCTTCTGGGATAAAAAGTACCCTATTTATTAACCCAGCATATAATCTATCTCCATTCCAAATTCCAGCCAAATCGGTTGTGCACTTGCGGCATGAAGATTTTTTTCCGCGTGAATTTCGGTTTTTTACTAATCCCACGGGAACCATGATTTTTTTCGGGACGAAAAGTAGCCTTCGTATTAATCCAGGATATAGTCTTTTTCTCTATAGGAGTATCTCTTTTTCAAATTTCAGCCATATCAGTTCAGTAATTACGGCGGGAAGTAGTATTTTTCCCGCGTGAATATCTGTTTTTCCCTTCTCCTGCAAAACCCATGGATTTTGCAGGTATAAAAAGTAGTCTATTTATTAACCCAGGATATAATCTATCTCCATTCCAAATTTCATCCAAATCGGTTGTGTACTTGCGGCGTGAGATTTTTTTTTCGCGTGAATTTCGGTTTTTAACTTATCCCACGGGAAAAATGATTTTTTTTCGGGATGAAAAGTAGCCTATGTGGTAATGCAAGATATAATATACCTCCATTCCAAATTTTAGCCAAATCGGTACAGTAGTTGCGGCGTGAAGACGTATTTTAACTTGATAAAATCCAAACTTCGGACCCCCGTTTCACCCCCTTAGAGGGTGAATTTTGAAAAATCCTTTCTTAGTGCACCCCTAGACCTCACAAGGAACATGTGTGCCAAATTTGGAGTCTCTAGACCCAGCGGTTTGGGCTGTGCGTTGATATGTCAGTGAGTCAGTCAGTCAGTCAGTCAGTCAGTCAGTTTCTTCTTTTATATATATAGATTAATTTTTTGTTACACGTTGCACACGTTTTCTCAAACTTATCACTACAGGTAGTAGTGATAAGTTTGAGAAAACGTGTGCAATGAGAGTACAACCTTAGTCGAGAGTGTATTTTTTATTGAAGACAAGCTTGCGCTTGATGACATTCATGCCTGATGGAAATTAATGATGAGGTGTACGCTGGAGCGCGCTTGCCTAGAAAATGCCTATCCAATCTTCTCTTGAAGGCACCCAGATTGTACTTGGCTGGGTGGCTGTAAGGGCATTTCACACCTTAGCGGTCCGTATCAGAAACGTGAAAGAAAATAGTTTCGAGCGTGTTTATTGGATGTCAACCACACCACATAAGGATACCACTGCTCTCGGCGTCTTGCGGTCCTATGGTAGTAAGATAAAGGAGGCATAAGAAATTGGCACAAGGTTATGTAGTTCCTGAATTGAGAACTCGTTGTAGCGTAGATGTACCTAAGCGTAGAAGAAGAAAATACAGATTTGAAGCTCAACATTGTCGATTGTCTCCAGTGGAGAGTCAGCCGTATCTACGACGCCTAAGCCCCTTTGGGGACGGAGGATACGAGCTTATAAATCTCACGTAAGTGTCGGCGGTCAACACTCAACTCTTATTTGTTGTTTTGTCGTGAAATGAAATTCTTTTTGCTTTATTTATCGTTGTTTTATATCGTAAGGGGTGTAAAAAGTTTATTTTTGTTGTTCTGCTTGGAAGGACGAGATTTATCTGAGGTCTTTGCACGAATGAAAACTGTTTGAAGGATTTCTTATTTACAAGTGAATAAACTATATGTTTTTGGGTTTAATTATTATTGACATAATAGGTATAACTTGCACACCTACATGAAGCCTGCATTGAAGTAAATTAAATCACATTTAGTGTATCAAAGCAATACATGAATCGAATCGCCTTGCTGTGCGAGTCGGGCTCGCGCACTGAGGGTTTCGTACTATCAAGACTAAGGGCGCCTTCAAATTAGCCGCAAAGTGAAGCGGCACTAGTTTAGAGAATTGTAGTGTTGTACATAGTTTCAGGATGGACTCTGACGAAAAAACACCGCTCGATTTGTACAAAAAAATACATGCGCGCAGCACTAGTCGATCGATGAACTGACGCGCGCGTCGGTAGCGCGTCTGCAGCGCTGCGCCGCGCGTCACTTTGCGGTTTATTTGAAGGCGCCCTAATCCCAACCAAAACACCTGTACTTACCCACCAAATTCAAATAAAACTCACGTTTGTTGTATGTAAGCACCCTTAAATATTTACTTATTTCTATTTTTTTATATTGTTGTAGCGGCAACAGAAACAAATCATCTGTGAGAAAATTTCAAGTGTCAAGCTGTCACAGTTAGATACAGCTTGGTGATAGACAGACAGACGGACGGACCGACAGAGAAGTCTTAGTAATAGAGTCTCGTTTTTGCCCTTTGGGTACGGAACTCTAATATCCTAGTAGGCCATTAAAATTAATACTTATCGAGAAATAAAAATAAACATTTTTCGTTCCCTCAACTAAGTAGGCAAGTTGTCAATTCCAAATCCTACTTTGCATGCGGCGGGTGCAATCCGCGCACAATCTGCATCCGCGCAGCATCCACTCCGAGATGCTGACAGATCTCTGAGCTTGAAACACGTCATGGTGGGATGTTTTGATAGGTTACTATTGGTTTTCGACTGGGTATTAAATTCACAAAACAGGGACTGTCTCAAAACTTTTTTTTTGGTTTGTAGGCATTTGGTGAATAATAAAAACATGTAGATGGAAGTAAGTAGTTTTAACAGAGGCATCTTTTGACGCTATAGTTTATTAGTTGTGTCATTAAAAGTTTGTTGTAAAGAAGTTGATTTACTTCTTCCAAGTAAGTACGATACTATCTTTGGCTGCCTCTTCAGTCATTATTTACAATACGGTGAGATCGCAGTCAAGTAGGTAGTAACTAGTACTTACAAACTTGTATAATGAAAAAAATATTATTTGGTACTCGGTTCCTGTTTTCGAGAACCCGTGGTACGGTCCAAGCAGTACGTAACCACAGCAGTATAAAAGCTGATTTGGAATATCATCAGTAACATTCAGCTTGCGAGTCACGCCTCACCTTTACGTCTCGCGCTCTCATGTAAATGAGAGCCGCGTACTTGCCGACAGTATTTCTCTCTTCGCCGAGTCATTTGTTAGCAGTTACCTTTTGTAAGCCAAAGAGTATAAGTAGGTACCTATACTTTGATTGTTTAGGCTCATCGTAAAAGGCTGGTTTTCATTGGTGTAGTATTTTGAATCCAGCTCAGTATCAGTGGCCTGGATCGGCCAAGGTATTGGGTCCGCGCGTTTAGATTAGTCCGGTAGTTATTTTCAAATTGTTGGGCTGACTACACGTTAATGAGTATCTCACGGGAAAGTAAGAATAAGAGAAGGCAACTAATGGCATTGCCTAAAAAACTTTCTATATTTTTATCCGAAGAGTTAACTCATGAAGAATTACCTACTAGGTAAAGAAAAAACGATCATGGATTAGAAAATGGATATACAATTATGACAGAGATTTGTCTGGAAAATCTGCTTTACTCATGAACCAACTAAGGTTAGGTTCTTCGTATCTATACAACTAAACAAACTTCGACAAACTTTCGTCAACAGACCACTTTTTAGTCGTCATTTTTCGTGCACATGGTCACCTCACGATAACAAGACATTGACTGGATCGACGGGTTTGCTCCAGCGGCACTGGCACTGAAGGAGCGGGGTGCGGAAGGCGGTCTCCACCAAAAAACAGCTTCCGCTCTATTCTAGTCCAGCGCTGAATACTGGATTTTGGAGTGGATTGCAAAGTATTTACGTTGGTCAAGTATCGATCTAGTCCACTGAATAGGCTATTTGACTAAATTTTGAAAATGATTTTAAAGAATTAATTACTACCTATTAAGCACATTACATTGATATTTCGCGGAAATTTAATAAAAAAATAAGCATTGCGATTCAGCGAGGCAATGCTGCCAGTCTTTTGGGTACGCTCCCATCAGGTGTCGATGTGGATCCACTATTTTAGTTTATAAATTATGTATTTAATGTTTAAATTAAGGTGATTAAAAAATAAACTGTTTAAAAAGTAAAAAAAAAAAAAAAAAAAAAAAAAATTTAATGTAATTCCCTTTAAAAACCACTTTTAAAATTTCAATTTTCAAAACCGCGCAAAAAACGCCAATTTTGTAATGGCGCTTGTCATCTGACTTGTGACGTCACACATTGTCAAACGCATATAAACAGACTACAGTACCGTACAGTTTAGTTGAATTTCTTCGCTTTTCTTTAAATTTAATAAAAATTAATATATTTTAACAGAAAGAATGGTGTACAAATGCTGTGTAGTACCATTATGTACAAATACCTCCATAAATTGCCCTCAAAAAGTGTTTGTGTCTTTAGTCTTTACCATGATAAACCGAACTCCCATGAACTTCCTGAGCATTTGTCAACATAAACTAAAATGAGATAATGATTAATGATTATAATAAATAAAGGAAGGACTAATATGTTCGACGCGGTAGGTACTTACATTGCTGTTTTTATGTTTTTCAGTTCCGCGCCATAATAATCAGCATTATTCTTAAAGTAAAGTGCAACCATAAAAGCATCTACCTTAGGTAGGTTGCTATTATCAGCTCGCACTAAATTTGATTCCATTCTGCGATTCGAAATACTTAATTATTTATTTCCTTAGTATGTTTAGTTATAAAGTTAACCAGAAAATTACTGTTTAAATAGCTAAAAGATAAAATAAAACGCCCGCCAAATAAAACACTCAGAAAAATCAGTACAAAAAGCTGTTGTTTTCCCGCAAATTTTCGATTGTGACGTCACCAGAGTTGCAACCAATCACAGGGCGTTCCTGTCACAGGTAAAATATCAAAAATTATAACATTATTAAACTCTTATTTTGCTGAAAAATATACATATATTTGATTAAAATAAAGTGAAATATGCTTATTTACGTTGTTATTAGTGAGATTTACCACAATTTCAGGTATATTTTCATTGTTGTCAAATAGCCTATTGCTGGCCTGGATCCAAATACTGGACCAATGAAAACCAGCCTTTAAAAGCTTGTTTTGTTGTTGTTGTTGTGTTGTTTGTTGTGTGTTGTTGTTGTTGTGTTGTGTTGTGTTGTTGTTGTTTGTTGTTGTTGTTGTTTGTTGTTGTTGTGTGTTGTGTGTGTGTGTGTGTATTGTTGTTGGTCCAGTATTTCGATCCCTTCGAGTTGCCTTCGCTTATCAACCTGTGAGATACTCAAAACGTGACTACACCCTAACAATTTGAAAATAACTACTGGACTAATCTAAACGCATGGACCCAGTACCTTGGCCGATCCTTCTTTGGCCGACCCAGGCCACTGAATTGCTGGCCTGGATCCAAATATTGGACTAATGAAAACCAGCCTTAACGTTTGACGACCGATTGGAGCAGTCGGAAGTTGTCCTACTATATAGGTACGTCAGAGTTCGTAGGTTCGATTCCTTTAACGAATATATTTCAGTTAAAGTTTAACTGAAATATATTCGTGTGATGAGCGTCAATGAAAATGAACATAAAATACTCTAGTGGCGACTGATAAAACCCGCTGTTTTTGATGCCGTGCAATATGGTATTAAATTGTTCAGTTTATTATGCCCAAGTTTTATTAAACGTGAAGATATAAATAACGGATATAATATTTTAACTAACCTACCCGCATTCGTAAAACCGTACAAAAAGAAGAGCAATAAAAAGTTTTTTGGGCAGAATAGCAGAAGTTTTATAATGAGAAAATTTTCTGACAATTCCGGTGGTTGCTGCTAAATATATACGGTTTGTTGTGGGACGAGGAGTAAGACGTTATTTTTAGAATATTATAATTGAAAATGTTACAATAAAATTAATGTTAATTAATGTGTTGTTATCTAGTAAGATGTATCGAATACTCTTACCAAAGGTTGCATGTAAGAGATTACTATAGCGATAAGGCTGCCTTTGCGCTTACTGTGTTCGGTTGACGGTTACATTGTGTTTTTCTTACTGTATCAGCTGTATGTATGTGCAATAAAGTAAAAAAAAAGTATTGTCCGCGTGGAATGGTGGCATGAAAGCTGGCTGCATTTCCGCGCTGAACAGCTAGGCTAGTTCGTAGCGCAAAAAATAAGCCAGTCACATTGACTTATACTCTAGACGGCGCGAAAAAATGTCGCCAGTTTATGGGAGCAAAACCCCCTCCGGCGTCAGTAGTAAGCTGTAGCCTACGCAGTATTTTCTTTTATGAAGAAGGTTTACGTAAAATATTCGGATGGGCCTATCTTGACTATTATTATCAATGGCCAGCCAGCTCATTTTGTGATGAGCCTATTAACTTTATCTTATATATAAAATTCTCATGTTACAGATTTTCTAATCAAACTTCTCTAAAACGGATCGACCGATCTTTATAATAGGTACTTTTTGTCTGCATTCGGTATGTCTGAGCTATAAATAAGGTTTTTTTCATCCCAATAAATGGAAAATCAAAGTTTTCCCGGTTAACTAGTATGTAAACATGAATATTTCAACTTTACCAGGAAACTCTATATGCATAGATTACATTACCTAGTATGGGTGGAAAACATTAAAGTAATGAACGAAAAGCTGTGGTTTTCCCTCGACCCGTGAATTAATTTTTATTCATTCATATTTCATACTTAAAAGTCATGCCGGGTTAATAGTGAAACAGAAAAGGGAATAAAAAAATTATGGCGTCATTAAGGTTACTCAGCGAAAGCCGCTTTTAATGAGCACTCCACAAACGGAACCCGGTACGGGGTCGAAAGTGCAGCACAAGTACTCCTGGGGGCCCAGGAAATTGAAATACCAGGTTTTTATGCCTTCACGGTAAAAAGGACACGATAATGTAGCGATAGAAGCAGTGATAGCTCAGTGGTTCTGACCTCTGCCTCTCATAAGGAGGTCGCAGGTTCGAATCCTGGGCACACACCTCTGACTTTTCCGAGTTATGTGCGTTTTAGGAAACTAAATATCACTTGCTTAACGGTGAAGGAAAACATCGTGAGGAAACCTGCATGCCTGAGAGTTCACAAAAATGTTCTCGAAGGTGTGTGAAGCCCGCCAACCCGCACTTGGCCAGCGTGGTGGGCTATGGCCAAACCCCTCTCAGTCTGAGAGGAGACCCGTGCCCAGCAGTGGGACGTAAAAAGGGGTTGAGAGATGAGATGAATGTAGCGATGTATATCTTTTATCTCTTAAAGCGCTATGCTTTTTACTTTTTTATCCAACCGAAAGGTTCCCAATTCAACTGTTATAAAAAACTAAGAACTTTCGATTACGGGAACCAATTTTGATATTTTTTATATAAATAAAAAGAAAGAAAAAAACGTGAAAAAGACACACATATACACATACAAAATAGAACCAAACTGTGTCAAGAACCCTAAACTTCCCCGGCTCAGCATGATGCTTCTGGTCTACTAAGCCCCTTCGCACACGACTTGTAAACGTACACCTACTCTTCCTACGATTCGCTGCAACATCGCTTCGTCTGCGAACATGTTTGAAAATGTTCATGCTCGTCTCGTCGTACGCGAGGATTACACTACGCTTACGAGTCGTGTGCAAAGAACCTAAGTGGTACACCGGCAGCGATGATTTCCAGCCGTATAATTTTAACCCGAGGTAGCTAAAAGTTTAGAACGAGCGTCTAGATAGTTTTAAATTGAAAAAACGATCAACACTTACCATGAGGTGAGATCGCAGTCGAGTATTAGCATGTTTAGTGTAAAGAAAAACTCGATAACTTGGAAGTACCAATTTTCGGTACTTCTGTAGTTACATGCTAATAAAAAGACAATACAGAACAACAAGTCCAGCGAGAGGCTCTATAAACGCAATGAATACAAAATTCAATTGTCTACCGCAGCAAGTGACTGCCACAACTGCCCGCTTCGGTCACACGACATCGCATTAGCTCCTCGAAAGCACATAAATTCCGCCTAATTACATCCAGCGAAACTAAACTGCGCTGTTCACACTTGTCTGAAACGGCGCGCGGCCGGCGTATATCGCTAGGGCGTGTTGTTATTGCGCTATATATTTTCCCTTGCCGATTTAGGCTGCGGTGACTGATTTCCTGAAGGGTTGTATAAAGAGCTTCGTTCATGCGCCCTGCAGGGCTAGACAATGTAACTTGTAGAAAAACCACTTGAGTCGTGACCACCAGTACTAAACATATGAAAGCAGAATGTACTCTATGCGTAGCGCTGTTGCTACTGCAGCTGCCGGCGTCGCTTGTCCCTAGCGCAGTACGCTAAAGTTATTACAAGGTCTGCGAGAACGACAAATAGTCGTACTCGATTTTTGACTGTAGATAACTTTAGCGACTTCGCGTGCGTGACAGCAGCAGCAGCAGCACAGTGAACAGCGCTTTCAAATGTTGTGTACCTGTGGTCACGTGATTTTTCTACAAGCGTCAACGCTTAACGCTTAGGTTACATTGTCTAGCCCTGCTGGTATGCTATGCTAGCTTACTATAGCATTAAGGAGCATAGCCAATATAGTGATAAGTAATAATATT
This sequence comes from Coenonympha glycerion, assembly GCA_963855885.1. Lineage (NCBI taxonomy): Eukaryota > Metazoa > Arthropoda > Insecta > Lepidoptera > Nymphalidae > Coenonympha > Coenonympha glycerion. The sequence continues at coordinate 2,888,632 of OY979646.1, forward strand.
TGAGAGTAGCTTTCTCTTAAGCTGGTCACGTTTGCTGTCTAGCTCACTTCACGCCACTTTGCTCGCACTTTAGCCACGCTTTCTCAACAAGAGGAGTCAATTTTGCGTCTCTTCAGAATATCCTTGTATCTAAGGAATTGACCGAGGAAGGTAGTTTACGCTTGCCATTCACAAGTTCTGGTTGGAAACCGCGTTTAGCCAATCTCTCGTCGGAAAACCTAAAACGCACATATATATATAGTTAGGTTATGGGCCTAATCGATCTCGTGCTATCTTTAAGAGTCCCGTGAACTACATATACATTCGAAATACCAAATCATTTGCGGCTACTAGTGCCGAACGGGCCAAGGGACGCAAATATGAATCTCTTGACAAGATTTTCATATTTGCGCCTTTTGGTGTGGAGACTCTGGGGCCGTGGGGCCCGGGGGCTCGAGCTCTTTTTGAAGAAATTTCAAAGAGAGTTATCGAGTCTACCGGGGATCCAAGAGCTGGCAGCTACCTTGGCCAACGTATTAGTTTGGCCATCCAAAGAGGCAATGCTGCCAGTATCTTGGGTACCATGCCTCGTTGCGATGGAATCGATGAGGTTTTAAATTTATAACCTAGTTTTTAATCTGTTATTTTTCTTTTAAATCTTTTATGTACATATATTTAAATTTCTGTAATTATTTTCAAGTGTCTGGGTGTTTTTTAATATGTTGTATTTATGTATATTAAACATTATATAAACTTATCCGTCCTCTAGTAGCTAGTACTCATAACACACACCAGCTATAGCTAACTTTTGGGTTTGGTCATAGCCTATACCACGCTGGCCAAGAAATTTGGCAGCCTCCATACTTTTTAAAAAACTTTCTGACATGCAAGTTTCTTCACGATGACGAAATCTCCTTCACTGTTAATTAAGTGATATTCATGAGAAGGTAGTTGCTATAAACTATTTAGAAGTAGACGCCACAAAAATTGCTTAAAAAAAGTCAGATGTTTTCTTGACTTTCTTCCTTCTAGAAGTCAGAGGTCTAAACAACTGCTGCAAATGTAAAGAGATTTTTCCATGATTTCACTCACATAGATTTCGTTTTAACTAACATCAAAGGGGATCGAACTCTCTTCATCTTGAACTATAGTCGAAAATGTTCTCCGCACGAATATAGATACAGTCAGGATTCTACAACGTGTGGATTAATGGTCCTAATTAGCCAAAAGCCTAAAGTAGGGAACGATGTAAAGATGCATGAATAAATATCACAAGAAGTGTAGCTCATATCTTGAGGGAACTATAGGGAGTTCAAAAATGTACCATAAAAATTGACATCCCTAAAAACAGCACGTTCAATATCAATGAACTGGGAATAATGAAAATGATATGAGGTTTGTTGATGTTAAATTTATTTAAATTTATTATTTTATTATCTTATAAATATTTATTTATTTTAAATTATAAATTATTATTATTTATTAATTTATATTTTTATTATTATATATTTATTTATTTACTAGCTGTTGCCCGCGGCTCCGCCCGCGTGAATTACGATTTTTTTACATAATATATCTTCCTACTGGAATTCCTTGATTTTTCGCGGGATTCTGGTGTGATGTTGTACAGAAACCTGTTCTTACTTTACACGGGTTATCTTGTGGTGATTTTGAAAACTCATTTTTCTTAATAATAATATAAAGTTTCATTAATACGTAGTTGAAAGATCAAAAGGACGACAGTTAAAATCGTCCTTTTCATTGTGCTTTTTATTATGAAACCACGAAATATGTCAAAAATTATTAAACCATGTGAAAAGTTGTACTGGTGGTAGAACTCTTCTTTCAGAGTTCGGCCGGGTAGGTACCACTGGGATAAATTACTCTACTAACAATATTCCCCAGCCCAACATAATATAAGAGTCTTTTAAAAATCTTTGCTTCATCTCAATACAATCCAAAACATCAAAATGGACAATGGCTATATATTTCTTTACGTATAAAAAGACCTTAGATGACAGTCAGTCGGTTAGGATCGATAAGACCTAAGAGTTAAAAATATTTGTGAACCATTATCTTACCCTTTCCATATTGCGGATGATAAAGTTTAAATCTGTTCATGTGTTAACAGTGCCATGTTAATATAAAGTTAGGAAACAGTAAATAACATGACAGTTAATTTTTATTTAAAAAAATTCGGTAGTACCTATCACAGAGTTTTACATTCAAGTTCCACATAAATTGTAGAGATGGCGCTATACGGTATAACGTAGCGATAACGCCAGTTAAATGATTTTTGTTCACCCTAAAAGTGAAAAAATTTAAACCATACAAAATCTCCTGCTAAGCCTATTTATTTACGGCTGTAAGGGTACTCCAGTCTTACTTGAGCCCTACGTCCTAGCCCTAGGTTCTTTGTGCATTCCGAGTTTCAAGTCACCTACCTACTTGAACTTAAAGGTTCTGATGTCTGTAATTTCTGAACTACAAAAGTGATGATGATAAGATTTGTATGGAATAATTTTTAAAGAACCTCCTTTCTAACAAAAAGAGAATGAATGGAATCGGACAACGCGTTAATGAATTATAACTAAAAAACGTTTGGACTTTGATGCCGTCTTAGAGGGAAACCATGATGAATTTCGGGTTAAAAAGTATCCTATGTCTTACCTCGGGGTATGAACTATAATCATGTCAAGTTTCATTTAAATCCATCCAGCGGATTAGCCGTGATGCCCGGTCGTGAAACAGACAGACAGACAGACAGACAGACAGACAGACAGACAGACAGACAGACAGACAGACAGACAGACAGACAGACAAAAATTAAAAAAATTACAGTTTTGGCTTCAGTATCGACTAAATAGTGTCCTCCAACAAAAATTTTCAAAATATCTTCAATGTACAGAATTCGACCCTTTACAGTTTTATTATAAGTATAGATTGTTAGGGTTGCTAAATTTTATTTTTCTAAGGGCCGATTTTTCAATCGCCAGATAATCGTTAACTGAGGAATAAATATGACATTTTGACAGATTTTGTATGGCAATATGAAAATCAGCCCTAAATAAAATAATATTTTACATATTGAAAATAAAATAAAATAACTGGGACTTCTTATCCACTTTAATGTGTTTCTAAGATCAAGTTAAAAGGTTAGCTGCGGGCACACTATGCAAATTGTGGGTTAATTTCATAGGCTTATTAATCTTTGTACGAAGGGCCTAATACAAAATTCACGAAAAAAGTGTCCCGACAAAACCTTTATAAATGAGGGTACATAAGTATTTTTATAAACAAACTAAAACATTGTAATTTATATCTTAAACCATTACTATACAGCCTAATTTTGAAGTGCGTTTGTATGTCTTTTCCCGTTTTGTATGTCATTCGGTTCGTAGCGCTGACCCACAATCCTTAGTTTATAAATCAATGGTTAATTTGCATAGTGTGCCCGCAGCTATAACCTTGTATAATAAATAGGATATAAACATTTCAGTATTCCCATAAATGCAAACTGTTCGCATTCCACCCGACAGCGTACGATTCTCAACACAATAGCCTATCAATTTGCAGAAATATCGCCGCCATCCCTCTGCGCAATAGGCGCCTTGTCAATTCTAAATCCTACTTCGCATGCAGAAGCTCAAATCCGTTCAGAATGGATGCGTGCCTGCGCTTTCATATATGTGTTGTGTCTACTAATATCACGGAATACCTAATAGTACCTAAAGGTACAGAAGGCTCACTCGACAAGATGATTTAAAAAATAGCGCTGTAAGATTTCAACGCAATGTGCGTAAACAAGTACTTATTGCCCGAATTTCGCAGTAGGTAAGTAGGCATTAGCTGAGGTTTACATTTGAGTTGATATCTAAATATTCCGGTTAAATATGGTGTAGCCACTTTTACCAATTTATTAGCAAGATCATATGGAATAAATCAACGTAAGATTCACTAATAAACGTGACAATTTGTGGTGTGGTGGCTCTACGATTTCGCATTGTGAAGTCAACAGCCTGAGGATGTCCCGGTGTTGGGACGAAACGTGCGTCGAAGAAAGTGATAAAAAACTGTGTGGTGTTTCATGTGGATAGTGTTCCTGCATATTGCACCATACAGAATTCTTTCAAGTAGCGGATAATAGCAAAACAAATTAATCTGTCCTGCTAATTTGTGGTGGGCTTAATCCCCATACAAGAAAAAATTGTCTCCTTTACGTTACGTTTTATAACGTTTAAAGATTGTATTCCCTATGTTAAAATACATTAAACTTTGCACTCTAAACAAATATAAGTAAATTTTCAATATTATTTTTTATTTATTCCTTGATTCACATCACTCAGTGTGTAATAAGGTTACGTGAATAACCCCCAGGAAATGATAAATAAGTACACTCACTCATAAAGCTTCTGCTATATATCTTGACGGTGCGTCTTTTCTGCTAAGAAAGACGCACTAGCCACGTCGGAAGCCTGCCAGCAGATCATACCTGAGCTAATTTAGAAGTCATGACATTTTAAAGTAGCCCGTAGCAGGAATCGAACCCGCGACCTGTCACTGGAGAATGACTGCACCAGGGAGGTCATCAAACCTCCACTCTACTTTGCACCTAACCTTCTCATGCCATTTAGGGTCGCCGCACACGGGCCTCGCGCGATAGCTACAAACGCTATCACGAGAAGCTAGATAAGCGCTCACAAAAGTAGGCAACTAGGTACTCTTAGGTTGTTACATCTAATGAAGCGTGCGGTAACCACTTGTGGTCGGTAATCGACAGTTGTTGTCGGTGGCTCCTATTTTTTTAACCCATGCACGCCATATCATAATAAACTCTAACGAAGAAGGTTTAACCCTATGAATCGCACGAGAAGCATTTTGTGGCAACGCTTAGAGGCTGATGCAGGCCACAAGAAGTGAGCAGCGCCGATTTATAGCGTGTATCAGCCACCGGCGTCAACCGTGTACGGTGATATAAAATGTATGGAAACTACAGGAATTATACCGATGGCGGCGTTTTGTGGCTGTGGCCAGTGGCCCGTGTGCGAGTACTCTTACTTACCCCGCAAACGGTAACCGTGAACAAATGACACGGAAAACTCGCAACAACGATATTCTCATTTACATGAGATCGCAGACCATAAAGGTGACTCGTGACCTGAGTCTAAATATGCATCTGATACAAGTTCCACTAGAACAGTGTAGCCTTGCTACCTCAGAAATTCTCTACAGTCTACGTAATAATATCGCACAATTATAGGGAAAAAAATATATGACATAATTTTTTTTCTTGGGCTTAACGATATTCATGATGACTGATGGAAAGCAGTGATGAGGCTTAGGTTGTTACGCAGTCTAAAAAACGCCCATTCACTCTTCTTTTGAAGGTTTGTACTTTGATTGCCTACGACTTACGAGTTACTAGAACTTGCGTAGCTCAGTTGTTATAATAGCAACCAGCCGCGATAGCTGGGGGACGTGGGTTCAAGCCCCACCGCGAGTGAAATTTTGAACCATTTAAAGGAGTATGCCAGAAAATGGGCTAGATTTGCGACACTCTGTCTGTACGTCTCAAGCACGTATGCAATCTTTCAAATTTTAATATTGCATATATTTATGTTAGTGAAATGTGATAAGGGGTTCAAAAGTATTATAAAAAAAAGTAATTAAACGTTTCGAAACCTCCATGCCATTCATAAAACTTAACCACTTAAAAATTAACCACTTAGAAAATCAGATTATTACAATTTCCCTGGTAATATCTTACTAATCTTTTTTCTTTAATCTTTACATAATGTTGTGAATATTCCTAATGTTTTACCTACCTATTTACAGCAAAATATAAAATTAAAGATAAAAAGTATAAATTGAAAATTGCATCAAAGAATTCCTTCGCACCGTCGTCATCGGGCAAAGTGCCCAGAAGGCTGGCAGCATTGCCACGCTGGATGGCAATGCTTAACCTCTGACCAAGGAATAGGCCATCCCTCTGGTCACGTGCAGCGTCGACTAGCTTTTGACAAATTTCTCTGAATAGAATATGTGCATTCGGACCCCATGGCCCCAGCGTTTCGACCTCAAACGGCACAAACTCATAGTTACCTATAAGTTAGTAATATTATATATTCGTTGCTATAAGATTGGTATAGGTAACTACGAGTTTGGTAACTATTGGTATAAATAGGTAGGTATATAACTTAGCATTAAAATAAGTTAGATTAATTAACTATGTAAATATTTTAAATGGAAATAAATAGTATGTTTTACCGATGATTTGGTTAAGACGCAGAAATTGGCATTCTCCTTTATACAAATACCCATTTGTTTATCGTTGAAGGAATCCTTGGGTCTAAGCCATATGACATAATATTATAGCAATTCCCTGATAGAATAGAACGAAATTGAGCACGTGAAGTATCAATTCAGATAAAATCCTCATACATTTTTTATTTCGTTTTACGCTTATAATAATAGTGCGGAAATAGGAAAACGAGGATCTTATCAAAAACTAAAGAAGACCCTGTGCCACCTCACCTACTGGTACCATAGAATGCGCAGTCAAATAGTTCAATGAGTTCGAAACACGTAACCAAAACAATGCTAAACTCAACTCATCTTTGCTCGCAGAACCAACCTGTTTCCAGAATGATGATTACTATCATCAGTGAAGATTAAAATGATCACAAATCTTATTAACATAGCAAGAATTATATTTATACACATTACAAACGGCTAAAATAGAAAAATTCGTATGATGTACAAGTAGTTAGAACGGAGCACTAGGCTACTTCAAAATTTTATTGTCCCGCGGGCATCGAAATGTTGTGATAGTACTCATTTAAATTGTAAAGTCTACATCTTGTAAGGATGCTCCAGTGTTGTGCCTAGACGTGCGTCGAAACTCGAATTGCAGCGTAGAAGTATGTAGCAGTGTTGTGTGTATGTGGGTGAAAGAGAAGATAGCCAAGCCAGCAATTTCCTAATTTGCTCCTTAGCCACCATTGCTTATTTGGTTTGTCTTTACTGCATGTTGTACACAGATTTTGATTAATTTTGGCGGAAGGTAACAAAAAAATATGTTTATTTTATAGACAGAAAATGCTCTTCTCGGTCAGGAAAATTGAAGAGGTTATATTGTGGAGCTTGTACCCACTAAAACTGTATGTTTCCACGATGGACCCGCTGGCAGGAGTATGGGATCCACTATCGTATTCACTGCGCTCCATCTATGGTAAGCAATCATAGCCAAAGCTACCATACTCCCAAGCTTAGATACATAATATAAAGCATCGCGCGTGTTATATTATTGGTTAAAATGTGACCTCTTATCGAGAATAAAGAAAGATAATTTACATAAACAGAAAGATTTCCAATGTGTATACTGTGTATGTTTCATAGCCAAATATAATAATAAAAGTTAGGAAAGGTACTACACAAATTATTGGTAACAAACACGATTTGTAAATAAACCATCATATGTGGTTTACTGTGTTTGTTTAAAAAGTAACATTGATAATTGTGTGGTTGTTTATTAATGATTGTATCATCATTTTTCAAGTGTAAATATAGGTGGTTGCCATACACAAGTGATAATCCTTCTATTTCACTAATTATTAATATTTATACTGTGGTTATATTTAACAAATAATATTTATAATTATGTTACTGGTTGCAAATAATTATACTATGTATTTCATCGTAATTACCTTTATAAAAGTTAAGAAAGTCAAGATACTGATTGTCTGTACAATCACATTATTAATTAATTAAAATATTATTAATTTAATACTTTAATACATGAGGAATAACATTATTATATTAATGACAAACGGAACTTAATTGTAATTGCATTACGTTTATTGAAGTTGGGGAAGTCATTATACCAATTGTTTATAACCATTATCATTCTGCTTCCATGGGTTTGTGTATTTCTGTTCTTTAAGCAATTTAATGTTTAATTCCAAAGAATAACATTAATAATCATATGATCATTTTATATAACTATTATTCTCTGTTATTAAATGAGAATGTTGACAATTTGATTTGTATTGGTAGGAAGTCATTATACAAATTGTTTATAACCATTATCATTCTACTTCTATTGGTTTGTGTGTTTATGTCCTTTAAGTAATTTAATATTTAACTACAAAAAAATAACATTTTAAAATAATGTAATCATATGATTATTTTATAATACTGTTATTCTCTGTAAATTAATTAGGATATTGACAATTTGACTAGTGACGGTAGTTAAATAAAAAGAGGGATCTCCCACTTGTTGACTCGATAGTATAAAAGCCTCGAATCCGGCAGTCGGGGGATTATTCTATTCCGACCGTAGTACCGGACAGAGCTGTTGGGGCACTGCAAAAGCTAAGTATTTCTTATAACCTATAATTGTTATCTATCTATTTATTGTTAACTATATTTTGTAGTTGTCATTCTCAATTAATTAATCCAGTTAATGTGGCTTACATATTGCGGAGTATAATAATTGTGTTCTATAAATATTGTTAAATTACTGTGGATCGATTAATAATATTATTAGATCCTATCGACCATTGTCGAGTCACTTTGTATTAATTAATTAGTGATTATTGTTACCAAGTTACTTGTAACATTGCTTGTACAATATATATATTTTGAAAAGAACAAGTGCTGAGTTTCTTGCCGGTTCTTCTCAGTGCAAAACTTGCTTTCCGAACCGGTGGTAGATTCATTCCAACAATTAGAAAAGATAAACAGTTTAAAAATAAATTAACGTTTCGAATAAAAGTTTAAACAGAAAATAACCTCTTTTATTTTAAACACTTCTGGTGACCACACCCTTAACCCAAAATCTGTCATCAGAAGTGGGATCGGAACCTATTTTGCTAATACATCATCTTATGTTTCAGAAACGGTGAGCGTGGATTCCGTTGTGCCAACCTGAACTATATTTACATCCGAGATATTGATGTGGTGCTGATACAGAAGAATTTCATTTGTGAATATGGAAAGAAGTGAAGAATGTAGCCAACACCTGGCCGCGAAACTTCGTCATTGGTATTAGTCTCAACGGATGTATACCTTTTTAAGGTCAGTTATTAGAACCATCTACTATCGTTTTTCTTAAAATTATAATCAATATGAAAATATTTGTACATTAAATGAAAATATCGAAACATATAAATACAAATTATATTGTGAAACGTTAACAAAGCATCCATAAAAAAAAAAGGGAAAACAAGACTTATTATGTATTAAGGAATTGAAGAAAATCACTTTTTGTGAGAAGGATTCGTTTTCATTTAAATAGAGTGTCGTTAATTTATTCCAAACCAATCATAAATAACTAAGCTAAAACAAAGAAGTCGGTACTATGTTTTACCGTATAAAAAGAGGAAGTGATGGTTTTTTTTGAGACATTGTACGTGTCTGAAGAAACTATTATTTCTCTGCATAAATCAAGTTTATTTTTTTTAATGTGAAATAAGCTATAATAAATGAAAGTTCTATTCACTAGGGTTTTCGCGATTGATATCTTTGATAATAGGAAGTCACACTAAATTATATACCCAAAATAGCAACTTAACTAAAACTAAACTTCAACTAGGTGTCAATTACACAAAGAGAATAATATCTACTTGTTTAGTAATCAATTGGACTAACAGTAAAATGACTCGAATTATATATTTTTTTTTTCAATTGTGGCATTACGTCTCAGTAAAAAAAAAAAAAAAATCAGCAACAGAAGGGAGACCGGCGGACTCATACATTTCTGGCCCAGACTAAAATCCACTCCAATCCACGTTCAGTTATGAAACTTCTGATACTTGTAGTACTCAACCAGGCTTACAAAACTGTCATACGAAGTCAATCAAATAAAGTAGGGAGAAAGAAGATATTCACATTATTGTTGAAAGTGAGGTTAGGTTTAGATATATTTCATTGTTTCCAAGTGAATAATTTTACTGCAGATTATCTGAAAAAGTCAGAGAAATCCATTTTTATTCTGAAAGACCCGCGTCTAGTAATGAGTCGGTGATAAGTTGACTTTTTGTTGCCATATAAAAAAAAAATTGCCTTTTCGACCGTTTTTTTTTGGTTGTATTTTATTTTTGATCCCCTACTCTTAAAAAATATGGTATTTACATAAAAAAAAATATCTATGAAAAACAGCAATGCAAAATGGATCATTCCAGATTCTGAATGGTCTCTGGGTTATTTTGGTTAGAGCTGGGCCAATTTTCGCCATACTACTTTCCTTTTCCATTCTAAAAGTAAAAAATCTAATCAATATTTCGTTTTATGCAAGATAACAAAAAAAAAAAATATAATATTATTGTATAATATGAAGGTAGTCATTAATGGTAGTGACAGTAAATTTTAATAATTTAAAAGAAAAAAATAAACATTGGTTAATGAGTCTTCAAAGTAATAACATAAAACTGTTATTGATTTTAGGTTTATTAACATTGATTAGGCTACATGGTGTCCAATCATCATTGCTAGATTGGTGTTTTGGCTACAACCAAAGTCTTTAACAAAGTAAACTCCATTATAATATCTAGTTTCGCCTTGACTACAGCCTAAATAAGAATTTGTAAAAAATAACATTAATAATGTAGATTGAAAAAAAAGGAGTAAAATCTGACCGTGATTTTCCCTTGTCTTAATATTGCTTGTCTATTCAATTTTGTACACATTTTTTTGAGATAAAAGTAAATATTATTCAAATTTAGAATTTACGTTCTCATAATGAATATTTGTTATAAACTACAAATTTTAATAACTGTAACTAATCACGAATATTTGTTTAATGAAGATATTGAAAATCAAAATAAAGTCACATTAAATTTGATTCCATAGCAGATGAATAATTCCAAAACTTATAAACAAAATTTCGCCTTTATCGCTAATAGATAATTCTGTTCGTACAGCTACCTTTTCTCGTAATATCTCAAGGAGAATTATCAAGAATTCGTTTGGGATTTCTATTTATTTTTGTTCTATAAGTTTAACAATATAAATAAAAACTGAGCTTTATAATATAGTATAAATAATGTTAAAATGATGAAATTCACTGAGATTGATTGATTTTATTTTATTTATTAGGGTTTTCAAACAATGGCTCAGTATGTCTTATACAAACCACGTTATAAACTAAATACATATTGAGTAGACAGTTAATTGATTTTTAATTTATGAATCATTTTTTTAAATTTGGCAAAAGAGACGAAAAAAACACTTATAACAACACTCTTTTCTTTCATCTATTCAATTATTACAATCCTTGAAACTGATAGTTGTCCTGATATCTTTCAATTTGAGTATTAAAGTTGTTAATTTAAATTAAAATTTAAAGTTTCTTTCATTTTTCCATATTATAATCCTGTTTTTTTTTTCAGGTGTAATACTGAATAAAGTTTTATTTTTATTATTATTATACCTAGGAGAAAACTACTGAGGCTTCTATTAGAATTATTATTTAAAGCCTAAATAACCGTAAAGAATAAAGAAACACTAATTGATAACATCGTAGTTTCTAAGTACCTTCTTTATAATAATCTATGAACAATTAATTGAAATAATTGTAACACTAATGAGGAAATATAACACAAAATCTTAATTTATTTGTTCATTAAAAGAAAACAATCGGTGGAATAAGTGATCTAACATGTAGTCCCCGACCATTGGCATAAGACTGACTTTACCAGTAAATCTCGTTCAGACTTCCCACATAAAAAAAATAAATGATAATAAAATATTCGATTAAAATTTTTCATTTTTATCCCATTTTCTGTAATATATTTATTTTTGTATATAATAGTACAACGTATAGAAAGGAAATGAATGGTCTTAAGACTGACTTTTGCGATCTAAAATTGTTTGTCAGATTGGCCGAGCGATTACTTTTATTTTGATAATGGTTTAAAATATTTTGAGCTACAAAGTCTGCAACGAAAAAAATAACATTCTTTAGTGTAACATCATAGTATATCTTTGGTTTGGACTAAATTTGAGAAACACAAAAATAACTTGTTCTAAGCGAACAATAATAAGCTTTTGTACAGTCTGTTTCGTCTTTGGGATGCTTTGATTTATTATTTGAGGAAATTAATCCATAAAAGTTTTATGTTCAGCTGTCATAATAACAGACAATTCTTTTGATGAAAATCTGTGTGGTAATGTATTGTATAAAGCGAAGGATTGTTTATAAAGAAAAGTATGGTACATATTACAATAATCAAAATTACGGAATAAAATGCCAATGAATATGTGGTATTAGAAGTATTTATAAAACATTGTTATTTGATCACAAGAAGTTATTGGAAATTGCCATCTAAAATGACTCTTACTGTTTACTATGACATAACTTGACTATGGTTTAAATACCTCCAGTGGTTGTAAGTGATATAGAGTTTACCATTAATGAATGGTGTGTAAAGCCCACTGGATGGTACGGATTCTAACTCTAACTTTGACATTTACTGTTGACTGGTAAAAAAAAATGTAGTTTTGTGATCTGGAGTCGTTTGAAGTGAAAAAAATATGGCTTGGTGAAGTATAATTATTGCGGCATTAACGGATCGACCGTGTTATATTATTTTATTTGATTATTGTAATGTTGATTGACTTGTAATTAAGATAATATTGTGAAGATTATTTTTTTCTTTTGACAAGGAAACATACACATAATACAGATCTGATCATGTTAATGGATGGGTTTGGTGGAAGTGTTAAAGATGATGGGTTTGCCATACACAATGGAGTTCTGTACTCGCGGTCGATTAAGCTTCGGCGTCAGCGCGTGGGACTCTGTTGAGACTCTTTACATTGTCATTTGTGGCATACTTATTATCGATAACGATGCTAATGTGCAAGATAAGGAGTCACAAAAAAAAAAAAAAAATTGAGAAAGCTGCTGACCCCGCCCTGATACTTCACTGAACCCCACCAGGCAGCGGTGGTAGGTGCTTGTATTTAAGGCCGGAGGTTTGAAATTGGTGTCGTGAAAAGATTGGTCTCGACAATAATAATTGGGGTCGTGAAAAGATTGGTCTCGACCGGGGTCGTGAAAAGATTGGTCTCGACCATAATAATTGGGGTCGTGAAAAGATTGGTCTCGACCGGGGTCGTGAAAAGATTGGTCTCGACCATAATAATTGGGGTCGTGAAAAGATTGGTCTCGACCGGGGTCGTGAAAAGATTGGTCTCGACCATAATAATTGGGGTCGTGAAAAGATTGGTCTCGACCGGGGTCGTGAAAAGATTGGTCTCGACCGGGGTCGTGAAAAGATTGGTCTCGACCGGGGTCGTGAAAAGATTGGTCTCGACCATAATAATTGGCGTCGTGAAAAAAAAAGTCTCGACGGTTCGCGAAAAAAATAGGACGCGAAATAATTGTGGTACTTCGAGAGCGAAGTACAGGTCAGTCTGGCCGTGTTATATTATTGGTTAAAATGTGACCTCTTATCGAGAATAAAGAAAGATAATTTACATAAACAGAAAGATTTCCAATGTGTATACTGTGTATGTTTCATAGCCAAATATAATAATAAAAGTTAGGAAAGGTACTACACAAATTATTGGTAACAAACACGATTTGTAAATAAACCATCATATGTGGTTTACTGTGTTTGTTTAAAAAGTAACATTGATAATTGTGTGGTTGTTTATTAATGATTGTATCATCATTTTTCAAGTGTAAATATAGGTGGTTGCCATACACAAGTGATAATCCTTCTATTTCACTAATTATTAATATTTATACTGTGGTTATATTTAACAAATAATATTTATAATTATGTTACTGGTTGCAAATAATTATACTATGTATTTCATCGTAATTACCTTTATAAAAGTTAAGAAAGTCAAGATACTGATTGTCTGTACAATCACATTATTAATTAATTAAAATATTATTAATTTAATACTTTAATACATGAGGAATAACATTATTATATTAATGACAAACGGAACTTAATTGTAATTGCATTACGTTTATTGAAGTTGGGGAAGTCATTATACCAATTGTTTATAACCATTATCATTCTGCTTCCATGGGTTTGTGTATTTCTGTTCTTTAAGCAATTTAATGTTTAATTCCAAAGAATAACATTAATAATCATATGATCATTTTATATAACTATTATTCTCTGTTATTAAATGAGAATGTTGACAATTTGATTTGTATTGGTAGGAAGTCATTATACAAATTGTTTATAACCATTATCATTCTACTTCTATTGGTTTGTGTGTTTATGTCCTTTAAGTAATTTAATATTTAACTACAAAAAAATAACATTTTAAAATAATGTAATCATATGATTATTTTATAATACTGTTATTCTCTGTAAATTAATTAGGATATTGACAATTTGACTAGTGACGGTAGTTAAATAAAAAGAGGGATCTCCCACTTGTTGACTCGATAGTATAAAAGCCTCGAATCCGGCAGTCGGGGGATTATTCTATTCCGACCGTAGTACCGGACAGAGCTGTTGGGGCACTGCAAAAGCTAAGTATTTCTTATAACCTATAATTGTTATCTATCTATTTATTGTTAACTATATTTTGTAGTTGTCATTCTCAATTAATTAATCCAGTTAATGTGGCTTACATATTGCGGAGTATAATAATTGTGTTCTATAAATATTGTTAAATTACTGTGGATCGATTAATAATATTATTAGATCCTATCGACCATTGTCGAGTCACTTTGTATTAATTAATTAGTGATTATTGTTACCAAGTTACTTGTAACATTGCTTGTACAATATATATATTTTGAAAAGAACAAGTGGTGAGTTTCTTGCCGGTTCTTCTCAGTGCAAAACTTGCTTTCCGAACCGGTGGTAGATTCATTCCAACAATTAGAAAAGATAAACAGTTTAAAAATAAATTAACGTTTCGAATAAAAGTTTAAACAGAAAATAACCTCTTTTATTTTAAACACTTCTGGTGACCACACCCTTAACCCAAAATCTGTCACGCGCAAAGATGACTTGAAGGAACTATATCAGAGCCACCGATATGAACCTAAGGATGAGCCCATTTGAACATTTCACGTAAGCCTTATAGAAGAAAAATCTGGTCAAGTGCGAGTCGGGCTCGCGCACTTTGGGTTCCGTACCATCAAGAGTGTCAAATATAGTGGAAACCATCCATGTTATAACGCGCGTGTATACACAGGACGTGCGGTAATAACAAGTATACTTAGTAATCAGTGGCGTGGACCGCGGTCCATAAACACTACTGCGGTCGGCTTACTAATTACTACTGATGCCGTTGGTGTCAAAACAATTTTTTTGACACCAGTAAACTGGCGACACTTTTTTGCGCCGTTTGCCAGGTCCTGAGTATATGTCTATTATCAAAGCATTGAAGGCGGTTACGGAATGAAATGTGTTCATTCACGTAACCCCGCGCTGTTTGTCGTCTCTACACACGAACCTCCTAACGCCAGGATCGTGCACTTTGCGCTTTCCATTTTAAGGCGCCGCTCGATGGAAAGCTAAGCTTTATTTGTTTATTTTTACTTCAAAAACATTTAAACTTCATTTTAAAAGAATATCAAACTGAAATCAGTTAAAGTCGTTGAAACATCTGCTTCTCATCAGGTATTTGATTTCCGGGCACGCAGATTTATGTGTCCTTTAGGAATCCAAGTACCAATTACTTATCAAGGAAAACATCGTTACAAAAGTTATGTTTTTTCTAGCTGACCCTGCAAACGTTGTTTAGCCATTAGGGATATAAAATAAATAAATAATAATAAATAAATAAATAGTGGACAACATCACATATATTGCTCCGATCCCTTAGTAAGTAGCTTATGCACTTGTGTTAAGGAAATCAGAAACAACGAAGATACCACAACATCCAGACCCGAGACAATGTAGAAAACTTATTTTTTACATTGCCCCGACCGGGGATCGAACCCAGAACCTCAGAGATGGCGGCGCCTTTAAAACCGGCACGCTAACCACTCAAGCACGGAGGTCGTAAAAAAAATTGGCACGATTAATTTAAAAAAAAAACCGGCCAAGTGCGAACTGCGAGTCGGACTCGCGCACCGAGGGTTCCATACCATAAAAGAAGTGTTACGAGCCAGAAATGAAACACGTCTCACCAATCGCACATTCAATTATATTTTCTAACTTTTTAAATATCACAGTAATTACAAATTAATCACAGTAACACTTTGCACTGGTACACGACTGATAATGCCTGCATGCCTCGCCGCTCGCCCATTTTATGGACGCACACTCGTCACGCCTCCCTCTCGCCGCCTCACCTCGACCAACTTCGACACTTGTCGGCTCTTCTCGTCGCACCTCCGGAATTGCTCGTTACAGTCGGCCATCCTGTAACAATTGCGCCGCAATTGGCGCAGAGTACACTTTAATTCTCTAGTAAATCCATTAAGTCAATCTCAGGTTTCGATTGCCTCAATACTACTGTTGCAACACGGTTAACTGTTAAGAGCACGTTAATGACACTACGGTAAGTTCCCCCCCAGAAAACCTGCAGAACAATGACGAGGCTGTGAACCTTACACTCAGTGCTCTCAATTTCATACATACACACATCATCACGTCTCAACAGTCCCTTAATAAAAATCCCCTTAAATTACCACCAAATCTCGGCCCCGTGGATTAACTTGACAGCCAAAACCACACCTGCTTAGAAGTGCCACAAAACCAACCAGGACAATACCTAGGCAGAGACGAACTCTCAAATCAAATGATGGACATGAGATTACTTCTCTAATCTGATAATATCAGTCTAATAATATCGGCCAAGTGACAAACCCAAACTCCAGGCTCAAATTATTAACTCAACCTCATAGTCAATCCAAAGCAAAACTATGTGCAAAACTATCCTTCAAAACGTTATCCTACAAAACTATCCTGCTCAACACAATTCTGCTACACTTTCCTGCTAAACACTATCCTACTAAACGCTATCCTGCTAAACGCTATCCTGCTAAACGCTATCCTGCTAAACGCTATCCTGCTAAACGCTATCCTGCTAAACGCTATCCTGCTAAACGCTATCCTGCTAAACGCTATCCTGCTAAACGCTATCCTGCTAAACGCTATCCTGCTAAACGCTATCCTGCTAAACGCTATCCTGCTAAACGCTATCCGGCTAAGCGCTATCCTGCAAACGCTATCCGGCTAAGCGCTATCCTGCAAACGCTATCCGGCTAAGCGCTAATCTGCAAACGCTAATCTGCAAACCCTAATCTGCAAACCCTAATCTGCAAACCCTTATCTGCAAACCCTAATCTGCAAACCCTAATCTGCAAACCCTATATGTAAACTCTATATGTAAACTCTATATGTAAACTCTATATGTAAACTCTATACGTAAACTCTATATGTAAACTCTATATGTAAACTCTATATGTAAACTCTATAAGTAAACTCCAATGACGACCGCAACCATTTAAGCTCAAAATATGAAATTCCAGTTCCCATTAAAGTCAAAATGAAAGCTTAAAGAAACGCGGTTTAACTCATCGATAGAAGTTGCAATCTGATTTCGAACTCTAATTTAAAACCAAGTGGCCACCAAGTCTAAGCTCTTTCAAAATTGAAGTTTCAAGCAGACTCCCAACGGATAATGCAGTCTAAAACTGATAAACTAAACTAATTCAAACTTAAGTTTCTTAATCGCCAAAATACTAAACTCAATGTAAATTTGCTAAACGAAATTCCAAATTTATAATACCGGCTAAGACTGATTAACTTATCTTAAACTCAAAAATATAAATCCAACCTAAAAGTCAAAACCTCTCATCTCATCAAAACTCATGGGAGGACTCGCCAAACGATAGCTAACTATTAAATTTAAGTCGACAGAAGTAAACTCCTAACTGATAACTATAACCTAACATGGAAATTAAAACTCAACTAACTTATCGAAAGATACTCTTTCAGAACGCTAAACGAAACATTAAAGTTACTCTCTACACTCATGGTGGCCGCACTATGAGACAGAACCCGCAATACTAGTAACCTCCCATTCCACCAAGATACAACAAATCAGGTTTCTGCTCGGTCACGTCACTGCCCCTTCAAATCAAGTCCCTGCTTGGCCACATCGCCTCCCGGTGCCAGAGAAGAGAGACAGAGCAGCGCAATGCAAATAAAAAGCTTCATATAAGCTTTGAATCAAGCATCGCTCAACAAGATCATAAGACTACTAATTTAGATACTAGGTACTCAACTTAACAGGCTGGAGTCTCCTCCGCATCGAAGGACTCGCGAATGATGCCTGAGCAGCGACCCTCCGCCGCATAACTGCTGGAGTTGCTTTCCTTCTCTGATGATGCATCTCGGATACCAAGGCTCTCTCGAACGCAGCATAGTAACTGTAAACATAAGAACATTTTGAACACATGTGATTGTGCCAGCTCGGATTAATGAAGAACTGTTTGTCAGGTCTGAATGTACGCTTAGGCCTGTCCTCAACATAATTGTTCACAATTCCTACATTCATTTCAATCAGCCGTTAACTTGTAATCCACTCTTTTTATACGCGTATCCTCTTACACAATCCATCCACCTATACGTTATCTTCCTTTACATTATTCTTTGTTACACCTACGTGATTTTCAGTCTACGTATTATATGGCCCGTACCACGCTAACCTTTACTCCTCATTTATTAATTTTATCGGTAACAAGTGCTACTTTAAAACTTTCACTAACATACGTGTCCTTTGTCCTATCCATCCTATCCATTCTCATCACACCTTACATCTATGTCAAATTTCACCAGTCGTCTATATTTCACCTATCTCTTTTACTTCCCAAAACTTTGACCCACCCAACTGAGATTACCCTCTTAATTATTCCTGTAAACGATTTATTTCCTACCGCTTTATTATACTCACAATTTAACCTACTCATTTTCCTCATTACAAATAGCTACACGTAAGAACTCCTACTACTACTATCGTAAAATCCTGATAACCTCTTAACAAACAATCGACTCGAGCCTCTGTAGTAAGACACATAAAATTCCCGCCATGCTACACTTGCGAGAAGTCTCAATCCTCGCTCACATGTACAAGCACGTACAAACATACGCGTACATACACGCACGCAAATAACTTTTGTTTTAATGTGTCATTAGATCCTTTATACCAAAACTGTTAGTACCAAAATTTACGTTTTCTACCTTATCCCAACAAAACTACCTTCTAAGATTTTATTAATAAGCTTTCAGCTTTATTCGCTGCTTTAAGACTCATTTGCATAGGTACAACTCTGAAAATTGATACGATATATAATTTCGACTATATTGGACGGCTCTTAAATTCTACAAATGTACTTCCCGTCTACTAGTATATCACGCAACATTTTGATCACTGGTGGTTGTTAAATTAACTCCCTAGAAAACTATACAAGTACCTTCATAAATAACGTATCTGAACTCATATGATCACACAGTTTCACACAATTTTTTTACTGTGAGTTAAAATGAACACAGTGCCCGACGGTATAGTAGTGGACTATGTCAAATGTTTAATATTTAAATCAAAATAACAATTGGAACAAATACAGCTCACCAGAGACGCCATCTGGTTGATGACATCACACATTCCGTGACATGACATCATATACACGTGGAGACACGTGGCCAGCGCACAGATGCAGCTCCAGCATAGCACGGCGAGCCAACATGCACGACGCGACACGCTGACCAGCGTGCAAGACTCATCAGTTCATCAGTTGTTCATGAAACATAAAAACAATTAATATTAGCAACGCCTACGTTACATTCTCGTTGTAATATTGGAACGATCATATATTACCAAAAAGCTTCTTAAAATCATACGTTCAGTCTCAGGAATCCCAGCCCTCGTTATTGCGGTATACCCGCGCTCATATCTTGTTCCACTTTGAATTTTTTTTTTTTTTATGCCACGTAAAATGCATTGAAAACTTTCAGAAGTCATTCACTTGATTTTAGCTGTACTTTGGACGAAACAACCACACTTATAGCAGATACTGCCCGCTTCCTTTTTGTTTCCACCATTACAAAATGTCATCATCAAATGTACCGTCAAATCTTCTCACAAAAATGAAATTGCAATGTATACTATGCTGCCGTTGTTGCTAATCGGCTTAACAGAGTACACGCCTGACCCCTTATTGTCACTCCACCGATAAATCTCACTCAATCTTGTAAATCCTCCTTTTCACATATATCACGGTTTTCCGGGTTACAATCGGGTACAATTTAGCAATTATCATATTTTCTTCAGATTTTTTTTTAAAGTACCCTCAAGTAAAAATTATTCCACGGCTTTTCTTTCTCACGTATTCATCATGCATCGCCTTCAAGCAATTTTTGAAAAGATAACTACTTTCATCGGCACTTACATGAGACTTTTCGCTGGGTGTCCAATTTTCTTCAGTTTTTCGCAACCTCTTTGACGTCACGTGACGTCACATGTTCCTGGCTTTTCGCTTCACTGTGGGTGTGGTGAACAGTATACCACTTCTGACTGTTACGAGCCAGAAATGAAACACGTCTCACCAATCGCACATTCAATTATATTTTCTAACTTTTTAAATATCACAGTAATTACAAATTAATCACAGTAACACTTTGCACTGGTACACGACTGATAATGCCTGCATGCCTCGCCGCTCGCCCATTTTATGGACGCACACTCGTCACGCCTCCCTCTCGCCGCCTCACCTCGACCAACTTCGACACTTGTCGGCTCTTCTCGTCGCACCTCCGGAATTGCTCGTTACAGAAGTTAAACATTAGAAGAATCACTTTGGTTCATGAATTTAAGAGTATAATTTACATGTAGGTAGTTTTGTTGGCAAACCGCAAACATAACTTTGTTTTTGCCGGTTTATTGTTAATATCTAAAAAAGTGTAATAGTTAGAGAGTTGATTTTATTTTTCCTGTAAAATATACGTTAATGCCTATTGATCGTAATTATTTCAGATTTTTCGATTGGTAAACTTCGGAGATAAGGTTTTTTTTTCGACAGTTTGCGCAATAAATCAAAAACTATCAGACATAAAAATAAATAAAAATTAGTTTTAGTATACACAAGTAACGCCCTATCATATGATACCCCACTCAATATTATTATCTCATTTTGAAAATTTTTCGACCCGGTTTTCCCCCCTTTTTAAATAAAAATAAAATCAATTTTCAAATTTTTACGATTGTTATGACGTCGCGTCACTATTACCTATAACTATTTTAAATTTCAAGTCGATAGCTTGAATAGTTACTGAAATAATCGAGTGTGACAGACGGACGGACGGACGGACGGACGGACGGACGGAGAAAGTCTCACCATAAGGGTTCCATTTTTACCAAATTGGTATGGAACCCTAAAAAATTATAAAGAAGATATGACGCAGTCAGTGGAGCAGGTACCTAATTGCCACCTCGCCACGTCAGATCGGTACACACAACGTGAATTGTGTTCCAAACGGCTTAGATTCCCAGCCCAGGAGATTTACAGTTTTCATCAAAACGTTTCCTTTACTTCGCACATTGCACAATAACTTGCAATGAAAGCCCAGTGGTTTAGTTCACAGGTTTGCTTCGTAATTAGAGGTCGGAGATTCGAATCTATGCGCGCAATTCTGACTTCTCGTTGTGGGTTCCGTAACTCAACAGAAAAAAGGAACCCTTGTAAGATCACTTTGTTGTCCGTCTGTCTGACTGTCGGTCTGTCATGACCGGACCCTTTATTTCAGTAACTGTGTGTGAAACATACCAACCCCTGGCCAGCTTGGTGAGAAAAAAGTTTCTACGAAATCTCATGTTTAAGACTTGGGGCTGCAAACCTAATTTTTGTTGACTATACAATACTGTTGAAGAACGACGCAAAATTTCAACCGAAGTAATTTATAATGTACCTCGCACGCCTTTCAATTTCGACCATAAATTTCGAACATTAAAGCTGCATATTATGAGGTATCTTGGCGGCCATTTATTCATAACAACATAACGTCCCGTTACACGTACGAGCCCACATTTTTAACTCTGTTGGAATATTACTTTTACCAAAGAGGTACATTGCACCGTGCTTTTATAATATGCTTGGATAGTGTTTTATAGTTTTGCAACCTGAAAAGCTATTTTCTTAATAATACTATTTGACATGGCAAACTTTGTTTTGCCATACCATTGAATTTTTTTTAAATGACAAGGATTCTTGCAAGGTTAGGAATATGCTTCCATCTCCTCACGAGATATCTTAAAAATAATATGTAATAATTTTTCATACTATATAAAAAAACTTGTATAAAGTATACTGTCATTTTTTTAAAAGAGCAAGCAAGTGTCGATTTTCTTCTCGGTGCAACCTGCCTTCCAAACCTGGCGGTAGACATTTGACTTTTCCGAGCCTATAATTTATTACTATGTGAAAAATAAGTCATTATTTTCCCCCTGTATGAAAAATAGTTCAGATCCTTTTCTCAGACCTGACAAAAAATCATTAAAATCGGTCAAGCCTATTTTGGAGGAGTTCTGTTACAAACACACGAGAATTATACCTACGTCTATTAGAGTGAAGAGGTTCTCTTAACTGAAATTACAGCGGCCTATCTCAACGACGATTGGCCAACTACACGGTAAAAAATTACGATTAGTGCAAAAGTGTGTTTGCAAACCAGTTTAATAGCTATCTGATAAAAAAAAAATATCTTTACTCTCCAATTACTGATAGCTCCGCTCAGAATGGTTTTGTTTTACCACGCGGTCCAAATGCGGATAGGTAGGCTTTACACACCTTTGGCAACATCATTGAGAAACCTCAGTTATACAAACATATTTAAGATATTTTCTATGCGTATTATTTAAGATGTTTTCCACACGTACTTAATCCTTAACAAGTTTCGTTTAAGTACTATACAAACGCTCAAAGTTACCTATCACAGAGCTTTGTTTCTTGGAAATAAAATAGAATTAAAACACATAAAACAGATAAGAAGAAAGTTCTTTATAAAACGTCTATATAAACGGCAGTTAAGAGGCCTTTTTCTTAACGACTGCCTCATTATGGAACCTACGGAACACTAATGGGCAAACACTCTTACTTTACGATACTTCAGGAACAAACTTATTAAGGAACTCTTAATTTGGGTTAGATTTTTCTGTTTCAAATAAATTTATGACGGCCTTACTTCAACTTGAAAAAGATTTGTTTTTGGGTTCTTAACATCAAATATGCGTAGAAAAATCATTTTATGTACTCGTACGAGTATATTCTCGTGGCAAATATTTTTAGGGTTGCGTTATGGCAGATACGGGATCCTATTACTAAGACTTCGCTGTCTCCCCATCCGCCTGTCACCAGGCTGTATCTCTTGAACCGTGATAGCTACTACTTGAAATTTTCACAGATGATGTATTTATTGATAACGGTAACAGGTAGAAATTTCAAATAGTCACAGAATATTTAGTTATAATATATTCACTGGTTAAATTAAAAAAAAAATTAAGTGTGTTTATTTTTAAGGGCCCATACAATAAACGGGATTTTTTGCTCGTTTTTTAATTTTTAGGTGTATTGGTTGGGTTGGTCTTGATGGTACGGAACTCTCGGTGCGCGAGCCGGACTCGCACTTGACCACTTTTTTTTTAAATGATTAAATGATTTTGAAAATTCCTACTTCAACAATAATTTTATTATTGATCTCTACATTTCTGTGAAATACACTAACTAGCTACTAGTAACGGTCAAAATGAGATGTCCAAAGTCGGTTATCGGTCCGACTGTCATGCGATACGGTTTGTAGCTGGACAAGTATATATCGAGTATTGTAGTAACTAGGTCAAACGGCATATCACCCTCAAGCCTAGCCACAATTTATATTTTAGTTACCTCTATGGCGCAGTTGTTACTAAGGGTTTTTGATAAAATCCCTGGCACAGCTGGCGCACGGGGATCGCGGATTCGATTCCCGCAACGGCTACTTTGGAAGTATATTATTTCTAAATTTTTATAATATTTCTCAGCAGCTGTACCCATATGACATAAAATTTGCGATCGCCCCAGAAAGCGATCGACCGCTCAAATGGAATAAAATTCAAAAAAATGAGAATAACAGGTATCTGCGCAGAAGTCACGTGATTAATTTAGCTGCCCGACTGCCCAAAAAAGGAGTGTACTGTTTTTAGGGTTCATGTATGTATGTATGTATGTGAATTTCTTTATTTCACCTTATGACTTATTTCATAATGGCTGAATAGATTTGGACACATCGTTATTGTTAAAATCCTTACATCATTCCGAGTAACATAGGAGTTTTCTTTTTGGAAAAAGTCATATTAATACAAGGCAGTCGTGTTTTTAACTTTTAAATTATTTACTTGTTTGATTTTTATTCCATTTCTTCAGTGGTCAACTGTTTTCTGCGACTAGCAGAGGACTGCTCGGCAACAGGAGGCATTTTGTTCCCCATTTTATTCCATCGCGAGCAGCGAGTGTTCACTACAGGTATAACATACTAAATTACTACCTATGTCACGCTAAAAAAGTTGGACCAACTTTAACCAATAGTGGATCTATTAAAACGCAAAGTTTCAATACATCACTACTCAATATACAAAGGGCTTTCGAACATCAAGTTTCAATACATTTACCTACCTCGTAATCTGATAACAGGAATACTTTCGGTTGTTCGACGTCGCTCCTCGTCAATCCATCTATTACTAACTGACATTGATGATCGAGCGAATTTAATATAATATTCCAGAAATGTGAGGCAAAAAAGAGTATCTAGATAAAATGGAGGTGCCAATGTCATAGTTGATTGAAATTCAAGTAATTTGGACAAACTACGAAAAACTGTACATTTGTGGAAACTACGAATACCTAAATATCACTTAACGGTGCGGTAACACATCGCGTGGAAAACTGCATGCCTGAATAAATTCTAATAAAATTCGCGTGTCATGGTTTATATCTACTACTCGTTACAAGTATCTCGTATCCATAAATGAAAATCAAATTCTTTATTTTTCACATAGGCTCTTATGAAAGTCAATACTCTACCGCCAGGTTCGGAAAGCAGGGGTCTGATTGCGTAAGAAAAACGTATTCATCATTGTCGTAATCTTAAATTATCAAATTCTGCGCCCCGATTGGCTGACGTAAACCAGGGAACCAATCAGCGAGCAGAATTTGTGAACGATTACGATAACGATGAATATGTTTTCTTACACAATCTAGGAGCCAGTTTGCACTGAGAAAAACAGGCAAGATCGGCACTTGCTCTTTCTAAAAATTGCGTTATACTCTAACTAATATCTACTAGTTTTTAATTAATTAGTTCAAAAAAAAACTGCGCTAAGGATGACAAAAATACAAAAGCCAGTTGGTTGCACGGGGCGCCGGCATGTGGAGCCACTGGACAGCCGGCAGAGGGTCCGTTACCGTCCCTCACGCGGTCACGCGCCGTCGGCCACAGAGCATAAATCCTGCTTTAGCACCACCTAACGATCGCATATAAATGAAATGAAATGAAATGAAATGAAATAAAATGAAATGAAATGAAATGAAATGAAATGAAAATGAAATGAAAATGAAATGAAAAAGTTTATTGGTAATGCACATTAGGTACATATTAACAAGAGAGAGAAAAAATAAATAACAGGAAGAACAATGTGCACTCCCAAATGTCATATCACGTGTTTGTTCCACGTCCCGGGCAAAAGTGTGGCCGTGTATTATATAGTTCGCGTTTTTGGCTTTGGCTATTGTTTTAAGTGCTTATCTGTTAATGTGTCGGTTAATAGTGAAGGAGTACCTACCATGTTTTATTGGGTCAAATGATTATTTTTGGAGATTCTGTACGGGTCTCACACAAACTTAAACTTTTTTTTATTTCAAAATGTAGTGCATGGATATCTTCTCAGTGCAGTGTGGTGAACGCTGGCAAAATGCTGGCTAAGAACCTATTGCAGCTCCAGTATTTTCCAGTTTCCTCTTTGTGACGCTTTAGTAACCCAGTCGTACAGTGCTGTTTCGAAGGTGCCGTCTCCATTTTTATATTTGTTCAAAAAAAAAACTGAGCCAGGGATGTCAAAAATACAAAAGCCAGTTGGTTGCACGGGGCGCCGGCATGTGGAGCCACTGGACAGCCGGCAGAGGGTCCGTTACCGTCCATCACGCGGTCACGCGCCGTCGGCCACAGAGCATAAATCCTGCTTTAGCACCACCTAACGATCGCATATCACGTGTTTGTTCCACGTCCCGGGCAAAAGTGTGGCCGTGTATTTTATAGTTCGCGTTTTTGGTTTTGGCTATTGTTTTAAGTGCTCATCTGTTAATGTGGCGGTTAATAGAATAGTCTTCAAGTATACCATGTTTTGTCAGATGGTAGGTAGGTGCTTGTAGAGTCTGTACCAATGTGTACCACAGAATCTTAAATTTCATTTGTTTCAAAATCTTGGGCACCGCGGCACGAATAAGAAGGGTGTGCCGTGTGGCCAACGCCTGACGTGCGTGTTGATACAAGGAGTTCTAGCCATATGACATTGCTATTCGATAGGTGGAATGGGAATAGGAGAAAATAAAAGAAAATTAAGTTTGCGCGGAAGTCATTCTTTATATTTATGAAATTCATACATTGTTTGAATTTTGTTATCACCCGTCCACACTGCTCGCGAAGTTCCTCGGCGAAGTACTCAGAAAAGTTTACCGAAGTCGAAGTAGGTCACCACACTACTCGGTGAACTTCGCGAGAACGCTTTGTCGTCCTTTGACTCGGGCGCAAAAACCGACAACAAATGGAAGTTGTTCGAAGTGGGTCGAAGTTGGCGAAGTTAGACGAAGTGCCCCTCCACACTGCTTGTTTAGTTCAACTTCGGTCCCACTTCGGTCAACTTCGAGAGTAGTGTAGAGGCCGAGTTACATTTCCTTTCCATTTATATTATCATCACAATATATGTCATATGCTACAGCTACTACCTAGAGCTACAAGTGTTATGAGGATTTATCCGGCGGTAGGTTAGGTAGGTAGGTTTCTTCTTGTATAGAGTCCCTACTGGTACCACACAATCTCAATTCCCTTTTATGGCAAAATACTAGGCACAGATCAGTGGGCTGATTCTGTATCATTCAGTTTGTTAGTTAAAAACCCTCAAGGGTTTTAACTAACATAACGGAAGCAAATCCAATTTTTGTATTCTATTTGCACAATTATCAACAAGCATTGTATTTTGACACGAAATCATACCAACCTATAGCTTGACCGCTATAAACTTGGCCCTCCCATGGTTTGCGGGACGCGGGTGTGCGATTGGCTATACACGATACGATGTAATGACTCCCATCTTGAGAATTCGACTATGGTATTTTCTTGAGAATGTAGTTTTCTTGAGTAGGATAGTGATATATCCACGTCGCAAGATTAATATTATCGTGTGTAGCGTAATCCACGTCAGTCTCTGACAGCTGATTAGTAGAGTGCACTGATCCCTATTCTATGGATCCACAGAGAACCTAGCCTGAATTGTATTGATGTTTAATCTATAGAATAGAGATCAGTGGTTGAGTAGCTCCCGCCCCGCGTCCCGCAGACCATGGGAGGGCCAAGTTTATAGCGGTCTAGCTATAGGTTCGTAACTTGTGCAAAAAGATTTAAAAAAGGATGGATTTTTGGCTTTGTTTTGTTAGTAAACAACCTAGTTAACAAACTGATTGATGCAGAACTAGCCCTACAGGTTCCCTCACGACAGTTTCGTTCACCGGAGTGTGAATTTTTATGTATTCTACGCTAAGTGAAAAAAAATGTTAGTCTTTTAAATGTTCAAACTACTGGGTACGTGTCACTAATTACACGTACAAGTGTTTCGGTCACTTCGTCATGTCCTTGCGGGTTGGTAGCTTAATCGTCGGCTTACAACTCCTCATTACGTCGCTTGTAGTGGCCGGCCGGACCGCAGGATGGGTACTTGTGACCTCATTGTTTGAGGAACTATTAACTATTTACCCAGTTTAGAAGGTACTAACTTGTATGGGTATGAAGTACCAACGTTTGTCATTCGGTGGTTCCCAGAAATTTTGTATAGCTTGCATTTTGCATTTAATGTAGCTCCTATTTGGATAGCTTGCATTTTGCATTTAATGTAGCTCCTATTATTATTTGGATTTAAAAAGATTTCGCGGACATCGTGCTTTTTACTGGGTTAAAAAGTAGGTTTTTAAAGTAAGGTAAACAGTGATAAGAGAGATAGAATCTGGGAACCAATATCATGTGTTAAAACTTTGAGTCACGAATACATCTTATTTTTTATTTTGATGTCGCGTGAAAAATAATTGCGATATCCAACTTGTGAGTAGGTTGAATTGTGTGAGATTTTTAGGCACTAAATCCTCTCGTTGGACATCCTCCGCACATAAGGCCCGGTTCCCATTGAAGCGGAGCGGAGCTATGTTTGAGTAACCCATCAGATTCCGTCATTTTGACATCTCCTAAACTTAAGGGAGAAGAGATGTCGAAATGACAAAATCTGACTCTGAATCTCTGATGGTTACATTTCAAGAAGCTTGAAAGCTAATTTCAAGATTCTTGAAAGCTACTGCTATTATATAGTTATTGTTATTATTATAGTTATTATAAAGTTATTGTTATTATTATTGATATTATTAAAGTTATTAGTTACGACTGCGATGTCATCTGATAATAAGTGGTGACACAGTCAAACATGCTATGAAGATTGGCATGTTGCTGTATATTAGAGCACCGGAACCAGCTAAATTCCTTACCATTACTTCTGCGCAGGTAGGATGGTAAACAGGCGCGACCGAAGATCACTCAAGATAAGAGACAAATTAAAAATCCAAACACTTGCTAAAATGCCGGAATTTAAACTCAGAACGTCCAGCTAAATTATACAATGCTCCGATAGTGTTCAAAGTTCATTTACTTGACGTTATTCAGTTGTAGAACGATAAAATAACAGAACGAGTAACAATATTTTTCAGGAAATGTCACCGTTAAAGAAATTTTAAATAACCACGTAATTGCTGTAATGCATTCAGTACTCGACCGACAGGAGGTAAATGTAATACCATAATTATTATTTGCCTTCCCTATTTTATTGTACCTATGACTGGTGCAATACGCTCAGTTATATTATATGTATGAATGGTAATCTTTGCCATACAGACATATCGGCTTATCCATATTGACAATAAAAGTTTAGATAACATAGAAAGGGTCAGGAGTAAATAAAAATAAGAACAGGCTGGAGATATAATATTATTATTATACAGCTCAGATTCTAAAATGAAGAGGGAAACTACTATGAACAAAGAAATAATTAAAGTACCGAGGCAATTCAATCCGGGTATACAGCTAATGTAAGTACTGAACGAGAGCTCGCGTTTTCGCACTAGAGTTCGCAAACACGACTCACGAGGAGCAGTCATGGGATCGAAAAAGGTTGACTTCTGTTGGCTTGGTACTCAATGCTGAAGTAGAGTGCTAGGGGCGTCCATTTACGGCGTAATTTGGCAACAAAGAGAATGTTACGAGAAAGATCGACGTAAACGGGTAACGAGTCGTATAAGTTTTGTGTGGTTGCGTTGAGATATGGTTCAGAAGACCACCACCATTTATATCTAATGTATTAAAACTATTATATTAAGGAAAGTGTGCACATATAAAGTAATAATAATCTTATGTTTATTGTTCCTTCACCGCCTTTATCAAAGGCTACTTGTATAATTATATTTTTTTTTCGTTTCACATAGCTCAAAATAAAAAAGCCGCTAAAATTTACCCTTGATGACACCCGGTGTGGTTACCACCTTTACGAAAAAGACTACGTGATTAAGCGTTCCAGTGCAATCCTGTGTAACATACATAATAATATACGCATCCCCAATTAGTACGATATTCACAACTTCGGCTGCAGTATGTAAAAAACTGATTTAGCCAAAATAGAGATATATTGTTTTTATCACAGAAAAATCCACGGAATTTGTAAAATAATTCGGACTGGGCAACGAATAAAAACGAACTAAAGTTACAAAAGCGGGACGTATGATCCTTTTTGCACTTTGAGAGATGGAGTCATTATAAAATGATAAGTTTGAGCTTTTTGTGATTCATATCGTCGTTAATTCATGGTCGTAACTGCAGTTTAAGCACACGTTTTGGTTAAAGTAATGGTTCAAGTTTTAAGAAACGTTTGTCTTGGTACCTAAATATCACTTTCTATACGTTAAAGGAAATCGTAAGAAAAATCGACGTTCCTGATAGTTCTCTGTATTAATGTTCATTTTATAGTTTTAAGCCGTATCACTAAGTATAACTAATAGCTATAATCATTTCCTGAATATTCATAAGTACTATAAATAAGGACAATTATGAAATATGTCATTTCAACCATTTGAACCTTGAAGAGACCCATTTCTTTTTTCATATTGAAACTTACAGTTCTTAAAACTAAAAAACGGATATAACTACATTAGTATAAAACTGTGTTGCAGCTCCTGGGTTACAATTTTAAGAAAATAAATTATAGAAATAAGTGATAGCTTAGTGGTTCTGACCTTTTCCTCTCATAAGAAGGTCGCGGGTTCGAATACTGGGCACGCAGCTCTGACTTTTCTTGAGTTATGTGCGTTTTTAGGGAACTAAATATCACTTGCTTAACGGTGAAGGAATGCATGCTTGAGAGTTCATAAAAATTAGCAGAACAGAAATTTCCATTCAATGTTCACAAAAATGTTCTCGAAGGTGTGTGAAGCCCGCCAATACGCACTTGGCCAGCGTGGTGGGCTATGGCCACACCCATCTCAGTCTGAGAGGAGACCCGTGTCCAGCTGTGACGTAAAAAGGGTTGAGATGAAATAATAGAAACCCATGCCTAGATAAAATGCTTGTGGTGGGTCATAAAAAGCCACATTACCTCCAGGCACATTTTTAATAAATAATTTGTTTCAAACTATAGAAATATTTAGTTAGCTTAAGTCTTGCTCTAAAAATGCTCATTAAAAGCGGCTTTTGCTGAGTAGCCTTAATAACTCTGCAACTTTGTTTTCCATCTCTACGCTGCGCTTGTATTTATTTGTTGCAATTATGCAATATGATATGATAAGCTTTTATTCGTAGCTAAATAAGACGCTCACTATTTTAAATGAGAAAAAAGGACTTTTAGGATAACTTTGTAGGCAATCTGTCCATAACTTGTTCTCAGAAATCGGAAGGAGCTATTAGGTTGAAATTGTTAGCAAATACTTCTAAGGGCCGATTTATCAATCGTCAGATATACTATCTGAAGAATAAAATTGAAGCTCATATCATACAAAATCTGTCAAAACGTCATATTTTTATAGTTAACGTTTATCTGGGGATTGAAAATCGTATTTTGAAGTATATTATGAAGTCAGAACTTATTTTTTTTTTCAATGGAAGTAGAAAGGTTTATGTTGGAGCATGCATGCTTGGAAAAAATCATATTCACTCTTGTCTTGAAGGGACTCAGAGTTGTAGAGTTGGGTAAGGTCGTGTGAGTATAGTGTTCTAACCTTGGCTCTACATCACATCTGCTAACTTTTAAACAGTTCTAGCCAATGGGTCGCGTCTTGGAAACATTTGACGTGAATTTTCTTTAGATGGAATTAATTGTTACAGATGAGATTTACTTATAAGTAGATAACCAAAGGCCCTGACATAGCTCGTTATCATAGATAGGTATAAAGTTACTTACCTTGTACCTACTTGGGTAACTGTCTAATGGAGGTATAATATGATGCCGCTATATAGACAATTTATAATACATAATATTGTCCTCTTCTTTATATTTCTCTCTTCCCGTTATTTGGAGTCGAGTCTCCTCACTTCTTTACACCAAATCTTGGGTTGTCGGTTCAGGCGATTGATCTTGGTGAATTTTACAGTAAATGGTGACACTTAAAAACTTCCTCGTATGTACCGTACCCATTCATTGCAAATTTTATCGAACTGAGTCATACCTCTCCCATTTCTGTATTGACAAAATTTATAATACACAGTGGAAATTATATTTTTTCTATGATATTTGAGTACAATTTATTATCATTAAAATAAATGATGCCCAACCTCCTAATGACGTTTATTTTTCTGGCTTCGGTACAGTATGCAAAATATATGAGTTTTTACTGCTTATTCCCTTTATGGGTGTTCCAGTTTGCATTTAATATGAATGTGTTTGAGTTTGCTGGCGGCTTAACTCGCGATACGAGGTTTGTTTACTTTAATTTTTATACTTTATGTGATAAAAATAATTGTCTGCTCCCGGAAATGTTAATTTTTGAACTGGAATTTGCACTGCTTTGTTACTAAGGCTTAAAAAGAATCGTTGGCGTCATTGAAGAGCGAGTGCCGATTTTCTTGCCTATTCTTTTGCAATACCCACCCTACTAGTCACCACAGAATCAGAAAACAATAATTCTATAGAATGTTTATCTCAGCTAATTCACAGTTAGGGCAACGAATATACATATGGTGACCAATTTCAGAGTATATAGACCGTCTGTACGGAGAATTTCTTTTACAGAAGAGTGACAGCTGCACATACTTTTCTGCTCCTGATTTTTATAGTACGTGTCCTAGGAATTGATTGAGAGACAGACTAACTGACTGACTGATCTATCAACATGCAGACTACTGAATGTATCCTCCTCCTTTTCAACCCCTAAAACTTTTCAAACCCTCGGGGGTCCAAAAATGCAGTGATAGCTCAGTGGTTCTGACCTCTGCTTCTCATGAGAAGGTCGCGAGTTCGAATCCTAGGCACGCACCTCTGACTTTTCCGAGTTGTGTGCATTTTTAGGAAACTAAATATCACTTGCTTAACGGTGAAGGAAAACACCGTGAGGAAATCTGCATGCCTGAGAGTTCACAAAAATGTACTCGAAGGTGATTGCAGCCCGCCAACCCAGTCTCAGTCTGAGACGACACCCGTGCCCAGCAGTGGGTCATAAAAAGGGGTAGAGAGGGGGCCCTTTCAACCCCTTCAAAAATAGGAGGTTACGTGAGCGAAGCAGGCATACGCTGCTAAATAACGTAAACGATTTTCAACCCCTAGGGGCAAAAATAGAGGCTACACCCCTAAATAGAAAATTTTAAAGCGAAAAGAAGAAAAATAATATTCACCGTTAGTGTACCGACTTTGTTGTATTGGCGTAGCTGTAATACATTTTAGGTAACAAAGGCAATAACGCATCGAATGGGAACTGGGTAACGAGTTGCGGCGCTCCGTGCGGTTATGCCGGGCCGTGATTTAATGTGCGTCTGGGCATATATAAACGCGAGACGAGAAACGAGACGTATGGGGCCATTCGGGAATCGCGGGATTCCTTGCACGGGATTTATGGCGTTTTAAATCTGGTAAATGATTGTAAGTTGTAATAACGCATGCTGTTTTGCGCAGTTCTCTCTTGTTTTATGTACTTTGTATGAATATTGGTTGCGTGTTGTACCTACCATCTGAACTATAAGTTGGCCAAGGGAAGAAGAAATGGGGCAGATCCAAATTTTAGAGCCAAGCAAGTTTTTATTTTTGTCCTCCTTTCGAATACTTTGGTGGGTGCGATAGCTAACGTGGCGGGAAAATATCACTTAAAAAAACTGAGCCCGATATCAAAGAACAATCTGGACGTCTTTAGAAATTATTACATACCTATTGCCGACAAAAATTAATATACATCTACTTAACTTTCCGCTAAAATTAAAAAAATGTTGAGATTTTAGAAGCAGCTTTTGGGAAAACTTTATATGTGGAAAATTCCTTCAGCTACAACCGTGTTTCTACTCCTGACCAAATTTAAAATACATGAAGTTTAAATTCGAAGGTAAATGTCTTTATAATTTTTAATAAGCAGGTCACTAAAGTCGCTTAAATAGCCGTTTTATGCCTTAAAATGGGGCAACGATATCTGCCAAAACCTTGGTGCTATGAGGTCACAACAGCGTCCCAAACCAGAGTCAATTTAGGAATTCTAAAATTCCAAAGGGAAGTGTCGAGAAGCAGTCTCAGGACCTCCCGCTTCAAACAAAATCAGTACCAATTGCGCCAGGCAAATACTAAGTCCTCGAAGAATCATTATTATTGCATCCTTAATTTGTTTCAGTAGAGATAGAGAGTAGAGAGTATTGGTTAGAGATGGTTAGAGAAGTATAGTTGTAAGATGTTTTTGACGTTTTCCCAAATTTTGCATGATCCTTAGCAAACTGAAACAGGAATGTAAGAGGAAAATTTTCTCTGCAGTTGAGTAAATGGATTCAAACTTAAATTGTACTTGAAACTTTTGCTGTTTGACGTACACTTTAGCTTAACTGTGAATTTCTTAAAGCGGAATGGACTTTTTGCATAATAAACTTTCTTTTTTACAATGAGTAGCTATAAATTATTTTTAGACTCAGCAAATTTTAAATTTCCTAAAAAAAGGTAACGTCAACATAGTTTGCTTATTAATTTATTAGTTTTGAAGAATTATTCATAATAACTCAATTAAAGCGATGTACTAATTAAATGTATAAGAATTTAACCGGTAAAATAGGTGAAGTACCGCTAAGCGATCTAGTAATCCGATGTGATGCTGTGTACCAAGCGATATAGGTACTGCAATTCCCAGGTATGATTATTTATTTATTGATTACAATATAATAATGAAGTGTATGGTCATTCATTAAGTAGGTGAGACACACGGATAAGTCACCGCCAGGAATTAAACCAAAGACTTTTCACCAATTTGCTTAAAGTTCTCCCAAAATGACTTTGCTGTCTCCATACCCTTTATGCATTATGAGAAAGTCAATGACAAAGAATTTTTACAAAGTCTATATCAACAGTTCAAAGCAAGACCCATTTCTTTCGATATCACAAAAAGCCAGGTCGCATAACACAGCCCTTGACAGCATCTGTCAGCGCTCGTTGGAAATACATTTACCTTCAGTTATTTATTTTTCCACCAGTCTATCACACTTCCTTATCGTTCAGTGAATTCCACTAGTCACGTCAAAAGTTGACCGAATAAAAATAACAGTGGTTTTGTCTGGAACTTTTATTTAATGAGGAAAAATAATAATAGACGCTCAGATATTTTGCGTGCCAGAAAGTTAAATGTTTTACTTTGGTCGTGAATAGTAACTAACTTTTGGCGACTCGGATTCGAGTAAAAGGGTGCGGGTTCGATTCTCGGCAGGGGCATGTTAGAATTTTATAATTTCTAATTTGGCTCGGGTGTGGTCTGATTGAAGGCTTTAGCTTTATGTCTAGTTGCCAACTTACGAGCAAAGATGTTCCGCCAAGCGATTTGGCATTTCGACGCGATGCTGTGTAGAAACCGTTAGAGATTACTTACTCCTTCTAAGGTAGTACGACGGCATCTTCGTCTGCACCGTCACTTATCATCTGGTGAGATCGCAGTCAAGTACTAACTTGTAGTGTATTAAAAAACCTCTTTTAAAAATTTTACTGATTAGATATAAAGATTCTAGTCCGCCAAATATGTGCTACAGTGCTTTACTACGTAGGTCTCAAACGCACCAATGAATTCACTTAATTTTCATTTGACCCGAAAGCTTACGAAAAATCATGTGATGCTATTGGTCGTTTGGCACACATAGGTTGTATAGCAATGTAGAAATTCGTTGCTGGATAAAAAAAAGTCAGCTTGGAGAGCAGAGTACGGAAAAACACAGAAGTCACCCTTTGTTAGAAATAGCTTTTCAAAGGAGCACTTAATCACACATAACTTAAATCGCAAAAGTCCCACGTTTGTGTAACCACAAATGAATGTTGTAGGTTTAGTTTTTCGGAACGCCACACTTGATTTTCACGAAAAAAGTTTATGCTTTTTCAATTTCATCTATCGATTCATACCAACAAACACAAACTAAAGTTTGAATTCAAAAAAATAGATGTTTAATTATAGCTGCCTTATTTACTTAACTTTTTACGTTATATAATAATTACTAGTGCAGTTGACAACCCTACTAAAGCGAGTCTTTCTAAAGCCCTCATTAAGCCTGGCTTTGCTCCGAAACCTTAATTATGGTGTAATTATATATTTAACTTTACTCTTACTTGTACCGTACTTAGGGTACAGCTTATTTTAAAAGCGTTAACTTGTAAGTTAACTAAAAAGGTAAGTAACCGAGTAATGCTCTTTTTTTCTCTCTAAATAATATTCTGTAAGAGAATTGCTAAGTTGGTAGGTACCTTAATGGATATAAAACTTTGAACCGCGTGGTGAAGTAGGTACCTACGAATTAGGGTTTTTTTTTCATATTTTTACATTTATTGCAATAAAAACCAAAATATAACTTATCCCCAAGTTCACCAAAAGGGACCGCTTTAGTAATTAACTTTTCGGGAATAACTTTTTGGCATATGACATACTTATTACCTTTGCGATTTTCAATAAGGACAGACACGAAGAATCTCAAACTTAACCATGATTAATTAATTCTTTGTAATTTTACGTAATATTTTTATAATCATTATAATATTGCTGTAGAAAGCCAATGTTGACAGAGAGATGCTCGGTCTTGTGCCTGCTTCGGTACAATTTTATTTTAATTAATGCTCCCTTTAAAATTTAAGTGGATCTGTTCAAACTAAGTAAAGTATGCTGAAATAAGAATAATAAAGTATAATTGTCTACGTTCCCCTCCGCTCGGACCTTTTGGCACGCATTGAATCAAACGTAATATCGGAGCTGTTGAAAAAACTTCGCGGCCGCCATTTGCTTTTTCAGGTCATTGCGCATCGACAAAATGGCCGCCGACTTTTATTACATTCACTTGGACATGGCGCAGTTTCACGAAAGCATTGTTTGACGTCACAATAAATTCTATGACGATTTTACAGGAAAATATTTTATTTTTTAATACATTTTATACGACTACAAAGAAGGACGTTATTAATTTGAATTAGGTATGGTAATTAGTTAGAATTAAAGGTAGTTAGAATGAAGAGTGATTAGAAAAAAGGGTAGTTAGAAGTATGTTGGAATCCTGTGAAAATTTTGTGTTAAGTGCTTATCTCAAATTAACTAGGTACATAGGTTTTAATTGAATAACTTTTAATAATTTTGTAGAGAAACTAGAAATTTATTGAAATTTTTATTTGTATTGGATTGCGTATATTTTAAGTTACAAAACAGTTCCAGTTTCATAAAAATATTTTAAGTATTTTAAATTTTACTGTTAAATTACGTTGAAATCAGTTAAAATTTATAAGATTTAATTTTAGATTTTTCATTAATTTTACTATTTTTTTAAATATAACACTTACCTTCGTAATAGCTAAAAAAATAATAAAAAAAACTGATAATATCAAATTTGAATTTTAATTGAGTAGCAAAAAAAGGTTTTTCTAATAAATCCATTACGCAAGACTCAAAGTGATTATACCATGTAAAAATGTATAAGGATCCCTGTATCTTGAAACCTTATATCCGGCTCTTCAAAAATGACTGTCAGAATTTAGGATATTATACCTATAAATATTTTATCTCGCGAAAGCCTGTGCGAGAAGTAATAAAAGGTGATAAGTTCAGACTAGACGAGTCATCTCGCACGTTTTTAGCATTCCAAAGCAGTTTCAGGTTTCACCTAAGTAATGTACAGAGCGTCCCGTTATTTGTAATATAAAACTTTAGTCTTATTATTTCCATTACAATTCATTCTACTGAGATTTTTTTGCAGTGTGCACTAAGGTTTGTTGTTATAGCGGCAACAGAAATATATCATCTGTGAAAATTTCAAATATGTAGCTATGACGGTTCACGAGATATAGCCTGGTGACAGACGGACGGATGGACGGACGGACGGACAGCGAAGTCTTAGTAATATGGTCCCGTTTTTACCCTTTGGGTACGGAATCCTAAGAATTAATGTTTGTTTTTGTCTTATACATTTCTACTTACCAGCCATCATGCAATCGGGCCCACCAAAGACCAATATCTTCCACCTGTGGTGGGCTTTTTCAGTTATTTCTAAGAGCAGAAATTACGTCTGTATCGAGGCTAGTTTTTGGAAGATGTATGATATCCAAATGTCATCATAAAGTGCATCCATTATTTTGGCATATAAAAAACATGAAAAATATCTAGGACAGGTAAGTTTGTTCGCAAAACCGCCGCCCGTGTGAACCAGGTTTATACAAATACTTTAGTATGGAAATAACTATATATTTTTATACATGCTATAATGGCCTACATCCAATATTGTTGAGACAAACTTCGCACATCACAAGCACAACCGTAACACTGATAACATCGCTAAGCTACTCTCGAGATTATTCCCAAAGGGATAGAGCTTAAAATACCACGTGCATACATTTATCGTATATCCCCTTTTTATCACTCGCACAAATACCGCAATATTTTTCGAAACTTGCTTGAAACAAACAAATATTGTAGCGTTTCTAGTTTACAAGCGGTCCCCATTAGAGCGTTCGAATTAAAAAACAAAAGTTTCTTCCTCGCTTCACGTACAATTTAACTTTGAATCTATTTGCTTAACTAGGTAGAGGGAGAATTTTCTTTTATTACCCCGCGTTATTCGACTTCTTTTTGTGTTTATTGTTCAGTATTATCCCTCTGAATTCACTTGCGGTGGCTTTGTAAAAATGAATTTATAGTAGGAAATATTATTTTGATAATATGTGCTTCAATCACGCGCGAATAGCGTATGGGACAACTACCTGGATTATGGAAGGCCTTTTTTGCAAAGTTCATCTGACATTGGGACAGAAAGCCGGCGATAATCTATCTATACTTATAATAAAACTGTAAAGGGTCGAATTCTGTACATTAAAGATATTTTGAAAATTTTTGTTGGAGGACACTATTTAGTCGATACTGAAGCCAAAACTGTAATTTGTTTAATTTTTGTCTGTCTGTCTGTCTGTCTGTCTGTCTGTCTGTCTGTCTGTCTGTTTCAAGACCGCGCATCACGGCTAATCCGCTGAATGGATTTAAATGAAATTTGACATGATTATAGTTCATACCCCGAGGTAGGACATAGGATACTTTTTGTCTCGAAATTCATCATGGTTTCCCTGGAAGACGGCATCAAAGTCAAAATGTGTATTTAGTTATAATTCATTAACGCGTTGTCCGATTTCATTCATTCTTTCTTTGTTAGAAAGGAGGTTCTTTAAAGATTATTCCATACAAATTTTATCATCATCACTTTTGTAGTTTAGAAATTACAGGCATCAGAACCTTTAGCGATAAGTTCAAGTACTTAGGTGACTTGAAACTCGGAATGGACAAAGAACCTAGGGCTAAGACGTAGAGCTAAAGTTAGACTGGACTAACCTTACAGCCGTAAATAAATAGGCTTAGCAGAAGATTTTGTATGGTTTAAGATTTTTTACTTTTAGGTTGAACAAAAATCATGAAACTCGCTACGTTTTACCGTATAGCGCCATCTCTACTATTTATGTGGAACTTGAATGTAAAACTCTTAGATAGGTACTACCGAATTTTTTTAAATAATAATTAACTGTCATGATATTTACTGTTTCATGACTTTATATTAAGATGGCACTGTTAAAACATGAACAGATTAACTTCTGTCGACATTCCCGGAGTGCCGCGTCTTTTTTTTTTTTTTTTATCATCCGCAGTATGGAAAGGGTAATAATGGTTCACAAATATTTTTAACTCTTAGGTCTTATCGATCCTAACCGACTGACTGTCATAGGTCTTTTTATACGTAAAGAAATATATAGCCATTGCCCATTCTGATATTTTGGATTGTATTGAGATGTAGCAAAGATTTTTAAATGACTCTTATGTTGGGCTGGGGAATATTGTTAGTATAGTATTAATTTATCTCAGTGGTACCTACCCGGCCGAACCCTGAAAGAAGAGCTCTATCACCAGTACAAATTTTCACATGATTTTATGATTTTTGACATATTTCGTGGTTTCAGAATAAAAATTACATTGAAAAGGACGATTTTAACGTCCTTTTGATCTTTCAACTACGTATTAATGAAACTTTATATTAAGATTAAGAAAAAGGAGTTTTCAAAATCACCACAAGGTAACCCGTGCGAGGTAAGAATAGGTTTCTGTATAACATCACACCAGAATCCCGTGAAAAATCAAGGATTTCCACGGTATATGTAAAAAAATCGTAATTCACGCGGGCGGAGCCGCGGGCAACAGCTAGTATTGTATAAAATAAATGAGAATGACGATGCAACGAATAGTGAGCTGGCCAAATACCGAATGTTTGGCGGGAGGTCCAGAAACTTCATGCAAAAAAGTATAAGTACCGAATATACTGAAAAAATTGGCTGAATACCATATATTTGCCGAATATTCGTTGCATCTCTTAAAAATATATATACATAAATATAAGGCTTTTAAGAACTGATGCCTCAGGATAAAAAGTGCAGTCAATCAATACAGATATATTCGTAAAAAGGAAATCTTTTATACTTTTGATATTAAGTGGAGGTTCGGACATTCAAACCTGAATCGTCCAAGCAATTTGGTTGAATGGCTACAGTGAAATGGGTTTCATTGTTTGCAGGTAAGTGCCATTTTTCAAACTAGGCCATAGTCGTCTGTTGAATTCGCCTAAAGAAGTCGATCAGTTTGGATCTGGTTACATTTCTTTTTAAAAATTCTTAAACCTACATAATTTAACATTATCAGTAGTCTTTTGGTGTTCCGTACCCGAAGGGTAAAAAAAGAACCCTATTACGGAGACTTCGCTGTCCGTCTGTCACCAGGCTGTATCTCTGGAACCGTAATAGCTACAGACTTGAAAATTTCACAAATGATGTAAATTTTTATTTTATTTTTAATTCAACTATTCAAGTTAACAGTTGAAATTAAATTGGCCAATTTTTCTAATTAAATAATATAGACTAGCGCATGCTCGTTGTAACACCTGATGGAAAATGATGATACATACCTAAGGTAGAACCGCGCTTGCCTAGGAGATACCTATTACTCTTGATTTGAAAGCACCCAAGCGTTTTGTACTTGAATATTTGTAGTTAACCAAGAATAGATGAAATTAATATCTTACAAAAGAAATACAAGGCTCATGCTGATAATAATAATCGAACCTCAGTCGCTCCCTCTTCAAAACCACGGAAGCAGAATATGGCAACAACAACAACCTTTCAAACGAAACGAAAAGTTTCAAGTGGGTAATTATACTGCCCATATCAACGAAAAGTAACACCTATTTTTAAGTTGTCCCCCTTACACTATCCAATTCGTGTCAACTAATTGAGCACAAAATATTTTACAACGCCGTAAAAATGCAAACCCGTTTGACAATCTCGTACCGACGGAAAAATTTTATTCATGCATTGTTATTGCCAGACCAATTTATAATTCCTGTTTTTCGCGTATTGCCATATTTTTGGACTAAAAAGGGAGTATCGATTAAGTTGTCATATTTGCGATGAAGAATTTATATTACGTGTAGGGTTTTAATTGTTGAGGGCTTACACGTATTAATTATACAAACCTATGATTTAATTTCATTAGAGGTCTAAGTGGTTACAATTAATACTATACATAGTTACAATATTAATGCCATCCCACTACTATGTCTACGGCTTCCTTCATATAGGAGAGATGTCTTTAATTTAATTATTATTGCTTGTTAAATATCATGTAGTAAGGATATGATACTAGTAACACGATAAAGTTAGTGCATATCTAAATAGTTTTTAAAAGTGGATTGTAACGGTGAAAGTAATAATTGCTAAACAATTTATGCTATTTAGATCGAACAGATAAAATAAATAATAAATTGTGGCGTGTGAAGTGGTCATAGATTTTATCATTGTAAACCTACTACTATTTTAATTGCGAAATCGTGTTCGTTTCTAAAGGTTTACTGATTTCTTTGTCATTACATTTCATCATTCATTACACTTTGTCCAAAATTGTATAAAAACGTAAGAGTAATTGATCAATATTTGCACTGGTAGGTACGTCATGTTTTATCTACATGTAGAGTATAAACAAAAAGCTTACGATCTATCCTCAAACTTACCGAATTTCATGAGAATCGGTTAAGCTGATTCGGAGGAGTTTGGTAACAAACACTATACCGATTATGTTGAAGATTGATTAGAAGATTTTCCTTAATTAACATAAGTAATAGCTACT
Organism: Coenonympha glycerion; assembly: GCA_963855885.1. NCBI lineage: Eukaryota > Metazoa > Arthropoda > Insecta > Lepidoptera > Nymphalidae > Coenonympha > Coenonympha glycerion. The sequence continues at coordinate 2,930,768 of OY979646.1, forward strand.
TTTTCCCGAAAATCCACGAATTCTCCCCAATTGTGAAAAATGAAAATTTATTTAGGTCGATCTGCGAAACCAGTAATAGCTTTCAAATTAATTTAAATGCAAGTAGAAAAAGCTCTGAGAAAAGCTAGATTGAACAGTTTGTATTAGAAGTCGGTATAACAATGGTCGGCCAGATGAGGTTTGACCTAATACGGTCGACTAAAGTTCAAACCGCCAACTTTTCTAATCTCGGGCAGCTCTTACATGTGTGCGGAGTAAATAGAGCCTTTACAAGTCACTCAAAAGTAGTCCTTATACAAAACAACGTACTTGTTTCCAAGCCTAGTATATTCTTTAATCTTGCACAAGTAGGACTCTTCTTGCGGAGTTGGTCTGGTCAGTACTGTTATGTATTTTTATTAGGGAGTTCAATAAAATGCGTCTTCTTGCATGTTTGGAGAAATCAGATGTTATTAGCCACTTATAAAATGCGTCTTCTGGGTTGTGTGCCCATAGACAAAAAGGGTATTTTATTTTAATCAAAGACAATACATTTACTTTTTAATATAGATTTTTAAATTTTAAAGCTTCATAGAGTATTTAAAAAGAGAAAGCTTACAGGTATCATTTAGTGTCAGTTCTTCTACCATGAAGCAAATGTTGATTTGAAGGAAATAGCACTGTTTAATAGGCAAAATGAGACATCGTATGATATTGCAAATGGACTCGCTAGGTACATCTGATATTGGCAGGTATCACTTAACATTATGTGATTGTCTTGTCTCATTATTTATTGTGATTAATTTCAATCTAAATGAGATTGAAAATTGATTAAGTCTACGAGCCTGTGCGCCTACTTGCCTCGTTTGTTTGTTCATCAGTTCGAAAACCTGCTTGTAATCTCAATTCGTTTCCATGTTTTGCTGAACTCTTTTTGGCTCCTCAAAAAAATATGCTAAAATGACGAGGAAGGAGCCGCGAGCAATATTTATATAAAAGCAAGCAGATGCCAACATCCTCCATTGTGAAAGTTAAACGCAGTTCTCGGCAGATTAAGGCTAAGACAGGCCTAAAAGCTTTTTTATTTATATGAGCACATGTTACAAGCGATGAAAGTTCAAGAAGGTTTATAATCTGCTTTCAAGGTCTGCATAATAGCTCTTAGTTATACGTTTTTTAATTTTTCTCATAACCTTCCGGAGAATCCGTCAGCTAAGAGGTTTCGTATGATTCAACTTCTGTACAATCATTTTGAGAAGTGACCCGTGGTTAGCAGAAGAACAAAAAACGGTTAAAAAATTAAAAATAAGTACAAAAAGTGGTGAAGGGTTCCTAAATATTGTTCCTACTTACTTTCAATTCGAAATTTGAAAATTTTGTAGGTTAGTATGACGTATTCACAATTTTAAGTTATCCTAGGCATTAAACAAACTTAAAGAGACATATTAAAAGAAAATCTTGAAATAACGCTTAAATGGCAACTCATAAACTCGACTTTTAGAATTCGGAGGAAATCTTGAAAATAATAGACTTAATTAAAAAATCGATTTAGGTTCCACTTTTCAAATGTAATTGATCTATTTTGCTTACAATAAAATAGTATTAAATGAAATAATAAAATAAAAATAACGCAATAAAATGGTATCAATATGTATGCGTATAAAGGTTTTTAGTAAAGCTTTTTACATTTTATGTAGTAATCATTCTAATTGAAATAGTGATCGAACTAATACTACAATGAATTGATGCTCTACATATTGGCAATTTAGTTGCATTTCAAAAGTAGAGCAGTTTTTATAAACAGTTTCTGTGTTTAGCAGGGATTATGTACTTACTATAAAAATTGTTATTTAGTTTTTGTACCGTCCATTATATTACTGGTATGAAATATGATCTGGGTACATGTAACATTGATAAACATATCTATTTATATATAGAATCGAATTGATAACCTCCTAAACTGAACCTCAAACTAGGTTTCTTTATCTATCCAAAAGATGTGTAAACAAAGACTATTTGTCAAAAAAAAATCATTTTTTTTAATTGTTTCACATAGGCCAAGCTTACAGGCACTTGCGAAACGTCAGACTCTACCGCTTTGTTTGAAAAGTAGCTCTGCACCGAAAAGAATGGGCAAGAAACTCGGCACTTGCTTTTTTTTGACTAATTGTTTACAATTTTGTTTTAAACAATATATCACATTATAATAAGCATCTTGTGAGCAGACGGAATATGCACTTAAATCCAAGGGTCTTTGTCATTTAAAAATTCATTTATTGTATAACTTTCAATAAGCTTAATAATTTAATCTTTCGCCGGTTATCTGTCAGTGAGCTGTATCTCAAAAACCATAATGGATAGAAGACATTTAAAATTAACACTAATTTAATATATGTATTACTTTTTCCACTAGAAATAAAATGTATTTGTTCAGTTTAATACGTCCGTGGAGAATCTGTCTCTAGCGGGTAAACTATCGCCCAAATCCATGTGATTTAGCTGGTATATTCTATTCGCCGAAAATGTGCGTAAATTAAAGGGAATAATAAATAATACCTAGCTAAATAATTTAAATCATTAACTTGCTAATTACTACATTATGAGCGTTGAGATGTTAACTCAAATAACACTTCCAATTCAGAATACATTACACAATCAACATGTAACGATTATTGAAAATATGCGTACATAAACTCGTTTTTAAACGACATATTATTAATATCTCTGAAAGTATTAAACGTGTTTTAATATACAATCACGAGTATATTTATTCAACCAAGTGACTATCTCATTCAGAATCTAACCGTGTAAAATAAGTTTCGTAGAAAGTGACCCAAGAAAGTTTCAACCGGAATTTCGGCTATGTGAAAAAGGCGTTAGAATCACACGACCAGCGAGTGTGGGGCCGAGTCAACAATGAAAAATTTCGCGGCTGGCACACAACTCGAAAAAAATACCTCCCGAATAGAATACGCGCCAGCCGCGCCGGTTCCGTTACGCCATAAAAACCCACCCGAGCAAACTCCGTAATTCCGCGCCGTCCCAACCGATATAAAATATGAAACACTGAGCGAAATTCGCCCTAGCCCCCCGAACGATCGTCGGCAAGGCTCGGCCGCCCTCGGGTGACTTCGTAGCGCCGTAGCGGCAGTTACGTAGCCGTCGCCGCGCACCCGCTACGCCGCGATCGCGCCAGTTTCACAGAAACCGGAGAAATAAATCGGTGATTGTGATCATTTCTATTTGTGATTAATTCTGTAATTCTTAGTGCGAGACGAATTTTTTCAGTGATCATAAATAACACCATGTGCAGTGGCAGTGTACGGAAGGATTTCGATCGGCCCGTTTGATGGTGCGGAAAAATGGTAAATTATATTTACATTTTCACCCCCTAGCGTGATTACTTGCTAAGTGGTGTGCCTTAATTTTTTCATGGGCCGCTCCAAGAGGTTCTTAATTTTCGTTCCTCTCACGAGAATTGGGCAATTCCGGAATGGAATTCTTGAATAAATTATGTATTTTGATGCGATTATTTACGTTGCGAATTGCGTTACATGATTTTGTAAAGCTCTATTGATACTGGTTCTTTAAAAACCATGAACTTTTTAAAGAAAATGTTAATAAATACAACTATATTATTTGATATTTAAAATGTAAACGCTGCGATATCGCATGTAGCGATCTATTTTTAAGGTATGCATTTTATTTTAATGTTATTTATTCATTAAGGATCAACGATTTAATTTTACGATTTCTAGGGTTTATACAAGTTTTCAAGAGCAATATACTTTTGTCTCTACTTTTATTTCACCAAAGAAAAATGCGTGCCACAATTCGGTTGTGCGATATATGCAAATAGTAATTTATCCATTTGTGTACTTCATTAAAACTGACTCGCTCGTAACTCGACGACAATGTACTTCTTCGTTATTCTTTTTGCTTCTAGAAGACTTTGATGAAGGAATCTTGCAACACCGTAATCGTGTGTCGCTTGAAGCAATAAGCTTTCCTTGACGCATTTCATATAATCCCTCTGCCTTGTTAAAAGTCCGCATTTAAAAATCTCGGGCTCTGAGTACTCCTGTTCTTTTACAGATTCCCTTATTCCTAACTAATTTATGATATATTGATTTCGATGTTACACTCATCTCTCGGTACTTCTAGGTAGGTTTCTAGGTAATCTACCTTTCGTTATATCTATAAGTAGTTGCTTTAGTACTTAACTTTTTTATCAAAATCCAGCAGGAACTGTGGATTTTCCGGGATAAAAATAGCCTTCGGATTAATCTAGATTATAACCTACGAGTATCTATCAATTTTCAGTAAACTCGTTTGAATAGTTAAGGGTAACGTCGGTCTTATTAAATAACAAAGATTCTTGGAACGATAGTGATATGCTTCCATCTCCTCACGAGATATCTTAAAAATATTGTTTCATACTAAGTACTCAAAATTGTATATTGAGACTTTTTTTGAAAAGAGCAAGTACCGAGTTTCTTGCCAGTTCTTCTCGGTGCAAACCTGCTTTCCGAACCTGTTGGTAGAGTCTTGACATTTCATGAGAGCTTATATCTAAGCCTATGTGAAATAAAGAATTTCATTTCATTTCATTTCATTTCATTTCATTTCATTTCATTTCATTTCATTTCATTTCATTTCATTTCATTTCATTTCATTTCATTTCATTTCATACACCATCATTCCTATCGTCAAAATGGCATGATGCTACAGGCTTGATCTAATCTGCAGTTGTTCCATATAAACCGCACACATACTCAGTGTAAGCTGTCCAATCCCAAAAAATCGCAGCTACATTCAGTTGAAGTATTATAGAAGACGATGTATTGATCCAATCAGTATGATCAAGCCAAAGGAATCAAAATTGGATTGTGCCATCAATTTCAAATGTCATTCTTATTTGTGGCCACACACTCAGTTCTAACTGATGACTCTACCAGTTGGACCATAGGAAGGCTGGTGTATAACCGGCATAAGTTATTGGTGACGATAATTAGTATTCTTCTCAATTTTTTTTTATTAGGTTACTATCCACACTATTACAGGTGTTGGTAAGGTCACCATCAAGTTATGCAAGCTTTCTTAAAACGTTCTAAGGAATAAATCACGTAATTTTGTCTGAAAACTGATCAAACAGTTCAAAGAATATTTATTTTGAAGTATTTGCGACTTGTGGGATGATTAGTTACTTATGGTGATTGGGTGTCCGTACAAATACATCATGAGCAATCAATTAATATGAGAAATCTACCATGATGGTGGATATAAAGTATTTACGAGTAAGTGTGGCACCTCCTCAGATCCTTTCAAGGGAAAAAATTTCTTAATAAGCGTTTAGGCATTATTTATACTTCACAGGGCATGAAGGTCTAAGGTAGGGTATATTGTACGTTTACCATGACCCGACCTTAGATATACTTGATACCGTTAGGTAATTTTGTACTAGAGCGAAAGTTACAATTTCAATACAAAAAAATAAAGTGACACACAAACAGACAGCCAGACAGACGTAGAACAAAGTGATCTTATAAAAGTTTTTTTTGAGGAACGGAACCCTTCAAATAAAAAATTGGGATATAGGGTATTTCTACGTCTATAGAAAAAAACCTTTATATTTATCTGGTACGTTGCCTACAAAATTATTTGAAAGGATTTTATTATATTCTACAATTTCGCATTGTGAAGTCAACATCTCCTGAGGATGTCCCGGTTTCGGACCAAAACGTGCGTCGAAGAAAGTATTGGAAAATTTTGTATGGTCTAAAACACTCACTTTTTACAAGTTTAAAGGCAAAGTGGTTTAAAATGAAGCTTGAATAGTATCTGAAACAATCAGAACGTATTCTATTTCTAAAAGCTCGTCTATCTAATATTAATCGGAAAATGCCGTAAGCCACTGTAATATTAAACTAGCATTCACTGAAAGCGCTTTCAATAGAGCGTTAGTTTTTCTATTTTGAAATAAAAACAACCCTTTTATCTTGGAACTGATCAATTTGAGCTGAATCGCTTTTATTGAGCTTTTGCATAAATAGCAAAGAATATTAAATTCTATTTAAATCGCTGTATAGGGGGTAAGATCGTAATTATATCAAGCGTCTATTTATTTTTTAATGACGTTGAAAAGAGAAAATTGTTACATCCAACATGACATACATTGTATGATACTTTTAAAAGCTTTTTTCATTAGGATATATTAATTTGTTTTGCTATAATCCGCAACTTGATAAGATTCTGAAAGAAACTGTATAAAAAAAATATGTTGACTTGTATGAATTTAATACCAATAAATTGACTATTGACTATTGACTATTGATTCTGTATGGTACAATACGCAGAAACACTGCCCACGTGAAACACCACACATAATTTTCCAATACTTTCTTCGACGCACGTTTCGTCCCGACACCGGGTCATCCTTAGGAGATGTTGACTTCACAATGCGAAATCGTAGATGCGTCGAAGAAAGTATTGGAAAATTGTGGGCGGTGTTCCTACAAATTGTGCCATACAGAATCTTTTCAAGTAGCGGATTATAGAAAAACAAATTAATCTGTCCTACTAATTATAGATTTTGGCAAAATAACGCCTGCTTCTATTAAATACTTTAATAGAAATTTTAGTCAACATATTAATTAGATATTTACCTCACTTATGATACACATTACACAGAGAACATAAACACGCGTTGTTGATTACGGGTTGTAAGTATATCGAGAATCTTAATAAAACCGTTCCAAGAATAGAATCAGAAGCAAAATCTCACTTAATACATTGTAACAAAGACAGTCGTGAATAATTTATTTCGTTCCCGGAGTTCATAAAACAGTAAATAAAATGCCGGTGGAAAGAAAGCCCGCCTGACACAGCGTTAAACGTTGTTGGGAATATGAATACATTGTGTATACTCGCTCTCTGTGAAAGTACGGGTTTTGCTGTCAAAATAAATAAAAAAAAAAAAGAATTTAAATCGTACGATTTACTGAGAAGAGCCTGCTGCAAGACTCAGACTCTCAGATATCAATATTAGCGAGGACACTTTCTGATTAAACCAGGCTACAAACGACTTTTACGGTTACGATTCGATTCGTAACATCGTATTAATGTAATACTTCCTCTTCATCATCATCATCTGCCCATTTAATTCTATTGCTGGATGGACTAAGAACTCTTCATTTGTACTGAACCAATTGATGACACTTGATGAAAGGTACATAGAAAGATTAGAGCTTGGGAAAGGATATAGGCTACTTTTTATCCCAAAAAATACCACGGTTAGGATTTCGAAAAGTCCAAAACTTGCTATAGCAATATATATGTAGATGATTATAGCATATTTACTTGAAAGTATGTATAAAGGTTACAAAATGGAGTGGCAACGGGAACACTAAATAATCCTGGGAAAACCCACGATTATCAACGGATATGTGAAAACCAAAATTCACGCGGGCGGAGCTGCGGAAAACAGCTATTGGTATAATCTTCTTAATAATATCCGATGCAGTGTATTCGCAACAACTGCTACGAAGTTAAGAATATTCAGTGAACTAGAATATCAGTTTGAACTTTCAATAAATTATGAAACAGCTGTTTTTCGTAACTTCGAAACGTAGATGTTTCCGTAAACATTGTTTCATCGCACCGCAAGTGCGGAACAAAGAATATTGCCGTAAACACTGTTTTAGAAACAAAAATCTACTGTTTTTTTAAACGTACATTAGAACTCAGTGAATAACAAGTATTTTTAAAACGTAGTTTAAATAAATTGCAGTTTTACTCAAATAGTTAATCTAAATTTGTAATCTACTTTCACATAGGAAAAGTCTACCAGCGCATCTAAATTTGCATTCACTATTGTTATTTCGGTACGCGTTGCCAATGTATTAACTACACTAGAATTTACAGTGAAAATTCAAACTAAACTTGGCTGGTTTGCACTAAAAACAAATGAGCGGGCGCCTCTATTGGCTGTTAACATAATTAATTACCTGCCGTTCTAATATAAACTGTGTTTATGCAGCAAACTTCTAACATCGCTTCCTATTTAGGTGTTTATGAAAAGAGCACATTAAAATGAATGTAAATTAATATACATACTGCGCACGAGCCCAATTTGGAAATTTCCTGGACTTCTCGAAAATATGGACGCCAGCATGAAAATCGCGCTAGAAAAAATTCTAAAATTATCTTTTGATGAATTTTCCTGGACCCAAGCTACTATCGGCGGAGAAAATTTTCCAGTATCACACACAGCTTTAGTACAAAATCTTACAAGTAGTCGAGATCATGCAAGGTTGTTAGCTTTGTCTGAAAAATTATCTGGCTATCTGGAGCCAATCCATGCTCTGCCATCCAGAAATCTCAGCACTCTTCTCGAAAATGAAAGTTTCCGTGTAGCTGTAGGACTCAGGTTGGGTGCACCACTGTGCCACGAGCACAAGTGTGCTTGTGAAAAAGAGGTAGATAAGTTTGGAATTCACGGACGTTTGCCACAGAAGCACCACTAGGCTTTCTCGGCATGATTCCCTCAACGATGTTATTAAAAGGCCTCTTTCCAGCATTGATATTGCTGCCCTATTGGAACCAGCAGGAGTTAGTCGTGATGATGGCAAACCTGATGGATTGACGCAGGTATCCTCGGAACTGGGACGGGCGCTGATGTGGGAACCGCTGGTATAAGCCACATTATCGTCTATAGTTACTATAGCATAGATATAACATAGTCCATAATAATGATAACAGGAATTGTGAGGTTACGTTATTTCCCAGAGGCACATAACTTAATGTGTCCTATTCATTGTACCATAAAAAGTCATTAAATATTTTCAAGAGCAGTTAATCCCGTTGGCATAAAGTTTAACGAGAAATAAATTTATTTAAAACATCAAACGGCTCGTCGGTCGCGTAGCAAATTACAAAAATTATCTTTTTAGCCAATCATTGCGTTATTTAATTCAAAAATTCCTCTATAGTGACGCGAAATGTTACAAACAGATTATCATATTGGTTTCCTGTCAGTGATTTTAATCAAAATCTGTTAAAATTGAAATGCTATGGCGGATATTAATTCACATTATCAATTTAAACATAATTAATTAATAAAAGCATAAGGGGTTTGGCCATAGCCCCCACCGCATTGGCCAAGTGCGGACTAGCGGGCTTTACATACCTTTGATTCATGCAGGATTTAATTGAGATTTTATGTGAATTTTAAAATCTTTATTGTATCTATGCAATCAGGGGTCCAAATCCTCTCGTCTGAAGTTATTTATTATTTAGTTAAAAAAATATTTTTTCACATAGACCTAACTTAATTTAAACTTATCTGAAAGGTAAATGTGAAGGATGTAAAGGGTTTCACAGTGTAATATCGTAGAGACTAATCGTAGAATCAACACCTCCTGAGGTTGGCGCAGTGTCAGAATAAAACGTGCGTCGAAGAAATTGTTGGAAGTACTGTATGTCGTGCGTCAAAGAAATTGTTGGAAGTACTGTATGTGGTGTTTCATAAGAGCAGTGTTCCTGCATATTGGACCATACTGATTTTTTTCAAGTAGCGGATTATAGCAAAACAAATTAGTTTGTCCTGCTAGTTATGGATTTCTTTAAAATACTTAACGCCTGTTTCTATTGAAAATTGTTTTGCATCGAGCAGAAAGCAACCATTCTCATTTAGAGAGAAATTCTGTTGACGACCTCCGGGAGGTTTTATTTGCTTTTTCCCGGTTTCTTTTGATTCCCGGGTTTGATTCCTGTTGGACAGGGCCTGTACTTACGGGATATATTTTTAAATAAATTCGGGAAAGGTCTGGTGGGGCGTCTCTTCCACTCTTCAGGTCTTTTCGACCCAAACTGCTTTTCCCGTCCTACCAGAGACATGACCCTACTTCCAAGTGATGTAGATTTCAAATGCGATGCTGTGTAGCCATCAATATGGGTACATCCTTCACTTAACACCCTGCGTGTTGCAAAAGTACTCAAAATCTCAATTGAATTATTATATTTAAATACCAATGTAGGACCTAATCATGAGCAATAAAGATCTCGAGAAGTCTTAAACTTAGAAGAATTCGTTAGCAAAAGCTGGATATAAAATTAAATTTCAGCGCTTTCCACAATTTATAGAGTTCACTAGTTAAATATTTTATGCAACCGAGGATTGTTGCCGGGGAGTTGGCAACTCTGAAAAACTACTAACTTTGTAAAATTGCTAAGTGCAGGAAAATTTTTAAACATTTTCGCAACGACCTTACGTTTCACATTCTATATTTTTGTAAGTTTGTTCTTATGATTGTGAGCACTGAGCTGTAATTTATTTTGAGTTCTAGGTTTTGGAAAGTTTTGTGATAAATGGGAGGTTCTAAGTTCAAATCCTGACATGGTCTCATTAAGGATTTTATAATTTATCCGTATTTGTAAAGTCATACTGATTATCAAAAACGTATGTCATCATCAGCCCCTCTGTCCAACTGTTGGGCACGGGTCTCCTCTCAAAATGAGAGGGATTTGGCGATAGCCTCCACCGCATTGCCCAAGTGTGGATTAGCGGGCTTTACATACCTTTGAATTATGCAGAATTTTATTTAATAATTTGTATATATTGAGATAAATAAATAAATAAAAATTCTCACAAAATATGCACAAACTTTGGAACCTCAGAGATGCCTGGGATTCGAACCCCCGACCTCCCTGACGAGAGACACTGGTTTGAACCATGACATCAATGCTTTGCTATACAAATAAAGCAGAAACAGCCAGTAGTTTCGTATTTGGATACGTTCTCATGATTTAAATTACAACACTTCAAAAGTTTTTTGTTGTATAAAGATTTGAGTTACACTACTTACTCGCACTTCACTACAAATAGTATTTTTTCCCAGTAGGAAATACGTAGGTAATATTATAGAGAAGTCTGTGAGAAGTGGTAATACAATATGATCAATATAAGTCCTTTTTTTATTCCATCATATTCCCTATTTATTCTTACAAAAGGGGTACTAATTTACGCTTGAAATGTACCTGCCGTAGAAACAGACGTTACCCCTTCACGAATATAAAAGAAATCAGAATAAGAGATATCAAGATTACAGGCGGGGGCCTCACTGAAAATCCGATAATATCCAATTTTGACACTCCACTCGAGTTTTACCTACGAACGTGATCTCACCCAGTATAAGTATACTTTTAGAAGGTTTTATATAACTTACCGTGTTCTTTATGTATTTTAGTTTTTGTGCAAGAACCAAAGAAACAATATGAACTGGCTCCATCTACGAAATTTAGCGCGATTATTTTTAATCTCTCAAGTCACCTAGGCGTAAGGTGGCGTCGTAGGCTATAGTAACTCGGTACATGGACATTTGACAACAAATCTTGGCTCATAATGGCGCCGCATGTCACGCAAGGCTAGGCTAGAATGAATGAATGTAGCATATTTTGATATAATATCACTAACCGAGTCCAATAAAGGAGGAGGTTCTCAATTCGTCGGAATCTTTTTTGTAAGACAAAATATGTGATCTCAATAAGAAGCACTTCCCGTACAGATACAGAGATACAGTTGAATCTTTACAAAAAAATATTCATAACTGTCCTATGAAATTTATCTGAACAATCAGTAATACAAGACACAAACAAAGTGTCAGATGCTAAATAAAGAGTCAAATTTCTCCCAACAAAGACGCGAAAGAGATTTAGCGTAGAAATTCAATGTAGAAATCGTGTGAGGGTCTTCTTATAGGGTGAGAATTTATTTACCCCTTTCAAGTACCACATTTTCGGCTGCATATCACTTTCGACCAGCCGTCCTATTCTGCAAAAATACTTAAAACAGCGACGAGCGTACATCTCTGCATCAATGGATTTGTCAGTAGTAATAGAGTACAATTTTGCATGCCATATTCGGCTTGGCAGCTGTCTGGCAGCTGTTTCAGAAATGGACATTTTGTAGAATAGCACTGCAGGTGAGATCGTAGTAAAATACTAAATTGTAAAGGGTTAAGATACTTCTAAAAAGTCGGAAATTATTAATACCCGTTATAAGACTTCGACTGTTTCTATTAATTAACTATAGCTCCAATAAAACAGTGCAACATTGTAACGGAAATGCGCTCGGCGGCTGATCATTAATTAGTAACTGCTTTGGTTTACGCAATTAAACTCCGTGGAAGCTGCTCGTATTTCGCGTTTTTAAAGTTTATACAAGTAACTCTTATTGGTTTTCTGCTTTCAGCTACTTTGTTGTTGAAAATATTGAGGATTTACTTAGTAGTTTTTATTTCAGTTGCGTTAAGCTTCACTCGTTTAACTTAACGTGATAATATTATGACGATTCTGCAAAAGTTTATCTATAAATTTTACATATTGCTGGGTTAGCAATTACATATGAATGTACATATAATTGTGATAAAATGCCAAGCCAAGAAACCCTGCCAAGTTCTAAACTTTAGGTTAATGAAAAATATTGGCCTAGCCAAGGAATCAAACCTACGATCTTAATATCGATTGTTTGGGTTGCACAACGTAATTTTTAGGGTTCCGTATACAAATGATAAAACGGGACCCTTTAGTTTAAGTTAAACTCCGCTGTCTGTCACTAGCCTGTATCTCTTGAACCGTGATAGTAAGACAGTTGAAATTTTCACAGTTAATGTATTTCAGTTGCCGCTATAACAACAAATACTGAAAAATAGATAAATATTAAATGGAGCTCCCATACAACAAACGATTTTTTTACTCGTTTTTGAACGATGATACAGCAGCCTAAATATTACTCTACTAATAGTCGCCATGCCCGTTTGAATTCTGCATCAAAATTTATTTTGCTCCATATTAATTTGGATATATTTAAAGATTTTTTTAAATCTATAATGGTACCGAACCCTTCATGCGTGAGTCGGACTCGCACTCGAAGTTTTAGTAATAGCACAGAATATATCATAATATTGTTACTATGTTACTAACGTAAATATGGGGTCCCGTCTTAACCTTTGTAAATTTTTTTTTATTTTTTATTTTTTTTAATATAGTAAATATAAATATATAGAGAACAACATCACATACATTGCTCCGATCCCATAGTAAGTAGCTTATGCACTTGTGTTATGAAAATCGGAAACAACGAAGGTACCACAACACCCAGACCCGAGACAATGTAAAAAAGTTATTTTTCTACATTGCTCCGACCGGGAATCGAACCCGGAACCTCAGAGATGGCGGCGCCTTGAAAACCGGCACGCTAACCACTCAACCACGGAGGTCGTCAAATCTCTAAGTATGACCTTCTTCTCTAAGTAATCTTATTAACGTAAAATAGCACTGAGAAGCAGTATAACCCAGACTCTACCCACTATTTTAGAGACTGCGGTTACTTACATTACTTATTAAATTTTATCCTGACGTTTTAAACACTTTGAGAAGCTTGCGGTTGCGAATGTTTTATGCACGGAATCATAGTTCTTACGAAGTCGCTAAAGCTCTTTGAGAATTACTGACTCGGCAAAATTACAAAGTTCAAAGTTATTTAGGAAGATTTAAGATCACAGCTTTATGGTAGATGGAGGAAAAGTTGTGTGTAAAATATCGCTTAAAATGTGTGAAATATCTACTCTTGTTGACGCTAATTTAAAAACGCAGAGCCGTTAAAATATTTTATTTAGGTATTCTCAACTCAAAGGTGCGTTACTATATTTTTTTTATGTAACTAGAAAGAGACAAACAATGCGTTACAATGACTGCCAATGCTAAATTCAGGGCATTGCATTGCAATATAAAAAGACACACTGCACTGTGCTCATAATCCTGAGATATTAAGAGTCTGCTGATCCACAGTGTCTCCCATACATTCGTAATACCAAAATCATTTGTAATTCGTGTAAATTTCGCTCATGTTGTGGTGTTATTAAGGTTTATATGGTAATAATCTATGCTCCTGGCCATATCTGGTTCCGAAATACCTTTGTTAAACGAAATTGAAAACGAATTTAGTTTTGCTTATTTTTATGTCAAAGAGGACATGTTTTTTGCTTATTTTTTTTTGTAATAAAAACAATCCTATCTCACGCCGCATTAGTTCAGGAGCACAGTTTTTATTGTCCAGCTAAAGAAAAACACCAGTTAATGAAAAAAGTTACAAGTTTTCATTCAAAATTTTTGGTATTACGGAACTCGACCAAAGTTATGAAAATTTTGACCAAAATTGATTATTATTTCGTTTTATAGAAGTATTTCTGAACCAAATATGGCCAGGAGCATAGATTAGTACTAAATATACATATGAATCCGAATAACACCACAACATGATCGAAATATGCACGAATTTCAAATGATTTGGTATTTTGTATGAATGGAGACGTCGTGGGTCAGTAGACTCTTAAGTTCTGTTTCATTTTGCTAATATAATCACAGTAATCTTCACGGTAGAATAACGAATATGGTGGTACCACAGGGTGGTACCTACAAAGATGACCGTGAAGAGTACTAGCTACTACTAGTGATTTCGTTAATTTTGATGAATCAACTCTCAAATTAAAACCTCAAGAATGGCCTGATGGACCAGTCTTTACAATTCGGTTTCATACTTATTAGAGTTTTGCTGTTCGAATTAATGACAAGGCACATCCCACTTACTTTTCTTAGCAATGTGTGGTTGTGGAAAGACGTAAATACAATATGACATGCTCATTACCTACGCTCCTTATATATAAATATCCCCTTTCATACTGTTGGAGAAAACGATATGCCTAGGCCCTAGATAGGTTTCACAAGACCAATAGGTACTACTGCGACGTGTCGAATGTCGATACGATACTGTCGGGTCGGTCCGTCCTTTGATGTCGCCGCCTATTTACAACAAAAGGCAATCGACAAAACAGCGACTATAAAAAATGGACCATTACTTTGAAGTGATGTTCTAAGTAGAAAAGAAATCTTCTCTTTTTTAAAATTAAAATTCTCGTATCAGTTTTTGTTACCAAACTCCTCCGAAACGGTTCAACCGATTGTCATGAAATTTTCTGTGATCTGGTACATCTGAGAGTAGGTTTCAAGATATTTTTTATATCCCTTATGGCAAAACCACGTTCACCGCGACCACCGCGAGATCTACGTGGGCTCTTCAGCAACATTCTGCGCGACCAGGGGTCTGACTGCGTAAGAAAACGTATTCATCGTTATCGTAATCGTTAGCGTATTCTGCCCCAACCCCCGATTGTCTGACGTTAATCAGGGACCCAATCAGCGGGTAGAATTAGTAAACATTTCGATAACAATGAATAAGTTTTTCTTACACAATCTATGGGCTAACTTGGGAGGTCTCCTCGGATTCTAGAGAGAGCTCGACTGACTGGAGTGATTCGGCGAAGACCCACATTGCGACTCTACCCACAACGGGCGAAGTAATCGTCCAATCGCAGAAAATAAGAGGAACAGAAGAAGAAGATAGTTTGGTAGAATCGTTCACATTCGATCTTTAAAATCAATTAAGTATATTCTATTTTGAGACGGTTAATTGTTATTGTATTGGTTCAGCGACTGAGTTACTGTTAAGATATTTTGTTTATAGGTAATTAAACTCATTAGCAATATCCTATTCCTAGCTTAGGTAATAGTTTAGACTCTTGAGTAGTTGACTCAAAAAGTTAACATTGCTGGACTCAATAACATCGCCCAAGGAACAACAATGTGGCTATAAATAGAACATCTTGTCTAATATTATATTTAGGTTAGGTTAAATTAGTTATCACAGCTAATATTTGTTATTGTTCTCGAATATTTGTTATTTTAGAGAGCAAAAGTCAATTAGAGTTATAGGAAAGATCCAGGTAATAAAGAAACAAATGTTACCCTTCTAACAAGAAAGGGTAATTAATATTCGTTTCTGTTCCCGCAGCTGAGAACGCAACATATTATTTCCAAGTATTATTTTAAATACAGAGAAATCTAGTTAATTGTGATCTCAAGAGACTAAGACATAATTTGTACCAATTATTATTAAAGGTTTCCAATAATCCAGTTTTCCAATTAAGCAGGTTTATATTATTGTTGTGTTGTTGAAATGTGCCTTTATTCCATTTTTATAGGTGGAAATTTCAATAAAATTCGTATTTTTAGTGTTAAAATAATATGATGTCAAAAGCTATTAAAAGCTTATAAATTTGTGTCACTCACACAGGTAATTGAGCTACGTAGTCTCAATTATAGAGGTAAACATCGAAAAAGTCTTACAATCCAAATCTTATTTAACCAGGTTCAAAAAATCCGATTAACAGAGGTAATTTAATGAAAAAGAACCGGGACCCCATTGCAACTCTCAAGGTTTCCTACTTATCCAGGTCCCACTTAACCAGGTTTCACTGTAATTCTAATACTATCGAAAAGGAGAGCATAAACCCAAGAGAGAAGAAAAATAAAATACCCAGGTCCTACAGAAACAGGTGTTACTCTTCCCTGTTACGAGTGTCTCAGCAAATAGGCGCCATACTCGTAATTACATCAAGCGAACACTAGTGAGAATCCAATAATACCTAATTCCCGCACTCAAACCTCCTCGCGTATGTGATCGCGCCTTTATGGATTTTTACCCCACCTTTAATTTCGTGCGGCGAGATGAGGTGCGTGTCATGTTTGTAATTGAAATACATAATAATAACTATTATTATTTACCCCTTCAATGTATGGTGACAACATTTATAAAATAAATACAGTTTGTTATGGAGATACAATACATCCAGGTAGTTTTCAGCTACAAATAATAATAGAACAGAAAACTACGGTGGATAAGAATAAGACCACCTTGCAATTTCCATTAAGTAATTTCAAAATCATAATACGTGCGTTAAATAGCGTATATTCCTTACTCTTCGTGTCTCTAAATTTAAAGACTCAACTCCTAGCCAAAACTTCAGAGTCTAGTAGGCTGCTAACGAGAGAATGACTTGTCAATCGAATAAAATTGATATTTTGGTCGATACATAAGTAAATTCCAAGACCTCTGTGCCGTTTTTCTATTTATTATTGTAAATAATTCCAATACTATCGAAAAGGAGAGCATAAACCCATGAGAGAAGAAAAATAAAATACCCAGGTCCTACAGAAACAGGTGTTACCCTTACCTGTTACGAGGGTCTCAGCAAATAGGCGCCATAACTACATCAAGCGAACACTAGTGAGAATCCAATAATACCTAATTCCCGCACTCGAGCCTCCTCGCGTACGTGATCGCGCCTTTATGGATTTTTACCCCACCTTTAATTTCGTTCGGTGCGATGAGGTGCGTGTCATGTTTGTAATTGAATTCCATGATGATTACCTGTTAATATAATATAGTATTATAGTCATATTTGTGTTCCGTAAATACAAAAAACAATATGACTATGAAATTGCGTTTGCGAGTCGCGTCAGAGTTTGCGCATCGAATTAATACAGTGGATATGAAAATATTTGTTTTTAATATATTGCCTTACGTGCAGGATCTTTTGAAAAATAAAAACTGCAATATTCAATAGGTTCCATTGATTTTGAAGACCGTATGGTCCAGCGGCAGGGATCGGGCCCTCTACGTTGGAGGTCGTGGGCTCGATTCAGCTGGAAAATGTTTGTGCGATGAGCATGAATTTTTTCCTATGCCTGTTTATTAAATATTGTGTATAACTATTATCTAGTACCCATTACACAAGTTATCGCTTACTTTTGGGCTAGATGTGTGTAATGTCCTGGTGAACTGAATGGTTTTTAGTATTTTTCAATTTCCCTTTAAAACTTTTTAGTAATACCCAATACCCACAGTTACTTAGAACTTATAACATTTAAAAATATTAATAATAATTAGAGGGTCATTAAACGCTACTTTTATTCCTGTCAATTTAGTTTAATTAAGTGATTTATGATAGTAATATTAAGTTTCATTAAACACACAGTAGTGGCCATTTTAATGGTCAATTAAATAAAGAATACATTAACTGCACGCAAGTAACATCGATCGTAACGAAATTAAAGGCGGTGTAAAATGGGTAAAATCTATAAAGAGCGTAGGAGGCGGACTGAGTGTCAGAAATGGCAATATACGAATAATAAAGTGATTTAGAATTCATTTTGCGCCTGCCTACAATTAAGTCATTGTTTTTTTATTTACGTGATGTTGGAAAATGGTGAAGTATGTTTCCTTAATGTGTTCATAAAGGTAGTGTTTACGTTTAGCTTGGCGTGATTTTCTTAAATATGGTGAATAAGCGAAATTCTTAACAGTTTTTCATACCTGTTTGTCAGAGCAAGTTAACATATAAGAAACAAACTAAAGAAAAAAAACCGGCCAAGTGCGAGTCGGACTCGCGCACCGAGGGTTCCATACCATAAAAGAAGTAAAACATTGAAAGAATCACTTCTGTTCATGAATTTACCAGTATAATTTACGTGTAGGTACTTTTGTTGGCAAACCGCAAACGTAACTTTGTTTTTGGCGGATTATTGTTATTATCAAAAAAAGTATATTAGTCAGCGAGTTGATTTTATTTTTCCTGTAAAATATACGTTAACTTCTATTGATCATAATTATTTCAGATTTTTCGATTGGTAAACTTCGGAGATAAGGGGGGGGAACGGTATTTTTTTCGACAGTTTGCCCAATAAATCAAAAACTATCAGGCATAAAAATAAATAAAAATTAGTTTTAGAATACACAAGTAACACCCTTTCATATGATACCCCATTCAATATTGTTATCTCATTTTGAAATTTTTTCGACCCGGTTTTCCCCCCTTTTTAAATAAAAATAAAAACAATTTTCAAATTTTTACGATTGTTATGACGTCGGGTCACTATTACCTGTAACTATTCTAAATTTCAAGTCGACAGCTTGAATAGTTACTGAAATAATCGAGTGTGACAGACGGACGGACGGACGGACGGACGGACGGACGGACGGACGGAGAAAGTCTCACTATAAGGGTTCCATTTTTAACATTTTGGTATGGAACCCTAAAAAGTACCTATGCCCATTTCCGTACCCTTATTTAATTAATGCTAAGCTCGACCGATGTGACTTTAAGCTGTATTTACTTCAAGTTCGAAGCTTGAACAATGCCTGTAATAATGTTTCTGATTATCTGTATTTGCTGGTAATCGAATAATGGCACTATTTCTAAATTCCATATTGCAGCTCTCGAGGATAAAAACACACAGTAAAGTGACAGTGGCACGTGTAAAAACGTCGATACTCCCGCTCCCTATCGGCACGTATCGTGTAGTGTCAAAAAGCGCTTTGACACGAGCATCAAAGGAAACACCGATACACGCTGGCCTTGCCCGAACAAAGCATAGTTGGAATTCTGCTCGGGAAGTTTGACGACTTCACAGGTGCCTACCTCAATTTTCGAAACATGAATACCTTACATGTTTACAAGATTAACAGCCTAATATACTGAATTATATTATAAAAAATAGCAAATCGCTCTCGGTGTTCAGATGCCCATATCTTCGGGTAGTTTGTCGTTGCTTGAGAGTAACAAAAATATTGCTGCAATTGAGTATTCGTGAAACTTGGAATAAAAAGAAAAGAGTTTGGCCAACTTCCAAGGATAATGGAAGGTCCTATATCAAAGGTGGGAGGGAGACCTTGCTAAGCGAGGTGTAAGCGTGCATTGTAAGCCATAGGATGGAACAGAGTTCAGAAATATTGAAGGGAGGTAACGGCACATTTAACAAGCAATTAACAAAAATATAAATAACGCAGTGATAGCCTCTTGTATCGCTCGCTCGGATTCGAAGGAGGTTGCGGGTTACAACCCCACCACGGGCCACTTTAGAACTGAATACTTTTTTATTTTATTCAGGGCTAGTTTAGCAGGACTGATTAATTTGCTTTGCTATTATCCGCTACTTGAAAGGATTCTGTATGGTGCAATATGCAGGAACACCATCCACATGAAACACCACACACAATTTTCTATCACTTTCTTCGACGCACGTTTCGTCCCGACACCGGGACATCCTCAGGAGATGTTGACTTCAAATCGTAGTCTACGATTTCGCATTGTGAATTGTGTAATAGCAAAACAAATTAATCAGTCCTGCTAATTATGGATTTCCGCAAAATAACGCCTGCTTCCATTCAATACAGGGCTGGTTTGTTGAAAGGCTTCGGCCGTGAATAGTTGACACCCTCCCAACAAAGATGCACGCACCAACAGGATATGGGAATCCGAACGATTTACGTAAACTTTTTTCGAGCAAGCAAACAGTATAGCGTCATCTGTCACAATTCCATATGTGGTTTCTGAGCGAAATACAGCGTGGCCTAACTGTTGGCGACATTTTTTCGTGACGTCCGCCCTGTCCAGGGTACATGTCTAATACCACCAAGCGATTTAGCGTTCCGGGGCGATGCTGTGAAACCGTTTGGGGTTACCCACCTTCCAAGTTATTACGATAACACCTTTGTCTACATCATCACTTACCATCAGATGAGATCACATTCAACTATAACTTGTAGTGTATAAAAAATGTCAGACATTTACAACCCTACCAAAAATCATCGAACGCGGCGAAGTTTTTAGTTCAAGAATGTTGAAACAAAGACATTACAAGATTAAAAACTCGAGACGTCTCGGAAGCGTCTTTGTGTTAAAACCAACATTCCCACTGGGAGCGGTCTCGGTGATAGCAACTAATAATAAAACTATTTAAAAATTCTCACTACAGGAAATAAGAGTTGAGAATACTACGAGGAAGTTCGAACAAAAAGAAACTTGGCAGCTCGCCAAAGACAATTGCAAGTGTAATATCAATGGCCCAGAGACTTGCCAGGCCAAGTGTAAAATGTAGAGTAACGAGGAGTAGCAGTGAATTTAAAAAATCATAATTGATTTTCATAAGAACTCCAATTTTTTTTTGGTTTAATTTTCAATTTGCGGGTGACTTTTGCTCGTTTTCACCAACATTTTAAGAGACACCTAAACCCTTAGGTGACATTTGTTATAAGTGAAAACTGTCACCTATCGGCTTAGGCGTTTCTTAAAGTGTTGGTGAAAACGAGCATTCGTATTCTAACGGAGTTAAATTTCATATGATGACCATTGAACACCCATGGTTCCGTCCGAGTTCATTTCGGTTTTTCACACATCCCACGACAACCATGGATTTTTCCGGGATAAAAAGAAGCTTGCGTTAATCGAAGATATAATGTAACTCCATTCCAAACAGTCGTAGTTGCGAAAAAAACTTTGTCCGCCACTACAGACATACAAACTTTGTACCCCCGTTTTATTTCCTTATCGAGAGACTTTTAAAATCCTTTCTTGATGCACCTCTAAGATGAAGATGTCCGGAACCTATATATTGTGGCGTCTTCAGACCCAACGGTGCGTTGATATGTCAGTCATATACAAATCAGTCATTTACAAATCAGTCAGTCAGTTTCTTGTTTTATACATTTAGATTCGTTTCGAAGCAAAAACAAACAGTTAAAAAATAGGCAAACAAACGCATAAACTCATTTACTTAAGCCGCTCCTTTAAAACGATAAACTCAGAACCTATTGTAACTTTGCTTCAGTTCAAGCTACAGCTGTAGAAAAATGCCTGAATCCAAATCTACTAACATCGATTAGATGAAAAAAAAACTCAAAACATGTAATTGACAGCACGAAAAAAATGTATCACAAACTAGCTAAAAAAAACTGAAAAAAAAACTATCCTAAAATGGGACGCCGGAGAAAGTTGGACTAAAAAGAAATGAGCTTGGCTCGCATCCAAAGGCAATAGAAGGTCTGATGTTAAGGGCCGCGAGAGCCTCCCCGAGTGAACCGAGAGCGTCGAGTAATGAGACGAAATTGAGAGTCTTACCAGCCTTAGCTTATATAGCTTAGAGTTCATTTACTCTAAGTTCTATGAACGATATGTAGGGTATTTCATTAAGCTTGTATTTTGACTCTGTGTTCACTTTAACGAAAAGTAAAAGTTAAGATGACACTCGGGATATATTTTTATGATTTCATAGCTCTTACTAAAGCTTGTAGAAAATGGATTATCCAAGAGTCAACTTCGGTTTTTCACAAAGTCCTTGGGAATCATTTTTCCGGGATAAAAAATAATCGGGTCTTGAGCTATATCTGTGCAGGAAATAATGTATGTTGTGATGTGATTGAAAGACAAACAAACAAACCAACAAAATCACATTCTCATTTTTTTTATTTCAAGCATGCTAATATTATTCTGTGCTACAAGCTACAAGCTTTTCACACCAATATTGGGTACTGGTTTCCGTTATGTTTGTTGGATGGACGCAGCTCTACATGACGTTCAAATGCGGACTGGCAGACTTTACACACATTGAGAACATTGTGTAGAAGTGACAGGTTTCATATACCTAGTTGATTTCTTTCCTGATGCGAATGTAGTTGCCACAATGCTATCAGTGCACAATGAAATCCTAAAAAGACAGAAATGCATGACTGTAGGTTTTCGAACCCATCGGAATCCCCCTCATCGAATACATCTGAATTACTGCGGTTATCTCAGCTTTATATAAGCAGCAGCAGCAGCAGCAGCAGCAGCAGTTAATAAAAACTCATCAAAGGAAAACATATTTAAAAGTTACATTGAAGAAATCATCAGTGTGGTAAAAAATTAGGCGAAAGACGAAAAACAAACAATAAGCAAGAAAGCCACTTCTTCGTGTAACGTGTTAATTAAAATGAACACAAATTAATGTGTTTTCACGTGCCACGTTTGTATATTCCCATATAACTAATATTTCGACGACATCCGTACCTTAACACGGCAGTTGGCAAGTTCTAATTATGGGTTTTAGCGGCGGTGCAAGCGTGTACAAGTTTAATAATTGAGTTTGGAACTACAACTTGTGGTTATGGAACACTTTCTGTACCTGCTATGTTGTGGGATTATCGTGGGAAACTTGGTACTACGACGTAGGTAAATTTAACGTCTAGGTACTGCTCGGTAGCTGCTACATTTCTTGAAGTGAATAAATGGTTAAAAAGGTTAATGGTAAAAATTGAACGTAGTTCAAAACGCAACATGGTATCGTGAAATTAAATTTACTTTGTGCAATAAGGTTGAAAGCTAATATTTCTAAAATTGAAACACGTTTTTTTCTCTAAATCAATCAAACGAAACAATTTTAGTCTCTAAATCAATAGACGTAAAGTTAATTATTTATTTTATTTCTTGATTCACATTACTCTGTGCGTGAAAACGTTACGTGAACGAAACGCTACCTACTAACAGTACTGATGACCGAATTCCGGTCAATCTTACTTCTTTCCATAATACGAGTATAAGCTCAGTGCTCAGTAACCTATGTATACTGATCGTGAGAAAGATAAGCTGATCAGCAGCGGTGGTACTTTGATAATAAGCGATCATCGCTGCGTTTTCAGCGGACATTTTCAGCACCAGAGAAACTGCAAATGCGTTGCCGGCTCTTGAGGCGTCTGTTTATCCTACCCTTGAATAACCCCATGTTATACAGGGTTATATGAAAAACATACCTAAACACTCTCGGTCTGTAGTTGTTTTCATTAACACTAAGAACTTTTGTTCTACGACTTTTCTAAATTCAGTATAAATTATTTTAAAGTGTTACAACACAGAGTACAATTACAGAGTAGGAACAAGTAGAGTATCTCTGTAAAATTTTGAATATTTGATATTTCTCAAAATATCGAGTAAAACAAAGTTGTTAGTTTTAATGTAAACTAATGCAGTCCGAGAGTTATTTTGTATTTTTTATATAACCCTGTATTGTGTAAATAATAGCCAGAATTGTATTTTATTTAAATTGTTGTATATTGTGTAAATAAATTTAGAATAAATAATTAATAGGTCTGTCTGCATGAATTTTCAATGAAACATAGCCCGTTTTATGCTATAAGTATTAAGGTCTAAACAGTTTGGGAATTTATTTTCGTAGACCCACGTTTAGTTGCGGTGGCGGTTACAGTAATTCAGTCAAACGCAAACATTATTGTGTAAACAGCTCAGTTGAAATAACGTTTTATGCAGTGAAAAATAATACCTTTCTATGTTCTAATTAGTGTGGTAATGCAAATGCTAACAATAATATTAGTTTAATGGATAGACCAAATGTGTACTTGGTTGTTTGAAAATTATTATTAATTATCTTTTAAGTTAGATCAAAATGCACACGGTGTACATATTTGATGAAAATCGGATAAGTAGTTCAGGAGTCCATCGCGGACAAAAAACGTGACCCGTATACTTTATATATTTTTCAACACACTTGCTCATAGAAAGGATCTAACTTCACCGCAATTGGGCACATAATGACACCTATAAACGCAAACTGTGACTTTTTCATTATTATTATTCACTAGTGAGTTAGACGGTTTTTTTTTTATTTTATCTACTAAATAAAATTATTTTTAGTATTATTTTATTCACAAGTGTGTTGAAAAACGTCGTATGATACACGTGAGTAATGATGATTACCGTCCTCGGCTATCTTAAGACCCTCACCGGGGGGCAGAGAGTTTTTAATTTTAAGCATAACTAACATTTGAAACAAGTTGACGAGTAACAAAAGAATATTTAAGTAGTAGGTACTAGTGCAATGCGGTTTAAAATATTTGCCATCAGGAACACTATTATTAAATTTGTTTAATATCCTATCAACAACAAGCAGGAATGTGCTTTCAATGTTCATAATGCCTTCACAATATTAACTTCAACAAAGAAATACTCTAAGTTAAAAAATATGAAATGTTTTGGTCACGCGACGTACTATACGGGTATCAGGCTGTACTATCTTGATCGGACGTCACTCATACTAAGGCAGGCTAAACGAAAAATAGTCACAAGTATCTATAAATCACGTTATTTATTATGGAATATTTTGTCTTTTATCTAGGTAGCTATGCTGTTTCCTGCGTTTTTTGGTTGTTTTTTATAAATTAGCAGAAACAATCTTTTTTTCGGGATGAAAAGAAGACTGTTAAAAATATGTTGTAATCTTAGGGGCATAGATTTATAATAGGCCGTCGCTTATACGCTCCGACTAGATAGAGCCTCTGGGATCTTTGTGATCCAGAAAATATTTATCTATAGTATCTAGTGTTAGAATTTTAAAGAGAATAATACATCTTGATCTTCATAATATAATTTGTTAGGTATTTAATAAGGGGCCTTAAGTCTACATTGCGCACATCAAAAACGTCCACAAACATGTTGAGTGAGTGCTCTCAACATGCTGTAGTTTCACTTGTGACAGAGAGAGTGACAACGTGTTACACACAAGACAAAAACGATTTAAGTCAAAAGCGATTTAAGTCATTGGCCATAACTAACACCGAACACGGAGGACATACCCTTGTTTATACATATAAGCGTCTACACGACGTATAACGCTTATATATACGCGTATAACTTTTAACGTTTCGTTATACAACAAAGCGTCTCGTATGCGTAGCATCATAACGATATACTCGAACAAGTAGATATTTTAATCCACGAAGACGCGCCTCACTCTGTCAAAATCGCTTATGTTTCATCGACTCGTATAGAATTTGACAGAGTAGGGCGCGCCATCATGGATTCAAATATCTATACGCTTACGCTACGCTTACGATCGACGATATGTATAAATCTATGGGTGGTTTTGTTAACTAGCTGTTGCAGTTGAACAGAACTTAATATTATTCAGTTTTTCGACACTGTTGCCAACAACATTAATTTAACGGACAGGTCAATTTTAAAAACCCCGTCGTTGAATGTATTGCCTAAAAAATATTGCCACCAATATTGGAATCGCGGGCCGCGGAGTGTGGGACATTTGTTACGCCGACGCTTTCGAATCAATCAAACAGGAAATGGCGGCATATTCCAAATTTACTTTTGACAAATTTTTATCGACATGTATGCGACATACGAAGGTTTGTTTGCGAGAGAAACTTGAAAGAGTTATGGGTACTGCCATAGATTTATAATAATAGGTCGTCGCTCACGCTTCGACTAAATGAAGCCCTACTTAAAAACGACAGCTCCGTGAGTCAACTTTTTTGTATTGTGAGTGAGTCAATTCGAAATTTGTATGGTCATGATTTGCCAATTTAGGCAAAATATTTTTTGCCTTTTGGATCTCTATGGGTGCTGCATACTTGAGGTAAAAAACCGGTCAAGTGTATGATGTACATGCATGTTTCGTACCATATAGTATACAGTTTACTGTATGGGAACTTGTTTCATTTTTAAATTTTTAATTTTCCTTGTTTGTTAAAGGCACTAATTACTTTTAAGTCATTTAAGGTTCATAAGAATCCTACAATATTATAATAAAATAAAAATTACTACGAACTTTGTGCATAGTAACTAATTTGTAAAAACCAGGCTTGTGCCAACAAAAAAGCACAAACACCTGGTTGTGCTTTTAATTATTGAAAAGTTAAATATAAAGTTCCTAAAAAAATAGTCATAGAAAACTATTTGTAACTTATTTACATGATACAATAACTTATTTTGAGAATAATTTCAGTAAGTCAATAATTCAATGGAATGTCTGTAATACGGAGTAGTAATATAATTATCGACTTTAGTTAATAATGCCTTGTAATCCCCTTAGGTACCTCAAATCCGTATCTATAAACCTTAGGCCCACCAAACTAATAAGACATTAGGCAATTGCATACATAATAATATCTCCGGTAATGTATGAAATCCATAATCTATTTAGCGTAGAGTAGAATGCCCGGAAGGGCATTATAAATTCTGTAATTTACTTCAACTCAAGAAAAAAGTAAATAGACGAAGACCTTAAAATTATTTTATTAGATTTTTAATATTATACTTACATAAATTATTATACCTATACAACATATTATTGGAATTAAATTACCATATATTATAATGTGAGCTTTGGCTATGAACATTGATTAATTTTATTATTCAGCATGGCGATGCAATGCGGTGGCAATAGGGTGTTTTTTTCTCAAATCAAAATATGAATTTATTTAGCTCCGTTTTGAAATAATATTCGATGATAAATAAAATTTTGAAAAAACAAATGAAATCGAGTAAATAATGAAACTTTAAATGATCCTGATTAAATAAAGATAGCTATATTGTAGTGACGTTACTATTCGATATCCGTCACTATCACTCATGCCATAAGTAACGCGTCCTAACATTATAAATACCAATTTTCGTTTGCGAAAAATGGACAGAAGAAAAATTCAAATGCTTGTAACTTCAAAAATGTCTTATATCATTTTAAAAAGATTTAAGCATAGCTAAGAACCATTGCAATGAAACTGGCTTTCAAATGGAAAATCACGCATGGAAATCAGTCGATCCATTTGAGAGCTACGATGCTACAGACAGACAGAAACACAGAGAGACTGACGTTTTTGCGTCGGGGACTAAAAAGACGAAAATAAATAAATATCGCGCCTAGGGGCTTAGTTGCCCATAGGTTTACAAGGGTTATAGTATTAATAGGATTATATTAGATTACAGGGTTACCCCTATAAGTTCAGCGTACATAAATCAGACCCTAGCGACTGGAGTGAGCCGACGTGTCACTGAAAATAATGTTTCATACTAGGAGAGGGTTATCGGTCGTCTGGCTCAAGGGATTTTGTTAAAAAACATTTTTATCGACGAAAAGTCTGAAGAAGTTTTCAGGGACGATGAAATACTCGTACTTTATGTAGTAAACGTTTCAAGTTTCAAGTTCAGGTTTTTTTTTTCACGTAAAAAAATATGTATGTTTATGCAATCACAGGAGGGTTCAAGCTTGTACCTATTCGTGTTTTCATTTTACTGACTAAAGAGCTAACAGAAAAAGAACCACAAAAATGGTGTTTATTAAAATATCTATAGCATGTTAATTTCTCAAACAAAAAAAAATTAGGGATGATAAAGTACTCGTACAGTAAAAACGTTTCAAGTTTTATAGTCACTTTTCAAGTACAGTTTTTTTAGTCAAAAAATGTATGTTTGTACAATCATGTTAAAATATCTATAGCACGTTTCACATACTAAATCATACAAAAAAAAATAGTTCTATTTTGTTATTATTAAGGAACAGTCCGCAACTCAATGAATACCAGCAACTTAGATCAAAATAAATGAATTAACTGTTACTAAGAAACTATTATAATTATCAAGTAAACTTAAGTACATAATCTAAGTTAACTAAGCAATTAATTTTATATGACAAGCTGCCATATTACCTGAAGAGGACGCCCGAAAACATAAAAGGGTTAGGTTAGGTCATGTTGGATAATTAATTTGGAGCCGTTATGAAAACGTCTACCTCGCCCCGACCTCCCCTTCCCTTGTGGCTTATAATTATTGTTATATTATGAACTCGGAATACAGAAATGTTGTATTTAGGATTATGAAGGGCCCCATCTAACTGAATTGGGGCTTGTCATAAATAATCTGCATTTTGCGCTCACCTTTGTTCTTGAATTTTGTTCGTTATTATAAGGTTTGACTCTTTAAGTCCTGACCGCCATTATGATGTTCGTGAACCTGTCAACATTTTGCACTGCTAAGAAAGTTCTCCATTGTTCTTCTAATGTACCGTACTGTATCGTACCGTACCGTATCTACCGTACCCATTGATTAACCATATTAAAGTATCAGCACTTATGACGTCACTCATATGTTTTTAGGCTCCGCCCTGAAGCCGGATTTTTCATTTGTCAAAACTGTAATATGGCGCTAATTGTAATGTATGCGACGCGGTACCGAAATGTACGATGTGCGACGCCATATTAGAGAATTTTTTGGTTTCAACATACGTCACATCTTTCCGGCCCTCTTAGCGTAGCGTATTTCGTCATAGACCGTACCGTACCACCTGTACCGGTGCGGTATGTCGTAGAGGTAGATCGGTAGATAGCACCGATATAGAGCAGCTTAGACCCACAATCCTGCTCAAACTCTTGGTGTCTAATACTTTTCCAATTTGTTAGTATTGAAAACTAAATTGAAGCTTTTCGTTAGTCACTCAGTGATTAACTAAAAATTCCACGGTACACAATAGACCCGCTGGTCTTACGAGTATGGTATTATGTTAGTTTATATATAATATACTAGCTGACCTGGCAAACGTTGTTTTGCCCTTAGGGGTAATAAAAAAACAGATAAATTGAGATTTAAACTATCCTATATCTCAAGTTGGATCGAACTGCACATGATGTGCGAATTTTATTATAATCGGTTAAGTGGTTTAGGAGTCCATTGAGGACAAACATTGTGACACGAGATTTATATATATTAAGAAGATTGGTTGGAGATAGGTATGAACCTATCTCCAACCAAATACTAAGACAATTGAATCGGCCCCAGCATTGAGAAACAGTCCAAAGCCCAGCGGTCATAAAGCTGAACTTTGTTAAATTTCATTGTATCGCAAACAAAACATTATTTTATTCTTGGCGAAGGCATAATACTTTTAAATTGGCTCAGCATTCCAGTATTTCTGGAATCAATGGCTCTTCTTCTTAGAATTTATAAATCGTAAGCCGTTATTATTCACACAAAAGCCAAAAATAACAACCAACATTACAAGGATCAATAGCCAATAAACGCCGTCTTCGCCGACATTTTTCACATCACAGCCTTTTTATTACACAAAGTTATTTTATCGCATTTCTGTATAAGAAAAGTTCGATATCCAATAACTTCTAAACCAAAATAAAGTATTAGTTCACCAGAATGAGTGCAGCAGTCTGTAAAATTGTCGAGCGTTCGGTATCCATTTCTGAAAACTGTGAAATTTCCACAGGCTATACCCAACTATTAGTTTCTACATTTTGTTCATAATATACTTTATCGGTAATTGGTTTGCAATTTTGGAATTATTTCCGCAGACCGCAATACGAAATGGAATGAAAACATTGTATTGGTATTGTATTTTGACGTGGTTCCGTTTCATTTTGTTAAAGGGCGTTGATTAATTTTTATTTGAATGACTTTGCAGATTTTTTTTTTGACTTAGTAAGAGTTAGTACTTATTATGGACACTGAATATTACTAACTTATTATGGAGGAAGCCAGGGCCGAGAAGAGGCTGTAGCGCACAGGATAGGATATTAGAGTGAGTACTTGACTACAATCTCATCTGGTGGTAAAATAAGTTGCAGACGAAGGTGTTATCGTAGAATAGAAGGGATAATAGAAGGACGGAGGAAGGGAAGGGAGAATAGAAGGGATGGAGGGGAAGGGAACAGAAGGGATCAGTATAACCCTAACCTGTAACAGTTGCTACACAGCATCACACCAACACGCTGTTATATCGCTTGGTACAGTTTAGTCGAAAGAGTGGCAACCAGCTGCTGCCGAAGCGTCTCACCAGATTAGACTTGAGCGAATAGAACTTTGAAGCAATAAGCAAACTACAAAGGACCTAGTTTATATATATATATTTTTTTTTTACGCTATACAAGTTAGTACTTGACTGCGATCTCACCTGATGGTAAGTGATGATGCAGTCGAAGATGTTAACGTACTAACTTGGAAGGGGTAAGTGAACTCACCCCAACGGTTTCTACACAGCATCGTACCGGAACGCTAAATCGCTTGGCGGTACGCCTTTGCTGGTATTTTACATGCATAGAAGGTGCAAGAGGGCGCCAGCGAATGCCATGTGGTAATATGGTGGCAATAAATACTTTAAGTTGACAAACCTGTGCCGTCGCTATACAATTTTTCACGCACACTAGCATCCGCGCACCATACAAATTTTGAACACACTCATACTAAAAGAAAACGTTGATGCACTCACGGAGCTGTTGTTGTTAGGTAGGGCTTTATCTAAATGGAGCGTGAGCGACGACCCATTGTAAATCTATGTGTCATAAGAAATTAAATCGCGGATTGTGATACGCTTGCTTTACGCTAAAGGGCTAAGTTAGAAATGGCACCATGGCCTTATTCCCTAGTGTATGGTAAAATGTAATATCTTCTCATGATATCACAGTAAACAAAGAAAAATTATGATGATGTTTGATTGAATACTAACCTAAAATTATGCCTCATTCACGAATTCAGTATCGCGAAATTCACTCCCAAAATATCAAAGATAATGCAGGCCAATTAATTAAGAAATTCTCGACACATGGCAAAGTGGGAATTAATTTTACCCGTTACGTCATAATAGCAGACGCCCCGGAAATTAAACAGCTTTAAAATTTATTATTTGAACCGTTTGTTCTTCTTACCCTTTGTTAAATTATGTGTTTTAGATGGGTTACATTCTACATACACATTATACATAGTATTATATAATTTTATGAGATTTGTATATATCCTACATTTTTTCGCAGGTAAGATGTATCGTGACCCAGTGTTCCACCTAATTCAAGTACTCTACATTCCCCACTTTAATCTTTCGCTGTACTTTCATTAACTTGGTATGTAACCTCCTACTTTGAACACGTGTGACGAATTAAAAAATAATTTGCTGCAAAAATGCCAACTTAATAAAGTTACAATGCACTAAATTAAATTTCGTTAAGTATTGTATACTTTTGTAATTCCCTTTTATTTGCCTTCTTTTAGATGGGTACCTATTTCAATAGGTTTGGCTATTTTTTTAATGAATAACTAAGAATTTTGTGTGCAAAATCCGCCGTTATTTTTTTTTTCAAAAACCAAACTAAGGACACGTTTTGGGTTTTTAGAAGACCGATACTTTGACAGTCAAAATCCATTCCAGCCGTTTGAAAGATACAAGGTAATAAAGGAATTTACAAAGATTATATTTGTTACATACAAGACTAGCTGTTGCCCGCGGCTCCGCCCGCGTGCAGTTCGTTTTTTTTTTACAAAAATGTTTCCCGTGGAATTTCTTAATTTTACCCAAGATAAATGAGTGGTCCCTGGGTTCGATGGACCCGTAAAGGAGTCTTCTTCCAATCTCTCCTGTCAACGTGCTATCGTGGATTGTAATATCTATACTAACCAAACTTATCTTATTCTGAAATGATACCAACGCCCAGATATTATAATTAAGCATTCTGATGCGCTCCTGTGTACGTAGAAACCCGTTCCTGCTACGTACGGGTTATCTTGTATAGTTATACCTAAGTGCACGATCAAAAGGACGATTTAAACTGTCGATATTTCGACCCCGTTTTGATTGTGCTACGTAGATAAGTAGCTATAGGTTTTTTTAAACATCCCACGGGTGCTCTCAAATTTTTCAGGATGAAAAGTATCTTAAATGTTGACCGGGCATATATATAAACGTGAAATCAACGGGTCTGCCCGCGAAATTCAAAATTTTCGTGGTTTTTTGAAAGACGCCTGCTAACTGTTTTTGTAATGTTTTCTTTCCCGCGGGAACTCGATTGGATTAATTAGTTTGACTATATATATATTTTGTTAAAGAGGCAAGATAAGGTATCAGCATAACAAATTTTACTAAATTAAGTTCATTAGTTGTTGTTTACAAAGCTGTTAAATTAATTGCAGTTTTTTAACTATCCCACGGGAACTCTTTATTTTACCGGGATACTCACGGCAAATATAGCTTCCCCGGCAGTCAGGTAAAAATGAATATTGTGTAACGAAGTATACACATGCCCAAGTACATAGTTACAGCTTACAGATATACTTAGGCGAGTAAATAAATTAAGCTTTGAAACAAACTAACTCCAGGTACGTGAACAAACAGGGTTCCTGCTTCCAGCAAAGTGCGACTCTGGTTTTATCCTTTTACTGTGGAACCTTGGATGTGTTTCCAAGTAATGTTAACTTAACCTACTTAATTAGCACTAAAAATTTAATTATATACAAAAAACATTGTGGTTTAGACCTTCTAGGGGGTTAATCCTGTACGAATACCAGGAACTACCGATTAACTACTACTACATACCGATTCACACATGTACAAAAGTATTAATGAGTTACCCTTAATACACATTCACTGTTAATATTTGGGATAGTAATCCCTATCTTCAATAGTTGATATACCTAAAGCCTTTATTCGGCAGTAGAGTATTTTTATAATACCTTTAATTAACTAAAACCTGTATTTATGCAGCTCGGATTACACGAGCCAATTTCAAAATTCTCGACACGTGACAAAATGGGAATTTATTTTCCCTTCACAATGCCGCGTAACACACGCGTACCCTAAAATTAGGGCACTTTAGGATTTATTATAAGAGATACGCTGTTCTCTCCTTATCGAGATTTATGTAAAATACCCCTTTGTTATGTTGAAATGTGAAAGTTTCTATGTTTGTTACGATATTTTGATAATATTTAAGGCTCACTGCCGCTGGTTTTAAAATCAACTGAATTTTTATCTTGGATAGCTTCACTAACCCGGCGTGAATCAGGTGAAAATTTTAAAGAAAACCAAGTGCGAGTTGGACTCGCGCACCGAGGGTTCCATACCATAAAAGAAGTAAAACAGTGAAAGAATCACTTTTGTTCATGAATTTTTGAGTACAATTTACATGTAGGTACTTTTGTTGGCAAACCGCAAACGTAACTTTGTTTTTGGCGGATTATTGTTATTATAAAAAAAGTATATGAGTCAGCGAGTTGATTTTATTTTTCCTGTAAAATATACGTTAACTTCTATTGATCATAATTATTTCAGATTTTTCGATTGGTAAACTTCGGAGATAAGGGGGGGGGAACGGTATTTTTTTCGACAGTTTGCCCAATAAATCAAAAACTATCAGGTATAAAAATAAATAAAAATCAGTTTTAGAATACACAAGTAACGCCCTTTCATATGATACCCCACTCAATAATATTATCTCATTTTGAAAATTTGAAGACCCTGTTTTCCCCCCTTTTTAAATATAAATAAAAACAATTTTCAAATTCTTACGATTGTTATGACGTCGCGTCACTATTACCTATAACTATTCTAAAATTCAAGTCGATAGCTTGAATAGTTACTGAAATAATCGAGTGTGACAGACGGACGGACGGACGGAGAAAGTCTCACCATAAGGGTTCCATTTTTACCATTTTGGTATGGAACCCTAAAAATAATATCATATCAATACATATAATAAATCTGTAGAGGTCGAATTTCTGTACAAATAAAAAAAATGCTAAAAACCGAGTCAGGGGGATGTAAGAAGTGAAATAGAACTAATTTAATTTTTTTTCAAATTTTTTGTTTCTCTGTTTGTCTGTTTATCTGTTTGTCTGTTTGTCTGTTTGTCTGTTTGTCTGTCTGTTTGTACGGGCTAATCTTTGGAACGGCTGGACCGATTCCAATGAAATTTTGTGTGGTGGTAGCTTATGTCACTGGTCAACATATAGGATACTTTTCATCCCGGTAAAATAAAGAGTTCCTGTGGGATAGTTAAAAAACTGCAATTAATTTAACTGCTTTGTAAACAACAACTAATGAACTTAATTTAGTAAAATTTGTTATGCTGATACCTTATGTTGCCTCTTTAACAAAATATATTAGTAAAACTTATTAATCCAATCGAGTTCCCGCGGGAAAGAAAACATTACAAAAATAGGCAAAGCAGGCGTCTTTCAAGTAACGGATTTAAATGAAATTTTATGATCCTACTTTATATATATGCCCGGTCAACATTTAAGATAATTTTCATCCTGAAAAATTTGAGAGCACCCGTGGGATGTTAAAAAAACCTATAGCTACTTATCTACGTAGCACAATCAAAACGGGGTTGAAATATCGACAGTTTAAATCGTCCTTTTGATCGTGCAACTAGGTATAACTATACAAGATAACCCGTACGTAGCAGGAACGGGTTGCTACGTACACAGCAGCGCATCAGAATGCTTAATTACAATATCTGGGCGTTGGTATCATCTCAGAATAAGATAAGTTTGGTTAGTATAGATATTACAATCCACGATGACACGCCCCACTCTGTCTTACTCCATGCGAATTGAGTAACGTAAGGGATTTCGACAGAGTGTATAAGTAGAGGAAGACCAAAGAAGATATAGGTAAATTGTGTGAAAGAAGATAGCACGTTGACAGGAGAGATTGGAAGAAGACTCCTTTACGGGTCCATCGAACCCAGGGACCACTCATTTATCTTGGGAAAAATTAAGAAATTCCACTGTAAACATTTTTGTAAAAAAAACGAACTGCACGCGGGCGGAGCCGCGGGCAACAGCTAGTTAACAATATTAAGCTAATTTTACGAGTATGTCGTAATATCTAAGGAAAGTTGTTATAACTGTGTAACCTCCT
The DNA here is from genome assembly GCA_963855885.1 of Coenonympha glycerion. Classification (NCBI taxonomy): domain Eukaryota; kingdom Metazoa; phylum Arthropoda; class Insecta; order Lepidoptera; family Nymphalidae; genus Coenonympha; species Coenonympha glycerion. The sequence goes on from OY979646.1 coordinate 2,965,955, forward strand.
TTGGTATTTAGCCATATTAGACCATCTGCTGATGTATGTTTATGATAAATTATCCAAAATAATACATCTTAATATATATAAATCTCGTGACACAATGTTTGTCCTCAATGGACTCCTAAATTACTGAACCGATTTAGTTCAAACTTCGTGAATATCTGTCATTTGGTTCAACTTAAAAGATAGAATAGTTTTTATCCCACGTGGACGAAGTCGCGGGCATCAGCTAGTTATTCTATAAAATTCTGACGCGGATTTATTAGAAGAGGAATTAATTTTCCTCTCAACATCGTAAGCCCATATGTCGCCGATGTCTTCAGAATATATTAAACTGCTTGAGTTTACGCGCATTTTTTTTAATACCACACGTAACCGCAGAAATACAGATATGTTTTATGACAGCCATAATTGTTGATTAATTTAATTGACTTGAATTCTGTGCAATACCTGTAATTGACATTAATTACCACATTGACTCTATATTGGCGATACTTGCACAGTCGAATTATCAACCTTCTCAAAATACTTACTTGATTTTTGTTTATTTTCTGAAGTATTAGTAGCAAAGTGAATAGCGCAATTATTTCACAAGTAAACATTTAAAGTTGTAGTTGTTGTTGAGGCGAAATAAACGGGTCTGCTCTGCAAATATAAAAAACTTTGCTTAATTTTAACTTTAGATCATTAATTGTCCAAAAATCGACTATAATTTTGTGAGTTACTCATACAAAACCAAATAGGTATTTCTATAAAGTTTGGCGGGCCTGTTTTGTTAACCTTAAGCCCGGAATTCAATAACAGAAGTGTAAGTAAAAGCTAAAGCGTGTCCCCTTAAGTCAATATTATTTATCTACCCACCTTTTGAACTGGTCAAATACCCTTTCAACGGCTCACTCCAGGAGTTTCTCTGTGAAATAATAACTTACAAATTATAACAATGCCAGGTGAAGTTGTTTCAAGTTGCCAAGTGAAAGAACTTCCAAGTTTCTTGGGCATTTGTAATGCTAAGTAACTAGGGGGCGTTGAAATCACAATTCTCAGGTTTGAGGTTAATGGGTTGATATAATGCTTAAAATTTAAGTTAAATGTTAAAACTTTCTTTAGAGATTTTGAACTTTCATAGGATTTCTGGAGGGTTGAGTTTTCGAGATATTGTCCTGTTTGTTTTTTCTTTACAAATCCCCTGATTGGCTGAAAAAAATCAGACCATCATTGGGCGAAATTCGTCAACTTTCGGGTACTATAAAAACATTTTCACTTAGGTATTACAAATGAGGGACTATCACCCATATTCTTAGACGTTTCCTTCAACATCCCTTCACTCAAACTCAATCGAGGAAGCCTCAAAGCTCCCTCAGTGTCAACCTCGAAATCGGTATTCTTAATTGGCCTTCAAATCTGTTTTGTCCTTCACTCGAGTGAGGTAAACTCTGTCAAGTCAAGTCGAGTGGAGGTGTGTCGTCACACGTGACGTCATTGTTTTGAGGTAATTTTATTGTTATAATGTTGGCCACTACAAATTAATGTCACATTAACTGCCAAAACTTGTTGTTTACATAAATTCTACGCGTCGTTTTGTCTCATTGTTTCTAATATTACGCAATTATTAGGAAATATTAGAGCGCAAATAATTCAAGAGAAGTTCTCGCTAAGGGAGGAGTCTTATAAAAGAGCTCAAGAACGCGAAGAAGAATAACGTAAATTAAAAGTAGCCAAGAGGGAGTGGCTGGTGAAAGAAGCTGAGGAAAGTTATAAAAAGCTTGCCTAGAAAGGGTATCTGCTTATTTAATTTTAGAGAATTTAAAAAATAAATGATTGTTCCATTCAAAAATGTTTTTATTACGCTGAGCTTAGTTTATACTATTATTATTTTTACTAGATTGATACAAAATAGATAGCAAAATTAGCAGCCGTTGCGCGTGAAGTCGCCGATGCGGGTCCTCGCAAGGTCACTGCAGCCAGCCGAGCTCACTCCAGAATCCGAACAGGATATCTTGAGGTGTTGCTGAAGGTCTCGTGTTAATCCGATACTACGAGTGCACCGTAGTAGTACGTGTGCTGGTGTTTTGTCTTCCTTCATGCAGGTTTTGCACCGAGGGCTGATAAAATTTAATATGGGTTATCCATTACGTGTTCCTTCCTTGTTTTATCACAGATCCAATCTATGTAAGGGCTTTTTTATTTAATGTAGTATTTTGGTGTGGCCTGTGTGAGTTTCTTTCCACAGTCCGCATGTTCTCAGCCTGAGTGCTGTGAGTCCACGTTCCCTAGCTGGATTTTTGATAGGCACGTGTGTGCAGTCTACACATCCCACAACACCAGGGAACGCAGCAATCTGGTAGAACTCCATCTTAATTGCATTCATCTCTGCACTCGAAGGAAAGTTTATATATTTTGGGGTTATAATAGCCAATTGTTTGGATAACTTTGCCAGTTTTTTAGAAACCGTGCCCTGGCTCAGTTTGTGGAGGTCTCCACAGTCAATCTATGAACAAAAATAGTTTATTTATTATAGCAAAGACGTAAGAATCATTGTGAAAGAATACTTAAGAAATATCAGTTGAGTATGCTATAGATTTATAGAAATCATCACATAATGATAGGTACCTACATACTACCCGATCACAGAAGATTTGCCGATGACTTTCCTTTATCATACGACCGCCACCCGCGTCCGTTATCAGACGATTGCGGGTGACGGTGGTATGAAATGGGAGGGGAAGTCATCGGCAAAGCTTCTGCCAACGGGTTATATTTATCTACGTATATAGATAGGCAAGTAAGTAATAGAATTTTACCTGGAACATCCCTGAAGCGTAAAACTTGAGGGCTACAAATAATTGCAACATTGGCGGCACAGGGATTCCTCTATTTATATCACATACATAATTAATCATCATATACATAATTAATAAACTGCTCGAAATCCATTTTATTCGTTAAAAAATCTATTAAACACGGGTTTTGGCAGCTGTAAGGTTGATGGCGACGTACCTTACGTTTGACAGTTCATTTCTCAATTCTCTCTCGACTCGAATGAGTGAATACTCAAGTGGAGGAGGTTTTTTAACATTTAAGAATACAAATATTGCTCAAGGCAGGTTGAGTGGAGGTGAGGTAAGTTGGAGGAAACGACTAAGAATATGGGTGTATGACATGGTTTCAAACGAAATAAGGTAAAGAAATATTATTTTTTGACAAAACAACCTTAGAAAATACTGGGTTCTGTTTAGTTTTCAGTAGGTACTATAAATTAGGACGTCGTCGGTAGGAGTTAGGACGTAGGTAGTTTTTCTGTCATATTCTCCTACAAAGCTGCCTGTCGCATCAAATAACGTATACAAACATACATAAGAAACCTAAAAGCCGTCTACGCCTTGAATAGTATGTAGGTAAGTATAATACAATTATCAACGATATTCTCTGCAATATCCGTTAATGTTCCTATCTATAAGAAATCTCGCAGTTCCACCACTATAGCTTTTGCTGTTTAAATAGTGCCTATCACATTTAATTAATGTTTTGTTTCTGCAGACCTTCCTGTATCTCTATAAAACGTTGAAGAATACATTCAGACAATGGCTACTCTGGCAGCTAGAGGCCGTTGTTGAGAGTTATCCAAGCAAAAGAACTCCCCAGTTTCTTAGGTAATACTCAGCGCTACCTAAGAAACTCCGCGCAACTTGGGGCATTAAAAATACGACTTTGTAGTTTAATGGCCTTAGAATTTGTTGTTTCACGTAACGCTCAACTTTTATGTTGCGAAGTTAAAAATGGTACAACCCTTTGTCTGTTTTTAGGGTTCCGAACGGTCGGAACCGTTCCGTAAGATCAAAAGTAGTATTACTTGTGGGTATTAACATAAAACCTAATTTTCTCTAAAAGGAACTGCTGAAACCGTACATCATAAATTAGTCAAAAAATTTCACATCTAAGTAATATTCCCCTGTGAAAATTTCCCATCAAATCTTGGGAACATTTTTTTACGATAAAACTTCGAAGGGCCTGTCGAATAAATCTTTTTCTTCCTAAACTTGTTACAATTGAAACAAGAGTAAATTATGGAGGTAGGTACGGGCAAGGCTGCGGGGCAGAGAATTATGAAAAACGGCGACTTGAGCTTATTATTTTATTATATTTAACTGCCCGCGGCTACGAATCCAATTTCTAAACGCACTTTGTCGGTTTTCTTTTGCTAATTTTAGAGGGGTTAGTACAAGTTTTTGTGCGAAGTTCGACTCGACTCACATAACACAAACGAATCGAATTCTTCATTCATACATTTAGAGCCAGCGCCATATATTAGCAGCTACAACCGTATGTCAGCGACTGTCCATAGATGTCGCTGGCTGTAAATGTATGGAGTAATTCGATCCGTTTGTGCGATGCGAGTCAACTCGAAATTCGTACAAAAACCTGTACTAACCATTCAGACGATATTGTGTCAAATCGTCCTTTTTGAAATATTAAATATTGAACGATTCGAAAATTGGAAAATCCGAATCTATGTTATTTATTTACTTTTATGGGAATATCTGTACTGTTATTTGTTATTGGTTTTTAATTTCAATGCTGTGCAAAATGTAATTCACTTTTAATAAAATCCTATTGATAGAAAATGTGGTTAAACATTGAACAAAAGCTAATTGGTTTTATAGGTTTCATACAAGGAATACACACAATAAATTCTCGATTCATCTTTACAAAGGCATTGGAATTATTTGTAAAATAATAGCGAATTTTAAATAATTGGTAATTAAAACATTCCAAGCCAGTAAGTTTAAATAAATACGTGCCATTGTTAACTTACCTATGTCATATAAAAATTTTAAACGTGAAAATCGTTATTTTTTTGCTATTTATACTCGTCCGTATTTCTTTTTCCTATGTTTCTCTAATATATAAAATTCTCGTTCCAATTTTTGTTACCAAAATCCTCCGTAACGGCTCGACCGATTGTTATTAAACTTTCTGTGTATGATCGGTACGTCTGAGGTCGTAACACTGATTACTAACCTCAAGATATGGGCATTCGAACGATTTACGTAAATCTTTTTCATACAAGCAAACAATAGCGACAACTGTCAAAATAACGCTGCCGCCGCTGACCGAACTACTGCGTGGCCTTATACTGTTGGTACTAATGACACCCATAAACTGGCGACATTTTTTTCGCGCGGTTCGCCGCGTCTAGAGTAGATGTCAATTGGTCATAAGCTATTTTTATATACCTAAACGGCAAAACAACGCTTGCCGGGTCAGCTAATATTTATAGACAAATGACGGACTGATCTAACAACGAACTGCCACTGGTTGGATCGGGTTGAAACTTGGCATACACTATGAAATGTTTTTGACTATTGAAATTCAAACTCAATATTCAATAAGGTAGCTACTAGAGCTACGTGAATGCGTGAGTAGTTTACTTTATTATTTTCTTTCAAAATAAAACACAAAGAAACTTAATAGCAAAAAGAAACTGCGATATACGTAAGAAAATCTTCGAACTAAATCGGTTGTTCTCTCGGGAAATCCGAGGAAAATACCTGCCCAAAGACTTGCGACATTTTACCCACATTTGCGTCTATTTTGATACCTCCAAACGTTTACATATTAACGCGTTTGAAGCGACACTGGATTTATCTATTCTTCCCATTACAGCGGTACAAAACGTTTTGTAAATGGTTATAAAACTATCATTGTGAAAATCAGGTAGTATGAAACTCTGTAAAGATTGAGAAACTTTAATAATTTTGCTTCATTTCAAAATATATATGAATTTTTAACCGACTTCAAAAAAGGAGGAGGTTCTCAATTCGTCGGAATCTTTTTTTTGCATGTCAACTGAATTGATTGACAAGAATTTTAACAGCTTGTATTAACATTTAAAAAGTAATAGCTAACTTTAATATAATCTAGGTTGCAAGTGAACGTTTAACTCGTCTTTTTTATTTAAAAAAACAATCGTTTCCGAATTTTTTTTAAAACAATCTTTAAAACGTTTTTTTTCATATTACTTTCAGCACCTACCATCTACATAGTACCAAAATACTCGTCAAGAGGGTTAAAACTAGTCGGAGTTGTGTCGTTTAGCTACCGAATTCCTATGGCCACCTTCTGGTTCCATAATCAGATCCATGTCATGACAATTTTGCATTGTCATCTAATTTGCATATGCATGCAAAATTTCAGCTTAATCGTTAACCGGGAAATGTGTCTAATTTTTCTTGCAAGATTTTATCACAGGCAAACATTTTGGCAGGTGAAATAAATAATAAAAGCTTATAGAAACTGAAAACCGTTTTATGAAATCGACCCAGTAGCAAATCACTAAAACATATAATCCGATGAAAACACTCTGATTTTAAGAAAATGGAGATAAAAAAATTCGATCTAGGTATCCATTAATGAACAGCATAGCAAGCAAATATTCGCCGAACGAAATCGGTTATTCTCTCGGGAAAACTGACACATCTACTCATGCCTGTCGCACGATATGCGACGTTTCACCAACACCTATAATGTACCTTACACCCTTAACACAGAGTTCAATATCCCTTGCAAATGATCAACAATTGATATTCACCATACGATATGATGTTTCGAGAATACACGACGCGTCGCAATTAAAATGGGGCCCGCAATATAGAGGCTTTGTTTCCGCGGCAAAATGAATTCAATTTGGAGTTTCGACTCATCGGTATGCAAACCTTTTCAATGAACATTTTGTTTTGGCTTTGACATACGAGATGAAAAATTAGAATCAGTAATTTATTCCTCTTGTTAGCGACTCCACAACATTATTGTCCTAAAAATTTCGGATAACACACTAACTGGCTAACCTAATAATATGTAATAAGTTAACACACGGCTCAAATCACTGGGCGTGTCTTACCAATACTAAGCACAGTAAAATGGCCATTCGTAATCAAAGGATTTTTAAAAGTCTGGAAGATTCTAGGGCGGATGCATGATGTTATGCTTATGATGATGATAAGGGGCAAATGCGGACTAAAAGTGACCAAAATCAGAGATCAGAGAAGCAAGTACGGTACCGCTGGCAGCACATAATGTTGCTTATACATTAGCGCCATTTTACAGTTTTGACAAATTGAAAAGGATGCTTCAGGGCGGACGCAAAAAATACATACGTGACGTTAGTAAGTGCTGATCCTTTATACGAGTATGTTTAGTTAATGCATTCAAGTGTCGTAAGAGACACCTTCGATTTGGGCTCATCATACGCCGCAATGGAATACAACCTGCTAAAAAACCGGCCAAGTGCGAGTCGGACTCGCGCACCGAGGGTTCCATACTATAAAAGAAGTAAAACATTAAAAGAATCACTTTTGTTCATGAATTTACGAGTGTATAATTTACATGTAGGTACTTTTGTTGGCGAACCGCAAACGTAACTTTGTTTTTGGTGGTTTATTGTTATTATCAAAAAAGTATAATAGTTAGACAGTTGATTTTATTTTTCCTGTAAAATATACGTTAATGTCTATTGATTATAATTATTTCAAATTTTTTGATTGATAAACTTCGGAGATAAGGGGGGAACGCTATTTTTTTAGACAGTTTGCCCAATAAATCAAAAACTATCAGGCATAAAAATAAATAAAAATCGGTTTTAGAATATACAAGTAACGCCCTTTCATATGATACCCCACTCAATATTGTTATTTCATTATGAAAATTCAAAGCCCCGGTTTTCCCCCCTTTTTAAATAAATATATATTTTATAGGAATAACTGTCACGAATTCTACAAATTATTATGGAAAGTCTCTAATAAAATATACGTAGCCGTACTCCAAAGCTTAAAACAAGGTCCAGAGTAGCGGTTTATAGCTGACCAAACATTAATTTATTTCTAAAAGGGACTCGCAAAATAGCCACTTTAAATTGGATCCTTCGCCCACTCCATCCAATATTTCGCGAGCAGATTTCTCAAATGGAGTACCTAATCCTTTTAGCTGTCATGTACACTTATCTGTTCTTCAGGGACTCTTAATTCGGGATAAAAGCATACAAAATTTCTTGGAATTACGAGTAATCATTGGCATATAAATCTATGGACCGCGGGTGTAATACAAAATCCACGAAAAAAGTGTCCCGAGAAAACCTAAATAAACGAGGGTACATTTGTATTTTATAAACAAACTAAAATATTGTAATTTATGTCTCAAACCATTATGATACAGCCTAAATTTTGCTTAAGTGCGATTGGAACTCTTTTCGCGTTTTGGATATCATATGGTTCGGCTACTTTTTAGCGCTGACTAGGGCTGCCATCCGTCCGGGTTTCCCCGGATTTGTCCTAGTTTGGAAGACGTCCGGAGAGCGTCCGGGCGGGGTTTCAATTGTAGTCCGGGTTTTCGATCAGATCCCGTTCCCATAATTAACCGACTTCAAAAAAAAGGAGGAGGTTCTCAATTCGTCGGAATCTTTTTTTTTTATTTTTTTTTTTTTCTATGTATGTTCACCGATTACTCGAAGACGCGTGGACCGATTTGAAAAATTCTTTTTTTGTTTAAGAGGGTTTTGTTTCCAGATGGTCCCATTTTAATCAGGTCAGGATCTGATGATGGGATCCTGGAGAAATCGAGGGAACTCTTCAAATTTTATATGGACACATGAAACTATTTGAGTATTATTAGAAAGAGTAATATTTTCCAAGTTGTTCTATGGTCATCAGGTTAGGATCTGATCATGGAATCTTGGTGAAAACGAGGGAACTCTTCAAATTTTGCTAGTATACTTAAAGCGAGTTGGGTATTTCTTATAGTTACTGGTGCATATGCTAGCAGATACGGATTTGATGACTAAAGTCATCAAGTCAGGGTCTGATGATGGGATCTTGGTGAAATCGAGGGAACTCTTCAAATTTTGCTAGTATACTTGAAGCGAGTTGGGTATTTTTTATAGTTACTGGTGCATTTGCTAGCAGATACTGATTTGATGACTAAAGTCATCAAGTCAGGGTCTGATGATGGGATCTTGGTGAATTTGAGGTATCTCTTCAGATTTTATGAACACACCTCAAGCAATTTGGATATTTTTACAACGCCTTGTGCATTTTATTGTTTTCCACTAAAAAGTATAAAATAAAAATGGGAAATGCTTTCCAAAAAACCAACTTCAAATGCCACTACAAAGAGTGAAATAATTTTTATTTAAATTTTAGGTACCTACACCAATTCGAAGTCGGGCGATTGTCTATGACTTCGTCATTTCTTCGCACATCAATTAGTAAGTAAGAAGGACTATTAGGGATTGTAATTGCCCGACTTCGAATTGGTGTAGGTACCTAAAATTTAAATAAAAATTATTTCACTCTTTGTAGTGGCATTTGAAGTTGGTTTTTTGGAAAGCATTTCCCATTTTTATTTATGTAAATAAAAGCTATGGGTTAGGTATTTTACCGCACGCACTGCCGACGCTATTTTACTACGCGAGCGGCGAGCCGCTCGCCGGACGCCGCTCCGCGTGCGTCGGTTAAACGCGCCGCGCGTTTAACCGACGCATGGCGTGATCTGGCGAATGGCGAGCGCGAGCGATCTATTTAGCCGCTCTTATTTTAAATTGTCTTTTGTAACTTAGCTAGCCTTACATGTTTATTTCTTTATATTACATAAAGAAATAAACATGTAAGGCTGTTAAAATTGTTCTGTAGTATAAGTTATTATAACTTTCTGAATTTGATTTAAGATTTAAGTTCTTTTAAAACTAAAATAAATATTGTTAATTGTATGGAAAAATAAAAAATTAAACAAGTTTTCATTTAATTTTATTAACTGAGTAACTAATATTGGGTTTGTTTATCTTTTATCTATTACCTAAGAAGGTTAAAAATAAAGCACAATTACTCACTTGTCGTCACAAAAACGATTAAACACACTATTTCATGCAACAAAAGAGGCTTAAAATTAAAGTTCACTTCTATCAAGTACGGAGTAAAATATATTTTAATCAAGATGTAAGTGAATGAAAAAAGTATTGAAATGTCCGGGGTAAAAGCTCCAAAATCCGGGGAACTTACGCTTCCGGTCCTGGGGGGCAGGTTTTAGAGATGGCAGCCCTAGCGCTGACCCGAAATTCTTAGTTTATAAATCAAAGCGAGTAAAGGATTTTTATTATAATCATTATCTTAAGATCCTCATTTATTGAAATAAATACTAAAATGTAACCTTTTTAGAAGAAATTGTAGGCACTAAGTTTCATAGTCTCATATTACGAGCAGAGAAGCACTTTTATATGAAGGAAGAGAGAGACGAGCAGAGCAAAAATGAAAAGGAAATGATAGTGAAAATTTTTATTTTTCACATAGGCTTAATTAATAGGCTCTCATGAAAAGTTCTACTACTAAGTGGATCTACGGCCAGGTTCGGAAAGCAGCGCGTTTGCACCGAGAAGAATTGGCCAGAAACTCGGCACTTGCTCTATTTGAAATGTCAATAAAGCATATCCCTATCATTCTAAGAATCCTTGTCACTAAAAAATTCTTCAATAAGTATGGTATGCCTGCGTTAACACATTAGCGTCCCATGACTTACCGTTGTAATTTAAACGACTATTTTCGATTTAAATGAACACTTTAATGATGGCTCTACACATTATTTGTGGAGTACTATACAAGCCTTGGCCACAACTAGGCATTGATGGACTCACGTATGTGTGCCTCGGCTCCGCTTCGGCCACATTTATACGTTCTTCCATCAATGCCTTTTTTGCTGGCCGCTTCAATAATGTACCTACAAGTACTAAAGTTTTCTCATGTCTCATACAGCAAATAAAATGTAAGTATATCACGCAAAGATAAAAATAGTCAAGATCAAGTTATCCGAACATTTTACGTAAACGTTCTTCATACTAGAAAATGTAGCGCTATCTGTCGAAACTCCTCCGAAACACATGTTTATTTTTTTATCACCTTGCCTGCAATATTATTATTAATACAAAAAAAAAGAAATAGATCTTCACCTATCTACCTATACTGAGTACTGCCGGGGGGGTGCAAAATAGTCATTCTTGTTCCCTTAAACTGGCGACATTTTTTCGCGCTGTTCGCCCTGTCTTTAGTATACAAGTCTGTGATATCACGTTATTGAAAAAAAAATTCGTGTAATTATGTTATCTCTCGTGTACATACAACTACGGTGTGTCGTAACAAAAAATTGCGTGAAACGAAAAGATGTGAAATTACACGTAGATGTCCACAATAGCCGCTTACACACAGTTTCGGCGCCATCCGTATAATGTTATACGCCTCTATTGCTTATAAAAGTGAGGGTAGATTGCATGCGGTTACCTGCGGTTTGGTAAAGTCCCCTTTCTGAATTTGTATGGGCCTTTTATGTGCTTACGTGTCGTAGGGGGACGTTATTTCGAACTTGCTAGGTACGGGTTGTTTTGTCGACTTTACATTTTATTGTTCACGTGAAATTAGTTAATTGGTCCTTCAGTCTATTTATTTTTCGACACCACAATAATTAACTAATTAAGCGGAAAAACCATACTAGAGTTCCTCTATCCCATAGAGAAAAGGATAATTGATGGTGTTTTTGAACCCAGTATTTTAGAAAACATGTAAATAAAAGGAAAGTTCCAAACTCATTCATTAATGTAGTCACTTACTGACTAACTTCGCCAAGCCTAAACTTGGACCTAAAAGTTGACATTTTGCACAGAAGTTTGAAATTTCACGACGCCATCGCACTAATATTATGTAAAGGTCAAAGTTTATATGTTTGTTACCCCTTCATGCTACAATTCCTTAACCGATTTAGCTGAAAATTACAAAAGAGATAGATTATATCGGGATGAACACGTAAGTTACTTTTTATCTCGGAAAAATCGATGGGATTTGTGAAAAACCGAAATTCACGCGGGTAGAGCCGCGGGCACAAGCTGTTAAGAGATAAGTAAACAAGGGATTTTTGAAATTCCAAGCTTTTTAGCTTTAAAATTATTTGACTCACCTAGTAATAAAGACAAAGATACCTATTGCATTGGACATTGGGAAAATTCTTAACTCAAAAACACCCTAAAATCAAAAGGTGGAGACTTTTGAGAAGTTTAACTAATACAGATAATATTAATGAAAACGGTTAATGGTTGACCATTTTGGCATAATATTTAAATCATAGACAATATTCCGAAAAGGATTCATAAGAATGAATGCCCGTTTTAAATTGAGTCCCTTTTCATACTTTAAGTGGAGTTTCAAAGGCAGACTTTATTAAGTATCTAAATCCTTTTCAGCTGTCATGGGCACTAATTTTTTTCGCCAAAGATTAATTTCAAAAGAATTTTTAAATAATTTTTAGGTACCACTATACTAACTTTAATGGTTATGAAATTTCATTTAATGAAATAAGAAATCTTCGTTTAGGAAAGTATATGTCATCTCATCTAAAAATGATCGTTTTTATGCGTCTATCGTATGTTTTAAAAACTAAAATTTCTAGCTACTGTCAATGATCACCTTTTATTAGAGTTAAACAAAATTTGCCACATTTTGTCACGAGACAATATACCAAATGCTCGGTATTTCTTGGTACTAGCAAGTACTAGTAACTACAGCTAAAATGCAAGTACAATAAAAAATGACAACATAATATTTTTATGAAAAAATCCACAAAACATGCTTCAATAGTACAAGCTTGTACAAACATAGTAAAAATTAAATTCAAACCGACCTCACCACCTTTGAACCAATATTTGTGAGCGAATGTTCATCGAATCAAACACTGTTAGCAAATTGTAGTGATTGTTATACTACAGGATTGCCGCATTATGACGAGATCTATAAAACAGTCAACAATGTTTACCTACTAATGTTTAGCTACCTACTGTAAAAATGTTTGGAGCTTCAAAATTGAGCCTACATTTAACTAAAATTGAATTATTGTAGCATATAAAATTAGATAGATAAAAATATAGTCACTGATTATTTATTTTAAACCTGAGCCTCTTTAGACCCTTGAATTGCTTGAATAAATGCTTGAATAAATGTGCGTTCACCTTTATTATCCAAAAACATTAGACAATCGACTTTATGACCTTCGGTCGTAGATGTAGTAAAATTCTACGTAAGTCGTAACTGCCGGAGGCAAAATCTAGTACCAAGAGTAAAGTATAAAATTATTCGTTTCGCATTAAAAAACTAGGTCCAATTCAGAAGCGCAAAAAATAAATAAACTAAAAAATGTTTTAATTAGGCTTATGCATCAAGAGCCGCTTTAATTAATGTAATTTTCTTTTGATGAAATTTTTGAGTTTCAACCGCTTCTTCAATTTTGTCCTCATGTTTTTTTCTTATTTCGCAGTTTGGCATATTTTATGAGAGGATCCCACTCCGTTTTTATTTTGCGGGCAATTAAAATTCCAACCTACAATTTTTATTATATCATCGTTACTATGTTATATTGCTCAAATTTTATTAGCTAGTTCAAATTTATATTTTGTGAAATAGTGATAACAAAAAAACAATACGCGGCTGAGTTTTTTGAGGGCTTCTTCTCAGTTTAGAGCACGTTTGAACTCTCGTAGACTTAATTTTTAAGTCGTAAAATAGTTATCACTACTACTATAAGTATGTTTTATTGACCATTCAGAGCCAAGCAATACGACAGACAACCTGCAAATGCATTGCTGGCGTGAATTAAAATAGAGTTTATTAAAATTAATTTGTTGTTGATTTCAAATAATAATTGTTAATAATTATAAATTTACTTACTTCCTTGCCATTAAACATCATAATCAGCCTCAGTCCTCAAAAGTTCCACCGCTTTATTACAACTTTCGATATACTTTATTGTGTTCATAGAGCCGTAGTTACGAGGACCTTTATTTCTTGTAAACAAAACTCTTTCATTACAAGCTTCAATAGCTTACTGCTCAGCAGTTTGTATTGAATAAAGTAAATACTAATTTTACATTTTTTCATTTGATGCCAAAACTAATCTTGTTTTAAAGTCTTTAAAAAAGAACATAACTAAATTCATAGGGGTTAAATTAATATTGATAGTTAATGTAATAAGAGCTAAAATAAACGACAATAGAGAAGAAGATTTTATAAAAAAAAATTAGAAAACGGCTATGCTTAGTGCTCGAACCGTTCTTTTCTTTAAATAGATTTAACTTAGAGAAGTACATATAGGTAAGTAAGTACGGATCGATTTTTTACCGCACTTGGCTATACTTTATGCAACCAGTTGATAGGTAACCTAAGAATAGAGCAACCTAAGAATAGATATACCTAAGTAAAATTTGTCAAAAAATACCAAAATTTATTCTAATACAAAAGAAAATAGCAACCATAGTGATCCCTCGAAAGCAGATTTATTTAACACATTTTTCTCCGAAGCCAAAATATGTAATGTCAAAATATAATACGGATCTATGTATCTTTTTATTTACGCGCAAGCTGTCCCAAAGGGGCTAAGATACTGAAAGCCTTCATATAAGGCTCTGGCAGTTCTAATCCGCTAGGGGATGTGTTATATTGTCATGTGAGATTTGTAGCAAAGAGAGCAAGGTTGCGGTTTGGAAACCTTTTCGTAACTAGGTAAACTTTTACAGACTTATTATACTTATACCTCATTTTCAAATTAGTTTTCCTTATAACTTCCTTTAGTTATGTGACTTGACAGCGGTCGACATAGAAACTTGTTGATCCCTCATTCTATATCTCTAAGGAGCGAAATTGGATCGACATATCCGATCGATAAGTTGATAACGTGACTTATCGAAAACAACTATTACTCTCATACATCTCTGTCATATCAGGCTTAGGCTGATGGTATGAAAAATTGTGCTTTTTGTACTATGATGCGGCCCACTCCCATTAACATAAGTCAGTGTGTTAACTCTGTAAGTTTCACTTGCGCGAAACGGCGGGTTACATTACAATTTTAAATACAATTGTTAAGCCTAGAGTCAACATCTCTCATTAGACAATTTGACTGTTAATACTTATACCAGCAAATGAATAAATGGATTGGATTGGATTGGACAACTTCACTCTGGGTTAGCGTGTTAACTCTGTTAAGCCCAGTTTCCACCAAAGCGGAGCTGTGTTCGAGTAACCAATCAGATTTCGTCATTTCGATAGATCCCTTCAGTTTCGGAGACGTTTTTTGAAACCGGGCCTGAGTACACTAACACAGGTCGATGCAAGTGGGCCTAAGCCAGGTTTGAAGTTGACAGAATTGTCCAATAATAGACGTTAACTTATAAAAATACAAATATTTAAACCTCTGTTTAGCGCAAGTACCTAGGCCTAACATACCGACCTTTTCAATCTTTACCTTTTCGGATAAACTATGTTTTCGTAACACAATACAATACATAGTTAATTAAATACAAAACCAGTCTCGCTCGTAAAATGAGGTCTCTATCCACAAAAGCAAGTCGGAGTATAACTTATTCATAAACGTCGGGTCCTGTCAGGATTCACAAGCCTAACGAGACAAAATGCCTTAAAAGGCAGTGACATACGCGACAGAGGTTTTTTTTGTTATTTATCCCCAACCTTTCCCAACGGTACCCGAAGTCCTATATACCCCGGACTTTTTTATTACGGGTAGAAATATGTCAGATTTCTTAAGGAAAGTTTGTAAACGTTCACGGTTTATGGTGTTTTAAATTAATGTTTAGGGGTCTCTTAGTGCAGGTGCAAGAGCAAGTAAGACTCGCGCACTATCAAGACCAATATGAAATAATCGGTCAAGTGCAAGTCAGACTCGCGCATTATCAAGACCAATTCTCAATAGCATTAAAGTAAACTAGGCCAAAAATTTTCATTGTTTTGCGACCAATGTTAAATGCCCGGAAGTATGTTTGGATTATTCAGCGGCAAAATGGAGCTAAACTTTTAGAACGTGGGTAGTTTTGCCAGATGTTTAATTTAGGACTCGCGGATATCCTGAAACCGAGTGTAAAAGTTCTTTTTTATTCTATGATTCTTACTAGTTTTAGCCAGGCCCATACTTTGAGCTATGTCGGTAACATAGGTTCGTTTAAGGATCTGCTAATATCCTCATAATTTGATCTCCTAGAGAAGCTCCTAGCATAGCTCTATCCATCTCTGCTCTAATTGATTTCTAATGAGAACCATAGTAAACCTTAAACAACATCCAAGTAAGAAAAGGAACACGTAATGAAAGAATTCGTCAAGACATTTGCTAAATTATATATTTATGCGAATCCGTTGTGTTCTTGAACAATTTTTATTTTATTTTTTAGAAAATTTTGCTTTTATTTTGGTTCTTTTACGATCGGATAAAGAAGTTAGTCAGTCCTTCGATTCAGTGTGGGTAAAACCTAAGGATTGCTTAGGCACATAACTGAAGTGTTTCCCAAATACAATACATAAAATGTATAAAAAGAGACTACAAAGTGAAAAATTAACATGTTTCATGATGGCAATTAATTATATTATTTCAGCTTATTATTATAATATTAAATAACATTCATCAGGAATAATATTCAAATGGCAATTATGTTTATAACTACGCTCTCAAAGGCGAAACGTTTCATGTAAGATTCGTAAAATGAGTTCTAAATGTTAATTTTATATCGTAACAACTCTGATGTAATTAATTTGTTTCCTAACAAAATATTAATGTAAGAGTAGGAATCTACAAAGTATAGTTTCATTTGGGTACCAGTATTTATTCATAACTTTATTTTACACTGGCTGACCCTGCAAAAGTTGCTTTGCCATTTAAGTTATTTCCCACGTAGGGGTATGAAATAGTTAGGGGTATAGTTTGTGTCCTAAGTATTTTCAGATCTACCGAATTTACAAAAAAAAACTTCAGAGAGTTTTATTACAATGACATGAGTATTTTATATAGGGAGGTATCTACCTATTAGGTATAAAATATTGTTGAATCATAACTCCGTTAAATAAACAAACTTTTAACCCCACTAATTTATTTGATAATGATGGATGTAAGGTATCCCGTATCAAACTAAATCAAACCCAAACTTTATTTTTATATAGTACGGTCCCCACATTAACTCCTACAATTATTACTTTTTTAATTAAAATTCGGATTCTAAAGTTATAGGCAAACAAATAGTTGTTCTTCTTATTAAAATCAATATGACACGAAATGTCATGATTTCGATGCGAAAAGTAAGTAACTTTTTTTATGCAAAATTAAATTCCGGATATGAAAATCAATTTACTAGTGCCTATGGTTTATAGTCTTGCAGTTACATAATTCGTTTCGTAATTACTTGTAAATGAAATTGTGTCATGAATATTAAAAGGTAAAACACTCGTAATAGTAATCGAAAATGAAAATGTCGAAAACATGAGGCCATAATGTATTTCATTTTGCGTATTTCTGTTTTATACCGTATACATTTCCATAATGATAGTTACTTCCAGTTCTAGTTAAGGTAGATGAATTTTTTTAAGTATATGTGACACTGCTATTCCTTAACTATCTTATTATTATTAAATATTATTTTTATTTATTATTCGTTGCCAAAATAATATATTATAGAGTAATTCTGAAATTATTTCCCCAGAGGCTGAAAGATAGTAGCACATAATATTCTATTCAATTTTAGCTTCAATTTCCTGTTTAATATTCCTAACAGCTGAACTGTATGTTCGTAGAATTGTGGGGTAATAAAAGTTAGAACCGGAACACTTTGAAAAGTCCTGGCTAAGTATACGCTATTGCGATAAAGTAAAGATAAACTTCGTCCAAAACAATACCTTAACTAGCAATAGTAATATTTTATTTTAGTTTTTATAAGAAGTTTTCAAAACTAAATCTAGGTTTTTACACTATACAAGTTAGTACTTGACTGCGACCTCACCTGATGGTAAGTGATAATGCAGCCGAAGATGTTATCGTACTTGGAAGGGGTAAGTAAACTCAGCCATAACGGTTTCTACACAGTATCGCCAACGTCGAATATATAATATTACTAAGTATCGCGCTGGAACGCTAAATCGCTTGACGGTGCGTCTTTGCTAGTAGGTTTTAGGAATGCCTATAATCGGCCAATCATAATTTTTTTATAGTTACTGAAAAAACGGTGGAGACACATATAGCCAGATAGATGGACAACAAAGTGATCTTATAAGGGTTCCGTTTTTTTTGTTTTGAGGTACGGAACTCAAAAAATACTAAAATGTATTTGCAAAATACACGTTGATTACCTACCAAAAAATATACTTTGGTATTATAATTTACCCTCGGATCAGCGGGGAATTGGGAAGGTCTCGTATATTGCATATGCCTAGCCTTAAATAGATATCTTCGCTTGAACTGGCAGCTCATCACGAGTTAATCAAGATTCAGTATAAAGCTATCTAGCTAGCCAGGTGTGTCCCCACTGAGCTCGGAATAAGTAAGTAACTAAGGTCGTTCGCCGTTATGAAGATAACGTCCGTAGAGATTTAAGCTGCTGTATTGCTGTGGACTGCCAGTGTGGATGCAGCTTTACATTTTACAAGAGTTGCGAATATTATAGCAACTTAGAAAATCGCTTTAACCTTCTTGCATCATCAATCTTTCTTCATGTAAGGTGGGTTGACCATGGAAGGCCATGCTCCTTCGAAGGCCAATTATTAAAATTTCGTAGTTATTGCCATGTGATGACAAATTCCTTCTATCTACATAAACATCCATCGAACTAGAAATCACAGACGCGGCGGCGAATCGCTTGCGCCACTATTTTGGCAGTACGGTCCCTCGCTTCATTGATATCGGAAATCGACGACGTTAAACTAAGGTGGGTGTACCATAGAAGGCCTCTCTAACAAATAAATAGTTATTATTCATCTATTTACTGGATAAATGAAACTAACAAATATTTAAGTAATACTTTGTTTTATTACGTAACATATAAACAAATTCTTTTTATTGTAGATTTAATCGCTATTTAATAACTTTTAGTGTTAAATGACTGCTTTATTACAATGGCCTTCTAAGGAGCCTTGTTCCTAGCAACGCCATTTAGAAGGGTTCAATGAAACTTAAGTTTAATCAATATTGATTGAGTAATAAAATAAAGTATTACTTTATTATTTGTTCGTATCATTTATTCAGTAAATAAACGAATAATAACTGTTCATTTGTTAGAGTGGCCTTCCATGGTCCACCCACCTTATAAAGAATCAGTTGGAAGGTGTAGTCGTATATTTAGATTTATTTTGTAAACATTATTAATTTGGGTTTTTTACTGAATGTATTATATTTATTTACATAATAGCCTAACCTAGATCAAAAAGTCTAGTCGTGATTACTAAAGTTTTTCTAAAACATTTTTCAAACTATTTGATGTTGTAAATTAAAATATACATCACCAATTAAATAACACTGTGTAAGCGAAATAATCTATATAATAAAAAAAAATTCCTACTTATAGCCCTCATAAGTTATAACATTCGTATATATCACTTATCGGTAATTTATACCGAGGGATAGGATAATATTAAGCGAAAACTTACCCAAATACCTGAAATCATGAGGACGAATATCTGTTTTCGTTTTCCTCCCAATCTTTTGGCAACTTTCGGAATTGATCTCGATAAGTTAGGGATTGCCCGATAGACAGTTTCTGAGTAAATGAAAATTGGGATGTTTATTACTGCTATTAAATATACGAATTAGGCAGATACTATGTAAGTAGTCATCTACCTACCCATTATTTAATATATTATTTGATTTACATTTAACATGCGAAAACATTTACTCAGGCCATAGTTAATGCAGTAGAGGGATGGGCACATTTCTGTCGCAAAGTGGAGACCGCGTAGGTACCTCTACCTAGCGCAGCGTAGGACGATCTCCTGCCCACTGGACTGATGACCTGAAATAAGTCGCTAGGAGCGGGTGGATGACAAAGGCGAAGGTCCGTGTGTGGTGGCGCACTTTCGGAAAGGCCTATGTCCAGCCGTGGACATCTATAGGTGGATTGAGAAAGTTAACAGCGTAGATAGCTATTTAAGCAATTTTTAGTGACCCACAGTTTAAAAACTACAACGACAATTACTTTAAAACTTAAATGTCATGTAATTTGGGTCTTTAATAATATATAAGTCCTATCCTCTTAAAAATACTAGAGTGAAGTATGACGGTTTTTATACGATGTTCTAATTTAATTCGTGAAGTTCATTAGTAAAGTTTCTGCCCATTATCGTTTAGTTCGGTTGTGGGACGGGCTAGCGACAAATCGATTAAAACTTCGATGTCCTTTCAGACTTGGAGGAGTCTTTTAAAGGATTTCTACTGAGTTTGATAGGGTTATTCAGCTCGCTTTCGTTAAGGTCTCAATTTAAGTTGACGATTTCAACTGGAAACGAGTCTCTTAACAGAATGATTGGTGGACATGGTAGCTGAGTAGGGACGGGTAGACTTTATACTCTCTAGACAACGGAGAACACTCAATGCATCCAAGTTTCCTCCCGGTGATTTCTTGATAGGCTTCAGATTTGAAGAAAGGTTACACCTTAGACGATTACATGATTGACAAAGACGCTTGGATAACTCCATATTAGTCTTACATATTTTATTGTAATTATGGACAACTACCTTGGACAGGGCGGACGGCGCGAAAAAATGTCGCCAGTTTATCGGTGCCAAAAATGCTTGTTTTCCCACCAACAGTAAGGCCACGCTGAGTTCGCTCAGCAGCAACCTATAGAATTTTGACCGGGGGCGCTAAACTCTTTGCTTGTGTGAAAAAGGTGTACGTACCTAAATCGTTTGGATGCCCATATTCTGAGCTTTTTTATCACAAAGCTACGGCGAAACCTCCTCTACGCAACGTTGTTAAATTCTAAAGTAGCAGAAAGTGTGAATCGAACCCGCGACTTCCTCCTCGAAATGCAGGCGTCAATGCGCCATGGAGCTCAAAGTTTTGCTATAAGAAATTTTTATTTCAAACTATACTTATACTTAAAAATTGTAGCAATCTCATCCTAAACTGACGGACACTGAAGATAATTTAACAAAACAATCATTAGGTTAATGAAAAAGAAAAGCTTTCATGTTAATTGAGGGCCCCGGTCCTTTGGAATCTTCTTAAATGTCGGAGAGCAAAAATACCTAAGAACCTACTTCAGTTGCGAGCCTGCGTAATTTTGGTAACCTTGGAAGGAAATGTCGTTTAAATAGACGTTCTGTGTAATGGAATGGTGAAATCTCTTTATTCTTAGTTATTCATTATAGTCATTACTTTAAGCCGTGTCGACTACAGTAGAAACGCTTCGAATCGAATCGAGTCGCATTTATTCCTAGTGCGTCCATCTCTGAAGAATCGAATCGAATTGTTCATTCATCTCAACTTTTCAACAAGTGAGGTCGTTTTTGCATCATGGATGGCTCGGACGAAGAGATGTTTTATTTCAAATATTTTTTGATGAAGAAGAGGAGAGTAGGAAAAGGAAACGGCGTGCACCAAATTACTGGGTGCACGACATTCGAGTCGAATCGAGTCGCATCGGCGAAGAAATTCGTCTGCCGAGCAAGTCGCGAGGTCGATTCGATTCGGCGCGCTGCGGCTCGTCGCTAATGGACGCAGTTTCATAGTAAATATATAGAAGGCGACTTTCTGCGATTCGATTCGACACGACTCGGCGAGCCTAGTGGACGCGAGCCTTTACTAACTATAATAACACCCATATTCTTAGACGTTTCCTTCAACTCACCTCACCTCCACTCAACCTCCCTTGAGCAATATTTGTATTCTTAAATGTTAAAAACCTCCTCCACTTGAGTATTCAACTCACTCGAGTCGAGAGAGAATTGAGGAATGAACTGTCAAACGTAAGGTACGTCGCCATCAACCTTACAGCTGCCAAAACCCGTATTTAATAGATTTTTTAGCGAATAAATAAAATCTGTGCGAATAAAATGGAGTTCGAGCAGTTTATTAATTATGTATATGATGATTAATTATGTATGTGATATACATAGAGGAATTCCTGTGCCGCCAATGATGCAATTATTTGTAGCCCTCAAGTTGTACGCTTCAGGGATGTTCCAGGTAAAATTCTATTACTTACTTGCCTATCTATGTACGTAGATAAATATTTATAACCCGTTGGCAGAAGCTTTGCCGATGACTTCCCCTCACATTTCATAGTGCATACCACCGTCACCCGCAATCGTCTGATAACGGACGCGGGTGGCGGTCGTATGATGACCTCTTCATCATACGACCGCCACCCGTGAAAGTCATCGGCAAATCTTCTGTGAGCGGGTAGTATGTAGGTACCTATCATTATGTGATGATTTCTATAAATCTATAGCATACTCAACTGATGTTTCTTAAGTATTCTTTCACAATGATTCTTCTGTCTTTGGTAATAAATAAACTATTTTTGTTCATAGATTGACTGTGGAGACCTCCACAAACTGAGCCAGGGCACGGTTTCTAAAAAACTGGCAAAGTTATCCAAACTATGATAACGCCACAATATATAAACTTTCCTTCGAGTGCAGAGATGAATGCAATTAAGATGGAGTTCTACCAGATTGCTGCGTTCCCAAGTGCCCATCAAAAATCCAGCTAGGGAACGTGGACTCACAACACTCAGGCTGAGAACATGCGGACTGTAAAAAGAAACTCACACAGGCCACACCAAAATACTACATGAAATAAAAAAGCCCTTACATAGATTGGATCTGTGATAAAATAAGGAAGGAACACGTAATGGATAACCCATATAAAATTTTAGCTGCCCCCTGTGCAAAACCTGCATGAAGGAAGACGAAACACTGGCACACGTACTACTACGATGCACTGGAGTATCGGATTAACAAGAGACCTTCAGCAACACCTCAAGATATCCTGTTCGGATTCTGGAGTGAGCTCGGCTGGCTGTAGTGACCTTGCGAGGACCCGCATCGGCGACTTCACGCGCAACGAAGAGATCAAATCTTGGCTTGAGCGGGTGTAATCTGGTGGCTATTCTAGTACTGCTAATTAATCTATTTTGTATCAATCTAGTAAAAATAATAATTGAATAGTATAAACTAAGCTCAGCGCAATAAAAACATTTTTGAATGGAACAATCATTTATTTTTTAAACGCTCTAAAATTAATTAAGCAGCTTCCCTTTCTAGGCAAGCTTTTTTATAACTTTCCTCAGCTTCTTTCACCAGCCACTCCCTCTTGGCTACTTTTAATTCACGTAATTCTTCTTCGCGTTCTTGAGCTCTTTTATAAGACTCCTCCCTTAGCGAGAACTTCTCTTGAATTATTGGGGCTCTAATATTTCCTAATAAATGCGTAATATTAGAAATAATGAGACAAAACGACGCGTAGAATTTATGTAAACAACAAGTTTTGGCAGTTAATGTGACATTAATTTGTAGTGGCCAACATTATAACAATAAAATTACCTCAAAACAATGACGTCACGTATGATGGCACACCTCCACTCGACTTGACTTGACAGAGTTTACCTCACTCGAGTGGAGGACAAAACAGATTTGAGGGCCAACTAAGAATACCGATTTCGAGGTTGACACTTTTGACAGTTTTGAGGCTTCCTCGATTGAGTTTGAGTGGAGGGATGTTGAAGGAAACGACTAAGAATATGGGTGTAAGCCTAGTGGTTGCGACGTCTACCGCATAAGTCGAGGTCGGGGGTTAGATTTCTTGATCTTTCAGCCTATATGCGGAACTGATATAAGTGTAGGTCTTTATTCCTAGCAGAGGACTGTTCTATATTGGCACAACTCTGGTTAGCTTAGTCAGTTAAGCTCATTACCAAGTGAGTTTTTTTAATTAGATTAAGAATATTGACCACGACCTTTATTTTTGACTAATATTTTTACTCCCTCTCTAAATAACCTTTATATAAGCACGAGGATACCGCGAAGGAAAACTTAGATTTTTCGGTTTCCAACTACTCTTTATACTTTTGCCAAAAGGTTGCGGGTTCGATTCTCGCTATGGGCCACCTTAGACCGACATAATTTCTAAATTGGCTCAGGTCTGGCCTGGTGAGAAGTTTCGGTCGTGGCTAGTTACCGCTTACCGCTACCAAGACGCACGGCCAAGCGAGTTAGCGTTCGTTGTGTGGAAACCGTTAAGGACTGCTTAGAATTCCAATTTATTACAATTAAATCTTCGACTGCATCGTTACTTGCTAGCAGGTGAGATCGCAGTCAAGTAGGGACTAACTTGAAGTTTCTTAAAAAAACTTTAGTAAGGGACCTTAAAAAAAGACATACAAAAGAGTTTTTCTTCGCTAAAAGGGTCAGCATAATGTAGTGGAATGCTTACGGGTTCCTTCCACTTTAGATGGAGTTATAAATAATATGGGACGTAATGTAATATGAGAGTGTAATCACGATACATAACGCGGAGGGACGGGCGATGTTATTAAAGGACGATGGTATGCAAGATAAATACGAAGAGATATTACGAAAATACATGATACCATCTCTCTTTTCAGTGATAGAACATCGTATCGCTTAAAATAATATCACGGTTTTCTTGGATCAAAAGTAAACCCTTTTTTTCTTCGTTGTTTTTTTGCCGTTTCTGAACATATCCGATATTTAATATAAAGATTTATCGGAATACATCATTTCATTTTACGTTAGGAGTAAGAGTGTCAAAATAGAAAAGAATTGTCGAGTATTTAAATGACTAGTCGAGTCACTCTATCAGAAAAATATATTTATGAAAAAAGTAAAACCAATAAAAAATCTACATTTAAAAATCATATTTAATACCCACCACGCGTTGATTCATTAATTGCAGGTCAGTAGTTTGTTATTAGATAACGAAGGACTGATATTTATATGGGCAATAAGCCTCGAAAAATATACAATCAAGTAAATCAATGTTATTATAATAAGTAATAACTTTTTCCGTAATGGAAATATCCTTGTCTGAAATGAGGCATAAACTATCTTTAGGAGCCAATTAGATACCATTTTATGTACATACAGGTCTTTGTTACAGTATTATTTACTAATATTGTAAGATATACCTGACAAACAACGCTATTTACATAAACATGGCTGCGATAAATACGAGTACCTATGCTATCTTAGGAAGGAATAAACAAGTATTTATAGATACTACATAATGTAATGTTATGTGTAAGTATATTATGTAACTTGTTTTATATGTTTTGGCTGATATTGCCCCTACACAAACTAAAAATAACATGGATTTTTAATCGCAAATTATTTTTTGACTGCAAAATTAGATAGTGCTGTTACAAGATGTACCTAACTGAAAATATGTTATTGTGTTATTGTACTGTCATAGGAAGGGGTAAGTCTCTAATGGTTGTTACACAGCATCAAACAGACAAGTATCTATTATTATAGCACTTGGGTCGGAATGTAATATTATCAGGACTTGGCAGTATTTCTGTGTCAGTAATTAATCAGCCGTCCCCCACCAGATATAAGAAATGCGATAGAGACGAAAAAAATGCCAAATGGGTCGTCCGGGTATCGAACCAGGGTCCGGGGTTAGTACAAGTTTTCGTACGAATTTCAAGTCGACTCGCATCGAACAAACGAATCTAATTCCTACATACATTTACAGGCAGCGCCATCTATTGACATACTAACCCCTCTGTAAAGCCGAGTGAGCGTCAATAGAGGTTATTGCTGTATATTATTATGATAGCAATAACCGTAGAAAATACTGTGTATTTTTTTTAATATACACAAAAAAACAACGCCTATAATGATGTCCTCTGACAATAATATTTGTATATTATTATTCAGGCTCTATTGTCAAGTTAAAGAGTAGTCCATCCAAAGTGTGGCAGCCGACTATTCACATGTGTATTAGATAAACACATTTCCTCTATTGTGTTTGTATTTTTTATCGAATATAATATTATACTATCATAAAGTGATAACTGTCAATGCTTGTTTAAAAAACCGGCCAAGTGCGAGTAGGGCTCGCGCACCGAGGGTTCCATACTATAAAAGAAGTAAAACATGAAAAGAATCACTTTTGTTCATGAATTTACGAGTACAATTTACATGTATTTTTGTTGGCGAACCGCAAACGTAACTTTGTTTTTGGTGGTTTATTGTTATTATCAAAAAAAGTATAATTGTTAGAGATTTGATTTTATTTTTCCTGTAAAATATACATTAATGTCTATTGATCATAATTATTTCAGATTTTTCGATTGATAAACTTCGGAGATAAGGGGGAGGAAACGGTATTTTTTTCGACAGTTTGCTCAATAAATCAAAAACTATTACGCATAAAAATAAATAAAAATCGGTTTTAGAATACACAAGTAACGCCCTTTCATTTCATATGATACCCCACTCAATATTGTTATTTCATTTTGAAAATTCGAAGCCCCGGTTTTCCCCCCTTTTAAATAAAAATAAAATAAATTTTCAACGTTTTATGATTACAATGGCGTTGGGTCATTATTACCTAAAACTATTCTAAATATCAAGTCGATAGCTTCGATAGTTACTGAAATAATCGAGTGGGACAGACGGACGGACGGACATACGGCCGGACGGACGGACGGACGGAGAAAGTCTCAATATAAGGAATCAATTTTTACCAAATTGGTATGGAACCCTAAAAACAGGAACTAAAAAGATAAATATATTATGGTTGATCGTGTCTCCATTAAAATATGATATTTTGTTTACGCCAAAACTAATAATAAATTTGTGCTAGAACGAATGTATTAAGGATGATTTCAGAGCCAATTTTCATGTTATAAATTCTCAATCCGCTTCAGTAATGGAGCCTTCAGCTAGACATATCTGCCAAAGTGGGACATTATGGTATGCGTCCGGGACGTCCGTAATTACTTAATTGCTATTTAAATCAATTCTTCTATTCTATTCTCTGCATGCTACATTGATTCTTGGCTCTCTGGTTGGTTGTCTAATGGTTTCTATTAACAAGATGGAATTGGACCCATAGAAAATTTGAGCTAATAAAACTTCAAAGTGGCGGCTCTCTCTTGTATTTTAAAGCCTGGCAGCTCTAACCGAGGCTCTTTTTATTTCACTCTAGGTTTAGCTTTTGCTTGTTTATCCAATACAAGCGTTAGACGGGTTAACGCATCGCCGGTTCCCACGATTTATTGCTACCAAACATCCAACCAACAGTTTTAGTTGATTACTCCTTCTATTTGGTTATCTGAAACACGTTGATCTCGAATCCCGATGCAATACAACTCCATATAACAAATGTTTATAAGAGTTAAGGTGGTACCTCCAACTGAACGGAGCTTTGGTTGACAGATGTGCGGGAAACTTACGAGTAAGTTATACGGCTGTTTAGAATATCGACCACACTAAAATTTTCACGTGTAAATAATCGAATTTTGTGGTTTTATGTTGTTTGATGACTATTAAACAATACTTTTAATATGCCTGCATGTTGGCATTAACTCACCAATTCCGCACATGCACTGCTACTTATTGAATTTGTGGTATTTACTTATAATTTCATAGAAAACAAAATGTACAGAAAACTTTTTTACCACGTATATATACCTCCTTTGTGGATTATATGCGATAAGGAAAAGAAAGAATACTTGTGTGGAAATAAATAACTTATGGCATGCTACACGAAATATATAAAAAAAAACTTTTTGAGTTATTTATTATGCAAGGGCGTAAAGTAACATTTCTTTGATTTAAAGATTAGAGACTACTAACTTGTTCTCAATTTGATAGGTGACCTGAAAGTACCTAAATAAAATAGTTTTAACGACGATGCTATAAAATTAAAACAACTAAAAGCCCAAGTTGACAAGTTAAGCGCAGCCTTTTGCATGTACCTACTAGCAATTTCATTAAAAGAAACTAAAGTTAGTCTCTCATTCGCCCGGGCACTTGGAAACAATAAACTTGGAACTATATCCTCAAAGAAATTGGATCTCGGTGACCCCGATACATCCCAACTTGTACATTCGAAGAATTAAGAAATGTTAGTTCTTAATCCACTCGAGATAAGATTCAAAATCCAGGGACCTTTAAATGCAGCTTGACATTTCGCTGGGTGTACCTGCGAGCGCGACAGTCTGTCGTCTGTGCTTACTTATTTATCAAAGCTGAATTCAGCTGACTCTAACTTTGCCTTTGGCTCTAAATACAGAACAAGTTTACAACTCCCGGTTTGA
This sequence comes from Coenonympha glycerion, assembly GCA_963855885.1. NCBI lineage: Eukaryota > Metazoa > Arthropoda > Insecta > Lepidoptera > Nymphalidae > Coenonympha > Coenonympha glycerion. The sequence goes on from OY979646.1 coordinate 2,994,088, forward strand.
AATGTATAATCTGCGTCATAATGCCGGACTGAAAAACGGAGTTTATGGTGCAAATGTCCAAAGTAAGGTTGTGTCCACTTTGACATTTACTAGTTTTTGGAATTTATTTACTACAACGTACTACGTGATTGACTTATTAATTCGGTGGTCAAAGAAATTAAATTAGCAGTATTATTAGTAATTGTATCACAATAGTAGATTATGCAAGTCGGTCATAAAACGCATTTTATGACCATGTGTAACACCCTGCTTTTCAATTTCATTCCGACGAAAATATTTCTAGTAAAATATTTGTAACAACAAAAAATGTTATCACCCTTATATTATAAAATTAAGAAATTACTTGAGTCGAAATGATGAATTTTATTGAAATTCAGATCACTTTAATAATGTCTGCCATTTTCATAATTACAATTTTTCTATATCAAAGTAGATAAAATAAAAAAGACGTTAAAGGTACAAAACTATTTAATGAGAGAATTATGTTCAAATATTATTAGATTACTAATTCTTCTTAACTGGGATCACAAAACTTAACAGAACGATACCTGCAATAGAATTATTGAAATTATTTATTTTATTCATGATTGTATAACTTGCAAAATTATTTGGACGAATCCAGCAATTAAATCTCCTCCTTTTGATTTTGGTCTATCGATTAAAAAAACATCTACCTATACCAATTAATGTATCGATATTACTTTATGATGTAGACAAGGAAAAAGACGGGATTTTCTAAAATTTCACAAAATCACTCGACCATTTGCCGAACAGTCATACATACAAAAGTAAATTAGTGAGAGAAGTTAAGTAAATTGATATCTTCTTAATGCTTACCCATCATAGTCCCCGCCAAAGTATAGAAGGGTACAACACACCCCATGTCCAAGAGTATTGGGAATAACACATTGCCCACCAAACTGCCGATTCGACCGCACATCATTACCATTCCTATGGCCAAAGACCTGCAAAAGAACAAAATACTAACATAAGTGTAAATAAAAATAACTTTTTTTTTTTACATTTTTAAAAACAAGCTTTTATACGTCAAACTATCTGAATTCTTCTCCAAAAAGCCTTTCATTTCATACCCATATTGTAGGAATTTTGTTTGAGTATTTTGGGTTTTCAGTCATATTAGATTTAGAATGACGTCAGTTAGCTAACCATATAGATTGTCACCCAAACTAAACATCATCTGATTAGGTTGAAAAATATCTGCTTTAAAATTGCCAATACAATACCAAGTCGTCAAATTGATATTGTTTACTTTATGACCCGTAAAACGTTGTTTTGCCACTAGGGATATTAAAAAAAATAGCTTACGACCTACTCAAACCTCAAAAAAATAAATAGTTATCACTATTAATAAGTATATGTACCTACTTGACATTCATAAGTGCTAACAAGTAGTGGCCAATATGAAATAAATGATTTGAATCTCTGAATCTTTGAAAACCTACCTCACACAGAAAAATTTAGAACAAACGGTCGAGCCGCTTCGGAGGCCGTTTGGTAACAAAATTTGGCACAAGAATGTTAGGTAAGTATATTGTATTACAGAATTTTTGTTGAGATTCTGTCCATCAGAATCTTAGCGAGGCCATTAGTAGATTCCTTAGCTTACTTGAAATTCAAACTCAGGTTTAGCAACTCTTTGAGGTGCCTTATTAAACATTACGCTAAGCGAAAGCACGTTTCAGACCCGTTTGTCATCGCCGCACTGTGGTTCCAAGTAATAACCTCAATGAAGTAGCACATACTAAATTCTCCTTTCCTGTTTCAATGCTGCAGTGGCACTATGAAGTCGTATGAAGCAGTCGGTATCTAGTTTAATATTCCTCTAGGCTCCTATTTCGTTGTTACACGACACACATTTGGACGAGGCTGCGTCTAATGCCCGTGTTAGCTGTGACTTATGTGGCGATACGAGTGCTATTATAATTATGGTCTGAGGCTCTTGTTAGGGGATAAATCTTTGCGCTTTGTGACACAATTGTTACTTAAGATATCATCAGCTTATTTTGTTTAAAACAAGTTTTGTGTCAAAATACAAGAACTCTATATTCAAAATATCTTATTTCAAATAGGTTATAGCGTACAGACTCTTGTAAAAATTCAATATGATATTTGCGGTGATAGACGGATAGACGGATAAACGGATGACGTCCTGTTTTAGCCTTCGGCTACGGAACCCCAAAAATGTACGAAAATGATCAATATATTGAACACACGTCTTCGGCGGATTGTTATAAATTTTTTTAATCTAATCTAATTAAGCCTAACCTAATGTGTAAATCATAAATTACATAATGTTATTTCGTTTGTTGAGGAAATACTGGAAAATATTTAATTCTAAAAGAATGTGCAAGACCTAGGTACTGTGTGTACTACCTAGGTCTTGCACATTCTTTCTTTGTACTTGATATAAAAAATAAGGTGTAAATTGTTTGTAAACTTCAGTGAAATAAAAGGCTTTATTATTATAACATCGGATCGCAATGCCAATTCACTAGAGTAACAGGAACTGTCACAGTCCGTAGACCTAAAACACGAAAGGGCTTCTTGCACTGCCATCTAATTAACATCATTCAGAAAACCCTCATTACCTAAAAGTATTTTTCGCTTAGTAAGTTATTTTGAAACGAGACAGACACCTTTTCCTCGTCTTATTTTAATAATGCGAAATGCCCTCGACCGTAAAGTTGCTATGACGCTCTCAAATAGGGCCTCGGAAAACTTGAAGTGACTACGTCAGCTTTTCAAATGGACTTTTTATCTTAATCACTCGCTGATCTTCACGTCTTTGAATGATATTTTTAGAATTTAAGATACATCAAAGCTCTTTTAGAACTTTTTAGAGTGCTGATGGCCAAATGACTATTCAGTAGAACCCTTTTAATATTGCCATTTGTCTCTACCATTTTCGAAAGGCGTAACTGAAGAATGAAGATGCACTACCGTGACGGAACTATATTTATGTATTTCAGTTCTATTTATTTATTTAACACTTTATTTGTACACCACAAAACATAATAATTAATTAATTTTTACTAAGGAGTAAAAATTAATTAGTACAATAGGCGGCCTTATCGCTAAGTAGCGATATCTGCCAGGCAACCTACAGAGGAACCATAGACTGCAGGTGGTGCAAAACTATAATATTTATACCTCGTTAACTTAGTTTTACGTCGTGACATGGTTATCACCATGAAATAGACCGTGTGAAATGAAATGACTTGTCGTAAGAGCCTCTGTATGCTAGGCCTATATGAAATAAAGATTTTTCTATTCTATTCTATTCAAGTAAATACTGAGCGGAAATTTGTTTCTAGAACCAAGCCAAGTGGAGTTTTTAACCGCTAAAATTTGCACTCAGATTCCCTTTATAAACTACACAAATGAAAAGGAGGAATTTAATCATGTGGTAGAACTTTAGTGCACAGACTGCGCGGCTGAGTACTAGCACAGTGTCAGATATTCTGAAATGAAATGAAATGAAATGAAATTCTTTATTTCACATAGATATAAGCTCTCATGAAATGTCAAGACTCTACCGCCAGGTTCGGAAAGCAGGTTTGCACCGAGAAGAACTGGCAAGAAACTCGGTATTTGCTCTTTTCAAAAATGTCTCAATATAAAATTTTTAGTACATAGTTTGAAACAATATTTTTAAGATATCTCGTGAGGAGATGGAAGCATAACACTATTGTCCCAAGAAAAAATTTAAAAATTCTTCAATGGTGTAGTAACCCTGATTTATTAGATGTTTTTGACAGTATCTTTAAACCGGTGCAAAGGTAAGTCCAAGACAGACTGAATTGCAGATCGTGCGGACTAACAAGTATTGTGATCTGTGGCGGGGACCGCGGTTGGCTTACAACTGACGCTGTCGGTGTCAAAACAAACATTTTTGGCACCAGTAAACTGGCGACATTTTTTCGTACGGTCCGCCGGATCCTTATATTATTCTATTTAAACATCTATTTATTTATGATATTTATTTATGTAATAATATGTGTGACAGCAATGCAAGATCCAGGGACACACTGCCATCTAACATGGACATGATCTGCTAAACATTTTTGCATTTGGGGTTTTGTATTTTTATTTATCACACTTGTTACTTCATTAATTAAAGAGTTGATTTACCCGCGAATCAGTGACGGCTCAGCTAGTGGTAGCTACACGATAAATAAAGTAAACTGCAAGATAAACAAACTTAGAAGTTCCCTTCACGTTACTTACGCTTGCAAAAGTCGAGCCCGATAGCTATCGTGATTAATCACGAAATAAAATTAGCTCGCGCTAAACGCGCTTTGTTGTAACATATTGCGGCGATGCATCATAAATTTCGTTCGTATAATACTTATGGATATTAGAAAATTTACATCATCGCAATATGATAATAAGCTCGGTATGATAAATAGTCGTCTTGGTTAGAAGTGACACGTGGAAATGAGGGAAGCTCTTTATAAAGGGATTGCCACGCATCTGCTTGCAGCGTTGACCCAAAAATGGATGCCTCATTTTGGTGGCTTTTGTTTTCTATCATCCGTCCGTAAGTTGCCAGTCTGCTTATTTAATAGTCAATATCTGGGTGACCGAACTTTGCTCGGTAGTATTACTATTCACCAATAGATGGCTGCAGTACTCATATTTTTTTTTTACTCACCTTTATTGTAATAGCTTTACTTTTCGCCAATAGATGTCAGGCAGAGTCATGTTTATTTTTTGGTGAATACGACATTTTCTAAAAATGAATCCTAGCTAGATTGAAATGAAATGAAATGAAATGAAATGAAATGAAATGAAATGAAATGAAATGAAATGAAATTCTTTATTTCACATAGGCTTAGATATAAGCTCTCATGAAAATGTCGAGACTCTACCGCCAGGTTCGGAAAGCAGGATTGCACCGAGAAGAACTGGCAAGAAACTCGGTACTTGCTCTTTTAAAAAAAATGTCTCAATATACAATTTTTAGTACTTAGTATGAAACAATATTTTTAAGATATCTCGTGAGGAGATGGAAGCATATCACTATCGTTCCAAGAATCTTTGTTATTTAAAAATTCTTCAATGGTGTAGTAACCCTGATTTATTAGATGTTTTTTGACAGTATCTTTAAACCGGTGCAAAGGTAAGTCCAAGACAGACTTCGGGATCATATTGTAGAAGCGTACACTCAACCCCACAAAGGACTTTTGTACCTTACGCAAACGGTGTGGCACTACAACTAACTTATGTGCTCCACTTCTAATTGGACGGTTACTTATATCTATCCGTTTATTGTAATTATTAATATTTTGACGTACAAACAGTAGACAATTATAAATGTATTGACACGCCACTGTAAGAATGCCTATTTCTTTAAATTTTTGGCGAAGAGATTCGCGTGGCTTCATTTTGTATATGGATCTAATAGCTCTCTTTTGCAATACAAATATAGTTTGAATATCAGCAGCTTTGCACCATAATAGAATACCATAGGACATAACACTGTGGAAGTAGGCGTAGTAAACAAGCTTGGCTGTATCAATGTCTGTAAATTGTCTAATTTTTCTCACAGCATAGGCAGCTGAACTAAGTTTACCTGCCAGAGTCTCAATATGAGCGCCCCATTGTAGTTTATCATCTAAGGTTACCCCCAGAAATACTGTAGAGTTCTCCATTTTTAGTGTTTCTCCATTCACAATCACCTTTTTGTTGCTAACTAATTTTTTTACGTTTGGAAGTGCGAACTCAATGCACTTAGTCTTTTTTGAATTTAAAACCAAATTGTTAACTGTGAACCAGTGCGATACGTGCGCGATAGCACAATTTACATCGTCATAATTTTCTTTACTTTTATCTATTTTAAAAACTAGGGAAGTGTCATCAGCAAACAATACTATCTCGCAAATACCATTTACATGGTGTGGCAAATCATTTATATACACTAAAAATAGAAAAGGGCCTAATATTGAACCTTGTGGCACACCCATAATGGGGGAACAACCCTGTGATTTTGTGTCATTTATGCATACCCTTTGTGTTCGATCACTTAAATAAGAGGCAACGAAATCAAGAGTTCTGTCTTTGATACCGTAATGGCTTAGTTTACATAGTAGCGTTTGATGTTCAACGCAATCAAAAGCCTTGGACAGGTCACAGAAGACTCCGATAGCATTCTGAGACTGTCCCCAGGCATCATAGATATGACTTAATAACTTGGCACCTGCATCAGTGGTGTTCCTGCCTTTAGTAAAACCATACTGCTCGGAATGAAGAATTTTATTTGAGTTAAAATGACTTAGGAGTTGGTCCAGTATGATTTTTTCAAATATCTTGCTAAGTGTTGGTAAGATTGAAATTGGTCTATAGTTATTAAGATCTTGTTTATCCCCAGATTTAAATAGCGGTATCAATTTACTATGTTTCATTAAATTTGGAAAAATACCTAAATCAACACATTGGTTAAATATTATAGCCAAACATGGGGCAATAGTGTCGATTATGTTGAAAATCACTTGCACAGACATTCCCCAAAGGTCGCCAGTTCTTTTAATTTTTATCGACCGGGAGGTTTTCTTTATGTCTGCTGCAGTGATATGTTCAAATTTAAATACGATAGAGCACTCTTTCACGTTGTCCCTTAAAAGTTTTTGAGCTGTTGTTGGTGAGGACTTTAAAGAATCCGTTAACAAAACAGGAACATTCTGGAAGTAGTTTTCAAAGGTATTCGCGACCTCTATGTCTGATGTTAATTTATTACCATTAGCAACTATTTCGATCTTGGAGTTGCGAGATTTGGTTTTTCCTGCTTCTCTATTAACTACATTCCATGTTGTTTTTATCTTGTTATCGGATTGAGTTATTTTTTCTTTAAAATGCAGAGATTTCGATTGCATACAAACATTTTTAAAGATTTTTGAATAAGTTTTAACCCGATCTCGGAAAATTGCAGATTGATTAAACTGTCTTTCCTCATAAAGCTCATACAATTTTTTTCTACTTTTATGAATCCCGGGAGTTGCCCAATCGCTGAACTTTAATTTATTATTCATAACATCTATATTTTTCAATTTAAATATATTATTAAACTCCGTATCTAGAGCTTTGAATAAGGTTCCATAAATGCTATCAGGATGCTCATGTTCAAAGACTAGGGCAGGAACTGTAGTAGATATTTTATCTTTAAACCGCATTAGCTTATTTTTTGTTATGGGTCTGCATTTAACTATATGCTTCAGTTTGACGACACTATTTAAGACATAAATTTGTTGACCACAGTGATCAGACCTAAGCTTATTTATTATAGCCTTATCCAAAATCTCACAGTTGCAAAATATATTGTCAATGCAGGAGGCCGAGGTTTGTGTTATTCTAGTGGGCTCTCTAAACACATTATTTAAATCAAAGCATTTAAATAAATTGAGTAACTGAACAGTATTTGAATTGATCGCCCCCAAAACCCCTGTACCTATACTAAATTTCATGAAAATCGTTCGAGCCGTTTCCGAAATTCTGATTATATATATTCCGATACGACTCGTATCGGCCTCGCTTAGTTAACTTCATAATTTTATATTTTACCGCTCCGGTGCGATGCTGTGTAGTAACCGTCAGATGTTATTAATGCGTTTCAATGGCTACGACATGATTACTTGAATATTTTTTAATTATACTTGAAAAATAGAACGACACAGATCGTCTCAATAAATAATAACATACGCGAATAATGCACGTAATCTTTACCGCAAAACTATTACAGCAGTTTTGCCACATGCTAATCTCATGCAAAGTGAGATATTTCCCCCTTTGCTTTATTTACGACCGCGAAAGGCGTACAGGCGATCCTTATCGTGATAAATTACGTAATAAAATTAGCGTTTAATAAACAACCCACGAGTAATATATTGCAGCTTTGTATTCAGAGGGGTTAGTACATGTTTTTGTACGGATTTCGAGTCGCATTCGCACAAACATCGAATTTTTCAATACATTTACAACCAGCGCCATCTATGGACAATCTGACATGTGGCTGTCAATAGATGGCGCTGGCTGTAAATGTATGGAGGAATTCGATTCGTTTATGCGATGCGAGTCGACTCGAAATTCGTACAAAACCTGTACTAACCGTACCGTTCCTAACTAAATATACCATACCCGTTACCTACTCGTACGTGTAAATTAATTCAATTTTCATAAAGGGGTAACGATTCCAGTTTTCGAGGAATCAATTAACAAGTATCGGCTGACGAGAATCATTTTATAATTAATTTAATTGTATCTATTTTTGACAAAATAATTCGTATTGGTTTATGAATGCGGAATTATATTTAGTTACGTTATAAAACGTAACGTTTTTTTGCTTTTAAAGACTAATGTTCCCTAATGGGTATGAAAAATAAATAGCTTAAGACTTATTCTCAGACTTACCGAAAGTAGACATTTTTTTATAAAAGTTGGTAAAGAAGTTTCGGAGAAGTTTCATATAGGTACACTTTGATACGAGAATTTTAAATATTAGAATGATTAGAATAATTAATGCGTATGGGTCATGGACAGAACTTTATTCAAAAAATTGCATTCTAAAGGATAAAATACGTGTGATACCTAGCTATTAGCTAGTTACTACTAGCGGGATTTTAAACAACAGAACTCTATACGGATGATTTTTTTTGGTGTTTGTATATTTTTTACAAAGAGCTTAATACAATTAATATCTGTACAAGAGAAACTGTAGAGACTGTCAATAATGAGTAGGTTGTAAACTGTAAAATTTTACTTTATCTTTTGATTTCTTTTGTACTATTCAGGCAGTCAGTTGTTAGCATTGCAAAGGTCAATGCCACGACTGAAAAGGCCCTTGCAATAATAATTTTATTTCGTCCGACAAAAAATGATTTGAAAGAATGAATTATTTAAGTTGATTAGTGTCTCGAAATGTCGTTCCACAGAATTGTAAAAAGAAATTAAATAACCTTCAAAGGAATCCCTTTTTTACCTTTTACTTTACTGAATTCAGCTTGAGAGCTGATGTTTTAAGTAAAGCACCGCAATGGACTTTATCAATTGAGGTTTTAGGTATAAAATTGTATGAAGGAATACTTAACCGCGATGTCAGATTAAAGCTTAGCCTTTGTGCTTTTGTGTAAGAAGCATAGAGCAAAAGCTCGTGTCTAGACTGTCTAGACATTAGACAAGTCTGTTTGGAAGAACCGTTTCGTATATCCACGTTTCTAATACGAACCGCTAAGGTGTGATACGCTTTTTCAGCCTCCGTATTGCCAGCCAAGTATGTAGTCAATCTGGTATATACTTCTGGAGTTTTTTAATTTTTAGATATTTAAAAGTTCTATTGCCTTCATTATCATCATAATTGTCAACCCCATTTTTGAGCGCGAATGCGTAGAATGACATACAATGCTTAGAATGACGTACGATTGCGTAGGCTGGAAGGTCGGTTCATATATCTTGGCGTTTCATGTCAGAAACGTGGAAGAAATGCTTTTCGTGTGAATTTGATGGATGTCAACCACATAAGGATGCCTTCGCTTTCGTCGTCTTGCACTTTCTATGGTAGAAAGTTATGGAACAAGAATGTAACTTGTAGTCTTTCTGAGCTCACTCTTAAGTATCCTATAAAACAGCTAAACAGGCAACATTGCGTCGGTGTTGTAAACTGAGCAATGTCCGCGTTAACGATTTCCTTGTCAACTCGGAATATCCTCGACGAGTAGGGACTGTAGGTACCTATAAAGTTCTTATGTAGTGTAAAACTTAGTTCTCAGAAGCGTTTGTAATTTGTATGTAAATAATGAAAATGTACCTTTGGCACGTACATGTATGACCTTAGTAAATACCAAATGAACATGTATTTGAAAGTAAATTAATGAAAGGAAATAATAAATTATCACTGGAAACCATTTCAACACTTGTAATTTGTCCGTGTGGGTCTAACCTAACGAGTATTTGATTGTTTCTCTGAAGCCAATAATTACGAATGTGTAATTTACTACAGAAAAAACTACTAATTATACGTGTATACACTTTTAAGCACTAAGCTAGGTCACTTTTACTTGAATTTCTTTACCGTATTTGCGAGTAAAATTGAAGAACATTACCTACAGTTAGGATATAATTTAGGTTTGTTTAAATAGCTAGGTCATTTTTACCGACGACTATAATCACATTTCAGCAGCTGTACTCTGTAGCCATAAGATGACAATTCTATTCCAATTCTATTCCAATTCTAAGATTGCTTTACGTAGGCTTATGGAACGCAATTCAAAAAAAATTATGAACATGACAGTTGTCTGCGTGGAAGTCACGTGATTTGTTTTTGCAATAGGGTATTTGACTCCAATTTTTTTATTACTTTATTATAAAGTAGAATTAAAATAATGACGTGCACTGAAAGAACTAATTAAATCGATCAAATAACAAAAAAGTTATAAGCATTTAAAGATTTGTGATTAGACAGAGATAGCAACAGAGACATTGTGACGTCACAACGTACCAATGCCATAGTAGCTTCGTGCGGCTTCATACAAATTTTCGTTTTGCGAGAAAGGGATAGAAGATCCCCCCACTCCAAAGTTTAAACGCCTGTAACTTTGTAAATCTTCGTTGGATTTTAATATTTCTTTCACTGCACGTAATTATTTTTATCCTAGTTTATAATAAAGTAATATTTTTTATCAAATTCAAAAGTAGTGTAAGACCCCATTGCATTATATGATATTCCCATACATTTTTTAATTCGTTCCATAAATAATAGTACCAAAAGCAATCTTAATAATCGAGTGTGACAGACGGACTGACGGACGGAGAAAGTCTCACCATAAGGGTTCCATTTTTACCAAATTGGTATGGAACCCTAAAAATAGTATAGATAAGTCGTATGGCTATTACAGTTGTAGAGCAGTGTCTAATAAACAATTAATATTAAAAAGTCGCTTGTCATGGCGTAACTAAATGCAACCATTTCTGGAAGTTCTGCACAATGCATAGCGTGTATGATTTGTGAAGGCTCTATGAGAAGAGACGACCGTGCTGGCAGAGAAAAGAAGTGTTACTACTGATAAGATGAATTTACACTCACCTCATATTGGTAGGAAAGAACTCAACCACCAAAAACTGGTTGAGGTTCACCATCATTTGTGCGATCGCCATGTCTGATGAGAACAGCGCTATCACGATGACCTTCGAGCTCGCCCACCGGAGCCCCAGGGTCACGGCGACGGCGATGATGCCGCAGCCGATGTACAGGATCTTCTTGCCGACCCTCACCACCAGCAGGCTGCTGATGATGACCGGTCCTAAGCACACTGAGGCTAGGATCATGCTGTTGATGTACGTTGCTGCGCCACTGACCACCTGGGTGAGAGTTATAGGAAGGTAGGAAGGTTTGCCATAAATTATTTTTTATACTTATTATTTATGAAAGCAGCAACGTTAAATGAACCATAGACGAAAGTTAATATATATATTGTGATATATCATAAATACCTTGTCAAATTACAGCATAAGAGTCATGCCTGTGTAGGAAAAACACAATGTACCAATTCAGCATATTATGCTTCATCAGAATTTACTTATTTAATAATTGAAATAAATGTAAATTAGACGACCTGCCAGTGTATGGCTCGGATATATAAATACTCCCGTATCCATTGTCTGCATCGTAAAGGGAAATTCTGTTCAAAAAAGTTTATATTTTTGGAAGAAAGCTGGGGCTCATCCAAACTATAAATGAATAAGGGCCGGACTTTTTAATTATTGTATAGATTGGATTTGATTGTAATGGACTAAGCCCCTTCGCACACGGCTCGTAAGCGTAAGCTTAATGTAATCAGTATGGGCACGAACGTTTTCAAACATGTCCGTAGACGAAGCGGTGTTGCAGCGAATCGTAGGATGCGTAAATGTCATATTGTTATGTGTAGCGTTATAACGATACGCTTACGTTCACGAGCCGGGTGCGAAGGGGTTAAGTATGTGCACTACTTACAGGAACGCACACTTTGTTAACAGTAACATTAGCGTTCCGCACAGCCAAGTCGTGAGTGTACGCATCCAGCATGACGCACATATCCTGGCTGTCTGCGCTGCTGTAATGTTCGATGATCGTCGACAACTGAGGGAACCACAGCCTTATTACATTGTACCTGGAAAAGGACAAAAATATTATAAAGTTACCGTTGAGCGTGGCTTGTCTTTTGCTAATCCCGCAGATACCGTGGATTTTTCTGAGATAAAAATCCGGGTTATATGCTATCTGTGTTCCGAGCTATGATAATAACATCAAGATGAGCCCATCCGAACATTTTACGTAAACCTTCTTCATACAAGAAAATGTAGAGCCATGTGTCGAAACTCCTACGTCGCTGTGTACGTACGAAATACTGCGTAGGCTACAGCTTACTACTGACGCCGGGGGGTTTTTGCTCCCATAAACTGGCGACATTTTTTCGCGCGGTCCGCCGGGTCTATAGTATAGGTGTCTTTGGTTCCGAGCCAAATTGGTTCAGTAGTTGCGGCGTAAAAGAGTAACAAAGACCCATCCATCCATACTTACAAACTTTCGCGTTTATAATATTAGTAGAATAGGATGACAATGCTTACAATAAGCCTAACTCACAGGCTCTTATAGAAAAGTCAAACACTACCGCCATGTTCGGAAAGCATGTTTGCACCAAGAAGAACTGGCAAGAAACTCTACACTTGCTTACTAAAATGTTCTGGATACATACTAGTCCATTGAAATGTTACATGAGCTTTGCATTTGTTAGAGGACGCAATTTTATTTTTGGGACATGTTTGGGGGTCAATAGAAGCTTTACCTCATGGGGTCGCCACCCTTGTCCCCCGGCCGCCATCTTGGAAAAAGGGGTAAAAACACTTTTTTCGCGATATCTCGGCAACTATGCGTCTTACAAAAAAATTCTAAAAACATAATTTATAGCAAATTGTGTTGCCTACAAATATGTTTTTATAACTTTTTGCCCTAAATTAAAAATTAAAGAAGTTTCCATGATGAAACATGTCCTAAAAATAAAATTGCGTCGTCTAACAAATGCAATATTCGGTGCTTAAATTGTAACATTTCAATGGACTATACAAATTTTAATAATTTTAATAAAAATAATAATATGACATTATGATGTCTCGTGAGGAGACACAAGCGTAACCCTATTCATATTTATCCAAGAATTAACTCTTCAATGCTATAATGGTAGTAACCCTGATAGTAAATCAGGTATTTTTGTTAAGTAGCTGCTTTAATCCTGTGCAAAGATGAGTCCAAAACAAACTTGAATATCATAATTATAGTCGTACGTTTAACACCACAAGGGACTTTTGTATCCTACGCAATGTTACCCCGTAATAGTGTTTTTTTTAAGCTATTGCATAGCTTCTTTCGCGGGCTTTGACAGGGCAGACCGAATCCAGAAATTCCGTAACGAAAATAACCTGGCACTCCTAAAGTAGAGCTTTTAGAACTAGGCTACCATAAAAGCAGGGAGCGCAACTCCGCAAACTTTTTAGTTTTTAGTCATAACTATAACCATATATATGTATATGTCACAGCCAAAGCGATTAATCCGGATATTATACATATCATCTGGTCATTATTAATAATATCAACTCAATTTGGTTAAAGTGATATTTGATATAGAATTAATCACATTAACCAGCTATTTTTTATACCATCTTCGAAGACTTGGATAATGTAATAAAGCAAGTATGGATAAAGATTATTTACCTGTTTACTAACTTATTTATGAATGTTTTTATGTAATTCCCTTCACAATGTCACTTCACAATGTTCAGCTTTCGTAAATAACTCAAATTAACGAGTAGTAATAAGAAAAATTATTATTAAAAATCATAATTTGTAAGGTTATTTCAGACGACATTAAACGTATTTCTTTGTCAGTTTGCTAATATTTTAATGAAATAATAGTATTAATACAGGGTCTAGGAGCGAGCGAAGCGAGCTCGGGACTTGAGGGCACCCCGACTCGGTTGGGTTAGGTGACGAAGAGGATGGCGGGGCCTGCAAGGCCCCGCCATCCTTCTGAGTGGTTATTTTCTTTTATGACCACCCAGAAATAGGAGCCCCGCGAAGCGAGGCTCCGTCGAACGAGCCTGAAAAGTGTAAGGGAAAACTAAATTATGAACCTTAAAATTTTAAAACTTAAAAAAATTATTTCACGAAAACTATTACTTTAATTAGTATTTTAAGAATTTTAATTATTTTAAGAATCAACGTAACAACAATTTAGTCAGCCACGGATCACGCCACGCGGCAGCGGGATGAAGAACGGGGGGGATTTACAAGCCAAATAGACCGTATTATCACTTTCGCCAACTGTGACCAGCGCCTATGAATAATATCCAGATAAAGTGATTAATTTATCAAATTGACTAGTCGATTTGGCTATTATCCATAGTAACCAGTCATTATTAATAATAGCTGTTTAATCACTATGACTGTAACATATATAAATGCCATATATATATGGCAAATTTGCCATATATATATAAACCTAAAAAGTTTGTTGCCCTGCTTTCATGGCAGCCTGGTACCTAAAGTTCTACTTTTCGATTGATGGCAAAACTAAAAATAACTTTAAATTCTATGCAATACAGTCTCCGAGTGCCACACGCCTTGTTGTAATTTAAAAGTTAAAATCAAAGCAGTACTCACAGTAGCATAGTGAAGAAGCTCATGACACAGAAAAGCAGCAGATATAGGCCGCGAGGTTTTTGGAACATCGGCTTGGCATTGTGAAGGCCGGCTGTGAGCATGCGAGCGAAGTTTTTGTCCGCGCTCTCCGGTGTTTCGCTTATTGAGTACGTCTTCCTATCTTTCCATAAGTGTTTATACTGTAAATTAAGGAACAAAACATTTTGAAAGATAGAAAGAAAAATATTTTTATTTCATAACATTATACCACACATATCATCGACCTCAGGGGCGCGGGCTCGGATTCGAGTGGGAGGTCACTCAGGGGTCTGAATGCGTAAGAAAATCGTATTCATAGTCATCGTAATTGTTTGCGAATTCTGCCCCACGACTGGAAATACGTTTTTTTTTACACAGTCTAAGGGCAGGTTCGATTCCCACCACCGGCCACTTTAGAATTTTATAATTTCTAATTTGGCTCAGGTCTGCACCCGTATTTGTATCTCGGTGCCCATCAAAAAATGATAGCCACTGGTATATGTTTTTTATCCATTGAAGGTTTGCTTTGAAATAAAAACAACGTTTTTGAAGCAAACCTTCAATGGATGAAAAACTTATGGCAGTGGCTATCGTCGTTTGATAGGCACCGAGATACAGAATACGAGCCCTGGTCTGGTGGGAGGCTTCGGCCGTGCAGGAAATGAATTCGGGTTTTAATGCTTAAATTCAGCACAGTACGACAAATCCTACAAAACTACACAGGGGCCCACATCTTGATCGCATTGATTCGCATTGTTTGTATGAAACCAAAAACAATTTCCTCCGGGACAGTAATATAAAACATATTTCACGAGAATTATAGCAGTAAGACAATAATACAGTAAACATAACAATAATAATATAATAATATGTACATAGGGAGATGATATTACATGATGTGACGTCATTGCTAGGGTTGTTATACGTGTATCCTTAATTCCCTATCACTATCCCAACTATCCCTACTAATATATAAATGTGAAAGTGAGTTTGTTGGTTTGTTTGTCCTTCAATCACACCGCAGCCACGCAACGTATCACCTGATTTTATCACAGATATATGGTTCAAGACCCGGAGAGTGACATAGGCTACTTTTTATACCAGAAAAACAAACAGATTCACGTAGGATTGCATTAAAAGTGTAAATTATCAGTTTTATCCCATCTCTAATCCCACTTCAAAAACTGGATGTCAAAACCTTAAAATGGTTTTTTTAGTCAGATTAAAGTTCTTGCTTGGAAAACCTATGTATGCCAGGTAGTGTTCATTTATTTAAATAAATAGTGGTAACCCTGTGTCAGCAGCCATAAATACTGTTATCGAATGGCGGCAATATTCTTAGAATTTATAGATACGAACGTTTCAACTCCTCCCGCTGTGAGCATTTCCACGCGAAGAACACCAAAGATTTATGCCCCCTTAACCGGTTGTTTGCCAGATTATTGTTTTGCATGTGTGTCTACGCCTTTATTGCTTGTAGGGACGTAAAACTTTGATAAATTAATTTTTGCGGATATTATATACACGGAGGAAAGCTGATTCTTTCGTATATATGAGATTTTTATAGACACACGCTTGTTACAGAAAACAAAGCTTATTTATTTATTTATTCTGTACATATGAATATATAACGATACAAATAGACAAACATAGAAATGACACGGATATCATTTACTTATCAGTAGGGTAAGTACAAGATGTAATAGTGAGACGCAAGGTTTTGCGGTTTTGGTTATAACTCACGGCTCACGCTTATGGCGAAACCAAATCCAGATTTGAATTTTCGAATCTAACAAGTAACAATTTGTATTACCCCACTGGTATTAAAATTAGTTGAAAATGCAAGCTGAGATGGGATTAAAAAAAAGTTTTTCAAGCGAACCTTCAATGGGTAAAAAATAATTATCAGCTTCATGAAGATCACTGAGTGATCGTTATTGAAATACAGAATAGCCTACAAATAGTATCATTTTTGTATTTACAAAATCAACTGCACCTTATTTCAAAGCCTAAATAAAAAGTGATTCATCTATTTAGTATGTATTAATACAAAATATTGTCTTCTAAACCGAAACCTTTGTGCTTTTCATTGTATATCAATATAAGAGATTCCTTAAATCAAGTAAATCTTTTACTAACTCCAAAGACTTAAGACCGTAAACAGTAAACAGAATCGCCAATCATACACAACAGAGTTTCTGAAGAAGAATCTAATCAACCTGTTAATAATAAATACGCCACTTTGCATGGAGGCAGGAGGCTGGAACAACGTGCTCTTGTTAAAAGCGTTATTTAATATTCATTTGTGTGCTTTGTGACGTTGTGAGCCTTAAGACAATCTCGTTATAAGCCGTGGATTATAGAGGGGACGGGAAAAAAGCGTGAACGCGCGAGTTTCTTTGTCGTTTACGGTCGCTGGAAAGCACTGTATAACATACGCAGTTCCTTTCAGAGTTCTGAACTTTAAAGAGAAAAGAGACCTCATTATTTATGTGTCTATCCGTGAGAATAGTGTTTTATGTAAGAAAACGTGTTTAGATGCAGAAAATTGAAACAAAAACACATAATATAAAAGAATGTGATCCGGCAACACAGACTTGTATACTAAAGACAGGGCGAATAGCGCGAAAAAATGTCGCCAGTTTATGGTTGTCATTAGTACCAACAGAATAAGGCCACGCGGTAGTTCTGTCAGCGGCGGCGCGGCGGCGTTTCTTGACAGATGACGCTACTGTTTGCTTGTATGAAGAAGGTTTACGTAAAATGTTCGTATCGGCCTATCTTTACTATTTTTATCTATTTCCGACAAACGTTATTTTTTTGTCAAATAAATTATTTTGCACTTAAGGGAAAATAGTTACCGTCCTATTCTCAGACTTTCTTACTGAATATAGGTACTGGGTACAAAAGAAAGTTCATGAAAATTGGTCTAGTCGTTTCTAACTCAGTGACACGAAAATTGTATATATTTGATTAGCTAACCCGGAAAATGTTGTTTTGCCATATAAATTATTTCTCACTTAGGCCGTAGGAGTATAAAAATAGTTAACCTCATATTCTTAGACCTACCAACAAAAAAAAAATCATAAAAATCGGTCAAGCCGTTAAATATAAATACTGCTATGGTAGATAATAATCATAGCTTTGAAGCTGTGAGGTAAGTACAAAGTTTTTTTAGTTAGTACCTGAAAATTCGATAACATCATTCGTGTTTGGTAATTCTTATCATACAGATTGAATGGCGAAACCGTTAGGTACTATTGTGTATTCCGTGGCGAAACCCAATCGAGATTCGAATCTAAACGTATCCAACAACTTATCTATATACGAAGAAAAATTTGTATCTACTAACCCCTGCAATAATAAAATAAGCACTAAACATAAGGTTCATTCTGAAATAATAACCATATCTGGGTGACCGCTTCGCTCGGTAGTTTAACTAGGTACTGGCCAATAGATGGCAGCAGGAGTCATATTTTTAGTTTTTTTTAATAAATTCGACATTTTCGAAAAATGAATCCTAGATAGATCGATTTATCGCCCCCAAACCCCCCTGTATACTAAATTTCATGAAAATCGTTCGAGCCGTTTCCGAGATCCAGATTATATATAAATATATATAAAGGTATAGGATTAAAACGATACTCAAATAAAATGATGATTATTATAAATTATTCAGCAGTCGTAAAGTTATTTAGAATTCCACGCCTGGAAGCATCAACGATATAATTTTGTTTACATTTAATTTTATTTCATTACCTACTTAGCACCCTCTCCCCTAATATTCCACTTCGCGTGAAGGAAGTAATCAAAGAGACCGCCTGTCACACTGGCACGTAACAAATTAACAGAATTCATAAGCCGAGAACAATGGTGTTCAGTGAGAGATTAGACGAAATTACTAAAGTGATAAGAAGTAAAGGTTTTAATTTTAATCCACTGCCTGGCTTTCAGTTTGCTTATGTAGCTATTCCTCAACAATATTTGCAAAAACTTTCCTTTGCATAATATTTTTACTGAGTATAGTTACTTTTTCTTTATTTCTTATAACATAAAATTCTGTAATAAATGACAATAAATGAAATTTATTTGTGTTTCTTCGGCAGGTCTGGCAAGGCACTTAAACAAATTTTCATACCCCTAAGTAAGAAATAATTTATAAATGTTAAATAACGTTTGCCGGGACATCTAGTCTGTATTGTTAAAAATTGGCATATTATAATTGCTATAATTCATTGCTTAACAGGCTATTCGGTCAATAAGCTCAATGTAAAGGTCTCAACTAAAATGTGTGGTCTCAACAAACATGAAAATAATAATAAACAATGGAAACTATCACAAACTATTTTGGAACAAGTTTGCCCTGAAAATGACTATCTATTCTAATTTTAAAGGTGCCTAGATACCGGCCATTTTGTATCGTATTCCATGCACTTAGACAAAGTAGTAAGTATCTACTCGTAGTAATAAAGATTCTGACAAAATATATATTTTCACAAGATTTTATTAGCCCCAATGTGAATCGGCTCAACTCATGTGTCTGTCTACGAAATTTTTTCTCTATTTGAAGGCATAAATCAAAATCTTTCCTAACCAAATAATTCAGTTCTCAAGATGGCTAAAGCTATCATATCAATAATTATTAATTATGATGTTAATATTTTAAATTAATAATTAGCGTCGCAATTAACATCAATATCAATGATTCTGTTAACTGTTTGTATTTTGTAATTTCATATGAAAACGGCGTATCTTGTTACAAATTTAATGCAATTACATACTTAATTAAACGGGAAATGGTGAACGCAGTTTGTATTAACACGGATTCATTACTTGTATTTTGTTACAAATTTTATGTTAAAACTGAAATTGCCTTGTGTCGAAAAACAGGTCAATAAAATTATACCAATATTATATAATGCGCACAAAAATATAAATTTAATAGAAAAATTCTCGCATTTGTAATTATAGGTCTAACTAGCTGTTGCCCGCGGCTCCGCCCGCGTGAATTACGATTTTTTTTACATATACCGTAGAATTCCTTGATTTTCGCGGGATTCTGGTGTGATGTTGTACAGAAACCTGTTCTTACTTCGCACAGGTTATCTTGTGGTGATTTTGAAAACTCCTTTTTTTAATAAAAAAATATAAAGTTCCATTAATACGTAGTTAAAAGATCAAAAGGACGATTTTAACTCATTGTGATTTTTATTCTGAAACCACGAAATATGTCAAAAATTATTAAATCATGTGAAAAGTTGTACTGGTGGTAGAAATCTTCTTTCAGAGTTCGGCCGGGTAGGTACCACTGGGATAAAATACTCTATCTACTAACAATATTCCCCAGCCCAACATAAGAGTCTGTTAAAAATCTTTGCTTCAACTCAATACAATCCCAAGTATCAGAATGGGCAATGGCTATATATTTCTTTACGTATAAAAAGACCTATGACGGTCAATCGGTTAGGACCAGTTAAGACCTGAGAGTTAAAAATATTTGTGAACCACTTTCCATGTTGCGGATGATAAAAAAAGCCTTGGCACTCTGGGAATGTCCACAAAAGTGAAAACTTTAAGTCTCAACAGTGCCATCTTAATATAAAGTCAAGGAACAGTACATAACATTACATGACAATTAATTATTATTAACAAAAATTCGGTAGTACATATCTCCAAGTTGTACATTCAAGTTCCACATAATTTGTAGAGATGGCGCGATACGGTATAACGTGGTGATAAATTCATGATTTTTGTTCACCCTAAAGTGAAAAATCTTAAACCATACAAAATATTCTGCTAAGCATATTTATTTACGGCTGTAAGGGTACTCCAGTCTGACTTGAGCCCTTACGTCCTAGCCCTAGGTGCTTGTCCATTCCGAGTTTCAATTCACCTACTTGAACTCATCGATAAAGGTTCTGATGTCTGTAATTTCTGAACTACAAAAGTGATGATGATAAAATTTATACGGAATAATCTATAAAGAACCTCCTTTCTAACAAAAAAAGAATGAATGAAATCGGACAGCGGGTTAATGAATTATAACTAAATACACATTTTGACTTTGATGCCGTTTTCCAGGTAAACCATGATGAATTCCGGGACAAAAAGTATCCTATGTCCTACCTCGGAGTATGAACTATAATGATGTCAAGTTTCATTTAAATCCATCCAGCGGATTAGCCGTGATGCGCGGTCGTGAAACAGACAGACAGACAGACAGACAGACAGACAGACAGACAGACAGACAGACAGACAGACAAAAATGAAACAAATTACAGTTTTGGCTTCAGTATCGACTAAATAGTGTCCTCCAACAAATTTTTTCAAAATATCTTCAATGTACAGAATTCGACCCTTTACAGTTTTATTATAAGTATAAGATAAGATAAGAGGATGTTAACTAGGAAAAATCATTTATATGGCAAAACAGCGTTTGCCGGGTCAGCTAATAAACTATAACAAAACGTGGAACACTTATCCATCCAGTATTTATCAAGTAGAAACTTGAACTTTATATTTCTAAAGCGTTAGTGGTTCAAGATGCAGAATTGATGAGTAACTTGGCTAAGATTGCTGTTCTGTGACCCGACAGAGTCAGTTTAGACTTAGGTATGTTCTCAACCTTTGTTTTTATTACATTACAAATATAACTATAGTTGTTTCGTTTAGATTCTTTATAGGGTTCCATACCAAAATGGTAAAAATGGAACCCTTATGGTGAGACTTGCTCCGTCCGTCCGTCCGTCCGTCACACTCGATTATTTCAGTAACTATTCAAGCTATCGACTTGAATTTTAGAATAGGTATAGGTAATAGTGACCCGACGTCATAACAATCGTAAAAATTTGAAAATTGTTTTTATTTTTATTTAAAAAAAGGGGAAAACCGGGTCGACAAAATTTCAAAATGTGATAACAATATTGAATGGGGTATCATATATGAAAAAAGGGCGTTACTTGTGTATTCTAAAACTAATTTTTATTTATTTTTATGCCTGATAGTTTTTGATTTATTGGGCAAACTTTCGAAAAAAATACCGTCCCCCCCCCCCCTTATCTCCGAAGTTTACCAATCGAAAAATCTGAAATAATTATGATCAATAGAAGTTAACGTATAATTTTAAGGAAAAATAAAATCAACTCGCTGACTAATTTACTTTTTTTGATAATAACAAAAATCCGCCAAAAACAATGTTACGATTGCGGTTTGCCAACAAAAGTACCTACATGTAAGTGATTCTTTCAATGTTTTACTTCTTTTATGGTATGGAACCCTCGGTGCGCGAGTCGGACTCGCACTTGGCCGGTTTTTTTTACTCTATAAGTCGGTATGTTTTGAATGGGCTCTTTTTCGTATTAAAGTTGCATGATCCAGAGTCATAAATAGCAATGAAACACGACCATCCATTACCATCGTGAACCAGCTGGCAACATGTTTAACAAATAATGATCATTCAGGCACACGGGCGACGAATATTCGGGCGCATAAATCTTTTTTCTTTTGCGTTTAGGCTGTTTATCCACCAAAATTGTGTTTTTTTTTTACTTAAGTAAATTATTCCTGGTTCCGTAAACAACAATTTGACCTGTTAGGTAGCGATATGGTACGTAAAGGTATTGCAAATTAAAATGAAAATTTTTATTTTTCACATAGGCTTAGATAATAATATAAGCTCTTATGAAACATCAAAACTCTACCGCAGTATAATTAATAGACTACCCATCAAATGGACTGTACAGTAACTAGTGAAAAAAAAGCCATTTTTTTATTTACTTTTGGAACCAACGTAACATCACCTTTTAGTTAAGCTTTATTTAGAGCTGGTAGAACAATGTAGCAATATGTGGCAAGGTGTACCATTTAAAGTAAGCTTCAAGCCGCTTACCAATATTATATATGTATAGATTATAAATGTTTTTTGTTATAAAAGCCAAATCGCTGTAAACTCTCACAGAAAAATAGTTTACTGAACTTTAGAACACAATATGTTTATATCATCTACTCGTAGCTTAGCTCCGTCATATCCCTTAGAAACCCAATATTTTTATGGTAGTGAAGATTAACTTTACAAATTGTATTCATAATTTAACGAAAGACGAAGCTCTTACTGGTTTCAAGACGAAGCAAGATTTTGACAACATAAGCTAGGATTTTAAACATGACATATTAATAGCTTCGCATTGCCGCATCGCGTAGCTAAATTTCTCGGTGATACATCCTTTAACGTCTTCAACTTTGCAAATCGCATTCATAATTCACAGAAAGACGTAGCCGATCGGCCTCAAGGCGGCACGCTACGCCACATAAATTCATAATCCCCGTATTTATGTTGCGATGACATATTGTGTTTGAGAGCTTGGCCCGGAGGATGTGTAATTTGTTTGTATTGTGTCTCAAGGGATCGGGAGAAGTGTCAGTTGCAGATGAACATATTTATTCCGCTAAAGATCATGCTTATATTTTTCATGGTGTCATGTCAGCAAATCTGTTTATGAGACTTTTTCAGAACTGACTTTTGAGGCAGCTTGAGGGGGGTGTGGAAATATATAAAAAAATTTTCGAGAGAAATGTCTGGTAGATCAGCTAGGTACAGTGCGACAAGGCTATCTTGGCGCGTGGCCAAAATCGGTACTAACGCCGCTATCTTGTGCTACTGATTGATAGTTCGCTCTTGCGGTATATCGCTATTGTATGTTGAGTTGTTTTTCCTTACTTATAACTAATTAAAACTTTATAAATTAAACTTTATTTTTTGGATGCCTTTGTTCTATAACAGCGCCCTCCGGTCAATGTCATTCAAGTGCCAAAAAAACATTGTCGGACTGTACGCATTATAATTTAGTCGTTGACTGATGTTTCATGGTAAGTGAAGATGCAATCAAACATGGTATCGGATTATCTTGGAAGAGGTAAAAAACCAATAACGGTTGCTACAAAGCATCACAACGATATGATAAATTGTTTGGCGGTAGGTACGTTTTACCTGCGTAACTATTCTGTAACTCGGTGCCTATCAAAGTATGATAGCTAAAACAGAAAAAAATAGCTTTATTTTCCATCTAGCGAACTAGGTATCAATCATTCCTAGTGAAATACATTGTTATTTCCATAATCTAGGTTAGTAGTTTGCTT
This sequence comes from Coenonympha glycerion, assembly GCA_963855885.1. Lineage (NCBI taxonomy): Eukaryota > Metazoa > Arthropoda > Insecta > Lepidoptera > Nymphalidae > Coenonympha > Coenonympha glycerion. The sequence goes on from OY979646.1 coordinate 3,017,945, forward strand.
AGTTTTTAATTTGACTTTGTTTAGTGAACGAAATGATAGCTACTGGCATATATTTTTTATCCGTTGAAGGTTTGCTATGAATAAAAAATCATTTTCGTAGCAAACCTTAATAGGATAAAGATGCCAGTAGCTAACATTACTTGGTAGGCACTGAGTTACAGAATACTTGTGCTGCTAGGGTAGTAAATAGAAGCCAGCCGCTACCAAAGCCACTCTCCGAACTAGCTCAGAGATTATAAAAATTAAAGCTATTGGCCAGTGTATACAATTGAAGGCGGGGGAGCTAAAAAAGTATTTTCGTAGCAAACCTTAATAGGATAAAGATGCCAGTGGCTAACATTTCTTGGTAGGCACTGAATTACAGAATACGTGTGCTGCTAGGGTAGTATATACATAGAAGCCAGCCGCTACCAAAGCCTCTCTCTGAACTCGCCCAGAGATTATAAATATTAAAGCTATTGGCCAGTGTATAGAATTGAAGCCGGGGACCTTCGCTTAAATCAAAAAGACGTACCAGGTGCGTCAAGGGACCTCGTAAAATATATTTAACGGATTAATTATTTATTTATAAAATTCTATGGCACTGGAAGTCTGTCCACCTGTTTTTCATACACAGAAAAGGGGAGTATAAAAATATGGAATGAATGAAAAAAAGCCCGCATTTCGAATCATTAATTAATACTAATTAATTTTTCTTACGGACCCCGCTTAAACAATTTCAAATTTCATTTTTGATTTACCGTTTTCAGGTAGCTACCGGATGTTCATTTTCGGTCCGAAATATTAATTATCTCGTTGAAAGACGAAATTCGTTCCCTTTTTGTGTAGTGATTTATTATGCTAATCTTTTATTTCATAGTGTTCCGTAATACAGGGCCGCTGATTACAAAACAGTGCAAAAAATAAGGGAAAATATGAGGAAAACGGTCGGGCCGTTTTTCGTAAAGCGTACCGTGAAGGGGTAATAAATTACAAGGGTTTTCACGCACACGTAGGCAGGAACTATCGCTAGAGCACACTAGTGTAACGCATCTGTCAGCCGCACGTCTAAAAAAGAGCGAGGCTTTTTACATAACGTAATAAGGCAAGGGAAGTACAATAAATAAATTGTGCGTACTTACATAACACTGTTTTACACCTTGAAAAAGCACATGGATTTTATAAAATTGAATGTGTTTGGTTTCTACACATCTGTCAAATGTTAAAAACCATGTTTTTTTTTTAATTTAAAAAAATCGTGAAGTACCTCACGTACAGTGAGGGTCAAAAGTCGATAAAGAATTTGCAAAAAAGATCCCTTGCATGCATGTATTACACGAAAATATTTTGAACTCATGGGTTGACATCGCTTACAGTTTATGTGCATCGTTTTAGCCTTTACGCTAGGTATGCACTTTTGACTTCGATTTTACCGCACTGAATTACACTTACTACCTCAGTTAATTAGGTACGTAATCGTGACGGGTTTTAAGTAGTACTTATATTTTGATTAGCAGATATTTTGATGAACATTTGCTGCGTAAAAAAATGTTCAAAATATGCCAATACTTTTAAACCTGTTTAATTAGCATGGTTTAATGTATTTTTTTTTTTTATATTAATAGTTTCCAATTCCGCAGGTTCACAAAATAAGCGACATAACAAAAGCTATCTTGATAAGAGTAAAATCAGCAATGTTTTTGACGAAAAAAAAATACTTAACAGAATCTTTACTAATTATACCTTTTTAAAAAAACTTTTGTACCGAATTTTTAAGTACACACAGTACCTAAAATGCAATCTACACCTCTGATTGCATAATTACAGCAGCAGCCAAAATGAATGGCGGTGACCCATTTGGCTCGTTCAGTATTCGGATCTATTAGTGCAAAAAGTTCATTACCTTTTCGGACTGTGATAAGTAAGTATTTACTATGTATTTACTGGTAAACATTACTACACAGTCCGACAAGGCTCCCTTGGCACTTGAATGACATTGTCAGGAGGGATTGTCGTTGTTATGGAACAAAGCAGAAAATAAAATCTCCTCAATTTTAGTTAAATTTTAGTTTTATTTTAATGGCAAAAACAACACATGATCATACAATAGCGATATACCGACAGAGCGAACTTCAAACAGTATCACAAGATAGCGGCGTTAGTTCCGATTTTGGCCACGCGCCAAAATAGTCTTATTGCACCGTATACAGTATGACTTTAATTATGCCCTCATTTTTAAAACAAAGTTTCTTTTCGACCGGCATCACGCTTAGCGAAAGAAAACGGATTTTTACGTGACGAAAATCTCGTCACGAAGAAAATCTACGAAAATCTTCAAAAATCTAGAATGAAAGTTTCTCTTACTAGTCGCGCATTAGGCACGCATGCAATCACGTATATAGATTAGGTATTGAACTCGTTAGCTCGAGATAACTTAATACAGCGCCATCTACCTATCGAGCGATGGGTGAAATCACACATGAAGTGGAATTTTGCTTTAGAAGTTTTTTCAAACTATAATAATTATAATTTATCGTGGCTGATATGGTGGGACCCATAAACTCACCGGAAAATCTTCGACCGTCTTCCCCGTATTCCTCACGTAGACTTTAACAAGGACTTCTCTGGCTTCTTCGTACCTCTGCTGGGTGATGTAGTACTTTGGGCTCTCGGGCAGAAAACAGTACATGACGGTCGCTAGGAGTGACCACAGTGACATGACCAACAAGTAGTAGTTCCAACTGTGGAGGTCTGTGAAGAAATAAACCTGTTGTGAGTCGTTGGAAACTTATTGTTCATCTCAATACAAATGTGCACTTATAGATACAGTTGTATAAAATAAATTATTAACGACTTAATAGCGTGCAACTTCACAATTTTTATAAAAAATATCTTTCTTAGTGCAGGTTGCGTTAGAACCCTCATTAACTTAGTTTTAAGTTAACTAGTAGTTGTTGCCAAACACATAATCACAAATATTGTACTGAGCTTTCATTTATTGCCTATCACTTAGGCCTATGTGAAATAGAGATATTTTGAATTTTTCCTGAGTGAATATATTTCTAAAGTTTCTTTGCGTAAAAAAGTATATATTTTGTAAGTATAACGTTATTTTTCCACACCAATATTGTTTTGATTGCAAAAGTTATCACGTAAGGTAATTCAAAAGTTTAGGAAAGAAGTATAGTAGTAGAAGTAGGTAACATTAATTATTTTAAAACCACTTTTCGTAACAGCATTGCAGCTAAAGCTAAGCGGTTTTCTAATTTAATACTAGTTAACTATTTACCTACCATTCGGTAGGTTAGACAAGATGGGGTCTAAAACCAGAGGGGAATACGCAAACCTGAATCCATTTAGAATTTAGATAAACTAGTTTCCTGTATTTGCACTCCTAACGGAAATTGGCCGTGAGACCTTGGTAAATATGCCAGAACGATTAATGTCTCATTCGTTCGTTCGTTCCATTTAAGAGGTGTAAAAGTAATGAAAAATCGCATACCAGTTTATGCATCCGTTGAGCTAAGTTTGTGGATTATAGCAAAACAAATTAATCAGTCCTGATAATTATGGATTTCCGCAAAATAACGCCTGCTTCCATTCAATAAGTTTGTGGACCCAACGTTCATTGGTTCAACGAGCAATTTACCCCACTCATTGCCACTTCGTCTTCATAACATATTGAAGAACATTGTTGACTACAAATCAACCGCAGATCTCATTTCTGATCGCATACAGATACACTCAGCATAGCTCTCTCCAATGCTCTCCAGTTACTCAACTCTAAGGTTTATTACAAGGCCCTGTTATAAAAATTACAAGAGTTTCAGTTCTTACCAATAACGCCCTTGAAATAAGAATTGTTCCACTCCTGTGTCAGTATAGCCCAGGATATCAATGCGGTTACGACTTGAGCCACTGACGAGAACGAAGACTGCAGCAGCATTATACGGTCCCTGATGTCGTTGTGGCAAAACTCCGCCGTCAACGCTATAAGAGATGAGAACGATGTTGCAAATCTGGAAACAAGATACATTATCGTCAGAGGTGTTAGCACAGGTTTTGTACGAATTTCGAGTCGACTCGTGTCGCACAAACGAATCGAGTTCCTCCATACATTTACAGCTACGTCCATCTATCATGACAGAATTTATATTTGCAACTTTTTTGTGATAATATTATAAGGTTTCTTTTTACAATTGAGAGGTCCGAAGGGCAGAAATGATGAGGTCTAGGATGGAGCGCGCTTGCCTAGAAAATGCCTATTCACTCTTCTCTTGAAGGCAACCAGATATGTACTTGGCTGGGAACACGGAAGCTGGAAGGATATTCCACACCTTAGCGGTTCGTACCAGAGACGTGGAAGAAAAACGTTATTATTAATAACGTGCAAGTCTGTGCAATTGAAAAAACATCTCGTTCGAAGCAACTGAAAAGTTAGGTAAATTACTTACAAAGATTTAACTCAATTTATAATCATCGATTTGCAAGATATAAATTAAGGCGCCATACTCATTGATTACGCACCGCGCCTGTGCCAATGAATCAGCGGGCAACTGCCGGGCCCATCAGAGCAGGCCAGCGGATTCCCACAGGCAGCGGCGGGGTGGGTCGAAAAGGACCCACCAAAAAAAGAAGAAATGGGCGATTTGCACTGGGTTTTATCCCGCGGCACAGAACGACTTACTACTAGGTACTTACCGGCGCAGGAGACAGCACGCACGTGGAATCCGGGGAGTGTGTTCGTGTATGATGGAATGTGGTGTGTGGTGCCTGCTGTGTTAAATGCAAAGGAACACACTCGCCCTCCTTTGAGGGGTCTTTCGCGGCGGCGGCACTAGATCACGAGTAGCGAGTCCGCGGCGGCGTGGTATCCAGATGGCGCGGGAGCACAAGGAACAGTGTTCCGGATAGTCAAATGGGCCCGCGGCGTTCGAACGAACCGGCGGACAACACGGCACACGAAGGAGCGCAATAAATCGGGCTCGTAAAACTAAACGACACGGCGTGGCCGGCAAACTTCACGCGGGCAACGCGGGCCTTGGGTATTGACCGTTTCAGTGGGCTTCTAGAACCGGACTCTTAGGCGACCGCGGACGGCAAGGGACGGCGTGGCCGGCAAACAGCACGCGGGCTACGCGGCACAAATGGTACGCGATAAATAGCTCCTCATAAATAATAAGACGGCACTAGGCGGCGTGGCAGGCGATTTCACGCGGGCGACGCGGCAACTAACAGTCGACCGACTCCGTCGGGGTTTTTACAAGAACTCCCAAACGGCGAGCGACCGCCGGGCGACGCGGCGTGGGCGGCGGTTCGCTAAGCGCGGGAGTGGACATTGAGTCCCGTCTCGCGCGACCAGTAGACCTTACGCTAATATACTTAAAGACGATTCGCGCAGCAAAAAAGCTCCGCCGCACGGACCTGTTAACGAATGTACACTCGAACTGCGTACACGGGGGGCTACCGCGCTGCCCCCGGAGCCGCGCGCCCCATCTCCCTCTCCAGCCGCAGGCGGGAGCGAGAAAGCGGCGTTTGGCCAATCTTAGCCAAAACAATCCCCCCGCCCGTGGGCCCAAGGATTTGGGGTCCACTAACCAATGGGCAAGCGGGATAAGGAAGAGACGGCTCGCTGCAAAACCGAATCTCCGACCATTACCTCGGCAACTCTGGGAACCCCATCGGATCCATATATCAATTTAAGAATGCGTCCACGACGCCAACATAAAGGCAACAAATTAGACTCCTTAACTAGGACAAGATCACCAACCTTAGGTGGGTCGGTCTTGTCTGACCACTTAACGCGCTGCTGCAAGAGATGCAAATATTCTAAATACCAACGATGCCAGAAATTTTGGGTCATCTGCTGTAGCAATTCGAAGCGAGACAACCGTGAGACCTTCACGTCCCTGAAGGGGTACTCGGGCAGGGCGTTAAGGGGTTCACCAATTAGGAAATGACCGGGGGTTAAAACTTCCAGGTCATTGGGATCGGACGATAAGGGGCAGAGTGGCCGAGAATTGAGGACAGCCTCAATCTTACAAAACACGGTAGCGAGCTCTTCAAAAGTCAAAATGGTTTCACCTATCACGCGTCGGAGATGCGTCTTTGAGACCTTAACGACGGCTTCAAAGATCCCGCCCCAGTGGGGACAAGCTGGCGGGTCAAAGGTCCAAGTTATCCCCATCTTGGACATTGCCGTGCCGACGCCTACCTTATTTTCATTCAAAAATTGGACGACTTCCTTCAAATACCTATCGGCACCCTTATAGTTGGTCCCACAATCCGATCGGATCAGGTGCGGATAACCTCGGCGTGAAACGAAGCGGCCTAGCGTGGCTACAAAGGCTTCGGTGCTGAGGGCACTCACCAGTTCTAAGTGTACGGCCTTGGTAGCCAGGCAAACAAAAACGCAAAGGTAGGCCTTGAGGGAACGAGCATTGCGGAGGCTGGAGCTCTTGACGAAGAACGGCCCCGCAAAATCCGTCCCGACCGCCGAGAAAGGGCGCGAGGCCACGACACGGTCGGTGGGGAGGTCCCCCATAATGGGCTGCATGGTGCTGGCCTTCAGGCGGTAGCACGGAATGCACTTAAAAATGACGCTTCGGATGGAGCGTCGTCCCGATAAAATCCAAAATTCGCGCTGCAATATGGCCGAAAGGGCGTTGCAGCCAGCGTGGGCATTTTTGACGTGGTAATGCGTCACCAACAATTTTACAAAAGCGCTATTGTTCGGAAGCAATAAGGGATGACGTGCCCCATAGGGTAAGTCAGAATTCCGGAGGCGTCCACCAACGCGTATCAATCCGGTGTCATCCAGGAAGAGGTTTAAGCGGGCGAGCGAGCCTTTCAAAGGTAAACCTCGCTTCAGTGTCTCAATAGCGGACTCAAAATGCTCCAGTTGAACCAAACGTATCCAAAAGGTCCGGGCCTCCTGTCTCTCCAGGGGCGACAAGACCGGGTTCGACATTTTGTCGCGCGGGTTCCGAGCGTTGTGGGTGAAGCGCTGAATCCAAGCCGTCACCCCAATCAATTTATCAAGGGAACTGTAGCGTTCCTGAAGATAGCTCAGCGGATTGGCTGGCTTATCTTCGACAACTCCGACTCGCAAGCCAGGTAACTCGTCGGGCTCGGCGAACCTACTCTGAGGCCAGGCGGACTCATTCCGAGTCAGCCAGTCAGGGCCCCACCAAAGAGAGTGGTTGACAAGGTCGGAAGCTTCACATCCGCGGGAAGCACAATCTGCAGGGTTCAGGTCCCCTGGCACATGTCTCCAGGTCAACGGGGTTTCCGAATTCTGGATTTGGGAAACCCGGTTGGCAACAAAGACTTCCAAGTTGTGGGGAGCGGCTCGCAACCAACAAAGGACAATTTCGCTGTCCGACCAGGCGTACACGTCCGTCAGGTCCACGATCGATAGGAGGGACGTACGCACATGGTTGAGAAGGCGCACCAAAAGAGCGGCTCCAGACAACTCCAATTTGGGTATCGTCAAGCGTGACCGAATTGGGGCCACTTTACTTTTCGCCAAGACAAGGTGGGTTGCGACCTCGCCGGTGTCACTGACAGTCCGCAAATAGACCACGGCTGCGTACCCTTTTTCGGACGCATCACAAAAGCCGTGGAGACTGGCGTGGCACCTTCCGGGCGGTAGGAAGCAACGAGGCATCGAAATCCGATTAACATTCGGGAGTGAGGCCACAAGGGAGAGCCACTCCTGTAATCTGAGACCCTAACCTCCCTGAGGCAGTCGACAAAAGTATGGTCTGACATACTGTCTGCTGTAGATCCAAAGTCTCAGGGGAGGTGGCTAGGTGGCAGCTAGGGTGGCGGACACCTAGTGCGACGCGCCTTCACCAGCGGGAGCCCACTGACGGGGGTACTCCGGCTGGGGCGCTGCTAGAGAGGGGGAGGGTACCCAACGTGGGGACCATCCAGCATAACCAACCCGGGGTCGCACCATGCGGCTAGCATCCGGGGCGTGGTAGGGAGCGCCTCGACCTAGCACGGGTGGATGGCGCTCCAGTTGCGTCCACACATGGAGGGGAGGCAAAAACCTAGACGGTTCGACGCTCATTTGAGCGGCCGTCAGACCCCCGTCATAAAAATGCGAGGGGGGTGTGACCCTCCCCTGGGGGGGTGTGACCCCCCCCTGGGGGGGTGAAGCCCCACCGCCCCTAGGGCGCTGGTAATCAGCAGGGGACCGTTCACCCATTTGGGGCCGCACCATGCGGCTAACGTCCGGCACCCGGTAGGAATCGCCTCGACCTATGGTGGGTGGATGGCGCTCCAGTCGCGGCCACTCGTGTAGTGGCGGCGAGAACCGACGCGGGACGACGCCCAATGGGGCGGACGCGATATCCCCGTCGTGATGACGCGAGGGGTATGTGACCATGCCGCGGGGGTGTGAAGCCCTCCTCCGGGGGGTGGAACCCCTACCTCCTCTAGGAGGTTGGTGGTCCACCGAAGAACGCCTAACGGGACTGGTCGGGTGGCCAGGACTAGCGCCCCCGCCCATGGGGGGTGCGCGATCGAGCGCCCCCGCCCATGGGGGGGGTGCGCGACCCAATGTCCTGGCGACCGGAACCACTCCGGTTAGCGCACAAAAGGGCCGAATGGGCACCGCCGCAATGTGGGCAGGGCCGCTGGCGCGGGCAGTCTCGTACGAGATGCTGGCCCAGGCAAGAGAAGCACCACTGGCGTGTCGACACGTATTCTCTCCGGGCCGCAACCGGTTTGGCCAGGAAGTGCGGACACGAGGAGACCTGGTGGCCGGGGTGCCGACAATAGGCACAGGGGGGGAGCTTCGTTGCCACGGCCCCGCTGTACTGTGACACCCGGCGACCTTCTCTGGCGTCGGCTCCACGGCCTCGCCGGTTGGGGCCGGTCCCCGCCGAAGGGCCAGTCCTTGCCCCACCCCCTCGGACATGCTCGGACCTCCCAGGGGCCACTCGAGGGCCGGTAACTCCGGAGTTATCGGCCTGGAGGCACTCCTGCTCCAAAAACTTCAGGAGGTCGGAGAAAGGGGGCAGATAGGTTGCACCGTCCCCTCCGAAGCGCTGCTCGAAGCGGAGCTTAAGCTCCGACGGCAGGCGGGAGAGCACTATGTGCAATAACAAGAAGGACCACTGGTCGACGGGGAGATCCAATCGACGGAGAGCGTTGGTGGCCACAATGCAAGGGTTTAGCAAGGCCTCTCTGAGGCCGGCCACCCCGGTGACGGCGGGCAAGGCGAGTAGCTGGGCTACATGTGCGTCGGCCAACCGGCGCACATTTTCGTAGCGCCTGGCCAGCAATTCCCGGGCCGTGGTGTAGCTCTCCTCCGAGAGGTCGAGGTGCCGCACCACGTCCAGGGCCTCGCCCTGTAGCGAGGACAGTAAGTATGTCAGCTTCTGGCTGGGGGACAGGTCCTTCCTGGCGTGGACCAGACTGTCGAACAACGCCAGGAAGCCCATCCACTCTTGAAGCTGCCCACCGAATTTGGGCAGCTCGATCGTGGGCAGTTTCCCTAGTAATGCCGGCTGTGTGGGCGGTCGGCTGGGGGAATCTCTAAAAGCGCCACTTCGACGCCTTTCATCAGCGGCGGTCCGGATCCCATGGGCGGCCTCCACCACCGAGTCCATCAGTTCGAAGAACTGGTCGTAATCGGCCTGAGCCGTCCTCAGTACCTCCTGTTCGGGACCGAGGGTGAGCAGGTCTTGGAAGGCCTGCTCCACAGAGGCCTGCCGAGTCCGCACCTGGTCCGCTCGGTGTAATAGGGCGGCGGATCTATCTTCGCGGCCTATCAAACCCGCGGCGGACGTCGCCCAGCGAAGCTCAGACTGTATCTGTACAGCTAGCTTTTTGATGTTCGCGGACATTCTAACAAATTAAATGTAAACAAAATGCAAAAATAAAGTAATAATAAATTGAAAAGGCGGCCGGCAAGTCGGCGGGCGGCGCGAGTGCAAGCAATAATAAAATTAAAGTAATAGTAAACAAGTCGTATCGCGGTCGCGGTCGTACCGTAGTCGCAATGAACAAAGCGGCGCGACCGTAGTAGATACGCGTGTTAAATTACGGCGAGCGGGCGGTACCGGCACGCAAGCAGAACAATAACAAATGTAACAAACAAATTATGATGTAATTAAACTTATAATTATAATAATCGGAACGCGGCCGAAACGCGGCGTTGACGCAGCGGAACTGGCGGCGATTGCGGAATTTCCGCTAACAGCGCGGCGAACGACACGGCGCGTGGCGGAAAGCGGGATTTATGCCAGCGGCGCAGAAAATGAACGGCGCGGCGGGCAAAACCAGCGCAAAACGCAAAGCGAGGTGTAGACAAACCACGCTCTGCTACCAAATGATTACGCACCGCGCCTGTGCCAATGAATCAGCGGGCAACTGCCGGGCCCATCAGAGCAGGCCAGCGGATTCCCACAGGCAGCGGCGGGGTGGGTCGAAAAGGACCCACCAAAAAAAGAAGAAATGGGCGATTTGCACTGGGTTTTATCCCGCGGCACAGAACGACTTACTACTAGGTACTTACCGGCGCAGGAGACAGCACGCACGTGGAATCCGGGGAGTGTGTTCGTGTATGATGGAATGTGGTGTGTGGTGCCTGCTGTGTTAAATGCAAAGGAACACACTCGCCCTCCTTTGAGGGGTCTTTCGCGGCGGCGGCACTAGATCACGAGTAGCGAGTCCGCGGCGGCGTGGTATCCAGATGGCGCGGGAGCACAAGGAACAGTGTTCCGGATAGTCAAATGGGCCCGCGGCGTTCGAACGAACCGGCGGACAACACGGCACACGAAGGAGCGCAATAAATCGGGCTCGTAAAACTAAACGACACGGCGTGGCCGGCAAACTTCACGCGGGCAACGCGGGCCTTGGGTATTGACCGTTTCAGTGGGCTTCTAGAACCGGACTCTTAGGCGACCGCGGACGGCAAGGGACGGCGTGGCCGGCAAACAGCACGCGGGCTACGCGGCACAAATGGTACGCGATAAATAGCTCCTCATAAATAATAAGACGGCACTAGGCGGCGTGGCAGGCGATTTCACGCGGGCGACGCGGCAACTAACAGTCGACCGACTCCGTCGGGGTTTTTACAAGAACTCCCAAACGGCGAGCGACCGCCGGGCGACGCGGCGTGGGCGGCGGTTCGCTAAGCGCGGGAGTGGACATTGAGTCCCGTCTCGCGCGACCAGTAGACCTTACGCTAATATACTTAAAGACGATTCGCGCAGCAAAAAAGCTCCGCCGCACGGACCTGTTAACGAATGTACACTCGAACTGCGTACACGGGGGGCTACCGCGCTGCCCCCGGAGCCGCGCGCCCCATCTCCCTCTCCAGCCGCAGGCGGGAGCGAGAAAGCGGCGTTTGGCCAATCTTAGCCAAAACACTCATCATTACTTTCATTGAGGAATAAACTTATCAATAAATAATAAAAAAATGTATAATAATTTAATTCATTAGGGTTCCATACCAAAATGTTAAAAATGGAACCCTTATAGTGAGACTTTCTCCGTCCGTCCGTCCGTCCGTCCGTCCGTCCGTCCGTCTGTCACACTCGATTATTTCAGTAACTATTCAAGCTATCAACTTGAAATTTAGAATAGTTATAGGTAATAGTGACCCGACGTCATAACAATCGTAAAAATTTGAAAATTGTTTTTATTTTTATTTAAAAAGGGGGAAAACCGGGTCGATAAAATTTCAAAATGAGATAACAATATTGAGTGGGGTATCATATGAAAGGGAGTTACTTGTGTATTCTAAAACTAATTTTTTTTTATTTTTATGCTTGATACTTTTTGATTTATTGAGCAAACTGTCGAAAAAAATACCGTCCCCCCCCCCCCCCCTTATCTCCGAAGTTTACCGATCGAAAAATCTGAAATAATTACGATCAATAGAAATTTACGTATATTTTACAGGAAAAATAAAATCAACTCGCTAACTTATATACTTTTTGTGATATTAACAATAAACCACCAAAAACAAAGTTACGTTTGCGGTTCGCCAACAAAAGTACCTACATATAAATTATACTCGTAAATTCATGAACAAAAGTGATTCTTTCAATGTTTTACTTCTTTTATGGTATGGAACCCTCGGTGCGCGAGTCCGACTCGCACTTGGCCGGTTTTTAATTACAGTTGTTTGTTTAGTAGTCCATTTAAGGTAAAAGTACGTAATTCCGACAGTGTCCCAGTACCCGATAACGAGTTAGATTTTTTATATTCATAGCTTTCTAGCAATAATAAATAAAAATTTGTGAATGGCAATACATTCTTGGTGATATTTTTTACAATTATAATGGCAACGTTGACCAAAAAGTGTAAAGGCGTCGTAACTGTGCAACAAACAAAGTGTGCTCTCCACAAAAATATAAAAAATTCAAAGTTCTACTGCTGAACTACGAGGCGACCCCGGAGGATTGGTTTGCTTGATACTCTGCTGCGTATAATGATACGGTAAGAGTTTTACTTTATTATAATATTTGAGTATATTATTTATCGATATATCTTAGTTTTTAAGGTGAATCGAATTGGAAAGTAAATATTTTTGCATGTTACATCTATTGGTACTGACAAATCCCTACTTGACCCAGTGCTCGACAAAATTTTAATATTTTTTGTCGGATATTGGTACACTTTAATTTGGTAGTAGTAGTTGTACCTAACCCGATATCGAATCTCTATTGCCTTGAAATAAGACTCATTTTCCCTTGAACTGCAGAATACACCCCGTCGGTTACTCCGTCGTATAGAAACAGTTGCACCTATGCTCGTCATAGCTCTTATTGCATTGAGTTAAGTCATATTTTTCTTTGACTCGACTTTAATTACCTTTAGGTACCTTGTTTGTTTTGTTACCTCGTGGATTTGATAGTTACATTGCATTAATTTTTTATTATTGTAAACTAAAATGGATAAGTATATCGGGCTCGTCGTTATTATCATAGTTAAACAATGAATATTTGTAGAAAATAATTATAAGGAATATATATAAGGAACGATTATTTCTTTTGTTTCTCAAATGTAGGTGAGTAAAACTGATGAATTTAGAAGGAAGTTGTTGTGTTTAGTATAGAAATCTAATGTCGGTTTACAGTCTTTTAATAGGAAAAATATTAAATTTGGAAAATTATTAAAAAAATATTAAATATTAAAAGAAAAATAAAAATATTGCAATAAATAATCTTTCGAAAAAATAAACAAAAATGGTCCTGAATATCAGCTGCTGCAAGGCAGTACGATATCCCGCGAATGACTTTACGTGAAAAACTACGTGGCTTCTCATCTGTTCTATGCTCCAAGGGACCACGAGGAAAACCATCAAAAATGGATTCCGCAAATGCGGTTTGTCACCATTTGATGCAAACGACGTTGATTATTCCAAGTTTGTAACAAGTCGGTCAAATAAAACAGCTAAACCGGACAATAATAACCAAATGCAACCACATGCTGCCAGTCATTTAAAATACTTCGAATCCCAAATAAGTCCCGAAATCCTCAAAGCTGTTTACGCCCGCAAAACACTACCTGGAAAGGGAATTAAACCTTAGAAGGCTTAGAAATTTTGATGTCAAAGATGCACGTCGCTCTGGTCACCCTATTACGGATAAAATGGATGTCATTTTTGAAAAAGTTGAGCAAGATCGGCATATCAGTAGTTACGACGTAGCTGAAGAACTGGGAATTGACCACAAAACAGTTTTGGCGCATTTGAAAAAAACTGGGTACACAAAAAAGCTAGATATTTGGGTACCTCACGAGCTCACTGAAAGAAACCTAATGAACCGTGTACTCATTTGTGATTCTTTCTTACGACGCAAAGAAACTGAACCATTTTTGAAGAAGCTGATAACTGGTGATGAAAAGTGGATCACGTACGACAAGAATGTGCGAAAAAGGTCGTGATCAAAGGCTGGTCAGGCTTCACAGACTGTGGCGAAACCAGGGATAACTCGCAATAAGGTGATGCTGTGTGTGTGTGGTGGGATTGGAAGGGCATTATTCATAATGAGCTGTTATCACCAGGCAGGATCATCGATTCTGAACTCTACTGTGAACAACTGATGAGATTAAAGCTATAAGTTGAGAGAAAGCGGCCGGAATTAATTAACAGAAGGGGTGTGGTTTTTCATCATGATAACGCTAGACCTCACACATCTTTAGCCACTCAGCAAAAATTAAGAGAGTTTGGCTGGGAGGTGTTAATGCATCCGTCGTATAGTCCTAAGCTTGCACCTTCAGATTTCCACCTGTTTCTGTCTCTTCAGAATTCTTTAGGCAGTGTCAGTTTAACATCACTACATGACTGCCAAAACCACTTGTTGCGGTATTTCGATCAGAAGGCCCAAAATTTCTATAGCAATGGAGTCATGTCCCTACCTACAAGATGGCAAAAAGTTATCGAACAAAATGGTAACTACATACTTTAGTTAAATGTAAAACTACACTAAAAATGTTTTGAATTTTCTTAAAAAATGCGAAGAAACTTTTTCCCCAACCTATTATTACGTATTATGGGCAATGCAAATTTGTAATATTTTATAATTCCACCTTAGATGTTGGAAAAGGTAAGACGTATTTGTAACTTTTTAAAGAATTTTGATCTCATTTTATTCTGCCAAAACTTTGAATTTAATTAAAAACTCAGAAAGTAGCTGAAGTAAGCTGATTGTGAAGTATTTGAAACTTGTGAATTACAAACTACTAATAAAACATTTTTCAAATGTTGCTCGTTTTATTTCATAAATGTAGAATATATTGCCAATTTATTTTTTAGTTCATTTCAATTTATTTAAATTATCCTTTCCTTAAATAATTAGCATAAGCTCTATTTTCAATGCTCTTAATAATCTCGCAGAAATGCTACATTGATTTTACGTGAACTTTAATGTCGAGCAATAGAGTTCAATTTCGCGCTAAAAAATGTCGGATTTTGGGACCAAAATCCGATTACTAGTACAAAGTTATCGGATACTGGTACAATTCGACCTTTTTTTATATTTTGTTGAATTATTGTGTATTATCGTTAATATTAATGTGAAAACATCATTACACAAAAACTAGAATAAATTCTTTATCTATTTCTGCCAATTTCGTTCCTATAAGATTGGTAGTTTAAGCATAATCGTCCTGCAAAGTCAGCGAAGTTCTAAACTTATCGGATATTGGGCCGTTTACCTTATGCCATAAAGGCTCTGCGCTCGTGCTAAGTCAACCGTGTATACAATCCACTTAATTATAGTCGGGCCTTCTAAAGCTAAACACATCAAGCCATGTTTCAAAGTCTGAACAGCGCAGCTTAAATGTTGTCTAAAACAGTCTTCGCTTGCGGTCAAGTTGGCACTCAGCACCGGATTAATAAAGCTCGTTCGCTAAACTCAAATTGCTTATTGCTAACAACAATTTTCCAGAATTAAGTGGATGTTAGCATGAATTTCAAATGGATCTATATTTTCAAAATTCAAAATATCTTTATTTCACATAGGCCTAACGTACAGGCTCTTGTAAGACGTCAATATGATAGTTGTCGCGTATGGTGATAACCACAAGTCGACTTAAAACTAAGTTTACGAGGGTTCCAACGCGCCCTGCCCACAACAAGCTCAGACGGGTTTCGTTTTCTGTTATCACCACTTCACAATGGTTCTTAAAAACTAATTGAGCTATTATAATTACAGCAGTTCATTCACTCCCAAGGA
Organism: Coenonympha glycerion; assembly: GCA_963855885.1. Lineage (NCBI taxonomy): Eukaryota > Metazoa > Arthropoda > Insecta > Lepidoptera > Nymphalidae > Coenonympha > Coenonympha glycerion. Next base: position 3,033,628 of record OY979646.1, read on the forward strand.
TTTGATTCATGTAAATAATCGTTAATACTATAATAGTAAGCCTTATTAATGAGCTTTCGTTTTATATTTTAAGCAATGAGACTCGAGGTAGGTATTATTCAAAAAACCCCACACCCGGGTAAAACTGGGCATGACAGATAGGTACTTACAGCATTCCTTCGAAAAATTTCGCAGTAACCAACACTGAATAGTTTTGACTGGTGGCGCTAATTGCTGTAAATATGAACAGGCCTCCGAAACCCAACAGCAAGAAATATTTACGACCGAACGTGTCTGTCAGGAACCCAGCTACTACTGACACTAATATCATACCTGGAAACAGAAAGATAAAACAAGGAATAAAATCAGTATGTAACCCAAATCCAATTTCAATTCGAACCGTTGTGTAAGATAGGTAATACAACATTTTAACGAAAAAGAGCCACTACAACTGTCATGAACACAGACTTGTATACTAAAGACAGGGCGAACAGCGCGAAAAAATGTCGCCAGTTTATGGGTGTCATTAGTACCAACAGTATAAGGCCACGCGGTAGTTCTGGCAGCGGCGGCTGCGGGTATTTTGACAGATGACGCTACTGTTTGCTTGTATGAAGAAGGTTTACGTGAAATGTTCAGATCGGCCTATCTTCACTATTTTTTATCTATTGTCATGGAACAATACTCTTGAAGTAATAAAAAAAGAATCATCGAAATTGTTTGGCGTTAACTTATATGATTTTCTCATGGATGCCCGCTGATTGGCAGAATCTGTTGTTTTCATTTATTCCAGCTAATCAGGTGGCTGAATTTGTTTTAAACTATTAGCAATGAATGAAAACGTTTTTCTCACGCAATCGCCTATTGTATACTTATCCTATTTGAATACATAAAATCATTGTACGTGACGAAATATGAATTCACGTCTCCCAGTTATCGCGGCTGGGTGTTCTACTTAGGTTTTATTAAAATAAGCTGGAATATTGGAAAAATAAAATCACTTCGAGCTGCCAAAGTAATTATTTTGTTGACCGTACCAGGCTATCAATTCCTAGTACATAAAATTCTATTTCTAATTCAAATTTTTTGTTACAGGTAATAATTGAATAACTGCATAACGCTGTCATAAGGAACAATTTCGTCAGATTATTCAATCAAGATAATGAGGCTAAGTATATGACCTTGTTGTATTCAAAATATGGTAAACAATACAATACGATACTATATTATCATTTATTGTAGTTTCCACACACATTTCGAATTTAAAACGTTAGCGAGTGTAGAAAGAGAATCGATAAGTAACGTGGATGCAGGTTAATGCCAATAGACGCTCTGTTGTCACATATAAATTTTAAAATTTCGAGATAAACAATATATTATCCAAATGAAAAGAACTTACCAAGGAAAGGCATAGCATTCAAGACCCCTTTTTCTACGAGATTCATGTTGAGATCGCATTCAGCTACTGGCAGTATATAGGGTGTGCTGTTAGACACCACAATGCCGGCCACGCAGCCGAAGAAAGACGTGCACAATAGCTGAATGTGGAAGAGACCGAAACCACACTCTTTCAGAGCTAGGTTCACCTCTTGCATAGCGGTCGGCGCTTTGTGGTGATCATCGTTGTCTGCAAATAAGACAGTATTCTATTTAATTCCAACACATCACAGGTACAATTTTATTTTGCGAAAATTCGTTTTTTAATAATAAGAATTCGAGTTTGTCAACAACTTCTTGTAAATCTTGTAAGTTTCTCAATACTGGAGCGTGTTCTTTGTATTATAAACCAATTTAATTGTATTATTTAGTTACAAGTTAGTTCGTAAATTAATGGATGCGTACCGCAAAGAAATTTTACGGACACAATTTACTATCTGCAGGCAATAGGGTGAAAAATCTGCGAAGGATAGTAAGCCATTAGTAAGGAGGAAAGCTAACTGCCACCATGACGAGAGAAGTACAAAAAAACAAGTAATCTCAATCTATTAGAGCGATCGCGCTGTTCCGGATCCTAATGATGCAATTTCTCTAAGTTTCTCTTAACGTCTGTAATGATTGCCGTTTTGCCTTTGCAAGGATTCTTTGCCCTCTATACGAGGCCTTCTGATCAATTGCTAAATTGGGAAATTAGGAATTATCCATCCATCTATCTATCTTAGTCTAAACCTTTGTATCTTTATGCACTTGTTTATTTATGTAATTTATTGCAATAATGGTGGGTACCTGTTTTAAGTAGAATTTGGCCATATTTTGGGACTCTATCTTAGTTTCAATTAGTAATGTTTTTTGGCAAAGAAATCGTGTATTTACCGAGAATGTAACTGAATACGCACCGCGCCTGTGCACAATGAATCAGCGGGCAACTGCCGGGCCCATCAGAGCAGGCCAGCGGATTCCCACAGGCAGCGGTGGGGTGGGTCAAAAGGACCCACCAAAAAAAATTTTATGGGGCGATTTGCACTGGGTTTTATCCCGCGGCACAGAACGACTTACTACTAGGTACTTACCGGCGCAGGAGACAGCAAGCACGTGGTATCCGGGGAGTGAGTTCGTGTATGATGGAATGTGGTGTGTGATGCCTGCTGTGTTAAATGCAAAGGAACACACTCGCCCTTCTTTGAGGGGTCTTTCGCGGCGGCGGCACTAATTCGCGGGTAGCGAGTCCGGCGGCGGCGAGAAGGCGCGGGAGCACAAGGAACAGTGTTCCGGACAGTCAAATGGGCCCGCAGCCTTAGAAGGACGCGGCGAGCCAAGGAGCGCAAAATTAGGGCTCCTAAACTAATACGACACGGCGTTGACCGGCATACTTCAAGCGGGCCACGCGGATTCCAAAATTCTCGGCTGAACAGGACTCTTCGGCGACCGCGGACGGCAAGTGACGGCGTGGCCGGCAAACAGCACGCGGGCTACGCGGCACAAATGGTACGCGATAAATAGCTCCTCATAAATAATAAGACGGCACTAGGCGGCGTGGCAGGCGATTTCACGCGGGCGACGCGGCAACTAACAGTCGACCGACTCCGTCGGGGTTTTACGAAGAACTGCTCAAGCGCGTCGACGAAGCGGGGAGGCGCGTTGCGCGGGGGCAGGCCGCCGCCGTCGCGGCACGGTCTAGCGTAAACCGGAGGGCTAGCGTAAAGCGCAAACACCCCCGCCAGTGGACCCATGGATTTGGAGTCCACTAACAATTGGGCAACCGGGACAAGGAAGAGACGGCTCGCTGCAAAACCGAATCTCCGACCATTACCTCGGCAACTCTGGGAACCCCATCGGATCCATATATCAATTTAAGAATGCGTCCACGACGCCAGCATAAAGGCAACAAATTAGACTCCTTAACTAGGACAAGATCACCAACCTTAGGTGGGTCGGTCTTGTCTGACCACTTAACGCGCTGCTGCAAGAGATGCAAATATTCTAAATACCAACGATGCCAGAAATTTTGGGTCATCTGCTGTAGCAATTCGAAACGAGACAATCGTGAGACCTTCACGTCCCTGAAGGGGTACTCCGGCAGGGCGTTAAGGGGTTCACCAATTAAGAAATGACCGGGGGTTAAAACTTCCAGGTCATTGGGATCGGACGATAAGGGGCAGAGTGGCCGAGAATTGAGGACAGCCTCAATCTTACAAAACACGGTAGCGAGCTCTTCAAAAGTCAAAATGGTTTCACCTATCACGCGTCGGAGATGCGTCTTTGAGACCTTAACGACGGCTTCAAAGATCCCGCCCCAGTGGGGACAAGCTGGCGGGTCAAAGGTCCAAGTTATCCCCATCTTGGACATTGCCGTGCCGACGCCTACCTTATTTTCATTCAAAAATTGGACGACTTCCTTCAAATACCTATCGGCACCCTTATAGTTGGTCCCACAATCCGATCGGATCAGGTGCGGATAACCTCGGCGTGAAACGAAGCGGCCTAGCGTGGCTACAAAGGCTTCGGTGCTGAGGGCACTCACCAGTTCTAAGTGTACGGCCTTGGTAGCCAGGCAAACAAAAACGCAAAGGTAGGCCTTGAGGGAACGAGCATTGCGGAGGCTGGAGCTCTTGACGAAGAACGGCCCCGCAAAATCCGTCCCGACCGCCGAGAAAGGGCGCGAGGCCACGACACGGTCGGTGGGGAGGTCCCCCATAATGGGCTGCATGGTGCTGGCCTTCAGGCGGTAGCACGGAATGCACTTAAAAATGACGCTTCGGATGGAGCGTCGTCCCGATAAAATCCAAAATTCGCGCTGCAATATGGCCGAAAGGGCGTTGCAGCCAGCGTGGGCATTTTTGACGTGGTAATGCGTCACCAACAATTTTACAAAAGCGCTATTGTTCGGAAGCAATAAGGGATGACGTGCCCCATAGGGTAAGTCAGAATTCCGGAGGCGTCCACCAACGCGTATCAATCCGGTGTCATCCAGGAAGAGGTTTAAGCGGGCGAGCGAGCCTTTCAAAGGTAAACCTCGCTTCAGTGTCTCAATAGCGGACTCAAAATGCTCCAGTTGAACCAAACGTATCCAAAAGGTCCGGGCCTCCTGTCTCTCCAGGGGCGACAAGACCGGGTTCGACATTTTGTCGCGTGGGTTCCGAGCGTTGTGGGTGAAGCGCTGAATCCAAGCCGTCACCCCAATCAATTTATCAAGGGAACTGTAGCGTTCCTGAAGATAGCTCAGCGGATTGGCTGGCTTATCTTCGACAACTCCGACTCGCAAGCCAGGTAACTCGTCGGGCTCGGCGAACCTACTCTGAGGCCAGGCGGACTCATTCCGAGTCAGCCAGTCAGGGCCCCACCAAAGAGAGTGGTTGACAAGGTCGGAAGCTTCACATCCGCGGGAAGCACAATCTGCAGGGTTCAGGTCCCCTGGCACATGTCTCCAGGTCAACGGGGTTTCCGAATTCTGGATTTGGGAAACCCGGTTGGCAACAAAGACTTCCAAGTTGTGGGGAGCGGCTCGCAACCAACAAAGGACAATTTCGCTGTCCGACCAGGCGTACACTTCCGTCAGGTCAACAATCGATAGGAGGGACGTACGCACATGGTTGAGAAGGCGCACCAAAAGAGCGGCTCCAGACAACTCCAATTTGGGTATCGTCAAGCGTGACCGAATTGGGGCCACTTTACTTTTCGCCAAGACAAGGTGGGTTGCGACCTCGCCGGTGTCACTGACAGTCCGCAAATAGACCACGGCTGCGTACCCCTTTTCGGACGCATCACAAAAGCCGTGGAGACTGGCGTGGCACCTTCCGGGCGGTAGGAAGCAACGAGGCATCGAAATCCGATTAACATTCGGAAGTGAGGCCACAAGGGAGAGCCACTCCTGTAGCCTGAGACCCTAACCTCCCCGAGGCAGTCGACAAAGTATGGTCTGGCATACTGACTGCTGTAGATCCAAAGTCTCAGGGGAGGTGGCTAGGTGGCAGCTAGGGTGGCGGACACCTAGCGCGACGTGCCTTCACCAGCGGGAGCCCACTGACGGGGGTACTCCGGCTGGGGCGCTGCTAGAGAGGGGGAGGGTACCCAACGTGGGGACCATCCGGCATAACCAACCCGGGGTCGCACCATGCGGCTAGCATCCGGGGCGTGGTAGGGAGCGCCTCGACCTAGCACGGGTGGATGGCGCTCCAGTTGCGTCCATACATGGAGGGGAGGCAAAAACCTAGACGGTTCGACGCTCATTTGAGCGGCCGTCAGACCCCCGTCATAAAAATGCGAGGGGGGTGTGACCCTCCCCCGGGGGGGTGTGACCCCCCCCTGGGGGGGTGAAGCCCCACCGCCCCTAGGGCGCTGGTAATCAGCAGGGGACCGTTCACCCATTTGGGGCCGCACCATGCGGCTAACGTCCGGCACCCGGTAGGAATCGCCTCGACCTATGGTGGGTGGATGGCGCTCCAGTCGCGGCCACTCGTGTAGTGGCGGCGAGAACCGACGCGGGACGACGCCCAATGGGGCGGACGCGATATCCCCATCGTGATGACGCGAGGGGTATGAGACCATGCCGTGGGGGGGTGAAGCCCTCCTCCGGGGGGTGGAACCCCTACCTCCACTAGGAGGTTGGTGGTCCACCGAAGAACGCCTAACGGGACTGGTCGGGTGGCCAGGACTAGCGCCCCCGCCCATGGGGGGGTGCGCGATCGAGCGCCCCCGCCCATGGGGGGGTGCGCGACCCAACGTCCTGGCGACCGGAAGCACTCCGGTTGGCACACAAAAGGGCCGAATGGGCACCGCCGCAATGTGGGCAGGGCCGCTGGCGCGGGCAGTCTCGTACGAGATGCTGGCCCAGGCAAGAGAAGCACCACTGGCGTGTCGCCACGTATTCTCTCCGGGCCGCAACCGGTTTGGCCAGGAAGTGCGAACACGAGGAGACCTGGTGGCCGGGGTGCCGACAATAGGCACAGGGGGGGAGCTTCGTGGCCACGGCCCCGCTGTACTGTGACACCCGGCGACCTTCTCTGGCGTCGGCTCCACGGCCTCGCCGGTTGGAGCCGGTCCCCGCCGAAGGGCCAGTCCTTGCCCCACCCCCTCGGACATGCTCGGACCTCCCAGGGGCCACTCGAGGGCCGGTAACTCCGGAGTTATCGGCCTGGAGGCACTCCTGCTCCAAAAACTTCAGGAGGTCGGAGAAAGGGGGCAGATAGGTTGCACCGTCCCCTCCGAAGCGCTGCTCGAAGCGGAGCTTAAGCTCCGACGGCAGGCGGGAGAGCACTATGTGCAATAACAAGAAGGACCACTGGTCGACGGGGAGATCCAATCGACGGAGAGCATTGGTGGCCACAATGCAGGGGTTTAGCAAGGCCTCTCTGAGGCCGGCCACCCCGGTGACGGCGGGCAAGGCGAGTAGCTGGGCTACATGTGCGTCGGCCAACCGGCGCACATTTTCGTAGCGCCTGGCCAGCAATTCCCGGGCCGTGGTGTAGCTCTCCTCCAAAAGGTCAAGGTCCAGGGCCTCGCCCTGTAGCGAGGACAGTAAGTATGTCAGCTTCTGGGTGGGGGACAGGTCCTTCCTGGCGTGGACCAGACTGTCGAACAACGCCAGGAAGCCCATCCACTCTTGAAGCTGCCCACCGAATTTGGGCAGCTCGATCGTGGGCAGTTTCCCTAGTAATGCCGGCTGTGTGGGCGGTCGGCTGGGGGAGTCTCTAAAAGCGCCACTTCGACGCCTTTCATCAGCGGCGGTCCGGATCCCATGGGCGGCCTCCACCACCGAGTCCATCAGTTCGAAGAACTGGTCGTAATCGGCCTGAGCCGTCCTCAGTACCTCCTGTTCGGGACCGAGGGTGAGCAGGTCTTGGAAGGCCTGCTCCACAGAGGCCTGCCGAGTCCGCACCTGGTCCGCTCGGTGTAATAGGGCGGCGGATCTATCTTCGCGGCCTATCAAACCCGCGGCGGACGTCGCCCAGCGAAGCTCAGACTGTATCTGTACAGCTAGCTTTTTAATGTTCGCGGACATTCTAACAAATTAAATGTAAACAAATGGCAAAAATAAAGCAACAATAAATTGAAAAGGCGGCCGGCAAGTCGGCGGGCGGCGCGAGTGCAAGCAATAATAAAATTAAAGCAATAGTAAACAAGTCGTATCGCGGTCGCGGTCGTACCGTAGTCGCAATGAACAAAGCGGCGCGACCGTAGTAGGTACGCGTGTTAAATTACGTGGCGAGCGGGCGGTACCGGCACGCAAACAAAACAATGACAAATGTAACAAACAAATTATGATGTAATTAAACTTATAATTATAATAATCGGAACGCGGCCGAAACGCGGCGTTGACGCAGCGGAACTGGCGGCGATTGCGGAATTTCCGCTAACAGCGCGGTGGACGACACGGCGCGTGGCGGAAAGCGGGATTTATGCCAGCGGCGCAGAAAATGAACGGCGCGGCGGGCAAAACCAGCGCAAAACGCAAAGCGAGGTGTAGACAAACCGCGCTCACTGCTACCAAAAATGAATACGCACCGCGCCTGTGCACAATGAATCAGCGGGCAACTGCCGGGCCCATCAGAGCAGGCCAGCGGATTCCCACAGGCAGCGGTGGGGTGGGTCAAAAGGACCCACCAAAAAAAATTTTATGGGGCGATTTGCACTGGGTTTTATCCCGCGGCACAGAACGACTTACTACTAGGTACTTACCGGCGCAGGAGACAGCAAGCACGTGGTATCCGGGGAGTGAGTTCGTGTATGATGGAATGTGGTGTGTGATGCCTGCTGTGCTAAATGCAAAGGAACACACTCGCCCTTCTTTGAGGGGTCTTTCGCGGCGGCGGCACTAATTCGCGGGTAGCGAGTCCGGCGGCGGCGAGAAGGCGCGGGAGCACAAGGAACAGTGTTCCGGACAGTCAAATGGGCCCGCAGCCTTAGAAGGACGCGGCGAGCCAAGGAGCGCAAAATTAGGGCTCCTAAACTAATACGACACGGCGTTGACCGGCATACTTCAAGCGGGCCACGCGGATTCCAAAATTCTCGGCTGAACAGGACTCTTCGGCGACCGCGGACGGCAAGTGACGGCGTGGCCGGCAAACAGCACGCGGGCTACGCGGCACAAATGGTACGCGATAAATAGCTCCTCATAAATAATAAGACGGCACTAGGCGGCGTGGCAGGCGATTTCACGCGGGCGACGCGGCAACTAACAGTCGACCGACTCCGTCGGGGTTTTACGAAGAACTGCTCAAGCGCGTCGACGAAGCGGGGAGGCGCGTTGCGCGGGGGCAGGCCGCCGCCGTCGCGGCACGGTCTAGCGTAAACCGGAGGGCTAGCGTAAAGCGCAAACAGTAACTTATTTACTAGGTTACTATTAAACCTGTTTAACTAACTAGATTATTTTCTTAGTTGAGACTTAAAAACGGCTAAACGAAGTAAACTTAAAACGAATCACAATTAAGCTTTCTTAATCGTAGATTAAGGAAAGGAAAAGCTTCATTCTAAGATTAAGGTAAAGGTACTTTTACGGTTTAGTATTCTGTAATTAAGAATGCCCAATTCGGTAAATTTTTCATACAAATGTAGAAAGCTGATTACAACATTATATTTAATGTGGAAAGAACACATACTCCACGAATACTTCACTAACAATTACTCTGCCTTAGTTACACTGTAAAATAAATCTGTATCTTACGTAATCGATAGCAATGGCAAATGCAATTAAAACTCCGAAATCGACATCGGTAAAAGATAAAACGGAACGCTTGAACACACAATGGTCTACGAAAGAATACCGCTTCGATTTCACCAGACAGAGCTTTGATAGAACGTTGATCAAACCAGACCGTTTGGTCGAGATGTGCTCTTCGCTCTATTGCGTTTATAAATTTTAATGGAAAAAATCATTTCTTGTGATCAAAGGAAAAAGAAACGCTCTCTCAATGCTCTGACACGGAAATTTGAGTGAGAGCGTAGTAGAGATTATAATTGTGTAGTGCCTATTCCGTTTGACCGTGAAATTGATAAAGTCAAATTCGATGTTTAGTAACGGCTGTGCACAAAATCCATCCCTAATAACAAAAAGGGATTTATATCCCCATCCATTATAAAGTATTTACGCAAATTAGTACAGTTATGATTCTGATGTCATTTCAATGGGAATGATACAGGAAAACTTGAGTCTATAGATCCCCCAATCATTGTAACCTCCTGAATTGAATCTCCTTCTTTTTTGGTGCCGTACCTCAAATGATCTATGATGCTATTAAAAAGGCACAGAGCCAATAAGTGGGCAAAGAGCTATTTTCCGAATATCTAATCGAGATGTCAGGAAATCACAAAGGAGACGTGTCGCAAAGCTGAATTGGCAATGGGCATACCACCGGATCAGGCCAGCCACAGCCAGATGGACTGACGACATTAAAAGAATCGCGGAGAGCCACTGGATCCAGGATCCATCGTGGCTAGTTACCATTCCTACCAGCAAAGGCGCGCGCCGCCACTAAATCGCGACGCTAAATCGCTACTTAGCGTTCTGGTGCGACGCAGTGTAAAACTTTTGGGGTGTATTTACTTACCCTTCCAAGTAAGTACGATAACATCCTAGGCTGCATCATCACTTACTATCAGGTAAGATCGCAGTCAAGTAATAACTTGTACAGAGTAAAAGAAATGTCCCAGCTATGGACGTCCATCCTTCCCTCAAATAAGAAACCCAGAGGATAAAGTTGTTCGTCGTTTTGACGTGGGTTGGCAAAATTTTTGCCAATCACAAAATCCATAACACGAGATTTTTATAGGATTTAATTAGATAAAAGGATCAATTTCGTTCATTTTCCTTACGAATAACAGACCTTCCGCTCCACATTATTGCTTGATAAGCCAAGTCTGCAAAGTAGGTCGCGAGCTCGGGGAATCAATAAATTGTATCATATTGCGAGCGCTTTGTATTCAAATTTCAAAATTTCTGCGTGCCTTTTGTCGACTTTAGATAACAAAGTGCCTCCTTGGTGTAGTGGTTGGCATGTTCCACTACGGATTATCGGTCCTGGATTAAATTCCTAAAAATGTTGAATATTTTTTACGGCAGGGCGCGTTTACGAACCCTCGTAAACTTAGTTTTAAGTCGTGAAATGGTTATCACTATTAACCGCGTAAAATTAAATGACTAATGTCATAAGAGCCTTAGTATGCTAGGCTTATATGACATAAAAAATTATATTCTTTTCTAAAACATTTTAAGGAACCCTACAGATATAATATGTAAGAGTATATCTATAGTATAACTACTCAAAAGTGTGGGTGGTCTGCCATTATGCACTTGTTTAGGGTGATGGACTATATACGACGTGCATAATACTTCTTATTCTTAAAAAATACCCTTGTGGGCTGTATTTTTTCGAGTAAAACATTTACAAAATAAGGAAATTAGCTATATTTCAGGTCCGTCCCTCAGAGAATATAATATTAAAGCCCCACTTCCAGTTACTGTAACTAATGATATACTCACAGATAACTCAAACGCAAAAGTGATCTGAGGATATACTCGTGATCCCAATATTCGAACTATCCATGGTTTGCCTCACTAGAGATAGAAATTTTACATAAGGTCCATAAAAGTTATGTACAATTTCTATCTCTGGTAAGGCAAACCATGGATAGATCGAATATTGGGAACCGCCAAAAGTCTACCAATCCATATTCGAAACGTCTATTTGTTAGTAATAAATACTAGTGTCCTGTATAAGAAACACTACGTGCAGTAGTGACATTAACGTATATTTTACAGAAAAAATAAAATCAACTCTCTAGTCAGTATACTTTTTTGATATCAACAATAAACCTCTGAAAACAAAGTTAGGTTAACGGTTCGCCAACAAATGTACCTACTTGAAAATTATACTCGTAAATTCAATGAACAAAAGTGATTCTTTTTACATTTACTTCTTTTATAGTATGGAACCCTCGGTGCGCGAGTCCGACTCGCACTTGGCCGGTTTTTTTAGTTATGAATAGATTGATGTATTTTTTAACATAAACATTTCCCCGCGGTTAATAGTCTCATCTTGACAGAGGGCTTGGCTAATTTTTTGTGCAACAAATCAGCCTAGCTGCCAAAATATGCAGCCAGTGTTCTTGGGACCATTCCACACCATTTGACATGATTTTGCAACAAAAAAAGAACAATCATTATTTCCATAAGAAACTACAATTATATCAAGATTGTCCAAGACTAGTTGGTTATTTAGTAAAATAAAGCTAAAATGCTACTAAATCTAGATTTAAGTCATTAGACAATTTCATTAGGGACTGATCTTTCTGAACACATAAAGGAGGCATTGAATTGAATATTTAATGGGATCGTATTGCCGTGGGAAATCCTTATACACATTGGAAAAGCGTCTAATCTTGGACGGATAAGATAACATTACTTTTTGAGGAAACGATTTCATTTCCCCGCGGCTTCGTCCGTTTATTCTTATGAAAACAAAACATTAGTTAGAAACTATTTAAAATTTATATGGCGTAACAACGTTTGTCGGGTTAGCTAGTAACAAATCTCTGAAACCAAAGTTCTCTTTAAATCAAAAAACAAAACCATCTGATTTTGTTGTGGGGTTCTTCTCAGTACAAGGCGCGTAGAAGCCTCAAACTTCACAACCACCAACCAACCAACCAATTCACAAACAAATACAAATATCACAAAAATCGTACCTAATGACCTTCCAATAAGAGCTTGTATAATATAGGCCTATGTAAAATAAAGATATTTTGAATTTGAGTGGTGAAAAGAATACTGCCTGCATTGTCACGCTAGATAGATATGCTGATTCTTTGCTCAAAAACTAAGCCAAATCTTCTGTCACCAGTTGAGATAGCAAACCATGGTTAATTAATAAATAAAAGGTCTGATAATGCTTATTACCTGCCGTGCTATTCTGAAAAACAGCGACGAGCGTACATTTCTGCATCTATGAATTTGTCAGTTGTAATAGAGTACAATTTTGCATGCCATATTCGTGTTGGCAGCTGTCTGGCAGCTTTTTCATTTTGTAGAATAGCACAGCTGTACAGTTGTAAAAGGTATTCCTACTACAGGCGAACATAAAAATACTAATTTAAATGATAATTAATTCAATGAATCAATTTAAAACTACGAATACTCGAGTACCTAAGTGGAAATGTATTCAAATGTATTCTAGTAGCACAATAACAGCTAGAAAGTTTAGAACTAAGACGTGATACTAATTTAGATATCTCAATCTTTTAGTTGAATGCATTTGTAGCTACAATACCTCATAGGTACCTGCAGTATTGGAGTTTTAATGTAAAATGGTTAAACGGTAAATAGTTAGGTAGTGTAGTTATTAGCATGTACTTAAGTTTATTGTATGTTACATGTACCGCCATCCACTTTTCTAATTCAAAATTATCCACTGTCTGAGGTTGTCTGCAAGACATCGCTACTTAGCGATCAGCAGTGCTACCTATTGTACAAAATGTCCATCTCTGAAACAGCTGCCAGACAGCTGCCAAGCCGAAGATGGCATGCAAAATTGTACTCTATTACAACTGACGAATTCATAGGTGCATAGATGTATGCTCGTTATTGCAGAATTGCACGGCAGTCTGCCTTATTGTTACCTATATATTCTTTTTTTTACTTGAATTGTTGTTAATTGTTTATAATAAAAGTATATACAATATACATACATTGTATATCGGAGGTAACAGCAAAATCAAATATTCAGTTCATGCAATCTGTAAAATACCGACGATCTTTATCATTTTATCTTACGTCAGGCGATATTGTTACGTACACATCAAGCATGTATACGACTACATCAAAAGTAAAGTAAATTACAGCGGCTCTGATAAAATATTTACTAATCAGTTTCTCAGCAATATACAACAATCGTAACATTGTGAAATAACGTGAATATTTTAGCCTTTGTCCATTGGCATATAAATCTATGGACCCCGGTAATACGAAATTCACGAAAAAAGTGTCCCAAGAAAATCTATATAAACGAGAGTACATGTGTAATTTTATAAACAAACTAAAACATTGTGCTGACCATTATTATTATTATTACAGCCTAATTTTGCCTAATTGTGATTGGAACTCTTTTCGCGTTTTGGATTTCATTAGGTTCGGACACCTTTAGCGCTGACCCGAAATCCTTACTTTATATATCAATGCCTTTGTTACTCCAATTATCTGAATTCATAACATAAAATGTTTGCGAATGGTAAACATTTTGATTGTTTACTACTTACGTACTCTATTTTAATGTTCGCGATTCACGCTTTAGATTTCTCTTTGTTACTTAAAAATAAACTTTGTCACGTCATCAGACATCACCTACTGATGATGCTTCGTGACGGGGCAAAACGTGCGTAGTTTTGGAGGTTTTGTGTGATCTCCTGATGTATTTTGAGCTGCCTTACAGCCTCATCATTAGAGTATGAAGTGCCCGACACAGGTGCAAGGTGCTGGAATAGCGGCCACGCACCGGGAAGTGCAGTGTCAGCAGACCCTCCATCAGGTGGTCAGACGACATAAAGAAAGTCGCGAGGAGTCGCTGGCGCCAGGCGGCGCAAGATCTTGGTGTTTGGCGGTCATTTCAGGAGGCCTATGTCCAGCAGTGGACGTCCATCGGCTGAAAGGACAACGACGACGACAGCCTCAACAAATTTTGTGCATTTCTAGTACTCATTATGCGGATTTAATCCAATATTCCTAAGTCAGTTACTTCGGTATAATTTTCAAACATTTGTGTATTGTAGACGTATTTTTAAAGCTGAATCTGCTGTAATGCTCGAAATATTTTGCTGCCCGCGTGGCAATCTAATGTGGAAACAGTATGTATGTTGCCATCTCTGTCGCACTTATTGCATTTCCAGCTGCTCTGCCGAGCAACAGGCGCTATCCTGTTAGCTCATTTCATTGCATCGCGGTCAGCAAGATATTGCGTCCAGAAAAGGCTACCGTTAGAATGAAGTATATGTCCTATTGTAGTTATGTTTATTGAATAGAAGCAGTTGCTATTTTGCGGATATCCATAATTAGTAGGACAGACTAATTTGTTTTGCTATAATCCGCTACTTGAAAATATTCTGTATGGTACAATATGCAGGAACACTGGCCACATGAAACACCGCACACAATTTTACAACTCTTGGTTCGACGCACATTTCGTTCCTACACCGGGATACACATCCTCAGAGGTGTTGACTTCACAATGCGAAATCGTAGAGTAAAGCGTAGAGTCACGTAAATCGCAGAATCTTTTATGATATGGTGCAATAGGTATGTGTGAAGTAATATTACTTTTTTAACAGCTCCATCTCACTCATACTCTTAAAACTTAAAAGTTTTTACCAAATAAATCCCTGGGAACGCGCGAAACGTCGACATTTAGTTTTCGTTGTATCCGTCGTGATGAAAATATGAGTGCTTTTGTTCGACGCTCAAAAATCGGTTTGTTCACTCGAAAACTAAAGAGATTGCTGCGGGAATTAAGATAAATGCCAGCGGAGCGCGGCGAGTGTGGTGAATTCATCAAAAATGAATAATTCTGCGTTTCAATGCTATTTTAGTGTTTTAGTCACTTGGTTTCTTTGTGTCAACATTTAATTGTGATTGGCAATAATAAGTTTTAAGATACCTATTTGGAATAAGAAATTTTAGAAAAATTATAAAATTCAATTTTTTTAATAATATTTGGAATAACTACTTAACACGGTGTGACGCCGAAAGAACAATGGTGCGGGCCCATACATCGCTTTCGCTCACGTTACGCTATTGCAACTAAATAAATGAAAAAATATTTTTTTGATTGGGCCTGCAAGCCTGAACTCAATGCTAAAAGATTTTTCTTACAAAAAAATGGAGAAAAATTAATATTTATTTTCAAAATATTGTATCTGAGTATTATAACAACAACGACCTCCGCCATGAAGCATCCGAGAGCATAGACAATACACTAAATACTCTTTGATAAATACTTTTCACTTGTCCAAGAATTTGTCACTGTTGACAGTTGGTAGCCATGTAGCTGACGGAGAGTGTTGCGAGATGCCGGAATTAAAAAACTCGACTGAAAGAAAATTCTAATTGAGTTAATTAATCAATATTGAATTACAAGAGTGTTTCGGAAACGCTAAACAACCAAGACAAAATAATCTATGCTCGAAATAATCGGTTGTAATAGATTTCAGTATTATGTATTAAAAAGTGTAGTCTTCTGTCAAATAATCTCAAATCTTCAAGCAGTTTATTTAAGTGACACTGGCTCACGCGGAATAATAATATTCAGATTTACTCCAATGCAGTGGAAAACCCTAAACTAATGTAATCTTTTTATGTTAATAATAATATTTTATTTTACATGAATATTGTATATATTCGAGTAAAATAAAATGCAAAAAAGGAACAATTGAAATCGATACAGTTATTGTCTTGTATTCTACATTCTGATCTAAGAATTAACGTAGTACCTGAAAGTAAGTTTTTCTTTAGTATCTCTTACATGTTGTTTTCGTACAAAAGTGGACCGATCGTCAAAAAGATGGGGCATAAAAGTGGAAAAGTTTATTATCCGGCAACACTAGCTGGCAGGAGTGTGGAAACGGAACCTATCATCCTAAATGTAATAAATGTTACATCTAGACGCTAAACTTTATTTGTGTACATTTCTGCCACTGTTCTTTGAATCACTTGGCGTAACGTTTTCACCCACAGAGTGATAGGTAGGTATGAATCAAGAAATAAAGTAAACATTAACACTGAAAATTCAATTATAGGTAGTAGGTACGTCTATTGGTTTAGACTTTAGTGTGTAAAATTCAATGTATTTCAGCATAGGAATTAATTTTTTTTTACTTTATCGTGGAAAGATTAGAAAATTTAATTTCACGATTGTCGACTTTTGACTTGTCGTTGCGTTCAACTACATTCAATTTTACGCACTGTTAATAGTCGTAAAACGCTTATATACATAAATGCTTCGACATTTTTAATCATTTCACTTCACGAAAAAAAAAAATGAACTGTTGGAAAAAAATGAACACTGAAAAAATAACTTTAAGTCTATTTGTTTAGAGTGTAAATATGAATGTATTTAATCATAGGAAATACGATGCTCGACTTTAACGTACACTCATTCAGACGATATGTTGCGTTTTAAACTACATGCAATTTAGCGCTCTATGGCAATGATCGTAAAATTATTTTTTCAGTGTTGAAAATATTTTAATTTCATTATCGTCTGCTTATATAGGTACGTAAATGTCATCACCTTTTTAAAAATTAGCCGACGTATTATGGTGGCACTTCACATGGCTATTTGTATTTTTGTTTTGATGTTCCGCGTATTTGCCAAAATTTTCGACCTATGGGCAAATAGGCGATACAACCGTCTACACATGGAACCAAATACAAAACAAAATAAGATATTTGCCACCAGAAAGTAAATTAGCTGTACAAAATGGACGTTGCACTGGCAGCTGGATTTTATTATATGAATGCATGCTACTATTATATGTTAAGCTTAAAAAAATAATTAAAATCACTAATAGAAATGGAAAACCTTTGCCCAGCCGTGGGACACAACGAACGGCTAATAAAAACAATAATTATCACTTATTAACGTTCTTTTTTAGGTTATTATGGCAGTCCGCCCGGTTGACAATTCGCGCGCTTATGCCGACCATGTGTGGCCAGTACATTTGCGTGTTTGCCTATTTGTCTCCTTTGATGTGTCTCAAAAAACCGACCGCCGTTCGGTAAACCGTATTTGTTATTGGCTGTATTTGCCAAATAGGCAAATATGGCAATAATTTTGGCAAATATACTCTCCACACATGGAAGTTATTTGACAAATATGACAAATACGCAAATACAAATAGCCATGTGAAGTGCCACCATTACGAGAATCACATAGCTGATGCGCTGCGTGAATGACGCTCCTGAACCAATTTAGAAATTATAACCATTATAAGTATAAATTAAAAAACAACCTCATGGGAATCTAGCCCGGGGACCGAATCTAGGACATCAAGTTTAAACTGGCAGCCCGTTAAAACCTATCAGTGTTTTTACTAACTTTTTAAATACTTCAAAAAAATTACATACCCCTGCCAGCTAACGCCTGTAAATTCACCTCACTCATATTGAATTATGTACGGGAACTCATGGAAAAACAACGATATTTTCACTATGCATCATAACCTGTTTGTTATCAAGGCTTTTTGCTACTAAATTACTCCTGTTAGATTCCGCATCAGCTAAACAAATATTATTATCTTTCGCCGAAGTTTACATTGCGTTGACAAACAATTGTGTCTAAAACATAAGCGTGGACACATTTTAGATTGATGCCTCAGTACTACTGCCTCACTACTGCCTCACTAACGCACACAAGCAATATGAAAAATACTGACCCAATACCACAATCCTAGGCCACGCTCACTTGTCACTTGATCAAGAAAGCTACAAGTAGCCGTAACGACGGACCGAATTCAGGCGGCTGCCGCGCGCCATCTAGGTTGCACGCGTTTGTTCTTGTATGGTCTATTTCACGCGCTGCGTGCGCCCGATTCCGAAGGAGCATTAGTAAGTCGAAAGAGATAAAGTTATGCGATAGAAAGAGAGCACAACAGGTGCATAGCGGAAGCGAAGCCAGGCGTTGTTGCGAACTGAATTTGCTCTTTTTTGTGCAGCTGTAAGGTCGCTATTTCTTTAAATCATCTTGCGGAGTGAACCTTCCGTACAGTTAGGTACTATTATTGTATTCCGTGCCAATACAAAAAAAAGCTACTGAGCTACTGTAATACTTTATTCAATAAGAAGCGTTGTTTACCAGTGCTGCTCCATACAGTAACCGTTGTCGGATAAATCACGTGACTAGTCGACTATGATGACATACAGATCCTAATTAGAGGAACAGTCGACGCTCCCACACCAATGAATTGTCGTTATTAACATTTGCACTCACACAATATATAAACCAACTAATTAGATAGTGGGGCGCGTCATTTCCAATCTACTACAATAACACATTAGGGGAAAAATTCAGAATGTGGACTAAGCCTTATTTACGTGATTACGTGTGATGTTTTCTTTGATGCTTCCGATATCGAACTACGTAATTTGGTACTCACAAATTACGGTAATCATAATATTTATTAGCAATATTTTCAACTGCAGAATTTTGAGGATAGGCCATTCTGTCAATGTATTTGACATCAAGTAAAACTACAAAATAAACAGTACAAAATAAAAGTTTATTTAGAAATTAAAATAATATTATCATCACTTTTTCTTCACTGGTATAACCAAACTCAGCATTGTAGTTCCTGAAAAAGAAGCAAGAATTAAAATTATACCCTAATGGACTAGCAGACGACCGCGGCTCAATCCGCGTGGTTTTTCATAAATCCTGCGGGAACCATGATTTTTTCGGGATAAAATTAATCAATGTGTTAATCCAGGATATATTTTTATCATTAATATTTTTTATTTAAATATTAAACAATGTTAATCCAGGATATCATTGATCGCTATTCGAAATTTCAGCTGAATCGATTCAGTATCGGCGTAGAGGAGGAGTATTTCTCCATACGAACTTTAGACCCCATTTCACCCCCTTAGGGGGGTGAGTTTTGAAAATTCCCTTCTTTGTGCACCCCAAAACCTTATAAAAACCTGTGCCGGAATCTCCAGGACCATCGGTTTAGGCTGGGCCTTGATAATTCAGTTAATAATAAATAATAATCAGTCAACCAGTTTCTTCTTTTATCAGAAAATATATTTTTTTTTTCTCTATAATTCATATCTTTTAATCGTTTAGGTGTAACACGACTAGGTACCCATGTCGTTTTTTACTGGTCACTAATTAATTATTATTATTATTGAAATCATTTATAAAATGTGACATGTAACATAGCCGAATCATTATATTGAATACTTGTATTGATTTCGTTTACCGGTGTATAAATTATTTAAATTATCAAGGGATCTCATAGTAGGTATTGATTGTTAATTTCAAAAAATTGATACGACTTAAGTATAGCCGTTGAAAATAATAAACAGGTTCTTGACAAACGACAATTAAATATAAGAAAGGAGGAAGGAAGGAGGGAAGGGAATGAAGATATCTTAATTATTTCTTCAAGTATTAATTATTTCTTCAAGTAAGGAATTAAATTGTTTAGTATTAAACAAACCCTTTAATACAGAGTAAAAAAAGACTAATGGAAAAGATGCCCTTAATATCATATATCAGTGTTAAAGATATCATCGTTTCTTACCAATCATAGTCGCTGCTAAAGTGTAAAAAGGAACAACGCATCCTATGTCCAGTAGTATGGGAAACAAGACGTTACCCACTGTACTTCCGATCCTGCCAGTAGTCATTATCATTGCTAAGGATAAAGATCTGAAAAAGAACGAAGCTCTTAGAAAGTCAGTGGTCTACTTCTAATCTAGTCAATTTTTCCAAACTTAGGCACTAACTTTTCGTGCATTTGTGGTAACTAAATGCTACTACTCAAAGTACCGTGAAGAATATTGCATGATTTAGACCTTTCCTTATGGAAAAATGATTCCTCCAATATTCTTAACATAAGTGGAGACCTATGCTATAGTTTGAAGAACTACTGGCAAAGCAAACTCTTGCTGGAATTAAAGCGAGAAGTCTCGGATTTCCGTTCTGAATAATATGGGCCGTTATATTCCTAGTTGGTTTTATATTTTCTGTAGGTGCTACTTCTAAATCTTCACCCGCGGCTGACTGTGAGATAATTAAGGCCCATTTTCACTAGGCGACATGTCGCAGATACTTGTCGCTCGACATTCACGTAGTTGTCTCTGCAAAAGTTGTGGGACAATGTCCCGCGACATACGACTCGTTCACATTGTCCAGTCGCGTCAGTATGTCGCCCGAGGAAGTAGTGTTGTTCAGTGAAGCTTACCACACTACTGCCATTTTCGGAACACAAAGCGACACACATTCTCACCACTCCAAGCCTGTCCGGCGACTGTCGAGGGACACGAATGTCGCACGAGTCGACGCTCTTAGACCGTCGACTTGCGACATGTTTTGCGACCCGTAAATGTCCCGAGCGACGTCGGGCGATGTCGGGCGACATCGGGCGGGACACGTGAATTTCGTGTCGAGCGACAGAGTCGCGCATCAAATGTCCCCTAGTGAAAATGCGGCTTTACCCTGTCCTGTAGTGTTCTGGGTTAGTACAGGTTTTTGTAGGAATTTCGAGTCGCCTCGCATCGCACCAACGAATCGAATTCCTCCATACATTTACAGTCAGCGAGCGCATCTAATGGACAGTCGCTGACATGGGGCTATCAGTAGATGGCGCTGGCTGTAAATGTATGGAGGAATTAATAATGTATCAAAACGCTGTAAAAGGGGATAGATAATACCACAAAGAACAGTGGCAGAAATGTACACAAACAAAGTTTAGCGTCTAGATGTAACATTTATTACAAGACGATTCTAGTGAATAACTGAATTTTTTCAAGGTATCACCAGTTATTGTAAAGGACGGGTCAAAAAATAAAATATTTAAAGAAATTCAAATGATTACTGATAGGTTCCGTTTCCACACTCCTGACAGCTAGTGTTGCCGGATGACAAACTTTTCCACTTTTATACTCCATCTTTTTGACGATCGGTCCACTTTTGTATGAGAACAACATTTAACAAATACTAAAGAAAAACTTACTTTCAGGTACTACGTTAATTCTTAGATCAGAATGTAGAATACAAGACAATAAGTGTATCGATTTCAATTGTTCCTTTTTTGCATTTTATTTTACTCGAATATATTATTTACATAAAAAGATTACATTAGTTTAGGGTTTTCCACTGCATTGGAGTAAATCTGAATATTACTATTCTGCGTGAGCTTAAATAAACTGCTTGAAGATTTGAGATTATTTGACAGAAGACTACACTTTTTAATAATACTGAAATCTATTACAACCGATTATTTTGAGCATAGATTTTTGTCTTGGTTGTTTAGAGTTTCCGAAACACCCTTGTAATTCAATATTGATTTATTAACTCAATTAGAATTTTCTTTCAGTCGAGTTTTTTAATTCCGGCATCTCGCAACACTGTCCGTCAGCTACATGGCTACCAACTGTCAACAGTGACAAATTCTTGGACTAGTGAAAAGTATTTATCAAAGAGTATTTAGTGTATTGTCTATGCTCTCGGATGCTTCATGGCGGAGGTCGTTGTTGTTATAATACTCAGATACAATATTTTGAAAATGAATATTAATTTTTCTCCACTTTTTTGTAAGAAAAATCTTTTAGCATTGAGTTCAGGCTTGCAGGCCCAATCAAAAAAATATTTTTTCATTTATAGTTGCAATAGCGTAACGTGAGCGAAAGCGATGTATGGGCCCACACCATTGTTCTTTAGATAATACCTTATAGTGGTTGGAAATAGTTCCACAACCAACGCTTGATTGAGACTCTTCATCATCTGAGTAATCGATACGTCAAAGGAGAATAGCGCCACGACACCGGCCTTCGAACTCGCCCATCTCAGCCCCAACGTGGTGGCCACGGAGATCAGCCCACACGCTATATACAGGTTCTTCTTTCCAACTTTGTTTACTAACACGCCCGTGATGATGTACGGAGCTATGCAGATGGAGCCTAATATGACGCTGTTTATATAGGTTTCTGTTCCGCTGACTGTCTGAAAGTAATGTGAGATATTGAATTTAAACACACCACACAATACAGTTCATCAAACGTAAATAGACTAAACTTATTGACAAAACGACCCCTCTGACATATGGTGACAAAGCGACCATTTTAACCTAGTTGATGATATCTAAACGGCCCGGATTTGAATTCCCGGATCAGAGGAGCAATTACGTAAATAAAAATTTTTCATCACTATCGTAATCGTATACGAATTCTGCCCGCTTATTGTCCAAATCTGTTTAGATTTTGTCCAGCCAATCAGATGGCTACATCAAAATATGTCTACGATCCAATCAGAATATGTCTACGATTACATGAATAAGATTTTCTTACACAATGGTCGAGCCGATTGGGATTTTATAATTTCTAAAGTGGCTCAGATAGCTAGCTGAGAGGCTTCGGTCGTAGCTGAACACCACCCTACCAGTAAACACGTACTACCTACCAGTGAGATACCGTATCTGTTTAGACTTTAGATGGACCGCAAGCGTCTTCTCTAGAATTTGACATTATAAATTCTTGAGGCAGTTCAACTGGGGATTACTACAATAGCTTTAAATTTCCTAGCAAAGATAACTTCTATCAGGCCAGTGCTATGTGTCCCACTACCACTTATCTTCACGACACGATAAGCTACGATATGTTCTTCTAAGAAGCTCTTTTTTCAAGCTACAGCAAGCATAACTCTATCAATCATTATCTAGATAATATGATATTGTGATAAGTTGTTAAATCCTAACTTACAGGTACACAAACTGTGTTCTCAGTCACATTAGCGCTTCTCAAATCATGAGTGTAAGCGTCTAGCATAACACATAGATCCTGACTTTCCTCGCTGCTGTAATGTTCCACGATTGTCGACAACTGAGGAAACCACATCCTTATTAAGTTGTACCTGAAATATAATTTAATATTTACCTACTAAATACTACTGAATTTGGGCCCATAAGCCCAATTTGAGAGGCTTATTATTATTAATAAAGCCAATGTAGAGTTTAATAATCGAAATTATTAAAATCTGAATGCTTTTTGGTTAGCATACACGTATATCACAGACTCAACCATCACGTTTGGCAAGCTATTATGCACCGAGAAGAATGGACAAGAAATTCAGCAATCTCGCACCTCCTATCAACAGACCTGTTATTAATAATTTAGCTCCATAGAACTTACTTATTATGTCAGTGTTCCATTTTGAAAAGTTTCAAGTTAAAATTGAAATATACAGATAAAATTAACACCTTTGAATCGTTAAACATTATATCCGGTCTAAACCCAGTGGTAAATATTATATTATTTTGTCGACTTAAAACTTCAATTAAAAAAATTAAAAATTGCAAGTATGACATTATTTAAAAGTCCCTAAGGTCTCCTTATTTATTATTTTTAGGTACTTTTTAGTAATTGATTCTAACAAAAACGTAATATATATAATTTTGCTTAAACTTTGCGTCACTTAGTACGTACATAAATATTACTTAACCTGGGTACCTTATTGAAGCAGTATAGCGTTGTAGACACCTAAGTATAGTGTATTTTAATGGAACTAGATCGTACCTATTGTACTAACTCAGTTAATAGCAGCTAAAACGTTTTATATCCAACAGCAAAATATAACTAACGATAAAGATAATTTTAAAAGTGAACTATAATAGTTTAATGTTATGTTTCAGAAACAGCTAAAGTGGTACCGTAGTTTAACGTAAAATAGTTAATTATGTACTTAATTTAATGTTGATCTAGTATCTACGTAGTTAAAATTTGAACATTTTACAGTTTTGTGTTTCTATAAACTAGCTTACCCGCCCTTGCTTTGCTCGTCCTTCTGAATTGTTTTTATTATTATAGAAAACTTTTTATAGAAATTTTCAGCAAGAGTTTTAGTAGGGCAATTGGCATAGACAATGAATGGTGACATTTTATCATTAAGAACATACTTTGAACATGAATCATAAAATTATAATCAAAAACCAGTACTTTATGTTGCTACCTTGCAATATATAATTTTCGTTCGATTCTCAAAGTTACTTTCTTTTCAATGCGCATTTCCTATCATAAAGATTTCAATCAGCTAGGTACGGCATTCCATACACCCATAGTCATTATCCTTTACTAGTTTTTAGTAAGGTAAAGTCTGATGTGCAGTTTCAGCTGTGATTACAGACTAGTAATTATCCTACTAATATCGTAGCGAAATCCTTGCATCCTAGCGAATAAGCGTTCCGGTACGATGTTGGTGCATTAGTATTTTATTTTCACTCATCAGTTTGACGACCTCCCTGGCGCAGAGGACGCGCGTTCGGATTCGAGGTGGGAGGTCGTGGGCTCGATTCCCGCCACGGGCCACTTCGGAATTTTATAATTTCTAATTTGGCTCAGGTCTGGGCTGGTGGGAGACTTCGGCCATGGCAGTTACCACCCTACTAGCAAAGACGTACCGCCAAGCGATTCAGCGTTCCGGTGCGATGCTGTGTAGAAACCGTTGGGTTGACCTTAGGTACTTACCCCTTCAAAGTTAGTACGTTTACATCTTCGGCTGCATAATCACTTACCATCAGGTGAGATCGCAGTCAAGTACTAACTTGTATAGTGTAAAAAAACTCACCATGAGGTGAGATTCCCCTGAATTCTATTTGAGAGGATAAAGTTAAACAAAAACACTTACAAAAGCATTGCGAAAAAGTTCATAATGCAAAAAAGTAACAAATAAGCTCCACGAGGTTTCTGGAACATAGGTTTGATATTGTGGAGACCAATAGAAAGCATCTTTCCAAAGTTTTTCCTCGAAGTATCTCCCAAAGACTCTTCCATTTCTTGTTTACTCCGCTCTTTGAATATATTCTTGTACTGCGAAGGAGGGATAACATTACTAATTCGATAAAAACAAAGCCTTTTGAGGACAAACAGATAAACAATACTCACTAACCTAAAAAGATTATTGCTTCCGTCCATATAAACATTGCATTATCAAAGGGAATCGTTCCGTAGTAACGAAAAAACATACTCAAATATTAAATTCAACCTTCGAAGATCCTACATATCAATTGGCATAGTTTAGCTAACTTTCAGTTCGGACGTTCTCTCCGCTTAAGTAAAATCACACATTCGGGGAAGTATTACATTGTTTTGAGATTCCGAGCCATGATTCGGTATTCAGATTCCAATTTATAAAGAGGTTTACGTCATTCAAGTTTCAGTGAGGTATATCTGAGATAGTCATTGAAGACAATTTGCAGCCAGATAATTGTATAGGTTAAATAATATTTATAGGGACACGGCGTAAAAATGATCGATGAATTAATAGTTTATTATAGAGTTGTTTTTTAGTATCTAGGATCAAAAATTGACAGGTG
Source organism: Coenonympha glycerion (assembly GCA_963855885.1). Taxonomy (NCBI): domain Eukaryota; kingdom Metazoa; phylum Arthropoda; class Insecta; order Lepidoptera; family Nymphalidae; genus Coenonympha; species Coenonympha glycerion. The sequence goes on from OY979646.1 coordinate 3,059,113, forward strand.
ATGATAAAGTAATTGAATATACTTACTATTATACTTTACTACTATTGTAGCCAGATGAAAAAGATTATTATTTACAGGGTTTTTATCCTGTGTAAGTAACCTTTTCACCTGACTCTACTTTTTTTACACTATACTAGTTAGTAATCATACAGATTATTTATTTATTTATAATTACACAATATTTTAATAGTCATACAAATGTACATCTCAATCGTTACCAGTATACTGCTGTAGACTCATGCTCGACCTGTATGATGTAGAACTGTATGATTGCTTAACTGTGACTTTAACCATGTTGGCCCTTTGGGCTAAACATGGAGTATTAAAATTTTAGCTTACGTACGGGGAAAGTATCGGCCGGTTTTCCTGTATTCTGCTTATAAATTTTAATAAGCACATCCCTCGCTTCGTCGTAACGTTTCTGTGTTACGTAGTACTTTGGACTTTCGGGTAAAAATGCGTATAGAACAGTTGCCCACAGTGCCCATAAGGACATGATGAAAAGGTAAAAATTCCATGTGTGCAGTACTGGAAAAGAAAGATTTTTTTATTTGTAATATAAGATTTTTGTTTATTTCACGAATAAAATCATTGTTGTTTTATCAAATCTAAACAAAATAATTTTCTTAACAAAATACTGATTTAAATACAAAATTGTATTGATATGAGATAAGCAAAGGTAATTTTTATCTCGTTACTAAGTATACGAATTAAACTTCATCATGCTATACATATAAACTCTGACTAAAAAAATTGCTCGCGCCTCAATTGATAGATTTTAATAAATTGATGTAGGTACTTATCCATGAAAAATATTTTTAAAACAATTAAAAAAGTAACGACATAATTTCGTTCTTATTAAGTTAGGCCAAATAAGAACATCTTGATTCTGATTTTGTATCGAACAAACGAAATCAACTCCGAAGGAATAATTGGTCAAGTGCGAGTCGGGCTCGCGCACTGAGGACGCACCAATTCAAAATGAGCAAAAAATTTCGTTTGATGTATGTATGGAGTCACCTTTATTATTTATTTTATTCTGTTTTGTAGTGGTCTAGGATCCCGCTATACAACGACCTTCACCGAGCTGCTTATTGGATGAAAACTATTTTATATCCAATTAAATATGTCAATAAATATATCGCAAGTGGGTTGCCTAAAAAATTTCAGTCCAGGATATGATTAATTAAGAATTTAAAAAAATTCCATTGTAACATGAACTCCTATTTGTTAGAGTTCCGTTGACATCTTAGTTCAAATTAGATTGGATGAGCGATTCAGGTCGCAAATTGCAATTGTGCATAATTGTGCATAAAACCTACGATTTTATTATCCGTTAACTTTCTTTTGCCAAAAAATATAGAACAGAAATACTTTTCTCAGCCAGGAAAGTATTTCTGGCAAAAAGCACTATTTATAACATCCAATCTAATTTGAACTACGATGTCAACTTAACTGTAACAAATAGGAGTCCATGTTACAATGGTTTTTTTTAAATTCTTAATTCATACCCTGGACTGAAATTTCTTAGGCAACCCACTTGCGATATATTTATTGACATATTTAATTGGATATAAAATAGTTTTCATCCAATAAGCAGCTCGGTGAAGGTCGTTGTATAGCGGGATCCTAGGCTATAGTATTTGTTGTTATAGCGGCAACAGAAATGAATCATATTTTGTAAAATTTTTAAGAGTCTAGCTTTCATGATTATGCAACAGATACAGCCTGGTGAGAGACGGTCGGCGGATAGACAGCGAAGTCTTAGTAATAGGGTCCTGTTTTTACCCTTTGGGTACGGAACCCTAAAAAAACTCTCCTAAAAAACTCGTAGTTCATTATTGTTGTAACCGACTTCAAAAAAGGCGGAGGTTCTCAATTAGTCGGAATCTTTTTATAATACAAACCAATAGCTCCGTTGAAAAGGGTAAGCTCCCAGTGTTGAGGCAGTATAGCCCAAGACATGAGAGCAATTAGTATTTGAGAGATCGCCGCAAACGAGGATTGGAACAGCATCACTCTATCTCTGACGTCACTATGACAAAACTCTGACGTCAGCGTTATCATCGGAGCGAACGAGGTGGCGGATCTGTTGGGAAAATAAAAGGATCTTAACAACAAATATTATTTTAAGGTGATAATAATATTATATTGATTTTATTTTTGTCCCTCTCACACTAAAGAATACGTTGGTGGGTGCGATACGTAGCATTGCGGAAGAATACAACAGAAAAACGACATTTTATACAATTACTAGAAAACTAAGCCAGTAATAAAAAATCCATTCTGATTTTTTTTGGATATTATTACTACCGACACTATAAAAATAAAATTACAATAACATCTATTGTAGTTTCCGATAAAAATTAGAAAAATTGAGATTTGGAGAAAATTTTATCAAATCGTATTTCTGCTTCACAGCGAATAAGAGTAAAGTGACATTTAAATTTGCAAGTAATTGTCCTTATAGTTTTCAAATTGCAGGCAGTAAAAATTGTTTTTATGCCGTTAATGTGTGATTAACAATAGAGATACAAATTGAAATATTATGATAAACTTGGGAGTTATAATGTCCTTATTCAAAAGTATAGCCAAGCTGTAGGTTGTTAGGAGGACGGAGGCTGGGAGAGTATTCTAGATCAGTTAGTACTTACAATATACCTTCGAAAAACTTGCATACGGCTAGCACTAAATAACTTTGGCTGGTTCCACTTATAGCCGTAAATATAAAGAGCCCAGTGAATCCAAATAGTATAAAGTTTTTACGACCAAATATGTCAGTCAAAAAACCTGCGACCACCGACACTAATACCATACCTGCAAATAAATAATATATTTTTATTTCTTTACAACCAAATACTTAACTACTTAATAATACAATACTTAATATTGATGGCCTATAGTGGTTTAATCTATAAGGCTTCCGTTTTCTGCCATTTATCTACGGAACCCTAAGTTGAATGGACTTAAAATACTACAGTGCATCGTTTGCGCCAGGGAGTTAATACACGTAACAATAAGTGTCATAATCATTGTGGTGTAGCCACATCACAACGTTCATGTCACGTGACGCGCTAAGTCCTTTTGATGTGGCATAAGACCGCCCCAGCTCACGCTAGCCTAACGCCTTACACCTACGTCACGTAAATTAACCTAGCGAAATTAATGAAACCCGCCATTCGCCTTTTGCAAAGACAATAATTAATTATTATAGAACAGAAGTTGCACTGAGCTTATTTGACAAGCAAGTAGTAAATTTAATTTCAATCAATCAAGTAGAAGCATTGTTGTCCCAGTTGTTGAAGAAAGCTATGACCTTATAAAAGAATACAATTTAATTTATATGAGGGCTATAATTACAGCAGACAGTGTGATTAAACAAAAATGTTGATTGTATAAGTTATTCAATTCCTGGGCTAGTGGTGAAAAGTAGTATCTTCTACAAAATCATTCACTATTGTACTAACAACACGCACAACAATATGAACATAGTATAATGTACAGAAGATGAAAAAAGTAACAAATGTTTTAACACACCAGTAAAAGGCATAGCATTTAATACGCCTTTCTCTAATAAACTCATGTTAAGGTCACACTCCGCTATGGGCAAGATGTACGGAGTGGTATTCAACACGACCACTCCACAAGCGATGCCGAAGAAAGACGTGAACAACATTCGTATGTGGAAGAGCCCTAACCCGCACTCCTTCAGTGCCAGATTGACTTCCTGCATTGCAGTGGGAACGACGTCTGGTGCATCGTTACCTGAAACAAAATCAATACATATAATAAATCTGTAGAGGTCGAATTTCTGTACAAATAAAAAAAATGCTAAAAACGGAGTCAGGGGGATGTAAGAAGTGAAATAGAACTAATTTAAATTTTTTTCAAAATTTTTTGTTTCTCTGTTTGTCTGTTTATCTGTTTGTCTGTTTGTCTGTCTATTTGTACGGGCTAATCTTTGGAACGGCTGGACCGATTCCAATGAAATTTTGTGTGCATAAGCTACCACAGCTTATGTCCCTGGTCAACATATAGGATACTTTTCATCCCGGTAAAATAAAGAGTTCCCGTGGGATAGTTAAAAAACTGCAATTAATTTAACAGCTTTGTAAACAACAACTAATGAACTTAATTTAGTAAAATTTGTTATGCTGATACCTTATGTTGCCTCTTTAACAAAAAATATATATAGTAAAACTTATTAATCCAATCGAGTTCCCGCGGGAAAGAAAACATTACAAAAACAAAAAAAGCTGGCGTCTTTCAAGTAACGGATTTAAATGCAATTTTATGATCCTACTTTATACTTTATATATATGTCCGATCAACATTTAAGATACTTTTCATCCTAAAAAATTTGAGAGCACCCCTGGGATGTTTAAAAAAACCTATAGCTACTTATCTACGTAGCACAATCAAAACGGGGTTGAAATATCGACAGTTTAAATCGTCCTTTTGATCGTGCAACTAGGTATAACTATACAAGATAACCCGTACGTAGCAGGAACGGGTTGCTACGTACACAGCAGCGCATCAGAATGCTTAATTACAATATCTGGGCGTTGGTATCATCTCAGAATAAGATAAGTTCGGTTAGTATAGATATTACAATCCACGATGACACGCCCCACTCTGTCTTACTCCATGCAAATTGAGTAACATAAGCGATTTCGACAGAGTGTTATAAGTAGAGGAAGACCAAAGAAGATATAGGTAAATTGTGTGAAAGAAGATAGCACGTTGACAGGAGAGATTGGAAGAAGACTCCTTTACGGGTCCATCGAACCCAGGGACCACTCATTTATACACACAAGATAACCCGTGCGAAGTAAGAACAGGTTTCCGTACAACATCACACCAGAATCCCGCGAAAATCAAGGAATTCTACGATATATGTAAAAAAAAATCGTAATTCACGCGGGTGGAGCTGCGGGCAGCAGCTAGTCTGCAATAAATTCACTCACCTAAATCAATGGTACATCATCACTCATCTTATTTAAAGTTCAAACAAAATACTTGAAGCTCATATGAAATTGAACCCATATATTTTTTCTCCTTTTCTAACTGATTTTCAAATCATATAATATTATTATAATCACGTATGGGTAGGTACCTACATTATATAAGTGACGGTGCACATTGTAAGTATGCATTTATTCCATTTTTCTGCATTCCTTCGCTATAACATAATCATTAATATTGCAAATCTTAAACGATACACGTAAAATAGACAATATTTATTATAATATAGAGAATAAGTATACAATTAATACGGGCTAATCAAGTTAGGGGGATGTTAAATAATTTATTACAGTAATAGTAGTAGGTAGTAACTTATAGTCCATTCGTATTCGACTAAAGCAATTCATGGGCAAGCGGCTGAATTAAATTACGCCACGCTCTGGTGGACTATAACAGAGATATTACGGCGGTATATCGCAAACTTGCGGATTAAATCCGCTATCATAATGTTGTTATTTAATTATGATGCTTGAACTGCAATAACTGCTAACACGGTATAGCTAACTGTGTTTGAAAAGCCACTGATCACTATACTTGTTTTTAGACGCTTTCCGCCATGTAGCGGCGTATACTATCGGGAATTTTGACAAATGGTGCTACTTTTCAACCGACTTCCAAAAAAAAGAGGAGGTTCTTAATACGACTGTATTTTTTTTGTTACCTCATGACTTTTGACTGGGTGAATCGATTTTGATGTTTTTTTTTATTAGAAAGTTGACGCTTCCCGTGTGTTCCCATTTCAATTTTTGACGACCGAATGACGTAGCGGTAGCGTACCCGCCGTCTGCGTCAGAGGTCGTGGGTTCGATTCCCACCACTGGTAAATGTTTGTGTGATGAGCATGAATATTTTTCAGTGTCTGGGTATTTTTCAGTATATTATATTTATGTATATTAGTATGTATGTATATTTATCAGTTATCTAGTATCCATAACACAAGCTATCGCTTACTTTGGGGCTAGGTTGCGATGTGTGTAATGTCTTGAAATACTAAAAATTTACTAAAAATAATTGTATAATGGAGGTTGGAGTAAAAATGCTCCAATCGGCTCATCCTCAGGTTTATATCGGTGCATAACACTAATTAGTTTAGTTTGAAAATTTTCACAACAAAAATGATAGCACTGTCATGCTTATAATAAAAATGCAAAGTTTTTATGAGTGTGTGGGTTTGTGTTTTAACGAAATTATGATATAAAATGGTTATATAGTTAAAATAAGCAATATTATTTTACAGCCGATGCGCACGAGGACGCTTGGAAAGCGATAAAGAACCTGTTTTGTATTATACTACGAGTATTATTATTTGTAATATTTTTACTACAGGTTTTCCAAAATTATTGAAAAATATCTGTCAATAATATTCGTTAATTAATTAACAAAATAAAACTTCAACTCTCATCAAACTACCCAAAACATATTAAAAATTTAAGACCATGTTTTCTCATGGATACTATCGTCCCTTAGGTGACTGTTGTAGTAAGTGAAAATTGTCACCTATGGCTTAGATGTTCTTTAAAATTTATTGTTGGTGAGTACTACACTTCTATAGTCTTTTGGAAATTCGTCGCCGCTCGCTACCACTTTTATCCTGAATTTGATATTTATATTAAATATATATATATATATATATATATATATAGATCCGTTCACGGTAAATGTTGCTCCAGTGGGATGTTGGAACAAATGTTGATCCTCCTATTTCACGTGTTTACTCAGCTCTGCATCAGGCAAACTGATATACTTTGATCCGCCCCTAATGCCCGTGTGACGTCAGTGGATCTGCACGAACAGATTTTCGACATACTCGTCAGCGATTTGACCAATATTTGTTGATCCAAAAACGGCCGAAAAAATCATACTGAAAAGGATTTCTTAGATCCAGAATATATTTAACTCATATGCGACATTTACTTAAAATAAGTGGATCCGGAGCCAAAACTGACGAATAGGCATCTTACGCAGAGCGGCAACGTCGCGTTCTACGTGTGACAAAGAACCCACTAGACTAATTCGTTAGAGAAATAAGGTAAGAAAAATGCGTTAGCTACTGCGTTTGTGAATCGAACTTTGTTTACAAAAGCAACAACAGAATTTCAATTATTGCTTGACAGATTTTATTGCGGGAAGACGTTTGCGCAGGTTTTTTGTTTGTTACCGTGTGGGTGAATTTGTTCAATGACTATTTTTGACTATTTCAAAAAATCTTCAGCCGCAAGTACAAACCAATTTGGCTGAAATTTGGAATGGAGATAGGTTATATCCTGGATGAATACATAGACTACTTTTATCCCGGAAGAGTTAATGGTTTCTGCAGGAAAAGTGAAAAATAGATATTCACGTGGAAAAAATACTACTTCACGCTGTAATTACCGAACTGATATGAACTGACAGCATGCTTAAAATGATTTGCGAATTTTGATTTGGCGCCGAGTTCAAAAACTAAGTAGGTGTCACATCATCATCATCATCACATCAGCCTGCGAACGTCCACTGTTGAACATAGGACGTCCACTGTTCAACATAGGCCTTCCCAAGCGAGCGCCACTACACCCTGTCCTCAGCCTTCCTCATCCAGCCGCTTCGCGCCACCCGCTTAATGTCGTCGGTCCAACGAGCTGGAGGGCGCCCCACGCTACGTTTACTTGTACGCGGTCTCCACTCTAGGACTTTTCGGCTCCACCGGCCATCGCCCCTACGACACGCGTGACCTGCCCTCTGCCACTTCAGCTTGCTTATGGTTTGGCCTATGTCAGTGACCTTAGTTCTCCTGCGGATCTCCTCTTTTCAGATTCTGTCCCTCAGGGAAACTCCTAACATAGCCCTCTCCATGGCCCGCTGCGTGACTTTAAATTTGTGGATCAGGCCGTGTGTGAGTGTCCACGTTTCAGCACCATAGGTGAGGACGGGAAGGACGCACTGGTTAAAAACTTTTGTTTTCAGGCATTGAGGAATTAAGTAGGTGTACCCAAATTTATTAGAAAATTATTTTGTGCTTTTCAGTGGGTTGATTTTTTAACACGTTAGCTGCGGCACCAATTTTTGCATACTTTCCGTTCCTGCGGCACGAGGTATAATCGGCCCGTACCGTGACCAGACGTTAGGGCGACACGCGGTCTATTAGACCCCACCTCCTTTTACAGACTAAAATCCATTTTCTGGCGCGAAATCAAAGATAAATGAGAATTTTGGTCCTTATTGATATAGACAGTGAATTGATGAACCCTAATCCACCGTCGCCCCGGGATCTGATGGCTAGTTTAGGAATTATTAGCAAAACAAAATATGGGATCTTATACACCTCGTAACGCACTGAAATAGGGCAAATTTTCGCTGCGATTAGTGATGGGAAAAATAATATCGACGTTTTTAAACTGTCTTAATTACGCAACGACTTGACCAATTTTGATCAATTATATCTCATTAGATCGTTTTAAGGGCAAAACCTGGCAAAACAACACAAAGCTATCAAAGGATACATTTTTTTTTTAATAATCTAAATTGTGCTTGAAGGCGCCATAAAGAAAAAAAACCGGCCAAGTGCGAGTCGGACTCGCGCACGAAGCGTTCCATTCTATACCATTAAGAGGCACCTATTACAGACTTATTATTGGAAAATAATGGATTACGGTTTATGCATAAGGTTTATCTTTCTATTTGTATATGAAAATCTTAATGCGGTTCACAGAATAGAAAAAAAAGGCAACCAGAAGTAGAAAAGAAACTGTCCTATCTATTGTGCCTCGGGCTTTAAAAATACAATTATTAGAACTTGAATTAACATTAAAAAATTAAAAGGACGTGCTCTCCAATCGACGTGATGCACAACACTGGTCGCGGGAAGCTCGCGTTGAGTGCGGTACGAGGTCAGGGGGGATATGGGACGTTTTAGCCTCGTTCCGCACTGCATTAAAATTATATTAATTCAGTGCGGCACGAGGCCTAAGACATCCGGTACCAAGGTAGGTACACCACCGAGTCCGGAACCATTAGTGATCTCAAATATATATTTATCTCTTTCCTACACTGGACCAAACCAAAGCTATGCCATTCGCACGACAGAGAAATTCACTTTTTTGCTTGCCGCACCACAGGGAAGTTGCATCAGGGGTGATTTAGGCCTCGCTTCGCACTTAACGTGTTAAGGCGGTTCCCTTTTTAACCGACTTCAAAAAAGGAGGAGGTTCTCAATTCGTCGGAATCTTTTTTTTTTTTTTTTTTAATCTATGTATGTTCACCGATTACTCGAAGACGCGTGGACCGATTTGAAAAATTATTTTTTTGTTTAAGAGGGTTTTGTTTCCAGATGGTCCCATTTTAATCAAGTCAGGATCTGATGATGGGATCCTGGAGAAATCGAGGGAACTCTTCAAATTTTATATGGACACATGAAACTATTTGAGTATTATTAGAAAGAGTAATATTTTCCAAGCTGTCCTATGGTCATCAGGTCAGGATCTGATCATGGGATCTTGGTGAAATCGAGGGAACTCTTCAAATTTTGCAAGTATACTTAAAGCGAGTTGGGTATTTTTTATAGTTACTGGTGCATATGCTAGCAGATACTAATTTGATGACTAAAGTCATTAAGTCAGGGTCTGATGATGGGATCTTGGTGAAATCGAGGGAAATCTTCAAATTTTGATAGTATACTATACATGAAGCGAGTTGGGTATTTTTTTATAGTTACTGGTGCATTTGCTAGCAGATACTGATTTGATGACTAAAGTCATCAAGTCAGGGTCTGATGATGGGATCTTGGTGAATTTGAGGTATCTCTTCAGATTTTATGAACACACCTCAAGCAATTTGGGTATTTTTACAACGCCTTGTGCATTTTATTGTTTTCCACTAAAAAGTATAAAATAAAAATGGGAAATGCTTTCCAAAAAACCAACTTCAAATGCCACTACAAAGAGTGAAATAATTTTTATTTAAATTTTAGGTACCTACACCAATTCGAAGTCGGGCGATTGTCTATGACTTCGTCATCTCTTCGCACATCAAGTAAGTAAGAAGGACTATTAGGGATTGTATGAAACATTGCCCGACTTCGAATTGGTGTAGGTACCAAAAATTTAAATAAAAATTATTTCACTCTTTGTAGTGGCATTTGAAGTTGGTTTTTTGGAAAGCATTTCCCATTTTTTTAAAAAAAGAAATTGAAATATCGTTATTTTGATGGCTTTTTTATTATTTTTTATTCCGGGAAAATCAATGGTTTCCGCGGAAATAGTGAAAAATGGTTATTCACGCGGAAAAACATTACTTCAAACCTCAACTAAGAAAATTTATTGCTGAAAGTTGGAATGGAGATACGAGTAAATGAACACAAAGGCTACTTTTTATTCCGGGAAATTCATGGTTTCCCGTGAGAATAGGAAAATCTGAAATTTACGCGAGCGAAGCCGCGGGTATCTGCTAGTAATCCATATTTGATTATTTACCTATCTATTTAGAAACTCGATATTATTTAGGTATTATGTTAAAAGGTAAAATGGGTTGTTGAAATTTCAAAATGAGATAACAATATTAAGTGGGGTATCACATGAAAAGGCGTTACTTGTGTATTCGAAAACCAATTTTTATTTATTTTGTAGCCGATAGTTTTTTTAATTGGGCAAACTGTCGAAAAAAATACCACCCCCCCCCCCTTATCTCCGAAGTTTATCGTTCCAGAAATCTGAAATAATTATGATCAATAGGAACATACGTATATTTTACGCTTCCTCTTCGAATTTATAATATTAAGTATAGATAACAATAAACCACCAAATCAAAGTTAGGTTTGCAGTTCGCCAGCAAAAGTACCTACTCGTAAATAATACTCCTAAATTCATTAACAAAAGTGACGTTTTACTTCTTTTATGGTATGGAACCCTCAGTGCGCGAGTCCGACTCGCACTTGGCCGGTTTTTTTATTTATAGACAGAAAATGCCTTAAGCATACCACTCCGGCAGGGGGAAACACATGGGTTAAGTTGCACCCACTAAAACTGTCTGTGTCCACGACGGACCCGCTGGCGGGAGTACGGGATTCACTTTTGTATGCACCGCGCTCCTGCCAGGTCATAACCCACCGGTTTTGACGGCGGACCGCTCCTATAGTCGAAAAAGTGCAACTTAGGGAATTAGTCGCAAAGTTACACCAAGCTCTATACTCAAACTAATTTTTTAAACTGGATACATGCTAGATACTTTCAAATAAAGATCTTTGTATAAACCTACGAAGCGGCAACGTCGCGGATGCTTTCAGCCAATCCGATCGTTTGCCGTGCTCTGATTGGCTCATTTGAATGGGATCAACATTTTCCGTAACCATCGCAAGGTGGATTTGTATATCGGATCAACTTTTGCGAACGCTAGTAAAAAGTTCCATGACTGTAGATGTTGATCCGGTTGGAGCCACATTAGTTACCAGAGATGCATATTGGATCAACAAAAGGCGTCGGATCAACATGTGTTTTCGGATCAACAAAGTACTCGCGTGACGTCTCGAATGATCAACATTTAGCGGGAAGAGATCTCTATATATATATATATATATATATATATATATATATATATATGTTGATCCGACGCCTTTTGTTGATCCAATATGCATCTCTGGTAACTAATGTGGCTCCAACCGGATCAACATCTACAGTCATGGAACTTTTTACTAGCGTTCGCAAAAGTTGATCCGATATACAAATCCACCTTGCGATGGTTACGGAAAATGTTGATTCCATTCAAATGAGCCAATCAGAGCACGACAAACGATCGGATTGGCTGAAAGCATCCGCGACGTTGCCGCTTCGTAGGTTTATACAAAGATCTTTATTTGAAAGTATCCAGCATGTATCCAGTTTAAAAAATTAGTTTGAGTATAGAGCTTGGTGTAACTTTGCGACTAATTCCCTAAGTTGCACTTTTTCGACTATAGGAGCGGTCCGCCGTCAAAACCGGTGGGTTATGACCTGGCGGGAGCGCGGTGCATACAAAAGTGAATCCCGTACTCCCGACAGCGGGTCCGTTGTGGACACAGACAGTTTTAGTGGGTAAAACTTAACCCATGTGTTTCCCCCTGCCGGAGTGGTATGCTTTAGGCATTTTCTGTCTATAAATAAAAAAACCGGCCAAGTGCGAGTCGGACTCGCGCACTGAGGGTTCCATACCATAAAAGAAGTAAAACGTCACTTTTGTTAATGAATTTAGGAGTATTATTTACGAGTAGGTACTTTTGCTGGCGAACTGCAAACCTAACTTTGTTTTTGGTGGTTTATTGTTATCTATACTCAATATTATACTACTACTTATGTTATATTACTTAATATTAAGTATAGATAAATTCGAAGAGGAAGCGTAAAATATACGTATGTTCCTATTGATCATAATTATTTCAGATTTCTGGAACGATAAACTTCGGTAATAAGGGGGCGGTATTTTTTTCGACATTTTGCCCAATTAAAAAAACTATCGGCAACAAAAATAAATAAAAATCGGTTTTCGAATACACAAGTAACGCCTTTTCATGTACCCCACTTAATATTGTTATCTCATTTTGAAATTTCAACAACCCATTAACATAATACCTAAATAATATCCAGTTTCTAAATAGATAGGTAAATAATCAAATATGGATTACTAGCAGATACCCGCGGCTTCGCTCGCGTAAATTTCAGATTTTCCTATTCTCACGGGAAACCATGAATTTCCCGGAATAAAAAGTAGCCTTTGTGTTCATTTACTCGTATCTCCATTCCAACTTTCAGCAATAAATTTTCTTAGTTGAGGTTTGAAGTAATGTTTTTCCGCGTGAATAACCATTTTTCACTATTTCCGCGGAAACCATTGATTTTCCCGAAATAAAAAATAATAAAAAGCCATCAAAATAACGATATTTCAATTTGTTTTTTTTAAAAGGGAACCGCCTTAAAAAACAACCCACTGAAAAGCACAAAATAATTTTCTATTAAATTTGGGTACACCTACTTAATTCCTCAATGCCTGAAAACAAAAGTTTTTAACCAGTGCGTCCTTCCCGTCCTCACCTATAGTGCTGAAACGTGGACACTCACACACGGCCACAAATTTAAAGTCACGCAGCGGGCCATGGAGAGGGCTATGTTAGGAGTTTCCCTGAGGGACAGAATCCGAAATGAGGAGATCCGCAGGAGAACTAAGGTCACTGACATAGGCCAAACCATAAGCAAGCTGAAGTGGCAAAGGGCAGGTCACGCGTGTCGTAGGGGCGATGGCCGGTGGAGCCGAAAAGTCCTAGAGTGGAGACCGCGTACAAGTAAACGTAGCGTGGGGCGCCCTCCAGCTCGTTGGACCGACGACATTAAGCGGGTGGCGCGAAGCGGCTGGATGAGGAAGGCTGAGGACAGGGTGTAGTGGCGCTCGCTTGGGAAGGCCTATGTTGAACAGTGGACGTCCTATGTTCAACAGTGGACGTCCGCAGGTTGATGTGATGATGATGATGATGTGACACCTACTTAGTTTTTGAAGTCGGCGCCAAATCAAAATTCGCAAATCATTTTAAGCATGCTGTTTACAAATTCTCCGAACTAAACTAAAATGTTGGTATGACTCGCAATGCCGATCTAAAGTGTTCTTCTAGTAACTTTCGTCGTTGTGGTGAGATGAAAAATTTTGTGTTATTTACGAGCGCAATTTTTTTTTTGGTTCTCGTGTCTTTGAATGCCTCGCTAGGCTCAGGATTCTATTTACCCTATTATTGTTGCATATATATTTATTTGTTGCATAACAAATAATAAATAACTGCATAACAAATAACTATAACATACCTACTATTATTCTGTATGCCTAATGACGAGGATGAGAAATGTTCTTTCGCGATGGATCAAATAGATCGCTTCAGCCAAACGCGAGCTAATCGCGGACAAACCCAAAATACCCACGCAGAAATTAAACTGAGAACCTTTTTTGAAGTGGGTTAAATAAAACCATATTATAATCAGTTTGAGAATCTCCTTCTTTTTTGAAGTCCGTTAAAATCTACACTGTAAACTATTATACTGATTGCAAGCGATTTACTCTTTTCCGTTAAGGAGTTCCGCTCTCCATCGCCGAAGACATTGATTAGATCTTGACCAATTTGAAATGAGACTATCTCAGATGTATGGCCTACCTAACAAAAAAAGAATCGTCGTTATTTTAAGTCGGTTAATATACTAAAACCTTCCCCAAAATATAACAAACACTTTCCCCAAAACCACATCAAAATCGGTTCAGCCAAACGCGAAATAATCGCGGACAAACATACATACATCCATACAAACATACAAACATACGGGTCGAATACAGAACCTCTTTTTTTGAAGTCGGTTAAAAAGTAGCCAATGTATTATTATAGGACACTACGTATTGTTAATATTATCTAGAAACCATGGATTTCCGCAGGTTAAAATGTAGCCGATGTATTAATCCAGGATATAGTCTATTTCCATAGCGAAGTTCAGCCAAACAGTTCAGTAATTGCGGCGTGAAGGAATATTTTTCTCGCGTGAATATCAATTTTTTGTTTTTCCCTATTATTATAGAAACCATGTAATTTTCCCGGATAAAAAGTAGCCTATGTATTAATCCAGGATAAAATCCTTCCGAATTTCGGCCATATCAGTTGGGTAATTACAGCGTGAAGTAGTATTTTTTCCACGTGAATATCTATTTTTCACTTTTCCTGCAGAAACCATTAACTCTTCCGGGATAAAAGTAGTCTATGTATTCATCCAGGATATAACCTATCTCCATTCCAAATTTCAGCCAAATTGGTTTGTACTTGCGGCTGAAGATTTTTTGAAATAGTGAAAAATAGTCATTGAACAAATTCACCCACACGGTAACAAACAAAAAACCTGCGCAAACGTCTTCTCGCAATAAAATCTGTCAAGCAATAATTGAAAGCTTGTGTTGTTGCTTTTGTAAACAAAGTTCGATTCACAAACGTAGTAGCTAACGCATTTTTCTTTCCTTATTTCTCTACCGAAGTAGTCTAGTGGGTTCTTTGTCACACGTAGAACGCGACGTTGCCGCTCTGCGTAAGATGCCTATTCGTCAGTTTTGGCTCCGGATCCACTTATTCGCATATGAGTTAAATATATTCTGGATCTAAGAAATCCTTTTCAGTATGATTTTTTCGGCCGTTATTGGATCAACAAATATTGGTCAAATCGCTGACGAGTATGTCGAAAATCTGTTCGTGCAGATCCACTGACGTCACACGCGCATTAGGGGCGGATCAAAGTATATCAGTTTGCCTGATGCAGAGCTGAGTAAACACGTGAAATAGGGGGATCAACATTTGTTCCAACATCCCACTGGAGCAACATTTACCGTGAACGGATCTATATATATATATATATATATATATATATATAGTATTTAAAAATCCAATAATTCAACTAGTATCAAACCAAGTCCATTAGCGCTACTAGATCGAAAAATTATGAAGGAAATAAAAAAATCAAAGAACCTTTAGCGGTCTGCGATAGAACGTCACCAACTATTTAAACCCTTCATAAACACAACTTGTGAAGCAAGACGCTTGTACCAGTAACGGTCCTAATACACTGCCTGGAATAAAATGTCCCTATTGACTCCAAGACTGGCAAAAACTCACTGAAAAACATGTCCATATCCTTATGTTTCAGCGATGCACTCTTTGACTTCAGTAAGGCTTGATTCCAAAGAGGTTTCGATTTCAACTAAGAATATGTTGCGTGAAATAACTACGTTTTATGTATGGAGCTTATTTTCTTGTGATTGGGTTAACACGTTCACTGTTATACAGGGCTAAAAAACCCCATCCGAGACCTTCACTCACTTTGGGCGTCAACAACGCTTATCTTTAATTCATTGCGGGGGAGGAAGGAGAGAGTCAGTTACACAGATATTTTTCCTTCTTCAAAAATAATAATTATTCGTAGATGCAGGGCTATTTGCACCTTTTTCCGCACGAGAGACAAAGAAAACACTCGTAAGTTAAGTCCTACGGGGTAAAATAGACCCCATACCGCACCGTAAGTCAGTTTATTTTCGGGTCATAATAACCTCGTACCAGGGGAAAATTAAAGCGATTGTGTGTCTTGTTTTAATGCCCGTTCGTTCGTCTGTGACGCGATGCCAATGTCGTGGCGGCGGACCGATAGGTATACGCGGCAATGCGGCCTACTTTACCAAACAATAACTTTTATCACACTAATACTATAAAAGTGATATTTTGCATGTTTGTGTGTATGTTTGTGAGTGTTTATACGCGTGTGTGTCTTTGATGCTAATGCTGGAACTACTGAACCGATTTGGTTAAAACTTGGAGTGGAGATAGACAAATTTTTTTTACTACTACTGCTAACAGTTAATACTTGACGGCGATCTCATCTGATGGCAAGTCATGGTGCAGCCGAAGATGTTATCGTACTAACTTTTCTACACAGCACCACATCGGAACACTAAATCGCTTGGCGGTGCGTCTTTGCTGGTAGGGTAACTAGCCATGGCCGGACCCTCCCATCAGACCAGATCTGAGCCAATTTAGAAAAATATAAAATTCCAAAGTGGGCCGTGGCTGGAATCGAACCCGCGACCTCCCACTCAATTCAGAGCCCGGGCCATTGCGCCAGTATAGTCCTCAAAACCTCCTTGAAAAAATGTAGATATGCCCTGGAGTAACAATTAGGCTACGTTTTATTCCGTTAACGCACATGGTTACCACGAGATTTCATGCAAGTGCAGCCACATGTAAAAGCTAGTAAAATAACATAAGCAGAGAATTTCCTCAGAAAATTTAAGTCCATAAAATTTTTTAAAATGTCGAAATTTTTAAAAACTGCGCAACAGTAGAGTGAAATTTAAGCCGAATAAATCCTTGGAGCGGTGGAAACGCCGGCATTTTGTTTTCAACGCATCCCATTTCGTGAAAATATGAGCTCCATTGTTCAGAGCTCAAAAATCGGTTTGCTCACTCGAAAACCAAAGAGATTGTTACGGGTATTATAGAAACAATGGAATGCAGATTTGTTTTACATAGAGACAATTTAATTTTTCAAGTACGAATAGACATACATATTTCAATCCACGATGACGCACCCCACTCTGTCAAATGAATGAAACATAAGCGATTTTGATGGAGTTCGTGGATTGAAATGCCTTATAGGTCGACGGTGTTTTTTTCTGATTCCAAAAGTAAAGTAGTTATGCAATACATAGTGGCTAAGAAAAAACTATATTTTGCATAAGTTCAAAAAATTGGTCAAGTACGAGTTGGGCCACATACCCGTTCCGTACTAAACATCTCTGCCCACAAAATTAAAAAACGAGCAAATAACCACGTTTTTTTGTATGGGAGTCCCTACAAAAAGGGATAAAAATACATCTGTGAAAATATCAAGTCTGTAGCTACCACGGTTCAAGAGATACAGCCTGGTGACAGACGGACGGACGGTCAACGAAGTCTTAGTAATAGGGTCACTGTTTTTACCCTTTGCATACGAAACCCTAAAAAATATTTTTTATTGGATATTTTAGTTGAATTAAAATAATATATAGTTTCCATACCTGTTGTCGTTCGTGCACTACCATCAACCATTGCAAAAACAGAGTAACTAATTTACATAGAAGTAATTTCAGAATAACGAAATACTATAATAAACATCAATCTGTGAATAATCATTACTGGACCACCAGTGCTACTGAGTTAATTTTTGGTCTCAAACATCATTGTTTTATCTAATTATCTTATTGTAACCTTGATGGAAGATGAAAGATAAAATGCGCAATTTTATCAGTAGCTAATAGACGTAATTTAAGGTATCTAATAGTAAACAAGGCTTTTCTGTGTATTTTCTTCACGAGAAATATAGGTAGCTAAAATACCAATCCGGAAGGGCAGAATGTCATCTGTCAGAAAGCAAAATTATAACAAGTACTTAATTTTCGAGTCTGTGCCTCGGAGAATACGTTAAGGCACTGGTCGTAATCACGCAGGTATCTATGCATCACGCGTGACTGGTGTTTAGTTAAAAAAAAATGTGCCAAACACTTGTGCAATTTTAAATCAAGAAATGACACGAGAAAGATAAGAAAATGGCAACAGTAGGTAGAGGTTCGCTTAAGTAGATATAAGTGTCTTTTAGCACATCTAAAATACTGTCTGTACCTGTGAAATGGGACAGAGCACTACTTTAAAGACTTATCATGTATTTTTTACCTTATCTCCCCTTTTCACAAGTATTGTACTACATTTTGGAAGCGCTACATTATTCAAAATTGAATCCTTATCAATCGTTGGCCTTAAAACATAGCAGGTTGTATAATAAGACAGTAAAGTTAATCAGTAAAATGTTAAAATATTAGGCAGTTAGCAAGCATTATCACATCAAAGCAATTTATAGTAGGAGAGCTGGATCTACATAAAGCTTCACCGAGCTGTTAACTTGATGAAACATAATATTTATTTTGAAATTTTATTAACAGCTGAACAGTGAACACGCATATAATGGCTTGCCTATCAAAATCCAAGCTTTGAAGTTTTAAAATTGTGGCAAGCAGTGGTGTGCAAGAGAGAGTTGGGCGGCCGAAGTTCGTGCATTTAGGAAGTAATGACATGTTTATTGCAGGCAATGCTATACCATCGCGTTTGTTATAAAATTACTTATTATTTTTGTATTAAATTCAAGCGGTTAACAGATCGGTGTAGTTATCTCCATTAATTAATTGTTTAAACCCTCTTGCTACGTAGTATATTCAATAAATTCGCAGGCACGTGCCAATCATCTTTATATAATTAACTTTCGGTTAGTATAACAGAACAGTGAAAAGTTGTAATTTTCTGTTGATTAATTAATTTAAAATAGCCTGGTCAGGATACTGATATACTGATGATAGGCAAGCCATTATAGGCGTGTTTATATGTTAATAAAATTTTATTATAAATATGTTTCATAAGTTAACAGTTCGGTTAAATTCGATGTAGGTCCGGCTCTAAGACCATTAGAGCGAATGCCACGTCAAATTACACCACACCCCATACCGTGGTAGCGAATCGATGCAGTAGGTACGTAAGAGGCGCGCAGTAGCTTATACTAACGTAATAATAACCTTTTTTTTTTCTAAAAATTAATGGAAGTTGAGTACCTAATTATAATAAGATATCGCTTTCACATCCGAAGCGCTTCAAAATGAGAATGCAAGATCAAATCGTACCTACAGCTTTACGTTCGTACAGTTCTTTATCGTTTTTTTTTGCATTTTTCGTCGCAATCTGAAACTAATTTCATTACTAAATTCTCATAAAAGCTAGGTTCAAGTATCTCTCTTATTTTGAGAGAAAGTTTTCGTTTGAAATTCCGAATCCGTTAAAATTACGTATCGAAATGAATTCAAAATGTCAATGACATTACAAGTAACAATGCTAGGCTTTTAAAGTAAATGTCTACCGTCAGATAAGGTTCATTGCACTCGATCCTTCAATAAAAGAAGAAGTATTTACAATGACTACTAAAATAATAATAATCTAAAATACAACACCAGACCAACACTGGTACCTACCTAACTTTAAATAGTTATTTGTTATGCAAGGTGATAATAGTAGATTTTTGCCCAGTGTCAAATTCTAAGACACGAGACCAAAAAAAAATTGCGGCCGTCCATAAAACTAAATTTTTCATATCACCACAGTAAGGAAAATGACTTCTGGTGAATGAAATGAAAATGAAAAAATGAAAATATCTTTATTTCACATAGGCCTAACATACAGGCTCTTGCGAATTTCCTTACTGTGGTGAGATGAAAAATTAGATCACTTAGATCGGCATTGCCACTAGGTTAGATTTTGTTTTTAGTAAATCTGCAATAAATTCACTCACTTAAATCCATGGTAAATCATCACTCATCTTATTTAAAGTTCAAACAAAATACTTGAAGCTCAAACTAAATTGAACCCATATATTTTTCTCCTTTCCTAACTGATTTTCAAATGATATAATATTATTA
This sequence comes from Coenonympha glycerion, assembly GCA_963855885.1. Taxonomy (NCBI): domain Eukaryota; kingdom Metazoa; phylum Arthropoda; class Insecta; order Lepidoptera; family Nymphalidae; genus Coenonympha; species Coenonympha glycerion. The sequence goes on from OY979646.1 coordinate 3,079,135, forward strand.
TAATCACGTATCGGTAGGTACCTAGCTACATTACATAAGTGGCGGTGCACATTGTAAGTATGTATTTATTCAATTTTTCTGCATTCCTTTGCTATAACATAATCAATAATATTGCAAATCTTAAACGATACACGTAAAATAGACAATATTTATTATTATATAGAGAACAAGTATACAATTAAAATGGGCTAATCAAGTTAGGGGGATGTTACATAATTTATTACAGTAATAGTAGTAGGTAGTAACTTATAGTCCATTCGTATTCGACTAAAGCAATTCATGGGCAAGCGGCTGAATTAAATTACGCCACGCTCTGGTGGACTATAACAGAGATATTACGATATTACGGCGGTATATCGCAAACTTGCGGATTAAACCTGCTATTATAATGTTGTTATTTAATTATGATGCTTGAACGCACTAACTGCTAACACGGTATAGCTAACTGTGTTTGGATTGTTGTCTGTAGCCTTTGTACGTTATAGAACTAAGCTCTATCTTAGATACACTTCATTTGCTAAATATGCTTGCGAGGCCTCCTGCTTCTCCAACCATCACGATCGTCCTTCTGATTTCAGATTTAATTCGATTCTATAAATATAATAATATCAAAAATGAGCTACTAATTAGTAAAAATGATAATCATTATGATGCCTTTCAATCAGAATAATAAAACTACAGATAATTAAAGCAGCTAATTTCTTTTTGAAATTGAAATAGTACATTGTGATACAAGGGTGGAAAGTAGGTTTTTGCAAACGAGCTGTCATTAACAAGCCCGAGCCGAAGGCGAGGGTTTTTAATGTCACGAGTTTGCAAAAACCTATACACCCGTGTATCACACGACGTTTTTCAATACAGTAGTGAGAATTAGTAAAAAAACAAATCAAAGAGATAATATGTTTGCTCAAGATTTTGGGGGCCAATTTCCATCTTGTTTGGTTTTTACCTTAAATAAAATATCGAAGATCGAAATCGAAGGCGACTTCGAATTCGCAATCGAAAAGATAAAAGATAAAAGATAAAAGATAAAAGATAAAAGATAAAAGATAAAAGATAAAAGATAAAAGATAAAAGATAAAAGATAAAAGATAAAAGATAAAAGATAAAAGATAAAAGATAAAAGATAAAAGATAAAAGATAAAAGATAAAAGATAAAAGATAAAAGATAAAAGATAAAAGATAAAAGATTCCCCTCCATATGGCATCGCCGTGGGACGCCCCATATACCCTACGGGTTTTGAGGCTACACTCTGTACATATTAGATCAATGTCGTTTTCACTATTCAGTTATTTCTTACTTCAAGCAAGTTCGGCAGCTTTCATTAGGGTGCCATACCAAAATGGTAAAAATGGAACCCTTATGGTGAGACTTTCTCAGTCTGTCCGTCCGTTTGTCACACTCGATTATTTAGTATTGACTTTTATTTAATTAATTAACTCAGGTTGAGTTACAGATTTTCTGGAGAGATTAGTTAACCACCACGCTTTCATGAACCTAGGGGGCTTTTTACGTCTCTTTGGACATAACACACCACGATTTATATTGAACTGTTAACTGTAAGATATCATACAATTTTGTATGATACGGCAGAGTATACAAAAATATTTTCGGGTACCGTACTTGCTCCGATATGTATTCATACCTACGTAGTTGACACATATTTGCTCCAAACTGCTTATCATGCATCGTTACAATAAACTATTTTAATATAAAAAACCCAGCGTATCCTTGACCTACTCAAGGCCAAAGTCAAATAACAATATATAGATATCTTGATACACCATTTTTTATCAAACATAATTTTCCACGAAATTTTCTTTATGTATGCAAATACAGTAAGTCATGCTTTGAATATTAATTCGTACAAACAAACGCTACTAAGGAATATTGCTGTGAAGTTATTATACTAAATGATGGATAAGTCACAGTTAGGTAAGCTATATCTCCACATCTCCAAGTTTCAGAGCCATGTTTGATATTTCGCACAAAATATAGACGACAGTTATCGGACGCCTTTTGGACACTTTTTCTTGAAAAGGGATTTTAATCTATGTATTTATATCTATGAACCGTGAAAATGATTTTTAAGAACCATTGGAACTAGGCATTTGCTAATTATATCCGGAATTTAATTTTGTATACAAAAACTTTTGAATTTAATTTTGATTATATATAAGTATAATCAAAGACAAAAAGTTACTTTCTTTTCAATGTACATTTCCTGTCATAGATTTTATTAGGAAGTACAAATTGTTTATTAGCATATAACTCTGGAATCCGAATGGTAATTAAAATAATAATAATTGTTAGAGTTAATGTGCAGATCGTAGTCTCCAAACATAAAGTTTGGATTTGAATCACTTTGGTAAGGGATTCCATATTGAAAAATAAATAATAAATATACATATGGCAAATTAACATTTGCTAAATATACTAGTTAATTATATTAATTAATTTTATTAGAGAGTTACTTACTTGTCCCGTTTGCGGTGAAGATCCTGAGGTCATCAATCATAATTTAAAAAAAATCTTGATAATTCATACCACGACAGAAGGTTTGCTCAATTTTTGCATTATAACCAAAAGTTTTGGTAGCATTCCAATTGAGCCGGATTTCTACAGTAGATACTTATAAGTTAGAGAAAAAAATTACATAATATTAAAAATTATTAGTGGGATAATGCATCCAATATATCAGAATTTCTACAGTTGTTAGGTACTGTTGTTGTCTGGTGGGAGGCTTCAGCCGTGGCTAGTTACCACCCTACCAGCAAAGACGTGCCGCCAAGCGATTTAGCGTTCCGGTGCGATGCTGTGTAGAAATCGTTGGGGTGACTTTACTGACCCCTTCCAATTGAGTACGTTCAACATCTTTAAACGTTATCAATTAAGTACTAACTTGTATAGTGTAAAAACAAAAAGTTCTATAAGTTGGCGAAAGTTTTAATTTAAGCAATAAAAAACCGTAACCGATCGATCCTATTTCAGACACGGTTAACACCATGAATAAAACGGTAATTCAAAATGCCCCGCTAAGCTAGTAGTAATAACGTTGATTAGAATTGAATAGCACCGACTGAACTATGTGGAAATTGGATGATGTATGTGTACTGTTAATAGTTCCTGCACTAAATAACTCGTTTGGAATTTAATCACTTGTTAACACAGGTACAACGTGCTAGGTAAATGCTATATAATTAATGTCTAGGTTTCACCTGAGACTACGTGTAGCGAGAATTGCTATAGTGCCGTTGGTGACACTAAGTTGTACAATAATTATTTAGGATAAATTATATCTAATAATATGATTGCGGGATTTTTGAAATGGCGTATAATATATGGAGACAATATGGAAACCTCCCTCCAGGCAGGTGTTATGCCTGGGGATCGCTTGTGATCCGTCAGAACTTTTTTTTTATAGAGCGCTCGTCGAAAGCTCCTTCAACGTGTGCTATTGCGCTGGTTACGCCATCTATCGTCAGCTATCGAAGTCCGCTTTAATCACTCTCTTCTGAGACTTTTCAGTCGTGTGTCGTCCTGGTGTAAAATCTGTGTCCTGGTGCATCTGGTGCGTATCAACAGCGTACAACATCATGGAAGTGCGCGTAAGCGATACCGAGATTGCGTGCCGGCGACTGGCGAGGTGTGAGTGACCTTCGAACCGTTGTCCGAAGTCCGTTGATGCGGCGGCGCGTGATCAGTGAGTCGATTGGCGGTGAATAACGTAAATAGAACCTATAATAGATAGCCTAATCCACAATTCGCGAACTACTTTCCTGAAAGGAACACTTTTAAGCAAAGATTTTTATTTAAACGTGTGATGTTGCCGTTCCCACAATTTCACTGTCACAAGCCTGTAATGTGTTATTTGCCTACAAATTAAGAAGAACCAAATAAAACTTGAATTTCATGGACAGGCCGTTGAACTGAAACACACACCTTAACAGCTATTTAAACTATACTAAATAGGCGAAGACTTATTCCACACTGTGAAATTAAAAAATGAAAATGTCCAAGACAATCTAGTTTAATGGAGCCTCTACTCCAAGAACGATCCGCACCATAAATTGCAGCGAGTTAGGCTACCTACAAAAACATGCTACATCGCAATCTAGTATTTGCGACTATACCCTGCCACAATTTACCTCTGAATTGTTAGAACTGAGAATCATAAGTTAAGTTTAGTATGAGAGACTCATCTTAGTGGCCGAGCCATGAGACCGCTCATTGTTTCATTAAGGACTGATTTTTCAATCGCCAGATAATCGTTAACTAAATAACTAAATATGACGTTTTGACAGATTTTGGACGATTGAAAAATCGGCCCTTAAACGAGTATACAAAAGGTTTCATTTTATGTACGTTATAAGCTCAATGGTTTATATAACATTTTATGTACGTTATAAGAAAGCTAAATGGATCACCATCTTAAACTTAACTGATGGACATCCACTTTTGGATAATAGACCTCTTCAAGGGATTGCCTTGACGAAGTTCATGCCGCCTAAATCAGGAATTCTCGGTGACTTTTTTAATGGCGTTCGTCCACTAACACAGTGGATCTGCCAATACTTCTCGGTTCGTAGTTAAATAATCATAATTACCAGATGAAAATAATTAATAAAAATACACAAAAAAAAACTAAAAAAACAGGATTACGTAGGTAATGAAGTTAGTTATAATAGGAATATGCGATGGCAAAAAGTAAAGACAAAAATAAGTAGAAAACCATGTCTCATCTCGAGATAAGTCTGTAAGGACATCATTATCTATCATTAACAAAGGGGCAACTCAATAGAGTCGTACGAGTAAAACGTATCCAATACCCACGAATCATGAACTCAGACTGGAGGCACACTGATATCAATCCACTCGTACGGGTAATGGGCAATTGAGATATTACATAGAACTAACAGCAAAATTCATGCTCATCTAAAATTAACGCGTGCATATTTTTAATGCTTTAAATTAAGTTACTAATTAGCATTTAGGCTAGATCGTAGCTGAACTAAAGTACCTTTAAGGGACTTTCAAGAAAAAATATTTTTAATGCAATGATTAAAGTGGAAACGGATTATATTGGTCTAAACATAGCAAAATCTCATATAATATTATCTCGCAATAAAATAACTTAAACAACCAGTGTCACGTCTCATCAACTCTGAATAGATGCACACTGATTCCACTCGTGCGGAAAAAGAGAAATTGCATTATAAAAGTAACAAGTAAAAATACTCGTCTAAAACTACAGCCTATACAAAAATAATGAGCAGTGATAGCTCAGTGGTTTTGACCTCTGCCTCTCATAAGAAGGTCGCGGGTTCGAATCCTGGGTACACACCTCTGACTTTTCCGAGTTATATGCGTTTTTAGGAAACTTAATATCACTTGCTTAACGATGAAGAAAAACATCGTGAGGAAACCTGCATGCCTGAGAGTTCACAAAAATGTTCTCGAAGGTTTTTGAAGCCCGTCAACCCGCACTTGGCCAGCCTGGTGAGCTATGGCTAAACCCCTCTCAGTCTGAGAGAAGACCCGTTTCCAGCAGTGGGACATAAAAAGGGGTTGACATGATGATACAAAAATATGCGATAATGGAACAGGAAATACGAATTCCATATGCCATCTATCTATACTTATAATAAAACTGTAAAGGGTCGAATTCTGTACATTAAAGATATTTTGAAAATTTTTGTTGGAGGACACTATTTAGTCGATACTGAAGCCAAAACTGTAATTTGTTTCATTTTTGTCTGTCTGTCTGTCTGTCTGTCTGTCTGTCTGTTTCACGACCGGGCATCACGGCTAATCCGCTGGATGGATATAAATGAAACTTGACATGATTATAGTTCATACCCCGAGGTAGGACATAGGATACTTTTTGTCCCGAAATTCATCATGGTTTCCCTGGAAGACGGCATCAAAGTCCAAACGTTTTTTAGTTATAATTCATTAACGCGTTGTCCGATTCCATTCATTCTTTTTTTGTTAGGAAGGAGGTTCTTTAAAGATTATTCCATACAAATCTTATCATCATCACTTTTGTAGTTCAGAAATTACAGACATCAGAACCTTTAAGTTCAAGTAGGTAGGTGACTTGCAACTCGGAATGCACAAAGAACCTAGGGCTAGGACGTAGGGCTCAAGTAAGACTGGAGTACCCTTACAGCCGTAAATAAATAGGCTTAGCAGGAGATTTTGTATGGTTTAAAATTTTTCACTTTTAGGGTGAACAAAAATCATTTAACTGGCGTTATCGCTACGTTACACCGTATAGCGCCATCTCTACAATTTATGTGGAACTTAAATGTAAAACTCTGAGATAGGTACTACCGAATTTTTTTAAATAAAAATTAACTGTCATGTTATTTACTGTTTCCTGACTTTATTTTAAGATGGCACTGTTAACACATGAACAGATTTAAACTTTATCATCCGCAATATGGAAAGGGTAAGATAATCCTCCTAACCGACTGACTGTCATCTAAGGTCTTTTTATACGTAAAGAAATATATAGCCATTGTCCATTCTGATGTTTTGATTGTATTGAGATGAAACAAAGGTTTTTAAAAGACTCTTATATTATGTTGGGCTGGGGAATATTGTTAGTAGAGTAATTTATCCCAGTGGTACCTACCCGGCCGAACTATGAAAGAAGAGTTCTACCACCAGTACAACTTTTCACATGGTTTAATAATTTTTGACATATTTCGTGGTTTCAGAATAAAAATCACAATGAAAAGGACGATTTTAACTGTCGATATTTCGATACATTGGTACAAGTCACTACGTGACCACGACCTGTGCCACAACATCACACCAGAATCTCGCGAAAAATCAAGGAATTCCAGTAGGAAGGTATATTATGTAAAAAAATCGTAATTCACGCGGGCGGAGCCGCGGGCAACAGCTAGTCTTAAAATAAAACAATAAAAAACTTTTCGTATCATTAACTATTAACTAAGAGGTAAAAGGTAGAGTCTTGCTACGTCTCATTACTTCTAGCTAATTTCACCAGTTTCACTCATACGGGAAAAGGGAAATTGCGATATAAAAGTGGCAGATAAAAAACTCGTATAAAATAGCGTACAAAAATATGCACACAAATATGAAGCAGGAAATAAATCTGGGGACACGGTAGTGTCCCCGCCAAGACGAGCCAAGCGAAGCGCGAGGGCACTACCTACCTTTTCTCGAAGTGTTTCGCCGTATTTTTAAACCCTTATAACTTAGGCCTGAATTATTTCAGATAATCAAAATTCTCGGAAAATGATGTCGCCAGTGAACTTATTAAACCTATAAAGTTTTAATTTTATAGGTCTTATACTTAAGATTTTATTGACGTCTAAAAAACCCAAATTTCGTCACTGACTGACTGACTGACTGACTCACTGATGATCATCAAAATTCCTAGGTACTTCCTGAAGACCTAGAAAGCTGAAATTTGGTATATAAGCTAGTATTAGTACACAACCAACAAAAAAATTCAATATATTTTGACTAAAGTTGACATAGAGTTAGGGCGTGTAGAGTTAGAAGTCTTGCTCTACATGAGATCTGATAACTTTTTGATAGTGTGAGCCACATGCTCTCGTCTTGGCAACATTTTACATGAAAATGTTTTTGCTGGGATTATTTTGTTCCAAAAATAACAAGAATCTCATATCTCATCTCAAGATAAAACTTCGCGGGTAACTTCCCGTATCATTAACTAGGAGGCAGGAGGTAACCCAATAGAGCCGGCGTATACCCACGTATCATTAACTCCGACTAGGAGCACACTGATATCAAGCCCCGCCCGCGCGGGAAAAGGGAAATTGAGATATAAAACTGACAGATAAAAAAGATTCACCTAAATAGGGTGTACGAAATGCTTCACATTTCTGATTCATATGGACGTGGTAGGTACATGAAGATTATGTACAAATTGTACAGACAACAAATTACTGCAGCAGCTTTATAGGGATTTACAAAACAATTTGCATTACTTTGGACAAAGTTTACTTTTGTATTTAGCTCATTATTATCCTCATTGATATTCTAGCAATTCTGATCAGAAATAAATATGTAAAAGAAAGTCTTTAATCTGTGGTAAAGGTTATACGGATCAACAAGTCAGCGAGAGAAAATAATCAGTGCCATCTCTTATTATAATTAATCTGCCTTTGAAATTGGCACTAAAATCAATATTAAAATGTTTACACGAACTTTTTTATATTTAAAAATCTATATAAGCAAGCATATTTTTCAGATGAGTTAGTGGTTAGAAATAAGGCTGCTACCTAATTCTATTGCTGACTGTACTTAGAAATGTTTTACGACCCAGGTATGTAAAACGAAAGGGTGAAATACTAAAAGCAAAAGGTCAAGGTGAGAAGCCAATAAATAGATTTTACGAGATACTTACGTAACACATCCCTGTAATGAGATTCTGTAACGAAACTTAATTTTGTCTGCCCTGATAGTAACTTAGTTGTGGTCCCAAAAAGACTTATGCTCGTTTCCACCAACACTTTAAGAAACGCCTAAGCTAATAAGGTGAAGGAGGTGAAGGTTTCTCTTAAAATGTTGGTGAATATGATCATTAGACATTGAAGTAGTTAGTCTTTAACTCTGAACGAATTTAGTTTTCTCTATTGAATGGGTTTTAATTTCTGGATTGTGCCACATATGACAAGCGGTGTCTGGTGCTTCCGTCACTTGTCCGGCAATAATCTGGTATTTGTTGCCCAGGTGATGGAAGCTTCAGTCATCCTTTTAGTAAATTTTTATGTGTAGCATAATGATATGAAATTAAATTATTTTTCTTTCTTCTTTCTTTTTAGGGTTCCATACCAAAATGGTAAAAATGGAACCCTTATTTTTTTACACACAAGTTGTAAGTACTTGACTGCGATTTCACTTGATGGTAGGTAAGTTACGATGCAGCCGTAGGTGTTCGAATCATACAAACTTGAAAGCGTTAAGTACTAAGTATCAGTTTTCATGCACTAATTGCGCATTGCGCCTAAACGTTTGATTTCTTTTTTACACTCTTTAAGTTAGTTATTGACTGCGATTTCACGTGATGGTAAGTGATGATGCAGCCGAAGATGTTGTCGTAGTGACTTGGAAGGGGTAATTAAACTCACCGCGCCGGAACGCTAAATCGCTTGGCGATGCAACTTTGCTGGTAGAGTGATAACTAGCAACGGCTGAAGCCTCTCACCATGCCAGACCTTAGCCAATTTAGAAATTGTAAAATTCATAGTGGCTCGTGGCAGGGATCGAACCAACAACCTCCCGGCAGAGATCGCTTATGGCTAGAACCCTGCGTACACTTAGTTTTATGTTTACCATTAGGTAATTATCACCAAATACATATAAGAGCAAGTACCGAGTTTCTTGCCAGTTCTTCTCGGTGCAAACCTGCTTTCCGAACCTGGCGGTAGAGTCTTGATATTTCATGAGAGCTTATATCTAAGCCTATGTGAAATAAAGAATTTCATTTCATTTCATATATCTGCACAAATACCGTATTGACCTTAGACCTATGTGAAATAAAGATATTTTGAGTTGGATCAAATTGGTTAGTTACTAGAAACGTATATTTACCTTGTTTCTTTTAAAAGGATAGGTAATATTACAAAAACGGACATGTAAAATGTTCCTATATGTCTTTCTTTTCAAGTTCAAATAACATCAAGCGCCTGAATTTACTTTATCTTTGTAGTGCTTCGTCCATTTTCGTTTCGCAATGCAGAAATAACGGGTGCAATTTTCAGAGCGTTGGCTACAGGAAGCTTCCCAGTGTACATTAGTAGGGCGCTCTAATGGAGGAGTCTAAATTAATCAGGTCAGTTGGCCAGATCGCCTTCACTAGCATGGGTTCATTAGAGCTTACGGTCTTCTATCTTGTTGTGGGGTAAAGCTGCTGAGGTAGGTATATTGGAGCATGAGTATTGAGTCTGGACTATTTTCAACCATCCTTGACGTTTTTACCTTTTTATTAAGTAGCCTATTCCCCTTTACAAATCAGTAGTTATACTCTGTTGTGTCTTTTTTCTTCGAATGTCGAGTTGTTGAAGACAAAGAAGAACAATACGGAGTACATAATATATCTTTTCCACCGTTATTTCACGTTTCTAAAGTTATTGTGTTTTAAATGTATGCCACATGTCAGCGACTGTCTATAGATGGCGCTGGCTGTAAATGTACCTATGGGGGAACTCGATTCGTTTGTGCGATGCCAGTCGACTCGAAATTCGTATAAAAACCTGTACTAACCTGTTTGCTACTCTAACTTGAAGAAGTTATGTGTGTTTGTGACAAGTAAATCGCTAAATTTTCTGTGAAGGGAAATATTCCATACTCACCTAGCGTGGTGGGATATATGCCCTAACCCTTTTCTTTTCTACCTGACAGGAATTGGCAATAAAGTGTAGTGAAGCGATTCTTATTCTTGCGGCTGATCATCATCAGTCAATTAGAATCCCACAGCTGGGAATATGCAACAACTGGTGTATAAAAAAGATAATATGTATATTATTCGAAATACTCAAAACCGGGTTGACTCGAAATAATATTCACTGAACAAGAAAAAAATGTCTGTTTCGCTCGAAAGTGGATAACAATCAATCAATATTAAAATTAAATTTTAAATACAATATGTAGGTACGAGTAGGTCCACTCGAACACATGTGAAAATCTCATAACGTTATTTAATTTAATTAAATAAAGCACACTTTGCTAACGATATATTTTTTTTTGCATGGTGAAGTTTTCATATAATACCTATTGAAAATGAAAAGGACAAAATCATTTGTGGTTATATTCTGGTTTTAACTATATTAAAAACAGATCAAACTTTGTGTGTATGTTTATAGGTCAATAACATTTAGAAAAGTAAACCTTCATACACTTAATAACGAAGTGGTTAAAATTAAAGAAAGTAGAGTAGAAACCTGAAGATCAAATAAACGTCTTCGCTCAATCAAAGGTGAGGATCAAAATCTGAGGAATTGAAACATATGCCCACAGATTTTATATATGCCATACAAAATCTGTCAAAACTTCGTATTTATTCCCTATTTAATGATTACACACAGATTAGCCCAGACAGATTGACAGGTTCCCAATTGATATATTCGCTAGATAAAGTTTATTGTGTGATTGGTGATTGGTCGCATTATATCCAATGCCTAGCTTTCTATAAATTATTACAAATAAATAAATAAAATAAAATAAAATAAATACTAGGCATATAAATAGGTATTTTAATAAGTACTTTCCCATTTCTGTAATACGTTTCTAAATTTTTTAAATTTTAGTGGATAGTTAACAACGATTTGGTATCCTAAATAAACTTTTGTTAAACTCTTTAGTAAGCAATAATTAAGTTTAACAAGTATACCAATTTTAATAATAAATAGGCCACTAAACACCGCTTACCCTAATTATTAAAGAACCGCATTTTCTAAATTGGTTGACCCAATTACACTAGTTCCTACCTTGCTCATCAGAAATTCAGAATTTCTATTAATTTGTTCATCAAAATATTATGCGCCCTGGTTATATTTATTTTGCTGACGCAACATATTTTGCCATAATATATTAAGGGTGAGTATGAAAAATAGTTTAAGACTTCGGAGGCTCAGACATACCGAATATAGTAAAAAAAATCATAATTTATATACAACGTGTTCAGGACGAATACGAACAACTCTAGGGTTAGGTTCCTTATCGAAAAGTAATCAAAAATGGCTAAGGAACATAAGTTCTAAAATGGATATTTTCGGAATAAATAATTTTTCTTTTGTAAATAGATCCTAAAATGTGTCCCATATGCCACACTCTTATTTTTGCGACGTTGCCAAACTTAAATCATTCAAAAATACTACAACTACGGTCTGACTAGTGATGTGCCAGTAGAAGCTATCTTGTCGGTATCGATAAAGTCTTACCGCAAACGATAAAATATAAATTTTCCTTCGATTTAAATCTCTTACAGTTTGGCAATATTGAAAATAATTAATTTGAAACTTTATGATTGTAAACGAAATACTGCCAATAAAAACGTTCCTACTTCCTGCCAATAAAAAGACTAGACCTTTAGTACTCGTAAAAGGTAGAATACCGAAGTGAGCTGAATCTACTTAAATTCACTCAAGCTTACATATATACTGTCTTATTTACCATACCTACTCAAAAATACAAACATACTTTTTTCACTGAATAGTTAGGTAAACAATTAAGTTCATCAGTAAGATTCTCAGTATCGATTGTCGATATTGTTAAAAATTATAACAAGAGCGCGCCGCAAGTTCAAAAGCTCCTGAAGTTTTTTGTAGAACTTCGGGTCTCTCTTTCTCTCAGGTATACGTATCCCTTAGTTAAACTGCGATCGAAATACTAATTGTTTCCTAATCTTTATTGCTGTTGCCCCTTTGAGTGTGTGACGGTGTCGGTATTACATTATTTACATTTTACATGCATGTTATTATGTTATTAATTAGGTAGGTACAGGTATTAATAAAATTATGAAACATCAAGTAAAACAATGTAATAATTTTATAAGCAATGTTATAAGCGAAAATTTTAGTAAATTCCTAATGATGATTTTCAAATAATCATAGGAAATTTTCTAAAATTTTCGGTGTAAGTATGTGTAATATGCCAATCCATTTGCCAATCCGCATGGGGCCAGCGTGTTGGCCAATCTCTTTGAGAATCGAGGGGAAACTCGTGTTCAGCAGATTTGCTACTATTGATCCTGAATTTCCTTTCTTCCACATTCATAATTTTTAAACTCACGCATAGATGATTGTTTAAGTCACTTTACTAAACCCATTCTTTAAAACGATATGAATCATTGATAAAATTCTGACAATTTTTTTTTTTAATTTTTCATTAAATCATTATTGTGACAACCCACGCTTGTGGCAACAAACAGTGTTCATTGTTTAGTAAAATTAAGACCATTCATAAGTTATGTTTTTAAATGCGACGATGTCAGTTTTTGCATAAAGGTGTGTGTAACATGGGTAGTTGGAAATAGTTGAATTACTTTGTATGAAAACTGAATTTTCTTTTTTTATTTTATTTAAAAATTATTCCTTATGTGGTTCGATTCCTATAAGTGGTCTGTTCAATACCTGGAAGTTGTTCGTATTCGTCCTGAACACGTTGTATTAGACCAGCTGATCAGGTGAATTATTTTTCCATTCAAGCCTAGGGTATGCAAGATAGCTTACGACCTATTTCTGAACTACCGAATGTAAATAATAGTAGTTTATGAAACGGATACACAATGGGGGGTATTGCAGTGACGAATGTATAGAAGTATCGTTGTGTATCATTTTTCATGCAAAAAGAAGCATAAATAAAATAAAATATCATGCCACTTGCATTTATCTCCTGCATTTACGAATATTATATGAGGGTGTGAAGGAAAAATAATAAAATGATGTCCCTAAAATCAGTTTTTTTCTGTTTTAAACCATTTTCTTCTAAGTACTTATTATAATTCCTACATATATTTACATTTTTGTACTCCTTTGTGCTACCTTTAAACAACAGTTACAAAGTAAAAAAACCCTATTGTTACAACCTCAATACAAAACAAAAGTACTATCAAAAGAATGTATAGTAATATCTACTGACAATGCCATTGAAAACACGAAATAGACCATGACAAGGGGTTAAACACACTTTCATAAAATTCAAAATACAAAGGATTGTAATATAAAGTTCCTCGCCCATAATAATAATATTATTGTATAAAGTTGTGTACAAAAATATGGAAATTGTCCTCTGATAGAAAATGACGTAACCGATCAAGATGTCTTAAAACGATAACTACTAAGGGCGTATATACACATAAGAAAATAGCCTGTTAAAATAACATACATCTCATAAAAAACAAGCGGCAGGTGTTTTTGATACTATACCTAACCTAATAAAATACGTTTTATAAAAAGACGTGTGGCACTCGGAGACTGCCGCGGTAAAGCTATTGCATAGAATTTTTTGCCATCTTCTAACACCCCCCCACTCCGTGGGGTGTGTTAGGTTATTTTCGTTACGGAATTTCTGGATTCGGTCTCCATGCTCAAGGCCCGCGATAGAAGCTATGCAATAGCTTAATAATAAGTAATACGTTTAGTAAGTAATACGTTTTATGATGCTGTGTAGCATCATAAAACGTATTACGTATTTAATATTTTATTACGTGAAACGTCTAAGTTTTTTTGTTAATGAATAGAAGATATGAGAGAAATGCCAAAAATCTTTCATATTTTCGGCAAAATCGCATTTTACAAATCGACATCAGCAACCTTTATAGGAATATCGCCAGACTGACTTTGTAACATATCCGCTTACACGAGTCCTTAGATAAGTATGTAATCAATCAAACTCAGAGTGACAACTTTGTCAGTTGGCTCAAAGGATCTCTGGTGATTTACACGAAAAATACGCAACACTCTCCACTCGCTTCAGATTAACTTTTCGATCCCGGTTCCTTTAATATGATGGCATTTCTTTATCGCGATAAGTTTAATGTTCAGTCATTAACCCCCGACGCAAAAAGAGGGGTGTTATAAGTTTGACGTCGATGTCTTTGTATCTGTGTGTGTGTCGTTTCGTCTGTTATGCGATTTCGATTCGTATATGTGCGATGCAAAGCGATTCGAAATTCGTAAAAAAAACTGTACTAACCCCAATGTAAAAATATAAAATACCTTGTGCCTACCCGATTTGAACGAAGAGAAAAACAACTTCTATCGAATATTCGTTCCGCGTTGGAACTGGAACCTCTAACAAATTTTCGCTTACATAGTGGCAGCGGCAGACCAATATAAATATTTTTTTGATATTCAGGGCAGAGCTATTCAAATAAAAGTATAAAAAAAACTGTCTGCGTTTCGAATGCTCTTTAAAAAAGTAAAAATTTCACTTACCAATAAAAACCTACTTTTATTTGAGATTTTTGAAAATTTACAAAACAGTTTTGTGTATAGAATGAATCTTTTCGACGTATATTTTTAGTATAGTACTATAGTATAGCAAGTAATATCGTGAGTTTGTTATGATCTGTTATAATCTTATTGCGAATGTTATTGGATTGTAGGTAAGTACCATACTTTATCTCTGACATTATAATATTTATTAAGTATCATTGAACTCCATATCATTTTCCGGACAGAACTACAATTTGGTATTTTGTATATTGTACTAAACAAATACCAATTTATTGTTCTTTCCGGAAAAAGAGTTTAATGATAGAAAACCCAAAAATAAAAGTTAGAAATAATTCGGAACCACTCGTTGTTTTTCAAAAAGAAGAACTGGCAAGAAAAAAGACCATTTCTTTTTTTAATATATGCATATAATATAACATACACGTTAGGTTAGTAAATGAATTTACGTAAAATTGAAGAAAGAGTACCTAAAGATTACAACAGAATACAGATATACATAAATACATAGGTACATGCAGCAATGAATAGTATAGGTAGGTACTCGTTGAAGCTGTTCGATTATTCTTGAATATAACCAAAAGCGGGAAAATAAGTAATCCCAACAATCAGTAAGAAGAAGGAAGTACTCAAAGATATCGGAAAACTAAAAGTAATAAAGCGACAAATCAAACATCAATCAACTGACAAACTCTAATGATGTGACATCAGAGCCAATCCAGCAGAGACTCGGAAATATCCACACATTATTTTATTTAAGGGTAGCTACAAACATGTAGCGTTCATGCGTATAGTTAGTTCAGTCCAGGAAGATGCGCCCCACTCTTTCGCAAGCGCTTATGCTTCATGCGATTCGTAAGAAGTTGGAAATGCCTTCGTGGATGAAATTATAATAAATAAATAAATAGCGGACAACATCACATACATTGCTCCGATCCCATAGTAAGTAGCTTATGCACTTGTGTAATGGAAATCAGAAACTACGTAGGTACCACAACACCCAGACCCGAGACAATGTAGAAAAAATATTTTTCTACATTGCCCCGACCGGGGATCGAACCCAGAACCTCAGAGATGGCGGCGCCCTGAAAACCGGCACGCTAACCACGCCCAATCACGGAGGTCGGAGGTCGGAGGTCTATGGATGGAATATGATCTTGATTTGATGGTTCAGAAGATCATAGAAACGGGTCGTCCTTTTATTTCCGATCAATGATGTTATTTAGCAAAAAACAATCCTTATGGTCAAGTATGATAGTGAGTTCAGAATCAATTTCGTAATTTTTTACGAAATTAAAAATGCAATTAAAATTATAAATTTTTTTTATTTTAGAGGACTTTTACCTATTAAGGTGTGTTTAAAATGAAGTTTTCATTCAATAAATCGTTCCATCTATTCAAAGAAATGTTCTATTCAATGCCCCTTCATAGCATCGTAGCATCGCCGTGGGATGCTATGAATGGAAATGATGTAGAGAACTAAGTGCACCCTTTAGATAAAGATAATGATTAAAATGAATATTGTATTGCACAAAGAATATCATTCGCAACTTGATCGGATTTCAGTCTGTCTCTAGCCTTAGATACGAATATCTTTCCGAAAGAGAAGCCCGACGTCCAAACTTAATACAATTTATCTGAAGCAAAAATTCTTATGAGTTTGTCTCTTGCCAAGTTTGTGGACACGATCGTCCTTTCTGATCTCCTTTTCATAAAGCTTTATATAAATTTTTTCTTGTATTTTTTTGAGACATAATATGATTCCCAGCAATATTAAGTTCCCAGGGATCCCTTGACATGGAAAGTTAGCTATTTTTCTTGCTTGAATAAAAAGTTTTGTTTAGACAACATGTCAGGGCCATACATTTTGTAGTAGGTACTTAATTTTGAAACTAATGATCATGTTTTAATAATATAATGGCACACAATTACAAGATTTTTACCTGCTTTCCTATAAAAAAATGACGAAATAAAAGCCATGGTATAAGACGTCTTTAGAAAAAATTTAAAAGAGTGTACCTATATTAAGAAAAAAAAAAACACCGCGGCAAAAACCTATAACTAACAAAGCATGCGCTATATTTCATGCGACAAAGAGAAATGACCTCTAGACAAATCTATTCGTAGGCCCCATGTTATGTGACCCGAATATATTTGGGTGTATGTTATTGTGAAAGCTATCAACCGTTCGAATTTAGGTCGGATACGTTGCAGATCATATACTTACTTTTATGATTTTTTGTTTTATGATACATCTAGGCTTAACCCGTTGGGTCGGATATAAAAAACATATCCACTGAGTTATAAATCTTTCGAAATTCAAATACTAAGTTCTACTATAATTTACCATTATAGATACGATAAATAATACTATAGCTGACGGCATTAAGTTATTTTGTCATTTACTTCTCATTCAGGCGTATACAAAAAAGTTTACGACCTATTCACAGGTCTACCAAATATACTATTACACAAAAAGTCATAAAAATCGGTCAAGCCGTTTTGGAGGATTTTTTTAACAAGCACTGTGACATGAAAAAATTATGAATAGTACTGTAGGACAGAATTCTTTAAACTGTTTTACTGTGAAGTGTACAACAACGATAAAAACGAAAATTCCAATAGTTGCCATATCAGATCCTAAAACTTTAATAAATATAACTCGTGAATCGTGATATTATACTATAGTAAGTAAGAAAAAATAAAACATAAACTTTTCCTTACAAAAAGGAGGGACGATGTCCGAAAATTTGCAATACAAAAAGTTTCATTCTAACAATTTCGCTTTAGTTTTTATATCGCCGCTTATGACGCCGCTTTCCTATCCTGCAACCAAAATGCCAATCACGCAAGTGCCAGTCTCCAAAAACAACTCGATGCAATCCACTTGTGGCTTTCTAAATGGAGAATCAAAGCGAGCGCATCCAAATCTCAGCACATCACGTTTGCACTAAGACCAGGAGATTGTCCTCCGGTTAAGTTGGGAAACGATACTCTGCCATCAACTAATTGTGTGAAGTACCTCGGATTCCATCTGGACCGACGCCTGACCTGGAAGTATCATATTGACAATAAAAAAGACGAATTGAATGCCCGATTCCGGAATCTACTCTGGTTGCTTGGCCGGCAATCAACTCCGAGGCTCAACAACAAAGTGCTCATTTACTGCGCTATGCTGAAACCCATATGGCTGTATGGTATCGAGCTGTGGGGTACTTGCAGTAAATCGAACATGCTGCGCATCCAAAGGGTCCAAAACAACATACTGAGGACAATTACCAACGCGCCCTGGTATACACGCAATGACGAAATCCATAAATACCTCGAACTGCCAACTATCAGTGAGGAAATTACCAAATATTGCAAAAAACACAAGGATCGTCTTGCAAATCATCCCAACCACCTTGCTAGCTCGTTACTACAAGCCCCACAAATTAAACGCCTGAAACGAGCTCACGTGCTCGATACTTGACGGACGGTCGAGCGATGGCTCCCCCGTCTGTAATCGCCATAGGAAACGCAACAGATCTGATAAAAGTCGTAAGACTGATCGCAGATACAAGGGAGAGAAAAAAAAAATAAGTTTTTATATCGAGTGTGCGAAAATTGTTTTACTTAAGGCGCATGTTTTAATAATCGAGCCGTTTGTAAAAAGCGCTGAAAGTTATAAAAAAATACGTGTAGGAGCACATTTTTTTAAAGTAAATTCGTGATAATAAAAACATGATAATATCATAATATTTTTTACGTTTGTTACCTCAGAACTTTCTACTGGGGGAACCTATTTTGATGATTCTTGTTTTATTGAAAGCTGGTGCTTCCCATGTTTCAATTTGTTTCAATTCTGAGAATGGTATCCATGAGATAATATACCTAAGCCTTAAATCTGCATATTTTGCATCATACTAACCGATTTCGATGATTCTTTTTTCATTGGGAAGGAATGTACTTTAAGGATAGACTTTACTTTGATGAGAGTTGAAGGCGAGAGTTTTTGGTTAATTTGGTAGTATACAACAAAACATTACCTACTAGAAGAGGAAAAGAAAGCCTAAACCCATCTGGATTAACTCACGCTAATAATGTAGAGGTGTAGATAATAAATTGTCTTTTACACGCTGATGGAAACTTTGGGAGCTTAGGTACATTCGTCTACTTAACGTAGTCCATTGAGTTGTTCCAAATTCAATTTGGCCAACGCCTTCCACGGTCTACTTTCCTGGTGTCCGTACGTTGATGGAATTTCTAATAGCCTGTCCGAGGACCAAACAAGTTTAAGAATATCCGCGAAAGTATTGGCGTAAAACGAGTGTCCGAAAATTTGTTTTTACTAACTTTGGAAGCTGTTTGAATTTCGGTAGCGACTACCGTCCCTTTAAGGTGTTTTGGCTCAAGTAGTCCACGAAATTCATCATCATAATCTCAACCCCTTTTTATGTCCCACTGCTGGACACGGGTCTCCTCTCAGACTGAGAAAGGTTTGGCCATAGCCCACCTTGTTGGCGGGCTTCACACACCTTCGAGAACATTTTTGTGAAATCTCACGCATGCAGGTTGTCTCACGATGTTTTCCCTCACCATTAAACAAGTGATATTTAGTTTCCTAAAAACGCACATAACTCGGAAAAGTCGTGCCCAGGATTTAAACCCGCGACCTCCTTATGAGAGGCAGAGGTCAGAACCATTGAGCTGAATTAAAATTATATTAAGTTTTTCGCAAATATGCATCGTCGCCTTATGGCAATGAATTTTGCAAGCATGATGTTTATGCATCTGCATGTTCTTAGTAACAACTTTGCTTTAAAATTTCCATTGTCCTTATATTCGAAAGATTATTTTCTGTTGCTTCCCATATTTGAACCCATCGGGAACCATATGAAGTAATAGTTTGGGGATGAAAAATCTACCCATAATAGGTCGTCTCGCGCTCGTTGTTAGATAGAGCTCCGTGAGTGCGGCAACTTTTGTTGTGTGTGAGTGTGTCAATTTGAAATTTGTTTAGACCGCGGATGCTAGTGTGCGTGAAAAATTGTGTAGCGACGGCTCGAGTTTGCAAATTTAGGCAAAGTATTTTTTGCCACACTTTTGAAGTTGTGGACATATTTTATGGAATCTACGTTGCGGCGCGATTTTGTGTAGTAACCATTGAGGAGTTACTTACCATTCCTAATTTAGTACGATAATATTATCGACTGTAATGTCTATCCTTACTATCGATCCTTACCATCAGGAGTGATCGCAGTCAAATACTAATTTGTAGTGTAGTAAGTGTATAAATAACGTCATAACACTGGTGCATAATGGCTAGTTTTCAAGTTGCTTTGATTATTCTAGTGCATAAAAATTAAACTGATGCAGGTTGAATTTTAAAATCCGAAACAAAAGCAGCCGAAGTTGTTATAGACGATTAAGCACAGTGGGGCAATATCGATACGGTTGGAAAATAAAAATATCCAAATCAAAACGGATCTCTCACCAGCTATATGGGGAAATGCATAAGGCATGTTATAATATGGTTGTAAATCGTAAATCAGAAATCTGCTATGCGTTTATTGAATATCGATGGTAAAATTACCGGTCTAGTTGCGCGTAGTAAAGTTTTTGGATATTTTTTGTAAAAAAGTTCAAAAAATAAAACAATCATTACTGCAACAATTGTCAAATTTATATATGGTGTAAATCCTTTGCGCTAAGATAAGTAACGGATATAGGTAGATTAAATTCAGGATTAACACATATTAAGCTATTCAGGACCCGGAAAAAATTTATGATTTCCAAAGGTAAAAGACAATAATTCACGTGGTAATATCTAGTTTTTATAAATAACAAACTGGACCCGCAAACGTTGTTTTGCCATTAAAGATATAAAAAAAATACAACCTGCTTTCAGACCTACATACACTGAAAATTTCATAACAATCGGTCGAGTCGTTTCGGAGGTGTTTAGTAACAACGATTGGTAAATATAAATAAATATGTTTATATCTATATAATGTGTTGCAACTTGGAATATCAATTGATCTTTATAGTTGTAGGCAGTAGATTCGTTTTCAATGCAAATTTTCATACCTTATAAATATGATCCAAGAGAAACGGCGAGATAAATAAATAAAAACTGTTGACTGCAGACTCCGGTACACAGAGCAGGCAGGCTGCCAGCGCAAGTTTGTGTTGCGAGGCGAACTGTGCAATTTAGCGTTACCACTCATTCGTGGTTAAACTAACTTGATGTAGGAATTTTACAAGACCATTCGAAGTTCGGCACGTTCAAAGATCCAAATAGACTCATACCATGGACAGGGCGGATGACGCGAAAAAAGGTCGCCAGTTTATCGGTGTCAAAAATGCTTGTTTTGCCACCAACAGTAAGGCCACGCTGAAGTTTGTTCAGCCACCTACAGAATTTTGATATATGGCGCTACTATTTGCTTGTTCGAGAAGGTTTACGAAAAGGATTACGTAAATCATTCGGATGCCCATTACCCATATCCTGAGTTTTCTAATGAGTGATCCAAATACTTTTTTTAAAGAAAGCTTAACTTACAAGCATTTATGAAGAGTCAGTTTATTTTTATCCTATACCCTTAAACGAGCAATTATTCTTGTATTCTTATATATATATATATATATATATATATATATATGTGTATATATGTATATTTTTCTATATAATCCGTATCTCGGAAACGGCTCGAACGATTTTCATGAAATTTATTTGAAAGGGGGTTTTGGTGGCGATAAATCGATCTAGCTAGGATTCATTTTTAGAAAATGTGGAAGTTACCAAAAAGTAAATAAAAAATATGACCCCTGCTGCCATCTATTGGCGGGTAGATATACTAACGAGCAAAGCTCGGTCACCCAGATATTAGTTATTTAATTGTGATAAGTGATAACTAATTCACGACTTAATCGGCTAAACGGTTATTTAAGACATTTTTAGTGACCTATAGGTTAAAATTTATAAAGCTAATTAACTACATAAAGTTTTCCTACAGTTGCTCCAAAATCCAGCCCAGAGTTTTTTAGTAATGAAGTAATACGTAGTTTTTTGTAATAAGTTTCCTCAATGCTGCCGCACCAACCATCTTTTTCATAAGGAGAAGGACAAGAATGAAAACTGACTTGGATCTTAGAACTAAGTTCACGAGGGTTCCAAAAGGCCCTGCCACTTCAGAAGAAGCGTGTACCAATTAATTTGTTTTCATGATGCAAGGGTACTTGCATGCAACTTAATAAAACTGTACCTATCCAAATCCAAATCCAAATCCAAAATCCAACATTTCTGACACGCAGAGTTTTTAATTTTTTAAGGGCTAATTTTTCCACTTTAAAGTTATTCCTTGGTCTGTGGATTTTTCAATCGCCAGATAAAATTGTTAACTAATAAATAAATATGACCGTTTGACATATTTTGTATGGCATGTGTTTAGTTTATCTGGCGATTGAAAAATCAGCCCTAAGTAACTAATTAAAATCTTAGTTGAATGTGTTAGGTATGTGTAATAAACAAGATCAACGCACTTTATCGCAAAGTAGCGACTAAATAAATAAAGCCCTTTTAGCTAGTGCATACTCAACGGGAACTCTGCCAAGAAAAGTGAGTGCACTTCTACAACAAGTTTGTGTATTTTGAACGCAATCTGAGAATTTCAGCGTACATAGATATACTCACTGATACACGATAGCTTAAAGGCGAACGTAACTTAAGAAATGATCAGTAGCGATATTGGTAAGTACCTTTTACACACTATGAGTTAGTACTTAACTATGATCTCGCAGAAGAAGATGTTGTTATCATACAAACATGTTCTAACAATTGAGCCACAAACACTTATCCGCTTTATAGGTGGAAATTAGTAACCTATCTGATCCAGATTTGGCATATTTGAGATACAAATTTGAAATAATCTCCATACAAGTAGTATGAAATTTCTAGTTCTGGTGGGACAAATCTGGATAGGAAAGTTTATTTTCGGTCCTAGAAGATAACTTTGATACGAAGAGCATCCAAACGCGATAGCTGGGGGACGTGGGTTCGATAATTTTATATTGAAAATATAGGTATAAATTAAAAAAAAAACAAAAGATGTAACAACAGAATACACGTAGAAAAGAAGAGAAAAGAGTCTTTTGCCTGTAAAAAAATGAACGCCCGAGTATTAGTCGCCGAGTAGGTATATTGTAGGTAGCCATATTGTGAGTGCAAGCAAGGTTAATCGTACCAAAAAGCACAGTAATGCTCTACTTCCAAAAACAGCTTTTGGCATTTCACTAAATACACCTCGCCTTGTTTCAAACTAACAAATCTTTGTTAGTTTCAACAGGTCCGAAACAAAGCAAAGCTCAACCGTTTGTTTTTCACAAATGGAAAATTTAATTTGAATTTGCAATTTCATCATCAAAATAATATTTTCTTATAATATCAGCCATATCGTTTCCAAATAAGTCTAGTTTTCTTATTCTAAAATTTAATTTAGGTGCATTACCTATTATTTATTCAATTCGTGTATAATTCGTGTATGTGTGTAATATTTTTTATAATTTTTTATATATAATGTTATATTGTATTTAATTTATGTTTCGACAAGGGATGTTATGAATATATAATTTCGGATCCGGATATCAGATATGGATATGGATATTGGTAAAAAATAATATCGGTTTCGGTTACGGCTATGGATATTAAATTATTTCGGATTATCCGATAGTTTCGGTTACGGATATTAATTTTTTTAAGGAACTGTGAAATGAAATACAAATAAGATTATATTCGACTTTAATTGTACCTTGTAGGTTTCGCAACTTGTCATAGAATTAATTATTGCTTACAGCTACTCATTTTGAAGTGTTATATACTATTAAACACGGATCCGGATATGGATATGGTTATTGGTAAAAAATAATATCGGTTTCGGTTACGGTTATGGATATTAAATTATTTCGGATATCCGATAGTTTCGGTTACGGATATGGATATCCATAACAACACTAGTTTCGACCTTCCAAAGCTTTCAAACTTAGCGGTTCATTGGCACTACCTATTCGCCTACGCGACGTTACTTTATATTAGTTTGCATATTATCATAAACCCTTCAAGCCTTCGCAAATTTCCCTTTGAATTGTAAGTACATTTGTATGTTAAATTAGCTCCAGCCAGTCAACGTTGATTGATGCGAATGGATTTGGGCATTCAGTCCCTCTTATCCCGACTGAATGAGAGGGATTGAATACTTAAAGTGTATCCGATTTATACCTAAATCAGATTTTCTTAATATAATGCTATCGCATGGTCTTACTACCACCGTATATACACGGTGAAAAATAAATGGTTTTAGATGTGAGGCGAGGTGAATCGCTATTCGCAGTACTTTTAATTTTTGCAATTTATTTTGACCCCAGTAGTAAAATAAAAAAAATATTTTTCGAGAAATTTTGTTTTCAAAAATTCGCAAACCAGTAGTAGGTAGTAGGTAGGTACACGTACTACACGCCACGTACCTACCACTTAGTCACTACTATTGGTTATCACATTTTCGAGTTTATCTCGATTATTTTTTTTGCAATAAAAATAAAAATGCTTACTTTTCCGAAACAGTGTAGGTAATTCGATAGTACTGCTGATACTGATTCACCCTGCTTAACATCAAAAACCATAAATTTTTCACCTTGTATACAAATAACACATCCTGATAATTACGATTTACGTGTTTTTCTGAAACCTACAACCTGACATTATTAACTGCATAAAATTAACATTTGTGTGCCAAACCCTTCAGTTCCCTCAAAACCTTTTTCTAATCTAGCATTTCATACTACTGCGTCCTTCCTATGAAGACCTCAAACGCCTCGGCCGGTGCTTATTAGCATTTTTCATCACCATTAGTATTTGCCTGAATTCACTCACCAAAAATTTAACTTTGTGTACAGTTTCCACGTAAACTTCCAATGCCTACTTGAGAGTTTTATTATAGGGAATAACGTATGAAGCCCGTGAATACTTTATTTGTGGACTATGTTCAAACCCTTGAGTTGTGTCCAACCCTTTTCCAATCTAGCCTTTCCCACCATTGTGTTTTAATTCCTGTGAAGACTTCATACCGTTTCCAGTATATAAAAAGTTCCCCTTACTTTTGATATTTACCTAAATTTACCCACCAAATTTATGTTTTGTTCCACGTAAAATTCCAATAATAGCCTCGAGTCCCTGAATAATTTCACAGATTTCGCGATTCGCCATTTCAGATTAGAAACTTTAACTGAATTAATATTGGAGGGTTTCAATTACCTAAAGCATCTAACTACCTCGAGGGAATCTTCAATGTTAGTTGGTTTTGGTAAATAGAAATTAATTTATGTGGCTGCAATTCGTTGATCTTGCTAAACTTCCCATTATTTTAACAATCAATTGAAAGGTAAGTTAAGTAGCCGAAGATGTTATTATACTGATTTCAATATCAGCAGATTGTTCGTACACAGCATTGTGCCGGACGTCAGTTTTAGAATATACCTTTGTTGGGATTTAATTTATCTTAGTTACAGTCCATTTCCTGAAAATTAGTTCATAATTTTGATAACTCAGGTATGAGGTAATCTAATTAAAATATTTGAGAGATATTCAACATCAAGTTTTCCATGGAAACTAGTTACAAGATATACGTTAACTTCATAACTTTTAGTTACTAGAATTTGTAATTTTGAATTTTCAGACGCATGTACTCTTCTTTCACCCGTCCCTTATTCACATCTACCACGGGAGTACCACCCAACATTCTGATCCATACAACGTTACAAGTCCAACGATCAGTTTATAATCTCTTTAATTGTAATTGATAATTTAGAATATCTCAAATTCCATTCGTTAGATTCTAGCTTTTAGTTATTTAGGATTTAATGAGCATTAGGGCATCGTAGTAATTCAGTATTAGATACTCCTCGCCTCGTAGGTATATCTGAAACCGTAATCGATATTGACTACTAAGTTAACGCCATTTCAAATGCTAATGTGAATTCGATACTGAGAACACTCGTTAGTGTAGTTAAAACGTACCTCAGTCGCGTGGCAACCAACGTCTTACCTTTAAATAGTTAGCATTAATTGGAGTAAAGTCTTTGTGGAGTGTTGTTACAACTAAAAAGGTGAAAGGATTATAAATGTAGATGGTGCAAATATTTAGTATTAACTAGCTGTTGCCCGCGGCTCCGCCCGCGTGCAGTTCGTTTTTTTTACAAAAATGTTTCCCGTGGAATTTCTTAATTTTTCCCAAGATAAATGAGTGGTCCCTGGGTTCGATGGACCCGTAAAGGAGTCTTCTTCCAATCTCTCCTGTCAACGTGCTATCTTCTTTCACACAATTTACCTATATCTTATTTGGTCTTCCTCTACTTATACACTCTATCGAAATCGCTTATGTTACTCAATTCGCATGGAGTAAGACAGAGTGGGGCGTGTCATCGTGGATTGTAATATATATACTAACCAAACTTATCTTATTCTGAGATGATACCAACGCCCAGATATTGTAATTAAGCATTCTGATGCGCTTCTGTGTACGTAGCAACCCGTTCCTGCTACGTACGGGTTATCTTGTATATTTATACCTAGTTGCACGATCAAAAGGACGATTTAAACTGTCGATATTTCGACCCCGTTTTGATTGTGCTACGTAGATAAGTAGCTATATAGGTTTTTTTAAACATCCCACGGGTGCTCTCAAATTTTTCAGGATGAAAAGTATCTTAAATGTTGACCGGGCATATATATAAAGCAGGATAAATCCGTTTCTTGAAAGACGCCTGCTAACTGTTTTTGTAATGTTTTCTTTCCCGCGGGAACTCGATTGGATTAATAAGTTTTACTATATATATATTTTGTTAAAGAGGCAACATAAGGTATCAGCATAACAAATTTTACTAAATTAAGTTCATTAGTTGTTGTTTACAAAGCTGTTAAATTAATTGCAGTTGTTTAACTCTCCCACGGGAACTCTTTATTTTACCGGGATGAAAAGTATCCTATATGTTGACCCGGGACATAAGCTACCACCACACAAAATTTCATTGGAATCGGTCCAGCTGTTCCAAAGATTAGCCCGTACAAACAGACAGACAAACAGACAAACAGACAAACAGAGAAACAAAAAATTTGAAAAAAATTTAAATTAGTTCTATTTCACTTCTTACATCCCCCTGACTCCGTTTTTAGCATTTTTTTTATTTGTACAGAAATTCGACCTCTACAGATTTATTATATGTACTGATGATTAAAGTGATAAAGGATTACATATTAGTTTCCAATTTAATTATAGATGTAGCAGTTTAAATAAAAATAGTGGTTTAATGTGTATAGAACAGTCCTTTTAAAATAACCTGTTGGCAATAATTTATTATTAATTTTAATAATAAATAATATACCAATGCGAAATCAAATTTTTGCCTAAGGCATTTTCAAATTTTATAAAACATTTTTTTTAATAATATCAATGAATATAAACCCGATTTAAAATACTGTTAATGTGAGACCTAAACCTATGAGATCCAAATTATTTTCTGAATCAATATACATTGAAAAAATTCGTTTTACTTACTTCTATTCTATTATACTCATATCTTTGTCAAAAGTTTATTAAAGTAAAACTAGAATTATTTTTAAATAATACAAGTTGGTTTTAATTATTTAAATTAATACAATAAAACTTGTAGAACCTAGTTGGTAAATATCTCTACTCTTATAGACCTCTTAAAGGTACCAAATTCAACGAAGGCTTTCAATTTATCTTAAACTACATTAACGAGAGTTCTTGGTATCGAATTTACATTAGCATTTGAAATGGTGCTAACTTGGGAGTCTGTACCAAATATATTTCGAAATGTACAATGTAAGAAGAACTAACTACTTCTTGGGGCCCCGAAAGTCAATAGAATAAAATAAAACTTCGATTCAGCTTTATGTTCGATCGACGACGCAAAAAGAGAGGTGTTATAAGTTTGACTTCGATTTTTAATTAAATTTTTCTTTACTGTAGCAAACGAGTTACATAATGGCGTTTATACAATATAATTATACTCATAAATTGTAAAAGATATTTCACATTGAGTGTGAAATATTAAAAAAATATGATTGATGTAGGTACATGATTGATGTACCACATACAAGTGGCGCGAAAAAGCTCGCAAGCGCTATTAGTAAATAGATTTTGTATTTTTATACGAAGTACCTATGCAGTTTAGAACTTCAATCAACTTTTTCATCATCATCTCATATCAACCCCTATTTTATGTCCCACTGGTGGGCACAGGTCTTCTCTCAGACTGAGAGGGGTTTGTCCATAGCCCACCACGCTGGCCAAGTGCGTGTTGGCGCGCTTCACACACCGAGAAAATTTTTGTGAACTCTCAGGCATGCAGGTTTCCTCACGATGTTTTTTCCTTCACCGCTAAGCAAGTAATATTCAAAAACTAAAAACGCACATAACTCGGAAAAGTCAGATGTGCGTGCCCAGGATTCGAACCCGCGACCTCCTTACGGTGTCACTCGTCAATGATTACCTGGTAAGTTTTGTTTAATCATGATAATTAAAACACAGAAAAGCACAAAACGTAGAAAACATTTATTGTATAACACTAAAACAAAATAATACGAAAGTACTTTAATTCTTACCCTAACAAATCGTTATCAATATGGGAATTGCTAAGTTCTAGAGATCTTCTTAACCTTAATTCACTAAAATTATCATTACTTTGTCTTCTGTAATGTTTCAAATAGAAAACTCCTATAACTGCTATAACCATAATAATTACTACTGTCCCTATAAAGTACACAAAGTATACGAGAGCTGACGAATGTTCTGTATAACGTTCTTTTTCACCAGGTGTAATAGCTTCAGGAACAGTTCTATTGGCATCACCACATTGAATTCCATGGACGTTGTCTTCATGATATATCTTATCGATTGACGTCACTTCCATTGGACGGAAAAAGGTATGATTAACAGATCTCATATTTCGGACGATCTCTTTACATGATATCGGATTACCTCCCAAACTTACCGAGCTTAATTTTGGAGTAACAACCAACAATCTCTCGAAATCTAAGATTTGTATTTTGTTGTAATCTATAATCAGCTTTTTCAGCTCCACACATTCGTGGAAAATATCTACATCTAGTTCAGCAATGTCGTTTTTCGATAAATCTAGCACTTCTGTTCTGTGTAACCCTCTGAGGCTGCCATATCTTAAACTGGTAATATGATTTGTTGATAAATTGAGTAACTTCAAAATTTTTATATCTTGAAATGTTCCAGGTGGTAATTTTGGTATGCTGTTATTGCTCAAATCTAAAGCTTGTAGGTTGTCCATATGTTTCAGGAAATTTTTGTCAATATAACTTAATTGATTACTATTTACGTCCAAACTAATTAATTCTCTGAAGTAGCTAAGGTTAATACTGTTAATTTCATTATTAGATAAACTTAAATCCGTAAGTTCTTGTAGGGAATTAGTATAATTATTGTTAAAATTTTTAATTCTGTTATTAGATATATGCAGTGCTTTAAGATTTTTCAATTGACCAAAGACTTCCTCCGACACATTTGTGATATTGTTATAAGATAAATCCAAATACAAAACACCAGGAATGTTAACTTTTGGAAGTCTTTTCAAATTATTATTATTTAAATACAGAGATTTTAAATTGTTCAAACCATTAGCAATTTCAAAATTTTTCAATCGATTATTTGAAATATCTAAAGAATACATATTATTAACGTCAATAAAATTATTCAAACCTATTTCGTCTATTATATTATGTGAAAGATTCATTCGCGCTAACACAGGCATATTAACAAAGGACATATTGCTGACTTTACGCAATTGGAAGCCACTCAAATCTAAATATCTCAAATATTTGGCTGGGCTAAAAGTATCTGGCAATATTGTTCCAATTAAATGGTTTCCCGATATATTTAAGTACTGCAAATTTTCCAATGGTAAAGAAAATTGTTCAATAATTTTGATTTTGTTCATAGAGAGGTCCAATTTTTTTAACTGTGTCTGATTAACGAATTGCCTTGGACCTATTTCCTGCAATTGATTGTTGTTCAGTATTAATTCTGTTAAATTTATCAATGTGTTTTTAACAAAAAGTAGATCGGATATATTGTTGTGTGACAGATCTAAAACACTTAGAGTTTGCATTGAACCAAAGCAGGAAACATTAATAGCAGAGATACTATTCCTACTCAGGTTAAGAACTTTTAAATTTGTCATTTCTGAAAAAGCGCTATGTCCTAATGATGTTATGCCTTGATCGTAAAGATTTAAAATACTTATGTCTTTTAAACCAGCAAAAGTAGCTTCCGTTATGGGACCCGATATTTTATTTTTTTCTACACTTAAATAACTAAGATTATTATGTTTGAATGCATTATCTTCAATGGTTGAAATAAAGTTGTTTTCTAAATCTAAATATCTTAATTTAACGTTATTGATAAGCATTACGTTTTCTATAATTGATTTTATTTTGTTATTTTTAAGGTCTAATACTTCTAAATTAAAAGCTTGATTAAAACAATTCGACTCTACAATTTCAATTTCGTTGTTTGAAAAGTTTGCATAAATGAGTGATGTCAATCGATTTAATTCATATCCAGACAACTTTTTTAGTTTATTAAAAGATAAATATAGTTTTTCAAGATTTTTCAAATTAATTAAAGTCATATTAAACGCAGTTAAGCTATTATTATTTAAGTTCAACATAGTTAGGTTTCTTAAGTTCATGAATACGTCATCGGGCAAGTGATTTATCTTATTATTATGTAATTCTAACAACTGTAATTTGTTCATGTATTTAAATAAACCTGTCGGGAGGTTTTCTAATTTATTGTACGACAGATCCAGCACAACTATTTCTGAATCTTTACTATCATGGGTATATAGAGAATTTATATCAAGATTACTTATTTCATTTCTTGATAGATTCAGCGATTGAAGTAATATCAGATTGTTAAATGCCATCCCCTGTATATTTACAATTTTGTTGTTAGACAGATCCATATGTTCAGTTTTAGAGTAATACCTGACAAATGATTCTGCGATGATGTTCCAGTTGTTGTTATTAGCTCGGATCTCTCTTACTCTAGAGTCGAAATTAGTAGCTCCAAAGAAGCCTAAGCTGAGGATATTAGCTGTTGTATGCCGTATAACAAAAAGGACGTGAGGTTCGGAACTGCACGTCGGATTTGAAGCACTTCCCGCGAAGAGTTCACAGACCACTGTATAAATACAGTTGCTTATCAAGTTCTCAATGCGACAAGTGTGTGTAGAACTGACGCACGATAGAGATGACGTGGCGATGAGAAAATCTGGAAACACAAAAATAGCACATCATTATAAAGTAAAAAGCTCCCTGGTTCATTCACTGACTCATCAATGTCAGTTCATGTAATACTTGGGTTTTTTACACGACTGCCCAAAAAAAGGAGTGTAATGTATTTAGGGTTCATGTATGTACAAGAGTTTGTATGTATGTATGTGAGTTTCTTTATTCCACCATAACTTCTAAATGACTGAACAGATGGATTATCGTTAGAATCCTTACGTGATCCCGAGTAACATATGATTTTTTTTTTTTTGAAAAAGTGCATAAAAAGCTATTATTACTTATATTTCATAGTGCCAAAAAATTCTTTCGAGAGTTTTCCGCGCGGTTAATAACCTCAACTGGAGACAGATTAGGGCTGGCTCATTTTTTGCGCAACGTATCAGCCTAGCTGTTCAACGCGGAAATGCAGCCAGTATTCTTGGCACCATTCCACGCGAGCAAAATTTGTATTGTAATTAGAATAAGCTAATGACAGGACTGCAGATGCAGACTTACTTACAGATTAGTATGCTCCTGTTTTCCATTTTCAATGTTTTTTTTTTACCAGTAGCGTTCCATAGATTATAGTGAAACACCTTGCTCTACCGTTAGAATATTATTTATTTTTCACATTAATATTATTATCCTGAGATATTATTATTTAAAAAAGACGAGCGGATTTAATGGACAAGCAACATCAAAACAAGTGTGTAAACTAGTGATAAGTATTGCAATACAAAACACCATAGGTATTAATATATTAGGGTTCCGCAAAATAATTGTGCAAATAATATATTCACCGAACCACAAAATCGTATTAGTAATAATTCGCAATTTCCGAATTGTATAAGTGTTATGTACCAGGATTTGCCAGAGAGGTAATCAAACCGAAAATTAAAAATACCATTTTAAGTTAATAGAAGTTATACTGAACCAATTCTATTTACGCACTTTAGTTGTACAGTAATTTCTCACAAATGCACAGGAGTAGAATAAATTTTTACATTAAATGTTTGTTAAGAATTGATTTCTAAATCGAATCGATTCCATCAATCAACAATATTTAGTATTCATGTGTTACAACATTATTTCTGTAAAAAAATTAACGTTTTACTTTAACCCCTTTAAAAGTAGGTATACTTAAATAAAAGTTGTCGATTCTGAACCAATTACTTTCGTAGTTTGGGCTGCACCTATATGTATTGATTGTATTGTTATTCCTTCACAGTTCCTGAATCGATTTATTGAATCATTGTACCATATCATAGTATTTTATATTGAAAAGTTCCACGGTTCCCGCAAGATTCATAAGAAAACTAAAATCCATACAAGTACCTATATTATCATCCCCGAAATAGTTCTTAAATCATTACACAGAAAGACATGCGATAAAAAGGGCAATAGACGGCTTGTTACACGACTGTCCAAAAAAAGGAGTGTAATTTTTTAAGGGTTCATGTATGTATATATGTATGTATGTATGTATTTATGTATGTATGTATGTATGTATGTATGTATGTATGTATGTATGTATGTATGTATGTATGTATGCATGTGAGTTTCTTTATACCACCATGACTTTTGAACGCCTGAATAGATTTGGACACATAGGGTATCGTTAGAATCCTTACATCATCCCGAGTAACATGGGCTATATTTTTTTGGAAAATGTCGACTTTTACCAGAGGGCAGTCGTGTTTTTTAATTTTTAAATTATTCACTTGTTTACCCATTTTATTTCACGGTGGGCAGCAAGTTATCGCGTTGTCTATAGTTACCACTATTCGACTCCACAGCTTTTGTGTCCCGTCACCGGAAACTTTTATCGTGGAGTCCGCGAGATAATAGCCCGCTGGAACAAAGGAGACGGAATTTGAGACCGATCGACTGCACTCTACAATATAATAATCATAATTTTATATTATTATGTTATATAATATTTTAAAATCAAGCTTTGTTTTCATCAAAACAATATTTGAGCTAAATAACAATTGAAATTTTCTCTCGAGTATGGCCATTTTATTCATATATCGGCTTATACAAATTGTATTAAAAGTGAAATTCAAAAAATCTCTTGTAATATGTTAATGTATTACTTATTTAATTACACAACATGATAATCAAAGATCAATCGATGGAAAGTACAAAATTATTTTGAAGTCATCAATATTTGATGAAATTGTAAACAATCAATGTCAAGTCATCCTGATGATGCTCTGATGTTTTGGAAAAACGTATCAACTTAGAGAAAAACCGGCCAAGTGCGAGTCGGACTCTCGCACCGAGGGTTCCATACCATAAAAGAAGTAAAACATTGAAAGAATCACTTTTATTCATGAATTTACGAGTATAATTTACATATAGGTACTTTTGTTGGCAAACCGCAAACGTAACTTTGTTTTTGGCGGATTATTGTTATTATCAAAAAAAGTGTATTAGTCAGTGAGTTGAATTTATTTTTCCTGTAAAATATACATTAACTTCTATTGATCATAATTATTTCAGATTTTTCGATTGGTAAACTTCGGAGATAAGGGGGGGGGAACGGTATTTTTTTCGACAGTTTGCTCAATAAATCAAAAACTATCGGACATAAAAAAAAAAAAATCGGTTTTAGACTACACAAGTAACGCCCTTTCATATGATACCCCACTCAATATTGTTATCTCATTTTGATAAATCGAAGCCCTGGGTTTCCCCCCTTTTTAAATAAAAATAAAAATAATTTTCAAATTTTTACGATTGTTATGACGTCGCGTCACTATTACCTATAACTATTCCAAATTTCAAGTCGATAGCTTTGATAGTTACTGAAATAATCAAGTGTGACAGACGGACGGACGGACGGACGGACGGACGGAGAAAGTCTCACCATAAGGGTTCCATTTTTACCAAATTGGTATGGAACCCTAAAAAATGAAATTGTGAGGCGTCATACAGATCCACCCGACAGCGACTCGCACTATAATATAATTTTGATTTAGTTACACACTCTAGTTGGGAGACTACTAAATCGCTTGGGTAAACAAAAGCACTTAAGCTGAGATACAATAAATAAATTAAGTCCTTACTTCGGCATGGTTTATGAGTATTGCGGTCCAAGACTTCAGACGACTCTTAGGGGGAAAATTGGCTGAAGCTACGCAATATAATTAAGAATACAGTGAATTTATATACGAAGCGTGGCTAGGGAGCCGTTCGGGATAGTATTCGAGTTACGGTAGTATACCACTGTTACAAGTACAACCAAGCATACTATAATGGTAACCGTGTAGTATAAAGGGTCATCTTTTTGTTATAGTCTTTAACGCACTTAGTTTGTTATTCCTGTAATTTTTTTTAATGAATTCAAAGGTTATTTAAGCAATTTTACGGTCGTTTAACACTGTTACAACCGAGTATACTGTAATGGTAACCGTGTTGTGTAAAGAGGCCATCTTTTTGTTATAGTCTTTATCGCACTTATGATGTTATTCCTGTAATTTTTTTAATGACTTCAAAAGGCTATTTAAGCAATTTTGACGGTAGTATACTCATGGTAACCGTGTAGTGTGAAGAAGTCTTTTTATTGTTACAGTCTAAGGACTACAGACACACTTACGATTTTATTCCTGTAAATATTGACGGCATAATATATTTAAGCAATGTTTACGGTAGTATAACATTGTTACAACCGAGCATACTGTAATAGTAATTGGTAACCGTGTAGTGTAAAGAGGTCATCTTTTTGTTATAGTGTTTAACACACTTAGGATGTTATTCCTGTAAATTTTATTGATATAACACTATTACAACCACAGATCAGAGACGAGTTTTATATTGACAAGGCTACAACCGAGCATACTGTAATGGTAACCGTGTAGTGTAAAGAGGTCATCTTTTTGTTATAGTCTTTCCTTAGGATGTTATTACTGTAAATTTTATTGATATAACACTGGTTTTTTAAGCCACTGGGGAATGCATTTACGCATCCCAATGTTTATCAAGTTTATATATTTAAACAACTCAAACTTCACAAAATATAACGTATAAAAGGTCAATATTGTTTTATTCAAAAATGAAAGCCAGAGTTCCTAACAGAGTCTCCACATTTACTTTTGGTTTAATAGTTCCCCAAACTGTCTTCTTTCTAGTTAAAAAAGATTTATTCCTCAAATATATATATAAATATATATTAAGTAACTTTTAAAAATAAACTGAAACTGGTGTACAATTTTGTAATCCGAAGATATTCTAAATCAAGCAAATCAGACACATTAAATTCACAAGAAATGGAATTTCCTGGAGCAAGAAAAAAATTTGCATTGCTAATTCAGATTGGATTGAGGAGCGCAAATTTTTATAGTGAAAATGGGTGGTTCCAGTTTTAAATATTCCTGCAGCATTTTTGGAGACGATTGAATTAAAGCATTATTTTACAATATTGTTTGTTACTTTATTATTAAGTGTCTGTTGGCATGACTTGTCATGCAAAACAATCTTCTTCTTCTTAAGAGTGCCGTCTCCTATCGAAAGTTGGCAACCATTACAGCAATTTAAATCTTGGATACCGCTGCTCTGAATGCAAAACAATAGAGCGGCTAAACTGAATTGCTGCGTTTACTTCATCCAGTGAACATTAGGCCTTACTTTTGTGCTAATAGTAAAGCTTTTGATAGATCATTTTATAAAAAAAAATTACAAATTAAAAAAAAAAACACGACTGTCATGAGGTACAACTACTTCTTCCAAACAAATATAACCTGTTGTACTCGGAATCATGTAAGGATTCTAACGGTACCCCGCTCAAATCTATTCAGCGGGTTAGAAGTTATGGCGGAATAAAGAAACTCACATACATACATACATACATACATGAATCCTAAAAACATTCCACTCCATTTTGGGCAGTCGTGTAAAAAATGGGTGCCTAACAGTTTACAATATCATGTTGTACCTGCAGCAATAGCCATACGACATAATATTTCGATTCGATTCATATATATTTTATGAATTTCGTTTCGTCCCGCAAATCGAATGGAATATGTCATATGGCTAGCGAGGGCCTCTGTATTGTATTCTGTGGTTGTTCTTACCTTTTTTCTGCCATAGAATAAAATCCGCTGCATTACTCTCCTCAAGTGAGAACTAGGCCTTATCCCTGTAATGCTTTGTAGGCGTTTCATATTACGCGTTTGATTGATGGTTGCCACTACAATAGTTAATGGAAAACTGGATTCATAACACTATCTAGTACTATAACACTACAGGTTTGTTTACACGACCCGCAGGTTGTTTGGGTCAAGTCACGCTGACTTCTGTTTTTTGTTTACGTTCTTTCTTTGTCGTGGTAAACTATTAGACGGCCTTGGTCTATAACGCATTATTAGATACATAGATAGACAAAAAATAATAACTTCTAACTGATATTTATAATCGTCATCATTGGGTGAACAGAGAGAGAATTACCAACAAATTACAATCCCAGGGACAGCCTGGGACTTTTGACGATTGGTCAAAATCTCCTCGTCCGTTGCGCGTGGAGTCGCCGATGCTGATCCTCGCCAGATAACTCTAGCCAGCCGAGCTCACTCCAGGATCCGAAGAGGCCTCCCACAAAGGTAGCACAGGATATCTTGAAGGGTCGCTGAGGAGCCCAAGTATGTCTCGCGTTGATCGGACACTCCAGTGCACCTTAGTATGCCGGTGTTTCGTCCTCCTTCGTGCAGGCTCCTCCGTGGAGGCTGTCCGTGATTCCTATAGAGTAGAGTAAGTGGTTGTTTAGTGGGCAACGCCCAGTTATCATGTCTACGACTATTCTCAGTTTGTCTTTACTAAGTCGTAGAAGTTTTGTTGTTAGTTGTTTCTCTAAATATGTTTTTGTGCTTTGCGTTATAACTTATAGCCTATAGTTAGTAGGACCTCTGCTATTCGTCAGGAGTTGTAGTTTTGAACCAGGGAACCTCTGACTTCTTATTGTTATAATATGCGTTTATGAAAACTTAACATAAATAATGATCATACTTTATTTTCGAGAACGTACCTAAAAAATAAGGGGGACTGGTATTTTTTCGACAATTATCCTAATAAATCAAAAAACTATCAAGTAAAGTAAATAAAACTAAGTATATTAATTAAAAATCCTTTAGATTTCACAGTCCGTAATTTAAACTCCCGATTAACTTTTTTAAATTAAAAAAAAAATACTGTAAAATTTTCTTAATTTTATCTCGATAACTGTAACTATTACTGAAAATATCGACTGCGACCATCTGCGACAAACAGACAGACTGGATGAGGTCGCACTGAAGGATTCCTTTTCTATCATTTTTGAAATGGAACCCTAATAAAGAGGGTAAAACAACAAAATTTTTCCCACAGATACGCTTAAAACGTTTTCTTTCAATCATTCCGTCTTATAAGTATTATTATTTCCGACGTTTACAAGTGAACTAAGGGCTTGTACGTGCTGCACTGAGGCTGATCCCACCAATATTTCCTCTCTTCAAAGGAAAGCTGCGAAGTGTAAAAGATCAAAGAGAAGCTCCGACTCCTTATAGATTGGGAAACCCACGCTCTGTCACGTTCCGTTTGGAATGAAATGGAATACCTATTTGGGACATCGATATTCGCGCTTGATGTTTCCATCTGTAATTAGATTTTAAGAGAAATGTTTTTAATTAGGTAACTCAAAACGAAATGTTCTATGTATAATTGTATACCCACCTCAAATATCTAAATCGCCACCTAATATTTATACCTGCCGTGAAGAATTTATACATTTCAAATAACCCTTGAAAGAACCCAAATTAATATGAACTACTAGCAAACCCGGCGAACTCCGTTTCGCCACCAGATGGCTTTCCCGCTAAAAAGATTTTCCCGCTTTTTTGTTGAAATTTTTCTTGAATTTTCTTTGCTATAGACCTCACGGAGCCCGAGACCTTTCCAACGAATGCAAAACCGTGGAAATCGGTTCGTGCGTTCTGAAGTTATAGCGTCAGGAAGGAAAACCCGACTTATTTTTATATAGTAGATGTGCTTTTTTGGGATCTGTCTGTAATCTAGATAATTGTGTGAACAATGTTCTTCTTCGAAATTATTTTTATGTGTTGAGTTAATAATCAATATATTTTATTATTCATATCTCAAATTAATTGAAATATTAAAACAAAGGAGAAAAAAGCTGCTGTAGAGACTAAAATTATACCACAGCCCTCTCTTTAGCCTAAAATACGTTTGTATAAAAAGTAGGTTAACAAAATAGCCCTGAGCTATACTGGGGATATTATAAAATGCTCATTTAAGAGGCAGTTACACACCAAAACATTTTCTACTTCATCAGCACTTACCATCAGGTGAAATCGCAGTCAAGTACTAACTTGTTTAGAGTAAAAAAAAAAGGAAATCCTTTTCGGTCATTCGTTTTACTAACTCAGAACCCCTTTTGGAAGATTTATAGTAGACAAACAAACAAATTAAAAAACGTATCTAAGAAGAAGAAAATATAAAACAAATAAAAAAGGCTTTTTTTTAATTTTTGCAAGATCACCCAATCAAAATAGGGGCGAGTGGCGGATCAATCAGTTTTAATTAACGGCGAATAATTTTCTACACGACCGTTAACCGAAAGCAGATATGGAATAACGAGTTTTTGTTTAATTCAATCAGTGACGCAGCCAACTTTATTAGAGCTCAAAGCCTACGCGTAAAAACTAATGCTGAAAGACCTATTTATATGCCAATGGGCTAACACGAGACGCTCAGTTATTTATCATGGCATATATCGTCGATGCATGGATAAA
Source organism: Coenonympha glycerion (assembly GCA_963855885.1). NCBI lineage: Eukaryota > Metazoa > Arthropoda > Insecta > Lepidoptera > Nymphalidae > Coenonympha > Coenonympha glycerion. The sequence goes on from OY979646.1 coordinate 3,118,240, forward strand.
ACATTTTGACATTATGACAATTTTTACAATATTTAAAATTTTGACTTTTAATGTATTTTTTTTCTTCTTGTTTATAATTTTAATTTGCATGCGTGTATATTAATAAGGCGTGATATAGCATGAACTTATATATATCACATAATATGTTTACCAACTTTGTACCTATATCGGCAAACAAATAAATGAATTGAATTGAATTGAATTGAATAAAAAAAATTACGTGTTACAAATGAATGTCCTGAATTGATTTTATTATTTCCAGAATTATTGTCTATCAAGAAGTAAACCTTTATTTATTTTATTGTATTCTAAAATTTTAATTGTTATTTTAGTCAAATAAATGTCCTGACTTCTTCCCTTCACTCACTAATCCATAATCGCCAAGCTCAAATCTTTGGGCGCATAAACCTAATATTCAGTCATACAATTTCTATTCATTCTGTAAACAAAGAAATCTACGAGATCGCTCGAGGTTGTACTAAAGCTAGTACTAAAATATTGAATCAAGCTGTACGGTATAGGTTTGTCGCGACGAGACGTCACAGGTTACGTCACATTATGCTCGCCCTGCTGGAGATATTTCGCGAGAATGGGAGTTTTATGACGGGAAGAGCAGATTCCCCGATTTTATGACTCCACTTGCCAGCTTAACGGTTTACGATCTAATGTTCCAGCTTACCTGCCTTTTGGGACGTTGCGCCTTCATTTGTCCCACGTTGTTTTTTTTATCTTTTGCCGCGTGCCTAAAATGCGTGATTTATCCGTGGGAATTGTTTTTATATTTGGTGAAGAATAGTTTATGCTAGTCTGGTTATATGTTCTGCAAAGGCTTCTATTTATTTTGTTTTTTAAATGTGAATACATGCCTCCATTAGGTAGGAACGTGTTATGTTTTTAATACACTCGAACCTTAGTAAATGAGAACAGTAAGAGAGAAAACTCTATGAATGAGAGTATATTTGCCAGGTCCCGTCATTTTGCCCACTTAACCAGGTTTGACTCTATATCTACATCATTTTGTAAGAGTGGTCAAACCTGCTGTACTTCTTGTGCTTGCAGGTACTTACGTGAGGTGTTGTCAAAGTTAAAACGAATTGTTAACGATTTCAGTGGTAGTTACTGTACATTTACTTCGACGACCTCCGTGGTTGAGTGGTTAGCGTGCCGGTTTTCAAGGCGCCGCCATCTCTGAGGTTCCGGGTTCGATCCCCGGTCGAGGCAATGTAAAAAAATAAGTTTTCTACATTGTCTCGGGTCTGGGTGTTGTGGTACCTTCGTTGTTTCGGATTTCCATAACACAAGTGCATAAGCTAAATCTTAGGGATCGGAGCAATGTTGTGATGTTGTCCACTATTTATTTATTTATTTATTACTTCGCAGAGATATAATACATACTATTTTTTAAAGATACTTTGCTGGTGGTGAAAGAAGTAATCCCCCCCTTTTCGCGAATGATGCGTTCCAGACAAAATCGCGTTCAGCGAAATTCATGTATACGAAATTCGGGGTAATTAAATAATGATGAAAATATAAGAAGCCAAATACCTAGTCACAATATTTTATAATTTTATTTATAAGCCAAATAGGTAACTTATAAGGTAGGTTTTAGAGATAAAACTTATTAGCTTTACTAGTTTCTTGAACAGCAAAACCAACAAAAGCTTTCCCCTTTCATTATTTGCAACGCGTTTTCATCACGCATTATGTAAAGTACGAAACACATAAAGCTCATAATTCCGTGCGCGTTCAAGCAAATAACAGTTAGAACGGTATTGCTGACGTTGTATCTGCGCACGCTGAAATGAGTCTTACTTGTTGACAATAGCTACTAATACACGGAATATTTTCAGCGAAACGCGAGGAACGTGACAAAACTGGTTTTTGCGATAATGAAAATCGCTGTGCTCTTGAACTAACAACAAATTATCACTACGTTGTTGCTGATAATTTGTTGAACATCAGATGAAAGTTTATTTTGCAACAAATTAGGTATCTCTTACAAGAGTTGTTTTAGAGCAAACGGTAAAATATCTACGTGGTACATAAATAAATAAGTCAATGAGTTATTTCTACCACCTATAAAATATAATGGTAAAGAATATTAATTAAATGCATAAAAAATTGGAAATTATACATTTTGATATAAGTACAGAAAGTATGTTATTTCTCGGCATGGGTCAACAGTTTTAATACATTTGCGAAAAAAAGTAAAACCATGAAAGAAAGACATTGAAAATAAATTAATTTCATTGAAAATTAAATACATAACATACTGTATCAAAAGTATTTTCGCTGTCTTTTCATATAAAAAATTAAGTACAGAAAACTTTCTAATCAAAAACCTCCTTCATGTTTTTTCAGGAGGAAAAAAAACTCTAGTGCCGAAAATAACTTATTACACACATGGGAAAGTGTATTTTTTGAGCAAATATATGTATTACTAGCTGTTGCCCGCGGCTCCGCCCGCGTGCAGTTTACAAAAATGTTTCCCGTGGAATTTCTTAATTTTCCCCAAGATAAATGAGTGGTCCCTGGGTTCGATGGACCCGTAAAGGAGTCTTTTTCCAATCTCTCCTGTCAACGTGCTATCTTCTTTCACACAATTTACCTATATCTTCTTTGTTCTTCCTCTACTTATACACTCTGTCGAAATCGCTTATGTTACTCAATTCGCACGGAGTAAGACAGAGTGGCGCGTGTCATCGTGGATTGTAATATCTATACTAACCAAACTTATCTTATTCTGAGATGATACCAACGCCCAGATATTGTAATTAAGCATTCTGATGCGCTGCTGTGTACGTAGCAACCCGTTCCTGCTACGTACGGGTTATCTTGTATAGTTATACCTAGTTGCACGATCAAAAGGACGATTTAAACTGTCGATATTTCGACCCCGTTTTGATTGTGCTACGTAGATAAGTAGCTATATGTTTTTTTAAAACATCCCACGGGTGCTCTCAAAATTTTCATGATGAAAAGTATCTTAAATATTGACCGGGCATACATATAAAGTAGGATCATAAAATTTCATTTAAATCCGTTACTTGAAAGACGCCTGCTTTGCCTGTTTTTGTAATGTTTTATTTCCCGCGGGAACTCGATTGGATTAATAAGTTTTACTATATATATATATATATATTTTGTTAAAGAGGCAACATAAGGTATCAGCATAACAAATTTTACTAAATTAAGTTCATTAGTTGTTGTTTACAAAGCTGTTAAATTAATTGCAGTTTTTTAACTAACTATCCCACGGGAACTCTTTATTTCACCGGGATGAAAAGTATCCTATATGTTGACCAGGGACATAAGCTACCACCACACAAAATTTCATTGGAATCGGTCCAGCCGTTCCAAAGATTAGCCCGTACAAACAGACAGACAAACAGACAAACAGATAAACAGACAAACAGAGAAACAAAAAATTTGAAAAAAAATTAAATTAGTTCTATTTCACTTCTTACATCCCCCTGACTCCGATTTTAGCATTTTTTTTATTTGTACAGAAATTCGACCTCTACAGATTTATTATATGTATTGATAATAAAACCAAATTTTGAGAAATGGAAAAATCTAAAATATTTCATACACTATCCTGTGTATATATATCGTGAGGTGGTATTTGTAAAAGAAAAAATAAATCAGATTATGAGCGACCTGCGGGCTGCATCCAGAGATCAGTCGAATGAGATCGCCGGACTATGAAATCGAGGGAGAAAATTTTCTGGAGCGTGAACGAGTGCCTGCTTCGGTCACGTAGGAACTTCGGAACTAACCACTTACTGGACACAAAGCGACGAGGTATCACATAATAATGTCGGACTGTCGGTCTTGTATCTCTGCACCTACGTAATTGATACAGTGTACATTGTATACCTACATTCTCTTTTCGTTGGGGGAGGAAACTCATGGTTTGCAGTTGTATTAGCCATGTTACATTTTCTGCGATTGCTGAAAGTGACTGTTGTTATCGATTAGTCACATGATCAATCTTTAGACAATAATTCTACATAATTAATTTGACTTCTTATAAGATTTTGTAGAAGTTATATCAACGGTTATATGGACTTAACCATTTAGATAAAATTAAAACTGTTACACATTTGATACAAAACGTGCGCAAAGTATGTTTCACAGGATCCAGTCTTGACGGTAAAGTTTCAGAATAAACAAAACTTAAGAAGACTACAGTAATTAATTTTCTCACAGAGTTATATCCATATCATTAATAAGTTCTGAAATCTCTCAAGGGTATAGGGATATGAAAGGTAACCTAAAATAAAGGAAACTCGCAAGAAATATTAGGAAGAGTAGAGAGAGCCATGTGCATAAGAGAAGAATATTTGGGTGACCGAGCTTCGCTCGGTAGTATTACAGCTACTCACCAATAGATGGCAGCAGGAGTCATATCTTGCTTACTGTAATAGTTTTACTTTTCGCCAATAGATGGCAGAGTTATATTTTTTTTTGGCAAATACGACATTTTCAAAAAATAAAGAATTGCTCGTTTGAAGGTGATGGGATACATTGAGTTTATTTTTGTCCTTTTCACTCTGTCAAATACGTTAGTTCACGTATAATTAACCAACTGGACTAGGTAGAGTGATATCACCCCAAAGTGGATTTTAATAGGGTCATAATAATTTAATAAGAGTTATAGTAAAAACAAGCAAAAAATCGCGTTTTTTGTACGGGAGCCCCCTTAAATATTAAATCTATTATATTTTTAGTAGGTATTTGTATAGCGGCAACACATATATATAATATCATCTGTGAAAATTTCAAGTCTGTCTGTGTAGCTATCACGGTTCAAAAGATACAGCCTGGTGACATACGGACGGACGGACAGCGTAGTCTTTGCGTATGGAACCCTGAAAACGGAAATTATAATTCCCAATTAAGTTACAGTAAGTTTATTTTATGAAAATATTCTGAACACGTAACGTCTCTTATCGCCCGGTCAGTGAAGTATGTGAAATCCGAAATCACTTGGACGCGATAAAACCTTTATCCCCGCAAATCCCTGGCAGTAAATTGATGAGGTATCCGTTAACGTATCGGGGTGTCTGGGCTATCAGCCTGAATTTGGGATGACGTTTCTAGGCCCTTGCGGCGGACAAAAGTGAATTAGGGTTTGACTGATGTAAGTTCCAATACCTGGGAATATCTCTCTTTTTTTTATATATGAGTTTTTCTTTCCATATGAAAATAAGTCTAATTTTTACATTGTGAAGCCGTCGCCCTCTCAGCCGATGGACGTCCACAGCTGGATAATAGCTCTCCTGGCCTGGTTTCTTTATTTCAGCAATGATCACTCAGACAAGCTCAATTGACATTATATATTTTTATGCGTTGAAGGTTCGCCACAAAATCCTACTTTGGTTTGACTTAATGAAACAGCAATGTATAACAAACCATAAACAACAGCACAGAATGACCATCACTTTTATAGAATATGGGACCTCAATTGACCACCAAGTACCACGATCTTGTGCAGTCTGAAGCCAACAATTAATCTCTACGATTCAGTATGCCACCGCTACGTATTATGTCGTTCGTCAACCTAGTGTGGGGCTCTGCCAACATTATGCTTTCCGGTGCGTGGCAATCATTCCAGCATCTTAGATATGTGATCATCCCATAGGAGCTATTTGACCCGAGTTATTTCATACATCCATGGTCATTACCCTTTATTAAAATATATCCATCGAAGGTAACTCTTATAAAACTTAACCATGTGAAACTGAAGCATATCGCAGACTATTTTTATCAAAACAAAATTAAACAAGCGTACAAAATTGAATGCGGCGTTTTAAAGGATAAAATACAAAAGTTTTCAACTAAATATCGGGTATAATATTTTGTTTGAAAATATTATATAAAAGCGAGCAAGATAACAGTTTCCAAATCGAGTTTCATACTTCAGTGGGTTTTGAGCAATGGATGCTGTCCCGAAGCGGGACGCGGGACGCGGGACAGGAAAAGCGGGACGCCTGGTGTCAGGTGCGTTATACTGTAATATCTAACTGCTGTGAAAAGTTTCGCAGTGTACATGTACTACCTATATCCGTGTATAAGAAAAGATATTAATCTTTCTCCAATATTAGATACCTATGTCAAAAATATAAAATTCTCGTTTCTGTAACCTGACTGATTTTAATGACTTTTTTGCATGTGTTGGGTAGGTCTGAGAATGGGACGTAAACTCTTTTCGATACATCTCCGTGAGAAATCATTTACGAGGCAAAGCAACGTTGAACGGGTCATCTGGTTTAATATTATCATCCTCTTTGGAGCCCTATACTAGACGATAAATTTTAACGACCACATACAAAGGTAACCACGTAGTAATAGGGATAAGCTACAGACCAGCATAAGAAGCTTTTCTATTTATTCTAATGTTAACTTTTCTATTAATTTCCATAATTGTTATCGCATTAGAAAGCATGTATAATAGTAGCATGTAGTAAGACCCAACCCTGACATCCAATGTAAAAGTATTATTCCAATGCCAGGTTGTTCTATGTAGTCCAACATTAATGATTGGTAAAAAGTTACACCAATGACAGAGGAGAGAAGTAGTGTTTTGTCAGTTGTTCTTAAATATATCAAAAATTACGCTGTTCAGCGCAAAAGTTCCAAGGACAAAAGTAATCTACATTAAATTGCAAACAATAATGGTTCTTAGCATAATCTTGCTACTAAGTGGACATAATTTGTGGACTGCATAGAACAATCTGGAGCCAGATAATACTTTTACTTTGGATGTCCGGGTTTGGTCGATTTTTGACCTAATTGCACCGTACTATCGGTCATACCATGGTCACGGCATATCTGACGGTACAGAAGGCTCACTCGGCAAGAATATTTAAAAAAATAGCGACTCTGCTGACACAAAAAGTGCAATTCAGTTTACAATATCGCCTGGCCACGCCGCCGAAAAGAACTTCTCTTTCTATCGCGTAACTTTATCGCTGTTTGCGCGGATAGGTAGCTCACAGCAAACACAATATAATATGATGGTTGAAACTTGTATTGCATAGATCACATAATTAATTACAAAGAAACGTGAAAGCGCGTTACATGGGCGCTGCAGTGATTCGCCATACTTATTAGAATTCTGTCCGGGGTTCACACGCAACACGAAAGTCGAATATGTATTGGATGGTGATGCATCTCATGTCCTTTTCACACGTACTAGATACTCAGGTCGGAGCGTCGCGAACAATCGCATTCGACGTACTATAATAACGCGAGCAAAGTATCCGGCGCGTGGCGGCCGTCTGAAATAAGTACGTAGAGACCCCTACCTGTAATTTTTCGATCACGTGATAAGTGGACCCTGGCCTGGCAAAGTTACAAATACGTAAAAATTTGGTGACTCAGTAGCCGCCTGTCGAAATAACGTGTAAACCTCAACTGAACAGGCAATAAATACTCTCACTAATGGCTGCCAATCTACTCGTATCTAGATATATTGCGAGCTGGGCTGAACGTACGGCCAAGCAATTAATACGTCACAAATTGCAACTTAGTTTACGATTAATGTTAGAGCAATTGTTTTGAATTGAATGACTTACGATTTGGACATTGACAGTACAGTAATCCACTATTGACGTTATATTGACTATACTATAATAATTCACGATTTATAATAAAAATCGTCCTATTTTTAAATTATTATAATGCGCTTCATTAATATTATTATTGACGAGTACCTATGCAACTACACAGTTGGCTGAGACAGATTGGATTCACTGTCGCCACAATTTGTAAAAAAACTGTTCCTCATATATTATTATTATCGAGGTAGTACAGTTACTAAAAAAATAAAAGAATATTTTGAACTCCACACAAAAAAGAAAGAAGGATAAATGGCAAAACATGTTATATTCGTATTTATTTTTCAAAGTTGTCTCCTTAAATCCATGAATATAAACCAAAGCTTACCAAGCTGCATAAGCTTTTGACAAGCTTTTGAGTATATAAAATGTTTAAATAATCATCCAAACTCAGTAATATTACCACAGTTTAAAGATAATAATATCTGGGTGACCGAGATTTTCTAAAAAATTTATCCTAGCTAGATCGATTTATCGCCCCCATATATATATATATATATATATATATATATATATATATATATAGATATATATATATATAGATATATATATATATAGAGATCTCTTCCCGCTAAATGTTGATCATTCGCGACGTCACGCGAGTACTTTGTTGATCCGAAAACACATGTTGATCCGACGCCTTTTGTTGATCCAATATGCATCTCTGGTAACTAATGTGGCTCCAACCGGATCAACATCTACACTCATGGAACTTTTTACTAGCGTTCGCAAAAGTTGATCCGATATACAAATCCACCTTGCGATGGTTACGGAAAATGTTGATCCCATTCAAATGAGCCAATCAGAGCACGACAAACGATCGGATTGGCTGAAAGCATCCGCGAGGTTGCCGCTTCGTAGGTTTATACAAAGATCTTTATTTGAAAGTATCCAGTTTAAGAAATTTGTTTGAGTATAGAGCTTGGTGAGTAACTAATTCCCTAAGTTGGACTTTTTCGACTATGATTTTTATACAAACCTGTGAAGATGCTACTGCCTTTGTCGCAATGTGAATGTTGAAAGTAGGCGGAAGAGCGTTACATGGAAATGCAGGTCACGCAGCCCTCTGACTGGGCGTTGCCGTGTGTCATCCATAAGTTGCCGGCCTGTGGATGACAGACGTTAGGAGCCGTTTTTCGTCAAAACCGGTGGGTTATGATCTAGCGGGAGCGGAATCCCGTACTCCCGCCAGCGGGTCCACCGTGGACCGTTTTAGTAGGTGCAACTTAACCTATGTGTTTCCCCCTGCCGGAGTGGTATGCTTTAACATTTTCTGTCTATAAATAACAAAAAAAACCGGCCAAGTGCGAGTCGGGCTCGCGCACCGAGGGTTCCATACCATAAAAGAAGTAAAACATTGAAAGAATCATTTTTGTTCATGAATTTACGAGTATAATTTACATGTAGGTACTTTTGTTGGCCAACTGCAAACCTCACTTTGTTTTTGGTGGTTTATTGTTATTATCAAAAAAAGTATAATAGTTACTGAGTTGACTTTATTTTTCCTGTAAAATATACGTAAATTCCTATTGACCATAATTATTTCAGATTTTTTGAACCATAAACTTCGGAGATAAGGGGGGGGGGGGGGGGGGGGGGGGCGGTATTTTTAGGGTTCCATACCAATTTGGTTAAAATGGAACCCTTATGGTGAGACTCTCTTCGTCCATCCGTCCGTCCGTCTGTCACACTCGATTATTTTAGTAACTATCAAAGCGTTCGACTTGAAATTTGGAACAGTTTTAGGTAATAGTGACCCAACGCCATTGCCGTTATAAAAAATTGAAAATTGTTTTTATTTTTATTTAAAAAGGGGGGAAAACCGGGGCTTCGAATTTTCAAAATGAGATAACAATATTGAGCGGGGTATCATATGAAAGGGCGTGACTTGTGTAATCTAAAACCGATTTTTATTTATTTTTATTCCCTATAGTTTTTGAATTATTGAGAAAACTGTCGAAAAAAATACCGTTCCCCCCCCCCCCCCTTATCTCCGAAGTTTATCGATCGAAAAATCTGAAATAATTATGATCAATAGACATTAATGTATATTTTACAGGAAAAATAAAATCAACTCCGTAACTTTTATACTTTTTTTGATAATAACAATAAACCACCAAAAACAAAGTTACGTTTGTCCGCCTCGCACTTGGCCGGTTTTTTTTTCATATGATACCCCACTCAATATTGTTATCTCATTTTGAAATTTCAACAACCCGGTTTACCCCCCTTTTTCAATAAAAATAAAAATGATTTTCAAAATTTTATGATTGCAATGACGTTGGGTCACTATTACCTAAAACTATTCCGAATTCCAAGTCGATAGCATCGATAGTTACTGAAATAATCGAGTGTGACAGACGGACGGACGGACGGACGGACGGACGGACGGAGAAAGTCTCACCATAAGGGTTCCATTTTTACCATTTTGGTATGGAACCCTAAAAAGGTCCTATCGATATTTGAAACGCATAGTTAGTTAAAACTTATTTTCGTGCGAAGTTAAAAACTGGTAGCCAAGTAAGTCCTTAGTCCTTGGTATCATAATATGAATACCCTATTTATTACCATACGTATCCATCACGGAAAAGGGAGTACCTACGTTTCCACTTTCCACTGAAGCGGTCTACTCCGCCCGCTCCTCTTCAATCGTTAACATAATACCTACATAATATCGAGTTTCTAAATAGATAATCTAATATGGATTACTAGCAGATACCCGCGGCTTCGCTCGCGTAAATTTTAGATTGCCTATTCTGACGGGAAGCCATCAATTTTACCGGAATAAAAAGTAGCCTTTGTGTTAGTTTAGAACGAACTCTATCTCCATTCCAACTTTCAGCAAAAAAAATTCTTAGTTGCAGTTTGAAGGAATGTTTTTCCACATGAATAAACATTTTTCACTATTTCCGCGGAAACCATTGATTTTCCCGGAATAAAAAAATTAATAAAAACCCATCAAAATACACGATATTTCAAATTGTTTTTTAAAAAACGAGCCAAGCGCGAGTACGAGTCGCGCACCGAGGGTTCCATACTATAAAAGAAGAAAAACATTAAAAGAATCACTTTAGTTCATGAATTTACGAGTATAATATACATGTAGGTACTTTTGTTGCCAAACCGCAAACCTAACTTTGATTTTGGTGGTTTATTGTTATTATCAAAAAAAGTACAATAGTTAGAGAGTTGTTTTTTTTTCAACTGTAAAATATACGTTTATTCCTATTGATCATAATTATTTCAGATTTTTAGATTTGTAAAATTCGGAGACAAGGGGGGGGGGGGGGGTCGGTATTTTTTTCGACAATTTGCCCAATAACTCAAAAAAACTATCAGGCATAAAACTAAATAAAAATTGTTTTTAGAATACACAAGTAACGCCCTTTCATATGATACTCCATTCAATATTGTTATTTCATTTTGAAATTTCGACGACCCAGTTTTCCCCCCTTTTTTAATAAAAATAAAATAGATTTTCAATTTGTTATGATTGCAATGGCGGCGCACCGCAATTACCTACAACTATTCCAAATTTCAGGTCGATAGCTTTAATAGTTACTGAAACAATAAAGTGTGACAGACGGACGGATGGACGGACGGACGGACGCACGGACGGTCGGACGGAGAAAGTCTCACCATAAGGGTTCCATTTTTACCATTTTGGTATGGAACCCTGAAAAGGGAACCGCCTTCAAAAAAACCCACTGAAAAGCACAAAATCATTTTCTAATAAATCTGGGTACACCTACTTAGTTTTCGATTAAATAAGTTCGATTCACAAAGGCAGTAGCTAACGCATCTTTCTTACCTTATTTCTCTAACGAAGTAGTCTAGTGGGTTCTTTGTCACACGTAGAACGCGACGTTGCCGCTCTGTGTAAGATGCCAATTCGTCAGTTTTGGCTCCGGATCCACTTATTATAAGTAAATGTCGCATATAAGTTTAATATATTCTGGATCTAAGAAAGCTTTTTCAGTATGATTTTTTCGGCCGTTTTTGGATCAACAAATATTGGTTAAGTCGCTGACGAGTATGTCGAAAATCTGTTCGTGCAGATCCACTGACGTCACACGTGCATTAGGGGCGGATCAAAGTATATCAGTTTACCCGAGGCAGAGCGGAGTAAACACGTGTAATAGGTGGATCAACATTTGTTCTAGCTTCTCACTGGAGCAACATTTACCGTGAACGGATCTATATATATATAGATATATATATATATATATAGATATATATATATATATACATATATATATAGATATATATATATATATATATATATATATATATATATCTAGGATTGTGATTTAGCTCTTCGGAGTAAATAGGCAGTTAGGCACCTACATCAACGTCTACAGACGATAGTTCGTAAGAGGGTCAGACTTTTCAAAGGGAAGTCAAGGGTCCCCGGCCGCTCCTTGAGACCTAGTGTAGGGTCTATTCACTCACTCGCTGCTCACTCTTCAGCTCGCTGACGCATTAATTATTATTATTCGCTGTAATAGGGGCTCACGAGTCGATATCCCATAAATTTTATTATCTATGTTTATTAAACGTAGCTCACATGGCAGATGTTTTTTTGATATATAAATAATTTCTAAGTAAGGGCTTTAAAAAAATATTTGCGTCTTATTTTCAGAGCTATCGATTACACACAAAAAAATCATAAAAATACAAATACTGTGTAGTGTGTAACTCTGTAAATAAATCTAAATGATTTATGTTCTGACTGGTTAGCTGTATGGTTGGTACAGGTTTCTGTACTTTCGAGTCGACTCGCTTAGCACAAACGAACCTAATTCTTAAAAACATTTACAGCCAGCGCCATCTATGGACAGTCGAATGTCAGCGGCAGCGAAATTTGGACAAAAACCCTAACCATTATGATCTATCAACGTACGGCTCAAACCACTGAAAGAATCAAGTTAATTTTTCAGTGTTCATTTATCATTTTATTTCATAATTCACTTCACTCAGAGTGTGGAAACGTTACGTGAATAAACTCCAAGGTATTATATTTTATAGATCTTAATAACATCGTACGGTGTAATTACGTTAGTGCTATACTAGATAGTCTAGGTATAACAAACCCAGCGTGAATTGAATTACAATTCGTAGCGTGCTCACGAAGTCACGTCCTCCCCTCAGCGATGTTACACGAACTTTGTTATACAGAAAGCGTCTATAAAATAGAGCACACTAACTTTACACTGCGTAAGTATAGAAGTTCCTTGAAAAAAGTTCAGTTTACTTTAATATGTTTTGTCCACCGATATGAACCTGAAGATAAGCACATTGGGACATTTTACGTCAACTTTCTTCATACAAGAAAAGAGTAGCATCATTTAGTGCTTAATGGATGATATAGTAGAGTACCTACCAGTACTCCACCATAGAATGATGGAGTTATCTACTATTTTTCTTTACCTTCATGCGCATTCGCTCCGACAGTGAAACACCATCAGAAAATGTGGACTCGACATAACTCGATATTCATAAAGTATCTATTCCACACGATCTTCCAATCAAACAGTACGCGTAACAACAGATACTAATCTTAAAGTATGTGTACTACATAATTTTAGACATTTATTTTTATTAATAAATGTGTTATATTTTTTCAGGTAAAAGAGGATCAGAACCAGGCGATTTTTTAAGGTTTTTGATTATAACGATATCTCTACATACCCCAAATACTTTTGGATTTCATACGGAATCAAGCAGCTTTAGGCATTTTCGCAAGAGTAATATTAAATTATGAAAATTTTAGGAAAAGCTGTAAACAAAGCTCCCGTACGTTAATTCTGAAAATGTGTGCACAAAAACTATCGCAGGTAGCGTGAGCCAGAGTGCAAATACATGTAATTTCCCGTTCAACGTATTACGTTTTACCAAAGATTTATGCCCAGTTGCACGAACCAAATTCAAAAATTTAAGTGGTACTTAAACTAATTTAACTGCAATCAATGTCAAAAAATGTATGAAATTTTGACATTTCTCGCGATTAAATTAGTTTTAAGTAGCACTCAAATTTTTAATTTATTTCGTGCAACTGGGGGTTAAATCGCTACATGAACCGTAAGCCTTCAAAAACGTTCAAGTTTTTGTCTTGCGTGCAACAACACGTTGTCATCTTACACACACAGCGACATAAGAAATGACGTCTCATTTACTCTTAAACAAAGGACATGGCCGAAACTTGTATGGAGCTGTGCCCTGGAATAAAAATATTCATGGCCATCGACAAACAGTACGTCATATTAAAGCTTATAATTATGTCTTTACAATCGTTTAATTTTTATGATCTGAAAACTAGCGAGAGACATAATATCAGCATAACTATAAATAAATGCTGTTCAAAATGTTTACTCGCATTTTCTAAGCTTTTTAATATGAAAAAATAATGAGTTCATAACCAATATGAATCATATTTTAATAAAAAATCATTGCTATAAAAAATTATTTAGGCGCATTTTGTTGCAAGTTGTTATGCTGATATTATGTCTCTCGCTAGTTTTTAGATCATAAAAATAAAACGATTGTAAAGACATAATGATAAGCTTTAATATGACGTACTGTTTGTCGATGGCCATGATTATTTTTTTTCCAGGGCAGAATCCGGCCATGTCATTTGCACTCGCGTTCTCTGTCACACAATCACACTGTGCTATACTACAGCATGCTGAGAGCTCTCACTCAGCATGTTTGTGGACGTTTTCTATGTGCGCAATGTAGGCTTAGGGCTCATCTAGTGATTTAAATCTTTGCGTTCTACGCGAGAAGCCATATCCGGCTTCGGGCATATTTGTTTGGTTATTTTCATTACTTAAACATAATTATCTTTTTGATGTTATATAGTGTTACGTTATTCCTAACAAAACATAACAAAACGATACTTAGCTAAAAAGGGAGAGGCGTCTTCTCTCGTTCAAAGCTAGCTCCACTTGAAATGGTGGGCCACTGCTAAAATGTTTCCAAATCGTCAATCGAAGGTGTTGTCTCAGGCAATTAATGGGCTCCCTTATGGCTCCCTAATGCCTCCCTCGACATAGCAGAGCACCCAGCCGCGATAGATGGAGGACGCAGGATCAAATGTGGGATTTAAACCTGCGACCTCCAACTATCGCGCGGTGCGATAATTTTGATACATTTGATCGTTTATATAGGAACTTTTTTGGATACGTTTTATTCGCGATTTACCTTAGGTATAGATAATAATTTATTGACTGTAACTTAATCAGGAAATGAAAGAATAAGTTTTGTCTCAAGACGTTTTTTTCCATATTTAACTTGTAGTGAATAAAAAAGTTCGAAAAGATAATAAATCGAGGAGAAGAAAAAAGTGACAATCAATCGCGACGCGTTAAATGAAAAGAGTTATATAGAGCTTTGTTCCGGCGTCTTATATCTCATCTTATTCGAGTTGATTTATTTCACTCGCTGGGATTTCCTCGTCTTGTTTCTGTTAGTATGTTTGAGACTGCGCACTATTACTTATTCTATGATTCATTCCGAACCTTGTAGGCCAAATTGGGAGCTCTTTTCCTTGGAATTAAATATTGATATTAATAAAACTTTGACCTTCGGAAATCCATATTCTGATATGTATATTTTAAATGTGAGTTTATTGCTTTGTTTATTTGTTCTTCAACAAAGCCACAAAGGATCAACGTGATGCACAGACACAAAGTTAAAGGGGCGGACTTTTTATCCCGAGAACTCAATGATTCCCACGATATTTGTGAAATACCAAAATTCACGCAGTGGGGCCGCGGGTAACAACAGCTATACCATACAAAAAATGTTACTTATTTTAAGGTTCCGTATCCAAAGGGTAAAAAAGGTAGCATAGGTTATACATTTTAGGAGACAGTAGTTTTACCACAGGGCCGTCGTGTTCTTAAATTTTAAATTATTTACTCGTTTGTTATTAGCTGTTAATCGACGCATATAAAATGTAGAAGGCAACAGTGCCATAGAGTCAAAGCTTTTCTCTAGTATATTTGTCCCCGCCCAAACATAGTCAGGTCTTACTACTTTTATCACGGGGATCAAAACAAACAGCTTGTCTTTTTCGATTCAAGAATAGTAATCGCAGGGTGATAGTTCAAAACTTACCAGTCGGACCGTAAATTGGACAGAAATATCAAAGGTCCCAGATTAGGTCGTGTTTCTGGAGATCTTACTAATATTCCATTATTCGACAAAGCGCTGGTATTAGCACGCTATTAAACGCGAATAGAAGTCGATAACAATGCCTATGTTATTTTATCTTACTGCCCGATTTATTTTACTACAGGAACATTCTCGGGTTTATGTGGAAACTTTTTGATAGGCTTACGTTACTTTACCTCCGATTTAGTACTGTTTTGATAGGCTTACGTTACTTTATAGATTACCTCCGATTTAGTACTGTGTTATGGTCGCAACTTTAATGAATTTATTGATATAATATGTAAGTAAAAAGAATAGTCCTGACTCACCGATTCACTCACTGACTTATGAACACCCAGCTTTAGTCCTTGATTCTAGAAAGCTGATTTTTTTGTGCGAGGTCTTCTTTATAATATAGACAAGGGATAAGGAACAAATCTTTTAAATTTAACCACTACACGATACCACCCAAGCAAAGTAGTCTCTACTTTTCTTGGATGGTAGAAAGGTTAAAAATATTTTATACTATAATCCACTATCTGAAAAGAATTTGTATGGTCTGAAATGCAGTATCCAACCAAGCATCGCCCGCTTTCCCATTCAAACAGGAAGGCGAGTTCCAAAGCAAGCAATGTAACTCACATGCAAAACCTCACAGCACTCTTACAACACTCGACGCAAGTTTCATCCCGACACCGGGACATCTTCAGAGAATGTTGACTTCACAATACAAGATTGTTTAGTGAAGCTCGTGTCAGTGGATACAATGGATTATGGATTTCCGTAAAGTAATTGAATATAGGCGGACGAGTTATACCTGTAGCCAACAGTCGCTGCCTGTGGGGTAATAAAATAGAGAAACAAGACGGCTGCTGCCCACAAGTCTCACAAGCCCGTATAAGTGTAACAGAGTCTTACAGGCAGAACAGTACAGTATTTTAATGGTTTTTCAAAAGTGAAATTTAGTATGTTTTGGCATTTTTATGTGGAATTTTATAAATTACCGCAGTTTGTTGCCATCAAGGGCCTTATTCTGTATCGTTCACTTAGGGCCGATTTCACCACTGCACATAAACGCGATTAGTTAAAGATAAACTCGGTTCACACGTCTAACTGAGTTTAATGCATTTCACCAACATAAATTGAACGCAGTTTAAGGTAAACGCGGTTTAAATTCTAAACCCGGTAATATCGGCGTTTAGCTCACGCTAAACGCGTTTAAATGGCGTTTATCGGTCTGTCATATTTTCAAGTGAACTAAAATCAACACAAAATTAATTCTTTTCATTTATGTACTTATTTCTTTTATATTCTGATAGTTTTTATTTATAGTTTTGATTTACATTCTGATATTAACAACAATGCAAAGGGCGTTGGATTGGAGCTAGCTTTTGAAGACAAGGTAACAAACACGGCAACAAAATATTTAACGCAAATCAATAAATGGTAACAAAATAAACTTAACGAAGGCAAATACTTTAAATTAATTTATTTTCGAATTTCAAAATGCGACCGGCTTGCACTTTATCCAAGCAAGACGGCGTGTTGCACTGACACACACAAACACAGTCTTGACTGCCGCTTTTAGTTATGCATATTTGCACCTATATTTGCACTGAGAAGTTTTGTTTTACAAAACATTGAAAATTGACAAAAATAAACCACAAAAAATAAAACTTTAAAAATTTTAATCCAATAGTTATATTTTATAATGTAAAATACAGTCTTGCACACTAAATTTAATTAATAACATTATTTTTACTACACAAATCACAGGAAATTGTTGTGTGACATTGCAAAAACAAAACTCGTCACGAGCTCTACGCGTTTGTCTGTGTTTTTGTCTACGATTGTGGCTAAACCTGGGCTAAACTCCGTTTATGCAAACGCGATCACAATGGAGCTGGTGAAATCGAAACGACGTAAACTGAGATCAAACTTGTCATTTAAACTCAGTTATGCAAAACTCGGTTTAAATAAACTACGTTTTCAGAGCAATCGGTGAAATCGGCCCTTAGTTAGTTAGTAACCCTAACTGGGTTATTAACTAAGAAAACGAAGGCAAAAATCCTATTTTTGCACAAATTACCAACCTAGGTCGGTATATGCTAGTTGCTATCTTGTACAAAGAGAATACAAAAATAGGATTTTTGCCTCCGTTTTCTTAGTTAATAACCCAGTTTGGGTTACTAACTAACTAAGTGAACGATACAGAATCAGCACACAAGATATGTAATACGCCTATGATCGTATACAGCTTTCTTTCTACAATTGCATTCCTACGTTAAAACCCGAGCTTCGCACCATATTCCCGATTTCTTCCCACGCCGACGTAATAAATAGGAGTTTCGTTTGTAACGCGTTGAATAACGGACTTACAAGGCTTTATTATGGAGCCCCTTTTTTTCATTTTTCCACTCGAGTGTTGCCAATTTTTGTCTTTTAATATTTGCGGAGTTCGCTCGGAAAAGTGTTATTAGATCGTCGCCTCAAGATAACTTGGATTACTTTTATGGTGATGACTTTTGAAGTGACGAAACCTTATTCTGTTTCTTAAGAGTCCTGTGAACTACGATGTCTCCATACAGTGTAAATACCAAATCATTTCTGAATACCAATTCGTGCATATTTTAATCATGTTGTGGTGTTATTCGGATTCAAATAGTGATAATCTATGCTCCTCGCCATATTTGGTTCGGAAATACTTCTTTAAAACGAAATAATAATCAATTTTGTTCAAAATTTTTATAACTTTGGTCGAGTAATACCAAATATTATTATAAATGAAAACTTGTAACTTTCTTTGTTAACTGATGTTTTTTTTAGCTAGACAATAAAAACTGTGCTTCTGAGCTAAAGCAACGTGAAATAGTGTTGTTTTTATTACAAAACAAATAAGCAGAAAACATGTCCTCTTTGACATAAAAATAAGCAAAGCTAAATACTTACGTTTAAAATTTCGTTTAAAAAAAGTATTTCGGAACCAGATATGGCCAGGAGCATAGATTATTACTATATGAATGTAATATGGGCTCACTAGTCGATATCCTATGAAATATCAATATATAATAGCTGTCCCGGCATTTGTTCTTTTTGATTTATAAATTATTCTAAGTAAGGGCTGTAAAAATAATTTTCGTCCTATTTTCAGACCCGGAAAACCACGAAAAAATGAATTTCGCTGGCACACCATTCGCATGCCCCTAAAGTGTAAACTGAACTCTCACTTACATGTTTTTTAAAGGAATTTCTATACGCAGTCTAAAGTTAGTGTGCTTCTATAATATTATAGACGCTTTCTGTATAACAAAGTTCGTGTAACATCGCTGAGGGGAGCACGTGACTTCGTGAGCACGGTTCGAATTGTAATTCAATTCACGCTGGGTTTGTTATACCTAGACTCTATCTAGTATAGCACTAACGTAATTACACCGTACAATGTTATTAAGATCTATAAAATATAATACCTTGGAGTCTATTCACGTAACGTTTACACACACTGGGTGAAGTGAATTATGAAATAAATTGAATTATGAACACTGAAAAACTAACTTGATTATTTCAGTGGTTTGAGCCGTACGTTGATAGATCATAATGGTCAGGGTTTTTGTACAAATTTCGCTGCCGCTGACATTCGACTGTCCGTAAATGGCGCTGGCTGTAAATGTATTGAGGAATTAGGAAAGTACAAAAACCTGTAGTAACCATACGGCTAATCAGTCTGAAGTATAAATAATTAAGTAACAGAGTTACACACTACACAGTATTTGTAACCAAAGTCCTTCGATACGACTTAGCCCATTATGGTTTTATGTGTATAATCTGCAAATAGGTGCAGTACCAGTACTCCACCATATTGGTGAAGTAATAGCTACTATTTTTCTTTACCTTCATGCGTTTCGCTCCGCCAGCGAAACACCATCAGAAAATGTGGACTCGACAAAAACTCGACATTCATAAAGTATCTATTCCACACAACCTTCAATAGACACTAATCTTAAAGTGCTATACTCGTATAATTTTACATTAATTTTTATTAATACATGTGTTTTATTTTTTCAGGTAAAAGAGGATCAGAACCAGGCGATCTTTTAAGGTTTTTGATTATAATGATATCTCTACATACCCTTAATACTTTTGGATCTCATACGCAATCGAGCAGCTTTAGGCGTTTTCGCAAGAATAATATTAAATTACGAAAATTTTGGGAAAAGCTGTAAGCAAACTCCCTTACGTTAATTCTGAAAATGTGTGCACAAAAACTATCAGGTAGCGTGAGCCAGAGTGCAAATACATGTAATTTCCCGTTCAACGTATTACGTTCTACCAAAGATTTAAATCGCTAGATGAGCCGTAAGCCTTCAAAAACGTTCACGTTTTTGTCTTGCGTGCAACAACACGTTGTCATCTTACACACACAGCGACATAAGAAATGACGTCTCATTTACTCTTAAACAAATTTGCACTCGCGTTCTCTGTCACACAATCACACTGTGCTACTACAGCATGCTGAGAGCGCTCACTCAGCATGTTTGTGGACGTTTTCTATGTGCCCAATGTAGGCATAGGGCTCATCTAGCGATTTAAATCTTTGCGTTCTGCGCGAGAAGCCATATCCGGCTTCGGGCATATTTGTTTGGATATTTTCATTACTTAAACATAATTATCTTTTTGATGTTATATAGTGTTACGTTATTCCTAACAAAACATAACAAAACGATACTTAGCTAAAAAGGGAGAGGCGTCTTCTCTCGTTCAAAGCTAGCTCCACTTGAAATGGTGGGCCACTGCTAAAATGTTTCCAAATCGTCAATCGAAGGTGTTGTCTCAGGCAATTAATGGGCTCCCTTATGGCTCCCTAATGCCTCCCTCGACATAGCAGAGCACCCAGCCGCGATAGATGGAGGACGCAGGATCAAATGTGGGATTTAACGGCGTAGAAGCCGTATTTAAGCTATCTTTAGTGAAGTTTTGTTTAAAAACTATAAAGACAATTAGTTTTAAATTTAAACGTCATGTATTTTGGGTCTTTAATCTAAAATCGTTGAGAAGCAGAAACACGATTGGTTTAAATTTTCTCGATAGAAAGTTCTCCCAAAAGTTGCTCCTAAATTTCAGTTTTTCTCAGTTTTATCGGAAACTACAATGGATGTAATTGTAATTTTAGTTTTAATGTATCGGTAATAATAATATCTAAAAACGTTGAGAAACAGATTTTTGATAACTGGCTTAGTTTTTGAGTAATTAGGCAAAAAGTCGTTTTTCTGGTATATTCTTCCGCGACGCTGCATGTCGCACCCATCAACGTATCCGTGAGAGTGACAAAGACAAAAATAAATTCAATAAATCGCCTTACCTGCGTCCTCCGACTATCGCGCGGTGCGATAATTTTGATACATTTGATCGTTTATATAGGAACTTTTTTGGATACGTTTTATTCGCGATTTATCTTAGGTATAGATAATAATTTATTGACTGTAACTTAATCAGGAAATCAAACAATAAGTTTCGTCTCAAGAAGTTTTTTTCCATCTTTAACTTGTAGTGAATAAAAAAGTTCGAAAGGATAATAAATCGAGGAGAAGAAAAAAGTGACAATCAATCGCGACGCGTTAAATGAAAAGAGTTATATAGAGCTTTGTTCCGGCGTCTTATATCTCATCCCATCAGCGTGGTCTTCTCCGCAGGGAGCGAGTCCCTTCGGGGGTACGGGCCTCGAGGCTTGCCTCCTTACCCGGGCGATGTGTCGCGGAGGCGCAGCGCGCCCCCGGTGTCGTTCTTCTAGCCCCGGTAAGGGGCTAAGGCCTCGCCGTCCTGGCTTGTGGCCTGTGGGTCTTGGAGAGCTTGTGGCCCCGCGCCGTCAGCGATCGTGTCGCCGCCCTGCGCGGGGATGTCGGGTTCCAGTTGTGTGAACCTCGCGTCGTCATCGTCGCCTCCATCACCGTCCACGCGCAAGCGCGCAGGGGAAGGAGACCGCAGGAGCTCGCGAGGTAGCGGACGCCCGTTTGGTGGTCGATCGATAGGTGGTGCGATTCCGTGGAGGTGCGCGCATGGCCCGTAGTCCGCTCGAGCGAAAAGGCGTTGCGCGAGAGCGCGGACAAACTCCTCCACGGTAGGCGTCCTGGTATCCCGGTGTATGACGTCATTTCTGACGTACCTCGGGGCTCCTACGATCAGGCGCAGGCACTTGTTCTGCTGCACCTGCAGCCGGCGCGTCTGGGTGGCTGAACATAGGGCGTACCAGGCAGGTGCCGCATATGTCAGACGAGAACGGACATATGCCTCGTAAATACGGAGCTTGGTCTTCGGTGTGAGGCTGGAGGCTAGGACTTGGCTCAGCATCGACACAGCGGCCTTCGCCTGGTTCACGGCGTGATTTACCGTGAGTACCATGCTCAGGTTCCGGTCGATGCGGCACCCCAGGTAGCACACCGAAGTCTGCCACTGTAGGTGATGTCCTCGGAGATGCAGCTGACGCAGCGGTTTCCACCTGCCGAACATGATGGCAGCCGTCTTGCCCACATTGACGGCCATCCTCCATGTGTCCAGCCACTCTGGCAGCAAGTCCAGCAAACGTTGCATGCGGTTGATGGAGACGATCTGGTGATGCGACGACGCGAGGTACGCACTGTCGTCGGCGTACAGCGACAACAGCACGTCATCCTCACCCTCGCGCAGGTGGCCAGCGAGGGTGGGAATGTCATTAGTGTAGACGGCGTATAGGCAAGGCGATAGGCAGCTGCCTTGAGGTACTCCGGCACATATCGGGCGCGGCTGGGAATCGGCGCCCTCCACGGAAACATAGAAGGACCGGCCTTCCAGGAATGATGCTACCAGTCGCACGGTCGCGGGTGGTAAGGTGGTGGGTAGGAGCTTCGCCAGGAGTCCGGTGTGCCACACACGGTCGAAGGCCTTCTCGATGTCGAGGAAGACTCCAACCGTGCAGTGGCCCTTGTTCTTCTCACTGGCATCTCATCTCATTCGAGTTGATTTATTTCACTCGCTGGGATTCCCTCGTCTTGTTTTTGTTAGTATGTTTGAGACTGCGCACTATTACTTATTCTATGATTCATTCCGAATCTTGTAGGCCAAATTGGGAGCTCTTTTCCTTGGAATTAAATATTGATATTAATAAAATTTTGACCTTCGGAAATCCATATTCTGATATGTATATTTTAAATGTGAGTTTATTGCTTTGTTTATTTGTTCTTCAATAAAGCCACAGAGGATCAACGTGACGCACAGGCACATAGTTGAAAGGGCGGACTTTTTATCCCGGGAACTCAATGATTCCCACGTGATTACCAAATGCCAAGATTCACGCAGTTGGGGCCGCGGGTAACAACTATACCATGATTACCAAATGTTACTTATTTTAGGGTTCCGTATCCTAAGGGTAAAAGAGGTAACAAAGGTAAAATATTTTAGGAAACAGTAGTTTTACAACAGTTTTACAACACAAAATTAAACAAAGACGACTACCGTCTTTGTTTAATTTTTAAATTATTTACTTGCTTGTTATTAGCTTTTAATCGACGCATATAAAATGTAGAAGGCAACAGTGCCATAGACTCAAAGCTTTTCTCTAGCATATTTGTCCCCGCCCATAGTCAGGTCTAACTACTTTTATTACGGGGATCAAAGGTACCTACAAACAGCTTGTCTTTTTCGATTCAAGAATAATAATCGCAGGGTGATAGTTCAAAACTTACCAGTCGGACCGTGTGTGACCGTGTTTCTGGAGATCTTACTAATATTCCATTATTCGACAAAGCGCTGGTATTAGCACGCTATTAAACGCGAATAGAAGTCGATAATAATGCCTATGTTATTTTATCTTACTGCCCGATTTATTTTACTACAGGAACATTCTCGGGTTTATGCGGAAACTTTTTGATAGGCTTACGTTACTTTATAGATTACCTCCGATTTAGTACTGTTTTATGGTCGCAACTATAATGAATTTATTGCTTTAAGTAAGTTAAAAGAATAGTACTGACTCACCGATTCACTCACTGACTTATGAACAACCAACTTTAGTCCTTGATTCTAGAAAGATAATATTTTTGTACGAGGTCTCCTTTATAATGTAGACAAGGGATAAGGCACAAATCTTTTAAATTCTGCCACTACACGATACCAACCAAGCAAAGTATTTAGTCTCTACTTTTCTTGGATGGTAGAAAGCTTAAATTATTTTATACTATAATAATCCGCTATCTGAAAAGAATTGAAAAAAAATTGTATGGTTCTGACATGCAGTATCCAACCAAGCACCGCCCGCTTTCCCACTCAAACAGGAAGGCGAGTTCCAAAGCAAGCAATGTAACTCACATGCAAAACCTCACAGCACTCTTACAACACTCGACGCAAGTTTCATCCCGACACCGGGACATCTTCAGAGAATGTTGACTTCACAATACAAGATTGTTTAGTGAAGCTCGTGTCAGTGGCTACAATGGATTATGGATTTCCTTAAAGTAATTGAATATAGGCGGACGAGTTATACCTGTAGCCAACAGTCGCTGCCTGTGGGGTAATAAAATAGAGAAACTGGACGGCTGCTGCCCACAAGTCTCACAAGCCCGTATAAGTGTAACAGAGTCTTACAGGCAGAATAGTACAGTATTTTAATGGTTTTTCAAAAGTGAAATTTAGTATGTTTTGGCATTTTTATGTGGAATTTTATAAATTACCGCAGTTTGTTCCCATCAAGATAGTTACGTAACGTACAATTGCATTCCTTCGTTAAAACCCGAGCTTCGCACCGTATTCCCGAGTTCTCCCCACGCTGACGTAATACTTAAATAGGAGTTTCGTTTGTAACGCGTTGAATAACGGACTTATAAGGCTTTATTACGGAGTCCCTTTTTTTCATTTTTCCAGTCGAGTGTTGCCAATTTTTGTCTTTTAATATTTGCGGAGTTCGCTCGGAAAAGTGTTATTAGATCGTCGCCTCAAGATAACTTGGATTACTTTTATGGTGATGACTTTTGAAGTGACGAAACCTTATTCTGTTTCTTAAGAGTCCTGTGAACTACGATGTGTCCATATATTCTAAATACCAAAATCATTTGTAATTCGTGCATATTTCGATCATGTTGTCGTGTTATTTGGATTCATATAGTGATAACCTATGCTCTTCGCCATATTTGGTTCGGAAATACTTCTTTAAAACGAAATAGTAATTATTTTTTTTCAAAATGTTAATAACTTTGGTCGATTAATACCAAAAATTATTATGAATGAAAACTTGTAACTTTCTTTGTTAACTGATGTTTTTTTAGCTGGACAATAAAAACTGTGCTCCTGAGCTAAAGCAACGTGAGATACTTAGTGTTGTTTTTATTACAAAACAAATAAGCAGAAAACATGTCCTCTTTGTCATAAAAATAAGCAAAACTAAATTCGTTTACAATTTCGTTTAACAAGAGAAGTCCTACCACTAGTACTGCAGTTATTGATACTAGAGGTTGTTGCACACCATCCAGCCCCCATAACCATGGCAAAAGACAAATTCTAAACGGGTAAATAATGAAATGTTTATCTTTTCCAATAGAATGAAGATTGTCCCCGTAATTATAAATGTATCGTCGATTTTTTTTTAATATACGAGGGGAAATATTATTTAACATTATTCCCCTATAGCTTTGCTTTATGGAAGAGAAGATGATTTTTTCCTCTTTATTAGATTATTATTATCCTATGCCAATACAATTGCAGAGTTCTATTCCCAGAGTGGCAAAAACATTTTTATAGTTTTGTACTTAAATTATGACAAGAAAACTTCACTAGTCTAGGCTCCGGAGTCAGTGATTTATGTATCTCAAATATATCTTATTGAGAAATAAGTTTAAAAACAATAAATAGCCTTTAAAACTAACTTGAAAAATATTTATTGAACACTCTATCCATAAAATTATCGAGTGTCGATAAACAATCGCCTCACTCGCGCTGTTTGTTGAGCGTTTAGTGGCCATTAATACGGTGATGAGCTTTAACATTTTATCGGATGAACTCTTTGACCTCATTATCATGGCTTTATTTGATGTATAACTATATAAACATAAACTATCCATCCATCATCCATCCTCATTTATGTCAAAGAGCTCCTCTTATGGGAAAAAGATGTATTTATAAGCTCTTTAAGCATCCTTACAAAGGAAATATTGTTTGATTTCCAAAAACTTAATGGTATAAAAGCGTTTATTTAGTAATTGAAGATAGAAATTACTCGTAAATTAATTATGGACGAAACGGCCTGTAGGTAAGCTTGGAATACTTAGGCCTCACTCCGATTATTCGGCCCGCAGTTGCTTGTTTTAAGCTTTCTGCATTCCTTCTGTTATATTTATTAGAACTTACACTTTTTCGTACACACAGATTTCTTAAAAATAGTCAAAAGGTTTTACTTCACATATTAAACACAATCTAAAGTATAAATACAGGAAGGAACTGACTAATTAACATATCAACGCAAATCCCAAACCACTGGGTCTAAATACACTAACAAGGGATTTTATCTGAGGGGGTAAAACGAGAGTCCAAATACTAGCTTTCTCGCTGAAACTATTCAACCGATTTGGCTGCAATTTGGAGTGAAAATAGATTATAACCTGGATTAACACATAGGCAACTTTAAAAAAAATCTATGGTCCCCGTGGAATTTGTTAAATACTGAAATTCATGCGGATAGAGTCGCGGTTGTTCGCTAGTACCCAGATTATATTCGAGGGTTTTATCTTATCAAATCCATGCACACTATAATTATCTATTATATTAATACCGCAAAACCATGCAAGTGGAATTATTTCTGCAAAACTCGTCAACCAGTTTTGTATTAAATTATGCAATCGCCATACGTGGAGGACAGAGGACTAATTACTGAAATCAGATTACTCAAGCAGGACCCACTCATGGACTCGACAATGTGTTAGGTACTGGCCTACGCATATCCTATCATTTCCCTACTAAATATGTACCTATTAAGCTGGTATTTGTTGTGAATGGTCAGTCAGGATATTTAATTGCATTATCATAAGTACTCCTGTAGGTACAATAGTTACTTAATTGCCAAAAAACAGTTATACCTACCCCTTTATAATTTTTCCGTCGATACAAGACTTTTTTGGAAACCACAAAACAACTCCTATATCCTTCATTACAACAGTTAAGGTACATATGTACTTTTTTCCCGTTTTCTCTTCTCCCCCATTTTTCTTACTGATTAATTTTTATACTAGATTAGGCCTTATTCCTAGGATTATCTAGACTAGACTGCCGCCAGCTAAGTCGGCGTCCGCTTTGTTTTTTCCACTTGAAACTTAATACCGAAATACTCGCCAGCACCGGCAGTTGAGCAACGCGTTTGGAAGTAGACTGAGATCTTGTAAATGTTATTGTACAAATTCCTGGCCTGTTCTGCGGATCGAGAACACGTCAGATAACCTCATGGAGCAATTTAACCCGAATGGTTTATAGTGCTACAGGAACAACCTGAAATTAATAATTTTACTAAAAGCTCTATTTTACTTTTATAGATGTTAGAATTGTCAAGCGTTTTCCAGAAACTTAATTTTCTTCGAAAAATATATAGTGTGGTGTATAGATAAATCTGTTTCTAGAGAGCCAGCTCTTTGTTCCCATTTTTGTAACCATAAGCGCAACAGTTGATACTTGTAATAATAATCAACAAACATCAAAAATTTTATATTCAAATATAAAAGGAAAATAGTCAATTTCTCCTGTTAAAGAAACAGACTCAACATTTTTAGGAAACGAGCTGACAATATTTCGTAAATACACACTCCTGAATATTTTTTATTACACTGGAATTTTTTATGACCCGATGGACCTATACTTTGACAGATATGAAGATTTTTCATTACAAACCAGCTCAAAAGAACCCAAGTTCTCATTGTAGGAGTCTCCTCGCTGTACGGAGGTTGTTTTTTGCATAGAAATACTGGCCAGTTTTTACCGCTTACAGAAATTTAAGGGGAGAATAAATTTAACAGGCGAAGCTAATTCACTGTAGCTTTAGTTGGGATACTAAAGTTTTTAAGTGTTTACACTTTTTGAAACAAAGTTCATTTTCGGAGGGTATCGCGCAGTGAGCTACGCGAAATAAAATGGATTTTTTGCGCGACAAAAATCCCGTCGCAAAGAAAATATATGAATGTCTTCGAAAATCTTGAATGAAAGTTTATCTTACTAGTCAACAGAATGGGCACGCATGCAATCACCTATAGAGATTTGGTATTGAACTCGTTAGCTCAAGCTAACTGAAGACCGCTACTTCTATCGAGGGATGGATGAAATCACACATAAAAATGTAAAAGGGAGTTTACGAGGTTCAAAGTGTTTAGGTGTTATTCCAAACTAAGTTCCTCCCGAGCGTTCCATGACACTCACGTCAAAGTGTACTTTCCCGAAAGCACAATAATATTTTTTAGTCTTATTGAGTCGAAAGTCTTAGTTAAATGGAATGAAAATAGATTAGGACTTATTCTACCTACCGGGTATTGTACTGCGATTAACACAAAAGCTAACTTTTACTGGAATTAGGAATATAAACTGTTGAATTCTTGTACCACAGAATATTACTAAATTACTTGTACTAATAAAAGTATTACTTTGAAATACACACCATTTTGTGACTTTTGCAGTTCAGTGCAAAATCGATTCAATGCCGCACCTATGAGTTAAACAAATACTTAGTGCAAACAGCAAGTCATGTCTTGAGGATCACTCAAAAACAAGGCAGACACACAAACAAAAGACAACGTTATTAATAACTTAGCGACTACATTTTGCCTGTGGTCGAATAAACACTTTTTTCCTCATAAAACAGGGCAAGAGAACAAAATAAGAAATAGGGTCAGTCGTAAATAGGAAAAACAATGGGGCATAGACAGGCCGTCAAGTATAGCCCACTTTTGCCGGCACGATGCTAATCATCCGAAGTAGGTTGATACCCGTTGTTGTCTCGATGTAATAAATGGCAGACGTCTTAATTTTCCGATTATCTTGCAAATTATACTTGACGTTCAATGGTATTAGAATGATTTCAATGGAATGTTTATTCCATTTAAACTTAAGGGGATTTATTGAATTTATTTTTGTCCTTGTCACTCTCACGGATACGTTGATGGGTACGACATGCAGCGTCGCGGAAGAATATAACAGAAAAACGACCTTTTACCTAATTACTCAAAAACTAAGCCAGTTATCAAAAATCTGTTTCTCAACGTTTTTAGATATTATTATTACCGATACATTTAAACTAAAATTACAATTACATCCATTTTAGTTTCCGATAAAACTGAGAAAAACTGAGATTTTGGAGCAACTTTTGGGAGAACTTTTTATCGAGAAAATTTTATCCAATCGTGTTTCTGCTTCTCAACGATTTTAGATTAAAGACCCAAAATACATGACGTTTAAATTTAAAACTAATTGTCCTTATAGTTTTAAAATTCTTAAAGAAAAAATATGTAACGGAAAATAAGGGTTTAATGAACAATCTATGTTGACAAGAAATTGAATTTAGTCAAACTATCGTTCAGAAAAGATCCCAAAAAGCATCTAATTTTGTCATACTTTGAAAATTGTCTGCAAAACGGCATAAGCTTTTTAAATAATTCTTGCACACAAAAAAGTAAATAAAAATTGCAATAACTTATGTTGAGAGTTTTATTTTTAGGCCTTCTAACATTCGTGTAAAGTAATATTTCCCCGAAATTTAAGTAAATCAGTGAGAACTCGACTGCTCCGTCGCCCATAGTAGGTAAATGTCATTCGGCCTTCTTAACAAAGGCTTTTCCGAACGCTCAATTCGATAGCTGAGCTACCAAAAGTCGAAAATGAAAACTTAGCTGCGCGTAACAATATTTAGTTTATAGGGCGCACTTTGAGATTTTTTGTAACGTTAAGGTTAAAAACTCTACTTGGAACTTTAATCTAAACACTAAGGATAATAAAAATGGGAAATGCTTTCCAAAAAACCAACTTCAAATGCCACTACAAAGAGTGAAATAATTTTTAATGTAGGTACCTACACCAATTTGAAGTCGGGCAATGTTTCATACAATCCCTTGACCCTTATAGTCAGTCCTTCTTACTTACTTGATGTGCGAAGAAATGACGAAGTCATAGACAATCGCCCGACTTCGAATTGGTGAAGGTACCTTCATTAAAAATTATTTCACTCTTTGTAGTGGCATTTGAAGTTGGTTTTTTGGAAAGCATTTCCCATTTTTATTTTTTACTTTTTAGTGGAAATAATAAAATGCACAAAGATCCCTCAATTTCACCAAGATCCCATCATCAGACCCTGACTTGATGACTTTAGTCATCAAATCAGTATCTGAAAGAAAGAAAAGAAAGAAAGAAAGAAAAATATCTTTATTTCCACACATTATGCCACACATAAAACAAAAGTACACACTCATGTACTAAAACTCATCTGCTAGCAAATGCACCAGTAACTATAAAAAATACCCAACTCGCTTCAAGTATACTAGCAAAATTTGAAGAGTTCCCTCGATTTCACCAAGATCCCATCATCAGACCCTGACCTGATTACCATAGGACAACTTGGAAAATATTATTCTTTCAAATAATACCCAAATCGTTTCAATTGTCCATATAAAATTTGTAGAGTTTCCTCGATTTCTCCAGGATCCCATCATCAGATCCTGACCTGATTAAAATGGGACCATCTGGAAACTATACCCTTTTAAACAAAAAAAGAATTTTTCAAATCGGTCCACGCGTCTTCGAGTAATCGGTGAACATATCTTCGAGTAATCGGTGAACATACATAGATAAAAAAAAAAAGATTCCGACGACTTGAGAACCTCCTCCTTTTTTTGAAGTCGGTTAAAAACACGATCGGAAAATTTTTCCTCCATAGAAAGTTTTCCCAAACATTTGTCCAATTTTTTAAATTTTTTTTTATCGGAAAATGCAGTGAAAATTTTATGCATTCAGTATAATAATTTTATTTCCAGATACCTACGCTAAGAACAGCTTTTTGGCTTAGTGTTAAGCTAGGAAAAACGTTGTTTTAGAGTTCCATACCGAAATGGTAAAATTGGAAACCCCTATTGGTCCGTCCGTCTGTCAGTCTGTCTGTCTCTCACGGTCAATTATTTTGTGATGCACCCTGTAGCAAAAACAGATCGTTTGAGGAGAACAAATGCTTGAGTTCACCTTTATGATAAAAGGCTGCACTCTCTGTACAGGAGTCGAACATAATAGAATCGCGAAACGAGTAAAACTTATACTGATGTAATGTTAAGTGACATAGACGGATTCAGGGAGGAAAGAGGGCACATGCCTTTCCCAGACGGACTAAAAATATATACTGACTTCTTTGATTTGAGTTAAAATCGATCACTTTGTGCCACTTGTTAAGAATAGTACATTGCTGTTATAGTGGTCAGCAAAAGAGGCATTGATTGACGAGCATGTTAATGAGGGCTGAGGCGGAGCCAAGGCACACATGACGTGAGTCCATCAATGCCTAGTAATGCCCACGGTCTGTACAGTACTTTTCTCAAACAATAGGAAGGAATTTTCAAAATCAATCACGACTATAATTTTTTTTCGAGTTTTTTTGTATTTTTTTTAAATAAATACTTAGGTAGTTCGAAACAGCCAGTTGGAAGAAATAAAACCCTTGATAAGTTGTTACCTAATTGATTGTTGTGTCAGATTGAAAGATCGTTGCATGTTTAAATTATAGAACAATGATATGAGTTTAGTATGTAATTTATTTAGCCGCTAAACCACGATGGATTTTATTTTCATTAACTTTTGCCGGCCGCTGCATGGCCTGTACAGTAATGTCGGTTTATCTTGAAGAAGGTTGTCAAAATAAAGCTCTTCCAAGCACGATTGAGGAAAAATAATCCAGGTTACGCCCTTGTTAATGCTTGCTTGTAAATAAATACATTTCCCATCTCCATGTTACAAATCTTTAATAAATTAAACAAATATGATATTCCGTTCCCCAGACGTACTCAACACTTGCTACTGGTACGTTAGTAATATTATATTCGTTGCTACTGGCGTGCATATGCAAGCATAGCTTATTAAAACGCCTCATTCCTCTGTGAATATTAAAAATTCACACGTTTGGCTGTGGATGGTTACAAAAGAAACAGTATCAGAACATATTATGCTTCTATAATAAAGTAATTATAACATACGTGCGTTTTACTTACCATTAAAACGTAATTTATAGATTAACTTTATTTAAAAAAAGTTTTCTGAGGGTATCGCGATGGAAGCTAGGCGAAATAAATTCAGAAAATCCAGAACGAAAGTTTTTCTTACTAGTCAACAGAATGGACGTCCGGGTCATCCACGCGGACCCCCTAAGGGTCCCGGGGTAATTGTTCGGGGCGATGGCCCCTTCCAATAGTAGCAACGCCGCCTGCAACTACAGGCGGGGCGCTGGGTGGGACCATTGCTGGTCCTTGGTGTCAGTCCGGGGCGTTAAGTCCGGTGACTCCGCCGCGCTGCGATGCGAGCCCGCGTGAAGTCGCGAGCGATCTGCGAGCGCGGCGGAGTGAAGGTAAGTCCTGGCTGTAGCTTGCAACCCGCCGCTCAGCGAGGTCGTGCCCGCCGGTGATGTCCCGGTGGGCGCCCGTCAGCCAGCGGCGAGGAAGCGTTGTGGTCTCAATCCGACGTCAGGTCACGTGGCAGACCCCTGATATCCGGCGGCCGCCGATGGTATGGCGCGATGCCCCGCAGATGCTGGGACCGCGCTCCGTCGGCGCGCGCGAACATCGAGGTGCTCAGGCGGCGAACGTGGTCGTCGAGGCTCTCCATACGCAGGTCCCTGGAGATGACCTGGTTCCGTACGAAGCGTGGCGCTCCGGTGATGGTGCGGAGCGCGAGCGACTGCTGCGCCCGCAGCGACTTGCGGCCCGGCTCGCTGACCAGCGCGAACCAGGCTGGGGCCGCGTAGGTGAGTCGCGTGCGGACGTATGCCTTATACAGGCACAGCTTCGCACGGAGAGGCAGGTGGGACGCCAGCACGGGGCGCAGGAGGCCTCGCACGGCGCGCGACTGCGCGACCACGTTCTTCACGTGGGGCCGCATCGAGAGCTTCTTGTCGATGGTCACGCCGAGGTATTTAGCCGTCGGGGTCCATTCGACAAGCTCTGGTGTACCTTGAACAGAATGGGCTTGTATGCATTCACGAATATACATTTGGTAATGAAATCATTAGCGCGAGCTAACTAAATATAGCGCCATCTATCGAGTGATGGGTAATCTACGGCCATTTTCTACGTCATAATAACTGTCGATATTAAAACTTCAATCCAATCCGCCCAGTCGTTTAAGCTCGAGTTATCAGTTAATACATAAGCCACTTACCTTTCCCTTAATAATTTAACTAAATTCTAAATTCTTCATATAAAAGGAGTAATTGAAACATGTTGAAATTTGATCTAACTTCGTTGAAATTACACAATGAAGAAATAACATTATCACAAAATAACATAATATCATAATGCCTATCTAGACAAGAGTAAACGTCAAATACCTGTTTTGTTTTAAAATAATTTTCCAAAGAATTAGTATTATAATTAGACTCTAAAACGAGATAACATTACACAGGCAAGTTTGAATGTTCTATATAATTACTTAATAACAAAATTCTAAACACGGTTCTGAAATTTTTGTTCATCTCTTGCTAGCGAACTCATTCTACTGGCCATAGCTTAGCAAGCAGGCAGTTTGAAGTGGCCATAAACTATACTATATTATAATTATTACTGTAGTGAAAATTATTACAAGACGTCAAGATCAGGATTTTACTCTACACCAAAGAATTTGGTAGTTTGAGTTAAGAGGAAACGATAGTGGTCTTTTCTCCATACAAACGTTCTCGTCTGTTTTCTTTCTGGTTTATGAACTTAAAGCAATGATTTTTTACAGTAAAATAAATATCAATCTTTTCTATGTTTCTATGTTTTCTTTTTTGATAATACATTATCTTTATAAGCACTAGAAGCCTTAGAAAATGCTCAAAATTGCCTATTTAGACTCGCTGTTAACAGATGCCTAGTGTACGAATTTGACAACTATTACCGAAAAAAGAAAAACATAGCGACACAGTATATATTCTCTATATTCAGTTTACGAAATATCTTTTAAATTGGTCCAGTTTTGGAGGAGGAAATAGTCGAGAACAAAACCCCGAAATATAACATTTTACAAGGGCCTATTGTGTCGGATCTGCAGTTGTCCTTATTGCACGAATTTGCGGGCGGGGACGCGGGACGGTCTGATCATACGTACACAGATTGAAGTGATGCGTAGTAGTTGATAATAATATCGATAAACTAGTGTTGTTAACAGCTATCGATAAAAGCATTTACATTTTCAGGGTACTGTATCTTAAAAGGAAAAAGGAACCCTTATAGGAATCACTTTGTTGCGTGTCCGTATGTCGTGTCTATAAAAAACTGGCCAAGTGCGAGACGGACTTGCGTACGTAGGGTTCCGTACCATCATAGTAATATAATAAAGTTGAAAGTTTGTATGTTATATAAATAGATCCATGAATATCTGTTTTTAGGGTTCCGTACCCAAAGGGTAAAAAAGGAACCCTATTAGCGAGACTTCTGATCGCTGTCCGTCCATCCGTCTGTCACTAGGTTGTATTTCTTGAATCGTGATAGCTACAGACTTGAAATTATCATAGATGATGTATTTTCGTTGCCGCTAACAACAAATACTAAAAAATGGAATTAAATATATATTTAAGGGGGCTCCCATACAACGTGATTTTTTTGCTTGTTTTTGCTCGACCTTGATAACGCTAACAGGTAAACCCATCAAATTTTCACAAAATATTTAGTTATATGCTTACTGTAGAAAAAAATAATTAAATTAAAATAAAATAAAAAATTAAGGGGGCTCCCATACAACCAACGTGATATTTATGCTCGTTTTTGATTAAGTGGGCACGAGTGTTAAGTTTACTTTAATAGTATAGAGAATGGGTCGTGATGGTACGGAACCCTCAGTGCACAAGCCCAACTCTCTCTTGACCTTTTTTTTACTATTATCAAAGAAAATGCATAGAAACAATAGATTTCCCCGAGAAAAAAGTAGTTGATGTTATTACTCTAGGATATAATCTTTCTACATTCCAAATTTCAGCCAAATCGGTTCAGTAGTTACGGCGCGAAGTAGTATTTCTCTCGCATGAATATGTGATTTTCACTATTATTTTAGAAACTATGAATTTTTCCGGGATAAATAGTAGCCGATTTGTTATACTAGTGTAAAATCTTTCTTTTTTCCAAATTTCAAATCAGTTTAGTTATTACGCTATGAAGGAATATTTTACCGCGAGAAATTTCTGTTTTATACTACTATCATAGAAGCCATTGAGTTTTCCGGGATAAAAAGTAGCCTATGTATTAATTCGGGATAAAATCTATCTCTTTTCCGAATTTCAGTCGCATCAGTACAGTAATTACAGCGTGAAATAATATTTTCCTGCGTGAATATCTGTTTTTGAGTATTCCCGCGGAAACCATGGAATTTTTTCGGGATAAAAAGTAGCTTTTTCATTAATCCGGGATATAATCTATCTTCATTCCGCATTTTAGCCAAATCAGTTCAGTCATTACGGCGTGAAGGAATATTTTTTCTGCGTGGATATTTGTCTTTCACTTCTATCATAGAAACCATGAATTTTTCGGGATAAAAAGTAGCTTTTGTATTAATCCAGAATAAAATCTATCTCCGTGCTAAATTTCAGCCAAATCTGTTCTGTAGTTACGCCGTGAAATAGTGTTTCATCCGGTTGAATATCTGTTTTTTACTGTTCCCGAAGGAGCCATGGATTTTTCGGCATAAAAAGTAGCTTATGTGTTATTCCAGGATACAGTTTATATACAGTCCTTTCCAAATTTGAGCCAAATGGGTTTAATGGTTGCGGCGTGAAGGAGTATTTAAGCTTGGTAAAATACAAAATTTGGAGCCCCGATGCACACCCAATTAGGGAATGAATTTTGAAAAATCCTTTCTTAGTGCACCTCTAGACCTCATAAAGAACCTGTGTGCCAAATTTAAAGTCTCTAGACCCAGCGGTTTGGGCTGTGTGTTGATAATATGTCAGTCACTCAGTCAGGAAGTTTCTTTTTCAATACTAATACTTTCGGAGTTTAAGTAGGTACTGCTGCTTTTTCTTGCAGTAAGTACTTTGAATTGCTGCCACGCTCACGATTCAATATTTTTATTGGTCAATATTAAATCAATAGCGTAGCAGGGAGAACAATTCCAATAAACAAGCCAAAACCATTAGAGATCAATCACTTTTCGTCAATGCGTAAGTAAAGAATGATGCGAACACCAGAAAATAGCAGGAACGAGTGCGGACTGCGGAGCGGCAACGCGCATCGCGGACACGCACACTTTGTCAACTTACACACACATGGATAGGGCTGCCGGACCGGACACGGCAACGTCGCAGAGCGACAGCAATAGTTTTCTAAAATACCTAATGTTTAAAAGTCTCTCTGACCACATTTCCACTTAATGATTATTCATAATACGAGATTTAACATTGTAGTGATTCCAGCAATAATAATAATAATCTTCAAGCTAAATCTCACACAAGCATGAGCAGTTATGAATATTTGTATGCATAGGCTTATCAAAGACAGAAATTTCACAAAGCTAGTCTATAGTTATGTCAATTTATTATCTCTATTTGCATAAATCTGAATAGGATAGGTCTTAATTTCAGTCGTATATATTTGTGTATCCGTTGCGTTGCGTTGTAAGTATTTCGGACTAAATGATTGCTAAACTATGATTATATTTTGAAACTTTTAAAGGGGATACTTTGCTCGAACATTAAGTCGGCTTTGTCCTCCGCAAACTGTTTTTGACATTCGTATCGGAAAAGTGGAAAGTTGTTAAAAGTTCCTTATTGTGTAACTGTTTAATATTTTCATACAATACAATTAAATGAAAAATAATAAAAAAAGATTCAGACGATTAGAGAACCTCCTCAACTATGCATGGCTTAACAAGGTTAGACTTAGCCATGCATAGTGTCAGTTTTTAACCCATAACATTTATATCGCTGCTTTTAACAAGTGGTAACCTAGTGGATAAGACTTTCATCTCATGAAGAGTCCAGGATTCGAGTAACTACGCATCTCTGTCCGAGAGGCCGCCCCCGACTTCAAAAGTGCGGCAAAAAAATTCTTTGCCTAAATTGGCAAACCCGAGCCGTCGCTACTCGCTACACAATTTTTCTGCGCACCATACAAATTTCAAATTGATACACTCACGCTACAAGAAAAAGTTGCCGCACTCACGGAGCTTGTTGTTGCTCTATCTAGTCGGAGCGCGAGCGACGATCTATTATAAATCTATGTACCTACAATAACACTTCTGGCAGCTAAATATCACGCCTTATTGTTCGGTGGTAAAGAAAAATATTCTGAGGAATGCATGCCAAAATGTTGTACACAATGTTTTCAAAAGTGTTTGAAACCTGCTAACCCGCACTTGATTAGCGTAGTGGGCTTTGTCAAAACCATTTTCATTCTCAAAGGAGACCCGTGATTTGTTGTGAACCAATTTTAACGAGGACTCATATTGCAAACCGTGTAATTTACTGATATTTACGGTCTAGTACTAAAAAAACCAAACCTCATAATATTATCTTATTGGCCGGAGACAAGACCCTGAAGCCTCTCTGTCCACAATCATTTGCCCTTAATTTGTTACCACCCACCGTCTGTTCTATTTTTCTTATCGTTTGTATGGAACTATGCGAAAGAGATGTATATAATACCATACTCATAGACATAGCTGGGCATTAACTCGTTAATCCGTTAATCGTTAATTAACGAAGTTAACATTTTGGTTAACGGATTAACTTTTAAGTTAACCTTTAAAAATGTTAACGGACACGTTAACTTCCGTTAATATGCAGAAGTCCGTTAATCGTTAATCCAATGCCTACTATTCACCACACAGCTCAGTGGTACGGCGCGAAAAACAAGCTTAGACAAGTATAAAAGGAAACGACAAGTGTGAATATACAATACGGCTATACTCTCAAGCTCTGCAGTTGAACGTTTTTCGCGGTCAATATGTGCTTTCCAGTTTCCATATTAGTTATTGTCATAAATTATACCTTTAAACTTTTGAATGTCAACTTATTCTACTTTCTCTACTTTTTTATTTTTACATTTTAAATTGAAAAAATAAAATTTGTTCCTAACCTGTTAACTTCCAGAACCTAAACCAACAGGTTTTATTAGTTCACTAACGTAATAATATAAAAATGCAATTTTACACAATATATTAACGGATTAACGATTAACGTTAACTTGCGTTAATTTTTCCGAAATGTAACGCTTTAACGTTTAACGAAGCTAACTTTTTTTGTAACGGATTAACGATTAACGAAGTTAACTATTTGATTAACGGTGCCCAGCTATGCTCATAGAGATCCAAGAGACTACTTTGTTGTTGCTGAAGGCGGCTTACCCGAGCCGTCACTACACAATTTTTCACGCACACTAGCATCCGCGCACCACACTAATTTCAAATTGATACACTCACACTACCAGAAACAGTTGCCGCACTCACGGAGCTGTCGTTGTTAGGAAGGGCTCTATCTAGTCGGAGCGCGAGCGACGACCTATTATAAATCTATGGCCATATTAATCGTTCAAAAAATTAGTTACTAAACTATTGTAGCAAAGCAAAGGAAAAAGTAACAACTAGTATCATACACTTGTTAGAAATTCCTAACATACGAGGGCACGGTCTACATTCTTCAGCAAATATTGCTTTGCAGGTACATTTTTGTTCCGGAAAAGAGATACCTTTCGACTAATCTCGAAAAAAGGGATTTATCTAGCAAGGTAATCCTATCAGTGTGCGAAGTAATCTGTGTAGTTTTGTACAGTTTCGTTGTTTTCTTTAGCGCGCTTGTCTATTGATGGAGGGAACAAAGGATGGGAAATATACAGATAGCAATTGGTTTGGATGTATCTTTTTGTTTTATCCACTCGTTTTGTGTCTATGTGAAGATGGAATGGCGTTAGTTTCCGGAATCCATGTAATTTGGATTTTACTGTAAGTGATCCATAAAAGAAAGCTTCGAGTTACACACTTAATAAGGCGCAAAATATGTGATACAAAAAATTAATCTATCTTAAAGCGAGATCAACGCCCGCGAAATTCAAAATTTTCGTTTTTTTGCAATTTGTACGTTAATTAGACATAAAGGTGACTACAGACAAAATTGCAGAAACTGCAGTATCATCTTTACATGTTTATATCTAAATCTTTGCTTTAAAATGTCTATCCTACGAATTTTGTCCGAGTATCGAGTTTGAAGAAAGCAACTCGCAAATCTCGGACTAATTTCTTTATCTCAACACTTTCAAGCTAAGATTTATGTATAAATACTTGAAGATAATAGTGGAATTCCTGGAATTTGACTGCCATAAGTCGCGAAAAACCACAAAAAATTGAATTTCGCGGGCACACTTTGGGATTGCTCCTTTAATATACATTCTCATCTCACAGTGTTTGTAAGCGCCTTCGTAACGGCTTGTATTGAAGCCTCTTAATTTTTTAGAAGCATAAGCATACCGGGATGAATTCGCAGACAGCTACTAGTAGGTAGCAGATGTAGAGTTCATTTCTGCAGCGCGCGTTTATGGCCGGCACGCTTATGCAGATGTTGCCGCAATAAAACCGGATAATGGCGTTCATTTCCAGCAGATTAAAGCCGCTTACCGTGCAGGTTGTGCGCTTGTATTGCTTGAACCTCAGCACTAGCATGATCGCGGCGATACCGTGACATCACGCCTCAATAAAATATATCGCGCGGCCATGTTGAACAGTGATGTGCGACATCATGAGTGCGACAAAAACATATATAGTATATTTTTGGTTCATATAGTACTGCTCAGTTTAAAATGTTTAGTTTGTAAAATTGTATATTGAGCAACATATTGCATCATAATATAAATAAAAAGGTTCAATAAAAATTGTTGTCTTCTAATAGTAATAATATGTTAAGAGAAAACTGTTTAAGCATAGAGGTGTAGCTACGTATTATGTGTATAGAAGGCTATGAAATATGTGATAAGTTTATGCCTAGAAGGAGTGTAAATTAAGGCTTAATTTTCAATTTAGAGAAATCTATTGATGATGAAAAACAACAAGTGGTAACTTAAATGAAGTATCGAAGTTTGTGCAGAGAAGTAGAGCAGAAAGGGAATATCAATATATTATTATTGTTAAATTTCGAGTTTAGATAAATCTATCGACGTCAGCCCGGTGCGTAAGATAGATGGTCTTGCGTTAGACCTACACGTTTAAGCCTCGCGTGATCAACTGTATAAACTTCATAACTCACTGACAAATGAAACACTGAATAGATCGTTTAGTTGCAGCACGAAAAACAAAACAATGATTGCCTTACAATTTACTTCCTGTGTCCCCAATCCCTAGACAAAGTAAAAATACGACTAAGTGCGAATCGGATTTGCACAGTGAGGATTTCGTGCAACACAAAACTTTTGTAGATGACCATCAACAAGCCTTTTCCCAGAGAGGTGTTATGATGATAATAATGACCTTTGGCACTGCTTAGTTAAGCTGAAACCCGAGGAATTAGATTCGACAGAGGATCTGTGGTGGAGGGAATCTCCGTTCTCTATTCCGACTTTTAATTCAATGTAGTAAAATTATTATTTTATAATATTTAAAGTTATAAAAGTAAAATAAAGCAGAT
This sequence comes from Coenonympha glycerion, assembly GCA_963855885.1. NCBI lineage: Eukaryota > Metazoa > Arthropoda > Insecta > Lepidoptera > Nymphalidae > Coenonympha > Coenonympha glycerion. The sequence continues at coordinate 3,158,836 of OY979646.1, forward strand.
TTACTGGAGTTTAGAAAAATACGAAACGTCAGTTTACAGCATCGAATTAAAAGCTGGTGTGTGTATATGTGATAGTTCGTATCATTCCTATATCGCTTGATACTAAAGTGATCTTTAGTAGGTCAAGTTTTTTGGAGGTCTATTTTAATACGAATTCTAGTCGCGTGAGAAGGCTTTGCAATAAAAATGCTCCGAAATTATTTGGGAAAATTCAGACTTAAGGAAAATATTATGTTTAACAGGTTTTATATTTTGTTTTGTTAACTCTGTCTTATATATGGCTCGGTTTCAATGGGGTCTTACACTACTTTTGAATTTGATAAAAAATATTACTTTATTATAAACTAGGATAAAAATAATAACGTGCAGTGAAAGAAATATTAAAATCCAACGAAGATTTACAAAGTTACAGGCGTTTAAACTTTGGAGTGGGGGGATCTTCTATCCCTTTCTCGCAAAACGAAAATTTGTATGAAGCCGCACGAAGCTACTATGGCATTGGTACTTTGTGACGTCACAATTTCATGTTGCTATCTCTGTCTAATCACAAATCTTTAAATGCTTATAACTTTTTTGTTATTTGATCGATTTAATTAGTTCTTTCAGTGCACGTCATTATTTTAATTCTACTTTATAATAAAGTAATAAAAAAATTGGAGTCAAATACCCTATTAAAGCGGAGTGGAGCGGAGCTGTGTTTGAGTGACCAATCAGATTGCGTCATTTCGCCCCGCTCCGCTTTGGTGGAAACCGAGCCTAAAGTCTGTAAGTCCCAAGTTTTCAAGCATCTTGGCTAATTTTCAGTATGAACTGAAAAGCAGGTATGTCAGTAACTGGGACGCGTCGTCGCCCGCAGACATTTTCGCTGCTACCTGGTATTGTTTTAGACTCAATAGGCGTGGCGCAGTGGTCTACTGAATGTAGGTATACCTACTAGGTATCCAAACCAAAGATTAAAATCGTAAGATGCGCCCTAAGCCTACATTGCGCACATCAGAAACGTCCACAAGCATTCTGAGCTCTCATGCTGTAGTTTCACTTATGACGGAGATAGATAAAACGTGTCGCACACAAAAACGTGGAAGTTTTTGGAGGTTAAGGACTCATCTAGTCTTCATTTTCACGTTGACAGTCTGAGATCCATTTAATAAAGATCACTGTGACGTGATGACGTGTTATAGTTTTCTATGTTGGTTATAGGTACACATAACACCTCGAACAGTGCGAGTTACAAATGTCTGTAACAAAAATTTCATAAAATATTTGCACCCGATTTCAATGAAACTTCACGCCACCGCGGTAATATCTAACTGTCCGAACATTAATAACATTTGGACGGCGCTATACGTCATCGCGATCGATGGTTACGTTAGTCTGGCATGCTTACTCGTGAAATCGATTCCGTTGGATTAATGATGCCATTCATATTTCTCTTCCCACTCGGCTTGGAATCGATTTCTGGTAATAAATCTATTAACCGATTGTAATCGAATATTTGATCTATGCACCTTAGTACTACGTGCAGTTATTATCTCGCTGCACACTCGCCGTGTATTAACGTGCTTTTATTTCTATCACCCATTATAAAAAAAAAACAACTTTAAATAAATAGTTACGATGAGTGATATCGATAGTTGTTTTTTTTTAGTATCTTTATAAATGGGTGATAGAAATAAAAACATGTTTATACAAGGTGAGTCTGCAGCGAGATAATAACTGCACTATAGCACAGTCTTTAAATTGTTCTACTAATATTCCACGACTATTCCACGAACTCCCTACATAATGTCGTGGAAAATAGTCGTGGAGAAAAGCCCGCCAGGCTTTTCGGATTTAAGTGGGAGTTTGCGAGTCCGATTCCCGCCATGGGCTACTTTAGATTTTTTTTTAATTTCTAAATTGGCTCATGGGGCTGTTTACGTAACACGTCTGCAACATTTCATGAAGTGAAATGTTTTAAAAGGTCATGGCATTTACGTATACTACAAGCAGACTATATTAAAAAAAAAATTCCGACGAATTGAGAACCTCCTCCTTTTTTTGAAGTCGGTTAAAATCAAAACATTTTTTGCGAACACTAAAAATAGATTTTACGACTATTGTCATAGAGCGGAAAATTGAATGTAGTTCAAAACGCAACATGGTCGAAAATCGTGAAATTAAATTTACTTTCCGCGATAAGGTTTGTTGGTATTTCCTATGTTGAAACATTCAATTTAACACTGTAAACCAATAGATGTAAAGTTAATCATTCAGTGGTAATTTTGATTTTCTGTCTTGATTCACATCACTCAGTGTGTGAAAACGTTACGTGAATAGCTCGCCAGGTCTTGTCTGGCTTCAGCCGAGGCTATCTCTGGCTAGTTACCACCCTACCAGCAAAGACGCACCGCCAATATCATAAGCGTTCCGGCGCGATGCTGTGTAGAAACCGTTAGGCATCCTCACTTAGCATCAGATGAGATCGCAGTCAGGTACTTTTATATAGTACTATTGTACAGTGTAAAAAATGCTTTAAAGTAGAAAATAAAGTAAGTCAAATAATTACCATAGACTGCCACGATGCGACCTGCTTTAATGCAGTTCATCACTTGATGTTTTCGTTTCATTGAAAAACCGTTCACGCAACTCAACTTCGAGGAACAGGAAATGATATTAAAAAAATATAACCCCAGCGTTTTCTATCCTAACGAGGTTCTGTATTTTCTTATATTTTTTACGATATCATAAATTACTTAGCCGAAAGAATGAACCCTTATAAAACGGCGGACCGACTCTCCCCAAACAAAACATTCAGCATTATTTTTTTAACCGACTTCAAAAGGAGGTCCTGTATTTGTACCGTATGTTTATATGTATGTTTGTCCGCGATTATTTCGCGTTTAGTTGAGCCAATTTTGATGCGGTTTTCTGGAAAGTATTTTGTCTAGATACCATCAAGCAGATTCGTGCACAAATTGATACTGTACGGTTATTTAGTAGTGATTAGAGACAAACTGTTATAATTTAACAAACCATCATAATTTATAGTAAAATAACAATACAAAGGTTTCACTCAAAAGAAATCTAAAAATCGCATTACAGTACATGGTTTTAACAAATCATTATACAACCATTTTAGATGATATCATAGAAATATAATATCACAAAAATAATGTATCTAAAGGACATTGACAGGAATCGAATTCCTCCATACATTTACAGCCAGCACCATTTATGGATAGTCGCTGATAAGTGGCTGTATGGAGGAATTCGATTCGTTTGTGCGATGCGAGTCCACTCTTCGTACAAAAACCTGTGCTAATCTCTCTGACGTTGCTACCGTTGAGGCGGAGTGGTTCGCCATTTTTTAGTCCGTGTACGGAAGTTTTCTTTGGAGATTTTTCCGCGGGGTAAAATGAATTTCACTAACAAAAGCGAGGGAATTAAAGTGTTACTTTTGCTCTTAGGAAGTGATTGGCTTCTTACACTAAATTGAATCCTTTTCGATCAACTGAGCTTTGATATTATCTTGAGTTTGCTTTGAGTAACCCTGGGTTATTAAATTTTCCATCAATTTTATAGGACTATGTTGCTATGATACCTATTACTTAATTACCTTTTAGTAAATTTTTTGATGTTCTCTCTAATTATATAGCCAGCGCAACGCCATTTTTGTTTGTTTAATAAGTTCATCCTTACTTTTACGATTTTAATTTTGTTTTTTAACTATGTCCCTTAATATAACTATAACTGATAACATAATAAATATGCGAATTATTATCATCACAAAGAACATTATAACAAGCTACAAAGGAAATTATAAGTACAAGTGCGGCAAGTATTTCATTTCTTCAGGAGACCCAAGCCGAAGGCGCGTTTCAACATTAAAGACGAGTGCGTGAAGCCGGATTTACACCGTTCGACTTAAGCCGTGCGACAAGTCACCAGTCGCATCGCTTGTAAAAATCGAATAGTTTACACAGGTCGATAAAAATCACAGGAAACTGTCCATTTTTTTGCTCCAACTGAAAATCAGCGCTGTGTGCTCTAAATGCTTGCAAGGGGCGCGCGGCACTATGCTGAGTTGGGGCCCATTTCTGGGTTGTGCCACACATAACAGGCGGTGTCTGGAGCTTCCGTCACTTGGGCAACACGTCTAGTATTTGTTGCCCAGGTGGTGGAAGCTTCAGACATCGTTTTAGTACATAAGTGTGTACTTTGTTTTATGTGTGGCATAATGTTTGGAAATAAACATATTTTTCTTTCTTTCTTTTTCTTTCATTTTGCAATAAAATGTCGACTAGAATAGTCGCACTGCGTACTTGTAATTTATCTATGCCCTGAAAACTTTATATTTGTTTTGAAAGATTTCTGGCTTCGTTTTAGATGTTTTACTGTAAATACTTAGTAGAAAAAAATTGCGTTTGTATTTATAAGTGAGTAAGAGCACCCTTAATAATAAAATATCTAGAGCTATCAGTGATCCTCGTTTGAAAGGACCTTTTATGTACTATATTCCGTATATTGGTCGTAAAACAGTTGGAAAGTTGCGCTAATGGATTGTAGTATAGTTCCAAACTACACCGCGGTCAAACAAAGAGGGGTCATAAATACGACCTTGGCACAATCCGTCTCCGTCCCAGAGATTATCCCAAAAAGAGATCAGACATTTATTTTGTCAACTTTACTTTGTCTGACACGGGTTAGGTAACAGTTCAGGCGGACTACAGATTTATAATCCGCTAGTTATACAATCTCGCATTGTAGACTCAACATCTCCTGAGGATGTTCTGGTGTCGGAGCGAACATTAAGTTCCAAAAAGCGATCAGACCACAGACTTGTATACTAAAAACAGGGCGAAAAGCTCGAAAAAATGTCGCCAGTTTATGGGTGTCATTAGTACCAACAGTATAAGGCCACGCGGTAGTTCGCGGCTATTTTGACAGATGACGCTACTGTTTGCTTGTATGAAAAAGGTTTACGTAAAATCTTCGGATCGGCCTATCTTTACTTTTTTTATCTATTGATCAGACATTTATTTTGTCATGATCAAATTTAGATTGTCTGACACGGGTTGAGTAACGGCTCAGGCGGGCTGTAGAATTATAATTGGCTGGTTACTACATAATCTCGCATTGTAGAGTCAACATCTGGATGGATGGAGATGCAATCGGCTGGTTACTATTCAATCTCGCATTGCGAAGTCAACATCTCCTGAGGATGTTCCGGTCTCGGGACAAAACGTGTGTTGAGGATTAGGAAGAGTTGTGTGGAGTTGCATGCGGGTGATTAAAGGCTTGGAAACTTTACTTTCGTGCTTGAATGGGACGGCGGGCGATGATTTACTTGTTGGACCATACATATATTCTTTTCAGGTAGCGGATTATAGCAAGACGAGTTTGCTTGTATCGGGTATAGAACACAATCTTTGACATTCCCAGCCTGTTGTACCCACGGTTGCATCTATACTTGACTCAATACCTTATCCCAGGTCTAACTTATCCCTATTGGAGTCCATGCATATATGGAAACATGAAAACTCTCAGACACATATATGTGAGGAAACTCACAATATTTTCATTACTCACTAAATAAGTCACAAATAAGTGAATATCGCTGATATAGTGATTTATAGTGAATATAATGATTTATACCGTATCCTGTATAAATCGGTTTCGTAGTTACGGCCTGAAGGAGTAACTAACATACACAGACTTACACACAAACATTCGACTTAGTTGTTATGACCTAGTATTTTACATTATTATTCCTGGAGAAACCAGCTGAGTTATAAGAAAACTAGCTGTTTACCCGCGGCTCCACCCGCGTGAATTTCGGTTTTTGTCTAATCCCGATGGGATTTTCCGGGATAAAAAGTAGCATATGTGTTAATACGGGTTATAAGCTATCTAGGTAAATTTCAAATTTCAAATTTCAGCCAAATCGGTTCAGAAGTTACGGCGTGAAAGAGTAATAAAGATCCATCCATTAATACTTACAAACGTTCACGTTTATAATATTAGTAGGATAACAATATAGACTAGATAAGTAGTAGATATATTATATTGAACTAGATCTTCAATCTTATTAAAGCAAGTATCTAAAAGTGTCGTACGAACAGTTGATAGTGTGTAATGCAGGCTGTAAAAGTTAGTCTTTGTGTCGGAGGAAAAGTTATCTGTATTTTTTTGTCCGGAGTTGATATCAATTGTATTGTGTAGAGGTTTTTGTTGGGCTCTTTTATTTCATCGCGGAAAAACTGTCTATTGTGAGTTCATTCTTTGCTGGATACAATGCGACCCTGAGTATGTAGGTTAGTAGTGGTGGTAAACTATTAGTTGGGACCTAGTAAGAAGTTTTGTATCTGAATTCCCATTTTCATCAGTTTAATAAGTTGTCATTTTCTTTATTATGAACTAACAAACGATTGGTTTACAGCACCGCAATGGTAGGTATAAAAAATACTTAGGCCCACTTGCGTCAACCTGGGTTAGTGTGCTAACTCAGAGTTAGCACGCTAATCCGGAGTAAGTTGTCAAAATTGTCCAATGAGAGACGTTGACTCTCGGGTTAAAAATTTAAATATTTAACTCCCATTTGTCCACTTGGGACAGTATTTTTTATACCTACCATTGCGGTGCTGTAAACTAATCGTTTGTTAGTTCATAACAAAGAAAGTCTCTACTTATTAAACCAATGAAAATGGGAATTCAGATTTTGCGAGACTTGAAACAGAGACTCGCTCACTTACTTGCTCAGTTGAGTATAATACCTTTCAATCAAACCAGCAATCAGCCTTTACCTATCTGCGATTGCCTTAATTGAACATGTATGGGAATGACAGCTGTCTTAAATAAATCACGTGATCAATTCATGTATGGGACTTACTATTTTCACTTTACTATTTTTTTTAGTTTTGTTGTACTTTTTAGATTTAATTATTATATAAGGACGTGTTTCATAGATAAATAAAGTGCAGTAATTTGTTAAATCTATAAATATTATACCTGCTGAAAATACAGCTGCCGAAGTTACAGCGGCTAATCTTTCCGTCGCGTAATGCGTCGATTCCGTAGGTTTAGTACAGATTTTTATACAAATTTCGAGTCGCCTCGCTTCGCACAATCGAATCGAATTCCTCCATACATTTATAGCCAGCGCCATCTATGGATGTAGCAAGTTAGGCTACGCCGAATGTTACGTAGTTTCGGCTTATGCGTAAAATAGTTTACTGGAATTACGCGATGACAAACACTAAATCAATCACGAAGCAGTGATAGCTGAGTGGTTCTGACCTCTGCCTCTCATAATAAATAAATAAATAAATAAATAAATATATATATATAGTGGACAACATCACATACATTGCTCCGATCCCTTAGTAAGTAGCTTATGCACTTGTGTTAAGGAAATCAGAAACAACGAAGGTACCACAACACCCAGACCCGAGACAATGTAGAAAATTTATTTTTCTACATTGCCCCGGCCGGGGATCGAACCCGGGACCTCAGAGATGGCGGCGCCTTGAAAACCGGCACGCTAACCACTCAACCACGGAGGTCGTCAATAAGGAGGTCGCGGGTTCGAATCCTGGGCACGCACCTCTGACTTTTCCGAGTTATGTGCGTTTTAGGAAACTAAATATCACTTGCTTAGCGGTGAAGGAAAACATCGTGAGGAAACCTGCATGCCTGAGAGTTCACAAAAATGTTCTCGAAGGCGTGTGAAGCCCGCCAACCCGCACTTGGCCAACGTGGTGGGCTATGGCCAAACCCCTCTCAGTCTGAGAGGAGACCCGTGCCCAGCAGTGGGACGTAAAAAAAGGGTTGAGAGAAACACTAAATACTCTTGACGACGAGAATTACGCAGATGTGTCCCGACACTTAAATATATCACAGCAGCTATCACAATAACTGAAAGCCTCATCAAAGCTATTCAGTCTCTAAGGAAATATTTGTTATTCAAAGGAAATCCATATCCAATATTGACCTATCCGGCGAAAACAAAATCTCATTTTCTCCCCATCAAACCGTGAAGGTAACTACTATTTTGATCTCTGATACGTTTTATTATGTTCAATCAGATGATATTACCGAGCGTATAATACTACGCCAATGAGGAAATGTCTCTGAAGGCGTCTCAATTCATAAGTTGTAGCGATGATGGAAGTAAATTAGTATGAACCGTATCCAATTAATTATTTATCAAAATTGTAGTCAATTTAAATTAACTCATTTCCATGAACCTACAAGCTATCAATATTAAATAATAATTACTCCATTTAAAATATACTTCATCCTGTTCAAAATGCCTATAATATCTTCTATAATCTTGTAAGCCATCACTCATCAGTCATTTTAATATCCATGGGTACCATTCATACCATAATATTTTGTATCGATGTAAAATGACCGGTACCTAACATTAACTCGTTATGGAACAGTAACATAGACAGGTATTTTATGTTACTTACATTTGAAATTAAATGAAATGAAATTCTTTATTTCACATAGGTTTAGATATAAGCTCTCGTGAAATGTCAAGACTCTACCGCCAGGTTCAGAAGAGTCTTGACATTTCATGAGAGCTTATATCATTTATATGGTTTACAGAAATAATCAAAAAAAATTTGCAAGTTTGTAAACATTGTGCCAATTTGTTTTTTCTTTGTAGAGAACATTTACGAGCTTTTTTGTAAAAGTTGAAAAATGAAAGCGAATCCAATAAATGCTCTCTGCCGTGTTACCTAAAGGGACTGCATCATTGTAGAGGGAATAGCTTCGTTTGTTAACATGGCTACAAGCAAGCTTCATTGGGCAGTACTGTAACAACAGCGCAGTATTGTTTGAAATTCGTGAAATAAATCGACAGAAATTCCAATCATATGGGTCCCGTAGGCTATTTGTGTATCGGTGTATAAATTGAGCCATGTTCAATGTAAATTGATGCAGTCTATATACGCATACCTACCTGTAATCATAGGAAATCATTATACGAAACAGTAACTCAGTCAAGACGAAAAAGTTTTTTTTTTTTAACTAAACTATGAGACGAACATAACCTTTTCACCTTGTGTTAAGAGGATATATATTGAATTTATTTTTATTTTTCTCACTCTCAAGAATATGTTGGTGGATGCAATATGTAGCGTCATGCAAGCAAACAACAGAAAAACGACGTTTTACCTCATTACTAAAAAACTAACCCAATCCTTAAACGTGACCTCGCATTCAAATCCGAGCGCTTCTTCCAGTAATTTTTTTAACCGACTTCAAAAATGGAGGAGGTTATCAATTCGTCGCAATCTTTTTTTTATTTATAAAGAAAATATTTTTAATAGATACTATATCATACCAAGTGGAGTCACCATTCTGATTGGAATTATAATAAGGTAGGCGCTTCTACAATTTCTAGGTAATATTCCGACCATGATCTCAATGCTTAAGCCCTAAATAACTATGTTAATAACTATGTCAGATGTCTCAAGAAACGCGAATGCTATTTGGACTCTAACTATGATTACGTCTGAATATTTCGACGGCAATTCACAGAATACCTACTCTGCAATTTATTCGCCTAATTGATATTCATACCATCGATGCAGGTAAAGGCCCTGCCTTCCATGCTAGTGAGGTAGACGGCAATATATACCTACCTAAAATTAACATTATACGTTGAAACATTTAAACTATCAGTTTGTCTCATTAAAGCTATCTCAGGAATGGATAGACGACGAAAACTAAACTAAAACTAAACCTATTAATGACAATATGAGCTGTTTAATGATATGATATATATCCTATCTTTCTTTTAACTTCAGGTTTTGTGTATATGTAATTTTTTTTTAATTTTATTGTACTTGTTAAACTTACTGATTTTATTCAATATTGTAATCTTTTGTGGCCTTATTTTAGAATTTAAAATACCTATACAAATATTCTTGTAAAACGCTGTTTGATTGCAAATAAATAAATAAAATAAAATTCTGTTCCTATAGAAAAATTGTGCATAAAACCTGTACAAGCAAACATAAAAAGCAACACCAGTTGCTAGTTCTAGAATATTATTTTCTAGAATGATGCTGTAAATATTCAGACGACAACAGACAAATCTCTCATCGGTTATCATGTTAATATTATGGTTTATCCACAGTGAAAGAAACAGTCGTTGATTTGGTCTTAGATTGCTAAATTATAATCTCGTTGTTTTCTGGAGCGTTAGCGATTCAGCAGATAATAATAACTTAGCGTAGCTGGCAGGAATGAAGATATCCGGAGAACAACTACTATAATTGACACGAAGCGGAGTTTTCTTCCTCAATTTTCACTATCATCATCATTCTTACCATCATCAGTTTTATATTGTAATCCAACGGAATAGTGGCATGAAATAGGGACACTAAGCTTGCCTGTACGTGGATTTTCCTTATTTAGTCGTTTCCTTACACGAATAAATGTAGACCAAATTTTCACCTAAATAGCGTCCTCTATAAGAATTTCGGTCCTCTAAAATTAAGCAGATAAGTCGTTTATGGCCTGAATGAAATGAAGTCGTGGATTATCGAGGAGTTTTATCGGAAATGACTCGCCGGAATGGTAGTCCTTCACAGAGTTAAGCTTTCCAAGCGATCTTAATGTATCATTTTGAAAAACTTCTCATGAATCGTGATGAAAACTTTAATTGACATAACTTCTGTTTTTTCGTTCTGTTCTTCTAGATTTCCATTTAAAATGCCATCCCCTTCAAATTATGCCTTTAATTTAAGACAATTAAGATATAATGTTATACCGAAACCAAATGAAAACTTCCACGTTTTTTGTCGTTTCGTCGTTTCAGCCGACGGACGTCCACTGCTGGACAAAGGCCTCCTGCAATGATTACCAGCCCAAACGGTCCTACGACATTTGCATCCATTGACTCCCTGCACTCGCTTAATGTGGTCTGTCCAGTGGTCCAGCTGGTCGGAGATCTGCCAACACTGCGCTTTCCCGTGCGGGGTTGCCGCTCCAGCACCTTGAGTCCCCAGCGTCTGTCGGGTCTATACGAGCTATGTGCCTCGTCCATTGTCACTTCGCGATACGTATGATCCACGTCGGTGACTTTAGTTCGTGTCTACGGATCTCCACATTTTCAGGGTTAAAGAAATGGTAATGGTGTTAAAAAAAATATTCGCGTCAAACTATTAAAAATTAGCCTGCAGCTTATTTTCTAAACTGCAATATTTAAAAACCTTTGAAAGAATGCAGTGTCATAAACAGCTCGATAAAAGAGTTATTTGGGGGTCTAGTCTTCATACGCTATCGACTTTAAAAGGTAATTTAAAGGGGAATCCCGAATCGTTCACGGTTTTAATGAAGTCGGCGATATCGGCGCAATTTTATCGGAAATGACTCGGCGGAACGGCGGTAAACGTTGAAGTTTTGACGCGTTATTAATGTACCATAAAACATTTTCAAGCGACGACGCGATAACTTTTATTTCCGGATAACTTTTGCCTTCGATATTTTCATGAAATGTCGGGGTTTATACTTCAGTTCTTGCGGACATGAGGGATTGTGCGAGTTAGAAATAAATAACTTTCTAATGAGATTTCTTATACTTTTAACGTCCGTTTTCAAAGCATTAGTTACTAGTATTCCGTGGCTCGGCGCTTTTTACTGCTAATAGTAGATCAGACTCTGAGAGTTATGAGTCATTTATCTCTATCAGTACATAGTATCTCAGTGTTTATCTCTTATTAATTCAACCTTGAAGAAAAACATCATGAGGCTTGTGACCTGGTGAACAGTAAGCGGTCATTCAATTGATGACAGTTAAATCTAGCGTTTTCGAGCCACAAGTGGAAAATGTGTCCTTCTGAAAAACTGGACTTCGTCTTTCGATGCGGAATTTCAACTGTATTCCAATGCTTTAGACTATAGTACAGGTTTTAGTACGACTTTCGAGTCAACTCGCTTCGAATAAACGGAACGGATTTTTCCATACATCGACAGCTTGTAATTGCCCAAGCGGACAACCGCTGAAAGCTTAGCTCACAATGTAGATTTAAAAAGAAATCTTTTCCGTTCATTCGAAGCGAGTCGACTCGTTTATACAAAAACCTGTACTAACTCTACTGTAGTAAGGAAAAGCACAGTGCCAATATCTTTCGAAAGATCTGTCCAGTATTTAATGTTACTATCTGTTACAAATTAAAAATAAATTCCTTTTCCATCAATTAAGATTTAGCTAAGTAATTTTCTAGGAACTACCTAGTACCTAACTAAAACTACATACCAGATCATTAACTTTTAGGAAATAGGCCCCTTCACACAAGCCTCGTAAGCGAAAGCGTAAGACGAAAGCAGTACGAGCACGAACATTTTCAAACATGTCCGCAGACGAAGCGGTGTTGCAGAGAATCGTAGGAGGCGAAATTGTCATACCATTATGCGTAGCGTCATAACGACACGCTTACGCTTACGAGCCTTGTGCGAAGGGGCTTAATTTTCTAGGGACAAAAAATGTAAATATCCAAATAAAGGCGTAACTGCACCGTAACTTAATGTATTTGATGGAATATTGATAAGACGTAAACCGCTCTCAAAGGATATAAAGGCCGATCTGAAATTATAATGAGCGGTTGGCGCGGCCTGACGAATTGCCTCTAAATATTTACTCGGGCGTTTACTGAATATTTTTGGAATGTATTTTTATTAAACCTGTCTTACGGGGATTTTGAAAGGATTTCTGAAGTGAAAAAGTTATTTAGGCACGTTGGGTATTTTAAATTTTTAAGATGGGAAAAAGCCATTGAATTCATGAGAGAAATGCTCTCCTCTTACCCTGTTATGTTATGTAAACTTGTTACCAAAAACCCTTTTAAGTTAAATTACCACACACCTTATTCAGTATGTAACCTTGAAGTGAAATCTTCTTTCGGCGCTTTGGGCAATATTGAAACCTCTGTGTATAAGTTTTTTTTTGAGTTTTCACTTCTATTCTTTTACTAACCAGTGCAACTTTTGATCACTTTTCACGAACGCTGAGGTTGTGTTATTTTTTATGGTTGCAAAAGAGTGTACAGGGGTCTGATTTCGTATTCACCGTCATCGTAAGCGTTAGTAAATTCTGCCCCCATATTGGCTGACGTCAATAAGGGAGACAATCGGCGGGCAGAATTTGCAAACGATTACGATAACGATGAATACGTTTTTCTTATACAATCTAGAGGCAGAGCGGTGTTGTTTTTTGGATTGCCGTCAAATTGAGCGCCAAAATTTTTGACAGGTCTCTTAAGGGTACCCTGCAGTTTTATAAGGTTGGATTTAATGCCGGAAAAGTGAACGCTAGACGCTAACTAACGGCGGCCGAAGTCGAGCGTGAGATACAGAAATTCGATGAGCACTAAAACTTATAACAAAATGGGAAGAGGCAGGCATTAGTTATAAATTTATAGTTTGATAAATATATCGAAATTTCCAATAATTATTATCTGACATAGCAGTTTTTCATTCTCAGAATGAAACACGAAGTAGAATTTGAGGATGATATTTCATGCTTGAATGCTCAAGGCCTTCTAGGTAAGCTGAATTCATAAATATGCCTGAATGTCTAAACTATGACGAATGTTGTATTTCTACTTCTAACTCAATTTTAGCTTAAATTTTATACTTACTTTGATAGAAACGTGAAAATATACAGGCTATGAAATAACTTCGTTTAAAGAAAAGCTTGATAATTTTTTTAAAGGATTTTTACGGAATCAACTTAAAGTAAATTGAATGTCAGCTATCATATTATAATAATGATAATCTATAAATAAGTGAGTAAGTATAAAAATGTATTTAAATTTTTCCATTTTTATATAATTATTTCACTAATAAAAGGAATCACGTCGGCGTTTTACAATCCAGTACAAAAACAATTCAGCATTGAAAACACGATTCTGTGCGTTACGGGGAAATAAAAATAAATAAAAAATCTGGAACACCTGCTTTTATTTCCACAAACCATTTAATAAGGAAAAATATGAGTTAATGCTATTTTCCCACGAACCTGTACGCTGTAGTATACTCATGATATACTACATATTTTAATCACATCTAGGAACAAACGAGATAGAAGGTAGAAGCTTAACGCTGTGGCCTAACGTTAAAACATCGCTGTAGTATCTTTCTTTAGTGAATATTTTTTTTCTCTCCTCATGCTCGTAATATTGTCATCTGTGTGGAACGTCCTTGCTAAAATTAAGAATAATCTAAAATTTTCTCGCCAATCTTATTGTTACCGAACTCCTCCGAAACGGCTCGACCGATTGTTATGCAATTTTCAGTGTATGATCACTGGGTCTCAGAGCAGGTTTTTATCTATTTTTCTGACCCCTAATGGCAAAATGCCGGATCAGCTAGTCTTAATATTATATAATATTCTCTCGCAAATATTTGTTACCGAACTCCTCCGAAAAGGCTAAACCGATTGTTATGAAATCTGTATATGTTCGGTAAGTTTGATAGTAAGTCGGTCGTAAGCTATTTTTTATATCCCTCACGGCAGAACAACGTTTGCCGGGTCAGCTTTTAATTGTATAATACTTCGTTTACAAATATAAAATATGATTGGTAGAGTATATCGCTAACAGTACCTATTTATGAATCTTCTCAGCATTAATAATAGGCAGCCTTAACAACAAACAAAATCCTTTTCATTAATTTGATTGCTCAGCGCTTGGTTAAAAGGCAATTTCGTGCGGGCGGCTAAAATTAATTTACGCTTTAAAACACAGTCAGCAAAATCGCTATGCCATCGGATATTTTGAAGCGAAAAGATTTTGTGACTTGAAATTTTGAGAGCGTTTTAAATCATACAACCTCACAAGGGCGATATCCAACTCTCTTTACCATTGCATAAAAACTAAAACATTGTAATTTGTGTCTTAAACCATTATTATACAGACTAATTTTGCTTAAGTGCGATTAGAACTCTTTTCGCGTTTTGGATTTCTTGAGGTTCGGGCACTCTCTTATCTTTCGTTCACTTCAACCGATGGACGTCCACTGCTGGACAAAGTCTAGTCAAAGTCAACAGTAGTTTGATGAGAGTTGAAGTCGGTATTTTTTGTTAAATAATTAACGTATACTATTATCAAATTGCAAAGAAAACGTTCGTAGGTGCTCACAACAGAGCCTAAACCAAAAAGGAAAAATAAAAATATAAATCAGAAAAAATACCAATTTAATATCTTGGTTTACCTCATAAAACACAGCGTACGAGCAAATAAAATAAGATAACAAAGCGTTTACAACATAATTTTAAAACATGTCAAAAACAAGCAAAGCATTATAATATTGTGCTCAAATTATTTTTTAACCTAGAACCCTTTTGTGTGAAATTCGTTTGAAATCTCGTTTGTAAATGAAAACACGTGCTCATATCATTAACCCATATTTTAAGTAGTTAAATGTATGGTCGGAATACGTAGCTGCTCTACTTTTTTACCGACTTTTTACTTTTTATATTTAACGAATGATCTCGCTGTTGCCTACGACTTCGTTTACGGGAAATATTTGATGATTAAACGAACTTACCTGTAAGTGAAGTTCTATCACAATTATGTGAATACATTTTATTCGAAGATAATAATAAACACAATCAGGTATACTTTCATTGTACTGGCAATTTCGCACTTTTATTTATTTTGTTTTTTAAAACTGACCACCCTGATGGACACGCTGTCCCAGCCTACGTCCGCACCAAGCTTCATTCTTTAGAGAATATTTAACAAAATTTTCGTATTATACTCATGGGTTTTGGGTATGGGAGGGACCTTATATTATTATCTTCGAATAAAATGTATTCACATAATTGTGATAGAACTTCACTTACAGGTAAGTTCGTTTAATCATCAATTATATTTCATACATTTTATTCTTCAATAATAATAAACACAATCAGGTTGATGTTTAGAGATGAAAATTTTTGTTAAATTATGGACATTAACAGATAGTAAATTGTTTCCTATTATAATAGGAAATAGGTCCTCTTTATACCACAGAAGTATTTAATTAACACAATCTTTTCGTTCAATTCCTGGATCAATAAACCAGTCACATTACAAATAGGTTTAATTTATATTTAGATAGATTATAATGATTAATGATTAGAGAGCAAAAGAGCTATTGCGACAGAAGCATCATCGCTCAATAAGAGGTTATAAAACTTAGGTAACGTCCGTAATGGTTGTTACCAGCAGACTGCTTTTCTGATGAGGTCAAGCAACAAGCTACGTGCTCGCCGAGGAAGTGTTGCGTACTTGGTGCAGAGTACACTGAAACGCAGACCTCTCTCGTGAGAGATTATATTCCTCGGCAGACACGTTCTCACGGTGGTCTGCCTGCAGGCGACCTTATGAGGTCGCTTCAACATTATCAGGAGGTTGTCTATTATATATCTTGGTCTAAGATTTTGTAAACGACATATCGATTTGTTTTTCAAAGCTGTGGCAAATTTTTATACTTTCTCTTCAGTTTTGATTATGGCATTATTAAAACTGGTTCGCCCTGAGTAGTAGCTGGCGTTGTATAAACTCAATAATTCCCTTGAATTATATAAAAACAATAATACTAACTTTAACTAATGCTAATGTTTTCATTCTGTGCTGTGTCTACTGCTTAAAGCTAAAAAAGTTACAAGATCAGCAAAGCAAAGTTACGGAATGAATAAACTCTTATTAAGGCCCATTGAGCAATGTGTTAGCATACTATATTGTGTGCTACTATGTGGTGTTTGATGTTAATTTATCTATTCATTTTCGCAATATAATCTTAATCTAAATATATAAAAGAAGAAACTGACTCACTGACATATCAACGCACAGCCCAAACCGCTGGGTCTAGAGACTCCAAATTTGGCACACATGTTCCTTGTGAGGTCTAGGGGAGCACTAAGAAAGGATTTTTCAAAATTCACCCTCTAAGGGGGTGAAACGGGGGTCCAAAGTTTGGATTTTATCAAGTTAAAATACGTCTTCACGCCGCAACTACTGTACCGATTTGGCTAAAATTTGGAATAGAGGTATATTATATCTTGCATTACCACATAAGCTACTTTTCATCCCGAAAAAATTCATGGTTCCCGTGGGATAAGTTAAAAACCGAAATTCACGCGGAAAAAAAATCTCACGCCGCAAGTACACAACCGATTTGGATGAAATTTGGAATGGAGATAGACTAAATCCTGATTTAATAAATAGGGTACTTTTCATCCCGGAAAAATCCATGGGTTTTGCAGGAGAAGGGAAAAACATATATTCGCGCGGGAAAAATACTACTTCCCGCCGTAATTACTGAACTGATATGGCTGAAATTATGAATAAAGATAGATTATATCTTGGATTAATACGAAGGCTACTTTTCATCGCGAAAAAATTCAAGGTTCCCGTGGGATTAGTAAAAAACCGAAATCAACGCGGAAAAAAAATCTTCATGCCGCAAGTGCACATCCGATTTCGCTGGAATTTAGAATGGTGATAGATTATATCCTGGGTTAATAAATAGGCTACTTTTTATTCCGGAAAAATCCATGGTTTTTGCAGGAAAAAGAAAAACAGATATTCATACGCGAAAATACTACTTCACGCCGTAATTACTGAACTGATATGGCTGAAATTCGGAATAAAGGTAGATTATATCCTGGATTAATATAAAGGCTACTTTTCATCCCGGAAAAATCCATGGTTTCCACGGGAAACCTGAAACATTGATGTTCACACGCGAAAAATACTACTTTACGCTGTAATTACTGAACTGATATGACTGAAATTCGGAAAGGAGATAGATTTTATCCCGGATTATTACTAAGCCCACTTTTCATACCGGGAAATTCCATGGTTTCTATGATAATAATGAAAAACAGAAATTCACGTGTGAAAAATATTCCATCATGCCGTAATTACTGAACTGATTTGGCTTAAATTTGGAATCGAGATAGATTATATCCTGGATTAATACAAAAGCTACTTTTTATCACGGAAAAATCTATGGTGTCCGCGGGAAAATTGAAGAACTGATATTCACGCGGTAAAATTACTACTTCAAGCTGTAATTACTGATCTGATATGACTGAAATTCGGAAAAAAGATAGATTTTATCCTGTATTTATACGTAGGCTACTTTTCATCCCGGAAAATTTCATGGTTTTTGCAGGAAAAAAGAAAAACATATTCATACGCGAAAAATACTACTTCACGCCATAATTACTGAACTGATATGGCTGAAATTCGGAATAAAGATAGATTGTATCCTGGATTAATATAAAGGCTACTTTTCATCCCGGAAAAATCCATGGTTTCCGCGGGAAACTTGACACATTGATGTTCATACACGAGATATACTACTTTACGCTGTAATTACTGAACTGATATAACTGAAAATCGGAAATGAGATAGATTTTATCCCGGATTATTACAAAGCCTACTTTTCATCCAGGAAAATTCCGTGGTTTCTATGATAATAGTGAAAAACAGAAATCCACGCGTGAAAAATATTCCTTCATGCCGTAATTACTGAACTGATTTGGCTGTAATTTGGAATCGAGATAGATTATATCCTAGATTTATACAAAAGCTACTTTTCATCCCGGAAAAATCTATGGTGTCCGCGGGAAAACTGAAACACTGATATTCACGCGGTAAAAATACTACTTCACGCTGTAATTACTGATATGACTGAAATTCGGAAAAAAGATAGAATAAATACGTAGGCTACTTTTCTTCTCGGAAAATTTCATGACTTCTACGAGTATGATCATAGTGAAAAACAGAAATCCACGCGGGAAAAATATTCGTTCACGCCGCAACTACTGAACCGATTTAGCTCAAATTTGAAATGGAGATAAATTATATCCTGGATTAACACATAAGCTACATTTTATCTCGAAAAATTCAAGGTTCCCGTGGGATTAGTTAAAAACCGAAATTCACGCGCAAAAAATTATTCACGCCGCAACTACTGAATCGATTGGGCTGAAATTTGGAATGGAGATAGATTATATCCTAGAATCAACTACTTTTTTCTCTGGAAAATCCGTTGTTTTCGTGATAATAGGGAAAAAGAGATATTCATGCGGGAGAGAATTTTTTGTTCACACCGCAATTACTGAAAATTTTTGGTTTAGAGTTGAAATGAAGATAGATTTCATGTAAATTAACACAAAGAGTTCCCGTAGAGAACTAAATTTTTTTAAGTTTAAACTATTTTTTTTAAGTTAAAACTAAAATTTACGCGTGCGAAGCCGCGGGTTTCTGCTAGTATATATATATATATATATATATATATATATATATATATATATATATATATATATATATATATATATATATATATTTTTTTTTTTTTTTTTTTTTTTATTTGACCCAAAATCATCAGCAGAAATTAAACTCAATGCCGAATGATAACAAGTAATCGTACCATATGCTACGTCGTTAACAAGTTGTTCTGTTGGAAATTACGAGGTTGACTTATAATGTACGGATTGTACGGATCTCAGTCGTTATTAAAGCAGTATTGCCACAAAACTTTGTAAATAACACATAATTTTTGAAACATATAGATTATTAAAAATTCCAACAAAATGTCCTTTTTTTTTTTTTTTAATGCCTTCAGAGAACTTCCTCCAGTAATTCCTATGAATTGTGGTTCTCTAGGGAAAGACCATATTTATTTATTTATCATCAATAAATGTACTATAAGAAGTAAGTCTTTTGACACCTTATGTAAAAGAAGAAAATCCAAAGTTGTAAAGGTCCTTAGACGATGTATGTCTAAAGCATTGTCTATAATAGTATTTTTAAGCATTCTACCTCTAGAAGAATGTATAGAAGAGCAAAGGTAAACTTGGTGTTCCAAAATGTTCAGAATGCGTCTGTTTCTAAGACGTCTGGGTTCGTATTGATTACATTTCGCATTATTGCAAGAAGCGATAAATTCAATAACTGGATTGAACTCTTTGAATAACTTTGAAGTATATAATTTTACAGCGATAGCTTAATCCCATTAACTGGATGTAACTCTTGGTCAGCTTTTGATTATCTTTAATTTCCATATAAGAAACAATTAACCCAATCGTTTAAATGAGGATATTTGATATCCTCTATGCAACTGATGTAAATCATGTGTATGTAGGGACACAGTTCAGTGCAACTAAACGCACATCATTTTACGAGTGTGCACTTTATGCACTTTTGCACTTTTGTATAACGCGTCAGTTCCTTGACGACCGTACCCGCGTTTAGTCGTATACATAGCCCTAAAGTGGTGACCTCTATAACTTTACGGCGGACTTACGGCTAGTACGGAAATGTACGGTGCTCAAGAACTCACACAGCCCCCGGTGCAGCCCCAGGCGGAAGCAGCTAAGGCAGCGACGGAGGCGGGACCAGC
Organism: Coenonympha glycerion; assembly: GCA_963855885.1. Lineage (NCBI taxonomy): Eukaryota > Metazoa > Arthropoda > Insecta > Lepidoptera > Nymphalidae > Coenonympha > Coenonympha glycerion. The sequence continues at coordinate 3,179,236 of OY979646.1, forward strand.
GGAGGCGCGAGCAGGTTTGGCGTTCGCAACAACATCGTCTGGAATTCCCGAGTTTTGGGCGGATAAACCGCGTCTGTGGTTCGCCCAGTTCGAAGCCACGATCTTCGGTCAGGAACTCGGGAATGCGGCTAAGCCAAAACTGGCCAAACGAAAAATAGCTGAGAATTCGTTACCGATGCTCTCGACCGGCCACCTTCCGACGGCGGTCAGGGCGGTATTAGCAGTCACCAAGGTGGAGCTGGACGGACTTGCGGTCATCGCAGATGAAATCGTCGAGACCACACAATAGGTGGAAGTTGCGGAGATACAACGGACGACATCAGCGGATTTGGCAGCTCAAATGACGCTGACGCTGGAAATGCAGGAGTCGCGGCGCAGACGTGCGGAACATCGCGGTCCAGACAGGCAATAGCAACACGGGACACCACGGGCAAGCTATCTGGATAGTGACTCCGGAAGTGAGAAAATGGCGATCATAACTCTTTTTGGATTATTTGAGTTTCCGCGAATGACCTTCGTTCTACGAAACGCAGCTCAGACATTCCAAAGATTTATGGACACAACTGTAAAAAACGGTTTAAATTTTTTGTATAATTTCAAAGATGGACATCGAACAGCATAAAACGCATCTAAAAACAGTTTTTTTCAAGACTCAATGAATATGGAATTTCTATTAATGTGTCTAAGTGTAAGTTTGGTTCAGATAATTTAGCATATTAGCGGTAAAGATAATGTTGTAGCGGATGCATTGTCTCGAGTTTCAGCCATCGCGAGTCCAACAGCGATAGATTACCTACTCGGAATTGGCCGCACAGCAAGAACGTGACACTTACCTACAGCAAACAGTGCAAAACGCATACAATAGTAAATTGCAATTTAAGCAAACGCACTTACCATTGTGTAAAAACATGTCTATTGCGAAACTTATGAAAAATAATGTAATTAGCTAGATATACTTACGAGTTATGTGTAATATGATACTCGGACTATCGAGGTTTGTAAATCGCTTGCATAGCGAATAGTTGCGTTGTGCATGAAACTACTGCAGACTCCAGTCTACGCTTGTCAATATTCAATATTTTTTTTAAAGGAAAATTTTATTTAGAAAAAATTTTTTTTTTAAGCGGCGGAGTACTGTAGGGACACAGTTCAGTGCAACTAAACGCACATCATTTTACGAGTGTGCACTTTATGCACTTTTGCACTTTTGTATAACGCGTCAGTTCCTTGACGACCGTATCCGCGTTCAGTTGTATGTCTAGCCGTAGACTCGAACACGAATCTCTAAGTTGTAAATTAACTAGGTATTTGGGACAGTAAATAATTGTGTACTTTTACGTCTACATTTTTACTCATCACACCCCAGACCCCCTAAATGTATCAAAATAGATGTATCGAAAAATATGGCCATCAACTCTGTAAAGAGGTATTTCGATTCATCTTAACGTTAATTATTACAAAAACAAAAATCCCTCTAATGAAAAGAATTAGTCTTCATCTAGACCGGGAAATCGTGTGAATCACTAGTTCAGCTGAGAGAAAATCAAAAAAAAATGATTTATTTGGTAAAATTTTTACATATAGGTATTCTAGTTCAGCGGAGGCACACAAATTTATTGTAGGGTCGTGGCGGCCAATCTGTTATTTTACTTCTGTTGCGGTTACGTAGCTGGTACTCCCCTGACTTGGACCTAAGATGGCGGGCGGCCCAAGGTCAGAGGGGACGCCGCCGCAGGTGACATCGCGGGGCGAGATGGTGAAAGCGGGCGATGAGTGACGGGTCGGGATCCCAATACCCTAGCCCGTACGGTGCTCCTGGAAATGATACAAACCAAGCTAAGCAGGTTGCATCAAATTCCGTTCGCATTTGTCTACCCCGGCAAACGTAGGTACTTCCTACACACAGTTATATTTGCCGGTGCAAAACAAATCAGAACGGAGTTTACAATGATAAAATTGAAAATGCAGAAAGCTAAAAGTGAAATGATTATAATTAAACTGTAATGAGTAACTACTGTGAAAGAGCAAAATTATGAAATTCAATTATTTTGAAGGTAGGTAGTTTCTTCGATGTACAACAAAAAGGATGACGCAATAAGTAGCTATTTTATAGTAACGCTTAAGTTCGTATGGAATAGCTACTCGTAATTTTACATTAAAAGAATCTATTGATTTGTAGAAAAATGAATAAAGTTGAATTAAAACACAAATGGCAAATAGATACAATGGCATAGCAAAATATGCGTTCACTATGATAATAGAAAAATTGGGTGCGATTCACAACTTACCCGTATAATCGGGAGCACTTACAATGTACTTTACATTTTAATAATGTTTAAAAGAAATTAAAATAAAAAAATACATCGCGACGAGCTAAGGACGCTCGCACGATGGCTGAAAAATGACGTGTGGTCCCGCTAGGAACGCCGGTACCACACTGTAAGGTCAACTCGCGGTCAACCTCCGCGGTGCGCGGTGACAGAAACCAGCGCCGTCGTTCCGTTACCGAGCAAATTTTATCATTAGTGATAAATACTTAAATTTTGCGTAATAAAAATAAAATAAATAAATTAGAATAATAATAAATATACATTTAAATTATTAATAACATTGTATTTTAAATAAATAATAATAAATATTAACAAAATGTGTAACGTTTCGTTACACATTATATTATAATGCACGTATTTACTATTATAATGCACGTATTTTGTGGTAGTAATCGTTTCAATATATTGATGTTCAAGTAGTTTTAGGTTTAAGGGAGTTAGATGACTTAAAAAATGTTTTGTAACCACTGGCCATCTGATAGGATAACCGATGATGGACGAACAGCTGCGTCTAAAGTCTAATTTTTCTTACGGGCTACATTTTTTGTTTCTACAGACGTTCTGTGTAACCCCATCCATACCTAATAGCTGGAGAAGTGGACTTTAGGACTTTTAATCGGAATTAAGCTTAACTCTTAGATGATACAACGAGTTAAGCGTATAAATTTTTTTACAGAATTTGGATTGTTACATCATTCACGTCATAGTTTGCGGTTGGGTAACGATACTGCCATATCGTCAGAAATTAAAATAAAACCAGGAAACTGAGCATGTTTTGAGGGTAGTAAATAACTTTAACACTCTAACACCTAACAAATCTTCATGAAAAAACCGCGGTAAGTATCTGAGATGAGTCACAACTTCTTTATGTATTTTACCAAGGATGAATCGGTACTTTAAAATAAGATTCTTCAGTTCATAGGCATAAAACCCTTTTTAAGTATTCGCTTGTAAGCTGTTCTATGAACTATCAATTTCAAAGGATTTTGAACTACAAATTCATTCAACGCCTTTAAATTTAGAATGTATCTTTTACCACGTAAGATTTTGAGGTTAGACACATCTTAACTATAATCGAACATGCAGTGACTCACTCCCACATTATCTCACCCAAAAAAGAAATGTCGATTGTCAAAGACATTTGTCGCTTTTTCTTTGTTGTGAACGTGTAAGGCGGTACACTGTGTTAGTGTACGATTTTTAAAATGGTATTATGTAATAATAATTTTTTGGAGCTAGTTCCTTAATTTGTTCAATTCATTAAAATATTTTATTGAATGTACGTACATTTGTACACCTAGTGAAAGTCAAAAAATAGTCTTCACTTATTATAACTCCCGAAATTCTAGATCATGTTATAGATCGTGACGGATTCCTTGTCAGTGATATGTAACCAATAAACTTCAAAATGTTGAAGACAACTGGCATATAGGTACCTTAATGTCTAGCGTCGTCGATGAACCTGGTCCTTGTTGTGGCTGATGCTGGAGACTCGCTGCCACGTCGCATCTTCCTCGCGGCTGATCGCCAATACTCAAGTGTGTCACGCCCCCCCCTGCTGGCCGAGCCGTAACGAGAGGGGGCCAGCTAGTTTCTCGAGAAACGAGATTGCGCTGTCCCAGCGGTGGGTGTCGATAGCAAAGTCGCCCGCCGCGCCCTGCTGGTTTCTTTATTTACAACACCTGACGATCAGTAACCATTGAAACTAGTATAATGCCCGAAACTATTTCTCCGAAAAAACATCTGGTCCCGTTCGTGAACTTTAATTACTTGTCATTTGTCGAAACAAAATGTCATTTGTCAATACTTAAGCTTCTTCTCAGTTCAGGACGCGTTGTGGTTTAAGATTTTTATTAGTTTCAGAAAGAATTTAACAATTCACTTCAATGAAACTTTCAGACTAATGGTACATTATACATAATATTGTTAACTTATTGAGTTTTGAGCTAATAGTTAAATTATCATCCCATTACACAATCTGAACATTAATTTTCGAAAGTAAGTAAAATTATTTTCCACCACAAAATCTAAACATTATTGTTGTAGGTACATAGTTAGAAAAGTTCGACGCGTTGGTACCCTCGTGGAATTAGTTTTTAAGTCGTGAAATAGTTATCACTGATAAAAGGCTATAACGTTTAACTGGCTATTCATAAGCCAGGCAAGTATATCAAATAAACTATTTGATTCTTTGCAATGAAGGTCGGCTAGAATTTTACAACTGTCGGGACTAACCATTAATATAGTTCTCGTGACTGAGCGCCGATAGCAATTCGGGATCAAAGTCCGGGAGGTCATGCGGAGCCACTTGTAGTGAAGCCGAGAACAGCGCCACACCGACATCGTCCCCCGTTGGTATCCGCAAAGTCCTTTGAGGTTTTTTAAAATCCTTCGTGTTGACCCGCAGTCAACCTCCAGGAGCATTGACGCATCATGCTATGCTTTCGTGGTATCCTCAACGTGATACCCTCCAAGCTAGCTTAGAGATGACTGGACTATTTCGCGCATCATGCTATACTTTCGTGATAACCTCAATGTGATACCCTCCAAGTTAGCTTAGAGATGCCTTAGGATTTCAATTTTTGGACACACTTTCGTCAGCATTGATATTTGAGTTGATGTGATATCTGGGAAAAAAGGTTAATTTTCACTTACCCTCTTTCCTCGGAGTCTGACGAAGATGAATGCACAATTATATGATTTGATTTGATTTTATTTTTGTTATAATAATAAATTTTACTAGCGTCTAAGCATTATCAGTATAGAAAATTAAGCAAGTTTTAACACTGAACACTTAATTTTTTTTACTTTGAACCTAAATTAACAAAAACGAGACGTGTTTTTGTAGTCGAGTGCTCATTGCCGCGCACAATAAAAGAATGAAGCTTGGTGCGGACGTAGGCTGGGACAGCGTGTCCATCAGGGTGGTCAGTTTTAAAAAACAAAATAAATAAAAGTGCGAAATTGCCAGTACAATGAAAGTATACCTGATTGTGTTTATTATTATTGAAGAATAAAATGTATGAAATATAATTTTTATTTTATTTTAATATGGCTTATGTGGAATACTTGAATAAACATAATTGACATACACAGGATCCGGCAAACAGCGTGAAAAATGACGCCAGTTTACTGGTGTCAAAAATGTTTGTTTTGAAATCACCCCAATCGCAGCATTGTTTATGGACCGCGACCCACGGCAATGATCACTATACCTGCTACTAATCCACACACCCGTTTTCGCCATGTTGTGGCATATTCACGGGAAATTCGAGAGATGGCGAAACTTTTTTCTATTCTGAGAAGGTTTACGTAAAATTTTCAGATGGGCTCATCCTTAAGTTCTTATCAGTGTTGAAGATATAAATCTTTCATAGTACGTTTCTTGTACGGCAGCCCGTTTAAATATTTATTTTACACTTTTTTTATTGTATAATATTATGTTGTTATAGTGGCAACAGAATACATCATATTAATATTCATCTGTGAAAATTTCAAGTGTCTAACTACAGCCTGGTGACACACGGACGGACGGACGGCGAAGTCTTAGTATCAGGGTCCCTTTTTTACCCTTTGTATGTAGAACCCTGCAAAGTATGTTGACTTAAGTCGTTGCGCATATTTCCTCAAAATGAAATACCTACCTTTAAAAAGACGACAATCTGTGACGTCATAAGTGTGCTGTGTGAAACTCGTCATCAGATAGGACAGCGTCGTAGTTATACGGAGAGTTTGAAGAAATTTCTCTAAAAATACTGAATGTAGTGTTCTCAAGACTTCATCTCTAACATTGTAACTTACTCCGAGCGAGCACAATCGGCGGCATCTGGCAGGAGTGGGTGTCGCCGAGAAATCTAGTTTCGTAACTTCCACAATAGTAAGCTGACCTAGAAACGTGAAACTGCCCACTCTGTGTAATTGTTAACTTATAGCGCTTTAGGCGTTTAGCGTTACACACTAAGGACACTCCGTTTATAGCACACTTTTGTGTGAGTTTCTTGAAGTAGGCGTGGCTACGCCTGCTACATCTGACTCCACGTGTAAGGCCGACTTTGACACTTACCACAATTAATAGGTATCAGTAATAGACATAATTAACACCTAGACAGGACGGACGCGAAAAATGTCGCCTGTTTATCGGTGCCAAAAATGCTTGTTTTTTTCCACCAAAAGTACGCGCTGTAGTTTGCTCAGCAGCCTCCTAAAGAATTTTGACAGATGGGCGCTACTGTTTGCTTGTAGAAAAAGGTTTACGTAAATCATTGGGATGCCCATATCCTCAGGTTTCTTATCAGTGATTAAAGAAATAAAGTAAGTTAATAAGTTATTTATAGAATACTAGCTGACCTGGCAAACGTTGTTTTGCCCTTGGGGATTTAAAAAATAGTTGAATTGAGATTTAAACTATCCTATCTCTCAAGTTGGATCGAACTGCACATGGTGTGCGAATTTTACTATAATCGGTTAAGTGGTTTAGGAGTCCATTGAGGACAAACATTGTGACACGAGATTTATATATATTAAGATAAATTATAATCGGCGCAAATGCTAAACTCTAGAATTGGCACCTGAAAATCGGCCTCAATTTCGTGGGCGCTTCTGCTCCTTACAAATTGAACTTAATGGTCACAAGCACAATAATTCTTTTAATATACTTGCAAACACACTAATAAAACACAAGCACGTGTTCCGTGATCCGTTTATTGCGAGAATGGTTAATATGGCGGTAACAAGTCGCCGCGCCGCCGATGACGGCTGCGTCATGAGATCTTAAGACTACCTACATTACACCTCGGGCCTTAATTAGAGATACAATATTTACTACATACTAAAGCTACATACCAAAATGCTCTGGCTTTTTACGCTCACGTCTGGGACGATCGGCGGGCGGGACTTCAGTTGTGAGAGGCGGAGATGGTGGACTCGTTACCGTTGAGCTTTCTTTTAACAGTGGCTCCGGCTCCCTACTCGCTTCTTCATCATGCTCTCGTGAGCCCGCCATCTTCCTCTCCGCTGTCTCTGACGTTGGTTCCAAGATAGCATCCCCCAGCTCTTTCCGTTCATCGCCTTCAGTTTCCGTGGGACAAGTAACACCAGAAATTCGTGCCCGTCGCCTTATTTGATCCATATGCCGTGTGACAAGTCGACCATTATCGTTACTAACAGTAAATCGGCGTGAGCCTAACTTATCCGTTACGACGCCTTTAGTCCATTTGTCCTTCGCTCCGTAATCACGTACCCAAACCGAGTCACCGCAGTCGAAATTACGAGTTACGCCTCTAGCATTTTGTACCTGGCGCTGCTGTGATGTGTGCACGGCGTTCTCGAGGCCACGTTCACACCGTAACAAGTCCAACCGCGAGCGGAGTGATCGCCGCTGTAAGAGCATCGCCGGTGTCTCCCCGGTTGTCGAGTGCACAGAGTTCCTATACGTTAACAGAAATGTTTGTATTGCGGCCTCTACGTCTACTTTGTCCCTAATAGCCTTTTTTATAGTTCTCTTACAATTTTTGACTGCATTCTCGGCTGCACCGTTGGACTGTGGGTGATATGCCGGGGAAAAAGACTGACGCACCCCGTTCCTTTTGAGGAAATCTTGGAATTCACTGCTTGTAAATGGGGGGCCCCTGTCCGAATTTAATTCGACGGGCAGACCAAACCTGGCAAAGGTCACTCGTAGCGCCCTAATTACGCTTGTTGCATTAGTCCGAGGCATGTCAAATACTTCTAACCACTTGGAACTCGCATCTATTAAAATAAGGTACGTTTTACCCTGATAAGGTCCGAGAAAATCGATGTGAAGTCTCGTCCATGGCTGGATATGGTAAGTCCACGGCTGCGGAGGAGCCCGCGGCGGTGCTGACGCCTCCAGTGCACAGGTTTCACAACGCTTGCAAGTCTCCTCAACATCTGCGTCGATGTTCGGCCACCAAACAAAACTCCTGGCTATGCTCTTCGATTTGACAATTCCTAAGTGCCCACTATGTATTTCCTGCAATACGGTCGATCTTAGAACACTCGGTACGATCATCCTATAACCCCACATGATACAACCATAATCTATATATATTTCGTTACGCCGAACGAAGTAGGGTTTGAGGTTGTCCTCAGGACACATGGCAGGCCAACCTCCCTGTACATATGCGTAGACCCTAGTCAATATTTTATCTTTTGCGGTTTCCCTCTTAACATCATCATTCGTAATCGGTAAGAAGTCCTGTACAAAATTCACGTAAGTGATTTCCTCTACGTCAGGATCTTTGCTCACGCGCGAGGGGTAATCGTGACAAACCATCAGCACAATTTTTCTTTGACGCGACGTATTCAATGTCGTAATTATACCCGGATAATAATACTGCCCAGCGTTGTAATCTCGATGCAGCCATAACGGGAATGCCTACTTTGTTTCCGAATATGTGAGTCAACGGTTTATGATCTGTTCGTAAAAGGAACTTCCTACCATACAAGTATTGGTGGAACTTTCGTAACCCGAAAACGATGCCAAGCGCTTCCCGATCTATTTGGGAGTAGGCCCTCTCTGCCGAGGTCAAGGAACGGGACCCATAGGCCACGGGACGTTCTCCTGATGATGTTACATGTGAAAGTACCGCCGCGACGCCGACGCTCGACGCGTCGGTAGTAAGGATTACCGGTAACTCCATCGAGTAATGCATCAATACCTCACTGGAAACTAAAAGATTTTTAATTTGTTCAAAGGCTTCCTGACAGCGATCAGTCCACGTGAATTTAACCTCTGCTCTTAATAGATTGTACAGCGGTGCCATTATGGTGCTAACATTATTAATGAACTTAGCGTAATACATAACTAAGCCGATAAATGCTTTTAAATCCGATACATTCGTGGGTGCAGGCGTATTCACTATGGCCTTGACCTTGTCCGGGCAGGTATGTACTCCGTCTTTGCTAATTACGTAACCTAAATATTTAACTGAAGGTTTAAAAAAATCGCACTTCTCCTTTTTAACTCGTAATCCGTATTTATCTAATCGTTCAAAAACCTTGTGCAAGTTGTCCATGTGCTCTTCAGTTGTTTTACCGGTGATGATAATGTCATCGATAAATACACCTACGTGATCTAAACCCTCAAACAATTGCTCCAAACGCTTTTGAAAAATAGCGGGACTCGAGGAAAGGCCATACACTAACCGATTATATTTAAATAACCCTTTGTGGGTGTTAATAACGGTATATTTGCTCGAGTCGTCCAACACAAACTGTGCATACGCCTGCGAGAGATCAATTTTGCTAAAGCGATCGCCCCCATGCAATTTAGTCAATAAATCCTCTACCCGCGGCAACGGATAACGGTCGACCTCTATCACCTTATTTAAGGTAAGCTTATAATCAGCACATATTCTGATGTTACCGTCTTTCTTGACCACGGGCACAATCGGCGTCGCCCACTCGGAGCGCTCGACGGGAGTGAGGATGCCATCCTGCACCATCTGAGTCAGCGCGCGCTCCACCGGCTCCCGCAGCGCGTACGCGAGCGGTCTCGCGCGCATGAACACCGGCCGCGCGTCGGGTGGCACGTGGATGCGCACCGGCTCGCCCGTGAACCGTCCCAAGCCGTCCGCAAACACATTACAATATCTGGAACTGAAAACGTTCAAATCAAACTCACAGGACTTAACACTATGCACCTCTTTGACACTCAAACTAGGTATACTTATAGCTAACTCTGCCATCCATTGTCTCCCTAAGAGCATAGACTTCCCATTTTTTACAACATATAAATCCAACTGTTTCTCAGTTCCCTTGTATTTTACAAGCGGAGTGATGACACCGACTGGCTTAACTATTTCCCCCGTGTAGTATCTTAATGCTAATCTACATCTCTTTAACGGTAAGTCTTTGAAATATGCATTGTACACCTGTTCACTGACGCAGGATACCGCGCTGCCAGTATCACACTCCATTTTTACGGCCTTGTTATGAATTACGATTGGAATAAAAATTGGCTTACATTCCGATATGGCTACTTGATTAATATCAATTAAAATTACCTCGTCACTCGCGTCACTATCCTGTTCTGATTGATATTTGCACTGAGACACATCCACCGTGTTGTGAGACGTTACATTCGGGCACGCCCGCCGAATGTGGCCCCGCTGCATACACACCCTGCAGACATACGCCTTGAAGACACACCCTGTCTCCTCGTGAGCGCCGCCACAAGCGCGGCACGCCTGCAGCTGTGCCCGCGCCCGCTCCGCTGTGCCGAGCGCCGAGCCGCGCGGCGCCGTGCGACCGCCGCGCGCGCCGCCACGGGCCGCCGCGGGCCGCCGCGCGCGCCCTCCGTACACCGCCTGGCACTCCACTGCGCTCGCCTCGCTCCCCGACTTCGCGCTCCCCACGACCATCGCTGCGTCTTTCTCGGCAGCTTCCAAGCTAACTGCCAAGTTATATGCCTTCGTGAAGTCGAGTTTACTCTCGGCAAACAACCGTTGACGTATAATCTCACTTTTGATTCCGCATACTAACTGATCACGTAAACTTTCCTGTAATCCGCTGCCAAATTCACACGTTTTCGACATTTTTTTTAGTACTGCTACGTAATCTGCGATACTTTCGGTATCACCTTGCTTCCTATGTCGAAATTTGTACCTTTCTGCAAGTTCACTCGGCTTCGGTTGGAGATGATTCGCCATTATCGCCGTTAAATCTTTAAAAGATTTTGTATTCGGTTTGTCCGGAGTGCATAAACTTACTAACAGTTCATAACTTTCTGCTCCCATAACTGTAATAAGCGTTGGCACTTGCAAATCGTCCCCGATCTTGTTCACTAAAAAATATTGTTCTAGGCGTTCTACGTACAACTTCCAGTTATCGCTTTGTACGTTGAATTCTGATATTTTTCCGATAGACATCTTGCACAGCACGTAAAAATACACGCGTATGACTCGAAAACAGGACTCGTCGCCACTTTAATATACTTGCAAACACACTAATAAAACACAAGCACATGTTCCGTGATCCGTTTATTGCGAGAATGGTTAATATGGCGGTAACAAGTCGCCGCGCCGCCGATGACGGCTGCGTCATGAGATCTTAAGACTACCTACATTACAATTCTCTATCTTCTTCTTTTTTTAACCGACTTCAAAAAAAGGAGGAGGTTCTCAATTCGTCGGAATCTTTTTTAGTTGTCGTAGAACAGCTAGACTTCAAAATATTTATATCTAATAGGTATTGTCTAAATGAATGTAAAAGTGGGGCAGAAGAGCTGTTAATTAGGCGTATTTGTTTCGGATCCATTGCCAACAGCCAAAAGTACGCGAAAGAGGTCAGTTGGCAGGCGAATAAGCCAGATGTGCATAATATAGAGATTTTTCTACTTTTGACTTTATTTGCGGTTTTCTTGTGAAATCGCATACTAATGTTATGTAATAATGTAAATGGGACAAAAAAACGTGTTTGTCTATCGCGTTGCGCGGAAACTACGGATTCACGAGATTTGTATGACGAGTACTTTGCTGATAGTGGGTGTGATGCAGACATAGGCTTATAAATCTATGGACGATGGGTGTAATACAAAATTCACGAAAAAAGTGTCCCTAGAAAACCTGTATAAACGAGGGTACATGAGTATTTTTTTAAACAAACTAAAACATTGTAATTTATGTCTTAAACCATTACTATACAGCCTAATTTTCAAACACGAGACTGAAGTGCGATTGTATGTCTTTTTGCGTTTTGTATGTCATTCGGTTCGGAAAATTTTTAACGCTCACCCCAAATCCTTAGTTTATAAATCAATGGATGCAGAGGAGAATACGGATTAAACGTATTTAAAATGTAGGTACCTACTAAAAATATGTTTTAAATAATACTTTTTCGTTCTACAAGGTGTGGGTTAATTCGTATAGTGTGCCCGTACTTGATCCTAGAAACGCAGCAGTCCCAATTATTTTATTTTTTTAATTCATTAAGAAAAATAAAATTTAGGACATAATCACAGTTAGGGTTTAACTGTGATATCGACAAACCTCATAATATTATTTTTATTATTACCAGTTCATTGTTATTGGACCAGCTGATTTTTGGAGTGTCACTTAAAAATAATGGTACATTTTTGAACTCCTTATAGTTATCTCAGGATATAAATGAGCTACACTTCTTGTGATATTTTTTCATGCATCTATACATCCTTCCCTACTGTAGGCTTTCGGCTAATTAGAGCAAGTAATCTACTTGTTGAATATAAGAAACACAGGTCAAATTTGCAATCCATATTTCGATATCAGTTATTTTTTTTGGTATCAGAAAATCGTTGAATTCACAAGCTATCATCAATTACGTCTCGGAGCCATCCGAAGGCCAAGCGATACGCAAGTATAGGCAAAGATTCGCGAAAAACACATCCCGAACTACGAAATAAGTCCAGTGTGACCGCTTGTGGCAGATTTCTTCCATCTGGGCAGATTTGGCACATAAATTTTAACTCTGGCAGAATAAGCTGAGGATTTAAGAAAGTGGCAAAATGTAACAGTATTCTGAAAGGTCGAAGGAAATCCTTATTATCTTTGAAATAAAAAGAAAAACCCATAATTTTATAGCTATATTTACTTATTTTTGTATGATTTAGTCAGTCGATACCTTTTGCTTTGTGTTGATGGAACCAGGATTTTCCGACGTCAAAACCACTAGGCTTTAATCACTGCTTGTACAGAATTGTACTTGTACAGTACCTACTTATACAGTTCAGGAATCGAGTTGGTAGATTTTGGTAGATTCTTTTTCCAGTGTTGGGCAGATTCGACAATTTTGAAACGGCCATACTGAAAATTACTCTCCAGCAGACAATAAACGGGAGTTGGGAGACAAATCGATGGCCTTTAGGTTTTTTCCGCGATCGAGTTAAGAAGAGTGGGTCCTTTATCTTGTCGCCAACGGGGCGAAACAGCGGGACTAACCTTGTTTACGCTGACGTCAAACCCTAGACGAGTAATGGTTCTCGAGTTAACGATCGATGTACAATAATACCTTTAGATAATGATTAGGGGTGGTATTATAGGGCAAAATGTACTCGTACAGTTAAATAAATGTAACTGAAAATCTCTTTAAAATCTAGGAGGCCGCTGTCAGAGGGAAATTTAAATTCTGGTTTCATTGTCCTGTTGTATGACAATTTCACCCTTTGGGAAAAATAGAAGCACAGAGGCAAGCATTTTGATCACGCGAGGAATCGACAAGCCATAAAAAAATTCCTTAAATATTTTTCTTCGCTTCTGGTCTAAACAGCCGCTTGGTTTCGGCTCAAACAAGTATCAACTATCCAGGGAGATATAATATTTGCGTCTTTTCGGGACATGCGAAGAATTTCAACCCGCGTTTCCTCAAACCGTGTCTTTTTAAACCAGTGTGAAAAAATACACTGCGGCGTGGGATAAAGATGGACATCCGAAGACGGACGGACGAAATAAATTCAGAATACAAGAAATACGTGATCTCTACTCTCTTCCCACTTCCCTGTCCGGTCGTCCTTTGACCTCTAGACAGATTGTCCCTTCAGTTAAGGACATTATCAATTCAGGTCTCGTATTTACGGACCTTAAATACTCTCGAACAGACATTACGGCCACAGGAGCTTCTTATCTCGAAGATTAATGCGAAACAAAGTGATCGGGTGGTCTCATAAAGAATTTCGGACCTATGAACAGGAATCTAATATTTTTTCCTGCATCAAGATTGTTTTGAGGAAGGAATTTCGGGTGGTATTTTAGGAAATATTTTATTTTTTATTTCGCTGACAATATTATCAATAATAATCGGCGTTAAAAATGCGTGTTGGATTTGACTTGTATCAAATATGCCTTGCGATTGGTTGGGTGCGATATGATTACTGGGATAAATAAGAGCATGATATTGTACTGCCTTTTTTTTTTTTTTTTTTTTTAAGACAGAAAATGCCTGACGCATACGGCATACCCCTTCGACAGGGGAAACGAAGGGGTTATGTGGGGCTTGCACCCACTAAAAACTGTCTGTACCTTCTACAAACCTGCTGGCGGGAGTACGGGATTCACTATCGTATTCACCGCGCTCCCACCAGGTCTCGACCAGCCACCAAAAGCAGCAAGTCCCATCATTGTCGGCAGCCCGGCCGCTGCTGACACCGTCTGAAAGGCAAACCTGTATTTTGGCTCGCCACCTCCTGGCCTGTCCATATTTGAGTGACGGACGGCCCCTAACGTCCATCACCCACAGGCCTTGCGATTAGTTAAGTGTGATGTGTTTACTGGGAAAAATTAAACCTAAGGACTAATTTCTAAGTACGATAAAAGCAGTGCAGTGCATCGTATTAATATAATATATAAATATATATATATATAGTGGACAACATCACGTACGTGTAGGTACGTATGCTCATCTTATCAATAATTAAAATAAAATTTATTTGCATGAACTGTTGGTTACAACAAGATGACATAAAATACCATTATCCCAACAACAACAGTGTGCAAATATTTTATAATCAAAGTTTTTAATAATAAAAATCATTATCAATCATCTGATTGACGTTCACTTTTAAATAAATATTCGATAAATAAAAACCGTGACAAACTTTTTTATATAGATACCTACTGCGGAAGGTGCTGAGGTCAGAATGTTCAGAAACAATGTTAACCGTATAGAAGGTTTATAACATGTTCATACGGTTTACACTGCTCTCTAGTAGTAATGTATTATTGAAGACAAATTAAACTCTCCTTTGTTTCACGTCGGTTAATAAGCTTGACGCCACCGCAGCGATCAAAGAACGCTTTGTTCCGTAAATTGGCTATCAACTTTTTTATTACTCCATTTTCCTATGAATATTTTTAGAAAGGACGGGCTAATGCCGTCTGGTTCACCCATGGATACTAGGCGGATTATACCGAAATAATCGCCGAATGAATACAAAAATTTTAAGTGACTTAAAATGCATTATGTGCTTAGAAACGCAGTAGTTTAATTTAGTGTAAATTGCATCAGCAAAACAAAACTTATACTTGCTACAACTTTACGAATCGATTTCATAAAATGATTGGTCACATCAAATGAAATGATAAATTCTAAGTTCTGGCCATGACAGTTGCATAAAATGAAGAAAAAATAAAAGAACACTAATTATATAATATACACACCGCCAGGCGGTCTTATCAATGGAATTGCAAGCAAGTTATTACATAATTAAATATGTGAATGTTCAAGTAGTTATACCTTCTTTAAATAGGTACATATTTACTCGGAGATATAAATCTAGATTTACCTGAAGCTACTCGTATGTTATGCGACATTTTTTGATATAAATAATAATATGTAATACCTAAGTACTTCAGATTGGTGTATGAACTATAAACCAAGCAGATAAGAGTTGGAACTAGGTTCAAGACAAAATATGCTACCATCATGTGTCATCTGATTCTGTGACTAACTGACTAAGATGAATCATACTGAAACTCCTAAATTCGTTTTTATCACATACTAGGGCGCCTATGCTCAATGAGCTGTAACTCAGTAAACAAAACAAGTGTCATCAATAACGGTTTCATTATTTTCTAGGTATGTGCTGTTTAGTGCGTGGCATACGATTCAGTAAACTGATGCTGTATTTTACTAAACTCCAATAAATCCATATTTATAGTTCACTTTTATAACTTAATGTTATATTTAATTTTATAATATCTTGTTAGGTATAAAAGTGAAGTGACTTTCTTAGCAAAATTATCATCATCATCTCAACCTCTTTTTATATCCCACTGCTGGGCACGGGTATCCTCTCAGACTGAGAGGGGTTTTGCCCATAGCCCACCACGCTCGCCAAGTGCGGGTTGGCGTGCTTCACACACCTTTGAAAATATTTTTGTGAACTGTCAGGCATGCAGGTTTCCTCACGATGTTTTCCTTCACCGCTAAGCAAGTGATATTTAGTTTCCTAAAAACGCACATAACTAGGACAAGTCAGAGATGCGTGCCCAGGATTCGAACAGACGACCTCCGTATGAGAGGCAGATTTCAGAGCTACTGAGCTATAACTGCTTCCAGCAAAATTATATTAATGTAAAATACTTGGATTACTAATTTTTTTTTTGGTTTAGGTATTTAATTTACTAGATGTCATATACATAGAAACAAAATTTTATTGCATTGCATTTAAAATCGAAGTATATAGTTTCGTATATGAAGACGTTTTAACAAAGCTACACAGACAGTAGACACGTATAGGTATCAAAGCTAGCCTGATTGTTTGTGATGCTAGTAACGGCGGGAATCAAACTGGGGCACAATTGGGTCGTAATTTGTGGGCGGCGATAATTGTAGCACGCTTAGGTAATTCGTAAAGGCAAACAATGATTCATTACCCAAACACTAACTTTCTATGGTTCCATTTATTTGGTACTCGTAAGTGTGGCAAAAGCTTTTTTCGCTTCTGATGCTCGTAGAGTTGTTGTTTACGCTGCGTGTATAAAACTTGCATAAAACTTTTTTTAGGGTTCCATACCAAAATGGTAAAAATGGAACCCATAAGGGTTCCATTTTTACCATAGAAAGTCTCACCATAAGGTGAGACTTTCTCCGTCCGTCCGTCTATCACAATCGATTATTTCAGTAACTATCGAAGCTATCGACTTAAAATTTGGAATAGTTGTAGGTAATAGTGACCCAACGTCATTGCATTCATAAAATTTTGAAAATCATTTTTATTTTTATTTAAAAGGGGGGGTAAACCAGGTTGTTGAAATTTCAAAGTGAGATAATAAATATTGAGTGGGGTATCATATGAAAGGACGTTACTTGTGTATTCTAAAACTGATTTTTATTTATTTTTGTGCCCGATAGTTTTTGATTTATTGGGAAAACTGTCGAAGAAAATACCGTCCCCCCCCCCTTATCTCCGAAGTTTATCGTTCGAAAAATCTGTAATAATTATGGTCAATAGGAGTTAACGTATATTTTACAGGAAAAATAAAATGAACTCTCTTACTATTATACTTTTTTTGATAAAAACAATAAACCGCCAAAAACAAAGTTAGGTTTGCGGTACATGTAAATTATACTCGTATTTTCATGAACAAAAGTGATTCTTCCAATGTTTTACTTCTTTTATGGTATGGAACCCTCGGTGCGCGAGTCGTAATCGCACTTGGCCGGTGTTTTTTTAATAAAGAAAAGTGTTTAAAAATATATTAGTAATACGTTTCTGGTCTAGGTTTTTTATCCAGGGCATCATTACTGTGTGGGATATAATTTTTGTGTATCGCAATTTATTTATTTGCATTTTTTTTTGACGTTCCATACCAATTAAATGTGGCGAAAATTATAGGGAGGTTATACCCCTTAAATAGAATTAATAAATTATTTCCGCAAAGTAAATAGGTAATAACTTTCCGCACGCTAAACATGCATAGAAAAGTTTAATTTTTGAGCAGATATATTTAAGAAACATACCTACGCGCTGAAATGAAAACACATGTGATAACTTTAGGTAAGTATATGGACTGCCTCCTAAGCAACCCAACCTAACTTTTCAACCTCTTTCAAAAATGAGGAGGTTCTGAAATAGACTGTATTTTTTTGTTTATTACCTCAGAACGTTCAATTTGGTCTAGTTTTAACGGTAGTATCCATGAATTCTAGTTTTGCGAAAGGTTTGTACTTCAAGGGTGTTTATATGAGAGTTGAAGTCAGTTTTTTTATTTGCAAAATTTTTGTATTGTCGTTACTAACGTTTAATATATTTCTTTTATTAAATTAATATCGTGGGTTGCCTGCGTACATAATAATATACTTTCGCATTTTCATTTTCAGTACGTAAATAATGTTTATGGTAATACAATTCATAATAACTTCGTTATGTTATATTATATGCCGAACCAAATTCCATTACAAATGATAAATTCCATTATAAGAATGGAATAATAATAAAGTTTGAGGGCGCAATTACGTGGATTCGGAGTCGCGTGTTTGAGCCCAAATTAAAACTTCGCCGCTTAATGATAATTATGTTCACCAGTTTGGAAATAAGCAATCGTTCACCGCTTTTTGCTTTCTACTATTATTAATTATAGTATATTCTTCCATTAATTACTGTCTAGTGGAAAAGTTGATGTTAACAGAACTCATATATTTTTGTTACATATGTAAGAAAATTTTTAACGTTTTAAGGGTTCTAATGAGAAAAACAGAAACGAGAAAAATGGAACTCTTGTATAATTCTCCTAAGCATAGGGTAAGAAAGGGTATTGCCGGTCACTTAAGAAAAATAAAACACAAATTAGAGAAAAATCAACTTTTTATTAAAACTCTTGTAATAACATTTAACTTTAAGTATTTTAATATGATAATCACAAACAATGACACCAATTATTTTAATATTTTTGGCATAATAAACGTAGAAAGAAAAAAGTGATTTGACCGCCATTACCCGACATAGTGTGTAATACCGGTCGGTAAGATGACAATGCCGGTCAAGCTTTTAGCGATGAAAATCGCATACATAACCTTCAGGAGAATCGTAGCCCGTGCACTCCGCGTGCGCCCGGAGCCCACACAGAATGCACCTGTACCAAAGTTCATTATTCCGGCCATAATCGGTGCAAATCACACACTTTTCAAGATCTTCGATGTCGGTATCGCTATCATTGCGTACGTCTATCATGTCAATTTCAGAGTCTGACGAACTTTTATTTTCCCTTTCTTGGAGAATCCTCTTTTTCACTTGTTTTATTGGCAATTTAGCTGGTCTTTTCTTTGTCTTCTTCGTTTGTAAATTTGCATTGGCACCTTTGTTTTCTTTCTTCTTTTTCCTAGTTTCTTTCTTCTCTTCCTTTTCTAATAATGCTTCTTTGTTAGGTGTGCTAGTAAGAACTTTTGCATGCTGTTTACGTGAGGCTTGCAGCACTTTCCTATCGTGTAAGATTTTTTTTGGAACTGGTAAAAGATCCTTTACGGTAAATCCTGAAATGGAGGGAACGGGATTATCATATATTGATTGCGAAGCTTGAGGAGTTGGCATTGGAGTTATCTGGGTGCTATCGCTGAGAAGCGATGGTGAGTCTGGTGCTGATAATATGTTGAGGTCTGTGGTTGATGGGATAATTTGATCCGGAGTTATGTCGTCCCGTTCACGCCTCTCTTCTAATGTCATTGCCAATTCACTGCTATTCAAAACTTCAGCAGCTAGAAAGTCTTCCTCAGTGAATACATCTGGGTTTAGGGGATATATGCCAGTAGCAGCGAATCCTGCTTCAGCGTTTGGTATGGTGGCAATCTTTTGAAATGCTTTTCTGCAAAGCGAGGCAATATCGTTTTGTGTGATCTTTCGTCCCAATTCATTTTTCATCATAAGATTGCACTCCTGTCTAAAGGCAGCTTTGAATGGTCCATAAATGGAAACATCCAAGGGCTGGATTCGATGTGATCCATGTGGTGGCAAAGAAAGCATCACTATGTTGTTCTTTTTGCAAAACTCATAAGATCTCAGTGAGATGTGACTACAGTGATTGTCCAATATGAGCAAAATAGGTTCAGTCTCGGATGGTTTTGTAAAATTTGCGAAAAATTTCAGCCAATCTACAAACAGTTCTTCGTTTATCCAACCGTTTTTGGAGCATCGATATATAGCACCACGTGGACCATCGTTCTCTAATGCCGGTGAATGTCTTTGGCGAGCAAATATAAACATTGGCGGAGGATAAACTCCAGTTGCACTTACTGCGCAAACAACTGTGACATTCTTCCCTCTTTCGCCAGAGGTTATAGTGTAGTGTGTGTAAGAGGACTTTAGTCTATGTAAGCATATTGTATTGACTGTAGAGGGGTAAGGGAAGCATTAAATGGCGGTTAGCTGTACGAAGTGGTCGTGTTTTATTTAATAATATGTAATCCGATCCAAAACGCCTCATGGCGACCCTGCCTGCGACGATGTTACAGCGCAAGCGGTTTTCGCGATAATACTTCATAAGAATTTATTTTTCCGCGAATGCAAAACATTATTGCGCGCGACGAAAACGTGTCGAGTGTCGACGGACAAAGTAAAATTAAATAAAATGGGCAACAAATGTGCAAAATGCATATGTGAAAACAAAGAGACAGTTCTATCGCAATATGGTGGAGGAGCAAACGAAGCGGGAGCCGATTCGTCTACACATATCTGGACCAACAACATACTGATTTCCACGCTGATAGCGATATGCCTGCTGGCAACGTTATTCTTCATGTATAAACAATACCAAAACTGCCACACGAACATTATAAGGAGAGAAATTAGGGAAGACGCTATGAAAAGGTTCCGACTGAGGCTGTCCGGCCGAAATCAAGAGAGTCCGGAAAATCAAACATCGCGTCAAGTGTAAGCGTATACCCTGGCCTGCACCGGTTTCGAACAAATGAACTAAGTATGAGTGAATAAAGTATGGACTTATTGGTAATTAAGTGACTATAATTATATTAAGTTATGTTTTAAGCTCGATAGTTATGGAGGTATGTATTTTTACAATAATTTCTTATTAGAGTTATGGAAGAGGACCTTATAAGTATCCTAGAGGAATTAATTAATATTAAAAAAATACTTAATTAAGAAAGGGAAATTAAGGTATAAGGGAAACGTAATTAGAAATAAGTTATGTGAATGCGACAATATTATTAAGAGGAAAGATGAAATACTAAATTTTCTTTATAAAAGTAAAGACATAAAATTTTCGGATTCTTTAAGTTCTGTTATAGAAAGTATAAATGCTACTTATAAGGAAATTTTGAACCTATGTACGAAATATAATAGTGATAGTAATAGCGATAGCGAATCCAGTAGCCATTCAATTAGTATCAAAATGGAGTTCGATTTAAAGACCGCATGTAACCTAATAAAAGTACTAGAGGGTGATCAACAAACCATTATTAGTATTATTGACTCTATCGAAATGTATTCGGACATGTTGTCACCATCCGGTCAAAAATTGCTTATTAAATTCATCTTAAAAAGTAGGTTAACGCAAAGCGCGAAATTACGCATGCTATCCGATTACAACTCTATGAAAGACTTAATTAGAGATTTAAAAACTAATCTACTTACAACAAAATCGGCTACGGCCGTACAATCAAAATTACAAAATATTTATCAAGGTCATCGCTCGATAGAGCAATACGGAAGCGAAATCGAAAAACTATTTTCAGACCTCACTATAGCACAGGCAGATGGAAATCCCGAAAATTATACAGTACTCAAACCCATCAACGAGAAGCTTGCCGTCAAGCGTTTTTCGGACGGATTAAGAAACACACGATTAAGCACTATAATAGCGGCACGCAATTACGACCATCTAAAGGATGCTATCCAGGCTGCGAAAGACGAAGAGCTGAATACAGCATCATCGTCAAAAGCTGAAGTCATGCAGTTTTCCCACCGTGGAAGAGGTAAGCCTTACAATTACAATAATTATGGTCGAGTCAATTATAATTTTAGGGGTCACAGAGGAAAACCTAATTTCAATTACTGGGGTAATAATAGCTCATTTTCCAGGGGATACCACAATAACAATAATTTCCGCGGGAGACCACCGCGCGGACCCGCCTCGCAGTCAAATCGCGGGCGAGGTCGAATGACCCAAGGTAGAGGTTATTATCGTGGATATAACCGCGCTAACATACATCTTGCGCAAGAGACTCATGAGGGAGAAAATCCTAATTCCGAAGTACAAAATAATACGCATCAGTTTTTTCGTACCTAAAGAATATAATATTTTAACATGCGACATAAGTAATGCGAACTATGTCACGTTGTACGAGTACGTGACCAACGCCCGCTGTATCATGTTACTCGATACCGGGGCATCTTTGTCAGCGTTAAATGCATGTAACGTACCTAAAGGTGTGCAAGTTTATAACGATAATATAATTATAAACGGTATTGGAGGTAAAACTATTTCTAAAGGCTATGTTTATTTAACTATGAAAACTTATAACGGTTCGTTTTTCACACATAAATTTTATTTGTTCGAGAAACTGCCTTGTCAATCAGA
Organism: Coenonympha glycerion; assembly: GCA_963855885.1. NCBI lineage: Eukaryota > Metazoa > Arthropoda > Insecta > Lepidoptera > Nymphalidae > Coenonympha > Coenonympha glycerion. Next base: position 3,201,590 of record OY979646.1, read on the forward strand.
TGGTATACTCGGTCAAGATTTTTTCGATAAATTTAGTTCGGTGCAATTTGATTTAGAAAACTCTTTATTAACTTTAAAAGATCGGGAAAACAGTCACAGTCTAAACTTATATAGGAAACCGGAAATCAGCAAAACATTTTTAAATATTCCGCCTAGATGTGAATCTATACATTATATACCATTGGATAGTAACATAAACCATGACTGCGTAATATGCCCAAAACAAATTCAAGAAAATATATTTTTGGCAGGTTCGATAGTAAAACCAAAAAATAATATTATCCCAATTAGAATACTTAATACATGCGATAAAAATATTTTACTACCTATTTTCAAACCCGATTTAGAATCATTAGAAAATTATCAAACTCTTTCATTTAATAAGTGCGAATCAAACTCGCACCGGGCACAAACATTGTTATCGCTGTTGAAATTGGATCACTTGCATTCTGACGAAAGGCAAACAGTCGAGTCCATTTGTGCAAAATATGCTGACATCTTTCAATTACCGGGCGATAAGCTTACAACGACAAACGTGTACGAACAATCTATTATTTTAAAACCGCATTCAAAACCCGTTTATACGAAACCATACCGTATTCCTAACAGTTTAAAATCGGAAGTCGATAGTCAAATAAATAAAATGTTAAATGACGACATTATAGAGGAAACGTGCAGTGAATGGTCTAGTCCTATATTATTAGTTCCAAAAAAACCGGGTGTAGCAAAAATTGGAGATTAGTAGTGGATTATCGGAAATTAAATGACACAATACAAGACGATAAGTTTCCGTTACCAAATATTAATGAGATACTCGATTCTTTATCAGGAGCCATATATTTTTCGCATCTAGATCTTAGCCAATCTTACTATCAAGTTACCTTGACTCCAGATAGTCGCAACGTCACGGCTTTTACGACAAACACGGGTCAATATCGTATGAAAAGATTACCAATGGGTTTAAAAATTAGCCCTAGTGCTTTTTCACGAGTAATGACAGTAGCTATGTCAGGACTCACATACGAAAAATGTTTCATATATTTAGACGATCTTATAATTTTTGGAAGGAACTTACAGCAACATAATAAAAATCTTTTAGATGTGTTCGAAAGATTAAGAAAAGTTAATTTAAAACTTAACCCAAACAAATGTCAATTTTTAAAAACAGAATTATTATATTTGGGACACACGGTTACGAAAGATGGAATTTTACCCGATCCTAATAAAATAGCAGTGATAAAAAATTACCAAACGCCAAAAAATGCAGATGATGTTAGACGATTTGTTGCTTTCAGTAATTACTATCGAAAATTCATAAAAAACTTTGCTGAATTAACATTACCATTAAATAAACTTTGTAGGAAGAATGTGCCATTTAAATGGTCAGAGGAATGTGGAAAATCATTTAATGCATTAAGAGAAGCGTAAATGTCACCACCTATACTTCAATATCCGAATTTCTCATCAGAATTTATCTTACAAACCGATGCTTCAAATATGTCGATTTCAGCAGTGCTTTTGAATAATAATTTACGACCTGTAGCGTATACTAGTAGACCTTTAAATAATTCAGAAAAAAATTACCCGACTATCCAAAAAGAAATGCTCGCTGTTGTTTGGGGAATTAAATACTTCCGACCATATTTGTTTGGTAGAAAATTTACTATAATGACGGATCACAAACCATTAGTATATTTATTTGGCATAAAGGACCCTAGTAGTAGATTATTAAAGTTCCGTTTAACACTTGAAGAATATGATTTCAAAATAGTTTATATAAAAGGCAAAGATAACGTAATAGCGGATGCATTATCTCGGATAAGTATTACATCAGATGAATTAAAGGAAATGAATAGTAAAATTATGACAGTAATGACGAGAGCACAGAAGAGAAGAGCGGAAGAAAAGAAAGTGATGAATGAAATTAATAAGGATGAAAGTGTTATCCCTAGTGTATCTACCGATAAACGGCCTGATCAACCGCGAATCGTAGAAATATTAAGGATACCAAATAATTCAGTAGAGATGAAGTTAGTAGAGGGTGAAAAGTTAGAAAAGTTAGAGAAAGATAGACAAATAAATATAAAGAGTGAATGCTTTACATACAATGATACAAAAAAAGAAATATATATAAATCTCAATTATAAATTACAATTCACGCGAGACGTATTTGTAGTCAAATTGAGCAATTTTTGTAAAAAAATTAAAGTCGACGAAATATGCATTATAAAAAATGAAACAAACGAAGTGTTTATAAAAGATTTAATTAAAGAAATAAAAGGTAATGATAATTATCAAGGTCCTAGGATTTGTATTTTAAGAGGAGTTAAAAGAATTGACAATGATAACGATAAGAACTTTATTATTAGTGACTATCATCTGTTACCCACTAGCGGACATGCGGGGGTACGCAGAATGATAAATAACATAAAAAGACGATTTTATTGGCCAAATATGGAAAAAGACGTACGTGATTTTATTAGCAAATGCGCGCAATGTCAACGAATGAAACATTCAAAACATACAGTTGAGCCTATGGTTGTGACGACAACTGCCAACTCTGCTTTTGAAAAAATTTATTTGGACATAATGGGTCCCTTAAATAAAGACATAGAAGGTAATATCTATATACTTACCATACAGTGTGATTTAAGTAAATTCGTAGAAGCTTATCCATTAAAGAGTAAAGATACTATTACAGTAGCTAGAGCTTTAGTTAATAATTTTATTTTAAGATTTTCTATTCCCAAGGTCATAATTACTGACCGTGGAACTGAGTTTTTGTCGAATACTATGTCAGAAGTCTGCAAATTGCTAGAAATTCAAAAAATCAATTCTACCGCGTACCATCATCAAACAATAGGTTCCTTGGAGAACTCTCATAAAAACTTAGGCTCTTTTCTCAGAATCCAATGTGAAAAACATCCAGAGACTTGGAGTCAATGGATTCCCTTTTGGTGTTTTTCATACAACAATACAGTACATACCGTTACTAAATATACACCTTATGAATTAGTATTCGGAAAAACATGTGAAATTCCTTGTAGAATAACTAGTAAAGTAGAACCTTTATATAACATAGAAAATTATAGCTTAGAATTAAGATATAGGTTACAATTAGCTCATAAGGATGCGCGAGAAAATTTATGTAAAGCGAAACAAAATAGAAAAGTGAAGTACGATGAAAAAGTGAACTCAGTGACGTATAACAAAGATGACTTATTACTAGTGAAAAATGAAACGGGTGGAAAACTAGACACTTTATATAATGGACCATATACAGTGTTAGAAGATATAGAACCAAATGTAGCGATATTAAAAGACGGAAAACGCGAAATAGTTCATAAGAATAGGACAAAACTCTTTGTTAGTTAATTAATCCTTAAGATTTCATTATTTTAAGTTTTGAGTTAGTTTTCTTTTATTTCAAAAAAAAAAATAATGTAACCATCATTTTTTTTTTCTCGCACCCCCGTGGTGTAGTGTGTGTAAGAGGACTTTAGTCTATGTAAGCATATTGTATTGACTGTAGAGGGGTAAGGGAAGCATTAAATGGCGGTTAGCTGTACGAAGTGGTCGTGTTTTATTTAATAATATGTAATCCGATCCAAAACGCCTCAATAGACCCTACACGTTTTTGACCTTTTTCTGTTATAACTACTCCAGGGTCTTGGACTGAAGAAATTCCTGTTTCATCAACGTTATAGATATTTCTCGGTAAAAAATTATATTTTTCCATCAACTCCCCAAGCAGCTTAAAAAATAAATCCACTTCATCCTTGTTGAAAGCAGTGGCGCGATTTAAGCTTGTGCCTTCAGATTTACGATTAGATAATTTGTTTCTTTTCATGAAACTCTTTAGCCAGTCTCTTCCAGCCATGCCCAGGTTTTCATTAAAGTTGTGCTTCAAATTATTTTTAACAGCATACTCATAGGCCATCTTTCTTACTTGATTTGAAGTACACCCATAAAATATCTTACCAAGGTATTTAATTTGGTTTGCCATTTCGTCTTCTTGGTCTTTCGTGAAGACTGGATTCCTTCCCATTGATGGAAATTTCAGATTCTTTGTTTTTAATCTCTCTTGTAGGGTTGAAAACGGGATACCAGTGGAACGCGCTGCTTCTCTTACTGGTGTCCCTTCATCGACAAGTTTGAATGCCCTTGTTAAATCACATTAAGTCCATTTTACCTTCAACCCTTGGCTCCTGTTCCGAGGCATCCTAAATAAAAAAAAATCAAAGATTACCATTGAATAAAGAAAAAAAATACCTTCACGAATATAAAACAAAAACTGTTTTTGAAATATAAAAAAAAATATATTCTTGTATACGTGACTTGCGGGTAATACCGGTCAGAGTGACCGGCATTGGCCACTCGTGCCCTTTTGAGGTTATTGACAAGTAACGAAAAAAATAGGCGTAAATTAATTAAAATCTAAATTGAAATGCATAGTAAGATCATAAATAAGCAACAATAATTAGAGAAATTAAAAGAAATACTAAATAAAGGACACTCACGTCTTAAGTTGTGCGATAAAAAGTTAGTTAAAATAAAATGGCGCGCAATAATCACACGTCTCGTTCTCAGCGACGCGCGGTCGGAACTGAGCGGGGGTTGGTGCCGCGATGCAGGGAATGACTATTCCACCTTTTTATCATGTGTAAGTGTGTGTAAACAAAGTATTTGTATTAGAAGTTTGCTGACCGGTATTGTCATCTGACCGGTAATGCCCCGTTTTACCCTACATAAAGAAAAACATCAAAAGTTTTAAAGTTCGTCCGTTCGTTCGTTTCAGCCGACGGACGTCCACCGCTGGACAAATGGACAAAGGCCTCCTGCAATAATTTCCAGCCTACACGATCCTGCGCTACCTGTATCCAGCGCCATCCCGCGACTCTTTTAATGTCGTCAGTCCATCTGTTCGGAGGCCTGCCAACACTGAGCTTTCCCGTGCGGGGTCACCATTCCAGCACTTTGGGGCCCCAACGTCCGTCGGTTCTAGGAGCTATATGCCCCGCCCGTTGCCACTTCAGCTTCAACGTTGAGCTATGTCGGCGACTCTGGTTCGTCTACGGATCTCCTCATTTCTGGTTTGATCCCGCAGAGAAACTACGAGGATAGCTCTATCCATCGCCCGCTGAGTGACTCTGAGCCTTTTAGTACTTATTTATTCATAAACAAGTTAGGTACATCTTTACAGCTTTTCCTAACGATATAAGCTATAGCCGTATCTAATAATTTCCCTTAATAAACCCTTATATATTATCGTATGTTACTTATCCTTAATAAGTACGAGTTGTAGACTTTGTGGGGCGATAGAAAATCCGACAACAAGAAAATCCACGAAAATTCCTTAACCTAAAAAACCTCTTCATTGTAAAATTCACAAATTAGTTACAGCTTGCGTTAAATGTATTCATATACAAAAAGTATACGACCATTACAAGCATGCAATCAATTTTATAATTAGGTACGGAAAACTCGTTAGCGAACTAACTCGACATAGCGCTATCTATCGAATAGTCTGTGAACTTCGTTTCAACCGAGTGTTCGACGACACTCATACATTGTTTTTTAAATACGAGCAAACTGTATTCACACTGTTCTTTCTAGTTCGGGATACAGACCGTGAAACCGAATAAATAAAAAATAAAAAATAATCTACTATATAAAAATAAGTCGGGTTTTCCTTCCTGACGCTATAACTCCAGAACGCACGAACCGATTTCCACGGTTTTGCATTCGTCGGAAAGTTCTCGGGCTCCGTGAAGTTTATAGCAAAAAAAATTCAGGAAAAATTTCAACAGCAAAGCGGGAAAATCTTTTTTCACATACAGCGCCATCTCTGATACATAGTATGTACTACAAACGAAGCCATCTGGTTGAGATGGTATTTAATATTTCTCACGGATAAAATTATATAAAGCTCTAAAAATTCTAACAAAAAGCATCCGCAATAGCCATAAATCTGAAAGTAGGTAAAATTCTGTCGACGGAACCGTACTTAAAACTCAAACTTGTAAAACTTTCGAAAAATAAACAAAAAATAGAAATATGAAATCCAAAGCGATTCAAAGCGTTAGAATAAAATTTATGAGGGTTCGAAAATACATTTAAACTATAAAACAAAAGAGGCATGTTCTTAAATTTTAGCAGAGAGACCGAAACCCATAAATCCTTTTTGAAGCGAACGTTCGTTAAAATATTATGCGCTGAATGCAATCCAGATGTCTTCCGATAAGGTGAAGTTTGTATAAAAAAATTTAAGAAAGCGTTGCTAACCAGTATAAAATATAGAGACAGAAATACTTCGCTGTCTCGCCCTAACACAAAATTAGAATTTAACTCAGAGGCGGGGCAATGAACTAAACCTATCACGTGTCACCGAGCCATCGGTGACCAATTACAATAAAAGACAGAGTGATTTCGGGGCGTATTGTTGCTTGCTTACAGGAATGGAGAACGAGGGAGGGGACGCACTGCGCTCGCGCCGGGAGAGATGCATTCGGGCGCCTACGCTGGTCATACTACGACCACTAACAAGTTACTCGTACCTAATTATTGTACGTTATATTATATAGAGTCAGTGTTAACCCTTTTGCAACTTGTATAAATTAAATTCGTAATTCTAAGTCTAAACACTTAATATTTTACTTTGACTAAAATAAAATAGAGTTGTGTTAGTGACAAAGCAGGCGAGACGAGTGTCGGAGATTTTGGTAATGTACTCCAATCATTTTATTAAATTATTACTTGAGATAATTTCACAGCTGAAATTTAGAACTTTGATGCTAGAGTCGTAAGACAAATTGTGAGTTAAACATAATGGATCCTGGCATGGGATTCCAGGTCATTCATTAGCAGGAACGAAAGAGCGGAAGACAACCAAGGTCTGGGCTGTTAGGTTTCACGGGCGTGCCTGTTTTAATAATTTTGTGCCTTTTATCTATTTTATATGGAAAGGTTAGGCAAAAATGCACCTTATTAAATATCGCACGCACCACGTGCGATATTACGCGTGTTATCGGTTGTTTTAAGATAATGATGGACAATATAAACTAAATTCTATTAGTAAACTTGGAATAAACCAGCTGTGAGATTAGATCGGTTATTGTAAATACTTATCTTTAGGCAAGAGTTTATATAATAGAGTATGTGTTTTGTCTCTACCGATGTCGTTGTGTATTATAATGTACCATTTCATTTTGTACTCATGTGTGTATGTAATATTATATTAAGATATACTTACATGATGCCTACAGAGTTTTTTCTTTAAGCGTTGGTTTTCTCTGGATTGGCTAGAATAGGAACAGAAACGCTTGGATCTAGATATCGATGTGACCCATCGAATCTAAATTCTAAATAATTATAAAGTTTCTTTCTCTCATATCAATAAATTTATTTCACTAAATACAGATGATTTAAAGCTCTAATATGTTCATTTCATTTATATAATTCCCTCTCGTTCAAGGGTATTCGCTAATGGAGCCTCGTTTAGAATCCAGACTCTAGTTAAATAATAATAAAATGTAACTTTCAATTCTATTACAAGTACATGTGATTAACTAGATCAAAACTCTCCAATATCGAATGTCTTTATGTACCTATATCTAAATCACGATTCATAATTACATTTGAGTGTGCTTAACATGCTTTGAAGTACAGAACCTAGACCTGACAGCATTTATTTAAATTCAAAAATATAGCTTAACAATTGAATGGCCAGGTGTTCCTTCAGAACCAGACCGGACCTCAATAAAGCCTGAACGTTAATTAATATTGAATTAAATTTGCATAGCAGTAAAGTCAGAGTCTTAAATTGTTTTAAAAGAATCTAGTCAAAATTAGCAGGCTACAGTTTTAGGCTAGTTTTATATTTAAACTGCAATCACCGAAATTGAGTGGTGCTTTTGAGGGAACGACACAGCGCGAATGTGGCAGCCGGGAGATAATAAACCAGTTCCTGGAATGTATAAGGTAAGGATTGTAAGTAAGTAGATAAAAATAGGCTCTTTCTCTAGTGTACTCAATTATGGTTCAATTATATATATAGACGATCAGCCCGCACCATCACATGGTGGCGACACGGAGTTCGCCGGGTTTGCTAGTATTTTATGTATTTTACTTTATTAGACTACTTAACTGTAATTTTGTCAGTAGGAATATCATACCTAGTGTAATAAGATAAGGGTTTCACAATCACCAGGTAAACCTTACCCATCGAATATATTTGATGTTGTGACAATTTTTGTATTCGGAATCTGTCAAAATGTCAAGTTAATTCGTTAGATAAAGTTTATCTGGTGATTGTGAATCAGGCCCTTATGGCCTGTTTCACAATCATCAAATAGACTTTATCCAGCTAATATAATATTTGATGTTGTGACAATTTTTGAATGAGGATCAGTAACGTTATAGCAAATTCAATACAGCTAGTATCTACGTTATTCTCTATGACATAATAATGATATTCCTTTTTGAATTATCCAAATCGGACAATTACTTACGAAGATATTAAGTATTAAACATACGCTGTTTCTGCTTCCTAAATTCAAGGCGCGCGAATGTGTGTGACGTCACAGTGACGGTCCGGGCGAGTCGGCATGCGGCAGTCGGTAGCTGTGGCTACTCACAAAGAGTATATAATCACTACGTGCTACTCATACTTAGTTCACGAATCTACGGAGCAAACAATCGTAGGTCATTTTATTTGCAATTTATTTAAATAAAGTGTTGTTTTAAAGTGTAATTTTATAATACTTAAATATAAAACATACCAAATATGAGTACAGATAAAGTAGACGCTGGTTTTGTGCCAGCTCGATCAGATAACCTTCCAAAAGTGAATTCTTTCATTTCGTGGATGGAAATGCGTGGATGTAATCATTTGACTCGTTATGACTAACACCAAATGAGCTAGTAATGTTACTCGAGTTGCTGATTGTGAAGCTAACAACGTGTGGATCAAGATTTACAGGAATGACTTTCTTTTTTACTACGCGTTGTTTCCATTTGATTGGCGTATTATTGGATTTAGATTTCATTTTTGGTTTCATATTAACCTGAACTGCTTTTGTTTTTTGACCCATTTCATTGGTTTTTGAAAATCCATCTTTTTCTTCAGGTATGTTCAGGGGATCACTGTTTTGGATGATAGTTGTGTCTTGATTCTCTAACTGTACTTCTTCAATAGAATGCAACAATGGGTCTTCGTGTCCAATATCTATGGATAAAACTTCCCTTATTCAGTTTAAGCCTTCCTCAAAGCAACTTAACATTAATGTAATTTTCCATATATTATTCTTCCAACTGAAATATAAAAAATATTATTAATTTATTTACTTCTTGTTGTTATAAGGCATAAGGCATAGCTGCTGAGACAGATTCATAAATGCACCGCGTCAATGGTATGATTTGACGACCTTAGTGGCGCATCGGGCGAACACCCAAATGCAACGCAGATGGTTGCGGGTTCGATTAACACCGTCAACAAATATTTGTGACGGTCTGTATGTATATTTACTAAAGAAAAGTACCCATATATAGTGTGTCCGGGATCAAACTAGCGATAATTTAAGGGAGTGTTCTATATCTCATTACAAACAAAAAAAACCGCCTTTAAAGGGGGGGCGCCCCCTCACCGAGGGGGTGAGGGGGCGCCCCCCCTTTATAGGAGATTTTTTGTTTGTAATGAGCTATAGAACACTCCCTTAAATTATCGCTAGTTCGATCCTGGACATCCTTATATCCTTTATTATATATCCGTTGTCTGGCTACCATAACACAAGTCTAGTTGCCCTGTAGGCATTGTTTTGACCTTGAAATATTATATGGAAATCAGAACGAGCGAATAGGTAGGTACATAGTAGGTACATACATAGGTTTATCCACAAAACTCAGAAAAGTAAGTAGGTAGGTAGGTAGTGATGTTACAGGAGGCTTAAAATAAGAGAATACTTAAATACCTACCTAACTAAACGTACCTAATCGTAGGTACCAACATATTCCCATATCGACTAAATATTAGGTACTTACCTATCTGGATTTAGTTATGTAAGTACTAACATCGAAATGATCTTCGCAACAATGTCTTATAGCCTGGGCAGAAGGTGAAGTTTTATCATCTCTTTTCGCAACGGCATACCATTTATGAAGTTTTGGGTCTCGGCACGTTAAAAAAGAGTTTTTCGTGCGTTTTAAAAGAAGTATTTGTACATTTTGGCTTTATACAATATTTATACATTAGTTAGAAAAGAGAATTAGATACAAATCGAACTCTAAATTTGTTTTAAAGACACAATTAAACAATGAAACACTCGCGCGCCTTATCGCTGCCAACGGCTAACTAGCGTGGACCGTCACTGTGACGTCACAGCCTACCGCGTCAGCCCGTCAGTGAACTTCGCTAGTAATTTGTTCATAACTTCGTCATTTTTTGTCGTAGAACAAAAATTTTTGCACTGTATGTTAAGGATTTCTTAGCTCTATAAATCTGCATTGTCAGTAAAAAAACGTTACTGATCCTCATTGGGAATCTGACAATATGTCAAGTTTATTCAATAGATAAAGTTTATCTGGTGATTGTGAATCAGGCCCTAGTGAAATAGATTCATCAAATAATTTCATCATCAATAAATTCATTAAACGATATTATTATAATCACATCATAGTTAATACAAAGTACAGTACAAGGTCTGTCTCGCCTTTGTTTCAGCCTTCATAACCAGAACTGTAACAAATTTAATTTAAGGTACGTTACTTAACCAGAACAAACGACGCAAAAGAGCGAGCTCGTTCCAAATGGAACTTATTTTCATTCAACATTATTAGATTTTGGCGTTGGAACTATTCGATTTAAATTTTTCAACGGCTCCCGCGCTCACTAAAATTATGGAGTTAGCAAACTAAGCGTGACAAAACTTTTTAGGTGGAATGTAGATAGTGAATATAAAACAGATGGATATAATTGAACTATTATAGCTGTACAAATTTTTCTTTCATGCGCGATTTCACCAAACCTCTCAATCATAACCTATTTATCTATTAGGGTTCTATACCATTTTAGTAAAAATGGAACCCTTATTGTGAGACTCTCTCCGTCCGTCCGACTGTCACACTTGATTTTTTTACAAACTATTCAAGTTATTGACCTGAAATTTGAAATAGTTCTAGATAATAGTAGTCTTACCTCACTGCATCGTAAAGAATTGAAAAATCGTTTTCATTTTTATCTAAAAAGTGAGAAAAACCAGGGAATATAAAATAACAATATTGAGTGGAGTATCATTAGGAAAGGGCGTTACTTGTATATTCTAAGACAGGTTCTTAATTATATTTCATACATTTTATTCTTCAGATATAATAAACACAATCAGGTAAGCTTTCATTGTACTGGCAATTTCACACTTTTATTTATTTTGTTTTTTAAAACTGACCACCCTGATGGACACGCGGTCCCACTCCCAGCCTACGTCCGTGCCAAGCTTCATTCTTTTATTGTGCGCGGCAATGAGCACTCGACTACAAAAACACGTCTCGTTTTTGTTAATTTAGGTTCAAAGTAAAAAAAAAAAATTAAGTGTTCAGTGTTAAAACTTGCTTAATTTTCTATACTGATAATGCTTAGACGCTAGTAAAATTTATTATTATAACAAAAATAAAATCAAATCAAATCATATAATTGTGCATTCATCTTCGTCAGACTCCGAGGAAACAGGGTAAGTGAAAATTAACCTTTTTTCCCAGATATCACATCAACTCAAATATCAATGCTGACAAAAGTGTGTCCAAAAATTGAAATCCTAAGGCATCTCTAAGCTAACTTGGAGGGTATCACATTGAGGTTATCACGAAAGTATAGCATGATGCGCGAAATAGTCCAGGCATCTCTAAGCTAGCTTGGAGGGTATCACGTTGAGGGTACCACGAAAGCATAGCATGATGCGTCAATGCTCCTGGAGGTTGACTGCGGGTCAACACGAAGGATTTTAAAAAACCTCAAAGGACTTTGCGGATACCAACGGGGGACGATGTCGGTGTGGCGCTGTTCTCGGCTTCACTACAAGTGGCTCCGCATGACCTCCCGGACTTTGATCCCGAATTGCTATCGGCGCTCAGTCACAAGAACTATATTAATGGTTAGTCCCGACAGTTGTAAAATTCTAGTCGACCTTCATTGCAAAGAATCAAATAGTTTATTTGATATACTTGCCTGGCTTATGAATAGCCAGTTAAATGTTATAGCCTTTTATCAGTGATAACTATTTCACGACTTAAAAACTAATTCCACGAGGGTACGCGTCGAACTTTTCTAACTACCTACAACAATAATGTTTAGATTTTGTGGTGGAAAATAATTTTACTTACTTTCGAAAATTAATGTTCAGATTGTGTAATGGGATGATAATTTAACTGTTAGCTCAAAACTCAATAAGTTAACAATATTATGTATAATGTACCATTAGTCTGAAAGTTTCATTGAAGTGAATTGTTAAATTCTTTCTGAAACTAATAAAAATCTTAAACCACAACGCGTCCTGAACTGAGAAGAAGCTTAAGTATTGACAAATGACATTTTGTTTCGACAAATGACAAGTAATTAAAGTTCACGAACGGGACCAGATGTTTTTTCGGAGAAATAGTTTCGGGCATTATACTAGTTTCAATGGTTACTGATCGTCAGGTGTTGTAAATAAAGAAACCAGCAGGGCGCGGCGAGCGACTTTGCTATCGACACCCACCGCTGGGACAGCGCAATCTCGTTTCTCGAGAAACTAGCTGGCCCCCTCTCGTTACGGCTCGGCCAGCAGGGGGGGGGGCGTGACACACTTGAGTATTGGCGATCAGCCGCGAGGAAGATGCGACGTGGCAGCGAGTCTCCAGCATCAGCCACAACAAGGACCAGGTTCATCGACCACGCTAGACATTAAGGTACCTATATGCCAGTTGTCTTCAACATTTTGAAGTTTATTGGTTACATATCACTGACAAGGAATCCGTCACGATCTATAACATGATCTAGAATTTCGGGAGTTATAATAAGTGAAGACTATTTTTTGACTTTCACTAGGTGTACAAATGTACGTACATTCAATAAAATATTTTAATGAATTGAACAAATTAAGGAACTAGCTCCAAAAAATTATTATTACATAATACCATTTTAAAAATCGTACACTAACACAGTGTACCGCCTTACACGTTCACAACAAAGAAAAAGCGACAAATGTCTTTGACAATCGACATTTCTTTTTTGGGTGAGATAATGTGGGAGTGAGTCACTACATGTTCGATTATAGTTAAGATGTGTCTAACCTCAAAATCTTACGTGGTAAAAGATACATTCTAAATTTAAAGGCGTTCAATGAATTTGTAGTTCAAAATCCTTTGAAATTGATAGTTCATAGAACAGCTTACAAGCGAATACCTAAAAAGGGTTTTATGCCTATGAACTGAAGAATCTTATTTTAAAGTACCGATTCATCCTTGGTAAAATACATAAAGAAGTTGTGACTCATCTCAGACACTTACCGCGGTTTTTTCATGAAGATTTGTTAGGTGTTAGAGTGTTAAAGTTATTTACTACCCTCAAAACATGCTCAGTTTCCTGGTTTTATTTTAATTTCTGACGATATGGCAGTATCGTTACCCAACCGCAAACTATGACGTGAATTATGTAACAATTCAAATTCTGTAAAGAATTTTATACGCTTAACTCGTTGTATCATCTAAGAGTTAAGCTTAATTCCGATTAAAAGTCCTAAAGTCCACTTCTCCAGCTATTAGGTATGGATGGGGTTACACAGAACGTCTGTAGAAACAAAAAATGTAGCCCGTAAGAAAAATTAGACTTTAGACGCAGCTGTTCGTCCATCATCGGTTATCCTATCAGATGGCCAGTGGTTACAAAACATTTTTTAAGTCATCTAACTCCCTTAAACCTAAAAGGTTGAACTAGTGATTCACACGATTTCCCGGTCTAGATGAAGAATAATTCTTTTCATTAGAGGGATTTTTGTTTTTGTAATAATTAACGTTAAGATGAATCGAAATACCTCTTTACAGAGTTGATGGCCATATTTTTCGATACATCTATTTTGATACACATGATTTACATCAGTTGCATAGAGGATATCAAATATCCTCATTTAAACGATTGGGTTAATTGTTTCTTATATGGAAATTAAAGATAATCAAAAGCTGACCAAGAGTTACATCCAGTTAATGGGATTAAGCTATCGCTGTAAAATTATATACTTTAAAGTTATTCAAAGAGTTCAATCCAGTTATTGAATTTATCGCTTCTTGCAATAATGGAAATGTAATCAATACGAACCCAGACGTCTTAGAAACAGACGCATTCTGAACATTTTGGAACACCAAGTTTACCTTTGCTCTTCTATACATTCTTCTAGAGGTAGAATGCTTAAAAATACTATTATAGACAATGCTTTAGACATACATCGTCTAAAGACCTTTACAACTTTGGATTTTCATCTTTTACATAAGGTGTCAAAAGACTTACTTCTTATAGTACATTTATTGATGATAAATAAATAAATATGGTCTTTCCCTAGAGAACCACAATTCATAGGAATTACTGGAGGAAGTTCTCTGAAGGCATTAAAAAAAAAAAAAAAAAAAAAAGGACATTTTGTTGGAATTTTTAATAATTTATATGTTTCAAAAATTTTGTGTTATTTACAAAGTTTTGTGGCAATACTGCTTTAATAACGACTGAGATCCGTACAATCCGTACATTATAAGTCAACCTCGTAATTTCCAACAGAACAATTTGTTAACAACGTAGCATATGGTACGATTACTTGTTATCATTCGGCATTGAGTTTAATTTCTGCTGATGATTTTGGGTCAAATAAAAAAAAAAATATATATATATTATATTGCAAAAATGAATAGATAAATTAACATCAAACACCACATAGTAGCACACAATATAGTATGCTAACACATTGCTCAATGGGCCTTAATAAGAGTTTATTCATTCCGTAACTTTGCTTTGCTGATCTTGTAACTTTTTTAGCTTTAGGCAGTAGACACAACACAGAATGAAAACATTAGCATTAGTTAAAGTTAGTATTATTGTTTTTATATAATTCAAGGAATTTATTGAGTTTACACAACGCCAGCTACTACTCAGGGCGAACCAGTTTTAATTATACCATAATTAAAACTGAAGAGAAAGTATAAAAATTTGCCATAGCTTTGAAAAACAAATCGATATGTCGTTTACAAAATCTTAGACCAAGATATATAATAGACAACCTCCTGATAATGTTGAAGCGACCTCATAAGGTCGCCTGCAGGCAGACCACCGTGAGAACGTTTCTGCCGAGGAATATAATCTCTCACGAGAGAGGTCTGCGTTTCAGTGCACTCAGCAACACGCAACACTTCCTCGGCGAGCACGTAGTTTGTTGTTTGACCTCATCAGAAAAGCAGTCTGCTGGTAACAACCATTACGGACGTTACCTAAGTTTTATAACCTCTTATTGAGCGATGATGCTTCTGTCGCAATAGCTCTTTTGCTCTCTAATCATTAATCATTATAATCTATCTAAATATAAATTAAACCTATTTATAATGTGACTGGTTTATTGATCCAGGAATTGAACGAAAAGATTGTGTTAATTAAATACTTCTGTGGTATAAAGAGGACCTATTTCCTATTATAATAGGAAACAATTTACTATCTGTTAATGTCCATAATTTAACAAAAATTTTCATCTCTAAACATCTACCTGATTGTGTTTATTATATCTGAAGAATAAAATGTATGAAATATAATTGATGATTAAACGAACTTACCTGTAAGTGAAGTTCTATCACAATTATGTGAATACATTTTATTCGAAGATATAAGGTCCCTCCCATACCCAAAACCCATGAGTATAATACGAAAATTTTGTTAAATATTCTCTAAAGAATGAAGCTTGGCACGGACGTAGGCTGGGAGTGGGACCGCGTGTCCATCAGGGTGGTCAGTTTTAAAAAACAAAATAAATAAAAGTGCGAAATTGCCAGTACAATGAAAGCTTACCTGATTGTGTTTATTATATCTTCGAATAAAATGTATTCACATAATTGTGATAGAACTTCACTTACAGGTAAGTTCGTTTAATCATCAAATATCGTATATTCTAAAACAGGGAAAATGTAATCAACTCTGTAAGTAACTAGTATATATATTTTTTTAAGTAATATATTAACATTAAATCTCTGAAAACAAAGTTAGGTTTGCGGTTCGCTATCAAAAGTACTTGTACTACTATAGTTTACTATAGTAACGAACAAAAGTGATCCTTTTAAAGTTTCACTTCTTTTGCAGTATCGAACCTTCGGTGGGCGAGTTTGGTTCGCACTTGGCCGGTTTTTTCTATTTACAGTTTACTCAGAAGTGCTGTAGTTAGGCAAACAGGCTGGATAAGTCAATAAAAGTCTAATAAAACTGTTAAGTATTGGTGCATTACTTATCTACTAGTTAAAATAATTACAATTTCTTCGTCGTCATTGGGTTTATTGAACTAAGAATGATAATATTGTACTGACCCGAAAGATTAGTTCCATGTATATTCAGTGAACCTTTTTCTTTTATCGGATACACTCGTATAAAACTATTTAAGCATTTGCAATCTCACTAACTTTAATTAATAAAAGAAAATATTTATGTATAAGAAAGCATTATTTCAAATAACGTATTATTGCAATGTTTTACGTACTTTACTGATAATTCATAATAATTCGGTGCTACAGCTATATTGCTCTACGTTCCATACCTAAGTGTGTTTGGTGACATTACGGTAAGTCAAAGATATTATTTAGTTGCCTCGCATGTGTGGGGAATGTGTGTAGGACTTCAGATAAACAATGGACCCGCTTGCTACTTGAATCAGGCCAGGTCCACTTATCACGTGATCGAGAAACTACAGGTAGGCGTCTCGACGTACTAATTTCAGACGGCCGCCACGCGCCGTATACTTTGCTCGCGTTAGTTCGGGACGTACGGTGTATTTCAGGCGCTGCGTGCGCCCGATGACGTGGAAGCCCTAATGCGATAAAGTTACGCGAAAGAAAGAGACCACGACTTTGCATTTGTTGCGTGTTCTTTCCGGAGACGTGGCCAGACGCTATTGCCAACTGAATTGCACTTTTTGTGTTAGCGCTAGAGTCGCAATTTTTTTTAATCATCTTGCCGAGTGAGCCTTCTGTACCGTTTGGTACTATTAGGTATTGTGTGCATGAATGGAGAACACGCACAAGTTGCGTAACGTGTTGCCAACTAGCAACACGTTGGTCAGACGATATTGCCAAACTCTTGGTAAAATCATGGACGGGAATAGCCCAACACCGCCAGAAATTGCTTGCTTATGAGGAGGCCTATGTCCAACAATGGAAGGCTCCTAAAGAACAATAAGAGCTGCCTCTACACTTTATAAGTATAGGCATCTATAGGTATAAGTAGTGCAAGCGTTTTTTTTGTTCCCATTACTGTACCAGGTGGCGACGTTATCGCTTTGACATGACAAAGTAGACTCGGAGTACCCACGCGATGTATTGCTAAATGAATGAATGAATTATAGGATTTATATTTTTAACTTACTTACATCTATTCCTTTTTAGGGTTCCGTACCAAAAGGGTAAAAACGTGACTCTATTATTAGGACTCCGCCGTCCGTCCGTCCCGTCTATGACACAGTGAGATACAGCCTGATATAAAACGGACAGACGGCGAAGTTTTAGCAATAAGGTCCGTTTTACCCTTTGTGTACGTAACCCTAAAACGGGGATGAAATGCCGTTTAGATATAATATATAACTGAAAGTAATCAGTAGCGATAGTTTGTATGAAATTTTAACTCTCATAAAAGTGGCAGTGCTCACGCGCGAGCGATCAAAGCGGCTAATCGCGCGGATAAAGGTCCGGCATCAATGCACCGCGGGTAATGAGGCGGTTTTGTTCCGCTGGAACATCTAGTTCACGCTCCGGGAGATAGGTTGGGAAGAACAACTATTTGCACTTAATTCTAGTGGACGTTATATTAAACTTTTATCTACTCCAGCATCGAAAACTTCGAATTTCGAATTTGACAGCTGGTCGTAGTCGCTGACAAACGGCTGTCTATATACTCGTATAGTGCTGGCTGTAAATTTAAGGAGTAATTCGATTCGTTTGTGCGATGCGAGTGAACTCGGAGTTCATTCAAAAACCTGTACTAACCTATCAACTCTGGTCTGCCAACACTGCGCTTTCCCATGTGAGGTCGCCTTTCCCACGTGGGGTCGCCTTTCCCATGTGGGGTCGCCTTTCCCATGTGGGGTCGCCTTTCCCATGTGGGGTCGCCTTTCCCATGTGGGGGCGCCTTTCCCATGTGGGGTCGCCTTTCCCATGTGGGGTCGCCTTTCCCATGTGGGGTCGCCATTCCAGCTCCTTCGATCCCCAAATTTCGTCAGTTCTATGAGCTATAATATGCCCCGCCCATTCCAACTTCAGCTTTGCGATCAATGGCTCGAATGTGCATACAATCCTATATTCTTTATTTAGTACCTATATGTATACCTAGGTATTTTATCGTCACCTCACAAAAGACCCACAAAAGGTAAGAAGGTAGATCTTCAAATACTTAAGGTAAAAAGGTAGATATCGGTAATCACCTACGAGCCCGGTAATAGGAAAAAGATAGTCCATAAATTGTTGCCCTTATCGTAAATTGGTTAAGTTAATGGCTTTCTAAGAGGGATGTACTCTGATGCATCGATGGCGCTATGATTTTTTAACGACTTCAAATAATCAGCCAATCGGTGAGTTGAACTCGCACACGAAAGGTACCGTACTCTATATAGCGTAGCAAGTTGATGATGCAGAAGCCAGAAGGAGAACTAACAGAAGGTCTACTGAACTAACGACCAAAACCGAGCAAAAAGTCACTTACCCCCTTAAATCTTCATTTTATTCTACCTTTTAGTATTTGTTGTTATAGCAGCAACGGAAATACATCATCTGTCAAAATTTCAAGTGTGTAATTATCACGGTTCCAGAGATACAGCCTGGAACCGTGATAATTACACACTGGTGACAGACGGACGGACAGGACGGACGGACGAATGGCGAAGTCTCAATGATGGGGCTCCCGTTTTTCACCATTTGGAAACGGAACCCAAAAAAAAGAGTGTGACAAATAGACAGACGGATAGACGACGGTCAACATTTACGGAACCCTAAAAATGTTCTGATTTTTTCAAATTTTCTTTTATGTATCGCTCTCAGTTGTTTGCTGCTTTAGGCAGAGATTTTTTTAATGCGAACTTTGGTCTGAATAAATGCCAACTCACGATGGTCGTGAAAATGTTACGTAGAGTCACATCGTTTCCCGAGTGTTGTACTTGTATCTTGGTTAAGCTAATGGGCACCTAAGAAGAGATACGGCGGTGGGACGCTGATATATCGATTGTCGCTTTAATTTCGTCTAAAGGATCCGCTCTCGCCGCAATCTCATACAAAATGTACGTAATTGTGTTGTGGTCTGTGGACTATCTATCGATGTAGAAGCGTGCAGGGGAAAACCGACACTTTTAACTTAATTGACACAATACCTCTACGGAAAATACAGACAATTTTATTATTCAATTTTGTTTAAGTTATTAATATTTAATATCTTTTTATTAGGTAGTGATTTTAGGAGTTACAGGAATAATAACATGTTTTACATCTAAGTATGGGAGACTACCTTAAATATATTATAATTTAAGGTATTTATTATTTATTTACCTTATATTTTTTATTTCAATTTAATTATTTTAAGTAAATATATAACAAAATATTTTGTGAACATTTTAAGGGTTTATTACCGTTATCAATATCAAGCAAAAACAAGCATTAAATATGTTTTATTAAATTTTTTAGTATTTGTTGTTATAGCAGCAACAGAAATACATCATCTTTGAAAATTTCAAGTCCGAAGCTATCATGGTTCAAGAGATACAGCCTGGTGATAGACGGACGGATAGCGAAGTATTTTTAATAGGGCCCCGATCCCGTTTTCACCTTTGGGTACGGAACCCTAAAATTGGTGAGGGTAGGAACCTATTGCGATAGAAAATTTCCCCTGTTAGAAAACCGACAGGTACCTACTTAAATATTATGATTTCTTTCTCTAAATACCTCGATCCGAAGCGCGTAACTGACCCAGATCTAACCCACATCTCGATTCAATGAGCTTACCGCTAAACTAGCTCCTCTACGCTATTATTCGATTATGACGCCTAGACGATTCAATTTTCTACATCACTACGAGAAGATTTTACAATTTTCACGTTAGTAGGTATCCTTAGACAAAGGCCGTACTTCTAGGATAAGTCTGGCGAGTGCACATCATATTTAATTTATATTATGTACTACTATAGTTAATACTGCTACTATACATATATGTATGTATATTTATATTAGCTGACCCGGCAAACGTTATTTTGCCATAAACATGTATTATATAACAATTAATTATTGAAACTTAAAAATATCTTGATATTAATTTACTTGATGTACCTAATTGACCTTCATAAGTGCTAACAAGTAGTGGCCTATATGAAATAAATGATTTGAATCTTGAATCTTGAATCTTAACAATATATTTTGTAATAATATAAAGGTAGTAACTACTTCAAGTCGATTTAAAACTAAGTTTACGAGGTTTCTACAATTTTGGTATTCTGTGGCAACGCGCAAAAATGAGTTGTACTTTATTAACAGTCGACGCACGTTTGTTGTTTTCGGTGTTAAGGCTTCAATTTTGAGCCAGCACTGATTAATTACCGTGAAGCCAACACAAAGACGCGCGAAAGAATTTTTCCAAAGTATATGCAAGCAGTAAAATAACAAGGGCCGTGAAATAAAAGACGGCCGGCTATAACTCAGCGTTTTCCCAGCAACATAATGAAAACGGCGCGAGCAATTAGCATATAAAAGAAAATCCGATAATAATGGATACGTTTCAGGAATATTAAACTGAGGCTCGCGAACAAATCGCACTCTCATTCATTAAACTTTATTTAAATTTCATTTAGACGTCGGAGCGTTGATGATCTTTTGAAATCGTATCCACTGTTTAAAAGGGTAAATAGTCGTATCAAACCCTCTTAAGTCAAAGTCAAAAAGTTAAAATATCTTTATTTCACATCGGCCTAACATACAGGCTCTTGCGAACGTCGGCATGACATTTCTTGCATAATAATGGTGATAACTACAAGTCGACTTAAAACTAAGTTTACGAGGGTTCCAAACGCGCCCTGCCGCTGAGAAGAAGCCCACAACAAACTCAGCCGGGTTTTTTTTTTATGTTATCACCATTTAACAAAATAAGTATAAATAAATAAAATAAAAATAGGCTAGCTCGTTGCTAGCCTATTTTTATTAGCCAACAGAGCAATCTACCACTTATCAGTCAATTCCAAGGGTTTGTTTCGCTAATATAGTCCTTAATATTGTAATATGCCTTTTGAATGAGTTTAGGCTTGACAAACCCTTTGAATTTATTAAGTGACATTTCAGATACATGATGTGGTAACTTATTATAAAATCTTATACAGTTTCATGCAAATGATTTGCTAATTTTAGATAATCTTGTGCTGTTTAACACGAGCTTATGCTTGTTCCTGAGATTAATGGTCACATTTCTTAGTAAACTTATTAATATTCTTATGTACATAAATTATATTTTCATAAATATATTGACCGTGTATCGTCAAAATATTAAATTCCTACTTAATATCCTACTGCTTGGCGGATTCTTCAATATCATTAAAAATATTTTTATAAACCAACATTTATATAGGTAAGTACGTCAATTTATCCGTCTTCTCAGGAAACCCTTCCATTTGATCCTCATTATGTGGGAGTGCCTACGTTAAAATTTGGTCCGCCATTTTGGTTGATCCTCCATGTTGGATTTAAAATGACGTCACGTAGCTAACCATGCTATGCCATCCAAACTAAACTTGTATCGAAATCTGCTTCTAAATTAAGCTGCAAGATTCCACCCGAACAAATATAGGTTTAAAATCAATAAAAGCTTATAAAAAGCCCTATCTGGAAAAATTGAACGTACTCGAGTCGTAGTATTTATCACTATTGCAGTATAGTTATGTCTTTGTATTTGTTTGTAGAAATCTATCTGCTGACTCTACACTATTACAACACAAAAACATCTTTAATGTCTTGTACAGTATAATATCATTTACAAGTATTTATCAATAACAACTGAGCTTCTTACTAAACAAAAGCAACAGTTTCAACTGACAAGATAATTGGTTTGTTGAACTTTCCGTTTGTTTGTAAGTATAAGACGGGTTGAAGGGAACTATTTCAGTTTAGCGTCACGCTCCACGGGATGTATACAGGGTGGTTATTGTTTATCCGCTCAATTATTCATGAAAATTTAATGACTTGCCAGAGCGATTGAGGATACCAAAGTTTTTGAATCTCAAGGAGTTAAGTTATTAATACCTACCTAGGTTACGACGCTACAGCCTTTGTTTACCATCTGAAATAAATTATATTGCTTAACTTTATCAGAATTAGTAAAAAACTGTATTTGCTGTATTAAATTTGAGCATTGATTTTTACATACAATCATAATTTTAATACTTTTCACGCTCATTTATTGATAACATAAATAACAAGTATTGTCGTTTTTTTTCATGTGACCTATATTACATTTTGTTCTGGTTCTGTGGAACAGTTTATCCTTCATTAGCGCTAAAAAACATTACATCTCCCAAAACTTAAGAGACGTATCGCAAACGTAGTTATAAAATATGATAGATTTAAAACATCCTGTATAATGACAGACTGTCTTAAACACACAAAATTACCCCTTTCGTGAAAATTATTTGTTTGGCATTTGGAGCGAGATTACTTAAGTTACCTCTTAGATACGAGTACCTCCTTAAATGTGAAATTGTTTTCATTGACAAAAAGTCTGAACTTGGCATATCTAATTAAATGTTCCATGGCAATATGACGCAAAGTTATCATGACGCTCTGAATGACCAAGAAAAGCAAGTGAAGTATTTACGAACCAGGCCAGGAGCATTTTATTACTACATGAACCCGAATAACATCGCAACATGATCGAAATATGCACGAATTACACATGATTTTGGTATTACGAATGTATGGAGACATCGTAGGTCATCGAATTCTTAAGTTTTGGTAAATAAACACGAAAATAAACCTACAAGAAAATTCCACAGTTCTGTTACCGTTGCAATAACATATTATGTGGAATTCCACAAAATTTTAACTTTTTAAATTATAATATCGGTAAGCAATTTATTTTGCTGGCTGATTCAGCGTGAACGTTTCCACTGTACCGAGGTGTTTACTTGGATGTATGTATTTTTTGTGAGCTCACGTAAACGTTGTTTGCGCAGGGAAATCATTGTTTGTCTACACGCCAGACTCTGTAGGGGTTTGAATATTTAATGCGACCCTTGCCTTCCGACGTGTTTCCCGTATTTAACTTCCTTGTAGGTCTGGTGGTTAGCAATAGCAACACGAAGTCCCGAATTTAATTCCCGGGTTGGACCATTCAGTCAAACTTTAGTCCAAACTTGGTCTAAACGAACAAATGGCCTAAGTAATTATGAAGAAGATGTAACTAACAAAGGACACAAAGCAAGCAAAGAACTTAGCAAGTAGTGGTTACCTTAAAATGGGTTTACATACCCTTAATTATTGTATTGTTAATAATTTTGTATGTATTTATTTTAAGAATCATGTAAACCTGCTGGTTAACCCAAATAAATAAAAAAACAAAGGCACGATACGATACGATATGATCACGTTAAACTAATAGTACCTATCGCAAGATACAGTAGATACCATAAAAGTCTTACAAAAAACCAGCAAGTTTTTAGAAGACTTTTATAGTACTGTATCTTGACACATTAGTTAAATACATTCTGTGGAGTCATCATTTGACTGATGATGCTCCAGTGGAACGATATGTACGCTGATCAAATGTTTGTAACATTCGATTGGTACTATTTTAGAGAAAATCGGATACTGCAAAGTACGTTCATATAATTTTCTGGAATTTAGCTTCTGATGTTTGAAATCTTTAAAAAAATATATAATCTTGGTGTATTTTAAGATCTTAAACTTTCATTTTAGTATCGTCGAAGTAAATTGCCAGGAAGTTGTTCGGAAAGGTTAATCGAGTATCGATTAACTGTGTAATAGGGGTAAATTTTTTACTTATAGAACCGCTTACACTATGATAGCATAAACATTTTATTAAACAAAAATAAAAAGTTATTCTTGTTTTGATTCACTGATAAATCATATAATATGGTTGAAAATTTGTTATAAAGAAATCTAAAATAAATACTGACAACATAGATTTATAATAAACTAGCTGATGCCAGCGACTTCGTCCACGTGGGATAAAAACTATTCTATCTTTTAAGTTGGACCAAATGATAGATATTTACGAAGTTTGAACTAAATCGGTTCAGTAGTTTAGGAGTCCATTTAGGACAAACATTGTGACACGAGATTTATATATATTAAAAAGGATAAGATAGGTCGTCGCTCGCGCTCCAACTAGATAGAGCCCTTCCTAACAACGACAGCTTCGTGAGTGTGGCAACTTTATTTTGTAGTGTGAGTGTGCGTGTAAAATTGTGTAGCAACGGCTCGGGTTTGCCAAAGTAGGCAAAGTATTTTTTGCCGCATTTTTGGAGTCGAGAGCGGACCTCTATGACTGAAAATATGATATTAATATGACTAAAAAATGCTTTTTAAAAATAGAAATCCGTTGACACGGGAAGTTTCTAGCAAGAGCTAGTCTTCCAGAAATTCATTTTAAAATGTCTAAGAATACTTTTTCACGTTTCAGCTACAAGTGTTTTTCTTAAAAAGTTGTGGACGCCGTCACAGACTGTGGTTTTACTGGATAGCTGCTATCCAAGCAACTCAAATAAAAATACATAGTTCGTTCTCAAAACAGTTTTTAATTGCATACAAGTTGGTTTAATTAAAACAAAATTAAATGTAATTTGAACCGCTCGCTCCAAATTTTCGGAAAGCTCGTCCCTCATTGTGAAACGCGGTGAATGGAAATTATTTGTGTTACGTTAATTGGATATTTGAATAACAAACCTTTTACTAAAAAAATCTATTTCAAAAAATATAAAATTGTATCTAACTATCATTCAACCCAAATTTATAAATCTCGATCATTATAAGACTCGCTGGCCTTCCCAGCAGTCAGCTTTTTGACTAAGGCTGAATACCAAAGCATATAAAATGCATAGGAGATTTCTCCGCCATAGACATTTCAATACACGAAGACGCGCCCTACTCTGTCAAAATCGCTTATGTTTCATTTGATTCGTATGGAGTTTTACAGAGTGGGTATGCGTCTTCGTGCATTGAAATGCCTATAAAAACCAGTAGATCCTTTTGGATCTCGTTGCTTACCAAGCGGGGCACGGGGAACAAGTTAAGGAGATCCGATCACAATATTGGTTGATTAGTTGACTGTTGTCTCTCTTGAACTTCATTGCACGAAGTATACAATGCACAGTTCCCCCACCGCACTAAAACCTTGCCAAGTTACGTGCCGGCATCATTCTGTACTCCAACGTAATTTGGCACTTTTAAACTCTTGCCACCCCTTTCCAACGTTGTGAGAAATATTATACCATTGATTGTTAATCATAGAATCTACACTACTTTCCTTGTTTGATGCATAATATCTACGTGGATACAAGTTAAACAAGCAATCTCAGTTTAAATATCTCTGGTTTTCTAAGCGCTCATTTTACTTAGAACGTAAAGTCCTGCCTGACCCAATTTAACTGGGAGGAAAGTAAAGAAAAATAATATTTTAGTGCCTATTCAAAAGATTTGTGCACTGTATAAATCTGGAGTGGCATTTGACCGATATTTTTTGCTACGGGCCCTTAACCTAAAAAACTTATTTTAAACCACCGCACCGAAAAACGAATGGAATGCACCACAATGTAGCTTTATTAACTTTATTTTATGATTGATTACTGCTTATTGTTACCGTTTATTTAATAACAATACGATTACAATTGGCGATTTCCTGAAGCAGAGGTATTTGAGTGCAGTTTTCCAGTTGAACTCTCAGCACATGTACTCGTAGTTTTAATCTGGAATAAATTAAATCACAGTTGGTTCGAATATTTTTTTGATGAGGTAGTTCAGATTGGGTACGCTTGCCTAGAAAATGCCAATTTACTTTAGATTATACTTGCCTGGGAACATGAAGGCTTGAAATGCACTCCCCACCTTAGCGGTTCGTAACAGAAGCGTGAAAGAAAAACTTTTCTTGCGACGAGTTTGTTGATGTAAACCAACTTTCAACATGCCACCACAACCACTATAACCACATATTGGTCCGGCTTCATCCATAGTAGAAAAGTAAAGAAGTCTCAATGTTGTGTATGTATGTACTTATGAGTACTGAAAAGATTGATAGTTTTTGATTCGTTGTGAGAAAAATTTAATTCTACGTAATTCAATGAGAACATTTCAGGAAAAAGTGTATAGAACTTCTATGATATGCATAATAATATGAAGGTAGGGATGTAAAAGTGGATTGCAAGTTTTTCGCGACATGCAAACACTCACATAAATTAAAGCAATTTTTCATTGAAAATTCAAAAATTAAAATTAAACCTACAATCTTTATAAATACGCTGCAATATCAACTAAAAAATTATTCCTTTTAACCATTCAGAGCTACATATGAAATCGAATCGAATAATTCAATTTTTCTTCGAAACTTCGAAAAATATTTTTCCATATCTGATATTAGGAAAAATTCTATCACACATATCTGAGTCAGGATATTCTAAAAATTTATTAATGTAGTAATTTAAATTAAAGAATAAGCACCAAATACATAGTATTATCCATAAATAAGGATTGCAAGTTTGCTTTCATAGCGATACAGCATTGTATATCGTTACAATATCATCTTTAAAGCAATAACATGAAACTTTACATGGACCTTGAATCTATAATATCAGTTTTAGTTAGCATTTGTTTCGGAAAGTACAGAAAGCCATCGATGTTTCTATTATAATTTGTAAACGATTATGATATCGATGAATATGTTCTTCTTACACAATCTATGGCAATCAGTAATAAGAAAACTACTCCAACTAACTAATACCAACGAATCTAATACTTTGTTGTATGCTAAGTTTTTCTGAAACTCTCAGTAAAAAATTACGAGGCCCTGACCCGACAAGTGTAGGTCGACCTTAAACGATTCCATTGTGCCCGGTGTTTGCTTTCATACCTTTTGCGGGGCGCTGGAGAAATTCTGTTTATTTATGGAAATTATTTGCCTTCCAAGCCCCACGCTTTCTCTGTAGATCTGCAGAATTTGAATGTTTAGTGCAAATTCTCTTTCCACATATCTGTTACTTTTTCTTGTTAGATAGAAATACAAATTGCAAATTGAGTATTAACATTCATATTACATCTATTTGACAAGATTTGATCGCAGTTCATTGATTTTAGCTTTCTGCACTTCTTCGCCAAATAACTGTGACAAATTACTTTTCCTTTCTTTATGATGGAAGTACCAAGTTCGTAACAAAATAAATAACATCATAGGTAGAATTATAGGGCAAGAATACTGCCCCCTGATTGGCTTAATTTGGCATTCAATTCCAGAGTGAATAGGCTTCTCCTCATCATCACTTTCCGTTAGTTCTGATAACTGCCTGTATTGAAAAAGTGGTCAATATCGCACTAAAACAAGCAAAAAAATTACGTTATGATATGGGAGCCCCCTATATTTAATTTATTCTATTTATTAGTATTTGTTGTTATAGTGGCATCAGAGATACATCATCTGCGACATTTTCAAGTCCTTCTACTATCACGGTTCAAGAGATACATTCTGGTGACAGCTAGACACTCGGACGGACAGCGAAGTCTTAGTAATATGGTCCCGTTTTTACCATTTGGGCACGGAACCCTAAAAAAAGCTTTGGCTCGATCCAAAAATCGAACCCAGAACAAGCTCTTAGAGTTCGTGATAACCACTACAAGTAAAGGCAGTACCTAATAACATTACTGCTGCAATTACTGAGATTAGCTGTAGTACTACTTAAACAAACTTATGTGAACTAGGTCATTAATTAGCTAAGCTAAGTGCCCACTTGCTGTACCGAGAGGATCTAATTTATTAATTAACACTAATGAAAAGTACGTTTTCACTTTATAATGAAAAGCGGTTACATTGTATGACATCTCGTAAGATATGCTCGTATACATAAAAGATCATTGAAAAAATATTATCCAGTTCAAAAAGTTAGCTTAATTCACTCTTTAAAGTTTTACGAAAAGACATCGGCACCTCTAGCCATATAATATTTTGCGATACGAATATAAGATAGAAATAGAACGAAATTCTGGATTGTTGCTATATGAACCCGAATAACACCACAACATGATCGAGGTTTGCACGAGTTACAAATGATTTTGGTATTACGTTTGTATGGGAGACGTCG
This sequence comes from Coenonympha glycerion, assembly GCA_963855885.1. Taxonomy (NCBI): domain Eukaryota; kingdom Metazoa; phylum Arthropoda; class Insecta; order Lepidoptera; family Nymphalidae; genus Coenonympha; species Coenonympha glycerion. Next base: position 3,230,167 of record OY979646.1, read on the forward strand.
TGGGTCAGTGGACTCTAATTATCTAACACTAGATTACACGATGTATAAATAATTGTACGTTTGTTTTCGGAAAAATAAAAGGCTTTTTCATTTATTTATTTTGATGAAAACTGCTGTGCTATTCTACAAAATGAAATAGCTGCCAGACAGCTGCCAACCCGAATATGGCATGCCAAATTGTACTCTATTACAACTGACAAATTCATAGATGCATAGATGTACGCTCGTCGCTGATTTGCAGAATAGCACGGCTGATCGCTAAATGATCGCTAAATTAGTCTCTATAAATTACTCCCTATACAATATCAATCTTGGATAGGACATAATATAGCGAGAGCTTCTGGATTTACGCATATTTTTGAACCAGCAATTACCAAGATTGTATGTTTGAGTGTTTGTTACTCAGTGATACCACAACTACGAGTACTGAACCAATTTAGCTGAAATGTGAAATGTAGACAGCTTACACCATGAATTTACGTAAGCATAATATACAGTATATACAATGCTATGTGTAAGTGTTTTAAAGAAAGCCAAAAATAGTGAAACATTAAAAGGGAAAAAACACATGAATGGCTCATTTATTTATATCAGAATAGTTTTAAAAGTATTTTTGATAAAAAAAATATTTATTACTTATAATACATATTATTATTTAAAAAAAAAATAGTTCTAGCAGTTAACCTAAAATGTCGTTACCTCGCTCTTAACCTCTCAAATTCATTCGGTTTACTATGTTGCGCGGAGAAATGTGGCTTTCAACCACATTTAGTACTATCTGTTAAAGCAAAAGGCAAAAATATTTTTCCGAGCTCCAAAAAGAAATCATCAAAACACAATTCGTTTGTGACTACAGAAGCGTAACAATAACACAAAACTTTTGTACGACTCTTGATGAACGGACGAAAATGTTTTCGCGCCCCAATTTATTAAAGTCCATCAATTATTTTGTGTCGTACAGCAACGCTTTCTTTCGCTTTAAGAGGGAGAGGTGATACGCGATTTTTCCTTCTTCCATTGTACTAGACCACTGGGGCAATAACGTTGTCGTGACTTTACAGAATTACTAAAGATTACATGTACTAGCTTTTGTCCGTATCACCAAACACGTTTGTGGATTCAGAAGCGTAACAATAAAAGAAAACTTATGTACGACTCTTGATGTACGAATCAAAATGTTTTTGCGCCCCAATTTATGAAAATTCATCAATTATTTTGTAATGGAGAGCTACGTTTAACTTCGTCTTAAGATGAAGATGTGACTGGTTATTTTTCCTCTTTCATCGCACTAGCCCACTGGGTCATATCAATTTACCCATGATTATACAAAATTAAAAAGTTTATATACCAGTATTTGTATGACTTCATATGCGTTCTCCTGTCTTTCACTTAATCAGTTTTCTTTTCATTTATTTAAAAGTAAAAATAAATATAGTCTATTGTTTCTTGTCTTATATAACTGGATGAAATTGCTACTTGTCTACTCCTAGCCGTATAGCTGGATGATTTGCGCAAACAAGTGACAAAGACTCCACAGTCCTCTGTAACTTGTATTTTAATTCCTTTTTCCTCATTTAAAATTGTTTTATCATTCCCGTAGAAGAGTTTCTTTTTAAAAACACTGGAATAATTATTATTATAGGTACAAGTACCTACTCGTTTTTCTCGTTTCAGCCTCGATTATTTTCATTTTGCTTACTACTTTCCAACCGACTTCAAAAAAGGAGGTTTTGCAATTCGACGCTACTTTACATGTTTGTAACCTCAAATCTTTCCACTGGGTGAATGATTTTAATAGTTCTTTTTTTATTGAAAAGCAAGATCAAAAGTAGTTTGATGAAAGTTGAAGTCAGATTTTTTTGTTAAATTTTTGTATTATATAATAATTCAGTTAGATAGATAGAATCGTTGTATGAAACAACAAAAAATATACTGAAGCCTTAAATACCTCTTTTTTCGTAAATTACGATTATTTTTGAAAATCGTGAGGTGTGACCTAGTGGAAGATGGCAAAATTTGCAAATTCAAGTTAATTCTGGCCCTTAATGTAAAGTTGTAATTAAAATACAGCCACATTCCGTCCTTGCTCCGTAATTAAAATTACGTCAACGGTAAGTCCGAAAACAATTAGTTACTCCCACGTTAGAAAATTGAAATGTTAATTACGTGACTTATTTACCATCGGTTATTATTATTATTAAACATTAACATTTTATAGTAGCGTAACTTTGTAAGGAATCAAATCAAGGAAATATCAAATATTCAATATTTACTAGAGATACTCTAATTGTTATTACTCTGTAACATCGTCAAATGGCAACGGTGGCTGCGCTCGAAACCGCAGCGGTTCTACAGTGTAATGTCACTTTACAGAGATAACATGATTTATTATTTTTTTGTATGAAATAAATTAATGCTGAATTTTGAAAAGTCGGTTAACAAAAGTTGTTATTTTGAATGTAAACAACTACAGGCCGAGGGCGATTTGGTATTTTTAAATGACCCTGTATATACCAAAGAGATCGCCTGGGCACTCCGCCCAGTAGGTGCCGCCCGCCCAGCCGTGCTATTCTGCAAAACAGCAACGAGCGTACATCTCTGCATCTATGAATTTGTCAGTTGTAATAGAGTACAATTTTGCATGCCATATTCGTGTTGGCAGCTGTCTGGCAGCTATTTCATTTTGTAGAATAGCACAGCAGAGGCGGATTAGCTGGAGAATGATAATGACGGATGATGACTGGATGAATTATTGTTTCAGATGAAATGGCGAGTGGCCGGCGGGATGGGCATACCGTTCGCCGCTGCGGTCTTCTGCATGCTGCCCCTCTTCACATCGTCCAATGGAGATATACGTGAGTATTTAGTGTACCTACCTACTGCTTATGAGGATCGTCTAGCTGTAAGTTTCTCTCTCAACCCCTTTTTATGTCCCACAGCTGGGCACGGGTCTTCTCTCAGATTGAGAGGGGTTTGGCCATAGCGGGTTGGCGGCTTCACACACCTTCGAGGACATTTTTGTGTGCTCGCAGGCATGCAGGTTTAACCGCTAAGCAAGTGATATTTAGTTTCCTAAAAACCCACATTTAACTCGGAAAAGTCATAGGTGCCCAGGATTCGAACCCGCGACCTCCTTATGACGAAATATGCTCGTACGTTTTAATTTTGTTTTTTCGCGGAGCCGCGGGCAACAGGTGGGCGGATATTTATAATATTATGCTTAGATATCACATTAATTTCCAGGGCATCACGGGACGTCGCGGGCGCGCGGCTGGCGAGGCAATGCGAACGCGCCCGCCGACGTCACGGCCAACAACTCGGTCAGCAACATAACAGCGCAGCTCGGCGGCACAGCCTACTTGCATTGCCTTGTTGGACACTTGAGCGAAAGAGGCGTAAGTACCTGTCAAGTGTTTGTACACAATAATGCAGTTACAGCAAAGGATTAAGTCAGCACAATAAGAGGTTAGCTCGGCGGCACTGCGTACTTGCATTGCCTTGTTGGACACTTGAGCGAAAGAGGCGTAAGTACCTCTCAAGTGTTTGTACACAATAATGCAGTTACAGCAAAGGATTAAGTCAGCACAATAAGAGGTTAGCTCGCCGGCACTGCGTACTTGCATTGCCTTGTTGGACACTTGAGCGAAAGAGGCGTAAGTACCTGTCAAGTGTTTGTACACAATAATGCAGTTACAGCAAAGGATTTAGTCAGCAAAATAAGAGTTCAGCTCGGCGGCACTGCGTACTTGCATTGCCTTGTTGGACACTTGAGCGAAAGAGGCGTAAGTACCTGTCAAGTGTTTGTACACAATAATGCAGTTACAGCAAAGGATTAAGTCAGCACAATAAGAGGTTAGCTCGGCGGCACTGCGTACTTGCATTGCCTTGTTGGACACTTGAGCGAAAGAGGCGTAAGTACCTGTCAAGTGTTTGTACACAATAATGCAGTTACAGCAAAGGATTAAGTCAGCACAATAAGAGGTTAGCTCGGCGGCACTGCGTACTTGCATTGCCTTGTTGGACACTTGAGCGAAAGAGGCGTAAGTACCTGTCAAGTGTTTGTACACAATAATGCAGTTACAGGCTACAGCAAAGGATTTAATCAGCAAAATAAGAGTTTAGCTCGGCGGCACTGCGTACATGCATTGCCTTGTTGGACACTTGAGCGAATACAATCTTGTCGGATACTTGGGCAAAAGAGACGTTAGTACTACAAATCTATGTAACTAGGTAAGTTACAATCAGCCATTACAGGACTTTGGTAAGGCATTTTTGTATTGATACCAAAAAGGCGTATATAAATACTTGGAGTAAAATGAAGTCGGTTAATAAGCAAAACAGATCCACCTAAACTGATCATCCTTGCAGCATTGACACCGACGTGATATGAGTAAAATCTGAGGAGAATATTTTCAGAGATAGAGAATATTTAGAGAGGAATAGAGTTCCCTTTCATCTTCCAAAGACGACTGCAAATTAAGTACTTCCTATCAGTAAGGTTAACTTTAAGTAACCACGATATACGATACAAGTTCGGAAAGTATATCATGTTGCACGGGTCCCGATTTCTTGACCCAAGCTGAAATCTTGATAATAGAGTGCAAATGACAAATGAGTGTATTGAACGACGTTTTAGAAGGAACTTTGAAATATTGCAAAAAAAAAAAAAACAACGGAAAAATAAATCATCGAAGATAAAAGTAGCTATAAATAAATTAACTATACCGTATAAAGTATTTTCATTCAACAACTTTCTACAAATCACTTTGTGATACATGTTTATTACAAGTGCGGAAAGGCTGTTCTTGCAAAGAGTTCCGACAAATGTCTACCCGAGCCGAGGCGCAGCCGAAAGCGAGGGTTGACAGTCGGAACAAGTTGCAATGACAGTTCCGCACGTGTACTGAACGATTATTTTTAATACAGTTGCGAAAAAATGAAGCAATTTAATAAAATAATAAAAACACAATAAACTCAACTAACTTAACATTTTCTGAAAAACTATTTGCATTTTTCTCTTCTCTCCACGCAATAAATTCGTCATACGTAGATATGTAGCGACTTTTTGCCTTTTCCGGTAAAATGTTCTCCGAAGCATTTTGTGCAACAAACAACTAAACTCGCAAAGAAAATTTCTGAAAAATGGCGCAAACCGTAGAATATAAGCAGTTTTTTTTTCCTTCACCCATTCTGGTGATTTAAAAAAATAGATAAAAAAAAATTTGGTCATAGACTAAATAATATTCTGGTATGCAAAGGGAACTATGCCCATACAGCCAAGTCTTCAGTAGAATTTTTTTTATTGATATGAAATGAAAATGAAATTTAATGAGATGAAAAGAAACCTAACCAAACTCATTCAATCAAATCTGATATTGAAACAAATTAGTAGCTTCTTTTTAGAAATATACGTATTTGCATGAATCATAAAAACTTCTATGAATTTTTTTAGTAAAAACTTCATGGTTGGTTTTTCTTTTTAATAGACATTATTTTGACAGTTGGGAAAGATAACGCACGAGTTCGGGAAAGGTAAAAAAAAAGCACGAGTATGTAATAGCCCACATCCCGAACGCTATACGTCCCTGCAATACGCCACTTTTTGAGCAACTGTATTAAAAAATCTTTTTCATGTATTTGGATGTTATATGCAGGCGAATAACACAAAAGCACTTATGCAGGAAAAAGTATCTTTCCTTACGCTAAACACACAAGAAAAACTCTCGCTTATGAGGGTACGCCTATCTTATTACTTCATTAAAAACGAAATCGCTTACGGCACCGAAAAACTTTTTCTGGAGCAGCAAAAGTGTTCCAAACTAAAACGTGTAAAGTTTGGCAATATATACTGAAAAAGTTGTATCCGAATGACTTAAAGTCTATTCAATCTCGAGCGATACCAGACGTAAACAAACCGACTGCCAGGTCATTCGCTTAAGCAGGGTTGCGCAACCTTTTTAACGTATACTAATTTTTCAAATTTAAAATAAATTTATGTTTTGACAATAATATCGTATTGTTTGAATTTTTTTAATGATATCTTGAAACTAGATTTAACATAAGTGAAAGTTTCGTGTTACGCGCCACTTCAGTGCCTCACTAGAAGCACGCTGAGTGGCACGTCAGGTCATGCAGCGCCACGCCACCCACGCGAATGGACGCTATTCTATACAATCGCTTCGAATGTTGAGACAAGTGACACGTCAATATCACGCGTCAATTAAAATATTTATTCTAGGTTTATGATTAGGGAAACAAAATAAAATATAAAATATTATCCAAATGTTTACGATAACCCCCATGACATGCTTTGACCTTGAAAGCGAAAGTCGTGAGCGGTGCGGCAGATAGCAAACAAACAAGATAGAAAGAGATAGTCATATTTTGTTTGTTCCGTCGTCGCTACTACTAAATGATCGGCTTTTGTTTACGTCTGGTCTCGCGTTTCGTTGAAAAGACTATAGTCCTAATCGCAATAAACTAAGAAAATCCTTTCACAAAACTTCAAAATAAATGTCTAATTGCGAAACTTTGTCGGTCATAATCTTTGCTGTCGCATTGCAGGTTGTAGGAGTCACAATAGTCTTTGTTAAAGGAAACGTATGCTATACTGTGTTTGATATTACCTGAGGTGCCCATGAATTTCTTTATAGAGTTATAGTGGCAAGACTCTTCTTGCGGAGTCCATTCGACACGTCCTTTAGCCATATAAGTTTGGGATTTTGCGATAAATCTAAAAACATAGATATGGAACATGGATACACAAATGGAACGAAATATGTATGAAAAATATCAATTAAAATTGATCTTGAAATTGGTCACGTAACCCTGTGCATTTATTTACATTGCCACAACCCTAAAAGGAGTACTATTGTTAAACAGTCATTGCCAGTGGGTTAATGAATTGAGCAACAGACCGCCTGTTGTGATGTCTGTCGCACTTACGTAATTTACAGCACATTTGCCGGAAAAACAGTCAGCGTGCTATTTCCCGATTTTATGGCCTCGTTGTCAGCGAATGTTTTGCTACAGTCTATACTATGTGCAGAAGGCTAATGAAAATGATACAATGAGCTTATTATATCCCACCTTATGGCGGTGGTCTGTAACAGACGCGTTAGGTCGCGTCCGATGTGACGCTGTACGCGGCCTATGAATGCTTACTATGGAAATGTACTAGTGTGGTCTCTTCGTTCGTGTGCAGCGTCAGGCGTATCAGAGAGACCACACTAGTACATTGTCATAGTAAGCATTCGTTAGGCCGCGTTTAGCGTCAAATCGGACTCGATCTAACGCGTCCGCTACAGACCACCGGATAACAAAATATGCGAGAAATGTCCTAGTACTGTACAATTTCGTGGTCCCAGTACCGAAGCAGCGTGGAACTAATTTTGTCCCGTTTATTTCGCAGCAAGTGTCGTGGATTAGGAAGCGGGATTGGCACATCCTGAGCTCGGGGAAGTTCACTTACACGAACGACGAAAGATTTCAGGTGAGCTGTTTACTTAATTGTATGTTTAATTAAAATAAATAGTGGTCAATATACTACTATCATGCACTGGGCGGGATTTTAACGCGCATCCCCCAGCTAGCATGGCTGGGTGCTCTACGAATCGAGCTACAAGAATACGAGTACATAATATTAGTATCCGCATAGACTAACCGTCTAATAAATACACTTTCCATGCCGGTGGAATGTTTATACTCTGTTTTGTCCTCCTCTGTGATCAATAAATTGAGATTCATATGGATTCATAAGGAAAAGACAAAATAGAGTATAACTTTTCTACCTTTATTTGTAAATGGATTAGTGTATGAAGCATAAATATTTATAAGTAACCCCCAGGAGCTTTAGAGGCTCTAGCTGCTAGTCTAAATGATTAAAACGACAAGCAAACAAACTGAGAGATTTTTGTTCTTTTTATTACACGGAACCCTTATAAGATCACTTTGTTGTCCGTCTGTCTGTCTGTGTCTCACGACCCTTTGTTTAACCCTGTATAGCTATGGGCACTGAGTGTCGTATAGATTTAGAATGCTAGTTGAGATAAGCTCAGACACTTGGTTAACGAATATCAAGTCCTTGCCGACAAGAGAATCTTGGTATAATTAATAATATCGACCGGACCGAATCCAATCTGCAAACTCGCAGGACGTGATCCATTCCCATTTCCTAACAACGATGGTCCGCACTGTTCCAGTTACTTAATTGCTTTCGATTGTTTTTGTTACACCTTCCATAAGTTGATATGGACTCAATATTGGACATGCCTCTCCTCTCAGAATGAGGGATTGGACAATCATGCTAGCTGAGTGCTGATTGGTAGATATGTGTATATCTACCAATCAGCACTCAACTAGCATGATTACCATAAGAACTTTTGAGAGAGTTATATAAAAATCTAAAACTTCGACGACCTCTCTGACGCAGAGGAGCGTATTCGGATTTGAGTGGGCCACTGATCTCTATTCTAAAGATTACGAGTCCGCTTACCCACGATGTCTCCTATACATTCGTTATACCGAAATCATTTGTAATTCGTGCAAATTTCGATCATGTTGTGGTGTTATTCGGGTTCATATAGTAATAATCTATGCTCCTGGCCATATCTGGTTCCATAAATCCATAGACACTCTCGCCAGGTTACACAAAAATCAGTGCCATAACGAAAATCAAGTGTCTTCATTTTAACGTTTACAGTCAGCGATCCATAGAAAAGAGTTCAGTTGAGTGGGCGGTCGCGGGTTGGAAGTAAAAAGTGGGCAGTTCGATTTACTGACGACCACAGTCTTACTAACAAACTGGATCACCGTAGAGACACGTTAGCTGTCTGTGTGTGTTCTATCGGCTGTTCAATGGAGAGTGCTCCAGTTCCTTGGAGTTTGAGGGAATTCCACCTTCCACTTTTTCTGAGTAGGTATACGCTATGTGGAAGAAATGCGTTCCATCCATACTACCTTGATGGCAGACAATCCTCGACCACCCGGTTTGCCAGATCCTTTCGGCGCACATGCAAATTATGGAACCAGTTTCCAGCAGGAGTGTTTCCTTCTTTGAGGTTATTCAAGGGGCGGATAAACAGACTCCCTAAGAGCCGGTAACGCATATTCGGTGGATTGTTTAAGGGCGATGGGTACCATCTGGGCGCGAAAATTCAAATTTTATTTAGTTTTTCGCTTATAGTGGGCTAATTATACATCGAAGGCTAATGGCAATGAGTTTTGCGGGCACAACATTTATGCCTCTACACGTTTTTAATAAAAACTCTGCTCAACAATACTCATTTACTTCATATTGGTTCCCGATAGCTCGAAATCTGGGAAACTGCAAAAAAATATATTTCGGGAACCAATATGAGATGAGTGGGAACTTTCGAGCAAATTTTTTATTAAAAACATGTAGATGCATTAAAAGTAGGCCCGCAAAATTCATTGCCATAAATCTAAAATGTGTAGTTAGTGTAATATTTGCGAAAAACTAAATAAAATTTGAATTTCGCGGGCTGGTAGGGCCGCAACACCTTAACATCAGGTGACCCGCCTGCTAGTTTGCTTGCGTTCATTTAAAAAAACCACAGACCACAGACACAAGAGTATCAAAAAAAGCTAATACTTACTGAAATAATCGTTCAAAAGCAGACAAAAGGAGAATGTGCAAAAACCTGGTAGTCTTGGTAACTTGTTAAAAAGTCATCCCGTTTAAGATGCAGCCTTTATGTGTCCATTATGTGATCAGTTAGCGTCAAAATAGCGATAGTTCGCATATTTTTTTTTTAATTTAGTTCCATTTCTATACCACGCGTACTATCGCTATTTACCACTTGGCTCAGGGCGCAGACTTAAAAATATATACAGGCCTAGAGATTACATAAATCGCACACCATCTGAACACTAGTTTAGTTGCATTAGTTTAGTCAGCATTATCGATTCGAGTTGTCATTATTTAACTCGATAGTCACCTAAAATGCGTCGAGGCAACGGTTCACATTTTCATTAAAGCCCCGGCGTTAATTTCGCGGTTTTCGATTCGTGCCCATTCTCGTTTTAGTGCTGAAGTGTCTAATTTCCTGTTCTGCTAATGAATATTGCTTTATTGTATTCCGAACCTAATTATTAATTTATTTAACTATGCACGTGCATTTGTGGGTTATCTGACACTTGTCCCACGTCAATTATAACTTCAAGTCTATTGACGCAATCGTAATAATTCATGGTGCCAATGGTATGCTATGAATGCCATGGTTATGCTTGTACTCGTATAGCAGTAAGGCCGCCTTTGCTTATAATACAGGCAGCCAATTTTTGGTTACAGAAATCAAAAGTAACCATAAAATAGTCTTTTTAGAGTTGCTGATTTTGTCTCAACAAATCCTTAGCTCTATGTGCCTACTGGCAAAAGTCCCTTTCGACCCCCGTCTGAGAATGTGGCTTTCTTTAATTCTTGTTATTTCTATAATGTTTGCTTTTAAGGTGTTTCTTGATCAAAAAGCCAACCTCTCTATGGTCTGTTCTTAGTTGTACAGTGTATGAAGCCGTTTCATTCACACGTGTTCTGTATTTGTAGTCTCAGTCCTCTTTTGCCTCGTGTTTTCTTTACATCTGTAATTACAGTACTAAGATGCCTGAAACATTTTAGTACTGTAATTTTATTGCTAATACTTAGCAGTTCTTATAAAGTCTTCTTTTAGTGTGCGTGTAGATCGTGTATAGTACTCTGAGTATATATTTATAGTACATTGCGTTTATCGTGACTGGAGATGCTTTTAAAGATAGTGTGATTAAAAATATTATCGTTCTTAAATAAGTTCGAAGGTTTTGGTATTCAGGCTCATTCGTAGATACCTTAAGTTCTAATTTTATTTGTTTGTTTTTTAAAGTGGTATAAGCCTAAAAATAAATAAATAACAGGAATATACTATTAGGTACATCTGATGATACAATGTAGGTCTAACAATATGATTAGTTGTTATTTCACCATCCGTAAGATCCAAACAATAAAACGAGTAACAATGCCGTATCTTTAACGAGACATCACAGAGGCTGATGTATGGTTAACAAGCGGGGATCTTGATACGTATGAATCAGGTCCAATCAATCTTAACGGACAAATTACTTGCGATAGCCGTCTGTACGTACCGCTATACGTTGATTACTATAAACGGAATCTTAACCTTAGAGCCCTCTTGCCGACATTTTCTTCATACAAACATAGAAGTGTGATTACTACATTATTTGACGTGGTAGGTTCAAAATAAAGTATAATATCGATTTATTTCATCATTATCTAAGTTGAAAGATATTTAAAAAATTTTAAAATATTTTGATTTTAAAGTTACGAGCCTCGAAAGATTCACATTTTGACACTAAATATATTATTGCAACTTTGAGCGTAAATACATAAGGATAGAATTACAAAAACTCTAATGAAAAATATCATTCAACATAGTTTATATACTCAATACTAATTTTTTTTATCATTGTGAGTTTTTTCTTTATTTATTTACGAGTAATATATATACCTAGTTTAAATATATTTACTTTGCAACCATTCATTGAGTAGTTTTTTCTGAAAATCACTTTAGCCAAACGACTGTTCAACGCGTTCGCGAGCATGATTTAAGCAATGTTTGGGAAAACTTTCTATTGAAAGACCTTTTGCAATCGTGTTTTTTTCGCTAGACAATTTAGATTATAGACCCAAAATACGTTTACAAAAATAATTATTTTACATTCTTTATAGTTTTAAATCTTCACAAAAAATCGCAAAGTGTGCCTTCCACACTCTGATACTAATTATTACGCAACGCAAAAAGCGGATCCGAATCGGTGTTAACTCAAAAAGTGCCACGTTGAATGGCAATGCAATGCTTATCCTCTGACCTAAAAATAGGCCAGCCCTCTGGTCGCGTGAGTGCTGGCCTAATAATAAAAATATTTTTAATTAAGTCATTGCTTTCTGGTTATAGGTGCTACACGGCGAGGGCTCAGAAGATTGGACTCTACAAATCAAATTCGTGCAGAAAAGGGACAACGGCACTTACGAATGTCAGGTATGCTTATCAAAACTTACCTTTATGTTTTTCGATCTCACCTTTCTTTGACTTGACGATGTTGGTTGAGTGGTTAGCGTGCCGGTTTTCAAGGCGCTGCCATCTCTGAGGTCCCGGGTTCGATCCCCGGTCGGGGCAATGTAGAAAAATAAGTTTTCTACATTTTCTCGGGTCTGGGTGTTGTGGTACCTTCGTTATTTCTGATTTCCTTAACACAAGTGCATAAGCTACTTACTAAGGGGTCCGAGCAATGTATGTGATGTTGTCCACTATATATTTATATTTATTTATTTTCATTTACTTCTTACATAAAAAAATAATTTTTACCATGGCGTCAACCACGTAAACCACATAATAATTTACACACATATTGAGTAGACAAATTATATATTGATAAAAAAAGAATGTTTAAAACATTGTTATAAAACATTGTTATAAATCTTTGTAATAATGTATTGTAGTATACGGATTGCCACGAGTAAATAAATTCTTAGAAAAACGTATTCATCACTATAAGTAATTGCAAACAAATTCTATATAAGTACACTGATCGACCGATTCCTGTGTTAACATTGTTCCAACCAATCAGTGGGCAGAATTTATTTACGATAGCGATGAATTCCTTTTTAACACAATCGCCTAGCTGGTCTATGATTCTTATTTGAATCATTTGAGAAATAAAAAAAATATTTCTACAATTATTATAACAGAGTATATACCTAAAGATTAATATATTGTCTCAATAAGTACAATAATAAGGACCGATTTTTCAATCGTCAGATAAATGTTTACTGGGGAATAAAATAATATGACGTTTTGACAGATTTTGTAAAGCATATACGTTTCAAAATTTATTCCTCAGATAGTTTATCTGGCGATTAAAAAATCGGCCCTTAAGCAATTAAATAGAATTAAATAAAATTTGTTACGGATGTGAGTTTTATTAGGATCAAAAAATAAGAAGGTACTACTTAAAAATACCTTAAATCATAGACAGGCTATTATTTTGTGTAACGATTAATTTATTTAACTTAACGTCAGACGAGTGTTTCTACTTACCTAATCATATATTAATAAGCAAATGAATTCCTTGAAAATGGTCGCTAAAAAGGGGTTTTTACATTCATGCAATTTAAATTGCAAATGTAAAAGTGCTCTCGGGAGCGGCGCTATTTGAGATAAAACTATTTTAAATACAACTTACATTGGTCTTTAGAAGACATTTTAATATAAATTAAGGTTTCGTAAAATAAATACAACGTTTTAATTAAAATACATTTTAACTGTTTATTGTTAATGAAATAATTATTTTATCATTTATTTCTGCTTCTGCTTTGACTTTTACTTTTCGATCGGGTTCCGTGCCCAAAGGTTAAAACTCCGCCGACCGTCTGTCCGTCCGTCCGTCTGTCACCAGGCGGTATCTCTTGAACCTTGATAGACAGTTGAAATTTTCACACCTGATCTATTTCTGTTACCGCTATAACAAAAAATACAAAAAAGACGTGTGGCCCTCGGAGACTGCCGCGATAAAGCTATTGCATAGCACTTTTTATCAACTTCTACCCCCCACTCATTGGGGGGTGTTAGGTTATTTTCGTTACGGAATTTCTGGATTCGGTCTCCACGCTCAAGTCCCACGATAGAAGCTATGCAATAGCTTAAAAAAATTAGGGGATCTCCCATACAACAACCGTGATTTTTTTGATCGTTTTGTACCACTTGACCGATTTTATATCTATCCAATACACATTGCTGGAAAGATTAGATTGAATATACTTAGCTAGAAGAAAAAAAATATCTACCAAATGACGATATGCACTTTAAATTTTTTGATAAACGTTTGTTTAGTAGTTCATTATTCATGAGAGAATTTTTAATTAGGTTCAAACATGCACATTTCATGATAACAAGCGACTGGTATAAACGTTGAACATGCTAGTACTAGTACTAGTACCGTACCGTAAACCTAATTACAATTTCGGAATTAAAAGAATAATAACTGAATAAAAATCCCCTTAGGATTCAAAACATGCACTTAAATGAAATTGATACTTTACTTAATGACAAAGGGACTATTCTTTCAGGAACATTCAATATTTTAAGTTAGTGCAATAAATAAATAAATATTCCAAAAATTGGTCCAAGCGTCTGGTGATCCAAGAGCTAAGTTTAGCCATGCTAAGAGGTAATAGCGCTAGCGTCTTGGGCACTATGCCCATAAATGATCAGTTGGACGGTAAATTTATTTTGTAAATATTAAGATTAATAAATAAATAATTATTTATTGCCCATTATGCCCCCCTGAATTTATTAATGCCGTGCTTATGATTCTAGTGCCCACTACCTTTTCAAACCTTTATGCCTACTCTCAAGCAATTTTGCTATAGCAAAGTCTATTTAGACCTATAGGTTGTTATAAGAAATGGTTATTTTCAAAATCTCGCGTGAACCGTACTTTTTTCCGGGATAAAAGTAGCCTAAGTGTAAAACAAGGTCCCTACATTCTAAGCTCTCTACATTCCCTCCCAAATGGGTGCAGCTGGCAGCACTTGTGATTCAATATATAAACATCCAAACATACAAACTCACGTTTGTATACTCACTCAGTCTTGTCGTATTTGAGGACAACATTCTCGCAAAATATGTCGACTTTTTTCCAGAAACAAAATTCACGCGATGTCTTAGGAAAATCCATTGAAATATCTTCTGTTTCTTTCAAACGATAATTTATAAAACAAAATACTCGTATATTCAGCATTATATGAAACTACGAATAGTAACACAATATGGCAGAAAATGCTTTAATAAAACGAGGTCGATTTTTAATAAACTCCTCGGAAACCATTGCAATATCCTTGTTACGTAAAGGAATTTTCGTGTAAAACATTTTCGATCGAGGCGCCAATAAAAACCGACAAACAATATGGTCCCAGTCGTAGCCGGAACAGTTGAAACCAACGAGTACTCTTCTAACAGAAGTGGAAAATATGAACCTCTAAACCAAAAAAGTCACAAATCCAAACGCAGCGGTCATATTCGTCAAGTAAAACTATTTGCTGAGCTTACTTCAGAGACCGATTCCCCTTTAAGCTTTACCGATTTTTGCAAGTATAATTAGAATTGCATACCTTTCTTTTAAGAAGATATACTGAGATTCTTCTTATTCTTCTCACTCTTACGTACACGTACGCGTTGCGGAAGAATAGTAGTAAGAACACAAAAACGACGTTTTACCTAATTACTAAAAACTATGCCAGTTATCAAAAATCCCTTTCTTAATTTTGATATTATAATTAATTATTTATTAAAGACACATTAAAATGAAAATTACAATAACATCTTTTGTAGTTTTCGAAAAATTAGAAAAATTTAGATTTTTTAGCAACTTTTGGGAGAACTTTCTATTGAGAAACATTTATCCATTTGTAAAACTAATAACTAACTAACTTAAATATGTAACTTTGAGACTAAAGATCCAAAATATATGACGTTTAAATCTTCATAGTTTTTAAACTGCAGGTCACTAAAAATCGATAAAATAGCCGTCTACGCCGTTAAGTACTTAATGGTTTAAGTGGGTGACAATATCCTCACACAGGTTGCCAATTTTGCGGAGCGTGTTCCGTCCGACCTCATTTATATAGATACCCGCAATTGGACATCGTTATTTTGGTGTTTAAATTTAACTTTGTTTACCAGAACCTTGTCTGAGTTCCTTCGATAAATAAAATAGATTGAGTTAATGCAATTATATTTTGCTTGGAATTTGATTACTTTTAATGAATATTAAATTATTAACCCCTGCCGTGCTATTCTGCAAAAATACTTAAAGCAGCGACGAGCGCACATCTATGCATCTATGAATTTGTCAGTTGTAATAGAGTACAATTTTGCATATCATCTTTGGCTTGGCAGCTGTCTGGTAGCTGTTTCAGAGATGGACATTTTGTAGAATAGCACTGCAGGAATCCTTTTAAAATATTTGTCAATAGGAATTTTGAGCTAAGTTTCTACTATATCTTACTTCATTCGTGTCGTCCAAATGGCAAACCTGAGCCGTCGCTACAAAAATTTTTCACGCACACTATAGCATCCGCGCACCATACCAATTTCAAATTGACACACTCACACTACAAAACAAAGTTGCCCCACTCACGGAGCTGTTGTTGTTTGGTAAGGGCTCTATCTAGTCGGAGCGCGAGCGACGATAAATATATCATATAATAAAAAATAAATAGATAATATATGTCATGTATGAATTTCGAAATGATTTTCCGGCCTAGGGAATAAAATCGTACTTTTCGGTCACATTTTGAAAATTAAAATTCGCTTAGATGGTAGGTCCATGCTCTTTTCCGAGCGGTTGACATACAAAATATAAACCTTTCAGATACTCACTTTGTAAAGAATAACAGTTACATAACCCACGGTGATCAAATATTATTGTAACGTAACGTGTGAAATTCAAGATGGCGGACCGTTACAGAACGTTTCGGGACGTTTCGTTCCATTTGTGTTGTTTATTGTTTCCATTTGCATATTTTCATTGTTCGCAAAATAGAGCGCATTTTCGGTAAAGTGTTGGTAATTAGTTTAAATTGAGACAATGTAGGGGAAATTAATACGCACTTTGCAAATTCAAATTCATGTTTTCAAATTTTAATTTACTTACAATAAAATTAAAAGAAAATTCTAAAATTTACAAAGAGCACATTCGGTAGCTGTTTTTATAGCCATAAATATAGACGCTTTTCAACTTACGACTTAGGAAAACAACAACTCCGAGTCTAATAAATATAAATAAATAAATATATAGAGGACAACAACACATACATTGCTTCGATCCCATAGTAAGTAGCTTATGCACTTGTGTTATGGAAATCAGAAACAACGAAGGTACCACAACACCCAGACCATAGACAATGTAGAAAAGTTATTTTTTTTACATTGCCCCGGCCGGGGATCGAACCCGGAACCTCAGAGATGGCGGCGCCTTGAAAACCGGCACGCTGACCACTCAACCACGGAGGTCGTCAGTCTGGAGCAATAGGCGCGACATAATTTCGAAACACATTAATGGTTTTGTATATGTTTTTACCGCCATTCAAAGTCAAAATTAATAAACTTCTATGTAAGGATTCTACCACACCTAAGTAGAAAATAACATAAAATAACAGACCCCTTACAATTAATATGTTTAGATAATACCTATAATTAAAAAAATACATTAGTTTACTCAGATTTTATATCCAAAATTTTAAAATGTTTTAGTATAATTCTTTTAGAGATAAGGACAATTCCTGCATTTTAATTTCAAGTTCGTCAAATCTACATTCCTCCAAGTGCGCATTCAAAGTTCTTTTTTCACATAAAGCTAAATCATAACACTTTCCCATACATTACGTTTCATACAGGGCAAAACAAAATTCTCCTTCATTATTCAATCTTCGGTGAGCATGTTATGATAAAGTGTAATTCGCAAGTGAGTCGTGAGTGCTTAGCGCGCTAAGTCGCCGTGTTTAAACGATACAAGTACGTCTGAGAGGGTTCCAAGTCGCAGCGACTGTGTTATATTAAATAGACTGTAAAAGTTATTCCATAATATTCATAATTTTGACCTTTTGCAATTTAGAAATAAGCACAATTCCTCCATTTTAATTTCCAGTTCGTCAAATATATATATTCCTTCTTGTGCGCATGATACTTAAACAGGAATTCAAAGTTCTTGCTTCACATAATATTAATACCCCAATAAATAAAATAATTACACTTAATACCGTTTTTCCTACATAGAAGAGAAAACAAAATTCTTCCTCAGTATTCAAGCTTCGGTGAGCATTTTATGATAAAGTGTAATTCGCAAGTGAGTCGTGACTGCTTAGCGCGCTAAGTCGCCGTGTTCAAACGATACAAGGACGTCTGAGTGGGTCGCAGGTCGCAGCGACTGTTTTATGTTAACTAGACTGTAAAAGTAATTCAAAATTTCAATTTCAATTGGAAATTTTTAACTTATGCGTATAAGAGATAAGCACAATTCCTCCATTTTAATTTCAAGTTCGTCAAATCGATATTACTCCATGTGCGCATCGTTTAAACAGGAATTCAAAGTTCTTTCTTAATATATTAATACAACTTAACATTACACTTTCCCAACATACAGAAGAAAACAAAATTCTCCTTCATTATTCAAGCTTCGGTGAGCATTTTATGATAAAGTGTAATTCGCAAGTGAGTCGTGACTGCTTAGCGCACTAAGTCGCCGTGTTTAAACGATACAAGGACGTCTGAGTGGGACGGAGGTCGCAGCGACTGTGTTATGTTAAATACATTGCGAGTGTAATTTCACAAACGCAAAATTTAAATACGTTTCATTTAAAATTTTGCTTGTGTGTGTTAAAGTTAAACGCTTGTAGAGTTAAGCAGTCAAGTACTTTTTTTTTACTTTTTTACTTATTTTGTTTGTTTTGTTTGTTTGTAATGTCTTTATGACAAGGAATTTAGAAGTTCATGTTTACCTAAGTCATACTATTATGTATTCCATGCCTTAATATTCTGATGACCTCCCTGGGATTCAAGTGGGAGGTCGCGGGTTCGATTCCCGCCACGCCAATTTGGGAATTTTGTAATTTCTAATTTGGCTCAGGTCTGGTCTAGTGGGAGGCTGTGGCCGCGGCTAGTTACCACCTTACCAGCAAAGACGTACCGCAAAGCAATTAAGCGTTCCGGTGCGATGCTGTTTAGAAACCGTTGGGGTGACTTTACTTACCCCTTCCAAGTTAGTACGATAACATCTTCGGCTGCATCATCACTTACCATCAGGTGAGATCGCAGTCAAGTACATACTTATATAGTGTAAAAAAGTGTGGAAAAAACTGTAAAAGCAAAGTCCCTAGATGGTACCTAATGGATGATTTCTGAGATTGAGTTCTGGTTATTTGACTTTACTAAGCTATAATGCTAACAACTTTGGGTTATTGCGTATGTTTGTAAAGGACAGACACTTGTAACATAATTGATATGTATAATTTAACCTGTGAACTACAAGCTGACTAGTTTGAGATGAGGTGAATTTACATTTTACATAGCTAGTTAGGTTAACATTAATCTGCCCTATTCGAAAGGTGGTTATTTGATAAATCGGTCATAATATCGGGTCGCTGACCAACGAATTCAAATATTGTTTTGAAAAGTTCTAGTAGCAAAATAATTATTACTAAACTATCTTGACTGAAAACTAATTCTAACTGATTGAAACACCCAAACACTGGAAAACATTCATGATCATCACACAGACATTTGCCAGTAGTGGGAATCGAACCCAAGACCTCGGACGCAGACGGCAGGATCGCTACCGCTACGCCATTCGGTTGTCCAAGATGTTCAAAACTAACTATTTTGGAGAATAGCTATCTTCTTGCAAGAGAAAGGTATAGTTTCTGTTCTAAACTAATAACGCTTCATATTCTAACAATACAATTTGCATATTATACTCCAAGCAATGTAACATGCATTGTTAAATTTTCTTACAAAGGATTATAATATTCATGGTCTTTGGCGAAATTATTCAGCGTGCATGCCTCAGAGACCCAAGGAAGCGAGATACGTCTTCAGATCTCTGCTTCCCTACTTTGTGATGTTTAATTCATGGAATGTTTCTTTTTAATGGACTTCAGACCCGGAAAATATTGCCCGAAAGGGTATTTTTAAGTTACGTTTAACTGCAGTAATAATATGAATTTTCCGGGTGTATATATTTAAAAAAAAACTGGTCAAGTGCGAGTCGCACTCGCGCACCGAAGATTCTGTACTACAGACGGAATAATCAAACCGCTTAACTTACTTAGGTTGGAGATTTATTTTAACATCATAAAAACAATTTAATAGAGTTAATTTTAAAACCAATTTTAAAAGAATTCGTGTTTCGAATTTCATCAGTTCATTTAATATACCTAGTTATTGTAGATATTTTCCACGGCGATAGCTATAATTATAGTGTATAGATATTTCAATCCACGAAGACGCGCCCCATTCTGTCAAAATCGCTTATGTTTATTCGATTCGTATGGAGTTTGACAGAGTGGGGCGCGTCATCGTAGACTGAAATATCTAAGTATACGTCGAGTCATGGCAAACAAACACTTTGATTCTATTGTCCTTAATTTTGTAACACTTATATGTATCACTTCTTACGTATATCTGTGAAACTTATTATTATCTGTGAAGCTTTTAGATACTAAAATGTAGCTGTATGTTTTCCTTTTACATATTTTTCGATTTGTAAACTTCGGAGGAGGAGGGATTTTTTTATACACAAATATAATATATTGAATAAAAATGGGAAATGCTTTCCAAAAAAACCAACTTCAAATGCCACTACAAAGAGTGAAATAATTTCTATTTTAATTTTAGGTACCTACACCAATTAGAAGTCGGGCAATGTTTCATTCAATCCCTAATAGTCCTACTTACTTACTTGATGTGCGAAGAAATGACCAAGTCATAGACAATCGCCCGACTTCGAATTGGTGTAGGTACCTAAAATTTAAATAGAAATTATTTCACTCTTTGTAGTGGCATTTGAAGTTGGTTTTTTGGAAAGCATTTCCCATTTTTATTTTATACTTTTTAGTGGAAAACAATAAAATGCACAAGGCGTTGTAAAAATACCCAAATTGCTTGAGGTGTGTTCATAAAATCTGAAGAGATACCTCAAATTCACCAAAATCCCATCATCAGACCCTGACTTGATGACTTTAGTCATCAAATCAGTATCTGCTAGCAAATGCACCAGTAACTATAAAAAATACCCAACTCGCTTCAAGTATACTAGCAAAATTTGAAGAGTTCCCTCGATTTCACCAAGATACCATCATCAGACCCTGACTTGATGACTTTAGTCATCAAATCAGTATCTGCTAGCATATGCACCAGTAACTATAAAAAATACCCAACTCGCTTTAAGTATACTAGCAAAATTTGAAGAGTTCCCTCGATTTCACCAAGATCCCATGATCAGATCCTGACCTGATGACCATAGAACAACTTGGAAAATATTACTCTGTCTAATAATACTCAAATAGTTTCATGTGTCCATATAAAATTTGAAGAGTTCCCTCGATTTCTCCAGGATCCCATCATCAGATCCTGACCTGATTAAAATGGGACCATCTGGAAACAAAACCCTCGTAAACAAAAAAAGAATTTTTCAAATCGGTCCACGCGTCTTCGAGTAATCGGTGAACATACATAGAAAAAAAAAAAAAAAAAAAAAAAAAGATTCCGACGAATTGAGAACCTCCTCCTTTTTTTGAAGTCGGTTAAAAACACTGGAAAACATTCATGCTCCTCACACAAACATTTAACAGTAGTGGGAATCGAACCCACGACCTCCGACGGAGACGGAAGGTTCGCTACTGCTACGCCATTCGGTCGTCTACAACAACTTGTATAAAACCCCACAGATTTCGTTTACACCAAAAATTTCCCCAAAATTCCCAGTTGCACAAAGCGTCTGTCGGTACAAATTGCATAAACGGGTCTCACATACCCGGTTACTTAAGTTCTCCCACGAATTATCATATTCATGTTCCCGGTCGACTTTATTCCGCATGCATAGCGTGGCGTGGCGTGCCCGCGCCGGGGCCACGGGACGCGGCATGGACCCCTCCCATCCCGCCGACCTCTCCCGGCTCTCATGTGAAATTCAGAAAACGTTTCGTTTTTAAATCGACGTCAGTGACTGTGAGGGCTTTATTTATTTACACGTAGTTACTGGCTCAGGAGGACGGGTTCAGTCAATAAAATAACCAGCGCCATTCGTTTGTTTTTTTTTTTAAGAAAATGTGGTTTATACAGCCGTGCTATTTTGCAAAAATACTTAAAGCAGCGACGAGCGTACATCTATGCATCTATGAATTCGTCAGTTGTAATAGAGTAGAATTTTGCATGGCATCTTTGGTATGGCAGCTATGTGACAGCTGTTTCAGGGATGTAAATTTTCAAGAATAGCACCACAGTCCTCAAGTCGTATCAATATACAGTGCAACATACAAGGCTATACTGAGCGCGTGGCCAAAATAAGAACTCACGCCGCTATCTCGTGATACTGTTTGATAGTACGCTCTGTCGGTGTATCGCTATTGTATGTTGTGTTATTTTTGCTTAATATAAAACTAAAATTGAAGTAAAATTGATGACATTTCATTTTCTGGCTATCTTTGTTCTATAACAACGCCCTCCTGACAATGTCATTCTAGTGCCAAGAGAGCCTTGTTGGGCTGTAACATGTTGGCGATTGCCATAGAAAGCTCTCAAATTCAACATGGAACAGAATTCAAATGATACAAAATTTTAACAAATCAAAACCGATTTCATTTCAACTGTCATTAAACCTAAATTAAACCTTTAAAGTACATCTTTTCCAATAAAAAAAGAATGAAGAGTACGGTACGATGCTGAGTAGCAACCGTTAGAGAGTAACTTACCCCTTCCGAGTTAGTATGAAAACACGTTCGATTGCACTTCACTTACCATCAGGTGAGATTGTAGTAAAATTACTCAATTGTATTGTGTAAAAAAGTTCTTAAATTCAAAAACTACATAAAACAGGATATGGAGCGTACAACCGTGATAGCGCAAGCTTCTGTACACAGCTAATGAATCAGGATAAAATAACTAAATAAGACTTAAAAGCAGAATAAAATACCCTTTGGCTTTTCTGCTAAGAACAAAAAGCGGCCATATATTATGTTTAAAACGGCTTAAAATCGGATCAGTGATTTAAGCTTTATAACTGCTGGAAGGAATGGAAATTTTGTATCTTTTAGAGGTTAACATTGCTGACTAGACACTAGCATTTATTCTTTTAATATTCATTATGAAGATGCATCTATTTAACAAGCTTACAAAAAGAAAAATCAAAGAATACCATTGATAGAGCCATTATTTATTTGTGTTTTTATGTTGATTTGAGTAATATCTGTCTGTGTATTCAATTTGATTGCAAACATGGGTATACCAGTAGAGGTTTGTATCCATAATTCATAAAACCGCAATTTGCATCGAGGCGCTAATGTGAGGACCGATGTCCGCTATTACATTAAACCGGTGTCATTTTAGCGTTTCATCTAAATTCTAAAGCATTGAATGGTATCAGTAGTATAATAAGGAGTAGTAAGTATCGGCTTTAAAGGGACATACATGTACCCGTAGAATGACAGAGAAGTGCATGAAAAAAATTACCGCTTATGAAATTGCCATGCCCAGATCGTGTTTTTTTCCTTCAATATTGGCTTACGCTTGGCCACAATCTCACCTGGTGGAAAGTGACGATATAGTCGAAGATGGACTGGCGCTTACAAAGAAGGTGCCTATGCATTCTCTTCTTAAAAGTACCCAGGTTGTAAGATTCGGGAAATACACATTTCGAGAGGGCATTCCAAACCAACCATGCGTACTAAAAATGAAGAAGCGAACTGCTTTGTGCGAACTGGTGGTATAGCGACAACATAGTGATGAAAGCCCGCCCGATGTCTTGCGGTGCTGTCGAAAAATAGTGAGGATAGGGCGTCAAACAGTTCCTGAGCACACTCCCCGAAATATTTAGCTCTAAGAATCAATCTCGAAGAATTCTTAAATGATAAAGATTCTTGGAATGATAATTATGGATAGGGATACGCTCCCTTCTGCTCATCAGATATCATACATGTGGTCGTCTTGCTTGGCAAGTTACCTGGCACTTATATAAAATTACAAAATTTTATAAGAGTTCCATCCCTGGTGTTTGGTTATGGGACGCCAAAAATATAATTCCATGGTAAAAGGGGCCTTAGCTTTTCCATTAGCTGATCCCTCGCAAAGTGTTTGAGTGAAGGTCTCTAAGTTGTTTGGATTTGAGCAAATAATAACATAGACTTTACACGCTGCATTTTTAATGAGCTTCCATCCCGAGGTAAAACTAAAAGTCCCTTATTTGGTTTACATTGGAATAATTAGTGAATAGAGGTAAGGGTTAAGGGCTGAAATAATTTGAATTTTAAATGTAACTAAGGTCAATAAAGACTGGTTCAAAAAGGGCTCAGTTATCTTTAAAAAATTGGTCAAGTTCGAGATGGACTTGCGCACCGTGGTTTCCATACCATCGAGACCCATTCTCACTAGTGTAGTACCTTATCTAAAAATTCCTACCACCCAAATCAAAAACGAGCAAAAATCACGTTTGTTGTATGAGAGCCCCCTTAATTTTTGTAAGGGTTCCGTACTTACCTACCCAAAGGGTAAAAAAGGAACCCTGGGACTTCGCTGTATCTCTAGAACCGTGATAGCTACAGACTTTACAGTAGACAGTAATCTCCGAAAACACTAAAATAAAAAAAAGCTTTAAATACCCATTACCCATAGTACCTATACAAAAATTTGTAATTCAATGATTTCAATTAAAATTTTAAATGAGTATGAACTCCAATTTTCTTAATTGCTGTTTCCTCACGTAAGAAATGTCAAACATAGAAACTCAATGAAAAAGAAATGAAAAAAATCAAGGTACATTGAAGTGTAGAGTGCAAAGTGGGGGCAAAGTCCTCTTTCTCAAAGAGGTTCTACGGAGTAAACTCTAAAGGGCCTTGAAAGAAAAATGAATTTCAACGCAGCGGCATTTCTGCTTCAAACGTTAGTTTGCACTCGCATTTGCTTTCCTTTTTCTCCCAGATGGTAAATGTTATTTAGGTCGTTATTTTAAGATACAAGTAGTGTATTTTTTGTGAATAAATGTGATAGATTTAAAGTACATGTCAAACAAACTTGGTACACAGAAAATTGCCATAAGCAAAAAAAGGTATAAAACCTTGTTAATTAATGTCTTGTTAGTGTCTAAGTTTCAGCGCCATAGGTGAGGACCGGCAGGACGACTCATAAGAGACAAATAAGATGTTTTTTGCAATATTTATATACCTAACTACTTAACTGGACTATTTATTTTATTCTATTTTGTAGTAGGTTCTGTTGTTATAGTGGCAATATTAGAAATAGGTACATCATTTATGAAAATTTCAAGTCTTACTATCTCGGTTAACTCTGTCATCATGCCCTATCTCTTGTGCAGGGCACGTTGGAACCCTCGTAAACTTAGTTTTAAGTCGACTTGGAGTTATCGCCATACAGTGACAAGTATCATAAGGACTTTTTACAAGCGCCTGTATATTAGGCTTATGTGAAATAAAGATATTTTGAATTTGAATTTGAATTTGATAGAGGGACGGATGGACGGACAGCGGAGTCTTAGTAATAGGGTTCCGTGCTACCATTTGGGTACCTACGGAATCCTATAAAAACAACAAAGTACAAATGGCTATAGGCAGCATAAATTTTTGTTCCTACGCAAATTGCAAGTTATTGTTTCAATATATTAAATTAGGCCCGTCACAAAAATGTCGACATTCGCAAACGCTGATCGGACGTGTATTTATTTATAAACATTATTATCTCGTCCCAAATTCAAAATAACAGAAATATAATAAAGCGCAATTTTCTATGCGGAATACCTACGTATATTTTTACATTCATAATGAAGATCGCGTTTTTGATTATTACAAATGAAAACCAGTCAAGTGGTTGTGGTTCCGGAGCTATAATTAAATATAAAGCATTGAGATATTATAAGTACAAACTTAACATGCATAATGTAACTTAACTAATGTAGGTAGGTACTTACATATTATGAATAGCATACTAATCCCTAACAATTTTACGTTTGTGAATAAGGATTCAACAAACGTAAACTTGCAGTGGAATGGAATAGCGAAAGGAAACTTTGTACAACTGTATAGTAGGTACTTTCAACCAAAAGATTCTTACAGAAAATATTTTCATTAATATAAAAGAGGAAAACAAAAAATGGGGGAGGAATAATTTTCCGTAAGTTTAACGCCCATAAAAAAGTTACCTTTTTTTAACTGTAAATAAATTATATGTATTAAAAAAATAAACTTGCTCTCTATTAAGGGCAATGGGTAACATCCGGGCGCGAAAATTCAAATTTTATTTAGTTTTTTGCTCATAGTGGACTAATTATACATCGAAGGTTAATGGCTATGTGTTTTGCGGGTACAGAATTTATGCATCTACATGTTTTTAATAAAAACTCTGCTCAACAATACTCATTTACTTCATATTGGTTCCCGATAGCTCGAAATCTGGGAAACTGCAAAAAATTATCTTTCGGGAACCAATATGAGATGAGTGGGAACTTTCGAGCAAAGTTTCTGTTAAAAACATGTAGATGCATAAAAAGTAGGCCCGCAAAATGCATTGCCATAAATCTACAATGTTTAGTTAGTCTAATATTTGCGAAAAACTAAATAAAATTTGAATTTCGCGGGCTGGTAGGGCCGCAACACCTTAAATAAATGGTAACTAATAAAAACCCGAGATGACTGTTGAGTGTTGAGGATTCATTATTACACAGCGGAATCCTAATAAGTGTGAAACGAGATGTAAAGGATTAAGGATAATCATGGTACGGGATCGGCGAGATAATTTTTGTTTCGTTTTTGTTTACGCCGTGAATTGGATTGAATCGTTCGGGTGCGAAAAGTCCGAATGAAAAATATTAATTAACTCCTAAAATGAAAAGCGGAAGCTCTTGCGATGAAAAATATTGAGAAACAATTCATTGCACGTTATCGTAGAAGGCTTTTTGTTTTTATATTATTTTTTCACAATAGAATACTCTCACTGACGCAGTAGCCTTTGATTTAAAAGGATTCGATTCCCAGCAAGGATCATTAAGAGTCCGCTTACCCACGATGTCTTCCATACATTCGTAATACCAAAATCATATGTAATTCGTGCAAATTTCGATCATGTTGTGGTGTTATTCGGGTTCATATAGAAATACTTTTTTTTATGGTTCCGAAATACTTTTGTTAAACGAAATTGTAAACGAATTTAGTTTTGCTTATTTTTATGTCAAAGAGGACATTTTCTGTTTATTTGTTTTGTAATAAAAACAACACTATCTCACTATCTCACGTTTTTATTTTCCAGCTAAAGAAAAACACCAGAAGTTACAAGTTTTCATTCATAATTTTTGGTATTACGGAACTCGACCAAAGTTATAAAAATTTTGATCAAAATTGATTATCATTTCGTTTTAAAGAAGTATTTCTGAACCAAATATGACCAGGAGCATAGATTATTACTATATGAATCCGAATAACCACAACAAGATCGAAATATGCACGAATTACAAATGATTTGGTATTTTGAATGAATGGAGACATCGAAGTTCACAGAACTCTTAAGGATTTTATGATTTCTAAATTGGCTTATGTCTGATCTGGGGTCTGATTGCGTAAGAAAAACGTATTCGTCGTTATCGTAATCTACCTCTACCCTGCCAAATTCCTCTAGCAAATTCTACCCCTCTGGTTGGCTGACGGAAATCAGGGAACCAATCAGCGGGCAGGATTTCTAAACGATTACGATAACGATGAATACGTTTTTCTTACACAATCTAGAGGCTGGTTGAGACTTTGGCCGCGGCTGGCTACCGCTCTACCGACAAAGAAGTACCTACCACCACCTAGCGATTTAACGAACGATGAGGACGATCTATCGTAGACTGACGGAGTCTTAGTAATAGGGTCCCATTTTACCCTTAGATTACAGAATCCTAAAAATTAATACGAGTTCATAAATATTATACCTACTTAGTTCGCACGAGTTCATAACTCTAATATGTGACTGACAACGAACTTTGCAAATATCGCCTCGTTAAAAATTATTTTTTTACTGCAAAGAGGGAACGGTTTGACTACCTAAATGAAAATTTTAGTAGGTATAAACTAAACAACTATATTTATACAAGCAGAGAAGTCCATAAATAAAATCCAATTAACAAAAGCAGACCCGTAAAATTCCAAAATGCATACTGTCACATTTTACTTAGCGAAATCCGCGTGAAGCGTGGTTTTATTCCCGCGGGGGAATAAAATTCGAGAAAATTCCGCAGAAATAGAGGTTTCGCGCTATTTGCAAACCATTTGCGAACCTTTCGCGCCTCTGCAAACATAGCTTCAACCTTAATATGTCGCAACTCATACTTATTTTTGGATGAAAACGGGGTTAAACTGGCTTAGCCCCCGAGCGTTTGGCACAGTCGTGGAAAATTTTATAATTCGCTCATTGTATTTTTGGTCACGTTTCTGACACTAGTATAAATTCGGATGACTAATTTTTATTGTGTTTGCTAAATTGATATGAGATCCATACTGAAAATAAGCAATGGTCTATGAAGTTACTTATCGGTTTTCCAAAATATAAAGTTCTTGTCAAGGATATAGTATAATTATAACTACGTTTTTTTGCGTCAATAAAATTAATAGCGTCCGAACTATATATGTATATGTAGAATATTAGCGTACTTCATCATTGGTCGAAACTCAAAACCTCCTTCTGTTAATAATTTACGGAGAGTCCAAACTTACAACGCCTATAACAGCTTGCCCATCAAAATCCTGACCAGGCTATTTTAAATTAATTACTGAAATCTTTTACTAACTCTGTGTCTTTAAATATATTTCAAATAACTTTCGGTTTGATTGTATTCATACACGAATGTTTCCCTTTTACACATTACATTTTCCTACCTAACGAGTAATAAATTAGCCAACCTCCCCGAAATTCTTAAACTACTTCCTGAGCAAAGATCCCAATAAAGTAAGTGTATCCGTTACAAAGAGATATACAAACAATCAGTGGGCGACGTGAGTCGAATATAAGACCTTCGTTTGAGCCCACTACGCCGACAAATCTTTTTTATGTGCTCTCATCAGTTTTCATTTATGTAGAAATTAATGTTTGTATACTTGCATTGATTTATTTGAATGCCTCGTTGGTCTTATGATGACCATGTTTGCATTGCAGACCTCAATTCATAAGGGTTCGATCCCTTTGGTTGGGCTTTTAGGAGTATAGAGTTTTTCTATCAAGAAATTCTTAAAGTCAGCCAGGAGTTCGGAAATTGGCGAATAGGAGAACTCACAAAGTAGGCAACAGCTAATTTAGTTTTATGATATACCATGTTATATAAGTAAGTTCGTTTGTAGTGAATAAACTTAAAAACAGCTGCCATTTTAAACACAATGATTACTAATTAAGGGTCGCGACTGCGGAAAACGTGAAAAAGGGAGTTACGGATTTAATTATATTGAACAACTCGCTTCATTATATGACATCAAAAAAAAAACTCAGATGGATAGTAAACGAGTCTACACAAACACCGCAAAATATTTATAAAATAATTCTTGATTTTTGAGAAAAAAAATGCGTCACTTAGGCAAAAACATCTAAAACAACCTTTTCTATTTTAACTCTGCAAGCCATTTCGTTATTATAATTGAAAATATTTTTGGTTAAAACATAGGACGAAAGTATAGATAATACATTTACCGTCAAAGTTATTTCTAATTCAAACCACAGAGCAAATAATATGACCTCCAAATCAATCATCTTTTTATGCGAAAAACGCCAAACATTTTACTATGAAAAAATGGTCTCCAGAAATCGCTTTATATTAGACTTTAGAGAGTCCGCGGCATCAAAAATTCAGTGCTGTCTCAGTTTTCAAGGCGAATCCACGTCTGTTTGAAGAAGCGCTTCGTTTTCGCGTCGCTCGCGATTGAAATTGTGTGTCTCACTCTATCCAAAACTGGGTGGGTCGTCAGTGCTAGCGTGGCTGCTGCCAAAATTATATTATTTGTATTTTTTTCGAACAAGTAGACGAACTAAACTAAGCTGACCCGGCAAACGTTGCTTTGTCATATATACATTATTTCTCACTTAGGGGTATAAAAATAGTTTGAATTCTATTCTCGGACCTACCGAATACTAACACAAACAATTTCATAAAAATCGGGAAAAGCCGTGCAGGAGCCATTTTGTTACTAACACTACAACACCTGAGTGACCTTGCAAACTTTGTTTTGCCTTTTAATCTGTTTCTCACTTATAAAATAGTTAAGGGTCCATGATAGGTGAAGATCGAAGTCAACTATAGGTATTTAACGCGCTAGCGGCACCGCCGCGCCTCCGCACCGGTAAGCGCGAAGCAGAATTAAAATGGTAAAAATATTTTTTTGGAGTTTCACTGATATTATTTTTATTTGTTTTTGTCGTATGAGTAGGTATTTCTATTCAAATATAGGTTGTTGACTGGATGATCGACTTCACCTGACGGGAAGGTATTCTGCCACAAACTTTTCTTGCCCGGTGGCCAAAAATGGAACTAACGTCAAAATTTCGATTTACTCATAAATATAATAAGTTATAAGAACTTACGCGCGAAATATCAACACCATAAACGTCAACTACCACAATTCTTAAAAAATTGAAAAACCTTTGCAACAAGCGTGCAAGGAATTAATAATATGCTTAATTACAAAATGGCCGCCATTTTCAACTTTTTTGTTACTGGGCCGATCGCTTTAAAAATCGATATCTAAGTTTCGCAGTAAGCATGGAGAAGGAATATGTGGTCAAAATTAAAAAAAGTGGCCGCCATTTTGAACTTTTTTGTTACTGGGCCGATTGCTTTCAAAATCGACATCTGACCTTGTCAGCGAGCTTAGGGAAGGAATTTGTGGTCAAAATTTTAAAAAGTGGCCGCCATTTTGAACTTTTTTGTTACTGGGCCGATTGCTTTCAAAATCGACATCTGACCTTGTCAGCAAGCCTAGGGAAGGAATTTGTGGTCAAAATTTAAAAAAGTGGCCGCCATTTTGAATTTTTTTGTTACTGGGCCGATTGCTTTCAAAATCGACATCTGACCTTGTCAGCAAGCCTAGGGAAGGAATTTGTGGTCAAAATTTAAAAAAGTGGCCGCCATTTTGAATTTTTTTGTTACTGGGCCGATTGCTTTCAAAATCGACATCTGACCTTGTCAGCAAGCCTAGGGAAGGAATTTGTGGTCAAAATTTTAAAAAGTGGCCGCCATTTTGAACTTTTTTGTTACTGGGCCGATTGCTTTCAAAATCGACATCTGACCTTGTCAGCAAGCCTAGGGAAGGAATTTGTGGTCAAAATTTTAAAAAGTGGCCGCCATTTTGAATTTTTTTGTTTCTGGGCCGATTGCTTTCAAAATCGACATCTGACCTTGTCAGCAAGCCTAGGGAAGGAATTTGTGGTCAAAATTTAAAAAAGTGGCCGCCATTTTGAATTTTTTTGTTACTGGGCCGATTGCTTTCAAAATCGACATCTGACCTTGTCAGCAAGCCTAGGGAAGGAATTTGTGGTCAAAATTTAAAAAAGTGGCCGCCATTTTGAATTTTTTTGTTACTGGGCCGATTGTTTTCAAAATCGACATCTGACCTTGCCAGCAAGCCTAGGGAAGGAATTTGTGGTCAAAATTTAAAAAAGTGGCCGCCATTTTGAATTTTTTTGTTACTGGGCCGATTGCTTTCAAAATCGACATCTGACCTTGTCAGCAAGCCTAGGGAAGGAATTTGTGGTCAAAATTTAAAAAAGTGGCCGCCATTTTGAATTTTTTTGTTACTGGGCCGATTGTTTTCAAAATCGACATCTGACCTTGTCAGCAAGCCTAGGGAAGGAATTTGTGGTCAAAATTTTAAAAAGTGGCCGCCATTTTGAACTTTTTTGTTACTGGGCCGATTGCTTTCAAAATCGACATCTGACCTTGTCAGCGAGCTTAGGGAAGGAATTTGTGGTCAAAATTTTAAAAAGTGGCCGTCATTTTGAACTTTTTTGTTACTGGGCCGATTGCTTTCAAAATCGACATCTGACCTTGTCAGCAAGCCTAGGGAAGGAATTTGTGGTCAAAATTTTAAAAAGTGGCCGCCATTTTGAACTTTTTTGTTACTGGGCCGATTGCTTTCGAAATCGACATTTGACATTTTTAGCAACAGATATTGATTTTTGAAGCAATCGGCCCAGTGACAAAAAAGTTCAAAGTAGCGCCCAATTTTTTTTTAACAAAAATTCCTTTTTTATGCTTGTTGCTATGGTCAAAAAAATGCGAAATGCTTTCCAAAAAACCAACTTCAAATGCCACTACAAAGAATGAAATAATTTTTATTTAAATTTTAGGTACCTACACCAATTCGAAGTCGGGCAATGTTTCATACAATCCCTAACTTACTTGATGTGCGAAGAAATGACGAAGTCATAGGCAATCGCCCGACTTCGAATTGGTGTAGGTACCTAAAATTTAAATAAAAATTATTTCATTCTTTGTAGTGGCATTTGAAGTTGGTTTTTTGGAAAGCATTTCCCATTTTTATTTTATACTTTTTAGTGGAAAACAATAAAATTCACAAGGCGTTGTAAAAATACCCAAATCGCTTGAGGTGTGTTCATAAACTCTGAAGAGATACCTAAAATTCACCAAGATCCCATCATCAGACCCTGACTTGATGACTTTAGTCATCAAATCAGTATCTGCTAGCAAATGCACAGGTAACTATAAAAATACCCAACTCGCTTCAAGTATACTAGCAAAATTTGAAGAGTTCCCTCGATTTCACCAAGATCCCATCATCAGACCCTGACTTGATGACTTTAGTCATCAAATCAGTATCTGCTAGCATATGCACCAGTAACTATAAAAAATACCCAACTCGCTTTAAGTATACTAGCAAAATTTGAAGAGTTCCCTCGATTTCACCATGATGCCATGATCAGATCCTGACCTGATGACCATAGGTCAACTTGGAAAATATTACTCTTTCTAATAATGATCAAATAGTTTCATGTGTCCATATAAAATTTGAAGAGTTCCCTCGATTTCTCCAGGATCCCATCATCAAATCCTGACCTGATTAAAATGGGACCACCTGGAAACAAAACCCTCTTAAACAAAAAAAGAATTTTTCAAATCGGTCCACGCGTCTTCGAGTAATCGGTAAACATACATAGAAAAAAAAAAAAAAAAGATTCCGACGAATTGAGAACCTCCTCCTTTTTTTGAAGTCGGTTAAAAAGATCTAAATGGCGACCATTTTTTTTAATTTTTCTTACAAATTCTTTTTGTGCTTTTTGTTTTGTGCTTGCTGCCAAGGTCAGATGTCGATTTTGAAAGCAATCGGCCTTCTAACAAGAAAGTTCAAAATGGCGGCCACATTTTAAATTTTGACCACAAATTCCTTCCCTAGGCTCGCTGACAAGGTCAGATGTCGATTGTGAAAGCAATCGGCCCAGTAACAAAAAAGTTCAAAATGGCGGTTACTCTTTTTGAATTTTTAACACAGATTCCTTCTCAATGCTCACTGCGAAACTTAGATATCGATTTTCAAAGCAATCGGCCCAGTAACAAAAAAGTTCAAAATGGCGGCCACTTTTTAAAATTTTGACCACAAATCCTTCTTTATGCCGGCTGCGGAACCAAGATGTCGATTTCGGAAGCAATCGGCCCAGTGACAATAAATTTCAAAATGCCGACCACTTTGTACTTTACTTTAAGTATATTCCTTACACGCTTGTTGCAAAGGTTAGATGTCGAGTTTTATAGAGGATGATAATGTTGTATCACTCATTGTATGAAATGATATTTCATATAATGTAGCATACAACTTTAATAAGAATTGGTACATTGTGATACAAGAGAGGAAAGTAGGTTTTTGCAAACGAGCTGTCATTAACAAGTCTGAACCGAAGGCGAGTGTTGTAAATGTCACGAGTTTGCAATAACCTACACACCCGTGTATCACACGACGTTTTTCAATACAGTGCAGTTTTGATTTTAGATAAAATATCGGGTGGAGTTAATTCCATGGCATCACATATACTTGAATTAAAAAACAAAATTGAAATTAAAATCTATATCGGTATCGAAATCTAAATCAAAGAACTATTCCCTGGGTGGAGCATGTTGTGATGACGAAGAGAGCACCGCATCTGCAGCGCTCTCCTGCATTAATGGTACCAAAAGCTCGACTTGGAATTTGGATCTAATTTTTGTTTTAAAGTCGTCATTATTTATATTTTAAAATACGTGTTCGTATTATTAAAAGGAGTTTTATTAAGAAAAAGAAAAGAAAAAACTAATTAGTTAATTTAAAATTATACAAAATTTTAATTTTTCCTTGTAAAAAATCTATCAGATTTTATTCTAATATATGAAATCTCCTCGCTATCAAACTTTTAAATTCACTTAAAACTAAAAAGTAAACTGCAAAAGTTATAATCGAGCTCGTAAAAGAAAGTCACAACCAAGTAAAAGAAAGATGCCTGTGCGTAAGATTTAATTTTCGAATAATAATGACAGCCTCTAAAAGTGCGATATTATGATTAACAATTGTATTGAAAATTATCACATTATATGAAACCCAGATATGAAAACGTAATACAAATAAATTAACATCAAGCCAAACGCGTACACTCGGCCACGGCTTTTGCTACTGGGTGCCTGCCTACTACGTAGAAACTAGATTATCACGATAAGATCGTAATAATCTAGTGTCTAGATACACTGCGTGTTTTCTGTGACAATTTTAAACACTTTAAAGAGGAAACGCGTAATGGACATTTAAGTTGTCTGAAGTATGATATTAAATTTTTTCATGGCCAGGATACTACTTGCACCGCTGTATTGCTTGAAAATAGCAACGTGGCGTCGAATCGGGAGTTCCCACGCCCACAGTCGCCCCTCTTAAGAATGAATATTATGCATCGGCATACTTCGTATTGAACATGTATCAAAGATATTTGAGATACTGATAAACTTTAAATCACGTCTGTTTTTAGTTCCTTTCGTAAATTTCGATCCGTTTGCAGATGCGCAATTTTAATTACTTATGCTATTTTGTTCTGCTATCGGAGTCAGCGAGTTAAGTATTCTTATGCAGGTACTTTTTAATCCGAAAAAAAACCGTCCGCTCCTATAGTCTAGGATCCCGCTATACAACGACCTTTACCGAGCTGTTTATTGGATGAAAACTAATTTATATCCAATTTAATATGTCAATAAATATATCGCAAGTGGGTTGCCTAAAAAATTTCAGTCCAGGGTATGATTAATTAAGAATTAAAAAAAAATTTGAACATGGACTCCTATTTGTTACAGTTTAATTGATATCGTAGTTCAAATTAGATTGGATGTTATAAATAGTGCTTTTTGCCAGAAATACTTTCCTGGCTGAGGAAAGTAAGTATTTCTGCTCTATATTTTTTGGCAAAAGAAAGTTAACGGATAATAAAATCGTAGGTAAATAAGCACAATTGCAATTTGCGACCTGAATCGCTCATCCAATCTTATTTGAACTAAGATGTCAACGGAACTCTAACAAATAGGAGTTCATGTTACAATGGATTTTTTTTAATTCTTAATTAATCATATCCTGGACTAAAATTTTTTAGGCAACCCACTTGCGATATATTTATTGACATATTTAATTGGATATAAAATAGTTTTCATCCAATAAACAGCTCGGTGAAGGTCGACCTTACATGAGATTCCCTACTACTACGGACACCCCTAATAATCCAAACTTCATTGCACTTTATAAACTGTAACGCAAGTCTAT
Organism: Coenonympha glycerion; assembly: GCA_963855885.1. NCBI lineage: Eukaryota > Metazoa > Arthropoda > Insecta > Lepidoptera > Nymphalidae > Coenonympha > Coenonympha glycerion. Next base: position 3,265,754 of record OY979646.1, read on the forward strand.
TTAAATATTTACAAAATGTGAGAAGCACCTTTTTTCAAAAAAAGAAATATCTCGAGAAATCGAAAATGGCAGTCTCTATTTTCGCCAATGCCAATTATATTGCCCGTATTGTAAAAGAATACTTATCACGAAAATTGTAATCATTCCCTTTGTAAGAAATCTGCTTTGTTTGGAAATCTTTCACAATATAGCTTTATTTGAACCGAAAATAATACCTAATCTGTGTCTAAAGAAATATGAACTGGTCGACCTTTTTTACTATTTTGGAATTTATTATTTGTATTTTACTGGATGGAGGAATGATGTATCAAGTAACTCGCCCAAGAGAAGATACCTACACAGTTCATGCGTGCCATGACACCAAAAGTTCTAAAATTACTTATAGGAAAAAGCGAACGTCGCGTCGCGCCACAGAATATCATAGATACCGTTTCGTAGACGTCGTAGCAATACGAGTAGCTACAATAGTATGAAGAGTTGTTTCAATTCTCAAACTTGACAGAAGTTAATATAACCCATAACGGTTATTACACAGCATTGCACTGGAACGATACGTCTTTTCCAGTACTATGGCCATAGCACCACACAAGACCAGTGTACCATGTAATCGTGATAAATGTCTACATTCCAGGTATCGACGCGCACCGGTATTGTGTCACACTACGTGAGGCTTCAGATAGTGGTGCCGGAAGCTTTCATCCTGGGCTCCGGAGAACACCACGTGGACTTGGGCAGCGTCATACATCTTATTTGCATTGTTGAAAAGGTACCTGTCAGTATACCTTGTTTACGACCATGTCTTCTCTGCATGTCTTCTCTCAGAATGTGTTTCTCTTAGGTTTGGTAATATAGCTCAAATAACGTGTTGGTCTAGCGGTGAGTATGTTCGACATCACAAGGTCCTGAGTTCGATTCCCGGGTCAACCAATAAAATTATGTATTGGTTTGCTTTTAGAAAATTCTTAGTATTATCCCGAATCCGGACATTCGCTCACCTCCTTGCCTCAAAAGCACCTTAAGCCATCGGTCCTGTACCTAATATCTCTCCGGTTAAGTCAAGGAATAGAGAGCCAAATCACTTCTCTCCTATCAAGTTAGATTGCAAGTATTAACTTGTAGAGTGGAAAAAATCTGATTGATCGTTATCGTATGGAATATAAATTAATAAGCAGTTTTATATGTATGTTACCGGAAATATGTGAAAACCAGGAATTGTATGCAATTCCTAGGAAAGGTACAATTCGTGGCTTATTTAAGATATGTGTGAAAGGAGAATTTTAACATCAATTAATAAACATCTGATCCACGTATATTTTTATGTAGATGTTACATATCCTGTAACATATTATGTCTACATAAAAACATACATTGATATTATGTAATATATAGAATAGAACAGAAAGTTCTCACAGCGTAAACGTTATTCAAATAGATCAATACATTTTATTGTATTGTACAATAGTCAAAGCGCGCTCAATCATCCATTCCAGTTTGTATTGAGCCCCGGATAATCTTCTATCGGATCAAGACAATATTATACCAGGCCCGGTACACTCGCTGAGGGATTCCCGAAGCCGGATCAATGCGTTGCATACACTGAACCCTGTCTGGCTAATCGTGAATATTTTATAGCTTTCGAGAGGTTAATGGAACTTGAATCCGATGAGGAAACGTTCACCTAATGTCAGTTTGAATCTATTTCCTCAAAGAGAAGGTTACCCCGCCTACATTTTCATGAGGTAGGTAATATTGAGCGGAGATTAGCGAACATGACGCTAACATGCATGAACATGATGTTTTAACTTTGTGAAGACAAGGGGTCCCATTCTTCTATACTTTGTCTTTACGTAGGCAACATAAATACAAATGATTTGGACGGTAACAAGTAAATAATTTAAAAATTATAAAAAACACGTGGTAAAACATCTTTTTCCAAAAAAAACGGAATGATTCTGACTAACTCTTAAAAGGACAGCAAAAAAATATTTTTTGTCCAACTTATACTAGGCACATACAAGTCAAGATTCATAATTTTTTTAAACAATAATTTTACACTGAATAATAAATTCATAAAGTTTCATATTTATTTAATCTGAATTATTCTGACTTTCAGAGTCCAACACCACCACAATACGTATTCTGGTACCACAACGACCGCATGATCAACTACGATGCGACACGGGGAGGCATCACAGTCGAGACGGAGCCGGGGGCTAGAACACAGTCCAGACTCACAGTGCGCGGCGCCACGCTCAAAGATTCTGGCAACTATACGTGCAGTGCTAGCAACACCGAGCCTGCGTCAATCCACGTCTTCGTGTCTGAAGGCAGTAAGTGTCACAGTAGTAAGTGGGCCAGGGGCTAAAACACAGTCCAGGCTCACAGTGCGCGGCGCCACGCTCAAGGACTCTGGCAACTATACGTGTAGTGCTAGCAACACCGAGCCGGTCTCAATCCATGTCTTCGTGTCTGAAGGCAGTAAGTGTCACAGTAGCAAGTGGGCCAGGGGCTAGAACACATTCCAGGCTCACAGTGCGCGGCGCCACGCTCAAAGACTCTGGCAACTATACGTGCAGTGCTAGCAACACCGAGCCGGCGTCAATCCACGTCTTCGTGTCTGAAGGCAGTAAGTATCACAGTAGCAAGTAGGCCAGAGGCTAGAACACAGTCCAGGCTCACAGTGCGCGGCGCCACGCTCAAAGACTCAGGCAACTATACGTGCAGTGCTAGCAACACCGAGCCGGCGTCAATCCACGTCTTCGTGTCTGAAGGCAGTAAGTATCACAGTAGCAAGTGCAGGGCCACTGGCTAGAACACAGTCCAGGCTCACAGTACGAGGCGCCACACTCAAAGACTCTGGCAACTATACGCGCAGTGCTAGCAACACCGAGCCAAGGCAGTATCTCAGTAGCAACTGGGCCGGAGGCTAGAACACAGTTCAGGCTCACAGTGTGCGGCGCCACGTCGGGGTTACGAATCCCCCGGGACTATTACATGTTATGTGCGTTTTGGGAAACTAAATATCACGTACTTAGTAGCATTATAGCTTGGCAACTTCGTGCGGGACTCTCCTGCGGGGTGTCAGGTGGGGAAGGCAAAAAAACTTAGATGTCAGCGGTTAGCGGGCGGTGTAGCGGGGACACTTCTCTGCGTGTATGAGTTAGCGCGTCCCCCGGCCGTCTGTCACCACGAAGTTGCCAAGCTATATTTAGATCATCGTGAGGATATCTGCATACCTGAGTGCTCAGCAGATGTTATACGAAGCCCGCAATTGCTTTGCATTCGGACATAGAAAGGGGCTGAGACTAAAATTTACCTACCTGTGATTTCAGGCAACAAAATGGCAGCGATCCTGCGCCGGAACACCAGCGCCATCCACGGCATCACCTCCAGCATCACATGCCTGCTTCTGTTCTCTTCCGTCATGATCCACTTCGGCCTCCGATGACGTAAGACGAATGAAGCTCTATCATTCATAGGATACGGTTCATTTTTGAATGTTAATACCATTGTATACTTTTAAGTAGGTAGAATACGTGGTTGCAAAAAAGTATGGACTAGACAAGTAAACTTTTAACATATTAACTAAGATACTAAGAATACTACTTTAGGTACTAAGAATAATATACTAAGGCCCTTCACACAAGACGTCGTCCTCGCGTATGACATACGATGTCCGCAGACGAAGCGGTGCTGCAGCGAATGGTAGGAGGCGTAATTTTCATACATGCATAGCGTCATAACGATGCGCTTACGCTACTCTTACGAGTCGTGTGCGAAGTCGTGTGACCCCTTCGCACTTTACGTATGATTTATATAAAAAAATAAAAAAGCTCATTCATTCATTCACTGTCACCGTGTTATAACCTAGACAGAAATTTTATCCTAACCTAGACAGAAATCACCGTGTTATAACCTAGAAAGAAATTTTGCACAGATGTTAACTTTGTGGTGTATACAAGGGATAAGAAAGGATTTTTTTAAAGGAAGGATTTTGATATCATACTTGCAACACAATAATTTGAATAAAACCTTACGAAAAGGTGAAGATTGTATAGTCCATATTTTTTAACATAAGTAAGCCAAACATGTTCGATAATACTGATATTAAAATAAATAAAATTTTTTTTTTTTTGGATCCGTAGAATATAAAATACGTTTTTTAATTTAAACCTACATCAAAACAAAAATTATTTTATTAACAACTCCTAAAAATTAGGAAAACTAAAGTATCTTGATTGTTGAAATTAATAATAAAATGTATAATAATAATAATTTACGTAGCTAAAGGCACTTAAAGTATTCGAATTTATATTATAGAAAAAGGTATTATTACTTAATCTAAGATGAAGTAATTTTACATTTAATATCTTATTAATAATTTTATTTTTCAAATGAAATCCTCTATCCGAGATGAATAAAATTACTTCAATGCATAAATTAATTAAAGAAAATTAATAGTAATAAATAAATATAATTAAATTAAAACAGCAATGTACCCGTGGGGTCATTATTGATTATTTTTGATTATTTTTTATATGATTATTATTTTTTATGGGAATTATTTGATTATTTTTTTGAAGACAATATCCTGAATAGTGTGGTCAATTAATGAAAATATACTTATTATGCAATCAAAGATATTAAAATTTATAAAATAAAAGTCACAACCAATTTTCTCCTGTTTTCTCATTAGAATATTTTTTTCGTAAGTACCCTAACTAACAAAATAATTAAATTATGAAAATTCAGTAAAATACAATCAGAAAGTATACCTAATCCTTCACGATTTTTCAAATGGAAATAATTGTTTTATTAGGGGATTAAGATTAAATAATGTTAAAATTCTAAGGAATTAAAAATTAAGTTAAACTCAGATTTATATTAATAAACTAATGGTAGATATTGGTAGACAGCGTTAATGTAAAAAGCTTTGTTAAAATTTAACGTGGCATGTCATGCTATTTTTATTTAGTAAATATATTATTTAACTATTTGATTTTGAATAAAACTTTAGATAAGTCTTCATGAAGTGCACATAAAATGAATGAAACTAAACCCAATTTTAGTTTATGTTGACGAAGGAAAAAAAATTGGCATTTTAACTTTTACCAAACAGATTTTTTTGCACAAAAATTATAACAACCAAGGGAGAATCAAGAAATTTGATTAAATAAATTTTCATTATTATAAAAACAATCGTCAAAAAAAAAGTTTTGTTTCGCCCTATTTCATACGTGCACTTTATATTTATTATTTCATTGTGCGCTTATTCTAGAATTTTTAATAATTAAAATAATTTAAATAATTTTTGTCTTATTTTGGCAATTTCTTTTCTCTATCTTTATGAATTAGAAAGAGAAACGAGATCGATAAAATTAGACAAAATTGTCTCTACGCAGTGATAGCTGAGTGGTTCTGACCTCTGCCTCTCATAAGGAGGTCGCGGGTTCGAATCCTGGGCACGCACCTTTGATTTTACCGAGTTATGTGCGTTTTAGGAAACTAAATATCACTTGCTTAACGGTGAGGGAAAACATCGTGAGGAAACCTGCATGCCTGAGAGTTCACAAAAATGTTCTCGAAGGTGTGTGAAGCCCGCCAACCCACACTTGGCCAGCGTGGTAGGCTATGGCCAAACCCCTATCAGTCTGAGAGGAGACCCGTGCCCAGCAGTGGCCGTAAAAAGGGGTTGAGAGAGTCTCTACGCGCACATCCTAGCCTCGTTGGGCTGCATATTCTATCATGAATATTATTCCTAAAACCCATAGGTTTATCAATCTATGGACGATGGGTGTAATACAAAATTCACGAAAAAAGTGTCCCAAGAAAACCTATATAAACGAGGGTACATGAGTATTTTTATAAACAAACTGAAACATTGTAATTTATGTCTTAAACCATTACTATACAGCCTAATTTTCGAAGACGAGACTGAAGTGCGATTGTATGTCTTTTACCGTTTTGTATGTCATTCGGTTCGGACACTTTTTAGCGCTGACCCCAAATCCTTAGTTTATAAATCAATGCTAAAACCCTTCATTAGACATTGTTGTGTAACTACCTAACATTAAATATTTATTTAAAACAATTAGGTATTTTGAATGAGTATTTTAACGCTATGGTAACATTGCTGTCTCATACTTAGTAATATTATATACTTATTCGTTGCTCATACAGTATAAATTCAAATACCTATCTTTCTGACGATCAGAATCACGAATTTACTTTTTTGATTGATGTATTTTTGAATTGAATCAATATAAAAAATGCACCTGTAATTATTGCATAATTTAATAGTTGTTTTAATATTACTAAGTATTTTTTTACGCAACCTAATCTGACAGATTTTAAAATTGATCACTTTATGATGTGGCTAACCATTTCATGAAAAGGTATTTCCACTGATGCCTATTATACTCTGAGATTATACTACTACGCTGGATCTATAAAATTGACAGTTCATCTTTTGTGCCGCTTTGAAATGCCCCTCTCGAAAGTCCACGGTATTAAATTGACATTTTGTTGCTAGTGACCGTCGTCGTTTTGAATGTCATTTTACAAAGACTTACCTACATAGAAGTCTTTGTCATTTTATTTTAGTTTCACGGACGCTCACGCCGTTACGCAACAATCAGCGCCAAAATGGCGAAAATCAAGTGTCTTCATTTTCACGTCGACAATCTTCGAAAGTCCAGCGAAGGTACTAGTGTAATAGAGGTCAGTGGGTATTTCATTGTCACTCGCCGTAATAAGTATCTTGGCCGGTCTTAGAGATGATCATTCCTTGATATGGCCTCCTTATGATGAAATGCTTTTGTAATGTAGGTTTTTCAAGTGATTTATATGAAAGTATGTGAACAGTGCGACCGCATAACCAACTATTTTTTTATCACTGGGAAATGCATTTACATTTTATACATTCTATAAATACCTCTTTTTTTGTTTCCGGATAAAATTCGGATTTTTATGTTGTGCACTACTACAATAGACCCAATCAAAATACAACCCCTTAAGGCGAAATTAACGACTCTGCCCGCGAAATTAAAAACTTTCATTGTTTTTTGCAATTTGTACACTTTTTTTTCAAAAATCTAAAATCACTTACAAATAGAGATTTCAAGGTTGCGGTTACAGATTTCTTAAAAACTTTGAGCTATGAAGAAACAGAGAAAATACTAAAATGTATAAACTAAGTTACAAACACCCACTTACTTACACTAAACCACACGCACTCTCACACACCATACTCACACACACCCACCCACCCACCCACACACACACACACACACACACACACACACACACACACACACACACACACACACACACATACACACACACACACACATATACCACACGTATAAATTAGAAATACCTGTGTAATTGCGCTCTTTATTTCTTATTATTTTTATTTTTTGCTTTTATATTTAAAACATTGGCTTAATTGATCCCCCGAAGGGTATGCAGACTTCTGCAATACAAGTTTAATCTTAGTGCAGAGTCTGCGCGCTCAAAATTTGTGTATCAAATACAAGCCATTGCGATCTATACTTTGGGACCTTAGATAGTAAGCCACATTTGTAAGTTTTGCCTAATAAATTATTCTTATTCTTATTCTTATTTTATTTTAATTACACATCAGAGGTTTATGGCAGTCAATTTGCGAGAATGGCGGTATCATCTTTACATGATTATATCAAAATCTTTGCATAAAGATGTCTATCCTAGGAAATTAATCCGAGTATCGAGTTTTATGTAACTCGCAAATCTCGGACTAATTTCTTTAACTCGACACTTTCGAGCAGAGATTTTTATATAAACACGTGAAGATGATATTGGGATTCCCGCAATTTTACTGCCATAAGCCTATTATGTCATATCAGCTTAAAAATCGCGAAAACCACAAAAAATTTGAATTTTGCGGCCACACCCGTGGTGTGCTCCTTAATGAATCAATATAGCCAAGTTACTCTATCTATTCTATTTCTACGGTTGCTATAGGAACGAACTTCAAAAGATGACAGTTGTCATCAACAAATCACGTGTAGAAATAGAATAGATAACGTAACATGGCTACAGATGCTAGCCACAAGGCAACGGAGCCAGTAATATCACAAAATGATCAATTCTAATAACTAGCCACGACATAGAATTACTAAATGTATACTTTAAATTCTAAGATACATTAATTAATAATTCTAAAACTGTTAATCTGTAAATATAATAGTTATACGATTATACATTAAATTTAACGTAGGCAAATAGTATTAGGTAATTACGTACTATAATAATAATTAATAATTAATAATGTAAATAAATTGTCAGTGTTATTTAAAATTACTCTGTACAAAAACATTTTTGGTGATCCTGTATGCAATAAATATTTCTTCGGATTTGTTTTTTTTTTTCATATACCTACCTACCTAATAGTCAACGCCAATCTCGAATACTACATGAAATCAACAGGTTATATATAAAATAATCTAGAGTACACTTTTTGAAAGTCATACAATGTAACAATCATAATAATACACATAATAAATTGCATAAATTAATTATACAAGGACAAAATTAAGTATACCAAATAGAGTACCAAAAATTAATTAATAATAATCTTCCAACAAAATTTACATATTTTTATTAAGACATCAGTTTAATGTTAGTCCTATTCTCAATCATTGATAGGGGATTTATAATGTTAACCATCTATTTATGAAACATCGCAGTTTCAAACTAATTTTTCGATTGCCTATTATTTCAAATGGAGCAATCTTCGAACGAGATGACTCCTTGCCGTTTCATAATTTTTGATACTGTTTACTTTTTGATATTGATCTAATTATTTCTTTTATGTTGTTTTACCATTAAGAGTTGTGCTCAGAGATAGTGGAAGGTGGAATCACCTCAAACAGCTCTTCAGAGCACTCAGCTATACCTACTAAGCTATATTTCAATAAACTACGACGCGCCCCGCTCTGTCAAAATCCATACGAATCAAATGGAACAAGCGATTTAGAAGGAATCGGGCGCGTCTTTGTGGAATAAAATATCTATAATATAAGCTATTAAAAAGCAAAGACGCACGTCAACCGATTTTGCGTTACGGCGCGATGCTTTGTAGAAACCATTAGGTTACTCACCCCTTGCAAGTTAGTTCGAAGAGTTTCGGTTGCATCATCACTCACCATCGGGTGTGATCACAGTCCAGTACTAATTTGTGAGGAATAAAAAACTAACAGCAAATTCAGAGCTTGTTGTGTTCGGATGATATCTTTGAATAAGACACGTTTTTACAATTAAAATAACACATTAATAGAAAAGAAAAAACATTTATTTTCAACAATAAAGACTTGTACTTTATTATAAATAAATAAGCTTACTTTTATAATAATTAATTTATGATTTGAATCACAACAATCTAGTTCAATTACCAATTTGAAAATAAAAAATACTAAAAAAATAATTGTTACATAATGGGTTTTAAAATAACTTGGATATGAACCGGTGTCATACTGTGACATAGACCTTATATCTAATTATGAGGAAAGCGATAAATTCTCACCACAAAATATATTCATAACCAAACTATTTTAAATCACATAATAATCACCATGTCACATTTACCCATGGATGTAACATAAAGGATGAGCACTCAGTGACGTCACGCATATATTTTTAGGCTCCGCCCTGAAACCACTTATTATTTGTCAAAACAGTAAAATGGCGCTAAAAATGTATGCGACCGACAGCCGTATGCGTTGACAGCGGTACCGAAATATATAAAGCGCGACGCCATATTTGAGATATTTTTGGCTTCAACATACGTCACATCTTTCCCGTCCTCTTAGCGTAGCGTATTTCGTCATTGCATTTACCACATAAATTGCTAGAAAGAATAAATTACTACTTACAATCTAAGTGCACTTAAGGAATTGAACTAATAACTTTGGCTAGTATATCTATCTTCATAAGGACTTGGAGGAGTCCTGTGCTTCCTGGTCCTGTTGTTTGATGAGGTTCCAATAGTGACCTTTCATTTTCTTCAGTTGGTCATGAGTGCCCATCTGTGAACGACAATAGTACATTACTGCAGCGGCCTGCAAAAGAGGCATTGATGGAAGAACATGTAAATGTGGACCGAGGCAGCACCGAGGCAAAAACATACGTAAATCCATCAATGCCTATAAATTTAAATACGAATCAAAATTTCACTGTCAGCGGAATTTGAACTCGCGCCCTCTAACTATCGCGGAAGGGTGCTCTTCCACTGAGCTACTCGTATACGATGAAATTTAGGCTCGTAATATTGAGTTCTTAGGCAGAACTCGCACCATCTATTATGAAACATTGCAGTTTCAAACTAATTTTTCGATGGCCTATTATTTCAAATGGAGCAATCTTCGAACTATGACTCCTTGCCGTTTCATACTAATTGTCTTTTTAATGTTGATCTAATTATTTCTTTTATGTTGTTTTACCATTAAGACTTGTGCTCAGAGATAGTGGAAGGTGGAATCACCTCAAACAGCTCCTCAGAGCACTCCCCTATTTTTCAAAGCACTATTTTTCGAGGCGTTAGCGATTGTAGAAAAAGACATAAGAAGAGAAGATATGTAACATGCCTCGGGAGCAGAGATATAAACTCACCTCTACGATCTTCCCCCTGCTCAAAACAACTATGAGGTCAGCGTTCATGACAGTGGACAACCGGTGCGCTATGACCAGCACCGTGCGACCTTTCGACGCCGTCTCCAACGCCGTCTGTACCACCTTCTCGCTTGCCGAGTCCAACGCACTGATAACAATATTATAATAACGTCTAAGGTCCAGTTGCTTTAACTTAGGCACATAACCGTCAAAAAAAAAAAAACACCATCAACAACCAGAATTCACAATTTCGTGGTGAGGCCATCTTGGATTTGAAAGTCATAACATAGCATAAGTTGTAAAAAGAATTAATACGCCATTTTGTAGTGGCAGCCATCTTGGATTGGAAATGTATCATACTGTATAGGTATTTTTATGGTCATGCTCTTTCATTTGATACCCATATAGCGAAAAAATATGTAATCCATCATTTTTTGGCGGCGCCGGCGGCCATCTTGGAATTATTTTCGACACACATAGGCTAAGAAAACTTCCGACCAAAAAATTCAAATCGGTTTATCCGTTCAGGAGGTTAAGATACCACACAGACACACACAGGACTAAACCGGGGAATCCCCGGATGACGTCATTGACGGTCTCCACGCCTACCTGGTGGCTTCGTCCAGTATCATGACGGGCGGGTTCTTGAGCACGGCGCGCGCGATGGCGATGCGTTGCTTCTGCCCACCGCTTAGGGACATGCCTCTCTCGCCGACCATCGTGTTATATCCGGCGGGAAATCCCCGGATGAAGTCGTCGGCATTTGCTGTTTTTGCTGCTTGATACACCTGTAAGAAAATGATACACGTACATCTGTATAAAAAGGTCACTCCACTCGATAGTTTGGGTATTCAGAATTCACCATCTCAAAAATACCCAATGGCGTCATCTATTAGGAGTTTTGGTATTTAAAATGTACAGAGGTGTAGATTACGGCTACAGGTGGTGTGTGGTAACGGCGGAGCGAGTTTTATGTTTCCATCTATCTCAACAATGTCCAATAGTGTCAACTATTGAGGGTTTAGGAACCTATTCAAAATGTACAGAGATATCCAGTTACGGTAACAGCCAACAGGGTAGTGGCGGCACGAGAGCAATGTTTTTCACCATCTCAAAAATGCCCAATGGCGTCATTTATTAGGAGTTTTGGTATTTAAAATGTACAGAGGTGTAGATTACGGCTACAGGTGGTGTGTGGTAACGGCGGAGCGAGTTTTATGTTTCCATCTATCTCAACAATGTCCAATAGTGTCAACTATTGAGGGTTTAGGAACCTATTCAAAATGTACAGAGATATCCAGTTACGGTAACAGCCAACAGGGTAGTGGCGGCACGAGAGCAATGTTTTTCACCATCTCAAAAATGCCCAATGGCGTCATTTATTAGGAGTTTTGGTATTTAAAATGTACAGAGGTGTAGATTACGGCTACAGGTGGTGTGTGGTAACGGCGGAGCGAGTTTTATGTTTTTTCCCCCTATCTCAACAATGTCCAATAGTGTCATCTATTGGGAGTTTAGGAACCTATTCAAAATATACAGAGATATCCAGTTACGGTAACAAGGTGTGTCGTAATGGCGGCATTAGTGCAATGTTTTTCACCATCTCAAAACTGCCCAATAGCATCATCTATTGAGAGTTTGAACCATAAGTGTAGTATCAAAAATGCCCACGCATTTAAAGGAGTTTTCACTGTGAAAATACTCAAATTTCACATCTGTCACATCTTTTCCGTCTTCTTAGTGTAGCATATTTTGTCATTGCAGTTACCTCAGCGTCGCTCGCGTCCGGGCGGCCGTAGCGGATGTTCTCCATCACGGTGGTGGCGAACAGCACGGGTTCCTGGCTGATGAGCCCCAAGGCGCGGCCCCGCAGCCAGCGGCAGTCGAACTCGCGCACGTCCGTCCCGTCTATCGTCACCGCGCCGTCGTTTACGTCGTAGAATCTGTGGATTTCATTTTATTTCACGATACAAGTTAGTACTGGAAAGCGATCTTATCGACTACACCCTGAGGCAAGTGACAAATAGCGTTACGTCACGATATATGTAAATGAAACACGATATATATAAATGTAAACTAAGCCATTACGGTATCAAAGACAGAGCTCTTGATTTCGTTGCCTCTTATTTAAGTGATCGAACACAAAGGGTATGCATAAATGACACAAAATCACAGGGTTGTTCCCCCATTATGGGTGTGCCACAAGGTTCAATATTAGGCCCTTTTCTATTTTTAGTGTATATAAATGATTTGCCACACCATGTAAATGGTATTTGCGAGATAGTATTGTTTGCTGATGACACTTCCCTAGTTTTTAAAATAGATAAAAGTAAAGAAAATTATGACGATGTAAATTGTGCTATCGCGCACGTATCGCACTGGTTCACAGTTAACAATTTGGTTTTAAATTCAAAAAAGACTAAGTGCATTGAGTTCGCACTTCCAAACGTAAAAAAATTAGTTAGCAACAAAAAGGTGATTGTGAATGGAGAAACACTAAAAATGGAGAACTCTACAGTATTTCTGGGGGTAAACTTAGATGATAAACTACAATGGGGCGCTCATATTGAGACTCTGGCAGGTAAACTTAGTTCAGCTGCCTATGCTGTGAGAAAAATTAGACAATTTACAGACATTGATACAGCCAAGCTTGTTTACTACGCCTACTTCCACAGTGTTATGTCCTATGGTATTCTATTATGGGGCAAAGCTGCTGATATTCAAACTATATTTGTATTGCAAAAGAGAGCTATTAGATCCATATACAAAATGAAGCCACGCGAATCTCTTCGCCAAAAATTTAAAGAAATAGGCATTCTTACAGTGGCGTGTCAATACATTTATAATTGTCTACTGTTTGTACGTCAAAATATTAATAATTACAATAAACGGATAGATATAAGTAACCGTCCAATTAGAAGTGGAGCACATAAGTTAGTTGTAGTGCCACACCGTTTGCGTAAGGTACAAAAGTCCTTTGTGGGGTTGAGTGTACGCTTCTACAATATGATCCCGAAGTCTGTCTTGGACTTACCTTTGCACCGGTTTAAAGATACTGTCAAAAAACATCTAATAAATCAGGGTTACTACACCATTGAAGAATTTTTAAATAACAAAGATTCTTGGAACGATAGTGATATGCTTCCATCTCCTCACGAGATATTTTAAAAATATTGTTTCATACTAAGTACTAAAAATTGTATATTGAGACATTTTTTTGAAAAGAGCAAGTACCGAGTTTCTTGCCAGTTCTTCTCGGTGCAATCCTGCTTTCCGAACCTGGCGGTAGAGTCTCGACATTTCATGAGAGCTTATATCTAAGCCTATGTGAAATAAAGAATTTCATTTCATTTCATTTCATTTCAATGGAACACAATTCAAAAAGCGTCACTGAACTTCAGTGACGCTCAGCTTAGCGTCACCAAGTGACAAAATAGTGTCAGTCACAGTTTGCATACGTTTCAGAGTAGTGTCGATACAAACACTGTGACACGAGAATTTTATATATTAAAAAGTTTTATGACTAAGGCGTCAGCCGTGATGGATTACTTTTTCTATGTCAATCTAGTACCTCCTTCACCTTTCTACCATAGAACCGCAAGACGCCGGGAGAAGTGGCATCCTTATGTGGTTGATGTCCAGCAAGCTCGAACGAAACGATTTTCTTCCACGTTTCTGATACGTACCGCTAAGGTGTGGAACACCCTTCCAGCTTCTGTGTTCCCTGCCAAGTACAACCTGGGTGCCTTCAAGAGAAGAGTGAATAGGCATTTTCTAGGCAAGCGCGCTCCATCCTAGACCTCATCATTTCTGTCCATCAGATATGATTGTAGTCAAGCGCAAGCCTATCTATAATAATAAAAAAAAAATTGGTTGTGTGTACGGAACCCTCGATGCGCGAGCCCGACTCGCACTTGACCAATTTTTTGTGGTGTCCTGACCAACAGAATTATAAATACCTTTCCAATAGGGCTGCAATGGTCGACTTTCCGTTGCCAGAGGTGCCGACGATTGCGACGGTTTTACCAGCTGGGATCTTCAAGTGGAAATTCTTTAGGACGATCTTAAAATTAATAAAAATTATGGTTGATATCGAAAGAAGAAGCAAATAGTATTCCCCTTCATTTTAGACTTTTTCTAGGTTTTCAAGTTGTTTGTTGTTTGTTTTTTATCAACTACCATTCTTCCTAATCGTAATGGGTAACAAATTCTGTGCCCTGATTGTCTCATTCCGCTGTTTACTTTTATTTTAGCCAATCAGCGGACGGAATTTTTTACTCACACGTTTATCATACGCAATCAGCCCTCTGGTTTAGCCACTTTACAAACAAAGCCAAGCCACACATAAATTAAATCCCGCCCTGGATATCACCATTTACCTAAACTTAGCGCATCCAAAAATCTAGTATCCCTTACACTACGGTAAGGTTGGAAAGTTATAACAATAGTCTTTAAAATAGTTCTATTCCTTCGCAATCATACTATAGTGACAGGCAAAGCTGATTTTTAGGCGCGCTAAATTTAGAGGCTCTAAAATAGAGTCGCTACCAATGATTACTTACCGCCTCAGGTCTCGTCGGGTAAGCAAATGTGACGTCCTTGAATTCGATGTCTCCGTAGAACTCGTGGTATTTGATCATCTTGGTGCCCGAAGTGTCCATCTTCGGCTCCTTGTTTATATACTATCAACAAATTGAAGTTGGCAACTAATGTACTGATATAATAAGAAATGAAACGAAATTCAGAAATGTACGGAAATTACTATTTTTTCACTTCAAATATTGACTACGTGACTTATGCCCGTTTTCACTAACACTTTAAGAAACGCCAAAGCCGATAGGTGACAGTTTTCACTTACAACAACTGTCACCTAAGGGCTTATAGGTGTCTCTTAAAAAGTTGCTGAAAACGAGCATTAATTTTTTTAATTTCTTTACGTAATGTGCAATGGACACGCGTCGAAGAAGATCATAGATATTTACTATAAATGTGTTGCCATTTATGTGTATGAAAAACGACGATCTATTTTCAGACCTACCTATAACTTAATGTAGACAAAAAACATAAAAATCTTTACTAAATCTAAGAGAATTTTATACATCAAAAGTTACATGATTAAGCCTGCAGGTAAGATTGCAGTAAAATACTAACTTGTATAACTGAAAGAAGGCAAATCACCTCAAAAACTCTTCCTCCTGCGCTGAGCCCCTTGACCACGGAGCCGAACAGCAGCGAGAGCTGCGCCACCGAGCGCTGCACCGTCTGCGCGTTGACGAGGAACGCCATGACGTCGCCCGCCGACATCTGCCCCGTCGACATCAGGTGCCCGCCCAGGAACATCGTCGCCAGCACCATGCTGCAAACAACACCATAATAACAACAGAGCCGAACAGCAGCGAGAGCTGCGCCACCGAGCGCTGCACCGTCTGCGCGTTGACGAGGAACGCCATGACGTCGCCCGCCGACATCTGCCCCGTCGACATCAGGTGCCCGCCCAGGAACATCGTCGCCAGCACCATGCTGCAAACAACACCATAATAACAACAGACCCGAACAGCAGCGAGAGCTGCGCCACCGAGCGCTGCACCGTCTGCGCGTTGACGAGGAACGCCATGACGTCGCCCGCCGACATCTGCCCCGTCGACATCAGGTGCCCGCCCAGGAACATCGTCGCCAGCACCATGCTGCAAACAACACCATAATAACAACAGAGCCGAACAGCAGCGAGAGCTGCGCCACCAAGCGCTGCACCGTCTGCGCGTTGACGAGGAACGCCATGACGTCGCCCGCCGACATCTGCCCCGTCGACATCAGGTGCCCGCCCAGGAACATCGTCGCCAGCACCATGCTGCAAACAACACCATAATAACAACAGAGCCGAACAGCAGCGAGAGCTGCGCCACCGAGCGCTGCACCGTCTGCGCGTTGACGAGGAACGCCATGACGTCGCCCGCCGACATCTGCCCCGTCGACATCAGGTGCCCGCCCAGGAACATCGTCGCCAGCACCATGCTGCAAACAACACCATAATAACAACAGAGCCGAACAGCAGCGAGAGCTGCGCCACCGAGCGCTGCACCGTCTGCGCGTTGACGAGGAACGCCATGACGTCGCCCGCCGACATCTGCCCCGTCGACATCAGATGCCCGCCCAGGAACATCGTCGCCAGCACCATGCTGCAAACAACACCATAATAACCACAAATATAGTCTTTATTACCTACCCGATAAGAAAAAGATTGGTTCCCGCTTGGAAAGATTGGCCCACTTCCAATCCAAGCTCCGCTCCATGCTGAGTTCTGCGCAGTAACCTTTCCACTTTTCAGTGAACAGTTTGGCTTCAATTTTCTCACCGGCAAACACTTGCTCCGTTCTGACCAATTCTGACATTCCCTATTGCTTCTCTAAACACTAATGTAGTCTTTATTACCTACCCGTTAAGAAACAGATTGGTCCCCGCTTCGAACAATGGAACAGTCCCTCTCCAGGGGCCGTACCACCATCTCTTATAGCAGTATTATTGTAATATTGTTTTGACGTTTTCATACAATGTCAGTATGGAAATTTTAAAACAATATTACAATAATACTGCTATAAGAGATGGTGGTAGGGCCCCAGGTCCTAGCTCCATGCGGAGGTCTGCAGCGACGTTGCACTCCTCAGCGAACAGTTTGGCTTCATTCTCTTCGCCGGCGAACGCCAGCACCGTTCCGACGTTCGCTATTGCTTCTTCCGACACTAATATAGTTTTTATTACCTACCCGTTAAGAAACAGATTGGTCCCCGCTTGTACCTAACAGTCCCACTCCCAGTCCTAGCTCCATGCTGAGGTCTGCAGCGACGTTGCACTCCCCTGCGAACAGTTTGGCATCATTCTCTTCGCCGCAAACGCCCGCACCGTTCTGACGTTCGCTATTACTTCTTCCGACACTAATATAGTTTTTATTACCTACCCGTTAAGAAACAGATTGGTCCCCGCTTGGAACAATCCCACTCCCAGTCCTAGCTCCATGCTGAGGTCAGCAGCGACGTTGCACTCTTCAGCGAACAGTTTGGCTTCATTCTCCTCGCCGGCGAACGCTCGCACCGTTCTGACGTTCGCTATCGCTTCTTCCGCGACTAGCGTGGACTTTTCTATCTGAGGAAGAACCTTTCTTTAGGTCTGGTCATCTCAACTAACTTTACCAGACACGTGACCCTTAAAGGTTGCTCTTTCGACGACATTTTGTTCTGTAGTGCCATGTTTAACGTGTCTGTTATCAGTTGAGGCAAACTATGTTACTGTTTTTTTAAGAATCATTGTAATTTATTTGCGGATTCTTTAATAACACGATTAGACCTAAGTACCAAGAACAAAATACTGAAAATTTATATAATATATTTATGACTTTTTGACTACCAAATAAAAACTTCGTGAATAAAATCACTTAGCCAATATGAATTTGCCCTGCGCAAACACGAGACTCAACTAACTTCTCACTCAACGGTCACGTAACTGGTAACGTTAGTTGAATCAACCAGGCTTAATATAAATAAATAAATAAATAAATAAATAAATAAATATAAATATAAGACATTGAGGATCTCCAAAATTAAACACAAATTGTTTCCCTGAAATAACAAAGTTTTGTTTTATTACAAGTTTTGTTTTATTTTACAATTATCTAGTTATTATCAAGTTACGACAATTACACTTCTATCTCACCTGAAATAACAAAGAAACGACATTTAAAGTTCACTATATCTCGAGTCCTCAATCACATTCTTTCTATGAGTTTTTATTACGACAAAAATGCACACAACAATTTCAGCGTCCCTCGCCATTTTAAATCATCGACACAGATCAATATCATAGATACGCGACAGCTGATACGCGAAGCGCGGCAAATTCAAATGAATGAAATGTCACTCATTTCATTACATCTCCCCCCCTAAGAGCGAAAATTCTAAGCAATATATCTGTAAAATGTACTTATAAGTCATCTTCATATTCATTATCATCTCCTTCATCTTCTTCAGCCTCTGTTATGACAGGTTGCAATTTTGTTATATGAAATAATGTTGATTCTGTTTTTCTGTTGCCTGTATCAATCCTATAAATGGAATTCGATATTTTCTCTATTATTTTGAAAGGGCCTATTTTTAATTCGTCTAATTTCTTTCTATTCAGTCTATTTCCATTTTCTACATATACACTGTCTCCTACATTAAATTCTTGCATTTTTCTATTTCTATCAAATATTTTCTTGTTATACTCATGAGATTTTATTGTATTCTCTAATGCCAATCTTCTATCAGCAATCCACTTGTCTTCCTTTTCCATCGTTTTGAATTCATTTGGTAGAATACTGACATTTGTACCATCCAGTAAATATTTTGGTGCAAAACCTGTAACGGAGTGTTCTGTTTCATTATATTTTTGTATACATTCTCTTGCCAGTGTTGTCCATGTTCTCTTATTATTTTTCTCATTCATTTTACACCTTATTTTATTTACTATTGTTTGGTTTAATCTTTCATTCAAGCCGTTCGAGAATGGTGTATTCACGGCTGTAAAAATTAGTTTAATATTATTTTCCTGCAAAAATTGTTTAAATTCTCTTGAATCCCGGATATTGATCTGTCAGGATAATTCCAATCTCATCTGTCTCTAGTACTTTCTTTGTTAAATTTATAAAGTCACATGCATTCTGGGTTTTCGAAGTCGCAATAAATGCATATCTTGTGTAGTGATCTACTAAAAGGTGTAGATATTTCTTTGTAGACCTAGATCCTCCAAATCCACCAATAGTATCCATTGACATTATTTCAAATGGTTTGGTAGCTGGTCCCAGTTGTGACATTAATCCAATTTTTTTTGACATCTTGATTTATTTTTTATGCATATTTCACATGTTTTACAAATATTTATGATATTTTTTGTTAGGTTTATAGCCGTATATATTGAACTTATTTTTTTCTGCAGTTGTCTGATCCCAATATGGCATAAATCTTCATGCACCTTTTTTATAAGTTTTTTACTAAATTCTTCTGAGAGGATAATCTTTTCCTGTTTCTTTATTTTTTTATAATAGATATTATTTTTTAGTATTAAATTTTGTTTCTTTTCTCTTATTGTTTCATTTTTCTCTTGGTCTCCAACTATATCTTTTATTTGTATTAAATTAACTATTCTCAATGTTTCCTCTCTGTTATCTTCTGGTTCTAATACAGGGTTTCGGCTCAAACAGTCTGCTTCTACATTTTCTTTACCAGGTATATATTTTACGGTAAAGTCATACTGAGATAGGTAGTATGTGAGATCACCCAATTCTTCATCTGTCCTGCATTTAATGTTCATGTTCTCTAGAGGTTTGTGATCTGAGTAAATGGTGAATTGTTTTCCGATGAGCCAGTGCTGCCAATATTTAACAGCTTCTTTCATAGCAAGACATTCTAAATATATAGCCTTTTTCCGTTTTTGATGTTCATTCAATTTTTTTGAGAAATATGCCACCGGTTTGTCTTTACCATCTAGTTGTGTCTGTTTTAATATTGCTCCAATGCCCTCCAAAGATGCATCGGTAAAGATTTTGATTGGTAAGTCTTTGTCGAATATTTCCAAGACCGGTTGCGAACATAAATATCTTTTTATCAGATTGAATGCTTCTTCACATTTCTCTGACCATACAAATTTCTCGTTTTTTCGTAATAAATTGTGTAATGGATCTAAAATAATTGCACTTCTTGGTATATAGTCATGGTAGAAGTTTATTTTTCCCAAAAATTGTCTGATGTTCTTTTGCGTCTTAGGAGTTGGAAAGTTCCTTATTGAAATCAAATTGTCTTTTAGTGGTCTTACTGAATTGTTCTGAATTATATGGCCGAGGTATTTTACTGAGTCTGAAGCAAAGGTACATTTCTTAAACTTCAGTCTAAAGCCTTCTTTAATTATTGCCTCTAATACATTTCTAATGTGCCTTATATGTTCTTCAAAGGTAGACGAGTATATCAAAATATCATCGATATAGTTAACAGAGTATCCTGTGAGATTGTGTTTTCTTAGAATATTGCTTAAGATTCTCTGGAAAATTGCTGGTGATGTTTTCAAGCCAAAAGGGAGGCAGGTCCACTGGAAGTGGCCATCTTGTGTGACAAATCCTGTTTTACTTCTGTCTTCCACCCGTAATGGTATTGCCCAAAATGCTGAGTTTATATCTAGTGTAGTAAAATACTTGCAATTTCTAGTTTTAATAATTAGATCATCTATCAAAGGAAATGGTTGAGCTTGTGGTATAACTATTTTGTTTAACTCTCTGAAATCTACACATAAACGGGATTTTCTATTTTCACCTTTTTTAAACGCCAATGTCACTGGAGCAGCGAAAGGACTGTATGATTCTTCTATTAAATTGTTCTTAAGTAACATCGATATTTGCTCTTCAATTTCTAATCTATCTTGTATTGTACATCTGTATGGTCTTTTACTACAATATTTATTTACTTGTAAATCTATACGAGCTTCATAATCTTTAACTGAACCTATATCATACTTGTCCTTAGCAAATATTGTTTTATATTCCTTTATAATTTTCTCTATCTCAATTTTCTTTTGATTATCTAAATGGTCTGTCATACTTATAAATTCCTCTGTTTCTATGTGTTCATTGAAATTTACTGTATATTTTTTTATATTATTATCTTCATTTCTGTTATCTTTAGACATCCTGTCTATTTTATTTGTTATTTTCTTTTGTTCTATCTGCAAGTTCTCATTTTGGGTTAATCTGAATTTCTTTATCATATCTAATCCGATTATGAAATCATCAAAATCTTCATTTTCTACTATGTATACATCCACCTCTTCTTCTAAATCAAATATTTTAATTTTTATTGTTATCAAGCCATCCATCTTCTTCACACCATTAACCGTTCTCATGTATGCTATGTTCACATCATCTTTTTTTTCTTTTACTTTTATTAATCTTGAATTTATTATAGAAATCTGTGAGCCTGAATCATAAATACCACTCACTTCTAGTTTATTTTCTAATAAAAGCTTGATTTTGATTAATGGTGTGCTTACTAGTTTTTTTTCTCAGTATTTATGTCTACTTCAATTATGGAGTTATTGTTTACATTTTTAGTTTTAAGATCTTTTTCAGGTTCATTTTTATTTTTCTTGAACCAACATGACTCCTCCGGATGATATCTAATCCCTTTGTCCAAAGACTCACAAGTCTTACATGACTTCTTCTCATAAGTTTTATTTTTATTATAAAATGTACTGCTCTTTATGTTAGTTGAGTTTTTCTTATACATCGTGCCTTCATATTTTCTTATCTCGTTGAACAAGTCAGTAGTGTTGTTGAGTTCATCCCTGTTTAACTTATTTAAGATAAATCCAGGTAAACCAGTTGCAATAAGATCTATCATTGTTTTGGAATCTATAGATTTGTTTATATCTAATAAAAGCCGTTCTTTTTTTATGGCATAATCAATTAACTGTCCTTCTTTATACCTAAATGCGAGAGCATATGTGACTATGTCCCATCCTTGGTTTTTAAAAGTTTCTAAAAACTTGTCTTTCCATTCACTCCATTCAGAATTTATTGTTAGTTTTATGATCATCGAGCTATACCAATCCAAACAAGGTTTATCTAAAAATAACCTCAAAATATCTATTTTTGTCTCATCTTTTGTTATATTAAAGCGCGCACACTCTTTTTCAAAAATTTCTATCCATTGCATCGCATTAGGATTTTTGCTTGTGAATTTTTCAATAATAAATTTTTCTGAGATATGTTTTAAGTTATGTTGACTTTCTTTCTTAGTTGTAGTTTCTATTAATTGTTCCAAGATTTGTTGCAAAGTGTCATTTTTGTCCTTTGCTTGTGTTGTGCTCACTTCATCTAAATATTGATCTAAAAATTGCATATTACCTTCCTCATCTACATATGTCTTCTTTAGATTTTCATCCAACTTTATCCATACTTTTCTACTCTGGTGTCTTTTTTTAATGCTATTTTTTACTTTTGTGAAAGTGTTCGTTTTAACAATATATGTATGATGACTCACCGGCTTCAGTTCCTCGGGTAAAACATAACATTTTCCTTCTTCAGTAGATATTGAGGTTATAGCTAATACATTTGATTTGCCATCATTTGAGGCTATTATTGTAAACTCAAATTGAAGCCGGTCCATCTTCTTTTAGTTCACAAAAATGTCGTTTTATAAGACATTGAGGATCTCCAAAATTAAACACAAATTGTTTCCCTGAAATAACAAAGTTTTGTTTTATTACAAGTTTTGTTTTATTTTACAATTATCTAGTTATTATCAAGTTACGACAATTACACTTCTATCTCACCTGAAATAACAAAGAAACGACATTTAAAGTTCACTATATCTCGAGTCCTCAATCACATTCTTTCTATGAGTTTTTATTACGACAAAAATGCACACAACAATTTCAGCGTCCCTCGCCATTTTAAATCATCGACACAGATCAATATCATAGATACGCGACAGCTGATACGCGAAGCGCGGCAAATTCAAATGAATGAAATGTCACTCATTTCATTACATAAATATAAATAAATAGAGGACAATATCACATACATTGCACCGATCCCATAGTAAGTAGCTTAGGCACTTGTGTTATGGAAATCAGAAACAACGAAGGTACCACAACACCCAGACCCAAGACAATGTAGAAAATTTATTTTTCTACATTGCGAATATACCTGAGCCTGCGCTTCTCTAGAGAGCTTCCTTAGCAGAGAGCCGATGAAAGTGCCTCCGATAACAACAGACGGCACGCAGACCAACGTGAGCCCCGTCAGATGTGGAGATATAACCAACAGGCTCACCGCTGAGCCCACTACCTACAAAATAAACAAAAGAAAGACATTAAAAATGTTATTAAATAAATATACTGTTTTTTTAACCTATACTTAAACATGAAAAAAGGAAACAGGACGGTGCCTGTTGCCCTGCAGGCACTGATCTCTATTGACCTCACGATTGTCAACGTAAAAATAAAGACACTTGATTTTCGCCATTTCGGCGCTGATTGTTGCGTAACCTGGCGTGAGCGTCCATGGAACTAAAATAAAATTGACATTCAAAACGACCGTCAGTAGCAAATGTCAATTTAGTACCGTGGACCTATGAGGTAACTATAGATCAATACCGTGGACCGACGGTCGAGGTTGGCGATTAAAATTGGCACAAAAATTAACTGATAATTGTACAGAATGTTTTATCCAGCATATAATAGACATCAGCGTCTGCAGGTCAATAGTAAAATCTGTTATTTACATTTTTTCAAGCCAATCAGGTAGCAGGATGTTGAAGATTATGATGGCGTTGAAAACGTTTTTCTTACATAATCGCCTAATTTGTCGTACCTGAGTTATTGCTCGTAGTCCGCCTGATATTGTCTGCTTGAAGGAACTTTTGAAATCCTGTACATCTACTGTTATCCTGCGAAAATAACATTTCCTGATTATCTACTTGAACTAATTATTTTGCTACTTTATAAAGTATGAATCAGCGGCAGGGCGCGTTTATTAATCCTCGTAAACTTAGTTTAACCATACTTATGCAACAAATATCATATTGACGTTTTTAAGAGCATGTATGTTAGGCCTATGTGAAATAAAGATATTTTAAGTTTGAGTTGAGTTTTGAAGTACCAGCTGTTGCTTGCGGAATTGCAGGTTTTCACTCATCTCGTAAGAACCATTGAGTGTTTTGGGGATAAAAGTAGCCTATAATTAATAAAGCAATCTAAGTATTGCTATCGCTATACATTTATATAGAAAATTCGGGTTTTTAAGTATTCCACAGAAACTTTGCACTGTGCAACCAATGGTGGACTCAATTTTTCAAGTCACTCTAACTAAAGTTGCTGGCATAATACCTATTTACAAGTTCGCCAGTCCTCTCCCGATCAAAGAACTCCATATCCTGTTGCAGTATGGAGACAAAGAGGTCTTGCTTCATCTGCGCAGCGACCCGCTCGCCCACTAGCGACAACAAGTGGATGTAGAAGAATGTGAACACTGCCTGCAAATAATGAGTTTGATGAGTCCAAAAAAATTCAAGTATTATTTGGTTTTTTGCAGTTAATTAGCTAATAACTTCTAATATCTTTACATCTTCTAATATATTATAGAATTCTCTTATCACAGTGTTTTAAGCAAACTTCTCCAAAATGGCTTGACTAATTTTCATAAATTTTGTCTCTACATTTGGTAGGTAATATATAATAGATCATATGGAGAGGGCTATGTTGGGTGTTTCTCTGAAGGATAGAATCCGCAACGAGGACATCCGTAGGAGAACCAAGGTAAGTGACATAGCACAACGGATTAGCAAGCTGAAGTGGCAGTGGGCGGGCAATATCTGTCGCAGAACCGACGGCCGTTGGGGCAGACGTGTTCTGGAGTGGAGACCGGTAGGCGCAGCGTAGGACGACCTCCTGCCTGATGGACCGACGACCTGAAAAAGGTCGCTGGTAGCGGGTGGATGAGGAAGGCGGAGGACCGAGTGTGGTGGCGCGCTCTCGGAAAGGCCTATGTCCAGCAGTGGACATCTATATTGATTGATTGAATAGATCACAGTTACTCTTTCATACCCCTAGATGGCAAAGCAACGATAGCATAGTCAGCTAGTGTTTATATAGAAATCTTTGCTTGAAAGTGTCCATTTTAAGAAATTAGTCCAAGCATTGAGTTTGAAGTGGGTACTCACATTCTTCGACTAATTTCCTTTCTTGGACACTTTCAAGCAAAGATTTTTATAAAGGTGATTCTGCTATTCCGTAATTTTACTATCATATTATTATGTGTTATTCACTATTGAGAAAAATAAATAAAATCTGAATAGGGCTGGTAGTCTGTTCAACAAATCCACCATTTTGTGACTAACGTTCAATGGTAAAAAAATATGTTAACAGATCTCATACCTGTCCAATATACAATGTGATCATCTTGAGCGCAGGCATCTTGATCTCGTCAATGAAGTCTGCAGTGGGGTTGTTCTTCATGCCGGCCAGCACATTCACTATCACACCTAACATCGCTGGAATGTACACATTCAGGAATGCCACCGCAAGAGCAGACTGCAATTTTATGAGAAACATGCAGAAAATTTAATATTTTTCAGTTAAACAGAAAAAAAAACTTCAAGAACTCAGGACATTTGATTGAAATTGAATTTATTATCCGGATGGTAGCAGTGGGTAAAAGACGAATCCATCAAATATAAAATAAGTAACAAGTTTGCATTTAAATATTTATGATTAGACAGAGACAGCTGTATTCAACTGTGATGTCAAAGTGTTGTCATACCACAGTAGCTTTAAGACACATATTTTCGTTTGCAAAGATCCCTAGGCACAAGAACTGGAATATGACTGGGGCACTGCTAGAACTATACATTTTCTAACCCAGGGGGAAGGTTAATACTGCCAAGATATTAGGAGGTAATATTTACACAGCTACAAGCACATTAATATATTAGTTAGGGTCCACATGCTATGGTCCATAACTTATAAGGTATAGAATACCGTTTCAGCTTCTGTCTTTCCCACAACTTAATATTAGTTGGGTGTCTTCAGATCAAAACTGAAAAAGCATCTCTTAGGGACAACCCATCAGGTGTAATAGTAGTCAAGCGATAGCCTTGTATGTTTAAATGCTAAGAGCCCTTTACTTTGTAAAACTGCATCCTTAATTAAATTAGGAGTATATTGTTCTATAATCTAATTAATAGAGGTAAAACAAACTCCACTTACAGCAACAGCCGCAGCTAACAGCCATTTATGTGGCAGGAGATATTGCCATAATCTATTCCAATCAAACTTTGCACTATCCTCATTAATATTAGGCCTTCTTTGTATAACTCTCGATGGCAGGGCTTTGCAAAATACCGAATTACAGTACAGTAATCGTGCTGTTAGTCCTAAGCTGACGCCTGTACACAGCTTCCATGGATTACAAAGTAATAATAAACCCTTTGAAACCTCGTTCTCTGCTGAACTTTTCACATTTGATACATATCGTTTCACCGCTTGGGAAGGCTTATTTTTGGCCAAATTTATATAGAAACCATTACTATTAAACGGTGACAACCTGAAAACAATATTTTATGGAAGTTATTTCCTCATATAAGACGATAATCGATAATAATAATCACGTAATAGGTTAGGATCACAAACCTTTGTCGTACTAAGTGACATGAATTCGCATTTAGTAAATGCCACATTTTATGTTTTACTTCTTACGTGTTACTGAAATCTAGGCATATTACTTTTTAAATTTTCATTGATAAATTTTTGTTTTCCGCTAAAAATTGGATCAATCATCAAATTTAGTTTTAGCTAATTGATAAATTGACATCACAGTCCACAGATCACTATATTAGTTACCTTGACACTTAGAAACCAGTGTGACCGTTTCACAATTATTGGTGAATCTGCCAAACACGAGAAAAAAAATCTGCCAACTCGATTTCTGAACTGTAATAGTACTGTACAAGTACAGTTTTTGTACAAACAGTGATAGCCTAGTGGTTTTGTCGTCGAAACATCCCCGTTCTATCGCCACAAGACAAAAGTTACCTGCTTAGTATGTAACATCTTCGAGTAACTAAGTCATACAAAAATATGTAAATAGACGTAAAATCATGAGTTTTTAAGATAATAAGCGGCAGACTGTGGCTGATTTCAAGGAAATCCCTTGAAATCTGCCACATTCTGCCACTTTCTTAAATCGTCAGCTTATTCTGCCAGAGTTAAAATTTATTAGCCAAATCTGCCCAAATGGCAGAAATCTGCCACAAACGGTCACACTACTGTCAATATTTCAATGCAGCGAATGTCACAGTTGAATTTTTATGTCAACGTCACATGAACGTCAAAATGTGTCCGGATACTCGCAGAGTACAAAATTGATAAATTATTGTACTTTCATTTGAAACGAGTATCGCTATAAATTCCTAAATAAATAATTATTGAGCAGATCGTATCTCACACTTAAAATTAAATAGTCTCAAGTTGAACCCACTTTTATGTCTCACAGCTTGAGACGGGTTTAAAATATTGATCTATGGGTTTAAACTGAACACTCAGATCGAGAAGGGTTTTATCTGTGGGTTTTATCTTGGTTTTATGGTCTTGGTCGGACTCGGACTGGGCAAGTTTGGCGGGCTTCACACAGACCGAGTAAAATGTAAATGTACTTATTCTATGCACCACACCCTCAGATCAATGAAGAGTGAAGACAACACATACCTTTGGGTATGTATTTAATATGGTGAAGTCGGAAGCTGGAGGTATCATCAGGTTCAGGAAACTAAATAACCTTCATCGATATTTAGTTTTCTAAAACGCACATAACTCCGAAATGCCAGAGGTTTGAACCCACATCACCTGACAAGAAGCACAGGTCTGAACCAATGGGTTTTACTCAAAATTACACCTTAGTTTCATTTGCTAAACCCATTGACGAAATACGCTACGCTAAGAGGACGGGAAAGATGTGACGTATGTTGAAGCCAAAAATTTCTCTAATGTGGCGTCGCGCGTCGGACATTTCGGTAAGTACATACAAACTATGCTGCCGACAGCACATACCAGTGTCTGTCGCATACATTGGCGCCATTTTACAGTTTTCACAAATAAAAAAGCCGGCTTGAGGTCGGAGCCTAAAATTTTATGCGTGACGTCAGTAAGTGCTGATTCTTTTATATTTTTAATCAATGGCTAAAACCAACAAAGTAGGTACCTACCAAAATAAAGGTAGGTAAATAAATAAATACCTATGAATTAATATCTATTGCTAAAATTCTCTGAGACTGCAGGCTTCATCTATTCAACTTCTAATATTGCTTTTGGTCATATTTTCCTATAATTATGAAGAAGGGTCACACATTGTGTCACAAATATCAACAGATCTTTATTATTGTAAATTAAAATCTGTGTTGTAAATATCTATTATTGTTTTATTTCATTTTATCTAGGTAGGCAGATACCTAAGCACAGCGTATTCGGGGCGCATCGCAAACGGTGATTAAAGCACACCACCCTTTATAGTCATGCCGTAATCCTTTCCGACCCTCGATAACCCTCGACGAATGGCCTCTACAAATCGCCATAAAGACCCGGCTATAAAATGTATTAATGTTTGACCGCAACTAGTGCACAAATTAAATATTTTCTACCTACCTACTTCCTGAACACATGCTAAGTATGACCTACCTAAAGTTTGGCTACTGAAAGAAGAGACTGAAATCGCCCGGCTAATTAAAAGAAATCGGAGGGATAAGTATTGCTAAAATTATAGTGAAAATTGATAGAACTCTACTAGATACTTGAAAATTTCCAAAAAAAATTGAATTGCGAATCGATACCGATTACCTAAGTACGTAGGTATAGGTGTTATGTACCTAAATCCAAATACATATTATATATATAACTAGCTGTTGCCCGCGGCTCCGCCCGCGTGAATTACGATTTTTTTTACATATACCGTAGAATTCCTTGATTTTCGCGGGATTTTGGTGTGATGTTGTAGGTACAGAAACCTGTTCTTACTTCGCACGGGTTATCTTGTGGTGATTTTGAAAACTCCTTTTTTTAATAAAAAATATAAAGTTTCATTAATACGTAGTTGAAAGATCAAATGGACGATTTTAAATGTCGATATTACGACCCAATGGCACAGGTCTTGTACCAATGTATCGAAATATCGACAGTTAAAATCGTCCTTTTCATTGTGATTTTTATTCTGAAACCACGAAATATGTCAAAAATTATTAAATCATGTGAAAAGTTTTACTGGTGGTAGAAATCTTCTTTCAGAGTTCGGCCGGGTAGGTACCACTGGGATAAAATACTCTACAAACAATATTCCCCA
The DNA here is from genome assembly GCA_963855885.1 of Coenonympha glycerion. NCBI lineage: Eukaryota > Metazoa > Arthropoda > Insecta > Lepidoptera > Nymphalidae > Coenonympha > Coenonympha glycerion. Next base: position 3,295,308 of record OY979646.1, read on the forward strand.
GCCTAACATAAGAGTCTGTTAAAAATCTTTGCTTCATCTCAATACAATCCCAAGTATCAGAATGGGCAATGGCTATATATTTCTTTACGTATAAAAATACCTATGACGGTCAATCAGTTAAGACCTGAGAGTTAAAAATATTTGTGAACCATTATTTTTTACTCTTTCCATGTTGCGGATGATAAAAAAAGACGTGGCACTCTGGGAATGTCCACAAAAGTGAAAACTTTAATCTGTTCCTGTCTCAACAGTGCCATCTTAATATAAAGTCAAGGAACAGTACATTACATGACAGATAATTATTATTAACAAAAATTCGGTAGTACCTATCTCCAAGTTTTACATTCAAGTTCCACATAATTTGTAGAGATGGCGCGATACGGTATAACGTGGTGATAAATTCATGATTTTTGTTCACCCTAAAAGTGAAAAATCTTAAACCATACAAAATCTTCTGCTAAGCATATTTATTTACGGCTGTAAGGGTACTCCAGTCTGACTTGAGCCCGTACGTCCTAGCCCTAGGTGCTTGTCCATTCCGAGTTTCAAGTCACCTACTTGAACTCATCTATAAAGGTTCTGATGTCTATAATTTCTGAACTACAAAAGTGATGATGAAAAAATTTATATGGAATGATTTTTAAAGAACCTTCTTTCTAACAAAAAAAGAATGAATGAAATCGGACAACGGGTTAATGAATTATAACTAAATACACATTTTGACTTTGATGCCGTCTTCCAGGGAAACCATGATGAATTCCGGGACAAAAAGTATCCTATGTCCTACCTCGGAGTATGAACTATAATCATGTCAAGTTTCATTTAAATCCATCCAGCGGATTAGCCGTGATGCCCGGTCGTGAAACAGACACACAGACAGACAGACAAAAATGAAACAAATTACAGTTTTGGCTTCAGTATCGACTAAATAGTGTCCTCCAACAAAAATTTTCAAAATATCTTCAATGTAGGTACAGAATTCGACCCTTTACAGTTTTATTATAAGTATATATATATATATATATATATGTAATGAAATGAGTGACATTTCATTCATTTGAATTTGCCGCGCTTCGCGTATCTATGCTTTGTCGGGTGCCTATGATATAGTGATTGGTGATCTGTGGACAGTGTCTATGATTTAAAAAATGGCGTGGGACGCGCAGATTGTTTTGTGCATTTTATTGTTATAAAAACTAATAGAAAGAATGTGATTGAGGACTCGATATATAGTGAACTTTAAATGTCGTTTCTTTGTTATTTCAGGTGAGATAGAAGTGTAATTGTCGTAACTTGATAATAACTTGATAATTGTAAATATTTGTTAAATAAAACAAATCTTTGTTATTTCAGAGAAACAATTTGTTGTTTGTTTTTGGAGATCCTCAAATGTCTTATAAAACGACATTTTTGTGAACTAAGAAAATATGGACCGGCTTCAGTTTGAGTTTACGATGATAGCCTCAAATGATGGCAAATCAAATGTATTAGCTATAACCTCAATATCTACTGAAGAAGGAAAATGTTATGTTTTACCCGAGGAACTGAAGCCGGTGAGTCATCATACATATATTGTTAAAACGAACACTTTCACAAAAGTAAAAAATAGCATTAAAAAAAGACACCAGAGTAGAAAAATATGGATAAAGTTGGATGAAAATCTAAAGAAGACATATGTAGATGAGGAAGGTAATATGCAATTTTTAGATCAATATTTAGATGAAGTGAGCACAACACAAGCAAAGGACAAAAATGACACTTTGCAACAAATCTTGGAACAATTAATAGAAACTACAACTAAGAAAGAAAGTCAACATAACTTAAAACATATCTCAGAAAAATTTATTATTGAAAAATTCACAAGCAAAAATCCTAATGCGATGCAATGGATAGAAATTTTTGAAAAAGAGTGTGCGCGCTTTAATATAACAAAAGATGAGACAAAAATAGATATTTTGAGGTTATTTTTAGATAAACCTTGTTTGGATTGGTATAGCTCGATGATCATAAAACTAACAATAAATTCTGAATGGAGTGAATGGAAAGACAAGTTTTTAGAAACTTTTAAAAACCAAGGATGGGACATAGTCACATATGCTCTCGCATTTAGGTATAAAGAAGGACAGTTAATTGATTATGCCATAAAAAAAGAACGGCTTTTATTAGAGATAAACAAATCTATAGATTCCAAAACAATGATAGATCTTATTGCAACTGGTTTACCTGGATTTATCTTAAATAAGTTAAACAGGGATGAACTCAACAACACTACTGACTTGTTCAACGAGATAAGAAAATATGAAGGCACGATGTATAAGAAAAACACAACTAACATAAAGAGCAGTACATTTTATAATAAAAATAAAACTTATGAGAAGAAGTCATGTAAGACTTGTGAGTCTTTGGACAAAGGAATTAGATATCATCCGGAGGAGTCATGTTGGTTCAAGAAAAATAAAAATGAACCTGAAAAAGTTCTTAAAACTAAAAATGTAAACAATAACTCCATAATTGAAGTAGACATAAATACTGAAAAAAAAACTAGTAAGCACACCATTAATCAAAATCAAGCTTTTATTAGAAAATAAACTAGAAGTGAGTGGTATTTATGATTCAGGCTCACAGATTTCTATAATAAATTCAAGATTAATAAAAGTAAAAGAAAAAAAAGATGATGTGAACATAGCATACATGAAAACGGTTAATGGTGTGAAGAAGATGGATGGCTTGATAACAATAAAAATTAAAATATTTGATTTAGAAGAAGAGGTGGATGTATACATAGTAGAAAATGAAGATTTTGATGATTTCATAATCGGATTAGATATGATAAAGAAATTCAGATTAACCCAAAATGAGAACTTGCAGATAGAACAAAAGAAAATAACAAATAAAATAGACAGGATGTCTAAAGATAACAGAAATGAAGATAATAATATAAAAAAATATACAGTAAATTTCAATGAACACATAGAAACAGAGGAATTTATAAGTATGACAGACCATTTAGATAATCAAAAGAAAATTGAGATAGAGAAAATTATAAAGGAATATAAAACAATATTTGCTAAGGACAAGTATGATATAGGTTCAGTTAAAGATTATGAAGCTCGCATAGATTTACAAGTAAATAAATATTGTAGTAAAAGACCATACAGATGTACAATACAAGATAGATTAGAAATTGAAGAGCAAATATCGATGTTACTAAAGAACAATTTAATAGAAGAATCATACAGTCCTTTCGCTGCTCCAGTGACATTGGCGTTTAAAAAAGGTGAAAATAGAAAATCCCGTTTATGTGTAGATTTCAGAGAGTTAAACAAAATAGTTATACCACAAGCTCAACCATTTCCTTTGATAGATGATCTAATTATTAAAACTAGAAATTGCAAGTATTTTACTACACTAGATATAAACTCAGCATTTTGGGCAATACCATTACGGGTGGAAGACAGAAGTAAAACAGGATTTGTCACACAAGATGGCCACTTCCAGTGGACCTGCCTCCCTTTTGGCTTGAAAACATCACCAGCAATTTTCCAGAGAATCTTAAGCAATATTCTAAGAAAACACAATCTCACAGGATACTCTGTTAACTATATTGATGATATTTTGATATACTCGTCTACCTTTGAAGAACATATAAGGCACATTAGAAATGTATTAGAGGCAATAATTAAAGAAGGCTTTAGACTGAAGTTTAAGAAATGTACCTTTGCTTCAGACTCGGTAAAATACCTCGGCCATATAATTCAGAACAATTCAGTAAGACCACTAAAAGACAATTTGATTTCAATAAGGAACTTTCCAACTCCTAAGACGCAAAAGAACATCAGACAATTTTTGGGAAAAATAAACTTCTACCATGACTATATACCAAGAAGTGCAATTATCTTAGATCCATTACACAATTTATTACGAAAAAACGAGAAATTTGTATGGTCAGAGAAATGTGAAGAAGCATTCAATCTGATAAAAAGATATTTATGTTCGCAACCGGTCTTGGAAATATTCGACAAAGACTTACCAATCAAAATCTTTACCGATGCATCTTTGGAGGGCATTGGAGCAATATTAAAACAGACACAACTAGATGGTAAAGACAAACCGGTGGCATATTTCTCAAAAAAATTGAATGAACATCAAAAACGGAAAAAGGCTATATATTTAGAATGTCTTGCTATGAAAGAAGCTGTTAAATATTGGCAGCACTGGCTCATCGGAAAACAATTCACCATTTACTCAGATCACAAACCTCTAGAGAACATGAACATTAAATGCAGGACAGATGAAGAATTGGGTGATCTCACATACTACCTATCTCAGTATGACTTTACCGTAAAATATATACCTGGTAAAGAAAATGTAGAAGCAGACTGTTTGAGCCGAAACCCTGTATTAGAACCAGAAGATAACAGAGAGGAAACATTGAGAATAGTTAATTTAATACAAATAAAAGATATAGTTGGAGACCAAGAGAAAAATGAAACAATAAGAGAAAAGAAACAAAATTTAATACTAAAAAATAATATCTATTATAAAAAAATAAAGAAACAGGAAAAGATTATCCTCTCAGAAGAATTTAGTAAAAAACTTATAAAAAAGGTGCATGAAGATTTATGCCATATTGGGATCAGACAACTGCAGAAAAAAATAAGTTCAATATATACGGCTATAAACCTAACAAAAAATATCATAAATATTTGTAAAACATGTGAAATATGCATAAAAAATAAATCAAGATGTCAAAAAAAAATTGGATTAATGTCACAACTGTGACCAGCTACCAAACCATTTGAAATAATGTCAATGGATACTATTGGTGGATTTGGAGGATCTAGGTCTACAAAGAAATATCTACACCTTTTAGTAGATCACTACACAAGATATGCATTTATTGCGACTTCGAAAACCCAGAATGCATGTGACTTTATAAATTTAACAAAGAAAGTACTAGAGACAGATGAGATTGGAATTATCCTGACAGATCAATATCCGGGCATAAATTCAAGAGAATTTAAACAATTTTTGCAGGAGAATAACATTAAACTAATTTTTACAGCCGTGAATACACCATTCTCGAACGGCTTGAATGAAAGATTAAACCAAACAATAGTAAATAAAATAAGGTGTTAAATGAATGAGAAAAATAATAAGAGAACATGGACAACACTGGCAAGAGAATGTATACAAAAATATAATGAAACAGAACACTCCGTTACAGGTTTTGCACCAAAATATTTACTGGATGGTACAAATGTCAGTATTCTACCAAATGAATTCAAAACAATGGAAAAGGACGACAAGTGGATTGCTGATAGAAGATTGGCATTAGAGAATACAATAAAATCTCATGAGTACAACAAGAAAATATTTGATAGAAATAGAAAAATGCAAGAATTTAATGTAGGAGACAGTGTATATGTAGAAAATGGAAATAGACTGAATAGAAAGAAATTAGACGAATTAAAAATAGGGCCTTTCAAGATAATAGAGAAAATATCGAATTCCATTTATAGGATTGATACAGGCAACAGAAAAACAGAATCAACATTATTTCATATAACAAAATTGCAACCTGTCATAACAGAGGCTGAAGAAGATGAAGGAGATGATAATGAATATGAAGACGACTAATTATAAGTACATTTTACAGATATATTGCTTAGAATTTTCGCTCTTAGGGGGGGAGATGTAATGAAATGAGTGACATTTCATTCATTTGAATTTGCCGCGCTTCGCGTATCTATGCTTTGTCGGGTGCCTATGATATAGTGATTGGTGATCTGTGGACAGTGTCTATGATTTAAAAAATGGCGTGGGACGCGCAGATTGTTTTGTGCATTTTATTGTTATAAAAACTAATAGAAAGAATGTGATTGAGGACTCGATATATAGTGAACTTTAAATGTCGTTTCTTTGTTATTTCAGGTGAGATAGAAGTGTAATTGTCGTAACTTGATAATAACTTGATAATTGTAAATATTTGTTAAATAAAACAAATCTTTGTTATTTCAGAGAAACAATTTGTTGTTTGTTTTTGGAGATCCTCAAATGTCTTATATATATATATATATGTATTTGTATTTAGGTACGATATAATCACGCAATCAATAATATAATATAATATTATATGATATAATCAGTACATAGTAAATAGCGGACTGTATTAGTAGGGACTCTGTGGTATGAACTATTTCCAATAAAATTTCAATCAAATCGGTTAGTTATCGCCAGACAAAATAATTATCGTAAGTAACCTTAGAATGGAAAGAACATAAAGCACAGACAAATCTTTAGAGCAACCAGTATGAAATTAAAAAATTAGTCAAGTGCGAGTCAGGCTCACTCACTGAGGGTACCGTACCATCAAGAGTACCTAGGTATATTCCCATTCTCTATACTCCTATAGTAAACTAAATAAGTAAACTAAACTTAAAGTAAAGTGCCGTGCCTACTAAATCAAAAACGAGCATAAAAATTTCGTAAGTTGCATGGGAGCCCCCCCTTAATTTTTTATTTTATTTTAACTATTTATTTCTGAATTTCAAGTCTGTACTCTGTAGCTCCGACCTCCGACGGACGGAAAGACGGACAGCGAAATCTTAGTAATAGGGTCCCGTTTTTACTTTTTAGGTACAAAACTCTAAAAAAGCACTCAAAGAACCACCTTTTATTGAAGTCAGTTAAAAAGTACAAGCTTCCTAAAACAAAGACCTAAAAGTGCAAGTTTGTTCGGTGTTCCCCTTAAATGCACAGCTTGAAATAAGAACTCTGTACACAAACCTTTTTGCATCGGAATAAAAAATAAAATAATTTAAAAATCGAATCGTATTCACTCCGCAATCACACAGATGGCCAAGTGGCGTATGCACCCTGATTTTGGCGCCAATAAACCTATTGTTTAACTCAAGTGCAGCGAGTTTAACGCAATTATTTGTGTATCGCCATGTTTTTTATTTCATTTTATATTTAGCTACCATTTAAAGTTTCGGAACGCATTTGTTTATTTTTTAACTACTTATAAAAATGAATGTACCTACTTGTACCTATACAATGTATTTGTTGGCAGGCATAGCAGCAACGGAAATACATCATCTGTGAAAATTTCAAGTCTGTAGCTATCAAGGTTCAAGAGATACAGCTTGGTCACTGACGGACGGACGGATGGGCGGACGGACGGACAGCGAAGGGTTAGTAAGAGGGTCCTGACTCCTGTTTTTAAGTTTTCGGTACGGAACCCTAAAAAAGCAAGTGCCGAGTTTCGTGTTAGTTCTTCTCAGTGCGAACATGCTTTCCGAACTTGGCGATAGTGTTTTGACTTTTCATGTGAGTCTGTTGTAAATTAGCCTAGATGTGAAAAATTAAGATTTTTTTAATTTTCGTTTTCCCTGACCAATGTCGGCTAAGCAAAAGGAACTACGAGTAGGTAGTTAAAGTGGTTATAAACTATAGCTGGATTCGGCGGATTTGTGCGCAATGACCATTCATAATTCTTGCTTACCGCATTAAATTAATAGTTTACCCACATGTCAATATTTCAAAACGGTTAGCAATATCGAATGACAAATTCCCGTAACTCGGATCCCTCTAATACCACAATTTATGAGTTGTGGTGACATTGGAATATGCAAGCATTACGCTCCCCTAGGTTGAGCCGTCAAATGGAAGGGGCGTAAGGCGCTACGTTGTCAAATGATGCGATATCATTCCGGTTTATTGGTTGTATTTAATTTTAATGGTGGCAAAGACGTTTAATCGTCTCGTTTTATGGTTTAAATAAAATTTTTAATTTGTTTTGTTCCGCGGCGACTTCTTAATGAAGGTTCTCATCATCATCAACATCATAACTTTGCCCCACGGCTGGGCAAGGGATCTCAAAATCGGTAAATGAAATGAAATGAAACGAAATTTATATTTTTCACATAGGCCTAAATAATAGGCGCCCATGAAAAGTCAAAAACTCTACCACCAAGTTCGGAATGCAGGTTTGCACCGAGAAAAACTGGCAAGAAACTCGGCACTTGCTCTTTTCAAAGATGTCATGATATACAATTATTCTTATATATTACGAAAAGTTATTACATATTTTTAAGATATCTCATGAGGAATTGGAAATATATCCCTATCATTCCAAGAATCTTTGTCATTGAAAAATTCTTTTAATAGTATAGTACCTAACCCTGATTTATGAGATGTTTCTTGACAGTGGCTTTAAACCTGTGTAACACCTGTAAAAAGGTAAGTCCAAAACAGACTTCGGTTATCTTTTTTTACTTCAATAAACGGCGAAAGATTTTTTTCCCTCCTTTGGTGCCAGCACGGTTCCTATAACCACAGTTTGAAGATATTCTATCCTTTAAGACTTCGCAGTCCGTCCGTCCGTCTGTCACCAGGCTGTATCTCTTAAACCGTGATAGTTAGACACTTGAACAGATGATGTATTTCTGTTGCCGCTGTAATAACAAATACTAAAAAATAGAATAAAATAACTATTTAAGAGGGCTCACAATATACAACAAACGTGATTATTTGCTTGGTTTTGAATTTGGTGCGCCAAGGGAGAGGTATTTTGATTGGAATCGGTCGTAATGGTAGGGAACCCTCAGTGCGCGACCCCGACTCACAATTGTCCAATTATTTCAAAATGTCAGTATACAACTTTTCACTTCCCGCTTGATTGCTTGCATGATTAAGCACGGAGTATGGACCTATCTTTATATTTTTTCTTTCGCAATAAAGAGTTTTTCGATCGTCTTCTTCCTGCAACTGTCTTAATGTCATCAGTCCACCTGGTCGAAGATTTGCCAACACTACACTTTGCTGCCATTGCTTCTGGTTGGGTCCCCAACGTCCAACGGTTCTACGAGCTATGTATAGGGCCGCTCATGGCCATTTCAGCTTCGCGATACGTTGAGCTATGTCGGTGACTCCGGTTCGTGTTCGGATCACCTCATTTCTGATTTCATCACGTAGTAATACTTCGATTTCTCTCTCCATCGCCCGCTGAGTGACTCTGAGTCTTCGTATAAGGCAACAGTCTCAGGCTTATTTAATTGGCTATCAATTAGTTATAATAATTATGCTGATACTTCGGAGAGTCTTACGTTATTAAATTAATAGTTTGTCCAGGCACCCAGAGCCCTCTGCCGCGTATAATCCCTTCAAAACACCTAATCCTATCACTGAACACTTGTGCCTGGCAAGTGCTTAATGAATCAGATTATAGCGACATCAATTCCTGCTACGTCGCGAGAGAGGGCTAAAATGACGCTTTTCGGATACACCCTTTTAGAGATCCGTGGTGCAAGCTGCTGTATATCTTGTAAAGTGCTGCCATAAGTCTAGTAACCCATACTATGATAGCATATTATTACTGATAAAATAGGGTATCGGATCGACATATGGATCATAATATTTTGGCCTCTCGATGACAACTGTCATTTTAATTTAGTTTAACAATAGTATCTATCAAAAGCATTTGTGGGAATAAAATAGATACCTAAGTCTACCGCTACGGCTACGGCTGCTGCGCGTTTTACTTAAAATTGAGAATTTCGCATTGTGAAGTCAACATCTCCTGAGGATGCCCCGGTTTCAGGACGAATCGTACGTCGAGAGTATTGTACGAGTTGTTTGTTATGTTGCATGTGGGTGGAGGTTGCATTGCTCGCTTGGGTATATACCTTTCATGCTTGAGTGGACGAGCGGGCAGTGCTTGGCTTATTACTTCATGTAAGACCTACATGATTATTTTAGGTAGCAAAATATTTTAATAATTCTCATTAAGAACTGACGCATTTAGGTTGTTTTGGCCCTACCAGCCCGTGAAATTTAAATTTTATTTAGTTCTTCGCAAATATTAGCCTATAAACTGCACATTTGATAGAAACTTTGCTCGAAATGTTCCACTCACCTCATATTGGTTCCCGAAAGATAATATTTTTTTGCACTATCCCATATTTCGAGCTATCGGGAACCAATACGAAGTAAATGAGTATTGTTGAGTTATTTCGTATTGTTGAGCAGAGTTTTAATTAAAAACATGTATGTATTGTAGATGCATAAATATTGTGCCTGCAAAACTCATTGCCATAAGCCTACGATGTATAACTAGCCCACTATAATTATCGTGAAACTAAATAAAATTTTTGAATTTTTGCGACATTTAAATCCCTAAATTGCAACATTAGTATTTAAGATTCCAGGTATAAAATTAATAAACTAAACTTGGCACCAACATTTTAGTGGCTTTAATCGTGACATCACAGCTGCAAACGGCCACCCGCGAGGTAGGAACCTCACCACGATTTGACTCCACAGTAACTTCCAAATTACATCTGCAGCCCATAAACTTAATCCACACCTTTATGTCATTGATTATAAGTGTGAAAATCTGTAGAGCTTTAGTTTTTAACTTTTTTTATCCTGGTGTTAGTGTCTTGCCGACAGATGGCGTAGCTGAGGATAATACCACACGTATTAAAGGGCGTATAATTCTTTATGAGCAATAAAATATTGTTTGTTTTCCAATCGATATGACTTTTAGCTCCGATCCGATTGGGCAATGGCTGGAACTGAAGAGCTTTATGTTGAATATTTTATGAGATTCGTAATTCTATAGACACTACAATAATATAGAAATATTTCTGGCCAGTACCTAGTCCTTAAGAAAATTGGTACCATTACTAGATAGAGAAAGCATTTAGCTGGCAGGGAGACTTGAATTGTATACACTCTACAATGAAATACTTGCCAACGATCTCACCTGATGGTAGGTGTTGTTGTTGCTGAAGATCTTATCGTACTTACTACTTAACTTGTGAGTTATAAGTAAACTTAAACAACCCCTTTACCATCGTTCCACAGCCGCGCCGCGCCGGAGCGCTAAATCGTTGGACGGTGCGCCAACCAGCCTGCACTGGTTGTGTGACAACTAGCCACGGTCTCCCAAATCTTTTAGAAATTTTAAAATCCTAAAAAGGCCCATATCGGAAGTCGATAACATAATATGATAAGGTCGACAAAGGACATGGCCGAAACTTGTATGGAACTGTGCCCTGGAAAAAAAATATTCATGGCCCTTGACAAACAGTACGTCATATTAAAGCTTATCATTATGTCTTTACAATAGTTTAATTTTTGTAATCAGAAAACTTGCGAGAGACATAATATTAGCATAACAACTTGCAACAAAATGCACCTTAATATTTTTAAAAGCAATGATTTTTTTATTCAAAAATTGCAATTCAAAATGTTTACTCGCATTTTCTAAGCTTTGTAATAAGAAAAAATAATTAGTTCATAAACAATACGCATTATATTTTAATAAAAAATCATTGCTGTTTGTCAATGGCCATGATTTTTTTTTCCGAGGGCAGAATCCGGCCATGTCATTTAAATATCCCTTAATCGAAAATTCTTTTTTCGCTTGAAAGGGTACCTACTTCCCACATGGTCCCATGGTCATCAGGAATAGATAAAAATAGTAAAGATAGGCCGATCCGAACATTTTACGTAAACCTTCTTCATACAAGCAAACAGTATCGTCATCTGTCAAAAAACCCGCCGCCGTCGCCGCCGGCCGCTGAGCGAACTACCGCGTGGCCTTATATACTGTTGGTAGTTGATAGTAATGACACCCATAAACTGGCGACATTTTTCGCGCTGTTCGCCCTGTCTTTAGTATACAAGTCTGTGTCATCAGGTCGTGAGCTGATGATGGCATCTTGGAGCTTGGGAACTCAATTTTATAAAATACTATCCATCAGAGCAAACATTGTTTTGCCATGATTATAAATGATTTCTCACTTGGGGTTAAAAGAAGTAGGTAGTTAAATCTTTTTCTCAGAGCTATACGGAATATACACAATAAATTTTATAAAAATCGGTCAAGCCGTTTCAGAGTAGTTTGGTTACTGTAACAGAAGAATTTTACATAATTTTGGAAGACCTAACATATTATAGATGCCTTTATAAAAATTGTATTTTCTAGTGATTTGTTAGCGCGCTACCTATGCGATCCCGTCGCAAGTACCCTACAAAGTTTTGTAATTCTTTTGAGAACAAATGTCTATACCTAAGCTAAAAGAATGAATGACCTTATCAAACTAAAATCCTGTGAGCGCACACAGTTGGTCCAGCGTAACTCAACGAAAATCACTACAAACACATGACGCCAGTAAATATTTACAGTAGGGGTAAGCGTCCTCGTCTTAGCGGGGATTATGAGATTTTTATTGTGTGAACCACCGTACCTCATAGCGCGGGGGATACACTGTTGAAGGATAAACAATGCGAGTCAATACAAAAAACTTTATACTAATTGAGCTATTAGGAGCGCGTTTTTGTTTGGCGGCCCACTTGAGCAGCTGTGTTCTGTGAGATTTGACGATACGAATATATGTATTACCTACTGATTTTGGTATGAGTGGAAAATTCCAAATATTTTTTTTTGTACATATTAAGTACAAGTTAGTATTTGTCTCATTTCCTGCTTTTCGGTAGAAAAACTGACACAAGCAGTAAATCTGCTCTACCTAACCTAACCCTATCTATAACTTGTCATACCTGTACCTACCTAACAATTTTTTACAAACCGACTTCAAAAAAGGAGGAGATTATCAATTCGACGGAATCTTCTTAAATAGAAGTTTTAAACTCGGATCTCACTGGATGGTGACAATGCACTAGATGACTTCAATAGTAGAAACAAACTGATCTAACTACACAGCATTGCATCGGAAATTTTCGGCAGTGCGTCTTTGTTGGTAAGGTAACTCATCTGGAACTGGATTATAGTTTTGATCATTGATTTTGATAGTCAGTGATAAAAATGATGATTTTTGGACGTTAATATCTAAATAATCGTTTGAGATGTGTTCATGAAATATGGAGCATACATTTAGGTATCTGGCAAGTCTCAATTTTTGTGGCAAATTTGACACATATTTATGTGAAATAGTTTTTGAGATATGAGGGTGTCAAACGTGGCTCCAAATGGTTCGTGTAAAATTACACACGCTGCGCTTGCTAGATTTGAACTTGTCTGGCCACGCTTCCGCGTGTCTAGATATCATTTGTGAGATATGTATTAGATATAACAGAAGAACTGATTGAAGAAGCCTTCATAATAAACAATGGTGACACTGACAACATAGACGCCAAGTGAGATCTAGATATAATTTTCGATTGGCAGCTCAAAGGAATGTTTTGACTTTAGTGTAGAATACAGTAAGACAACGGTAAATATAGACACTGACAGACTTTTTTCCACCTTTCACAGAACTCAATACTCACCTTTTGTATAGGGAGTTGAATACACGAAGACTCGGCCACTCCTTTACAACAGATTTTGTACCTATATATATGTTTAATGCGATTCCGAAGGAGTGGGGCGCGTCTCCGTCGATTGAACTACCTTACTTACGAGTATACGTATAGATGCACGCCCCAGATCACACACACATCTGTCACATATGTAAGGACCAGACGAAAAATACCAAGGTATTTAAAATTAAATGACTACTTTCAAACGTCCTCAAAAGCGGACGAATTTGCGGGCACATACCTACGCGGCATTTAATTATATGAGGGAATTATAAAGTCAATTTTAAAAATAGAAAATTAGTATGAAACACTTAATAAAAACCGCATCTCAACGAGGCTGCCGGGAGCTACCCTAAGATCAAAGTTCAGAGGCTGCCTTACATCTACTTTCGCCGACAAATGGGCGAGTAATTTCAAACATAGCCCTTTGACTCGGCCGTGTATCAAATTCATAATAATTTGAGGAACAATTAAGGCCCCCTTTCATCTCCTACACCTTTGTGGTTAAGCCCATTGCGTCCTATTTGACTCTGAGCGTTTAATAGAGAGTAACCTCAAAGAAAAATGTACTTACAAACAATTACAACTACGTATGTAACTATGAGGCACTTGGTTTGAGCTGAGTCAGTCGGAAGGGATGGGGGAATTGGTGTCGATAAATTAAACATATCGATGTTCTCTACGTGTAGTGGTAAATTTACTGTACCGTGGTGAATCATGCTGTGGAATAAACTTTAGAAGTATCGTATAGAAAAACAAAATGTATTGAGAAAGTTAACTTAGCAGCGAGTTGTAGAATTTACGACGGACGTAGACAAACTGTTGTAGAATTTGCGGAAAATTATTAATCAGTCGAAATCAATTGTATACGTAGATTTTTATAATAGGTCGCTTGCGGTCCGACTAATGTGAGTGCGGCAACTTTTTTTTGTAGTGTGAGTGTATCAATTTGTGTGTGTCATCACGCTAGTGTGCGTGAAAAATTGTGTAACGACGGCCCGGGTTTGCCAATTTGGGCAAAGTATTTTATGCCGCACTTTTGAAGTCGATGGCTTCCTCTTGGACTTCTGTGATTGTATATTTACTTTCACATTTATCTATTACTAGCTGAGCCAGCAAATGTTGTTTTACTATTTAGTCGTATGAAAAATAGCTTATGACCTACTTTCAGACCTACCGAAAGTTCACAGAAAATTTCACGAAAATCGGTTGAATTCGGAGGAGTTTGGTATATTTAGATTAATCTCACTAATATCATCACTTACACTCACTCACATACGGCACTTGTGGAGTACAATGGTATGGTTATCCCTTTCTGTGAATCTGTTAAAAACCTCGGAATTCATATGGATCGCACTTTGGGGTGGAATAATCATATCAAACAGGTTAGCAGGAAGACCTTTGCATCTTTGAGCTCATTGCGTCGCTTTCGATCTTTTCTTCCGATTCCTACCAAAATTATGTTAGCACAGACACTACTTCTTCCTATCCTTGATTATGCGGACGCAAGCTTTATTAACCTTACTGTAGATCAGTTAAATAAGCTTGAGAGACTTCAAAATGTTAGTATTCGGTTCATATTTGGTTTGCGCAAATATGACCATGTCTCTGAATTTCGTTCTCGTCTCAAGTGGTTACCCATCCGACTTCGCCGGAACTTGCATATCCTTTCCATTCTGTACTGTGTGTTATTTCACCCTTCCACTCCTCCTTATTTAAAGGAGAAATTTGTATTTATTGGTGGTCCGGGAGAAGATATCCGTACTACAAGAAAACTTATTTTAAGGATACCTAAGCATACTACTTCTTTTTACCACCATTCTTTTACGGTTCAGGCTATAAAATTGTGGAACGCCTTACCCCTGGTAATCAGGGAGGCCCAGTCTATTAACATCTTCAAGAGACTGGTTAAGGATCACTATTTGTCGTCGTCACTGGCAACTTAGTTTTGATTATAGGGTCCATGGTATTGGGAGGATATTATATAATATGTATTTGTATGTGTTTTATATTTTTAGTATGTGTAAGTATTTTATATTTATTTGTATTTTGTATAATATAACATATAGTATTATGTATTTTATGTTTGTATTATTTTGTGTACATATATATTTATTTATGTTTTAGTTATTTTTTTATGTATTTGCACCACCTACCTCTAGTATCTGCAACAAAAATCCTTTACAGCATTGGTTGCCTGGAAGAGATCGCTAGGTAGCGATAAGGCCGCCAAATTGTGTACCTATTCTTTGTAATTTTTGTGTTGTCCTTTGTTTGACTTTGTGGTGTGCAATAAAAGTATATTCATTCATTCATTCATTCATCATCAAGCCGAAAGTCTGTTTGTGTGCACCTAAGCGTGTAAGTGTGTATGTTATTTACTTCACACTGTAAGTATCGAACCAATCTGGCTTTTTGGTAAAGAGATATCCTGGATTAACACAAAGGTTTAGTTAAAACTTCTTTTTGAGAAATTAATTATTATGACTTATGATTCCCACGGGAAAACACGAAAATCACGGGGGCGGAGCCCTGAGCAATAACATATGTTCCATGTAACAAATAGGAGCATCCTATCTCAAAAATCTTAGTCGATAAAATAAAATAAGACCAGCCCAGGCCTAGCGGAGCTGCTTTGCCCGGCGGGTAGCTTTTGTGGAACCTCTCCAATATTCGCTTTGTTACTCTGAAAAATGTTCCGTTAGCCGCTTCGCCTGTACTCTGTCTTATGTTTGCCTTTATAATAAAATACATTTTATGTCTTACCAAATAATAATGTCTTAACTCTTAGAGTAAACTCTTTAGAGATGCCTGATTTTGGAGTTTGGACGATTTGTTAACTGATCACTGTAAATTATCAAGGAATTAGGTAGGTACCCATACAAAATTCTCGTGCCACAGAAATTGTAACGAAACTCCTCGGAAAAGGCTTAACCGATTTTTATGAAATTTTTTGTCAATATTCGGTAGGTCTGTGGTGAATAGATCATACCTCTACCTCGCTTACCGGGTAAGATATAGTATCTTCTCTCTATTATTATCTAAAATTCTCGAGTCAATGTTTCTGTATGTAATAAACTCCTCGAAAACAGTCCGAAGAGAACAGGATTTTCATTCCCCTGAATAAGAAATAATTTACATGGCAAAACAAAGTTTTCTGGTTTAGCTAGTGACGTACACAGCTGTGGAGGTATACAACGAAATACAATCCTCAAGAGTATTAAATACAGTCACCACAAAAACACAAGCGTCGGTCGTTTCCCGCTGGAGCAATCTCAAACGGCCGTCGGGATTGTTTTTTCCTAAATAAATTACTCCTTCGCTAATGAATTTGACCGGGGAAAATTGCTGACCACTCCCTGTATAGAAGGCGCTATGTTATACATGTAGGTATACAATATTTATAACGGACTACTTACTAGTTACTATGGTAATAAAAATAGGTAAAGTCCGTCTAATGAGACATTGGAACACTTTCATCGTAAAAATTATTTAATTACAAAAGCATAAATCATTAGCAAAAACAAACAACAATACAGTCGTAACAAAAAGTTTTGGACATCACTTTTCCGAAATCAAGGGGATTGGAATAATCAAGGGGGTAAGGTACTTCTAGGTATTGAATTATTTTAAAAAGGTCAATTGAAGTGATGATTTTGCTTCAATTGGTTTTAAAAATATTTTATAAATAATTTTAAAAATATGTTTAAGAACAATTTTTTATACGGTAAAATCCTTATTCTTCTCAGTAAACCCTTTCATTTAATACTCGTTTTGTAGGAGATCACTAAATTTAACTAATCCACCATCTTGGGTGTTCCGCCATGTTGAATTTTAAATGACGCCATTATAGTTTTTTATTAGTAGTTGTGTTAATTAATACACGGAATAACTTCCAATTCATTAGGTCTCGCATATATTGGATCACATGTGCAATCTTACGACGAAGAAAACATTCCTATGAGAAATAGATACAAATAGTAAAGATACCGATCCGAACATTTTACGTAAACCTTCTTCATACAAGCGAACAGTGTCACCCGCCGCCGCCGCTGACCGAACTACCGCATGGCCTTATACTGTTGGTACTAATGACATGACACCCATAAACTGGCGACAGTTTTTCGCGCTGTTCGCCCTGTCTTTAGTATACAAGTCTGTGCTATGAGAAAAATTCTCAAACGAATTACATAATCGTGTTCTATTTGCGTAGTACAATAAAATATTTTCCTCCATAACGCTCGTATGCTCATAACACGTTGTCCAGCGCGACGGGCCGCCCCGGGGCGGGGGGCGGGAGGTTCACGTGTCCTGAAGATCGCCGGCAATATCGCGATCGCCGGCGGCTCATTTAATCACGCGGCGGAATGTGTCGCTGCTCACGCTACTGAGGAAGCCGCTTCACTTTGAGGGGATTTATTGAATTTATTTTTGTCTTTGTCACTCTCACGAATACGTTGATGAGTGCGACATGCAGCATCGCGGAAAAATATAAAAGAAAAACGACCTTTTACCTAATTTCTCTAAAACTAAGCTAGCTATTAAAAATCTGTTTCTCAACGATTTTAGATATTATTATTACCGACACATTAAAACAAAAATTACAATTACATCCATTGTAGTTTCGGAAAAAAAGAAGAAAAACTGAGATTTTGGAGCAACTTTTGGGAGAACTTTATGTCGAGAAAATTTTATCTAATCGTGTTTCTGCTTCTCAACGATTTTAGATTAAAGACCCAAAATACATGAAGTATAAACTTAAAAGTAATTGTCTTTAAAGTATTTAAACTAAACTTCACTAAAGATCGATTAAATACGGCTGCTACGCCGTTAAAAGCCTATAATATAATTGTTATCTGTAAGGTTTTGTAAACCGCACAGTCGTCAACGAGATCGAAATTATTAGGATCAGGGGTAAAAAACGGGGCGCTATCACTAAGACTCCGCTGTCCGTCCGTCCGCCATGTATCTTGTGCACCATGATGACATAAAATTTTCACAATATATGGTGTCCGTCCACAAACGTGTTTTTTTTTGCTCGTTTTCTCCTGATATAGATAACAGAAACAGGTAGACGCTTGAAATATTGAAGGAATATTTAAAGCACATCGATTTATAATATTATAGATCGTCATGTTAACGCATTTAAACCATTTTGTCACGCCAGACAACGCATCGTCGCCATAGACACGACATAGCGTTTAAATATGTCTGCATTTTAATTTACAATAACCTTTTTGTATGGAACATTACACTTAATAAATTACGATAGTATTTAACACAGAAGATAGCAGAGATCCACATGTTGTTAAAATAACAACTATTTGCAGGGTGTTTGTTTAGTGTAAGTATAGTGTTGCCCAAATGCAAGAACAAGACCAAGACTGATTTTGGGCAACACTAAGTGTAAGTTTGTTGTACTTATGTGTTGTTAACCTACGTTGTTAACCTGTCGGGGTGACAGGGTCAATTTTGATAAACCTCTAAAAAAAGAAAAATACGTAAACAAAGCATGAACAAAACGATTATAAATTTTCAATAGCCATCGCGCCGCTAGCGCGCCCTGCAATGAGCTTTGCGTCAATATACTCTGCACGTAAAACTTAGCAGTAGCAGATCAATGCATCACAAATAACTTAGAGACCCTGGAGGATTTCGTCTCCATACTTAGCAAGCAAGGAGCTGTCATAAGGCACGCGGCCATCGCACGCTTATTGGACGAGTCAATAATGTTCGTAGCTGGACAGCGCATACTTGTGTGTATAGACGGCAATAAACGATGTCAACCATAACGACGGCGTGTAGACGGAACATTATGTTTGGGATTTTGTGCCCACCCTTATTGGGCTTCTATCGTTTGCTTGGGAGAATCTTGTGAGATGTCAAGGAGGCGAAAGGCAAAATCTTATTCGAATTAATTTATTAAATTAAACTTCTCCAAGACTTATTTAAGTTTATTAACTGGAACATATTATTAATGCCAGAAGGGTATGGTCTATTCTAATGACCTAAGAGTTTTTTTTTAGAGTTTTTCTATATCGGTTCTAGTAAACATCAGATAGATACAAATGGGTTTAGGATTTTTCACTTTTATTCAGACTGCTATCACTTGCTGTAGTAAAGTATAATTTTTTAAGTAAAGTTAAGTTTGTAAGACGTATCCACCTAGGTACATAGGCCTAGGGATATAGGCCTAGCTTAATAGGCACTTATCGTCATAAGTGGCTTGATGTACGAGTCATTTTCCATTATCTCTATAATGGTGATAACTATATTGTTTAATAAAATAGCACATGTAAATTGTGAGTATATTCCGTTCACCTATTTTACATTCTTACTTTGGTTGAAGCATACCTACTTTAACTACAAGCCATATTCATTGAATTTTTAACATAATCCAATATCATTTTAAAGTATTTAAGACTATAATAGGCTTAGTATTAGGTATCCCTATAAAAAGAAGATATCTCATTCTCTTTTCTCTGTCTACGTCTAGACAAAAATCTTCGCTTCGACCAAAACAATCCGGAAAGCTTCGTAAAAAGTATCCAAGCCATTGTTCGCGAAACATTTCTCATCTCGGAGTGAATCTTCACGCTTTCAAGCGCCTAATCCTCAAGGAATCGTCACCATTGTCGCTCTGCAGCAGGACATTAATCCTGCCTTTAGAAGACAAGAGATATCCATCAATTGTCAACATTGGACTGGCGGGGTAAGGCCCAGCCTCGCTCCCTCGGTGGGCGCGCCCCCTTCGCCCACTCTCACAGCGGGGAAAATGGCATAGACTAGACAGCGGTTTGGTGTATCGAAACTCACGTCCATAGTTGCAATAGAAGGTACCTACAATAAACAAACGGTGAAGTACAAATACCGCATCGACTCGCTTCGAATAAACGGATCGGATTTTTCCCCACTAATACAGCTTTTGGCGGTTTTCCGCTTGGGCTGTAGATGTATAAAGAAATCCTCCCCGTTTACTCGAAGCGAGTCAACTCGAAAGTTGTAGAAAAGGGTCCGACCAGAGGGGTTAGTTCAGGTTTTTGTACGAATTTCGAGTCGACTCGTATTGCACAAACGAATCGAACGCCTCATACATTTGCAGCTAGCGCCATCTATTGACAGCGTTACCACCCTGGCGTAGAAGACAACATTGGACAACCGGCACGCCGTAAGTCTGCTGTGTAGCAACTGATCGGGTTATGACTAATGAGATCTACATCGTCACTCACGAGTACCATGAGCACCCATTATAAGTAGTTACGAGTATAACGCAGTCAAAAAAAATATTTTATGATGATCTCCCGTCAAGAGACTCAATTGTCAGTTGTATGACTTCAAGGGCAATCGGTGGGTACTAAATAGAAAAATATTATACGATTTAAATCTAACCACGACCTCTCTTTTTTATTCGTAAGTCACTAACGTTGAATTTTCATAGAGATGCGTATGTTTACGTAGTCATCATCTTCTAATAAAATATAAAAGGAAAATCGTGATGATTGCAACATCACCCAAACTAAATCTTTATTCCTAGAACGCTGAAATTTTGTGCAGAGGTTCCTTTTATGATGTAGATAAGGGATAAGATAGGATTTTTCCACCCGAATGAAAGGACGGACGAGTCAGCTAGTTTATAATAATGTAGATATGTATTGCATTGCACGTAATAGATCTAAAGTAACTTTATACCTACCTAGAATAAGTTGTCGACTGGCGAGTCTACGTGAATTCTTTATTCTCTGCCAGCGATCCGCCCAACATAGATATAAGCGAGAGAGCTAGTGATTGTCAAAATTTGGCTTCGTAGAACAAAGCGTTATTTACAGAGCGGGGAGGGCCTTTGTGCGGCATTACACCACTCTACATAATATTGTGAAAGTTCTAACAATACACTGTTTGCAGCGAACGTATTATGAGGCTTTTTGTTCGGAATCGCGACTTGTTTGGATCTTTTCGAGGCGCCGATGATTAGTTTTGGATGTCGGAACTTTGCTACTTTGAGGATCGTGTTTACAAGCACCGTGATTAGGTATAATGCCGCTTGTGTACTTACTACCTACGGGTTTTGTATCTTTAGGAATGACTGACCTAAAACTTAGAAGGTTATGGTTCGTTGATTTTATTGGTTTGGTATAGTGGTGTATATTATTATAGGTCCTACTTAATAGCGTTTTAGTTGTTAGAAATTGTTAGAATCTATATCTTAAACAATAAATGTTTAAGATATAGATTATATAAGTTTTATAAAATAAATATTAGGTTGTTGTTATTCATTTAAGCTATTGTAGATGTACCTATATGTACTAGGGTATTTTTTACTTATAAGAAAAATAAATAATAATTATTTAGTAATCAAAATATAAGATAATCGAAAACATTGCCAAAGTATTATAAATATATAAGTTAAATATGTACCTATGCTATAAACATAATCATATTAAAGAATCGTTTATCTACTCGGTTTATAATTCTATTCGCCACAAAAATTGCCCCCACATTATTACCAATTAAACAACAATAAAGCCAAACAGAAGCGGTTGGAACCGAATTATTCTGAAATTAATTGGCCGAAAACCCGTTTGGAAATTCAAGCACACGTTCGGAAAGCTCGGGTTCGAAATTCAAATGAGGCGGCACGGCCCACCCCCTGCTCCGCCCCGCCGCCATCTTGGATCCGAGCGGGGGGATGGGGGGCTATTAAATTATTTCATTCCGCATCGAGCCGCGCTAGCTATCGGATTAAAATAATTGCCTGCGAAAGCGTAAACGGATAATGATTTTTGTGAACAAAATAATATGGTATGAAATTTAATCTCGCTTGAAGCGTTGCCGTATTTTGTTCCTTTTAGCGGGAATGGAGGTAGCCGTTAAGAATTAATAGGTAGCTGTGAGTGTAATGAAACGCGTTTTTATTTAATAACTGTCATTACACGCAGTTACTTTTAGAGATAAAAATTGTTGTTTTTCACCGTAAAAAGACACTTCCGCAGTACACTACATTAATTTTATTTAGAGACTTTTAACAACTTGTACAACTAAGTTATAAGTAAGATGCCATTATTATTAGATCTATTTTGTTTTGTTTATCATAGGCGCAACAGAACTTATAATACACTCATTATAAAGAGTTTAACGGAACTGGAAGTCATTTAGCACAATATGTACCTACCGGGTTATGAAGTAGGTACCTACTCGTAGTTATATTTATATAAAAATTTGATTCTTAAAGAAGTAAATTTCAATTATTTCAGTAAGTTTGGTACCTACTAATTAATCTGTAACAAAAGTAAAAATATCTTTATTTCACATACATAGGCACTTGTAACAAGTCTGTATGACATTAGTTGCATAAGAATGGTGATAACTACAAGTCGACTGAAAACTAAGTTAACGAGGGTTCACAAACGCGTCCTGCCGCTGAGAAGAACAACAAACTCAGCCGGGTATTTTTTTATGTTATCACCATTTAACAAAATAAGAACAAATTAAATTCTAAAGCAATTATGTTACTTTCAAATTAAAAATTAAAAATCCAACAAAAGGAATTTTGATATCATTACTACGCTTCGTGTCTAAAAATAATTCCACAACGTTTAAGTATAATTTCTTACATCCCTTTACTCGAGAGCGAAACAAACTTTCCTCTGAATATAAATCCCGACTTCAAAAGCCAAGTGTTAAGAACATGTTAATCCCACTACAGTTCCAACTGCAAGGTGGAAGTGACCTAAAGTTTCAAAAACTCCCGACTTGCGAGTGGAGTGGAGCAAACTTGCGGCCTCGGTTAGGCTAGGAGGTGATGGCAACTTTATAGAGAACATTGCGGTGGCTCAGTCTGGCGCGCCGACAGAAC
This sequence comes from Coenonympha glycerion, assembly GCA_963855885.1. Taxonomy (NCBI): domain Eukaryota; kingdom Metazoa; phylum Arthropoda; class Insecta; order Lepidoptera; family Nymphalidae; genus Coenonympha; species Coenonympha glycerion. Next base: position 3,318,493 of record OY979646.1, read on the forward strand.
TATGCTCTACATTTGAGCTTTTCTATGCGACTGCTAAAATGCAATTTTTGTCATCAGCTGACATGAATTGCGAATGACTAATTATGTAATCGCATCAATAATCTTGTGTAATTACTAATAAGTACCTAACATAATTAATAGGCAAGTAGAGCATATCTCAAGAGAGTCGGATGTCAGGTGATAAATTCACATTGAATCCAGTCCACTTGCGTCAACTGCGTTACTAATCAATTTTCAGTCCATTATAACTACCTCAAGTAGAGCATATCTCAAGATAGTCGCAAGTCAGGTGTAAATCGAACACGATTCCGCCATCAGTGTAACGCTGAGTCGCTTCGTCGTTCGCACTCCCTCACACTTGTTTCATCGAATTGAATTTACCTGCACTCGCGCCAACTGCGTTACTAATCAATTTTCAGTCCATTATAACTACCTCAAGTAGAGCATATCTCAAGAGAATCGCGATCCAGGTGCAAATCGAACACGATTCCGCAATCAGCGCAGCTGCGCGACGTCGTTCGCACTCACTTGCACTTGTCGAATCAAATTGAATCCAGTTGCACTCGCGTCAAATACATTTCTACTCTATTTTCAGTCCATTATAACTACCTATCGTACAAGTGAGTTAATTAATAGACAAGTAGAGCATATCTCAAGAGAGTCGCAAGTAAGGTGCAAATCGAACACGATTCCGCCATCAGCGCGACGTGGCGTCGCGTCGTCGTTCGCACTCACTCGCACTTGTCGCATCAAATTGAATCCAGTTGCACTCACGTCAACTACGTTGCTAATCTATATTCAGTCCATTATAACTATCGTATAAGTTAGCAGTGAGCTAATTAATAGGCAAGTAGAGTCGCAAGTCAGGTGCAAATCTAACACGATTCCGCCATCAACGCGGTGCAGCATCACGTTGTCGTTCGCACTCACTCGCACTTGTAGCATTAAATTGAATCCAATTGCACTCGAGTCAACTACATTACTACTCTATAGTGTTAGATAATATATGGCGGTAAGATGTAAGCTATCACTGAATAAGATGTACCTAAGTTACCTCCTTTTTCAAATCGCATAGGTAGTAAATATATCAACCAGAGAGGGATATTACAATTTTTATCTAATTGCTTGGTAAAATCTGTGCTTATTATTATTGTTACCTTACCTTTTGCTCTTTGTTATCCGTTTTCGACTATCGCCACAACCCTCTTCACTGTTTCATACAACTCTATAGGGCGATACCATATCGCTGTAGGTACGTGCGAGCGAGACATCTGATAAAAACGATTTGCAATGGGCCAATTATACTTGGTGTATGAAACTCTCGATTCACAATACGAACAATTAGCTGTCACTTTGAGTAATTTTATTTGTAGTTAGTTGCTTGTCTATGTAATTACAGGCAATCGCCTGAAGTGCACTTTGCTACACACAACAACAGTAAGCATGAATAGCTCAGTTGTTTTGGAAAGCTAAGAAGAGTAAGTTAAGAATATAATTTTTTATTTACACAAAACGAAGGGAGAAAATCTTAAAGTTTCTTTGCTGGAAATTGCAGACTTTATGGTACAGTTATTTAATACTCTAAATGTTAAACTATGTTTGTTTGTATAGTACAATCTTTTTACGTTTATGACGAGCTTTTACGTTAACCTATTCAACTTAAATACCTATTTCAATGAATTTTGGCACATAATAAAATTAATATAATGAATCTCCATTCAAAATTTCAGCGAATTCAATGCAGTCGTGCAGTCGACGTGAAGGTTAAGTAATACACACATACATATTTGCCATTCTAATGTCAGTGTGCATAGCCAGCAACACACACAATTTTTTGTCATACATTAGTGTGTACAGTCACAAACACACACACACAAACATACAAAGTTTTCATTTTCTAATATTAGTGTGCACAACCAGTAACACACACAAATTTATGTCTTCTTACATTAGTGTGTACAATCAGACACACACACAAACTTACTAACTTTTGCCTTGTAAGTGTGCACAGGCAGTAACACGTCTTTTAATATTAGTGTGTACAGTCACACACACACTCACAAACGTATGCCTTTCCAATATTAGTGTGTACCGCCACTAACATTTTCACAGGCGCACCGAGTTTGATTTGAGAATCTGCGCTCCCCCTTTCTTCCTCCACTATCAAATAGAATTCGAACTGCATTGCGTATTCCACCCAATGAAGCTGTGCGGTTGTTTGTTCGGAGCACTTGAAGCCCTGTAGAATGGCATACAATATACGTCATATACATATTATGTTACAAGAAACGGCAGTAGAACAGAACCTCCTAAGAAGTTCTAATAAAGTCCTTTGATTAACCAAGTATTACCGGTGCCAAAAATGCTTGTTTTGACTCCAGCAGTAAGGGCACTATGTAGTTCAGCAGCCACCACGCAGCCACCTATAGAATTTTGACAGATGGCGCTACTGTTTGCTTGTCCGAAAAAGGTTAATTCCTACGTAATTCGGAAGACCATTTCCTCATGTAACTTATCGGTGCCCCAACGCAAAAAGAAGACTGTTAGGTATAAGTGTCGATGTAAGTATTTCTGTCTATGTGCGTGTGTTTGTCTGTCTGTGGCATCGTAACTCTCAAATAGATGGACTGATTTTTTCGCGGTTTTTGTCATTTCAAAACCAGTTTCCCTGTGGTTCTTAGCTGTTTCGTTAATATCGGTCCAGCAGTGTAAGAGCTCTTTTCCAAAATGATGTAAGGCATTTTTGGCTAATAATTACCTACTCGACCAAAAAGACCTGGCTTACTTAGTGACTTAGCATCGTCCAGCCCAAATTGTCCAATAAAGAACCTAATATCTTACATTTATTTCTACCTCACATAAATTTTATGATAATAATATATTTGATCCTTGCAAACATCGACTTTATAAGATTTGTTGAAAATGTGAATAATTGTTTACATGTATGTATTGGCAATATTAAACTGATACTTCATGCACAATGTATTTACCCGTATACCCGTAGTCTAAATGTAAGGTGGGTGGACCATGGAAGGCCATGCTCCTTCGAAGGCCAACTATTAAAATTTCGTAGTTATTGCCATGTGATGACAAATTCCTTCTATCTACATAAACATCCATTGAACTAGAAATCACAGACGCGGCGGCGAATCGCTCGCGCCACTATTTTGGCAGTAAGGTCCCTCGCTTCATTGATATCGGAAATCGACGACGTTAAATTAAGGTGGGTGTACCATAGAAGGCCACTCTAACAAATAAATAGTTATTATTCATCTATTTACTGGATAAATGAAACTAACAAATATTTAAGTAATACTTTGTTTTATTACGTAACATATAAACCAATTCTTTTTATTGTAGATTTAATCACTATTTATTAACTTTTAGTGTTAAATGACTGCTTTATTATAATGGCCTTCTAAGGAGCCTTGTTCCTAGCAACGCCATTTGGAAGCGTTCAATGAAACTTAAGTTTAATCAATATTGATCAAATCTGAAATTAAAAAAAGTGGTTTATATGTTACGTAATAAAACAAAGTATTACTTTATTATTTGTTCGTATCATTTATTCAGTAAATAAACGAATAATAACTGTTCAATTGTTAGAGTGGCCTTCCATGGTCCACCCACCTTATATAGGGTGGTTTCTAGTTAGGTATACGTATATAGGGAGTAACAATCGCTCAGTCCGCTAAGTGATTTGTCCGCTTGCTTGCATTATTGATGCGGCGTACTCCCCGCTTCTATCGCAATTTATCGAACGGGCAACACTGAACTCCCGAAACGAAATGCCTATAGTATATTGCTATGTATATTTACTTATCTAGATATATCGTATACCAAGTTTTAGGGATTAGGAATACCTTATTAATCAAAATAAGGACAGTCATTTTCATTTCATACATTTTCATTAATTCATTCCATTTTATTTATTTATCTACAAGCATCTTTAAACTCATGCATTTTGAGCTTGCTAATTATATGATTCCCGACCAAGCCACGGTTTTTGCAATATTTAAAGGCGTTTTCTTATCAGGACAGATTAATTTGTTTTTCTATAATCCGCAACTTGAATTGATTCTGTATGGTAGGTACAATAAACAATAGGAACACCGCCCACATGAAACAACCATACCTACACAATTCTTCTAACACTTTCTTTGACGACCTCCGTGGTTGAGTGGTTAGCGTGCCAGTTTTCAAGGCGCCGCCATCTCTGAGGTTCCGGGTTCGATCCCCGGTCGGGGCAATGTAGAAAAATAACTTTTGTTGTGATACCTTCGTTGTTTCTGATTTCCATAACACAAGTGCTTATGCTACTTACTATGGGATCGGAGCAATTTATGTGATGCTGTCCTCTATATATTTATATTTATTTATTTATATATACACGTTTCGTCCCGAAACCGGAACATCCTCAGGAGTTGTTGACTTCATCATGCGAAATCGTAGTCATTATCACTATATATTAATCGTAGATTCACAGCATGCACTTATCTTTTATCTTCAAAGTATTCAATGTTCTATTTGTTTTTACAGTTAATTCCAAAATGATAAAAATGGAACCATCATGGTGGTTTGTATGTCTATTTGTCACACTCGCTTATTGAATGGTTGTACCGTGTACGAAATAGAGGCCCGACGTCATTGCAATACAAATTAAAATTATTACTGAAATAATCGAAAGTATCCGACGAGGTTTTATTCTTAGCATTTTAGTATGGAACCCTAAAAAAGGAGCTCAATTGACTGTCGAAGGCAGAAAAAAAACAAAGGCGTCCGAAGAAAGACGTCGTCGCAGCCTTTTTAAAATGGACATTCTTCATTAGGAAAGTCGATGGCATCCTAGAATGTGCGATCTTTTCTTTCAAGTCTCGACGACTTAATGAAATACCTTTTTGATGAAGCCGCTGTGGAAAATTTTTTTAGGAGGAAAAATGCTCCTCCGGGCGTGTGGAAAGCTACTGAGATAACATTTCAGTTTATTAAGTCTTTTTATAAACATCTTTTATTCTTATTTTGTGTAATGTTTACAAAAATGTAATTTATATTGAATCATCACGCACGGGTTCAAGACTGGAATTGTAAAAATATGATATCTCCAAAACGCCATGATTTTTAGAATTTTGAGTAGAAGGAGTGCAGAAAGCTTATATCCAAATAAACTACGGTCCGACCCTAAGTGAATCGTATACTCTATGGTCTGAGTGATTATTTTACATTAATATTTTATGTTATTGACCATAGATTATGATCAGTAAGTAATGTGTTATTGACAGCCGATGCTACGCGACGTAGCTACGTAGCGTAGCTGTAGCTACAGCTACGCGCTACCAAAAGGGTTTCGATCAGAGAAAAGGCAACATGAACAAACGTATTAATTTTATGCACAAATTGCATTTGAATACACACGTTTGAATGTCCATTGGTAAAAACTTGAAATGCCTTGTCCAGTTTGTTGTAAAGCAAAAGGGTTCCGTTTTACCCTTTGGTTTCGGAACCCAAAAAAGGCAGCAGTACATCAATCTAGTTACTCTTTTGTGTTTTGAAGTAGGTAAATACAGTAGAATCTCGATTATCCACATCAATTAAAGCCAAAGGTATATCGTATACGGAATCCAAAAATCCGAATACGTCGAGAATTCGAATAATGGATTTCTAAGTCAATTAATAATTAAATTTTGATATTTTTTTTGTATGTAAAGAGCTTTGTATACGTCATTTAGACAAAACAATATAAAAAATCGGTAATTAGAACTGCGAAGAATAGTGAAATACGGATAATCACTCGGATAATCGATGTTCTGATTATCGATACTGTAATGTACGTAGGTCGGTTACTCGCTAACACTCCACCGAAGCTCACACTCGAGTGTGTTATCACAAAACGCTCTAACACGCATCCCGTCAAATTAAACGACAATTATCTCAACACCATCTCAATATTGGCGCGTTTAGACCCCGCGCCACGTGGCCCGACCTACGCCGATATTAGTTTTTTATTTGACTATACACCCCCTTCAAGAGTTGTCAACGTGTATCGATATAAACTACTATTGCCAACAACTTTACTTTACACATGACAAAAATTTTGTAAGCCTCTATTGTTCAAGACATAGGCACAAATTTTGAGTGGCGTTTATTTTAAAAATGGCAAAGCTTAGTTGGTATTTGCACTGTTCGTCGTTTGCTCATCGGATATTAGGGCTGCGTTTGAGTGGCGTACTATTTGACAATGTTCTTTGTAATGGCTGTCCATTCCCATGGAAATTGTATTACGTACGGATTTTGTTGTTCTTTATACGCCGTTTTGAGTCCGTAGCTTTCGAGTACCTAGGTATTGCTAAAGCAATAATACCGTATACTTACTTATATTTACAACTAGCTGACACGGCAAACGTTGCTTTACCATACAAATTGATACTCACGTAGTACTCACTCACCAACGAAAATTTGTTTACGCCCTTTTCATAGATATCCGAATATATAATAAAATAAAAATATTTTCAAAATTGACCTTTTTACACGACTGCCCACAAAAGGAGTGTAATGTTTTAAGGGCTCATGTATGCATGTAGGTATATGCATGTAAGTTTCTTTATTCCACCATAACTTCCGAATGGCTGAATAGATTTGGACATAATATGGGCTAGGTATCGTTTTAATCCTTACATACATAATTCCGAGTAACATAGGCTATATATTTTTGGAAAAAGTCGTTTTAACCACAGGACAGTCGTGTTATTTAATTTTTAAATTATTTACTTGTTTGGATATTATTATCACCGAATACCGACCCGACATTCATTAATAGTTTCCGATAAAAATTAAAGTAAAATCAACCAAGTGCGAGTTGCTAGCCCTTTTACACCGTTAACCAGTTGAATTTAAAACTCATGGTCAATCATAAATTCATAAAAATACTCGCAGACTATTACATAATATTTTGCGCCACGGGGATAGATAATCAAAGCATCCCAAAAATGTAATAACAAACACAATCACGCCTGTGCGTCAATACGAAGCGTCGATTGATTACCGAGCACGCGACACATCAAACGGAGAGTGTTCACGCGTCTTGAGCACGAGGAGCGGTTCACGCGCACTTATCACCGCTTAATGCATTGCAAATATTTGTTATTCGAATCGAGATTTCCTGGTTAACGGGTCCATCATCATCATCATCTCAACCCCTTTTTACGTCCCACTGCTGGGCACGGCCCCACTCAGACTGAGAGGGGTTTGGCCATAGCCCACCACGCTGGCCAAGTGCGGGTTGGCGGGCTTCACTCACCTTCGAGAACATTTTTGTGAACTCTCAGGCATGCAGGTTTCCTCACGATGTTTTCCTTCACCCTTAAGCAAGTGATATTTAGTTTCCTAAAACGCACATAACTCGGAAAAGTCAGAGGTGTGTACCCAGGATTCGACCCTGCTACCTCCTTATGAGAGGCAGAGGTCAGAACCACTGAGCTATCACTGCTTATTGCGGGTCCATGTTTGCAATTAACAGTTTTTCGTCCCGACCGTCTCGGAGCTGTCTTCTCATCGGATTATGAGAGAAAGGTTATAGATATAGAGTGCACCGCCTGTTTTTGAATGCACAGTGCACACTGATGATGATGAAAATCTGACAAGTATAAAGTTTCCTTATGAACTTTTGTAATTAATAAAAAAGATTCCGACGAATTGAGAACCTCCTCCTTTTTTTGAAGTCAGTTAATAAATATGTATGTACTGTAAGCTATGGTGATATTCTAAGATGTTAGTTTGTTAGTAAGAATACATTTCTCAATATGTTTTAGTGTTGTTATGTAAAATAATTTCCTAGTATTTACTTTTTTCTAGTTACCTACTGATAAGGATCCCTCATTGGGTCTTCTCCATTTTACACGACATCTCTTAAGCCTTTTTCAGCCAATTTCCACCAGCCATCCGCACTATGTAGTCGGACGTCGTCCGATTAAAATAACAGTACTCCGCACAGTAAATAGTTGAATTGACATTTGACACACTTAGAAGAAGTACAATTATTAGTAACATTTTAACTTATTTTCAATACTAAGTTGCCTATGTACAGAACTCTACATACGTAGTAGAGTAGGTATGTGTGTGTGTGTGTGTGTGTGTGTATATGTATAGTGTACACACACACAGCGAGCGTAACCGCTGTCTGGCTTAATCTCACTTGTGCTGCGTTCAAAGTCTCCTTGAAAATGTGTCATCTCACTGAAAGGCACTATTTTCATACGTGCATAGCCCCGCCACTGTGGATTGGCACCTACGAAAGCATTCAGAAAAAGAATGCTTTATTTTTTTTTACCGGCAACTGCCTGGCATCAAAGTTTGGTCTCACATTTACAGGGGATGGTTTCTTGGCATTGTAAGATTTGGTTTACATTTTATTTAATGTGGCTCATATTAAATATTTGACGGCTTTTATGCGATTTTAGTGACTTGCAGGTAAAAAAATTTTAGAGGCGATTGGAATTTTTTTTTAAAGAAATTTTTCCCCAACTTTGCTCCAAAATCTCAATTTTGTTAAATTAATTTCTGCAGTTTTCTAGATTTGGAGTTAGGTGAACCAATTAAATGAGTATTATTTACTAAAGTTTTTATGTTACACGTCAAATAGATTAATAGACATTATGCTTGCAAAATTTATTGCTATCAGCCTACGATGTGTAATTTTACATTCTAATATTTGCGAAAGACAAAAAATAATTTGAATTTGGTGATAGGCATGCGACGGGAGGGCCCGCGAAATTCAAAATTTTCGAAGTTTTCACAATTTGTAAGCTGGTTAGACATTATTGGCAATAATCAGATTGCAAGAATGACAGTATCATCTTTACATGTTTATAATATCAAAATCTTTGCCCAAAAATGCCCACTCTAAGACATTAGTCTAATTATTATCTAGGCAGGAGTGAGTACCTAAATCGTAATTTCTTTGAATGGACACTTTGAAGGAATGGTTTTTATATGAACACAAGTGACCCTAGCTCTAAACATTGGCCGAGTTAATACTAACCTCTCATTCGCACACGCAGCTGCTCACCTCGATTTTGGAGCTAGGGTAAAGATGATACTGAAATTTTTCGCCTTAATCCTATACCTTTAAACGAGCAATTCTTGTATATATATATATTTCTATATAATCTGGATCTCGGAAACGGCTCGAACGATTTTCATGAAATTTAGTATACAGGGGGTTTTGGGGGCGATAAATCGATCTAGCTAGGTTTCACAATTTATTTACAAAAAAAAATAAAAATATGACTACTGCTGCCATCTATTGGCCACCGAGCGAAGCTCGGTCACCCAGATATAAACATAATATCTAGATACTTTCTGTCGCAACAGCCGTTTCGCTCGCGCCGCACCAAATCCGTTCCACATCCGGCGCGGCAAGAGATCCGGTTTATTTGCGCTTATATTGTGTGGACACAATACTCGAGGGGGATGCCGCGCCGCCTCGCGCCCGTCGCCCGCTCCGCCCGCGTGTGCTCCGCCGGATAAGTGTCTTGCTTTGTCTGCCGGATTCTTTGACGATTACGGACTACGCCACCTCTGGAGGACAGGCCTATGTTATATCTAACCTTCGCTTATGCCTACTGAGTTTTTAGGGTTCCGTACCCAAAGGGTAAAACGGGATATCGTTAGACGATTTTAGATTTTTAAATTTTTGCCTTTCTTCTTTGGGTTATATAAAATATCTCACGAGAACTATGGATATTTTTGGAATAAAAACGTAGGCAAGATAGTTCAGATTATCAGATAGATAGTTTTTTTGTTTTGTTCTGGTGTGCAATAAAGAATTTCTATATATTTTTCTAAGTTTTCTAGTTTCAGCCAAATCGGTGTAGAACTTACGGAGTGAGAATCATACACACACACACTTACACATAAACTTTTACCTAAATAATACTAGTGACAAGTGATTCTTTTAATTGCTACAAATCCATATAACTCCAAAATGTCTGAGTCTCTCGCTTGGACCTGCCACCTCTGCTTGGAAGGCAAAACTCTTTGGTCATTTAGCTATTTCTATTCACTACTTAATAGTAGAGCTAGTACCTACAGGTTTTTATACGGGTCAACTCATTACACATGATATAGGTACCATATGCCTATCCAATGTATGTAGGAATTTGTTTCGTTTGTGGCTTGTGCGAAACGAGTCGACTCGAAATGACATGGCCAGATTCTGCCCTCGAATCGTCAAAAAAAACATTAATGGTCAATAATTATTAATATGTGAAAATTCCTTTTATAATTAAATAAAATATATCGCAACAATTATATTTCTCTAGAACTAGCGAGGAAAAATCACAAAAAAATATGAATGTGAGTTGTTATTTTTGTTTGTTTTTATAATTGATAGGTACATTTTGCATTGGCGTTTGGATACCAAACGGCCTACGTATAGTATAAACGCTTTTTTCAGCGCTTATGGTCAGATATTAACGAAAAATATTACTAAACAAAATAATAAATTAAAATAATGCACGACGGTCAGAATTATTGTTTTAGTATGTATAAGATTCACGATTATCGCAAACAAGGCTTTTTATGCACAGCACTAAATGATCACGTTACTTTACGCAAGCATAAGGTACCTAATCCTATTGAAGACTGCGTGTATCCGAAATTGCATTTACGTTTGAAGCGCCATCTGTTTTTTGGAACTGTCACTATTTCTACCTTCCTACATTACCGGCTGCTTTAATAATCAAAGGAATTCAACATTTTGGCGCCAACCGCAAGTTCTTTGAAAATACTATGATTGAATATACTTTTGTTTAGTGTCCGAAATTGTATGATGAATAATATGATGTAATTATTATAACTTGTAGAAAATGCGAGTATCCGTATGTATGCGAGTATATTGCATAGCAATTTTTTATAAAAAAATCATTGCTATTAAAAACGGTTAGGCGCATTTTGTTGCAAATTTGTTATGCTGATATATGATTCTCTCGCTAGTTCTCTGATCATAAAACTTAAACGAATATAAAGACATAATTATAAGCTTTAATATGACGTATTGTTTGTCGATGACCATGAATATTTTTTCCAGGGCACAGCTCCATACAAGTTTAGGCCATGTCCTTTTTTGTACAAAAATCTCTAATAACCCTACAGCCAAATAAAAGTGCATATAGAGACAAATCCAGTCAGTGCGAATCACAAACACCCCGGCGGCGCCACGCGACTTGCTTTACTACATTTTGTAATTGATATCAATATTGTATTGGGTCAATTTCCTGAGCCCCAGAAGGAGGGTTATGTGATTTATCTGAGCTTATATTATAAAGCTGAAGAGTTTGTTTATTGGTTATATATTATATTATATTTGTGTAGAGTTCTATTTATCAAGGAAGACAGTTATAGGCTATATTAATTATAACATCACTATGATCCTCAAAAAAAAATAATGAAAGGAGTCAAAAATTGACCAGATTTGTCGCTTGTACAATTGCGAATCCTTAAGTTTTTTGGCCACATATCAAGAAGGACAGATCGATCGATCTATCGAACATCTGGTGGTTCAAGGGCGAGTATAGAAGGCACGCGTCCACGTGGTCGATCCCCAACGAGGTGGACGGATCTAATCCGTAGTGCTACAAGTTCCTCAATTATTGAGTGCTCTCGCAATGCCGCCAACAGGAGCCGCTGGAGAAATATCGCTAAACCAGCAGTGGCACGTAATTGAACATCGTAAAAAGTATAACCACGACCGCTCTGTCAAGAGTGAATGTCTAAGAAGAAGAAGAAGATGATTCATAAGGATGGAGCATCAATAAAAAAAATTTACAAAAAGAGGATAAATTTAGAGGGCTTCCGTTGCGTGCGTTGAGTAAAAGTTACACAAAAATCATGTATGACGGAATTGTTCTCCAAAAATTCTAAAAAAAAACAGGACACCTCACGTCTATCTAAGATTATAATGAGTCATTATAAAGTAACTAGCAAACCAGGCGAACTCCGTTTCGCCACCAGAGGCTTTCCCGCTAAAAAGATTTTCCCGCTTTTCTGTTGAAATTTTTCCTGAATTTTCTTTGTTATAAACCTCACGGAGCCCGAGACCTTTCCAACGAATGCAAAACCGTGGAAATCGGTTCGTGCGTTCTGGAGTTATAGCGTCAGGAAGGAAAACCCGACTTATTTTTATATAGTAGAAGAAAGATAGTAGATTGCTAAAACACTGAAACGGATCAATGTAATTTTTTGCACCGACATAGACAAGTTGCTATTTATCCCAGAACAATCATTGTTTCCCACAGCATTTGTGAAAGAAACCAAAATGCACGCGAATGGAGCCTCGAGTGACAGCTAGTATCTAAACTCTAAAGTGGGTAGGTACCTATAGATAGCTGGATATTGACTGCATTACTTCCGTCGCTCCCAACATTATGCCACCACATTCTCCACCCAATGGCGTTTCACAGCATCTTTAAACCTAAAAAGTTATTAAACATTCATCCCTAATGAAATAAAGAGTGGCAAGGCAGTAAAAGCGTTATAACTGAGGGAATAAATTAAGTGTCAGCCGCTATGTCCAAAGCTATTTATGATAACCAATGACGAAATATGTATGCTACGCTAAGAGGACGGGAAAGATGTGACGTATGTTGGTGTCCGATTAGGAGTTTAATAAAAAAATAGATTGTTTGTGTACTATATTGTATGTGTTTATGTATCTATTCTTATGTAATTGATTAAATTATGTTTACCTTGTACTTAAGTATACAGGGTCATACATCTTTACCGTACCTAACAATTACTTACATGAAGCATTACAATTTTGAGACTTTTTCATTTCTACGGTAAGTAGTAACTTCATATGTAGGTAGGTAGTTAGATAATAGTTGGAATTCTTTTTTATATTATCCTGCTCATACTTATATTTATAGCAAAAATTAGAATTACTTTAAATTAGAATACATGTAGGAAAGGAGGAATAAAGTATAAATCCGTCAATGATATTAAGTTAGCGGCTGACTTTATTTTAATAATAACTCAGGTTTTAATACTAAATAAAAATTATTATTATTAGCCAAGTGATAGCTCAGTGGTTCTGACCTCTACCTCTCATAAAGAGGGCGCGGGTTCGAATCCTGGGTACGAGTTTCCGAGTTATGTGCGTTTGTAGGAAACTAAATATCAATTGCTTAACGGTGAAGGAAAACATCGTGAGGAAACTTGAATGCCTGAGAGTTTACAAAAATGTTTCCGAAGGTGTGTAAAGCCCGCCAACCCGCACTTGGCCAGCGTGGTGGGCTATGGCCAAACCCCTCTCAGTCTGAGAGGAGACCCGTGCCCAGCCGTGGGACATAAAAAGTGGTAGAGATGATGATGTGAAAAATTATTAAAATTATCACATTAACAAATAACATTGTAATAAAACAGACAGAGGGCTCTGTCCATAAAACTGACAAATAAGATTTAAATTGCACCTCGGGGCGCGGCTGAGAGTTTGATTGTTTGCGAGTTTGCTGTGGGGGGTGTTGTTGCGAAGGGGCGATTTGCGCTAATTTCACCATTATTGGTTTAGCTTTTTTCTATTCCATCACGATCAGCCTCGTGATAATTATTATGTAGATGCAGCCGAAGATGTTAACTTACAGGATTTGGGATATGTACCTAATGTCAATAAATCACAAAAAACGGTTGCTTATACATTCTGATTGGTGTATTCCCAGTAAAATGGCTATTTTTTCTTCTTTAGAGACAGACAAATTGATTGTGCTTACCATGGATTGGCACGTAGGCTACTTTCTATCCCAAAAAAACCCCGATTCCCATTGCGTTATCGAAACCCCGATATTCACGCGGTAGAAGCATCGGGCAACAGCTAGTTAAAAATAGCTATGATATAAGAAACACAAAGGCTTATAAGATCTTAAACCTAAACTGTCAATGGGCTAAATATAAGCAAGTTGATGTTTGGCGAAGCGATCGACCTGGGAGAGCGCATCTGCTGAGCCGATACGCACACAGCTTCCCCGGATGAATGTTTTACTCTCCTCCCTTTGTTTTGAGATTACAAAATAATATAGTGTTTGAATTTGCGAGTTTCGTTTTTTTGAGTGCGAACTTCTTCGGTTGCGAGGAACGTCGAGCGGCCTGAGACAATAGAATTGGCATAGGTGGGCACCGTTAACCAAATAGTTAACTTCGTTAATCGTTAATCCGTTACAAAAAAAGTTAACTTCGTTAAACGTTAATGCGTTACATTTCGGAAGAATTAACGCAAGTTAACGTTAATCGTTAATCCGTTAATATACCTATGTAAAATTGCCTTTTTAAGTAAGTATATCGTTGCATTAGTGAACTAATAAAACCTGTTTGCTTAAGGTTTGGAAGTTAGGTTGGTTAGGAATAAACAAAATACTTACTAATTGTATAATTCAAATGTGTGATTCGTCGGGCATAGGGTGCATATTCCCCTTCATGAACACTAACATGTTGAAGTTCACAATTCATCATGAACATTAAAAATAATTAATAATATTCATGTACTTCGCAATAACTTTAAAAATATGTGTACAAAATTTGAGTTAGATCGGCTAAGTAGTTTCTTCGTAAAAGCGTAACAAACTCACATTCACATTAATATATATATAGCTCCTTGTGCTGATTGGCCACTGACTGATTGATCACCTCTCCTGAACAATTTTGTATGAAAAATTTTTTTTTCAGTTATCATGTCGTATAGAAAGGAAAAAATCATTAAGAACAAAAATATGGTGAGAGCTGATGATTGAGGATTTCGGAGACGGGTGAAGAGCACGGAGAGGGTATTGAAGATAGGTGGTGGGTGCTCGACCAAATGTCATTTGAAATGACATCCAATTGGCAGTTAGCTGAAAAAAAATTCAAAATGGCGGATTCAAAATGGCCGCCATTCGAATTTCGTCGATATCTCGGAAAGTATAAAAGATGGAAGAACGGTTTCTTGACAAGAACTGATCATTACAAAAAGGTCTATTTGATGGCTTGAAAAAAAAATCCAATATGGCGGAATTTTTTTTCCATAGAGAATGTATGGCGAATTTTGAAGAGGCTGAAAGTTGGACGGCAAATAGGGGGGAAGACAGCACGCGGGCCACATGTGGCTCGCGCACCCACGCACCCTACTAGTTAATATATATATAGCTACTCGTGCTGATTGGCCACTGACTCATTGATCACCTCTCCTGAACAATTTTGTATGGAAAATTTTTTTTTCAACAACCATTTCGTATACAAGGGAAAAATTCATTCGGAGGAAAAATACGGAGAGAGCTGATGATTGAGGATTTCGAAGACGGGTGAAGAGCACGGCCAGAGTATCTAAGATAGGTGGGGGGTGCTCGACAAAATGTCACTCGAAACGTCATCCAATTGGCAGTTAGCTGAAAAAAAGTTCAAAATGGCGGATTCAAGATGGCCGCCATACAAACTTCATCGGCGTCCATCTCGAAGAGTATAAAAGATGGAAGAGTGGTTTCTTGACAAGAGTTGATGAGAACCCGAAGGTCTATTCGATGGATAGAAAAAAAAATCAAAATGGCGGAATTTATTTATCCATAGAAAATGTATGGGGAATATTGAAGAGACCACGAGTTGTAAAACATGAAGTGCTTTGATGCCGTTTTTTGGAAGACTACCAGAGAAAAATATGGAATGAGGTGATGATTGAGGATTTTAAAGACAGTCAAGGAGCATGGGCAAGGTATTATAGTTAGGTGGGGACTACTGAAACAAAAAATACTCGGAACTTCACGCAATTGACAGTGAGCTGAAAAAAAAACCAAAATGGCAGATTCAAGATGGCCGCCATACAAATTTCGTGTTGTTCTGCCTCGGAAAGTATAAAAGATAAGAGAGTGGTTTCTTTGCAAGAGGTAATCAGGATCTCAAGTACTACGGGATGCATGAAAAATAATTCACTGTGGCGGAATTTATCTTTCCATGGAAAATGTACATACTATGAAGAGACAATGATCTAGGATTTGGATGATCATTGAGGAGCACTGTCATGGTTTTAAAGATAGTTAAGGGCTGTTCGAAAAAAAATACGCTGAACCTCATCCGATGAGGTTCAGCGTATTTTTTTGTTCGAACTGCCCTTAACTATCTTTAAAACCATGACAGTGCTCTTTGGTAATTTTTTCAGCTCACTGCCAATCGGATTCCAATGGGCGATGGAGATGACGGCGATACCTTTATGGGCGGGAAGACTGCACGCGGGCCACATGTGGCCCGCGCACACACGCGCCCTACTAGTTACTATATATATAGCTGCTCGTGCTGATTCACTCACTGACTCATTGATCACCCCTCCTGAACATTTTTGTATGAAACATTTTTTTTTGAATGACCATTTCGTATAGAAAGGAAAAAATCATTAAGAACAAAAATATGGAGAGAGCTGATGATTGAGGATTTCAGAGACGGATGAAGAGCACAGTCAAGAGCATTGCAGATAGGTGGGGGGTGCTCGACCAAATGTCATTCGAAATGACATCCAATTGGCAGTTTGCTGAAAAAAAATTCAAAATGGCGGATTCAAAATGGCCGCCATTCGAATTTCGCCGATATCTCGGAAAGTATAAAAGATGGAAGAATGGCTTCTTGACAAGAACTGATCAGGACTCGAAGGTCTATTCGATGGATAGAAAAAAAATTCAAAATGGCGGAATTTATTTTTTCCATAGAAAATGTATGGGGAATTTTGAAGGGATTTTTTATAGGCGGGAAGACAGCACGCGGGCCACATGTGGCCCGCGCCCCCACGCGCCCTACTAGTTAATATATATATAGCTGCTTGTGCTGATTGACTGATTGATCACCTCTCCTGAACAATTTTGTATGGAAAATTTTTTTTTCACCGACTGTTTTGTATAGAAAGGAAAAATTCATGAGGAAGAAAAATATAGCGAGAGCTGATGATTGAGGATTTCGAAGACGGGTGAAGAGCACAGCCAAGGGTATTGCAGATAGGTGGGGGGTGTTCGACCAAATGTCATTTGAAATGTCATCCAACTGCCAGTGAGCTGAAAAAAAATTCAAAATGGCGGATTCAAAATGGCCGCCATTCGAATTTCGCCGATATCTCGGAAAGTATAAAAGATGGAAGAATGGTTTCTTGATAAGAAGTGATCAGGACCCACAGGTCTATTTGATGGATAGAAAAAAAAAATTCAAAATGGCGGAATTTATTTTTCCATAGAAAATGTATGGGGAATGTTGAAGAGACTAACAGTTGGTAATTATGCAAGGTTGTGATGCGGTTTTTCGGAGAGTTACAAGAGAAAAATATGGAGAGAGCTGATGATTGAGGATTTCGGAGACGGGTGAAGAGCACAGCCAGGGTATCGAAGATAGGTGGGGGGTGCTCGACCAAATGTAACTCGAAACGTCATCCAATTGGCAGTTAGCTAAAAAAAAATCAAAATGGCGGATTCAAGATGGCCGCCATACAAATATCGTGTTGTTCTATCTCGGAACGTATAAACGATAAAAGAGTGATTTCTTTGCAAGACGTAATTAGAATCTCAAGGTCTACGGGATTAATGAAAAAAAATCAAAGTGGTTGAATTTATTTTTCCATGGAAAATGTGAATGCTACAATAAACAAGGCCTATGAAAAACTATGAAAAGTATGAGAAGAGATGATGGTCTACGATTTGGATGATGATTGAGGAGCACGGTCATGGATTTAAAGATACTTAAGGGCTGTTTGAATAAAAAATACACTGAACCTCATCGGATGAGGTTCAGTGTATTTTTCATTCAAACAGCCCTTAAGTATCTTTAAATCCATGACCGTGCTCCGAGGTAATTCTTTTAGCCCATTGCCAATCGGATACCAATTGGCGATGGAGATGACGGCGATTATTTTATAGGTGAGAAGACAGCCCGCGGGCCACATGTGGCCCTCGCTCCCACGCGCCCTACTAGTTAATTTATAATGCAAATAGTAGGCATTGGATTAACGATTAACGGACTTCTGCATATTAACGGAAGTTAACGTGTCCGTTAACATTTTCAGAAGTTACTTAACTTAAAAGTTAATCCGTTAATCAAAATGTTAACTTCGTTAATTAACGATTAACGGATTAACGAGTTAATGCCCAGCTATGAGAATTGGCCTTTGCATTGCAGTGATCAGTGAATTGTATTGCAGTGTCATACAACACACTGCAGTACAGTTCTCGTATCCGGATACATTTCCACACATTTGACAACCGAATGGGGCAGCGGTAGTGGCCTTGCCTCTGCATCGGAGGACGTAGGTTCGCGTGGAAAGTGGAAACTTTTGTGTGATGCGCATGGATGTTTTCTATTGCCAGTGTCTGGGTGTTTTATATATAATATATTTCATTATTTAGTAGGTATTAGGTATCAGCTATCTAGTAGATACCCATAACAAAAGTCGTCGCTTACTATGGGGTTACATTGCGTTTTGTATTATGTCCTGACTTTTTTCTTTTCTATTCTAATATATATAATCCTCGTGCCAATTTTACCTCTTCGGATCGGGTGAATCGATTGTTATGAAAGTTTCTGTGTATATTCGGTAGGTCTGAGTGTAGGTCGTAACTCGTAAGCTATTTTTATAACCCTAATGGCAAAACACGTTTGCCGAGTCAGCAGTTAAATAAAGAAAAAGATTTCGAAAAGAAAAGGAAAATCGAAATTAACTTAGCTCGGGCTGCAGCTAATGACTAATAACAGTCAAATGAATAAGTGCCTAGTAGGTATCATAAATTATTCAACAATCAATTTGGCAACTCACACATTCTCAAGGCGCACGACATCGCTTTGTCGAAACATATTCAAGACACCCCACGTTTATTACAAGTAAAATTAAGAGGACCAGTGACAGTGTGGACGGTTTAAATGAATCTCACTTACCCCTTATCTGGTTTTACTATGCAAAACGATCCGCAAGTCAATTTATGCCCTAACCCATTCAAAATAAAGTCGAAATCAGTGCGTAAGCATTGTTGACAATGGTACTGCGTTTGATCGTGGCATTATCCTGACAATAGTGCTTCGCATTGAACTTACGTTGACAAATACTTATTATTTGATTATAGACCGTATTAGTTATGTGTTACGGTTGGTTTTAGTTGTGTGCGAGTGACAATATCACCACAGGGGTCGAAAAAATCCAGCCCTCGATTGTGACGCCCCGCGAAGTAAGCTATGATCTGTTCCTATACTATCATGTTGTTGGAAAAGTTGGGATTCAGAGATTCACAATTAGGCTATCATAAAAATAGCAAGTTATAAAGGTCCTATTTGCGAAGCGCGCGAGGCATCTATCGTCAAAAAGCACTTAAAACTACTTTCTTTTAAAATTGTACATAAAATTTGATGTCAAAACGCTGTTATGAAGATTTTAACTCGGACCACGGTTCTCGGGCGGGCAGTGAGTTAAATTAGGTAAAGATTGTCTAATTTAACAATGAACGCCCCTCCATTGCATTATTCTTTCAACTTGTAAGAGTGAAGTGGCCTTCATTTTTAGACAAGACGATCGATATCTTCCTTCGGCGGCAGTCAGGTAATATCTCGGACCTATAGGTGAATTACTTTTGTATTATTGTATATAGTCCAGAAATCATAATTTACAATTAATATTTTTGTATTACGAGTTACAAGATTTTGCCATAATACTTACTCGTAGGTTTTTAGCCGGTAACAGTTAACATCTTTGAGTCCGGTGCACCAAATACAACGAAAAAAAATAAACAGGCATTTTCAAAACGGGCCGAAATCCAAACATGCACCGCAACGCAGATTAGGGCCTATGAATAGGAGTAATGAAATAAATATTTTGCCGGTGGGGCAGATTCGGTGACGCCTGACTGCTCTTCGCTGCGCCCCCAATTTGGCGAGCCGGTCGTTTCGTAAAACACCCGAATTGTCTGCCGTAAAGTACCATGAAAGATTGCGTGAGATTGGGCGGAAATTAACTACTGGCTTTTTGTCAGTTAGAGAATGGTGGAATAAGTCATTCGAATGAAGGTATTATGGATGCAGAGGTCATGTATGTGGTTGTTAGGGATCCGTTGTATCGTGCCAAAAAACGGAACTGCGACTCTCGCTTACTTAGTTTTTTTACTCTTTATACAAGTTACTACTTGACTGCGATCTCACCTGATGGTAAGTGATGGTGTAGTTACCACCCTACCAGCAATGACGTACCGCCAAGCGATTTAGCGTTCCGGTGCGATGCTGTGAAGAAACCGTTGGGGTGACTTTACTTACCCCTTCCAAGTTAGTACGTTAACATCTTCGGCTGCATCATCACTTATCATCAGGTGAGATTGCAGTCAAGTACTAACTTGTATAGAGTAAAAATTAAAGTAGTGTAGCCGAAGATGTTATCGTACTAACTTGGAAGGGGTAAGTAAATTTACCCCAACGGTTTCTAAACGCTAAATTGCTTGGCGGTGCGTCTTTGCTGGTAGGGTGGTAACTAGCCACGGCCGAAGCCTCCCACCTATCATCCGAGCGCGCGTCACTGCACCAGAGAGGTCGTCGTCGTTAGTTGTATATCCATCCGTGCTGCAGACATAATTTCAAAAAAAAATGGGAAAAACCCCATATTATGCTTGTCATTTTACGATTATGCTGGTAGTCCAGTCCTAATATGACACGCGTGGAACAATTACTCATACGTCTATATGTCTAAGGTACATTATTTTTGAAATGAGCTGATACTCTAACACTGCTTTCCAACTTTTTTTAGAACTTATTGCGGTCGAAGCAATTAAAAAATATACACATACCTAGTACCTACCATACCTACATTCGTTGTAGTTTCCGATGAAAAAGATTTTGGAGCAAATTTGAGGGAACTGTTTGTCGAGAAAATTTTTGTTTCTGAGCGTATTAAAGACCCCAAAATACATGACGATTGAAAGCAATTGTCTTTATAGTTTTTAGCGAGTAACAGTTTTTTAAACAGTTAACCACTAGGCACTACGTATCCAAAAGAGGGAGAAGAACGAAGAGGCTTCTATTATATAATAAAGGCAACTCAAAGTGCTCAAATAGTTTCCAAGTGTCCGTCTGTTTATTAGATTCACAAAGGAGACAAGGGTTCTGATTTCCTAATATGTAATGTTCGGCAGGAGGGGGTGATATGCGATGGTATCGATAGTTATATATTTCGATAAGGGAGAAATCACTATTGGACGATATGCACGTATTTTACACATTTATGATTCAGGGACTGACGAGTGACGACCGAATGACTAAGCGGTAGTTATCCTGCTGTTTACGTCGAAAGTCGTGGGTTCGATTCCCAAAACTGGAAAATGCTTCTGTGGCAAACATGAATGTTTTCAATTGTCGTGGTGATTTTTAATATGCATATTGTATTTAAGTATGTATGTTTTTTACTACAAAAAAAATTTGGTGTTAACGACCGCGTACCAATAACTTTATTACGAGTTATTTTTTTGTTGAGTTATTTTAATGTTTTAAATTATTGTTTGGTATCCAGCGATGAAGAATATTGTACCCAGTAGAATGAGACCATTTGAGAACATGGTGAAGCAACAGACTTTCAAGTTATTACTGATTTTGTGTGCACATACCCAAAAAAACGCAACCAAAATTGAAATGGCTCTCACGGGGAGGGGGTAAGGGGGCGCCCCCCCTTAATAGGGGATTTTTTTTAGCTTGCAATGAACTATAGAACACTCCCTTAAATTATCTTATAATTTCGATCCCGGACACACTGTATAATTCGATAAGTATGTCTTGACGATTCGTTTGTGCAACACTGCAGGCCTCGTACGCGAAGCGTTGTAACAATACGCTTATGATACTTACGACTACGCTTACGAGCACTGTGGCGTGTGCGAATGGGCTAAGTAGAGCTCATAAAGATAAAGTTTGCAAAAAATTTAACACCCGGAAATCGAACCCGGAACCGTTTATCGCACCATTCACGCGCATCCAGCATGCACCATCAAACTTGTCAAATCAAACTCAATAATAGAGCCATTACCACAAAACTCGCAACCTATTTTGTATAACAAAAAGGTTACAACCAACAGCAGGGGTCCTCAACACGACAAAAACATCTCCAAGCAAATTCAATAAGAATCG
Organism: Coenonympha glycerion; assembly: GCA_963855885.1. Classification (NCBI taxonomy): domain Eukaryota; kingdom Metazoa; phylum Arthropoda; class Insecta; order Lepidoptera; family Nymphalidae; genus Coenonympha; species Coenonympha glycerion. Next base: position 3,340,621 of record OY979646.1, read on the forward strand.
AAGTTCGAACGCATGTGTTCAAGTATCATTACACGCTATTTGGTACAGTGCACGCGTCATAATACCGACATTGGTATGACAAAGTTCTTCATTTATTATATCGCTCCCATACTAAAAGCTAGGACAAAGGACCCTGTCGAATTGTGATTCGGACATGTTACATTTGTTCGCGGTGCGTACTTGTTTAATTGACATGGAAATATCATAGGGGCCTTGGCGTTTTTTATGCGAATGGGCAATAGGGAATGGGCAAAGCTCAGCGGGTGGTAAGTACCTGCATAAGAATTCTGAGGTTGTTTCGGATTTCTGAGTGAATCAGATGTGGTATAAAATTATACCGATGTTATAAAGCGAAAGTGATTTTTTCATATTCACTCCGGAAAAAACAGTTTTTGTGACCTGGCTAACCAGGTTTAATCGCTAGACCCATAAGTAACGCTGTTTGTGCTTGGAATTTCACGTCTGCTGACGAAAACCGCATCAAAATTGGTGCTTTCAGTCACGAGAAAACCTAAAAAAACATGAGTCTCTCGAGAAATAAGCAAGCAAGTTAGTCGGAGCGATAACTCAACTTGCAAAAAACCTATCGAATTCGGGTTTTTTTTTTCTATCGATTGGTAGTACTTATGAACCCGAGGAGCTGTATAGTTTTTTGTTTAATTTTGTTTGTAACTCTATATTGCAGCGTAGCATAGGTATATATAATTTTTGCTGTAAGTTTGTAGCGGTCTTCAGTCTTCATTACTGAAGGTCGTGTCCGCACTGCAGTTCCTTTGTCAGGTTCTTAACTATGTCCCTCCATCCATATCTGTCTTCAGCTTCTCTATTGGCTTTAAAAGCCATTACCAAAGTGCATAGTGTTACTACTAGATTAATGAGAGGCTTTTTAATTGCTGTAATTCTTTAATTTGTACAGGCCATTCCGCTATAATACCATAAGGAGGCATATAATTATGGGCATGAAGCACCTACCTGTTCTAACGCCAACAATTACTGTTTATCTCAAATAATAATTAGTTTTCAAAAGTGTATATTCACGTTATTGAATGTAAGCAGACGTTATTGCGGATATCCATAATTAGCAGGACATATTAATTTGTTTCACGACATGCGACACACAAGAGTCACTCTACGATTTCACATTGTGAAGTCAACATCTCCTGAGGATGTCAGTGTCGGGACGAAATGTGCGTCGAAGAAAGTTTAGTAGTGAAGTAATGCTACTTTACAGAACTAACATGATTCATTAGTTTTGTCCAGTGAATTTTGAAAAGTCGTACAGCTAAAGTTGTTAGATTTAATCATGTTCGAGTGTAAACAACTACAGGCTGAGAGGTATTTGGCTTTTTATATGCCTGTATAATAAGAAAAACATTAATCCAACAGGGCGCTCCGCTATGACGCCGTGTGAGGTTCTACAAACAGACCGATTGACGGACAAGTGGAGCCGCGATCACTGATTACGCTTATCAGGTTAAGACGCGAATTATCTCCGGCCGTATTATACTTCAAGATGTTTTAGAGCTTTTCTTTTGGGTGGTCTTTACTCTATACTCTCCTTTCTATCAAAGTCCCTTTATTAAAATAATATAAGTTTGAAATAATATTTAGAGAGAAAGAAAAGTGTTTATTTGGAACCACAATACAGATGATTAAGACTGACTGAGAAATTATATAAGACAAGTAAAAGTTTTGTGACCCCAAAATGGACTCCATGAGAATTAAAAAACACGGATTTCTTGTAGGTAGAGGTTTTAGTTTGAGCTTTCAATAAAATAAGAACATATGTGTTAGTTCTGTAACACTTAATTGAAACTTACATAGGTATACCCACGGTATCACGAACTTCCATTTAGTATCATTAGTTCCTATTAAATGTTTGTCAAACTTGTGTTTATTCTTACATCTAATTATAGTTTCAAATCTGACTCTACATTAAATCTAAATATAGTAGATGAACAAGAAGTCAAGAAACTGCAAGGTTTAATATTCGCGGAAAACTACTCCGTATTACATGCCGTATTAAAACCACATTATATTTGCGTAGAAACTGAGATTGCACGCCATAAGAACCTAGAATAGTGTAATTTATTATATAGTTTAATAATAAATGTAGCTAGATTCACAAACAGCAAATTAATTACAAATCATTTTCCATTAAAACTTTTGCTGTTAATTATACATGTTATTCAGTGGTAAAGAAAGAAAAAATCGTGCTGGAACTTCTTTTTAACTTGATTCAAATATTTTTATGGCATGCAATAAAAAGTAAATTTTACAATACTTCAGGAAACCCAATTTGGTGAGCATTTATTAATTTTGGCAGGAATTGGGAATTTATTGGGAGTACTACTTATATTTATATTATAGTGTTTTCACACACTTAGGACTTTTTAAATTTATAGGAATTATTGGAAGTAATTTAAGTAAATTTTTGGTAGGCATATAAATACAAGCAATTTTTATCCCGGCAGATTATGGCAATTTCTTGACATAAGTTGTCTGTCTATGGGTCCAGCATGACGACAAGCATATCAAAACGAAGCGACTGTATAAAAATCTGACGCACTTGGGTATATATTTTCATAAGCAGATTTTATTTTTGAATTTTTCGGAAACTTGTGCAAGCCTTCTCCAACACTGAAATAGCAACGCTAACAAAATACTTACTTCGTAATGTTTAGAAAAGCCTCATTCCAGTGCACAAGCATCATAAATTAGATAAGTAATGTTGCTTTCGTTTCGTCACCGCTTATCAGTGAGATTTGTGAAGTTTTCGTAACTCACTATTATCTTTGTTTTCCCAGTACGTTGAAATGTTACGTTTGTCTCCGGATTGACAGGGGTAAGTATTTATACTTCGAGAGCCACTGATCAATTTGTTCGAAATGTTTTCGCTGTGGTTAAAATTCCTGCCATGTTATTCAGGCATATTTGGTGATATTAAGGTATCTATATTTCAATAAAAAAATCAAGACAAAAATTATTATTGATTCGGGCTTCTGCATCACACGAACGTCGTGAGATGATGATGTAGAAGGTCCAATGTTTTTTTTCTCTAAGGAGGGGAAAAATTCTCATGGACGCTGTGCCGGACTCATACCGACTAAAAAATCACCTATCTCCAAGTAATGATGTGCCTGCCGAATGAGCCTACCATCACTGCCACTTGTTGTTAAACTATTAATTGGGTAATATTATTCGACCAAAAAGCAAACAAGTGAACAATTTAAAAATTAAAAAACATGACTGCCCTGTGGTAAAACGTTTTTTTTTTTTCAAAAAAATATAGGCTACGAAGTACGAGTATGTTACTTCGAATGATGTAAGGATTCTAAAATCTAATGACTCCCCATAATATGTCCAAGTCTATTCAGCCGTTCAGAAGTTATGATGGAATAAAGTAACTCACATATACATACATACATAGGTACATGAACCCTAAAAACATTACGCTCCATTTTTGGGCGTCGTGTAAAACAAATCACGTTTATTATATATGTATGGGAGCCCCTTTAGTATTTATTTTATTCTGTTTAAGTAGGTTGTTATATCTGTTGTTATAGCGGACACAGCCTGGTGATGGACGGACGGACGACTAATAGAGTCTCGTTTACCCTTTGGGTACGGAACCCAAAAATGAATGAAAATTGATATCGGTAAATAGATCATTTGTGACATCAATTAGCGACGAATCTCACGCATAAAATCACTATTTGTCATATGGCTTAATCTTAGAATTATTATTAGGCTACCGTACAAATTTTTCTTGCTATAAAACATATTTTTTACCAGCTCTTGGACTACTTTGAATAAACAATGCCCCAATTAAAACAATCCGTTTTATCTACCCGTGTAAATAGAAATGAAAACATGATACTTACTTGAATATTTTTTTAGATTTATCTCCACCGTTTGAGTTTGTATTTCGCAATTCTTTCAAATTTACCTAATAGGTCTGTTTTAGGTACCTATGTTGTTTGCTACTGGAATTTGGAGTTATTAGCTAATACCAAAATACTATTTTGGTATTCTGTGGCTAATGTAAATGCAAAGATTTAAATCACTAGATGAGCCCTAAGCCTCCAAAAACGTTCACGTTTTTGTCTTGCTTGCGATACATTGTCATCTTAAGCACACAGCCAAAGACTTTTAAGAGTTTCACCTCCAAAGTAGGTTAGGAATGGTATACTTATTAAAATAATTTCTTGATAAAAAAATCACAATAAGGAAACCGCATTCAAAAAACCAACCCTCTAAAAACACAAAATAATTTTCTAATAATATCTTGGTATACCTACTTCGTTTTTGTAGTCAGTGCCACTGCCAAACCAAAATTACAAAAACCAAAGCACGGAACAAAGCACGGAATACATAATAGTACTAAACCAAAGTAACAAATACTTTCCGCCAAACGCGAAATGATCCTCAATGTACAAACATACATACATACAAACCTCTTTCTTTTTTTTTGAAGTCGATGAAAAACTCAACTTAGTAATAGTAACTTAGTAATGTATTAGATCTTTCTAGCTATGATTTGATATTTGTGAACCCCTGACTCAAAAATCCTCTTCCAATTTTTCCTAATGTGGGTAACTGTGCTTAAAATGAGCAATAGAGGACCAATATGAGCTGTTATTGAAGGTTTTATCACTCAGGGAAACTCCTTACATAGTCCTCTCTATGGCCCGCTGAGCGACTATAAATTCAAAGGTAGTTAATAAATTCAAACGTTTTCTAATTGGTCCTTCTCGTCAGTCACTCCTCGGAAAATATACACTTAATTATTAAGTATATCTATTGAGCATAGCAATCAGTCTCCACCTCAGATAACAGCGAACTTCAGTAGCAGTCTTACCAACACGTTTTCAAGAAATCAGAAATCATTTATTCTATATTCATTTGCTTCAAACATGGTTACAAAATTGATGTCATAATTAAGCATAAAGTCCCATTAAAGTCCAGACATTTTTTGCCCCAACATGGGCGTGCAAATATTAAAAGTAAAAGAAAATTACTATAACAAATCAAAAACAATTTTTTATTCAGTCATAAATTAACCCATTATCCTGATTCCTGATCAAGTTGATCCCTCGCGTCATTGACAATCCTAAAACACGTTTTAATAATTGAGACTAGCAATCAGGCTCAGCGTCAGATAACAATTTCTCTTGTTTCTGTTTGCTAACACAACATTTATACTGAGCATAAATCGCGCTAATTTCTTGCACGATCATGTACGTAGATACCAACTTATCATAGCAAGGGTTGCTAAAATGTATTTAAAATATTTGTTACTGATTTTTCTGTCCAATTATTAAATTTAACTTTTTTTAAAGTTGATATTTAACTTGCTTTGCCAGGAAGAAAAGTAGCTTATGAGTTAGTCCAGGATCTTAGTAAATTTCAGCCAAGTTAGTTCAGTGGTTGTATTGTGATTGAGAACATCCAAACATTCAAGCAGACAAACTATCAAACTTTTATACCTACCTATTACTTCTACCATACGTTTACTGGACTAAATAGGAGCGGAGCATCAATGGAAAATGTTGCAATAAGCAAATAATTTATTAAATATTAAAAAACACGACTGTCCTGAGGTAAAAAGACTTTCTCCAAAGAAAATTTAGCCTAGATGTTACTCGGTATAATGCAAGAATTCTAACGATAGCTGTACCCCATAATATGTCCAAATTTATTCAGCCGTTAAGAAGCTATGTTGGAATAAAAAAACTCACATACATACATACATACATTCATACATGAACCCTAAAAACATTACACTCCTTTTTTTGGGCAGTCGTGTAAAAACCGAAAATATTGTTCCTCTTGGAAAGCTTTTGTTTGCGGAAAGACGTAATTGATCTTAAAAGATCCTTGCAGCGAAGATGAGAAGAGAAGAAAAGACCTTTTAAAAGTTTTCTTCTCTTCATTTCTTCGCTTCAAAGTTCAAGGATCTTTTAAGGGTGTTATCTTTTGACTTGCCAGTTTAAAAAAAATTACAGTCGCTAAGCATAGCCAAGATAATTAATATTTACCATTTACCACGCAAAACGAACAGGTATATGTATATTTTTTTAATAACTTATATTAAAAAATATATATACCTAGGCACAAAATTAGGTTCCATCTGTAGCTGAAGCTGTGAAGCATGGCCCTAGGCAACAATGTAAAGTACAATAACAAAATTAGCGACAGTTAAACAAACTTGTTGCCAGTGCAAATCGCATTGCAAACATTTGCTTTGTCTGTTGTTTAACATTAATATAATATTACTGTACATTCTAACATTGTTTTAAGGTAATCCACAGGATGTTTCATTCTTGCATCATTCCGACTTCAAAAAAGGAGGAGATTCTCAATTCAACAATATTTTTTTAAGTTGGTTAACTTATAAGTTTTGACTGGTGAATCGATTTTGATGATTCTTCTTTTATTAGAAAAGTTGACGCTTGCCGTGGGTCCTTTCAATTTAGTCCAATTCTGATAGCGGTACCTATCTATGAGAAAATGCACTCATAAAATATTGAAAAATATCTTTATTTATATTTAAAAAGGGGGGAAAACCGGGACTTCGAATTTTCAAAATTAGTTAACAATATTGAGTGGGGTATCATATGAAAGGGCGTTATTTGCGTATTCTAAAACCGATTTTTATTTATTTATATGCCTGATATTTTTGGATTTATTGAGCAAACTGTCGAAAAAAATACCGTCCCCCCCCTTATCTCCGAAGTTTATCAATCGAAAAATCTGACATAATTATGATTAATAGACATTAATGTATATTTTACAGGAACAATAAAATCAACTCCCTAACTATTATACTTATTTTGATAATAACAATAAACCACCAAAAACAAAGTTCCGTTTGCGGTTTGCCAACAAAAGTACCTACATGTGAATTATACTCGTAAATTCATGAACAAAGATTCTTTCAATGTTTTACTTCTTTAATGAACCCTCGGTGCGCGAGTCCGACTCGCACTTGGCCGGTTTTTTTTTTGTTAATTTTTCATCATCATCTCAACCCCTTGTTATCTCTCACCTCATCTCCTACTGCTGGGCACGGGTCTCCTCTCACTTCGCAGACAGAGAGGGGTTTGGCCATAGCCCACCGCGCTGGCGGTAGAACTCTTCTTGCGGGGTCCGTCGGGGTAGATACCAACTTACAGTGTCAGTTATTTTACCGCGAAGCACCTACCTACCGAGGTATAGATCGTCTAATCGTGGAGGAGGTTCAGTTTTCGATTAGACTCTAATCGAAAACTGAACCTCCTCCACGTTAAAAGAATAATGTAGTGGAGAGGCGTTCATTTTTAAAGTAGACGATCTCTATGTATCAATAGCTATCTACTTAATTTATGAACAGGAATAATTAAAAATACCTATTGTGTTTCGGTTTGACGTGGTTGCTGTAACTAATGACTAAGGCTCGGTTGCTTGACTTGACTTTAACCGAAACGTTATAGTTAAATATGGCGGTCTGACTCTTATGTCTTTCGAAATAAGATTCAGGCCGCCATATTTAACTATAACGTTTCGGTTAAAGTCAAGTCAAGCAACCGAGCCTAAGTGTAAGGACTAACGTATTAGGATGATGAGCCCATTGCATTGCATTGCATTGCATTGTCATATGCAATGCAATGCAATGCATTGCAATGGGCTCATCATTCTCAAATTCGTGGGAAGCACTGCATCTCACTGGACGTTATCACTTAAGGAGCACACCGCGGGTGTGCCTGCGAAATTCAAATTTTTTATGGTTTTTCGCGATTTTTAAGCTGATAAGACATAATAGGCTTAAGGCAGTCAAATTGCGATAATCCCAATATCATTTTCACGTGTTTATATAAAAATCTCTGCTCGAAAGTGTCGAGTTACAGAAATTAGTTCGAGATTTGCGAATTACTCACATAAAACTCGATTCTCGGACTAATAGCATACACATTTTTATGCAAAGGTTTTGATATAGGTAATCAACTAAAGATGATACTGCGATTCTCGCAAATTGACTACCATAAATCTCTGATGTGTAATTAGCGAACAAACTAGCAGAAACCCGCAGCTTCGCCCGCGCAAATTGTAGTTTTCCCTACACACGGGAACCATATATTTTCCGGAATAAAAAGTAGCCTTTGTGCTAATTTGGGACGAAATCTGTCTTCATTCCAATTTTCAGCCAAAAAAATTCAGCAGTTGCGCCGTAAAGGAGTAGGTATATATCCCGCATAAATATTTGTTTTCACTATTTCCGCAGTAATTGTGGATTCCCAGTACAATATCTATTAATCTAGGATATAATCTATCTCCGTTTCAAATTTCAGGCAAATCTGTTCAGTAATTACGGCGTGAAGGAATATTTTTGCCTCGTGAATATCAGCTTTTCACTCGTATTATATGAACCATGGAATTTTCCGGGATGAATGGTAGCCTATGTAATAATCCGAATCTCCTTACCGAATTTTAGTCATTTCAGTTCAGTAATTACAGCGTAAAGTAATACTTTTTGCGCGTGAACATCAATTTTTCAGTTTTCCCGCGGAAACCATGGATTTTTCTGGGATGAAAAGTAGCCTTCGTATTAATCCAGGATATAATCTATCTTTATTGTGAATTTCAGCCATATCAGTTCAGTAAATACGGCGTGAAGTAGTATTTTTCGCGTATGAATATCTGTTTTTCTTTTTTCCTGCAAAAACCATGGATTTTTCCGGGATAAAAAGAAGCCTATTTATTAACCCAGGATATAATCTATCATCATTCCAAATTACAGCCAAATCGGTTGTGCACTTGCGGCATGAAGATTTTTTTCCGCCTGAATTTCGGTTTTTTTACTAATCCCACGGGAACTATGAATTTTTTCGGGACGAAAAGTAGCCTCCGTATTAATTCAGGATATAGTCTAAGTTTGTTCCAAATTTCAGCCATATCAGTTTAGTAATTACGGCGTGAAGAAGTATTTTTCTCGCGAGAATATCGGTTTTTCACTTTTCCTGCAAAAACCATGGATTCTTCTGGGATAAAAAGTACCCTATTTATTAACCCAGCATATAATCTATCTCCATTCCAAATTCCAGCCAAATCGGTTGTGCACTTGCGGCATGAAGATTTTTTTTCCGCGTGAATTTCGGTTTTTTACTAATCCCACGGGAACCATGATTTTTTTCGGGACGAAAAGTAGCCTTCGTATTAATCCAGGATATAGTCTATCTCTTTTTCAAATTTCAGCCATATCAGTTCAGTAATTACGGCGGGAAGTAGTATTTTTCCCGCGCGAATATCGGTTTTTCCCTTCTCCTGCAAAACCCATGGATTTTTCCGGGATGAAAAGTACACTATTTATTAACCCAGGATATAATCTATCTCTATTCCAAATTTCATCCAAATCGGTTGTGTACTTGCGGCGTGAGATTTTTTTTCCGCGTGAATTTCGGTTTTTAACTTATCCCACGGGAACCATGATTTTTTTCGGGATGAAAAATAGCCTATATGGTAATGCAAGATATAATATACCTCCATTCCAAATTTTAGCCAAATCGGTACAGTAGTTGCGGCGTGAAGCCGTATTTTAACTTGATAAAATCCAAACTTCGGACCCCCGTTTCACCCCCTTAGAGGGTGAATTTTGAAAAATCCTTTCTTAGTGCACCCCTAGACCTCACAAGGAATATGTGTGCCAAATTTGGAGTCTCTAGACCCAGCGGTTTGGGCTGTGCGTTGATATGTCAGTGAGTCAGTCAGTCAGTCAGTCAGTCAGTCAGTTTCTTCTTTTATATATATAGATTGCAAAAATCTGCGTAAATTTTGAATTTCGCGGGCAGAGTCGTTGATTTCGCCTTAACATAAGGCCAACTTCACATTCGATTCTTATTTTTTATTAATGGAAAAAAACTAATTACTCACACCTCTACCAACGAATATATAATACTAGTAGGGCGCGTGAGTGCGCGGGCCACACGTGGCCCGCGTGCAGTCTTCCCGCCTATAAAGGTATCGCCGTCATCTCCATCGCCAATTGGTATCCGATTGGCAGTGGGCTTAAAAAATGACCAAGGAGCACTGTCATGGTTTTAAAGATAGTTAGGGCAGTTCGAAAAAAAAATACGCTGAACCTCATCGGATGAGGTTCAGCGTATTTTTTGTTCGAACAGCCCTTAACTATCTTTAAAACCATGATAGTGCTCCTCAATCATCATCCAAATCCTAGATCATTGTCTCTTCTCATAGTACCTATGTACATTTTCCATGGAAAGATAAATTCCGCCACAGTTAATTATTTTCCATGCATCCCGTGGAACTTGAGATCCTGATCACCTCTTGCTAAGAAACCACTCTCTTATCTTTTATACTTTCCGAGATAGAAAAACACTAAATTGTATGGCGGCCATCTTGAACCCGCCATTTTGGTTTTGTTTCAGCTCACTGCCAATTGCCTGAAGTTCCGAGTATTTTTTGTTTCAGCAGTACCCACCTAACTACAATACCTTGCCCATGCTCCTTGACTGTCTTCAAACCCTCAATCATCATCTCATTCCATATTTTTCTTTAGTAATTCTCCGAAAAATTGCATCAAAACCTTGCATAGTTACAAACTTTTAGTCTCTTCAATATTCCCCATACATTTTCTATGGAAAAATAAATTCCGCCATTTTGAACTTTTTTTACATTCATCGAATAGACCTTTGAATCCTGATCACTTCTTGTCAAGAAACCGTTCTTTCATCTTTTATACTTTTCGAGATGGATACCGATGAAGTTTGTATGGCGGCCATCTTGAATCCACCATTTTGAACTTTTTTTCAGCTAACTGCCAATTGCATGACGTTTCGAATGACATTTGGTCGAGCACCCCCCACCTATCTTCAATACCCTCCCCGTGCTCTTCACCCGTCTTCGAAATCCTCAATCATCAGCTCTCTCCGTATTTTTCCTCCGAATGAATTTTTCCCTTGTTTACGAAATGGTTGTTGAAAAAAAAATTTTCCATACAAAATTGTTCAGGAGAGGTGATCAATGAGTCAGTGGCCAATCAGCACGAGCAGCTATATATATATTAATTACTTAAGATCCCATAGATCATATAATATACCTATCATTTATGCTCGTTTTCACCAACACTTTATAAAACGCCTAAGCCAATAGGTGACAGTTTTCACTTACAACAACTGTCATCTAAGGGCTTCGGTGTCTCTTAAAATGTTGGTGAAAACGAGCATTAGTGCACAAAGGTTTAGGTAGGTACGTACTAGCAAGGTTTTTTTTTCTTGTGGGCATCCCCTTCTTATAGTATTATTTCCTTCTACCACGTTTCTGACATCACTCATCCGTTCTAAATGCCCTAACTAACGCAACATTCGTTTCTTCGCCTGTATCATTTTCTTTATTCAATATACATACGACATTACGTCATATCAAATTATTATCACCGTATTTCTTCACAAAGATGTACAACTATGTATTTGTCTCACCGACAACACCTAATATAACTTTAAGTCAATTGCAATCAATCACTGATTCTTCTCTATCATAAGGGATAATCTATCATATTCATACATTCTATTTTCAACAGTTCATCTTTTGTGCCGATATGAAGCGCCCCCTTCGAAGGTCCACGATAGGTACTAAATTGATATTTGTTACCATCCTTTTGAATGTCATTTTATTTTAGTTCCATGGACGCTCACGCCAGGTTACGCAACAATCAGCGACAAAATGGTGAAAATCGAGTGTCTTCAGTTTTACGTTGTCAGTCTGTGATCCAGCGTACTAGAATTTAAATAGAGATCAGTGATTGCTATATAAAATGGTAGCTCAATCATACATCCGTCATGTTTCCATATTGCATGACACAACACAAGACATTTTTTGTAGGTATATACAATTTGAATTCTTTCAAAACAAGGCTTTGTTTTCGGGTCAGTAGCGGGATCAGGAAAGGGCGGTAGGAGGATGGTCGCCCTGGGCTCTGGTTCTAAGAGGGCCCAAGATCACAACTTATCGAGTAAAGTAAGCGTGAATTATCACGCTTCCTTTACCCGATTCTTTCTTTATATTTTTAAAAAGTAATATTTTTCAAAGCATTTAAAATGAAAACCAAAAGCAAGGTATTTATCATTTTTTCTTATGCAAAACGAAAAAATTACGCACTCTCTTCAATCGCATCCTTTTAGCTTTAAAATTTAATCTTTAAATCGATGTAAACTACTTCTCAAAACAAGTCAGATTCCCCCTCCTTGGCTTCCGATGCTCTAAGTTCACCATAGTTCTGTATTTTTTCTAGATTAGTAGGTATTCAAAAACATATGATCTCTTTTCACCTCAAGTTGGGAGTCATTTTAAAAAACTTTTGTATCTTGACAAAAACGAGTTAAACTTAATAAAACAGTTGTTTCTATGCTCAGTATTGCATTATTTAATATTTTGAAATGGGAAATATTTTTATTTTTGCATTAAACTGTCTAATGCTCGTTTTATTACTTGAATATCAATCAATGCAATATTTACCTACTATAAATACCTATTCCGATATAATTAGCTCCATATTGACAGTGGCTCCCTCTTTTTTGCTAAACTGCATATTTTCTATTGCTAAGCTTTTACAGATAACAGTGGTTATACTTTGCGGACCTCGCAATGTTACATTTTTTGATTTTTTTATAAACAGTTGCGCGTCATTTTTTAAATTAGCTAATTCAACCATTCAATTTCTTGACATACTCTTAAGTACTTACGGCGTAACAGTGCTAAGTAACAACAACAAAATAACCGGAGCTAACGCTTTTGTTTTTGTTTGTTATTTATTTATAATAACGAGTAAAGTTTTCTTTTGAAATAATGAAAAGTCAATAGTCATCTTCTATAGTTATATATTTTTCATCTTATTGGAAATAATTACACAAAAATATATGCTACAATTAAAACTACGTAATAAATACAGCATGGTTTTTGGCAAAGTAGTCTTCAATAAACAATATCTAAATAGCTACTTATTTCCTAGCTAATATTAACGAAAATTTACAAAATATTTACACTTACATTTTTTAAAATTTACTCTGTACAAATAGTGACTAGATTATTTAATTATATTTTATATACAAGCATCATTAATCTTTACCTTTAAATTATGATACAGGAACAAAACAAAAATATTTTTTTTGTTGAAATGAAAAATTATAGATTTCTATATTATAAGGAATCAATAAATATGTAATAATTTTCTTTGGAATCTTTTAAAAATATTGTGCGCTGTAAAATATTATGAAATTAGTTTTGCAATGAAACAAAATATTATGAAATTGTCGTTAGGTAAAGTTAAATTTTGGCACGTTAATTTTTATCTTATTTTACGGACGAAATTCATAATATTTATTTTTAGATTTTTATTTTTATCTTTCCAAACACCGTAGATAAATAATTTTGTCCAAACATTTTTTTCTTAAGCCACGGTCTTCGTAGGTACCTAACAATTGTATATACCTACCTACCCAAAATACAAAAATACGTATCACTGGTAACTATGGCTGTTTTGGTCGTAATAATACTCGTAATATCTATCAATAATTAGTTAACATACAATCGAAATAATAAATTAATTTATACCCGTCACGAAATTTTACATTTTTACAAAGTTATATTAAAATCATATTTAAATACACCATACGAGTCTGCCAGTATACCTACTCGTAGTATACCAGTATTACGTAGGTACCGATAAATGTCCGACACAGAAACCTCTATTCCGTAAACCACCAGAACGCAGTCCGTCGGGACGTTCTAAAATGAATTAAGATTAGAAACGCACCCGTTCAAGAACGCTCATCTCGCCCAGTCGTCCGGCGGCATGCCTTGCTGCAGTGGCGAAAACGCACTTCTCCTGGGCTCCGACACCGGACTCTCCTGCGAGCCGATTATGGATTCGATCGAGAACCCATTTCTAGACCTCTTACTTCGAGTGTCCGTCGTCTCCGGCAGACGGGGCGGCAGGGGCACCGGGCGCAACGTCGCCGGGGGTGGGCGCGGTAGCGACAGCAGCGGCGACGGCGGCAAATAGCACGGCAGCGGCAACAGAGGCGCGTACGCTTCCCGCGCGAGCATCGCCACCACCGCGTGGGCGTGCTGCAACGAAGGAGCCGGCCGCTTGTATCTTTTCCGACGGCGGAGAAAACTGCCGTTATCGAACATATCTTCCGCCAGCGGGTCCAACGTCCAATAGTTCCCCTTCCCGGGATTTCCGGGCTCGCGCGGGATTTTTATAAAACAGTCGTTGAGGCTCAAGTTGTGCCGGATGGAATTCTGCCACGCGGGAAACTTTTCGCGGTAATATGGAAATCTGGTCATGATGAACTCGCAGATGCCGCTCAGCGTCAGCTTCTTGTGAGGCGACTGGAGTATCGCCATCGTTATCAGCGCGATATAGGAGTACGGCGGTTTGATGAGCTGCGACGACGACTTCGACTTCGGTTTCTTGGGAGAGCTCGGCTTGCCGTCACTGGGACTGGGTGCGTCGTAGCGCTCCGAGTCGCTAGACGGCGGCGGCAGGTCGGGCGCGTCCTCGTCCACGGACACGTAGGTGTCGTCGGGTGGGTAGTCGTCGCGCTCGTCGCGCAGGTAGTGTGGCAGGTAGAGGCGCGGCGGCGGGCGCAGGTCCAGCGGCAGGTCGCCCTCGAGGATCATGTCGCGGTACCGGCTCAGGTCGCAGTCTTCCATGGCACCGTCACATGTCAGAGGTGCGTTAGGGCGCGAGGCGCGGCACCGACTGCGGCCGGCCCCGGCGCGACGGAGGCCGGCCGCCTGGCTCCGCCCCGCGGGGGGTCACCCGTTCCACGCGTTTACGTTTCAGTAAACACAACAATTGTCGTTATTATTACTGCGGGTCGGAGCTTTGTGCATGAATTTCAGGCCGTTGACTAATAATTATTAGGCTCCCTATCGATTCAACTTTGTTGCGGTATTTATTTTGGGTTGGCGGGACTTTTTCGTTCGGTGATCGCTTGTTTTATCCAAAGTTATTTATAAAGTTTTTTTTTATAAAATAAATAGGTATTTACTTGGATTTGTAATTTTAATCTTTTTACTTCAGACCACTTATAAATAATTTGTTCATAACCGTGATAATTATACGCCCCTAATATAAGTATTTGTACCTAATAACCTAATTAATACCTATTATATGAATAAAAAATAATGAGCTATAGCTTTATTAAGTAGGTATGACTAGGTACATAGGTAGGTACCTACTATCTCTACTCATACCCCATACAGAAAATATAAAGATTTAACAAAGCATTTATATGAGAAGTGGTACCTAACTACCTGCGCATTTGTGAAATCATCACAGAATCCCATAATTGTGAAATAGTATAGTAGGTGGTACCTTGCAAGCTACTTACCTAACCTAGCCTAACCCACCCAAGTACCAACCTTAACAGTGATACATTGGTACCTATCATGCTTGTCGAAAACATTTAGACTAAAAACCGAAAAGAGAGTTTAACTAAACTTTTACCGCGAAAAGATGCGAAGATAAATATGAAAAATCCCAAAAAGATGCCAACAAAACGAGAAAAGTAACTGTTTACCGAGATACGTATAGAAAGATCCTTTAATCCTTAAAGGACTCTATAGAAAAAATCTCATAAAGCGAATTCTAACACACAATTCAGGTATCACCGAATAAAATGCGCGTAAAAAATATCTCTTGACGAAACGCCCCGACAATACGCGTCTCTGGAAAACCCTCGTGTGTGTTTCCTACCAAAACATTTACCCCTCGGGCGTCGAGGGAAAAGCTACGCGCGAGACAGGGACGGACTGCGCGCGCGAGCGAGAGGGGTGAGCCCTGCGTCCAATCGAAGAGTGCGCCTCTCGGGGAGGAGCTTCCTAAAGCTAACATGTCAGGGCGGAGCAATAGATCCTATTATTGTCTGGCAAGGCAAATAATATTTTGCACAATGTACACATTGGGGAAAAGGGGGGTATAGGGTGGTTGCTAATTTATTCTCAACTTCGGTTACGGGTTGTTTTTCAGCTTTGCGAGGCTGTTATTTAAATTGGACGCTGCCAGTTATTTGTATGTAGCCGACTGTAGGCATTGTCGGCTTTAATGAAGGAATGTTCCCGTTTTGCCTGGAATTCTGCGATCGTTTAAGCTTAGTTACCTGATTAAAGTTTATTTGCTCTTGTATGTATAGGTACATTGTGTGTGTTTAAGAATATTATATCTATTCACAATTGACAAACAGCATCATATTTTATTAAAGTCGATATACCTACCTACTGTGGCAGGTAGGTATTACTTATAGTTAGGTAAGGTACCTATTTGTGAAAGAATACTATTTGCAGCTGGCCTATTATTTTTATTGTTATTTGTATTTTTTGAAATAGGTACGTTTTAAATATAACTTAGGTAAGCAGTTTCTAAAACTCTAAGTAAGTAGGTACCTAGGTAGGTACTCCGCCAAATTGTACTCCTAAGTTTGTTCGTATTTAATTTATTTCTTTTTTTTTTCTATATTTTTATTCTGTGGTGTGCAATAAAGAGTTTTATCTATCTATCTATCTATCTATCTATCTATTTACTTATAGGTAGGTAATTAGGTATAAATAATACTATGACGAGTAAGTACCTACTTAGGTAGGTAAAATTTTATTTCTTCTAACTAGATATATACCGACCTACTTATGTAGTGTAGGTCCCTATGTAGAGTAATAACGATCATTTTTATGTTCAATAGGTCCTTTCAGTACTACCTACTAAAAAATCCTTACACCTACCCATTTAAAATACCTGGGTTTGTAGATTTTAAATATTTAACTTTTATAATATTGATAAATTTAACTTTTATCACGGAAAACAGGATAGTACCTTACTTTTATAAAAAAGAGTAGGTAGGTAGGTTCTTAAGAAAAATGATATGAAATGAATTGTGTCGTTTTAATTAGTTTGTGTTATTAAAACCAAAGTTTACACATTAGATAGTTTGACGTATACCTACCTATCTGATTATTTATCTATGACATTAATTTTATCTCCTTGCCACGTTTCTGTTTGAATAGTGTCTTCTTTCTCACGAGAAATATAAAAATCTTTTCTCCCTACAAACAAAATTTGAGAGGGTGCCAATTTGATACATTTTTTCTAATAGAAAACTGTTTCTTAAATTTTTCTAATAAAAAATCGGCACCCTTTATGTAGGCCCTGCTTGACAATTTAATAAAAAAAATAGCAATACTGTAACCATGTTAATTATATACAACTTAGGTATGTCAGAGGAATGTACGCATTCCTGGTTACATCCCTGTTTAAATACTTATCACCTTTCTTATGACAGTCGAATGAAAATAAAATTGAAAGCTCTTAGTGGAAAGGGTTCTGATATCTTACTCGTACGTGGGAACTGAGAAGCTGTTCTCTCGTTACTAAGGACGAGGGGGTGAGAATTTGATACATTTAATTTTTATCGTTGGCACTAGCTGTAGTTACCTACTTAGGTATAACACTGTTTATTCTTGCCTACTTGTAGCCCTACTTTTAACATAATAGACTTTTAACATACATTACATACTACTTTTAACATAGGATTTCTCTTAATATCTAGTAAGCAACTATTAATTATAAGATGTGAAAACCGGCCAAGAGCAGACAGTCGTATAAAAAAGGTTTTTTTGACTGTACATCCTACCTATGTAAAATCATTTAATTTTTGTCTGTCTGTCTGTCTGTCTGTCTGTCTGTCTGTCTGTTTCAAGACCGCATCACGGCTAATCCGCTGGATGGATTTAAATGAAACTTGACATGATTATAGTTCATACCCCGAGGTAGGACATAGGATACTTTTTGTCCCGAAATTCATCATGGTTTCCCTGGAAGACGGCATCAAAGTCAAAATGTGTATTTAGTTATAATTCATTAACGCGTTGTCCGATTTCATTCATTCTTTCTTTGTTAGAAAGGAGGTTCTATAAAGATTATTCCAAACAAGTTTTATCATCATCACTTTTGTAGTTCAGAAATTACAGGCATCAGAACCTTTAGCGATAAGTTCAAGTAGGTGACTTGAAACTCGGAATGGACAAAGAACTTAGGGCTAAGACGTAGAGCTAAAGTTAGACTGGACTACCCTTACAGCCGTAAATAAATAGGCTTAGCAGAAGATTTTGTATGGTTTAAGATTTTTCACTTTTAGGGTGAACAAAAATCATGAAACTCGCTACGTTATAGGGTAACTGTACCATATTACGGTATATTAAGGCATTTTCAACTTTGAGGGTGATTTTAAGAAAAAGTACGAATGTGCTAGAACTGAAAACTGTTTTATTTTGTAGACAAGTTTTATCAGATGAATGTGGAATATTATTTTGCGCCGTAGCCATTAAATTATATAAATAATCGTTATTTTGCGGAACCTCGTGTTTGTCTCTAATTCCGAACTAAAAATTTGCCTCATGACATAATTCCGGTAATCTTTGTCCATAATTCCGTGATATTTTTATTTTATTTTTATAACGCATTACAAGTAAGTACTTGACTGCCATCTCACCTGATGGTAAGTGTGAATACAGTCGTGAATCCAAACGTACTAACTTGGAAGTGATAAGTAACCCCCAACGGTTCCTACACGGCATCGTACCGGAAAGCTAAATTGCTTGGGCTTACATCTATGCCAGTAGTGTGGTTACCACTGGCCTTTAGTTAATTTGTGTCAATTTAATAACCCCCTTTATTTTATTTTTATTTTACTATTACTTTCTACAGTAAATATAAAATTATATATTCTGTGAAAATTTTTAACCTGTTACCGTTATCAATATCGAGCAAAAACAAGCAAAAAAATTACGTTAATTGCATGGGAGCCCCCTTAATTTTTTTGTATTTGTTGTTATAGTGGCAACAGAAAAAATACATCATCTGTGAAAATTTCAAGTGTCTATTATCATTAAACGCCATATCTATCATGGTTCAAGAGATACAGCCTGGTGACAGACGGACGGACGGACGGACGGACAGCGAAGTCTTAGCAATAGTTTTTACCTTTTGGGTACGGAACCCTAAAAAGATATTGCATGGCCCCCTCCTAAACTTAGTTTTATTACTTATTAGTCAAAGATAAGTCAGAAAACGTTTCATTTTCTCTCCGAATGCTATATTTCGGGTATACCAGAATAAGGGACATAAGTAGAAAATACGTGCACCTTATTGCGGTAGTCAAAAAAATGGTCTCTATATCATAATTTTTAATAAAAAAATAAAGTGAACTACAAGCTAATGTATGTTTTATATGCTACATATGGATATAATTGGTTATTATATGATTTAGAAAATAATATTCAAGTAATTATGTTGACGTACTAGTCTATTAATTCGAAAGTATGGCATAAAGTGTAATCATTTCAGACTCGATTATAGAAGATAACATATATAAACTCATATACTGCAATTAGGTCACAGTAATCTGCAGTCATTACTAAACTTATTTACATTAAATATATACATGAATTTAACCCGAGTGAGAAAAAAAAGACGGAAACATTTCGAAAGGATTTTTCTTTATTGCGTGATATGCACGCAATTAGATTCACGGGCTCAGAACTGGGAACATATTTACGGTAGTGAGAAAATTCACAAATTCTTTAAAAATATACTTTATAACACCTCGAATTTAATATAAAACATACTATTGATAACTGCTAAGCAATAATTTCATAAATTTCGATAAATTTAATTTACCAGCATCACATCATATCCTTATGAAAATTCCACTGTTGCCTTACGCGCACTAAGAACAGAAACGTATGAAACTACTAAGATAGCGACTTGATGCGTTCAGAAGCTCGGTATGGTTTTTAGAACTATTGATTATCTAAGTAAATTATGTTTTTTTGGTTGAACTCAAACTATAGTTTATGTAGCATTCTATAAAATTATGATTTTACTGATTGTTTTCTTATTTTTCGGCGAAAATCAAAATGTCACGGCATAATGTACTATACCGGAATAGTGTACAGTTACCTTACTTGGTTATACCGTATAGCGCCATCTCTACCATTTATGTGGAACTTGAATGTAAAACTCTGAGATATGTACTACCGATTTTTTTTAAATAATAATTAACTGTCATATAATTTAGTGTTTCCTGACTTTATATTAAGATGGCACTGTAAAGTCATGAACAGATTAAAGTTTTCACTTCTGTCGACATTCCCGGAGTGCCGCCGCGTCTTTTTTTATCATCCGCAATATGGAAAGGGTAAAATAATGGTTCACAAGTATTTTTAACTCTTAGGTCTTATCGATCCTAACAGACTGACTGTCATAGGACTTTTTATTCGTAAAGAAATATAATATAGCCATTGCCCATACTGATATTTTGGATTGTATTGAGATGAAGCAAAGATTTTTAAAAGACTCTTATATGTTGGGCTGGAGAATATTGTTACTAGAGTATTTTATCCCAGTGTACCTACCCGGCCGAACTCTGAAAGAAGAGTTCTCCCGTCAGTACAACTTTTCACATGATTTAGTGATTTTTGACATATTTCGTGGTTTCAGAATAAACATCACAATGAAAATGACGATTTTAACTGATCTTTTGATCTTTCAACTACGTATTAATGAAACTTTAAATTATGATTAAGAAAAAGGAGTTTTCAAAATCACCACAAGATAACCCGTGCGAAGTAAGAACAGATTTCTGTATAACATCACACCTGAATACCGCGAAAAATCAAGGAATTCCACGGTATATGTTAAAAAATCGTAATTCACGCGGGCGGAGCCGCGGGCAACAGCTAGTACTAAATATATGTATTTTCTGTTACTACTCTCTAATACCTTCATTTTGATACCCATATCAAAGATTATTGCCCATATTGTGATAGTTGAACAAAAAATTTTGTTTTCCACTTTTGAAAATTGCGCGTCACATCCGCCATAGGTACCTACTTATTGATTTTTTTCCAAAAAAAATTATAGCCTGTGTTACTTGGAAAATAATCGAGTATGACAGAAAGGCGGATAGACGGACGGGCGGCCGATGGTCGGAGAAAGTCTTTCCAAAAGGGTTCCATTTTTAGTTTTTACCATTTTGGTAAGGAACCCTAATGTTATAACGACCTCCCAGACCTGGCGCATGGAAAGCGCACTTCGATCTTCAACGTAAAATCCTGAGTTCGATTTGACACCGGCAACAAATAACAAATTATTGCCCTAATGACGGAAGCAACGACACTACTTATATCTATCATATACTGTGGCACAAGCCAGAAAAGGGCCCCAACACAGCATGGTACGTGCGTGCCCCATATATAAGCATGGAAGCATTGAAGAAGGATGATAATAACCTACCTAAGTATGTAAAATCTATCTATAGATATCCAGGCATCTTAAAAACCATGAGGTAATCGGTAATCCGTCAAAGCGTTTCGCC
Organism: Coenonympha glycerion; assembly: GCA_963855885.1. Lineage (NCBI taxonomy): Eukaryota > Metazoa > Arthropoda > Insecta > Lepidoptera > Nymphalidae > Coenonympha > Coenonympha glycerion. The sequence goes on from OY979646.1 coordinate 3,362,052, forward strand.
AGCCGGCAGCCGAACTCAGGGCAAACATTTCCCTTCGCAAGATAAGCATGCGGGCTCCTCAGCCGCCTTTATTTTCCTTTTCATCGTCCTTACAAAATGTGTTCTTACTAGTGGTTCGCTCCGAACTAAGATCTCGCAAGTCGCAACGTAACGCAACGCAAGTCTGTACCTACCCAGGCCTAGAAAAGTGGCTTTAAAAGTCCCCCAAAGTCGTCTATTTTTTGAATTTTAACAACAAGTTCAAACATAGCAAGAAAGACCAAACCATGAACAGCTGTAGTAGATAGGTATAGGTAGATAAGTACTACAGTATCTACAATCTAAGACGTAGCTGTACTTGCATAGCTACCAAGTATCAACCAAGCATAGATTTAAGTACCTACCTACCTACCCGAGGAATTGAATTATCACATCAGACGTCTGTTGAATGTTGGATAAATGTTTTTCCGAAAGCGCGCTACCCCAAAATATGGTCCTCCTAGTGACGCCCTATTTAAGGACAAAAAAATTATCTCACCGGTTATGCTTATTTTTTTTTCAGATATTTTGCTGTAGTGAGATGAAAAATTATATATTATGGTAAAAAAGATAGAAATTATATGAGTCACTATATTTGAACAACACGCTAAGCGATACGACTTCAAACCAAATAAGATGTATCTTGAAGTAATTAGAAAGGTTACATAGCCTTTTTTCTTCAGGCATATGAATTAAGCTATCTTAATAAAATAAAGTAAAATAACTGGTCAAATGCGAGTCGGACTCGCGCACCGAGGGTTCCATACTATAAAAGAAGTAAATGGAAAAAGAATCACTTTTATTCATTGAATTTACGAGTATAATTTCCAAGTAGGTAGGTACAATTTGTTGGCGAACCGCAAACCTAGTTAATTGTTGATACAAAAAAAAGTATAATAGCTCGAGAGTTGATTTTATTTTTCCTGTAAAATATGCGTTGATGTCTCTTGAATGATCATTTCTTATTGAATTATTTCGGATTTTTCGATCGATAAACTTCGGAGACAAGGGGGGAAGACGGTATTTTTTTCGACAGATTGCTCAATAAATCAAAAACTATCAAGCATAAAAAAAATGTAGCTATTATAGTTACTGAAATAATCGAGTGTGACATACGGACGGAGGGACGGTGAAATTCTCACCATAAGGGTTCCATTTTTACCATTTTGGTATGGAACCCTAAAAACAGAGTTGCGGCTTGCGCCGCCCCTCGGAGCCTTCCGCCCTGGGCCATGTCCCTCTTGGCCCTGAGATAAATACGCTACTGGCTCTTCTGTCTTTTCCATCCTGTGCCACGTTATACATAATAGTACCTAACCTGTTAACAATCATTATTTTAAGGGCGGAAGCTCATCTTACGCTGTGCTTACCGCTACCACTGTTTAAAGATACTCATAAAACTGTGCCGGTATGCCATCTACCATCGAAGTACCTACTTAGAATGGCCCACCCACTGTCACTTCAATCCGATGAGCTACTTATGTTGGTTCATGGTTCATGGTTGATGCTCGTTTTCACCGACATTTTAATTAACACCTAAGCCCATACTTAAATGACAGTTTTCACTAAAACAACTGTCACATAAGGGCTCAGGCACTGAGGTATCCGTTGAAATGTCGGTGAAGCTACGGATTCTAAGTAGGTAGGTAAGTATATTTTGAAGAAATACCCATTGGAGTAGACTATCCTCACCATGACACGATGTGCGACTCAAAACTTGTGGACGACGGCTTCTGTGAGTGTCCATGTTAATTTTACTAAGTATACCCTAAGTCCTACTTAGGTACCAGACGCACACGCAGTGGACTTGACGCAGTTTGCCAAAAAGGTACTGTTCACTATAGTTCTCAATAATAATAATAATCTACTATATTCAACAGATTAGTACCTAGTAGATAAATTGACTTTACTGGATCATCGACCTTAACAATCAACCAAACAAATAAGCATCGACCAAATTAAGCCAAAAATAACGTTTGTTTTATTTTTATTCTATTGTTTGGTTCTTATTTGATATAGTTGTTCATCATCTGTGAAAATTTCAAGTCTGTAACTGTCACGGTTCCAGATATACATCATCAGACGGACGGATGGACAGCGAAGTCTAGTAACCGGATCCCGTTTTCACTCTTGGGTACGGAACATTACTAATGCCATCTTTGTTAAAAATTATTAATCTCGAAGTAACATTGGGATCAGCGCCATCTATGACACATACACTTAACTATTAAAATCGGATGTATTAGTTGACAAGGTGTAACATAGGTGGCGCTTTGGTGATATGTGTCTGTTCTCAAATAATAGATAGATGTCACTGTTTCAAAAAAATATTTTGGGTTGTCAAGGAGAAAACGTGGAGGTCTTGATAGAGGAGATGTGCTCTTGGATTATTTTAATTTAATAAATTATGTGTGTTTATAATTTCTTAATTTTTTAAAGCTAATACCTATTTGAAAGGTAAAAACTTGAATGCCCAATACTATATTACAAAAGTAGGTTAAAATTGGCCTATTGGATCAACGACCAAAAACGAGCAAAAAATTACGTTTGTTGTATGGGAGCCCCCATTTATTTTTAACTGCCTCACTATTAGGTACGGTTGAAGACATAAAGTCAGGACATAAGGACAGACTGACAAACGGACAGTCGACCGACGACATAGACCACCAACTAGGTGGACGGAGGACATAAAGACAATCGAGGAGTCACCGCTGGCTTCAGACGGAAAAAATCCAGGTATTTGCCATTTGGTGCAGCAATGGACGTCCATCATCAGAAACGACATCAATGAAACATAACTTAGTTTGTATAGAATTTTATTATTTAAAACTAGCAAAAAACGTGGGAGCTGCGATAAAAAAAAAAGTAAATAAAAATCACAACCCGAATAAAGGGCCGGGGACTCAAGGGATCTCGAAGGGTCCACAGGTGTCTCCTCAATGCCTGTTCAAAGCTACCGATTAGGCCTACTGAAGCGGCATGCCTTTGCCCTTTTATAAGAAAAAAAAAACATGCGCTAGTTAGACTCGAGTCTCGTGTACTGAGTGTTCCGTAGCTGCGATTTATGAAACTTTTACAAGATATATGAGTTTTTCACTTAAAACCTATTAAAATCATGATTTTGTTTAACCTACGTATACCTAGTTAGAACTTAAAAATTCTTATTGTATTCTTTTAATTTCTAGGTAGGTATTTACTTAGGTATGCGGCAGAAAGGGTACAGAGTATGTACCTACCTAAGAAGACTGTTAAGATTTACTATTCTTTAATTTTATTTCTGGGGGCCTATTCACGTAACGTTTTCAATCACTGAGTGATGTGAATCATGAAATAAAATGAAAGATTAACACTGAAATATTAACTTTACCTCTATTGCTTTAGAGTTGAAAATTGTATGCATTTAACACAGGAAATACAATTTTTCAACCTTATCGCGGAAAGTAAATTTAATTTCACGATTGTCGACCATGTTGCGTTTTAAACTACATTCAATTTTACGCTCTATGTGAATAGTCGTACAATAAATTTTTCAGTGTTCGTAAGAAATGTTTTGATTTCAATATCGTAAATGTCATCTGATTATAAATATTCTTTTATGTCACTAAACTAGCAGGACGCGTTACGTGAATAGGCTCCCTGATGAGCATAGAAAAATCAATATCATGTTGTTTTAGTAATTGCTTGGCAGGTTTTCTCCAATCTCTCTCCGGGGCCATAACTCCAAATTCCAATTTCCATGGCTTTGGAGTTGTGGCCCCGCGCATGGCCGAGTGCGCATGCCGGCCGCGGGCTGCTGGCAGTGTGACCGTCTTTTGTTTGGTGTTTATTTCTGCCATTTGGGCAGATTTGGTTCGTAAATTATAAGTCTAGCAGAATTAGCTGACGATTTTAGAAAGTGTCAGAATGTGGCAGATTTCAAGGAAATCCTGATTATTCTTGAAACAAAGCGAAAAACTCTTGATTTTACGTCTATTTACTTATATTTGTATTACTTAGTCGGAAATGTTACTTGCTATGATGGTACTTTTGTCTTGTGTCAATGGAACGAGGCTTTTAAGACATCATAATCACTAGGTTATCACAGCTTGTACAGTACTATATAAGGTTCAGGAATCGAGTTGGCAGATTTTGGCAGATTTTTTACCATTGTTTGTCAAATTCCCCAGTTTTGCAACGGTCACACTGCCGCCGAATGCCGGGCGCCGACTGGCGGCTCGGGCTGCCGCACGCAGTCGGAGCGCGCATGCGCTTAGCGTTTGACGCATGTAGTGTTTGACAGTTCCTCGGGCAGTCGAGTTTTGACGTTTCGTAACGTTTGTGAACATCTTTGCAGTGATTTTTCCCATTTCTCTTTAATTTTAAACAGTAAAATACTTTAAAAATGGAGAGAAACGAACGCAAAGCGAACTCCCGTGCCCATTCTATAACTATTGACCGTGATTCCAAGTTTATATTGCGAAAAGTTCTCATGGATTTCGCGATACTTTTTATTGGTGAGTTATTTTTGTGATTTTTTAGATATAAATGCCATCTATTTTGAATTGTTAAGATAAAAATTGTTGTGCGTAGATTCAGTTGTCTTTGTATCATCGCTTTCATACAAAACTGTGAAGAAATTTTATAGTTTAATACAGTAGTTTAATTCCGAACCTTTCTTTCGTTTCCTTGTTGTAGGTATAATTGGCAATTGACATTGATTCTGTTACACAAGTCAAGGCCGGGTATAAAATAATAGTCACTGATAGGTACCAACTGATACGACTCGCGATAAAAACGGATGCAATTCGCGAAAAAAACTAGAACGGAATAAGGGCTTGTGTTGTGTTATCACGTCTCTTATCAGTCATGAAATAGGTTTTGCTCTATGACAAAACCCACTGAAAATTAGCTAACATTGTTGTTATCATTCCGACAATTGGGTACTGTAATACTTACTTATTTAGGTACTTATTGCAAACGCTTTAGTAGGTATAATTTCTCATTTCCATAGTACGTACCTACATATAGTATTATAGTTACCCACTTAGGTATCATAAAGACTTATTAGGTCTAAGTAATAAGGCTTAAGGCGAACTCAACAGGTCTGCCCGCGAAATTCAAAATTTTCGTGGTTTTCTGCAATTTGTACGCTAATTACGCATAATAGGCTTATTACAGTCATTTTGCGAGAATGGCAGTATCATCTTTACATGATTAAGTATATCAAAATTTTTGCATAAAAATGCGTACCCTAGGAAATTAGTCCGAGTATCGAGTTTTATGTGAGTAAACTCGCAAATCTTGGACTAATTTCTTTAACTCGGCACTTTCAAGCAGAGATTTTATATAAACACGTGAAGATGATACTGGAATTCCCGCAATTTGACTGCCATAAGCCTATTATGTCTTATTAGCTTACAAATCGCGAAAAACTACAAAAAAATTGAATTTCGCGGGCGCACACGTGGCTTTTTTCTACGACTTTTTAAAATTCAGTATTAATTTATTTCATACAAAAGAATGTCACTTCTGTAAAATGGCATTACACTGTACCGGTTTCGCGTGCCGTCGCTCCGCGGTCCGCGCCGTTGCCACTTGCCGATGTTACAGAGTAGGAACAAGACGTAGAGTATCTCTGTAAAATATATCTTAAAATATCGAGTACAAAATAATTGTAAAACAAAAGTTATTAGTTTTAATGTAAACAAATACCTACAGGCCGGGAGCGATTTGGTAAATTTTATAAAACCCGGTATAGAAAACAGAGATAATTTTTTAATAATGTTAAAATGACGTCATTAAAGTTAATTTTTATAGTGGTTTTACTTAAGTAGTTAGTAAGTAAGTAGTAAGTTTACTTACATGCCTTGAGCATGTCATTAATGTGTAGACGCGAGGTCATGGCCTATGCGCAAATTCGGCAACCATAAACAAAACTGGTTCAGGCTGCGAGATAAAAATTGTAATTAATTGACACACGCACTTATCATCGGCTAATCAAATTAAAGTCGTACAGTATTTCCGAGTACTCGCCTCGCTGCCTGATGAATGGCCTGCACTTGAGGCATCAATGCGCCCACTGTGCGGAGTGGGAACCGATGCATTAATGTGAGCAAACTTTGTTAGTGGGTTTGGAGGCAACACGAATGATGTTACGACTGCTTAGGGCTCTTTTTCTTTACTGAAGACTTTGTTTTTAGACGAATTGTTGGTTATTGTCGGCGAGGACGGCGTATTTAAGCGGTTTTTTAACCGACTTCAAAAAAAGGAGGGGGTTTTCAATTCGTCAGAATCTTTTTTTAACCGACTTCAAAAAAAGGAGGAGGTTCTCAATTCGTCGGAATCTTTTTTTTTTTTTTTATGTATGTTCACCGATTACTCGAAGACGCGTAAACCGATTTGGAAAATTCTTTTTTTGTTTGAAAGGGTATACTTCCCAGATGGTCCCATTTTTTTTGGTCAGGATCTGATAATGGGATCCTGGAGAAGTCGAGGTAGGAGGTTTGGGTACTGATTGAAAGAGTAATATTTTCCAGGTTTTCCTATGGTCATCAGGTCAGGATCTGATCATGGTATCTTGGTGAAATCGAGGGAACTCTTCAAATTTTGCTAATATACTTGAAGCGATTTGGGTATTTTTAATAGTTACTAATGCATTTCCTTGCAGATGCTGACTTAATGACTACAGTCATCAAGTCAGGTTCTGATGATAGGATCTCGGAAAAATTGAGGGAACTCTTCAGATTTTATAAGCACACTTCAAGCGATTTAGGAATTATTTTCAATGCCCTGTGCATTTGTTGTTTTCCACTAAAAAGTGAAAAATAAAATAGAAAATTCTTTTAAAAAAAACCGACTTCAAATGCCACTACAAAGAGTGAAATAATTTTTCAATGTAGGTACACCAATTCGAAGTCGGGCAATTCGTACAATCATAGTCCTTCGTATTAATCGCCCGACTTCGAATTGGTGTACCTACATTGAAAAATTATTTCACTCTTTGTAGTGGCATTTGAAGTCGGTTTTTTTGAAAAGAATTTTCCATTTTATTTTTATCTATGTATGTTCACCTATTACTCGAAGACGCGTGGACCGATTTGAAAAATTCTTTTTTTGTTTAAACGGGTATAGTTTACAGATGGTCCCATTTTAATCAGGTCAGGATCTGATGATGGGATCCTGGAGAAATCGAGGGAACTCTTCAAATTTTATATGGACACTTGAAACAATTTGGGTATTATTTGAAAGAGTAATATTTTCCAAGTTGTCCTATGGTCATCAGGTCAGGATCTGATCATGGGATCTTGGTGAAATCGAGGGAACTCTTCAAATTTTGTTAGTATACTTGAAGCGAGTTGGGTATTTTTTATAGTTACTGGTGCATTTGCTAGCAGATACTGATTTGATGACTAAAGTCATCAAGTCAGGGTCTGATGATGGGATCTTGGTGAAATCGAAGGAACTCTTCAAACTTTTGCTAGTATACTTGATGCGAGTTGGGTATTTTTTATAGTTACTGGTGCATTTGCTAGCAGATATTGATTTGATGACTAAAGTCATCAAGTCAGGGTCTGATGATGGGATCTTGGTGAAATTGAGGGATCTCTTCAGATTTTATGAACACACCTCAAGCGATTTGGGTATTTTTTTTTACAACGCCTTGTGCATTTTGTTGTTTTCCACTAAAAAGTAAAAAATAAAAATGGGAAATGCTTTCCAAAAAACCAACTTCAAATGCCACTACAAAGAGTGAAATAATTGTAGGTACCTACACCAATTCGAAGTCGGGCGATTGTCTATGATTCCGTCATTTCTTCGCACATCAAGTAAGTAAGAAGGACTAATAGTAGTAGGGATTGTATAAAACATTGATATGACATCATAATGAGTGAGTAGGACAAAAATAAATTCAGTATAGGTATATGCTCTTAATGTAATGTTTTGATGGAGTCTATGGAGTATATAGAATGGTAGTTATAATACAGGTCGCTTCATAAGGTGCAATGAACGGAGGATGTGAACGGTGGGCGCAGTGAGCCGCCAAACAAAGTGGCAGGTAATTGCGAGCTGTCAAAACATCCGACGCGATCGCTGTCAGATTAACCGTATCCGTTAAGGAGGCCTTTATACCGCAGCGTGAGCTCCCGTGACAGCATGATGCTTGCTCGGCGAGAATTAAAAAGTGAACTGTCAGCCGTGAAGTGACAGCTCGTTTGCCGCCAATTTTATCTGAAAATACGATAAATATGCCGAAGGAACTGTGGAATATTTAATTAAGCAAAATGGAATTAAAGTATACCTACAACGTAATAGTAATTATCGCACTATAAAGGCGAAAGATAGTATGCAATGTGTATGTGTGTAAGTTTGTTACTTCTTTATACGCTACAACTACATTAGCATAAATTCTATACTATAGAACCGATATAACAGAAATTTGAAATGGAGACGGATTAACTCTTAAAATTTTATCTCGGAAAAGTCCTTGGTTTCCGCGGGATTCTTGAAAAATCCGAAATTCCGCTTGTGTATATAAATAGGGAAAGTAATTCCAAAACAGTTGACACAACTTTAAAAGGGATTAAGCCTAGGGGGCTTAATCCCTTTTAAAGTTGTGTCAACTGTCAATTATAATTAAAACTTTGCCGCTATACCAGGTACGAATTAATAAGTCGATAAAATGTTTCATAAAATAGATTAAAAGATTCAAAGAATTTAGTGATGTATTAATTATGCAAAGGGTCTATACTGCTTCTGATAAATCCTTGTTAAATGTAAACCCCATTTCTTCAGAAGGTTTAGCGTCATCACTAAGTTGGCACGTCTGTAAAAGTAATCAATATTTTTACCGTTAAATCGTAAAAAGTATTCAATAGTATAAACGCGTGTGTTTTAATTCTTTTACGAGGCGCATATAAATGTCTAATCTAAATAATTTGTCAATTGCCAATTCATGAAAAGCACATAGACAAATTAGGCATTCCACTCGTCATGCTTTAATGCTGCGTGGAAATTAAAAAGTAAACCGTGGTAATAATGGCTACCGTTGCATCGTCGTCCTCGTTTCCCGCCAATTTCATGATAATATGTCAAGGAATTCATTACCCGAATGATTGTAGGTTTTGAACATTTTAAGTTCTTTTAAAAAACCGAAACAAGTACATGTTATCTGTTGTTACATTCATGTAAGTTTTTTTCTTGAGATTAAAAACGCAGATCACAATATTATGACAGCTCGTTTAAGGCCAATTTCATACGTCAATTATTATTTATTTACTGAGTTACTTATAAAGTGCTTTATATTCTTGTTTTGCATATTATGTTTTAAGTATCTGTACAGCTCAATATGTTTAAATCGATTGAATATCGCTGGTTACCATAGCCACTTTATTAAGGAGCACACCACAGGTGTGCCCGCAAAATTCAATTTTTTGTGGTTTTTCGCGATTTTTAAGCTGATAAGACGTAATAGGCTTATAACAGTCAAATTGCGATAATCCCAAGATCATCTTCACGTATTTATTTATATAAAAATCTCTGCTTGAGAGTTGAGAGTGTCGAGTTAAAGAAATTAATCCGAGATTTGCGAGTTGCTCACTTAAAACTCTTTACTCGGACTGATTTCCTAGGATAGACATTTTTATGCAAAAATTTTGATATAAACATGTAAAGAAGTAACTGCCATTCTCGCAAAATTCGTACAAATTGCAAAAAACCACGAAAATTGTGAATTTCGCGGGCAGACCTGTTGAATTCGCCTTAAGAGAATTACCTAAAGCATCTAAATACCTACTATATAGCTTATATTTATTATTATATCAAAGACTCACTTTTAAGATTATATCAGAGAACTTACCTAGGAGCTACCTACCCGGACCAACTCTACAAGAAGAAAGAGTCCTACCAACAGTCCTATCTTGCAATATTGTCAATCATTCTCTTAATGGTCCATTTTAAAGATAAGTACCCCCTAATAGCGCTGCTTCATAACAAACTAGCTGTTGCTCGCGGCTCCGCGCGCGTGAATTTCGGTTTTTCGCTAATTCCGTGGGGACGGGATAAAATGTAGCCTATTATAAGCTGTCTAAGTTCCAAACTTCAGTCAAATCTGTTCAGTAGTTCCGACGTGAATGAGTAACAAAGATTCATCCATCCATTACAATCTTTCGCGTTTTTAATAATGTTATTTAGTAGGATACAAACATAGTCGAAAATAAAAATTATACTTTTAATTAATATGAATCTAATCAAACCAACCGCGAATTAACTTAAAATCGATTTGAGTATGTTTTTCTAAACAATCATTATCTTACTTAATTGAACTTAAAGTCTTAAGTGGTAAGGGTATTGTTGTGCGCCTAATGGGTGTTATCTTTATGCACCAACATGTTGCCCGCAACAATTAACGGTAGGGCGTCTGTGAGGCTACTGCACGAGTGGCAAAGATTAAGAATTCTGCAGACCGATACCTTGATTGGCAAAAAACTGACGAAAATAAGCTGAAACTCGGTCGTTGAAATGACAGACTGATGAAGGAAGTTGGAACATCTGTAGGATATCTTATATTAAAAAAAAATCGTCATTTTCCTTTTAGGGTTCCGTACACAAAGGGTAAAATGAGATCCTAATACTAAGAGTCCGCCGTCCGTCCGTTTGTCACCGGCTACATACTCGTATCCGTAATAGTTAGACAGTTGAAAATTTCACAGCATGTTCTCCGAAGCACTGGTGTGAATCACTAAGAAAATAGATCTTAGAACGTAATGTCTGTGACATTATTTCATGTACATGAATTTCTGTAACAAATTGATATTAAAGGTATAATGGTTACACTGTTACATTCTTATCTTAAGTTAGGCATCAGTCATATCTGTGTTATACTCTTTGCTATTCGTCGGCGTTTAAGTTCCCACGTGTTTTCATATTGGCATTCAATATTTGTGCTGCTATCGCGTGTATATCTGTACCACTTAGCCCGATCTTTGCTTTTAACAACCATCCTTAAATAGAACGTGTAACCGAGCGTGGTGTAGGTAGTAAAGTATGCCACATCTGTGCAATTATTATCTGTCCTATGTAATATCTAAAACTACCTAGAATTATCTATTCAAAAAACAATTATATCTGTCCTAGAAATATCTAATGTAAAACTTTTCTACTCCGATCAGAAACCGTGAGGCTCGAACGCTAGGTAAGTATACTCTTGACTTTACGGGGTTATTTGCGACTGAGGAAATTAATTCATATAACTTGATTTAACCAAAGAATCTTAAGGAAACCTGCATCCTTGATAGGCCTCTATATTATTAAAGGCGTGGCAAATGACGTCAAAACTCAAAACCAGACCCAGTTTTAGTAGAAGTATTAGAAAACCGGCGATGGTGCTAGATTTTAGATGACACAGCAATATCTTTACATTGATTATTATGTTTGTAGTTACAATTAGTACAAACTTTTGATTTCATTTCTGCTTTAGGTACAGTAAGTATAAATCGTGGGAGGTAAGCCAAACATTTGTAATGGCTACCTAGGTAAACATTTTGTCCAAATGCTCGTATTTGCCCAAAGCAACTAAGTAATATTATACACAACGATTTTCGTAATAAAAATAGTCTAGGTACATTTCATTTTATTTGTCTTTACTTCTACTATAGAGATTGCATGATACACAGACCAAGGAATAGTTTAGAAAACTAACGGTCCCTCTTTCGTCGTTTTGGTCGTCGATAATTGAAATAAGGAAATCCAATGGAAGAAATCGCTGGCAGTCCGATTCAATGAATGTGATTGTTTGTTACTAATGTCTGTAATAAGTTTGTGTGTTTGTGCGTTTGGATGGTTATTAATTAGGTACGTCACAAGTCGCAACTACTTAATGGTTATTAGTTAATTTTGGAGTACAGAAAGCTTATATCTTGCATGAGTTACATTCGGAAAAATTCGAGGTTCCCGCGGAATTCCGAAAAACCTGAATTCGTATATTTATCTATTCTACAGCTATAGCTACAGATTGCTTATAGCAAAAGTTCTTGAAATTAGGATCATATAAACGTCAGGAAAGGAGTGAGAAATGGGAATGGCATACCGCATAAGGATAACAGTATAGGCAAAGCTGCAGAGAACCTAGTGGCCTATAGTGGGTACTTACTAAAAAAAAATGTTTAATTGCAGTATTTTTCATCTTTAATTTCCTTATAATCACACTCGAAACAACAGTCGAAATAATCACGGTGTCCTCTAAAATTATTATTCTTAAGGCCAGGGTCACGTCCATAATAGGGCCACGGCGATGCGCGGGCGCATTATTTATTCAACGGTTGTTTTGTTGAATAAATTATGGTCTGCTGAGGCAGACCTATTGAATTTAATGATTAATTATAATTAACTTGACGTAAACCTGTGTTGGTTTATACAATTTATTCAAAGAAAAATCCACTGTTTTGCGAAGAGGAAAAATTACGATTTTTAATAGTTAATAGTTTTACTGGTGAAATCATTTCTGAACGGAGACTGGATTGCTTTTTTTTGTTTTCTTCACCAAATTCTACTCAGGGTAGAATGATAAGTATTTCTTCGGGATCAGTAGAGCCGAGATTTGTCATTCCAATGGATTTGGTTAGGATTGTGGATAATTTATAACAACTCTGTCCTATTATCAAATTGATTAAAGATTCAAACTTCATACCCTTTCATTGACACTAATAATACAACTATTCTGCCATCTTCGCTCATCCACCATGTTGGATTTAGATTGACATCACTTAGCCAAGCGCTCATTGTCATCCAAACTAAAGTTGTATGCATAAAAGGAAGCATCGATCACAGATTTGCTTCGAAATGCAGTTTAAGTTGCACTTGCGACCGAAATATTAAAAGCTTGTTAAAATGAAAATGATCAACTAAGTGTATTTTAACTGGTTGGTATTGGTATCAATTGCATTAACCTAAACATGATACAAGGAAACGCGCGCCTAAGCCCCTTCCGCTGGTATTAAGTCTACATTTCACGGGATATATTATACTCAATTGATACCGGAGACCTAAACGATTCCATCCTGTGTGTGGGCGAATTTGTTATTTAGTACTTTACTCATACACGTATCTAGACCGAGTACCAATTAAGTAAGGTAGCGGGAAATGGCATGTCTGCTTATTATAGTTAATCTATGACACTAGTAATTGTTGGCTTGGCTTTCTCTTTCTCTTACTCTCTCTGTCTAGAGAAGTCCTCCCTAGCGCATTTGCCCCGCTGTTGTTTATATACGTCAACGTGAATTCCCGGGCGGATCGTGCGAAAAAATGTCGCCAGTTTACTGGTGTCAAAAATGTTTGTTTTGACACCAACAGCGTCAGTTGTAAGCCGACCGCAGTATCTATGGAACACGGTTATTAATCCGCACGCGAGTTTCCCCAGTGATGATTTCCGCCGTATGTTTTGGCGTATTAGCGGAACAATGTCGCTACTTTTTTCTTGCATGAAGAAGGCTGATGTAAAATGTCCCGATGGGCTCATCATCCTCTCCTCAGGTTCATATCTGTGATATTAGGTTAGATTTTCTGATATGTCAATCAAAATATGCGTCTACGCACAGCTAATCGCGGCCATCACTTCTGAAAAACCTGTTGGTAAGTACCACGTGCTCTGGGAGCATGGTTTTGTGGCCGGTGTGGCCAGTACCACCCAAGGAAAGCCCAGCTGGGTCAACCTGTTCATAAGTTTGACCATAAACAATAAATAACATACATTCACTCGAGTCTTTTATATCAGAAATCGATTCGTTTCAACGTTATACAAATGGACCACCTACGGAATTACGGGATTCCATTTTGGATGTTGATTAAAGTGACGGTATAATCAATACTGATGGGCTATCTTGACTTCTCTAATTTACTTTTACGCAATGAGACAAATTGAAAATGCCTTTGATGCTAGTAGCTAGTAGTAGATGGATAGCCGGTTAAAAGATTGTATAATCTTTTTGTTTTGCCCCGTTGTTACTTATTTGTATTCAAACATGAGATTGTCACTTTTTGCGATTTTGTTTAGGTACTGGTATTGGACCAATGGACACAATTGAACAAATAACCGTAATATACATGCACTCTCCTTTGCTCGGATTATGAGTTATTAAGTTCCTTCGAATAGATAGTGCCACTTCGAATAGATAGTGTCACTTCGAAAAGTTAAAATTGAATTTTTCGTCATTTCGCATTTGTACAGCAAGCACGGTTCAAATTTCTATTAGATCTGTAACAAGTGCAACATTAATAAATTAACGATAATTAAAATATTGCAAACCTTTATCTTAACACTGTGCCTTTAGATAGGCACTAACAGACATAAGTAGAAGCCTGTTATCTCGTAACAAGAGAAAATTGCATCCCTAAGTAGCAGTTACGCTCACGAGGCACCTAACAAGCATCAGTCTCCATGCTTCAGCGTTCTAGCACTATACTTTAGCTGGTAACACCTAATCATGCATTGTTTCCGCACCTTACTGAAGCACTGTAGATTACCTTTAATACCATCGGACTGGATTGTAAAGTAGGCGATACGTTAATACGTCCATAATGGTCGATTTATACAGACTTTGTGCGAGGATGTTGGTACTTGGTAGGCAGTACTTTAATGTGCTTAATTAGGAATGACGTATTAATCTTTTGCGCAAAATTGTGGTCAATAAGATAGGAGGAGAGGAGAGCGTAGTTTTGTTCATCGTCAAGTGATTCAAAATCACTTTTTCAAAACAGCTTTTCTTTGAAGTCCAAACTTAATTCGCCTATTTTTTCCCCAGTTCCCCCATTAGACAGTAGAAAAGAAAGTTTTCTTACTAAGTATGTATTTATTCTAGAGATAGAGATGGAATAATCTTGAGTTGGATTCCGAACTCTTGCTCTAATTATGGAACATTTAGTGCATTAAGAAAGTGTTACTCAACGCCCACGCCGTTTAACATTTTTCACGTTATCTAGAATCAATCATAACAATGAATAAAGATCATGGATTTTTTGTATCTTTTTCCATCTGATAAATCATCTTCAATCCCTTCTGTAATTAAATGCGCCGTATCTCTCCCACAGATGAAAGTAAAATTAACCAATTAATTAATACCTTTGCTAGATTTATTACTTCTTAATATCCCACACCTACGCGATATAAATTTACCGCAGTCTATGATTATGCTTATTTGATTTTAAACTTTAATCCATAGATTTAAGATGGGATTTACAGTTTCATATTATTAATAGTATTCGGTTTTAACAGTGAGGTCCGACAGTTTTGAAAATAATGGTTGCAAATTATAATCTGCAAATGGATGGATGAACATTTGTCTGGATTGCATGGTCTGTGCAGGTATAGGAAGCGTCTTTAATTTGTTATTGTAGGATAAGTATCTGTACAATGTACAGACTAAGAAGAAATTTTCATCATATACCTTTGAAAAGTTTCATGATATTTTTTGATATCATCTACTAGAACAACACATCCTACTAATCCTACTATCCTACTTCCTATCCTACTAATCCTACTATCCTATCCTACTTCCTACTATCCTACTCCTACTAATATTATAAACGCGAAAGTTTGTAATAATGTGTGGATGTATGTTTGTTACTCTTTCACGAAAAAACTACTGAATGGATTTTGATGAAACTTTACAACAATATAGCTTACACATCAGAATAACACATAGGCTATTATTTATAAAGATATAGTGTGAATTTTCCAAAATATATAACGATAAGTGTCACGTAAATAGGAAAAAATTGCAATCTGCGACCTTTACTGACGTACGCCGCGAAAACCGTTGGAGTTACACGTATATAATGTATGATGGAAATGTTTATCTTAAATAGCTCTACAAAAAAGCCCGCGATAGCATATATCCAACTCTTATGTGTAAGCCATTATCGCCAAAATAGTGAACCCCGAGTGCCCGATACTAAGCGTTCCGGCGCGGCCGGGCGACTGCGGGCGAGATGGGGAAGAGGCATTTATGAGTGCGCGAAAAAAAATACTTACTACTGTCATTATTACAATTTTCCATCACCATCATTATTTGTTGAAACCGCGGCGCGGCAATATAGCCTAAAGAAAGATAGATAGATAGCTCTGATGACAACATCCACTAAAAAGGACTTTTAAAAATCTCGAAATTCACGCGGGCGAAGCCGCGGGCAAAAGCTAGTAATTATTATAAGTGTTTCGTTCAATCAGTCATCTTTAATTGTATCATGTAGTATGAAACTTTTTTTCAAATTTGCTTAGCTAGTATTTGGAACTTCAGGGTATTAATTTACTGCAACACAAAATTTATTATGACTTAGGCAAATATATATCTTTCGGATATATGCCCTTTGAATTTGCGTCTTCAGCGTCGATACCCGTTAACACCTTGAAAATCAGCATACAAGAATGTCATACCATCTATTTTGGTTACCTCATTGCAACCAACGGTTCTATACTCGTGGAGCCATGCTTGACCCCTGCAACACTCGTTCCATATAAAGCTAGCGATATAGCGAACAGTATATGAGAGTTATGCTTATGACTCACGAACTAATTATGGTCATCCACACTAATATCCCCAGTAACAACTATCAACTAACCCAAATACGGAAATAGAAATAGTTTGCTGAAAGCTTAGCACTTACTTGTAGTTAAACATAGTAACCAAAACAAAGTACAGTATAAGCGTAATTCTACATGAAAACAGAAATAGGTAAAGTTTGCTAAACTTGATCCCGAGAAAAATATCAAATAACCATAGATTTTATAAAATACACAAAATAAAAAGATTACAGTATGCTTACTTAATACTGTGCATAATATTTAGTATTGTGCAAAAACAACAATTTTAGTAATAGTAAAAATTTAATAGTTAGCCTAAACCAACGGAACCTTTAACTTAGATCTTTCAAAAACTAATTTTGATGTGACTGTACCACCGCGTTCAGAAGTTCGGATAGCCCCAAAATGAACCGGCACTCTTCTTGAAAAAATCATGGATTTCTTTGAAAAAAACCTTTAAACTAATAATAGTTTTCAGTTCTTTGAAGTCGGTACAGTCTCGACTCTAAAGTGTATCAATTCATACAGGTATACAATTACACACCACGCGGAGGCGGCACGGGCGTGTCGGATTCTCCCTTATAATTAATTTCAATGGCGCTGCAGATATCATCCATTTTGTATGATACGTATACCTTATTGTGTTACTTACCATATCCAACAATGGGCCGGCTGTAGAGAAAAGATTTATGGTTTCCCGATACCATTGTCTTATCCTATTTGTATTTCGTATGCTTTTGCTGATAGATTCAATAATTCATGTATTTCTGTCTTATAAATAGAGATGCCCGAATGTGGATCTCTTTGGTAAATCGCGTTTGGAATCTAAATATTGTACATGATACAATTGAAACTCATTCTTGAAAATAAATACTTATATTTTACTTTTATTTTATTCTTGCGTAATCGAAAAATATGGGCAGCACAGTCCACCGTATTTAACTATCTATTAGTATTTAGTATCCTAAAGATTTAGATTTAGGTTTTGATATGGGTAGGGTTTTTGCTTCGTTGGACAGCTAAAATTGTTGTGATGAATCTTGGCACAAGCGTTGTTTTGGACTAACACTTATCTCAATAATGATTGCTTTATCATATCCAAAATGTATTAGACACTTTATCTTATTCTAATCTCATTATCTCACCCTTGCTCAGTATTCAGATATTTCACATAAGTACGCTAAAAGGGTGCTTCCAGAAGCCGACAGAGTTAAAGACCAACCATTTCCGTCCAATGAGTGAACAAAATGTTGTAACAGTTAATGAGTTGGTCACCCGGTCAATTGCTTCTAATTTATAAATTTTTGTTTCGTGTTTTTTTTTTTGTTATTGTTGGTAGGTTTACGGTTTACGACAATGCGTGTGCGTGCTGTAAGAAATGATGAGGTGTAGATTGGAACTTAGAGCGCGCATTGCCTAGAAAATAATGCCAAATATTATTATTTAACATTTAAGAAATAAGTTTTGTTACACCTCATAGCAAGGAAAGATTTAAAGAAGAAAATTATGCAATATGACTTACATGCATGGCTAAATAAAAATAAAATCTAATATGGTCGTAAAATTTAGATACAGTAAGAGGACAGAATCAGTACTTCTAAGCTTAGTTATTTCCTGGACTAGTTACTCAAATAGCTAATGTGAATGGCCCAGTAACACTCTAGTTTTAATGGCTCTTCCTACAACCGCCTAGAAGGGTGCATAGGGAAGATTAACGGCCTCTTTTACGGTGGCGTGAATGGAAATGTTGATATTAATCTTGTGGAAGACAGTTATATTTTTGACGATAAATTGTGCAGTAGGCTAGATTTTCTGTATTGTCTAGCAGATTTTTGTGTGATTTGATATAAGATAATTTATGGCTTTCTTGTTGGTACCTTTTCAGGTGTTTAGATTTATACGGCATGTTGTACCATACAGATTTCTTCTATTTTGGCGGATTAAAGCAATTTTTTAATGTTTTCTTGCTAATTATGAACTTCTGCAAAGAACTTTTTCTGCTATCCACTAAGAAGCTCTAAAAAACAAATGGTTCATTCGTAGATACTGACATATTGGTAATAAAAGTACCAATAGCATCTTTTAAATGTCTTCACAGTATCACTGTTGTTGAGACATACGAACCATAGTTCAAGTAATTAATAATTGTAAACTGTAGATAAATTTATTAAAGTTGTTGCAGTCACATCGATTGTTCTTTAGTTTGATTAATTGCTGTCCTAATTGGATGATTAGGACGCACAGCAAGAGTGGGAGCGTAGTGTTTCTTTAATAGGCGCCAGTCCAATCTTTTGTCGGCGAAATAAAAGCTCGAGACTGATATGACAGTTTTTACTGTCCTAATTAGTTATTTAGTAAGTTGTTACTATTCTCGCCGATGGTTGTATTAGCGTCTCCGTGGATTTAGGTTTTCAACCGTGTGGACTATTAGTTCTGGAATTTCAATTCTATTAGTTCTTTCATTCTTGATCTTAGTTTTCTTGAAAACACTTATAAATAGTATTTCCTTCTCATTCGAGATGAATCGTCTGTCAGTCGGTTATACGAGTTTTCTATAGATTGAATGTATTTCGGTTTTACTACGGGCATAACTGTAAAAGATTGCAGATATTTTGTTAGATTACAGAATGGAATCAATTTTGGACCCCGCACCGACACCTTCACCAGTGCGTTTATAACAATATTTTCTTATATTTCAATATCAATAATAATAATCAAATAGGACCATCACTTACCGGGTGAGTGGTTACTGCGTGTAAAGTAATAGCTTAGTTGGTACGCACTTCTCTCTTGTTTACTTACGTGACTACGGACTACTTGGCTGGTCTACTTTTGATTGGATTTCCATAAAACAATATTTTATGCCACGAATGATAAACGATCGTGCGTCGTCGCCGCGGACGGGTGTCGTGCATCACGCACCACGCTATTTGAATGTGGGTTGACCTCCTTGCACGAGATCTAAATTGTTATTCGGAACTTGAAAGCTTCCGAATAACAATTTAGGTCTCTAGACTAGATGGACGAGATCTAAATTGTTATTCCGCTTGTGAGTTTGATTCTTTGTTGCTCAAGTACGCCACAGCTACTTTTTGTCCCGGAAATATCCACGGTTCTCAAGGCTTTAGTCAGACAAAGTGCGGCGCGGTAGCGGGCCGCGACAATGAGTACTTGCAATGTACTGGTGGATTATAAAAAAAACGTCCTGCGGGATGATTCTCGTGCAAACAACCAGTCAGTGCCTACGCGGCTCAACCGATGCAAGCTTTAACCAGTAAGTACAAAGCGATACCGCGCAAGTATCCAAGACATAATTTCGTCGATGCTATAAGCGTTTATGCATAATCGCACAGCTTATAGACGCAGCGCGGCGCGGTATCGCGTTGCCTTGCCACCACTTTGCCGCCGCGCCCGCTGTCTGGCGAACGCCGTCGTTCACTGCAGAGGCTTATGTTTACAATTATTCAAATATCATGAAATATGCATAGCGCCATATTCTCGACGAGGTAAGTGTAAGCTTGATGTTGATTTGTTTCGGACAAGCCCTTCAGCCATTGTCTCTCAATGTCTCAGTGCACGCCTCATTGTTATTGTAATTTATGTTAACTAGCTATACTGTTGCTTGTTTTCGTGGTACAACATTTATTATAATGGTCTTTGACAGTCAGTAAAAAGCGCTTTGTTTCTAAAAAGCTTTGTGAGCTTTAAAATTTAGATTTTGTATTAAGTATATATATTTATTTATTTAAAAATACCGCTCTAAAGTTCTACCACGGTGTTAAATTATCCTACTACAAGAATATCTTTAAACCCCCAGCCCAATACAATACTTAATAGTCTAAGGGATTATATCCCGAAAGAAATGTATCAACGACTCCATCCTGCAGGACGGGGTCATTGCATTGGCTCCATTAAGTGACCGTCGCGTATTACGTGTTCAGATCGCAATCACTTAGGTTGGTAGTAATTGCAATAAAGTACATAATTCAAATATCTACCGTAAGTAAAGGCCATTCAAGTACGAACAAATAAAGCTACTGCTTAGTGCAGTGTAGTAGTAGTGTCTGCCTAGATTTTGGTTAGAACCACAATGACTCGCGGGTTTATAGTTTCTTATCCATACAATTGAAAGTGGTACCAATTCTGTTATGCAAAATTTCTAAACTTATTTGACACATCTAAAAATAGTACTATTTCTCCGTGGAGAGCTTTTTAAAAAAGAATAGCACTATTTTAGACGATTTGACGCGGTAAAAATAGTGCTGTAGTTTAGAAACAGAATTGGTACGAGTGGCATTCCAAGATGATTCAGTCTGAGTCCTAACACCTCTTTACCCACTTTGACCGTTACAGCTGTATTAGTCGAAATGTAAACTTGTAGAGAGTAAGCAAAGCAACTGATGTCGACTCCAAAACTTAGTCCGTCGTCATCGCTTTCCGTAATCGGTGAGTTGATGTTAACAGTGCGTCCATTCATGCAGCACTGCTTGTTTTTATTCGAGCTGCACACGAGACCATTATTGTGCCAATGCAACTGTACACTTATTGTTGCTTAATGTTCGGTGGGCATTGGGCACTGTTCATTGGGCACTGGTCATTGGGCACTGAACATTGGACACTGTTTGGGTTTTGTTTCGGCTTAAAATGTTGCACATTTGCATAATAGCGGACGTACGAGTAAGAAATGTTTTGTATGGTCTCTGTTTTTGTTTTGTAAAATGTCATTCATTTTTTTGTGATTTTCTTGTTTTCTGAAAAAATATCATCGTTTTTATTAGCTGCGGAAGTTCTGTGTTTTAAGTACGTACTGACTAAAATGTTTTTTGTACGGATTGGAACCACAGATTTTAATTGAAAGATTCTACTAGAAGTCGAAATAAAAAGGAGCTTCTGTACTCCCGTAATACCCGTAATATAAGTAAGTTATAAACAGTTTGTATTTAGCAATGGTATTTAGTAATAATTTTAGTCAAAAAGAAACTTGGTATCTATCCGTATCCCTGCAACATAGTAAACTAAATCAGTTCTCGTGGACTGTAAACGAAGCTACGGTCAAAAGCCTACCTATTTTTTATAACAATTTCAATAAAATTAATTATTTCCATACCCGCTACTCGTGCAGTTTATAGCTGTAAGTACTAATTTAGTCCAAATAGGTTGGGTAAACACAGGTGGTCTATAATGAATAGTGTGACGATATATTTTTATAATAAAAGGTAAAACTATAATGATGATATAATGTTTATTAGTCATTTAGACTTTTCCACTTGTTTTTGGTAAAAGATGGATCGGAACTCACACACAGTTTTAAAGCCTGTTCATTCAATTTTCCATGGCATAAACGGTCGTTTTAAGTGATTTTTAGTGACCTGCAATCAAATAACTGCAACTTAATACAAAGTTCTCCCAACAGTTGCTCCAAACTCTCCATTTTCCAAATTTTCATCGGAAACTGCAATAGTACCTACGGTAATAATAATATCCAAAACGCTCAGAAACTGATTTTTGATAACTAGCTTAGTTTTTTAGTAAGTAATTAGGTAAAACAAGTTTTTCTGTTAGGTACACAGACTTGTAAACTAAGGACAGGGCGAACAGCGCGAAAAAATGTCGCCAGTTTATGGGAGCAAAAATGACTCCCCCGTCAGTAGTCAGTAAAGGCAGATAGGTAAAGACCTATTTCTTTTTTAATTAATAATAATATTACAGGCAAGGTGACCACAGACACATAGATAAAAAAATATAAAAAATAAACGCAGGAGTTTCGACAGATGGTGCTACATTTTCTTGTATGAAGAACGTTTACGTAAAATGTTCGGATGGGCCTATCTTGACTATTTTCATCTATTGTTAGGTATATTATTCTTCCACAACGCTTCATGTCGCATCCGCCAACGTATTCTTAAGTCTTTCTTAGGACAAAAATGATCTCAATGGTGAGCATGAGTTTGATTGCCAAATCGTAATTCGCAAAAAAATGCAAATGTATGAAAATAATAAAATCAAATGAATTAGAAAGATAAATATGATCTACCCACAAATGTTAAAGATAGAGTTGCAAAAGAAGAGCTCATTGACATTATCTTGTGCCTGCTTAAAAATATCGTTGTTTTCGCCCACTATCGCTTCCAAAATTAAATGCAAAATATATTACGTCAGCTGAAGTTTGGGATGGGTTTACCCATCCCAAACTTCTTGTACCTATGTTCTTACCGGTTTTGAAGTTTTATGGTTGGTAGTTAGTTTTATGTTGAATATTTTCATACAAATCTGTGTATAGAGTCGTTGACCTTACTTTGGCATACTACTGAAATTTAACCATTACACAATAACTATGTAGTAGTAAATCCGTTCAAATTTCAACTTTATGTATATCGAGTTAAGGTAGAATTGCCAAAGGTCAAAGCTTAGCATACTTTCGTGCTTGTTGTGGTCTTAAATCCCGTGTTATCAGTTTGTTTTATCAGCTTTTACACCTTTCAAGTTATAAATTCCTTGTTTAAGTTGTTGATAAGGAATGTTTGTTTAATGATTTCTATCGATGTACGTTTAGGGTTTATAGGTTTTTAATCATTCGATAAGGCTGCGTGTCTTCGGTACTATGCTAAACTTTTTGTTTGACAGTTTAATAGATTGTATAAATATGATTGAGATAAAGTCCGTTATAAAAAAAGAGTCCAAAACCTGGATAATTTTTGGAAGGTCAAAAAAATTCTGATCTACCTACCTACCCAATAAGCTAAAACTAATCAAATGTGTAGGTATAATATTTTATCGTCAAGTAAAACTACGAACTGTTGTCTAAAGTTTTCTTGAGATGGCAGCTGTTACTTTACTAATTTTCGCTTTACATCCAAAATAGTAACCATCTCTAATATTAATCGGTTTGTTTGTCCTTGAATAGGGTAACAACATCGTTGTTTGTATTAAATGACATGGCCGGATTCTGCCCTCGAAAAAAAATATTCATGGCCATTGACAAACAGTACGTCATATTAAAGCTAATAATTATGTCTTTACGATCGTTTAATTTTTATGATCAGAAAACTTGCGAGAGACATAATATCAGCATAACAACTTGCAACAAAATGCGCCTAAATAATTTTAATAGCAATGATTTTTTTACTAAATAAATGCTGTTCAAAATGTTTACTCGCTTTTACTCGCTTTTTATTTAATATGAAAAAATAATGAGTTCATAACCAATACGCATCATTTTTAATAAAAAATCATTGCTATTAAAATTATTTAGGCGCATTTTGTTGCAAGTTGTTATGCTGATATTATGTCTCTCGCAAGTTTTCAGATCATAAAACTTAAACGATTATAAAGACATAATGATAAACTTTAATATGACGTACTGTTTGTCGATGGCCATGAATATTTTTTTTCCAGGGCACAGCTCCATACAAGTTTCGGCCATGTCCTTTGGTTATCTTATAAGTCATCTGTTTATTAAGCTCTGGACTAGATAATATTAGGGGCAATAACTACCTATTAATGATAAATTGTGTTACTTCAAAGGATACATTAGCCATGCATTTGTCCTAAGCCTAACGCGTAGGAAGAAGTAGATTAGATGGTAGACCGGGTACTTGCTAGACGCCTAATTAAATTATTATATTTTGTGTTATTTTTCTCTTAACAATCATGCAGGATCGTTCAATCGGGTTAGGTCACAAGGTTTTTGTGGACGCGGAAATGACGAAATGATGAATTTACGACACTCAAAATATTAAGTTATTTACTTGTTTAAACCTCTGCAGCTATAGTTTTAAGTCAAAAAACATACCTTCATCTCACACATTATAGATATTTTAATTTATTATCCATGACGACGGGCCCTACTCTGTCAAACTTCATATGAATCGAATGAAACATTAGCAGAGTGGGGCGCGTTCTCGTGGATTGTAATATCTATAGGGTTTCATTCATAATTCATTTCAGGCCTTCATACGTATTTTTCATACTTATATGTGTCAAAAAAACGTTTGCCGCGACATCTATAGTTGACTATAAATGTAGAACGAAGTATTTTCAGTAGAGCGAACACAAAAATGAATCGATAGGTCCGCTCGCCTTTTGTAGGAGTCTAGCAGAAAATACTTGATCGATGTTAGGACCACACCGTGTAATTTATCTCGTGTGATGTAAGAGGTCATTGGCCCAATTCGTAGGCGACGCTATGATTCATGAACTCATATGCAAGCTAGGCTCATACTGACTGATAGGTCAGGGCTAGCCGTATATTAAACGTTCTTTTAAAATAGCTAGTCAATAGTCATGTAACGTCCTTTACCTTCAACCACTTTAACCTCCACGGCCGCCATTCTTCGTTACTGAATGTCGTATCAACACTGTAGTTCCTTCGTTGTTCTTAACTAAATGTCCCACCATAGTGCATAATATATTTCAGTCTTCAGCTTTTTTGATGGCTGTTGCGAGAGGAAGGCCCTTGGGGCGTGAGTGACTTCACTTACTCATACCAGTGGCTAGGTGTTCAGGCACGTGGTATTTTGCCCACAACTATAAAAAAAATGTTATACCTCAAACACGGTCATGTCTGGGATTACAAGAAAATACTATGCATCGGCCAAATTCTCATTTAAAGTTGAAAGGACCGCCCTCTTGAAGCTGTTGCGACTTTGGGAGAAAATGTCTAAAAAAATAGTGGAGCGCACTAGATCGTTATAGACACGGTTTAATCGATTTAAGGAACAGTTTTTGGCTAAATTAGTTTTGTTAAAAGCGTCGCAGAAGGTTTTCCTAGATGAAATTGTAGGTTTCCTCTTACCTGCATTAAAAAATTAATGTTTTAACAATTAGAAATCATGCAGACAAGCCTAAAGTAATGTTCTACTGATCGTTATGGCAACCATATCTTCTTTCGCGGCGACAGTTCAACCAACATTCAATAACTATTAACTGCTTACCGTAAAAGCTTCCATTCCACCCTCATCGTCCCAACTCTTAACGATAATGTGGTGTTTGTTATTTTTAACCCAGATCAATAACAAAGGGGATTGCCTTTCGATCTTTGGTTTTTGTATGGTTCACTGGATGTGTTATTAAGTAAATTCGATTTAGATTTATTTTAGACTTTTCTTCATAAAAGAAAGAGTCTTTAAAAATTAATTGTAATTAGTGTTGTATTCACAAAATTACAATTTATAAAAAAAGAGAAATTTCTATCATTGATTTTATACACCAAAGCCTCTCTGTAAGCTTGATGTAAATGTACTCGTATTGTAAATGATCGTTATACTTAAACTACTTCACTTTTAGGACTTTAACTAAACACTTTAAGTCAGTAAATAGCCTGTAAGTATACACATTCTAGTACGGACAGAAAATAGTACCTGTACAAATGTTTTACTAAATTAGGGACTATGAATTCAATTAAAAAAAAAATAATAAAAATAATTCGTACAAATTCTTCTTTTTCTTGGATTTATTCCGGCATATGCCAGTGTGAGCTTTTGCTCGTTTCCACTTGCATGATCTAAAGCATCCTCCTTACCTAAGTCCGTTAACACGACCATCTCTTTTACAGTGTCAATTCACCGTTTCTTTGGATAAATAGTTAAATTAATTCTTATATTACTTGTATATGTATTTAGTTGCCGATTCCAGTTGAGCTATCCCCGTGTCCGCTCACCCAGTACCTGATGTTTTTTGTCCGTCCCCCGAAGTGTTTGTAGAAGCAACATTCGAAACAATAGTTAATTCCGTAAGAATAGGATCACTCCGCACCAATTTAAATTCCCCACTGATGGCTCGCAGTTGATTTTAATCGTTCCTACTAAATATAGACGGATTGTCGGCGTGATTTATAATGGTTGTATATATTGGATTTTTAACGATATTTTCTTCACTTTTTAATGGGTTTACAGTCACTTAGTTATTTTTTTAGTTTTTTATAGATTTAACCGAAGTACTTGTTTACTTTTAAAATTAGCTCCGTTATTTTTTGGTGTTGGCATATTAACATTGCTGTTGAAATTACTTTTCGATTTTCGAGTCTTGTAATGTAACTCGGCGTTGCGTCGGTTTCTTAGTTATCAGAGTTAAGTTGTTTTAACAAATATATGAAATTAATAAAACCGATGTCGGAATGAATGAACGTTTATCGAAAGTAAATATCACTTGCGTAATATTCGAAGAAACCTGCATGATAGTTCGCCATTATGTTTTCGAAGGTGCGTGAAGCCCACCAACCCCTTGGCCATGGCACTTGGCCACATCAGAAGACAAAAAATGACAGCTTTCTTCCCTACATGTATATCTATTCTTCCCATAATATTCACTCAAGGCAAAACATGGAAATCGATTAGATCAGTTTTTCGACGATTTGAAGGAAAAAGTGATTAATTTAACATTTTTTTTGTTACAGTTGGCTTCCTAATCTTAGTGTATTACCTGTGGGGCACGCCGTACAAACGCGGGTTCTTCTGCGACGATGAATCCTTGAAGCATCCGTACAAAGAATCCACCGTTACCAATCTGATGCTGTACATCATCGGGATCGGCCTTCCTGTATTGTCGGTAAGTCGAAACAGTAATATTTAAAATTGTAAAAACAAATCATTGCCGTGTTACATACAAGTTGTCCTATGCACATACTGTGTCGGTACCCAGCCCTGGTAGCCTGGTACAGCCACGGGACCTTGGACGGTTCGCGGTAAAATCTTCGCTAGTAGGAGGTAAATCAACTCCTACAAAAGAGCTGCTACCATTCTTAGCGTCAACCGAGCTTCGAACTGGACAAAGATCGAAGATAGTCAATGTGTCAATAGACGCAGAGGAGACCACAGCCATGGCCCTAAGAAAATTGGGAGATACGTCTGCGAACAAGCAAGAAAAAAGTCACACTTTTGTCTTTACTTTGTAGGCTCGTATAGCCGTCCGCAACATCATACGAATCATAATGTACCCTACCTACAGCCTTAAATACCTCTCTTGAGAATCCTCAGTACCACTTTAATCCTTTTGCATCGACTCCTAGTATAGTATCCTTAGGTCTTGAAAAGACTTTATTAGAATGCAAAAAGTTGTGAAATTTTGTAAAACTAAGTTTTCCTCATAAATACTTGCATAATAATACTTGCATAAATCTAAACAACCTAACGAATACTCCTTACCTGCTTGTAATAAAATCTGTGGCATTTCTTTCTCAACCCTTTTACGAAGTCAAAGTGAGACATGTTAAAGCGGCGTTGATGGTCCGTCAATATTTAAGTCCGCTGTATTTGGTCAACCATTACTTGCTGTCTTCTCTTTATCAGTTAGAGCTTAACTTAATATTATTTGTACACATAAGTAAGCCGTCTTCAATTTAAGGAAAAATTTTATTTTTGTTACGAAAAGCAATATTGTGGTCTAAAATGTATTATACTTCTGAATGATGTTTTTGATAATACTATAGATTTAATCACGAAAATATGGTTGGTCTAGTTATTAATCTTCAGCAAATGTATCACATTTTTTTACAGTTAACTGCAGTGACTATTGCTTGTGTTTTGCAATCTCATTTAAATAAATGCATTGCCTGCAGTAAATTCACAAATGTTCAGAAGTTTTGGATCTTCTTTCTCAGTAGATTTTTCTGTAGAATAAGTTATTCATGGTTGTTTAACTAATCTAGGCCCTCCTCATTTTTCGGGTTGGCATTTCTATTACTTGGACACCGCAAATCACGCATACTTTTATGATATATTTCTATTTCCTATTATTTTTGGTGACACGAACTATTTCCACACAAACACAGTTAAAAATCTCTGTCGGCAATTCTATTATCAGACAATTTGCCGTCTGATGGGTTCGGTCAAACATTAGTTGTCACCTTTCGCTTATCATCTAATGGTCCTAACCTTTTCTACACATATTGCTGTCGACGCGTGGGCTGAAAATGTTTGAGTTTATATATTAACTTGAGTTTACGGATTGCGTAAAAGATGTTAACAAATGTAAACTGCTCTATGAATCGATGGCCAGTCGTTAACCTTTTCTATTCATGCACTCCGCAACTTGTATGTATAAATACGAACAGGCCAGGCGCACTCAATGTTAGGTAAGGTAAGGTTAGGCTAGGCTAGGTAAAGCTACAAAAATAATCACGTGGCATGACCCGTCGGCGGGTTATCCAAAATCTGCAATGTGTCGAAACAGATAGAGTTACGCGAAAGAAAGAGAAGCAAGGTAAAAACGTAGGTAATAAAGCAGTAAATAGGTAGCTATTGATTTGTTTAATACTCTGTGGTGCGAGTAAGTTGTCATTACTTGAGTAATCGACAGCTCTATTCTATAATTCATCAACTGCAAAATGATAACTATGAGTTTTCTTTAGTATGTAGTTATTAGTATGTGTAGCGTACTAATAACTTATTTATACACTTTATACACATCAGTTTTGTAAGTTTTTTTATTTGATAGTGTTTTAACTTTTATTTAAATTGTTGAAGTAGTCTGTGTATCTTAGTTTGCATTATACTGCAGTTATCGAAAACTGTACGACCATCTTTATTATGATTGTTACCGTCAATGTAGGTAGAAGTTCATAGATTTTCGACTATAAAACACTGTTATGAAGATGATGATCGATACTATCAGTTTTTATTAAAAAAAAAACTATTTTAAATGCTGCTGTTACCGTTAGAAATGATAGGACTGCCTGTTATTAGTTAATAAATAGCCGTTCTTCTTTTATCTATGCCACAATCAGTGCCTACCGTCTTTGATTCGATCATTATTTACCGTAAAACACCCGCGTTGCATACCAGGGTTTAGATATCAGTTCCCATAAAAAGGTTTTTTTACGAAGTTATTCACTTGATTTAAATGAATGAATTCTATACTTGATGCGATAGTTTCATCTTTAACTTTTATTCGATCGTTTCTTAAGCTTTCCCTCTTACGTTCTAAAGTAAGTAGTTTGTAGTTTTTGTCACAGTCATAGTCAGTGTTGTAGAATTTGCTATCTTCACTTGTTTATAAGACTTTTTATAATTTCAAATCAAATCTTACAAACTTCTTAATCTTCATTACATAGAATTGCCTTTGATTAGATCGAACTTTGCATGACTTGCTTGGTTCTTACTTTTAAATCATAAATTGCTTTAATACTGCCTAAATGTGGTTGATTTGCGTCCTATAAAAAGAGAAGTTTTTGTGGAAAAGATTGTCGGTTCATCTTATGACTTAATTAGCATTCATTCAATTACCCTAAACGTTTCCAACAATTTTGCTTTGATTTACGACTTTATTAAGATAATACACAAATTGTTTGAATTGCTGCGATATTATGTTAAAATGATAATAATTTATTGCTCCGATAACCATTTATTGGGCTTGTTGTGAAAATATTGTTATTGCCTCAGTTATTTTGGGAGTGCATAAACTGATACTAATCTAGAGGGGTTTATTTGTTGAATAAATCGTTTATTTGTATTCCTGGCATATTATACCGAATGTGAACGTGGTTGATAAAATAATGTTTTACTGTACTGTACTATTTTAAAAAACAATTCTGTTTATATTTTTATAGCGATTGATTTCTTACTGGTTACACTTGATTATGTATGAATAGGTTTTGTGGTTTTTAAGTATTTTAATATTCTTATATTGTCCTGAGGGTAAGGATATCCTCATATTTTCTTTTTCAAGTTTCTTTTTCCCTTGTATAAGCGTTATGTAAAAGACGAAGCTTTAATGACTATAATATTTTTTATAATGGAAATTGAAGGCGTTTCATTTTTGCTTCTTGAAAGATTTCAAAACACTTTTTTGTCGTAACTTGATATTGATGCTGTTCTGTTTATCTAAGTACCTAACTAAAATAAATATTCCAAAGTGTATGTATAAAAGTTTATTGTCTTCATCGACTAGTACTCTCACACGCGATATTGCATAATTGCATTTTATCCGATCTCGCTATTCGATGTCGATCACTTGATATCTTTTTGTTTCTACAAGTGTGTTGTGAAACACATTGAGGTGTTACTTTTAAATGTCTTTGACTTTTGTTTATTGCATTGATCTTTTTTTAACGGTTCTATTTTTCCTCTAGATGTTTGTCTAATATGATATGATATGATATGATGATCAGCAATAAAGTATTTACTATCACTTTTTAGGGTTCCATACCAATTTGGTAAAAATGGAACCCTTATGGTGAGACTTTCTCCGTCCGTCCGTCCGTCTGTCACACTCGATTATTTCAGTAACTATCAAAGCTATCGACTTGAAATTTGGAATAGTTTTAGGTAATAGTGACCCAACGCCATTGCACTCATAAAATATTGAAAATTGTTTTTATTTATATTTAAAAAGGGGGGAAAACCGGGACTTCGAATTTTCAAAATGAGATAACAATATTGAGTGGGGTATCATATGAAAGGGCGTTACTAGTGTATTCTAAAACCGATTTTTATTTATTTTTATGCCTGATAGTTTTGGATTTATTGAGCAAACTGTCGAAAAAAATACCGTTCCCCCCCTCTTATCTCCGAAGTTTATCAATCGAAAAATCTGAAATAATTATGATTAATAGACATTAATGTATATTTTACAGGAAAAATAAAATCAACTCCCTAACTATTTTACTTTTTTTGATAATAACAATAAACCACCAAAAACAAAGTTACGTTTGCGGTTCGCCAACAAAAGTACCTACATGTAAATTATACTCGTAAATTCATGAACAAAAGTGATTCTTTCAATGTTTTGCTTCTTTTATGGTATGGAACCCTCGGTGCGCGAGTCCGACTCGCACTTGGCCGGTTTTTTGAATCTAATGTTTCTCTTAATGTGTTTTATTTTGATGGATATTATCTGATTCTATATAATGAATAATGATTGCCAGTTCACCGGCAGAAGACCAAGTAATTTAGCGTTTCGGTGCAACGCTAGTAACGCTTTAGTGTGATAACAGCTTCGGCTTCATCGTCACTTACCATCAGGTGTTATCGCAGTCAATTTACACTTGTAGGTATAAGATTGTTTTCACATATTATGTCGAAAGTGCAACTGTCACTGATAAGAATAGGTACTGTCACTTACCAGTTACCACCGCAGTCCAATTACACTTATTGTGTGTGAAATACTTTTATTTTGCATATTCAAAGTGCAACTATCACTGATATAATAGGTTTTGTCACTTACCATCATTATACTATCGCAGTCAAGTTACACTTGAAGTGTGTAAATTTTTTTTGGCATATTTTTGGCACATTGTCGATAGTGCAACTATCACTGATAGGATTAAGATTGATAAAACTTTAAGAGTTTGTTAGATTATTGATTAAACCTTAAGAGTTTGTTAAATTATTGGTACAAGGACAGCAGGAGTGGCAGGACAAGGTAAAGTCATTGTTTACATCGCAAGATTCATTTAGGGTTGTTATTTAATACGTTTTTTGTGTGCGTTTCGAGTAGCCTCGGATATGGTTACACCCGGTGGGATGTCAGGTTGACATGGACTTCAGAGTGCAGACCTGAGATGACAATCGCTACTTGTAAAAACTTGAATTCTGTCACATTAGTTCAAACCGTAAAATTGATTAGGGTTGGTTACTTTACAGTGGCTCTTTATGACAAAGGTTCGTAGAAGCAATGAATATATAATATTTGGTAGAAGCAAGAAGCTCCGTTTTAATCAGCTCCCAAAAACATAATCCTATTATTAATATAATAAATTCAAAAAGGGGTTAACTAACTAAATAAATTCGTCGTGAGTTGTAGGACCAACTACGAGTACTAACCACCACAGTGGTTTTTCTTCTATATTTTTAAAAGTTGAAACGTGATAAGTTAAGTTTAATACTTTATTTGATAAATACCTGAAATTTTAAAAATGCAAATGTGAAAAGTTATTTTATTATTTAAGCCAGATTAATTATATCACTCGACCAAACAATATAACCATGATACGAGTGAAAAATCAAGTAAAAACATACTTTTCTAACCACATGTCTATCAGGTTCTACCTCGCTGCATAGTTTCTAACTACCAATTCGTAGTCAAGCGTAAACCTGTCGTCGATAAAAAATTTATAATTCGTGCCTTCGAGTCAACAATAAGATTATCACATGAATTTCTAAGATGAAAAAATTTTTAGGCACTTCGTGGTTATCAAAACTAGCTCCTGTCAATCTTGACGTTTTAATTAAATGAATCTTCCGCTAGACGAATTACTATTTTTTCATCATCACAATTCACAAGTGAAGCGAGTGAGTTTAAGATTTATCGATATAATAACGTTAAGATTTAAAAGATTTGTCGATTTAGCGTTCCATCTGTTCATCGTCTGTAACTGATTTGACAGCATGAAATATTGTTTTATCATTTCTTCTATCTAGTCTTCCAATGTACGGTGTCAAAACTTGCTTCTGTATTTTAAAGCTTTTTAAGTTACCTTCACTTGATTTGAGCAGTTATCTAAAATAACATTTGAATGTATGTTATTACATGGTTAACCAAGTCTTTCTAACTCTATTATTTGTAGGTTGTACTACCTCATAATGTGGATTACTTGTACTATCTCATAATGTGGATATCATATTATGGTTTCGAATAGAAGCTTTGTTTTTAATTTAAATAAGGAAAATTTTTAAATTTTATAATTTACTGTAACTGATTATTTTCTTTTTGCATTATTCCCATTGGAAAAAGAGAACACAAAATTTCCAAGTGACAAATGTTTTAAATTTATGTTAGGTACTCTAAAAATAGAGATTTTATGAAACTAAATTGATGTTTTTTGCGAGTTTTGTCTTTTTCAAAGCATCGGACCATTGAGGCTTCATCATTTCCAACACAGACGATAATACTCGTAATTTTAATCACGAATAGAACAACCAGTTATCAATTCAATTCAACCACTCTATTCCTTATTTGCTGAATAATTTACCGCAGTTTACTTTGTCACCGTCTGACAAATAGGTGACAGTATCAAAGATTTATGGTACGTACTAAGCGCATCAATCAAGAACGTTTGCTCGGGAAACTAAAATTGACTCACACTCGTACATCAAACAAGTGTGATGTACAAACATTCTCGCATTATTCTACCTACTGTCTGATAACCGTGAAATTCGCTTGACGTAGGAAATAACAATGTTAGGTAATTGTTAGTAAGCAATAACGTTCTATACTATATTTTTTACGTAATTATGTAAAGTACCTAGTTTCATTTCAGAGACAAAAACTGTGTGGAGGACGTAAGTATAGGACTAAGGTAGGTAGCATATTGAATGTCTGCGATCTAATGTCCGTCGCTGTCTAAGCCCCTCCGCACACTGCTCGTAAGCGTAAGCGTATCGTTATGACGGACGCTTCGCATAATATGACATTACGCCTCTTACGATTCGCTGCAACCCTGCTTCGTCTGCGGACAATGGACCTGTTACAAAATGTTCGTATTCGTACCGCTCTCGTCGTACGCGAGGATAACGCTACACTTACGCTTACGAGCCGTGTGTGAAGGGCCTAAATATCCCCTCTAAGTCCCGTTGCAATATAAAAAAAATATAAACACGTTACGGACGTTTATCTATGAGTTTAAGTATAGGCTACAGCACATCTACGCTAGAGATAGAGCCTTTATTCGATTTGTGATTTCAATTTGATTATAATAAACAGTCATAAAAAGAAAAGCCCTGCTCATTCATTCATTTACTGACATATAAATAAATAATCAAACAGCCCATAGAACTCTCAAGATCCTAGAAAGCTGAAATACTACAATTTACAACCAAGTTGAGGTATAGTAAGGGTTTTATTTTTACCATTTTGGAATGGAACCATAAAAATCGACTTACCTATAAGACTTATTATGTATACTCTCTATTTTATGCGAGTGATACAGTAAGAGCCAGTAAAGCAGTTAAATCTGATACAAAAGTGATGCGCAAGATTTATTAAAGTATTGTAACAGGTATACAGTTAGGTGGTTAGTCTAGCATAAAGCCTAACCCAAAAATCACCGTGTCACGCCGCCAGCGTGTCGTACAGTACAGTAAACAGCGTGCTAACGGTGTCATTGTCGCGTCTAATTTTAGCCCATGCGGGTATTTACAGTTTTCTATTTATTTCATCAAACGACAGACTATATCTACCGATTTCCTTAAACACAGATAGACATAATGTTTCTATTTCTATTTATAGGTACACTTGTCACACGAAACTTGAATATAGCTCTTTTTTAAGTAGAGCTATTTGTGATTCTATGACGTTTTGAAATACTTTTTTTTTAGTATACATATGTGGGATTTAGTTTGAGAAAAACATAAATTTGAAAATTTCGGACGGATTCTACGAATTATTACCTAGATAAGCATAAGTATTGGCTTATCTTAATTTAATCGTCCGAATAGTTTGTATACCAAGTTTAACTGGCCCAATCCTGGGAAATAAGTCCGAGTATCGTGTTTCAAGTGAGTACCTTACTCGCTAATCTCGGACTAATTTCTTTGATTGGACACTTTCAAGCAAAAAATTTTCTATAAATACGTGACAAGACCGTCATTCCCGCAATTTGACTGAGCTTATTATGTCTTAACTTACAAATTATGTGTTAACTTACAAATTTAGAAAAACCACAAAAAAATTCTAGGGCATACTACTCGTTGCATGGCCTTTAAGCACCGACGTATATTGTACCTACTTTAAGAGTTAATCCAGTGTATTACATAGACTAAAATCTTGAGTTTTCGCCCCTTTGAAATAACTTAATAAATAATGTTACAGTGAGGTTAGGTAAATCTCTACTATTTCAGCATCTAATGCCTCACGGTAAGTTGTCACTTGACCGAACCAAATGTCCGTAATAAATGTAAACATAAAGGCGACAATAAAAAGGAATCGGACACACATTAAGATAACACACATCTTATGCTACACGCATTGCACATTGCATTGATAAAGTGCATCGCATCGTTCGATATTGCTCCATTCAGATAAGGCACTCTCCGTTACGACTAAGGGTCGCCGCACACGGGCCACACACAACACCTAAAAATGCCGCCACGAGAAGCTATAGAATGGCCACAAAGGCGCGACGGCCTCTTATGGTCCATCGACACATGCTTTAGTTGACTGCTACTTTATCAACTCCGCTGGGCTCTGAATGGAGTTTGTGTCAGCGGTTAGTGGCTGGTGCCGAGTGCCGACCATAAGAAGTAAGCAACCCTGTGCGTGTAGTGTTGCGGCCACCGGTGTCAACCGTGTGCGTCAAGTCGATTTAAAATGTATGAAAATTATATATGCGATATGCCGGTGGGCCGTGTGCGGACGTACTTAGGACTGTCATCTAGATACCAGCGATTGAAAGGAAACATCTGGTTACTGGGGAGTGTCGTGTCTTTTACATCCTTTTTCCCAAGTCACCAACATACTCTTAACTAGGCGTGATAAACTTACTCCTTAGTTAGTACTGGACTACAATTTATACTTGATGGTAAGTTAAGATGCAGGCGGAGATGTTATCTTACTAACTTGGAAGTAGGTAGCAGGACGATTGCGTAAAAATGTATCAATTTTGGTCTTTCAACTGCATCGATGTCAAAACGTGATATTTAAGTGTTTTGATTGATCAAAACCACAAAACCAATGTTTTGACATTGAAATATCCTGCATTAGTGTGTATGGTCCGTGTCTGCTGCAGCGGTCCTTGCGACTCGTACAAAGGGTACAGAATGCGTGTGCTAGATTTTGTCTGAATATACCGCCTCGCACTCATATTTCTCCATATCTTAATAACGCTGGCATCCTTAACATGAAATCACGTATTAATTTGCATTTCTCCACTTTGCTCTTTGGGGTTATCAAAACCAGGACTCCAGATTATCTGTATGACAAACTCTGTTGGCACATGGCAAATTTCAATAATAGAGGATCACGTCTTCGGTTAACTTACCCACGCGGAAAATCTGCAGCTTTTCGTGGTAGTTTCCGGTATCTAGCTACTAAATGTTGGAACAATATTCCGCCCCCTCTGAGGGACTTGAGGTCAGTCGCATCCTTTAAATTTAAACTTAAAAATAAATTACTTGTTGACCAGAAGGACAATTCCGGTGGTTTTATAAGCTAGGCTCGATTGTACTGATATTTACTGTTTTTTTGCCTTAATTTTAGTAATGTTTTGTGTAGTATTTTATTTCCTTACGTTAGCCTCTGTATATTATTGTATTTTATATTTTATTATATACTTAATAATTATAATATTCAAATATATAATTTGTATTTATATATTATATTTGTTTAATTTTTTTGTATATTATTTATGCATTTTTATAGCTTTGGTGGCGTCTGAAAACCAGTGCTCAGGCCTTTTAAAGCCTGAGCTTTCATGCTGAGACGCCACCATTTCAAATTTTTAGAAATAGGGTTTTATGTTTAATTTGTTTGTATAATTTCACTTTTTTGTTTTCTTTTAGTTTTATATTTTAGATATTTTAGATTGTCATGTACCTATTTCTATTCCTTTGAATAAATTTATTTTCTTTCTTTCTTTTATAAATTTAAATAGTTCTTTAATAATTTTTTGATAGTTTTTTGATGGTGCTATTTTATGAAGGAGGTTTAATTAAACTGTTCAGCTTGGCTCATACCCAGGTTCATAATGGTGTACAAAACTAAAGACACACTACAGTTTACCCGCCCATTATTATCAAAGACAGTCTCTAGTGGGTTCGGAACTTTGGACAAAGTCGGACGCACACGTTAATGGAAAACAAATATTAGAGAAGCGATCGTTATCTCTGAGTAAGCATCATAAACACCTTCAAACATTCTCTTTGAACATTTCGTATTGTAATTAAAGGAAAAAACCGGCCAAGTGCGAGTCGGACTCGCGCACCGAGGGTTCCATACCATAAAAGAAGTAAAACATTGAAAGAATCACTTTTGTTCATGAATTTACGAGTATAATTTACATGTAGGTACTTTTGTTGGCAAACCGCATACATAACTTTGTTTTTGCCGGTTTATTGTTATTATCAAAAAAAGTATAATAGTTAGAGAGTTGATTTTATTTTTCCTGTAAAATAAACGTTTACTTCTATTGATCATAATTATTTCAGATTTTTCGATCGGTAATCTTCGGAGATAAGGAGGGGGGACGGTATTTTTTTCGACAGTTTGCCCAATAAATCGAAAACTATCAGGCATAAAAATAAATAAAAATCGGTTTTAGAATACACAAGTAACGCCCTTTCATATGATACCCTACTCAATATTGTTATCTCATTTTGAAATTTTGACGACCCGATTTTTCCCCCTTTTTAAATAAAAATAAAAAAGATTTTAAATTTTTTATGATTGCAATAACGTCGCGCCGCAATTTCCTACAACTATTCCAAATTTCAGGTCGATAGCTTACTGAAATAATCGAGTGTGACAGACGGACGGACGGACGGACGGACGGACGGAGAAAGTCTCACCATAAGGGTTCCATTTTTACCATATTGGCCTAAAAACTACGTTAAAGTATGCACTATACACCGAGATTTGAAGGGCGATATTTGAAAGAGAAGAATTTAGGAAGGCCACCTACATTACAGACATTACCTAAATTAACTTAATCACCTTTGATTCGATTAATTAAACCCTAATGATATAGGATACTTTATTTACAAACATGAGTAGGTATTGGGCGTAAAAGTAAAAATAACAAAACAAAATCAAGTGGCTTATTGCAAAGACGGTATGGGTCAATGTGACAGAGATGAAAGCCTTATTTACAAGTATCAGAAATTGGAGTATTCGGATTTTAGCTTTAACTTTTTATTTGTACTCTACAAGTTTGTACTTTACTGCCATCTCATCTGGTGGTAAGTGACGATGTAGAAAGATGTAACGTACGACCTCCTGCTCGATGCCAAGCGTCAAGTCCAAGTCAATTGCGCCAGAGCTTTGGTGTTCTGTGGCCAGGGAGGACCTCAAAATAATAAGGCCAAACCTGTTACAGAAAAGAAAAAAAGGAAATTAAATTGATGAAGATGTGTTGGGAAGATAATAAAAGAATTCTGTGATGAAAACAATCAGTCTACTGATGTGTTAAATAACAAAGGAAATGGCCAAGAAATCATAAATATGTTGATACGACCATTTATAGTTATTAAGTATTGTTAGCAACTTATTACTGGACCGTTACAAACAATTAGTGCGTCACGATCTAAGATACGCAGTGTTCGATTGCGAGCATAATTTATAATCTGTTCGTATTTTTATGGCAACACCTTTTTGTATATGTAAACACTGTATTGTAACTTCCTTCTCTTCCTTTTTGCCCATGCAATGGAGGCGCAATAGCATTGAATTTATATTCATTAAAATAGTGTTATAACTATTATATCAAATTGATAAATGTGCAATTATTGTACTTATTGTTGGTGTAATAAACCAGTAATTGAAGTTAAATATGTGTCTAATTGACCACGCAGGTACTCGTACAATCAAGAACGTGAGCTTTTTTATTCTGAGTGAGGTGCTGATTAAATCCGATAATTACAGTATGTCTTTAGACTCGAAATACAGTCGAACGTCCAATCTATGTTTTGTCTATGAGTCTATGTTTTGGGCCATCCGTCGCCCAAACCATAGACAGTTCAGGAGGCGAGGTGAGGCCAGACACAGGTGCACCTTTGAGATGGTTTCGGCAGCGGCCAAACTCGCCGCTGCGGTGGCTGGTCGAGACCTGGCGGGAGCGCGATAAATACGATAGTGAATCCCGTACTTCTGCCAGCTGTCGTGGAAACAGACAACTTCCGTTTCCCCTATCGGGATGTTTCTGAAAAAAGTGACCACTGTGTAGGCGAGAACTCTTTATTGAGAGTATTTGCCAGGTCCCGTCATTTTGCCTTTCTAACTCTGAAATTCGGGTTAGTGAGAAACCTCTACAACAGAAAAAGAGATCTCGGTCTTAGGTACATACTTTTAATTAGCAACAGTTTATATTTTATAAAAAAATCTACAGAAATAAAGCGTCAGTTAAGTAAATATCCAGAACAGGAGAAAGCAATAAACCATTTATTTCTTATACGATTTTACGATTATCCCCTAACAGAGTTGTTCGTCGTACGTCTAAGTATCTGTTGTGTAAACTCTCCAACATCGGAAATAGCTTAGAAATCCTTATTTATGTCGCCCTGTATTAAGGTTATAATCCCTTTCCGTCCCCACTTTGAAATTGATACTTCGCCACAATAAAACGTGACATCACGAGATAGCGAAGCGTTTGTGATGAAGATCGTAAATCCGTATTGGACTGTTTATAAATCTTATGTTTCTTTGATTATCTTTGATCCGTGATTTTTTGTACTCGTAATTAACCTAGTAATTAATAAATGATGGTCATTGATTCACAAGACTATAAGTATATCGTTGTAAAACTTGGGTAATAAATATTTGTTTTTCTGTGCTGAGAAAATCATTTTCATCTGAATTATCCTGAAATCCTCAAGAAAGATTATTAGCTGATCAATGCAATTAGTCTGATAGTCTGATACGAATAGCTACGGTGTGGAACACCTCTCCAGCCTCCGTGCCTAGCCATATAATATAATCTGGATTCTGGCTGCCTTCATGAATGAATACCTACATATACATTTTTAGGCAAGCGCGCTCCAACCTAAACTAGTATGATTGTCGTCAAGCGCAAGCCTATCTATCTTTAAAGTACTCCATAGTCCATATTCATTCTACACCTTAGCTAGGTGTAATAAATTTTTATCGTAATCGTAGGCCTACATTGATATATTCACACGCATTTA
The DNA here is from genome assembly GCA_963855885.1 of Coenonympha glycerion. Classification (NCBI taxonomy): domain Eukaryota; kingdom Metazoa; phylum Arthropoda; class Insecta; order Lepidoptera; family Nymphalidae; genus Coenonympha; species Coenonympha glycerion. The sequence continues at coordinate 3,402,390 of OY979646.1, forward strand.
TAATAATCAATCTTTTTAACAATTGTTGGTGTCAGGTATATGACCAAGAGTCAGTAGATCCAACCAAGAGTCAAAAGAGAGAAAACTAAGGAGATAAGAGCTTGATGTTTTATTTATTTGATAGATTTGTAGATTTTTTATTTATTTCATTGTATCTTGTACCGTAGTAAAGTATTTCATACTCTGCCTTGTTGAGAGAAAATGTTAGAAACTAATACAATCGATGAATATGCATTCTGCTAATTACATGGTCTCATTCTCCTTTACGCAACGACATCGTTTTGTGTGCATTTACGTATTGAATATTTAACTATAAGGCAAACAAGGTACAGTCGGTTTTAATACTTTATTCTTTAAAATAAATGTAGCGGTTTTGGCCTTCGAATGTTTTACAGAAAGTAGAAAATTATTACCTAAGTTGTTAAGAGTTGTAGTCGTCAATCTTTAATCATCTTAAAATTGTGAAGCTTATATTTTAGAGATGTCCTCTTCTTAAGTTAATAGTGCTGATTTGCATTCTCTACACTCTGCAATATTAAAGCGAGATTTTTTTTAATCAACTTAGTACCTACGTCACTGCAATCTCACCTGATTGTAAGTAATGATGCTGCCGAAGATATAATTTTTAATCTTACTATAACTTGGAAGGCGTAAGTAAACTCACTCCCATCGGTTTCAATCAGCATAACGCTAAATACCTTAGCGGTGCGTGTTTGGTTGTATAGCGTGATAACTAACTACGGCCGAAGCCTCCCACCAGACCAAACCTGAGCCAAATTATAAAATTCTAAATAGGTCCGTGCCGGGAATCGAACCTGTGTCCTCCCATTGAAATCCCAGGTGGTCAACTCAAATGCGAAAGAAAAATCATTAAAATGGTAGTATTTTCGCTCTCAACTGTACAATCCTTGCACGATGTTAACAGTTTATGCAATTCTCTCTTATCTAGATTTGCATACAGATATAATTAGTTCGCAAACTCGCAAATAATACCACTTAATAAACACATTTTACTGCGCTCCGAAGTAATTGCACGTCACGATGCTGCGTGAAATATCGATTCGACATGAAATATCGATATTGTTGAAGTTTTAATCAACCTTATCATAAATTACGTTGAGTTAGAAATTTACAGCGTGTAATTTTAGTTGCATTTACTTTCGCAGGTAATTATTTTATCAAACCAGATTTCTCTTTTGATTCTCGTAATGTACTGGATCGCAGGTACCTACTGGATTAATAACGAGCTATTTAAAGCTTGATATAAATTAAAAAGCGTTCATTACATGGGCAAAGTGTACATCTCTATTAAAATTATAAAAAATCTATAAAAAACATGTGTAGGTACGAACAAGTATAATATGCATAACTGACAAAAGGGCTTATAATTTCTTTTTATTCGACCAAGAAAACTTTTATTTACCACAAGTTCCATGCTAGTTTTGCAGTGGGCATTTCCCCAAACAGCATTTATATAAGTAATTATTTATTATGTAGTCATACAGCTTAAGAATTTACGTAATTTTTTGTCACATATTATATCGAAAACAGTTTTATCATATAATTCTTATGTACCTACGATAACGTTTTTACAATGAATTAGATCAAGTTACCTACCGGAAAGCGTAAAATTGATATCAGTATGACACGTAGTCACTGTGATATCGATAAAATTGATAAAATCCTTTCCCTATCAAGTGATAGTCAGATAAAGATTACTCATGGATCATATTGATATAACATTCGATACCGGCGCTTACGATAATACTTATCAGGCTGACAGACTCGGATGTCATCTCTATAAGGGATATTGGCATTAATGAAGATTTTATCTGTATCTGAATTGCTCAAACTTGCTGAAGAAACAAAGCCTAAGGTACTTCCGTTCATCCTTACTTTAGAATTTGCGACTCAGTTGATTTTAAGATACTTGTCTAAAATTATTTTGGTGTGCTTTTCTATCATAATTTGATTGTAGTGTACATGTAGCTGATTTACATTTTATAGACAGTTATTATCACATTGACGCTGTCAAAAGTTTCGTGCTAGACCCATAGAAGTTCAAGTCATCGTATCTTCAGATAATATCGACATTCGTCTACGTTATTCAAGTACAAAATCATTAGTAATGGCTGTTGTGAGCACAAAGCCATGCAATTCGAAACCTATTTTTGAACACTCTTCCGCCTTAGCCATGACCAAGCCATGACTTATCGACATAGAAACCTTTGAATTTCGTTTCATATTATGGCATAAGCGTACGTTTCTATGACGAGCGTTGAACTCCACAACTTAGTACCTCCTTCACCTTTCTACCACAGAACCGCAAGACGCCGTGAGAAAGAAAGAAAGAAAGAAAGAAATACATTTATTTTGCATTATGCCACACATTACAATGGAGGTACACTTATGTACTATAACGAAGTGAAGAAGTGGCATCCTTATGTGGTTGATGACTAGCGAACTCGAACGAAACGTTTTTATTCCACGTTTCTGATACAAACCGCTAAGGTGTGATAATAATCTGGGTGCCGATCAAGCCAAGAGTAAATAGTTTATTTAGATTAAGAGAATTCCTTGACATAATTATCTGATTATTTATGGGTCAGGAGGACAAGATGAAGTATCTGTGTTTTTACGAATAAATCTGACCCGCCGTATTCACAGTCGTTTTGACAATCACAATCGTCCGTCAACCCTAAAGTTGCAAACAGAAAATAAAGCGATTGTCCCGGGCGAAATTATGGCGATTCGAGCCAACAATAAAAATCCGGCAACGATTCAAGCACAGAAGCGACTGCATAATGACACTGACTTCCTGCCGCGATGTGCAGTGGCCTTGTGCGTTCAGTTAGCTCAATCAACTCAGTACCATAACAGCTGTGATTTTATATAGGTTTGCTATGTGATGCATTCTGATTAGGATCCTAACAAAATGGTAAATGTTGAACTTTTGTGGCACATTCTACATTTACCTATCAAGCAATAAGAGTTCATTGATCGATATCATCAGAAGATTTACTTATAACAATTACCGAAATAGAAGTGTATACACAGGGCCCGGCGGACCGCACGAAAAAATGTCACCAGTTTACTGGTGTTAAAAATGTTTATTTTGACACCAACCGCGTCAGTTGTAAGCCGGCCGCAGTATTGTCTATGGACAGCGACCCACGCCACAGATCAATATGCATGTCATTAGTCCGCACGCGAGTCTTCACAGGGACGATAGCCGCCATGTTGCGGCGTCTTAGCGAAAATTTTGACAAATGGCGCTATTTTTTCTAGTATGAAGAAAATTGACGTAAAATGTCCCGATGTGCTCAACTGCTCATACTCAGGCATTGATAAATAATACTGAGGATTTCGGGTCAGCGCTAAAAAGTGTCCGAACCTAAAGAAATCCAAAACACGAAAAGAGTTCCAATCGCACTTAAAATTTGGCTGTATAATAATGCTTTAAGACATAAATTACAATGTTTTAGTTTGTTTATAAAAATACCCTCGTTTATAGGTATAGGTTTTCTCGGGAGACATTTTTCGTGAGTTTTTTATGACCCGGGGTATGAGATTTATATGCCAATGTCCTCATAATATCCAAGCTATCCAAGACCAAGACTCATTATATCGGTGCTAATAAGATTCGTAAATAAAACTAATCACAATCTTTTAATTTTTTTTTGTTTCTTATAGTTCTGACGAAATAATGTAATTATTTACGAGTAGCTAGAATATCAACACATGACATCACAACCTCGTATTCTGTTTTTTCGCAAGCCACCCACTTATCTAATTCGTCGTACGGAGGTTATTATTACTCTTCTATGTCAATTTAAATATCGTTGGAAATATTATGGTGTCCTTTGTTTTTTTCACTACTACGTCTGAGTCTGATATCTTCTTTATACTTGCTATTCCCGCAATTTCACTGTCATAAGCTTACCTTAGAAAAACACTATAGAAAAACCAAATAAAATTTTGGCGCACAGACTCAAACTCAAAACTAAAACTCAAAATATCTTTATTTCACATAAGCCTAACGTACATACTCTTGTAAAATGTCAATAATAATTTGTCACATAATTATATATTGATAACTACAAGTTGACTTAAAGCTAAGTTAACGGGGGGGTTGAACGCGCTCTGCACTGAGAAGAAGCCCAGAACAAACTCAGCCGGGTTTTGTTCTTCTTTTATCAACGTTTCACCATTGTGAAAACTAATTGAATTAGGGCTGATTTTTCAATCGCCGTATAAATTGTCTGAGAAATAAATTTGAAACATATGCCATACAAAATCTGTCAAGACGTCATATTTATTCCTTAGTTATTAACGTTTATCTGGCGATTGAAAAATAGGCCCTTCGTAGGTATAATTAGAGCAGTTCATTCACTCCCAAAGGATTTAGTTGACTTAAGTTTGTTCCTTTGTCACCAGATGTGCCTCACCGAATGGATAAGGTTACGAGACTACAAGGGCGGCCGCTCAAGGCTGATCCTCCGCTACGAGGTACCAGCGTGGGCGTGGGAGGTCTACCGAGTGGTCGGAGTGTTCCTCTTCGGCTGCGCCTGCCAGCAACTCACTACGGACGTCGCCAAGTACACTATAGGAAGACTGAGGCCGCATTTCTTTAATGTAAGTCGCTTTACATTATTTGTGAAACCTTTGTTTCTTCTAGGTACATAATATATTATAGTGATTATTATGATGTTAACGTGCCTTTCTGGATTAAGGTGCAGCTGAAACCTTTTTAAGAAACATGTCGGAAGAAGAATCTTCCGACAGAAGAAATTGCATTAATCTTACTTTACTGATCTGAAGTTAAGTTTTATATCACAAAATCTTTGATAATAATAAATCATAGTTATATTTTAATAATTCTTTGTTTACGTTAAGTAATAGGAGAGAGAGTTTTCTTTTGTAACGTTTGAGAACCCAATAGTTCCTGCATTCGTCGTTTCTTTCGTATGATAAATTTTCTACTTTTCCATTCAAGCACTTTTAATTAGATAAAGTTGTTAATATTTGTTAAGTAAATTGTTGGTTATCATGTAATAAAATTTGCACTAAAATACTATCAAATTAAACTGAAATTACATTATCAATGTTAATAACAACTCGCGTGAAGATATCATATACCTACTCGTAAAAAAAAGTAATGTTTACAATAGTTAACGTCATGTTTAATCCACGTTTAATCAAGTTAAAAATTAAACAACCGTTATCTTAGTAATTACAGAATTCCATAAAATAGTAAATATAATAAATAAATATTTGTTATTAGGATAGGTATTTGTGCTAAAGAAAATAAACGTAGGAAATGTGCTCGGAAGGTTTTCCAAATTTCATTGCTTTGTCTTAGATAATAAATCTTGCCTCGTGGCCTACTTGTGAGTTGTCACGTATTTCAAGCAGGCACGAACTATAAAACTTCACGTGTACTAACTTGCCTTGCCGACTAAGTAACGACTAGTAATACGCCATTTCCTTTCTCAAGACATTTTCGGCAACATACCTATTCCAAAAGCTAACAGTAAGCTTTAAGCTTCGTCTACACCAGTCTTTCCCAAAGTGGGCGATAACGCCCCCTTGTGGGCGCTGCAGGTCTCAAGGGGGGCGGTAAGAGACCCAGAAAGAAAATGGGGGCGTTGTGTCGAGGCGGGGGGGTGATTTGTAATTTTATTTAGCTAGTAGGCCTCTTAAACAACCTCTTAACTGCAAGAGCTCTCGACTCTCAACAACAACTTGTGAACATCAACTAATATGAATTAAAAGATTGCTCAAACTCGATTCTATATTTCTCTCCGCGTAGTTCATATATCTGTCATATTTTATTGAATATAGAAAAAATTAATCATCATGTCAATCGGTCGCTCCGTTTCGTAATGAAAGTAGACACAAATAAAAAGGCAACAGACACACTTTCGCATTTTAATAGTTATTAGTACTCGTGGATATCTATCATGTTTTAACAAGTTTTTGTTAAATAACCCGAATTGTGCATTCCTGTAGCAGTCGGATGATTCATTGAATACTTGTTCGGACTTGTTGAGTACGATTGAGCGTCGAATGAGATTAACGAGTTTATGTATGTTTGTTTTATTCCTGTCGGTGCGTGCTGCTTAAGCATTTCTATATAAACAATGTAATATTTATTTTATTTTCATTTGTGGTCTCGCGCGTAATAGATGAGCACTACTTACACCTCCTCTACACTACTCGCGAAGTTGAACGTATTTCTCATTGCAAAACAATGTCGGAAGTAAAAAAGAAGAGACGGCAATACTGTGCGGAATATATTAAATTCGGATTTATTGAAAATCCCACAAACCCATCGTCGCCTTTGTGTCTTCTATGTCTAAAAACATTTTCGAATGAAGCAATGAAGCCTTCAAGGCTGCAAGATCATATGAATAAAATGCATCCAGATAAGAAAGACAAGAATGTAGCATATTTTCAAGACCTAGAGAAGAAGCATAATACACAGCCAAGTGTAGCAAAACTATTTTCGGCGGCTGCTAAGCAAGATGACGACGGACTTCGAGCTTCGTACAATATCTCTTTGTTAATTGCTCAAAAAGGCAAACCACATAACATCGGAGAAGAGTTAATATTGCCAGCAATAAATGAAGTAATAACTACTGTGCTTCATAAACCGGCCGCAGATATTATCCGAAAAATTCCTTTGAGTAATAATTCTGTGCAAAGACGAATTGATGAAATGGCTGAAAACATTGAAGAATCATTGTGCGATCACCTGAGGACAAGTCAATTCTCAATTCAGCTCGATGAGTCCACTTTACCAACTAATGAAGCATTGTTGTTGTCTTACGTGAGGTTTATTAAAGATGAGAAAATATGTGAAGAACTATTATTTGCTAGAAATTTAGAGACCGATACAAAAGGTGAAACCATATTCAATACATTGGAAAAGTTTTGCGATGAGAAAGAGATTCCTTTGAAAAATATTATTTCAGTTGCTACGGATGGCGCTCCGGCTATGACAGGGTGCCATAAAGGCTTCATAGCGTACTTAAAAAATAAAATTCCAGATGTCCTTGGTGTACATTGCGTTATTCATAGACAACATTTAGTTGCTAGAAACTTAAGTGAAAAACTATTTCAATCACTGCAATATGTCATCAAAGCAGTCAATAAAATCCGCAACAGCTCTTTGAATGATAGATTATTTCATCAGCTTTGTGTTACTAATGACGAGGATTTCAACCGTTTGTTGTATCATACTGAAGTTCGTTGGCTATCAAGAGGCAATTGTCTGACTCGATTTTACAACCTGTTTGACTCTGTTATAGAGTTCTTGGAAACTAAAGATACAGAATTGCACGACAAGCTCATAACATCAAAAAATGATATAGCTTACATGACAGACCTGTATAAATTATTCAACGACATGAATCTCCAAATGCAAGGCGATAAACTAAATTTAATTAAAACAAAAAACGTCGTTGCTGCTTTCGCAGCCAAACTGCTTCTACACAAAAAGAATCTGGGCAGACGTGAGTTTCACAATTTTCCAAATTTATCAGTATCATGCAGTAACGACGAATTGTTTGCCTACTGCCAACATTTGGAAAACCTCCACATTGACTTCACCGAACGATACCAGGACATTTTGAACTTGGAAATACCAGACTGGGTGTTGGATCCGTTTTCAAATGTCAACACAGCAATGTCACCTCAGCTGGAAGAAGAACTTATAGAATTGACAACAAACGAGGAAATAAAAATCAAGTTCAAAAATGGTTACCAAGAATTTTGGCTACAAAAACCGATCCCGCAATTGTACCCTGGATTGTGGTCAATCGTTCAACGATTCTTGATAGCATTCCCATCGTCATATTTGTGTGAACGTGGATTTAGTGCTGTGACAACATTGCTTACTAAAAAGCGAAATCGTTTGCTTGTTACCGAACGTGGCGACTTGCGACTGTTCTTGAGTAAATTGGAACCTGATATCAACAAACTTATTAAACAGCATCAGATTCATCCTTCACATTAGTTTTTATATAAGGATTGATTATTTTAGTTATATTTTTAATAAAAGATACTCTGTTTTAATACTATAAAGTTGCGTTTCAATAATCATTCTTATTGGCAGGTGGAGCCCGTAAGAGTTAACTTGAGACCTTAAGCGCCGTTGTATGTTACCTACTGCGCTCAGGTTTCAAGTTGCGGGTTATAGTAAAAGTTTCGTTTAGAATTCTCCGTTAATATACATATATAGGTCACAATAATTAATTAATTCAATTTGAAGTTATAGTGGTTTTTAAATAGGTGAAAAAATGGGGGCGCTAAAAAAATATTTATTCTCAAAGTGGGCAGTAGACAAAATAAGTTTGGGAACCACTGGTCTACACTTAGGGCTTATTAGGGTAATGATGACGATAGTAATTGAGTATCTAGAGATAGCGGCATATCCAGGATATTTTTCTGGGACAAATGAGGGGTAAAAGTAAGAACTTTTACAAAGATCTAAGAAGTAAGTCTAAATTTATCAAAGAGAGGAGGTGCAAAGGAACTCTTCCCCCTAAATAAATAATTTGTCTATGATGGAGTCTTCAATAGATTACTGTTTGTTATGGACCTCTTAATATATCAATTAATGATCATACAAGTTGCAACACAACGTAAGCAGCATTCTTAAAAGTTTTCCAAATGTTCCTTACTCACATATCTGGATCACTTCAAGTGGTTCCAATTGGATGATTGCCCGGGTCAATAGAATTATGAAAACTTCACAATAGATGCCGTGAAGCGGTAGGTACTTGTCTGTGACTTGCATACATAATGACAAATGAAACAGCACTGTTCAGTGTTAGGTTAGCTTTTGGGTCATTTGGTCAAAAATTCATAATTCCCGAGTTATGATAAATTGATTTCACGCGGGTGGGACCGCCGGCGTCCGCTAGTCATTTCATAACTACGAGTAAATGCATCACCTTTTTGACACAATTTGCCAGAGGCTCACTTGCGAGAGTCACGGTATAGAACAAAGTAGTCTTAACAAAATAGCTGTAGAATTTTATCCTTTTACCATCATAGAGGGGTATTTTGACTCTCCATGAAACAACATTGTTTTAATTTTACAGAAGTTTACAAACCACCAGCTTACACGTGTTCAAGTTTCGTGAACAGTAGCTATTGTAATAATAATAAAAAATATCCGCTTGCTATATTATAGGTAGTATTATAATCTTCAAATAACACCATGGTAAAATGAACTATGAAATTTCATTACCATGGTGTTAGTTGGTGTATCGGCGGACGGCTTATTTGTAAAGGCCGCGGTTATAAAGCTTTATCGGCAGTAAAAATGTTTTATTTATAAAACGTGGGCTGCCGTGGCGCTATTAAAAGGTACTATGCTGGATAATTGAATTATCACGAGTCCACGGGGTAATCGAAATGTATCCCTCGACATCGTTTGTGCTATTTTCTGGTTCTCAGTAATTTCATCTTTCGGGTCCTGATTTTGTGGTTTAATTACTCTAAACTTTTCTTTTAACGAGCTTAAAAGTTTATTTAAGCGATTTTTAATGACCTGCAGGTTAAGAACTATGAAAACAAACGTTCAAATTTTAATGTTTGAGGCAGAAACACAATCGGAAAAATAAATCTCGGCTGTCAGTTTTGTCAAAAACTTGCACGAAAATCTCCATTTCTTTTTCATTTTTATCGGAAAATACAATGGTTTTTCTTGTTTATTTTTTATTTGTGTCGGTAATAATAATTTCCAAAAACTATAAAAAAATTAAAATTTCGTTTTACTGTGAAATTCTTCCGAAATGTTGACTGTCGCACCCATCAAAGTATTATATTCGAGTATGGAGGACAATTTTAAAATCCGTCTGATGCCTTAATCGCATTTTATTAATAGTTAATTGTTATTTGGTTTTTATAATTGCTCTAAAAAGGTTAAGTTCTAAATTATGAATTCTGATATCCAAAGGTATCGAAAGTTTTTGCGAGTCTATAGGTTAGGCTATAAGCGGTCATGGTTCTCAAGCGATTTTTAATTCTTAAATAGTCACTGTACTAGGAAATTGTGTGGTGACAGACTAATTTGAAATACTTATGGTCATTGACTAAACGAAGAGCGTTTGAGGAGGATTGAAAGAACTCATCAAGAATCAGTTGAAAACCGGAGTAATAAGAAGTTAAAGTGCTGTATTATAATCCTTAAGTCTAGAGCGTTCTATTCTATATGTAAATTAATAGAAAGCATTAAGTAACGAAAGGAAGTCGGCAGTCAAAAGAGGTTTACAATGAAAGCTGACAAGCGAATCAGCTTAAAGTATTATCACACTGAAATTGTGGTATTATCGATACCTTACCGGCTTCTACGCTTCGAGTAACGAACGACTGACATTTGAATGCCGATTGTACGTATTTAAATACAAACTGAACAGAAGTGAATGATGAATGATGAACAGGAAAATGAGTGAAGGAAGAATTAAAATGTTAAGACTCATTTAGTGGTCCTTTGACGTTATTACTTTGATTTTTGACGGTGCTTTTACTTGCTAATACGAAATTATTAAAAAAAAGAAAATAAAACAAATTTTCTCAAATATGCACCATGACTTCTACTAACTTTAATTGCGGCTAATCTATCTTTATAATTTTATGCCGGTTGCCAAAATTCTATCTATCTTCTATTTGCCATTCTAGAGATATCAATGTGACATGAGATACATACAAGTTATATGTCAAATTTTTATCTCTAGTAAGGCAAACCATGGATAGGTTAGGTTAGGTAGGTTAGGTTAGGAATATTGGGAACCGCCTTAAATTAATTATAATTTTATTGTTGAAGCAACTTTTAAAAAGGTATTAACATCATAAACAAATTCAAAAACCAATGATAATAACACAACCATGCGATTTTTAATAATGCCGTTACTGATGAGGCAAACGTACCTAATGTTATAATTTTAATTAAATCACTTTTATTTCCATTCACGCGCAACGTTCACTCTCGCTCGTATCTCTTATGGCACTAATAAAAAATGATTACGCCCATAAACATAAACTCGATGTAAGTATCATGACACGAACGACAGCAGCAGGGAACACGCGAAGATTATAACAGGTGTATACAAATATTTTACTCACGAATTTCTAAACACAAATTGCTGTGGTTTCATGACTCCGAGTCACCCAAAGAAGATCATGACGATACTAAAAACTGCCACTAATCAGCAATCAGCTTTTTCGCGATGTCCTTATAATCATCTTTGATCCAGCATTTCCTACAATGGAAGCGCAGAAGCGTTTTCCTAAATGCCTTTTAAACAATGCCATCTTCACTTGTGCCCGTAGAGTATTTTTGTTGTAGCATGGTCATTGTCCACTCGGATTGTATCTTCCAGATATCGAATTTGGTTATACTGGTGGAAGCTTGGCAATTTAGTTTATTTTACACTATTGAATGCGACTGCTACGTTTTATGTATCTTTGTTTTCAATCTGCAGACATTGTCCTTTTGGAATTCCTTGTTTTCATTCCATAAATCTGAACAAAAGAACAAATTGCCATTTAATTATATCAGCTGATCTTAAACTCGTGTTGATAGCTGTTCGACAGACTAATGCCGCCTTCTCTTGAATATTTATAGCCTATTAACTGTTGATAGATTGTGATTGCTTTGCATAAAATATTCACAAATTGAATACCGGTACCGACTACCGGCGAATGTGTACAGGTTTTATTCTGCGCTTTTAGGTTTTAATCTCATTAACTGTGATAGTACCTATTGTTTTGGGAGTTCCTTATACAGATAGCTCAATAACCTAAAGCTATTATAGAGGATATTAGCCTCCGACACAATAAGTTTACAGTCTCCGTTCTTTTTTCTAGACTTCCCTTTGTGGTCACATCTTTCGAATCAATTCGTTTATCTCCAGCATTGCGTAACACACTTTCCGTGTCTGTTTTATTAACATCTGAAACCCCCACTGTATTTATACCCCCACTTCACAGAACTAAGCCTTGTGATATAGAGTTGTGTTTACAATCGTATTTCTGCTTCATTTTAATTAATGAAGTCTGAAACCACTTGTTTGCTTTATATTCGTCGGGAGTGCATAAATCTACTGAATGTCCATTTGTTTAATCACCCTGGTCTATATTTGTTCGAGATGGCGTGATGGCTTTGAAGAGACGTTTTCCCTTCTGGGTGGCGCGTTATATCCGTAATTGGTGTGATATTTTGAACATTTTTACGATGCATTAAAAACAAACAGTGGATCGAATTTCCTTGATAACTTTTCCATAATATAAAAACCTTTTATTATTTTCTCACCTTATCCGTTACTTAGCGAGCATGATCTTTCTCTTACTATTTTTCCTGCTACCAAGTTCTCAGTAATCTTTTAATCGAGGTCTTCTTTCTTTGAAATAAATTTTCATATTATTTCATCATAATGTTTTATTGCATTTATGAACTAAGATTTATTTTAGCCGCTGGCACTAGGCCTCCAAATTATCTTTTCCTATCTTTATTTCTATAGATACCCACTTGCAATTCAAGCTTAATAAAGTAGAGTATGTTAAATGTAGAGTTATTTTAAATGACTGAGGGCTGACTTCAACGGACAAGGTCACGGTTATTTGCAAACCGAGTAGTTTCTTTTTCTTCTCGTTTCTCGTTCAAGTTTGATTCCTCACAGCGTTCGTTACACGTCTCACCCCAAGCCCTAAATTAAATTTGTATTAAGTGGATGCATCTGTTATAAATGTCCGGCGACACGCTCCGCCGCCATCGCGGCTTCAATTTGACATATTGTACGTTTAATGGGGACTATATATGTATAGCGAGGTTTTCTCGGACTATTTATTTTACAATTTCCGATCAATAAAAGACTAATACGTTGTAACTTCTTACTTTACTTCTTGCAATATAAACTCGCCGGCATATTTAGCGGAACATAAAAAAAAGGTCCATAATTAAAAAAATATGGTTTTATTTTAAAATCTACTTACTACACTTCTTTTGTTATTTAAAGTTTCATTTGTTTTTACTTAAAATGAGATCACATTAAGAACAGATTTTGCGAGTAAAGGGTATTTGTGAAAAATGGTACATTTTTGAACTTTTCATGTAACCTGGAAAAGTGAAATTTAATATTAAAATTACAATTAATTGAATTAGAAAAATGGTGATTAATATCGCGTATTTCCTCCACGTGCTCTTATTAAAGTTTCTACCCGTCTAGGCATACTGAGAAAGATGTTATCGATGGTCTCCTGGGATAGTCTCCGCCATTCCTCAACTACGGCGATTCGCAGTTCTCCCACGTTGGCAGGAGCTGGAATTCTGGACTTAACTTTTCTTTTCAGCAAGTCCCAAACGTGCTCTATTGGGTTCATATCCGGTGATCTCGCCGGCCACTCCATAACAGTGATATTCATATCATTAAGATAAGCTTGAGTTACCCGAGCGGTATGCGGCAAAGCATTATCCTGCATAAAAACAAAATCGTCACCGATATATGGGGCAAACGGTACGACATTTTCTTCTAAAACTTCTCTGATATAGCGGTCTGCAGTCAGACTCCCTCTGTCAATCACTACCAAGTCTGTGCGAGCTCCCAAACAAATGCCCGCCCAAACCATTATTGATCCACCACCGTATGCAACTGTAGTTTAAAAATTTGTCTGAATGTATCGTTCTCCTTTGCGTCTGTATATTCTTTGCCTGCCGTCAATTTGATTTAAGAGAATTCTGCACTCATCACTAAACAATACCTTACTCCATTGGTCCGCGTTCCAAAGTCGATGTTCCTGAGCAAAAGTGAACCTGTTTCTACGATGATTTACCTCGAGCCTTGGAGCCTTGGCGGGCACAAATGAACCCAAACCAGCTTCTTCGAGCCTTCTTCGTACCGTACGCTCACTTACGGTTACACCCCGCACTGCTTCTAACTCATGTCGGGCTTGGACAGCCGTCAAACGGGGGTTCCTACGTACACGAAGCCGAATGAAACGATCATCCCTACTCGAAGTGCGTCTTTTTCTGCCTTGTCCTGCTCTTCTCACATAAGTACCAGTCTCCCTGAACCGTTGGATACTGCGATGGATCGTTGAAACTGGTCGACGAAGATCTCTGGATATCACTCTGTAGGTTTGACCATTTCTTCGCATTTCGAGTGCCCTGGCAATCTCCGTTGGGGCTAAGTCAGGCATAATTCAGTCATCAACTCCAGAAAGATACGCGATTAAAAAAAACTAACAAAAAACAGTATTTCAATGAAATTTTAAATCAAACTCAGAAGGAAGAAATACTCGAAGTTCGCTCCAGATAAGGTGTATTTGAATAAAATTAAAATAATTGCATAAAATGTGATGTTCAGTTGTTTTCTTAATTTGAAAATATTTCTTTTTAAATTAAATAACGTATAAACCAGCCAGCAACTTTATATGATACTGATATCAAACCTTTTTTTTATGTTCCGCTAAATATGCCGGCGAGTTTAGTTGTTGCTTTACTAACAAAGTTATGTTGAGTTGAGAGTTGTGACTGATTTTTTAATCAAGTATGAAGCAGTTACTTCTTCTGTCATTTGGTTCAGTCCATTTTGAATCAATTATTGATAATACCCTATTATATTGATAAACCCTATTATTGATAATTCGTTTCTAAAGTTTATTTGAAACACGCTTTTCGTCCCTGTCTCTATATTCCGTCTTTTATCATAAAAAAAAATGGTCGCTCTATTCGACGGTAAACGTATCAAGACGAGTCGTTGCGTTATTCAAAATAACTGTACATAACTTCATTTGGTGTTTACAGTTTATGGTTCATAAAGCTGTTGTATAACTTGTTTGCTATTAAATATAACTATGATACCTGTCTCTAATTATACGATTGATTTAATATTGTTATTAAATTAAGTTTCACTGGTTCCGATAGGTTTTTTTAAACATTTTTATGTTTTGTTGACGTGGGTGTTATTTGATTAACGTCAATTAGATCCGGGTGTTAATTGGCCTTTTATTCTCTTGGGTTATAATCCAACTAACCAACAACTAAAGAATTGAAAAAAAAAGTAGAGAGATGAAACGGTTTCAAATCTCTATCGCTAGACGAGTCATCGACCTACGAGTGTAGTACAACTTATAGTTACGACTCGCGTAATCAAAGAAGGCACAGTCAATCAATTTTATCAATTTGAATGATGATCACTCGTACATCTGATTAAAGTTCATTACCTGATTGATGAATGATGATAAAATGATTTGAAAGCTTTTAACGACCATCAGAAGTGTAGCCAATTCGTCTTGTTTATTTTTTATCGCTCGTATTTCTTTCGTTGCTTTTTCATAGTCTTCATCTACAATTGATTTGTTTACACCAACTTAATTCTTATTTCGGTTCTGTAATGATATTTTTTCTCTAGTTTTTATTGAAACTACTTAGCGCTAAATCTAACCTTCACCTACCATTGATTCGTCTCGGCCTCTTTCGCTTTCTGTCTAGCCCTTAAACGATTTCCTACTCGATATCTATATATTATTATAGATCTTTATATACTGCTACAGTTTTTTTAATTATTACAGATGTTTAAATTATTGTTAAACTAATAAGTTTTTTAGTAACTCCAAAGCTGTTAGTTTTGTTTATTGAAAGAGGTATAAAACTATAATCTTGTTATCGATTGCTACGCGATCGATCTTTATCGAATGCAAATCGTTTTATCGGTATATCTTTGTCGGTAGGGTGGTGACCAGTCGAGCCTATCAAATCAAACGACGCGATGCAAACATTATTTTGCTTTTCGGCTTGTCATACTATTAATTAGACATTTAACTTTTTCTTATCTGCTGCGTACAATACCTATATACCAATGTTTGTCTTGTAAAATTCATATACCAGAAACATTAAACATTAACCGTTTATGGTAATTTGCATGTAAAAAATAGAATTACAAAAAAAGTTATAAGAATCTTAATATTTCTGATAAGACTTTTATGTCATAATTTAATACAGCTGTCAGAGACAGTGTGCCAAGTTGTTTTCATTTTCTTTGTTTAATTTTATTTGTATTTCTTTGTTTAATTTTATTTTTTGCGGACGTTGTTATTTTTACCGGTGTTCCTAAAAAAGTCATAAAAAATTGAGTCAACTACGCAATTCTGGAGAGGCAAGCGATTTTTTTATTTTTTACATATACATTTTATTTATAAGCAAACCTCTACCGTTATGATCGATGTTATAAACATTTGAATGGGTAAATCACGTACTGCTAAGTCCCTGCAGTTATTATAAATGGAAACTCATAAACCTACTTCAGCGTTTAGCTGCGTTCACCTTTTATAACCCGTTAAAACCAATAAGTGGGTATTTCTAACATAAATTCACCTCCAAAACAAATAAATCTCAAATATGCCTACGTTAAAGGTAATAAATGTTCTACAAATACCGATTTATCTTCTGTTGTAATTTTATATGTTATCTCAACATACCTATGTAATATTATAATAATATCTATGCGCTTTTAAGTTTACGGGTATACTTGCATATTTATTTATGTAGTTGAAACTTGAATACTTTGCTGAAGATTTCCCAATTGACCGTACATATTTTATGCGTTATGCTATCTCTATAAAATTAGTACAGTTGCTGAGAATTTTTCAAGTAGGTAGCTAAGTATCTAGCTCAATTTTTTCTGGAGTTTAATACTTACTTGTAGTGAATTTTTATGATTGCTTTATTAGCTCCCTTTTCTATTTGAGGTTCGAAACCATAAAAAGTTACGAAGATGATATAACAAATCATCATCCAGCGTGCTAATTTAGGTAAATGAAAATTCTTAAATGAGGAGAAAACTTTAAAAATATTAACACGTTTACAATGTACCTACTGAATTGTGGAATTCATGGAAGTCAAAAATATATATTATGTTATGTTTATAAATTATTTATTAGAAACCCATTTTTGTAAGTAAAAATTACAGGGGTTTTTTTATTCAACTGAGGAACCTCATAAACATAACTATTCGTCGCCTTTTGTTACCGGTTTACGCGCGGATAAATAGTGATAATGCAATTTCTATTTACGGAGGGTTAGTACAATAATATTCACAACAAAATGGGGACTTCTCTATTGTCACTTACCAACATAATATTTGATTTTATGCGTTCTAAGTGTTGAATCGTGACTAGAGTGAAATCGATATGATTATGAACATGCAATAAAGAACACTTGATAGCACAGTGGTTAAGACTTTGGCATCCTATCAATGAGGTGTGGAGTTCGAATCACAAGAATACTCGTATACAGCTCTGAATTTTTGGATTGATGTTGTGATGCATTTGTGGTGTTGATCATGCGTTCTTCAATGATAATGGAAAACGCAAATAAAGATGTGTTTTCTCTAGTGTCGAGCTTGAGGGCGTATTTTTGGATAGAACTACCTAGTCCTAAACTATCTTAATAGTAGGGGAGCCCACGATGCTAAATCGGTAATTGCTCGAGCGTCATGAGGACCTATTTATTGCATTGTAAATATTAGATGGTAAAATAAAAAATGGGTTATATGAATCCTGTATCAGCCCACTATTCGCTAATCAAATAGCTAACTATTTCAGTGGTGGGGGAAGCTGATACAGGTTTTCAAGAAATAAAAAATAAATCTGTCCATGAAAGTATACTCGAGCGCATCAGATTTTTATGCAGACGTTTCTTCTTAATATGCTTGTCGTCCTGAACCATAATCGGAGAATTATTATGGCAAGGAATTTCCTTAACCTGGGTTAAAAAAAAATTTTAAACCGGCATTTTAATAAAATTAAAAACCGGCAGATTAAGAAAACTCCTCGACATAATTGTCAGATTATGAGGCCAGGACGACAAGCACATCAAGATGAAGCGTCTGTATAAAAATCTGACGCGCTCGAGAAAAAAATTTTAAAGTCACGTTTTTTTTATCCCCCTCCACTGAAATAGCACACAACATACAACCTCATTTATTTTAGCATCTAAAATTTACAATGCAATATGTCCCATGGCGCTCAAGTAACTAACAAAATCCCCTCTTGGGCTCCCCTACTATAAAGGTAGGTTCACCATACTACATAGCAGTAAACTCGCATGGCATTTTACCAAGTACTAAAAACCCAGACCTAAAAAGACAAGCATCGTTGGCATCGCCATCAGAATGTCAAGTCCAAGTGGCGGGCTCACCTTTGCATGGTCTTTTTGCTAAAAGGACACCGTCTGGCCATTACGCGTTACGCATCGTCACTCACTCCAACTCCACTCTAACAATAGACGTATACACAGGACCCGGTTGGCCAATGTTGCCACATTACTGGTGTCAAAAATATTTGTTTTGACACCAACAGCGTCAGTTGTAAGCCGATCGCAGTATTGTCTAATGACCAAGGTGCACGCCACAGATTGGACAGACTTGTTATTAGACCGCACGCGAGTTTCCACAGGGGCGATTTCCGTCATGTTGAGGCGTATTTTCACATTTTTTGACAAATAGCGCTCCTTTTTTCTTGCATATGAAGAAGGGTGACGTAAAATGTTCCGATGGGCCCATCCTCAGGTTCACATCGGTGACTCTAAATGTTTATTTGTACCAATTATTTAGCTTCGTATCTGAATTTTTTGTGAAGCTTCATGTGAAGTGTGAACGCACTCTATAAATTCAATTGCTTACACCCGGTTTCTTCAACTGACCTTTACTGAAAAATAATAGTTAAATATGACGGTCTGATCCTTTCGTGATAAGGGTCTTTTCTTTCCACCCAGAAATATTTGACGGTAGGCGTTATTCTCGGTGTTTTATTCACTGACGTTGATTTTATCATGACCAGTATATCTTATACCTTTAAACGAGCAATTCTTGTATATACCTATATATATTTCTATATAATCTGGATCTCGGAAACGGCTCCAACGATTTTCATGAAATTTAGTATACAGGGAGTTTTGGAGGCGATAAATCGATCTAGCTAGGATTCATTTTTAGAAAATGTCGAATTAACAAAAAAAAAATATGACTATTGCTGCCATCTATTGGCCACCGAGCGAAGCTTGGTCACCCAGATATTAGTAATGTACACATAAAATTACCAAATCGAACATTATAATCAAGTCCTGTTTTCTGATTGGCTGAATTTCGTATTTTCAGCTAATTTGCAATATTTTTATACAACTGCGTTGGATATTTATCGGTAAGAAATAGTACTAACCAGACCCTCAAAATAATGATTCCGATATAATCTGACCATAACATGAAACACACTGTAGTCATATTTGTCACGTTTAGTATCTTTTTTTGCAAAATCGAGACTTGTACCTATCTTCTTGAGTACTTTCCATCGATGTGTTTTATTTTTGGTATGTCGTCGTTGCAAGCGTGAGTTTGCATGACTACTCTACCTACTGTTTAAAATTGTGCGTTGTCACTATAATCATACAAATTGTCCTAATACACACCGTATACCTACTTTTGTATCTTTCCAGTTTTAATATGTTTCACATAGATTTTCATAATTTGGGAAACCATTAGCTTTGTGTTATTCTACATAAGGACGTACAATGTTATGATAAAAATATATAAAATGCATTCAGATACCTCAGTTCCCAATTTGTCAGTCATTCTTACAATGAGACAAATATGACTTAGTATAAAGTTCTCTAGAAATGTATTCACTTCAAGTATAACCCTTGTGATTATTTGTCTTGGACTAAAAATAGCGTCTTTATAAGATGAGATACAGGAATCAAGATGCTGTCAGACCGCTCTGGAGCCCTCGTTTGTCAAACGTAACGACTCCACTCAAAATAAAACGATATTCGAGCGAAACTGCATTGAAAATACACATAACATTTGCACTACATTTATTCCAAGTGGCTCTTTTATCTGTGTTTTCAGAATTTTAAATTACACGTGCGTCATACTTATATTTTCATTTATTCTTATTAGGGTTCAGTACCCATATACCTAGAGTAAAAAACGGGAACCTATTACACCGTTCGTCTGTACGCCCATCCGTCAGTCACCTGGCTGTATCTCTTGAACCGTGATAGTTACACAATTGACATTTTCACAAGAACGCGTGCAACCTAGTCGGCGCGCGACAGCCGTCTGAAATCGGTCCGTCGTGACGGCTACATGTAGCTTCCTTGATCACTGTGTGTGAGTGAACTTGGCCTGCTTTTGCCCCTAACTTCCATTGAACGAATTGCCCTTAAACTTGGCAAATTGTAATAACCCCTCCTGTTTACAGAGACTTAGAGATTCTTCACAATAATAATTATATTATATTATGTTCTCTCTTATTCTTGAACTCGGCTTGAAATTGCCAATTAATTATTTTTATTTCCACCTCAAAAGGAATATTTTATGATTTTCTATATTAATCTTTATTTTCGTCATCATAAGAATCTTTTCATTTTATTATATTTTTGTTTTGATTTGTAATATTCGACAAATTAGGTCAGAGAAGGTTCAAAGGTTATCTTGTAAAGGTCTAGGGAATTCGATAAAGTTGATAATGGTATAAAGTTCTCCAAAGTAATTTGTATGATTTTTGTACAAACAAATTAATTGTGGTTGAATTTTTATTATCTTTTTCCTTGTTCTGTATTTTTGTCGTCTTTATAAAGCTAGGTGTAGACAAGGTGTAGATTGTATTTTCAAATCGAACATCTACAATGAAAAACTAATTACGTTTTCTAATTGTAATGAAAAAAGGATGAACGTGATGCTTTCTGTAGTTTTTGCGCCGTAGCATGGTACGGGTGACAGATGAGATGAAAATATCAATAGAGAAGGACCAGAGTGAGACAGACTGAATATGTATCTAATCTACCTACTACGCGAATGACAGCTGTCACCATTACACAGCGCAAATGCCATCAAAAATAATATCTGCAGACTTAATAAATCAAAGCATGAATAAAAAGAAATATGCGATATTGCCGTGCTAATTCATTACTAATTATTTATTTTCTGCAAATAATTAAATAAATGTTACATCAGGATTGTAACATTTTCAATAATTAATCGGACAGTGTTTTCGTGTCAATCGGACACGAAAACACTGTCCGATTCACTTCATATTTTATTTTTACACGACTGCCCAAAAAAGGAGTTTAATGTTAGTTAATATTACTTAATAGTACTAATACTTAAAAACTAGATTTGTAATTTTTAATTATTTACTAGTTAAGAATTGCTAATCTGTAGTGTACACAGACTACTTACAGAGCGTGGTGTAAGGATCAAAGCTGGCGTAGATTGGAGCGGATTTATTGCGGCGGCGCATTAGCGGTGCGACTCAAACGTCCAATTAGCGCTATCTAGCCAGCGACGATTGAAACGCTGCGTCGAGTGTCGCCTGTGAGGCACAAGCTTTAGGCGGTACTCGAAACTTTGATACTGGCTACGCTTGTAACTTCATTTTTTTTTAATTTTTTGATAGTAGTTCCTTGGTCCGTGGTCATACCTGTAGGTACTTCAGTCTTCATCATTTGCATGTTATTAATTTTCTCTAATTATAGAATTGCGGTTTCTAGAATAAAACAATCCTTACCTTAATATTTCCAGGTCCAAAAGCAGCCCTATAAATTATAAGTTATTTTCATGCTAAATCGATAACTATTTATAATCGGTATCTAGTTAAAGAGTTACAAAGATTCCAGCTGACAAATATCTACGTGTAAGTTTCAGTCATACTAATTTTGATAAACAAACTGTCCAAATAATAAAAACCAAACCAGAACTACGTTTAATTTACAGATTTATTTTTTCGATCTATAACGCTTTCGAAACTGAAATGTATCAGTACGAAAGTAATGAATAATTATAAAATATACTTTACGAGTTGAATGCAGAGCTAAAGTATGCAGCATGTATGGGGACCACTGCATTCAACTCCCGCGCGAAGATAGGTATCTTTAACAATCGTTTTTGACAAGACACGGGATCAATCTTACGCCACAAATGTCATTGCCGTAATATGTTTCTTGGGTTTCTAATCGTTACACAACTATTTATTAGTGATTCTAGAAATCGAATAGACAAGTCCCATAACCAGACGTTGTGATCATAATATAATACGTCAGTCGGGTTCGCGATCGCCTGTAACTTAAATAATAACCTAGTACAGTAACATAACTTTGTAATTGAATCGAAAAGTAAACGAATGGTGTAGAGGTTCTCATTTAAATAGCGCTACGGAAATTGGTATGCTGCTTCTGAAATAGAGGTGCGTGTATCTACCCGCTTTGAATATATTACTAGTGTCGACAGAGGTGACAAGTTCTAGGATTTGTAGCGAGACTTTGATACAAATCCTAGAAGTGGTCACCTCAGTCGACACTCGTGATACCCGCCTTCCACTGCAAAAAGGGTGAGCGGGAAATGGCCGAGCGAAACGGAGCCAAATAGAATTCCACTAAGGAATGGTTCACAGAAAACCGATTTTTCTCTACCATTGCCACTGGGTAGACATACTCTATTAGTATAGAAGCTATTGGAATGATGGCAAAAATGCAAAGCTCTACTAAAAATAATTTAGGTACGCGGTCTTTAAATCATTTTGTGTCGGTCTTCGCAAGTCGCGACTATAATATGAGCGGAGAGGTCTTTTTGCAGTAAATCAAGTTGATGCTCTTGCAGGAAACTTTTCTATGAGTAAATTTAATGTATGATGTGTGTGCGCCAGTGTCATAGAAAACTTAATCTTAGGCATTTGATATTTACTAAAAATGGTGATGATGATGTCGGCAGATTAAGTGACTCAAACGTCAAAGCTTCAGTTAAACCATTAAAGTCTTTATTCGTTAAAACTCAACAAAATGTAATTATATCAGTTTTATAGTCACAAGTGGTTGCAAGCCTATTCGTGTTTTTTTAAAAAGCCATTCCGAGTTACCATTTTATGGTCGATTTCATTCTTTACTTAAAACTGAAGTGACATTTACGATTGCTCCCAGCGCATTACCGAATAAAACTATTCTGTTTAATCGAGCTCTAGAACATTTGAATCGGAGCAATTTACAGGTAATAAAAAGGTATTTTTATACATTAACGGTTTTTTAAGGATTTGTGTTTCCGGCGCGAACAAAACGAATCCAAAAAAATATCTATCTTTAAAAATCTTCTTTTGCACTCAAGTATAAAAATCGTTGTCTTAAGAAACATTCTTTGTGCTGAATTGTACATGTATGCAATTGATACATGTACGCAATTTGTTTTATTTTCAATTCAGTGAAATTCGGAGTTTACGAGAATTTACAATTCTCATTTTCGCTGTCAATCTGTCAACATACAAAGTGGTCTTTCCTGTTTCTTTTTATTCACATTTTGTGTGTCGGTATTTATTGTTCTCTTTTAATACTAAAGACACAATAAAAAAAAACACATCGCGATTTATTTTATTTTTCATAATAATCATGGTTCTGCTTCATTTCAGGTAGGCATCCATTGTACTCCTTTGATGTTTTTACTTTTGTCGACATACTTTTTTCTTAACATTTTCCTTAAATGAAAATCATGTTATTTACTTAACGACGTGTCCTTTAGTGTTGACATTTCATGATTTTTCTTACCTCAAGATTTAATTGCAATTTGCAACTGCTCTGTTAATAGAGAGATTAAATTTGAAATACTATCAAAAAACAAAACCATTCTTATTTGTAACGCTCTACTTATGTTAATCTCTCTTAGCCTTTGTTTTATTGGTAGAAACTCTTAGGAATACTTTGGTGATCAAAAAACATGCATATTTTCGGAAAAATTCTTGTACTCACTATCTCCATTCCCCAACCATTAAATCTTTATCCTCACATGTAACATTTTACATACAGTCACACATTAATTACCTGGTGTTACTAGCTCTATTCAGCATCGTAAAACTCTTTATTGTCATTTGAGCCCGGGCTATTCCTTTTTATTGGTTCTGACAAGCTTCTTCCTGGATTATATTGTTGGATAGTTGTCTATAGATCATCCAATTTTCTAATTTCTAAAGTAATGAAAATTTTTTTGACTAACCTTACTCTATAATTTCTTAAAAAACCATCTGCTTTCGTTTCTGTTCGTACCTTCCCGTTGAACTACTGAGTTTTAACTCGTTGTTCATAAAAGAGATTATTTAGGGTTTTCCATTGAGGTATATTACATTATAATATTTTATGGAAGAGGATATTAAAATATTATGTATTATACTTATTTAATAGCGTGTACTCTTTGATCAGCTTTTATCTTTTACATCATTATTAATTCTACTATTACGCCTTTCTTTCATTCGTACATAATGTGACATATCTTATTGGGTTTCAGATGTTATAACTTCATTGTATTCAATTATAATTCTGTCCAATTGTTTCTCCATCTAAACCGAAACTCCATTTCACTTTCTTTTCTTTTAATTCTCGAGAGTAATCTTTCTATATCTCTTATATGCATGGAGTCTTTTATTTCCCTTGATAAAATCTCTAAATTTGTTATTTATAATGCCATATCCGAACAATTTCCTAATGTCAAACCTCGCTAAGTGTATCGTAAAGACGCACCTTATTGACATTAAAAGTCGGTACACTCTATTTTATTTTGACTTCTACGAGGCAACTTCCTAGAGTTTTATTGGTTGACATCTCTATTATGTCTATTAAAGTTAGACTTTTTTCTGCGGTTGTTTTTTTTGTATTTCGTAACTAAATGTTTTAATATTATATGTTAGTAATACTTGGTAAATCGTGATGCACAAATTCTAATTTATTACAGTAACTGATGAATGCTTGGTTTGGGTCATAAAATGACAGCCCTTCTATAATCTCTAATTCTGTCTGTCTGTGAATGATCACAGCACCAGTTGTGACATCTAAACTTATGTATGAACTTTTACATTCAGAATGTTATAAATATAGGCATTTATTATAATGTTTCTAAAATTTTTCCGAAACAAGTGAATTTCACTGATATTACCGAATACATAAAAGAAGTGTGATGGTTTTTTTATGATGAGTGATGAGACAAGCAAGACCTTCACCTGATGTTAGATACAGTGCGTCCCAAATTTTTTTCACTGCAATATATCTACAGTAAGGGAACGAAAAGGTTCGTCAATTTTCAAACAGATTCGTTTGCACTAGTCGATTGTTTTGGTATGTTGACATTATAGAATCTTGCAGTACTAATGCAAGCGAAAATCGACGATAAGGTGGCGAACCTTTTCATTCCGCGACTATACACACTGCACTGCGCTCATCATCCTGCTATATCAGTTCTTAGGTCTCATTTTGCCCAGTAATCACGTCGAGTAAAGTTAGGTTAGTCTAGGAACTGACTTCCTGTGCAAAATATAATTATTTATCATTATTATTTTATTAATTCTTGAATAGAAGAATCGTTCCTGATTATTTAATATTGGATTTCATCCATCATTCGCATATTAATTACTAGCTTTTGCCCGCGGCTTCGCCCGCGTGAATTTCGGGGTTTTACAAATCCCGTGGGAGTGCTGGATTTTCTGGGGAAAAAAACAGCATATGTGTTAACCTAACTTCAGAAACACGATTGGATAAAAATTTCTCGCCAAAAAGTTCTCCTAAAAATTGCTCCAAAATCTCCATTTTTCTAATTTCCATCGAAAACTACGATAGACATAATTGTAATTTTTGTTTAAATGTATCGGTAAAAAATAATTCCCAAAAACGCTCAGAACAACATTTAAATAACTGGCTTAGTTTTTGAAGTAATTAGGTAAAACCTTTTTCTGTTATATTCTTCCGCAACGCTGCATACTAACCTAACCTTACCCACCAACGTATTCATTAGAGTGAGAAAGACGAAAATAAAATCAACGTATCCGCTTAAGAGTGAAATAATTTCAGAACCTTTACCTTATAGGTATCCATTTTCGCATTTATAGCATAATTACTATCACATAATCTATTGCTCAACTAAAACACATATTTTTAATAGCGAAACAGTTCTAATATCAGAAACTATACAGGAACACCTTTTTAGCATTATTAACCTGTATCCCATTGCTTAACCAAAACACACATTATAAATAGCGAAACAATTGTACTTTCAGAACCTTTATGGGTAGGTACCCAATTCCACATTTATAGCATTACTAATTACTATACCATATCCCATAGCTCAACTAAAACATACATTGTCAGTAACGAAACAGATGTTAGTTCAGAACCTATATCATATAGGTACCCGTTTTCATAGTTATAATAATAATTATTAACCTGTATCTCATTGCTCAACTAAAACACAAAATGCTAATAGCGAAACAGTTGTCATGTCGGAACCTATAATACAGGTACCCATTTTCACATTTATAGCATTATGCATTATTTATAGCATTATTATCCCATATCCCCTTGTTCAACTAAAACACACTTGTTAAATGCGTACAGTGCTATGTTCAGAACCTACATAGTGGCCATTTTCACATTTATAGTGATAAAAGATTCAGATTTTGCCCGCGGCCCCGCCCGCGTCAAATTCGCTTTTTCATGAATCCTAAGGGAAACGTCATTTTCCCGTTATCGTTCCCTATTCCAACCTTTGAACATGCTTTCAAGCAAGTTCGCTTGAACAATCTATCTATAGATGTAGCTATAGATTGCTCTAGAAAATTTGGTATTTTGAGTATCCCACGGGAACTATGGGTTTTCCGGGATAAAAAGTAGCCTATGTTTTAATCCGGGTTATAAGCTACCTATGTTCCAAATTTCAGCTAAATCGGTTCAGTAGTTGAGCCGTGAAAGAGTAACAAACATACACACACACAAACTTTCGCCTTTATAATATTATTAGGATTAGGATTAGGATATTAGGATTTGAAAAGAAATTAATTGCTTCTCTTCATTGTTAGCAGTTCTTTATCGTCCTATTTTTTTTATGTTTTACTTGCGAATGAATAATAATGTGATATTCTTAACATTCATGAGTATTTAGTGGCATACTTATCACCTAAGCGCGAAGAAATTAACTGTAGATTTTGACTGTAAATAGCCCTTTACCTCTTTTCTTCATAATTTCTTTCTCTCTGTTTGTACCACGTCAATCGTTTCAGATTGTATCGAGTCACCATAATAACTATAACTTGTGAATACATTTAATAAACAGCCATGCATCGCACCAAGTGGGACGATGCATTAACAATGGTTCTCGTCTAAATTGAAGACTTCACTTTCCATTACGCGCAATTTATTCAAGTACCGCACTGCATGCGACGTTGACTATTCATGGGTTGTCGTGTGGATAATTATTATCAAGTACAATAAGTGCTACAGCCTTAATTTCTTCTTGCACGCAATCTGTACGATCATCGAGGTCCTTTGTTTAGCAATTATGGAATTAAATACTTTAATTCAAAATTATGTGGATGGGGTTCCCCGTTCCTCAGTCATAATTAGCTATGAATCCCTTTGATTTTAACTTTAAAGCATTTTAAAAGAGCAGATAAAACGTATATCTACAACAGTTTGTTTGAAACTACTTAGGTTTTGTTCGTAACTTCAGCCGTGTCTCGTAGGAACTCTTCATTTTCTTTTGAGATTAAAAAAGAAGCCTATGTTTAATAGCCCAGAATTGGGACGTGAATTAAATTATAATGATGACAAATACCTTAATCTATTCCACGTACAAACATAGTATGAAAATGTCAAAACAATACTGCAGCATTACTGCTATAAGAGATGGTGGTAGGGCCCCTGGTTTGCCAAAAACATCTTAGATTAATGAAAATCATTATTCTGAGAAAACTTATAATTTCTTTAGTCGCGATTTCGTTTTATTGTATTGTTCAATAAAGTCGGATGAACAATAAATATTCTTATGAATAATCAGGAAAATTCCCAAAGTCACTAAAGCGCATTGTTTTCGTTATTGTTCCCATTATTTTTTTCAACTTCAAATAAACAAGTGAAAAACATCTAAATGTGTACGAACCTTACAAGTTTTTCTTTGATACTTACCTATATCAAAGCTCTTGCCGAACAGTTGTTTATCTATACTAATATTATAAAGAGGTAGCGTAACGATGTTTGTGAGTTTGTGACGTTGTAAGGGGTAATCTCTGGATCTACTGAACCGATTTTCAAAATTCTTTCACCAATAGAAAGCTACATTATCGTGGAGTGTCATAGGCTATAATAATTTCCAAAATTAACTAAGCATCTTTACTAAAACTTGAATAATGTAATCGAAATTGCAAAAAAATATTCTTTCATCGCGTACGCTGCGGAAACTATTGAGGATAGAACAAAACAATGTTCTACAATATTAAAGAACGTATCAAAATCTGCAAAAAAGTCCGTGATAGCATATGCCTATCTCCTACGGGTAACTCGCAATAGCTGCTTTTACTTTAAAAATTGTGGATTAAAAATAAATAATTTTTGTGAAGCTTATTTAGCCCATATGGTATTAATTGATATCTTTGTAAATATGTTTTTTATAACGGAAATTTAATGTAGAATATTTGTGCTCTTTACTCTATACAGTTTAAACAAATATCTTCAAAGATATTAGCAAAACAAAAACGTGCGGTAAGCGGTTGCGCGCCGCCTCCGCTTCGGCCGTTGCTAGGGAATGGCGATAGGTTTTATAAGTATAGGTATTTATCTATCCTCATGCCTCGCGTCCAGCGCTGTGGGCTGTGGGTATAAGGCCCGGTTTCCACCACAGCGAAGCGGAGCGGAGCTGTATTTGAGTAACAAATCAGATTTCGTCATTTTGATATCTCCGAAACTGAGGGATGTCTAAATGATGAAATCTGGTTGGATATCCAAACAGCTCCGCTTCGCTCCGCTTTGGTGGAAACCGGACCTTACGCGGGACAGACGGGCCGGGACAAAAATATTTCTAACGCGGAACGGAGTCCGCGGGCACTGCTAGTAGCTAATAAATTTGACGACCAATTTTTTTTAACTATACGAGTATAGGCTAGGCTTGACTATGATCACACCTGATAGAAAGTGATGATAGTCTAAGGTGGAACGCGCTTGCCTAGGAGATGCCTATTGCCTATTCACTCTTGATTTAAAGGTGCCCGGCCCGGGTTGTAAGTGGCAGGAAAGACAGTGCCTGGGAGGGTATTCCAGGCCTTTAGTAGTGCGTATCAGGAACGAGGAATCAAACCGCTTCGTACGCGTGTTTGGTGTACGTGTTTGGTTAGGACTATGTATGAGTGGAAGCTTTTGGCTTAGCGGTAGCGATCATGCTGTGGCGACCAGCTCTTATTTTAATGGGCTCAATGTTAATAGCTGGCCGTCTGCGTTGGAGTTCGTGGGTTCGATTCCCCCTACTGGAAAATATTTGTGTGATGACCATGAAGTTTCTCAGTGTCTGGGTGTTTTTCAATTTATTGTATTTATGTATATATTAAATAATATTTTGTATAGTATTTAGCAGTTGCTATCGTTTGTGTTATGGGTATCGTAATGTCCAGAAAAATAATGTAATTTTCAATTTTGCTACATTTTTGTAGAAACTTTTGCATTTCTCATTAAAAAAATATCATTATACAAAAAATGGTACGACAAAATAAAATGGGTGATATAAATGACTGTGATGTATGTGAAAAAAATATACACGGACGCGTGTGACACCGCACGCCGAGTCATGGTAATGCAATATATTATCACCAATAACATCGAAACTAACGATTCCCAGCGCGTTAATACAATCAATTACACGGCAAACATTTATTGAATCGCCTCCCTTCGAACTCCCGTCTATTTCCCGTTTATTTCATTTTTGACAGCCGCCCCGGCCTAATGTTCCGTTTTAATTAAAACTTATGACACATCTCCAATGCCCCTTCGATTGCCACTCTTTAAAGCTCATTCATACGTCGCGCTTTGACGCTGCGGTAAAATGGCCTGGCATACTGGCAAACTGGACATCTATTTTATCATCGTACAAGTTTAGTCATAATTTTGATATTTTTGATTGTAAGTAATGTATAAGCGTGTATTCTTAATTTGCATTTTTTATTCACTGTTATGAAAGCATACTTAGCTCATGGCTTACAGAAGTAAGAAATGGATTTGAAACTTACAAAAAAGTCCCTATTTACAGAAAAAAATTAATTCATGTTTTATGCATTTCATGGCAATCATTGAATCATCTATAGTGTAATGTATATATGTAATTAAAATTTCTAAATATATCATCACTGCTTGTTTTCTGTTGTTGATAGGTAGGATAGTTGAGGAGTCATTTGGCAAGTTATCAAGCAAAAACTGCTATTGACAACCAATTTGCATTTTTGTAATCTATGTCATAATGAGCATGCAGTGCTATTTAACAGGACACCGCGGCACACCGCTTAGTGTGAAGGGGACTTAAACCCAGTGTATTGATGTGCACCCCTATTTTGACCTCCTTTGTCGACCAGTTAACCCTGAACCCTCGCACCTCTCGCACCTAAAAAGAACTCTTCTCTTTCGAAGTTCCTTACCTTTTCGGCCGTTTTTAATCCTAACAATTCACGTGTGTGAATGGTAGCCGAGCTGTCTTTATTCTATAGTGTCACGGCTTACTATGGGATTACTGGCCCAAAACGCTATTATACTTGTTTATTTTTAACGCTTGACAAGTTTCCTTGAGATTATAACATCTACCTTTGGCGGTAAGAATAAAATGGTAGTTAATCACCGAATTAAAGTAAAGCTTTAAGGTACATCAAATAGGACGCATGAAGAATGTATAATACATATTATATAATTATGCAATCAAGTAATTCCGTTACTCGGAGATATTGTTTTTACATGTAAAATTAAATTAGTACATGAAGACCTTCGTGAAGACAATATTATAATGAAACACACAAACTTGCTTATCTATTATGACTATAGTCAACATCATAATCTAACTAAGTAGTTTTAGAGGAAATATAAAAAAAATTAAAGATAAAGCTACTCGTACACTCTCAAGAAAAACAATGGAACTCAACACTGGAGCATCAAAAGTTTAAACAGCTGCATCTGATCAGAGTGATTCGATGGAGTGAGTGATTGTTGTCGTTAAACCTTTTTATTGACGACAATTGGCCGTGATTACATCTCAGAGTAGGAAAGTGTTTGTTTTATAACCACTGCGAGAACTTTATTCAATTGTATGGTAACGAGGATAAACAAAGAGATGTTACGTAAAATAATGTTGGAAAAGTGATGTGGCTTTTGTGGAATAAAATCTCTAAATCTATTAAAGGAAGCCAGTAACCAGCTTTGGGGACCAGCAGTCTAACAAAAATGACGGTGAAAGCTATTGAATGATGAAAGTACTTTTGAAATTGCTGCAACCTTATTCACTCAGTGATACAATATGGATCTTGGCCTCCAAGGCATATCCATTACTGACTTGCATCAGCTAACCTCAATTTGTTCTGCCACCCTATCGAACTCCTAAGGAGATATCTGGTACTTAAATTGAATGACAAAGAGGAATTCAAAATTAAGGAGAAAGTAAGCTTGCTTGAAAATCTTTGAACACCCTGTCGAACTCTCGATATCTGGTGGTAAATAAGGGAAAGATAAAGAGAGATCAAAAATTATAGAGAAAGAAGCCGACATAAGTCTTTACTGCTCTAAGAATTATGTCGGTTATCTTTTCATTATTGTAGTGTGGACACAGGCCACGTCGATCAAAGGATTAAAAGAGGTTAAAAGTCTTTGAGAGAAGACAACGTCTTAGTTAGTGTAGAAGTGTAGGGCAAAAGCGATGACATCCAGGAAAAGATTTTCAAAGACGCACTTGATCGATGCACAAGGCTGAAGATAGAAGGAAATGACGCTTTAGAAAGAGGTTCATAATTCATATCCAGCAATGAATGTTCAACAATTTATGATGATCATGAGCCATATTGAATCACAATTTGCTGCTTATTGGGTCTGGGAAACATGAGTGCCTAATGGGCGCACCGCGTAGTACCACGTTCTATACACTCGCCGCGTCAGTAATTGAGTGTGACGGCCTGACAGTATTTGCCACGCTCGCTTGTCTGAAATGTTGCAACAGCTAAATGTGCGTGTTGTTCTCTGTGGCCTAGATCTATGACTATGACTTGGAAACCTAGCTGCTTGGGACATATTTCAAGATAACTCACCCATGCCACTTTAAAGTATCGCACGTATGGAATTTGTGTTTCTCACTTTCAAGTAAGAGTATTTTGAATGTCCTCCTTTAAAAATGAGTTTGGCTGTTTAGTGTTTAAAGTTAGGGACTCTATTCTATATCACATGTCGCAAAGATCTCTTTGTTTTGAAGCTCCGTCTTTAAAAGTACCGGAAAAATGGAAGAGCTGATTTGAAATATGAATCTAAAGTACCTCCCAAGTTAATCCCCTTTCTATTCGTTATTACAGGATATTATGGAACTCTTTCCCTCTTTAATTTCCGTCTTTAGTTTCAAGAAATTCTTTATTTTAAAGCCCGAAAATTATATGTCGGCGTTTCACTCCCTTATCTTGGTAACTACTAACAAGGAGTGTAATTAAACTAGATCTTGCGGTGCTGCGAAATCAACCAAATATTGTTCAGAAGTTTGTCATATTACAATCTTTTGGACTATATCTTTTGGGCTTTATCTTTTGGCTGACAAAGTCATACGATTCTATACCCGTCACGCTGACGTAAAGTAGCTTCTCAAATATGCATAAAACAAAACTTTTTCGCGACACAGAACGTGCGTTTCGCGACCCGAATTCTGGTTTAAGATTACGCAAGTAGTTGTGGAGGCGTGCAAGAAGCCAAAACAATTTCGCACGTGGTTTGTTGATCAAAACTCTAATATGGATTACGCTGCCCGCTAACAGAGGTATTAGTAGGAACTTATTTATAGCCCAGTAGTTAACCTTTTTCATCGAGTGCCTATTGAGACCCAAGCACTCACCTGTGGCTTTTAAGCTTATTTACTACTGAAGCCCCAAAAATATCACCTGCGTATTCGTCCATCGTCCCTGATATTGCCCGAGTGCTGCTGTTCAAGGACAAGATGAAACTTTTTCTCCCACATCATGTCCCATTCGGTTTGGTGTTCAGATTACATCGACAACGCTGATGTTGTCATATACCCCGTGGTCCGACACTGCTGTAGCTATGTTACCTTATCTATTTTATATCTGCGATACTGTCAAAATCTATGAGGACGCAACTTTTCATCAATTTGTCACGTGTGACGTGATCAATTTGTGTAAAGATGGATATGCCATTCCCATATGGAAATTTTCAAATTCAATAGCATTAGTAGAAATAGAATAGATAAGGGAGCGTGGCTATAACGGCTGCTGATACAATGGGTGAGAAATGGCAATGGGTGGCTGAGAAAATGTGCCCTTGACGATTAACCACCTCGCAACACTGTCAACCCAAGGCAGGCCAGGTCCACTTATTACGAGATCGAGAAATTACAGGTAGGCGTCTCGACGTACTAATTTCTCAGACGGCCGAAGAAAGATTTTTATTTCTTTTTGGAGACATAGCCAGGCGAACTGAATTGCAACTATTGTGTCAGTTGCTATTTTTTTAAATGATCTTGCCGAGTGAGCCTTCTGTACCGACAGATACTATTAGGTATTTCGTGCCCAAGTTAGGGCAAATGTCTCAAAATAATTATCACAAGTCGTCCTCAAGTTTCTAGAAAGCTTTTACTTTTGGAACCACATTTTTTTGCTTAGATATAAAAATGAAACTCCAATTTGCATACCAATAATCTAAAGTGCGATTAGTTTAAATGTAGTCGTATAAAACTTATCAATTTCATATCCCGTTGCATAATTGCCGCTTTTAAGCAAAGCGCGATCGCATCGCATCTACGATTTTACGATTGCTTTGATCTCTGTTATGGTTTTAATCTGATCTAAATGCATAGGATCTCTGCGAATAATAAAATACATAAATAGTATACTTACGTAATAATTAATTAATTAACAAAAAAACGACTTTTAACTCTTATAAAACTACTCTTGAAGTACATCCTTTCCAATAAAAAAGAATCATGGAAATGGGTTGCTATAATATTGTTATGAGTTATTCAATTTGTCGTGTTATACTTAATGGGTTTTTTCATGGATTCGGTTGTAAGAACAGGGGCCTTACCACCATCTCTTAAAGCAGTATTATTGTAATATTGTTTTAAAATTTTCATACTGACATTGAATGAAACTGTCCGGCCCTTGGACTAAACTGAAATGGGACTTATCGAACCCGTGTTCCATTTCAATTTGGTTCAAGCACTAGCTTTAAATAAATTATTCAGATTTTAAAACATAATGAAATAAAGTGGGGGGTTCAGTGAACGTCCCACCCCACCGCCCATCGGCCACCACTAAATAGGTACATTTTTATTTCGACCTGTGAGCGTAAACACGTAGAGGGGCGTTACTTTTAGGATCCATTTCCAAAGGGTAAAAAAGGGACCCTATAACTTAGACTTCACTGTCTGTCTGTCACCAGGCTGTATCTCTGGAACCGTGATAGCTTACAGACTTGAAATTTTCATAGATGATGTATTTCTGTTGCCGCTATAATAACAGACTAAAAAATTGAATTAAAAAAATGTGGGTGGCTCCCATATAACAGACTTGATTTTTTGCTCGTTTTGAATTTAGCGGGTGGAGGACGGAGGTGTTTTGATTGGAATTGGTATTTATAGTACGGAACCCTCACTGCGCGAACCCGACTCGCACTTGACATTTTTTTAGACTAGACGAACTATACTATGCTCAATAAACAAGGAGATTATCCGATAATGCTAGCGGCTCACCTACCCGATGCAATTTCTATGAAGTGCTAAACCCAAGCCCCGGGCAGTAGCAACAAATTACCGTCTTCGTAGTTCGTAAGTGCTACAATATTTCCACAGTGCCATTCCGCCGTCCGCATCTTCTAGAGATTACATTGCGCCTACGCATATTTTGTAATAAATAATCAGTTTTAGCTCACAATCTTAGGCAACATCTACCCTTTACACTTCTAAAGACATCTCATCTTTCTAACATTATACTCGTAGATTGTGTTCTACAAAGATATCGAAAAACTTGGTAGGTTTTACAGTTAGCACTAAATAAGTAATACTTCCCGAACATAGTGTACCTTCCATGAATATCATCAATCGTAATAATAAAAACCGAAATGATGTTTTTTTTTCAATCAGCTTCAGCCTTCAATTCCATGTAATCCACGTTAAACCACGACATAAATGGATTTTTATACAACTTTTGCAAATCGCTGCTTGCACCTACAGCAATTTCGACTTATCCCGAAGAAGGTTGTCAAAATAATGCTCAAATTTCCAAGCATGTTTGAGCAAAAGTGATTATTTTAAAGTTTCACTTCTTTTATAGTTTGGAACTCTCGGTGTGCGAGTTTGACTCGTACTTGGCCGGTTTTTTCTCTATTGTATCGCAAAATAACTAAGTGTAAACCGAAAAAGTTTCCTGGAATAAAAATTGCAGAAAATTGGTTTCGGAAACTGAGGACAGTACTCAAGCCACAGGCGAGTGTTTTTAATTCTACGAGTGTGACCTCGTAACTCGTATAATAAGGCCGCCGCATGAAAAATAAAGAAAATGAAGACGGGAGTATCCCCTTATAAAACATAAGTGTAGTTTATAAAAGTAAACACACTCGTAGTTTCTCTTTTGCATTAAAAACGCTACCAGTTTGATCGTCCCGGTCTTAAATATTAATCATGCCATTGTTTACATGCGCCAACGTGTTATTATGGTTATTATACAATCTCGTCAAAGTATCCGCTATAAATAGGGTGACAATGCTGGCCGGATATATTGATTGGGATAATCCCATTCATGTTTTCCAAAACCTCCTTGTTGTCAAATTAATGCGAACTAAGCACTAAGAACCTATCAGTATAATAACAAAAATTTAAACAATTTAAAATACCCACGACTTTAGACTTATAATTGAAAATGGAAAAAAATTTGTTTTTAGAACTCGAAAGTAAGTACTTAGAACCTATCAGTATAATTACAAATCCCCAAGAAAATCCGCCGTAGCTGCTGTTATCTGCCTGTGCCGGTATTGATGGTGCAAGATTCTGCTGTTTACCAGTTGGTGACTAATTCAATTTCTCGATACTTCTCATATTCCAGTAGATTATTTATCTATACTAATTACTAACTACATTAATTGGTATAAGAAACGGTAATAGCAATGGTAGCTCCGACGGATTTTCTTGGGGATTTTTAATTATACTGATAGGTTCTAAGTTCTTACTTTCGAGTTTTAAAAACATTATTTTTTTCCATTTTCAATTACAAGTCTTAAGTTGTGGGTGTTTTAAATTGTTTAAATTTTTACTGAATTTGTAATTTTTTGTTTAAAATAGTATGATAATTTTAAATGATATTATTACAAAACAAAAATAGCCATTAGCTCCTCTATGAAGCGTCAGAAGGCATTATCTGACCCTTACCACCAGATTAAATGTGTTAGAATGGTTAAACTGAACCAAATACTTAAGCCCAAAGGTTGGATCTTTGCCTTCGTGCTTATAATATGTATGGGTTTCTATTTCTACGGTGTAGAGTCTACGCGAATATATTAAGGGCAAAAATGTGCGATTCTCTAATAAAATCATTGCCACACTACCCATACGTCCATCATTGCATCGCATCGAAAACAAGTTTAGTATTCGTAATAATCGTTTTTTCGATAAAATTGGCTGTTTTAACGATATGTTGCCTTTATAAAGTGGGAAAATGTTTATTTTTCCCGTTTTGCATACTAAGCCGGTGTAATTTAGTAATTACGCTCTCGGAGCATCGCGAGTTGTGAGCCGCAGGCACGTAGTTTCTTATGGTATAATGGAGTAGCTTTCTGTAAGTAATTTATTGAAAATCTTCGTAAGATATACCTTTTCCCTTATGATATACCTTATAAGATATACCTTTTCCCTTTATCTTATTGCATATTTAAACTTTCAGTGAGTATACCTTTGTATTTGACTATAATATAAATAGTAAATGGACCACAAAATTAGTATTTTACTATCCTCTTTAATATTGGATCAATTTGTACAGTTTCAGACAGTAATTATCTTCCATAATCTAGTTATTTACGTAGGTTTTGCCTGGCACCGGAGTAGGTTTTGCGTGGTACTTACCTACTTCTAATACTTATAGGGCTAGACCGATTTTTTTTGTATATTCGGATATTGCATGTTGGAAAGTTTTTCAGCTCGTAGGAAGCTTTGTAAAGGGACGGATACCTTGCACTAGATAAGAAGCCAGCCAGATCGGTAAGTCTGAGAATAGAACGTAAATTTTATTTTTCACACCCCTGACGCTACAGCTAACAACTAGTCGAAAATAAAATCTGTTGCTACTTTTACTATACAATTCTATTTAGAACAATACGATACTTACAGTTTTCATTACAAGTCACGACATATACCAACCTAGAAACAGAACGATACCTTTCTGAATTATTGGAAGTAGCTTGATAAAGAATTCTGTACACCGCGCCATATTTATTGATGATTACTCACGGCCCTCGCTACGGCTGTTGAATTTGATGAGCCTTAGAAATATACCACACATGACAATTTATTCATATCTCGTTTGTATTAGGTACCTATTAAATTGTATGACTATGATACACATCGTCTGCACGTAATAATACAATGGTGCCCATTCAATTGTGCAAAATCGGTCAACTAATTATAATTTGACGCGTTTTGTAATAATGCTATCTTTTTCCATTTTAAAAAGACAGCACGATTTTTAGACGCTTAAGGGGATCGTCCAGTGACTAGTGAGTAAGCGCGACGAGAATAAGTGATTATTTCTTGATATCGGGACATCCTCAGGAGATGTTGACTTCACAATGCGAAATCGTAGAGATTTGTCGGGCCGAGACGAAACGTGCGTCGAAGGAAGTGTTAGAAAATTGTGTGTGGCGTTTCATGTGGGTAGTGTTCCTGCATATTGTATTGTGTGTAAGTAGCGCATTATAGCAAAACAAATTAATCTGTCCACAATCTGTCTAAAAATAAATTCAAACACAGAAATAAACTGACCAGACAAAAAACGGCTAAGGTATGTAAAACAGAACATTGTAATGTTGCATGCAGCAAAAAGATTTGAATAAAACAATGGAATGCCTTATTGCCTGATCCTGCCAGAGTGCCTTAATTGTGTGCTATTTTTACGAAAGCCTTGCGTCTATTTTACTTTACTCGCTCATTTTGCATTCCCTATAGCGACTTATAAATAAACCAAAGTGGACCACTCTGCAAAAATGATGTGGCAAAAACTTTTAACATTCACCTCATGTACTTATTTAGTCGAACAATAATAAACCGTGTTTTATGTACGAATAAAGGCTGTTCTAAGATGTACCAAATCATCTTGGAGTAGCTTCAGTTTGACAACTTGAAAAGAGGCATTATTTCGGACATCATTCAAAAAGCTTCGTTAGATAAAATGTTGAAATAAAAAATTGCTTATATGTTCATACAAAGTTGTTTGAATACATAAGTAAATAATAATAAGTTATTAATGTATGTATAATGAATGTTTTATTTCATATACTAGATTTTCATATTATTTTCATATTTCTTATTCTTTGTAATATATACTTACTGTAATTCGACCTGTAATTCGACCTAATACCTACTTACTGTAATTCGACCGTTTTGAATATTCGTATTCAAAACGGTCGAATTACAGTCAGTAGGTGTGGATTAACTTTATTGTATTTTAATGTTTATTGTGGCAACCAGATTACATAAAGTAACTTACAGACAACTTAATATGTACGGATGGTCTCTGCTGCCTACTTTAGGTGACCCTGTGCTATAGGCATCAGCGACCTTCCCTCCTTTACAGAAATGGACTTAAAATTACAACATAAAATCAAGGATTCCAGATTTAGCCACTAAAAGCAAAAATTAGATACACGAGTGTGTGTGTGTGTGTGTGTGTGTGTGTGTGTGTGTGTGTGCACGTATGTGTGTTGTGTGTAAGTGTGTGTTATGTAAAGAGGATGAGAGTTAACGAATGAGCTTACTACTCAATTTAACTGTTTTATTAGGTTTTCTGTTTCGATATAGCTTAAGTTTTGTAAGTAATTTGTAACAGCTTTTTTGCAATTAAATGAGTTCATGTCGTGCATGGAAAGCTTTTTATTTAATTTATTATATATAGTTTTTCCTAAATAGCAATTAAATTTCTGGGCATATAGTGTTCGAAAACATGGCGTGTTAAATATTCTAAAATTGCGTCGTTTATTTTGACGATCATGGATAAGTCCATCCAATGAGCTATGTTGCTTAAGGATCAGACGAAGGATGTATAGCTGCCGAACTGTAAGCACTTGGGCTTTGTCATACAGATCTGATGTAGGGAAGCGCTTCGGCAAGCTGTACATCACCTTCAACACAGCCCGTTGAGCCCTTTCTAACGTCAGTAAGTTAGTTTTAGAGGTCCCTCCCCATGTTTCGACGCAGTATGACAAGATAGATTGACAGAGAGCCGAGTACATTATTTTTAAAATTTTGGGGCTAGCTATGTGCCGAACATTTCTAAAAACTGCAATCAGTTTTCGGACACGCTTCGCAATAAGATTAATATGAGACGTAAAAGAGAGTTGATTATCCAACAGGACTCCGAGATATTTAAGTTCTGATGATCTTTCAAGGGTAGGACAGGAACATTGATTAGTCTGATTAGAAAGAAGGCATTGATATTTATGTGAAGTTAAGTTATACGTTTCGTTTGAAGGTTGTGAATTTTTAAGTATAGAAAATGTTAAGTATTTAGTTTTACTTGTGTTTAGACTAAGAAGATTTTCACCTAATAAATTAGAAACTATGTTTAGACCTTGTTGAGCATAGTAGAAGGTTTCATCCCAACTCTCTCCCTTAAAAACAAGTGCTGTATCATCAGCAAATGAAAAAACATGACCATTTCTTAGTTTTGTATTACAAATGTCATTAATGTAAATTAGGAAGAGAGTTGGTCCAAGAACACTTCCTTGCGGAACTCCATGTTTGACCTGTAATGGGCCACTTAGATGATCACCGATTTTAACATATTGGTATCTTTCACTGAGATAATCCTCAAAGAGTTGGTGCTGTATGCCACGTATTCCGATATTTTCTAGTTTACTTAACAGACGAGAGATAGAAACAGTATCAAATGCCTTAGCTAAGTCAAGGAAGATGCTGAGACATTTCTCACCATTGTCTAAGCTTTTAACTATCTCATCAGTAAGAACTGCCACAGCATCACCAGTAGATTTAGCTTTACGAAATCCGAATTGGTTGTTAGATAAAAGTTTATTGGATTCTAGGAAATTCATTAACCTTCTGTTTATAATCTTTTCAAGAATTTTTGATATCGATGGTAGAATTGATATTGGCCTGTAATTTGTGACATCATTTTTGGGACCTTGCTTGTAAATGGGTGTTATAACTGACTGCTTGAGAACTTTGGGAAAAACGCCTGTCCTGATAGCAAGGTTACAAATATGTAGAATAGGGCCACTAAGCACTTGTAAATTGTATTTAAGAATTTTATTAGAAATTTTGTCAATACCTGGGGCAGATTCAGTTTTTAGTGATTTTATTATTCCTACTATTTCGGCAATGTCGGTTTCATGTAAAACAAAAGAGTTGGACGGGGATGGTAAATTCAAGAGTTTTTTAGCGCTATTGTTGTATTGATTAAATAAAGTGTTGGATAACGTTGCGCCCGCTGAAGCAAAATATTTATTTACATTGTTAACTGTGTAATTTGGATTATCATTGACATTTAATAAATTTATGGAGGAAGTAGTGTCCTTTTTAAATTGTGCAATAGAGTTGATAGCTTTCCAAGTTTGTTTAATGCCCTCAGAGCTAGCTTTTTCTAGCTCTGACCTTTCATATTGTCTTTTTATTTTTTTGAGTAGATCATTACAAAAATTGCGATATCGCTTATAAGCGATCTCATGCATTGTGTTATTAGGTTCGCGCTTTAGTCTAACATACATCCTGTCTCTGTTCCTCATACATCTTACCAAACCTGGAGTAATCCAAGGTTTCAATGGAGTTTTTCTACGCGGAAGCTTTTTTACAATTGTGTTTCTTTTAACAACACTTGAAACAATGTCAATGAAATATTCAGTTGCTTTGACACAGTCGTTCATTCTCAAAACCGGTGTGAAGTCGAAGCTTTTTAATTCAGTACTAATATTCTGATAATTAATTTTGGTAATTATAGATGTTTGCTGAGTTTGCGAAGTACTGGATTCTAGCCACACAAGAACACAATCATGATCAGTTAAGGAATGCTTTATGACTAAAGTGCTGGGTTTCATATTAGTTTTAATGATCACATGGTCGAGACAAGCAGATTCTCTAGTTGCCAACGTGTGAGCAGGCAATAAGCCATGAGATGCAAGCAGGTTAAGGTAGTCAGCAGTATTTAAGTCAGGAATCTGTTTCTTAATATTGAGATTAATGTCGCCTATTACCATTATGTTTCTGTATGATTTCAGAGTATCAAGAACAGTGTCAAGTGAGTCTAAAAATTTGTCTATTTTTGTAAATGATGGTGGCCTATATATTGAGACTATAGCAGTATTATTATTTAAAGTAGTAACTAAACAATTTGCATCATTAAAAGATGGTTCATAAGTGTTATGTTCCAGACCTTTTTTTATGTAAAGGACGATCCCATCGTTTTGGTTGTATAATTTATTATTTGAGAAACTTATAAAGTTTTCAATCTGCGGAATACAAATATATGACGTTAACCAGCATTCTGTTAAAATAATTATATCAGGCATAACCTTAATCCTTTTTAGAAATATCAGAAAACCATCTATATTGCATTTTATGCTTCTAATGTTTTGAGACAAGATTTTAAGTGTGTTGCGAGATGAACTAACTTGAAAAAGACATTCCTCTGGAGAGCATTCCATGGAGTAAGAAACTTCCGCGGCGTCTATTTTGTTCATTAAGTCATTGATGTTTGTTGTACTATCCATTAAATACTTTGTAAATAAAAACAGATGCGCAGCGACAAAAGTGTACCACATTAAACAGTATTACAGGTAAAATTATTGCGCTAATACTACGAATGTATAGGCAATAACTAGACATAGTGTTTGTGTTCTTAGTTGTGTTGGAATATAGGTATGCATGCTGAGTTTCATACACAATGTATATATAAGTATGGTTCCTAAAAGTGGATTGCAGCATGAAATAATAGTTAATGACAACAGAGGAAGTATCAAAAATAACGGTATGTGACGTATCATGTTTTACAGGATGAATTTCAATTTTTGATAGGCTGTTTGTTTGTGTGTGTGGTGTGTGAATGTGTGACGTTTGAAGGGTGAAATTGAGATATATTGGGTGAGTTTTAGAAGTATTATGGCTCTGTATAAGCTCAAAAGGAAAAAATATGCACTTAACTAACAGTGTTCGAAGGACATGATTCAACAAAAAAATGTACTGAAATTTTAATATAAAACGTAATCTATTATAAAAACAGTAGTGGCTAATTGAATAGATTAGTCACGCCGACGCCTTTTTCAATTTAATAAAATCATTTTCGTCATTTATACGTGTATACTTCTCTCCCTCTCGCTTTCGAAGAAACACTTTGCCGTTGGATATCCAACAATAACGGTAATCGTTGATTTTAGCAAATTCGCGAGCTAAGAAAAAGATTTTTTTCATTTTAGTCGTTAAGTTTTCGGAGATAAATATTGGCGTCGGGGTGCTTTCCATTTTTAGGAATTCGGTGTCCAACCTTTGGTTTTTAGTGTATAGTTTATACATTTTTACAAACTTCTCGCGAAGAATAACGCTTGTGAAGTCAACAATAATTGTTTTTCGGTTTTGCTCCTTAGTATTTATACGATAAATATCCCTTATGTCTTGAGTTTGAAGCGGTAGGTTGATTTTCTCGCCGATACTGATAGCGGTTTTGATCAAAGTATCTTTGGATTCCGTGTTTGTTCGAGGTATGTTCCTGATCTCGAGACATGTCGATCTTGTTTGGCGTTCGTTAGTTTCAAGTTTATCTTCCATACTCTTTAACTGTTGAA
Organism: Coenonympha glycerion; assembly: GCA_963855885.1. Classification (NCBI taxonomy): domain Eukaryota; kingdom Metazoa; phylum Arthropoda; class Insecta; order Lepidoptera; family Nymphalidae; genus Coenonympha; species Coenonympha glycerion. The sequence goes on from OY979646.1 coordinate 3,445,474, forward strand.
GGTAGTTTTTTCGCTCCATTTGTAGGTCATTTATTTGAGATTTCAGAGTGTCGCAGGTAGTTGACAAAAAGTCCACTGACGTTCGAAGTTCTGAATTTTGTTTCAAAACTTGCTCCATTTTAGCGTACAATTTATTAAATTTTGCATCTTGTTCTGTTTTGAATTCGGTAAAAAGACTTCTCATTTCAGACATGAAGCTTTGTATTTCATCACTAATTACTTCCTCCGTGCGCCTGCGCCTAATACGAAAGGGGGTATCAGGAATATTTTGATATTCAGTGTCGATCTCTGGTGTTAGACTCTGCTCAGACAGACGTCGTGGACAGGTAGGTGCACCCTCAGCCGGTGGTGGAGTACGATCGAGCGGCATGCTTGAGTGTTAGTGGTACCAGGGCAGCAGACTCACGAAGTGAAGTGTAACAGTTGCAGCCACGATACGATGCAGTGAAAACTATAGTTGTCCTTGTCTAGCCAGTTAATTAGTCACAGACTCCGCATGATGCGACGTTGGTACATCAAGATAGTCTGTCTCGATCGAATAGGCAAATGGTTTCACTCACTCTGCATAGATGTTCGGGCGCGATGTTTCGTATAGATCTTGTAGTCTATGCACTCCTATTTTTAATTGGACATTTAAACGTATAAAATTAATTATTTGGACTTGAACATAAAATTTACATTGATTTGGTCTGACACGTTCGTTCACCTCAAAGGTCCGGAGGGAAGGGAAGAGCTTTAATTATAATGAACTATATCCTATTAACTTCGTGGAATATTTTTTTTTATATAAATGAGATTACGAGCAATACAATCGTCAATTATGATCGCATAGATAGAATAAGAGAAGGAAATAATGCAAATATTATAGCAGTTATAACGAACCGTGTTATTATTGCACTGCTCGGAGCGCCTGGAGCTTTGACAGTTGATAGAATTGCACGCTAAGCTGGCATGAAGACGAGCGATGGTGGAGGGCTATTTACTATATACTATGAATAAAAACTAGATATCGTAGATTGAATTGTATGAGAAATTTAGATTTCTATGGTCAAAACTCAAATTGCCTTATCTCAGCCACCCAAGAAATTTTTGTGATTCGAAAGTCTTTCGAAAGTTTAGTGTTCTTTGAAAAAATTGGGGTTTTTATGCATCCTTTTTGTGACGACCTCCTGGCCAAAGATTAGATAACAATTACTAATGTCCTGGCCCTATTTAAGAGGGTTAACCCACGTTCGAGTCCTGGCACGGGGAAGATGGGAATTTTGATAATTTCTAAATTGGCTCAGGTGTGGTCTGGTGGTCATACCGGCTAAAACGTACTAACCTTCATCAAGTGATTTAGCATTCCAGTACGATTCTGCTTAGAAAGTGACAACGGAGCTCTTAGTCGTAAGTGGATGAAAAGTATTCTTTAAGAGGATCTATTGAATTTATTTTTGTCTTTCTCACGGTACGTTGGGGTGCCGGGTGCGACATGCAGCGTCGCGGAAGAATATAACAGAAAAATTACCTTTCACTTAATTACTCAATAACTAAGCCAGTTATCAAAAATCTGTTTGTAAGCATTTTTGGGTATCATTATTACCGACACATTAAAACAAAAATTACAATTACATCCATTGTAGTTTCCGATAAAATATAGAAAAACTGAGATTTTGGAGCAACTTTTGGGAGTACATTCTGTCGAGAAAACTTTATCCAATCGTGTTTCTGCTTCTAAGCGATTTTAGATAAAAGACCCAAAATACATGACGTTTAAAATTGTCTTTATACTTTTTAAACTTCACTAAGGCCCACTTGCACTAAGATGGGTTAGTGTGTTAACTCAGAGTTAACACGCCAACCCAGAGTAAGTTGTCCAATGAGAGATGTTGACTCTAGGATTAAAAATGTAAATATTTAACCCCCGTTTCGCGCAAGTGCACATAAAAATCGCTTAAATACGGCTTCTACGCCGTTCAGGATGCTGGACAGAGTGATTGCGAAAAAGAGGTTTGCGTGATCGACAAGGCGTACCCCGCGGCGGTGCATGCTGAGGCAATCACTCAAAGCGTATTGAGTATTGACTGGTTAAAAGCCAGTTCCACTGGGATTGTTAATGTTAATTTATAGGAGTACAGAAAAAGAGTAGAGGAAGACAAGGAAAGAGTAGAGGCGTCTGTCAAATGTTGCCACTGACACGCCACAATATGGCGGAAAGCGTTTCTATGGAAACGTGCGTGTATCTAAGACTGTTGGCAAGGTAGTAAGTTATCTGAGGCGGGAACCGCGGTCTATAGAGAATACTGATGTCCGCTTACTACTGACACTGTCGGTGTCAAAATAAATATTTTTGGCACCGGTAATTAGAATCTGAATTGCCGCTCTAAGTTTCTGCCAAAAAATAAAGTTTTGGCATGAAGGAGTAAGAAACAGACACACATATACGCATAAAACTCTCGTTACGTAATAATATCAGTGTGATAAAAACACAAATTGTTTATTTAGATAATCATCAGATTTAACTTGAAATTGGAAATTGCTGAAATCATATCATAATGCCTAGGTGGTCTGTAAGCAATTTTCTTGAGTGGCCTGCCTGGGTGCCGAGTTGATAATCCTATCACGATCTGATTATTACCCACCTTAGTGATTACGGGTTTCACTTACGCCAAGGTTGGCTTGTTTAATTTGTATGATGCTGCTCCAATAATGATTAGGTTGCTGTTTCTTTTACTTCTCAATGTTTTTTTTAACTTAATTTAAATGATTTTAAAACAAGCTTTCATTCTTTAAACCCGTATTCTTCTCAGAAAACCTGTTCATATTTTGATACCCACCCCCCATATTGTGGGTTGATCCCATTTTGCCCGGTGCGTCTGCCCGGTACCGGGCAGGATGGCACAAAAAGTTCTCATCCTGCCCGTTGCGCACCGTGCAATCGTTTGCCGGGCAGGATGGGAATCTTTTTTGAAAAAAGTTTCCCATCTCGCCCGGTAACATTTAGTTATGAAAAATAAGCCTTTACATGAAATAAGGATAGTGTAACTCATTTGTATTTATTAATTATTTACCATTCAAAAGTAAAGTTACCGAAAAAGACAAAATAAAAAACTCAAGACTCCAAAAATTACAAATGTAAAAAAAATCAACAGAATAAGTACATATGAGTTTTTCTGAAAGTCATAGTTATAAAAAGATAATATAAGAACTTAAGATTTCCTACAATCACCGATGTCATACGTATAATCTTTTTAATAATAATCAACAAAACATACTAATTATAGTTATAAAAAGGACATAACAAATAAACTTAACATTTCTAAAATCACAGATTATTGATTTATAAATAAATAATAATATCACTTTTACTCCTAAAGTCAAAGATAATCCCAGTCTTTGTTATGTAATCAAAATGTTCAGAAAAACTCATGTTCTTATTCTGTTGATTTTTTTTACATTTGTAATTTTTGGAGTCTTGAGTTTTTTATTTTGTCTTTTTTTCGACAATATTTAATAGAAACTTTATATTTTGATTACATAACGAAGAATGCGATTATCTTTGACTTTAGGAGAAACAGTAATAAATATTTTTTTTTATTTCTTAGTCATTAGTCTGTGATTTTAGATGTGTGTTATGTCCTTTTTATAACTAACTTATGTGAAACTAAGTATATTTTTGTTGATTATTAAGTATAAGTTTATTCGCATAACGTCGCATAGCACCATTGTAAAAATCTTGGGTTATAAATGTCTTCTATGACTATGCCTTTTAGACAAACTGTTCTTATTTTGTTGATTAATGGTTAAAATGGTGCTGTGATTTCAGATATCTAAGTTATTTTTTAAGACTCTTGTTGTATAATCATATATATATGTCATATATTTTGTTTATTTTCATTTATGAACATTTATCTAGTAAAATTTGATTATGATAATTATACAATCTTTTCATTTCTAGACATTCCTTTTCGGTAACTTTACTTTTGAATGGTAAATAATTAATAAATACAAATGAGTTACACTATCCTTATTTCATTTAAAGGCTTCTTTTTCATAACTAAATGTTACCGGGCGAGATGGGAAACTTTTTTCAAAAAAGAGGGTTGATCCCATTTTGCCCGGTGCGTCTGCCCGGTACCGGGCAGGATGGCACAAAAAGTTCTCATCCTGCCCGTTGCGCACCGTGCAATCGTTTGCCGGGCAGGATGGGAATCTTTTTTGAAAAAAGTTTCCCATCTCGCCCGGTAACATTTAGTTATGAAAAATAAGCCTTTACATGAAATAAGGATAGTGTAACTCATTTGTATTTATTAATTATTTACCATTCAAAAGTAAAGTTACCGAAAAAGACAAAATAAAAAACTCAAGACTCCAAAAATTACAAATGTAAAAAAAATCAACAGAATAAGTACATATGAGTTTTTCTGAAAGTCATAGTTATAAAAAGATAATATAAGAACTTAAGATTTCCTACAATCACCGATGTCATACGTATAATCTTTTTAATAATAATCAACAAAACATACTAATTATAGTTATAAAAAGGACATAACAAATAAACTTAACATTTCTAAAATCACAGATTATTGATTTATAAATAAATAATAATATCACTTTTACTCCTAAAGTCAAAGATAATCCCAGTCTTTGTTATGTAATCAAAATGTTCAGAAAAACTCATGTTCTTATTCTGTTGATTTTTTTTACATTTGTAATTTTTGGAGTCTTGAGTTTTTTATTTTGTCTTTTTTTCGACAATATTTAATAGAAACTTTATATTTTGATTACATAACGAAGAATGCGATTATCTTTGACTTTAGGAGAAACAGTAATAAATATTTTTTTTTTTCTTAGTCATTAGTCTGTGATTTTAGATGTGTGTTATGTCCTTTTTATAACTAACTTATGTGAATATTTTTGTTGATTATTAAGTATAACTTTATTCGCATAACGTCGCATAGCACCATTGTAAAAATCTTGGGTTATAAATGTCTTCTATGACTATGCCTTTTAGACAAACTGTTCTTATTTTGTTGATTAATGGTTTAAATGGTGCTGTGATTTCAGATATCTAAGTTATTTTTTAAGACTCTTGTTGTATAATCATATATATATGTCATATATTTTGTTTATTTTCATTTATGAACATTTATCTAGTAAAATTTGATTATGATAATTATACAATCTTTTCATTTCTAGACATTCCTTTTCGGTAACTTTACTTTTGAATGGTAAATAATTAATAAATACAAATGAGTTACACTATCCTTATTTCATTTAAAGGCTTCTTTTTCATAACTAAATGTTACCGGGCGAGATGGGAAACTTTTTTCAAAAAAGATTCCCATCCTGCCCGGCAAACGATTGCACGGTGCGCAACGGGCAGGATGAGAACTTTTTGTGCCATCCTGCCCGGTACCGGGCAGACGCACCGGGCAAAATGGGATCAACCCCATATTGTAGGAGTGCATTAAAAGTAACTAGTCCGCCATCTTGTATATTCCGCCATGTTAGATTTAGAATGACGTCACATAAGTAAGAATTATTGCTAGTCATTCAAACTAAACGTCCTATACAAAATTTCAACTCAATCGGTTGAAGGAATTATATCTGCTTCAAAATTGAGTTGCAAGACAACATACATTGCAAGATAAATAATAGCTTGTGACTTACATTAATAATGGTTTCTGTATTTGCAGGTGTGTAAACCGGACATCGATTGTACGCTTCCTGAGAACAAGTGGCGGTACATCGAGGACTTCAAATGCCTCGGCACCGAGGACAAGCTGATGAAGGAGATGCGGCTCTCGTTCCCCAGTGGACACTCGTCTTTCTCCGCGTACGCTATGTTCTATTTTGCGGTAAGTTCAGGACATCAAGGACTTCAAATGCCTCGGCACCGAGGACAGGCTGATGAAGGAGATGCGGCTCTCGTTCCCCAGTGGACACTCGTCCTTCTCCGCGTACACTATGTTCTATTTTGCGGTAAGTTGAGGACATCAAGTACTTCAAATGCCTGGCACCGAGGACAGGCTGATGAAGGAGATGCGGCTCTCGTTCCCCAGTGGACACTCGTCCTTCTCCGCGTACACTATGTTCTATTTTGCGGTAAGTTGAGGACATCAAGTACTTCAAATGCCTGGCACCGAGGACAGGCTGATGAAGGAGATGCGGCTCTCGTTCCCCAGTGGACACTAGTCCTTCTCCGCGTACACTATGTTCTATTTTTCGGTAAGTTAAGGACATCAAGGTCTTCCAATGCCTCGGCCCGAGGACAAGCTGATGAAGGAGATGCGGCTCTCGTTCCCCAGTGGACACTCGTCTTTCTCCGCGTACACTATTCCGCGGTAAGTTGAAGACATCAAGTACTTCAAATGCCTGGCACCGAAGACAAGCTTATTAAGGAGATGCAGCTCTCCTTCCCCGGTGGACACTCTTCCTTCTCCGCGTACACTATGTTCTATTTTGCGGTAAGTTGAGGACATCAAGGACTTCAAATGCCTCGGCACCGAGGACAAGCTGATGAAGGAGATGCGGCTCTCGTTCCCCAGTGGACACTCGTCCTTCTCCGCGTACAGTATGTTCTATTTTGCGGTAAGTTGAGGACATCAAGTACTTCAAATGCCTGGCCCCGAGGACAAGCTTATTAAGGAGATGCGGCTCTCCTTCCCCGGTGGACACTCGTCCTTCTCTGCGTACACTATGTTCTATTTCGCGGTAAGTTGAGGAGATCGAGGCCTTCAAATGCCTCGGCACCGAGGACAGGCTGATGAAGGAGATGCGGCTCTCGTTCCTCAGTAGACACTCTTCATTCTCCGCGTACAGTATGTTCTATTTTGCGGTAAGTTGAGGACATCAAGTACTTCAAATGCCTGGCACCGAAGACAAGCTTATTAAGGAGATGCGGCTCTCCTTCCCTGGTGGACACTCGTCCTTCTCTGCGTACACTATGTTCTATTTTGCGGTAAGTTGAGGAGATCGAGGCCTTCAAATGGCTCGGCACCGAGGACAAGCTGATGAAGGAGATGCGGCTCTCCTTCCCCAGTGGACACTCCACGTACTTCACGTCCTTCATCCATGGTAATTAATCCTTTCAGCCTAATCAGCCAAATCGGTTCAGCAGTTGCGACTTGCGACGTGAAGGAGTTCCGAACACACAAACTTCGCCTGTATAATATTAGTGTGATAATATTCCACTTACCCAAATCAATGAGCTGTTGACGTATATGATATGGATCCTGTGTTTTTTAGTGTCAGACAAAGCGTCGTGGAAATAATTCAATACATCTTTAATTTCATGCGGGCCTTGTAAAGTGGTGTGAAGTTGAATATTAATAATGATTAGATTACCTTCTTTTTCGATTTTAAAAACAACAAACCATACACCAATTTACCCGTTTATGCCATTTGGAGTGCTACAAATCACCATCACATGTTCACAAGCCGGATCTGACACACTCTCATTTCTCCCCCATGGCTCACCACCGTGTCGATATTTGTCTCGCCCCGATACACGCGATATAATCCCATACATAAATCCGTAAACTGATATGGCCGGTCCATTTGCGTTGCATACATTTCATGGGTTAATGTTTTATCGGTCGATGCAATGTATGTAAATCATTTGTGTGTTTTGTATTCATTTTAGTATGGTTGAGTTTTAATCAAAATTCGATTGATTTCATTCGCTTATAAGTTATAGCTTTTTTCAAGTATACATTTTATTTAAAAATCTCTTCATATTTCACTAAACGATCTTGATGTCCAGCCCTATCATTGAGACATTTTCATATAGTATTACTAACTTACCATTATTATGGAGCCCAAACACCATGTACGTATGTTTCAATTAGGTGATAGATACTCTGCATCTGATTCTCATTTATGTATTATAAAATATATCTGTCAAGAACATTATAAAGCCCCAAGCCATAATGCGTCTTCTGTTAAGTTGGTGAGAAGATAGCATCTCTCGTTGAATCAGTTGTTATCATGTGTCTTCCTCAATAATTGCAAAAATACCTCAAATTACGAACAAAGAATTTTTCCATCCGTGAAAAATTGTACACTAACAGATTTCACGCATGTGTTTTTCAATGCTGTCAACCATTGTTGTACTGTCATGCACAAAATTCGCTAAATAACCTGAACAGTGTGACAAGGGTATCATGGCGCGTGGCCTAAATCCGAACTAACGCCGCTATCTTTTCATCGACTCCTTAGGTAATTGAAAAGGCTGGTGCCAATTTTGTTGTACAAAATGTATAAACGAATTTGACTGACTTGTGGCAAGAGATTATTTTATTTGTTTGATAGTTCGCTCTGTCGGTATATCGCTATGAATTAAAATTGAGAACTATTATTATTATTTTCTGACTGCTTTTGTTCTATTACAATGCCAATTCCTGTCAATGTAATTCAAGTGTCTGATACTTCCGTTTCAGTTTTATCTTCACAAGCGTTTCACCTGGCGCGGCTCGAAGCTGCTGCGGCACGGCATACAGTTCCTGTTGATCATGATGGCCTGGTACACCGTGATGACACGGGTCTCCGACTACAAGCATCACTGGAGCGACGTTCTCGCTGGATTCAGTATTGGACTCATTTATGCTATAGTTATTGTGAGTATATCATGAAAGTATGCTACCTCTTTGCCATGCCTGCTTGGTACTTATCAACATGAACCCTTACACTTTAATACTAGGCAATTAGGATAGTGGGATGGAGAGCAGAACGATATTCTGTCTTTATAGGGAGATTGAAAGACAAATTACGCTAATTCTCTATGTTTTCCTGGTACGTGATTCTACTAAATTCGAAAGATTCCACAACTATGGTGTCTGTTGTGCAAAATCAGGTCTAAGATTAACTAATTGAAGTTTAAAAATAGTGATGTCCTTCAAAATGCTTTTTATAGAAAAGGACAGTAGATAGTTTTGGAGTGTCGAATTTGTTTAGAGATTTTGTACAACAGAATTAACTAGTCTTTTCATTAATTTATCTGTCGAAAATGCTTTATGAAAAGGTTGTTCCAATATTGTTGCCATATTTTCGCCATAGTTGGACCTTATGTATAAATATTTATTTATATTCAAGAAAGTCCTAGTTTTTTGTTTTTTTGCGTCCTACAAAGAAGTTCGTCTCTCCTCAGTTCACATTCGTTTCGGGGCTCCGCAAAACGCCTCGACGACCATCCGCTAACCACCACGACAACGAGCTCACCACCAACGGCAACACGCGCTCGGCCGCCGGCTGGAACGTCTGACCCTCGCCCGACTCTCACAGCTCCGTGAGCGAAGAGGAGCCATGACCCCCGAACGTGTCGTGGATCTCCCATGAGTACATGGACCTTTGAACGCTTGCTTCGTCGCATGTAAGCTTTTTAATTGAACGCTACGTAGTTTATGAGATCCTGGTACCTGCGTGATTGGCGAAGATTGGAAATAATAGTGTCGTGTTGTGAAGCTTGATAAACAAATTAAGCCAAAGTGAACGTGTTTGGATGAGTTGAACTCTACCTAAATTTATGAGGTCCTGGGACATTATTGGCGAAAATTAAAAATATTGTGAAGCAATTTGGTTAATTTATGTGTGAATTGTGAATTTTTTCAGAGTTCGTCAATTTATATTTTACGAGATCCTAGTGATGATATCATGAAGTCGGATTGAAAATATGAGAAAGTCTCTAAACTAGTCTTGAGACATTTTTGCGTTTCTTGGGTTTTTGGGAAAAAATCCGGATAACAAAGATTTAAAGATTCTTCGGCACCTATTTTATGGTTTTCAGTGACTCTATATTGTATTTTTTAGTTATAATATTGAGAGGCTTTATTTATTATTAAAAATATTTAATAAATAATTTTCAGGCCTAAGGCTCGTACATATTTTTTGGTAAAAGATATTTGGGTACATATTTATTAAAATATCAGTGTTAAAATAACTATTCTTATACTTATTGAATTACATAAAAATGTCAATTAATATATTATGCAACGTATTTTTCATGAATTGATAGAGAAAATATTATTTTTAATTACTCGTACTTTTCAGTGTTAAAAAATGTTTGAAGTAAGCCGTGAAAACAATTGTAATAAAAATATAAATACTATATGTAACGATTAAATCCATTATAATGTTAACAAAATCTCTTAGGTTAAGGTTAAGGTGACATTTTAGAATTTAGACCCTTCTCATTATTTTTAAGAAATTTTGAAGAAACATTATGAAGAAATTATGTACAACAAATTCGGCATCACATCTATTTATTTCTTTTAATCCACTCATTCTTTCCGCACATTAATATCCTTTTTACAATATTTTAAGGGAAGACCATAACATTTTTAGACATAGACATTCGAAAAACACTTTCGGATACATAATGTACGGACAGGGTCAAAAATGCATACACAGCTTAAAGGCTAAAACGGTATGCAAGTAACCGCATGTTATCGTAAACAGACTATTTATATCAATCTTAAGAGAATAGCGGTCAAGATATTTCTATGTATTATTACCTGGCCGAGTGCATATATAGGTAAAGGATTTTGTTTGCAAATTCTATATGCACTTTTGACCCTGACCGTACCTACGTACAATCGATCTGCGTGGTCGATACCATAGTTCCACAGATTATAATTTAAGCACACGTCTTCCATACTGAAGCGTTTGTCTCATAACGTCAATTTGTCGCCTTGTCACGTTTGAATTGCGTGTATGACAGTATTATGAGGTCTGCAGTTGGTACCTGCGACTATACAGGATGTTATTAAGGGGCGATCAAGTAAGAAAACATTTAAATAATGGTGGGTTAATAATAATCATTTGATTGAATTGAGATAAGGAACCTTCAATTAGATAAACAAAATTATACAATCAACCTGACACAGTTTATAATTAAAATATTAAATGCTAATTTATCCAAAAATTATAAGAATTTTTTTAGGTGATAAATAAATTTCTTACTATTATCAGCAAGGACGACAAAGCAGTGAGTTGCTCATACATTTTCTGATTCTTTACAGATTTTTTTCTATTTATTATCTGTTAAAAGTCTTCAGTTTACTGTTGGACTTACAATCATTTTCTTTACTTTCTTTCTTTCTTCTTTCTGGACCTTGTTTGCGCTTTAAATCTTCTTCCGACTTACGTTGCAGGCCTGATATGGATCCTTTGTTCTTTTTCTCCTTATAAAATAAATAATAATAATAAAAAAATGGTAAAATGAGCAACCATATTGATTGGGAAAAAAACTAGGCCAATAAACAGCTGAAGAAAAGCAACCTGATTTATTACTTTCAAAGTCACTTAAATCCAACAACATAACATCCTGTATAAGAAATAAAATTATTTACGTACACGCAATTTTAGATCTTACATAATGAAAGTCAATGCCTATATTTCAATGAATTTAGAAAGCATTTGCCAATGCAAAAACAAATTCCTTGTTTAAGGAATTTAAACATGAGATGCGTTTTTATGGTGGAACCTTTTAATAAATCTTGTCAAAGTATCTGCATATTAAGGACAACATTCCGCAAGAACTGATAATAATGACCAAGAAACAATAATTTTTACTTTACAACAATCTTTTATTTAACATAATGTATGTTTTTTCGGGCAGATCGGAAAGCGTGGTAAGGTGTGTGACATTATTCTGAATCCAAAATGGCGGAATATCCAAGATGGCGGACTAGTTATTTTTAATGCACTCCTACGGGAAGGGTATCAAAGGTTTTGCTGAGAAGAATACGGATAAAGAAGAATGGCAGGCTCAGTGTCGCTTTATTTGAAAAGCGTACACTATCGAAATTATATACATTTTAAAGAACGAATATTGTAGTATTTTTTCATACTTATAGTTTTTTTTTATTTCACGGGATGTAGGAGAAAAATAAAAAAAAAATATTCTTAAATTCCTAAACGAAACACAACATTCCTAAACGAAAAATAGCAACATTACACAATGTCTTGCCATACACAATCTCACCGCACTTATTAATGGTAAAGTCAGTCAAGGGAGAGATTATAAAAACACTTTAACTTCATTTTTATATTACGTACATATTCTGTATGTGTTACTAATATCATGTAATCATCATTTCAAGATTTTGATGATACCTAAATAAGGTATGTTTAATTAAAGGCTATTAAAAACATAATATCAAACATTGTATTTTTAGAACTTTACCCTGGCAACATAGGAACTCCCGACCATTATAAATTGTCATTGATTAGTGTCACTTGTCAAGGTCGCGTCAAGTTGTCAAGTGATCAGCGCATTTTGTTTCTTGGATAATTGAGATGTTTTACATTCTTAATTACTTGGTAATCAATTAGTTTTGCTGTGTTAACTTGCTATCCGCGTTCAGTTGAGCTTCCATTTAAGTTCCTGCGCGTTGAGTACTTGTGAAAGTGAATTATATAGTTTGAGACAGGACTCGTGTGTTATATTTTTAAGTTTATTTGAGACAGGACTCGTGTTTCATATCGTTATAATATTGTGTTCTATTAGTTATTGATGTATTATGCCACGTGCAACTATAAGATGTATAAACTGCGAACTGCGGTTGACGGGAATGCGTCGTCTACTTTCTGCCGAAAGTGAAGGCATTGTTAATATAATAAGGCTGTGGACCTATCCAAGGCAGGTTAGTAAAATGATCATAAAAATCTCTTGTTCTATAGAATAGAATAGAAAAATTCTTTATTTCATATAGGCCTAGTATACAAAGGCTCTTATGACACGTTATTTTGTTTTACATGGTCACTTTAATGGTCATAACCATTCACGACTTAAAACTAAGTTTACGAGGGTTCACAAACGCGCCCTGCCGCTGAGAACCAAAACAACATTATAATATATTCTTGATCATTATTTTAAAGAATGACAAATTCAAAGAAAAAGGTTTTGGATCATAGATTCTACTTACCTTGATCGGGAACATGTTGCTTCAGTATAACATTACCTTACTATAATAATAATACTACAAACATTGCATATTGAATGATTTGATGGCATATACTCACTGTAATGTCTACATATCATTAGATTTTAAGAGCTAAACAAACAATTATATTATTATGTAATTGTGTTTCTTGCAGATAAACGATGCAGACTTTATATGCCAGGCCTGTTGGGCCTTAGCCAATCAGGCTAACAATCACGGAGTGGACCATGAAAGACAAGTTGGCCATCAAAATGTTTGCATTGGTTGTGGACGTTCCATTTTGAGGATCAAGTCGTATACTATTGAGACCAGAATTGACAGATGATGAAAGACAAATTGTGGATATTATTTCACAGTGGATACCACACCGTCAAGTAAGTATTTTAGATACTTTGATTTGGCAATGTTCAAAACAAGATTTTTGAATGGCAACCACGCACCAAGAAGTGCAGTAGTCTGCAGGCTACCAACCAGGTGGGCTTACAACATTTGGTGAGTTGCCACAATGCAGGAGCTGTTGGAATCAAGCAGCACAAAACCATGTAGGTTGTAGTTAGCTACAGGAGGCCTATGTCCATGCCGTAGACATCTACCACTTGAAATGAACCAACATACAAATATTGAAACAATAATTAATAGGAAACAAGTGTTGTAATGTTAAATAAAATGTGTATGAATTTGTAATATTCATTAATTATAATTTTTTTAGCTAACCCCTACTGATGAAGCATGTCTACCATGCTGGCTTCGTGCTCAAAGAATACTGCGTCGTGGAAACATGGACACTCAAAATGCACAGCAACGCAGTGGTGCATCAGATGATAATATTTCAGAAGCAGGACCAAGTACTCCTCAGCATGATGAAACTCTAGATTCCTGTGTAAATTGTGAAATACAGATACCGCCCGATGAAAATAGACATCATCTGTCTTCAGAAAGTGATCATCTCATTAGAGTTATACAATTTTGGACATATCCTAGAAATGTAAGTATATTTTATGTGGCAGCATAAGTATAATACATATCAAATAATTGTCTCTTAAAATATCTTATGTTTTGCAACACCTATGCCATAAAAAATGAAATAGCTTTTAGCAGGTTTGCATTAGAACAACAACATTGTCTTTATATACTGTGATAAATCTCTATAAGTATAAATAATTTAATTATTTATTATTAAAAGAAAAACTATAACAGAATTTATAATTAATATTACTTGTGTCATTTATATAAATAACTTGGATTTTATTTGTCTATTTAATTCGCTTTTATTCTCATTCTATCTAAGAAGTTCCTCTGAAGTCCACATAATATTGTTGTATAAAACTGCCTGTGCCCTGATATGCATTTAGTTGTTTGTTCAAATTGCATAATAGACAATTTGTAAACATGGAAAAGACTATGACTTATTTATTTTTAAAATACAACTGTCAGTAGTTTTGACAAAATGAAGCTTGACTTTCTTAAAACCCACCAAGGATTTCTGTTAGTATCTATTAATAAATTGTTTTTTTTTTCTTTTTTTAGATTACGGACACAGATTACATATGTCAGGCTTGTTGGGAGCTTGCAAATATTCAGGCTATATCTGAATCTGAAGCTGTAGTTAATTCAGTGCAACAAGGAACTCGAGAAATCCCACAGCAACAGTATATAACCATGCCAAGTATACGGCGAGCTGCTGACACAAGAAGACATTGCCTGTTTTATGGTTGCAGTAATCCTGAGCGATATCATATTCCTGATGTTGTACGTAGACGGGTGCTCAGTGACTGCAATTTTTATATACCCAGAAACACCCGCATATGCAGTTACCATTTAGGAAGAAATATGTTTCAAGAGTTATACATATCTGAAAACAGTTTAAGTAATTTCAGTGCTCATCATATTGAAGATATGATTTTTATATTAGCAGAGCCAGTTAACGTTTTTAATTTTGAAGACATTCAGAGTGTTCCTGAATATTTAGTTCATTATTTTCTAGGGATTTCTTTACATCAACACCAGCAAATACTAAATGAAACAAGAAGTCTTCAAGAAATGCATAGAGGAAGCTTTGCTTTGACTGCATTATTATGTAAATTAAGAACTGGGGATTCTGGAGATAGACTAGCATGTCTATTTCAAACACCAAGACGTACTGTGGAAAACCTAATGGACCAAGCTAGAAACATATTAGTTCAGGAATATGTTCCACGTCATTTAGGCCTGCAGCATATCAGCAGAAATGATGTAATATCAAAAAATTCCATAATAGCAAATGGCTTATTTGGCAAACCAGAACTCCCTGTAGAACAACAAAACACAATAGTGATCTGTGATGGTACCTATGTATATACGCAGAAAAGTTCAAATTATTTGTTCCAAAAAGAGACATATTCACTTCATAAATATCGGAATTTAGTAAAACCTTTCATGATAGTGTGTTGCAATGGATACATCCTTGATGTTGTAGGCCCATATCCTGCCACTACGAATGACGCCTCAATCATGGTCGACTTACTGAACCGTGAAAGTTTTATACAGTTTTTCAAAGAAGATGATGTCTTCATATTAGACAGAGGATTTAGGGATAGTGTGGACGCTGTTCACGAGCGTGGGTTTCTAGCATTTATGCCAGAAACCTTATCCCAAGGTCAAACACAGTTTACCACACTAGAAGGCAACCGATCTCGCTGTGTTACAATAAATAGATGGGTTGTAGAAGCCGTAAATGGTAGACTTAAAAGAGATTTCAAGATTTTCCGTCAAGAATATTTTAACCGGGCATGTCCTCACATGATGAAGGATTTATCCATTGCAGCTGCATTACATAATGCGTTTTCCACTATGTTTGTTGATGCTGAGAATGCAAACGCAATTGTGAATATAATCAATGAGCAGCTCTTTTCAGATAATATTCTAGCAAGTATAGTGCAAGAAGAGAATTTGACCAGAAGAAATTCTTTCTTCCATGATATAATCCGGTCAAATATTTTATTTCCGAATTTGACAATGGCAGAGCTAGTGCTCTTTGCTTGTGGCACCTACCAGATTCGGCAAGCTAGGGCATACATCGGCGAACAGCTACGTTATCATGGCCTATACACTATTGAAGTATGCCGGGAAAACCTAGTAAACCTGTCCAGATTAGGAGGAGTAAATCCTTACCTAATTCGAGCCAAAGTAAAGTCTCGGCATGTATCCAGAAAATCGTACTATGTGTTCATCGGCATAGATAGAGAACGGGAAGGCAGAGGTGCCATCATAGGTTACTGCTGTAACTGCATTGTTGGGTTACGCACAGTAGGATGTTGCTCACACGTAATGAGCATTGTATGGTACCTAGGATATGCTCGTCACCAAGCTAATATGGTTCCGCCTGCTCGATTCCTAGACGAAGTTCTACTTAGGTTAGAGGCCTAATACTTATGAGAATTTTGAAATAAATGGTTTTTGATCACATGGACGTTTATCTTTTACTATATACCTACATGAAATGCCTATATCTCCCCTTTTCTTCAAATCAAGTTTTTTTTAAACTGCAAGTTAGCACTTTACTGCGATCTCACCTGATGGCTATGCAGTCGGAAGATGTTACTAAAGTTGGAAGAGGATAAACAACCCCTAACGGTTTTCCTATTCGGCTTCGCGCCGGAGTGCTATTAAGTCGCTTGGCGGTGTGTCTGCTGGTAGGGTGCAAGGCGAAGCCTCACATCAGACCATACCTGAGCTATTTTAGAAATCATAAAGTTCTGAAGTTGCCCGTGGTCTAACATAACTGATATACTCGTAGGTATGTATCTTCCTACAAGTAAGTACCTACGCTCCTCGAGTTGCACCCGCACACTGTTTTATCCGCACTAAGTACCTACCTAAGTCATTTTCGTTTGTAACAGTGGTAATAAATACTTACACTATTACCCTGCAACTTACATTATTATCTAAAATACATTTTACTTGTGCTAATTCATATTCAATTCGCGCTTAATATTTTCTCACAATTCAACATAACCTATAATGTAAAACTTAAACTCCGTTTTTCATTAAAACCCCATCTTAAAAAAATATGTTATGATTAACTTTTTTTTTAATAGGTCCTAGATCTATCATTTTCAAGCATTTATACTGATGAACGCGAAGTCTAAGTGCGACACTGAAAATGCACGGGCGTTTGCCAATCTTCTTTACGTATAAAAGCTTGTTTAAAAAGTATTTTGTTAATAATAACTTATCGGTTGTTTCGTTTGGTAGAAACTTAACTAAACATTTTTATGTATGACTGTTTAACTTATGTCATAACCACAAATATGATGTATTGTGTATATATGGTCAACTTCAAAATCTCGTATGAAGCCAAAAGGCTAAAAGGGTGTGTATGTGTAACTACCCGCATATAACCTGTCAGCAATATCAACCTTAAGACAACAGCATTAGGTTGAAAGTATTTCTATGTTATAAAACTTATATAAAATATTATAATATCTACTAGTATATCATCACTATCAGTTCTTGTAGAATATATAAAACTATAAGTTATTAATTTTACTGTGTACACATATTATGACTTTAATAAGTTTTGCAGTCACTCTGGCTATAATATATGTAAAGCAAATTTATATATATTAGGAAATATTATGGTAGCTGTAGCTAGGTTATATAGGGTGTTGGTATAATAATATTATTGTGGTTTCAAATAGCTATAAAATGAAGTATTCTTGCTACGCGAATCCTATCTACTTATGCTATATACAAGTTTATTTACTAAGTACATTTTTGATATTATATTATGTTATTATACAGTGAATTCATAAAACAGTTGATATGTAGGTTGGATAATTTAATTAAATGCTATTTTTACTTAGGAAGATTGAATTATTTTGCTATTATTAGTTGTTGCCAGAAAACTCAAAAATCATAGAGGCAGTCGTTTTTTTTATGAATTGTCACCCCAGTATGGCACCAAATTCAAACATAACTGGCATAAATGTAACGATGGGCTAGTAATAATAATATTTGAGTGACAAAAATCACTATTCTTGTTCTATGCTTGTTCGGACATTGGTGTTTGAAAAAAAATTCTCTCAAAATACTACAAGAATTGACAACAGTTTTATGAATATAGCCTTTTTAGATAGTACAATTATTATTTTTAAGTTATTTTATTTCTTATAAGCAGAGGGCCTAGACAAAGTGACATTCTATTGGCGATATCGCTATATTTAGCAATATAGAATTTCAAAAAATGTAGGGATTGACGTTATGCCATAGCGTTAGCTAATCTCAATTCTACATTTTCGACTTTTCTATTCGCAACATCCCTAATGGAATGCCACTTTGTCTACAGGCTGGTCTTTTGTTATAACGAATTTGAGTGCATTTTTACTCACCTTTATATAAAATTAGAAGCACCATTTATTTATTAGTAGTTATAGAGAAAGTGCCCAGTCTGCAAGACGGGTTTGTATTTTTATTCTGTGATATAGAGGTGTAAATAAAAAAAATCGTTGCGGATTATTATTGTTAGAAGTTATAGAACAACGTTTATTAGGAGTTTGAAATTTTTTACATAATGTGCTTCTGCTTTGTAAATAATGTTATGAAGTCTAAATTTTAATGTCCTGTGGATCGTGGTGGATTTGGTTTTTAATGTTACTTTACATTTTACGATTCCCCATAATACATTTGTATGGTAAAAGTTCATAAACCTGGAGAAATAGTACATGTCGTTTTAAAAATTTGCAGCATCTTTACAAAGTAAAGTGTAAGGTTTCTACATACAGTTTCCTAGGGTCTGAGTATATATTATATATTTTTTGGATTGTAAAAATTACGAATTTTTAAAACAACGGGAGTTATTTCCCTTGATTGCTTATTTTCGATGTTTCCTTGTAATGTAAAAAACCCTATATTGTCAGAAAATGCATGTTTCAAATCCAAGTGTTCTTCTTCAGTTGTACAAAATTGTTGTAATTTTCTATAAAAGTAAATATGTGGGAGTATGTAAAGTTTTTTCGGAAAATGACTTCTGAGCCCAATACAATATTTAGTTATTAATTTATATAGGAGTTATTTAAAATCTTTTGTTTATATATTAATTAAAAGTAAGCTTTTCTGTATACAATATTTACAATGCACCTAATTTATATGTAGTTCTATGAAAACGCACTGCCTACTGTCTAGGATTAGTTTTTATTTGGCAGCTATTTAATTTTAATATTTTAAATTGAAGTGTACATAGTTTTACCTCTGAAGCATAATAAATACGTTCTAAGTTAAAATCTCCATTTATTTTTATCCTTAAATATTATATAGGTACTAGACATTAAAACAGGGTTGACTAAGCATTTCATTTAATCTCCGTTTAGTTTATCATAGTAATGGTATCACTTTTTCGCAGATGGCATACTACGTGATTTTCAAAATCGAATTAGTTTGACTAACCCATGGTTAATTAATGCTTGGTAAACTCAGGCCAGCTTGCATAGTCACTAGCGACTTCATTATTATTCATGAAAAGACTATTTAAAACAAATTATATACACGGTAAAAAACTGAAAGAATCCTTTATTGGGGATTTTTTCACATAAAGTTATTCCTTGGTCTGTAGAGGTTTTTTTTTTAATGTTTTTTCCCACTTTTCTCATTTTCATGTGTTATACACCGACATCTATCAAGATTAAGTGAAAACTCATCGTAAATTGTGTTAGTTTTTCCAGCGTCTGTACACAGATGTCGCTCATTGTTCAAAGTTTAATAATTACAATTTTAATGGAATTATATCATTATATCATTGCAATAAAGTCGCTAATTGCTTACACGTATTCCAAAGTAAACTTTACTGTTACACGGTTATTGGTTAGACATGAGTCAACTTAATCATTTAAAGATAAAATATTTATGGGAGGTAGTCCTTAGCCACTTTGCAATAAGGACTATAAGAATGGAATGGCATGAAACCAATTTCACCACAGCTGGCAAAGTTTATGTTTGTCCACCCACAATAATTCGCAAATCGTATACGTTTAGTCCTTAGAGTAGGCACTACTGATTGTTTTGTGCGAATTGTTAATATTCAGTTGTAAATTGCAATACAATTCCATTTGCAGAGTTATAGAGAAAAATTCGCGGTTTTTTCGTAACAAAATGACGTCTAAAATGACTAATGCCTACACCACTAGAGATTGCCTTTTTTATCAGCAATTTTATCATTGAGATTTGATTTCCCTGCAAAAGCGGTCATGTTTATGCGATAATATTACGATAAAAGCTATTTTATTCATCCTTTCTTTTAAAAGATATTTGGACATTGACCTTAACTTCTTGACTAAAAAGTATAACTAAATGAAAGTCCTGCACAAAAAAGGGTGACAAAGTGATCAATTTATGCCATGGCCTTTGACAGGCTTGTTGTGAAAATTATATTGGACCTGTTTGTTTTAGCATGTGGTAAGTAGAGATTTTTTATTACAAAAAAAAAATCATAGATTTATAAGGTCGTCGCTCGCACTCCGTAAAAATTAATTATCCTTACAACTTTCAAGGAAACTAATACTTTAGCTGAGTCAGCAATTTCGTTTGACGTTAGTACAAGATACATTGCTGGGTTTGCATCGATCTTTATATTTCATTTATTTATCAACTTGTCAATGAATGTGTAAAAGAATATACCGCGGTAATAGCAGGTATAGAAGCTATCATAGATTTATATAATTTTAGATATAGATTTATAATAATAGGTCGGCGCTCGCGCTCGAAGCTATTTTAATTTTGATTAAGATTTAACACAAAATGGCAATTACGTACTACCTACACTATGCCTAATTAAAATGGTTAACTACTTATGCCTACTACCTACTTGTTTTATTTCCACAATACAATATAAACTATAACATACTTAGGTATTTCAGTAGGTAGATCTATCATGAACGTGATTTTTATACTTACACAGTTTTTGATTAATTGGGCAGGGGTGTTTAGTTTGTCTTGATGGTACGGAACCCTCAATGCGCGAGCCCGACTCGCACTTGACCAATTTTATTAGTTCTCATTTGGCCTAATCACGACGGCAGCATACATATTGTGTACCTACACAACATGTACAGTGCCCTTTAAACCGAAGGCACACAATAATGACGTAGGTAGGTACCTATACCTACCTACCTACCTTATCCTTTCTTACGCCAATAACGGTAGTATGTGTAACTGACACTGTAAATAAGGAGTACCTAATCTCGATTAAGTAGATTAAAATAATCAACAGTAATATACCTTAGACCCCGAGTAGATAAATGTAGGTACCTATTCTAGGTAGGAGTAGATAAATGTACCTGTTTATCTACACCACTATGCTCTAAGGTCAGAATGCAAACGCCGAGAAATCCAGCCAGGGCCAAAACGTTGGGCCAAAATCTTGACAACTTTCCTAGTGCAGTTAGGGTCAGTACGCTAGTTCGCCGGCCACCTTCAGTTCTCGGCCTTTCCGCATACACGATGCCGTAAAATTGAGAGAATATCTCTAAGAAGTACTTTATCGGAATGAAGCCAAAATCTTGATAACTTTCCTAGTGCAGTTAGGTACTTATGGCGGCGCCGAGCGCGCGGGCGATCCCGGGCTGGACTCCTGGCACGGGCCAGTTTGGAATTTTATAATTTCTAGAGAGGTTAGTATAGGTTTTTTACGAACTTTGAGTCGACTCGAATCGCAAAAAATAATCGATTTCCTTCATACATTTACAGCCAGCGCCATCTATGGACATAGCTGACATACGGCTGTCAATAGATGGCCTTGGCTGTAAATGTATGAAGCAATTGATTCGATTCGAAATTCGTACAATAACTTTTACTAACCCCTGTGGTTACTTCTAATTACGTTGCTCTGGTCTTGTTGGTTACGTTGGTAGGTCTGGTGCGAGGCACCGTCCGCGGCTGGCTACCACCCTACCGGCCAAGACATAGGTTTGATGCTGTGGAGCAATCGTAACTGACCCTTTCTTAGTTAGTGAGATAACATCTTCAGCTACAGATAACAGACGAGTTTGCAGAATACCAACTTGTACTATATTATAAAAAATGCCCAAGTGCAGGTTGCTAATACTAATCTTCGCAGACCTTTAAAGCATAATTTAAAATCAGCCAAAAAATAAAATGGTTCCATTTAGATAAAGGTAGGTAGACGCAGACAAATATTTTTTACACACATCAATGGTAAAGGTAGCCTACCACGCAACAGGATAAGGCAAGGATAACGAAGAAGAAGACATGATCAACATTTGAGAGAATAAAGTTAGTTTAACTTATATAACTAATACTTAAAACTTTTAACCATGGTTAGCGACTGTTAAGCAAATCACGGAAGTGGCAACTAACCGTGTAATTGCAGCCAGGTCATTAGGCTTCTGTCGAGATAAGCAAAAATGCTATAAAACTAAGTCGCGTTCGCATGAAATGAAATTCTTTGAAATGAAATGAAATTATGTATTTTTTCACATAGGCTTTGGATATAAACTCTCATGAAACGTCAAAACACTTCCGCCAGGTTCGGAACGCAAGTTTGCACCGAGAAGAACTGACAAGAAACTCGGTACTTGCTCTATTCAAAAATGTCTTAATAACAAGTTTTTTTATAATTACAGTATAAAACAATATTTTAAAGATATCTCGTGAGGAGATGGAAGCATATACTATCTTTCCAAGTTGGTTCCAAGAATCCTAACCCTGATTTATTAAATATATTTTGACAGTATCTTTAAACCGGTGCAAAGGTACCAAGACAAACGTAATTCGAGAACGGCTGGACCGAATTAAATGGTTTTTGATTTGTGGTATTTGTCTCCATCATAGGTATATTCATTAAAATTTTTCGTTGAGAATATGTAGGTATAAGTCATTGATAAAGGATCAGCACTTTCTGACGTCACGCATGTATTTTTTGGCTCCACCCTGAAGCGAGATTTTTAATTTGTCAAAACTGTAAAATGGCGCTAACGTAAGCGACTGACAGCGGTACTGAAATGTACGACGCGCGGTGCCATATTTGAGAAATTTTTGGCATCAACATACGTCACATCTTTCCCGTCCTCTTAGCGTAACTTATTTCGTTATTGGTATAAATCCATAGAATACTTTTCCAGTGTCAGGACCTCTGCTAATAATACTGTTGGTGGCCGAGCCCTACCACCGCGGCTACTTCACCGATGACCAGTCGCTGATGCTGCCGTTTAAGTCGCAGACGATATCGGAAGCTTTGCTGGCGTGTGTAGGATTCGCTCTCATTGTTGTTACGGTAAGTTGTGATAGCAAAGAATCATGCGTATGTTGGTGGTTTCTCTGAGAGACGAAATCTGTATGTGAACAAAAATAACCGACGTACATAATGGGTTAGCTAACTGAAGAAGTGAAGTGGGCGGATAATATTATGTGACCTAGATTCGATGACTGTCGGGACTTGGGGCAGACGCGTTTTGGAGTGGAAACCGCATAACTAAGGAGTATGGTAAGCGCAGCGTAGGAAGACCCACGAACCGTCGAAAAGGATATTTCCTTAACTAGGTATAACAAGATTAGCTTGTCTTGATATACCGTAACCGATGTACCAGAAGATCTCATAATCGCTTTACCATCGCAAAACCAAAACGTATAGGAAGGTGCGGGAACTAAATAATGGATGAGCATCTCGTCTCTCCCTCTAAACCACGCCGACAGCTAACGATTCTAACCTGGCTGGGGATTAAAGGCTGAGCACCTTATCCCCATAATAAATCAATCAATACAGTTTTTTTATTATACGTTTCAGGTCATAATAGTGGAAGTAGTTCGTGACAAACAAGGCAAGGGCATCGGGGAAAAGTTCCTCTCTCCCGTCGTGCTCCCCGGCTGGCTATGGGAGAGCTACACGTGCATCGGCGTGTTCGCGTTCGGCGCGGCGTGCCAGCAGCTCACCGTCAACTCCGCCAAGTACGTCATCGGCAGGCTGAGACCGCATTTCTTTGATGTAAGTTCTCTGAAGTTCCTCTCGCCCATCGAGCTCCCCGGCTGGCTATGGGAGAGCTACACGTGCATCGGCGTGTTCGCGTTCGGCGCGGCGTGCCAGCAGCTCACCGTCAACTCCGCCAAGTACGTCATCGGCAGGCTGAGACCGCATTTCTTTGATGTAAGTTCTCTGAAGTTCCTCTCGCCCATCGAGCTCCCCGGCTGGCTGTGGGAGAGCAACGCGTGCATCGGCGTGTACACGTTCGGCGCGGCGTGCCAGCAGCTCACCGTCAACTCCGCCAAGTACGTCATCGGCAGGCTGAGACCGCATTTCTTTGATGTAAGTTCTCTGAAGTTCCTCTCGCCCATCGAGCTCCCCGGCTGGCTGTGGGAGAGAGCTACGCGTGCATCGGCGTGTACACGTTCGGCGCGGCGTGCCAGCAGCTCACCGTCAACTCCGCCAAGTACGTCATTGGCAGGCTGAGACCGCATTTCTTTGATGTAAGTTCTTTGAAGTTCCTCTCACCCGTCGAGCTCCCCGGCTGGCTGTGGGAGAGCAACGCGTGCATCGGCGTGTACACGTTCGGCGCGGCGTGCCAGCAGCTCACCGTCAACTCCGCCAAGTACGTCATCGGCAGGCTGAGACCGCATTTCTTTGATGTAAGTTCTCTGAAGTTCCTCTCGCCCATCGAGCTCCCCGGCTGGCTGTGGGAGAGCAACGCGTGCATCGGCGTGTACACGTTCGGCGCGGCGTGCCAGCAGCTCACCGTCAACTCCGCCAAGTACGTCATCGGCAGGCTGAGACCGCATTTCTTTGATGTAAGTTCTCTGAAGTTCCTCTCGCCCATCGAGCTCCCCGGCTGGCTGTGGGAGAGCAACGCGTGCATCGGCGTGTACACGTTCGGCGCGGCGTGCCAGCAGCTCACCGTCAACTCCGCCAAGTACGTCATCGGCAGGCTGAGACCGCATTTCTTTGATGTAAGTTCTCTGAAGTTCCTCTCGCCCATCGTGCTCCCCGGCTGGCTGTGGGAGAGCAACGCGTGCATCGGCGTGTACACGTTCGGCGCGGCGTGCCAGCAGCTCACCGTCAACTCCGCCAAGTACGTCATTGGCAGGCTGAGACCGCATTTCTTTGATGTAAGTTCTCTGAAGTTCCTCTCGCCCGACGTACTCCCCGGGTGGCTGTGGGAGAGCTACGCCTGCATCGGCGTGTACACGTTCGGCGCGGCGTGCCAGCAGCTCACCGTCAACTCCGCCAAGTACGTCATCGGCAGGCTGAGACCGCATTTCTTTGATGTAAGTTCTCTGAAGTTCCTCTCACCCGTCGTGCTCCCCAGCTGGCTATGGGAGAGCTACGCGTGCATCGGCGTGTACACGTTCGGCGCGGCGTGACTGCCGCTCACCGTCAACTCCGCCAAGTACGTCATCGGCAGGCTGAGACCGCATTTCTTTGATGTAAGTTCTCTGAAGTTCCTCTCGCCCGTCCAGCTCCCCAGCTGGCTGTAGGAGAGCTACGCGTGCATCGGCGTGTTCACGTTTGGCGCGTCGTGCTAGCAGCTCACCGTCAACTCCGCCAAGTACGTCATCGGCAGGCTGAGACCGCGTTTCTTTGATGTAAGTTCTCTGAAGTTCCTCTCGCCCGTCGTGCTCTCCGACTGGCTGTTGGAGAGCTAGGCGTGCATCGGCGTGTAGTGCATGTGCGTGCGTGTTCACATTCACGTCGACCGTTACCGAGTAAAATCTTAGTGAAACCTATTGCTATAATTATTACTATAGCACACTTAATTACAAATACAATTGCTTGTTATAACTGTTCAGGCATTGGATACAAAGTAAAACTTAAAAGGTACAGTTTTCCTGAGACAACAAAAGGGATAGTTTTGTCGTGTTCTAACAACTTACCAACAATATTCAACCAAGCATCTTTTAAGCTTTGCTTTTAAGTTTAAGTTTGTCGATTTAGTTTTAGTGTGTAGTTTGTAGATTGAGTTATTGATTCTGATAAGAACACATCCCATAAAGAATTATTGACACTCTAGTAAAGCTTTTTTTAAAAATTAGCCATTACAACATTACAACTAAACCAAACCTAAGGCTAAGGCCTTAGGTTTGGTTTAGTGAGTCCGGATGAGTGACGCTTCAAATACCTATATAGGATATCTTTACACGGTATAAGGAGCTTGAGAATTTTTGAATAATACCCAATATCCATTGTTCTCTTTGCGCATCGTTTCACGTTGATTGTTCCATAGGTATGTCGCCCGGTAGCAAGTGAAACATCAGCCCTGAACACGCTCGGCTACATCCAGGACTTCACGTGCTCCAACCCGACGGTGGACGCAGCGCGCCTCAAAGACATGCGGCTGTCGTTCCCGAGCGCGCATTCCAGCTTCGCCATGTACACTGCTGTTTTCTTCATTGTAAGTTCTGCGGTAGTCAAAAAACACTAACATTACGATCTTTGAAATTTTGGAACTCGTAAGTAGCCGCGGGTAAAAACAAAGCGCAGTTGGAGCATTGAGTTAGTAGATATGAATGAGACTAGTTGGGGATTCCTTCAACTTACTTGTAGCCAAATAGGAATTTCACAAATCTAAACATGTTCCAGGTTTCTCCTCTTTCAGCACCTTTGCCCAACCCAAGACGCGGTAACGTTAGAACATGAAAGGACAATTTGATCATTCGTGACTTATTCCATCCTTGTTTACTATTACTAACGCCTTTGCTAAGTTCTTTCTGTATGCCGTCAATTAAAAGAGTATCTTTAACTGATTTTTTTAGTTCTACATTCAAGTGAAAGGCAAATGGCGCGGTTCGAAGCTTCTACGTCATGGCGTCCAATTCGCAGCGCTGATCGGCGCGTGGTACGTGGGGCTGTCGCGCGTGGTCGACCACATGCACCACTGGAGCGACGTGGCCGTCGGTTTCGCTGTCGGCGCGCTGTACGGAGCTGCTGTGGTGAGTGCTCGCTGCTACGTCGCGGTGCTGATCGGCGCGTGGTACGTAGGGCTGTCGCGCGTGGTCGACCACATGCACCACTGGAGCGACGTGGCCGTTGGTTTCGCTGTCGGCGCGCTGTACGGAGCTGCTGTGGTGAGTGCTCGCTGCTACGTCGCGGTGCTGATCGGCGCGTGGTAAGTGGGGCTGTCGCGCGTGGTCGACCACATGCACCACTGGAGCGACGTGGCCGTCTGTTTCGCTGTCGGCGCGCTGTACGGAGCTGCTGTGGTGAGTGCTCGCTGCTACGTCGCGGTGCTGATCGGCGCGTGGTACGTGGGGCTGTCGCGCGTGGTCGACCACATGCACCACTGGAGCGACGTGGCCGTCGGCTTCGCTGTCGGCGCGCTGTACGGAGCTGCTGTGGTGAGTGCTCGCTGCTACGTCGCGGTGCTGATCGGCGCGTGGTACGTGGGGCTGTCACGCGTGGTCGACCACATGCACCACTGGAGCGACTTGGCCGTCGGCGCGCTGTACGGAGCGGCTGTGGTGAGTGCTCGCTGCTACGTCGTGGCGTGCAGTTCACGGTGTTGATCGTCTCTACGTATTTATCTTATATTAAATTTGTTGTAGTAGATATGCTATTATCATTTCCACAATAACTAATTTTTAATTTATTTTATTTGTTTACAGTTTATCTACGTGTTGAAACCCAAGAAATACGGACCGCCAGCGTCTTGGGAGACTGCGGCGCAACCAGAGATGTTGCCAAGGCCAGTGCTGGCGCGATGACCCGTTTCCGCGTTGGACTTCATAATTCTATCTTAAAAGTTTATTTGCTGAATCATTGTCCAAAGTCCGTAATTACGTCCATGTTATATATTCTCATGCGGTCTAAGTCTAGTGATAAGCGTAAACGAATCAGAGGCTTGAGCCATTGGTTTTAAATTAAACTATCCCCCTACTATCAACCGCTGGGATGGGAATCGAAATCGGGACATTGAATTGATGTTTTAAAACAGGCAGTCGAGGTTTTTTTTTCTAAAGAAGCTTAGTACTATATTATTGAAATTTTAATAAGTATTAGGTATGAGGCTAGAATTAGCAGTGCTTAGATATTAAGAAACATAATATAATGCCATCTCCCAGGTTCTGTAAGCCAAAAATGACGTAGGTATTGTTTTTCCTAGACATGCTATTTTTGTTAATAATAACTAAGTAAAGTAAGAATGCTTAATTTATTTCAATTAGTATTAATATAGTAATAAAATGTGTTATTTTTATAGGGGTCGATCCTACCCACCACGCAGGCATTCCCCGTTGCTATTGTTATTTGTTGTAGCTACAAACTACTACTACTACTATGCAGCTTGTGAGCGAAATTTTTAATCAAAATAAATAAATATTAGTGTTTTTTGCAAAGTATGGCAGGTCCTAAATACTTGAAACCTCTGACGCAGGAAGGTAATTATAAGAACTAAGTAGGTATTTATTTTTCCACAAGTTAATATTAGTTTCTATATGTGTTTATTGAAAAGGCAGTATTTTTGTGTGTAACGAAACATAATAATTTTTAGACTTATTTATTGTTTTATTTATAACATAACTACGGATATAATTTGAACCTATTTAGCGTTCTACGTTATTGCTTCTGAAGCGATTAATTTCAAATCAGTTCAACTATACCTATCTACTTTAATGTAGTTTGTAGAAAAAATAAGTTTTCGGAAAAAAAACGATCTTTTGAGTTCTACACTACCTAGTACTGGAATGGCGACCCCGCACGGGAAAGCGCAGTTTTGGCAGACTTCCGACCAGATGGACTGACGACATTAAGAGAGTCGCGGGAAGGCGCTGGATACAAGTGGCGCAGGACCGTGCGGGCTGGAAATCATTACATGAGGCCTTTGTCCAGCAGAGGACGCCCGTCGGCTGAAACGAACTACCTAGTACCTACTACAAATAGGCATACCATGCAATAGAACCATCACATTAAATGTACGGAAAATCGTAATCAAAATAATTGCAATATTTTGCTAATCGCATTTACTACGTAAACGACCTAATAGATATTGGGTTATCAATTCGATTCCGTACTTTCCACTACGGTACGTCTATATAGAACTTTGTACCTATACTGAAGTAAGGGCGTACAGTTGCCGGCAAATAACTTGGCAAGATTCGTTAGATATGTATAAGATACTCTCTCTCTCTCTCTATAGACAGGATCCAAACGCTCTATTGGTTGGTCGTTGACTGTTGCTTCTCTCGCACTCGTTGCACGACGAGCACTCCCGCACCACGCCAAAAACAAAAGAAACGTGAAAGAAAAACGTCAGATAGGTACCTATGTTCGATGCCACTTCTCTTTGCGCCTTGCAGTTCTGGGGCCTTATTCTGTATCGTTCACTTACGGCGGTTCCCAATATTCGATCTATCCATGGTTTGCCTTACTAGTGATAGAAATTTGACGTAACTTTTATGGACCTTATGTCAAATTTCTATCTCTAGTAAGGCGAACCACGGATAGATCGAATATTGGGAACCGTCATTAGTTAGTTAGTAACCCTAACTGGGTTAACGAAGGCAAAAATCCTATCTTTGCACAAATTACCAACCTAGGTCGGTATGGTATCATATCAGTATACCATGCTAGTTGCTATCTTGTACAAAAAGAATACAAAAATAGGATTTTTGCCTCCGTTTTCTTAGTTAATAACCCAGTTTGGGTTACTAATTAACTAAGTGAACGATACAGAATCAGCACACTGTGGTAGACCGACAGTCGACACTGCTGTTGTAATATAGGTATCTACCACTGACCTCTATTATATTATACCTACAAGTAGGTACCTACGCTGGACTAAATTTTCTATTTTATAAATGACAGTTCCTTTTTTGTGGCACTTTGAGTTTGAAACGCCACCTACGAAGGTCCTTTGTACTAAAATTGACATAAATTATAATTGAAAAAAAATGTACAAATGACCGTCGTTGTGAATATCATTTTTTTAGTTTCATAGACGCTCACGCCAGGTAACGCGAACGCGACAAGCAGCGCCAAAATGGCGAATATCAAGTGTTTTCATTTTTTCCAGCGTACTTGTTTAATGGAGGTCAGTGGTATCTACTATCTACCTGCCAGGCGGACTCCGTAAGAAGAGTAGGTATTTTATTAGATATACACAAATCCCCTGAGCAAGATTTGCGTAATGTTACTATTCGTATTATGGCGACACACCCATGTTTCGCTTTTAGATAACAACATCAAAATAGACTCCATTACGCACTCTGTGCGTAAGCGCATAATATTATATTGATGTCTTATCATGGCGACTGTTGACCCGAATCGTACAACTCACGATTACTTACTTAACAACACAACATTTTCCTCGTTTTTTTTTTTAATTAAAGATTTTTTTTAAAGCTCTAAATTTAATTTAGGTAGGCATCCGTAGATTATAATATCTATATATTATATTTTTATAAATATGTCGAATTAGTCAAGTAGGTACCTACTTACTGCAGATTTTTTTATTGAATACAATTTACATAGTAGCTACTGCACTGCGAATTGCGATCGCACCTGATGGTAAATTATTATTATTATTTACCATCAGGTGCGATCGCAATTGATAGATGTTATCACTTAACGTACCAACTTGGAAGGAGTAAATAGCCCCTAGCCCCCTAACAGTTTTTACACATCATCGCGCCAGAAAGCTAAACCTCTTGGCGGTGCGTCTTGGCTGGAGGGTGGTAACTAGCCACAGCTGGAGCCTGGAGGCCAGACCAGACCCAAATTAGATATAATAAAATTCTAATCGAACTACGAGTACCTAACGACTTCTCACGCCCGCCACTATAAGACGCGGAGGTCATCAAAATTCTCACTATTTTCCTATTGTGGAGGATATCCATCATTGTTGTGGTATGGTGAGTGTTGTATAGTCATCGATATGAACCTGAGGATGAGTCCATCGGAATGTTATAAATAAAATAAATAAATATAATTTATATATCAGAACATTAAACACATCGCAATCTAGCCCCAAAGTAAGCGATAGCTTGTGTTATGGGTACTAGATAACTGATAAATATATAAAAAAAATATATATACATATTAATATAAGTACATAAATATACCTCCGCAGTCGCAAACGGCAGCTTCGCTACTGCTACGCCATCCGGTCGTTTCATTTTACGTCATACAAGTAAAAACTAGCTCCATTTATCAAAATTTTCGCGAATACTCCGCAACATGGCGGAAATCGTTCCTGTGGAAACTCGTGTGCAGACTAATAACAAGTAGGTAGGTATATGTAGTGATCTGTGGCGTGGACCGCGGTCTATCGTCAATACAGCGATCGGCTTACAGCTCGTTTGACGCTCTTGGTGTCAAAACAAACATTTACAGTAGTTATGACACCAGTACCTAAACTGGTGACATTTTTTCGCGGTCCGCTGGGTCCTGTGTATACGTCTATTGGTATAATACCTAAGTAGATTCTCTGTCTATATACCTATTGTACACGTTACGTAAGCCATAGGCACTTATCAACTAAAGTATTATTTTTTAGTACCGAAGATATAAAATATAAGTGTAACAGTGTTGTTACCACAAAAGGATCTAATCTACCACTCCTACTATGAGTATGGTGTTTATCATACTTAGCCCAATTTTATAATCACATTTTTTGTGTCTGGTGAAAGTTTATGTTTGTTTCTCCTCCACGCAGCAACTACTAAACTAATTTGGTTGAAACTCGGACTTAGAATGAATACCTGAATACTTTTTACGGTACATGGGATTAGTGAACACCGAGTTTCATGGGAGTTCCCTTCATAATGCAGACGAGGAAAAAGGGAGGATTTCCCAAAATACCCCGGCAAAATACGACTATGCTATGTCAAAAAAAGTTGGTTCCAGTTGGTAATTGAGGTCAGAGGTGTGTATGAAGAAAAACCCAACGCTCTACGAACTAGGTACATACTAAAATGGTAAAAAGCAAGAATCCAACAACAACTTGGGTCGTGCAGTCGAAAAAAAAATACCCGTTATCTCCAAAGTAACATATAGAAAATGCCTAACATAATATTATACCAGTCTCAGGAAAAAAGGGAGTTATGTGGGGCGGGAGTACGGGATTCACTTTCATATTCTACACTAAAGCCGGGACCTCCCTGGCCCCCTCGCAAATACCTACCGTATAAATAAGCCAAGTGCTCTGAGGAGGTCGTCGAATTATGATATTTTTATGTACATCAATTAAATTGATGATAGTACTGTCACGCCCTCGATAACAGCGAATCACACGGCGGCAATGAAGCGACCGCATGATAGAATATCATACAGACCTATTTACATACCCACGCGGCGTTATATCAAGTAGGAACATTCTGACCATTATCTACATGTTTTATTAATAAGCCGAAACAATTTATTAATTACTACTCATACAAGAAGACGACCGGGATTTCATCCGCGTTTAGTCTTGTTTATGATAGCTGTATCACATCTTCTGAACCCAATAGCTCCAAAGGGCGATGGGTACCATCCGGGCGCGAAAATTCAAATTTTATTTAGTTTTTCGCTCATAGTGGGCTAATCATCGAAGGCTTATGGCAATGTGTTTTGCGGGCACAACATTTATGCATCTATATGTTTTTAATAAAAACTCTGCTCAACAATACTCATTTACTTCATATTGGTTCCCGATAGCTCGAAATCTGGGAAACTGCACAAAATTATCTTTCGGGAACCAATATGAGATGAGTGGGAACTTCCGAGCAAAGTTTCTATTAAAAACATGTGGATGCATAAAAAGTAGGCCCGCAAAATGCATTGCCATCAATCTACAATAGGTATGTAGGAGTTTTTGAACAATTTGAATGAAAAATGTAGATGTAGTAGGTATATAGTATTATAATGCTATGCTAGCGAAACTCATTGCATAAGCCTTCGTGTAGTTAGTCTAATAATTTAAGTTGTATATTGAATTTCGCGGACTATACTCGTACTTTGGCCGAAACACGATAATCTAAATTCGCTCTGAAGCAGAAACACGATTGGATAAAAATTTCTCGACAGAAAGTTCTCCCAAAAGTTACTCCATTTTTCTAATTTTTATCTGAAACTACAATGGATGTAATTGTATTTATAGTTTTAATGTATCGGTTATAATAAAAATCAAAAACGCTCTGAACGAATTTTTGATAACTGCGACTTAAGTTTTTCAGTAATTGGGTAAAACGTCGTTTTTCTGCAAAATTCTTCCGCCCACCCACCAACGTAATTCATAAGAATGAGTTTGACAAAAATAAGTTCAGTACATGATATCCACTTATAAGATTTTAAATCTTTGCTTAATAGGTATATTATCTTTATTAGGAGCAATGATAAGTATTTTCGGCTGCCAGCCTGTCACGACTCACGCCCCCGATAGCAGCGAATCACACGCCGCGAACGATCCGAGTGCATGCTAGGATAATATTACAGATTAACAATGTTATCTACACGGTTTATTTCTATCCGGGACGATTGTTATATAAAATAGAAAATTCTTAAAAAAAAACCGACTTCAAATGCCACTACAAAGAGTGAAATAATTTTTCAATGTAGGTGCACCAATTCGAAGTCGGGCGACTATGATTGTACGACATTTTTACTATTTTTTTTAAATTATTGAATGATTTGTTTATTTCAATAGGCCTTACTTAATGGCTCTTATGAATAGTCAATAAAATATAATTAAGTATACTTATAGTAGTAGTCATAACTGTTTTGGTATGAAATCCTAAAAACACTATAAAATCTGTGATAACTTCTCTTTCTCTCTCTCTCTATCTCCAGTACGTTAAGAGCCCTATTCTTATTATAGTGAGTTCAATCCACGAGGACGCGTCAACTCCTTCCGAATCGCATAAAACAAGCGATTGTGAAGGAGTGGTGCTAATTACTTCGTGTTTGTGAAATATATAAATAATTGAACTATTTACCTATATTCTATAAGTACATATACTCAAGCCCGCCAAAAAGGGTCAATGAAACAATTCTATGTTGTTTTACTTCATTTCTTACAGGGCAATGACTGCATGAGTGAAACTTTAACGCTTGCATAAAATAAATATTTTGATAACATTTTATTTTTATTGCAATTAAATTGCACAAGCACATACCTACAATAAAGTTCATATAAACACATTTCATTAATTATAAGTTTTTTTTTTACGCTATACAAGTTAGTACTTGACTGCGATCAAACCTGATGGTAAGTGATGATGCAGTCGAAGATGTTAGCGTACTAACTTGGAAGGGGTAAGATATGTCACCCCAACGGTTTCTACACAGCATCGTACCGGAACGCTAAATCGCTTGGCGGTACGTCTTTGCTGGTAGGGTGGTAACTAGCCACGGCCGAAGCCTCCCACCAGACCAGACCAAAGCCAATTTAGAAATTATAAAATTCCAAAGTGGCCCGTGGCGGGAATCGAACCCGCGACCTCCCACTCGAATCCGAGCGTGCGTTCCCTGCGCCACGGAGGTCGTTAAAAGTTGGTCAAGTGCGAGTCGAATTTGCACACTGAGGGTTCCATACTCTGAAGACCAATTCTCAATATTACCTACCTACCTATTTTATTAAAGTCAACTAAACACCTCTGCTGCTCGCCTAATTTTAAAACGAACAAAAAAACACTATTGTTGTCTTTTAGTATTTGACCTTATATCATAGCGGTCCCATTTTGCAATTTGGGTACGGAATCCTAAAAACGAAGTTTTTATACATAGTTATTTATATATGAAGTTTATCGGCCCAATTCAGAGATAACCTAAAAGTATGAATTTATTTAGAAAACATGTTTAATTTGCTAATTATATGTATTGCCAGAGTTAAAAAAACTTCCATCTCTTATCTATTTAATTGAAGAGCTATAAATAGCCGTAATGACGTATGTTACGCACTGATTAACAAACCCACTGTTTTTACACGACTGCCCAAAAAAAGGAGTGTTATGTTTTTAGGGTTCATGTGTGTATGTATGTATGTGATGTTTCTTTATTCCACCATAACTTCTGAACGGCTGAACAGATTTGGACATATGGGGTATCGTTAGAATCCTTAGATCCCTCCGAGTAACATAGGCTATAATTTTTTTGGAAAAAAGTATTATGGCGGATGTGAGGCGCCATTTTCGAAAGTGGAAAACAAACTTTTTTCTTCAACTATCAAAATATGGGTATCAAAATGAAGGTATTAGACTAGAGAGTAGTAAAAGAAAAATATATATATTTAATATATGATTTTTACATATGGATGGATGGATGTTTGTACCTCTTTCACGAAAAAGTTACTTAACCGATTTGGCTGAAAATTGAAATATAGATACCTTACAACCTAGATTGACACACAGACTTCTTTTTATTCCAGAAAGTCCATAGATCTCGCGGGATGAAACTTTTAACTTTGACTCCAAGTTAAAACAGGTCGTCAGCTTTGATCTATTGGGTAAAATAATCCCCCATAATCTTTAGAAACAAAGTTGGTTTTTAAAGTTTTACTCCTTTTGTAGTAGGGAACCCCGCGGTTCGCGAGTATGAGTATCTTTGACTATTAGGATAGCCTTCCAACCTCATTTTTTTTTTACCAGTTATTTGCCCATTTGGATGTACCTAAGTTAACCTACACGTGTAGGTATAAATAATATGTTGCGTAACTTCTTATTCGTAGTTGTTAATTGATATTGAATCATTTTAAAAAATAAAGCGTAGCATATTCTTTATTAAACTATGTATTGCGTGTTTCAGATATTTTTATTTATAAGTAGATATTGTTCATTATTTATTGTTAGGCTTCCGTGGGCGGTGGGTACTCAATGGGAAAAACTAAATAAAGCTTGAATTTTCGCCCCCGGTTTATACCCGGCCATCCTGCACTTTTAGTTATGCGCGTAGGTACACATTCGATAATTAAAATAAATCGGTAATTAAATTAGGTACGACTTACAAGTAGGTATACGTACCTTATTATAACATTATTTTAATTAATTGACAACTCATGTAGAGGCTGAATGTATGAAAGTATAGGTATTGGTACCTACATACCTACGCACCTAGTACTAATAATATAATCAATAAAATAAAAAGTCAATAAAATAAAAATAGTACACCTTCTACTTTTTTTGATCATTAATTTTATTGTATGAATCAAGCTGACTAAGTATTCTTATTTCCATATTCTTATGTTCTTATCTCAAGGAAAATTCCGAAGGAAGAAGTACGGTATAAGCTATAATTACTACAGAGGTCTTAGTTGTCTCTGGACTCTGCGCTATCTCATTATTCTCTTATATTTATAAATTAAAGTTCATACTATCTGAACGGGCAAATGTGTTGGCCATGTAAAGGTATGTAAAATAGCTTACGACCTCAGATCTGCCAAATGTAGACAAAAAATTCAAAAAATCGATCAAGCTGTTTCGATGAGTTTGGATAAACACTTCGACACGAGAAGAATGTAAGATTTAATTTATAAAGATTAATGCGTATTTATAGATTTAATATTCCCTAGCTAATTGTCTCGTGTCGCAAAAAAGTTATTCAATATCTGTTATTGATGTAAATCAATTAAGAATGGCAAAATAAACAAGATGTTTTGATTTCCAATTAGCGATAACTTACAGTGTGACAAGGCTATCTTGGCGCGCGGCCAAAATCGGAACTAACGCCGCTATTTTCGGATCGGAACGAACTGTGTGATAGTTCGCCCTGTCGGTATATCGCTATTGTATATTGTGTTGTTTTTGCTTAATAAAAACTAAAATTGAAGTAAATTGAAGAGATTTTATTTTTTGGTTGCCTTTGTTCTATGTATAACAACGCCCTCCTGACAATGTAATTCAAGTGCCAAGAGAGCTTTGTCGGACTGAACGTATAAATGAATAGTACAAGATTTCTTCTCTATGTTATCTATTCCTGTATACGTATACAATATAAAGAGGTTAGCTAGAGAGAACACTGCAGTTGCTGATGTGAGGACAGACAGACAAGATGTCGCAAGAGGAGTCTATGCGGATACTTAGGAAGTTCTTCGTGGATATATTTTTGATATCTGGGCGTAAGTATTTTTATACCTACCTATAATATATCGTTACAAAAGTCATTAAAACACAAGACAATAAAAACATATAAATAAAAATGATGCAATTTTTTTTGAAACCGTATCAATAAATCTTATCGCAAAATTAATCTAATTAAAAAAACCTAATTAACTGCTGTCAATATAGCCTACATTTCCGCGCTAAAGATTCCGTAAAGATGGTAAAGACGTATGTTTTTAAGCAATTTAGTAAATCATACTTACTTTACTATACTTTGCCGCTCTGAACAACGGACTGATTTCGTTACACAAAAATTAGTTTTTAAACTTACTTGAATTGTAAATGTCCAGTGGTGATAAATGAAAAGTGAAGTAAAGATCTCCTTGATTAAGTTAATCTAAGAAAGATCTTGTGTTCGTGAAGCTGTGTTATTCCATCAATGAAACCATTTGTCTGAAATTTGGAAAGAAGGCAGGTAATATCCGCGGATGCAGATGCGGATGCGGATTACTAGAAGTTCTCATCCGCGGATGCAGATGCGGATGCGGTTTTTTTTTGAGGGGCTATCCCGGGAAAACCCATGGTTCCCGCGGGATTTGTGAAAAATCAAAATTCACGCGGGTGGATGCGCGGACATCCTACTAGCACTAATAACTTACTAGTACTAATAACTTTACACGTTAGTTAGTTATTACGTTACGAGTGTAACGTAATAACTGTAACAATTATTTAAAAAAATTAATAATGATTCATACTTAATTTCATTAATATAGATATGTAGTACATTGTACATGGATATTATGAAGTCTCAATTAATTGGGACGTACTCGTAACATACTCGTACTAAGTTGTCATAGTGATAAAAGAATCAATAAAAAAAAATTGAACATGAAGATTAAAATTATAGTAAAAGATTCCTCCTTCCGTTTATTATCTTCGCAAGTTATCATATAAGAGGGGGAATTAAATAATTGTGTTCAGTTAGTAGTGCGTATTACAGATACACAACATGTCGCGTTCAGAATCTGTGCGTGTGTTGAGGAAATTCTTCGTAGATGTCATTTTAATATCTGCGTGTGAGTATAAAAATAATAAGACATTATTTAATTTTATTTACCGTGAACTTTAGATTTTTTTAACTGGCAAAAATACCGTTCGTAAAATCAATATCTTCTGAGGATCTTCCGAATCGGTCTAATGCATAGCTGTATATAACACGAGTAGAGATGTGTTTCAAGGTGCGTACACTAGTTATATTTTATATACATGCAAAGTAAAACAAAATAATTATTACTTTGTCCATTTAATACTTTTTACTAGTATAAGCAGCTCATAGAATATATAATTTAAGTTCGACTATCAAAAATATCGCAGATATGACAATAAAGCCAAATTAATGATTTAGGTTGCAGTAGTACCTATATGTGTCAGTTTTAGTTATGTTCATTTATATAAATTGTAACGAAAGTCTCTTCACTGAATAAATTAAGTAGAATGTGTTACTTATTCGTTAATTTACATAAACTGTCTGATTGAGTGAAAATTAAAATGAAAATCTATTTTTTTTTAATATATTATGAAAAGTCTCTACCGCCAAATTCGGAAGGCAGGTTCGCACCAAGAAGAACTGGCAACAAAATACTAACTATTTTTCTACCCTAAACACTACCTCCAACCAACTTCCACCTTTTCACACTTATGGATTTGGATGTGCTGCAGATAGATAGGATTATATATTGGAATGTTTAATCCAATCTATTACACAATCTATGATAATTATCTATTAATTTATTAATACCTTCTGATTCAATCAAAACCGCAACTTTTATTTCCGACCATCAACGTGCTAAAGACCTGCAAAATTCCGTTAAAATGGTGACCCCGTCGTGATATGATGACGAAATACGCTACGCTAAGGGGATGCGAAAGATGTGACGAAAAAAATCCCAAATATGGCGTCGCGCGTCGTACATTTCGGTACCGCTGACAGCACATACCGCTGTCAGTCGCTTACATTAGCGCCATTTTACAGTTTTGTCAAATAAAAACCCGGCTTCAAGGCGGAGCCAAAAGTACATGCGTGACGTCACTAAGTGCTGATTCTTTATATTTCTAATCAATGTGCGATGCTGTCGTGCATTTAGTGCCGTAGGTATAGTAATTAAAGGCAGCTACAGATGCTAATAAAAACAATGTTTCAGTGGTGTTATGCATCTTCGGTATCAACACGCTGGAGCCCTTCCAGCGAGGCTTCTTCTGCGGAGACGAGAGCCTCATGTTCCCCTACAAGGACGACACCGTCACTACGCCGATGCTGAGGATATTTGGACTTGGCCTGCCGATACTAGCAGTAAGTACTTACTTAAATTATTAGTTTTATTAGCTACCAGCAGCTGTTGCCAGCGGCTCCGCCCACGTGAATTTTTTTTTATAAATCCCGTAGAATTCCTTGACTTTTCCCGTGATAAATGTTTCATATCTCTTCTAAATCGGGCCAGTAATAGTCTTCTTCCATTGTCTCCTATCAGCTGCCAACATGCAATCCTCTTTCACACAATTCATCCATCTCTTCTTTGTTCTTCCTCTACTTACTAACCAAACTCCTTTCCTATTATTCTGAAAGGAAACTCACGCCCTGCTGAGTGTGGGTCTCACGCTGAATGGACTTTCGGACTCAACCGCCATGCCGTTACTTACCGAGGCCATTGTCTAAAATGAGCGAACGAAAATCAGAACATGGAGCACCAGTCATTACCCAATAGCCTTGCTTGATTCGGACAACGAATGACTCTTAACTTATGGAAGTTTTTGACGACCTCCCTGGCGCAGTGGCTAAAGCTAGAGTTCGAGTAGGAGATCACGGGTTCGATTCCCGTCACGGACCAGTTCGGAATTTTATTATTTCTAAATCGACTCTGATCCTGGTCTAGTGGGACACTTCAGCCGTGGCTAGTTAGGTACCATCATGGACGCACCTCCAAGCTATTTAGCGTTCCGGTGCAACGCTGTGTAGAAGCCGTTAGGGGTGAGTTGACTTACCCCTTCCAAGTTAGTACGATAACATCTTCGGCTGCATCATCACCTAGTCAAGTTTCACTTGTTTTGTGGGATAAAAACCAGAAGTCATTTATTCTCCTACGCCCGGTGGATCTCTTTCAGAGGGATTCACCGCGTGAAGTTTTCTCTCACACTCAGTTTTCATATTTCCAGTTTTTCCTGTGCGAATGGGTGCTGCTGCGTAAAGAGGTGGATGAGAAACGCGTGCTGATGAACATCTGCATCCCGGCGTGGCTACGAGGCTTCTACTGCCCGCTGGCCTCCTTCGCCTTCGGGAGCTGCTTCATTGAGCTCACCACCAACATAGCCAAGAACGTCATCGGAAGACCGCGGCCCCATTTCTTTGATGTAAGTCGAAGTGTTGATACAGATATTATAGCATAGTAGATTTTAAACAGTTACGAGTACATACATCTTTTATCAAGAATGATCGTATAGATAGCAAAATTTGATAGGTAAGTAAAAAGTTTTAGGTCCGTACCTACTACGGCATATGGGTCGCTCATCATCCTGTGGCTTTTCTTAAGTCACTTATACAGGACATAATTCATGTATAATTTTGCCTGATTCAGTATCCTTCAAACCGAAGCATGATTCACTATTAATGTTTCACGACAATCCAAGTGGACTCTGCAAATTAAGTCCTGCAAGCAGCTGTCCATCAAGCAACAATTACGAAACAAATTTTCCCAATTGAGGAAAGCACGAGACACCGTTTGTCCATGCGTGGAACATCCCAGAAATGGGCCCCAACTAAGCATGATGCTGTGTGACCTATATAACAATGGAAGCACACAGGGCTGATTTTGAGTTGGTGCTCTTAAGAGGCCTGTGAACTACGATGTCTTCATTAATGCAAAATACTAAATCATTTGTAATTCGTGCATATTTCGATCATGTTGTGGTGTTATTCGGATTCATTTAGTAATAATCTATGCTCCTGGCCATATTTGGTTCGGAAATATTTCTTTAAAACGAAATCATAATCAATTTTGATCAAAATTTTTATAACTTTGGTCGAGTTCCGTAATACCAAAAATTATGAATGAAAACTTGTAACTTTCTTTATTAACCGATGTTTTTCTTTAGCTGGACAATAAAAACTGTGCTCCTGAACTAATGCGACGTGAGATAGTGTTGTTTTTATTACAAAACAAATAAGCAGAAAACATGTCTTCTTTGACATAAGATAAGCAAAACTAAATTCGGTAACAATTTCGTTTAACAACAGTATTTCGGAACCAGATATGGCCAGGAGCATAGATTATTACTATACGAACCCGAATTACACCACAACATGATCGAAATATACACGAATTACAAATGATTTTGGTATTACGTTTGTATGGGAGACATGGTAGTTCAACCGGCTACAGCTGCTGGTTACTTAAAACTTTATCAAATAAACCTGTTGTGTTCCAGCTGTGCAAGCCGTCGATCGACTGCAGCCTCCCGGAGTGGCAGAAGCGGTACGTGCAGCCGCACGAGTACACGTGCACCGGCGACCAGACGGACAAGTTCACCGACATGCACATGTCCTTCCTGAGCGGGCACTCCGCGGCGTCCGCCTTCGCCATGTTCTACTTGGCCGTGAGTGTCACCTAAATACCCAAAACAAAAACAAGTTAGAACAGTGCTCACATCACTCACATCACTCTGCTGCTCCAAAGTTAAGCTTTCAAAACTACTTAGCGATTCACGCTAAGCTGTTTTGAAAGCTTCCAATTTGACTGCAATCTCTTTCTTATAGTACAGTTATTAATTCATTCTGAATATTAGCACTGTCATCGGTTGGATTATTAACCACTTTTTTGTCCCTATTTCTTGCTTCTTTCAACGACTCCTGTACGCTTCGACTCCACAATGCTCCATCTCAGTTCCACCATTCTTTGCGTCGTCTGAGTGAGGAACTGTAAAACCGCACTCTAAAGTCGCTTCTTTCTAATCCAGCTGTATTTAGAGAAGAGGATGGTGTGGCGCGGCACCCGCGTCCTGCGCCACTCTCTTCAGTTCGCGGCGGTGATGCTGAGCTGGTTCACGGCGCTGTCCCGCGTGTCCGACTACAAGCACCACTGGAGCGACGTGCTGGCCGGCTACTTCCTGGGCATGACCTTAGCTGTGCTCATAGTACGTACAGTACCGTCCTGTGCCACTAGCTGCAGTTCGCGGCGGTGATGCTGAGCTGGTTCACGGCGCTGTCCCGCGTGTCCGACTACAAGCACCACTGGAGCGACGTGCTGGCCGGCTACTTCCTGGGCATGACCTTAGCTGTGCTCATAGTACGTACAGTACCGTCCTGTGCCACTAGCTGCAGTTCGCGGCGGTGATGCTGAGCTGGTTCACGGCGCTGTCCCGCGTGTCCGACTACAAGCACCACTGGAGCGACGTGCTGGCCGGCTACTTCCTGGGCATGACCTTAGCTGTGCTCATAGTACGTACAGTACCGTCCTGTGCCACTAGCTGCAGTTCGCGGCGGTGATGCTGAGCTGGTTCACGGCGCTGTCCCGCGTGTCCGACTACAAGCACCACTGGAGCGACGTGCTGGCCGGCTACTTCCTGGGCATGACCTTAGCTGTGCTCATAGTACGTACAGTACCGTCCTGTGCCACTAGCTGCAGTTCGCGGCGGTGATGCTGAGCTGGTTCACGGCGCTGTCCCGCGTGTCCGACTACAAGCACCACTGGAGCGACGTGCTGGCCGGCTACTTCCTGGGCATGACCTTAGCTGTGTTCATAGTGCGTACAGTACCATCCTTGATCCTGCGCTACAAGTATACCTACTTAATTATTTTTACTGACTATTTATAAGAGCTAACAAGTAATGGCCTATATGAAATATATGATTTGATTTTGATTTTGAACATTATATACATTAGGAACTGTCTCACCCTCTCACTGAAGAACCAATTGGCTAACAACTTAACTAATAAACTTAGAACAGAGATGCCATAATATTATACTCTTTAGCATCTTGAGACCACAATAATATATTCCATAAATTCATGT
Source organism: Coenonympha glycerion (assembly GCA_963855885.1). Lineage (NCBI taxonomy): Eukaryota > Metazoa > Arthropoda > Insecta > Lepidoptera > Nymphalidae > Coenonympha > Coenonympha glycerion. The sequence continues at coordinate 3,488,450 of OY979646.1, forward strand.
ATCTATTTTCTCTACCGACATACCGATTACCGATATAATAATAATAATATTTTGCTTTTGCAGTGGACTTGGGGAACTGACATTTTGGAGCCCAAACGAAAACACCAGTCAGTTCCGCAACACGAGTTAACGTCAATACAGCACGAGCAAATAATAGCCGCACCGGCGTAGTTTTAGCTTACTTCTCGTAGTGTAAAAACTATGTAACTATATTAGTTATATGGTTTAGGTTATAAGGGAGCAACCAGATTAACACTTTGGACTAATAAAGGGAGCGTGGAGACTGGAGACATCCGTCCAAGAATGGACTTCTTTGCATTAAAAACGTATGGGATCCATCGACGATCCGTTTCATTTAACAAATCCATACGAGTGCCTGTGAAATATTAATAGCAAATTCATCTAGTTATAATTTTGCTTTAAATAAAACTTAGGTACAAATTACTTAGTGTAAATTATTATTTATTAGTTAATATATTTTATTAGTTAATATTTACTTTGTAGTATCGTTTAATAAATAAGTTTTTTTTTTGTTGTATTTTTCATTTTTTTTGTTTGTTTCGGGTAAACACACTATAAGGCTCTGGAGTTGAATTCTTGCTACGACCTCACTTTGTACCTAATTTTAAATATTTGTATAACATGAAATATCCATACTACTAAGTACTATCCCGAGTACAGAGTTCCAGGTTCGATTCCAGTCAGGTGAAGTATTTATTGGTGAACTCTCTGACCCAATATATCACTGTGTTCTAACTCATTCAGTTGGTAACTATTGTTTAACAAATGTAAGCAAGTGTCGTCACTGTCGCAACTAGGCCACTCCTTCCTCGCCAGACCTCTACTTCGACAGGAAAAGGCCAAATTCAAAACACCGAAGTACATCATCTATTCTATACCGACTGATGCTCAAATGCAATCATTTGTTTGTTTATCGCAATCCGCAACTAGGCCACACTTTCCTCACCACGCCTCTTTAACTAGAAGAGAAAAATGACAAGTTTGAAACTCCGAAATGTATCCTATGACAACTTTTGCTGAACAATTTCAAGTAATAAGTTTGTGCTATCGCAACTAGGCCATACTTTTTTCGGAAACCCTCCCACACCTAGATAGGAAAAGGTCAAATTCGAAACAGTAATGCAAATTACCTCCTAATAATAAAAAATATCAAATCGCTCTTAGCCTGTATATTTTGTTTACATTAAAGCGAACAATTTTTGTTCTACGGCTTTTTTTACTCGATATTTTGAGAAATATCAAATATTCAAAATTTTGCAGAGAGCCTCTACTTGTTCCTACTCTGAAATGTAACATCAGCAAGTGGCAATGGCGCGAAACCGCAACAGTGTAATGCCTCTTTACAGAAATAAGTACTTAACATTTTTTTGTATTAAATAAATTAATATTGAATCTTGAAAAGTCGTAGAACAAAAGTTGTAAGTGTTAATGTAAACAACTACAGGCCGAGAGCGATTTGGTATTTATTTTACCTAGCTGTAATTACCGACTGTTTCTTTACAATTAATTGTTTTGGGCTGTCTCAACCAGGCCACACTTCCCGCAGCACGTTTTAAGCTAATAATATTACTTTCCTATTATATGTATATTATTTATTGTAATTTGTAGTATTAGTATGTCTTCTCTCCCCTTTTTTAGTTTAGTGTTTGCATGTTTTTAATTGCCAATGTTGTGTTCACTAAAGATATTATACATGTAAGTGAAAGTGTATTTCAAAGAAAAATGCGTTGTTAAATATGTTATACGTGTATATTGTTTGTGTCCTAAATAAATAAATAAATAAATAAATAAATAAGCCACTTTAATTTGAAACAAATAATTCAAAAGTTCACAGGAAAAAACCCATTCGAAGTAGATTAGATAGCGCGAGATCACACGGAACTCGTTGATGTCTTTTATATTGGAAATTATTCTCTACCATCCATTTCCGCTTTCGATTGTAAATAATAATATAAATCTTTAATAACTTATGTTTTTACAACACTCAATACACATATTTAATTATTACGTAGATAATATTGTGTAATTCGTATTTCTTGTTACATACAACTTTTTTTTTACATACAACGTAATTATTGTTTTAATGTGTAAGTCATAATAATATCCAAATAAGTTTAGAACAGATTTTTGATACCTGCCTTAAATTTTGAGCAATTAGGTAAAACGTCTTTTTTTCTGTTATATATTCTTCCGCTAAGCTGCATGTCGCCGCACCCACCACATATATTCGTAAGAAATGGAGAGGACAATAAATATTCCGACGAATTGAGAACCTCCTCCTTTTTTTGAAGTCAGTTAGAAATAAATTCAATGTTTGCTCTTAAGTACCATCATGGTTTGTTACATCATATTACTTTAAATTATCAGCATAACAATCAGTTTGATAGAGGAGTCTAGATCAAACTTTAGATAGATAAGAAAAGATATTTAGGTATAGTCAAACCCAAAAATTAGGGTGATCTATAAATATTATATAATGAGATAACCTCATCGATATTTTTTTGAAAAAATAACATAATTTGTTTCTACAATAAATCTAGTCTAGAAAGTACTGCCTTACTTATAGTTCTATTTGAGAAAACATTTTTAAACTAATTCACTGAGTCTGAGACTAAATAAATCAAGACCGCTAATTTAGTCTCAGTTTAGATACCAAGAAAAACTTGACCGAAATCTTCGGATGACCTGACTAAATTAATTCTAGATGAGTTCAGAAAATCTAGACTAAGTGCTTATATGCGATTTAGGCGTCTCTTTTATACCTACCAGTGAAAAGTTTAAAACTCACTAAGCAAGTCCGACGGAATGTCTTTCTATGCAAAGAACTCTTGAACCCAGGCTGTAAAGTAAATCCTATGACTATACGATGCAATCACCTGTATTGCCAGTCATAGATGACTTTGGATTTACAGCCTTCATCAAAATTTCGGCTCTACCATTCTTATGATAGGGTTTAATTTAGCGTTAATGGCTCCGTAAAAGGCTATATTAGTAGAGTTTACTTTCTCCGGCAAGCGATTCGGTTCGGAATGCCCGATGTACTGCCCGCGCCGCTTCTTCGCTACCTTCGCGGTCATAGAGTAGTTAAGTGTATACAACAACAGATGCATTTTATCGGTGACTTTGACGTGAACAAGCATGGAAGCGTTTTCACTTTCAAATTAAAAAAAATATAACATATTCGCTGATAAGATTTTTAGTTCTAAAACTTGGTAGGTATAATATGTAATAATTGAACTAAAGATGAAACGGATAGCAGTTTGGCCGAATAGCCGAATATCCGGCGGGCTATCTGGATAATTCCGCCGGTTATTTCGCGGAGTTATCCGGTATTCAGGAGGATAGTATTAACTCAGAAGTATTAAGGCCGCCGGATAGTCCGAATTCCGGATAGTTACCGGATATCCGTTTCAGCTCTAAATTTTGAACATAAAGATTTTCCGGACTTCCATATTTAAAAATATGATAAATACCTTGCATCATATGACAAAGTAAGGGCACAGTAGATCAATGTTACTGTTATCAATATCAATCATTAGTATTGTCAGATGGGTATCTTTAATGTGTCAGATATGAGTTAGATAGTGAAAATGAACTACTGAATTTATCTGTACGTTATAATATATTTTGCTAACAATATAGTTAAATCTCAAATGCGAGACTTTTAATACGTATGTAGATTGTAGATAAGTTAACTAATTCATAGCTCTTAGATTAATATCATAATTCATAATACATAATAATTGTAGTATATTGTACTCGTTCTTTATATTATGTATACGTATAAAATAAAGAAATAATAAGTAGTTCAATTGTGATGTGCGAAATCTCTAAACGGAACTAATATTTTGACGTGTCTATAAAAATAGTGCCATCCTTTTCTATGCCGAGCATTTTAAAAAGGATAACGCAACTTTTAGACGCGTCAAATTAACTAATTAGAGATTTTGCATAAATTATCTGAACATCTGGTGAAACAAATTGTCATATATTAGATATGTAGATATTTAACCCGATGTGGCACATCAATAGACATGGTACGTATAACACAATTTATTAATTAATAATTTATCATAGTTTAGGGGCATCCCTCACATAGGTAACTCACGTAGCTTATGCCTTATGTAACACATATGTAAGAACAGCGTGCATTGTAGAGCGCGTAGCATTTAAGGACACGCCTTACGTCCTAAACGCGCTTCACATCAGTCGTATACTTCACCTGGAGACTTGTATGTTTGATTTCTTTTGTGTTCGTTTCTGAAGTTGTTGAACTTAAATTAAAATTAGATTCTTATTGGAGTCAATTGTGTTTTATTCAGTATATTCCCCAAGACAGTATTGAATACAGCCACTGTACATAATCAAGTACCTAAACATAGTAATAAAAGAATATCACAATTCTTTAGTGATCATCTGTGCCCTCTTTAGTACATTTTCCTTAGATTTTCCTGTTAGATACGAAAGCAATAAATGTTTAGTTTTCTACTGTATATTAGTTTTATATTAGTTCTTCGCATATAACGCAAGTCTCTCAGAGACGAACTACGCTAACCTTTTAAAAGCAGCTTCAGTAACATACAAAAGGCTCTTTCATCTTTGCCATAGCGAGTCCGGGCGTAAACAATCGCGGACAGTGCACGGCCGGCCCCCGCGAGCGCTGCGCGTCCGATCGCGCGCGAACGACTGACACCTGTCAAATCATACAATCATAGACAAGATTCGTACTTTTTAAGTGTTTTCTATGTCCCGTTGCGTTGATTTGAGGTTTCTTTTATTCCGTTAGTGCTGTGCTGTGTTTGGACTGGTGTGCCGACACGTAATGTATCTAGATTTATAGTAAAAGGTACCGCGTCGCGTAAACAGATTTTAATGATGGCAATCTCATGGTAGTGGTATGAGGCGAAAAGGTTATTTAACAATGATCGGTAGGTGCTTGGTATAGGGACGACGCTGCATTGGGTGGTTTTTGTTTCCATTTTTCAACCGACTTCAAAAAAAAGTTCTCAAATTGTCTGTGTTTTTCAATGATTGGGACCTCATAACTTTTGATTGGGTGAATCGATCTTGATAATTCTTTTTTTATTAGAATGCTGACACTTTCCTTGTGGTCCCGTTTCAATTCAGTCCAGTTCTGATAGTGGTATTCATGAGAAATCCATATTAGTCTTAAATTTTTAATTGGAAAGGATGGAAAGGATTTACTTAATTGGAAACAAAAGTAAACACCATAAAACAATTTTGATTCAAAAATATTTTAAATGGCCGACATGTAAATATAGCCCTTATTTTAATTTTGATTTTTGACTTTTTCTTTGACTCTTATTATACACAATGACGCCTCTACTAGAAGCTATGGTCTATGGTTTGGTAGCGCTCAGAGACACACCAAAAAATCTGTTATTTTCAAGATACCTTATAAAAAAGTAATTTAATAATTATGGAATAAAATACTGTTTGATACCTACATTCTGCATTAATTTTCATGATAATGAAGTAAATGTAGGTTATAGGTTGGTATCCACTATCCACCTACTTACTCGTATGTTTGGCGGTATACTTACTTACCTAAATAAAAAGCTGCCTAAAATTTACAAAACCTTAAAGCCTAGATAAACTTAATGACCCGCATCACCTTCATTACACGAAAAACCTTATCATGGTGTAAAAATAAGTATAAACTTTATAAACAAAGGTCAAGTAAAAAATATATAATTTTACCTTCACTATAGGTACTTGCAAATGAAATTAACAAATAAATGTTTTTTTTACGCTATACACGTTAGTACTTGACTGCGATCTCACCTGATGGTAACTGATGATGCAGCCGAAGATGTTAGCGTACTAACTTGGAACGGGAACACCCCAACGGTTTCTACACAGCATCGTACCGGAACGCTAAATCGCTTGGCGGTATGTCTTTGCTGGTGGGGTGGTAACTATCCACGGCCAAATGTTCCCACCAGACCAGACCTGAGCCAATTTGGAAATTATAAAATAATATACTTAATTACGTGTATTGTGTAAAACCTGTTACAACATCATATACATATAATAATAGGTACCTACATAGTACATATCTACTATAATAAGTACTGTTTTTATTGTCTCTGATTTGAGCAGATATATATTTTTTACATAAGCTAGCGCTTCACTGTGATCACGCCTTATAGAAAGTGATGATACAGTCTAAGGTGCAACACGCTTGCCTAGGAGATGCCTAGGTAGGTATTCACTCTTGATTTGAAGGCGCCCAAGTACAGATTCGATTTCCATTTTCAATTAATTAAATGTATATAATTCCCGAGTTAGAAATTATACATAATTTCGGTCTGCGGGCAGGCTTCGGTCGCGGCTGTTTACCAGATACCTATTATAGACCTACCACCCTACTGGCGAAAACTCGCTGCCAATAAGCAACTCTATGGTTAGAGGAAAAATAACTACCTAAAACTGTAATATAATAATAATTTAATTAGACTCGGTTTCAGATACAGTTACTTATCTTATAAATGAAATTAAAGAGTATCAGCCGCAATAGTTTTTTTGGCGACGACAAAAAACTGTCACGATTGAATAGGCTGTACGAGCTTTGATCTCTGCCAAACTGGGTGATTAAAAAATACAATAAAAAATATTGAACATGCTTCATCCGATTTAAAGAAATTAAAAAAAAAAATAGCGCACAACTGTAAAAGGCAAGAAGAATCACAGCTAATTTAATATTGAAACCTATGAAATTTTAGAGTTCTAAAGTAAAATCGATTCATAATTGTGCTACTTACAAATGCTATAAATATACCTACAATTTTTTTAAATGCAAATAATATTGGCCTTCGGAAAACGCAGCAGATATTTCAATATTTTCAATATGACGTAATTATTGAAATTACACAGACATGGATTTCCGAGGACAATAATACTAAATAATAATTATAATTTCATAAATATTATAAGATAGTATTTATAAATGGTAGGTATGCACGCTCTAGAACTTTTACGGCATTTGCGACAATATGCGATTGACTTAGAAAAATGTAACACTTACTAGCAAACCCGGCGAACTCCGTTTTTCTTTCCTATAAACCTCACGGAGCCCGAGACCTTTCCAACGAATGCAAAACCGTGGAAATCGGTTCGTGCGTTCTGGAGTTATAGCGTCAGGAAGGAAAACCTGACTTATTTTTATATAGTAGATTTTAATAAGCTTACTACCACGTATTTACATTGGAATAAAGCACTGTCTAAACTAAACCGCCCCGGTTTGCCTTCGCTAATGATGTGGGCAAACGACATGACAACTTCCCGTGCGGACACAGACTCTGCTACTCGCTATATCTGAATGAGAACACGTCATGTCAGTGAGAGTCAATGAAGCAAAAGTAATTTTATAAATATTGGCTTTCATCAGCAAATTGGTTAGGTATAATTAAATAGACAGAAGTAAGCATAGCCACAGAACGTAGTACTCAACAACTATAATAATATCCCAGCAAAAACATTTTCATGTAAAATGTTGCCAAGACGAGAACATGTGGCTCACACTATCAAAAAGTTATCAGATCTCATGTAGAGCAAGACTTCTAACTCTACACGCCCTAACTCTATAAATCCTAACTTTATAAACTCTACACTTTAGTCAAAATATATTATGTCTTGGCTGTTTCGGTACCGTCACATGGGCGTAAAGTGAAGAATTTATTCACTGTTCAGTACTTTTCTAATAAAGTTTTGCAAGTGGTATAATGGACCATGCAAAATTCAAGAAATTTCACATTAAAATTAAATGGTATCACCATGGTTATGGGAAAATCTTCCATTTATTAAAAATATCCTCTAAAGCAAAGGAACACACTTTTGCAAAGTGTGATGAAGTATTTGAAACCAATGCAGTTAGTAAAACCTAAGTGCAGTTTCTGAGGAGACTCAATAATAAGTAATAATCGTTACTACAGAAACTAGGTATTGTATATCAGAAAAGTACAAAGTCTAATGAATAATAATAATGTCTCGTGAATAATATTTTTACTTCACACCCATGTGACAGTAACGAAACAGCCAAGACATAATATATTTTGACTAAAGTGTAGAGTTTATAAAGTTAGGATTTATAGAGTTAGGGCGTGTAGAGTTAGAAGTCTTGCTCTACATGAGATCTGATAACTTTTTGATAGTGTGAGCCACATGTTCTCGTCTTGGCAACATTTTACATAAAAATGTTTTTGCTGGGATTTCACTTCTTTTTGTAAGTTGTTTACGACTATATTTTTTATTTGGTTAATTTCCTTTTCTTTGGTGTATTTCTTGAATATCATTGCAAGGTGGATATTTGTCCGAATCAAGTATCCCCCCCCTCTATCATTTAAATGAGGGAACCCTCCTTGGTTCACCTAGTTTATTTTTTTCCTTATTTGTAGTTTATTACAAAGAGTCCCTATATCAATTTTGAGACCTCTAGCATCAATATTTGCGGTAACTTCATACAAACTTCCATCCCCTATTTTAAGGGGTTGGGGGGTTAAATTTCCAACTTTTGGAATTTTTTTGTTGGTTGTGTGCTAATACTAGCTTATATACCAAATTTCAGCTTTCTAGGTCTTCAGGAAGTACCTAGGAATTTTGATGATCATCAGTGAGTCAGTCAGTCAGTCAGTCAGTCAGTGACGAAATTTGGGTTTTTTAGACGTCAATAAAATCTAAAGTATAAGACCTATAAAATTGAAACTTTATAGGTTTAATAAGTTCACTGGCGACATCATTTTCCGAGAATTTTGATTATCTGAAATAATTCAGGCCTAAGTTATAAGGGTTTAAAAATACGGCGAAACACTTCGAGAAAAGATAGGTAGTGCCCTCGCGCTTCGCTTGGCTCGTCTTGGCGGGGACACTACCGTGTCCCCAGATTTACACTCTGGGTACAGTTAACGGCGTAGACGACGTGTTATTTTGTGACCTGCATTTTAAAAATTAAAGATAATTAAGTACATGTACTCTAAAATTAAAGCGTCATGTTATTTGGGTCTTTAAGGCGAAATCAACGAGTCTTCCCGCGAAATTCAAAATTTTCGTGGTTTTTTGCAATTTGTACGCTAATTACACAAAATAGGCTTATGGAGACAATTTGCAGGCATGGCAGTATCGTCTTGACATGTTTATATCAAAATCTTTGCATAGAAATGTCTGTCCTGGAAAATCAATCTGATTTTCGACTTATCAGTGAGTAACTCGAAAATCTCGGACTCATTTCTTTACCTCGACACTTTCAAGCAGAGATTTTTATATAAACGTGACATACAAAGGGGTTGAGATGATGATGATTATTTGCCGCACTTTTGAAATCGAGGAGATTGTATAGTATACAATGTACTCGTATCTTGGACCTCTATGACACATTCTATAAAAAAATGTATATTTTATACATTGTATACTATATACAAACTTTCGCCTGTATAATATTAAGTATGATTCCCGCGTAGGTTCGAATAGTTGTAGGTGGTTCCAATTCGAATTTCGTTTTCAATACAACACACCTGCTAGATACCAATACATTGAGTAACACTGACTTCATATCTAGAGGTAAAAGTGTTTGTAAAGTTCACAGCGCCCACGCCACCACCCATACACCCATATATATTTACACCCATATACAATACCTACCCATTGACCAATACTGTCCAAAACAATCACCTACGATCACGGAGATATTTCAACAAAACTGCTCAAGGCTCAAACCGTTGTGAATAGATTGATTTCGAAAACGGTCACTAATGAAATTATTTTATTATATTGAAAAATAAATATATGCTAATATTTATATGATAGATGCAAATTATATATGCGTAGGATTAGATAAATTGTATTTTAAGAGTACCTGAATAGTGAATACCTACAGGTTGGATTTATACTATATCAGTCCGCCCCTGCATAACGTGTAATAGACCCGCATAAACTATAAAATCATTGGTAGGTACAGTAAGCTTAATCAGAATATTCTTTAAATCAATAACAATATAAAATAATGCATGCGTCATATGTAAATTACTATTTAAGAAACAAAATTGTATTCTCTTATTTGAGCTGTATTACTCAAAAGAACAACATTTCACTTAAATGAACTGTTGTTCTTTTGAGAAATAAAGCTCTTTAAACCGAATATTCTTTATTTCATATAGGCCTAGCTTACAAGGCGCTTATGACGAGTCACATTATCTCGCAAAACCTTTAGATTGGTGATAACTATTTCACGACATAAAACTTAAAGTTTACCTTGGTTCACAAACGCGCTTTGCCACTGAGAACGATAAACTCAGCCGCGGGTATTCTATTATGTTTTCACAATTTTACAATAATGAGTTATGAGTATTGAGTATACATACTACATAGGCTTAGTAATGTCAGAGCAATTCACTATCACTTATATATATGCCTATGCCATCGCGGATATTTTTGTAAATCTTTAAAAGTGGAATGGCTCATTATGAACTATTTTGTTATCTAAGTACGTGAATCCCTAGGGTAGTTATGACCAATTTACTCTTTGTTTGTTACAAGTTAAAAGCCTTTCTCATTTTGAGAGGAGGATTTTATAGCTACTCGTAGACAATATGCAATAATATGCCGTGGATGACTGATATGCGATATGCAAATTACTGTTAATAAGCAAAAAATACATCTATAAGTTGTAAGTAATCAACACTTTATTAGTGATGATTACGGAATTCCGAATCAACTTAACATTTTCATTTAATTTTAACACTTTAATATAATTCTGATGTCTACATTCTATCGAGTGATGTCAGTGCTAAATTATTTATTTGAGAGGACTTTATAGCTTTTGTCTGCTAGATAATTTTCTCGTTTAACTTGTAATGGATGAGACTTTTATGTATTTAGTGTCGCGTTTGTCACAAAGGTTGATTGCCTGAGCGTGCCTAGGTACATAAATTCCTACATAAAGGTTTCATGATCTGGGATTTTTTTTGGGTTAATACGACATTTTCTAAAAATGAATCCTAGCTAGATCGATTTATCGCTTTTGAAATCTACTAAATTTCATACATACTAAATTTCATGAAAACCGTTTGAGCCGTTTGCGAGATTCAGATTATTATATAAAAACTATTAGGTATTGAATAAATAAATAAAAATAATAAAAAAAAACACGAATGCCTTGTTGAAAAAAACGAACTAAAAAGTAAAATTAGGTTTTTTAGTTGATTTTGATTTTTCTCATTGATTAAAACAGATAAATTCATATGGAAGACGGGGGCTGTTCTGACTTCTGAGGAACACTTTCTAAGTATTCTAAGAGCCATTGTCTTTGTGAGGAAGTAAAATCGCAGTACCGAAGATTAGGCGCAGGACGTAATAATTTAGATAACTTCTAACTGTACCTATCTGGATGTTTTTGTTTTTGACTCGACAGCAGTTTCTATCTCATCTGATTGAAGCCCCTATATTCAGTTTATAATTTAGTGAATAGTTCTCCAACGCCTTCCACCATATCCGCTGGAAACATTCCTTTCAACGATTTATCAAGATTAAATCAAACAAGCGCGCTAGGCACAGGCGATTCGCTCACGCATTTCTAACGAGCAAACACTAGCAATTCTAGCTAATACCCATAAATTGGCCATTGAAATGTGAGCTTTCTAACATTTTATTGGCGGCAGTTGTCACGCAGATTTATCACCTGTTTGGGCAATAAATAAGACGAATGAGCGGCCATTACGGTTTCAATTCTCGCTCGACGCGATGTGCAATAATAGTTTGCAAACATTTTACTTGTACTAATTAACTATTAATACGAGTATATTAACTATTTAATTAATGCCTAATTTTCACCAACATATTATAGATATGATAAAGGCAATCACGGAATATTCCAATCCACAAAGACGCGCCCCTCTCATTTCCCCGAGGGCCTGATTAACCCTTAGGCTAATTAGGCTTAAGCCTGGGGCGCGAGGGTCTAGGGGCGCGGTCGTGCTCGTGTCTTCGCTAGCATCATTGCATCTATCTTACATACCTTTTTCAACTAGACCGTGACAAAACACTAAATGAACTGTGAAGTGAAAAAGCTTGAGAGTCCCTGATTATAATGATAAAAAGCGCGCGTAAAACAAACACTGTGATGATTTGTCACCACAGAAATAGCCGACCGTGACAAATCTGGCACCTCGCTGGGGCACGTTCTGATGTTAGCCTAGGGCGGTCAGACCTCTTGATTAGTCGCTCAGACAGATCTAACTTATACGGGCGGTATAAGTTAGATCACATGTCTATAGAACTAAAAGGCTTCTTAGTTCAAGAGGCAATGATACTAATTTAGAGCTACATAAGTCGAAGCTTTCTCAAACCTTTCTCATTTCATTTTTTGTTTCATTTATCAATGTACTTTTTATGATAAAGAGTGTGCTCATGTACTATTTAATATGGTTCCCCATGTCACCTTTTTACCATAATAAGGGCAAGGTATCGAAAAGGCTTCCACCCATACATTTTTTTTTACGCTATACAAGTTAGTACTTGACTGCGATCTCGCCTGATGGTAAGTGATGATGCAGCTGAAGATGCTAGGCGTACTTACTTGAAAGGGGTAAGTTATGTCACCCCAACGGTTTCTACACAGCATCGTACCGGAACGCTAAATCGCTTGGCGGTACGTCTTTGCTGGTAGGATGGTAACTAGCCACGGCCAAAGCCTCCCACCAGAACAGACCTGAACCAATTTAGAAATTATAAAATTCCAAAGTAGCCCGTGGCGGGAATCGAACCCGCGACCTCCCACTCGAATCCGAGCGTGCGTCCCCTGCGCCACGGAGGTCGTCAAAATACCATACACAGTCGAAGTACCAAAGACGCGTACGAAGCGGTTTGATTCCTTTTTCCTGATACGCACTACAAAGGCCTGGAATACCCTCCCAGGCACTGTCTTTCCCACCACTTACAACTTGGTCGTCTTCAAATCAAGAGTGAATAGACATTTCCTCGGCAAGCGCGTTCCACCTTAGACTGCATCATCACTTACCATCAGGCGAGATCGCAGTCAAGCTCTAGCCTATCTATCCTATAGGCTAACCGCTAACCTATCTAGTTAAGGAAAATGAAGATGATGTTTTTGTAGGTAGAGGAAAAGTTCTGCAAAACTAAACAGTAGGCAGTTAGGTGTACCGTTTAGCCGAAGAATGCGCGCGATACCAGATATATAAATAACAACGAGTAACGCATGCAGTACGAACACGGCCTATCATTACATCGGCACGCTCCAATACCCTGCACTGGCGGCGTGTGTGGTGCACATCGTAAGAGAACTACCCGATAAAATGACGTTATAACGTCCAACTACGCGCCAAACACACCACTTGCGACAAACAGCGGGTTAAATATTCACCCAGACATTTTAACAATTTCTTTCTAAATTCTGAAATTCTGAAACCCAGAATTCTGAATTTTCTCGTCAACCCAGATTGACGCAATTGGGCTTAAGATATAGATTTAACTTTATGCGTCCAACAGCTATGCGTTTCAAGTGGGTTTACACGCTTGAAATATCTACCCAAATACGTATGCCTATAGTGTTGTATGTCATATAGATATTTGATATTTTGTAAGCTTATTGCTCAGCACATTCAGTAACTCTACGGAATACCAGTTTTACGGACACTTTTTCCATGGTCTTCCTACAGGCTTAGTAAACACACTTTTATATTTAAATGATACTTAAACGATATTAAAACATCAATTGTTTCCTTCTATTTATTTTTGCGGTGATTTACGAAGTTTTTATAAACTCACTATTAATAAAATTGTTCCGCTAGATCCTTTGACTTATAAGTTGCACTGCGCTTCAGACAACGGTACGCGACCGGCAAGCATTAATTTGCTAATAAACAGTGCTTAGAGCGTTGCGTGGAATCAGAATGTATTGAATGTGAAATCATAATTATTTGCCGCAGACACATCGTTACAGTGCTCTTGACTCTGTTTTATTGAATGCCTCATTTGTCAGTGGTGCTGGTGACTGGTGATTTTATTTTTGTCTTTCTCACTCTTACCAATACATATGGTAGATGCATATTTGGTAGATGCAGCGTCGCGGAAGAATAGATTAGAAAAACGATGTTTTACTTAATAACTGAAAAACGAAGATATAGTTTACAAAAACATCTGAGTATTTTAAAACTTATTACTGCCGACATACATTTAAAAAAATCCATATATCCGTACGGTACGGTACTTTTTTATAAAAATTAAAAAATGGAGATTTTGGATCAATTTTTAGCAGAACTTTCTATTAAGAAATTTTCTTCCAATCTTGAAAATACAGAAGAAAAATCTCCTTCTGAGCGAATTTAGATTAAAGACCCAAAATACATGACGTTTAGAAAGTAATTTTCTGTATAGTTATTTACCTGCAGGTCACTAAAAATCCCTTAAATGACCTTTTATGCCGTTCACTAAGTACTCATGAATATTAAGATCAATAAAATAAGGGTGGCCGTTGTATCGACTCACGGGAACCCCTTGGTTTGCCCACAAGTATAATTAATAACTTAGCGGTCAGTTTACTTACGACTATGTGCCTTATGCTTCCTCGGAAATTTTAAAGAACTCTCGTAAAGTTAATCTTGTATTAAATACGTTTTCGTATTATGATGTTAGGTCCAGAGACTGATTTATTTCTCCAATCTATGGACTATGATCCAGATCGTACTTTGAACGAAATTGAATACAAAGTCAATAAGAGTTATTAATATTGTGACTTCATAAACCTATACATATTATTATTATGACTATCCACTACCTAGAGATGCCGCCATATAACTAACAAAAGTAGATGTTTTTTAAAAATAAGCTTTTATAATTTCCACACTTTAAATTCCAGAAGTATTTAACATCGCTGCAATCCTTTCAAAATCGTAAAATAACAAACAGACAATGCTGAAGTGAACTAAAGTGACCGATTCGTGAGCGAAGTGAAGTGCAAGTGAAGTGTAAGTGAATTATGACGTGACACACACCCGAAGCCATGTACCGGCCGAACTTCTACGAGAGCACCTGCTTCCGCTGCAACGAGATCGTGTACCAGGTGGACCGCGTGGGTCCGCTCAAGGACTTCACGTTCTTCCACAGTGGCTGCTTCAAGTGCGCGGTGTGTGGGACCAAACTCACTTTGAAGGTGAGTTTGTGGTAAAACCCGTTCGCAGAAGGTTTGCCGATGGCTTCATCTACCACTTCATACTACCGCGGTCTGCATTCGTCTGGTAACGGACGAGCGCGGGTTGTGTTAGTATGAATTGGGAGGGGAAGTCCTCGGCAAAGCTTCTGCAAACGCGTAGTGTAAATATATTGTCATAAATTGTACAGACTATACAGTGTCACAAACTTGTTTAAACCGGTGGCTAAATATGGAACTTACTGCGGTAGTACTTGGGCGGTACCAATACCTAAAACAGATTTCGATGCAGACAGAGAAACCCTCACTGGACCATATAAGTTTGTGGCACTATAGGGTAACTAAGTTAGCTGACATAAATAAATAAATAAAATAAATAAGCCATTTATTCCCAAAAAAAAAATTTAACATTATTGATTACATTATTCAGTCACAATTATAATTTAAAGCAATCCAAAATTATTATTACATTACATTCATAAATAAAATATATAGAAATCTAACAAAAACATTATATAAAGGTTTATTACTATTAATTTTTATTTTATTTATTTATTATTACTTTATTTATTTTTGGGCACCCATCGTTGGGTGTAGGCCTCCTCCATCTTACTCCACAGTGGTCTCTCCGTGGCGAGCCTCGTCCATGCGTGCCCTGCAACATCTACAATATCGTCTCTCCAGCGAGCACGCGGTCGTCCGCGCGGTCGGGTCTGGTCGCGTGGCCACCAGTGTATCACGCGCTCGCTCCCCCGACCGTCTCTAGTCCGAACCACATGACCGGCCCATCTCCAGGCGAGCTCCGCAGCGTCGATTACCTGTGTTCTTTTGCGGATTTCTTCGTTTCTCAGGCGGTCGATTAATTTTACGCCTAACATACTGCGCTCAGCCGCCCGCTGGAATACTTGAATTTTTTCTATTATTCGCTTTGTCAGCGCCCAAGTTTGACATCCATATAACAGTGTTGGGAGAATCGTAGAGTCCATTGCCTTCTTCTTCAAAGATAGTGGGATTTTGGACTTAAATATATGTTTCATTGACCAATATTTTCCCCAAGCAATCTTGATCCTCCTTTCAACTTCCTTTATAGTTTGGTCAACGAAAGAGATACTTTGGCCGAGGTATATGTAATTTTCCACATACTTGATTGTTTGGCCTTGGATTATCGTGAGGATCTCTTCACAGTTAGTCATTAAGCATGTTTTGCTGGGATTCATTTCTAGCCCACATTTTCGGCTCTCCTGGTCTAACGTTTTTAGCATGTAGTAGAGATCTTCATGGTTTTCGCTTACCAGCACTATATCGTCTGCAAACCTTAGATGGTTGAGGTACTCTCCGTTTATCTTTATTCCTAAACATTCCCAATGCAGTTTAGAGAAAATGTGCTCTAGTAGAGCTGTAAACAAATTTGGTGAGATTGGATCTCCTTGTCTAACGCCTCTCTGTATCGGGAATGAAGCACCTAACCGATCTAATTTCACAGTGGCTCTACTATTCTGATATATGGCCTGTAAAAGATCTATGTATTTTTTCTCTATCCCTTGCTGTTTTAGGGCTTTCCAAAGCGCCTCGTGTGAGATAGAGTCGAAGGCTTTCGAATAATCAATAAACGCTATGTAGAGTGGCAGTTTGTACTCATTGTAACGCTCTACTACTTGAGATAGCGTAAATATATGATCCGTTGTACTGAATTTTGGTCTAAAACCGGCCTGTTCTCTTGGCTGATGAGAGTCTAGAGACAAACAAAAATCTAAAAAACAAAAATCTAAAAAAGAAAGAAAACGTTTGACTAAACTCTACACAAAAATTAGAAAAATGATAAAAAGAAACAAAATCAATTACAAATATAAAATAATCGAAGAAGAACTCCTACAAAAAAGCTCTATCAAGCGCTCTGAAAAACTTCTGAAGAATTACGAAGAATGGATGCCTTCAGTAAAAAGTAAAGACGGTAGTAAAGCTACCAATAGAAATAAACTGATAGAGATTGCATCCGACTTCTACAAAAACTTATACAATTTACAACATAGAGCAAGCTCTCCAGAAATTGACGAAGCACACTCACAAAATAGTCAAAACCCATTACCTCTTTTACCAAGTGAAGTAAGAGCGAGCATCGCATCCTTAAAATCATTCAAGAGCCCAGGTCAAGATAGAGTCACAAACGATATCTTGAAAGTAATTATTGAACCATTGACCCCAATTCTTACGACTCTGTTTAATGAAATACTGAGTTCATGCTGTATTCCGAAAGACTGGGAAAACGCCATCATCACACTATTATATAAAAAAGGCGATCCCTCAGAAATTGGAAACTATAGACCAATAAGTTTACTGCAGAGTGTCTACAAGTTATTTACAAATGTCATCTTGAGAAGATTAAGACCAACTCTAGTTAGCTGACATAGGGATAATAAATCATAATTATAACATTTCAAATGTCTGCTGACATTTCGGCGACCTTGCACTACCTTATCGGTGAAACTTTTTTTGATTTGGGTAGATAGGTAGGTACATATTATGTTTTAATTATTTTAATTATAACATAGGGTGATCTTATTGAATACGCAATTACTATTACCTACTGTACTACTGAACAATTTGGCAACTAGTCTACATTTTTTGACAGATTGAATGAACTCTGAACCCTGGATCAACTATATAGGCTGCTTTAAATCACGTAAAAATACAGAATTCATGCGAGATTTAAAAGTAACACCATTCCTCTTTAATTTAGCTCATGTTGCTCAAAAATTAAAACAACACAATATAAATAGTACAAATATATTATTGGTGTGCTTATACTAGGTCGTTCATGTTACTCATAACCTATGCCGTTACCAAATCGTGGATACTTTTAGATATTTTCGGTACAATAATAGTTTTGTTACCGTGCAATTAAAACACAATATGTACCTACCTAACTACCCAAATCAAAAAAAGTTTCGCCGATAAGGTAGTGCAAGGTCGCCGAAATGTCAGCAGACATTTGAAATGTCGCGAAAAACGTATAATACCTATCAAGGTGATAAATATAACATAATGATGTAAAAGTTCTACAGTATTATTACGTAATCAATCGTTCTTATTATTGAATATTAATTTTATTGTCCAAAATCTCTAAATAGCCCAATAAATTTCCGCGAAAACAACTTATTTGATAGTTTCACAAGTTTGAATATATTATGTTAATTGCATATTCAGTGGGAAACTCTGTGAAAAAATTAAAGCTTTCTAAGACTCCGGTAACCATAATAACAATTTTGGCCTCCAAAAAAATAATATAATACCAACAACAATTATTATTATACAATGCACGAAGCAAGGAAGGTTAATAACTCATAACTCGTGAGTCATACTATGAACATCTGATCTGTAACAATATCATTACTCACAATTATTTACCTTGGATTACTCATTTTTGAAGGTTCCACGCGATATGTTCATAATAAATATAATATTACAGAAAGTTGTTCTACATAGGTTTTAAGGCGTTTCGGCCCTACTTGCCCGCGAAATTCAAATTGTTTTTAGTTTTTTGCAAATATTAGACCAACTACAGGTTTAAGGTTTATGGCAATGAATTTTGCGGGCATAAAATGTATGCATTTACATGTTTTTAATTGAAATTTTGCTCTAGAATTCCCACTTACCTTATATTCCCAGATTTCGGCCTTTTAAAAAAATTCCCAGAATTAAAACTTTTGTCAAAAGGCTTATTTACTTCGAATTTAATGAAATCATATCATGAATTAAACCATTTAATAAGTTAATTTAACGGCAGTTTGTCGCTAGCATCCATTGAAAAGCCATTCTGTTGTAGTACATAACGGTTAAATTACTCTGTGATTAGAGTAGATCCATTCATTGGAACACAATGCAACTTTGTCGCTTTCCGTTGTATTTATGTTTATTCTGTGATATGAGACGGTGCATGTATTTTTGGGGCTTCAATAAAAAGGTCGTTTCTATCCCAGACATATTCCCTTTAATTCGCAACACGTTACCGACAAAGCTCAACTTGTCGCGAAGCTAAAAAGCCATGGATGGGTGCCCACCCATGGTCTTTTTAGCTTCGCGACAAGACATACGGACCGAACCGACGGATGTTGGAAACAAAGTATAAAGCGCAGTGTTGGCAGACCTACGACCAGCAGGGCTAGAGGATGCGCGCGTGGAGAGTTATCTCTCTCCCATACTGATAGACAGAGAAAAGAGAGCGACTAAAGTAAAGAGAAATATCTATACGTGCGCATGCTTCATAGACTGATGGAATGGCGACATAAGAGTCACGGCCTCACGGCGAGTCGATGGATACAAGAAGCGCAGGGACCGTGTAGTTATCATTGCAGGAGGGCTTATCCCAGCTGTGGTCATCCATCGTGTCGGCTAAAACGAACGAACGATACAGAATGGCTAAAGCATATATATTTCTATCCCACCACAAAAACCAAACAGCTGTATAAATCTTCGTCTTTGTTACAGACATACTACAATAACCAACATTGGACGGAGGACAAGGAGGTGTATTGCTCCAGCCACGTGCCCAAGATCGGGCCCGGCCACCTGGACAACTCGTCCGTGGGCATCCGCAGCGCGCTCAACGTGCCGCGCAGCAACAACTACGTCAACGAGCAGATCCGCGGACACGCCAGGAACAGCCACGAGACTGAGTGTAAGAATACAACCCACCGTTACCCTTACAGCGCTAGACGGAGACAAGATGTACTGCTCCAGCCACGTGCCCAAGATCGGGCCCGGCCACCTGGACAACTCGTCCGTGGGCATCCGCAGCGCGCTCAACGTGCCGCGCAGCAACAACTACGTCAACGAGCAGATCCGCGGACACGCCAGGAACAGCCACGAGACTGAGTGTGAGAATACAACCCACCGTTACCCTTACAGCGCTAGACGGAGACAAGATGTACTGCACCAGCCACGTGCCCAAGATCGGGCCCGGCCACCTGGACAACTCGTCCGTGGGCATCCGCAGCGCGCTCAACGTGCCGCGCAGCAACAACTACGTCAACGAGCAGATCCGCGGACACGCCAGGAACAGTCACGAGACTGAGTGTAAGAATACAACCCAAGAGTGGGAACGGGCTTAAGGGTAACACCCTTACAGCCCGATCCCACTAATCAGACATAATATTACAACAACCAGTACTGGATGCAGAACTAGGGGATGTACTGCAATTCAGCCAGCCAAAATTGTAGGTAAGTCTATTGGCGAAGGTCCACAATTGAGGCCAGGTCAATATAAACACCAACATGACACGAAAGTGACAAATGAAAATGCCGAAATAAAACACACTCCCTTGTGGCATCTGAATTCTGATATTGTATCATATAGGCTTCTAGGCTTCTATTTATTATAGGGCAGGCTTTCGCAATTAGGATACGTAGGTAGGTAGGTAGGTACTATTCATTTATTAAGCTTTTTGACGTTGATAAAGGAATACGAAAACTATTCATCCATATTCCATGAACTACCTATATCGTATGATCTAAGTTTATCTAAGTACTAGCCAAATTGAGTGAATAGTAAAAAAATACACCTTTACAACTCAAATCGGTAGTCTGCGCAAGGGTTTGTTGCCAAAACGGGAGAACAATACAAATCTCCGTAGAGTAAAAGAGACAGAAACTAATCATCGAAAAGGGAAGGGTAATCAATGATCGCGAGAGTGAAAGGGACAGAAGAACTTGTTGCAAAAGCGGCCGCATTCCATACGACAGCCCAGTGACCCAAAGTTCCGTGGACCTCACCTGTAAGTAGGGTTGCCAACTCTTGAAAGGACCAACCCGGGAGACTTTTATGGATGTCTGAATAATTTTCATTGAAACATAATTTTTATTACCCTGGGACGGGGTAGTGAAAAATTATCTGAATTAATTTTTAAATTAGTATTTATTTTGTTTCCGAGCAGCATATTTGTCGGTTTTTCATCATAAAATCATAAAAGTTTTTACATGAAAAATCGGAGTCAGTGCGAACACTTCGCAAGCCAAGCGCAAGCTTTGTCTGTGTCACGACAGAGAAAGACACCGCCGACGCTCCTCAGTAACCAGATTTTTAAAAAAATCCACAAAGTCACGTCGGACGGTAAGTTGAACAGGCAGGAAGCATACGATGTGCAAGCAGGCAGGAAGCATACAATGTTAACAGACGGATAAGAATATATTTTTTAAGAAAAACCGGACAAATTATTGTTTGCCGGGAGTTCGGGAGATTATTCATTATTACCGGAGTCTCTCGGGCAATCCGGGAGGGTTGGCAACCCTACCTGTAAGACAAACCGTGCACTTGCAAGATGGGCAACTAGGATCAAAAGACATTGCAAGTTTAGAGCCTACTGTCTTGTAGTGTCTTGTTTTCAATTTTTGATTTCTTTTTAAGGGTTCCGCGCCCGCGTGCTATTACCATAACCACAGTGTTAACTGTTAAGGTAGGACAGATCACAGAATATCTTTAAACTGTGCTATTACTCTTCTGCTATGCTATGCTATATCTCTTTGACAGACTTGAAATTTTCACAGATAATGTATTTCCGTTGCCGCCCTTTATTTAATGTAGTCTGAGGTTGCCGCTATAACAAAAAATTATTTAGACGTCTCAGAAACTAAGCGAGAAAGATGTCCTTGATGTCGAGTTATAAATTTTATATGTGTATTAAAATTATCTTACTCACGTAGAAACGGTACGGTTAGTTCTACAGCAAGCGTCCCAAGCGAAAAAATTGTGAATGTTGCAGCTTTCAGCTGTTGTCCGCTTGGGACGCTGGTTAAAGATGTATGGAGAAATCCGTTCCGTTTAATCGAAGCGAGTCGATTTAAAAATTTACACAAAAACCTTACTACTACCGTAGTGTCAAAAGTCTAAAAAAGTAAAAAAAAAAATACACAAAACGTAAGCTGCTAGGTTTGTGTTGACCCTTAATCAATCTTAGAATTTAGGTATAGGTACCTATTGCAGTATGAATGGGATTAAACACAAATCGCTCTGCTCTACCTAATAGTTATACCTACTTAGCGTATTCAATTGAACACAAGTTATTGCAAATAACGGAAATGATACATGTAAATCGTGGGAATTTGTACATACCTAAGCATGGATAGGTACAAGCAAAATAAAAAATACCTAGAAGTTATGAAATAATAATTAAAGTAGCAATAATTGGTTTAGATGATTAATCTATAGTTACGTACGGTAGCTACCTCAAAGATTTTATTTAGATTTTTTTACGCTCTCGAAGTTAGTAGGTACCTTTTTAACTTAGATTCTCTCCTGATGGTATAAAGAGTCCGCCCACCCACGATGTCTCCCATACATTCGTAATATCAAAATTATTTGTAATTCGTGCATGTTATTTTTGTATTTTGAATGAATGAAGACATCGTAGTTCACAGGACTCTTATGTGATAAAGCTGAAGATGTCATAGTTCGTACTAACTTGGCCTTAAGGGGTAAGTAATTCACCCCCACATCTATGTTCACCCCTAACTGTTTTTAATTTCTACACAGCATCACATTGGAACGTTACTATTTAAATAACTATTACAAGTAGTAACCGTATCAAAACACATCGTATTTTGTAACATACATTGCCTTATAAAGAATGTATCGCTTGAGCAACACAGCTGTTGGCACCTATGTTAGACAACATACTTGTACCTACCTCGTGTGCTCCGAATTCTAGTAAGTAAACTCCGTATTGAGAACTAGGTGATGACGAAACTGACGCGGAGTAAACGAAAATAGACTTTCTCGGTACTTATACCGAGAAAATGGCTGAGATAATGCAATACGTAAATCTTACCGTTTTTCTTTAGTTTTTAGGGTTCCGTACCCAAAGGGTAAAAAACGAGACTCTATTGCTGAGACTTCGCCGTCCGTCCGTCCGTCTGTCGCCAGGCTGTATCTGTTGAACCGTGATAGTTAAGCACTTGGAATTTTCACAGATCACAGATGATGTACAAATGAAGATTAGAGGGTGGAGATAGGTAGCTCACTAAAAATTGGTAGATCAGCAACCTTGTACATGTGTGTCACTAAACTGCAAGATCGAATATATAACAGTACAACAAACGCGATTTTTGGTCGTTGATCTAATAGACACAATATTACTCTACTTTTATATTAGTAGGTAGTAGGTTAATGGGCCTTCGGGCTTCTGCATATTCATCTCGCTACAGACGTCGCGTGTCGGTCCAGCGGGCAGGAGGTCGTCCTACGCTGCGCTTACCAGCGCCCGTATTCTGTATCTCGGTGCCTATCAAAGAATGATAGCCACTGGCATATGTTTTTTATTCATTGAAAGTTTGCTATGTAATAAAAATAACATTTCCTTAGCAAAACTTCAATGGATGAAAAACATTTGCTAGTGGCTATCATTCTTTGATAGGCACCGAGTTACAGAATAGGGCTACGGTACGCGGTTACCACTCCAGAATACGTCAACGGCCGTCGGTTCTGCAATGGCCCGCCCACTAGCATTTCAGCTTGCTAATCCTGATGTCTTCCCTGAATTTATAACTAGCCGAATAGTACCTACTATATGTATAGTTCCTTACTCATAGCGTCCTATCCAACGCTTTCTAAGCCAAGAAAGCTCGTGATATAACTTTTCGTTCAGGCATATTCCGTTTATGTAAGTAGGTATAATGAGCCAATTTATTCGTGCGTATGACAAAAACTGCAAGTAATCTAAATTTTATTCCATCTCAACCGGTTGTTGGGTAACTTGGAAGTGTGCTCAATTGGTATTTTTGACGGACGTTACATTCTCGACAATACGCCTAAAGGCTTTACGGAATGCTCCGACTTACCCGTCTTGTCCTTATTAGGCTATAAACATGTGTTCTGAGTAATAGATACTTATGTAATATTTTATCCAATGTAAATAGCTCATTAGTTTGATTTAAGCTACACAAGCTTAAATAAATTTGCTGGTATGTATTTTGGTTTTCCGCTGGAATTTTTTCCAGAATAAAAGTATTCTATACATATATGTGTTAATCTATGAAATCCCGTATTAAACTTATTCAAATTCAAACTTTTATTTGTAGACTACGGTAAAATGCAATTGTTATTTTTTTAATTAACATCCGGATTCAAAGTTATAGCATATAATAGACATTTCAATCCACAAAGACGCGCCCCTCTCAAAATCGCTATGTTGCATTCGATTCGTATGGTGCTTGACATAGTGGGCGAGTCATCGTGGATTGAAATATCTATAAACAAGTTGTACTTTCCTGTACCTAATGAAAATGACATTTGACAGACAGTAATGATCGTAAGATTTACGACTGTCGCAAAACTGTCGCTAGATACGTCAGGGGACGGGCGGTTCAGTCTATGAGTTACTGGTCAATAGGTTCAGTATTTGTGGCGCATGGTTAAAAGTATAACAACTCGTTCATTCATTCATTCATTCAATACACTCATTAGGTACATTACAATTCTGGCGCAAGTTACGTTGCTTGACGGTAGAGTGACTTATGTCTTAGTTATGTGGTTATATAAAGGGTCATTGACACCATTCCGAGGTGTCAATTTATTTCAATAAATAATTATTTATAGAACGTATAGAAATGGCTTCTCTATTTGTATCTGGTTAGAACGTAGTTTAGTTTGAAATGCATGTATTCAAATTATTCTTGATATATTCTTATGTCAATAATCTTGTGTCACAACTTGTGCTATAACATTTCAATTTTCGCTGAAATTACCTTTCATTATACAACGTTAAATTAAATGACCAAGTATATATGATTAACTTGGATTCGCTATCTTTTATTTCAATTAAAATTAAGTAAGTACTCGTATGCACCCAGTAATAACAAGATAGTAAGACCTACTTGACTGCAATCTTACTTCTGATGGGAAATGACGATGCATGGGAATATGCCGAAGATAATCACAGACATAACAACTTATTAAGTTTTTTTTTTAATATTGATAGGCTTACTCTTGACGACAGTCATGAGTTCCAGGTTGCAGCGCGCTTGCCTAGATTCAAAGATTCAAAGATTCAAATCATTTATTTCATATAGACCACTACTTGTTAGCACTTATGAACGTCAAGTACATAGGTACATATACTTATTAATAGTGATAACTATTTAACGACTTAAAAACTAAGTTTACGAGGGTTCCAACGCGCCCTGAACTGAGAAGAAGCCCACAACAAACTAAGCCGGGTATTTTTTTTTGTTATCACTATTTCACAATATAAGTAATATAAATTAGAACTAGCCATAAATTTTAATTAGAGCATTTTAATAATTTACTCCCATGGATTGATTTCATTTAAGTAATCTTTTATGCTATAATATGCCTTAGAAAATGCCAACTGCCAATTCACTCTTCTCTTGAAGGCACGGAGGCTGGAAGGGTATTCCACACCTTAGCGTTTCGTATCAAAAACGTGTCGGCTGGATATACAACCACATAAGGATCCCACTTCACTGATCTTCTTCACTTCTGGATGATATATATAAATTACGCGTCACGTTGTTTGTCCGCAACGGACTCCTGAACTAGCTGACCGATTTTAACGGCCCATTATCCCGGTTTTTAGCGACTACGCCACTTTTCAAAGCAATTCAAAGTCATGAAAAAATTGTTTTTTTTCACTGTTAAAAATACATATTAAAGATACATGCTTTATCTCTATAATGGCCTCATGAAAACACGATAAGTTAAACTTGCCTCGATCATAAAAATTTTTGAAAACAGGTCGTTTTTGTTCATTTTTTTAATGGTATTTCCAAAGCTTTAGACTAAATTTCATAAAAATTATACGTAAAGTAATCTCATTGTATTGCCTATCCATTGAGCAGACAGATATTAAATAAAAAAATTGCTGCAAAATTTCGCCTAACAGAAGTCATAAAATGGTCTAACGCATCGAATAAACGATGTACTCAGTGGCTCACGAGCCTCCATACGAGACGGACCTGCGCAAGTTTTCACGACTCACGCTCCTTTCGCGCTAAAATTATTTATTTTTTAAATGCGCTGGAAAAAAAAACTATCTGACAGGAAGCGAAGGAGAATTTAAAAAAATTATATAGTAAGTGTTTCTTGAGTTTATCAAAATACCTAGTCCTCAAAAGCTCCGAAGAAACTCTGATACGAACTAAGAAAATTATGGTAGGTAGTGTAAATTCCACCACGTGCAAATACCATCACGCGTAACCACAGTTTAAATACTGTTACTGTTTATCTGTTCAACTAAAATAACTCGTTTTTTACTTTTTACACGACTGCCCAAAAAAAGGAGTGTAATGTTTTTAGGGTTCATGTATGTATGTATGTATGTACGTATGTATGTGTGTATGTATGTATGTATGTATGTATGTATGTGATGTTTCTTTATTCCTCCATAACTTCTGAACGGCTGAACAGATTTGGATGTATGGGGTATCGTTAGAATCCTTGGATCCTCTCGAGTAACAAAGACTATATTTTTTTGGAAAAATCAATATGGCGGATGTGAGGCGCCATTTTCAAAAGTGGAAAAAAATTTTTTTCTTCAACTATCATAATATGGGTATCAAAATGAAGGTATTGGAGAGTAGTAACAGAAAATACCTTCACCTAACTGCTGACCATCAGTAAAAAACATAAAATAAAAATAAGTAATTAAAAAATTTAAAAAAAAAACCGGCCAAGTGCGATTTGGACTCGCGCACCGCTTCCATACTATAAAAGAAGTAAAACATTAAAAGAATCACTTTTGTTCAAGAATTTACGAGTATAATTTACATGTACCTAGGTACTTTTGTTGGCGAACCGCAAACCTAACTTTGTTTTCGGCGGTTTATTGCTATTATCAAAAAAAGTATAAAAGTTAGGGAGTTGATTTTATTTTTCCTGTAAAATATACGTTAATTTCTATTGATCATAATTATTTTAGATTTTTCGATTGATAAACTTCGGAGATAAGGGGGGGGGGGGGCTGGTATGTTTTTCGACAGTTTGCTCAATAAATCAAAAACTATCGGGCATAAAAATAAATAAAAATCGGTTTTAGAATATACAAGTAACGTCCTTTCATACCCCACTCAATATTGTTATCTCATTTTGAAAATTCAAAGCCCCGGTTTTCCCCCCTTTTTAAATAAAAATAAAATCAATTTGCAATGTTTTATAATTATAATATTATGCATTGGCGTTGGGTCACTATTACCTAAAACTATTCCAAATTTCAAGTCGATAGCTTTGATAGTTGCTGAAATAATCGAGTGTGACAGACGGACGGACGGACGGACGGACGGACGAGCGGACGGAGAAAGTCTCACCATAAGGGTTCCATTTTTACCAATTTGGTATGGAACCCTAAAAACACGAGTGCCCTGTTATAAAACGAACTAAAAAGTAAAAAACAAGTTATTACTTCGTTTTATAACAGGGCATTCGTGTTTTTTAATTGTTGAAACTGAAATTATTTTAGAAGGCTTCTATTTCGGTCTCATTTACAACATTGGAGATCACACAATGATTGGAGATAAATGTCGACTCGACATATGTAAGGATACTCAATGCCAAACCATATGAAAATCAAAATGTAACCGTTGAAAAATTGAGTGTCGCAAGCACATATTACGCAACTTTTGTAAAAAACTACGCAGACTGGCAGCAGAAACAAATGCCCTGAGACATCGAAAAACACTTACCAACATAAGAATTATGATAATGAGAAAAGCTATCGTGAAATATATAAAACTAGCAGTGCCCGCAGACTCCGTTCCGCGTTAGAAATATTTTTGTCCCACGTTAGGCCCGGTTTCCACGAAAGCGGAGCGAAGCGGAGCTGTGTTTGGATAACTAACCAGATTTCATCATTTAGACATCCCTCAGTTTCAAAAATATCAAAATGACGAAATCTGATTTGTTACTGAAATACAGCTCCGCTCCGCTTCGCTGTGGTGGAAAACGGGCCTTATACCCACAGCCCACAGCGCTGGACGCGAGGCATTCAGATAAATGAATGATAAATGCCTATCCTATCGCCACGCAACGACCGAAGCGGCGGCGGCGCGCTCCTGCATACGGCGCGTTTTTGTTTTGCTAATATCTTTGAAGATATGTATTTAAACTGTATAGAGTAAAGGGCAGAACTATTCCACATTAAATTTCCGTTCTAAAAAACATATTTACAAAGAGATAAATTAATACCATATGGGCTAAATAAGCTTCACAAAAATTATTTATTTTTAATCCACAATTTTAAAGTAAAAGCAGTTATTGCGAGTTACCCATAGGAGATAGGCATATGCTATTGCGGACTTTTTTTGCAGATTTTGATACTGATTTGATGATTTTGATTTTGTTTTGTTCTATCCTCAATCGCAGCGTACGCGATGAAAGCAATTTTTTTGCGACTTGGATTACATTATTCAAGTTTTAGTAACAATGCATAGTTAATTTTGGAAATTATTATAGCCTATGACACTCCACGATAATGTATTGGTGAAAGAATTTTGAAAATCGGTTCAGTAGATCCAGAGATTACCCCTTACAACGTCACAAACTCACAAACATCGTTACCCTACCTTTTTATTATATTAGTATAGATATCACAAAATATCTGGGAACCCTAAAAACGTTGCCATATCAGTTCTGCACAACGATATTGTTAAACTCAATGCCGCACTCTTATGGTGATCACAGAATGTGTCAAAACTACTACTGTGAAAAGAAAGATGCGGACGGTAGCAAAGAAGATTAAAAAAAAATATAAAACTCTTCATTTCCCTAATATGTACAAGAAAAATTTCTACAAATCCTGCTACTTTAGTAATACATAATTATTATAAATAAATACCTCGGTTGATATTATCGATTACCATAAAAAAGTCAAAATATACGTAAAAAACGCAACTTCCAGCATATATTTCGTGAAGCAAATTATAATGACAAATAGTCCAACTGTAACAGTACACTACTGCACAGTACTGTGACGCAAATATTTATGAATAGGTTCACGGAGTTCATTCTAACTTCTCGGCTAACGGCAATGGTCGCTAGGTATCGTAGAGCGGGTCTGGCTGTGCGACAAATACCTAAAGTGCTGGGATATAGTCGCCTTAATCTTTGCACTCCGTGTGCAGTTTGATCTAACTTGAAAAATAGGATTGCTTATATGTCAATTTATCTATTTTGTATATCCCTAATGGCAAAACAACATTTGCCGGGTCAACCAAGAAATGTGAAAGAGTTTATCTTGAGATTATCTAGAGATTGTCTAATGTCTAAGTCCTAGAAGTATGATGAATCTAAACCCCTAAAATCTACAATCTAGGCACTAAAAGATAAAAGTCTGAAGCGTGAACCACTCGGCTATAAACGCTTTTCCCCCTACTTATTGTAAATAAAATAGCAAGAGCATCTTGCTCATTATTGATTACCTATTATTATTCAAGTTATCCGCAATCAGTAACGGCCATTCGCATAATAGCTGACTATTAGCGGCTGTTGGCGTGTGTCCGACCATACTACACCCGTTATGCGTGACTATATTGACTATTGAGGTAGCCCACTTGGCGTAACTATCTGAGAAACAGGCCTTAAAAAGCCACCAAAGTATAGATATTTCAATCCACGATGACGCGCCCCACACTGTCAAACTCCATACGAATCGAATGAAACATAAGCGATTTTTATTTTTTACAGAGTGGGGCGCGTCATCGTGGATTATAATATCTATAGCCTCGTGGGCCGTGCGTGCAGAATCAAATCATTGATTTGTTTTTTACGCAGAGATTTAAATCGTGGTAGTTTAACTGCTGGCCAATAGATAGCAGCAGGAGTCATATTTTTTTTTTGGTAAATTCGACATTTTATAAAAATGAATCCTAGCTAGATCGATTTATCGCCCCCAAAGCCCCTTTATACTAAATTTCATGAAAATCGTTTGAGCTGTTTCCGAGATCCAGATTATATCTTAATATATATAAATCTCGTGTTACAATGTTTGTCCTCAATGGACTCCTTAACTACTGAACCGATTTAGTTCAAACTGCGTGAATATCTGTCATTTGGTCCAACTTAAAAGATAGAATAGTTTTTATCCCACGTGGACGAAGTCGCGGGCATCAGCTAGTAGAAATATATATACAAGAATTGCTCGTTTAAAAGTATAGGATTATAAACTATCGAAAATTTTCACATCATTTGTGCCAATAGACTTTGCTTTTTGCTTCGACAGTGTTGACATATCCGATCGCAAAATAGATTCATACCAACATACAAGTAAGTAGTATGTTAAAATAGTACTACAACATTTAGTACGGCCATGGCTAGTTATCATCCTACCACTAAAGATGCACTTCTTCTCTTTCGTTGCGCTCTTGTCAGAGCGGTCGTGGCTATCATTTTTCAGTCACAGAGATGCACTACCAAGCGATTTAAGCTCCGGTGAGATGCTGTGTAGAAACCATTAGGTGTGAGTTTACTTACCTACCGTTTCTAAGATAACTGCTTTGGCTGCATCATCACTTCGAGTATCAAGTATTCACGGTTGAAGTCTAGTACTAACTTGTATCTTCTTCTTGAGAGTGCCGTCTCCTATCGAGGGTCGGAAACCATCATCATGAATCTTGGATACCGCTGCTCTGAAAAGACTGCGGGTGCTCTGTCCAAAAAATTGGCGTAAGATTCGAAGCTAAGATATTCTTCTGCGGCCAGGCCTTCTTCCACCTCCCCTTGTATTATTAATACTAACTTGCATAGTGTAAATTTTTTTTTTTGTTTCTAGTGTCGCCGACGCGCGCGACCAACGGCGGCAGCGTGCACGCGTCGCCGGCGCGGGAGTTGTCGCGCGACACGCCCGACTACCAATATGGCCGCTTCGACGCAAGCGCGCTGCACATCGCGCACGCGCTCAAGCAGACGGAGCTGCAGAAGGCGTACCACAGGCCGAAGGAGAAGCCCATCGATTGCTACTTGGTAAGTCACGTCGTTTTCATCATCCAGGAAAACTCCAGGTCGTCTCTACCCCCTTTTGTGTCCCAGAAATGTGGCCGATCATTCTTTTTCGTAAATAATCCAGATCGTCTCAAATGCCTTAGTGTGTCCCTGCACTGTGGTTGGTCAATCTTATTCGTCGTCGAGGATAAGTCCAGATCGTCTCGATCCCTTTTTATCTTGGACTTTGGACTTTTGGACAGGGTGTGTCTATAGCCCACCTGCAAGCAGGCCAATTGCTGGTTGGCGGAAATCGCACATCTTTGAGAACACTGCGTTGAACTCAGGCGTTGAATTTCACATAACATAACATGCTCGAATGCTATGTTTTTCTTCACCGTTAAACAATTAATATGATGGGTACCACCGCAGAGTGTCAGATAGTCTGCCGGAAAACAGTAATACAGAAGAACTGGCGAAATTATGGGCGTAGTGAGACCTTCAGAATTCTCTTGATGATGAGTTCAGTGTAGGGTTTCGTATGCCTTCCTATTGCTAAGTCCTGGGATGATGATGATCTGTCATGGGTAGGCGTCACTGATATGTATCTCTGAATTCATGATTCCATACGTTTGAAAGTTCATTTTTTGTGCCGATTTGAAGCGCCGCCCCCGAGCGTCCACGGTACTAAATTGACATTTGTTAGTAGTGGACCGTCGTTTTGAATGTCATTTGATTTTAGTTCCAAAGACGCTCACGCCAGGTAACGCAACAATCAGCGTCAAAATGGCGACAATCAAGTGTCTTCATTTTTACGTTGACAGTCAGCTATGCAGAGTATATTCTATATACTCTATGGAGATCAGTGGTAGGCGTATAGTATAGCAACCTGTGGGATTCTGCAAAAATTAGTATCGATGAAGTTACATCTTGGACACTGATTGGTTAAAGCTTGCATCGGTCCAGCCACGGAGGCGCTGATTAGTTAGTGTTAGCATCAGCTTGTTGAAATAGGTTGAATTAGAATTTAGATCAATACCTCAGATATTATTTACATGTCAATATAGAAAAAGAATAATGTTGTGACATGATTGTCAAATTGTAAACAAACAATTTGTTATATTCGTTTTAATGTGGCGTAGATAATACAATATATTATCCAGTCATCGTCTGAGTATTCTTCATTTAGTAACTCTGCGTTCCCCATTACTTTTATCAGGTTATGGGCTGGCTCGCCCGCTCGCCCAAATGGAGAATAAATGTAATAGTACCTACTACGAATATACAGAAGTTAGTAGGTGAATCGAATTATGGTTCATGGGCATTTGCTGTAGAGTTGCTGCTCGTTGATCTTGATCTATGGGACTGCGTGAGTAGCACTTATGATACTTCTAAAAATGAAAACAAGAAACGGGATAATAAAGCTCGTGCAAAAATTTGTTTATCGATATCGGAGCATATTTATCCGATAGTGCAAACGACCAAGACAGATTGGGAGGCATGGACCGCATTAAAGAAGGCTTACGCGGATTCAGGTCTAATTAGAAGGCTTAGTTTGCTCAGGAAATTATTTTCTATGAAGCTAGAAAATTTTTCAGACATGGAATCATATGTAACTGAAATAAAATCAACGCAACAAGCACTTCAAAACATACAAGCTGGTCTGGATGATGAATTCGTCGGCATCATAATGTTAGCTGGGTTGACAGAAGCTTATAATCCTTTAGTTATGGCTATGGAACACTCTGGGAAGCGAATATCTTCCGAGGATGTCACCTCCGCTCTACTAAGAGAAGGACAAAAACAGAAAGCAGGCAACAGCAGCAGTATTGTAAACCGAAACGACGATTCGGTGTTGGTTTCACGCACTTGTAGTATTAATCGTAGTAAAAACGTTATTTGTTATTTGTGTAAGAAAAAAGGTCACTATAAATGGCAATGTAAAAAGGTAAAAGACGATGATAAGAAGACTGCTAACATGCTAGTAACTGACTTTGTAACATTAGTTGCTAGAGGGAGTAGTGGTAGTTGGATAATTGATAGTGGAGCGACGTCACACATGACTAACAATAAACATATTATATTGGCACCCGTTAAACCTTGTGAAAAAGTTGTAACTTGTGCTATTAATGATAAAATAGTGTCAACTTCAGAAGGTAATATTGAGTTGAAGGTTAGTCAAGAGGGGCGTACTCAAGGGTTAACTATGAATAATGTTTTAGTTATTCCTAAACTAGTTACCAACTTAATGTCGGTTGGCAAATTTGCTGATGATGATAAGGTAGTAGTTTTTGATAAGTATAGCTGTAAGATATTTGATAAAAATATAACTGTAATGGGAAGTCCTTTGATTACAGCACCGCGAGTCGGTGGTCTGTATGTTTTGGGTTCTTCTGAAAATAAGGCGACGGTTCTCATAAGTCAAGGTCAGGATAATTTCGAGTTATGGCATCGGCGATTAGGACATCTGTCTCAACCGGAGATGTTGAAATTGAGAGATATCGTCAAGGGCCTGTGTTTTAACCCAAAAGATTACAAGAATCTAGAACTTAGAAAACTTAGTTCTAAGAAGTTTCCGAAAAGAAAGTTTAAGAGGGCTTCACATGTATTAGAGCTAGTACACAGCGACATTGCTGGTCCCATGGAAGTGGAGACATGGGGTGGTACGAGATATATGTTGATCTTTGTAGATGATTACAGCAGGAAAGTATTTGGATACTTTTTAAAGTGCAAGTCCGAAACGTTTGAATGTTTCAGAGAATTTCGAGCACTTGTAGAGAAACAAACGGGACATAAAATAAAAAAGCTTAGGTCTGATAACGGTGGTGAGTACACTAGTATAGAATTTAAAAAATATTTGAAAAAACACAGGATTATTCATCAAACTAGTGTACCACATACTCCGCAGCAAAACGGGATTGCAGAGAGAACAATAAGGACGCTTACTGAGAAGACCAGGTGCATGCTTTCAGAAAGTAAGCTGAATAAAAGGTTTTGGGGTGAGGCAATGCGTACAGCCATTTATTTAAAAAACCGTTCTCCCACCATGGCTCTTCAGGGTAAAGTACCAGAGCAGATTTGGACTGGAGAAGACGTAGACGTCTCTCATTTGAAAATATTTGGTTCAAAGGCTCAAGTCCTTATCAAAGATAGTAGTCGTAAGAAACTAGATCCGAAGACACGTGAACTAACTTTTATTGGATATAGTGAGGTTCAGAAGGGATATAGATTTTGCGATATAGTGAAGAATCCTAAGCATTGTATTATTGCACGGGATGCAGTTTTTGATGAGAACTATACCTCTAAGACTAGTGATGTTCTTATGATCCCTTGCAATAAGCCCGAGGAAAATGTTTCTAGAATCGGACTTTCAACTCAGAATACTGTTGAGTTTGAAGTACCTGAAGAAAATATAGAATTGATGAGTCAAAGCATCGAAGAAGTAGTAGAAGTTGAGTCTGCTACACCAGACAATATTGGTGAAATAGAAGACGAATTTCATGATTCAGTTGATTCTGATAATGTTGAATTGGAAGGTTCTCAACTTCAGAGAGAAGCTGAAGCTGTTGAGCGTCGATATCCTTTGAGGAATAGAGTTCCTAATAGACAAGAAGATTTTGACTATAGTTTTATGATATCAAACGATCCAGTATCAGTTAAGGATGCCATGGAACGTAGTGATAAAACACTTTGGCTTGATGCGATGCAACAAGAGTATGACTCTCTTATTGGTAATCGAACTTGGGAACTTGTAGATCGCCCGAGGGGGGCTAATGTTGTGAAATGCAAATGGATATTTAAGCTAAAAATTGGTGCTGATGGGACAGTGCAACGTCACAAGGCAAGACTGGTTGCAAAAGGATACTCGCAAAAGTGGGGAGAAGATTATTCGGAGACATTTGCACCAGTAGTAAAACTGTCATCGATTCGATTACTATTGGCTTTATCTGTTGAAATGAATTTAGTGATACATCACATAGATGTTACAACAGCTTTTCTACACGGCGATTTACACGAAGACTTGTATATGGAACAACCAGAAGCTTTTATTGCCAAAGGGAACGAAAATAAAGTATGCAAGTTAAAAAAGGCAATTTATGGCCTTAAGCAGGCTGCACTTTGCTGGAATGTGAAAGTTCACGCTCACATAATTAAAATCGGATTTACAAGATGTAAACATGATCCGTGTGTTTATGTGAAGAAGGTAAATAACAGGATTATTGTTATCGCTCTTTACGTTGACGACTTCTATATATTAGGAGAGTCTGTCAAAGATGTAGAAGCTGTCAAGAGGGAAATAGGAGAAGCTTTCAAAATTAAAGATTTAGGAGAGGCAAAAGATTGTTTGGGAATAGAATTGAATCATAAGAAAGGCGAAATTCACTTAAATCAAACTAATTTTGTTAAAAAAGTCCTATGTAAGCATAGTATGGAGGACTGTAACCCAGTGAAAACTCCTATGGAACCTAATTTGAGATTGGAAAAGGGTGATAAAACTCAAGATATGAGTTATCAGGAGATTTTGGGGTCACTTATGTATTTGTCCTGTGGCACTCGTCCAGATCTGGCATACGCTGTGAGTTACTTAAGCCAGTTTAATTGTTGCTGGAATTCAACTCACATGGCTGCTCTCAAAAGAGTTTTGAGGTACTTAAAAGGTACAACCGATTATAAATTAATCTACAAGAAGACGGGAAAGCCTCTGACTGCGTATGCTGATGCAGATTGGGGAAGCAATGTTGATGCACACTCCTTCACTGGGTACGTGGTTATGTTTGGAGGTGCAGCAGTTTCTTGGCAAGCTCGCAAACAGCATTGTGTTGCTTTAAGTACAGCGGAAGCTGAATACATTGCACTTTGTGAAGCTTCTAAAGAAATTGTTTATATCAAAGGGCTTTTCAAAGAAATCACAGGAAATACATATAGCATTGATTTATACAGTGATAGCCAAAGTGCTAGTAAATTGGTTTATACTGCGGCAGTAGGCAGGAGATCGAAACACATTAACATTAGGTACCATTATGTTAGAGAATTAGCTGAAGCAAAGGAGATTATTGTTAAATATTGTGAGACGAGTGTAATGCCGGCTGATTTTTTAACGAAGAGTTTGTGTAAACCTAAATTTGATTTTTGTGTTCAATATATCGGTATTGCTGATTCAGTGGGGGTGTTGAAATAGGTTGAATTAGATCAATACCTCAGATATTATTTACATGTCAATATAGAAAAAGAATAATGTTGTGACATGATTGTCAAATTGTAAACAAACAATTTGTTATATTCGTTTTAATGTGGCGTAGATAATACAATATATTATCCAGTCGTCGTCTGAGTATTCTTCATTTAGTAACTCTGCGTTCCCCATTACTTTTATCACAGCTATGCAGCCAAGGTACCTATTGGCTGGTGATGGTTATGGTGATGCTGTGGTTACAGGCGATGTTTAGGCGATTTACAATCAGGGGGCACGGCAGTGCCCCCGCCAAAGTCAAGCGCGAAGCAAAACTGCCGTACCATCTTTACAGGAACCATTTCGCCGCATTTTCGGGCTCCTGTTTGAGAACCTCTGGATAAGACCAGAACGCTGAAATTTTCGCTATCCAGTAAGCTATAATAATCACATACTTAAAACCCAAAATTTCAAGTCTGTAGGTCATATAGTTCCGAAGTTATGCGAAAGCAAAGTTTCGCATTTTCGACACTGACTGACTGACTGACTGACTCATGATCATCAAAATAGAACTAGTACTTCCCATAAACTCAGAGAGCTGAAATTTGGTACAGAGTTAGGGTTTAGTGGCCACATAAAGGGAAAACTATAAAAACTAGGATTATCGAAGATCTGGAGTACCTGGTGATCACTGCATTAATAACTTTGTAATTCCATATAAATTATATGAGATTACAAAGTTATTTATGCAGTTAATGTATCTAGAAAAACGGACAGAAATATTTTGTAATATTTTGAAGTTTCTACAAAAAGAAGTGAAATCCCACCAAAAACATTCTGTAAAAAACTAGCCAAAGTCAAAATGGAGCTGCTTGTTTATCTCTAAAAAGTACTGAAATCTAGACAAAGTCGTGCCAAGTCTAAGGTTCCTTACTGCGATTTCTTTATTATTATAGTTAATGTTGTGTGACTTGGCCGTTGAAGACCAAGAACCGCTACTCATTGACGATGAATTCTGGCGACAGATTGGTGCAATGGTGTCATGGAGCACCTGGTTTGAACCCTTGTGTACCCTTCAACGGCCAAGTCACGCAACATTAACTATAATAATAAAGAAATCGCAGTAAGGAACCTTAGACTTGGCACGACTTTGTCTAGATTTCAGTACTTTTTAGAGATAAACAAGCAGCTCCATTTTGACTTTGGCTAGTTTTTTACAGAATGTTTTTGGTGGGATTTAATTTACCAGAATCACCCCGCAGGTTTATTTTAGAACTTGGCCTGCGCTTCATAATTGTGAGGATACAAAACTTTTTACAAATATTTGTATTTTGTAGGGCCAGTAAATATTTTATTACTATAACCAAACTATAACTAATAGAAATCCAAACTCTGTGATTAGCGGTTACCCAGGTGCCTATAACCAACGTATATATAATCTATAACTGTAGTGCAATGAACGACATTGTTATTTGTTACGATACGTCGCAGTTGTTACCGTAAGCGAAAGAACCTTGCAAGGCTGTGATCCAGTTCCTAGCTGTTGCGTATTGCGTTGAAAGTTTTCTCTTTAGCTGTGTACAGCTGTTGTTTTCTATCGATTAGGAATGGCAGTTCTCAACTTAAGCTTCTGTTTTGATGAAACATGGCCCAGGTGAATCCGTGTGATTTTCTTAAAATCCATGCTTATCCCTTGTCTACATTATTGCAGGAACTTGTATAGAAAATTTTAACTTTCTACATCCAAATATTTGGTTTTGTCGATGATGAGTCGGCGAGTAGGTGAATGTATGAAGTAAAAGAATCATGACTTTTTATTCACTTAGAACTAGGATTTTAAATGAATGGTTCTTTACTTTTTCGTGTTCCTTATAATTATTTTACCTAGACAAAGTCGTATATGTATTGTTGAAGTAGTTAAGGTTTAGATTTGACTGGCAGGTAACAGGTGATTGAATGAATTAAAGCAACACGTCTTTCTTTCACGGTAGTTTTATTGCGACTATTGAAAAATGCAAACTACATTCTTGATACAGGTATTAGGATTCCGTGCGGCGGTAAATACTGTACATTGGTTCTTTACGTCAACATGCCGCCCACCAAAGGAGCCTTAAGGGTCCTTTCAAAATCCTTCTTACATAAAATTACTTTCATTAAATTGTAATACAATACAAATACCTAAAAACATAATCAGAATACTTAGACATGCTTGACTTTAAAACTTGAATGAAATTTAGATAACAATTAATTGTAATATAGAATCTACTTGAATTTAATCGAACATGAAAATAACAATAAAGAATATTAATCAATGTCTATCGGTAAAGGACACAATTTAATTGAACTTCTCTTTACAATACGATTGCCGGTTTTCACACTGTAGACTCGTGTTAATCCGTCATCACCAGGGTGTTTTTCAGTGATGCGGCCTAGTAGCCATTTGCCAGGCGGCAGGTTTTCACCCTTGATAAGTACAATTTGTCCGATATCCATTTCTTCACGTTTCTTTGTCCATTTTGTTCTTTGTTGAATTCTGGACAAGTACTCTGACTGCCACCTGCTCCAAAAGTCAGATAACAATTTTCGTAAGTGTTGCCACCGTGATAAATGACTGACTGGAACATCTTTAAGATTGGGGCTTGGAATCGTAATTGGAGCTTCACCGATTAAAAAGTGACCAGGCGTAAGTGGAGGAGTGTCTATATCTGATTCGTCTATAGGACTTAGAGGTCTGGAGTTTAGACACGCTTCAATTTCGCAGAGAAGAGTTGCGAATTCCTCGTAGGTTAAGTTTGAGGTCAAGATTCTTTTCATGTGGTATTTCATCGATTTGACCCCTGCTTCTACTAAACCGGCCATGTGTGGGCTGTACGCTGGTAGAAAGTGCCACTGTGTTCCATCAAGGGCAAGAGATTCTGCAATGTGGCCTTCAAATTC
Source organism: Coenonympha glycerion (assembly GCA_963855885.1). Taxonomy (NCBI): domain Eukaryota; kingdom Metazoa; phylum Arthropoda; class Insecta; order Lepidoptera; family Nymphalidae; genus Coenonympha; species Coenonympha glycerion. Next base: position 3,527,675 of record OY979646.1, read on the forward strand.
TAACTTAGCTTCTGCCCAGGCTGCTGCTAGTTCCTTATTCGCTCCAACAAAGTTTCGGCCTCTGTCGCTCCACAGATGGGCACATTTTCCACGCCTAGATACAAAGCGTTTCATGCAGCCGATGAAGGCTTCTGACGTCATATCTCCAACTAATTCGAGATGAATGGCCTTTGTGCACATGCAAATAAAAATGCACACATATGCCTTCGTTGTTCTCACTCCTCGACCCTTGGACGTCAGTACTTGGAACGGACCCGCAAAATCCACAGCACTGTGCAAAAATGCTCTGGCTGGAGTAACTCTTTGACGAGGTAAGTCTCCCATTAGCTGTGATCTTACGGTTGCTCTTTGTTTAGCACATATCAAACATTTTCTAAATTTTTCTTTTACTAAATTCTTTGCTTTCAGGATCCAGTACTTTGACCGTAAGTATCCCAACATTATTTGCGGTCCACCGTGCAGCGTCTTCAAATGGGAATCAGCGACAATGAGCTTTGACAGGTAAGTATCATGGTCTAGGATTATGGGATGTATACCATCTTCGTTTAGATTAGCATGGCGTAATCTTCCGCCCACCCTGAGGATACCGTCGTCATCAAGGTAAGGATTCAAGGTTTTCAATTTGCTTTTTTCTTGTACTCTTCCCTTTGTTTTTAAATAATTTATGTCTTCTTCAAAACTTTCTTGCTGTGTTATCTTAATGCATGTTTTTAAAGCTTCATCTAACTCTTGTGTTGTGAAATCTGTATTTTTATCTTGTAACTTCTTTCCTTGTAAGAATCTTTTGTTGTAAGTTATGACTTTCTGTAGTTCTGTTAGGCTATCACAAATGTTAAACCTTTTACTTAAACTTTCTTTGTCTTCCGTTTTCAAGTTTGTTTCTATTATTTCCATTGTAGTTGTATTATTATTCGATCTAGAATAAGTTATGTCTTCATTCCTTAGCCACTCAGGGCCTTTCCACCAAAGTGTGGCTTCTTTTAGATCTGTCAAGGGTAAACCTCTTGAGGCCAGATCGGCAGGATTGTCAGTTGATTGGACATGATACCAATTCTGGTTACCAATATCTTCGAGTATCTCAACGACTCTGTTTCGAACATACGTATTCCATTTGGTAGGGTCTCCAAATAGCCATGACAGTACTATGGTGGAATCTGTCCACGCGTATATCTGTTCAGGAGGTATTCTCATCGCGTCCTTAATTTGTTTCAGGAGACCAGAAAGTAATACTGCGCCATTCAGCTCCAGGCGTGGTATGGACTTTGATTTAATCGGAGCTACTCTAGTTTTAGCGGCGATAATTGTCGTCTTTACTTCTTCTGGGGTCTGTACTCTCATGTACGCAACCGCACCGTAACCTCGATTGGATGCATCGCAGAACCCATGAACTGTAACCTTTTTCATTCTGTTTTCAGATGTTTGGAGCCATCGATCTATCTCGATATCAGGTAAGTTTTGGAAACTGTTCCGTAGATCAATCCATTCTTGCGCAATCGTCTCGTCAACCTTTTCATCCCACGTTATGCCTTGTAACCATAATTTCTGGATCAGTAGCTTTGCAGGTAAAATGGATGGCGCTAACCAACCGAGCGGGTCAAACAAACGTTGAATGTCAGAAACAATGGTTCTTTTCGTTATTGGATCAATAATATCAGGTAAGGTCAGGCTGTACTGAAACTTATCAGTTCCCATATTCCACTGTAATCCAAGTGCTCTGACGCTACCATCGACTGTGATGTCTAGTTTAACCTTGGAACTTCTTTGATCAGGTTCAAATTGTTTAAGGAATTCAGCTTTATTAGAGCACCACTTTTGGAGGACAAAACCTCCTTTTAGTAATATGGATTCAATATCCTTTGCGGTTTTAATTGCTTCTTCTAGATTATCCTTTCCAGACATAAGATCGTCCATGTAAAAGTCTTGTTTAATAATTGCTGCAGCATCGGGATTGTCTTGGCCTTCGTCATCAGCGACTTGATGGAGCGTTCGGACAGCAAGGTAAGGAGCTGAAGCTGTTCCAAATGTTACTCTCCCGAGTCTGTAGTCTTTTACAGGTTCATCCTTGTCAGTGCGCCAGACGATTCTTTGAAGGTCGCTATCTTCTTTAGTCACGAAAATCTGGCGATACATTTTTTGTATGTCTGCAACGAAGCAAACTTCTTTCATACGCCATCTTAGAATTAAGCTTCTCAGGTCATCTTGAAGAGTTGGCCCAACTAGCAATTCGTCATTCAGTGAAATTGCGTTTGTACCCTTCTGAGAGGCATTAAACACGACCCTCACACGTGATGTTTCCTTTTGGGTCTTTACTATGGCGTGATAAGGTAAGTACACGGAAGGTTTGTTTATTTCTTCTTTAGGTACCTCTTCCATGTGATCTAATTCTTTGTATTCTTCCATCACTTTAGTGTATTCTTTTCTTAAACTTTCGTTCTTTTCTAATCTTCTTTCTTGTTGGTATAGCCTTCTCAATGCTATATCTCTTGTATTTCCTTCAGTGCATAATAGTTTATCTTGTTTGGTCGGTAGTTTAACTATATATCTTCCTTCGCTTGTTCTGGACGTTGTTGCTTTGTATAACTCTTCGCATTTTCTTTCTTCTGGTGTGGGTAATCTTGTCTTGTGTGTGTCTTGTTCCCACATTTGTTTTAACATGTCGTCCAGGTCTAAGTTTGTGTGCATGCTTATTATCACTATTGCTGTTGCCAGTAATGCTACGCCTGATAGTTGCTTCGGAGTGGCTTCGATTCTTGTATTGACTTGCAAAATTTCGTCATTGTCTTTACTGGATGTTGTTGTTGCTGTTTCCGACGACGTCTGATTTGCTGATGATGTAGCTGGTGCTGTAGGTAGATGCAACATTGTGTGATGAGCCTTGCGGCACGTGCGGCAGAAATGCGGAACGCGGCATCGCGTCGCTTGATGCCCAAAAGAGAGACAATTAAAACAGATGTTGTTGTCCTTGACGTAAGAGCCTCTGTCAGCTGGTGAAAGCTTCGCAAAATCTCCGCAGTGACTCAATGTGTGACCACCTTTACATCGTACACAGGTCTTCTTCTTGCTTGGTTCTTCAGCTTTATTTGTTATGTGGAATACCTTTTCTTTCACAGTCTTCTCCCTTGTTGAACTTGAACTTGTACTTGGTGCCACCAATTCTAACGTTCTGAATTTTGTTTGTAGAAATGTTCTTAGCTCTTCCCACATCGGTAGCTCGTCGGTATTTTCCTTGTAGGCGAAGTCTTCCCATTGTTTATGCGTCTCTGGGTCCAATTTCTGTGAGACCAGAAATATAATTAATGGTCCCCAAGAGTCGGTTGACACTGTTTGATTATTAAGGCAGTTGAGGACTTCGTTCGTCGTATCCAATAAGTATTTTATGTGTTGAGCGGACTGTATGTTTGTGCCTTTTCTTAGGGAAAATAATCTTTTGAGTAGGGAGTTGACGATTAATCTTCTATTTCCAAATCGGTTGTTAAGGGTATCCCAGGCGAGGATGTAATTATCATCCGTGACTTGTATGGTTTTTAATAATGAAGCTGCCTCACCTTTCAGACTTGTTTTAAGATAATGTAATTTCTGTACATTTGTTAATGAAGAATCCTCATGGACCATTGAAATAAATAAATCCTTAAATGCCGGAAACTGTTCATAACCTCCTTCAAAAACGGGCAAATGGATTTTCGGAAGATGCACGTTCGAATGTCTGCATGACGTCATGTTAGGTACCGACGTCGATGCACTGGACGTTAACTGCGAAATCATATCTTGTAGATCGCCTCGTAGCACATTGTATAAATCTTCATATATATAAAATTCCTCGTTCAGGAAATATGGAATACTCCCCTTGAGTTCCTTTGGTGTTATCTTGACGAGGCTATCGTGAGCATTCTTGAATGTTCTCCAGTAATCGTCTATGATTTGTACGCGCGCTTCCAAGTAACCCTTTGTTAATCGTGCCTTGGGAGATTTCTTCAAGTTGGCTTGAGTTTTTCTCAACAACGTAGCTGTGTCTTCTAATATATTTAGCATATGAGTTTGATCTTGAGTAGTTGGTGCCATAATTAACAGTCAAAGTTAATTGAATAATGTATTTCACTCCGGGCGCGGGCCGTAGGTACAATAATATTCTTCATTCAACTCGAACACAACTGCGCGCTGACTCGATGCACCTTTTGTTCTCGTGTCGTGGCGAGAGATAAGGCGGTCGGCCGCTCGACTCGTACAATCCGGCTCGAAGGACCATATGTTGAAGTAGTTAAGGTTTAGATTTGACTGGCAGGTAACAGGTGATTGAATGAATTAAAGCAACACGTCTTTCTTTCACGGTAGTTTTATTGCGACTATTGAAAAATGCAAACTACATTCTTGATACAGGTATTAGGATTCCGTGCGGCGGTAAATACTGTACATTGGTTCTTTACGTCAACATGTATACTTGTACCAGCAATATCACTTAATAGATTTAATGATCTAATTAAAACGGCACAGCAAATACCTTATAAATGATTTTAAAATAGTATAATTATTTATCTGTGGCGAAGCAATATCGAGTGATCTTCGCATTCTTGCCTTTCGGACTAGAAACGAATAAACGATCGCGTGTGCGCCGAGAATGTGCGGCCGGTGCGGAATAAGTGATAGACTTAGACCGGAGTCCATCAACTATTTAAGGAATTAAACCAAAGATTTAAATCTTTGAGTTAAACGTTGCTCGCGAGCATTAGCTCGCCCTGTGTGGCCTATTTTCAAGAAGAAGAGATATTGTGGTCGATTCTGTTGTGCAAAATCTCTTAACTAAACTAATTTAAAATAGTGCTATCCTTTTCCATAGGAGAAGTTTGAAAAGGATAGCACTATTTTAAATTAGTTTAGTTTAGAGATTTTGTACAACAGAATTAGCACCATTATGAATGTTTCTCTAAACCTAATTGCTTGATAGACGCCGGTGAAGCGGCTTAAAAGCGCAGTTAGTTGAAATCACATTCCATCTATCACAGTCAAGCGTTAGTCTAATAAACAGTATACAGTTAACAAAAAAATAAATTTGTTTTAGCGGGTCCTAAACGCCCAAGTAAGAACACGCGGTGTCATTAAGGGGCCGTTCAAATATTATGTAATCATTTTTATTTGCAAGTATAACCCAGTCCCCCGTCGTCAGCAGAAGTAAGAGGTAATTCCCCTACTCAGATCCCTAACGCTGAATTTGTATTCACTATTTCGTTAACGTTCAGTTAACGAATAGTTATAAAATTCATAAAATATAATATATATATCTGACAAGCTCAAGAGGAGCGGTTGTGGTGGATATGGACGTTGGCTAGTAGATGTGGTACCTAATTTTCAATAAAAAGTGACGTTAAAATCGCTACCGCTCATGACAAACGGGCACCGGCGTAACAATCGACCGTCATTAGTGTAGCGAGAAATCGACAAAGCTTCCGATCGATGGCAGCGAGCAGGACGCTTCGCATGCAGATACGACCTACCATAATATTATATTCTCTTCACATTTTGTATTTTATTCTCCGCCATCGCATTTTTCTTGCAATTTATTCCAGACGCCATGTGGAATTATGTATATTGGCTAAGTATGAGCCTTTTCCTCAAACCCTCTAGGAGATACCTATTATTTATCTAGGTATAACCACTAGAGCTGCATGTTATGACAATCTTCAATATGGGGTCAAATAAGGGCCGATAAAAACGAAGACGACAAATTAATGTACCAAATATGACCCAGAATTAGTAGACCCCAGATGGATTCACGCGACAGTTATCACGTGATTAGATTGGTTGTTCTCATGCATTTTTCGTTCTATTTGAGTTATTGACTGGTTTCTGCGACAATCCAAATATGTCATAAATGGCTACGGCTGCTGATAAACGTTGGGAACTCAATGTATTGGAAAGACGACAGGTGGAATTTTGATATCAAGAGAGTGGCAAAATAAAAGCGGCGCTTTATCATGGTTGGTTGGAAGTTCCTCCAGAAGGACCACATCCGGCAACTGTGGACGTCCATTGGCTGCAATAATTTCGTTAGATAGATTTCTACATCCTATAGAGTATAGAAGTATAGACTGATCACTCCGATCTACATGATCAAAAGTCAAAGGTGTTTATTTCATATAACAATTAAGTAGCCCTAACTTACCTGCACTTATCAAATAGTCAGTAAATAATTTAGATAGTGACTTTTTTTAAAAGCTTTATACGATAATCTTGATAATCTCTATCTATCTATCTATCTATCTATCTATCTATCTATCTATTACTACTAAATTTGGGATCTACTAATTTTGGGTCATATTTGTCACATTAACTTGTCCACTACTACGTTGCCTTAAGCTTCACTTCCACGTCTCGTATGTATTCATATTAAATTATGCAGACGGATGCAGACCATATAAAGACCCAGTGGAAACTGTAGGCCTTTCTATACATTAGTCCTGCGACGCGACGGTTGTGACTTTTTTGGCCAAAAACGAATTGAGTCGGGCCATGGGCAGTGGCCATATATGGCCGCGAAGGACCTGCTGACCACGTCAGGCGGTCAGTCGTCATTTCTTGTGGGAAGCTCGTTATTATGTAACCTTTAAATGGCGGCGCTAGTTTTTGTAGGTGGTTGTACTCTGGTTTTATACGTTTGACATTGTCTGCGTTTTATAAATCACGACTGGACAGTTCGGAAAGTGGGAATGGAATCAAAAATATTAAGTTTCCAATATCTGAGCTTTTTTCGAATAATAAGTGAAGTTCCGATGTACATAAATATGTCGTTCGTGTTTTGTCGCTTACAATGTACGGTGAGGGTCAAAGTCGATATAGAATTTGCAAACAAGATCCCTTGCATGCATGTGTAACTCTTATGATGGCAGCTTGACACAATTGGAGGGTAGGCGATGGATGATGCCGTAACGTACTCTCTGAAGCACCGTGGGTGTATCCCCAACTATCAAATCCCAGCCTAGTACAATTTATTGAATAAAGATATTTTGTTATATAGACAGATAAGCTTGATACTGAGTTTTTGTAATATGACATTCTTATTGCTCGAGGCCCCATTTCTCTCGTGTAAAATCTCTAAATTAAACCAGTTTGACGCGTCCTAAATTAGTGTTATTCTTTTCCATGGGGAGCATTTAAAAAAATGGGATCTAATAATTCTTGGTCATATTTGGTACATTAATTTGTCGTCTTCGTTTTTATACCGGCCCTTATTTGACCCCATACTGAAGATTGCTTATCATGCAGCTCTAGTGGATATATATTATATCCACTACGTATAGGTATACCTAGATGAATAATAATATAGATAGCACTATTTTTAGACGCGTCAACCTAGTTTAAACAACACAATTGGTGTCAATTCCTACTCTCGCCAAGTCCTTATAGAAAATCTTTTGCAGTTGGCATCGAATGTGCGAAAAGATGGTCTCATACCTATACGTTTCGGTAATGCTGACAGCTGGGTATATTGTGCTGAATAATGCAGCACGGATGACATTTGTAACCGAGTTGCGGCTCGTCCTTTAGTGAAAACCGGATGTACTGTCTGCCAAGGCTCGCTCACAGGCTATATTTGATGTGGAAACGGGCTCCCAAGTTTCACTGTAAGTTGTAACCGAAGAAAGAACCGTGAATTTCTCTGGGATAAAAAGAGTGTGTGCCCTTAACAGGGTCGTCTAGCTGTAAACCTTTATACAAAATGCGATAACAATTTCCTACCCTTAAATTTAGTCCGTTTTACTTTTTAAGAAATATTGCTTATGTTAATAGTTACTACTATTTAGCGTCTAAATATCCATATTTAGACGCTAAATAGACCTAAAAAGACCTAAAAACTTCCTCGAGTATTTTAATTTTAATTTAATAAACAAACTAAAATACTAACTAAAAAATGTATGAGCCTCGATTAAGATGTACCTACTGAATCTACTAAGACCAAAATTTTTCAATTTGGTAGATAAACGTAAGAACGTTATCACCCTAAGCAATATTTCAAGAATAAAATGTAGGGCTCGCTTCTGGACTTGCAACAGTCTCTAGAAAGGCGTAGATAGCATTTTTAAAACCCCTATTAGCGACGCGCTTAGTCACTAGACGAAACTCTTAATATAAAGTATTATTTATCTCTATTCCGAATTTCCGCCAAATAGATTCTATAGTTGCGGCGTGAGAGTAACAAATATGCACACGAAAACTTTCTCCTTTATAACACCAATGTGATAATAAGTTCATACTTACTTCATCACCGCCTAGAAGTTTATTTTTTATTTTAATGGTACCTACAGCAGCCTACTAGAAGTTATAACGAACCAAATAAGAATTAAGTAGACAATTATAATAATGTTAAGTAGGTCGTTTAATAGTTTAGAATTTAGAATGTAATATTATATGATGTCACTGGTAGATTTTTAGTTATGATACAATAGAATATTCATAAGAATGGTCAAGCAAACTTCCTTTTATATAAAAGTTGTTTTCCCACGTCAAGCTTAACGGGAAACGAGGGATTGACAATAATATTGCCGAATAATATTACCTATAGAACTTCAAACGAGTTACATAGCAGGAAAAATGCATTAGAAATTTCTTACGTGGGTACAGTCTTACAAAATTGATTTAAATTTTAACCGACTTCAACTCCGAATAGAATCTCTCGAACCGATATTGATGCAACTGCGCTTAATTGAAATAAACTTCATGCCAATGATCACATTAATAGATTTAGAGGGATACGTGAACAAAACTACTATTATCGTCAATTCTGTAATTATTTATGTTTTAGACAAAAATAAATTTACAAAGTATTATCTTAAAACTGGAATTTAGAGGAATAATAAAAGTAACATCAAACACGATTCGCTTCTATAAAATGTTTTTATTAAGTTACTTTTATACGCCTCGATAACTCAGATACGAGTAGCTATAAATTATTTCAAGTCGAAAGTTAGTACGAAAGTAATTTCTTAATTGTGTTTTATTTGTTTATGTCGTGAAAACTTACATTAAGGTATTAATAGTTTTATATTTTTTGCCACAGAAATTAAGCCAAGTGTGGATTGGCAGGGATATGTATATCTTTATAATTATTGTTGATGAAGACTGAAGAGGTCGCATTTTTTGCACTATTACATAATTTTACGAATTGATATAACAGTATTGATACATAATGTCTTTATAATTATATCCCACGTTGTATAATGGATGCAAATTAAACGTATAAATTAAAGATAGTTATCGAAAAATTTATGTGTAAATGACACCCGAATGATATAATCTGTTGCAAGCACATTAAATTGAGTGCTTATTGGTAGGCGACACATGATATAGTTGGATTAATTTGGGACATTTCGGAAACTGCTTAGTAGAAAGTGTAATAGTAGAAATAGTGCTTAGTCTTGTCCAGTTTTCACTTAAAATATATGTATTAGTATAAAATCAATGTAAAATCTCCATATATGTATGATATAGGTACGTACATACATACATAAACGACATACATATCTCTATAGTAAGTATAAATCGAAATTGTTTTTTACATGTACGTGAAATTCGATTTGTAAAAAACAATTATAGGTACTTCAATTTTCTGACATAAAAAGGGCGTAGTGTACATGCGCACATATAAAAAAACTATTCTAAGCTTAAAAAATAATCCCAAATAAGAACAACTTTAGACAGGTTACAAAAACCAACTGATAAAAGTAAAAAATGTAGGAAAGACAAAAAGTATAAGAATATGTGCGAAGGTTTTGCGATATAATCGGTTACAATTGATTAATTGGTGTGATGCAAGGCTGCAAAGTAGCTACCTACTTAGTTGACGAGAAAGTTGTGTGCTAAGTGAATTATCAGATCATCTTCTTTTTTACCACCATTATATAGGGGCGGCACACCGTGTCTTCTTTTATTTTACTAGACACATTGTGGAAAGTTTCGGCAATATTTTACGACTGACCGCCTGCCTGATGCCTATGCTCCTTGGGAATTTGCTTTTGTTTAGTGGAAATTGCCACGCGGCGGAACGCTAAATAAACGCTAATAGGCGAACGCTAATCGTCTTTGCTGGTTGGGTGGTAAGTAGCCACGGCTGAAGACTCGCACCAGACCAAACCTGAGCCGAATTAAGACATTATAAAATTCCCAAGTAGTCCATAACTCCATACAAGGCGGCCCGCAACCTCCCACTCTAATAAGAAACATAGATTAAGCAGTGTCTCGAGAAACTACATCAGATAACCGAATAAAACCGTTAAAGTCAGCCGTCAGGAAGAATACCTCAAGTCCCTGTATTAATGGTGACCTCAGCGGCTCGTATGAATGGAACGGATCATAGCGGCCTTGCGCCCACGCGCCCTACCGTACGCTTTGTAGGCCGTGGCTTGATAACTGAACCAAACTGTGCTGGTTTTTGTTGATAGCTTCTGTAGTAGCAAAGCATCAGCATCGTATATTGTAGATAGAGTAGCATACGCATGAAGAAATTACTTAAATACACAAGTTAAGACGGTTCATGCGATAGAATTATATGCTTGAGTCGATTTACGATTTCCGAACGAACATAAAACAGTCATGTGTTCAATTATAATTAGATATTTGACATCATATCACATATTATTAAGCATTTCATGATCTAGTACTTAGCTCAAATAAACAAGACAAAAGAAATACCCAAAAAATGTAGCTACAAGCAAAAAATACAATACATAAATGTATCTTCTACAACGACAAAGTGAACGAAGAGAACGAGGAAAGCTTGATGGAAATAACCCAAAAGTATTTAGTTTCAGTTGAAGCCAAAGCAGAGGAAACTTTAGCAAGCTTGATAGCTAGCCTAGATACAAGCCCCAGTTTGAACAGTTACTAGTAGAGATAAGGCATACCGGAGTGACATCATGCTCTATGCTGCATGGACTCAGCAAACATATTTCTTATTCTACGTAAACCGGTCAGGCTCGCCCACGCAGCAGAATTTTAAATATAATTTAGTATTTATTCATACCTTACGGTAACTCCGTGGGAATAAGATCTTTTGTCAAACGCACTGGGTTAAAGTGAAATTGTGGTTTGTGAATCGCTCAAACTTGTGAATGAGGGCCTCGGTATTTAGAGTGAATGGTTTCTCAGGCAATTCATAATCACTCAAATAATTTGCGCAGTGCACTCAACTTTTTTATTAATCAGGTCCAATCAAATGTTATTGTCCTCAAACATGCTTGGACATTTGAGCATTATTTTGACAACCTTCTTCAAGATAAATCGAAATATGCTCGCAAAACTCATTGCCATAAGCCTACGATCCTAAGCCCTTAGGTGACAGTTGTTGTAAGTGAAAACTGTCACCTAAGGGCTTAGGTGACTCTTAAAATGTTGGTGAAAACGAGCATTAGTCCACCATTTTTTTTCCCGCCCGGATGATACCCATCCACTTACGTCAGGTGAACATCTTGTAGCGTAATTCGTTGCTATAACATAATTAGGAGCTATTCAGCAAGTTTCAATCTAGTCAACTGTCTGGCGACGAATTAAATTCTCAATAGGCATATTATGGTTATGCAAGTGGATCAATTTCAATGGTTTTCCACAGTCCTTCCGTCGTAACCACCTCGTTACTGTCGTAAGGGACCGCAAGCTCAGTTGCAAAAGCGAAAATTGATAAGGAAACAATCCGTGCCGTGCCGTTTGTTACTTTGGAAAAGTAAATCGTCATTGAAACAGTTTGCTAACAGGACGTAAAACACCGGCAGAGTTTCCACAAAATGACCAGACAAAAATAAGTAGGTACGTACAGGCGTAGCATACTTTCCTAGAAGCACCTCAAGAAATGTTAAGGTGTTTTGGCCCTATACCAGCCCGCGAATTTTCGCGATCGGCAATTTCAAAAAAAATCTAATCAAAATATCTTTATTTCACATAGGCCTAACATACAGGCTCTTGCAAATTGTCGGTATGATATTTGTTGCATAAGAATGGTGCATCTAAAATATTATGCATATAAGTTGAGCGATCGCAACATGTGAATCCAGTCGACTCCGGCCGTGGGAGCAGCGGTCTGTTTACCGTTTGCTGAATGAGTACAACTAAACACAAAGGCGGGCGTACCTACTACCTACTATAAATCATACGGTTACGATGGAGGCAAAAACTGAACATTCAGTCATCAGTGTTCAACTGTAATTCGCCGCGCGCACTGGGCTGGGAACGTGGTGTAATACTGCCATGCGGCTTACATATTATAGTATGCACCTAGGTTACATAGGTATAGTAGGCTGCGTATAAGTTGAACCCTGCCAGGTACCATTAGATGTTCTGTGACCGCAGGACACATTCTCTTGCGTCAAATGAGGGCGCCGCGAAGAGGTGAACGCAAAGAGGCATCTCTTCACATATGCAAGACCGCTACCATTTTGGGTCAACTTAATTACCGCGTACTATACTTGCAGACATAATATAAACTCAATGGCAGATACTTGCATTTGCCACAAAATATTTCTATAGTACGCAATAAATTATTATAATAAGTTCTATAATAGTCGCGTGATTTATGTGTCGATCGGAAATGTCATTTCTGATCGACAAATTAAGTGCAAATGATTAGTAGGACATAGGACGTAGGACGACCTCCTGCCCACTGGAGCGAGTACCTGCAAAAAGGTCGCTGGTAGCAGGTGCATGAGGCAGGCAGAGGACCGTGTGTGGTGGCGCGCTCTCATCAGAAAAGCCTAAGTCCAACCGTGGACGTCTATAGGCTGATTAAGTCATTTCTATAATTCTTTTTGTTGTATTTCGTCTCAAAAGCGTACCAATAGAATTAGGAGAGATAAGTTAAGTAGGCTTCCATGATTTGTTTTCCAATCATCAGATTTTTATTATCATGGGTTTTCTCAAATTAAGACTCAATTCAATTCAATTCAACGCTTTCCAAACATCCAAAAAATGTAACCCTCGATAAGAAACCTCAGGTAAGGGCATCCGCACGATTTTTTCGTACAAGCAATCAGTGGCACCGTCTGTCGAAATTCTATAGGTGGTAATTATACTAGCTCAATTAGTTTTAGGAGCCTTTGTGAAGTGCTGATAACAGAAATCAAAACCCGGGTGAGTTTGTAGTGGGCTTCTTCTCAGTGCAGGGTGCGTTGGAAACTTAGTTTTAAGCCGACTTGGACTTATCGCCATACAAATGTGACAAATATCATACTGACAAGTGCCTGTATATGAGGCCTATGTGAAATAAAGATATTTTGAATTTTTTTTTAAACAAGTATTTTTGGCACTGGATAAACTGGCGACAGTCCAGAGAACCTGTCTATTCCCTCAATCAATGATCTTAGAAAGAAAAAGAGGGCCTCAATACAAATCCTTGAGTGGCATTAGCAAAAAAAATTATACGATAAGTCATCGACGTATCTTTTTTTTCCGCTGTGCTGTAGGTAGCGTGGGGCCCACCGCGTTCGTTGACTGTATCAGAGAAAGTCGTTAATTAAGAGCGGTGATTGGCGCGATTGTGTAACTCCACGGCATGGGATATGCCTTGACAGCTTATTTGGTTGTCTTTGGAAATCAAACGGCGCTTTTTTTCGCTCGTCTTGAGTCTATTGTGTCACGAAAACGTGGTCATGTGTGGTTATTTGACCGCAATGTTTATGAGATACTAGCAGACGCCTACAGCCCCGCTCGCGTGAATTTTGGTTTTAGAGAAACAAGGAAGTTGCACGGAAATCTTTGCCGTGGGAAACATAATAACATAACTAGTGAAAATGAAGAAAATGCAGACGTTATAAAAATAATAATCTAAAACGGCGATTACTGTCACAATAAAACAAACAGCCTTTGCCCTTTAATATCACAAAAATAATAATTAATGTAGCCATTTCTGAGAAAAATGCAGATTTATGCATTTACACTCAGGCAATTTTGGTATTTTTTCTATGGAATAAACTTTGCTTTAGAAATATACTTTAATCCTATCCACATATGTAAAGTATTTCTAAGGGGCTTAAATTTAAACAAACTTATACTTATCTGAATTTGGCGGGCAGACCAGTTTAATTAACGTCGTTCCAGTCCAATAACACGGCCATCTCAGTTCAGGTTAATCGGTTAATTTGATTGGACTTAATTGACCGTCATAAATAACGTCATTAAACTATCGACTAATTTCATTAAATTCACATTTACATAACTTCAAATACACTTAATAAATCTAAAAACCCTGGAATGGAAAATTTTAAAACAAGCAGAAAAATGTAAAATCAACTAAATCAACTTTTGTGAAAATTGTTTTAGTTGATTTTTACATCCAAAATATTTAAACAAAGTCAGTAGAAATACCTAAGTCATCTTACAAAGAATATTTTGAAAACAACTTTTTATATGTCATCTGATATCCATATTGTGATGAAGAGTGCATTGAAAATAACTAGTCCTGCTAGTCCACCATCACAGATTTTATCCACCATGTTGGATTTAGGACTGTCCAACTGGGTGTTCCGCCATGTTGCCGCCAAACTAAACGTGTATTACAATATTTTAGCGCGATCGGTTGAAAATATCTTCTTCAATATTAAGTTCCAAGATTCCAATCGAACATACATTATTATAAGGTGTTTCGGCTCTACCAGCCCGCTAAATTAAAATTTTATTTAGTTTTTCATAAATATTAGACTAACTACACATTGTAGGTTTATGGCAATGAATTTTGCGGGCATATTATTTATGCATTCACATGTTTTTAATAGAAAGAGTGTGTGCAGTGTCCCAGATCTGGAGCTATTGGGAACCAATATGAAGGAAATAATCATCCACCTAATTTACCTATAGTACCGGGGCAAAGCGCTATCTGGCAATAGCTGAGGAAGTAGAACTAAGAACACTATCATTATAGTTTTGTATGAAAGTGCATCTCACAGGGGGCCCTTGTGCTATTAAGTTACAAATGCGGATACCTATTGCCTACGTTCATTCAAACTTTACTCGTAATTACAATGACAGCTCTTCGAATCTTCAACAATGACGGTTGCCCACTTTGTCGGCAAAGCTTTTCCCATCATTAAAGTGTGGTCTTTTCGTTCAACTACTTCTATGTATGTGAATGTAAATTGTTGTTTTTATATAATATGTACATACGATGTATGTATGTACATGTATGTAGGTATTAAAACAATACATGTATAATATTCTGCCCTGCTAAGCCGAAAAGCGCTATCTCTGAGATACGCCCTTTTAGGTTTTTTTATACCATTCGATAGCTAGAATAATTTCGCATCTAATGGTATAAGCCAAATAGCGATATCTAATTTAAAACATTAAAATAAACCACTAAGAAGTTTTTTTATATCTCAATTTTTCCTTAAATTACTAAGAGATTTGACGGCATGTCGTTTTTATGAAGCCAAATAGCCTTATATTGACATAGGCAAGAAACGCTTAAAAATGTTAATCGAAAACTGAATTAAATTTTTAAGCCAATAAGCGGTAAGTTCATCTTTCTAAAAAGTTCCGGAGTTAGCGCTTTTGCGCTAAGTAAATGTGGGTATTATTAGTTCGCTAAGGATTGAGATACGGCTATACCTAAGTATTATACTTAGGTATGTAGGTAATTAAAATTGACTTTAATATCTTAAGTAATAAGGATTACACTCACTTACATTTCACAGTAGAGCGTGTCGTGACATGAAGATAAACATTAACGACTGCGTTGCCATTTGGCAACTTTGGTTGCCATTTTGGCAACATTTGACCCTTCGTGGCAACCAAATGGCAACCGAGCTCAAATGGCAACTTTTTGGCAACTTTTCGACTTGTCGCGCGATCATCGGTAAAAAAATATCGAATATATTTCGCAGATGAACTGAACTCATCGAATTGAACAAAATCAAAATCTTAAACGCATTTTTATTCCCAAATGTAAACAATACTTATATAATAGACAAACAAATTGTACCCATATTTTTATCTGCAAAAGGTCTATTTTGGTGAAGCTAGAGATAAAAGTAATTTTATAGAAACTTTGTGCCCACAGAGCAGATAATTAATACGTAGTGTTTTAAATAAATTCTTTGTGTGTGACTGTGTGCACTGTGTAGTGCGATGCAAAGGAAATTTTTTCGTGGTTTTCTAATACTTTTGTTTTTAAATCTATTGGTAAGTCCTCTTTATTGTTTTAATCGAAGAAGCTACCTTTATTGTTCTGCTCAAAAAACTGGACGTTTTTTTCGTTTTTAATCTATGTTATAAATTCGGATCAGATCATTGCAGAAAAGATTATTGTTAAATACTTCGAAGCCGTACACTTTTTTATGTCTGCAGACTCTTCACCATAGAGTAGAATTGGCGATGAAGCGAATGAAAAATAAAGTATATGACTTTGATGACTTTTGCGAAGCTGTAAACAGTGCTGGAAAAAATGTAAATATCAAAAAAATGACAATAGATAATTTTTATGAGTGGCAAGACTATACGACCCAATACAAACTTTCCCGGTTGTCACCACGACCTTACATTAGTGACGTTGTTGAAGTGGAAGTTAACAGAGGCAGTTTTGACATTAGGTACAGAACTGGTTTCGATAATGAATCCATTACGGCTAGCATAATAGGTACAAAGTTCTTAAAATTAGACAAACTTCCATCCCCAACTAAAAAAACAGTACCAGCAGGAATATCTCAAACAAAAAAAAATAATAATATTTTAAAATCTCTTTCCAGTTTAATACCTGCTAATAGAATGTCTTTTTGGCGGGGACTACCAACTTTTGAATAATTTTATTTCATAGAAAGCAAATAAATTGCTTTAACTTTTTTTTGTAATTTGCTACTACATTTAATAAAGTTGTTAATAAAATATTAAATGAAGTTTTATTACAAATTTATTCCGTATTTTCATCAAATATGAAAAAAAAATCATTTTGTATGGAACTTTCTATGAGCAGAATAAGACTAAAAGCAGTATCTCAATTTTTGAAGCCTTTCTTTTTAATCAAAATAGCGGTATCTCACAAAATAGGTATAATGGTGCCATTTATGGATAATTTAGGTATGTCAGTTATATCTAGGGTCAAAAATACGTTAATATAAGTTTTAACAGTTTTAAAAATATTAGTTTTAACCCCCGTTTGAAGGTGGGAAAAATCCATTAACAAAAAGTCGTTTTTCTCAAAACTTACTCTGATTGAGTTAGCGCTTTTCGGCTTATCAGGGCAGTATTGTAGGTAATGAGTTATATTAATAATCGTGTTTTTCATCTCTATCCTATAATAGTAGTTTATGAAACGGATACATAATGGGGGGTATTAAAAAATGAGTGTGAGTTTAAAAAACGTTTTTTAATAGTATCACACGAGTGTTTTAATACCTAATTATGTAGAGTTTCATACACTACTTTATCTACGCTCAAATTATCATAAATCCAAACCATAAAATCTTGCTAACGTTTGTCGTAAATCCTTCACTTTGTTGGTAAAAGATTGTGGCTCATTTTTGTTGCAATTACTAAAATGTCAGGTGGAGTTAAATTTTCTTTAGTACGTTTCACTGCTAGACATTTTTCCGCGCTAAGTTTTGACTAAGTAACAAAAATAACACATTGAAATGTTAAAAGTTAGGTATGGCGCCAAAATTCAGTTGCAAACTGCGTATAGTCTGTTAAAAAAGTCATGAAACAAAAAAGAGTAGAAAAATATTTATACAAGTCAGATAAACTATATTTTTAGTGGATAATTAAATAATCAAAAATTATACATAATTCTTTTCAATATTCTGTATGAACACACTTTTTAATCAGTCATATAAGGCAGGGAAAAATTATTGTTTCCGTGAATTAATTGTTGTCTATGGTCGATCATGACTACCAACTAAATGTTGTCTGTGGACTCCTTATATAAAAAAAAAAAAAAACAAAATTGAGGATTGGCTCTACACTCACTTTTGGCTATGACGACCACAGAGAAAAGAAAGTTATTCCCTGGTCTGTGATGACGACACACAAAAATACAGGAACCCAGAGCCGCGTATCGTAATAGAAATTATTCAACAATCTAGAGATATTTCCATAGTACAGCTATGTTATAATGAATAACTTTTTAATAATTATAGAAGTCTGTGAATAAAGTAGGTCAATATGTGACACATTTTGATTTCATAATTCGAACTTTAAGCAATGAGCGTAGATAAAATCTATTAAAATACTAGCTGATGCCCGCGACTTCGTCCACGTGGGATAAAAACTATTCTATCTTTTAAGTAGGACCAAATGACAGATATTCACGAAGTTTGAACTAAATCGGTTCAGTAGTTTAGGAGTCCATCGCGGACAAACATTGTGACACGAGATTTATATATATTAAGATTAAAGTTCTGACATACTCCACTAAAACAAAACACAAATAAATAAATAAACAAATTGCGTAGGTACTGTAGACAAATAACCAAAAAGGAACGCGCAATTTAAAGATGTGCTAAGGTTCCTACCCTTGTGCTTGAAAATGAAAATCCTGACAAGATCTATGGTACTCAGTTAATAACGATAGACAATCTCAATCTCCGACAATAGACTCGCCATCGACGCCCTTGATCTTAGAATGCTGAAATTTTACACACGGATTCCTCTCCATGATGTAGACGAGAGATAAGTTTTCGGTTACCCAGTTATCACTTATTATAGGTATACATTCCATTTGACCCAGGAACAATCTGCGATCCTTCACAGATTTAAGCTCTCGTAAGACGAAACTTAAGATTCTATAGTCATCTAAACGAGATACTTATTAGGGTTGTAAAAAGCAACGGCCACCCTGTCACGTCTACCGACGCAATAACATCGCTTATTACAGGAATGACCTCATTGATATATAAACTAAGGATTTCGGGTCAGCGCTAAAAAGTGTCGAACCATTTTAGGGTTCCATACCAATTTGGTAAAAATGGAACCCTTATGGTGAGACTTTCTCCGTCCGTCCGTCCGTCCGTCCGTCCGTCCGTCTGTCACACTCGATTATTTCAGTAACTATCGAAGCTATCGACTTGAAATTTAGAATAGTTTTAGGTTATAGTGACCCAACGCCATTGCAATCATAAAACATTAAAAATTGTTTTTATTTTCATTTAAAAAGGGGGAAAAACCGGGGCTTCGAATTTTCAAAATGAAATAACAATATTGAGTGGGATATTATTATGAAAGGGCGTTACTTGTGTATTCTAAAACCGATTTTTATTTATTTTTATGCCTGATAGTTTTGGATTTATTGAGCAAACTGTCGAAAAAAATACCGTTCCCCCCCCTTATCTCCGAAGTTTATCAATTGAAAAATCTGAAATAATTATGATCAATAAACATTAATGTATATTTTACAGGAAAAATAAAATCAACTCCGTAAGTATTATACTTTTTTTGATAATAACAATAAACCACCAAAAACAAAGTTACGTTTGCGGTTCGCCAACAAAAGTACCCACATGTAAATTTTACTCGGAAATTCATGAACAAAAGTGATTCTTTCAATGTTTTACTTCTTTTACGGTATGGAACCCTCGGTGCGCGAGTCCGACTCGCACTTGGCCGGTTTTTTTATTACGGGGGAAAATCTCCACTGAGATATCCAATTAGATTATATGGGATTTTTACCCACTAAAACCTCCTCGGACATCCTCAGCGCTTGGAAACCTCCGGGATCTCTGCATACGAATACACCGGAGGCTTCCTTAGGCAACGCCCGTTGGGCTCACCTCTGGCTGACCGTTAACATAAATTGCCACTTTCAGGCTTAATTTTTAGGGTCAATCACAAGGACCCAGGCTATTAAGGGGCCTGGGATTGTTATTTGCGGCGTCTGCGAGAGGGATCAGATCTCTCTCGATCCCTCTCCGCAGCCTCCTTCTTTGTCATAACAACCTCGCAAAAGGCGGATGCTTCTTTCCACGCCTCTTTTCCCTTTTAGCATAGCCGATACTACAGTTAGTAAGCTTAAATCAGTGCCAATACTAAAAAGTGTCGAACCTAATGAAAGCCAAAACGCGAAAAGAGTTCCAACAGCACTTTAGCATAATTAGGCTGTTTTAGTTTGTTTATAACAATACATAGGTATTATGTACCCTCGTTTATATTGGTTTTCTCGGGACTTTTTTCGTGAATTTTGTATTACATCCGGGGTCCATAGTTTTATATGCCAATGAATGACCATAAGAAATATAATAGGAATTACGCGCCGAGGGCCGAGGCGTCTTGTTCGAGTACATTTGAATTACAAAATATTACACTTGTTGCATTAAATGCATTGCTGTGTTAGAGGTCGTTTCCATTCGATGCAGATTTCTGAGGCCACAGCAATATGATAATTCTGATTTTGAACTCTCTGGCACAGTGCACATAGCGATTTCATTATACTTAAGGTTAGTTAAAAAAATAACTTGGCTAGCCATATTACATAATATGTAAACGAATTTCTGCAAAAAAATTACTATAAAATGATGGCATTCATTATCGATAAATCTCGTCATCAATCTATCGAACCGGTAATAGTCATCCCCACAGGTTTTTTAGTTTTCGAAGCGTTAGCGACGATTGTATAAACCGAGCCTGTGTATAAGAATATAAGAATAGTAGGGCAATGCCTTACTGAAAATGATGCATTGACCAATCATGACTAAAATTTTATCAGAATAAATACTTTATGTAAAGACATACTAGCTGTTGCCTGCAGCTTTACCGACGGGAATTTCGGGTCTTGAAAACGTGACTAAAGCCATGTGAACCATGCATTTTATCGAGATGATAAATAGCAGTTTTATTCCAGGTTATAAACGGTATATAAGTATTCTAAATTTTTGTCAAAACAGTTGAGGAGTTCGTTGTAAGTTGTAGAGTAACAAACAAATTCACAAACTTTCATATTTATACTAATTTCAATTTGCACGTAAAATCAGAAAAAATATATCTACTAGGACATGAAAATAGACCTTTTAGATGTACAAATCCAAGCTATAAACAGTGAGAATAAAATATGTAAGTGTGCAGGATTATTAGTTGCCGCGAATGGCGACTTAACTCTCTGCTTGGCTTCCTGCTTGGGTGGATTAAGCTTGCTTTCAAATGCCTCGTATGTAGTTATAATGACTTTAGCATATAGAGACATAAAATGATAAACACTTCGCTATAATAATTACTATTGGTTGGCGATCTATAAACAAGGGAAATCAAGTAATTTGTACACATGCAGACATTTTTATCTGAAGTGAAAGCTTCTTTAAGGCGCGTCGCGCCTTAAAGACCGCGCGCGCGGACATTTTTGAGATGGGAAAAGCCATTGAACTCGCGACACTGTTACCGTAACCGACACCTCACGTGGTCATTCAAGCATTTCTGTCGACACTTCAAGAATAGGGCATCCGAACGATTTACGGAAACATTTTTCGTACAAGCAAACAGTAGCGCCATATGTCAAAATTCTATAGGTGGCCGTTGAACAAACAGCGTGGCCTTACTGTTGGTGGCAAAACTCAAGCATTTTTGGCACCGATAAACTGGGGATTTTTTTCACGTCGTCCGCCCTGTCCAGAGTATAGGTATGTCTATTGATACTGCAAAGTAAGAACAAGTTTTATGTAGGAAGCGTAAGTATTTTTATTTATTTATTTTTATCTAATTAAGTTGTGTGTAATGTTAACTTACCTACGAGTATGTAAAACTTCGGTTAGGCAATTTGAAAATGCAATACCTATTGAAAAAAAACCGGCCAAGTGCGAGTCGGACTCGCGCACCGAGGGTTCCATACTATAAAAGAAGTAAAACATTAAAAGAATCACTTTTGTTCATGAATTTACGAGTATAATTTACATGTAGGTACTTTTGTTGGCGAACCGCAAACGTAACTTTGTTTTTGGTGGTTTATTGTTAATATCAAAAAAAGTATAATAGTTAGGGAGTTAATTTTATTTTTTCTGTAAAATATACATTAATGTCTATTGATCATAATTATTTCAGATTTTTCAATTGATAAACTTCGGAGATAAGGGGGGGAACGGTATTTTTTTTGACAGTTTGCACAATAAATCAAAAACTATCAGGCATAAAAATAAATAAAAATCGGTTTTAGAATACACAAGTAACGCCCTTTCATATGATACCCCACTCAATATTGTTATTTCATTTTGAAAATTCGATACCCCGGTTTTCACCCCTTTTTAAATAAAAATAAAAACAATTTCCAATAATTTATGATTGCAATGGCGTTGGGTCACTATTACCTAAAACTATTCTAAATTTCAAGTCGATAGCTTTGATAGTTACTGAAATAATCGAGTGTGACAGACGAATGGACGGACGGACGGAGTAAGTCTCACCATAAGGGTTCCATTTTTACCAAAAATTGGTATGGAACCCTAAAAAAATTGCTTCTACTTGAAGTAATAAATCTTCCTAAGTAAAGGGTATTTGGTACCCACTTATATTTCTACCGTTAATCGTTGAAATATTAATACGCATAAAATATCGCAGTTGTAAATCCGATAATAATCGACCGAAACACAGACGTAGGACGTGAATAATTGACTGTAAATACCAAAATCGGTAGAACTGCTTGGTACGTACTTGGTTGGCTATATGTATGTTATGTATACTAGTACTCGTACATATGAATAGCGTAGGTAGGTCCTATATCATAGTGTCCACAGACCTTAACAAACAGATTGAAATAAATATGAGTATGACATTAATTAATGAGTTTTTTATCATATTGCGCGCACAGGAGTAATTTTTAAAGCGTATGCAGATTTTTTTTGCTATTTATTCCATTGTAGTACACCTATTAGGTCAATGTAATATTATCGTCCATATTATAAGTACCAAATCCATAAATTGTTATACCCACTGATAAGAAAACTTAGGAGATGGGCATCCGAACGATTTACGCAAACCTTTTTTGTTCAAGCAAACAGTAACCCTGTCAAAATTCTGCTGAGCGAGATTCTGCGTGGCTACTGAGCGAACAAAAGCGTGGCCTCTCTTTGGTGGCAAATCAGCATCTTTGACACCGACAAACTTTCGACATATTTTCGTGCCGTCTGCCATGTCAATTTTATTTTCTTTGCATAATTTTCTTTCATAAACGTACAGATCGTCTAAGACGTGTTTACGCTTACACGGGAAACAAAATTTAGTGGAGGGGTGTTCGTTTTTAATTAGACGATCTAAACCTCTAATTTGTATACTTGCCCAAAAACGGCAGAGATGTTTAATACAGGCAATGCATTTATGTTTTTTCCATAAATATACTATGGTAAATAGGTGCCTATTGATTATCTTCATGCCTATTTAGTAATCGTTGGCAATTGCCATTGACCATGTGGCTAAATTGCAGAGTTACGTCGATCAATTGTTTACAATTAGTTGGTAATTAGAATATTAAACGCAATATAATTATTTATCAATACAATCACACAGTCGTAAGCGTAACCTTTGCACGTTTGTAATTTATAGCAAAGTGGTGTAGCATTTTAATACTGTTATTGTACTCGTAACTATACAACAAAAACAAAAGCGTATCGAACTCTAGAGCTCCAAATAGTAGATATCTCCCTACTACTCCAACTTTTAATTCGATAGTAAAACCGATTTATATCGTTGAGTAAAACCTCTCGTTTTTTTTTAAACTCTAGGGTTGCTAAATTTTATTCACGTTAATGTGTTTAGAATCAAGTTAAAAGGTTAGCTGCGGACACACTATACGAATTAACCCACACCTTGTTTATGTATATCTACAGTTGCTGGTCGTCAAAATAAAACAATTACAATATTATCTCGATTCTTAACAAGTGGTCAACTTACGTCATTGGGCATCAGTAAACTCATACATCACGTAGATGTGCATTTTACGCTTTCCACTCCCGAGCGTTGGGCGCACGCGCACTTTTTGTCCGAAGCATTCTTCATAAGAAATCTCCTTTGCCATTAACACAGTTAATTGCCGATTTGTATGCCGAATGAACAACTATGGCGGGCCGTTTTTGTCCGTTGTCTGTGCTGTAATCTTCTAGAAAGATCCCCTCTAATGGTAATTTGCTCGCTATTACCCGCATTACATGTAGCCACCATGTAACTTAGAAAAATTAACGATTTTTTCAGTTTTTGTTTTTTATCTGTGCAGCTTTTCTGTCAAAAGAACTTTATATATTTTTTCAGCTCATTTTAACATTTTTGCGATATCAGCCTCACATTCAACTAACTTGAATAATGATTCCATTAATATAATTGGAGAATTTTTCAAATTAGCAAGTGCTTAGTAGCAAATAAAAATATTAAAACCGTTGTGAAATTGTTTTCTCTTTTTTACATTTTGTTTTGTTTAAAAAAAGCAAAGCCAGTTTTTTCTTGTCATAGGCAGCTA
Source organism: Coenonympha glycerion (assembly GCA_963855885.1). Classification (NCBI taxonomy): domain Eukaryota; kingdom Metazoa; phylum Arthropoda; class Insecta; order Lepidoptera; family Nymphalidae; genus Coenonympha; species Coenonympha glycerion. The sequence continues at coordinate 3,552,057 of OY979646.1, forward strand.
CGAGTACATATGATTCTTCTTTATTTTAACATAATGAGCTCTTAATAAAATAACTAGTGTTATAATGATAGCAGCTAATAGCAATAACAGCAACAACAGCTGACACTTGCTCCAAAATAGCAGTTAAAAGAACAAACGTGAACCCGACACGGCGCGGCGCGTACGCAGGTCACGTCATCTGCATATTAATCACAACGGATATTGTTTTTATCGTACCATTGTTCTTATAACAAGAGATACCGCAACTACCAGACCTACGATGAGAGATTCGTCAACTTCATCCATCATGACGCGCTATATCACATTCCGAACAAACGCGTAGAACATAAGTAGATCATCAGTAACACTTTTTCCCTAAGCGTATTGAAAAGCTTAAGTAAAAATTGTTACTCAAGGCTAGAAGTTAGAGATCTTAATTTGGTGAAACGATGGTGTTAGTAAGCAGTAGGAAATCAAAAAGGGAAATTAACTAAAACCCCAATGTACCGAACATTCATTTATGAGTCATCATATTTAGAAGTGTCCTAAGTTAAGAGTCAATCACCATACCTACCATATTGTAAGGTTATTGTATACTCAAATTAGAGTAAGACCGTTAGTATTAATTATGCCTTTAAGAGTAAAGTTTCGCCAAAAGGATTACGTTTCCATCAGATTATTAAATCCTTTAGACTAAAACCAAATTATAATCATAGGTCTGGTGGTTTAAGAATCTTGGGGCATCAAAGTGTTAATCAACTACTATTCTTTTAAAAGTCCAACTGCATCCAAATACATAGTTTCAATATAAACTCTATTACTTAAAACTTTAAGTTCACTATCGTTTGCATCATCGTTTCTGACGCTGATTGATCCAAATTGATTAATGGGATGAATGTCCTTCTTAATAAGGCATTGTGTTACAACGAGAGTTGAGACAGAGGTTACGGAACAATTATGTCAATTTCCATTTTAATATTGCTGTTCTTTGTTGACAAACATCGGGAGGTATTGATACATATAGGACCAACATTATTACAACTCTCCATATTTTTTCCACTCTCTCTCTCTCTTTCTCTCTTTTAGCACTCAGTTACTTTCGAAACACATACCTGTAATCCAAAAAGCGAGATGTGTATTTTTAAATTAGAAACATAAATCAAAAACAAGATTGTGTAACGACTAAAATATAATTACAGATAGTGCTATCAAACACAAATCAAATTCCAAATGTTTTTAGAGTCAACACGAATCCTATCACATACGACATATCATAAACGACTTACGTTTTATCGAGATACCACACAGAGCACTTTATCACAAATTCACTTAATTATTTTTAATCTCACATTCTGAACACACCGAATTTACTGTCTCTGAACGGAGCGTTCAAAGCAGCCGATAAACTGAGCCCTATTACTTTTCTAGTATCCCTTGGAGCCAGTATTCCATCGTCCCATAATCGAGCAGTGCTATAATATGGCCGGCCTTCTTTTTCGAACTGTGCTTCCAATGGTCCTCTAACCTTCTTCTCGTCTTCGTCAGTCCAAGGCTTTTTATCTCTCAAGGCCTTCTCTTTAGCAACCAACGACAAAACAGTAGCAGCCTGGGGCCCTCCCATCACAGATATCCTTGCGTTGGGCCACATGTAAAGGAAACTCGGTGAATAAGCCCTGCCACACATTCCGTAATTGCCAGCCCCAAAGCTGCCCCCTACCAAAACAGTTATCTTAGGTCCCTTAAAACAGCTCACGGCTGTAACCATTTTCGCACCGTTCTTAGCGATGCCACCTGCCTCGGCCTCCCTGCCGACCATAAAACCGGTAATGTTTTGGAGAAACAGAAGCGGTATTTTACGAGCGGCGCAAAGTTGAATGAAGTGCGAGCCTTTTAAAGCGGACTCTGATTGCAGAACTCCATTATTGCCGATAACGCCCACGGGGTGTCCGTAAATCGACGCGAATCCACACACTAATGTATCTCCGTAGAGCTGTTTGAATTCGTGGAACCTACTCCCGTCTACTATCCTGGCGATTACTTCGCGGATGTCGAAAGGTCTTTGAATGTTTGCACCGACGATTCCGTGTAGCTCTTCGATATCGTGTAGAGGCTCGTCAACTTTTGACGGATTAATTCGAGCGCTTTGATTGTTATTCCAATTGAGGTTGGCGACCACGTTTCTGGCTAAGTGTAAGGCGTGCTCGTCATCTTGTGCGTAATGGTCAGTGACGCCAGATTGTTTGCAATGCAAATCAGCGCCTCCTAAATCCTCGGCCGATACAGACTCTCCCGTAGCCGCTTTCACTAACGGTGGACCAGCTAGAAAAATTGTGCCTTGATTCTTAATTATAATACTCTCGTCCGACATGCTGGGGATGTACGCACCTCCAGCAGTACACGATCCCATCACCACGGATATTTGGGGAATCCCCTCCGCGGACATGTTGGCTTGGTTGTAAAATATTCTTCCGAAATGTTCCCTGTCGGGAAAAACGTCCGCTTGATCCGGTAGATGCGCGCCTCCCGAGTCGACGAGGTAAATGCAAGGAAGTCGACATTCCTGCGCGATCGCCTGCGCCCGCAAATGCTTCTTCACTGTTACAGGAAAGTAGGTTCCCCCTTTAACGGTAGCGTCGTTCGCGACGATCATACAGTCCCGACCTTGAACTTTTCCGATAGCCGTAACTATGCCGGCGCTCGGAACCTGACCTTTGTACATGTCGGTGGCGGCTAACGTGCTCAGTTCTAAAACGTCGCTTCCTTCGTCCACTAACCGGTTAATCCTGTCTCTCACGAGCAATTTTCCTCTCGCCGTGTGCCTCTTCACCGCCTCCTCGGGCCCGCCTTTGATAGCGTCGTTCGTTTTCTGGCGGAGCTCTTCGACGAGTTCATCCATTCGAGCCTTATTCTCTTGATAGTAGAGGTCATTTTTATTCGGCTCCGTTCCGATAACTGTTGCGTTGCCGTATTGCCGGCATCGGGCGTTCAGTCGCCGTAAACCTCTTACTAGATTTAACATTTTATAAATTACACATTTACACACGACCAACCGCCGTGTTTGCTTTTCAGTACTGACGAATGAATAATGATAAATACCGTTATCAAAGCGATTAAGTACGAAAACAAATTTCGTCGTATGGTTTGACCCGCGTTGATAAAACTTGAATAATGGAACGATAATGCTCGTATGAAATGTAAGTGGTTTGATGTAATATTTACGCTCAGTTATCGTGATTCGTTTATCGTAATGCACGTCGCGTCGCGTCGTATTGTTATGCACTGAAGCAAATGACAATGGCACGCTTTTCGGCTTTACGGGCCGTAAATGCATATCACATATCCTTATTATTATAATTATAAGGTATTTATTATGCGGCCTACTTACGCTGCCCACAATGGGCATTAAGTAGGTACCTATCTTGTTTTGAACGCAGCCTTCGAAATATTTTATAACATGCACATATTATATGTAAAATAGATGTGCATGTTATAAAATAGGACCTCTAGGAATCAAAGTCCTAGAACCCAAAGAATCTTAATGTGTTATGCAAGGCCGCAAAGTATGTTTTTGGCCCGAGTGTATTTTATGAATGCTCAGCAGCGATGGATTCTAGTGTAAGAATAGAATTCTAACTCCTAAGCGAAGCGAGGAATTCAAGACACTAGATATAAAGAGAAAGATATTTTTATATTTTCCCTCCCTAAGGCGGGAAAGTATAATAATATTGGAGACCCAACCTAATCTTCTCCGGCATAGTGAATATACTTAATCGCATTTCTCGCCCGCATTTTGGGCATTAAAGATCTCTTTTCCGAGCGGATGAGATGAAAAGTGAAAACGCAATTAGAAAAAAATATCGGAATGAATTAATATCCGATTACAAAATACCTATAAGTATATCACATCACACATGACTTTCGCGCAAACAATTGTGATTCTCATTCATTTTTTGAATTTCATTCGAAAGATTTGGGTTGATATTGGTACAGCTGCTACAGTTGTCACAGACTTTATTGTCCCTGTTGTCATTGTCATGTCATACAGGTACATCATAAATCTCGTACTGAATAAGCTACGAAGCTAGGAAATAGGTGAAGAGCCAAAAGAGTTCATTAAACCTATACGTACACATTTACAAGTATGACATAACGACATAACGTCCCATCGCGTCAATGCGTAATTGTAATATGAACAATAGCTGCACAATATTAGCCCCAAGAGGTCGCCAGCCGTCCGGTCGGACTCACCATTGATTAAGTACTCTCGTCACGCATACATTTTTAGGTTCCGCCCTGAAGCCGGATTTATAATTTGTCAAAACTGTAAAATGGCGCTAATGAATGCGACCGACAGCGGTATGTGCTGTCAGCGATACCGAAATGTACGAAGCGCGACGCCATATTTGAGAAATTTTTGGCTTCAACATACGTCACATCTTTCCCGTCCTCTTAGCGTAGCGTATTTCGTCATTGGACCTTACTCACTCGTCACGTAGAGTGCAGACTATTGGCTCGATTGCGAAACAAACGGTGTTCAGTACCTATCTCATCAACACCGTGATCAGCATTCTTATGGTAGGTGAATGACATGGTCGCTTTCAACTTGACTCTTGAACGAAATAAATTGAGACATGTAAAAAATCAGAGTATGCAAGGCTTTTGGAAGTTGTAGAAGCCTTGCTTACTTGTAACATTTTTGAAGAAGGTTTATAGACAACCACCTCCAAACCAAGTCTAGGCACTTCTTACTTGGCTAGTAAGTAACAATAGACTTAACATATTTTTGAGATTATTATGGATGAAAACTCTACTCTAGGCGCAGTAACTTAGATGGCAAGGGTCGCTAAAACTTTTCAAAATATAGGCTTCTACAGCATAAGTCCACGGCTGGACATAGGCCGTTCTGAGAGCGCGTCACCATACTCGGTCCTCCGCCTTCCTCAACCACCCGCTACCAGTGACCTTTTGACCTTTTTCAGGTCGTCGGTCCAGCGGGCAGGAGGTCGTCCTACGCTGCACTACCGCTTATTTTTGCAAATATCTTTCTCAGCCTTTTAATGTCTCTCTGCCGGTCACCGGCCTTCTCTAATAACAATTTGCTAAAGAACTTCTGAGTTTAAAGGAAAATTGTACCGAACAGACAGACGTTAAGTAAATGATGAAAAGTATAAAGGCATTATTATCTAGTCTGATAAGAGAAACAAAAAATCAAGCTCTTCATAATGTTTAAGGACACTTATTTTAATAAAAATAAAATCTGTTTGCTACAGGACCGTGATGAACAAACAAAGCTAGAAATGAAACACCGACAGGAGGAGGACGATTTGTACAGAAAATTCTCCAAACATCGAGAAGAAGAGAACAGAAGAATACGAGAAGAAATACAGGTAACCTAACCTACCTTCAACTACAGACTATGTATATTACGAGTATATACCCTATAGTAATCCTAGTTACTAGTATGATTCTCGTATAAAAAATTTAAATATCCGGGTGACCGAGCTTCGCTCGGTAGTTTAACTACTGGCTAATAGATGGCAGCAGAAGTCATATTTTTATTATTATTTTTTGATAAATTCGACATTTTCTAAAAATGAATCCTAGCTAGATCGATTTATCGCCCCCAAAACCACCTGTATACTAAATTTCATGAAAATCGTTGGGGCCGTTGCCGAGATCCAGATTATATAGAAATATATATACAAGAATTGCTCGTTTAAAGGTATAGGATTTACGGCAAGTCAGAGTCGGACTCTCACACGATGGGTTCGGTATCAAAATCATAGATATTATCTACTTATTTGTTGATTGGCAATAAGGAAGATAGTTAGATCTATCACTGCTTACATCATGGTTTTGTACAATGTATGACTTACTCGCTTACCTAGACGCCCTCCGTAACCATATGACATATTTCGATTCCATTCCATTCGCTGGAACAAAATACAACGTAATTTAAAAAATATATGAGAATGAGAGTTTCCTGAAAAAATGTACATAATTTGAATATGGTCCAAAATCAATTTTTGATATGAAAAAGATTAGTCAAATGGCTACAGCAGCCGAGTTTTTTTATTTCCAACTAAACGCAAGAATATATCTAGTACATTAATAAGAATACTTGTATCTTGCAGGATGAATGGGAAAGAGAACTGGAAAGGCTGACAAACAGATTCCAACAAGAGATGCAAGTGAAGAAGCGCAGGCCCTCGGAGGAGATCGGAGCGTTGACTCTGAGGCACCAGCAGGAGAGGGCGGACCTGGAGAAGAACATGACGCTGCGGAGGGACAAGAAGAAAGAGAGCCTCACCAGGAAGATGTTGGAACATGAGAGGTGAATACCACTCCAGCTACCCGATTCACGTATTATTTTTAATATCTGGTAGTTTAACTACTGGCCAAAAGATGGCAGCTGGAGTCATATTTCTTTTTTTTGGTAAATTCGACATTTTCTAAAAATCAATCGTCAATTCTAGCTAGATCGATTTATCGCCCCCAAAACCCCCTGTATACTAAATTTCATGAAAATCGTTCGAGCCGTTTCCGAGATCCAGATTATATAGAAATATAAATATTATATATAAGTATACAAGAATTGCTCGTTTAAAGGTATAGGAATAAACTGAGTGAAGTTTCACTACACTTCATCATATAACCAGGGGGGGTTTAGGGGGTTCAAACACTAACCACCACCAGTCATGTGTGTAATTGGTCAAGTGCGAGTCGGGCTTGCGCACTTAGAGTCCCGTTTTTACCCTTTGCGTACGGAACTCTAAAAAACTCTTAGGACGTAGTTTCTGTTCTTGACGGAATTTTCAAAAGAAGACAGTAGCAAGGAGAAACCTAAGTTCCTGTCTAGAGGAAACCTTATTTATTTCGTACAATACTTAAATCCACTAATAATATTGTACCTAACCATATGAACCTCCATTGAATATGGTATAAAGAGAAACACTTTTTATTTCCACGCGATTACCATACGAATAAATAAAATAATCAACATTCAAATATGCTCGGTCACTGTCCGTAAAAAATTGCATTCATGACCAACGGGCGAGTTCAAAACTTCAAAGCGAAACAACACTAAGTAGTGAGAAGTTACTTTCTTTTGTGTTAGCGCCTACCGCGTAGCCGGATGTAGGAATATCGTTTGAATCTTATCAGATTAAGGCCCTGTGTAGATGAGAGACAATCCTTATATTTCCGGAGATGGAAATTGCTTTAGAGGACGTCCCGCTTCCCAGCAACATTAATATGAAGGGCCCCCCAAGCAGCAAGCAAGCGTTTTCAACATCAATTAACCGGCTCTATTAGAACTTAAAGTTTTTTTAAAGACGTACAAGAGTATCAAAAGATGATTATATCTTTATAAGAAGGATTTTTGAATAATTATACAGCTTGAGCTGCATAAAACTTGTATTAAGAGATCCGCGTAAGCTTAGGGTACTAAAACAGAATTTGAAAATTCTACTATACAACTTTAAGTATTTTCTGACAGTTTTAACTCGTTTTATCGTTAAAGCTGTATAAAGGCTGTATTTTGCATGTGGTCACTAACTTACTACAACCCTAAGTGTTATTATGGTATCACTCAATCATTGTTTCTGTATAATGGTATATGCAAACTTCATTATAACACTTGTTCTTATAGAGTAGTTAGACACTCTTATAAATACAGTGGTTTTAGTACTTCTGTCTAAAATAATGCTTTAAAACTAAAAAAATAAATTACATCAATAGTACAGCTTTAGCCTGACTAACAGCTGCCAGCCATATATTATTTTCACATGATCCTACTTTGTGTGCGGAACTCGATCATAATTTATAATGTGGAAAAAAAGGAAAAGATCTGGTGCAGTCAAGAGGAGAATTATAAGGAAATATTTAAATATAGCAAATTATAAACCAGAGGACAGTATCAATAGTGAACCATCATTTATTGGGCAAGAAATAAATACATTTAAAGCGTTAAAATCGATGTTTGTATTATCCCTTGCATTTGTTTCTGTCACAGTATCAATTTCTGTGTCGCTATTTTGAACCATGACATCTAGTTCTCTCATTGCTTCTTCATATGACGATATAGACGACCTTTTTATACAGCATTTTGATGTAGACCAATTATCTAAGGGCCTAGAGTTTTCATCCTTGACTAATTTGTTGACTTCTAAACGCTTTCTTGGCCATCTTAACTCGCCATTCGTTTCCCACAAGCTTGGAACTATACAAAGCCTTTTCTGCCCTTTTTCTATACATTCTATAATTTTAAACGGCATATTGTTCTGAAAAAATAATGTAAAACACATTAATTATACACAATAAACTATTAATGACACTTCACAATAAGTTTATTTAGTATATAATAGGCTGCTAACTTTTTGGGTCTGCGATAACGCAGCGAAGGCTAAAAACAAAACGAAGGAACGCGTGCGTGCTTGCCCGGAAGAACGTATTACTAACTAAACAAAACATCATGTAGTGTTCCCAAGAGTGGAAGAGAGAGATAAAATAGCCCAGCGTCCAGCGTCGGCAAGCGTATCGTAGTGTTGTAGTTGTAGGTACCTACATTAAAAGGTTTGTAATGGATTTATTCTTGCAGGTTCGTGTCTTGAAAAAAAATATACACCTTCTAGTGAACACGGCGAATCACAATCATTTACATTATAATAATTATTATAGATCCTCGACTTTGAAAAAAATGATTGTAAAATATTCTACTTCAAAATTAAAACTTGCTTAGGGATAATATTTTTTTACACGGATCTCTAAAGAGAATTATAAGTTATAAATCCAGAGTCGTACACAGCCTAATTAATAAATATATTATCTTGTAACGCTGATTAAAAACCAAAAACAGTATTATATAATCCAAATCTTACGTAGTACAGCTAATAAGACTATAATACCCTCCAAAAATCGTCTAAGCTGTATAAAATTGTCGCCATTTTAGAACGATTTATGTTTACCAAACTTGGAGATAGAATTAAACCAATATTTAATAATTGCTTGAGCCGCTTCATGATTATTAGCTAAAATAATGATCACTGTGTCCTAAAATCTGTTATTTTAAATATAATTTATTTTATAATCTTTAAAACAAACACGTGTAAGAATTGTTTGGACCGTATTTATTAATATTCTTAATATTTGCCTGATAATTCTATTGGCGCATGAATATTTTGCCAATAACCAACCACACATTGACAGTAAAATTTTATTCGCACTACGATTTGTCTTGACTTACCGTGTTTCACTTTAAAATAAAAACAATAAAATTGTGTCACGCCTTCCATTAATGCACTCTGATTTGATAATATTTGTATGAAATTTGTTTTTTGTTTATTTTTATAATTTTCTAACTATCTTCAAAATCCTATTTAAAACTTTAATTTTTCTAAGATATTTATAAGATATTACTTGGAGTGTATTGGTTTCTCCTTACACCGAATAACAGATCTTATAAAACTACTATACAGCTTCTTTATTGCGTATACAGCTATTATACAGCTCCACTAACGCGAAAAGCCGTATAATGTGGGCCCTTTTTGCACTTATAAGGTCTGTAAAAGCGCTTATACAGCATTTATACAGGCTCAAATGCAGCTTTAAGCATAAAAATCAACCTAAATACCACTCGTATACAGCTTCTTATGCTACTTGGGCCTCCAGCAACCTAACGTTAGATGCGTATAGTGGAATTCGGAAAGTAGTTGGTTATCCTGGGGAGTGGGGTGTGATTTTCGAAAATAAAATTGAAACAACCAATCAATGTATAGGCATAGATTGGTTGGTGTTTGCATCCATTATGCAGCTAATGCGACTCGAATGATGCAAACATTAACCAAAACTTCGTCGATGCTATAAGTATTTTTGCAAAATCAAGGGCCAGTACAAATGGTTATAATATGCACTATGCTGTGGAATTTCCCAGGGAAAATTTGTCTTGAATAGAAAAATATGAGAAAAAAGCGCACCGAAGCTAAACTAATTTTGAGTAAAAATTGATTAATAAAATGAAAAGCGAAAGCATGTGTAATAAATCTGCGTAAGGCAAGTTTCTTGTATGCACTAGGCCTTATTAGATCTAAATATTATGTTAACAAGAGACAGCAAAAATGATGGGAATCATAATTAACTATTCATCTTAATTCATAGCTATATCAAAACAAGTAACAAAATATGTATTAGTTTACGTGAACGTTTGTATGAAGTTAAATAGAGTTGCGATTAGAGCGTGTCCACTTTCTTTTACTTTGTTTATAATAACTCTTAAAAATAATAATATAGTAGTTTATGAAACGGATGCATAATGGGGGGTATTAAAACATGAGTGTGAGTTTAAAAAACGAGCCGCAGGCGAGTTTTTTAATAGTATCACACGAGTGTTTTAATACCTAATTATGTAGAGTTTCATACACTACTTTATCTACGCTCAAATTATCATAAATCCAAACCATAAAATCTTGCTAACGTTTGTCGTAAATCCTTCACTTTGTTGGTAAAAGATTGTGGGTCATTTTTGTTGCAATTACTAAAATGTCAGGTGGAGTTAAATTTTCTTTAGTACGTTTCACTGCTAGACATTTTTCCGCGCTAAGTTTTGACTAAGTAACAAAAATAACACATTGAAATGTTAAAAGTTAGGTATGGCGCCAAAATTCAGTTGCAAACTGCGTATAGTCTGTTAAAAAAGTAATGAAACAAAAAAGAGTAGAAAAATATTTATACAAGTCAGATAAACTATATTTTTAGTGGATAATTAAATAATCAAAAATTATACATAATTCTTTTCAATATTCTGTATGAACACACTTTTAAATCAGTCATATAAGGCAGGGAAAAATTATTGTTTCCGTGAATTAATTGTTGTCTATGGTCGATCATGACTACCAACTAAATGTTGTCTGTGGACTCCTTATATAATCCTTATATAAAAAAAAAAACAAAATTGAGGATTGGCTCTACACTCTCTTTTGGCTATGACGACCACAGAGAAAAGAAAGTTATTCCCTGGTCTGTGATGACGACACACAAAAATACAGGAACCCAGAGCCGCGTATCGTAATAGAAATTATTCAACAATCTAGAGATATTTCCATAGTACAGCTATGTTATAATGAATAACTTTTTAATAATTATAGAAGTCTGTGAATAAAGTAGGTCAATATGTGACACATTTTGATTTCATAATTCGAACTTTAAGCAATGAGCGTAGATAAAAATCATTAATCAACATAAGCTTCTTACTGCATAAATTATGCGTCACGATGTTTGTCCGCCATTCACTCCTAAACTACTGAACCGATTTTAATCAAATTTGCACACCGTGTGCAGTTTGATCTGACTTAAAAGATAGAATAGCTTAAATCTCAATGTATCTATTTTCTATATCCCTAAGGACAAAACAACGTTTGCCAGGTCAGCTAAAACACCTTGAAATTAATGTATATCAGGATATAACATTGCAATCTAGCCTCAAAGTAAGCGATAGCTTGTGTTATGGGTACTAGATAACTGAAAAAAATACATACATATTAATTATTAATATACATGAATATAATTAATATATTGAAAAACACCCAGACACTGGAAAACATTCATGCTCATGCTCATCACACAAACATTCTCCAGTAGTGGGAATCGAACCCGCGACCTCCGACGCAGAAGCAGGTTTGCTACCGCTATGCCATTCGGTCGTCCATTATACATTTAACATTGATACGAGTACTTTGTCTTATCTTACATCAGCATCTGATTTTAAAATGGAATAATTTGACAAGTGTTCGGATATTTTGAGATGATACTTTATTCGTAGAATTCTGTGTTTCCAGGGCAGCCACAGCAGCCTTAGTAGAAAAGCAGAGCCACGAAATGATGGAGCTCATAACTGAGAGAAGGTCAGAGTACATGGCAGCTTCCTCGCTGTACCTCGACGGAGAGGAGGCCCCGCCGTACCCCGCGCGAGCGCCCCCGCCGCAGCCTCCCCTGGTGTCCAAGTTCCACATCTATACAGACCCCATGGAGTTTGCGGATGTTGATAAAATTGCCATCTCGGTGAGTGATCAGGCAAACGATAGGTTATTAAGAAAATAATTTAATTGAGCTTTCATACGTAGGTACATCTACCATCTTCCGTGTTCCGCCATGAGGGGTTCAGAACGACATCACACAGCATGTAATTGTCACACAATGTAATTGTCATCCAAACTAGAGTGTACACACAAATTTCAATCGGTTGATCTGCTTCAAAATTGAGTAGCAAGATTCTACCTAAATAAACATACTCGTACATTGCAAGTTAAATAAAAGGAATTTTTTAATGTTTGTTATCCAATTCTACCATTTATCTCTGGATTTCCCCGTGCAATACAGAGGATACCTACTAATTGAAGCTTATAGTAATCACATAGACAAACAAGTATCTAAAATTTTAATTTCCAGGTGGCGCAAGAAGACCAAAAGACCTTCACAGACTTAGTCCGGCAGTTAGTGGGTAGATGCGCCAGCGACGTGGAAAAGGCGCGCACGATATTCCGCTGGATAACCGTCAAGAACCTAAACAACATACATTTTGATGATAACCTAAAAGGAGACTCGCCGTTGGGTTTACTGCGTGGAATAAAACACGGCACTGAAAGTTACCACGTTCTTTTTAAGAGATTATGCAGGTGAGTCCAGCATTTCTGTTCCTACCGGCCGCGCCAATTATTTTCGGCCATATAATTTGGTTATAACTTATACATGAGCGTTGAATTGATATTGTTTCAAGGTTTAAGAAAAGCTGATTGTAACATGGTGAATCATCATCACTAACGGGAGCATATGCCTTTCAGAATGAGAGGGTTTTGGCCGGGGTCCACAATATTGACCAAGCGCTGGTTGGCGGGCCAATTATTTGCCGCGACGTAGGTTTCCTCACGATATTTTCCTTCACCGATGGGCTCATAGAACCCTCACTGAGTCGACAAAACGGAGGCAAAAATCCTGCTTTTCTATTCAGTCATTATTCATTCTTTTCGCACCTCCGATCCCCTAAAGAGAGGGAAATGGGCTTAAGCGCTGTTCTAACTTCTAAACCTTCTTCTGTTCTCCTATAAGAGATAGGTATACTCACAGGCGTAGTAATAATCGACGTATTCTAATTGCCAGCTACGCAGGTCTTCACTGCGTCGTTATCAAAGGCTACAGTAAGTCCGCGGGCTACCAGCCGGGCGTCCGGTTCGAGGACAACCGCTTCAGGAACTCCTGGAACGCGGTGTACGTGGCGGGCGCGTGGCGGTTCGTGCAGTGCAACTGGGGCGCGAGGCATCTGGTCAACGCAAAAGACGCTCCCAAACCTGGGAATCGAGGGAAGAGTGATAGTTTAAGGTTGGTGAAGTCCATTCAATAAAAACTGAAAGGCAAAGATTTATATCGTTGCTGAAAGGTCTATAGACTAACCATTCTGTCGTCCCTTCGGTGTGACGCTACCGATTGGATCAGTTAGAATTGACCGTGTGGGGTGTGGATTTGTATGAGTTATGTTTGACGGCAAAATTGAATTTTTATTCTATTGGTTTGATCATACCGATTGGACCGCACATGGCGGTCGGCGATCGTCAGTTCACTAAAATCAAGACTTTTGTCGATTATACTCTGTCCATTCGTTTTTTTCCTCTTTGACACATGAAACAGAAATAGCGATAGCGAGGGACCAGAGAGAGACTAACGTAAAGAGGTCTATGGAGATACCAAGCATGGTCTCTCTATTGCTATATCAGTCTTGATGTGTCAAAAAGGAAATAAACAAATGGACAGAGTATAGTAGACGTATCACGTAGTCATGCACGCGCTGCCATTGGTGGCGCCAATGCTTCAACTGAACGTCGATTTGACAGATTTAACACTTGACTTGACTCGATACACCACCGATACCCACCAATCACTATAAATCCTCCAAATTGCGGTTAAATCCTTCGGGTTTTGAAAATTTTTTTTTAATGTAATGTATTATTAAATGAAGCGCATTCACTAAGTACCACTCTTTACTCATATCTAAATGTTTTCATGTGCTCAGAGGCAGCGTTTGTTTCCCCAGGTACGAGTACGACGACCACTACTTCCTGACGGACCCGCGCGAGTTCATCTACGAGTTCTACCCGCTGCAGCCGGACTGGCAGCTGCTGAAGACGCCCATCACGCTGCACGACTTCGAGGAGCTGCCCTTCGTGCGCTCGCTGTTCTTCCGCTACGGGCTGTACTTCAGCGACCCCAACACCAAAGCCGTCATGTTCACTGACTCCACAGGTGAGGAAAACACAGAGGGATTTTGCGCGTTGGGCATTCATGAGACGGGAAAACCCCTTAGAACTTGCTACCATGCCGTAATCCTTAGGAGTGATTAGCGAAATGGTGGTTACACACACCCCGTTCTACGTCACAATAGGCTTGGTCACTCCAAGACAAGACAAGACACATATAATTTTCTTGCTGCGGACAGCGACGGCGCGAGACGAGTTTGTCTTTTATGTATCGTCCTGCCCCAGAATGAGGAGAGTGAGCACATAGGTATTATGGACAAGGAGCGAGAGGAAACAATTTGTAGGGAGACAAAAAGGCAACCCGGGAACACGCGAAGAGCAAGTACCGAACGGGTGCCCTCCCGCGGCTCGGCCCCCATAACCGCGCGGTTGATTGGGTCATGAGTGGTGGAGGGTTGTCCCTATTACACCCCGTTCCACACACCCTGGTGTGTAAACTAGATGTGAAAACTTCTTTAGGTGCGAAAGGGATTTCTAGATTGGAAGAAACCATTGAACTCGCTACCGTGAAGTATCCAACTGTAATTCTGAGGATTGATTCATTCAATTGGCGAAATGGTGCTTATTTGTAAACTAAACGGAGTTCGACGCAGAATTCTGCACCGCGTTACGCTATGACTGTTGTTCCATCATTTATAGACAGTTTGAGTCCATCACGCGATATCGCGCGATCCGGCCTCATATTCGATATCGCGTGAGGGTCTCATATGTGGATATCGCGTGTATATAAAGGAAAAGGCCAGACAACGCGATATCGCGTGGACATGGTGTTAAACCCTCGGTACGTCCTCAGGTGCGGCGACTATGCGCATAGCCATGCCGGCACACATGCAGAGCTCGCTGATCTTCCACTACAACCTCAAGTTCTACGACACGGAAGGAGACGGCTTCGACGGGGTCAGCCTCAAGCGCTTCGTCATGCAGGTATGCATTCTAAATCCCTCTGGAGTCGGTTGGCTTTCACGGTACAACCTTAGTCATATTATGCCTTGAATTTTTGGTGGAAGCAGGCGTTTATTTGCGGAAATCCATAATTAGTAGGACAGCTTAGTTTGTTTTGCTATACTTAATCCGCTACATAAAAAGATTCTGTATGGTACAATATGTAGGAACACTGCCCACATGAAATTTTCCAACAGTTTCTTCGACGCACGTTTTGTCCCGCAACACCCCAGGCCTCAGGCGATGTTGACAGGAATGTTGAAGATGTTGATATGAAGTCAACATCTCCTGAGTATTATGACTTGGCTACTCTCGTCATAGAAGCCTTGGAATGACAATGTCTTCGGAAAAACGAGACTTATCGTTACTGTATATCATTTTTCGATCATATATTATGTCATTCTCATACATCTTTTGAAGTCACCAGAATATTAAATCCGCGTTCTGATTGGAGGCTCCGACTGCTGCTGGGGCTTGCCGGCCACAAAGGTGTATGATTAATATCTAAGTAAAAATACTAATAGTGGGTATTGTTTATTTCCAGTCGGTGGTGGGCAACGTGGTGTCGTTCCGCGTGCACGCGCCCTGCAGCGGCGCCTTCCTGCTGGACATCTTCGCGAACGCCGTCACGCCGCGCGAGTACCTCACCGGGGAGCCCATGAAGTTCAAGAGCGTTTGCAAGTTCAAGGTACGCTACCCGCATACTTATTACTTATTATTACTCTATTCAGTAGTGGCATTTCGCGTAAAGTTGATATCACAACATACAGTTGGCTTACCTACTTACTGTAAAGATGTTACACAATACGACGTGTAGATTAATTATTACCCTAATTAGATGCATGAAAAAATATCACAAGAAGTGTAGTAGTTTTGAGGGAACTATGGAGTTCAAAAATGACCATACATTTTAAGGGACATCCCTAAAAACCAGGTGGTTCAATATCACTGAACTGGGAATAATAAAAATGATATGAGCCAAATTGGACACGTTTATGTCAAATAGTTTTTGAGATATGAGGGTGTCAAAAGTGCCCAAATGGTTCGTGTTATTACACACGGTGCGCTTGCCAGTACTGTATACTTGTGTACTTGGCTTGACACGCTAACCGCGAACCGCGTGCAAATATTATTTTAACCGGGTTTGCAAATATTATTTTTCTAAATGAGATAACATTTTTTGTGTTGAAAATAAAATAATTGGGACTTCTTATCACGTCAATGTATTTCTAGGGTCAAGTTAAAAAGGTTTGCGAATGCGAATGAACCCACACCTTGTATATGCAACTGCTGTATGGCTCGTTCTTGTTTTCCACCGTCAGATTTGCTGCGCGGAGCTGCAGACGGTAATGGTCCCACTGCCCGACTGCGCGAGCGGCGAGTGGGGGCCCACAAAAGCTACCAGGCTGTTCGGACTCGTTCCTATCACTCATCAGGTGGGTACATGAACATTGCTTACCAATTCGGTCCATAATGAAGTCCTAAAATGTCCTAATTGTAATTTTGATTGGCTTGCCGATTTGTCCACTACATACACATGCACGCACGCACGCACGCACGCACGTACGCACGCACGCACGCTCGCCCACTCGCACACAAGCACGCACTGCGCACACACACACAAAACATAACAAGGACAACCGCCGAAATACACAATCTGTCCGCTTGGAGCGCTGGCTGTAGATGTATGCAGGAATCTGATCTACTTAGAATCGAATTGACATTACGAGAACCTGTACTAAACCTTATATCTCGTTGCCCGAGGTGCAATACAATTGGGAAAAGGACCCGTAACTATACGCGCGGTAAAACAAGTGTAACAAAACAGTAAATAAAAAGTAAATTTGTGATTCCAGGAGGCACTAGTGTTCGCGGGGCGCGAGCTGGAGATCCAGTTCCGCATGTCGCGCCCCCTGGCGGACTTCATGGCGACGCTGCACAAGAACGGCGTGGACGAGAAGCGCCTCTCCAAGTACGTGCAGCAGAGCGTGGCCGACGACATCGTCAACTTCTACATCACCTTCCCGGAGGAGGGTACGTCGCAGTTCTTGATAATAATCAGCCCCTAGATTGTGTAAGAAAATCGTATAAATCGTAATCGGAAACAAGTTTCGCCCGCCTGTGGTTCGCTGATTCACGTCAGCCAACCGGGAGCAGAATTTACCAACGATTACGATAACGTGAATACTTTTTTCTTACGCAATCAGACCCCTGCTTTTCATGATGAGCTCTGCCATTATGAAATGTACATACAATATCAGTAAGAGAATTAAAAAAAATTACAATACAGCTATAACTATAAGGATGGTGGTAGGCCGTATGGCCCCCTGGTCTGCTTTGGTTGATGGCTTCGGCTTACCACCCTATCAACTGTAGAATCGCTTTTTTATCGTTGCAGCGTGATGCTGTGTAGAAACCATTACTTTTATTGATATTTACCATGATTTTCTTGGATTGAACTACTTTAATTGATATATTTGTTAATCCAGGTCAATACGGACTGGACATCTACACGCGCGAGCGCGGCGGACCGACGGCGATACACCAGAACGGGTCCACAGAAAAGGAGAAGCATCTATTGACTCACTGCTGCAAATATCTCATCAACAGCAGCAAGAGGAACTGAGCTCAAACACTATTACAGCAGGATTATCACGAATATTTCAAGAGTGTAGAAACTTATTGAATGCATCATTATAAAGTAACATGGGGCGTTGTATTTGCTTCTCTGTCTCAGTAGTACGAGCGGGATGGACATATAATGACAATCCCTACGGCCTACCCTTGGCCTACCACAATTTTTCTTTACGACTTTGTAACGACAAATCGACTTAACAGATTTTTTATATTAAATCATGTCATCACTAATTCTCACCAGAAAAATTTGAGGGAAGACAAAGTTAAGATAAAGTTAACGTTTAACCAAGCAAGTACTGGTAAACACGTTTTTAGGGAAGGTATCTTATATCTCAATGGTTAAACATTTATAAAGGATCAGCACTTACTGACGATAGTCGTTACAGCACGAGGTTATAAATTTTATCGTTAAGAAATAAATTATAAGAATTATATCCAAATGTAGATATTAGGAAATAAAAGCCGTCCATTAATATAATCGTTTATTGAGTAATTAATTATTTTTAAAACGTCATTATATACATATTTTTTGTAAATGTTTTTTTATCCATATTTTTTTATATTTTAAGTACTCTAGGTTGTGCCGGTGCAATCTGATTGCATTTTACGTAATTTATAATAATTTTAAATTTACATAAATTCACTATAGTAAAGTTTTGAGCTCTTTCTAGTATGTACGGTAGAGTACTAATTTTATTAATACATATTACAAGAATGACAACATTACATTCTATTAACATATATCTATAAAAAGATTACAAACATTTGCAAATATAGACAAATTATGTTTTGAAAAACGAATACAGTAGAAATAGGAAAAAAGGTCTATGAATAAAACCAATTCAGTGTTCACGTCATAATTATGACTATGAAGGAAATCAGCATGTTATTGAGTTTTGTTTTGTTTATTTTGATGTATGAAGTCGTAGAACAAAAGTTGTTAGGGATACAAAAGGGATTTGGTATTTTTTATACAACCCTGTATATCTAAAAAAATACATCAGTTGAAGATCGCAGGTTACCATAGCAACATCGCTTACAACCTAAGCATACATGATGATAATTTCGCACCCACGTTAATACATACGCATGAACTCGAAAGATATTTATAGAACGAAATATATTTAAGAAAAAACAGTAAATATTACATTATAATATAACATACATTGTCAAGAGAATTTCACTTACGCTTAACCCTTAATAAACTTAATGAGATATTATTACTTATAGGAAATAATAGAATAACTATATTAAATAAGAGATACGTAATTTATACTATTTTACGAGTATTTTATTATACACAACATTATATTATTATTGTAAATTTTTTATAAAATATATGGCATGTTATTTTTCTAAAATTTTTTTGTTTATTTTTTAATACCTAATCAGATCCCTATGGATAGTCTTACTTATATTTTGAGCACCGATTATAGTGGGACGGAATGTCTTAAAAAATAAATCGCTGGAAATATACACATTTTTCATAAAAATAAAATGGTCACATGAGAAAAATCAAATTTTCCAAAATCGAAAACCATATTATTTGCTTATTTTAAGCAAACATTGATTTAATTTTTGAAGTAAAATCTTTTTTATTACGCGTTTGTGGCACTTTTTGGGATAGAATAAGGAACATTTCCTTGAACATTTCAACTCGCGACCCTGTCAATAACTGACACCTCACGTAATTGTTCAAGTTTTTACTTCTGTCGGCACTCCCAGAGTGCTACGTTTTTTTAACGTTAAATAGTACAAATCATTTGTTTTATTAGATTTAAACAAAGTCTTTTACTGCAACTCAGGTTTTTGTTATACCGCGTCCGCATGTATGGCACTTGCCACAAACTCCAAACTTCAAACGTTTGCTTTATTTTTGGAATCAAACTCCGTCGTCCACACGTTTGGGAGTGCGCTAGTATGTTCTGAACAGACAAGTATTATGGACATTGAGTTTGTGTTAGCTATAACATCAGGCTTAAGAATGCGATGACCTACGATGTCCCCATACATTCGTAATATCAAAATCATTTGTAATTCGTGCATATTTCGATCACGTTGTGGTGTTATTCGGGTTCATATAGTAATAATCTATGCTCCTGGCCATATTTGTTTCGGAAATACTTCTCTGAAACGAAATATATGGAAACATCGTAGACATCGTCTCTTTAGTCATCATTTTCGAAAATATACAATTTTCGTGCCAATTTTTGTTACCAAATTTCTGCGACACGGCTCGACAGATTGTCATGAAAGAACATGGGCAGAAATGTACACAAATAAAGTTTAGCGTCTAGATGTAATATTTATTACAAGACGATTCTAATAAATAACAGAATTTTTTCAAGGTATCACCAGTTATTGTAAAGGACGGGTCAAAAAATAAAATATTTAAAGAATTTCAATTGATTACTGATAGGTTCCGTTTCCACATTCCTGACTGCTAGTGTTGCCGGATGCCAAACTTTTCCACTTTTATGCTTCATCTTTTTGACGATCGGTCCACTTTTGTACGAGAACAACATGTAACAGACTATACTAAAGAAAAACCTATTTTCAAGTACTACGTTAATTCTTAGATCAGAATGTAGAATACAAGACAATAATAACTGTGTCGATTTCAAACCCCTCTTCAATAAAGATTTAAAAAAAAACTGTGTCGATTTCAATCGTTCTTTTTTTGCATTTTATTTTACTCGAATATATTTACATAAAAAGATTAAATTAGTTTAGGGTTTTCCATTGTTAAGTTCCATTTCCATTCCATTCCATTTGAGTAAAACTGAATATTATTTTTCCGTGTGAGCCAGTCTCACTTAAAAAAACTGTTTGAATATTTGTGATTATTTGTCAGAAAACTACACCTATTAGTAATACTGAAATCTATTACAACCGATTATTTTGAGGATAGATTATTTTGTCTTGGTAGTTTAGCGTTTCCGAAATACCCTTGTAATACTATATTAATTTATTAACTCAATTAGATTTTTCTTTCAGTCGATTGGATTTTTTTAATTCCGGCATCTTGCAACATTGTCCGACAGCTACATGATGGCTACATGGTCTCAACTGTCGACTGTGACAAATTCTGGGACAAGTGACAAGTATTTATCAAAGCGTATATAGTGTATTGTCTATGCTCTCAGATGCTTCATGGCGGAGGTCGCAGTTGTTTTAATACTCAGATACAATATTTTGAAAATAAATATTAATTTTTCTCCACTTTTTTGTAAGAAAAATCTTTTAGCATTGAGTTCAGGCTTGCAGGCCCAACCAAAAAAATATTTTTTCATTTATAGTTGCAATAGCGAAACGTGAGCGAAAGCGATGTATGGGCCCGCACCATTGTTCTTTTCTGTGTATATGTTCGGTAGTTCTGGGAGTATGTCAAAAGCTATTTGTTATATCCCTAATAGCAAAACCATGTTTGCTGGGTCAGCTAGTTTTAACTATAAAAATAAGAAAGTAAAAGAAACAAAACGAAAAATACGACAAAAAAGATAGCGATACTAGCAGATAGACAAACTCTCTGTCCATACGTTTGATTATGCTGGTTTGTTCAGGTCAAACGTGCGGACGCGGCATGACTGTATCATATCACTTATTACAATATTTATAGCTGTTCGTGCTGATTCAACACTCACTGACTGGTTGATCACCACTCCTGAACAATTTTGTATGAAAAATTTTTTTTTCAAGAATGATGTCGTATAGAAGTAAAAAAATTCTTAAGGGGGAAAAATACGAAGAGAGCTTCGTCTTTTCGTCGATATCTCGGAAAGTGTAAAAGACGGAAGAATGGTTTTTCTTCCGTTTTTCTAAGTGATCAGGACCCGAAGGTCTATTCGACGGATACAAAAAAAATCAAAATGACGGAATTTATTTTTCCATAGAAAATGCATGGCGAATATGGATTCGACAGCACGCGGGCCACATGTGGCACACGCCCTACTAATTAGTAACTATAGCTAGTAGCTACACGAGCCCGTGGTTGGCGGTGAGCGTGGCGCGCTGCTCCACGCCGCGTATGAGCGTCCCCAGCAGGCCTTCCATCTCGTTCGCCGTCTCGCGCAGCTGGGTGTTGTCGAAACACGAATCTGAAATATCGACAGACCCTTAACGCTGTGTGCGTCAGCTTTTGCATACACTGTCAATGACATAGTAATACTATTTAATCGAAAATGATCATGTAATGTCTAGGAAATGATATAACAAAAAGAACAAGGTCAAAATTTAATGATATAACAAAAAGAACATAGGTATGAAGAAGCTACTCTGTACTAAACCTCTGTATTTTTAATAGTCTGTGACAGTCTACATGTTATACTTTCTCTTAACGTAAGCGTGGTCTTCTCCGGCGGGTGTGATTTCCCTCCGGGGGGTACGGGCCTCGAGGCAAACCTCCTAACCCGGGCGATGTGTCGCGGGGGCGCTGCGCGCCCTCGGTATCGATCTTTAAGTCCTCTGTTAGGGGACTAAGGCCTCGCCATCTAGGCTTTGGGCCTAGGGGTCGGGTTGCATCATTAGCGCTGTCCAATGATGGTCCTCGCGTCGTCTTCCTCGTCTCCATCGCTACCCGTAAGATGTCGGGCAGGGGACGGGGACCGTAGGAGCTCGCGAGGTAGCGGACGCCCTTGCGGTGGTCGGTCGATTTTTCTCTTAAGGAGCACAACACGAGTGTGCCCGCGAAATTCAAATTTTTCGTGGTTTTTCGCGATTTTTAAGCTAATAACAAATAATAGGCTTATGGCCGTCAAATTGCGATAATCCCAATATCTACTTCACGTGTTTATATAAAAATCTCTGCTCGAAAGTGTCGAGTTAAAGAAATTAGTCCAAGATTTGCGAGTTACTCACATAAAACTCGATACTCGGACTAATTTCCTAGGATACACATTTTTATGCAAAGATTTTGATATAATCATGTAAAGATGATACTGCCACTCTCGCAAATTGATTGCCATAAGCCTATCATGTATAATTAGCGTACAAATTGCAAAAAACCACGAAAATTTTGAATTTCGCGGGCAGACCCGTTGATATCACGTTAACGTGATTTATTCGGCTCATCCTTAGAGAGATTGCCGCTAGATGGCGCTGTTACGATAGTTACAGTTTTTAATAATTTACGCCAATCGTTATGAACTTTTTTTAATAATATTTGTTTTGCGAAATTTAAACATTGTCTTTTATTTTATCACATCATTACTTCAAACTAAAACGTAGCCATTTTGTTATTTAGTTCAAGTATTAATGTCTGTCATCTCGGTGAGCGTAAAGACACAACGCGCACGCATACATTGATGCAATGGTTCCAATCCAAGGTTCTGTGGTTCTTACGTCTTTTTACATCATAAAAATGTTTTTGTTTTTTTTTTTTCTATAAAATAGTAAAATAACAGTTCAGGAGTAGATCTTAGTAGAGTTCTGTTTCACAAGTACCCATCAGTGCTTACCGTCCATAGCGAAGTTGTTAGTGAGTATTTGCTGCAATCTATCCAGCACCGTGTCCAGGTCCGCGTTGAGCTCCCTCATCTTGTCGTTGCTGCTCTCCACAGAGCGGATGTCCGCCGCGAAGCGCTGCTCGGTGGCTGATATACTGTGACTGCTTTCCGGCGCCGGTCTTGTAGCGTTACGTTTCGTCGTTTCAGTTTCTAAAACAAACTTTTAATTAAACCACTATCGGGATTCGGCGGAGGCAATAGGGAAAGTTTCCCTTCAGGCAGGAGTTATGAAGCAAGCGTGATCCGCTAGGAGTTGCATTTATAAACCGCACGTCGAAAACTTTGTATACCTATAGGCATTTCAATCCACGAAGACGCGCCCCACTCTGTTAATATCGCGTATGTTTCATTCGATTCGTATGAAGTTTGAGTATACCTTGGGTAGTATTTTTTTTTTTAAATGATTATTTAGTCAATTTCTTAGATGATAGACATATTTTTAACCGACTTCAAAAAAAAGGAGGAGGTTCTCAATTCGTCGGCATCTTTTTTTTTTTTTTTTATGTATGTTCACCGATTACTCGAAGACGTGTAAGCCGATTTGGAAAATTCTTTTTTTGTTTGAAAGGGTATACTTCCAAGATGGTCCCATTTTTTTTTGGTCAGGATCTGATGATGGGAACCTGGAGAAGTCGAGGGAACTTTTCAAATTTTATATGGACACTTGAAATGGTTTGGGTATTTTTTGAAAGAGTAATATTTTCCAAGTTGTCCTATAGTCATCAGTTCAGGATCTGATCATGGGATCTTGGTGAAATCGAGGGAACTCTTCAAATTTTGCTAATATACTTGAAGCGATTTGGGTATTTTTCATAGTGACTAGTGCATTTGCTTGCAGATGCTGACTTAATGACTATAGTCATCAAGTCAGGTTCTGATGATAGGATCTCGGAAAAATTGAGGGAACTCTTCAGATTTTATAAGCACACTTCAAGCGATTTGGGCATTTTTTTCAATACCCTGTGCATTTGTTGTTTTCCACTAAAAAGTAAAAAATAAAATGGAAAATTCTTTTCAAAAAAACCGACTTCAAATGCCACTACAAAGAGTGAAATAATTTTTCAATGTAGGTACACCAATTCGAAGTCGGGCAATTCGTACAATCATAGTCCTTCATATTAATCGCCCGACTTCGAATTGGTGTACCTACATTGAAAAAATATTTCACTCTTTGTAGCGGCATTTGAAGTCGGTTTTTTTGAATAGAATTTTCCATTTTATATTGTTTACCATGCATCAACATGGGTCATTTTCTGTGTACAATCTTACACTTCAGTCTATGAAAGATGCAAGCAAGGCACATTAGGACATTATTGGTTATTATATATACTTTTATCATTCCTTGGTCATATAGTTATTTCATTGAAAGCCATCTACTCTGTATTTATACTAATACTACTACTTACCATTGTAAAAATTGCTCATATCGTTCATAGATACTGTCGAAATACTATCGGAAGTGGTGTGACCCACAACCGGCTTGAGGGCATCTCCAGACATGGTCAAAAGATGCACGCTGTCAGGTTTGTCAGTCACGGAGAAGTTGCCAGAGTCCAGACTGAGGACTCTCGGTTGTGTTTTAGCATTATCTGTGACCGGCTTTTCGTCGACAACTGGAATGGGGCTGAAGAGGTCAAATGCTTGTGGTCTTTCCGATTTGTCTGTTTTTGATTCGGGCGTGAAGTTTTTTGGGTTCAGGAAGTGGTCCTGAAATTTTTAAATATATGCTGTGAACCTCCTGATGTCAGTGAATGAAAAAAGCATAAAGCCACGGATTCTTGCAATATACATGGATCCCCAGATTCTTGCAATTTGCAGAAATTCCTGCCAGTGGAGAATGGTAACCCGTACCAAAGCTATACATAAGTAAAATTTAAGTCACTCAATTAATTTGTACCATGCATCGTGTAAGTCATTTTCGACTGACTCAAACAGTTTAGTGAGTACGAAAAACAATTCATGACGTCTAACATTGGCACCACTACATAAAAAGCATACTTAGGGCCACTTGCGTCGGCCTGGGTTAGTGTATTAACTCCGAGTTAGCACGCTAACCCAGATTAAGTAAGAGACGTTGACTCTAGGGTTAAAAATGTAAATATTTAACTCACGTTTCGCGCAAGTGGACCAAAGGTTAAATCCTTCTTTGAGGCAATTTAAAAAAAAAAACACTGGAGCTTACACTCAAATCAGCTATATTTTTATGTCTCATTCTTATATGCACATGTCACTTCAAAGAAATAGACTTCCGTCTGTCAAACTCGATTATTCTTTCAGTAACTATAATTGCTAACCACATGGGTTCATTTTGTTCCGTTTCATTTATTTAAAAATATATTTACACAAAAACTTACTTTAAGTGTCTTGAGCCTTGCAATTTGTGCTGATATCTGATTGTAATATATCTCAGCCTTCCCTTTTAGCTGATCGTCTTCAGATTTGGCCGCCGTTTCCAGCTGGTCCATGAGATCTTTAAGAGCCCTCAAAAAAGAAAAAGTTACTCAATTTTTTGATTACTTTACTATAAAAACAGGATAGAAATAATAACATGCAGTCGAATCTGAGTAAGTGAGAACTGGGTATGCGAGAGAAATTTATTAATGAGAGTATTTGCCAGGACCGTCACTCTGCCCTTTTTACTTTGAAACCTGGGTTAGTGAGAAACATCTATAAGAGAAAAAAAGATTTTGGTCCCTTGAGCTCTCTCTTAATCAGGTTTGGATGTACATTATAAATTAAATTCTAATCTTGAAAGGATTCTGCAGTATTTCAATTTCTGGAACAGGTGTCTTCTGTCTCTTTTATCGCGAAAAGAAAATACACAATGACGTCACATTACCCAAGGCTATCTCTCTCTAGTCGGAAATATTAAAATTTTTCGGAATTCAGAAATAAGAAATTTACCAATATCACGATTTACAAAAACTTAACTATTTGCACAAAGTTTTTTTTGTTCCAATTTATATAATTTAAGCAATAAAGAAAATTATCTACTGCTGACCCGGCTTTGCCAATTGCCATATAGGGAAAAATAGCTTACAACCTCTCAAACCTACCGAATGTAGACAAATAATTTCATAAGTTTTGGTGAAGCCATTAGAGGGGAGAGGAGAGAATGAAGAACAGGCTCCCCTACAACAAACGTGATTTTTGCTCGTTTTTTAATTTGGTGGGCAGGGTGAGAGGTGTTTTGGTTGGTGTTGATGGTACGGAACCCTCAAGTGCGCGTGCACTTGACCAATTTTTAATACAAGATATTAGACTCACTTCGTGTCATTTTCCATATTAGTAATGATGTCTTGCAGTGTCATGGCGGGGTTGGTGGCCTTACTGCCCGACGCCTTGCCGACTGTGGACGTGAATATGGCGGGTTTCTCTTTCTTTTTAACTGACCCCTGTCTTGTGTGTTTGGATTTACGATCTTTTTTTGAAATATTTTTCTTTCTCGTCTTTGTACAAAAGAAAAATCTTTTCATTCCGCTTATGAAGCCGAGGCATTCGGCAGGTTTTATCTGAAATTTTAAACAATATAAATTCTTGCATATTGTCTACAACTAATGACAGCCAGTGACTCTTAATTATACTATCATAATATAGGCTTATGCTCATTTTCACCAACATTTTAAGGGACACCTAAGCCCTAAGGGCAATGTTTTGTGCAATCACTAAACTTACTAACTTGATCTGCGAAGAAACGACGAATTGATAGACAATCGGGCGACTTCGAATTGGTGTTCATTAAAAATTATTTTACTTTTTTATCACTCCACATAGTGGCATTTGAAGTTGGATTTTTGGAAAGAATTTTCCATTTTTCTAGTAAAATAAAATGGAAAAATCCCAATTCCATTAGGTCTTGCTTGTCTTGCAATACAATCATGCTGTAAATCTCATCAAAAAATCAGTATACACCTTACAACATATTGCAAGATTTCCACAACACAAAAAGTGTTCTTATCAATTATCAGATATCGAGTAACAGCATAGATCAACTGGGATGGACAAACAAACGGTTACAGTATAGTATAGTACACACCTCTCCATCTGTGACTTCTTGGACTAAATGAGTCTTTTTATGGCCGACGACACTGGACAGATCCTTGCCATATAAATAACATTTTTCACAAAGGTACACTCTGTTGCAATTTGAACACTTAAATTTTAGCACCTGAAAATAGAAATGGACTAAGTTTACATTGTTTCTTCCACGGCCACACAGCCTGTTCTTAGATTGATATGTCTTTTTCAACACACTTACTCATAAAGTGGCTGTAATTTCACCGCAATTAGGCATATAATGACACCTATAATCGCAAACTGTGACATTTTCATTACTATTATTCACTAGTGAGTTACACATTTTTTTTTAATACATACTACTAAATTAAATTATTTTTACTATTATTTTATTCACAAGACGTGTGTTGAAAAACGGCGTATGATACACGTGAGTATTGATGATTACCATATCTTATGACCCTCACCTAACGGTCTCAATGGCGCCTCAGCGGTAATCACCAACTTAACGCGTACCATAAACTACTATTATACATATGAGTGATGGCATATGAGCTATCACTTTTAATTCACTCCTATACTCTACTCTTGCCTTACTTCTCTTGTTCACTTGATGTTAAGTGATACGCCATCTCACATGCAGTGCGTCCCACAACTTTGCATTGCTAGAATCTAGACACTGCCCTGTGCTCATGTTCGGTACACTGCATGTAACATAACCTGCTCCGTCAGCATTTTACGCTAGTGACATGGAAACGCGTGCCCAAAAGGCTTTCAATATACGTACGTAATTTCTATAGTACGTTCATATCATTGACGCTTTTCGCGACGCGTATTCACTATCAATATTATAGCTTCCATTTACTTGTATCAAATTTTATCAATTTTAATCCACTTCCCACATTTTTTGGTCCTTCGAGCCGGATTTAAACCAGCGATTTATGGATTTACAGTCCACTGCTCTACCAACTGAGCTATCTGGACGAGAAATAAGGTATTCTGTGACATAAGTTCTTGAGTCCCATTTTGCCCAGTAATCTTGTCTGCTACTGTGTCCTTCAAATAGAAGCATAACTGACACTGGTGCAGTACTACCCGGACCGACTCTCCAAAAAGCGTTATAGCACCAGTGAAAATTGATGAGATAACCATATAGTAGATAATATAGGGGCTGGTACCTGTATAAGAGGTTGTCCACATGCGGTGCAGCCAGCGCCTGCGTTGGCACAAGTCCTACTGTCAACTACTCTCTGAACTACGCTGAGCCATCTGGTGCTGGAACAATGTTGAGCTCCCCATTCGGCCACCGCTTGAGTCGATACGCCGAGCATACCTGCGCTCTGGAGAAAAAAATAATTAGTGTGCTCCCATAAAAAGATCATTTCATGCCACATGTAGGCCACTTTAGAATTTTATAATTTCTAAATTGACTCAGGTATATAAAAATTCATTTTGCTATGTAAAAAAAGTCACTTCCATTCCATTCCACCGCGGTGTAAATTGACCCTTAACTCAGGAAATGTTAATGATTACCTGAGCGAAACAGGAATCAACGTCAGTCTGCAGATGGTCACACTGGCAGCCCAGATACTTGGGCAGCGCCGTCACGTGCGCGAGCAGCGCGCCGAGCCGTCTGGGCGTCACGCAGCCGTTGTGATCCGCGCAGCAGTCCGCGAGCGCTTGCCACTTCTCCAGTATCGACTCCTCACTTAACAGAATCATGAGGGTCTTTGCTGCTAAAACTCTTATTGGTGTTTTTCTTTCTCTGCAATAAAAAAATATGTACTGTTACGTATGTAATTCTCTAGGAATCCAGAGCATGACCCCAGACTACAAAAAAATGAACACAAAAAAACAAAGTCTTGATTGTCTGTGGAAGAAAAAAATGGTGGGATCTGAAAGGTGTGAAGAGTCTACTCTTGTTAACCAACTCCAAAAAAGGAGATGAACTGAAATTCATTCAAATCTTTTTTTAATAAGTCTGCCTCTGGTATTTTGATCTTGTAGATGTTATGTATCCATTGTTCTTGACTTAGACTACTAGCATTTAATAGTACAATAATTTTTATTAAGGTTTTGTTAGGTAGGTACTCTAAATAGGTTGATAGTCAACTCATTAAAGCCAAAGGTTGTCTGATAGAGATATCTAGCAAACAGAAATTAACCTTTGTGTACCAAATTTATTTATTTTTCTCTGTTTTTGTAAACTCTGTCTCATTATGTGTGACAGTTGTCCTTCTTCATAATAAATACAGTAAACTCAAAACTGTGAGATGTTTAAACAGGCAACTTTTAAGAATAATATAAGCTTTTTATCGCACATATTTTGAGTTTCATGTGTCTAGTGAACAAACTCTTTTGGTGATGGATAGTCTGAAACTTATAAAGCAAATCCTCACCAAAAGACAGATAAAATCTAAAACACATTACTTAGGTGCATCTAAAACCATTTTGCATTAATATGTGGAAAACTAAAACTACTTCCCTCACTTACTCATCATAAACATTGAGTAATAAATTCATCATCAGATCCACTGCCAAGTCGACATCACCATTGAACAACCCTTCCTTCTCGGCAGCAAAGTAGATGTCCGCCAAAACAGCTTCCAACTCAGTTGTGTCTATGGATAGACTGGTCTCCGAGAGACTTAGCCGATGACGTGAGAACACTCCTGAGCTGATGCGGATTGGAGGTACTGTAATGAAACAAATGATTTTTTAATTATTACTTTTTTAGGCCATTACACAAATCATAATCTAGCCCCGAAGCGACAGCTTGTGTTAATTCTACTACAACTTATAAATTGAGGATGGTGCGCCATACAGCTGATGTAAGCAAATCAAAAGTGTGTGATGCCTGACAAGGCCTATTCATTCAGAGAAGACTCATGCTCAGTAGTGGCACAGATTAATAGCTTTATAGTGGGCAGTAATGCAATTATCCTCTTTGAAATAAAATAGATGAACTTTTCAATTTTGCCATAATATTGTAAGATATATATTTAATCTCTCTTACTTACCTTTCAAACTTTTTTGCAAGGCAAACAATTTAAATGCAATTCTGTAAGCACTATATTTTATGCCATTGTATTCATCCAAAGTGTTCAATATCTTGCTAAACTGAGGATGATCATTGCTTTCTTTGCCGTTTGCTTCACTAGAACAACATAATTTGATGATGTTTCTTTTTTATTTTAGAAAATAATAATTTGATGAGAGTGAAAGTTTAATGTTTTACTCACTCGATGTAACATGGATACCCGGCTTCGTTTTCAACTTTCTTCCACTTCAACAATTCCATTGTAAACCATTAAAATTTATAATCGCATCGCAAAGGGGTTTTCTAAATTTGTGATTGGAATTTACTTAGAAAGGAAGGACATAACAAGTTTTATAAAAAAATAACCGCCATCAAAGCACCAAGAGCAGAAAAATTTCAAAAATGCCACCAAATGCCACAACAAAACACAGACTTTTAACCAAAAACCAATATGACGACAATAATTGTCTATGGTTATATTTACGACCAATGGAAATCTCGTTGCCATTTCAGAAATATATTTTAACCAAATTTTAACCAATTGAAAAAGTTTATGCATTCTTTCAATTGGCTAAAATTTAACTCCTTCCCATTGTTAGGAGAGCAACAGATAATACATTTTTTATCTTTTCGTACAGCTCGCTTTGAAAAATCATGACACTAGAAATTTAATACAAAACACAAAATTTTTAATTTTTTGAAAATAAATATTAATTAACAGGCCATTGTATATTTTTTTGAAAACATTGGAGTTTATCCAATAAGTACGTTCTCTATGCAGTATTCTCGCCTGCCGTAATAATTAGCCAATGGTGACACAGATTACCTTGTTTACATATTCTAAGAACCAATAGGAGTTCTTGATTCAGTTGAAGTTTTCGGTGCCACTTGACACTTCCTCTTTGTAAAGGAGACGCCATTTTGCAAGCGTCATTTGGCGGCGTGTCGGGTTTCGGCGTTTTTGTTAAAACTTACCCGAAAGCGATACATATTATTGTTTTGTTTCTGTGTAATATGTCGTATCAGTCTAGTGTAGCGCAGGATTCACTTTCTTCAGCGCAACTAGAAATGGCCGGTAACCCCAACGCTTTGGCTCTTCGTCGGCCATTCGACCCTGTGGCGCACGACTTGGAAGCTAGTTTTCGCTTGACAAGATTCGCCGATCTCAAAGGAAGAAGTTGTAAAGTTCCACAAGATGTTCTCTCCAAGCTCGTCGAGTCGCTCCAGCAAGACTACTCGCAGCAGGATCAAGACCAATTCATGCATGTGGCTATCCCGCGCATCGGCATCGGTTTGGACTGTTCGGTAACGCCGCTGAGACACGGAGGACTTTGTTTGGTGCAAACCACTGACTTCTTCTACCCTTTAGTTGACGATCCCTATATGATGGGAAAGATCGCGTGTGCCAACGTACTTAGCGACTTGTACGCGATGGGTGTGACTGAATGTGACAATATGTTGATGTTGCTCGGAGTGTCCACCAAGATGACTGAGAAGGAACGGGATGTCGTGATCCCTCTTATCATGCGGGGGTTCAAGGACTCCGCATTGGAGGCAGGTACATCTGTGACAGGCGGTCAAACCGTTATCAACCCCTGGTGCACCATCGGGGGGGTGGCGACGACTATTTGCCAGCCCAACGAATACATCGTGCCCGATAATGCTGTAATGGGTGATGTTTTAGTCTTGACAAAGCCTCTCGGCACCCAAGTTGCAGTGAACGCTCACCAGTGGCTGGACCAGCCGGAAAGATGGAATAGGATCAAATTGGTGGTGTCAGATGAAGATGTGAGAAGAGCTTACCACCGTGCAATGGATTCCATGAGCAGACTCAATCGTATCGCTGCTAGATTGATGCACAAGTACAATGCTCACGGCTCCACTGATGTGACTGGATTTGGCCTTCTCGGACACGCGCAGAACCTAGCTTCGCATCAAAAGAATGAAGTATCTTTTGTCATCCATAACTTACCAGTGATTGCAAAGATGGCAGCGGTTGCCAAGGCTTGTGGCAACATGTTCCAGCTGTTGCAAGGACATGCGCCAGAGACTTCTGGAGGACTACTGATCTGTTTGCCCCGAGAGCAAGCCGCAGCTTACTGCAAGGATATTGAAAAGCAGGAGGGCTACCAGGCCTGGATCATTGGTATTGTGGAGAAGGGCAACCGCACAGCTCGCATCATTGACAAACCCCGAGTCATCGAAGTGCCCGCTAAAGATTAAATTGATCATTGAGACATTTTATAAAAATGTTAGACTAAAATTTATTTTAGAGCCAGAGAAATCTTAAGTTTAAATTTTATCATCCAGATATTTTAGCATCTCTTATTAAATTTAATTTTTTTTTATTTTGAATCACCTACGGCTAGATAGGAGTTGACATTTTAATCTAGACTTACAGTTTACACATAATTATTTAATTATGTATAATATAACAACTTTATGGCATACAGTAATTAAAAGCAAGCTGTATTAAATTAAATTGCCAATGTACGAAGAGTGTAGTATGTAAGATTAAACAAGAGACATTAAATTAAAATGCAAAGATGTGTATTTCACTAAAATATGACTCGTGATTTCATAGACCTTTGTTATAGACTAAACCTTTGTTGAAGGCTCATAGATTTTATAGGAATACATCTTATGGGCTAGTTATAAAGCTTGAATACAAAATATTAAAATATATACATATATGGTAAATAATCATTTTAATTGATACCATAACTGAACTAATTACAGACCTAATAAATAGTGCTTTACTGCATATAATGAAACAGGATAGCACATTTAAATACATTTACTTCTAAATATTTGTAGGTACAATAAAATTAGCACTTTTTTGGTGCTTATAATGCTATAGAATTATTATGCTTATGTATAAAAAATAAAATAGTAGTGATGGTTTTAAAAATCCTTCATGTAAAGAATAATAGCATTCATATTTTTAGTGTAGAATACACAGCTCGCCCATACGAATCATATCGGTCCCTATTATTACTCCTATCAAATCTATGCTTTATAGATAGACATTTTCAAGAATTTGGTGTTTTAGGTATTTTTAAGTTAAGTGATTAAGATTCCATTAGGTATCCTTGAAAATCAAACAGCATTCTGCAAAGTTATTGTCTTTCATTGTAAAGATAATAATAGGTACCCTTGAAAATTTTTATTTTTAAGCTATTGCATAGCTTCTATCGCGGGCCTTGAGCGTGGAGACCGAATCCAGAAATTCCGTAACGAAAATAACCTGTTAGGTGTTACTTGTAACACCCTCCATGGAGTGGGGGGTGTTGGAAGTTGATAAAAAACGCTATGCCATAACTTTACCGCGGCAGTCTCTGAGTGCCAAGTGATAAAGATTTCATTTTCAAGGGTACCTAAAACCTTAAAACTGCATTTTGCAAATTGTGGAATAAGTAAAGTAAGTGGAGTAAGTAATTGATTAGATTAAAATTATTTTTCATTCTAATACTGTAGTTTTTTTTTTTTCACCCAGTATAGTCTCTAAAATAAAGAGCCTCTTATTTGGAATATAATCATATTATAGATCAATGATCATAATTTATTGAAATGACGAAATACGTTAGATTTATCTCTTCACTTCGTACTTAACATGAAATAAATAAAAAAGCCTTTTATTTCTTGCTTCCAATTTACTTAGAAAATAATTTTACTATGCAAACAATAATTAGATTTAGAGAAGTCTTTGGCCATTTGCAGCCAATTTTTTCCGCGCATTTCTGCATGTCATCCGACCGTCGTGCGAGTAGCCTGCTAACAATGCTAACTCTCCTGTGACCTGCAGGTTCTGGCCAGCAAGTCAGCCTTGGAGTGCAACGATCGTCGCTCATGGCCAGCCCTTCGCCATTTTAATTATTATTGGAGAGCTTCTAGGTATGACCTTTGTTTTTTGACGTACCTAGGTACCTTTAAGTGTATGGTACATGGTAATTGGTATTATGGTATTCTGTGACATGGTGTTATGGCGATTTAGTCTAAATTTTCAGTACTTCCATCACACACATTCTTATTATTCTTTTCACCTCAAAAACATAATTCTAGCTAATAAAAGAAAAAATCATTATGATGACATATAAAATCCTTTGCACCGACCGATTGGCGCAGTTGGTAGTGCTATATTCTGCTCCAGGGTCGTAGGTTCGAATCCCACGACTGGAACTGGTTTGTGTGATGAGCATGAATATTTAATAGACTTTTTTTTTTGGAAAGACGGTACTAGCATTCCTGCAATTGGACTGTCATCAGCCTATTACGATTAACTAGCTGTTGCCCGCGTGAATTTCGGGTTTTCGCTTATCCCGTGACAATGATGGATATTTTCAGGATAAAAAGTGTTAATCCGGGTTATAAGCTATCTATGTTCCAAATTTCAAAAAAATTGGTTCAATAATTGCGGCGTGAAAGAGTAACAAAAATCCATACCTACTTACAAACTATCTCGTTTAAAAGTCTTTAGTCTCGTTTATAAGTTTAGTCTTAGCCTAGCCTTTGCTATTAGCGTACCTATAAAATGCAAAAAACCACGAGAATTTTGCGGACAGATTCGTTGAGACCTTTTTAGGTTATTATTTAGTTTGTGTTATTTGACTAGTTCCAATCTCGTAGGAGCCATATTGGACGCGGCCAGTTACCGCCCAACCAAAAAAGACATACCTAAAACCAAGCGATAAGTTCTGTTCTGATGCAACTAAAATATCCTGCAGATATTAAGAGACAAGTTATGTTGTGTATTTAAATATATATATTTATAATACATAGCTTGCACTACAGATTGATGACAAACAAAATTGTTAACTTAAATAAGTTAAAATATGAATTACGCGATTTATTGTGGCCTTACTTATAATACCACCACAATATGACCTCAGGTTAAAAAACAGTGTACTTCATTACTAAATAGTATACAATACCTCCAATGTTTAAAAGAATTGTTTTTTGATGTGTGTATGTTAATTTATTCTACCTAAAATGAAAATAATTAATTATGATACAAATATAAGATAGAATTCATATTAAACTTCGTGTAATTTCATTTCATCAAAGAACTTAAAGAGGTATACCAAAAATTAATATTTTTTTAATACAAGTACACAATACAACCATACTCAATACTACATCCAAGGGTAGAATAGAAAAAAAAATAGGGATGTTTTATAGTAAAAAGCAACTGTTGGTACACAATGAACAACAGCTATTTTGCAGCAGGCCAAAAATACTGAACACATTTCTAATCATACAAATTAACAATAGAGTGCAAAAGTTATATACACAATTTATATTTTCAAATATTAATAGAAATGTCATTATTACTTGTCTCTTTTACAATAGAAGTCCTATACGTATTTGAAAATATAAATTCCTAAAACAAATATTGTGTGTAGCAAAGGATTTTTATAACTAACATGGAACAAATCTGGAATGGAATCTTGTGATACTTATGAATAAAACATAAATCAAATCAGACATTTTGATTTCATTTAATTATTCAATGCGTTGCACCCAAAATTCAATTCCAGATCTTACATATATCTTACTTCTCACAGAATATAAAAAGATCAGCAAGTGTTTGCAAAAATTGCATTTTGCAAGGATAAAGATAAACAGACATTTGAAACTAGGTATGCATTAATTTTCCATTGTTTTTTACCTTTTGTGGTATTATGTTGGAATAAATATTAAAGACAAAGGGGCTGTACCACCATCTGTTATAGCAGTATTATTGTAATATTGTTTTAAAATTTTCATACTGACGTTGTATGAACACATAAAAACAATATTACTTTGCATTACAATATTGCATTGGAATAAACTTGCTATTAGCTGCAGGAACATTGTTTGTGTTCACAGACCTGCCCCCTGATTGCGTAAGAAAAACGTATTCATCGTCATCGTAAACGCTAGCGAATTCTGTGAGCTGATTGGGTTCCTGATTTGCGTCAGCCAATCGCGGTGCAGAATTCGCTAGCGTTTACGATAAGGATGAATACGTTTTTCTTACGCAATCAGGGGGCGATTTACTTTATCTATATCTAGTTGTTTGTAGGATTTGTGTCTTGCAACTTGAGTTAGAAGTTCTTCTAAGATCGAGCACTATTAAGTTATTGAGCTTTTGACAATACACTTGTAGTGAAAATTGAACCTGTGGGTTTGAGAAAATGCGGAATTCGAGATATACTCCGACTTTTCATTCAATGCAGTAAAATGATGGTTCAAAATGTAATTTTGTAAAATAATGTGGCCAGCCTAATCTCAAAAGTGATGTGACATATTCACTTACACTGGTTAATGGTACAATCAACTCATTGAATTTTTCAAAATCATATTATTACTATTGAACCAAAATTTACCAACTCAAAATTGTATTGATATGCACTCAAGTATAAGTAATCAAAATCAATACAACGGAGTTTAAAAAAGGTTGTTTATGATGTAACACAAACATGTAGCAAATGGTTGATTTGTTTGATCTTATATTTTAAATTGAAGATTAAACAAAAAATATTTTTTGCACTGTGGTAAATAAAATTAATAATTGAACGATTCTCTGATTATTTTTAATCCCATCCCTATTTTTTTTTGTCAAAAAATCAGTAACCCACAAAACATCATTTTACTGCATAGAATTAAAAGTCGGAGTATAGTAATGTGATATACAGATATTAATACAGTAAAATGGCAATACACTGTGTAAAGTCAGTATCAGAAGCACAACACAAGTGTGGAGCATCTTCAGTGGAAGGGAGAGTTTAGACAGGGCCTTTTGCGAGGTCGGCTGTCGTCACCGTTTTCTAAGTGGCTCTGATCACGCTTCTTTGGAGAGGTGTTGTTCTGTAAAAGAAGATTATACAACTTAGCCTGGGTCTCCAGCACAGTAAAATATGCATCTTCTGTGTTATCAATTTGTTATCCTTAAAAAGTTAGAGGTCTTTATCTTACTACATGTCAAGAAGCACCTATAATATACAGACACTGATCTCCTTAGAGTATATAGAATATACTCTGGATAGCTGACTGTCAACGTAAAATCAAGACACTTGATTTTCGCCATTTTGGCGCTGATTGTCGCGTAACCTGGCGTGAGCGTCTATGGAACTAAAATCAAATGACATTCAAAACGATGCTCCACTGCCAACAAATGTCAATTTAGTACCGTGGACACTCGGGGAAGCGCTAATCAGTGTATACACATCAATCATAATTATTTATGTACAAGATCAAGCTTATTATTATTGTTACTTCAATGGGCAAAATAATCTATAATATTATGTATCTGTGGTATGTAGACAGTAGCTGGAGAAATCACAGGGCATAGTTACATAGTAAGACTTAACAAGTGATGTAGTCAAATGTTGAAACACTGCATCAAACATGGGCACAGATATTATTAAGCATCGGAAGGTACCTTTTTCTCCCACTGCTGGTGTAGGTATCTTAGTAGAATATTCGTCTTTTCTGTTACGATTACTGTAAAAAGAAATACAAAAATAATTTTAATTTGAGTGAATTGCATTGAAGGCAGTTAATAAAAGATTTCTTTGTTGTATTAGATTAATATATATTTTGTAATGTGGTATTAATTTTTCCTAAATGGAAGAATATTTGTCAGCTGACATAATTATTTACTCAAATTTTATTTTTAAACAAATCGTTATAAGCTTAAGTGTATCAAAACTTAAAAACTTATATAAGAGAGATGAACATAGACTTCAAATACTGTTAAAAATTTAATATTGTTAAGGGGCATGCAATGGGTGTGCCCTCAAATATTTTTTTTGTGTTTTTTTTTGCAGTTTGTAAGCTATCATCATATTCACTTATTTATATAATAATTTTTGCTTCAAAGTGTCCAGTTAAGGTGTTTCGGCCCTACCAGCCCGCAAAATTCAAATTTTATTTAGATTTGCAATGCAAATTTTATTTAGATTTGCAATTATTTAGATGGCAATGAATCTTGGGGGCCTTCTATTTATGCATCTACATGTTTTTAAATGAAACTTTGCTCGAAAGTTCCCACTCTGCTCATATTGGTTCCCAAAAGATAATTTTTTGCCCAGATTTCGAGCTATCGGGAACCAATATGAAGTAAATGAGTATTGTTAGGCAGAGTTTTTATTAAAACATGTAGATGCATACATTTTGTGCCTGCATAACTGATTAACTAGTGCCTAATATGTATAATTAGCCCACTGTGAGTGAAAAACGAAATAAAATTTGAATTTTCAAGCCCAGATGGTATCCATCCCATAAAGAAATTAGTCCAAGGTTTGCAACTTAGTTCAAACTCGATACTCAGACTAATTTCCTAGGATACTTAGATATTTTTGAGCAAAGATTTTGATATAAACATGTAAAGTACAGTATAAGTTTTAGGTTAAAGGGCACTGTATACTGACATGATTACTGGGCAAAATGCGACCGAAGAACTGATGTTTTAGGATGCTAAGCACAGCGCAGTGTATGCTGACATGATATTGCAATGTAAAGTTCTGGGATACACTGCATTTGACATGGGCACGTATACCACTTAATATTTGGTGAATGTCTTGTTTGCGTAATCATTTTTTGTAAATCAGTGTGTAAAAATATTGCCAAAAATCATAATACAGACTATTTAAAATATATTTTACAAACAAAAGTCGTATACTCAACTTTGTTCAGAAGGTATATCCTTAGTAGGGAGGTATATTGAAGGTCTTTTGGAGCAGTTCCGTATGCCGTGGTCAGTGTTGAACAGTGTGAAGTTGTGCACGTCGTACGACGGTAGATCCTTTAAAAACTCCATCACCGACTGCAATTTTAAACAATTTTATAATAAAACAATTAAGCGAGAACTGATATCTCGACAGCGACACAAAATACTGTACACTTAATCTGTATACAAAAGACTACTAAATGATTTGTGTGAGTTCCAGTACACTTACCATTTTAATCCTATTTTAATAATAATCAGGCTTATAAACAATTGTATTGTAATCCCCAATAAAACACAAAATAAAAAGTTCACGAGCCCCGTGCTAATCAAAGACCATAGACAACTGAACTCTTTCGGTTCCTGGTCTGTGACTGAACTGACCATAGGAACTGACCAAAGAGTATGATAATATTTCAACTATAACACTAGATCAAAGACAAGACGTGAAACTAGCCACAGATTTTCTTATAAACTGACTCTGAACAAAATTAAACCACGGAGTACTTTTTTATACAAGATCAGAAGCGTAAACTAATATTATCCTTTGATTAGATTAGGTCCATGGATTAGGTATATTCTAGGTACCTAATATCCGAAATGATCCTTGGTAATAAATACCCATAGTCTGTGTCTACAAATGACTAAAATACACTACAGTCCGACAAGGCTCTCTTGGCACTTGAAGGAGGGCGCTGTTGCATAACAAAGGCAGCCATAAAATAAAATCTTCTCAATTTTACTTCGATTTTAGTTAAAAATAGTTAATAGTAAGCAAAAATAACATACCCTACAATAGTGATATACTGACAGAGCGAACTATCAAACTGTAGCACAAGATAGCGGCGTTAGTTCAGACTTTGGCCACGCGCCAAAATAGTCTTGTCGCACTGTATAGTTGTACCTTTGATTATGTATATACTAGTGATGTAATATATTCGCATTCGCGAATATCCGCATATTTTTCAATATTCGCATTCGCATTCGCATTCGCAAAAATTATGCTAATATTTAGCGAATGTTTTTAATAATCAAAAAGGAAATAATTATATGCATGCATATGAAATAATAACACAATAATAACACTTAGATATTTTTATTAAATCATACTTCTACATTCTAAATTAAAGTCCCATTTATGAAAAAAGAACTTCAGAGATCTGATCAAATCTAACATTAATCAGCCTTGTTACAACTATGTAAGGTTTGCATTTATTTAGTAGTATATTATTACTTTACTACCATTTTTAAATAAAGTTTACAGTTTCTATTTACTAAAAAACTAAATTAATTTTAGCAGCATTTTGCTTTTCATATTCTCTTCTTTTCAATTCTTCATATTCATTTTTGTGTTTAGCTTCCAGGTGATTTCTCATAGCACTAGTGGTCCTGCCTTTGCGCGAGTACTTTTTATCACACAACTTGCAATTAACATTTTCAGCATCACATATTGTAAAATACATCCAAACTTCGCTGATGTGTGTTTTACTCATGTTTTTATGCCACTTTGTCCTTTAAATATCAGTTAACGTGAAATCAACGGCTCTGCCCGCGAAATTCAAAATTTTCGTGGTTTTTTGCAATTTGTACGCTAATTAGACATGATAGGCTTATGCCAATCAATTTGCGAGAATGGCAGTATCATCTTTACATGATTATATCAAAATCTTTGCATAAAAATGTGTATCCTAGGAAATTAATCCGATTATCGAGTTTTATGTGAGTAACTCGCAAATCTTGGACTAATTTCTTTAACTCGACACTTTCGAGCAGAGATTTTTATATAAACACGTGAAGAAGATATTGAGATTATCGCAATTTTACGGCCATAAGCCTATTACGTCTTATTAGCTTAAAAATCGCGAAAAACCACGAAAAATTTGAATTTCGCGGGCACAGCCGTGGTGTGCTCCTTAAATTTGATAAATAACATAAAACTAACCTCAAAACAAAACAAAACTTTTAGAATGAACTTTCAGTGACTAAATTCATTCAATCAACCAATATCGGCTCGACTAGGGTTCAATTTAAACATGGCCGACACGAAACGTCAAACCTGTCAAACATTTTACGCGCGCTTTTTTTGAAATTTTAAAATATTCGCATTCGCATTCGCATTCGCGAATGTTGAAGATAAATATTCGCAATCGCATTCGCATTCGCGAATATGAAAAATCCAACATTCGTTACATCACTAGTATATACATAGTTGTACCAAAGAATACAAAAGAGTATGTAATCACTACATCTCATTCTATATACTCTAAGGGTTTTATTTATATTATAGATTATTATCTATTCATAGAGTATATTGAATATAGGGGTATAGAGTCATCAGTCTCTTTTTTGTGCTAGCGACATCTCTTACCAGTCGTCCCAGTTATGCTGAGGCCACACCACCGTGATATGCCAATAATTATTGCCATAACTTAAACAATACCTAGGTGTAACCACGATTTATGGCCATAATTTTACAATGCCAATCAATATGGCAAATGGTGGTAGACAATAGCTCCGGCGGCGGTCTTTTTTCGCACATCAAAGAAGATTACCGCAGTAATTAATGCGTTTGTGGCCACACTACCGTTTGTCCAGTGTGCAATATGAGCTCACCGGCGACGCACGTATCGACCGACATGGAGTGGTCAAATGATAATTGTTGAAATTTAAAACATTCATGTAAAAATAATTGGCACTCATAAAACACAACACCGCTGCAGCTTCGACCTCCATCTTGAATAAAAATGGGAAATGCTTTCCAAAAAACCAACTTCAAATGCCACTACTAAGAGTGAAATAAATGTGTCCATATAAAATTTGAAGAGTTCCCTCGATTTCTCCAGGATCCCATCATTAGACCCTGACCTGATTAAATTGGGACCATTTGGAAACAAAACCCTTTTAAACAAAAAAGAATTTTTCAAATCGGTTCACGCGTCTTCGAGTAATCGGTGAACATACATAGATAAAAAAAAAGATTCCAACTAATTGAGAACCTCCTCCTTTTTTTGAAGTCGGTTAAAAAGGGATATTTTTACCGCCTAATTTATTGACATATATGGTAAACTCTAGTACGGTAACTTAATGTCATAATTATTGCGGTAACAGCCCGGTAGACGGTAAGGTAGTGTGGCCTCAGCATTACAGTTTACTACCCCGTCCACACTGCTCCTATCAATACATATAATAAATCTGTAGAGGTCGAATTTCTGTACAAATAAAAAAAATGCTAAAAACGGAGTCAGGGGGATGTAAGAAGTGAAATAGAACTAATTTAAATTTTTTTCAAATTTTTTGTTTGTCTGTTTGTCTGTCTAATCTTAACGGGCTTAACTTAACTTAAAAATAACGGGCTAATCTTTGCAACGGCTGGACCGATTCCAATGAAATTTTGTGTGGTGGTAGCTTATGTCCCTGGTATATATATAGGATACTTTTCATCCCGGTAAAATAAAGAGTTCCCGTGGGATAGTTAAAAAACTGCAATTAATTTAACAGCTTTGTAAACAACTTAATGAACTTAATTTAGTAAAATTTGTTATGCTGATACCTTATGTTGCCTCTTTAACAAAATATATATATATAGTAAAACTTATTAATCCAATCGAGTTCCCGCGGGAAAGAAAACATTACAAAAACAGTTAGCAGGCGTCATCAAGTAACGGATTTAAATGAAATTTTATGATCCTACTTTACATAAATGCCCGGTCAACATTTAAGATACTTTTCATCCTGAAAAATTTGAGAGCACCCGTGGGATGTTTAAAAAAACCTATAGCTACTTATCTACGTAGCATAATCAAAACGGGGTTGAAATATCGACAGTTTAAATCGTCCTTTTGATCGTGCAACTAGGTATAACTATACAAGATAACCCGTACGTAGCAGGAACGGGTTGCTACGTACACAGCAGCACATCAGAATGCTTAATTACAATATCTGGGCGTTGGTATCTTCTCAGAATAAGATAAGTTTGATTAGTATAGATATTACAATCCACGATGACACGCCCCACTCTGTCTTACTCCATGCGAAACAAGTAACATAAGCGATTTCGACAGAGTGTATAAGTAGAGGAAGACCAAAGAAGATATAGGTAAATTGTGTGAAAGCAGATAGCACGTTGACAGGAGAGATTGGAAGTAGACTCCTTTACGGGTCCACCGAACCCCAGGAACCACTCATTTATCTTGGGAAAAATTAAGAAATTCCACGGGAAACATTTTTGTAAAAAAACGAACTGCACGCGGGCGGAGCCGCGGGCAACAGCTAGTATATATCTATGTATCTATTTGTATACAGAATCAAAGGGTATCTCCATGATGGTCTCACAGAAATAACAAGTGGGCACTATGGCACCTAAAAGTATAGTATATAGGTTACAGGTAAAAAAAACCATGAGTAAAAAATATAAAAACGGATCCTCTGAATTCGAACACCACCACAGTCCCACACTGACCAGTATTCTCATTATGTACCCACAGTATCGAATCACTCCCAAGGAATTTTGTATCATCAGCCCTCAAAGGAAAATTTCTATGAAAAGTATTCAATTTGTAATTTCTTAAAATATAAATAAAACAAAAAATAACAGTATGAATCTCTTATTTATTTTCCCAAAGATAGGTAGTTGACATAGCTTATACAAAAACAGAAGACAATATTCATTATGAATATGAATTTCAGCTAATTTCATAAATGACATGGCCGGATTCTGCCCTCGGAAAAAAAAAATTCATGGCCATTGACAAACAGTACGTCATATTAAAGCTTATCATTATGTCTTTACAATAGTTTAATTTTTATAGTCAGAAAACTTGCGAGAGACATAATATTAGCATAACAACTTGCAACAAAATGCGCCTTAATATTTTAATACCAATGATTTTTTTATTCAAAAATTGCAATTCAAAATGTTTACTCGCATTTTCTAAGCTTTGTAAAATGAAAAAATAATTAGTTCATATACAATACGCATATTTTAATAAAAAATCATTGCTGTTTAAAATATTTAGGCTGCAACTGCAAAACTGCAAAAAATATCTTTCGGGAACCAATATGAGATGAGTGGGAACTTTCGAGCAAAGTTTCTATTAAAAACATATAGATGCATAAAAAGTAGGCCCGCAAAATGCATTGCCATAAATCTTCAATGTGTAGTTAGTCTAATATTTGCAAAAAAGTAAATAAAATTTGAATTTCGCGGGCTGGTAGGGCCGCAACACCTTAATTTGAGTTCGCCTTAAAAACACTTCCGGATCATGATTTTTAAAAATTGATCAACTAACTAATTTAATCGCTAATCGTAATCATCAACTTGTAAACAAACCTACACTAAAATTCTTTACAAAAATAATATGTACAACTGCCAAAGTGTAACCTTGGACTTGAAAGGGGATAGCCCAAAATGAAAACAAGTGTTAGGAATGTGTTAGGAGAGGAAATTAAGTCTCCGTATTAAATTAATCTGTAGTATTTAATTAAATACCGGCAATAATGAAATAGATCGTTAATAATATCCAAGGATAGCGGTTCGTTCTTTTAGGGATGAAACGGATAGCAGTTTGGCCGG
The DNA here is from genome assembly GCA_963855885.1 of Coenonympha glycerion. Taxonomy (NCBI): domain Eukaryota; kingdom Metazoa; phylum Arthropoda; class Insecta; order Lepidoptera; family Nymphalidae; genus Coenonympha; species Coenonympha glycerion. The sequence continues at coordinate 3,596,758 of OY979646.1, forward strand.
ATAACGGATACCGGATATTCGACGAATCAGACCAATCATGTGGCCGAATATCCCGGCCGCCGGACTTTTTTCTGAAGCTGGCGTTATTTAATAAAGAGTAGCGAAACCGCTTGCTATCTCTGCAGAGATTAGTAGATTAGATTAGTATTTATATTTACCATAATTTGCTCTTAGCGCAGTATGAGTACTAATTAATTCATTTTCTATCTATTACATTCATTTACTATTGTGTAATTAAAAATGTACAACTAAAACTAATTGAATACTAAGATGAATAAATCAAATAATCACTTAATTTTTTTTATCCAATTTTTTTTTAATTCGACGGGATTTTTATACGGCCGAATAGTAATTAGTTATCCGGTATTCGGCCGGATAGTAATACTATCGGCCGAAGTAGGCCTAATAGGCCACCGGATATGCCGGATACCGGATAGTTATCGAATATTCGTTTCATCTCTACTTTTAATATCCTTTTTACAACATCAATAAGTCAACTGCACCAACATTACAAAGTTTCAAATGCGATATGAGCATTTCTTTATCAGTCACTTTCATATTGCATCTATCACACGTGTATTCTGATCTTTCCAATGACTTTTTACACAAACATTCCTTTTTAAACTTCATGCAATATTTGCATTCTTCTGTGTCATAAATAGATGAGCAAACTAAACAATATTTTACAGTATCGTTTTCAGATATTAAAATGGATTTATTTTTCACCGAACATGATTTGCAAGGTGTTTTTTCTAATTTATCGGAATTATTTTTATTGAGTTTCTGTAATATAGGTTTGCGTATATCTTTTCGATGTTTATAATAATTGTTTATATTGTGCTTGTTGAAATCGTTTATTTTAGATACTTCAGGTGTAGATAATTTATCTTCGCTAATTTTATTTTCATTTAATTTCAATAAATCTCCTTTACTTTGATTTCTTGCAGATGCTTCGTTAATATTCATTAAAATTATGTCATCATTTATATTTTTAACACCTTTAAATTCATTGGCTTTATCAACATTTTGCTCGCTTAATTCATTTATAGCAATAGTAACTTCATCAAACTCCGTCAGATACTCTTCTTCATAAGTAATTGTTTCGTTAACTACAGTATTTTTCATTTCACTGAAATCAGTCAATTTTGTTTGATTATTTTTAATAATTGCAGGAATTTCTATATCATTAGTCGTCATATAATTACCGTCACTTTCAGAATCGCTGTTAACAATTTTGTAAACCGAAACATATTCAACTTCCTTACTGTCCAAAGGTTGATAAAATTTACTCGGAGATACTATTTTTTGGTTTATCGGACTTGATGACCTAAAATTATCGCTTTTTGTAAAATCTAAATCGAATCTTCTGTTATCGCTTTTGTCTTTATCTTTCAGACGCTGTGTTTCTTTATGATTATCTCGAATATATTGAATTATGTCATTATTGTCTGATTTATTGATTTGATCGTACATATTTGAGTCAGTCATATCTAAATCTGATTTAAAATTAATATTTTTACAAATACTGCTACTCTCTTGAGATTGTTCACTTTCGTAGTTATGGCTTTCGATATCCATTTTGTTTTCATCTTCATCCAATAAACTCATGTCTAGATATTCTACAGACATATTTTTGTCACTTATTGTGGAATCTATAGAATATCTTCTTACGTTGGCTTCAACTTTATTTTTAATTAAATCATGTAGTTTTTGATTATTATTATCTTCATCAGAATTTTCAGTTATTTTACTTGAAGTAGCGCCGTCATTTTTTAAATTATCATTTAAAGTATCTATGTCAAATGATGAACCATTTATTTCACCTTCAACTGTTATTTCTTTACATTCACTTAAATTAATGTCTATAAAATTGCAATCATCTGTAGGGTAAATTATTGAACTTACGCATTTATTAAACTTAGTAAAGTCTTTAGTTTTACGTTCGTTTGGCTTATTTTTTGAAACTTTAGTATTAAAATTGTATGGAATTTCAATATTCAAATTTGATGGCTCCATTCTAACAGATTTGTGATTGCTTATAGGATTGTTTTCGTTAAAATTTGACTCTCCTCCATTTTTAATAGTTGAAGTATCATCAATTTTACCTTCATTTTTCGAAATTAAAGTATCATCTCGAGATCTTTCTATATTATCATCAACAACATAAGACGAAGTTTCGCCAACAATATCACTAGTTTCGTTATTAAGCCTTTTTAAAGTTTCCAATTTTCTGACTCGTATAAACGAGAATTTCTGGAGCTCTTTCGACAAACTGTCAATTTTTATTAATTTACTTTGACTTACATCTATGGATTCTACGATTTCATGCGATGTTCTTTTATCTTGAGGCATTTTCGGTTCACAACATATTGTTTGCTTTTCAGCTTTACAAGGAAGAACTTCAGTTGCAGAGATAGATTTAAATATAGTTTTGTTCATTTTGTTCAAGTCATTCATATTTGGATAAACGATGTCGTTGACTTTACGAGGATCGCAGGCGCTAGAATCAATATTAGGAGCTACGGGAATCTTCATATTTTCGAAGCTTAATATTTCATGGTCTTCTAAATCCAAAAGAGCATCGTCTTCAAATGAATCTGAATTCCTTTTTTCTCTATTCGTCGAATCTGCTGAAATATTATTTACATTTCTAATGTTATTTGGATTTGCTTCGTCGACTTTTTTAATATTTTTAATGTTTGATTTAATAATCTCAGTTTTGTGATTTATAATACTTTTTGTATTATCATTTTTTGTATTATGATTTTCAGAATGTGCTATATTCGATTCTAATATGTTAACACATTTATCGTTATTGTTAAGTTTGAATCCCAAAACATTACCTTCCTGTGATTTTTGAATAAATTTCTCAACGTTTTCAGTAGGTTTTTCATTAGAAACTGTGATATTGACACTTTCTTTAAGTATGTTATTTGGATTAAATTCCTGAACTTCAATACTTTGATTTTTATTTACATTTTTCAATTTCGAAATATTATTACATGATTTATGTTTTGTTACATTTAAATTGTTATTTATATTTACTTTTTCATCTATCATTTTTACTTTATTTCTTATAGTACCCAGTAAAGACTCTAATTTGCAACGTTTATTCATAAACTTATCACCACGATTTTCGATATTTATACCTAGTTTTGATACATCTAAATTATCTATGTCCTTAGCTTTCAGAGATTCTAATTCTCTCTGTTTTCTTCTTTCCGCTTCTCTATTTTGCTCATCCAGAAGTTGATTTTTGATGCTCTTCTGCTCCGCTGGTTTTTGTCTTGCGAATAATGGTTCTGAAACATGGGATACATGCAAAGATTTAAATCGCTAGATGGGCCCTAAACCTCCAAAAACGTCCACGTTTTTTTCTTGTGTGACACGTTGTCACTCTCTTAGACACATTAGAAATAATTAAGATTGTTTTGGCAGGACCACTACTGTGCCCTCAGATTAATTTTATTCCAAAGTTGTGGCTCTTCATAATAGATAAAAAAGGCAGTCTCCGCACATGTGCGCTGCAGGCGGCGCCCGGTTCGACAGAAGAACAATACAATAGGGTGGAAACAAAAGGAAAACGAAGCTTACCTTCTATGTACCCAGAGGGTGGGTCCTCCCACCACACAGGGCTGGGGCAGGTGAGTATCTCTAGCAGATCCTCGCCGTCCAGGCCCCCTCCCTCCTCTATCAGCAGCACCATATCCTCTACGCTCAGCTGTGGTTGACAATCCTTAGGTTCTGCTGACTTGGGCTCTGAGCTTAACGTAGACGAGTCTGAGTTATGTCTGATACGTTTTACATCTGAAAGAAACAATGCAACACATACAGATAGACAATTTTTTTTTATTTCAATTATTATATTTAGCATACATTATTATTAATGAACATTAATAATAATAGTGTCACAGATGTGTATGAAGTAGCACTATTTTTAATGAAGGTTTTTTGAGTTACTTTATTTGAGCTGGTGAGATATAGTATTCTGTCTTAACAGACAATATTTTAAAGAAACCTGCTTTCCTAAAATAATATTCTCAAATGTGAAGTGAAAGGTGTGTGAATTCTGCTAGTGTGCACTTGGCTAACATGGTCAGCTAAACAAGGGGTATGTCCAGTTATGAGATTTTTTTTTTTTTTTTTCCTTATTATAAAGTACCATTGCCAAATGGATACTGTACAATATTATACTACAATCTAGCTTATGAGCTAATTAGTAATATTATTCTAACTTAAATTTCCTAGTATTCATTATTTTCTTAAATCTAAGTTGCAATCCAATAACTGTCCTTAGTTTTTTCTATTTTACTTAGAGTCCACTATTTCTATTGTGACCTAGAAAGTATGTAACTACACACAACACTATTTTGCACTACACTGCATTTTTGAGGTTCACGTTGCTCTTGTGACCTACTTAAGTTGCACACGCACTGTAAAACTGACACACACTGCAAGGCACTATCACACTAATTCGAACGGTTTCGTTCGTTTAAGTCTTCTTTTCATGGCCGTGTAATCGAGAAGCTTAACAGCCTCCCGATCTACATGGTGACGAAGTCGAAGATGGTGAGCCTCTGCGTATTTTTGAATTATTTTATTTACGAGCTCCATATTCAGGTCCCTGTGGAGGTCGTCGTTTCTAACATACCAGGGTGCATTAACTATTTCCCTGAGTACTTTGTTCTGGAATCTCTGAATGACTTGCATATTGCTCGGTTTGGTACACCCCCAGAGCTGTATACCGTAGGTCCACACGGGCATCAGAACTTGCTTATATAGCAATAGTTTATTATGTATTGACAGTTTTGAGTGCCTTCCAATAAGCCAATACATTTTTTTGTAGCGAAATTCTAGCTCCTCGCGTTTCTTTTTTACATGAGCTTTCCAACGGAGCTTTGCATCTAGCGTCATACCTAGGTACTTGGCTGTATTTGAGTGGGGTATAAGTTGCCGATTTAGGTAAATCGGATGATATTTTGGTAATTTGTTGGTAAAGTCTACATGCATCGATTTAGTTTCATTGAGCTTAATTCGCCACTTTGTAGTCCATTCATTAAATTTGTGTATGGCATTTTGAACTTTTTCCACTGCTTCCTCGTGACTCTGCCCAGTTCCTATTATGGCGGTGTCATCAGCGAAGGTAGCGATGGTGTTGTTTTCTAATGATGGAATATCACAGGTGTATAAAAGGTATAGGACTGGGCCTAATACACTTCCCTGGGGCACTCCAGCTTTAATTTCTTTCAGTTCAGAGTAGGCATCTTCTTGGCGGACTCTGAAGAATCTTTTCAGAATATATGACTCTAGGATATCCGCGAACGTCTTTGGCAGCATGGCTCTGAGTTTATAGATAAGACCTTCATGCCATACTTTATCAAAAGCTTGAGCCACGTCAAGAAAAACAGTTGTGCATACTTTCTTATCTTCTAGAGCTTTTTCAATTATGTCAGTGATTCTATGGACTTGGTCTATGGTCGAATGTTTCTCTCGGAATCCAAACTGGTGATCTGGAATTAATTTTCTGGCTTCTAGTAATGGTTTCAGTCTTTTTAATAACAGTTTTTCAAATAATTTTGATATCACTGGTAACAACGATATTGGTCTATATGATGCTGCATCATGGGGTGGTTTTCCAGGCTTAGCAATCATAATAACTTCAGCGACTTTCCATAACTCAGGTACATGCCTCAGTCTAAATGCTGCATTTATGAGATGGGTAAGTTTTACTAAAGCTTTTCGAGGGAGATTATTCAGTATTTCCCCAGTTATGAGATGATGGCAAAATGTGGTTACTACACATAACTTGCCAAAGGTGAAGGCAGCAATCATGTAAAACACACTTATAATTAGTGTGAAGGCTGACTATCAATCAAGAGAAAGATTAGTTTCTAGGTAACATAGTCTCCGATGATGTTGGAGGATAGAAAAAGAAAATCAATGTTCTTTATTTGGATCTTTCAGCTACTGTTTAAACCCCTCTTATCCTTAAAAGATACTTTTTTCCTTTATTGGGTCTGAGATGGAGTCATGATCAAAAACTATATTTGTACATATGGTACTCCTTTTGGGGTAATGATGTAGAAAACCATTATGTAACATACCTTTCTGGGGTATGTGCAACTTTCTTTTGTTACAGCTCTTTGTTCCTCCAATTATCTTCATATGATGCTTGGGTCGCAGCACAACTCTCTTATAGTTGATGATCCTTTTAAGCTTCTCCGGATAGAACTCAGTGCGATCCTCAATGGTAATTTTTTTCTAAAAAATATCATTACATGTAAACAATAACATTGAAAATGAAATCTTTATGTGTCCTGCCAATGAAATCTTTATTTCTCACATAGGCCTAATTTACAGGCTTTTATGAAAAGAAAAAATTCTACTGCCAAATTGGGATTGAAAAGTGACTTTAAATCTGCTGAATTCCAAAACCAGCTTATTTAATGCATGATGATGATGATGATGATGTGTACAATTCAGTTACAACGCTGTAGGAGTTCGGGGGGGGTTTCACAGAAAAATGTAGCACCAGTTTGCACCACCTTATAAAAATGTTTACCCTTGGTATTAATAATCTATGCCCCCAAAATATAGTACGCCAGTCTTAATACTTTTAACAGATGCCAAAGCCTTTCAAAGAGACCAGAAAGGACCTGTCCTTTCATTGATGCCATTTATAGTAGCAGCACTCTATAGAGATGGCTTTGAGATGTGTCATTATAGAACTGTGTCAACAAGTCAGACTTAAAATTTCATCAAGTGAAGGACTAGAGTAAGACAAGTATTAGTCTACAAGTCAAGTATGTTGAAATTGACTTAAAATAATACTTACAGCACTTTTCTGAAAATCCTTTGAAGATTTCACTCGTTTTGATTTCTCAACATTTGCAGGTTTGGATGTTGGTTTACCTTTAGTGGCAAATGCACTGTACTGTTGATTTATAAGTTGCTGTTGCTTTTGTATTTTTTGCTGCTCTGTTACAACTTGCTGCTGATTTTGTAATTTTAGCTGATCCCACTCAGGCAGTTGCTTCTGCTTTTCTGTTGTATTCTGTATAGAAGTTTGCTGCTCCATATGTATGTTCTTCTGACCAGAATTTTGCTGTTTGTGTATTCTGTGCCGATCAGACAGTTGTTCTTTTCTTTGTATTCTGTGTCGCTCAGACATTTGCAGTTGTTTTTGTATTCTGTGCCTCCCAGAATGTTGCTGCTGTTTTTGTATTCTGTGCCTGCCAGAATGTTGCTGTTGTTTTTGTATTTGTTGCTGTTGCTGCTGCTGTTGTGCCGATTTGTAGCGGGTTATTATGGTCTCCACCGGCATTGCCCGGGGAGATCTCTTTGCAGCTGACATTTTGAAATAGCTGCTTTGTTGAGTACTGAAAATAATAATTATTTAATAATAGATACAAGATTCCTTCTTACCACATACAATGTGGGTGTTTTCAAATCAACTATGATGCCATAGCCCAATTGTATAACCTAATACATCTTTATGGTAACATCTCTTCCCATCAAGTATGACTACGGGCAAGTGCCACCATTTGAAATGTTGGTTTAATCAATGACCCCTTATTAATAAACATGGTGTAGTTAAACTCTGTTTTGTCTTTATATATCATGTGGAAGTTGACATTTGAAGAGAAAAAACAAAACTATATTAATAAGGGGGTAAGAGTTTAATAGTGGACTATTGGATAAGCCTTTCTAAGCCTACATTACATAGCCAAACTACATTCCCATAGGCATAATAGAAAGATTATCTTGTATTGCTTATAGTGTGTTTCACATAACACTGAGTTTGATCCCTGAATTTGTATGCATTACAGACTATATTTCTATCAACAAAAACATTTAAAATGAATGTCATTTGAATTTTTCCTCTTTGTTCAACGTATGTATAAGGGGCTGCCTAGCATAACATGCCTGTTTTTTTGAGTTTTCTAAAACCCTTGTTACTCATACTGTTGTTAATAGTAGGTAGGAATCCAAGATTGTAAACTAATTCACGGATACACTATAGTTATGAATAACCCATAATAGCTTTTTATTGCTATAAAACTATTTACTGTAATATCATTTCATTAAAACAAAAAAGACCCCTGTACATACATGTTATATCTCGTATTTTCCCACTTTATTGTTGTAACAATATTGAACGTTTCTTTGTGGCTGGTTATGTCATGAGTCATGACTTCATAAGCTCATGACAGCTATTTTATATGCCTAATTTCAGCCCCAATCGATCGAAGTGGAAGGGCTTGTCCCTGTGCAGGAAAGCGTGTGAAAGAAAACATAAGAATCTGGAAAATCCATGGCATCCAGATAGTTTACACGGTACGCGGACGAGGAGCAGCTGGTTAAAAATATTTGGAACATTTCCTAGTCTCAGCCTAATTAAAAGCTGATCATTTAAAGATATTTGCATTATATGGTAAATTAAACATACGAAAATACCCTATAACCAGTATTACGGCCTTGATTTACAAGTACATTGCGTTGATAGCTGCTGTGGTCAACAAAAATTGTCAATTAAATTCTTACCTCTGATAATTTCGTCTGATTTCAAAGCACTATTTATGATTTCAAAAGCATTTTTTTTAAGTTTTAGGCTTCTCTAGTACTCTTGTACCTTTGTAAGATGACTGCTATGTACAAATATTACAATACAAATCGCATGTACTGATAAAAATTAAAAATCGACTTGATTATTGATATCTAGCAAATAACATTTGTACCATTTTTTCATGTTAGCAACACAATCACTTGATTAGAACTTCGTCACAATAAAACTATAACTAATCCTTTTATTTTTTAATCTTATATCACAATAATTCACAAGTCTGAAATAGTTAGATGTAACTAAATAATTAAATATTTTTTTCTATTTATTAACGTTTTCCAAAGAAAAATAAAAAAAAAACACGAATCAATAGAGAATTATACGAAAGTAAAATCAAGTTAGAACTTAGAACTTTGTCACATTTAAACTTTGCATTTATATCCTCTTTGGTCACATTATATTATTATGGTTTTGCTACGGACTAGGGTTATATTACTCTGTGGTGTTTTGTATTTCCAAGGTTTGCACCAATGACTAGAGTATTTTTTTCCGTATGGTAGGTAGGTATTAGGTACCTACCTCCATGTTTTTCCTCAATCTACTATTACCTAGCTCTTTGCCTCAATCAGTTGCCACAGAGTATGTATACATGGGTGCAAAAACCCCAAGAGCAAGGACCAACCGAAGAAGAAAACGAAAACGTAACTCAAAAATTTCTCAATCATGGCGTCGCGCTTCATATATTTCGGTACCGCTGTCAGCGCATACAATGTCAGTCGTATATATTATTAGTGCCATTTTACTGTTTTGACAAATAAAAAGAGGTTTCATTCAGGTCGGAACCTAAAAATATATGCGTGACGTCACTAAGTGCTCATCCTTTATGTTACATCCATGAACTCTCCCTATACATCTATTCGTCTGTAACGTACACCAGCAGCTATACACCACAGCAGATCAAATTCCAATGCGGCCCATCGAAAATCAGTTTGATAATCAAAGGTTCGTTCATTACAGGTTTGTGGTGTGGTAGGTTTGTGGTCTGTGGTTACAGACCACAAAACTAGATACAAACCAAAAAAAATACTTCGACTTCTGCTTATTAGTCTATGACAAACTTTGTTATTAATTATTATCTATTGCTTGAAAGCAATTTTGGCGGGATATTTGATAAAGGAATTTCACAAATTGATTTTTAATTAATTAGAAAATTACATAAAAGATTTATTAGAAAATTAAATAAAAATGCAACATTTGGTGACTTCTAACTACAATAGAACGTATAATCCCACAAGTAAACAAAATGCTTTATGCGACATAAAACGAATGTTAACATCTCGAGATACAGCAGTCCAAAGCAACGCCTGCGAATATCTAATCGGATTTATAAGCAAATATAACTGTAATCCTAATGAAAGAAATTTCATAGTTTTGTATTTATTGGGCAATGATATTACTGTTTTCCTGTGTGAAGCGATTTCAAACTTGGATTTTTCACTATTTCGGTAATTATCTTAAAACTTTATTAATTCTACTAGAGTAACGTAGGAAGCAAAGAGTATATAATCACTAGTAGGAAGAAATGAGGTTGATAAGATCACAACTCCTACCACAGAGCAATAGAACCAACGAATATACTAGAACACACTTTACAAGTTCCGAAAAATATTTTCTAGGTCTGTTGTCCACTGCATGCGCTTGCTGTACAGCGTGCCGTTCTACGCAGAGGAGCACGCCGCGCACTGCATGGCGGCGGCAACTCGCGCGCTGGCCCACTACACAGCCATCGAGGCGCACGCCGCCGTCGATGCGTGCCTGCACTTTATCACAGATCTGTTGTATGGGTAAGTCGTAGTCTGTGGTCATAGTAGGTCTTCGGGGTTAGCACAGGTTTTTTACGAATTCGATCCGAACCGATCGAGTCGACTCGCATATCGCACAAACGAATCGAATTCCTCCATACATTTACAGCCAACGCCATCTATGGACAGTCACTGACATGCAATAGATGGCGCTGGTTGTAAACGTATGGAGGAATTCGATTCGTTAATGCGATGCGAGTCGACTCGAAATTCGTACAAAAACCTGTACTAATAACCCCTCTGTTGTTCACTGCATGCATTTATATTGTACAGAGTGCCGTTCTTCACGGAGGGGCTCGCATGGATACACACATTGACGATTTACCACCGATAAGAAACCTGAGGATAGCATCCGAACGACTTACCTACGTAAACCTTTTCGTACAAGCAAGAGTAGCGCCATCTGTCAAAATTCTATAGGTGGCTACTGAGCGAACTATATCGTGGCCTTTCTGCAGGTGTAAAACAAGCATTTTTGACACCGGTAAACTGGCGACATTTTTGCGCCGTATAGATACTTTCTGCTCCTTACCTTACGTATCTCGCGAATTGTATTTTGCGACAGGCATAGGGTACCAGAATCTCACGTTCATTATTACACACATACGTACATTAGTGCCATTTTGAGTTTTGACAAATTAAAAATCCGGCTTCAGGGCGGATCCTAAAAATACATGCGTGACGTCACTAAGTGCTAATCCTTTATATGTATAATCAAGTATGGTAGTACCTACCAATTTATTACTGTCCGCAGAGTGAGCACACATAAAACCACACCAGCCCTCTCTTACCAGAGCTCTTATAGTGTCGATCAACTCCTAGCCTGCTTCACGACCTTAGCTGACAGAATCCGAAGCAAACCCATCTCTCTACAGTTGAGCGCTTCCCTGCTGCAAGTGCTAATATCTTATCAACCAGATGGACTAGACCTTAAAAGCTCTGTGGCTTGTGGGCTTGCGGAGGTCTTGGAAAAGTGGTTTGAGCTTCTAACTGGGGGACTCAATCAGATAGTGCTCTTGGGAAACGGTCGAGATGTTGGTTTAATGCTGTCTGTCGTGTGCCGACTTGGAGTGGATGTTATGAGGTAAATCAAGTGATAATTTTAATCAAGTTTTTTATCATAAATTTAAAATCTTAACTGAATTTAGTTTAAATCTTTCTAAAAATGTGAGCCTTGTTAATTACAAGCCCGAAGCCTTTTTCGTTTGAGTCTCTTGTTGTCAAATTATCTCGTATTTGTATTTATGACGACCCCCTGGCGTAGTGGCGCGCACTTGGTTTCTTGCGGGAGGTCGCGGGTTCGATTACCGCCATTGACAACTTTGGAATTTTATAATTTCTAAATAGGCTCAGGTTTGGTCTGGTGGGGCGCTTCCTAAGGCACCCTACCAGCAATGACGCACCGCTAAGCGATTTAGCGCCGGTGCAATGTTGTGTAGAAACCGTTAGGCGTGAGTTAACATCATCACTTACCATCAGGTGAGATCGCAGTCAAATACTAACTTGTATAGTGAAAAAAATCAAATATATGGATATAGTTTAAGATTTTTATAACAGTGCAATTAATATTAATCAATTATTCGAAGGCTGATAAGAGTATTGGAAAAAAGCAAGGAGCCCGCTGATTTCGTCCACAAAATATTAAAGAACCGGCAAGAAATAGGCGCAATCGAGCAATGTTCTACAAAACTGAAGGATACCGTCCTAAAAACTATGAACCATCTTGTAGTTTTTGTAAAGGTGAAAATTAAAATATTTTTATTTTTTAGTTTTTACTGGAGTGTCCGTTTTAGGATTACCTTTACATACTTTAGGCACAGTGTTAAGATCGTAGTATAGAATATCTTTAAACTGTGGTTAGAAGTTAGTTTTTATAGGTATAACTACAAATTGTAATTAAAATATTTAGGAGAATTTCTATTAATGACAAAGATAGAGGTTTTAGCAAAGTTTCATGTCTAGCCTACTTTTCGAAGTATCATTTGTTTATTTTCATTGGTTTTGAAGATTTCTGTTGCATTGTCGTCGATAAGTCACGTGATAACATAACGAGCGGGTTAGTATTAGGACGTCGCTCAGTCATGATTTTATAATTTTGAAGCCTACCTACTGTTATGTAAAATAACGATATTTCGTAGAAATCAAATTGATAATTCGATATACGTACCTAAGAATTTAAAGGCGAAGTTAATAAATGTTTAAAGGTCTAGGTCTATAAATGTTTGACTATAAATTTTATTATTAATACGTATTTGACTACAATTTATTAAAATTTGACATTGTTTAAGACAGATCATTTAAGAATTAATTTTTTATTATAAGTTTTTTTCTTTTTTTATTATTTTTCTGTAAAACTATCGTATGCCTGAAAAGGTATGACTGTTCTTGTAACATTATATTGTAACAGTTTATACGATCAATAAATTGAACTTGAACTAGGTTTTTGGCTTTTTACACGACTGCCTAAAAAAGGAGTAATGTTTTTAGGTTTCATGTATGTAAGTATGTATTTATGTATTTATGTATGTATGTATGTATGTTTTAATTACTTATTTTTATTCCACAATAGAGCAAGCCTAAAGGAGCTAACCTCTATATCATCCTTCTCTTGTTAAAGGAAGTATTATAACTTCTAGGATAATCTAGACGTAATTGGCACGGAAGAGTATAGAGTTTTCCTGCTATTGCTCCTGAAATTCATGTACGAAAATACGAAAACCGACGCGCTACCGGAGTTTTGTGATATTTTATTCGCGAAAGGATATCTTATTATGCTACCGAAATCACAGATAGCAAGGTAAAGTACACGCTAGTATTAAACATTAAATATAGATAAAATAAGGAAAAACTACATGATGTGATACTTAATACACATTATAACTTTAGACATCTTTTTAAAACTATTGTGTGCTCAAGAGAATTATTCAAATTCTTAAAAATCAAAACATTTTCAGGAACGATAGAATTGTCCGCAAAACAAGCACTCAAATTCTGGGGGAGATTCTTAAAGTCTTAGCTACGAAATATTTAACAGTAAAAGACACTGAGCAAATCGACATTTGCATAAAGGACATTCATGTAAGTCATTTTAACTAGGTACTACTACAAGGTACTACTGTAAGCTCATCTACAAGTCTAATAAGAACGATTATAATAACCGCACAAAGTTAAATGAAATATAGGTAGGTATTTACTTAAAACTTATGAAATTCGTCAAGGGTGTATACTTGGTCCGGATTTCTTTTTTATCTTTATTATTGATCAATGGTATGGTGTGTTTATACAATAAAGAAAAGTAATATTAATAGTTCAATTTAATTGAAATCTTCGTTAAAAAAGTAATAAAAAAAGTTGTTAGCATATTACCTACAATATATAGATGTAAAACTGTGAACAAATCTTTCAACAAGGAATATAAATTAATTTTATTTTTTAGACGGGATTAACGGAATTGGAATACGGAATTGAAAGGACACAAGACACAAAATTGCAGCTACAGAAGAATCAGCCTTACTGCTTGCTCATTTATATTTACTTTTATTGCCAATGCTCAGAGAAGTATTTTTTATTTTATTGAAATATTTGTTAAAATTATTTTTTCACAACATTGTAAACATACACAAAAAAAGTATAATACACATTGTCTTTATCTAAACAAATTTCACTATTATTTTATATATTGATTAATAGACAATCTTTTCATCGAATACCGATTAAATACTCAATTGTTTTCAGTCCTGAAGAATCTACAGCACATTTGCTACCTTATCTGACTGACCACATTTTGAAACTCCCAAAAATCTTCAAGCCTCCAGGATACGTTATTAAAGCTTTGTGGCTTGTTTTCGCCGTAATTTTTTTTATCTTTACTTGAAAGTGCTTTTACTAATTTGCTTGCTTTTTTTCAACTAAATTCACCTAATAACAAATATAAAATCTTTTTTTTAATATTTCATCGTCGATATTTTAGATGTCAACTGTATCAAACGGCTCACTGGATTCTTTGGAGCAAAGAATTTATTTAGAGAAGGCAACAGACCGTCTCGTGGCAATGTTAGAGCCTGAAGCAGATATCTATTACACACACAATCCCGCGATATTGTTTTGGTCTTTCACTTCTTTAAGGATTTCTGATTTCGTCAGATTACAAGTTGTGAGCAAAGATAATATTATGATAATAAAATAGGCTAAAGTAATTAAGCAATCTAAAAGATCTTTAAATCTCGAAAATATAGATTTCGTAGATGTATGTTAACCATTTTGCGTTTTATTTCAAATTGGTGTCACCAAGGGTGCACCTTCGGACCATAATTATTGTGTATTTCTAATATTGCTTAGAATTAATTTAAAGAAAGGTTAATTTAATTTATTGCAATTTAGTTAAAAAGACACGTTTCTGTTTTCACAGTTGTCACAATGGCTTAAAATAGAGAATACTCTACCAGAGGAATTAATACGAGATTCAGCGGTCTGGGAGTTACTTATAGACGTTCTAATACAGAGCAAAGACAATACTGTAGTAACACATTGCATGGAAGCCCTTAATAATTGTATCGAAAAGGGTGATCAAACTACCAAGGAAGAATTTTCAAAGTCAATATGGACGTTGCTACCTCAAATTTTATCTAACGCATTGATAAATTGTAATGAAATTGGTATGAATGCAAATGTATCTGTTTTTTACACTTTATTATTAATTTAGTAAATAATAGTTGTAATTAATTAGTGTTGTATAATTTGAAACTGTTACTTGAAACGTACCTAAATCATAAGTAGGTAGATATATTATAATCCCTGATTAACTGGAAAAAAGGGCAACCAATTTATAGATTAATATTTTATTTTAGATGCCGATTACGTTTTGGATGAATATTTTTTTTTTATACAATCTGACTGTCACCAGGACATTGTAAATACCGTTAGATAAAATCTATCTTGCGAGATTGTAAACTGTCATAAGATTGTGAACCGTAATTATACATACTGGTAACACATTAGCTTTTTGCGAATTAAAATCTAATAAATTAGAATGGAAGTAAACCCGTAAAATTGACGAATGGCATTCTATCGAAAGTTAATGCTTTAAAATGTTATAATTTTAATAAGATACGATTCATATCTTTTGACAGTTAAAATCTCGTGAGATATCTTTCGGTGATATAGCCATTAACTACATTATTATCTATTCGCAGAAACAAACATTTGCTACATCTTAGATCTAGCGATAGCACAACCACCGTCCGAAATAGACCAGTCTGTGTGCCCCAAAGTGGCTGTACTTATAGCGACGTTATTTTCCAAAAACACGGCGGATTCAAAGAATACTATGGAATTCAAATATCATTATGAATTCGTATGCTTGAAATTGTGTTTAATACTGTTGCATTTTTCTATGAAACAAAAGAATGATAAAGGTAAGTTTAAATCTACAGCAACAGTAATTTTTAGTTTTTTTTTTCAAATAGACCGGTATATGTACTTTTATAGACCGGTATATGTACGTTAATATCAGGTATTACTACCGATATTAACGGTTTTTTAAACATAAAAATTCATTCACGGACAGAACTTCATACAAATTATTAATCGAAAAATGAAGTGATATTTTGGTGGAGCTTTTGTCAAATAAACTTCTACCTAATTCATTTCAGTTGCTTCAACAACAGAATACCTTTTGTTCTATAGCGCTAATTTTAACGATTATGTTTCTGTTAAAATTTGAAGTCACTGGACCTTTAAGCATATCTTCATTCTTGAGGGAAATGTCTATTACATGTTATTTGATTTTTTTACTTTTTTAGTTTTGCTTACTTACATAAGTCGCGCTGGTTTCCTGCCCCGTGTCCTGGCGGCTACCAACAGCTTGGATGATAATGTCGCCAGTACATCATTGCAACTCCTCATCTGTATCATCTACTTCTTCTCAAAGAACAACTATAAAGTAAGTTTTGAATTTCTAACTCAGTCTTGTTTTTATTACAAAACTTTAACCATGCATATGAAGCTTGGTCTTGGTGTATAATATTGTTTTATCTAATAGCTTGTTTACCAATTCACAACCAAAATCGGTCCTTGAGCTGCACACCGATTCATAAGATCTCTTCGTAGAGACAGCGGGAATAATCGAGGATCCTCTTTGCTGAACCTCATACCATATAATACTTTACAATTCTTAGCTCAGGGCCGTCTTGGTGTAAATTATTGTTATTTAATAGATTGTTTACTAATCCACAGCCGAAATCGGTCCTTGAGCTGCAAACCGATTCAATAATAAGATCTCTTCGTAGAGACAGCGGGAATGAACGAGGATCCTCTTTGCTGAACCTCATACATATTATAATACTTTACAATTCTTAGCTCAGGGCCATCTTAGTGTATATTATTATTTTATGTAATAGCTTGTTTACCAATCCACAGCCAAAATCGGTCCTTGAGCTGCAAACCGATTCAATAGTAAGATCTCTTCGTAGAGACAGCGGGAATGAACGAGGGTCGTCTCTACTGAACCTCATACATATAATCCTTAGCTCAGGGCCGCACACTCCAGTAGTTTTCACGTACGAATTGAAGGAGCGCCCTTCACAAATGCAGCAATCTGAAGGTCTGAGGTATCTTATGTACAGGATACAGATAATGTTGTGTGGTCGGGTGAGTATTGTATCAATAGATCGGGCGAGTTGTCGGAGAAAAAAAGTAATTAAAAATCAAACTCTTTATTTTTTCACGTAACTTACAGGCACTTATGAAAAGTGGATATAGCCTCGTGACAGACAGACAGACCGACGAACGGACGGATGGACAGACGGCGAAGTCTCAGTAACCGTTTTTAACCCAAAAACGAGAAAAAATCACCTTGTTTTATTTTATTATTCATTTAGTGAAAAATATCGGGCAAAAAAATCGCGTTTATTGTGTGGAAATATTTATTTTATTTTGTTTTTTAGTACATGTTGTTATAGCGGCAACTGAAAAACATCATCTATGAAAGTTTCATTATTGAAACTTTCATAGATGATGTTTTTCAATGATTTACGGTTCAAGAGATACAGCCTGGTGACAGATGAACGAATAGACGAACAGCGATTCAAAGATTCAATCAAAATGGCTGAGACTCAGAGTTAATAATGTTATTCAATTTCAGGACTCCGACAAACAATCGTCGTGCGGTTGGAAAGCTTTAAACTCTGTTTTTAAACACGCAATCGTATACAAAAACGATTCAAACCTCGTCGCAACGCTAACTTCTCAGCCATTCACCCGCACTTTAATCCTTTTCCAACTAACTCAGACCGTAACACAGGAGTTTCTCGAATTCCTCATGAACTGGCTGAGTTTCCTGAAAATGACGATTATAACGAACAAGAGGGCGGAAAATTATCGCGTCTCGAGAAACAGTCCCGTGAGAAAAATGTTGAGAATGTTAAAGAGTAATTTGAGTAGAGAAGACATGAAGGACTCGAGAAAAAAGGTTCTTGAAATCGTAAATGAGATTTTGGAGCTTTGATCACTAAATTTTAGAACTAAGGAATGAGTATTAATTTTTAAAAGCTTGATATACAATAATTAGATTTCCACCAATAAATAATTAATACGCAAAATGTGGGCGTATATAGGTAGTGATTTTGATTTCATTGAATAAAATATTAAAGTGAGCTAATATTGTAATTTGTTTTTGAATTTTCATTTAATTTGTTTAAAAAAATAATTGTAATTGCTAAAATCTATGGTAAAATCCAAATGAAAAATGAAGTTTTCTCTAAATAAATTTAAATATTAAATACATTTTATTAACGTTATACCATAGATTTATAGGTCATCGCTCACGTTCCAACTAGATAGAGCCCTTCCTAACAACGACAGCTCCGACAACTTTTTGGTTGTAGTGTGAGTGTGTCAAATTGAAAATTAGGTTGCTAGGAGTGAAAAATTTTATAGCGACGGCTCGGGTTTGCCAATTTGGGCAAAGTATTTTATGCCGCACTTTGGAGTCGAGGGCGGTCTGTCGGACCTCCACGCGTTATTTCATTATATTGCTTTACAAATATAATAATATAATAAAATCGGAAGTACGCTGCTCCGGAAGCGGCACAATCCCCCGAAGCCCGAACTAATTAGCTAAGTGTAATAAATGTATGAAAATGCACGCTCGGTTTCTTCGTGTTACGAACACCAATATTACGTATCTGCATATTACATTCCGTTACGTTTATTGAAACTAATTTTGTTACAAATAGGTAAATATGAAACGTTTTAGCGTTTTTATTGATTACCTTATTGAATCGCACGCACTTCGAATTAAATGGCATTTAGTCGTACCTAACTTTGTGTGCGTGGTTTTAGGAATTTTGTTGCACCCAAACAGAAGAAAAACAAGAAGAGTATGAAGAAGAAACACTTTCGCATAAACGTTCATATTATATGAAACAAACATACATTGCAGGTTATATGAAAGCTTATAAAAATAATATACAGAAAAAAAAAATTTAAGGCAGCTTTATAGATCTGCAAGCAATCTCTTTCAAATGGCAATATAGGAAATGGTAATGAAGTTACCTACTTTATTTTTCACAAATTTTTAATCAGACATCTGCAATATATATTTCAGACACTAAAACTTAGTAACATATATTACAAAATGACATAGGTGCTCTGAATTTCAGCATCGAAAAATGAAATTACAAAATTAAATATTACGTAAGTGCAATTAACTTTCTATTTCATCGATTGCCCAAAAAATATTCCGGAACTACTTTCCATATACATTTCAAATTCCAAGGGACGAGAGAAATTATAGTATCGCGCCTCCATGTATGCGCTGAGGGGCTCGCATTGAATAGAAATGAGTGTGGAAGAAAGTCATAGATAATAATTTATTTGTTATCTGTCGCTACGATGGTGTTTTCTTATATTCATATAACAATTGGGCATTAGGATAGCTTTGACGCTAGATATAGGCAATTTTTGTCAAATATCGATTAACATTTTTTCTAATAACCATAGGTCACATTAAAACTAAACAAATTATTCATTTTTGGTCTAGCAGTATACTTACCTGTGAATATGTTTGTATCTCTTGTATCTTCCAGTTCGGCGGTAGTAGTTGTCACTTTGACCGTCCTCGATCTTTTGTGACGCCGCCAATTATAACTCCCAGCCAATACTATTTGCCGCCAGGAACAGCAGCAGCTTCTTGGCTGAAAGAAGTTTAGCATCATTAGAGTTTAGTATGCGTTTCCCCAGAATGATGCTACGTTTATGCATCAGAGCTGGGCAGGAGCAGATTATGTGCAGTGGCGTTTCCGCCGCCTTATTGCAGAGTCTGCACACGTCTGTATCCGTTAGCTTCAGGTTAGGTTGTTAGGTTCATTTGTCGATTGAGTCCACAGTGCCCTGTAAGCGGTGAATATGTTTAACCGAAGGTATAAATTATTAAAGTTTATTAGGCAAAAATTAATTAACTTCTAATTCCTAGACATCCTGTAAAATGTTTTGACTATAAACTTTTCTGAATCACAGAAATAAATATGAATATCAATAAATAATTAATTATTGTAATCGCATGGCTGTAGTACTGAATCGAAGTAATCGGCATTTTCCAAACTTATTCTAGTGAATGATGAATGATTTTTCAGAATCAGAATATAGGTACTTTATTTCATATATGAAATAGACTCTTATGACGAGTCATTTCATTTTACAATATCCTTATAATGGTGATAAGTGATAACTAAGTTTACGAGGGTTTTTTCAAACACGTCCTGCCTGAGAAGAAGCCCACAACAAACTCAGCCGCGTATTCTTTTACGTTATCACCATTTAAAAACAATGAGTACAATTAATACTAATTGGGCTACTAACATCAGAAAAATTCACCATCACTCCCAAGGGCTTGTGTCGCCAATATATTCATTAATATAATATCTGTTATATCTTTTAGCAACATAAGCTATAGTGAGTCACTGAGAGTGTCACAATTTGTCAGTCACCAAAACAAAGTGACGAATAGTCCCTTCCCGTTTAACGTGACTCCTTCGACCACCACCACGGCAGCGCTCAGTGGCAGACGGCGCAGTCGCTGGTACCCGTTGCAACTGTGCGAGCGTTGCTACCGCGAGTGTTTGTGACAGTGATGCGACCGTGTGTACACAGCCTTACTTAGTGACTCTACGTGTGGAGTAGCCGTATTAAAATGAACTGTGAGTACCGAAAGTAATATTCATTTTTTAACCAACTTAACCTCAGAGCTAATCTGACCTACGATGTAAAAACCTGTGGAAACAAAATACTTATTTTATTATTTTCTGAAAAACATTAATAATATTTTTCTTTTAAAAAAAGTAAAATTACGAACATTAAAGAAGATATCCGAATAATATCCCTGATATTCATGAGGTATGCGCTTACTTCTTGCTAATAACATATAATAGACGTCTTTAAATCGAAAAAGAATTACTGAGAATTTGATTAAATTACAAAATAAAATACCTAGAGGTAAAAACTGTGCCTACAGGAGTTAGCTGCATTTAAATGTAGGTACCTAGAAACGTAATTGGCGTTAAGAAATTTATTTGGATGATGCTGATACAACAGTTCTGTTGTGTCAGATAGATATATTTCAATTAATTACTAAACGTGTTTTTAACGGAGAGCACATAGCTTTTTAATATCATAACGGGAAACAAGACTTAACCTACTATTAATTTACCCAGAATAATCAACCTTCCTGTATAAAAATAATTAAAGAATCTGTGATTCAAGTCTCGATCATCGGTCACGGCAAAATAATGCAAAAATACAAACCGTTAGTGGTTATCAGTGCATTCAGACTATCTGAGTGGATCCGAGAAAAAAGTGGACGAGATCAACTTTCTTATGATAAACGACCTAAGTATTTGTTTTATTTTTCTGTTACTATAGGGTCTATAAATATAACATTTAAACTATCATTTCATCAATATCATAAACTTGAGCCCATTAATCTGCAGTTGTATAAAATCCTCCACTAGCTTAGAGGCATTTACATATTGTTAATGTCTGTAGGTACTCTTGTGGCGCAATATCCTTTGCTTCCGACCTCTGAGGCTCTGACTGCCATTAGGGGATTCGAATCCCGGGATAACCTCTGGGCTCTGACTTTGTGGAGTTACGTACTTTTGTGGATAATAAGTATAACTCTTGCTTAGCGATGAAGGAGAATATATATATGAGGAAAATTGCATGCTTGTAATTTCACCGCCTAATTCTCAAAAGTGTAGTCGTAGTGCAAAGCTATGTTAAGGCCAAACCCCTCGTTTTGAGAGGACCTGTGCACAGTTATAGTCACAGATATGGTTTTAGTGGAACATAAAAGGGGTTGAGACAACTGTTATGGTTTAGACACTACAACCTGGTTTAAAACTGGTCGAAGCACTCTATATATCTAAAGATTAATAACTATTGTTATTAAAAATTCTAGGGAAAATGCCAGTCAGGAATGACTGCTTAACGCGCTCACCAAAGCATGCTGATAAAGCTCTCTATTTCCTGATTTCAGACCAGTTTTTCTTTGTGTGCACATATATTAGTACCTACTGTAAAACATATACTTGACATAAAGTAGTAGTAAAGAAAATTAGTAAATACCACTCTGTCGACGGCCCATTATTATCTACTGAATACGCGGCGATCTCCGGTTAATTTATTTTATTTTAATTTTGTAGCGTCTGTAAACTCGCTATTCAGTCTGGGCCACTGCAGAATCATAGGGACATTAGCATATACATATAAGATACATTAACGCTAAGAGTTGGACAGCTCACAGCGTTAAATACATTTTATGGTTTTACCCGTACCTACATGTATAGATCGTAGGTATTGCGAAGTCAAAGCGAGGATCGGGTCGAAATTTATCCAACAACTTTTACTACCAAAGACTTCAAACACCTTTAAAGATGTGCTCTAGATTAAATCTTCGAGATAAGTAAACAACAGGTTTGGAAGGAAACTGACGCATTAATAAACAGTACCTACATCGGTGACAACCAGTGGATCTCGTTTGTTTGGTTAGCTTCTTGTCAACTTGTACTTTTTGCTGTCGAAACGGTTTCTATTGAGCTTGTTTGCTGTTAGCGGTATAGATAGAGTAGCTTTATGAAACGGTAACATCACAGTAGTTTTTTTTATTTATTCGTTAGTGACAAAAATTCAGAAACCTCTAAACATGAAAAGCGTTAAAGAAAGAGATCAACACTTGTAAACTGAAATTGTGATCAAGATAAACATACATAATACAACAAGGAAAATCAAGACATCTAAAAGTATTAAATGCTCTATCTAAATGGGTCTACACATTCGTCATTTGAAACACCATTGTACGACTATCTTTTCTATTTCTACTATTGTTTTTGGTACGCTTTTGGATAGAAATGTACGAGAATGACATATCCGATCGACAAATTGATCATGTGACTTGTGGATGACAACTTTGTTTTCTTAATTTCGGTTCACGAGCGTACCAAAAGCAATCGTTGAGTACCACATATTTTTTTACAAAGTTAATAGGTTCAAGGTAGGAAATCAATCTACAAACCTAAATATTGGTAGGTATGCATTGCAGAAACTGCATAACTAACTAGTAACAAACTAACAAACTAGTACTTAAAATCCCAGACATTAAGAAATTCAATACCTAACTAGTCTTTAACAATGGGCCACTGCCTAGCCGTCGCTCTCAGACCATTTTGCAATAATGGTACCCATGTTATTACACCAATATAATCTATTGGCAGGTATTTGTTAGGTAGGTACTGCATATTTTGACTAATCAATCAGCGTCTTGGATAATGTGGTGAAATTCCTACCTGAAAAAGTTAAAAAGGAAATTCCTACATATTATGTGATGCCTAGTTTACACATGAATGTACAATGTACATATTTTAATTATATTAAGGTGTCCGATCTCCTACCTACCTACCCTTGAAGTTAGTACTTACTGAACTAGAATCTCACCTCATGGTAAGTGATGATGGAGCCGAAGATGTTATCCTACTAAGTATATTTACTTTGAGAGGGTAAGTAAACTTAATACTCCTAGCGGTACTCAGTATCGTGCTGTAACGCTAAATCGCTTTGCGGTGCGTCTTTTGGAAAGGCGGGCCTTTTGAAAATGGAGGCACGTAGAAGACTGCACCTTGCCACGCTGCTCTTCGGAGTGCTGAAATCCGGAATCCCAGAATATCTGCGACTAAAGTTGATGTGGCGTAGTGACAGGTCAGAACGCAAATCTAGATCCGCAAACTTGTCAATGCCAGTTCATAAAACATCAGCATTTACAGGAAGCTTCAAGTTTGCGGCTACTAAGTGCTGGAATGACTTACCGCCACCGCTTAAAATGTTGGGACTTTCTGTTGGGACCTTTAAATACAAACTTAAAAGCTATCTCTTAGCCCAACAAAAGCTGATAACATAGATCAGTCCAGCACTTATGTACGTATTTGCTACTGTACTGTAAATTTGTGTCTCATTAATCTTTTTTTTTTAACTTTTAATATTTAATATTTTGCGGGGAGTCGTGGATTGCGGGTCTCGTCCGTGACCGCACCCATCTTAGGCTCCACTGAAAATCAGCGCTGCAGCTTGCTGCAGCTTAATGCTGAGTGGAGACCTATGTTTGGTCACGCCCTTGAGTTAATTAGTTATTTAAGTCTTTCCTTATAGTCATAAGTATTATTTTGTGATCATTAAGTTGTGACCAAATAAAAAGTATTTCTTTCTTTTCTTTCTTTCTTTCTTTGCTGGTAAGGTGGTAACTAGCCTCAGCCGAAGCCACCAGACCAGACCTGACCTAGAATTAATAAAATTCTAAAGTTGAACGTTGCGGGAATCGAACCTGCAGCCTCCCACTCGAATCGAAGCGTGTGCCACTGCGCCAAGGAGGTCATTAAAATGAATTCACAATTCACATGCTTACGGTTCAATCAAATCTGTTACAGCAATAATTCGAAACTTAACATTTCCACCCGGTATCGCTATTCGCTAATAAAAAAACCATTACGTAACCGCAACCCGAGTGGAACTCTCGTGTCAGAAAATTATATGGTTTATATATACGGAACCAATTACCATATCGAAGCAGGGTCCAATTGAAAGCATACCTACTGTAAATACACGTGCCATTTTGCAAGCAGTTTTCTTTTTGAAATAATTTCTCTTTTACTCGTAAACCTTTCCATAGCTACTATACATAATTAGGGATAGGTATGTACTATTTTTTTAAGCACATGTTGTGCACGGTTGCACTTGTTTTATGTTGATTAAGTATAAGTATGCATCATCTTATCTGCTACTTGAAGAGTGGTTATGGGAGTGTTAAAAAAGACAAGTTTGTACTATACCATTGGTCATCATTGGTCGAATGGCAAATGAGATAGCGTGATTAACGTCAAAGAAGTTGACCAAAACACCTCAAATCTGTTTGAACAAACCATTAACTTGGAACGGGTCTTAAATAATTGGAATGCTAAATTGTTTGGCGACACATCTTTGAAGTAATTATTGAGATTTTTTATGTTTCATGATAACTCGTCTGCTTGGGTATCTAATTTATCATTAGACTGTTTAACAAAATTCTTGATCCTGAAGCCCCCATCGAAACGCATATTTTTGAATAAATAACGTTGGCCGCACGGCGCACAGTAGCCGCAAACCATCAGATCGTGATTTTTCAATTCATTTGCTTTCCGTACACTTTAAACTACATCCAAGTTCACTTCTTGTACTCAATTGGTTTAGAACGTAATAAAAAGATTGCATTTCACGTAACACAATAAAATCAAGATACAGATAATAATGAAATTGGAGTAATTTTTTTCAGTTGACTACATAATGGTAAGTTCTGATGATTCGAGCCAACTAGCCTTTCAGAAAAACGATAGGCTTTCGCTCTCGTGGGAAAACTCAACAAAGAACACCAAACCCACCCCTCAGTAGTTTTTCCTGCCAGTCATTGTCATTCATTGCTACAATTCAATGGCCTTCCGTATTGCATGTCGACCACTTTCTAATGACATGGGAAAAGGAGACTGAATCACCGAGGACAACTTATTATTAGATGTATTCCTTCATTTCACTTGTCTGCTTAAATCGTTGATATGGACATATTTCCAAAACATTCATGGCTTTCATGGTAAAATTATCATTGCTGTGAAGAATCTTATCGATATTGCCACAAGAAAAGTTATTGTAATGGGGATGAATGAATAAAAATTCTGTCGTTAATTAAATTATTACTGTTGTTTTCTTACAATAATTGAAAGATTGAACTTATATTGTTCTAAATTTAACTAATTTATTTAGAACATTCCACCTTGACGTTTTATCACTATCCTTTTACGGTCCGTTTATTCGAAGCAAGTCGACTCAAAATTTGCACTAACCCTACACAACTGGGCATAACACAGAATATCAGGGCTCAGAATCACCAAGATGGCTACCTAGCGGATGAGTAGGTAAATCTGCGTCCTTAGAACATTCAGGATGGAAATCTTTCAGGATTAGTAGGATTACAGATATAATTTTGCTTGGCTAAGATGTTTTGAGGTTTCCTTTGGGTTTGCCGTAAAAAAATATTTCGTAGATTAGTACTAACTCCTCTTACCCTGAAAAGTCAGACTTATATTACGAAGTTGTCTTCGTTAAATATTGGCAACATTAATTTTCACTTTTACACGGTGGACGCTCCGCGCGCCTGCAATACCGCAGTAGGTACTAAGCACACTCCTGTCTCATATCGATGTTAATCAGAGCGGAAAAAAATGTTTTGGTAAGCGATCATCATTAACTTTCTCCTAAGAAAGTGCTGTACCCAAATTAGTACTGTTTCTATTTTGTAATACTTGCGTATGCTTTATAGAGAAGTTGATATGACATGGATGTCTAAATTCGGAGCGTAACGTGTTGAATTGTTATGTAAAGAACAGTGGCAGAAATGTACACAAACAAAGTTTAGCGTCTAGATGTAACATTTATTACAAGACGATTCTAGTAAATAACTGAATTTTTTCAAGGTATCACCAGTTATTGTAAAGGACGGGTCAAAAAATAAATTATTTGAAGAAATTCAATTGATTACTGATAGGTTCCGTTTCCACACTCCTGACAGCTAGTGTTGCCGGATGACAAACTTTTCCACTTTTATACTCTTTTTGACGATCGGTCCACTTTTGTACGAGAACAACATGTAACAGATACTAAAGAAAAACTTACTTTCAGGTACTACGTTAATTCTTAGATCAGAATGTAGAATACAAGACAATAACTGTATCGATTTCAATTGTTCCTTTTTTGCATTTTATTTTACTCGAATATATTATTTACATAATATATTATTTACATAAAAAGATTACATTAGTTTAGGGTTTTCCACTGCATTTAAGTAAATCTGAATATTATTATTCCGCGTGAGCTAGTCTCACTTAAATAAAATGCTTGAAGATTTGAGATTATTTGACAGAAGACTACACTTTTTAATAATACTGAAATCTATTACAACCGATTATTTTGAGCATAGATTATTTTGTCTTGGTTGTTTAGCGTTTCCGAAACACCCTTGTAATTCAATATTGATTTATTAACTCAATTAGAATTTTCTTTCAGTCGAGTTTTTTAATTCCGGCATCTCGCAACACTGTCCGTCAGCTACATGGCTACCAACTGTCAACAGTGACAAATTCTTGGACAAGTGAAAAGTATTTATCAAATAGTATTTAGTGTATTGTCTATGCTCTCGGATGCTTCATGGCGGAGGTCGTTGTTGTTATAATACTCAGATACAATATTTTGAAAATAAATATTAATTTTTCTCCACTTTTTTGTAAGAAAAATCTTTTAGCATTGAGTTCAGGCTTGCAGGCCCAATCAAAAAAATATTTTTTCATTTATAGTTGCAATAGTGTAACGTGAGCGAAAGCGATGTATGGGCCCACACCATTGTTCTTTATGACATTTTTAATGGTTTCTGTTATTGCTGTTATGTAATGAAGTTTATGCGTGATAATTGTGTTAGGAATTTCTAACTACATATTTTAGCAAGAGTACCTAAGTTTTGCATTGAAGAACCGCAATGCAGCGACAGTTTGTAGATATTTTGAAACAGTCTACCTATTCCATAAGTATTTTGTCTCGATACGTAGCGATGCCAATTGCAATTAATTAATTTTGCAGAAATAATCACTAAAATTCTATTCTTATTTTGAAGCTTCATTTAGGAGATACGAACAGTGAGACATTCAAATACACAAAACATGACAACAGCGGCGATTGCTCTTCATTTGTCAGTCAGATTTGAGAGGGAGGTTTCGGTTTCGTACTGTTTAAAAAAAAACAACTGATCTGGTGGTACACTGTGACCCTACCAGCAAAAGACGCATGGCCAAGCGATTTAGCGTTCTGGTGCGATGCTGTGTAACTACCATTCGGGATTAGTTACCTACCCCTTTTTGCCTTTCAAGTTAGTAGGTACGATAACATATTCCATTGTATCATCCCTTAACATCTCATGATATTGCAGTCACGTACAAACTTGGTGAATGTATAAAAACTAGATGGGATATAGAGAAGGACTAAATGTAATTCAAGACTTATATATATAGGTGATTCGAAAAAAGTACCTACCTCTCTGTCATGTATTAAATTAAGAGTTGACTCCATGACTTAGGAGTTACCAGTATTTATGTTTTCATAAAAAAAACTCAGCCCATACCATTCACCTGTCAATCATTACAATGATTTAAGTTAGGTATGAGTTATGACTATGCAATAACTGTACAAAGACGAAGATTTCACCTGTGTGCCGTGGTAATAATATCATTGGCCGTAGCTTAATGTTTGATATTTGTCTAAGTATAGTGGCCTATAATATTATTATTGGTCATTAATTTTTAATAGCCTGCCTAGAAAAGTAGACATCCGTTTTTATGCTTTTATTATCACATCGTTCGTTCGTTCGCTTCAGCCGACGGACGTCCACAGCTGGACAAAAGCCTCCTGCAATGATTTCCAGCCCACACGGTCCTGCGCTACCTGTTTCCAGCGCCTTCCCGCGACTCTTTTAATCTGCGCTTTCCCGTGCGGAGTCGCCATTCCTGCACATTGGGTCCCCAACGTCCATCGGTTCTACGAGCTTTGCGCCCCCGCCCATTGCCACTTCAGCTTCGCGATATGTTGAGCTATATCGGTGACTCTTCTTCGTCTACGGATCTCCTCATTTCTGATTTGATCCCGCAGAGAAACTCTGAGCATAGCTCTCTCCATCGCCTGCTGAGTGACTCTGAGCCACCTTATGAGGCGCATAGTAAACGACCATGTCTCGGATCCGTATGTCATCACTGGTAACACGCGCTGTTTGAGAACCTTAGTCTTCAGGCACTGAGGAATGTTGGACGAGAAGACATCACGAAGCTTCCCGAACGCTGCCCAAGCGAGCTGAATTCGGCGGTTCACCTCTTTCTCGAAGCTGGACCATATGTCCCAGGTAAAATCTGTGGTCCCAGGTATATGTACTCGTCTACCATTTCGAGTGCAGAGTTCTCAACCACTACTGGAAATAAAAGTTGTTAGTTTTAATGTAAACAACTACTAGCCGGGATCGATTTGGTATTTCTTAATATCAACGCAAGTTAAATGAAAGCCTGTAAAAAGCTAAATCGTACAAAGCTTATCGATAACGATCGAATAATAAGAATAATCATCACCAGTCGATGCTCATATTTACTATTCGCACCATTTGAGACACCATTAATCTGCAAACTGTTTACTCAGAAAGCTTCGTGTCCGATAGTAGTTCACCTACTGACTGTGTTTCTGCTCCGAAAATAAGGTTTTACCGGCAGCCGGTTCTTTTCCGTGTATTTCTCACGCGAATCTTAGTATCTTGCATTTTTATCTCCTTGTTTTGTTCAAATTGTAATGTCGTTATGAATATTTTTTGATAGTTTTACTATCCGGGTCAACAAATTTGAAATTGGATATTGGCAAATTGAATATACAGCATGTAACAAATGAATGACTTGTTTTGACTTAAAAATCGTTTCATTTGGTGGTATTTTTCTCGTAGGTCGGTAGGTCTTGACAGATTTTTATGATATATTGTTTTTAAACATGGAATTACCTGGATGGTTGTGATTTTATGGGAATAGCTAGGACAATGTAATATGTCGTATCAAGTCGAAGAAGTTTGAAGAACCGAAGGTTTACTTGAAGATTTTTTTTTCAAAAAGGCACAAAATAATTACAAGTTTTAAAGTAGACATACATATTTTGTTGATTCCACGTTTTGGGGTAAAATAAATTGATTAAAATATTTACGTACGTAAAAGTATTCCAATTTTTTCAACAGAGTCCCACCTAATTGAACCGTTTTTGTAATTTTCGATTGCATTTCTTTTAAAGTTCGATGCTCCACAAATTCGTTCCCACGTTAATTGATCGCCATACCTGTCACAATAACTCATAATACATAACTATTACTTTCGTTACAGCAAAAAGCATTCCAGTAGGCATGCTGTGAGAATTATCGACTAAACATGGGTTTTGTTTTTGTGCTTCTGTACATATTTGTTAGGCAATTTGTTTTAAGTACCAATAGCGAACTTAGCACTTACCGGTCTTCAGTTATTTTTTGAAATACTGGTTTTCAGTTATTTTAGTTATTTTTTATGGAGAAATCACTGCATTGTACAGGTTAAAAATTGCAATATATAGGTATGTTTCCTTTAATAAAATGTTTCCATATTTATATTTTTTTTTATATTTGGCACTGTGGGCAATTTGATATCAAAATTATTTTCATCATCCTACCGGTTCGAGGCATGAGGGTGAAATACTACCAATTTTCAAAAAGTCAAATATTATCTTAATAAATATAAATCTCGTGTCACAATGTTTGTCCTCAATGGACTCCTAAACTACTGAACCGATTTAGTTCAAACTTCGTGAATATCTGTCATTTGGTCCAACTTAAGAGATAGAATAGTTTTTATCCTATAAGGCCTAACCCACAGGCTCTTAGACGAGTAATTTAATTTCAAATTAATTTTTTCGATATTTTCATTACAATGATGGTTACTATTTCACGATTTAAAACAAAGTTTACGAGGGTTAAAAGAAACCCACAACAAACTCAGCCGGGTATTCCTTTATGCTACCACCAGTTAACAACGTTTTTAAAGGCTATAATTAACAGGCTTGTAAAAATCAGAGCAATTCACTATCCCTCCCAAGGGCTTGTGTGCTTACTCCGGCTGATACTAAGGATTTACTATTTACACCTTATAATATTTATTGATCGAATTCCAGGGCCCTGTGATCCGCCATCGAACATCTTGTCCACTGGTCAAACAAGGCATTTTAAAGGTTTATTACGATGTGTAACAGCATGGACACTTTAAGGTTCCTCCTGAAAACCAGCGCTGCAGCTTGCTGTGGCTTTGTGCTGAGTGAGGAGCCTTATTTGTTCACGTATAGCTGAATTAGTAATAGAATCATTTACTTTTGTAAGCATGCAATATTGTAATGTTTCGTGAACAAATAAAATTTCTATCTATCTATCTATCTATCTATGTTACACATCGTAATTCCAGCAGGCGGCGGGTCGTTCATTACGATTCAGCGCCCGTGACCTTCGCGCGCGGGCGCAGGTCCGCCGCCGACCACTTTCCATGCCGACGTGCCGCGGCTGCGATGCGTACGGATTAGCACTTTCTTCCTTACTTGAGGTTGAGGTCAATTTCCTTATGTTCAATTAGGGTATAATTGAGCTGCAGCTCATTATGTCCCATCCATGCGTTTTTAGGGTTCCGTAGCCAGTGGGTAAAAACGGGACCCTATTAATAAGACTTCACTGTTTTTCCGTCCGTCGGTCTATCAACAGGCTGTATTTCTTCATCGGTGATAGCTACGGACTTGATATTTTCACAGATGATGTATTTCTGTTGCTGCTATAACAACAAGTACTAAAAACTAGAATAAAACAAATATGTAAGGGGGCTCCCACGAAACGAGCGTGACTTTCAAGAATAAACATTTTGATTTTATATTTTTCTGTGGAGTGAGACAACGTAGGTATAACTATTTCAAATTCTTAGCATTCTTAACATCTTGACCCAGTTCTGTTTTCCAGCATTTCTTATTTATCGGAAATTATTATTTAATTAATGTGACGTCAATACGCTAGTGCTTAGAACGCGTTGATTATTTAATGACGTCAATACGCTAGTGCTTAGAACGCGTTGATTATTTAATGACGTCAATACGCTAGTGCTTAGAACGCGTTGATTATTTAATGACGTCAATACGCTAGTGCTTAGAACGCGTTGATTATTTAATGACGTCAATACGCTAGTGCTTAGAACGCGTTGATTATTTAATGACGTCAATACGCTAGTGCTTAGAACGCGTTGATTATTTAATGACGTCAATACGCTAGTGCTTAGAACGCGTTGATTATTTAATGACGTCAATACGCTAGTGCTTAGAACGCGTTGATTATTTAATGACGTCAATACGCTAGTGCTTAGAACGCGTTGATTATTTAATGACGTCAATACGCTAGTGCTTAGAACGCGTTGATTATTTAATGACGTCAATACGCTTAGAACGCGTTGATGTCTAATATACGGACACTTTAATCCATATATTAGACATCAACGCGTCGCCGCCGCCGTCGGTTCAATACATTGATGAATATGGGTATCATCCGGGCGCGAAAATTTAAATTTGAGTTTTCGCAAATAGTGGAATCTGCAGTTTCTCAGATTTTGAGCTATCGGGAATATGAGGTGAATGGGAATTTACATGCGACGTTATGCTCGCAAAACTCATTGTGTACGATTAAATAATTAAGGCCTATATCATAAGTAAAAAACTAATTTCACCGGGCAACTTGGGCCAAAACCCCTTAAAATTACCCTATGTAACTATATTTATCATCAAAGAAACAACTTCAAGTTAATTGTATTTTTTTTTTAATTTCGGCTATCACATTCAAAATAATCATTTTAATGAGCGTCATTTTCTCCACTGTAATTTTAATTTTGCATATCGTTTTAATGCTTCTGATTTTATTACTGCTTTCATGTTACTATACTGTCTTAAATATGAAAACATACAATCAAATTCTTCGTTATTCATTATGTAGTCAAATCTCAGTTGCAATAATGGGTAGCTGTCAACAACTACTACTTTAAAAATATGTTTAACTATAAAACAATAGGAAGTATGACAATTTATAGTAAAGTAAGTATCTACTCTACACATAACCCAGAAATGTGCATAAAATACGGAATAGTCACGCGAAAATATAGAAAATAGGTAGGCGTAATTCATAAAAAAAAATTGATTTGCTTTGTATGTTATATACATTAAGTTACTGGATTATTGGATACAATAAATTAAGCTACACTGCTTGTTTTTCATGTACCTATATCAATTATTTATCCCTCTATATAATTTAGATAACTCAATTCAATTCAAAAATCAATAATTCTCTCAGTAAACATCAAATCGCCGGCTAATAACAGTATAGGTACTATGTCGTGTCGTGTCTGTCGGTGCATCAACCCAGTGTGAAACCAATCGAATAACACTTTTATTTTCACAACAGTATGGTACACTTTTGATCACTCTCCCGTATTCCGCGAGACGGTAAAAATGTAGCGAAGTTTTCTCGAATAGCTAGAGTGAAACGTGCCACGGTGGGTGAGCAGCACAGCACTGTACCAGATCACGGCACGAGCAATTTAGCTAAATCTGATATGAATTAGGACTATTCATAACTGTCATCATCATTATCCTATGCCATCGTCGAATCGAAGTTTGGCGGTCAACTTTGGGATAGTCACTCTATCTTATACCGCTTCTTTTAAGCGTGGGGAAAGATCTATGTCATCCAACGACCCAGAGATCTTTTTTTTATAAATAGAGGACAACACCACATACATTGCTCCGATCTCATATCAAAGAATATATAATATTACTACCCATAGTAAGTAGCTTATGCACAAGTGTGTTATGGAAAGGAAATCAGAAACAACGAAGGTACCACAACACCCAGACTCGAGACAATGTAGAAAAGTTATTTTTTTACATTGCCCCGACCGGAGATCGAACCCGGAACCTCATATCTTCTTAATATATTTATCGTCGTCGTCGTTGATGAACGTCCACCGCCGTGCCGTGGGGGTAAGGGGTCCACAGCCGTAGGGGTTAGGGGTGCACTTCCATCTCAGCACCGCAGGTACAAGCTGCCAGTCTCGCCTGCTTATGGTGCTATGATGGACAAACGACGGGATAACTGTTTTCAACTGGCTAGACTGGTAAAATAGAGTAGGTCGGTGTCGGGCAGCAGCGACACCGACGCGGTCAGTCTGGTCCTGCAGACGAAAAACCCGTCTGTCTGCCCGGCGTGGTCGTCTATTGGGCATAAACCCTAAATGAATAGCCGAATTAATATACTTGTATATGTCGCGAAATCGGTAAAGCGGCCCTAAAAATATAAGCAGAACCGCTGGTCTGACTCAGGCCAGTGGTTCTGCTATCCATATTAAAATTAGGTTTAATCGTTAAAGGTAATACGGTTTGCCCCGACACATATAAAATTCTCGTATCACGGTATTTGTATATCCAAACTCCTCCGAAACGGCTTGACCGATTTTTATGAACTTTTTTGTCCACATTCGACAGGTCCGAGAATAGGTCTTAAGTTATTTTTCTCTCACCCCTAAAGGGCAAAACAACGTTTGCCCGGTCAGCGAGTAATTTTATAACTGTAACAATGAGACAGCTTCTTGTACACCGCGGGACCTTCCTATCAAGACAGACTGTTTACTGTAGTTACTTTCCTATTTCTCTAAAGACTTTTAAACTCAAAGAGACCGTGTAAAATGAAACGACTTGTCATAAGAGCCTCTGTATGCTAGGCCTATATGAAATAAAGAATTTTCTATTCTATTCTATTCGAACTAGAGACCTCCTCCTATGATATCAACAAGAGGGTGATGAAAGCAGTCCGATGTTTTATGAAACTTTAGACATGTGCAAATCGATTTGTTGCAGTTACGTGTACGTACGAGTATGTAACGATACCTAGTTTGGTTGACGTCTAGATATAGATAACATGGGGCAAGTGTTGGGCAAAGCGAACCCCATAACAATTACGAATTGTTATAGCTCTGCGTGCTCCCATACAAAATCATTTGTATTAAACGCACGTTCCATACACGCAATCGCTAGAAAGTGACGCCTCCATAATTTTATTATTTGTATAACTTTTCTTCGACACTAGTTGCCATTTGAATATTTATATGACTCAAAAATGTAAGTGCGAACAGAAATTATTATTTTTTGACGTACAAAATGCATTACTAGAAAGAGCAACCAGCTCTGTTGTTTGTATTAAACCGAGATTAAACCCTTCTAGAAAAAAAAACTGCGGAAAAAAACGGAAAAGCAAAAAATAATAAACATTTTTTTATTGAACCTTAATAACTAAGTTCTTAAACGTATATTAGTGATATAGTTAGTTAGTATTGTGAGGTAGTTCAGTGATTCATTGACGACTCAAAATATTACATAGATAAGTTTAACAACTTATTTCTTAAGGTTACGTTTATATATTGATTTTAGTTATTTTTGCTGGTTTTATTTTTTTGTTGGAAAGTTTTTTCAATGTTTTTTTTTTCATTTATCCCATCGTACCTATAGGACAAATCAATTGTTTACGTGGATCAGTAACAGCACAATCGGATTCAATGGTGATCTGTAAACTGAAATCTAGAGCGGAACCGATCGTGGTCGAATCCGTCGTTCCCACGACTCTTGAAACGCTTTTTATTTATTGTAGAACTAAATAATAAACTATTATCAATAACCACAGTTCATTTCCTCGGTGAAAAGTAGAAATTTTGTAGTATCCGTGAGTATCCGTGTCGCATAGACTAGACGTGAAAATTTCTAGTTCAGTGAACCTAAACAATTGATATGCTTACCAAGCGATTTCCAAAAAAATATACGTCTTACCTACACCAAATTTTTCTAGATAGATAATATAATATATTCGCTAAAATTGCTACGGCAGTCATATTGATTATAGGCATATTATGTAAAGAAATAATATCAAGCATTTATTTCATATAGAAAAAAATGGAACAAACCGTTGTAAGACACTGTATGCTGCAGAATCCTCTGAACCGAATTTGTAGTGGGTTCTTCTCAGAATAGAACGCGTTGGGAACCTCATGCCATTAAATATATATTCACGTACTTACGTTGTCGTCAAATACATATTTATTCCCATCCCTATAATATCTTTCTTGAATTTAAGATGTTAACTTAACTTGAACACTATTGAAATTAGTTGATATTACGGAACCCTCCGTATACGAGCCCGACTCGAACTTGACTGATTTTAATACGACAAACTCGTGAAGTTAAAATGTCAAATGTGTAGGTAACTATCACGGTTCATGAGATGGGTACAACCTAACGTCAGTCAGCGGAGTCCTAGTAATAGGATCCCGTTTTTACCCTTTGGGTACGGAACCCTAAAAAAATATTTATTCGAATATAGGAAATTTGTACAACACGTCCTAACTCTCTATGTCTATTTATGCTGAGTAGTTTGAACTTTTGGTTACCTAGGGTCATACTTTCATTCGATTTGCTTTGTCATGTCGTTTCAATTCGAAAAGTAAAATTACATTGTGGGAGACGAGTTGTACTCGTATAGTTTATCTACGAATGTATTGGTCATTATTTTTGGATTATCGCTAAGTGGGTACCAGTTAGGTATTATTAAGTATAAGTATCCATTTTTTATCCGTGTTAAAACACTGTAACGGTAAACTTGAGCGATAAGTATTTTGTAATAGGTACAGAACCCTTTTTGCGCCATTAGCACTTGATCGTTTTTGGGTTCTGTAATCCGTATAATCCGTACCCAAAGGGTTATAACGGGGACCCTATTACTAAGACTACGCTGTCCATCCGTCCGTCTGTCACCAGACTGAATCTCTTGAACCGTGATGGCTAGACACTTGAAATTTTCACAGATGATGTATTTTGTTGCCGCTAACAACAAATATTAAGAAATAGAATAAAATAAATATTTAAGAGGACTCCCATACAACAAACGCGATTTTTAGCTCGTTTTGAATTTGGTGGGGGAGGTGTTTTGATTAGAATTGGTCTTGATAGTACGGAACCCTCAGTGCTCGAACCCGACTCGCACTTAACCAATTATTTGTGGCTAATTTTGTGTTACTCAATATTCCCTCATTGTAATTCCAGCGGAGCGGCTAAGCCTGGTCGCGCTGGCGGCTCTATCGCTGCTGCTGAGCGCCGCGAGTCACAAGCCCCACCGACGACGCTCTCTGGTGGGCCAGGCTCAAGTGAGTAGATACCTACATTACCTACATTCTGGTGCTAATTCTGTTGTACAAATCTCCAACAAAACTAATTTAACACGTCAAAAAATAGCCATAGCGAACATTTTGAAAATAATTGCGTTATTTTTAGCTCCTGAGCGAAGTGACAAATTCACTTTACAGTGCGACAAGGCTATCTTGGCGCGTGGCCAAAATCGGTACATCTATGTTGTGATACTGTTTGATAGTCCGCTCTGTCAGTATATCGCTATTGTATGTTGTGTTGTTTTTGTTTACTATCAACTATTTTAAACTAAAATTTAAGTAAAATTTACTAAGTTACTAATTTAACTAAAATTACTAATTTAACTAAAATTTATTTTTAATTTACTAATAATTATATAAGTAATTAAACCATTGATCATAGATGCGAACTATCGCTATTTTGACACGAACGTCAAATCGTATACATTTTTTTGAATTTTGTTCCATTTCCATACGCCGCGAGGTAACCTTAGCCCCTTCGCACACGGCTCGTAAGCGTTAACCTAGCGTAATCCTCGCGTAGGACCAGGGCAGTACATGAATTACGAATACGAAGCGGTGTTGCAGCGAATCGTAGAAGGCGGGAGGGAGGATTAATTGTCATAAATCATAATGTTATGCGTAACGTCATAACGATACGTTTACACTTATAAAACTTATTTGTCACTTGGTTTAGGCAGCAGAAATCATAAGAGACATGTCAAAAAACGCAAAAATCTTTTCCAATACATTTTGTATAATACACGTCGACTACAACAAACAAATATATCTACTAAATTTTTTTTAAATCGTTTTTCTTCATCGCTAACGAAGCGATGTTTAGTTGCCATAAAGGAGCTCTACTTTTACCTAAATTCTTACGCATATTTAATTCCCTTTTCAGAATTTGCCAGTCTCCAAAGGCGGCTGGCGACCCGTAGTCGGATCAGGAGGATTTCTATACGGATCCCTAAACACTGCGCCCCTGCACTCATCCTACATGTACCATTCCTCGGCGAGACCCTTAG
The DNA here is from genome assembly GCA_963855885.1 of Coenonympha glycerion. Classification (NCBI taxonomy): domain Eukaryota; kingdom Metazoa; phylum Arthropoda; class Insecta; order Lepidoptera; family Nymphalidae; genus Coenonympha; species Coenonympha glycerion. Next base: position 3,634,631 of record OY979646.1, read on the forward strand.
CGGCCAGGGACGTGAACAAACTCACCTCTATAGCGCAGTCGTACAGGCCAACGACGCTGCGAACCGTGCCAGTGACGCACACCTTACAACCCAACCAACCGATAAACTCATACCTCAACCCTTTCGCCCTGCCGAGTAATCTGAACCATTACAAGTTCCTCCAGAACTATGACAACATGTTCTACCGAGCACCCGTCCCCCACAACCCGTACTCCGCTCGCCCGGTCTTGAAAAACACGAAACAGAAGCAACAATACCACAACAACATACTGCAGCAATTGTCGAACATACAGCCGATACAATTCGGGCAGTATAGCGTACCCCCGCTGGACATATACGGGAAGATAGACTACTCAAGACCGGATGGTAAGCGGCCCCAGTCGTCGGACACCGAGATCTTCAAGCCCGAAGTGTACAAGTTGCCCGACACCGACGCAGCGTCCCAGTTCATCGCGCAGCCCGTGAAGACGGCTCAACAGCAGACGTTGAGCCACAAGTTACCGATCAACCAGTACGGACACCCGTTCCAAGACAACGTTTTTAACATGCACCAGCAGTTCCCTAACATTATAGGTACGTATTTTATATTTTAGCAAGCTGAAGTGGCAGTGGGCAGGTCATGCTTGTTGTAGGGGTGTTGGCCGGTGGAGCCGAAAAGTCCTGGAGTGGAGACCGCGTAGGTATAAGCAAGCGTAGCGTGGGGCGCTCTCCAACTTGCTGGACTGACGACATAAAGCGGGTGGCGGGCAGTGGCTGGATGAGGAAGGCTGAGGACAGGGTGTGCTGGCGTTCAATTGGAAAGGCCAATATCCAACAGTGGACGTGCGCAGGCAGATGTGATGATGATGATCATTTTTTATGACACAAAGCCGACCCGTCTTTGCATTCACTCGGGTGATTCAATAAAACTCTTCCTTGTCCCTTGTCTACATCATAAATCGAACTATCAGCTTTCTACACCCAATCCTGTGGATTAAGCTATGATGCCAATCAGTCAGGACGTAATTGAATAAATGAGTCGGGACTTTTTATTCATATAAAAAAATGTTGAGAATTAATATTCGTAGCTTGACAATTTTAAAAGACAATAAACTTACGATTAATATTAGAATACTTTTATTTAAATTTCAGGTACTTTCGGATCCTTTGGCCTACAATCCGTAAAAGGAAGGGATCATCTGAATCCAAGCACAAAAACGACGTATTTACCCCCGCAACCGACCAAGCAGACAATCTTCAACTCGTTCAACTATTCACCAAACTTCAAAACAACATCAGCTCTGTTTTCATCAACCACTCCCAAGCTTCAAACTACGCAAAATCATTTGATCTTCGGCTCGACGTTCAACGATCTTGGAAACGTGCCCACGCCACACGCAAAACTAGTTTCTCCATTGAAGATTGATCCCAATGCCGGAATTAAGCACTACTTTAAGCCTAGTCCCCAAGATCCCTTCACGAAGAACTTCCATAATTTTGACTTCAACAAGATCACTACGTATAATCCTTCCATCGTACAGACGACAACACAAAGCGCTCAGTACAACGACTATGGCTATCAATCGCAAAATTCCCAAAACTATGATGACCCAGAGACTGTGAACATCAACTATGATAAAAATAAACATAAGGTTTCTGATAATGTGGGTCTAACGCAACAAGTTTCCCACCAGTACACCAACGCTCCCGGGATGTTTGATCTACAGAGTTCGTTGAACGCTCTATCCCATCGTCCCACGTATGCGGTAGAGGAAAATGTATCAGAAGACAACACACATACACCACCAGCTTGGACCGTAACACCGCAATCTTACAGTCAGCCTTCTGAAGAATCTGTTACTAAACCCGAAAATACCAATAACATTTTCGAGAGACCAACAACCGTCAATCCTGAAGCAGCAGATGAGTACGCTTTTGTCACAGAAGCTGAAAAGGGTTATGAAGGTGACTTTAATTATGAAAGCCACATAGACACACAGAGTAGACGGCCGCTAGGTGATGATTTCGAACCGATCGGAAAGACCAAATTAAAAGAATACTATTACAAAGTGTCCACTCCCTCATATAACGATCACAAACCCTACAGACGGACCAAGAAGCCGAATAGTACACCCAATCCAGAAACTACAACGCAACACGCAAATAAAAATACTAATGATGTAACGATTGAAACATTACCTACGCTTCCTCCAAGTCTACACTTCAAACGTCCAAGCACTTCTGAGCCTTTAGTGGATAATAAAGTCCGAAAGAGGAATAAAATCAGGAGACGTCGTCCTATAAACCGTAACAAGGAAGAAACAACAACACGTAAAGAAGTTTCAACAGATGCCTCTACCACTACATCAGATGAAATTCCCACGATCCGCCCAAGGGTAAGACCTATCAAGACTAGAACAGAATCTAGTGTGACAACTCTAACTGTTACAACAGATCTCACAACAAGCGCGTTGCCAACTACTTCTGCAACAAAACCTACAATAGTCAAGAAAAAACTTCTCGGTCATCGACGTCCGCTAACAACTCCTTCTGATAAAATCGACACAACAACGCAAGCGATAAAAGAACAAAAAGAAAAAGATCACAGTAAAGAATCACCAATAATGAAAATATCTTCTCGGCCACATTCATCAAAAGTAACATCCAATACAAAACAAACAAGCGAAAACTATAAAACTAGCGAAATTCCAGATTACAGTCACAAGCAAGATGAAAAGGATACACCAACAAGTGATATCTCCGTAAGCCTAACCAACCCAAAAGATTATTCTTTCCACAGGGACGCTAGACCCGTGGGAATAAAAGAAACTACCACAGAATCCGTCAAAGAAACCGAACCAACAACTATTGCTCCGCGCACAGAATCTGATACTCGCACGACGACAAAAATACAAAGGCCAAGGCTAAAAAGCAAATTGGATCGACCCAAATTCAGCGTCAAAGATTATAGAAGTCGGTTGAATTCAACCACAAGCACAACAGAAAAGGTAATAGAGAACACGCCAAAAGTAAGATTTCCACAAAGGAAGAATCCGTACGAGATTATCTTTAGCGACGTCGAAACAACGACCGAGAGAAAGAAGTTTACGCCTAAAGAGCCCAGACACAAGTTAAACAAGACGGAAAACAACGAACAAGAGATTCATTCAAGGCATAATCGTCCCAAACAAACAGACACTGAAGTTACTACGCAGAAGATATCATCCAGGGTACGCAACGGTCAGAGAAGACCAAAACCAACTGAAGATTCTACTGAAACAACCAGTCAAGTAACCGTTCATAACAAAAGACCTTTAAGAAAGAAGATTCCAGACTCAGAAAATGCTCAATCCGTACAAGATATAACAGTCGCTGAAACCACAGCGAGCAGTGAGGTCAAGAATGATGCCACCTCAGAAAGAACAAGGTCCGAGAGCGCTATAATGAAAATAGCAGATAAGAAGCATCAGGACCACATAGAACGACTGTTTGAGCATTCAAAACGAGTCTCAGATCTGACGCTAGCGGCTAGCAAAGACTACAATACTCCGGGGCTGTTTAAAACTGTATCTTCAAATAGTAGACGAATACCAAGTTATTTCACGATAGCAACAGACGATCCGATTCTACCAATAGAAGCTTTCTTCCCTCAGCTTAACCAAAAGAAAGAATCGTAATTCCAAATTCCTATAATCGTATCTCACTACTATAAATGCGAAAATGTATTGTTGTTGATTTTCAACGGATTTTCGCGGACAACCAAATCTCTTCGAACTGCCAAAGCGTCAGAATAATTCTAGGTATCTAGTGTAACGCAATATTAGTTCTAGCATTTACAAAACGTGGTTTTATAACCCACCTGCATTTCATTTACTATTGACTGTATAACTTTAATTTTAACGAATGTTCTTTATATTTTATTGGTGCTCATTTTAGTTTTAAGTTCAAACGTATCTTGATTCATGAGTGATATGTTCGTATAGTATTACAGTACATAAGTGTACGAATGCATGTATTTGTAAGTTTTTCAATGTGTGAGTTTGGGTTATGACTGTGTGCGAGTTTCTTAAATATTTATATTGAACTGTAGTTGATAGAATGTGTAAATAAAATAATTTCTTAAATTAACTAATGCTTTTATTTTAATTACTTTTTAATTTATAACACAGAGGAATCTTGGATTTAAAATAAAGGCAGACCGAATCTTGCTAAGATTGAACTTTGAAGTACAGCGGCACAAATATGTGTAGTGTAGGTGAACTGAGAAGGCATGTCATGTCAAATAAAAAAACAAAATGGCGACCGATTTTGCTGGGAATATTTGAGAGACGGTTCGTGCAAAAATTTAACCGATTTTGACCTGATCCGAACCACCAAGGTTTGGGGCGCTATCCCAGCCTTCATGTTTCCAGCCAAGTAGGTACAATCTGGGTGCCTTCAAGAAAAGAGAATGTTTGGGCGAAATAGTGGTAGAATAGTTATAATCTGTTTTGTCTTTATTTGTCAACAGTGATTTGACATTCGGAGGAAAGAGACGACAGCTATTCCACCGCTATTTCATGTTTATTTATAAGGAAGTTAATCTTTAGCAAGATCCAGACTACGTTTATGATAATAAGTGTAGTTTGATCCAATTTATCCGGCATTGGCTTCCTCGGCCTGCATTTTTGCCGTTTTCTGGATACACTTCACAGCCGCTTGGTGTATACTCTTGTCCAATGTATCTGTAATCAAAATAAAAACGTCGTAAATACAAATGACGATGAAATTATTTCTTTAATATAATAGAAACTTTCTATTAAAAACATGTAGCTGCATAAATATTATGCTCGCACAGACACATTGCTATAAACATACATTGTGTAGTTATTACTGGTAGGATAATTTACGAAAAACAAAATAAAATAAACATTTCGCGGACTAGTAGGGCCGAAACACCTTAACCCTCTATAAAACTCCGAAGAGTTAAAACTTACATATCTTATGTTGACCTTTGATAGGGAAGCGCAGTCTCAGGCTGATGGGGTTGGAAAAAATGAACACATACGGACTGTCGCTCTCATCTGTGTCCGCGTATCTGCAACAAATCATTATGTTCAGTAACCTGTCAACCTATTGCGGTCTGAAGACAAACATGCAATAGGGTATTTGACTCCAATTTTTTTATTACTTTATTATAAAGTAGAATTAAAATAATGACGTGCACTGAAAGAACTAATTAAATCGATCAAATAACAAAAAAGTTATAAGCATTTAAAGATTTGTGATTAGACAGAGATAGCAACATGACATTGTGACGTCACACCTTACCAATGCCATAGTAGCTTCGTGTGGCTTCATACAAATTTTCGTTTTGCGAGAAAGGGATAGAAGATCCCCCCACTCCAAAGTTTAAACGCCTGTAACTTTGTAAATCTTCGTTGGATTTTAATATTTCTTTCACTGCACGTTATTATTTTTATCCTAGTTTATAATAAAGTAATATTTTTTATCAAATTCAAAAGTAGTGTAAGACCCCATTGAGCAACAATCCAGGGGAAAATCACTCCAAAGCACTAATAAGACCTTTCACTAAGCACGTTGCCTCTGAGCCAGTAGCGCTGAGTAGAAAATACCTGGCTTACAATCCTGACCAGCAGGGTTAGACAAAGTAACAGTCGTTTAGCGTTGACGACAGTAGACAAAAATGTATGGACAAACCACGTGACTGTAGACAAACGTGACTGTTTTTGAATCGAGAATCGAATCGAGAATTTGAACAAAAATCGAGTACGACTATTTGAGCTCTCCCTGGCGTTCTCCAGACTTGTAAATAACTTTAGCGTACTGCGCGTGACAAGCGACAGCAGCAGCAGTGAACAGCGCTACGCATAGAGTACATTCTGCTTTCATATGTTTTGTACCGGTGGTCACGTGGTTTTTCTACAGTCGTCAACGCTTAACGCTTATGTTACATTGTCTCGCCCTGCAGGGCGAACAGGATTCTAAGCCTGGCCTTTACGGGGTATTGTGGCCTAAACAAACATAATAATATTATGTTTAACATACTCGGCATCGGAGGACGGCAAACATACAAAACCAATGTTTTTTTTCGCAAATGTATTAACTTCGTTCGATGCACGTGCGGAATTATTATTTCTACTCGTCCCTATAGTTGACCCGTGCCTTTGGCTTGGGCCAACAACCCGGGACTCGTAAATAAATGACATACACCCCGCACTTATATCGAAATGTACAATTACCCTTTGGTAAATGTATTATTGGGGAGAACGCTTCTATTATGTGATCTGGAAACTTACTTCTTGGCGTATTCCTCTTGCGACAAACAATCATCGACGTTGACGCACCCGAGCAGGCAGCCCGTCGGGTAGAACGACGGGAACTTGTGCTGCTCGTCTGATGACAATTGCAATTCAATCAAGAAGGGATTACACAAAGAGGTATATTATAGATCAATGGGATTACAGGCGTTTATAGATATTTCAATCCACAAAGACGCGCCCAAATCTGTCAAAATCGCTTACTTTGACTCCTATGGACTTTGACAGTGGGGCGCGTCATCGTGTATTGAAATATCTATAGTCCTAATTCAAAATTGTACTTGGATATTCCTTCACATAGACCGATGAGTAACTTACAAGCACAAAAATAATTGTTCCAACATCTCGATAGCTATAATACTAACTGAAAAATAATCGAGTGTGACTGACGGACGGACGGACGGAGAAAGTCTCACCATAAGGGTTCCATTTTTACCATTTTGGTATGGAACCCTAATGACGGACGGACAGACAAAAGCGCATCATAAGGATTCAATTTTTAACAGTTTATTATGGAACACTAAAAATAAGAACCAGGTGACCGCGACTATAGCTTCACCTTTCTACCACAGAACCGCAAGACGCCGAGAGAAGTGGCATCCTAATGTGGTTGATGTCCAGCGCACTCGAACTCAAGTTTTTTCTTCCACATTTCTGATACGTACCGCTAAGGTGTGGTACAGTCTTCAAGCTTCTGTGTTCCCAGCCAAATACAACATGGGTGCCTTCAAGAGAAGAGTGAATAGGCATTTTCTAGGCAAGCGCGCTCTATTCTAGACATCATTTCTGTCCATTAGACTGATTGAAGTTAAGCGCAAGCCTATTCAAAAAAAAAAGCGCGGTATTATTTTTTTTTAAGAAAAACCACTTAAATTTAAGTAAAAGTGTACCTGGCCGTAGCACTCTGTACTGGTTCTCGACCGCCTTGATGACGTCGTGGTCGGGCGGCTTGGCGGTGGACGCGATCCACAGCCGGCCGCGGTGGCTGGTGTACCACGTGCGACCCTCGTGACTACAGGAATATCATTGCAAAACACGATTAAACTAATTATTGCAATGATTAAAAAATAATCTAAATAAATAGAAAAAGGAATCAACTGGCAACGCGTAGCCCTAAGTAAGCAGTAGGCCTAGAAACTCCAAATTCGGCACAAAGATTTCTTATCAGAAAAAAAAATTAAAATACACCGTAGAGCGGGGTTTAGATTACCCATAAAACTTACAGAAGTTGACTTCTTAAAGCAATGTAAACAGTCACGCAAGCTACTAAGCAAAGGATAAATAGCTTGCAGTAGGCAACTTCTGCGAACTGCCTCGTAGAACTGGTGCATTGGACAACTTACCGTTTGATCCCCCCAACTAGCAGGGAGGCCCAGGGCTGGTGCATGGACAGGCACTTGCCGGTGTCGCTCATCTCCTGCAGCTCCAGGTCCTGGATGCGAGTGGGCTGGCCCCACGTGGACGTGACCGCTGATGAGTACTGCCGCTGACTGCCCCGACTCACTGCCTCGTCGAACTGGTGCGTTGGACAACTTACCGCTTGATCCCCTCAACGAGCAGGGAGGCCCAGGGCTGGTGCATGGACAGGCACTTGCCGGTGTCGCTCATCTCCTGCAGCTCCAGGTCCTGGATGCGAGTGGGCTGGCCCCACGTGGACGTGACCGCTGACGCGTACTGCCGCTGACTGCCCCGACTCACTGCTTCGTCGAACTGGTGCATTGGACAACTTACCGTTTGATCCCCTCGACGAGCAGGGAGGCCCAGGGCAGGTGCATGGACAGGCACTTGCCGGTGTCGCTCATCTCCTGCAGCTCCAGGTCCTGGATGCGAGTGGGCTGGCCCCACGTGGACGTGACCGCTGACGCGTACTGCCGCTGACTGCCCCGACTCACTGCTTCGTCGAACTGGTGCATTGGACAACTTACCGTTTGATCCCTTCGACGAGCAGGGAGGCCCAGGGCTGGTGCATGGACAGGCACTTGCCGGTGTCGCTCATCTCCTGCAGCTCCAGGTCCTGGATGCGAGTGGGCTGGCCCCACGTGGACGTGACCGCTGACGCGTACTGCCGCTGACTGCCCCGACTCACTGCCTCGTCGAACTGGTGCATTGGACAACTTACCGTTTGATCCCCTCGACGAGCAGGGAGGCCCAGGGCTGGTGCATGGACAGGCACTTGCCGGTGTCGCTCATCTCCTGCAGCTCCAGGTCCTGGATGCGAGTGGGCTGGCCCCACGTGGACGTGACCGCTGACGCGTACTGCCGCTGACTGCCCCGACTCACTGCTTCGTCGAACTGGTGCATTGGACAACTTACCGTTTGATCCCCTCGACGAGCAGGGAGGCCCAGGGCTGGTGCATGGACAGGCACTTGCCGGTGTCGCTCATCTCCTGCAGCTCCAGGTCCTGGATGCGAGTGGGCTGGCCCCACGTGGACGTGACCGCTGATGAGTACTGCCGCTGACTGCCCCGACTCACTGCCTCGTCGAACTGGTGCGTTGGACAACTTACCGCTTGATCCCCTCAACGAGCAGGGAGGCCCAGGGCTGGTGCATGGACAGGCACTTGCCGGTGTCGCTCATCTCCTGCAGCTCCAGGTCCTGGATGCGAGTGGGCTGGCCCCACGTGGACGTGACCGCTGACGCGTACTGCCGCTGACTGCCCCGACTCACTGCTTCGTCGAACTGGTGCATTGGACAACTTACCGTTTGATCCCCTCGACGAGCAGGGAGGCCCAGGGCTGGTGCATGGACAGGCACTTGCCGGTGTCGCTCATCTCCTGCAGCTCCAGGTCCTGGATGCGAGTGGGCTGGCCCCACGTGGACGTGACCGCTGATGAGTACTGCCGCTGACTGCCCCGACTCACTGCCTCGTCGAACTGGTGCGTTGGACAACTTACCGCTTGATCCCCTCAACGAGCAGGGAGGCCCAGGGCTGGTGCATGGACAGGCACTTGCCGGTGTCGCTCATCTCCTGCAGCTCCAGGTCCTGGATGCGAGTGGGCTGGCCCCACGTGGACGTGACCGCTGACGCGTACTGCCGCTGACTGCCCCGACTCACTGCTTCGTCGAACTGGTGCATTGGACAACTTACCGTTTGATCCCCTCGACGAGCAGGGAGGCCCAGGGCTGGTGCATGGACAGGCACTTGCCGGTGTCGCTCATCTCCTGCAGCTCCAGGTCCTGGATGCGAGTGGGCTGGCCCCACGTGGACGTGACCGCTGACGCGTACTGCCGCTGACTGCCCCGACTCACTGCTTCGTCGAACTGGTGCATTGGAAAACTTACCGTTTGATCCCCTCGACGAGCAGGGAGGCCCAGGGCTGGTGCATGGACAGGCACTTGCCGGTGTCGCTCATCTCCTGCAGCTCCAGGTCCTGGATGCGAGTGGGCTGGCCCCACGTGGACGTGACCGCTGACGCGTACTGCCGCTGACTGCCCCGACTCACTGCCTCGTCGAACTGTTGGGTCGATTAATATTAAAAGATTAAATAAGATTAATATTAAATATCTGTTAGGGGGTCTTCCGATATTGCGCTTCCCGGTGCGTGGACGCCATTCCAGCACCTCGGGTCCCTTAGGGACCCGAGGTGCTGGAATGGCGTCCACCGATCCTACGAGCTATCTGCCCCGCGCATTGCCACCTTAGTTTTGCGACAGGTTATTAGTTATAAATGAAAAGTGTATCAAAATTAACGCTGCCAACGGGATTCGAACCCGTGACCACCACATGTCGCGATCTTGAAGACACCTGTAAGAGAGGCGCGTTCACTCCCGGAGCGACGTCCCGGTCGGTGGAGGAGTCTGTCAGCAGGTCTGGTCGCAGCATCTGACTGCTGCCGGAGTGGCCGCCGCCGGCCGTGATCTGCCGGATTCGGTCTTCGTCCACTTCGTGCTCTATTGAATTGTCTTCTATTATTTGACGACCTGTAATAAAGTTAAGAATGACGAGATGAGCAAGACCTTCTTTTTGTACACACATCAAGATAAGTATACTTGACTGAGATCTTACATACTGGTAAGTGCTACTAACTTCCAACTAACTTGCTACTACCTTTTACTACTAACTTGGAAGGGGTAAGAAATCCATAAAGTGTTCTGCACAGCGTCGCACCACAGGGGTTAGCACAGGTTTTTGTACGAATTTCGAGTCTACTCGCATTGCACAAACGAATCAAATTCCTCCAATGACGAAATACGCTACGCTAAGAGGACGGGAAAGATGTGTTTGTGATTGAAGCCAAACATTTCTCAAATATGGCGTCGCGCGTCGTACATTTTGGTAGCGCTGACAGCACTGCATACATTAGCGCTATTTTACAGTTTTGACAAATTAAAAATCCGGCTTCAGGGCCTAAAATTGTATGCGTGACGTCCTTTAAGTTTAAACAATGAATTCCTCCATACATTTACAGCCAGCGCCATCTATGAGCAGTGGAAGAAATGATGATGGTTCGTTTGTGCGATGCGAATCGACTCGAAATTCGTAAAAAACCTGTACTAACCCCTACGAACGCTAAATCGCTTGGCGATGCTTCTTTTCATGTAGCTTATACTGACCGGCGAAATCGAAGGTCATCTTCTTGTTGAGGCGGGAGGCGTGCTTCTTCTCGTGCAGCGACTGCTGGTACTTCTGCAGCTTGTCGCGCTCGGCCGCGCTCAGCCACACGCTGTTGGCGCTGAAGTAGTCGCTGTCGTCGTCCGTGACGCGCGTGCGCCGCTCGCTGCGGGAGATACGAGTGAATGAATGAGTAAAATGTATTTATGTACAGTTCGTACACACATGCAACGACTCTGCCCGCGAAATTCAAAATTTTCGTGGTTTTTTGCAATTTGTATTTGTAGGTTTATGGCAGTCAATTTGCGATAATGGCAGTATCATCTTTACTTGATTACTTATATCAAAATCTTTGCATAAAAATGTGTATCCTAGGAAATTAGTCCGAGTATCGAGTTTTATGTGAGTAATTCGCAAATCTCGGACTAACTCGATACTTACTACTACTATACTACTCGAATTTAACTCGATACTTTAAAGCAGAGATTTTTATATAAACACGTGAAGATGATATTAGGATTCCCGCAATTTGACCGCCATAAGCCTATTATGTCTTATTAGCTTAAAAATCGCGAAAAAACACAAAATAATTGTTTTTCGCGGGCACACCCGTGGTGTGCTCCTTAATTAAAGGGACAGCAAATGAACGTGTATTGTCATCGTCCGTGACTCGTGCGCGACGCTCGCTGTGGAGGAAGATACGAGTAAGTGAATGAATGAACGAATAAAATACACATACGGCGGTATTTATGAACTGTTTGCAAAGGAACTTAAAGGAAAAATAAAGAAATACCTCTTCCTTTCACATGGACCTTTGTTGAACTATCGGCCGAAAAAACAACAGCACCTCCAGCCAACTATTTTGTGATATGCTAAAAAGATATAAATGAAACGAAATTCAAAAATGTATGAAAATGATCGCTGAATTGGTCACGTGACCCCGCACACTCTTATATGTTTATGTTTTGAATTTCGTTCGAAGGCGATTCAATAGCAATAGTTAAAAACGCATAGGTAGATATTGCTAGAAATACTGAAGTACTACCATCCTGCCCATTACAAGGCAGTTAATAAGCTACAGGGGGCCTACCACCGTGACTTAAAGTAATATTATTGTAATATTGTTTTAAAATTTCCATACTGACATTGTATGAAAATGTCAAAACCATATTATAATAATATTACTTTAAGAGTCCACTAACCCACGATGTCTCCCATACAAACGTAATACCAAAATCATTTGTAATTCGTGTAAATTTCGACCATGTTGTGGTGTTATTCGGGTTAATATAGTAATAATCTATGCTACTGGCCATATCCGGTTCCGAAATACTTTTGTTAAACGAAATTGTAAACGAATTTAGTTTAGTTTATTTTTATGTCAAAGAGGACATGTTTTCGGCTTATTTGTTTTGTAATAAAAACAACACTAGTCGCATTAGTTCAGGAGCACAGTTTTTATTGTCCAGATAAAGAAAAACACCAGTTAATGAAGAAAGTTACAAGTTTTCATTCATAATTTTTGGTATTACGGAACTCGACAAAAGTTATAAATATTTTGATCAAAATTGATTATTATTTTGTTTTAAAGAAGTATTTCCAAACCAAATATGGCCAGGAGCATAGATTATTACTATATGAATCCGAATAACACCACAACATGATCCAAATATGCACTAATTACTAATGATTTAGTATTTTGAATGAATGGAGACGTTGTAGTTCACAGGCCTCTTAAGTCACGGTGATAGGCTCCCAGGTCATGCTATACACACCTTGTGCGGTCATACTCTAGGAGCCTGTTTCTATGCAACAGGGCGGCCTCCCAGCCTTTAGGCCGGTTCTTCTCCATCAGACTTTCCATGAGCTTTGCACTGGATTTAGTTTTCGCGTTGATTTCTCTCATTTCCTCTGGAGTACATACCTGTTCATAAGATTATATTTTTTAACCAACAAAAAAAACAAAAAATAAAAATATTTTAAACTATCAAAAAAAGCAAGAAAGATAGCACTTCAATATAAACCAAAATTTAAAAGGTTTCCAATGCACTTGTAGGGACACAGTGCAGAACAACTAAACGAATACGAAAATTTTTACGAGTATGCAATTATATTTTTTAACCAACAAAAAAACAAAAAATAAAAATATTTTAAAGTATCAAAAAAAGCAAGAAAGATAGCACTTCAATATAAACCAAAATTTAAAAGGTTTCCAATGCACTTGTAGGGACACAGTGCAGAACAACTAAACGAATACGAAAATTTTTACGAGTATGCAATTTTGTATGACGCGTCAGTTCCTTGACGACCGTATCCGTGTGTAGTCGTATATCTAGCCGTAGACTTGAACACGAATTGCTAAATTGTAATTTGAAATAAGTATTTGGGACATTAAATAATTGTGTTGTACTTGTACATCTTCATTTTATTCATCACACCCAAATCCCCTAAACATTCTACACATTAACCAAGGTAAACACATTTCAAGGTAGTAGACTCTAATAAAGATTCCGACAAATTGAGAACCTCCTCTTTTTTTGAAGTCAGTTAAATAAAATATTAAACTGCATCTTAGATATAAAAAAAAAAATTATAAATAAAAATTTAAGTGAAAGTTACAGTTAAATCATTGGTACTTTATAATAAGGAAAAACATAAATGGTTCTAAAAACTTACCAAATTACCACAAAACAAGCAGGGTCCAGAACCCTCTTGCTTGCAAACAACCCTGCCGCACTTCAGACAGTTGTTGATGAGCTCATGCTTTGATGCCTGACAGTCGCAGTGATGTCTACCTATTTAACATGAACACTTTATACACTCTACAAGTACTTACTGTTATCTCACCTAATGGCAAGTATGAAGAGGTTATTGTAAAAAAAAACAACTAACTTGGAAGGGGGACACTGAAAATGAAAATCAGCAAGATGGAAAGGGAAGTTAAGAAAAATAATATACTACTGCATGGACTAGAAGAAACCGAGAAAAATAACAATGAGCTTATGACTTTGGTTGTGGATTTCCTAAACAAAATAGTAACCGAGAGAGGAATACGAGAATTTGATATGTGGGAAATCAGTGAGGTACAGAGGTTGGGGAAGAAAGAAGACAATAAGAGGAGACCAATATTAGTAAAACTTACTCTGGCTTGGAGAAAACTTGAAATATTAAGAAATAATAAATATTTCCCAGCATCCACATATGCCACTGAAGATTTTCCTAAAGAGGTCTTGGAAATAAGGAAAGAGCTAAAACAGCAACAGCAACAAGAAAGGAAAAATGGAAACTTAGCAATTATTCGATATGATAAATTAATAATTAAAGGGAAAATAAACCAAGAAAAAGGGATTGAAAAAAGGAAACGAGCCCCGTCAAACTCACCACCTCAGACCAACAACGATGATAGCCCACAACCAAAGGCTCCAAATAAAATAAATAAAACAAATGCTTTCGAATATATGAACCGCTCCAGACAGAACCCACAAACCGGAAATAACAAGCAATAGCAATCAAGCAAAACCTACCCACAAAGGCCGAACAAAAGAAAAAACACAGAAACAAACAATAACAACAAATCACATTCCCCAAGCCGGCTGGTCCCCGTGGGGAATAATGACCACCACCCTCCATCTATTACAAGAAGGATAAAAAGTAAATCTTTACAAATATGCACATATAATGTGAGATCCCTCTATTCAATTGAAAGATATCTTGAACTTACATATGCTCTTGAAAATGTTAAATTCGACATTTTGGGTCTTTCCGAAGTTAGAAGAACAGGTTGCAATATAGAGGAATACAAAGACTACATTCTATGCTACATGGGAGAAACCAAGGGAAAACACTGGGTTGGCTTTTTACTGAAGAAAACATTTAAAAACAAAATAATTAAATTCACGGGACTGTCAGAAAGGGTTGCTCTGTTAAAATTGAAACTGGAAGACTTACACCTTTAACTAATACAAGTCTATGCACCTACAGAAAAAGCAAGTGAAGAAGAGATACATACATTCTACAACACCATCACAGAAGCACTTTCCAAAGCTGACGACAAAGTTATATTAATGGGCGACTTTAACGCTAAAATAGGACAGCCCAAGAAAGGCGAGAACTTAATAATGGGTCAGTACGGATATGGCGACCGAAATGACCGGGGCGAGCTACTGATAGACTTTGCTTTCGAACACAAGCTATCTATAATGAATACATATTTTAGAAAAAGAGAAAACAGGCGATGGACGTGGACTTCACCTGATCAAAAAACAACAAATGAAATAGATTTCATACTAACAAGCCACCCCCAACTCATCACAAATACAGAAGTGCTCAACAATATAAAATTTCCCTCCGATCACAGACTTTTAAGAGCCTCCCTCGATTTAAAACAACCAAGAAAAGATAGGAAAAACTACAAACCTTCAGTTTCAAGTCTAAAAACTGACAAGGAAATTAAAAGTTATACAAATAGCCTGCATTCATATCGAGAAACCAATTTTAAAGAGACTCTGAGCATCCAAAACTATTACAACACTTTAGAAGAATCCATAGCACACAGTTTAAGCACCAGTAACCAAGAGAGAAAACAACAAAAAATATTTAGTAAAGAAACTGAGGAACTAATAAAGAAACGCACTGAACTAATAAAAACAAAACCCAAAAATAATATTATAAGAAAAGAGCTAAGTGAAGTGTTCAAAATTACCGACAAATCTATTAATCAAGACTACAAAAAGCATAGACAGGACATAATCAAAAGGAACCTTACGATTCATAGAAGTACAAAAAGAGCATTTAAAGACCTAAAACTACAAAAAACGTGGATACAGAAGTTAGAAGACAACACAAGGGAAACAAAAACGAGAACAGATATTATTAATCATGCTACAATTTTTTACAGAGAAATGTATAAGAGAAAGATACACAATGACACCCCACAAACACAAGATTATAGTGATTTCAGAACAGTAGTAAACCCAATAACTGAAAAAGAAGTGTATGACCACATTAGAAAGCTAAAAAATGAGAAAAGCCCAGGACCCGACGGTATAACCAACGAAGCTATTAAATTAGGGGCACCTGTTCTACTCCACCATTTCACCAAGCTCTTCAACATGATATTAGATGCTGAGATAGTGCCACAACAGTGGTGCACATCAGAAATAACACTTATCTATAAAAAAGGAAACCCACTAGATATAGGCAATTACAGGCCAATCAGTCTGATGGCAAGTACATACAAACTGTTCGCATCTATCATCCTAAGCAGAATAGCACCTACAATTGATGACTCACAACCGATAGAACAAGCAGGCTTCCGTTCGGGTTTTAGTACAACTGACCATCTACAGGCACTGGAACAAACAATGGAAAAGTACAAAGAATTCAACAAGCCTCTATATCTGGCATTCATCGATTACAGTAAGGCTTTCGATACAATTAGTCATAACTCAATCTGGGAAGCACTGAAACTCTCTAACGTCAATAGAAAATATATAAACATTCTGAAGAACATATATGCTAACAGCACTAGCAAGGTAAAACTGGAAACAAGAGGTGACCCAATCAAGATTGAAAGAGGTGTGAGACAAGGAGACCCCATCTCACCAAAACTCTTCATAGCTGTATTGGAAACCATCTTTAGGAAGCTAGACTGGGCTCACAAAGGTATTAAAATAGGCAAGAGATACCTAAACCATCTAAGGTTCGCAGACAACATTGTCGTACTGGCTGAAACACCAAACACACTTCAAGAAATGATATGCTCATTAGCTATGGAAAGCTCCAAGATAGGTCTGGAAATGAATGCAAACAAGACTAGAGTAATGACGAATAGCTATGAAAAACCAATATGGGTTAAGGGAAATCGCATAGAATATGTTAAAACTTATACATACCTAGGAAAACAAGTGACATTTAACAAGACAAACAACGAAGAGGAAATACAAAGGAGAGTAAACATCACATGGCAAAAATATTGGTCACTAAAAGAAATCCTAAAAGGCCACTACTCCCTGAACCTTAAGAAAATAGTAATGGACACTTGTATACTACCCTGCCTATTATACGGCTGCCAAACATGGGTTCACACTAACAGAACCAAACAAAAAATTACAACCACCCAGAGAGCAATGGAGCGGAGCATACTAGGAATAAGAAAAATTCACAAAGTGCGAAGTACAAAAATTAGGAAAAAGACAATGCTGACAGATGCTCTAACGCAAGCACTAGCACTAAAGTGGCGATGGGCAGGACATATCGCAAGGCTCAATGACGACAGGTGGACGATACGAACCACTAACTGGAAAGGTCCACTAGGGAAAAGAAAGGTTGGAAGACCATACAAGCGGTGGGCTGACGACATAGCCCAGACTGCTGGCACAAACTGGCTGACCCTTGCCAAAGATCGGGAGCATTGGAAGCGGATGGAGGAGGCCTTTACCCAATATGGGACTACATCTCCAATAAATACTAATACAAATAACACTACTAACTAGAATAAGACAAACACTAACACAACTAACACTTATTTCATCTAAAAAGTAGTAATATAAAATTGTAAATACCATGAGATTAGAAATAAAAGGCTTATTATTATTATTATTATTATTAACTTGGAAGGGTTAAGTAAACTCACCTTAGGGGTAGTGGTTTCTACACAGCATCGCATCGGAAAGCTAAATAACTTAGCGGTGCGCCTTTGCTGGTAGAATGGTAACTAGTCACGGCTGAAGTCTGCCACGGCCAATTTAGAAATTATAAACTTCATAAGAGGCCCGGGACGGGAATCGAACCCGCGACTACCCTAAGAAGTAGATACAGTCTGAAACACTAGGCATGCCTGACAATTCTACATGAGTATTCTTTTATTTTATTTTTAGACATTTTAGCCCAACCTTTTAATAGAACAACTTGAGCATTTTTTCCTTCCTGGGAGTACAAGTTGACAAATTTGGTCTTTCTCTTAGATTTGGTGTCAGCTTCATTGTTATCAGTAACAGTTTGAGTGGGAGGAGTCGGTTCAGCACTCAAAAAATCTTTTTGCTGCTTATTTTTTGATATCTTTTTCTTTTGCTGTTTTGTTTGTGGATTTCCTGCAAAAAATCTTATATTCAATACATGTACACAAGTGTCTATGAGCAATACTTAATATTTTTATTGTATTATCTAATGCCCAGTCAGTTTTATAGCAAATCATAATTCTAGAGTAACTTAAGTAGCGAAACGCTTAAATTACTCTAGAGGGACAAATACTTCTATATTTTTTCCCTACTGTTGACTGCTCGCAAAGAACCTTTATAGGTCAAGACTTGACATTATGCTAGCTTAAATTATAGTTAACTTTAGCTATTCAAATTTCAGTGCAATGTATATAGCATCACAATTTGGAAGGACTAAGTTCCACACGCATCCTGTCTTCCAATAAGAGAAGGGCTTTGTTGGAATTAAGATGCTATCTATACACTAATATATATATATTAATGATGAGTCCAACCATGATTAGTATCAAGAAATAACTTAAATAATAAAAAAATAAGTTAACATAAACTAACCTCTGTTTGGAAACTTTTTCTTAGTCAACTCTAGGTAAAAGTTTTTATGCTGTGAATTATCGAAATCGAGTAACGTTTTCAAATACTCGTTTAAATCATTTTCATTCTCTATTGAAGAAATATACCTAGAATGGATAAAAAATAAAATAATTTAAATGAACAGAAGGGTCATTTACTTGTTAAAATCGACTCACTTTATTAGATCTTCAGGGATTTCAAAATCTAATATTTTGGATAATCCCTCACTAATCCACTCTTCCATTTTATTGCTAGTTTTTCCAATAATTTACGAGAAAATAGTTTTGCTTTTGTTTTTTGCAACAACTCGAACACTTCAGCATAGACATAAAACACTATAGGGATATTCAGTGCACTTCAGCTTTTGACCTTTTTGACGGTTTACAATATACCATACTACTCTATGGTTTACAAAGAGTATATAATCACTACGTGACGGGTTAGTGTGTATTATCTATGTTTTTTGTTTTTGACCATTGACACCAAAGAGGTATAGATCAATGATTGACACAGACACCGGTTTTTGACATTGCGAGCAGGGACCACTGACACTTGACAGCAAAGAGCAGTAAGTGACCACAGACAACAAAAAAGTTGTTTTATCATTTTATTAGACGAAATACGCTACGCTAAGAGGACGGGAAAGATGTGACGTATTTTAAAGCAAAAAATTTTTCAAATATGATGTCGCGCATCGTACTCGCATACATTAGCGCCATTTTAGTTTTGACAAAATAAAAATCCGGCTTCAAGACGGAACCTAAAAATGTATGTGTGACGTCAGTAAGTGCTGATCCCATATGTTTAAACCATAAACAATGCTTTAAATTTGAGCTTTGAGTTCCACTCTTTTTGGAGAAAGTTTTTCAATTTATGTCAATGGTTTTTCACATGTTTTTCATGAGTTTTTCTTAAGGAGCACACCACAGGTGTGTCCGCGAAATTCAATTTTTTGTGGTTTTTCGCGATTTTAAAGCTGATAAGACGTAATAGGCTTATGGCAGTCAAATTGCGATAATTCCAAGATCATCTTCACGTATTTATATATAAAAAATCTCTGCTTGAAAGTGTCGAGTTAAAGAAATTAATCCGAGATTTGCGAGTTGCTCACTTAAAACTCTTTACTCGGACTAATTTCCTAGAATAGACATTTTTATGCAAAAATTTTGATATAAACAAGTAAAGAAATAACTGCCATTCTCGCAAAATGACTGCCATAAGCCTATTACGAGTAATTAGCGTACAAATTGCAAAAAACCACGAAAATTTTGAATTTCGCGGGCAGACCTGTTGAGTTCGCTTTAAATTGTGAGTGATTTAGGGCGCAGCTTCGTCATTTATGGCTGTGGTAATCGCGGTAGTTCTATTTAAAAATTGAGGATATTTCATTGGTATTTAAAAGTACAATCACGTGACAATCACACTAAAACAATATATTCCATATTTTACGAGTATGAGGGAGTATGACTTTTCGAAGTACATAATAACTTTAATATCCTATATAAAAAAAAAACAAAAGTATAGGATTAAAACAATTTTAATACAAATAAAATAAATACTACAAGCGTATCATTATACTCTTTTATCATAATCACTTAAAATTAATATTTGTAACAAATACAAAACACGTTCGCTAACATCTTCGGGCGGTTTATGTGGCAAGCCGCTCATTATAATCTTTGACAAGTTTTTGTCTTTGATAATTTCCAAAATAGTCTTGTCGCTTCTCTCCTGGGGGGTTAGATATTGCTTTAGAACTTGTAGAATAAGCTTGTCTTCGTCTCGGGTCCATTCCAAGGGTTCGGATTTGATTGACTCGTCTTCAGACATGACTAGCATTGACATTTGGGTGTCATCGTGTCCCTGTACACTAGTTTCGGTGAGAGTAAGCTCATCTGATTCTTTAAGTTCCTCTTCCTGTAAATGAAAGAAAATTTAAGGACAATAAAAATAAGAGCTCTCAAAAAATTGAAGGGCAGAGATCTTCCACATTGGAGCCAAATCTGTTATTCAAATCTGTACAAAGAAGCATATAAGGAATAACGTTATAAACGCACAGATTTTAATAAGGATGAACTCATCTGAATATCTCACACAAGCAAAAAATAGCGCCATATCAAAATTCCTACGAACTACCATAGACTAATTATAGAGCGAACCACAGAATAAGTTTTTAATGCACCGACGTGCGAAACAATCACAGCAATATAAACCTACAGTCCGACAAGGCTCTCTTGGCACTTGGAGGAGGGCGCTGTTGCAAAACAAAGGCAGCCATAAAATAAAATCTACTCAATTTTACTTCAATTTTAGTTTAAAATAGTTAATAGTAAGCAAAAAAAACATAACATACAATATTGATATACTGGCAGAGCGAACTATCAAACAGTAGCACAAGATAGCGGCGTTAGTTCAGACATTGGCCACGCGCCACAATAGCCTTGTCGCACTGTATTTTCTAAGTCGCCGTGGGCTCCTGAACAAATACAATACTCCTCATCATGACCTTTGACCATGACCATACATACATATGTATGGTCATGGTCAAAGGTCATGATGCATTATATGACTATTTTTAACCCCTCACATTTTTAATAGTAGTGACTAGTTTAACTCCTTCTCCGTCTTCTGTAGTTAGAACGAACCGTTCTTTAGTTCTATTTTCACTTGAAGGTTCAATTTCTCCTTTTTCAGAATTTTCGGGTCTACTTGCATTCAACGGTTCAATGTGCTCATCTACTCCATCTGCAACGTTCCTTCCTTCAGTTATGGGTTCGTCGGGTTCACTATCATTTAAAGGGTCCATTTCTTCATCAACTGCAAGCTCCGGTTCTTCCCCACTGAAACCAAAAATATTTAATCCACATTATGAGTGTCATTAAAAAGCATCAACTACTAATTAATTAGTAAAACAAGAAAAAACACTTTGGGAGTTCTAACAGAAGAGAAAACTTTTATATACAGAGGTGTTGGTAGTGATATGACGTCATTCTAAATCCAACAAGGCAGAACATCGAAGATGGCTGGCTAGTTATTTATATTATGCACTTCAACAACATGGACATGAAATGAATTTACGTAGAAAAGCTTGTTTTAATTTTTTTTTAAATGGTGCACTTCTGTATGAAAACTAAACTAATTTGATACGCCTAAAAAAATTCTATCCTTTTAAAAATGCTTCACTATTCTTAGACGCGTCAAATAAGTTAGTAAAATAAAGATTTCAATCCACGTTGACGCGCTCTATTATGTCAAGCTCCATACGAATCGAATGAGACATAAGCGATTTTGACAGAGTGGGGCGCGCCTTCGTGGATTGAAATAATATCTAAAGCACACAACGTACCTGCTAGAATTGTCGGCTTCATAGTCCATAGCAACAGCTGCTTCTTCACAATTGCTTTCAATCTCTGCTAACCTGCGCAAAGCCTCCTCTTCAAGTGCAGTATTAATTTCATTGTTACTAGTTACATGCTTGTCTATAGTTTGCTCGTTTTTCCTATGAATAAATAAATACTGATGTCACTGGAGGTTCCAAAATCCCTTAAGTAAATTAATTTAATAGTATGAAAAATTATGCTTTTTATAGCTAAGAATGATAGGATGTACAAGATGCGTCCTGTCCTCCCATCTCTTTCTCTCGTTTTTAATCCTTCCTATTTACTAGAAAAACCTGGAAAATGTTTGTGATGAATATGAACGTTTTCCACGGCCTGATATACTACTCTGTTAAAAAATAAGGTAAATTTACCATATATCTCAAATAATAATTATTTATTAACTAATCTTATCTATAACATAAAAATGAATCGCAAAATGTGTTGGTAAGCGCATAACTCAACAACGCCTAGACCGATTTGGCCAATTCTTTTTTTCAAATGTTCGTTGAAGTTCAAGGATGGTTTTTGTGTCGAAAAAAATATTCATAATTGCCGGAAAATCCCTAAAAAACAGCCCTTTTCTTTTTCCCATACAAACGTTTTCTAACTAAAGTGTAGAGTCAATTTGATCTTTATTGCTATTGCATAAAGTTCATATTAAATTACAAGCACTCACTGTTGTCTAAGCAAGTGACGGCTCTGTTCAGAATTTTTTGGCCCGACTATAAAATAAGTAGGAGCAAAAAACTGCCACATTAAAAACCTTTTGACAAGACGAAGTCTGTCAGGTCCGCTAGTATTATATAGAACTAGCAAACCCAGCGAACTCCGTTTCGCAACCAGATGTCTTCCTTTTATGTAACAATTTTTAATTTTTAATTTTTTTTTTAATTTTTCCTGAATTTTCTTTGCTATAACCCTCACGGAGCCCGAGACCTTTCCAACGAATGCAAAACCGTGGAAATCGGTTCGTGCGTTCTGGAGTTATAGCGTCAAGAAGGAAAACCCGACTGATTTTTATATTTTTCCTGAATTTTCTTTGCTATAAACCTCACAGAGCCCGAGACCTTTCCAACGAATGCAAAACCGTGGAAAAAGGTTCGTGCGTTCTGGAGTTTTAGCGTCAGGAAGAAAAACCCGACTTATTTTTATATTTTTCCTGAATTTTCTTAGCTATAAACCTCACGGAGCCCGAGACCTGCCCAACGAATGCAAAACCGTGGAAAAAGGTTCGTGCGTTCTGGAGTTTTAGCGTCAGGAAGGAAAACCCGACTTATTTTTATATTTTTCCGGAATTTTCTTTGCTATAAACCTCACGGAGCCCGAGACCTGCCCAACGAATGCAAAACCGTGGAAATCGGTTCGTGCGTTCTGGAGTTATAGCGTCAGGAAAGAAAACCCGACTTATTTTTATATTTTTCCTGAATTTTCTTTGCTATAAACCTCACGGAGCCCGAGACCTTTCCAATTAATGCAAAACCGTGGAAATCGGTTCGTGCGTTCTGGAGTTATAGCGTCAAGAAGGAAAACCCGACTGATTTTTATATTTTTCCTGAATTTTCTTAGCTATAAACCTCACGGAGCCTGAGACCTTTCCAACGAATGCAAAACCGTGGAAAAAGGTTCGTGCGTTCTGGAGTTATAGCGTCAGGAAGGAAAACCTGACTTATTTTTATATTTTTCCTGAATTTTCTTTGCTATAAACCTCACGGAGCCCGAGACCTGCCCAACGAATGCAAAACCGTGGAAATCAATTCGTGCGTTCTGGAGTTATAGCGTCAGGAAGGAAAGCCCGACTTATTTTTATATTTTTCCGGAATTTTCTTTGCTATAAACCTCACGGAGCCCGAGACCTGCCCAACGAATGCAAAACCGTGGAAATCGGTTCGTGCGTTCTGGAGTTATAGCGTCAGGAAGGAAAACCCGACTTATTTTTATATTTTTCCTGAATTTTCTTTGCTATAAACCTCACGGAGCCCGAGACCTTTCCAATTAATGCAAAACCGTGGAAATCGGTTCGTGCGTTCTGGAGTTATAGCGTCAAGAAGGAAAACCCGACTGATTTTTATATTTTTCCTGAATTTTCTTAGCTATAAACCTCACGGAGCCTGAGACCTTTCCAACGAATGCAAAACCGTGGAAAAAGGTTCGTGCGTTCTGGAGTTATAGCGTCAGGAAGGAAAACCTGACTTATTTTTATATTTTTCCTGAATTTTCTTTGCTATAAACCTCACGGAGCCCGAGACCTGCCCAACGAATGCAAAACCGTGGAAATCAATTCGTGCGTTCTGGAGTTATAGCGTCAGGAAGGAAAGCCCGACTTATTTTTATATAGTAGATTATATCGTGTCAATTTTTGTTAACAAATTCCTCCAAAACGTCTAAACCGATTGCTATGACATTTTCAGTGTATGTTCGGTAGGTCTGAGAGTAGGTCGTAAGCTTTTTTTTTTTTATATCCCTAACGGCAAAACAACGTTTGCCGGGTCGGCTAGCAATTTATACTTTTTTTCTTACGATTGTTTCCGTCGGTGCGGGAATAGCGAGAATACATATCGCGCCAGCTCCGGATACCCCTTGACAGCCAGCAGGAGCTCGGAGCAAATGTCGCAAGGCAACGACGACTTCAGGGAGAACAGCTTTTTCAAATGAGACAAGATGTCGCGACTCTTCGACGCGTCTTGGACGTGTTCCTGGAAATATTAGATCAGTTTCACGTTCAGATGTAGATACACAGCAGCAGTAGCTATGTGACCTTATCTATCATATTTCTACTTTATTGTAAAAGAAAATAGCTATTAAAAGATAATATTGTAAAATTAAACTTGGTTATACAACTTGGCAGCCGTTCCTTCAAAATTTCCTGCCAAATTTCTACCAGGCAACCAATATCAATTAAAAAAAAGCACTAAGGCCCGGATTACACCAAAGCGGAGTGGAGCGGAGCGGAGCTGTGTTTAAGTAACCAATCAGATCTCATTATTTCGACATCTCTCCCCTCAGTTTTGGAGATGTCCAAATGACGAAATCTGATCGGTTACTCAAACACAGCTCCGCTTTGGTGGAAACCGGGCCTAGTGGTAGGTAGCTGCGAAAGTACCCTCTTTGATAACAATACTTTGAGATAGAGTTTTTAACTCTTACTACTATCATGAACAAATCCATGTGGATTTGTTAATGATAAGAAGTTTGTATATATGGTAAGTACCACGAGATTTATGAAATTCACGCGAACGGAGCCGCAGGCATCCGCTATTATTATTTTATTATTATATTAACATTTTTACCTCAACTTTCTTCACCAAGTCCTCCATACAGTTCCTAATAAAGTACTCTTTGAACTGGCCAATAGATTCCGCCTGTTCTGCCGTTAGAAACCCCATGAACTCTGCGTACAAATCCGCCAGATCCACGTCGAACATTTTGTACAGTTTCTCTGCTAACTCTATGGGGCTATCTTTCTCTATAATGAACTTTGAAAAGGCGACTTGAAGTTTTCTTTTGATCTGAACGTCTCTTACTATATTGGTCCGAGCTATGAGTTTTGTTTGGTATGTTATTGCTGCAGCTAAAAAATATTGAAATTATAAAAACCATCGAACTGTTAGACATATTTTTAGTCTGTTACCAAAATAAAAAAAAATATACCAAAATCTTCAAAATTCAAATCCGTCGTTACATCCTTCATTTTGTTGCCCGCTTTGATATTTTCTAATTTCCGCAATACCCCATTGTACAAGACATTTGAAAGCGCTTTAAAATTATTCACTAATAATCTCAACTTATTTGTTATTCTTGGATATGTTTTACTACTACATTCACAAACTTCTTCCTCGCCTCTTTTAGATTTGAAGAACTCGGTAATTAATGCTTGTCTCAATTTGCAAATACTTTTGAGAATCACGCAGCATGCACAATGTTTGAATCTTTCGAGTTGTTTCTTACAAACATTCGGTGTGATGATTATGCAATTTTTTCTGGTACTAATTTCTGCTATTTTACGTGTTTTGATTGCCTCTATTTCTGCTGTTTCCGTGGCTTCGTTAGCACTTTCTTTTTCTGCTATTTTCGTAGATGTTTCTGTTGCTTTTCTGCTTTCTATGACCGCTGGTGCGCATATAGGTTGACTTGAAATGCTAGTAGTCTGTACAGTATTTGTTTGCAGGTTTAAAGGCAACAATTTGGCACCAGCACTGGTGTTTACAAGCGTATAAATGTTCGAAGCGTAAAGAAAGCTATTATCATTGTTATCAGAAGTGGTTGTGGATATGTGTACGTCAACTTTGTCAACTAACTGTGGTTGTGGGAGTTTCGGTTTGACATTTATGCGGTTGCAGGATATAGTTTTGGTGAAGTCTATGGGTAGAGGCTCCTTTTGCACGGGCTCAAACGGTTTCCCGGTTTGAACTTCGATCCCCTTCGGTGGTGCCATGGCGAGGGATTTAGATTTTTTGAATCGCTAAAATAAATTTTATTGTAGTATTAACATCTTAATCAATTATTTACAATTCAATAAATATTTTTAACCGACTTCAAAAAAAGGAGGAGGTTCTCAATTCGTCGGAATCTTTTTTTTTTTATCTATGTATGTTCACCGATTACTCGAAGACGCGTGAACCGATTTGAAAAATTATTTTTTTGTTTAAGAGGGTTTTGTTTCCAGATGGTCCCATTTTAATCTGGTCAGGATCTGATGATGGGATCCTGGAGAAATCGAGGGAACTCTTCAAATTTTATATGGACACATGAAACTATTTGAGTATTATTAGAAAAAGTAATATTTTCCAAGTTGTCCTATGGTCATCAGGTCAGGATCTGATCATGGGATCTTGGTGAAATCGAGGGAACTCTTCAAATTTTGCTAGTATACTTAAAGCGAGTTGGGTATTTTTTATAGTTACTGGTGCATATGCTAGCAGATACTGATTTGATGACTAAAGTCATTAAGTCAGGATCTGATCATGGGATCTTGGTGAAATCGAGGGAACTCTTCAAATTTTGCTAGTATACTTGAAGCGAGTTGGGTATTTTTTATAGTTACTGGTGCATATGCTAGCAGATACTGATTTGATGACTAAAGTCATCAAGTCAGGGTCTGATGATGGGATCTTGGTGAATTTGAGGTATCTCTTCAGATTTTATGAACACACCTCAAGCAATTTGGGTATTTTACAACGCCTTGTGCATTTTATTGTTTGCCACTAAAAAGTATAAAATAAAAATGGGAAATTCTTTCCAAAAAACCAACTTCAAATGCCACTACAAAGAGT
This sequence comes from Coenonympha glycerion, assembly GCA_963855885.1. Lineage (NCBI taxonomy): Eukaryota > Metazoa > Arthropoda > Insecta > Lepidoptera > Nymphalidae > Coenonympha > Coenonympha glycerion. Next base: position 3,661,701 of record OY979646.1, read on the forward strand.
GAAATAATTTTTATTTAAATTTTAGGTACCTACACCAATTCGAAGTCGGGCGATTGTCTATGACTTCGTCATTTCTTCGCACATCAAGTAAGTAAGAAGGACTATTAGGGATTGTATGAAACATTGCCCGACTTCGAATTGGTGTAGGTACCTAAAATTTAAATAAAAATTATTTCACTCTTTGTAGTGGCATTTGAAGTTGGTTTTTTGGAAAAAATTTCCCATTTTTATTAAAAACAAGCGATACGTCAATTTATTATATCTCTCAGCAAACCCTTATTACCCATATTGTAGGAGTGCATTAAAAATAACTAGTCCACCATCTTGTTCCGCCATGTTGGATTCAGAATGACGTCATACAAACTAAGCTTGTGTACAAGATGTCGACCGACGTAATAGTAGCGCCAACGGTAGTGAAGATATTGGACTTACAAGATTATACCGAAAACATACATTGCAAGTTAAAAAGTTCGTAAAAATACTAGTTTCTAATTTCTATATGTGGTGGTTACAGTTTACTGGTACATTAGCAAAAGAGACCAAACAAATTATTTTTAAGTCAGTTTTTAAACGACTGCTCTTCGACAATATTTTTGAACTTACTTTGAACCGCTTGCTGTTTTGCGAGAGGTACTTCAGCCAGAGCTTGGGCATCTCCGCCTCCGGGTGTTCGTACAGCGTCAGTTTCGGGTTGTACGGCACTATTACATGCTTCACCGGCTCAATGGTGTTACTTGTAAAGTATTTCTGTAACAATTAAAACTTCTTCTTTCTATCTTCTGCCTATATCTATTTGTAAAAAATTGTTACTATTCTATAATTAGATAATACTAGTCAATAAAAATTGACGGTAAGTTTTCCTTTGAAAAATAAAATAAATATACTATTACGTCAGTATTGGCCCAAGGGTGTATGTTTTCAAAATAGAAGCCGGAAATATTTGTTAAAATGTATCCATTTGTTAAAAGCCAGAAAGAGTGTATTGTTGGATGACAACTGACAGCTAAGCTAAACATGTATGCAAAACCTTATCTCTTATTAGTCGAGCAAGAGCATTTAACTTTATTTAAAATTCTCGTGTTAGTGTTTGTTACAAAACTCTTGCTAAACGGTTTGACCGATTTTTAGGATTTTTAGGAGAAAAGGACGTGAACTAGTTTTAATGTACACTTATGAGAAATAGCTTGCATGCTAAGCAGCAGCATTAGCATAGCAGAAGAAAAACGTTTGACGGGTCGCTAGTAGAAATATGTAACACAAACTCACGACTATGGGGTTCGAACTGTCGCCGCTCTTCCTCACGGTGGTGATGTGCGCCAGCAGCGACTTGGGCGTGAGCCAGGGCAGCATGTGCTTGGCCACCAGGTTGATAGTGATGTGCAGGCCCCACCGCCGGCGAGGGTGCATGTACTTTGGCGGCTTGAATATCTCCGGGTTGTTTTCCACGTACCACCAGAACTGGTCCAGCCCTAGCACGATTAATCTGAAAGAATTATCATCATTATTATGATTTTAACATTATTTTAATATAATCTGTATTGTACTCGTACAGCTCTATGTAGTGATAACGTCATCAAAGTACTCACGAGTCCTCAGAGTGCATGTAGTTGGCCCGCCTGTTGCAGTTGACCGCCCGTGGCAGCATGTACGGGTACAGGAACACCGTGCTGTTGGCTACGACCTTTTTGTACGGCTCTATGTAGTGATGACGTCATCAAAGTACTCACGAGTCCTCAGAGTGCATGTAGTTGGCCCGCCTGTTGCAGTTGACCGCCCGGTACGGCATGGGTGGCAGCATGTACGGGTACAGGAACACCGTGCTGTTGGCTACGACCTTTTTGTACGGCTCTATGTAGTGATGACGTCATCAAAGTACTCACGAGTCCTCAGAGTGCATGTAGTTGGCCCGCCTGTTGCAGTTGACCGCCCGGTACGGCATGGGTGGCAGCATGTACGGGTACAGGAACACCGTGCTGTTGGCTACGACCTTCTTGGACGGCTCTATGTAGTGATGACGTCATCAAGGTACTCACGAGTCCTCAGAGTGCATGTAGTTGGCCCGCCTGTTGCAGTTGACCGCCCGGTACGGCATGGGTGGCAGCATGTACGGGTACAGGAACACCGTGCTGTTGGCTACGACCTTCTTGTACGGTTCTATGTAGTGATGACGTCATCAAAGTACTCACGAGTCCTCAGAGTGCATGTAGTTGGCCCGCCTGTTGCAGTTGACCGCCCGGTACGGCATGGGTGGCAGCATGTACGGGTACAGGAACACCGTGCTGTTGGCTACGACCTTCTTGTACGGTTCTATGTAGTGATGACGTCATCAAAGTACTCACGAGTCCTCAGAGTGCATGTAGTTGGCCCGCCTGTTGCAGTTGACCGCCCGGTACGGCATGGGTGGCAGCATGTACGGGTACAGGAACACCGTGCTGTTGGCTACCACTTTTTTGTACATCTCGGGGAAGTCTCCGATGTAGATACTGTTGATGCTGCTGCGCCGACGACTACAATGAAAAATGATATGTTTATTATAGACTTTTATAGACCGGAGCTGAAGCCTTAATCGTAAGAAGGGGATTTTTTGAATACTGTTTTTTTTTAACTGTTTTACAAATGGTAAAGTAAATAAATAACAATTTATTGGTGCAATACAAGAAGGCAAACGCATAATAATTGTAATTAATAAAGTAAAACATAGTACATACACACCATTTTTCGGACTCCTCGTGGAGAAATCTGAAATGAAAAACCAAAATTACATTCCAATATTTTTTATAGGTGACATGACAACAGACGCTGTGCTGAAAAAATTGTAAAGCCAGGAGTTGGAACATAGAAAACAAATCATCATAATTGATCGATCGATAGAACCGTCAGAAGATGGTTGAGCCAGGGAGAAAAAATGAACAAGAGAAAGTGAGTGCCACTCTGGAACTGGCCGACAGAAGCGGAAAAATGTTAGAGAGTTTGGGTATTTAAAATTGAGTATCGGTAATAGTGCTGCAAATTCAAGTTTTTTCTCGTCTTAAAAATAAACATCCCGACGCGCTTAAAGAAGTTTTCGCTTCAAAAATCATTTCACATTAGAACTTTTAGTACAGTTATTTTAGTCTGCTGTCTAAATGACATGGTGCCTCGACTTCCACGTACTGTGCGGATGATAACAAAATGAAACAGTCAGAAAATAGTTGAGTCTGTAAAGGGAAATAATACTTACTCTACCATCTTCTTATTCTCCTCCGTGTCCTGAGATACTGAAGACTCCCAGCTCTCCACCAGTTCTACCGCTGGAGTTAAATTGCACACGTTCACTACTGACTTGGGATTCGATTTTGCGATGTTGTCGAATGTTTCCTTTGAAAAAAAAAATAATCAATCATGGAACGAAATTTAAAATGAATGGGAATGACGATTCGATGCATAGCAGCTAAGCCACGACCGGAGAGAGTAACAGACCCCTGATTCTAATATCAGAAACCCATCTTTTTGTCGATTCTAATATCAGACCCAGTAATTTCCTGATAGAAAAACCTAGTTGGTCCAATATAGTACATTACTGCAGCGGTCAGCAAAAGAGGCATTGATGGATGAACGTCTAAATGTGGGCTAAGGCAGATCCGAAGCACACATTCGTGAATTCATCACCCTTGGGATCGAACTCAGGGCTTCGTGATCTGCGTGGAACATGCTACCCAACGGCTAAACCAACGAACCAGCAATTTTATATCGAGAGACGTTGGGGTACATAAATAGATAAAAATAGTAAAGATAGGCCGATCCGAACATTTTACGTAAACTTTCTTTATACAAGCAAACAGTAGCGTCATCTGTCAAAATACCCGCCGCCGCCGCTGACCAAACTACCGCGTGGCCTTGTACTGTTGGTACTAATGACACCCATAAACTGGCGACATTTTTTCGCGCTGTTCGCCCTGTCTTTAGTACACAAGTCTGTGGGTACATACCAAATATGCCTTGTACTTGTGCGCGTAGGACCAGTGCACCGGGTGCACGAACAGCTGCAGGAAGTTGCTCGCCGCCAGCTGCACGTGCTGGCGCAGCTGCTGCTGCAGGATGCTCACCTGCTCGGGCGACATCTGACGAACAATGTTTGTACTTTTAAGGGCGATGGGTACCATCCGGGCGCGAAAATTCAAATTTTATTTAGTTTTTCGCTCATAGTGGGCTAATTACACATCGAAGGCTAGTGGCAATTAGTTTTGCGGGCACAAATCTGGGAATTTCGAAATCTGGGAAACTGCAAAAAATTATCTTTCGGGAACCAATACGAGATGAGTGGGAACTTTCGAGCAAAGTTTCTATTAAAAACATGTACACGCACAAAAAGAAGGCCCGCAAAATGCATTGCCATAAATCTACAATGTGTAGTTAGTCTAATATTTGCGAAAAACTAAATGAAATTTGAACTTCGCAGGCTGGTAGGGCCGCAACACCTTAACTTTATTGTCCTCAAAAGAAATAACGTACATTTCACTGAATGAGAACATTAACAGAAATTCCAAATTCGGTAATATTAAATAACAGAGATAAGCAACACAGTCAATGGAATTAGAGGTACGTAGTAGGAAAAATAATGCTATAAAAAAAATAGAGAAGCCTCCGCAACAAAAAATATACTGTTCCTCTACTAACATAACTATTTAGGTATCTCACTGGACGTTTCTTACCGTGACAGTATTTTCCAGTTCGATGTTGACTTGCACGGGAGCCGCGGTCATCAGCGCCTGCAGCGGCGCCGGGGGCTTCAGCGCGGGCTCGGGAGCCTCCGCCACGGACATATCCTTCTCCTCGACAGATATAGTAATCTTTCGAGGGCCTGTACTGAAACATACATGCCTTAGGTTTAGACACACTTTACTATGGATTATACAATATTTTGAAAAGTATCTCGATTTAAAACCAAAGCATAAATAAATAATAAATAAATCTTTTATTTCAGAGCAAAAACTTCATAAAATTTTGTTATTAAAGTAATCTTAAACCGTTAGTAGGTATTTAGTAATAGTAAAAAATGTTAAGTTTCTAATGCACTTAAACCCAAATGCATGTGTTTACTTACCTATTGTTAGTATACACATGCACATAAACTAATCTAAATCTAAATAATAATAAAAACTCACTAACTGACTAACTATATAGCCATTAATCAGTCAGTAACCAATCAGCAGTCAGTCAGACATATCAATGCACAGCCCAAACAGCTGGGTGTAGAACAGACACTCCAATGGCACATAGGTTCCTTATGAGGTCTAGGAGTGCACTAAGAAAGGAATTTTTAAAACTAAAAACATGAAACAGGGTTCAAAGTATGAATAGACAAATCAATTTGGCTATTTTTTTAACTATTTATAGGCTATTATTTATTACGGAAAATTCCATGTTTTCCGCAGGATTTGGAAAAAACGTTAGTAAGTTATGTTAACAAGCATTTAAAATGAGTCCTATCTGTATACTCACGCAGTTACATCGGAAGATCTTGTACTAGACACTTGCGGCTTATCCATAGACCTCGTTTCGCTATCCCTCTCTTTCTCGCATTCCTCCACATCTTCTATCTCTGTCTTACCAACTGACACTCGCGGTACTATGTTACTGGACTCGAAGGTTATTTTGGACCTCATGTCGGTAGGTTGGCATTCGTCGTCCGATACGGGTTCCTGTTTTCCCTCCCAGTGAGGTTGTACCTTTAAATACAAATCTTATGTTGATGTAATTAAAAATAAGAAGAGCCAAGTGCGAGTCGGACTCGCGCATCGAGGGTTCCTTTATCCGTACTATTACAGAAAAATAAAACCATAATCACTTTTCTAACGGAACCGCATAGGTACTTAACTTTGTTTTTTTAATTTGATTGTTAATACCAAAGTTGATTTTATTTTTCACGTGAAATATAAATTGTAATTTTAATTATTTCAGATTTTTAGATTGGAAACTTGGGAGATAAGGGGTGAACGGTATTTTTTTGACATTTTGATTTTGCCTAATAAATTAAAAAACTGTCAGACATAAAAAATTGTCATAATAGTCATCAATAGTCAAAACTGAAAACTAGATTATTTACCTGATAAAAAATCATCCTGTGATCACCCCGAATAAATAATATAAGATTCTGACTTTTACCCCCCTCATTAATAATTTTATTAATTTCAAGTAGTATTATTGAAAATGGAGCAGGAACAGGATGAACTGTATACCCCCCTCTCACTTCTAACATCACTCACGGGAGAACTTCTGTTGATTTTGCTATTTTTTCTTTACATTTAGCAGGAATCTTTATTGGTAACTCTCTCGAGGTATGACGTTCATCAGAGTGATGCATTTTTATTTTTTTTTATATTTTCTCAACATTGCTTTTTATGAAGCACTAGCAGTGCCCCCGGACTCCGTCCTCGTTAGAAATATTTTTGTCCCGGCCCGTTTGTCCCGTGTTACCCACAGTCCCTTCCCCCACAGCGCCTGAACGCGACGCAATTAAAATATTGGTTTGTAGTACATGCTATGTATCAGAGATGGCGCTGTATGTGAAAAAAGATTTTCCCGCTTTTCTTTTGAAATTTTTCTTGAATTTTCTTTGCTATAAACCTCACAGAGCCCGAGACCTTTCCAACGAATGCAAAACCGTGGAAATCGGTTCGTGCGTTCTGGAGTTATAGCGTCAGGAAGGAAAACCCGACTTATTTTTATATAGTAGAATGAAATGATGATTGACGTCAATAGCAAGCCAATCTGTTATAATTAAAAATTGTGTGTAACTCACCTCATTCTTCATCACCAGACCGTTGTCGTGGCACGGATCACCCTGTACGGGGGAAAGCAGTTGGTTTTCAACTCCCTCCGGCATCACCGTCATCAGCTCGGTAACCAAGTCGTTAAGTTCCTTCTTTGATATTCTTATTATACCCTTATCCAAGGCCTCTTCGTCTTCTTCATCTAAAGCAATTTTATTTATAAACCTAAATATTTGACGACCTTCGTGGTTGAGTGGTTAGCGTGCCGGTTTTCAAGGCGCCGCCATCTCTGAGGTTCCGGGTTCGATCCCCGGTTGGGGCAATGTAGAAAAATAACATATCTACATTGTCTCGGGTCTGGGTGTTGTGGTACCTTCGTTGTTTCTGATTTCCATAACACAAGTGCATAAGCTACTTACTATGGGATCGGAGCAATGTATGTGATATTGTCCTCTATATATTTATATTTATATATTTATATTTGTAGTACATAGAATTACATTGTAAATTAATTGTATTCCACGCTCACTTGTCACGTGATCGACAAAGCTACAAGTAGCCGTCACGACGGACCGATTTCAGACGGCTGCCGCGCGCCGGCTTAGTTCTTGTAGAGTATATTTCAAGCGCTGTGTATGCCCGATCACGAGGCAGCCTTAGTACGTCGAAAGAGATAAAGTTACGCGATAGAAAGAGAGCACAACTTTAGGTGCATAGCGGAGGCGGAGCCAGGCGCTGTTGCGAACTGAATTGCATTCTTTTGTGTCAGCGCTAGGGTCGCTTTTTCTTTAAATCATCTTGCGGGGTGAACCTTCCGTACCGTTAGGTACTATAAATGTATTCTGTGCTAAGGATTGAATTCGGTTAATATCTTACTTGCATCAGGGTCAGCGGCAACATTGTACTCCGGATCCAGTTCATCATCTTCCTCGTTCTTGGATTTAGACTCAGGGTTGAGGCATTCGTTCAGGAACTCGTTCCACAGATCGTCCACGTCTGGCATCGGGAGGTCGTCGGGTGGTATGAAGGAGCTCTCGATGTGCTCTATGGGTGTTGCCGAGAGACTCAGTTTGGATCTAGTCCGGAGAGCTATTGTAGCTTCCTCCTCTAAGATCAGTTTTTTACGTACTGACAGTGACATTTCCTGGAAAGAAACTTGATATTATTATTGTATTAATGACACTAACATCTGTTATACCTCCTGTCAACACAAAAATCAAGACACTCGATTTTCGCCTTTCGGCACAAAAAAGGTGATAGAAGTCACAATTATTTTATTTTAATGTCAAAACCTCATAATATTATCATTTTTATTATTCCCAGTTCATTGATATTGAACCAGCTGTTTTCAGGGATGTCACTTAAAATATATGGTACATTTTTCGGACTCCGGATATGAGCTACACTTTTTGTGAATTGTCATATTTTGTCATGCGTCTATGCATCGTTGATCGTTCCCTACTTCAGACATTCGGTTAATTAGGGTAATTAATCTACACGTTTTATTTGTGATGGGTGTATACTAACTCCTCGGGGCACTTTGAAGGGTCCATCCTGTACAGGCTCGGAGCTGTTATTCTTCTTCTGGCTGAGCGGCGTGGCCGGCGTGCGCGGCTGCGAGTCCAGGTCGCTGCACGACTCCAAGGTTTGATCATCATCGCTCTGAAAAATTAGCACTTATCGGTATCTCTGCGCACTAGCCTAGACAATACTGTGGTAGAACATCAGCCTCTCTTTTACAGAGACCAGCCCCAAAATGGACACACATAGAGACCCTTGTCCTTTTGTGTCTACATTTGGTATTTGCGTAAAGAATGCTGACAGAAGTAAAAAGTCTAAACAGAGGTAAGTTCATTACCTTTTCCCCTATCTCAAAAATTCACAACACTCTTATAGACATTTTCACTTCAACTATAGATATTTCAATCGATGATGATGCACCCCTGCAGAAAATTAATTTCATGAGATCATGGGGTGCTGGAGGCTTGGAAGTTTGTATTCGCTTGCATTGTGTTTCTATCTGGTGTGATCACAGTAGAGACTATTTAGTTAAAATAATCTCTGTGAGATTGCATTTAAGTACCAACTTGTAGTGTAATCAGTTAAAAATACCACTCACATCATGCGTGGGCTCATACTCGTCGTCGTCCTCGTCGTCTGGCAGCTCCTGCGCGATGAGAGCCGTCACCTCGGGCCTCGTCTTCACCGGGATGTGCTTGATGGGCGTCAGCTCTATGGGCCACGGCGGCGCGCGCGGGGATGCTTTCATCAACTTGTAGAGTTGAAAATACCACTCACATCATCATGCGTGGGCTCATACTCGTCGTCGTCCTCGTCGTCGGGCAGCTCCTGCGCGATGAGAGCCGTCACCTCGGGCCTCGTCTTTACCGGGATGTGCTTGATGGGCGTCAGCTCTATGGGCCACGGCGGCGCGCGCGGGGATGCTTTCATCAACTTGTAGAGTTGAAAATACCACTCACATCATCATGCGTGGGCTCATACTCGTCGTCGTCCTCGTCGTCGGGCAGCTCCTGCGCGATGAGAGCCGTCACCTCGGGCCTCGTCTTCACCGGGATGTGCTTGATGGGCGTCAGCTCTATGGGCCACGGCGGCGCGCGCGGGGATGCTTTCATCAACTCCCTGTATCATATTAAATAATAATAAATCACTGTTGGATACGGGATCTATAGATGTAAGGCCTGTTTTTTTTATGTATCGCACTCTGTTATTCTCTGCTATAGGCAGAGACCTTTTTTATGCCAACTTTGCTCTGAAAAAGATCCAACACACGATTTTCGTGACTTGGTTCCTATAAACTTTTGTTTTTTAGCTGCGTACTTCTGCCAGCAGTGGCAAAAAAAAATGCGTTTAAGGCCGCGTCCACATCATGCACGGCGCGGATGCAACGCGCGGCGTTGTACGCCTTCACCGTACAAAGGCGGGTCCAGATATGTATCACTTGCGCGATCCGATCACTGTATCCGTATTAGCATATTACGTATCAATCCCCGTATTAAGTTGTGGACGCGTCGTTGCTCCGTATCCGTATCCTCACAATAGTCATTAGTCGAGATCCCGTATCATGATACGTATATCATAGTCTAGGATCCCGCTATACAACGACCTTCACCGAGCTGCTTATTGGATGAAAACTATTTTATATCCAATTAAATATGTCAATAAATATATCGCAAGTGGGTTGCCTAAAAAATTTCAGTCCAGGGTATGATTAATTAAGAATTAAAAAAAAAACCATTGTAACATGGACTCCTATTTGTTACAGTTTAGTTGACATCGTAGTTCAAATTAGATTGGATGTTTAAATAGTACTTTTTGCCAGAAACACTTTCCTGGCTGAGAAAAGTACTATATTTTTTGGCAAAAGAAAGTTAACGGATAATAAAATCGTAGGTTTTATGCACAATTATGCACAACTGCAATTTGCGACCTGAATCACTCATCCAATCTAATTTGAACTAAGATGTCAACGGAACTCTAACAAATAGGAGTTCATGTTACAATGGATTTTTATTAAATTCTTAATTAATCATATCCTGGACTGAAATTTTTTAGGCAACCCACTTGCGATATATTTATAGACATATTTAATTGGATATAAAATAGTTTTCATTTTCATCCAATAAGCAGCTCGGTGAAGGTCGTTGTATAGCGGGATCCTAGACCATCATTACCCGTCCACATATGCGATCATGATACGCGTCGACGATACGGATACTGTGATAGGATCGGACAAATGATACATGTCTGGACCCGACTCAACGTCACGACGCGGCGCCGCAGCACGGTGCCGCGAACGGTACACCGTCCATTGCCGTGTCGAGGCCCGGCGACGGCGTCGTGACTTACAGTGACGGCGCCGCGCCGTGCATGATGGGGACGCGGCCTTAGGCTTAATGTAAGGCCTGTTTAAACCAATCAAATTGAATCACTTAAAACGTAAAAAAACCTTTTTATACTGGACTATGTTTTCTTAATGAGATTAGCAAGGTAGGTATATATAACGGAGTACCTTTAAACTGTGTAGCCGCACAACTATGACTGTGACTACAACCATGTTGGTTACTACATAGGTTTTCCAGAGAAAGACAAACATGTTTTGAATGCTAAATGGTACATAATTGGGACTTACTTAGCCTTCGCTCTAGTAAGCTTTGGTTGGAGACCCTCCTCAATCCCTGAAATCTCTTCCTCCCGCAATTTGACATAGGCCAGCACGTGGTCATTTGTCACTACTTTCTGGAATAAACATTTGATTTATTAAACAAAGTTTCGTGTGGGACTCGCTCACGAAGTGTTCCATACCATTATCTGTAAAAACTACAAAAAAATTAAATTTAATGTACTAGTTGACTCAGATTAAGTAATTTTTTACACTCATCAATTTCATGTAAATACATCTGTGCGTAAATATAAACTCATAGTTTCAATGATGCCCAACTTCCATACAAACTTTCAAGCACAGTTTTGCAACAAAAGATAGCCTATGTCCTTTCCAAACCTCTAGTCCATCTCTGTACCAAATTTCATCAAAATTGGTTGAGTGGTTAAGGCATGAAAGCATAACAGACAGACGGAGTTACTTTTACATTTATAATATTAGTTTGTATTTTAATTTCTGTTGTGGGTATAGCTGCAACATACCTAAATACATTATCTGTGAAAATTTCAAGTGTCTAACTATCATGGTCTGAGAGATACAGCATGGTAACAGACAGATGGACAGACGGAAAGCAGAATCGTATTAATATGGTTCCGTTTTTCCCTTTGGGTGCAGAACCCTAATAAAAAAGAAAAAGATATCATATGGGATAGAACATGGATGAAGTTGTGGCAAGAGGTAATAACTAGTAAGTTACATTTACAAGCAAACATAGTGACCGAATCTGCTCACAGTATTTACCTTCAGAATTTTTTTAACACTGACATCATCTAAGTTGTGTTTGATTGCTGATACATGCAAGTTCTTCTCTGTCTCTAATGTGTTTTCTGGCATTTCATCGTCCACTTCACTGCTGCTTTTACTTGCTTGCCTGAAAAAAAACAGTAAGGGTTTTGAAATCGGCTGCCTTGAATATTTCTTAAAACATGATATATCTTTAACCCCCTTAAAAGCTCGGTCGCTGGAGCCCCGCTCTGCAGGGCACCTGTATCTGGCTATTTTTATTAGCTCCTATTTCTTTAATAAATTAATACTGAATTTTGATAAGTCGTAGAACAAAAGTTGTTAGTTTTAATATAAACAACTATAGGCCGCGAGCGATTTGGTATTTTTATATGACCCTGTTTAGAAAAATAGCCAGCCACTGAAAAAGATTTATGCTCATCACTACATCATTTTCCTGTTGTGGGATTCGATCGCACGACTCACAGAAAGCAGAACCACTACCAGTTGGTGTGAATCGGTACCTACCTAGTCAAATTATTTGGTCTGTTGTTATGGGTTGTTTTGATGTCTTTGCACTAAAATTCTACTTACAATTTAAGAGAATCTAAGTGGCCCAGGATCAATTTTTGCCACGGAGGACGTATATATTATGATTATTTTTATTTTATACTTACCGCTTGCGTTTTCTAACACGTACTCTAGTTTTTGTTTTAGAAGCATTTTCCGAAGTTGCAATTTCAGGCACCTGTTTTTCCTCAGCTGCGTTCATTTTAATAATACAAAAAATCAATAAATTTATATAATTTAGCCGGCCGATAATCCATTTAACATTTTTCAAAATACTGCTAAAAAATAATGGTATAAACCATAGACATCATAGACATTAGACATGCACCAAAGAGTATATGCACCACCCAAAGAGTATATAATCACTACGTTTTATCAAAGAGGTAAGAGTCGTTTGCACCACAGGACATGAGTCATGCCTGTCATGCACTATAGAACAAGATACAATATCTCTGTTTCGGCACAAGTAGCCCGCGAAATTCAAATTTTATTTCGTTTTTCGCAAATACCTAGTAGTAGTCTTTTATACATAGTAGGCAATCAATTTTGCGAGCATAATGTTTATGCATCTACATGTTTGAATAAAAACTTTGCTCATGAACTCCAATGAATGACCCCTATATTGGGTCGAAACTCGAATCTCGGGGTGAATCCTGAAAGATAATTTTGAACGTATTGGTGACATTTTAATAAAAAATAATTGGTCCGTGCGAGTTGGAGTCGCGCACTGAGGGTTCCGTACTACCTATATTAGAAAAGTTAAACCATAAGGCCCGGTTGCCACCAAAGCGGAGCAGAGCGAATCAGATATCGTCATTTCGACATCTCTCCTCTCGGTTTCGGAGATGTCAAAATGAAGAAATCTGATTAGTTACTCAAACAGCTCCGCTCTGCTCTACTTTGGTGGAAACTTTGCTTGCTGCTTTGTTTTATGAGGTTAATTGCTAGTAGCAAAAAAGTAGGTATAATAGATAAAAAGTTCATTATATTTTCCCCGTAAAATATACATCGATTCCTATTATTCATAATTATTTCAGAATTTTCGATTGGTAAACTTCGGAGATGAGGGGGGGGACGGTATTTTTTTCGACAGTTTGCTCAATAAATCAAAAACTATCGGACATAAAAATAAATAAAAATCGGTTTTAGAATACACAAGTAACGCCCTTTCATATAATACCCCACTCAATATTGTTATCTCATTTTAAAATTTCGGCGACCGGGTTTATTTATCTCCTCGTTTTAAATAAAAATAAAAAATATTTTCAATTTTTCATAATTGCACTAACGGCGAGCCATCATTATCTACACCTACTCCAAATTTCATATCGATATCTTTAATAGTTACTGAAATAAAGGTCAATATACTAAACAATATGTTTTTATTCATTTTCATTTCATACTTTAAATATTACATTACATACTGTATTTAATATCACTAAAGTAGGAAACAGGCACTATATTATATAATATAATAAATAAATACTTATAAAAAATATAATTAAACAACAACTTTCAGAGCCTTTTCGTGAAATTCCTCCAGCAATTTTTGCATTTCCTTGTATCCAGAAATTTTTTGGGCCTCATGCAAAGGCAGCCACTTCAAATCTTGATGCTCGTCTGACAGTGTAACTTTCTGTTCTGGGTTTTTTAGTTTAGCCAGCCAATACACAACAGCCTTTGGTTTACCCTTGACTTCATAGTGCAGAGTTTTGGATACATCTTTGTAGATCTAAAAAACCAAATATCAAGAGGTAAACAAAAATAATTAAAAAAAAACCTATTTATACTATAACTAGCAGTGCCCGCGGACTCCGTTCCGCGTTATAAGTTATAAATATTTTTGTTCCGGCCCGTTTGGCTCGCGTAACACCCGCAGCCCCTACCCTAACAGGGCTGAACGCGACGCAGTCGGATAAATACTGCCTATACTTAGACTTACCTACCTATCTCTACGCAACATCCGCGCCGGGGCAACGCGACCGCACCTTTTTATTTTGCTAATATCTTTGAAGATATATGTTTAAACTGTATAGAGTAAAGGGGACAAATATTCTAAATAATTAAATTTTTGTTCTAAAACATAATACCATATGTGCTAAATAAGCTTCACAAAAATTATTTATATTTTAACCACAGTTTTAACACTAAAAGCAGTTATTGTGAGTTACCCGAAGGAGATAGGCATATGCTATCGCAGACTTTTTTCAGATTTTGATACGTTCTTTAATATTGTAGAACATTGTTTTGTTCTATCTTTAATAATTTCTGCAGCGCACACAATGAAAGCAGTTTTTTTTTCACAACTTGGATTACATTATTAAAGTTTAAGTAAAGATGCATAATTAATTTTGGAAATTATTATAGCCTATGACACTCCACAATAAAGTAGGTTTCTATTGGTGAAAGAATTTTGAAAATCGGTTCAGTAGATCCAGAGATTACCCCTTACAACATTACAAACTCACAAACATTGTTACGCTACCTCTTCATAATATTAGTATAGATATGGTCTAGTCATTTGAGCAACAAAGAAAGTTCTATAACCTCCTAAAGAGAGATACATTAAGAAGATTGTGACAAAGACCTTTGGTAGCAATTATAGTAAACTGCTCTAATTTAACTAGATCATCTAGTCACAGTGATTGCAGTTTATTGTTGGCATCTAGAATTTAAAGATAAAGAATCAAAACGTGCTGTTTGTGGATAGATACCTCCAAGTCGTTCTCAGATAGACCAGCCTCCTCTTTGGTTTCGCGCAAAGCTGTCACCCAGTCTGACTCACCAGGGTCTACGTGACCTGAATAATAATGATAAAATCAGAGTCAAAATCATCATCATCAGAGCTGCCATTCAAAATATAGGCATAGAATAAATATGGCAGTGTTCAAAATAGAAAAACTTAAACAGTAAAAAAAAACCTTCAATTACTCTTACAATATGATGTAATTTTTGCCAAATCACAAAGACATTTTTATTAATAGCTCAGGCTCAACAACAAAGTGCTCATTTACTGCGCTATGCTGAAACCCTGGCTGTATGGTATCGAGCTGTGGGGTACTTGCAGTAAATCGAACATGCTGCGCATCGAAAGGGTCCAAAACAACATACTGAGGACAATTACCAACGCGCCCTGGTATACACGCAACGACGAAATCCATAAATACCTCGAACTGCCAACTATCAGTGAGGAAATTACCAAATATTGCAAAAAACACAAGGATCGTCTTGCAAATCATCCCAACCACCTTGCTAGCTCGTTACTACAAGCCCCACAAATTAAACGCCTGAAATGAGCTCACGTGCTCGATACTTGACGGACGGTTGAGCGATGGCTCCCCCGTCTGTAATCGCCATAGGAAACGCAACAGATCTGATAAAAGTCGTAAGACTGATCGCAGATACAAGGGAGAGAAAAAAAAAAAAATTATTAATACTAGCTGACCCGGCAAACGTTGTTTTGCCATATAAATATAATTTCGCACTTAGGGATATAAAAGGGACCTACTGTATACTGAATATTACACATAAAAAACCAGTCAAGCGGTCTCAGTTGAATTTTTTTTACAAACACTGACAAGAATATTATATATTAGATGCTCAGCATGAAGTATTTTCATACAGTCATACTTAAGCTCTTTATCTAATTTGCACAGTAAGCTAAGCTCCAACTGAACATTGCATGAAATTAATCTAATTACACATCTTATTCCCGCAATAAACCCTGGATACATTTCGTATGTACACTTGATTTAATACAATGAGGAGTTATTCAATGTTTAACCTTTTGGAGGTGTCCAATGGTGTTCTCCGTATGAAGTTTGGAGCAGGAGAAATTGAACCATCTTATTTGAATGCCGGAATATAACCAAACCGGCAGCTCGCTTTGGAGACATTTTGGGCTAACCCTGAAATTATTTACCTTCAGTTAATAAATATTTTATTCACTATAATACCCTGAGAATGATCGACCAACATAGCCACTACTCTAGACTGCTTGAGTTGTGAAAAAAAACAGCTCAGCAGTTATAGGGTTCTTTTGTTAATGGAATCCCAGTCGCTGGAGGGTCTAACACCTCTAAATTTTAGACCCCTCTTCGATGAGAGAGAACAAAGTAGCAGTGGCTGATCATGAACTGATAGGTAGGTAATACTTTGAACTTTATACATCTGTGCAAACAACAGCAAACAATATTATTCAGATTTCAAATGTACCTATTACTTAGGCTCGGCAGAAAAGTGTCCTTTTCCTTTACTCTAGAAGTGGGTAGCTATTCAACTAGCTAGCCAAATACCGGCTATTCAAAGAATAGCCATGGCTATGATATTCATCAACACGATAGCCAGCTACTGGCTACTGTGGCTAGAACGCGGAGGACAGCCGCGTAACCGCGCATAACTGACTAGCCACTCTAGCCAGACTAGCTGAGTAGCTGACCGTCGCCGTCTTGTCGTCGGCTACAGTCGGCTACGGTCGGCTAAAATGTTACATCGGCGTATTTCAAAGTTCATTTGATTTTATGTACAGTCTCAGATATTTACGTATCTCAGATATTTTATATAGACGTAGTTTCATAGTAAATGTATAGGAGGCGACTTTCTGCGATTCGATAGTGGACGCCAGGCTTTAGGTATAGCCAAATAGCCAAATAGCCGGCTAGCTAGCCGGCTATTCGACCACCAATAGCCAGCTAGCTAAGTTATTGTAATTTTGGCTAGTTACCCATCTCTACTTTACTCCTTTATGAAATTTAAATTATCATTCTGCTTTAAATCACTAACCAGTGATGGAACCGGGCTCCCATAAAATTATTGTCTATGGAAATTAAAATTATACTATTTACCAAAAATTATACTACGTTTTGTTTTTGTGTTGACTACGTTTGCTGTGGCGGGAAATTTAAACGGTTTTATCGGTTTCCAAGCTAGGCTGTATAATAATAATTTCGAATTGTTTATTTACAATAAATAAAATAATAATAGGGATTTAGCTTTGACTGTAGAGAGCAGCACTTGAAACCGCCCCCTAGTGGCAATTTTTTTGTCATATTATTTAGTAAAAATATATAAACAATGTGTATACTGTTTTGAAAACAAAAAATTAGTTTTGGTACCATTGTAAAATATCTTTAGAGATAATGTAAAAAGTAATCTATGATTTGCGCCAATTCCATTACAATTTAAAATAGTTATTAAATAATTAAAAATAACCGTTCACAATTTAAATTTAAATTAAAATATAGAGTTTTACGGCTCTGGGTTCTTGCCCTTATAACCCTGTCATTACTTCTCGTTTTCATTTGATGTAGCCATTCGGAAAAAAGTCCGTGCATTAGGGGTAAATGTTAAATAAATAACTGGGTATTAAAATTATGGTGTTTTCGCGTACAATCCAAGCATTACGATACTATATACTACGCAACATAAAATTATGGTACAAATAGTATAATTATACTACGGAATCCAACCCTGTCACTAACTAAATCATATCTATAGGTAAATCACTATCATAGACAACACTATATTCAATATACTCTATGCTATAAATTCACGTTACAGTCCGACAAGGCTCTCTTGGCACTTGAAGGAGGGCGCTGTTGCAAAACAAAGGCAGCCATAAAATAAAATCTCCTCAATTTTACTTCAATTTTAGTATAAAATACTTAATAGTAAGCAAAAACAACTCGACATACAATAGTGATATACCGACAAAGCGAACTATCAAACAGTAGCACAAGATAGCGGCGTTAGTTCAGACTTTGGCACGCGCCAAAACAGCCTTGTCGCACTGTATGTAGGTCATAGACATAAAACCATCATAAAACACTATGATCATAGACATAAAACACTATTATAATGAAATATAGACCACAGACTACTATTCGATTTTTAATCTGGGATACTTCAAAACATAGGTACGTACCTAGGACCACAGCACAGAGTACATGAACATTTGACAAACCTTGGTGCTCATCAAGATGTCACGTACAATTTGCTAGAATGAATGAATGAATGAATGGGGCTTCTCCATAATTTTGTTATCTCTGTGGATCACAGAACACTATCTTACAACCACCACCACCACCACAGAATCCATTGGCAGAATCCAACTGTTAAACCATAGACTATATCTGTAGAACAATTTATAATTTTGACAGAATTGATTTGAAGTTTTATTTAAAAAAAAAAAAGTGATCTGTGGTTTTGAACGGAAAAAAGTTTCAAATTGCAACAACGGTAGACAACCACAACTGAAAACAACTGTTGAGAAAATATTTAAATCTTTTTGAGTTTTGTTTGCTAAACGACACGTTTTTACCGGTTTGAGTTCTTTATTTTCACAGCTAAATAAAAAATATATCTTGTAAATAAACAAAATAACAAACAATGTTCTAAAAGTAAATTAAACTTCGGTCTGTGATATTTAAAAAGTGAAACACGGTGGTTGAAACAATGAAAATGTTACAAAAATGGAAAATTATCCTCTCAAATTGGGTATGATATTTTTACACTTTTAGTTTTGTACTGATTTCTAATAAGGTTTTATGTAAGGGATTGTGTTTCGTGAGTTTAAAGTTATTCCAATATGAGTCTTGCGGCTTACCGTCGAATCGTAACATCTGCGGGCTCCACGCCAGGTGCGTTGCGGCCGAATTGCAAATGGGTGGGCATTTTTTTTTGAATATCGTACAAGAAACATTCTCAAACACAATAACTTTACAAGCTATACACGAATCCTACCTATGATGTAATTTTGGTGTGACAAAACGTCGTGTAAATTATAAGAATCAATAAGAATCGACAAAAACGGAAGAGTTTTATTTGTGTAGGTAGTTGTTGAATATTACGAGAAATAATTTTACTCAATCATTTGGTGCTTTATAATTGTATTTTATTTTCTTTTAGATAAATTGCTACTCTGAAGAAGATACCAATAAAAGAGACTCTGTCACTTCAAAATCTCTTGTAAACATCATTTCTCATTTACGCAAGAATTTCAGTTTGGACGAGTCCACATCATCCACTTTAGACGCTCAAACAATACAGGAGTTCATTTTGGAGAAATATCCAGGTTTCCGTTTTGAGAATGGAAATCTAGAGCCGAAGAATGAGGAGGAGATCTACCTGTCTGCGTCTCTCTTACTTTACTTTGTGTGTGTGAATTCAAAGGACTTGGACATTAAGAAGCCAATGTGCTCTGAATTGAGCGCTGGGGATCAGGAAATTATATTGAAATTCAGCAAATCCTTGATGGATTGTAGTGATATATCCTCTACTGATGTTCTGACTGCTATTGCAGGTATAATTTTTTTTGTTTGTAAATATTTTTTTTATTGGATCACAGTGACTGGTTAAGGGATAAACCATTGGATACAATATTCTTATATCACAAAGCCATAAGGCATGTCATTGAAAGCTTATAAAACTGTCACTTAATTAACTATTAGGTTAAGGTCTGAGCCTTAATTAATTAATTTATTTATTTAACACTTTATTTGTACACCACAAAACAATATTACAACTAAGAAGTAAAAATTAATTAGTACAAAAGGCGGCCTTATCGCTAAGTAGCGATCTCTGCCAGGCAACCTACAGATAAGGAAAATACAGAGGAACCACGGACTGCAGGTGGTGCAAAACTATAACAAATATACTTAAATTCAAATAAGTACACACTACTACATACACTAGAATACACAAATAAAAATAATAAAATAAATATTATAAAAAAACTAATAAATATACTCAATACCCAATAATTATAATATATTAAGTATATATCCTGTTATATTACAAATAAACGAATAATAATACTTAGTCATCATTAAGTAGTCCTTTAATCAGAATTTATGTGTAATTTGCACATGAAATGGAGTAGTCATATTATGACTTGCTTGCAACCCATTAGTACTCTTTCTTGAAGACAATGCATATATTTGAGGGATTTTAAGGACTGTATTATTATACATAAACACATGAAATGTGGGTAAAAAGAAACAGAATCATAAGTGAAATAATATTAAGAAAAGATATATTCCAGAAGCATGCGGGCAGGATACTGCAACAGCTAACATCGGGACAACTGTGGCGGAAACTCCACCATCACTTCGCTCTTTGCATGGCGAAGTGCGGAGACTGCAAGCCGCACTGGATGCAGAGAGGTTCGACAGAAACTATCTACAGGAGGAACTTTCAAGAACTAATTTGAAAATGGAGAAATTATGTAAGCTTCTTTATATAAAGCTTATCATTTTAGGGGAACTCCTCTTGAGTTTTGTGTGCTGTATGTAAAAATGCAGTGGCACAGGCCATGTTGAATGCAAAGAGGACTTGTCTTTTTTATTTTCTTTAACACAGATTTCTCAATTTTATTTATTTACAAAGTTTTACTTTTCCCTAGTAAAAGACAAAGAGCAGTACAAACAAGATATAGCCAACCTAAAAGCAAATTTGTCAACGTGTGGACAAGACACCAGTGCCCAAGATGCGGAAGCATCTAACAATAACTTAGTGAAGCTTGTTAAGCAGCTGGAGCAGACAGAAAACCGACTGATCACTGTTCAGGAGGCACTAGACGAAGTGCAGTATGAGAGAGACATGTACAAGAGTAAGGTAAGGACATATAGGGTTTTCATTGTCCACTTATTCAGTTAAGTTCAATAGAATCAAAACAAGTGATGAACTAAAAGTTTTCAAGTTAAACCATTTCCAACAAAAATATTCATTAAAAATTACCGCCCCCAACATACACACCCATTAAAAATTATATAGCAAACTTCACTATAGGCAGGCCAGGGTTATTACGTGATCAAAGAGTCTACAGAAAGGCGTCTCGACGTACTAATTTTACGTTACTTTGCTTGCGTTAGTTCTTGTACGGTCTATGTCCGCGCTGCGTGCGCCCGATCGCGAGGCGACCTTAGTACGTCGAATGAGATAAAGTTACGCGATAGAAAGAGACCACAACTGTGTTTGTTGCATGTTATTAACCTTTCCCGTGACGCGCGCGCACCGTATGCGCTCGAAATTTTGTAGGCGGTCGTGTCTCGAGCGCAGGGTATGCGCTCGGAGAAAGTTCAGTGTCTTTGACCACGTGATGATCGATGGTTTTGTTTTATTTTAACAGACTATTGTGGTAGTTTTGTCATCTGTGTTCATAGAATGAAATTACGTTTCGAATGTTGGTACTAGTAAACGAATGCTACCATAAATCGAAAAAAACTAGCCAAGGGCTGCTTGGTCCGCCATTTTGCCGCGCAGTTTCTTGTTTTTTGTAAAATGGTTTATTATAGTGAAACAAATGAGTTTTGAATCAAACAAATGAAGTTTAATGGAAGTATGTATTTAGTGTTTAGTGTGGCAGTGTTCGAAAATATTATCTAACAATTAGTGAAATGAGACGAAATATTCACAGCCTACGTGTAAGTTTTACAAACACAATATTTACATTTCGGAAATAACCTTTTTGGTGCTTTTACGGACATAAACACATATGTAGTCAAGTAGGTCATTTCGTATCGAACAAAATGGTATTAGATACATGTCATAACCTTTATGCATAATTGAGAAATATAGAATTTACTAAGTGCATGCGCAAATTTTTTTGCAAGTGTCTACAAGTAGCGACACTCGGCGGAGATACGTAATTAGAGGGGCTCGGCATTTGAAGGGTTAATGGAGGTGGGGCCAGGCGCTAGTGCTAACTGAATTGCACATTGTGTCAGCGCTAGAGTCTCTATTTCTTTAACTCATCTTGTGGAGGGAGCCTTCTGTACCATTAGATATTATTATAACGTGCTTTTTCAAATTCTCTCAAAATTATAATTGTTCCAACGTTTTTCCCAGTTGGATGAATTAAAACGTGAACGCGACAAATGGATAGCAACAAGCCAGGAAGAGACATCTCGAGCGTGCCGACTAGAAGATGAGTTGGAGACTGAGCGGAAGCAAGTTCAGTCGTTGAGGGAGCTGGTCACAGAGTTGAGGCAACACAACAGACTCAACGGTGTCGACACTAGTCAGCTGGAGTGTGACGATCTGGATTCAAGCGTAAGATCGTTGTACAATGCTTGTGAGTACTGGACTTAGTATCTGTTTGCTATTAAAACATGTATACTGTTTTTATATTATTTCAAAGCAAGGTTACGTTTTAAAAAGTCCTTAATGTAATTGATTGGGTTTGAGTAGTACATGCAGTGAAAATGAAAATTAAATCTAAGTATACTGTTTCAGCTGTGTGTAGTGAAGCCTGTGCCAATGTCATAGAGGTGCAATTAGGTGAAGAACGAGCTAAAATAGTTGTTCTTGAACAACAAATCAAATTTTTACAGGTATGTGATTGTTAGATGATAATAATTTCTTAAAATCTATTTGTGAAGTCCATAATACCTATTTAATTGATTAATAGGATAAACTCGACGACGTAACGAAGAAATCTGAAGAGGAAACTCAAAACTTAACTAAAATAATTTCTGAAAAAGACACTGACATTTTTAATTTAAAACATCGTATCAACGAGGAGATAGAAGACAAAAATAATTTGAAATTGCATTATGAAGATGAAGTAACAAAATTAAACAACGAAGTTAACGAGCTGGAGCAAAGAATTAGAGGAAATGGGGAAAATTCCAGGAGAATTATAGATTCAAAGATGAAAGAAATTCAAATTTTACAAGAGGAAAAGTTATCCCTTCTCCAAAGCATGTCAGACGAGACTGCAAAACTAGATAATATTATACAGAAGTTAACATCAGATCTTGACGCTGAAAAAACATCAAAACTAAAAATGAAAGAAGATTATGAGAGTAAAGTGATGAAATTAAACGAAAAAGTATTAAATAGAAATAATGAATTAGTGGAATTGCAAAATAAAATATCTGGAAATGGCGAAGCAATTGAGAAATTACAATTCGACTTAAGAAAGGAAAAAGAATCAAGAGGGGAACTAATTAACAAATACAACAATGACGTGACAAATTTAAATATGCAAATTCAAGCATATGAGGATAGTTTGGGACAAAGGAATTTCGATATCGCTAATTTAAAAGAACAGTTACATGAATTTAATGCCTCAAATGAACAACTACACAAAGAAAGAGACAATCTTCGTGCATGTTTTGCGAAATGTAAAAATGAAATTTCAATTTTAGAGGATTGTAAAGCGCAACTAGTTATGACCATGCAAAGTAGAGATTCTCAAATTGAGAGTCTTCAAAAAGAAAAAGAGCGCATTGAAAATGAATACACAGAAGAAAAGGAGCGGTTGCAATACAATTTAGATGAAATTAATGCTACAGTCGAAACTTTACGAAACCAATTACAAAATGAGATTCAGTTCAAGATTGGCATACAAAATGAATTACACAAATGTGAACTTAGTAATCAAAACTTGACAGAAACCATTAATAATTTGAATGAACAAATATCTACTTTTAAGATTGACTGCACAGAAAAAGAGCATGCTTTACTATTGGAAAAAGAAGTAGTCGCTGAATTAAGGGAAACTTGTAAAGAAATCAAAACACAAGTGCAGGAATTAAATAAAAACAAATCTGAGAACGAAACCATGATCCAAGAATTGACAGAAACTGTAAATACCTTGAACGAACAGCTTTCTGAAACTAAACAAAGACTAGTTAGAGAAAAAGAAATTAATGCTGAATTAAAGAAAACTTGTGAGGATCTAAACATAAAAATTGAAGAAATGAACAAAGTTATTATTGAGAAAGAAACTCTGATTAAGGATATCAAAGAATCTCTGGATGAGGCTAAAATCAAATTTGATGAAAAGTGTGCGGAAAAGGATAAAGTTATAGACGTTAATAACAAATTAATGTCGGAAGTTAATGATATGGAAAAAAAATTCAGCGTGCTTCATAAGGAAAAGGATGACTTGGGAAATAACCTCAAAGATATGACTTACCATAATATTGACTTACAAAACGAAATATCAAGACTAACTCAGAAAGTTAAAGTACATGAAAGTAGTAAGTTCAATTACTATTGCTTAATTTCATTATTTTATTTATTATTTCGTAAGGAAATTGCTTTATTTCTGTTTTTCTCTTTTAGCCATTGATGAACTAAAACAGATTATCGATGAAAAAACAAAAGCAAATGATATCATACAACAAAAGTATGATTCTGAAATACATATATTGATGACCAAATTAAACGTAACTGACGAATCACTAAAAGAGCTACAAACGAATTCGAACAACTTGATAGAAGCAAAGGAATTACAGATAGAGACTTTAAAAATGGAAATCGAAAAATTGCAAATATTATTACAACAGGAAAGGGAAAAATCGTTTTCTGTTGAAAAAGAGAATACTGCTCTTTTACAGCACATAAATGAAAGTAACTTGTTAAAAAGTAAATATGAAAAGGAGTATTTGAATAAATGTTCTCTATTGAATTCTGTAAGCACCGAATTAAATGAAGAAATCTTGAGAAAAGATGCAATAATTTGTGACTTGAAAAATAGATTAGAATATTCAGAAAAATCTAATGAAGATACTATTGAAGGTAATGGTTATATTATTGCATGGGATTTAAAAAATATGAAAATTGCTTTTATTTCTATAAATGTATGTTGTTGATTTCGTATTTTTAAGTACATACTTTAATTTTATTTTCAGAAATTAAAACCTTGAAAAATAACCTCAACCAAGCTATTCAAAGCACTGAAGATATAACTTTAAGAAAAAATGAAGAGATAGAAAAGTTAACGGAAAAGATTAAACAGTCGGAAAAAGAACTAAGGGCTGTTATTGATAACAATAAACAAGTGGTTGAGGCGTTACAAAGGGATAACGTTCAATTACACTATACTATAGAAGAAGATAACAGTACTCATGAATTACTGATTAAAGAAAAGGACGCAATGATCGAAGGCCTCGAAACACGTCTCAAAAATGTTTCAAACAGTTTGAACCTCATACAGAAAGAATACGAGGCTGACAAATTTGTATGGGAAAAAGTAAAAACTGAATTGCAAGAGGAAATTAATGAAAAAATGATGGCAATTACTCAGTTGACTAACAAAGTCACAGCTGCTGGGCTGAAGATGCGTAATTTAGACGCCTCAAACAATGTTTTAAACAAAGAGAAAGCTGAATTAACTGCAGAAATTAACTCACTACGCAATACTTGTACTGAAAGTGCTCATACTTGTGACAAGTTAAAGGAAAGTCTGCTTGAGCAAACAGCTGTAAAACATGCACTAGAAAATGAAAAACAAACTCTGATTTTCGAAAAGGATAATTTATTACAAAAGATTGCTTCACAAGAATCAGCTTACAGAAAAATTTTATCTGAAAAAGACAGTTTGCTACACGAGAAAGCGATTTTAGTTCAGGAGCTTATGGAAGAAAAATCTGTTCGAAAAATTGCCGACGAAGGAAAGGGCGTCCTCTATGCTGAAAAACAGCAAGTAAACAAAAAGTTGCGAGAAGTCGAAGATGTTAAGAATAATTTACAGCAAGAAAAGGAATGCCTCACTCAACAGCTTGTTGAAGAGATACATGCTAAAGACTTGGCTGAACAGGAAAAGAAAAATATAATTGATGCAAAAGTTAAACTGGAAGAGGATTTAGCTGCCCAGACAGTACTTATGGCTGAAGTTGAAAGAAAAAATGTCAATTTAATGCAGAAAATACAAAACCTGGGGAACGAATATGCAATACTTGCAAACGAAAACTCTTCACTGAACACTGAAAAGGCAAAGCTTTCTCAATCGTATAGTGAATTAAAATCTACACTTGATATGGTGATAATGGAAAAGAGCGACGCATTGGAACAAATATCAAACTTTAACAAACATATGGATGCAGAACTGACTAGCAATTTAGAGAAAATACACAATTTGGTGCTCAAAAACAAGCAATTGAATGCTGATTTTATTGGTAAGTACCATTGTCTCTATTTATCTAGGTATTATAGTGATTTGACTAAAAAAAAATATTTTTTAAAAACTAGCTGCTCCTCCCGCATGAATTTAATTTTTAACATAATATCTTGTTATAATGAGTCAACCTTAAAAGATAGACATGTATGTTTGGGACATTTTTAGAATTTTTAAGGGAGAACAATTATATCATTCATGATTTTTGCAAAAACTTTAACTGTTTAGGTACCCAACGCACCCATCGAAAGCTCTTTGAAAGGATTATTTCTCCCGTTTTTGTAACATTTTTCATTGGCTCCTATTGGTCACGGCGTGATGTTATATAGCCCATAGCATTCTTTGATAAATGGACTATCCAACACAAATTTATTTTTTTCAATTCGGACCATTAGTTTCTGAGATTCGTGCGTTGAAACAAACAAACCCTACACCTTTATAATATTAGTATAGAAGATAGATTAGGTTAAAATTTGAAATTGTCTGTCATTTC
Organism: Coenonympha glycerion; assembly: GCA_963855885.1. Classification (NCBI taxonomy): domain Eukaryota; kingdom Metazoa; phylum Arthropoda; class Insecta; order Lepidoptera; family Nymphalidae; genus Coenonympha; species Coenonympha glycerion. The sequence continues at coordinate 3,688,325 of OY979646.1, forward strand.
CTCGCAAAGCGAAAATTTGCTTCAAGCTACTATTGCGTTACTTACAAGTTGCGTGTGACGTAAGGTCTACTTGCGTGTGACGTAAGGTTTACTTGCGGGTGACGTAAGGTTTACTTGCGTGTGACGTAAGGTCTTCTTGCGTGTTCTATTAAGGCTATATCTGTATAAAAAGAAATATTAAAGCCTCTCCCGTCTGGATTAAAAGGTTTCAAATTTTATTATTTCAGCCCTAAAAGAGGATGAACAAAAACTTTGCACTATTCTCAATAACGGATTAAGCAAAGTTTTCGAAAATACGAACAAAGACACCACGTGTAAGGACATTTTAAGTAAATACGACGATGCGAGTGCCAGCGAGAAATGCGATGTAGTTTTCAAAATTATAAATAATTTAGTTTCCGAGTTGACGATGAAAAATAATGTGGAGCGAGAAGCACTGCAGAAAGAGAGAACGGTCGTCAACAAACTGTCAGAGATGGTAAAACAGAAAGATATGCTAGTTACGCGACTTCAAGAGGAAGTCCAAACTTTGGAAAAAACTGTTACAGATTCTAAAGCAGGTAAATTATTCATTTTTCGGTTTATACATACGTCTTTATTACCTTATAGAAGACATATTATGTTGCTAAAACTGATTATATTATGTCTTAAATATAAAATCCTCGTGTAACCATACTTGTAGCAAAACTTCCATAACGGCTTGACAACTGATATTTTGTACATTACAAGTCCAATTTTTTTGTGGACGTACGTGTGTTCAGTATTCTGTGACGATGCGCCGCTCTAGCCAGCGGCAAAGGATATTGACATTGCGTTCAAGCGTATTTCGTTTCACAGAGTAGTGGCGTGTTAGAGGAATCAAATTGTTTCATTGTATTAATGAACATGAAATAGCGTTTTGGGAAAGGAATTACATCCCCAGTGTTTTGATGTTTTTACACGACTGCCCAAAAAGGAGTGTAATGTTTTTAGGGTTCATGTATGTATGTATGTATGGGAGTTTCTTTATTCCACCATAACTTCTGAATGGCTGAATAGATATGAACATAATATAGGGTATCGTTAGAATCCTTACATCACTCTGAGTAAAATGGGAATTAATTATTAATTTTTTGGAAAAAGCTGTTTACAGGGCAGTTGTGTTTTCAATTTTTAATTTTTTTTACTTGTTTCGTCAATATAAAAATCTTAATATATATAAATCTCGTGTCACAATGTTTGTCCTCAATGGACTCCTAAACCACTTAACCGATTATAATAAAATTCGCACACCATGTGCAGTTCGATCCAACTTGAGAGATAGGATAGTTTAAATCTCAATTTATCTATTTTTTATGACCCCTAAGGGCAAAACAACGTTTGCCAGGTCAGCTAGTATACTATATATTTCAGAATTAACGAAAACAAAAGATACGCATAATGCATTGCTAGAGACAAGAGCAAAAGAAATACATCATCTACAACAAGACAACCAGACGCTTCGCAACGAGTTGAATGACGTCAAAATACAACTGGACGTCAGAGTGCACTCTCTCAAGGAAAAGCTGCTCGACAATGAGACAGTGACTGATAAGTTGAAGTGCCAGATTGATAACTTGAACACTATGATCACTAAGTTAACCAACTACTTAAAAGAGAAAACCACTGAAATTGAGGCCTTGAGAAATGAGAAGGAAAGATTGCAGCGTGCGCTAGTAGACAATATTTTAGGTAACTTTAAATTTTTTTTATAATCAATGCAAGCATGCGGGTCACCTGATGGTAAGCGATCACCGCCGCCCATGGACATTTGCAGCACCAGAGGAACTGCAAATGCGTTGCCGGCTCTTAAGTAATTTGTTTCTTCGCCCCTTGAATAACCCCATGTTGTAGTTTTGACGGAACACTGTTGCTGGTTGCTTGTAGTATCTATATTTCTAGTTGTATGTATAAAAATATAGGTCCTGGCTCGCCCAAACTTTGTGACGTAGACAAGGGATAAGTAATGAGCAAGGGGTAAGTATTTTTAGAAATTTCCATGGAAGAAGGAATATAATAGGAACAGACGAAGCAGGGTGTCTGGTGTAGACAGTTAGCTAGTCTTTGTAGAAATATCATTTTATTTTATTTATTTAGTGGTAACTTTTACTAGGTACCTGTGTGTCTTCTCAAAATGAAAAAGATAGCTATTTTCCACCACGATCATTAAGTGTGCATTGGCAGGAATTACTCATCATTTAAAAAACTGTATGAATAACTCTCATCCATGCAAGTTTTCCTTTACACTCAAACACGTGATATTAATTTACATAACGCACATAACTCAGATTGTTTTATGATTGCAAATATTTGCAAAGTGTGGGCTTTTTAACTAATATTTCTTATAACTTCAAATTAATTATGTTATTAAAATTTTATTGTATCCTCATTGTTTTCATAGCAATTAAAACCCTAGAAGAGGAATTGAAAACCGAAAAACAGAACAAAGAGAAACTGATGAGCGACTTTGAGTCGGAAAGTTTAGTCCTGAAAAACATGGTTACTGTAACAGAGTCTGTTATGGAAGACCAAAAAGTAAGCCTTAACAAAATCATAGCTGAACATGTAAATGTTAATCAAAACCTTGAAGAAGAGTTGAACAACTTAAAGCGAGCCGTCGAGATGGAAAGAAAAGATGCAGAAATTAAACTACAAGACAATGGAGAAGCGTTTAAAACTGTATTCAAAGAACTTGCAGACATCCGTAAAGAGAAAGAAACGATCGAAAAAGAATTGACTTCAGAAAAAGAATCATATGAGATGAAAGTTACTAGTTTGATTGATGAAATCTCTGAGAAAACAAGAAGAATAGATATATTGACGAATGAAAATGAAGAGATTCGTGATAAACTGATAGAACAAACTAAAGGTAGGTTTTAATCTTTTGTTGTAGTGTATCGCAAATTACCATGAAACGCGTAGACGTCGTCTCATAAAATGAACGCGCCTCCACTGCATTATTCTTTCAAGGTGTAAGCGTAAACACGTGGAGAAGTGTTAATTTTTAGATTTGATTAGATACCATAATTTTGTCTTCATAACTGTAAAATATTAGTGTGAGGAAATTACCTTGAATTATATTAATTTTTGTATTGTTTTAGGAATGGCAGCATTAGAAGAACAAAATAACGAATGGAAAATCAAAAATGATACAATTGAAGCAGAATTTGGCTCAAAAGTCAAAACATTGCAAGAAGATTTAGATGGTCAGTACAAAAAAACCAACGAATTAGAACTTTTGCTCAAAATTAAAGAAACCTCAAATGAAGAGTTAGTTGAAAATATAAACAAACTTAAAATAGCAATTGCCAGTTTGGAGCAAGAAAAGTTGATAATTGAGAAAGAAAAATCAAATATTTGCCAAACTATCGTGGAATTAAAAGATGCTCTTGTACAACGTACGAATGAAAGCGATGTGCTATTATCACAAGCGAAGAATGAAATTACAGAACTAAAAGCGGCTAACGAAGAGTTGAAAACAAGTATGTTACCTACTGAACTCTTGTTGTTTTATCTTTCAATTTAGAATCACAACATTTTAAACCTTGAAATGCAGACCTGTAAAATCCCCCCAGTAATCAGTAATATCAATAAAACCAGTATAAACAAAAAAAGATCATTAAATTTATTACCACCAAATGAAATTTCATTGCGTCGCTTTTCTTTTTATTTTTCGATTTAAAGGATATTGAATGGAAGCTGACGTTATTTTCACAGAATCATTTCTACTTGAAATTCTCTGCGGATTGTTGCAAAACAAATTAATTAGTCCTACTTATTTAAAGGAATAGGCAGTAGAAGTTTTTATAATTGATTTATTTATTATTTTTCAGGGATTAAATATTTAGAAGAGTGCTTGCAATCAGAAAGACAGAGGCTTGAAGCTAATGCCAACGAAAAAGTAAATACAACAAACAAATGTTCTATCCTTGAAGAGTATCAGATGAAAGCAGAAATTGAGTTAAAAGAGCGTCAAAAAGAAATTTGTACTCTAATGGATGAAGTGAAAGCTCTAAAATCTAAAATGGAACTCGAATTGAGTGAAAGAGATGGAATAATTGAGACGTTGAAGAAAGAAAAGGATGCAATGATAAATAAATTTAACAAAGAGTTGATAGATCAAAAAGAGTGTTTAGAAGTCAAGGACTCTGAAATTCAAGCGTTAAGAAGAAAGCTCGACGAAATGAAAAATAACGAGGAAACTATTAATATTTTGAAGAACGAAAACGAAAAACTAATTAAAGCTTTAGGACAAAGGGAAACGAGTGAGTTTAAATTTCTTCTTTTAAGTTTTGATGAATTTAGAAAAACGCACCAAAATTCGAACGCTAAAAAAGTACTTGTTAAATCCACCTCTCTGTTTGACGTCATTTATATGTAAAAAATTAAAATAACATCTTTCAAGTTACTAAAAATGAGAAATAAATGTAATAATTTATGAAAGTAAATGATTATTTTGTTGTCTATCGATCAACAGCTGCTAAAAAGAAATGATTTTGAAATTCATTTATTAAAGCTTTATTTAGAACCATCTTATTAAATGAAGAAATGTAACGAACATGGACTGTTCACCTACTTTTGTTTGTACCAAAACGTTTGAAAAATGTAATGGATAAACATTGAACATGTAAATAAAGTTATTTAAATCGAAATTCATAAGTTTTTTTTTCAATTTTACACAAATCCTACCACTGATTGTTCTGTAACTTGAAAGAGGTTTCATCATCTTTTTTTCATTTATAAATGCCGTCAAAGCTTGTAACCGAGACTTAACTGCGAACAAAAAAAGCTTAATAGTAAGTCAATGGTCCAATAAAACAATGTTGTTTGCAGATACCGTTGTCAGTCTAGAAAGTACAAGTTCCCAACAACACAGAGTATTAGAGCATCGCGATCATCAGCAACAGGTAGATACCACTTCCACTGACTATTCCTCTATGGAAATCAGTAAGACCATTACCGACCTCGAAAAAATCATACAGGACAGAAACAGGACGATCACCACACTACAAAGCGACATCACATACCTGAAATCACTAGTAGCAGAATCTGAAAACAAATACCTGGACGCGGCTAAAGACCTGGAAATGAGCAAGGAGAACTGCCATCAGCTCTCGAGCCAACTCAAAAAAATCGTCCACCAGAAGAACGAAGAAATAGCGGACCTCAAAAAGCAAGTCACCAAAATGAGCGTCACGGAAAACCGCGCGTCGCAAATAATCAAAGTGTCAGCCAAATATCAGGCGATTATTCTAAAGAGGATCGCCGAAATTAAATCCAACACGGTGTTAAAAGAACTGACGAATTTCGGAAATACGAACTGCGATACCGATCTAAGGAAAAGTCTATCAGCAGGCACCATAACCATGGAAGATCTAGAGAACTTCCTTGAAACTACAGAAAGGCACATACGACGTTGCTCCGAAAAGCAGATCGCTTTGCAGAAAGAGAGAGACAGACTCTCTGAAATTAATAGGATACACGAATCCGAAATTATAAACATCAGGAAATTCTTAACCGAACTGTCGGTTAGCATCAAGACGTTTAATTCTGTGAAGGAGTTGTACACTCAGAAGTTGAGCAGAGTAGTGTCCTTGCAAAGGACAGTCAGACGAGAGATATTGAGTCTAGACGGACGCATAACTGACGCGGCGATGGGGAGTTTGGAGAGAGGATACTCAGCAGTGATGCAGGATCTTTTTGAATGTGCGATGAACTTGGAAAGGTGGATCGAACGTTGTGTGTCCAGGACGATATCTTCGGAGAAGATTAAACAAGCGTTTAGTACTGAAGACGAGCGCGCGTCACTATCATCAGCTAGCTTCCAGAACACTGGGCTGGAAATCCAGTTGGAGGAGTTACAGAACTCGTTCCAGAAGCTTCTGGAAGAAGTCGCGCGCGCCCAGAAGGGAGAAGGTGCCAAGGACGCTCAGTCTGTCACCATTATGGAGGTCCGGGCTGAATACGAGGACAAACTCAACAGGATGAAAGCGAAAATGGTCAGTATCCTCCCCATACTGTTCTTGATACTTGTCTATCAGGTTGTTTGGTGGTTCTACTTGCAAATGGATTCTTGGTGATTGACATATCAGTATCACGCTGTGATGACTTGTAAAGTCTGTATTATTTATTCCCAATAAAGGATATTTTATTGGATGCTTTTGTTTTATTTCTTTATTTTTGAGAGTGTTCATTAAATGTATGGCCTTGTAGTAATAAAATTGCTTTATCAACAAACCGAGACAGGAAAAGGTAATTTGTGTTTTTTGTATACGCGAAAGCATGTTGCATGTCTGCGTATTTTATTTGGGAAGCTTTTTCGCATGCGGCTTAAATCTTGTTTTTTTTATACTTTTACATTTCGTTTGAATGAATGAAAATGCTTTCAGAAACAACTGTACCAAGAGCAAGTTTCGATGTTCAAAGAGAAACAAAATGAAGAGATAATAAGGTTGAAGTCTGAGCTGAAGAAGACACAGAGCAAGCTGCAAGAGTGCGAGGAACACATCAAGTCCCTGACCGCAGAGCTGTGGTCGGTCGGCGAGAAGTACATCATGAAGAAGGACGAAGCTGATTGGCTGAGGAAGAAACAGCGCTCCGGCTCGCTGATGTCGCTGCAGCATGTGCATTCTGTATGTATCTCATCTCCCCTTGTTATTTATTTTATGATAATACGAACAATACATTCGTTTGATGTCTCATTCTGCACAGTAATCACGTCGGCGTACAGTGCCGTCACGCAGTAATATGTAAACCGAAACTATCTATCCTGTGGCGCTACAGTCCCTTGTGGGTCCTGGCCTCCTCCACAATATTCCTCCACTTGTCGCAGTCCTTTGACTCCCTGCGCCAGTTGGTGTATTTACCCATGCTCCGTAAGTCTTCCTCCACGCCATCAGCCCAACGCTTTTTTGGTCTGCCTTTTGTTCTTTTTTGTTGGGGGGTCCACTTGGTCATGATTTTCACGGCCCTATAGTCTGGTATTCGCTCCAGCGTCCATGCCATACCAGCCCATCTCAAGCGTTGTGACTTACAGAACCTGACGATGGTCTCACGTCCTATAAGAGCATCAGGTTCGTGATTCATGCGCTGGCGGTATGTTCCATCCGATTCTCGGACTGGACCAAATATGTTCCTGAGTACTTTCCTTTCAAATACCGCGGGTCTCGCTTTATCCCTGTGTGTGTGTTCAGGTTTCGCAGGCGTAAGTCACAACAGGTCTTATGATATAAACCGAAACGCAGTAGTGTATTACTGCTTCACGGTAGAATAACTGGGCACCCGGATGAACACCGCAAAAAGACTCCTAGCACTAGTGAAATATGAAAAGACACTCTTTTATTTATTATATTAAGTTATTTCACGAATGTCGCAGGAATAATGGAATTTTCCCATGTGAAAAGTAGATTGTTGTGATGTGTTGGGCCAGTGTAAAACCTATCTATATTTAGTAGTTGCAAAACATCCCAACTTTTATTCAGTTACAGTGCGTAGAATTTTTGTTAGAAAAACCCAATACTATATTTTACTGGCCCGAACCGGGGATCGAACTCATGAACTCGGGATCTACAGTCATTCATGCTCACCACTAGACCAACGCGGCAGTTACGAGGTAGACAACGAGTTTTGTGTTCGTTTGTTTGGTTTAGCCGACGGGCGTTCACTGCCAGCAGTGGACGCCCCAGGGACAAAGGCCCCCTGCAATGATTTCCAACCCGCATGCTTGTACTCTTCCCGCGACTTTTTTAATGTCGTCAGTTTATTTGTTCGGAGGTCTGCCAACACTGGGCTTTCCTGTGCGGGGTCGCCATTCCAGCACTTTGGGTCTCCACCGTCCATAGGTTCTTTGAGCTAAGTACCCATTGCCTCTTCAGCTTCGCGATACGTTGAGCAATATCGGTGACTCTGGTTCGTCTACGGATCTCCTCATTTCTAATTTAATTACACAGTGACAGTATGAGACTGCAATGCGCAGTCCCAGAGGGTTGTTTCAATAGGGGAAGGGTTAAGGGAGACTGAGTACCTACGCTATTTATTTCCAGTCCGGCCTCGTCCCGCCGGTCGAGGAGCGAGGGCGGCCCTCCGACACGCACTCACTGCGCTCGCTGCCTGCCAACAACAATAACAACAACAACAAAGGTGAGTCCAACTTGTACTATCTAATGAAATAAAAAATAAATAAAAATGTCCATCCCTCTCAGCAGTCTAGCTACATAGCAGCCATAAGACTTAGCTGCGATCGTCGTACAAACCTGTCAATAGCTCATTCCATAACGATATGGAACGAATCCAAACAATGATGTGAATAATAGGTAGTTCCCTTCACATGATCACAATAAGATAGGTAAGTAAGTCACATCCGATCAATTTGTCGATCGGATTTGTCATTCTTATTCATTTTCTCATCGAGAGAGGTTTCTTTGATGATCATTTTTAGGGTTCCATACCAATTTGGTAAAAATGGAACCCTTATAGTGAGACTTTCTCCGTCCGTCCGTCCGTCCGTCTGTCACACTCGATTATTTCAGTAACTATCGAAGCTATCGACTTGAAATTTAGAATAGTTATAGGTAATAGTGACCCAACGCCACTGCAATCATAAAACATTGAAAATTGTTTTTATTTTTATTTAAAAAGGGGGGAAAACCGGGGCTTCGAATTTTCAAAATGAAATAACAATATTGAGTGGGGTATCATACGAAAGGGCGTTACTTGTGGATTCTAAAACCAATTTTTATTTATTTTTATGCCTGATAGTTTTGGATTTATTGACCAAACTGTCGAAAAAAATACCGTTCCCCCCCCCTTATCTCCGAAGTTTATCAATCGAAAAATCTGAAATAATTATGATCAATAGACATTAATGTATATTTTACAGGAAAAATAAAATCAACTCCCTAACTATTATACTTTTTTTGATAATAACAATAAACCACCAAAAACAAAGTTACGTTTGCGGTTCGCCAACAAAAGTAGGTACCTACATGTAAATTTTACTTGTAAATTCATGAACAAAAGTGATTCTTTCAATGTTTTACTTCTTTTATGGTATAGAACCCTCGGTGCGCGAGTCCGACTCGCACTTGGCCGGTTTTTTATGTCTAAGTGCACTTATTCGGTACAAGACGTCTTTTTCCATTCTCACCTATCAGCTTGTCAACTCGCACACACAATCCATCCATCTCTTCGCTTCGTTGTTCTTTGAGATAAAGAAATCTGTTTAAACAGAGGGTCGCGGCCTACACATGTCTGACGAGGAAGGCGAGGTGTTCGACAACCGCTGGCTGCGCGAACTGAACACCACGCCGCGCCGCGACAGCGAGGCGCCGCCCGGGCATCGCATCTCGGAGCTGCGGTACCGGAACTCGCTGTGCCCGCCGCACCTCAAGAGCTCCTACCCGGCCGAGACGCAGTTCGCGCCCGCCGTACACGAGGAGGACATCAAGGTGAGCACTCAGCTGAACACCACGCCGCGCCGCGACAGCGAGGCGCCGCCCGGGCATCGCATCTCGGAGCTGCGGTACCGGAACTCGCTGTGCCCGCCGCACCTCAAGAGCTCCTACCCGGCCGAGACGCAGTTCGCGCCCGCCGTACACGAGGAGGACATCAAGGTGAGCACTCAGCTGAACACCACGCCGCGCCGCGACAGCGAGGCGCCGCCCGGGCATCGCATCTCGGAGCTGCGGTACCGGAACTCGCTGTGCCCGCCGCACCTCAAGAGCTCCTACCCGGCCGAGACGCAGTTCGCGCCCGCCGTACACGAGGAGGACATCAAGGTGAGCACTCAGCTGAACACCACGCCGCGCCGCGACAGCGAGGCGCCGCCCGGGCATCGCATCTCGGAGCTGCGGTACCGGAACTCGCTGTGCCCGCCGCACCTCAAGAGCTCCTACCCGGCCGAGACGCAGTTCGCGCCCGCCGTACACGAGGAGGACATCAAGGTGAGCACTCAGCTGAACACCACGCCGCGCCGCGACAGCGAGGCGCCGCCCGGGCATCGCATCTCGGAGCTGCGGTACCGGAACTCGCTGTGCCCGCCGCACCTCAAGAGCTCCTACCCGGCCGAGACGCAGTTCGCGCCCGCCGTACACGAGGAGGACATCAAGGTGAGCACTCAGCTGAACACCACGCCGCGCCGCGACAGCGAGGCGCCGCCCAGGCATCGCATCTCGGAGCTGCGGTACCGGAACTCGCTGTGCCCGCCGCACCTCAAGAGCTCCTACCCGGCCGAGACGCAGTTTGCGCCCGCCGTACACGAGGAGGACATCAAGGTGAGCACTCAACTAATCTGTCAACTCACTGCCACAGTACGGATTGGTCTTAATTTTGCATACAGATTCCCACTATTGCGTTTTATAGGCATTCAAATTGAAGTAATATTTTTGAAGAGGATAGGGGGCCCGTGAGCGTAACCGGCGGCGGCGCCCTTTAGAGAATTTACTCCAGTGATGGTGGATATAATTATTTATTATATTTTTTTACACGTGATCGCCTCAATAAATTTTGAATCAAACGTAATGATCATTTGTGATGCGGGTATTTTTATCTTGAGGGATGAAAATACTGTCATAATAAATAGGACAGAGTATTACTACTGTCATACTCTACTAACTGTACTGGACTGTCATAATGTATTATCACATAGAAGTCACATTCATACGGGTAATTTATTGCAGGGAACTATTTAACACTTAGCAGTGGCATCAAGTGGCAAAATCAAGGGTTCGTTTCAGACGCCGTGCGACGAATTCAACCTTTATGCAATTCATGGACAAAAGTGGGCCTTTTTTTAAAGGATTTTTTACCTAGAAAACATCTGGCGACAACATGACGAAATATGATAAAAAACTGGCCGTCCGGCTATCACCTACCTGAGAACTTAACTGAGAGGGTTCTCCAGCATTTTTTCTGAAATACAAAAAAATTGTCAAGTGGGCATCGTGCTCGCACTGAGTTCTGTACTATCAAGAACAATTCTCAATAGTATTAAAGCAAACTTAACACCACCAAATTCAAAAATAATCAAAAAATCACGTTTGTTGCATGGGAGGCTCCCTTAATTTTTAGGATTCCGTCACGGTTCCGTACCCAATGGGTAAAACGGGACGGGTTGCTTAGTACTTCTCTTGCTCGTGAATCTACCCGTATGATCTTTAATTTTCACAAATCCCGCGAGAATCATGTACGGTCAACATTGATATTTAAACTAATGGTCAACCCAAAAGTCGATATAGAATTTGCAAACAAGATCCTATAAAAACATGTATGTATTACATAAAAAAAATATTTTGAACGTAATGCTGTCTTAAGGTAGATATTGTTAATGCTATGTACCTATATTGTTACCTAATGTTAGGCTATACATATATGGATTTTCGAAGTTTTCACGTGTTAATCCTAATTCCTAACAAAACAGTGTACATCTAAGAAAGAATATTTACAATCATTTGAACTTGAATCCTTTGAACCTACTGGTAATGGACAGTGCAATCATCAAATTTAACAATAAATAAATCATCAAATATACTTTACAGTAAATTCTCGAAAAGCTCTGTTTTCGGGGATTTACCATAAAGTATATTATATGTATTGAAGGTATTTTTGCTTTTTCTGTTATCACTTATCAGTTATTGCTAATCTGTATTCTTATACCTTTAAACGAGCAATTCTTGTATATATATATATTTCTATATAATCGGGATCTCGGCAACGGCTTCAAAGATTTTCATGAAATTTAGTATACAGGGGGTTTTGGGGGCGATAAATCGATCTAGCTAGGATTCATTTTTAGAAAATGTCGAATTTACCAAAAAAAAAAAAAAATGACTTCTGCTGCCATCTATTAGCCAGTAGTTAAACTACCGAGCGAAGCACTTCTGCTGCCATCTATTATCCAGTAGTTAAACTACCGAGCGAAGCTCGGTCAACCAGATTGTATAATTAAATACGAACCTTCAAGTTACAGAAGAGTATGGCAAATAAAAGCATACATACTTCAATATAAGTTTTGCGTTATCTAAAACCAGTAATAGCAAGTACAACCGAGACTTTGTTTGCCATTAGTCATTATTAATTAGGTATTTTTAATTTCATTAAAATTAATCAGTATTTTCGGCGTGAACGAGTCTTTTTTGGTACTTGTTATAATATTTCATGAATAAAAGTTCTGACTTGTCCAGCCTAGACTCTTGTTCCTAGAAAGCTGAAATTATGCACAGCTGTTTTTTCCCTCCTTTATAGTACAGCTTGCGGCTTGCGCTTGATGACAATCATGCGGGATGACGAATGATGTCTAGGGTAAAGCGCGCTTGCCTAGAAAATGCCTATTCACTCTTTTCTAGAAGGCATCCAGATTGTACTTGGCTGGGAACACGGAGGCTGGAAGAGCGTTCCAACTTCCACACCTAAGCGGTTCGAATCAGAAACGTGGAAGAAAAACGTTTTGTGCGAGTTTGTTGGATGCCAACCACATAAGGATGCCACCGCTCTCGGCATCTTGCGGTCCTCATGACGCAGACAAGGGATAAGGAAGGATTTTCCGGAATTCCCCCGAGACCACGAGAGCGAAGTTTTAACAAAGTCCTGTTATGTTACTTTCAGTGCTCCGGCAGCATGTCTCTGGGCGGGAAGCAGAGGAAGGAGGTCGGCATCACCGCGTACAAGAAGCCTGGCCCGCCCACGCCCAGCAAGCAGGCGGGCCGGCTGTCTGCCACGGTATGTACCCCCCACACCCCCACCACTGCCAAAGGGCAGAGCTCCAACCCGCAGTTCTACCCATAAAAATCAAAATCAAAATTAGCAGGACAGATTAATTTGTTTTTTTATAGCCTATAGGTAATCCGCCACTTGAAAAGATTCTGTATGGTACAATATGCAGGAACACTACCCACATGAAACACCACACAATTTTTTAACGCTTTCTTAGTTAGTAGTTGCCTCATTTTGAAGTTTTCGCATTGTAAAGTCAATATCTCCTAAAGGATGTCCCGGTTTTGAGATGAAACGTGCGTCGAAGAAAGTGTTGGAAAATTGTGTGCGGTGTTTCAAGTGGGCAGTGTTCCTGCATATTGTACCATACACAATCTTTTCAAGTGGCGGATTATAGCAAAACAAATTATTCTGTTCTACCAAAATCAAAATGTTAAGACTTTCCCATAGGCCTAACTTACGGGTAAGTACTTGCGAAACGTCAGACTCTACTCATCCATGTGTTTTCAACCAACTTCAAAAAAAACCGGCCAAGTGCGAGTCAAGCGCACCGAGGGTTCCGTACTTAGTGTAGAATAAGTAAACTCAAATATTGTCCGACACGCACTAGACCGGCAGGGCGATCGGCTAAAAATGTATCAATCATTTAATAACTGTATCAATGTCAAAACATGGGTATTGACCAATCACAACGCTTGAAAATCACGTTTTGACATTGATACAGTTATTAAATGATTGATATATTGTTAGCCGATCGTCCTGCAGTTTTATTTTGTGCGCACAGGACTCCGAGCTGCGCGAGTCGCTGCGCATCGAGGCCGACCCGTCCGCGTCGCGCAAGACCAGCACGCCCTCCCGGCTGCGCGCGCTGTTCCGCTCCAACAGGAACGACACCGTGGAAGTAAGTGCCGGGCATTGGGTAATAAAAGTGTCAACTATTAAGGAGCACACCACGGATGTGCCCGCGAAATTCAAATTTTTCGTGGTTTTTCGCGAATTGCAAGCTAATAAGACATAATAGGCTTATGGCCGTCAAATTGCGATAATCCCAATATCTTCTTCACGTGTTTATACAAAAATCTCTGCTCGAAAGTGTCGAGTTAAAGAGATTAGTCCGAGATTTGCGAGTTACTCACATAAAACTCGATACTCGGACTAATTTCCTAGGATACACATTTTTATGCAAAGATTTTGATATAATCATGTAAAGATGATACTGCCATTCTCGCAAATTGATTGTCATAAGCCTATGATGTCTAATTAGCGTACAAATAGCAAAAAACCACGAAAATTTTGAATTTCGCGGGCAGACCCGTTGATTTCACGTTAAGGCGTACGGCCCTAAAATTTTCAAAAAAAAGGTCGAGCCGTTTCGAAAGAGTTTGGTTATTAATAAGATGAGATTATATAGGTCACACGTGTCAAATAATAATAATTTATAATTTGTTGTTTGTCCACAGGGCACGCCGCGCAGTCGAAGACTTAGCAACATATTCAGAAAGAAGTAATTCGTCAGATTCCACCCACCGCCTAATTATAATGCTTTTATTTTGGTCGATTAATACATTTTATTAATTTATTACTTCATTATAATGACTTTTCATTATTAGATTTAAGTTTTTTTATACGACAGGTATATAAACCGTGATTTTTTTCAATATAAAATCCCATTGTCATATATAAAACAAATCCAACATGATAAACCATTTCATTCCTTCATTTTCTAATTTTAGTGAAATATTGGTTTATGCTTGTGGCCGGATAACCGATGGAGTAACAAACATCAATAATTCTGAAAAAAAACTTGTTATAAATACTTACCTAATCACATGACACATCATACATTTTCATTACTGGTTTAACAAAGATATACCAGAAGAAAAAGAGGTCAATCTATATGGTTCAAGCAATGATTTCAGTTACTTCAAAGATCCAGTGTATACAGTTACCCATTAATTATACGATATTACCAAGTACGGTATCTCAGTTCTATGAATTGCAAGCTGATACTTACAAAGTACTCAGGACTCAATTATGTGTTTATACTTTACAATCACATGCGGCGCTCACGTGTTTCCTGTCACGTACACTTAAAAGTTACTAGTAGTATTAAATTGTTATAAGTGAAAAGTATCGTATACATAATTTACTCGTACACTTGAGTAGCGGTATGAGTAGGTAGGTTTGGAATCTCTGAAAGTATCGAAGTGCCATCTGTCCCTGATTGTTCTTGGAAAAAGCAGCAAAAAAAGTTTGCATTCTTGTACTGTGGCTGTGCCTATACTACAGTAAGGTATTTTATTCTACGGAATCCCTAGTTCTTTAGTGCGAGTACAGCGAGCTTTGTGTATATCTACCATCGTATATCCTATCCTATACCTTTAAACGAGCAATTCTTGTATATATATATATATATTTCTATATAATCTGGATCTCGGCAACGGGCCCAACGATTTTCATTAAATTTAGTATGCAGGGGGTTTTGGGGGCGATAAATCGATCTAGCTAGGATTCATTTTTAGAAAATGTCGAATTTACCAAAAAAAATAATTAAAATATGACTTCTACTGCCATCTATTAGCCAGTAGTTAAACTACCGAGCGAAGCACTTCTGTTGCCATCTATTAGCCAGTAGTTAAACTACCGAGCGAAGCTCGGTCACCCGGATATTGTATTTTATGTAAGTAGAGCGCGCCGCACGAACAGGGACTATTAATACCTACCGATATATCGGATATCGATACAAACGCAAAAAAATCATGAAGCGAAATCGTTCTCGTAGAGCAAGAAAACGCTTCACAGGGTATATCTACATACCTACATACTTAATTTTTTTAATATACATAATATAATATCTTTAAAATTTAAATTTCAGCTTGGTTAAGTAGTTTTAAGTGTGAGGAGCACAAACAGAAACTTTAGCCTTTATAATATTAGTGTGATCATTGATTAGCTGGTAAAGAGTAAAGACTTTGAACTAAAATTAAAAAAGAAAGGTATATATCACAGACTCCACTCACCATACTGAATGACTACTCATTATAATAAAGTAATAATAAACTGGGATCTAAGAGAAAAAAAAACACTCCAATATTTCAAATATTTATTTCCATATTCTTTAAACTTAAGTAGCTAAGTAATAATAGGATTGTACTTATGAAAGTTAACTAGTTAGGTATGCAATGGATACCATGTTTAGCAAAATTCAAATAAGTATGATAAAAGAACCAAAATACGAATTTTCCTTATAGAAAAAAAACAATAAGTAAGTAGTTAACAAGAAAAAAAGTAATTTTAGGAAGAATTTACAGCCCTAGTAGAGCCTCTCCCATTCATTGGATACACGCTGGTAGATATCCATGGCGGCCTTCGCGTCTTCGACAGAGTCGTGGGCTCCCGCCTGAATGTAGCGTCCGAGGTACTTCTGTGCCAGGAACTGAAGCGAAGGAGGTTGGCCATGGTTCAGCTGAAAATAAAAACATAGAACCAGCGATGCCAGATCGTTCCCTAGGGAACGAAAAGCGTTCTATTTTATGATCAAGCGTTCCCTCGGCGTTCCCTTACTTCAACCGTTCTTTTCGTTCTTTTACAAAATAAAATTAGAAATTAGACTACATAATCTGTGTTCAAGATATAATCTATGGTTCAAGAACAAAAAATTGCGTTTCGTTTCTCCATGGCCTAAAACTGCCGCCCTAACAAAAAATACGCTTCATTAGTCTGTGGCGAGCAGGGTTGCCAGATATTTGCCAATTGAATTCACCCAATTTTGCCTAAATTCGCATAATTTTTTTTGCACAAGTAGCCTAATTCGCCTAAAAACTTTGAACTATCTAACAAGACCTATTTTAGACCCTAATAAAAGCGACACGTAAAAAAACAACGTGAAGCGAAAGTAATATAGCTTGGGAAGTTTTTTCACTGAGTATGTACCTACTTTTAATTTTATGTTTTTATGGTGTTAGTATTGGTTATTGTGTGCTAGTTAGAATTTTACTGCAGCTTGCACCTTTTAATTTACCCAGGTACACTGACTTATTTAACGGACTATACCGAAAAAATTTCAATTGGTTTTTCACCAGTGGTCGTAGTGATTCATGAGAAAGGTTCATGGTGGTTAATGCATGGATCATGATGCATATCATTCTACACAACGCAACATACTCGTATCTAAACGAATTCCACGCGGACGAAGTCACGGACAATATCATAAAAAAATTCTTATGTGACAATACATTTATATTCATTTATTAATATAAATGAATATAAATGCCTATATAAACCTATAAAAGTCTTGCACAATTAAATTTTTTGGAAAAAATTTGATTAAAAAACTTATATTATGTTCTTCGTTCCCTCACCTCTAATTTCGTTCCCATTCAGACACCCCGACGTTCTATTTTTCCAGCCGCCAATGGCAACACTGCATAGAACTGTAACGTGTTTAGGTACATTCTACGTAATTTTTTACCGCACGGGTAAGCGCAGTGTTGGCAGGCCTCCGACCAGATGGACTGACGACATTAAAAGAGTCGCAGGAAGGAGCTGGATACAGTTAGCGCAGGACCGTGCGGGCTGGAAATCATTGCAGGAGGACTTTGTCCAGCAGTGGACGTCCGTCGGCTGAAACGAACGTAATTTTTTTACCCCAAATGATCGAACCTTCTATACCGAGGGTTATTTCCTCGGTAACAGGAATTTGGCGCACTGTGGACTATCAAATGTGGTATTTAAGTGGAAAATTAAAGCCTGAAAGGTATCTAGTTCGACAATAGACTCCCGACACATTTAACTGATCAGAATTTTAAATTGGCTAATTAGCAACAGAGTATGGGCTAATGTACCTAATCTAGGTATGCGTAAAACCTGAAATAAATTCTAAGTAATTACGATCACCTACTTAAACCTTTTTCGTACAAGCAAACAGTAGCGCCATCAGACAAAATTCTATAGGTGGCTGCTGAGCGAACTACACCGTGGCCTTACTGCTGGTGACAAAACATTTTTGTCATTTTTTCGCGCCGTCCGCCTTGTCGAGGCGAATATGTCTATTGTAGAGTAATATTATATATTCGTTGATTGTAGGCACTTAACCTCGGTACCTACCTAGGCGTAAAACCTGATTCCTGAAATAAATTCTAATTACCAATAATGATAAAGTCACGGTTTTGCGGCTTACCTCAAGAAATGGTTTGTATTTCGCCAAGTCGCGAAGGTTGCGTTCCGGGTGGGTCAACCCCAGTGCACCAAGATCGAAATGCAAAGAGTGCCCTATCAATATAGCACCATTGATTTTGTTTTGGACCACTTGTTTTACAACGTCGAAATTGCGTCCGTTTTCCAAGTGTTGACGCTTGATGCCACTAACGCAGGTTCTGTAGTCGGTAACCGGTGCTGTTGGCTTTACATATTCGTCCATCACGACCGACCCATATTCGTTTATGAGACTTACTCTAGCCAATAAACTTCTATTGCCACTGCCGACCATCTCACAATCAAGCGCGTATTTAACCATATTTATCTGAATTCGAATATTATTTAATTTAATAATTAAAATTTAGAAACAAAAAACTCAAAATAAAAATATTAATAAACTTCAAACGCTCTAGGACTCGAAAAATGAAAATGATGCAATGGCGGGCGTCGCTTGGGCCTTATATAGGTACGGTTTTGACCGTTATCAGGAATTCCCGAACCATAAACAATCACAGATTTTTACGAGGCGGGCAACGCTTCGAGCTAGCCCGCCAATTTCATTTACTTTTTCCCCGGCCTCTACACTACTCGCGAAGTTGAGAACAATATGGGCTGACCTATTTTCTTTCTAAGTGGCGTCAGGCGTGTAATATTGCGTTAGGCTAGGTATAATCCGTCAAAAAGTTATGAAATTAATTCACGGAAACAATAATTTTTCCCTGCCTTATAGGACTGATAATTATGATATTTAAATATTCACTAAAAATATTTTTATAATTTTTTTTTTCATTCCTTTTTTGACAGACTACCAGTCGCTGATGAACATTTGACAACAAATCTTGGCGCTCATAATGGCGCCGCACGCCACGCATGTCTAGGCTAAAAATCTCATAGTGTCGGACCATGGAATTAATAAGTACTTCGTTGTACGAAGTACTTATTAATTCCATGTGTCGGACACTTAGCGTAGCGTATTTCGTCTATTTCGTCATTGGTCGGACATAATATCAGTCTCGACTCTCGTGTCAAAAAGCATTGTAAAGGAATGGACAGACTAAAATGCGTTGCAAATGAGAATAGGACTGTCATTGTGTTTGTATCTCTCTTACGCACTATCAGCCTCTGTCGTGTGTGAGCGGGAAACGAATAGAATGACAGTCCTATTCTTATGTGAAACAAGTAATACAGAGTATTTTCACTATCATTCATCACTGGGTCTAGTCCATTGATTAAACATAATTTATAGGATCAGCACTAAGTGAACGCATGTATTTTTAGGCTCCGCCCTGAAGCTGGATTTTTAAAATGTCAAAACTGTAAAATGGCGCTAATTTAAGCGATCGACGGCGGTACTGTCAGCAATACCAAAATGTACGACGCGCGACGCCATATTTGAGAAATTTTTGGCTTCAACATACGTCACATCTTTCCCATTCTCTTAGCGTAGCGTATTTCATCATTGGTCTAGTGTGTTAAGGTGAACTGAACGCACGTGCCAGCCAAACTCAAACTTTATTACCCGGCCTCCACACTGCTCGCGAAGTTGACCGAAGTTGATCGAAGCGAGCAGTGTGGAGGGGTACTTCGTCTAGCTTCGCCAACTTCCACTCACTACGGGCAACTTCCATTTGTTGTCGGTTTTTGCGCCCGAGTCAAAGGACGTCAGACGTGCGAGTCGTAGTTCTCGCGAAGTTCACCGAGTAGTGTAGTGACATACTTGGACTTCGGTAAACTTTTCCGAGTAGGTACTTCGCCGAAGAACTTCGCGAGCAGTGTGGACCAAAGAGTATATAATCACTACGTTTGTGGACTGTGAACGAGGCATTAGGATTTTCGCAATTTGTGAGCTAATAAGGCAGTAACTAGTAAGCTTACTAATATCAACTAAAATTGCAGGATTTTAGGTATCATCTTCCCATTTTAATTCTATAATCGAGTTTGACGTAAGTAACTCGCGTTTGTCCATAGCGTTTGTCGGACTGATTTCCTAAAGTGATCATAAACGTAGTGATTATATACTCTTTGGTGATCATTTTTAAGCAGACATGTGAAGTTGATCCCGCAATCGCTGTGCAAAATTCAGTGTGCTATTTGCTTACAAATTACGAAAAAACCGAATTTGGCGGGCAATTCGTTGCACTAAGCCAACTGAGCATTGAAATAAAATTAACCATTAAGTTTCAACTTATGTAATTATAGAAGTACACCACAAAACCACTATAGCACCAAACATTACATACAAAAATGTACAAAATTGTGCCTAGTTGTCACCACCACTGGTGCTCATCCAGTTGTACACGACTCCAAAAAAAAAAAAATAGTTTATATTATAAGTCCTTATATTATATATGTGTAGTATTTTACACACTTCTATATTTTTTGTGCAATTTGAAATTAAAAATATGTATAAGAATTCGCAAAGGTCACTGGAATAGATAAAAATAGTCAAGATAGGCCCATCCGAACATTTTACGTAAACGTTCTTCATACAAGAAAATGTAGCGCCATCTGTCGTAACTCCTGCGAAATATATTTTTTATATTTTTTTTTATCTATGTGTCTGTGGTCACCTTGCCTGCAATATTATTATTAATACATAAAAAAATAGAACTTTACCTATCTACCTATACTGACTACTGCCGGGGGGGTGCAAAATAGTCATTCTTGCTCCCTTACACTGGCGACATTTTTTCGCGCTGTTCGCCC
The DNA here is from genome assembly GCA_963855885.1 of Coenonympha glycerion. Lineage (NCBI taxonomy): Eukaryota > Metazoa > Arthropoda > Insecta > Lepidoptera > Nymphalidae > Coenonympha > Coenonympha glycerion. The sequence continues at coordinate 3,708,953 of OY979646.1, forward strand.
TGTCTTTAGTATAAAAGTCTGTGGTCACTGGTCACGTCACCAATTTAGCGACCGTTTTCGTGCAATTTTGAATTTCGTTCCATTTCTATCTTGTTAGTGTATCGCATGCCATAATTATGGCTAGAGCTTTGAGGGCTAGAGCTGGTCTTAACTTGTCTTAACTAACAGAAAAAGTAGTCTTAGAACTAGGTACTAGAGATAGAAATTTGACGTTTATCATAGAAACTTATGGAGTTATGTCTTGTTTACTATATTATGTTCCTAGTTCTAGTCCAGGGTAAAAGCTATGGCCATCCTTTTGGCCAAATCTGTACAAAAGTTGCAGCGTATGGTTACTATAGAAGGGTTAGTACAGGTTTTACAGCCAGCGGTAGCAGCGTGGTATCCGCAGAGAGCGAGTTCCTTCGGGGATACGGACATCGAGGCTTGCCTCCTTACCCGGCCGATGTGTCGTGTAGGCGCAGCGTGCTCTCGAGGTTATTCTGCCAACCCCGGCAAGGGTCCTGGCTTGTAGCCTGTGGGTCTTGACGAGCTTGAGGCCCTGCGCCGTCGCGAGGGGATGTCGGGATCCAGTTGTGTGAACCTCGCTGAGCGAATCCGAACGCGCGAGGGACGGAGATTGCAAGAGTTTGCGAGGTAACGGACGTACGTTTGCTGGTCGAACGATAGGATATGCGATCCCGTGGAGGTGCGCGTACAGCCCATAGTCCCGCTCGAGCGAAGGCGTTGCGCGCTATCTATTGAGAACCGAATGTCAGCGACTGTCCATAGATGGCGCTGAATGTAAATGTATGGAGGAATTCAATTCGTTTGTGCGATGCGAGTCGAGTCGAAATTCGTACAAAAACCTGTACTAACCCTACTGACCTGTGTTGCAGACATTCAAACCGGTAGTTTCAAACTCATAGTATAAAAAAAAAACAAGTATTCTTTTCGATTACAGCCAAAAACAAAATCATAGATGTCAAGTTAAAAAAGACACCATAACTTTTTGACAAGAATACCCAAAGGTTGTTTTGAACAATATTTAAATTAAATTAATGAATTAACACAAAGATAAGGTTAGGATTAATGTACAACTGAATCAGCTAGAATATTCATAACTACATATTTATAAGGCTGTCTAAGAACTAAACAGTCGACATAATTTGTGATTGTAGCGTATGATTTGAGTATTTAAGATTTATTTTGTTAATAGTTTTAAATAAGTTTAATACAAGATTATATTACACAGACTTATTCGCAAAGTCAATTACATACATAGGCTTCTTTAAATAATTTTTATAAATTAAAAAAAAAAACGGATGCACTAATGACAAGCATAATTACAATAATTATATACATAAAGAAAAAATTGGAAAAGGAAGACAATAAATAATTATGCTTTGAGTCAAGTGTCAAACAAGGATCAAAGATAAGTTCTTTCATCATATTGTTTAACTAAATACTACCCATTCGCAGAAGCTTTGCCGGGGGATTCTTCTCCCACTTCGTACTGTTAAGTTAAGTCACCGGCAAAGCTTCTATGAACGGGTTATAAGTTATATGCGCAGGTTATATGACTAAAGATATGACGCAGGCAAGATAGGGGTGGATTTAAATAAAGAAAACATTGTCATCAGCAAAGCAATGCAAAAAAGTTGCAATCTTATACACTTGATAAAAGAAATGTTAAAAGTTAGTTGATTTCTGAGATTACACCTTGTATAAAAATTAGAATATTGAATTCTTATCGGATTAAGAAATTATTTGATTGAAAAAAATTTTTTGTTGTCTATTGTTTTAATTCATTGAAATATTATCCGCATATTATAGGTAAGTACGAAACGTTAAAATTATGAAGTACCGTGATTATTGAATTGTAAAATGTAAATTTATAATTATGGTGTAAACTGTAAGACATATTATTATTGTGCAATACATTGGAAAATAGCAATTGTGATTCAAATGGCAGTCAAATAAGTACCTAACTAATCTAATTAGAATTATAATGTTATTCTTATATTATACAATTTAGTATTTTCATAATAACTATATTATTACAAGTACATTTCTCACTTTAGCTTAAATAACAATGTTACAGAGTTAGGATACAATCTACGAAGCACTGTACAAATATATTATGTAGGTACCTAATTGTCACCTACGTAAAATTTAATAATTCATTATTATGTACAAAAAACTTAAAGTAACACTAATAGAGGGAAGAGTCGTTTCACACTGTTCACAACAAAAACATTTTCGAGCTATCTAAGTAGATACAATCTGTAAAGACTCTATATTATAGTCTATTATTAAATAGTTTTGTGCGCGTATAGGAGAGCGCCAGCGCGCGGCATTCAAAACTTATAAATAATCATGTACTTACGATAAAGAACTACCCCATTACAAATAAACCTGGAATAGAGGTGGTATAGATATACTCTGTTTTGTCTTTTTCCTTCGAATATCAAATTATTGATGATCACAGATAACTCAAATAATCTGAGTTGATAACAGAGAAGGATTTAAAGCAGAGTATTACTATTCCATCGGCATTCCACGTTTATTTGTTAGGCGGCTAGAGACTCTATAATAAATTATTATTGATTGCTATGAAAATACACCAAACTGTCCGAGTAACGTACTCGTACCATTAATAAGCAAGCAGAAATCGTCATCATTTATCAATATTTATCTCTTTTTTTATAATTTATATTAATATAAAGATTTGAAACTACCCTGCTGATATCTGCAGCAGCAGCGCGGCGCTCGCTCAGCGCTAGAGGCAGGCGTGCGGGTTGTGCGAGCACCAGCGCGGCCACAGCGGCGCCGCGTGCACGCCGCGCGCCAGCAGCCGCGCGCGCTGCGTGTCCAGGCGCAGGTACACGTCGGCCGTGGCGCCCTCCGCGCGGTCCGCCCACAGCCGCTCCGCCAGCGCCGCCGCGCGCGGCCACACGCGCGCGTCCAGCCCGCCCGCGCCCAGCTGCTCCGTCCACTGGCACGCCGCGCCGCCGTCCACGCGCCACGCCTCCGCGCCCGCGCCCGGCCCCGGCAGCTCCTCCGCCCACGGCCGGTGCTCGTACATCTGCTGCCACGAGCGGTACGGCCCGCAGTGCCCGTCCGAGCTGTCGCGCCACGAGCCGAACCCGCAGTCCAGGTACCACGCGTCCACGTGCGACAGCACCGAGCGGTAGCCCGCGTCCAGCACGGCGCGCGACTCCGGCCAGCGCGACGAGCCCCAGATCTGCACGCCGAAGTGCTTCTTGTCCAGCCGCTCCAGGTACGGCGTGTGCGTCAGCCGCGACGACCACAGCAGCGTCAGCTCGGGCAGCTTGCCGCCGTTGGCGCGCTCGAGGGCACGCATCGCGCGCTTCGTGAAGTCGAACCACAGCTCCATCGGGTCCGTGTCGTTGAAGTGTTGCGCCCAACAACGCTCCGACACCTCGTCGCCGCCCAGGTGGAAGATGTCGTCGACCCCCGTCAGCTGAATGATTTCGGCGTACACGCGTTCTAGTATCGCGTAAACGTTAGGATTTCGTGGGTTCAGCTGGCCGCAAGGGGGCTCCCCGCAGTACGTGCTCCACGGCTCGACTTCGACGCAGTGCGCCAAGTGCCCTAGTCCCGCCATCGGCCCCCAGGTCCAAGCTCTGCCGACGTGTGCCGGCGCGTCCACTTCGATGAGGACCCGAATTCCTCGTAGCCTAGCTCTTCGGACGATAGTTCTGACGTCGTCGGTGGTGTACACGGCGCCGGGCCCGTAGGCTCCGTGCTGCGCCAGCTGCGGCGCGCTGTTCAGTCGCAGAGGAAACGACTGTGAATCGCTGACGTGCCAGTGGAACGTGTTGAGTTTGCACGCGCCCATGGCGTCTATCGTTCGTAATATGTCGCTCACGGGGAAGAAGTTCCGTGCCGTGTCTAGCAGGAGTCCTCGGTAGCGAAACCGCGGTCCGTCCTCCACGGTCGCAGCTTCGAGGATCAGGAGGGATGCAGCGTAGGGGTCCAGCCAGATCAGTTGGGATAGGGTCTCGAAGCCGTGCCGCGCGCCCACGAAGGAGCGGGCGGTAATATCCACCGCGAGCGTCTGCCCGGCGGGTCGCAGCGTCAGTTTGTACGTCTCGTCGGTGTCCAGCCGCATGCGCGGGTCGGCGGTGCCGTTGACGGTGACGCGGACGAGGACGTCGCGAGGCGTCCCTGTGGGTCGCCTGTTCTCGAGCCCGGCGTTCCGTTCCAGCGCCTTCAAGTCGTCGAGCATCAAGTCGAAGGCGTCGCGGAGGTGCTCGCTCACTTCCCGGGACGGGGCGGCGAGCACGCGCAGCGCGAAGCCGGCGGAGCGCACGCGCGCGGCGGCCGTGGCGAGACTGACGGGGCCGGTGGGCTGCGGCCACAGCTGCGTGGAGGCGCACAGCATGTTGCAGGTCGGCAGCGACTGCAGGATCGGCGTCTCCGAGGCCAGGAACCTCTCGCAGCGGTCGTTGCGACAAATCCATGACCATTGAGGGGCAACATTTCTGAAAACGAAATGTCACTCTTATTATAATTTAATAGGTATTTCTGGCGTGTATTAGATTTGTCCATAAAATAATAGTTGAATATAGATGGTAATTTATTAAGATTTCTTGCAGGAAATAAGCAGTGCAGTGCTCGTAAGAACAAATACAGTATACTCAACGGCGTAGAGTAAGTGGCAGAGTTATTTCACAACTTTTTTTTTTCGGTGCAGCAGAGCTCCGCACGTAGAGTCGTCGGTCTGCTGCTGCTGCTGCGGCAGTCAGGCAACAGCAGCTAGCAGCAGCGGTGCTCATAACAATGATACTCAACTTACACGTGGAGAGAGTGCAGCGGTCGTTGCGCGGAGTCGTCGGTCTGCTGCTGCAAGTAGAGCAGTGCGGCGGCAGTCAGGCAACAGCAGCTAACAGCAGCGGTGCTCATAACAATGTTACTCAACTTACGCGGAGAGAGAGTGCAGCGGTTGGTACGCGAAGTCGTCGGCCTGCTGCTGCCAGTAGAGCAGCGCGGCGGCAGTCAGGCAACAACAGCTAGCAGCAGCGGTGCTCATAACAATGCTACTCAACTTACGCGTAGAGAGAGTGCAGCGGTCGGTGCGCGGAGTCGTCGGCCTGCTGCTGCCAGTAGAGCAGCGCGGCGGCAGTCAGGCAACAACAGCTAGCAGCAGCGGTGCTCATAACAATGCTACTCAACTTACGCGTAGAGAGAGTGCAGCGGTCGGTGCGCGGAGTCGTCGGTCTGCTGTCGCCAGTAGAGCAGCGCGGCGGCAGTGCAGGCAGCAGCAGCTAGCAACAGCAGCGCTCGTCTCAGACGCCCGACGCGAGAAAAATGGGAGGACACACTCCGCCCTATCGCTTCCCCCCAGGACTTCATCTTCTAAAGGCCGTCTTTCAACTGTAATTAAAAAAAGTACAATTTTAATACCGCTGTATTTTTATTTTTAAGCTTCATCAACATTATTAACAAACCTAATCAATACATATAATAAATCTGTTGTTTGTCTGTTTGTCTGTCTGTTTGTACGGGCTAATCTTTGGAACGGCTGGACCGATTCCAATGAAATTTTGTGTGGTGGTAGCCTATGTCCCTGGTCAACATATAGGATACTTTTCATCCCGGTAAAATAAAGAGTTCCCGTGGGATAGTTAAAAAACTGCAATTAATTTAACAGCTTTGTAAACAACAACTAATGAACTTAATTTAGTAAAATTGGTTATGCTGATACCTTATGTTGCCTTTTTAACAAAATATATAATATAGTAAAACTTATTAATCCAATCGAGTTCCCGCGGGAAAGAAAACATTACAAAAACAGTTAGCAGGCGTCTTTCAAGTAACGGATTTTAATGAAATTTTATGATCCTACTTTATATATATGCCCGGTCAACATCTAAGATACTTTTCATCCTGAAAAATTTGAGAGCACCCGTGGGATGTTTAAAAAAACCTATAGCTACTTATCTCCGTAGCACAATCAAAACGGGGTCGAAATATCGACAGTTTAAATCGTCCTTTTGATCGTGCAACTTAGTATAACTATACAAGATAACCCGTACGTAGCAGGAACGGGTTGCTACGTACACAGTAGCGCATCAGAATGCTTAATTACAATATCTGGGCGTTGGTATCATCTCAGAATAAGATAAGTTTGGTTAGTATAGATATTACAATCCACGATGACACGCCCCACTCTATCTTACTCCATGCGAATTGAGTAACATAAGCGATTTCGACAGAGTGTATAAGTAGAGGAAGACCAAAGAAGATATAGGTAAATTGTGTAAAAGAAGATAGCACGTTGACAGGAGAGATTGGAAGAAGACTCCTTTACGGGTCCATCGAACCCAAGGACCACTCATTTTGTACGGGAAATCTTGGGAAAAATTAAGAAATTCCACGGGAAACATTTTTGTAAAAAAAACGAACTGCACGCGGGCGGAGCCGCGGGCAACAGCTAGTTAATTTATAAGAATTAATTGTCAGGATAGTTAAAATTATATTGCTTTCACAATTCCCATAAATATAATTTTTATTTACTTTTCAAATCCTTCGAGCATGATTTCGGGACTTTGAATGAATCTAAAATATACTCGTACTCCTAGTATCGAAATTATATCAAAAGAAAATCCGGCTTCTACGTTTCCTTTTACGCAAATTAAATACCGTTAAAGACTCTTACACAAATTTAATTCGCAAATAGGTCAGAACTACGAAGCTAGAACTAGTAGTTTTCAGTTTTGTATAAAATACACAACATAGGTATCTATAACCTAACTGTACCTAATAATATCGTAAGACTGAACCTAAACTGCATAACGTCTAGGGAGCTTGTGAGAGACGGGGCAAATTGGCACAGAGATAGATATCCGACAGTATTCCTGTAGCAGATGAGCTAAGGTGCCCCAGATGGTTTTGTAGGTCACTAAGATGCTTTTTTGCTAATAGCTAGAAAACTAAAATGAAACTTGACTTGAAAGTTTAGGGATGTTATGGATATGATATTTCGGTCCTGCTTACGTATATATGGATATAGGAATAAGATTATATCAGTTTTGGATACAAATACGGATAAACATAATACAATTATTTGGGAATATCCGTTACTTTCAGTTACGGATATATTTTTATTTCGGATATCCGATAGTTTTGTTTACTGTTACGAGCTCCATATCATAACATCCCTACTTGTAAGTTGAAACTAATAAATTTCGAAAGTTACTTATGATTTTTGTCTTCATATTTCTTTAATTCATCCAATTATGAAATGAAATGTTGTCGGAAAAACTTTTCTTAGTTGTCAATCAAGGGCACAATATCATCTGTCTGCAAAGCTAGTCAGTTCCAGCCACTTTTTTCGACTGGGTACTTCTTCCTTAAATGAGAATGGATTGAGCATTTACTGGTATTTTTATTGTTGTTAGTTATTGTATATCATTTATAATACAGACAATTAAAGTGGCCTATATGTTACTTTTAGATCAGTAAGAGACACCTAAGCTCTTAGGTGACAGTTGTTGTAAGTGAAAACTGTCACCTATCGACTTAGGCGTTTCTTAAAAATGTTGGTGAAAACAGTCGTTATGCTCGTTTTCACTAACACTTTAAGAAACGCCTAAGCCGATAGGTGACAGTTTTCACATTCAACAACTGTCACCTAAGGGTTAGGTGTTGAAAACGAGCATTAGTGTATTATGTATTTTATTTTTCAAAGAATCATGTTTTAGTGACGTCCATAAGAAGATTTCGTGCAATTATTACTTTGTTTCATTAGCAAATTTTATACAAGTCTTGTCGATGCGTCTTTAGCTTCTTGTTTTTATCAAATGTCCGGTCCACAGAAAACTTGGCTCTATGGTCCGGTCCTATATTAAGTTCGCAAGCAGGTAGGTCAAAGAACTCGTTGGTAGGTAGCCAGGTATTCCATTATAAAAGGTGCATTTAACTGAATTACTTTCCCATTATGCATCCTTTTATTCGTTCACTGCGTCAATGCAATTCAAAATGTTGCGAAACGCGAATTTTGTATACGGGGGATGGCTGAAATACTTTTGGAAGACAACTCTATTGTTTCCTGTTGCCCTAGTCACCTAGAAGGTATCTAAATAACGTAGTTTATCTAAAGAAAGTCTAGGTTTATTTTTAGTTTCAGTCTAGTTTTATTTTCAATTTCCCGCTAGACTAGCCCAAGGGATGACTCTAGGCAGGCGTTGGTGCGTTCTTATTTCTTAAGAGATCCCGGAGCATCCCAAATCCCAATCTTTTTATCTATTGAAACTTGAAATTTTTTCGATTATTTTATAAGTAGGTACCACCAATTTATTTGTGTACTGCTGAAAAGAAAACTAATTACTTGTAGAGAATGCTTGAGCTTGAGAAACGCTGGCTGGCAGTTACAAGGTATATTACAAAGGGAAATCGCACCTGGAATTCTAGGTATGCTGCCCTTTTTCTTATTTGATTGTATTATTATTGTTTACAATTTTAATCTTATAAGATCTCTATCTTATTTTCACATAGCGATTGGATATACCTACTATTAAAACAAAAATTGACAAAGCTATGGACTAACTACCCTTGAAACTTGAAAAAGAAGGTTATTAAATCAAAGCAACGTTTTAAGAGTGTAGTACCAAATATTATAATATATTCGTTGGTAGTACGTTGCTTTGATTTAATAACCTTCTTTTGTTTTTTGTAAGTCGAGTATAAATCAACGTTATTGCTGAGGAGCTTTTTTACTACGCAGGATTAGCAAAACTTTGTATCATAATACGAGGAACTACTAACGGTGGTAAATATATTGTATAAAAGAGCCCCTTCTCCATGTAGCTATTCACGCGGCACGCCAATAGGGAACATTGTAAACTGTGTAACAATTTGTTTGCTTTGTTCATTATTTCGCATAAAAGGAATTTTCGTAATTTTACGTAAACCCCATTACAGTGATGAATACTTGTATACGCTTACAAAATCATGCTTCATGGAAAATAGCCGCGTCTGCTTAGATATCTTAAAGAATGGATTTAGTTTAACATTGCTTTGGATCATGTTTTTTTTTATAGATAGAACAGTCAACTCAGAAGTAGGTATCTAAAATAAAATGATTGTCACATAATGACAAACTTGGGTTAAAAAGCACAAATTGTTATTTTGCTTTTTTAGTTAGTGTTCATAAAAAAGAACAGCCGTGCTATTCTAAATAATAGCAAAACAGCGACGAGCGTACATCTATGCATCTATGAATTTGTCAGTTGTAATAGAGTACCTACAATTTTGCATGCCATCTTCGGATTGGCAGCTGTCTGGCAGCTGTTTCAGAGATGGACGTTTTGTAGAATAGCACAGCAATTTCAATAAGTTTAATTTTTAGCAACACCTTCCCAACATTTCAGGGCAAGTCAATTTGGTGGCAAATATAAGATGAATATCATAAATATATTTACGACCGACGCGACTAGCGCATAAGTAATTTTACTATTTTCGGGATATCGGCAATAATTTTTTAAGGGCTGACCTTTTTCTAGATTAAATATTTTATTATCTTGGCACAAATATTTGGCATTATGTTTTTTTTTGTAAAAGAGTCGAAAGAAGACGGCTTAGTAGCTTGTAGGTAACTTGCATTTACCTTAGTTGCATACTTGAAACATAACAACTCATTGGTAAAGCGAAAGGTTTAAATTACGATTGTTCTGCAAGTTTGATAAGATATGCATTCCGGTGCAATTCTGTGTAGCAACTACAAATCGGAATCTAGCCCCAAAATAAGCGGTAGCGATAACTGATATATATACTATATGTCACAGGAAATGTTTGAAATCAGAAATTATATACAATTTCTAAACGTATAGGAAATGTGTAGGAAAAATAACTGAAACTAGTAATAATACTCGTAATAATGTAACGGATTGGAAAAATGAAGTATGAACGTCAATTTAAATCAGACTACCTTAGGATGAAATAGTCACTTATAGGGCCCGTATCGGCGTATAATAACAAAATCGAATTGGATTGACTTTTTCCATTTCTTTCCTTTTATCCCAAAACACCATATGGCTAGATGATTTTTTACCCATAAAAAATAAACAAATAGGGAAACTTTTTCACGTCAACGTTGGTCGTTGCAGCCCTTAAATCAATTATTAAACACCTTCTCAAGACGACAACACGGTCTTTCGGTTTTTCTAAAGTGACCTACATAAAGTATTCAAAGCAAGTTACGAAGTTTCTCCACTCTGAAATGCACTATAGTGAATCTAATATTAAAGCAACTTTATCCGGGTCGGGTCATACAAAATTTTCGTTTTATCAAGTTTTCACTTCCAGGGAAACTGATCATAATAATTTATTATGCTTCTCAGTTTGAAGACGTTTTCGAATTATCTTTAAATGGATGACAACTTAAAATTTTCGATTTTTTAGGCATCTTTCGCTAGATGAGCCCTAAACGTCCAAAGACGTTCACGTTTTTGTCTTGTGTGCGACACGTTATCATTTTTCACACACTTTTGACGGATGGCCAAGTGATTTGTAGGGCTCCGTACCCAAAAGGTACCAAGAAAATAATTTAAAAATTTAAAAACACGACTGCCCTGTGGTGGTAACATGACTTTTTCCAATAAAATATAGCCTATGATACTCGGAATAATGTAAGGATTCATCATTCAGTAGTAGCATAATGTCCTGATATATCTCTCTCTCTCTCCAGTCGCTCCTTTATTCCTGAAGATCGTGGTCCTGGGGTTGCAACCTCACGCGGATTATTTTTCCATCGGGTTCTGTCGGAGGCTAGCCGTGCAATAGTGTAAAACTTGCATTTGGAATCTTTCAGTTGGTCTGACCATCTGGTTGGTGAGCGGCCTCTCGCTCTTTTTCCCTCGTCCTTCCTTTCTCATCATCATTCTTTCTTTCTCATCGTCATTCCTTTGTCCTGATATATATTCATATTTATATTTATATTTAACATGAAGAAATCCATGATTCCATGGCATTTGTGAAAAATTAAACAAAATAAGTTATTATGGGCAATAAGGTCATGTAGGAATACGTCACCGTTTGAAATACAGTGTTTCGAATGTTGGAAGACTAAAAATAGTAGGTAAAATATCGAACGACCGAGTTCAAAGTTCAAAAAGGGCTCGAAGAAACATTAGATAATTAAATTGTCCCTACAGACCAATAAAAAGTAATCGATCATGACATTTCCACTTCTTGTATTACCCGACCGTGACACTCTACTTTTTGAAAAATATAGTCGAAACCACAGGTCAAAACAAAGTTTCTTTTCGGCGGGCAGTATAGGCGAAAGAAATTGTTACGAAAATGTTCGAAAATCTACAGTGAAAGTTTCTCTTACTAGTTAATAAAATGGGCACGCATACAATCATTTGGCTTGTTAGTGCGAACTCAAGACAGCGCCATCTATCGAGCGATGGTTCAAATCATTCATGAAAATATAAAATGGAGTTTTGTTGTAGGTGTTATTCCAAACTTTGTTTCTACCCAGTGTAGTGTCCCACGATAGGTACTCACGTCTTTTTCAAGTGTTATGATTAGTTTTTGTGAAGGTAACAAACAGAATTTTACGCAAATGCACACGCACAATCTTTTACAGTGATCATTTTACATTTACCTTTGTTCGTAAAGTGGTTTAGTTTATAAATTATCGGCGTTTTCAGTACTCTTCAGTACTTTCAGGACCTATTACAAAGTACCAGGCCAGCATAGGTAATGAAGCAGTGACCGCTGACGTGGCTGTGGTGACGTGCGAGCCACGTATAGACATTCACTAGGGAACCGACACGTGATGAGAAATGTGTATCACTCATTATAAAGTTATAAGTGACAGCGGCGCTTACAAATATAACAACAACACTTGAAGTCGATTTAAATATTATATTTTTAGATATACACGATAGGAAGAGAGCACAACTTTAGGTGCATAGCGGAGGCGGCGCCAGGCGCTTTTGCGAACAAAATTGCACTTTTTGTGTCAGCGTTAGGGTAGCTATTTCTTTAAATCATCTTGCAGAGTGTACCTTCCGTACCGTACCTATTGTGTTCTGATTTGAAGGGAACTGAAGCGAACAAAATTAGAGTGATTAATAAGACTTAAAAACTGTCTCTGCGCCGAAAAGAGCTGTTACGAAACTCAGTACTTGCTCTTTTCAAAATGCTAAATGTTCAATTTCTTTTATAACGAAGCATTACTGTTTGTCGTTGTGCCGACAAAGATACAGTGCATAGTGAATCTCATGTTTAAGGATGAGAAATGAGTTCTTCAGTTGACAAGCAGAGATGATGAGAATTGCAGTCTTGAGTGGAACTGCATCTAACAAGGACAGCCTTATCACTTAACATCAGATGAACGACGCGACGTCTTGTTCGTCTCATAATTCTATCCTTTCAAAATCTCGCTGAATATACAGTATATCATAATATTTTATGAATTCATAATTTGGAAAAGACACACCTAAATTCACCACAGAACACCAAATAATGTACAAGCCATGGTATTCTATGGAGTATACGCCCCATTTAGAAATACGGGTTCCCCTCCGTGAAAAAACGTTGCTATGGGTTATTAAGTACGGTTGCCTCATGGGCATTGTAGATCTATGCATAGCCCGATTCGTAAATCAGGTATGGCTTTCCGAGATACGGGGGTGAAACATCACCGACGTACTGACTTAGCCCCTTCGCACACGGCTCGTAAACGTAAGCGTATTTTAAGCGTATAGTTATGACGCTACGCATAACAATATGACAATTACGCCTCCTACGATTCGCTGCAACACCGCTTCGTCTGCGGACATGTTACAAAATGTTCGTGCTCGTACTGCTCTTGTCGTACGCGAGGATTACGCTACGCTTACGCTTACGAGCCGTGTGCGAAGGGGCTTAGGCTGGTATCTATCTGAAACATAATCCATATAGATTATAATATATTAACGATTGTCATAGTGTGTAATCAGCGGCTAAATATTTATGCACTAAGGGCATGCCGAAGCGTAATTTTGAAAGCATAGCAATTTATGTCGTATTTCTTTAAATAAAAGTTTGAATGCCCATTGGTAAAATGAAATCCTGTGACGTGCCCAGAAGCTACAGTGTTTTTGTGTATAAAGTGCTACGTCATCGTACGTAACGTACTGGCTACATCGTAGTTCGTAGCACGGTTCTACTGCGTAGCGCGTAGCTATTGCTACAAGTTTCAAGCTTGAAGATGGGAGATGGGTCATTAAATTTTAGCAGCAAACTTTAACCTAACTTATTATAAAAAGATTAGGATACAAAAGTTTTGATCGTGAAAAAAAACCTTTGGCGGATTTTTTTTAAATAAGTGCATATTTTAATTAAAAAAAACTCTTTATGATGATGTTAAAACTTCGTCAGCGTGAAATGGTGCCATAAAATACAATTCCGTGCTAAAAAGCCAGACTGATTTCGTGCCAAAAAACTAGTCACTAACTGATATTTAGAAAAAATAAAAATGACCCGAAAGTTGTTATACCGTGCCATCTATATAGTTTTTATGTGAATCGTATAACTGGGACATCAGTAACACTTATGAGGTACCTACTAGCTGACTGATCGATGGAGGTGAATTATTGAGAAGGGCCGGCGCTTCTTAGACCACGTACGGTTTTATGTGGCGTTACTTCTGCTGCCCTGGTGGCTTTTTATGAGAAACGCGATAGCTGGCTTATTACTACTTATAAATAGGTAATGTAGTTGAGTTCTTATTATCTATCGTTCTAGAAAATTTTAACAGTGGTGACGTATTCAAATGCAATACTTTAAACTAGTTCCTGATTTAATCAGCGCGAATTTCTGATTTTTAAAACCCTGGGATATTTCTATTCTAGTTTTATTTTATTATTTAAAAATGATCACCAGCCTATAGTTATACAATGTTTTGTTTTCTTTGTTTTATGTTACTTTTATGTATGGGACAGTGGGTGCAACAAAGTGTTTCCACTTCTTTTCTTATCTTGCTATTGTTTTAGTCTAATTACTGCTCCAATATTTTTGGATAAACTTAAACATTTACAATATTTCATCCCCTATTTTAAAGTCCCCTAGCAAAGACGTACACCCCGGTCCCCGATGTTTGTTAAAAAATAATATAAAACAATCTATTTCCATAACACAGAAAATCCTGGGGTTCCGACAATTCCCTTCACTTTCATTATTAATTTTATTTATTAAAGGTATTAAGAGGATTTCACACCATATGGAACTCTTTTTTGTGAAGTCCCGACATATGCATTATTTGTTATGTTTCATAAAATGTCGGGGAAAGTTTAGTTTGAATATAATAGTCGGCTATCTTATTAAGAACTTCCAGTATCGATCTTTATTTCTACGATTGTGATATGATAATAATATGAGCATAACTTTTTCCCGAGGCTTTCTCCGCTGCGCCGTTTATCCGAACCAATTTAAATGCAAACTTTCGTTCTATTCACATACGCATCGCGTCTTTATTTGAAAGGCCGCCACAATGGCTGGATAAGAAAGATTGAAATTCCTGCTTCGGTGCATTGTTGCAAAGAGTCCAGTGGGTGGGTATGAAAAGAAGCTTTTCTACGTTTGTCTATTAGAAAGTATCGATACGAGTATTTCGCAAATAATCGGCAAAAGCGGTAACTTAGAGTTTGTATTAATCACTGTACAAGGCATGTCTGCGTGAAATGGTCCTAGGAATATTGTCTTCATGATTGTATGTATCTTCATTTGTATGATTCATTGCGCAAAATTAGTAGCCACGTCACAAGAGTGACAACTAACACTGTAAAACTAACTTGACATCTATTGGTTTAGAGCGTAAAATTGAATGTACTTTAACATAGGAAATACAACCTTCTCGTGCAACGTAAATTAATTTCACGATTCTCGACCATGGTGCATTTTATTTTCAACTACATTAATTTTTACGCTCTATTTCAATAGTAGTTAAATTGAATTTTCAGTGTTCTCAAAAAATGTTTTGGTTTCAACAAGTCTTAAAAGAAATAGCGTATTATGTCAGCCACAAGATTTGATCTAGCTGATAGTCTAGCTGTTCCTGGGGCAAAACTCAAAATACTCGACGATGTCACTCGTCAAATAAATGAGTTCGGAACTCGCACAATGGTTTACAAAAAGTGGCCATCTTGAGCTTGAGTGGCGGGATGCTATGTGACAGGAACTTGAATTAAGGTCATAGACCGTTTTTCATTTATTTTCGTTCTTCTCATTCTTAAAAATACTTTGGTGGGTGCGTCAGACAGCATTATGGGAGAATACGACTGAAAAACGACGTTTACCGAATTACTACTAAACTAAGCCAGTTATCAAAAAAATGCTAAGCGTTTGGGGATCTTATAATACCCGGAACAAATAAAAAAAATATTATACCTACATCCATTGTAGTTTCCGATAAAAATAGGAGTTTTGGAATAACTTTTGGGAAAACTTTCAATCGAGATAATTTCTTTCAATCGTGTTTCTCCTTCTGATCGATATTATTAATCATAGATTACTAATAATAATAGATTTTCAAAAGTTTCTCTTGTAGTTTCTAAGTAAGTAAGTCGTGTCTGGTGGGAGGCTTCGGCCGTGGCTAGTTACCACCCTATCAGCAAAGACGTACCGCCAAGCGATTTAGTGTTCCGGTACGATGCTGTGTAGAAACCGTTGGGGGTGACATAAATTACCCCTTCTAAGTTAGTACGCTAACATCTTCGACTGCATCATCACTTACCATCAGGTGAGATCGCAGTCAAGTACTAACTTGTATAGCGTAAAAAAAAAAGTTTGAGTGTGTCAATTTGAAATTTGTATGGTGCGCGGATGCTTCTCGTAGTGTGCGTGAAAAACTGTGTAGCGACAGCTTGCCAACTTAGAAACTAAGACAAAGTACCGCACTTTCGAAGTCGCTGGCGGCGGCGGCCTCTTGGACTTCTATGTTATTATTATTGTTTGATGCATTGCGGACGCGTCAACAAACAAGGGGTAACGTTTAATTTCACAAAGCTAAGCAGTAAGCTAGCAGTAATATGCGTTGGTATAAATAGAAACAAAATTACGCCACACAGTATACAGTCGTTTAGAATCAGATTAGTGCGGATGGGGTAGTATTTAGCGTTAAGGTCGAGATACACCAAGCTCTTGCCGCATAGTATAATATGCCCCACAGCCCCACCTACTTATAGATACTTCAACTTACTACAATCCACAATGACGCGCCCTACTTTGTCAAAGTCCATACGAAGCGAATGAAACGTAAGCGATTTTAACAGAGTGGGGCGCGTCTTCGTGGATTGAAATATCTTACGAGGTGCCACGCTAGAGCTACTTTAGGAATTCCTCAAAACAACCAAAAAACAACCAAAGAAGTAAACATTTTAAGGGGATGGGTAACATCCGGCCGCGAAAATTTAAATTTTATTTAGTTTTTCGAAATTAGTGGAGTTATTATATTATCGTAGGCAATAACATTTGTTCGTCTTCGTCGGACCATAAGAAGAACATAAGACCATAAAAAAAAATCAGATATTTCTTTACATTATACTTTACAGTGGCCGTTTGTTGTAAAAGTGAAGGAATGCCAATATTTAAAAGGCATTATACAAATCAGAACAAGCGATCAAAGGAGTGCGAAATAGTTGAATGCATGTTATAATAGTTGAACCGTAATAAATTGTTCTGGACGTATTTCTTATTCAATTGAGTTTTGAATTTGCCTGAGTCACATCCTTACACTAGTGTGAAGTGTCAGACAGAGATAGAGATTTAATCAGCAAAAGCACGTTTTGTTCCGTTGCCAAACTCTCAATTAGCCCGCAAATCACGCATGCAGCATGCTCCTGCGCGAGCTAAGGTGTTGCGGCCCTACCAGCCCGCGAAATTCAAATTTTATTTAGTTTTTCGCAAATATTAGATAAACTACACATTGTAGATTTATGGCAATGCATTTTGCGAGCCTACTTTTTATGCATCTACAAGTTTTTAATAGAAACTTTGCTCGAAAGTTCCCACTCATCTCATATTGGTTGCCAAAAGATAATTTTTGCAGTTTCCCAGATTTCGAGCTATCGGGAATCAATATGAAGTAAATGAGTTGAGCAGAGTTTTTATTAAAACATGTAGATGCATAAATGTTGTGCCCGCAAAACTCATTGCCATTAGCTTTTGATGTATAATTAGCCCACTATGAGCGAAAAACTAAATAAAATTTGAATTTTCGCGCCCGGATGGTCAGCCATCGCCCTTAAGGCCATGTGTAGCACAAGCTTTAATATAACACGTCCTTGGAATAAGGTCGAAAATCGCGTGACATAAGGCTATTAAGGAAATCGTACGTACCTTGCGGCGCGGGGGACGGCCACGGGCGGAGTGACAGCAAAGTTCAAAAGCTGGGGCCAAATGGACAACCAACGCCAACTTGGTTTAAATGTTGGACCATATTCACCATTGCGTTAGTTTTATTCTTACTCGTAATTAATTAAACTGAAACATTATAATTAAGTGTCTGGCTTTTGGGAAATGAGTAAGTATACGTAAATGCGTATAGGAGTTGATTTAAAATTTTACATTTAACAACAAAAATTTAACACGTCTAGTTATACGTGTTAAATGTTTTCTAAATTACTCGTACCGTGTAAGTTTAGTTGAGTATCTTGAAGTGACGACGATGTGTGCTATGGTAGGTATAGTTTGTAATTTTTTAGAAGACTACGTATTATGTTTTCTAGTTCAGGGATTTGTTTACATTTTTGAAATAGTTTATTTCGGACGATATTGCGCAGGGGGCTAGGCAAAAGAGAATAGATTTTTTCGTGACGAAAATCTTCGAAAATTTAGAATGAAAGTTACAACAGAATAGCACGCATGCAATTACGTATATTTTGGTATCCTATACCTTTAAACGAGCAATTCTTGTATATATATATATTTCTATATAATCTGGATCTCGGCAACGGCTTCAACGATTTTCATGAAATTTAGTATACAGGGGGTTTTGGGGGCGATAAATCGATCTAGCTAGGATTCATTTTTAGAAAATGTCGAATTTACCAAAAAAAATAATAATAAAAATATGACTTCTATTAGCCAGTAGTTAAACTACCGTGCTAAGCACTTCTGCTGCCATCTATTATCCAGTAATTAAACTACCGAGCGAAGCTCGGTCAACCAGATATTTGCAGTTTATAGCGCAAGTTAACTGAAGGCATCGCCATCTATCGAGCAATGGGTGAAATTTTGGTTCTACCAAGAGTCTGACAGCACTCTTTTTTTCTGAAATTTACACTATGTATGTTTTGTATTTGATGATGTTTGATTTACAAGTTCAATGTATATTTAGGGCTCAGAGAAGATTGCTGACCTGATGAAGTTTTCTATACTACCACCATTAATTACTACACAAGTGCACATAAATTATTACCATCATCACAAACACCAAGTGTAACGTCTTATTATGTTTCTGTCATTGATTTTCCTGATTTATCACCTTTCAAGTTTTAATAATAAAAATTAAACACGTCCTTTGCACCCACGATACTAAACTAAAAAACTTTATCATATCGTAAAAAATAATCACGATTACATTAACATTATAAACATTTCATCGATAACGCAATCGGGTGTCATGATTAAAATACAAAAAAAAATATTGTGTGGTTTTATAATGTACTAAAATACTTTGAAATCAACCCATAAAACTTGTATTTGATTTCATCAAAATATCAACGTGGAGGTGGAATTCAATTTCATAAGTAAAAAAGTTTTGAACGTAACTAAAATAAATCTGAAACGAAAGTACACAGAGCCGTTCCGTCACAGTTTCGTACGTCCATTTATAGATTTGTCCGCGGAAGTTATTCAATTTCGCCACTCCGATACGGCAATAAAGTTTAAAAAGTCAGTTCAGTTTTCAAGGCTCGATACGATACGATATTCAAAGCTTACGTTGGGCCAATATTGGTAGCAAATGATTGGGGATGTGCACTGTGGAAACTGTGACTTGAGGTACTCGTATGAGGCAGGGCTGCCGTTTTAGCGCTTTCGGCGCTACATTTTATGCTTTTTTAAATTTTTAGCGTGCATTACACAATTTTCGCGCCTAGTGGACAATTAAGCGCTTTTTGATTTCTATTCACTATTTTTATTGAATTTCCGGGCAAAAGGGTAGTCGATGTCTTAATCTTAGGTAAGTAGAAATATTTATCTACATTTTAAATTTTAGCCAAATCAGTACTTTCATCGTGAAGACGTAACAAAACAAAGATACTCACTTATAGCTTTCGCGTTAATAAGACATAGTTATGCTTCCCTGTAAGAGCTACCAAGTCATTGATACAAGTCAATGATAAAGTACCTATATGCTAAAGCTGTTTATTCAATGATTAGTAAGTCCCATATAAAAAAATCTAGCGCTTACAAGTATATACACTCTATACTTTTTTTTATAGTCAACGCGAGCAAACGAGCAGGTACTTAGGTCACCTGATGAAAGGCGATCACCGCCGCCCATGGACATTTTCAGCACCAGAGAAACTGCAAATGCGCTGAAATTTGTTTATCCGCCCCTTAAATAACCCCATGTTGTAGTTTTTTCACATTTGCGTGAAAAGAAGAATCTCTCAATGATAATGTTAAAAATGCCCATTTAAAAAATCTAGCGTAATGAAATCTAGTTTTTTTAGACCCACAAATTTTGTCTAATCTAGCGCTTTTTGTGTCGCTTTAAGCGCTGAGCAGGCTTTTTTAGGCAGCACTTGCCTCAGGGTGACTTCCAGTCGGTGGCGGCATTCGGTATCCGAGAGTCCGAGGCGCGGGACGTGTCGCGATCGGTTCTGAAAGTTTCCCGCGCGCGTTTCGTGAACTAACTCGATACGTTATTTACGAAAGATACGTATAACCGAGTGTTATGTTGACAAGTTTAGCGCTAAATGACTCTACGTAGAGTGGATGTATGCTTTTTGCAGGTATGACCATCTTTATTAAGTTACAGAATTTTTAAAAACTTTAGGCGCGTTAGGCATTTTATGTCATGACATAAAATCATTAACTCGCAACATTGCTATCGTATCTGACAAGTTTTCACGTCTACCGGCACTCCCAGAATAGGGCGTCATTTTCGTAAAACACTCTGATGAATTGGTAGTAATGTACCAACATTTGGAATGGAAGTTTTGCATTTTTTAATTTACTTAAGTTTCACCTTTTCTTTTAAATTACATTTTATTTATTTATTGTTTTAACTAAATATAACTAGCTATTGCCCGGGGCTCCGCCCGCGTGAATTTTGGTTTTTACAAATCCCATGGGAATCGTAGATCTCTCCGGGATTAAAAGTGTTCCCGTTCCCTTTTCTAACCGTCATAACTACTTTCAAAGCTATAATAACCTCTGACAATTAAATTCCAATGGCGAGTTTCGGATTTTTCGAAATCCCACTGGAACCATGGTATTTTTCCTGATAAAAAGTAGTCTACGATCTTTCCCAAGCTCTAGTTTATCTATGTTCCAAGTTTCATTAAGAATGGTTCAGTAGTTTAGGCATGAAAGCGGAACAGACGGACAGACAGAGTTACTGAGTTACTTTCGCATTTATAATATTAGCAGGGATATTTCAAGAAAGTAAGTTTAACAACCAGGAATCGTTAAAACTTATTAAACAACTTGAAAACGTATAAGCTACAAATAAATTGCTTGGTAAAAACAAAAATTCACACAAACTATTCTTAGCGTTGTCTTCCTTCAAGCTTGCAACGGCGATTTCGCCTAGACGAAAAGTCTTTAAAGTTTCATAAAATATTATGTGCTTTTCTTATAGTGTTTGAATTAAAGAAGGATATAGGATGGGTTTAGGTGTTTAATTGTGTTTATGTCATCGCTTAAAATTTAGTTGGGCTCATTTGATACGTTGACAAAAATACGCTTTATGACAACACTTATGGTTTTACTTTTTCTAAAGTAGTACGGAACCCTCGGTGCGCGAATCCGACTCGCACTTAGCTGTTTTTTTTTTAATTTGTATAAACTATAACAATATTACTATTTAATCTTTGTTTGTGAAATAAGTCCATACAACATACACACATACACTTACTTACACTTTCATACACTACACATTCATACATTCTTACACACACATATTTCTTAATCTTGTCTTTGCATGATTCTAGTTTGTAGTTTTATTTTTGCTTGTCATACTCTCTTGTTTGCCATGCTTGTACCATCGTATTTGTAAACACTGACTCCCAAGACACGGGTTTTGCCTAGTTTGGGAGTTAGGGATTGTTCGAAATTGTAACCTTTTCTTTGGCTAATATTGTTTCATTTGTTTCATTTATCTCAATATATTTTTTGCTACTAAGGCGGATTCAGTGTTATTAAATTATGCTCTGAAACTAGAAGCACAGATTCCAGTGCACCCTTCCCGCCGGTCTGTCAGTTAAGTTAATCACAAAGAATTTAAAATGCCCTTTGTCTAGAGCCAAGTTCGCGCCAAGACTTTAAAAAATCTCCGCCACTGAATAGGAACCATAAAAGATAAAGACTGTGTAAAGTGCCTACTTCGCATAATCTATATTAAAGATTTTTTTATTCTGCAAGGAAAACAAAGACTTATAGAGAACTATTATAAACTATAAGTACTAAAACTATGACACTAATATTGTCTAATAAATATTATAAACGTGAAAGTTTGTGACTTTGCATATTTATTACACTTTCCCGTCGTAACTACTAATATAAACCAATTTGGACGAAATTTTAAAATTTCTATAGACTTGTTTAACAATCTTTTGCAGCGTCTTTAGAACAAGTCATTAACAATATAAGTAATAACTTGGCGTAATTGCTAAGTTGTCTGCCACAAGGCGGCCACATTTTCTAAATGTATTCGTGATGAATTCATGTAGCTTTCGAAGGAATGTTAATGAACTTACTTACTTACTGTTACTTAGTTACTGTTCTTTTAAATGTTCAAGATGTTGATCACGCGCTACCCAACATTGAAAAGCGCCTAACACTGAATAATTGACGCTAATTACACTAATTTATAAGTGCTGTCTGAATTTCTTTAATTAATAGCAATTTTCTTTGACCTTGAATATACAAGAAGCTCTTGCTGGCTTGTATCTTATACTGAGACTTGAGAGTGACGGTACAAACATTTAAATATATTAATTTAAAGGACTTCAATCCATATTCGCATAGTTTACTTATGTAATTTCTTTAGAAGACGATAAAATGAAGGAATGGTTATAGTTCAAATATCATTTTTAAAGTTAATAGATTTATGATAGCAATCCACAACCACCCCGGTAAACGATCCTTCTTTCGCGCTGCGCGCACAAGCAAACTACAGAACCAGCCAACAGCAGTCGAGTTCCCTGGGAGATTTAACATGGGGTTATTCAAGGGGCGGATAAACATACCCCTTAATAGCCGGCAACGCATTTGCGATTCTTCTGGTGCTACATAGCGTCCATGGGTATAACAATAAAAACACCTTTAAAAAAAATTGAGTCCACCACCGGCGGCTGGCCCCGGAGATTTAAGGGCCCAAGTCAACGGTGGTCAGGGTTCTAGAGTGAGGAATCTCCTAACAATGCATGTCGTCTTTGCTTCTATAGACTGCCCTTGATAAAACAGCCAATCGAAAGCTTCTAAGATGTTGGTCGAAGCTTTTCGCTATAAAACCGTTAACTGAAACGACTATCAGAACAACAAATAAATAATCGTCGAGTCCACATTACACATGACGGTAATCTCGTGAACTTTGATAATATTTTGACAAGGAAATTTTATTGTTACAGATGTGCCTTAAAAGCGGCGTAACAGAACCGAGCTGATAGAAACCTACATTGCTGCCTGAAAAGGATGTAAACGTTCGTCAATTGGAAAGACGAGATCTGTGCAAATAAGGCGCAACCCAGACGCGCGACAGTCGCCGGCGCCGTGGCTCGCTGGTGCTGGTGCGGGCTGTGTGTGGTGGCGAGCGCGGGCGCGCAGCGCAGCCCGCTCGGCTGGGCCATGGGCAGCTCGCAGCGCATGGCGGCGGTGGCGGCCGTGGCGCACGCCAAGCACTACTACAACCACACGCGCCCGGACGCGGTGCAGACGGTGCAGGCCACGCATTACACGGTCAACATATTTTTTGTGAGGTTAGTTTTCTTATTCTATTACGATATTAGTAACTTAACTGCAAATCAATCTCAATGTATGTAACAATGTACGAGAGTTTTTGTATTACGGAACTCGACCGAAGTTACAATAATTTTGATCAAAATTAATTTATATTTCGTTTTAGAGAAGTATTTCCGAACCAAATATGGTCAGGAGCATAGATTATTACTATATAAACCTGAATAACACCACAACATGATCGAAATATGCACGAATTACACATGATTTTGGTATTACGAATGTATGGAGACATCGTATTAGACCCTTAAGATTGCGTTTTTACAGTCCTAAGAAAAGTGATCTATTTACAACTGGCTAGTAAGGTGCCTAAACTAAACTGGCCTGCAAAAGTATATCACACTTTTCAAATTAAATTTTTTGAAAGTGTGATACTTACTTTTGCAGGCCAGTGTATTTACATCTTTAGAGTGCGCGCTTATATTTGGTATAAAACAAAAATAAAGTTTTACTCTAGTAACTTATGATGCTTGTAAAATAGCTATAAAGGCGTGTATGCAATAAACAAGTTATTGCGCGTATGACTCGAAAATATAAATTTTAATGATACCTATATCAAAAGCAATTACATGTACTGCTTTTGATATAATAAATGAATATTAGATAACATCATAATGATTATTTAGACTAGAAAACTGAATAACATAAACATGTCTTTGAGCCGACATAATATTATTACAGCTAGAGCAAGTAAGCCCAAAATCACTGATTCTATTCCATAGACCATGGGTTAACAACTGAAAATTAAAATACCTACGTGATAAAAAAATTCACACACAGTAGGTACAAGGTCAACATGGTTAATATGATTCCGAAGTTACAATATGATCCCGAAGTCTGTTTTGGACCTACCAGTAAAAACACATTGAATAAATCAGGGTTACTATTAGGTACCATTGAAGATTTTTTTAATGAGAAGCCCAGTTAGTACAGGTACAGTTAGTCAGGTATTGACAGCCGCATGTCAGTGACTGTCCGTAGATGGCGCTCGCTGTAAATGTATGGAGGATTTCGATTCTTTTGTGCGATGCGAGTCGAATCTAAATTCGTACAAAAATCTGTACTAACCCCACAAGATTCTTGGAATGATAGGGATTGGAATGATAGCTTCCATCCCCTCACGAGATCTCTACTATGTAAATAATTTTCCATACTTTATGAGAAAACTTGTATTTATAGTAATGACATTTTTGAAAAGAGCAATTGCCGTTATATGTAGTTCTTTTTATACAAACCTGCTTTCCGAACCTAGTGGTTGAGTTTTGACTATTCTTAAAGGCTAATTATTTAGGCCCGTGAATAGATAATAATAGTAAAGATAGGCCGATCCAAACATTTTACGTAAACCTTCTTCATACAAGCAAACAGTAGCACCATCTGTCATTACCCGCCGCCGCCGCTGCCCGAACTACCACGTGGCCTTATACTGTTGGTACTAATGACACCCATAAACTGGCGACATTTTTTCGCGCTGTTCGCCCTGTCTTTAGTATACAAGTCTGTGGGCCCGTGTGAAAAATAGATTTTCATTTTCATTTTATAACAAAAATACGTATACCATAAATCAGGCTAGGCCTTTCGTGGTTTCGACTTCCGGGCCATGGGTATCGCGAAATCCGTCCGAGCTGTGACGTCAGTTATCAGGGAAAACCAGTTCTAGTTTGTTTTCAGTTTTTGGCATTTGACACCCTGATAGACATTGGTAGAATTGCATTTTATAAAAAATGGGAAATGCTTTCCAAAAAGCCAACTTCAAATGCCACTACAAAGAGTGAAATAATTTAATTTAAATTTTAGGTACCTACACCAATTCGAAGTCGGGCAATGTTTCATACAATCCCTAATAGTCCTTCTTACTTACTTGATGTGCGAAGAAATGACGAAGTCATAGACAATCGCCCGACTTCGAATTGGTGTAGGTACCTAAAATTTAAATTAAATTATTTCACTCTTTGTAGTGGCATTTGAAGTTGGTTTTTTGGAAAGCATTTCCCATTTTTATTTTATACTTTTTAGAGGAAAACAATAAAATGCACAAGGCGTTGTAAAAATATCCAAATCGCTTGAGGTGTGTTCATAAAATCTGAAGAGATACCTCAAATTCACCAAGATCCCATCATCAGACCCTGACTTGATGACTTAAGTCATCAAATCAGTATCTGCTAGCAAATGCACCAGTAACTATAAAAAATACCCAACTCGCTTCAAGTATACTAGCAAAATTTGAAGAGTTCCCTCGATTTCACCAAGATCCCATCATCAGACCCTGACTTGATGACTTTAGTCATCAAATCCGTATCTGCTAGCATATGCACCAGTAACTATAAAAAATACCCAACTCGCTTTAAGTATACTAGCAAAATTTGAAGAGTTCCCTCGATTTCACCAAGATCCCATGATCAGATCCTGACCTGATGACCATAAGACAACTTGGAAAATATTACTCTTTCTAATAATACTCAAATAGTTTCATGTGTCCATATAAAATTTGAAGAGTTCCCTCGATTTCTCCAGGATCCCATCATCAGATCCTGACCTGATTAAAATGGGACCATCTGGAAACGAAACCCTTTTAAACAAAAAAAGAATTTTTCAAATCGGTCCACGCGTCTTCGAGTAATCGGTGAACATACATAGATAAAAAAAAAAGAAAAAAAAAAAAAAAAAAAAGATTCCGACGAATTGAGAACCTCCTCCTTTTTTTGAAGTCGGTTAAAAATAAACATTCATTTGTTCAACTTCAAGGGGCTATTAATTCCTTTACTAACATTTACTTATTATCCATTAGGAGAAAAATAACGTACCGCAATTTACCATAATTCCATGAGTAGGCTGTATATTATTCTTTTCCGGATTTGCGAATACTAGCTTTACTGAACGAGTTCAATACCAAATGTATATAGGTGATTGCATGCGTGCCCATTCTCTTGACTAGTAAGAAAAACTTTCATTCTAGATTTTGGAAGATTTTCTTCGTAACGGGATTTTCGTCACTCAAAAACTCCATTTTCTTTCGCGGTACCCTCCGAAAAGTTTATTGTTTCAACATTTATGACCATTTAAAACTTTGAGAGGTACTCGTACGGTTTGTTCAAAAACACATATGTATTTAAAACAAAAAGGTTTTTATGTCCAAACTTAAGTAGGCCTGGGCCTAAATGCCAACCAACAAAATACGAGTATACATACATCTTTTAAATGCACAGACCTATTTAAATGTAAATAATTAATTTCATCGCAAACTTAATGTCAAAATAAA
Source organism: Coenonympha glycerion (assembly GCA_963855885.1). Classification (NCBI taxonomy): domain Eukaryota; kingdom Metazoa; phylum Arthropoda; class Insecta; order Lepidoptera; family Nymphalidae; genus Coenonympha; species Coenonympha glycerion. The sequence goes on from OY979646.1 coordinate 3,735,405, forward strand.
TGTGGTTATGACAAAAAGGTTTCATCTTTAAGATATCTCAGGTATAAAGGCATATAATAGCTCTTCCGTAGCACATCTATTGATATTCATCTTTGCGAAAGGTCGCGATGCTAAGCGGCTAATAATGGCGGCCCTTAACCTTTTCACCTTTTGTGCGAAGGACATTGAGTACATTAGGCACGAGTGGAATTCAATTATAATTATTTTTTTCCTAAAAGGCAGGTATACTCGTAGGCTTGGGGAGATTATCTGGCCCAATATGCGCGCAAGAAATTTTAATCGCGTCCAATACGAAGGGCATTGTCAATTCTCCTATAATTTGATGGATAGCTAGTCTCTATACCTAATTTTATAAATAAAAAAAATAAGTGTAAAGTAGAATCATTATTACTTTTATAGTGCACTAAGTATCAGTACATATTATACATATTGTAAGTACATAGCTACCATCTTTTGCTGATAGGGGTTCGGTTAATTAGGTTCAGATTGAGTTATAGTTAAAGTCTTTGCAAACTTTATATAACTTAGTCCATCACAGGTATAGCTTTCTTGACTTTTCACATAGACCTGATTCAGATACATTTTTTTTTGTTTATGCACTGAATAAATCTTATGAAAATTCAAAAATCTACCGCCAATTTTTTAAAGCAGGTTTGCACCGAAAACTACTGGCAAATATCTCCGCTCTTTCTCATTTAAAACTAAATATCATATCTCCATAATCATTCCAAGAATTTGTATATTTAAGGAATTCGTAACCCTGATTGTATAAAATAATAATTAATCAGCATGACCGAGTCTCATCCATTTGTCAGAGGACAAGGCTCGTTCTTTTCCGCTTCTGGTGGCTGATTACTCGATTTGGTGGCGAGGGTATCCCTCGGTGGAATGATGCTTATCTTATTGCTCATTTTGTTCGGGAAAGGCTTCGAGGGTAAAAGCATTTCACGGGTAACTAAATATATGCTTGTCATCGTAAATTACTTGTTTACGGGAAGTATGTAGCAGTAGATAGGTAAGTGTAGGTGTCTCGTCGAATTGAAAAGTACTCGTAGTATAGTTAGTCTTCTTCTTTATCGTCGCTTCGCTCTTGGCAGAGCGGTCGTGGTCACCTGATAAGAAAACACCGTTTGAGACCATTGCCATATAAATCTATGGACCCCGGGTGTAATACAAAATTCACGAAAAAGGTGTCCCGAGAAAACCATGTGTATTTTTATAAACAAACTAAAACATTATAATTTATGTCTTGAGCCATTATTATACAGCCTAATTTTGCTTAAGTGCGATTGGAACTCTTTCCGCGTTTTGGATTTCTTTAGGTTCGGACACTTTTGTCGCATGGATGACTTTCCACGTGGGAAATTGCTGGGAAGGGATCTCCATCATAGATGCAAATTGTATACGTGGACGTATATCGGACTCACTCGAGTCCGATATACGTCCGTAGTTACCAAAATTTGAAGAACGCGGCACTTAAGAGTCTTCTGACCCACGGTGTCTCCCATACAAACGTAATACCAAAATCATTTGTAATTCGTGCAATTTTCGATCATATTGTGGTGTTATTCGGGTTCATATAGTAATAATCTATGCTCCTGGCCATATTTGGTTCCGAAATACTTTTGTTAAACGAAAATGTAAACGTCATGTCAAAGAGGACATGTTTTCTACTTATTTGTTTTGTAATAAAAACAACAATATCTCACGTCGCATTAGTTCAGGAGCACAGTTTTTATTGTCCAGCTAAAGAAAAACACCAGTTAATAAAGAAAGTTACAAGTTTTCATTCATAATTTTTGGTATTACGGAACTCGACCAAAGTTATAAAAAATTTGATCAAAATTGATTATTATTTTCCGAACCAAATATGGCCAGGAGCATAGATTATTACTATATGAATCCGAATAACACCACAACATGATCCAAATATGCACATTACTAATGATTTGTTATTTTGAATGAATAGAGACATTGTAGTTCACAGGCCCCTTAACAGGAATACTTTTCTGTTCACCGCCAAACTTCAATTTAAAGAAGATGGCACGCGATGATACCAATATGTCAAGATATGGTTAGTTGCACTAAAAGGCTCCGGATTTAAAGCTACCTGTAAAGTTAAGTTACTCGTTGACCGTAAAATATAATATTGGCACAGATACTAAACTCCTGAATCGGCATCTCAAAATCGTCTTAACAGGCTTCATACAAAGGGAACTCAAAGCCCTTTATACAGCCCATAAGTATACTTATACCCGTATACGGGTCAATACGGGACTCCTTTCATAATGGACGGGTTTGACCGTAGACCACCACTTCGCGCTGGTCAGGTGGGGTACTATCAGCAGGCTTTAAGTGGCCTAGTCACTAATTAGTTATTAAGTTAGTATTAAAAGATTTAGCTTGGCGAAAATAAATAAATACTGAGAAAATCGTCGCACTACTGGAATAGCCTCTCTAGGTTCTAGGGGGGGGGGCAATCATGTGGCCCTAAAATTGGGGTAAACGCCTGTTGTCCACTTTATTGTCGTCGTATGGAATTTCCAGCCTCTATATTTGTAGGGATTGCGCGAAGAAAAGAGAGACCTATCCTTGGTCGTTAAAAAAACAAAGTGTATAGTCGATTAAGCTTCTTTTAAAATTAGACTCGACCCGGAAAATTGCGGGCACAGTTGGGGCTAACTGGCTCATTTCAACCCGAGCGGATACGTTATGTAGTTTACAGACAAAAGTTTATAGAGAACTGGAGTTCGCGTGTTTAAAGTTATATGTGTTTTGTTAATAGGTTTCTAAAAGGTTGCTGGAAAAAATCGACAAATTTTTCGAATAGTTTTACGATTAAAACTTCTGTATAAATGCAAACAAAATTGGTGAATGTAGTTAGCACATCAGTTCAGAACGGCTACTTGGCTTCTTTTTCGCTATATGTATTTGTAAGATTCAGGTTTTTTTTTTATGAAATAAAAAATAAAATGGAAAATTCAAGGGAAAATGTGCGACATGCGAGACGTGCAAGAAGTCGCAGGCAATAGCTAGTACAATATAGTAAAAGCCGTGTCCCTAAGTTAATTTTATCTTTCCTGTACTTATACTACTAGATAACCACAGTAGATAACAATGTATTGCCACATTTTTGACTAATAATAATTTCAGGAAGAAAAATATATTTAAGATCCGGGCTTTATTCTGAAAATCTCTATAGCTCTCCCAACCGATCCTGTCCACAAGTAGTATCATCTACCCTAAAAAAACCGGCCAAGTGCGAGTCGGACTCGCGCACCGAGGGTTCCATACCATAAAAGAAGTAAAACATTGAAAGAATCACTTTTTTCATGAATTTACGAGTAAAATTTACACGTAGGTACTTTTGTTGGCAAACCGCAAACGTAACTTTGTTTTTGGCGGATTATTGTTATTATCAAAAAAAGTATATTAGTCAGTGAGTTGATTTTATTTTTCCTGTAAAATATACATTAACTTCTATTGATCATAATTATTTCAGATTTTTCGATTGGTAAACTTCGGAGATAAGGGGGGGGAACGGTGTTTTTTTCGACAGTTTGCCCAATAAATCAAAAACTATCAGGCATAAAAATAAATAAAAATTAGTTTTAGTATACACAAGTAACGCCCTTTCATATGATACCCCACTCAATATTATTATCTCATTTTGAAAATTTGTCGACCCGGTTTTCCCCCTTTTTAAATAAAAATAAAAACAATTTTCAAATTTTTACGATTGTTATGACGTCGCGTCACTATTACCTAACACTATTCTAAATTTCAAGTCGATAGCTTGAATAGTTACTGAAATAATCGAGTGTGACAGACGGACGGACGGACGGACGGACGGAGAAAGTCTCACCATAAGGGTTCCATTTTTACCAAATTGGTATGGAACCCTAAAAAGGCGTTATGATTCAAGGTGCGGCATTTAGCTGGAACGACGTGACGGTATAATTCGCACATTACAGGCTGTTTCCTCAACTTATCGACTCTGCGGCCACGCATAATGATTTCAGGGGATCGGTGTAATGTCATGTTATGCTTGATGCATGATATTCGGAACTATTTTATTGCTTTTATCAAGACCTGAGTGTGTATCGGATTTTGTACACAAAAAGGCCTGCATCTATTTAAATAATTTTATTAAGATTTTAATTTTTCCCAAAGTTAAAATTCAGAGCTCAGCTTCATTAAAAGGTTTTGTCGTTCCGCAGTGCAACACTGTGCGGAGTTTTGGTGGCAGTGTGCGCCGCCTGCTGGCGTCGCTCGTCGCCTGCCCGCAAGCCGGTCGACGCGACCGACTGCGGCGTCTACACTGTCAGTGCGGACGTGCGATTGACGCAGGTGAGCTCTTACTTATGACTTCGACGTATGACGTATCATTCTTGAGTGCAATACTGTGCGGAGTTCTGCTGGCATTGCGCGCCACCTGCTGGCGTTGCCCTTCGCCTGCCCGCAAGACGGTCGACTGCAGCGTCTACACTGTCAGTGCGGACGTGCGATTGACGCAGGTGAGCTCTTACTTATGACTTCGACGTATGACGTATCATTCTTGAGTGCAATACTGTGCGGGTTCTGCTGGCATTGCGCGCCACCTACTGGCGTTGCACTTCGCCTGCCCGCAAGACGGTCGACTGCAGCGTCTACACTGTCAGTGCGGACGTGCGATTGACGCAGGTGAGCTCTTACTTATTACTTCGACGTATGACGTATCATTCTTGAGTGCAATACTGTGCGGAGTTCTGCTGGCATTGCGCGCCACCTGCTGGCGTTGCCCTTCGCCTGGTGGCAAGACGGTCGGCTGCAGCGTCTACACTGTCAGTGCGGACGTGCGATTGACGCAGGTGAGCTCTTACTTATTACTTCGACGTATGACGTATCATTCTTGAGTGCAATACTGTGCGGGTTCTGCTGGCATTGCGCGCCACCTGCTGGCGTTGCCCTTCGCCTGCCCGCAAGACGGTCGACTGCAGCGTCTACACTGTTAGTGCGGACGTGCGATTGACGCAGGTGAGCTCTTACTTATTACTTCGACGTATGACGTATCATTCTTGAGTGCAATACTGTGCGGAGTTCTGCTGGCATTGCGCGCCACCTGCTGGCGTTGCCCTTCGCCTGGTGGCAAGACGGTCGGCTGCAGCGTCTACACTGTCAGTGCGGACGTGCGATTGACGCAGGTGAGCTCTTACTTATTACTTCGACGTATGACGTATCATTCTTGAGTGCAATACTGTGCGGAGTTCTGCTGGCATTGCGAGCCACCTGCTGGCGTTGCCCTTCGCCTGTTGGCAAGACGGTCGACTGCAGCGTCTACACTGTCAGTGCGGACGTGCGATTGACGCAGGTGAGCTCTTACTTATTACTTCGACGTATGACGTATCATTCTTGAGTGCAGTACTGTGCGGAGTTCTGCTGGCATTGCGCGCCACCTGCTGGCGTTGCCCTTTGCCTGTTGGCAAGACGGTCGACTGAAGCGTCTACACTGTCAGTGCGGACGTGCAATTGACGCAGGTGAGCTCTTACTTATGACTTCGACGTATGACGGCGTCGTATGACTTATCATTCTTGAGTGCAATACTGTGCGGAGTTCTGCTGGCATTGCGCGCCACCTGCTGGCGTTGCCCTTCGCCTGCCCGCAAGACGGTCGACTGCAGCGTCTACACTGTCAGTGCGGACGTGCGATTGACGCAGGTGGGCTCTTACTTATGACTTCGACAAATAAAGGCGTCGTATGACGTATCATTCTTGAGTACAATACTGTGCGGAGTTCTGCTGGCATTGCGCACCACCTGCTGGCGTTGCCCTTCGCCTGCCCGCAAGACGGTCGACTGCAGCGTCTACACTGTCAGTGCGGACGTGCGATTGACGCAGGTGGGCTCTTACTTATGACTTCGACAAATAAAGGCGTCGTATGACGTATCATTCTTGAGTACAATACTGTGCGGAGTTCTGCTGGCATTGCGCACCACCTGCTGGCGTTGCCCTTCGCCTGCCCGCAAGACGGTCGACTGCAGCGTCTACACTGTCAGTGCGGACGTGCGATTGACGCAGGTGGGCTCTTACTTATGACTTCGACAAATAAAGGCGTCGTATGACGTATCATTCTTGAGTACAATACTGTGCGGAGTTCTGCTGGCATTGCGCACCACCTGCTGGCGTTGCCCTTCGCCTGCCCGCAAGACGGTCGACTGCAGCGTCTACACTGTCAGTGCGGACGTGCGATTAACGCAGGTGAGCTCTTACTTATGACTTTGACGTATGACGTATCATTCTTGAGTGTAATACTGTGCGGAGTTCTGCTGGCATTGCGCGCCACCTGCTGGCGTTGCTCTTCGCCTGCCCGCAAGACGGTCGACTGCAGCGTCTACACTGTCAGTGCGGACGTGCGATTGACGCAGGTAAGCTCTTACTTATGACTTTGACGTATGACGTATCAATCTTGAGTGCAATACCGTGCGGAGTTCTGCTGGCATTGCGCGCCACCTGCTGGCGTTGCCCTTTACCTGCCCGCAAGACGGTCGACTGAAGCGTCTACACTGTCAGTGCGGAGGTGCAATTGACGCAGGTCGCTCTTACGACTTCGTAGTATGGCGGCGTCGTATGACGTATCATTCTTGAGTGCAATTCTTTGCGGAGTTCTGATGGCAGTGCGCGCCACCTGCTGGCGTTGCTCTTCGCCTGCCCGCAAGACGGTCGACTGCAGCGTCTACACTGTCAGTGCGGAGGTGCGATTAACGCAGGTGAGCTCTTATGACTTCGTCGTACGACGGCGTCGTATGACGTATCATTCTTGAGTGCAACACTGTGCGGAGTTTTGCTGGCAGTGCGTGCCACCTGCTGGGGTTGCTCTTCGCTTGCCCGCAAGACGGTCGACTGCAGCGTCTACACTGTCAGTGCGGACGTGCGATTGACGCAGATGAGCTTTACGGCGTCGCAGTGCCGAACCTAAGATAACAGCCGAAGCGTCGGCTTAGAGTTAACTCAAAAAAATTGTAAATTTTTACCCCAATGCCTAATTAGACTAACTCTGTTAAAAGTAATGCCTTGGATTTGACATTCGTTGGTACTTACATTTTCGAGAGCCGCTAATGTTGAGCGATTTTATGCACGGATTTAATTGGATCTAGAAATACGTCCGCCAGTCGCGGCTCACATCCCGACACTTAAGCGTATCAAACTTAATTAGTGCTCGTTGTTAAGTCGGATTATTGGGAAAAGAACGAAGAGACGTGGAGCGTTTAAAAATCACATTTGTTTTTCGCAGTTTTACTTTTATTTCTCGATACAAATAAGGCAGCTTTACAATTTGGAAGGCATTTAATTAATCGTTTTAAAAATTCATTTGCCCATTTCGTCAACACGCCGGATTTTTTTGCGGTTAACCAATGGTGTTGGGCGAGTCGTACCTTGTTTTCAATATTTTGTAATGACAATTACAATAGGATGATTTTTCAGTCGAAACTTCAATACCAAAATTAGACTTGATTATTATTTATTTATTTATTTGGGTTTACAAACAACGACACAGTCAAACATATTGAGATATATATATATATATAGAGATCCATTATTAAATCAATCTAACTAAAATAGGTTAATTAGTTTTGCCACATTTCGCTATCCAAAAAAAAAATCAGAAGATATTGTAAAGAGAAGTTAACATCTCTGAGGATGTCCCGGTGTCGGGTCGAAACGTGTGTCGTGTTGTGTGGTGGTGTCGCTCGCTTGGGAACTTTAGAATTTTTATCAGAAATTACAATAGATGTATCCATTGTAATTTCTGATAAAAATTAGAAAAACTGAGATTTTGGAGCAATTTTTGGGAGACCTTACTATCGAGAAAATTTTATCCAATCGTGTTTCTGATTCACAGAGATTTTAGATCAAAGACCTCAAATTACATAATTCGATTTGAAAGTAATTGTTTTTAAACTGCGGGTCACTAAAAATCCCTTAAATACGCCGTCTACGCCTTTAATCTTCCCTGCTAATTATGGGTTCCCGTAAAATAACGCCAGCTTCTATATTCAATATTTCAATATTAATTTCATCCACGTGGATTTCAAACTTTCAAAATCCCGTACGAACGGTGTGTTTTGTAGAGTTATAAAAAATGCCTATACATAGTAACTTTTTGTTTAATCGCCTACCTGTCTGCACTAGTTTCATTGCAAAACCATTACGAAGCAAGAGTAATTTACGCGAATTTAGTGGTTAAAAACGTCTTTTATTTTGGGTCTTTAAGTCTAAATTCGCTTGATTGTTCGAAAAAAGATGATTGGAAAACATCTCGACATACCTAAAGTTTCTCTATAAGTTGCTCAAAAATCCATATTTATTGAAATTTTAACGGGAACTACTAATTATTTTTACTGTTTGTTATAATTTCCAAAAACGTCAAAAATATTTTTTGATTTGTGGCTTAGTTTTTTGTAACCATGTAAAGTAAAACGTTGCACAGCTGTGAAATTCTCCCGCAGTGCTGTCTGTCATACCCACTTACCCAGCAACGTATTCGTAAGAGGATGAAGGCAAAAATAAAAATCCGTCCACGATCTTAAATAGCTTAATTTTAAATAATTTAATTGAAATCCGTAAATACAACACAAATAAAGGATCCGCGACAAGAATAGCGATTCAATTTCCCCGTTTACTTAATTCGACTGTTGTGCGCTTTTCACAGGCGTCCACGGAATGCAATCCGCCCGCCATCTTTGTTTCGTTTGTTTTGTTTAACAGTTAAAGACTGACTGCATAGCTCGAGCGCAGTGTTCGAGATACTCTCGCTGAGCAAACAATGCACTAATGTATACAAATGTTTGCAGAAAACTGCTGTCTATTTCCGAAAAAACACTATAATATAGACTCTCGAAAATATAAAATTGTAGGTACATCGGCCAACCATCGCCGGTAACCATAGCAACGCATCTATCACCAGCCAATTGGTGCCTCGACTGCATAATTGATGAAAACAGCTGCATAGACGTAAGCTCGTCGCTTGCATAGCACTTTTGCAGAATCAAGGGGCTGGATACTGGTAACATTTTTTTTTAATATTTTCGTCCCTTCGTCAATTTGAGACCAATTTCAATGATTGTTTTTCATAATTTTGGTCTCGAGGACCTTCCTAAATTTTTTTCGCTGAATATGTTCCAGTCACATATATGTCGGTGATTTCAATTGATCGGTATAGCCGCCTAATTAGGAATACGTGATATTTTTTCATTTTTCAAATCTAAATACAGTAGAACCCGCTTAATACGATCATTTAAATCCCTAATACGCCAACGGACTATGCTGACTATACTATACGGACAACGTAATTCAATCAAATAACACACAAAAAGAGGCCCTAAGTGATAATTATGAAGACAAAGATGAGTCAACTACCATTTTGTCAAACGCCCGGCCATTGTCAGCTTTCAAGGATTTAAGACGCAATGAGTACTTAGCTTCTTTGAATCAAAACGAATAAGCTCAGTAAAAGGAAAATAGTGTTGAAAATATTGTACTTAATGCGGTAAAACCCCTAAGTTAAACAACATTAGCCACCACGCTTTTCAACGGAAGCGGCGGCGCTGGTTCCCGTCCCAGTAAACTGTCGTTTGCTCCACTCCGTCATTTCATTTCCACGTTGATTTTCCGCTTACGTCACTGCTTAACTAGACAACAGGAGTAGAATAGCTCTCTAATTTCATAGCGAAAAGGTCTGATACATTTCGGAGAAAAGAGTCTCAGAAGAGGTATGATACGTTTTTTACGACAAGAGTACAGCAGTGCGAGCATGGGCAGGGGACTATTTTGTCCTCTGGGACAGGAGTAAATTTTATCCCTTTCCACGTTTTTGTTTATCCTCCCTAGCATGGGCACAGAGGTGGAAGAAATACTCCCTTGTGTCATGATTTATTAACACGACTGCTCAAAAAAAGGCATAATTTTATATTCTGTGGTAATCTTATGAATATTTTTGATTGTCTGTGACAATGTTTGCCACCATTTTGTGAGAACAAATAAACCTTACATGTTATTGGTCAAATTAAAATTCCCGCTCATTTTTCTCAACCAATGAGAACGTCTCTAGTCAAAACCAATGAAAAATCTAGTAGGCTATGGCAGAAAGATTATGGAATTGTTTTGAGGAGCACAAAAGCAAAAACTATACAATTGATATTGTACTGATATGAATAAAAAACTATGTAAAGTACTCATTGCATCGTAATACAAGAAATAAGGCATATGTATGTCAAAGTATAAGCAATAAGGAGTTTAATGTGATACGCTATTACTTGTAATAAGGAAAATAAAGTGTATACTATGAAGTCTGGATTTCATTCACAAAACTTGCGAATGTATGTCTTGTGAAATGTCAAATAGTAATGAATTTAGCCCCTTTAGCCCTGCTTAGGCGACTATATTTCTCCCTTTCCCCTTTAGCCCTACTTAGGCGACTATTGTGTCCCCTGGCAGAGGACAAAATCGGGGAAATACGATTTTATCTACTGCCCGTGGTTTTTCCGCACCCGTTGTTTAAATACTCAATACATCAGTGTTTAGTAATAACTAATAAGTCGCTTTCAGATTTTTCCTTTGGATTTTTCAGGTTAGCAGTCTTTTATCAATGATTGATCGTACAGTGCGTCAAGGCTATTTTGGTGCGTGGCCAAAATCGGGACTAACGCCGCTACCTTGATTCTTGTGATACTGTCTGATAGTTCGCTCTGTCAGTATATCGGTAGTGTATGTTCTGTTTTTTTTGCTTAATGTTAACTAAAATAAACCTAACATTTAAGTAAAATTGAGGAGAAAATCTCCTCAATTTTTCTATAATTATTTTTCTATAACAACAAGTCTTTGTTCTATAACAACGCCCTCCTGACAGTGACATTCAAGTGCCAAGAGAGCCTTGTCGGGCTGTACTTCGCATCGAAAGTAAATCATGTGACCATATTGCTTTAAAAAATTCGTATCATACGGGATTTCTCATTATCATACGGAATCGGCGTTCCTAGCTATATAGTAGCAAAGTATTATTATTGCCACATCCAAAACATTACTTTTGAATTTGGCATGACCGATCGACAGGTTCCTATGACGAGCGTAGATAATTCATATGGCTAAGCGCGCAGTTCACCTCAAATTCCCATCAGTGGCGTTGCGGTAACAAATGTTGTTAGCCAGGGTTCTGTGACGTCACATAGCACATTGAAGATAATATATGAGTTTGTACTACAGTCTACACTACACACACACGTTACTCAGTTAATGTTTGTATTTTGTGCTTGTATAAGAAAATAGGTGAACTGCGTAAAAAACCTGTGGGTGCTTAAAGGAAAAATTAAATGCATACAGACCTCACAAAAGCAATCCCAATTCAAAGCAAACCCATATAAAAAAGTAGAAATCAGATTACGGGGATCCAAAATAACCTTAAAAAACGATTTTTAGCGCTTTAGCATTAATAATATAATGTTTATCAGCGAATTTGGATAAATAAGTGGTTTAAATTTCGCGATCATAATAATGCAACTTACGAGTAAGCTGTTTCGGCCCTACCAGCAAGCGAAAATTATAATTTGATTTAGTTTTTCGCTAATAGTGGGCTAATTATTATTGATGACCGAATGGCGTAGCGGTAGCGAACCTGCCGTCTGCGTCGGAGGACGTGGGTTCGATTCCCACTACTGGACTAAATGTTTGTCTGATGTGATGAGCATGAAGGTTTTCCAGTGTCTGGGTGTTTTTCAATATTTTATTGTATTTATATTATTAATATTCAGTGTATTTACCAGTTATCTAGTACCCATTACATAAGCTATCGCTTACTTTGAGGCAAGATACGATATTGTGTGATGGTGCCCATCCCCCTTAAGGTGTTGCGGCCCTACCAGCCCGATGTAGATGCAGACCCTAACACGTAGATGCATAAACGTTGTGCCAGCAAAACACATTGCCAGTAGCCTTCGATGTATAATTAGCCCACTATGAGCGAAAAACTAAATAAAATTTGAATCTTCGCGCCCGGATGGTACCCATCGACCTTAAAAGGTTTTGACAAAGTTTTTGTTACACAGTGTCACATTATAGCTTGCGTTTTCTTTTTGACGAGGCCAAGTACTGTGTATAGATGTGCTACTATAATAAAGCTGGAAACAGAGCTACTCGGGTCAACTTTCCTAAACGCAAAAAATAAAGGAATAAGACTGCTTTGAACAAAGGATTTCTAGGACACGCTTGAGGTGCTAAGTGAGATCTAATTGTTCGGGTTAGTCTTAAGTGTAGTAGTAATTTAGCTGTTAAGACTAACGCTGAAATGTAGGCCAAAGGAGAAAATCCTTTTAAGTTCACTTAAGTTGTTTTATAAAAGCCTTTATTTAAAACAGCGCAGAGTTTATTCACTTGCGGACACAAACATTGAATTTCAAGACGAATTTCCTTTCAATTATTCACTTTGTTTGAAATATTATTCAGAAAATATAATATACTCGTTACTTTAGGTTTAGTCAAACCTACCATTTAAAACTCATTCAAAATGGGGTTTAATTGAACTATTTATATACATAAAGTTAGTTGGTACTTGGTTTATTTAAATGAAACACTTGGGTTTCATGTTTGAATCTTGAATAATAATTAAGGTTAATCGTATCTGGACTCTCGATATAAAAAGTTAATATATTTTACGGAAACAGTCGTATCACACTAATATAATAAATGCGAAAGTTTGTGTGTGTGTATGTTTGTTACTCCTTCACGTCGCAACTACTGAACCGAATTGGCTAAAATTTGGAATGGAGGTAGACTATATCCTGGATTAAAACATAGACTACTATTTATCCGGGAAATCCATGGTTCATACGGGAATCGAAAAAACACCGAAATTCACGCGGGCGGAGCCGCGGGCGTCCGCTAGTTTTCAATAGTTTGAGTTGTTCTCAGGAGCTAAATTGTTTTAGAAGCATCATCGACTGAAGATGTTAGCTGCCTGAAATTTCGAATAGGTAGGAAATACGTGCAATAATAGCCTTCGCCAAACATTCCCCTTCAATCATATTGGATGTATACAGTACGCTAACTCAATTATCAAGCATTCCTAGATTAGATAGCAATAGTAACGTAAATAAACTGTAATGCGTAGGAATAAAAATTATTATATACTCCGACTTTTAACTCGTGACGTTTCGTATTTTTCTAAACTCCAATAAATCGCTATATTTCACTTTAACAGCTTTAAATGTTACGAGTATAAAATAAGACACGAGGCGTTCTAAACAAAGTTACTTTATGTAAAAATACTTGTATTATATATTTTATTTAGCTTATTTAAGTAACTAAATGACATTTAGAAACGTCATTTTACGAATCGAATTAAAAGTCTGAGTATATTAGTAACTAAAAGAAATGTTCAAGGACGAAGAAATAGAGGAAGAGCGAGGAAAAGATGGATTGGATTGCGTGCAAGAGGAAAAAGGTGTGGATTGCATGTTGATGGCTGATAGGAATTAATCATTATAATGGAAGAAGAAAACACATTGTGTCTACCTCACATAATGAGGAAAACAGACGATAAAGAAAAAGTAAGCCTAAATAAAATTAACGTAAATTCGCCTTCCATAACACAAAGTTGAGTTTAACTTAGCCTACTACTAAGTATAAAGTAGTCAGTAGCTGTAGTTAGACTTAGATGTGCGCTTCCTGGATCCGGGAGCAATTTTCTCAAATGCGCGTTTTATTCTGGACTGGTATTACTTTGGCTGCTTGGGCCCCCGCGGGAATCTACATTGAATTTAGGATTATTGCATATTCTGAGTTAAGATATTTTTTCAGGTAGTCCATAACAATCTTACATGTAAGTTAAACTTCATTAAAGTAATTGATAACGAGTAATTTGTGACAACTATTATACCGTGCCTGTAGCTGGCTGAATTTTTTGATGGGGCACAATTTTAAAATATGTTCATAATATGAAATAGTCTTAATTTACTCAACGTATAACCTATGGTTATGACACCCTGTAATAAAAATCTTCTACTTGAAAATCAGGTGATAATATTATTTGATGCGTCTGTTCATTTTCTAAAACTATTAGATTTCAATAATTTTAAATGTGTAATTTTGGGGGTCATGTGGAAAACTGCTTTCGCCATAGAAGCAGTAGTAGTGGTGGGTATGTAGTAGCGACACGAATATTAGATATTACTTTAACCCTTGATCCGTGTATATTTCTTGAGGGAATTTATATCAAAATCGTATCCAATACAAAACCTCCCCATGGGACTAACTGCCAAGCCTAGCGTACTAACGACCGACCGTGCTCAGCAAATCGGTATAAAACGCAAGATTACGTACGAGTAATTGCTTTCAGCTCTCATTGTACGCTACATGTAAAATAGAGCGTGATAAACTTCAGGCTAGGGTTACAGTCAAGGAAAACAATCTTAGCTATTACGTGAAATTACCTAAATTGCAGAATATGTTTTGTATGAAACCAAATGAGATCCATGGGGATTTGAAGTGAAGATTAATAGTCTGAAGACTATGGCAGCTTACGCAATTTCATTTTAAGGATTTAACCCCTGACGCAAAAACGACGCAAAAACAGTCACAAAATTGCCTATTAAATATTTTTTTACAACTCCCTCAAATGCAAGGGCTAACAGCCTTGAATATGATGACGAATTTCAAATGAAAGATGGCCGCCAATATATATTTATGTCAAATTGCGAGTGCTAAGTATGGAACAGATTTCCTAACACAATAGTTTCCATATCGGGCCAGTGGAAGTTGGAAACAAGGCTCCGCTCTGAACCCTGGCTAACCATGACTAACAAAGTTAGGCACACTTGCCGTTTGCGATAGTAGTTTAGACATCTTAGGGTTTAGCTATGACACTGACTTGGAACCTAGATCGACCGCTTGGATATTAGGTGCCTTAGGTGCCAAATAGAGTGAACACAATATTAATATCGTGGGTTAATATTGTGGTCACTCTATTTGGCACCTTCAATCCATATTACCAAATGATAAGGTATATATGATTGAGAACCTGAACGCATCTTCTGTCTAGAGGTGAGGAAGGTCATATGCAGGACGCGAAATTCTGGGTTCAATTCTCGGAACGAACAATAAATAGAGTTGAGTTTATCTTTCTGTACCTCTATAGATATTTATTTAAATCCACGACGGCGCGCCCCACTCTTTCAATTTTTATACTAATCGAATAAAACGAAAGCGATTTGGACAGAGTGGGGCGCTACTTCGTGGATTGAAATATTTATACTTACCAACATTGTGCTAGCCTGGAGTTTGAAAATTGGCATTGATGCACCCGTGCCTCAGAGAGCATTTAAGCCGTAGAGCTTGCGCCTGATCTTTCTCCAGTCATGCCTCTATGTATCACAATAAACTGTGCATTTAGGTCTCTACATTCTCCCGCGTACCTATGGCAAATCTCTGTGGAGAATAACTACCGAAATCGATCTGGAGAACATTATTATTAATGAGAACGCCAAAATGGCGAAAATCCAGTGTCTTTATTTTTACGTTGACAGTCAGCTATCCATAGAATAGAGATCAGTGATTTCAAAGACGTTATCGGGAATGTATATATGTAATATCTGGAAGGAGTGCAGAAATTTAAATTCATCATGAAATAACACTAATTCATTGTTATACACAGAAACTCGGAATTTAGAAGTCTTTAATTGTGATGTCTTACTCGTATGTTGAATGATAACAACTACATTTTCTACATTTAATTTCATATCTTACCAACTTTGTTTGCGATAAGAAGTTTTCGTTTTAAAGTTTCCCTTCAAAGTTTAGACTAAGTTAATACAATAGTGCATTTCACTAACAATAATAATTTTCCTTTAAACTGCCTACTAGTATGAAAATAAAATGAAGCGTCGAATTTTACTGTAATGTAATAAAAATAATAACATTATGAAACATTACCGTAAGCATAATTTCTAATTCTGTAACAAACTCCGGGGAACAGTTATGGCTTATCAAAATTTCATAATATTGCTTGGGGTTCGGGAGATTTCCCAGAACAATAATAATATTGAATGTTTATCGAGCTAAGGGAATGCTGAATGATTTATCATGAAAACAGTGTTACGTAAAATGTGTGTTTACTGCCTAGATTCTAGATAATAATCGATGAGGCTAGAAATATTTTTACGAACTAATTTCTTAAAGATTTGTTTTTTTTTTTAATTTATAATTCCGGGATATGTACATATTTTAAATAATAAAATTTCTGTTTTCGTTAATTCTTTTAGAATTATGATTTTAATATCAAGAAACCAGTTAATTACTGGTATAAAAATGGGAAATGCTTTCCAAAAAACCAACTTCAAATGCCACTACAAAGAGTGAAATAATTTTTATTTAAATTTTAGGTACCTACACCAATTCGAAGTCGGGCAATGTTTCATACAATCCCTAATAGTCCTTCTTACTTACTTGATGTGCGAAGAAATGACGAAGTCATAGACAATCGCCCGACTTCGAATTGGTGTAGGTACCTAAAATTTAAATAAAAATTATTTCACTCTTTGTAGTGGCATTTGAAGTTGGTTTTTGGAAAGCATTTCCCATTTTTATTTTATACCTTTTAGTGGAAAACAATAAAATGCACAAGGCGTTGTAAAATACCCAAATTGCTTGAGGTGTGTTCATAAAATCTGAAGAGATACCTCAAATTCACCAAGATCCCATCATCAGACCCTGACTTGATGACTTTAGTCATCAAATCAGTATCTGCTAGCAAATGCACCATTAACTATAAAAAATACCCAACTCGCTTCAAGTATACTAGCAAAATTTGAAGAGTTCCCTCGATTTCACCAAGATCCCATCATCAGACCCTGACCTAATGATTTTAGTCATCAAATCAGTATCTGCTAGCATATGCACCAGTAACTATAAAAAATACCCAACTCGCTTTAAGTATACTAGCAAAATTTGAAGAGTTCCCTCGATTTCACCAAGATCCCATGATCAGATCCTGACCTGATGACCATAGGACAACTTGGAAAATATTACTCTTTTTAATAATACTCAAATAGTTTCATGTGTCCATATAAAATTTGAAGAGTTCCCTCGATTTCTCCAGGATCCCATCATCAGATCCTGACCTGATTAAAATGGGACCATCTGGAAACAAAACCCTCTTAAACAAAAAAAGAATTTTTCAAATCGGTCCACGCGTCTTCGAGTAATCGGTGAACATACATAGATAAAAAAAAAAATAATAAAAAAAAAAAAAAAAAAAAAGATTCCGACGAATTGAGAACCTCCTCCTTTTTTTGAAGTCGGTTAAAAATGTACCTAATCCACCCGTAACATCTCGGTGTTCAGAATTCACGGGATGCTTTTACTGTGTAATATTATTACCTACTCAAAACAAAATCGAAGTCACAATTATTTGTAAAAAAGAGTAAGTGCCACTATTCTTGCCCCTTATTGTTAATGCAAAACCGATTTCCAGTGGCGGAAAAAATAAATATTTTGATTTTGATTCTTTATCTGTGGATTATTCTGGGATATCAGAATCAACACTTCAAAATTCTACTCCGTGGAATAAGAAGGATCTAGTCGTAGTCACTTAGCAAAATTAGACTGAAACCAATAATTTACAGCCTTAAATTATTTTTGAAGTGAAGTGCAGAATAGCACATTCTGCAAAAATAAGTTTAAAGCAGCGACGAGCATACATCTCTGCTTCTATGAATTTGTCAGTTGTAATAGAGTACAATTTTGCATGCCATCTTCGGCTTGGCAGCTGTCTGGCAGCTGTTTCAGAGATGGACATTTTGTAGAATAGCACTGCAGGAAACAAAAGATGCATCTTTTTTAATCTAATGCGAGTTTGAGATACTTACGCGATATATAAATTCAGAGTTCATAGTGAAATCGGATGGCAGAGATCTTCGATTTATTGTACTTCCAGTGCAAGATCACTAAGCTGATAGGAAATATGAAAAAGAAACTCCATATGCATTGAAAAAAAAATACTGTCTCTGAATCTTGCCTCGAATATAAACGTAAGTTTTAAAGACTCTAGGCACATTGAATCTGCTCTTCCTTTTTAACCGACTTCAAAAAAAGAAGGAGGTTCTCAATTCGTCGGAATCCTTTTTTTTTTTCTATGTATGTTCACCGATTACTCGAAGACGCGTGGACCGATTTGAAAAATTCTTTTTTTGTTTAAGAGGGTTTTG
Organism: Coenonympha glycerion; assembly: GCA_963855885.1. NCBI lineage: Eukaryota > Metazoa > Arthropoda > Insecta > Lepidoptera > Nymphalidae > Coenonympha > Coenonympha glycerion. The sequence continues at coordinate 3,753,635 of OY979646.1, forward strand.
TTTCCAAATAGTCCCATTTTAATCAGGTCAGGATCTGATGATGGGATCCTGGAGTAATCGAGGGAACTCTTCAAATTTTATATGGACACCTGAAACTATTTAAGTATTATTAGAAAGAGTAATATTTTCCAAGTTGTTCTATGGTCATCAGGTCAGGATCTGATCATGGAATCTTGGTGAAATCGAGGGAACTCTTCAAATTTTGCTAGTATACTTAAAGCGAGTTGGGTATTTTTTATAGTTACTGGTGCATATGCTAGCAGATACGGATTTGATGACTAAAGTCATCAAGTCAGGGTCTGATGATGGGATCTTGGTGAAATCGAGGGAACTCTTCAAATTTTGCTAGTATACTTGAAGCGAGTTGGGTATTTTTTATAGTTACTGGTGCATTTGCTAGCAGATACTGATTTGATGACTAAAGTCATCAAGTCAGGGTCTGATGATGGGTTCTTGGTGAATTTGAGGTATCTCTTCAGATTTTATGAACACACCTCAAGCAATTTGGATATTTTTACAACGCATTGTGCATTTTATTGTTTTCCACTAAAAAGTATAAAATAAAAATGGGAAATGCTTTCCAAAAAACCAACTTCAAATGCCACTACAAAGAGTGAAATAATTTTTATTTAAATTTTAGGTACCTACACCAATTCGAAGTCGGGCGATTGTCTATGACTTCGTCATTTCTTCGCACATCAAGTAAGTAAGAAGGACTAGGTATTAGGGATTGTATGAAACATTGCCCGACTTCGAATTGGTGTAGGTACCTAAAATTTAAATAAAAATTATTTCACTCTTTGTAGTGGCATTTGAAGTTGGTTTTTTGGAAAGCATTTCCCATTTTTAGTTCGTTCAGTGCTCGGAAAATACGCCGAGACCTCCAGCCATATTGGTTTTACTCTTACGGTGCGTTTATTTCTATGATCTATGGTGATCAAAACGTTTGCTGTAGTTTGGGTCCAAAAACAAATTTTCGTCCTCGTTCATTCATTTCAAATATACTAGAACCACAACCTTTCCTACATTATAGTACATAACTACAGCGGCCAGCAAAAGAGGCATTGATGGCCGAACGTGTAAATGTGGTTAGCGCCGAGGCACACATACATGAGCCCATCAATGCCTAGTTGTAGCCAAGGCTTACAAGGACTTTTGTCAAACAATGCCCGGAAATTTAAACTAAGTAGTCCCTAGCCAGAAATTTTCAAAATCAATCACGAACAACAATATTTTTTCCGAGTTAAATTGTGTCCATTTGTATTTTTTTTTCAATAAGCAGCTTTTTATTGCAAGTCAGTTCGAAATTTAAATAAAACGTAGGTACCAAATTTCAGAAGTCTACGACGACCTTATAGTTTTGCCGGAATCCGTGGACTAACGAAAATGCCTTAAGTACTCTTTCATATTTTATATAGATAAAGGGTGAAGGAAACCCTTGGTTCTAGGCTGCTGATGAATTCTGTCTATGATGCGCATACAAGGGTAAGTAACGGGTTTTCAAAACTCCCATGGAATCACCGAGCGGAACAAGGGAACACTTTTATAATTTTATCCAATATACAAATGCAGGTAGGTAAATGGAAGCAAAGGTAAATTTTATTGTTATACCATTTATTTTATAATTTATATAATTTATTCATTATAATACCAACTTACCATTACTTATATTATGTAAAGTCAGGGCTCGTTTGCGTCACGTATCACTGGTACATCTGAAAAGAAACATAAATAATAATTAGCATTATTTTTTAAATAATTATATTAGAACTAGCAGAAACCCGCGGCTTCGCACGCGTAAATTTTAGTTCTAACTATTCTACGGAAACCATCCATTTTCCGGAATAAAAAGTACCCTTTGTGTTAATTTACATGCAATATATCTTCATTTCAACTTTAAACCAAAAAAATTCAGTAGTTGCGGCGTGAAGGAATAAATTTTCTCCCGCATGAATATCTGTTTTTCCCTATTATCACGAAAACAATGGATTTTCCCGAGAAAAGAGTAGTTGATTCTAGGATATAATCTATCTCCATTCCCAGCCCAATCGGTTCAGAAGTGACGGCACGATGGAGTATTTCTCCCGCGTGAATATCTGCTATTTAACTATTTTCTTAGAAACCATGGATTTTCCCGTGATAAAAATTTTCCTATGTGTTAATCCAGGATAAAACCTATCCCCTTTCCAAATTTCAGTCATATCAGTTCAGTAATTACAGCGTGAAGTAATATTTTTACCTCGTGAATATCAGTTTTTCAGTTTTCCCGTGGACACCATAGATTTTTCCGGGATGAAAAGTAGCTTTTATAATAATCCAGGATATAATCTATCTCGATTCCAAATTTCATCCAAATCAGTTCAGTAATTACGGCATGAAGGAATATTTTTCACGCGTGGATTTCTGTTTTTCACTATTATCATAGAAACCATGAAATTTTCCGGGATGAAAAGTAGACTATGTAATAATCCGGGATAAAATCTATCTCCTTACCGAATTTCAGTCATATCAGTTCAGTAATTACAGCGTAAAGTAGTATTTTTCGCGTGTGAACATCAATGTTTCAGGTTACCTGCGGAAACCATCGATTTTTCCGGGATGAAAAGTAGCCTTTATATTAATCCAGGATATAATCTTTATTAATCCGGTACAGTAGTTGCGGCGTGAAGACGTATTTTAACTTGATAAAATCCAAATTTCGAATCCCCGTTTCACCCCCATAGAGGGCGAATTTTGAAAAATCCTTTCTTAGTGCACCCCTAGACCTCACAAGGAACATGTGTGCCAAATTTGGAGTCTCTAGACCCAGCGGTTTGGGCTGTGCGTTGATATGTCAGTCAGTCAGTCAGTCAGTCAGTATCTTCTTTTATATATTTAGATAACAAACAAACTATTTTTTTAAGAATCAAACTTCGTATTCACAGATCATATGAAACTTGCATCCGTAAATCAAAGTTTTTAAAAGCTCCCCAAATTTAATTAATAAACAATGTTCGGTAAGATACCGGAAGTTTAATTAAATCCAACGATATATCAGGAACGATTAATTTGTTTTGCTTTACTTTATCCGCTACTTGAAAAGAATCTGTATGCAGGTTTCATATGCAGATTCGTTTCAGGTAGGGGATTATAGCTAATTATACTAACGGATTTCCGCAAAATGAAATAATAATATTTATTTTGCCCTCCATATTTGTAAATATGTCCTATAAGTTTAATAAGAGTTAAAAGTATGTTTTGGCCTCCATTTGCAAAGTGTACAGAAATTTTCAGTAGTTATGACGTCACGATTTAGATGGCGCTGAACGCCTTTTACTCGCGGTAGAGTTTGGTTGTTTGTAAAATATATGACGGTGGCTCCAAGATTCATATTTCGACGGACGGACAAAGTGCCGGATTTACATGAATTTTTGAAAATGCATCTTCTTGATGCATTGCATTCATTTGTACAAAATAAGATAAGAAGGAGGAATAAAAAGAACAAACATTATTTTTGGAATGCCCAATTAATAATACAATTGATGCTTCGGTTGTTATTTGGAAAATTAAGAATAAAAAATTCAAATAAGTGCACATTATTTGCGGAATACGTAATTAATAATTGAAATATTTTAATTGAATTCAAGTACTCACACACAATTGATGGTTTAGTTTATCAGACGAATAACGAATACAAAATTGAATGGAAGGCGTTATTTTGCGGAAATCCATAATTATCAGACAGATTAAATCTGTTCCACAAATTGCAATATAATTTAGGAATTTCTAATAAAAAATTGAAATATTTTTATTTCAGCATCCAAGCAGCCAAGAGGATCTTCCTGGTCCACCGCCAGCTTACGAATCAGTCGTTGAGGATGCTGCTGCGCACAAGGACAGCGGTGTTTTACAAGTGAGTATGATTCTAGCAACACCACCATTGTGCACACTGCGTAGGCTTTATCTTCTTCTTCTTCTCTACTATATAAAAATAAGTCGGGTTTTCCTTCCTGACGCTATAACTCCAGAACGCACGAACCGATTTCCACGGTTTTGCATTCGTTGGAAAGGTCTCAGGCTCCGTGAGGTTTATAGCAAAGAAAATTCAGGAAAAATTAAAAAATAAAATGTTACATAAAAAGAAGCCGTGGCGAAACGGAGTTCGCCGGGTTTGCTAGTACTGTATGAAATGATAGCCTTCGGTATCAGCCCTACTAGCCCGCGAAATTCAGATTATATATATAGTTTTTCGCAAATATTAGACTAACTAGGTACCAACTACTAATTGACGACCTCCCTGTGCAGGGGACGCGCGCTCAGATTCGAGTGGGAGGTTGCAGGTTCGGTTCCCGCCACGGACCACTTTGGAATTTTATAATTTCTAAATTGGCTCAGGTCTGGTCTGGTGGGAGGCTTCGGCCGTAGCTAGTTGCCACCCACCAGCAAAGATGTACCGTACCGCCAAGCGATTTAGCGTTCCGGTGCGATACCGTCAACTATTATGTATTCCGTGATAACTTGTAGAAACCGTTGGGGTGACTTTACCAAACCCCTTCCAAGTTAGTACGTTAACATCTTCGGCTGCATCATCACCTTCTATCAGGTGAGATCGCAGTTAAGTACTAACTTGTATAGTGTAAAAAACTGCACATTCAAGGTTTATGGCAATGAGTTTAGCGAAGTAAATTCGTATTTTTGAGCAAAGTTTTAACTAAAAACATGTAGATTCATAAATGTTACACTAGCAAAACTCATTGCTACGATGTATAATTAGCCTACTATTTGCCAAAAACTAAATAAAATTTGAATTTTCGCGCCTGGATATTACCCATCCCCCTTAACTTTTGACAACAAATCTTGGCGCTCCTAATGGCGCCACATGTCACGCAAGCCTAGGCTAGAATAAATAAATGAGGCGTCTCGCTAATTTTGATATCTCATAGGCATAATGCATTACAGAAAAACTGTTTGGCGCCGGTAAAACAAATTGGAAATACTCGTCAGGTCAAATATAAACTTCAGAGGCGAGGAAGCAATTAATTTTAATTTAATTTGCTGATCATTATCATAATTAAAATTCTTTCTGTTTAATTAATATTTCGTTGCTTCAAATATTACGAATGCTTCGTGTACATATATGATAAAATGTTTTATACTTACGTATTATTATCACTATGAAGCAAGATTAAGTTCAATCGGCCAAGTGAGTGCACCCGTTACGTATATAAAGAGTCTGGATCAAAACAATAGGTGCATATTTCGTCCAGTCTTCCGTTTGTTCAATCAATTCAAATCAAAGCCATTACAAAGAAATACAAAATGGACAATATTACCTACTAAGTAATCTCGTAAATTAATTAACGTTCTTGTGTATTATTAAAATACAAATTTTCTGAAATCAGAGTTTATAACAAAAAATTCAATTCAAATGTCTGAGAATACTTAATTTGCATTAGTATAGTCAAGTGGAAAAACTGGACGGGTGCCTATCACCCGGCCCGCCTGCCGTAGAGTTCATAAGTGCGATACAAAGCGCAGCAGATGGTTTTCCCATTCTAATTTCTATCGCAGCGCGTGTAGCGACAAATTGCATTGATATAATCCGAACACAAACATTCAAATAAATACATTTTGTTAGTAATTTTTAATTATAGAGCACCCAGCCGCGAATGAAATTTGATGCATATTAAAATAACATGGCCGGATTCTGCCCTCGGAAAAAATATTCATGGCCATTGACAAACAGTACGTCATATTAAAGCTTATATTTATGTATTTACAATCGTTTTATTTTTATGATCTGAAAACATGCGAAAGACATAATATCAGCATAACAACTTGCAACAAAATGCACCTAAATATTTTTAATAGCAATGATTGAATAAAATTTATTTAATAGCAATGATAAAAATAAAACGATTGTAAAGACATAAGACGTACTGTTTGTCGATGGCCATGAATATTTTTTTCCAGGGCACAGCTCAGCTTTATGGGAGTAACATTTTTGTTAATTCTTTTTTTTACAGGAGGTGGTAACTCAGCCGTGTTCTAACTGCAAGACAGCGAGAGCGGACAGCGGCCTGCCGTCCTACGAGGCTGCAGTGCTGCTACGGGACACTAAATTATAATGATATCATGACGTCATCGAGGATACAAGTCACAAAGGCTTCAATTCGGCGAAGAGAGGACGAAACAGTGTATGACGTCGCCTTCTTGCGGCTTGTGATGCCGTTTTAGGCCCTTCGCACACGGCTCGTAAGTAAGCGTAAGCGTAGCGTAATCCTCGCGGTGTTGCAGCGAATCGTAGGAGGCGTAATTGTCATATTGTTTTGAGTAGCATAATAACGATACGTTTACGCTTACGAGCCGTGTGCGAAGGGGGTTAGACTCACGTAGCATTGTTATATCAAAAGGCTTAGTAAAAGTTTTTGTACAAATTTCGAGTCGACTCGCTTTGCTCAAACGAATCTAATTCCTCCACAGGTAAATTTACTGCCAGCGCCACATCTATGGACAGCCGCTGACATGCGACTCGGAATTTGTACAAAAACATAATATATTGTTATCTGCATTGTGGAAAAGCAGCCGTAGCCAGGTTTTATGCGTGGTATGGAAAAAATAGGAGAATTATCGCTATAGGTATAAGCACAAACTTTCCTTGTCCAATGGACGAAACTGGAACTAAACGTAAGACCAATAGCTACACTCCTACTCTACAAGAAGCTTACCGCTTTCGGCGGAGTTCCGCTTTGGGCGCTGGCTGTAGATCTTAGATGTATAGAAATTAGAAAATCCGCTCATTCATTCGAAGCGAGTCGACTCGAAATTTGTAAGAAAACCTGTACTAACCATACCGAACAATAATAAACCCAGGACAAGTGGCCGAAACAGCACACTTGACTCAGTCATCACTCACGTCATCCATCATCGTTATAACGAGACTCGAGAGGTATTTCAACTGAATGGCTTTACAAAATCGAGTTTTCAGTTCATTTTAAGTTTTAACGATGACTAAGAACGAGAATTTTCAAATCAACTCTTGCACTGTTCATTATATTTATAAACGTTATTTTTCATTGCAGACCAAAAATCATTAGTTTTAAACCTTCTATAGGTAGGTTCTATTTAAATTGGCCCTGATTAATTAAGCCTCGAGTACGCTATATTATATTGAAACGAAGTTTCTTTTCGGACGTTACAGCGGAGGATCCTAATCTCGTAATTGAAGCGATTATTGTGCTCACATACAAAAAGTATCCAACGTAAAATGCAATCAGCTATTATACTAACGCCATCTATCGGGTGAACTTCGTTTCAAGCGAGTGTTTCACGACACTCACGCATTATTTTTATGAGTACACTTAATACGAACAATATCATATAATAAATTCTTAGAGTTATACAAACAAGTTACAATTGTTTTATTAGATAAATATTCAATGATAACCAACAATGTACATATTTTAATAAATAGTAATAAATATGTAAATGCATCAATTTAAGTACCTATGTATTATTTTTTATTTAGCGTGTATAATATAAAAGTTTTTTATAAGCATTTCCTTTTGAGTCCTGTGTCATGTGCGAAAGAGAACCTTAAAAGATTTGCACCGACTCTGACAAAATATAACTATTATATATAACTAAGTATTTAAGAGTATTTAGAAAGATTAGGTATTAGATAAGTGGCCTTTTAATAATGTTCATAAAATATCTTATGACTAGATTATAAGATTACTTACCGAGTGTAATGTATCCAAATGAGTAGGTATAAGGCTAGAATTATTAGACATGCCAACAAACAGCTTTTTACCGAAAACAAAATATATTGTAAAGGACCATTTATTTATTCGTCATTGTTTTGTTAAATATTACATGCCAAAAAGATCACCGCACTTACAGGTTTACTAATAAGTTTTTTGGGTTCCGTAGTTAATTTGTTGCTTCAATGCAAATGGTTGCTTTTGAATGTACTTTTATTATTACATTTAATAAAAAGGCCTAAGTAGGCTCTACAACTACAAGTAATACCTACGTGTAAAATGTGCTTGGAAAAGTAAAAATTGTGGAATAATTCCATAGAAAATGACTTCATTAGATTTCGAAGTTCGAACAGATGCTTTATGAATTTATTATTATATGATTACAATTTATAACCTATTGATGTGACGGGCAACTATGGAACCCTTAGTCCACCCGTGTGGATACGCACTTGGCCGTTTTTTATACGAATGCAAGTACCTATTGTTTATGAGTTAATATGAATGAATGGCACAGCACAGTAGCTTCTGGGAGTTTAATAAATATAAAATAAATAAAAATGCGTTTTGTTTTTTTAAAACCAACCCTCTGCTCCTACTTTCTAGTTTCTATAAATCCAGCTTTGGTCGCTCCGGCTCCGCCGGGTGCAAATGCTTTGCTACGTAAGGGCAAAGAGCTGCACTTCCCGCAGCTCTTTGCCCTGGTGGAGACAAATTAGTCGCTGTTTTAGAGCTGTCATAGATCTGCTTTGGACACTCCACTCCACTGCTCTCGTCTTTATTCCTTTTGCCCTTCAGGAATTGTTTAGATTTCCTAGGAAATCTGTTAAATAATAATTGATGTTAAAATTCTCATTTTGCACATTTCCTAAATGAGCCAGTATTTTTCCTAAATGTCTTCTAAATGGGACATTTCTAAGGAATTGTATCCAATTTCTGGTTTTCACACATTTCCGGTAACAAATACAAGAATTGCTCCTTTGAAGGTATTAGATAGAAAGATTAGATAGATAGATACTGGCTGGGAACGTATTTAAGAGTTTATTGATAAAAACTCAGATTGATATTCAGAAGTCTTGTTTATTGAATTGTTAATTCGTACAGAATAAAGCTTTTGATATACTGTGCTCCTGAACGAATGCGACGTGAGATAGTGTTGTTTTTATTACAAAACAAATAAGCAGAAAACATGGCCTTTTTGATGCAAAAAATGCAAATCGAAATTCATTTACATTTCGTTTTAGATAAGTATTGCCGAACCAACTATGGCCAGGAGCATAGATTATTACTATATGAACCCGAATAACACCACAACATGATGGAAATATGCACGAATTAGGTACAAATGATTTGGTATTTCGGATGTATGGGGGCATTGTACTCTAAGGCCTAAGCACTCTAACATTGCAAGGGCTGTAGAGTATTTAGTATACCTACCTATATCTCAGGAACGGTATCCTGCTTTAAGCAAGTACTTTGCCCGTTTCACAAAAGGTTTATACAAAAGAAACTGGATTATATTATTCCACCTTCAGAAGATGGAAGCTTTATTCAAGCTTTACTCTTGTTAGTAGAATTATCAAAGTCTTAAAAGGTATTGCCGATTATTATTTTTATACATAATATTGAATTCATTCAGCAAGTGTGTAGTGTAAATAGAAGAGGTATACTAACATCCTCGATTACATACCATTACAACACCAGAAGAATAATATAGGTATAGGTACTGATAAAAAACCTGAGGCCATATCATCAGGCATCCGAACGATTTACGTGAACCTTTTTCGTACCTATTCGTAAATGCAAACAGCCGTGCTATTCTGCAAAACAGCGACGAGCGTACATCTCTGCATCTATGAATTTGTCAGTTGTAATAGAGTACAATTTTGCATGCCATCTTCGGCTTGGTAGCTGTCTGGCAGCTGTTTCAGAGAATATTTTGTAGAATAGCACTGCAGTAGCGCCATCCGTCTAAATTCTATAGGTGGCTGCTGAGCGAACTACATAGTGGCCTTATTGCTAGCGACAAAACAAGCATTTTTGGCACCGATAAACTGGTGCCAAAGATGCAACGAAGGTATCTTTTCTTTTAGTTGGCTGCATTTTTATATTAATTCGGAAAATTGTGAGAAGTGCGCGAGATCCTAATAATATTATAAAGGCGAAAGTTTGTGTGTGTGTATGTTTGTTACTCCTTCACGGCTCAACTACTGAACCGATTTAGCTGAAATTTGGAACATAGGTAGCTTATAACCCGGATTAAAACATAGGCTAAGGAAAACATAGGAAAAATCCGTAGTTCCCGTGGGATACTCAAAATACCAAATTTTCTAGAGCACTCTATAGCTACATCTATAGATAGATTGTTCAAGCAAACTTGCTTGAAAGCATGTTTAAAGGTTGGAATAGGGAACGATAACAGAAAAATGACGTTTCCCTTAGGATTCATGAAAAAGCGAATTTGACGCGGGCGGGGCCGCGGGCAAAAACTGGATCTATTATCGTGTTTCTGAAGTTAGGTTAACACATATGCTGTTTTTTTTCCAGAAAATCCAGGACTCCCACGGGATTTGTAAAACCCCGAAATTCACGCGGGCGAAGCCGCGGGCAAAAGCTAGTTTATTAATAAATAACATCACGATTATTTAATCAAGACAATCAAGCAGTTAGTCATATCACCATCACGTTTCTATACATATAAATACCTACGTGGTATATAGAAACGTAAAGATTCACAAACCGACATAAAAAATGCATAAGAATTGACTGTATATACATATAACTTTTGTTATGTATTTGTATATTTATAATAACTATTTAGTTAATTGAATAGAGGGTGCTAAAAATTATGCATCCACATATTTTAAATATTTCCCATTAAAAAAAACTACTATGACGCGAGAGCATTGCCTCTAAACATCGCATCGGGGTTTTGCAGACTAGTTTTTATTTGACTTTAAAACGAACTTCCGATAACCGCCGCGAGCGATACCTATATTATATATCTGAAAGAATTGCCTTTGATGGATGATGAAACCGATAGCTTGCCGGGCTAGCATAAAACTCTATCTCGCGCATTTTATCACCTGCAACTTTACGTACATGAGATGAAATATGACACTATACTATTATAAGGCGAACGTTCGTACATGTGTGTTTGACTATGTTTTATGCTCCTCAACACCCAACCAACCAACTACTAAGCCGCCTTGCTGAAATTTGGAATGGAAATTATACCAGGGATAAAAGCACATACTACATATTTATCCCGGTAAAAACTATTGTATGGTGGTTATGGGAGAGCCAGTTATAAACGAAAAAAAGGAGAAAGAAGAATAAGATAGAATAGAATAGATAGAATAGATAAGATAGAATAGAATAGATAGAAGATATAAAAATTGGCTAAGTGCGAGTCGGCCCATTAACTACTCGTAAGAAAACGGCAAAAAATCATTTTGTAGTATGGGAGCCCGCCAACATTAACTTTATACTATTTTTAGTATTAGTTATTATACTTAGCGTCAACAGAAATGCAATATCATCCGGGTAAGGAACCGTAAACATGACAAGCGTGATAACATTACTTCAGGCACAAACGTTCGCGAAACTCTTATTGGAAGTAAACTATTTTTTACACCTTACACAGTGAGACAAATTATATTTTAATAAGTCTGGCAATATATAGTTTATCTTGATATAGTAACGCTTCATGTTGCTCATCAAATTTTTGACGACTATAAACTAATGTATCGAAGCAAAGACGATAAGTTCGGGAGATAGGGGTCATATTATGCTAGCTTTGCTGGGCCAACTATAAATGAGCAGCATGATTGGCCGGTGCATTAGTCGATCAAACGATTGGAAAGATCAAATAGAAATGAAAAACCATTTTCGTCTATTTGAGCATTTTCAGCATTCAATGTTCAGTTGTCAAGCACATAGCAAATTGCAAAATGCCAAGCAAAATGCGTTTGAAAGGTTGCTTTCGTGGCGATAACAGCAAACTGCAGAAGGCATAACAAAAAATCTCAGCTCTAATGAAAATCATTATTTATTTATTTAACACTTTATTTGTACACCACAAAACATAATACTATAACTAAGAAGTAAAAATAATTAGTACAAAAATCATTCTATCAAGAAGCCGACAATATTCGGGGGAAAAGCTTTGTTCGACGGGTTCACACGAGGAGTGTGGAGAGATATAGGGCATGTAGAACCGGTTCCGGTTCTGAATTTCAAGTACCCGGTTCTTAAGGAGCACACCACGGGTGTGCCCGCGAAATTCAAATTTTTTGTGGTTTTTCGCAATTTTTAAGCTAATAAGACATAATAGGCTTATGGCCGTCAAATTGCGATAATCCCAATATCTGCTTCACGTGTTTATTTAAAAATCTCTGCTCGAAAGTGTCGAGTTAAAGAAATTAGTCCGAGATTTGCGAGTGACTCACATAAAACTCGATACTCGGACTAATTTCCTAGAATACACATTTTTATGCAAAGATTTTGATATAATCATGTAAAGATGATACTGCCATTCTCGCACATTGATTGCCATAAGCCTATCATGTCTAATTAGCGTACAAATTGCAAAAAACCACGAAAATTTTGAATTTCGCGGGCAGACTCGTTGATTTGACGTTAACTCGAGTTTTTCAGAACCGGGAAAAACCGGGTGCATTCCCTAAATTCATGTGCCCTGTATTCAAGTTTCTGATTTTTCTCGCTGTAATGAGATGAAATAATTTGTGTTGCGCACGGGCGCAATTTTTTTTGTATCATATCGTTGAATCCCTCGCTTCGCTCAGGATTTTCTAATGCGCTCATGGTTGAACCCTAGAATCCTACGCTAGTCAGCATTTATGCAGACCCAAAAACTGTTTTAAATAAGCATTAATACTTGGGATGCTACAGTCACCTATCCATATCCAGAAAATCTCTGACAAAGTAATTTAGTTGTAAATTCTCATAAATTGCATCCACGCGGCTGAACAGGAACGTAAGATGTTCGCTGACTGGCCATGTGTGAACGAAACGATAGGAACTCACCGAACAGGAGTGGAAAACACGGAATGTTAGAATAATTATAGCATACCATAGCAAAGACATGACCGTTAATAGAAACCGGTGCAAGTCCCATTCAAGTTATTACAATATCATGTTCGGCTGTATTATCACTTATCATGAGAGTGCAGTAAAGTAGAATATTTTTTTTAATTATAAAATCAAGTGCCATGCGTACCAGTACACTAGGGATCTAATTTAGGCATATAAATTGAGGGCGTTTGTCTACCTGTCTGACATCCGACAGCCGACCGATAATGGTGTCGGTTCGGTTTCCTAAATAACAATAGAAAAAACATCTTATCCGTTACAAGTTACAACCGATATCGTCCTCATAGCGCTCAACTTACTGGTCAGTATGCACACTCCGAGTTTTTTTTATTTTAATTAGTTTAAATAAAAAAAATCGCTTTTGTTGCTGTCAAAATAGCTTATTTTAATTGATTAGTATGGAGTTTGATATAGTGGGGCGCGCCGTCGTGGATTAAAATATCCACTTATAACTACTTACTGGATCGTGAGAGAGTTATCATAAAGTATGGGACTGGATCAGTTTACAAAATATTGTCAACAGATGTCGTTACATCAATCCTGTACCTATTCGCGTTTACTCTCTAGCTTTATAATAAGTTAAAAAAAACTTGGAATAGGCACGCAGATATCGGTAGTAGCTATTATTTTGCCAACATCTATGATATATATTTTGATGTCGGTGTTGTGAACAAATGGCCTAAGTTCAATTTCCCTCCTGTTTGAGTATTTAATGGTGCATTGCCTCGTTCCTTCAAGTAGGCTGTAGCCTGTAAGTACGTTTCATGGCAGCTTTATAAACGAAACGTCTTGTGTGTCGAGCATTCTTTAAAGTTTCGTGGCTACGGCCTCGCAAGACGCAAGATAGTCCTTAAAATGTTAAACGAGGTCCTAGACTCGATTTCCAGATCAAAATTGTAATTTATTACCTAGATTTCTTGTCCAAAAATTCGCAGTAGAGCAACAATTGGATCTGGGGAGCTATTCACATAATGTTTTCACAGATTAAGTGATGTGAATCAAGAAATAAAAAAATAACACTGGAAAATTGACAAACATATTACATAGGTGAAATTGAATGTAGTTCAAAACGCAACGTGGTCGACAATCGTAAAATTAAATTGACTGTGCACGATAAGGTTGACTCATCGTATTTTACTATTATACACGCTAAATCAATAGCTGTAGAGTTAATTTTCATTTATTTCATTTTATTTCTTGATTCACATCACACCGTGCGCGTGTTAAAACGTTACCTGACGGTTTTGGTAATGAAACATGTTCTTCAAGGAACCCTAAAAATTCCTCGCGCTAAAATGGCTTCCTATGGGAGCTAACTGTAGTTCTTTACTCTTGTTTAGTTCTAAAACTATTTAATAACCATTCAAAGTGCAGTTCCGAGCACACTTTATATTCATAACGCTTCTACAGAACTGCCCTATTTAACGCTTCAAGCATATAGCGTTCTTTCCATTCTCGAACTTATTTTCGCCTGCTTTCTTAGCTACCGAGCTCATGTTATATTCTCAAGGCTCCTAGTTTGTAGCCGCCTTTGAAATAGATATTTTTAGTTTATTTCTTAACCTTACCATACATCTTATCTTAGAAAACGGTTACAAGAATGTTTATAGTTGGGCAACCGGCAGAACGTCATTTATAATAGGAATGCGACATTTTTTGTACGTCTTTACTCTTTTATTCTGCTTCATCAGTAGTTATTCACGTAATGACTTCACACAGAGTGATGTGAAACAAGAAATAAAATAAAAAATTAACACTAAAAAATTAACTTCAGGTACGTCTATTGGTTTAGTGCTAAATTACATATTGTATTCCAATTTCCAACATAGGAAATACAATCGCGCAAAGTAAATTTAATTTCACGATTGTCGACCATGTTGCGTCTTGAACTGCGTTCAATATGGCTATTGACATGTAAAATTGAACGCAGTCCAGCAACCATTCTCCAGAGCGTCAATCTTCTTTTTCTCGACTTGTCGCAAAGTCCACGTCTCAGCAGCATATAAAAAAACCGGCCAAGTGCGAGTCGGACCCGCGCACCGAGGGTTCCATACTATTTTAAAGGGAGTAAAACATTAAAAGAATCACTTTTGTTCACGAATTTACGAGTATAATTTACATGTTGGTATTTTATTGGCGAACCGCAAACGTAACTTTGTTTTTGGTGGTTTATTGTTATTATCAAAAAAAGTATAACAGTTAGGGAGTTGATTTTATTTTTCCTGTAAAATATACATTAATGTCTATTGATTAAAATTATTTCAAATTTTTCGATTGATTATCTTCGGAGATAAGGGGGGGGAACGGTATTTTTTTCGACAGTTTGCCCAATAAATCAAAAACTATCAGGCATAAAATTAAATAAAAATTAGTTTTAATATACACAAGTAACGCCCTTTCATATGATACCCCACTCAATATTATTATCTCATTTTGAAAATTTGTCGACCCGGTTTTCTCCCCTTTTTAAATAAAAATAAAAACAATTTTCAATTTTTTATGATTGTTATGACGTCGGGTCACTATTACCCATAACTATTCTAAATTTCAAGTCGATAGCTTGAATAGTTACTGAAATAATCGAGTGTGACAGACGGACGGACGGACGGAGAAAGTCTCACCATAAGGGTTCCATTTTTACCATTTTGGTATGGAACCCTAAAAAATATGGGGAAAACAAGCGTTTGTACGAGGTTGATTTTGGTGGCCTTCGTGACTTCGTGACGTGAATTCGACATCAGCACCCAAGTTATTTCAGTCAAGTATAGGTACTGACTTGTTATTAATTAGCAATGGTGGTGTATTGCATTCTGAACCGTGTAGACGAACAGACTTGTAGGCACTGTCTGAGGAAAATCTACTCGAATGGATTCGTAATCAATTGGAAGGAGGAATTAGAGTGCTTTGAGCTGACTCAAGTCTCAACTGAATACACGGCCATGTTGGCAGACGCTTGAATTTAGTATCATTAGACTTGTTCTCAATCTCACATGCGTACCTACAAAGACAAGCATTTGATCATTTGATACTTGTTTATCAAAATCTAATTTCTTTTTTCTTACTGTACAAGCCTTCTCGCGTGAAATGATGCCAATAAAACTGGCTGCATTTCCACGCTGAATAGTTTTGTGCAAAAAAATCAGCTAGTCCTTCTGTCACCAGAGAGGCTATCATAGGTCTTCATTATTCTGAGGACTGCGGGCATATGTCTCGAAAGTAGACATATATACCCTGAAAAGTGTACCCAGGACGCAGTGAAAAAATGTTGCCAGTTTATCGGTGCCAAAAATGCTTGTTTTGTTCGTATTAGGACACGCTGAGTTCGCTCAACAGCCACCTATAGAATTTTGACAGATGGCGCTACTGCTTACATGTATGGTTTACGTTCGTTCGTTAATCATTCGGATGCCCATATTCTGGATTTTTCTTATCAGGCAGCGCCATCTATTGACACTCGCATGTCAGCGGCCGTCCATAGTTGGCGTTGACTGTAAATGTATGAATGAATGAAGGAATTCGATTTGTTTGTGCGAAGAAAATTTGTACAAAAATGTACAAATTTCAAGTCTTCCCTACAGTGGTCACGAAAGATTTTTTCCCCACTCCTGATGATGTTAGGCATTAAGCTTTTTTAACCGACTTCAAAAAAAAGGAGGAGGTTCTCAATTCGTCAGAATCTTTTTTTTTTTTTTTATGTATGTTCACCGATTACTTGAAGACCCGTAAACCGATTTGGAAAATTTTTTTTTTGTTTGAAAGGGTATACTTCCCAGATGGTCCCATTTTTTTTGGTCAGGATCTGATGATGGGATCCTGGAGAAGTCGAGGGAACTCTTCAAATTTTATATGGATACTTGAAACAATTTGGGTACTGTTTGAAAGAGTAATATTTTCCAGGTTTTCCTATGGTCATCAGGTCAGGATCTGATCATGGGATCTTGGTGAAATCGAGGGAACTCTTCAAATTTTGCTAATATACTTGAAGCGATTTGGGTATTTTTTATAGTTACTAGTGCATTTGCTTGCAGATGCTGACTTAATGACTATAGTCATCAAGTCAGGTTCTGATGATAGGATCTCGGAAAAATTGAGGGAACTCTTCAGATTGTATAAGCACACTTCAAGCAATTTGGGCATTATTTTCAATGCCCTTGCATTTGTTGTTTTCCACTAAAAAGCAAAAAATAAAATGGAAAATTCTTTTCAAAAAAACCGACTTCAAATGCCACTACAAAGAGTGAAATAATTTTTCAATGTAGGTACACCAATTCGAAGTCGGGCAATTCGTACAATCATAGTCCTTCGTATTAATCGCCCGACTTCGAATTGGTGTACCTACATTAAAAAATTATTTCACTCTTTGTAGTGGCATTTGAAGTCGGTTTTTTTTAAAAGAATTTTCCATTTTATTGGCGTATAGTTAGTTACTCGAATAAGCGCTTTACGCGTGTCAACCTTAATTTATTTAGGTATTATTAGAGCGAATACTTTTTGTATGCAGGTATTACAAGTAATCTGCCAGTACAATTTGGTATTCCTTTGTTAGAACAGGTATACTGCCGCACAAGAGCAGGCTCGCTGCTTCACGAAGCACTCGAAGCCTCGGATGTAGTTCGAGGAGGCTTCAGACCATTGTTCGAGGCCTCTTCGTAGCCTGCCAATCATATTTTTTTCAAATTATTTGGGCACGGAATTTTCTATTATTGCTTACTGTAGAAAATATTGTTCAGTGGAAATTTTGATGGTTAGGTAATCACATATTGGAAAATGCAAATCGAGAATCTGTTAAAACTTTCCTATTTCATTTGTTGACTGGGAACTCTAGACACAGCTTTAATTATAATATTAACGGCAAAAACGGTCGTTTTAAGCTATTGTAAGTGATATGTAATTTAAAAATTATAAAGACAATTTACTTTTAAATTTAAATGTCATGTATTTTGGGTGTTTCTATTCGCTGTGAAGCAGAAACACGATTGGATAAAATTTTATTATAATTTTTATCGGAAACTACAGTGGAATAATTATAATTTTTGTTTCAACGTATCGGTAATAATAGTATTTAAGAACAGATTTTTGATATGTAACTGGCTAAGTTTTTGTAGTGCTTAGTTAAAAAGTCGTTTTTCTGTTATATATATTCTTCCGCGATGCTGCATGTCGCACCCACCAGCATATTCGTAAGATTGACGACAAAAATAAACTCAGTATATCCTCTTAGCGTAAGTCTAGAGTTCCATTTCCGACACGGGTTAAACAAGATCTACACCTACTTATCGCTGACGTAAGATATTACTCGTAGGAATGAACGCTTTACGTTACGTACCTACCCAACTGAAATTTCTCCTCTTGCCTATCCGTGGTATGTACATAACTCGCGAAGCTTATGCTATTTACATAAGAGAACGTTCTATTCCTATTATATATTTTACTAAATCCAAACCGTCAAACGCGGTTGCCCAAAATTTCATTAATTTGTCGTGTGCAGACTAACACCGCATTAGTGCCAATTTTGTGCCGTGGTCTGTGAAATACGGCCGTGGATTAGGGTTGGCACTTTCGTGGAGTCCCGTTGTGTCTATTGGCCGTATCCCCATTGAGGGATAGCCGTACTTGAATAAAATTCTTAAAAATAGTCCCGTGTCCCAATTAGCCCATTAACTGGGACAGTGAGAGGTACTTACTGCAATAATCTGGAATATTCTGCTAGGCACTGTCTTTCCTACCACCTACAACCTGAGCGCCTTCAAATCAAGTCTGAGAGAATAGGCATTTCCTAGGCAAGCGCGCACTGTATCATCAATTTCCATCAGTTGTGATCACAGTTAAGCGCTAGTCTATATAGTTAAAAGAAATTTTTTTAATAGCTAGTCCCATATTTCCCATCAGCTAATATATCCCTTTTAATGGGGACAGCGCTATTCAATAAAATTATTAATTAAAAAATATACCCGTTGTCCCAATTCTCTGTTATACTTATTTAAGAGAGACGCCTGACACCGGCATACACTTCAATAAAAATTATTATTAATAGATTTAGAGAACTAATAAAGTACCGAGGATATCATAAATAATAAACTTAAAATCTAACGTCAATTCGGTTACCCATTTACAATAGCAATCAATAATGCCTATAATTGAATTTTTCGTAGTGTCAATTACGGCCTTTTATTAACAACTTTAAGGGTAGGTACCTACATTAATAGGTCTTTATCATTTATGTGAACTAAGTACTGGATAAGAATATTTTGAGGTGGCAGCCCTATCGAAGCTAATCCTATAGCTTAGAGCAAAATCAACAATCGTTTGTTCTACATTTGAAACTAATTGATTACAGATAATAAATTGTTTTGACACGACCCCTATGGTGTAGCAATAATTTCACCATATCTGTAATCGCTGAACCTAATTACCTTTGTTGCTTATATTCTGTTGCCTGTATTATCTCACTTCTCTAGTAGTAATTACCGATCCTAAGCCGTGAAGTGTTCGCATCCTATCAGTGTACATGTCTGTAATATAAATGTATTGTAATTAGAACTTAACGAGCACAGTTAACGAGTACGTCAAAATTCTACAGCTAAGGACGTTACTTGTTTATTCTAAAACCAATTTTTATTTATTTTTATACTTGATATTTTTTGATTTATTGGTCAAACTGTCAAAAAAATACCGTTCCCCCCTTTATCTCCGAGGTTTACCAATCGAAAAATCTGAAATAATTATGATCAATAGGTCTTAAGGTCTATTTTACAGGAAAAATAAAATCAAATCACCAATTTATATATATTTTTTATATTAACAATAAGCCTCTAAAAACAAAGTTGCGGTTCGCCAACAAAAGTACCTATGTACTAATAAATTACACTCGTATATTCAAGGGACAAAAGTGATTCTTTTAACGTTTTACTTCTTTAATAGTATGGAACCCTCGGTGCGCGAGTCTGACTCGCACTTGGCGGGTTTTTTAAACTAAATTTAAAACAGGTCAAAACGACTGTACTAATTAACAATGAGGAACTGGAACTAGTAGATGCAACCGTATTCCTAGGAATAACGTTAGATGCCAAACTTCAATGGGGCCCTCATATATAACTAATCTGTCGAACAGACTTAGTTCTGCTGCATACGCGGTTAAAAAGATACGGCAGCTGACCGATATTCAGACTGCTAGACTAGTGTATTTTAGTTATTTTCACAGTATTATGTCATATGGTTTATTATTATGGGGTAATGCTGCTGACATTGATACGATATTTGTGCTGCAGAAGAGGGCTGTTCGTGCTATTTATAGAATGGGTCCAAGAGAGTCCCTCAGAGATAAATTTAAAGAATTTAATATAATGACGATACATGGTCAATATATTTATGAAAATATAATTTATGTACATAAGAATATTAATAATTTTACTAAGAAATGTGACCTCAATACCATTAATCTCAGGAACAAGCATAAGCTTGTGTTAAACAGCACAAGATTATCTAAAATTAGCAAATCATTTGCATGCAACTGTATAAGATTTTATAATAAGTTACCACATCATGTATCTGAAATGTCACTTAAAAAATTCAAAGGGTTTGTCAAGCCTAAACTCATTCAAAAGGCATATTACAATATTAAGGACTATATTACCGACACAAACCCTTGGAATTGACTGATAAGGAGTAGATTGCTCTGTTGTCGTTGCTAGCCTATATTTTAGTATTTAAATACTTTGTTTGTTAAATGGTGATAACATAAAAAAATACCCGGCTGAGTTTGTTGTGGGCTTCTTCTCAGCGGCAGGGCGCGTTTGGAACCCTCGTAAACTTAGTTTTAAGTCGACTTGTAGTTATCATCATTATTATGCAAGAAATGTCATACCGACGTTCGCAAGAGCCTGTAGGTATGTTAGGCCTATGTGAAATAAAGATATTTGGATTTGGATTTCATGCTAGCCCCTATCTGGTTTCAGTAATATGATATTTGTATGAAGCATCGCGATCAGGCAGTCAGGATAAATGATTAATCGCCGCCCAGTTAATTGATTGATATGATAATTGACTGTAAACACTGATACCAATTCCCTGGACTACAATAATTTGAGATAAGTTAGAATATTATATTAAGCATGTTGAGGTTTTCGCAGAGTATGAAACTGCAGGTAACACTTATAGAGTTTATTTTTTAAATACTCGATTGAGGTTCTAACTTCTATCTATCGAATCCGACAGTATTTTTAAACAACCAAATCTATTATTTTTGAACAACTTAGCAAGTTTTCAGTATAAGAGTATGAGTAGCAGAGAGTTTGTAGCAGAGAGTTTTATCCTCGAGAACTTTTCAAGTTACAAATTTTGACAATAAGGTGTTTATTTTCACGGACATTTGGCACTATTAATTTATAAGTTATTTCTATATATTAGCCTTATCGGAATTCAAATTTTATTTCAGTAGTTGAATGAACTGTAAGTTTAAATTGCCTGCATCAACCGAGGTCACCTTTTTAAATGGCTCGATATTTTTTTGCTGATTTTAGTTTATTTTAGCTACACCTCGTGAGCTGAGTTTAGAGGGAAAGGAAAGGCACAAGGTTAAATTACATATCTCAAACACTGATAGATAGAATTTATCAAAAAAGATACAGACTATTACAGACCAAAAAACAATATTAATTCTACGAATAGAAGTAAGAATTTGAAATTGTTGGTGTTTAACGAAAATAACTTTTTAATTTATTGATTCATTTATTGCTAGGTAAGACATTTCAATCCACGAAGACCCGCCCCACTCTGTCAAAATCGCTTATGTTTCCTTCGATTCATATGGAGTTTGATAGAGTGGGGCGCGTCATCAAGGATTGAAATATCTATAGGTACGTACCAACATTCTAAATATTTTCTAAAAAGAGCACACCTACACTATGTCATTTATCAGGTCCCGAGGCCGAGGTCCCGATGATTTTTAAAAACGGAGAATGAAAAAAACTTTTTAGTAAAACATTTGTGGACTTTCGAACTTTTTCAATTCAGGCATACCGGATGTATATTTTTTTTGCGCCACGAGACGGGTGTGGTGTTTTGAAAAAACATTTTTTATTTTCTTTTATGCTACAATACATATAATTGCTATATAAATTAATAAACAAGGGGAGCCTCAGCGGCTTAGCGGCAAAATCAACCGAAAGGTTAGGGGTTCGATTCCGTCCGTTGCATATACATAGACCA
Source organism: Coenonympha glycerion (assembly GCA_963855885.1). NCBI lineage: Eukaryota > Metazoa > Arthropoda > Insecta > Lepidoptera > Nymphalidae > Coenonympha > Coenonympha glycerion. Next base: position 3,775,696 of record OY979646.1, read on the forward strand.
TGCAGTAACTACTCGTTGTATAAGCTTTAAGCTTAGTTGAAAGGGAAAGTACCTATAAGTCAAGCTAACAAGTCAAAAGTAAAATTAATGTCGGAGTCCTGATGGTTTTTGGTACATTATTTCTCTCAGATCTGCTTACTCGTAATATACACAGAAAATTTCATAATAATCGGTCGAGCCGTAACGGAAGAATTCGATAACGAGAAATTTATATATTAGAAAAGATCTACCTACCTACTTTTAAAATATAGTACAAGGTGTCCTCCTGGAAAGTAAAGTGTCTCTTGTAATAAGCGTTCATTTCAAGTCACATCACGAGGTCCTTTCGTGAAGGAGGGCTTTAGTAACGACAATGTGGCTGTTATGATTGCAGTAAAAGATACTTACGAATACTATCTCATACGTGCCACGTGACGCCGCGGCATCATCGACGGATCTGGAATAAAGAAAATATACATTAAACACATTGGCATATAAATCTATGGACCCCGGGTGTAATGCAAAATTCACAAAAAAGGGTTCCGAGAAAACATGAGTAAACGAGGGTACATTTGTTTTTTTTTTTATAAACAAACTAAAACATTGTAATTATTTATGTCTTAAGACTTAAACCATTGCCTATTATCCTTAGTACTATTATATATTCCGTGCTATTATACAGCCTAATTTTACTTAAGTGCGATTGGAAGTCTTTTTGCGTTTTGGCTTTCGTAACTCGTAAGGTTCGGACACTTTTTAGGGCTGACCCGAAATCCTTATAGTTTCTATATCAATGATAAAACATACATAAGCTGCTACATATTAGAATTAATGGCACTTTAGCGGTTCGTCTATCTGTAAGCTTTCAAACAAAAAGCGTTTTCCTACCCTTAAATGTAGTCCGATACTCATAAATAATTTTTAGAAAAGTTTAAGATACAATGAAGGACTATGCTCGTGCGTTTTACTTTTTAAGAAATTATGCTACAGTTAAATTTTATTTTATTTATTAGGGTTCACAATTTCACAAACGACACTACGCCTTATAAAAGAGTTTTACAATAACTAATATTACCGTGGCGTCAACTACGTAAACCACATTATAAACAAGACTCGATACATATTAAGTAGACAGTAAAATATTATGTTCGTGTGGAATAGATATGACAATAATATTGTGCTACCTATTGCAAATTGGGTAATTTGACTCCAAATTTTTTTATTACTTTATTATAAACAAAAATAAAAGTAATGACGTACAGTGAAAAAAATAGCAGCAGGAGTAGCAGGAGTGCGCAAAATTGGGCGTCGTGTGAGGAAAACTGTTTGCGATCATTTCTTTGTTTCGTTGGGTGACGGAAGCATCCCGTTGTCTCCACTCCACTCTAGCAGGAGAAGGCACGTAAGAGTGCAAAAAATTGGGCGTCGGGTGAGGAAAAGTGATTGCGATCATTTCTTTGTTTCGTAGGGTGACGGAAGCATCCCGTTGTCTCCACTCCACTCTAGCAGGAGTAGGCACGTAAGAGTGCGCAAAATTGGGCGTCGTGTGAGGAAAACTGTTTGCGATCATCTCTTTGTTTCGTTGGGTGACGGAAGCATCCCGTTGTCTCCACTCCACTCTAGCAGGAGAAGGCACGTAAGAGTGCAAAAAATTGGGCGTCGGGTGAGGAAAAGTGATTGCGATCATTTCTTTGTTTCGTAGGGTGACGGAAGCATCCCGTTGTCTCCACTCCACTCTAGCAGGAGTAGGCACGTAAGAGTGCGCAAAATTGGGCGTCGGGTGAGGAAAAGTGATTGCGATCATCTCTTTGTTTCGTTGGGTGACGGAAGCATCCCGTTGTCTCCACTCCACTCTTGCAAGAGCAGGCACGTAAGAGTGCGCAAAATTGGGCGTCGTGTGAGGGAAAGTGGTTGCGATCATCTCTTTGTTTCGTTAGGTGACGGAAGCATCCCGTTGTCTCCACTCCACTCCAATAGTAGTAAGTACGTAAGAGTTAGTGCTATACGTCAATAGGTTGTCGCGATGGGTAACGAAATTGCAGCTGTACTTAGGTACTTAATGCAAGAACACTATCCTTCCAACTTAAACCATTAACAAAACGGCGCAATAAAAGCATACGTCGAACTCTCCCTGACCATAAAGTTAATAGACTTCTCAGTCACAGCAGCTTTACTCGCAGTGAAGACCCTGGTTCCTTGACCTACAAAGTGAACAGCTAACAAAGGTCGAGAATATTCCGTATTCGAAGCTCCTAAAATAACATTTTTACTCTTACAATCTAATATTGTAATATTGTAACGCCAGTAAAGTTTTGTTTCAATTTGGGATTAGTCCCAATACCTATGTTATTTCTAACCATAACAATAATTGTGTTGTGTTGAGTAAACGGAAAACGTATCCTGCCGTTTTCGATGATTTAAAATTACATATTGTCCTTCGCGAGTCCAAAAGTGTCACCCATGTCTGGCGATTGGTTTGTAAGCTATGTCGCGACGATCGTGATTGGCTGACTCATATGGTGCGTCAGCCGATAAACTACCAACTAATCGTAGTAAAGTCACGGTGGGACAGGTTATACCTCGGAAAACAATACTTCTATGCTTTTTTTTTAATAGGAATGTAACATCTTCCACATAATTTGTTTATAGTGTTAAATACGATCAAGTTTATGCTGAATACTGCGTTAGACAGGTATTTCTACCTGGACAAAGTAGAGGTTACAGCAAAAAGGTTTTACTCTGCAAATCCTTATGCCGTTTAAAACCACAACATGCGGAGAAGTAACAACAAAGCATAGGAGGCGAGGCAAAAACTTTACCTTCGTTTTTGCAGTTGGGTCTACCGCATAACCAACTTCAGTAGGATCTACTCAAGAAGGGTATACTATCTCCAGAAAGAGGGTAAATATTATGGTTAGCTTCTCAGTAGAAAGAGCCTATTAAGTATTAATAATAAATCGGCTCGCTATAATAAAATGAAATTAGCTAAAATATACTTTTGTTCCTGAGATAGAAATTTTACAGCAGGAGTCATATTTTTTGGTAAATTCGACATTTTCTAAAATGAATCCCCTGTATACTCATGAAAATCGTTCGAGACGTTTCCGAGATTCGGATTATATAGAAATATATATACAAGAATTGCTCGTTTAAAGGTATAGTATAAGTCAAAATTGAAAATTCGTAAATCTATACCACAGTTTAGATAAGGACCTAAACAGATCTTTTAACACTGTGTCTATACAATAAGTATAAGGTGTTAGTATGAGTATATCTATGTTTATGCCATGAAAAACAGGATGGCCGGAGTCGCGAGCAACAGCTAGTTCTAAGTAAATCGTTAACCTCATCACCTCATTTCGCACTGCATTGGATTGATAAGTCCTTTCCCTAGTTTCGCGCTCGCATCAGCTGAATGCGAGGCTCAAATGGAAAAGCAGTTCGCCGCAGATGGGGAGCTGAGTGGAGCTTTGAGCTTCTAATTGTATGCAATAAATTTGAACGGATTTGTATCACCAAGCCGATAGTGATAGAAAATGAGACGATTACACATTGAAGTGAATATAAGGCACCCGCCAACTTCATAGTTTATTTGGTTTTAGGGTTTCGTAAAGGGTAAAGGGGGTCCGACTCGCACTTGACAAATTTTTCACAATATGTAAGCTAATAAGACATATTAGGGTGTTAAAATTTAGGCTGTTAAAATTGCTTTTGCTATTGTATCTTCTTCACAAAAAGTTGCTAAGTCCATTTTAATTTTTAAGAAATTATCTACTTCGATTATCGAGTTTGACTCACAAAATAGTGGACTGTATTATATGGAAGTAGGTACTTATAGTTTGACGTTCGCGCAAAAAAATAGAGACTTCAGTGCAACTGTATGGCAAAGGTGCCTATAAAGAGTAAAACTTCAAACAATTTATAAAAGTTTAAAAGACAAAACTTACATAAATAATTAAAGTTTTCTCGGGAGGCATGGCTACTGGCTAGGCCGGCGGGGCGTACACCAACGAATTACTATTTTCTTAAAGCAGGCATAGGTACTATAGATACAACGTCCGCTAATTTGTCAGCTTAGATATAAAGAAAACCCGCGAAGTCCATGGATTTTTCCGGCATGAAAATTGTTCTCATTCAAACTGTAAGGAGCTTTCATTCAAAATTTCACACCGAGAAGTTTAATGACGTTGAAAATACTTTATTTAACTTGAGTGCGACTTCCATTCAAGTTAAGAAAATTAAAATATGACAGCATTCAAGTGTTCCCTTTGTGTTTACAGCACGGGGCCACTCCAGCACGCAGTCGTTAACTGCTTAATGGTCTTTAAAAATGTCGTTAAAACGTTTTCATTATCTTTCGCGGTATTCCAGAGTTATTCTACTCGGTACGCGGTTCATAAAAAATGTTTTATATGAGGAGATAGATTGAGATTATAGAAAGCAGGAAAAGGTCGATTATTTTATTGCTAGTTGTTGCCCGCTCCGAATTCCACGGATCCAAATGATAGCAAAATCGGTTCAGTAGTTATATGCGGCGTGAAGGAGTAACAAACATACCTACACAGAAAACACAAATTTACACACATACAAACTTTCATGAATAAAATGGGGTAAGTTATTAAGTTAGCTTCATCAAAAAAAACTTCTGATATCCCAAAGATACCGTCATACACATGATGATAATTCACTGATAAGAAAAACTCAGGATATGCGCATCCGAATGATTTACGTAAACCATTTTCGTACAAGCAAACAGTGCCATCTGTTAAAATTCTATAAGCGGCTGCTGAACGAACTACAGCGTGGCTTTACTGTTGGTGGCGAAACAAGCATTTTTGGCACCGATAAACTGGCGAGATTTTTTCGCGCCGTCCGATGGCCGTCCGCCCAGTGACCACGAGAAAACGTGTCGCCAGCTTACCGGCGCCAAAAACCTTTTTTTGAAGCCGACAGCGTCTGTAGTAAGCCGACCACAGTTTTGTCTCGCGATCCTCGCCACAGATCACCAAAAATGTCTAAAGTTTGCACGCACGTTTCTATGATACGGTTTCCACCATATTGTGGCGTCTTAGTCGGAAATTTTGACAGACGGCGCTACTGTTTTCTTATAAAGAGGATTTGCGAAAAATGTTCTAAGACGATCAATGATCATTGATCATATCCTCAGGTTCCTTATCTGTGGTGATTAACATATACCTAATAATGACTTCAACTGCAGCTGGTTTACGTAAGGTCTATATCGCTGACATTTCAACATGCATCCGGGGCAAGCAGGCTACGCTGACGAGATCCCGGGTAGCTATTAAATGTAAATCCACCTCGTCATCCGTCATTTTATTTACGCAAAACGTCATAAACCCACTTATTGCAATCGGCGCTTAATATCCGGCGCGCTGATCGCAAATATGGCTGCTCAAATATAATAAAACATGCCGTCTTCACTCTTCACCCATTTCCAATTTGATTGCTGGAGACGGGTTTTATTGGTGTTATTATTATTTACAGTGGCAAATCACTATAACTCTTTTTGGTACCCAAAGGATAAAAAATGGTACCCTATTTCTAACGTCTGTCTGTCACCAGACTGTACTTCTTGAACCGTGATAGTTAGACACTTGAAATTTATCTGTTGCTGCTATATCAATAATTTATACCAAAAAAATAGATTAAATAATTAAATTGGATTAAATATTACAACAAACGTGATTTTTTACTTGTTTTGCTCGATTTTGATAAGGTTAACGTTCAGGTAGACGCTTTAAATATTCACAGAATATATTATGCTCCAATAAATCGAAATTCCGAATAATGTGTAATAGCTTTAGTTAATATTCTCCCATTTAGCAGTATTTGAACTACTAGTTAGATAACTTATTAGCTATTTGATCAACCTCGACCTCATATATACGAGTATATATTAGAAGTTTCAATCAAGATTTGAGCTAATTAACGAGCAAATTTCGCGTGGTAACGATCTCGACGAAAATTCCGTGTTCCTGTTTGTAATGAGATACTTATATCTACTACTAGAGTTAAGTATCTCATTACAACTACTAGAGATAGTAGGTACTATATATGGTTAGTACAGGTTTTTGTACTTACGTATCTCATTACGACTACTAGAAATAGTAGGTACCATATATAGGGTTAGTACAGGTTTTTGTACTTACGTATCTCATTACGACTACTAGAGATAGTACGTATCATATATAGGGTTAGTACAGGTTTTTGTACTTACATACAACTAGCGATATCTATGGACAGCCGTTGACATGCGACGGTCCATTTTGTTTGTTTGAGCGAGTTGAATCGAAAGTACAAAAACTTGTACTAACCCTCCCGCAGTTTAAAATCTATAACGAGTGGTAAACCATACGAGTAAATGTAAGATATGTAAATAGGGAATTTGGTGTTAACTTGGTTTAGATGAACTATGAAAACAAAATCGAAAATGTGATGGAATGGGTATTTGAGAAATGTTTCTCTCGAGATTTTATTTCCAATTTCGTGTTTCTATCTGTTAACTTCTTTTAACATAATATTATTTGACTGTGATCTTACCTGATGGTAATGATGATGCAGCCGAAGATGTTGTAGTACTAACTTGAAAGGAGTAAGTAGGTACTCACTCCGAACAGTTTCTACACAGCATCGCATCGTAAAGTTAAATCGCTTGGTGGTGCGTCTTTGCTGGTCGGTTGGTAAATAGCCAAGGCAGAAGCCTTCTATAAGACCAGACCTGAACCAATTCAATTATAAAATTCCAAAGTGGCACGTGGCGGGAATCGAACCCGCGACCTCCCACTCGAATCCAAGCGCGCGCCACTGCGCCAGGGGAGGTCGTCAAAACTAGATTAAAGAACCAAAAGACGTAATTAAGTAATTAGTGAACATAGTGCGCCCTTCTAACAACCCTCTAAGAAATAATTCCTAGGGTCGTTCCTCACATAGTAAGTTATTCAATTTCATCATTCATCGTTTACAATGTAAATTCAAACTAGCAAAGTCTCCTCTTGTAGTCGCTTGATTTTACCATAACAATAAATAATAATGTAACATACTTATGTTTTGGGCCTTATTTGAATAATCATGATGCAGAACGCTCTAACAGCGGTTAGAGGTATCCTTCATAGGTATAAATATTATGACATAGAACCCCAGTGCCCGAAGGTACGACTAAGAAGTGCTTCAAATATTCTAATCCAGTTAAATTGTTTAAAGTCCCAACTTCATAAGTTTGGTTCTATGTAAAGTTGGCTACACATTCAAGGCGAATATTCATGAATCGCTGAAATTCAATCAACGAGCGACCCTCCAATATTTTAAGGATATTTTTCCTCTGAGGTTGCAACTAAGACATCCGTAGAAACAAGGTAGGTAAACGACATAGCACGATAGATTCGACGTCGTCGTTTCAGCCGAATGGACCTCCACTGTGTAAGATACAATATCTTTAATCTGTGTCCACTGTTGGACATAGGCATCCTGAAATGACCGCCGCAAACACCACGATTGTTGTGAATCTCACAACAAATGACCACAGATCATCACCGCCTTAATCTGTGGTCATTCAAATAACGAGTGGCGGCAACACAGCGACATTACACATTGACAGTGACAGTGACACAATAAAACAGACTTCTTTTCATATTAATTCAAATACAAAAGGTCAGTGTTCTGGTCTAAGATCCCGCCATACAACGACCTTCACCGAGCTGCTTATTGGATGAAAACTATTTTATATCCAATTAAATATGTCAATAAATATATCGCAAGTGGGTTGCCTAAAAAATTTCAGTCCAGGGTATGATTAATTAAGAATTTAAAAAAAGACCATTGTAACATGGTCTCCTATTTGTAACAGTTTAGTTGACATCGTAGTTCAAATTAGATTGGATGTTATAAATAGTGCTTTTTGCCAGAAATAATTTCCTGGCTGAGGAAAGTATTTCTGCTCTATATTTTTTGGCAAAAGAAATTTAACGGATAATAAAATCGTAGGTAAATAAGCACAATTGCAATTTGCGACCTGAATCGCTCATCCAATCTAATTTGAACTAAGATGTCAACGGAACTCTAACAAAGCGGAGTTCATGTTACGATGGATCTTTTTAAATTCTTAATTAATCATACCCTGGACTGAAATTTTTTAGGCAACCCACTTGCGATATATTTATTGACATATTTAATTGGATATAAAATAGTTTTCATCCAATAAGCAGCTCGGTGAAGGTCGACCTTACTTGGGATCCCCTACTATTGTAACGACTAACAAAAAGACACAAAAATCTTCACGAACTGCTCGCCAGCTGAAGAAACCAGCGCAGAAGATTCCTCGCAACAAACAAGAGGTAACCACGATCTTACGCCGCCCTAGTGACTCCCCGCGATTTTCTTTATATCGTCCGTCCATCTGGAGGGGATTTGCCGACACTACGCTTCCCGGTGCGTGGCCGGCGGCCGCCATACCACCACCTTGGGTTCCCAAACGTCCATCGGTCCAGCTATGTGCCCCGCCGATTTCCTCTTCAGTTTTGCCCGAATGAATCAGTCAGAACTTATCGTCTGTATGTGATTGGCATGATATTTATACTTGAAGGCATAATCGAATTATTTTGGCTAGATACATCATGACGATTGGATAAAAACAACCAATGACGAAACACGCTACGCTAAGAGGACGGAATTATGTGACGTATGTTGAAGCCAAAAATTGCACAAATATGGCGTCGCGCGTCGTACATTTAGGTTCCGCTGACAGTACATACCGCTGTCGGTGGTATACATTAGCGCCATTTTACAGTTTTGACAAATTAAAAATCAGGCTTCAGGGCGGAGCCTAAAAATATATGCCTTGCGATATTATTTCGTATAACTATTATGTAATATTATGTCCGTGACATAAGAAGTGTGATCAAGTTAACAATGAAAATAATTCAGTCAAGGTCAATAGCTGCCGTACTCTATTCTTGATTCTAGTCGACTACCTACTCCAGAACTATTGAAAGTGAATATCGTAGAAGACCGCTACTTACTTTTAATATTTTTATAGGTAAGTAATCGGATACTTTATCACAAAATTAGCTTGACAACAACAAAATAATTTTGTTTTAATGTATCGGTAATAATAATATACAAAAACGCTAACGGATTTTTGATTACCTACTGGCTTAGTTTTTCAGTAAAACGTCGTTTTCCTGTTACATTCTTCCGCAACGCTGCATGTCGTACCCACCAACGTATTCGTGGTAAATTCAATATATCCTCTTAACCGGTAATTATCATACACACATGGAATGGCAATAGGTAGGTATATAATATTACGTATTACGTAATATGACATGCTCGTTTTTACCAACACTTCAGGAAGCGCCTAAGCCGATAGGTGACAGTTTTCACTTACAACAACTGTCACCTAAGGGCCTTAGGTGTCTCTTAAAGTGTTGGTAAAAAACGAGCATCAGGCTCTTGAAAACAATGATAACCTATGAGCACTTTTGACTACTTCATGAACAGCGGAAAAGTGAAATTTGTTTTAAAATAATGCGGGTAAATTTCTGTTATTTCGGTAAAACAATATCCACCGAGCAAGTGAGCACTGACGAAGTGACGAATCTCATTCACAAACATGTCGGGCGCATATTAACTTTGATGCAAATCCGCCATATTAGTCGTTTTGAACCAAAGCCGCACTCTCAGGTTTGGACTGAAAATTGCACGACAAGTTTATTTAATTTACGCAGACAAATAACTTTACCATATAAAATTAGTAGGTACGACTAGTAATAACTATTTGATATTAAATTTTTTGAACCACGTTGAGGCTGGTAGGAATCTGGAAGTGTGGAACTTTTTCAGGAAGGTCATTACTTAAGGTAAAAGCGTAATATCGTCAATGTTATACTAATTAAACCTTACAACTTATTATAAAACGGATAAATTTGCAATTGTATCACGTCGACTAAATATCCCTACACCGTAGAGCCTAGCTCTCTATGTGTGTATACTATCGTTTGTTCAATGGGGAATGCTCTGAAGAGTTCGAAGTGATTTCTTCTTCCACTTTCTCTGTGCATACTCGTACACTCCGGCGTAGAAACAAGGAAAATCTATGCCACCTGGATGGCTGGTAAACCACGACCACCCGGTATGCCAGATGCTTCTTTCTACGCACATGCAAACTATGAAAGACCAGCAACAGTGTCCCTCAAAACTAAAACATGGGGTTATTCAAGGGGCGCATAATCAAATTTCTTAAAAGCCGACAACACATATTTTGCTCTCTTCCTCTGGTGCTGCAAATGTCCATGGGTAGCGGTGATCGCTTACCATCAGGCTAGCTCGTTGACTATTAAAAAATATGCAGTATGCACACAAAATCTGTAGCTATTACAAATCTATAGCAGATAAATATTGAATTGATCCTAAATCCCTAACACTATCTGTTTACCATCATAGTTTTAGTAACTAAGTTATATAAATATATTCGGCCAAATACAAGTCGGACTTCCTGCGCCCGTATTCTGTATCTCGGTGCCTATCAAAGAATGATAGCCACTGGCATATGTTTTTTATCCATTGAAAGTTTGCTATGAAATAAAAATAACATTTCCTTAGCAAAACTTCAATGGATGAAAAACATGTGCTAGTGGCTATCATTCTTTGATAGGCACCGAGTTACAGAATAGGGCTACTGAAGGGTTCCGTATAAGGTACCATTAACTATAACGTAGCGAGATCATGATGCAGAAGAGGGCCCATATAATATACAAGCAGTGTGTCTATGGAAAGAAAGTTTCTTCGTAAATTAATGTACCTACCTATACGTACAATCTGATGTTACAATATTTGGATAAGCCGATCCCTGCATATGAATATTAAAATCATAATTCTAAAATTAGGAATTGACACAATTCAGTAATAAATTAAATTTATAATAATTATTTATCTACTGGATCAAACGACCTGAAACGAGCAAAAAATCACGTTTGTTGTATGGGAGCCTCCTTCATTTTATTCTATTTATCCATAGGTGCCTGATGACAGATGAACGGACGGACAGCGAAGTCTCAGTAATTGGGTCTCGTTTTTTACCCTTTGGGTCGGAACCCTACGTTATTTGTAGAGTTCTAAGTTTAGGATTAGTATAACAGTTATATTGGTATACTCATACTATATTTTCACCTTGCATGGCCTATGCCCCTATAAGGTTTCCAACTTCCAAGGTTGAAAAGTGTAAGGAACTTCGAAGCCAAGAAAGTTTTACCGTTTACGGCTAACAGCTTCTAACGGCTTCCTTTTTTTTGTTTAGTAATAAAAGAAAAAAGAATTTTCAAATCGTCCAGCCTTCGTAAAAGCAGAACCTAATTGCGAAATCTGCAGGAAAGACATTTTTACTCATTTAAAAATTAATTGGACGTTTTTAAATATCATGGCATTTCCTAAACATTAATTTAAGGGCCGTTAAAGGAATTCATAAAAATTTAATCTCGGTAATGTATTTTGTAAGCCATAACTGCTGAAGCCCTGCTGCGTTGTAAAACATGAAATTGTTGCAGTTTTTAATCTGCTCTTACTGTAAAAAAGCTTAACGGATTTTTAGGATTCAGCGATTCCATATGGTCACATAAATAAACGGATCTTTATAAAAATAGCGAATTACAACTACCTCCACGAAATCCGGTTTTCAAAGGAGGAGGTTCTCAATTTGTCGGAATCTTTTTTTTATCTATGCATGTTCACCGATTACTAGGCATTTGAAGTTGGTTTTTTGGAAAGCATTTCCCATTTTTATATGGATTACTAGCTTTTGCCTGCGGCTTCGCCCGCGTGAATTTCGGGGTTTTACAAATCCCGTGGGAGTGCTGGATTTTCTGGGGAAAAAAACAGCATATGTGTTAACCTAACTTCAGAAACACGATTGGATAAAAATTTCTCGCCAAAAAGTTCTCCCAAAAATTGCTCTAAAATCTCCAATTTTCTAATTTTCATCGAAAACGATGGACATAATTGTAATTTTTGTTTTAATGTATCGGTAAAAAATAATTACCAAAAACGCTCAGAACGACATTTAAATAACTGGGTTTAAGCTTATTGACTGGCTTAGTTTTTGATTTAATTAGGTAAAACAACCTTTTTCTGTTATATTCATCCGCAACGCTGCATACTAACCTAACCTAACCTAACCCACCAACGTATTCATAAGAGTGAGAAGGACGAAAATAAAATCAACGTATCCGCATAAGAGTGAAATAATTTCAGAACCTTTACCTTATAGGTATCCATTTTCGCATTTATAGCATAATTACTATCACATAATCTATTGCTCAACTAAAACACATATTTTTAATAGCGAAACAGTTCTAATATCAGAAACTATACAGGAACACCTTTTTAGCATTTTTAACCTGTATCCCATTGCTTAACCAAAACACACATTATAAATAGCGAAACAATTGTACTTTCAGAACCTTTATGGGTAGGTACCCATTTCCACATTTATAGCATTACTACAGTCGAAACCGATTTTAACGACATCGTTTACAACGACTGATCGGTTATTACGACTAGACCGTAAGGTCCCGGACGAATCTCTAGTAAACTATTCAGTAAACATACCGCCTATAACAACATCGGATACAGCGACATATCGTTTACAACGACGAAACTTTATCGATATTCATCGACTATAACGACCAACCGTTATTGGCCCAATAAAACAAAACACTACGAACGATTTTAGATCTTATTACTAAGCGTTGAAGGAATATTTACGCACTACGCACTTTCTCCCACCCCATCCGAACCTCTTCCCGGTCATTAATTGACCTTGCATATTTCACATCTATTGTTTAGTGCGCTAACTGACTGTGTGAGTGACAGGTTGATTTTTAAGTTTTGGCTTTTATTACACCATTACCATGTCGCAAAATAAGAGGACTATTGAAGAAAAATCTCATATCATATGGAGATTACAAAATGGCAAGTCAAATAGTGAAATTGTAAAGGAATGTGGAGTTTCGCACTCTACAGTATCAACGATTTGGAAGAATAGAGAAAAAATAAAAGCTCTTTTCAAAAACAACTCTTTAAAACTTAAAAGATCGAGGACAAGTGAACATAAAGTTATAGAAGGTGCTTTATTAACATGGTTTAAACATCAGAGGGCAAACAACGTCCCAATAAGTGGTCCGATTTTGCAACAAAAAGCAAACGACTTTGCTCGTCTTTCGGGTAAGGAAAATTTTGAGTGTTCATCGTCTTGGGTACAATGTTTTCGTGCTCGTCATAATATTGTGGCAGGAAAAGTTTGCGGTGAAGCGGCTGGCGTCCCTGAAGGAGTGACTGAAGAGTGGCTCTCTCATAAGGCATACTCCAATTTAACATTTTTATTTCTTTTTTTGATATTTCATTTGAAAACAAGTTCACACACATAATCTATACCTATACTATACCTATATACGATAATATAACTACTTATGTATATGTATTGCTTATAACAACTATCGGGTATAACGTCGGAAACTATACGGTCCCTTCAATGTCGCTATATCAGGTTTTGACTGTAATTACTATACCATATCCCATAGCTCAACTAAAACATACATTGTCAGTAACGAAACAGATGTTAGTTCAGAACCTATATCATATAGGTACCCGTTTTCATAGTTATAATATTATTAACCTGTATCTCATTGCTCAACTAAAACACAAAATGCTAATAGCGAAACATTTGTAATGTCGGAACCTATAATACGGGTACCCATTTTCACATTTATAGCATTATGCATTATTTATAGCATTATATCATTATTATTTATAGCATTATTATCCCATATCCCCTTGTTCAACTAAAACACACTTGTTAAATGCGTACAGTGCTATGTTCAGAACCTACATAGTGGCCATTTTCACATTTAGAGTGATAATAGATTCAGTTTTTGCCCGCGGCCCCGCCCGCGTCAAATTAGCTTTTTCATGAATCCTAAGGGAAACGTCATTTTGCCGTTATCGTTCCCTATTCCAACCTTTAAACATGCTTTCAAGCAAGTTCGCTTGAAAAATCTATCTATAGATGTAGCTATAGATTGCTCTAGAAAATTTGGTATTTTGAGTATCCCACGGGAACTACGGATTTTTCCGGGATAAAAAGTAGCCTATGTTTTAATCAGTATTAGGTAAGTACCAACATTTTTAAAAGTGAACGTATCTTTTACTTTAGCATATCCTTTACTTTAGCAAAGTATTTACTAGGTACTGTGCAACTTGCAAAGATCGAATATTCGGTGCCTACGTAGGTTGTCCCTCGGGAATATTACAGAAATAATATCCTAAAAATGTTCGCTCGTCTTAGCGGAAGTAGGTACGAAAAATGCATTGTTATCATTTTCTATTTTCACGGTGTTTTCACCATCCACGAAGAAAATATTTTCAGGACGTAAATGGAAGCTTTTTTGTCAGAGCCACCTAGTGAAGCCCTTTGAACTTCGTTTCTGTTCCCTAGATTGTCCCGTGCTGCAACCAGCCAGCAAATCTATCAATTAGTCATATAAGATGCAGAAAGATGGCGCGGTAAAAGCGAAAAAAATCAGGTTCACCAGATGGGGCTTTATGGTTTTAAACTTTTTACTCTCAAAGGAATGTGAAATTCTTTAGTTAATTTTTTATTTTTACATAGGCTTTGACATAAGCTCTGATGAAACGTCAAAACTCAACAGCCAGGTTCGGAACGCAGGTTTGCGATTTTCTATGATATAGAAGAAGAAGAAGAAGACTACGATTTCGCGTTGTGAAGTCAACATCTCCTGAAGATGTCCCGGTGTCGGGACGAAACCTGCGTCGAAGAAAGTGTTAGAAAATTGTGTGTGGTGTTTCACGTGGGTAGTGTTCCTGCATATTGTACCATACAGAATCTTTTCAAGTAGCGGATTATAGCAAAACAAATTAATCTGTCCTGCCAGAAGAAGAATTGAGAACCCTGGACAGTGAACATGGCGAACGGCGCGAAAAAATGTCACCAGTTTATCGGTGCCAAAAATGTTTGTTTTGTCACCAACAGTAAGTCCACGCTGTAGTTCGCTCAGCAGCCACCTATTAGAATTTACCTTTAGGTTTACGTAAATAGTTAGTGCCCATTTCCTGAGGTTTCCTTATCCACGGTGAAAACAAGTCTATGTTTATGTTTATTTGTGTTTAAACCACAGTTTTAAACAATATTAATCTTAAAATAGTTTCCGTTTTACGTCCTCACTTATGAAACTAAAAATTCAAATATTTGGTTTTCACTTTTTGTTATTTTTAAGCTAAATAACATTGTAGGCTTTCGACAGTAACATCTTGACTATTTAAAATACAACGATACTGTCGGATATGCCTCATATACATAAAATCTGTGCATATACCTACGTCTACACATTGCGAAAAACCAAATTTAATTTGAAGTAAACCCGTTTGGTTAAGTTTAGTTTCTCTAAGGTTAACTTTGAGTAGTAATTTCACAGTAATTTCTATTTTATGCAAATTATTTGATATATTTTTTCTTTCAATACGTATTCGGGATTTCGAAATTTTACGAATACGCCTACATAAATACCTCATCCATCTTAACATTAGATATAATGTATAAAAAATAGGACAATAGGTCGAGATACCTCGTGGATAGTACAATGGAGTCCCAAGGTGAATTTACTTTATGGCGGGTCATTTGGGCTTGGTTCGACCCCATGGGATAACAGAAATTCCATCACGCAGGAAAAGTATAACCACAGTGTAGGCACGGAATATAATAATACGCATATTATGCTCGTTTTCCTTTTCACCAATATTTTAAGGGACACCTTAGCCCGTTGTTGTAAATAAAAATAAAAAATTAATTTGTCATAATTTGACATATTTGTTTGTTACCAAACTCCTCCGAAACGGCTCAACCGATTGTCATGAATCCGTGTACCTATGTTCGGTAGGTCTGAGAGTAGGTCATAGGCTATTTTTTATATCCCTGATGTGAGAACAACGTTTGCCGGGTCAGCTAGCCTCATATATAAAATTTTCGTGTCACACTGTTTGTCACCAAAGTCTTCTGAAACGGCTTCACCGATTTCTATGATTTTTTTGGTTTGAGAATAGGTGTGTATTGTGTACATGTAAGTAATAGGTGTGAATATGGTAAAACAATGTTTGATCTTAATTTAGTATAGATAATTTCAATATGTCACAGTTTTCCGGCGCTCAAGTGAGATGAGTGAGTCTTGCTTCTGCACTAAGGTCGGTCGACGCAATTACATCATTATTCTCAGTAATTACAGCCAATTGGCAATCCACCTAGAAGTTTTTAATTGACTGGGCACACGAGGACACTGGTGTCACGCTTGTTTACGAAAGATCCCGGTGCCGGTATTATTTTATCGTTGTATAATATTCCGAACTTCACACTTTGCCTTTTGTGTGCTTAACATTGGACAGCTCATAAAGATCGCAAGATTGCAGTGGGCTGGACATGTACATTGTACAACGCATGATCAGAGGCTACATAAGGATCGCAAGATTGTACGTGGGCTGCCCAGTGGCCATATACGCATGATCAGAGTAAATGAGTATTGTTGAGCAGAGTTTTTATTAAAAACATGTGCCCGCAAAACTCATTGCCATAAGGTTACGATGTATAATAAGTCCACTAGTGAAACACTAAATAAAATTTAGTAGTTCTACCCATCTCCCTTATAGCTTCGTTGAGTCGAGTGTGAAAAAACCTGTGGGAATTAAAAATAGCGAACCAACGTAATGGACAGAGATCGATCGTTTGGAGCAGGCCGGGTCAATGACGAAACGTCTACGCTATGGCTGGCCCATATAAGGCTGTAGCACCGTCGATGATGATGATGATGAATATTCCGAACAGCAAGGCGCGGGAAATTATGAAGAAAATTCAAACTTTTAAACGATAGCTAACCTTTAAAAAAAACCATGTTGTGGTTCGCTCAGTAGCCACTTATATAATTTTACAGACAGATGGCGCTACTGTTTGTTCGTACCAAAAAGGTTTAAGTACGTAAATCGTTCGGATGTCCATATCCTGAAGTTTCTTATTTTTGCGCACCCATCTACAGTATATTGCAGCGCGGTTGCAAACAGTGAGTGCAAACACCATCTTCAACTTAGGGAACTAACGCACCTAAAAAGATCCTACCCAGGGTTTTTGTAACTTACACGTTTCATCATTTTTAGGGTTCCATACCAATTTGGTAAAAATGGAACCCTTATGGTGAGACTTTCTCCGTCCGTCCGTCTGTCACACTCGATTATTTCAGTAACTATTGAAGCTATAGACTTGAAATTTAGAATAGTTTTAGGTAGTAGTGACCCAACGCCATTGCAATGATAAAACATTGAAAATTGTTTTTATTTTTATTTAAAAAGGGGGGAAACCCGGGGCTTCGAATTTTCAAAATGAAATAACATTATTGAGTGGGGTATCATATAAAAGGGCGTTACTTGTGTATTCTAAAACCGATTTTTATTTATTTTTATGCCTGATAGTTTTTGATTTATTGAGCAAACTGTCGAAAAAAATACCGTCCCCCCCCCCCCCCCCCCTTATCTCCGAAGATTATCAATCGAAAAATCTGAAATAATTATGATCAATAGACATTAATGTATATTTTACAGGAAAAATAAAATCAACCCTAACTATTATACTAACTATTATACTTTTTTTGATAATAACAATAAACCACCAAAAACAAAGTTACGTTTGCGGTTCGCCAACAAAAGTACCTACATGTTGAATTATACTCGTAAATTCATGAACAAAAGTGATTCTTTCAATGTGTTACTTCTTTTATGGTATGGAACCCTCGGTGCGCGAGTCCGACTCGCACTTGGCCGGTTTTTTTATCTGAAGGTTTGGCACTTGGCCAGAAATTAGCTACCCATGCCATTAGCCAATGGCCAAGTGCGGTTTGTTAGCTTGACTTATTACTTGGTTAATCGTGGCTAAATTTTTAAGGAATTTCTTGAGGAATTGAGAGCCACATAGAATTCTTTCAATAAATTTGTGCAATCAAAATGAACAATCTATTGTCACGATTTTGCCACAGTATTATTAAGGCAATAGCACGCTGCTGTTGCCATAATAATACATGATTAGAAAATAATAATAAGGCGTGACCATGCTTACCTACTACTTACAAGTAAGCTACATAATAAGGCGTTACCGTGTTTATTACTTACAAGTAAGCTACAAACTATTATACAAAATACACCACAGCAATACACAAATACATACCTAGGTACAAATTACAATGTGTTTTAAGTTAGTTCCGCGAAAAATTATGTTGCAGTTTTCCGGAAAACCATCGATTTACTCGTAGCAATCCGAATCGATTAGGGCAAAAGCTTAAAATAGTTTTAAACAACATACCTTTTGTAGTGGGTAAGTACTTACCTAGATAACTTTTACTTACTGGCACTCGCGATGTACGGTCTAAAAGTTATCAGATCTCATGTAGAGACTAACTCTAGACGCCCTCTAGAGACTAGACCTTAATCAAAATACGAGTATGTGGCTTGGCCGTTTCAATACTAAAAGAACATCCGCAGGATTTCAAACAAGGAAACTAAATACCTAGGAACAATGTATGTTTTTTGGTTAGTTCCGCGAAAAATAATGTTGTTATTTTCCGGGAAATCATCGATTTCCTCGTAGCAATCCGAATCGAGGGCAAAAGCTTGATTTTTTATTTTTTATTTTTTAATTTTGTAATGGGTACCTAGATAGCTTTTACTTACTAGCACTCGCCATGTATGGTCTAAAAGTTATCAGATGTCATGTCGAGACTAGAGACCATCTAGAGACTAACTCTAGACGCCCTCTAGAGTCTCATTACTACGAGAACATCCGCAGGATTTCAAACAAGATTAGACTTTCATAAACATAATCTAATCAGGTAAATTGATTTAATGTTATTGGGAAAACTAATCACATTATGTATATTTCACAATAGACTATTGTGTGGAGTTGATGTTATTTTCATCTAGCGTGGGATTATGGTTATTTCATAATTTAAACACATTTAACAACAATGCATATTGTGATGTGTGATGTAAGTGAGTCGGATGATTTAAACTAGATGAGTTAAATCATTTCTGCAGCTGTAGCTACAATATGACTGATATAATATACATATATTATTTAAGTATTTTCCGTTTCTAAGATTGTTTTTGGAAAGCTTATGGCACAAAATTTTAGCTTGGCCGAGCGTACGTTGTTTTCCCATTTAGGGGTATCAAAAATAGCTTATGATATATTTTCAGACCTACCGAATGTTTTTTAACTATAAGTATAGGCTAGCGCGTGACTGTGATCACACCTGATGGAAAGTGATGATACAGTCTAAGGTGGAGCGCGCTTGCCTAGGAGATGCCTACAGCTAAAATCTGTGCCTACAGCCTATTCACTCTTGATTTGATGGCGCCCGGGTTGTGGGAGGGTATTCCAGGCCTTTGCAGTACCTACGTATCAGGGACGAGGAATCAAACCGCTTCGTACGCGTCTTTAGTACGTCGACTATGTATGGGTCTTAGCCAAGGGAAGCCTTGTATGGGTGTAGTCAAAAATTTCGTAAAAATTGGTCAAGCCGTTTCGGAGATTGGTTTACGTTAGTAATATTATATATTCGTTGGTTACACTGTGCCACGAGAATTTTATACATTAAAAATTGTATACATTAAAAGACTAGCTGCCGGGTCAGATAGTCTTTTAATTGAAATTAAATTTTCTGTGTACAGTGTAAGTAAAGCAGGTCTGAGTCTTGAGAGTAGGTCCTAAGCTATTTTTATATCCCTAATGGCAAAACAACGTCTGTCCGGTCGTATTAGTCAATCCACAAATTAATATACAGTCGTGAAACTAGCTAATGATTTCAATTTCTTATCGCAAAAATAGCTTAGTTACGACTTACGCGGGGACTGGAGCGTAACGAGAATCCGTTTAATATTATGTGGAATTGTTATTTATTATGGCATAAAACACACTAAGTATTTATATATTTAATTTTAGTTTCTAACATTTATGAAATGGTCACGCCTACCTACGTTAATAATGTAACAGTAGTTATTAAAACGCAATTTAAATAGAAATTACTTAATAGTTTCTCTAACTACTGTAGGTATATAATATAGGTAGATAATATTATAGTCGCCAATAGAGCATCTAAGAACATTTAAGGCAGGTACACGGCAGCTACGAAGCCAAAGATACGAGAAGTCGTGAGTTACATATAATATACAACTTTTCATGGCGCCAATTAAAAATGCTTCATTATATTTGGTAAAATCCCTATGTAAAATCTGTGTTTTCAGGTATACGATGCTACAAAGAGATGCTAAGCTGAAATGTGACGTGAATAGGTATGAACTTTTTGTGACTGAAAATTGTGTAACATAGACTGTCTAGTAGTACCTAAGTACTTACGCTAATAACTCTTATAATATTATCTAATGAAAAAAAAATACTAACTACTTACACACAAAAGCACGACAAAAAGTAACAAACTGTACTGTAGTGCAAAATCATACGAAGCTATGCGCTGCGTTCGTTATCTTGAGACTTCTAAGCTCAGGTTTCCACCAAAGCGGAGCGGAGCGGATCTGTGTTTGAGTAACCAATCAGATCTCGCCATTTTGACATGTCCGAAACTGAGGGAGGAGGGAGAGATGTCGAAATGAAATCTGACTGGTTAACTCAAACAGCTCCGCTTTGGTGGAAACCGGGCCTAAGGCTCATTATTCCCAGTCATGTTTCCAGCTAAAGTGGTGGTTCCATCAATACACACTAATAAACAAAAAAAAATGTATTTAGTCGCGGTGTTTTATCTATATCCGTGAACTCGTGAAGCGGCCGACTTCCTGCTTCACACGCCATCTATTTGTTGACGTTGCTCATTGCTCAATACTTCAATAGCGATGAATACGGTTCATTATGCAGTGTACTTATTGGAATGATTGTACAGAAATACAAACGGATTGTTTGCAACAATCGTTCTATGCCACAAATGCTAATAGTACCTATTGGTTCGCGTTTTGCCTACTTTACTTCTAGGTTTTCTAAATATAACTAGTATGTCACGTAATATTTGCTTCCCTAGGGTCCTGCATTACTGGAATTTTTTGTAGGAACCTTGACTATTTTACTTATTTGACTCGGAGATAAATAAAACCTGTAAAAATAAAACACTAACCCAATGCCGATCAAGGCGCTCCTGAGACTATGCACTGGCTTCAAACGCGTACACAAAACTTTTAGGCAGAAAGCTCGTAGGTTACAGCTCGTAGGGTTACAAGCTTTTGTTTAATCTCACATGTTTGATGTTTGTTTGTTCGTCTGCTTGTGCAAATCAGATGACATTTCAAAATGATTACACATGGAGCTGATCTGATGATGGAACCGGAAGGCCATACTCTCGATAGATACGACACAACCCCATGGAGTTTGGATTCTAGATGAGTACTTTGGTGTTCGATGATAACCAGGGACTGGTGTCGATAAAAGTACGGATAAAGCGTGTTAAAGGTTGTTTTAAAAATATTTTTCGGGCATATCAACCCGCGAAATTCAAATTTTATTTAGTTTTTCGCAAATATTAGCACATTGTAGGTTTATGGTAGGTAATGAATTTTGCGGGCATAATATTTTTGCATCTAAGTACATGTTTTTAATAGAAACTTTGCTCGAAAATTCCTACTCACCTCATATTGGTTCCCGAACGATAATTTTTGCAATTTGCCACATTTTGAGCTATCAGGAACCAATATGAAGTAAATTAGTATTATTGAGCATAGTTTTTGTCTACTATTGTAGACTGACTTTTGAAATGTAAATATGAACACGCACTTTGAAATAATATGTTTTTATTAATAATTTTATTAGATTTACGACTTGCCTAATGCCTTACATAGCTGTCAAAAATGGAAGAGAGCGGAACCGAGCACAGACAACAGACTGCAACCACAGATTACAGAGACGGCCCATGGCTCCGGTTTATTTAATTTTAATATTAAACATTCTGGCCTTTTACAAAGGAAAAGCTATATAATCATAGTTGTAGCTATTATGAAGTTATACATATTTTAATATTGCACGAATAAGTTTTAAATTTAATTAACTTAAAGAGAATTAATCTATATTATTACATGGCAAGAGAATAAGCTTATGTATAGGTCTTACATAAACACCTTTAGAAGTTTTCACTGATACAGAACGAACTAAATTATCTTTTGAATTCTTATTTACTGTTACAATCTTACCTAATGGCCAACTAGCAGGTGGGGTTGACTCATCTTTCAATATTACTATATCACCAACATTTAAATTAGACTTAGCCATCAACCACTTGCTTCTT
This sequence comes from Coenonympha glycerion, assembly GCA_963855885.1. Taxonomy (NCBI): domain Eukaryota; kingdom Metazoa; phylum Arthropoda; class Insecta; order Lepidoptera; family Nymphalidae; genus Coenonympha; species Coenonympha glycerion. The sequence goes on from OY979646.1 coordinate 3,798,072, forward strand.
GGTTGAAGTTCTGACAAATAATTATTATAAAATTGAACCCAAAACTTTTGTTTTATTTGAGTAATTTTCTCATATGAATTTAATCTATTTTCTAACTTTTCAGTTATATCTGGTTCTGGAATATCTGTTATTGCAGAGCCTATCAAAAAATGTGCAGGAGTTAAACATTCAATTTCACTATCTGGAGTATCAGATAATTTACATAAGGGTCTAGAGTTCAAGATGCCCTCTATTTGAACTAATACAGTATACAAATATTCATATGTCAATTTTATGTTACAAAGGTATCTATTTAATAAGGATTTGACTGATTTGATACCTGCTTCATATAATCCTCCCATGTGACTAGCAATTGGGATTGTGAATTTGAATTGAATAGAATTTGAATTACAATAATCAATAATACTGCTATATGAAGTATCATTTTTAAACATTTTATACAAATCATGTAATTCATTATTTGCTCCGTGAAAGTTTGTTGCATTGTCAGAGTACAAATAAACGCAATTGCCTCTTCGAAATGTCATTCGTTTAAGAGCATTAATAAAACCTTGTGCTGTTAAATCAGAAACAAGTTCTAAATGAATTGCTTTGGTAGATAAACAAATGAACAAACATATGTATCCCTTCGTATATCTACAGTTACGTCCCATCTGATTACGAATATACACTGCACCACTAAAGTCTGTACCCACGTGTGTAAATGCACGAGTTAAATTTACTCTAGGGTGAGGTAGGCTAGCCATCTGCTGCTCACAGGTCTGAGCTCTGTATCTGACACAACGAGTGCATTTGTGTATGACTTTCTTGACCTCATTGCGTCCATTGATAGGCCAATACCTCATCCTTATGTTAGATAGAGTACTTTGTATGCCTGAATGTAGCAAGCGTGTGTGATATTGCTGTATGATGAGTGTAGTTATGTGATTTTTGTGTGGCAATATAATAGGATGTGCGTGATTGAATGGTATATCTGCATTATGGATTCTTCCTCCAATGCGTATTAAATTATCTGTATCCAAGAATGGATTAAGTTTCCTCAAGGGACTTGATTTAAATGTATACAAAGTTGTTTTTGTGTTATTATTATTGCTTGAAGAGCTATGTGATTTTATATCTTTTAATTCTTGAAATTCTTTAGAAAATATTGTTTGTTGTACTGTTTGAATGATGAATGTGTGAGCTTGATGTAACTCTGATGTTGTAAGATGTGAACTGATTTTGTTTTTATTTTTTAGGTTGTATGCAAATCTTTTAATCCAAGCAATTACACGTTGTAATTTGTTAAAATTGGAGATTTTGTGAAAATAATCATAAAAATATGAGTCTGGCTGTGAACTTTGAGCTGTAAGTGTTGTGGTAAGTTCAATTGGTGTCTGTATGTGACTGATTTCAGAAGGAAGTGTGCTTGGCCAGGTATCTGGATTTTGTAGTAACCAATGTGGGCCATTCCACCATAAGGAACAGTTATGTAATTTTTGAGGAGAAATACCTCTTGTGAGTAAATCTGCAGGGTTACTTTTTGTATTGACATAATACCATGAGTCTGGACTTGTTAATTCTATTATTTCCATTAACCTATGTGTTATGTATGTATGAAGTTTTCTGTATGGTGATTTTATCCAATGTAAAACAATTTGTGAATCTGTGAATAAAATGATTTTATTAATTACAAATTTATTTTTGAAAGCATTATGCATTTTGTCCACTATTTTAGCAAGTAATAGTGCACCATTGAGTTCTAATCTAGGCATAGACTGCACTTTAATGGGGGAAACTTTTGTTTTAGCCATAACCAATGTGCATGTAGGCTTCTTATTTGGGTATGTAGCTCTCAAGTACAAAGAACTTCCATAGGATTTAAGTGAAGAATCACAAAAACCAACTAGTGTAATTTCTAAAGGAATATCTGAAAAATAATATCTTTGAATTTTTAGATCTTTAAGACTGTGCAAATTTTGATAAAACTCTAACCATTTGTTATGTAAATGTTCAGGTAAAACTGCATCCCAATCTAGTTTTTCTTTCCAAATATCTTGCATGAGAATCTTGGGGGTTATAAGTACTGGTGCTAATATGCCGATGGGGTCATAAATTTGCCCTATAATCGATAAAATATTCCTTTTTGTAGGTTCAAATGTCTTGCAATCTGGAATAGATATGCTTAATGAATCTGTAAGTGTTAGCCATTTAATACCTAAGGTTTTTATTACATCATTAGCTGAAAAATCATAGCTGTTTGTACTTTCATTCTGCGGAGATGTGGCTGTATTGTTAGTATGAGAATTTTGTAAATGTTGAGTAATTTGTATGTTATTTGTACACCATTTGTGTAGTTTGAAGTTACCTTTGCCTAATAACTCAATTAACTGGTTGCACATGTCTAGAACTTGTGCAATACTGTCTCCACCCGACAAGAAATCATCCATATAACACTCAGACTCTATAATCTTTGCAGCATCAGGATAGGTGTGAGAATGTTGCTGAGCTAAGAGTTTAAGAACGCGACATGCTAGGTAAGGAGCACATTTAGTCCCATATGTGACAGTTTTAAGCTGTATACATTGCAAAGGATCTGATTTGGAATCTCTCCAAAGTATTCTGAGTAGGGGTCTTTGATCCTCTTTAACTAAAATGGTTCTAAACATTTTTACTATGTCACATGTAAAAGCATATTTATACATTCTGAAACGTAAGATTATATCTAGAATATCATTATAAATGTTAGGTCCTTCATATAGTATATCATTCAACGAGATACCTGATGAAGTGGGGCTGCTTGCATTCACTACAGAACGAAGCCGAGTCGTGTGAGATTGTGGTCTTAAAATTCCGATGTGAGGATGATAGACATGTGGTTTATCATGCTGTTCCTGAAAATCTGGGATTATTTCCGCATGACCTAACTGTACATATTCATGTATAAATGCTTTGTATAGTGAGTATAATGTAGGATCTTTTTGAAATTTAGATTCTAGAAATAAAAGTTTGCGATAAGCAATGTTAAATGATTCACCTAGTTCTTTAAGTCTATCTTTTTGTAGTGGTAATTCAACTTTAAAATAACCTGACTCTTCTTGAACTGTTGTTTCTAAGAAAAGCTTTTCACAGAACTTATGCTCTGGTGTGTATATTTCTCTCGGTTTTATTTCTTCTTGATGCCAAAATCTGACTAAGAGATCATCGGCAGATGGTTGTGTATTAGCTAAATGTAAACTGATCTGTAATGAACAATCTGTGTGTGGTTCTGTGATGTCTGGTATGTATTTACCTGACAGAATCCAACCAAATACTGTATCAATAAGTAGAGGCCTATTTGTACCTAAACTTATCTTGTTAGGTAATAGTAGTGAGTAGAACACTTGAGCACCTATGAGTATATCAATGTCCTGTGGTATGTAGAATGTAGGATCTGCTAAGAGAGACCTTTGTTTTCTAGGAATCTTCCATGTATGTGTGTTCTGTATGTAGTTGTGTGGAAGAGGTACTGTTATCCTGTCCATAACAATGAAATCAAGATTATCTTTGTAGTTTGACACTCGTGAAGCTACATTTGTATTAATACAGAACTGAGTTTGTTTACCTGTTTCTCCAATGCCTTGTATGATGTGGCTGTTGTAGATAAATTTACTTTTCAACAGAGCTGCTAACCTGTGAGTAACGATGTTTATTTCACTAGCCGAGTCTAGCAACGCCCGTGCTGTGTGCCAGTTGCCATGTGCATCTTGTATTTTTATTAAGGCTGTGGAAAGTAAAATCTTATTAGTATTTGTGTTTGATAAACATGATGTAGATGGACAAATTTTGTCATCTTTTGTGTTTAAATTCTGCGTATTTGCATAATTTATATGTGTGTTTGTACTATGTGTTTGTTGTGAACTATGTAAGGAAATATTAGGGTTGTGCGCATTGCTTTTGTATTGATCTTCGAGCTCTTTGGACTGTATGTTTGGTTTGCCGACTTCTGTGGAAGCCTGTGTGTGTATGTTCTGTGTGTTGCCTTCTGATGAAGTGTGTGAGCTGTATGCAGCTTGTGGCATGCAAGGATGCTGTGGTTTATATGTAGGAATGTTAGTATTTGTTAATACGTTAGTATGTTGTGTTGTAGCATTGCAAGTTTGTGTGTCTGGTGTAACATTAGTACTGTTACTTATATTTACCTTCTGTGGAGGGTTAGTAATATGAATTAAACTGCTGTGCTTTTTATGGCAAAATCTACATGTACTTCTGGAGCATTTGTGTTCCCGAAAATAAGGCTGTAAACAATTGAAACATAATGAATTAGCCTTTATGTAGTTTATTCGTTTATCTACTGACATTTCTAAAAAAATAGGACATTTGTACAAAGTATGATTAGCTTGACACAATGTACACTTCATACTGGCTGCTGAACTAGTTGCAGTATGAGAAACTTTAGTATTATGAGAAACTTTTGTGCTATTTCTACTGATTGTGTCAGAATTCATTAATTCAAATGCTGTAACTCTTAATCTTAAAAATTCTGATAATTCTTTCATAGTTGGAACAGTAGTCTCTTTCCTATTTAATTCCCAAGCGGCTCTAAGTGAATTGTCAAATTTCTGGGTTAATAGATAAACTAATAGTACATCCCATTGTTCTACTGGTAAGCTAAGTGAAGTTAGTGAGTCTAAACTTTGTTGCAAAATTACTAAAAATTCTTTTAAATTAGTTTTGTTTACAGTCGGATAGCTAAGAAACTGTTTTAGATGATAATTTATGACTATTGTCTTGTTTTCATACCTATTTTTCAGAATTTCCATTGCTTTTGCATAGTTTTCTTTGGTTATTAATAAGGAGCTAATGAGATTGGCTGCGTCCCCTTTCAGTGTAGATTTTAGGTATTGAAGTCGTTGAAGTGTAGGAGCATTTGCTGTATCCATTGCGGTTTCGAATAAGTTTATAAAAGATGGCCATTCCTTCAGTTCTCCGGTGAATTCAGGAAGTGACAATTTTGGCAAACGAATCTGTATGGCTTGATGTTGCTGTGATGACTCCCGAAGTGATGGTCTTGATGTGGAACTTCTATTCTTCTCCATTATGCGGGCTACTAGTGCTTTTGTTGAATAATATTTTGTCTCCATGGTCACTCTTTCTGCTTCGTGGTTGGAGAATAGCTCAGTATTGTCCTCGTCTAAGTCGATTTGAGTTTGTATTTCGTCGAACTTTTGCATCAACGAGGTTAGGTCGTCGCTTCTAGCTGATATTTCGGACAGATCCATCATGCTTGTTTGATCCACTGATGTGATGAAGTTTATTATTCTCAGCAACTTGTTTTTCGTTACTGTTCGAAGTCGTAATAGTTCTGGCATGGTCATTTCCGTGATGCGTGTTGCATCTGCGACCGCGTGGCGTGGCTCCATGTTTGTCGTAAAACTTGCAGTTTTGATTTTCCGTTTTCGGATCCGGCTAAGAACGGACCAAATTATGTCTACTATTGTAGACTGACTTTTGAAATGTAAATATGAACACGCACTTTGAAATAATATGTTTTTATTAATAATTTTATTAGATTTACGACTTGCCTAATGCCTTACATAGCTGTCAAAAATGGAAGAGAGCGGAACCGAGCACAGACAACAGACTGCAACCACAGATTACAGAGACGGCCCATGGCTCCGGTTTATTTAATTTTAATATTAAACAGTTTTTATTAAAAACATGTAGATGCATAAATGTTGTGCCCGCAAAACTCATTTCCATAAGCCTACAATGTATAGTTAGCCCACAAGCCGAAAAACTAAATAAAATTTGAATTTTCGCGCCCGTATGGTACCCGGATCCTTTAAGAGCGATTGTACAAATATTGCAATATTCGTGGAGTTTTCTGTGCAAATTGTGACTAGGTTAAACAAAATATAATGGAACTAAAAATAACAACACAAATATTGGTCTTTTATCTACAATTCGTCGTAAAAAGTTTGGTTAAAAATGTTTATTTTTAGTACTTTAAAAATAGTTAACATCATCTCTTCTCACAAAATTGACAGTTTAGGACCATGTTTCATGCGATTTTTCTGTAAAAACATGCCGATTATATGTCTTATAAAAATATCATCTGACAGCAGATATGTTCATCTCAAAATGGTCGTAAAAAAATTAACAAAAAAAGGACAAACAGTCACTGAAAAAAATTAACTTCGCGTGCATTGTTTTCACATATTTTGCTTACAAGCGTAAATCTTAAAGTGGTTACAATAAGGGTTATTTTGATTTTACTCGGTCACATTTCAAAATTCAAATATCAATCAGTCAGCGTTTGGCTGCCATCGTGAGTGGACTCCACGTCGGTTGCGAGCAGTTGCTGGTATTGAAAAACATCGCTGTACGTACACGGATAGTTAGCAATTACTAACTTGATACTTTACGTCGCAATCTACTGTCCTGACATATTTTTGAAAAGGTAAGGTACTAGGCACCTGTGCTACAATATATATATTTTATAATTATTTGCTAGAATTGAGTTTATTTTTTTTATTCCACTTATTTTATTTGTTCCCCAAGCGTACTAGTGACCTGAAGGTATACTTCGAAGACCACTACTGGATCTCCTAGACGTATAGAGCTAGCCATGTCGAGTTTGGGCTCGTTTTGTTAGTTATGAGGAGACCTTACCACATGACCTGGTGGAGTGACCTGAAGGTATACTTCGAAAAGTACTACTGGATCTCCTAGACGTATAGAGCTAGCTGTGTCGAGTTTGGGCTCGTTTTGTTAGTTATGAGGAGACCTTACCACATGACCTGGTGGAGTGACCTGAAGGTATACTTCGAAGAGTACTACTGGATCTCCTAGACGGATAGAGCCAGCTGTGTCGAGTTTAGGCGCGTTTTGTTAGTAATGATAAGACCTTACCACCTGACTTGGTGGAGTGACCTGACGGTATACTTCGAAGACTACTACCGGATCTCCTAGACGTATAGAGCTAGCTGTGTCGAGTTTGGGCTCGTTTTGTTAGTTATGAGGAGATCTTACCACTTGACCCGGTGGAGTGACCTGAAGGTATACTTCGAAGACTACTACCGCATCTCCTAGACGTATAGAGCTAGCCATGCCGAGTTTGGGCTCGTTTTGTTAGTTATGAGGAGACCTTACCACATGACCTGGTGGAGTGACCTGCAGGTATACTTCGAAGAGTACTACTGGATCTCCTAGACTATAGAGATAGCTGTGTCGAGTTTGGGCTCGTATTGTTAGTAATGATAAGACCTTACCACTTGACTTGGTGGAGTGACCTAACGGTATACTTCGAAGAGTACTACTGGATCTCCTAGACGTATAGAGCTAGCTGTGTCGAGTTTAGGCGCGTTTTGTTAGTAATGATAAGACCTTACCACCTGACTTGGTGGAGTGACCTGACGGTATACTTCGAAGACTACTACCGGATCTCCTGGACGTATAGAGCTAGCCGTGTCGACTTTGGGCTCGTTTTGTTAGTTATGAGGAAACCTTACCACTTGACCTGGTGGAGTGACCTGAAGGTATACTTCGAAGAGTACTACTGGATCGCCTAGACGTATAGAGCTAGCTGTGTCGAGTTTGGGCTCGTTTTGTTAGTTATGAGGAGACCTTACCACTTGACCCGGTGGAGTGACCTGAAGGTATACTTCGAAGACTACTACCGGATCTCCTAGACGAATAGAGCTAGCCATGTCGAGTTTGGGCTCGTTTTGTTAGTTATGAGGAGACCTTACCACATGACCTGGTGGAGTGACCTGAAGGTATACTTCGAAGAGTACTACTGGATCTCCTAGAGGTATAGAGCTAGCTGTGTCGAGTTTGGGCTCGTTTTGTTAGTAATGATAAGACCTTACCACCTGACTTGGTGGAGTGACCTGACGGTATACTTCGACGACTACTACCGGATCTCCTAGACGTATAGAGCTAGCCGTGTCGAGTTAGGGCTCGTTTTGTTAGTTATGAGGAGACCTTACCACTTGACCTGGTGGAGTGACCTGAAGGTATACTTCGAAGAGTACTACTGGATCTCCTAGACGTATAGAGCTAGCTGTGTCGAGTTTGGGCTCGTTTTGTTAGTTATGAGGAGACCTTACCACTTGACCCGGTAGAGTGACCTGAAGGTATACTTCGAAGACTACTACCGGATCTCCTAGACTAATAGAGCTAGCCATGTCGAGTTTGGGCTCGTTTTGTTAGTTATGAGGAGACCTTACCACTTGACCTGGTGGAGTGACCTGAAGATATACTTCGAAGACTACAGCTGAAACTCCTAGATGGGTAGAGCTAGTTGTACTGAAATTGGACTCCGATAGTTTATTATTAGGTATATTAGGTAAGGTCTCCTCATAACAAACAAAACGAGCCCAAACTCGACATGGCTAGCATACGTCTAGGAGATCCGGTAGTAGTCTTCGAAGTATACCTTCAGGTCACTCCACCGGGTCAAGTGGTAAGGTCTCCTCATAACTAACAAAACGAGCCCAAACTCGACACAGCTAGCTCTATACGTCTAGGAGATCCAGTAGTACTCTTCGAAGTATACCTTCAGGTCACTCCACCAGGTCATGTGGTAAGGTCTCCTCATAACTAACAAAACGAGCCCAAACTCGACACGGCTAGCTCTATACGTCTAGGAGATCTGGTAGTAGTCTTCGAAGTATACCTTCAGGTCACTCCACCGGATCAAGTGGTAAGGTTTCCTCATAACTAACAAAACGAGCCCAAACTCGACACAGCTAGCTCTATACGTCTAGGAGATCCAGTAGTACTCTTCGAAGTATACCTTCAGGTCACTCCACCAGGTCATGTGGTAAGGTCTCCTCATAACAAACAAAACGAGCTCAAACTCGACATGGCTAGCTCTATACGTCTAGGAGATCCGGTAGTAGTCTTCGAAGTATACCTTCAGGTAACACCACCAGGTCATGTGGTAAGGTCTCCTCATAACTAACAAAACGAGCCCACTGCTAGCTCTATACGTCTAGGAGATCCAGTAGTACTCTTCGAGGTATACCTTCAGGTCACTCCACCAGGTCATGTGGTAAGGTCTCCTCATAACAAACAAAACGAGCCCAAACTCGACATGGCTAGCTCTATACGTCTAGGAGATCCAGTAGTAGTCTTCGAAGTATACCTTCAGGTCACTCCACCGGGTCAAGTGGTAAGGTTTCCTCATAAATAACAAAACGAGCCCAAACTCGACACAGCTAGCTCTATACGTCTAGGAGATCCAGTAGTACTCTTCGAAGTATACCTTCAGGTCACTCCACCAGGTCATGTGGTAAGGTCTCCTCATAACTAACAAAACGAGCCCAAACTCGACATGGCTAGCTCTATACGTCTAGGAGATCCGGTAGTAGTCTTCGAAGTATACCGTCAGGTCACTCCACCAAGTTTAGTGGTAAGGTAAGGGTCTTCTCAGAAATAACCAAAAGTCTAAACTCGGTAGCACTATTATTATGGTGACTTCGAGACGTGACTATTAGGTGACTATTTTATATTCCCTCATTCACTGTTCTAGTTATTGAGGATGCCCTAGCTCGAATATGAAAGGTACCTATAATTCGAAGGCTTGAATTGAAACTTGAAAGTATCACCAAAATATTCTGTTGGTCGCACTACAATACCATTAAAATTTGCATAATTGCGATATCCATGTGTGAGTGCGCCTTGCGAACGTGTGCTTGCTACAAAATACCTAAAACTGTCGACAAGCGAAATGTTTGAACGTCCTTAAATGATAACTTGTTAAAGCGGTAAAATGGCAAACTATGATCGATATAAATAAACTAATATACGTTCACAAAGTAGAGCATCGTATGGCGACATAGCGTGGCGTCATCGTTTCCTTGCTCAAGCACACCCCACGCGTTTCAGCTCGCCATCTCGCTGCTGCGATAGCATCTTGTGCTCTCTAGTGACCAGCTATTGGCCTGTTGAGCATGCATCTATTGTTTCAAGAGATTTTTTTGCGTGATTCCACGACATTGCCTGCGGAATTCTTTTATTTGGTATTTCGCAAATTATAAAGCAACAACGCTTTTTCGGTTTATGTTAAGGACAAAATCTGATAGTAATAATAAATAAATATCAGGACATGACACACATCGCAATCTGTCCTATTAACTGTATCTGTCAGGAAGCATCAGGGCCCCCACGCACATCTGAAATAGTATGTTTCATTACAAGTGCGGAAAGGCTGTTATTGCAAAGAGTTCCGACAAATGTCTACCCGAGTCCCGAGCCGAGGCGCAGCCGAAAGCGAGGGTTGACAGTCGGAACAAGTTGCAATGACGGTTCCGCACGTGTACTGAACGATTATTTTTAATACAGTTGCGAAAAAATGAAGCAATTTAATAAAATAATAAAAACACAATGAACTCAACTAACTTAACATTTTCTGAAAAACTATTTGCTTTTTTCTCTTCTCTCCACGCTATAAATTCGTCGTATGTAGATATGTAGCGACTTTTTGACTTTTCCGGTAAAATGTTCTCCGAAGCATTTTGTGCAACAAACAACTAAACTCGCAAAGAAAATTTCTGAAAAATGGCGCCAACCGTAGAATATAAGCAGTTTTTTTTTTCTTCACCCATTCTGGTGATTTAAAAAAAAAAAAAAATTTGGTCATAGACTAAATAATATTCTGGTACGCAAAGGGAACTATGCCCATACAGCCAAGTCTTCAGTAGAATTTTTTTTATTGATATGAAATAAAAATGAAATTTAATGAGATGAAATGAAACCTAACCAAACTCATTCAATCAAATCTGATATTCAAACAAATTAGTAGCTTCTTTTTAGAAATATACGTATTTGCATGAATCATAAAAACTTCTATGATTTTTTTTAATAAAAACTAGTATGTAATAGCCCACATCCCGAACGCTATACGTCCCTGCAATACGCCACTTTTTGAGCAACTGTATTAAAAAATTCTTTTCCAAATGGAAAAGTTCCAGGAAAGAAACACAATCACAATGAAAGCAATGATGAATCTTTGTTATAAGGAGAAATACTTATTTTGTACAGCCGAGGTAAAAACTGTTTTTTGTGATCTAGGCTATACCCAAGTATACCATACATAGGCCTGACCCTACAATTACTTACGTCAGTAATTTTTTCTTTGAAATATACTGTATGCCTTAGCCATATTGCTTCAAATCTTATTTCTACGATTATGAACCATATGGGTTTGGTATGCTTATGGAATAAAATTGACAAATTTGTGCACATGGCTTATCCATCATTGTTCTTATGCTCATACAATGTTTTGCATGGAATAAATAAATCATAATATGGTTATGCTTAATAGACAATATCTGGGTGACCGAGCTTCGCTCGGTAGTTTAACTACTGGCCAATAGATAGCAGCAGGAGTAATTTTTTTTTGGTAAGTTCGACATTTTCTAAAAATGAATCCTAGCTAGATCGATTTATCGCCCCCAAAACCACCTGTATACTAAATTTTATGAAAATCGTTCGAGCCGTTTCCAAGATCCAGATTACTCATATAAAAATATATATATATATATATATACAAGAATTGCTCGTTTAAAGGTATAGGGTATACCCTGGACAGAGCAGATGGGGCGAAAAAATGTCACAAGTTTGTTGGGGCAAAAGATGCTTGTTTTTTCCACCAACAGTAAGCCCACATGGTAGTTCACTCAGCAGCCACCTTTAGAATTTCGACAGATTTCACTACTGTTTGCACAAAAAAGGTTTACGTAAATCGTTCAGATGCCTATATCCTGAGTTTATTTACCTGTGTTTATGCCTAAAGTAGAAGAGTATGGGTCAAGTTGTGTAAAACTCAGTTCCAAGATTTAATTCCAAATACAAAACAACATCTTTAGTTTGATTACAGTATGTATTTATATAAACTGTTTAAATAGGAAAGGAGTAGGTATTATTTACAACTTCTATCTGATAACATGATTTTACTGACACTTGACTTGTGAATATAATAATAATTGTAAACATGAAATCTGTCTTATTACAGTTGATATAAGGTTTAGTTTTAAGATAGTTTTAAGTTTTACTAACATTAGGCTAGTGTTTATATTTATTACTAACCACATATTATTATGATCAGAAGGTTGATTTTTATTTATTTTATTTTTATTACTATTTTGAAACTGCCATCTACTACTACTTAATATCTTTCGCAATAGGTTTACACCTTGACTGCTACCAGTTTTTGAAGAAACTTATTACTTCTACATCTCTACTAATTGAGGACATTTTTTAATTAATTTATTTCCTTTACAATAATGACACTACCAAGTATCAACGTTGATTTGTTTTTGATAATTACTGTGAACTAGATAAATAGATTTGGGCCACTAGATTTTGTAATTAGTCTCAAATTAAATTGACTAAAAGCTATGTACTAATTTAAAATAAATGGTTTTTTTCAATTTTTTTTTTTCAAATTGTTAGGATTTGTTTCTGACTCAATTCAGCATCTCTTTGCAGAATTATCTTGATAAAATAATATTATTGTATGTGTTGTTTTTGTTAGTTTCTTACGCTGCAACTACTGGACATACTTCGCTGAAATAGTAATGGAGATAGATAACATCCATTTCTTAATCCTGGAGCTTTCGGAATTCATGGTAACGGTGGTCGAAACCACCAGCACCATGAGCTGCAAAAGCTCCGCAATCACTGAGTTTAAACCATACTTAAAATGGTTAATAAACTGAGTTATTTTTAAATGATCATTGTTAAACAAACATATTTCCATTGTTATGCATATGCACATAATTAAGAGAAAAATATTTAATTTAAAGAAATAAATCCACGAGTTGTACTTTCGTCAAACATCATTATTTATCCAATTTCAAGTACAAATTTTTGGATATGGATACTTGTGTTCCCTCCATAATTGGGTCACTCTGATTAAATCTTCAATAAAAATTGGTTTCTGAGTAGGTACTCTTCTGAGTGGAAGGATTTCGGAAATTGGGAAGGAGATCTGGAAAAGATAGGAAATGGTTATGGGAGTCACAATAACTTTAATTGTACAAAGTTTGTAGTTCAACTTTCACTTACCTCTATGTGCATATTACTTCCTGCCCACATGCATTGAGGCAAGCAACCCACGAACTTTTTACTAGTGTAACAATAATATATTTTCCGTATCGAGTTCACTTTAAACAAATAATAAATAAAATCACTATCACAAAATATTACAAGTAACACCCACCAAAACTACTGTATTTCGAATACAGTAGGCATTGTAAAAACTTCAACTGTTTTTTATCTATAATCACAGCTTCCTCGTCTCGCGTTTCACTATAACATGTGATTAATAACTATTTGATTCGTACGTAGTTTAGTTTTTTGAACACAGATTTTATTTTTAAATTCGGTTTGGACCAAAACATCGAAATGTCAATTTTCTCATTCTTCCACTTTAACATAATATCTCAGCACGATATTAGAGAAATCAAAATTTTTAATTTGTTTCATTTTATCTTTTAATTCACTGAATTCATTAATTTATAGTACCTACATACATATTCGCACGCGGAAATATTTTTATACTACACAAAAATAAAAAATTGCAATTGACATGCAGCAAAAAAAACTCCTCAGACCTCAACTCAAATCCTTGCCACAGACAAGAATTCTTATCAAACTTATTTGACAGCTGTCTTGAGCAATGACCACAGATCATATAATATTTTGGATTACAAGAAACCTCGAAAAATATTCACTAATAGTGTGTTGTAATTCGTTTCGTGAATATTATGCAACTAACAGAACGACGCTGATGCATAAACTCTATCAGCTAACTGAACATTATTAGACGGTGCGTATATACAAAAGTACTCTGTAGACGGTGCACACATACATATTGTACAACAACCTACAGTGTATTTCCTATGTTGAAATACGTACATTCAATTTTACAATCTAAATCAATGTTGTTAAGAGTCCTGTGAACTACCATGTCTCCCATACAAACGTATTAATAGATACCAAAATCATTTGTAATTCGTGTATATTTCGATCATGTTGTGGTGTTATTCGGGTTCGTATAGTAATAATCTATGCTCTCTCTTATATCTATGTTTTTAGGGTTCCGTACCTCAAAAAAAAAAACGGAACCCTTATAAGTTATCACTTTGTTGTCCGTCTGTCTGTCTGTGTGTCACGACCCTTTATTTCAGTATTACAACTAGGTACTATAGATATTGACATGAAATTTGGAATAGGTGTAGATAATGATGGCCCGTCGTTAGTGCAATCAGTATACCTAACAATGTACTCGTATATTTTACGGGAAAAATAAAGTCAACTCTGTACATATCTACTATACTTTTTTGGTATTAGCAATTAACCTCATAAAACAAAGTTAAAATTGCGGTTCAGTAAAAAAGTGATTCTTAGGCCAGGTTTCCACCAAAGCAGAGCGGAGCGGAGTTGTGTTTGAGTAACTAATCAGATTTCGTCATATTAACATCTTTGAAACGGAGAGATGTCGAAATGACGAAATCTGATTGGTTACTCAAACACAGCTCTGCTCCGCGTTGCAACGCGTTAGTGGCAACCGGGCCTTACGGTTAAACTTTTACTAAAATAGTACGGAACGAGCCCGACTCGCACCTGACCAATTATTGTATTCTGACATTGTTATAACCGTCCGTTGACATTAAAACGGTAAATCGGCTTATCTTGCCTCGGATCTCGGCAAATCACATCTGTCGCCTGTCACGCTGTTCCAATTTCAATTTCAATGTGGTAGCGGTACTAATGACGGTGGAGGCATAACAAATTAAAGAGATATTTTACGGAGACTTCGCTGTTAGTCCGTCCGTCCGTCTGTCTGTCACCAGGCTGTATCTCTTGAACCTTGATAGCTACTGACAGCAACAATTGCTTAATAGGTACTAAAATATAGAATAAAATAAATATTTAAGGTGGCTCCCATACAACGAACGTGATTTTTTTTTCGGAACTAAATATTCCTTAAAGCTGAAGGATGATAAGGAAACCTGCATGCCTGACAGTTCATTGCTATGTCTCCAAAGGTGTGCGAAGCCCGCCATCGAGCACTTGGCCAGCATTATTGCGCTATGGCCAACCGACAACCCCTCTTATTCCTAGAGGAGATGTAGCAGTGGAATATAAAAGTCGTTGAGACGAATCGAAGCACCATTCGCCAATGAGGGGTTATTCCTAAAGGAGTTGCAGAAATGGAATGTAAAAGGGTTTGAGACGGATCGAAGCATTGACCCTTATTGCCGTAAATGTACGGAATCATAAATGCGCAGGTCTGTCTCGCATTTGACCGGTTCCTTTATTAGTTTTCTTCTTGCTTTGATCCTATCTATCCTGTGGCACTCTACAGCCCTTTATGGAACTGGCCTCTTCAACAATATTCCTCTACATGTCGCGGGTCCTTTGACTCGCTACATAAGTTGATGTATTTACCCATTCTCCTTAGATCTTCTTCCACAAACTTTGGGCAGATAGTGCCCAACATTTTTGGCCTGTCTTTTGGTCTTTATTCGAGGGATCCACAATTCCACATGATCATGATTTTTATGGCCCAAGAATCCGACATTCGTTGGCTGGCCCGCCCATCTCAAGCACTGTGCCTTACAAAACCTGACGACATAACCAGACTCTTTTGATCCTCACTTACCTAATACCCATTTTTCTTAGACCTTCTTCTACATTATCTTCACAACGTTTTTGCCCTGTCTTTTGGTCTTTTTTCTGAGGGGTCCATATGATCATGATTTTTATAGAAACCAGCATTCGTCAAGAGGCCCGCTCATCTCAAGCGCTGTGATTTACAAAACCTGACGACCTAACCGGACGGCGGGGTCTTTCGATCCTAACTTACCCATTCTTCTTAGATCTTCTTCTACACTATCTTCCCAACGTTTTTTTTTCTCAGGGGTCCTCCTGCCTCCACACGATTATGAATTTTACGGCCCTAGAAATCAGAATTCGTCAGGAGGCCCGCCCAATCTCAAGCGCTGTGACTTACAAAACCTGACTCTTTTGATCCTAACTTAGGTTTTTTACCTAGGTTTATGGCACTGAGTTACTCTGTGGTATCTTCATCTTCTTGTTGTCGCGGCTATGCAGGGCCTCCTTTGTTCCCGGTAGCACTACAAGAAGATGAAGATACTCTGTGGTAAGTACCTACTAGATAACTGATCCACTTACCTCCTTTTCGTATTCAGCTGCTAATTTTTAAGCACCATAATATGAGATTGCCCTTTGAGTGCGTCAGTGGCAAAGTACTTAGGTGATTTATTACGACATTTCTATTTTAGATTGAATTGGATATTTCTTAGAGAGGTACCATAGCCTGGTGGCAAGAACAACATATTGCAAGAACGATTTTCACTTTCCGTTTCTTATAATTCCATAACTAAAGAATTTAAAGTTATGGGAATTCCGAAAAAAGTATAGGTATCTAAATGGAAAATAAGACTTTTTCATATTTTTTAATTTATTAAATATTATAATGATTCAATGACTAAACAAACTCAAAAATCACAGACCTTATAAAATGGCTTGTACTTTATACAGTACAGTTAAAAAAAAAAACAACTTTTGTTGTACAACCGAGTTAGCGACGTACCTATACTAGCCTATTATAAAGCAAATGACTAATTAAATTAGTCACTTCCCATTAAAATTATGCAGGCTAGTACCCTAAACTTACTTCTTGTAAACATTTTCTTATACTATGCTTAGACGATAATTTCCATAAGGGTTGATAATTTTCGCCAAGGCTTGACTGGAGATAATAGGCATAATTTTACGTACTTGATTTTTGACATAAAATATACTGTTGATACCTGACTTTAACAAACTGTTCATACAAAATTCTACTAAACCTATTACAAACATTTTTTTACAAGGCTCGATCGATAGTTTCAATATAGGTTTGACTTGCAAGATTTTCGCCAAGGCTTGACTGGAGTGTCTATACTTAATTGCTGTTTGACATAAGCGACTGATGGATGATACTTGATACCTGAACCTTACGAACTGCTCATAAAAAATCTACTAAACGTATTATAAACGTTGTTTTCCGTACAAGGGTCAGTTGATAATTTCCATAGGTTTGACCTGTGGGTTTGACTTGCAACTTTTTCGCCAAGGCTTAACTGGAGTGTCTATAATTGCTGATTGACATGAGCGACTGATGATACTTTATACCTAAACCTTACAAACTGCTCATACAAAATTCTACTAAACCTATTTACAAACATTATTTCCTTTACAAGGCTCAGTTGATAGTTGCCATATGATTGACTTGCAAGATTTTCGCCAAGGCTTGACTGGAGTGTCTATTTGCTGTTTAACATAAGCGACTGATGATACTTTATACCTAAACCTTACAAACTGCTCATACAAAATTCTACTAAACCTATTTACAAACATTATTTCCTTTACAAGGCTCAGTTGATAGTTGCCATATGATTGACTTGCAAGATTTTCGCCAAGGCTTGACTGGAGTGTCTATTTGCTGTTTAACATAAGCGACTAATGATACTTTATACCTAAACCTTACAAACTGCTCATACAAAATTCTACTAAACCTATTTACGAACATTATTTCCTTTACAAGGCTTAGTTGATAGTTGCCATAGCATTGACTTGCAAGATTTTCGCCAAGGCTTGACTGGAGTCTATTTGCTGTTTAAAATAATTGAGACTGATGATACTTGATACCTGAACCTTACAAACTGCTCATACAAAATTCTACTAAACCTATTTACAAACATTATTTCCTTTACAAGGCTTAGTTGATAGTTGCCATAGCATTGACTTGCAAGATTTTCGCCAAGGCTTGACTGGGGTCCATTTGCTGTTTAAAATAATTGAGACTGATGATACTTGATACCTGAACCTTACGAACTGCTCATACAAAATGCTACTAAACCTATTATAAACATTGTTTTCCGTACAATTAGGGTCAGTTGATAGTTTCCATAGGTCTGACTTGTAACTTTTTCGCCAAGGCTTGGCTGGAGTCTAGCTGCTGTTTGACATAAGAGACGGTTCCGAGCGAGTCGGTAAGTTGAGCCGCTTGCTTCTCCTTGTCACCCGGCGCCAGCACTGGTAGACTGTTGTCTGCCTGTAGCAATAATAAACACGTGTGAAACGCTGTGGCCTCTTACAACGGACCAGACGAATACGGGATGCGGTCCATTGAAGTGAGAGGGAAAACTACAGACATTCTTACTAGTTACCTATAGGTACTCTGGTAGGCGATTCGCGTAAAGTGTCGGCTACATTTCGTGAAATGAATTGTATATAAAGGTCATGGCATTTACCTACGTTTTATAAGCAGACGATATTGAAACCAAAACATTTTTTGAGAATACTGAATAAATAATTTTACGAAAATTGACACAGAGCGTAAAATTTAATGTAATCAGTTAAAAATGCAATATGGTCCTGAATCGTGACAATAAATTAAGGTGGCACGATAAGCATTATATTTCCTATGTAGAAGTACATTCATTCTACACTCTAAATCAATAGAAGTAAAGTTAAATTTTCAGTGTAATTTTTTATTTTATTTCTTGATTCACTTCACACAGTGTGTGAAAACGTTTCTTGAATTGCTCTCCTGATAAGTGGTGATGGTACTTTAGGCTAAAAAATTAGAAAAAAATTGGGGCACCACTGTCTATGCATAGTCGACTCAGATTAATATTTTTAACAACAATTGAAAAATTATACATATTTATCAGCCGAGCGCCGACGTTTTCCTATAAAAGCAGGAGAATCCGGAAAATATAATATTAATTTATTTGCCTACCGGTTCCAATCCTCTCCAATACCGCATTGACTCGGTGAGCCTATCTCCGAAGCCAGGCGCGAAGTTCTCAGGGTCCACGGCGATGAAGCAGTGGCCCAGGTTAGCCGGGCCGCCCTCGCCTTCATGAGACCAAGACCGTATGTGATGTCCGTAATTGGAACCTGCGATTTAATAATTTTTTTTTACACACTACTTCTCTTGATTTCACTACAATCTTACGCGATGTTAAGGGATTTTGCCGATGATGGAGGCAACAGGGAAATTTCCCTCCAGGCAGATGTTATTTATGTCTAGGGACGTCCGCTTGTGATTCGAGCGTATGACGGCAGAACTTCTATTTATAGAACGCTCGTCGAAAGCTTCGCCTGTGTGTGCTATTGCGCTGGTTGCGCCATCTAACGTCAGCTATCGAAGAACGCTACAGGACGATGCAGCCTAAGGATACTATGAAAACTAAAATTCGATAGGATATGTCATTCGATCTATTTTTTACAACAGCTGAAAGCTTATTCACTGTTCACAATGATTCCGCTTGGGGCGCTGACTGTTGATGTATGGAGAAATCCGTTCCGTTTATTCGAAGCAAGTCGAATCGAAGGTACAAAACATATAATAACCTTATAGAACTTTTCAGGTTCAATGTCCCTTACTGCTAAAGCGATTAGGTCTATTATAGAAGACTTACCTGAAGAGATTCCACAGAATAACTCCACCACAGCTGCGAGACCATAGCCTTTGTAGCCAGATGTTTCTTCCCCACCACCCAGTGGCATTAGACAGCCTGTTTTGAATGCCTGAAAATATGATAATGTAAGTAATTGTTATTGCAACAAAGATTATTTTCAGACAGTATCGCGCAGCGGGCGGTAGGTATCGTGACATATACATCCCATCACGAAGAAAATCTACGAAAATGTAGAATAATATTTACTCTTAACAGAATGGGCACGCATGCAATCATGGATAGAGGTTTGGTATGACGAACTCGTTAACCCAAGCTTACTAAAAACAGCACCATCCATCGAGCGATGGGTGAAATCACACAGGCACTCTAAACGTTCCGTAAAGTTTCGGCGGTTGTTCGCTTGGGGCGCTGGCTGAAGATGTATGGAAAATCCGTTCCGTTTATTCGAAGCAAGTCGACTCGGACCCTGTACTAACTCTGAGGTTGTACATTTCGGAAAGAAACAGCGTTGCCAAGATTTGTAGGTCCGCTCGTACCAGCTGTGCGTCGTTCGTTGGGTTTCCATGAGGGTCCTGGGCCCAGCCGGATGGTATGGGTTCTCCCTTACGCATCTGCATTTCAATCTGGAAACACATTGATTGTTATAAAAATCAAAGATCATTATACTAGCAACTACAGAAAATGTTTAATATTCTCTATTGCTAGTGACGGTCGTTATGAATATCACATTTTATTTAGTTCCATGGACTTTCACGCCAGGTTACGCAACAATCAGCGCCAAAATTGCGAGAGTCAAGTGTCTTCATTATTACGTTGACAGTCTGAGGTCCAGCAGTACTAGTACCTATAATAGAGGTCAGTGGCGCTGGGCGCAGGACCAGGACATCAGGAGGTTGGAAATCATTGAAGAAGGCCTTTGTCCAGCAGTGGACAATATAACTAACATGTAAAAGACTTACCTTTCCAACAGCTACAGCTGTGGTCGCCATGTCTAGGTAAAATGTTTCTCCGTCTGACGCAGGCGCCACCACTGATATGGGATTCGTACCCAGGGCACCCTACAAAAAGCATCAATGAAGAAGAGTCCCGGATCCTTGAATAAACAGCCAACTTTTCAATTTCTAAGACAGCTTACTGCTTAGGTACGCAATGCTTTCGAGTGAAATTCATAAAATGTACGTGTATCATAGAAACCGCAAAGATGAGTCATAGGGCTAGCTGCAGTTATTATTGCCCTTAAGCCTTACTGACGGCACGCATACAATTTTAGGATTCGCCCTGAAGCCGGATTTTTAATTTGTCAAAACTGTAAAATGGCGCTAATGTATGCGACCAACAGTGCTATGTGCTGTCAGCTGTACCGAAATGTACGATGCGCGACGCCATATATTTGAGATTTTTTAGCTTCAAAATACGTCACATCCATTAGCGTATTTCGTCATTGGTCACATCTTTCCCGTTCTCTTGGCGTAGCGTATTTTATCATTGCCCTAAAATCGTTTTGTCACCGCAACCGTCACAGGCTAGGCTACGGCGCGGCGCTAAAGTAGCGGTCACACATTTACAATGGTATGGGCCGTGTGTCCACCGCTGTCCTTTACTTCATATTGATCGCATCCAAAAATAATCTCGTTCCAGTCGGCCGAAGCGGTATCAAAGCTTTAAAAAATTCCCCACACAAGTACCTAATCAATTCCACGAATGTGCGCTTAAATTTTTATAACCTCAATATCTATTTTGACAGTCCGGCATCGGGCAACGGCTGATACTTCGATTCTCTTGAATTCGCGTGAATATCAATGATACCTAGTGAATATGCGCGCTTTATACCTAGCCATATAAAGATAGCTAGTGATAGCTCAGTGGTTCTGACGTCTGCCTCTCATAAGCAGGTCGCGGGTTCGAATCCTGGGTACGCACCTCTGACTTTCCCGAGTTATGTGCGTTTTTAGGAAACCAAACATCACTTGCTTAGCGGTGAAAGAAAACATCGTGAGGAAACCTGTATGCCTGAGAGTTCACAAAAATGTTCTCGAAGGTGTGTGAAGCCCGCCAACCCGCACTTGGCCAGCGTGGTTGGTTATGGCCAAACCCCTCTTAGTCTGGGAGGAGACCCGTACCTAGCAGTGGGATATAAAAAGGGGTTGAGATGAATATTCGCGCGTCAATTGTTCACGATAGAATTTGCTTTGCGTTGCAGACATTGTGTGCATGTCATGTATAGGTATTCTTTGACGCTACACTTCGATTCTGCGCAAGCATTCCCTATTTCGTATTCAAGTAGGTAGGGTACCTGTTTACTCCTCGTAGGAGCGAGTAGTGGCGAAGTGTTGGTGAACGCCATGCCGATCAAGCCTTCATTGGCAGCCTTCTTCGCCCAATACCCCGCCATGCCGTTGTGGTTGGACCCTGAAATTTATTATTTCTGAATACAATTAATAGATCAGCGCTCCTATAAATTCTAATTCTTATTTAAATTTATAGGAATTATATCCTAAGCGTGTAAAACACTAATCAAAAAGATAATTAGCAGATTAGTGCTCGTTTCGTTAAGCCATATTTCTGTTTTAATTTTTTGTACCAACTTTATTTGACTGTGAGACTTGTTACGCGATTGTGTAAGAAAAACGTATCTTATCGTAATCGTAAACAAATTCTGCCACATTCTTTCCATTCAGTAGGCATAATTTGTTTATGATTATGATAGTGAGAAATACTTTATAACTTTCCCCCTTAAGGAGCACACCACAGGTGTGCCCGCGAAATTCAATTTTTTTGTGGTTTTTCGCGATTTTTAAGCTGATAAGACGTAATAGGCTTTTGGCAGTCAAATTGCGATAATCCCAAGATCATCTTCACGTATTTATATAAAAATCTCTGCTTGAAAGTGTCGAGTTAAAGAAATTAATCGGAGATTTGCGAGTTGCTCACTTAAAACTCTATACTCGGACTAATTTCCTAGGATAGACATTTTTATGCAAAAATTTTGATATAAACATGTAAAGAAGTAACTGCCATTCTCGCAAAAATGACTGCCATAAGCCTATTATGTGTAATTAGCTTACAAATTGCAAAAAACCACGAAAATTTTGAATTTCGCGGGCAGACCTGTTTACGATTTAGCGGCGTTTGGGTTTGAAACACTGGGCCCATGGTCATCGGATACAAAAAAATACTTCAATACATATAGTATCCCAAAAATTGGTCCAAGCGTCTGGTGACCCGAGAGCTGGCGCTTATTTAGCTCAACGGCTAAGTTTAGCCGTACAAAGAGGTAATAGCGCCAGAGTCTTGGGCACTATGTCCATAAATGATCAGTTGGACGGTGCATATATTTCGTAAATTATATTAAATTGTATTTTTTTTTAATTTTAAAATATTTTGTTATTTTCCCCTCGTCGTCAAATCGTCTATTACTTTAGCTAATGAGTACCCACTTAGGTCACTTAGGTATAATATTATGAGGTGATTGAGAAAAATGATGTGTTTATTATTTTTTATATTAAATTAATTATTTTTATTTATTATCTAGGCCTTGCTGAGCTACTAGCAAAGTTTATCGTGAGGTCGTAATATCTTATGTTTCGTTACGACCTAAAACAGTAAACAAAATGTACAGATTCTATGATTTCTAAAAACATGCTCATAAAAATTGTTATTTAAACTATTGTTTGACTTTGATTAGTCCGCTAGCCCGAGCCAATCTTCGGAATATTATTTTTAATGTTGAAACTACGGATTTATCTCGATATATGAACATATTATACAGACAACAATATCAATAATAATTAAATCTAAAATATACAACTAAACTCTAAAATGAAAAATATTTACAAAAAAAACCTCAAAATATCTTTATTTCACATAGGCCTAATATACAGGCGCTTGTAAATGGTCCTTATGATATTTGTCACATTTGTATGGCGATAACTCCAAGTCGACTTAAAACTAAGTTTACGAGGGTTCCAACGCGCCCTGCACTG
The DNA here is from genome assembly GCA_963855885.1 of Coenonympha glycerion. Taxonomy (NCBI): domain Eukaryota; kingdom Metazoa; phylum Arthropoda; class Insecta; order Lepidoptera; family Nymphalidae; genus Coenonympha; species Coenonympha glycerion. Next base: position 3,821,530 of record OY979646.1, read on the forward strand.
AGAAGAAGCCCACAACAAACTCAGCCGGGTTTTGTTTTCTGTTATCACCACTTCACAAACGCTCTTAAAACTAATTGAGCTAGTATAATTACAGCAGTTCATTCATCCCCAAGGATTTGATTCATGTAAGTAATCCTTAATACTATAGTAAGCTTTATTAATGAGCTTTCGTTTTACAGCGACTTTGAACTTATTGAGGGATAAGTTTAATATTTCATTAGGGAGTTTGTTGTAAAAGCGTATCCCATTGCCTTTAAATGATTTATTTATTTTCTCTAGTCTTGTTTTATGAACTATAAGTTTATTTTTACTTCTAAGGTTGATAGCAGATCGCTTTTCTTAACAAAGTTATTAATATTTTTATGCACATATATCAAGTTATCAAATATATACTGTGCATGTACCGTCATTATATTAAATTCTTTGAATTTTTCTCTTAAAGACTCTCTTGGGCCCATTTTATAAATGGCACGAACAGCCTTCTTCTGCAGCACGAAAATAGTATCAAGTTAGCAGCATTACCACAAACCGTCCAAATGCTCGCTTAATGGCATGGTGCCCAAAACACTGGCGCTATTGCCTCGCTGTATAGACAGACTTAGCCGTTGGGCGAAGTAGGCGCCCAATTTATATAATTGACGGGTATTTGATCAAGGGACGAACGGACGACGGACGGATGAAAAGACGGACAGAGAAAGTCTCACCGTAAGGGTAATTTTTACCAATGGAATGGAACCCTAAAAAGGAAAAAAAGGCTGACTTTACCAACCTTTGACTGTGACCCATCCGACCCCCGTGGTCTTCGCCTTCCTGATGGCCACGTCCATCGCGAAGTGGCTGGCGGTGGCGCCCAGCACGTTGTTCGCGTCAACCCAAGCGGTGGACGCGCTCTCCTTCACTATCACCGGCTGGTTGTTCGGCTTGCAGTTGCCGCTTAGGATATCGTTGATGTAGAACTCTGGAAATGTTTTACAGTGCTGAAAATCAAGGGCTGTGTTTTTCATGTGAACAGTTAACATATACAAAGTCGGACTGTTTTTTTTAAATTGTTACAATAAAACTGATTACTCACTTATCCTAATTACTATACAAGTCTTGGAATGTGTGCCCGCGTGAAATATTGCCAAGAACACTGGCTGCATTTCCGCGTTGAACAGATAGACTGATACCGTCGCACGAAATGAACCAGCCCTTCTGTCACCAGTTCAGGCCATTAACCGCGGGGAGAGCTTTCGATGGATTTTTTTTATAAGTTAATTTTTGAATAAGGTACACCGTACAGTAAGGTATTGTTCTCCACACACGTAGATTGCAATCACATTCAGATGATGCTGATAAAAGTCCCACTTATTCGGCTGTGTCCACGCTTAGCATCCCACACGGTCGGCTTTGATGAGCAGCTCTGACTGTGACTCGTTTTAGCAGACACGCCCACAACTTGAGGCTGAGGCTACCCATTAAAATCGATGAACTACATAAAAGGCGTTCCACCTAATCAATTGAGTCCATAGCTAGGATATTCGATGAACGCCTCTATCTGTTTCTGAACTATTTCAGCAGACTCGCCCACTGCGTGAATCAACCCGTCATGAACAGTGGAACTAACATAAAAGGTATCCCACCTAATCGGTTGAGTCCATGGCTAGGATGTCCCACGCGGTCGGCTTCTATAAGCAACTCAGCCTGTTGCTGCGCCGCCTTCGCAGACGCGCCCACTGCCTTGAAACAATCTGTCATGAAGCGCAAAGCCTCCGTAGTCGCCACCCTCGACATTATGGGGTCCAGTTGCTGAAATTGATAGTATTTTAAATGTTCTATCTGCCTAGTTAAGTATTGCAAGGTAGAACCACAATTTGTTCATGTTTTATTTTGTATGTCAATGTCCTGATAACAATTAACATTCTTATCAGTGTTTGTTTTGGGTTCCGTGACACAATCCAAAAGATCGCTTTGTTGTGCGTGTGTCTGTCGTGTCCGCCCCTTACGATACCTTTTCTCAAGACAATTGTTTGAAGTTAAAATTAATAACAAATACTCCAGAGTACTACTCCCAAGACTCCAAAGTATGAATAAAAAATTCACTCCTCTTCCGATCAATAATTATGATGCATCACCTTCAATTTCTTTTATTGTCCCACTGTTGGACACTAAGTTCCTTCCTCTTAGCATGAGGAGTTAAGGCATAGCCAACCACGCTTCAAAGTGCGGGGTGGCGGGCTTCATACACCTTTGAGAAAATTGTAGAGTATGGTTTTTTCACGAGGTTTTCCTTCACTGCTAAGCGAGTGAAAGCACGAGAGTGCAAATAGTCGGATGTGCGTTGTTGGGATTCAAACTCCAGGCTGTATGACGGGAGGGAGAGGTCCCAGAGCTGGTAGGTACATCATAGACAGTGGTGCCAATTCTGTTGTACAAAATCTCTAAACTAAACTAATTTGACGCGTCTAAAAATAGTGCTGTCCTAAAATCTGTGGCTGTCCCTTTCAAAATGCTTCCCATGGAAAAGGATTTTTGAAATATCAAATTAGTTTAGATTTTTCACAATTAATTAAGAAATAAATAATTGATCAAGTGCGAGTCGGCCTCACGCATGCAGGGTTCCGAACCATTATCAAAGATTATTAATATTGTTAATAATATTTGCCATCATCTATATAACATAGCGAAATGATGATGCGAAAGCCATGAAGACCCAATTATACCCTACTACTATAATATAGAGTCTAATATTGGGTCTTCATCGACCAAAAACGAGCAAAACATTACGTTCGTTGTATGGGAGCCCCCTTTAATCCTTATTTTATTCTATTTTTAGTTTTTGTTGCCGCTATGGGATCATCTGCGAAAATTCCAAATGTGTATAACGGTTCAAGGGATACATCCTGCTGAAAAACGGGCGCGACTGTCGGACGGACGGACGGGCGGACGGATAGCGAAGTCTCAATAATAGGGTCACGTTTTTAAACCTTTGGGTACCTACGGAACCCTAAAAAGAGACATATTTTTAAAACAAGTTTAATTATATTTTAATTAAATGCCTATGCTTTATCTGTTTCTAAATTAATAAATTCCAGCCGTTAGAGATTTAGAACCCGTTATCAAGAATCAAGAAGAGTCAAGAAGGAATTATTTATTAATATCACAGTAAACTAAACTGAAGGCCATGAACCGATTTTACTTATTGCCTTGTTGCCATTAATCAAACAACACTGTCATTGACATTGCGACTGCTAACGTCAATCGTGAAGGTTATGTACTATACTACATACTTAATGTATGAAAGTGGAAACTGGAAAGATAAACTGCACTGAACCGAAGTCAGCAAAAGAAATCAACCTAATACTAAGTATGAGACAACAGCTGACACAGAACACATTATGCAAGTTCGTTATTAGCAAGGCTCTGTAGTACATAATACTTACCAAATATTAAAATAAAAAGAATAAAACACTTCACAATCAAATGAATAAAAGGAAAACACACGTGCTTTCCATCAACCGGTCTCCTGCCGACTGAGTGAGTGATGAATCCAGTCCAGAGCCAACCAGACTCTATGGGTTGAATGAAGTGAATTAGTGGATTTAAATTGAACCTTCTAACTCAAATGAATACGATAACAATAATTGTGTAAGGCCATAGTACTACTTAGGTGCTTGATAGCGATTGTTTATAACTTTAAAACGACTGTTTAAATAACAATGTTAATACTGATCAATATGGTAAACAAACAAGTGCGAGTCGGACTCTCGCACCGAGGGTTGCGTAGGTGCCTACTACAGAAAAAATATTTACTAATTTTGTTCGTAATTGTGTGAATACTAAAAAAAATCCTGCTTTACTATGGTAATTATTTCAGACTTTTCGGCTTTATCAGACTTTGAAGATAAGGCCCCCCTTATCCCAGGCCAGCCCCTTAGGCCAGAACATAATTTTTTCAACATTTTGTACGATTATAATTTAGTACTACTTACGTTTAAATGGCTTTTATACGCATGTTTAAAAAATTACAATATTAAAAATGCATGCATAAATTTTAATAATAAAAAAAAAATCCATTTTATACAGGATGCCCTTCATCTTATGATAATATCTCATTTGGTATCTACAGGGATCTTTGTATAAACTTAAAATTATTTTCAATTTTTTTGCGATGTTGGACCACTATATTATTAAGGGGATTTATTGAATTTATTTTTGTCTTTATCACTCTCACGGATACGTTGATGGGTGCGACATGCAGCGTCGCGGAAGAATATTACAGAAAAACGACTTTTTACCTAATTACTCAAAAACTAAGCTAGTTATCAAAAATCTCAGCGTTTTTAGACATTGTTATTACCGACACATTAAAATTAAAATTACAATTTCATCCATTGTAGTTTCCGATAAAACTGAGAAAAACTGAAATTTTGGAGCAACTTTTGGGAGAACTTGCTATCGAGTAAATGTTATCCAATCGTGTTTCTGCTTCTCAACGATTTTAGAATAAAGACCCAAAATACATGACGATTAAATTTGAAACTTGTAACGTGGTGGTTTTAGATAACCACCAGTTATATTGATTTCGACCTACAGAGACTTAGGTATTTCGTATTCTAACAGAGATTAATAAAATCCACGATTAACAACAATGATGATTTATTGAACTTTCAGGGCATGCAAATATACACTATATCGTACTTAGAATTAATCTACTTACAGGCTATTGTGGTTTACAAACGGTACAAGCATTACTTATCGTAAATTAGTACGATTGGTACGGAGATTTAAATCACGTCTCTGGGGGCCGAGTCACGGGAGAACCCAGTTGGGAATGCGTTCACGATTCTCTCGGTTTGAAATCAAATAATATTCTTTATTCGCGCGGAAGGTGCCGGAGCCAACCTCCGTCTGATGGACTTGGGGGTTGGGGGTCTTCTGCCCCGCAACGACCCGAGGGTAATCAAGCCGTCGCGTTGTTGGAACAGATTACAGAAGCCCGCTGCGCTCTGCGTGCGCGGGCTTATATAGGTGATCGCTGGGTGGGGCGCGCTGCCGGTGCGGTGGCGGCGCGGGGGAGCGAGCTGCCGGCCGCGGCTGGTGACGTCACGGTTGCGCCTGGTTGTAGGCGCGCGGCTCGACCCGCCGCTTCATGCGATGCTGATGTGACGGGCGGCTCTGCTCCGTCACAAACTAATTGTCTTTATAGTTTTTAAACAAAACTTCAATCTGAAAGATAGCTTAAATACGGCTTCTACGCCGTTAATGGATGGACGGACGGAGAAAGTCGTTTCCACCATTTTGGTACGGCGCCCTTAAAATAAAAACTTAAGCTTCAAAAGGAAAAAAAAGCTCTTAACTGCCCCTCTCTTTAGAGTTGATCTTTGTAGAGATTAAACAGGTTTAAAAACCAATTTTATGGTTCCTGCTCGTTAGATTTGATTAGACGCCTCAATTACAAATTGCTATGAAAATCTGCAGTTTCCATTCGAAGCAAACCTTATAAAACTACATGGTAGTGAAAGACATTAGAAAACGATAGAGTTGAAAAATGGACATTCATACTTATGTAGATTGTGGAATGTTGATATTAACAGAATATAATATGAAAATGAAAAATTAAAATCTTTATTTTGCCGCCGTGTTCTTATTTAAAAGCTCAGTGGGGGTTAGTACTTAGGTACTACTGTACTTTAAACTACTGGTTACTAACAAACTGAAGGATACAGAAATGCCCACTGAGCTGATTCAGAAATTATAAAGTAATTATAAAGCACATATTTTATTCTAAAGTGGCCCAAGGCGGGAATCAAACCTGCGACCTTCTACTCTAATCTCATCCGAGCGTCTGCCGTGCACCAGAGAGGTCTTCTTTACGTTTTAATTGTTGGTATTATACCTGCTTATCTAGGTACATACTTTTATTGAGAGTATGAAATACCTACTTATATGTTGTTACACGACTGCCCAAAAAAAAGGAGTGTAATGTTTTTAGGGTTCATGTATGTATGTATGTATGTATGTATGTATGTATGTATGTATGTATGTATGTATGTATGTATGTATGTATGTATGTATGTATGTATGTATGTATGTATGTATGTATGTATGTATGTTTGTATGTATGTATGTATGTATGTATGTGATGTTTCTTTATTCCGATCCATAACTTCTGAACGGCTGAACAGATTTGGACATACGGGGTATCGTTTGAATCCTTGGATCCTCCCGAGTATAAAACTCGACTGCCCTGTTATAAAACGAACTAAATAGTAAAAATCAAGTTATTTTAGTTGAACAGATAAATTCATATGGCAGTCGGGGGGCTGTTCTGAGAAACAAATTCTATTCTAAGAGGTCCCCCGTATATAATATTTTTAGTCGTGTTTTTTAATTTTTTAATTACTTATTTTTATTTTAATGTGTTATTATCAATATAATTAAGAATAAATAATGTACCTATTTCGTGATCGTGACTGAACCGTAGTGATAATCTTGTTGTAGTGGTTGTAATAATGTATTTTTACAGTTCATCGTTCTTCGGTAATATATAATTAAACTTATCAGTTCATCTTGACTTTTCGTGCTGTTCGATACCTTTTCCTGTATCTTTTTAAGTGCAGCTACTGCGTTATTTTGAATTTATTTTAAAAAGTTAGTTTTTATTTAATTTTATACTGTGAGCTTTTTGTGTGTAAGCAATTTCTACATATTTTTAGAACAAACTATAGGTACGTTACCTAGAGGTTACCTCTTCATCAATTAGGTCAGTATTTATCTGATGTTTCTTACAAAAAATCTGTCATTTTATCCACAGCGGTTAAATTGTTTGTACCATTTATTGTGTAAAATATTCACAGATATCTCGAAAGAAAAGCAATTGGGTATTTGACTCTAATTTTTTACTAATTTATTACTATAAACTAGAATAAAAATAATGACGCACACTGAAAAAACTAATTAAATCGATCAAATAACAAAAAACTTAAAAGCATTTAAAGATTTCTGATTAGACAGAGATAGCAACATTAAAATATGACGTCACACGTCACGAATGCCATAGCAGCTTCGTGTGGCTCCATTAGCTCCATACAAATTTTCGTTTTGCGAGAAAGGGATAGATGATCCCCCCACTCCAAAATTTAAATGCCTGTTACTTTGTAAATCTTCGTTGGTTTTTTATATTTCTTTCAGTGTACGTTATTATTTTTACCGTAATTAATTTTTTATCATAAATTATTTTTTTTTTATCAAATTTAAAAGTAGTGTAAGACCCAATTAAAGTCCTAGGGACGTGTTACGGTTTATATCTGCCTATTCAAATATCGAATCGGTCCATCAGTGGGCTAAAAACGTATACTAATCAGAAGTTTGAATTTGAATTAAATTGAATTCAAATTACGTTTACGTGACAATAGATTGCAAAAATAGTCATAGAAAATGTATTTTAATAAAAATTTAATATTTATATCAGATTTACTCTAATGGTCTTCTAGATAAAAATAAGTCAATAGTCTGTGAATTGAACCTTACAAATTGAGTATGACTGAGTTATCTTCGAAAGGGGAAAAGAGCCAGTTCCGCGCGGAGCTTCTAAAAATCGGGACGTCCCGCCAAAATCGGGCCGTCTGGCAACGCTGGTAGGTTGGTACTTGGTAGGTACCGTAATATCGTTGAATTCAAAATCCGTGAACGTATTTATAACTAAAATGATAGAGGCGTGCTGATTACTGAGTTAATAATAAGGTCAATGGCCTCATTTTTATCTCATTGCTTCTCGAACATAGTGAGGCAAAAAAGAGTGAACTCTTGCATGAAAAACACAGTCAATTCATGCAAAAAAGAAACATTTAAATGACTTTAAATATCTGATTCTAGACTTGTATAAATAAATGTGGATGTTAGGGATCATTAACTTTCAAAAGGAAAATCGAAAAATCTCTAGAAAATTGCATTTCATTGTCAAACGATGCTTCTACATAGTACAATACTTAAAAATTATTTTACATTTTTATAACATGAAACTTAAATACTTAAAAACCACTACCAGACACTTACTTTACTTAAAAACTATAATTGAATTTGATATCCTAAATAATTAATAAATCATTAATTTATATTTCTGGAAATTAACCCAGTTGTATGACTATACCTAATGATTATTATGTATTCAATCAAAAGTAGCTTAAAATAATATGTACATAGTTGCGCATTATCATTATGTGGTGTTTTAGAATTAATGGCAGATTCCTAAGATATGAAAACAAATTAGTAAATATTACATCATTATACATCATTATCACACTGTTTGAAATTATCTTTACAGAATAAAATAGCTACCTGTAGATAAATAGATACCTATTGTTCTGCTTCCCTGCTTTGAGTATAAATAAAGTGCTTTACCACGAAAGCCTTTTTGTCTGTCAGTGGCATTGAACGACATTGGATGTAAATAAGATTTCAATATTGTATAAGTGATAAGTAGAGTTAATAATTAACCTTGAAGTAATTGTTTATCAAGAAAATATTGAGTGGCAACTCGTAGCAGGTAAGTACCTACATAGAGTTTGTAATATCTGTAAGTTTGTATATATGTAAGTAGGTATATACATTTTGCCTGGGAATCGTGGATTTTCCAGGATAAACCGTAGTTTGGTATGCGTTAACTTATATACCTACCTAATGCCGGTTATATTTTTTATTTCTATTCCACAGACAAATGATTTAAGTACGAGTAGTACCTAGTAACTAGTTGCTGCGTGAAGCAACTTTTGGGAGAACTTTCTATCGAGAAAATCGTGTTTCTGCTTCGCAGCGAATATAGAAGACCCAAACGTTTAAATATAGTAATTGTCTTTATAGTTTTTAAACTGCAGGTCACTAAAATGGCTTAAATAGCCGTCTACGCCGTTAACTTAGCTTCTATAATATAGCCTTGCAGGTTTTGCATGCCGAAAAGGATTTTGGAAATTCAATCCAGAAATAGGATAGGTTGCTCTTTGTAGTTTATTTGCAAACCTTCTTCATTGTTATTTCTAAGCTTTTGTTGACTGGTACGGGTTAGGACCGATGCTAGCCAGCCTTAGCCCATTTGATATATTGCGAATTGCGATCGATAGATGGAATGGATGGAGATTTAAAAAAATGTATAAGAACGCGCGGAGTTCAAGTGGTCAATTGTGATCAATGATCATTTTCGATCGGATTGGAAAAGATCGCAATGTCGTATAGTGTAAATTTGATATACAGACAATCAGATTAAACTGCTTTGCCAATTTTTATAAAAAAAAAAACAATTTTTTTTTTATATAAAAAATCTATATTGTTTAATGGAAAACATATTTTTCAGATAATTTAGAGAAGCCATGCCTGAAGTTCGTGTCGAGGAAGCCCAGAGGTTCATGGAGGAGGGCCTGGTAGCTGGGGGTGCTCCGCCGTCGGAAGCGAAGGCCCACGCAGAGCTGCTATTACACGCTGATACAGTTGGCCATTACAGCCATGGCATGAATAGACTTGGTAAGTAATTGAGACGGAAATGAGAAGCTACGCTTGAGATTTATGTGGAAGAGGTTTAGGGGTTCATGGAGGACGGCCTGGTAGTGGGGATGCTTCGCCGTCGGAAGCGATGGCCCACACTGAGCTATTACTGCACGCTAATTCGGTTGGCCGTTACAGCCATGGCATGAATAGACTTGGTGAGTACTGTAGCGGTCTTCGATAGATGGCGTAACCAGCGCAATAGCACACGCTGTCGAAACTTTCGACGAGGGTTCTATAAATAGAAGTCCTGACGTCATACGCTTCGCTATCACAAGCGATCCCCAGACATACACCTGCCTGGACGGAAATCCTTATTGCCTCAAACACCGGCAAAGTACTATGAGAATGACTATGAATCAGAAGTAAGAAGCCATGCTTGAGGTTCGTGTCGAGGAGGTTCAGAGGTTCATGGAAGGGAGTCTGGTAGGTATGGTGCTCCGCCGTCGGAAGCGAAGGCCAACGTTGAGCTGCTGCTACTCGCTGACACGGTTGGCCATTTTACAGACATGGCATGAATAGACTTGGTGAGTATCTTTTGAAGAACAAAAGTGAGAAGCCATTGTTTGCAGTTCATATAGGCCCATGCGTTACAGAGATTTTTTTTATCAATCCGTCCGTGGAGCCCAATTGTTGCCTTTACCATGACCTCGATTATAATGATTACGCCCACACCCTCAAACTTTCCCCAGTGGTGTGGTTGTAATATTGGTTTGATACCTTGACATACAGTTGTGACATGGTATTGAGTAGGCGAAATTAAATAAACTGGCAATTATTAAGTCCGTGTTATCACTGCTTCTAAAGATGAATGCTTTTCTGCGAAAAACTTGAATAAGTATACGTAAACCTGGACTCTTCTTGTGGAGTTTGTCCGTGTAGGTCGGTTATTCTACAGCGAAGTAGTAATTTTTGTGGTATAAGGTATTACTGTGTTTCGGTTTGAACGGCATTATACGCCGACGTGATAGCTTGGCAAAACGAGATCTAAGAACTGATGTCTCAGGATGATGAGCGGACTGCAGTGTGTCGTATGATATTGCAATGAAAAAGTATCCAGGGACGCCCTGCATTTGACATAACATCAGGTGAAAGTCATGGTCGTGTAATTAAAAAAAAAAGTTACCTACACAAAATTTTCTTGTTTTTCCAGAATTGTACATAAACGACATAAAGTCAGGGGTATGCAACCCGCACGTCAAGCCAGTGATCCTGAAGGAGACAGCTGCCACCGCGTGGGTGGACGGCTGCGACGCGCTGGGCGCGACGGTTGGCAACTTCTGCATGGACCTGGCGATCAAGAAGGCTAGGGAGTGTGGCGTTGGATGGGTCGTTGCGAAACGTAAGGATTTTGAATTGCTTGTAGACAACTGATAAATTCTAGATAGTTTCTTGTGTAGTTGAAGCTTTTTACGCATTATAGTAATTTTACTACAGTATTTACTGACTGCATGTTTTTCAAACTTCCGAAGTTGGTGTAATTTTTTTGGAGTCCAGTGGAACAATCACTGTGAGCAGCGTATACAAGCAGCAGTGTTCCGTCAAAGCTATTGCGTGAAACTGTTTAAAGGGCGGATAAAAAAACTCCTTGAGTGTCACTTCTGCATGTGCTATATATTTTTCTGGCGCTACAAATGTCAATGGTTACCTTATGTTAACATAAGTTACCTTATGTTAACATAAGTTCAGCTTTACATAAGATGACCCGCCTGCACTTTAGCTTACGTTCACTATATAACAAAAGATCTGTGGACAATCCAAGGACAATAAACGGTACTTATTTAAGGTTACATATTAATGATTTACCTAATTTTTTACCCAAGAAAGCTTGAATAAAGCATAATATATGCGGTCAAGGTTCCTACGATTTTGTCCGTTTTCAATTTATACTTACTTCAACAACCTACTTGTTTCTATTGTTAAAGAGTCATTTCTATTTTGTATTACTCTATAAATTATTTGGCACCCAATTTTGCAAGAAAACCTGATGTATTTCATAATATTTACCAGCTGGTAAATATGTATTATGAAATACTTTTAGTTTTCTTGCAAAATAACACAGCTGTGTAGCATGTGTAAGTGCAAGGTATGTAGTTAACAGTGTGTTAACAGTAGATGTATCTATGGGAAGGATAACATAGGTAGATGACGATCAATTCATCATCGTTAGCCCAATGATTGTCTGCAGGTCTGGTCGTCCTAAATTCAATTCCAGGCGTCAAAAATTGTTGGATTCTGACTGCTGATGGTGAAATTCTTGGGGTTGGAAGTTAGTGGCGTTTTGCTCCCTTATATCTCGGTGTATCAGTTACGTTAAGCAGTCGGCCCCAATTACTCTCTCTAACCTGACATGATTACTATTGATATCAAGCTAGTAACATATTGTCATATATGAAAGAGTGCTCCACTCCTGAGGCCAGACACAATAATTGCATATTGTATCGATTAAATTGGTGGAATGAAATAAAACGAAATTCAAAAAAAAAATCAGAATGACAGATGACTACGCGAGAGTCCGTAATCAATTTAGCGATCATTCTCATTCATTTTTTGAATCTTGTATCATTCCGTTCCGTTCCATCGAAGCGAAATATGCCAGATGGGTTTATCTGCTGTTCTTTTATGTCTAAAAGGCTGAGAATGAGAATAAGTCATTGTTAATGGTGAATTTTTTTGTTTAGGTTGCAACCACTACGGCATGGCTGGCTACTGGGCGCTCAAGGCTGAGAAGCAAGGTCTTATTGGCATGTCTTTCACGAACTCTTCGCCCATCATGGTTCCGACTAGATCGAAGGAGGTAGGTCCTAAAATACTTTGTGTAAAAATCACGTCAAAACCATGGATGTATGGATTCCCGTATCAAGCTGAATCAAACAAAAACTTTATTTGTTATAGACTACGGTCTCCACATTAACTCCTACAATTATTACTTTTTTAATTAATATCCGGATTCTAAAGTTATAGGCAAACAAACAAGAAGTACTTCTTAGTAAAATCAGTGTGACACAAAATGTACACCGAAAAGAAAGTAACTTTTTGTATGGAAAATTAAATTCCGGATATGAAAAACAACATTCTTAGTGTCAATAGTTCTTAAAAAACCCTATTTTATTTTCCTAGACTATTTTGGTTTTGGTTCATGAGAAAACTTGATACCCCCTTTGGTCATTCTCTTTTTGCGGTTTGCAGTTAAAGTGTAAAAAATCCTTTGTTACAGAGCGCCTTAGGAACAAATCCGATTTCGCTGGCCGCCCCGGCAGCTGGTGGGGACTCCGTAGTCGTCGACCTGGCGACCACTACAGCTGCTATGGGAAAGGTATTATTATAGTATTCACTAGTCTCCATCCCTGCTTGACATGGATCCCGTGTAGTGGGGATTTACTTAAGAGGGTAACTCCGTGCAAAATATCAGCTTCCTTAGGTCCAAAGCAGTTTAGGCTGCATGTATGAATTGTAAATAAAATTTCCGCTGCTGCCAAAAGAAGGAACAAGTATGCTCCACTACTAAACCGCTTTCGCTTCCTCCCGTTCGGCGTCGTTTGAGGGAGAGAAGTTGCGGCCACCCTTCGGAACTTCCTGGCCCTAAGGCTGACGTTGTATGCGGCCTATGAATGCTTACTAAGGAAATGTACTAGTGTGGTCTCTTTGACACGCCTGACGCGGCACACGAACGTCGAGGCCACACTAGTAGACACAATGTATGGCGATGTCTATGTAGACAATAGACTTCGCCATACCGCGGGTCAATACCACTAGTCTGATGGGCACTTTTGGTCCAGGCACAGCCAGGGGCAGTCATTTTAATGAAGCGTATGCGGATTTCAAAATTGATTTAATAAATGAATGTGTGTGCACATGTTGACAGGTCGAGATGCAAATACGTAAAGGCGAGCCTCTGCCTGAAGGATGGGCGCTCGGTCCAGACTGCAAACCTACTACTGACCCTCAGTTGGTACGATATTGTTTTAACTCTTAAGGGTGCCTTCAAATTAGCCGCAAAGTGAAGCGCGGCTGTAGCGCTACAGACGCGTTTCCGCCGCGCTGCTGTCGTTAGGTTTGAGAATTGTAGTGTTGTACATACTTTTAGTTTCACGATGGACTCTAACGAAAAAACACTGCTCGGTTTGTACAAAAAAATACATGCGCGCAGCACTAGTCGAATGTCAACATCTTTAATGCTCGTAGTCCATTGGTCTTATTAGGGGTTCAGAGCCCTTGGGCTTTCCTTGAATCGAAATTCTAATACACCAACCAGATGGACTGACGACATTGAGAGTCAAGAGAGTACAAATGGCGCAAGACCGTGTGGGCTGGAAATCATTGGCAGGAGGTCTTTGTCCAGCAGTAGACGTCCGTCGGCTGAAATGAACGAAGTTGTATGTACTGTGTTTATTAGCACTTGTAACAATTAATAACATTGCTTTTATGTTAAACAGGCGTTCGAGACGGGCAAGCTGTTGCCTCTGGGCGGTCTGGAGAAGACTAGCGGCTACAAAGGATACTGCCTCAGTGCGATGGTTGAAGTGCTATGCAGTGGACTTTCTGGTAATATTAGTTAATGTTCCATCAATATTTATTTTAAATACTTTCGTTAAACCAGATGTCAAGGTATACTTGTAATATAGGTACCTACCTATTTGAAGGAGTAAGTTCAGTCAGACCAGCGCCACCGTTAAAAAATTCTAATCTTTACACTGTGCCAGCGCCCAGGTTTCTGTGTCGATCGCAGATACTGTAGAACTATTTATGCTAAATTTCAGGTTTTCACGATTCCCGTGGGAACCATGCATTTTTCCGGATTCAAAGGAGCCTATTACTTTTTTAATCCAGGGTATTCTATATCCATTCAAAATTCCAGCCAAATCGGTTCGGTAGTTGCGGCGTGAAGGAGTAACAAACATACACAGTTACACATAGATACACTTATACCTGCAAACTTTCGCCTTTATGATATTAGTGTGAAGCCAAAAAAGTTCTCACAATTTAACGCTTTGTGTCATGTTTATTGCGATCGGGTTGATGGAATGGAATGAGACCAAAATGTAACTATGTGAATGATCGTTAGTTTGATACGTCACGTCATCAATTTAACGATAATTCTCAGAGGTACATTTTTCGTTCACAACGTTCGTATAACCACTTTGCACCTTATAATCACCACGCAGGTTCCCGAGCAACTCACAACGTACCACAATGGTCACACTCCCAGACGGAGTCTCCCAACCTCGGACAGTGCTTCATCGCCGTGGACCCTGACTGCTTCGCTCCGGGCTTCGGGGCGAGGATAGCTGATTGCTTGCAACACTGGAGGAACTTGGATCCGGTAATAATCATAAAGTATAATAATGGTCATGCTCAGATGGAGCCTCCTATAATTTAGGGCAGTATTTCGCTGCTGCCCTGACTGCTTCGCTCCGAGCTTCAGGGCGAAGATAGCTGATTGCTAGCAACACTGGAGCAACTTGGATCTGGTATTAAGCATTAAGTATAATAATGATCATACTTAGATGGAGCCTCCCAATTTAGGGCAGTGCTTTATTAATGTGGGTTTGATTCGCTCCAGGATTTAGGATGAGGATTGCAGATTACTTGCAAGTTGCAACACTGAAAAAACTTGGGACGTACATCAAATAGCACAGTGATGATATATCCAGAGTCAGACTGAGACGCCTAAAGCCCAAACTATGACAGCGCCGTATCCTCTGTTAGGCCTAATTCAAATGCTCAGCACAGTCGAAATTGAACGAAATAAGGAAAATAGAATTATCATTGATTTTGACTTATCGGTTCCGATAAATTCGCACCAGTCATTGTTCTCTTTGAATTTGAGTATGTAATACTTAGCTGCTTGAATGACTAATATAGCTAGCTCAACTTCAAAAATTGTGCTGGTGCATCTTTAACGAAAGTCAGAGAAGATTCTGTACCATCGTACCTTGGCGTGTTGGACAGAGCTTTAGACAAATACAATTTTATAGTACTTAACTATCATTAGTTAAATGAACGTAGATTATCTGAATATAAGTGCAGTATTCTAGTAAAGTATTTATGCAAACCTATTCTAAACGATGCTGCTGCAATACTTTATTTATGAGACCGTGAAGGTGCTAAGAATGACAGTAATGAAAATGATGTTTTATATGACAAGTGGGTCACCATACCGCATCCTGCTGCCTCGAACGGTATTTACAATAGAACAATGGTACGGTCACGAACTTTCTTTTGGCTGTCGTTCAAGAGTTTTAGAGATGTATGCCGTTATGTTATTTTACATCCATAAGTAAGCACGTAGGCCTCATAAGAAGTCAACTAGTCAAGGAGCGAATAATGTAACACGCTATCAAATTCAAAGACAAAGCAAACATCTGTTAAGTACATCTGCCACTATTTGATTTCAATGTACGATACCTTCTCTATATTTTGATTTTATGTGAGAGATCCTTCAAACCGTCAAACTGGGATCTGGCTACCTGAAGATAGATCTCTTTACTGCGGTTTTCCTTTTGGTTTTCAGTGACAAAATCTTGAGTAGGAAAACTTGCCGCAATTTTTTAAGTACCCAAATTATTTCTCTGGTGGAAGGCAATGATGAGATCAAGATTCGAACCCGATTGATTTTTCTCGTTTATTTTTTTTCGCCCAGATATTAACGTGGCAGACGTCGGGAAAATTGGCAGGGTGTTCCCACATTATATCCGTCGAATCAGAAATGTGCATTAGAAACGTTTTATGATAATGAAATTATAAGTACCTTGGTAATATGGTCTCGGAGTCTTAGCGAATAAGTGTATTGTGGTTGTGTGTTTTCGTTGATAGAAATAGGTTTTTTAAAGCTTCTTTATGTCTTAGAAGTTATCGTGTTAAAAGCTTCCATTCTATTTCCAGGTCGACCCATCGCTCCCTGTGCTGGCGCCAGGGGATAAAGAGAAGAAAAACGCCAAGATGACCAACGCAAGAGGCACCATCGTGTACCCGCAGTCACAGATAGACTCCGCCAAGCTCCTCGCTCAGAGGATGGGCTTACAACCTTTGGAAGCTGTTAAAGCGTGAACCTGTCAAGATCTGCGCGATATACCTAATGTAAAATTGAAGCAGTATTTTTATCGATTAAAAATTTATTATTAAAGATTTTTTTTCTTTTACTCAAATCTCGAATTCTTCCGGATTTGCCTTAATGTACCGGTCATAGCCAGATTTTAGAATTGATCCAATAGTGTCCGACCCATCCATAAAAAATATTTGTAATATTATGTCTTCGGTCTTCGGTCTTACATGTTTTGAAGTACTACAGCTGGCCATTTTATGAAGTAGGTAATTAATTTTATGATTGGCCACTACATACGCGTACATAATAATATTATGTTAACTATACTAAGTTTTTAATCGACTAATTTCCTACGATGCACCCGTTTTACGTATTTGTACTTGTAGTTAGTAAACAAATATAGATTTTTTGTTTTTTTTTTACGATATTAAGTACATGGTATAGATTAGAACTAAAGATACCTATATAGTATAGATTATTGCCATTTTTATTTTACCGTACTACTCTTGTTGGCTTTGTGCTGAATAGACAAGTGATTTCACTAAGATTTGGCGCAAACCCAACTGCGAAACGGTTTTACTAAAAGATTTACAATGAAACAAAAGAAAAATCTTTACACTACGTGCATAGTTTTAGAATCAACATTCAATAGGGGTCATTTTTCAGTTATAAATTTGTATTTAACGGTAACGTGAATATGAGGGCAGAATATATTAAAGACAGAAAATATACCTAATTTTTAGTAGTTTTCCCTCAAAGACAAGGCATGTTGCACGCAATCTCCTATACCCAAAAATGCTCAGAACGGATTTTTGATAACTGGCTTAGTTTTTTAGTAATTAGGTAAAACGTCGTTTTTCTGTTATATTTTTGCGCAACGCTACATGTCGCACCCCCCAACATATTCGTAAGAGTGAAAAAGACAAAAATAAATTCAATGTATCGTCTTAATTTCCCTCTATTGCACGATGAAAGATTAATGGATGGTTAATATTTGTAAGGTGGTTGTCGTTTGATGTTACATATAAATGTCCTTTTTCTTTCAAATATTAGATATAATGTCCTTTTAATTTTGCAATTATTAATTTCTGAGTATGTAGAGGTTCTCTAAGTATATAATTTTTATCATCGGTGCCAAAAATAGTGCAAAGTTATTTCATCGAAAACTGGTTTGAATAAGATGAGTTGTGTAGTTTTTTATTAAAATATGAGATATATTTTGTTTACACAATAATGCCAATTATTTACGTAAAAATATGCAAAAATTGGAAATCGCATTTTTCAAGATCTTGTTCACTCAAGTCCTGCTTTCTCAATTTGTATAACAAAGGAATTATATCGCAATTCGCAATGCGGGAGTATTTCTTGCAATTGTCATTTTTTTAAATCCCAGTCGATGATACTTTATTATACCAATAAATATTACCATTACAAAATAATAAAGCTCACATTATTGTAATTCAAGTTTTATCGCAAGTTTTTAAATAAAATCGGCCAAGTGCGAGTCGGACTCGCGCACCGAGGGTTCCATACCTACTATATTAGAAAAAGTTAAACCATAAGAATCACTTTTTTTACCGAACCGCAAAATTAACTTTGTTAATATGAGGTTGATTGCTAATACCAAAAAAAGTGGTCTGGTCTGGTGGGTGGCTTTGGCTGTGGCTAGTTACCACCCTACCAGCAAAGACGTACCGTCAAGCGATTTAGCGTTCCGGTACGATGCTGTGTAGAAACCGTTGGGGTGACATAACTTACCCCTTCCAAGTTAGTACGCTAACATCTTCGGCTGCATCATCACTTGCCATCAGGTGAGATCGCAGTCAAGTACTAACTTGTATAGCGTAAAAAAAAGTATAATCTGTAAAATATTGAATATTTTATATTTTTATCCAGTAAAAAAAAGTCTTAGAACAAAAGTTGTTAGTGTTCATGAGTAAACAACTACAGACCGAGAGCGATTTGGTATTTTTATATAAAACTGTGTACTATAATAGTACCGTAATGTATTATTTTTGCCGTGATAACGAGTTAGGCGAAATAGGACCCGCAGGGCGATCGGCTAAAAAAATATCAATCATTAAAGAACTGTATTAATGTCAAAACGTGATTTTCAAGTGTTGTGATTGATGAAAACCCATGTTTTGACATTGATATAGTTCTTTAAAGATTGATACTATTTTAGCCGATCGCTGACGCTGGGCGCCGTTTTACTCTTTAGCTCATCTTGGCAGGTATAAGGATCTTGGAAAAGGCGAAGAGTAGTTAATTTCCTAAAACCACTATTTTAACAATCCAAAAGTATTGATCACCAAACAAAATATATAAATATTAACTTTTAAATAATTCGATTACAGTTACAACAATTTTTCGTAACCATAAACTTTTGGCAGTACAATAAACATGTTAGCGAAGTCACAATAAAAATACCTTCTCCCATGGTGCTAAAGAGTAAAGATTAACACCAGTGGGTGGGCTTGTCAGCCAAGTAAACATCGCGGAAATTTATTAGCTACTAGCTTTCGCCCGCGGTTTCGACTGCGTTTAAGAATATTTTTACAAATCCTTCAGCTACCGTAAGTTTTTCCGGGATGGATAGAAATATTACAATCTAAGGTATTGTATATCTCCCTTTAAAATTTCAGCCAAATAGTTCCAGAAGTTGTGGCGTGGTAACAAGTAACACACACATTAAATCAATGACGAAATACGCTACGCTAAGAGGACGGGAAAGATGTGACGTATGTTGAAGCCAAAATTTTCTCAAATATGGCGTCGCGCTTCATACATTTCAGTACCGCTGACAGCACATACAGGTGTCAGTCGTATTTAAAAATCCGGCTTCAGGGCCGAGCCTAAAAATGTATAGGTGTCGTCAGTAAGTGCAGATACTGTAATATGCTTAATCAATGATATAAACGAACAAACTCGCCTTTATAATTTTAGGTAAGGTATCCCGCAGTTTCATCTGTATTACTTATTTATGTTACCTGACTTTTTGGATTTACGTGTAAGTATTGCAAATGTTGCCTCTTGCGGCAAAGATAAATAAATATATCTTCAAGAAACCATATTGATACACGACATACTTAAATTTTTCTAAGCTTCTTTGAGTATAAACCAAATAGAATGCAACTACAAAACTCATCTGAAATAATGACCCCAGTAGTGTGTTGTATTGAAGACATTTATTTTAAATAGTTAACGCGAGAAAACGAGCGGGCGGGTCACCTGATGGTAAGCGATCACTTCCGCCCATGGACATTTGCAGCACCAGAGAAACTACAAATGCATTACCGGCTCTAAAGAAATTTGTTTATCCTCCCCTTTGATCCTCCCCTTGAATAACCCCATGTATGTTTTGAGGGAACACTGTTGCTGGTAGGTGGTTCCAAGATTTGCATGTGCGTGGAAAGAAAGATCTGGCATACCGGGTGGTCGTGGATTGCCAGCAATCCCGATGGAATGGATGGAACACGTTTCTACGCCGGAGTGTATGCATAGAGAAATTGGAAGGAGGAATCACTTCAAACAGCTCTTCAGAGCACTCTCCATTGAACAACAGATAGAACACACATATAGAGCTAACGTCTCTACGGTGTTCTAAAGATTCCAGCTTGATACAGAGACTGGGGTCGTTAACAAATCGAAATGCCCGCCTTTGGATCCGGTCAAATTGTTGGTAACTAGGTGCTCCAGCCCAATGGTGAGAGCAGTTCTCCATATTTTGAGGACGTATGTAGGCTTTATAAAATTGTGTATTGGCGTAAAATACTTAGCGCTTGGATCTGTTGAGCTCTCCGAGTTCCATAGAAGCTAGATTAGCTTTATCTTCCAAATGACGACGGAATTGGACACCGTTCGAAATGTGACTATGTAAAATTACTAGTAAATATTTAGCAATAAATCCTGTGAAAAAAAAAACATATTATCCTTGCACCTATTTCGCAATATATCCTTCGAAAGTTGTATCCCTTGATAGGGGTAATATATAGAGCATCCTCAAAAATTATGCCTTTTTAATGTACATAAAGACCTTGCGCACTGTGAATAAGTATTGCAATGTTTTTATTTGACGAGTTATTTTCTTATCTTTAATGTTTTATCTTTCTTAGAGAGTTTTTTCCCAGCTTGTGTAATTTGAATTGCAGACGTGGATCTGCTTGCTCAATAAATAACGGACATAAATAAATAAATTTATAAAAAATATCAGGACATTACACACATCGCAATCTAGCAACAAAGTACCTAAGCGTTAGCTTGTGTTATGGGTACTAGATAACTGATTAATATACATACATATAATGATACATAAATATAATATATCGAAAACACCCAGACACTGGAAAACATTCATGTTCATCACACAAACATTTAGCCAGTAGTGGGAATCGAACCCACGACCTCCGACGAAGACGGCAGGTTTGCTCCGCCGCCATTCGGTCGTACATAATATTAATATTAACTACTATATAAACCAACTAGCGGACGCCCGCAGCTTCGCTCACGTTGAACCTCTGCTTTTAACAACCTCAGGCGTTTAATTTCCAAAATTCCTATCGTCACTGCTATTTATTTTAATTTTTACGACAAATTCTTTCTTTGTTCTTGCTGCTATAGTGACTTATCGATTTTGAAAATATGAGGTCGTACAAAAAGTTTAATATATTAGGGTTCCGTACCTAAACGGTAAAACACGGGAACCCTATTACTAAGACTACGCTGTCTGCCCGTAGGCCGTACGTCCGTTCGTCCGTGCTTGCTTGCTACTATGGTCCGATATCGGTTTTGAAAGCATTCGGCCCATTAACAAAATAGTAAAAAATGGCAACCACTTTTTTCTTCCTTTCTTTAAATTCTTTCTCTATGGTTGCTGTCATAGTAAGATATCGATTTTCAAAGCAATCGGCCCAGTAACAAAAAAGTTCAAAATAGCGGCCACTTTTTTAAATTTTGACCACAAATTCCTCGTCCTTGCTTGTTGCGATACTCAAAGATCAATTTTCAGAGCAATCGGCCCAGTAATAAAAAAGTTCAAAATGGCGGCCACTTTTTTAAATTTTGACCACAAATTCCTTCTCCAAGCTTGTTGCGACACTCAAATATCGATTTTCATAGCAATCGACCCAGTAACAAAAAAGTTCAAAATGGCGGCCACTTTTTTTTAATTCTGACCATAAATTCGTTCTCTATGGTTGCTCCGATACTCAAATATCAAATTTCTAATCAATCGGCCTAGTAACAAAAAAGTACAAAATGGCGGTCACTTTTTTAAATTTTGACCACAAATTCCTTCTCCAAGTTTGTTGCGATACTCAAATATCGATTTCCAGAGCAATCGGCTCAGTAACAAAAAAGTTCAAAATGGCGGCCACTTTTTTTTAATTCTGACCATAAATTCCTTCTCTATGCTCGCTGCGATACTCAAACATCGATTTTCAGAGCAATCGGCCCGGTAACAAAAAAGTTCAAAATGGCGGCCACTTTTTTAAACTTTTACCACAAATTCCTTCTCTATGCTTGATGCGATACTCAAATATTGATTTTCAGAGCAATCAGCTCAGAAACAAAAAAGTACAAAATGGCGGCCACTTTTTTTAATTCTGACCATAAATTCGTTCTCTATGCTTGCTCCGATACTCAAATATCGATTTTCAAAGCAATCGGCCCAGTAACAAAAAAGTACAAAATAGCGGCGATTTGGCGATTGTTGCGATTCTCAAATATCGATTTTTAGAGCAATCGGCCCCGTAACAAAAAAGTTCGTAATTTTTGTATGGGAAAATCCCTTAAATGTTTTACCCCTTAAAATTAGAATTTTTGAAATCCCCGTCTTAGTACGAATTTATGACCTCATATCAACCTAGGTACCGAATTTCAAATCTCTACGACTTTTAGTTTTTCGGGAATTCCTGGAACAACGAAAGAAAATCACTTTTGTATGGGAAATTCCCTTTAAATGTACGATTTTTACCCCTTAAAATTTGAATTTCTGGAATCCCCGTCTTAGTACGAATTCATGACCTAATATCAACCTAGGTACCAAATTTCATATCTCTACGGCTTTTAGTTCTTCGGGAATTCCTGGAACAACGAAAAAAAAATTACTTTTGTATGGGAAAATCCCTTAAATGTACGATTTTTACCCCTTAAAATTTGAATTTCTGGAATCCCCGTCTTAGTACGAATTCATGACCTAATATCAACCTAGGTACCAAATTTCAGATCTCTACGACTTTTAGTTCTTCGGGGATTCTTGGAACAATGAAAAAACTCCTCATATATCTACCAAAGGAAAACCCAATGTTTTACCCGTGGAGAAGACACCTGATGTATATTAGAAGATGCAAGATATCTTTAATTCCGTAATTGGCGTATTTTCCGTTGAATACGAATTGATTTATTGTAAAAAAGTTTTAATGATTTATTTTATTAATTAACATATCCACGTGTTAATGTTATGGTTTTTATAGCAACGAAAGGCGAGGTGAACAAGTCGTTCACCTAATGCTAAGTGATGATACGCCTGCACCATGTCATGGCGGCACCACACTTCGTTATTTGTTATTCGTTATGCGCCTTATTCGGCCGCATACGACCAAGTGTGGGCGGTTCATTCGTCTATATTTGCTTTATTTGCGCGAATAACGCATAAGCGCGAATAGCAAATATATGCGTATCCGTCCTTTTGTCGGATTTTAGCATACTTAAAAGGACACGTATAGGCAATATTTGGCACATAGCACCGAGTGTGGATAGCATATTGTTTGTTATTTGCTCACATAAACACATATTTGGACAAATACAGCGTAGCCGCATAACGAATAACAAATAACGCAGTCTGATGGTTCCGGCATTAGATGTAGTGCGTTCCAGGATATTGCTTTGCAATAAAATACAATAATCGGCCAAGTGCGAGTCGGATTCGAGCACGAAGGGTTCTGTAATCTGTACCATTATTTATAAACGTAGCGAGACGATGCAGAAGCCAGAAGGCTCAATTATACCCAACTACAAGTTCTATGCAGGTAGATCGAGTGTTCTGACTTCTGGATCATTCACCAAAAACGAGCAAAAAATCACGTTTGTTGTAACTTGTAACCCCTTTAATCTTCGTTTTATTATTTTTTTAATATTTGTTGTTTGAGCCATCGTAACAAATACATCCTCTGTGAAAATTTCAAGTGTGTAACTGAGATACAGCCTGGTGACAGACGGACGGACGAACGGGGGGACGGATCACGGACGGCGAAGTCTCAGGTAAGGTATAGGATCCCGTTTTATACCTAAAAATAATGTCACATTGCAGTGTTATAACCAGAGATTATTATATTATGTAAGTGTGATTGTTATGTGTGTGTGTTATGTGTGTATTAACCAGAGATTATATTGGTTATAAGGTGATCAGGTTTTGGTGATCTATTTATCAGACGAAAGTGTGTACGTGTGTGTAGATGTGTTTATTGCTCCTTCTCGCCATACTCGTATCGAAGTACTTAAGATATAGCTCAAATTAGGAATGAAAATAGATTATAAAGACTACTTTTTATATTCCGAAAAAATCTATGGTATGGTATGGATTTGTGAACAAGTAAGTATTTAAGTAGGTATACGTATTGAAAGTCTCGTTAATAGTATCTCGACTAAGGGTCGAGGCGAAAATAGATACTTAAAAAATTAACTTTGCTGACGCAAGTGTACGCAGGTGTATCCCCACATTAGGGATTTTGGAAAATCTAAATTTTAGCGGGTGATGACGCAAACAACACGTCGCGTTCGAATGAATGTTAGAAGATCCACTTGTATTTATTAAAACACAAATAGGAAGATCTAATTAATTATATCAATTATGTTAATTACATCTTGACTAAGTATTTTATTTTTAAACGCATATAAAGGTTTTATTCCATACTCGATAAACTAGATACACCACCTGCAAAATTAAAATATCTTCATAATCTCTAGTAATTGCTTCATATAAACATATAAAAGGAATGATTTTAACCTAAAGCATATTAGGTACTATGTAACATCGCGTTGTTTATTAGAGGTGCATAATTTTTCTGATGTTTTATTTATTACATCAGGAAAATAATGTTTATTGAATACATGACAGGTACGTGCGGGTGATGCATTGCCTAATTACCATGCTAAATATCATGTAGATACATCATACTTAACTATGACGTATCTACATTATATTTAGCATATTCTGTTGGAGTACCCAACAGAATATCAGAATTTACCATGCCTATACGTTTCTACAAAAGGTGTAACAGCAAAGTATTGAACGATTTTTCAGAATGTTCAGGAGAAATTCAATTGTATTTTTCCCCAAAAATTATTCAAGTCCTAACTAAATCCAGAGTTTTTGTTTAGGTATTCTGTTACGAGGCTTTGTCGATGAATATCGTTCTTTTGCGGATATTAGGTATTTGATTCGATCACGCAAAGACACACCGATTCAAAGAGCATTTACATAGCTTTCTCCATCGCTCGCTGTGCAATCTAAGCGTTTTTATGAGACCCAAAGCCAACGAACTTAGTCAACGTAGAACTTTGTTAAAAATGACTGTCAGCGGGACACATAGCTCGTATGATGGAAGTTGGAGACCCAAGTTGAGGGTTTGCGGCCACGCAACGAAATACGCAGTAGGTTTATAGGTATTAGCGACACATCCTATTGGAAGTGACTGTTATGTAATAAATTGCTCTGTTGCTCCTAGCCTATTTAGTATTTATACTTATTTTGTTAAATAGTGATAACATAAAAAACCAGGCTGAGTTTGTTGTGGGCTTCTTTACAGCGACAGGACGCGTTTGTGAACCCTCGTAAACTTAGTTTTAAGTCGACTTGTAGTTATCACCATTCATATGCAATAATTATGTCATACCGACTTATCACAAGTGCCTGTATATTTTAGGCCTATGTGAAGTAAAGATATTTTGGCTTTTGAGACTTTATTGGGGTCCCATCTCACCAAGGAGGCTAAAATGTACACCACGAGAAAATTTTGTTGAAGGTCTTTTTTTCTCTATCGAATCCATAGAGGTAGAGAGAGTAATGACGTCGTGTCGCGTGAGCTTTAACAGGTGGACGGACGATATAAAAAGAGACTAGGGACAACCCTCGGTTTTCCATCTCCCAATCAACATTGCGGCTATGGTGCCCTGGGCTAAACACAAGCTGGTACCTACTTGATTTGTAACAAGAAAAAAGTCTCAGAAGTAGCTGGTTTGATATAGAGCGACATCTGGCGTATTTGGCACACAGTTGACATAGTTAGTTACAGAGAGTAGACATTCCTGTATTAGACGGCAGAGAACTAAGTACAAAATACTTACCCACCCTCAAAAAATATTGTAGTGAGTGAATATGAGAAAAAGTCTATTATGAAAAAGTGCCAAATAAGAAGCGTACCTACTTGACTTTCTATAATATCATTCCAAATGACCTCCTTTAAATTAAAAGAAAGTACTCACAAGAGAAATGTCCTTGGAAATGTAAACTTTCTCTGCAGCTTTCTTTTGAATATAATTACCTACTTACCAACACTCATAACAGCATCATTATCAACTTTTATTATATCCGTTAGAGTATTAGCACCGATTTTATATTATGATTTCCCAAAATACTAAATAGAAATCTAGGTTTATCTACTGTTTTTGACATCTCTTGGTGACAGATTTTTAATCTCACCTCATTTTTTTAATAATGTAATATCTAAGGCATGTATCTAATTCAATTATAAGCTGTAATTCTACGTATATCACGTAAGCCATATCTATCTATGACTAATAAAGTTATGAATGGCACAATAAAACTGACATACAATACAACCATGCTTGTAACCAACTCTAATACCTATGCACTTTTAATAGCTACTTTATCTATTAAAGTGCATTATGCAGGTGGTATCAAAACGTTCTCATCTCTTTAAATACCTGCGTTGCTTACGTGCTTGCTATAACTTGTTTGCTTTTCAATCTTGCTTATATTATTTTCTGCAAGGATGTGTGCTACTTCGTTTCTAAATACTGATGAAAATATTATTGCTTTCCATGGCAGCCTACCTTCTTGTAAAATCTCTGTAGAACCGTTGCTATGTATTTTATTTTTATAATATACTTCTCTATATATAAATCATATATATAAAACACAAGACAAATTACGTATCTAAGAGCAATAATAATGATTGATTTAGTATTTACTAAATCATTAAAAATTAATGAATCTTACGTTTATACAGACCAGCATTTTCCCCTGTTTATTGCCTGACAAAGTAGTTATTTTTTAACCACGGTTAACAAAAGGTGGTCTTCGTGGAGATTACTCTTTAGTCTTTATGTAGTTTTAAAGTGTTTGCACTTTTAAAGATTTATGATGTTGGCTTGTGACTTTTATAAATCAAAATGTTTTCAATAGAACAATACCTATATACCTATGTAAGGTACGTATATCAGTTAAAATATTTATATATGTAATAATTATTATTTTTTAAATTGAAATCAAAATCATGGATTTAAATAGCTACATGATTTTGCTACATGATTTTAAATTTCATAGAATATCAAAGTTGAACTGGTATAATAATTAATTTTCTTAAAGTTGCATTAATTCCGATAGAGAAAAGAATTTAGCTAATTCATAAGACATAATTTAGGATTTAAATCTGGTTTTACGGTTTGTTTTGAAGACATTAAAGTTTTTATTAACAAATCAAGTTATTAAGTTAAAAAAACTGCCTTTTACGATAAAAATTAAATGCGGTTTTTTGGTAAAGCATTTGGTACCTATAGCTTGAGAGCGACTGGACTGAATTTGGATATTTTTAGCAAATCTTGTGGTTTTCCTGACTAAGAGAATAATAAATAATTAATTAATCGGTTGATGTATACCTACCATCGCACCGGAGCTCAATAAAATGGTAACCAACCGCAGCCAAAGTTTCTCAGGTGTCCAAAAAGACAACGCTGTCTAGTGATTAAGACTAACGTCTAGTGACGAAGCGCGACGCGAGTAGGTATTTTCAAAAACTACTATCTATGCCTGTATAAAAAGAGTTGTACGTCTATAGAGCTAGGGTAGGAAAACGTTATCGCTTTTTGTACGAAAACTTACACCTAGATGATCCTCTTAAATTCCAAACTGGGTTATGCTAATTTGAAATCGACTCAGTGATTTACACAGGTAGCTGCGGCATGGAGGAGAACCAAGGCGAACAGATAATACTATGTTTTAATTTCTGATTTGAGGTAGGTACGAAAGCCCAAGAATATGACTATTATAAGCGCATCCAAAGCATTAGTTAGCAAACAAAAGAACGGCAATTCTCTGCCGCTACAAGAGACTACCATCATGGAATAACAAAAGCCTAAACAAGGAAACACAACAACGATTAACCTTGCTAAAATGTTAATGCCTCTACTTTATAACAGACGTCATCGGTCCATCACTTATCGGAATGGACTGGATTGGCAGAAGTTGTTTATGGTTCTTCATTGCCTATGCAATGTTATCGTCGTCGTTTGCCGTTTTTAAAGCAGTTTGGTGATTTACGCCGAAAAAGTTTTCCTGATGTATCTTTTTAGTTCTAATTTTGACTACCTACCCAAGTCCTATCTAGTGTCCACACCTATATTAGGTACATCTTATTAAAGTTGGGGCCTGTTTGCGTAAGTAAAACGTATTCATCGTTATCGTAATCGTTTGCAAATTCTACCCCTCCGATTGGTTGACGGAAATCGGGGAACCAATCAGCGCGCAGAATTTATAAACAACTTTCTGTTGACCGCGGCTCCGCCCGCGTGAATTTCGTTTTTTCGCTAATCCCGTTAAATGAATTTTTTCCGGAATAAAAAATAGTATATATGAGTTAATCCGGGTCATAAGCTATCTATGTTCTAAATGTCAGCCAAATCAGTTCAGTAGTTGCGGCGTGAAAGAGTAACAAAGGTCCATCCATCGATACTGACAAACTTTCGCGTTTTGTTTTGACAGTTTTCCCGGCAATTTTCTCAACTTTTAAACCCTCCCTAGACCTCCACGAACATTTCAAAACCAAGATAAGATAAATCCGTTCAGCCGTTCTCGAGTTTTAGCGAGACGAACGAACAGCAATTCATTTTTAAATATATATATTACGATAACGTTGAATAAGTTTTTCGTACACAATCTAGGGGCTGATCATGCAATAATGCTGATGATGCATAAACATGCAAAGCTTAAACTGATAAAGAAGAATGATGAAAAGTCGTATCAAGTTTTGTCATTAACCAAAACCCAAATATTCTAGAACAATAAAATAGTGTTTTTTAAGAACCAATGGCACTACAAATTTGTTTTTTATATCCGTTAAAGTTACCTTCGTTTCAATGCACATTTTCTGTCATACACATTTTATTAAGAAGTACAACGTTATTTCCCTATGAACACAGACTTGTATACTAAAGACAGGACGAACAGCGCGAAAAAATGTCGCCAGTTTAAGGGAGCAAGAATGACTATTTTGCACCCCCCTCGGCAGTAGTCAGTATAGGTAGATAGGTAAAGACCTGTTTCTTTTTTTTTTAATTAATAATAATATTGCAGGCAAGATGACCACAGACACATAGATAAAAAAAATATAAAAAATAAACATGTATTTCGCAGGAGTTTAGACAAATGTCGCTACATTTTCTTGTATGAAGAATGTTTATTTAAAATGTTCGGATGGGCCTATCTTGACTATTTTTATCTATTCCTATGAATTTGGAATTTAAAAATATAGTAATAATTGTAAGAGTTAACGTAGGAGACCACTGTTTATAAAAATAGTTTATACGGGAAAAGCTTCGTACGGGATTTCATACTGCGGCCGCTAGTTAGTTAGTTACCCTTTACCACCCCGGCAAAGAAGCATCGCCATGCGTTATAGCGCTGCTGTATAGAGACCATAGGTTGCTTGTTACTTACCCTTTCCAGTCTGGACGATAACATTTTCGGTTTCATTGTCACTTGCCATCAGGTGAAATCGCAGTCAAATACCAACTTGTAATAGAGTGTAGAAAAAAGAATTTATGAAAATTCAATTTCTAAGGAAATAAAATAGTGCTAGAAGAAACCAACGTGTGTGGTATACTATAAATTCTACAAATTATTTTCATTGCCCTAATAAGTATATTTTTTTTTAATATTAATATTATTATTTACCTAAAGCTCCTATAAAGTTGTAGAAAAAAAATGTCCACCTTTAAGTAACAATAAGTTTGTGTTAAGTAGCAAGCCACGACTTGAAAAATCTATTTCCGGTGTGGCGGCTTTAAAATATAATACGCATTTCCGGTAATATCCAAGACATTAACGGCCCATTATCCCGGTTTTTAGCGACTACGCCACTTTTCAAAGCAATTCAAAGTCATGAAAAAATTGTTTTTTTTCACTGTTAAAAATACATATTAAAGATACATGCTTTATCTCTATAATGGCCTCATGAAAACACGATAAGTTAAACTTGCCTCGATCATAAAAATTTTTGAAAACAGGTCGTTTTTGTTCATTTTTTTAATGGTATTTCCAAAGCTTTAGACTAAATTTCATAAAAATTATACGTAAAGTAATCTCATTGTATTGCCTATCCATTGAGCAGACAGATATTAAATAAAAAAATTGCTGCAAAATTTCGCCTAACAGAAGTCATAAAATGGTCTAACGCATCGAATAAACGATGTACTCAGTGGCTCACGAGCCTCCATACGAGACGGACCTGCGCAAGTTTTCACGACTCACGCTCCTTTCGCGCTAAAATTATTTATTTTTTAAATGCGCTGGAAAAAAAAACTATCTGACAGGAAGCGAAGGAGAATTTAAAAAAATTATATAGTAAGTGTTTCTTGAGTTTATCAAAATACCTAGTCCTCAAAAGCTCCGAAGAAACTCTGATACGAACTAAGAAAATTATGGTAGGTAGTGTAAATTCCACCACGTGCAAATACCATCACGCGTAACCACAGTTTAAATACTGTTACTGTTTATCTGTTCAACTAAAATAACTCGTTTTTTACTTTTTACACGACTGCCCAAAAAAAGGAGTGTAATGTTTTTAGGGTTCATGTATGTATGTATGTATGTACGTATGTATGTGTGTATGTATGTATGTATGTATGTATGTATGTGATGTTTCTTTATTCCTCCATAACTTCTGAACGGCTGAACAGATTTGGATGTATGGGGTATCGTTAGAATCCTTGGATCCTCTCGAGTAACAAAGACTATATTTTTTTGGAAAAATCAATATGGCGGATGTGAGGCGCCATTTTCAAAAGTGGAAAAAAATTTTTTTCTTCAACTATCATAATATGGGTATCAAAATGAAGGTATTGGAGAGTAGTAACAGAAAATACCTTCACCTAACTGCTGACCATCAGTAAAAAACATAAAATAAAAATAAGTAATTAAAAAATTTAAAAAAAAAACCGGCCAAGTGCGATTTGGACTCGCGCACCGCTTCCATACTATAAAAGAAGTAAAACATTAAAAGAATCACTTTTGTTCAAGAATTTACGAGTATAATTTACATGTACCTAGGTACTTTTGTTGGCGAACCGCAAACCTAACTTTGTTTTCGGCGGTTTATTGCTATTATCAAAAAAAGTATAAAAGTTAGGGAGTTGATTTTATTTTTCCTGTAAAATATACGTTAATTTCTATTGATCATAATTATTTTAGATTTTTCGATTGATAAACTTCGGAGATAAGGGGGGGGGGGGGGGCTGGTATGTTTTTCGACAGTTTGCTCAATAAATCAAAAACTATCGGGCATAAAAATAAATAAAAATCGGTTTTAGAATATACAAGTAACGTCCTTTCATACCCCACTCAATATTGTTATCTCATTTTGAAAATTCAAAGCCCCGGTTTTCCCCCCTTTTTAAATAAAAATAAAATCAATTTGCAATGTTTTATAATTATAATATTATGCATTGGCGTTGGGTCACTATTACCTAAAACTATTCCAAATTTCAAGTCGATAGCTTTGATAGTTGCTGAAATAATCGAGTGTGACAGACGGACGGACGGACGGACGGACGGACGAGCGGACGGAGAAAGTCTCACCATAAGGGTTCCATTTTTACCAATTTGGTATGGAACCCTAAAAACACGAGTGCCCTGTTATAAAACGAACTAAAAAGTAAAAAACAAGTTATTACTTCGTTTTATAACAGGGCATTCGTGTTTTTTAATTGTTGAAACTGAAATTATTTTAGAAGGCTTCTATTTCGGTCTCATTTACAACATTGGAGATCACACAATGATTGGAGATAAATGTCGACTCGACATATGTAAGGATACTCAATGCCAAACCATATGAAAATCAAAATGTAACCGTTGAAAAATTGAGTGTCGCAAGCACATATTACGCAACTTTTGTAAAAAACTACGCAGACTGGCAGCAGAAACAAATGCCCTGAGACATCGAAAAACACTTACCAACATAAGAATTATGATAATGAGAAAAGCTATCGTGAAATATATAAAACTAGCAGTGCCCGCAGACTCCGTTCCGCGTTAGAAATATTTTTGTCCCACGTTAGGCCCGGTTTCCACGAAAGCGGAGCGAAGCGGAGCTGTGTTTGGATAACTAACCAGATTTCATCATTTAGACATCCCTCAGTTTCAAAAATATCAAAATGACGAAATCTGATTTGTTACTGAAATACAGCTCCGCTCCGCTTCGCTGTGGTGGAAAACGGGCCTTATACCCACAGCCCACAGCGCTGGACGCGAGGCATTCAGATAAATGAATGATAAATGCCTATCCTATCGCCACGCAACGACCGAAGCGGCGGCGGCGCGCTCCTGCATACGGCGCGTTTTTGTTTTGCTAATATCTTTGAAGATATGTATTTAAACTGTATAGAGTAAAGGGCAGAACTATTCCACATTAAATTTCCGTTCTAAAAAACATATTTACAAAGAGATAAATTAATACCATATGGGCTAAATAAGCTTCACAAAAATTATTTATTTTTAATCCACAATTTTAAAGTAAAAGCAGTTATTGCGAGTTACCCATAGGAGATAGGCATATGCTATTGCGGACTTTTTTTGCAGATTTTGATACTGATTTGATGATTTTGATTTTGTTTTGTTCTATCCTCAATCGCAGCGTACGCGATGAAAGCAATTTTTTTGCGACTTGGATTACATTATTCAAGTTTTAGTAACAATGCATAGTTAATTTTGGAAATTATTATAGCCTATGACACTCCACGATAATGTATTGGTGAAAGAATTTTGAAAATCGGTTCAGTAGATCCAGAGATTACCCCTTACAACGTCACAAACTCACAAACATCGTTACCCTACCTTTTTATTATATTAGTATAGATATCACAAAATATCTGGGAACCCTAAAAACGTTGCCATATCAGTTCTGCACAACGATATTGTTAAACTCAATGCCGCACTCTTATGGTGATCACAGAATGTGTCAAAACTACTACTGTGAAAAGAAAGATGCGGACGGTAGCAAAGAAGATTAAAAAAAAATATAAAACTCTTCATTTCCCTAATATGTACAAGAAAAATTTCTACAAATCCTGCTACTTTAGTAATACATAATTATTATAAATAAATACCTCGGTTGATATTATCGATTACCATAAAAAAGTCAAAATATACGTAAAAAACGCAACTTCCAGCATATATTTCGTGAAGCAAATTATAATGACAAATAGTCCAACTGTAACAGTACACTACTGCACAGTACTGTGACGCAAATATTTATGAATAGGTTCACGGAGTTCATTCTAACTTCTCGGCTAACGGCAATGGTCGCTAGGTATCGTAGAGCGGGTCTGGCTGTGCGACAAATACCTAAAGTGCTGGGATATAGTCGCCTTAACGAATTTCTGACATGCTAATGTTACGTAACAGATAATGCCGGAAACACAACTGTAACACGTAGCGCCACGCGAGTTTCTTTCTAATATCAATTAGGTTGCAGATTGAAGAGTCCAAGATTTGAGCGCAGGTTCATTTTTAGATTCATTTTCTCTAGTTATATCATATGATTCAATGCATTGTCCTGCGCAACTGAATTTGCATAATAATAATTATACTAACTCCTAGAAAGTTTATCAATAACGTTACTGACTATGCAGTCAAAGTGAATGGAGTAGTTTTAGTGTTATGTCTGAACTCCCAACGAACGTCGAACACACTTGAATCTCGGTGGCATTGAATCTTATTAATATGTTCTCGTCCCTACCAATGACAAAATACGCTACTCTACGAGGACGGTAAAGATGTGACGTATGTTGAAGCCAAAAATTTCTCAAATATGATGTCGCACGTCGCACGTCGTACATTTCGGTACCACTGACAGCACATACCACTTTCGGTCGCTAACATTTTACAGTTTTGATAAATATTAAAAATGATGCTTCTGGGCGGAGTCTAAAAATACATGCGTGACGTCAGTAAGTGCTTATCCTTTACAAGTTTAATCATTGGTCCCACACATACACCTTGTACATGTCAAAAATACTACTAATGGTGTGACTTGACATGTTATAAGTATGCTGTCATAATACCATTGTTGTGTAATTTCTCGAGTCATAGATTTACACTTTCAAGTCTGGCACTATCCACAACATGATTATGCGTAAAGAATCTTAACTACAAGAACTTTGCGTTTTAAGGTCAGTTCCTCGTTAGCAAGCATACGCTTATTTTTTACATTATAAATTATTAATTAGAGCATGTTTGAATATTTCACGCCTTAACCTTTGAGTCGATTTGGAAAAGATATAAAAATCTTCGATAATCTTAATTCTTCCTGTTGCACGGAACATTGCTATGCAAAATATTACATTCCTATACGGGATTTTAAAAACTAAAACCTCCATATGTTACTTAGTATGTATGTACCTAACTACCTAGATATTATAAATGCGAAGTTGTAAAAATTGTTGACTGGTTTGTCTTTTAAACAACTCGGCACAGACTTATTTCCGTGGATAAGGGTCTTACAAAGTCCTAGATAAGGGTTGCTTTTTATTTCGGGAAATCGATCGATCAATTACAAAAGTCTGCAGGTGTAGTTACCTAAAATATTGTACGGTAATGATGACATATTTGATCGACAACTTGATCAAGACGTGATATACTAAAATACTGTCATTCTCATTGCATTTTTTTTAAATTGTTTCATATGCTAAAGTAGAAAAAGAATAGACAAAGTTTCATAGCTAATGACATCTCTAAAATGTTAAATAAAATGTGTGCCATCCCTGACATAGGTATTGATATATGAATGAAGACGGTAGAGTTAATAATAATAATTTGTTACGAGATCACCGCGGTTCGCCGGAAGGTCGAGCGAAAGTTGCGTAAACTTATTTAATATTTTACATAGGTATCCAAACATAGCATACGATTATTTCTTATGTATAATTATGTTCGTTTCAAAATGCATAATAAAAAATTAATTAATCAAGGAATGTTATTTTTCTAGTAAGACAACTTAATCTCAATTGTATATGGCTACTTAACTTATAGGTATCGGTACGACCGTCATTGGAACCTGTCGATCGCTTTTTCCTTAACCATATGGAACGAAATCCAGACAATGTTTGCCTTTGATAAGTCACGTGATAAAATTGATCGGATATTATTAACCGACTTCAAAAAAAGGAGGAGGTTCTCAATTCGTCGGAATCTTTTTTTTTTATCTATGTATGTTCGAACTCGACTTCGAATTGGTGTACATTAAAAATTATTTCACTCTTTGTAGTGGCATTTGAAGTTGGTTTTTTGGAAAGCATTTCCCATTTTTACATCATACCATACATTTTTAGGGTTCCATACCAAAATGGTAAAAATGGAAGTTTTACCCTTGTATTGCGAGACTTTCTCCGTCCGTCCGTCTGTCCGGTTTAACACTCGTAGATGCTGTATTTAGTTTAACAACCGAACGGCGCAGCGATCCTGCCGACTGCGTCGGAGGTCGTGGCCTTTTTCATGGGTTCGATTTCCACAACTGGAAAATGTTTGAGTGATTCAGCGTGATGTTTTTCAATAAATTTTATTTATGTACTAGCAGATACCCGCGGCTTCGCACGCGTAAATTTTAGTTTAACTATTATACGGGAACCATCCATTTTCCGGAATAAAAAGTACCCTTTGTGTTAATTTACATGAAATCTATCTTCATTTCAACTTTAAACCAAAAATTTTCAGTAGTTGTGCGTGAAGGAATAAATTTTCTCCCGCATGAATATCTGTTTTTCCCTATTATCACGAAAACAATGGATTTTCCCGAGAAAAAAGTAGTTGATTCTAGGATATAATCTATCTCCATTCCAAAGTTCAGCCCAATCGGTTCAGAAGTGACGGCACGATGGAGTATTTCTCCGGCATGAATATCTGCTATTTAACTATTTTCCCGGGATGAAAATTTGCCTATGTATTAATCCAGGATCCCCTTTTTGAATTTCAGTCATATCCGTTCAGTAATTACAGCGTGAAGTAGTATTTTCCCGCGTGCATATCTGTTTTTAAGTTTCCCCGCGGAAACCATGGATTTTTTTGGGATAAAAAGTAGCCTTTGCATTAATCCAGGATAAAATCTAACTTCATTCCGCATTTCAGCCACATCAGTTCAGTAAATAACGCGTGAAGGAATATTTTTCCCGAGTAGATATCTGTTTTTCACTTCTATCATAGAAATCATGAATTTCTCCAGGATAAAAAGTAGCCTAGGCATTAATTCAGGATATATACTAACTCCATTCGAAATTTCAGGCAAATCGATTCAGTAGTTGCGGCGTGAATAGTTTTTTGTGTGTAAATTTCTGTATTTAAATAATCCTATATAAAATGTAGCTTATGTGTTAATCCAGGATATAATTTATCTCCATTCCAAATCGGTTGATTTAGCTCAAATTACAGTAACAGTAGTTGCGGCGTGAACGAATATTTTTCCCGCATGGATTTCTGTTTTTCACTATGATCATACTCGTAGAAGTCATAAAATTTTCCGAGATGAAAAGTAGCCCTAGCCTACGTATTCGATCCGGGATAAAATTTATCTTTTTCCGAATTTCAGTCATATTAGTTCAGTAATTACAGCGTGGAGTAAGTAGTATTTTTACCGCGTGAATATCAGTTTTTCAGTGTTCCCGCGGACATCATAGATTTTTCCGGAATGAAAAGTAGCTTTTGTATTAATCCAGGATATAATCTATCTCGATTCTAAATTTCAGCCAAATCAGTTCAGTCATTACGGCATGAAGGGAATATTTTCCCCGCGTCGATTTCTGTTTTTCACTATTATCATAGAAACCATGAAATTTTCCGGGATGAAAATAAGCCTATGTATTAATCCAGGATAAAATCTATCTCCTCTCCGAATTCCATTCATATAAGTTCAGTAATTACAGCGTAAAGTAGTATTTTTCGCGCGTGAATGTCAGTTTTTCAGTTTTCCCGCGGAAACCATAGATTTTTTCGGGATAAAAAGTAGCCTTCGTATTAGTCCAGGATAAGATCTATCTCTATTCCAAATTTCAGCCAAATAAGTGTAGAAATTACGGCATGAAGGAATATTTTTCCCGCGTGGATTTCTGTTTTTCACTATTATCATAGAAAACCTGAAATTTTTCGGGATGAAAATTAGCCTATGTATTAATCCAGGATAAAATTTATCTCTTTTCCGAATTTCAGTAATATCAGTTCAGTAATTACAGCGTGAAGTAGTATTTTTCGCGTGTGAACTTCAATGTTTCAGGTTTCCCACGGAAACCATGGATTTTTCCGGGATGAAAAGTAGCCTATTTATTAACCCAGGATATAATCTATCTCCATTCCAAATTTCATCCAAATCGATTATGTAATTGCGGCGTGAGATTTTTTTTCCGCGTGAATTTCGGTTTTTAACTTATCCCACGGGAACCATGATTTTTTTCGGGATAAAAAGTAGCCTATGTGGTAATGCAAGATATAATATACCTCCATTCCAAATTTTAGCCAAATCGGTACAGTAGTTGCGGCGTGAAGACGTATTTTAACTTGATAAAATCCAAACTTCGGACCCCCGTTTCACCTCCTTAGAGCGTGAATTTTGAAAAATCCTGTCTTAGTGCTCCCCTAGACCTCATAAGGTATCTGTGTGCCAAATTTGGAGTCTTTAGACCCAGCGGTTTAGGCTGTGCGTTGATATGTCAGTGAGTCAGTCAGTCAGTCAGTCAGTCAGTCAGTTTCTTCTTTTATAATATATATATATTATAAAAGAAGATATTAATATTTTGTATATTATCAGTTATCTACTAGGTAACCATAACACAAGCCATAGATATTTCAATCCGCAAAGACGCGCCCCACTGTCAAATTCCATACGAATAGAATGAAACATAAGCGATTTTGACAGATTGGGGCGCGTCTTCGTAGATTGAAATATCTGTAACGCTTAGGTACCTACTTTGGGGCTAGATTGCGATTTGTGATGTCCTGAAAAAAAAAATGCATGTAATAAGATTTTATCGCGGTCTGAAGAAATCACGCCGGTGATTCATCTGTTAACACTAAGATATTAGATAAAAATTAATGTATCCGTTCTAGACATTTCAAAGGTCTTAGAGTGCACGAAATTCTATTTAGAGGTCACTAGATTAAGCTAATTCACAGATCAAGATTGCTTTTTGCCGATGATACTCAAAAAACTTAATAACTAAGATGATATACAAACTTAAAGTATGAGTAAAATATATACAACATGGTTGAGAATCGTGAAATTAAATTAACTTTGAGCGATAACGTGAAATTAAATTATTTACTCTAATTTTACACTTTAAAGCAATAGACGTATAATTAATTTATCAGTGTAATTTTTTCTCGATTCACTTGACTCAGTGTGTGAAAACGTTACGTAAATCGCCCTCTTATTAGTTGCATCGGTTGTGCAGCGAAGTCTGTGATGGCTACGTTGCTCAACGGCGATGCATGGGCGATGTACCTAGGTATTTTTAGAGTTCCATACCAAAATGGTAAAAATGGAACCCTTATGGTGAGACTTTCTCCGTCCGTCCGTCCGTCCGTCCGTCCGTCCGTCCATCAGTCACACTTGATTATTTTATGTACGAAGAGCACCACGCAGAATTTAAGAGTACACTCGAGTATTTTATACGTAAGGATGCAAGGAGCAGTCGGTGGTCGACCCCCTGCAGTGTGGTATTTGCTCATACAACAGTCTATAAATCTGTTATCTTATTTTATTTGACAGCTTGACTATCTAGACAGGCTTTTAAACATTTTAATTACCCACATATAATTTAAACTATGATGTAATTGAAAAAAAAATACAAGCATCGCACGGAGCAGTTGCAACATTAGCCGTCATTAGCCGTTTATCAAATGATTGCAATATGAGTACTTACTTAGTAAAGTAAAAAGAACAAAACAAAAAAAATATATCAATCATCGCCAAGAGCTTTCGAGTTGAAGTTGTGGATATTGCCATTTTTTCGAAATGATCAATAGGGTTCCATACCAAAATGGTAAAAATGGAACCCTTATGGTGAGATTTTCTCCGTCCGTCCGTCCGTCCGTCCGTCCGTCTGTCACACTCGACTATTTTTTAATGAAAAAAATTGTCAAACTGCAGTTCTATAATTCTATTCGTTCGTACTAAAAATGTACACAATAGTGTATCTAATACACGTAATAAGTAAATCACATGAGATCAACAATAAGTTGATGACTGAATTGCCTCAAAATAACGTGCATTAGTCAATCACTCGTTGATCTAGATACTTAATCATTAAAACGCAGTTAACCCCATTCTGCTGTGGACACACTCTCATGAGCATCGCTTATGACTATCGAGAGATTTTCTTTAGAAATCATACTTGATACTATGCAGCTTATTCTTATAGAACTTGCGTTTCATACACCAAAAAGAAGCCTCGGATTTGGGCATCGAACGATTTACGTAAACCTTTTTCGTACAAGCAAACAGTAGCGCCATCTGCCAAATTTATATATGTGGCTGCGGAGCGAGCGCACTACAGCGTGTTTGTTGGTGATGGCACAAAAATTTTGGCACCGATAAACTGGCGTCATCTTTTGGCGCCGTCCGCCCTGTCCAGGGTACCTACTTCTATTGTTTCAAAATACGGGAAACGAAGATTTTTCATTGGTGACGCGCACTTCGCTGCGATCTTTCTCACAGATAATGATAATGAGACACCAACGTATATTATTTATATACTCTAACTTCGACGCCAAGTACCAACTTATATTACATACGTTCCTGGACCGGTCCGCAGCTGAAGTAAATTCCTATTTTCTGTATACGGTCTTTAATATGTAGATTACTGCTGACCAGGCGAACTTTGTTTTGCCATTAGGACTATAAAATAGCTTACGACCTAAGTACTCCCAAACCTGTATGTTGTGTAGGTCTGGGAGTACTAAGGTCGTAAGATATTTTTATAGTTCATTACAAACGATCGAGCTATTTTTGAAGAGTTTGGTAAGAAAAATTGTGACAAGAATTTTATATATTAGACTAGCTGACCCAGTAAACGTTGTTGTTAGGGATTTCAAAAAAATAGCTTACGAACTGTTCTCAGACCTATCGAACATACACAGGAAATTTCATAAGAATCGGTCGAGGCGTTTCGGAGGAAAGAAAAAAGTTCATGATTACGTAGATAGCTATGGAACTGCCAATTTTAGAAATAGGTAAACGGAAAGTCATAATGGCTTGATACATAAGTAGGTATCAATTTATTGGCATAGGCCAATGCTATGTGAGTTTAATTTTTTTGAGTGTAAGAAAAAAAAAACTGGCCAAGTGCGAGTCGGACTCGCGCACCGAGGGTTCCATACCATAAAAGAAGTAAAACATTGAAAGAATCGCTTTTGTTCATGAATTTACGAGTATAATTTACATGTAGGTACTTTTGTTGGCAAACCGCAAACGTAACTTTGTTTTTGGTGGTTTATTGTTATTATCAAAAAAAGTATATTAGTCAGCGAGTGGTAAACTTCGGAGATAAGGGGGGGAACGGTATTTTTTTCGACAGTTTGCCCAATAAATCAAAAACTATCAGGCATAATAATGAATGAAAATCGGTTTCAGAATACACAAGTAACGCCCTTTCATATGATAGCCTACTCAATATTGTTATCTCATTTTGAAATTTTGTCGACCTGATTTTCCCCCTTTTTAAATAAAAATAAAAACAATTTTCAAATTTTTACGATTGTTATGACGTCGGGTTACTATTCCTATTCTAAATTTCAAGTCGATAGCTTCAATAGTTACTGAAATAATCAAGTGTGACAGACGGACGGACGGACGGACGGAGAAAGTCTCACAATAAGGGTTCCATTTTTACCATTTTGGTATGGAACCCTAAAAATTAAAAGACCAAGAATGTGTTTTATTAGGGAAAGCATGCTCTTACAGATATATAATTTTTTAGGTACCTCTACCTTAAAATAGATCTAAATATGCATCTCGAAGTTCATCAACATTAAATTCGACATTTGCAAAGGTTAAAACTAAAAACGTATTAGGAAATAATTAAAAACCCATTTCAATTCTGCATAATAACAATCACTTACCTGTAGCCTGTTTGGATTCTTGTTTTTCGTATTTTGAGCTAACTTTGTAACATTATATTATTAAGTACCCATTAATTTGATTAATTTAACCTGTTTTTACTAGGAAATAAGGTCATAAGGTTAAAGATCACAAACCAAAACATTTTTTTTATTTCAATATCAAAATAATAGGTTATAATCGTCAGTTTAATTTGCACAGGGCCGTATGGTGTTAACAGGCAGGGGGGTTATGTTTTATTTTATTCAGGAACGAAATAGATATTACCCAAATTGTTTTTTAATTTTATGTTATCCAATTATTCTTTTGTTTATTGTTAATATTTTTTTCAGTGAAGAATCTGCATAGAGATGTAACGCAAATCTGTGAAACTAATCCTTTAATGAAGTACTTTTGTCTCCTATGTTTACAAAACCATTAAAGCATATAATGAGGATACTTATCTTATGCCATAGATGGGTATTGCAAATACAACAATTCGATAAGATTGCTTTATGGCGATTGTATGGTGAGTGAGTAACGGACAATAACACCAACTGCAATCGCCTCGTTCACAGTATAAAACATAGATGAAATTGAAAGGTATGCTTTATAAATGATTTTATTTTAATTAGATGAACTCTGTACCTAGAGTATTTCAATATTACATTATACTTTTTTTTATTACAGAAATCACAATCCAGCCCCAAAGTAAGCGATAGCCTCTTGTGTTATATGGGTACTAGATAACTGACAAACATACATAATATTTATTAGACAGACACTTGGAAACATTCATGCTCATCACACAAATATTTTACAGTTCTGGGAATCGCAAGATCGCTAATTAACCATCGCCATGCAAACGTCAAAGTATTGTAATTTGTATAAATGTATTAAATATTGTCGATTTAAAAGGGCAATTCGAACCAGATTTTTGGATAAAACCTATATTCTAACCTATTTTTCATTTATAGAACTAACGAAAAATTAAAGAATTTATTGATCGTGCTTAGTCATATTGTATAAATTTAATGTATTAGGTTGATGATTTGTTGGGACACTATCTTAGAGATCATAGAGAATTGATATTTCTTAGCCTTACGTATTAGAAATAGCTAAACATTTATCAAGCCTAACCTACTGTCGCACAATCTCCTTAATGGGAAAGGTTCCATTTGGTTGCTCACTCACAATAGAGCTTCCTCGCCACACATGCTCACAAACACAAACTAACACACGAGTACACAATTATATGATTAGAGACATATACATAAGTGACGGAGATACAATAATTATTTCGAGTCATCTCCGTTTATCTCTACATATATAATTTCAATCCGTGACTGGCGTATGATTGATCTTCCGACACACGTTAGTTATTAGGGTTGTTTAAATCTTATGCTTGGATTGTTATTTCATATTATTTTAAATTAAATATAATAACATTATTTACTTGGTTCATATGTTTGAATTATTATTTATGTATAGCGGTATGGGACGGGATAGAGATCCTTTTATCCTTTATTGTAGTTATATAAAACAAGCTATATACCCGTGCCACGGCCCGCATTCATCTAATAACGGACCATTGTCGGTCGCGGTAGTATGAAGTGGGAAGGGAAGTTATCGGCAAAGCTTCTGTGAACGGGTAGAAGGTGTCTACTTCTTTCACCGAGTTTAGTATTTTTCGACTTTTCAAGTGTTTTAATTTTTTCAAATATAGCTACCTACATTGAATCAAAGACCTATAATTTTGACCTTGACCAATATTTATAATATTTTTTTTTTCCTGAATAGATAAAATGTCAAATTTACTTAATGTACCTATATAATCTTTCATAATAGTAACATCAGGTGAGTCCGCAGTAACTAACGTTTAGCTAAATTAAAAATTTTGATGACCCCAATATGTTTTATAGTCTGTTTTCTAACAGGCCTTTACATACGTTTTCGTAACAGTCCAAAAATAAGACAGTTATGATCGTAAAATAATCAATAGAAATATCATTAATAGAATGATTTTTAGAATAAACGATAAAAATGTTATGGATCTGAATTGTTCCGATTTATTTATAATCAAATCATCTTTAGCCGAATTCAATATAGGTACCTAACATAAAATTATAAGAAACGCTTAATGACGGGGAAGTTCGTTGAAGATGACTTCTGCGAAATACATATTTTTATTACAATATTATAAACTCCACCCAGGATCAGCATTATCCTCAATTAATAGAGATTAATCGAGCAATCAATTATTATTATTTATTGTATTCTAAAGTGCAATTAGTAATAATCAGTAACACAGTTAAACGTGAGAAATGTTAAATAACATTAAAGCATATATACAGAAATCGCATACACAATGACATTATTCTTTCACTGTTTTTGTACTTTAATTACATTTAATGGGCAACGTGATTAATCGACCACGTGCTTTTAGGGATTCCAAAGCAACAAGACAAAACGATCACCTGTTACTCTCATACCATGCCTCCATCTATGAGGCCATATCATAAGGCTGTGATAAACAAACTAATATCTTAAAGTTTATTTCAAGCCAGTTTGGCACATAGCAGCAGTCAGCACCGTTTAATTTTTCTATAATGCATATTTTCGATAAAATGTAGCTTGGCAGTTAGATAATACATATCTGAAAAGTATTTTATTTTTGTTAATTTATTCTGATGAGTCCACATTTGAAGATATTTTTACTTCCCATATTAGATGAATTTTCTAAAAGCCATACTTAGTGTCTACTTACGAGTATAATCTCAAAAAAAACCAAGAGAACCATCTTGAATTTAATTCAGCAGTATAAGACGTAGTTGTACAGTTCACTATCAAAATAAGAAAAAGTCTA
Source organism: Coenonympha glycerion (assembly GCA_963855885.1). Classification (NCBI taxonomy): domain Eukaryota; kingdom Metazoa; phylum Arthropoda; class Insecta; order Lepidoptera; family Nymphalidae; genus Coenonympha; species Coenonympha glycerion. The sequence goes on from OY979646.1 coordinate 3,865,550, forward strand.
TGACGTCTGAACCTCTACAATCCACTCCTATAATAACAGTGTTAATTCACTATGATGTATCTAAACAAGCCCTTGAAAGGAACCTGTCTCATTTCAGGACGCCAGTTATTCGAGGCATTCAACCTTTCATATACCGGCAGAACAATCGCGGTACAACATAACAACATAGCGAATCGGCGCGCGCGCACGCATGTATGCAGCCGGCGAATGTGAGCGCGTAAACATATTACGAGATATGTGAAGTCGACTAAGAAGTATTTTTAATTGACTGACAAGGCAGAGGTTTTAATTATTTTATAAACAATGAAGTTAATAGTGATGTGTTGTGTATGTGTGATGACAGTGGTGGGACAGGACATCGAGGCGATGCGGAATCTGCCCAAATATGACTCGAGATATGACTATTTAGATGTAGACGCTCTATTTAATAGTAAGCGGTTAGTGAGGAACTATGTGGAGTGTTTAATTAATGGACAAAGGTGCACACCTGAAGGGAAGGCGCTGAAAAGTAAGTAAATTGTGTAGATGATTCCTATTGCAATAATTTATGGCGGAAAAATATTGAGTTATCGTATGAACTATGAGAGAATAATTTCGTTCTGGGTTAACATCTAACCAACATTTATTATTAATATGCTTAGCAAAATTCACGAGTCTTTATAGTGTTAGAAAACTGAACACTGAATAATTATTATTAAGACATTATTGAGTACTTTAATACGAGTACAACTATAACTATTATATAGGCCTGCCGTTATCTTACAAAGTGAAGCAAAAAGTAGGTACCTAATAACGATTCAATGAGTAATTAACTCATGTGTAAATAATAATACTATGTGGTCTTATAAAATATAGGTAGGTAAAATATTTATTTCTTGATTTTATGTTAAAAAAATTAACTGTAGAAAACTTTAGTTTTTGCAATAGTTCATCCCTCTACCACCCCTAGCTACGGCCCTGGATATATTATGTAGTTTTATTCTATTATATTATATTGTTAATTTTTAATTTAATGTGTGTTTTACTGAAATGTTATCTTCAAATATTATATTTATCAAACTCACGTAAGTCAACACGTGAAATTGTTATGTACTACATCCAACTTCGTCTTATAAATTTTAAAATGATCCACATCATCTGAAAACCTATTTTGAAGGACATAATTTTTTGTAACTTAATAAGGTAAATACTTATATTATAAAAGAAAAGATAAACAGTCGTATTTTTAGCCAGTATATTAATAAAACTTTAAAAGTCGAATTAAGCTACTTTTAAAACTTTAAAATAATTAAATTCTCATTATTCTCGGTTTTTGTCCAGGAAATAAAATACAGCCAATGTAACAAAGATAATTATTACTTTATATCTACAGTTACTAATCTAATATTACATGATTACTCAATTTTCATTCATAATCTGCAGTTTTAATATTCATGACAAAATGTCGAGGACCCAGTCTTTCCGTAGGAGGTAGAAAGGTCAGTCATTAACTCATCACCATTCAGGATACTTTCCGTCTATTCTAATGTAGTTCGATATTCTTAGTATTAATTATTTATTATTACTACAACTATTTCGGAAACTAAAAAAAATTGTGAATATTGCACCTATCTCAAAAATTCGTCCAAGCGTCTGGTGACCCGAGAGCTGGCGCTTATTTGGACATACAAAGAGCGCCAGCGTCTTGGGCACTATGTCCATTAATGATCATTTGGACGTTGTAAATGTTTTGTAAATATTAATATTTAAAATTTAATTTCAAGGGTCTTTCTTTATACATATATTACAGATTTTTTATTTTCTACGAATTAAATGTAGGTTTAATACTCATGCAAAACATGACTAAATATAAGTAATACCTACTTGTATTTAAAATAAGAGTACAAAACTCTACAACAAATCAAATCTCTTCCGGCTGAGTTTGTTGTGGGCTTCTTCTCAGCGGCAGGGCTTAGTAGTAACTCAGTTAGATAAGAGAGACAGTGTTAAATGAAATGACTTGTCATAATAGCCTCTGTATGTTAGGCCTATATGAAATAAAGAATTTTCTATTATATCCAAGAACTCGGCCAAGGAAAGCATCAATACCAAATTGCAGACCTGAATTTAGAACTAAACATCCAGAACGTATTACAAAAATAGTTAAAAGCCTACTAGGTAGGTATGATTCCAAAAAGAAAATTGAAGCAAGAGATACAGAATGTATCGATCTACAAATTTGAAAAAATGAACGACTAGCGATTAACTTGTGTCTGAACAAGCGTATCCCACCAAAAACATTCTGTAAAAAACTAGCCAAAGTCAAAATGGAGCTGCTTGTTTATCTCTAAAAAGTACTGAAATCTAGACAAAGTCGTGCCAAGTCTAAGGTTCCTTACTGCGATTTCTTTATTATTATAGTTAATGTGGCGTGACTTGGCCGTTGAAGGGTACACAAGGGTTCAAACCAGGTGCTCCATGACACCATTGCACCTATCTGTCGCCAGAATTCATCGTCAATGAGTAGCGGTTCTTGGTCTTCAACGGCCAAGTCACACAACATTAACTATAATAATAAAGAAATCGCAGTAAGGAACCTTAGACTTGGCACGACTTTGTCTAGATTTCAGTACTTTTTAGAGATAAACAAGCAGCTCCATTTTGACTTTGGCTAGTTTTTTACAGAATGTTTTTGGTGGGATTTCACTTCTTTTTGTAGAAACTTCAATTTATTACAAAATATTTCTGTCCGTTTTTCTAGATACATTAACTGCATAAATAACTTTGTAATCTCATATAATTTATATGGAATTACAAAGTTATTAATGCAGTGATCACCAGGTACTCCAGATCTTCGATTATCCTAGTTTTTATAGTTTTCCCTTTATGTGGCCATTAAACCCTAACTCTGTACCAAATTTCAGCTCTCTGAGTTTATGGGAAGTACTAGTTCTATTTTGATGATCATGAGTCAGTCAGTCAGTCAGTCAGTCAGTCAGTCAGTGTCGAAAATGCGAAACTTTGCTTTCGCATAACTTCGGAACTATATGACCTACAGACTTGAAATTTTGGGTTTTAAGTATGTGATTATAGCTTACTGGATAGCGAAAATTTCAGCGTTCTGGTCTTATCCAGAGGTTCTCAAATAGGAGCCCGAAAATGCGGCGAAATGGTTCCTGTAAAGATGGTACGGCAGTTTTGCTTCGCGCTTTGACTTTGGCGGGGGCACTGCCGTGCCCCCTGATAATGAGTTCAGCAAACCAAAAAGGAGATGCAATTTCGGCTTTGGCAGAAAGATCAACCACGATACCTAGTTACGAGTAAATAAAATTGATTGGTAAGGATAACAAGTGACAAATGAAATACAGAACATTGTATCAACCATTGTTATCTCATAGGGGCAAGTACCTTATTAAGTATCGTAAGTCTGAATCAGAGGACTGAATAGATTTTCGTAAAAAATATCACCTTGCAATTTTTTATGGTTACTAAGACCTGTATTTTTGGAGAGCAAAAAATATTTCTTTGACACTTGATTTATTTCTCTCAAATCGTTATTATCAAGGTGATCTTATTATGTACTGGCTCGCGAGTCGCAACCATGTAGGCCCTCTGGGCCAAGTGACGATTTGCGATACTCAAATACCTCAAAAGAAAAAAAAACGGAACCCTTATAAGATCACTTTGTTGTCTGTCTGTCACGACCCATTATTTTAGTAACTATTAAAGATAGCGTTAGCGACATGAAATTTGGAATAGATTTTTCTTCTTTCTGTATCTTTTCCTCGCTTGGCTTATTCCATCATGTATAGTTATAGAGTATAGCTATTAGTGAAAGAATTTTCAATATCGGTCCAAAGATTTACCATATCGTACAAACAGAGAAATACCTGCGGCCTTAGCCATTATGGCTTATTATACCTGCAATCAAATAGAACGCTGGTTTTGATAAGTCACATGATCAATTTAGGGATCTGGAGTGTCATTCGCATATACCTTTTGAAATTCATTCCATTTGAGTGATCGACAAGTTTTGAAGATGATAAAATGTGTTGCTATGCTCGATTTTTGTTAGAATTCTCTGAATAATATTCTTAGTAAAATCCTTCAACGAAATGGTCTAGAACAAAATGCTTATACGTAAAACTGTTTCGTATTCAAATCGGTCTTGTTAGTATTTCACAACGATGCATTCACATTTAAAGTGCAAAATTTCAATAAAGCAAGGACGCACCAAAAATAATATATTCCAATTTCCAAGTCAAAGGATTATTACCTAAATTCCTAAGATCTTTCAAATAGATTATAACAATGTTAGACCACATCATAATTCTCATCAATTTTATGCTCTTTTTAATGATTTTTTTTTAAATGAGTTTCCCGTAATGATAGAGTTTCATGCTAGTTTATAAACTAAAAATATAAAACTAGGGTGAAAGGCCACTTATCTCTAAAGTTTATCGAAAATCTGAATAAATTTTGATTAGTAGGGATCAATGTATTTTTTATATACTCTTCAACACTTTTTTGGTTAAACAACAACTTACCTCAAAAAAAAAAGTTAACTTTGCGGTTCGGTGAGAAAAGTGATTCTATGATTTTATTTTTTCTATAGTACCTACTACAGAACCCTCGGTGCGCGAGTCCAACTCGCACTTGGTCGGTTTTATTTTAATGTTAAATAATAGTTTGTTTGTTACTAAGTATAATGTACAGAATAAATAAAATCTCGCTCTTTGTGCTCTCTCAAATTAAATTCTAAATATTTTTTTAATCTACAGAAACAGATCTATAAGGCAGACTTAACGCTTTTATCTCTGAGCTTGTATCTCTTTTATTTTTACTAAAACTAAATTATTTTCATAATTGTGCAATTATGACTTCTGACGGCAAGTTATGAATATGATAATATTTATGAATTGCGTCACCGTTATAATCACTGATAACCCGCTGCTGCCTGGCATACAATCTTATGTGTATGGAATAGTCAACGAATTGTAGGTATTAGTCAGCGTTGCCAGATTTTTTTGCCAAATCGGGATTCTGGAATTTTTTGAGTGATAAGGTAGGCTTCTTTTATCGAAGCGGGACATAATAGTAAACACATTTTTAAATATTTATATTTTATTTGATTTCAAATTACCCCTATCGTTAAATAGTCAAGGTTTATTCGTTCTCGAATAAAACAAATAAAAAAATCAGAAATCAAAATAGGAAAAGTTTTATTTATTAAAAAAATATTGTGTTTCAAGTTGAACTTAAAACTTTCAAACAGTAAAATACAATATGGTTTGTGGAGTGAGTGTTAGAAATTGCTACTTACAATAAGGGAATAGTTTTATTTCTAGGAATTACTTATACATGATATTTCTGTGAAGATACTATTCCCGATTAAAGCGGGACATTTAACTTTGATTTAAAAATCCGGACGTCCCGCAAAAATCGGGACGTCTGGCAACGCTGGTATCAGTCTATTCCAAAGCAGTTACTGTAATCTAAATCGTTCCTCCTATCGTAAATCAGGACGTCCGGCCAAAAACGGGACGTCTGGCAACGCTGGTATCAGTCTATTATGAAGCAGTTACTCTAATCTAAATCGTTCCTCCTTTCGTAAATCAGGACGTCCGGCCAAAATCGGGACGTCTGGCAACGCTGGTATCAGTCTATTCTGAAGCAGTTACTGTAATCTAAATCGTTCCTCCTACCGTATATCAGGACGTCCGGCCATAATCTGGACGTCTGGCGACGCTGGTATCAGTCTATTCTGAAGCAGTTACTCTAATCTAAATTGTACCTCCTACCGTAAATCAGGACGTCCGGCCAAAATCGGGACATCTGGCAACACTGGTATCAGTCTATTCCAATGCAGTTACTCTAATCTAAATCGTTCCTCTTACCGTATATCAGGACGTCCGGCCAAAATTGGGACGTTTGGCAACGCTGGTATCAGTCTATTCTGAAGCAGTTACTCTAATCTAAATCGTTTCTCCTACCGACCATTATTATAGCAGTAGGAATGTGTTTGATTAATAAATTAATTACTATTAATAGTTATTAATATATTCAAAATATTTTTAAATTAACCTTGGCGTTTGTATGATAAGGACTTACCTATACTACAGTTATTGGCATAGGATTATAAGATTTTTCTGATATAATGTCGAAGCGTATCAAAAATTTCAATCAAAAATTTCATACACTTAGGTAACTAAAATAGTATCGAGAAAATTAACGCCAATTATGTTTTTAAAGCACGTAATCCAAGGTATTTCGAAGTATCATTTCTCCCAAGTCCCAATATTGTTGTACTTTTACTTAAAATCTGTGCTTTTACCAATCCTGAGATAAATAATGATGAAAACTGCTAAATTGCACACATGTTTGGAGAGTACCGACTGAAGATTTATAAAAATTCACGTTAGGTATAATTCTTATACCTACACGATTCTCGATAATGTAAAAATGATTACCTACTGTAAAGAAACATCTTCATAAAGTAATAATATCTGATCTTATTTAATACTAATTTCGTATAACATTGAACCTTCTCAGGTCGCTTACTTGTAACAGGTTCTAATTTTCAACACGTTTGATTAACTTTGTCTGTAGTAAAGCATAATATTATGCTAATTCGAAACAGGTTCCAAAATTTAGTATCTGCTACCTATAATCAGTAAATGAGATACCGCAAATCATAAATTACAGTTAGAAAAATAGTGGTTACAAAAATTATACGATAGAAATAAAATCAAAATTCGCAAATAATTTTGAGCATCCTGTTTACAAATTCTCCAACTATAATGTTGGTGTGGGAGCGACTTCAAAAATTAAGCATCCAGATTCATTAGAAAATTATTTTGTGCTTTTCAGTGGGTTTGCTTTATGAAGGCTCTTTGTTCAAAATTGAAATTTATCATGTGTTTTGATTGGTTTTTTTGACTTTATTTTTATTTCATACTTTTTAATGATAAGTAGGTACTTAGGTAGGTATGTTAGGTTTTTGGCTATACTACCTTATCAATTTATTTTAGTGGTAGGTTTTTAGTGATAAGTTTTAGGCTTAGTATTAGCCTAAAACTTATAACTAAAAATATACCATATTATTGTGTAATAATGACTTTGACATACCTACGTTCAGCTCTCTATCTCTGAAGGTATTCATTAGATTTTGACTAATTTACAATGATACTACCTCTGATGTATGGCCTACTTAACAAAAAAATAGGTTGCGCTGAAGTCGAGATAATCGCGGTCAAACTTACAAACATATCGATCTAACTGAAAACCTCTTGTTTTTTTAAGTTGGTTAATAATATACTAAAATCTTCGCCACAATGAAACAAATACTTTCCTGAAAACCGCATCAAAATCGGTTCAGCCAAACGCAAAATAATCGCGGACAAACATAAATACATACATGTATACATACATTCGGCTCGAATACAGAACCGCCTTGTTTTTGAAAGCGGTTAATAATTTTTAAAATAAAGATAGGTTTAGTGAGGGTCAAAAGTCGATATAGAATTGGCATACAAAATCCCTTCTTGCATGCATTACCTTTAAAATATTTTGAACCTAATTTTGATTTAGTTGCTAACAATGTTAAATGATACTTGCACACCGTTTTAGCCTCAACCGTACCTACTCTTTTAAGTATCTTTTCTTAAAAAAATATCTCCCACACCAAAACAGTAATTAAATAAAATAATTAAGTAGATACAGTTATCAGAATTAACATAAAATCTTGTTGAATGTAAACATACATAAATAATGAGGTGATAATGAACTGAGAGGAAAGTGTATTGTACATAGGTAATAAGTATAAGTATATTAAGCTCCCAAATATTATAACTAAGTATAGAGAAAGTAAAAAGAACCTACTCGTATTTTCACAATTTTTTTTTACTTGTAGAATTACTCTAAGCTCATTTCAATCCATCCGGCCCTTCATTCGGAGTTTTCAATTGATTACTTTTTAAGGTAAAATACTTTACATTGATTACTTTTAATTGATTTTTTTAAGCTAACATACTTTACATTGATTAATTTTAATTGATTACTTTTTAAGCTAACATACCAAAAATATCCTCTGAAGGGTCGATTTCCATGAGAATTATTTTAGAAATAGAAACTTACATACTTACTACTTATACATATACGCTATCCACTATCTACTTTATTTTAGTTTCTTATATACGAGCACCTTATTCATATGTTTGTTATATTTCTTTACACACAGAAATTATTTTTAAATACTATGTATACTCAGTACTCAATCGCACTCAGCGAGATTTAAACATGCATGCAGAGTGGAAAAAATTGTTCCAGGTAACATTCTCGTATGCAGAGTGATAGAAATTGTTCCAGGTAACATTCTTGCATGCAGAGTGATATAAATTAAATTATTTCAAGTAACATTCTTGCATGCAGAGTGATAGAAATTGTTCCAGGTAACATTCTTGCATGCAGAGTTATAGAAATTGTTCCAGGTAACATTCTTGCATGCAGAGTGATAGAAATTGTTCCAGGTAACATTCTTGCATGTAGAGTGATAGAAATTTTTCCAGGTAACATTTAAGTTTCAATGTATTTCTAAAGGTTTATAGGTACATCTTTACTAGGCTACATGACATGGTTCCAATTTATTCCACCATCGAATCGAAAAAATGCTCCAAATTTTTTTATTTTGACACTGTTCTTTACCTAAACTCTCGCCTAAACCAAATAAGTTATAATAGTAAGTATAAATAAGGCAAATAACTGTCTTGTAACAGTTAAAAAGTTCCAGTCCAGTTGGATTATTTCTTGTTCCATTGGCGAAATCGTAGATGCTTGAAGTTGTGAAAGTCTATAACCGTTGCGGACTTTAGGGGGGATGTGCGTTTTATGTCGTTCCGGTGGTTTTAGTACGGGGGGTTATGTAACATCGGAGTTCATTTGACATTGATTGTTTCAATGCGGTAATAGTAAAATCTTTGATGGTATCCTGAGTAAAATAATGTTAAATAGAAAACCTTCAATAAAAACCTATAAAATATTTTAATGGCATAAAAGGGCTATTTGGCAGTGACCTGCCAACTACCTGCTTGTAAAATTACTTTCAAATTTAAACATCATGTATTTTGGGTATTTAATCTAAATTCGCTCTAAAGCACGAATTAACACACGAACACGATTGGATAAAATTTTGTAGATAGAAAGTTCTACCAAAAGTTGCTCCAAAATCTCCATTTTCTAATTTTTAACGCAAACTACATGCACTGTAGTTTGCGTTAAATTTTTATTTTAATGTGTCGATAATAATAATATTCAAAAACGCACAGAAACGGATTTTTGATAACTGGCTTATTTTTTTTAGTATTTACGTAAAACGTCTTTTGTCTGGCAATGGCAATGGCATTTTACAATATCGTGCAAAAAAGATACGGGAATGCTCAGAAGTTCTTCTAACTGATGATATTCTTATAACTTTAATTCGGCGATATTCTTTAATTGCTTTTTCCACACGTGCTACGTTTTCTGGCACATAAATTTCCGCAGGCCTACTTGGATTTCGAGTTGAATCTTCGCTTGAATAGTAAAAAACATCTTTCCATAGTCCTTACAGAAGGAGCATCATGACCAAGCACAGAAAACATTTCATCAAAATATTCTTGCTTTACCAAATCGCCGCTTGAAAATTTAGTACTTATTTCCACGATACTATCGTTTGATCCTCGATGTCATGTTTAAACATTTGAAATCACTGCGAAAGAACTATAAACTACTAGCTGATGCCCGCGACTTCTTCCACGTGGGATAAAAACTATTCTATCTTTTAAGTTGGACCAAATGACAGATATTCACGAAGTTTGAACTAAATCGGTTCAGTAGTTTAGGAGTCCATTGAGGACAAACATTGTGACACGAGATTTATATATATTAAGATAGAAAGCTAAAATAAACGCGTTTACTCTTGTAGATAAGCATAAAGTTGTTACTCTCAGCTGAGCGTTTTCCTAGTAGTAGGTATCTGTCTGATGGTAGATTGTAACTTTATAGCGGTTACTTAGGTAGGTAGTAGCGATGCCTACGACGATGTCACGCATGGTGTCTCCCGGCCTTGGTTGGTGCGGCGTCTTCAATTCATTAATCTTTATAATTATTAATACGAGAAACTAAGAGGTTTTACGACAGCGAGCGATCGAAAGATTTCTGTGTTGATATTTACACAAAAAACTAGAGTGTTTACGATTAGGATTGATACGAATGTCGAGTTCGATAAACATTGATATACCTACTATAATAAGATGAAGAAACATCTATACATAATTTGTGGAAATTATATTGTAAAAAACAAAATCTGAAGAGAATTCGGCACTAAACACGATTATCTGCAATAAAACAATAAATCACCAAAAATACAGCAAGCATTCCTAAGGTATTTCTGTGAATAAATTAATATCAATGATTTATTTACAGCTTTAATAAATTAATTTTACACATCATTCAGTTAAAAAACGAAGCTGCATAAAAATGAAGGTTTTTTAATTCGAAACCCCGTGTAATTAAGGCTAATTAATAGCTTACAATGAGTAAATTAATTACAGTGTAGTCAACAACTTGCCGAAAACATCGCATTACGAGTACATTATCAAACTTGACCTTAAAGTCGATTTCGTTTTGAAATGAACTACAAGATTCTGCAATATTAGATGAATCTGCTGTGCTATTCTACAAAATGAAATAGCTGCCAGACAGCTGCCAACCCGAATATGGCATGCAAAATTGTACTTTATTACAACTGACAAATTCATAGATGCAGAGATGTACGCCCGTCGCTGTTTTGCAGAATAGCACGGCTGTATGCCATTCACACATCCAAAACTATATCTATAAGTACCTAAGCACGAATCACGAAAAAAACTACAATTATTTCCGCTTGAATTAAGAGTTATACCTACTTCAATTGACTTCCTACTACTTTGGAACCTGACCTACACTGCCTACACAGTGCCTTATCAAAGATTTCGGCATCATATTAAGATACATTTTTCCTTAGAATACCTTCTTTCCTATATGAACCGAAGTTCGCTTAGGAATACTAAGTAGCCGCTGTAACAGCTACCTAATTAAGTACAACTCGTCTTATGTTCGTTTTCACCAACATTTTAAGAGACACCTAAGCCCTTAGGTGCAGACAGTTGTTGTAAGTGATAGCGTTGGCTTAGGCGTTTCTTAAAGTGTTGTTAAAAACGAGCATTAGCCTGCGCTAGTAGGTACCTATAATATACCTACTTAGATATGCGTAACTTTAGAATATTGAGAGTTGAGACGGTGTAATTGATACATCTGCCTATGACAGATGCAATGCGTCCCACTGCTTTGCGTTGCAATGTCCGCACTGCACTGCGCTGGCCATAATAATGTCTCAATTAGTTTTTTAGAGTGCCGTATCCAAAGGTAAAAAAACGGAACCCTATTACTGAGACAATGGTACGGAACCCTTCGTGTCCGAGTTTGACTCACACTTGGCCGATTATTTAGACTCATTTTGCTCTGTAATTTCGTTGGCTACAGAGCCTTTACCGTGCCTACTGCCTAATGCAGTGAGTGCTTTGCGGCGGAATATCTGACAAGTGTCAACCCTGATCCTGGTACCCATTCTGGCGGTCCTAAAGAGTCCTGCTATTTGGTAAATAATTAAAAATGTGATGACCCAGATTTTTGTGACCCAGATTTTTGTGACCCAGACTCCACTACCGCTTTTGGCTTTTGCACCAAGAAGAACGAAGAAACTTGGCTAGTGGCGTCAATCCTTTTTATGTGATATCGCAGTTAGGTACATTGAGTTACTATGCACTAACGTACTAGAGTGTCTCTCTGCGTTTATGACCGTGCCACAGGTAACAGACGCGGCGCGGAGTGCGGAGAGGTCGTCGTCGTTGGCGAGTGAATGAATGCGTTGCTGAGACAGTCTCAGCAGATAAAGGCGCAAAATTTTTTATTCCAAGTGTCCTCTCTTGTTACTCAACGATCAGGTACTGTAAAAATCCTGGTTGATATTGTCAAAAATGCCCAATGATAGCCGTTGACTACCGTTTAAAAATGTTTAACCCGCTGTTTCGCACAAATGAGCCTGAGTATTATTCACAATGCTCCAAGCAAAAATCAGTAGAGCTTACTTATTACTTAGCAGTTAGTATAGTAATGGACGACCTTGTGTTATCTGTGTCACGTAGCGGTCTCCAGTGAAAATGTAAACAATGCCCGCGTATCGTCTGTGACGCGTCGCGCCGTTACCACACGCCTAGAATCCAGATTTGTAGAACATTTCACTTTTTAATGACAAAAACTGCGGGTTAGTATAATACAATAACGAAGTACGCTACGCTACGCTAAGAGGACGGGAAAGATGTGATGCTTGTTAAAGCAATATTTCTCAAATAATTGATTATGGGTACTAAGAAGCGCGTTGACACCATTGTTGCTCAACAGCCTATATTAACTGTTGATGGCGTTAATATAGAACATGTGGATGAGGCTCGAAATCTTGGGCTTCGTATGGACGAGGGTCTACGGTTCGAGAGCCATGTCGTGGAACTAGCCCGAAACTGCTTCTACAGACTGAAGGCTTTGTACAAAATCAGACCTTATATCAGTATTGACCTTAGAATCAGACTTTGTGACACGCTAATATTGTCAAAACTGAATTACTGTATTACAGTTTATGGTCCGTGCCTTTTAGGTAAATCGTGGTGTCTAATTCAGCGCATACAAAATGCATGTGCCAGATTTTGTTTCAGAATTCCACCGAGAACCCACGTAACACCCTACCTTAATGAGCATAACCTACTGAATATGAAGAATAGATACAATCTGTTAGTTGGCACTCTAATGTTCGGCATAATCGAAACAAAGCAACCGTCATATTTGTATGAAAAATTGATATGGCGGGATTCACATCGAAGTAGAACGTTAACACCTCCGTTATCTATGCCACGTCACAGATCTGCAGCATTTCGTGGTAGTTTTAAATATCTCGCCACGAAATGCTGGAACAACATACCTCCACCCATTCGTGCGGCCAAGTCAAAATTGGTTTTCAAAAAATTATATCGTACGTACTTACTTAATATTCAAAAGACCCAAACTTAATTTGTGGCTTTACAATATTATTATTATTTTATACCTACCTATACATCTATTTATATATATATACGTTAAAGTTATTTCTTCCAATTAAAATTATAAGCTTTTCCATTCTCTATTTCTAAAAATATAAATTATTATTATTATTAAGCAGCTACATTATTTAAGGCCGCTTCCCTCAGCAGGTAACTGACAGAATATCAGCGTTGTGGATACGTTGGTACCCACAACAAGAAGCTGAGTCAGGACCTTTTTGTTGGCACGACACATTTAGGATCTACCTACTTATATCATAATATTATTATCGTTAAGTTTTATAGGTTAAGATATTTTTAGGTTAAGTATTTCCATATGTGTTGTGTTGACAAATAAAGATTTTCTATTCTTTTCTATTCAAATATGGTGTCGCGTGTCGTACATTTTGGTACTGCTGACAACTTATACCGCTGTCGGTCACTTGTATTGGCGCCGTTTTACAGTTTTGACAAATTAAAAATCCGGCTACAGGACGGAGCCTAAAAGTACATGCCTGACGTAGCTATAAGTGCTGATCCTTTATATTATTTTTAATCAATGGTGTACCTAATATGACCGTAATATTGTAGGTATCTACACAATTAATGCTATAACATTACCCACGGCATATCTGAGAACTTAGTCTTAATACTTTAGCATTTTGCGATACACTATAAAGATGAAAATGGATCGAAATTCAAATACGAGTATGTATGAAAAAGATCGCCAGATTGGTCACGTAAAAAACGCATGAATTTGGCTGATGGGACATTTATGGCTCAAGTAAGCAAGGATTTTCTGAGTTTCTACTCCTAGAGGGATTATAATTGATGCAACATAAAGTGCCTATGGATAGGTAAAGCTAAAGACAGATTCCTATGATGTCATGTAATATGAATAGGTAGATTCTTTAGGTATGCACTTGTTAGAAAATCTATTAATACCCACGGCAAAGATAATTAATGGATACTTGCCCTCGGCAATAGACTAGGTACCTAGCGAATTAGAATTAGTATATTTTCTAAGTTACTATAGTCTTAAGATCAAGGCAAAATCTAATTTACAGTCAGGAAACGCTGCTAAGGCGGAACACTTGTAACATAACATAACATATCTATGAATAGGTACAAAAAATAATTATGGACTTAACGTGTATCTCTACTGCATTCATAAGACCGGTTAGATATAATTGATACTCGAGCGACTTTACAGGCGAACAGCTCAAGAAAATGCTCGAGCTGCAAAGATTTAAATCGCTAGATGAGCCCTACAATGCGCACATCGAAAACGTTCACAAAAATGCTGAGTGAGTGCTCTCAGTCTCAGTATGTTGTAGTGTGCGATTGTGTGACAGAGAACGCAAGTGCAAGTAAATGAGACATAAAGAGTTATGTCGCTGTGTGTGTAAGATGACATCAACCTGTCGCACACAAGACAAAAACGTGAACGTTTTTGGAGGTTTAGGGCTCATCCTCATCTAGCGATTTAATTTAAATCTTTGTCGAGCAGTGTCAATTGTCAATTATTCATTAGACGATTGAAACGGTTTCTACTGATTTAAATATACATCTATGAGATGTAAGTTGTAACCTGTGCAAGTATCTGTCCTGTCAATCAACTACAGTATAAAAATGTCGCCTATACGTTTGTCTCTAGGCTATACAGGTTCTAAATTAATAAATAAATGTCACGATGAATTTTTAAAAAGATCCCGCGAGAAAGAAGACTTTCAAGGATAAAATGTAGTATTTTTCGCTCCCCGGAATGCCTATCTTCATCTAAATACAATAATCATAGTTATAAAATTACGTTAATCCTTTTTTACGCTGCTCTATTGTACTTAAAAATTAATCAGGCTCTAACAAACAGACTTTCGTTCATAAATTTTGCCAAGAAAGCCTTGAGGCTCTATCTAAATTAATTCGCCTTGACATTTTCAAAAAAATATATGTATACTTAGGTACGCTTGGGTGTAATAAAATTATTAAGTCACACCTCGTACTTACATTACGCTATGGTTGAATTGGCGAAAACGTAAAAACGCTTCAAATATTTTAACTAAGCTTTTCTGTGTTCAATGGTTTTACAGAATATAAACCAATAAATATTTGGATAAAATCTAACTTCACCACCTTCAAAGTTCAAATACCTAATAAAAAACGCCTAAGAAGCATTTTCATCACACATTTACTTTATATAGTACCTACACGTAAATTGAAATTTATTAAACATACGTCCGTGCTAACCAGTTCCTATGTATGTTGATAAAATATCAACAACCAGTGATAAATTGTTGCCATTAAATAATGAACAGTGTCAGTGTCAAGAATGCTATGTCTCGCCGGCCGTAGTTAATTTCATTATTATATCATTAACTGAAGAAATACGATAGTAGGCACATTGAAACCCAAGTAGTCTTTACGTTATATCACCAACCACCGAAATAATATGATCCAAGACACACTTATATACATTATAAATTATACATAGATACAAGTTATTCGATTACGCAAATGGTGTTCGTCTAGCTGTAGGCTAATAAATTATAAATTAGAGTGTTCATTAAACTTGATGCGCTAAGTACAGTTAGCATCAATATTTCATTATTGTAAAACTTAGGTACTCCCCCGCTTGTGATTGAAGACTAATGTTTGAATTAGCAATCCGTTTAACTCATATAATGTACCCCACATTATATGAGTTAAACGAAAATGCCGAGTTTTTGCCTGTTATTCTCAGCGCACAACTGCAGCTGTTATAGAGATTAGAGAACACCTTTAGCAAAAGAATTACTTTTTCTCTTTCAAAATCTGACGAACCCCAGAAATATCCTCTTGAATTTGCAATGAAGTCTTTATAGCTGTGGATTAAAGGTACAGGAAGGAAAAGGTTCATAGGCATCTAAATAAAATCAGTTTGATAGAATTTAAATTAGTATAAATGTTATGCCATATTCAAAGCCAACTCGAAAGGAGGGGGCTTATTTTCTGATTAATCTACTTAAAAAACACGCAAAATAGCTAAGGAGACTCTATTCTAGAGGAAACCGGTTTTAAAGGAGCGAATCGCATTAGAGAAACATTATTACTTGGTAATTAAAAATATTTACTATATGTTGTTTTTAATGATGGACACCGATGATGGACACTCATGAAGATAGGAAGGACGTCATATTCATACACAAGCTTTCAATTAATAAAACGTAAATCAAACACGTTGGGAAAAGTCTTGGAACTATCGTTGGTCAGTTTCACGTATGTATTAAATCTTTTTATGTAACATTTATTAGCATAGAGTTAACAAAACTAAGAAGGAACCCAATCACTCATTCTAGCCTAGCCTTGCGATACAAGCAGCGCCATGAGGAGCGCCAAGATTTGTTGTCAAAATATGATCGTGTCTGAGTTACTTCACTTGTTAGTAACGCCATCTTATGGGCCACTCTATAGATTAAAAATAGTCACGCTGATTTTGTAGACGGGGCCTTTCCATGTTGTTTCCTAGGTCTGTGTTTATTAGTACTTATATGCTGAGCTCATATGTTTCGTCAAAATTACTCACGACAAGTGACTTTTTCCTACCAATAACAAAATAGTCACAAAAATCAGTTCAGGACCCAGGTAGCAAGTGACGTCAGCGACTAAAAAATGACGTCATTCTTAAGTCAATTCAGGGTCAGTATAGAACGTCCTAGATAGAGACCTCGGAGACTGAAAAATGACGTCATTCTTAAGTCATTTTAGGGTCATTACAGTAACGTCATTGTTGTACGTCATACTTACGTACCATTATGGTACTGTATTGTACGTACTGTATGCGTCATTAATGATACCTCCTAGCGACGTCATTTTACAGTCTATCCCTAAACTTAAATGTCCTCCGGTTGACGTCAATTGCATGGCGTATATATCCCAGGTAGCAAGATGACATCGGCGACTAAAAAAATTGGGGTCAGTACAGTAACGTCATTATTGTACGTCATACTTACGTACCATTGTAGTACTGTATTGTACAGCATAATTAAATATGTTTGTTACTCCACCACTAGATGGCGCTATACTGTTTAATGTACAAACTGTATTGCACTATGAAGATTGTGCGTCCGCCACTTATATAGTTCGAGGTTTGACCAAATAAATCGACTTCGTTCTCTAAGGGGCAGCTTGAGAAATAAACCCCGCGAGGGAGGTTCGAGACTGTTGAATAGCAGCAATAAGCATTTATGACGCCTGACGGGTAAAGTGAATAATATAACAAAATTTGATGTTTTGAATCTTTTGCATGACGTCACACCAATGTCAGTCGCTGCCCTAATATTATGTAGTATTTACGGCCCAGCCCAGTAACGTCCCTATGAAATAAGTAAATGACGTCACTCGCAAAGTCAGTGGCTGACCTAATATGTACGGCCCAGTAACGTCACTATGCATTTAGTATATGACGTCCCTGAAACGTCTGTAAACTGACGTCTTGAGGCTGTGACAAATTGACGTCATCTGAAGGGACCCGCGACGTCAAAACAGGACGTCTCTTACGTCGTGCAGGACCGTAAACTGACGACATAATGACGTAAAAATGCTACCTGGGGAGCCTCAAGGGAACAATAACCTCAGTAGGTAGTCAATGAGCAAACAAACATAACCATAAACTTTGAACTTATTGAACCTTCGTAGGTAGTTATTCAAATATTTGTGGGTGGTCGTGTCTCGATTGTTGACACTAGGATTGAATGCTTGAATAAATATGATTATAATAAGGAAAGTGCCTAAAGGCAATGAATACAATAAACTTTTTTTAATGAAGTAGCAATAACACTTCAAGTGTTTATAATATCTAACAACGATCTTTTGCCCGCTACTTCATGCAAATAGTATTTGTATATTGTACCTATATGTGAAAGAAAATGCTGCATGACTGACTGACTGACTGACTGATCTACTGATTATTTATATACTACAAGTTAGTTCGTGACTGCAAAAAGCCTGAAGCTAAGCGACGATGCAGCCGAAAGTATCTCGGTCTAACTTTGAAGGGGTAAGCAACTCAACTAAATGACGGCTACAGAGCATCGCATCGGAACCATAAATCGCTTGACAGATTATTATTTCCGGTAGGGTGGTAACCAGCCTCGGCCGATGCCTCTCACAAGACACGACATAGAGAGAAGGAATTATATATACATAAAATTCCAAACCCTTGCCGGATATCGAGCTCGGAACCTCCCACTCCGATCGTGCTGTCAATCGAGCCAGGAAGGTTGCCAATACTCATGTAGCAATGATACAGCTCGAACCACTGGAGTGCTACAAGCTATCGCAAAGTAATAATCGCTAAGAAGTTCTGCTTTTTTTCTGCCTAAACTGGTGACAGAAGGGCTGGCTGATTTTTTGCACAACGTATCAACCTAGCTGTTCTACGCGGAAATGCAGCCAGTATTCTTGGCACCATTCCACGCGGGCAAGACTTGTATAGTATGTAGAATAAGCTAGTGATAAGTTTTATTTTAACATTAAAAAAAAAGGTAAGAAGTTATTGAAAATTCAAGTTATAATGTACATAGTTCTAAAGTTGACGACCGAATGGCGTATCGGCAGCGAACCTGCCGTCTGCGTCGGAGGTCGTGGATTCGATTCCCACTACTGGTAAATGTTTGTGTGATGAGCATGAATGTTTTCCAGTGTCTGGGTGTTTTTAAATATATTACATTTGTGTATATTTATCAGTTATTTAGAACCCATAAAACAAGCTATCGCTTACTTTATAGGGCTAGATTGCGATGTGTGTAATTGTCCTGACTCCTGATATATATTTATAAAAAATATATGCTTTAGATCAAAATATATACAAACACAAACAGTATGGTATAAAAGTCAATCTTTCTTTCCGCGTAGAAACACTCAACCGAAACAATGTAGGAAAGAACCAATAACCTTGTTGTCTCTCGGAACATCATAGGGCACTGCGCTTTAGGAACAATGTAAGAAAGAACCAATAACCTTGTTGTCACTAGGAACATCATAGGGCACTGCGCTTTAGGCTTTTACATTTGTTACTAGAACGACTGTACGTTCTATATGCCTAGCTTCAATTTGCAGTTTTGCTCACGTGTTTGCGGTTAACCGTAAAACAACCTTGCACACACGATTCGCTCGCAAAGATTTATAATAAAATGTAAAATATCATTTTTTAAATTACTTACTATGCTAATCTTGGAGCTAATGACCTAATTGAACATTTGTCAATCAAATTTTTTTATATCAATTACTGACGAGACGTAAGAAAATTTCACCTCCGATTGCTTGTCCATCAGACTTATCTATATCTTTTAATCGCCCATTTAATTTTTATGTATTGGGCATTGGCCTTTAAAATAAAGAAAACATGTATGGAAATGACACTTATCTTCGTTGCATTATCAATTTATCAATCTGATAATATTTTAATTTAGATGATTTAGAGATGATTTGGTTATGGAATGAGAGGTTGATAGGTTTCTATAAATATTGTGGATAAGCTATATAGCTTACGGTGTTGTAGGTATATCTAATACAGTGAATCCAATAATAAGAGGTCGATTAGCAATGTCATACAACGAACGGTAACTACGGTAATTTCTTCAGCTACAGTGCCCTCCACCGACCAGAAACTAAGCACAATACTAGACAATACTCCGTAATACTGCTTAGAGTACTGCGGTGCGGTGGTTTCCATCCCACTAAGTCCCCCATGGAGATGGGCCTTTGCTGATTTCTAGATCATATACGAAGCACTAGCAGCTAGATATATCCCCCAAAAATTCGTGGCAGCTTAGTTGAAAGATCAACAAACACATTAGCATACTAGATATAGGGCACTGATAATTCCTAACAGTAAGTATTTCTTCTTTAAACGTATTAAGTAGAATGACAAAGTGTCACACTGGTACAGAATACAGTTATCTCAATGAATCACTGCTCATACACACGTTTGTTTGTAAAGCTTAACGGGTGTAACTGACATGAAATGTACGAACTGTAAACAAACTGTATAGTGTTTGTATATTGGTATAGTGCTTGTATATTGGTATAGTTCACACGTCGCGCATCGGTTGCGTCGTTTAATCCCTTCTTAAGAAGGGACTTGACTTTTAAGAGTCGCTATAAATATTGGCTATGTTAAACAATAATAGTCTCTCAACAATAAATAATATTTTCTAATTAATAATATTCTGATTTACCTGCAACAGCGGATATTAATTTCGAAAAATTGTAAGTGCCCAAAAATCGAAGCGCGTTGATGTCTTTTGTAAGGCCGTTAACACGCTACAATGATTAAAAAAATGTAAAAGATGTATGTTTAAAAAATTAAGATTTTTTGCAATGTATAAAATAAAGAAGAACTATTACTATTAATACTAATACAATTTACAGTGTTTCTGACAGAGTATTGGTAACAAATGCGTAAAACATTAATTGTATAATATAACTGAATATCTGGGTGACCGAGCTTCGCATATTTGCCAATAGATGGCAGCAGGACTCATTTTTTTTTGGTAAATTTGACATTTTCTAAAAATAAATCCTACCTAGATCAATTTATCTCCCCCAAAACTCCTGTATACTAAATTTCATGAAAATCGTTCGAGCCGTTTCCAAGATTCAGATTAAATATAAATATAGGTATATATATACAAGAATTGCCCGTTTGAAGTTATAGGATGTACCTATAACTACAGTATGTATCTCAAAGGAATCATCATATTTTCAAGCTTCACTCCTTTTAACCCACTACTAAACACGATTATTCTCTGAGAGCGCTGCACACTATGCTGATTGCTGACCAAATGCGGATTGGCAGGCTTCACACCGATGAGTTGCGATGTCTTTTTAACTGCTACGCACCACGATGGTGTCGTACCAAAGTCATCTCAAAACGAGGAAATTCCTCACTCAATTCCTCATTTACCATAAAAATATACACCTATAGCTTGATTAAGAGATTTTTTTTTCAACAAAACATAAATTAATTTACAAATTAATATTAATTCTTATCGTTCGAGCGTCGCATCCGCATAATTTATGATACGGGAAGTATAAAACATCACAATAAATCTATTATTAACACAAAGGAGCTATACGCACAAAACCAATATTGTTATCATCGCAATTTAATGTTTATATTCAAATGAATATACGTTATATCATACACGTTAATTAAATAATAACCCAACACCGGTTAACCTTAGTTAATCAACTAGTTAACAACGGACGTCACCACCCAGGTACCTACCTATACTGTTGCAAATTGAGTTATTTGATGTTGGAAATACGAGATAGACAACTAACAACTCTGTAATCATTTTATTAAAGCTATATAGTAACATCGTCTTTCAGTGTTTATTGAAGTTACAATATAATAGTTTAATATCGTCGGTTAAAGAAATTAACGTTTGAGCTTTTACTAAAATATGATAAACATTCAAAATACAATTAATATGTAATTAATTGACCCGGCGCAATTACTTCAAATGCTTGTGAATGTCCAGAATGGGTGTAGCAATTTTTTAATTTGATACTGGGCTATATAGAAACCGATTTTATGGGTTTTGTTCATTATTTTACTATAGTCATCAACCGTATAGCTTCGAGTACCTATAATATCTTTTTGTGAGGACTCTACCATAACTGTTTGATTGAACGGATCAGCTGTGCTATTCTACAAAATGAAATAGCTGCCAGACAACTGCCAACCCGAATATGGCATGCAAAATTGTACTCTATTACAACTGAAAAATTCATAGATGCATAGATGTACGCTCGTCGCTGTTTTGCAGAATAGCACGGCTGTAGGGTTAGTACAAGTTTCTGTACGACTCAAAAGTTGTACAAAAACCTGTACTAACCTACAGACAGTTGATCATTTATAAATCTGAGACTTAAATCTAGATAAATAATAATTTTACATTGAGCTTAGTTTTCATTATACCTAAGTGTGAAAAACAATATTTAATGTAGGTATTGAGCCAAAAAGCAAAACTAGTTCGATTCGGAATTTTCCTGCGTTTGATGATTTGGAAAACAATATAAAGCTTGCGTATGTTACTCGGAATACATAATTATGTGTTATTTATACCGACCTAGCTTAACTTCCTTGTAACCAAAAAATTTTAAGTGATTCTTATTTTAATACTAAGAATTTCAATATATCGATTCAGTACGTCTATTATGCTTCACATATGCTTTACATAACCTACCTACCAAAAAATTAAAACGGAGACAAAAAAATATATATCGATTAGGTAAATAGATCCTCCACTGCTATAAATATCCTTTTTACCCATACTTAACTTTTATACCTATACTTACAGATTTAACAAAGTAAGAAATATCATTAAAACAAATCTTTTTTTACGCTATACAAGTTAGTACTTGACTGCGATCTCACCTGATGGTAAGTGATGATGCAGCCGAAGAGGTTAGCGTACTAACTTGGCCTTCCAAGTTATCCATATAAATCCGTTGGGGTGACATAACTTACCCCTTTGTAAGTTATGTCACCCCCAACGGTTTCTACACAGCATCGTACCGGATACACAGCAACTCTATATGGATTAATGTCTGAAAGTAGAGAAACATTATTATTAAATAAATAAATAAATTCTTTATTTGCTTAAAACACACATTAACAATAAAGATCTTATAAGGCTAATGGTCACAGTGTATTTGCCTATTATTATTATTAAGTACCCACCGCAGCAAAAGAAAGGTTTTTATCGAAGGCAGTTTGCCTATAAAAAAGCAGTGATAGCTCAGTGGTTCTGACCTCTGCTTCTCATAAGGAGGTCGCGGGTTTGAACACCTGCCACCTGTCACCTGTGACTTTTCCGAGTTATTTGCGTTTTTAGGAAACCAAATATCACTTGCTTAGAGGAAACCTGCATGCCTGAGAGTTCACAAAAATGTTCTCGAAGGTGTGTGAAGCCCGCCAACCCGCACTTGGCCAGCGTGGTGGGCTATGGCCAAATCCCTCTCTGTCTGAAAGGAGACTCGTGCCCAGCTGTGGGACATTAAAAGAGGATTATGAGTTTGCCTATAGACGTACGGCTAGACCCTTTTCTATTGTATTTATGTACTTATGTGTAGATTTAAGGTGTATTGTTTGCCTCGACACTTCTAGCAATAACAGCTTTCTTTTTACTAAACATAAAGTTTTCCCACGCGCCTCTACCACGCAGAACGTTAAGCTAAGTACCTAGAGTCTTGTAGTGAGGTACGGAAATCCTATATCTTATAACATCTACTGTCTTTTTTATGTATATGTGACCTGGCTCTATACAGGAAGCAGTGATTTTATCACAATTAACATAATATATTTTTTGATACTCAAGGGTTATGAGTGTGAAAACATGCTTGAGTAGGTAAAGGATTTTATTACATTTTTTATTCAGTTTAAAGCATTTAACGTTGTCGGAGAGACACCTAAGTATAACTTTAGTACTTAATACTTTTAATGATAGCTTTATATTTTCAACGATAGGTACCTACGCCGCTTGTTCTTTGGATTTTCACAGACTTACATTTAACATGCATTTAACTATATAAACTTTGTGACGGTTCTACTTATTTATAACTACCGAAAAATGATAGTAGATGATTTAGTCCCGTTAGCCTATAAAGCTCAATTAATTTCTTAATACAGACATTTTCATCGATATTTTAAGCCATATGACTCATCTCTTTTCTAAGATTGCTAACGCAACGCATTCGTACTAAATTCAAAAAATGTATGAGAATCACAGTTACGCGGAAGACACGTGAACTATTTTACAATCGGATATGTCATTGCCATATTTTTGAATTTCGTGAGTCAGACGGCTATATTGGCAAAGTGATTTTCAAAATAATTACTGGGAATAATAAGGCTTTAACAATTGAAGCTTGATTTCCTATTTTTTAAAAGTATAAAAATAAAAAAAACCTTCCTGGACATAATCATACCCACATGAAGCATTTTTAACTTTGCATCATAATTATAATCTTTAATTATTTTAACTGCATAATCAAAATAAATTAAAAGATAAAACAATAATTCAACAAAGTGACAAAGGTCTATTCAGAACCGTGTGAGTCAGGCGAATGGCAGGAATTTATGTACGGTTCCAAACTCCCAAATTAAGATAACAAGAAAATTGTCAAAATACTCTGCCACACACAAGTACAATTGTGCACTGGCACAGTAATTGTGCCAGTGCACAATTACTTTTGGACGAACGACGCCACGAGAATTATAAAATGGTGTGACGTAAACAAACCCTACGTGACTACGAAAAGAAACAAGAATTTTATTCAAATAACTTATTTTGTTTTCATCCAAAAAATACAACACCTACTACGTAAATATAAACATATTTATCCACTATAACATTTAAAACTATTTTTATAAGTTAATGATATAGAAAATTCGGAGATAGGTATAAGTACCTTCCGAGTTCTGAAAGAAAGAAGAGAAACTGCAGCTTTGCAGCAATGTAAAACATGGCTTTAGGAAAATGTTGCAGAAGTTATCTCGTACCTATACATTATGTACGAGGTAACTTCTGCAAGAGGGGTTAAAATTCCAAGAAGCAAATTTAAAATATTAAAAGCCATTAATAATATTGAGAAAGAATAAGCAATTTGATTAATAATGTAGGCTGTGAAAAATTCGGTAGTGGGTATCAGAATTTGAGAGCACGGAAGTCTTAATATGGGAACAGGCTAACTGTATTAAAAAAAAATGAAGTACGAAGCTGACTCACGTATCTTGGGTTCCGTATTACGAAGAGCAAACAAGTAATTAATTTAAAAATTAAAAAAACATGACTGCCGTGTGGTAAAACTATGGGCAGTCGTGTAAAAAGCTTTAGTTATTTTTCTTTTCATTATTTGATGATTTTAGCGCACACTTACTCGTAATATGTGAAGACTGCCTACTATAAACAATTTATTTATTTATTAAAAGAAAACTCATTCTTTTACTTGTTGAGTTTTTTTGGAAACGACAACGTTTTAAAGGATTGGTCTAGAACTCTAGAGACTTGAACTTTTTATGCCTTCGAGGGGCAATAAAGTCAGAAGTTATTTACTAAACATTTTAACTTTATAAAATCCGTTCCTGAGAAGAATGCCTTTAAGTAGTGCATAGACAGACAACAGAGTGATCTGTGGCTTAAGTCATATTATGAAATTTTTCGATACAATCCGTGGAATGGAATGGAATATTATGTCATATGGCTACTGGTGCTGAAGATGAACCTTATGAGGCTTCGTCTTCCTCATTTAAGGTACGGAATCCTAAAAATCAAGCTTTCACCGTTTTACGAGTTTGTTTTGACGCTGCGTATCCAAAATGCGTATTAAGTATTCTTTAGTAAATAATTAAAAAATAAGAAGCATCAAAATGCCATTTAAACCAGTCCAGTCGGAACGTTCCAGGTCTGTGTATTTAAATAATTATGTTTGTTACAAAGTATTTAAATGACGGCTTCTATTTATGTTTCTTGCAGATGTTTACCAAATGCGTACTCCAATACCAGTTTATAAGACTATGATTATTATCTTTATATCATTTTAAACACTATGATATATCAACAAGTACTTATGGTGATTGATAGACACTTCTAAATTTCAAGATTTTTGACTACTAGATGAAGGCAAAGTATTTTTTTGTGATTGCACATCGAAACACGATGTTTTCATTTAAATACATTTTGTAATAATATAAACACAAACTTGCAAAAAATATCCTGCATAAATATTTTAATAATTGCGTGATTACTCAAAAAAAATATATATATATATTTCATGCTAAGTTTCTTGGAAGAAAACCTAATCGATAAGTTGAGATGAGATGAGGTGATGAGCATGAGATGATCCTAGCGACAACGATTAATGTATTTAGGTATTATAAGAAATGAGCGAATGCAGATGTAAAATTTTAACTTTATAGTTCGAAAATCAAGAGTGTACTACTCCACAGGTACAAATGTATTTAATTTAATTCAACCCTTTTCAATCCCAATAAACGGTCCAATATTTATCAAGGAATTCAATAAAATACTTCTCAACTCGTCTTACTTTTCATGGTTCCAAATTACATAATGAAATTACATAATGTTGTAACGCCAAATAATGACAAAAAGGAACCCTTATAATTTCGTCTTGTTGGCATTCCTGACTTAACAAATTAGAAACTTACAAAAATCTCAAAATATCATTCTAATATTTAAAATTATCGTGTCACAGACTTTGTAAAACTCTTTTGAAATGGCTTGACCGATTTTTATGAACTTTTTTGTCTATACATTCTGTAGGACTGAGAACATGTCGTTATCAATACTTCATACGCCTAAATTGCAAAACAACGTTTTACGGGTCAGCTAGTTATCCAATAAAATATTTTATTTGGTCCAAGAAGACTCAGCTAAATCAAAGTAACAAAAAAAATTTAAGTCTTTGCAGTGTACGACAGTTAGGAACGACTACGATACGACTTCTGAGTCTGAATTTCATGTCATTCCTCGACATTATTGGCTCATAATGTCAATATTTTGTTACAGGGCTCCTACCAGAAGCACTAAGAACGAAGTGCGTCCGCTGCACAGAGAGACAAAAGAAGATAGCGGTGAAGATCATCAGGCGGCTCAAAAACGAGTACCCACAGGAGTGGGCCAAGCTCCAGTCCAGGTGGGACCCCACCGGTGACTTCACGAGGTACTTCGAGGTGTACCTCGCCAACGAACAGTTCAACACCATATCTGGCAATGGTAAGTCAACTTATCATCAATCAATCAATCATCAATATTCAATATACATATAATAAATCTGTAGAGGTCGAATTTCTGTACAATGAAAAAAAAATGCTAAAACCCGGGTCAAGGGGATGTAAGACGTGGAATAGAACCAATTTAGATTTTTTCAAATTTTTTGTTTCTCTGTTTGTCTGTTTATCTGTTTGTCTGTTTGTCTGTCTGTTTGTACGGGCTTATCTTTAGAACGGCTGGACCGATTCAAATGAAATTTTGTGTGGTGGTAGCTTATGTCCCTGGTCAACATATAGGATACTTTTGATCCCGGTAAATTAAAGAGTTCCCGTGGGGTAGTCAAAAAACTGTAATTAATTTTATAGCTTTGTGTACAATAACTTATGAACTTAATTTAGTAAAATTGTTATGCTGATACCTTATGTTGCCGTTAAAACAAAATATAATATAGTAAAACTGAATAATCCCATCGAGTTCCCGCGGGAAAGTAAAACATTACAAAAACAGTCTTTAGCAGGCGTCTTTCAAAGGATTTAAGTGAAATTTTATGGTCGTACTTTATATGCCTGGCCAACATTTAAGATACCTTTCATCCTGAAAAATTAAAGATTTCCCTTGGGATAGTTAAAAAACCTATGGCTACTTATCTACATAGCGCAATCAAAAGGACGATTTAAACTGTCGATATTTCGATCCATTGGTACAAGTCGTGGTCACGTAGTGACCACGACCTGTGCCACTCAATCAATGAAACAATTGAGATTGATGAAATCATTTTTTTTCTGTTGTTAAAATATATCTCTTCAACATCACAGCACAACGCTTTTTTGTTCCTCCATGACATAAAATTGTATTCCATAAAACGTAGCCGGGATCAAACACAAAACAGGGTCGAGTTCAAGCAAAGCAGTGTCAACACAATATAAAAAGCCACCAAGATCCATGTCGAATCAAAGTTGTCCGGAAAAACAAAAAAAAAAACAAAAATTTTAAAAAAGGTGTTGTATTTGTGGTTACGTACTGTATTCACTAATAGAATTGAGGATGCGATAAAGAAAAACACTCGTAAACCTTGCGCGGTACGGATGGGCAAACATTCGCTGAGGAATTCGAGCGGCGACTGTCGATCGCGTCCGAGCGATCACTCCGGAGGTAGTTTAATTAACAAAAGGTACACCTCGCGCAGCGAGTGTACGCCGGTCATCTCAAGTTTAATTTCGCGCGCTATGCTCGAGTTCCCGGGTTTGCTTGCGACATTTGCACCACATATTTATTTGAAACAATTTAATATTATTTACATGATATTATTTATTATTATAATATTATTTATTATTATTTACATAAAGTATAATCCCTACACTACTCCCCCGTTGAGACCGAAAGTTACTGAGGTCGATAGTAATCTGGAAATCTGACGACTCGCCCAGACCTGGTCTTCCTCTCAGGAACGAGATTGGCTGCTGGTGGAGTGGGATTGGCTTTTGCAGGTGGTGTTGGTGACGTTGTCTTCACATCATCGTGGGTCATGTATGCGGCTTTAAGTCGGTCTATGGAAACGGTTGATTCCTTTTCATTGATGATGAGCTTAAAGGTTTTGCTCCCTCTTTCTACAACCTTATAGGGACCAGTGTACGGAGGTTCCAGCGAACGCCTTGCAGCGTCCTGTCGGAGAAAAACGTACTCAGCTGTGCTCAGGTCTTTGGGAATGTAAAACGTTTTCTGTCCATGCCTACTTGCAGGTTTTGGTGATAAGTTCGCCATATGACCGCGAAGTCGTGACGTGAAGTCCGTTACATCTTGGTTCGTGTTGGCAGGATTGAAGAATTCACCTGGTAAACGAAGTGGCTCTCCATACACGAGTTCTGCTGCGGAAGCTTTGATGTCCTCCTTCCATGCGCTGCGAATTCCCAGTAGAACCAAAGGTAGTGCTTCAGTCCAGCTGGCGTTCTGGTGGCACATGATCGCCGCTTTAAGCTGGCGGTGGAGGCGTTCCACCATGCCATTGCAAGCGGGGTGATACGCCGTGGTTGGACGATATTGCGCACCCAGCAGTGTAGTCAGGCTGCGGAAGAGCTCGCTCTGGAACTGTCGGCCTCTGTCCGTGGTCACGTGGTGAGGAGTTCCGAAACGGGACACCCAGCCAGCGATGAAGGCGCGGGCACATGTCTCCGCCGTGATGTCTGCGAGTGGATATGCCTCAGGCCAACGGGTGAAACGATCGATGACCGTGAGACAGTACCTGAAACCACAAGATATTTTTAAAGGCCCTACGATGTCCAGGTGGACATGGGAAAAGCGAAGGGAAGGAACAGGGAAAGTTGAGGTGGGGGATTGGGTGTGTCGGTATATTTTCGTCTTTTGGCATTCTGTGCATTCTTTGGCCCATTGACGACAATCTTTTTGCACCCCTGGCCAAACAAATCTTTCTGCGACCAGTCTGGCAGACGCCTTCGCACCTGGGTGACTCAACCGATGCAATGCGTTGAACACCAATTTCCTGAAGGCAGTAGTAACATATGGTCGTGGATTTGCGGTTGAGACGTCACAATAAATGTCTGCATTGGAGTCAGGTGCTTTAATCTTCCTCAGATCTAGTGCTGAACCTTTCTGTATCAGCTGTTGAAGTTCTGGATCTGAGTCTTGTGCTTTAGCGAGTGCTTCATAATCTAGTGAAGTGGTTACTTCTTCTATACGGGAGAGTGCATCCGCTACGACGTTCTGGCTTCCTTGGACGTACTGAATATCCGTTGTAAACTGGGAAATGTAGTCCAGGTACCGAAACTGTCTTGGGGAACATTTTTCGCGGTTGTGCGCAAAGACATATGTCAGAGGCTTATGGTCTGTGAAGACGGTGAATGGCCTCGCTTCAACCATGTGCCTAAAATGTCGTATTGAATCATAAATGGCTAAAAGTTCCCGATCATACGGACTGTACTTTTTCTGGGCTGGAGACAGGCGTCTTGAAAAAAATGCTAGAGGTTTCCAGTAATTACCGCATTTTTGCTGGAGCGCCGATCCAATGGACGTGTCTGAGGCGTCTGTAAATAAGGCTATCTGTGCATCAGCTTCTGGATGTGCTAGCATAACAGCGTCGGAAAGGCTTGATTTGCAGGTGTTGAAAGCTTCCAGCATTTCTGGAGTCATTGTGATACTCTGCGATCCTTTCGTCTTAGGTCCAGATAGCACGATGTTGAGCGGTGCTTGATATTTGGCTGCTCCTGGTACGAAACGGCGATAAAAATTGTACATCCCCAAAAATCGGCGCAGTTCTTTCACCGTGGTTGGTGTCGGGTAATCTCGAATTGCCTGCACCTTATCAGGGAGAGGTCTGATGCCGTCCGCGCTTACCTCGTGCCCTAGGAATGTAATTTGCGCTTTTCCGAACTCACACTTGTTGGTATTTACGAGCATTCCATAGTCTGCCAAGCGTTGTAATAGCTGTCTGAGGTGCTGAAGGTGTTGGGTTTCGTCTTTCGATGCGACCAAAATGTCGTCCAAGTAACCGTAACAAAATGGCAGTCCTTTCAGCATTTCATCCACAAATCGCTGGAAAGTTTGGCCTGCGTTCCTAAGGCCGAACGTCATGTATGGAAACTCGAATAGCCCGAATGGTGTGGTGATAGCGGCTTTTGGAATATCCTCTGCATATATAGGTATCTGATTGTAGGCTTTTACTAAATCTATCTTTGAAAAAATTTTAGTACCCGCCAGATGCTGAGAAAAATCCTGTATATGTCGGATGGGATATTTATCCGGAATCGTTCGTGCGTTAAGTGCCCGGTAGTCGCCGCAGGGTCGCCAACCATTATCTTTTTTAGGTGCCAAATGCAGTGGCGACGCCCACGAACTTTCTGACCTGCGCGCTGTACCATTTGCAAGCATCTCGTCAAATTCCTTCTTTGCGATTTGCAGTCTGTCCGGTGGAAGTCTTCTGGGTCGACTAGAGACGGGTGGACCTGGCGTGGTTCGGATGTGATGTTCGGTACAGTGTTTAACCTCTCGGTGCGTTCCAGCTGGGCAAGTGACAGCGGGATACTCACGCAGAAGTTGGTGATATACTGTGTCCCCTGAGACCGCTTTGACCGAAGAGATGCCATTTGCCTCTTTCTCGGGTGCTGCTGTGGTGGAGAGTGACGTATATCCATCGACCAAACGGTGGTTCCTCATATCTACAAGCAGATTGTAATATTTGAGAAAATCGGCACCGATGATTGCCTTGGAAACGTTGGCTACCACAAAACGCCAACTATAGACACGACGTAGTCCTATGTTGAGTTGCAGGTGGATCCATCCGTACGTAGCTATAACCGTTCCATTCGCTGCGTAGAGTTGATAATCCGTCCTCGCGCGGGCTCGTTTAAGTGCGGATCGTGGATATACACAGAGGTCCGATCCTGTGTCTACTAAGTACGGTATCTTCGTCGTTCTATCCGTAATGAATAAGCGGCCTGGCTTGAATGGGCAGTCGTTAGCCGCTACTGTCGGCTGCCGCTCCCGTTTTCCGAACTAAACTTGCATGGAGTCGTACAGCGAGTAGCTCGGTTGCCAAATCGGTTATGGTACCAGCAATAATCAGGATTACGTTGTCTGGAGCGTGAACGGCTTCTATTGTGAAATCGTTGCTGTCTATCATCGCGTGAGTTTGGTCTATTAAAATTACGTGACCGTGATAGCTGACCTCTTAATGATGCTACCTCGTGGGTGAGGCGTGTGATCTGCTCCGCCATATCCTTAAAGGAAAAATTCGTCGCCTCTGCCACGACCGGTGCTGTTGTCGGCGAAGAAACAATTTCGTACACGCGGTCTGCCAGCTCCGCCACCGTCTCCAACGGTGTGTCAGTCTGTGAAGCAATCACTGTTTGTATATTATGCGGTAATCGGCTACACCATAATGTTCGAACGAAAGAATCCGGTACGGTCGGTCCCGCCAAAGTCCGAAGATGCCTCAAAAACTGCGAGGGTTTTCTGTCTCCGAGTTCTTCGTGCATTAATAATTGCTTGACTTTTTTTTCCTGCGAGTCTGACAGCCTTTTTATTAATTCCGTCTTTAATTTTGGATATTTGTTCTCGGCTGGCGGCGATAGAATAATGTCCTTCACCTCTGCCGCATATTGTCGGTCTAATTGTGCTATTACATGGTAGAATTTTGTGGCGTCGGACGTTATTCCTGCTATAGCGAACTGACCTTCTATTTGGGAAAACCATAATCCGGGCTCCTCGGGCCAGAACGGTGGTATTTTCACTCCGACCTTGAAAACACCTACCGCGGCACTTGCGTCGCCTACCGTACGGCTTCCCGATGCTTGGTCCGAAACCGGGTCCTGTCTGCTGCCTTTATCCATTTTATCCCGATCCTCTCTTCGTCGTGGGTCACCAGTGTGGTTGCGTACTGTATTCACTATTCCAGAGGATTGAATTTAGGATGCGATAAAGAAAAACACTCGTAAACCTTGCGCGGTACGGATGGGCAAACATTCGCTGAGGAATTCGAGCGGCGACTGTCGATCGCGTCCGAGCGATCACTCCGGAGGTAGTTTAATTAACAAAAGGTACACCTCGCGCAGCGAGTGTACGCCGGTCATCTCAAGTTTAATTTCGCGCGCTATGCTCGAGTTCCCGGGTTTGCTTGCGACATTTGCACCACATATTTATTTGAAACAATTTAATATTATTTACATGATATTATTTATTATTATAATATTATTTATTATTATTTACATAAAGTATAATCCCTACATATTTTTATTTATAATCTTCATCGGTTTTAAAACATATTTGTGATATTAATTTTTATATAATCCCTCAATATTGAAGAAAATAATTTCAAAAAAGTGAAAATGTTCCAAACGTTCTTAACAGAACGTGCTTGGTCATCAGCCAATAAATAAACACCATTATTACGATATAGAGTTTACAGTGCGAGCCTGATTGGCTGAATCATTGAATTGAGTGTATGACGTGATCTACGTTCAAAATACGGTGTTTGAATCGTCTTAATTACGTAGCAGTTTTTAATTATTAATATCTTAATTTATACCAATATTCCATGACTAATATATATTTTTTCTTTGTAATTACGGTGTAAACAACCAAATAAAAACCAAATGTTTACATACATGTTTATAGCAAAAAATTCCCAAAAATACTCATTTACTTTAGTTAGGTATATTGATTCCAAATATGTATCTCCAAATCGAGGAAACTACAAAAAGACCTTATCGGAACTAATATGATGTGAATGGGAATTTTCGAGTAATCTTTTAAGAAAGAGTGTGGCTATGATATGAATAATATTGCAAAATAATTTGCTACAAGCCTACAATCTGTAGTCTAATATTTGCAAAAAACTAAAAAAAATGAATTCTGCGGGCTAATTTGGTTGAATCACGTGCCTGAATATTGCGTTTAGTTACAAGCAGACTGTTTTAGTAATAATAAACATTCGTAGTTGTCAAGAAATTATTAAACATAATTTTTTGGTACTCCTCAATCAACCGTTTTTATTTTCTAGTTAGTCTAAATGGCTACTGGTAGTCTGGTAGCCGATTGGATTTTTGGTTGTCATTTCACCCTGGCAACCCTGAATAACACCACCACCCCCCCACAAGGTGGTAAGGCCACAAAAGAGTTGATTCCAGGCCGTTAAATAAATTTTAAAAAAATCAGACGTGGACAGATAAAATATTTTCAAAATTTTCAACAGCGCCATCTCACGAGCTCGGCTCTAACTATATTTCCGTTCATATTTTCTACGGGAGCATAAACGCACTAAGTGATAAGACCCTGGAATATATAGAGTATATTCTATGATAATACTCGTAACATCAAGATGAGCCCATCCGAACATTTTACGTAAACCTTCTTACAAGTAAATGTAGCGCCAAGTATCGCGATATTCTTTCTCTACTATATAAAAATAAGTCGGGTTTTCCTTCCTGACGCTATAACTCCAGAACGCACGAACCGATTTCCACGGTTTTGCATTCGTTGGAAAGTTCTCGGGCTCCGTGAGGTTTATATCAAAGAAAATTCAGGAAAAATTCAACAGAAAAGCAGGAAAATCTTTTTTTACATACAGCGCCATCTCATATACATAGCATGTACTACAAACCAATATTTTAATTGCGTTCAGGCGCTGTGGGGGAAGGGACTGTGAGTAACACGGGACAAACGGGCCGGGACAAAAATATTTCTAACGCGGAACGGAGTCCGCGGGCAGTGCTAGTATATTATATACTCCTGCGAAATAGGTACTGCGTAGGCTTACAGCTTACTACTGACGCCGGAGGGGGAGTTTTGCTCCCATAAACTGGCGACATTTTTTCGCGCGGTCCGCCGGGTCTATATTGAATATTTTGGCACCGATACACTGGCGACATTTTTTCGCGCCGTCCGCCCTGTCCAGGGTATTGTTCGCTCAAACACTTTCTGAAAAATCTGCTTATTGGAAAGAAATGACGTAAATCAACACATTGCTAGCGAATAATAATGTAATCGTCCGCTTAATGACAAATTACATAACGTTTATATTAAAATAAAATACCACAGAATGTTTGCGGTTTCAAGCATAAACACTCTTCGTTGCTAACGCAAGCCACGCCAGTTACAAGACGATTAGGTTTTTCTTCGAAGTTTTCCCATAAAAAACCGTTACACCCATTGAAATAATTTCGACGGTTATTCCACAGATTAAATAATAGTTACAAGTTTTACCTAACTTAATTATAAGTAGAATTGTAATATTATCTTTGTGTTTTTGTATATTAGGTATATGATATGCATAATATTATTGTTTTTCTCGTTTATAAGCTGCTTCGCGTGTCTTATTTTTAATGATATTATTTTTCCCACACCTAGGGCATTCAGAAGCGCTAAATTCTCATTAGCAGTATAAGATACCCTTGTTCACGTCTTTTCTGTGTTTGTTTTTTATTTTAAGTTTCTTTGTACAAAATTTAAAATAAATATCAAAATATATATAAATGCCTGCCTATTTTTGTTAATTTTAAGTCACAATGAAATTGGACATTAATCTAGATTATGTTCAACAATTATAATGTTTTTCTATACACCTATACAAAATTTTTAGTTCATGTCCATTCATAGTATTAGTTATCGATGTTCATGACTCTATGTCAGGACCAATCATTGTACATGAATGATATGTAACGAATATCTGTATAGAAATACGAGACAGATTACCATACTCGTTATAATAACAATACAGGTTCTAAAAAATAGCAGTGTTTGTTTAAAAAGACGAAGGCAGTATTTTTTGTTATCTACCTACCTAACGTACTGAAAAAAAAATCAACAAAATAGATAGGTATTGTGTGGATGTCTCACTTGACTATTTGTCTACATCGGTCGGCCTACCAGTCTGCGAAATTCAAATTTAATTTAGTTTTTCGCAAATATTACACTCAGTAAGTTTATGACAATGAATTTTGTGAGCATAATATTTATGCACCTATATACATATTATTGTTTTTAATAGAAACTTTGCTCGAAAATTCCCACTCACCTCATTTTGGTTTCCGGAAGTTAATTTATTGCAGTTTCCCAGATAAAGCTTAATATGACGTAGATGAGTATTATTGAGTAGAGTTTTTATTAAAAGCATATAGACGCATAAATGTGAAGCGATTAATTAAAAATTAAATCGTAAATGACCGCATCTATACTAATTCCGATGCTGCAGAATAAAGGCCAATTGATGCCAATTTTTTTTTTCAAATAATTTGACGCGTCAATTACTTATAGTGCTTAGATCCTTTTTCATGGGGAGCATTTTAAAATGATAGCACTATTTTTATGCGCCCGTTTAGAGATTTGTAGTAGTGTAGTAGTGTACGTTCTTACTTCTCCGTTATATTTATTGAAATTATAATCCTAAATCTTGGCTCTCTATAGTCTCTAGTGCGTATAACATTGGAAATAAATTAAAAATTGTAAAAAATTGGATGCAACTAAGATTTTTTTTTATCGACAAAATATTTTCCTTTTATGTTTTTAGTTTTTACTAATACAGTTTCTACAATATATGATTTGTGATCGTGTTGATTGGTGTGTTTTATTTCAGGTCGTTTAGACTTGATCTACTGCAGTAAAAATCAAATTTTGTCCTGGCACTATCATTTTTGTCTCTATGTCCGGTAAAAAAATTCAATTTCACCCAAATGTCCCGGGTTTTCGAAATTTTTGTCCAGCGTCGGCAATTTAGTAGAGAGATATTCGGCCACGCAATATTATATTTATGTTTTTCGTATTTGTTGTGTATAATATATGTATTAATATTATATGTATAATATATGTGTAATTTTTGCAAATAAAGAGATTATTATTAGTACGTTATAATATAAAATAATTATACAAGACGCATGCTGATGTAAGAGCTTGCTCATTTAGGTATCTACTATATTTTGTGAGATCATTTTTAGTCCACATTTTTTCATTTCACATACCTGCGAGCACATAATAAATCATGTCGTCGATCTTGAAAAAGTGCAAAATATTAACATTTAATGGAGAACCATCGTAATTCGTATGCTCGCATCGCGTAGGTAATTGATTTTTTACTAAACAAGAGCGACCATTAATTTGAACCTATTTAATTTTATTGCTAAACCTAATTATCTGATCATATAAAAAGATCATAGATTATTATAGGTTACCCACACATCTTCAACAATTGCCGAGTTTCTTGCCAGTTCTTGTCGGTGGAAACCTGCTTTCCGAACTTTGCATTAGAGTTTAGACATTTCATAAGTCTGTAAGTAAGTAAGGCCTATAGGAGCCTGTAAGTTAGGGATATATAAATAAACGGTCGTGACACACAGACAGACGGCGAACAAAGTGATCTTATAAGTGTTCCGTTTTTTTTTTCTTTGAGGTAGATATAGAACCCTAAAAAAAGATATTTTCAAGCCAGACCACAAAAAAAAATATTCTTCCTTGGATAGCATTATCTGCATCTAACTTAGTGTTGCAATGAAAAAGCTTAATTTATCTTGTTTTGTCTATTTTAAAAATTAAAAAAACTTAGCTGTTTCTGTTTTAAGAAAAATAATTCAATATGTTACTTACCTACTGGTTACTTGCAAGTTGCATCCCACGTATTTAGCTAAAAATAGATAAGCGAAGTAGTTCTTGTAGGTTGCAACTTGCAGTGGGCGTTATAGAATCATTGAACCTGCATTCAAGATCACGAAGAGAGACCGTTGCCACGGAATACAATAATACTTAGTACCTAACAGTACAGCAGATTCACTCCGCAAAATAATTTAAAGAAATAGCGACCCTAGCGCTGACACAAAAAGCATGCAATTCAGTTCGCAACAGCGCCTGGCTCCGCCTCCGCTATGCACCTAAAGTTGTGCTCTCTTTCTATTGTCGACTGTCGTCAAGCGCAAGCCTATCTACAGTAAAATAAAAAGAAGTGAGTAAGCCTGCATCACACCTGCATGCCGGAGATTTAACCACAGCATTCAGGTGTGTGAAGCCCACCAAACCGTACTTGCCTAGCATGGTGCGCTTAGCCCAAACTCCCTCTCATTCTGGGAGGAGGAGGTGCTTATCAATGGAACATAAGAGTTGAGAGTTGAGACTTAACGGCGTAGACGGCGTATTTAAACGATTTTTAATGACCTGCAATTAAAAAACTATGAAGACAACTATGTACAGTGCAACAAGGCTGTTTTGGCGCATGGCCAAAGTCTGAACTAACGCCGCTATCTTGTGCTACTGTTTGATAGTTCGTTCTGTCAGTATATCACTATTGTATGTTATGTTGTTTTTGCTTACTATTAACTATTTTAAACTAAAATTGAGGAGATTTAATTTTATTTTTAACAGCGCCCTCCTTCAAGTGCCAAGAGAGCCTTGTCGGACTGTACTTTCAAATTTAAATGTCACATTGTATTTTGAGTATTTAATCTAAAGTCACCAAAGCAGAAACACGATGTGATTAAATTCTCTCGATAGAAAGTTCCCCCAAATATTCTCCAACAACTTCATTCTCTAATTTTTATCGGAAACTACAATGGATGTAATTGTAATTTTTGTTTTTTGACAGAAATTTTTGATAACAGCCAGGTATTGGTAGTTTTTAGTAATTAGGTGAAACGTTGTATTTCTGTTTTAGTATTCCGCGACGCTGCATGTTGCACCCACCAACGTATTCGTAAGGGTGAGAAGGACAACAATAAAATCAGTGTATTGAAGTTAGTTTTAAAACTATAAAGACCATTACTTTTAAACTTCAACGTCATGTATTTTAGACCTTTAATCTTAAATTATTGAGAAGCAGAAACACTATTGGATAAAAATTTCTCGATAGATTTCTGCCAAAAGTTGCTCCAAAATCTTAATTTATCGCATTTTTATCGGAAACTACAATGGATATTATTGATTTTTTGTTTTAATGTATTCGTAAAAATAATATCCAAAAACGCTGAGAAACTGATTTTTGATAACTGGCTTAGTTTTTGAGTAATTAGGTAAAAGGTCGTTTTTCTGTTATATTCTTCCGCGACGCTGCATGTCGCACCCACCAATGTATTCGTAACAGTGAGAAGGACAAAAATAAAATCAGCGTTATCTCTTAAGGGCGATGGGTACCATCCGGGAGCGAAAATTCAAATTTTATTTAGTTTTTCGCTCATAGTGGGCTAATTTAAATACATCGAAGGCTAATGGCAATGTATTTTGCGGGCACAACGTTTATGCATCTACATGTTTTTAACAAAAACTCTGCTCAACAATACTCATTTACTTCATATTGGTTCCCGATACTCGTAGCTCGACATCTGGAAAACTGCAAAAAATTATCTTTCGGGAACCAATATGAGATGAGTGGGAACTTTCGAGCAAAGTTTCTATTAAAAACGTGTAGATGCATAAAAAGTAGGGCCGCAAAATGCATTGTCATAAAACTTTTATGTGTAGTAAGTCTAATATTTGCGAAAAACTAAATAAAATTTGAATTTCGCAGGCTGGTAGGGCCGCAACACCTTAATGGCTATTTCGACTGCGCAGGTAACGAGGTGCCCGCGCCTCCACCGCTGACGTCACCAGTGCTGACCACAGCTCCTGCGCCGACCACGCAGAGCACCACGACCACCGCCGCCGCACCTCCTGTCGTACTGCTCAACAGGTAACCTGTTACTTATAATGTAAACTAGTAAATGATTACAAAATTAAAAAAATACGACTTCCCAAACGATAAAAAAACTATTTTTTCCAAAAAATTATAGCCTAAGCTACTCGGAACGGTGTAAGGATTTTAACGATTCGCTATATGTCCGAATCTGTTTAGCCGTTCAGAAGTTATGGTAGAATAAAGAAACTCACATACATACATGAACTCTAAAAACATTATACTCCTTTTTTTGGGCAGTCGTGTAGTAACACAATTTTTGATTGGAAGCAGGCGTTATTGCGGAAATAGCAGATTAATTTGTTTTGCTATTATCCGCTACTTGAAAATGAATCTGTATGGTACAATATGCAGGAACATCACCCATATGGAACACCACACACAATTCTTCCAACACTTTCTTCGTGGCAAGTTTCTCTCCTGACCGATCTCTACGATTTCGCATTGTGAAGTCAACATCTCCTGACGATGTCCCGGTGTCCGGACGAAACGTACGTCGAAGAAAGTGTTGAGAGAATTGTGTGTGGTGTTTCATGTGGGCGGTGTTTCTGCATATTGGACCATACAGACTCTGTCATGTGGCGGTTTATTACAAAACACATTAATCTGCCATGCTTATACGATTATTGACACAAAAGGCGACCATTCTTTAATTAAGTAATTTTATTTATTACTTATATCAGGTATAAGCTTTGTATACTCTAGGCCTGCGTTGTTCGAAAAATATTCAAAAACTCCGATCTCAGACATTTTGTTATCCGTCTGCCTCTTATAGCTCTTTTTAACCAACTTCAAAAAAGGAGTAGGTTCTCAATTTTTCGGAATCTTTTATTATTAATTATCCTATAAAGCCTTCAGGGTGTCAATAACTGGAAAGCTGGAAAGGCGCTAACGACGGTATTATTCCACTTTTTTACAATCATTCTATCTTTTCGAATTCAAATTAAAAAATACTCATTTGTATGTAAAATAGCTACGGCAAACGGTACGATTTTCGAGAAGGTAATATTTAAATATTGCTCTTAAAAGCAATAACATTCATAAATAATTTCTAACATGGTTTTTTAATCTTTAATACGGGACATAAAATAAGTACCTACTTATATGTATTTAATCGAACAACGAACTCTACTCAAGATCTTTAATGATTCGTCATTTGCCATTTCATACGACTACTTTTTTGTCAGAGCAGCATCTAGTCCGTCAATACATAAGTAGCAACAAAAAGCTGCTTTTACACTTAAATACCGAATTAAATAACGATTCAGACACCCGTTATTTTCAATAGTAGTTGACACATTTTTTTATGGCAGTTGACATTAATTAATAAGTATATTTTGTAGCACGTGACAACGCAAAAAGGCGCCTTAGGCCCGGTGTCCACCAAAGCGGAGCTGTGTTTGAGTAGGTAACTAACTGAAGATTTTGTCATTTTGTCATCTCCGAAACTGAGGGGAGAGGAGATGTCGAACTGACAAACTCTGATTGGTTACTCAAACACAGCTACGCTCCGCTCCGCTCTGGTGGAAACCGGGCCTAACTATTACTATTATAATAATAACTAGCTTTTTCCCGCCACTCCGTACGCGCGAAATTAGGTTTTCCACCGATCCCGTGCTAACCAAAAGTTTCCAAGACAAAAAGATTCCGATGAATTGAGAACCTCCTCCTTTTTTTGAAGTCGGTTAAAAAGAGGCTATGTTTAAGATAAATTAATGAGCGTGCATTAAACCTGTCACTAGATAGGTAAATATTATTTTTAAAAAACTTTGAAAACAAAATAATGATGAAATATTTAGTAAACAACTTTTACAGCTCTGATAAGTTAAAAAACATTTTGCTTTATTTATTCAAGCATTCATGCTCGTACCCAAAGGATGATTGTTTTTAAGCTCAGTTGGTATATTCATATAAATGTTATTTATACAGCCTTTATGAAAAAATAGAAGCCACTGTTCTGAAGCTGTAGCCATACAGTATGTCCCATCTATGCTTTATTTCAGATTGCTTTCGAACGAAATAAAAAAAATGTATACGAATACGAGTCACGTGATGAATTCGTTCAATTAGCGTCAAAATAGCGCATATATTATTTTTGAATTTTGTTCAATTATTTCAACTATTTCACGCGTAGTAGTATCGGTGTAAATTGTCACTTGGCTCAGGAAGTTGAAGTAAGAACGATTGTGATTGGGCAATAATTATATTATGACCTAGCTCGTGAGATTACCGCCATATGGACCAACATATTGAGGGGACGCTCGCTCGGATTCGAGCGGGAGGTCGCGGGTTCGATTCCCACCACGGGCCCACTTTGGAATTTTATAATTTCTAAATTGGCTCAGGTCTGCTCTGGTCGGATGCTTCGGCCGTGGCTAGTTACCACCCTACAAGCAAAGACGTACGCCAAGCGATTTAGCGTTCCGGTGCGTTACTGTTTAGAAACCGTTGGGGGTGACTTTACTTACCCTTTCCAAGTTTTACTACGTTAACAGATTCACATCATCACTTACCATCAGGTGAGATCGCAGCCAAGTACTAACTTGTAGTGTGTAAAAAAGAACTCAAGGAGCTACGCCATGCTTTTGGGTCAAAGACCGTATACAGAAAGCAGTAATCCTGCAGACGGCACCCATTATGAGGAGTTACTCACCCTAGATGCATAGGTAGCAAGGCCTACATGGAATGGGATACACCATGGGATGCCAATTATGTATGTATACGTAAAAATGTTTTGCTGTTTTTATTTCATTACATTGTTTAAATCAAATCAAAAAAATTATTTAATGATATTCATCTTTGCGAATGAACATTAAAAATGGTTTCTTTTCCATTTTTGTCACAGCCCTAGCTATAAAGAGAAACAACTGGTTGACCTCTAATCTGGTTTTTTCGAATGTCTTGTCTACTGCCACTTGTGTCGGTCAAAGACAAATTAGTAATTAGGCAATCAAATCATCTTCTGTAGCAGACATTGCTACATATTGTAATATTTATATCATTTTTAAAGTCGAGTTTACTGTTTTATATACGTAGTTGATGGCTGTAGTCTTACTTAATACTTACTTAGAGCGCAGTTAACTAAGAAGGACCGTATAATATAATATGTAAATTCTACCATACTAGAACATAATAATTAACGTTCGTAAAATTTTGGGAAAAAAACCTCTGAACATTTGTTTAAGCACATATTATTATTTATTCTTTACACTCATTTACTTTTACTCTTCTTAGAGACACTGCCAGTTGCCACTTAATTTACAAACCATTTCCATTGCCATTTCATTAACCTAATAATAAACCTATTTTTTTCCTGGAAACAGGAAAAAGATACTAAAATGGAAATGATTGGTTATGAATTAGTTAAAAAATACCTATATACCGAGAAAAATGTAAAATAGTCAAGATTTTATTAGTTTGATTTTTCCTTAATGTTTTTGCGAATTTCATATTTAAAAAAATTGAAAATGACTGCATATATCGGGTTACATGTTTTATAATACAAAAAACCTTGCATTATCCTTTCGCTTTTCTACGCCAAGTATGAAGGTACATAATATTTTATTACTTCACGCTAAATGTGCGTTTTTTAATAAAATAAAAATGACTTTAGGTTCATACGCAGTAAATAAATAATACCTACTCAAATGAATTTGTTTTTCTAGCAGAAAAATGTTTAAATTATGTTTTAGATCGTTAACAACCACTTGTAAAATTAAAAATATAAATGGCGTCTATAAATTACAATAATAAAGGCCTAGAATTTCTAAGCGTACTATTTTGATACCAATACGCGCCGAAAAGCGTTTTAAGTGTTCCGGTGCGATGCTGTGTACTTACAAACCGTTACCGCCTGGCTGCTAGGTGCGCGGCTCGACCCGCCGTTTCATACGATGCTGAGGTGACGGGCGGCTCTGCTCCGTCACAGGGGTTGTTTAATATTTACCCCCTTGCAAATTAGTACGAAGACATCTTCCATCATCACTTGCCATCACGTGAGATCGCAGTCAAGTACTAACTATTAGTGCATATAAAATACTCTGTAAATTACTTACTTACTTACTGGGCAACTGGCACAGATAGCGCCAAGCGGTGCGATGCTGTGTAGCATGCAGAGAGAAAATAATTATTTTACTTTGTGATACTCCGCTCATCGCTTGGAGCCATTCATTCACGCTTTATATTCTTATCACGAATTTAAAGTAAGTAAATTATATTGTATTAACATTTACATCGTCACTTACAATCAGGACCCCAGGTTAATTTAACATTTTTTGGCAATCCAACTGAGATCCAATTATAATGCAAAAAACTTCACTTGCCATTCATCGTTCATTAAGTGACAGACTAATAGTAGGGGAGCCCACGATGCTAAATCGGTAGTTACTCGAGCGGTAGGTGCTAAAATGAAAAAGAGGCTATTTGAAGTTTGTTTTTGTTTAGTTTGCAGTAGTCAGCATAAATCATATAACCTGTTTTTTAGCATCGTAATATATTGAAAATCCAACAGATCCCCACGACGCTCGAGTAACTACCAAAATTTCCTCTTGGGCTACCCTACTATAATATAACAATGTTATAATTGACGTACGATCGAAATAGTAGACAAATTAGAAAAATATAGATATTGGTAATTGGAGTAACTTTTGGAAAATCTTTCAATAGAGAAAATTTTATTCAATCTTGTTTCTGCTTCACAGCAATTTTAGATTAAAGACAATATAGGTACATGACGTTTAAAGAAAGTCTTTATAGTTTTTAAACTCCAGGTCACTAAAAATCGCTTAAATACGCCGTTAACCTGCAGGGC
This sequence comes from Coenonympha glycerion, assembly GCA_963855885.1. Taxonomy (NCBI): domain Eukaryota; kingdom Metazoa; phylum Arthropoda; class Insecta; order Lepidoptera; family Nymphalidae; genus Coenonympha; species Coenonympha glycerion. Next base: position 3,909,422 of record OY979646.1, read on the forward strand.
GATCGGCTAAAAATATATCAATCATTAAAGAACAGTATCAATGTCAAAACGTGATATTCAAGCGTTGTGATTGGTCAATACCTGTGTTTTGACATTGATACAGTTATTTAATGATTGATACATTTTTAGCCGATCGCCCTGCTGTACCTACCTAGTGTGCAAAAATATGTTCAGCTTATTTATGCTTATAGATATTTCAATCTACGATGACGCGCCCCACTTCATTTGATTCCATACGAATCAAATGAAACATAAGCGAGTAGGGGACTGGGGAGCGTCTTTGTGGATTGAAATATGTGTACTTGGGCGCTGGTTGATCTTCTCTAATAAATAATTCCGCCCCCCACACAAATCTTACTCGGCACCAGAATTTTTCGCAAAAAAAATAAGGAATAAGGAAGGTTTGTTTGTACATTCTCACGTTTATTATTCATCACAGCGTCAAGATGGACAGTCATTATCCATTACGTCAGTGATTCAAATTGGATAATCGCTGAAAATCGCGTGCGCGCCGCGTACGATACGCAAGTAATAAAAATTCGTAATCATCCGTTGCCAGCGCACTTAAAACACAATTCTGTAAACTGGTTTACAATTCATTTGTTATGTATCCAGATTCTAGACGTTACCAGTTGCCACATTGTAGGTATTCATTTTTTCACGATTACAGAAAGGTGCCCTTAGAAGTTAGAGTGACGCCTCGTTAGCGCGTTGCGTTGAAATGACGCTCCGTCGTTTACCATATTATTATTTTAATGATGACATGCCACATCAAAGCGTTGCGTGTCGCAAATGTTTCAACGGATCAACGGATGAGAGATGAAGCGGAGGAAGTTGATGCGCTGCGCTTTTAAGGAGCACACCACGGGTGTGCCCGCGAAATTCAAATTTTTCGTGGTTTTTCGCTATTTTTAAGCTAATAAGACAAAATAGGCTTATGGCCGTCAAATTGCGATATTCCCAATATCTTCTTCACGTGTTTATATAAAAATCTCTGCTCGAAAGTGTCGAGTTAAAGAAATTAGTCCGAGATTTGCGAGTTACACACATAAAACTCGGTACTCGGACTAATTTCCTAGGATACACATTTTTATGCAAAGATTTTGATATAATCATGTAAAGATGATACTGCCATTCTCGCAAATTGATTTCCATAAGCCTATCATGTCTAATTAGCGTACAAATTGCAAAAAACCACGAAAATTTTGAATTTCGCGGGCAGACCCGTTGATTTCACGTTAAGGCTCCGATGCGACGACAGACAATGTTTCATAGCTCCCAATGCGGAGAACGGGAAACTTGTCTGAGGTGCGTGCATCGATATGAACCTAAGGATGAGCCCATCTGAACATTGTACGTAAACCTTTTTCATACAGAAAAAAAAGTCACAATATGGCGGGAACCGACCCTGTGGAAACGCGATAACAAGTATACCTAGTGATCAGTGGCGTGGACCGCGGTCCATAAACAATAAATACTTCGACCGGCTCGCCGTTGGTGTCAAAGCAAACATTTTTGACACCAATAAACTGACGAAATTTTTTTTGCGTGGTTTGCGGTGTCCTGTGTATGTCTATTCCAATATGTCTATTGGAAGGTAACAAAAAATACTGTTTATTTCTTATTTTTAAACAAACACGGCTGTTTTTTAGAACCTGTATTGGTAATATAACGAGTATGGTAATCTATCTGGTGGACGTATAATCGTGGTACGCCGTACGTCGTCGCAGCGCAAGAGCACGATAAGGCGATTAGGTACGATAGGAAACGAGAGTTGAATAAAACTGTACATCGGCCAACCATCGGTAACCACTGCAATGCAACCATCACCAGCCAATTGGCGCCTTGGCTGCATAATCGATGTAAAAATTAACCAGTCAATGCCTACGCGACTCGGCCGATGCAAGCATTACAACCAATCAGCTGCATAGTTACGAATATAATCGCACAGCCGTGCGTTGATCCGTTGCGACAACGTAGCGCAATGCTCTAATGAGGCATCAGCCTAATAGGTATCATGACTTATCCCTGACCGTCATAGAAACCCATCGATCGCTTGTTCCATATCTAATCCAATTTTTTCTCGATATAGACATTTGAAAGTTAATTCATAAATCAGAGGATTACTAAAACAGCTACTAGATCAAGGCAAACGAGTCGCAATAGATGAAAAAATATTAATCTACCGATTAAATGTTCTTGCAAATTTCTGTGTCAAACACTAGAGTGGCCATATCATCATTATGAAAACAAAAGTCCTAACTTACCTAATCACAGAGTCATCCTATGCTTCCCTAAAAAGCTTCGCATACAATTTTTTTTTATGATGTAGGCAAGAGATAAGATAGGATCTTTTAATTTCCATAAAACCACCCTTCTGTAACACGGATGGGTGAGCAAATTACAATAAAAACTTTATTATTGAAACTTATTCTGTATTTAAAGATATTTTTAACTTGTATCTTTTTTTTTGACTATCTTATAAGAATCGTTTCCTTGTAGAAACTAGTGACAACATCTTTTCAATAATCTACCTTTCACTACTGCATTCTACCTTTTGCTTCTGCATTGGCATTTTGTATCGAATTGTTTGTGTTTGATAGGTATTACTTAAATTAAGTGGTGTAGTAAAAGAAACTCGCTATGTAGTAGTAGAAGTGCTTTTATTCGTCGGAAAACTACAAAAAGTAAAGGGAGGACCGCTGGGTGAGGACTGAGGGTGTTCGGCCGTAAGCTAATGCACCGTCACCGCAGAGCGGATATTGCGATTCGATGGTGTTCGGCCGTAAGCCAATGCACCAATGTCGAGAACTGGATGTCGATTCAAAATACAGGGCGAGTCTTATATAAGTTGACACTGGTAAACGTAAGCGCGAGTTAAAGTAGTGCAGCGCCATCTATCGGCAGCCATGGTTATTACAGTGGTTATTTTTAAATTAATTACATTTGCTCTCATGATTATCCTCTTATTTCATAAAAAGCGTTGTTAAGGCGAAATCAACGACTGTGCCCGCGAAATTCAAAATTTTCGTGTTTTTTTGCAATTTGCACGCTAATTACATATTATAGGCTTATGGCAGTCAATTTGCGGAATTGGCAGCATCATCTTTACATGTTTACATCAAAATCTTTGCATAAAAATGTCTATCCTAGGAAAATAGTTCGAGTATCGAGTTTTAAGTGGGTAACTCGCAAATCTAGAACGAATTTCCTTAACTAGTCACTTTCAAGCAGGGGTTTTTGTATAAACACGTGAAGATGATATTGGGATTGCCGCAATTTGACTGACATAAGCCTATTATGTCTTATTAGCTTTAAAATCGCGAAAAACCACAAAAAAATTGAATTTCGCGGGCACACCCGTGGTGTGCTCCTTAAGGACACCTTTAGCATTATTTTACGTATAGGTGCTAACGATTTAACTTAAAGATAATAGTAGCCATTACCTAGTAATAGCACGAATACATTGTTCACCAAAAAGAGAAATTGATCGATTACTAACGACGGGGCAGTTTTTTCTAAGTTTAGGGAAATATTTTCACTGATTTTATTATTCGCCAGGGCCCTATCATTTTTACCCCAAATATAAGACTATCCATACCTAATGTCAAGTTATGGTAACCCTAATGAATTAGCACACAAACAATGCATTTCTGCAACGCATTCCCACGTGTGTTTCACCCTCGATAGAGAAAGATGTTTCTTTAATTATTATTGTTGTAATACTTCGAGTACTCAGCCCCAGGAGAGGAAGCCGCGCCTACTTTTACTGTGCCAAACTAAGGCTAGGCGTATGCTGAGACGCAGGCGACGCAGGTCCACGCAGGGCAGAGCAGAGCAGATTTTGTAAAACATGGAACGTCATTGAACTGCGTACGCTGCGGCGCAGGCACATGCGACGCAGACATGTGTCTTTGCTGCTCTGCGTCTCGTTGTAGTGCCGGCACAGAATTCTGCGCGACGCGTGCACGTCGAATTTCTTCACATATACTACACATATAATGTTGTGCACATAATAAAATTGAGTTCTATCTAACCGAAAGTTGTTTTTAAATTGTATGTCAGATAAATCTCTCGCGAGTACAAATTCCCCATGAGTAGAGGGATTTTTTAGATAATCACTTCGCCAAATACTTTTTCTACGCTTTGACAAACTGTAAAGTAGCAATAACTCGTTAATTTCATAATCTGTCTCTGATTCTGAACTCATTTTGTTCGGCAAACGTCTAGTCCTTGTACCTACTAGCTAGGAATCTAGGATGCGAATGTCAGTTGCGTTGCGTCGCAGCATGCGGAGGGGGCACATGTCTGCCTCAACTGCCCTGTCCTGCACTGTGCTGTACTGTGCTGTGCTATGTCGCCTGCGTCTCAGCATACGCCTAGCCTAATGGATGAAACTGTCAGTCATATGAAATAATTTACGCATTACCGCTATAACTCAAAAATAGTCACTTTGTACGAGGCAAAATCCAAATATGTCTAGTCCTAACCAAAGATAAACTATAATTTGCTAAGCCTCTTTGGCCCTAATGTAAATGGTTAATATGATATAATTGTGAGTTATGAATATGATGGTAACTGCAAGTCGACTTTAAAATAAAACAAGGTTTCAAACGCATCATGCACTAAAATAAGAAGCACACATAAATAACCCAAAGCGAAAGTTCCCGTCTTATAAGTATAACCCGAAAAGGATACCATATTGCATACCTAGTACCTACTAACAAGTAATTCTTTTAGTCTTACTGTGTTGTCCGTCATTAAGAAGATTTAGGTACAAAAGTTACCGAAGCTACAAGTTTTATTGTGCAGTATTTAAAAAAAACGTATCAATGTTTCAGGTTCGCCGACGATGACATGGACAGCAGTGCTCAGACATCTCGCCCAACGATGGCCAGTCCTCCGCCCGCGATGACCAGTGCTCGCCCAACGATGGCCAGTCCTCCACCCGCGATGACTTCTGCCCGCCCAATGATGGCGACCACCGTCAAGGTCGTGAAACCTTCCACCATGCGGCCGCCGATACCACCCAGGTAACGTGCTCATTTATTTCTGGTTTTAAAGGATTTTATAGGGACGACCTCAATAATTTAGATTTCCGAGTTCATCATCATCAACGCAACGCTGTGCTCACGTGATTCACGTATTGTTTTGACATTCGTATAGTCAAGTGTACTGCTGAGTGCTGACCAGTGACCACTTCAACACAGACTTCACGTTGGCGTGACGTAGATACTAGAAGTAGGCGTGAGTGGGGGAAGGCCATGGGGGAACAGGGAGAATGCTTTTCAAATGAGAAAAGGACTGTGATTGTGTTTGTGTCTCATTACTACATCGATGTACATTTTTAAATCGCTAGGGCATACAATAGAAGTAATTTTAGAAATAAAATAGATAACTCATTTGGCTAAGACTGCAGGCTATTAGTTCAAACCTCTGCCTTTCTTGGGGAGGGTTGAGGGACGTTTGTGGCAAGAAAATGTTTTGAGGAAACCTGCAGCCTGAGAGTTCACCGTAATGCTCTTAAAGGTATGCGAAGCCTGCCAACCCGCGCTTAGCCAGCGTAGTGGGCTATGTGCCTCTATCAAAAAGAGGTTGATGTCGGTGGCTGTGATAGGATAGTATAGTAGCTACTTTATACTTATAAATAAAGGGTCTATTTAATATAGGGTCAGTTATAACAAGTGGAAAATTAAAAAAAAATTTAAACACCCACGACTCTTGTAGACTTCAAATTGAAAAAGGTATACATTTTTTTTTAACTCCCCGACTAAAGTAAAGTAAGAACTAAGTACCTTTCAGTTTAATTAAAAATGTATGAAAATCCGCCGGAGCTGCTATGTTCTGCCTGTGCCAGTGTTGATGGTGCAAAATGTTGCTGTTTACGTGTTACCTTATTCATTTGGTAACTAATTCTATTTCTCGATACTTCATAAAAACAGTGTACAGTATGCATACATATATTAGGTACTCATTTGGTCATAGTTACTTGAAAACCTACCTAGCCGTGACCACATGGAAACTGTATAGGTAATGTAACATCTCCATTTTAAAGATTCTTACGAAAGGCATAAAATTAATACTTTGCGATAGAGTTTGGTGGTCATAGGTAGAAGGTAATCATAAGAGGTCAATTTTAAAAATCGTGTACAGTATGCCTATACCTATTTATATATATATACACAGTATAGTTGCAAACCTACCTAGCCGTGACCACATGGAAAACTCTATAACGTAACATGATCCACTATAATTAGTATTTTAAAGATTTTCCACCACTGACAAAAAATTACTTGCGGTAGTTTTTCAGTGTTTGCAACTACCTAGGTTATTTTTAGTAGATACCTACTTGTCTCAAAAAAATCTCAGTTGCATCAAAATTTAAACACTTCGAAAATAAGTTAATACTTTTTCAAGATAGATCAAGATCAAAGTAATACGTAAGGTCAAGATATCAACAAGAACTTTGATAAGAATTTTATTATATTTCCATCGCATAATTTTTATTGAAATTTTAATTTTTTTCTTTAATTTAGAATTTACACAGATATACCTAGTAATCCTTTTTACTGGTACCTGACCTACCTCTACTCTACACATTACTTAAAAATTATTTGTCATTCAGTTGTGTAGCTATACTTAGAATAAAGATAAATAGCTCATACACTCTCAGGTATAATCATCGTTTGTGATACAATAATTGCTATAAGTAATAGTAATTATTGGATGCTAGTCCAGCTTACAAGAATTACATACTTAGCTACATACATATCCTTCTAACGACGTATTATTATGATTCTACGCAGAAAAAATGGAACTCTTATGGTGTGACTTTTTCCGTCCGTCCGCCGGATTATAATTAATTGCTCAAATACTTAGTAGTATTGTTATCCATTTTATATGTTAACTAGTAATTATTGTTTTAATAATTAAAATAAATTACAAGTTTACGCACATAAACAACTGATATAATAAAAACGTGCAAAGTAGATAATAAAGTTACGTGCGTTACTTGTAAGTGTATTTATTATATTTATGGCTATACTAGATGTACATATATTTTTCCAAAACTACTTATAATTAAGTGTTTACAACTACGACCTTCTGTAGGAATAATGGTTATGTGCCTACTGTCACATTTAGCATTCCAACCAGGCTGCATCACAATTCACAATGCAAAATAGAATATGAGTAATAAGAATAGAAAACACAGTTCTACCTATTATTTTATCTATAAATCTATAAGTTGATTAACAAATCGAAGCAAAATAGTAAAAAAGGTTTGTCTCTATATTACTGAAATAATTTTAAGCATTTTATGTATAAAAATAGCTAGGCTAATAAGGTATCTCCAATAATTTTATGTATAAAAATAGCCTAGTTATTCTATTCTAGCTAATATAAGTACATAAAATGATTGAAGTTATCTAATAGCCTTTCTTGTAAAAATCAACTGGACGGGAGGCTACAAACTCTTCAAAGGCATTTTGTACTGCCTCTCGGGAATTGAATTTTTATATTCAAGAATTAAGTATGTAGTATGATGAATCACTGATTAAATGGCTATTCTTCTTAATACTGATTGAGTAGGTACCTAGGTTATAGCTATAGTGATATAACTAGACTACGCCGCTATCAATTGTGTGTCACAAAAGAGTGGCTACAACATAAAGCTTTTAACTTAGAAGCTTCTCGAATCCTAAGTGAGGGATAAGCATTATCGTTCCTACGCTTATTTACGTCAAAAACCTAAACCTCAAGCTACCTACTTAGCAACAGATAATAATTAAATATTTTATATTTTGGTGCTTCACCTTCAATAATTACTGTTTTAACCACTGGCCATGCAGAACAAATCGCCGCAAAATTAGGTATTACTTACCCACTAAAAAAAGATACTCGAGAAACTGGTTTAGAATTAGGAAAATACCTAGTACCTACTACAAAAATATAAAATTTTATTGTTAAATCCATTTTCCGTTTGTCTCAAAAAGTTTAGTTTATAGTATAGTACTCATACTGCTTCAACTCTCAACTCCTTACATTCATAGTCCACTACTGGCTTATTTGGCGTAGGTACACCTATACCTAAGTCTCTTCTGTTCTAGTAGGTTTGCAATATAGAAGGGGTACGTAAAATATGTAGCTTACCATTTATTCTGAGACCTGCTAAAAAATCGTTCAAGTCATTTCAGAGGGGTAGTAACATGAGGATTTTATGTATTAGGCTATCTGACCTGACAAACGTTGAATTGCCATTCAGCCGGACAAGCCATTTCGGAGGAGTTATTTGATTGAGGGCTGATTTTTCCATCCCCTGATAAACGTTAACTAAGGAATAAAGACGTTTTACAGATTTTGTACGGCATAAGCATTGACATATAAAATGTAAATGGGCATAGGTCAGTTTCACTCCTCTGATAGATTATCTGACGTTTGAAAAATCAGTCCTTAAAGAAATATTGGTTTCATCCCCCTCATTCTGAGAGTAGACTTTGGACAGATACTCAACTTGTTGTTTTTTTTCAGACCAACTCCAGTGTCGTGGGCGAGCGTTGGAGCAGGCTCGATGCCGACTCGGTACACGCTGCGGCCCACAGGGACAGGCTCGGTGACGAACGAGATATCTCTGCAGGTGTACACCACCGCCATCACGCTCATCGATCAGATCGGCATCAAGATCATACGCACCACGGAGCTCGTCACCGACATCCTCAAGAACACGGTTAGGGCTGTCGTAGGATGATATGTTTGAAGAACAGTATATTATAAGAACACGAATGCTTAGACACCTACATTATACAACGTGTAACAAAATTACGAAATAATATTAATTGAAACATAAGTGTATTTGATAAGGAATCAATCTGTAACATAAATTAACTATAAATATACAAGGTGTGGATAAATGCGTATAGTGTGCCCGCAGCTTACCATCTAACTTGATCCTAGAAATACACTGACGCGATAAGAAGTCCCAATTATTTTATTTTATTTTCAATACAATAAATATTATTTCATTTCGAAAAATAACTGTGATATCAAGAAACATTTTCATCATTACGATTTGAATTGAACTCCTTATAGTTCCCACAGGATATGAGCTACACTTGTGATATTTTTTCATGCATCTGACGTGCATTGTTCCCTACTGTAGGCTTTCGGCTAATTAGGGTAAGTAATCTGCTCGTTGTAGGTATTTATTTTCGCATAAAACTAATTAAAAAGATGAAAGTGTTTGCTTATGACAACTCTGTTGAAGTTAAATGGCCGACACGCTTGTAGGTACGTACGTACCTTCGCTATGATGTGTGTACGTACAGTATCAATTATTCCTTTAGTACCTAGCAACAAAGTTAGGTAGGTATCGTCTAATCTAAAAATGAACGCCCGTTCACGTGTTAATACTTACGCGTTGAAAGAAAAATATAATGGAGATGAGTTCATTTCAGGCCCTGAAGCCCGTCCGCCCAGGCCGCGCCCCTCAGCGGTCGGGTGGTGGCGTGGCGCGTTAGGGCTGTATCTGCTTTATATCAGTAAAAACTATGGTTCTACTGATATAAATTATTGGTGGTTTACTCTTAAACTCTTCACAGATAAGTCTCAGATTAAATACACGTATATAACCTTCAGTATTATGTCGTAATATCGTTACACGTTGTAAATTGTAAATTGTAATACGCTGAGAACTTACGGAACGTAACATGATAAATTACAAAATACGAAAAAAATCCGCAAATAATTTCGTTATTTTTTTGTACAATATTTGCAATCAAATCACCGTGAAGTGTTAACGGGAATGTCAGCCTTAAGTACTCATCTTCTTCTTAATATATATAAATCTCGTGTCACAATGTTTGTCCTCAATGGACTCCTAAACCACTTAACCGATTTTAATAAAATTCGCACACAGGGTGCAGTTTGCTCTAACTTAAAAGATAGGATAAGCTATCCTATCTTCTCAATTCATCTATTTTTTTATATCCTTAAGGGCAAAACAACGTTTGCCAGGTCAGCTAGTGTTATATAAAATGTTTCGTTAAAATTCGCATCTGACAAAATCTATCGTGGCACGTAAAATGGTTTGATAGCCCTTTTGAGCCGTTTTTTTTTAAACGTGAGCCTTCTTTCAGTTACTAAATATAGCTAAGTAGTGTAGACCATCAGCATTCAGTCTCCCCAAAACGCAAGTAAGCTCACTTATCACGTAGGCTCATTAAACTATCAATAGCTACGATGTTTTTATATTTATTTATCCACTGTGATAGACCTACTTAATAACTATGACAGGTACGAGTATAGGTATAACCATACGCTAGGTAACAATTTTGAAAAAATATGAGATTACTATTTATAGGAAGGCAACGAACAGATAAAACATGGTAGAATGCCAGAAATCGGGATAGGGCACAATAAAAACAGAATTATAAGAGTATTACTCTTTCAGAAAAGTAGGAACTAGGATAACCTACCCGTCCTACCTACCTAATAATATTATGTAACCTATTACCTATAGGTACCTACTTTAAATAAAAAGTCATAGGTAGATACCTAACTAATTAATGTAGATTCCTATCCTTGGTAGATATTTCTGTTTTCAGTTTTTGTAATATGAATGATAGTAGTAATATCATTAATCATTAAAATGAATCAGCATTTAATTGTCAATAGGTTTCAGGAAAAATACGAAACATCTTAAATACCTGTACAGACTTTCGTTAATGATATAATTAATTATTTTGATAGATACCTAATATTAAAATGTTAAGTTACTATGTAAGTGAAATAAAATTTGTAGTACATAATTAAGGTTTAGTTACTTTAGATTTAAATATAGTAAGTATAAGAAAGTAAATTATTATTTGTAAAGTTTCTTTACATTCGTACAATATAATGTAGGTACGAAATGCTCCACTCAAAATAGAAGTAAGTTTTTGAAGTTAAGCAATGCTGGCAGTGACTCAATAATTAATAAAATAATTATTATGTTTTTATTTGACGTGTCTTGTTTTATTATAAATCATTCCAACGAAATTTACTCACCTTGAAACAATTTAGTTACCTATATTTCTGTATTCTTTTATGATACATATATTTCATTGATTAAAGATTCAATGAATTGATTGAAGATAATAATATAAAGGATTAGCACTTAGGTACTGACGTCACGCATGTATTTTTAGGCTCCGCCCTGAAGCATCTTTTTAATTTGTCAAGCTCAAGACTATAATGAAATCTATGCGACAACATTTGACGTGCTGTCAGCGGTACCGTAATATAAAAACTCTCGCTGGTCTGTGGTCCGTACCGTTGTGGGAAGTTGCCATATTTGAGAATTGGCTTCCTTAAAATACTACCAAGGCTTAAATTCTCTTCGAGTTTAACTAAACAACATTATTATGCTCTTAAATCAGAACGCCTACAAAAAATCTTATAGCGTTAAATTAATTGATTGAAACTGCTATTTTATGTCATAGGCGCAAAAACTGGAGTCTCTGAAGTCATAACTTATAATGCAGGGAAAATAAACAGCTATCTACTAAAAGTCAAAACTGTACATTGGTTCAATCAAAAAAGTTAAAGCAGATAAGTAAAACTAGTGGGTAAGGTAACTAAAGTATAGGCACCGTTGTAGGTTAGGTAAGAGTGTTTCATGTAACCCACAAAATAATGCCCGGTCAGTTCACTTTCGTTTTGCCAATGCGAGCAAAACAAAAAGTGAACCCTCAAATAGGCTGATATGAACGTAAATACCTATAAATGTACTGTAATAAGAATATTAATGCGACAAAGAATCGATGCATTCGAAATGTGGTGCTGGAGGCGAATGTTGCGTATTCCGTGGACTGCCAAACGCACAAATGTGTCTATTCTTTCTCAAATGAAAATAAATACGCGACTTTCCACCATCTGTCTTCAGCGCATTCTTAGCTATTTCGGCCACATTTCACGACGCGGCGATAACAGCATCGAAAGATTAATCCTGGTTGGCAACGTGAAAGGAAACAGGCCAAGAGGCAGATCTCCAACCCGATGGTTAGACCAACTCAAGGAAGCGGGCGCCAGTTCATTTTACGAAGCAGTCCACATGGCTGCAGACAGAACAAGCTGGAAGGAGATAATTCACCGCAGGATTACTGGCCGTGATTGATATTCACGATCCTCAGTCATGAGGGACCGACTGAAGAGAGACCTATAAATGTTCTACCCTCAAATATATAGGTACTTACTCATACCTATAAAAACTTTCTCTCTAGGAAATAGGTAGTAAGTTTCAATTAGTGGTAGAGCAGGAGAAAATTAACGTTAGGATAGATTTTTGTAGAAAAATTAAACAAGTTTTAATGCTTTAAGCATATATTCGAGTAGTATCTAATAATATATCACATCAAATTTATTGTTTTCACTATATTCGTAATATTTTCAAAACTTATTTTTAGAGATTGTTCCCTTGTAATTTTTTGCAACTTAAGAAGTTAAATTATAGGACATCAAAAGCTTATTACACTTAAACACTTAACTTATATCAAACTGTTTATTGTACTTTTGATCTCTAATGGCATGACAGACTGATCCTACATTTGCAGACTGATCCCAAATTATGATAATTTGAATGACTGACCAAACTTTACATTTTACAGTTTAGACTCTAAAGTTTGGTAAAAAGTAAAGTTTGGTCAGAATCATATTTTTTAAATGTTCTATATAATAATAATATATTGGACCTCTTGTGTACAAGGGATCAGTTTGTTGATGCCTATACCTAATTAAAATTTGAGATAAGTTACACAACATCCAACATTCATAACCTTTGTAAGTAGATAAATGGAATATGTTATTATACAATGTTGATTGGCAACCAATACCACAAATAAAAATTGATAACTTTTTTTATATCAGTGAGTGTTTAAAAACAAGGGCACAAGTTTTAATATTAAGAGTTAAGACTTATTTAACAAAGTAGTGATATTGCATCAGCCTAAAGAATCTGGGTATATAATATTTTAAAGTTGTACAGTTGCTGGCAAGTAACTTGGCAAGATTTTGGTGTGGTGGAGGAAAATCTGTCATCAAAATCTTTGTGTAATAAGTGCGAGAGTAACAACAGTCAACGACAAACCAATAGAGTGCTTGGATTATAAGGAGGGAGAGAGCATCTTTTACATATCTAACAAATCTTGCCAAGTTATTTGCCAGCAACTGTACACATAGTAAGATTTTAATCTAAAATCATTAGAGTTTCTTAGCTTTCATAGTATTTAAATAGGTTCTAAACAATATCTTCTGATTCAATATAAGATTCACTTAAAAAAAAATATAACAAAACTTAGGATGTTTTCATTTACTCTATTATAAATAAAAATTTGAGATTTAAGCTCTAAATAAGCTATGTAAAATTAAATCTCTAGAAGAATTTAGATCTGTAGAGTTTATTGAAATGGTACTGGATGCCCCGTGCTAAATAAAGTTCTGCAAGTTACTGTACAATCAAATCAGTAACATTGTCTTTCGTAACAAGCGCTACAAGACTGCCATTCGGAGGCCTTTCCTCTCCCTTCAACCACTTAACAAACAGCTCTGCTACAAAGCTCAGGGGTGTCCAAGATGTGAAATCAGCCTTTGGCATCCACTTTCTGTTCATTTCTGTATCCAAAGTCACCGGTAAGATTGCAACTGCAAGGGAATTTTCTGGCAACCCTGAGTCTTTAGCACCCAGAGATTTTGTAAGCTGGTGTACAGCACCTTTAGCAAGGCCGTACCCGATCATTCCTGGAGTGCCTTCTAACGCAGCTTTGGCGCCTGTCAGCGCGATTAGGCCTCCGGGACTGAGGTACTTCGCGGCAACAGTAGCCGCAATAGTGGAACTCCAAACGGATTGGCGCCACATAAGTTCGGCTTGCTTGCTCAAGTCTTTAGCGGCGTTGCCTCCAGCCCAGCCGCCGGCCACGCAGATTACGGCATTCACTTTCTGACCTTGCAACGCCGCCCCCAACTCGGTCACGACGTATTCTTCTTGTTGGACCCACGAGGCGTCTTTGGGCACTGTGATGTTGACGTCCGCGCTGTCGTTCGGGTTGAGATCCACACTTGCGACCCAGTAGTTTGACTTTTTAAAATGCTGTACGCAAGCCGCGCCTAGCGCGCCGCGACCGCCGTAAACTATAACTCTTCCGCTAGCCATTTCCACGTCTCAATCGATTCGCGGTCCACTGACAACTGTACTGGCCAGGGCCACGCAACAGGGCGCAGCTGAACTGTAGCTGTTGTCTAGTTGTGTGCGAAAAATACAGACTCCACAGTTCACTATCACTTTTTATCAATGGTGAATGGTGACACCAATGGTAACAAAACCGCGAAGGTTAAAGGCGATATGGAAAATGGGAAAACCGGCGGAATTCGTGGGAATTTTATGATGATAATTAACTTTTTTCCTTGTTGTAAATAATTATATTCATGCAAATTTTTAAATAAGTGCCAATATTTTTTTAAGAAAACATGCACATCACATTGCACACTTTGTGCTGACCACAGGGCACAGGCCACAGACCACAACACAGACGAACCGAAAGGAAAGGACGGAGGACCACAGTCCACAACCTGTGACCACAACTCACCACACAAATTTACGTTTTACAACTCACAAGACAACTGACAAGTGACATGTTGACAAGTTAGTTGTCTATGACCGACAACTGACACTGACACAGGGCACAGATTAAATGATAGCAATATACTCCACGTTTACTAATAAGGGGGATATAGAGTAAAATAATAATAAAATTAGGATAATGATACCTCAGTATTCCCTGCTTAGAGGTACAATATCTTTCAGAAAACGTCAATGAAGCATTTGACTTCTTTCACGAAATAGTACGACTTTTTTATGTGCTATGTTTCCCAATTAAGAGAGTAAAAATAAACAACAATAAAAATAAGACAGTATGGTTAACTAAAGGTATTAAGAAATCGAGTTTACAAAAAAGAAGACTCTACCTAAGTTGTAAACTTTC
The DNA here is from genome assembly GCA_963855885.1 of Coenonympha glycerion. Taxonomy (NCBI): domain Eukaryota; kingdom Metazoa; phylum Arthropoda; class Insecta; order Lepidoptera; family Nymphalidae; genus Coenonympha; species Coenonympha glycerion. The sequence goes on from OY979646.1 coordinate 3,924,433, forward strand.
AGGAATAAATAAAAAAATTTATAACAAACGATATCTTAAATACAATTATCTATTAAAAAAATGTGTTTTTAAATCAAAGCAATTACAAAACACAAAATACATAGCTAATCAAAAAAATAAATGTAAAGCAAGCTGGAAACTTATTAATGACAATTTAGGTAAATCAACAGATGATAATGACATTTCTCTAATAAAGACTGAAAAGGGGATATATACTAAACCAAATGACATATGTGAAATATTTAATGATTATTTTATTAATCTAGATAATATTAAAAGCAAACCTAATAATAGATCAACTTCGATTGATACTAACAAAAACTCAATATTTATAAGCCCTACTGACCCGTATGAAATATTTGGTATAATTAAATCACTGAATGACACTAAAGCTGTAGGCTACGATGAGATAAGGACTGACATATTAAAAAAATGTGCTATACACCTTTGCGGACCGCTTGCAGAGATAATAAATCGATCGTTTGAGCAAGGTGTGTTCCCATGTAATTTAAAAATTTCCATTGTAAAACCTTTGTTCAAAAAAGGTGAACGCAGTGATATAAATAACTATCGACCCATCACGTTGATGCCAATATTAGCTAAAATAGTAGAAAAAGCCATGGAGAAGCGTCTCAAAAATTTTTTCGAAGTAAATCATATATTCATTAATCAGCAATTTGGATTTCGCAATAATAGCTCCACTACTGAGGCTTGCTTCTACTTAAGTAAAATAATTAATGATAGTCTAAATGATAAAATACCGATCACTGCTATTTATCTAGATATGACGAAAGCTTTCGATTATGTCAATCATCAAATATTACTGGACAAGTTAGACAGATACGGAGTTAGAGGAAAGGCTTATGATTGGATGAAGTCATATTTAAAAGACAGAAAAATATGCACTGAAATATCTAAAATAGAAACTAACACAAAGGAAGTATATAAATCAGAATTTAAATATAATAACAGGGGCGTACCACAAGGTAGTATACTGGGGCCCTTTCTTTTCCTAGTTTACATAAACGACATCACAACGGCAACCACACATCCCTGTGTATTGTTTGCGGACGATACAACACTATTAGTAAAATGTAAGAATAAAAAAACTTATGAACAAGACATTAATAGCACTATAAAAGACATGATTAATTGGCTACATGATAATGACCTAAAAGTAAATTTAAAAAAACTAAAATGATGCAGTTTAGTTATTATAATACTAAAACTATTCCAAAAACCATTGAAATTAACAATACGAAAGTAGAAGAAGTTGACATTCAAAAGTTCTTAGGTATAATTTATGACAAAAACTGTAACAGGAAAGCACATATTGACTATATTTGTACAAAGTTGGACAAATTCATATATGCCTTAAGGCGTTTAGTCCTTACAGTATCGTTAGATGCGGCCTTGAGTGCATATCATGGATATGTATCATCCGTGTTGTCATATGGTTTAATACTTTGGGGTAATTCTGTTGATTTTATAAGAGCGTTCCGACTACAAAAGAAATGCATAAGGGCTATATGTAATGTTGGGCCATTAGAAAGCTGTAGGCCGCTTTTTAAAAACTTACGCATCCTTCCACTACCTTGTATGTATATCAGGGATATGTGTATATTTGTAAAAAGACATTTAAAGTATTTCAAACGTAACTGTGAAATTAATATGAATAGGTCTGTAAGATATCCCGAAAGGCTATGCATAGGGAAACTGTGCTGCAGCACATACATGAAAAGCCCTTATTGTATGGCAGTAAAAATTTATAATAAATTACCAAAAGACTTTGAAAAATTGACGCTAAATACATTTAGAAGGAAACTTGACGAACATCTCATGGAAAAAGGTTATTATGATATTAATGAATATTTAATGTAAGTAATTTAGCGATATAATTCAGTAGAACTTTTAATAATTCATTTATTATTGTTTATTATGAGTAAAATTCAATTTGTTGTAAATTTATTATTGGTAAATTAATTATGTTTATATTTGCATAGATTACTTTCTACTCACTTGTAACTTTTGCATGCCTGAAAATGGTAGAAACATTGAAACGCTTATATTATTGTAATGACATCTGTATTTGACATGTTTTTAGCAAATAAACTTGATTGATTGATTGATTGATTGATTGATTGATTTAATCTGGGAATGAGGCTTCCTATGGGCTTCCTTCAAGTTTTTATTGAATTTTTACTGAAGTTTTTACATTATGGCCACAGATTCATTTATTTTCAAATACCAATATAATTTATAGAGCCACAAACTTTTCTTGTCCATTGAAGATGACGCTAATGGACTACATGATCCAAGCAATTTAGTTCCAGTTTTGGCTACTGGAAAGGAAAAATTAGTGGCCATTATGTTAGGTGGCACTATACCTCTAAGGTGATACTTACTGAGGCCCTATGCTGAGGCCTACTTCTCTCATCTGTGATTCCGTGACATTGATCTCCATAGAGTATATAGAATAATTATACTCTATAATACATATTATATACTATCAGTGTTCCGACTTCCGTGATGATTCGGAACGGAAACAATTAAGAAAACGAGGGAATTCAGATTTAGCGGATTTTTCAAAATAATCTGAAACTATTATAATTAATACCTAATTAATTTGAATTTAAATCCATTTATTTTAATTTTGTGTAGTTAGGTTTCTATAAACCTTTAAGAATGACAGTCTAAATTAGGATTAGCAATAAACATTGGTTATCTTAAATTAATGTAAGGGGGCAACTTAAATTAAAAATCTGATTTGTTTTAGTAGCGATATTCCTCGGTTAGTTTATTACAATAATTTTAAACTAATTCTACCTAAGGTAATTAAATTCTAAATTCTACAAAATGCCCTTAACATACTACTTAATTAATATGTTAAAAAAATAAGCATATTCGATGTTATCTTATCAATAATATTGTGTTTTATGGAGTAAGTATAAGTTGGATATTATGTACTATTTACATTTATTTAATTCGTGATGTTGGACTTTTTTTTATAAAAGTATACGTGATTGAATATGGTGTTTTTACCTACGTATACGTGGTTTACCTGTACCAAAAATTAGCGAAAAAGAAAAATACAAAATTACAAAAAAGTAAAAAGTGCAAATCAATAGCATCGTTGTGGTTGATAAAATGAATTAGGTAAGTAGGTACCTACATAACTTAACTACTTATTAACGTAAAATCGATGACTTGCTGAGTGGGCCAACCGAATCTATACTACTTAATTAATTTAACTATTAATTTTTAGTATTCCCCAAAAATCACACTAAGCCGTCGATAGTCCTATTTTATACTGAATCACTATCACATATCCGAATCAAAATATGTACTTCTGTATCTATGTACGAGATAAAATCAATTCGATTCGGTGCCAAGGTGCCAAGTTGCCAACGCGAAAAATTTGAATAAAAAAATATTATCAATTTGTTATGTTGGTAGGTAGGTACAGCTATTAGTAATTTCACAGTGAATTCGTATCAAAACTTATTGAGTAGAAAATCGATATAATAATATTGACTGTAGTGCTCAAAATTCTGAACAAGAGAGAGAGATTGTTCAAAATTTCTGCTGAGCGATGGTCAGGCTGATGATTTATATCGAAAATGAACCCGAGGATTATTGCAGCTACCGCGGAGACCACCTGAATATAAAAAAAAAACAAAATTAAACAAATAAATCAACAAAAAATAAAATGTGTAAACTTTCACTGTAAAGTCAACAAAAAAATAAAATAATGTATAAACAACAATGTAATAATAATGTGTAATGTTTAGCAATAATGTAATAATAATGTGTAATGTTTCTTTATTTTCTTAATTTGATATTATTGGGCTTGAACTAGGCAAAGAGCCGTTGCCAAAAGTATCTTGCACGGAGAGCGCAGGGTCGAGGCCGAAAGTCATTTTGATGACGTCACAGAAAACAACACCTGTCATCAATCCCACGGAAAGGTGGTAGAGCCAATCAGCAATTTTCTTCTGTCCATTATTATTATCTGCATCCATGCTTGAAAGAATTAAGGCCAGGATTCCCGCGCTCGCCTGCATTACAAAGAAAATTTCATAAATATCTTGCAGGTAGAGTATAACATCGGTAATTAATTCTCAAAAACCTCAAACATATATTTTATTGTTTTGCATTGGATTAATTTAATTTCGTATGAATTTATGCAATTAACTGCCAGTAACATTAGCTTTTCTCAAGTATCCTGAATGGATATAATTTAAACGATCCAATATTAATGGATTATTTGAATATTCAATTCCGAAGGCGGATATAACAATATTAGTGACGGATATAACGAATATGAATATAACTATGACGTCATTAAGTACGATCGCGGAGGGCTGGTCTGCGTCGTCGTTCAGGTCCAATCCACCGATAACTACGAACAGTAAGCCAACGAAAAGCTAAAACATATCCAGGAATCTTAAATATAATACCAATTTAAAGACTAACTAAAGGCTAGAATACCCTAGACTTCTTATAACACGTGCGCTGCGTCATGTGGTCATTTGTCTCATAGTGACCTTACACATTACACGCATTGTAAAAAGGTTCTATATGGGTCAATATAACCTCATGACGCACCAGCAGAAAGTACTTGTACTAAAAATCCTACTGCAGATAACATGATATCACAAACTTAACTTAGGTATAATCAAGTTCAAGATATCTAGCAAGTGATGAATCAAATGCTGATACCAATATATTAAGAACGGTGACTACAAACGCGATGGCAGTGGTCCCGTAGTTTATATTAAGAGCAGACGTTCGATGCTGTGGCTTATGGAATCTGCAGTCGCGGAGCAAGTTCAGAGTGAGGAAAACCAGTCCCATCGCCACCTAAATAGTGTGTGTTAGATTTACCCAGTCTACTAGCATTGTCACCGTCGAATTGTTTCATCTTGACCTTTTTACCAGGTTTTACTTTTTTTTTTTACCTTACCTACCTACTTTTTTCGCAGTTTACCCGGATGTGTAGGTATACGAGTACCTAACACCGCAGCACTAAGCAGCATAAAGCATCTGTTTGGGTTTGAAGTGATCTTAGGCTTTTTTCTAGTTGTCTCAAGATGACGAGAAGATCAGGATGGTCAGGATGACGTCATAATGTAATGACATTGCAATGCACTTCTAAAATAAGTGGGCATATCATTTAACATCAGGTGAATTTCGTGCTCCTCTCATCACTCTTTGCTCTAAAAAACCTTTAAAACTAGGGAGTGCTCATAATTCTTAACCTTTATTTTACAGTGATTATGAACTTCTGTTAGTGCATGTAATAAGTTTTAAGTACGACACGAAAAGCGGATAATTAAGTCGATGACCCGTCAAGATACCAGCGTAGGTACTCGTAGCTACGTCATTGGTCATGGAGTTCATTGCGCATGTGTACTATGGGGCAATAATTGTACCCTACTCTATTTTCTGGACTAAGTAATTATAACTTAACGTACTCCGTGGGAAATGAACCCTCGTCAATTTAGACATCGGTAGATACCTACCACAAGTGTAGGTACGCTACCTCACCACAGAGTGACGAAAATTGTTATAAGTAAGCATGAAGCATCCTCTTCAGTCTTACCTGTAAAATGATCGACACTGATATAAGTACCAGCAGCAGCATGTAGAACTCATGCTTGGGGCCGACCTGGAGGACGTACTTCAGCTGCGAAGCGTTAGAAGTGAGGAGTGCTATGTCCAGCATGCCCTGCGCCACTGTCTTCTTCGTGGCATATCGGTTGGCGTCGAGGCCCTTGACCTAAGAGTTAAAGCAATTTCAATGCGTTAGTTACTAGGCAGCACGGAAATTGAAGCGAGGGCGGATCAAGAGGAGTCACCCTAAAGTTGATATAAGTAGGACCTACGCCTACCAAACCAAACAAAAATACATCCTTTTGAAATCGGATGCTGAACGGTTATTTAGGGATCTGCAGATGCTAGTTCTAATGGGGAATTACTTATGTGATGGGATATTTTAAGTACATACGTGTTTTGACATCAAGTTTTTTGAATTTTACATCTCATTTCTGAAATCATCTCTGAAGAACCTATATATCTACTCACATAATTATCTACCAATGTGAGTCAAGGCCCAGGGAAATTGATAATGTAAAAAAAAAGATTCCGACGAATTGAGAACCTCCTCATTTTTTTGAAGTCGGTTAATAATTAAGTAAGAAGGTATCGATATCGCTTTAGAGTAGAGAAAGATAATGGAGCTAGCCGAAGTCGACGTCTCTGTCGATGGACGTCTGTTACTGGGCACGCCTTTGTTCTCCTGGAAAAATCCGTAACAATCCAGATTTTGTGCAACTCTAAATTCATTATGCTCACTTAAAAAATTCAAAAATTCCCAAAAAAATTCCATGCGTTTACCTAATATGCAAAAATACTTAATTCTGGGTCATTGTCCATCTTTTTACAAGATGTACGGCAAGGCCCAGGGAAATCCAATACAAGTGGCACAGGACCGTGCGGGCTGGAAATCATTGCAGGAGGCCTATGTCCAGCAGTGGACGTCCGTCGGCTGAAACGAAAGAACGAACGTCCATCTTCTTCACCACCTACAACTTGGATGCCTTCAAATTAAGATTATAGGCAACCCCTACCTTAACATTAAAGGTATATATTTGGGTTATTATACCATAGGCGTTATTGTTATCCATGTGTGATAACTGATAAGGATAACTGATACTTATAAGTCAAACGCCAGCCTTTTATACACAAAAAATAAATAATGCAATTTTTAATTCGATTAAACTGTCGAGATCCCTCAGGGGTACCTACCTTCACCATCAAAACTCTAACGAATATAGTGCATGGGCATTGTGCATGTGCTAAATTATGAAATAAATACGTTAGATGAGTAATTACTGCTTCAATAATAGCCGTAGCCGTGTCTTGATTATTCATCACTTCGTCAATATTCACTTCCTTAGCTCCATAGTCTGTTTTATCACTTTTATCCGTAGTTTTGTCATTGTCAGCCATGATGAGAACACTTATTTCTTCTTTTTTAATTAACACTAAATATATCTAATTAAGCGAGTTAGTGAGATTGAGTCCAAACACAAACTAAAATATTACGTATACATAACTTTACCCGTGAAACGGAAATGTTAACTTTAGTTTCCTTTTACCAAGGCTGACAAAATCCGGAAATTAACAATTACTTTACAACAATCTATGCAACAAGCAAATAAGTAACGCATTCGAATTTTTAGTGCACTTGTAAGTAGGTACGACTTATTAAATGGAGATATCACTAGGTCTCACGAGTTGAGTAAGTACTCCATACTCGTATGTCGGAAAGGAAAGTCAATACTGTTGCTTAGAAAACAAAGAAAAACAATGGTATATAGGTACACTTATATGAATCTGTAGTTTAATATGGCATAGGTAAGTAGCATGCAACCGTGTCACGTATCATAACAAATAATGGTCAATCCCTGCCAATTTTTTGTGCATGGATAAAGTACAAAAAATCAGCCTAGGTAAGTTCTATAAGTACCTATGTAAGTAAAAATATATCAAAAAATTTATGTATAATTTTGCTGATTTCCAAATATATCGCATTTAGAATCTCTGAAAGCACTATTTAACACCAAGTAAGTTATACACTAAAAAGTACTTAATTTAGTAAAAAAAACTTGAACAAAATACCGTGCGTAACGCGTGCTGTATGAACTTTTTATGAAAAACTTAAAAGCCAAGTATTTTAATTACTCACTCCGTTCCTTAACCCCGCTGGGAAAATAGATGCCATTTTAATATTTGATTATTTACAACATAATTAATTAATAAAAAAAAGATTTAAATTCACTTAGTACCTATTCAAAGAAACACTAATTTATTCGGATTCGTATAAAAAATCAAGGCTTTCATTGTTTTGTGTGAGAAAGCAAGAGACAATGAGCAAAGGGTTGGTCGTCGTTCGTTGGCAAATGGCACGTAAGTAATACGTGAATCGATTCGGTTACTAGACAACGGTTGACAAAACAACAAAATGCAATATGCAAAGCAATATAAAAGCTAGGCAATTAATAATTGGCACATTTTTTACAATATTAAATTATTAATCGTCTTCAAAGTTTTGTAGTGACTAAAAATCTGTTGAAACTTTCCGAAAATCCCTACTTAAGAACTCTACCCTCTCTCAATTTTAGATAAAACTTATAGGATACATTGGGGGGGTTAAGTAATTGCTTAACGTATTGATCGAGGACCGGTGGCAAAATTCCCGTCTTTGCTTGAAACATCTTCCTACGAGTACCTACTTAGATATAAGTAGGTCCTTAACCCAGCCAGAACTTCCCACAGCCCTGCCACCAGATCTGAGCCAAATTAGAAATTATAAAATTCTAAAGGTTCGATTCCCGCCACGGCTCATAGGGCTATGAGCCGTGGCGGGAATCGAACCTGCGACCTCCCACTCGGATCGCGTAGAAGAAGATCAATATGGTCATCAAAACATTTTTGATTTTTTATGCCCACCTACCTACTTACCTATGGCTATTAGAAAACTTCTATTTTATTTTATCAAAATATATTATTATATAATATATAATACTATTCCAAAATTCTTTCTTTTATTATTATTTTTAATACAAATAAATAAAAATTAGTTTTAGACTACACAAGTAACGACCTAGTAAAGTAACGACCAAGTAAGACCTTTCATATGATGCCCCACTCAATATTGTTATCTCATTTTAAAAATTCGAAGCCCCGGTCTTCCCCCGTTTTTAAATTAAAATAAAAACAATTTTCAATGTTTTATGATTGCAATGGCGTTGGGTCACTATCACCTAAAACTATTCCAAATTTCAAGTCGATAGCTTTGATAGTTACAGAAATAATCGAGTGTGACAGACGGACGGACGGAAGGACGGACGGAAGGACGGACGGAAGGACGGACGGGCGGACGGACGGACGAACGGAGATGTCCGTCCATAAGGGTTCCATTTTTACCAAATTGGTATGGAACCCTAAAAACGAAAGGCTAGTAATCTAACGAGATAAGCTGTTGTAAGCTGAGGTTGTAAATTAGGTAGGTACTGTAGCTTAAGCTTACAATTACAAGTAGGTGGGTACTTTATGAGCTTACTGTCCAAGCTTTTTACCTTAGTCAATGAAGATAATATTATGGGTGTTCTAACTGTTGCAAGTTTGCAAAGCAGTTTTGCCTCCATAAGAAGTTAATAGAATTTGTTTTTCTGTTTCTTTATCCTCTCTCTAAATATATAAATACATAATATTATAAATTACCTATGTACCAGTTAGCAAGACCTAATTTTGCTGAAATCTCAAATCTCAATTTAAACTTTAAAACCTCGCGCGCACAGATTTTACTCGCGCGCTCTACTGGCTCTACCAACGTATTGCTAATTTAATAAAACCTGCTGTTTCCTTCCTTATATTAAAATAGACAAAATTATCAGGGATATTCTAAATTATAATGATTTAAATTTGGTAAAACACATTATTTTTGGAGAAATTAATGATCGCACTTCTCCGCGTAATTTTTTCTTGAATCTTGATGTTGAATGTTGGACTTCTTCCCGCCCGCGCGCGCTACGCTGTTGATAGTTGTTGTGTTGTCAATCGAACAAAAATATTTTGCTTGCAAATTGCAGTTGCATTTTTAAAGTTTTATTTTACCTATCCAATAATGAATTAAATGTTAAGCTCTAACACGTGTAATTTGTTAATTTCAAAACCAAATAATGCATTTTTAAGTGTTTCAAAATTGGAGGCAAAAGTCAAAAGTGTTTCGTGAGAAATCGCGAAGTGGGATTGTTGTTGTGATATTTTTATAGAAGCTTATTACAAAAATCTGCCAAATGCTGCCTTCTATGCCAATTCTATTTACAAGGGAGAGCCAAGATGCATTTGGGAACAAAATAGTGCCGAGCACAAGTTATTTGCACCTTAATAATCCAACAAACAGAATCGTCCAAGATGAGGTGAGTCAGTAGTCGTGTAATTTATTCACTTTCTGTGAGTTTTATATCATTATTTTGTCCATTTTACAGTGTTTCCTTCTAAACATAATGTTACAAATATTATGAAGCTCTGAAAGATTGATGTTTTCTTGAAATATCGTAAAAAAATTGGCCTTCAAACGGGCGTATTATCCTAGAAATGTCTGCCATGTTACTTTTGTTATTAGATGGTTGTTAAACATTTTATGATAATATCTTTTTGTTTCAGGCTCCTTCATCGACGATAGTAAATAAAGAACAGATCAAAAAACAAAATGAGGCCAATAATAAATGTGATAACAATAAAAAGGAAGAGCAAACGAAATCTAAAAGTGATGATAATTCTAAGGACACAGGTAAAAAATTATTTTTTAGATTGTTGTAAAATCTAGCTATTAAGTTTAGCATAGTAAACAAGCCTGTGACATCCTTTGCCTGTTCCTCTAAATGATTTTGTTTATAATCTAACAAAAACAACAAGAGTATAATTATTTAAATTAATTCAGCAATGACCTATAAATGCAAAGGATGTTGGATTTTTGCACTTTGCACTGCTATCAAACATGTTACTGATATTATGTTTTTGTAAGGGTTTGGATTTTAACAGTTATCAAATATTCTGATGTTCTATAACGTACATACAAGCAATTTAAAGAAAAGTAGAGCAATACTTATCTCTCTAATTGTTATTGATCAACTATTGGAATAATTCAATCATGATATTAAGTTCTGACTTGTTTTTTGCTCATTGCTGATTAATGTATAGCACAATTTTATTCCTTAAGAAATTATAACTATCATCATTAAAACTCCCTTACATATAAATATCTGTCAGCAGTTGTTTAGTTACTCAATGCATTGAACTGTCTGTCATTAGAGCACGGTATTTAGATGATTTTCTAGGATGGCTCTCTCTTGCATAACTCAAACACAAAGCTCACTGTGGTAACACATCCACAGTCTTGCTACATAAGCTATCTCTATTCTTGCATCGTAGATAACCAGTTATATTACAAACAAATTAATTTAATATTATTATGTAAATAATTGTTTGCTTCCTTTCCAGCCATAGTTAAGTCCTACTACACAAAAATACAGACAAGATTTGCATCACACTCTACAGTACCGACAAACAAGTTTGTGCAGTTTAGAGAGATTTTGAGGACATTTGATCCGTCAAAGCAAACTCCCATAGATTTGTATAGAAAGATTGAGCAGCTGTTTGGTGCCAAGCACAGCGATGTAGTGGAAGAGTTTCTGTTGTTTCTGAAGCCCTGCCAAGCTGCCGCCGTTGGCAGATTTATGGACCATTTCATGTTATCACGGATGACAATTTTTATAGAGTTGTTACAAGTAAGATGCATAGTTTCTTGAGTATTTGTTTCACTTGTATATACATATATTTTTAAGTGCTTGCCCTGCGACTTTAAATTGTGATTGTATATGTAATTCTGTTAAGTTTTAGATCAGTGAAAGCTTGCTCCTAATTATTGTATTGGTTATGCATAGCGTTAATGATATATTTATTTTTATATTATTTAAAAACAATCATACATTTATGAATTACAATTTAACAATTTCCACACAGTGTCACAAAAACCTTACGGTTTATGCGTACACTGGCGTTCCACGTGTGCGCTCGATAAAACCTAAAAAACTATATATAAAACCAAAGCAATACATAAACGCAAATCATACACTAAATGTGGGTAGTTAATATGCAAATGAACTGTGATGTAAACAGCTATCCTGTCTATTTTAATGACTTCCATTGAGATAAATCTATATAGTACTAGCTTTTGCCCGCGGCTTCGCCCGCGTGAATTTCGGGGTTTTACAAATCCTGTGGGAGTCCTGGATTTTCTGGGAAAAAAACAGCATATGGGTTAACCTAACTTCAGAAACACGATTGGATAAAAATTTCTCGCCAAAAAGTTTTCCAAAAATTGCTCCAAAATCTCCATTTTTCTAATTTCCATCGAAAACTACGATGGTCATAATTGTTATTTTTGTTTTAATTTATCGGTAAAAAATAATTCCCAAAAACGCTCAGAACTACATTTAAATAACTGGCTTAGTTTTTGAAGTAATTAGGTAAAACAACATTTTTCTGTTCATTTCTTCCGCAACGCTGCATACTAACTTAACCTAACCCTAACCTAACCCACCAACATATTCATAAAAGTGAGAAGGACGAAAATAAAATCAACGTATCCGCTTAAGAGTGAAATAATTTCAGAACCTTTACCTTATAGGTATCTATTTTCGCATTTATAGCATAATTACTATCACATATTCTATTGCTCAACTAAAACACATATTTTTAATAGCGAAACAGTTCTAATATCAGAAACTATACAGGAACACCTTTTTAGCATTATTAACCTGTATCCCATTGCTTAACCAAAACACACATTATAAATAGCGAAACAATTGTACTTTCAGAACCTTTATGGGTAGGTACCCATTTCCACATTTATAGCCTTACTAATTACTATACCATATCCCATAGCTCAACTAAAACATACATTGTCAGTAACGAAACAGATGTTAGTTCAGAACCTATATCATATAGGTACCCGTTTTCATAGTTATAATATTATTAACCTGTATCTCATTGCTCAACTAAAACACAAAATGCTATTAGTGAAACAGTTGTAATGTCGGAACCTATAATACAGGTACCCATTTCCACATTTATTGTATTATATTATCCCATATCCCCTTGTTCAACTAAAACACACTTGTTAAATGCGTGCAGTGCTATGTTCAGAACCTACATAGTGCTCGTTTTCACATTTATAGTGATAATAGATTCAGTTTTTGCCCGCGGCCCCGCCCGCGACAAATAAGCTTTTTTCACGAATCCTAAGGGAAACGTCATTTTCCCGTTATCGTTCCCTATTCCAACCTTTGAACATGCTTTCAAGCAAGTTCGCTTGAACAATCTATCTATAGATGTAGCTATAGATTTCTGTAGAAATTTTGGGTTTTTTCAATATCCCACGGGAACTACGGATTTTTCCGGGATAAAAAGTAGCCTATGTTTTAATCCGGGTTATAAGCTACCTATGTTCCAAATTTCAGCTAAATCGGTTCAGCAGTTGAGCCGTGAAGGAGTAACAAACACACACACAAACTTTCGCCTTTATAATATTATTAGGATAGGATTAGGATTAAATATTAATACAAGTATACACTCGGACCTATTCAAATGAAGCACCAGTTAGGTATTAAAAAAAAAGTCAAGTGTTTTGGAAATATATAGTTAAAAAAAAACTATTCATAATTAATATGTGTATTTTAAAAATAAAACTAGTCTTTCATAAATTTCCTAGATTTTGTAAGTTTTTTTTTTATTTCAGTCCACATTCAGCCGTAAGCCGACAGTGCTGAGGAAGATAATCCGTGCTATAACAACTGGTATCAGCAGTGGGAACAGCTCTGACATGAAGGCAAGGGTGTTGCCGCACCTGCGCTCCAGCCCACGCCTGTTACAAATGTTCAAGACGCTGTTCCCGGATGAGCGACCTCCAGACAGGTAACTGCCACTAAAATATATCAATAAATGTTGATCAGCTGTGGGCAAGGAAATAAGAGGGCGTCGCGATATATCTAGTCTATTTTACCTGCGCCTCATACAAGTGTGCACTACACTGTTCCCTGAAGAGTGACCAGTCAGGTAACAGTCACTAAAATATATCAATAAATACTTAGTGGTAACAACAATGGGTAAGCAATTTCGAGGGTGATATCTATTAACTCTACTCTAACCTGCCCTCATACAAAATGTGCTCTACACTGTTCCCTGACGAGTGACTTGTCAGGTATCTGTCACTAAAATATATCAATATATACTTAGTTGTTACAACAGTGGGCAAGCTATTTCGAGGGTGATATCTAGTCTCTACTCTAACAAATGTGCTCCACACTGTTCCCTGACGAGTGACCTGTCAGGTAACTGTCACTAAAATGTATCAATAAATACTTAGTGGTAACAACAATGGGCAAGCAATTTCGAGGGTGATATCTATTATCTATACTCTAACCTGCCCTCATACAAATGTGCTCTACACTGTTCCCTGATGAGGGACTTTTCAGGTAACTGTCACTAAAATATTATATCAATAAATACTTAGTGGTTACAACAGTGGGCAAGCTATTTCGAGGGTGATATCTAGTCTCTACTCTAACCTGTCCTCATACAAATGTGCTCTACACTGTTCCCTGACAAGTGACTTGTCAGGTAACTGTCACTAAAATATATCAATATATACTTAGTTGTTACAACAGTGGGCGAGATATTTCGAGGGTGATATCTAGTCTCTACTAACCTCACCTAACCTAACCTAACCTGCCCTTATACAAATGTGCTCTACACTGTTTCCTGACGAGTGACTTGTCAGGTAACTGTTACTAAAATATACCAATAAATACTTAGTGATGGTAGTAATAGCTGGCAAGCAGTTGAGTACGTCGCCATATCTAATCTCTACTCTAACCTCCCCCAAGCAAAAGTGCTCTACACTGTTCCCTGATGAGTGACATGTCAGGTAACTGTCACTAAAATAGATCAATAAATACTTAGTGTTTACAACAGTGGGCAAGCTATTTCGAGGGTGATATCTAGTCTCTACTAACCTCACCTAACCTAACCTAACTTGCCCTTATGTGCTCCACACTGTTTCCTGACGAGTGACTTGTCAGGTAACTGTTACTAAAATATACCAATAAATACTTAGTGATGGTAGTAATATCTGGCAAGCAGTTGAGTACGTCGCCATTTCTAATCTCTACTCTAACCTGCCCTCAAACAAATGTGCTCTACACTGTTCCCTGACGAGTGACTTGTCAGGTAACTGTTATTAAAATATACCAATAAATACTTAGTGATGGTAGTAATAGCTGGCAAGCAGTTGAGTACGTCGCCATATCTAATCTCTACTCTAACCTGCCCTCAAACAAATGTGCTCTACACTGTTCCCTGACGAGTGACTTGTCAGGTAACTGTTACTAAAATATACCAATAAATACTTAGTGACGGTAGTAATAGCTGACAAGCAGTTGAGTACGTCGCCATATCTAATCTTTACTATAACCTGCTCTCATCCAAATGTGCTCTACACTGTTCCCTGACGAGTGACTTGTCAGGTAACTGTTACTAGAATATATCAATAAATACGTGGGCAAGAAAATTCAAGGGTGTCACCATATCTATAGTCTATAGTGTAACCTGCCCTCATCAACAAATGTGCTCGATGTTATTTTGTGTTCGATTGCAGTGTTTATGAGACGGGCTCGGATGTTCTCGGAGAAAGTTTCGTAGAATGCGACACTGGTTACGACGTATGGGAGTTCGAAGACAAAGAGGCTACAAAGAAAACGGACGCCAAAGTTCTAGACTCCGAGGTAAGTGGTCGCAAGAACTATTTTCAAAGCCGATTTCATAACCAAATTCGCTTCTCCGCTAATCAAATTGATACCTGCATTTTAAGTTGCAATTTATAAATAGGTTGCAATCATTGCAAACCGACTCAGAAAAAGCGTTAGGTAAACAATAATTTGCGTCAAATCTTTATTTAATAATAATATAATATTAATAAATATTATTCACAGTGGGCTTATCTTTTGTTTTTAATAATAGATAGATTAGACGTTATTTATAGACCTAGAACAATTTTATCCCAGGAAAAGATTAAATTCGCTTTTGAAAATATTGTTTATTTACAAAGAGAAAATCGGTTTATGTTCATATTTCGAAATCCAAACATATTCGTAGTTTCATACAACTGTGATGTACCTAATCTAACCCCCTTATACTCTGTTTTGTCTTTGTCTGACAACAGTAATTTGACATTCGAAAGAAAGAGACAAAACAGAATAGCTATTCCACCGCTTATTTCACGCAACTTCGGTACAACAACAACATTCTAATTATTTTCAGTACTTACACGGGCGAGTTTTTCTCCAACACGGCAGACTGTTACGCACGGCGTGCGTCACCTACCCTTACAGCAAGGAGCCGTACAGATCCCATGCGCGGAGACTTGCGCCCGACCATTGCCTCTCACCACCCGAGTCCGACTCAGAGCGCGCGTCGCCCAAAAGAAACAACAAAACCACTTCCAAAGTACCGCAGAAAAGAACCAGAAAACAACTCAAATCGCCCACCAAAACCGTCAAAGACGTAAACGACAACACCAAAAAAGAATGCATCACAATCCCCCTAAACAACACTAAAAATAAAACAAAGCATCAGAAAAGTAAACAGAACAAAAAGGAAGATGTAACGCACAAGAAAAAAGAAACTGTTAATAGAAACGCATGCGTCAAAAAAGAAGACGAAATCAAGGTTAAACATAAGGCAGATATCAATGAACCGAAGTTGAAGCAAATCAAAGAAGTTACAAAAGTTGAAAATAGAAGCTGGACGAGAGACGAAGATAAGACGATGTTGGAAGTTTTGAAAGGGGAACCGGGCTCAGAGCAAGTTTTTATTAGAATAAGCGAATTATTACCTCATCGGACGACGACAGAGATCAAAGAGAGGTTCTGCCACGTGATGAATCTTTTACAACAAATGGCGGTTAATGAAGTCACTTAGTTGTTGTTAAATCAATTTTATACGGCTTTAATAATGGTACAGAAGCATAAGGCCTCCGCCCAGCGGAGGGAGATAAAATCAAATTGGTATTTATAATTTTATATTTGACATTAATTAAATATATATTTTAAAGATTTTAATTTTTTATTGTAATACCACGAAGGTCTTCCAAAAGAATAAAGAATAAAGAATAATAAACTTTATTTGGGTTAGAAAATGGACACAGAAAAACAAAATTACAGTCAAGAGAGTACTAAAACTAAAGAAAACTGTGACCAGAAAACCCAAAAAGGGGCAACGACTCAGCATAATGCTGAGATGGTGTAGATACACCATAACAGCGCTGATTTTCAGCCGGCCCCTAAAAAACCTCGACGTCCCGGACCGGCCCGGGCTGCCCGTCGATTTGACTTCGCTGGTCAACAAAAATATTATAGATCGATGACAAAAAGGAACATGTTAAATGCTATGGCTACGACAATTATTATAAATTTAAATATGCATCAAAATAAATTTAATATTAATTTATAAATAAAATTATTGTCATTTCACCTGACTTCCACACGAACAAACACGAAATAATTTAAGGCTCAACGGTCTGCCCGCCATATTCAATTTTTAATTGGTTTAAATTTAAAGCAACAATGCTGCAGTATTGTTTAGACAATTTCATACTCTGTTTGTATGGAAATATTAAAACAATACTGTAGCATAACTGCTTTAAGAGAAGGTGGTACGAAACCAGAAAAAAATTAAAAAACATTTAAAAATCGCAATCTTGTTTATTGAATAATTCTTTTACGTCAGGTGCTTCTTTAACTAGGCGTCTCAGAGAAAGTGCTCTATCCTGTGCGAAAGAACTCTCATTTTGATTAAGGTAAGTCGGAGTTAGTTCACCGTCGACAACAGCGAATTTCGTTTCGGCATCTTGCGCAAATAGTTCAGAGGCTTGAATAACATTCTGGAACAATTTCTGAATCTCGTCGTCCGAAAAGCAAGTGCACATAAAATCAAATTCCTGATCAGAATACTGCGTTCCAATGTCTTTTGTTTTAGACTCAACGTTAATAGGAACGGGTGACGGTGATGGTCTTCTTTGAGAGTTCTTTACTAATCTTTTCAGTTTATCAACGCTGCACGGTTTATAATTAGGCAAATCCGGTTCTTCGTAATCAGACATGCTACGCATATAAGCTGGCAAGTGTTCCTCTAAATGTTTTTTAGCTCTTTTGGCGCATTTGCATTTCCCAGGTACAACGTAGTCTAGATAGCTTTCCCATTTAGGTTCGCGTATATGATTTAATTCTTCGTTTCTCGATTTGATTTCTTGACCGTAATCCTTCGATACAGTTAATCCTGCTTGTGTTGAAATTTGTTGTGGTGAATTTGAGGACAATTTAGTTGTTGTATGATCGCAAGAACAGCTTGGTTCACAGAAGCATTGCGAGTTTATCGGTTCCTTTGTAAAAAGTTCGTTTTGTAATACTTGCATCAAAGAGCTCTCTAATTTCAGTTGTAAGAGCTGATCAGTTGAGGTACATTTGACAGGAATGTCGAATGTGTAATCGTGATCATCAATGAGATCCTCCTCATCTCCGCGATGGCCATCTAATAATTGTTTCACTTTTTCGGTGAAAATCTCTAAATTATCGCAAGCTGCGTAGATGAATCTCTTGTTGACGACAACCACTGGTAACTGCGAAGCGCTAGATGTACAATGCTTCGGACATAGATCTGGATCTAATTCTGGTTTGTAACCTTTATCGCAAAAGAGGAAAAACGGATATGGCTTAGCTACAGGAGTGTGAACACTAGGTTCTTCGGGTACAAAAATGCTTTCAACACTAGGATCCTCCATAGCTTCACTGAGTTGTATAAGCATTAGTTTTTCCATATTTATAAAAAAGTCAGCGTGTTCTGGCAAACTGTTCAGGCAATATTTCACGAATACTTGAAGTTTTTTTACTACAAGACACAACTTTTTCTGCCACATTTTAATGAACTCTTGCCTTTTCACTTCTTTCTCTTTCGCAAGTCGAATTTCAAAATTTTGCATTTGAATTTTTTCGGATAAAATTTTAACAGCTTTCTTATGCTCGTGTTGAGACCGTTCCATATGCTGCTTGCATTCTTCTCGTTCTTTTAAAGCTACATATACTTGGCATGCCAAATTCTGGCATTCCAATAGAGCACGTAACTTCTCTATAGCAACTCTTTTCTCAACATTAATATCGTGGAGTTTATTACCCAACTCTGTTCTGGCTTTTTCAACAGCGGAAATGAACTGATCTTTTTGTTTGGTCTTTTCTTTTAAAAGTCTCATATCGTATCTATCGTACAACATAGTAGCTTGTTGTTTGAGAAGTTCTGCATATTGCTTCGACATTTTGGCATGCGTTTCGTCTTCCACGCGCTTTATTTCTTTAATCGCAGCATCCATGAGCAAAGTTTCTATACTAGTCAGAGATTTGGAATACAATGTAGAGAATTCGTGGAAAGCTTGTTGAATCTTAGATGTATTTAGCTTGGCTTGTTCTCTTGATGTTTCTTCCCATTGCCTGTTGCAGCTCGCCTCTATAGATTCCTTCCATTTAATATCGCTTTCCAAAAGACGTTTTTGCTTTTCTTCTTCCATTGCCTTGTAATGATCACGAACTAGCTTCTCCCCAAAGAAGTCGATGCCGTTGAACCCTAATTTGGTTAGGAATTCTTTTTTTACGGGCTTCATCACAGCCCTTCCCTTGAGTATGTCGTCTGGAGGTACATACCAGTCACTGCCGCCTCCTCTCATGGGCGGTTCCAAGCCGGCGAGTACTTTGAGTTTCGGGGTCATAGATTTAAAGTAAACGTTCGCGAGGGCTGGCGTCATTTTCTCTTTTATAACCGCCTGAGTTGGGACGCTCTCAGTCTGAATATAATGATTTCGAAGGTAATGATTGTCGCTTAATTTCGATAAATTCATTGTTGTTTGTTGACGAGTATCTACGTAGACCTTATAGGTACAATGTTACATTACACTGAAAATGTGCAGATTATAAAAATATTTCACTTTTTATAAATCGGCTGAAAATGATTATAATTATAAGTATAAATAAAGCTTCAAAAAAATTGTATTTACTCAATTCAATTCAAACTTCAAATTTGCCAAAAGTATTCAAAAGTGCCAGCATTCAAAAGTGCCATAAATACTTATTGCCAAAAACATTGATCTATAGGTCAAAAATCAATACATATACATACATACTTATAATAAATCTGTAGAGGTCGAATTTCTGTACAAATAAAAAAAATGCTAAAAACGGAGTCAGGGGGATATAAGAAGTGAAATAGAACTTGAGGCGTTTTGGATCGGATTACATATTATTAAATAAAACACGACCACTTCGTACAGCTAACCGCCATTTAATGCTTCCCTTACCCCTCTACAGTCAATACAATATGCTTACATAGACTAAAGTCCTCTTACACACACTACACCACGGGGGTGCGAGAAAAAAAAAATGATGGTTACATTATTTTTTTTTGAAATAAAAGAAAACTAACTCAAAACTTAAAATAATGAAATCTTAAGGATTAATTAACTAACAAAGAGTTTTGTCCTATTCTTATGAACTATTTCGCGTTTTCCGTCTTTTAATATCGCTACATTTGGTTCTATATCTTCTAACACTGTATATGGTCCATTATATAAAGTGTCTAGTTTTCCACCCGTTTCATTTTTCACTAGTAATAAGTCATCTTTGTTATACGTCACTGAGTTCACTTTTTCATCGTACTTCACTTTTCTATTTTGTTTCGCTTTACATAAATTTTCTCGCGCATCCTTATGAGCTAATTGTAACCTATATCTTAATTCTAAGCTATAATTTTCTATGTTATATAAAGGTTCTACTTTACTAGTTATTCTACAAGGAATTTCACATGTTTTTCCGAATACTAATTCATAAGGTGTATATTTAGTAACGGTATGTACTATATTGTTGTATGAAAAACACCAAAAGGGAATCCATTGACTCCAAGTCTCTGGATGTTTTTCACATTGGATTCTGAGAAAAGAGCCTAAGTTTTTATGAGAGTTCTCCAAGGAACCTATTGTTTGATGATGGTACGCGGTAGAATTGATTTTTTGAATTTCTAGCAATTTGCAGACTTCTGACATAGTATTCGACAAAAACTCAGTTCCACGGTCAGTAATTATGACCTTGGGAATAGAAAATCTTAAAATAAAATTATTAACTAAAGCTCTAGCTACTGTAATAGTATCTTTACTCTTTAATGGATAAGCTTCTACGAATTTACTTAAATCACACTGTATGGTAAGTATATAGATATTACCTTCTATGTCTTTATTTAAGGGACCCATTATGTCCAAATAAATTTTTTCAAAAGCAGAGTTGGCAGTTGTCGTCACAACCATAGGCTCAACTGTATGTTTTGAATGTTTCATTCGTTGACATTGCGCGCATTTGCTAATAAAATCACGTACGTCTTTTTCCATATTTGGCCAATAAAATCGTCTTTTTATGTTATTTATCATTCTGCGTACCCCCGCATGTCCGCTAGTGGGTAACAGATGATAGTCACTAATAATAAAGTTCTTATCGTTATCATTGTCAATTCTTTTAACTCCTCTTAAAATACAAATCCTAGGACCTTGATAATTATCATTACTTTTTATTTCTTTAATTAAATCTTTTATAAACACTTCGTTTGTTTCATTTTTTATAATGCATATTTCGTCGACTTTAATTTTTTTACAAAAATTGCTCAATTTGACTACAAATACGTCTCGCGTGAATTGTAATTTATAATTGAGATTTATATATATTTCTTTTTTTGTATCATTGTATGTAAAGCATTCACTCTTTATATTTATTTGTCTATCTTTCTCTAACTTTTCTAACTTTTCACCCTCTACTAACTTCATCTCTACTGAATTATTTGGTATCCTTAATATTTCTATGATTCGCGGTTGATCAGGCCGTTTATCGGTAGATACACTAGGGATAACACTTTCATCCTTATTAATTTCATTCATCACTTTCTTTTCTTCCGCTCTTCTCTTCTGTGCTCTCGTCATTACTGTCATAATTTTACTATTCATTTCCTTTAATTCATCTGATGTAATACTTATCCGAGATAATGCATCCGCTATTACGTTATCTTTGCCTTTTATATAAACTATTTTGAAATCATATTCTTCAAGTGTTAAACGGAACTTTAATAATCTACTACTAGGGTCCTTTATGCCAAATAAATATACTAATGGTTTGTGATCCGTCATTATAGTAAATTTTCTACCAAACAAATATGGTCGGAAGTATTTAATTCCCCAAACAACAGCGAGCATTTCTTTTTGGATAGTCGGGTAATTTTTTTCTGAATTATTTAAAGGTCTACTAGTATACGCTACAGGTCGTAAATTATTATTCAAAAGCACTGCTGAAATCGACATATTTGAAGCATCGGTTTGTAAAATAAATTCTGATGAGAAATTCGGATATTGAAGTATAGGTGGTGACATTAACGCTTCTCTTAATGCATTAAATGATTTTCCACATTCCTCTGACCATTTAAATGGCGCATTCTTCCTACAAAGTTTATTTAATGGTAATGTTAATTCAGCAAAGTTTTTTATGAATTTTCGATAGTAATTACTGAAAGCAACAAATCGTCTAACATCATCTGCATTTTTTGGCGTTGGGTAATTTTTTATCACTGCTATTTTATTAGGATCGGGTAAAATTCCATCTTTCGTAACCGTGTGTCCCAAATATAATAATTCTGTTTTTAAAAATTGACATTTGTTTGGGTTAAGTTTTAAATTAACTTTTCTTAATCTTTCGAACACATCTAAAAGATTTTTATTATGTTGCTGTAAGTTCCTTCCAAAAATTATAAGATCGTCTAAATATATGAAACATTTTTCGTATGTGAGTCCTGACATAGCTACTGTCATTACTCGTGAAAAAGCACTAGGGCTAATTTTTAAACCCATTGGTAATCTTTTCATACGATATTGACCTGTGTTTGTCGTAAAAGCCGTGACGTTGCGACTATCTGGAGTCAAGGTAACTTGATAGTAAGATTGGCTAAGATCTAGATGCGAAAAATATATGGCTCCTGATAAAGAATCGAGTATCTCATTAATATTTGGTAACGGAAACTTATCGTCTTGTATTGTGTCATTTAATTTCCGATAATCCACTACTAATCTCCAATTTTTGCTACACCCGGTTTTTTTGGAACTAATAATATAGGACTAGACCATTCACTGCACGTTTCCTCTATAATGTCGTCATTTAACATTTTATTTATTTGACTATCGACTTCCGATTTTAAACTGTTAGGAATACGGTATGGTTTCGTATAAACGTGTTTTGAATGCGGTTTTAAAATAATAGATTGTTCGTACACGTTTGTCGTTGTAAGCTTATCGCCCGGTAATTGAAAGATGTCAGCATATTTTGCACAAATGGACTCGACTGTTTGCCTTTCGTCAGAATGCAAGTGATCCAATTTCAACAGCGATAACAATGTTTGTGCCCGGTGCGAGTTTGATTCGCACTTATTAAATGAAAGAGTTTGATAATTTTCTAATGATTCTAAATCGGGTTTGAAAATAGGTAGTAAAATATTTTTATCGCATGTATTAAGTATTCTAATTGGGATAATATTATTTTTTGGTTTTACTATCGAACCTGCTAAAAATATATTTTCTTGAATTTGTTTTGGGCATATTACGCAGTCATGGTTTATGTTACTATCCAATGGTATATAATGTATAGATTCACATCTAGGCGGAATATTTAAAAATGTTTTGCTGATTTCCGGTTTCCTATATAAGTTTAGACTGTGACTGTTTTCCCGATCTTTTAAAGTTAATAAAGAGTTTTCTAAATCAAATTGCACCGAACTAAATTTATCGAAAAAATCTTGACCGAGTATACCATCTGATTGACAAGGCAGTTTCTCGAACAAATAAAATTTATGTGTGAAAAATGAACCGTTATAAGTTTTCATAGTTAAATAAACATAGCCTTTAGAAATAGTTTTACCTCCAATACCGTTTATAATTATATTATCGTTATAAACTTGCACACCTTTAGGTACGTTACATGCATTTAACGCTGACAAAGATGCCCCGGTATCGAGTAACATGATACAGCGGGCGTTGGTCACGTACTCGTACAACGTGACATAGTTCGCATTACTTATGTCGCATGTTAAAATATTATATTCTTTAGGTACGAAAAAACTGATGCGTATTATTTTGTACTTCGGAATTAGGATTTTCTCCCTCATGAGTCTCTTGCGCAAGATGTATGTTAGCGCGGTTATATCCACGATAATAACCTCTACCTTGGGTCATTCGACCTCGCCCGCGATTTGACTGCGAGGCGGGTCCGCGCGGTGGTCTCCCGCGGAAATTATTGTTATTGTGGTATCCCCTGGAAAATGAGCTATTATTACCCCAGTAATTGAAATTAGGTTTTCCTCTGTGACCCCTAAAATTATAATTGACTCGACCATAATTATTGTAATTGTACGGCTTACCTCTTCCACGGTGGGAAAACTGCATGACTTCAGCTTTTGACGATGATGCTTTATTCAGTTTTTCGTCTTTCGCAGCCTGGATAGCATCCTTTAGATGGTCGTAATTGCGTGCCGCTATTATAGTGCTTAATCGTGTGTTTCTTAATCCGTCCGAAAAACGCTTGACGGCAAGCTTCTCGTTGATGGGTTTGAGTACTGTATAATTTTCGGGATTTCCATCTGCCTGTGCTATAGTGAGGTCTGAAAATAGTTTTTCGACTTCGTTTCCGTACTGCTCTATCGAGCGATGACCTTGATAAATATTTTGTAATTTTGATTGTACGGCCGTAGCCGATTTTTTTGTAAGTAGATTAGTTTTTAAATCTTTAATTAAGTCATTCATAGAGTTGTAATCGGATAGCATGCGTAATTTCGCGCTTTGCGTTAACCTACTTTTTAAGATGAATTTAATAAGCAATTTTTGACCGGATGGTGACAACATGTCCGAATACATTTCGATAGAGTCAATAATACTAATAATGGTTTGTTGATCACCCTCTAGTACTTTTATTAGGTTACATGCGGTCCTTAAATCGAACTCCATTTTGATACTAATTGAATGGCTACTGGATTCGCTATCGCTATTACTATCACTATTATATTTCGTACATAGGTTCAAAATTTCCTTATAAGTAGCATTTATACTTTCTATAACAGAACTTAAAGAATCCGAAAATTTTATGTCTTTACTTTTATAAAGAAAATTCAGTATTTCATCTTTCCTCTTAATAATATTTTCGCATTCACATAACTTATTTCTAATTACGTTTCCCTTATACCTTAATTTCCCTTTCTTAATTAAGTATTTTTTAATATTAATTAATTCCTCTAGGATACTTATAAGGTCCTCTTCCATAACTCTAATAAGAAATTATTGTAAAAATACATACCTCCATAACTATCGAGCTTAAAACATAACTTAATATAATTATAGTCACTTAATTACCAATAAGTCCATACTTTATTCACTCATACTTAGTTCATTTGTTCGAAACCGGTGCAGGCCAGGGTATACGCTTACACTTGACGCGATGTTTGATTTTCCGGACTCTCTTGATTTCGGCCGGACAGCCTCAGTCGGAACCTTTTCATAGCGTCTTCCTTAATTTCTCTCCTTATAATGTTCGTGTGGCAGTTTCGGTATTGTTTATACATGAAGAATAACGTTGCCAGCAGGCATATCGCTATCAGCGTGGAAATCATTTTGTTGTTGGTCCAGATATGTGTAGACGAATCGGCTCCCGCTTCGTTTGCTCCTCCACCATATTGCGATAGAACTGTCTCTTTGTTTTCACATATGCATTTTGCACATTTGTTGCCCATTTTATTTAATTTTACTTTGTCCGTCGACACTCGACACGTTTTCGTCGCGCGCAATAATGTTTTGCATTCGCGGAAAAATAAATTCTTATGAAGTATTATCGCGAAAACCGCTTGCGCTGTAACATCGTCGCAGGCAGGGTCGCCATGAGGCGTTTTGGATCGGATTACATATTATTAAATAAAACACGACCACTTCGTACAGCTAACCGCCATTTAATGCTTCCCTTACCCCTCTACAGTCAATACAATATGCTTACATAGACTAAAGTCCTCTTACACACACTACAAACTAATTTAAATTTTTTTCAAATTTTTTGTTTCTCTGTTTGTCTGTTTATCTTTTTGTCTGTTTGTCTGTTTGTCTGTCTGTTTGTACGGGCTAATCTTTGGAACGGCTGGACCGATTCCAATGAAATTTTGTGTGGTGGTAGCTTAAGTCCCTGGTCAACATATATGTTGACCAGGGACTTAAGCTTAAGTATCCTATAGGATACTTTTCATCCCGGTAAAATAAAGAGTTCCCATGGGATAGTTAAAAAACTGCAATTAATTTAACAGCTGTGTAAACAACAACTAATTAACTTAATTTAGTAAAATTTGTTATGCTGATACCTTATGTTGCCTCTTTAACAAAATATATATATATATATAGAGTCTGTCTAATGAAAGTAGAGACTCGGGTTTTTTCAAAACTTTTTAAATGGCAACCCTGACACATCAATCGGGAAAAGGAAGATGGCGGTTGTTGATATTTTTCTGTGATCTTATTTTGTCCGGATTTTTTTTTTGATCGGGTGAAAAAATGAATAAAACAATTAAAAGTGGAGTGCCGGAGTTACTGTTTGTTTAATATCAAAATTCAAAGAAAAACAACAACAAAAACAGGCTGCGTTTACACAAAAACAAGATTGTTTACATGTTGCAGTCGATTTCTTGTGTAAGTAAAACAGTTCAGTTTGATGCTTGGTTTTAAATCCTCCCAAGTAATAATTAGTGCATTATGTCTTGTGATTGTGGATTGGTGGGCTTACACCTTTGAAAACATAGTGCTCGGGCATGTAGGTTACCTCATGATGTTTTCCTTCATAGCTACACAAGTAATATTTAGTCCTAAGACGCTTATTACTCCAAACAGTTAAAAGGCGCGAACCTGGGACTCGAACCCCCAACCCCCTGATGAGAGGTAGAAATAATAAATAGGTAAGCAATTTAATAAAGACTTGTGTGAAAACCGATATAAAAAAATAATTAAATTGCAAGTATCAAACTGAGTTATTCCAATATTTACACTATAATTTTGGGGATGACCTCCAAAATTTTTTTAAATTTGCCGGGCGATTTCAGTGTCTACTTTCAGTAGACAGACTTTAGTAAAACTTATTAATCCAATCGAGTTCCCGCGGGAAAGAAAACATTACAAAAACAATTAGCAGGCGTCTTTCAAGTAACGGATTTAAATGAAATTTTATGATCCTACTTTATATATATGCCCGGTCAACATTTAAGATACTTTTCATCCTGAAAAATTTGAGAGCACCCGTGGGATGTTTAAAAAAACCTATAGCTACTTATCACCACGTAGCACCACCAAAACGGGGTCGAAATATCGATAGTTAAATCGTCCTTTTGATCGTGCAACTAGGTATAACTATACAAGATAACCCGTACGTAGCATAAACGGGTTGCTACGTACACAGCAGTGCATCAGAATGCTTAATTACAATATCTGGGCGTTGGTATCATCTCAGAATAAGATAAGTTTGGTTAGTATAGATATTACAATCCACGATGACACGCCCCGCTCTGTCTTACTCCATATGCGAATTGAGTAACATAAGCGATTTCGACAGAGTGTATAAGTAGAGGAAGATTAAAGAAGACATAGGTAAATTGTGTGAAAGAAGATAGCACGTTGACAGGAGAGATTGGAAGAAGACTCCTTTACGGGTCCATCGAACCCAGGGACCACTCATTTATCTTGGGAAAAATTAAGAAATTCCACGGGAAACATTTTTGTTAAAAAAAACGAACTGCACGCGGGCGGAGCCGCGGGCAACAGCTAGTAGGTAATAATTGAGAACTAACAAAAAGTTTTCACAAATCACAAGAAAAGTTATTTTCAACGACTCTGCCTATTTTATATATGTACCTATTTCGTGGTTTGCTATTTGTACGCATTATAGGCATAAGGCAGTCAATTTGCGGAAAAGGCAGTATCATTTTTACATGTTTATATAAAAATCTTTGCATAAAAATGTCTATCCTAGGAAAGTTCGAGTATAAAGACGTAAAGACGATACTGGAATTCCCGCAATTTGACTGCCATAAGCCTATTTATTATGTCTTATTAGCTTAAAAATCGCGAAAAACCACAAAAAAATTTACTTTCGCGGTCACACCCGTGGCATGCTTCTAACTCATTGGTTTTAGCCATAGACAACATGGGAATAATTTTATGCTTTGTATTGATATTTCCTTGTCTTTCGTACTTGAAAATTAAATCAAACACAACCCTTTAAGATATCAAACAATGGGGATTATCAGTCTATCACAGCAAGCCTACATTGCGCGTAAGCTAGCCAACCACGGTTGCTGCCAAGTGCCAGCCAATTCAGCTATCGAATCATCGAATGTGACCTCAGCCAAACCGAAGCCACTAGCCGCCATTCCTCTATCCAGTTAGTGGGAAGGTGGCTATAGGGAACGTGCACGGCGATAGCTCTGCCAGCTGGTGGCGTAAATTGGTAATATAGTCGGTAGGTGGCAATGACGAAATACACTACGCTAAGAGGATGGGAAAGATATGACGTATGTTGAAGTCAAAAATTCGCTCTTTGATTATATTATTTAAATAATCAAAGGCACCGCTGAGCACATACCGTTGTCGGTCGCTTACATTAGCGCCATTTTACAGTTTTGACAACTTAAAAATCCGGCTTCAGCAGGGCTAGACAATGTAACGTAAGCGTTGACCGCTGTAGAAAAACCACGTGACCACCAGTACACAACATATGAAATCAGAATATACTGTGTGCGTAGCGTTGTTGCTTCTGCAGGTGCCGGCGTCGCTTGTGGCTAGCGAAGTACGCTAAAGTTCTAAAATCTACAAGTCTGCGAGTACCTACGCCAGGGAGCGTTCAAATAGTACTCGATTTTCAAAAACAGCGTGTTTGATGACGTGGTTTGTCTATACAGTCAAGTGGTTTGTCCATACAGTTTTGTCTAGGTACAGCTTTCGTCAACGCTAAACGACTGTTTACTTTGTCTAACCGGTAGCGTAGTAGGCTTTGATAATGTATATACATTATCAAAGGTAGTAGGCAGGTAGGTGCCAGAGACTTTGTAGAAACATTCATTCTTTAGTAGGTCAGTCCAGCAGATAATAATCAGTCCTATTCTATTTACTTTCGGTAGCAGTCCTTAATCCTTTTCAACGTAATCTATAAGGTAAAAATAAATAAAACACCATTATTGGACTATAAAAATCTTTTATTTTAATAAAAATCACTGCGATACTGTGTACGGTCGGCACAGACCGACCGTCGCCTGCGCACTCGATCTGACAATACAAGGTAACAATACAATATACGTAGGATTCATATCCCGAACACAACTAAACATAAGCGACACTAAGATTGAAAATCATAAAATAAATACAATTACATTTACATGTTCATTCGGTAGCCAGGCAGTCAGACTGCTAAGTTTATTCTATTGGCTGACAAAAAAAAATTCAAAACAGTGCTCGAGCTTAACATTTCCGAAACACAACATTTAATAATGCCTTCATAGGGGGGTAGACCATAAAATACGTACACTATAATTTCGTGACATACTTTTGCACATTTTGATTGGATAACTTCAGAAAATTATAATATAATTCATACATAGTTTATTTCAAAAAGGGATTACTACAATTTCTATCTATTTTATTCATAAAGACATGATTCGAGCAATAAAAAATGTTAACAGTTGAGATTTATAGAGAACCTGTGGAGAGTACACACAAAAATTATTATTAAAAAAAAAGACTATGCCGAGCCCCGAAACATACTCCTAAGTATATATTTATAAGATAATTCTTATCCAATAACGTCAGTTCTACGACTGCAGAGCGTCCCATGCGTTCACAGATTGTTGCCGGGGGGTTCGACCCGGCGCTTAACTGTAGAGGTCGTCGTCGCCGCCCTCCTCCTGGAAGGTGGGTTGATCCCCTCCCGACGTGCCCGTGCCGCCCGCCGCCGCCCCTGATGTTGGGAATCTAAAACAAATGCGTCAACCGTAAGCTACTTCACACCATTAATACTATGAAGGTAAAATTAAAAACACGAGGGGAACTTGTCATATATAGACCGTTGTCTGTTGATGTGTAGAATGAGAAGAAAATTACAATGAGATTGCTACAAGTAGTTGCCGAAGTTCTTATAAGGACCCAAAAGTCGCCCCAAATAGGATCGTCGCAAAAGAACACTCTATTTTGAGTGCTAGAAATATCGAAAATCGCCAACAACTTCTCCCATATTAATATACTTTTATTCACATTTATAGGGTCACAAGGTCTTACGATGCAGAAGGGTGTGTTGGATGAGAAGATTGCAATGAGATTGCTACAAGGCGTTGCCAAAGTTCTTATAAGGACCCAAAAGTCACCCCAAATAGGGTCGTCGCAAAAGAACACTTGAGTTTTGAGTGCTAGAAAGGTCGGAAATCGCCAACAACTCCCATATACTTCCACGTTATAGGGTCACAAGGTCTTACGATGCAGAAGGGGTGTGTTGGATGAGAAGATAACCATGCGACAGCTACCTGAAGTTGGTGCCGAAGCCGCGGCTCTGCTGCAGCGTCTGCGCGAACATCTCGTACTTGCGGATGTCGTTGTCGGACACGGAGCGGCGCGCGAACTTCATCGCCTCCTCGAAGTGCGCGCGGCTGATCTCCGGCACCGGGTCCTCCTCGTCCATCTGACGACACGAGACATACCATCGTAACAATAGGCCAAGTTACTGGTGGCAAAAACGGTTTCCACCAAAGGGCAGCGGAGCAGAGCTGTTTGAGTAACCAAGCAGATTTCGTCATTACGACATCTCCTCTCCCCTCAGTTTCGAAGATGTCAGAATGACGTAATCTGATGTGTTACTCAAACAGCTCCGCCTTTGGTGGAAACCGGGTCTAATATATTAGCACAGAGAAAACAAAACTATGGAGATACTGGGATATCTCAGAGAGGTTGTTATAAAACGCAACAAGCACCGAACATGAATGATGTCGTACTCGAATATAGAGTTAAATGTACTCACGTCCATGACAGCCGCGGCCTGCTGCTGCTGGCGCGCCCTCTCGCGGTGTATCTCGGCCTCGATGGCTTGCCGGATGGCCAACTTGCACGCGCGCTGGCAGATCTCCGTCAGATCAGCGCCGCTGAAGCCTTGTGTCACCTGGGGGAGAATGTATCTTTGACTGTCTGAAGAGCATTCTTTTTGAGACAGATGAAGGAGGGAGAGATAAAAGAGGAGAAGGCAGAGAGGAAGTAGGGGAAGGCAGCAGAGGGACGGGTAGACAGAGAAAGGAGGGAAGACAGGGAAAGCATGTAAAAGACAAGAGGTTTTGAGGGGCCCCTTCTAGGGGGGAAAGGCAGCGAGCGAAGGGGAGACAGCGATGTAAGAGGGGGTGTGGGAGATGCTAAGATTTATCCAGGACTTTTTTTGAGTATGCTCGGATGAATACCACTGCAGTGTTGGTTTAAAGGGAACTGTGGGTAAATGGATGATTTCGTCCTTACACTTATATTTGCAATCTGCATTAATGCATGTTCTGAACACAGGTTCAATGGCGAATTTCCTGCTTAATCATCCAACATTGTAACATCTTAGAAACTGTCTCTGTCTGGGTATGAGCAAATCAGAATATGCTTCACTATATTATGTATACCTTAGCGATGTAAGACAGGTCCACGTCCTTGGCGATGGGCGACTTGCGCAGGTTGGCGCGCAGGATGGCCTCGCGCGACTTCTCGTCGGGCAGCGGAATGTAGATGAACTGGTCGAGGCGACCGGGCCGCAGGATCGCCGGGTCGATGATGTCGTACATACCTTAGCGATGTAAGACAGGTCCACGTCCTTGGCGATGGGCGACTTGCGCAGGTTGGCGCGCAGGATGGCCTCGCGCGACTTCTCGTCGGGCAGCGGAATGTAGATGAGCTGGTCGAGGCGACCGGGCCGCAGGATCGCCGGGTCGATGATGTCGTACATACCTTAGCGATGTAAGACAGGTCCACGTCCTTGGCGATGGGCGACTTGCGCAGGTTGGCGCGCAGGATGGCCTCGCGCGACTTCTCGTCGGGCAGCGGAATGTAGATGAGCTGGTCGAGGCGACCGGGCCCGCAGGATCGCCGGGTCGATGATGTCGTACATACCTTAGCGATGTAAGACAGGTCCACGTCCTTGGCGATGGGCGACTTGCGCAGGTTGGCGCGCAGGATGGCCTCGCGCGACTTCTCGTCGGGCAGCGGAATGTAGATGAGCTGGTCGAGGCGACCGGGCCGCAGGATCGCCGGGTCGATGATGTCGTACATACCTTAGCGATGTAAGACAGGTCCACGTCCTTGGCGATGGGCGACTTGCGCAGGTTGGCGCGCAGGATGGCCTCGCGCGACTTCTCGTCGGGCAGCGGAATGTAGATGAGCTGGTCGAGGCGACCGGGCCGCAGGATCGCCGGGTCGATGATGTCGTACATACCTTAGCGATGTAAGACAGGTCCACGTCCTTGGCGATGGGCGACTTGCGCAGGTTGGCGCGCAGGATGGCCTCGCGCGACTTCTCGTCGGGCAGCGGAATGTAGATGAGCTGGTCGAGGCGACCGGGCCGCAGGATCGCCGGGTCGATGATGTCGTACATACCTTAGCGATGTAAGACAGGTCCACGTCCTTGGCGATGGGCGACTTGCGCAGGTTGGCGCGCAGGATGGCCTCGCGCGACTTCTCGTCGGGCAGCGGAATGTAGATGAGCTGGTCGAGGCGACCGGGCCGCAGGATCGCCGGGTCGATGATGTCGGGACGATTCGTCGCGCCTGGCACCAAAAACAAGTGTTACCTCTGTTTGTACGAACGAACTCTTTAGGAAC
The DNA here is from genome assembly GCA_963855885.1 of Coenonympha glycerion. Taxonomy (NCBI): domain Eukaryota; kingdom Metazoa; phylum Arthropoda; class Insecta; order Lepidoptera; family Nymphalidae; genus Coenonympha; species Coenonympha glycerion. The sequence goes on from OY979646.1 coordinate 3,957,082, forward strand.
TTAAGGACAAGATCTCCTTTTTATAATTCAATGTGATGCAAATGTATTTTTTATGTTAGGCGGTCGTCTGTAAAAGACGCGTTAAGTCGCGTCCGACGTGACACTGTACAGGGCCTACGAATGATTACTATAGAAATGACTAGTGTGGTCTAGTCGTTCATGTGCCGCGTAGAGAGACCACACTAGTACAAAATCCATAGGCCACGTACAGCGTCACGTCGGACGCGACCTAACGCGTCTGTTACAGACCACCGCCTTATACTTTTTGAAAAGTTAACAACTCCAGGAATATCTCTTAAAATCATTAATGAGCGTAATTCGCCATGGATACTGATTTAACGACAAGAGTTACTCACCGATGATGAAGACATTCTTCTTGGCGCCCATGCCGTCCATCTCGGTGAGGATCTGGTTGATGACGCGGTCGGCCGCGCCGCCTGCGTCCGACACCGAGCCGCCGCGCGACTTCGCGATCGAGTCCAGCTCGTCGAAGAACAGCACGCACGGCGACGCCGACCGAGCCTGACATCACATTACACGCGTAAATAAACTTCTAGTTCTGCGTACAGTAGACCTTTGGAGAGTTCTAAGGCTTAATTTACACCGGGCGGAATGGAATGGAAGCGAAAATTTTGCCTCATGACGCGAGAGTTGTTTAACACTCCCCGTTCGCACCACTTCCCGTGGATTCCACAGATGGCGCTGACAGTAGCTAGGGGAATCGACACAGTAGCTAGACAGTCTTTGGACAGTCTCGAGAATGACTGCGAGGGTTTCCTGGAATACACACGACCTTTTTTTGCTCTTATTTAATTTGTATGATTGACATAAAGTTCATTATATGTAAGTGCCGAGTTTTATGCCAAATTTTGCTTGTGCAAACTTGCTCTCCAAAAGGTATTTAGTGAAGTAGTAAATTGTTTTATTCAAGACTCACCTTGTCGAAAATGTCCCGCACGTTGGCCTCAGATTCACCGAACCACATGGTAAGCAGCTCTGGACCCTTGACAGAAATGAAGTTCGCTTGGCACTCGTTGGCGATAGCTTTCGCCAACAGAGTTTTACCTGCAGAAGAAACACACACTTATGATGTTGCTGAACATTTAAATCTCTACTGTATTTTGCTTTTCAAACTTAAATAACTCGTAAGGATACCTCACAGGCAGTGAAAATTTGCCGATGTCCGTCCACGACACGTCGCAACTCACCGCAGCCCGGAGGCCCGTAGAACAGCACCCCGCGCGACGGCTGCATGCCGAACTTGAGGAACTTGTCGGGATGCTCCACGGGGTACTGCACCAGCTCCTGCAGCTCGCGCTTCACGTTCTGCAGACCGCCGATGTCCGTCCACGACACGTCGCAACTCACCGCAGCCCGGAGGCCCGTAGAACAGCACCCCGCGCGACGGCTGCATGCCGAACTTGAGGAACTTGTCGGGATGCTCCACGGGGTACTGCACCAGCTCCTGCAGCTCGCGCTTCACGTTCTGCAGACCGCCGATGTCCGTCCACGACACGTCGCAACTCACCGCAGCCCGGAGGCCCGTAGAACAGCACCCCGCGCGACGGCTGCATGCCGAACTTGAGGAACTTGTCGGGATGCTCCACGGGGTACTGCACCAGCTCCTGCAGCTCGCGCTTCACGTTCTGCAGACCGCCGATGTCCGTCCACGACACGTCGCAACTCACCGCAGCCCGGAGGCCCGTAGAACAGCACCCCGCGCGACGGCTGCATGCCGAACTTGAGGAACTTGTCGGGATGCTCCACGGGGTACTGCACCAGCTCCTGCAGCTCGCGCTTCACGTTCTGCAGACCGCCGATGTCCGTCCACGACACGTCGCAACTCACCGCAGCCCGGAGGCCCGTAGAACAGCACCCCGCGCGACGGCTGCATGCCGAACTTGAGGAACTTGTCGGGATGCTCCACGGGGTACTGCACCAGCTCCTGCAGCTCGCGCTTCACGTTCTGCAGACCGCCGATGTCCGTCCACGACACGTCGCAACTCACCGCAGCCCGGAGGCCCGTAGAACAGCACCCCGCGCGACGGCTGCATGCCGAACTTGAGGAACTTGTCGGGATGCTCCACGGGGTACTGCACCAGCTCCTGCAGCTCGCGCTTCACGTTCTGCAGACCGCCGATGTCCGTCCACGACACGTCGCAACTCACCGCAGCCCGGAGGCCCGTAGAACAGCACCCCGCGCGACGGCTGCATGCCGAACTTGAGGAACTTGTCGGGATGCTCCACGGGGTACTGCACCAGCTCCTGCAGCTCGCGCTTCACGTTCTGCAGACCGCCGATGTCCGTCCACGACACGTCGCAACTCACCGCAGCCCGGAGGCCCGTAGAACAGCACCCCGCGCGACGGCTGCATGCCGAACTTGAGGAACTTGTCGGGATGCTCCACGGGGTACTGCACCAGCTCCTGCAGCTCGCGCTTCACGTTCTGCAGACCGCCGATGTCCGTCCACGACACGTCGCAACTCACCGCAGCCCGGAGGCCCGCAGAACAGCACCCCGCGCGACGGCTGCATGCCGAACTTGAGGAACTTGTCGGGATGCTCCACGGGGTACTGCACCAGCTCCTGCAGCTCGCGCTTCACGTTCTGCAGACCGCCGATGTCCGTCCACGACACGTCGCAACTCACCGCAGCCCGGAGGCCCGTAGAACAGCACCCCGCGCGACGGCTGCATGCCGAACTTGAGGAACTTGTCGGGATGCTCCACGGGGTACTGCACCAGCTCCTGCAGCTCGCGCTTCACGTTCTGCAGACCGCCGATGTCCGTCCACGACACGTTGGGTACTTCCACCACAGTCTCGCGTAGAGCCGACGGCGAGGATTTTGTCATCGCATACTAAGGAAAGGAAAGAAAAGAGTTTTGAATATAATATAAGTAATAAATCTGGTGATGCAAGAACTTCACTAATTTTTTGCGCAATGAATCAGTTTTCTTGGCACCATTTCACGCAAGCAAGACTTGTAATTATAAGTGTGAACTCACGCGGAAGTTGTCCATGGAGACGGCGAGCGAGTTGAGCACCTCCGCGTCGATCTGGTCGTCCTCGAGGTCGATGAGGTCCATCTTCTCGCGGATCTGCTGCAGCGCGGCCTCCGAGCACAGCGACGCCAGGTCCGCGCCCACGTGCCCGTGCGACTCCGCCGCGATCTGACGCAAGTTATTACCATCAGTGATCAGTGCGACCATCGGCATACTTAAAGACTTTAATTCTATAAGTGAAGTCAGTCAGAATAAGAAGTCATCGGCGAAGCTTCTGCGTACGAGTAGTAAATGAAGACTAAGAAAGTGTGAACAAGTATTTTCGAGATAAGTGCACTCCATATTGTCGATGCACAGATTTAAAATCGCGGGGCCTATACGAGTCGATGTGACATTGACATTATTTGGACATTAGCGAACGCTACCCATAGACAATTTTATTGTTTTTTTTCTACACAAGCTATAGAATGAGCGGTCGTCGACGTTTCTACACCGATAACGTCAGAGCACCTGTTGCTTGACCTACATACACTTCTTTTTCCTTGTTCTGTCCAGTTTTTGATCTCTCTCCACTTGCCTATTCCGACTAAAAACATGAATTACCTGTTCCAAGTCCACGTCGTCGCCGAGCTTCATGTTCTTGGTGTGTATGCGCAGGATCTCGAGGCGGCCGGTCGCGTCGGGGATGCCGATGTCTATCTCGCGGTCGAAGCGGCCGAAGCGACGCAGCGCCGCGTCGATCGAGTTGGGCCGGTTGGTCGCCGCCATTACTATCACGTGCGAGGACTTCTTCATGCCTGCGTACAAAAACATCGTTTGCAAAGATGACCAATGTGATATCATATTTCGCAAGAACAAAATCGGCCAAGTGCGAGTCAGACTCGCGCTGACGAAATCAGCAGACGAAATGACCGATGACGAAATTAGCATAGCGCATTTCGTCATCTACTCAATGACGAAATATGCTACGCTAAGAGGACGGGACGTATGTGACGTACGTTGAAGCCAAAAATTTCTCAAGGCATCGCGCTTCTCATACATTTCGGTACCGCTGACAGCACATAACGTTGTTGGTCGCATAAATTAGCGCCATTTTACAGTTTTGACAACTCTTGGGCGCGAAGACAATAGTAAACGTGTTGATAGAGGGAGAGGCTGGTGGAGTGGGCGACGAGTTCTCACCGTCCATGAGCGTGAGCAGCTGCGACACGATGCGGCGCTCCACCTCGCCGTGCGTCTTCTCGCGCTTGGGCGCGATGGCGTCCAGCTCGTCGATAAAGATGATGGCGGGCGAGTTCTTGTCGGCCTCCTCGAACGCCTTGCGCAGGTTGGACTCCGACTCGCCCGCCAGCTTCGACATGATCTCCGGCCCGTTGATCAGGAAGAAGAACGCGCCTGTGTACAAGGTAATATTAATGCATATAACTTTATAACTGTCTTGTTGGTCTAGCGGTGAGCATCTTCAACTGTGGATCACGAGGTCCTAGGTATAATTACAGGTCGGACGAATAAAATTGAGTGTTGGGTCCTATTAGGAAATTCTTAGTACTAGGTGTGGAGTTTCGAAAATGACAATTCGGGGGACTTCAGGCTCCTCACAGCACTATAAACCTGTGTATGTTCTCTCCGGTCTTGTGGGAGCTGTTCTCCCATCGAAGTATTAAAGAGAAGACTATTATTATGAGAGGAAGAATAGAGAGGGCACCTGTGTTTGCACACACACTGTGTCCAGGGGGTATATGTCCCGCGCCTATGGAAAATCTCGGCAGAGATTGACCTTTGTGGCCGGATCGGACTGGAGGACAATATCTTTTATTATTAAATAGGACTTTATTTTTCACATTATCACGGGAAGTATTATGTAGCGAGCGGATTTTTTTCTAAAGTAGAAACATCAAATTTTATTTGGTCAATCTACTATACAAAAGAGACCTGTGCCCAGAAGTTGTAAAAGCGGTTGAGATAAGACATACCACACCAACAACACACCAACAGTACACACCTGTCTCGTTGGCCACGGCGCGCGCGATGAGCGTCTTGCCGGTGCCCGGCGGCCCGTACATGAGGATGCCGCGCGGCGGCTTCACGCCGATGGCCTTGAACAGCGAGGGGTGCCGCAGCGGCAGCTCCACCATCTCCTTGATCTGCGCCAGCTGCTTGCGGCACCCGCCGATGTCGTCGTACCCTACTGCGTTCAGAGCCTCTTCTTCCTCCTGCAAAATAAAACAAACTTAGATCCGTATTTCTTTGAATTGATTAACAGCACAGCAAGTATTCTAAATTAAATAATAAGTTTTATATTCAAAATAAACAATAATAATTGGGTCTTCTTATCTCCATTAATGTGTTTCTAGGATCAAGTAAAAAAGTTATTTGCGGGCAAACTATATAAATTAACCAACACCTTGTATAATTTTATGTGCGATGCGAAGTGTATCATTTCTGGCTCCGTAGTACTAGTGTTCTCACCTCGGCTCTGTAATACTAGTGTTCTCACCTCGGCTCCGTAATACTAGTGTTCTCACATCGGCTCCGTAATTCTAGTGTTCTCACCTCGGCTCCGTAATACTAGTGTTCTCACATCGGCTCCGTAATACTAGTGTTCTCACCTCGGCTCCGTAATACTAGTGTTCTCACCTCGGCTCCGTAATACTAGTGTTCTCACCTCGGCTCCGTAATACTAGTGTTCTCACTTCAGCTCCGTAATACTAGTGTTCTCACCTCGGCTCCGTAATACTAGTGTTCTCACCTCGCGCTTGATGGGGTCTCCCTCGCAGTGTATGACGGTGTCGGGCGCCACGATGCAGTAGGGCGCGGGGTCCGTCTCCACCACCTTGAACTCCACGGCGCGCATGCCCCCACGCACCATGAACGTGTCGTCGCGGTGAATCGGCCGGTATGCCTCCATGAAGTATGGCTTCAAGTACACCTCAAATAGGTTTCTGCATTGAAACATAATAGGATTTTTATATTCTGGTTCTAAACCAAAACACTCTTGGATAATGAGCATGTACTATAAAGTTTTAACATTATACACCACAAAATTCAAAATGTTTCTATGTAAGTAATGCAAGGAATCTTGTTTCCAAATTCTATATCGACTTTTAACTTTGACAGTAAAAATGCAGGCCGGCGCCCTGCTTGTGTCTGCTGTGACGAAGGCGGTAATGAACATTTTACATTCACATGACTCAAATAAAAAAAGTACATCCTAATAAAAACAGTAACATTTTAGGAGACCTTCATTGTTCTAAAATCTTACAATGTCTATGTGTTATTCTGAAACTGCATTATTCTTCTAACTGTCAAAACACCAGACAGATGTAGCACAGGGTGTAACTTACTCAGCCGACTTCAAACCGACAGTCACTATTCGGCAGAATATGGCTGTGCCTCATAATGTGGTTCATGCAATAGATACTTTGCCTCATGCCTTACTGATATGTACGTAGCTATACCTATTCTGTTTTCTGTACCTCTGCGCAGGCCGCTGTACCGATGTATGCTCCACTACCTGTGATCTACCATTTGCATTCAGTAATAAACGAGCCGTCTGAAGTGATTGTTGTTTCATTTATAGTCACATATTTATCACTTACCCAGTCAAACCTTCGACGGAGTCATCGATGGGCAGGATGTGGACCCGCTTGCCGTACTTGACGGAGGGGCAGGGCGCGATGGAAACCACGTCGCTGAGGCGCACGCGCAGGTTGTTGCGCACCACGCGGTTCATGCGGATCTTCTCGTCGGGGCAGTTGTCGTCCGACAGCACGATGCACACCGTCTCCTTGCGCCGCTTGCCCTTCAGCAGGACCGTGTCGCCGCGGAATAGCTGGAGCTGCTCCATTTTGGCCTATGTGACATCATTTATAGCATCATAAAATCGTTGCTCCAGCATTTTCTTTTTCAGTTTAAATTGGCTATTACAATTCACAAGGACATATGGACGGACAAAGAACAACATGCTGTGGATATTCTGGGTGTGAAATCCTAAAAATATAATAATTCCATTCTAATATCTTCAACACATGTATAATGTATATGTATAATACATCCATTTAGTCATCATACATGTTTAATGACCCAATGACGTAGTGGTAGAAATTCTGTTTTCCAGTGTTTGGGTGTTATTCAGTATATTACATTTATGCATATCAATATGTATGTATAATTATCAGTTACTTAGTACCCATAAAACAAGCTATCGCTTACTTTAGGGCTAGATTGCGATGTATGTAATGTCCTGATATATTATATAAATTGGATATCATTCCCCAACACAACAAAATGAGGCCATTATGGATCACTTTGGAGTTCATCTGGCCACTTAGTCTCTTTTCTCACAAAGGAGTATAAAGTTGAAATTATGTCTAAATAGCTGGAATAAAAGGCCTCAGATAAAAAAGGGACTGGACCAGAATAAAGACAGTAGAACTATTATTAGTTGGATAAGGAGAAGTTTCTGTCTGAGGAACTCACTGTCAATTTCCAGTTATAGAGAGAAAACTGAAGAAGATGGGTACAACCCTTCTTTTGTTCTATAATCATAACATTTGTCTTGTCAGCTAGATCTTTAAGCAAAAATATACCTATTCATATAAAAAAGGCCATAAATCCCTCATCCACACATCCACAACATTTTTATGAGGAATACATTAAAATTTCTAGGTAGTTGAAATTTTCAAAGAAAATTACCTCAGTTCATCATGGTAAGTATTCTCGCGTTCAATGTTCATAAAACATAATTGGTCAATTATTGCGAGTTAAGCTAATGCATTGAGAGTCCTGTACTATTAAGACTAATTCTTAATAGTATTAAAGTCAACTAGACACCCTGCCCAACCAAATTCAATAGCAAGCAAAGAAATATGTTTGTTGTATACCCCTATAAATGTTTGTTATATTTTAAATTTACCTCGCCATGCCAACCGTCAAAGATGAAATAGAGAGGTCAATTGAATCTTACAAAAAGAGACCAGAACAACATAAAAACAGTCTGGCTGTCAAACTCCTCAACACCAGAGACTGCACAGTTCGCCTAAAAAGGACACAACTGGTCAACATTGTTTAAGACTTTTTTTTCAAATAAGGGATGCTGCATTATTGGATGTGCTAAACCCAAAATGGCTCAACATTATAGTCCTCAAATCTGATTATGGTCAAAAGACTGATCTCAGATAGGGAGATAAAACTAGAGAAAAAAAAATTAATGGACTATTTATTTTTAAAGTGAATAAATATATAAAGCTATTTTCTGTGAATATTTAAAGCATCTATCTACCAGTTACCCATACCTGATATCAAAATCAAGCAAAAAGTTATTTGTATGGGAGCCCCCTTAAACGTTTATTTTATTCTATTTTTTAGTAATCATTGTTATAGCTCTGCATCTGTGAAAATTTCTAGTCTGTAGAGTCACTGTTCAAGAGATTCAGCTTGGATACAGACAGATGGACAGATCATTCGCCTTCCTGTTTTTACCCTTTGGTTGTAGGTGTACATCATTAACTCAAGAGGTCTGTAATGAGTATAGATTAACTCACAATTAATTTAGTATTTCAAAAAGGGTAACCTAGAAGGTAGAGTTGAAAATTGAGTCACATTATTTTAATAACTTAAATAACTTCAAAAGTATATAAATATAGTCTCTTTATCAGATGGATTTGAGGGAAATCATCCTGACTCCAGATTATCTCTATAGCTGCATCACTTGTTGATAGTCTGCTTATTGTAAAATTGTTGAATTATGTATGAGTGTTCAAAAAGCAGTTCGAATGATCCCAATTAGAATTGTTTCATGTCTTACTCGTTGGTACTTTTCCAGGCACAGCAAAAAATCGAAGTAGGTAGGTAGTAGAAAAAGACAAAGGACTAACCTGTGATAAAGCGACCACCGAGTTGTCATCGCTGACGGCCTCCTCAACGATCAGACGGTTGGGCCTGTCCTTGCGGCGCAGGATCGCGGTGGAAAGATCATCAGGGCTACGCAAAATACATCCGAATAAACTTAAACGCCCGGCCTTTCAACATGAGCGTCATAAACTAGATTCCGAAAATAATTAAAAATAACTTCCGTTGTAATCACGTCTCCACAGTAAAACGATGCCATCACAGCATTATTTTATTTAGGATTACCATTTACCTTATAAAAATCATCTTGCATTTGTAATGTTAGACATGATGACAAGCCAATTTCGAATATCGGTTCCCATGAGATTACAAGATTTCGTAATAAACATTTCTGTATTAGTAACAATTTGTATGTTTCAGCTCTCACCTTTTGTTATCTGCCATTTTATTCACTAAAATATAGTTAAATTTCTTAAATAGTCTAAATAATTATTTTGTAACGCTGATTTTAGCGTATCACTCTGTCCTATTCATGAATTCGCAGTGCGTGACGTTGCCGTATTTCATTTGTTCTGTCGATAACGCCAGTATTGCCATTTGCCAGCATAATATAATTCACGATTCATTCTCTATGGCTGTATAGTTTTCGATTCAATCGGTTTACTTAACTGTATAATTTCAATTAATTTGCTTGTTGCAAATTGAAATTCTGTTGAAATTCTGTGAGTCAACAGGTTAATATTTAACTTTATATTTATTTTTTTAAGTTATGTAACGATTCTTATTATAATTACGATTACGTAATATATTATGCCTTAAAATGTAATTAAGAAAAAGAACGAAGAACGATATTTCCGTTTTATTTAGTTCATTCACGGGGAATAACTGAAAGTTCGTTTTGATAGTTCAACGCACATTCAACGACAAACGGAATGTAAATATCAGCAATATTTTTATTCCTACCTATCTTTTCTCCGAAAGTATATACTTTCGGAGAAAAGATATACTTAGTGACTAAGTATGTAGTTACTAAGTATATCTGAAAAGAAACGTTTTAGCTTAGAAATATTTTGTTTGTACGTACTTTAATTAAATATATTTATTATCCGACCCAGCAAACGTTTTTTTGCTATAAGGAATATGAAAAATAGCATGCGATCTACTCTCAGACCTACCAAACATACAGATAAAATCGTAACAATCGGTCGAACCGTTTTGGAGGCATTTGATAATAAAAATTGCCACGAGAATTTTATATTTATTAGAAAAGATTAGATTAGATTAGATGAACAGCTTATGATGAGTAAGATTTATAAAAGGCTAGCCAATAACCAATTCAAACCAATGTTCGAATTTCCAACTGCTCGAAAACAATAGGTACTTAGTGGGTATTTAAAGTTGAAAGAAAGAAAGAAAATAATATATTTATTTCAAAACATTATGCCACATATAAAACAACTAGTAGGGCGCGTGGAGGCGCGGGCCACATGTGGCCCGCGTGCTGTCTTCCCGCCTATAAAAAATCCCTTCAAAATTCCCCGTACATTTTCTATGGAAAAAAAAAATTCCGGCATTTTGAATTTTTTTTCGATCCATTGAATAGACCTTCGAGTCCCGATCAGCTCTTGTCAAGAAACCATTCTTCCATCTTTTATACTTCCCGAGATATCGGCGAAATTCGAATGGCGGCCATTTTGAATCCGCCATTTTGAACTTTTTTTCAGCTCACTGCCAATTGCATGACGTTTCAAATAACATTTGGTCGAGCACCCCCCACCTATCTACGATACCCTTCCCGTGCTCTTCATCCGTCTCCAAAATCCTCAATCATCAGCTCTCTCCGTATTTTTTCTCCGAATTAATTTTTCCCTTCTATACGAAATGGTCATTGAAACAAAAAATTTTCATACAAAATTGTTCAGGAGAGGTGATCAATCAGTGAGTCAGTGAATCAGCACAAGCAGCTATATATATATTAACTAGTAGACCGCGTGTGTGCGCGGGCCACATGTGGCCCGCGGGCTGTCTTCCCGCCAATAAAAAAATCGCCTCATCTCGAATCTGTATTCTCCATACATTTTCTATGGAAAAATAAATTCCGCCATTTGTTTTCTATTCGTCTAATAGACCTTCGGGTCTTGATCACTTCTTGGCAAGAAACCACTCTTCCATCTTTTATACTTTCCGAGTTAGAGACCGAAGAAGTTTGTATGGCGGCCATCTTGAATTCGCCATGTTGATTTTTTTTCAGCTCACTGCCAATTGCGTGAAGTTCCGAGTATTTTTTGTTTCAGCAGTCCCCACTTAACTATAATACCTTGCCCATATGCTCCTTGACTGTCTTTAAAATCCTCAATCATCACCTCATTCCATATTTTTCTCTGGTAGTCTTCTAAAAAACCGCATCAAAGCACTTCATGTTTTACAACTCGTGGTCTCTTCAACATTCGTCATACATTTTCTATGAAAAATTAAATTCCGCCATTTTGTTTTTTTTTTCTATCATTGGAATAGACCATGGGGTCCTGATCACTTCTTGTCAAGAAACCACTCTTCCATCTTTTATACTCTTCGAGATGGACACCGATGAAGTTTGTATGGCGGCCATCTTGAATCCGCCATTTTGAATTTTTTTTCATCTAACTGCCAATTGGATGACATTTCGAGTGACATTTGGTCGAGCGCCCCCCACCTATCTTTAATACCCTGGCTGTGCTCTTTACCCGTCTCCGATATCCTCAATCATCAGCTCTCTCCGTATTTTTCCTCCGAATGAATTTTTCCCTTATATACGAAATGGTCATGGTCAAAAAATTTTTTCATACAAAATTGTTCAGGAGAGGTGATCAATGAGTCAGTCAGTCAGTCAGTGGCCAATCAGCACAAGTAGCTATATTTATAGTAATGTACACACTTAAAACGATGTCTGAAGCTTCCACCTATTTATTGGCCTATGTTCTTTTACATGAAACCTAATATCTTGAAATCTTGTCAATTCATTACTTACCTTCCGCCTTTCGGCTTTCCGCTCGCTGCTTTAAATATTTAGGAAAGAGGCGTGTATTGGATTTTTCAGAAGTCTATTATTCCATAGTAGGTACTTAGATATATTATATTAACGTGAAATCAACGGGTCTGCCCTCGAAATTCAAAATTTTCGTGGTTTTTTGCAATTTTTACGCTAATTAGACATGATAGGCTTATGGCAATCAATTTGCGAGAATGACAGTATCATTTTTACATGATTATATCAAAATCTTTGGATAAAAATGTGTATCCTAGGAAATAAGTCCGAGTATCGAGTTTTATGTGAGTAACTCGCAAATCTTGGACTAATTTCTTTAACTCGACACTTTCGAGCAGAGATTTTTATATAAACACGTGAAGCAGATATTGGGATTATCGCAATTTGACGGCCATAAGCCTATTATGTGTTATTAGCTTAAAAATCGCGAAAAACCACAAAAAATTTGAATTTCGCGGGCACAGCCGTGGTGTGCTCCTTAATCCAATAATCCTATATTAATAGGTACTTGCTCTACTTGCTATTCTTATGGGTAAGGTTTATTCAGTAAAACAGTGGTATCCTATACCTTTAAACGAGCAATTCTTGTGTATCATATTTCTAATCTGAATCTATGAAACGGCTCGAACGATTTTCATGAAATTTAGTACACAGGGGGTTTTTGGGGCGATAAATCGATCTAGCTTGGATTCATTTTTAGAAAATGACGAATTTACCAAAAAAAATCACTCCTGCTGCCATCTTTTGGCAAATAGAGAAAATACCGAGCAAAGCTCGGTGTACTAATTCAGAGTTAGGAAGCTAAAATGGCGGGATCTGGCAAATACTCTGACTAATAAAGTTTTCTCGCTTAACTAGTTCCCACTTTAGATACTTATTAATAGCTTAGTTTCTAAGGTTCCCACTTACTCAGGTTCGAGTGTCACTGGTTAAAACTAAATTTACGGGGGAGAGTCCGCTTACCCACGATGTCTCTCATACATTCGTAATACCAAAATCATTTGTAATTCGTGTAAATTTCGATCATGTTGTGGTGTTATTCGGGTTCAATCAATTACAAATGATTTGGTATTTTGAATGAATGGAGACATCGTAGTTCACAGAGCTCTTAAGGGTTTAGTAACATTAATTCAAGTAAAACAATTCTTATTAGAATGTAGGTAATATTTAATCCCAATTTCAATCATATTTAAATTCTTTGACAGCCTTTTTCAGTTTCTTCTGCAATTCGGAGCGATCCTTGGAACTTTGTCTCAGTATGCTCTTCATGATAACATCATTGACAATCTTCTCTGTTTCTTTGTCTATGAACAGTATATCATCATTTCCATAATTCTTTAGATCATAAATATAATCATCGAATCGTAAATTTTCCTGTAGCGTGAAAATATTGTCCATTGCTTCTAGGAAGTCCGATTGATAGGGCTTTTTCTTTAGAAGATCCTCTTTGTAAAATATGAGCTCGCTCTTTAATTCATCTCGATGCATTCGAGACATTTGTCGTAAATGTTTGGCCAACTTCTTGGCGTATCTATAGTCTAATTGATTCACGTATCGGCCAACGGTTCGACAGTATTTAGGAAGCTTCTTATCAGGAAACATCGTCGTTAGTAACTCCAATAGGTTACTTAGAAATCTCACAAAAATTCCTTCCGATCTCAAATTTGTTTCTTGAACTATTTCTTTTTCCTTTGAATGTTTAGGATATATGATTCTATTGATGCTACTACTAGTAGAGCTAAATTCTATAAATAAAAGTAAAAATACAAACATATCAAACATATTTTACACTTTCAAGCATATTATTTGCATTTTTCAATTTCACGGTAGACATCCACAAATAATAAGTTTTCAGCACTAAAACACAAGTCAATTTAAATTTTCAAGATCATATTCCTTCCTTAATTTGTTTCCTTGATTTTAGAGATTATTTTGCTATACTTAGGTAATGCTTATTTACTTGTTTCATAGTATTCAATAATAGCTAATGCAAATTTTAATTTTATATCTCGTTCGTTCTTTGAGTTGCGTATGGTATCAAATACCGTCTTCCTGAATATATCTTTGGTATACTGACTTATACGTCGTTTTTCCTTCCGTCCATATCGCTTCAAACGATAGATATAAACATCCATTTTAATGTCTTGCGCATTCGTGTAAATATTATTTAATGTTTTAAATAATTCCTTTCTCTTGGGCATAGGCGTTTTTACGAGTTTAAGAAAATTTTCAACTTTGGGTTTTATCAGTTTACCTCTATACTGACTAAGTTTAGACAACAGTTTGGTTAATTTTTTGATCATCCTCTTTATTAAAAATCCTGTTCCCATTCCTTTGAGGTTTCGTTGCAGTATGTTCATATAAGTTGGTATTCTAGAGTCCGAGAAATCTTCTAATATCACATCACAAATATTTACAATGAAATTGTATAAAGGTCCGGACATTTCAGGACGTGGTGCTTTGGTCGTTAGTGTTGTCATTGGTTTCATATATTCGCTGGCATCAAACATTTGCTTATCACCCACATCATCATCATATATTTCTTCTTTTTGTGTGACATCTTCCCGACTTGCATTCACCACCGCTACTAAAACAACAGCAACTACGATATTCACAATCATTTTGACAATCGATTATCCTTTTCCACCAGTTAACTTTACAAGCATTTTTAAAATGGCTTTTTCTTTGGCTGTTATTTTAATTGACTAAATTAATCTTTCTCTGTACATTCCAATTTCCAAACAACATTCGCGCGATGTTCATTATCTGAAACAATTAAAAGCCAATTAAAAGCTGGCTACGTTTTTAATCTAATGACAAATGACTAATGACTGTAGAAGTGTAGATATGATTAACTGGTGTAATTGCAAGACTCTAGATATTTTTGTCATTTTCTTGTGATTAAATTAACACAACTTTTTGCATCTGCTTCGAACAACTTAGAATTAAATTCAATATATTTATTTATTTTCATATTGGTATAATAAAGTTAACGTTAAATTAGCGTTTTAATGACCCAGTGTCAACTTGCTGGTAATTTAAATTATAAAATTGGTTTATTATTTATTTTTATATATTTACTTTCCAAACCATCAATGTTATAAGCGCTGCTAATAATGTTTGGTCAGAGGCTATTAATACACAACCGAACAACATCGCGTCGAATGTTGCCAGCGTCCATTCTTCTCCCCTCCTGAAAAAAAATGTAGATATGCGGGTAGGCAGTTACGTAAAAACTTATTCGTACGTATTGTACTCGTATTAACATTTTCGATAAGAGACAGACTAATATTCGGCATTTGAATTATTACATACCACGTCATAGCAAAGCATGATGGAGTAGTGAAGTCAGCGTCGTATAAAAGCACGCTGGTGCTGCCACCCTCCCTCGTAACTAACTCCACATCTAAAAATTTCTCAATTATTGTTCTTTCACTAGCAACCCAGTTGAGACCATCTAAAGCCTGGTAAGAAAAATGTTTTTCATTATTCATACGCCTTGTCAGGAGAAAAGGCATCCTACATCTGCATCATTCTTTTTAACCGCATGCGGATGGGTGCAATCGGGTAAAACATAAGACCCACCAACCAACCATGAATAACAATCACCCACCATGAGTTTTCGACGAGTTTTTGACTTGGAAAGTTGGAACACTGTTTTTTACTTACCCTTTCAAAAAAAGCTGCTAAAAATTGATTCAAAAGTTCCCGATTTGACTGACTGTCTTTAAGACCTGTAATATAATATTATTGTTTGTAGAGACTGAAAAATCGATTAAGCTCAAAAATGCATGGTGCATTAAAGCTGATTTTTTGTTTTTAAGGAGCACACCACAGGTGTGCCCGCGAAATTCAAATTTTTTGTGGTTTTTCGCGATTTTTAAGCTAATAAGACATAAAAGGCTTATGGCCGTCAAATTGCGATAATCCCAATATCTGCTTCACGTGTTTATATAAAAATCTCTGCTCGAAAGTGTCGAGTTAAAGAAATAAGTCCAAGATTTGCGAGTTACTCACATAAAACTCGATACTCGGACTAATTTCCTAGGATACACATTTTTATCCAAAGATTTTGATATAATCATGTAAAGATGATACTGCCATTCTCGCAAATTGATTTCCATAAGCCTATCATATCTAATTAGCGTACAAATTGCAAAAAACCACGAAAATTTTGAATTTCGCGGGCAGACCCGTTGGTTTCACGTTAATGGAAAAAATATTCAGCCTTTACCACTTCCACAGTTTAAAAATATTCTAAGATCTTTTAACATTGTGCCTCTACTCAGTAATATTTGTATGAAAGTACAAACCAGTCAAGCCCGATACAGAAAGTTTTTTGTAAACTGTCCTGAAAAAATGTCAATAATTATTATATTCCCTTGAAGATTAATTTGATATAATAGGTTAAACATACATAAATACAAAATAATACCTTAGTTGAGGAGAACAAACGATACGACAAGACGATAATGGATGTGTCATTGACCTGAAATCCATGGCATCAGCATTACTGGAACAAAGGCATTATTTCATTAGATAGGTATTATTCCTCAAACAGGTTCATACCTATTCTTAAAACTGGAGTCTTCGAGGTTTCTGGACCGATTTCGTGATTTTTAGGGTTCCATACCAAAATGGTAAAAATGGAACCCTTATGGTGAGACTTTCTCCGTCCGTCCGTCCGTCCGTCCGTCTGTCACACTCGATTATTTCAGTAACTATTCAAGCTATCGAACTGAAATTTGGAATGGTTGTAGGTAATTGAGGCGCGCCGCCATTGCAATCATAAAAAATT
This sequence comes from Coenonympha glycerion, assembly GCA_963855885.1. Classification (NCBI taxonomy): domain Eukaryota; kingdom Metazoa; phylum Arthropoda; class Insecta; order Lepidoptera; family Nymphalidae; genus Coenonympha; species Coenonympha glycerion. The sequence continues at coordinate 3,973,755 of OY979646.1, forward strand.
GAAAATCTATTTTATTTTTATTTAAAAAGGGGGGGAAAACCGGGTCGTCAAAATTTCAAAATGAGATAACAATATTGAGTGGGATATCATATGAAAGGGCGTGACTTGTGTATTCTAAAACCAATTTTTATTTATTTTTATGCCTAATAGTTTTTGAGTTATTGAGCAAACTGTCGAAAAAAATACCGATCCCCCCCCCCTTATCTCCGAAGTTTACCAATAAAAAATCTGAAATAATTATGATCAATAGAAATAAACGTATATTTTACAGGAAAAATAAAATCAACTCTCTAACTATTATACTTTTTTTGATAATAACGATAAACCACCAAAAACAAAGTTACGTTTGCGGTTTGCCAACAAAAGTACCTACCTACATGTAAATTATACTCGTAAATTTATGAACAAAAGTGATTCTTTGAATGTTTTACTTCTTTTATGGTATGGAACCCTCGGTGCGCGAGTCCGACTCGCACTTGGCCGGTTTTTTTTTATTTAATTTATAGCTGACTGACTCGACTCGACGGGAATCGACTAAAAAAATTAGTAATAGTAAAAGTATTTTCAGTTTTAATCAATGAGAAAAGGTAGAGACAGAACCATAATAAGGAAAAACCTGGTCAAGTGTGAGTCGTTCTCGGATCTGATGGTTTCGTATTGCCGAGATCAATTCCTAAGAGTATCAATTGCTGCTTTGCAATCGTGCGTTTTTAAGCCCACTTAAATATTTTTTTTTAAGTTTTATGAGCTACGTAGGTACGAGTAGGTAGTTTGATAAACGCCACTATTTCCAAAAGTTTTCTCACGTTACAGCTTACCGTCCATTGACGTAATGCGCGTAATACTCCTCTTGAAAAACCATAATCGACAATTCAAGGTCCGCGCAAACCTTGATTAACCCGTTTGGTTTTGGTTCCAGTAACTTGTCCGCCAAGATTCGTGTTACGAGAAGTATAATATACGCGCACCACCACGTCATCAGTGCCGTAACCCATTTGTAACCTCGACTTCTTGGTACAGGGGACGGCCATGGGAGAAGGAACTGAAATAAAGTGGTTTGATATCAGCCGTAGCCATAATTATGTTATGACAGCTAGCTAGGGTGACGTGACTTACCATTTTCGTACGGAACCATAAAAATAATGCTTGGGGCTTCAAACGGAAAAATATCCTAGAAGTCAGGATAACAAGTACTAAGTTCTATACTTAATATATTTATTACTATGCAAGCGTCTTGTATGATCTTTAGGTATTGGTTACTGAGCCAATGGAACATAGAAGTAGGCTAAACTTTAAAATTTGCATAGGTCTTTGCAACTTACATGTAAGCTTAATAAAGTGATGGTTATAGTATAGCCAGGTAAAACTCTTCGTTTTGTCTGAAGGGAACTCCACTCTCTGGCTAACATGTCCGTTTTCCATTGTTTTGATTTGTCGGGAATTGTTATCTCTGAAGAATTATTTACTCGTATAACTAAATTAGATCTAAAATTATTAATTTAAAGTACAATTACTGTTAATGGAGTTTTATGACATTAATTCTACTTAATACCTTCAATAGATGGATTATATCTGGACCAATCCACAAAGAATATATCACAAGTACACTGGTTCCAGTTAAACCAGAGAACTTTGAGGCACTGAAAATAAAGACTGTTTATAGCTTGGCAACTTCGTGCGGGACCCTCCTGCGGGGTGACAGACGGCCGGGGGGCCAGGTAACGCATACATGCAGAGAAGTGTCCCCTTACCCGCTAACCGCTGACATCTAAGTGCCTCCCCCACGGCCACCATCTGTCACCCCGCACGAGGGTCCCGCACGAAGTTGCCAAGCTATAGTTACTTCATTACACATACATTCTAATTGAGGTAAATATGGAATTGATATGTTTTAATTGTCATTTGTCGTAGTGAAAAACCGACGTTGCGTTTTTTTAATGCAAGAGGCAAAGAAATTTTCAAAAACGCTTAATTAGATATCTTATCGTAATTAGCGAATGGCGCATTGATTCTGTAGTAAGTACCTATGTCTGTCGTGGGTTGGATGTGTTTCCGCTGTTTAAATCGGCGCCGTCAGTTTAGAAAAATTCGTTGTTTGCAATATGTTATATGCTGGTGTCAACATTTTGCCTACGTGATCCGTGATAAGTATACACATCTATGACAGCTGTAAAAAGGGAGCATTTCGGATCTGCAACGTCTACGGCGCAGGGCGCTGTGGGAAGTACAGCCCTTCGCCCTTGGTGTGGAATATTTATATTTTGTGTGTGTGAATAGGTATATGTTTATACCATGATGGAAACAGCGGAGTCTTACAAAATGCCTGCGTCACATTGCGATGCGTAGGATATTCGTGACATAGACCCTGACTGTGTAGCTCTATTGGCCGAGGCGAGGCGAGTGACTGCGAGTGCGAATGAGAAATTAGCACTAACGTCTTACTCCCAGTCGCAGTCACTCGCCTCGCCTCGGCCAACGTGTAGAGCTAGCATGAAAGGTTTTGTGTAGGCTGTCACGGAATCATCTGCCTACCTTTAAAGAAATACACGTGTAGACGAGGATTTCAATGACGTGCTCTTCTTCTTGTGATAAGGGTAACGTCAGCCCGAGCGTGCCGGCTTCAGCTGCTAATGCATGCAGAGTCGACAGTAGCGTCGCCTATATACAAAATAATTGAAATTCGCATGAAATAAAAAACAAGTCAAGTGTGAGTAGGACTCGCGCACGAAGGGTTCTGTACCATTATTTATACAGTATGTAACAAAAACCCTGTTGGCCCTTTTGGGTACCTATACATAATCATGTAGGTGTACCATTAATGATAATCTTATTATAAAAATCATGTACTGGTTTATGTTATGGCTATTAGTCAAAATAGCTAATAAAGTAGACACATACAAAAAATGTTTAATATATCTGATAGTACCTCCAAATTCAAAGGGACGACGCGGCGCGGCGGCGGCGGCATCCTTTCCTTTGACCCAGTCAAAGCGTACCGCCGTGCCGTCTACTATCCTTTGAATTAAATAAATGCCGCCCGCAGAGCATCATCAGCTCGCGCATTTTACTTTCGAACGGTCGCTCTATATCTCGTCGCCCTAGAGTTTGCAGGGGTCAGAAATCATTTTCATTTTACAAATTATAATGATTTAATGTTTAATTTGAATAATTTAACTTATTAGTTTTTCAAATTAGTTGTTTTTTTTATGTTTGAATATTGATTCTACTAACGCAGCTCATAGGAACCACAGGGTTTTGTTACACAGTGTATAAAGTAGCGAGATGATTGATAATACAGAAGCCAGAAAACAATTATCTACTACTAGTAGTGGGTAATTGGCTTTTCTGGATCATCGATCAAAATTAGGCAAAACATCACGTTATTTGTATGGGGGCCCCCTTTCATATTTATTGTATTCTATTTTTTGTTATTTGTTGGTTTTTTTTTCTATTTTGTTTTTATTATTTGTTTTCATTTGCAAACATTTTAATAGTTTGGTGACAGACGGACTCACGGACGGCGAAGATGTCGCTGTCAATCAAATCTATATAAGTGATTGCATGCGTGCCCATACTGTTGACTAGTAAGAGAAACTTTAGTTCTACATTTTTTTAATTTTCGTAGATTTTTTTCGTGATGGGATTTTCGTCACACAAAAAATACATTTTCTTTCGCCTGCGCTATAATCGATATCCTCCGAAAAAACTTTGTTTCAAAAAATCTTACAAAATGAAGAGCATCGGCTACAGAGCTGGCAACGAGAGGCACTATGCTAACATAAGCGCCTCCTCTTCGTACCGCGCCGCGCCATTGAACCAAACCAAGCACGAACATGACCGCTCCAAGAACTCCGCTAAATATCTGAAAAAAACAAATAGTAGGCGCTGTGTGTACAAATCATATTTTTCACACTAGATGTAACACCAAATAAAAGTTAATGATGATCAATAAACTCATCAACGAAAATCGTTATCGATCGTGATCAACCTCTCGAACGGAGTTTTTTTGCCCTTTCTTCCCGGTGCAATATTGCTTTCCAGTATTGGTATAGAGTCTATATTTCATTAGGTACCTGTTAGTTAGACTTATGTGAAAGAAAAAAATATAAATTTTAATTTTTGGTTTTAATCATTTGTGTCATTTTCTTAAACAAAAGCCGAAAGCAGTGTTCGAAACAAAACTTACTTGCAACATATACGTCACTCCAGCATCAGGCATATTGTGTTCAACTACCAAAGTTGTCGTCACTTCATCAGAGTCCGGGGTGGCGTACTGTGCATCTATATTTAATCGCAGTCGTAGATAACCCGCTTTGGATTTATCTCGGTTGATGCTGAAACATTGCAAGAACAAACAACCGCTAAGGTGTGGGAACACCCTTCCAGCTTCTGTGTTCCCAGCCAAGCTTTGTTCTTACATTATATGAAAATATCTGGGTGTAGTAGTAGCTGGTAGTATTACTACTGCCCAATAGATAGCAGCAGGGGTTATATTTTTTTTTGGTAAATTCGACATTTTCTAAAAATTAATCCTAGCTAGATCGATTTATCGCCCCCAAAACCCCCAAACTAAATTTTATGAAAATCGTTCGTTTTTGAGATTCAGATTATATATATACAAGAATTGCTCGTTTAAAGGTATAGGATAGGATACTAAATTATTGACTGTTCATTAAACATACATCACTTGTATAAGTAGAGTCCGCAAATAAACAGTGCTGGTTGTGTTTGTTGTCGTCGAAAGATATTTATTTATTAGAAAAAGCTTCCTGAAATTTCCTTTTGAGGACCAAGCGTCGTTCTGAAAAACAAGAAAAAAATATAAAGAATCTCGTTTGTGACCTACTAAATTACTATGAAAATACACAAAAACGATTAACTCGTATTCACTGCACTTCATAGGCTACACATATCAACGACGAAATATATCTTGTAATATATATTTTTATTTTTTAAAAGAAAGTTATGTTGTAGTAAAGGATGCATTAGAGCAAGCTTTTATACAACGTATAAAGACAAAATATAAAGCAAGCATAATAATCTTGTTCTAGAGTACATTATTGCAGTACGTAATAAACTTAACTACACCTGTATGAGTGTGTATTATTACCTTCACGTAATAACCATTCGGTTTTCGTATAAAAATAGGAAGTGGGTCCAAACTTTTTTCAGATAAAAGATAAAACTCATAGATATCCGTGAATTCTGAAGAAGTCAACTCCGAAACGTTATGTACACAGTTTAGTCTGAAATAGAAGAAAATATTTACTTAATTAAATCTCAAAATATAAAATCCTCATGTCAAAACTTCTCCGTTTCCGTTCAAGCCGTTTGGCTTGACCGATTTTTATGAAATCTTCTGTGTATATTCGGTACGTTTGAGAATAGGCCGTAAACTGTTTTTCATACCACTAAGTGAGAAATAATTTAGATATATTATGTCAAATTTTCCCGGATCAGCTAGTATTAATATAGTACGAGTATTTACTGGTTAAACACATAAAGGTGGACATGTTACACTTTGCAATATTATGCTCTCAAATCCAATTAACTAAGTGTGTTTACTCACCACAGTGTGGTCCTTGAGTTACGAGCAAATATTAACTTGCCTATACCATATAAACAAACATTTTGAGCATAGGCTACGACTGTAAGAATTAGTACTGTAAGTGTATAAACATTATTAAATTAAAGTTAGCTTTAAATTCGTCTGATACCTTGAAAAAAAAACATGTGCTTTTAAATATGAGAAACATGGTGAAAAATCCACGAAAAACTACTACGAAGAGCTACGCGCTAAGATAGATCTACGTCGTAGGCAAATAATGACAAGTTTCGCTACGAAAATCCTGTAATATGAATAAGGTAGGTAAACTTTTATTGTTTGCTGTATTATTAGAAATTAGTAGCTGTACCGGCAAACTTATTTTCCATAATATAACATGATATTTTTATAAATAGCGAAGAAGAAATAAGCGCTACTTTAAAACCAACTTTCTACATAAAAAAATAAACACTAAGGAAACTTACGACATATCTTCACCTATTTTAATTTTCATCGGTGAAAGACACAGTTTCACAGATTCTTTGGATTCAGTGAAGATTTGGAATCCACCGTCAGATGTGTGTTTTGCCATTGCAATCATAAGTATATCCTAAGGAATAAAATAATACGTCAGTCTTGTGGAACACTCGGTAGAAACCAAATTTGGAATAACACCTAAGCAATACTCTATTTTATACATAGATGTGGATTTTATATATTGATGTGTCATTTCACCAATACTCGATAGAAGGCGCTGTCTTCCGTTATCTCGCGCTAATGAGGTCATACTCATACCAAAACACTATACGTGATTGCATGCGTGAACTTTCTGTTGACTTGTTAGGGAAGCTCTCATTATAGAGTTTCGGAGATTTTCGGAGATTTGCGTAGGTTTTCTTCGTGACGTGACGTCCATTTTCTTGTTAGCCATAATAGCCTAACCTCAGACTACATTAATTAGTTTCAAAAAGACATTACACATGGGGCCATGTGCCACCAACCATAGGTAACCAACCATCCATAGGTAGCCATCCAAAGAGAAAATTAGTTTAAAAAAATACATTACACATGGGACTAAGTCTAAAACCTTTTTTTATGTAGGTGTCATTCTTTGCTGACCTCAGAGTGTATAACAGGGATTTGGCCATAGACCACCACGCTGGTGAATTCTTCTTATCCCGGAATGGATCCGCATCATTCAGCAGTCGATCATGCGTGATGAGCATGAGGCAATTTAGTACGTGATGCATAATTATATTAAAGGTTTACACCCCTTCATAGTTGACATACCGAAGATACGTACGAAACGGTTTGATTTCTCGTTCCTGATACGCACTGCGAAGGTCTGGAATGCCCTCGCAGGCACTGTCTTTCCCACCACCTACAATGTGATCGCTATCAAATCAAGAGTGAGTAGGCATTTCCTAGGCAAGCGGCTCCACCTTAGACTGTATCATCACTTTCCATCAGATGTGATCACAGACAAGCGCTATATATATATAGTTAAAAAAATATATACTACATACTATCTATGACAAGTCGCAACTAGGTAACTATAGCCAGAATTTTCGATATTTTTCGTCTATCGGAAAATCCTCAACGTCTTATTAATTGCGGTCGTATAACATTTTGTGTGAAAAGTTAATGGCTATATTTACCACCGTGGTAAGTGGCTTAATTAATACTCACGCGACCTCGCTCCAGCGAAAACTCCGTTTTATGTTTTGTGCTATCAATAGTCAGTAGGGGGAGACCTAAAACACAATATTTAGGTAAGCTTAAGTATTGTACTAAAAACCATTATCTTTCATTCTTGAAAATTATATGGGTTATATGGACTTATCACCACTAGCAGATGAAATAGAAAAATGTGACTGACTGACTGACAGACTGATATATCAACAGTTAACATACAGCTCAAACCACTGGACAGATCGGGCTGAATAAAAGTCTCAAAACGGGCATAATTAGTAATTACCTATGGACAAATTTTTGAATGTTTCCACAAATTGGAAAGTAAAAGAAAACATTCAGTGCTAAAACCCTAACATATTAAAGGATCAGTACTTAGTGACGTCACGCATAATAATAATATATTATATTTTTAGGCTCCGCCAGATTTTTAATGATTTTTATAATCATTTCCTTAAAACGTGATTTTTAGGTAAAAGCATGCCTGTGTAGTCCTTTTTATACTAAATAAATTATTAATGCCTATTCGAGCTGCGAAGAAAGGTCGGCATAATATTTTTGCTCTCTTATCATTTTCTCATTTTTAGGAGTAAAAGTGGTTGATTCGAAATCCTTTTTTTCTGAAAGCCCTTGCAAAAACCTCTATCCTTACGAAATACGATTTTAATATTTAACTATTAGTCATTGATGTCCTCAATTTTGTGGTCTGGAGTATGAGATACTTTAATAAATAAAAAAGGCTTATAATTTAAGCCCGCCCTTTAAAATTTAACTATCATTAAATTTTAATGGACTGGACGTAAGTGTCAACCTAGTAACATTGTGAGATAAAATTGGCAAAGAAGCCAGTTAGCCGAGTTAGCACTTAAAAACAATTTAAATTAATGATAACTAGGTATTAACTCAGCCGATTGATTTATTTTTAACTGAATTTAATAAAAGAAGGTTCTGAATTCAACCCATGTGTTTGTATGTTGTATGTTTATATCCGCGATTATTAATACATCTGTTGACATCTGATGTAATAAGATTTAATGATAATTAAGTTATTAAGAGTGCGTTCGTTAAACATTTGCAGTGTCAAATAATGATGTTACAGTATCAGTCTCTACGTTGTTTTCATAGATAACAATTCATCAATAAAATTTTATTTTTTATATTTTCATGAGTTGTTTCACCCATCGCTCGATAGAAGGCGCTGTCTTCAGCTTGCGTTAACGAGTTCAATACCAAAATTACTAATTTGTATATGTGATTGCATGCGCGCCAAATCTGTTGACTAGCAAGGGAAAGTGTCATTCTAGATTTCCGAAGATTTTCGTCGATTTTCGGTCTCGTAAGAATTCCTTTTTCTTTCGCCTAGCCCAATTGATTGTATTATTATACACTGGACAGGGCCGACGACGGTGCGACAAAAGTTTCATTGTTTCAATAAATTATGCACCTGGCCCCTGGGTATACAACAAAGTAAATATTATGAGAAGTATGTATGTTGTATAATACCTTTAAAATTAGCAAACTTGGGCTGTGTCCAAAGTCGGCATGGTCCTGCAAACTCAGGCGTATAGAAATTCCTAACACAGGAACTGGCTAGGGCTCTGCATGCTCTGATGTCTTGTCTCTGCAATAGTTTTGAGATGTTTAGGTGGCGACCAATGTTTATTTTAGGACCTGGAGCCTATAATTTTTTCTACCGACTTCAAAACGGGGGAGGTTCTCAATTCGACTGTATGTTTTTTTTTATGTTTGTTACGTCATAACTTTTGATTGGGTGAATCGATTTTGGTGATTCTTTTTTTTGTCAGAAAGCTGACGCTTACGTGATAGTTACACTTGAAAATTTCACAGATGATGTATTTTCGTTGCCACTATAACAAGAAATACTAAAAAATAGAATAAAATGAAGATTTAAGGGGGCTCTCATACAAGAAACGTGACTTTTAAGTCGGATTTGGTCGATGACCCAGAACACCCAATATTACTCTACTTGTAGATATAGTAGTAGTAAGTAGGGCATTATTGAGAGTTCTGGCTTCTGCATCATCATCTCGCTACGTTACTTAGATAATGGTAGGAAACCCTTCGTGCGCGAGTGTGACTCGCACTTAGCCGATTATTCATTTAACCCTATATTATGTTCTTATGCACTTACAGTACACAAAAACTCCAGTTTCACAATCTCCAACAGTTCATCTGGATGCAATCGGTTTTCGGTGTACTTGGGTCGGTCGAGCAGGTATTTCCTCGGTACGCATTTCCCTTTGACGACGATTTCGTTCTTGCCACACGAGCAGGCCTCGCATCGCTCGCATCTGTTGTCGACCGCTTTGTACCCACGCGCACATTTTACGCACTGTACTTCCTTCATTGGAGACCCGTCAAAGTTTCGTGTTACTAGAAAATAATAACAGACGTTTACACAGGTGACAGGACCCGGCGGACTGCGCGAAAATACGTCGCTAGTTTACTGGTGTCAAAAATGTTTGTTTTGACACCAATAGCGTCAGTTGAAAGCCGACAACAGTATTGTCTATGCATCACGGTCCATGTCACAGATCACTATCACTATACTTGTCATTAGTCAGCATCGGCAGTCCGAGTTTCCACAGGTACGATTTCCGTCATTGCGGCGTATAAGCGGAAATTATGACAAAAATGTTATAACAAGGTCTCGTGACAAATTCAGCGATTATTTAGCGACACTGATATGAAACTCAAGATGAGCCCATCTGAACATTCTACGCAAACTTCTTCATACAAGAAAAAATTAATGCCATCTGTCAAAATTTCCGCTAATACGCTAAAATATGGCGGAAACTGTCCTCGTGGAAACCCGCGTGCGGGCTAATTGTGATCTGTAGCGTGGACCGCGGTCGATAAACAATACTGCGGTCGGTTATCTACCGACGCCGTTGATGTCAAAACCAAAAACATTTTGACACCAGTAAACTGCCCACATTTTGCCACGCGGCCCGCCGAAACCTGAACTGCCCACATTTTGCCACGCGGCCTGCCGAAACCTGCATATATTATGTCTATTTCAGCAATCATTTCACACATTTTTAATTTCTTTCCATTTCCATCTTTTTCGCGTAACTATCGCAAAATGTCATATGGCTAGGATAGAGGTGCTGGGGTCTGATTTCCGAAGAAAAACGTATTCATCGTTATCGTAATCGTTTGCAAATTCTGCCCCCTTATTGGCTGACGTAAATCAATCGGCAGAGTTTCTAAACGATTACGATGACGATGAATACGTTTTTCTTACACAATCAAGGGGCTGGTGTCACGCCATACCTGAAATATAATCACGAGGGCACTTCCTGCAGGAGATCCGCGCTGCCGTGCTTTGACATCGCCGAGGAACACACGACTTTCCATCGGAAGCCACTACTTCGGTTATATTGCAGCGCCGGCAGCGATTCACACCTACAGGTATGCTGTGCTCTTCGCACGCACAGCCAAAGCCTTAAATTCAGAAATCAATTAATGATCAAAATCACGACCTCCCTGGCGCAGTGGAAATCGGATTCGAAGTGGGAGTTGCGAACCCGCAACCCCAAAAGAGGACCATGGTGGGAATCAAACCATTCCCACCATGGTCCTCTTTAGAATTTAATAATTGGCTCAGGTCTGGTCTGGTGGGGGACTTCGGTCACGGCTAGTTACCATAAATGCTTTTTCTTCTTCTTTCTTTTCTACCGGTAAAGATTAAACAAGCGAGTTAGCTTTCCCGCGCGATGCTTTATAAAAACTGTTAGAAGTTAACTACACTTGGCAAGTTAGTACGATAACATCCTCGGCTGTTCGTCTCCTACCATTACGAGAGATCACAGTGAAAAACTGGTAGTAAATATGTAGATATAGAAATATCTCATTCATCCCATATTCTATAGTTTGTACCTACTAATCGACTTACCATCGGTAGCAGTGACTAATGACACGTTAGCAGGGCAAGTCAAACAATCCATCAAACTCGGCTCATAGAACTGGCCGGGCTCGCAGCTGCCAGGCAATCTATAGCTTGTTGTGTAGCTAGTCACACCGAGCAAGAACATAACCAACAACATTGTTTGTTATCATTCGCGAAGTTTGTTCTGAGTTTGCAACTTTACAAGATCTTCATAAGTTTAAGATACACTCCTGGAAAATCGAAATTGGAATATAAAATCTAACTACTACTTTTCTTATGGATCTATGAGTTAATATTGTATGCCAGACCTACGTATATCAGAAGCTGAGACTCTTTCAATATACGTAATGTACATAGCTGGGCATTAACTCGTTAATCCGTTAATCGTTAATTAACGAAGTTAACATTTTGGTAAACGGATTAACTTTTAAGTTAACTTTTGAAAATGTTAACGGACACGTTAACTTCCGTTAATTTGCAGAAGTCCGTTAATCGTTAATCCAATACCTACTATTCACCGCACAGCACAGCGGTTCGGCGCGAAAAACAGGTTCAGGCAAGTATGAAAGGAAACGACAAGTGTAAAAATACATTACGGCTATAATACCCTCAAGCGCTGCAGTTGAACGTTTTTCGCGGTCAATATTATGTGCTTTCCAGTTTCCAGTTAGTTTTTTCATAAATTATACCTCTAACTTTTGAATGTCAACTTATTGTACTTTTTCTACTTTTTTATTTTTAAGTTTTAAATTGAAAAAAATAAAATTTGTTCCTAACCTGTTAACTTCCAGAACCTAAATCAACAGGTTTTATTAGTTCACTAACGTAATAATATAAAAATGCAATTTTACACAATATATTAACGGATTAACGATTAACGTTAACTTGCGTTAATTCTTCCGAAATGTAACGCTTTAACGTTTAACGAAGCTAACTTTTTTTGTAACGGATTAACGATTAACGAAGTTAACTATTTGATTAACGGTGCCCAGCTATGGTAATGTAGGTATAGTAAAAAGTTTATGGGTTTGAACCCGTAACCTCCCACCTGGCTGTGCCCAAGCCTACTACTATCAGCTGCCCCTATTAAAATGTAGGTGTAGCAAAATAACTAGCAAAGAGTACCTACCTAATATTTATAGTCGTTATCAGTTGTTTATCTTAAAATTCCAGAAAGTTTTACCTTTGTGAAACTACATCCGTGCGCATGGAGGCAAAATTTTTTCACGATTTCGATTTTGCTAATTAATTTTTTGCCATTTTACGAAGTAAATAGGTCCTTACCTACCAGTTTTTCCGTTTTCCTTATTCGTTAGCCAGGTAACTATGTCGTCTCCAAAAAAGTATTGTTGCAGTACGTACTTCCTACAAATACCTATAAGGCTTTAACCTAATTCACTTCTATGACAAACAGTTGAACTTTTGACTGTTTTCTAATTTATCAGTTACCTAATCGAACACATAGATTAACACGTACAAAATAAACTCATATAAACGGAATTCACAAAAATAACACGAATAATCGTCAAGGGAATTCATTTGTTTACGTTATTTTAGGCGACGGGTTGCTTGGAAACATGAATGGGGGAGAAAAACCGTCTGGCAATTAATATGCTATCTTGTAAATAAACCTAGGTACTAGTTACTGGAAAACATTACTTAGTACTAAAATAACATCTCCTCATCAACTGTTAAGGAACTGATCTTCAAATGGCTGAACAAATTTATATGAAACATGTCTCTGCTTTGCGTTGAGGGTTAAGAAAACTGTTGCCTCAATAAGTAGTAGAGAAGAGTGAATAGGCATTTTCTAGGCAAGCGAGTTCCATCCTAGATACTCATCATTTCTGCCAATCAGACACGATGATGAAGCGCAAGTCTATCAATTGTAAAAAAAGCTAGTTAAGATTCAAATTCTGCTTTACAATAGGTATGCCTTTCTTTATCGAAGTAACTAAATGCTAACAAATTATGCAAAACTATCGCTTGCATCCATTAACTTTTTAACGACAACCGTGCTCCGGCATAAAAAGCTATTTCGAGAACAAAGCTTGATTTATAAGTTCCCCTAATGCATCGGTCGTGGCTTTTCATCAGATCAACTGCAATGCAATGGCCATTAGGTATCAGAATACAGTCAATATTAACATTTTATTGGCCACTATGGTGTCCATTGGTACTCCTGCGTTCACTTTCTTCTTATACATCAAATGTATTAACGCGCTACTAATACATGAAGGTGATGAAAATGCAAAACATGATCATATAATAGAAGCTGCGATCGAAATAGCAAACCAAAACTTTAACTTCCGAATTCAGACAGCCATAATATCGAACGATGTTGACGAAGAAATTGTGAGCAAATTCATTCGATCGTTCGGAGGTACTGTTCTGTTAGAGAAAAAAGATGGCTATCAACCAAAGCAAGTGGTTCTCATAATAGACTCGTACTTTTCTTTGATTAGAATACTGGGGAAGCTGAAGCCAGATTTGAAGGGAAGGACGTTCCTCCACAGTGGAGCGTATTATCTGATCGTCCTTTTATCTCAGCCGCACAGATTGGAACGGATCAATAGTTTCCTTTGGAGTTACTACGCCACGAATGTGGTAATTATAGTCTCCACAACCAACAAACACATAGCACTGTACACTTATTTTCCATACAAGAACCCGTTAAGTTGCCAGAACATGGAGCCCAGTCTCATAGGATTCTGGCATGACAAGGGAATCCTCCAAAAGGAACTGTTTCCAGACAAAATGGGCAACATGCAAGGCTGTCCTCTCTATATATCGACAAACAAAATGTACCATCCGGCGACAGAACAGAAGATCCCATTAGAAATCATTAAAAAGGCAATAATAAGATTGTTTAGAAACGCAATAAATTTCACACCGGTAATTTCGAGTAGAGATTTCCTGAGTATTGATTCTGATGAAGGAAAAAACTGGTCTGCTACTTTGGATGACGTTTTGTCCGGAGCTTCAAACATTTCCATGTGCAGTGTCTCACCAGGGATGGAGAAGGCAGGTCTTTTGGACTACTCGATACCTTATTTCCGCATAAGTTTGGCCTGGTTAGCACCACCTTTGCGACCTGAACCCATGTGGTGGCGACTTCTTTCCCCCTTGAACGGGTACTTGTGGCTCGGAATATTACTTGTGGTTTTTATCGTCAAGTCAATACCGTTTATAATGAAAATCGGTCGCGTAAAGAAGTTCTGTCATAGAAATTTTAGGAACGCGGATAAATTACACGGGGTCGTGATAAGGATTTGGGCGGTATTAATGGGACAACCGATACGGGTTGAACCGAAGCGTTTTAGAGACTTTTATATATTGACGATTTGGATATGGTTCACATTCGTTGTGAGGAGCGCTTACCAGAGCGTACTCATTGGGGCGTTAAAATCTGAGGTCCCTGTTGGTAGATTTCACGATTTGAAAGAGGCTGTGGACGCTGGTTACAAATTCGGTGGGAGGGCGGGCGTTTTGGACCATTTCGATTATGATCCGTACATACGTGATAACTTCGTTGTGGTGCCGGAAAATGAATTCGATGATATGTTCCGTGAAGTCCTGGAAGGGAAGAGAAAATTTATATTCGCCATATCTTTGGAATACGTGTTCGCATACTGCATGTCGCAAGGGATAAATGACAATGAATGCGGTTATGTACTTCCCGACTCGATATTGACTATTCCATTAGTGATTTGGATGCGGAAAAATTCCACATTCAAAAGGCCCTTGTCGGTTTGGATGATTCGTCTCATAGAAAGTGGCCTGATAGAGAAGGACATGCTGAAGGTGCCTGTTACTAAAACATTGAAAGCCATTGAAAGCAGTCCATTGACTCTTGATCAAGTTTCTAGTTGTATGCTCTGCCTTTTGCTTGGTTACGTTTTGTCAATAATTATTTTCATAATCGAAATTGTAAAGTTTAAAATTAATGAAATTAAGCAGGGAGAATGAAATGAACCACAATGAAGTGGTAATTAGCTAAAAATGTAATACCTAAGTCGATTATTTGAAGTAAATAATCTTGAGAATACCGTTTTAAATTTATTTAATAGGTAATAAATAGTTAGTAGTAGATGTGAAATAAAACTACATTAAAATATATTCTAACATAAATTATTCTTTATTTGTATTTCATCACAATTATTAAAATGAAGACAGTAATTGACAAAAAAAAAATTATTATGCTTTGTAGGCATTTATTACATCTTGCAGTCCAAAGTACTAATTTAATATTCTAAAGAATACATTTCTTATGGACGTCCACTGCTGAACGTACTTGCATAAGTAGGTACTCGTATTTTACAATTAATAGTTTCTTATTGGATTTGTAAGAGGTTTTCATTTTCGTATACTAATATACATATATTTTTTACTCGTATATTAGTACTTCCTTTCTCTTATATTTTATTAACATATACATTATCAGTTTTTTTACTACATTAGGTACATTTGTTTATACAAAAATATGTTTTTCCAACAACATTAGATATACACATTATAATAGATTCTCTAAAATATAAACATTATAATAGATTTATGAAACATTAATTGCGTTTATCATCATGAAGCTGTGATATATTTTGATCCAATGACAGATGTGGGATTTAAGTCAATTGAGAAATTATAAAATCCCAAGCTGGCCCGTCCCGGGAAATAACTCGTATACTAAACAGGTTAATGGTTAGGTACATCTTCTTTCTTATTTGAATTACAAGACGAAGCTATTTTACTAAGATTTATCGTTAAGAATCTTGCTCGCAGGCTGTAAAATGCTAATTTTATCGCTGGATCTAACTAACTAGGTCTTTTATATCAAAGCACAAGTCAGGTCGTTACATTCTTCATTAACACAGCTTTTAAAGAGATATTAGGTAGTTGCCTAACGTACGTTGATTAGGAAAATACTTCAACGTTAAAATTTGAAAGGAATAATAAATAATAATAGATAATTATCAAAAAATAATTTGACACTGCTCGGATAATCCCGTGGGAATTTCCAAAAATCTCTTCCTATCCCTCTTGTACATTTTTTACACAATATTAGTAGTTATCAGGGCGGATCCAGCTTAGGCACATAGGTGTTGTTAGGTACTATTAGGCAACTATTTTTATTCTCTTTGCTATTAGGTCTTCCGTGGTTGTGGTCAAATCACAAGAAGTTATAATTGAATTTAGATACTAATTGATACAGGAAAAAGTTGGTATTTTATTAATGTGTATAAGTAGGTAATGTTCTTAAAAGACCTATGTTTATAATAATGATATATGTAGTTTTTAGGCAGCCAAAGTCGGTGGTTCCACCACTAAATACGGAGTGTGTATGGTCATAGCGGCTTGTGGCAGCGCAGGGAACAGTATCGGGTACTGAGGAGGTGGTTGCGGACTCTGGGCGACCAAACGAGCTTCGGGCTCCGAGCAGTGAAGTAGCCAGTGCGTGAGCATGCGACCACGGCCCTTGAGCTCCACCTCTCCTCTCCTTTCCACTACGAAGGTGCCCCATTGGTCCAAGAGAGCGCGTGTGTTCTCGCTTAGGTGGATCCTCAGTGCTAGAAAACGAAATGTACCCAATTACTTACAAGAACCAACGATTTAAAGAAAGATCGTTGACAAGAACTTACTTTAAGCATTGGTAGGCCATTGGATGATGGGTCAGAGTTAACCCTTCAATTGGGATATCGGGCGCGCACGTACTTTTGACAGTTTTACGGGGAGGTGCTGGCTTCAAGATCTAGTGACGCATAATCGTGGTGTTTGTCTATCCTACTGAAGGCCTATGCCCAACCCTGTACGATACGTTTGGTTATAAGTGTGATTAAGAATTAAGATGATGTAATATTAACATCCACAAGCACGTCTTCCAGTTAGTTGTTAGACTCGTAAAATAATTTTGCGACCTTTTTATGGCTATGTGAAATTAAATCTGAAAAGTGGGATAGGGCTGAGGATAAGGAAGTTGATAGCAAAAAATAAAATGAAGAACAGTGAATTATTGCATTGATATATAATTGTCAATTTGTCATTGTTATATGAAGTCTATCCGTAGAAGTTAGTCTAGAAGTGATCATACTCACGCTGCCCAGTGGATTCCATCCTACTGGCCGTGTTGACAGTGTCGCCGAACAGACAGTAGTGCGGCATCTTCACGCCCACCACTCCTGCGCACACCGGCCCCGAGTGAACACCCACGCGGACCTACATGATATGTGTAAAGGTAGTAGGTACCACAGAATAGGGATTACGAAGATAGACCGATTGTGACATAGGTACAGCGAACTGCAGACTTGTGACATAGGTAATAGGTATGGCAGTCAGTAAAAAGTCGTAAGTATTTTTTGTTAAACTTTGGGCTTTGTATTTTCCCTGGCACATAATACATTATGCCATAATATTGTACGGTAAATATGAGCATACCTGCTAGCATGATCTACAGTCCGACAAGGCTCTCTTGGCTACTTGAATGAGGGCGCAGGCAAATAGAACAAAGGCATCCAGAAAATAAAATCTCCTCAATTTTACTTCAATTTTAGTTTAAAATAGTTGATATTAAGCAAAAACAACACAACATACAATAGCGATATACTGACAGAGCGGACTATCAAACAGTTTCACAAGATAGCGGTGTTAGTACCAATTTTGGCCACGTGCCAAGATAGCCTTGTAGCACAGTCATAATTGTTTCGTAAAAGGCTAGAAAGCTAACGAATTCCGAGGGTGTGAGCACTTCGCTTCAATCATTTCTAACAAGTAAATACTTAATTTAAAAATTAAAAACACGACTGCACTGTGGTAAAACGACTTAAAAAAAATATCCTATGTTACTCGGAGTGATGTAAGGAATCTAACGAACCCCATATGTCCAAATCTATTCAGCCGTTCAGAGGATATGGTGGAATAAACAAACTCACATACATACATGAACCCTAAAAACATTCTCCTCATCACACTCCTTTTTTTGGGCAGTCGTGTAAAAATACTATAGGATTAAGGTTTTTGTATAACTTTCAAGTCGACTCGTTTCAAATAGACGGAACGGATTTCTCCATACTTCTACAGCCAGCGCTTTTACCCCGGCTGCACACACTCGCCGAGGCGAGGCGAGTGGCTGCGAGTGCGAGTGAGAGGTAAGTACTAATCTCTCGCTCACACTCCCATACTTCTACAACCAGCGCTTTTCCCCGGCTGCACACGCTCGCCGAGGCGAGGCGAGTGGCTGCGAGTGCGAGTGAGAGGTAAGTACTAATCTCTCGCTCACACTCCCATACTTCTACAACCAGCGCTTTTCCCCGGCTGCACACGCTCGCCGAGGCAAGGCGAGTGGCTGCGAGTGCGAGTTAGAGGTAAGTACTAATCTCTCGCTCACACTCCCATACTTCTACAACCAGCGTTTTTCCCCGGCTGCACACGCTCGCCGAGGCGAGGCGAGTGGCTGCGAGTGCGAGTGAAAGGTAAGTACTAATCTCTCGCTCACACTCCCAAACTTCTACAACCAGCGCTTTTCCCCGGCTGCACACGCTCGCCGAGGCGAGGCGAGTGGCTGCGAGTGCGAGTGAGAGGTAAGTACTAATCTCTCGCTCACACTCCCATACTTCTACAACCAGCGCTTTTCCCCGGATGCACACGCTCGCCGAGGCGAGGCGAGTGGCTGCGAGTGCGAGTGAGATGTAAGTACTAACCTCTCGCTCACACTCGCTCCGCAGTCGCTCGACTCGACTCGGCAGGCGTGTGCAGTCGGGGTAAAACCTGTACTAACCCTACTGTACCCCTACTACCTAACCACCGCGGAGCTCGAGCACATACATACTTATCTATGGCTCGAGCTCTGCGCAGGCGCAGCGTTGCCGTTTTAAAGCCGCGGCCGCGGCCTAGCGCCGCTCGTTTTTTTCGCCCAGACCGTCGAAGCAAGAAGTCGCGCTGGGCTAGCGCTGGGCGTACTACGTGTATCTAGCAGATTTAAGTGCATAAAAGTGATTTTCAATCGCCAGATCTAGTAGAAAACGACCTTCTATTGATGTGACGAAGTAAAGATATAGCGTAAAAGTGGTGAGTGAGCACTTTTATTCTTATATCTACTCTTTTTGTGAAATCGGTCGCAATTAATTGGTCTAAAACTTTCTGAGATCGCCTACCCTCAGAAAATATAGGCAGTTGTTTTGTTGAATGTCTTGTTAGTAAAAAAAAAAACCGGCCAAGTGCGAGTCGGACTCGCGCACCGAGAGTTCCATACCATAAAAGAAGTAAAATATTGAAAAAATCACTTTTATTCATGAATTTACGAGTATAATTTACATGTAGGTACTCTTGTTGGCAAACCGCAAACGTAACTTTGTTTTTGGCGGATTATTGTTATTATCAAAAAAAGTATATTAGTCAGTGAGTTGATTTTATTTTTCCTGTAAAATATACATTAACTTCTATTGATCATAATTATTTCAGATTTTTCGATTGGTAAACTTCGGAGATAAGGTGGGGGAACGGTATTTTTTTCGACAGTTTGCTCAATAAATCAAAAACTATCGGACATAAAAATAAATAAAAATCGGTTTTAGACTACACAAGTAACGCCCTTTCATATGATACCCCACTCAATATTGTTATCTCATTTTGAAAAATCGAAGCCCCGGTTTTCCCCCCTTTTTAAATAAAAATAAAAATAATTTTCAAGTTTTTACGATTGTTATGACGTTGCGTCACTATTACCTATAACTGTTCCAAATTTCAAGTCGATAGCTTTGATAGTTACTGAAATAATCGAGTGTGACGGACGGACGGACGGACGGACGGACGGACGGAGAAAGTCTCACCATAAGGGTTCCATTTTTTCCAAATTGGTATGGAACCATAAAAAGCATTTTTTTTATATTGAAAAGAATTACATATTCTTTCTTTTTTTCTTAAAATTCGATTGTGTATAGGTAATTTGTTTGTTTACGAAATCATCGTAACTAGGGAGCTAACGTTTTGAAGTGGAAGTGTGACATTTTAGTAATTAATTCATTTACACTAGTACTAAATTATTAACCTACACTTTTCTGTCGGCTGTATATATTTTTGCGTTTAGTGCGTTCGCGTCATATACCGCGTATGAGGTAGGAGTTCTAAAAACGTATCTTTCGTTGTTATACCTTTCAAAAACGAACCTCAAGCCGATGTGTTGGGCGATGCCTAACCACGAATGTGCGCACAGCCTCCACCACGGCCAACGCCATCAGGCAGATCTCCTTCGCGTGCAAATCTCCGTTCCGCTCCGGCAGCCCCGACACCACCATGTATGCGTCTCCAATAGTCTCCACCTTCGGTAAAACAATAATACAGTCTAAATTGTAGATTGCAACTTGCAAGGCAAGAAAACCTAAATTTGACTATGGCTTCGGCAAAGATGAAGACAATAGTGAAATTTCCCTCCAGGCATGATTTATACCTGAGGAATGCTTTAGGTCCGAGCGTCTTGGTCGGAACTTTTAATGCAGTTGGTGTCGAAAAATTCGCAGTCCTGAATGGATGGGACTAGTCATTTACCTACATTATTTGGTTGTATTCGCCGATCATCAGCTGCTGGGCCACGGGACTGGGGTCTATTACCTTGTACACGTCGTAGAATCCGATGATCCTGTCAAAAGTGCTGTAGAGGTCGTTGAGCAGGTCCACGACTTGCATGGGAGTGGAGGCGGCGCACAGCTCGGTGAAGCCGACGATGTCGCTGAAGTACACGGTCACGCACTCGAAGCTCTCCGGCTGGACCACCTCGCCGGCCATCAGCTGCTGGGCCACGGGACTGGGGTCTATTACCTTGTACACGTCGTAGAATCCGATGATCCTGTCGAAAGTGCTGTAGAGGTCGTTGAGCAGGTCCACGACTTGCATGGGAGTGGAGGCGGCGCACAGCTCGGTGAAGCCGACGATGTCGCTGAAGTACACGGTCACGCACTCGAAACTCTCCGGCTGGACCACCTCGCCGGCCATCAGCTGCTGGGCCACGGGACTGGGGTCTATTACCTTGTACACGTCGTAGAATCCGATGATCCTGTCGAAAGTGCTGTAGAGGTCGTTGAGCAGGTCCACGACTTGCATGGGAGTGGAGGCGGCGCACAGCTCGGTGAAGCCGACGATGTCGCTGAAGTACACGGTCACGCACTCGAAACTCTCCGGCTGGACCACCTCGCCGGCCATCAGCTGCTGGGCCACGGGACTGGGGTCTATTACCTTGTACACGTCGTAGAATCCGATGATCCTGTCGAAAGTGCTGTAGAGGTCGTTGAGCAGGTCCACGACTTGCATGGGAGTGGAGGCGGCGCACAGCTCGGTGAAGCCGACGATGTCGCTGAAGTACACGGTCACGCACTCGAAGCTCTCTGGCTTGATTACCTCGCCGGCCATCAGCTGCTGGGCCACGGGACTGGGGTCTATTACCTTGTACACGTCGTAGAATCCGATGATCCTGTCGAAAGTGCTGTAGAGGTCGTTGAGCAGGTCCACGACTTGCATGGGAGTGGAGGCGGCGCACAGCTCGGTGAAGCCGACGATGTCGCTGAAGTACACGGTCACGCACTCGAAACTCTCCGGCTGAACTACCTCGCCGGCCATCAGCTGCTGGGCCACGGGACTGGGGTCTATTACCTTGTACACGTCGTAGAATCCGATGATCCTGTCGAAAGTGCTGTAGAGGTCGTTGAGCAGGTCCACGACTTGCATGGGAGTGGAGGCGGCGCACAGCTCGGTGAAGCCGACGATGTCGCTGAAGTACACGGTCACGCACTCGAAACTCTCCGGCTGGACCACCTCGCCGGCCATCAGCTGCTGGGCCACGGGACTGGGGTCTATTACCTTGTACACGTCGTAGAATCCGATGATCCTGTCGAAAGTGCTGTAGAGGTCGTTGAGCAGGTCCACGACTTGCATGGGAGTGGAGGCGGCGCACAGCTCGGTGAAGCCGACGATGTCGCTGAAGTACACGGTCACGCACTCGAAGCTCTCCGGCTGGACCACCTCGCCGGCCATCAGCTGCTGGGCCACGGGCCTGGAGGGGTTACCGATAGGACCGATTAATTTGTTTTGCTACTTGAAAAGATTCTGTATAGTAGGTACAATATGCAGGAACACAGCCCACATTAAACACCACACATATTTCTAATACTTTTTTTCGACGCAATTTAAATCGGGGTTCATCTCCACACGAATACCACGGAGCTTTGCATTTTAAGTTTGACACATTTTATCCCAGTCAGGCAAGAAGGTTAGAAGATACCTACTGCTACTGCAGGTCCACATCGAACCAATGTCGAGACTTTAAAACTTAGCAGCCATTAAATCCAGTCAGGTATAGCCCTATGAAATGGGTCCTCATAATTGCTGTTTGAAAATGTTGAAAAAATTTGGCTCCTAGATTTCTGACAAAAATACGCACGATCCTTTGATATAACTACTTAGTCCTATACCTTTAAACGAGCAATTCTTGTATATATATTTCTATATAATCTGGATCTCGGAAACGGCTCGAACGATTTCCATGAAATTTAGTATGCAGGGGGTTTTGGGGGCGATAAATCGATCTAGCTAGGATTCATTTTTAGAAAATGTCGAGTTCACCACAAAAAAAAATAAAAATATGACTCCTGCTGCCATCTATTAGCCAGTAGTTATACTACCGAGTGAAACTCGGTCACCCAGATATTTTATTGTTATTTGAGAAACTTCTAGGATTTTAGTCTTATGACATATACTATGGATGGAATGAAATGTAAATGGAATGGAGTTAAAAAATATATGAACAAAAAAATTGCTCTTTTCGTCAATAACAAGTTTGGCCCAAATAGTTTTCTTCTGAAGTGTAGTCACCTCGGTAAGACCTGGTACAGCAACTCCTCAGAGCGCTTCTTCTCCAGCGACAGCTGTTCCGTCTTCTCTTCCACGAGGGACTCGAGGTTGTTCGCGTACTGCTCCATGCGCCGCAACAAGTCATCCATCAGGTTGTCGCAATATCCCCTACAAAATTCTGCTATTATAACGAAATAAATGAAACAAAAAAAATATATATATGAAATTCGAAAAATTCTTAAAATGTATACCTACTGAAATATTTGTACACATTTTTGTCAGAATTTGTTGCCCATCTTCTATCTTCTAATATTTATAAGTTTCGGGTCACAGTGGTTTATTTTATATGCATTTACAATTTAAATTAATAATCCGCTGAGATTTACATTAATTTTTAAAATCAATACATACAAAGTTATTGTCAATTGTTTGTAAACTCCTCCAAAACGGCTTGACCTATTTTTATGAAATTTTTTGTCATGAAAATCGCTCAAGCCTGAAAATTACATTCAGTAGATCTGAGAATAAATCGTAGACTATTTTTCAAACCGTTACAGAGAAGTGATTTTCATGGCAGAACTTTTTGTTGAACAGAACGTTTGACCGGCCAGCTAGTTCTCGTATATTAGTTCGTATAGCATAGGACGAAAGCTATATATTTTATAAACCCCATAATGAGTGAGAAATCATTTATATGGCAAAACAACGTTTGCTGGATCAGATACTATTATGATGCTAATAATAGCCTTAGCAGAGACGTATTTAATGTTATGCCTTTGCCAAAGCTAATTGCAACCATTTTTTCTAAAACGAGAAATTAAATATGGATACCTCTACTTCAATATCTACATTGGTACCCGTATTTCGACACGAGGCGTGGATATGTATTATGTATGTATGCAAACTCTCGCTTTTTCATGTTTTGTGCAAACACGTGTCGACCTTCATCCCTTTACACATTGGGTCGTGGAAATGAAAATAACGATGCATATTCTCTTCATAGGGAAGGGTACCCACTTTTAATTAACTTCATCCCAATTGTAAGAGTAGATTTTTTTACAGAATTTAAAACTATTTAAAAAATTCATAAAACTAGTTCCAAGTTCGCGGGCTTCACACATCTTGACAAGTAGATGCCCTTAGACACAGTCTTATGTGTAAACCTGTCAATCTCTCAGATGGAAGGAAATTAAAAATATATGGATTGATATCATCTACTATCATTCTCATAATTTTTTTTTAATTTAGTTCCATTTTCGTGTTATAGAGAAGAAAAAAAAACCTTTGACAACATTATGATGAACTTTCAAACACGCAGGATTCCTCACGATGTTCTGAGAGGAAATCCGTGCCCAGTAGTGGGGCTTACAGCGATTGAATACATCCCTCAAGCGTAATAAATTGACAAGCTGATAGCGTGAGGTTTCATAGAAATACAGTCCTTACTTAATATAGTTAGCGTTAATGGTGTCGAAGGAAGGCCTGTCATCAGGCGCGTCGGCCCAGCACCTCGCCGCTAGCTCCAGCAGTTCCGCCGCAGCGCCTCCCGCCGATCCCACTTCTCCCAGTCCCACTACTGGGCGGAATGGTGGAGATTGTCGAGCACATACGCGGGACACGATTTCTGTTATAAATCATCACAATAATTGTCATCCTCAATAGTAATTCTTATTTTTGCAGCAATGTTTGGTTCGCGTGATAGCCTATTGATTCTACCCTGCCACTCGTCAGGGGGTTGAGAATTCATCAGGGGGTCGGGCATTGAAGGCTTGCGTATAAGTACTGTCATCGCAGTTGTATAGTGATTTAAAGGTGTATAATGATGGAAAGACTTATATTTATGTAAGATCTTCATTGGTGAGTACAGATGTATAATGATAGAAAAGGTTATGTAGGAGTATGGAAGATGGGGCTGAAAGTTTCCGGTGTTCCGATGGCAATAACTTCGTAAAAAATGATACTACATTATCAGTAAAGTGCATTGTTGTCTACCCTACCTTTATTGGTCATTACAGATGAATAATGATGGAGAGGCTTATGTATGAATACCTTTATTGGTCATCACAGGTGTATAATGATGGAAAGGCTAGTACGAGTATATTTATTGTTCATCGCAGGTGTATAATGATCGAAAATCAGATGTGTGAGTACCTTTATTGGTCATTGCAGGTGTATAATGGTGGAAAGGGCCGGCGCGCAGCACGATCTCCTCGAGGATGATGCCGAAGCTGTACACGTCGCCCTTGAGAGACGCCACCACGCCAGGGTACACGCTGCCGGCCACCAGCTCGGGAGCAGTCCAGAGGAGCTCTAAAGTTCAGTGAGGTTTTTATTTTTAACTTGTTTACCTGTTGTTTAGATATTCCTGACTGACTATGATGATTATTGATGAGAGATGCCTGCCTATGTCAGTTGCAGTGCGTCAAGACTATGCACTGGAGTGTTGGTAAACTGCACTACGCTCGTCATCCTGAGAAGTTACTTTTTAGGTTTAATTTTGCCCTGTGATTTCGCCAGCTGCAGTGCCTTGTAAACCGGAATATGCCAAGTAATGGTTTGCAATTACTTCTTCATAGCAATAGTCATAGCTGAATGATATATTTCGATTCAATTCGAAAAATTCAAAATGGGAATGACAGTTGTCTGCGCGGAAGCCACGGGGCTAATTTAGTGATCGTCTATGTCATTCTCATACATTGTTTAAATACTAGTTCAATTTGAGTCATAATATAGCCACGGCTAGGATCCAGAATACTGACATGAGGTGGTATTTTTCCGTACGGACTTTACAAAAAAAAAGCTCAATAAAGCTTGCTAGATTTACTCTCATGTGTGATGTGTACCTATGTTATATCAGAAGATTAGTCCCTAAATTGTAAATAACATCTAATACTTAATCGTAATCAACAGCATTTGCCTGCTGATTGGTTTTCAGCTGAATCGATTCGTAATTCGTACGGAAAACGAAGTCGTCAAAAGTTCTACCTCGTGACTGTTTTTAATTGTAAATTAAGTTAGTACGGTGGCAGAATATGCAACCGTTTACGATTATTTATCCTACTATGAATACTTATTGTATTACGCAATCAGAGAAAAATTCATTTTTTTTTTTGTATTATTTTTGCACAAGTTAGCAACTAACATGGTAAGTATGGTGACATGATCATACCAACCTAGTTTGGTAACTTGTTGGTAAAAATAATACAAAAATAAGATAAATATTTGCCTTCGTTTTCTTACTTAATAACCCAGTGCGAATTGCTAACTAACGAACCAGAATCAGCCCACAGGAGATTGTCTTTTCCAAATATTGTAATTTAAACGGCATCTTGAAAGTATTTCAAGGGCAAACAGCTGACAATAAGCTTACGACAGTTAAAAGCAGACAAAACCATTTAGGATAATTACTGAAATAGTAGGCGTCGTCCTTAATCAAGTCGGTTGGGGTGCAGAGGGTGTTGAGGCCGTAGTCGGATATCTTCAGCACGAAGCGTCCATCGATGAGGCAGTTCGAGGAGCGCAGCTTGCCGTGCGCTCCCAGCCCGCTGTGTAAGTAGCACATGCCCTAGGAAACGAATTACATTGATAATATTGAAGGTGCGTTTGACGATTTCCCTGGTGTAAACAGCGGGCGAGCGAGAGTTTCCGGGTTGGACTCCTGATTCAGGTCAGTAATTAATGATTTACAATTTTGCTGCTACTTCAGACTTGCCGCAAAGAGATTTAGCGTTCCGTTGTGATGCTGTGTAGCAACTGTTAGGAATAAATTAGGTACCCGTTGCAAGGTTGCGTCTTCACTTACCATCAGGTGGAATTGCAGTCAAGTATTAACTTCTAATGAGTAAAAAAGGTACCTTTTTACACAGTTTGTACACTAGATACTGTAAGTAGGTATAAAAATTCACACCTTGAGAGAAGCAAATAGAAAGTTAGTACACTTTACTACATGGTTATACGAGCAAAGCCGCGAGCATTCGCTAGTATAACATATTTTTGTAAAATAATAACAAAACAAGATCTGAATTAAAATAATTTAAGTTCATAAAAGTAATTGGTTCGGGCGCGAGGCTTATTCGCAATAGATTACCACAAAAGGTCACGGTTAAAACGAGATAAAGTAACAACCACCCCTACAAATCCCCCAATTATCGCTTCGCAAGCTTTGAGTACTTATTTGTTTTACCACCGCTGTAAATAATAAATCGTTTGTAGTCTGCCAAAATTAATAATTAAGTATAATCGAAGCTGAAATAAGCTCATGTCATAACCATAAGTTGTTCTTTGGTTGTTCTACGAGTTTATTATTATTACTGATTATAATGTTTAAATGACAATGACTTTTTGTCCTTGGGAGTGATAGCGAGTTGCTCTAATTTAACTAGCTAAAGTAATGTTAAGATGTAGATGGATGGATAGATAAAAACTTTATTGCCGTAAACAAAATATAATACATAGAAAAAAAAAACAAATTTGCTCAAAGGCGGCCTTATCGTTTGAATTGAATGATGATTATGAGAATAAAAACTGGCAGAATTATTACGTATGTATTTTTTGAAACCCACACTACACGTTGAGACGTTACACTACAGTACATCAGTTCAATTGTTTTCCCATCTCAAACAGAGGTGTCGGTAACGATAACAGTGCCGCGAGTTCATTGGTTTTTTCCAAAAAATGCCCAAACCCCTTTTAAAAATTTTCACTCAGAAAGGAGCCGAGTGAGTGGGGTCTGCTTGTACCCGGCGCGGCGATTCTCTCTGCAGATGCATCTGCCTCCCTTGGGGGCTCTGTAGCTACAGAGGATATTGCCAGCGAGCCATTCCTCATGGAACCGGGCGGGTCGGCTGGGTTGCGGATAGCCGTTGCTTGCGAGCCCCGGACAAGAGGTCTGATCAGTGACACGCCCAACACTGATCAGGTTCCTCATACCCCGTACCATCCTTTCATCCATGCACCTACGCCTATCCTTCACCTCTCCAAGAAACTCCCCTCACTCCCTCATACGTCCCCATCAATAGAACAAACACTACACATCACACCGACAAACCCATCGCTACGTTATCCATGGATTTTACGGTGACCGGGAAAACAGGGTGACTCAGATTGGCTGCGCTCTGTAAGAATGATCGCAGCTAAGATGCATGGATGGCGTTGAGCAAAAGGTAGTCAATAACATTCAAATTCACAAATATACAATACGGGGACCAGGGGTAGATCCCCCGGTCGAGCGAAAGCTCAGGCAGGCTGCGATGGGTCCCGGCCCGAGCACGAGCAAGGCAGCTCCCGAACAGCCAACGCGGGCTAGCACAGACAAAGTGGTGCTAGGCAGCCGACCACACCAGGTCATTGCCGGCCCGCTAAGACTGTCGTCCCGGGTACTGGAGGGGAAAGTGCCGCGGGCGTGCACGGACCGGCGCCAATCAGCGACCAGCCCCCAACACCAACAACCAACCAGAACGCATCTATAACGAACGCCTCGGCTCCACGACGACGGCTACACTACACCGGTGCGGCTGACGCTAGGAGCTGAGACCCCGGCCGGTTTATCTGGCCGGGTGTAACTCGAACAGACTCATCAACAATCTCCTTACGGGGGGATATCAAAACATCATGAATGGACAGACAGACTTTTTCGGCAACGACCTTTCTTAATAACGGAGGGTTGAATATGTGGAATGAGACTGACAACCTTGAATATGTGGAATATAAGGCACACCAGAACTGAAGTGAATACAACAAGACAAACTACGACTGACAGGGCCAGACTCTCAAGATAAGTCAAGCCAACTTACCTACCTATATTGACGACGAGGAAACGGGTTTGTCCGCGGACCGCGACAGCCTCTCTTCCCTGACAATCAACAACCTGATCAGAGGAGTTCTCACTCCACTTTCACTACTAAGACCAACGCCTTCTTACTGTTACGCAGACGGAGCAGACAGAATTTGTTAATCAACGGTAAAATGTGTCTCGGCTCTAGATTTCAGACACCTGGTGGTAAGGCACGATGCAGCTGAAAATGTTATCTTACTAAAGTACCAAGTACTAACCAAGGGTTACCTACGTACCCCTTCCCCTACCTAACCCTTGGGGTAAGTGCAGGGCATCTCGTCTTTGCTGTAACTAGCTGTTAACTATCCGCGGCTTAAACCTCCACCACAAGAGCAGAGCTTAGTCAATTTAGAAATAAGTAAATACTTATAAAATTCTAAATAGCATCCCAGAATCGAAGTCAGGACCTCTCTCTCAAATCCGAGTGGGCGCAGCTGTAGATATACCTGGGAGTTTGTGTAGGTAGACTGACTGACTTTCTCTTTGACAAAACCAATATAACTGAACAAAATAGGTATAAGACCGTGGAGTAGGCCTACTGGGGAAACCACGTTAAAAAAAACGCGCCGAGTACGCTACCTCATAGGTGGTGCGGAAAAGTGTACAAATCCCATTTTTCCTATCCCTAAAATCACATCCATCCATCTCATCTCCGAAATAGTTAACTTTTGGAGGCACATTGGGTATTTTTAACCGACTTCAAAAAAAGGAGGAGGTTCTCAATTCGTCGGAATCTTTTTTTTTTTATTTTTTTTTTTTTCTATGTATGTTCACTGATTACTCGAAGACGCGTGGATCGATTTGAAAAATTCTTTTTTTGTTTAAGAGGGTTTTGTTTCCAGATGGTCCCATTTTAATCAGGTCAGGATCTGATGATGGGATCCTGGAGAAATCGAGGGAACTCTTCAAATTTTATATGGACCCATGAAACTATTTGAGTATTATTAGAAAGAGTAATATTTTCCAAGTTGTCCTATGGTCATCAGGTCAGGATTTGATCATGGGATCTTGGTGAAATCGAGGGAAATCTTCAAATTTTGCTAGTATACTTAAAGCGAGTTGGGTATTTTTTATAGTTACTGGTGCATATGCTAGCAGATACTGATTTGATGACTAAAGTCATCAAGTCAGGGTCTGATGATGGGATCTTGGTGAAATCGAGGGAACTCTTCAAATTTTGCTAGTATACTTGAAGCGAGTTGGGTATTTTTTATAGTTACTGGTGCATTTGCTAGCAGATACTGATTTGATGACTAAAGTCATCAAGTCAGGGTCTGATGATGGGATCTTGGTGAATTTGAGGTATCTCTTCAGATTTTATGAACACACCTCAAGCAATTTGGGTATTTTTACAACGCCTTGTGCATTTTATTGTTTTCCACTAAAAAGTATAAAATAAAAATGGGAAATGCTTTCCAAAAAACCAACTTCAAATGCCACTACAAAGAGTGAAATAATTTTTATTTAAATTTTTGGTACCTACACCAATTCGAAGTCGGGCGATTGTCTATGATTTCGTCATTTCTTCGCACATCAAGTAAGTAAGAAGGACTATTAGGGATTGTATGAAACATTGCCCGACTTCGAATTGGTGTAGGTACCAAAAATTTAAATAAAAATTATTTCACTCTTTGTAGTGGCATTTGAAGTTGGTTTTTTGGAAAGCATTTCCCATTTTTTGGAGGATTAGGTTATTAAGGATATTTGGCATTTTGATATTAGGATATTTTAGATGCGCCACATCTAAAATATCCTTTTCCTTGGGTAGCCATTTGAAAAGAATTGGACTATTTTTAGACGCGTCAACTTAGTTCAGTTTGGTACACAGAATTAGCACCACTGTTTATTTATTTTGCATGGACAGCAGTTTGATCGAATTTAAAGTAGATCGGTCATGCAAAGCTTTAGAATATGAGGATAATAATGCAAAGGAGCTAAGCTGAGACGCTATTGTTATCAGCATCTTGCAGTATGGACCATGATGGGAGTTCCTAAGCTATCGTTTATATAAGCAACTGTCTATTCTACATTTAATTTTAGACTCTCGTAACTTCATAGAAAGGATATGGCCGAAACTTGTATGGAGCTGTGCCCTGGAAAAAAATTTTCATGGCCATTGACAAACAGTACGTCATATTAAAGCTTATAATTATGTCTTTACAATCGTTTAAGTTTTATGATCTGAAAACTTGCGAGAGACATAATATCAACATAACAACTTGCAACAAAATGCGCCTAAATAATTTTAATAGCAATGATTATTTATTTAAAAAATGATGCGTATTGGTTATGAACTCATTTTTTTTTTCATATTTAAAAGCTTATAAAATGCGAGTAAACATTTTGAACAGCATTTATTCCATAAAAAAATCATTGCTATTAAAATTATTTAGGCACATTTTGTTGCAAGTTGTTATGCTGATATTATGTCTCTCGCAAGTTTTCTGATCATAAAAATTAAACGATCATAAAGACATAATTATAAGCTTTAATATGACGTACTGTTTGTCAATGGCCATGAAAATTTTTTTTCGAGGGCAGAATCCGGCCATGTCATTTAGAAGGTTTACCCACTACACACAGTTTCAAAATCACAGTTTTAAAATGGATGGCCTGCAACTACTAAGGAAAAGTAAAGATGCAGCTGAAAATGTGACGGCTACCGGTTGCTACACGGCATTGCACCGTAACGCTAAATCTTGGCGTAGTTAGCTTGAAGTGTCGCGGTCGCGGTTGAAGTCTCCGATCCAAAGACGAAATACGCTACGCTAAGAAGACGGGAAAGATGTGACGTACTCGTACGTTTGAAGGCAAAAATTTCTCAAATATGGCGTCACGCGTCGTACATTTCGGTACCGTTGAAATCACATACCGCTGTCGGTTGCTTACATTTGCGCCATTTTACAGTTTTGACTTTGTTTTGACAACAACAACAAAAATCCGGCTTTAGGGAGGAGCCTAAAAATACATGCGTGACGTCACTTAGGGCTGATCCTTTATATGTTTATGTAATGCTGCGATTAGAAAACTTGATGGTGATAATACATATAAGTATAGAGATTTCTCATGACACGTAAGTATATACCTATTTGTAGATTGAACTGACGATTTGGAAATATATTACTTGGGTACAAACTCAACTGAACTCAACCGTTGATTAACATCCGATACATGTTTCGATAGGAAGGACAAAGTGGATTTCCTAAGATTAAGGCCTAAATCAACTTTACCCCAAACTTGTTAACTCTTAGGAAAGCCCCCTAGAAGGCCAGTTTACTGAATTTTGTACGTCGTCGCTGTAATCACAACAAATATTTACAACGAAAACCGATTAGTTTTTGTAATGTATGTTTATAATTTGTGTATGGTATGTCTCCCATTTCCTGAAACGCTTTTTGAAAACTTTTTCAGGCATGTTTGGTATTTTTGAGATTGGAAAAAATATTGAACTCGCGACACCGTTACCATAGACTCCTCAAACTGTTACCGTAACCGACACCTCACATAATTCTTCAAGTTTTCACTCAAGTGTTTTTTTAAAGAAAACTTTATGCGCGTTGAGCATTTCATGAGATGGGAAAAAAACCATTGAACCCGCGACACCGTTAGCATAACCGATACAACAAACTGTTGCCGTAACTGACGACACATCATGAATTCGTTCAGGTTTTTACTTCAGTGTTTTTTTTAAGTGAAAACTCCCCGGATTGCCACGTTTTTCGAAGTGATAACTTTTAGTTGGACGTTGGATATTTTTTGAGATGGGAAAAACTATTGACTTGCCACAGTTTACACGGTTACTGTAACCGACACCTCACGTAGTTGTTCAGTTTTCACTGCTGTCGGAACATCTGGAGTGCCAGCACAGAACGTCCTTCAGCGAGCCCTTGGGGCAGTGCTCCGTCAGGATGAACATGAGCGGGCAGTCGACGCACGTGTCTTGTTCTCATGGGAGAAGTTGCGAGCTTGTCATTGATGCCACGACAGACACACCAACCTGTACTATATCATACACCAGCGAGGTTCTGAAGTTCCAGTCCAGCTGCAACTCCTCGTTGGCAAGCACGTCCTTCAGCGAGCCCTTGAGGCAGTACTCCGTCAGAATGAAAATGAGCTGGCAGTTGACGCACGCACCGATGAAGCGCGCCGTGTTCTCGTGGGAGACGTTGCGAGCCTGCCATTAATGCCACGACAAATATTCTTACCTGTACTATATCATGCACCAGCGAGGTTCTGAAGTTCCAGTCCAGCTGCAACTCCTCGTTGGCAAGCACGTCCTTCAGCGAGCCCTTGAGGCAGTACTCCGTCAGAATGAAAATGAGCTGGCAGTTGACGCACGCACCGATGAAGCGCGCCGTGTTCTCGTGCGAGACGTTGCGAGCCTGCCATTAATGCCACGACAAATATTCTTACCTGTACTATATCATGCACCAGCGAGGTTCTGAAGTTCCAGTCCAGCTGCAACTCCTCGTTGGCAAGCACGTCCTTCAGCGAGCCCTTGGGGCAGTACTCCGTCAGGATGAACATGAGCAGCCAGTCGACGCACGCGCCGATGAAGCGCGCCGTGTTCTCGTGCGAGACGTTGCGAGCCTGCCATTAAATACACGACAAATATTCTTACCTGTACTATATCATGCACCAGCGAGGTTCTGAAGTTCCAGTCCAGCTGCAACTCCTCGTTGGCGAGCACGTCCTTCAGCGAGCCCTTGGGGCAGTACTCCGTCAGGATGAACATGAGCGGGCAGTCGACGCACGCGCCGATGAAGCGCGCCGTGTTCTCGTGGGAGACGTTGCGAGCCTGCCATTGATGTCACGACAAATATACCAACCTGTACCATATCATGCACCAGCGAGGTTCTGAAGTTCCAGTCCAGCTGCAACTCCTCGTTGGCGAGCACGTCCTTCAGCGAGCCCTTGGGGCAGTACTCCGTCAGGATGAACATGAGCGGGCAGTCGACGCACGCTCCGATAAAGCGCGCCGTGTTCTCGTGGGAGACGTTGCGAGCCTGCCATTGATGCCACGACTAATTATTATTGGCTGCGGCGGGAGTGCCCGCTAAATTCAAGTTTTTCGTAGTTTTTCACAATTTGTAAGCTAAAATAAGACATAATAGGCTAATGGCAGTAAAATTGAAAGTGTCCAGCTACAGAAATAAGTCCGAGATTGGCGAGTTACTCACTTCAACTTAAATAAGAATAGAATAGAATAGAAAAATTCTTTATTTCATATAGGCCTAGCATACAAAGGCTCTTATGACACGTCGTTTTGTTTTAAATGGTAATAAGTAGGTATAATTGAGCCTTCTGGCTTCTGCATCATCATCTCGCTACTTTATACATAATATAGATAATTAATAGTACGGAACCCTTCGTGCGCCAGACCAACTCGCATTTGGCCGATTATAATTTTTTTTATTGTTATAATAAATGTAATTGTAGCATTTTAATCAATGATTTCAATAATAAAAAGTGTATATTTAAAACCTGTTTGATCTCCCAGAGTAGCTTCTTGTTGAGGTCCAGCTTCTTTCTGTGTATCTTCTTGACAGCGACTCGGTTGCCCTTGTAGAGCCCCACCGTGAATGGGGACAGCGTGAGCGGCGTGCCCAGGGACCCCGAGCTCCGGGCGCTCCAGCTCAGAGATAGCTGATGGGACAAATTATTGTTACCCCTTATGATTATAACCAGTGGTCGAATTGAACTTTTTCACGAACCGGAACGCTATGCCTTCACAGTACCTACTCATATTCAATTCTGAGGGTACAGATACATTTTTAGTAGTGCTCCTGCCAAGGAGATCTCAATTATTTAAAAACCAGAGTTTAGAACGCTCTGAAAATAATTTTCACGAAACGGAACACTGATTTCACGAACCGGAACGCCGTTCCGGCGCGTTCCGGTCCAATTCGAGCACTGATTATAACATCAAGATCAGCCCATCCGAACATTTTACGTAAACCTCCTTCATACAAGAAAAATGTAGAGCCATGTGTCGAAACTCCTGCAAAATACTTGGCGACATAAGGACTACTTTCAAAAGGACTACTTACTAAGGAATTACTATCAAATTGAAACGTCATATTATGTTTTGGGTTCTTAAGAGTCCTGAGTCCTGATTCATTCAAAATACCAAATCATTTGTAATTCGTGCATTATTTCGATCATGTTGTGGTGTTATTTGGATTCATATAGTAACAATCTATGTTAATGGCCTTATTTGGTTCGGAAATACTTCTTTAAAACGAAATAATAATCAATTTTGATCAAAATTTTTATAACTTTGGTCGGTCACCGTAATACCAAAAATTATGAATGAAAACTTGTAACTTTCTTTATTAACTGGTGTTTTTCTTTAGCTGGACAGTAAAAACTGTGCTCCTGAACTAATGCGACGTGAAATAGTGTTGTTTTTATTTCAAAACAAATAAGCAGAAAACATGTCCTCTTTGACATAAAAATAAGCAAAACTAAATACGTTTACAATTTTGTTTAACAAAAGTATTTCAGAATCAGATATGGCCCGGAGCATACATTATTACTATATGAACCCGAATAACACCACAACATTATCGAAAATTGCACGAATTACAAATGATTTTGGTATTACCAATTTATGGGAGACATTGTGGGTAAGCGAACCCATAAATAGTTTTTTTTAAATTCTAACTCTGTAAGAAAACCCTCTTTAACTTCATCAAACTACCCTTGAAGTAAATCAATGATAAGCACCAGCTTTGAAAAAAAAGAATCATCAAAATCGGTTCACCGAATATAGTCGAATCGAGAAAACCAGGAGGTCCTTTTTTGAAGTCGGTTGAAAAAATATACACTTTTCTCGCTGAGTGATTGAAGTTTAATTTGCAAAGTTATAAACAGCTTTGGGACGGAATAGTCACTTATACATTACTGAGACTCGGCGCCGGAAAAATATCTAAAAATAAATACAAATATTCGTGAAGTACTAGTATTTATTCGGACCGAGATCAAAGACGAGAAATCTTAAAAGAATAATATTTTATTGAACTTTTACTGAAAGCCCCACAACAGTCTTTGATGACTTGTTAATTAATTTTGTGTTAATAATTAATTTTATCAAAAGCAGGCCAAAATAATGTAATTTAAGAAGTAGGAAACAGAGTTTTTATTGTTCTCCGCTCACTCTGAGATCAATTAAACAAAACTGGCTTCAGCGAAAAAACAACGCTTTTATTTTACGTAAAGTATTATATTTTCATATCATCCATTTTAAGTAATGAGGAAAACGCATACCGCGGTTTGCGGAAATAATAATGGAAATATTTGTTTTTTTTTGTTTCCTATTCGGTTGTTTTTTTTTAGACCGACCCGCTATACGTTTGTGCTCCAGGGTATATTTAAGAAACCTGTATAAACATCAATTCCAATTAAATGTAACTTACGTATTTTCATTGGATAATGCAAAAAGAAATATTTTCCAACCGATGAAATAACTGGTAATTGCTTCCAAGTAATACTTATTGATGCACTAGAGTAAGTTTGTCCTAGTGCGACATCGATCATGCTTTCTACAGACATTTTCATCACGAAGAAAATAGTGGTTACCACTTATCACAATTTTTTATTAAAAAAAAATCATATTCCATTCCTGTTAACTTAGGACAGGAGGTGGCACGATGTTATTGTTATCAAGTTGGTAAGACTTGACGTGACGGGATATATCAGGGGATCGAGTACCTGCCTCTGGGTTTTAGTCCGTCCATTAAAGGTAGTTCAATCCACGAAGAAGCGCCCCACTCCTTTTTAACTCCTTATGAATCTGATGAAACATCTTGATTGTCAAGGGGCGGAGTGCGTCTTCGTGGAATGTACTATCTATAGCAGTTTATTTCAATATTTTTCGGTTCTTTTTTTTACAGAAACGTAACCTTTGAGTATGAAAATCGTATTCATCGTAATACGCAGCAAATTCTACTTCATGTGCCGACCTCCACGAGCACCTCCTCGGGCCGCACGCGCCACGCGGTGTTGTTCAGCTCCGCCTCGATGCACTCGCCTGGCACATCGGTGGTGACACTTATATCAGCACACACCTTCAGCACTTCGTTGATGCTGTGCAGCGCGGGGCTGGCGCCGAGCCCGGTGCCGACCTCCACGAGCACCTCCTCGGGCCGCACGCGCCACGCGGTGTTGTTCAGCTCCGCCTCGATGCACTCGCCTGGCACATCGGTGGTGACACTTATATCAGCACACACCTTCAGCACTTCGTTGATGCTGTGCAGCGCGGGGCTGGCGCCGAGCCCGGTGCCGACCTCCACGAGCACCTCCTCGGGCCGCACGCGCCACGCGGTGTTGTTCAGCTCCGCCTCGATGCACTCGCCTGGCACATCGGTGGTGACACTTATATCAGCACACACCTTCAGCACTTCGTTGATGCTGTGCAGCGCGGGGCTGGCGCCGAGCCCGGTGCCGACCTCCACGAGCACCTCCTCGGGCCGCACGCGCCACGCGGTGTTGTTCAGCTCCGCCTCGATGCACTCGCCTGGCACATCGGTGGTGACACTTATATCAGCACACACCTTCAGCACTTCGTTGATGCTGTGCAGCGCGGGGCTGGCGCCGAGCCCGGTGCCGACCTCCACGAGCACCTCCTCGGGCCGCACGCGCCACGCGGTGTTGTTCAGCTCCGCCTCGATGCACTCGCCTGGCACATCGGTGGTGACACTTATATCAGCACACACCTTCAGCACTTCGTTGATGCTGTGCAGCGCGGGGCTGGCGCCGAGCCCGGTGCCGACCTCCACGAGCACCTCCTCGGGCCGCACGCGCCACGCGGTGTTGTTCAGCTCCGCCTCGATGCACTCGCCTGGCACATCGGTGGTGACACTTATATCAGCACACACCTTCAGCACTTCGTTGATGCTGTGCAGCGCGGGGCTGGCGCCGAGCCCGGTGCCGACCTCCACGAGCACCTCCTCGGGCCGCACGCGCCACGCGGTGTTGTTCAGCTCCGCCTCGATGCACTCGCCTGGCACATCGGTGGTGACACTTATATCAGCACACACCTTCAGCACTTCGTTGATGCTGTGCAGCGCGGGGCTGGCGCCGAGCCCGGTGCCGACCTCCACGAGCACCTCCTCGGGCCGCACGCGCCACGCGGTGTTGTTCAGCTCCGCCTCGATGCACTCGCCTGGCACATCGGTGGTGACACTTATATCAGCACACACCTTCAGCACTTCGTTGATGCTGTGCAGCGCGGGGCTGGCGCCGAGCCCGGTGCCGACCTCCACGAGCACCTCCTCGGGCCGCACGCGCCACGCGGTGTTGTTCAGCTCCGCCTCGATGCACTCGCCTGGCACATCGGTGGTGACACTTATATCAGCACACACCTTCAGCACTTCGTTGATGCTGTGCAGCGCGGGGCTGGCGCCGAGCCCGGTGCCGACCTCCACGAGCACCTCCTCGGGCCGCACGCGCCACGCGGTGTTGTTCAGCTCCGCCTCGATGCACTCGCCTGGCACATCGGTGGTGACACTTATATCAGCACACACCTTCAGCACTTCGTTGATGCTGTGCAGCGCGGGGCTGGCGCCGAGCCCGGTGCCGACCTCCACGAGCACCTCCTCGGGCCGCACGCGCCACGCGGTGTTGTTCAGCTCCGCCTCGATGCACTCGCCTGGCACATCGGTGGTGACACTTATATCAGCACACACCTTCAGCACTTCGTTGATGCTGTGCAGCGCGGGGCTGGCGCCGAGCCCGGTGCCGACCTCCACGAGCACCTCCTCGGGCCGCACGCGCCACGCGGTGTTGTTCAGCTCCGCCTCGATGCACTCGCCTGGCACATCGGTGGTGACACTTATATCAGCACACACCTTCAGCACTTCGTTGATGCTGTGCAGCGCGGGGCTGGCGCCGAGCCCGGTGCCGACCTCCACGAGCACCTCCTCGGGCCGCACGCGCCACGCGGTGTTGTTCAGCTCCGCCTCGATGCACTCGCCTGGCACATCGGTGGTGACACTTATATCAGCACACACCTTCAGCACTTCGTTGATGCTGTGCAGCGCGGGGCTGGCGCCGAGCCCGGTGCCGACCTCCACGAGCACCTCCTCGGGCCGCACGCGCCACGCGGTGTTGTTCAGCTCCGCCTCGATGCACTCGCCTGGCACATCGGTGGTGACACTTATATCAGCACACACCTTCAGCACTTCGTTGATGCTGTGCAGCGCGGGGCTGGCGCCGAGCCCGGTGCCGACCTCCACGAGCACCTCCTCGGGCCGCACGCGCCACGCGGTGTTGTTCAGCTCCGCCTCGATGCACTCGCCTGGCACATCGGTGGTGACACTTATATCAGCACACACCTTCAGCACTTCGTTGATGCTGTGCAGCGCGGGGCTGGCGCCGAGCCCGGTGCCGACCTCCACGAGCACCTCCTCGGGCCGCACGCGCCACGCGGTGTTGTTCAGCTCCGCCTCGATGCACTCGCCTGGCACATCGGTGGTGACACTTATATCAGCACACACCTTCAGCACTTCGTTGATGCTGTGCAGCGCGGGGCTGGCGCCGAGCCCGGTGCCGACCTCCACGAGCACCTCCTCGGGCCGCACGCGCCACGCGGTGTTGTTCAGCTCCGCCTCGATGCACTCGCCTGGCACATCGGTGGTGACACTTATATCAGCACACACCTTCAGCACTTCGTTGATGCTGTGCAGCGCGGGGCTGGCGCCGAGCCCGGTGCCGACCTCCACGAGCACCTCCTCGGGCCGCACGCGCCACGCGGTGTTGTTCAGCTCCGCCTCGATGCACTCGCCTGGCACATCGGTGGTGACACTTATATCAGCACACACCTTCAGCACTTCGTTGATGCTGTGCAGCGCGGGGCTGGCGCCGAGCCCGGTGCCGACCTCCACGAGCACCTCCTCGGGCCGCACGCGCCACGCGGTGTTGTTCAGCTCCGCCTCGATGCACTCGCCTGGCACATCGGTGGTGACACTTATATCAGCACACACCTTCAGCACTTCGTTGATGCTGTGCAGCGCGGGGCTGGCGCCGAGCCCGGTGCCGACCTCCACGAGCACCTCCTCGGGCCGCACGCGCCACGCGGTGTTGTTCAGCTCCGCCTCGATGCACTCGCCTGGCACATCGGTGGTGACACTTATATCAGCACACACCTTCAGCACTTCGTTGATGCTGTGCAGCGCGGGGCTGGCGCCGAGCCCGGTGCCGACCTCCACGAGCACCTCCTCGGGCCGCACGCGCCACGCGGTGTTGTTCAGCTCCGCCTCGATGCACTCGCCTGGCACATCGGTGGTGACACTTATATCAGCACACACCTTCAGCACTTCGTTGATGCTGTGCAGCGCGGGGCTGGCGCCGAGCCCGGTGCCGACCTCCACGAGCACCTCCTCGGGCCGCACGCGCCACGCGGTGTTGTTCAGCTCCGCCTCGATGCACTCGCCTGGCACATCGGTGGTGACACTTATATCAGCACACACCTTCAGCACTTCGTTGATGCTGTGCAGCGCGGGGCTGGCGCCGAGCCCGGTGCCGACCTCCACGAGCACCTCCTCGGGCCGCACGCGCCACGCGGTGTTGTTCAGCTCCGCCTCGATGCACTCGCCTGGCACATCGGTGGTGACACTTATATCAGCACACACCTTCAGCACTTCGTTGATGCTGTGCAGCGCGGGGCTGGCGCCGAGCCCGGTGCCGACCTCCACGAGCACCTCCTCGGGCCGCACGCGCCACGCGGTGTTGTTCAGCTCCGCCTCGATGCACTCGCCTGGCACATCGGTGGTGACACTTATATCAGCACACACCTTCAGCACTTCGTTGATGCTGTGCAGCGCGGGGCTGGCGCCGAGCCCGGTGCCGACCTCCACGAGCACCTCCTCGGGCCGCACGCGCCACGCGGTGTTG
This sequence comes from Coenonympha glycerion, assembly GCA_963855885.1. Lineage (NCBI taxonomy): Eukaryota > Metazoa > Arthropoda > Insecta > Lepidoptera > Nymphalidae > Coenonympha > Coenonympha glycerion. Next base: position 4,014,462 of record OY979646.1, read on the forward strand.
TTCAGCTCCGCCTCGATGCACTCGCCTGGCACATCGGTGGTGATACTTATATCAGCACACACCTTCAGCACTTCGTTGATGCTGTGCAGCGCGGGGCTGGCGCCGAGCCCGGTGCCGACCTCCACGAGCACCTCCTCGGGCCGCACGCGCCACGCGGTGTTGTTCAGCTCCGCCTCGATGCACTCGCCTGGCACATCGGTGGTGATATTTATATCAGCACACACCTTCAGCACTTCGTTGATGCTGTGCAGCGCGGGGCTGGCGCCGAGCCCGGTGCCGACCTCCACGAGCACCTCCTCGGGCCGCACGCGCCACGCGGTGTTGTTCAGCTCCGCCTCGATGCACTCGCCTGGCACATCGGTGGTGATATTTATATCAGCACACACCTTCAGCACTTCGTTGATGCTGTGCAGCGCGGGGCTGGCGCCGAGCCCGGTGCCGACCTCCACGAGCACCTCCTCGGGCCGCACGCGCCACGCGGTGTTGTTCAGCTCCGCCTCGATGCACTCGCCTGGCACATCGGTGGTGACACTTATATCAGCACACACCTTCAGCACTTCGTTGATGCTGTGCAGCGCGGGGCTGGCGCCGAGCCCGGTGCCGACCTCCACGAGCACCTCCTCGGGCCGCACGCGCCACGCGGTGTTGTTCAGCTCCGCCTCGATGCACTCGCCTGGCACATCGGTGGTGACACTTATATCAGCACACACCTTCAGCACTTCGTTGATGCTGTGCAGCGCGGGGCTGGCGCCGAGCCCGGTGCCGACCTCCACGAGCACCTCCTCGGGCCGCACGCGCCACGCGGTGTTGTTCAGCTCCGCCTCGATGCACTCGCCTGGCACATCGGTGGTGACACTTATATCAGCACACACCTTCAGCACTTCGTTGATGCTGTGCAGCGCGGGGCTGGCGCCGAGCCCGGTGCCGACCTCCACGAGCACCTCCTCGGGCCGCACGCGCCACGCGGTGTTGTTCAGCTCCGCCTCGATGCACTCGCCTGGCACATCGGTGGTGACACTTATATCAGCACACACCTTCAGCACTTCGTTGATGCTGTGCAGCGCGGGGCTGGCGCCGAGCCCGGTGCCGACCTCCACGAGCACCTCCTCGGGCCGCACGCGCCACGCGGTGTTGTTCAGCTCCGCCTCGATGCACTCGCCTGGCACATCGGTGGTGATACTTATATCAGCACACACCTTCAGCACTTCGTTGATGCTGTGCAGCGCGGGGCTGGCGCCGAGCCCGGTGCCGACCTCCACGAGCACCTCCTCGGGCCGCACGCGCCACGCGGTGTTGTTCAGCTCCGCCTCGATGCACTCGCCTGGCACATCGGTGGTGACACTTATATCAGCACACACCTTCAGCACTTCGTTGATGCTGTGCAGCGCGGGGCTGGCGCCGAGCCCGGTGCCGACCTCCACGAGCACCTCCTCGGGCCGCACGCGCCACGCGGTGTTGTTCAGCTCCGCCTCGATGCACTCGCCTGGCACATCGGTGGTGACACTTATATCAGCACACACCTTCAGCACTTCGTTGATGCTGTGCAGCGCGGGGCTGGCGCCGAGCCCGGTGCCGACCTCCACGAGCACCTCCTCGGGCCGCACGCGCCACGCGGTGTTGTTCAGCTCCGCCTCGATGCACTCGCCTGGCACATCGGTGGTGACACTTATATCAGCACACACCTTCAGCACTTCGTTGATGCTGTGCAGCGCGGGGCTGGCGCCGAGCCCGGTGCCGACCTCCACGAGCACCTCCTCGGGCCGCACGCGCCACGCGGTGTTGTTCAGCTCCGCCTCGATGCACTCGCCTGGCACATCGGTGGTGACACTTATATCAGCACACACCTTCAGCACTTCGTTGATGCTGTGCAGCGCGGGGCTGGCGCCGAGCCCGGTGCCGACCTCCACGAGCACCTCCTCGGGCCGCACGCGCCACGCGGTGTTGTTCAGCTCCGCCTCGATGCACTCGCCTGGCACATCGGTGGTGACACTTATATCAGCACACACCTTCAGCACTTCGTTGATGCTGTGCAGCGCGGGGCTGGCGCCGAGCCCGGTGCCGACCTCCACGAGCACCTCCTCGGGCCGCACGCGCCACGCGGTGTTGTTCAGCTCCGCCTCGATGCACTCGCCTGGCACATCGGTGGTGACACTTATATCAGCACACACCTTCAGCACTTCGTTGATGCTGTGCAGCGCGGGGCTGGCGCCGAGCCCGGTGCCGACCTCCACGAGCACCTCCTCGGGCCGCACGCGCCACGCGGTGTTGTTCAGCTCCGCCTCGATGCACTCGCCTGGCACATCGGTGGTGACACTTATATCAGCACACACCTTCAGCACTTCGTTGATGCTGTGCAGCGCGGGGCTGGCGCCGAGCCCGGTGCCGACCTCCACGAGCACCTCCTCGGGCCGCACGCGCCACGCGGTGTTGTTCAGCTCCGCCTCGATGCACTCGCCTGGCACATCGGTGGTGACACTTATATCAGCACACACCTTCAGCACTTCGTTGATGCTGTGCAGCGCGGGGCTGGCGCCGAGCCCGGTGCCGACCTCCACGAGCACCTCCTCGGGCCGCACGCGCCACGCGGTGTTGTTCAGCTCCGCCTCGATGCACTCGCCTGGCACATCGGTGGTGACACTTATATCAGCACACACCTTCAGCACTTCGTTGATGCTGTGCAGCGCGGGGCTGGCGCCGAGCCCGGTGCCGACCTCCACGAGCACCTCCTCGGGCCGCACGCGCCACGCGGTGTTGTTCAGCTCCGCCTCGATGCACTCGCCTGGCACATCGGTGGTGACACTTATATCAGCACACACCTTCAGCACTTCGTTGATGCTGTGCAGCGCGGGGCTGGCGCCGAGCCCGGTGCCGACCTCCACGAGCACCTCCTCGGGCCGCACGCGCCACGCGGTGTTGTTCAGCTCCGCCTCGATGCACTCGCCTGGCACATCGGTGGTGACACTTATATCAGCACACACCTTCAGCACTTCGTTGATGCTGTGCAGCGCGGGGCTGGCGCCGAGCCCGGTGCCGACCTCCACGAGCACCTCCTCGGGCCGCACGCGCCACGCGGTGTTGTTCAGCTCCGCCTCGATGCACTCGCCTGGCACATCGGTGGTGACACTTATATCAGCACACACCTTCAGCACTTCGTTGATGCTGTGCAGCGCGGGGCTGGCGCCGAGCCCGGTGCCGACCTCCACGAGCACCTCCTCGGGCCGCACGCGCCACGCGGTGTTGTTCAGCTCCGCCTCGATGCACTCGCCTGGCACATCGGTGGTGACACTTATATCAGCACACACCTTCAGCACTTCGTTGATGCTGTGCAGCGCGGGGCTGGCGCCGAGCCCGGTGCCGACCTCCACGAGCACCTCCTCGGGCCGCACGCGCCACGCGGTGTTGTTCAGCTCCGCCTCGATGCACTCGCCTGGCACATCGGTGGTGACACTTATATCAGCACACACCTTCAGCACTTCGTTGATGCTGTGCAGCGCGGGGCTGGCGCCGAGCCCGGTGCCGACCTCCACGAGCACCTCCTCGGGCCGCACGCGCCACGCGGTGTTGTTCAGCTCCGCCTCGATGCACTCGCCTGGCACATCGGTGGTGACACTTATATCAGCACACACCTTCAGCACTTCGTTGATGCTGTGCAGCGCGGGGCTGGCGCCGAGCCCGGTGCCGACCTCCACGAGCACCTCCTCGGGCCGCACGCGCCACGCGGTGTTGTTCAGCTCCGCCTCGATGCACTCGCCTGGCACATCGGTGGTGACACTTATATCAGCACACACCTTCAGCACTTCGTTGATGCTGTGCAGCGCGGGGCTGGCGCCGAGCCCGGTGCCGACCTCCACGAGCACCTCCTCGGGCCGCACGCGCCACGCGGTGTTGTTCAGCTCCGCCTCGATGCACTCGCCTGGCACATCGGTGGTGACACTTATATCAGCACACACCTTCAGCACTTCGTTGATGCTGTGCAGCGCGGGGCTGGCGCCGAGCCCGGTGCCGACCTCCACGAGCACCTCCTCGGGCCGCACGCGCCACGCGGTGTTGTTCAGCTCCGCCTCGATGCGAACTTGCCTGGCATATCGGTGGTTACACTTATATTAGCACCTCACTGATATTTATGATTCGACTAACTAATTTCAACAGTGTAGAGAATATTGACATAGGTAACTATTAAGGACTTAGCTGAGGTCAGTAGAAATGAACAGTAATTTAAAAGTCTAGCATCACCATGTTGTCTGCTGACTGTTGATAGTTTTATATGACGAGTGCCTAATTTTTTACAGACCAGGGGTCTGACTGTTTTACTGACGTTTTCCTTACGCAATCAGACCCCCGAGAAATTATATTCCAAACTGACCTGAAATCGAACCCCGGATAGTTAGCTTATTCGCAGTTCCTCTAAACTTTAGAGTCTAAAGGAACTGCATAATTGTAATTTTTGGGTAATTTGAGTAATTAATTTTTAATAGTGGAAATGATACTTACTTGTAGGCAACGCAGCCGGCCGTCACGGCCAGCGTGAGGAACACAGCCAGGCCGATAAAACAATATATCAACACGGCCTGCGCCTCTGAGCAGCGTGAAATTATAAATTTTCATATTTACACCCTCCATCCCGACTCCCGAGACACTACTGCCCGTTATGTAAAGAATTAAAATTCTCTTTTCGTCTCGCTCACACTGTTTTATATTTATAGCGTACGAGCGAGACGAGAAAAGAATATAAAGTCCATTCTTTATACCTGTCCCGATTTCATAATAAAGAACAGGGATTAGCAGTGATGTCTAATGTTTTGATTAAAATGGTAGCAGACGATAGATTTCTACCTGTTCATACTAGGAGGATTGCTCACAGAGGACCAAAAGTAAGAAGTACACACATAATTTGGTATTAAAAAAATCAGGTTCATTAGGCATTAAGCCGCAACATAGTATGAAGGAAGTGGCAGATTACTGAAAACGAGTCCCACGGATTCAGTATATATGTGATTCCAGCTTCTCCAGTGGTGATTTTGTCGGGATTTTCAAAAAAATTTAAATTTTATTTGCTCTTCTCTCAAAGTTTTTATTCACTTGCATGTATGCTAGGGATGATGTTATTTTTATTTATTTATTTTATTTTTATTATTAATGCACCATACATAAAACTTAACGAAACATAACAAGAGACATGATGTGCAAATGTTACCCAATATAGAAAAAACCTACCTCCTTGGCACAAAGGATCCGTCCCAAGAAATCCACAGCGAGGCTTGTCAGGCGGCGGGCCGCGCTTGCCGCCCGGCCAGTGGATGGCCTTCCCGGCCACGGGCTTGTAGCTACTGTTCAAGCCATGGTAGAAAGCAACTACCTGCGAAAACACAGCGTGTGCTAACACAACTCAGCACTAAACGTCATCTTTTTTTGCCAATAAATATGTCAATATGTGACGACCTCCGTGGTTGAGTGGTTAGCGTGCCGGTTTTCAAGGCGCCGCCAAGCTTCCGGGTTCGATCCCCGGTCGGGGCAATGTAGAAAAATAACTTTTCTACATTGTCTCGGGTCTGGGTGTTGTGGTACCTTCGTTGTTTCTGATTTCCATAACACAAGTGCATAAGCTACTTACTATGGGATCGGTGCAATGTATGTGATGTTGTCCTCTATATATTTATTTATTTATTATTTATTATTAATATCCAACCATCCATCATCTGCAGTATTTCATCATCAATACGTTAATCCTAATTGCAGTAGAAAAGGCATGTAAATGTTCCTTACCTCAAACTTTCCCGTGACTGGGTCTAAATCGAAGATGGCGTAGTCTGCATCTCGATCGCCCACTGAGTCTATTCGTACATGACCGGTGATACCTTAGAGAAGAAGAAAACGTTAATCTACCTATGTATGCAAAACTAATCGAATCTTAAAAATAAGTAAATACTGAGGCATTAACCTTGATTGAGAATGATTTGCTGTTTTCTTGTCTATCCCACCAAAAGATCTTCATCTGATATTCACCTAATTGAAACTACTTAAATTCTTTCCACTTTTAACGTCGACGTTTTTCTCTTTTAACTTTCCACGTTTAAATTAATTTAACTAGAAGAGCATTGTCAAACAGCGAATAAAAACACGTACATAATTCCTAAATCCATTTGATAGACACTCGTACGATGCCGCTACTATGCAACTCCGTTTCAAAGCTGCACGCATCCTATCTATGAGTGAAACAGAGAAATATTGAGATACAAAGAGAAGAGTGAATAGGCATTTTCTAGGCAAGCGCGCTCCAACCTAGACCTCATCATTGCTTTCCATCAGGCATGATTGTCGTCAAGCGCAAGCCTATCTACAATAAAAAAAAAAAAAATATTACCATGAAAGTCTCGCCCCCACATTCGCCTGGTGATGTTGCGGCCGTCCCTGATGTCGCCGCCTTCAGTCAACGTCTCGTTCAACGCCATGCCCAGCAGGTACACGCCGTCGTAGAATGCGCCGATGAAGAAGTTAACCTGGCAGGAGCAACGCAGCCTAGTCTTGCGGTCATGACGCACAACGCTGCGGTGCGCGGTTGGCGGCGCCGCGCCGGACACAAATCGTATGAAAAACTTCGGGAATGGTATCCCATTCCATTCTAAGAGCGTAGGAGTATGAGGGTGGAGTGTTTCTCGAAAATTAAATTGTACATCGGCGAATCATCTCCGGTAACTATTGCAACGCAATCATCACCAGCCAATTGGCGCCTTGGCTGCATAATTCATGCAAGCATAAACCAATCAGTGCCTACGCAACTCGACCGTTGCAAGCATTAACCAATCAGCTGCATATATTTAAGATTTGAAGTATATGTGCCTCGTAAATGCTTTAAGAATCTTTGCGTGAGGTTTCATTCGATTTGTGTCCGACATCGCATGCTGCGTACCGCGGCGTTGTGCGTTATAAATGCATCATCATCGTGGACCCAGGATATAGTCGGACAATTTGGCGTTCTGGTACAATACTGTGTAGCAACCGTCAAGATTTATTTCCCACTTACAAGTCTTAAGCTGCACTTTTACTTACCATTAGGTTAGGTTATATTAAAGCATATTAAAGTACTGATTGTACTGAATAAAAAATCAACTACAGGTACTTCGTATAAACAGAGGCGTCGGTTACTTAACAGTCCCGCGAGATCAATGGGTTTTCCCGTCTCAAAAATGCCCAATACGCCTGAAGTTGTCACATCAATAAGCTCACCTCTTCGCCGTCAGAGAAGGTGTAGTTATAGTGCAGGCGAGCCCGCGTCCGCACCGTGTCGGCGAACTCGTCGAAGCGGTCTCCGGTGGGTAGTTTGAGGGACACCCGGAGAAGCGCTTCGTAGGCCGCCCTCGCAGCCGCGTCCCGCTCGTCGCCCGCCGCCCAGCCGGTCTCACCCCAGTACCCACCCTGACATGGTTAAGTTGGATAGGTAACATCCGGGAGTTTTGAATTGAGGAAATTTTTGAGCAAGGCCATGGAACTTCCCAGGTTGTTCTGTATGACATTTTTGTATGGAAAATGAAGGATGAGGCGAGCAACACTCGTTCGTTTTATGCCAGACACATCGGATTCTGTATAACCCCTCACAGTTTTAAACTTATACCTTAATTCATATTTTATCACTAATTTTAAAACCAATCGACATGGCCTATCAGAAGGCTTTGTAATGTTAATGTTGAATCTACACATCCTAGGATACCAAAAAATCCAATACTTAGTAAATGAAAAACGATATAATTGTTCCAGCATTTCAACCATCTTCTTTTTAAAAAATTCTGTATCAAATGTTTTTATGGATGTCAATATCTTCTTATGATGTTTATACGAGATTTTATCCTTATACCTAAGGGTACCTAAGGGATAGCCCTATGGATTGAATAAACAGATTTTTTTCAGTCGATTTTTGTATGAAAATTACTGTTCAAGAATATTTGAAAAAAAAAATGTTTCATTCGAATGAAAAATCGTTCCGTTTATTTATCTGTCCAAGAGCACGTATTAATAATGTCGAGTTTCTCAGCGATAATAATATATTATTACGTAATAAGGTGTATAATGAAATTAGCGACTCGCGGTATCCCTAGTGAGGGAAAGTTACGATAACTTTCAAATTGTATGTAACATTACCCACTTTTGTTATTATAATGAATTAATACAATGAGAACTTTCTTCGGTTAGGATCTTCGGGGGTAGGCAGTTTCTTAGACGAATCTACTTTAGTTGTTTGAAGAATATCTAACAATTTATAATAATTCAATAAATATTTGAAGCTGCGTTGAGGGCTGTGGCTTCTGTAAAGTTATATTGTGAGGTATATACTCGTACATTATGTATAACTTTGAGCCTAAGCAAGTTGGGCAAGTAATTAGGTGATCCCCAAGTTTAGTGCGAACAGGTATTAGAGCTGAGGTATTAGAGATAGTATAACAAACGAAACAGCACAAGGAAAATCACAAAAACAGTACAAACCTGGAATATTTCTACGTCCAGGAACGCCCAGTCTCCTCGGGTCATCCCCAGGGAGTGTGCAGCGAGGAGGAATTCCCGCACCAGAGACCCGCGGACGCTCAGTATCACAACTGCGAGGGAACACGTTTGAATGTTGCTGTACTTATTCGATAAGTCACGTGATCTTCTTCTTCGTGAATTCTTGAATTTCATTCCATATTTAGATATGCATTGAGCGAAGGACAAGTTTCTATGACAATTGGTGTCTAAGTCGTATGGCTAGGATCGCTGATCGGTTTATTTTGTGCACAATTAAGTAAGGAGGTATCTCTAAAAGATTTAAGTATTTTCACATAATGTTAGCTCGTCACAATGACATTGGTAAGTACCAATAGGTGTGATACGTACAAGGAATCCATAGAAATATTAGCTGACCCAGCAAACTTTGTCCTGCCATATAAACTATTTCTCATTTAGGGGTATGATAATTAATATTGTTTACGTCCTATTCTCAGACCTACTGAATATACACAAAAAAAAACACTAAAATCGGTCAAGCCGTTTTGGAGCAGTTTAGTGACACAAGATTCTTATATAAAAGAAAGCATAGAACTCCAAGAGTCCGCCCTCGAATTCAAAAGTGCGGCAAAAAAAATTTTGCCTAAATTGGCAAACCCGAGCCGTTGCTACACAATTGTTCACGCACACTAGCATCCGTGGACCACACTTTCATAATAAACACACTCACACTACAAGAAAAAGGTACCGCACTCACGGAACTGTCGTTTTAGGAAGGGCTGTATCTAGTCGGAGCGCGAGCGGAGGACCTATTATAAATCTATGAAAGAAAGTATTTTATTTTGTACAGACAGATGGATAGTTATTAACGTCAAACACGTTTCACATTAGAGCCAAGCCAGTGAGCGCACTGACTTTGAACTTTGCTCGCAACTCGCAATCGTCACTCCGACAGAGCTTAGTTACGAACATTGTAGACAACAGTTATCCGTGTGATTAGCCACTTCCATATGAACTGGGGCCGTCCTTCGTCTATCTTCTTCTAAATATATAAAAGAGCAATACCACAGACTGACTGATTAGTAACGATAGCAGGAGCTATAAGACCTACTCCTACAAACTTGAGTTTTAAAATATCCAAGGACGTCTTCTAGGACGTAGATGACAGCTAAAAACGGTTTTGAAAAATTACCTCCCTAAGGAGGTGAAAAAGGCGTAGTGAAAATGTATATATAAGTTATTCGGGAAGATCCCCCCCCTCTCTCTTAAGAGTACTGTGAACTACGATGTCTCCATTCATTCAGAATACCAAATCATTTGGCCAGGAGCATAGATTATTACTATATGAACCCGAATAACACCACAACATGGTCGAAATTTGCAGGAATTACAAATGATTTTGGTATTACGAATGTATGGGAGACATCGTGGGTAAGCAGACTCTTAAGAGTGGTAAAATAGGGAATGGAAATTTATATGGAAATGTTTAAGTCAAGATGCCATTAAAAATGGTTTTGAGAAATAACCCCCCCCCCCCCTGGAAGTTTGTATGAGAGGCCCATAGTTTATTTTATTTTTAAATCATTCAAACTATGTACTGTAGGTAGGTACTTATTTACCTCTTGCGTACATACTGACGTCCTTCAGAAGCGCTTCGCAAGACTCCCTCTCATTGCCGTCTAGTTCTCGGACTGCTTTCAGAACGCCTTCCTTCCTCAGACCCCACTCTAGGCTTTTACCTGTTAAGAGAAATAAGAGTATCAATGAGACAAATAGCAACACTTAAGTACTCATTTGTTAGATAACTTCTAGTTCCTGCATGTGGATTGCAAGTTTACGTTATTGGAAAGACGTTGAGTGAGAAATAGACAGTGAGTAAGAAAAAGACAATGAATTCTGCAGCAAGGCGACGTGGGACCATCCAAAGCGTTCAAACACGCTGGTGAAGACGTGCGGCAGCCGACACTGGCAGTAGGGCATGCGCGTCAACGTAGGGTACTTGCCCTTGTCACCCCCAGTGTTCCAACGTTTTGTTATGTGCGAACATGACTCTTACCGACAGTGAGTGAGAACAAGTCTGACTTGTCCAGCAGCAAGGCGACGTGGGACCACCCGAAGCGTTCAAACACGCTAGTGAAGACGCGCGGCAGCCGACACTGGCAGTAGGACATGCGCGTCAACGTAGGGTACTTGCCCTTGTCACCCCCAGTGTTCCAACGTTTTGTTATGTGCGAACATGACTCTTACCGACAGTGAGTGAGAACAAGTCTGACTTGTCCAGCAGCAAGGCGACGTGGGACCACCCGAAGCGTTCAAACACGCTAGTGAAGACGCGCGGCAGCCGACACTGGCAGTAGGACATGCGCGTCAACGTAGGGTACTTGCCCTTGTCACCCCCAGTGTTCCAACGTTTTGTTATGTGCGAACATGACTCTTACCGACAGTGAGTGAGAACAAGTCTGACTTGTCCAGCAGCAAGGCGACGTGGGACCACCCGAAGCGTTCAAACACGCTAGTGAAGACGCGCGGCAGCCGACACTGGCAGTAGGACATGCGCGTCAACGTAGGGTACTTGCCCTTGTCACCCCCAGTGTTCCAACGTTTTGTTATGTGTGAACATGACTCTTACCGACAGTGAGTGAGAACAAGTCTGACTTGTCCAGCAGCAAGGCGACGTGGGACCACCCGAAGCGTTCAAACACGCTGGTGAAGACGCGCGGCAGCCGGCACTGGCAGTAGGACATGCGCGTCAACGTGGGGTACTTGCCCTTGTCGTTGAACAGTGTTTGCGGCTGCAAGAACAAAATAAAGTAGATCAACCCTAAAATGACGAAGCTATACTACGAGTAGTTAACCTAGCTTTGCATGATATTTGCAACCCCTTGCCTAACGTCATGAGTTATGACTAAACAAATAGGTACTCCTTAAATCATAAAAAATAAACATCGGAGTAACTTTGAGGGGTGGGTTTTCTCACCCCCATACAATTCTGAAAGTTACATTAAGTATTGCACAAGAAGTCAAGGCGTAATAGTACATAGGGGCACAAATACAAGTTACTCAATACTCACCCGAGTGCCTTTTCGCAGGTTCCTCAATCTGTGCATGCGGCTGACGACGCTCGCTGGCGCGGCTAGTTCGCCTTCCGAAGGAGGCTGTATCATAAAGTAACAACTATATTAATACCTATCTATAAAATTCTCGTGGTACAGAGTTTGTAACAAAACTCCTTGTTATTAATTAATTCTGGAACGATTATGGAACGAAGTTCGTTCCATAATCGTTCCAGAATTAATCTTGGAAATGTAATTGATAATTAATGTAAATGATAATTATCATACAGCTACATACAGCTGATGTTGTGGTGTTAATCACGTGTTTTAACGACGTAAACGTTTATTTAAGCAAATTTTACTTTAAAAACTGTAAGAACAACTAGAAGACCCGCGGTTTCGCACTCGTTAATTTTAGTTTTTCTTAACGGGAACCATTGATTTTTCCATACTAAAAAGTCCGGAAAAATCGAAGTAATACTTTGTGTTATTTTAGGACGAAATCTATCTTGATTTCAACTTTCAACAAAAATATTTAGTAGTTGCGGCGTGAAGGAATATATTTTCTCTCGCCTGAAATCCGTTTTTCACTATTTCCGTGGAAACCATTTATTTTCCCGGGATAAAGATTCCAGGATTTGGGGGTCAAAGTTGCTCGCGTCCGTAGGATATACCAAAGCCTGGTCTCAACCCTCAAAACCCTACACGTGACCCCTGGGTGGTGCTAAAGAGCACCAGATTTATTGGTGGTAGGCTTCGGCCGCGGCTACTTTACCACCCTATGTGCAAAGTCGTGCCGCCGAATGACGCATTCCTTGGCAATCTCGTCATGAGGTGCGTCGTGTTCCGGTGCGTAGCACGTAGAAGCCATTTTATGGGGGAATGGGTCTGTACAGTTGTGCTGCGCATGGTGACAAGTTCTGACCGTAGTCGCAGCGGCGCCGGGCGGCTCAATTTGGAGACCAGCGGGATCCGAAGCACGGTTCACCGCTGGCCGACCGCAGGTAGTAGGGGGCCCAAGTAGTAGACCAGCCACCTATGAAAGGCTGCCCCGCCACCTTGCGAAAAATCCTGGGATGGCTTCCACCGTACCGGTTGGCGACCGGAGAGAGGTTCCGGTGGCGATTCCCGGGGGGGTTCGGGCGTCCCCGCGGTCTCCAGTTGAGTCTACCAATAACGTCGCTGCGGTGAAGGTCACGGTGTCCACCTGCGCAGCATCTCGTGCAACTTCCATTTCTCCTAACCTATTCACTCTCTCCCAACATGAAAATAAGAAGTAAAAGGAAAAAGGTTCAACAGCGGCAGCACTACCTCTCATTTTCAGTCCACCTCACGAACATCCGAGGATTACACTCAAATCTTCAAGCGGTCCACCACCATCTTGAAACCGCTAAGCCGCATATCCTCTTCCTTACGGAGACGCAAATTCATAGTCCAGCCGACATAGTGTACTTACAGTACCCCGGATACTCGCTTGAGCATAATTTCAAACCTCGCGCTGGGGTCTGTATGTACGCTCGTGACAATATCTGCTGTCAGCGTCTACGTAATTTGGAGGTACCTTTCCTCTCGGTCTTGTGGTGTCTGGTAGACACAGGGTTAGAGCAGACAGTGTACGCATGCGTATACCGCTCGCATAGTGGTGACCAGGAGACAACTCGGTTGTTTGACTATCTCGGCGAAACGGCGGACACCGTTCAACGCCGGTATCCTTCAGCTCGGCTAGTATTTCTGGGGGACTTTAATGCCCACCACCAAGAGTGGTTGTTCCCATACCAGAAAACTGACCATGCTGGGAGAGAGGCGCGCAAATTTGCACTTTCGCTAGATCTCTCTCAGTTGGTTCAGGAAGCCACAAGAATACCGGATGTGGACGGTCACACGCCCAATTGCTTGGACCTTCTACTGACGACTGATCCAGACAGTTTTTCGGTGTCTATCTCATCACCTTTGGGCACCTCGGACCACTGTCTGGTGAAATCTGTATCCAACTTTTACCCTCCCGCCTCTGAACCCAGTGTTAAGAGGAGGGTGTGGCGATACAGGTCAGCGGATTGGGATGAGATGCGACATTTCTTTGCATCTTATCCTTGGCGGCAGGCTTGTTTCTCTACTAATGACCCGTCGAGCTGCGAGACTGCCATTTCGCAGGTGATACGTCAGGCAATGGAATATTTTATACCATTTTCTGACGTGTCATCTGACGGCAAGACTCCCCCATGGTACAACGCTGAATGTGCGGTTGCGGAGGCACACAAACGGGACGCGTTTTTAGCATGGGCGGATGCTCGTACTCGCAAAGCTCCGGACATCAAAAAGAAGAAAAGAGACTACAATACTGCCGCCAAGTCATACAAGAGGGTGTTGAATAAGGCTCATTTCAGCCGCACTAATCGCTTCGGCCGTAAGCTTGCCACCTACCCCAGTGGCAGTAAAGCTTTCTGGTCCCTCGCAAAGTCGGTTGAAATGAACTTTAGCCGCCCTGCCCTGCCGCCTCTGCAGAAGCCTGATGGGTCACTGGCTGTGGCTGCAACAGACAAAGCGAATCTTTTGGCGACTCTGTTTGCAGAGAACTCACAGCTTGACGCTGGAAGTACTCCACCCCCAACCCTTCCATCTTGCGATTCCATTATGCCAGAGATTCGCATCCACCAGCACGAGGTCCTTAAAACACTTCGTGATCTCGATGTGAGTAAAGCCAGTGGCCCTGACGGTATACCTGCAATAGTCCTACGAAATTGTGCTCCCGAGTTGTCTCCTGTATTAACGCGCTTGTTTCGCCTCTCTCTTTCCACAGCTCAAGTCCCACTCTCCTGGAAAGTTGCCAATGTGCAGCCGGTACCTAAAAAAGGCTGCCGTGCTGATCCGGCTAATTACAGACCGATTGCCATCACGTCCATACTGTGCAAAAGTATGGAACGAGTTCTCAATCGTAAGCTCCTGGCATACCTAGAGGAAAATGACCTTCTGTCGGACCGTCAGTATGGCTTTAGATCTAACCGCTCAACTGGCGATCTTCTAGTGTATGCTACGCATACTTGGGGCGAGGCCATGGAGAAGCACGGTGAGGCACTTGCTGTCTCACTCGACATTTCTAAGGCTTTCGACCGGGTCTGGCACGGTAGTCTTCTTAGCAAACTTCCGGCATACGGGATACCCGCGGGCTTTTGCAACTGGATATCTGACTTCCTGAGGGAACGGTCTTTTCGGGTGGTCGTAGATGGTCACTCTTCGGACCTAATGGCTGTCAATGCCGGTGTACCCCAGGGGTCTGTTCTCTCCGCGACACTGTTTTTGCTGCATATTAACGATCTGCTCAAACCAGGTATCTTTGGTTATGCGGACGACAGCACTGAAAAAATGAAATGAAAATTTATTCACCATATATGTATCATTTAACAATGGTTTTTGGGGATCCTGGAGTAAGTTTATTATATAAAACCTGTGTCCCAGGATCCCCGCTCTTCCTGTTAGTATACAGCTATACTTATACATATAGTTTTAATTTCTATGCGTGTTTGTGTGTGTGTGTGTGTGAGTGTGTGTGTGTGTGTGTGTGTGTGTGTGTGTGTGTGTGTGTATGTGTATGTGTGTGTCCATATGTACCTGTGTTTTACAATTTCTTATAATTGATCAAAAATGTAATTTTAGTAGTTTTTCGGTATCATCGTAATTTAGACTGTGTAACCAAGTTGTTACTATTTGTTTGCATTGGAGTAGTGGCTTGTCATAAATATTCAGTGTTTTATTAACTGTCTTATAGATAAAAATTGAATTGGCCTTATGCTGACGTTTAGCGAACTCAGTGTTGCATGGAATAGCGTTAAGGACAGTAAGTTTACGTCTTTTGTCTTGATTGGGTTTAATGTATTGGGTACTACGGTGAACCCTTAGAATACTTTGGAGTATGTACAATTGCCTTATAGTTAATAGTTTGGCTGATGCATATAAACTATGTGTTGGGTATCTGTATGGTCTAAAATACATTACTTTCAGGAGGGATCTTTGCGCTCTTTCCAACTGAAGAAGTTCTGTTTTGCATGCACCGCCCCACGCAGAAATACAGTACATTAGGTTTGACTGGGCAAGAGCCAAGTAAATGTTCTTTAATAAATCAGGTGGCATAACATGACGTAGTTTTTTGAAGATCCATATAAGGTTTCTTGTTCTATTTATCAAATTATTAATCTGTTTATACCAATTTAGATGCTGGTCGAAGAATACACCTAGATATTTGTACTCAGTCACTTTATCGATATTAGGACAGTTACAGGGTTCCGAAAGTGAAGCTGGGCATGAGTGGCATTTTAAAGTAAAGTTGTTGGGAGGTTGAGTGGATTTCCGGATCGAAAAAGTCATAAATTTTGTTTTAGAAACATTTAATGTTAAGACATTTCTGTTTAGCCAATTTACAACGTGTTTCAAGCCTTTCTCCGCGTTTAGTTTGGTTTCTTCCCAAGTGTTGCCATGAAAAACAAGTGCAGTGTCGTCTGCATATGAGTATATCTTGCATGTTTTATTGTTTTTTAGGAGGTCATTCATGTATATAAGGAACAGGGTAGGTCCGAGAACACTACCCTGAGGTACACCGTAAGTAATTGATGCATCTTTACTTATTGTATCGCCAATTTTAACACGTTGTTTTCTGTTATTCAGATAGCTATCAAATAATTTATACTGATTGCCGCGAATGCGAATGTTTTCTAATTTTTTCAAAAGCCTAGGAACCGAGACTGAATCAAAAGCCTTGGCCAGGTCCAGATATACTGCTAAGCATTTCTGGCCCTGGTCAAGTCTCGTTACCAACTCGTTTGCCAGATTTAAAACAGCATCCTCAGTCGAGACACCTTTTCGAAAGCCATATTGTGATTCTGAAAGTATATTCCGATATTGTAAATATCTATTTAGTCGGTTATTTATTATTTTTTCTAAGATTTTAGACAGTATCGGCAATAGAGAAATGGGCCTATAGTTCTCTACTATGTCTTTATTTCCATTTTTATGAATAGGGTGAATTACCGATAATTTAAATGCGTCTGGAAATATTCCTTGGTCAAAACAGATATTATATAAGTGCACTATAACTGGGATAAGAATATGCTTTGCAAGTTTAATTAATTTAGTAGGTATAGTGTCCCATCCTGTGGAGCTGCTGTTTTTAAGATTCATTATAAGGTTATTTACCTCCGTTTCATCGGTGCCAATCATTCCGAATGAGTTAAGTGGGGGGTTTACCGTGGGGTTAGTTGGTTCAGAATTGTTATGACTGTCTACTATCTTTTCTGCCAATTGTTTGCCAACATTTGAAAAATAGTCATTAACAAAGTTGAGCGATTCGTATTTAGATGGTTTTATGTTAATAAGGTTAGTACTATGCTTTTTGGGTTTTGATATTTGAGCAATAGATTTAATATTTTTCCATAAATGGAAAGGATTTTTTATAGTTTTTTTAATCTCGTTACGTTCATAATTTGTTTTAACTTTTTTTAATAGGTTGTTACAATAATTTCTATAACGTGTATATGTTGTTTTTAGAATTATATTATTAGGATCTTTTTTTAATTTTCGCTGCATATTATTTCTATTTCTAATGCATTTTAGTAAACCCGGTGTGATCCAAGGTTTTATGTTTCTTTTATTTTTAGGTAGATTTATAACTTTAGTATTATCCTTTATAATTTGGCTAAGTTTCTTAGTTAGTTCGTTTGCTAGGACATTTGGATCATTTACTAGCAAAAGTTTCTGGATATTAGCGTTTTTGAGTTGTTCTACAGCTGAATCAAGGTTGAGTTTATGTATGAGTCTGTTTTTATGAGTGTTATTAGGTTTATCTTGTAATGAAATAACTACTGATTGGTGGTCAGTAACAGTCGAATTAAGAACAAAAATCCTTACCAGGCTTTGAGTTTTAATCATAGCATGATCGAGGCAATTGTTGCCTCTAGTAGGAAATATATGACCTGGGAGCATACCATGCTCAGCTAATGTATTTAAGTAGGTGTGCCTATTTCTATCAGTGCTGTCGTCTGATATATTTATATTTATGTCTCCTGTTAATATTACATTTTTGTAGTTCTTATATAAGTTTAGTAGGTTATATACAGAGTCAACAAAGTCATCAGTAGTTTTAAATGAAGGCGAGCGATATATGGCTAAAACAATAGTATTTTCGCCTATAGTAATAACCATACAGGTAGCGTTAGTTATTAATTTTTCTTCGACTTTACCTATGTAAATAGCAACGCCACCATTTTGATTAAAGTTATTTGAACTGCTGAAGATTTCATAATTATTTATTGCTGGTAAAGGTTTCTGTGGTAGTATTCGACACTCTGTTAGAATTAGTATATGACATTGAAAATTAAGCGAATCCAATAAAGTTTCAAAGTCATTTATATTTTTATAGATACTTCGAATATTTTGTGTTATGATATTTAAACTTTGGTCTAGGTATTTTCTATTAACGTATTGCTGGCAGTTTTCAGGATTACAGTTTACACTCTGAGCAACTTTTAAAGTGTCTATTTCTTCCATTGGTAGTAAATTAGGACCTGTTAACCGGTAATTGCATTTTGTATATTTAATTCTCAATATAAGTATAACACACTTGTAGTATACTTTCATTGTATACAGCAACTTCGCACTTTCAGATATTCAGTTTATTATCTATTTTTAAAACTTACCGCCCGACACACCCACGTTGGAACACGTCGTCCGAGCGAGTCTCATTCTTTTATTGTGCGCGGCAACGAGCACTCGACTACAAAAACACGTCTCGTTTTTGTTAATTTAGGTTCAAAGTGAAAAAAAATTAAGTGTTCAGTGTTAAAACTTGCTTAATTTTCTATACTGATAATGCTTAGACGCTAGTAAAAATTATTATTATAACAAAAATAAAATAAAATCAAATCATATAATTGTGCATTCATCTTCGTCAGACTCCGAGGAAAGAGGGTAAGTGAAAATTAATCTTTTTTCCCAGATATCACATCAACTCAAATATCAATGCTGACGAAAGTGTGTCCAAAAATTGAAATCCTAAGGCATCTCTAAGCTAACTTGGAGGGTATCACATTGAGGTTATCACGAAAGTATAGCATGATGCGCGAAATAGTCCAGGCATCTCTAAGCTAGCTTGGAGGGTATCACGTTGAGGGTACCACGAAAGCATAGCATGATGCGTCAATGCTCCTGGAGGTTGACTGCGGGTCAACACGAAGGATTTTAAAAAAACTCAAAGGACTTTGCGGATACCAACGGGGGACGATGTCGGTGTGGCGCTGTTCTCGGCTTCACTACAAGTGGCTCCGCATGACCTCCAAGACTTTGATCCCGAATTGCTATCGGCGCTCAGTCACAAGAACTATATTAATGGTTAGTCCCGACAGTTGTAAAATTCTAGCCGACCTTCATTGCAAAGAATCAAATAGTTTATTTGATATACTTGCCTGGCTTATGAATAGCCAGTTAAATGTTATAGCCTTTTATCAGTGATAACTATTTCACGACTTAAAAACTAATTCCACGAGGGTACCAACGCGTCGAACTTTTGTAACTATGTACCTACAACAATAATGTTTAGATTTAGTGGTGGAAAATAATTTTACTTACTTTCGAAAATTAATGTTCAGATTGTGTAATGGGATGATAATTTAACTGTTAGCTCAAAACTCAATAAGTTAACAATATTATGTTTAATGTACCATTAGTCTGGAAGTTTCATTGAAGTGAATTGTTAAATTCTTTCTGAAACTACTTAATAAAAATCTTAAACCACAACGCGTCCTGAACTGAGAAGAAGCTTAAGTATTGACAAATGACATTTTGTTTCGACAAATGATAAGTAATTAAAGTTCACGAACGGGACCAGATGTTTTTTCGGAGAAATAGTTTCGGGCATTATACTAGTTTCAATGGCTACTAATCGTCAGGTGTTGTAAATAAAGAAACCAGCAGGGCGCGGCGGGCGACTTTGCTATCGACACCCACCGCTGGGACAGCGCAATCTCGTTTCTCGAGAAACTAGCTGGCCCCCTCTCGTTACGGCTCGGCCAGCAGGGGGGGGGCGTGACACACTTGAGTATTGGCGATCAGCCGCGAGGAAGATGCGACGTGACAGCGAGTTTCCAGCATCAGCCACAACAACGACCAGGTTCATCGACGACGCTAGACATTAAGGTACCTATATGCCAGTTGTCTTCAACATTTTGAAGTTTATTGGTTACATATCACTGACAAGGAATCCGTCACGATCTATAATCTAGAATTTCGGGAGTTATAATAAGTGAAGACTATTTTTTGACTTTCACTAGATGTACAAATGTACGTACATTCAATAAAATATTTTAATGAATTGAACAAATTAAGGAACTAGCTCCAAAAAATTATTAATACATAATACCATTTTAAAAATCGTACACTAACACAGTGTACCGCCTTTACACGTTCACAGCAAAGGAAAAGCGACAAATGTCTTTGACAATTGACATTTCATTTTTGGGTGAGATAATGTGAGAGTGAGTCACTGCATGTTCGATTATAGTTAAGATGTGTCTAACCTCAAAATCTTACGTAGTAAAAGATACATTCTAAATTTAAAGGCGTTGAATGAATTTGTAGTTCAAAATCTTTTGAAATTGATAGTTCATAGAACAGCTTACAAGCGAATAGGTACCTAAAAAGGGTTTTATGCCTATGAACTGAAGAATCTTATTTTAAAGTACCGATTCATCCTTGGCAAAATACACAAAGAAGTTGTGACTCATCTCAGATACTTACCGCGGTTTTTTCATGAAGATTTGTTAGGTGTTAGAGTGTTAAAGTTATTTACTACCCTCAAAACATGCTCAGTTTCCTGGTTTTATTTTAATTTCTGACGATATGGCAGTATCGTTACCGCAAACTATGACGTGAATGATGTAACAATTCAAATTCTGTAAAGAATTTTATACGCTTAACGCGTTGTATCACCTAAGAGTTAAGCTTAATTCCGATTAAAAGTCCTAGTCCGTATGAAAAATTAGACTTTAGACGCAGCTGTTAGTCCATCATCGGTTATTCTATCAGATGGCCAGTGGTTACAAAACATTTTTTTTTTTTTAAGTCATCTAACTCCCTTAAACCTAAAAGGTTGAATTAGTGATTCACACGATTTCCCGGTCTAGATGAAAAGTAATTCTTTTAATTAGAGAGATTTTTGTTTTTGTAATAATTAACGTTAAGATGAATCGAATCAACTCTGTAAAGAGGTATCTCTTTACAGAGTTGATGGCCATATTTTTCGATACATTTATTTTGATACACATGATTTACATCAGTTGCTTAGGGGATATCAAATATCCTCATTTAAACGATTGGGTTAATTGTTTCTTATATTGAAATTAAAGATAATCAAAAAGCTGACCAGGAGTTACATCCAGTTAATGGGATTAAGCTATCGCTGTAAAATTATATACTTCAAAGTTATTCAAAGAATTTATTCCAATTCACTTTAAAGTTATTCAAAGAGTTCAATCCAGTTATTGAATTTATCGCTTCTTGCAAAAATGCGAAATGTTATCAATACGAATGATGTCTGAACCCAGACGTCTTAGAAACAGACGCATTCTGAACATTTTGGAACACCAAGTTTACCTTTGCTTTTCTATCCATTCTTCTAGAGTTAGAATGCTTAAAGATACTATTATAGACAATGCTTAAGGCATACATCGTCTAAGGGCCTTTACAACTTAGGGTCTTCTCCTTTTACATAAAGTGTCAAAAGACTTACTTCTTATAGTATATTTATTGATAGTAAATAAATAAATATGGTATTTTCGTAGAGAACCACAATTCATAGGAATTACTGTGGGAAGTTCTCTGAAGGCATTAAAGAAAAAAGAAGGACATTTTGTTGGAATTTTTAATAATTTATATGTTTCAAAACTTTTGTGTTATTTACAAAGTTTTGTGGCAATACTGCTTTAATAACGACAGAGACCCGTACAATCCGTAAATTATAAGTCAACCTCGTAATTTCCAACAGAACAACTTGTTAACGACGTAGCATTGTGACGTCGGCATTGAGTTTAATTTTTTGCTGATGATTTTGGGTCAAATTAACAAATTAAAACAATGCTAAAAGGAATAAATAAATTAACGTCAAATACTACATAGGATCCTAAGATCGTATGCTAACACATTGCTCAATGGGTCTTAATAAGAGTTAATTGATCCTGTAACTTTATTAGCCTTAGGCAGTATGCACATCACATATAATGAAAACATTAATATCAGTAAAAGTTAGCATTATTGTATAAATCAAGAAAATTATTGAATTTATACAACGTCGGCTACCACTCGTGGCCAACCAGTTTTACTCATACCATAAATAAATAATACAAAAAGCCTTTTTTATTCTTTGATTAAATTTCTTAATATTAATTAAAAGCAAGATGAACAATAACCTATGCAATCAATAATATAAAACGTAACTAAATTAATATTTTTTTAATTATAAATTTAGTGTAACTCATAACATACTTTAACGAAATTATAAAAATATGCCACAGCTTTGAAAAACAAATCGATATGTTGGTTATAAAATCTTAGACTAAAACATACGATAGACAACCTCCTGATAACGTTTAAGCGACGTCATAAGGTCGCCTGCAAACAGACCACCACGGAACAGGTGCTGGCGGCGGTCAGTATAAGAACGTGTCTGCCGAGGAATATGCTCTCTCACGAGAGGGGTCTGCGTTTCAGTTCACTCAGAACCAGGTACGCAACACTTTCGAGGTGAGCACGTAGTTTGTTGCTTGACCTCATCAGAAAGACAGTCGGTAAGTCACAATTTTGTTTCATTTCTGTGCTCAGGTATAAACGTCAAGTAAACTAAGTAGTAGACGCCAAGTGGTAGCCATTCAACACTAAAGTTAGGAGATAAAAAAAATAATAATCATTTTCATTACATAGACAAGACTGTCACCCTAGCAACACTGAGTACCTGTCACCTCATTTCGCGTTTTAGTGCTCGGCCGTTCAACAACATTATTAAACTCTTTTTAAAAATTGAGTGATAATAGTGCCAAAACGCACAATATAATATAGTGCCATATATATGTGATAGTGAAATCTACGGATTTGTTATTGATTCAGAAAATCCTGAATGCTCCAGTGTTGGGTCCACTTCTTTGAGGGTGTGACGTTCACAGCAGTATACATTGAGGGTAGTTCGAGGGGCTATCGCCTTTGTATTAATTACTGCAAAAGGAGCTTATCAAGATGCATTCTTCAGTGATGGGTACACTTCATTTAGAGGGTGTGACCTTCACGACAACATACATTGAGGATAGTTGAAAGGTGAAAAGCCTGAGGACTATTGCCTTTGTATTAATAATTGCTAAAACATCGTCAGTGTTGAGCACAATGCATTAAAGGATGTGATCATTACGACGACATACGAGTACATGAGGGTGAGTTATTGAGACTGTTCATTTTTGTATTAATAATTGCAAAAGAATTAAATCAATACGACATTAGTCTGTGCTTCAGTGTTGGGTACACTTCATTAGAGAGTATGACCTTCACGAAAATTATATAGTTACTGAAGGTGGTTGTTAAGACTTAACGCCTATGCATTAATCTTACAAAAGAATGTCGAAATTATCTTGTAAGTAACCTTCAAATTACGAATTTGTTCTCAAACCCTCATACCATATTGAATACATCGGTTCTCGTCCGATCATCGAGGTTAATGAACATCGGGTACGGTCAGTACTTAGATGGGTGATCGTCGCATGATATTGGTTTTTTATTACCAACTCCATTGCAATTCAAAAAAGAACCGAAATGCATTGAAGAACCTAATATTTTGAAATACCCTCAACTTTTTTTAACTGAACCTGAAAGATTGCTTTAAATATTGCAATTTACTAGAACAGGTCTGAAAAAAAAAACGCTCAAATAAATACACTGTTATATGATCATAGACATAGATACACATAATTTTAATTCATTCCTGTATTCTATATTAACATGTATACTTATTAGGTATTTACGCCAAGTGATAGCCATTCAGACACTAAAGTTGAGAGAAAAAATAAAAAATTTCAACATTTTTCATATATCTCACGCTAGCAACACTGTGTCTGTCCTTCCATTAGCGTTCTAGTGCTCGGCCGTTCAACACAACATTATTAAACTCGTATAAAAAAAGTGAGTGATTATAAGTATTTCTTGCGGAAATCAAAGTATCCGAAAAGAAATATTCAAAATAATCGGATTCATCGTCAAAACGAATTGTGAAATCTACGGAATTGTTATTATTGGTTCAGAAAATCCATATTGCTCCAGTGTTGGGTACACCTCTTAGAGGGTGTTACGTTCACAGCAGTATACATTGAGGGTAGTTGGAAGGACTATCGCCTTTGTTTTAATTACTGCAAGAGGAGCTAATCAAGATGCATTCTTCGGTGATGGGTACACTTCATTTAGAGGGTGTGACCTTCACGACAACATACATTGAGGGTAGTTGGTAGGTGAAAAACCTGAGGACTATCGCCTTTGTATTAATAATTGCAAAAAATAATTGCAAAGCATCTATGTTGAGGACACTGCATAAAAGGGATGTGATCATCACGACGACATACATGAGGGTGAGTTAATAAGATTATCGTCTCTATATTAGGTAATAATTGCAAAAAAGTCAATCAACATAATATATTCTGCAGTCTATGCTTCAGTGTTGGGTACACTTCATTAGAGAGTGTGACCTTCACGACAATATACATTGAGGATGGTTATTAAGACAACGCCTATGGATTAATCATTCCCAAAAATGACAAGATTATCTTGTAAGCAACTTCCAAAATAGCAAATTGTTGCTTAAACGCCCCCATACCATGTTGAAAACACCGGTTGACGGTTCTCGTCCGATCACCGAAATCAAGCAACATCGGGCGCAGTTAATACTTGGATGGGTGACCACCTGGGAACACCGCGCGATGCTGTTTTTTTTATCACCAACCGCATTGGAATGATATAAAGGATAAAAACGATTACCTTTAGAAACTATTTCGATATACCCTCATATCAATATTTTCTTTTACTGTCTGCTAATTTAAATGAACCAAGATTACTTTACTAGACCAGGTCTGAAAAGTACCCGCAATCAAATGCACTATTTACAATTATTTTAGTCTTCCACACGAATCGTTTATTGTTGTGGTCATTATTTATAGATACATCAATAAAAAGTCCATTGACAACGTCTTACAAAATCAACTAGTAATACTACTCAAAATTTGAAATGTACGAGTGAGACACAAAAATTTTATTTGATAATATAATATTCTAATAACTTCTGTGTATATTGTCTTTTATCAATAATATGAAATACAGTTAATCAAGATCCAATATTAACTGGCACTGGAGGAATATCTGAGCAATCCACCTGTCGGTCCATGGTGGACCCACGGGCCAAATCGCAGGACAGCACTCGTCTCTTGCGACGACTTTTCTCGAAGATTTACCCAGGACAGAAGAGTCTTGATTTCCCCACAAGAGCAGCACCAGGAGCAAAACAGCCTTGCAAGTACTTATCGATGTCCTCTTTTGACATTTCCGTCGACCTGTCATGTCAGGCGCCGCGCGGCCGCCGATCGGAGTGCTGGCGGAGCGTTGCGCTGTTTCGAACCTCGTGCGGACTCGCGCATGTTCGCATATAGTCGGGTCGGGATAAGAAGGCAACCCGTGGTACCCCGGGGGGACCATCGGGGGTACCACCGGCAATAAACGACACCTACTTACTCGTACGTTTGCCGTTTAGCTTATAGAATAACCGCATTCATAAAATATTCGAGCCTGATGATATTATTTTATCATGCTTAAATATGAGTGGAAAATTTATTTATTTTCTCTCTTTATGTTCTCAAAACTATGAACAGAATTTAATGTGTATTTTTTTTTCTTCTCTTCTTTAGTTCGCATGTAGTGCAATGACACTTTAGATATCTAGGTACTATCCTAGTTTCATTCATAATAATTTACTTTTATACAAAAGGTTTTTATATTATGAAGATTTATAAACTATTGAACCACTAATATTACAATTAATTTTCATGTTTAAGTAATTAAAAATGAAAATGATTTTTTTCAAATGGGCTTGATTTACAGGCTTTTATGAAAGCTTGAATCTGAAAAACGGGTTTGCGCTGAGAAGGTCTGGCAAAAAACTCGGCTATTATATTCTGTTTACATACAATTGAATATGAGACAACCTATTCGATAACATACTTAATATTTTTTTTGTTATTCCATTACAAATACATGTTTTTAATACAACCATTCTTTCATCGTAACTCGATGTATTAGATATTACATCAAATTTATCAATGCTTTAACTGAGTTAGGATGCATGCTTTTAAAAGAATGCAATATTTTTGAATATCAAAGTTATTTATAGTTTCTAAAATTGACTATTTCTTAAATTTCTTAAATGAATATTAAATATGGAAACTGTAGAGTCCTTATAAAACAATCGATGATATGTTTATTTAAATTTATTTTAGGTATCCTTGTACCTGTATCTACAGGAATATCGGTATCCGTACCTAGGAATAACGTAACGCAATGGAAAATATATTTAAAGACCAAAATTAATTTTTGCTAGATCAAATATTTTTATTTTCAGGCGATCGCGCCGCTAATTAACTAATG
This sequence comes from Coenonympha glycerion, assembly GCA_963855885.1. NCBI lineage: Eukaryota > Metazoa > Arthropoda > Insecta > Lepidoptera > Nymphalidae > Coenonympha > Coenonympha glycerion. Next base: position 4,040,687 of record OY979646.1, read on the forward strand.
GTTATCTATGCATGAAATGTTAAAGGATTTGGAAATTACCAATAATTATAAGATCATAGAATCATTAAATACTTCATTGGATTTATGATAATATGAACAATGATGGTTCATAATTTTGGCTTGCATGTATCATATTTTTTTTTTGTTCTTTTAGAGTTGATACATAGCCTACATTTTATTTTTTCTGTAGGTATTTAATCATTATTAAATAAGTCTAATATTTTGTTTAACTTTCATGCCGATGGATGACGCCGCTGCAAGGATTTAGCTCTCGATGATGACTGACCAAGGTCAAATGATAATTGAAAATTGGGTCATCACTGCTTCACTAGGAACTTGAATACCAGTACAGTAGTACTTCAGCTGTGGTATGTAATTAACTGATTATTATTAAACGAAGATTCAAGACTTTTATCTTCTGTGATGACAGTGGAATTATTGGGTAAGTGACAAAAAAAAAAAAAAAAAAATTTTTTTTTTTTTTTTCATCGTCGCAACAAGTCAACAAAGCATTAATCGCGAACAATCGCGAATAACATTTCGACATGTCTACCTATTAACATGTTATATTTGCTCGTTGATTTTTGCGATTATCAACTTGGAAAAATCAGATCACATTTTTCAACTGAAAGACTGCTAAATTAAAAAATGGTCTTGATGCAGAAACTGAAGAACTTAAAAAGTATTGTCTAATATTTGTATTCCAATTGTATATATGTGGTTTTTTGTTTACAACTAACCAGTACAACAGCGATAGTAGTGTTGGGGTGACTGTTAAAATAACAATTAATGATATTAAACAACATTATTATAACATGAATAAGAATAACAATTATGCCTTCAGTTAAAATTTTAATATTATGTGAAATGATAAACTCAACACGATTTTACATACTATAATATTGTATAAGAAGTTTACTGTCTGACAATATTAGAAAACATGCTTTTTTCAGACTATCTTAAGTTTCTATTATTATCACTTTATTAGAACTCAGGAATAAACAGTAGATACAGTTACTTCATCAGCCTTTGTCTCAGAATCAACTTTAAAATAGGCTTATAAGATGATTTATCTATGGCTTTTTTTTAAATCTCTTGAGAATATTCTTACTTCACCCTATTCAGTTAAAAATATAATTTAAGGTCACTTTAAATCTTAATGACCTTATTAAAGCTGTACCTACACCAAAACCCAAATAACAATATTATTATGGAAATTAAATAAAAATATCATTGTTAACTCCTTCAATAGAAATAACTCTAAAGAGCTATGAATAAAATTAAACAACACTTTACAAAAATACTAATGCCTACTCCTGTATTTTCGTAAAGTGAAGTCAAGATGAACAAAAATTTACGAACTAGTTCTCTGCAACCCATAGATTTATTAATCTTATATATTAATAAATTGATCTTATTTTTTTTTTCTTTCCAAAAATATGTCTCGGTAATATTTATTCTACTCAAGTTTATAAAAATATATTCGTGATAAATTTACTGTTTAAAATATATATTTCATGGTTGCATATTAACAGCTCAATTTATTACGATTAATCAAGTGTTGCATTTAAAAGTTTAAACTGATACAAATATTTTCAAGCTTGTTGAAAGAGGTTTAAAACCTCTTTTAATCGTCAAGACTACATACGAGCAGTACTGCTAGAATATAGTCTTAATATACCCTTGGTATTCGCACATATAAAAATATATGTTTTTGTACATATATTATTATTAATATATTATACTAATAATATTGATTTACTATCTATCACAGTTTTAATATTTCTACAAAATTATGCCATTAATTATTAATTTGCTTTGAATATCAACTTAAGTTGTAATTTTTATTTTTTTGCTCAATATTAAGCGATTATGCTTATTATTCTATTAATTTAAAAGCATTTCTTATTTACAAATGTCATGGCTCTAAACATCTACCTAATAAGTATACATGTTAATATAGAATACAAGAATGAATTAAAATTGATGATTAAACGAACTTACCTTAAGTGAAGTTCTATCATAATTTTATGAATTCCTGTATGAAGATATTAACACCCTCCCGCCCCTGTTTTGTGGAAAAACCCATGTATGAATTTGTAAATAAAAAATGTACATATTACAATAATAATAAATATTTATTGAAGACAACATAACCCATATATATATATATATATATATATATATATATTATATTTGCATATATAATATTGTGTGGTTATGTATAATATTGTGTAGTTATGTATATATTATGTATATGATACATAATATTTGGGTGCTCTGTAGTGCTTCCTACCAAGACGAGCTTATCGAAGCACTAAGGCACTCTTATAATAATTACTCTGAACTAAATGAAAGGACAGACACAGTGTTGCTAGCGTGAGATATATGAAAAATGTTGAAATTTTTTATTTTTTCTCTCAACTTTAGTGTCTGAATGGCTATCACTTGGCGTAAATACCTAATAAGTATACATGTTAATATCTTCATACAGGAATTCATAAAATTATGATAGAACTTCACTTAAGGTAAGTTCGTTTAATCATCAAATATAGTCTAGTGACTGGGATAGCTGGCTCTAGGAGGCTCGGGTTCGATTCCCGGTATCGGAAAAAGAATATTTCTACTATTTTTACACAAAGTCGTCGTTTCCTCGATATGAGTCGTTTTTTTGTTGTGCTCGTCGTATATAATTTACTTATTATACGTCAATGAAAATTTAAAAACCCACAACCAACGACTGTAACTTGCATAATATATTATGTTAAAATAGCAATACCTAATATTTGCAATTTGAAATGTAGGAGAAACACAAACAACTTATTTGATAATATTATGTGGTTTGATACTAATAACTTCTATTTATTATAACAAATATCAAATAGCTGAAATACAGCAGTTTTCAATCAATCTCTAATCTTCTAAAGAGGATATCTGAGCAATCTACCTATCTGACCATCGTGGACTCGCGGGCCATGGGACAGCGCTCGTTTCTTGCAACGACTTCTCTCGATGATTTACGCACGAAATAGTCTTTATTTCGCCATAAGAACTAATCGATTTCCTAATTTTTTTTTTCGCATTGCTGTCGAATCTCAGATCAGATGATCAGAGTGTCGACCAGTCGCGTCAGCCGGTGCGCGCTGACTCGAGGTAAGACGTACATACCTTCGTGATATCTACTCGTCTGCCGCTGATAGCTGCAGAGTGCGGGATGATCCGCACTTACATTATGTAGTAACAACTAACATGCAATAAAATTTGAAATTGGAATCTAGGTACTATTCTAGTTCCTTCCTATTTATTTTTATAATGATAATGAAGATCTTTCTTTTTTTTTCTCATGTGGTCCTGATTCACAGGTTCCTATGAAAAGTCAAAAAATCTACTGCTAGATTCGGAGAGCGGGTTTGCACCGAGAAAAACTGGCAAAAAACTCTGCTATTTTTTGGTCGCATACTATTGAATATAATGACATCCCATTCGATAACATACATATTTGTTTATTTGTTTTTATTTTTATTACAAATACGTGTATTTTATAAAACGTATATATTTTCTTGTAACTCCATGTTTTGGATATAACATAAATATTATCGTCATTGATTTTACAGGGATGCTGATGCTTACGCTGATTTTTTTAATCATGAGAATAAAAAATTTATTTAATATTTACGAGTACCAAAGTTATTAGGTCCTCTATTGAAGTAAAATTTTTTGGTATATGGAAAAGATCGAGCCGATATATACCAAGCAATAATATTTTTAAAGTTATTTGTAGGTATTATTATATCTGTATGGCAGTTATACCGCAGGAATAAAGATATGCAATGGAAAATATATTTCAAGGTTTAAGATGAAAGTTCAAATCTTTTTATTCTATTGCTATTAACCGCTATTTAATTAATCAAAAACCACCTTTATATCAAAAATGTTGGAGGATATGGAAATTAATAATAGATAATAAATAATATATAAGATCAGAATGATTAAATACCTGATTGGATTGGAACTCGTTACTCGTATGATATAAAAAATCAATGCTGGTTCATAATTTTTGTCTAGCATGTATTACAATTTCATGCAATTCTATTAGAGTTGATTCATAGCCTACATTTTTTTCATACATCTCTTTGTGTTTAATCATTATTAAATAAATCTAATAATTTGTTTAACTTTCATGCTGTGAATTGGTGCTGCACGGATTTAGCTCTCGGTGATGAGGTCAGATGATAGTACCAACTGTGACCATTGCTTCACTAGTGACTTCAAACCTTGAATAACATACACGTATTTTTGAGGTACGTAATTAACTTTATTACTAAGCGGAGAACTGGATGTTTGGACACTGTGATGACAGCGGAACTATGGAGTAAGCGACAATTTTTTTTTATAGTGTTAGTGAGTACACAAAACAAAAAAGCCGTTATCGCGAGCAATCGCGAATAATACACCTGGATATCGTGTTGATATTTATTTGAAAATAGCCGATCAATTTCTTTTTTCAATAAGTAATTGGAAAATTTCTCGATTTTCCATTTAAAAATGGTTTTTGGAACCCAAGAGTTTACAAATTATTGTGTTATAGTTAACTCCAATTTTTTCATTAAATACATTGATAAATTCTTCATAGCTAAGTTCTGCAACAGCGATAGTAATTTGCGTTGTGGTGACTGTTAAAAATAACAATTATTGAGTAGGTCTTCAGTTATAATTTTTATAACAATAAGAAGAATCTCAACATGGTTCTTGAGTATTATGTTGTACAATAGCGTACAATAGTGTTGTACAATAGTGTTGTATTTAACGTGTACTGTTTATCAATATTTGAAAATAAAATAATTATTTTTAGATATGTTGATGCCATTAATTTATGGAATTTTAAGAAATAATAAAATTATAATATTGAGGCGTTGTTAAACTTAACAGTATTAGCTTTTATGAAACATAAGTTTCTTATTTTATTAATTTCTTATCTGAAATATTAACACAGGAATTACATATAGATATATCATTCCGTATACAACGATTTTTAAGTCATCATTATTATTAACTTAAAAATAGTTATAGAAAATGGGTTCTCTTATATTTAATGGTTTAAGAATATTCGGGTGTCATCCTATTCAGTCATAAATATAACATAAGGTTATTTAAAATCTGAGTGACCTTATTAAAGAGCTTGCATAAAAATTCCATAGTACAATATTGGTATGGAAATAAAATTAAAAAAAAAAAAAAACATCTCCTTTAAGCTAATTTATATTAAACAATGAATGAATTTAACGAGAGTGAAAATACTAAAACTGACAGTCAAAATGACGAACTGATTCTATGCTACCTTGCTTAATTGATCTTAATTTTATTTATATTTTGTACTAAGATATTTTCCGGTAATATTTGTCTTTTAACTCAGGTTAATAAAAGCAACCATGAACAACTGTAAAAACCTTCATAATTGAATATTATAAACCAACTTACTCCGTTGATTAAAAAATATTGGATTAAAAAGTTTTGAATACATACAATACAGGTTTATAATATCTATAAATATTTTGTCAAATACCAATTAGACCACATAAACGCAGAGCTGCTAGAAATTATTATGTATTTGATTGTTGATGTATCACTTTTGTATCTTCGCATATATTGAAATATATATGTTTATGTTTACTTAAACCTATATTAAATATGTAAATAATTAGAAGGTGCAAAAACACATAATATGTGTTATTATTATTATTAACATATTATGTTAATAATAATATACATACGTATATTATATAACTAAAGCTTATTTTTATAATAGTTTTTTTATGCAATGAAATATTTGCTTTAGATTGTAGTTCTTAAAAGTATAATAATATTTTTTTAATATTCTTTAGATATACACTTAAGACTATTTTTTCTTTTTGCTTAATATTAAGCGATTATGCTTATTGTTCTATTCATTCGTAAGCATTCTTTATTTACAAATATCACGGCTCTAAACGTCTACTTAGTTTACTTGACGTTTATACCTGAGCACAGAAATGAAACAAAATTGATGATTAAACGAACTTACCTTAAGTGAAGTTCTATCATAATTTTGTGATTTTCTGTGTGAAGGTATAAACTCCCTCCCACCCCACTGTTTTGATAAAAAACCCATGTGTGAATTTGTAAATAAAACTTTATTATTTACATAATACTTATGTATTATGTATATGCAATATATATGCTTCTACCTAGCCGATGCCCTTGTGCTTTATGAAGCACAAGGACACCGTCTTATAATTACTCTAAACTAAATGAGGTGACAGGTACTCAGTGTTGCTAGGGTGACAGTCTTGTCTATGTAATGAAAATGATTATTATTTTTTTTATCTCCTAACTTTAGTGTTGAATGGCTACCACTTGGCGTCTACTACTTAGTTTACTTGACGTTTATACCTTCACACAGAAAATCACAAAATTATGATAGAACTTCACTTAAGGTAAGTTCGTTTAATCATCAATTATTGCAGACTTTTGCTAAGTTTTATAACCGCCCAGTGAGCGATGATGCTTCATTCACAAAAGCTATTTTGCTTTCTAATCATTAATCATTAACATTATTTAAATAATGTGACTGTTTTATTAATCCAGTGAATTAAACGTAAAGATTGGTTAATTAAATTCTTCTGTGGTATAAAGAGGACATATTATAATAGAAAACAATTTACAATCTATTTATGTCCACAATTTAACAAAAATTTTCATCTCTAAACATCTACAAGTGTGTTATACTTATATTGAGAATTAAATATACAAAATGCAATTGATGATTAAACGAACTTACCTGTAAGTGAAGTTCTATCACAATTGTATGAGTATATTTAATTCGAAGATATAAGGTCCCTCCCATACCCAAAGCCCATAAGTATTACGAAAATTTTGTTAAATGTACTCTAAAGAATGAGACTCGCTCGGACGACGTGTTCCAACGTGGGTGTGTCGGGCGGTAAGTTTTAAAAATAGATAATAAACTGAATATCTGAAAGTGCGAAGTTGCTGTATACAATGAAAGTATACTACAAGTGTGTTATACTTATATCTTCGAATTAAATATACTCATACAATTGTGATAGAACTTCACTTACAGGTAAGTTCGTTTAATCATCAATTAATGATGAGTCTTTATTTTAATGTCGTATATTACGTTGAATATAAGCATAGTTTTATTTTTTATATCGCTAGTTGTACATATTATGTTGTGTGAGTTAATTTTTGTTTTTGTATTGTGATGAATAAGTGTTAAATGTGGGAATGTGTGTGAGTAAGGACTTAATTTAAGGTATAAAAAATATGAGCTATAGTTGATTTGTAGTCATGCATCGTTTCCTAATTTCTGTATTTGTTCCTCGTTCGTGATACGAATAATAGGCGATTTCTCATCCTTTCTTATGAACACCTTTCCATTTGTAGTCCAGCAAAACGTATATGGCTTGGTTTTGACGAGTCCTCTAGCTAGGAAGTAAAGCCTATTTGCTTTAGTGGTCAACTGTTCTACCAGGAATACTGGAGATGAATCTTTCTCATAACCGAGATGCGTGGCGTTCAATTTATTATTTTTATTTTTACGATTGTATAGCTTAGTAGCCTTAAGCAGATCCATTTTGAGCGAGACGGATGATAATTCAATTACTATCTGGCTGTTTTTTTGGTTTCCTTTGACTCTGTAGATGTCACGAATGTCATTTTTACCAATCTCAGTGTTCGTACTTTTAGCGAGGTTGAGAAAGAGTTTTGTTAAGTCTTCTTTGTTCTCAGTTTTTATATTGGAGGGGATTCGTAGTTCCAGCGAGGCCTTGCGTGCATTTCTTTGTAGATCCTCGATTTTTTCTTCAAGTATTTGGATATGCTCTTGTTCTTTTTTCTTCTCACCTTCAAGTTTTTTAACCTTGCCCTTAATCTCCTCATATTGTGTGTTTAGATAAGACATGGAGGCCTCAATGCCAGAGTTTGTTTTTTGTATATCTCTGAGGGTAGATGATATCTGTCCCAGTTTAATGTCATGTTGTTTCATCCACAAACTAAAAAGCTCTTTGAGCTCCTCCTTAAAGTCGTCCTTAAACGTCTCTAATTCCGAGGTAAAGGAAACGCCCCTTTTACGCTTAGCTCTTTGGTTTACAGTGGCCTGTGCCAAGTCTTCGCTGTCTCTGTGTAAGTTTGGATCTGACAGACATTTACCTTTCGTCGGTGTAAGTGTTGATTGGCTTTTCTCCTGCGTGTCCATATTCAGAAGAGTCACGGCAAGTAAGATAAGTAAGTTGCGCAGTACAAACTGAAACAGTTTTTCGGTCACCTGGTGTACTAGGATCTCATGTATTTGAGGAGGCAAGACCGATTGTAAAAGAAATTTTCTTAGCTAAAATTTCTCAATTAGGGCACATTTATATTGGCGTCAATGATCCCGAGTTACTAGGGCAGCATAAGTTCATGCGGGTTAAAACGGTCCGGTCTCTTATAAGATAACGTCGGAAGCAAGTATGTAGGTAAAAGGTAGGTTGCACAGAACAACTGATGAAGAGTTACGAGACTTGTGACGTCACTAGAGACTAGATTAAAAGTACATCTTCAGCCGCAATAAAATTCCGAAGTGGTGTTGTTGTATTAATGTCACTGCGGTACTAGGGTAACAGAAACTCCACGCAGGTGGGCCGCGCGCTGCGTCCGAGACGGCTGCAGGTGTGAAGAGCGCTTACGCAGGTATCATTGTGATGGCAGCATTGAATGGGCGGAGTTTACGCACCTGTTGCGTCTCTTGTTGATATGGATCGCTCTGTTCCACCTTGACACTTCTAACACTTTATGCACTCCTATTTTTTTGAATTCGATTTTTTGCGAAACTTTTAATTAATACTTGTATTTAAATTATTTGAAATGCTTTATTATGCGTCTGCTCGCTAACGAGGTCCGGGGGGAAGAGGACTGTTTCGGAGCACTGTTTCGGAGAGATACATGTCCAGTTCAAAAGCCAGTGGTGCTGAGATCCTTGAGCTTAGAGAGGCACTGGTAAATCGCGTGAACTTGACTTTAAATGAAGTGTCTGAGTGGGGTGACGCTAATCTGGTCAAGTTCAACGCTACCAAAACACAGGCGTGTTTGTTCACTGCTAAAAAGAGCCCCTTCACCTTGGCTCCCACTTTCCAAAGTATATCCGTCCCGATTGGTGATCATATTGAGCTTCTGGGTATAACCATCTCACCCAACCTCAATTTTGGGAAATGCATCGAAGCTAAAGCAAAAACAGCTGCTAAAAAACTAGGCATCCTAAACAAGGTAATGCGGTACTTCACGCCTGAACAACTACTGACGCTGTATGAGGCCCAGGTGCGTTCTGGCATGGAGTACTGCAGTCACCTTTGGGATGGCTCAGCCAAGTATCAGCTCGATGCATTGGACTCTGTTGATCGCCGCGCCCGCAGAATAATCGGAAAGGAATCGCTAACGCGGGCAAAATTGCTGAGCTTACAACACCGTCGCAATGTTGCCTGTTTAGCGGTTTTTTACAGGATATACTTTGGTGAGTGTGCTCAGGAACTACATAACCTTGTTCCTCTTTCACCTTTCTACTATAGGACTGCAAGACGCCGAGAGGGGTGGCATCCTTATGTGGTTGACATCCAACAAACTCGCACGAAACGTTTTTCTTCCACGTTTCTGATACGAACCGCTAAGGTATGGAACGCCCTTCCAGCCTCCGTGTTTCCAGCCAAGTATAATCTGGGTGCCTTCAAGAGAAGAGTGAATAGGCATTTTCTAGGCAAGCGCGCTCCAACCTAGACTTCATCACTGCTTTCCATTAGGCATGATTGTCGTCAAGCGCAAGCCTATTTACAATAAAAAAAAAAAAAAAAAAAGGATAAAACGGCCCGAAGGAGTATTTCTTCTGCTTAAATATTTGTTTTTTCCTATAATTATAGAAACAATGGATTTTCCCGAGAAAAAAGTAGTTGATGTATTATACTAGAGTAAAATCTATCTCCATACTAAATTTCAGCCCAATGTAGTTACGGCGTGAAGTAGTGTTTCCCTTGCATGAATATCCGTTTTTTTTCACTATTATCTTAGAAACCATGGATTATACCGGGATAAAAAGTAGCCGATGTATTCATATTCGATAATTTCAGTATAAAATCTATCTCCATTCCAAACCAAATCGGTTCGGTAGTTGCGGCGTGAAGGAGTATTTAAGCTTGGTAAAATACAAACTTTGGAGCCCTGTTTCACCCCTTTAGGGGATGAATTTTGAAAAATTATTTCTTAGTGCACCCCTAGACCTCATAAGAAACCTGTGTGCCAAATTCAGAGTCTATACTAGATGCAATTCGCACTCACCAACGTACTTTACCTACCTACTTCGTAAGAGTGGAAAGGGCAAAAATAAATTCAGTGTATCCTCATAAGTTGTAAGTGTATGTGAGATCTCATTCAAGCGCTAGCTTAAAAAGTATTCAGAACCCATTCTATAATACCTTCACGTAGTCGGCTGGAAAGTATAAACAGATCAGTCGCGTGGGAATAAAACCAGGCGAATAAAACGAGTTGTTCAGTCGCAATACAATCGAAGGTGTTTTCCTGCACCATTACATTTCAATCCAATCTCATTTCCCTCCAATGCCAAGTTCGTGAGCGACATTCCTCAGCGCTCTATCACTCTGATTTGTTTGTAGTTCGTACCCTTGACCACGGACGGGCGAGCGGGTAACGATTGCCTCGGGGGAGTTCTTTGCTGAATTATTTTTTTAAATACGAATAGCTTTGGGAGTTTAAAAATAATTGGTCAAGTCCGAGTCGGAATCGCACACGATGGATTCCGTACCGGATATAACGTAAGGAGATGATGATGCACAAGCCAGAAGGCCTGTTTTTCTACAATACTAATATACAAGTAATATAAAGTAAAGTAATATTGGGTCTACTGAATCAACGACAAAAATCTTTATTTTATTCTATTTTTAGTATGATTTGTTATAGGGGCAACGGAAATACCTTCATCATCTGTAACTATCACGGTTCAAGAGATACAGCCTGGTGAGGGACGGACGATGAAGTCTTAGTAATAGGATACCTTCTTTTATCTTTTGGATACGGAACCCTAAAAATGATTTGATCACCGTCAGTCATTATGTTTGCCTTCCCATTCTTATCTGACTCAAAATGGTGACAATGAGCAACATTTCTTGTAGTATTGGTAATTAGGCTTTGTTCTCGAGGAAGTGAAGTAGGTAAAGATATGATATAAAACTTTCGCCTATATTATAGGCCCTATAATATATGAGGTGTATAGGAACAGTAAAACCCACGGGCTATTTACTAGAGGTTTGCAGAAGGTGAAGAGTAGCATTGACCTTTAATCAACTTCGTAGGGCAATTACAGTGATCGTGATCACAAGGCAAGCTCATCAGCATTAGGATATGAACCACGGGGCCCAATTAGCAAAGGTTTGATAGCAATCAGACTCAGGCTCGCTGAGTGCTGCTAGCACGCAATGCCTGCCTGAGTAACTTCAACGATTGAACTAAAAGTTTTAACAGGACATACTACATTGTTTCGCTATAATCCGCTACTTGAAAAGAATCTGTACGATCCAAAATGCATGAACACTGTCGCCAAGAAACGCCACACACAATTCTTCCAAGAATTTCTTCGAAGCACGTTTCGTCCGGACACCTGGACATCCTCAGAAGTTGTTGACTAAACAATGCAAAATTGTAGACTCCCGACCATTTTGACGACCTCCCTGGCGCAGGGGACGCGAGCTCGGAATCGGGTGGGAGGTCGCGGGTTCGATTTCCACCACGAGCCACTTTGGAATTTCATAATTTCTAAAGTGGGATAGGTCTAGTCTGGTGGGAGGCTTCGGCCGTTGCTGGTTACCACCGTACCAGAAAAGACGTACCTTACCCCTTACAAGTTAGTACGTTAACATCTTCTGCCCAGCTTTGTGACATAAAAGGGGTTTAAGATGATGACAATTTTTCACTTTGAAGTGATGTACCTGAGTACTTTGAAAGTACTTTGAATTTCAGATACTACAAAATTAACAAAGTTACAGACGCGTCTAACTTCCTACCCTTCAAATTCACCAAAGCGCCCGAGGGAAATTATTAAATAATAATTACTGACGATCTGATTACCATAAATAATTTCAAAAGACTATGCAGATGGTCCTCATAAGAAAATATTATTTCTACGTAAAAAAAAGCTATTTAATTATTACTCTAATATTATAATGTTGTCTAAAAAACTCAAAAAAAGTAGAAACAATCATAAATGACATATCCATTGCTTAAAACGTTAGCTGCAAAATATTTCACACGCCTCTTTTTCAATTTTTTTTATTTATTTTTTTTTATTTTTTTTTAAATCTATTTTGAACAAAATTTTTATAACTTTGGTCGAGTTCCGTAATACCAAAAATTATGAATGAAAACTTGTAACTTTCTTTATTAACTGGTGTTTTTCTTTAGCTGGGCAATAAAAACTGTGCTCCTGAACTAATGCGACGTGAGATAGTGTTGTTTTTATTACAAAACAAATAATACTACAATTTTATTACAAAACAAATAATTACTCAGGCCTGCACGAGTTAATAGGTACTTAGCTGCAATGTCACCTCATGGTAGGCGGCGATGCTATCGAAGATGTTGTCGTACTAAAAGTAAGAAGTAAGGAACTCCTAAATCTAGCTCCACGCGCTGGCCGAGGCGAGGCGCGGCGAGGCGAACTTGCGAGTTGGAGATTAGTACAGCTAACCTCGCACTCGCACCCGCAGCCACTCGCCTCGCCTCGGCCAGCGTGTGGAGCTAGGGTACGGTTTCTACATAGCATCGCACCGGAACGCTAAAGCGATTGGCGATGCGTCTATGTGGTTAGGTGGTACGGTCGAATCCTCCCTCCAGACCAGATCTGAGCTAAACTAGTAATTCGAAAATTCTTAATAATTATAAAATTAATAATTATAAAATTCTAAAGTTGCCCGTGGCGCTAATCCCGGCGCCCTCCCTCTCACTCGAATCCAAACGCTAACACAACTTAATTAACTCTTTGTTTTCATTTACCGTTAGTAATGATATACGTAAGTATATTTGATGGTTAAAGCAAGTGGTATTTAGCTCAATATCCCCGTCGTCAGATTCAGTCCCCAATTGGAAACCAAAGTTTTAACCAAGGGCTACATCTCTATAGCTAAACCGCTATAGAGATGTAGTATAGAGGGCCAAGTTTATAGCGGTCAAGCTGTAATAACTAATGCAATGCAATGGCTTCATTGTTTGTGAATAGTACAGCCTACGGCAACAAGGATGTTTGCGTACGCTGTAGCTCCTGTCGTAGCACGTCTACGTGCAAGTTCTACAATTTAGCTACGGCAGCTCTAGTTATAATAATAATTATTTAGTGATAATTGCGATCATTTTCATACATTTTGAATTTTGTTCTATTTCTATCTTTTTAGATTATCGCATAATGTCTGTTTATCAAAAATCGTATAAAATGTTAGCTCCCAAAAAAAGACAGCATTTAGTCACTGATAGGAAAACTCGGAAAGAGGAAAGATGCCCTTTCGTACAAGCAAACAGTAGCGTCATTGTCAAAATTCTATATGTGGCTACTGAGCGAACTACATCGTGGTGCCTTACTGTTGGTGGCAATATAAGCATTTTTGGCACCGATAAACTGGCGAAATTTTTTCGCGTCGTCTGCCGTGTCCAGGATATATTATATCTAATGTCTATTCATTTCGTACACTGTTTAATTAAATGGGGCGGAGTGAAATAATAGAATTAAAAATTGTAGTTTTGCATACTTCAACACCAACAGTATTGCTTGTAACAACAATACAAGACACCAGAGAAGAAAAAATAATATTTAATGCGCAAAATCAATATGTATAAAATACATAAAATGTTATCTCACTGAAGCTGATCCTTTGAGAAAGTTTTAATAGAGTTACGAGAGTCATCGTTAGTTTGATCGAGTTTTTCTAACCGATTACATCGTCCATCAAACTATTCTTTGAGGATACAATGAAACGAGCACTTTAATGTGATGTCATTGAAATGTAATTATTCGATTGTGGCAACTAAATATTACTTCGCATCATGTGGCTCTACCGTATATTATACCCGCCGCTTCCGCTGACCGACTTACCGCGTGGCCTTATACTGTTGGTACTAATGACACCCATAAACTGGCGACATTTTTTGCGCTGTTCGCCCTGTCTTTAGTATACAAGTCTGTGTCGCGGAGTGAAAAGTTTCATCACCTCAGTGTAGATCACCGATGTATATTGTACCTACGTGGTGTCGATATTCGCTTGCACTAGTATTGCAACTTGCAAGAGTCTATTATGTCAACATGCTAAAAAGTGCAAACGAATCAGTTTGAAAATTGAAGAACCTTTTCGTTCCGTGACTGTATATTGGAATATACAGTCGTGTGATTCCTGTTAAATACGTATAAAATATTTCGTATTTGGCGGGATTTGAGTATGCGTTTCCACGGTGTGGCGGCTGGTTATTCTACCAATTGGACAATAAGTATCTCATCGCAGAGTTACGAATTTCAATATTGTGTACCACCATATGAATCAGCTGTGCTATTCTACAAAATGAAATAGCTGCCAGACAGCTGCCAACCCGAATATGGCATGCAAAATTGTACTCTATTACAACTGACAAATTCATAGATGCATAGATGTACGCTCGTCGCTGTTTTGCAGAATAGCACCACTGTTCTTAGATAGAAATTCGGTTCAAATCCTGCAGAATAAATAATAATCCGATAGTTAATTTGTAATTTTAGAAAACTAAACTAAAAAAAAATTTATTCAAAATTCACAGGGACAAATTCCTATCCCCCCGAAAAACGATCTCACAGAGAGGTATTAGGGTAGACGGGACAATTTTCCCATCCACCCCGTTACTGGGGCAAAGATAATTGATTATATGGAGTAAGGCACCGGGGTCGATGGGACCAACCTGCAGAGTGTGTAAAGCAATATAAAATAAAGATCATTTGCTCTTGCTCGTATAATCTCCATCTTCATCTTCTTGTTGTCGCGGCTATGCAGGGCTCCCTTCGTTCCCGGTAGCACGTTGACCGTCACCGATCTTTTGTGCTCGCCGCTGCCTATAGTTCCCCTACAAGTCCAGTTGCAGGGGTATATTTAACCTCCTCTGGGCGGAGGATATACCGCGTCCCATGAGTCGGCTACGCTTGTGCGTCAGGGCTGGGCAACTACACAGTATGTGCAAAGGAGTTTGTTGTAAAACCTACTTGGTTAAGATACTTTGTTAGGTTTTATACTGTCATTTTTATAATGTCGAAAAAAAGATATTAAGTTGTTTAATAGCAACCATTGTAAAACGTTTATTGTGTTTTCATTTCGCTATTTCCCCAGTATTTAGAACGTGATTCCTGATTCTACAGACTTCAATCACAACACAAAGCTTCAGCACCATTAAAATTGGTCCATACGGACGTTTGTGGTCCCCTGACCACAGAATCTTTTAAAGGTAATAAATACTTTATTATTTTTGTAGATGATTATACACGTTTTATATCTCATTTAAGGGTGTTTGGTTGCCGAGCTTTAGTTCACGTGCCTTCATGCCAGAGAACTAAGCTAGACATGAAAGCTTCCGAACATATCTTCGTTGGATATTCAGATGATCCAAGGAGTTATTATTTTCGTAGCGCGGAAAACCCTCGGAGGTTGATTAAGTCACGGGATATTACCTTCTTTGAAAATATTTTTTCAGGATTGAAGGATAAACCTGTTCAGCCTGAAGTTGTTGTGAGCCCCAATGTCATTGATCTTTTTTCAAAAACTTCTTCAGATACCACTTCGCCACAGGAGATTTCTATCTCATCTGCTTCTACTTCTTCTTCATCTACTTCAGAAGATGTGGAGATAGAGGTAGAGCAAGTTGACGATTTTGTGGACACGACTGATGAAGCTGGTGGTGTTGGTGACACGGAGTCTCTATGTTTTGTTTTTAACAACAGATTTTTTCTGTTCCGTGGATAACACTGTCGCGGGTTGACAGTGACAGTAGCATTGCGGTTTTGACAGTGACGTTTTGACGTCGCTTCTCCTCTTCGGTCGCGGGTCGTCGCACGCGCAACTGACCGTGCGCTCATTTTTTCGGAAATAAAATACTATACGAGCTTCGGAATAATATAATCGCAATTCTACATAACTACACAAAACACTGAACACAGTACGGGTGAAGTGAAGTGACCAGAAGGGGTGCCGGGCCCGGTGAAAACGAGCTGCGACACACTACACAGGTATTTGTACTTTTATATTTTATATTATTTGTATAGAAGAAAATTGTTCCTCTTAGCTCCGCGTATCGCAGACGTAACAAATGGTAGCATAGCGTGGTTTGTTTGGTTGTTTCGGTTTTCCGTGTTTGTAAAACACATTTTTTGGTTAGGAATATTTTTCTTCACTGTGTCATACCCTCACGTCCGTTCACTTTTTCGGTTGACATCGGTCATAGATATTGGGAATGTTGTCATAGACAACAACATTGTTAAGCCCTGTACACACAACCCAATTTGTAGGGTGTTTAGTTGGATCCAATTTGTAGGGTGTTTGGATCCAACTTTGAGTGGAAACCGGATTGTGTGTTGACACACGTAATAATTAAATTATAGCGAATGCTTATACACTTGTTGATCTTTGGATTCGGTGATTTAACCGCGGCATTTTTCGCCTTGTTTAACTTCGGAAAAGGTGTTTGTGTGGTTTTATTGTTTCGGTTTCTTCAGTTTTAACGGTGAATTTCGGGTTATTATAATTAAAATACAGTGTGATTTGGGTATTATTTTCGGATATTCTGTTTTTCGGATAGTAAATATTTTTATTAATTTGGTTTATTTCTTAATAATTACGATGTCGATTAAAACATATTGGTCCCAATTTAGAGTAAAGTTACAATGGTTGTTAGATAGTGCCGACCTATTGGATAGGCCCGATCTTTCGAGTCGATTGTCGGTGAGATTACTGACAGTTAATAATGAATTTATGGCTTTAGAAAACTCATACCAGCGTATCCTTGAAGTGGTTGATGAGTGTGTTCCATTGGAAAGGGACATTGTCACCATAGCTCGCGCGGATTATATACGAGCATTAGAGGCCTTTGATAGGTTAATGGCGATCAAATTAGAAGAAAGTCCTTCCGCTTCCAGCTCAACTAGGACCAGGCCGGACCGCACAGATCTGGATGCGTTACTGTCGCGTTTGCCAGCACTTCGCCTGCCATCCTTTGCTGGAGAGATGGATCAATGGGTTGGGTTCAGTAACCTGTTTGATAGTCTGGTTGACAGGCGAACAGATTTGTCACCTGGCCAAAAATTGGCCTATTTAATGTCATGCCTCTCGGCGGAACCACGCGGGTTGGTTCAACATCTAAAGATTACTGACGAAAATTATAGTATTGCTCGGGACTTACTCATGAAGCGTTACCAAAACACGCGGCGACTAGGGGACGTCCATTTGGACCAGATAATGAAATTACCTACGGTTTCGGTTAAACTAACTGGCCTTCGGTCGCAATTTTTAAACCCATTGATAATGGCAGTCAACCAGTTAGATCGGTTAGGGTTCCCTACCGCGGAGTGGTCATTTATCTTGTTGCACATTTGTCTATCCAAACTGCCGCCGGTACTAAGAGGACGCTTCGAGCAAAAATTCGGTGCAGAAATAGATGCCATACCAACATATTCGGATTTAGTGGATTTTTTGGAAACTGAGTGCCGTTTAACAGAATGTGCAACTTCGGAGTCTGCGGACCAACGTAACGAGCATTATCGAACGGGGAAGCCGGTGCGTAAATCTATTAATTTAAGCTACGCCACTGCTGAGGTGCAGCAGCAGTGCACTTGTTGTGGAGGTACTAATCATACGGATCTGACCAAGTGCTCTGAATTTCGGTCGATGACGCCCTTCGCGCGTAAGGATTTCGTTATTCGGGAACGACTTTGTTTTCACTGTTTGGGAAAACACAGTTATCGTGACTGCCCCCGTCACGCGCCCCGGTGCGCTTGCGGAAGTGCAAAGCATCATTGGTTACTCTGTTTCAACCGGTCGGGGGTGCAACTGCAACACGTGCGCAACGAAAGTCGAGGTTCTACTGAGCGCTCAACCCCTCGCACAGGCGGGGGTTTTCGGCAACCAAATGTCCGGAGAACCTGGTCACCTCGCAATCCGTCACCACCTCAGCGTACTTCGCCTCCTGCACGACGACGTGAGGATGAGCGAACTGAAAGACGACACAATAATGATCAGGATTCGCGTGTTCGGTCTGCACGACCTGATGATCGGAATGATTGCGGCCGGCGTGACGAGAACCGTGCTCTTGTTTATTCGCCGGATCGTATCTAGGATGCGGCACCCGCCTGCCCCACACGCCCTCTAGTGACGGTGTTATTGCCCACTGCTCTAATTAAGGTTTATTTTAATTTGGATTCGGAATCGGGGATTTTGGTTAAATCTATGCTGGACAGTGGGTCCCAAGGGAGTTTGCTTTCTGCGGAATTGGCGGGCAGGTTGGGTTTACAAATAGATCATAGTGATGAGCGGATTATGGGAGTCGGAGGGGTAGAATCAACTTCCAACATTATCGGTCGGACTTCGATTACATTTTCTCCAGCTAACAATCGGTTTCCTCGTATTACAGCTCCAGTCGTCTGTATGCAGAAAGTTATAGGATGCTTGCCAACTGTGACGCTGGATAAATCGGTAACGAACTTAGTCACTGGACTAAGTCTAGCGGATCCACATTTTTACGAGTCTAGTCCGGTGGATTTGCTTCTCGGATCGGACGTTTTCGGTCATCTTATTGGGGGAGATAAAATTGTTTTAAACTCTGTCGGTCTTACGGCTTATAATTCGGTTTTCGGTTACATTCTACTCGGACCTGTAGAACTCACAAGGCATCCTGAAAGGATCGACGAAGAATCAGGGGTTGTTAGTATTTCGGTTTCGGATACGCTCCAGAAATTCTGGGAGGTTGAGGAGCCACCGGCAAGGGCTTCTCGGACTGCTCCTCTTGACGTTGAATGCGAAGAGTTTTATAAAGCTAATACTTATCGGTTAGGGGACGGTCGGTTTGCAACAAAGTTGCCTTTTTTAGTTAATAGACCCGTACTGGGTGATTCAAAAACGATTGCGGAGAAAAGGTTTTAAATTTGGAACGGAAACTAATGAGGAATGCCGATCTGAGGGAAAAATATATCAATTTCATGCGGGAGTATTCGGATCTCGGGCACATGAGTATTTCAGATTTTAATTTTCAAAGCGGAGAGGAATATTTCGTGGTCCCCCACCACCCGGTTTTACGGGATGAGGCCTCAAAGTTGCGTGTCGTTTTTGATGGCAGTTTTGTCTCTAGCTCAGGGGCGAGCATAAACCAATGCTTACATGCGGGTCCTAAATTACAAAAGGACATTTCGGAAATTTTAATTAACTTCAGACGACATCAGATTGTCTTTGTAACGGATATAAGAATGATGTTTCGGCAAACGGTAATCGACAAATCAGATAGGCGTTACCAACTAATTTTTTGGAGAGAGTCTCCGGATGAGCCTATTCTTGTCTATGAACTTAACACCAATACTTATGGGTTGAAGAGTAGTCCGTTCATAGCCATTCGAACTTTGTTGGAATTAGCAAATCAAGAACGTGATCGGTTTCCTCATGCAGCTTCGGTTTTGGAGAACGATATATATGTCGACGATATTTTAACTGGGTGTAATTCGCAGTCGGAAGCTCTTGAACTCCAGCAGGAGTTAATTCAGTTAATGCATTCGGGGGGTTATGAATTACGGAAATGGATTTCGAATGATCCTGTATTACTTCGGCATTTGCCTGTTGACCATCAACAAATGCCTCATCTGTTTGATAATCCAGAGACGCAAGCTGTAACTTCGGTTTTAGGTGTACAGTACAATCCTGTAGAGGATGTGTTTTCGTTTCGGACGGACTTGACTCACGATACTTCGGTAACTAAGCGGAAAGTTTTATCGACGATTGCTAGGATGTATGATCCGAGCGGGTGGATCACTCCTATTACATTTCGGGCTAAGTGCCTTTTGCAACGTTTGTGGCTGGGCAATTATACGTGGGATGAAGTCATTACTGGGGATTTTGAGCGGGATTGGAAGAATTTTAAAAGTGATCTCAGTCGTATTGAAGAAGTTCGTATTCCACGTTGTATATTACCTCCGGTCGTAAAGAGTGTTACAATTCACGGGTTTTCGGATGCTTCAGAGGCCGGATACGCATCGGTCGTCTACATTCGCGCAGTCGACAATGACGATAATGTTTCGGTTCATTTATTAATGGCCAAAAGTAAGGTCGCCCCTATTAGATCACGTCTTACAATTCCAAAACTGGAGTTGTGCGGAGCCGTGCTCTCACATAAACTTCTGCATCACGTTTGCCTTTGTTTACAAAGGACCGTCGATGTGCACGGAGTATTTGGTTGGACTGATAGTTCTATAGTTTTAGCATGGCTTAAAACTTCACCTCATACTCTTCAAGTATTCGAGGCAAATCGCGTTTCACAAATTCAAAATTCTACAGTGCCAATCACATGGCGACATATCTCAGGTGAATTGAACCCAGCTGATTGCGCCTCTCGAGGCTTAACAGCTCCGGCCCTTTTATCTCACCCGTTGTGGTGGGGTCCCTGTTGGTTAGCTCTTTCGGAGCCTCAGTGGCCTGTTTCAAGGGCTATGCAGGTCTCACTTGAGGAGCTGCCTGGCATAAAGTGCATGGCAGCGACAACATCGGAAACTCTTCCAGATTTCGGTTTTCTCGTTGAGCGCTACAGCTCTTTAGATCGACTTATTTCGGTTACCGCGTGGATTCGGAGATTTTATTTTAATTGTAGTCGGAAGGACATTCGGAATAAATCGGATTACTTGTCGCCGCAGGAGCGGAAACAAGCGCTATTAATGTGGGTCTCCTTAATACAGAAAGATAATTTTAACACGGATATGGAACGCATTCGGAAAGGTCAACCGCTAAAGGGACATCTTAAGCGACTTAACCCCTTCATTGATTCGGACGGTCTTCTTCGAGTTGGAGGACGACTCAAAAATTCGGCTTTGCCTTATGAAGCAAGACATCCATTGTTGCTTCCTAAATCGGGACATTTTATCGACCTCTTAATTTCGGATTTACATTTGAAAAACTCGCATGCCGGTGTAAATGCACTGTTAGCTATTTTACAGCGCGACTATTGGATTCTCTCGGCTAGGAGAGCAGTTAGGAAGATCACGTTTAAATGTATTTCGTGTTATAAGTTAAAAGGGCTAACAACCCAACCGTTAATGGGGGATCTTCCTAAGGACAGAGTTTTGGCATCCAGAGCCTTCCAGGGCGTCGGGACAGATTTTGCGGGTCCATTTTATGTAAGATCGCACAATTTACGGAGTCCAAAGATCACCAAGGCGTATTTGTGCGTATTCGTATGTCTGGCCACTAAGTCCGTCCATTTAGAGTTAGTTTCGGATTTGTCGACTGAGGCGTTTATTGCCTGTTTTTCTCGGATGATATCTAGGCGAGGTCTCCCAACTATGGTCCGATCTGACGGGGGTTCTAACTATAAAGGCAGCGATAGATATTTAAAGGAGGTATTTCAATTTTTAGAACAAAATCAGTCTCAAATTGGCTATGATTTATCTCGTCGTGGTATTACCTGGATCTTTGATCCTCCAGCGTGTCCATCATGGGGAGGTCTATTCGAAGCTGCTGTAAAGTCAGCAAAGACGCATTTAATGCGTACCATTGGGGAAACAACCTTGACGTTTGAGGAACTTAGTACTGTTTTTTGTAAAATCGAAGCAGTTCTCAACTCGCGACCTTTGTGTCCATTATCTTCGGACCCAAACGACCTGGAGGTTCTAACCCCGGGTCACTTTCTCATCGGACAACCGCTTAATGCACTTCCCGAGTACCCATTGCAGGATGTGAAGACGTACAAATTATCTCGGTTTCAGTTGCTACAACAACTCTCCCAAAGAGTCTGGCATCGGTGGCATTTAGAATATCTTCACACTTTGCAACAACGGTTGAAGTGGACTGACTCGACAGTTCCACCTAAGGTTGGGGATTTAGTTTTGTTAAAAGAAGAAAATGCGCCACCTCTTCAATGGCGCCGTGGTCGGATTGTTGCACTGTACCCTGGAAAGGATGATGTGGTCAGGGTAGCGGACGTGCGGGTAGCACAGGGCTCAGTGCTACAACGGGCAATTTCTAAATTGTCTCGTTTACCAATAGATTAGGGTTTAGTTTGATTTAGCTAGTTTAGATTTGGTTTAGTTTCGGGTTTATCTTTAGTTTTCGGTTTAGTACTTAATTATATTGTATTTATTTATTTTACCTATCTATTTATGTATTATTTTTTATGGATTTTCGGCTAGAAGCAGGCTAGGCCTGCTTAGGCGGGGGATTGTTTTGTTTTTAACAACAGATTTTTTCTGTTCCGTGGATAACACTGTCGCGGGTTGACAGTGACAGTAGCATTGCGGTTTTGACAGTGACGTTTTGACGTCGCTTCTCCTCTTCGGTCGCGGGTCGTCGCACGCGCAACTGACCGTGCGCTCATTTTTTCGGAAATAAAATACTATACGAGCTTCGGAATAATATAATCGCAATTCTACATAACTACACAAAACACTGAACACAGTACGGGTGAAGTGAAGTGACCAGAAGGGGTGCCGGGCCCGGTGAAAACGAGCTGCGACACACTACACAGGTATTTGTACTTTTATATTTTATATTATTTGTATAGAAGAAAATTGTTCCTCTTAGCTCCGCGTATCGCAGACGTAACACTCTACACTCGGGTGAACAAAGTGATCTGTCTCTGGTTCCTTCAGATGAACCCAGCGATGTATGTCCTGAGAGAAGATATCCTCAACGAGTACGAAAACCTCCTGATTATTATTCATACGGCACTCTCGGTGTTGATTTGTTGTATGATGATCCAAAAAGTTATCGTGAAGCTGTTAATAGCGATGATAAAGATAATTGGATCTCTGCAATGAAAAATGAGTACGATGCCTTATTGAATAAGCAGACTTGGACATTAGTGGATAAACCAAATAAAAAGGAAAGTCGGTGGACGTCTGTGTGGATACACGGATGCTGACTGGGCGAACTGTGTACATGACCGTCGGTCATACACGGGTTACTACTTCACGCTAGCAGGTGGACCTATTAGCTGGGAGTGTAAGAAGCAGCCGACGGTAGCCTTATCATCTACAGAAGCTGAGTATATGTCCTTGACCAGTGCTGCAAAGGAGGCTATTTTCCTAAGACGGTTAGTGTGTGACATTACTGGTTTTGCTCATAGGGTGTTGGTATACAATGATAGTCAAAGTGCACAGAAACTTGTGCTCAATCCAATCCACCACAACAGAACCAAACACATTGATACGAGATTTCATTTTATTCGTGAAAAGGTTACTGAGGGTCTTATAGATATAAAGTTTATACCTACGGATAAAATGACAGCCGATGTTTTAACCAAGCCCTTAAGGCGCATAGCTCATCTAAGGTGCGTAGTTAATATGGGCTTAGGGATAAATAGGTAGAATAATTTTCTATTTATTTATTTTTCTTCGGTTTATGTTTTGTATTTCTGTTTAGTCTGGTAGTAATGTTTTAGTTCTTTTTTCTATAACTGTGTTTAGCATTACTACTTTATCTTTTTATTCCCATTAAGGGCGGATGTTGTAAAACCTACTTGGTTAAGATACTTTGTTAGGTTTTATACTGTCATTTTTATAATGTCGAAAAAAAGATATTAAGTTGTTTAATAGCAACCATCGTAAAACGTTTATTGTGTTTTCATTTCGCTATTTCCCCAGTATTTAGAACGTGATTCCTGATTCTACAGACTTCAATCACAACAGAGTTTCCTCCTCCTCACTGCAGAGTCTGCACATGACTGTGTCACGGAGCTTTAGTGCTCGTATAATACCTGATCCCCCATGCCAGTGATGATGGGCGTGTTCCAGTAGGCGGCCAGGCGCGCCACGGGCTCCAAGGCAAAGGCGCAGGCGGGGCCCACGAACGCGATCACGTCGTCCTTAAAGTGCATGTCCGCAGCCAAGCCAGGCGCGATCGCTCCCGAGCACGACGGGTAACTGCGGAGCATTCAGTTCAGTTCAATCCAAAATACGTACTCGAACTTTATTGAAAACAAACAAACATTTTTTAAAAATTCAGCCAAGTATGAGTCGGACTCGTGCACTAAGGGTTCCGTATCATTATCTTATAACATAGCGAGATGATGATGCAGAAGCCAGAAGGCTCAATAATACCCTACTACTACTACTATACAAGTAGTATTTGTTGTTATAATGGCAACAGAAATGCATCATCTGTGAAAATTTCAACTAACTATCACGGTACAAGACATACAGCCTCGTGACAGACGGATGGACGGACGGACGACGAAGTCTCAGTAATAGGGTCACGCTTTTACCTTTTGGCTATGGAACCCTAAAAAAAAAGCAAGAAATAAATTTTTATTTCTTACTATGCCACCAATTACAATTTGCAACGTACATACTTATGTACTAAAACTATGTCTGATATTCCAGCTGCCAATTAAAACCAATTATTGTCCAGGCTTTCCACGTGATAGTGTATTCAAGCACAGATCTACATTGAATTAAAAAAAAATTGGCTGAAATTCTGAATGGAGATTCTAGTTGGCTTTTGAGTATAAATGCCGTGGTATAAATGATTGCATTTCATGAAACGGCCAGCCGCTGTGATATGTAATTTGATTTTGCTGTCGCACTTCTGTGGTAGAAAAAAGTAGTTTTTCTCGAAACACATTTTGTGAAATAGTCAGCCAAAGCCAAGATCCTGGCTACACCAAACTCGTATAAGTGTGAATCCCTACTTCATATTATAAATACGTAAGTAACTCTGTCTGTTTGTCTGTTCCGCTTTCACGCCCAAACCCTGAACCAATCTTGATGAAATTTGGAACATAGATAGACTATGGAAAAGGACATGGGCTACTTTTCATTCCGAAAACTACCATGGTTCCAGTGGGATTTCGAAAAACCATAGTTCACGCGGGCGGAGCCGCGGGCAACAGCTAGTAAAAAATATGTGTGGAAAGCTATTGGGAAAAGTGGCCTAGGTACACGTCGAAAATAAGTCATGAAAGCAAAAGAGCTGCTGAGCAAACTAAGTAAATACCAAACAATGAAACGTGCCTTTGAAGATCGAGCAAGTGAGTTTGTGACCCGAATAACAACTAAAAATCTTGGTATTCAACATTTTATGTGAGTTTGAAACATAATGAAGTTGGTACTTGGTACATAGGTAGGCCTAAGGGTACCTTTCCACCAGGTTTGTGCTATGCTGTTAAGATGTGAAATGTACGCTACGAAAATATGAGACCATTTTCCACCAATGCTAAGGTATTAGCTGTGCGAGGAAGATGGCTCGAGCTATGCGATGTATCGATAGTAGGGACGGGACATACATATACCACTCGCGACGGCCCATAGCAGGCATTCATAGCACGCATCCTTCCATATAAAATCATATCTTAGTTGAATCCGTTTCCACCAGTGCTAAGCTGTGCGCACCAATGAATATGATTGGTGGATATCCAACACATCCATAGAAAAGTAGCATAGCACATCTCTGGTGGAAAAGCAGCTTAGGTAAAGCCAATTAGGTATACCCGTAGACAGGGAACGTGATGTATGATATGCAAACAAGGCTAAACAAAACTATCGGATAACATAATCGCAGTAATGGATTTGGATGCCATAATAAAATATTCAGACGTATGTTCTTGAGACTTTATTTTCATTAGTTATGTAGTAGAGCCTAAAGGCACAGAGATTACGTAAAGCTCGATGTCCTGTTAGCATATTTATTCATTACTTTTTAAGACGATCCGCCATCGCCAAGCAATTTACCGTTTCGGTGCGATGCTGTGTAGAAGTAATTCTTTTGTAGTATGCAACCCTCAGTGCACGAATTGAACTCTATCTTGGCCGGTTATTTTTCTAATTTGAAGTACGCAAACCTTAAAACCGATGTAGACTTACTTATAAATTGTACCTATACGTATCAAAATTATCAGCAAGTATTTGAACCCGCGTCTCCCAACTATCGCGACTGGGTACTCTGCAACTGAGCTAGAAGCTCAAGCAGTCAAGGCGATTAAAGGACATTGACCATGGATTTATGGAATCAAGCCGCTTTTAAATACAAACTTTATTTTTATAGACTACGGCCTCCACGTTAAAAACTACATTTTTTTGATAAAAATCCGGATTCCGAAGTTTTAACAGGCTGCAAATAAACAAGTTTTCTATAGTTCTAAATAAACGTATGACAGGAATGAGGAAATGTACATTGAAAAGAAAGTAGTTTTTTGTACGTACCTATAATTTAATTCCGGATCAGTAAAACAAATTCCTAGTGCCAATGGATCTCAAAAATACAGTTTCATTTTTTTTCCATTTTATATTGGTTTCGATTCTTGAGAAAACTTAATACCACCTTTGGTCATTCTTCTTTGATACGTAGGTATTCTATTTTTTTTATAGGTTAATATCAGACACTGCACTACACAAATCGCAACACAGTGATACAAAGATAGAATAATATCCTTAAACAGTGCCCAAAGTAATCGATAGCTTACATTATGGGTACTAGGTAACTGATAAATATATAAACAATATACATATAATACACAAAATATATATTTATTAAACACCCTGACCCTAGAAAACATTCATGCTTATAACCCACGACCTCCGACGCAGTTGGCAGGCTCGCTACCGCTACGCCATTCGTCGTCTTTTCAGTTTAATGTAGACTTACCTGCCCTGAACCTTTTGCAGCTCAACATTATGATGAGCCAGGAACTTCTCGTTCACTTTGTCCAGCGCCAAGTCCACCGCTGGACCGCAGCGCTCTAGATCAAACGGGGAGTCCAAACGCGAAGCCATCAGCACCCCCACCTTGTACACAGTGCGTTTGGACACGCACATAATCAGCAATCGCAGCAGAAACACGAGACGCGACAGCTTCACCAAAAGCATTTTTCCCTAACTTCTGAAAGCCCCGAAAGTTCGCTCACTCAACTAAGCAAAGCACTCTTCGTAAATTGTTGAGATCGAATTTCAGAAAGATATTTCCCCAATTCAAAAAGTTCGTTCGTTAAATAAGACCTGCCTTAGCCTTGTTATAAAGTACCTAGTAAGTAGAAAAACGTATACTTTTCTCTCTACCGTATTCAACTTTAATTGCTTTATTCACTAGGCAGTAGGCACTAAGTAGGTATTTATTTAATACTTGACTATAAAACATCTATGGATAAATACAGAAATTGATAAAGTGACTCGTAGTAGTTATGGGATGTTGTGTCCCTAAGATAAGCCGTCGGGAATCGGACTATATCACCTCTCCTCACCACTATTTACTAAGTATAAATAAAACTTCTTATGTTAAACTTAAAAAAGCTATCTTGCTATATGAAATTGTGTGTCAATTTAATTTTAGATAGCAGAGTTGTTAAGTAGGTACTGAGGTTGTTGACTAATTATTACACGAAAAAGGAGTGTAATGATTTTGGGCATGATGTATGTATGTATGTATGTATATGAGTTTCTTTATTCAAACATAACTTCCGAACGGCTGAATAAATTTGGACATACGGGGTATCATTAGAATCCTTACATCATTCCGAGTAACATAGGCTATATTTTTTTGGAAAAAGTCTTTTAACCACAGGGCAATCGTGTTTTTTTTTAATTATTTACTTTTTTAATTTTCTAACCATAAGTTTGATAGAGTATGTTCGATTTTCGCGATGTTAATCTCGTAACTAAGGAGCTCGTAGTATCGCGAGCCCGGAAAGCGCCCGATGTCTCAGACAACGTTAGCTGTACTGACGGACGCTGCTGCCCGGGATGATACAACTTGTAGAGACTAGAGGGTGACGCAACAGGTCGCTTTTCCCGCCATTAACCCTTGAATTATAGAGATCGTGAAATTAATGCGCCTAGCGGCCATTACGAGCTGAATACATTTTGAAAACTGTTGCTTTATGATCATGGAAGTTGAGATGTCTGAAGCAACTGTTAAAATATATAAAAACCTACTGTAGGGGAAATACGAGATTCTTAAGAGATAACAGCTGAGACCTCCGTGGTAGTTACAGCTCATACTAATTCCTTTGGAATGTTTTTGATACCTATAAGAATTCTTTCCGCAAATAGGTACTAATAGTAAGTTTGTTTGTTTGTTTATCTGAACGCAATAATCTCTAGAGCTACACGTCCGAATTAAGAAATTATTTTTGTGTTTGATAGTCCATTAAAATAGGCTATATTATAACATCACGGCTATGGCCAGCTGTTGTCTTTCAGTGAGGTAAGCACTGAGCATTTTCGACTATTACGATGTCCTCGGTTCGGTTCTAGATTTCTAGTTTATGCCCGCGATTCCATCCCCATGAAATTCAAGTTTCCACCAATCCCGTGGGATTTATTTGGGATAAAAAGTAACCTTTGTTTAAATCCTATTTAATATCATAAATGGGAAAGTTTGGGAATTTGGATGTTTGTTTCTCTTTCACGCCGAAACTACTGAATCGATTTGGCTGTGGAAGACAGATATAGCTGCAAGTATTGAAATATAGGCTACTTTTTATCTTAAAAAAAAAACATGGTTCCCATGGGATTAGTGAAAACCCCAAAATTCATTCAAGCGACGCTGCGGGCAACAGCAGGTCAAGAATTTTTTTAATTAATAACTAATAAGTATATTATATACCTATTAAACTAGCGCTTGACTGCATGGCACCTGATGGAAAGGAATGATATACCTACCTAGTCTGTTATCTCGTGCTTGCCTATGAGATGCCTAATTACTATTTACTCTTCCAGGTACTCGAGTAGATGGTGAGAAAAGTCCTAACTGGAAGGGCATTCCAGACCTTTGCGATGCGTCAAGAACGAGGAATCATAGCGTTTCGTGCCTATACGTATCCTAAATAGGAAGGTAAAAACATTCACACAAACTTTCGCCCTTATTAATTAGTGTAAAGTAAGAAGATATTGGACTTAGGAGTAGGTAAGATTGAAGATAGGTAGTCCATCAGGTGCTGATAAAAATTACATCAAAGCCCCTCAAAGCTTCGGTTTTTTCCGCTTCTTAATTTAATTCCGAACCAAGGATAAGTATCTGCATGAGCTCTTCCTTATTCACGTCTTATTTGGCCCCAACTGAAAAGGGTCGTCCTTTAATCACGGACGGATTTAGACTTTCCTCCGAAAGCCACTATATTGAGTTCACTGTTCAATTCAATAAGTTAACGATCGACTTGTCTAGTTATCTACCACAATTGATCAAGTGATAGGTGACATTATTAAGTAGGCGATTATCAACATCGGCACATTTGGTGATGTGAAATGTTTTAAAAGGTAATGGCATTCACGTAGTTATACTTAGTTACCTGTAAGCAGACGATATTGAACCAAAAAAATTTTTGCGATCACTGAAAAAATAATTTTACGACTATGGACATAGAGCCATCGAGGTCCCATGAGCGATGACCTATTTATAAATCTATGCATACAGTTCAAAAGCAACATGGTCGGGCATCGTGAAATTAAATTTACGTTGCGCGATAAGTTTGAAGGATTGTATTTCCTAAGTTGAAATGCATTCAATAATTTTTAGGGTTCCTTAGGTACCCAAAGGATAAAAACGGGACCCTGTTACGGAAACTTCATCGTCCGTCCGTATGTCACTAGGCTTGAACCATGACAGCTACACACTTGTATTTTAATAAAATCACAACTAAGTAGATGTCCGTTAATTCTTCATTGAGAAGTAAGTTCTTTTGTTGAGAAGAATATAACACCTAGGTGGTGTTATATTTTTCGCGTCATGAAATAGGGAATAAATAAAATCATAAATCCTAGCTACGCCCTTACCAGCCGCAAGTTCCAGCCAGCCAGCCCATTTGACCGCTTGGTCTAATGGGCTGGCCACAAAGCTGTAAGGAGCCGCCTGACGTCCATTAAACACAAGTTTATGTTCTGTATTGTTAGTGCGAAATATTACGGCGATAACGGCAGACATAACGCACACTTGAAATAACACTGTGCATTATTCTGTTTAGTACCTTCTATAATAAAACCTACGAGTATCTTATAGGGCTGCTATTTTAGGAAGTAATTAGGTAGAAGTAAACATCTCGAAATATCACAAGGGAGGAAGGGGGTGCAATAAGATATCACGTGTAGGCATTGCGTGTAGGATTTATCTTTTCGTCAAACGCGCACGATTTCTAAAACGAAAAGCGGCGTGTAATGGGATAATATTCCTAAAACTTTTTTGGTCTTCGACATTTCTGAAACTTTGTCGGTTCCAAAAATACACATGTGTTTGTTTGTGTGTGAGAGTGGGGCTAAACATGCTAAAACCATCACGTGAATAATGGGCAGACCCTTTGATGGTTAGGTAAACGCGATTAAAAAAAACTAATCTGAACGCTTTTAAACAAGACATTTATTCAACAAAACCTCTAAACACTTCTAACATACTCTCTTAAAATCTACATTTACCGGTGCAGCGCAAAAATCTACTTCACTATACGACCTTTAGCAGCAGTTTTAAATAGGCTCTATCCTCTGAAATTAAAACTCCAGAAGATTTGTATAAATTTTAAGGGCGATGGGTACAATCCGGGCGCGAAAATTCAAATTTTATTTAGTTTTTTACTCATAGTGGGCTAATTATTATACATTGAAGGCAATGAGTTTCGCGGGCACAACATTATGCATCTACATGTTTTTAATAAAAACTCTGCTCAACATTACTCATTTACTTCATATTGGTTAACGATATCTCGAAATCTAGGAAACTGCAAAAAATTATCTTTCGGGAACCAATATGAGATGACTAGGAACTTTCGAGCAAAGTTTCTATTAAAAACATGTAGATGCATAAAAAGTAGGCCCGCAAAATGCATTGCCATAAATCTACAATGTGTAGTATTTGCGAAAAACAAAATAAAATTTGAATTTCGCGGGCTGGTAGGGCTGCAACACCTTAAGGTTGCTTGTTCACCTAAGATGATAGATGCGCTAAGTTCCTTTGCTTCGTTTGTGTGTCAATCGCGCCAATAGAATCTTATGATTTCGAAAAGCTAAGAAATGAAAGCGATTCTATTGCTGCGTTCGACACAAAACTTAGATTTGCTATCTTAGAAGTTGCTATCTCTCACAGACAAGCAGTCTTAGGCTCAATGGCGCGGCGCAATGGAACGGAAGCGACTTTGTTTACGAGTACATAAGCATAATGAACTTTATGTCAATTGTATAACAAAGAAAATAAATCGGAGAAAATAAATAGGCCGTGCGTCTTCCAAGGAATCCTCGCGTATTTTGTAGAATTATTTGTTTTGTATGGTATACAGTTGACAATAAGTTTGTTATGCTATGTAAAAAAGTCACTTCCATTCCATTCCGCCGCGGTGTAAATTGACCCTTATTCTGCAAAATAAAATCGATAATGACTTGAAATCCTGGAGCATGTAGACAAAGTGACATTCTCTTAGCGAAGTTGCAAAATGTATGGGATCGACATTAGCTAACGCTATAGCATAGCATTAGCTAACGTCAATCCCGTACATTTTTGGCATTCTATTCGAAATTGAATATTAATAGAATGTCACTTTGTCTAGGCCCAGATCCTGTAGACAAAGTGACATTCCAATAATAATTATCGATGTCGCTAATAGAAAAGTCCAAAATGTGTCAATGCCGTACTGCATTCTTTGGCATTCTATTAGTGATATCGGGAATAGAATGCCACTTTACCGTCCCTTCTGCTTTCCTTATTTTTAAGATTGTTTTCAAGCTTCCATGCTATTGATTTTGTGGTCGTGAATTACATTTTTGCGCTTACACAAATTAATTATCATACAAACACGTAAAGGTACTTGGTATTTGGTGTTATAAATAAATTTTACAATTAACAAAATATATTATTATGTGTACTAAAACTAATTTGTAAATATATTACGATCGAACAAAATATACATCTCACAAATAAACTGTTAAGTAAAAACATTTTTAATATTAATAATATAATTATTATTATCCTTTAAATCACTACATTCACATAGGCACACTAAAATATATCTATGGGATCACTAACTTAATTCAATACTATAATAAAATTTTCAAAGCGTAAACCTTAAATGCGTTCGTCTTATTATTATTTTGTTAAAAATGATTTCATTAAAGTACTTAACAAAAAATATAATTTTACAAAAAAAATAACATTACATTATGTATTCAATTATTGTTTGAAAATATAATTTTACAAAAAAATAACATTACATTATGTGTTAAATTTATTATCGTTTGTTCATAATTAAGTATGAAGTTACCTATAAGGAGAACTTTTAAGGGAGATGGGTACCCTCCGGGCGCGAAAACTCAAATTTTATTTAGTTTTTCGCTAATAGGGGACTAATTATACATGTTTAATGAGTTTCGGGGGCACAACATTTATGCATCTACATGTTTTTAAGAAAAACTCATCTCAACAATACTCATTTACTTCATATTGGTCAGCTCAAAATCAGGGAAACTGCAAAAAATTATCTTTCGGGAACCAATATGAGGTGTCAGGTGAGTGGGAATTTTAGAGCAAAGTTTCTATTAAAAACATGTAGAAGTAGATGTATACATATTGTGCCCGCAAAATTCATTGCCATAAACCTACAATGTGTAGTAAGTCTAGCCCACTATTAGGGAAAACTAAATAAAATTTGTATTTTGGGCACTCAGCTGCCATCTTTCCGTTAGAACTTATAAATATTAAAATATTATAAACACATTCGTGAACAACGAGGATTGGTTCCATTGTAATAGGTAGTTATAATCTATTTCCGCTTGAAACGCTTAGGTAAATAAGTTGTTTGACTAGTAAAATAGATCTTATAAAATATAATAAAAAAAACAAACATTTATTAATAACAAAAAAACCTTGTTTAAGATGTCTCTACTTATGAAAAACGCATTATAAAAAATCTTAAATCAAAAAACAAATACATATTACCCGGAAGTTAACTCGGACCTCT
Organism: Coenonympha glycerion; assembly: GCA_963855885.1. Classification (NCBI taxonomy): domain Eukaryota; kingdom Metazoa; phylum Arthropoda; class Insecta; order Lepidoptera; family Nymphalidae; genus Coenonympha; species Coenonympha glycerion. The sequence continues at coordinate 4,073,888 of OY979646.1, forward strand.
ACTACACGTTGGTCACGTCATATCGCACTTACTTTAATAATAATTAGTAGGAGAAGAGATTATTATCATTAGTGTCGGGACACGCCTGCGACAGTTCATCTCAATACGCTGTCAAAGTTTTTCAAGTAACCTATGTAACTTCAGCAAGTACCTCTCGCACTGATCTCTATTAGACTAGTACGCTGGATCAAATATATTCTTTCCAATTGAGTTATTTTTTGACGCTATTTGAAGCGCCCCCCTCGAAGATCCACGATACTAAATTGACATTTGTTGCTAGTGACCGTCGTTTTGAATGTCATTTTATTTTAGTTACATGGACGCTCACGCCAATCAGCGCCAAATGGGGAAAATCAATTAGTGTTTTTACTTTTACGGTAACAGACTGAGGTCCATTGTAGTATAATAGAGGTCAGTGACTGGGTCAATATATTTACGTGCGCATTCAATGCATTTTGCATTAAAAAAATTGTTTCTAGTTTCCACAGTTGTGTCCAAACACTTATATAATTTACTTTTGATAAATCAAAAATCGATAAGTATAGCTCGTTTCCATAAAACAGTATAATAAATAAAAAAAACAGACCTATTGTATTAGTCAAAACTAATTAAATGACTAGATGTCTACGGGTGAATTCCACTAACTATGGAATAAATAATTTTTGTTTTTTTAATATGGCATTTTATGGTAAAAAAAATCAGGCGGGAATTTTTTATGAGAATTACTACATAACTTCAAGTTATTTTATTTAAATTATAACTAACTGTCTATCGAAAGTTTTCCCAGTATAAAATATCTGCTTTAGTTGGTCAGAGAAAGAAAAGTTTAGCTTACTATCTCTATTGGTCTAATAGTAGTCCCAGAGATTATATTACTCATGCGATAAATAAATAAAAAATCTTCTCTATAATATTATGAGTACGAGTAAATATAGAATAATTGATGATTAAACGAACTTACCTGTAAGTGAAGTTCTATCACAATTATGTGAATACATTTTATTCGAAAATAATAATAAACACAATCAGGTACACTTTCATTGTACTGGCAATTTCGCACTTTTATTTATTTTGTTTTTTAAAACTGACCACCCTGATGGACACGCTGTCCCAGCCTACGTCCGGGCCAAGCTTCATTCTTTAGAGAATATTTAACAAAATTTTCGTATTATACTCATGGGTTTTGGGTATGGGAGGGACCTTATATTATTATTTTCGAATAAAATGTATTCACATAATTGTGATAGAACTTCACTTACAGGTAAGTTCGTTTAATCATCAATTATATTTCATACATTTTATTCTTCAATAATAATAAACACAATCAGGTAGATGTTTAGAGATGAAAATTTTTGTTAAATTATGGACATTAACAGATAGTAAATTGTTTCCTATTATAATAGGAAATAGGTCCTCTTTATACCACAGAAGTATTTAATTAACACAATCTTTTCGTTCAATTCCTGGATCAATAAACCAGTCACATTACAAATAGGTTTAATTTATATTTAGATAGATTATAATGATTAATGATTAGAGAGCAAAAGAGCTATTGCGACAGAAGCATCATCGCTCAATAAGAGGTTATAAAACTTAGGTAACGTCCGTAATGGTTGTTACCAGCAGACTGCTTTTCTGATGAGGTCAAGCAACAAACTACGTGCTCGCCGAGGAAGTGTTGCGTACTTGGTGCTGAGTACACTGAAACGCAGACCTCTCTCGTAAGAGATTATATTCCTCGGTAGACACGTTCTCACGGTGGTCTGCCTGCAGGCGACCTTATGAGGTCGCTTCAACATTATCAGGAGGTTGTCTATTATATATCTTGGTCTAAGATTTTGTAAACGACATATCGATTTGTTTTTCAAAGCTGTGGCAAATTTTTATACTTTCTCTTCAGTTTTGATTATGGTATAATTAAAACTGGTTCGCCCTGAGTAGTAGCTGGCGTTGTATAAACTCAATAATTCCCTTGAATTATATAAAAACAATAATACTAACTTTAACTAATGCTAATGTTTTCATTCTGTGCTGTATCTACTGCCTAAAGCTAAAAAAGTTACAAGATCAGCAAAGCAAAGTTACGGAATGAATAAACTCTTATTAAGGCCCATTGAGCAATGTGTTAGCATACTATATTGTGTGCTACTATGTGGTGTTTGATGTTAATTTATCTATTCATTTTCGCAATATAATATATATATATATATATATATATATATATTTTTTTTTTATTTGACCCAAAATCATCAGCAGAAATTAAACTCAATGCCGAATGATAACAAGTAATCGTACCATATGCTACGTCGTTAACAAGTTGTTCTGTTGGAAATTACGAGGTTGACTTATAATGTACGGATTGTACGGATCTCAGTCGTTATTAAAGCAGTATTGCCACAAAACTTTGTAAATAACACAAAATTTTTGAAACATATAGATTATTAAAAATTCCAACAAAATGTCCTTTTTTTTTTTTTTTTTTTTTTTTTTTTTTTAATGCCTTCAGAGAACTTCCTCCAGTAATTCCTATGAATTGTGGTTCTCTAGGGAAAGACCATATTTATTTATTTATCATCAATAAATGTACTATAAGAAGTAAGTCTTTTGACACCTTATGTAAAAGAAGGAAATCCAAAGTTGTAGAGGTCCTTAGACGATGTATGTCTAAAGCATTGTCTATAATAGTATTTTTAAGCATTCTACCTCTAGAAGAATGTATAGAAGAGCAAAGGTAAACTTCGTGTTCCAAAATGTTCAGAATGCGTCTGTTTCTAAGACGTCTGGGTTCATATTGATTACATTTCGCATTATTGCAAGAAGCGATAAATTCAATAACTGGATTGAACTCTTTGAATAACTTTGAAGTATATAATTTTACAGCGATAGCTTAATCCCATTAACTGGATGTAACTCTTGGTCAGCTTTTGATTATCTTTAATTTCCATATAAGAAACAATTAACCCAATCGTTTAAATGAGGATATTTGATATCCTCTATGCAACTGATGTAAATCATGTGTATCAAAATAGATGTATCGAAAAATATGGCCATCAACTCTGTAAAGAGGTATTTCGATTCATCTTAACGTTAATTATTACAAAAACAACAATCCCTCTAATGAAAAGAATTAGTCTTCATCTAGACCGGGAAATCGTGTGAATCACTAGTTCAACCTTTTAGGTTTAAGGGAGTTAGATGACTTAAAAAATGTGTTGTAACCACTGGCCATCTGATAGGATAACCGATGATGGACGAACAGCTGCGTCTAAAGTCTAATTTTTCTTACGGGCTACATTTTTTGTTTCTACAGACGTTCTGTGTAACCCCATCCATACCTAATAGCTGGAGAAGTGGACTTTAGGACTTTTAATCGGAATTAAGCTTAACTCTTAGATGATACAACGAGTTAAGCGTATAAAATTTTTTACAGAATTTGAATTGTTACATAATTCACGTCATAGTTTGCGGTTGGGTAACGATACTGCCATATCGTCAGAAATTAAAATAAAATAAAACCAGGAAACTGAGCATGTTTTGAGGGTAGTAAATAACTTTAACACTCTAACACCTAACAAATCCTCATGAAAAAACCGCGGTAAGTATCTGAGATGAGTCACAACTTCTTTATGTATTTTACCAAGGATGAATCGGTACTTTAAAATAAGATTCTTCAGTTCATAGGCATAAAACCCTTTTTAAGTATTCGCTTGTAAGCTACACCAAACTCGTATAAGTGTGAATCCCTACTTCATATTATAAATACGTAAGTAACTCTGTCTGTTTGTCTGTTCCGCTTTCACGCCCAAACCCTGAACCAATCTTGATGAAATTTGGAACATAGATAGACTATGGAAAAGGACATGGGCTACTTTTCATTCCGAAAACTACCATGGTTCCAGTGGGATTTCGAAAAACCATAGTTCACGCGGGCGGAGCCGCGGGCAACAGCTAGTAAAAAATATGTGTGGAAAGCTATTGGGAAAAGTGGCCTAGGTACACGTCGAAAATAAGTCATGAAAGCAAAAGAGCTGCTGAGCAAACTAAGTAAATACCAAACAATGAAACGTGCCTTTGAAGATCGAGCAAGTGAGTTTGTGACCCGAATAACAACTAAAAATCTTGGCATTCAACATTTTATGTGTGTTTGAAACATAATGAAGTTGGTACTTGGTACATAGGTAGGCCTAAGGGTACCTTTCCACCAGGTTTGTGCTATGCTGTTAAGATGTGAAATGTACGCTACGAAAATATGAGACCATTTTCCACCAATGCTAAGGTATTAGCTGTGCGAGGAAGATGGCTCGAGCTATGCGATGTATCGATAGTAGGGACGGGACATACATATACCACTCGCGACGGCCCATAGCAGGCATTCATAGCACGCATCCTTCCATATAAAATCATATCTTAGTTGAATCCGTTTCCACCAGTGCTAAGCTGTGCGCACCAATGAATATGATTGGTGGATATCCAACACATCCATAGAAAAGTAGCATAGCACATCTCTGGTGGAAAAGCAGCTTAGGTAAAGCCAATTAGGTATACCCGTAGACAGGGAACGTGATGTATGATATGCAAACAAGGCTAAACAATAGTATCGGATAACATAATCGCAGTAATGGATTTGGATGCCATAATAAAATATTCAGACGTATGTTCTTGAGACTTTATTTTCATTAGTTATGTAGTAGAGCCTAAAGGCACAGAGATTACGTAAAGCTCGATGTCCTGTTAGCATATTTATTCATTACTTTTTAAGACGATCCGCCATCGCCAAGCAATTTACCGTTTCGGTGCGATGCTGTGTAGAAGTAATTCTTTTGTAGTATGCAACCCTCAGTGCACGAATTGAACTCTATCTTGGCCGGTTATTTTTCTAATTTGAAGTACGCAAACCTTAAAACCGATGTAGACTTACTTATAAATTGTATACGTATCAAAATTATCGGCAGGTATTTGAACCCGCGTCTCCCAACTATCGCGACTGGGTACTCTGCAACTGAGCTAGAAGCTCAAGCAGTCAAGGCGATTAAAGGACATTGACCATGGATTTATGGAATCAAGCCGCTTTTAAATACAAACTTTATTTTTATAGACTACGGCCTCTACGTTAAAAACTACATTTTTTTGATAAAAATCCGGATTCCGAAGTTTTAACAGGCTGCAAATAAACAAGTTTTCTATAGTTCTAAATAAACGTATGACAGGAATGAGGAAATGTACATTGAAAAGAAAGTAGTTATTTGTACTTAAAATTTAATTCCGGATCAGTTAAACAAATTCCTAGTGCCAATGGATCTCAAAAATACAGTTTCATTTTTCTATAATAGGCAGGTTTCGATTCTTGGGAAAACTTGATACCACCTTTGGTCTTTTTTCTTTGATACGTAGGTATTCTATTTTTTTTATAGGTTAATATCAGACACTGCACTACACAAATCGCAACACAGTGATACAAAGATAGAATAATATCCTTAAACAGTGCCCAAAGTAATCGATAGCTTACATTATGGGTACTAGGTAACTGATAAATATATAAACAATATACATATAATACACAAAATATATATTTATTAAACACCCTGACCCTAGAAAACATTCATGCTTATAACCCACGACCTCCGACGCAGTTGGCAGGCTCGCTACCGCTACGCCATTCGTCGTCTTTTCAGTTTAATGTAGACTTACCTGCCCTGAACCTTTTGCAGCTCAACATTATGATGAGCCAGGAACTTCTCGTTCACTTTGTCCAGCGCCAAGTCCACCGCTGGGCCGCAGCGCTCTAGATCAAACGGGGAGTCCAAACGCGAAGCCATCAGCACCCCCACTTTGTACACAGTGCGTTTGGACACGCACATAATAAGCAATCGGAGCAGAAACACGAGACGCGACAGCTTCACCAAAAGCATTTTTCCCTAACTTCTGAAAGCCCCGAAAGTTCGCTCACTCAACTAAGCAAAGCACTCTTCGTAAATTGTTGAGATCGAATTTCAGAAAGATATTTCCCCAATTCAAAAAGTTCGTTCGTTAAATAAGACCTGCCTTAGCCTTGTTATAAAGTACCTAGTAAGTAGAAAAACGTATACTTTTCTCTCTACCGTATTCAACTTTAATTGCTTTATTCACTAGGCAGTAGGCACTAAGTAGGTATTTATTTAATACTTGACTATAAAACATCTATGGATAAATACAGAAATTGATAAAGTGACTCGTAGTAGTTATGGGATGTTGTGTCCCTAAGATAAGCCGTCGGGAATCGGACTATATCACCTCTCCTCACCACTATTTACTAAGTATAAATAAAACTTCTTATGTTAAACTTAAAAAAGCTATCTTGCTATATGAAATTGTGTGTCGATTTAATTTTAGATAGCAGAGTTGTTAAGTAGGTACTGAGGTTGTTGACTAATTATTACACGAAAAAGGAGTGTAATGATTTTGGGCATGATGTACATGTATGTATGTGAGTTTCTTTATTCAAACATAACTTCCGAACGGCTGAATAAATTTGGACATACGGGGTATCATTAGAATCCTTACATCATTCCGAGTAACATAGGCTATATTTTTTTGGAAAAAGTCGTTTAACCACAGGCCAATCGTGTTTTTTTTAATTATTTACTTTTTTAATTTTCTAACCATAAGTTTGATAGAGTATGTTCGATTTTCGCGATGTTAATCTCGTAACTAAGGAGCTCGTAGTATCGCGAGCCCGGAAAGCGCCCGATGTCTCAGACAACGTTAGCTATACTGACGGACGCTGCTGCCCGGGATGATACAACTTGTAGAGACTAGAGGGTGACGCAACAGGTCGCTTTTCCCGCCATTAACCCTTGAATTATAGAGATCGTGAAATTAATGCGCCTAGCGGCCATTACGAGCTGAATACATTTTGAAAACTGTTGCTTTATGATCATGGAAGTTGAGATGTCTGAAGCAACTGTTAAAATATATAAAAACCTACTGTAGGGGAAATACGAGATTCTTAAGAGATAACAGCTGAGACCTCCGTGGTAGTTACAGCTCATACTAATTCCTTTGGAATGTTTTTGATACCTATAAGAATTCTTTCCGCAAATAGGTACTAATAGTAAGTTTGTTTGTTTGTTTATCTGAACGCAATAATCTCTAGAGCTACACGTCCGAATTAAGAAATTATTTTTGTGTTTGATAGTCCATTAAAATAGGCTATATTATAACATCACGGCTATGGCCAGCTGTTGTCTTTCAGTGAGGTAAGCACTGAGCATTTTCGACTATTACGATGTCCTCGGTTCGGTTCTAGATTTCTAGTTTATGCCCGCGATTCCATCCTCATGAAATTCAGGTTTCCACCAATCCCGTGGGATTTATTTGGGATAAAAAGTAACCTTTGTTTAAATCCTATTTAATATCATAAATGGGAAAGTTTGGGAATTTGGATGTTTGTTTCTCTTTCACGCCAAAACTACTGAATCGATTTGGCTGTGGAAGACAGATATAGCTGCAAGTATTGAAATATAGGCTACTTTTTATCTTAAAAAAAAAACATGGTTCCCATGGGATTAGTGAAAACCCCAAAATTCATTCAAGCGACGCTGCGGGCAACAGCAGGTCAAGAATTTTTTTAATTAATAACTAATAAGTATATTATATACCTATTAAACTAGCGCTTGACTGCATGGCACCTGATGGAAAGGAATGATATACCTACCTAGTCTGTTATCTCGTGCTTGCCTATGAGATGCCTAATTACTATTTACTCTTCCAGGTACTCGAGTAGATGGTGAGAAAAGTCCTAACTGGAAGGGCATTCCAGACCTTTGCGATGCGTCAAGAACGAGGAATCATAGCGTTTCGTGCCTATACGTATCCTAAATAGGAAGGTAAAAACATTCACACAAACTTTCGCCCTTATTAATTAGTGTAAAGTAAGAAGATATTGGACTTAGGAGGAGTAGGTAAGATTGAAGTTAGGTAGTCCATCAGGTGCTGATAAAAATTACATCAAAGCCCCTCATCAAAGCTTCGTTTTTCTCCGCTTCTTAATTTAATTCCGAACCAAGGATAAGTATCTGCATGAGCTCTTCCTTATTCACGTCTTATTTGGCCCCAACTGAAAAGGGTCGTCCTTTAATCACGGACGGATTTAGACTTTCCTCCGAAAGCCACTATATTGAGTTCACTGTTCAATTCAATAAGTTAACGATCGACTTGTCTAGTTATCTACCACAATTGATCAAGTGATAGGTGACATTATTAAGTAGGCGATTATCAACATCGGCACATTTGGTGATGTGAAATGTTTTAAAAGGTAATGGCATTCACGTAGTTATACTTAGTTACCTGTAAGCAGACGATATTGAAACCAAATATTGAAACCAAAAAAAAAAAAAATTGCGATCACAGAAAAATTAATTTTACGACCATTGACATAGAGCCATCGAGGTCCCATGAGCGATGACCTATTTATAAATCTATGCATACAGTTCAAAAGCAACATGGTCGGGCATCGTGAAATTAAATTTACGTTGCGCGATAAGTTTGAAGGATTGTATTTCCTAAGTTGAAATGCATTCAATAATTTTTAGGGTTCCTTAGGTACCCAAAGGATAAAAACGGGACCCTGTTACGGAAACTTCATCGTCCGTCCGTATGTCACTAGGCTTGAACCATGACAGCTACACACTTGTATTTTAATAAAATCACAACTAAGTAGATGTCCGTTAATTCTTCATTGAGAAGTAAGTTCTTTTGTTGAGAAGAATATAACACCTAGGTGGTGTTATATTTTTCGCGTCATGAAATAGGGAATAAATAAAATCATAAATCCTAGCTACGCCCTTACCAGCCGCAAGTTCCAGCCAGCCAGCCCATTTGACCGCTTGGTCTAATGGGCTGGCCACAAAGCTGTAAGGAGCCGCCTGACGTCCATTAAACACAAGTTTATGTTCTGTATTGTTAGTGCGAAATATTACGGCGATAACGGCAGACATAACGCACACTTGAAATAACACTGTGCATTATTCTGTTTAGTACCTTCTATAATAAAACCTACGAGTATCTTATAGGGCTGCTATTTTAGGAAGTAATTAGGTAGAAGTAAACATCTCGAAATATCACAAGGGAGGAAGGGGGTGCAATAAGATATCACGTGTAGGCATTGCGTGTAGGATTTATCTTTTCGTCAAACGCGCACGATTTCTAAAACGAAAAGCGGCGTGTAATGGGATAATATTCCTAAAACTTTTTTGGTCTTCGACATTTCTGAAACTTTGTCGGTTCCAAAAATACACATGTGTTTGTTTGTGTGTGAGAGTGGGGCTAAACATGCTAAAACCATCACGTGATTAATGGGCGGGCCCTTTGATGGTTAGGTAAACGCGATTAAAAAAAACTAATCTGAACGCTTTTAAACAAGACATTTATTTAACAAAACCTCTAAACACTTCTAACATACTCTCTTAAAATCTACATTTACCGGTGCAGCGCAAAAATCTACTTCACTATACGACCTTTAGCAGCAGTTTTAAATAGGCTCTATCCTCTGAAATTAAAACTCCAGAAGATTTGTATAAATTTTAAGGGCGATGGGTACAATCCGGGCGCGAAAATTCAAATTTTATTTAGTTTTTTACTCATAGTGGGCTAATTATTATACATTGAAGGCAATGAGTTTCGCGGGCACAACATTATGCATCTACATGTTTTTAATAAAAACTCTGCTCAACATTACTCATTTACTTCATATTGGTTAACGATATCTCGAAATCTAGGAAACTGCAAAAAATTATCTTTCGGGAACCAATATGAGATGACTAGGAACTTTCGAGCAAAGTTTCTATTAAAAACATGTAGATGCATAAAAAGTAGGCCCGCAAAATGCATTGCCATAAATCTACAATGTGTATAATTTCGCGGGCTGGTAGGGCTGCAACACCTTAAGGTTGCTTGTTCACCTAAGATGATAGATGCGCTAAGTTCCTTTGCTTCGTTTGTGTGTCAATCGCGCCAATAGAATCTTATGATTTCGAAAAGCTAAGAAATGAAAGCGATTCTATTGCTGCGTTCGACACAAAACTTAGATTTGCTATCTTAGAAGTTGCTATCTCTCACAGACAAGCAGTCTTAGGCTCAATGGCGCGGCGCAATGGAACGGAAGCGACTTTGTTTACGAGTACATAAGCATAATGAACTTTATGTCAATTGTATAACAAAGAAAATTAATCGGAGAAAATAAATAGGCCGTGCGTCTTCCAAGGAATCCTCGCGTATTTTGTAGAATTATTTGTTTTGTATGGTATACAGTTGACAATAAGTTTGTTATGCTATGTAAAAAAGTCACTTCCATTCCATTCCGCCGCGGTGTAAATTGACCCTTATTCTGCAAAATAAAATCGATAATGACTTGAAATCCTGGAGCATGTAGACAAAGTGACATTCTCTTAGCGAAGTTGCAAAATGTATGGGCTCGACATTAGCTAACGCTATAGCATAGCGTTAGCTAACGTCAATCCCGTAGATTTTTGGCATTCTATTCGAAATTAATAGAATGTCACTTTGTCTAGGCCCAGATCCTGTAGACAAAGTGACATTCCATTAATAATTATCAATGTCGCTAATAGAAAAGTCCAAAATGTGTCAATGCCATACTGCATTCTTTGGCATTCTATTAGTGATATCGGGAATAGAATGCCACTTTACCGTCCCTTCTGCTTTCCTTATTTTTAAGATTGTTTTCAAGCTTAAAAATGCCATGCTATTGATTTTAGACGTCGTGAATTACATTTTTGCGCTTACACAAATTAATTATCATAAAAACACGTAAAGGTACTTGGTATTTGGTGTTATAAATAAATTTTACAATTAACAAAATATATTATTATGTGTACTAAAACTAATTTGTAAATATATTACGATCGAACAAAATATACATCTCACAAATAAACTGTTAAGTAAAAACATTTTTAATATTAATAATATAATTATTATTATCCTTTAAATCACTACATTCACATAGGCACACTAAAATATATCTATGGGATCACTAACTTAATTCAATACTATAATAAAATTTTCAAAGCGTAAACCTTAAATGCGTTCGTCTTATTATTATTTTGTTAAAAATGATTTCATTAAAGTACTTAACAAAAAATATAATTTTACAAAAAAATAACATTACATTATGTATTCAATTATTGTTTGAAAATATAATTTTACAAAAAAATAACATTACATTATGTGTTAAATTTATTATCGTTTGTTCATAATTAAGTATGAAGTTACCTATAAGGAGAACTTTTAAGGGAGATGGGTACCCTCCGGGCGCGAAAACTCAAATTTTATTTAGTTTTTCGCTAATAGGGGACTAATTATACATGTTTAATGAGTTTCGGGGGCACAACATTTATGCATCTACATGTTTTTAAGAAAAACTCATCTCAACAATACTCATTTACTTCATATTGGTCAGCTCAAAATCAGGGAAACTGCAAAAAATTATCTTTCGGGAACCAATATGAGGTATCAGGTGAGTGGGAATTTTAGAGCAAAGTTTCTATTAAAAACATGTAGAAGTAGATGTATACATATTGTGCCCGCAAAATTCATTGCCATAAACCTACAATGTGTAGTAAGTCTAGCCCACTATTAGGGAAAACTAAATAAAATTTGTATTTTGGGCACTCAGCTGCCATCTTTCCGTTAGAACTTATAAATATTAAAATATTATAAACACATTCGTGAACAACGAGGATTGGTTCCATTGTAATAGGTAGTTATAATCTATTTCCGCTTGAAACGCTTAGGTAAATAAGTTGTTTGACTAGTAAAATAGATCTTATAAAATATAATAAAAAAAACAAACATTTATTAATAACAAAAAAACCTTGTTTAAGATGTCTCTACTTATGAAAAACGCATTATAAAAAATCTTAAATCAAAAAACAAATACATATTACCCGGAAGTTAACTCGGACCTCTACTACACGTTGGTCACGTCATATCGCACTTACTTTAATAATAATTAGTAGGAGAAGAGATTATTATCATTAGTGTCGGGACACGCCTGCGACAGTTCATCTCAATACGCTGTCAAAGTTTTTCAAGTAACCTATGTAACTTCAGCAAGTACCTCTCGCACTGATCTCTATTAGACTAGTACGCTGGATCAAATATATTCTTTCCAATTGAGTTATTTTTTGACGCTATTTGAAGCGCCCCCCTCGAAGATCCACGATACTAAATTGACATTTGTTGCTAGTGACCGTCGTTTTGAATGTCATTTTATTTTAGTTACATGGACGCTCACGCCAATCAGCGCCAAATGGGGAAAATCAATTAGTGTTTTTACTTTTACGGTAACAGACTGAGGTCCATTGTAGTATAATAGAGGTCAGTGACTGGGTCAATATATTTACGTGCGCATTCAATGCATTTTGCATTAAAAAAATTGTTTCTAGTTTCCACAGTTGTGTCCAAACACTTATATAATTTACTTTTGATAAATCAAAAATCGATAAGTATAGCTCGTTTCCATAAAACAGTATAATAAATAAAAAAAACAGACCTATTGTATTAGTCAAAACTAATTAAATGACTAGATGTCTACGGGTGAATTCCACTAACTATGGAATAAATAATTTTTGTTTTTTTAATATGGCATTTTATGGTAAAAAAAATCAGGCGGGAATTTTTTATGAGAATTACTACATAACTTCAAGTTATTTTATTTAAATTATAACTAACTGTCTATCGAAAGTTTTCCCAGTATAAAATATCTGCTTTAGTTGGTCAGAGAAAGAAAAGTTTAGCTTACTATCTCTATTGGTCTAATAGTAGTCCCAGAGATTATATTACTCATGCGATAAATAAATAAAAAATCTTCTCTATAATATTATGAGTACGAGTAAATATAGAATAATTGATGATTAAACGAACTTACCTGTAAGTGAAGTTCTATCACAATTATGTGAATACATTTTATTCGAAAATAATAATAAACACAATCAGGTACACTTTCATTGTACTGGCAATTTCGCACTTTTATTTATTTTGTTTTTTAAAACTGACCACCCTGATGGACACGCTGTCCCAGCCTACGTCCGGGCCAAGCTTCATTCTTTAGAGAATATTTAACAAAATTTTCGTATTATACTCATGGGTTTTGGGTATGGGAGGGACCTTATATTATTATTTTCGAATAAAATGTATTCACATAATTGTGATAGAACTTCACTTACAGGTAAGTTCGTTTAATCATCAATTATATTTCATACATTTTATTCTTCAATAATAATAAACACAATCAGGTAGATGTTTAGAGATGAAAATTTTTGTTAAATTATGGACATTAACAGATAGTAAATTGTTTCCTATTATAATAGGAAATAGGTCCTCTTTATACCACAGAAGTATTTAATTAACACAATCTTTTCGTTCAATTCCTGGATCAATAAACCAGTCACATTACAAATAGGTTTAATTTATATTTAGATAGATTATAATGATTAATGATTAGAGAGCAAAAGAGCTATTGCGACAGAAGCATCATCGCTCAATAAGAGGTTATAAAACTTAGGTAACGTCCGTAATGGTTGTTACCAGCAGACTGCTTTTCTGATGAGGTCAAGCAACAAACTACGTGCTCGCCGAGGAAGTGTTGCGTACTTGGTGCTGAGTACACTGAAACGCAGACCTCTCTCGTAAGAGATTATATTCCTCGGTAGACACGTTCTCACGGTGGTCTGCCTGCAGGCGACCTTATGAGGTCGCTTCAACATTATCAGGAGGTTGTCTATTATATATCTTGGTCTAAGATTTTGTAAACGACATATCGATTTGTTTTTCAAAGCTGTGGCAAATTTTTATACTTTCTCTTCAGTTTTGATTATGGTATAATTAAAACTGGTTCGCCCTGAGTAGTAGCTGGCGTTGTATAAACTCAATAATTCCCTTGAATTATATAAAAACAATAATACTAACTTTAACTAATGCTAATGTTTTCATTCTGTGCTGTATCTACTGCCTAAAGCTAAAAAAGTTACAAGATCAGCAAAGCAAAGTTACGGAATGAATAAACTCTTATTAAGGCCCATTGAGCAATGTGTTAGCATACTATATTGTGTGCTACTATGTGGTGTTTGATGTTAATTTATCTATTCATTTTCGCAATATAATATATATATATATATATATATTTTTTTTTTTTTTTATTTGACCCAAAATCATCAGCAGAAATTAAACTCAATGCCGAATGATAACAAGTAATCGTACCATATGCTACGTCGTTAACAAGTTGTTCTGTTGGAAATTACGAGGTTGACTTATAATGTACGGATTGTACGGATCTCAGTCGTTATTAAAGCAGTATTGCCACAAAACTTTGTAAATAACACAAAATTTTTGAAACATATAGATTATTAAAAATTCCAACAAAATGTCCTTTTTTTTTTTTTTTTTTTTTTTTTTTTAATGCCTTCAGAGAACTTCCTCCAGTAATTCCTATGAATTGTGGTTCTCTAGGGAAAGACCATATTTATTTATTTATCATCAATAAATGTACTATAAGAAGTAAGTCTTTTGACACCTTATGTAAAAGAAGGAAATCCAAAGTTGTAGAGGTCCTTAGACGATGTATGTCTAAAGCATTGTCTATAATAGTATTTTTAAGCATTCTACCTCTAGAAGAATGTATAGAAGAGCAAAGGTAAACTTCGTGTTCCAAAATGTTCAGAATGCGTCTGTTTCTAAGACGTCTGGGTTCATATTGATTACATTTCGCATTATTGCAAGAAGCGATAAATTCAATAACTGGATTGAACTCTTTGAATAACTTTGAAGTATATAATTTTACAGCGATAGCTTAATCCCATTAACTGGATGTAACTCTTGGTCAGCTTTTGATTATCTTTAATTTCCATATAAGAAACAATTAACCCAATCGTTTAAATGAGGATATTTGATATCCTCTATGCAACTGATGTAAATCATGTGTATCAAAATAGATGTATCGAAAAATATGGCCATCAACTCTGTAAAGAGGTATTTCGATTCATCTTAACGTTAATTATTACAAAAACAACAATCCCTCTAATGAAAAGAATTAGTCTTCATCTAGACCGGGAAATCGTGTGAATCACTAGTTCAACCTTTTAGGTTTAAGGGAGTTAGATGACTTAAAAAATGTGTTGTAACCACTGGCCATCTGATAGGATAACCGATGATGGACGAACAGCTGCGTCTAAAGTCTAATTTTTCTTACGGGCTACATTTTTTGTTTCTACAGACGTTCTGTGTAACCCCATCCATACCTAATAGCTGGAGAAGTGGACTTTAGGACTTTTAATCGGAATTAAGCTTAACTCTTAGATGATACAACGAGTTAAGCGTATAAATTTTTTTACAGAATTTGAATTGTTACATAATTCACGTCATAGTTTGCGGTTGGGTAACGATACTGCCATATCGTCAGAAATTAAAATAAAATAAAACCAGGAAACTGAGCATGTTTTGAGGGTAGTAAATAACTTTAACACTCTAACACCTAACAAATCCTCATGAAAAAACCGCGGTAAGTATCTGAGATGAGTCACAACTTCTTTATGTATTTTACCAAGGATGAATCGGTACTTTAAAATAAGATTCTTCAGTTCATAGGCATAAAACCCTTTTTAAGTATTCGCTTGTAAGCTGTTCTATGAACTATCAATTTCAAAGGATTTTGAACTACAAATTCATTCAACGCCTTTAAATTTAGAATGTATCTTTTACCACGTAAGATTTTGAGGTTAGACACATCTTAACTATAATCGAACATGCAGTGACTCACTCCCACATTATCTCACCCAAAAAAGAAATGTCGATTGTCAAAGACATTTGTCGCTTTTTCTTTGTTGTGAACGTGTAAGACGGTACACTGTGTTAGTGTACGATTTTTAAAATGGTATTATGTAATAATAATTTTTTGGAGCTAGTTCCTTAATTTGTTCAATTCATTAAAATATTTTATTGAATGTACGTACATTTGTACACCTAGTGAAAGTCAAAAAATAGTCTACACTTATTATAACTCCCGAAATTCTAGATCATGTTATAGATCGTGACGGATTCCTTGTCAGTGATATGTAACCAACAAACTTCAAAATGTTGAAGACAACTGGCATATAGGTACCTTAATGTCTAGCGTCGTCGCTGAACCTGGTCCTTGTTGTGGCTGATGCTGGAGACTCGCTGCCACGTCGCATCTTCCTCGCGGCTGATCGCCAATACTCAAGTGTGTCACGCCCCCCCTGCTGGCCGAGCCGTAACGAGAGGGGGCCAGCTAGTTTCTCGAGAAACGAGATTGCGCTGTCCCAGCGGTGGGTGTCGATAGCAAAGTCGCCCGCCGCGCCCTGCTGGTTTCTTTATTTACAACACCTGACGATCAGTAACCATTGAAACTAGTATAATGCCCGAAACTATTTCTCCGAAAAAACATCTGGTCCCGTTCGTGAACTTTAATTACTTGTCATTTGTCGAAACAAAATGTCATTTGTCAATACTTAAGCTTCTTCTCAGTTCAGGACGCGTTGTGGTTTAAGATTTTTATTAGTTTCAGAAAGAATTTAACAATTCACTTCAATGAAACTTTCAGACTAATGGTACATTATACATAATATTGTTAACTTATTGAGTTTTGAGCTAATAGTTAAATTATCATCCCATTACACAATCTGAACATTAATTTTCGAAAGTAAGTAAAATTATTTTCCACCACAAAATCTAAACATTATTGTTGTAGGTACATAGTTAGAAAAGTTCGACGCGTTGGTACCCTCGTGGAATTAGTTTTTAAGTCGTGAAATAGTTATCACTGATAAAAGGCTATAACGTTTAACTGGCTATTCATAAGTCAGGCAAGTATATCAAATAAACTATTTGATTCTTTGCAATGAAGGTCGGCTAGAATTTTACAACTGTCGGGACTAACCATTAATATAGTTCTTGTGACTGAGCGCCGATAGCAATTCGGGATCAAAGTCCGGGAGGTCATGCGGAGCCACTTGTAGTGAAGCCGAGAACAGCGCCACACCGACATCGTCCCCCGTTGGTATCCGCAAAGTCCTTTGAGGTTTTTTTAAAATCCTTCGTGTTGACCCGCAGTCAACCTCCAGGAGCATTGACGCATCATGCTATGCTTTCGTGGTATCCTCAACGTGATACCCTCCAAGCTAGCTTAGAGATGCCTGGACTATTTCGCGCATCATGCTATACTTTCGTGATAACCTCAATGTGATACCCTCCAAGTTAGCTTAGAGATGCCTTAGGATTTCAATTTTTGGACACACTTTCGTCAGCATTGATATTTGAGTTGATGTGATATCTGGGAAAAAAGGTTAATTTTCACTTACCCTCTTTCCTCGGAGTCTGACGAAGATGAATGCACAATTATATGATTTGATTTGATTTTATTTTTGTTATAATAATAAATTTTACTAGCGTCTAAGCATTATCAGTATAGAAAATTAAGCAAGTTTTAACACTGAACACTTAATTTTTTTTACTTTGAACCTAAATTAACAAAAACGAGACGTGTTTTTGTAGTCGAGTGCTCATTGCCGCGCACAATAAAAGAATGAAGCTTGGCCCGGACGTAGGCTGGGACAGCGTGTCCATCAGGGTGGTCAGTTTTAAAAAACAAAATAAATAAAAGTGCGAAATTGCCAGTACAATGAAAGTGTACCTGATTGTGTTTATTATTATTGAAGAATAAAATGTATGAAATATAATATTAGATTTTTACACGGATACAAACAAGATGTTTATCCCGGGAAATCGGAAAAATTGCCAGATACCTACTCACCAAAATATTCGCAGAATTATTTTTAACATACATAATTTTTTTGTAGAGCTGTGCTTGTTCTAAGTGAATCAGTTAATGTAGGTATAAAGTCTAAAAAAAGGTAATTTTTTTTTTATTTTTTAGAAATTAGATTTTTTAGTACGAAAATGACGCGAAATTGAATTGTCATAACGAACACGAGCAATTTTTCAATTTATTTTCTAATGTAAAAACAACAATCTACTTTTAAGAGTAAATCTCACTTAATTCAGAAACTTGCATTTATATTATACTATTTTATGAGACAGGTCACAGGGTTATTTTGTTTATACATCAAAAACATCTGGGCGATTCTCTAAAAAAAATCACTTTAGCTTTAGGTAGTATCGGCATACAGTCACACACACGAGCATACACTTTAATGCGTGCCCGAAAACCCGCGTCCGTCCCTAATCGCCCACCATCACTGGTAGACGACTCACATCGGGCACATTTGGTGAAGTGAAATGTTTAAAAAAAGTCATGGCATTTACGTACATACAAGCAGACGATATTGAAACCAAAATATTTTTGCGAACACTGAAAAATTAATTTTACGGCTATTGACATAGAGCGTAAAATTGAATGTAGTTCAAAACGCAACATGGTCGAGAATCGTAAAATTAATATCACTTTGCGCTATAAGGTTGGGGCGCTATTTCCTATGTTGAAATACATTCAATTAGACACTCTAAACGAATAGACGTAAAGTTAATTTTTCATTGTTATTTTTTTATTTTACTTCTTGATTTACATCACTCAGTCTTGGAAAACGTTACGTGTAATCGGCCTCCAGAAAATTATTACAGACGATCATTGGCAACACTACACCATCGATCGTGCCCGAGTGTAATCGCCTATACTCAGTGGTCGAATTGAACATTTTCACGAACCGGAACGCTGTACCTTCAGTGCTTCTATTATTTTTTTGGACTTTTTTACGAACCGGTACGCTATGCCTTCACATTACCTAGGTACTCATATACAAATCTGAGGGTACAGATACATTATTATTAGTGCTCCTGCCAAGATCTCAATTATTTAAAAACCACAGTTTGGAATGCTCTGAGAATAATTTTCACGAAACGGAACGCCGATTTCACGAACCGGAACGGTGATTTCACGAACCGGAACGCCGTTCCGGTGCGTTCCGGTCCAATTCGAGCACTGCCTATACTTGCCGACTGTGTAGAGGCGCTGTTAGCGATTATATACTAAAGACGAACGAGGGCGAACAGCGCGAAAAAATGTCGCCAGTTTATGGGCGTCATTAGTACCGACAGTATAAGGCAACGCGGTAGTTGGGTCAGCGGCGGCGGCGGGTATTTTGACAGATGACGCTACTATTTGCTTGTATGAAGTTTTAAGTATGTTCGGATCGGCATATCTTTACTATTTTTATCTATTGATTAATAGGTTTTACAGGCGATATTGCGATGAAGACATGCGATGATGCCATAGACTGTAAATACTTTCTTTAGAGATTCGCCCAGCTTGGCCCTTGGAGCGGGCGTAAACCAACGACGAATGCCGTTAAGCTCATATTAGGTCCTTAACAATACTTGTATCATTAATACTAGTTTGACACGAAGGTACAGCTGGAAAACCCAGCGCTATACGATGCAGCATTCCGGGTAGGGTTTGTTGTGTTTCAAATAGGATATTTGACTATAATTATTTGAAAATAGATTAAATATTCAATGAAATGTCTATTAAATGTTTAAATATAGATAGATATTTCAATCCACGAAGACGCGCCCCTCTGTCAAAATCGCTTATTTTACATTCGATTCGTATGCAGTTGGACAGAGTGGTCCGCGTCATTGTGGATTGAAATATCTATATCTCTTACAAGAAATAAAGCCGCGTTCACACAGTAAGAATGAAAACACAACAGACCCCCAGCCCCAAGTCCTGTATGCAGCTCCGTCCCTAAATTCACAAAACCACTACTCTAAAACTTGTGCGTATCGACCTAACATTACAATAAAAATATCATTAAGTCCACTAACATCACACATACAAATAAGTTATCATATAAATATAATATTATATTCAATATTTTTTGTTTCGATTTATAATTATTGCTGTCTCTGTCGCACAGATTACAAAGGTCACGCTAAGTTTCATTATTACTTAAATTGTACTTCAGGCTTCAATGTTACTAAAGTAAACATGAATATAATATACTTGCAAGAGAAGCCCCTTATTAAATCATAAATTTAAAAAAAATACTAACTGCGCCTATACGTCGATTGACGTACAATCAGCTTGTACTAAAAAGTACAGTAATTTGTAATTGCAATCTAGCAGTTCTTATGCAGTTAAACGAGTTAGGAAATATTATGAATTATCACCCGTATTCTCGAACACTAGATTATCACAATGGATCCGAACGAATAGTGCAGCGACCACTAGGGTATCTAATCGATATCGATAATTTTGGTCTCATTATTGATTAATCAATGATTGGTAACGTCTGAAAAGTAAAATGTATCAATCCTTAAGGAACTGTATATTGTCAAAACATGGCCGATTGACCAATGGAAACGAAAGAAAACCATGTTTTGTAATTGGTGCAGCTCTTTAATGATTGATACATTTATACACTGTATAATATACTGAGTTCAGTATTTATGACTGCAGCCCTTTATGCTTTGTTTCAAATTTTGTTCCCATTTGTTTAATATCAAATAACAATATTTGCTTTATTTCTATAAATAATAATAAGTGGTGTATGATTTGAGATTGCACTGAGAGACTTTACAGTATCGTTTGTGATAAATGTGAATGTTTTTAGTCTTTGAAAAGAAAAACATTTTTCTTCAATAGGTTATTTTCTGGGCGAATCAAAGCTGTTTTTAATTATTATTACACATTTCAAGATTATTCACGTACAAAATTAATGGAGTTAACGGCACACGATAAACGACATTTAGTTTAGGCCCAATAAATAAAGTGAACAAATCACTACAGCAAGATCACAGAAAAGAGTACAGCACACTGGAATTTAGTATAACCTCGAATCTAGAAACACTTTAAATCTTATATGAATAGTACGATACAATTTCTGACCAAAAAATCATCTATCGATTAACTAGTAGACGACATTTTAAGGTGCCATTTCTGAGTTTAGCATCTGCGATCTCTTGTCTATGGTTACTCGGTCGAGTTGACCAAAGAAAAGCTAATGCGGCGGTGGTCACTTTTTAAAAAATCGATTTAATTAATCGATAAAAGATATTGTGTTTTCTCCACTGGTTTGAAATCTCTAGTTGCTGATGATTTCAGGGTTGCCCCAGGCACTCTTAAAATTATAATTCTTTTAAGAATATAATTGTTATAAACATGGTAAGTTATGATACAGCCTATGATGGAGGCAAGCTATAGCTATAGGCTATATATTCTTGATTTAAAGTTGTAGGTGGTGGAATACACTACATGAGTTCCTCTGACAACTGTTTTTCCGCGTCTTACACGAATGCAAATCTATTCTTGATAATAACATTAGGACCCGGTTGTTTCGAACCGTTATTTATCTCAAAAATGTTTATAAATAATTTTCTTTGATAATTTGCTCTGTAGTGACTCCTAGCTTAAAAAATTGCTTCTAGCGTTTTTGGCAGAAAATACAAATTTCCAAACATCTTTATGTTTGTTAAAACTTAGTATTATACTATCTAAAAGGCTGGGAAACAACATTTAATCCCTACTTCGCTAATAAAATAAACGTATTTGCATTTAAGTTTAGTGGTCTAGCTAGTAGCAATATTAAATCGTACACTTACATTAAAAAGGCTTACTTCTCCTGCGTAACTTACGTCGCCGAAAGTTCGGCACAATATTTACTCAATATTTTTCAAGTGACCTGTGCCATCAAAAGCTACTAGGTTACCCTAGGTGCCAAAAGTTCGCAGCTGACGAAGCTTTTAACTTCTAGACCACTAAACTCTCACAAACTCTTTGTAAATATGTATTCTTATGACATAATAAGTTGCAAAAAACTACTATTTAGTTAATTATATTATTGCTTTCTTGGATTCCATTGAGGAAGACATCCACTACTTGAGGCCAGTTTTAAATAGGCAACCACTGGATTTGGAACACTGGATAAATATACACATTTCGCCATATTTGGAACATGCCGTGGAATTTGGAACAACCCACGTAAAAATATCTGAATGCTATCGGACTATTCCTAACATTAAAAGTAACAAATATACTACTTTTTTAAATTGTATAATATATACTTATTTCACATAATATTTTGGGCAATATCAATATCCTAGATGTATGTGCTGTTCATTATCCTGTAACTCTTGCCACCCTGTCAAGCGGTGAAAGGTCACTAACCCTGCGCTCACACGTATTCTGTTCCACAGGGTAATGACACATCAGAGACGTCGAATTATTTTGTATGAATGAAAATAAGACGTAGAAGAAAAGTTGTTAGTTTTAATGATAGGAATTACCGACCGAGAGAATTTTGGGTATTTTTAATTAACCCTGTAGTAGCCGTATTGGTGACTTTCGTCCTAATAGGCGAACAGCTTACAGTAAATATTAACTTTCGATTTGCTATGGAGTCTTTGTGATTTATTTTACAACTATATAATTTTATTATTATGGCTTTCATTGAGGAACCGTAATCAAACTATTCTGTTAAAGAGGTAGAAATACAATAACGATTTCATTTTTGTCTCTTTATAAAGAAAATAATAATATGGAATATTTTAATTTTAAAACAATAAATAAATTAAGGTTATCATAACGTCAATAAATAAAAACAAATAAAGGGTTCTCTGAAGCGGAGCAAAGATTATATTGACAAAATGATAGGTGACTACATTTAGCTATATGCCAAATTGAGGCAAACCAATTTATATCACTTAATTTCAGGTAAATTGCACCTATACTTAATAATAATACTCCGCTTCTATAGAAAATTGCCCTTGTATAAACACGCAATGTCTATAAAGAAAATAATCTAGAATGGCAAAGAATCATGTGTAAAATAATTGCTTGTCACAAATTATCTAAAACAATATAATATTTGACGCCATTTTAGAATCGTCCCTCTATTGACACGGCTTATAAAGTGGCTAAAGTACTCAACATACACAATAACTTATAATAATAAGCATCAACATGAGGTAGTGGAAGTAAGTCATCTCTGAATACACATCTCAGTAGTCTTATTCAAGATTATCTTTATGAATAGGTATTGGCCTACATACCAGTGAACGGTAAAACTTAGAAGTATTTATTTAGCTCAAATATGAAGTATAGTCAATGTGAGTAAATGTATACGGAGGTAAATCGAAACGCATTTAATAATTTCGTAGTTTTAATTACTATCAGTTTCAGAGCATAACGAAACGCATCTATAGTTTATTGAGATATTTTCAGACAATTATATACTGTAGCATAAATGGCATCTGTGGCTAAGAGACCACCAATCGCGGCTTAGACTACACACAATATGAACAAATTGTCAGACTCTTGCAGTTTATAACAAAAATTAGTAAGTTCATGTTAAGTCCAGAAAGTGGGTTAGTAAGTTTAAAGAGAACTGTGAGGTAATAAGGCCTTGTTAGAAAGACTTCTATGCTTCTTCCGTTTGGGTGCATCCTATTGAAATGTGTACTCAGACCAGTCATTTAATAAAATATATACTCAAACCCCTTACTAATAAACGTGGAATAGCAGTGGAATAATTATACTATACTTGTCTTTTTCTTTTGTCAAATTACTATTATTTAATTCCAAAGAAACAAAAAAAAGGACTTAAAGGGTTGAGACAACAATACAAACATAATGGGTGGTCCCATCTACCTAGGCGCCTCTCCTTGTTTCCATGGTGGATGGAAAAAGATCGTATGAATCCTATTTTGTATCCCACAGCTGGGCATGTGTCTTCTCCCAGCTTAGTTAGCATGGTTTGCATACCTTGGGTATTGCATTCATTTATTTTGGTGTACCCTCAAGTATGCAAGTTTTCAAAAAATGCTGATATTAGTCCACAAACGCACTAACTCCGATATATGTCAGAGATATGCGTGTGCCCAGAATTCAAACCCTCAGTGGTGATCACTCAACGATCTTTAACAAGCTCATTTGACATATATTTAGTATCCATAAAAAATTCGCCACAAAATCTCACTTTCGTTTCACTTGTAGCGGTCTTCGATAGCTGACGATAGATGGCGTAACAAACGCAATAGCACACGCTGACAGAGCATTCGACGAGCGTTCTATAAATACAATTTCTGACGTCACACGCTCGGATCACAAGCGGTCCCCAGGCACAACACCTGCCTGGAGGGAAATTTCCCTATTGCCCTCTGCGCCGCTAAACACTTAATAAAGCAGCAATTTATAACGAACCATAGACAACAGTGATCATCATTGCAAATGACAATTTTATAGAATAAAGGCCCAGCACCCACCTGGGCCTTTATTCTGTATCTCAGAGATCCTCAACAAGCTCATTTGACTCAGTTTCTTCAATAAAGCAGCAATAGCCAATAACAAACCATAGACAGCAGTGATTATCACTGAGTGTCAATTTTACAGAATATGCCCAGCCCCAGAACTGCCCGCTGATTGATTCCCTGATTTACGTCAGCCAATAGGAGGACAGAATTAACAAACGATCAGATAACTATATACGTTTTTCTTATGCAATCAGACCCTTGAACCAAATACCAATACCACGTGTCCCACTGATTATTCCGCCGCTATTCCATGTTAATTGGTAAGGAGGCAAAGCTTTACGTGTGCAGTGTGGACCTGTTCAGGGCGTGTGGCGGCGCCGGCGACGGAACACGAACGCGAAGATGCTGCGCAGGCGCCGCCAGCGACGACGCCCGCCGCCGGTCGTCGTGCTACCCAGTATCGAAGCCTGGAGAAAATATCAGTTATCTACTAAATGCCCAGCCTATGCAGCAAGCTCACATACAGATAATATCTAAGTATATTATGTCTCTCTACTGTTGTCGCTCTCTTTTCTCTGTCTATCAGTATGAATCAGCAGGAGAAAAGAGAACGACAATAGTAGCATCCTAGCCCTGCTGGTGAACTTTGTTGCACCTACAGTCTGAATATTATATGTAGGTACGTATGCAAATTGTGGACCAAACTTAATGTTTTACCCATCGCCCTCTTTAAGTTTTCTATTTTCCTAGAAATTTTTAATTTTATCTCACAGCTAAACCACTTGTTTTGTATATTTAATCGTAGTTTTTAAGTATTTTCCTCTACTTATGAATTATTTGTGTTTCTTACCATCCCTTGCATTTCCACAAATTAAATATTAAGACTATCAAGATCGACAATAGCCAAATCATTTTTATACAACAATTTAAAAATTTACAGGTGTTGCATTTTTTGGGCTCCCGTAGCGACTTGGCTAGGCAGATGTTCAGTATGAGACATCCTCAACGATCTCACCTGTCTCTGTCTCTCGAGGCGGCGTATCTCCCGCACGAGCGCGTGGAAGGCGTCGTCGACGAAGTGCCGCAGCGCCGCCGACGTCTCGAAGAACGGACACCCCAGCTGAGTCGCCAGCGCCTTGCCTTCCTCGGTCGTCACCTTACAGTAACAAGTTCTAACTTAAGGCCAATGTGACAAAAATAAAAGTTTGTGAATTGTGTATGTCCTCAGTTAGTACATAATATTATATACCTAAAGCTGAATAGTTTCTTTGTTTATTTGAACGCGCTAATCTCTGGAACTACAGGTCTGAATTAAAATATTTATTTTTGTGTTAGATAGTCCACCTGGTGAGTAGCACGTGATACTCACTTGTCTGAACCTGGGAGTGAGGTCCAACTTGTTGCCCACCAGCACCAGCGGCAGGCGCTCGCTCGGCCGCGCTAGCGCCAGCAGGCGCTTGTACTCGGCAGCCGCGCGGAACGAGCGCCGGTCCGTCACTGAGTAGCACAGCATGAAGCCCTCGCCGCAACGCATGTACTGCTCGCGCATGGCCGTGAACTCCACCTGGTGAGTAGCACGTGATACTCACTTGTCTGAACCTGGGCGTGAGGTCCAACTTGTTGCCCACCAGCACCAGCGGCAGGCGCTCGCTCGGCCGCGCTAGCGCCAGCAGGCGCTTGTACTCGGCAGCCGCGCGGAACGAGCGCCGGTCCGTCACTGAGTAGCACAGCATGAAGCCCTCGCCGCAACGCATGTACTGCTCGCGCATGGCCGTGAACTCCACCTGGTGACCACAGCATTGTTACTTAGTTACTGTTCAAAACACTTGAAAATCACGTTTTGCCATTGATGCAGTTCTCTAATGATTGATACATTTTTACTCAATCGCCCTGTGGCAGCCAAAGGCAGTGTTACCATTATCATCTTGTACAATTATTTTTCAAACAATGCCTAAATATATGGGTCTAAATTCTCAATTGAATTAAGAACTTTTTTTTAATAAAACGTATATGATGTAGTAGGCAGGTTATTAAAATTATAAGTGATAATGAAGTGAAGTGAAAATATTGGGCAGAAATCTATAAGTCTGAGAAACCTCTTCAGGTCTGGAATGCAAAAACATACCAACCTGCACATAGCCAAAAACTAGGCCATCCTAAGAACAGACATTTTTTTTCGCAAAGGAGAGGAAAAGTCATCATGGATACTGTGTTGGACTCTTACAAACTAAAAGAACCTCTCCTGGCACCTAGCATTGATGTACACACAACTACAGTCCGACAAGGCTCTCTTGGCACTTCAAGGAGGGCGCTGTTACATAACAAAGGCAGCCATAAAATAAAATCTCCTCAATTTTATTTCAATTTTAGTTTAAAATAGTCAAAAGTAAGCAAAAACAACATAACATACAATAGTGATATACTGACAGAGCGAACTATCAAACAGTAGCACAAGATAGCGGTGTTGGTTCA
Source organism: Coenonympha glycerion (assembly GCA_963855885.1). Taxonomy (NCBI): domain Eukaryota; kingdom Metazoa; phylum Arthropoda; class Insecta; order Lepidoptera; family Nymphalidae; genus Coenonympha; species Coenonympha glycerion. Next base: position 4,100,636 of record OY979646.1, read on the forward strand.
GACTTTGGTCACGCGCCAAAATAGCCTTGTCGCACTGTATGCCTATACCACCACTGTTGCTTACATGTTATCTATCTCTTTTCTTTCATCTACCTCCTTTATCATTATAATTTCTTTCATGAAATTTTGCACATTATCCCAATTATTTATGCTAAGTAACATGAAGAATACCAAATTTCCCATAGTAGTAGTTCTCTTGCGACCACTGCCCACAGTCTTTCCAGAACGAAACATGGGCAGTGGAAAACAGTATGCTCTGCATTATTGTTGGGGTCAATACAGTACCCACACTAGCAGCTGTTCTTCTTCTTTATTTGTGCTAAGTACTGCAAGTACCTGGGCCCAGACATGTAAAGGGACAGAAAAGGGCATGAGACACACCTGTCCAGCTGTATCCAAGATATCTAGAAGAGCGGGCTCCCCATCAATCACAGCCTGCTGCTGGTATGAATCCTCTGGAATAAATCACAGAAAATAGTTATGAACTACACCACCATTGCAAGTCTCAGCTAAATTAGAGACAATATTATAATATAGCTTATATATAGTTAATTATATATATATAGCTGACTTAACCAATCAGAGGGCAGAGACATAAATATGTGGGGTTGCACTGAAAGTCGAAAATCAAAAATGGTTTAATGTAGAAAGTCACTGATACTTTTATTGTCTTTCGAAGTGGTCTCTGTTCCTCTTTAATCATCTTCGCATTCGATGAAACCACTGAGATATATTCTTATACAGCAAATACATACTTACATAAATATGCATTCACCAATTCATATTATGATTTTCAATATTTCAATACAATGTATTATCAATACAGAGATAAATATATTTGGGAACTATAATATTGATGTTGACAACAGGGTATTCCAAATGGCTGTTATGCCATACACTCCTAACAACATTTACAACTTAACATACATAATAAATACATAATGCAAGCAGATTACTCAGAATAGATGGGAATTAGGAGGCGTAAAAAATGTTATGATAATGAAAAAGTAAGTACCAATAGTCGGGTCGTGGTAGTCCAAGAAGCTGTGACTAACAAACTGGAGTGTGACCGCGGACTTGCCGACCCCGCCGTCGCCGAGCACCACGATCTTGTAGACGCGGAGGCCGCGCGACGTGCCCGCAGCCTCGGCCATGCCGCCGCATGCCGCCAGCGGGGGCCCAGGCGAGCCGCGCCCGCGATCACACCACACACCTTGCGCCCGCCATCCGCACAGGACCACCCGACACTACCACCTTGCACGTTTTATTGATAATAACCAACTCAAAACGCGCGCCATCTATCACACATTTTTTACTGAAAAGAAGATATTCCTATTTCCTAAAAAAAAAATCGACAGCAAGTCCAAACAAATTCGACTTTGATTTTGAAATTTGAATTTTTTTGTTGACATTGACATTTATAATTTGGTACCACAGATCATAGACTACTAACACTATTGCTACAGATTAAAATATAACGAAGTTGGTCGAAGTAGGACCAAAGTTGAACGAAGCTAGCAGTGTGGAGGGACACTTCGCCTAACTTCGCTAACTTCGACTCACTTCGGGCAACTTCCATTTGTTGTCGGTTTTTGCGCCCGAGTCAACGAACGTATATGACGTGCGAGTCGTAGTTCTCGCAAAGTTCACCGAGTAGTGTAGTGACATACTTCTACTTCGGTAAACTTTTCCGAGTACTTCGCCGAGGAAATTCGCGAGCAGTGTGGACGGGGTATTTTATAAAGGCGTCTCTGGTGTAGAGGAAACAAAGGAACTGACAGGCGACAGCCGGAAAACACCTGACCATTTTTTTAAGTAGGCCGCGAAATTCAAATAAAGTTTTACGCATAACATAGCATTAGCAAAACCTTTTAAGAGTCCTGTGAACTACCATGTCTCCCATACAAACGTAATACCAAAATCATTTGTAATTCGTGTATATTTCTATCATGTTGTGGTATTATTCGGGTTCGTATAGTAATAATCTAAGCTCCTGGCCATATCTGGTTCCGAAATACTTCTGTCAAACGAAATTGTAAACGAATTTAGTTTTGCTTATTTTTATGTCAAAAAGGACATGTTTTCTGCTTATTTGTTTTGTAATAAAAACAACACTATGTCACGTCGCATTAGTTCAGGAGCACAGTTTTTATTGTCCAGCTAAAGAAAAACACCAGTTAATAAAGAAAGTTACAACTTTTCATTCATAATTTTTGGTGTTACGGAACTCGACCAAAGTTATAAAAATTTTGATCAAAATTGATTATTATTTTATTTTAAAGAAATATTTCCAAACCAAATATGGCCAGGAGCATAGATTATTACTATATGAATCCGAATAACACCACAACATGATCGAAATATTTACGAATTACAAATGATTTGGTATTTTGTATGAATGGAGACATCATAGTTCACAGGCCTCAACTGATATTTTACATGAAAATTAGTAAAAGATAGTAGAGTATTTTTCCATAGCATATTGGCATTTAATTTAAACATTTTATAATACCTAAAATTGAATCTAAACTTATATTATTAAAATTAAATCTATTATTAATATATATTGGCATTAACTTTATGTAAATATATGCAAGTAAATATAATATTATAGTGTACAATAGTGTACAATCACGATTTAACTAATTTTGACTTTGAGATCTTCCTGTTTTTCTGCCCATTACTGGACTGCCTCCCATTTGTCTTAACAAGCCCCTTAGTCCGCGGGCCTCTCTGACGCCTCCGTCGAACTGTTCTGAAGGTATAGCTGAAAAATCATCAACCAATGGCAGGGGCCCACTCAGTCGCTCAGAGTACTGAGCTAAGCGTGACTGGTGACAAATTGGTGACGTTTTTTCTATTGCTGGCTGAGACTGAAAGAGAAAACATGCAATTTGAAACTGTTTTTATTTTAAACGAGCTGACAAACAGTGATTTGTCCTCTGATCGCAAAACCACTAACAAGAAACAGACAAAAATAACCAAAAATACTGAGTATCTCAAAGTTACAAACTGAGTACATTGGTTGGGATCAGTTCATGGCAATCACCAGTCCTATTTTATTCACGTTCTTTACTTTTCTTGTGATGGCCTACATTAGAGGAATCCAGTAAATAATTGTGAGTATTGTAGTTTGTTGATCCTCATTGAATTTGGTCAAACAAGAATGCTTATCACAACAAACTAGGGTGCTGCATGCATGTCAAGTTGACTTCCAATATAGGTTAGCAACTTTCATATAAAAACAGACATGACTTTTAAAAGTGACAATGGGCCACGAATATTCATGCAATTATATGAGCCCGTAGTGTATTGGCTCACATCACAATATAGCGCATGTTTTCACTCATAGAACTTTACATCAGATAGAATATAAAAACATTGCATACATAATGTATTATTATGACAAAATTACATGAATATTAACACTATAACATGGATATAGCGTTAGCGTCTTTGGTCTTACTTTGCCCTTTAAAGTAGTGATTTCATCCTGAAGTCGTTTGACGAGCGCCGCATCACTCTCGTAGCTGGTGAGGGTCGGCTGCGGCATGCACTGGAACACTGTTGCCAGGAGGTTGTGGAGAGACACCAGCACACTGTCCTGCCATGCGCGACTGAAGTACAGGCTGAACGAGGGATTTTCCTCAGGCTTTTGTACGTATGGTAACACTGGAAATGGTAATATTCATTCAACATCCACTGACTATGTTCATTACAAAATCTTTCATAGCAAGAATAAAAAAAATCATTATTTTGCTATAATGCAAATTTTGCTTTACACAATTTTGTCCGGAATGCATCTGCTGCATTATAAGGAATTTTACAAAATATTAAAATATATCAGGATATTACACACATAGTAATCTAGCACTAAAGTAAGCAATAGCTTATGTTATAAATATACATATTATAATAAATAAATATGATTTATTTACTTATTGAAAAACACCCAGACACTAAAAAACTTTCATGCTCATCCCAAAAACGTTTCACAGTTGTGGAAATCAACCCACAACCTCCAATTCAGGCAGGATTGTACTCCTATGCCATTTGGTTGACAGAGTACTGTATATTAAGTGTGTATTTTTATTTGGTACTTACTAAACCAATCCCTCCATTCGCTTTGTCCCTGCAGTTCTGGCAGCATTTTGGACAGGAATTCTGCTACCTTTTCATTCCTAACACCTCCTGCACTCTGTGCTGCTGTTATTAGATATAGCTTATACAGACTGTACTCTATCTTGCGCACAGCTGAAACAAATAAAATAATATATATCTTAAAAGCTTGGGCAAAGTGTTGTACTATAGAAAATTAAATGAAAATTGACACTGATATTGACTGTGAGCATATATGACAGTTTATCTTCTTAGAATTTAACAAATAACATTTCAAGTTAAAAACTGGGCCATGAAGAAGAGAAGAACTAAAGAGTGATGCAGGTTTATATTATAATTGTGTTACTTACCAGGCTGTACATGAATTTCTAATTTTGAGAACACTAAGCTATCAAGGTGTGACCAATATTCCTTAAGTCCGTTCAAGTCGGAGACATTTATATAATGAACGATTTGCTCCACAATCTTATCCACTCTAAACCCTTTGTCTTTATCCGATTTCAAATCATTGTCAAAGGCTTTCACAGTGGCGGTAAACCCTCTGTAAAGCAAATACTCTCGCACTAATTCATCAACGAGTTGTATGTGGGCCATTGGATTAATTATCACTTAATTTTCCGTAAATATTTAGTAAGGTTAAGTGGTACAAATATGTTTTCTTGCTTGGCTCGATTTTTGAGTAGATATTATTGTAGATCAAAGAGCTGTGATCAAAGAGTATATAATCACTACGTTTTAAGATTTTGTTTATTTTGAAATATTCCCAAATTTATATTCTTTTGACAAGTTTTGTGGTCTGTGTTGACAGTTGACAGGTTAGGTCATAGACAAAAGTAAAACCTTAGACCAATGTGTCCAACCAATGACTATAAGGCATAAACTTGGGCATAACCAATAACAGAGTACCTACAAAAGGAGCATGCCACGGGTGTGCCCGCGAAATTCAATTATTTTATGGTATTTCGCGATTTTTTAGCTAATAAGACATAATAGGCTTCTGGCAGTCAAATTGCGAGAACTCCAGTATCGTCTTCAAGTATTTATATAAAAATCTCTGCTTGAAAGAAGTCAGAAAAGAAGAAGAAAGAAGAAATTAGTCCGATATTTGCACTCACTAGAAACTCGATACTCAGACTGATTTCCTAGGATAGACATTTCTATGCAAAGATTTTGATGTAAAGATTTTATTTTTTATTTTGTAACATGTAAAGCCAACACGTACTGCCATTCCCGCAAATTGACTGCCATGAGCTTATCATGTGTAATAATAATAGCTTACAAACTGCAAAAAACTACGAGAATTTTGAAATTCGCGGGCAGAGCCAATAACCATTGATCACAGAACATAGATTGACTCCCAAGATTCATCCATAGACGAGGTTCCTAGGCCGGTTTCCACCAAAGTGGAGCGGAGCGGAGTTAATTTTACGTTAGGTACTTTTGACCCTCTCATGTTACCTCCATTTTACACGACTCAAAACGTTACTTTTACGTAACTTTTAGGAGTTCACAAAAATATTATATAGATTTTTTGGCAGAAAGAACTATTCATTCTATTACAATGAGTTCACCTTGTTCTCTTTGTTTTGTACCGTTTTTGTATTTTATTTCTTAGCTTTTATTTGCGTGTTTTATTCTCTGTGACTCATCTTTGTTTGGATCGAGTTAAGGCGAACTCAACAGGTCTGCCCGCGAAATTCAAAATTTTCGTGGTTTTTTGCAATTTGTACGCTAATTACACATAATAGGCTTATGGCAGTCATTTTGCGAGAATGGTAGTTACTTCTTTACATGTTTATATCAAAATTTTTGCATAAATATGTCTATCCTAGGAAATTAGTCCGAATAAAGAGTTTTAAGTGAGCAACTCGCAAATCTCGGATTAATTTATTTAACTCGACACTTTCAAGCAGAGATTTTTATATAAATACGTGAAGATAATCTTGGGATTATCGCAATTTGACTGCCATAAGCCTATTACGTCTTATCAGCTTAAAAATCGCGAAAAACCACAAAAATTTGAATTTCGCGGGCACACCTGCGGTGTGCTCCTTAAGGGTGAGAGTACAAATATGTTAAAATATTCAGAGTTTTTCGGTACCTTTTGTGACTAAAGCATACTAAATAATATGAAACTACTGATTGCTAATCATAGATTAGTCCTAAATTTCCATTCAGTGCCATCAGTTTATCATGAAAATCATTTTCCTTCATACCATAAGTACTGATTTTCCGTTGGCTCATCACAAAAAAATTTCGATTTAGGGCCGACTTTCGGTACCTTTTCCGCCCATATCATGTTTATTATTCTAAAATATATCAACGGTTAGCGAATATAAGCATCTCCAAACGTATTTTAAAAAATAAATCAAAATGGTACAAATAGCATCAAAAATCAAATTAGGACATGTGTATAATATTTCTTCACGTATTTTTCTTTAACCGCTTATCCTAACTCAATGGAATAAGGGTTTATTTATTTATTTATTCATGTACCAAAAACTTAACTTAAAATTATACAAAGAAAAGACGTGCACAAAGGACAGCTTATCTCTACTGGAGAGATTTCTTTCAGGAGCCCTTGAATGTGGGAAAAATAAAGTTTGGAAATGCAGAGTAGGTACTGAAAATTGATATTACTATTGATAAAATATAAGACATATTATATATATATAAATAACTAGTGATAAAAATAAAATACATAATATATAAAAAATACGTATATAACAATATATACCTAGCTAAATAAATACATATAATACATATATATATATATGATATAATAAAATATTACATATACATTGATATACCAAAAATTAATTAGGTTAGGGTTATTTTGCTATTGCATGGTCACGGGTTATATTTCAAATATAATTCAGTCGGCGGTTTTTGCCAATAAAATGCTGAAAAAAGCAGCGGGCTGCTAAGAATCTCCAGCTAATATATCGAGCAGTAATTTCTAATTATTTAGTATACTTTAGCCACAAATGGTGCCGAAAAACTCTCAATTTTAAACATGTTTGTACTCTCACCCAGAGGGATGGGTATCATCCGAGCGCGAAAATTCAACTTTCATATAGTTTTTCGCTAATAGTGAGCTAGTTATACATCGTAGGCTTATGGCAATGAGTTTCGCAGGCACAATTACATTTATGCATCTACATGATTAATAAAAACTCATTTAATTCATATTGATTCCCGATAGCTCGAAACCCGGGAAACCGCAAAAAATTATCTTTCGGGAACCAATATGCGATTAGTGGGTATTTTCAAGCAAATTTTCTATTAAAACATGTAGATGCATTAAATATAAATTTCGCTTGATTTATGGTGAACACTTTAAGGTGTTCCGGCCCTACTAGCCCCCAAAATACAAATTTTATTTGGTTTTGCGCAATTATTACACTAGCTACACATTGTAGGTTTTTTCACAATAAGTTTTGCAAGCCTAGTAGTTATGAATCGATATGTTTAAAAAAAAACTATTCCCAAAACTTCCCATTCACCTCATATTGGTCCCCGAAAGATTATTTTTGCAGGTTCCCAGATTTTGAGATATCGGGATGCTCTAACTGCGAATTTTTAACAAAGTTTTTTATTGAAAACATGTAGATGCATAAACGCAAAACTCATTGCCTTAAGCCCACGATGTATAATTAGCCCAATATCAGCTAAAAACTAATATTTGAATTTTTGTGCCGGATAATTCGTAAATATAAGATTATGTTACTTTTTTCCTCTAAATGTTACTTATTGAGCTATCGCATGTTACATTTGACTATCTGCCATGGGCAACACTGGTTTGTTGTCTATCTATATATGCTCTATGGCGACTGGCGATAGTGTTTTATGAAAGACCAACCGGTTTTATTAATCTGTGGGTTTTATGTCTATGGCGAGCGTCTTTACTCTTTACCGGCAAAGAATTTTTGGTTTCCTATATGAATTTTTTACAAAATACAAATGAATTTGCTAAAAAATGGACACAGCTAAACGTGAGATGAAGAAAATGAGTGCTTATGGTTTCTAAAAAATTAAAAAGAAGAGACTTACTTGTTTACGCGGCATACGATTGCCCTTCAAAATGTCGGGGTAAGTTTGTATACGAATTACGATTTTTATTAAATTTTATCGATTAGCGTTAATAGAACGAACATATACCTACTTTACAGTTTAAAAATATAAAGCGTGTAGCTAAAAAACTATGTATTATGGCTTTACAAATCTAATTTAGTGGTCTACCTACCCTCAATTTTTTTAGTTTATGCTGAGCTGTGCATTCGTCAATTGCCACTCGAGATAAAAGAAAATAACCTGCAAGCCTGCAAGGCCCCCTGCAAGGATCCTTCTGAGTGGTTATTTTCTTTGTCACCTATCCGTTTCCGAATCGGGATGCCCTAAAGTCCCGAACTCGCTTCGCTCGCTCTTGTATTCTAAGTTATTTGTGACAATCGACTTTTGCGAACAGGTATAAGGCTCTCAGCCCTGTGATAGCTTGAGGTTGACTCTTTTGTGTTCACTCTTTCTCTTTAACCCTCTTAAAGCTGTGCTGTGTACTGCGAATGAAGGCAGCTCTATTTAAATCTGCATCCAGATGTAGAAAATAGAAATTTCAACTTTTTATAATAAAATGAAGAAATAAATAAAATAAAAATGTATGATTACATATTATTATGTATTATGTTGTGATTTCATATGTGTAAATTACATTAAGTACATAGTGTAATAATTAAATTTGACGACCTCCGTGGTTGGGTGGTTAGCGTGCCATCTCTGAGGTTCCGGGTTCGATCCCCGGCCGGGGCAATGTAGAAAAATAAGTTTTCTACATTGTCTCGGGTCTGGGTGTTGTGGTACCTTCGTTGTTTCTGATTTCCATAACACAAGTGCATAAGCTACTTACTATGGGATCGGAGCAATGTATGTGATGTTGTCCTCTATATATATATTTATAAATTTGTGTTATATAAAATAAACAAGATCATGCTTAAATTATCTTTGTGTATGACAATACTTTAAGTATAATCCTCCCTGCGCTCTCAGATTCGCAGGAGGATTCCCACCACAGGCCACTTTATAAATTCTAAATTAGCTCAGGTCTGGTCTTTTGGGAGGCTTCGCCCGCGGCTAGCTACCACCCTACCAGCAAAAGACGTACCACCCAGCGATTTAGTGTACCAGTGCAATGCTGTGTAGAAGCCTTTAGGGTGACTTTACTTACCCCTTTCAAGTTAGTATGTTAACATCTTTGGCTGTCACCACTTACCATCAGGTGAGATTGCAGTCAAATACTAACTTGTATAGTGTAAAAAAAGTCTTCATTGTTATCACTTAGGACCTCTTTGTAAGTGATGCACATTCTCAATAAGGTCTTCAATTGATTGAACTTTGTAGGTACAGTGCCATTATATCATCATTTAAGAATATCCTGGAAATGCCTGCAGCTTCGGCTATCATACCTTTTTAACAGCATATTCAAAGGCATGACAAATTGTATTTAGCATTAAGAAATGTATGAAAACGTGTCTCAAGTTTTAGGGACTAGTGTAAAATAGCGTATTATGCGAAAAATCATATTAAGCAGGTTCTACTGTATATCAAAACCTCAGGATTTTAAACTGAAACTAAATCTTCGTTAATTAAGGCCCTTTGAATTTAGTGAGACCCTTGCATTAAACTTAGGTAAATATCTATAAGTACTGCTTTATTATAAAATTGTTAAATTACAGCAAATCTTATACTATGAAAGAGATGAAGGCTATAGTGGAGTACTTAACCGAACACAGGGCCTATGGAGAAATCAAAGGGAGAAAGATGTGGATGGATCTAGCAAATTCTAAAGTAAGTGTGGAAGTAACTATTTTCTGTCAGTGAATGTAAACAAGCAAACCTTAAGCCATAGATTAATGTATCTTATGTACTATTTTACATGAAGCACATCTGTATGTAATGCAGTTTGTAAATTGCAGTCAAGTATTATGTAACTAAAAAAGAAGGAAGTTTGGGCTTTGGCAAAGGAACCTGCTGTCTGCGTCGGAGGTTGTGGGTTCGATTGATTTGTTGTGTGATTGTGTGATTAGCATGAATGTTTGCCAGTGTCTGGGTGTTTTTCAATATATTATATTTGTGTATAATTTATATGTATGTATATATATCAGTTATCTAATACCCATAACACAAGCTGTCGATTACTTTGGGGCTAGATTGCAATGTGTGTAATGTAAATATAAAAAAAACTGGGCAAGAACAGTGATTTGGAGCTATAAATTTTCTTTACTTACAAGTAAAAGTTGGCATTTATGTTAACGTTTTAAACTTAATTTTTTTTAAATTTTAGATTACAAACAGAACGTGGCAGAGTTTGAAGGAAACATTTCTGAAACGCATATTGCCTGATATCCACAATCCCTATTACAAGTTGACTATCACCCAGATATCCAGTTTCCGACAGGGGTAAGTCATTATTTTGCAATAAGTAATAACATTTTTACATTTTTTTATTGCTCATTCACTGACCTGAAGAATGTTCTAGTGATTTTATCCAAACATTTCGATATGTTGACAGTTTTTAAAGCACATGACGAATAACAATGCGTTTCAAATGAGAATAGGACTGTCATTGTGTTTGCATCTCTCTTACACCTATCAGGCCCTGTTGTATGTGAGCGGGAAATGAATAGAATGGCAGTCCTACTCTTATTTGAAACGAGTATTACATCAGGCTTCAGTTGTACACCTCCAAATCAAATCACGTTAATTGCATTGTTTCTCTGCTCCTAAACTAAACTTGTGCATTAAAAATCTGGCTCATGGATCAACATGTTTTTTAAATGTGTTTAATTTTCATATCCCTTTGACCAAAAGATTAAAAATTTTACATAGAATTTTCTTCATATCATGTTATACGTTTTTGTATGAAATGAAAATTATTTCTTCAGCATTTTAAGGTGATTATATTTGTTTCTAGACAAGATATAGAAGCTAAACTAAACAACAGACTGAAGATACGATCAGCTAGTCAAAACTCAGAAACAGAAGGTAAATTTTTATTTTACTTTTTTTTTACATTGTATTAAATTAACTTTTCTATGAATCGAACAGAAATTATTCTTTATTAACTGTTATATATGTATATTTACTACATAATATAATATTAACTTTTCTAGGAGTCGAAGATGCAGAAAAACCTGGAAATAGTAATGGCAATATAGAAGATGAAATTGCAGGTGAGGACCCAAAACAGTCAAATCTCAGAGCATCAACAGAAACACTAGTGCTAGAAAACTGTTATGAAACTGCTGAGGATATAAGAAAAGATTTGCAATCACCAACTCATCACACTAATGAAGAGCAGGATGCACCACCAACTAAATCTATGAGGGAACTCATAACATATTCAGAACCTCTAACACCCATGCTACAGAGTGTTATTGACGATTTTGATGATGATGATGAACATGAACCTCAAATGCAAATTGTTGAGCCAGAAGAAACAAAAGAGAAAATTGATGAAACGCAATGTAACACACAAGAAAATGTCACAATCGAAATTTCTGATTCAGAGGGAAATGGCTCACAGGAAGTGGCAAACCAACAAGTGTCTAAAGCTTCTAGCAATGATCGCGCATCGCCTACACGAACCAATGACAATCAACACACAGAAGTAGTATCTCAAGCTGAAGAAGCAAAAACGAATAATAAAGATTTAATAACTTTATCGAGTGAATCTAATGAAACAAATAATGAAAAGAACAACTCAATCAAAAATGCCGAAAATGAGAAAGAAACAACCCAAAACAATTCAACTAACATTGCAGATACCCTCCTACCCGGAAATCAAGAAGCGTTTGAAAAAAATAAACCTATACCACAAAAATGCAATCTATCCTTAAACAAGAATACGACTCTACGAAGCGGTCGAAAAAGGGCCACTTCTCAGGATGTGGAAACAAAGACTAAAAAAAGAAGAAATTTCAACAACAAATTAAAATCAACATCAGATACAGAAAGGTTAAATATATTTAATAAAAATATTTCAATGAATTCAAACTTATCTACGACTAAACAAAATTTGCCAGAAGAATGCAATCAAAGATCTTCTAATGCAAATAATGGATTAAGTGAAAGCACGCCAATACATGAAGAAGTAACTGATAATTTACAAAGCAGTGCTACCAACAATTCTACTGGAATTGAAAATCCTTGTTTGAAAAATGTAAGTCTATATGCTGAACAATTCTCTAACGAGAAATACACCGATTCAGAAATGAGCAACACAGAAGATGACAAAAATAAGAAAGAAAAAAATTGGAAAAGGAACGATAAAAATGAAAACAAGATAAGCGAAAAAGAAAATGACAAGGCAGGAGGTCAAAATAAGAATGAAGATAAGAATGACAAAACAGATAAAAATATAACGAGTGAAGATACCATTCAGGACAGAAGTAAAGAAAAAAAAGAGATGGATGCGGCTGAAAAAAGTGAAAATTCAACTGCTGATAGAAACAAAACTAGAGATAATAAAACTGAGAACTTACACGATAAAAATAAGAATGTTGATAACCAGAAAATAGCTGATGATAAGAATAAGAAAGGTGATAAAAATAAGAATGACGATATAGCTGATTCTAATAGTGGTAAAACACAAGTTCAGAAAAATGATAATGACGTAGTTATGCTGGAGTTAAACTCGGATTCTGCCAGTGACGGTCTCACAGTAAGGCCTACCCGAGAACGATCAGTGAAAGAACAAAGAGACAGAGCATTAGCTAATGTGTTTGGATTTGCAACCGGTGAGTAAATTAATAGGTGAATGGTGATCAAATTGTGGAAAGCTTTTAAATTGTTCAGTGCCTAAATGTTTATCAAAGGAATGTGCCAGTAATAAATATTCTAATGCTTAATATAACATGAATGGATTGGATGGATTATGCGATAATACACTAACAAGTCTTGAAAGTCTGTATTAAACGAATATGAGTATTATAGATAAATTACACACTAAGTGCTGAAATGCCACCGATTAACTTTTTGTATTAATTTCTACAGCATATATTGATATGGCATCTATTTCAGATAGCATTTCTTAACATAACAAGTTAAAAAAGTTGCTATCTTTTTATTGATATACCTAGAAGGAAAGGGTTTTTTTCGGATTTCGTTCCATTTGAACGATGCACAGCTTTCTATCAGAACCGAAAAGAATGTCGAATATACCTATTATTCAGAAATATATTTGACATTCTTTTCGGTCTGTGGACGTAGAATGCTACTGAGTATCTGAAATAAGTAAGTGCTGTAATGCCACTGATTAACTTTTTGTAGTAATTTCTACAGCATATATTGATATGGCATCTATTTCAGTTAGCATTTCTAAACATAACAAGTTAAAAAGTTGCTATCTTTTTATTGATATTCCTAGTAGGAAAGGGTTTTTAGGATTTCGTTCCATTTGAACGATGCACAGCTTTCTATCAGTACCGAAAAGAATGTCGAATATATTCAGAAATATATTTGACATTCTTTTCGGTCTGTGGACGTAGAATGCTACTGAGTATCTGTGAAAGCTATGCAGCTGGCCACGGACTCAAGTATAATGCAAAGAAGAGTCAGTGTATGGTCTTTCAGGGTGGGTCTAGGAAAGTTACAGAAATGCCACATATTAAGTTTAATGGTATACAACTGGAAACGGTGAATGTATTTAAATATCTTGGTAATAATTAGTAACACCCGCCCTGAAAGACGATGCTGACATTGAGCGGGAACGAAGGGCAATGGCGGTCAGAGCGAATATGGTGATCCGCAGGTTTGCACGGTGCTCTAGAGAAGTTAAAATTACACTGTTCAGAATCTACTGCACCATAAATTTAAATATGCATCAAAATTTCACTCGCGGTGGGACTCGAACCCATATTTGAATAACTGTAATGTTTTCAGATAGATGGCGTTAGTTCTGCGTAAGAACGAAAAAACAATATGCATCCGAATTTCGTCGTGGTGAGACAGTCTCGCGTAGCTCAGTTCTGCGTAAGAACGAAAAAACAATATGCATCCGAATTTCGTCGTGGTGAGACAGTCTCGCGTAGCTCAGAGGAAGAGCACCTAGCCGTGATAGCTAGGGGACGTGGGTTCGAGTTTCACCGCGAGTGAAATTTTGATGCATATTTAAATTTATAGGAATAATTTCCTAAGTGTGTGAAAAACACTATAATATAAAATATAAGTAGCTACTGCACCATATTCTACACCTGCAGCCTGTGGAGCAACTTTACGCAAAGATCGTACAGCGCCCTTCGAGTCCAGTTCAACAACGCGTTCAGGATGCTGTTGGGGCTCCCTCGGTGCTGCAGCGCATCGGCGATGTTTGCCGAGGCGCGTGTGGATTGTTTCTACGCGATTATGCTGGCGCGAGGCGCATCGTTGGTGCGGCGGGTGCGGGCGAGCGCCAACAGCATGTTGGCCATGTTGGCCAATCGTTTGGACTGTGCTTATGTAAATCACTGCTGTGGACTGCATGTTGGGCACATTGACATACGATGGTGAATGTGTTGGTGTAATTTTGTTATATATTGCAATTTGTAAATGTTCATGTTTATTGAGATTTTTAATTAATTAATTTAATTTTTTTATTGCAATTTGTGTATTTTTAAAATGTGACATGTGTAATCAGCGGTTCTTTCGTATTTTTTTTAACAGGCGATACAAGTAAAAGACAGAGAAGAGCTACAGATCGGCGAAAACGTACTATTTCACACTCTCGTCTTCGGTAAGTACGAGTACGTAACTAAATATCCTGTGCCTGAAATATACTGTATATCATGTGCCTGAAAACTGAATCTATAACAGATACTGAACACCAAATATGTGCCCAAATTTGTAACAGATATTGAACTTTTAACATTGTACTAAACTTAGTTCCTATAATTAAAAGTTATTTCTTTTAATTATAGGTAGGTATCTGAGAGCATTTATTGATATCATATTATAATGTTGTACTGTATTGTTAGGTTTCATTAATCAAAATTGGAGTACATAAGTACCTGAAGTGTCTTAATCGAAGCAAGCTCTATTTGAAATAATGGGCCTTCGAAAAATTAGATTAAAATTTTAACGTTTTACAATAGATAACGTTCAGTTCTGCCGGAGAACTCAAACCAAATGTATTTCAATTTTCATCACGAAGTTTCATATCCCAGCGAAAGCTTGATACTTTATGTAAACTGTTGATCTATATTATCTGTATGCGTTCAACAGCAGCAAATACTTCAGCGACAGCTCCGGTTCGAGCGACTGGACCTCCGACACGGGCTCGGAGTACGTGTCTTCGCCGCCGCGGAAGTTCGGGAGGAAGGGCAAACACACTAGAAAATACTTGTAGGTTATCTGTACTTATACCCCAAAATAAAAATAAGTAATTAAAAAATTAAAAAACACGACTGCCCTGTTATAAAACGAACTAAAAAGTAAAAAAACAAGTTATTTTAGTTGAACAGATAAATTCATATGACAGTCGGGGACCTCTTAGAATAGAAGTTGTTCCTTAGAACAGCCCCCCGACTGCCATATGAATTTATCTGTTCAACTAAAATAACTTGTTTTTTACTTTTTAGTTCGTTTTATAACAGGGCAGTCTTGTTTTTTAATTTTTTAATTACTTATTTTTATTTTATATTTTTTACTGATGGTCAGCAGTTAGGTGAAGGTATTTTCTGTTACTACTCTCCAATACCTTCATTTTGATACCCATATTGTGATAGTTGAAGAAAAAATTTTGTTTTCCACTTTTGAAAATGGCGCCTCACATCCGCCATATTGATTTTTTTCAAAAAAAAAATGTTACTCGGGAGGATCCAAGGATTCTAACGATACCCCATATGTCCAAATCGGTTCAGCCGTTCAGAAGTTATGGAGGAATAAAGAAACATCACATACATAACATACATGAACCCTAAAAACATTACACTCCTTTTTTTGGGCAGTCGTGTAACGATAGACATAGAAAATACTTGTAGGTTATCTGTACTTATACCTTAAAACAATAGACATACCCTGGACAGTTTGTCGGTGCCAAAAATGCTTGTTTTGTCACCAGTAGTAAAGCCACGTTGTAGGTCACTCAGCAACCACCTATAGAATTTTGACAGATGGCGCTACTGTTTGTTTGCATGAAACGTCAATGTAAAACGTATGGATGGCCGCTTTCAGGATCATATCTTTCAACTGACGACTTTTTTTTTACACTTTACAAGTTAGTACTTGACTGCTATCTCACCTGATGATAAGTGATGATGCAGCCGAAGATGTTAACGTACGAACTTGGGAGGGGTGAGTTAAATCACCCCAACGGTTTCTACGGTCTTTGCTGGTAGGGTGGTGACTAGCCACGGCCGAAGCCTCCCACCAGACCAGACCTGGGTCACCTGGGTGCTGATTCTGTATCGTTCACTTAGTTGGAAAACGGAGGCAAAAATTCTATTTTTGTACAAGATAGCAACTAGCATGGTATACTGATATGATACCATACCAACCTAGGTTGGTAATTTGTGCAAAAATAGGATTTTTGCCTTCGTTTTCTTAGTTAATAACCCAGTTAGGGTTACTAACTAACTTAGTGAACGATACAGAATAAGGCCTCTGAGCCAATTTAGAAACTATAAAATTCCAAAATGGGCCCCGTGGCGGGAATCGAACCCGCGACCTCCCACTCGAATCCGAGCGCGCGTCCCCTGCGCCAGGGAGGACTCCGTGGTGTTGTAATGCCTTTTCCACTTTGACAGGAAACCAAGATCGGCTTCCGTGCTGTCGCTAGAGGAGGAGGGCGGGCTGTTCGTGATGTACGGCAAAAAAATATACCCCGTCGTGAAGGACGGCAAAATTGTCAAGAGCTATCTGTCTTACATGCCGGAAGGTGAGCTAACATTTAACTTGGTCATAATAAAAAAAATATTTTTTAAGGTTTTAGATTACACAAGTAACGACCTTTCATATGATATATACCTTCACTTAATATTGTTATCTCGTTTTGAAATTTCGACGACCCGATTTTCCCCACCTTTAAAAAAAAACTGATTTTAAATTTTTTATGATTGCAATGACGGCGGGCCATCATTACCTACAACTGTTCTAAATTTCATGTCGATATCTTTGATAGTTATTGAAATGAAGGGTCGTGAGAGACGGACAGAACACACAAAAAAGTGATCTTATAATGGGTTCCATTTTTTTTCTTTTTTAGTGATCGTGTATCCAATACACAAAATGGATACACGATCATAATAATGGATATTGGATACTGTATAACATTTTGTATATTGGATATTGGATAGTCATTCTCATGCAATTTTTAAATTTCTAATTTGAATGTGAATATGTCAGAACTCAGATGGCATCATTTGGCTGTAGCATCTAAGTTAAAATTTTTACCTACTTTTTTTTTCAGACGAAGTAGATACGGAAGAGTCATTTTGGAAATTGAAATATGTAGAGGAGAAGAAAAAGACAGCTGAACTAACAAAGTAAGTTTCATAAATGTGCCAGCTATTTTATTTATTTATTCTGCTGAGTTTATTTTTGTCCTTTTCATTCTTACGAATACGTTGGTGGGTGCGACATGCAGCGTTGAGGAAGAACTTTTACTTAATCACTATTAAAAACCAAGCCAATCTTCAAAAACCCGTTTTTGTGCGATTTTAGATATAATTATTACCGACACATTAAAACAAAAAAAAAATTCCTTTTTTTGAAGTCCGTTAAAAATTATAATTTCATCCATTTTCGTTTCCGACAAATATTAGAAATATTGAGATTTTGAAGCAGCTTTTGGGAGAACTTCCATCGGGAAAATTTTATCAAATTGTGTTTCTGCTTCTCAGCGATAAATACATGACGTACGATTTAAAAGTAACTGTCGTTAGAGTTTTTATATATGTATACTACAGCTAACTAAAAATCGCTTAAAACAACTGTTTATGAAGTAATAAAAAACCAGTAAACAATAGTAGTATTTCTTCCACAGACTTCTGAACCAG
Organism: Coenonympha glycerion; assembly: GCA_963855885.1. Lineage (NCBI taxonomy): Eukaryota > Metazoa > Arthropoda > Insecta > Lepidoptera > Nymphalidae > Coenonympha > Coenonympha glycerion. Next base: position 4,118,782 of record OY979646.1, read on the forward strand.
GCACAAGAGAGCAAACGAATAGACGCCGACCGAGTTCCGACATTGCCAACAACAACTCAGTAATATAAATTATTTTTTTACAAGAAATGCTATCTACACTAAGAACGGCCATAGACCATCCATTTTATCGTCCAAGAACACTGATCTCTATTCTATGGATTAATCATTCTGTACATCTGACAGTTCCTTTTTTGTGCTTTGAAGCGCCACCCTCGAACTTCCACGAATAGTGACCGTCGTTTTGAATATCATTTTTTTTTCGTTCGATGGACGCTCACGCGTGTCTTCATTTTTACGTTGACAGTCAACGATCCATAGAATAGAGATCAGTGTCCAGTTTATTATTGGTTCCTTTTTTATTATGAGATTCTGTATAAACTTGCAATAATACAATTGTTTTCAGAAATGACAAAGCGGTTGAAGATTTAAGAGATTCACGAGAGCCGTTAAAAACTGTTCCAAACATAGGTATTTATATGAAATTATTTATTTTATGTTTGACTTTTTTATAATTTTGAATGAAGCCTGCTTACTCCTATTTCCTCTAATAGATTGTGTAGTAGCGTAGTAGTGCGCTAGTGTTTGATATTCTCTGTATAAAATGACGTACTAGCGGACGCCCGCGACTTCACCCGCGTTATATTCGGTTTTTCGCTAATCCCGCGGGAACCATGGAATTTTTTTCAGGAAAAAAGCAGCCTATGTGTTAATTACGGGTGTAATCTATCACTACTCCAATTTTTGACGACCTCCGTGGCGCAGGGGACGCACGCTCAAATTCGAGTGGGAGGTCGCGGGTTCGATTCCTGCCTCGGACCACTTTGGAATTTTATAATTTCTAAATTGGCTCAGGTCTGGTCTGGTGGAAGACTTTGGCCGTGGCTAGTTACCACCCTACCAGCAAAGACGTACCGCCAAGCGATTTAGCGTTCCGGTACGATGCTGTGTAGAAACCGTTAGGTTGACATAACTTACCCCCTTCAAGTTAGTACCCTAACATCTTCGGCTGCACCATCACTTACCATCAGGTGAGATCGCAGTCAAGTACTAACTTGTATAGCGTAAAACAAAAAATATTAGAAACACTTACACACAGACATTTACAACAAATTCAGATTTGACTTCATTTATGTAATTGTTAACCACTTGTTAACGTTTACAGAATCCAGTGAAGCAGCGAAACCAGCAGAGACAGGCCCAGCTACTGAAGATAAGAAAACTGTTAAACTTAAGTTCACTAAGAAGGATGGGGTAAATAATTTTTACGTTCTTTTTACGTGTATATAGGTAGATGCTTAAAAGTTTCACAGAATATTGAGTTAAATATGTATTTAGGTGCTATTAAAAATAAAAATTAAGGAACTTTAAAATTAAACTCCCAACAATTTTTTTCTGGTTTTTTAAATTTTTTTTGGGCAGGGTTATACTAATTCTATTGAGAATGGGTCTTGATAGTACGGAACCCTCAATGCTCGAGCCCTTCTCGCACTTGAACAATTTTTTCCTGTCTGAAGAATGTTTACGGTAAAATGTTCAGATGGGATCATCCTTGGGTTCATATTGGTGGGTGAGAGTTGAGACCCATATGTAGAAACCGTTATGGTTTTTACCATTTTGGTATGGAACCCTAAGTCAAAGTCAAAATATCTTTATTGCACATAGGCTTAACGTACAGGCTTTTGTAAAACGTCAATATATTTGTCGCATGTGTATCATAGAGATAAGATAACCAAGGAGCCTTCATTTAAGCGTAGCTTTGCGTGACATGCGGCGCCATGTTGACCGCCAAGATTTGCTGTCAAAATATGTTCGTGTACCTACTGAGTTTACTTCCCTAGGTGGCGCCATCTTATGCGCCCCTTTCCAGATTAAAAATAGTCACGCTTATTTTGTTGACGGGGCTCATCCATATTGTTTCCTAAAACTGTCATCTGTGCATAATATGTATGGTTATAATTGGGTTATAACACTGATCTTTATCTCTGGATTAATCATTCTATACATCTGACAGTTCCTTTTTTGTGCCGATTTGAAGCGCCACCCCCGAACGTCCACGGTACTCTAACTCAATTGACATTTGTTGGTAGTGGGCCGCCTTTTTGAATGTCGTTTTATTTTAGTTCCATAGACGCTCATGCCAGGTTACGCAACAATCAGCGGCCAGCGCCAAAATGGCGAAAATCAAGTGTCTTCATTATTACGCACGCTCGGATTCGAGTGGGAGGTCGCGGGTCGCCACGGGCCACTTTGGAATTTTATAATTTCTAAATTGGCTCAGATCTGGTCTGGTGGGAGGCTTTGGCCGTGGCTAGTTACCACCCTACCAGCAAAGACGTACCGCCAAGCGATTTAGCGTTCCGGTACGATGCTGTGTAGAAACCGTTGGGGTGTTCCCCTTCAAACTTAGTATGCTAACATCTTCGGCTGCATCATCACTTATCATCAGGTGAGATCGCAGTCAAGTACTAACTTGTATAGCGTAAAAAAAAAACGTTGACAGTCAGCAATCCAGAGATAGAGATCAATGGGTAATAACTACAAAAGATGTGTAATGCTGGAAAAAAATTGAACAGCACATTTGTAAAAGGGAGTCCCCCTCCCTTAAAATTGTTCTAATTGTTCTAGGTACTTCGATGTTTTTAATAAAATCCTTTTTTATAAATTGTATTAAGGAGCACACTACAGGTGTGCCCGCGAAATTCAAATTTTTTTGTGGTTTTTCGCGATTTGTAAGCTGATAAGACGTAATAGGCTTTTGGCAGTCAAATTGCGATAATCCCAAGATCATCTTCACGTATTTATATAAAAATCTCTGCTTGAAAGTGTCGAGTTAAAGAAATTAATCCGAGATTTGCGAGTTGCTCACTCAAAACTCTTTACTCGGACTAATTTCCTAGGATAGACATTTTTATGCAAAAATTTTGATATAAACATGTAAAGAAGTAACTGCCATTCTCGCAAAATGAATGCCATAAGCCTATTATGTGTATTTAGCGCACAAATTGCAAAAAACCACGAAAATTTCGCGGGCAGACCAGTGGGCTTATTCTGTATCGTTCAGTTAGTTAGTTAGTAACCTAAAGTGGGTTATTAACTAAGAAAACGAAGACGAAAATCCTATTTTTGCACAAATTACCAACCTAGGTCGGTAATGTATCATGTCAATATACCATGCTAGTTGCTATCTTGTACAAAAAGAATACAAAAATAGGATTTTTGCCTCCTGTTGAGTTCGCCTTAATGTTCGGCAGGAGGTAATAGACATAGAGGGCCCGTGGTCGGCGCTGAACCCGATGTTGCAGCACGTGGCCGCGCTGTGCGCAGCGCCGCGCGGCCGCGCCGGCTCCGCGCCGCGCGCCGCCAGCGTGGAGCCCGCGCACCGCAGCGGGACATCCACTCCCATTGAAGGTTTGGATACTCGATCTACTTATGCTTTGACTTTTAATTCGATTCAGTAAACTGACGTTTCGTATTTTTCTAAACTCCAATAAATCGCTATATTTCACTTTAACAACTTTAAATGTTATAAAATAAGACACGAGGCTTTCTAAACAAAGTTATTTTATATAAAAATATTTGGGTTATATATTTTATTTAGGTGTTAGAGAGTAGTAACAGAAAATATATACTCTTTTGCAAAAAAAACGGGCACTTAAGCAAAGAACTATTTTATAGTTACTATTAGTTTGTTTGACAATTTTAGGTATTGTTATCCTCAGAATTTTATAAATTAATCAGGAAGGAATAGTTTTCATCAGTTTTATCATAACATTTTGATTAAATTATTGAGAAATAATGTTTAAGCTCAAAACACTATTATTGTACCTGCTCGCTAAATAAAAATGAAACGCGTTAATTTCTTTGTTTTTCTTGAATACATTAAAAGCAGATAAAAGTTTAGTATTGAGTGTGACCCCCTCTTGCTGAAATCACAGCTTGCATTCGTCTGGGCATGCTAGCGAGTATATCTTTTATGGTTTCTTAGGGAATACATTCCCACTCCGCGGTAATCACATTCTTTAGCTCTCTGATGGTCTGCGGAGCCGGCTGCACTGATCTCACTCGACGCTTCAGAACGTCCCAGACATGCTCTATGGGATTGAGGTCCGGACTTCTAGCTGGCCAGTCCAAACGACGAATTCCGACTTCTAGCATATACGCTTCCACATCGCCAGACCGGTGGGCGCGAGCGTTTTCGTCCATAAAAATTGAGTTTTCGCCAAGAGCGGCTAAAGCGGGTTGTGCATAAGGAATTAGAACTTCTGTTATGTATCGGTATCCAGTCAGTGTACCGTTTTCGATGAAGACTAACTCCGTACGATCTATAGAATTTATTCCTGTCCAAAACATAACAGAGCCCCCTCCATAAGCTGTGATTTCCTCAAAACATGCCTCTCCTCGTCTACGTAGCACTCGCCGACGTCGGTCTTCACCATGCAGAGATATCCTGGCTTCATCTGTGAACAATACCCTATCCCAGTCTTCATGAGTCCATGACACACAATTTCGAGCGAAGCTAAGCCTGGCAACTCGATGTCCACGGAGTAATTTAGGCCCGCATGCCGGGCGATGACTGTGTATATTAGCAGCGAGAAGCCTCCTCCTGACCGTCCATAGACTAATTTGCACATTTCTTACTTCTTCGAGGCTGTTCTTGAGGGTCACATAAGAATATTTGCGATTTCTCAAAGCTTGACTAACTAAAAAACGATCATCCCGTGGTTCGGTACATGTCTTTCTTCCAGAACCAGGCCTTCTCTTGACGGAACCGGTCTCTTGATAGCGATGCCAGGTCCTTTGAACTGTCGACCGACTCACATTTAGCCTCTAAGCCACGAAGCATTGACTGCAACCTTCAAGCAGCACAATAATTTTGCTCGATTTTATCACTTTATCTACCATTTACGAGATTGCTAAACAGCAATAACAATACTTAAATATCAAGGACATCAGATAATTTAATAAAAATCGACAAAAAGTTAATTAGAGTCGATATTAACTATAGGGACTCTGCGCCACAAAATGTAGTTAAAAGTTGTTTTCTTTGAAAACCAGGCTCAGTCAAAAATTCGAATTTGGAATGTACTTTTATAAACATTGTGGCACTTTTATAACTGGCCAGTAACATGTTCAAATGATTAAAACCTTTTTGGTATTTTATTTTTTTCAGCCAGGAAGAAAATCGAAACCGCCCGTTTTTTTGCAAATGAGTGTATATTTAATATATAATTTTACATAGGTAGGATGTGCACCCAATAAAAATAAATAATTAAAAAACACGACTGCCCTTTTATAAAACGAACTGAAAAAAAATAAACAAGTTATTTTAGTTGAACAGATAAATTCATATGGCTTTCCGGGGACCTCCTAGAATAGAGGGTGTTTCTCAGAACAGCCCCCCGACTGCCTGATACTGTTTTATAACAGGGCAGTCGTGTTTTTTAATTTTTTATTTTTATTTCTCACCACCGGGGAAGCATCTGTTTTCTACAAGTATGTGTGTTAATGTCGGTTTAACTTAAAAGTTGTTCTTTTTTATTTTCAGAAGTGCAAGAGAAAGTTAATCAGAAGGAGCAAGAGATTTACAAAGAAATTGAGAAGTACCACGAGGAAGAGATCAAGGCGTCAGAGAAACAGCCAGAATCGCTGAATGTCACGAAACGGTAATTTTTTTTAATGTTTGACTGCTGTAAGCGCCGCCCTCTTGACAGTGGCAGCCTCTAAATTGTCTTTAAGGCGAACTCAACAGGTCTGCCCGCGACATTCAAAATTTTCGTGGTTTTTTTGCAATTTGTACGCTAATTACACGCACAACTCGCACTTGGCCGGTTTTTTTTTAATGTTCGTTGAAGTTCAAGGATAGTTTTTACGGCGAGAAAAATCCGAATAATTCCCGGAAAAATGCAGGCAGGGTGACGGTTCTGTTCAGGAGAATTTTTTGCCCCAACTATAAAATAGGTAGGAGCAAAAAAGTGCCACAAAAAAATATTTTTGACAGGTGAAGTCTGTCGGGTCCGCTAGCGATAAATGTTGATCATTTGATATTGCACAAACTATTAAGATACAAAGAAAGTTATAGAACAAAAGTTGTTAGTTTTTATGTTTAGAACTTTGGTCCGAGAGGTTTCTGGTATTTTTGTTTAACCCTGTATAGTAAAATAGTAATGTAGTAGCAGTATTTTGGTAATATAGAAATGTGTTATTGTTATATAATAATATAGGAATATAGTAAGCTAAATAGTAGGCTCATATATTTCCATTCACCCCATATTGGTTACCAAAAGATTATTTTCTGCAATTTCCCAGATTTTGAGGTATCGGGAACCAATATGAAGTAAATTTATGAATATTATTATTGACTAAAGTTTTTAATGAAAAATCTATGGATGCATAAACGTTATGCTCGCAAAACTCATTGCCATAAGCCTACGATGTATAATTAGTAAACTATTTGCGGAAAACTAAATAAAAATTGAATTTTCGCGTCCGTATGATACTCATCTTTCGTAACAGCGTCACTCTAAAACAAAGAGTTTATTTTGACCATTAATTTTTTTTATAGAGAGTCCCAATCGTGTTTCTGCTTCTGATTGAAAGACCTAAATTAATAAATAATAATCAATAATTAATACCCGTTTAAATTTGACAGTTTGTTTTCTTGAAAATTGTCTTTATAGTTTTTAACGTGCTGGTCATTTCCAATCGTTTAAAAAAATAACACCGTTAAATTCTAACCTATCTTTGAAATCATTTTACATACATTTTAAGCAGCACACCTCCCGAAATCGTTTGCGAAAGCCGCGCTTACTGTAGTCAAACTACAGAACCGTTGACTTTAATATTAAGACAAAAGCAAACACTTATAATATGATTAATAATGTTGTAATTATATTTTTGTTGAAAAGGAAGGGATTTTAATTAACTTTATGTTATATCTTTTTTTATGGTTTTCTTATGCCAATAAAGTTTATTTTCGTTTTACTTAATACTCGTGTTTCAATTTGTCAAGGAACGAACCGTGAGGGCCGGTTTCCACCGATGCGGTGCGGAGCGGAGCTGTGATTGAGTAACCAATCAGATTTCGTCATTTCGACATCTCTCCCCTAAGTTTCGGACATGTCAAAATGACGAGATCTGACTGGTTACCCAAACACAGCTCCGCTCCGCTTCGCATTGGTGGAAACTGGGCCTTACAAATTTTCCTCCGATTCATTTCTTAGACAGCTTCCGAAAGAGTATGTATGACGCCAAGCATTGTTTAAACCTTTAAGTTTTTTTCGACCCCACCAGCCCGCGAAATTCAAATTTTATTTAGTTTTTCGCAAATATTAGGCTAACTACATATTGTAGATTTATGGCAATGAATTTTGCGGGCATAGGTAATATGTATGCATCTACGTTTTTATTCGAAACCTTGCTCGAAAATTCCCACTCACCTCATATTTCGGTTCCCGAAAGATGCATCCCAGATGATGATGATGATGATGATGATGAAGATGATGTTCCCAGATTTCGAACTATCGGGAACCAATATGAAGTAAATGAGTATTATTGTGCACTTTTTTTTATTAAAAATATGTAGATGCATAAATATTGTGCCCGCAAAACTCATTGCCATAAGCCTATGATGTATAATTAGCCCACTATTAGCGAAACACTAAATACCTTATGTTTACCTTCCTAAAATACCACCACAAAGATGGTAATACAACACAGCACACAAAAATAGTAATAAATACATGATTGTGTCTAAAACGGTTTAAAAAAAAGAGTTTCTGGGCTGCAAAGTTTTAGGTCTAATTCGTTCTACAATCTGGAGGCCTATCGAGAGGAACCTCCTCACAAGATGTGCCGTTTTGAGGACTAAGGCTCGGTTGCTTGACTTGAATTTAACCGTAGTTTAAATTAAATTTTACCTTAATTTAAATAAGTCTTTCGAAAAAACGTTTCAGTTTAAGTCAAGTCAAGCAACCGAACCTATGTAATCCAACCTCCCAACCCTGACTTCTGTATCCCCGTCCATAGCAGGTTTCAAACCTATCTCAGTAGATATCATCTTGACAAGTTTTAGCTATGGCGGTAGAAGATACGAGGTGTTGCAAAAAACGGATTTGTAAATATTTCTTTAGTACTGTTACGTGCTATTTTTACGTGCTGGGGTCCATGGAAGTAATGGTATTAACAAATAAAATAATTTGAAAATTAAAATATATTTAGACTATAATCTGTTCTTCAGTATATGGAGATTATGTGCTCACCATAATACTGGCGGCCTAGGAGCCCTAACAGCACATCCTACGACAGCTCTTGAGGAAACTTCCAGTATATACAACTCAATAGTGGAAACTTTATTGGCCTATGTGTCAAACAAATGTGAAAAAATTATATGGATATTAAGTATCTAGGCTGTATGTTTTCCCAAATTTAATAAATAAATAAATAAACTTCACACTGCTAGCTGTAATGTGAGAAATGATCGCGTCTTTCATGACTTTCAGTAAGAACGTCATCGCGCTCAAATAAAGGGCGGGATAGGATAAATAGCTAGCGGCTCCTCTGTCCCTGGATTGTATAAGAAAACGTATTCGGCGTTATCGTAATCGTTTATAAATGCTGTCCGCTAATTGGAACCCTGATTTACGTCAGCCAATCGGGGGGCAGAATTTGCTAACGATAACGATGAATAAGTTTCTTTACGCAATCAGACCCCAGATCCGTAAAAGGCAGACAGGGAGTCATAGACACTTTCTGGCTTAAGACAGACAGACAGAGAGTCAGAGAGTCACTCTGACTGATAAAAGGCATACAGGGAGTCAGACTCCCTGTTCGCCTTTCACGCAATTCACGCCTTTTGTGCCTCAATAAAGGGTGTGACATATTGGCGCATATTGGGAGGGCACCTGAGTTGAGTTTAAGTAGGATATTCTGCCCTGTCCGTTCGGTAACATTCAGGGGTGTTTTTCAACATAAGAAGTTGCATACAAGGGCTTTCACAGAGCTTTTAGGACGCTATTATATAAACTTTTGAATTCGACATTAGATACAATTACCGAAAACTAATTGGGGTCTCCAAGATTGCATGGTATAACTTGAACTGTAAACTCCCTAAGCGTGAGTTAATAGACTAGCAGCGCCATCTATTGATGTTCCAGCAGAGGCAGGCCGCCAAAAACATCGCCAGCCGTGCCGCCCAGCCCGGCGAAGAAGACTAAACCTAATGAAACCGCTGAGCCAAACGTCTCGGCCGACGTAGCGGCGCAACCGACTGGAGTGGAAAATATTATCGCCGCCACCAAACAACGAAGAACTAGGACGCCTAAGAAGTTACTGGCAGGTTTGTGTAGCTATGCGTATTATTAGGTTTAGGAAACTAAATACATAATACCTAGCGAGGAATCGAAGATGGTAAACATCGTAGAAGACCTGTCTAAGAGTTTGCGAAACGATGTGCATAACCAAGGTTAAATTAAATCCAAACCATAAAATCTTGCTAACGTTTGTCGTATAACTTCACTTTGTTGGTAAAAGATTGTGGGTCATTTTTGTTGCAATTACAAAAATGTCAGGTGGAGTTAAATTTTCTTTAGTAGGTTTCACTGCTAGACATTTTTCCGCGCTAAGTTTTGACTAAGTAACAAAAATAACACATTGAAATGTTAAAAGTTAGGTATGGCGCCAAAATTCAGTTGTAAACTGCGTATAGTCTGTTAAAAAAGTCATGAAACAAAAAAGAGTAGAAAAATATTTATACAAGTCAGAAAATTAAATAATCAAAAATTATACGTAATTCTTTTCAATATTATGTATGAACACACTTTTTAATCAGTCATTTAAGGCAGGGAAAAATTATTGTTTCCGTGAATTAATTGTTGTCTATGGTCGATCATGGCCCATCCCATGACTACCAACTAAATGTTGTCTGTGGACTCCATATATAAAAAAAAACAAAATTATACACTCTCTTTTGGCTATGACGACCACAGAGAAAAGAAAGTTATTCCCTGGTCTGTGATGACGACACATAAAAAAACAGGAACCCAGAGCCGAGTATCGTAATGGAAATTATTCAACTATCTAGAGATATTTCCATAGTACAGAGATGTTATAATGAATAACTTTTTAATAATTATAGAAGTCTGTGAATAAAGTAGGTCAATATGTGACACATTTTGATTTCATAATTCGAACTTTAAGCAATGAGCGTAGATAAACGTGATTTTTACAACAAATGAATTTCGCGGGCAATAGTAATAATGTTATTAAGAATTGGTCTTGATAGTACGGAAACCTCAGTGCGCGAGCACGACACGCACTTGACCACTTGACTCAGAAGCTCGTAGGAATTTTGACAGCTAGGGCTACTTGTTGCTTGTATGAAAAATATTTCGTAAAATAGTCAGATAACCTCATCCTATGCTTTTAAATCTTGGGTGTTATATATACCCTTTGTATTGATGATTTTCAATCTGTCTTTACAGAAACAGTTGAAAATCAAAACACAATAGTACGGTCAAGGAGAAATACGCCGAAAAAACCTCAAGAGACAACAAGCAACGCTAAACAAACTGACTCCTATGACTTAGACGAGGTCAGGTACAAATTCCCGTCGCCGCCACCCAAAAGGAGCTCAAGCAAAACCACACCTAGCGAACTGCCAGTCAAAACAACCCGGCGAAAAACTAAAAGGTAGTGAGTAGATCTTATTTTGTATAATCTATGGTTGTATTTTGTTTAATTCCGGTTCCCAATATTTTATCTATCTTCTATTTGCCCTACTAGATGTATCAATGTGACATAAACTCCATACAAGTTATGTCAAATTTATATCTCTTGTAAGGGAAACCATGGATGGATAGAATATTGGGAACCGCCATAAATCAAACGTGTTAACAGCTTTCGAGATGATCAAGAGTCGGCGTATTGTTTATCTTTATTTTATCTCTTATTTAGTTAATTCTTGTTTCTTTTATTTCTATTAAAAGCTAACTCAAAACTAACCATTTCCTTTGCATTGGTTTGGTTTGCTATCTTTTACTAACTTTACTATACTTAAATACTTATTTTGGACCGACATAGATGCTTATTTGGTTATTAATCATTTTACTATCCTAACTATCTAAACTTTTGATTATTTCCTCTTCTATATCACATTATTCTACAACTTTTGGTAGAAATATAGTAACGTCCAGTCGCGGAGACGGAAGAATTTCGTAAAATGACCTCTTTGCCTAGCGAAAGAGGTCATAAACATTTTTGGTTTAATAAAGGAAAATAATTTACTAACTTATTAAATAAATAATCGTTATTTTATAAAACCAGGCGAACTCCGTTTCGCCACCAGATGGCTTTCACGCTAAAAAAATTTCCCGCTTTTCTGTTGAAATTTTCTTTGCTATAAACCTCACGGAGCCCGAGACCTTTCCAACGAATGCAAAACCGTGGAAATCGGTTCGTGCGTTGTTGAGTTATAGCGTCAGGAAGGAAAACCCGACTTATTTTTATATAGTAGATTAACTTGATTTTAATATAAAAACTTATATCTTGAGTTATAATTACCACATGCAAACAAGAATAAATCTTACAGTCTCAGGTTACAATCCCTGAGGGCGGTGGTTATTGCATCCGTGCGAGCGAGATGCATTATGCAAATTCAAATAAATTTAACACGGGAATGATAGAGATAGCTAATAACCTAATAACAGGTCAACGTACGAAATTCTTTAGCGTGCTATACTGACTCTTATTCGATAACTGTTAATACGTTTAGACGTACGAAGCATTATTCTTGTGTAAAATTCAGATACGTTGCATGCAGTTTTTTAAAAAGAATAACGGAAAATGAATTGTTTGTAATTTTGTATAACACGAAATTGGAATGAAAATTACGTTTGTGGGCAATATTTTTAAAACTTTAGCAAATGAATCGATTATATTGTGTACATTAAAAATCAATTTTAAATCACACGTATAAGGCGCTTAGTAAATCAATTTCTGCTTTACTTCTCGAATCAGGATCCTCTACTAATTTTATCTTGTTTACTACTCCGTAAACCTAGAAAAGCTATTTCATCTTTCTGTTTATCAATCATAAGAATATAGGTACATTTCTCAATCCAAAGTAAATTTTCAATTTCATAAGCAAATTTTAATTCTAAAAATTCAAAGGTTGCATTTTTAGATCAACGGATTCATTTGCTTTTTATAGGTTTAATATAAACATAGTTATATCTATATCATAGAATAGAATATAAATTCACAGTCAATGTTTTATCAATAAATCAAGGGTCTGTAGACATTTATTTAACGAAACTAGAAAATTATTTGAGCTCATAAGCTCTTTATGCATGATAATTGATAATAATATATAAAATCTACAAATTACAATTAATTTTAACTTGAGTTAGGTCTCGTTTACATTGAACTTATTAGTACACGAATCTTATGTTTAAAAATTGTCGGTTGAATACATCAGTCAGTAATCAAAATCGATGGCCGATGTTTGACTTTTTTCTGTTATATAATTTTTATTACACCTTTTCAACTATTTTAACAATTAACATATTTTTAATAATTTTATTTTACGCGCATGATCTTGTAAGAAGTTCAAAACCTCGGACAAGGAATTATCAAAATCAGAAAAGGAATAAGTTTTTTTTTCGCTAATTGTAAACCATTAACACAATGTAAATTTATGGTAGTCAACGTTTCGGGAATGGCAGTATCATCTTCACGTGTTCATATTAAAAATTGTTTATTTTTAATTTTTTCATTCTGTGGTGTGCAATAAAGTTTTTTCATCTATCTATCTTTGCTTCAGTGCATGGTTCTTACCATAAGCATGTTAAAATGATATTGCCATATATATAGATAGTTTACAATTTGGAAAAATATATAAAAGCAACTCGTCTTAAATGTACACCAGTCGTTTGTACCTAATGTAAATTTTATTAGTATTATTTAAAAATCAACATGGCAAAAACGAAAACCCATATCTATGAAACATTCTTTTAGCAGAAAAAACAAACTTGTACTTTATTGGAGTAATTAATATTGTCTTACTTATGTAGACATTACTATCCTACTTTTTATCTGAAATTCTACTTTGTATGAGACAAAATTTTCATTATTTATTATGATTTTAATGCAGTTGTTAAAGAGCAGATAATATATTTTTTTTACCTTTTCTGTTGAGAAATGGGAGCATGGGAGCAGGTACAGAAAATAAATACATGAAATATTTTAAAATGTTTTTTATTTATCTCACAAACTAACTTCAGATTTATTAGACATAGCATGTGAATAATTTTAATGTTAAGATTTTAATTGTAATCCACTACACATGATTACTTGCGCGTTTGAAGCTTTGTGTATTGAATTGTTTAAAAAACTATATTATATTAAGTGCAATTATTATTATTTTTTGATAGCACTGTCAGATATTGTGGTACAACAATACATTATTGTATATATTTATAAGGGAATGCACATTGCACATCTATATAATATAAATTATAACACTTGTACAAGTCGCGGCAACTAAATTTAGCGGTTGATCAGAGTCGAAAACAAGGTACCAACCCCAACAATGGGGTTACGCGGGTCATTCCGTCCTTATTCCGAAATTTCTTCGTGCGCAGAAATCCCCTCCACGTTGCCTGACCGCTAAAGATAATTGCCGTGACCTATATATGTATTCTACGTCTAGAACCTGCTTCCATCAGTCATTAACAGCTTGTTGCTGGTACCACTTGCACTTTAGCTTCTGCGTTCTGCTTTGTTGCACGTACTTTCCGTTGCTTTACCTTTTGTTTTCTATTCACACCAGCGACGCAAGCCAGGCCACAGCGCGTGAAAATATATTCATCAACTCCATAGAAAGCACGCAGGGATACCAGGACTCGGATTTCAGCCCTCCAATCATATGTATACAAAAACGAAGGAAAATCCGGCTGTCCTATCCCACGCACGCAAAACGGCACAGACGCTACCTTCGAAGAAGTCACCCAGATATTACAGACGACATTAGCGGCGAATCCAGCAATTCATTCCAGGGACCTCGCATACGATCCATGACCTTCAAAAATTCAACCATAGTGTCTGACGTAAACAGATCGGAATCCTTTAGTCTGTCAATGAATAAATACTCGTCAAGCATCCAGAACACCTTTAATTTAGAAAGAACTGTCAAGACCAGCGCAGCAAATCATTTGAATGCACAAGAAAAAGCTTCAAATGATGTCTTACCCAGTAGAAATTTGGATCCAAATAACATAGAACCATCTATGACGTCTCAAAATTCAAGCGTAGCGTCCGACGTGTACAGTTCGGAGTCCTATAGACTGCTAATGAATAAAAACCCATCGCGCATTAAACCTACCTTCAATTTGGGAAGAATTGTTGAATCTAGTCCGGCAAGTGATTTTAATGAACATAATAAAGCTTGCAATAACGACAGAACTGATAGCAATTTCGATCCTAACAACATAGAACCAATAAAAGTCACTATCGATAACGAGAATTCAAGTAACGTGTCTTTGCCCACTTCACCTGTTTTGTCTGTCGTTGAAAACATTTCTGTAGATAAAAGTTTCTTGAGTAATTTTGATCTTGACGATTATACTATTGAGGATGAACGAAGAGACGACAATGCTGCTGAACAAATAACGTTAAACGGTCTTATGGCACCGTACAATGATGTGTCCATGCCTCTTATGCAACAAGACTGTGAAATTGAAAAAAGTCGCCGCGCCGGAAAATCATATCATTACAATCTGAGTGCAACAAAAAATATCCCTGACATATCCGAGTCGTTGGTTGAGAGGATAGATTCAATCAAAATACAAGATCCGGTATCTGAATCTTTTAATGCTAAGCTTAGAGATTTACTTTTAGAAAGCTGTAAGAAAATGTCCGCTAAGAATATAGTTAACAATGAGGCTAGAGAAACAGAAGTGACTGGCAAGCCTAAAGCAAAAAAGATAACCTCGAAAAAACGTAGCTCCACGCCTCGTAAACGTCAAAGCGTAAAAAAGTCGACGCCTAAGAATACTGAGCCTGTTATAGTGGAAGAACACATGGAGTCTTGTTCTCATCGTAGCCGGCAATCCTGTCCACCCATCATATTGGTATCGGAACACGATGTAAATGAGACAAATGATAATACCCCAGCTGAAACAGAATCCGAACAATTTCTCTCCGTAAAACCCACAAGACCTAGGAAAAAGAAGGATATAATCAAAGTTAAAATTAAGAAACCAAAACCTAAACAGCGATCAAAATCCGATAAATATGATAAAAACACTAACGTTTCTGATAGTGGAATAAATGACACAATATCAGATATCATCCAGCGTACGGACGGCAGCGTGGAATTGATTCACAATCATAGCGATACTTGTCTAGATGCACATGAATGTATGGGAGACAGTGTAGTGGTCGTGGAGAACTGTTCTAATTCCGTTATATCACTGACGTCTAAATCTGACAAGAGTGACAATACAGCTCCCGCTGCAGGATACCTCACGCAGGAATTATTCTGTATTGATGCTCAAGACGGATCCGATATGGTTAAAGGTATCTACTTATTTTTTTTTCTTTTCATAATATTTAAAATACCAAAATGTTCTCAGCAGTGCCTATTATTAAAAAAATATATTTTTTGTTTATACACCTTATACAATTTTATGTTCCTGTAACTTGTAAATTGTATGTACTAATTGGTTTTCTCTAACGTGCCATTATTTACTCTGTGTATCAAAATACGGGCGAGTGCAAGGTTAAAAAGCGCGTGGTGAAATTTGCTGCTAGGCAAAGTGGCGCCAAGTTACAGGGTAATGAACGTGCGTACATCTGTGTAAAGTACTAAAAAAACTACAATAAAAGTTCGTACCATAGTAGAGCATTTTGGTATTATATTTATGTTTTCTTGCAATGATTTATTAATGAATTTTTTGTTTGCTTTCTTTTAAGAAGCGCTCATATAAAAACATGTCTATCTCTGATAAGAGGGGTTAGTACACGTTTCTGTACGAATTTCGAGTCGACTCGCATCGCACAAACGAATTCACAACGGAATTTTTCTATACATTTACAGCTAGCGCCATCTATGGACTATGGACTTTCGCTCACCTGCAGCTGTTAATAGATGGCGCTGGCTATAAATATATATCAATGAAATATATAGAGAAATTCGATTCGTTCGTGTGATGTGTGTCGACTAGAAAATCCGTACAAAAACCTGTACAAACCCCAAAGAAACCCCGGATATGGGCATCCGAACGATTTACGTAAACTTTTTCGTTCAAGCAAACAGTAGCGCCATTGTCAAAATCCTATAGGCCTTATTGTTGGTGGAAAAACAAGCGTTTTGGCATTTTTGGCACCGAAAATATTTTTAAACTGGCGACATTTACAAATATTTTCCGTGACGCGCTTGACCGGGTTTATATGTCTATGGCGTTAAGCAAGCTAGGATACCAAACAATGTCCAATACAAATGTCTCTCGCTCTTTACTGCAGTATTTCTTTTACAGAATTTGATTTTGTCGAGCCGAAGCAAGTGAGCAGTGGGACAAACACTATCTATCACTCAGCCCCCGAAACACATTCCACACCCAACAGCATCATGACAGACGACCTGTCTGAAGAAATCCCTGATGATTCCGCCAGGAACAACAGATGGTATCTGTTTTCTGATGACGAGCTCTCTAAAATCGATCGAGATGTCAGAGATGAAGCGCCTGTGTTGGGCGCTAAATTGGACCAAATCTTTCCAATAACGTGTGCTGTCCCTAACCTATCCACTATCACAGAAGCTTCCAGAGAAAATGGGGATAGCAAAAAGTTTTGTGATAATACTAACACTCGAGATGGTTTTAATTCACCAAATATGTTTATTTAACTGCCTGTAGGTAATATTCATAATTATTAAATTGACATAAACATTCTGCCAGGAACAAGAGATGGTATCTGTTTTCTGATGACGAGCTCTCTAATATCGATCGAGATGTCAGAGTTGAATTGCCTGTGTTGGGTGCTAAATTGGACCAAATCTTTCCAATAACGTGTGCTTACCCTAACCTATCAACAATCACAAAAGCTTCCAGCGAAAATGGGAATAGAAAAAAGTTTTGTGGTAATACTAACACTCGAGATGGTTTTAATTCACCGAATATGTTTATTTAACTGCCTGTAGCCGATAATAATATAATTAAATTGACATTCTCTTTTTGCATATATTACTTTTTCATTAATTCGTGCTGTGCATGTAAATAATAATAATAATTAATTAATAAACTAAATTTGTCATTTATCGTAGTTTCAATTAATTGTAAGTACTCCACTTTACAGGGGGGAGATAATATTAAAATTATAACGTCTCTATATCCTTAGTAGCTGATTGCTGACCTGGCAGATGCTGTTTTGCCCCTTCCTATAGGTGTTTTTTTTTTCTACTTTTATTGCATGATTATACAATGTAGAGTACTATAATTCTGATAATAAACAGCAAAATGTAGATGTAGGCAAAGATTTAAATCTTTGGATGTAGGTAAGCATAGGTAGCTGTGCACATGAGTCGCTCGCTGTCTTCAACTGATGAACTAGGTCACGTTGGTGGGTTAGCTAGTGAGTAATTATTGTATCAATAAACATACTATTAATAACGATTATAAACGCGAAAATTTGAATGTGTGTTGTCTTTTTATGTTTGTGCTTGTCACAATTACTACTGAACCGATTTGACTAAGCTTGGCATGGAGACAAATTATATCGGATTTACAAGTTTTAACTTAGTGCAGGGGCAGAATCTGCGCGTGCGAGACCTATAATATGTACTAAACTTTCCTTAGTCATTGTGTTGGACAAATAGGATTAATTGGATAGGTACCTATGAGATAATATAAGTCCATCTATCCCCATACAGAGCGATAAGCATTGATCTATCTCGTTGGCGATAAGGCTTTCTCGGCACTTGAAAAGGCACCCAGAAAATAAAATTTCCTCAATTTTACAATTATTATAATACGATATTCCGACAGAGCGAATGGAGCGACCTTTCAAACAGCGATCAGCAACAGCATCACAAGATAGCGGCGTTAGTTCCAATTCCGGCCACGCGTCAAGATAGCCTTGTCATACTGTAGTGTTAGTAGTCTATGGTCTATCTACAAGTGTCAAAAACTTTTCTTGTCCAGCAATGCTAGGAACTGTGCGAGCACATTATCTCTATGGCGAGCACTGATTTAGAATAGAAATCCTAGTGTGTGCGACTTTGTATACCTGGATCAAAGGACTTTGTTATCTGGACTCTGGTCTGTGTTTGTTATTATGTGTGTGAGGCATAGACTAAAGAAATAGGGTGCGTTGGGTGCGAGCTTGGTGCGAGCATGCGAGGAACTGTGGATCAAAAATTTTATATACCAACAAGATGGCGATCCAAAGATTTTTGTTAAGCTAAAATGAGACTTATTGCAATCATTTTAGAGTAGCTATTTTCTAAAAAGCGATAGCTTATTCCTCTGGTACTGTGTCCTTGTCTAACATCTTGCCATCTCAATTGTAAATATTGGGTTTGGTAGAAGTGGTCTAATAAAATTAAAAATAGCCTAAAAAAATAAACAATATCCCAAACACCCAAAAAGCCATTCAAAGAGCACTGATGCAGCTGTCATAGACAAAAAAAGGAAATATTCTATTATCTGTGCTGTCAATTCAAGCAATTCGCTCCCGTCTCCCGCCTCCCTCTGAAAGTAAGCAGAAATGTCAAAATGGCGTCAACGCAGGACGCTTGGTATATTTCTTTACTTGGTTTAGCGGAACATTTCCGTACATCAAATCCTCCTGACATAAAAAGTTGTATCCAGTGCCTTCAAGCCGTATTTAATTTTAAACCACCACAGAGGGTCGAGGCCAGAACACATTTACAACTCGGAAATATCCTTTTGACACATACTAAAAACATCGACTTGGCGAGAACGCATTTGGAGCAGAGTGTAAGTTTTTTTTGTTGTTTCTTTACTAATTTCAGGAACAGAGGGATTCCAAGTTGGTAAATCCGAAAACAAGTGCAAGTGAGTGTGTTTCAGTGTTGGTTCTAAGTTGGTGAAATGGCAGTGGCTGCATGTAAACAATGTTGGTGAAGTGGGTCATACAGTGTTTTCGTTGCAGTGGTGCCTCTCGCAGACGATCAACGGGTTCGACGATGTGAAGTTTGAAGCGGCAAGCGTGCTGGCGGAGCTGTTTGAGCAGCAAGGCCAGCCGACACATTCTAAGCCTATACTGAGGAAAGCTATTGAACTGTCACAACACAGTGTGTACTGGCACTGCAGGCTAATATTCCAATTGGCGGTAAGTACCTAAGTTAAAAATCTAATGATAGCTTAGGGAGCACACCACGGGTGTGCCCGCAAAATTCAATTTTTTTGTGGTTTTTGGCGATTTTTAAGCTAATAAGACATAATAGGATTATGGCAGTCAAATTGCGAGAACCCTATTATCATCTTCACGTGTTTATTAGTCGTGGGTATTATGTAGTCCTCTAAAAGATCCAGCTCACTTAGTCCCACTCCGCTTTCGAACCTGATTCCTCTTATCGATTCCGACTCCTCCTAATGATTCCAACTCCCGTGCGACTCCTTTAGTCCAAAGACTGAATTAGTCCTATTGATTCCGAATCCTCCTAATGATTCCAACTCCCGTGCGACTCCTTTAGTCCAAAGACTGAATTAGTCCTATTGATTCCGAATCCTCCTAATGATTCCAACTCCCGTGCGACTCCTTTAGTCCAAAGACTGAATTAATCCTAACGATACCTTTATTCACCGAACCTTTTAGACTCTTGGAGGAACGTTGTGTCGAATCGCGAGAGACGACTTTAAAAACACTTACTGAACTACTTAACTATTGCTTCCGAATAATTCCTACACTGAAAATACTTCTACAAAATTTATACTTAAGTTAAACTGCCTTATAATATCTTTAAATTAAATGACAAAGTTTTTAGATAGGACTTTATTTTAAGTACCTATTAGTTATTAAAATTATAATGTCTGTTTTTGAACTTGTATTTTTTCTAAAAATGGACCTAACTTTTAATATAAGTTGCATAATTACTTAGGTACGTAATTTTAAATTCTTCGTGAAAATAAACAATAAACTATAATAACACAATATGTACGAGTAAAGTTAAACGATTTTAAATTTTGTTAGGTTCTCATAAAGGCTAATATCCATTATCCACTCGCAATACAGAAGTGCGAACGAGACAGCTTGTAGCTGTCTCGTTCGCCCGATGGTACCGAAAACAAACGGAGTCATACTCGTGACACGACGTGCCGCGAAAGAGATCGCACTAACTCGAACCGCAAACGAGTCCAGGAGTAGGGACTAGGGACTAATTAAGCGGAGTTGGAATCGTTAGTGTGAGCTCGGAGTCGTTAAGAGTTTCGGCTCCGGCTGCGGATCTTATTCCTTTTAGTCACTTAGTCCGGAGTTACACACCTCTAGTGTTTATATAAAAATCTATGCTTGAAAGTGTCGAGTGAAAGAAATTAGTCCGAGATTTGTGAGTTACTCACATAAAACTCGATACTCTGACTAATTTCCTAGGATACACATATTTATGCAAAGATTTTGATATAATCATGTAAAGATGATACTGCCATTGCCGCAAATTGACTGCCATAAACCATGTGTAATTAGCATACAAATCGCAAAAAAAACATGAAAATCTTGAATTTTGCGGGCAGAGTCGTTGATTTCTGGCATGACAGAGTAGAGTAATAACCAGTTTAACACAGACTTGTACAGGGTTTTAATACAATTACAATTTGCTATAATTTACCCCCCGCTTTATGTGAATGCAGCAGAATGGAGACAGTGACATTATTTATAATTTTTGGCAAGCAACAGTATATCATTTTCTACAAAAAAACTTTGCAAAAATGTGAAATGCTACTCAAAAACATGAAATTACTATATTTTTCAGTGATAAATAATTTTGAGGATTAAACTACCTATTAAAATCTTTTGTGTAACCATTATTACTAATTGACTGATTCTGTTTAATTTTGCAATAAAAACAATTTATACTGCTATGCACTATTTTGCATTTGAATGCATCCTTTGCCTTATTACTCTACTATTTGTGAGCCTTTAACATATCAGTCATATACTTGTATGGAGTAGCAGCTTCAATATTTTTTCCACATCCTTTCCAATTGTTGTTGCAGCAAATCCACGCAACAGACCGGGAGTATGACGTTGCCAGCAGTCTCCTGGGAGTGGGAGTGGACTATGCACAGATATCCAATGCTGCATACACAAGAGTACTGTTTTTACTCAGTAGGGTTATGGTAAGTTCTTTTTTCAATGAAAATACCAAGACAAAGTTTCACATAAGTGATACAGTTACATGAGGGAGAGAAAATCACTCCTCATGGAAGACCACCCATATGAGATGGACAGACCAAATGCTGCAGTAGACATCTCATTATAATATGTAACTCATTTGAAACTGTGCCTCAATTTTTATGATTTAAATGAAGTCGGTTAAAAAAATAAAAACAACAAAAAAGACAGGCCATTTTTTTTAAAACTTATATGGCCATTTTTACTTTTTTGTAATATTATGTTTCGGTTTTATATTTACAAACTAGTAGGGCGCGTGGGAGCGCGGGCCACATGTGGCCCGCGGGCTGTTTTCTCACCTATTTAAGAATCGCCGTCATCTCCATCGCCAATTGGAATCCGATTGGCAATGGGCTAAAAGAATTACCTCGGAGCACGGTCATGGATTTAAAGATAGTTAAGGGCTGTTTGAATAAAAAATACACTGAACCTCACCCGGTGAGGTTCAGTGTATTTTTATTCAAACAGTCCTTAACTATCTTTAAATCCATGACCGTGCTCCTCAATCATCATCCAAATCGTAGACTATCATCTCTTCTCATACTTTTCATAGTTTTTCATAGGCCTTGTTTATTGTAGCATTCACATTTTCCATGGAAAAATAAATTCAACCACTTTGATTTTTTTTCATTCATCCCGTAGACCTTGAGATTCTAATTACGTCTTGCAAAGAAATCACTCTCTTGTCTTTTATACTTTCCGAGATAGAACAACACGAAATTTGTATGGCGGCCATCTTGAATCCGCCATTTTGATTTTTTTTTCAGCTAACTGCCAATTGGATGGCGTTTCGAGTTACATTTGGTCGAGCACCCCCCACCTATCTTCGATACCCTGGCTGTGCTCTTCACCCGTCTCCGAAATCCTCAATCATCAGCTCTCTCCATATTATTCTCTAGTAACTCTCCAAAAAACCGCATCACAACCTTGCTTAATTACCAACTGTTAGTCACTTCAACATTCCCCATATATTTTCTATGGAAAAAAAAATTCCGCCATATTGGATTTTTTTTTCTATTTATCACGTAGATCTTCGAGTCCTGATCAGCTTTTGTCAAAAAACCGTTCTTCCATCTTTTATACTTTGCGAGATATCGACGAAATTCGAATGGCGGCCATTTTGAATCCGCCATTTTGATTTTTTTTTCAGCTCACTGCCAATTGGATGACGTTTCAAATGACATTTGGTCGAGCACCCCCCACCTATCTCCAATACCCTTGGCTGTGCTCTTCATCCGTCTCCGAAATCCTCAATCATCAGCTCTCTCCGTATTTTTCCTCCTCATGAATTTTTACCTTCTATACGAACCCATACTTGAAAAAAAAATTTTTCATACAAAATTGTTCAGGAGAGGTGATCAATGAGTGAATGAATCAGCACAAGCAGCTATATATATAGTAATACATAAGAATTATAAACTCTTGAAAGTAAATTGACATTTTGCATTCAGTTAAGTATTTATTCATAAGGCAAATCTTAGTAATTACTGATGAGAAAACATACAACAATGATGATTACTCACAGTGGAGGCTGCCTGGTAAACAGACATTTAATAATAGTACTTTGATTGATTCAGGACACTTATATTTTCAAAGATATATTATGTACTTATATTTATATCTACTTTTATAGCTCAAAAATATAGATAAAGTCACACAAAAACCACAGACAGGGTTACCATGAGAGCTTAAAACCTAGTTAGTATTTTTATTTTAAATTAATTAATTGTATACACGTTTGTACTCAGCAAACCATTTAAATTAATATCTGTGTGATGTGCACAAGAAATAGCTAGTCCACCATCTTGGGCCTTCCACCATATTAGATTTAGATATTAAAGTTAGCTAACCGTGAATTTTCAAAATTTGTGTGTCAATTAACCATGTAAAGTTGTATATTTTTAGGTGACAGTGTTTTGTATGACATAGCCATATTTACAAACTCAGCTTTATAACATTTGTTTGTTTTAGTATGTTATTCTATTGTTTCAGTTACTATTAATAGACAAGAAAATCCAAGAGGTACTGCCACTTTTGAACCAAGCGGGTCACCTTGTGGAGACATGGGCCGGCAGTCCACACCAGAAGGAATACCTCAAAGTGTTCTACTTTGTTCTACAGGTACACTCTATTCATACATATATACAGGGTTATTTTAAAAATACCAAATCACTCTCGGCCTGTAGTTATTTACATTAACACTAACAACTTTTGTTCTACGACTTTTTTTACTCGATATTTTGAGAAATATCAAATTTTCATCATTTTACACAGATACTCTACCCGTAACTACTCTTTACATTGTACATGTACCTACGTGCTACATTAGCCACACGACCGGCGCGCGGCGCGCGAATCTCGACCCTATCGTACGGTCACTGACCTGACTACGCGACGTTGTTTATAATGATAATACATACCTATTATATGGTTGTACACAGTGTAATGCCACTTTACAGAAATAACATGAGTTATTATTTTTTTGTATGAAATAAATTAATGCTGTATTTTGAAAAGTCGTAGAACAAAAGTTGTTAGTGTCAATGTAAACAATTACAGGCTGAGAGCGATTTGGTATTTTTAAAATAACCCTGTATATTTTAAAAAAACAAAATTGACCTTTTATGTGTCCAAATGTATTTTTAAAGAAAGGAGGTCCTCCCCTTTTCTGGAGGTATATTCTCTGGAATATATTGCTATTAGAATTATTATATATTCATAATTCATAATTCATTGCACTGAGCAGGTTTGCCACTACCTGATGGCAGGGCAGGTGAAGAGTGTGAAGCCGTGCTTGAAGCAACTGCAGCAGAGCATCCAGACCATTATGGCTCCCACGTGGCCCGATGATGATGGTCAGTGGCATTCCTTTACATTAACTAAATTTAAATTTACGGTTACGGTATTTTAATTTACAGTACCCTAAATTTATTTAAATTTACAGTATTAAATTGACATTTGTTGCTTGTGACTGTCATGTTGAATGTCATTTTATTTTAGTTCCATGGACGCTCACGCTAGGTTACGCAAAATTCAGCGCCAAAACGGTGAAAATCAAGTGTCTTCATTTTTATGTTGAAAGTCTAAGTTATACTATAATATACTAGAGTGTACTAGTATAATAGAGATCAATGGAGTAGTGCAACTAGTGAGTTTGTTTGTGCGCGGCAGCGGTGTGCGGCGGCGCGGGCGCGGCGGCGGGCGCGGGCGAGTCGTTCGTGTGGCTGTCGCGGCAGCAGCTGTACGTGCTGGTGTACCTGGTGACGGTGATGCACTCGGCGCAGGCCGGCTACATGGACAAGGCGCACAAGTACACCGAGAAGGCGCTCGCGCAGATCGACAAGCTCACCTGTGAGTACGCTGTCTTGTGTTGTTTATGTTCATCCTTGGAACCATGTCATCATCATCACCACATAAGCCTGCGGACGTCCACTGTTGAACGAAGGCCTTCCCAAGCGAGCGCCACCACACCCTGTCCTCAGCCTTCCTCATCCAGCTGCTTCCCGCCACCCGCTTAATGTCGTCGGATCAACTAGCTGGAGGGCGCCCCACGCTACGTTTACTTGTACGCGGTCTCCACTCAGACTTTTTCGGCTCCATCGGCCATCACCCCTACGATACGCCCACTGCCACTTTCAGCTTGCTAATGGTTTGGGCTGTTTCAGTGACCATGTACTAAGCAGTAATGTGTGATGTGCAGGCGCGAGCGAGGAGGGCGGCGAGGTGGCGAGCAGCAGCGCGGGCGGCGCGGGCGCGCGCGGCGGCGCGGCGCTGGCGTGGCGGCTGCGCATGGCGCTGCTGGAGCACGCGGCGCTGTGCCGGCTGGTGGCGGGCGGCAAGGCGCACGCGCTGCACGAGATCGCGCGCGCCGTGCACCTGCTAAACAGCGCGCCCAACGGTACCCACCACCGCACACGCAGAAACACATTACGAAACTCCAAGCTCATACAGTGTACAATGTACATGTTTTGGCCAGCTCTTAGAATTACTCTATTTATGAAATAGTTATGCTTCATGATAATTCAGCGTCAAACGTCAGTTTTAGTAGCGTGAAACATAAAAGTCCGAATTTTCCACACATATACACGAACGCAGACACGCACGCACACACACACACGTGCACGCATGTACGCACACACACACACACACATACACACACACATTTACATATTGTATTAATTATTGTTGTACTTGTGATGTGACGTGAGGTTTGTGTTGCAGAGCACACGAAGGCAGCGCACACGCCGCAGCTGCACTGCCTGCTGGGGCTGTACGCCATGTCCATGAACTGCATGGAGGCGGCGGAGGCGCAGTTCCACACCGCCATACACGTGAGTTTTGGTTTGATGATCCGCGCGGTCATGAACGTTTCAATGATGGAACTTGCAGAAACTGTTGTTAATGATTCTCGGTAGGGATAGTCCATTATCAAAACTGATCACAACTATTTGGTTTGCAATTCTGAAGTAGTCAATAATTTTGTTGGCAGATGTCACAAGAAAGGGACCTGTGGATGTTCGCAAAACTGAATCTGGCTATTGTTTACTTACGGGGACGGAGAGACAACGACTTGGCGCAACTAATGGAACAGGTATGTTTGAACGACAACCACCGATATGAACCTGAGGATGAGCCCATCCGAACATTTTACGTCAACCTTCTTCATACAAGAAGAAAGTAGCATCAATTGACAAAACATGGCGGAAATCGTGGAAGCTTGCATGCAGACTAATAACAAGTATAGTAGTCTGTGGCGTGGACCGCGGTCCATAGACAATACTGCGGCCTATACGTCGTGACACAACGCTATTTGTCTCTTGGCTCACTCTGCCTCTGTGGCGTTCGGTCGTTACGTCGTATAATATGGTGTGTTGTAGTTTTTACTGATGTGCGCCAGAATAATTAATTATTCACGTTTCAGGTGAGGCCAGAAGCTTTGCCAGCGTATGCGCACGGACTGAGGGCCGCCTCCTATTACGTGTTGGGCTTACAAGCCTTCTTCCAAGCGCGATATAACGAGGCTAAGTAAGTTAAACAATATTTCAATGTTTTTAATGGATGAGTTGCTTTTAATAAGAGTTCATTGAGAATATCCACTAGTATTCATAGAGGACTCGCAGGAACTCAGGATATAATTTGCAATTTTCCAGACGGTACCTGAGGGAGACGCTGAAGATGGCCAACGCGGAGGACCTGAACCGGCTGACGTCGTGCTCGCTGGTGCTGCTGGGGCACATCTTCCTGTCCATCAACAACTCGCGCGAGAGCATGAACATGGTGACGCCCGCCATGCAGCTCGCCAGCAAGATACCCGACGTGCACGTGCAGCTGTGGGCCTCCGCCATACTTAAAGGTGAGCCCGGTGTCTGCTGAACTGCTGCCGGTGCTGCTGGGCACATCTTCCTGTCCATCAACAACTCGCGCGAGAGCATGAACATGGTGACGCCCGCCATGCAGCTCGCCAGCAAGATACCCGACGTGCACGTGCAGCTGTGGGCCTCCGCCATACTTAAAGGTGAGCCTGGTGTCTGCTGAACTGCTGCCGGTGCTGCTGGGCACATCTTCCTGTCCATCAACAACTCGCGCGAGTGCATGAACATGGTGACGCCCGCCATGCAGCTCGCCAGCAAGATACCCGACGTGCACGTGCAGCTGTGGGCCTCCGCCATACTTAAAGGTGAGCCCGGTGTCTGCTGAACTGCTGCCGGTGCTGCTGGGCACATCTTCCTGTCCATCAACAACTCGCGCGAGAGCATGAACATGGTGACGCCCGCCATGCAGCTCGCCAGCAAGATACCCGACGTGCACGTGCAGCTGTGGGCCTCCGCCATACTTAAAGGTGAGCCCGGTGTCTGCTGAACTGCTGCCGGTGCTGCTGGGCACATCTTCCTGTCCGTCAACAACTCGCGCGAGAGCATGAACATGCTGACGCCCGCCATGCAGCTCGCCAGCAAGATACCCGACGTGCACGTGCAGCTGTGGGCCTCCGCCATACTTAAAGGTGAGCCCTGTGTCTGCTGAACTGCTGCAGGTGCTAGTGGGGCATATCTTCCTGTCTTTTGTTTATAAGAATATTAATTCATAGTTGTATTGTAATAACCGAACATTTATTTAGTTTGTTGTGAATCTTGCTTGTATGGTACAAATCATATCGACTATTGTGGTAGCGGGGATGCGAATGATCCTCGCATGCTGTGACCGCTACGTCTGCTGTGCGCAAATCGCAGCATGCGGTGGGCGCCTATGTCTGCATCAACTGCATGCTTTGTGCTATGTCTCAGCAGACACCTAATGGTATTGTTTTCCCTCCAGATCTGTACCGGCTGGCGGGCGACACGGAGCGCGAGAACGAGGCGTACCAGATGCACTGCAACTTCTCGCAGGCGCTGCTGAAGGACCACTTCCAGGCCACGCAGATGCCGCAGCACGCGCTCGTGCAGTGGACCAGCGGCGCGCCGCCCGCGCTGCCGCCGCCCTAGCGCGCCGCGCCCGCGCCCTGCGCCGACAGTGTGGCCGACAAGCTTGCGACGACACAGTGAAGTGATGGTGTACTTGTGTTAATAGTGGAGTGTCTCAGACAAGCTTGCAACTACATAGTGAAGTGTCTGTGTACGTTGACTTAATAGTGGAGTGGGGGGCTAAATCTGTGTAAGAGTGCTTGGGTGATTACGAGCACAGTTACGGTACTCTTATGTACCCGTCTGCTAGCAATATTCCAATGCTACGTTTTGTGTCAAACTGCACCAATATTTAAAGCGGTTGATTTTAATTTGATTTCACAGTGAAAATCAATTGTTTTTGTTTGGTGTGTTGCAGTGATGCTACATTAGTGTATAACATTGCGTTGCGTCGTCGCGTTATTTTCCATATTATTTTATTTTCCGACGTTGTGTGACAACGAATAGTGTTCTGGAGTCTCCATAGTGGATCGGAGCCACTGTGGATACTGACTGAAGAGCATGCCTCATTGAAATGCAGGTGTAGTGTACAGTACGTAGATCTCTTGCAATAACGCGCGTAAACTAATGAAGCACCACCATTTAACACAGAATGTAGCATAAAAATGTAGCTCATTTCTGGCGGACAAGCAGCTCTACCTTTCTGTTGATGACTTTCAAATGCTGACCAATCACACGCTGCAATGAATGCCAATCTATGTAGAATTTTCGCGTAGCTTACCATTTCTTTTGATTTCGACTGGTGTTAGTTTATTCATGTAGCCACTAAGTGACATAATTTTTGCATGGCTACGTTGTTCCAGCATCCCTAGCCGTGGTGCTTTTCGATTCCCTATCTAAATTCTACATTTATATTTGCAAACAAACAAAACTCAGTTTTTGAAAAGAATTACTGATTTCTTAAGTGAGCAATTACTGAAAGAACTGATTCTATTAAGAGGAATCGATATGTATCATCAAACATGACTCTTTAACTACATTCATGCAAAAAATTCATGTCATAAAGTTAAACTGTTTGATTAAAGGAGGTTACATGTAATATATTCCCAACCATTTGGTCCATTACTTAATTATAATGTTGAATATTCTGATCAATGATTTTAATCAGACCTACGAGACTGGTCCAACCACCATAATAAATTAAATGTGGATTTCACTGAATTCATTGGACTGATATAATAAGAATAATAATCAACAATCTGAATTGGTAGTGCAATCTTACAGGTTTACACACTTTCTAAATGTGGATGGGCCATCACACAAATAAAGCATTTATTAACATTATTTATTGATTGAATTTTAATTCTTAGCCTTGGAATGGAAATGATTATGTTTCACTCTTTTTGCAATCATTCAAAGGTTAAAAATTTACGTTTTTTACCCAATCGAATAGTCTGTTAAAAATAATCATTTCTCTGGATTTCGTATACCAGTATCATATGCTTTTAAATCTATGGACGACGGGTGTAATACAAAAATCAGGAAAAAAGTGTCCCGAGAAAACTTACTAAAACCTATATAAACGAGGGTACATGAGTATTTTTTATAAACAAACTAAAACATTGTAATTTATGTCTTAAACCATTACTATACAGCCTAATTTTCAAACACGAGACTGAAGTGTGATTGTATGTCTTTTCACGTTTTGTATGTCATTCGGGTCACTTTTTTTTAGTGCTGACCCCAATTCCCAAATCCTTACTTAATAAATCAATGACGAGAATGGTAAATGTATAGAGAAATTTTGAACGTACTTAAATACAATCCCGGAAGCCCCAAGCATGTGTGTATTCAACTCAAATTGCACTACCTATTCTATCCATTTATAAAATATAGTGTTCAATTGTACATAATCATCAAATACAATATAAAGTTGAGAAAGAACAATGATTCTCATATTTATTATTTTCTCTAGTGACTTGTTGGAGTGAATGTTGTTAAATGTGTCTGGTAATTGGGTATTTGACTCAATTTTTTTTATTACTTTACTATAAACTAGGATAAAAATAATGACTTACACTGAAAAAACTAATTTAATTGAGCGAATAACAGAAATGTTATAGGCATTTGAATATTTCTAATTAAAGAGAGATAGACAATAAATTGTGATGTCAAAGCTTAAAAATGTCATAGTAGCTTCGTGCGGCTTCTGAATACAAATTTTCGTTTTGCGAGAGAGGTATAGAAGACCCTCCCACTCCAAAATTTAAATGCCTGTAACTTTGTAAACCTTCCTTCGGTTTGAATACTTTTTTCTGTGTACATCATTTTTTTCATCCTTGTTTATAATAAAGTAAAGGTTATATTATTATTATTGTGTATTCAATCAGCTAGTTTTAGATGATCTAGTTGTTCATTGTGCATATAAAATTTAAAAAATTATCTTTTATGATTGCAATGATGTCAGGCCATTATTTATTACGTACAACTATTCCAAATTTCATGTTGATATCTTTAATAGTTACTGAAATAAAGGATTCTGACAGACAGACAAACAGTACAGTGATGTGATATTATAAAGGTTTCATGTTTCCAACAATTATAAAAAGTTAAATTCAATAAATTGAACAGGTTTTTAACAAATTAACAAATTGAACCGATTTTACCAAATTAAATTCAAAAATTGAACAGATTTTAACAAATTAAATTTAAGAAATTGAACCGATTTCAAGAAACTAAATTCAACATACTAAACAGATTTTAAAAAATTAAAATCAACAAATTTAACTTTTATATATATATTTCATACATTAACATGAAACTTTTAGAAGTTCACACAAAAATCTTAATATGTTGGCAAAGTGCACAAAGCGTTTTTTTGTTTTTTTTGTTTTAAATTTTTCATTTTAGTTAAATTATCCTTTTTTTACTGTCTATCGTAGCACTGAGGACAAGTTTTATTTTTTATTTTATTTTTCACAAAATGTAGACAATAGATACAAGTATACTGCGGGTTTATGTAAATAATAGCATTATGTTCGTTTTCACCAACATTTTAAGAGACACCTAAGGTAAAACCACCAGTAATTGACACTGTACTAATAGTTGACACTTTGACGAAGAAAATAAAATATTAAGAAAACCACAGGTTGCCGAAGATCGAGATTGTGTCTGAGATATAGTATAGACATCTAGCGCCACCAAAACAAACTAACGTGGCGTCTTTTTTTTTTTTTTTGTAGCTACCCGTTCGACTGATGACAACCGCACGCTTCGCGCCATATTTATTGTTATTTTCTTGTGAAGTTTGTTTAGAGCAAGCCGAAAGATTCCTAATGTTGGAAAGGTAAATATTATTTTACAATTTGAAATAAATATTAATTTCATTCATTATATTAGAGTTTGAAGCGTGAATACATATTAATTTTAAATCACACAATAAAAAATTATATACATGGCGTCATGTCATTTACTGAAACTTGAAATTACGTAAATTTGAGTAGTTGACATGTGGGTGTCAACTTATGGATTTTAATATAATTTGCTATTACTGTTTTATTTATTGTTATTTTGTTGCTTAAAAGTTAAATTACTCTATTTGACCTTCTAAAATAATTTTGAACCATTTTGTTCAGTAGTTGACAGGAGGTGTCAACTATTGGAGCTTTAAGTGTCAACTATTGAATTAATTATTTCTTTTGTTTTTTAGATGCCACCGACAAAAGGAAATTTTAGAAACTATACACAAGAGGCTATGGAAGCGGCTGTAGAAGATGTGCGTTTACATAAAACTCCGTATAAAACTGCTGCAAAAAAGTTTAACGTACCCAGGGTTACTTTGAAGTACAAGGTTGAAGGAAAACACCCGATGGACCGGTAAGACAGTTTTAAATGTATCAAGTGAGTGACTGTATACCCTAAATTTAGCTGTAAGTACGTCAATGAAATGGCGACCCCGCACGGGAAAGCGCAGTGTTGGCAGACCTCCGACCAGGTGGACTGACGACATTAAAAAAGTCGCGGGAAGGCGCTGGATACAAATGGCGCAGGACCGTGCGGGCTGGAAAGCATTGCAGGAGGCCTTTGTCCGGCAGTGGACGTCCGTCGGCTGAAACGAACGAACGTCAATGAAAGGGTTGTAGTTACTTACTAATTTTATTTTTTCAGAAAAATGGGTCCACCGGCCATATTGAGTAGAACGGAGGAAAAAACTATCATAGATTGGATTTTTGGCATGGCCCGTGCAGGATTCCCCGTCACTATGAAGGAGGTAGTCTTTAGTGTGCAGCGTCTCCTAAAAGAATTAAAAAGGCCAAACCCGTTTAAAGACAATTGCCCAGGAAAATCGTGGATGAAAGGATTCATGAAGAGGAATCCTGAATTATCTGTTCGCATGTCCCAAAACCTTACTAGATCAAGAGCTGTAATATCCAAGGAGCACATTTTAAATTGGTTTAAAGAGGTAGAGACATTCTTGGATCAGACTCAACAAAAAAACATCTTACAAGATCCTAGACGAATCTTTAATACAGATGAAACTGCTTTTTTTTAAATCCGAAGGGTGGTAAGGTTTTAGCAAAAAAGGGGGACAAGACAGTATATCAACAAGTCAATCCAGATGAGAAGGAATGCCTAACAGTCCTTGTCACAGGTAGCGCATCTGGTGCTGTACCTCCTCCAACAGTTTTGTTTAAGTACAAAAGAATCCCACAGGAAATTGCGCAGAATTTCCCTCCAGAATGGGGTCTGGGAAAAACAGATTCTGGTTGGATGACTTGCGAGGCGTTTTTCGAATTTATTGCCGACATTTTCCATCCTTGGCTGGAGAAAGAAAAGATTCCTTTGCCGGTCATTCTTTTCGTGGATGGGCATGTATCTCACCTGAGTTTACAAGTGAGTCAGTTTTGCGAAAAAAATGGGATTATCCTCATTGCCCTTTACCCCAATGCAACACATCTATTACAGCCAATGGATGTTGCAGTTTTTAGGACTCTGAAAGAACACTGGAAAAAAAGGGTACACGAATGGAGATTATCTAATTTAGAAGCTCCAATCTTAAAGAAAAAAGATTTTCCAAAACTTCTGAAAGAAGTTATCGACACTGCACTGAACGCGACAATCTTCGAAAATGGTTTTAGGAAATGTGGGCTATTTCCGTGGAACCCAGAAATTGTCACTGTCCCATTAAACAATGAAGGCGATCAAATCACGAATGTTGAGGAACGTAAACGATTTTTAAAAGAAGGACTTCGGTTTCTCAATCAAAGTATTCCGCAAAGCAAGCTCATTATATTTCGCAACGGAGATAAAAATGAGTTGGATGAAAAAGATATGTCACTGTTTGAACTGTGGCAAAATACAAAATTAGAAATAGAAAGCGGTTTGCTAAATGCCTCTATTGTTATCAACGAGCCTGCCAAGGAAAGCAGTGAAGATACAAATCTGTTATCTATTGTTATACCGCTCACTTCTGGTGGTATCAACGAGTGCAATAACTCTGTTGCTTTCAACGAGCCTGCCAAAGAAAGCAGTAAAGATATAAATATGTTTTCTACAGAAGCGAACGGTTTAACGCCGCTCGCTTCTGGTGGCATCAACGAGTGCAATAACAAAACCACAGAAGATAACAACCTGCCATCTGAAAACAACACTCCTGCGGTTTTTGAAGAATCTCCTGGAAATTGTATGAACCTTTGCCAAGCTGGACCTTCTTCAGTGTCAGCGGAAATCCCCAGCCCTTTCAAAAGACATTTTTATTATAAGAAAGATACAGAAGAACCAGAGAGAAAACGGCCTAATAAAGAAAGAATGCCCGCTATAGTTTCGGGGCAGCTGTGTCAAGATTACTTTAAAAAGAAGTTAGCAAAAAAGGAAGAATTAGAAAAAATAAAAAAGGAACGTGCTGCCGAAAGACAAAAGAAAAGAGAAGAAAATGAAAAAACAAAAAAAGCGAAGATTCAGAAGCGTAAGAAAAAGACTGAAAAGAGGGTGCTTCATTTTGACGATAGTTCTGACTCAAATACTGATGGTATTTCTCTTGACAGTGAAAGTGAGTCTCAAAATGATAGCGATGGAGAAAACATACAAAAAAACAATCTTAAAAATCCAGTACAGAGAAAAGTAGGAGAGTATGTAGTATTTTCCTACGAAGAAGAGTTATTTCCAGGAGTTATTACTCACGTTACCAAAACAGCTGCTTCTATTTCGGCAATGCAGAAATGTGGGAGACTTTGGAAATGGCCTCAAAAAGTGGATCAATTGGACTATGAATGGGAAGACGTGTTGTACCATATCAACAAGCCATTAAAAATGAGTCAGACGAGAAATGTGTACTCGATCCCCGAATTAGAATTTTTATGGAACTAACTGATATAAAATTACTGATTACTGATATTATATAATTACACTTATAGATATTTTTAAGGTTATTTTTTTTTATTCCACTACAAGTTAGCCCTTGACTGCGATCTCACCTGATGATAAGTGATGATGCGGTCTAAGATGGTAGCGGGCTAACCGAGAAGAGTGGTGAAGTCGGTGAAGTACTTTGTGTATTTACTTTCATTACATTTCTTTTTGTGTACATCTTTTTCGTATACCTATGTCAACTACTAAATATACCTATGTCAACTACTAAATATTTTTGTTTTCACTGGGTGTCAACTACTAGCATAGTACCTTTACTTTATTAAAAAATAACTTAAAAAATGCACATTAGTTTTATTGCTACAACTCTTGTCACATTCTCAAAGGGGAATAATTTGCGCAACTATAAACAATTAGGAGTTCCCTCTAAGATGATTTCATACCAAACTATGTCAATAAACATACTAATAAATCATTAGGGTGTCATCTACTGGGTATTTTACCTTAAGCCTAACTAAGGTGACAGTTGTTGTAAGTAAAAACTGTCACCTATCGACTTAGGCCTTTCTTAAGTGTTAGTGTAAACGCGCCATAGTGTAGTCTCATCGAAAGTCTGAAAAACGGAGAAAATTATCCACAATTTGATAGAAACCATATAAAAATTAAAGGAGATGTTTCATCAGTGTATGAGCCCTGGGCCAGGTCCATGTACGGTATACTTGGGTGTAGCCCAGATCACAAAAAATATTTTTTACGTATATATTTTCTTTAAAAATGGCTTTTTCGGTTATGGCGGTAACATGTCTTTCATTGTGAATTGACATTTGACTTTGACAGAAATGATTGAATGATTGTGTTGTGGCTTACGTCTAATGGTACGACGCCAGCGACGCCATATTGAAAATAATCGATCATATAAAGAAAAAAAGATGTTTGTTCACCTAAAGTATTCGTTTTAACTAAATAATTTTATTTTCTCTTGAACAACAGATTTTATTCTTAATTCCTTAGAATAACGTACAAGACCTAGCCCGATTTGAAACATCTCCTTTAGCATGAGAGACTGTGTCGTGTACCTAATCTCTTTTTAATATCTGTTATGTGCTACTTCTTCTAGACTTAACATATGCGTTTCAATGGATGGATCTGACTGAGCTCTAATTACTCGTAAACTAACTATAACCTGATCCTACTATAGTCTTTAACTTGCCTTGCAAGCTCAGTCTGTCTTCAGATGAAATTGGTTTGGGACCAATTTTAATACCTTCTAAAGGCTATTAAAGTAACACGTCGCTACATTTCGTGATGTGAAATGTTTAAAAAGGTGATAGCATTTACATATAAAAGCAGACTATATTGAAATCGAAAACAATTTTTGCAAACACTGAAAAATGGATTTTACTATTGGAATGGAGCGAAAAATTTGAATGTAGTTCCAAACGCAACATGGTCAACAATCGTGAAATTTTATGTCCGCATTGAAAGATTGGATTTCCTATGTTGGAATACATTTAATTTTACATTCTAAACTAATAGATATAAAGTTAATTTTTCAGTGTTATTTATTTTAAAAAAATATTCAACTACCAAATTATAGTTATTTTGAATTTGATGTAGCTGTAGGTATGTTTTTTTTTAATATTTTGCTATTCTTGGATTATTTTACTGTGGTTTTTGATACCTAATAATGGTGTATGTTTATGTTAGCAAAATCTTTAAACCAAATTGATAGATTTCAATTAAAATATTGTAAAAAATAAACATATAGAACTATTCTCATTCTTACAATTTATTTTAGAAACAGAGATTTGTATACAGAATCGGCATCGAAATATTGCTATTTATTTGATGATTTTATCAAGTAGTTTAGCTTTTAGATCCGTCCATTGACACATTTACGGGGATAGACCTCACATAATATGTAAAAATTATTAATTATTATATTATTACCTCTCGTCGTTAACGGAGTCGACGTTGTAAATAAAACGAATATTAATTAATATGTAAACATTATTTTAGTTAAAATTAAAGATTCCCTGTGAACGGTGTGATGTGACCTTATGGAACTGGGTACGTTGTTAAATATGTAAATAAAAGTTGATGAATTATTGTAAATAATAAAATTATAAAGTATATGTTTTTTGCTATACTTCGCATTTTAATTTCATTCCTTTAGTATTTTAATGAAATTACACGTTGAGCCTGTTAGAAACTTTCTCGAGATAAAAACTATCTGAGATTACTGAGACTTCGAGCCGATAAGCCATAAATCCGACGATAGCTCAAATTTAAATTAAAAAATATTATATGCGATTTGACCCAACCGCTAAATAAATCACGTGACTTATCGAAGACAGTGTCATCCTCAAGACATTTTTTGAACGTTGTAATTTGTTACATAACACATTTGAGCTATATATAGATAAGTTATGGTTGCTGTTCCCGCATTTTGTGATGTCACCAGCATCGAGTGAGCTATATATAGGGAGCGGCCAGAGCCATATGACATAAATATTTCGATTCGAAGGATGGAAAGGAATGCGGCGAAGTCCAAAAAATGTAGGAGAATAATAGCGGTAGTCTAGAGTCACGTGATAGGTACATTGTTTTGAATTTCGTTCCATTTCATTCTATCCAAATCGAAAATACGTCATATGGATACCTACGGCTGCAGGTATATACGCGGCCGCGGTTCACGTCGCGAGCTCGGAGACGCGACTGCTTCTGCTGCAGGTAAAGCGTCAGTTGGAATCGCAAGCATATTCGCTGCATATGGAGAACTCGGCCCCGGCGGGCGCGGAGTAGTGGCGCGGGTCGGGCGCGAGGTTGTTGTTGCGGTAGAAGGTGTCGCGCAGGACGGCGCAGCGGCCGCGGTTCACGTCGCGAGCTCGGAGACGCGACTGCTTCTGCTGCAGGTAAAGCGTCAGTTGGCATCGCAAGCATATTCGCTGCATATGGAGAACTCGGCCCCGGCGGGCGCGGAGTAGTGGCGCGGGTCGGGCGCGAGGTTGTTGTTGCGGTAGAAGGTGTCGCGCAGGACGGCGCAGCGTCCGCGGTTCACGTCGCGAGCTCGGAGACGCGACTGCTTCTGCTGCAGGTAAAGCGTCAGTTGGCATCGCAAGCATATTCGCTGCATATGGAGAACTCGGCCCCGGCGGGCGCGGAGTAGTGGCGCGGGTCGGGCGCGAGGTTGTTGCGGTAGAAGGTGTCGCGCAGGACGGCGCAGCGGCCGCGGTTCACGTCGCGAGCTCGGAGACGCGACTGCTTCTGCTGCAGGTAAAGCGTCAGTTGGCATCGCAAGCATATTCGCTGCATATGGAGAACTCGGCCCCGGCGGGCGCGGAGTAGTGGCGCGGGTCGGGCGCGAGGTTGTTGTTGCGGTAGAAGGTGTCGCGCAGGACGGCGCAGCGGCCGCGGTTCACGTCGCGAGCTCGGAGACGCGACTGCTTCTGCTGCAGGTAAAGCGTCAGTTGGCATCGCAAGCATATTCGCTGCATATGGAGAACTCGGCCCCGGCGGGCGCGGAGTAGTGGCGCGGGTCGGGCGCGAGGTTGTTGCGGTAGAAGGTGTCGCGCAGGACGGCGCAGCGGCCGCGGTTCACGTCGCGAGCTCGGAGACGCGACTGCTTCTGCTGCAGGTAAAGCGTCAGTTGGCATCGCAAGCATATTCGCTGCATATGGAGAACTCGGCCCCGGCGGGCGCGGAGTAGTGGCGCGGGTCGGGCGCGAGGTTGTTGTTGCGGTAGAAGGTGTCGCGCAGGACGGCGCAGCGGCCGCGGTTCACGTCGCGAGCTCGGAGACGCGACTGCTTCTGCTGCCACCCGTAGTCCCAGCTCGTCGCTAAGCGGAAGAAGAACCTAGCAAGAACATGGGTTATGAAGGCTTCCGACAAACTCTATCCTCCATTTAATAAAATCTCAGGCGTGTAAACTTTACATCATTTGGAAATTATTTGAGTAAACGTAACCTTTGAAGGTAAGCTTCGTGTGACTTCAAGTATCATAGAAGAATGCAGGGAACTACTTGCATAACTTACTTATCTTCAGGTCCCTTCTTGTATCTAGCTTTAAGATACCGCTCCGTAGCGCCCTTTTCAGTGGCGCCGTATAACAAGTTCATCACTTCAGGCTCTATTGGTTTCATAAGACTGTCGTCCTCACGGCGTTCTATTTCGTGTGCGGGAACTGGTGCGGGGTTTTCGAGTGGTTCTTCGTAAATCTGATACAAATGTCAAAGATCTACTTACTTGTACTGCTATGATAAAAATATTCCAGTACTTAGTTGTCAACAAACTCCAGGAGTGTCGTTCGTTCGTTCATTTCAGCCGACGGACGTCCACTGCTGGAAAAAGGCCTCCTGCAATGATTTCCAGCCCACACGGTCCGGCACTACTTGTATCCACCGTCTTCCCGCGACTTTTTCAATGTCGTCAGCCCATCTGGTCGAAGGTTTGCCAATAATGCGCTTTCCCGTGCGCGGTTGTCTTTTCCAGGAGTGCCGACAAAAGTGAAGGAGCCGACTTTTAGGAAAGTATATTAGGTCAGGTACAACACTGCCAAGGAGGTGCTGTTGTTCATTGCGGCAACTAGACTTGGTGGTGAGATTAAGTAAGACAGCGACGAACACAATAAATCAGAGACAGTCATAATGCTATTGGGGGAAAAAAAGCCCTGCTTAGCCGCGTTCCCGAGAAGATAATGATTTTTCATTTTTCCCATCTCAAAAATTCCCAACACGCCTAAAGTTTTCATTTGAAAAACTAGTTACACCCCCGCCTACCCGCATCAGTTCCTGTGCAATAGCGATCGTGGCATCAATGTCGCGCGCTTGCTTCTCCTTGGCTGCCTGAAGAGCTGGTATCAGCCTCTCCTGATACCAGCGGCGATTCCGCCGCGCTGAGCGGTTCCACGCGTCCGCGTAAAAATCGTGCGACATTCTATTTGATTTGTATGCTACGCAAAATTTTGTATCAAAACATTTGTTGGTTGTCTTAGGGTTATCGTTTTATTCTGACATTTTATTAAATAGATGAACACTGATGAACAGGATATGTAATTGTCCATAGAGTATATATATTATATAGTAGCAAATCTAGTCACAAATGTGGGTCACTGATTTCTAGCAGTCGTGCATCAAATGACACCAAGAACACCTCCTTGAACTATTGCAATGAAAGGTCTTATTCCAATTCCAAAGGCAGTTTCTCCAGAATCCATGTCTCCATCAATTCATCTAATTTAGTTTAAGGGTCTTGATTCACTATTTACATTTAGTGAGTAAGTATATGGTCAATAGTTGTGAACCTGCCTTCCTGCGTCAGAAGTCAAGGGTTTCATGCCCTGCACAGTTAATTCTTTAGAACTCATAACACAAGCTATTCCTTACTATGGGGCTAGATTACAAAGTGCGGTGTTATGTACCTACTGATATTGATATTCATTAATAAATAATAAAAAAAGCAACATACGTTTCTAATTTTTTATTACTTTACCTATAAATGAAAAATAAATAAGTTACATTCAAAGATTTAAATCGCTAGATGAGCCCTAAACCTCCAAAAACGTCCACGTTTTTGTCTCGTGTCTGATATGTTGTCACTCTCTCTGGCACAAGTGAAACTATAGCATCAAGCATGCTGAGAGCACTCACTTAACATTTTTGTGGACGTTTTTGATGTGCGCAATGTAGGCTAAGGGCCCATCTAGCGATTTGAATCTTTGGTTACATTCTAATACTTAAATAAATACAGATCCATCAGCAGGACCGAGGTGGTGTATGCCGATGAGCAGAGCATCGACCAGGGTCCAGACTCCTAAGCCTCCAAAGCTGAACAGCTTTCCGATGCCCTCCTGCCAGTGTCCCAGGTAGAAGCGGTCTGCGCCGAAGCCGCCCAGCGTGAGTGCCAGTATCAGGGCCGTACCCCACCTAGTACCGGACGTCCACGAGCAACGAACCTTCTTCAGGAACCTTCGCTTCCCGAGGCATATGACGTCATCTGACACTGTGCAGTTGGTCCTGTAATAAATAAATTAAATGTCTTTGGTTTGAAATTAAGAAATTAAATCTTTTTGTTTTTTCAAGATTATTAAGTACAATTATAGTCATTTGACAGTATTTCATACTCGAGGTGATGTAGTACAGTGCAATTAGCTCAAATAACGACCGAACCCGCACATCTAAAGTGAAAGTATTAATGCAATGCCAGATTGTTCTATGCAGTCTATGCAGTGTATTGTAAGTTAAAAAGTTACACCCCTGACAGCATCGGGTATGGGGGGAAGAGGGATACTTATGTACTCACAAATAATACTTTGTAGGTGACGCCAAGGAGTTGCAGTTGGCTTTCTGATCGCACCGGTGCTCCCATTTCTCAGTTTGGTAACAGAAACGACACATTGCTGTTCTGTTAAATGTTTTCACTCCCTGTTAATGAACATACTGAGAGTAAATTTCTATTTTTGCTATTATTCTTTTGTATTGCACGTAGCAGATATTTTCTACATTCATCCACTTGGAATATTTGGATTATCTCTTAGAGTTGATTTTTCAATTGCCAGTTAAACAACCTGAGGCATAAATTTGAAACATAAGCCACACAAAATCTATCAAACCATCATATTTATTCCTTACTTACTAACAATTAACCGGTAATTGAAAAATCAGTCCTTAAGCTCGTTAACATTTCCAGAGCCCCCTACTTTCATATACAGGTGTTTTGGGGCTTAAAAACCACTTACATTGCAAACCACATTGGGGTTGGCCCGGCACGTGTAGTTATAGTCTCCACCGTACACACAATCAGCGCCCCCCGTGCACGTGATGCATGGGTAGTTGAGGGCGGAGCAGTCCGAAGTGTTCCCTTGCTTCACGGGGCAGTTCTTCAAATCCTCATTATTATTGAAGCTCACTATATTGTTGTTTGTGTCGTCTTTAACTTTGCTTTGCTTGCTGTGAATATCCATGTTGTTGTTTGCTGAAATATAGTGTTACATCCAAAGAATTTGAAAGGGAAAGATAAGATCATATTCCGAATATTTTACAAGCTTTAGGCACTATTTTTTTGCTTGTATGAAACAGGTTGCTTGTATGTTCTGCCAAAATTCCTACGAACTATTGAGCTACTGAGTTATCTAGGCTGTATAAGGCAATGTGTCTCCGGAATATGTTTAAATTAGTAGCAAGTTCTTATACCATACGTAAGAATGACAAAATGCAGAATGTCATATGCAGCCGGGCTTTGCATTAGGTTTCATTATGCCCAGTAATTTTTTGCGTCTAAAGTATCCTTCAATCCCAAAACGCAGTATTCTTTCAGGATTACTTCTTCACACTTCACAGCATGTGGTACACTGTGGTGGCCATCTAGGCAGACTATATTTACTATTTTTTGAGAAATATACGAATAGATACTTACCCAAATCAGTCATATGGATTGTGTTGAAAATAATTAAAAGAATTAAAACCAAGGAATCTTTGATAGTAACTCTAAGTGGAAAAATTCTACACATTTTGCTAAATATTTAGCGATCCGGTAATTTTAATAAAACCATCTCAAGTTACTGGTTTATTGATTGTGGTTTAGACTGTATTTGTTTGATTTATATTTGTGAAAAAGTAAAAACAATGCAAAGTTTATTTCCAACAATACTCCAAAACCATAGACTACTAACCTAGTTTCATGGTCTGTGCTTGTAACAGTCTCCAACACAGAACACGATACAAAAATTGAAAAACTGCTGAACACAGACCACAAAACAGCTGCTGATACGTCACAGAACTGTCAAAATTAGTCAT
This sequence comes from Coenonympha glycerion, assembly GCA_963855885.1. Taxonomy (NCBI): domain Eukaryota; kingdom Metazoa; phylum Arthropoda; class Insecta; order Lepidoptera; family Nymphalidae; genus Coenonympha; species Coenonympha glycerion. Next base: position 4,160,747 of record OY979646.1, read on the forward strand.
TGTCATTTGTCACAAATACTTCAATTGTAGGTACCTACAAAATGTTAGGAAAATTGTTAGGAATAAAACGTAGTGATTATATACTCTTTGGTTAGGAAAATGTTGATCTAACAGCCGTTTTCACTAAACCTAGGAAACGCCTTAATCGAATGCTTAGCCGATAGGTGACAGTTTTCACCTACAACAACTGTCACCTTAGGGCTAAGCATTCGATTTAGGCGTTTCCTAGGTTTAGTGAAAACGACTGTAAGTCTACGAGTGGCGTCTGGGCGCGAAAATTCAATAAGTTTATCGCAAATAGTGGACTATACATTTATTATTTCATAGTCTAATTAATTATTCATATTTAATAAAAACTTGGTCAACAATACTCATAATTTACTTTCATATTGGTTCCTGATAGTTCAAAATCTGAGAAACCGCAAAAAATAATAATCTTTCGGGAACCAATATATTTACCTCGGAACATCTCAATTTTTTTTCATATAAGACTCGAATCCCATTCGACCCTTAGCGTAGCGTAGGAATTTTTTCGTCATTGCATTCACCTCTTTGGTTCTACAAGTTACAACTCTATATCATTATATAGCGACTAAAATAGCATTTTCATCTCTCCTCTCATAAAAAAAGGTCTCCTCTCACACTGAGAGGGGTTTGACCATAGCCCACCACGCTGGCCAAGTGCGGGTTGGCTTCTCACACCTTCGAGAACATTTTTGTGAACTCTCAGGCATGCAGGTTTCCTCACGATGTTTTCCTTCACCGTTCATCAAGTGATATATAATTTACTTTCCTAAAAACGCACATAGGTAACTCGGAAAAGTCAGAGGTTTGAACCCGCGACCTCCTTATTACAGGCAGAGGTCAGAACCACTGAGCTATCACTGCTTTATTAGCATTATAATTAATTCAAATTAATTTTATAAATCATCGTGGATCATTCATTTTCTCGATCAGGATGCATAACTGAATGCTGAAGGACAAAAAATATAGTTTCGGTAGGATGTGACGTCACAAACGCCTTCGTATTTTGAATGTTTGTAAATTGGATAACACAATATAGACATAATATTCCCCATGAAATTAAAACACAAACTTAAAACATTTTTTATTTATTTATACTAATTATTTAAACTGTTTCCCGTAGTCTCTATAACACGTTTTATTTAATACACAAATGCACTAGCAGCAAATAATTTCAACCGACCCAAGTGGGTAGTGTTTTAATCCTTCGCTCGAGACCTGTCAACTCATTTTCATAATTCGCTCCCTCGAAGTTAGCGAGAAGATCATTGCTGGGGTTGTCTCCTCTTAGAGCGGACCTCTTTGCTACTTTATGTTCCGTCTTTACAGATTCTGGTTCTGCTGATTCTGGCTGTGCTGATTCTGTTTTCACTGATTCTAGTTTTGCTGATTCTGTTTTTGTGGATTCTTGTTTAGTGGATTCATCAACTACAATCGGAACAAATCCAATCACTCCTTTGCTTATCAAAATGACCTCATCTATCTCTGTCTGGTTATCCGGGTCGGAGGTCACAGGATTTGCGTTAACGTAGGCTAATGCAAAGAGCAATATGAACACTTTTATATTATACATTCTTATAAGAACCTCTTACTTTTGATTTTCTAAAACTCGCCCGTAAAACTTTTACTAAATTTATTTTACGGCGTCACTTTACGTCTGTTTGTACTTTGGTTTCCACGACTAATCAAAGATTCTGAATTTGTTCAAGATGTTGTTCAGTCTAACAAAAGTTAAGAAATACAAGCTTTTCATGACATGCAAAGGTTTTATACTTATTTATACTTACGTATAACATGCGCACGACAATAATTGTGCTAATTAAATTATGCCAAATTTGTTGTACCGATAGGGTCACATGCAGTGTGTTGATTGCTGATAACAGATAATGTGATGCGTTAAGCAAATATTTTTTGATGGTAAAATACTTATTGACCATGAACGCTTTATTAACTATTTCTTAAAATAGTCGTGGCCTGAGTCACTTGCGTAACATATCTAATTTATTTGGTGTGTATTTACGAAAACCTACGTGAACACATCCATTGTTAAACGTACTTACTTATTTAAGGTTTTGTTGATATAGTGATTCAACTGTTTTAAATAATAGGTAAATCTACTAAAACAATTGGAGTTGAGCAAAGAATATGAAATTATGTTTAATCGATGGAGTACCTATCTAGTTCTGCTTTAAATCCTTATAAGTTCTTTACTCCATCTCTATGAATGTTTTCTACATCGTAGTGCCCTAAAGGGACTTATTGCCGTTTCCACCCTCTCCTGCTACGAGTACATATTAGTAGGTATCGACGATACCCCACTGTATCCTCTCATAGGAGAAGAAACGTCACCCATCCACCACGCTTTTAGCAGAGCACCGGCCCAAGCGCTATTCGTTTCACCGAACACTTTCAAAAGGGCTCCGAACGTTGATTAAACTTATTATTATTAAAGGATCAGCACTTACTGACGCATACATTTTTAGGCTCCGGCCTGAAGCCGGATTTTTAATTTGTCAAAACTGTAAAATGGCGCTAATGTATGCGACCAACAGCGGTATGTGCTGTTGTACGACGCGCGACGCCATATTTGAGAAATTTTTGGCTTCAACATACGTCACATCTTTGACGTCCTCTCAGCGTAGCGTATATTTTCGTCATTGACCCCGAAGCACTCAGGCATCCGTGTAAGTGCAGCAGTGTGGTGGCCCACAGCCAGTCCATGATGGCCACATGCGAGTGGCGAACTTTGCACAGCTTTTTAAACACTTAGGTAGGTGCGAAATTCAAATTTTATCTGGGGACACGGTAGTGTCCCCGCCAAGACGAGCCAAGCGAAGCGCGAGGGCACTACCTATCTTTTCTCGAAGTGTTTCGCCGTATTTATAAACCCTTATAACTTAGACCTGAATTATTTCAGATAATCAAAATTCTCGGAAAATGATGTCGCCAGTGAACTTATTAAACCTATAAAGTTTCAATTTTATAGGTCTTATACTTTAGATTTTATTGACGTCTAAAAAACCCAAATTTCGTCACTGACTGACTGACTGACTGACTCACTGATGATCATCAAAATTCCTAGGTACTTCCTGAAGACCTAGAAAGCTGAAATTTGGTATATAAGCTAGTATTAGCACACAACCAACAAAAAAATTCCAAAAGTTGGAAATTTAACCCCCCAACCCCTTAAAATAGGGGATGGAAGTTTGTATGAAATTACCGCAAATATTGATGCTAGAGGTCTCAAAATTGATATAGGGACTCTTTGTAATAAACTACAAATAAGGAAAAAAACAAACTAGGTGAACCAAGGAGGGTTCCCTCATTTAAATGATAGAGGGGGGGATACTTGATGCGGACAAATATCCACCTTGCAATGATATTCAAGAAATACACCAAAGAAAAGGAAATTAGCCAAATAAAAAATATAGTCGTAAACAACTTACAAAAAGAAGTGAAATCCCAGCAAAAACATTTTCATGTAAAATGTTGCCGAGACGAGAACATGTGGCTCACACTATCAAAAAGTTATCAGATCTCATGTACAGCAAGACTTCTAACTCTACAGTACTGAACAGTGAATAAATTCTTCACTTTACGCCCATGTGACGGTACCGAAACAGCCAAGACATAATATATTTTGACTAAAGTGTAGAGTTTATAAAGTTAGGATTTATAGAGTTAGGGCGTGTAGAGTTAGAAGTCTTGCTCTACATGAGATCTGATAACTTTTTGATAGTGTGAGCCACATGTTCTCGTCTTGGCAACATTTTACATGAAAATGTTTTTGCTGGGATTTAGTTTTTCGCATATATATTAGACTAACTACACAATTGTAGATTTATGGAAATGTATTTTGCGGGCCTATTTTTATGCATCTACACGTTTTTAATAGAAACTTTGCTCAAAAGTTTCCCGTCATCTCATATCATTGGTTCCCGAAAGATAATTTTTGCAGTTTCCCAGATTTCGAGCTATCGGGAATAAATATGAAGTAAATGAATATTGTTGGGCAGAGTTTTTGTTAAAAACATGTAGATGCATAAACTTTGTGCCCGCAAAACACATTTCCTGGCCCAGACTATAATCCACTCCAATCCACGTTCAGTTGTGAAACCAAAGAGTATATAATCACTACGTTTTTGTGAAACTTCTGATACTTGTACAACTGACTAACAAAACTGTCATACAAAGTCAATCAAATAAAGTAGGGAGAAAGAAGATATTCACATTATTGTTAAAAGTGAAGTTAGGTTTAGATATATTTCATTGTTTCCAAGTGAATAATTTTACTGCTGATTATCTGAAAAAGTCAGAAAAATCCATTATCATTCTGAAAGACCCGCAGGCCGCATCTAGTAGTGGGTCGGTGATAGGTTGACTTTTGGTTGCCATATATAAAAAAAATATTGCCATTCGACCGGTTTTTTAATTGTATTTTATTTTTGATTCTCTACTTCAAAAAATAAGGTATTTATGCAAAAAAATCTATGAAAAATAGCAATCCAAAATAAATCATTCTAGAAGCTGAACGGTCTCTGGGTTACTTTTGTTAGAGGTGGACCAATTTTCGCCATTCTCCTTTGCATTTTCGCGCCCGGATGGTAGGTAAGTACCCATCGCTCTTAATGTATTCCAAAATGCACATTTAACACCTGATAAGTGGCAAAAGTCCGAGTTATCGCAGCTAGAAATGTGGTATCACTATCATGTAGCAAATAATCAAAAATCCATGTAGGTATGCACTATATACCACATCTTTAAGTGCAACGTGTAATAATTAGTGCAGAATTTAAGGTAAAGGTGTGCCTATTATACCTATGCCATAATGGAGTAGATGCCAGGGAACGAATAGGGGCTATTTAATGGTGTCTCATAATAGTAGTTTATGAAACGGATGCATAATGGGGGTATTAAAACAAGAGTGTGAGTTTAAAAAACGAGCCGCAGGCGAGTTTTTTAATAGTATCACACGAGTGTTTTAATAACTAATTATGTAGAGTTTCATACACTACTTTATCTACGCTCAAATTATCATAAATCCAAACCATAAAATCTTGCTAACGTTTGTCGTAAATCCTTCACTTTGTTGGTAAAAGATTGTGGGTCATTTTTGTTGCAATTACTAAAATGTCAGGTGGAGTTAAATTTTCTTTAGTAGGTTTCACTGCTAGACATTTTTCCGCACTAAGTTTTGACTAAGTAACAAAAATAACACATTGAAATGTTAAAAGTTAGGTATGGCGCCATAATTCAGTTGTAAACTGCGTATAGTCTGTTGAAAAAGTCATGAAACAAAAAAGAGTAGAAGAATATTTATACAAGTCAGATAAAGTATATTTTTAGTGGATTATACTGTATAATGCTTTTCAATATTCTGTATGAACACACTTTTAAATCAGTCATATAAGGCAGGGAAAAATTATTGTTTACGTGAAATAATTGCTGTCTATGGTCGATCCTTTGATAATATAGATACTAGGGTCGATCATGGCGCATCCCATGACTACCAACTAAATGTTGTCTGTGGACTCCATATATAAAAAACAAAATTTAGGATTCTCTCTTTTGGCTATGACGACCACAGAGAAAAGAAGTTATCCCCTGGTCTGTGATGACGACACATAAAAATACAGGAACCCAGAGCCGAGTATCGTAATGGAAATTATTCAATTATCTAGAGATATTTCCATAGTACAGTGATGTTATAATGAATAACTTTTTAATAATTATAGAAGTCTGTGAATAAAGTAGGTCAATATGTGACACATTTTGATTTCATAATTCGAACTCGTAGATAAAAGAAATATTACGACCAATTACTTAGGCAATACTCTAAAAATGTTATGAATACAAACGTTCAAGAAGTTTCGCTTGTTTATCCCAATATTCCATACGTTTATTCTTAGTTACAACACATACCAAACCTATCAATATCATACGTAATATATGTACATAATAATATGTATCAGACAAACAAGACCTTGGTCGTTATTTATATTTTTACCGGCTCGATCGATGTCGCAGGCGGAGGGTTGTTAGCGCCTTGTTAGCGTTGACGTGACTCAAGGCTCGTGCAGCGGTGATTACTTACTCTGCGATCTGTTTATATAAACGGGTAGCATTTCTGAAGAATGTGCGTCAATCGAATAGGCTGAGAGATGCTGAACCCTCTTGCAGGGTATCTGTGATCGAATAGTTTATCAACATAGTTCTATTTTTAATAGTAGAAGTATGATAAGGTAGAACTTAAATTTCGTGGGCTCTCTTCTATACACCACCATACACATCTACTATTTAAAAAATACCAGAAACGTGATAGGCAGTGCTACTAACTTAATCTGACGTGACGATCTCCCTGGCGCACTCGGATTCGCGTAGGAGATCGCGAGTTCGATTCCCGCCACGGGGCCACTTTGGAATATTATAATTTTTTAATTGGCTCAGGTCTGGTCTGGTGGCAGGCTTCGGCCGTGGCTACTTACCACCCTACCAACAAAGACTTTAAGAAGAAGATTTAGCATTGCGGTGTGATGCTGTGTATAAGCCGTTGGGTCGACTTTGCTTACCCCTTCCAAGTTAGTACAACATCTTTAGCTGCATCATCACTTACCATCAGGTGGGATCGAGTCAAGTACTAACTTGTATAATGTAAAAACTGTGGTGTTATGGGATGCAAGGCGTGACAGGCAAGTGTGATGAAATTCTATTCTAGAATCCTCTAGAATCAAATATCTGAGCACGTTTTTCTCTCACATGTTTGTCATACTACAGCTGGATATTGCCAATAAGACATTCTCAAACATGTCTTGACATCCATTAATGAGGAATTCTTGACACTTTAATAGGTACAAAACGTTGTCTGCTCTTGTACAATAAGCTTAACAAATCATGATGCGGATCATCGTAGTGTACCATTTCAATAATCCTAAATATATTTTGTAAGCAAAGCAATATTTATAAGGCAAGCGGATTCACAAGGAGACGGATTATCATCGAGTATTATAACAAGATTGGATCGTTAGGAAATGCGTTCAGTGATTTTCGTCGTCGCGTCGCTGGCGCTGCTCGCGGCCTGCGCGTGCGCACCAGAAGGAGAGTCGATCCAGCGTATCCCGACAAGAGCAGCCGCAACACCGTCAGCTACAGACCAAGATGCTGCGAAGTCAGGTGCTTCGGACGGCGGTTCCGGTGCTTCTGAACCTTCTGCCGTGGCTAGGGAACGAAGAGACATAGCCGGCCAGGAAAGCGATCTTCTCCCTTCAGCGCATGATGTGGATGCTTCCCCTTTCGGAGAGATCTCGCACCTCGATGGACGCGGTCGCATTAAAGTTCTGCCTGCTTTTCTCGGTTAAAAATCTGTTCATGTTTCATGCTTTCTCTACTACTAAATGGTTATAGGTATTTATGATAGAACGGTTTTGGTTATTGATATTAAGTTTAGTCTTTTGTTTTAAAGCGTAATCCTCTCACTATCGAATTTGTATTTAAATAGTTACCAAAAGTATTTTATGGTATACTTAGTTGTACTTATTAAAATAATGTAAATAGTGTATTGTGTTTTTTTACTATCTTTTTCGAAGATTCCAACTACTTCATAATTTTACCTATTAGTGATTTCCTATCAGAATGAGAAAGATTTGGTCATGATTCACTCCATAGCTAAGCGACCCAATGGTCATAATCCACCTCATAGCCAAGTCACATTTTGTTTTATCATTCCTTTCCTTTACCTGGCCACCAGGCTCATCTCTATAATGTTAATCAACGGATGTTAATTTTTACTCATTTAAATGCGGGTTCTAATTAAAAAAAGTCTTTATAAATATTGGCACTGCGTTATTCATTACACTTCCTGCAAACATAGCAATGAAATCTGTTGTAATATTTTCTGTATTTTGTTACATTCTTGCCGCGTATTCACTACCGATTGAAAATGAAAAACGTTCTGTTATTGATGCTGAAAATCAAAATCTAAAACCTGCTGTAGAGCGCAGTGTCGATAATGATAAGATTATTGGCGATGCGGAGTTGATTTCTACTGCAGAAAGCAATAACTACGTATATCGACCGCTCTATGTGTATCGAAGGATTGAGCACAGTAAACGAAGAATCACTATGTATAACTCATTCGCAGGATAGGTAATATGAATCATATTTAATCTTGCTTACTAAATTTAAGTGACGCTGCAACAGAAAAGAAGTTGAAAATAATTTGAACAAAACAATAAAAAAGGAACTAATACAATATTATCTAAATCTAAGCCACTAGCAGTGGACATCGTGCACTGAAACAATTTTTTAATTGCAATGAAATAAAAGTAGATAAATTGCACTGTTTTTTCTGGTCGCTATTAAATCGGCAATTTTTATTCTAACAAGCAATTAGCTGCAGATTGTTAAAACTGTTGTTAAGAGTATGTAGTTAAAAGAAGTCATGCATTTTGTAAAAATGGGTTCAATAACGTGTGCTACTCATGTTTTTCTTTCAATTTTTGTTAGTTTTTTTAAATATTTGTTTCTATTGTTGTGATTCAAACTTCATAATTAAGTACTTAATCGGTATGAATTTGATTTCAGATTTTAGAAGCACAAGCAGGTATATCTCCAGTTCATGATTACTCTAACAAAATAAATTCGAAACTTGTTAACGAAAAATTTATATTAAATTCACCTCACAAAGTTTTGAAGCATCTCGATAACTCTATTTTAAAAGCAACTAAAAATGTAACTCAAAATCCAGAAATGGAAGCAAATCTTTATCAAATATCGAAAGATTTAGTGTCAGCAATATTAACAAAATTAGAGGTACAGGATAAAATAACACGGATTACGCGAGAAGCACTCGATGCTCCTGGAAAAACAAAAGGAATGACCGCAATAGAAACAAGGAGAATTTTGGATTACATATCCAGGACGTTGTCGGGACACATCCTTACGATAACCCGGGCATCTACGGAACCTGAATTGCATAGATTGGTCTTTGGGTTAGCACAGATAGCTGCTGAGGTTTCAATAGTTTCAGCTTTAAAAGATATCACGTACGCAACGGCTTTATCAAAGAAACAGTCCGTCGATTTATCGCTTCGTAAAAAGAGATCCATACCTACGAACGAATATAAACTAACCACGCCTGCACCAGTTACAGGCACAATGCCACTAGTATATAGAGCTATTTTAAACAAATCAAAAGTTTTAGATTCGACTGTATCACCATTAAGTAGCGGATCTCAAAAATTAAGTCCATACTCGGTTATCTCGAGAAATGATAGAGTGCCATTGCAAATTTTGCCCAGTAAGAAAATCGATCCAGCTGTTTCAAGAGGGTTCTTGAACCAAACTGCTCTGGATGTCGAAAACAAGGAAAGAAATGTTACTGAAGGTGATGCTATCGTTTTAGATAACAAATTGAATGGAACTCACTACGTAAAAGCAGATACATTGGACACCCAAGAAACGAACATACCTAGTCTTGTAGATGATTGGATTGATCCAAAAGAAAATATTTATGCTCTTAATCCTGACGTCGTTGCAGAAATGGAGATAGATCAGCCAGAAATAGAGGACGAAAGTGTTAACGAAAAAAAGATAAAACAAAAGCTAGAGCGTTTGGAGCTAAAAGCTAAGAAAGCTATTCTATATGCGGGTGACGTTGCTTATCTAGCTGCTGCCAGCGTAGTTGCTATGAGACGCGCCCTGACGGCATCTATAGAGGTTCACATGTCGGTGAAATATGCCAAGAATGGTATGGCTAATCATCAAGATTTAATGATGAATTTGGCAAAAACAGCAGCACAACAAGCTGGGAAAGAAGCAAAAAGTGCTACATCCAAATCACTTGCATGCGAACGCGTTATCAAACTAGCTTTGAAGTACACTGCACAGTCGAAAGGAGCTAAATTAAATCACGTCGCAAATAGAGTCGTTATGGACACGTTGTCTTTAGCTACTCTCGCTAAATCGATGGCATTTGTATCTTCTGACATTGCTATTAACTCTTTGTATCAAGCTACTGATGTAAAACCACCTTCGTAATTAATAAACTTTTTAAATTAAACGTACTGGATCGATTTTTATGTTTCCATCGCCCATCGAATTAATGCTGTTCATATCAGTATATTACTATAGTAATAGTATCCTATCAAAACAGGTGTAGTCTGTGCTGTGTAGACGTACTCGTAGTAACACTACATGCATACATACATACATACATACAGACATACATACATACATACATACATGAACCTTAAAAACATTATATATATTTCTTTTTTTGGGCAGTCGTGTAATTAAAGCACTATTCAAAATTATTATAACTTTTGCCCGCAACTCCATTATTTTCACCAATTCCGCTAGAACCACGAAGGTATTCCGATTATTCATGGCTATAAAAAGGAGATCTATCTCTAATCTCCATCCCATATTTTCAGCCGAATGGATTCATTAATTGCGGTGTGAAAGAGTACCTAACAGATACATACACGCAGACACGCGTATTATATTTTATCAAATCGTTGATTTTAACAACATCGCTTTCATCATGGCGAAAAATAAACTGCCAACTTTTGTGTTTAAAATGGAACCGAATTTAATTGGCGCAATCACTGCAAAAACTGAAGTCTTGAATTGAAGGGCAGTATTTTATTTTCCAAGAACGAAACAATATAAAATCAAACTCAAAATATCTTTATTTCACATAGGCCTAACATACAGGCTCTTGCAAAACGTCGGTATGATTTTTGTTGCATAAGAATGGTGATAACTACAAGTCGACTTAAAACTAAGTTTACGAGGGTTCCAAACGCCCCCTGCCGCTGAGAAGAAGCCACCAACAAACTCAGCGGGGTATTTTTTTATGTTATCACCATAATATAATACGTTTCGATGTAGCAGCCTCAAACGGATTTTGAATTCGTACCGCCATCTGTAGTTAGTATTATATATTTTCTGATTAATCGATTGTTGAACTTTTCTTTAGTACGGCGAACCACCACGCTCGATGTGATGACGATACGTTTACGAAGTATCTATGTTTGGTAAAATTGCAACTTCTGACCGTTCACCGGTCGGTAGATGGCGTCATTTCTCATGTTCAAAGGTTTGTCCCCACACTGATATTGGATGGTAGTATATTCAATATACTCTATGGATGGTAGGATGGGTAGGTATCAACGGAAGACTAGTTAGTGAACTAGATATAAAAGTTCACTAACCCTAACCCTAAGTATAATAAATAAGTTTTATGTCGAAAACAAAGAATCTAAAAAAGATATGCGTAGAAACTCGTATTATATTATGTTGCGTGTTGGTTGTATGCATAGTGCAGATCCAAACCTATTCGATGCAGTCAAATCTTTTTGCGTGGGTCATGCAGCTATCTGTGGGGCGATGTCGTTTTCTTTGGACGTTTCTAAATGTTTTGACTGTATTGTATGAAATCGTTGGATATGGATTGCTTTCTAATTCTGGCTGATTAGTGATTATTGATTAAACCTAAAATCTGAGATTATACCGTAGCCTGTCCGTAGGTATCTCTATTTGTTCTAGAAAATTGATAAGTTCGAGTAAGTAAATATATAACACATGCTGTTTTAAATATTTTTTTCTTGGTTGTTATAATATATAATTTAAAATTTTAATGATTCATTCCAGTTTCGTGCCAATCTGTGGTAGCAGTTAGCACCTATTTCATTTGTTTACTAGGTACGTAGTGATATAAAGTGTGTTTGCTATGCTAACCTAAACTATACAGTTAAGGTACTTACCTATTAATCATTTCCATGATTAAATAATTTAGCCTTTCGTACCCATGCGAATAGTAGGTCCCGTACATTGAAAACCTTACCTCTACCTTAGGTACCCGCTAAGGTCTAGGCACAGATAATATAATATTATACTAGGTCTAGGTATCTGACGTCTGTCTTTAGGATGGTGTAAATAATATAATTGGTTCTTATTATATTCGTGGGCTGTTGACTGTACCTGATCGGCTGATCGGTTATAGGAAGGAAAACGAGAAAAATTGCGCTTGCACCCATTGACCATGACCTATTCAACGTAGAAATAAGACAAGGATGATCTTGACACACACACAAGTCAGTTACATAATATGGGTGGTAAATATTTGGGTAGATGGTATCCTTTGGTAATAGAACTGTTAATTCAGTGTTGCCAGATCCAATTCTTAAGAATCCATAGCGCGACGCGATTGGACGCGAATCGCGATGCTCAAATAACCGTCGAAGTCTGTCAGATTGGCTGTACGAATTGTCCACCTGTCACGCGGTATCTCATGAGCCGTGATAGTTTGTTTTTTTGTTTTTTAGTTTGTTTGCATTGAATAGGCTCCGAAATTACTTGACCGATTTGAAAAATTCTTTCACTATTAGGAAGCTATACTATCTCCGGTGAACATAGGCTATATTAAATTTTGAAAAAAGTTAGGGATCCGCACTAAAACTCCAATTATGTAACCCAAGGTGTGAAAAAATTACCAGAAAACTTTCTTACATCGCGTGCGCCGCGAAAACTATTGACTTTAGAACAAAATAATGTACTACGTTTTTGTAGAACACATAATTATCTACAAAAAATGTCGCGACAGCGTATGTCTAACTATTATAGTTATGTCACAGTAAGTGTTTTTAATTTAAAAAAATAGATATAAATGCTACCGCTACAAAAGCTCTTTTATTTATACTTTGGAATTAATCCTTATCAAAATAAATGACTTCATATTTAAGTCTGCTTCAAAACCATTATATAACTTTTATTATGGACTCGAATGGAATGTCCAAATTATTAAATTTGGACATTCCATTCGAAAGATATCACAAGTTTAAAAATGTAAGTTACTTGAAAAATATCGCATGGTCGCCCACCATAATATTAGAATGTAGCCGTCACTGGGCCCGTAGGTGGTGAGATGACAATTGCCTAGTACGGCTATCAAAGTGAAATGTGCAGCAGAGAAAGTTTTTGGAAAATTTCTTATGGTAGGTAGGGTGCTTATCTATCATCATAAACCATAATCCTATACCTTTAAACGAGCAATTCTTGTATAAATTTCTATATAATCCGAATCTCGGAAACGGCTCGAACGATTTTCATGAAATATAGTAGGTATACGGGGGTGTTTGGGGGCGATAAATCGATAGGATTCATTTTTAGAAATTATCGAATTTACCAAAAAAATGTGACCAATGCTGCCATCTATTGGTGGGTAGATAGACTACCGAGCAAAGCTCGGTCACCCAGATATTAATATTATTATGTAGGCATGTATCAAACAGATTCATCTTAAGTTATTGGTTATGGCAGTTACACACCTTATGATTGCAATTCCTCTACAAAAATGTTTTTGTTTGGGGAATGCAGTTATGCGCATTCAGCTTACTCACCTAAGTACTTATATATTTAGTTAGCAGTTTTATTGATGAACTAGCAGTGCCCGCGGACTCCGTTCCGCGTTAGAAATATTTTTGTCCCGGCCCGTTTGTCCCGCGTAAGGCCTGGTTTCCACCAAAGCGGAGTGGAGCTGTGTTTGAGTAACCAATCAGATTGCGTCATTTCGATATCTCATCTTTAACTCTACGTTTTATTTAGAAAACGTTTGTGTGGCTTAAAAAAAGGACTTTTTTTGAGTTTTTCCTTTTAAACCTTCCTAGAACCTCCACGAACATTTGAAAACCAAGATAAGATAAATCCGTTCAGCCGTTCTCGAGTTTTAGCGAGACTAACGAACAGCAATTCATTTTTATAGAGATAAGAGATATTTATTGTATCAGTGATTGATACCACAAATCTGTACCTATACTTATACCTACATGAATTTGCGTAAAATAAGTAGGTACCTATTGCGTAAATTGGTTTACCTCCTTGCTAGTCTTATCTCTAAAATATTTAGTTAGGCAGAATAATGATGATCAATTAGGTAGGTATTTGAGATTTGAATTATTAATTATTACGTAAGTAGATAGGTACCTACGGCACAAATTCCGATATGGAAATTTTATTTTTCGATTAACGATACCCAGACAATATCCAAAGCGTATTTTTTAATACTAAAAATATTTGGGGTTCCGTACCCAAAGCAAAGATCATGAGTAGTATTAATAATCTTTGCCCAAAGAGTAAAAATGAAATAGGGTCCCTATTACTTAAACTTTGCCGTCCATCCGTCTGTCACCATGTTGACCATGCCGTATCTCTTCAGCCGTAATAGCTACAGACTTGAAATTTTCACGTAAGTTTCACTTGTAAGTAAGTATTTATATATAATAACTAAATATTTGAGGGGGCTGCAATACACCAAACAAGTATTATTCACAGAATATTTAGTTGAGAGTTCACTTTATTCAAAATGTAGGTACATTTAACTAAAACAAAAATATGAGAATCTCCAACAAACGTGATTTTTTGCTTGTGTTTGAACTTGGTGGGCAAGGGTATTAAGTTTACTTATGCTCGTGGTCACCAACATTTTAAGTGACACCTAAGCCCTTAGGTGACAGTTGTTGTAAGTGAAAACTGTCACCTATCTGCATAAACGTTTCTTAAAGTGTTGGTGAAAACGAACATCAGTTTATTTAGTTGGTTTAGTATTTCTGGTCTTGACAGTACATACCTATATAGCTATTACCTACTCGCACATGGTAATTTTATTTTAGTTTTTGATTAGCGTAGGTAGATGTTAGCCAAATAAAAAATAGGTATCATCTAAGGTTCTTTTTAGGGTTTCGTTCGTCAAAAATCAAAATTTATGTAAGTAGGTATGTACTTTCCATTGACTTAGAACTATGAAATTCTTATACCTACTCAAAGTACAGTGAAAATCTGAAAACTATGAATTTGTAATTAAATAATAAAAAAAATAATTTAATAGTAGTTTATGAAACGGATGCATAATGGGGGGTATTAAAACATGAGTGTGAGTTTAAAAAACGAGCCGCAGGCGAGTTTTTTAATAGTATCACACGAGTGTTTTAATACCTAATTATGTAGAGTTTCATACACTACTTTATCTACGCTCAAATTATCATAAATCCAAACCATAAAATCTTGCTTACGTTTGTCGTAAATCCTTCACTTTGTCGGTAAAAGATTGTGGGTCATTTTTGTTGCAATTACTAAAATGTCAGGTGGAGTTAAATTTTCTTTAGTAGGTTTCACTGCTAGACATTTTTCTGCGCTAAGTTTTGACTAAGTAACCAAAATAACACATTGAAATTTTAAAAGTTAGGTATGGCGCCAAAATTCAGTTGTAAACTGTGTATAGTCTGTTAAAAAAGTCATGAAACAAAAAAGAGTATAAAATATTTATACAAGTCAGATAAAGTATATTTTTAGTGGATAATTAAATAAATACATAATTCTTTTCAATATTCTGTATGAACACACTTTTTAATCAGTCGTATAAGGCAGGGAAAAATTATTGTTTCCGTGAATTAATTGTTGTCTATGGTCGATCATGGCCATCAAAATTGAGGAGGCTCTACACTCTCTTTTGGCTATGACGACCGCATCTCTTTTGGCTATGACGACCACAGAGAAAAGAAAGTTATTCCCTGGTCTGTGATAACGACACATAAAAATACAGGAACCCAGAGCCGAGTATCGTAATGGAAATTATTGAACTATCTTGAGATATTTCCATAGTACAGCGATGTTATAATGAATAACTTTTTAATAATTATAGAAGTCTGTGAATAAAGTAGGTCAATATGTGACACATTTTGATTTCATAATTCGAACTTTAAGCAATGAGCGTAGATAAAATTATTTATCTACGAATTTGTGAGGAACCTTCGGTGGTCGAGTCCAACTCGCACTTTTCTGGTTTTCCTTAATAAGGACCCTAGATTGTAACAATGATAATATAATATAATATGTAAGGTAAAATTCCTATGCTAAATAGTTATAATAGATACGTGTCGTATAAGTCGACGGAAAATTCTTGCGTATGAGATACACATAATATCCCTAGTATATCTAGTATCTACCTTCTACATTATACATACCTACCTGATATTAATGTTATTGATCTTATTGATTCTTATGTCATAACATAAACTCTTAACTTGAGTTGTGTTGACCAGGTCCCGATGTTTGTTTGTCTCATTATACATATATTAATATATCATTGGTTTGTCTGTAATCAAACCTTTTAAGTTAAATTTGAGTTAAACCCACTTCGCGGTTACCGATTGAGCTGAAATTTTGCTTGCATGTGTCTTGTTAAATAAGTCAGTGTACAGTCCGTCTATAAAGTGTAGTTCAAAGTAATAATAATGTTATTTTTAAAGTTATATTTAATGCTGGCAACACATCATTTGTTTACATTGTTCAGGTTCTATAGTATCTGGCTTGGTTGGTGGCTTTATAGCATTGATCTATAAATACGACGGACTGTACCTACTTTGATAATTTTGGCATAAATTAAAAATCGCATTCGGGCAACACCTTACTTCCTATTTCTGTAGAACGACAAACCTTGTTTGATACTTGATTATTATTTAACTTCTGTTATTGTCAATACATATTAATAATATTACACGTAGTATATTAAAAGTATATAAATAAGGATACAATAAAATAAAACCAAGATTATGTGGTTTATGAAACAACGAAACAAATGAAACTTTGCGAGCCATGGGCGCCAAAGATCTAATTTAAAAGAGAGGAAGAAATTCTAATATTGGGTATATTTTATAACACAAAAATTAGCAAATACATTTTTTAATTAAAGTATCAAAATTATTCGATCCATCGGTGATTGACTTTACAGTGTTGCTGTATACTAGGTACTTTTCAACTACCTTTAAATTTACCCAGGTACACTGAGTTATTTAACAGACTATAAAGTTGTAAACCAGACACTGCTAAATTATTATGACATGGAGCTGATCTGGTGATGGAACCGGAAGGTGGCCAATTGACCATAGAAACAACATAACCCCATCGAGTTTGGACTCGTTTGATCCGTCTTGAGGAGTACCTACTTTTATAAGCAGAGGTACTGGGAAGAATACGGATTAAACGTATGAAAGCTTGTTTTTAAAAATATGTTTTTAAATGATTACTTGTTTTATGATTTAGATAATCAAAATTCCATATTTGTACGGAAACTGCTTTCTCGACGAACGATGGATGGCAGCTACTAAAGAAAATTAATATCAACGAAATTTTTCTATATATTGAAAATAACAAATTAATTAAGTAAATCAAAATAAAATTTGTAAAAAAATAATATGTTGTAACTCGATAGGATCGAAGTTCCTTTGGTAGTAGTTCAATTACAAAATTCGTATACTTATTGTTGGTGGTTAAAGTGCCAGAACAACTAAAAAAACCTGCCAAGTGCGAGTCGGACTCGCGCACCGAGGGTTCCATACTATAAAAGAAGTAAAACATTAAAAAAATCACTTTTGTTCATGAATTTACGAGTATAATCATTAATTTACTTAATGTACTTTTGTTGGCGAACCGCAAACCTCACTTTGTTTTTGGCGGTATATTGTTATTATCAAAAAAAAAGTATAATAGTTAGAGATTTGATATTATTTTTCCTGTAAAATATACGTTAACTCCTATTGATCATAATTACTTCAGATTTTTTTAATTGGTAAACTTCGGAGATAAGGGGGGCCCCCCCTTCGGTATTTTTTCGACAGTTTGCCCAATAAATCAAAAACTATGAGACATAAAAATAAATAAAAATTGGTTTTAGAATACACAAGTATCGCCCTTTCATAATATGATACCACATTCAATATTGTTATCTCATTTTGAAATTTCGGTGACCTAGTTTTCCCCCCTATTTAAATAAAAATAAAAAAGATTTTCAATTTTTTTTTATTGCAATGACGGCGCGCCACAATTACCTACAACTATTCCAAATCTCAAGTCGCTATTATAGTTACTGGAATAATCGAGTGTGACAGACGGACGTATGGACGGACGGACGGAGAAAGTCTCACCATAAGGGTTCCATTTTTACCATTTTGGTATGGAACCCTAATTAACTTGGAAGAATAACAAGATAGGTATTATAGGCATGCCTAGTGAATAAACACGGATCAATTTTGATAGATTATAGGTACTTACCTAGAATCCAAAGAGCCAAAGAAGTCGTCAAACTCGCTTGGCGGCGAACGTTCTGCGCAGGCGCATGCAACTCTGTTGCCTGCCGCGGTATACGCGGACGCATAGAAATTATAAACAAACCTCTCGTGAACGTTCGAGAAGGTTAATGCAGGTCATTAACTCACTCGTCATAATTCATTACCCAACAGCGAAAAAAGTTATTAAGACGTTTTGTGCAATACCATTCCGTGGCAATTTCTGTTCACATCGTATCTTACAACCTCGGAATTGTTAATGTAGGTCGTAGATGAAAAATATATAACATGTTTTAATGGGGTAGGTATTAGGTAGGTACAATACGAGTATAAGCTCGGTGATATAAGAGTAGAACCCTTCATATGCGTGTTCTTAGCTCACACTTGGCCGGTTTTTTAAGTTTCGTATCAAAAGGTACCTAGAGAGTCTTTGTAGATAATGATTATGTACCTACTATAATTTATACCTAATTTACATAATAGCTGTTTTATGACCAAATAGAATTAATCCATACTTAAATCCCGAAATACGTAATTCAATGATTAATTGTAACAAGTAAATAATTATTACAAAATTCAAAAAACACGACTGCCCTGTGGTAAAACTATTTTTTACAAATAAAAAAATAGTAATGTAAGGATTCTGACGATACCCCATAAGTATTTCCAAATCGCTTCAGTCGTTCAGAAGTTCAGAAGTTATGATAAAATAAAGAAACTCACATACATACATACATTGATACATGAATCCTAAAAACATTACACTCCTTTTTTTGGGCAGTCGTGTAAAAATATAAATATCCGTCATTGTATGTATACAGGAGTTAATATCTTGGAGTCAATGTATCAATTAACACACATCTTCATTGTTTCGTGGTTCTATTGTTAACTTAAACTTGTAATTATTGTAAATAGTACCTGCATACCAATTTGACTGCATAATTTAATTTAAAGTACCTACACAGTAGGTAGGTATTTTGTGTTTCTGGTTATAAATAGGGAGGTACTTATAACCGTATATAAACCAAGATAGCATTGTAAGCAAATATAATTTTTCTATGATAGTCTATAAAGTTTTTCGTTAGGATACTAAATAGTAAACTTTCTACAAATTCGTACTAAGAAGGTGCCTAGTGTTCTTAAGTAGGTACTTAAGTACTACAGTTTTCCTGCTTTCTTCACAGATTTGGTTTGGCATTGAACTTACTTACTTGTTCTCCCCTGGCTCAGTGCGAACTGCGAAGAATGAATACAGTTTTCCTGCTTTCTTCACAGATTTGGTTTGGCATTGAACTTACTTACTTACTTGTTCTCCCCTGGCTCAGTGCGAACTGCGAAGAATGAAGATCTGTTGCGAATTGCGATGCTGCGTAGAAATCTTAAGGGGTTACCAAAATAGGATTTTTGCCTCCGTTTTCTTAGTTAATAACCCAGTTTGGGTTACTAACTAACTAAGTGAACGATACAGAATCAGCACACAGGACGACAACCACATCAAGATGAAGCGTCTGTATAAAAATCTGACGCGCTCCAGTATACTTTCATGGACAGTTTTTTATTTTATATTTTTTGAAAACCTGATTATGTCCAAATCTGTTCAGCCGTTCATAAGTTATGGTGGAATAAAGAAACATCACATGCATTCATACATACTTATATACCTACATGAACCCTAAAAACCTTAATATTAACTAAAATAAAACTTAAATTGAAGTAAAATTAAGGAAATTTTAGTCATTTTGTACTCGGTATAACCAAGGCACGCGAGTGACGTAAAAATTGACTTGGCCAAATATTCAAACTTGGTGATTGGTGTTGATTGCAACAAGTGAAGCATATTTTATCAGTTTCGTACCAAGGAGAGTAGTAGACCACTGCCGTAGAACCATACTGGAATATTCTCTCGAACGCGCTATTGCTGTAACTACAAAGCATTTCAGGGTTATACGATTTAATTTTTGCTATTATTTAATTGTGTCACTTGAAATCATGTTGGTGGGCTTTATGATGCTCGGAACTGAATTTGGTAGGGCATGGAATGTAATTTTTAGCGGGGACAAATTCTTAAAACGCAGTTTATCTGTTTCAAGTAAATTAAAACTAATATAACAGTATTTTCCACTTTATTTACTTAAACATTAAATAAAGGACAATGTTACATAAATTATATTGAGATCGCGCACACAAAACGCGAGCCGCGCGGAGCAAGGAAGCGTGTGCCTACGTCGGGACTCTGTGGCTCACTGAAATTCGGCTGCGCCGGCCGCAGCGCGGTAGATGCGCGGGGTGGCGGCGCGCGGGCATCGGCGGGACCACGCGCGCCGCACCGGTGCCCCCCTCCCCGCGGGTACCGTGCGACAGTACTCGCACAGGCAAAACGACGGAGAGCCGCTGGCGTAGTAGGTGAAAGTGAGGAAATAGGGATAATTGGGTCGGGATACGATCCCAGCGTTACATCCTCCCCCTAAAATTCACGTCAGCGCCCTCGCGACTGAATTTTCTTCTTACACGGTGGTTTTCTTCGCCCTACCTCTCCTCTTCTTTTCCTTAAAGGGCGGCTGCACCTTACCAACACATGGCATCAGCTGCGATGCATAGCACTTTCTAATGGGCTCGGCATTGCTCGTTTTCTTCAACACGTATATTGTTGGGCCACTGATCTCTCTTACCTGATAGGGGCCGTCTCCTTTAGGTTCTGGGTCATTCCGGCGGTGTAGGATTCCATCGGACATCGTGAATCCTTGGTCTGACCAAACCCTCCCCCTAAACGGTTCGTGGGATCTCTCCATGCCATGGATAACCTTCGGGAGCATGGGGTCCTTGAGCTGGTTCAGCCGGACATCGCGGGGGTTTCTCGATGGTACATCGACTTCGACGAAACAGAGGTCAGCATCTAGAAGCTTCTTCAAATCTTGCTCCAATATCATCCTCTTATTTTCCGAGAGCCGGTAAGGAGGTGAAACTATTGGCTCCTGCTTCTCGCTTATCTTAATATGATGTTCGGCGTAGTCGGTCGGCGGGCCTTCGGTAACGAAGCGGTCTGCCTTCTTCATCAACAACGCGTTCAGCTGCATCCTCTCGTCAGCTGTTAATCTCGAACCTTCATCATCACGTAAGGCGATTTGCGAAGTGTCGACCTTCATCAGTTCCGCAGCACTTGGAGACCGCAAGTCGAAAGCCTTCGTAAACGCATATGTTTCCTCGGGTTTATCAGCAAAGTTCCATATTCCTCGGGGTAAGTCCAGCACTATGTTAGCCTGAATAATAAAATCTCTCCCAAGTAGGGTCCTTGTATCCGCATCAGGAAACACAATAAATGACGTAGGAATGTCCCGACCTCTAAGATTCACAACCGTTCTACACGTAAGCGCCGGTCGCACTCGCTGCGTTCCATCAGCCAGACCTACGGTGCGGTGTGTCTTAGTAAAAACCACTCCCTCTTGCACTAACAACCTGTGTAATCCGAAACTCGCAATCGAGTGGGAAGCGCCGGTGTCAAAGGCCGCCGTACCTTTATGAGTGGCAACCTCAATCATAACAACAGGGCGTGTATCTACAATGTCGTCGATTTGCAAGGTGTGAAACTCTACTTTGTCAGTAGCTGCACTTCTACAATTGCTGCACCGGGAGCGGATAACACCTCTTTCCCCACATCCATAGCAATGGATTTCGGCCGCCTCAGCCTTATCCGGCTTTTCCGTAGTCCGTCCATCCGACTTAGCAACAGACTGGGACTTGTTTCTACAATTTTCACTCGTGTGACCAAAAAATCGGCAAAACCCACATCTAGGCCTAGCGCGTCTCGCTGTACGCTCGTCGCTTGATTTTCCGGCCATATTCGACCCGGTGGCGCCGGCCGCGTTCGAGTCGGATTTACCAGTGGTAGGGGACTTTCCAGTAGTAACGCTAGGATTCGTGACTGTCGGATTTGACGCGGGTTTAGGTTTGGAATTGGGATCAGAAGAAGAAAGGGTACTCACCTCCGCCAGCGACTCTTCCACTAACCTGGCCTTCTCCAGCAGGCGATCGACCGTGTCCACCGCTTCGCGAGGCACGCGCTTCCTTATTCTTCTGTCCAATAACCCGTATATAATGTCCGTTTTCATAACTTCATCTAGTTCGTAGGGTAACTTAGCTAAGAGCGCGCGAACTCGAGACACGAATTTATCCGCGCGTTCGGTCGAATGCACTTGTGAAAACACTTCTCGAAAGATCTTATACGCGGGCCGCGATACACCGTACATTCCACGTAACCGTTTCAACGCATCGTCCCACGACTTCGTACTGTCTTTTACACCTCTGTACCATATGGCCGCTTCTCCGGTTAGTAACATCGGCAGTCCTCTGAGGGCGTGTTCATCGCTCACGTTTGCACATTCTTTATACGTCTGAACGGCGTCCAGAAACGCTTCCAACACGTCGGCCTCGTCGGATGTGCCCGCAGCCGCCTGGCCGTCGAAGCGCGCCGTGCACTTGGCGAAGCTCCCACCTGGTAGCACCTGCACTGTACACGGCGACGGCGACGCGCTCGTGCTGGGTTCTGATGAGTGAACCGGTCCCCGGTATGTCGCCATTATATTCTCGATGAGAAGCCGACTGGTCTCAGCTTGGGTCTTCGCGATCTCTGAGACTAGGGAGGAGAGCTGATCTTCCGTCATGACGACGTTGGTCCTGGCTTCCGCTTCGTCAGCGCTATCCTCGTCGCTCTTCTTTCCCGCTGTCCTATCTCTCCGCGGTGGCATGCTCGTCGTCGTGCGCCCACTATTGGGTACTCGTTGTACGTGTCCGCTGCTGGATTGCACCGCGCTACGTGCCCAATGCTGGGTATTCACCGTAGTACGTGTCCACTGCTGGATTGCACTGCGCTACGTGCCCACAGCTGGGTACTTGCCGTAACACGCGTCCACTGCTGGATCGTGCCGTAAACGCACCCAATGTTCTGGCCCACCGTTGGGACGCCACTTATAACAGTATTTTCCACTTTATTTACTTAAACATTAAATAAAGGACAATGTTACATAAATTATATTGAGATCGCGCACACAAAACGCGAGCCGCGCGGAGCAAGGAAGCGTGTGCCTACGTCGGGACTCTGTGGCTCACTGAAATTCGGCTGCGCCGGCCGCAGCGCGGTAGATGCGCGGGGTGGCGGCGCGCGGGCATCGGCGGGACCACGCGCGCCGCACCGGTGCCCCCCTCCCCGCGGGTACCGTGCGACAGTACTCGCACAGGCAAAACGACGGAGAGCCGCTGGCGTAGTAGGTGAAAGTGAGGAAATAGGGATAATTGGGTCGGGATACGATCCCAGCGTTACACTAATGATATCAAAATTTTCACTTTTCTCTTAGATTTTCCAGATTTTCTTACATACTTATGAAGGTACTAGGTACAAGCTAGTTCCTATCTTGCGTTATGACTAATCATTAATTAGAACCAAATATCAGTATAATATTTTGAATGGAAGCAGGCGTTATTTTGCGGAAATCCATAAGTAACAGGACATATTAATTTGTTTTGCTATACTTAATCCGCTACTTGAAAAGATTCTGTATGGTACAATATGCAGGAACACTACCCACATGAAACACCACACACAATTTTCTAACACTTTCTTCGACGTACGTTTCGTCCCGAAACCGGGACATCCTCAGGAGATGTTGACTTCACAATGTGAAATCGTAGCTACGATATTTCGCATTGTGAAGTCAATCGTAGTGTTCCTGCATATTGTAGCATACAGAATCTTTTCAAGTAGCGGATTATAGCAAAACAAATTTTTTCCTACCTAGGTACGTAAAATTTTTTCATTACAGTACGAACTTGAATCCAATAAATAGGTAGGTACATAAACTAAAGCAGGTTACAATACACAGTAGTTGTAGTATAGTAGTACCCAATCCGTATAACTACAACGATTAATTATGGTCTTGTTTATAACATGTAAAATGTAGTAGACACCTAATAGTAGTATTATCACAGCTCAGAATAGACATTAAAAATACCAATACTATATAATATATACTAAAATTACGAATAGGTAGGTATAATTTATAATCGACGCAACAATGTAATGGCGGTACGGTACCTACCTACCTACCTATTAAGTACCTACCTATGGTTGTATGATGTATCTAAACTTTAATAAGTAGGTAGCTAGGTAAGTATAATAAAGAAAATAACATTTTTTATGTACTACGTAAACATTACATAGGTACCGGATCCACATCAAGATGAAGCGTCTGTATTTTATTTGATTTTTTGAAAACCTGATTACTTATGTCCAAATCTGTTCAGCCGTTCGGAAGTTATGGTGGAATAAAGAAACGTCACATACATTCATACATACTTGTATACCTACATGAACCCTAAAAACATTACACTTCTTTTTTTGGGCAGTCGTGTAAAAACCAAAGCGGGCGGAGCCACTGGTAACAGCTACTTCTTAGTTCTAAATAAAGTTCACATACGGTCGAGTGATCGAGTATGGATCAAGTCGACATAGGTAGGTACAGTCGATTCATATATTATGTATAGTCAAACAAGGCTTTCTTGGGACTTGAAGGAGGGCGCTGTTGCACAACAAAGGCAGCCATAAAATAAAATCTCCTGAATTTTACTTCAATTTTAGTTTAAAATAGTTAAAGTAAGCAAAAACAACATAATATAATAGTGATATACTTACAGAGCGAACTATCAAACAGTAGCACAAGATAGCGGCGTTAGTTCAGACTTTGGCCACGCGCCAAAATAGCCTTGTCGCACTGTAAGTACGAGTGTGCTACCTTGCCGCGCGTCTCGATGAGTGGACTTTGCCCAGCCTTGATTCCACTGAGCGTGTTTGGAAATGCCAACGATCGTTTCGCATATTTTCTTAATTCTTATGTATCGTAGTTATTATTATTACTTTATCGTATACTACGATTCATTTACAATTCAAATTATTCTTGTCTGATATATTTTGTTTTTGAACGTAACCAGTAGTACCATAACACGATAGGTATTAGGTACCAACTACCAATACCATGAATATCGACGTAACAGCTATCTATTCAGATTCTGACTTAATTTTAATCTCGTCTTAATTTGAGCCCTCTATTCTTCTTAACAAGGTTAAATCAATGAAGGTTTAGAATAGGTTTAACATTTTTTCCATGAAAAGGTAGTCAAGCCACATTTTTGGCTCGTCTTTGCGGGGGCTCTATCGTGCCCCTAGATTGCAAATAGGTGTTTCAAGCAAATACTTATTATTACTGATTACGTACTTTATTTATTTTTGACTTGTCTTTGCGGGGGCTCTACTGTGCCCCTAGATTGCAAATAGGAGTTACAAGCAAATGCCAAATACCATGCATAGGAAAATAGCATTATTTGGCCGCCTAAAAAGACGACAGGAAAAATTGCTGTGAAGAGATCTCCAGAAGATCAGAGACGTAAATAGTTGGACAAACAAAGGGGTGGACCCACCGATAAGAAACCACAGGATATCGGCATTCAAACGATTTACGTAAACCTTTTTCGTACAAGCAAGCAGTAGCGCCATCTGTCTAAATTCTACAGGCTGATGAGCGAACTACGACTTAGCCTTAGGTACTGCTGGCAACTGGTGACAAAACACGCGTTTTTGGCACCGATAAACTGGCGACATTTTTTCGCACCGTCCGCCCTGTCCAGGGTACCTACATGTCTATTGGTGGACCAGACTTTAAAGAAAGCTCCAATAATACTTTTCGGTTGTTGACCGCCAAATTTCTATTTAAGAAAGATGGCAAGCGATGATGATGACGATGATGATAATGATGATGACAGGGTCTACGTCAGTACCAGACCTTTGATCATACACTTGATCGAAAAAGATACCTATGTTATCCACTTGATTTTACTTTCTTATTGGTAACTGTACCTATAGGCGCGCTACCATTTTTAGGGTTCCGTACCAAAATGGTAAAAATGGAACCCTTATGGTGAGACTTTCTCCGTCCGTCCGCCCGTCCGTCCATCTGTCTGTCACAACTCACACTCGATTATTTCAGTAACTATCGAAGCTATCGACTTGAAATTTGGAATAGTTTTAGGTACTAGTTTCTGTAATTTTTACTAATTAGTTTAACTATATACTTACCTAGCTTCAGTTTAATGGATTTCTACGTATCTAATTGGTTTTTAATTAGCCTCTATACCTACTCTAACTTCTAAGTAGGTACTTAAGTAGCTAACTTTACTTACGCGCTATTCATTTTAATAATATTCACATTAGTAAAATCGCACTATCCGGGAAACCAATTAGGTTAGGTACCTATGCTTTCTTCTATAATTTTAATGATTATAATGATGATTTAGGATTCGTAGAAGGGGTAGGTAGCATGGAACGCACAGTACCTACGCACTACTTGGCACTACTGAGGAAAACGGCGACACATTCCTTTCGCAGGAGTCGTGCTGGGCCCTATTCTGTATCTCAGTGATAATAACTCGGTGAACTTCAACGAGCTCATTTCACATTTTTGTTAATCCATTGAAAGTTCGCCACAAAATCTTACTTTCGTTTTACTTAACGCAGAAATGGATAACGAACAATAGTCAACAATGATTATATCACTCCAAGCGTCAATTTTACAGAATATCGGCCCTGGGCTCCGGAGGGCGAACAGCCGCAGTTGGGAACCTATGTATTATTTTTAAGCTATTGCATAGCTACTTTCGCGGGCCTCGAGCGTGGAGACCGAATCCAGAAATTCCGTAACGAAAATAACCTAACACCCCCCCACTCTGTGGGGGTTAAGTTTTATAAACTTCTAACACATAAGTTGATAAAAAATGCTATGCAATAGCTTTACCGCGGCAGTCTCCGAGCCACACGTCTTTTATAACCGACTTCAAAAAAAGGAGGAGGTTCTCAATTCGTCGGAATCTTTTTTTTATGTATGTTCATTATATTAATTCTTGATTCACGTCAATTAGTATATGAAAATGTTACCTGAATACCCTCAACTCAGACTACATTAAATAAGACCCTCAAGTAGAAGCAAAAAATAAAGAATAGGCATAACCCATGCATAACCCCTACGATTCTTTTAGCGGAGGCCCGGAGGCCGGAGGGGTTTGCTTCCTCTAAGTCTCTACATTCGTATGTAGGTATAAACCGAATTCGTAAATTAATTCAAATTAAATAAACAACAAGCTGTTTGCGTAATTTATGACAATTTTTACAATTTAAATCAACATATTAAAGTAGAGTTAATAAATAAATAAACAATAAAGCCATTACATATTGCGTAGTCATTAAAATCACTGACGTTGGTAAAATGAGGTGCCGGTAGATCACGACCTTGCATTTTGCACTGTGACGTCACGTCAGAATACATGAATAAGTAATTATTACTTTATACGCAGATAATATTTTCAGTTTCATATCCTGTTTCGGAAACGAATAGGTAAATAATTTGAGGCGTTAGTTGCCGTTGGTTAAAATATCGATGTTTTGATGTTTTTGATTTTGAGTCGTAATTAGGGCGAATAACTGTTTGCCTAGTTCTTACTAACAATCTACAATTCTCGTGTGGGTAACAAAACTAGAGATAAAACTTGTCCGAAACAGCTTGACCGATTTTTATGAATTTTTGAAAACAACGTCCACACAACGTTTGCCGGGTCAATTAGTTTCAAGGTGTTGCGGCCCTACCAGCCCGCGAAATTCAAATTTTATTTAGTTTTTCGCAGATATTAGACTAACTACACATTGTAGATTTATGGCAATGCATTTTGCGGGCCTACTTTTTATGCACCTACATGTTTTTAATAGAAACTTTGCTCGAAAGTTCCCACTCATCTCATATTGGTTCCCGAAAGATATTTTTTTGCAGTTTCCCAGATTTCGAGCTATCGGGAACCAATATGAAATAAATGAGTATTGTTGAGTAGAGTTTTTAATAAAAACATGTAGATGCATAAATGTTGAGCCCGCAAAACGCATTGCGGGCTCAACATTTATACCACATACCACATACCATTTATGCCTTTTGATGTATAATTAGCCCACTAGGAGCGAAAAACTAAATAAAATTTGAATTTTCGCGCCCGGATGGTACCCATCGCCCTTAAGTGACAGATAAACTTAGAACAAGGGTGAAAAGGATCGTCAGGTGTAAGTCTTTGTTCAGAGTAGGTATTGCGGGGATTGTAAATCTATATGAAGTAGGAGCGCAGAAAGGAAAATCAGTGAAAAGCGGAGAATATAGACCATAGGTTGGTAATATTACAATAAAGGTATTAGAACGTGCTAGATCCTTCCATACAAAACAATTAATTAAATTATAATCTCAAATAACAATTTATGTAGATAGATACGTACTACATCCGCTTTATTTTTAACACAGTCCTTTGATTTTAATATCAAATCACGTTTTTTTCATAATATTATACTTACATTCTTATTCTAAATTATTCACGAAAATTATAAACCAGTAAAACTTGATTGATTCCTTTATACCTAGTTAAGTATTGTAAACTAAGTTGGTCAATATAATATCACCCACTCTTTAGAAAAACCTAAATAAACCCGTTATTCCTATTTAATCTTTAAAATAACGGGTAACGGGTAGTGTGTTAGAGTAGGTACAGCATGAGTAGAGAACCTACCTAGGGACTTAAATTATACCTACTGCAGCTACTGGTAAAATCTGTGGCTACTGGCTAGTGGCTAGGTACTTACTTTTGGCAATGTTTTTCCAAACTTATCCATTGGTCTATGGTTTTGCCTAAATTATTTTTCGCACAGGGTCTAGCAATCAGATAACATCATTTCCTAGGTCATCGGGGCCTAGGCATATGGAAAATATGACTGTTTTCACCAACACTTTAAGAAACGCCTAAGCTCATGGTGACCGTTTTCACTTACAACAACTGTCACCTAATGGCTTATGTGACTGTTGGTGATAACGACCAATAGTGTCACATCCAGACCTACCGAGTACCGAATAAACACATTTTTTTAAAGGTGATCAAGTCGTTTCGGTGAAGTTTTGAAACATTACACTGTGACACGAGACTAAAAATACATTGTAGTATAATGAATAATAACTGTATAATCACATGTATAATAAGAAGTACCAACAAAATCATATTGTTTTCTGTTATTTGAATATTTATTTTGTATTATTAATAAAAATTATTATCATTTACTCTTACTGGTACTACGAATTCCGGGTTTTGCAAATAAGTAGGTACTTAAAACTTTGGTACTTTTCTGGATAAAAAGTATCCTTACACACATATACAAAATTTACCATTTATTTTATGATTACTAAAGGTATTAATTAATTAATTATTTTATGTATGTGAAAGAAATGAAGACAAAATAATCTAGACTATTCGAATGTAATATATATTTCTCATAATATATTTCTCATTTCACAGAAAGAAAACTTATAGGTACAAAGTACATGTTATTTACGATTCATCAATCTGGTTATCATCTTTCTGTTGATAATTTTCTTATCTCCTTTAAATCTGTGATAGGCCTGGTACCTAACTATCTACTCGGTATCCTCGTTATCAGAAAAAGCAAAATTAATCAATATTAAATTAATTTTCTTTATTTAGACGGTTTTATTTTGAGAGTTGAATGCCTACTAATAATAACTAATTATCGGTAACTTATTGTTTTGTACTTTGTTTTCCAATAAGACTTAAAATAAGGTTTTTTGTCTTTTCTTTCCTTCCAAGGGGTGCAAGTAGACCCCCTTGCACCCTGCTGCCGGTGCTACTGCTGTGAAGTGTAAATATAATAATGTCTGACATCTAGCAATTATATTAATATGTTTAAGTACCATTACCCAGGTAGCTGATTTACCTTATAGCTAATTTGCTACCATTGTTAATAATTGCTACCATTTCGTGGTTTTAGTTATTGTCTTTAACAAAATCCGAAGACATGCTCGCAAGGTAATTTATTAGGGCTGTCAATTTTGTGCTAACTTAAAGCGGTACTATTTCCTCATCATTATCTAAGAATGTGATTGAAAGTACCTTCATATTATAGTTTCTGTTATGCATATGTCAAGGTATGTAGTTGTTTCATGTTTGATATTTACCCCTTTGTCCTCACCTAAAATTATCAGATAATATTTTAATCTCTTACGTAGGTAGGTAAGTATAGGTATACGATTCTAGTGCCAATTTTTGTTACCAAACTCATGCCAAACTCCTCCGAAACGGCTCAACCGATTGTTATGCAATTTTCTGTGTATGTTAGGTAGGTCTGACAGTCAGTTGTAAGCTATTTTTTATCACTAATGGCAAAACGACGTTTGCCGGATCAGCTAGTATTATATAAGATTAAACAGAATTATATACCCATCCTTTATCAGTGGCTGTGATCAGTGGACGTTTTTCTATGAAAGTTTTCGACTCAGTGTTTATAAGATAACTCTAATTTCAAATGAGAGCAATAATTGCATACCTAGTCAGTTCCGATTTCAATGACTCGGTACTGCAAAACGCCAAAGTCCAGAGGTTATTTTAGTATATTGTGTTTAGGTCAGTTATCGTTCTACTAACAGTTGGTGAGTGTAGTAAGATAGGTATACGATGAGTCTGAAGAATGTATATATAGGTACGTACAACTGTAAGTTACTGTTGTGATAACCCTAGATCACAAATTGCCCCGTGGCAGCAAATACAGTTTATCTACCTATACAAAGAATCTAGAACGCCACAACGCAGTGTGTGACGCAAAAGGTAGATAACTAAATAATTCAATTAATTATCAGCCGGTTTTGTGGGTGTGTTACTATAATAAGCAACTAAATTGTGTCGGTGCGAAACACAATACATTGGTTACATGTGCGTGGTGTTGTTCAATTTTGTTGGCTTACTCAAACAGTCTTCAAGGTTTCGTGCACACCTACTTCGTGTTTATGAACTTTATGATCATTCCCTGTCAGTGAACGGTATTGATCGCACGTCGCTTTACCTACAGCACGCGCGCTTTCGAAATTATCAAGTATTTCTTATAAAGCTATTCATTTTCGTAGACCAAAAAAGTCAATGAAAATGTACTCCATTGCAGAGGCTACATTAGCATTCATTGTTTTATACCTTTTCTCTTTTCTCTTCGAAGTTGTAACGGGTTTAGTGTTATAGGCAGTTAGAGCGTAAATAAAAAGATGTGATATTTTAATTTCTTCGATATTAAGTTAGGTTTAAGTTAAGTAGTCAAAATATCAATGCAATTATAACTAAGCTGTAGAATTTAATAAATTATTTAAGTCATTAAAATAATATGTAAAGCAAACTCCATTCCAACAAAGGACTTTCGTTGATTGGGTGAGTTTTTTTGCATTTGATAATTATTCATTACTCACATTATTTGATTATTTTTTTAATTTAAATAGATTTAACTTGTTTTCCATATTACGTATATCGTTAAGTTAAATATTAAAATTTACGTAATATATATTTAGATCTTTAATTTTATTTTTTTAACATTTTTAATGAAAACCTTAAACATATTATTTTCAAGTACCTTCTTCATTTAAATTTAATTGGTGAGTTCGCACCAACTGAATGTAGATATGCCGTGGTACTTACAAAAAAGCATTGATTTGTGCACATAGGTACTTAATTAAAAAATTACATTTGAATAAATACAGAATGGAAATACTTTGAATTTGAGTAATATTTTTCAGTTAGATTCAAATTAAGTTATTTCATTCTCTCTGGATATAGTTTTAACTGTTAAAACTATTGTACCAAAACTCAATACTGAGTATATATACTTGATCACATAGCATCTAATTAATGAAAATCTAATTATACAATCAGTACCAACTATATATTTAAAGTAAATATATTGTAATACATTTCTGTATAATTTAAATATCTATGGTCATGTTGATATATTACTATTCTCTGTTGTCCGCTGGTTAACACTCAGCTGTCATTAATGTCAAAAGTTCAAAACATGTCAATGTCACTCTCTGACAGTTCATCTGCAAGCAAATCAAAGCAAATCAAACGAGAGGAATTGTACCTATGGATTAAATTTTAAACATGCATTTATATTTAATAACAAGGAGATTACGCATCAAATATAACAAAATACATAAACGCTACGCATCGACGCCTTCACACAAAAAGTGGCAAAGTGTCGTTGGCTTAGAAGTGCATGCCCAGTTGAATACGGAATCGAAACTCTTTTCGGGTGCTCAAAACACTTTTGGTGGGTTAGTGAACGACTGTGTGTCTTTGTTTGATGCTGCAATACCCGGGACGTTACCAGTTTTAAACAGAAAGTGTGTAGAATTGGGAGTTTTGACGGCATTAGCGCTATCATGTAAAGTGAACGAAGTATCTACTTTTGACCGCAAGCATTACTTTTACGCGGATTTGCCGGCTGGGTATCAGATAACTCAGCAAAGAGCTCCCTTAGCCAGCGACGGCGTCATAAATTTTCAGGTACCCCTTATACTTAATGTAATCTGCGAAAGCGTGTGTTTGATAGATTGTCCTTTGTACAGCCATAGAGCACCAGAGAGAGAGAGAGATTGACATGAGTTTTTTTTTATTATGGCATAAATAAGCAGAGTGGTATTAGCTACTTTTTGCCTTGGAAAACAAACAGTTCCTCCATTGATAAAGTCATTCTGGCTTTTACGAAATAGAAATTTCTATAAATCCTAGTATCACTCATCACAAATGTTAAATCGTACATATTATGTTGTACCTGCTATAATAGCTTCTACTAACTAAAAAGCTTCTTTTTACCCAATATCAGCATTAGCATTTTGTATCTATATTAGTAGAAACATTCTTAAAAAAATTAATCAATATTTTCATTTGGTCCCAGGTATTCACACCAGGGGTCCACAAGAAGCCATACAACAAGAGTTCAAAGATAAAACAGATACAGTTAGAGCAAGACAGTGGCAAATCCTTACATGATGCAGAGTTAAAGCGAAGCCTCGTGGATCTCAACAGAGCGGGGGCACCTCTCATAGAGCTGGTGTTTGAACCCGACTTAGAGGTAAGCAAATATAAACTATTCAATCGTATGCTGTATATTATAGATTATGTGGGTGTGAGATCAGCATCCACAAGTCGTAGAATCGTTGTAGAACTCTTTTCGTCACATAACCTATGTTGGGTCAAAACCATTACCATATAATTTATCATTTGCAAGTATTATTAACAGCATATGGTCGATTCCAGGATGGGGAGGAAGCAGCGGCGTTGGTGAAGGAGCTGGTACTGATTGTGCAGCGACTGGGAGCATGCACGGGCCGCATGGAGCAGGGTGCACTGCGCGTTGACGCAAATGTGTCGCTGCGCCGCCGCGGCGAACCGCTCTCCACGCGCACTGAGGTAGCTAGCTATTGTGTACTCAGACCACATATAGTTCTTTATCTACACACTGAAATGGTTATCAAAATCACCATGTAACAAGTGTTTGATTTATTTATCTTAAGATGACGAGTTAGGTAAAATTAAAAGTGCCCAAAGTTTTTTCTCTTTTTATGGCTTTCTTACCTCTTAAAAATATTCATCCTCCGCCACTTGTGGTTGTAAATGTTTTTCAAACCTAGCCCTCATTTTTTTTAAAGATGAGACCCACACCCAGCTGTGGACAATACATAAAAAGAATAACCGCTAGCCCATGTCAAATGCGAGTCTTATGCTTACATTACATTGCAATTACATATTAGTGCCCTGCAATTTTGTACTCGAGTCCAAATAATTTTGGCGAAATACTTTCGTGGTACAATTATATCCATCGACAGTAATAAGTACTAAGCACAGCTGACGCGATCTATTGTCGAGGCGACAACTTATCTGGCGATCTACCAAGTCTGCACACCGTACACTGCAGTCATAAAGCGAGAGTATTATTTACGTATTATTTTACTATTAATAAGTTAAGGTTAGTAGTTAGTTAAGGTATATGAAAATGCCTCCAAACTCCATTTATCGTGGGGAAAGAATTCTTTTTTTGTGAGAGCTCTATCTAAGATTCAGACTGATAGACATATTTATGGATGCGGAATATAATTTTGTGCTTAATAATGATATATTGACATAATGGTGTAGAATTTAATTATTTCACAATTGTATAATATTGTTATCATTTTCTTTGTTTGGCTCGGGGGTGTGGACCGGACGTCAGAGAAAGGCTGGAAAGATATAAATAAATGTTATCGTTATTAATAAACAATTAATTTATCGGCGACGCGATAAGTAAATAATTGTTGCATAGCTTTTGTAGTTAACAAGTATATAGTGTTTTGAACATTCTCGTAATTGCTTGAGGATTATGAGAACAGGAGGGGGTATTAAAAAAATTTAAACTTAATTTTTAACATTTCTTTATCAAAACTTAAATGTACAGGTTATATTAACCTAATATACAACAAGAATAAGTAAATGATTATAAATATTAACATTTAAACTACATAGACCTTATAAATAACTTAATATATTATACTATGTGGCCTTTGGAATAAAGGCCACATATTATATTACGCATTTGTGGCCTCATGTTATAACATTAAATATTTGCGTACAAGAAAGAGTGAAAGATTTAATCTATTTAAATATATTATATTATAAAAAAAATAACAGTGAGATGAACCGACTGACTGATCGACTGATCTATCGACGTGCAGCTCAAACTACTTAAAACAGATCGGACTGAAATTTGGAACCGACGTATCATCATCAGCTGATGATAGTCACGTGGACAAATAAGTCTAAAATAATAGACGTGTACACAGGACCGCGCGAAAAGACGTCACCAGTTTACTGGTGTCAAAAATGTTTGCTTTGATACCAACAGCGTCAGTTGTAAGTCGGCTGCAGTATCGTCTACCGCGGTCGACGTCACTGATCACTGTACTTGTTATTAGTCCCCACGCAAGTTTTCACAGAGACGATTTCTGCCATATTGCGGCGTATTAGCGGAAATTTTGACAAATGGCGCTACTTTATTCTTGTATGAGGAAGATTGACGTAGAATGTTCCGATGGGCTCATCCCATAGATCAGGTTAAAGGGGCCTAAAATGGTGCTCTTTGTTCACAGATCACGCATCGGTGCCTAAAATGGTGTTCGTTTGTTCACAGATCAAGAACATCGGGTCGGTGCGCGGCGTGGCGGCGGCGGTGCGCCACGAGGTGGAGCGGCAGCGCGCTCTGCTGGAGCGCGGCGGGCGCGTCGTGAATGAGACGCGCGCCTGGGACGCCGCCGCCAGAGTTACCGTGCCGATGCGCGACAAGGAGGTCGTTCAAGATTATAGGTAATGGGCCTAATTTTTGTAAGTTACACAAATCCCGTGGGAATGATAAATTTTCTCGAGATAAAAAGTAGCACACAGGACCTGGCAAACCATGTCGCCAGTTTATTGGTGTCAAAAATGTTTGTATTGACACAGACGGCGTTAGTAAGTCACATATATATGTATATTTATTGGTCCGCACACTCGTTTCCATCTAGGACGGTTTCCGCCATATTGTGGCGTATAAGGCGGAAATTTGACAGATGGCACTAGTTAGACGGGCTCATCCTTAGGTTCGTATCTGTGATAATGGGCCTAATTTTTGTAAGTTACACAAAAAGTAGCATATATTATGTCACTCTCCGGGCTTTCAAGGCAGTGTAAAATATCATGTTAATCCGTTGCTCCGTTGAGACGTGATTGAAACAAACAAAACAATAAAATCACATTTACTCATATACATATTATGTATATGCCATAATTAAAGCAGATCTTTTTTGTGCAGGTACGTGAGATAAGTCTGGCATATGATAATTATTGTGAAACGTGATCTCTTGCTAACCCTTGTAGATACTACGGCTTCCTACGTCTGTATTTAGTTCCTGAGCTCTGTTCTATAAAAATCAGTGAGCCTATTAAACACGTTTATCACGTGCATTGCTGCGTGCGTGGTTACGAAGGGTTTTCCCAATCCTATTGATTTTATAATTGTGCATTTGTGAGATGTGTGATACTCAATTACACCTTAACTACTGAAACCAATTTCCCAGTAATATGTTATTTTACTCAATTGTTTTTTTGATTGATAACTTATTCGGTATTGCTCGATTTCCTTTGTTTTTTCAAAATTTTATTATTATTGAAACTGTTAATGTTTAAAAAAAAAATGTAGATGTGGAAACTGGTAGTCTATAATAAATAAAGTTCAGATTAGATTCAGCCTGGTACCGGATTTCATAGATCGGTAAAAGGAACATAATTATTTGACTGCAAATCTAATGTCCCGGGTTCCATTTTGACCCGACAAAGATCCAGTGCGAGTCGGTCCCCCCCTTAAAATATTTTTTTTACCCTTTTGGTACAGAACTCCACAAATAAATATTTCTCATATAAATGTTAATTGTTTCAGATACATGCCCGAGCCGAACCTTCCACCGTTACGAGTCAACCTCAATACGAAAGAAGACACTCGTGACGTCATCAGCGTTCCGCTTATAAAAGACAGAATACCGGAACTACCGGAAGAATCTAGAACGAAGCTAATACAACAGCATCAACTGAAGCCAGAGGCCGCCATACAACTTGTCAACGAACCTGTTCTACTAGATTTTTTCCAATCCCTTACCTCAAACAAAACACGAAATCCCACCAAAGTTGCTAATTTGTTACTCAACGATCTATTAACCATACTGAATAAGAATAAAATAGATGTCGAAAACTGTCCCGTGACCGCCAAACACTTGGCTGATTTAGTAGATTTTTTATTGCAAAACAAAATTAATCTAGACGTATGCAGATCAACTATCGATCAACTTCTCATAGATTCAACGTCAACAGTTGAAGAGGTAATCAACAAAAACGACTGGTTCCTGATAACAGACGAAACTGTGATACTCAATAAATGCAAAGAAGTTATCGAAAACAATCCGAAAATTGTTAAACAGTATAAAGATGGGAAAGTTAAGGTGTTTAACGCTTTATTAGGTTTGCTAGTTAAAAGCACTGACAAAAAGTTTGATATGACACTCGCTTCTAAAAAGATGGAAGAGTTGCTAAAGAAATAAATGATTGTAAATACATACATATCGTGTTTTATTTAACTTGTGATTTTTGTAGTTTATTATTTTGTTTATTTCATATTGCTCCTATTTCATAGCATCGTATCGGAATGCTGGCTCAATTTAGGTACCTACACCGCGGCGGAATGGAATACAAGCGAGGTTTTGCCACGATATTGTACATGTCAATTGTATAACATACAAATTAGATAAGAGCCAAAAAAAGGTCGCGCGTCTTCCGGTGAATCAATTGGAATACTTGTGCGTTCCAGCGCCTTTTCGCGTCATGAGGCGAAATTGACGCTTGCATAATGCATTCCATTCCATGCCACCGCGGTGTAAAATGACCCTAAATCGCTTGTAGATACTTACGAGTTGTATCCGGCGGCTGAAGAATGCCACCGCATCAGCAGCCTTAGCGATATGACTTATCTACAATCATCTAGAATCTAGATGATTGTAGATAAGTCATATCGCTAAGGATCATCTAGATTCTAGATCGTGTAGGGACTTGTCTAAATGAAACGAAATTCAGAAAATGAATGGGTATGACATCCTATTGTAGGTAATGTAGGTCTAGGTGGACTTATCGAAGACAATTGTCATTTTAATTCTAAGTCGATCGTAAATCAGTCATGCCTTAAGCTGCCCCCTGATTGCGTAAGAAAAACGTATTCATCGTTATCGTAAACGCTAACGAATTCTGCCCGCTGATTGGGTTCCTGATTTACGTCAGCCAATCGTGGCGCAGAATTCGCTAGCGTTTACGATAACGATGAATACGTTTTTCTACGCAATCAGGGGGCTGCTGAGCCAGAAATTACTAACAAATCAAAAGCTGGCGTGTGCCGGGTAGAATGTTCAAAGTTCAAAACCAAGCTATTTTAACACGTTCACTGTCCCAAACAAAAAAAAAATTTAAGCCGCAAGCTCAACGGACTTTTTGCAAAATACTGTTGTTATGTTGTCAGAAGAAAACACAAGTAAATAAAAAAATAAAAATTCTTTACTATATGATCGTCTTAGCAAGTCCCATGCAAATATTGTACAGTACCGGCGCGCCCTGTAAAAATATTAGCCATAGAAACTGTATGCTTCCCCTGACACACATATGGCTCAGGAACGTATTAGTGTATAAAACACGAAAGTTTTTGAGCCATATGTGGTTCAGCGGACAGGAAACGTGTTAAATCGCTTGGGCGGTGGTCTGCAACAGACGCGTTAGGTCGCGTCCGACGGGCGACGTGACGCTGTACGCGGCCTATGAATGCTACTATGGAGATGTCAGAAAAACAAACGCTGCGTCAGGCGTGTCAGAGAGACCACTTTAGTCAATGACGAAATATGACTAGTTCATTACCATAGCATAGTAACCATTCGTAGGCCGCGTACAGCGTAACGTCGGACGCGACCTAACGCGTCTGTTACAACTTACAGGCCTAAGAAGAAATTATTCCTACTCTCCACACTACCATCACTTTATGTCCCAGTTGCCTGAGTGCTGATGACTAACTGTCACCTATAAATTTGTAATCTCAATACTTATTATATCCTCTCTTGTTCTATTGTTTTGAGGATTATTTTTATTGTATTTGTATTATTTTATATATTTATATATATGTATATACATATATATTTGTATTTATGTACAAGTATATATAATATAGTTTAGTTTATAGTATAACTAATTTATTGTAAGAAGTTTATTGTATTTATTTATTCCGGCACCCCGCACCACCAACCGCGTATCCAGTTTCAAATATTCCTTCACATTATTGGTTGCCTGGTAGAAATCGCTATGTAGCGATAAGGCCGCCAAATTGTACTCCTAAGTTTGTTTGTATTTAATTTATTTCTTTTTTTTTTCTATATTTTTATTCTGTGGTGTGCAATAAAGAGTTTTATCTATCTATCTATCTATCTATCTACCTCAACGCAATAAAGTGGGCTTGAGTATACTTACTTAATCAGCCTACAGACGTCCTATACTAGACTAGACTATTGGACATACTTTGCGACTTTCCGAGAGCGCGCCACCACAAACGGTCCTCCGCCTTCCCCATCCACCCGCTACCAGCGAATGCGACGTTTTCAAGTCGTCGGTCCAGCGAGCAGGAGGTCGTCCTACGCTATGCTTACCGGTACGTGGTCCCCACTGCAGAACACGTCTGCTCCAACGGCCGTCGGTTCTGCGACAGATATGGCCCGCCCACTGCCACTTCAGGGTGCTAATCCGTCGGGCTATGTCGGTTACTTTGGTTCTCCTAAGGATGTCCTCGTTGTGGATTCTACCCTCAGAACAACACCCAGAATAGCCCTCTCCATAGCTGAGTGACTTTGAACTTGTGTGGACAAGGCCTACTGTGAGTGTCCACGTTTCTGCTCCGTATATCATGAGCGATAAGCCTCAAGCGGTAAAGGCGTTGGTTTAATATAAATCTCCGAAAATGTTTTTGTTGACCAGTCGACTTGGTATGCAGAATGCGCGAAGGTTGTTTGTTTACGATACGACACGCGGCCCGAATATTGTAAGCAGGCAGGGAAGCTCAACATTTTTCACTGTTGGTAAATACCTAGTTTAAAGTTACACTATACAAGTTACTAATTGATTGCGATCTCATCTGATGGGGTAAGTGATGGTGCAGCCGAAAATGTTATCGTACTAAGTTGGAAGGGGTAAGTAAACTCACCCCTAACGGTTTTTACAGCATCGCACCTCAACGCTAAATCGCTTGGCGGTACGTTTTTGTTTGTAGGACGGTAACTAGCCACGACCGAAGCCTCCCACTAGACCAGACCTAAGCCAATATAGAAATTATAAAATTCCAAAGTGACTTCGATTCCCATCGAACCCGCGACCTCCCTATTCCGAGCGCGCGCCAACTCCGCCATGAAGGTCGTTAAACCTCTTTACCTAGGTAACTATGTACTAAGACAATTCTATGGGATAAATCTCTTTCTTGCGTCTATCTTGATATTCAATATTTTGTATCCACCCAAAAACATTCAATTCCGTCAATTATTACATTGACTACAAAAAAAGGTTAATGATACCCGACATAATCGTACGTCCACTTACACTAAACACCGTTCCAATAATCTTAATAACCGAATCACGAATACTTACATCATGAACACTGTCTCATTTCTTTGTAGCAACCAATCTATCACTCGCCGAGCCACCTGCACTCAGCATCTGGACTTCAGTCTAGCACAATGTGGACTACATCTCTGTTTGTTCTATTCCTGTCTTCAGCCCTAGCGGATATAACCGCTCCAGGGATAGACAGGACGCTCTCAGATGGTGTCTCGAGCATGGGGTACAACGTCGTGTATGGTGATGAAGATTTGACGGTGATCAACCAAGTGGTGGCTGATGAAGAGAAGTGGGATGCTATGACGAAGGCCTCTGATATTCACCGAGCTCTGCCGCCGTTGCCAGCCCAAGATGTGAAGTGTTTGATGTCGGTTGACCGGTATTGTTCCAAGGAAATGGGTAAAATGAAAAGTGAGTGATTTTATACATTAGTAATTACTTAACATAAATAATAATGCTCTCCAAATTCAATGTTTTCCGAGATTTTTCATAGCCGCTTGACATAGGTAGGTGATAGGTATTAAAGTCATCATCAAGTGTTTGTCCAACCACGTGCATGAACTAGTAAAATATGAGGTGTCATTTATTACGAAAACTAAGATCTCTGAATATGCCTTATTGTAAATAAATAGCAAAATATAAGTACCCACTTAATTTTCTCAACCCATATCCATTCACTGCTGTCCGGCCTGCGGTTTGAAAGGGTTCACACACATTTGCTAACATTGTTGAAAAGCTCTCTGGCATGTAGCTTTCCTTTAACCAGCAAGTTATATTTGTTTGCTTCAATAGGAACAGACATTACTCCGAAAATCTCAACGGACAAACCCGGCTGTTATTTTTTGTACTTAGTTCTTAATGTTTTTAAATAGCAATCTCGTTCTCTTAACTTCTGCCTCCAGGTGTATTAATAGTTAATACAGGCGTTAAAAGACGACTGTGCAAAATGTAGCCAAGAAGAGAAGATTTGCTGACATTGTTGAAAAGCTCTCTGGCATGTAGAATTCCTTTAACCAGCAAGTTACATTTTTTTGCTTCAATAGGAACAGACACTACTCCGAAAATCTCAACGGTCAAACCCGGCTGTTATTTTTTGTACTTAGTTCCTAATGTTTTTAAATAGCAATCTCGTCCTCTTAACTTCTGCCTCCAGGTGTATTAATACAGGCGTTAAAAGACGACTGTGCAAAATGTAGCCAAGAAGAGAAGATTTGCTGAAATTGTTGAAAAGCTCTCTGGCATGTAGCTTTCCTTTAACCAGCAAGTTACATTTGTTTGCTTCAATAGGAACAGACACTACTCCGAAAATCTCAACGGTCAAACCCGGCTGTTATTTTTTGTACTTAGTTCCTAATGTTTTTAAATAGCAATCTCGTCCTCTTAACTTCTGCCTCCAGGTGTATTAATACAGGCGTTAAAAGACGACTGTGCGAAATGTAGTCAAGAAGAGAAGGAGGGTGCGGGCAAGGTGGTGGCGGCCATGATGGCACACGACCCGGCCGCCTGGAAGCTGTTCCTCACCAGGTACGACAGCCTCCACAAAATCCAGCGGGTCCTCGGCTAATGCACCATGTAAGGAACTTTTTTAACATTGTACCAGACACCCTTTCCTCATCTATGGTGCTGAAAAGTATACACTCACACATGGCCTGCTCCACAAAATTTCAAGTCGCTCAGCGGGTTATGGAGAGGGCTATGTTAGGACTTTAGGAGTTTCCTGGAGCTGGAGGGATAGAATCTGAAATGAGAAGATCCGCAGGAGAACGCTGACATAGCCCAAAATCAGTGTTTAAGTATCATTTTGCCCAGTTATCACGTTGGCTAACAGTATCATGCCCTTTATTTAATTTATTTACTACATAATATCATACCAATTCGTATTTGTAGGTCAACACTACAGATTCTACCCGAAAAGAAACTACCCAAACAAAAAAGGCCTAGATACAAAATTATAGGAGAACCCGAATTCATTGAAAGTACGAGAAAACGATACACGATGCCTGGTTTTAAAGTGAGAGTAAAAAGATATGCGACGGAGAGAATCTAAATTATTATTAGGAGGATGGATAACATGCGAACTAAATTATTATGAGGTAACATTCACACGTAAAAATTCAAATTTTATTTAGTTTTTTGAGAAATAGTATGCTTTTTATACGTAGTAGGCTTATGGCAATGAGTTTCGAGAAGTTTTGCAAGAGAGAATTTCCATGCGCCTCATATTGGTTCCTGATAGATCATTTTCTGCCAATGCCCATGAGTATTTTGTTGCATTTTTTAAAATTAAAAACATGGATATGTATAATTGTTATTATGACAAATCTCATTGCCATACGCCTATGATGTATTATAACAATTAGTCTACATTTACGAAAAACTAGATAAAATTTGAATTTTCGCGGGCGTATGTTGTATTATTATATTGGGTGACATGGGTAGATAGGTATAATTGATAATATCGGCCCCCCAAAAACAAACTGCCTTTTGGTTAATGGTCACCAAAAGGTGGTATGTCTTGTGTTTTGTTATTTTAAGAAGCAATTTAATAAGTTGTAAGTATATGTTATACATCAATAAATTTGTACTTAATGTGTCTGGACTCTGGTGTGCATTTTATTTAATTCACCGTCGATGATCAATACCGATTTTGATGACTTTTTGTGGGTCTGGTGATTGTTTAGGTGCACAGATTAATATTTTAGTTATTAGCCCGGTAGTTGGTGCTGTGGTCACAAGGCAGCACAACGTCTGCCGGGCCCACAAACTTAACAAGTGTACCAAGAAAACCAACCCGATGCTTTTCCCAAATATTTAATAAGCGACTTTCGTACTTAGGTCAGTTTTCACGCAGTTCAAAGTAGGTACCTATAGTAGGCGGCATGTAAGTTGAAAGCTGCGTACATGCCTCTATTTTGGGTCAACTTAATTGTTGCGTGCTATAACATCGTTGTGGTACTATGCCGATGCGTCCTTTTTGGAATAATTATCTTTATTAATTTCATCGTCTTCGTCATCTGCATCATCATCGTAGCTGCCACTTTCATTGGAATTTTCTTTAGACGCAGACTTCGCTATTGGTTCTTTGGTCGTCAAATACTTCAGTTTGTAAGTTCCGTCGGAGTTGTATCTGGAATTAGGTTTTTTTTACTATATACAACGTGTTGGTTACTTGCCATAACTAGCCGAAAGCCTTAGGTAGGGGACGATGTATAGATGCCTGAAAAAATATCACAAGAAGTCTAGCTCATATCCTGAGGGAACTATAGGGAGTTCAAAAATGTACCATTGCAATTAAAAATATACGATCTACAATATCACTTGATGGTAATTGAAGATGCAGCCGAATGTTTTGACTGTTATCTACTACACAGCATCGTAACGGACTGTTCCATCGCTTTACGGTAGGTACGGTGGGCTTTGCGAGCAGGGTAACCAGGGCTTAACCGATTGAGGAATTATAAAAAATCCGAACCCTAGACTAGTCCTCCCGTTTAAAACCAAGGTCCTCAATACATACTTTTCTTCCAGTTTTTTCCAGTCATCAGGTCGATGATCGATGATGAAATGCATGACCTTGTCTGCGCCTTCGCGCTGCTTGTCAGTGCACTTGCTGCAATCATCTTGGATTGCATCTGGAAGATTTTCTGGAATACAAACAGAAGTTATCTATACTTATAATAAAACTGTAAAGGGTCGAATTCTGTACATTGAAGATATTTTGAAAATTTTTGTTGGAGGACACTATTTAGTCGATACTGAAGCCAAAACTGTAATTTGTTTAATTTTTGTCTGTCTGTCTGTCTGTCTGTCTGTCTGTCTGTCTGTCTGTCTGTCTGTCTGTCTGTCTGTCTGTCTGTCTGTCTGTCTGTCTGTTTCACGACCGGGCATCACGGCTAATCCGCTGGATGGATTTAAATGAAACTTGA
Organism: Coenonympha glycerion; assembly: GCA_963855885.1. Taxonomy (NCBI): domain Eukaryota; kingdom Metazoa; phylum Arthropoda; class Insecta; order Lepidoptera; family Nymphalidae; genus Coenonympha; species Coenonympha glycerion. The sequence goes on from OY979646.1 coordinate 4,204,956, forward strand.
CATGATTATAGTTCATACCCCGAGGTAGGACATAGGATACTTTTTGTCCCGAAATACATCATGGTTTCCCTGGAAGACGGCATCAAAGTCCAAACGTTTTTTAGTTATAATTCATTAACGCGTTGTCCGATTCCATTCATTCTTTTTTTTGTTAGAAAGGAGGTTCTTTAAAGATTATTCCATACAAATCTTATCATCATCACTTTTGTAGTTCAGAAATTACAGACATCAGAACCTTTAGCGCTAAGTTCAAGTAGGTAGGTGACTTGAAACTCGGAATGCACAAAGAACCTAGGGCTAGGACGTAGGGCTCAAGTTAGACTGGAGTACCCTTACAGCCGTAAATACAGAGGCTTAGCAGGAGATTCTGTATGGTTTCAAATTTTTCACTTTTAGGGTGAACGAAAATCATGTAACTGGCGTTATCGCTACGTTATACCGTATAGCGCCATCTCTACAATTTATGAGGAACTTGAATGTAAAACTCTGAGTTAGGTACTGCCGAATTTTTTTAAATAAAAATTAACTGTCATGTTATTTACTCTTTCCTGACTTTATATTAAGATGGCACTGTTAAGATAAGTTTTCACTTCTGTCGACATTCCCGCAGTGCCGCGTCTTTATCATCCGCAATATGGAAAGGGTAAGATGGTTGTGGTTCACAAATATTTTTAACTCTTAGGTCTTATCGATCCTAACCGACTGACTGTCATCTAAGGTCTTCTTATACGTAAAGAAATATATAGCCATTGCCCATTCTGATGTTTTGGATTGTATTGAGATGAAGCAAAGATTTTTAAAAGACTCTTAAATTATGTTGGGCTGGGGAATATTGGTAGTAGAGTATTTTATCCCAGTGGTACCTACCCGGCCGAACTCTGAAAGAAGAGTTCTACCACCAGTACAACTTTCCACATGGTTTAATGATTTTTGACATATTTCGTGGTTTCAGAATAAAAATCACAATGAATTGGAAAAGGACGATTTTAACTGTCGATATTTCGATACATTGGTACAGGTCGTGGTCACATAGTGACCACGACCTGTGCCACTGGATCGAAATATCGACAGTTAAAATCGTCCTTTTGATTTTTCAACTACGTATTAATGAAACTTTATATTATAAGTAAGAAAAAGGAGTTTTCAAAATCACTACAAGATAACCCGTGTAAAGTAAGAACAGGTTTCTGTACAACATCACACCAGAATCCCGCGATAAATCAAGGAATTCAAGTAGGAAGGTATATTATGTAAAAAACCGTAATTCACGCGGGCGGAGCCACGGGCAACAGCTAGTATACATTATAATCACCAGAAGTTCACCAAAGGTTGTCTGTAAGAAATTGCTTTAGAAATAAGACCGCCTTTGCACTCTTGTAGGTATACTTTCAATTATTATGTCTCTTTGGTAGGTATGTTTACTAAGCACACACCAGTTATAGCTGATATACGAGTGCTTATTTGCGAAGATCTTGTTTATGTACCATAAAACAATATTTAACGTTCTCTTATAAAATTATTGGTAAATAAAGGCTTTTGCTTAAGTAAAAACGGCTGCGGATTTTTTCGAGTCCCGACACGGGACTCACTTTAGAATTTTATAATTCCATAAGCAACCCAGGGGCTGTACCACCATATCTTAAAGCAGTAATACAGTAGTACTGGTAACTGTTTTAGTATTTTCATACAAACATAGTATGAAAATGTCAAAAAATAACTGCAACAATGGTGGTACGGCCCCAGGTGGTCTGGTGGTAGGCTTCGCGGCTGCCAAGGCTAGTTACCACCGTACCAGCAAAGGCGCACCGCCAAGCGCGTGCTGTGTAGAAACCGTCAGGGGCTATACTTACTCCTTTCAAGTTAGTACTTAGTACGATATCGTCATTTTCGGCTGCATCGTAACTTATCATAAGGTGAGATCGCAGTCAAGTACTAACTTGTAATGTGTAAAAGAGAGTACTGACAAGTCAAATGGTTAAGTTACATCGATAGACTTCAGCTGCCATAGACGTTGAAATCTTCTCAGATCAGGGCGCGTTAGGACACTCGTAGGTAAACTTAGTTTTTAAGTCGTAAAATATTTATCACTAATATAAGCATAATAATATTTTACTGAGTATTGGATATAAAAAATCATTTGAGTATCCAGTATCCACTAAAAAAAGGATTGTGTGGTTTTATGAAACAACGGTAAAAGTGAAAGTGAAACTTTTGTGGCTTTGGCTGTTCTGACGAGCGCCTTTCACTTTATCCCTACTTCGCGGCCGACCGTCACGCGACATGCAAAAAGACAAAAAGTTTGAGACGATGTAATAAAAGTTTCACTTTAAAAAACATTTGAGTACCTATCCACTAAAAAAAGGATTGTGTGGTTTTATGAAACCACGGTAAGTGAAAATTTTGTGGCCTTGGCTGCTCTGACGAGCGCCTTTCACTTTATCCCTACTCCGCGGCCGACCGTCACGCGACATGCAACACACTGATGAAAAAGTTTGAGACGATGTAATAAAAGTTTCATTTTAAAAACAAAATGTAGATTCAGAAACAAAGACAAAACAAATATACTTATGGTATGCAAAGGTGGCCTTTTTGTTGCAAACAGTCTCTTACACGTAACCTTTACCCATAGGAAAATGCAATGGAAAACTGGGATACGTTCAGCCGTGCTATTCTGCAAAAATACTTAAAGCAGCGACGAGCGTACATCTCTGCATCTATGAATTTGTAATAGAGTATGCATGCAAAATTGTAATAGAGTACAATTTTGCATGACATCTTCGGCTTGGCAGCTGTCTGGCAGCTGTTTCAGAGATGGACATTTTGTAGAATAGCACTCCTGGGCTAGGGCGTAAATCAAATAGTGATGTATCGATAACATACGTTTCAGTTCCTTGCCATCAGGCGTACAAGGTCCCTGGTCGAGGAGGCAGCTCACATAACCGTTCAGAAGTCGCTCGCTCGACAGGATCTGATCCAAGTCTATGCCGTCATACTTTGTCGTATAAGTGTCGCCATAGCATTGGTATAGCACGTGAAACAGCAAGAAGCAGGAGACGAAGGCTTTCATATTTTCTGCAATATTAACCGTACAGCAATACTATGTCAAAATTATGTGAGAGTTGAGACGTTCAGCCGTGCTATTCTGCAAAACAGCGACGAGCGTACATCTATGCATCTATGAATTTGTCAGTTGTAATAGAGTACAATTTTGCACGCCATATTCGGGTTGGCAGCTGTCTGGCAGCTATTTCAGAGATGGACATTTTGTAGAATAGCACAGCTGAAAGTTAGCGCATTCGGACAGACAGATAAAAAAGGAATTAATATACTAGATAAGTAATGTAATTATTATAACTTACTTAACTACTTAATATGAACTCAAGCTCAAGCAGTAGGTACAGTTTATTTTAGAGAGATACTTTTATTTTATTTATTTGTAACGTACCGAATTCAGGGTATCAATTTTCACTAGACTTGTCCACCGTCTACCACTACTGTTCATACATATAGAAAAAATACATTATTTAATGATACAAAAAGAATGAAAGGGTTTATATACATTTTCCATAAATGGATAATACCTGTCGTTATTTCATAAAATGAGCCATCCTTCTAAGTGGTAAATAAATACATAATGATTTTTGATTCGATGAAAATGGCCCTACACATGCAAGCAACTGCATGTTGCACAAACCGATGGTTTTGTACACTATGCAGCCCCATAGCATAGTTAACGTCTGATCCAAAAATGAACGTCCCTCCACGTGTTTACGTTTACACATTGAAAGAATAGCGTAGTGGTGGGCGTTCATTTTCAAATTATACGATCTATGACATAATTTTGTTTGCGTCACTCGACTTGTCGCCGCGATTTATTGCAATATGCTGTAACGAATATGACAGTGGCCAGGCACTTGTATGTTGCAAAAACCGATAGCATCGTCCAAAACTAATCATCTTAGCATGCCTCCTTGCACTTTATTTTACATTAATTTTTTGCATCACTCGACTACTCGCCGCGTTTTATGCGATATGCCGTAGCGAATATGACAGTGGCCAGGCACTTGTATGTTGCAAAAACCGATAGCATCGTCCAAAACTGATCATCTTAGCATGACTCCATGCATGTTATTTTACATTAATTGTTTGCATCACTCGACTAGTCGCCGCGTTTTATTGCAATTTGCTGTACCGAATATGACAGTGGCCAGGCACTTGCATGTTGCAAAAACCGATGGCACCAATGTTTCATTAATTGTTTGCGTTGCTCGACTTGTCGCCGCGATTTGTGCGATTTGCTGTAACGAATACCCATGTCAGTGGCCAGGCATTTGTATGTTGCAAAAACCGATGGCGTCGTCGAAAACTGATCATCTTAGATCAATTGTTTGCATCACTCGACTCGTCGCCGCCATTAATTGCTATTCGCTGTACCGAATGATAGTATGGTCAACAGGATATGCCAGCCGATTTAGCGATGATAGTCGCAGAAACCAGTCGATCTGACATTTATCATTTTCATACAATTTTTTAACCATTTGAGCGATCGACATCTTTCTATGACGATTGCAAATAATATGTTGACTACGGCTGCTGGTATTTGCATGTTGCAAAAACCGATTGCATTGTCTGACGTCGCTCACTGTAGCATGTCGTAGTAAGTCATTGCATGTCTCCTGACATTTTGGTATCACGTGACTTGTCGCTGCGATTTACCCACCCCTATACTCTGCAGCGAATTTTGCTGTTGCTGCAGTAGCCAGCGCACCAAGCGGGCAACCACCGAAAGCTTATTTCACAATGTGAGCGCTTGGGGAGTTGGCTGATGTATGGAGGAATCCGATCCGTTTTTTCGAAGCGAGTCGACTCGAAATTTGTACAAAAACCTGTACTAACCCTAAAGACTCGTGTAGTATATATATAAGCCAGGATTATATATAAAAGCATTATATACCTACTTATTCGCGTCGTTGATCCATTGCTCTGTTGCTGAGTGAACGTGGAAGGACAAGGCCAACAAACACTTTTTTACATCCATAATATTAATATGATGATATCTTTATAAGAATGTGTATTTTTATTATTAAATTACTCGACTTACTAACGGGTAATTATAATTAATTAATCAATTAATTAGGTGGGTATGCGGAATTCGGAAGACGTTATTATTTTATTATCGTTATTTTTAATGTGTAGCTGCAGATCTATTTTTTAACTATAATATTAAGTAGTAAATACAAAAATTGTAATTGATAAAAGCCGTAATAATGCAGTATGAAATCTCTACCTACCTATTTCAAAGTTTGTAAGCTTGCTATGACGATAATAGGAAAATCACCTGGTAGTTCTTGAAGGAAAGGTTTTTGAGATCCATAAAAAACATCATGGTTTATGCAGGACAGACTAAATTGTGTGAATGTATGTAATGCGAAATCGTAAAATTATGAAGACAACATCTCCTGAGGATGTCCCGGTGTCGGGACGAAACGTGCGTATTGAGTGTATTTTCGCGTTCAACAGCTAGGCTGATCCATTGCGCATAAAATGACCCAACACTTCTATCACCAGATGGGGCTGTATGGACTATTGGCACGGAATAATAGTACTAAAGGTAATAATAGGCAAAATTATTGACCTATCCTAGTCTTATTTCTTTCTTTCTTTCTATTCTATCCCGATTTTTCCTATGGGTGAAGCTTACATACCTACGAGTAACTATACCGAATCTCCATATCCAGTAGGGTAAATGGATAGGATAGGTCGTGAGGCGTGAGCATTATAAACCTTTTTTAAGCGTTGTGGTATTTTAAACTTAAAAATTGTATTGATATACCTATTTTAAAACTTAAGTTGTTAATTTTTTGTTTGCTCATACTTAATTCTTTATATTGTATTATAATCAAGACAGAAACTCAGGTTTACGGCTTCAAACACGCGTTTGGGTTTTTACGAGTTTTACGTAGGAAGAGAAACGGTGACGTAAACCTGTGGACCGGTTCTAAGTACACTGTAATTTAAAAATGATAACCGGTCAAGTGCCGAGTGCGCCGCGAACTTGGCACTAAGCCTGGACTCTGCAGTTGATTTAAGGACAAGAACTTTAACCACTGAATTGGTTTATACCTCTGAACACACGAATACACAGACAGACTTAAATTAAATTTACATAAATATATTTACCTCAATGAGGAAAATAGACTTATGTATTGTAAAGCACCCAGCCGCGATAGGTGGGGAGACGCAGGTTCGAATTTCTTTTTATAGATACTCGTATGTATTCATTTATATAAATAACATCCGGAGTAAGTGAAACAATAATATGAAGACAATTATTATTATTGAAAACGGCAACGTCTCTCCTAGCGTCCAAAAAGCTCCTTTGGAAAATCCTTTGGAAAGTAAGTAAATAAATAGTAACTGTAAAATACCTTACCTTACCACCACCTCTTAAAGTAGTAAAATTTTCACGCTATGGCGGTAATAATGACAATGGTAAAACAGTATGAAAGTATTACTTCTTTAAGAGGTGGTGGTAAGGACCCTGAAGAAGGTCGCTGATGTTCCTGATGAAGGTGGATGTCTGGATGAGGAAGGCGGAGAACCGTGTGTGCTGGTGCGCAGCCGGAAAAGCTTAGGGTTAACAGTGGACGTCTATCTAGGTCGATTAATACATATGTAGTATGATAAATCTGTGCGGAAGAAGGAAATACCTTATTTAACTGCGGATACCTAAAAACGAAACGAAATAGGTATTTTAAATTTCATTGCCCTTGCCTTGTAGTCACTGCAGACCTCACTGAGACAAAGGTCAAGAGTCGAGAGATAGGTATACTTAGAATGTAGCTATAGTAACGATTCACGATATTTGCTAATAGGTGTTTGTATAATTTGTACCTAACAACTGCTAAGCTAACCTATGGAGTGAAGAAAAATTATTGCAATCATATTTATAGTTAAGCACGGCAAAATATATTTTACCCTCTTACCCTATAGCTTGGCAACTTCGTGCGGGACCCTCCTGCGGGGTGACAGACGGACGGGGGATGCGGTAACGCATACATGCAGAGAAGTGTCCCCTTCTCGCTACACCGCTCGCTAACCGCTGACATCTAAGTTCATGGCCTCCCCCACCGTCTGTCACCCCGCAGGAGGGTCCCGCACTTAGTTGCCAAGCTATACATGTCTCTTCTGACTAGGATGGCTAAAGTGGGAGGCCTCGGTCATATTTTTAGGATATTATGTATTGGGACGCCAACTGCTTATTGAAAACAGAGAATCATTTTTAAGAATTGGCAAAAACGTGAAACAGCACAATTATTGTATGCTAATTCTTTTATTATTGTCGATTTTCTTTACAAAAACACTGATATTTAAAAAAGTGGAGGAGCTAGTTTTTCTGGCGAGATTGTCTTATTGCTTTCGGAAAACAGTACCTACCTACCTACCTACCTCACGCAAAAGTTGTACGTAAAGGTGTATTTTATTCATTAGTTGTTTAATTTTTTGAAATTATAGTAATAATCATACCTATAAACAGCTTATGGTGTACAGTCACGAATGAAAAGGTTAGTCACCTTAGTGTCAGGTTTCGCTTGCACTAGTAGGTACTGCAAGAGTCCATTATGACAACTTAAGGGCAATGGGTACCATCCGGGTGCGAAAATTCAAATTTTATTTAGTTTTTCGCTCATAGTGGGCTAATTATACATCGAAGGCTAATGGCAATGTGTTTTGCGGGCATAGAATTTATGCATCTACATGTTTTTAATAAAAACTCTGCTCAACAATACTCATTTAATTCATATTGGTTCCCGATAGCTCGAAATCTGGGAAACTGCAAAAAAATATCTTTCGGGAACCAATATAAGATGAGTGGGAACTTTCGAGCAAAGTTTCTATTAAAAACATGTAGATGCATAAAAAGTAGGCCCGCAAAATGCATTGCCATTAATCTACAATGTGTAGTGACTCTAATATTTGCGAAAAACTAAATAAAATTTGAATTTCGCGGGCTGGTAGGGCCGCAACGCCTTAACAACATATTATTTTGTAATTTCAAAACGTAAGTAATTAATGTGCTCGCGATACGTTGAACTAATCCTATAATATATAAAAACTAAAAACTTTATACGAGCATTAATATATATATAGCTGCTTGTGCTGATTGGCCACTGACTCATTGATCACCTCTCCTGAACAATTTTGTATGGAAAAATTTTTTTTTACTAATCTTTTCGTATAAAAGAGAAAAATTCATTCGGAGGAAAAATACGGAGAGAGCTGATGATTGAGGATTTCGGAGACGGATGAAGAGCACAGCCAAGGGTATTGGAGATAGGTGGGGGGTGCTCGACCAAATGTCATTTGAAATGTCATCCAATTGGCAGTTAGCAGAAAAAAAATTCAAAATGGCGGATTCAAAATGGCCGCCATACGAATTTCGTCGATTTCTCGGAAAGTATAAAAGATGGAAGAACGGTTTCTTGACAAGAACTGATCAGGACCGAAAGGTCTATTTGATGGATTGAAAAAAAATCAAAATGGCGGAATTTTTTTTTTCGATAAAAAATGTAGGGGGATGATTGTCGGCTTATATAGGCGGGAAGACAGCACGCGGGCCACATGTGGCCCGCGCCCCCACGCGACCTACTAGTTAATATATATATAGCTGCTTGTGCTGATTGACTGATTGATCACCTCTCCTGAACAATTTTGTATGGAAAATTTTTTTTTCAATGATCATTTCGTATAGAAAGGAAAAATTCATGAGGAAGAAAAATATAGCGAGAGCTGATGATTGAGGATTTCGAAGACGGGTGAAGAGCACGGGGAGGGTATTAAAGATAGGTGGGGGGTGCTCGACCAAATGTCATTTGAAACGTCATGCAATTGGCAGTGAGCTGAAAAAAAATTCAAAATGGCGGATTCAAAATGGCCGCCATACGAATTTCGCCGATATCTCGGAAAGTATATAAGATGGAAGAACGGTTTCTTGACAAGAGTTAATCAGGACCCAAAGGTCTATTCGATGGATAGAAAAAAAAATTCAAAATGGCGGAATTTATTATTCCATAGAAAATGTATGGGGAACGTTGAAGAGACTAACAGTTGGTAATTATGCAAGGTTGTGATGCGGGTTTTCGGAGAGTTACTAGAGAAAAATATGGAGAGAGCTGATGATTGAGGATTTCGGAGACGGGTGAAGAGCACAGCCAGGGTATCGAAGATTGGTGGGGGGTGCTCGACCAAATGTGACTCGAAACGTCATCCAATTGGCAGTTAGCTGAAAAAAAATCAAAATGGCGGATTCAAGATGGCCGCCATACAAATTTCGTGTTTTTATATCTCGGAAAGTATAAAAGATAAGAGAGTGATTTCTTTGCAAGACGTAATTAGAATCTCAAGGTCTACGGGATGAATGAAAAAAAAAATCAAAGTGGTTGAATTTATTTTTCCATGGAAAATGTGAATGCTACAATAAACCCAAAGGCCTATGAAAAACTATGAAAAGTATGAGAAGTGATGATGATCTAGGATTTGGATGATGGTTGAGCAGCACGGTCATGGTTTTAAAGATAGTTAAGGTCTGTTAGAGCAAAAAATACGCTGAACCTCATCTGATGAGGTTCAGCGTATTTTTTGTTCGAACAGCCCTTAACTATCTTTAAAACCATGACAGTGCTCCTTGGTAATGTTTTCAGCTCGCTGCCAATCGGATTCCAATGGGCGATGGAGATGAGATGACGGCGATACCTTTATGGGCGGGAAGACTGCACGCGGGCCACATGTGGCCCGCGCACCCACGCGCCCTACTAGTTAATATATATATAGCTACTCGTGCTGATTGGCCACTGATTGATCACCTCTCCTGAACAATTTTGTATGAAACATTTTTTTTTCAATGACCATTCCGTATACAAGGGAAAAATTCATTAAGAACAAAAATATGGAGAGAGCTGATGATTGAGGATTTCGAAGACGGGTGAAGAGCACGGGGAGGGTATTGAAGATAGGTGGGGGGTGCTCGACCAAATGTCATTTGAAATGACATCCAATTGGCAGTTAGCTGATAAAAAATTCAAAATGGCGGATTCAAAATGGCCGCCATTCGAATTTCGTCGATATCTCGCAAAGTATAAAAGATGGAAGAACGGTTTCTTGACAAAAGTTGATCAGGACTCGAAGGTCTATTCGATGGATAGAAAAAAAATTCAAATTCAATTTTCTATGGAAAAATAAATGGAATTTATTTTTCCATAGAAAATGTATGGGGAATTTTGAAGAGACTAAATGTTGGTAACTACTAACTATACAAGGTTTCGATGCGGTTTTTCGGATAATTACTAGAGAAAAATATGGAATGAGATGATGATTGAGGGTTTTGAAGACAGTCGAGGAGCATGGGCAAGGTATTATAGTTAGGTGGGGACTGCTGAAACAAAAAATACTCGGAACGTCATGCAATTGGCAGTGAGCTTAAAAAAAATAAAATGGCGGATTCAAGATGGCTGCCATACAAATTTCGTGTTGTTCTATCTCGGAAAGTATAAAAGATAAGAGAGTGGTTTCTTTGCAAGACGTGATTAGAATCTCAAGTTCTACGGGATGCATGGAAAATAATTCACTGTGGCGGAATTTATATTTTCATGGAAAATGTACATACTATGAAAAGAGAGAATGATCTAGGATTTGGATGATGATTGAGGAGCACGGTCATGGTTTTAAAGATAGTTAAGGGCTGTTCGTACAAAAAATACGCTGAACCTCATCCGATGAGGTTCAGCGTATTTTTTTGTTCGAACTGACCTTAACTATCTTTAAAACCATGACAGTGCTCCTTGGTAATTTTTTCAGCTCACTGCCAATCGGATTTCAATGGGCGATGGAGATGACAGCGATACCTTCATGGGCGGGAAGACAGCACGCGGGCCACACGTGGCCCGCGCCCCCACGCACCCTACTAGTTTCTTGTATATATATTTTTCTATTCAATCTGAATCTCGAAAACGACTCGAACGATTTTCAAGAAATTTAGTTAGGGGGTTTTGGGGGCGATAAATCGGTCTTGCTAGGATTAATTTTTAGAAAATGACGAATTTACCAAAAAAATCTATTAGGGAATAGCAATACTATTACAAAGGCTCACACTAGGTCTGTCCGCGAAATTCAAATTTTATTGAGTTTTTCACAATTTGTAAGTTAATACCATACAAATACATAACACATTGTAGGCTTGCGACAGTAACATTGCGGGAATAGAAGTATCATCCACATGGTCACCCAGATATTCAATTTAAAAATTGACGAACCTTTTCATTCAGTAGTTTATTCAAGTATCAGTGATCTGATGTTGGATTTATTAACAGCTAAGTTAAAATAATATAAAGTTAGTAACAAGTTAATAGTTCCTAATAATTGTAAAGTTTCTCAGAAACTATGTATAACAAAATAAATAACACACGACGCGCGATCAAGGTTTGACGTCAGATGCAGTTAGTGGAAGCTTGTAATTATTCCAGTTACATTATTTAAACGCAAATAACAACTTAAAGGAACATTATAAGCTCAAATAAATATTTATCAGATACAGATCATCAATCATCATAAACATCGGTAAACCTTAAGGAGATATAGAGACGTATCAATCAAGCTTCTTTCTTACTGGAAATTATACGAAAACAATGAATAAAATAAACAATTATAAGAAAATCCGATAAAGTTTTTTTATGATAAGTACTGATGGTATGATCAGTTCTACTCGAACTCTGTAGGAGAGATAAGAGACTGTTATGAGACAGGCCTAGGAACTTAAAATGGACCGTACTTAAACAATAATAATAAACTGATTAATATTATCATCAAAGGTCGCTCGTCGGTACGAGCTTCAGAGGTTTCATGTTCATTAACCTTAACCGTATTTTTTGCATTTCCTCTTGAAATAATTTATAGGAAACAAACATCATTAAAAAACCAATGTAAATTAGTTTGTTTTAAAACAGCCTTTACATTTTCTATTAACCGTTTGAGGAGTTCATTCGTATGGACACTATCTTAGCGGCACCATTTTACCAAGTGAGTATACTTATGTTTTATTAGGTAATTAATTTATCTATTTCAAAACAAATAAAATCCAAGATTCTTAGAAATGTCTCTATTACTAGAAGTATTTAGTTTAAAAAAAATCCACGTGTCACATTATAATATAAATTGAAAGTGAGTTTGTTGGTCCTTCAATCACGCCTCAACAAAGCAACGGATCGTCCCAACTCTTTCGCAGAGACATACTCGTACCTTCAAGACCCGGAGAGTGACATATGATACTTTTTATTCCGGATTATGTGGGATCTTTGCCCACTAAAACCCCCTCGGACGTCCTCAGCGCTCATGTTGGAAGCCTCCGGGATCTCATGCGAACGCACCGGTGGCTCCCTTGCGCAATGCCCGTTGGGCTCACATCTGTAGCCACTTTCAGGAAAGGTCAGGGTCAGCCCCAAGGTCCTATGGCTATTAAGGGGTCTTGGATTGTTTTATTGATTTTACTAGCAAACCTGGCGAACTCCGTTTCGCCACCAGATGGCTACGTTTTATGTAAAAAAAAATTTTTTAATTTTTCCTGAATTTTCTTTGCTATAAACCTCACGGAGCCCGAGACCTTTCCAACATATGCAAAACCGTGGAAATCGGTTCGTGCGTTCTGGAGTTATCCTCAGGAAGGAAAACCCGACTTATTTATATATATATTTTTTTAATTTTTTTCTGAATTTTCTTTCCTATAAACCTCACGGAGCCCGAGACCTTTCCAACAAATGCAAAACCGTGGAAATCGGTTCGTGCGTTCTGGAGTTATAGCGTATGGAAGGAAAACCCGACTTATTTTTATATAGTAGATGTTGTGTCTTAGACTTCGTACACTCAAAACTGTAAATAGGTCATAAATACTCTAGCCTATCTAATCTATACTGAAAACTGTTAATCCAAATAGTATTCTAACGTCTGTCGTTTTTAATCCGGCGCAGTTAATTTTTTATTTGTCCTAGAATGACGTGGTCGAAGCTGCGGGTAAGAGCTAGTACTATTAATAAAATTATCATTCAAGTAAAGTTAACAGGTATATGTACAAAATAGACCTTTTGTATTTTGTATGAAAACAGGTTCATAGATGATTTAATGTTTCCATTCGCCTTTAATAAAGCAAAATACATCAAAGCCGTTGAACAAGCTTAAACAACATTCGTGAAAAAAGTCAATTGCAAAAAAAGGCGATTGCTTAATCTTAAATGTTCTGTTAATTAAAACGTTATTAGTTTTTGTATTTAATATAATATTATTCGTTATAATACTTTTAGATTTATAAAGATGTAATTTATAAAAATTACCTTACCAACGCTTTATTTCTTATTTTGTGAGTTTGGACGTCAATGTTATTTTTGTGTTATTTTTAGTGCATTATTTAACACGTTCACTGCGACACTTTTTTTGATGGACTTTCAGCCAGTGCGAATGAGGTCTTTTCGAGGCAAAGTTGAACTTCTTTACAGTGTGATTGTAAGCTTTTCGGCCTCACAAAATATTGTTTCTAAAAAAACACCTTAAATATAGCTCAAAACTGAAAATAATTGCATGAAACTTTACCATTATAAACTTAAATAGTTTTAAATTTAATTGAAGGACAGCGAAGTCTCAGTAATAGGGTTCCCCTTTTACCCTTCCGGTACGGAACCCTAAAAATGATCCACGTGTCCTCCACGTAGTAAGAATAGGATTCAATTTTAAATTAGACGATCTCTACTGACTTTTACCCATACCTATGTATAGTTAAATTAATGTTCCTAGCATTGATATTAATGACTAAGTAAGTCTTAATGAGACTTAATGATACTTTTCGAATATTCTATAAACGTTTTCAGATAATATTACGATGTAATTAGATAAGGAGAAAATAACAATATTATTAAGACATCGATTCTTTAATTTTGCCGATCAATTAACTAATCACTGATTTAATAGCGTTTGGTGAATACTTAGTTTAATAGCCTAAACTAGTTTGTCACGTCCAAAATATCTTGTTCTGTCTTAGTATATAAAATGTTAAGTGATAGAACGTCCTTTGGACTGTGCAATCAACTGTGATAGACTGAAGTACGTTAGTGTTTACTAAAAAGGTGGGTAAAATACTGGACCTCTAGTGCTTAGCTTAGTTTTACACGGGGAAACAATCTTTTGTGATTATATTTTTTTTGTAAGAGTATCCACTAGCAAGTTCGAGATTTTCATGAGTTTATATAAATACCCAATCCAAGTACAGTATTTTTCCTTTTGGTTTTGGTTAAGATACTTATTCCTAAGTGAGTTAGGTAGGTATTCACTCATATTTTTTTAATTTACTCATAATATTATATTATTTCGCTAAATACTTGTTGTGGAACTATTTATTTACCTACTTATAATAAAAACCTGTTGGTAAATATTAATTTAGCTTTACTTCATAAAGCCATAGTTACAACTACGTATACTCACTATAAATTTTTGTATGGTTCAACTGTAAAAGTCCTCTGCAAATTAGTATAGCATTTACGTTTTTAAATTTTTACGAAAATATTCCGACACAAAAATTATCATGATTTTGTTAATTCTTTAAAGTACCGACTCGTGAAAGTCTCGTTAAAATCGGTTCAGCCATTCCAAAGACGAGTGTGATCAATATTCAGGCAGATAGACTGAATAGACACTTCTAAAAAGCGTGCGGTGGACACATTGATTTTGATAGAGCTTAATATTTTTAGATGCAGATAATTATTTTTAAATAAAATCCAAACATTGATATACTTATCCTAGAGATGGATCTAGTCAAAGGAACGTTTTTATCGTTAGTATCGTATACTCAACTTAAGGAACCAAAGAGTTTAAGATTGAGCATTTTATTTTGTCTTGAAAATATACGACAATCTTCGAAAATCTAGAATCAAAGTTTCTCTTAGTTTACTAGTCATCAGAATCGGCACACATGCAATCAAGAATAAAGGCTTGTGCTCGAATAGAGTATTGAACTTGTTATAACTGAAGATAGCGCCATCTTTCGAGCAATGGGTGAAATCATACATGAACATTTATGAAATGGATTTTTGTTTTAGGTGTTATTCCAAACTTTGTTTCCGAGTGTCCCACGAGACTTGCGGCTTGTTTTAGTGGGGTTTTGTTAATAATTTGAGAATCGAAATATGGGCATTTGAAATTGGATTGAGAAACCGTAGTTTCCCAATACATGGCTCCGCAGTCTGCCTATGACTGAAAACAATGTGTAACTCCCATAGCTCAATTGGTTGAGCGCCCAGCCGCGTTAGCTGAGGATACGGGTTCAAAGTCAGCGATAATTTTGATACACTAATAATTTATAATAATTCCTCGTGTGTGAAACACTGTAACAAAAATATAAATTGTAATTTGAAACTCGTTTATTTCTAGAATGAAGGGTGCAACGCTATTTTGCTTCCTGGCCATTGTGCTCGGCGCAGTGTCTGCCGGGAACACGTACACGGACCGCTTCGACAATGTTAATGTTCAAGAAGTAATGAGCAACCATCGGCTGCTGATCGCTTACATCAAGTGTGTCCTTGAGCAGGGCAAGTGTACCAACGAAGGACGCGAGCTCAAATGTAAGTGCATCATCATCATCTTCATTAACCTTTTAACACGTTCACTGCTATACGGGGCTAGGTAACCACGCCCGAGACTTTTATGTTGCTGATCTTAAATTCAGTGCGGAAAAGAAATCTTTCGCCTCTTGAAGTAGGAATGTGACAGTTACACAGATATTTTTCAATCGTCAAATGTAGTAAAGATCCGTAGCTAACTGCATCCGGGGCTATTTACACCTCTTCTGCACCAGAGCCAAAAAAATACTATTAATTTTAAAGTTTACGGGGCAAATCTAGGATGCAAAAAAGGGCACCCAGATTATACTTGGTTGGGAACACAAAAGCTGGAAGGATGTTCCACATCTAAGGGGTAGCGGGAACTTGCAATCCATGCAATTAAAAAAAATATATGGCGTCGGCAAAATGCCATGTCATTTTACATTTTACCTACATGATAAGTATGTATACAGGCATAGTTTAAATGGCAGAATCTTACAAAATGCCTGATACATATCCACGTAAAATGTAGTGTAGTGTATATTAGTAAAACACTCTCGTATATTTCCAGCTCACATCAAGGAGGCTCTGGAGAACCAATGCCGCAAATGCACAGACGCCCAGCGCAAAGGGACTCGCACGGTGATTGCGCACCTCATCAACAACGAACCGGGCTACTGGAAGCAGCTTGTCGACAAGTACGACCCACAGCGGCTGTACACCCGCAAATATGAACAGGAGCTCAAAATTATCAAGGCCTAGGTGAAACCTCTCATTTACAGACGGTCGAAAACTCTGTGATTCGAGCATAAAAGCTTTCTAATTAAAAATTATGTCAGTTCTAAAATTAGCGCTGGCCTTTTCTAAATATTCTCCATGGGAAAGGATAGGACTATTTTTAAGACTATAATCATAAATTTAATGTCCTTTTTTGCGGATGAAAAATGAAAAGCGCTATTGCATTGGATGGCGGAAATTTTTTCAAGATATTACTTATGGAAAAAGGTAGGACTATTTTTAGGACTATAAATGGCATTATAAATGTAATTTCCTTTTTCGGATGGAAAAAAGAAAAGCGCTAATGCACTTGAATGGCGGAAATCTTTTCAAAATAGAAAAGGATAGGACTATTTCCAAGCTTGTCGAATTAGTTATGAGATTTTGTAAACTCGAATGTTTATAAATGTAACATCCTTTTTTGGTGGGAAAAAGAAAAGCGCTATTGTACTTAGATGGTTGAAATCTTTTTTAGTACTGTTTTATAGGATTGAAGAGTTTTAGACTGTAATATAATGTAATAAATGACTGTAAATTGTTATTAATATATATTGAAAATTAAATTATTTTTTCAACTGTTTCCTTGTATTTTTATTAGATGTAAGAGGATTTCAATTTCCCATACAACATTTCGTATACAAGTCTGTTACAAGCAGACTCATTTTGTTATTCTACAATGAACAAGAACAAGTTCCGAGTTTGTTTCTGTAGGCTACTCACAACCATAATTCAGCACACAAACACATACAGAACACAAAATCACATTCACACCAATAAACAAACATACACATTTTCACATACATTAAATTCACAAGCATACTCGGGTGAAACCCGTAGTATTAGCTTGCGACCGCGCCGCGAGGCGAGTGACCTGACAAATTCGCTGAGTGCGCGACATTGCACAACGCGCCAGTACACGGTACTCCAAGTCGCTACCTACACGTCGGTCAACCGCGATCTTTAATTACATCGCTAATTCAGCAAAATAATAATAAGTGTTCTGTAGCGAGTTCACATTAAATAATCCAACGAAACTAAAGCATATTTTCTTCGCTAGAACCTTCTATTACGAAAGGGGATACTCCACCTCACTGGCAAACCCCTTCACTGGTGACCCGTTCGAAAACACGCGCTAGCGAAGATGAGCAGTGAAAGTGAAACGGACTCGCAAAACGTAAATACCGACACTCGTCAAGGAGTTAAAAAAGCCGTCAGGATCAGCGGCCACAATGAAACATTAACGCCGTCGTGCCCAAGACAAATAAAAACTCCACCGTTTTGGGCAGAAAAACCCAACATCTGGTTCCGGCAAGTAGAAGGCCAATTCAAATTGTTTGGAATTACCGACGAAGAGACAAAATTCTACCAGGTAGTGACGTCGCTAGATCGGCAGTACGCCACAGAGGTCGAGGACATTATAGCTGGCCCTCCCGACTACAACCGTCTGAAAACAGAATTAATCAAACGACTGTCGGCATCGCGGGAAAATAAAATTAAACAACTATTGTCACATGAAGAAATAGGCAGTAGGAAACCATCACAATTCCTTCGGCACCTACAACACCTAGCTGGACCAGACGTCCCTCACGAGTTCGTGAAAACTATTTGGACCAGCCGCCTACCCATGGAGATGCAGCCCATCGTCGCGTCTCAACCGGGCCTGTCCCTCGACGCGCTAGCAGACCTCACAGACCGGATACACGACATTGCTTCACCACCAGCACGCCAAGTTGCCGCAGCAACTCCATCCACTACTGTTGACATTTTGGCGCAGCAGGTATCCGAGCTGACGAAGCAGGTCAGCGCTCTTCTCGCCCGCGACGACCAGAGGTCACAACAGTACGAACGCGGACGAGCTCGGGAACGAAGCCGCAGTCGCTCTCAACACCGGAGGTCAACATCAAACCACCAGCGGTTCCCAAATTGTTGGTACCACCATAAATTCGGACCGGCGGCGAACAAATGCGTACAACCGTGCAACTTTGGAAAGCCGTCGGGAAACAACCACGACAATCTGTGATGGCGGCCGACGATTGTCGTAATCCAGGTCGCCTCTTTATTACGGACCGGGACACTAACGTTCAGTACTTGGTAGATACCGGAAGTGATCTATGCGTATATCCTGTTAGTGCGCTTCATGAACGTCGTTGTAAAACCTCTTTTACCCTGCACGCTGCTAATGGTTCGGTAATCGACACATACGGCTACATTCAACTTACGTTGAACATAGGCCTACGCCGCAATTTTCCATGGCGTTTCGTCGTTGCCAATGTCACGAAACCTATCATCGGTGTAGATTTTCTCACACATTATCGTCTCATAGTTGACATCAGTAATCACAGGCTCACCGATAGCCTAACCAATATCAGCGCAGCAGTAAGCATTTGTAATTCTAATAATCTTGTTACGAGTGTGAAGGTATCGACTGGAGGCAGCAGCAGGTACCACGCCATTTTGTCCGAATTTCCGGATATCACTCGCCCCGCCGGCACACCAGGTACAGTAAAACACACTACACAACACCACATCCGCACTACACCAGGCCCCCCAGTATCATGCTCACCCCGTAGGCTGGCTCCAGACAAATTGAAGATCGCCAAGCAGGAATTTGACACAATGCTGGCCAATGGTACCGCCCGTCCGTCCGACAGCCCGTGGTCATCACCACTCCACCTAGCGACCAAGAAAGACAACGGCTGGCGTCCTTGCGGCGATTACAGACTTCTCAACGCGAGGACGATTCCAGACAAATACCCAATTCGTCATATACATGACTTTTCTCATAACTTATCTGGATGTAAGTACTTTTCCGTTATAGATTTAGTCAAGGCTTACAATCAGATACCTGTAGCTGAGGAAGACATCCCGAAGACAGCCATAACAACCCCCTTCGGGCTTTACGAATTTCCCTTCATGACTTTTGGTTTGAGGAACGCTGGTCAGACTTTTCAACGATTCGTGGATGAACTAACGCGTGGTCTTGACTTTTGCTATCCATACCTAGACGATTTTCTGGTATTTTCCAAAACACAAGAAGAGCACGAGCAACATTTGCGCCAACTTTTCACTCGTATGCAAGAATACGGCGTACTTGTCAACACAGCCAAATGTGTGTTCGGCGCACCTGAAGTTACATTTCTCGGGTACAGAATATCAGAAGCAGGTACGAAACCCTTAGATGAGAAAGTTAAAGCCATTGCAGATATTCCGATCCCGAAAACTGTCCGAGAACTAAGAAGATTCCTGGGCATGATTAATTTTTATAGGCGATTTTTACCCAATGCTGCTGAAATCCAAGCACCTCTGAACGCCTTGATGACCGGGTCGGTAAAAGGATCACAACCGGTTGTCATAGAGGGAGAATCACGGCAAGCCTTCGAAGACTGCAAGAAGAGTCTGTGCAACGCAGCCTTACTAGCGCATCCAGACTGCAATGCAAAGTTAGGTCTCGTCACGGATGCTTCAGACAAAATCATCGCAGCAGCACTCCAGCAATACGTGAACGGAGCTTGGCAGCCCTTAGCATTCTTCTCGCGCAAATTGAGCCCTTCCCAGGTCAAATATGGAGCATATGATCGAGAACTCCTCGCCATATACGAAAGCATTAAATACTTTCGCCACATGCTAGAAGCTCACCACTTCACCGTCTATACTGACCACAAGCCGCTATGTTATGCATTCCATGAGCGTAAAGGTAACTGTTCGCCGCGGCAGTATAGACACCTAGACTTCATATCGCAATTCACGACAGACATTCAACACATATCGGGTAAAGATAACATCGTTGCCGACACTCTTTCTCGTGTTTATGAATTACAGAAGCCTGTCGATTTCGAAGTCCTTGCAAAGTCACAAGCCACAGATCCTGAACTTGCAGATTATCTGAAAGGCGAAACTTCCCTACGCCTGAAGAAAATTTCAATCCCTGGGAGTCGTACTGAATTGTACTGTGACGTCAGTACACCGACCGCCAGGCCTTTTGTTCCTGAGAGCTGTCGCAGGCAAGTTTTCAACAGCCTCCACTCTCTTAGCCATCCAGGTCCAAACGCATCAGCTAAGCTCGTTGCCCAACGTTTCGTTTGGCCCCTCATGCGCAAGAACTGCCGTGAATGGGCGCAGGCATGTTTGTCCTGCCAGCGCAGTAAAGTCAGCCGACACGTGTCGTCACCTGTGGGTACGCACGCGCTACCTTCAGCACGATTCAAATATGCCCACATAGACCTGGTCGGTCCACTGCCATATTCAAACGGATATCGATATTGCTTAACAGCCGTTGATCGCTTCACACGATGGCCAGAAGCTGTACCCATCACCGATATCACAGCAGAGACAGTGGCCAAAGCGTTTATTTCCTGCTGGGTATCACGCTTCGGCAGTCCCTTAGACGTCGTGACAGATCTCGGGAAGCAATTCCAATCAGCGCTTTTCCAGCAGTTGGCCAAATCTATTGGATTTCAACACCGCAGCACAACTGCTTACCATCCTCAGTGCAACGGCCTGGTGGAGCGTTTTCACCGCCAGCTCAAAGCAGCTATAACCTGCCACGCAGACGAAAATTGGACTGAATCACTACCACTTGTGCTCCTCGGCATAAGAAGCGCCATAAAAGAGGACCTCAAGGTCTCATCAGCCGAACTGGTGTATGGCGAACCACTCCGACTACCCGGAGAATTCTTCGGCGACAATGTCCCAGGTTACACCACCGACATCACCGACTTCTCAGCTCGCATGAAGTCCTTCGCCGAAAAACTACAGCCTATCCCAGCTCAACATCACTCTAAAGCCAAAACCTTCGTATTTAAAGAACTGAACACCTGTAGCCATGTCTTCCTCCGAGATGACACGCTACGTGGTGCACTACAGCCAGCTTACACTGGGCCATATGAAGTCATAAAAAGAGGTGCAAAAACGTTTAGGTTAAATATCAAAGGCAAAGTCGTCACAGTATCCATTGACCGCATTAAGCCGGCCTACATATTGTCCGACGCCACGCCACCACAAGTCCAACCGAATCCAGCCTTAAATACACCTCCCGATCCGGCCCCACCTAAATCTCCCAACCCTCCATCTCCAGATTCTACCCATCAACCGTCCGATACTAACACCGGATGGCGTACAACGCGTTCGGGAAGAAGAGTTCGCTTCCCGGACTATTATCGTCCGTAGACACGGCCTCTGGGGGGGAGTGGTGTAGGCTACTCACAACCATAATTCAGCACACAAACACATACAGAACACAAAATCACATTCACACCAATAAACAAACATACACATTTTCACATACATTAAATTCACAAGCATACTCGGGTGAAACCCGTAGTATTAGCTTGCGACCGCGCCGCGAGGCGAGTGACCTGACAAATTCGCTGAGTGCGCGACATTGCACAACGCGCCAGTACACGGTACTCCAAGTCGCTACCTACACGTCGGTCAACCGCGATCTTTAATTACATCGCTAATTCAGCAAAATAATAATAAGTGTTCTGTAGCGAGTTCACAATAAATAATCTAACAGTTCTAACTAAACTAGTGCTATATTCTTCGCTAGAACCTTCTGTTACGAAAGGGGATACTCCACCTCACGGACAAACCCCTTCACTGGAGTGGTGTAGGCTACTCACAACCATAATTCAGCACACAAACACATACAGAACACAAAATCACATTCACACCAATAAACAAACATACACATTTTCACATACATTAAATTCACAAGCATACTCGGGTGAAACCCGTAGTATTAGCTTGCGACCGCGCCGCGAGGCGAGTGACCTGACAAATTCGCTGAGTGCGCGACATTGCACAACGCGCCAGTACACGGTACTCCAAGTCGCTACCTACACGTCGGTCAACCGCGATCTTTAATTACATCGCTAATTCAGCAAAATAATAATAAGTGTTCTGTAGCGAGTTCACATTAAATAATCCAACGAAACTAAAGCATATTTTCTTCGCTAGAACCTTCTATTACGAAAGGGGATACTCCACCTCACTGGCAAACCCCTTCATTTCCAGTTCTTCTCTTTCTGTTCTCGTTCGTTGCTTTCTGAACCTGGCGGTAGAGTTTTAACTTTTCATAAGAATAAGAGCATTTATGCTTAAGTCACTGGAAATGTAGATGGTAGTATACATGGAGATACCATAGTCCATGGTAGTATATTAAATCATAATCAAAAATCATAAAAAAAGATGTCCACGTCATGAACGATACCTATGCCTTACTGCCTAGTTAGCCTAGTCTAGTTATAAGAAATTTGATAGATCAGAGTCACTCAATCAGGCGCCATTAATAAGACAAAACTTTAGACTTTGATGCACACACTATTTTTCATTTACTACCTAGAAATGAACTAAGAGTAGGTACCTATAACTTAACACCTTACCTAGAGTACAAGTAAACCTTTGTTTATTCTTTCTAAAATAAACGGGGCAAGTGGGATAGTGTAAACTCTCATAGAAACAAAGAAGAATGACCAAAAGTGGTACCAAGTTCTCTCATGAAATAAAACCAAAATATTCTAGGAAAATAAAAAAACCGGCCAAGTGCGAGTCGGACTCGCACACCGAGGGTTCCATGCCATTAAAGAAGTAAAACATTGGAAAAATCACTTTTGTTCATGAATTTACGAGTATAATTTACATGTAGGTACTTTTGTTGGCAAACCGCAAACGTAACTTTGTTTTTGGTGGATTATTGTTATTATCAAAAAAAGTATATTAGTCAGCGAGTTAATTTTATTTTTCCTGTAAAATATACGTTAACTTCTATTGATCATAATTATTTCAGATTTTTCGATTGGTAAACTTCGGAGATAAGGGGGGGGGAACGGTATTTTTTTCGACAGTTTGCCCAATAAATCAAAAACTATCAGGCATAAAATTAGTTTTAGAATACCCTAGTAACGCCCTTTCATATGATACCCCACTCAATATTGTTATCTCATTTAGAAATTTTATCGACCCGGTTTTCCCCCCTTTTTAAATAAAAATAAAAACAATTTTCAAACTTTTACGATTGTTATGACGTCGGGCCACTATTACCTATAAGTATTCTAAATTTCAAGTCGATAGCTTGAATAGTTACTGAAATAATCGAGTGTGACAGACGGACGGACGGACGGACGGACGGAGAAAGTCTCACCATAAGGGTTCCATTTTTACCAAATTGGTATGGAACCCTAAAAAGTGTTTTTTTAAGAACCATTGGTACTAGGAATTTGTTTTTCATATCCTGAATTTAATTTTGCACACAAAAAGTTACTTTCTTTGCAATGCACTTTACTGACATATAGATTTTATTAGAAGTACAATTTGTTTACTAAAATAATAATTGTAGGAGTTAATGGAGTTAATCCATGGGAGTAAATTGCTTTAGTTCAAATTTATAGCTAGTTCTAATTTATATTATACTAGCTGTTGCCCGCGGCTCCGCCAGCGTGAATTACGATTTTTTTACATAATATACCTTCCTACTGTAATTCCTTGATTTTTCGCGGGATTCTGGTGTGATGTTGTACAGAAACCTGTTCTTACTTTGCACGGGTTATCTTGTGGTGATTTTGAAAACTCCTTTTTCTTAATAATAATATAAAGTTTCATTAATACGTAGTTGAAAGATCAAAAGGACGATTTAAACTGTCGATATTACGATACATTGGTACAAGTCGTGGTCACGTAGTGACCACGACCTGTGCCACTGGGTTAAAATCGTCCTTTTCATTGTGATTTTTATTCGGAAACCACGAAATATGTCAAAAATTATTAAACCATGTGAAAAGTTGTACTGGTGGTAGAACTCTTCTTTCAGAGTTCGGCCGGGTAGTTATCACTGGGATAAATTACTCTACTAACAATATTCCTCAGCCCAACATAATATAAGTCTTTTAAAAATCTTTGCTTCATCTCAATACAATCCAAAACATCAGAATGGCCAATGGCTATATATTTCTTTACGTATAAAAGGACCTTAGATGACAGTCAGTCGGTTAGGATCGATAAGACCTAAGAGTTAAAAATATTTGTGAACATTATCTTACCCTTTCCATATTGCGGGTGATAAAGTTTAAATTTGTTCATGTCTTAACAGTGCCATCTTAATATAAAGTCAGGAAACAGTAAATAACATGACAGTTAATTTTTATTTAAAAAAATTCGGTAGTACCTACCTATCTCAGAGTTTTACATCCAAGTTCCACATAAATTGTAGAGATGGCGCTATACGGTATAACGTAGCGATAACGCCAGTTACATGATTTTTGTTCACCCTAAAAGTGAAAAATTTTAAACCATACAAAATCTCCTGTTAAGCCTATTTATTTACGGCTGTAAGGGTACTCCAGTCTTACTTGAGCCCTACGTCCTAGCCCTAGGTTCTTCGTGCATTCCGAGTTTCAAGTCGCCTACCTACTTGAACTTAAAGGTTCTGATGTCTGTAATTTCTGAACTACAAAAGTGATGATGATAAGATTTGTATGGAATAATTTTTAAAGAACCTCCTTTCTAACAAAAGAAGAATGAATGGAATCGGACAACGCGTTAATGAATTAGAACTAAAAAACGTTTGGACTTTGATGCCGTCTTCCAGGGAAACCATGATGAATTTCGGGACAAAAAGTATCCTATGTCCTACCTCGGGGTATGAGCTATAATCATGTCAAGTTTCATTTAAATCCATCCAGCGGATTAGCCGTGATGCCCGGTCGTGAAACAGACAGACAGACAGACAGACAGACAGACAGACAGACAGACAGACAGACAGACAGACAGACAGACAGACAAAAATTAAACAAATTACAGTTTTGGCTTCAGTATCGACTAAATAGTGTCCTCCAACAAAAATTTTCAAAATATCTTCAATGTACAGAATTCGACCCTTTACAGTTTTATTATAAGTATATAGATTGTGAAATAGTGATAACAAAAAAAAAATACCCGGCTGAGTTTGTTGTGGGCTTCTTCTCAGTTCAGGGCGCGTTGGAACCCTCGTAAACTTAGTTTTTAAGTCGTTAAATAGTTATCACTATTAATAAGTATATGTACCTTCATAAGTGCTAACAAGTAGTGGCCAATATGAAATAAATGATTTGAATCTTTGAATCTTTGAATGTGGATATCTTAGTCTATAAAAAATAAAGTTTGAATTTGATTCAGCTTGATACGCGATTCCATACATCCTTGGTCATTAAATATCCTTTTTCTCTCACTATCCTCCGAAGCCACTCTTCGAATAGGTATGATGAAAAAGACGTTTTTACGTCAAAAAGGATCATGACGACAATACCTGGGTGAGGTCAGAACCTTGGCTCTGACTACGTTATGTGGTGGTTATGACTTACGAGTGACTCTTACATTAACGTCACGGAAAATATTAGCTAAATAAATACTTCATTTTAATATTATCCTCAGAGAATTAGTATAAAAACAGACATGGGTGCTGAGAGCGAACCAGTGTTTACGATTTGATCAGTGCGGTCAAACATCTAATACAGGTAGGTACCTATGCGTTTAGCGATAAAATTATAATGTTTCCTCTCAAATGTAACATAATATTATCATTTATTGACATAACTTCATTTTATTTGTATAGTTATAGTGTGTATTAAAAGTAGTTGTCGTTCTATTGCCTGGTAATTTAGAGGTTCCTGTTTTACACTTTTTTTGTGTGAAAATATTCTGCTATATATATTTTATATTGGAACGACCCCTAAATAGATTTCCGCCTAGGTCACTTGTGTAATATAGATATGCAAATTGACCCTGGTCTGCTCTTGTGTTTCTATAACTCATTTGTAGTAAACAACAATGTTATAGGAGTACTAGCTGTTGCCCGCGGCTCCGCCCGCGTGAATTACGATTTTTTTTACATAATATACCTTCCTACTGGAATTCCTTGATTTTTCGCGGGATTCTGGTGTGATGTTGTACAGAAACCTAACCTTACTTTGCACGGGTTATCTTGTGGTGATTTTGAAAACTCCTTTTTCTTAATAATAATATAAAGTTTCATTAATACGTAGTTGAAAGATCAAAAGGACGACTGTGCCACTGGGCCGAAATTTTCATTGTGATTTTTATTCTGAAACCACGAAATATTATGTCAAAAATTATTAAACCATGTGAAAAGTTGTACTGGTGGTAGAACTCTTCTTTCAGAGTTCGGCCGGGTAGGTACCACTGGGATAAATTACTCTACTAATAATATTCCCCAGCCCAACATAATATAAGAGTCTTTTAAAAATCTTTGCTTCATCTCAATACAATCCAAAACATCAGAATGGACAATGGCTATATATTTCTTTACGTATAAAAATACCTTAGATGACAGACAGTCGGTTAGGATCGATAAGACCTAAGAGTTAAAAATATTTGTGAACCATTTACCCTTTCCATATTGCGGATGATAAAGTTTAAATCTGTTCATGTGTTAACAGTGCCATCTTAATATAAAGTCAGGAAACAGTAAATAACATGCCAGTTAATTTTTATTTAAAAAAATTCGGTAGTACCTATCTCAGAGTTTTACATTCAAGTTCCACATAAATTGTAGAGATGGCGCTATACGGTATAACGTAGCGATAACGCCAGTTACATGATTTTTGTTCACCCTAAAAGTGAAAAATTTTAAACCATACAAAATCTCCTGCAAAGCCTATTTATTTACGGCTGTAGGGGTACTCCAGTCTTACTTGAGCCCTACGTCCTAGCCCTAGGTTCTTTGTGCATTCCGAGTTTCAAGTCACCTACCTACTTGAACTTAAAGGTTCTGATGTCTGTAATATCTGAACTACAAAAGTGATGATTATTATGATAATTCTAACAAAAAAATAATGAATGGAATCGGACAACGCGTTAATGAATTATAACTAAAAAACGTTTGGACTTTGATGCCGTCTTCCAGGGAAACCATGACGAATTTCGGGACAAAAAGTATCCTATGTCCTACCTAGGGTATGAACTATAATCATGTCAAGTTTCATTTAAATCCATCCAGCGGATTAGCCGTGATGCCCGGTCGTGAAACAGACAGACAGACAGACAGACAGACAGACAGACAGACAGACAAAAATTAAACAAATTACAGTTTTGGCTTCAGTATCGACTAAATAGTGTCCTCCAACAAAAATTTTCAAAATATCTTCAATGTACAGAATTCAACCCTTTACAGTTTTATTATAAGTATAGATAGATGAAGAAATTGGATTAGTGACAGATTTCAGATTCTGTTTTTCACCACTAATCAGTTTAGTTTGCGGAGCTTTAAGGCCCAAGCCGCAAGTAGTCAGGGCTCCAGAGTGAGGAATCTCCTCAGAATAAGATCACTGCCTTTTGTATGCGGCTCTTCATTCAACAGTCGAGCGAAAGCTTTGAGATGTCGGTCGAACGTTTTCGCTATAAGACTGTCAACTGAAACGACTATCGGAAGAATAATCGTCAATAATCAAGTCAATTAATGTTCTTATTACTTTTGTTGTGAATGTTAATTCAGATTGTTTGGTTCCAGTGAAGTTTGTACAATGAAGACGATCGTGTGTCTGTTAGCTCTGGCAGCCGTGTGCCTGGCTCGGCCCGGCCAGTACACCGACCGGTATGACAACATTGATCTGGATGAGATCATAGCCAACAGACGCCTGATGGTACCTTACCTAGATTGCATGGTATCAGACACAGCCAAATGCAGTCCCGAAGGAAAAGAACTGAAATGTAAGTATATTCATTGTTTTTTTTAGGGTTACGTACTACAAGAGTTAAAACAGGAGCCTATTACTAAGACTTTGGCGTACCGTATCACCATGCTGTACCTATCTCTTAGAACGTCATAGTAAGACACTTGAAATTTTTCCAGATGATGTATTTCTGTTGCAACAAATACTAAAAAATAGAATAACTAAAATAAATATTTAAGGTCCCATGCAACAAACAAGATTTTGTTGCTTGTTTTTGCTCAATATTTAGGTATAACGGTAACAGGTAGATGCTTCAAATATTCACAGAATATATAAATAGTTCATTTAAAATAAAATAAAGGATTTAAGGGGGTCTCCCATACAACAAACGTGATTTTTGCTCGTTATTGAATTTGGTGGGCAGGTGTGTCTAGTTTACTCTAATACTAGAATTGGTCTTGATAATATGGAACTTCAGAGCGTGAGTTTTGTTTTAGGTGTTATTCCAAACTATACATATATCTGCCGAGTGCTTCACGAAACTCATGTCTCGGATTCGAGTGGGAGGTCGCGGGTTCGATTCCCGCCACGGAGTCCACTTTAGAATTTTATAATTTCTAAATTGGTTCACATCTGGTCTGGTTGGACACTTCAGCCGTGGCTAAGTTACCACCCCACCAGCAAAGACGTACCGCCAAGCGATTTAGCGTCCCGGTGCGATGCTGCGTAGAAACCGTTGGGGTGACTTTACTAACCCCTTCTAAGTTAGTACGTTAACATCTTCGGCTGCATCATCACTTACCATCAGGTGAGATTGCAGTCAAGTACTAACTTGTAAAGTATATATATAAAAAAAAACTTAACTATTATAACTGTTATCATTTCAGCACACATAAAAGAGGCGCTCGAGAACAACTGCGCAAACTGTACACAACGCCAAAAGGAAGGCACGAGGAAGGTGATCGCTCACCTCATCAACAAGGAGAAGGAGTACTGGGAGAGGCTCTGCGCCAAGTACGACCCGCAGCGCAAATACGTCGCCAAATATGAGAAGGAGCTCCGAGAGTACTCGGCTTAAGCATAATCGCAATGAAACCAACAGAAAAACGTGATATGGCCC
Organism: Coenonympha glycerion; assembly: GCA_963855885.1. Classification (NCBI taxonomy): domain Eukaryota; kingdom Metazoa; phylum Arthropoda; class Insecta; order Lepidoptera; family Nymphalidae; genus Coenonympha; species Coenonympha glycerion. The sequence continues at coordinate 4,234,148 of OY979646.1, forward strand.
CAGTGATTAAAAAAAGGCTTATAATACCAAAATATCTAAATATTATTTAAAAATAAATGTAAGGGAGTCTTAAAATGTTGACGAGAGTTACTATACTTGCAAATCCAATTTACGTAACTTAGTACGGTATATTTATAACTTATTTTTAACATTATGCTAAAGATTAGGTTTTCTTACTTATTGTCATATATGTTTCAAATTTGAAGATATTTACTTACTTCGAGACATTCAAATTTTAGTATACTTTAAAATTTAATAATCAAAATTTGGAAAGAATATTGTGGATTTTGATTCTGATCTTCATTAATCGTGAAATACAATAGTGTTTAATATTATAAAATTTTTTGCTAGTGACTTCTTGGATTAAACGCTTATAATTTGCATTTCAAGAAATATGTATTTTATTTTTCCTCAAACTATATTTAATAAGTTTAACAATATTATAAGGAAGGATTTTGTATTCATAAAAATAATATTTAGTTTATTCTTCAGCCTTAGAATATTCATGACACTTAACATTTCAGGCATTTTATTTCAACACACTAACATAATTTAGAACAACCCTATATTATACTTGTGAAAGTTTGTGAATTTATATGTATGGATGTTTGTTACTCTTCAACTACTTAACCGTTTTGGCTGAAATTTAGAATGAAATTAGATTATACTCTGGATTTAAACATAAAACTTTTTGAACCGAAATTAGTTACTTAAAACAATACTAGGTAGGTAGTTATTAGCTACAGCCACTGATTACTAACCTCAAGATATGGGCATCCGAACTATTTACGAAAACTTTTTCATACAAGCAAACAGTAGCGCCAACTGTCAAAATACCGCTGCCGCCGCTGACCGAACTACCGCGTGTCCTTATACGGCTGGTACTAATGACATCCATAAACTGGCAACATTTTTTCGCGCGGTTCGCCCTGTCTAGAGTAGGTGTCAATTGCTAGAAACTCTTTCGAAGTGGGTATAAAGGTTGACAGGGAGCGGAAACGGGAAAGGGAATTTCACGATTCCTTTCGAATTTGTGAAAAACCCGAAATTCATACGGGCAAAATCTAGTCTAATTATATACATTTTATTAAGATAATCAGAATACTCTGACTAAATTATTTTTTATGCACTGTTTATAAATAAAAATAATCAAATTAACATAATATTATTACATTTGGACTTTGGAGGTTATTTTTTTACTTATTAGGATATTATTCTTTTGTTGGCCGTATGCTTTTAGTTTGGGCTCGTAGGTTGAAGGCTGTTTACGCCTGGCGATGGACAAACCTCAGTAAACCAGAATCATATGTCTATAATAAAACATAAAATTGACGTGTCTGTCTGTAATTTTAAAATAATTAGAGTCATACGCTCTAAGTTAGTGCAAACGTAGAGACTAGTAGACTTTGAAAGTGTGAATAATTAATACTTTGTCTAGGTTGGCAAACCAGACCCGTCGCTACATAATTTTTCGCGCACACTAGCATCCGCGCACCATACAAATTTCAACTATTCACACTAAAAATTCAAACAATTAAAAATTAAACAATTTCACACTACAAGAAAAAGTTGCCGCACTTACGGAGCTGTTGTTGTTAGGGCTCTATGTAGTCGGAGCACGAGCGACGACAAAATCAAAAACTAAAGTTGGTATGTTGGGTGGTAATTTCTTATTATTCTGAACAGATTTTAAAAATTCTTTTGCTTAAAAAAAAGCTTCACTATCCTTGTTTAACAACAACAAGTTACTTTTTATCCCGGTCCAGTCCCCCGAAATGTGAAAATAATCGTCAATAAAAACTAGTTAGAATCGTAAATTAAAAATCTTCAAAAACATATTTGGGTCATTGAAAATGGTCTTAAAAAACTTACACGGACAAATTCGTCGCTAGCAACTAGTATTGAAATAGTAATACAGACCTTTAATTTCATACTCCTAAGTGCTGGCTGGTCAATGAACCCAGAGAATCGAATGATTTTTAGGTACGTGCTGAATTGGTTATTTGTCAGATTTTTCTGCAAAAAAATATTTTGATACTAGGTTCTCCTTATAATTACTAGCTGACCATTCCTTTGTGCCTGTCGCTGGATTTGTGCAAAACACTTTTATTATTAAAATTTCCTTTGATACAAATCTTGTCTAAATTACAAATACAACAATAAAAAACAGAGTTCTTAAAAAAATCTTTAAAATACGACTATCGCTGGTGCGGGCAAAAGCGGAACTATAGGTATATTTTAAGTCAATTTTTGCAATATAAATTATATGCCTGTGACAATAAGGTTGACTTTTATGTTGGCTTGTTGGTTGGCTTAACTTTTTCGTTACGGTTTTTCTGGATTCGGTCCACCCGTCAAGGCCCGCGATAGAAGCTATGCAATAGCTTAAAAATATCGCTCTAATTATAATATATATAGCTCGATTACCACTCACTGACTCACTGACTCATTGACATAATTGTTCTCCCAGAAGGAGACAGAAAACGATATAATGATGTATGGGAGATGTGTTCGGGTGCGGGAGTCGAGTAGGGAAAAATTATGACATTTCAGAAAAACAAGATGGCGGCCGACGTGACTTTCGAATCTCTTTTGTTTTCCAACCGATTTCGTTCAAACTCGCAGTACTCGAGGAAATGTGTAAATGGTTTTTAGAAAAATTAGAAAAATTTTGAAAAACAAGATGGCGGCCGAGCTGTGGTGTTTTAAAATTTTTCATTTTTCGACCCCAAACCGCAGCACCACAGATCCTAAACGGGGTGGTTGAGGATGTCAATTTTTTCTTGTTTCGCCCACAATTATCCTGAATTTTGACAAAACGGGAGTAATTTTTCAAAATCCAAGATGGCGGCTGTTCTGGCGGCCAATCAGTGTGAGGTATGAAAAATCGCAATTTTGAAAGTCAAATTTCTCGCAGTTGGCAGCATCGGAGCGTTTCGACTTCTATGGGGCGATTGTGTGTAAGGATTCGAAGTATTGATTGGGGAAGAAAAAATTACCCCATTTCTCGGGAAATTTCGAGATTTTCCCCAAAAAGTAAAAAATCGAAATACGGACTTTTTGCAAAATCCGAGTATAAGCGATCACGTGTCTTACTCATACAAATGACATTTGAGTATTTTTGTCGCCGAGGACTGGCAACACTGGAATCTATCAAAGTAAAAGTGATTTTCGACATGGTCACTTTTCAGGGGCTATTGTGGCGCCTGGGTGCGAGCGAGATGAAAACTTGAAACGTCATCAGGGGCGGTATATCCTGTAGTTACTGGGAAAAATACGAAACTGTGTAAAATATTTACCGCAAATGAGGTGGCGGCCATTTTGTATTTTTTTCTGTTTTTGAAAATTGTGATCGTGTTTTTGAGGCACTTGGCAACATTTAGGAAAGTCGATATGTATGAACCGATTGTGTAACTCGACGGGCAGTATCGAAATATATAGAAAGTGTTGCCACATTTTGGGTAGTTTTCGTGATTTTCCCCAAAATGTCCTCCTGTAAAATTTTGTATGAACAATTTTTTTTTCACTTGTGGCTTCGTATACAAGTCAAAAAATGACTTGGTGAAAAATATGGAGAGAGCTGATGATTGAGGATTTCGGAGACGGGTGAAGGGCTCAGCCAGGGTATTGAAGATAGGTGGGGGGTGCTCGACCAAATGTCATTCGAAACCTCGTGCAGTTACCAATGAGCTGAAAAAAATTTCAAAATGGCGTAAAAAAGATGGCCGCCATACAAATTTCGTCTGAGTCTATCTCAGAAAGTATAAAAGTTGGAAAAGTAGTTTCTTAGCAAAAGATGATCAGGACGACAGGGTATATCTATTGAAAGAAGAAAAAATTCAAAATGGCGGAAATTTTTTTTTCATACTAAATTGTATGGCGACTTAGAAAATTGGCATTGTTCTCCTAGAAACAGACATAAAACGATACAATGATGTATGGGAGATGTGTTTGGGTGCGGAAGTGTAGTATAGAAAAAATTATGACATTTCAGAAAAACAAGATGGCGGCCGACGTGACTTTCATAACTCTTTTGTTTTCCAACCGATTTCATTCAAAGTCGCAGCATTCGAGGAAATGAGTAAATCATTTCTAGAAAAATTAGAAAAATTTGGAAAATCAAGATGGCGGCCGAGCTGTGGTGTTTTAAAATTTTTTCAAATTTTCAACTTTTGCAGAATCCGAGTATGAGCGACCACGTAAATTGCTCCAAGCAGTTACGTCCGCTTTAGCGGGCCGCACCCCCACGCGAAAAACTAATTATTATTTTATTTTATAATATCTATACTTATAATAAAACTGTAAAGGGTCGAATTCTGTACATTGAAGATATTTTGAAAATTTTTGTTGGAGGACACTATTTAGTCGATACTGAAGCCAAAACTGTAATTTGTTTAATTTTTGTCTGTCTGTCTGTCTGTCTGTCTGTCTGTCTGTCTGTCTGTCTGTCTGTTTCACGACCGGGCATCACGGCTAATCCGCTGGATGGATTTAAATTAAACTTGACATGATTATAGTTCATACCCCGAGGTAGGACATAGGATACTTTTTGTCCCGAAATTCATCATGGTTTCCCTGGAAGACGGCATCAAAGTCCAAACGTTTTTTAGTTATAATTCATTAACGCGTTGTCCGATTCCATTCATTCTTTTTTTGTTAGAAAGGAGGTTCTTTAAATATTATTCCATACAAATCTTATTATCATCACTTTTGTAGTTCAGAAGTTACAGACATCAGAACCTTTAGCGCTAAGTTCAAGTAGGTAGGTGACTTGAAACTCGGAATGCACAAAGAACCTAGGGCTAGGACGTAGGGCTCAAGTAAGACTGGAGTACCCTTACAGCCTTAAATAAATAGGCTTAGCAGGAGATTTTGTATGGTTTAAAATTTTTCACTTTTAGGGTGAACAAAAATCATGTTACTGGCGTTATCGCTACGTTATACCGTATAGCTCCATCTCTACAATTTATGTGGAACTTGAATGTAAAACTCTGAGATAGGTACTACCGAATTTTTTTAAATAAAGATTAACTGTCATGTTATTTACTGTTTCCTGACTTTATATTAAGATGGCACTTTATATAACTGATGGTACATGAACAGATTAAAACTTTATCATCCGCAATATGGAAAGGGTAAGATAATGGTTCACAAATATTTTTAACTCTTAGGTCTTATCGATCCTAACCGACTGACTTTCATCTAAGGTCTTTTTATACGTAAGAAAATATATAGCCATTGTACATTCTGATGTTTTGGATTGTATTGAGATGAAGCAAAGATTTTTAAAAGACTCTTATTATTATTATGTTGGGCTGGGGAATATTGTTAGTAGAGTAATTTATCCCAGTGGTACCTACCCGGCCGAACTCTGAAAGAAGAGTTCTACCACCAGTACAACTTTTCACATGGTTTAATAATTTTTGACATATTTCGTGGTTTCAGAATAAAAATCACAACGAAAAGGACGATTTTAACTGTCGATATTTCGATACATTGGTACAAGTCGTGGTCACGTAGTGACCACGACCTGTGCCACTGGGTCGAAATATCGACAGTTAAAATTGTCCTTTTGATCTTTCAACTACGTATTAATGAAACTTTATATTATTATTAAGAAAAAGGAGTTTTCAATATCACCACAAGATAACTCGTGCAAAGTAAGAACAGGTTTCTGTACAACATCACACCGGAATCCCGCGAAAAATCAAGGAATTCCAGTAGGAAGGTGTATTATGTAAAAAAAATCGTAATTCACGCGGGCGGAGCCGCGGGCAACAGCTAGTATATAAATATAAATATATATAAATATATATCAGGACATTATACACATTGCAATCTAGCCCCAAAGTAAGCGATAGCTTGTGTCATGGGTACTAGATAACTGATAAATATACATACATACTAATATACATAAATATAATATATTGAAATACACCCAGACACTGGAGAACATTCATGCTCATTACACAAACATTATCCAGTAGTGGGAATCGAACCCACGACCTCCGACGTAGAAGCAGGTTCGCTACCGCTACGCCATTAGGTCGTCAAATATAGCTCGATTACCACTGACTGACTGACTGACTGACTGACTCACTCATTGACATAATTGTTCTCCCAGAAGGAGACGGAAAATGATATAATGATGTATAGGAGATGTGTTCGGGTGCGGAAGTCGACTAGGGAAAAATTATGACATTTCAGAAAAACAAGATGGCGGCCGACGTGACTTTCGTAACTCTTTTGTTTTCCAACCGATTTCGTTCAAACTTGCAGTATTCAAGGAAATAAGTAAATGGTTTTTAGGAAAATTGGAAAAATTTGGAAAAACAAAATGGCGGCTGAGCTGTGGCGTTTTAAAATTTTTCATTTTTCGACCCCAAACCGCGTCGCCACAGATCCTACACAGGGTGGTTGAAGATGTCAAGTTTTTCTTGTTTCGCCCACAATTATCCTGAATTTTAACAAAACGGGAGTAATTTTTCAAAATCCAAGATGGCGGCTGTTCTGAAGAACGAAAAAACGCCATTTTAAAATTCGAATTTCTCACAGTTGGCAACATCGGAGCGTTTCGACTTCTATGGGGCGATTACTCGAATACAGACTCGAAGTATTGAGTGGGGGAAAAAAAAATTACCCCATTTTACGGGAAATTTCGAAATTTTCCCCAAAAAGTAAAAAATCTAAATACGGACTTTTTGCGAAATCCGAGTATGAGCGACCACGTGTCTTACTCGTACAAATGACATTTGGGTATTTTTGTGATTGAGGACTGGCAACACTGGAATCTATCAAAGTAAAAGTGATTTTCGACATGGTCACTTTTCAGGGGCCATCATGTCGCCTGGGTGCGAGCGAGATGAAAAATTTCAATGTCATACGAAGTGGCATATCCTGTAGTTACTGGGAAAAGTACTAAACTATGTAAAATATTTCTGTGAAATGCGGTGGCGGCCATTTTGTATTCATTTAATTTTTTTTGAATATTTTGATCGTGTTTTTGAGGCACTTGGCCACATTTCGGAAAGTTGACATGTATCAACCGAGGGTGTAATTCGACGGGCAGTATCGAAACACAAAAGCAATGTTGCCACATTTGGGGTAGTTTTCGTGATTTTCCCCAACATGTCCTCCTGTAAAATTTTGTATGAACAATTTTTTTTTCACTTGTGGCTTCGTATACAAGTCAAAAAATGACTCGGTGAAAAATATGGAGAGAGCTGATGATTGAGGATTTCGGAGACGGGTGAAGGGCTCAGCCAGGGTATTGAAGATAGGTGGGGGGTCCTTGACCAAATGTCATTTGAAACCTCGTGCAATTGCCAGTGGGCTGAAAAAAATTTCAAAATGGCAAAAAAAAGATGGCCGCCATACAAAGTTTGTCAGTGTCTACCTCAGAAAGTATGAAAGATAGAAAAGTGGTTTCTTAGCAAAAGATGATCAGAACGAAGAGGTCTATTTATAGAAAAGAAAAAAAATTCAAAATGGCGGAATATTTTTTTTATACTAAATTGTATGGCGATTAGGAGCTATAAGAAAATTAGCATTGTTCTCCTAATAAAAGACAAAATTTCAAAATGGCGTAAAAAAGATGGCCGCCATACAAATTTCGTCTGAGTCTATCTCAGAAAGTATAAAAGTTGGAAAAGTAGTTTCTTAGCAAAAGATGATCAGGACGACAAGGTATATCTATTGAAAGAAGAAAAAATTCAAAATGGCGGAAATTTTTTTTTCATACTAAATTGTATGGCGACTTAGAAAATTGGCATTGTTCTCCTAGAAACAGACATAAAACAATACAATGATGTATAGGAGATGTGTTTGGGTGCGAAAGTGTAGTAAAGAAAAATTATGACATTTCGTAAAAACAAGATGGCGGCCGACGTGACTTTCGTAACTCGTTTGTTTTCCAACCGATTTCGTTCAAAGTCATAGTACTCGTGGAAATAAGTAAATGGCTTTAAGCAAAAGTAGAAAATTTTGGAAAAACAAAATGGCGGCTGACCTGTGGTGTTTTCAATATTTTTCATTTTTCTACCTCAAACCGGAACGAATTCACTCAAATTAGTCACAGTTGGCAACATCAGAACGTTTTGACGTTTATGGGGTGATCGTAGGTATAGACTTGGGGTGTAGATTGGTGAAAAAAAAATTACCCCATTTTTCGGGAAAAATCTAAATACGCACTTTTTGCAAAGTCCGAGTATGAGCGACCACGGAAATTTTTTTGAATATTTTGATCGTGTTTTTGGGGCACTTGGCAACATTTCGGAAAGTCGACATGTATGAACCGATTGTGTAACTCGACCGGCAGTATCGAGATATATAAGCTGTGTTGCCACATTTGGGGTAGTTTTCGAGATTTCCCCCAAAATGTCCTCCTGTAAAATTTTGTATGAACAATTTTTTTTTCACTTATGGCTTCGTATAGAAGTCAAAAAATGACTCGGCGAAAAATATGGAGAGAGCTGATGATTGAGGATTTCGGAGACGGGTGAAGAGCACAGCCAGGGTATTGAAGATAGGTGGGGGGTGCTCGACCAAATGTCATTTGAAACCTCGTGCAATTGCCAGTGAAATGAAAAAAAATTCGAAATTGCGAAAAAAAGATGGCCGCCATACAAATTTCGCCAGTGTCTATCTCAAAAAGTATGAAAGATAGAAAAGTGGTTTCTTAGCAAAAGATGATCAGGATGAGAGGGTTTTGATGAGAAAGAAAAAAAAATCAAAATGGCGAAAATTTTTTTTTTCATACTAATTTGTATGGCGATTATGAACTATAAGAAAATTGTCATTGTTCTCCTGCAAACAGATAGGAAACGATATAATGATGTATGGGAGATGTGTTTGAGTGCAGGATTGGAGTAGGGAAAAATTATGACATTTCAGAAAAACAAAATGGCGGCCGACGTGACTTTTGTAACTCTTTTGTTTTCCAATCGATTTCGTTCAAACTCGCAGTACTAGAGGAAATGAGTAAATTGATTATAGAAAAAATGGAAAATCTTGTAAAAACAAGATGGCGGCTGAGCTTTAGTGTTTTCAACATTTTCATTGTTCTACCTCAAACCGGGACCGTTTAATTCAAATTTGTCACAGTTGGCAAGATCAGAACATTTGCATGTTTATGGGGTGATCGTACGTATAGACTTCGGGTGTCGATTTGTGAAAAAAAAATTACCCCATTTTTGGGGAAAAATCTAAATACCCACTTTTCGCAAAATCCGAGTATGAGCGACCAAGTAAATGGCTCACAGCAGTTACGCGGTCCGCTTTAGCGGGCCGCGCCCCCACGCGAAAAACTAGTATATTATATAAAATTCTAATTCAAATTTTTGTTACCAAACTCCTCCAATACGGCTCGACCGATTGTTATGAAATTTTCTGTGTATGTTCGGTAGGTCTTAGAGTAGGTTGAAAGCTACTTTTTATATCCCTAATGGCAACACAACGTTTGCCGGGTCAGCTATTTTGGTTATAAAATATGCTTTATAATCGTTTTTTTTTTCAAAACATGCTATTATTTATAAGTAAGTATGGCATTGAACATTTAGATTTTAAAAACAGTGACTAGGATATTGAATTTGTTTAGTGACATTATTAAGTCAAGGCTGAAAAACATGTATAACAATTTTTTCCCAGAAATTCTTACATACTCGTATGCATAATATTTTAACGATGTGGAAACGCGGAAAGGGTACGAAACACGTCATGGAGTCTAGGAACAAAAATAACAAAAAGCTATCTATATAAATGCAGCCAGCCCTTGCCTGCAGTGACATTTAAAGTTTGTGCGTGAAAGTGCGTGAAGGAAAACAACAGTATTATAGTGCCAGAATAAATATTATAAAGTGAGTGAATAACTATTTTATTAACTTCTTAGAAACTGTTTTCGTAAGCACAAAACTCAACAATCACAGCAAAAGATGAGCAATCAGTCTTTATAGTTTTTTTTATTTCTGTGCGAAATCTCATCAAAATTGGTTCCGAATTTAATTCATGCATCACAAAATTATTGGTTTTATACTCAGCAAAATTAGATAAATCGACGAATGCAGTTTGCTAGTAAAAAAAAATTATGCTCCTTCGCACACGGCTAGTAAATAAACTTTGTCGACAATAATTATGTTATATTAATCCTAATGATAAATTATGCAGTATACAAAAAGTCCGAATAGTCTTAATATTACCCAAAAACTTGAATATTATAAAATTGTTATTCTAGATCGCCTAACTGATATCATTATGAGTAAGTAATTCTAAATTTTGTCAAGGCCGAGCCGTACAGAAGCCTTGAAACTCGAAGTTTTATACTAAACAATATTTTTATGGAATATATTAGTGAATACTTATATTGGCTCATATTATAATATTATAACACTAGCTGTTGCCCGCGGCTCCGCCCGCGTGAATTACGATTTTTTACATATACCGGAGATGGAATTCCTTGATTTTTCGCGGGATTCTGGTGTGATGTTATACAGAAACCTTTTCTTACTTCGCACGGGTTATCTTGTGGTGATTTTGAAAACTCCTTTTTCTTAATCATAATATAAAGTTTCATTAATACGCAGTTGAAAGATTCAAAGGACGATTTTAACTGTCGATATTTCGACCCAGTGGCACAGGTCGTGGTCACTACGTGACCACGACTTGTACCAATGTATCGAAATGTCGACAGTTAAAATCATCCTTTTCAATGTGATTTTTATTCTGAAACCACGAAATATTTCAAAAATCATAAAATCATGTGAAAATTTGTACTGGTGGTAGAGCTCTTCTTTCAGGGTTCGGCCGGGTATGTACCACTGGGATAAAATACTCTACTAACAATATTCCCCGGCCCAAGATAAGAGTCATTTAAAAATCTTTGCTTCATCTCAATACAATCCAAAATATCCGAATGGGCAATGGTTATATATTTATTTACGTATAAAAAGACCAATGAAATTCAGTCAGTTAGGATTTGTGAACCATTATTTTACCCTTTCCATATTGCGGATGATAAAAAAAGACGCGGCACTCCGGGAATGTCGACAGAAGTGAAAACTTTAATATGTTCATGTAATGGTTAATGTCTAAACAGTGCCATCTTAATATAAAGTCATGAAACAGTAAATTACATGTCAGTTAATTATTATTTTAAAAAATTCGGTAGTACGGTACCTATCTCAGAGTTTTACATTCAAGTTCCACATAAATTGTAGAGATGGCGCTATACGGTATAACGTAGCGAGTTTCATGATTTTTGTTCACTCTAAAAGTGAAAATCTTAAACCATACAAAATCTTCTGCTAAGACTATTTATTTACGGCTGTAAGGATAGTCCAGTCTAACTTTAGCTCTACGTCTTAGCCCTAGGTTCTTTATCCATTCCGAGTTTCAAGTCACCTACTTGAACTGATCGCTAAAGGTTCTGATGCCTGTAATTTCTGAACAAAAGTGATGATGATAAAATTTTGTATGGAATAATCTGTAAATAACCTCCTTTCTAACAAAGAAAAAATGAATCAAATCGGACAACGCGTTAATGAATTATAAGTAAATACAGATTTTGACTTTGATGCCGTCTTCCAGGGAAACCATGATGAATTTCGGGACAAAAAGTATCCTATGTCCTACCTCGGGGTATGAGCTATAATCATGTCAAGTTTCATTTAAATCCATCCAGCGGATTAGCCGTGATGCGCGGTCGTGAAACAGACAGACAGACAGACAGACAGACAGACAGACAGACAGACAGACAGACAGACAAAAATTAAAAAAATTACAGTTTTGGCTTCAGTATCGTCTAAATAGTGTCCTCCAACAAAAATTTTCAAAATATCTTTAATGTACAGAATTCGACCCTTTACAGTTTTATTATAAGTATATAGATTACAGTATATTGCGAGTCGTTTGCCCGAGAGTTCCGTACCGTATTTTCACTAACCTGTTTATTTTTCTAGCGTTTGTTAGGATTCCGTACCCAAAGGGTAACAACGGGACCCTAGTTACTAAGACTTCGCTGTCTGTCCGTCCATCCGTCTGTTACCAGGCTGTATCTTTAGAATCGTGATAGCCGACTTGAAATTTTAACAAATGATGAATTTCTGTAGCCGCTATAACAAAAAATACTAAAAAATACAATAAAATGAATATATAAGGGTGCTCCCATACAACAAACGTGATCTTTTTGGTTGGTTATTGCTCTATATTAATAACGGGAAAAAGTAGACGCTTCAAATGTTCACAGTATATTTGATTATATATTCATTTTAAAAATAAATAGTTAAAATAAATTAAAAAGTATTAGCAAGGGCTCCCATGAATTTTTGATTCTTTTTTTAATTTGAACTATTTTGGTTCCATTGGTCTTGATGGTAGGGAACCCTTAGTGCGCGAGCTCGACTCGCGCTTGACCAATTTTTTGTTATAAATTATTTCTCTGTTATTTCATTGAAAGCAGTGATAGCTCAGTGGTTCTGACCTCTGCCTCTCATAAGGAGGTCGCGGGTTCGAATCCTGGGCACGCACCTCTGACTTTTCCGAGTTATGTGCGGTTTAGGAAACTAATATCACTTGCTTAGCGGTGAAGGAAAACATCGTGAGGAAACCTGCATGCCTGAGAGTTCACAAAAATGTTCTCGATGGTGTGTGAAGCCCGCCAACCCGCACTTGGCCAGCGTGGTGGGCTATGGCCAAACCCCTCTCAGTCTGAGAGGAGACCCGTGCCCAGCAGTGGGACGTAAAAAGGGGTTGAGATGATGATTTCATTGAAATACATGGCAAACACATATTAAATGTCAAATGGATGTAATATTTGAAATCCCGCACGACGCTCGAGTAACTACCAAAATTCCCTTTTGGGCTCCCCTACTATAAGGACACTCCAATATGGACTATTTATTATACCTAAGTACCTTTGTGTAGAAGTAAGAGAGAAAGTGAAAACAAATGAATAAATAAATATAATTTACAGCATGAAGCCCATTATTCTCGCTTGCCTATGCCTCATCTCCGTCGTGGCCGCCAAACCCGCGGAGCACTACACGGACAAATTCGACACCATTGACGTCAAAGAAATCATTAACAACAAGCGGTTACTGGTGCCCTACGTCAAATGCGCTCTCGACTTAGGGAAATGCTCGCCCGAAGGAAAAGAACTAAAGTGTAAGTAGATCACTGATATGTATCTCTGGATTCATGATTTCATACGTTTGACAGTTCATTTTTTGTGCCGATTTGAAGCGCCTCCCCCGAGCGTCCGCGGTACTAAATTTACATTTGTTGGAAGTGGACTGTCGTTTTGAATGTTGTTTGATTTTAGTTCCATAGACGCTCACGCCAGGTTACACAAAAATCAGCGCCAAATTGGCGAAAATCAAATAAATGTTTTCATTTTTACTTTGACTGTCAGCTATCCAGAGTATATTCTATATACTCTATGGACATCAGTGAAGTAGATAGATTTTTTTTATTAATAGGTACAAAAGACTCTGTCAAACTCCATACGAATCGAATTGAACATAAGCGATTTTGACAGAATGGGGCGCGTCTTCGTGGACCGAAATAACTATAATCACGTATCGTCATACACAGAACACATACACAGAACTACATACACAGAAATTTGATAACCGTGAAACCTCTACAAAGCTATTACCCATTTCTGTGCGATTCTGGTTACAACCAATTGTGTAGAAGGGTAATAAAATACATCTTTAAATAAAATGGTAATATTTATTATAAACTAGCTGACACGACAAACGTTGTTTTGCCAGTAAGGATACAGAAAAATAGCTTAGAACCTACTCTAAGATTTACTGAACATACACAGTAAATTTCATAACAATCAGTCGAACCTTTTCGGAGGAGTTTGGTAACAAAAATTTACAAGAGATTTTAATATATTAAATAAAAATAAGGCCACAATTTCCTTTAAAATTATTATTCGTTTGATTTCATAAAAATTAAATTTAAAGGAAGTGGTTGCCTTGAATACCAATTTTAAAATTGCAAATCACTTATTTCACATCCTGTATAACTTACAGGCGCAAATAGATAGTCAGTAAGATGTTTAATTACATGACGGTAACAATATTTTACGGCTTAACATATTAAGGGTTCAACTTTAAAAAATCGTCTAAGTGCGAGATAGACTCGCACTTCTACAGTTCCGTAGGTACACAAAAGCGGGGCCCCAACGCGCCGGTTTTGGTAAATCAGAGGTTCATATTGTGGATGGGGGATTTTACTCACTCTCTGTGATCTGTCCAATTCATAAACACGTAATATGTACGTATCTACTTAATAATATTCTTCTTTGCAGCTCACATCAAGGAGGCAGTTGAGAACTACTGCGCCAAATGCACAGAAGCGCAACGCAAAGGCACTCGTATGGTCATCGAGCACCTCATCAATAAAGAGGAGGACTTCTGGAACCAGCTCACAGCCAAGTACGACCCCACCAACAAGTACACCAAGATGTACGAGGCCGAACTGAGGGCTGCCAAGCACTGAAATGCTCTAGCACGTGGGAAAATATAGTATCAATAACTACATTGCATTTAAAAAAAGTAATTCTATTAAATGTCATAATTTGGAGCACGGATCCCTAAAAATACAATAACTTGTGATGATGTTAATTTAAATAAACTCATGAGAGGCTATTTTCTTCTTTCATTATACCTCAGTAGTAAATAAAAAAATGATGATGATGATGATAATTGTATAATCCTTTCCTATCCTAAAATTTTCGTGTACGATTGTTTATTAAAAAAACTCCTCCGAAATGGCTTGACAGATTTTATGAAATTTATAATGTACATATAGTTCTGAGAATAGTACGCTAAATATTTTTTATCCATACCTCTAAGTGAGAAATATTTATGTAATATATATTTAATAATAATGTTTGCCGGGTCAGCTTGTTATCATAATATTAATATAATGAGATAGAAGGTAGCTAAATACGATTGGCTGTTTATTACTCATTTATGCCAAAATTACTATGAGCTGATTTTAAATTGTAACAATAAAACCAGTCTTAATTCTACTCGACTACTAACTACTATATATTCCGGAAAAAACAAATTCCGAGTGCATAAAAAACCAAAGTCCACACTATAGTGAAAACTTACAACTTTGGCAAAATTAACTACTGTTAGTAAATAATGTTTTCATGTTAATGTTTTTATGTATGGGTGCTGGTAATGAAAACATAATTTGAATATAATCGGCCAAGTGCGAGTCGGACTCGCGCACGAAGGGTTTCGTACCATTATTAGCGAGATGATGATGCAGAAGCCAGAAAAGCCAATTACCACCAGTTTGTTTGTATTTAATTTCTTTCTTTTTTATATTTTTATTCTGTGGTGTGCAATAAAGTGTTTTATCTATCTATCTATCTACCACCGACAAAATTTCCAGCCAGCCAAGTCGACCAAAATTAAATAAAAAATCACGTTTGTTGTATGAGGCAGCCTACCATACTTCTTTAATATTTATTTTATTATATTTTAGTACCTATTTGTTCTTATAGAGGCAACAGAAATACATCATCTGTAAAAATTTCAAGTGTCTAGCATTCATGGTTTAAGAGGCTAAAGATGGACGGACAGCGAAGTCTTAGCAATAGGGTCCCGTTTCTGACCCTTTGGCTAAGGAACCCTAAAGAACATGAGGTTGTGCTCGGTCGGAAATGAGGAAATCACCCGAATTCAAAATACTGTATCAAAAGACTTCAACGCGTTCAAAGCTGCTACAATCAAAAAATTGACATTATTTTGGAATAACTAATCTACTTTTGCTTCAAAAGGATTTTGGGAAATACTTTCTAACAGTATTAAGAGTTAATTTATTTCAGCTTTCTACTGCATTGTGTTGTACTTAAAAGCCACTTAGTACAATACTTAGATATCCAAATTCTTTGCTCCTTGAACCGTAACCTTCCCTCTCATAAAAAGGGGTTACGTTAACTGGGAACTACAATGAATTTAATTAAACAGCTATGAAAATGCTCTATTAAAGCTACTTTTTATTGTAGAGCATAGTCCTAAGCACTTGATAGAGCTAAAATTCTGTTAATGATATTTGCTATTATTGTAATTTTCATATTCCTATCATAAATCGTTCTTTATAGACTTTGAAGTGAATAATTGGTCAAAATCATAAAACGTAGAAACACGAGTATCTAGTTTAATCTATAAAATAAAATGAAAAAAATAATAAATAATTAAAAAAATCAAAAAACCCGACTGCAAAAATGTCAACTAAAATGCAATAACTTAAAAGACTGAAACAAGGCGGACAACGAAAACAAAATTATAATAAACTTAAAGCGATGCAATTTTTACTTCATTTTAACAAACAACATTATGAGCTGAAAGCTTTAGTTAAATTTTCGCATTCAATTTAAAAATAAAGCAGGCGGGACCTATTTTCGCAAATTATAAATTAACATAGAGAAAATTAATAGGTCCCGCCTGCTTTATTTTTAAATTGAATGCGAAAATTTAACTAAAGCTTTCAGCTCATAATGTTGTTTGTTAAAATGAAGTAAAAATTGCATCGTTTTAAGTTTATTATAATTTTGTTTTCGTTGTCCGCCTTGTTTCAGTCTTTTAAGTTATTGCATTTTAGTTGACATTTTTGCAGTCGGGTTTTTTGATTTTTTTAATTATTTATTTTATTTCAGGCTTTTTAGTTGCCACACTTTACGAGCGAAACCTAAGCACTTTTATCTACACAATGTCAAAGACGTAAAGTGGGTATATTTGGTTATATATTATATTATGTCGGTTCAAGTCAGTCAGTCACTTGGAAGAAGTAAAAGTTGTAAACAGTGTCGTCAAACGCAAACCTGGATTTTATCCCGGAAATATATAAGCTGACCAGTAACATTTCATAGGTGTAGTTTGTGTACGTTTAGGGCTCAGGCGTATCTAACTCACGTCGCTTTAAGCGGATCGTTCGGGAAAAACATCGTTCGACAAAGTGGAGCGCGTCTTAAAGTACACACAGCGCCATCTAGCGCGAGTAGCGAAATTATAGATGTTAAATAATTGTTTAATGATTATATTAAATTATGTTTTCGATTTATGCTATGATATACCAAGTAAAAATGCACAATATAAAGTACGACACACATTTGGTCAATACAAGATTAACGCTATCAAAAACTACAAATACTTATTACCGTTTTGAACGCATTGATCGACTGTTTATAATTCCAAATTAATTCGAAACATATGACTTATATATATTTTTGTAATCTCCTTGTAAATTCCCTTCATTTTGATACCCCACTCGATAGGTTTGGTTATAAATATTTTGTAAATGACTGACAATTTTAGGCCCAAAATCCGCCATTTTGGTTTTTATTTTCAAAAACCTATCTAAGAACACTTGGGTTAATGAGACGAATCTAACGATACCATTAACGTCAAAATCCATCCAGCCGTTTGGAAGATACGTGGTCATAAAGGAATTTACATGCATACATACAAGATACGCGCGAAAAACATAACCCTTCTTGCAGTCGGGTAATAAAAATAGCCTTTATTCTACTACCCTTTTTATCCATGATTAGCGCCATTACATTTAATTCTTAATTCATACCTGTCATAATACAATACAATTACTAACATTACAACAATTTACTAACATTTTTGATTAACTAATACATATATTATTAATGTTTAATCTATAGGCATACATAAAGGGTAATAAGGGGTATAATTACAGATATGGATATAATTAATCTACATATAAGCATACATGAGGGGTAATTTCATTAAAACATATGGGCTAGTCACTTAATCAGGTCTGTATCAAATTCTGTCGATAATGTAAGGATATTATTTTATACATTTTTGCCTATAACTCAAAACAAGGTATTAAGTAGTCGGACGGCAACTATAAGTTAACATTCGCTATTGTGTTAATCATTCATAATTAGTCTTTAACAGCTAATAACTAGGTTTCCTTCAATTCGTTTTGACCAGCTAAGAATGGTCCATAGATTTCCTTAAATTAGTCTTTAGCAGCTAAAGATGCTTCATAGGTTTCCTTAAATTAGTCTTGAGCAGCTAAGAATGCTTCATACGGGTAGGTTTCATTAAATTAGTCTTTAGCAGCTAAAAATGCTTCATACTGGTAGGTTTCATTAAATTTGTCTTTAGCAGCTAAGAATGCTTCATAGGTTTCATTAAATTAGTCTTTAGCAGATAAGAATGGTTCTGGTAGGTTTCATTAAATTCGTCTTTAGCAGCTAAGAATGCTTCATAGGTTTCATTAAATTAGTCTTTAGTAGCTAAGAATGCTTCATTGGTTTCATTAAATTAGTCTTTAGCAGCTAAGAACGCTTCATAGGTTTCCTTAAATTTGCCCTCTGGATCGAATTTCTTTTTGAAATCTTCCCAGAATTTTTGTTCGTTATTGCGAATATAGTTCACTACTTTTCGAGCTTTTATTTTTTGCATTGCAGTACATTTTTTGCATCCAGTTTGCATTCCGTCCTGTAAGTGAGCTGCAAAAATAAAATTTTATTAGCTTCTGTTAAGATTAGACAAAACTAAAGAAATGTAACAATAAAATAAGGCTAAGTGCAATGTAATATTTACATGCGAAGGTTGTATGACAGTTTCCCCTTTTGACATTTTTATCAAAAATGAAACTGTTCAATTTTTTTGGTTTTGGTTTGCATTCTGAGACAAAACTGTTAGCAATTACGCCACACCACACTTATTAGTTGTACACATCTTATATTATATTCTTATATTTAAATGAAAAATATCAATTATTGTATAATACGCGTATAGAGGTAAATACTCTACTGATTTTTATCACGTTTTTATTAGATAAGGTTTCAAGTTTGCGGTAGTTTTTCTTTCTTGTTAAAACGAGATTTTGTAACAAAATAAAAACAATCACAGTAAAGGTTACTGCTGTTTATTTTACTTCCAGGGACTGTTTTTTTTTAATTATTACAAATATAACACATACCTATCATAATTAACTGTGTATATTATGAAAATTCTTGATCTTACGGATTACGGATCTTAATTATAAATAATGAAAGAATTGTTTATTTTTTACCTCTTAATACTTTTCCTTCGGGAGTACAGCGTCCTTGGCCCAAAACGCACTTCATGTATGAATTCAGTAATCGTTTGTTTTGTATCACCTCGTCTATATTTATATCGTCGTATCTGTTCGTGTATTCTTCTGCCACCGAAAAACTTATGATAGCAAAACCGACGAGTAGTATAAAACTCTTCATGTTTGTAAGCTCAGTTATTTTGCAGGATATCAAGCAATTAAGATGAGAAATAGGAGTGACGCAGTTCATATCTGATCTGACCCTTTATAGTCTAACTAACAATTATTTATTGCATCCTTTAGATTACGCAAGTACTTGCTATTGTTATGTGCAACTTAGTATTACTGAAACGGTTTCTTCTTCCCTATATCATCACGATACTTCAACACTAGTAGTTTGCCCCGAACTTAGGTCTCGTCTTCTTTGAATTTGTATATCGTTCCTACTTCTATCTATCGTTTTTTGATTTGATAATTTTCTGATATTTAATTTTTTTTCTGATTTGAAAATTATGTATGTTTTCCGTTACTCTCTTTCATTTTCATATCGAAGAAAAAAGTATTCCACTTTTGAAAATTTCACTTTGGAAAAGGTATAGCAAAAAAACTGATGAAAAGGTAGTTACTCTACAAAAGTAAATATATTTCCAGTGTATCCACTGCAGGCAACTTTTTGCCATATTATTATTAGTACTTTTAACCATATTTCTGAAGAAATCAGTTAAAGTCCAAGTAAACCAAAACCCAACATTGCTTTGTTCGACGTGGAGAAATATTATGGAATTACTTATAATTTCATTGAACTAGCAATTAGTTATATAAACGATATTGTGTTTGTATTATTAGGTGGATGTTTTGTCAGAAATTCCAAATGTATGTTTCTTGTTTAATGGTTTGGCGGTTGTATAATATTCTGGTACATTTTGTGAGAATTATTACTACAGAAAAAAATCAGTTTTGGTTCTTTATCATGTTTATTTTGTATTATGAAAAATACATATAAATGTATGTGTTTAATACTTAAAATATTTTTTACTACTTTATCCGAAGTTACTCTTGACAATAATAATATCAGAAAAATATATAAACAGTGATACTTTGATAAAATAAAATAATGAATGGTATGACGTTTTTATTATTTTATTAAAGAGCTAAACAAAGGTTTCATTGTTTTCATATTATTATATCAAGTAGGCCTTAGAAAAACTTGGAAAATCCAGGTGTTTTAGTGGGCATCGTATCACATATTTTGCTATTTTGGTATAAAATTATGTCATCGTCGTTTTTATTGGTTTCCCTTTCCACGGACGTATTCTTAGTTTTCAGGGATGACGATTCCCTTCTCCTTCGCGCGCTCTTCGTACTTCTTCCGCCAGACTCCTTCGGGATCATACTTGGCGGTGAGCTCCTTCCAGATTTCCGGCTCGTTCTTGATAAGGTGGTCGATCACGGTCGTGGCACCATTTTCCTGGGCGTCGGTGCATTTTTTACAGCCAGTCTCCAAGGCGTCTTGGATGTGTTCTGGGAAAGAAGAGGCATTTTAATAATGAGAATTATCACCAATAATTGAGCCACACTTTTACAGGAGGAATGAACAATACCATGGATATCGTGGTGTTTATTCCAATAATGCTTGCAAAATGTACCACAAGAGCATATCAGGGCGTAAATAAATAAAAAAAGAAACTTGATTAGGATAAGGCAATTAGGCAATTAGGCGTGTTACTGTAAGACTTTTTTTAAATCCTAAGATCTTTATATCTATGTAAGAGTTGATGCAATAAATATATGATTAGGATCTGTCACAGACTTAGTGCTAGAAAATATGTGTCATTTTAGAAACCCGTATTTGTCTCAATCCCGTTTTTATGGTCCACTATGGCACCGGTCGTCATTAAAAATGAGAGGGATTTGGCTTTAGGCTTCATACGTCATAGAGATTATTAAGACTTTTCTGGCATGCAGGTTTTCTAACGACGGCGTTTGTAAATAGTTCAAAATGTCAATGTTCAAGCCTGAAAATTGAATCTCTACACCTATGACGTCATTTCAGTTGAAAACTCAGACATACTGAATACAAATTTGTGCAAACTGACAGCTCTTTGTTGGAAACTGATCATAGTGTACAACTAAAATTCATAGGCACTGAAATAGAGAATAAGCCCGCAGATCCACTAGGTCTATGACAGACGGTTACTGTATTAATTCATTTGTAAAACTATGCACGTACCACACAGGCAGCCGGCTGGACACCGATTAAATGGGATAGTGCGTTACAAATATGTAATACAATAAGACATTGTTAATTAAGGCGTTTCGGCTCTACTGGCCCGCGAAATTCAAATTTTATTTAGTTTTCACACATCTACATGTTTTTAAGAAAACCCGAAAATTCCCATTCACCTCATATTGGTTCAGGAAAGATTATTTTTTGCAGTCTCCCAGATTTTGAGCTACGATGCCTTAAGCCTACGATGTGTACCTGAATATTAGCGAAAAACTAAATAAAATATGAATTCTCGCGTCCGGATGGAACCCATCCCCCTTAATGATTTAAATAATAATTGTATGGGTTGCAGCCGCCGTGCCACAAGCTAAAATTGAACGATCTCAGATCCTACCAGCAGAGCATGCGATTGGATTACAAAGGAATCAATTCCCGTCACGGGCCTATTTAGAATAAGTTCTTGTATATTTGTAGTATACCTTGCTTGGGTAGGGTCGTGTGTGGTCGTGTGGATTAACCACCACTCTACGAACAATGACGCACTGCCAAGCGATTTAGCGTGTCAGCGCGATGCAGTGTATAGAAACCGTTAGGGGCTGCTTACCTGGTCCTTCCAAGTTAGTACTAAAACATTTTCGGTTTACCAACCGTCAGGTGAGATTGCAAATAAGTACTGACTTGTGAGTAAAAAAATCGAATAGATAAACTACGAGTACTATAATAAATAAATAAATAATTATAGTAATTTGTTTGTGTTTGTAGTGACCACCTGCAAAGAGGAGACCAGTTCTCCTTCCCGAGACTTGTGTTAGAGGGAAAATTTGTTGGGAAGAGGTCTCCAAGGCGCCAGAGACGTAAATGGTTGGACGATATAAAGGGGTGGACCGGACTTGCCTACCCAGATTTAAAGAAATCAGCACTTAACAGGAAGGTTTTTCGATTGTTGATCGCCAAACTTTAATTTAAGGAAGAGGGCACGTGATGATGATGAATTTGTAAAAGATCCAATTCTTAAGTACCTTTAAGCTCCTTTCCTTCAGGTGTGCATTTAGTCCCTTTGTCGAGGATGCAGTCGGCGTAGGCGCGCGTCAATCGTTTGTTCTCCAAAACCTCCTTAATGTTGAAGTTGTCATATTTTGAAGAATACTTCTCCACGGCCAGCGCCGCGCCTAGCAGGCAGCACAGCACCACACACGATTTCAACATCATCTGTAAAATTTCAAGAATAAGCATGAAATGCCACTTAATTAATTAATAGAAATTATTCAACTATCTAGAGATATTTCCATAGTACAGCGATGTTATAATGAATAACTTTTTAATAATTATAGAAGTCTGTGAATAAAGTAGGTCAATATGTGACACATTTTGATTTCATAATTCGAACTTTAAGCAATGAGCGTAGATAAAAGGGTTTATATTAGAATTAAGACTTCCGTGAGTGGACATTATAAGATATGCGTGAGTTTATAGCCGTTTTTTCCTTTTTAAAAGGGTTTATCAAGCCTAAACTAGTTAATAAGGCATACAATAATACAAAGGACTATATTAGCGACACAATGTCTTGGGAGTGATAGTGAACTGCTATGATTTTTACTAGCCTATTAATACATTGTTATTAAATGGTGGTAACATACTCGTAATAGAGCCGAGCAAGGCTGAGTTTTTTGTCGGCCTAAACGCTCTAAAACTTAGGTTTAAGTCGTAAAATAGCTCCCATCATTAAAATCCACCATCCATAGCGTTTGGTTAGTTTTGCATAATATTATTTTTTACACACACTTTTGGAGTAATTATTGTTATCGTTCGCAAAAAACCCCATAAGTATGTCATGGTTGGCATGGTTTTCTACTACGCATGAAGAGTTGGACTTTAATTTGTATCACCGTGAGGCACTATAGTCATGGTATAATTCTGTGCTCTAGCTATCGATATTAAGGAGGAAAGGCACCATGCGGGCGCAAATATTAAAATTTTATTTAGTTTTTTGCTAATATTGGGCTAATTGTACATTGTAAGCTTAAGGCAATGAATTACGAGGGCATAACATTTACGCATCTATATGTTTTTAATAAAAACTTTGCTCTAAAATACGCGCTTAGTTCATACTGGTTCCCGATAGCTCCAAATCTGGAAAACGGTAAAAATAATCTTTCGGAAACCAATATGAGGTGGATGGGGATTTTCAAGCACAGGTTATGCCCGCAAATCTCATTGCCATAAGCCATACAATGTGTAGTTACTCTAATATTTGCGAAAACTAAATAAAATTTTAATTTCGAGGGCTAGTAGGGCTAAACTATCAAAGTGACTGGCTGTCGGTTATCTATAGTACTAATATTATAAAGCTGAAGAGTTTGTTTGTTTAAAAGGGCTAATCTCAGGAACTACTCGTGGACTCGTACCAATGGAAAAAATATTTTTACGTCATATAGTCCATTTAAGGCTACAAGATATATAAAATCACGCTTTGACCAATAGGAGCAGAGTATCAATGAAAAATTTTGCAAAAACGGGAAAATTTGTTCCTTTCGGAGAGCTTCCGTTTCATGTGCTGCGTAAACAGTAAAAAAACGTTACGAAAAATTATATATAACGAAATTGTTCTCCTATAAAAGTTAAAAAGAAAAGTCCCCGATACCTTTTTTTTAACATTAACTCACTCATGTTAAAATCGAAAGTCATGCGAGCGAAGCCGCGGGTAACAGCTAGTTCTTTATAAACGAGGTAAAACTTCGAGGCGCATCACTAAAAAAACTCGAGCTATTTTTTTGTGATACCAAAATGGAAAAATGGAAATCTTGTGGTGAGACTTTCTTTCTCCAACCGTCCGTCCGTCTGTCTGTCACACTCGATTATTTATTAGGTAATCGAAAAATGAAAGCCCTCCACGTGTTAATGCTAACACGTTAAAAGAATAATGTAGTGGAGGGTCATTCATTTTTAAATTGGATGATATATAGTTATAAACCTACCGTATCACACAATTGTCGGTTGCACAATGAGGTGACTTATGACCGGAGCGTGGTACAGGCTGTATTTATAACTGAGAGGCCTGAGCTTGAAACGTCTAATTTGCCCTCCTATGCCTCGCCGCCGCATCATCATTAGTCCGCTGACGTTACCTGCATAAAAAAATAATTTTATACAGGTGGTTCCATTTAAGCTATAATCCAACTAGCTGACCTCTTGGGCTCTTTTTAACACCGGGTGAACTTTCATCCCTTTATCGTCGCCATACCACCAGTACGCACGATGCGATTCGTCTCTTCATTTTTAGTACGCACGGCTAAGGTTTGGAATTCTCTCCCGAAATCTGTTTTCCCCGCATGTTACGACCTGGGTGCTTTTAAAAAAAGAGCGAATAGGCATCTTCTAGGTAAGCGCGCTCCATCTTCGACCACATCGACACTTTCCATCAGGTGAGATTGTGGTCAAGTGTAAACCTATATAGTATAAAAAAAAAACAATATAACTTGACTGCAAACTCAGTTGTCAAAAACTTAATGCAGCCGTGCTATTCTGCAAAAATAATTAAAGCAGCGACGAGCGTACATCTATGCATCTATGAATTCGTCAGTTGTGATAGAGTACAATTTTGCATGCCATCTTCAGCTTGGCAGCTGTCTGGCAGCTGTTTCAGAGATGGACATTTTGTAGAATAGCACTGCTGGTAACATCGTTCTATAGATTTTTCATATTCAGACCGTCCCGGAGTGAAAATTTTGCTTTTGGTTGAATTTCGCAAACAGTTTTTTTGACATGGAAGGCAGTTAATCGGTAGTGTAAGTATCGCTGACAGCAGTTTGTGCTTGGGATTTCACCTCTACTGGCAAAAACCGCATCAAAATTGGTGCTTTCAGTCACGACAAAACCTCAAAAAACATGAGTCTGTCGCCAAGCAAGCAAGCAAGCAAGTTAGTCAAGGCGATAACTCAACTTGCAAACAATCGAATTCGGATTTTTTTCTATCGATTGGTAGTACCAACCCGCTGTATAGTTTTTGGTGAAATTTGGATGGTCAGTGGCCAAAATATGGGCAAAAAACCGTGCGAAGTGTACTTCTGTGGTTGTAAACTTTTGTGAATGGTGTGAATATGCCTGCAATGACTCCTGTCATCGATGCTAGTTTTTTATCAAAATCGGTATAGCTGTGTATGTGGAGAAGATCGAACATGCACATTAATAATATTATTATTGTTTTGATGTACGTTTTTTGCAATCCGTCCTTCATATCCGAAAGTTTTGCCAATATTGACTGACGCTTTGAAAATGAAAAACCCGTCCGACTGTTCTAACTATAGATGCATAGCAGTTCTTGATAAGAGTTTTTCTTTGATCATGGTGATTATAATTATACCAGCTGACCTGTCAAACGTTGTTTTGCCATTAGGGATAAAAAACTTTCAACCTACCGAACAATGAACATACACAGAGAATTTCATACCAATCGGTCGAGTCGTTTCAGAGGAGTTTGGTAACAAAAATTGGCACGGGAATTTTAAATATTAGGAGATATATTCATATTTTTTCAATTGACTTATAGTAATAATATGTCTTTTACTTATAATTCTCCTGTATATAATTCTGGGTTTTTGCCGCGGCTTCGCCTGTGTGGATTTCAGTTTTACACTAAGTAATTCCGCGGGATTAGGTTTCCGTCCTCGCTCCAAACATTTTTCAAGTAAGATTGCCATATACCTATAGCGATTGTTTTGGATACTTATTAAAATCCATTGAATGGAAGCAGTCGTTATTTTGCGGAAATCCATAATTAGCAGGACAGATGAATTTATTTTGCGGTAATCCGGTACTTGAAAAGAATCTGTCAACGATCTCAACGATTTCGCATTGTGAAGTCAACATCCTTGAGGATGTCCCGATGTTGGGATGAAACGAGCGTCTAAGAAAGTGTTTCAAACACTTTCGAATTGTGTGGTGTCACATGGGGGCGGTGTTCTGCATACTGAACCATTTACCATGAAGATTATTTTCTAGTAGCGGATTATAGCATAACAAATTTTATATATTTTAAATTATAATAGTTATTTCTAAACATTATGCTGCCTATCTCAAGCCAAATCCGTGCAATAGTTGTGGTGAGATTGAGTAACAAACATCCAAACGAACAAACTAGATTCAACATTTATAATATTTTAATAGGATGAAGTGATTGATGGTGATATAATTTTATTGACTTGTAGCAAGTACTTATTAATCTTGCGTACGAATAAGATTGTATAATGAACATAGCTATATTATTAAGTATTATAATAAATACTTTACGAGTAATATGAGCTAACTGAAGGTACTTATATTTTGTCGAATTAAAACTAGAGTTTTCAAACCCGATAGTGGTCATAACTCATAACATTTTTTTAAAGTTAAGTCTATGAATAAGTCGCTACCCACGATGTAATAAAACGAAAAAAAAATAGCCCTTGCAGGTGTAGCCATGTGACTTATCTATTTTATTTATAAAATTGCTTTTACTTACACCTATTAATAATTTCATTTCAAATTCATACATAAAATACATATAAACTTCCCAAACCCCATTCGATAGATTTGGTAATTTTTCAATAATCCGCCATTTTCATCTTGATGACCCAAATGTTCTAAAATTATTTTTTTAAGTTAAAAACAATTTAAGAACATTTGGGTTTCTACGATGTATTTAACAATACTAATAATAATATTCGTCAAATCTATTCAGCCGTTTGAAATATACGAGGTAATGAAGACATTCATAAACAAATATACATAATGATAGAAATATATAACCCTTCTTGCAGTCGGGTAATAACACCCTGTATACGATATAAACCCGATGAAATACGTGAATATCCGTTTGCAAGAACTTATCAGATGAAACCTTCACGAACCTACCAAAAAATACCTTTGTTTACGCAACTGCATAACGTTGTTTACATGACTTTATTTAATCGCGGTTTTGGTAAAAAAAAACATTACCATTACTGTACCATTACTGTATTGAAATATCATCTACAGTTAGATGAAGTAATTTTCCAATGCGTCTGTAGCTAGAGGTAAGACGCTGGAAAATTACCTGATCCAACTATAGATCTAACTTGATACCTATTTACGTGACCTATTTTATTGATAAGTCGTTTGAGAGTTCTCGGAGGGAAGTGACATTTACGGCCTGCGACTACTACACGACTTGGATCACTTTCTAAATGATTTTAAATCAATTTTGCATTTTCTGAACAATCATCTTTTTACAGGATTTTTTTTGAGACGGGTTTTTAAAAACAGCAAACTTGACCTTTTTCACTAAATAGGTAACTACAGAGAAAACTAAAATTTGTAAGTATTTGTGACCTGTATCTTGCCTGAATCACAGATTTTGAAAAAAAAACTATTTACAGTTAGCAAGAAAATGGGCATGGTTTCTTTAAGTAAATCAGCATGGTTTCTTTAAACGCCACTCAATCCTGTCTCTTTGTGAGACATACTCTTCTTTGTTAAATTCTTCATAAGGAAAAGTTCATAAGAGGATATAACTGGCGCGGCCAGCGTGGTTGGTGGACAGTAATAGGGGTTGAGAACTAAAACTACATAACAGGGGTGTCAAATTGAATTTCCTTAAGATTAACTGCATGTTAGCGGGTCAGAGTCTTAAAAAACTAAAACACATACTCAATAAGTTAATAATATATTTATTTAGTTACATAGCGAACACAGATATCTTGTATATTTAAAAGTAATGAACAGAGTACATTATTTTGCTTATAGAAAGATTCTGATTGCGCGGTTGGGAGGGCCGTTTTAAAATGGCCTGAGGGCCGGACGCGGCCCGCGGGCCGTATCATTGACATGCCTGGTCTATGAACATTTAAAAGCCAGTAGTAAAAATCGACTAGGACTTGATGCTTCATAAAATTATTATTATACCTAGGTACTATCGATAGTTGTGAGCTCTGTAGGCTATTACTAACGCAATGTTATACTAAGGCAACCAAGGAAATAAGGTTTCATAGCCTAGTATGGATAATGGATATTCGTTATTTATTCATTCTTTAGACGGTTGTCTTTTACGTTATAATTTACTTAGATTTATTTAAATTACCTTCCCTTAAGTTTATTTTCTTAGAAGATTTTATTATTTATTTATCTCTACTTCTAAGTAAATACACACATAAACTTATCAAACATATCCAACCCAACCAAGCGCATTTTCTTAATTTAAGGTATTACCGCCTACCAGCCCGCGAAATTCAAACTTTATTTAGTTTTTCGCAAATATTACACTCACTACATATTTTACGTTTATGGGAGTGAATTTTGCGGGCGTAATATTTATGCATCTACATATTTAAGTTTCTAACTTTGGTCCAAAAGTCCCACTCACTTCATATTGATTCCCCAAATATAATTTTTTGCAGTTTCCCAGATTTCGAGCCATCGGGAACCAATATGAAATAAACACAGACTTGTAGTCTGAGGAAATAAATGAGTATTGTTGAGCAGAGTTTATTATTAAAAATATGTAGATGCATAAATGTTGTGCCCGCAAAACAAAATTGCCATAAGTCTACGATTTACTTACCTAATAACAAAAAAAACTAAATGAATTTGGAATTTTCGCGCCCGGGTGGTACCCATCCCCCTTAACAAACTAGGTGCTAATTTTTGGTTTGAAGTGACTCTGGGAGGATCTTTAACAAACAATATTTCCGTTATACTCATTTTATGTTTTGTTATTTTAGAGTTCAGTGCTAATTATAAATGTATATGGATTAATATATAAACCTAATTGCTTTAATTAATTATACCTACTCATCTAATTAGTGTTACCTCGTAATGTTTTTGATTAATCCGTGTCAATTATTAATAAAAATTGTATTGTGTTTGTTACTTATTATATGCGTTTTGAATGAAATATAACAAACTCCCTAACTACAATATTACATGGACTTTAAAAAACATATTATAAAACACATTAGAAAAGTTTATAGTAAAATTAATGTTAACATAAAAAAAAAAATTTTAAAAGATCTGTGCTTTGCCCCATCTATTAATTATTTATTATTATTCATGTCCATTGACGTGTAGAGACGATCGTTGGTGTATTAGTTGTATCTCTACAAACTATAGGTATTTTTGTCGTATAAATAATGTTGTTATATTTATGCTTCAAAATCTTTCAAGATTCCATAAACTTATTTGCATGAAGTCTCCCAGCAGACCAGACCTGAGCCAATTTAGAAACTATAAAACTCTCAGATCTTCAAATAACGTGCCTTTGCCTATTACGCGGTCCAACGTGAAATTATACCTAATTTTCATTTTCTTGATATTCACGCAAACTACAAAAGACTGGAATACCCTCCCAAGTCACAGCCACCGTCTTTCGGGCACCTTCAAATCAAAAGTGAATAGGCATTTCCTATGTAAGCGCGCTCCACCTTGGACTGTATCATCACTTTCCATCAGATGTGATCCACAGTCAAGCGCTAGCCTATATTACCTACTAAAAAAAAAATACGTCGTTATCGTAGATACTTCAATCTACAAGCTGTGGAGGTCGTGGACACAAGACAATTACAGTAGAGTTAGTACAGGTTTTGCACAGGTTTTGAGTCGACTCACTTCGATTAAACGGAACGGAGCACATGTTTTCGGCGCTCATCCGCTTGAGGCGCTCACCGATATGTACCTAAGGATAGTTCATCTGAACAGTTTACCTTCATCATACTAGAAATAATTCCCGCTAATATGCCATGTATGGCAGACACCGTCCCTGTGGAAATGCCTGTGTGGTAATAAGTATAGTGATCTGTGGTGTAGACTGCGGTCCATAGGCTCGGCTTACTATTGATACCGTTGGTGTCAAAACAACCAAAACAACCATTTTTTACACCAGTAAACTGACGTCATTTATATGCGCGGTTCGCCGGATCCTGTGTATATCTAGTTGAAGTGTTGCACGCTGCGTCGGCTGTAAATGTACTCGAACAGAGAAATCCGTTCCGTTTTTTCGAAGCGAGTTGATTTGACGTGGTACATAAACTTGTACTAACCCTACAGCCTCAACGAGTGGCTACGTTCGTCATGTCTCAGCCAATGTAGCGCTACGTGCTCGCTTGACACGCTCCGCATGAATCCTTTGACAGCGTAATGAGAGCTCTCGGCCTTCAGGCTTCATGAGCGATGTGCATCGGACGCTTCAGAAAAACAACGGATATACGTCGGATTAATCCGATGTGATATAATAATTATTTTGTACATTTTAACCCTACATAACTAAAATGCCTTGCGAGTGATGTTTTTCTTAACATTCGTAAAAATACGGCTAATGTAAAAATGTAAGTTACCAATCAAAAGTTTCTTTGGGGATCTAAGGATTGCATATAATGATGAAAATAATTATCTACATTTTATTTTTATTCTATACAATCAAAACTACATCTAAAGTATAAAATTGAATAGAATAGAATATTCTTTATTTCATATAGGCCTAGCATACAGAGGCTCCAGGTGTTAAGTAATCATTTCTTAAAACAAAGTTTGCGAGGGTTCACAAACGCGCCCCGCCGCTGAGAAAAAACCCACTTAGCTTAGAAGACCACTATAGCTTTAACATTGTCACGGATTACTATTATAGTTTCCTACTAAACTATCGTAATCATAATAATCATAATCATAATATATTTTATCTACGCTCATTGCTTAAAGTTCGAATTATGAAATCAAAATGTGTCACATATTGACCTACTTTATTCACAGACTTCTATAATTATTAAAAAGTTATTCATTATAACATTACTGTACTATGGAAATATCTCTAGATAATTGAATAATTTCCATTACGATACTCGGCTCTGGGTTCCTGTATTTTTATGTGTCGTCATCACAGACCAGGGAATAACTTTTTTTCTCTGTGGTCGTCATAGCCAAAAGAGAGAATCCTAAATTTTGTTTTTTATATATGGAGTCCACAGACAACATTTAGTTGGTAGTCATGGGATCCGCCATGATCGACCATAGACAACAATTATTTCACGGAAACAATAATTTTTCCCTGCCTTATATGACTGATTAAAAAGTGTGTTCATACAGAATATTGAAAAGAATTATGTATAATTTTTGATTATTTAATTATCCACTAAAATTAATATACTTTATCTACGCTCATTGCTTAAAGTTCGAATTATGAAATCAAAATGTGTCACATATTGACCTACTTTATTCACAGACTTCTATAATTATTAAAAAGTTATTCATTATAACATCGCTGTACTATGGAAATATGTCTAGAAAGTTGAATAATTTCTATTACGATACTCGGCTCTGGGTTCCTGTATTTTTATGTGTCGTCATCACAGACCAGGGAATAACTTTCTTTTCTCTGTGGTCGTCATAGCCAAAAGAGAGTGTAGAGCCAATCTTCAATTTTGTTTTTTTTTTTATATATGGAGTCCACAGACAACATTTAGTTGGTAGTCATGGGATGGGCCCCGATCGACCATAGACAACAATTAATTCACGGAAACAATAATTTTTCCCTGCCTTATATGACTGATTAAAAAGTGTGTTCATACAGAATATTGAAAAGAATTATGTATAATTTTTGATTATTTAATTATCCACTAAAAATATACTTTATCTGACTTGTATAAATATTTTTCTACTCTTTTTTGTTTCATGACTTTTTTAACAGACTATACACAGTTTACAAATGAATTTTGGCGCCATACCTAACTTTTAAAATTTCAATGTGTTATTTTTGTTACTTAGTCAAAACTTAGCGCGAAAAAATGTCTAGCAGTGAAACCTACTAAAGAAAATTTAACTCCACCTGACATTTTAGTAATTGCAACAAAAATGACCCACAATCTTTTACAGACAAAGTGAAGGATTTACGACAAACGTTAGCAAGATTTTATGGTTTGGATTTATGATAATTTGAGCGTAGATAAAGTAGTGTATGAAACTCTACATAATTAGGTATTAAAACACTCGTGTGATACTATTAAAAAACTCGCGTGCGGCTCGTTTTTTAAACTCACACTCATGTTTTAATACCCCCCATTATGCATCCGTTTCATAAACTACTATTATTGCATCAACTCTTACATACATAATATAAAGATCTTAGCATTAAAAAAGTCACAGAGTTTACCTTTTCAGGTGTGCAATATTAGAGTCAATTTACTATGTCATTACATTCATATCATTCAGTCACATATTTGATCATTACAAAATTTCGTATTCAATCACTATTACAAATCATTTATTTTAAAATACAATCTTATAATAATTTTATTAATTTAGACTAACCTAAGTATTCGCTTATAGAATAACTAGCTGATGCCCGCGACTTCGTCCTCGTGGGATAAAAACTATTCTATCTTTTAAGTTGGACCAAATGACAGATATTCACGAAGTTTGAACTAAATCGGTTCAGTAGTTTAGGAGTCCATTGAGGACAAACATTGTGACACGAGATTTATATATATTAAGAATAACATTTACTCAAAAGAAGTTCCCTTAATTTATTTTTAAATACATTTACTTCTTTTATTTTTATCAGTTCAGGTGGCAATTTATTGTAAAGCTTAGGCATCATTACATAGGCACTATTACTGTATTTCGTCGTTCTAGATGGAGGAATTATAAGCTTTTCTTTATGGCGTTCACGCCTTGAGTTCCTATACAGATGTGAGTGCTTTTTCACGAATAACAATGCTTCATAAATATACAGAGAGGGTACTGTTAGGATCTTTAGATCTTTAAAATAAGGTCTACAGCTATCCGTTTGCTTCAAGCCACATATTGACCGAATACATTTCTTTTGTGCCCTAAATACTTGCTCTCGTTCTACGGAATTACCCCAAAAAATTATGCCATATCTCAATATTGAGCCAACGTAAGCATTGTAGGCGACTAATAGCGTTTCTCTATTTACAGTTTTTGAGAGCATGTAAAGGGCGTATGAAAATCTTTGCAATTTAAGACAAATATTCTCGATAAAGGAGACGTTTCATCAATGTATGAGCCTTGGGCAAGGTCTATGTACGGTATACTTGGGTATAGCCCAGATCACAAGAAAGAGTTTTTACCTAGGTATACATTTTCTTTAAAAATGTTTTTTTTTTCGGAGTACAAAACAAGTACCTATTCCTCCTTATAATTGCAACACTTAACAAAGTTTCATCATGGCGGTAACATGTCTTTTATAGTGAATTGACATTTGACTTTGACAGAAATGTCAACAGGACTGATTAATTTGTTTTGCTATTATCCGCTACTTGAAAGGATTCTGTATGGTGCAATATGCAGGAACACCTTCCACATGAAACACCACACACAATTTTCTATCACTTTCTTCGACGCACGTTTCGTCCCGACACCGGGACATCCTCAGGAGATGTTGACTTCACAATGCGAAATCGTAGAGTGACTCTACGATTTCGCATTGCGCAGAATCCTTTATTATGGATTTCCGCAAAATAACGCCTGCTTCCATTCAATATTTAGAAATGTCAACTACCTACTGACAGATTGTGTTGTGGTTTACGTCTGTTTACGTGAAATCGTACGATGCCAGCGACGCCATATTGAAGATCGATCATCTAAATAATGAAATAAATGGTCAGGTGCGAGTCGGGCTCACGCACTGAGGGTTCCTTACTACATTAGAAAAAGTTAAACCATAAGGCCTGGTTGGCACCAAAGCGGAGCGGAGTGGAGCTGTGTTTGAATAACCAATCAGATTTCGTAATTTCGACATCTCTCCTCGGAGATGTCAAAATGACGAAATCTGATTAGTTACTCAAACACAGCTCCGTTCCGCTCTGCTTTGGTGGAAACCGGTCTTTAAAATCACTTTTTTACCGAACCGCAAACTTAACTTTGTTTTAGGAGGTTAATTGCTAATACCAAAAAAAGTATAATAGATACAGAATTCATTGTATTTTTCCCGTAAAATATACATTTATTCCTATTAATCATAATTATTTCAGAATTTTCGATTGGTTAACTTCGGAGATAAGGGGGGCGGTATTTTTTTCGACACTTTGCTCAATAAATCAAAAACTATCAGACATAAAAATAATTAAAAATCGGTTTTAGAATACACAAGTAACGCCCTTTCATTTGATATCCCACTCAATATTGTTATCTCATTTTGAAATTTCGACGACCCAGTTTACCCCCTTTTTAAATAAAAATAAAAAAGATTTTAAATTTTTATGATTGCACTGACGGCGGGCCATCATTATCTACACCGTACGACAAATTTCAATTTGATATCTTTAATAGTTACTGAAATAAAGGGTCGTGACACACAGACAGACAGACAGACAGACGGACAACAAAGTGATCTTATAAGGGTTCCGTTTTTTTTCTTTGAGGTACGGAACCCTAAAAAAAGATATTTTAGTACACCGAAAGTATTCGTTATAACTAAATAATTTTATTTTTCCCGTGACCAACAGATTTTTCTTAATTTTTTAAGATAACGTTAAATACCTAGCCCAATTTGAAATATTTCCTTTACGAAAATCTTTTTGTAACTTGATAACGGAACGGAGGAAGTAATGGGAAGGTTAAAGTGAAGCGGTGGGCGCAGGAATGACGCGAACTGTGTTATTTTCTAGAAATTGCTACTTTACCGTCGTAATTTTTACGATAATAAAGTACTCTAGGGTTAGGGTCAGTTACATATGCCATGTAATATACGTAAAAATGCTAGTTTCGAGCATTTGCTACTAACTAGTTACTAGCATGTGTAAAAAGTGTCTGCTAGTAATGAGCGTGCTTATTGGCAAGCCAATTAATGTGAGTGTGCTTCTTTATTATGAGCATGTGTAGCTGGACCTTGAATCAGTAGGTACTAATATCACGTATCTTTCGCTGCAGAATGTAGAAGCAGCCCTGCTCGCAAAAGAGGAGTCGTAGAGGGCAGCAGACTTGTTACATCACACCATATTATAGCAGAGGTTGGTCATCGTTTTAGTAAAACTGTAGTTATGAACGCCTTTGATTACTGTTACAGCAATATTACGGATTCAAACAATTGCGAGTACACTATCCAGTATCCATACAAATCCTATACCTTTAAACGAATTGCTCGAATAGAATATATATACACACACACACACATACATATATATAGAGAAAATGTTAATGTATAGGCAAATAGAGAAATTACCAAGATATTAAATAATAATAGAGTAGAGAGGCAGAGGTCCGAGCCTGCTGCCTGATAGAAGATAAGTAAGCGCTTTATGTGATGGAATGAAAAAAATGTATGAGAATGATATAACGTGTATAATGTATATGTATAATGATAGTTGTTTTGATTAATTAAGCGATGGCTTCGGCTGCAAGATAATTTCTTAATGGCACAGATCTTAATGGATATGAAACAAAATCAACTGAACAATAAAAAGACACAATCATTTTATTTTATTTCATGTACCAGATAATTGTGTTACATAGTATGATAAATTCGAGTATACATAGGAAATAGAGATTAGCTCTATGAGAGATTTCTTCCAGCATCCCTGACTGTGAGTAAGGCGTATTAATAAGTGGAATAGGTCTCACGGTACAAGAACTATAAAATGTGTACCAAAATCCTTAGTTAAGAAATATATACAACAATATATTTAAAATAAACTACATAAATATCATACAATAAATACGTCTACGGTCATCATATACGGTCTACGGATCCTATACCTTCACGTTAATTTTTGAACGACTGAATCGATGTTGACGGGACTTTCATAGCCAAGTTGGGAGATATGTACAAGGAATTGTAGGTGCTGGGTATTTCTTATTCTGGTCTGGTAAATTCAGTCAAAGCTGTGGCAATATTGTAGAAGAATTGATGATTGATCTGTCTAGGAAATTTTTCAATATAAAAATCTGTATCAGTATAGAAATTCGATTGAATTGCATGACGTAGCAAAGAGGTAAGTGGGTTTATTTGTATGAAATAAATGTTTGAAAGGCATTAATTGGAAGTCGGGTATTCAGACAGAAATCATGAAATTGCCATCACCTTTCTACTAGATATAGGTACAGTAAATAACTGAACTAAGAAATATCTGGCATACCTGGAGGTCGAGGATGCCAGCCATCCAGATGGAATGGATGGAACACGTTTCTACGCCGGAGTGTATGCATAGAGAAAGTGGAAGGAGGAATCGCTTCAAACAGCTTTTCAGAGCACTCCCCATTGAACAACCGATAGAACACATATTATAGAGAGCTAGCTAACGTCTTTATGGTGTTCTAAAGGTTGTAGCTTAATACAGAGACTGGGGTCGTCAACAAGTCGAACTGCCCGCCTTTGGATCCGGTTAAATGGAAGTAGTTGGTAACTAGGTGCTCCAGCCCAAAGGTGGGAGCAGTACTCCATATGAGGCCGTACTTGCGCTTTATAAAGTTGAAGCCTGTGTTTTGGCGTAAAATAGCGCTTTGATATGTTGAGCACTCCGAGTTTCTTAGAAGCTAGCTTAGTTTTATCCTCCAAATGAACCCGGAATTGGACATCGTTCGAAATGTTGACGCCGAGAATTCCTATACTGTTGTGTTTTCTGAAAGCTGATTGGAGCGGTGAACGGTGTTTTTTTTAGCAGACAAAAACGCAAACTTGTGTCTTATAGGTTAATTCTAAGCTAATTTAGGTCTATAAGGTTATTCTAGAGACCTATTGTATGAAAATCTTGAATGTCTATGGAGCTTGAGTTTGAACGTCTGTTACGAAACCAGGAATTTCCTGTAAACGAGCTCTCGTCATAATATAATTACCGACCTAGGTCGCTCGGCTGAATCATTCCGAACTCGAATGGTAAACAAATGAAACAATTAAAACCATGATTTTTAACATCACGCCACTGCGCTTGAATTAATAGTAATCATACCTATCATACCTATACTAGCTGACTCGGCAAACGTTTTGCCGTTTGGGGATATAAAAACTAGCTTACGATCAAATCTATCAAACATACACAGAAAATTTCATGACAAAAGGTCGAGTCGAGGTTTCGAAGGAGTTTGGTAACGACAATTGGCAGGAAGATTCATTTGTTTTGCTATAATGCCCACATGAAACCCCACACTTTCTCCGACGGTTACTACAATCTTTACCGGTAGGGTGGGAACTGTGGTGGGAACCAGCTATAGCGGAAGCCTTTCATCAGACCAGCCCTAATTCAATTTAGAAGTTATGAAATTCAAAACATATTGCCCGTGCCCGCAAT
Organism: Coenonympha glycerion; assembly: GCA_963855885.1. Taxonomy (NCBI): domain Eukaryota; kingdom Metazoa; phylum Arthropoda; class Insecta; order Lepidoptera; family Nymphalidae; genus Coenonympha; species Coenonympha glycerion. Next base: position 4,271,705 of record OY979646.1, read on the forward strand.
GGAAACTGGGAACTTCCGCTCAAATCTGAGCGCGCTGCTAACTTCACAAGGAAGGTCAAAAATTTTCATGGGTTTTGTGTACTATTAAATAAAAGGTTAATAGTTACTAATTAATACTAAATTATTCCCTATAAGGCGACACGGCGGAGGCCTAAAAACACAAACAACAATAGACTTTATCGTTTTTGTACATTTAAATTGTGAATGCAATATTCCGTAAACTGAAGAAAGTAGAGACATATCAAAACCGCTCCATCCCTTCTGTACATTGCAAAGCACCGATGTATATTGTACCGTGTTGCAAAGGATAGGTGACAAGATACGCCTATTGTAGGTAGAATCTTGAAGAATGAAGAAATCAGCCTACAAACTTATCTACACCCCGCAGAGGTAGGTTTCCTAAAAATAAGAAACGTTTTAATATTAGGTACTGTCGCCATTCTTCCTTTACTCGCCAACTTTATGCTCAAACCTTCACAACACTCCTTTCTCCACCTTTATTATACCACTTCCACTGACATCTTTCAAACCACACTTCTTTTTTACCACTGTGTTTCAAGATATTCAATAAAGGGTCAACGCAACGAGCTGCCAAATGACATACGAAAAATTAAACTTTCATTTAGTTTTTCCAAATCTTTGGTTTTTCCCTCAGGTCACCTTGTTTAAGTTGATCTGAGGTTTTTCCGGAGCGCGGGCGTCGACCTATTTATGGTCTAGGATCTCGCTATACAACGACCTTCACCGAGCTGCTTATTGAATGAAAACTATTTTATATCCAATTAAATATGTCAATAAATATATCGCAAGTGGGTTGCCTAAAAAATTTCAGTCCAGGATATGATTAATTAAGAATTAAAAAAAAAATCCATTGTAACATGAACTCCTAGTTGTTAGAGTTCCGTTATAGTTCAAATTAGATTGGATGAGCGATTCAGGTCGCAAATTGCAATTGTTTCATAATTGTGCATAAAACCTACGCTTTTATTATCCGTTAACTTTCTTTTGCCAAAAAATATAGAACAAAAATACTTTCCTCAGCCAGGAAAGTATTTCTGGCAAAAAACACTATTTATAACATCCAATCTAATTTGAACTACGATGTCAACTAAATTGTAACAAATAGGAGTCCATGTTACAATGGTTTTTTTTTTTTAATTCTTAACTAATCATACCCTGGACTGAAATTTTTTAGGCAACCCACTTGCGATATATTTATTGACATATTTAATTGGATATAAAATAGTTTTCATCCAATAAGCAGCTCGGTGAAGGTCGTATGTGTGTATTTTTGTTAGTTATAGTAACACACTGTAGTCTACAAAATCTTTGATTATTTATCAAATGGAATCAAATAAATCAATCAAACATAGTGTTCACTTTGGAAAATTAGTCCGAGAATCGACTATTTAGTTCGAACTCTAAAGTCGCTAAAATTTTTTAAAACGGATAATTACGTTGAAGCTTTTATATGTATATTTAGAAGAAGAATTCGGTGCTACCATTACCCACAAAATTAAGAAAAATTTGGCGGCAAATCTGTTTAATTCATCTAATTTCTTGTACCCTACCTAATCATTCTTATTCTCAATATTTGTTGAAATTTTACTGTCAATATTAGCTCATCTTAATCAATAATAAATTATTGTGTTGGAATTTGTAACCTTCATGTTTCACAAGTACAACATCCTATTTTCTTCCGCGGGAAGCTATATTGAAGGTGCTATTGTCCAATCAGTTATTATTTATTATTGTTGTTTGAGTGATTCACAGCGGCTCAGAGCCCTTCGATTGTTGCAACGTCAACAGTGCAACGCCGATTCTCACTATAAATATACTTACCCAGCCCACAGATCCTCACAGCATAAGCTTGATTCGATCAGTGTTTACTACTAAACAGGATCAATTAAGGTAATATATTTTTAATTTTTATATCCCTAATGGCAAAACAACGTTTGCCTAGCTAGCTAGTATTTAATATAAACAAATCGTTTGCCAAAAAATTCACAACTTAAAAATTATATCAGTTAGCTCTATATGCAATACCAAAAGCATATAGCTAACAAAAAGTTTCATTTAGTTCATTTTAGCAAGTTTCTAAAACCCATAATATTCACGGTTCAATTTCAAAGTATAACTTTATGTTTGTCGTTCTTTCTGATACATAAGTAGGACCGAAGTTACCAAAGATTTTATTTTGTTGAAAGCGATTTAAATCTTTGGTTGAAAGTTTTCTAGTTCCAAATTCAAAGTCGCTATTTCAGTTCATATAATATTCCCCATGTGTACAAACTAGATGATGATCAATGATCATGTTAAGTACCTATGTATGTGTCATTTTTTTGTCGTTTAAGGCTTTATGTTTACCTACATTCTAAACCAAACTTTTGATATATCGTTAAAATAGTCGAAAAAAATATCGCCCCCTATATAATATCGCCCCCTATATAATAAAATTTTTTTCGAGCTCCGAAGTTTAATTAAGAAACCAATTAAAAACTGTGACCAATAGCAAGGTTTATGTATATTTTACAGCTAAATTAAAACTAACGTTTTTAGGGTTCCGTACCCAAAGGGCAAAACGGGACTCTATTACTAAGACTTCGCATGACCTCCGTCTTTCCGCCTGTCTCTAGGCTGTATCTCTTGAGTCACTTGAAATTTTCACAGAAGATTTTTTCTGTTTCCACTATAACAACAAATACTAAAAAATAGAATTAAATAAATAGTTAAGGGCGATATTTATGACAGCAAAAGGTACACGCTTAAACTATTCACAAAACATTTAGTTATACACTTTAAAAATAAATAGTTTAATTAAAATAAAATATTAAAGAAACGGGGGCTACTGTACAACAAACGCGATTTTTTGCTCGTGTTTTGGTTGGAATTAGGGTTGATAGTGCAAAACCCTCTGTGCGCGAGCCTTTGAGTTTTGACCAAGTAAAAGTTATGACAACTCTGGCATGAATGCATTAGACTACCACAAAATTTTAATATGGATAGTTTCAAATATTAGATAGTGTTAGGATTTCAAGGCATTTAGGATTAACAACACTAATGTGAGAATTGTGTAGATTCAACACTTCACTGTTTTGTGCTCCTGACAATAGATTCATTATAAAACAAACAATAAGACAATAGACAATCATGGCAATTAAAATATTAACGTAAAACAAGCTCTTAAATATGATGTTAGCATACCTAATAACTAAGTTTTATACTAAGTTATATCTATTTTTTAAATAACAACACGGAAAAATATACAATTACTTGTAAACATAGCAATCTGTAATTCAATTAGCATTCAATTATTCTGTGTTTTACGTAAGCATTAAAATATCTGTGCAGTGATATTCCACTTTGTTGGCGTAGTTGTAAACCAACCATGGTTTACCCATATTTTTTGTAACATAAGTTTAATTTATTCAGACAACATATTAAAGTCCGTCGGGTTTTTTGGATGAGTGCACTCGTTGCTACATGCATCGTACCGGAACGCTAAAATAACCTCTAGAAAACAAAGTTAGGTTTGCGGGATATAAAGGTGGTTATCAAAGGTGCTTTGTACATTATAGTTCAATGAATATGAAACAAAGTGATTATTTTAGAGTTTCACTTCTTTTGTAGTACGGAACCTTCGGTGCGCGATTTTAACTCGCACTTGGCCGATTGGATTTGGAGAGATTGAGAAGGTTCTGTGTCCATAAGGCTTAGGCTTCCAGCTTTGTCCAGCAGTTTGTCCAGCAGTGGACGTCCGTCGGCTGAAACGAAGACTTAGGCTGCTGAGGACTTTAGTAATCATAGAACCTGTGTCTGCATTTTGAGTACCTACCCAACCGACCGTGTAGATATCATCAACATGAACTTTAAGAATAGACATATTAATATTACCATATAGTCTGGAGTCTGGGACAATAAGGAAGGCGCGAAAAAATGTCGAAAGTTTATTGGTGCCAAAAATGCTTGTTTTGCCACAAATCATGCTGTAGTTCGTTCAAAAGCCACCTATAGAACTTTGACAGATTGTACTGTTTGCTTGTACTAAAAATCGTAAATCGTTCGGAATTCGGAAGCCCTGAGGTTTCTTAATGTTTTTTATTATGTTGCAGATTTAATATGAAGCCCATAATCGTATTGACATTGCTCAGTGTGGTGGCAGTAGCGTGGACGAAGCCGGCTAATACCTACACTGACAAATGGGACCACATTAATGTTGACGAAATTCTAGAATCACAGCGTCTTATGAGAGGTTATGCCGATTGCCTACTCGATAAAGGTCGCTGCACTTCAGATGCCAAAGCTCTCAAGGAAACCCTGCCTGATGCTCTAGAACACGATTGCTCAAAGTGCACCGCGAAACAGAAATCATCAGCTGATAAAGTTATCAGGCATTTAGTCAACAAACGCCCTGACTTGTGGGAAGAGCTCTCTGGCAAATACGACCCTAAGCACATTTACCAGAAGAAATACAAGGACAGAATTGATGCCGTCAAGGGGAAGGCCTAATTTAATTTGTCTGGAAGTCTAAAAGTCTGGCCGTTAGTAAGTTGGTCGAGGGGATAATGGTTGTGATTGGAACTAAATAAAATTATTTACTGATATCGGTGCCAAAGCAAATATTGTCGTTGTTATTACAATTACCTTCTTAATAAATTCGTCAGCAATAAAATATAATTTTTATTTACTCTATTCCCATGTGATAAATCCATTCTACACCTAATAGTTGTCGAACTTATGAGTATGATATTTAAGTATCTTTTTTATATACTTATCTCAGAAAGGAAAAACAGGGTTTTTTTGGGGACATTTGGATAATTTGGATCAAAGTCAACAAAAATGTTCCATATTAAACTTTACGTCTTATATCTGTCTTGGAATATATAAGACGGTTAATAATAAATCAAATTGCTTCAATTCAAGATAAGGGCTGAGTTTTGATATTGAAACCAAATATTAAAATGACACATTATTTAATCGTTTTCTTCAATAAAATCATTAAACGTTTCTCTATATTTGTTATTCTTATCATACTTGTGAACTAGTTGGTCCCAAGCGTCGGGATGTTTGCTCATTACTGCTTTTATCACTTTACGAATCAATTGCTTCTGCTTCGGAGTACACTTTCCACATGTCGTTTCTACAGCTTCTGGTATTGCTTCTGAAAAACCATCAATTATACTGTTATTGTGTGACGTTTTAATGTATAGCACTGATAGAATTGTATAACCGCTATAACGACGAATAAGTGATAATCACTGCAGTAATTAACGAATAACTCCGATGTCACTACTCTATATACAATTCTATTCACACACTATTCTGAGGTTTTCCTGTTTTTATTTTTATTTGAAAGGATGGTTCATGCTCATGCCAGATGGAGTGCAGTCCACAGCTTTGCCTTGCAATATCCTACAAAGCACTGCACTGTGCTCATTATCCTGAGATTTGTCCAGGAATTACGTTGGCGTATAGAACCCTTCAAACCTACATACAGTAATACATTATAGCTTCATGTTAGAACTAACGTTATGGTAGTACATACCTGGACAAACTCCAGGAGAAGAGAGTCCTACCGCCAGTAAATTCGTACATGCAAACATATTATGTTGATACTTGTTGATGGATACTTTTAAATTTTATAACACCTTTTTACTCTTTATTTTTCAAGTAAATATTACATACTCACTTTTGAAATCTTTAGCTTCAGCTGTGCAAGGTCCTTGGTCAAGGAAACATTTAGTGTATCCCAAAAGTATCCTGTCGTTTTCGAGTAGCGGTTTTATATCAAAGTCATCATATCGCGAACTATAGAATTCTGCTACGACCAATGTTGTAGCAAGGATGAGAATAAAAGTCTTTGAAAGCATTTTAACTATAATAATCTGAAAAAAAAAAGTTTTTTCATTAATAGTATCAACTTCATCATTTCATCATTTTCGCATCATTCAAGCATTTTATCACCAATTTCATCATTTAGTCTAAACTTAGGTTTAAGTAAGACCTTGGCTAATGTTCAGTTCTAATCTACGATTAATAAAATTGCATTACGACTATTTCTGTCACGACTTTCTTTAAACCTAAAAACTAGAATGGAATAAGGAATAAGGACACATTTGAAAAGTTCTATTATAATATTTATAGTTCAGTAATATTTCATTTTTAACACGTTGTTGTATATTACAAAGCACAAATTAATGAAGATGGTTCGTACCCATTATCTTGATAAGGATAGGTTTGACACTTCATTTAATTACTTCTAAATAATAAATTTTTGTAATACTGATTTTGAGTAAATTAAAACATCTCAAAGAATATTACCTGATTCAATGTTGACTTAGAAGAAAATAAACTGACTCTACCTTTAGAAGTCCCCATGTATTTATAAAGTCTACTTAGTATGTTATTACATGACGATACGGTATATGAACTACCAGTGGAACCTATAATAATGTTACATGTAAGACTGAAGTTAAGTATTTATCTCCTAATTATTAAATATACATTTTAGCGATTATTTACATATCCGTAGGATAAACCTTTTGAGGTTTTACAACGATATGCATATTAGTTTTTAAAGTTTTATCTTATACAAGTAAATATTATCATGAATCTTTCCTTCATTCAATCGATCCATTTCAATGTTTTAAATTTTTTCTTCTTATGAAGTAAACTTGATGGTTTAGATCTAAAATTATTACTAAGCTATTGCATAGCTTCTATCGCGGGCCTTGAGCGTGGAGACTGAATCCAGAAATTCCGTAACGAAAAACGCACGAAAACTAAACGAAAACCTTACACCCCCACTCCGACCGGCCTGCCCCACGGAGTGGGGGGTGTTAGAAGTTGATAAAAAATAAGTTGATAAAAAATGCTATGTAATAGCTTAACCGCGGCAGTCCACACGTCTTTTTAGGGTTCCATACCAAAATGGTAAAAATGGAAGCCTTATTAGGGTTCCATACCAAAATGGTAAAAATGGAACCCTTATGGTGAGACTTTCCTCCGTCCGTCCGTCCGTCCGTCCGTCCGTCCGTCCGTCCGTCACACTCGATTATTTCAGTAACTATCGAATTGGGAATAGTTGTAGGTAATTGCGGCGCGCCGCCATTGCAATCATAAAAAATTGAAAATCTATTTTATTTTTAATTAAAAAGGGGGGAAAACCGGGTCGTCAAAATTTCAAAATGAGATAACAATATTGAATGGGTATCATATGAAAGGGCGTGACTTGTGTATTCTAAAACCAATTTTTATTTATTTTTATGCCTAATAGTTTTTGAGTTATTGAGCAAACTGTCGAAAAAAATTTCGTTCCCCCCCCCCTTATCTCCGAAGTTTACCAATCAAAAAATCTGAAATAATTATGATCAATAGTAATAAACGTATATTTTACAGAAAAAATAAAATCAACTCTCTAACTATTATACTTTTTTTGATAATAACAATAAACCACCAAAAACAAAGTTACGTTTGCGGTTTGCCAACAAAAGTACCTACATGTAAATTATAATACTCGTAAATTTATGAACTAAAGTGATTCTTTGAATGTTTTACTTCTTTTATGGTATGGAACCCTCGGTGCGCGAGTCCGACTCGCACTTGGCCGGTTTTTTTTATTGCTCTTACTTCTTTCTTCTTTATATTTTAACCATACTTGGCATTTGTATTTGGTATTAGTTGGTAATACTTGGTAATACGAAACTGTGGTGGTACGAAAAAACGTAGAGCCTCTAAACTCTAAGCCTTTGATTATGTATATTGTAGCTCTAAGCTAAGCTTATTAAGCCTTTTAATTTTCTGTATTATTAAATGTAATAATTTAAATGTTGCTCATAGTTTCAAAACTATGATGACCTATTTACAAATACAAATTGTAATAAATATAAATTATAATAAACTAAAACCAAAATGAAATAAAAACTTGCACTACCCAAGATGCTGGCAATGTTACCCCTTTAGATAGCTGGGGGATATTAGGATCCAAAATTTTGTAGATCAATGACAAGATGTCCCCAGATTATTTAGTTTTTTAAAAATTAAGAATTGTCAAATATCTCAAACGCCATTTTGTAGTCAAACTACCAATCAATACAAATGAATATAAATAATTTGTAAAAATATTTTTTCATGCAAGTTTTTTATCTAGTTATTTTATAATGTAATTTAAATCAAATAAAATTTATTTTAAAGTAATCTTGATTTGCATCATGCCAGCAGACTGTCAAAGATCTACGTCCGGTGGGAAAGGTAATCTAGGCATGTTTATTGATAGAGATCCTAGGGTATGTGCTGCCGGATTACCCACAGCTCAACCTAATGATCAAGTTTCGGATTCCTTACAACACTATTTATTAAAGGAAGAGGTAGATGCCCTTATCAGTGATGCCATCGTTCCATCCGGTAAACAAAAACCATTGCCACCACTACGCCATCCAATTCCCCTCGACAAGCGAAATTCTGGACCTTTTGGACAAGTTCGAGAGCTTATCAACCCGCCAATCAAGACTAAGTTCCAAACACTTGTTGATGATTTTAAAGGTACGACTTACTCTTCATACTGGAAACAACCGATCGGCCGTTTACCTGACCCTGTACCTATGTTACCCGAAGGTTTCGACGTATCGGGCACAACATTCGGAAAGAAAACTGAATTTCATGGCCGACTCTATGATATAGTGATGCCTAAGGAGCCTCCTGTCGATGAAACTCCTGATAAAAAGAAACCTGGAGTCCAGACAGGGCGCTACTATTGCGCTCCGCCATACAACCCTGAACTGACATTTGGTCATCGAAACTTAATAGATAAACGTGGTACTTACGCCAAATGTTGTCTTACTGATGACAGAACTTTACTTGGAACAAGTAATATCACAATCGTAAATTCGGTCCTATCTAAATTTCAGAAGGTCAACCGAGGAAGAATTGGTACAGGTTTAGCCCCAAATGATAATATCAGAAATGTACCTGAAGGATATACTTTTGGAAAACTAAAAACCCCCGATAATTTGCCTGAATGCCTTACGTATTGTGAAATTAATCCAGGACGAGATTTTTTTAGGAAATGTCTGGGTCGCCTGAATTCCTTGCGAAGAGTCTTATCGGAACGCTTTTCATCGTCATTCTTTAGAGGTTTCTATTTAAATCTCAAATATTATGACACTGAAAAATCCGGTTGGCTTCTCAAAGATGTAGTTTATAAACTGTGTGCTTCAAAATTAATACGGTTTGACGCTTCTTTGATGGAACCATTGTTATCGATGTGGCAAGCTTTTGATGGTTCTCAAATTGAGTATAAAACATTTGTTAATCTGATAAACCACAGAGAACCGTTGCCAGAAATTCCCAAAATACCTGACATACCGTATGAATGTCTCGACTTCCGCACAACATACACTAATATGGTCAAACCTGGTCAAGAAGGAGATTGTAGGAAAATGGCAGGGCTTCCTTCGGGTCGATATATTGATTTAGATTACCCGATAACACCAGAAGGGTGTTGCAAGGCTGATAGATCGTGTCTTTGTCACGAATCTAATATGCAAGCTTGCATATCTCCAAGTGTACTGACTTTACTTAATGTGACTCATAGAGACATGTATGCTAAGCGTGAACCACATATAGTTAAACGGGTTTTTGAAGCTGCTGGTGAGTCATTAGATGATGAGAAGTTCAACGCTGTATGGGAAGAAGCGAAGAAATATCACTCACAAGGATGGGTGTGTTACGAAACCTTTCGACGAGTATTAGAAGCCCTCTCACAAAAAAATAAGAAATAAAAATACCAGAATAAATTTTCATATTATAAATATTGATCTTTTCATTACACTTTTTTATTACACTTAAAACCACTTATTATTCAGTTAACAGATGATTCTCTCATTGGGACAGAAATTCTTCCAAAGATTGCTTGAACTTTCCTTGAGGATCATAGTAAGCAGCTAATTCTGACCAAATTTCAGGATGTTTGGCTCTTATTTCTTGAATCAATTGTTTTCCCATCTGCTTTTGTTTATCTGTGCACTTAGCGCAACGAGTCTCTATAATTTCCGGCAGCTTGTCTGAAAACATGGAGTTAGTAAGTCCAAAAAAATATCGTATTATTGGGATATTAATAACCATGTAATCTTTCTTATCATGTTAAAGTTTAATTAATTCAGTTAAACTAATTTAGACTGAAAGGAAAAATATCAGATATAGGTGTACTGCACTTCATTTTTAGGCTTTCGTGTCAAGCATTTACATAGCCGTTGGAACTTGAAAGCGCGCTGTATACTAAAGAGAACCTCGTATTGGGAGTAGGGATTCTGTCGGGGAAATACAATACAGAGTTTTTATTGGGTGTGCGTTTGACTATTTCGTAAAATGAATAATTATAGAGCCCTTACCCTAGATAATGAATATTATGCATCAGTATAGTTTTTTAAAGTTTACACCCGCCCAATGATGAAGTAAATAATTTTATCAAATTATAATTTTGTAATTATTCAGCATTTTATTCAGTTATATTTATTTGACATCTTTATTTATTCTATGCAAGCCACTGATGAAATCTCTATGAATCAACGCTATGAATAATTAATAATAATTTGTCAGAACGTGAAAACTTGGTGAAAACAAAATAAGGAAGAAACATCAATAGAGGGAATAACTATTTATAATAATAAAGTCAAAACAGTTAACATTTTGTAACATATTTAAAATGGCCACAAAACGTACTCAAACTAGTGGTGGTAAAGGTAAGGTCGGACATTTTATCGAACGTGACTCTAAAATCTGTGCTGCAGGCAAGCCGACCGACCAACAAAAACAGAATGTGAAAGAGCTTTTGAGCCAGTACAGCATGCAAGATGAAGTAAACGCTCTAATAGGGGATGCAGTAATACCTTCACCTGAAGTTATTAAAGTTTCGCCCCTAAAATATGGACAAAAACGCGACATGCGTCACGCTGGTATTTTCAGTGAAGGGCATGATTTACTTAATCCTCCAGTTAAATCAAAATTCCAAACACTGGTTGAAGATTTTAAAAATACTACCTATAAATCGTATTGGACAAAGGCGGTTGGTAAATTGCCTGATCAAGTACCTTCACTACCAGAAGATTTCAATATTTATAACACTAGTTTAGGAAAAGAGAATACTTATGAGAATCTGTATAACATTATAATGCCAGTGGAGCCAATTCCTGACAAAACACCTGATTCACAAAAAGTAGGCTATCAACTTAATCGTAGATATTGTGCGTTTGATCCTACTGTAACTTTTGGAAATAAAAGTAACACCGATCTATCTGGGACATTAATGCAATGTTGTTTAAAAGACGGTAAAGTATTTGAAGGCACCGCTTTGAAAAAGCCTATTCTGGAAAGACAAGCTAAACATCAAAATGCTGTAATTCCCAAACTGGGTGTTGCGTTATCACCTAATGAAAATATAAAATATGTACCTGAAGGGCATACGTTTGGAATACGTAGTAGCCCAGACAATGTGGCGGAATGCTTAAGAACATGTGAATTGAATCCGTATAAGGATCAAATAAAGAAATGCCTGGGACACTTGAATACATTACGTCAATACTTAGCAAAGCGTTTTGATAGAAACTTCTATCGTAATTTTTACTCACAGCTTAAATTTTTAGATGAGTCAAAAAGTGGATGGTTGCAAAAACAACTTGTATACGATCAATGTAGTGCTAAATTTATACGATTCGATCAATCTTTTATTGAGCCTCTATTATCTATATGGCATGCTTTTGATGGATCTCAAATTGAGTATAAAACGTTTATTCGTTTAATTAATTACAATGAATCTCTAGATATTCCGAAGATAAGAGATTTAGAATGTAATATAGAGTATAGAACGACGTATAATGATTCTTTCAAGGACAGCGTGAGGGCCACTATAGCGCCAATGGCTGGAGTGCCGTCAGGAAGATACTTTGACCAAGAATATCCTATTACCCCCAGTGGATATTGCAAAGCAGACAGAGTTTACCTTCCCAAAGAGTCGGATGCAAAGGCGTGCTTAAACCCAAGTTTATTTACTGTTCTCGGCGTAAGTCATCGTGATATGTATGCTAAACGAGACCCGAAAATCGTTAGAAAAGTTTTTGAAAACTCCGGAGAGGCGTTTGTTGATGATGAATTTGAAAAGATGTGGGAACTTGCCAAAACGTACCATTCCCAAGGATGGGTTTGCTTCGAAACATTTAGACAAGCAATAGCTGAATACAAAACAATGAATAAAAGTGAGAAATAGTAGACACTAACATAGGCTTACGATTAAGTTTGAAGTTGTTACTTAACGTAATTTTAAGGATTTTTATGTAATAGTACAATTGAGAATGATTTTATTTTACGTACTTACTGTGTTATTGATAATTAAATTGTTTATTTAATTTTAAACCGTCATTTTGTGATATTTACCTATGTCGTCAATTGTGTTACATTAAAACATTATTTTTAATATAGTGATTCCGTACCTTTCAGATTCTTCACTTCTGGAGTGCATGGTCCTTTATTTAGCAGACATTTGGCATATGACTTCATGAGTCTCTCGTTCCCCAATACTTGGCTTAGATCGAGGTCATCGGTTTCATATTTGTCTGCTGCGATCGCCACAGCGGCTAAGCACAAAACCGTCAATACTATGAACTTCATTTTTAGTTTGAAACGACACCAATTAAATGTGCTGCTTAGATGTAGGTATGATACAGTATGATTAGAACAGTACAGTTCCTGTATTTATATGTGTGATTTAAATTCATGTCGTTTCTTGGAATGGTGAAGCAGAATGTAAACATGCAGCAATTATTGTTGTTCCACCTCATCTGACGTCCTTGTTACGACAATATATTACAGTCAGATGCTCGCAATAAATTACGTATAGTTAATAAATTGATCGTAATCAAAAATTATTGGATGAACCTATTGCTTGTGAAACCAAAAAAAAAACAATAACTTAAATTTTCAAAAAGTTTTATTCCGTAATAAATTAAAAAAATGTTTTTAAGACCTGCCCTATAACACCTGAAAACCCGTTGATTGAAAGCAGTATTTTTGATCGGAATTCAATATTTAATCTTCCTCTTTCCGATCATTTTACGAAATACATTTTTCAGTCATAAAGTTCACTGGTATTTAGTGAGGTATAGTAAAAACATTTCTTTACTAAGACAAGATCACGCTTAAGAACTATAAACTTAAAACTAGTTACAACTAAAGCTTCGGCTAATTTCCTGTAACTAAGAACGAGTAGAGCGCTTCCCGATTCGCCTGTGTCGGGTCATACTTGTCCAGGAGCTCCAGGAAACGGCTTTCACTCTTCGCCCTGATGCCGAGGAGCAACTTGCGAACGACTATCTTCTGTTTGGGAGAACACCGACCACACGCCGATTGCAATGTTTCTGGAAGGACACCTGGAAAGATACAAAATCGTGGCTTTAAAATCATCTTTCTCTGAGTTGATTTTTAGGGTTCCATACCCAAAGGGTAAACTCGGGACCCTCTTGATAAGAGTTCGCTGCCCATCCGTTTGTCTGTCTGTCACCAGGCTGTATCTCTGGAACCGTGATAGAAAATTGTTATTTTCACAGATGATGTATTTCTGTTGCTAAAAAATATGCTTAATAAAATAAATATTAAAGGGGGTACCCATACAACAAACGTGATTTTTTGCTTATAATTTTGCTCGATTGCCCAGAAAAGCCTTACCTACTACCAGTACTGCACATACATCTTTTTTATCAGAAGGTTAATATGGCATCAGATTTGGTTTTAATCTAAATTGCTTAAGAATTTAACTTTCGTAACTGAAAACCTTTAATTTTAAAAACAAAAATTAAAGTTGTTGATTTTCAAAAAAAAAAGTATAGTGGCGCAAGATTCCTCTCAACACTGAATTTATCACACATCTCTGGTGGGTAGACAACCCTAAGGTTCGATCAACATCTATATTATTTTTTTATGCAAATTTCAGTATTTTCCTTATACATTTTAGCCCCATTTACATTCATGCCTACACTACAGCCTATCTGAATGAGGAAGTTTTTTCTATAACAGGGAAACGATGCAACTTTAAGCTTACGTTTGAAATTCTTGCCGTCCTTAGTGCAAGGACCCTTCTCCATGACACATTTGTAGTACGCCAGGAGGATCCTGTCGTTTTGTATGATGGAGTCGGCGTTGAAGTTGTCGTACCGGTTGATGAACTGCTGGTACTGTTGGGCTATGGATGATGCCACCACCGTTAGCGCGCACACGCTGAACAACCACTGTTTCATGGTGCCCTGGTAATAGAAATACTAATTATCAACATTTTTCTCACAAAGTTCTCGATATTTATTATTAGTATATTTAATGTAAGGTAAAGTAGGTATACTTTAAGTTTGTGTGGTATCTTTAATTTGACTGTAGGGGATAAAAGTTCTATCCTATAATTTAGTCCTTTAACAAAATATAAAATAATTTCTGTACATTCTGTACATTTCTGTTTTGTACTGACTAAAGCACAACAAAAGTGAAAAAGAGTTTATCCCCGTTTAACATAACACGTAGAGTTTGTCTATAAATAATTAATTAATATCGTCGATTTGTCGCACATCGAGTGTGAATTACGAAGGACTATGCATGGAATTAATAAGTACTTAACAGTACTAGGCGTCTTCAAGAAATCGATGAACATACAATAAGATTCCAAAGAATTGAGAACGTCCTTCCTTTTTTTGAATGCGCGCCCATGCTTAGAGATAACTCTATAGGGGGGATAGCATTAATTCATCCCGTGGAGAAACTAACCCCTAATTCTCACTTTGATAGGTATGGATACATACCTACACGTAGATTAGATGGATATTAGATATTATTATGTAAACCTAGGGTTTAATCTTTAAAGTGACCGTGAAAGTCCTTAGTCTTAATTAAATAATAGTTATTGCTTATTTCGAGTCATATCGTCGTATCCGTATCTCATCTCCAAGACCACGACAAGTCGTCCGCTATAAGACGCATTATACTTAAATCGTAATGAATAAAAGATTTCAAAGACGCAATGCAGGTAGGTATCTTGTACCTATATCTAGAACATAGATACCGGTTAATTAAACGTTATTGTTAGCACCGCTAGAAACGATTAACCTTACCTAGGAAAATCTCCTTAGAGCATGAAATGCTAAACCATGACACAGACTTGTATACTGCAACTTGTTGTGAATATTTAAATAATGGTAAGATACCTATAGCGTTAATTTTTCTAATACCTATATAAAATCTCGTGCCATTCTTTGTTACCAAACTCTTCCGAAACGGCTCGACCGATTGTTATGGTGCTGCCACACTGCTGTTCTAAAATGTTTACAAACATTAGTAAACATTTTCTAACCAACATTTGATCACATTGTTAGTAATGTTAGTAAACATTTCTAAACAAGATTGTTAGTTAACAAATTGTAACAAATAATAGCGCATCCAGATATAGCGCTTTTTTTTCTTTTTAAACAGAAAATAAAAGCCAATCCAATAAGCAAATCTTCTTCCATTTTCGTGTAGACGCCTCAGAACGTAAATTCAAACTGAGAGCCGATTCCATCCATGTTTTTGAAATGTTATTAATGTTTGTAAACATTTTTGACCAGTGTAGCAGCACTCAAAACATCTAAACAACTCTTAACATAATGTAACCATTTCTAATATTTGAAAATGTTTGTAAACATTTTTGAACAGCAGTGTGGCAGCACCATTATGAAATTTTCAGTGTATGATCACTAGGTCTGAGAGCAGGTTGTTATCTATTTTTTTGTTTGCCGGGTCAAATAGTACCTAAATGCTATAAATTCGACAATTCCTGGTAAAAAACAGACGCAGCTTCCTAGGTATATGTTTAGGTATTAAACTCGTCTATATTATTTATTATAGCTCCCACAAATTGTTAATTGAGTCAGTAGTCAGTACCTAATTGAACTGCCAAAAAACGAAAATATTATGTTCTCGCTACATCACATTGTTTTTACGTAGGTCTATTCACAAAAAAACATAACTTAATGACAGGTATTTATCCGTAATTCGTTTTCTAAGAATCCGACAGTAAACGGAAATTACGTGCCTTAAAAGTCAGGCGGAAAATTTTCCTGGTCAAAAAGTAGAGTATTTCACTGGCCAGATTGTAATTTATTACACTTGAAAAAGTGTGTTCATCATATGTGACAGACGGACTGACGAACAAACAAACGACGATGACCGATTGGCGTAGCGGTAGCGATGCTGCCGCCTGCGTTGGAGGTCGTGGGTTCGATTCCCACTACTTTTGTAAGAATTTATGAAATGAAATGAAATGAAATGAAATTTATTGTCACACTTCCTTAGATTACTTAAGTACAATTAGTTACATTAATTAAACTTATTTTAATACTATATAATACCTATATACCTTAAATTAAGTCACCTTCATAAAACTGTGTTTTTTAATTAGGTAATATCTGGGTGACCGAGCTTCGCTCGGTAGCCAATAGATGGCAAATAGATTATGTATGTTTGTTTATCAATTATCTAGTACCCATAACAGCTTATGTTATAGCTTAATTTGGGGCTAGATTGCGATACGTGTAATTTTTATTATATTACATTTATATTTATATTTAACAACGCACATACATAGTTACATACTGTCGCTTTTATATTTCAGAATTCAAACAAGTAGATACGAGTAGCTTTAGGAAAGACTCTTCAGAACGCATCGTATAAGTAACCTACCTAAGTTTGACCGAGTCACGAAGTTTTTGTAGCGTATCACTTTCTAAGCGAAGTAAAAATAAAGTAATTCAGGTACTCACTGTTTGAAGAAAGTAAGAAAGCGAACGAGTCCTTCTGTCGGCGCGGCCAGTGTCGGTGTGGGCCCGTTCCGACAGTGGGGTGAGCATTTCTCTAAACCAGTCCCAGGTCGATGTAACGGGCCGCATACAAAACACGGGCTCCCAACGTTTGACAAAAAACAAATGAGAAATTCTCATTTAAATAATAACAAACAATGATGGTTGTTCTGTTTGACAAAATACGGAATCAAATCTAATTTGCCACTTCAAAACTGGTGCTACGACGAAATCCACGATGACGTACCCAACTCTGTCAAATTCCATAATTCCATATGAATCGAATAATACACAAGCGATTTTGAAAGAGTGGGGCGAGTCTTCGTGGATTGAAATATCTATATCGTCTGCTACAAACAAAGATGATTGGCAAAGTTGCTCGTAAAAGAGAAGTCGGAAAAAGAAAGAAGTCATGACTACGCAAATCGTAATACGGGAGTGGACTAGAATTAAGTCGATCAGAGGACAGTCCATTTAACCATGGACAAAGAGGAGCTGATGGCCAACCTCCAGTGATAGTGGGGCATCTGAAAAAGAAGAAGAAAATTGGTAATATCTGGTGGTAGACTGGTGTAAGAGAGATAGTAGGTACTTTTTAGATGTGCTTGAGTTACAGTTGCAAGAAAAAGAATAAGCACCTATGTTTGTTAAAATTTTGCGATGAAGATTCTGGATTTTATTAAATAATATGCTACCTTTTATACTGTAGCTTAGCAGTAGCAGGAGAAATACGTGGTTCTCGTGGGGGCGAAAACAAATCTTGCGAAGCGGCTTGTTCCTGGTCGATTTTGGACACAGATGGCACTTGAAATTTTGTAAAATGTGTGATTTTTTTTGTTTTGTGTAATAAAGAGTTTGTAAAATGTTTTTTGTCAAACCACAAAATACAATGCGTCCGGAACAGAAGAAAGTAGTCAAACGGAAGGCCGTCTTATTAGAAGTAGTTTAATATTTTTCTAGAATTGACCTTCAACCAAACAATGAAATATAATAAAAAAAATCCAACGAATTGAGAACCTCCTCCTTTTTTGAAGTCAGTTAATTAATTATGTACCATCTTATTGTAACCTACATTTTTATGAATAAATGAATTATTATTATTATTATGATAATAATATTACAATTTCACACAAAATAGTAAATGACTGAACCGTTTAATTTATATTTTGAAATTGACGGCGTAATGCGTGATTTTGGAAAAACTTGAGTAATAGCAATCTATATTTAGCTAGAGCAAAGTAGAGAGAGCAGGTATATTAGAACGGGAATAGGTACAGGAATGCTATACCTAATGCCGGGAATTTGTTGAAAATTCAAGTAGGTACTGGTGACCGAAGGCAAGGGCAAAATCTAACTTAAAAATCTTTGAACTACTTGCTTGACTTAAGAAGGTAGCCCCCTACAGAGGTGATAATGGCTTTTATCTTGTTATATTGAAAAGCCCTTCCAGTGAGATACCTATTTATAGAATTCGTTTGAAAATTTTTGTTGCGTAATAGCGTAGATCCTCGTAGGTAGATACCCAACTCAAATTTTGATTGGCTTATTTTTTTGTTCTTACAAACAAAAATGCTAAATGACCTAACTTTATTATTGGGAATTGATCATGAAACATTAAGTTTTACAACTTGGTTTATATAACATTCGGAAACTGGTTTCGAGTTCATGTCAATGCCCTTCTCTGTATAATTTCATTACCAGTTGCATTCGTAGAGGACACTACAGTCGGCACAATATCTTGCTGAAAAGTAAGTGCAAATGAGACCACAATATGCAGCCTGCTTCCTCTTTTACTGCATCGCGGGAAGCGAGATATTACGCCGACTAATAGGTAGCCATCAATAGGCTAGGTATGTTCTGACTGAGTTACGTGACGATTTTCTTGCCGGTTCTTCTCGATCACGAGAAAGCATAATTGAAATGATTGTTATACCTACCTACTTACATTTTTTTTAGGGTTCCACTTCCATGCCAAAATTTCTTTTTTACACTATACAAGTTAGTACTTGACTGCGATCTCACCTGATGGTAAGTGATGATGCAGCCGAAGAGGTTTACGTACTAAATTGGAAGGGATAAGTAAAGTCACCCTAACGGTTTCTACATAGCATCGCACCGGAACGCTTAATCGCTTGGCGGTACTTCTTTGCAGCTGGTAGGGTGGTAAAATACGAACCCTTATGGTGTTTTTATTTAACAAATTTTTAATTTTTACATAGCAATAGTACCATAAGGTGAATTTGCAGTTATAAAAAGTAGATTTGCTATAACGCTAAAATGTTACCGCTAATCGTATCCTATCGAATACCTATTGTTTTATTACTCTACTGTACATAGATGCATACCTAATTCCTTGTGTTAATTTCTTCTTAGCAGATTACCACGATGATAACCGGTAAATTAATGTCAATACCTATCCGTTACAAAAGGCAAAGCAATAACGCCCACGTTCATTAACACGTATCAGTATGTATAACGTAGCCATCTTATCTATAAGTACTATTCTTACGGTTGTTAATGGAACGAAATTTAGATATTAATATATTATCGAAATGACAAAATATACGATCGAAAAATTGATCACGTGATTTATCGATGACAACTGCCATTCTCATACATTTTTTGAATTTCATTCTATTAGCAATCGTAGAAATAGGATAGAGTACGCCTATTTACTTAGAATATCTGGGTGACCGAGCTTTGCTCGGTAGTATATATCTACCCACCAATAGATGGCAGCAGGGATCATATTTTTTTTAATTGGACATTTTCTTAAAATGAATCCTAGCTAGATCGATTTATCGCCCCCAAAACCCCCTGTATACTAAATTTCATGAAAACCGTTCGAGCCGTTTCCGAGATTCAGATTATATAGAAATATATATACATATATACAAGAATTGCTCGTTTAAAGGTATAGGATAGGATAATAGGTGCTCAAAGGCCTAGAAGATTTATTTTTACACATTCCTACTGAATTAGCTAGATTGAACTAATAAATAAAGGAAGGTGCCAGTTTAATAATAATATTAAGTTTTATTTATTCATAAGCATTTATAGGAGAATATTTTTCCATTAAAGCATTGAAGATGTTTGGATGCTTTTCTAAGAGCACTTTAGAAATATGGTCATATTTTTTCTTCTCTTTTAGAGTACACCGACTGCACTTCGTTTTTATAATTTCAGGAATTGTATCTGAAAAAGAAAAATTAGTTTGAAATGAAGAAAAACAAGCTGTTTTTTTAACTGTTTTAAAAAATGTAGATAACTGGAACCTACTTACGAGCTAAGGAAGGTTCTAACTGACTAACTTTTTATCAAGATGGAACTTAACGTTTGTAGTATCTTGAAAGTTAAACTAAACAGCACAATTAAAGTAACTATAAAAAACTAATAATTAAAAGAGCAATTACATCTCACAAAACATTTGCGGTTAAATAATTTCAAGGGGGAAAAAATGTCCCTTGAAATTATTCAATCAGTTCCTTTCCTTTTTGTTGGGAAAGCTTAATTTTTTGGTCAAGCTCAGAATCATGAACACTAACAGCGCATAAGGATGATTTTCATGGCAATGTTGCCAGACAAATATATTAAATCGGAGGTAGGTACCGGTATCAATTCCTGGCATGACCGCTTACCGCTTACTTACCTACCGATAAGCAATTTAGCGTTTCGGTTAGATTTTGGTTTTAATATATCTATCAACAGTAACTGGGCTGTTTACCCATTCTAGTATTAAAACGTCTTCGGGTGCATCTTCATTTATCAGCATGGCTAGAATAGCCCGGAAACTTTATTTTCGAAACGATAAAAATTTTATCTCCCCCTACAGTTTAACTAAATGAGAGCGTGGTCGGTGGATGAAGATAAAATCTGCTGCGGATAAAACAGGGAAACTTCTACATATATCAGTGCCGTTATTAAGTCGGTAGAAATAAAATCAGAGGATTGATTTTTTATCCTCAGTTCTTGCTACGGGGCAGGTTACTTGCATAAGGGCAAAATTTTGTGCGCAAGTGTGTTTGTATGTTTGTTACTCTTTTACGTTGCACCTACAAAACTGATTTGGCTGAAATTTGGAATGGAAATAGATCCCCTGGATGCCTGGATGAATGGAGAGATCCTGGATTAAAACGTAGGCTAGTTTTTACCCCGAAAAAATCCACGAGAATTGGAAAATACCGAAATTCTGCAACTCACATAGCCCCAGCTGTACTACGGTATTGTAATTTTTTAAGTACGTACCTCTTAGCCACTGCATTTCTCCGCAAGGTGTTTGGTCCATAAGACAGCCAAATGCCAACTTCCTCTGTTCTTCATTGCTAAGAAGTCGATCTATGTCCAAATTTTCTAAATTAGAACAAAGAACTACAACTAGTGTAGAGAAAAGGAAGAAAATAATTTTTTGTTTTGTGTACATCTGAAAAAAATAAAAGAAATTTACAGAACAAACTTACTAAAATATTATATTTATTTATAAACTATAGATAAAGTCTGCTTACCATGAAAATTATTTAGAAATAACTCGCTATGATGCGCTGGTATCCTTTTTAAGCTCCAACGATCTGGTCAGATAGGTTTGATGCGTGACAATCTGTAATTAAAATTACCTAGGTTTTCCTTATTCCTAGTTTTTTTTTTTCTCGAAAGATTACATCGGTATAGATTATGACGATTGAAGAGTGATCATGATACCAGCTCAGTTATTGAGCAAGCCAAAGGCAAGTTATACCTAGGAGAAAATCTTTGGAGAAGATATTTGGAGAACATGTTGGAGGAAAAACAAACAGATTGGGAAGACTGGGCCATGCATTTTAAATATTGGTACCTAATAAATATAGAAAGATTTCACAAAAGAAATTTAAGAAAATATTATTTTTGGCAAATTTCGCAAACTTTTTTTTATCGATAAAAAGTTTATAGAGTACCTAAGTGGCAAATTTTCCGTGATTCGGAAATCAAACGCAGCGATTTCCGACTCGTACTTGGCCGATTTTCGTAGGGCTGTGCCCACAACCTCTTTAGAGGGTTGTATTCGCGTCTTCCTGAGGACCCTGTAGTCAGCAACTGTCTATACAGAACACTCACATTCCCGATGTGTTAATCTCACTACTGGAGCCGTACTACCAAGTCTTAAAGCAATAATGTGGCAGTACTGTATCAATGTTTCCATACAAACATAGTATGAAAAAATGACAAAATAGTACTGCAACATTACTGAGCTTTAATAGGTGGTCGTACCTATAACTTATAAGCCCCTGGATTGCATAGATGACAACAATTATACGCAGCTTACCTATAGCTACGTACGAGTTTTGTTTGGCCTGACATATTGTGGCCTGAATGACCTGGGACCGTACCAGCAGTAATGTTGCAATATTGTTTTGACATTTTCGTTTTTTCGTTTCGACTATGTTTGTATGAAAATATTAAAACAATACTACAGTGAGATGCTGGTACGGCCCCTGTTTCTGACCTATCCATTTGAGTTCATATCGAGAGGGTTACCGACACCTACGGCCTTTACCACAACACAGTTGGGCACTTTGTATGGTGCGCCGGTAGGAGGAGGTCGGTGGACAGTAGATTCAAAGAGTTTTGAAGTGGTTGATCAATATAAACTGCCCTGTTTAATCCGACTCAACTTTGTTTTCACGGGCTTTTTAGAAAGTATAAACTGACCTGTTGAAATTTACTTAACTTGGTTTTCTCGGGCTCAGTAGGTAAGTACCTAATTGTCGGGCAGTAATAACTGTTCAACTACTGAGTCCGGAAAAACCAGGCTCAATTGAGACTTGGAACCCCAAAAACTTAATTTATTTTATTGGAATGTTTCAGTAAAACTCTTAACTACATTGTACATTGTACAAGTCTTGCCCGTGTGGAATGGTGCCAAGAATCTATATATCCCGTGGCTCTACAGTCTCTTATGTATACTCCACAATATTCCTCCATTGTCGCGGTCCTTGAACACCCAAGAATACTGGCTGCATTTCCGCGCTGCATTTTAGCTACACTGATTCGTTGTGCAAAAAATGAGCCCTTCTGGTTACCAGGCGAAGCTAATAACCGCGGGGAAACCTCTCGAAGAATTGTTTAAGGTAAAGGCACGGTATTAGATTACGTCTAGTCGTCTACGATTGGGTCCTAACCCACTGGGATTATAGTGATGGTTATACAATATAGCAAGGCAATGTTGTGATTACGTCACGCTGCGCCTGCGCAACCGGCCTGGCACACAAACACACATGCAACCAGCTAGCCTCGAGCCCGGCTCACCTCGACTCGCCTCACAAGTTGGGCAAGCCCAACCTTACCGATTTTGATCCACTGATGGTAAATCCCAAATTATACTTGCATTATACATATCGTCATGTATAATGCAAGTATAATATGGGAAACAAAGAATACCGAGAAAAAATGAAAAATTTAATGCAGTAAGTAGTGTAGTATGCTCTTATGCATTTTTTAATTTCGGTTTTATAGCGACTTTAGAAATCGAAGAGCTGAGTCATATGGCTACGGCTGAAGGTCTATAAAAGGTTAGTTTATAAAAACGTAACGTTACGTATTATAGTTATAAGGCAGACGATGAAAAACGTTATGCGGCAATTTGCGGCAGATAAATTGCGTTTCGAAATAAAATTATACGCATCAGTAGCTCTTACAAAGCGATTGCATTATACGACTCGAGTTTATGCAAAAATAGATTATTAAAAAGTTATATAATTTTAAAAAGTTTAAACTTTTAATGTTTTCTCCCAATCCCAGAACCCTTTCAGTAGGAAGTTTGGTTATGGTACGTTTATGGAATTAAATTAAAAAAAAATCTGAAGCGTACCAATCAATCCTAGTACTGTTATAAATAACTCATACTCATAATATAGCTACAGCTGAAATGTGTTTTAGCTATCATTTGATCGCCAATCTTGCTTTTTCCAGATCAATTATTACAATTACCTACCCTCTAGAAGAGCTTGAGGGTTTGTAAAATACCAAATCCATACAGATAACATCGCGGAGCACATATTAATATAATAACATTTTCATTTTGAGTGTCGTAAGTTGGAAGGGTAAGAAAAACAATAAACTTGTTAATTTTTTATAGTTTATTTTATATCAGTCAACACCAATTAATTAAATAAATAATTGTTTTTTTTACCATTTCTTATAAAATAATCACAAATGCAACACCTTATACGTACTTTTACGAGTACTTCATTAAATTAACGTCTCTATTATTTAAACTTACTAAGAATACGGATTTCAAAAATTAAGTTTCGTTTGATTCAATAATTTAATTAAGTAATCAAAATGGGCTTTATAGTAGTGAAGTTAATTCGCTAATTTGCATATATGTATTTGTTCGATAAATACTTTTACTGGAAATATAAATTAGCATTTCTTGCCGGCGAGTAATATTTATTGGTTATCGACTTTAGTGTTAATTCGTATAACCGCCTTTGTACCAATTTTTTTCTAAGAGCGCGTTTTTCTTTTTTTTTAACGTTTTGTTTGTTTTAACGTTCACTTTTGATTAGACCAAAGATTTTTTAGGATGAAACGCAACTTTTGCAATGCCATGGGATGGATATGACATTGACAGGTATATCAATCAACTACGTAAATCAACTCGTCTCGTCATTGTTTGCCATAAATATCCCCTTATTATTCACTGGATGAAGAATGGTTTTAGACCTTAAAATGTAGTTCCTATTTCTAGTTACATAAGCTATAGATTTAGCTTCCCTGGATGAACTTCTCGAAGTTGGCGCGGTGTTTGCCGGTCGGGTCGTTCTTGTTCACGAGTTCCTCCCATTGCTTGGGGTGCTTCTGTTGTATGGCCTTGATCACTTTACGGATGTTCAGCTTTTGTTTCTCGGTGCACTTTCCGCACACCGTCTCCACAGCCTCTGGGAGGGCTTCTGAAAGTAGCAAAATTGTTATAAGTAAATATTTTTCCAATTGTTTTTTTTTTGTTAGGAGATTGGAAAACGGCAACCGTCTCAGGCAGTATCAAAAACAATGAAAAGATGACGATTTTTGGTTGGGGACCCTTGCTTATTTAAATTTTTTGTTATTTACTGTATTAGCGACAATTTCCTTGGAAAATTACATCTATGGTTCATAAAATGCAGCCCGCTGCCAGAAAGACGGATAGACAAACAGCTGAGGCTACGTAATAATAGTAAGTAAAATATACTATCACATAATGTTTAAGGATTCTGGTTCCGGGCTTTAGGTCCCAGTCTCTCTACTTTTATCGCTTTCTTATCTCTGTCTATCAATATTGACCAGAAAGAGAAAAGAGGGCGCCAAAAGTAGAGTGACATATTATCTCTACGCGCGCATACTAGCCCTGCAAGTATTCACACACCTCAGGAAAAATGAAAAAATTACATACAGGAATGGAATAAAGTTAGTTCGGTTCACTTCGAGGAAGAAAAAAATCGTTCGAAGTCGCGGACGCTCGTTGAGAAGGAAATGGTGTCTATACCTATTCTATCAACCATTTTGCAACTGGTCACACACGGTGGTCTAAAAAAGGGATTGATAATGATCATCAACGTTATCATCACCTGCCATTAACACACATAATCATGCATACCTTTAATTTTACTTTTATACATTAAATAATGTCGTCGAGTATATGTATTAAATTATTGAGACAGAAACGGTGATAAAAAAGTCTTTAACTTATATCATGAAACAGTGTCACTGTATGATTAATGCAGAGGTGATTTAAAGCTTCACTAAAGAACATTAGGTTGTAGTTTTATGTGTGTCATGGTTCTTTATATTATTTTAGTCACTAAACGACATTGAAATGATTTTTTTGTTCTTGGAAATTGGAATACATGATTTGGTTGCCCTGATATATATCTATTTCATTTTTCAAAAACTATGAAACTGAGGAAACAAAATTGTAAATACAATTTTTCGGCGTTAAAGTCTGATATTTCTAGACTCAACCTATAAGTAGGTGAAGCCTATATGTGAAAGGATAAAGAAAATATTTAAGGGGCTCCTAATGATACAAAAATCGTGATTTTTTTGCTCGTTTTTGAATTGGGCTGGCAGAGGTATTTATTTCAATTTAATACTATTGAGGATTAGTCTTGATAGTAAAATACCCCGTGACTTGATAGTAAAACAGCCTTCAGTGAAATACCCCGACGCGTGACCAATTTTCTTATTTTTATAAGAACAAATGACAAGGATGCAAAAAAGACATCGTTTTGAGTATAACACAGACCTTTACCATGATCATTATGCTACGTAAAGTGACCTAGGTATACAAGGTCCATGGTGGTAAAGTTCAAGCTATCCAATTAAATTTTATGTGTCATAATTTCACGCGCATTATAATAATTATAACCAAGCTTTACCCGCGCGAGGTACAAAACCTTGACCCCGACCTTTTTATGTTAATAATCAGACACCATGTATTCTGAGCTCATACAGAATAAATATACCGCACTTAGTATACATTACACATCGTTGGCTGTATTCGTTAGCATTACAAACGGATATGTTGAAAGGGTAATGTTTGCAGTTTGAATATTGCTTTATCAATAATGGGAAATCATCATATACCTATTACTGGGATCTGTGAATGTCTAAAGTTTAGCTTTAGTTATAACTAAAACTATATTTTATACAAATAGATCCTCTTGTAAGAGGATTATATTGATGGCTTTAGTTACAAGGAGATCGTAAATCCCTCGTTATGACAATGATTGATTGAATCGTTATTGATCTTTGACTGCAGATAGGCATCAGTTAATAGCCAGATAATTACTTTTCGGGACTACTAGTAGGGATGTGCATTTTTGGAACACCTAACATTTCATTTCTGATAAATAATTTGAATTTCATTCACTGATAAGAAAACTCAGGATATGGGCAATGGGCATCCGAACGATTTACGTAAACCTTTTTAGTACAAGTACCTTTAGTACTATTTGGTGTATTCTGTGGTACAAGCAAAGAGTAGCGCCATCTGTCAAAATCATATAGGCGCCGTAGTTCGCCGCCGAGCGAACTACGGCGTTGCCTTACTTTTGGTGACAAAACAAGGATTTTTGGCACCGATAAAGTGGCGACATTTTTTCATTAATTCCCGATAGTTATGGAATGAGCAATCGATAAGTTTCCGTACGTAACCATACGGTCGTGATAGAAACTTATCGATTGCTAAGGTTAAGACCATAATGTAACTTCACTATCGAATTGTAAGTTCTGTAACGATAGTGTAAAGTTGTTAGAAAATAATAAATAAATAAACTTCTACTGTGTAAAAAAAACTTACTTTTGAAATCTGTCCCTTCGGCGGTGCACCTGCCCTTGTCCAGGAAACAGTTCACGTACGACTTGAGCAGTCTGTCGTTCCCGATCAGTGTCTCCACGTCGAAGTTGTCGTATTTTGAGTTGTACTTGTCCGCCGCGAGCACCGACAGCACCAGGCAAGCCAACACGATACAGGTCTTCATTGTTCTAAACTGGAAATAAATAAAAAGGCTAATTACTCATAAGTACTCGATAAGTTGAATAAAGATTCGACGTTTGTAATCGTGGGTCACGCAAATTAATGGCGCAATGCCACTAGTTCATCGGTGCCATAAATGCTTATTTTGCCACTTAATGCTAAGGCTGTAGTTCTCTCAGTAGCCACCTTTAGAATTTTGTCAGATGGCGCTACTGTTTAGTTGTACGAAAAAGGTTTACGTAAATTGTTCAGATGATACGTAGATTGTTGATTCTTAGATTTCTTATCGATGAGCGCAGCGTATCTACGAAAGTTATAGTCTAAGTATAGTCACTTGCGATACGGTAAAACGATAGAAATGGGATGATTTAAAAAAAATTATGATAATGATCGCTAACTTGGTCAAAGGATTCTTATTAATTTTTTTAAATTTCGTTCGTAAGTAAAAGTAATCTTTTCCAAAACGCATGGATGGAATATAAGTCTAGAAATGCTGTTAATCAGGCATTTAAATACCGTTATTTATCAAAATAGAAAGAATTTTTAATTTAATGAAATATTCCAAAAAATGTATGGATATGGCATATCTGATCGACAAACTGACTGCTTGACTTGCTGAAGATAACTTTCATTCACAAGAATTTTGACTCCTTATAATCAAAATATTTTTTCTTTCACATAGGCCTAACTAAGAGGCACTTGAAATGTCAAACTCTACCGTCTCGTTTGGAAAGGAGTATTGCTTCGAAAAGAACGGGTAAGGAATTCGCTACTTGTTCTTAATATGGTATTATGAATTAGGGATCAACAGTTTTCTATTTCCTATGACGATCGTAGATAAGTCAAATGGCTAGGCTATTAGTATTCACATTTCAATTTCTATTCTATAAAATATCTACTATAAACATTGGAAACTGCCTTGGATTTTGGTTTTGTAGAAAGAACTAAAATGGAAGTGTATTGAAGTACCTACAAAATCAGTTATAAGATAATGAATAAATAAACGATTAAAACTAAATAAGGAACAGAATAGAATTCGTTTTCGTATGTCAAACAATGAGATCAGTTAAGTGACAATGCGAATGATTTCCATGGGCATCCGATACGTGCTTTGAATACCTACTTGTGCAGTTTGGTGGAGTCTCAAATAGCTGGTCTATTCTAAAGGATCTATCAATTAGATTAGAAATGTTCAATGCATTCGTGTAAAAACGCCACAGAAAATCAAGAAATATACTTTTAATCGTTTCTTCTGAAAGTTAAGTTTAGATAGTTTTAGCTTTCTGCACTGCTTCCCGAAACTTCAACTTTACGGTTAAAGAAACTTTATTCTCATTAAGAATTAAGAATTCACTTACATGAGAACTATAACAATATAAATATTAAGTAACTTATCCTTAAAGTACTGCGATTTTATACAAAAACAAAGTCGGTAGAAATGAATTTGCTTTGCTAAATCACATACTCCAAAGGCATACAAAGTTTTCTTTTTACTTTATAGTTCTTTGAAAATATATATATTATTTTGAAGTTCTTTTAATAAATTATGCGATCTTTGAATAAGTGCAATAAAGTGTCCATGGTCTATCCATAGGTATTTACCCAACTTTACAATTTTCACTATTTTCGTTTGTTTCAATTTAAGGATAAAGGTTAGTCTTTCAAAGTAACAACAACGAACTGCTTTTTTTTTGTTTTTTTTTTTTCGATTAGTAGCTGTGGTACCACAGGCAAAAAAATTACCCTTGGACTACCCCTGCCGCGATCAAGAAAAGGTTAGATAGGTCCCTTAATTTTGATAGTGAAAATGGTAAAATTGACAATGATTGTTTCAATTTTGTTACTAAATTTTTCACATCAGCTGTAAGAATGCTGTATTTAAATAATTTTCCGCACTGCATTTATCAGTTTTGATTTCTTAAAAAAATATGGCATATACCACAATCTTCGATTGCCATTATTACTTATTAAGAACAACCAAAACGTAATCTGGATTAACCGTAAGTATCACACCGAGGTTACGATACGAGATCACCGAGTCGATATTTAAATTGCGTAACACAATCACAAATCGGCCGCCGTTCGCACTGATTGCAACGCAGTTCGTTCACCCACCTTTTACTGTGTGTACCACCCAAAGAACTAGACGCCGCTGAAACCGACAGTGCTTTTATATTGACAACCATCAAACCACCACCTTTGCCACCTCGCAGGTCAAATAGCGCAACGATCCGTATTGAAATCTAGACCTTTTGTTACTGTTGATAAGACCCTTTATTTGGGGCGCATTAGCACAAGTAAAGGCCTGTCTTTGTTGACGAAATAAATCATATACGATTCGTTGGTAAGCATTACCAGGAAACTGAATTGAGCAACTCAAAATCCCGGGCGTTGGTAAATGAGGAAGATTATAATAGCTACAACGTATCAGGGTAGACTTCTTGATCATTGTTTGCTCAAAATGAAGATATGTCCTGCTAGATAAAATGAGGAGGGTTTTGGTTTTGGACACTTTTAGCCTACCAAGTTGGAGACGTATGAATTGGCAAGCTTCACACACCTTTGCAAATATTAAGTCGAAGAAGTGACAAATCTCAGTAATGTATGGTGTTTGTGGTAATGTAGAACCCCCTCACGATAACGTAGCGATATTGATAAATTTCATTATTTAGTTGTTACAAAGACGTCTGAAAAAAACTCTAATATATAAAATTCTCATGTCAGAGTGTTTGTGACCGAACTCTCTCTGAAAGGGTTTGACCGATTTTTATGATTTTTTTGTGGCTATTTTTTATAGCCCATGGCAAAACGACGTTGGTCACGTCTATTTGAAATATTATTCTTATTTGGAAGTTATAATTTTCTGAAACATTCAGTACCTAATACTTTTATTGTGTAGTGTACCAGTAATTCTAATTGACTTTTGTCGCATTAAAAAACCTTTACGTACTTAGTTGCTTTTTGCAGGATGTTGCTATGAATGGACCAAAAAATTAAACCATTACAGTAAGTTAATCCGTCAAAATGTTTTTGTTGTAGAGTCGCTCTTAATCTTTCCTGTAAAGTTTTTAAAGCACTCGTAATTATCATTAATCAGTGTTTCTTGTTTCGGAAGTTACTCGTAATGTCACATTGAAGACGGCTTAATTACCTTCGAAATATGGTAAGACCTTACGTATACGTAGGCTACCTAGTTTTTATATTTATCTACAATAAGGTCTCCTTGTAATACTATAAACATGGTTGCTAACAGTAAACAGAAGTGAATTGGCATTTTCTAATGTATTAGTAAAGACATATTAAACGTGACTTTCCGCGCAGATAAGTGTCACTGTCGTATTTTTTTTGAATTTTATTTTTTATTTAAGCGACAGTTTTCTGTGGAGATCGAAAATATATGTCTTATGTTTATTACTTCTTGACATGTTTTAATGATAATAATTAATTAAGCAGTAATGTAGTGTGTAAAACAAATTTAACGTTCGATTTTAACTTTTTTTGACATCACATCACACATCGTAATCTAGCTCCAAAGTAAGCAATAGCTTGTGCTATGGGTACGAGATAACTGATAAATATACATAATGTTTAATACACATACCTAAATACAATATTATATAATAGTTAAAAACACCGAGACTGATTTTCCAGTTGTGGGAATCGAACCCACGACGTCCGACGTATAGAGGGCAGGATCGCTACCGCTTCTATTATCCTATACCTGTATATATATAATATATATATATATATATATATATATATATATATATATATTTCTATATAATCTGGATCTCGGAAACGGCTCGAACGATTTTCATGAAATTTAGTATACGAGGGTTTTGGGGGCGATAAATCGATTTAGCTAGGATTCATTTTTAGAAAATGTCGAATTTACCAAAAAAATTAAAATATTACTCCTGTTGCCATCTATTGGCCGGTAGTTAAACTACCGAGCGAAGCTCGGTCGCCTAGATATTAAGTATTACTTATAATAGAAATATATATAATAGTCCAAAAATCCTTGCAGGTATATTGCAAGGCATATAACTGTAATCTATATTTTCTTATATCCTGGAAGAAATAATGAAACTAATACTGGTTACTTACCCAAAAATTCATACACTATATACCTATAGCAAGTTCAAAATTTGTATAAAATATGTTTTGTGGGTCGAGTCGTTGTCGAAGTTCTGTGTAGCCATTTGGCACGTGCTCCTTGAAAGCCTCGAATGTTCTTTTTGCGAACCTCTTTTGCGAAGGGGAGCATTTAGAACATGCTGTCCGCACCACTTCGGGTAAAATTGCTGAAAAGAAAATCTATTTTCACTCAACTATAATATTAAGATTCCGTACCTAGAGGGTAAGAAACACGACCCTAATATAACTCTGCCGTCCGTCTGTCACCAAGCTCTTGATCCGTGATTGTAAGAAACTTGAAATTTTCACGGAATAAAAAATCTTTACGTACTTAGTTGTTTTTTGCAGGTTGTTGTTTTGACGGACAATAAAATTGAATCATTACAGTAAGTTAATCGTCAAGATGTTTTTGTTGGAGAGTCGCTCTTAAAATTGATGAAAAAGAAAATCTATTTTCATTCAACTGTATTAGGGTTCCGTATCTTAGAGGGTAAGAAACGGGACCATATTTATATTGTAGTAATGTATTGTATATGGGGTTTTTACCTGAAATAAATAAATTATTATATTATAACTCAGCGCGTCCGTCCGTCCGTTTGTCACCAGGCTCTTGATTGTTAGAAACTTGTTCACAGATTTTTTGCCGCTATAATAACAAATAGGTACTAAAAAAATGTAAAAAAATATGGGGCTCCCATACAACAAACGTGATTTTTTGTTAGCTTTTGCTCGGTATTGGTAACGGCAACAGGAAGACCTGAAGACGCAATGGATCGTTGAGAGTGACGACCCTAACTAGCGTAACATGTTGATTGTTGACTGATGATATAACTCGTATGTAGGGGAAACAATTGTATATGATGACATTTTTAACCAACTTCAAAAAAAGGAGGAGGTTCTCAATTCGTCGGAATCTTTTTTTTTTATCTATGTATGTTCACCGATTACTCGACGATGCGTGCACCGATTTGAAAAATTCTTTTTTTGTTTAAAAGGGTATCGTTTCCAGATGGTCCCATTTTAATCAGGTCAAGATCTGATGATGGAATCTTGGAGAAATCGAGGGAATTCTTCAAATTTTATATGGACACATGAAACTATTTGGGTATTATTTGAAAGAGTAATATTTTCCAAGTTGTTCTATGGTCATCAAGTCAGGATCTGATCATGGGATCTTGGTGAAATCGAGGGAACTCTTCAAATTTTGCTAGTATACTTGAAGCGAGTTGGGTATTTTTTATAGTTACTGGTGCATATGCTAGCAGATACTGATTTGATGACTAAAGTCATCAAGTCAGGGTCTGATGATGGGATCTTGGTGAAATCGAGGGAACTCTTCAAATTTTGCTAGTTTACTTGAAGCGAGTTGGGTATTTTTTATAGTTACTGGTGCATATGCTAGCAGATACTGATTTGATGACTAAAGTCATCAAGTCAGGGTCTGATGATGGGATCTTGGTGAAATCGAGGGAACTCTTCAAATTTTGCTAGTATACTTGAAGCGAGTTGGGTATTTTTTAAAGTTACTGGTGCATTTGCTAGCAGATACTGACTTGATGACTTAAGTCATCAAGTCAGGGTCTGATGATGGGATCTTGGTGAAATTGAGGGATCTCTTCAGATTTTATGAACACACCTCTAGCGATTTGGGTATTTTTACAACGCCATGTGCATTTTATTGTTTCCACTAAAAAGTAAAAAATTAAAAATGGGAAATGCTTTCCAAAAAACCAACTTCAAATGCCACTACAAAGAGTGAAATAATTTTTATTTAAATTTTAGGTACCTACACCAATTCGAAGTCGGGCGATTGTCTTTGACTTCGTCATTTCTTCGCACATCAAGTAAGTAAGAAGGACTATTAGGGATTGTATGAAACATTGCCCGACTTCGAATTGTTGTAGGTACCTAAAATTTAAATAAAAATTATTTCACTCTTTGTAGTGGCATTTGAAGTTGGTTTTTTGGAAAGCATTTCCCATTTTAATGAAATGAAGCAAGTGCCGAGTTTCTTGTCAATTCTTCTCGGTGCAAACCTTCCGAACTTGGCGGTAGTGTTTAGTGTTTAGACTTTCCATAAAAGACTGTATGTCCTATGTAAACAAATAAAGATTTTCATTTTCGATAGTTTCGGGATAGCCGCTGGGCGCTACTAGATCCACTAATTCCGTTCGTCTATAGTATAATTACGTGATTCCAGTAATTCGTCGACAATATTCCATCAAAAATCCGTTTTTTGATTGGATCACGTAGATATACTCCTAAGATAGCAATTCGGAATTCGGAGTCATAGTTTCAGGCGCAAAGTTTAACAAAAGCACTTTGTGATGACATAAACTTGATTTTAATATTCCAGCACTTAGGGATATTGGATTAGTCACCATAGAAAATCGTACCTACGTACAAACTTTAAAAAATATAACAATTAAATAAAAAATGAATTAAACAACTAAAATATTTTATCTTTCGATGGTGTACGACCTTCAATTACTCTCTAGGTTTATTTACAATCACGATCAAAGTTTAAATTCATTCATAGGTCAAGATAAACAAGCGTTGAATAGTAGTATTTAATAATGTTATACCCATTATTCAGATAGGGCCAACTTGTACCTAATAATTACATTGTAAATAACAACAATCAAAAGTACGTAGCTACATAGATACATTGTTAACCTGGCTGTGGCTGCAACAGACAAAGCTAATCTTTTGGCGACTCTGTTTGCAGAGAACTCACAGCTTGACGCTGGAAGTACTCCACCCCCAACCCTTCCATCTTGCGATTCCATTATGCCAGAGATTCGCATCCACCAGCACGAGGTCCTCAAAACACTTCGTGATCTCGATGTGAGTAAAGCCAGTGGCCCTGACGGTATACCTGCAATAGTCCTACGAAATTGTGCTCCCGAGTTGTCTCCTGTATTAACGCGCTTGTTTCGCCTCTCTCTTTCCACAGCTCAAGTCCCACTCTCCTGGAAAGTTGCCAATGTGCAGCCGGTACCTAAAAAAGGCTGCCGTGCTGATCCGGCTAATTACAGACCGATTGCCATCACGTCCATACTGTGCAAAAGTATGGAACGAGTTCTCAATCGTAAGCTCCTGGCATACCTAGAGGAAAATGACCTTCTGTCGGACCGTCAGTATGGCTTTAGATCCAACCGCTCAACTGGCGATCTTCTAGTGTATGCTACGCATACTTGGGGCGAGGCCATGGAGAAGCACGGTGAGGCACTTGCTGTCTCACTCGACATTTCTAAGGCTTTCGACCGGGTCTGGCACGGTAGTCTTCTTAGCAAACTTCCGGCATACGGGATACCCGCGGGCTTTTGCAACTGGGTATCTGACTTCCTGAGGGAACGGTCTTTTCGGGTGGTCGTAGATGGCCACTCATCGGACCTAATGGCTGTCAATGCCGGTGTACCCCAGGGGTCTGTTCTCTCCGCGACACTGTTTTTGCTGCATATTAACGATCTGCTCAAACCGGGTATCTTTGGTTATGCGGACGACAGCACTGTTTCGGAGAGATACATGTCCAGTTCAAAAGCCAGTGGTGCTGAGATCCTTGAGCTTAGAGAGGCACTGGTAAATCGCGTGAACTTGACTTTAAATGAAGTGTCTGAGTGGGGTGACGCTAATCTGGTCAAGTTCAACGCTACCAAAACACAAGCGTGTTTGTTCACTGCTAAAAAGAGCCCCTTCACCTTGGCTCCCACTTTCCAAAGCATATCCGTCCCGATTGGTGATCATATTGAGCTTCTGGGTATTACCATCTCACCCAACCTCAATTTTGGGAAATGCATCGAAGCTAAAGCAAAAACAGCTGCTAAAAAACTTGGCATCCTAAACAAGGTAAAGCGGTACTTCACGCCTGAACAGCTACTGACGCTGTATGAGGCCCAGGTGCGTTCTGGCGTGGAGTACTGCAGTCACCTTTGGGATGGCTCAGCCAAGTATCAGCTCGATGCATTGGACTCTGTTGATCGCCGCGCCCGCAGAATAATCGGAAAGGAATCGCTAACGCGGGCAAAATTGCTCAGCTTACAACACCGTCGCAATGTTGCCTGCTTAGCGGTTTTTTACAGGATATACTTTGGTGAGTGTGCTCAGGAACTACATAACCTTGTTCCTCCTTCACCTTTCTACTATAGGACTGCAAGACGCCGAGAGGGGTGGCATCCTTATGTGGTTGACATCCAACAAACTCGCACGAAACGTTTTTCTTCCACGTTTCTGATACGAACCGCTAAGGTATGGAACGCCCTTCCAGCCTCCGTGTTCCCAGCCAAGTATAATCTGGGTGCCTTCAAGAGAAGAGTGAATAGGCATTTTCTAGGCAAGCGCGCTCCAACCTAGACTTCATCACTGCTTTCCATCAGGCATGATTGTCGTCAAGCGCAAGCCTATTTACAATAAAAAAAAAAAAAAAAAAAAAAAAGTTAACCCATTTAAAAATATTTTTAAACAGTAAATACATAGATATAGGTACCTAATTTTTTTATAATGAAAGATATAATCTATATACTTATAATAAAACTGTAACGGGTCGAATTCTGTACATTGAAGATATTATGAAAATTTTTGTTGGAGGGCACTCCTTAGTCGATACTGAAGCCAAAACTGTAATTTGTTTAATTTTTGTCTGTCTGTCTGTCTGTCTGTCTGTCTGTCTGTCTGTCTGTCTGTTTCAAGACCGCGCATCACGGCTAATCCGCTGGATGGATTTATATGAAACTTGGCATGATTTTAGTTCATATTCCGAGGTAGGACATAGGATACTTTTTATTCCGAAACTCAGCATGGTTTCCCTGGAAGACGGCTTCAAAGTCAAAATGTGTATTTAGTCATAATTCATAAACGCGCTGTCCGATTTCTTTCATTCTTTTTTTGTTAGAAAGAAAGAACTCATTAGATTGTCTTAGACACATTCAAGAGTCATCAGTTTTGCTGTTCAGAAATTACAGACCTTCGCCTGAGATTTTCACCTCATACTATATAGCGCCATCTCTACAATTTACGTGGTACTCGAAGTCAAATTATGTCTAACGAATTTTTGTTACAGTTAATTGTCATGAAGTATTCTACTATTGCACCACTGTGTTATGAGATGGCACTGTTATGACATGCAGAGATTAATGTTTTTAATTTTAAGATTTTTTTTACATTACACACGTATTAATTATTGTTATCACGTCTATACTTATAATAAAACTGTAACGGGTCGAATTCTGTA
The DNA here is from genome assembly GCA_963855885.1 of Coenonympha glycerion. Taxonomy (NCBI): domain Eukaryota; kingdom Metazoa; phylum Arthropoda; class Insecta; order Lepidoptera; family Nymphalidae; genus Coenonympha; species Coenonympha glycerion. The sequence goes on from OY979646.1 coordinate 4,308,423, forward strand.
CATTGAAGATATTATGAAAATTTTTGTTGGAGGGCACTCCTTAGTCGATACTGAAGCCAAAACTGTAATTTGTTTTATTTTTGTCTGTCTGTCTGTCTGTCTGTCTGTCTGTCTGTTTCAAGGCCGCCGATCACGGCTAATCCGCTGGATGGATTTAGATGAAACTTGGCATGATTTTAGTTCATATTCCGAGGTAGGACATAGGATACTTTTTATTCCGAAACTCAGCATGGTTTCCCTGGAAGACGGCTTCAAAGTCAAAATGTGTATTTAGTCATAATTCATAAACGCGCTGTCCGATTTCTTTCATTCTTTTTTTGTTAGAAAGAAAGAACTCATTAGATTGTCTTAGACACATTCAAGAGTCATCAGTTTTGCTGTTCAGAAATTACAGACCTTCGCCTGAGATTTTCACCTCATACTATATAGCGCCATCTCTACAATTTACGTGGTACTCGAAGTCAAATTATGTCTAACGAATTTTTGTTACAGTTAATTGTCATGAAGTATTCTACTATTGCACCACTGTGTTATGAGATGGCACTGTTATGACATGCAGAGATTAATGTTTTTAATTTTAAGATTTTTTTTACATTACACACGTATTAATTATTGTTATCACGTTTGTCGACGTTTCCGGATAGCCACGTCTTTTTTCACCACCCAAGTGTACCTACCATCAGACCAGATTATTATTACCACTAATTAAAACTTACTTGCTATTTCGCTGATGGTAAGTGACGGGGCGAAGATGTCGGATTATTATAGACATATCTTTAGCGTTAGTCCTAGTAACTAACTAGGAACTCGGAATTGAAAAAAAAAAACTAAAAACGTACGGCTCATTTTAAATTGGTTAGTCTTTATAATAAATAAAAAATATATAAATAGGAAATATAATATGGTCATTCTGATATTTTGGATAGTATGAAGATGAAGCAAAAATTTTTAAAAGGCTCTTATGTTGGACCGGGGGATATTGTTAGTAGAGTATTTTATCGCAGTGGTACCTACCCGGTCGAACTCTGCAAGAAGAATCCTACAACTTACCGTCAGAACAACTTTTCACATGATTTAATGATTTTTGAAATATATCGTGGTTTCAGGATATGATAAATAATGAATATAACATTCCACGGCTACAGAACACAATCAAAAGGATGATTTTAATTGTCGATATGTCGATCCAATGGTACAAGTCGTGGTCACGTAGTGATCACTCACAGACATACATACATGAACACTAAAAACATTACACTCCTTTTTTGGGAAGTCGTTAAAAATGGTTGTTTGTATATTCGTTATCCAAGTCATAAAGGCTGCAATAGGACGTTTTCGTATACTTACACAGTAACTAATATTTATCCCTGTCATTTACATAATAGAGTACACAATTTACATTAAATATTAATGATAAGACGCCAAATGACTGTTATGATTTTTGGAGCCAATTCAAGAAGATTTACAGTATAGGTAGATACCTACTTATTAATAGGAAGATTTGTTCCACTTTGTTCTAATAATTTCCAGAAGTCAGAAAAAAAGGTAACAGGTAAGAACGTTCAATACCTAAATACATAAGATGAAGAGTTTTGAAATTTTTTATTATCATGTTGCATGCAAATTGGAACAAACCAATCGACGGTAAGTTTAAAGACGGGTAAATTGCATGTTTTATACAAAACTGGCACACATAAAATTTGCGCTATTTACGCAACTTTTGTTTTGCAAAGGTGTATCTACGTAGACAGTGGACACGTATGTTATAAAACCTTTACAGATTATGGGACCTACATTCTATGCATAAGGTTATTGTACCATTAGAATTATTGTTCAGACTTAATTACAGTGATAGCTTCTTTTGTAGAGAAATACGTCTAGTTTGCTATCATGTTTAAGACATATATTGGCAAACACACAAACATAATATAAAACTATGTTTCTACTCACCTTTGAACACTTTCCCAATAGGAGTACAAGGGCCTTTATCCAAAAAGCAATCCATATATTTATTCAAAAGACGCGGATTCTGTAAAAAATAATCTATATCGTAGTAATCGTATTTTGCATCGTAAACTTCTTCCGCTAACACATTAACTGTAAAGAATAAAAAAATACAAATAGTAAACATAATAATCATAGGTCTCATTTTATTCCAAATTATGGAACTGAAAACTGCAAAATTGCTCCCTTGAACATGATTTGTGGTATGCTTTGATCTATTACATGTGTTAGAATGAAATAAATTAAATGATGCTGTCGTATCAGACATCAAAATCTAAACCAACAAGCAATTTCGGTTAACCTTGAATATTAAAAGAAAACAAAAAGTTTAAACACAAGCTCTAACAAAAAGTACAACTCTCCGCGTACATTAGCGAAACAAAAAACTTGAGCACAATAATGTTGAATTAGAAAATTATGGCCATAACAGAAGATTTATAGGACTGATGGTTTTGCCGAGTAATGTCGGTTCCCAATCCGCAACTTTTCTGGCGATTAGAAACAACTAAATACTGTGGGATCCCGAAAATTTTAATGTTATAATCATTACCGAGGTACATTCTTACGTTTTCTTCACCATTTTCTTAAAAGATATGTTTATTTATTTATTTATTTATATTTTTTTCGATTTAGGCTCTTTCGTGAGCACTTACGAACGTCAATTTTACAAAATCCTTAATAATTATATATGTCTTACTTAAGTAAAAAACACTGTTATAATTAACATTATACATAAAATAGTTAATATTATTAACATAATACTTGAAATTTGTTAATAAGCAGGGACTTTCGTATCAAGAAGTCCATGCTCTTTTGTCACTCATATAGTCGTCGATACTATAATAAGCTTTTTTCATTAATAATTCTTTGATTCTTTTTTTAAATTGAGTGTCAGGCAAATCGGTCAGATTAGAAGGAAGCTTATTATAATATCGAATACCATTACATATAAACGATTTGCTTGATTTCGTCAGTCTAAAAGCTTTCATTCTTAGTTTATCCTTATTTCTAGTGTTAATGCTATGGAAATCAGAGTTTTTCATATAGAGATGCAGATGTTTCCGAACATATATTATGTTTTCAAAAACATATAACGATGGTAATGTCAATACGTTAATTTCCTTAAAAAAATCTCGTAGAGAGTCTCTTGGTTGCATGCCATAAACAGCACGAATGGCTTTTTTTTGTAATACGAATATTGATTTAGCATCTGCGGCTGAGCCCCACAGCAAAACGCCATAAGACATTAAACTATGAAAATAGGCAAAATAAACCATTTTAGCCGTAGCCACGTCAGTCATAATTCTAATTTTACGAATTGCGAAAATTGCTGAACTCAGCCTTTTTGCTAAATTGTTAATATTATGGGGACTCCATTGAAGCCTCATGTCTATATTTACTCCCAAGAATTGTGTATTCTCAACAATGTTAAGCTTCTCGTTACCAAGGTAAATGTTTATATCATTATAAAGCCGTGTATTTTGGGGTGCAAAATAAATGCATTTGGTTTTCTTTGAGTTTAAGCACAGATTATTTATTGAAAACCATTCTTTTATTAAAGCAAGTGTCTCATTGTGCACGTCTAGTGAATTATTTTTTCTGTCAACATTGAAAATTATAGATGTATCGTCTGCAAAAAGAACTATTTTTGCCCTATGTTCTACTATATATGGTAAATCGTTTATATAAACAAGAAACAAAAACGGCCCCAAAATAGACCCTTGTGGGACTCCTAAAGTCACTTTTGCTCCATCGGATATTTTACCATCCACACAAACTTTCATTTTTCGATCAGATAGATAGGAAGCAACCAGATCCAAGGCACTATCAGCAATTCCGTAGAACTGTAGCTTCCGTAAGAGTATTCTGTGATCCACGCAATCAAATGCTTTTGATAAGTCACAGAATACTCCAATTGCATTTTGAGATTTTTCCCAGGTATTTAATATATGCATTAGCAAGTCAGCGCCAGCGTGGGTTGTTGATCTCCCCTTGGTAAAACCAAATTGCTGACTGTGGAAAATCCTATGCTCGCCAAAATGTATGCTGAGTTGGTTAAGCATAATTTTTTCGAAAATTTTACTGATAACTGGTAATACCGATACGGGCCTATAGTTGGATGCATCATTTTTACATCCTGTCTTGTAAATTGGGACAACCTTACTGATTTTCATGAGATCTGGAAACACTCCTTCTTCGATAGAGTTATTAAAAATACAAGCAAGTACGGGGGCTGTCACATCAACGATCGATTCAAAAACTCTAGCCGATAATTCCCAGATATCTTCCGAACGTTTACTTTTTATAGATCGAAATGTTTTAATAATGTCTACCTTATTTATGTGTTTGAATTTGAACTTGGGAACCGAAATCTTTACATTTTGTTTTAGGAGAAACTCAGCTTCATCTGGTGATGATTGCAAATCCTTCGTTGTTTCCGCAGGAATGCGCGCGAAGAAGGATTCAAAATTTTTAGCAACTTGCTCTCCATCTGTAACTAAATTTTTATTGTTATTTATAGAAATTTTATTATTATTGATAATTTTTCCTGTCCCAAGTTCATCATTCACAATGTTCCAAGTTGATTTGATCTTGTTTTTAGAATTCGCTATTTTATTTGATGTGAAATTTCGCTTTGCGGCAATACAGGCTAATTTAAAAGTTTTTGAATAATTTCGAACATAGTTACGAAATTTATCATCGTTGCTAAGACTTCTTTTATAATATAGTTCATACAGTATATGTAATTATAAATGATATTTTAAGACGGAAACAAAATCTATCTACACTTATACTAGATATCTTAGAGTTTGTACACTATGTTTGAACACGTATAAATGTATTAGCTAATAAAATTAATGTTAAAGTTTGACGTGTACTTATTATAATTTATACAATACAAACATTAAATATTGACTTTATAACTTAATACTTATATAATATTGCGTACGTCTTCATACTTTAATTTTGCCATCAGCACTTTTAGTGTGGTAAAAAAAACATTACTACATACATCCGATTGTTAATTTTCCAATGAACTTTGTACCTACATTAAAAATATATTCGAGTATATTGACGTATTTGAGAGCTGCTTAGTACATTTATTTACTGCTGCTTATTAAATTTATTTACTATATATCTTACTGCCTCTTTGGTCTACTGGTGAGCATCTTCGACTGCAAATCACGACACCCGGGGTTCTAAGATCAGGTCTCGCCAAACTGATATAATAGGAATAGGATTTTCTAAGGGAAATTTTTAGTAATATTCTGGAGTTTGGAGTGGCGGTGTTTCACCCCGTGCTTCGGAGAGCACGCCTGCGTCTGATATCTTCTCCAATATTTCTTATGTCTCTAAATTTATTCTGATGTCCTTCCATTTATTATTAATTTTTTGTATATTTACTAGAAATTTTGGCTCAAAATGGGTCTGAGAAAATTTCTTTTTTTATTTCCTCAAGAACCATAAATAATATATTCCTAAATAGTTCGTGTTCCCGGTACAAAAATGGCCATTTTATCAGCTTCCAAGTTCCATGCACCGTGGTAATATTGGCACTTGGCAGACCCCCACTATGGATAGAAGTAAAGCCGGCATTTAAAAAGACGCATCATTTCAGGAGGTCTTTGCCCAAATGTGGACATCCATTAGCTAAAACGACGACGAATAAAATCCTCTAACTTTAAAAGTGTCATCAAAATTGGTTTAGCCGTTCACACCAGAGGATAATATTATAAGTATATCAAATGAAACAAAATTTGTAATCACTTTAATTCGACTTTTTATTGGAAATAATAAAATTGTATTTCTGGTTTTTTCATCGAAAGGTCTACTAAGCACTCGCAATAGCGGTCTCCAAAGCAGTCAAATACTGGTTCTGTGGGTCGTACTTCTGCTGGAACTGTCTGTATCCTGCAGGATCCTTCTCCTTGATTACTTCCAGGAATCTTTTGAAGATGTGCTTCTGTGCATCTGTACATTTCGCACAAGCTTGGATAACTGCTTCCGCTATGTCTTCTGCGAAAAGGAAGTCGTATAAAACATTATAATGTATAATAATAATAGTCAATAAGTGCGATAATATTGGGTTTGCACGCGATGTTATAGAACAACGCCACTTCTAAATGAAAAAAAATATGGGTAAGAAATGTATGTACATATATCTAAATAGAACCAAATAAAAAAATAGTTTCGATAAGTCACATGATCATTTTTCGATCGGATATGTCATATTATGTTTGTCTGCATGATATTTTAGTGCCAAATTTTGTATTTTTATAATAAAAAATTAAAATTTGTATGATTGTATTATGTCTAGTGGTGAGAATGTTGGACGTCCTGCGTTCGATCGCGACCCAGTAAAATATATTATTGGGTGTTTCTATCAAGATATTATATATATTTTTTTAACACTATATAAGTTATTACTTGCTACTACTAGCTCACCTTTTGGTAAGTGATGATGCAGCCAAAGATGTTATCGTACTTACTTGGAAGGGGTAAGTAAACTAACCCCAACGGTTTCTACACAGCATCGCAATTGTAATCATACAAATTGTAATTTTGTATTATAAAAATACAAAATTACAATTTTTACGATTGTATTTTGTCTGTCTCATAAGACAATTATTAAAATAAAAGATAAAAAAACAAAAACAAAGACTTTCACACTTATAAATTTTAATATTGTTATTACGAGTTATATGTTCATTTTTTATTATATATTTTTGCGATGACTATTTTAAATTAGGAGAAGGACAAAAAACTTATAAAAGAAGTCTGTTTTTGTGTTTACTGTCAAAGTACGGTGATTGTTATTTAAGAGGTAAAAGGTTATGTTGAAATACCTATAAGTGCATAACGTGCAACCAAGCACAACTTGCTTGATATTTCGAAAAGAGGTCGAACTTTTTTAACGATCTTCTGTGAAACGAAGTGGGATTTGTAGAGAGCGACCATGTGGACAAAACATAGTTATTTGAAACGCCTCGTTGCTCTAGTGGTGAGATTGTTGGACTGCATTCGATCCCGGCCCATTAAAATATATTATTGGGTGTTTCTTTCAAGATATTATATTTTTTTTTTAACGCTATACAAGTTATTACTTGACTGCGATCTCACCTGATGGAAAGTGATGATGCTGTCAAAGATGTTATCGTACTCACATGGAAGGTGTAAGTAAACTCACCCCCAACGGTTTCTACACAGCATCGCACCGGAACGCTAAATCGCTTATACCATGGAGTTGGAATTTTGGCGTGTTTCAGTCTCGTGCCTTAGAGGGCTCATAAAACTGTCGGCTCTACGTTTGGTCTCTCTCCATTCGTGTCGGATCTGTCGTCCCATCGGATTATGAGAGGGAGGGAATAGAGCGTGCATCTTTGTGCTCACAAACCTGTGCATATATTCTCGCACGCGTAGATGGAATATCTTTGCAGAGATTGACTCGGGTCGGATTGGTCGGAAGGAAGCTAACAAATAACATTTTACACAAATAAATTATTATTCTTTTCCACTGAACAAGTTAGTACTTGGCTGCAATCCACCTGACGATAAATGACGATAGAGCCGAAGATGTTTTGTTATTATCACAAATATGAACCTAAGGATGAGCCCATCTGAACATTTTACGTAAACCTTCTTCATACAAGAAGAAAGTAGCCATCTGTCAATTTTCCCGCTAATACCTACCTACCCCAAAATATGGACAAGTAGGTATTACCTATAGTGGTCTGTGGCGTGGACCCTGGTTCATAAACAACACTGCGGTCGGCTTATTACTGACGCGGTTGGTGTCATATACAAACATTTTTGACACCAGTAAACGGTGTCATTTTTTGCGCAGTTAGCCGGTGGTAAGTATAATACTATCTTCGAAAGAATAAGCGACCCCTAACGGTTTCTACACATCATCGCGCCGTAACGATAAATTGCTTGACGGTGCGTCTTTGCTCGTAGGATGGTAACTATAGCCACGAACGAAACCGCCCACCAGGCCACATATTATGAGCTAAATAAGAAATTGTAAAATTCTAAAGTGGCTCGTGGCACGAATTGAACTTGCGACCTACCACTCAAATCCAAACTCGCGCCACTGCATCGGGGAGGTCGTCAACTGATACTCACTTTTAAAACCAGCTGGTTGCCCCCTGCAAGGACCTTTGCCTGTAAAACATTCGAGGAATTCTTGTCTGGTGGCGTCGTCTTTCACCACGGCTTCGATGTCTAAATCATCATTTTCCGAAGAGTACAACTCTTCCGCTGCTCCCAAAACCAAGATGGCAGAAAGGGCAAGTAGCCACTTCATTGTGGTAATCTGTAAAAAACAAACATTGTTTAGCTTGGCTTATAACGAATAAGATAACTTAATTACATATTAGTTTATCAATCAGTACAATCAACAGACAATACAATACGTATTGCCTGTTAGTTATCCTGATTCAACAAATAACATGCAATTACTTAAGTGATATACACCACGCAAATATTACAGAGAACTAGGTATGTACAATGATAAAATTGTACCTCTAAGTAGGTACCATCCGGGCGCGAAAAATCGCTAATAGAGGACTAATCTTTTGTTATTTTATAATTTCTAAATTGGCTCAGGTCTGGTCTGGTGGGAGGCTTTGACTGTGGCTACTTACCACCCTGCCAGCAAAGACGTACCGCCAAGCGATTTAGCGTTCCGGTACGGTACTGTGTAGAGCCGTTGGGGTACATAACTTACCCCTTCCAAGTTAGTACGCTAACATCTTCGGCTGTATCATCACTTACCATCAGGTGAGATTGCAGTTAAGTGCTAACTTGCGTAAAAGCGTAAAAAAAAATTATACATCGTAGGCTCATGGAAATAAGTTTTGCGGGTACAAAATTTATGCATCTACAGGTTATCAATAAAAAAAAACTCTCAACTTTACTCATTTACTTCCCGATAGCTCGAAATCTGGGAAACTGCAAAAAATATCCTTCGGGAACCAATATGAGGTGAGTGGGATTTTCGAGCAAACTATTAAACGCATGTAGATGCATAAATATTATGCCCGCAAAATTAATTGCCATAAATCTACAATGTGCAGTTATTCTAATATTTGCGAAAAGCTAAATAAATACTAATTTGAATTTCGCGGGCTGGTAGGTTTTCACTTTCCACAACATGCGTCAACTCAGTTATACCTTTTAGTAAGTATATGCAAATATTAACCTACCAATAATTAATAATCTTTTGGTATAGGTACGGTACGTTATTAACTAGGTACCTATTTATTTTATCTGATGTATCTACCGACAGCCAAGAATAATATAAAAGAACTTGTTCCTTAAAATTAAACTTACATTTAAAAAGCGAATGAAACTGGACCGAACCGTAGAGGTATCAAACCTAATTTATTTGCTTGGTTAACTAAAACTGTGCATCTTACATCGCCAAATAATCTCTACAATAATAACAATATTGTAGTGGTACTCTACTTGCATATAAAAAATCGGGACAGCAAAATATAATAATTATTATTTCTTCACAGTTCATATTCTGACTCAAGTACTAATTATAAAGATGATATTATAAAGATCCAATCAGAAGTTCTACGGAGTTTTTTGCGCTCAAAAAAATTAAACAATAGTCAGTTAAGTACTAGCTGACCCGTCAAAGTTTGTCCTAACCTCTTACCGCAGCGCCACCTAACAAGTCTTACGGGACGCTTACAACACTTGTAAAAAATTCCGCTTGCTGGAAGTTTTGACTTCAATAATAAAAAGGGAAATCCGCGAAGATTAAGGTATATGGTAACCCTCACTGAAATATTTATATTTACCTAAAGGCCAAGCTTATTTATGGGTTATCAGTCATCACTTAACACTTTAAAGGTTTATTTTATAATCTGCGGCTGTTGCCTACGACTTTATGAAAGTGACTTGATAAACTATCTTACAATAATTGCCGACCGAACAAAATTTTATTAAAAACCGTTGAGCTTCTGGTAAAGGCTTTTAAGACACTCAGAGATGAAAAGTTAATTTTAAGTATTGTTTAATTTTTATCGTGCAGTCTTAAAATTAACTCCGTGACACAACACTATTTAGTTTCCCACGCTCTCAGTATAGGTGCAAAAAGTCTCTTTGGTCGTCTACTGCAAATGATTTAATCCAAGGTTCAAAAATAAAATAATTAAAAATGAATATACACTACGTACCTTGAGATGAGAGACTGAGTAACACGGAATATAAAGTCAAATGACTCGCACTCAATAAGACTATTCCTTTTATACATATTCCAGAGTGCTTTCGAGGTTGGGTTTAAGTATAATATTGGTATATGTTGCCTATTATTTTTTACTGCACTAAAGTTTGGATTCATTGGTATGTTTTCGATAAACGTGTCCTGCATGATGATTATTGCTGTAAAGCTTAGACTACACGAGTCCAGTTGTATTCTAATTCCTAACTCGATCGTCTCAATGCCTTTTCATGTCCACGGGCTGAGGTCTCCTTTCAGAATTTAAGGTATATGGCCATAGCCCCCTGGCCAAGTGCGGGTTGTCGGGCTCCCATATTTTATTTCTGGGTATAATCTCTGCCATTAGCTCTAGAACGGTAAAGGGCATGCGACGCCGGGTGAACCTATGTCTAATATTTGTTTGCAAATTCCTCACTTCAAATTTGATACTGGGACAAATTTCCTAGGTTGGACATGCAAAGATTTTGATATAAACATGTAAAGATGATACTGCCATTTCCGCAATTTGACGTACCATTAGCGTATTGCGAGGGGGATTGCAATGTATGTTATGTCCAGATATATTTATTATTTACTTATTTATAAAAAAAATAACGTCACTAAGTCAGCGATCCGAAGAGAATCTTTGTCTCTAAATCAAGACTCCTTCAATCGCTTCTAACTTGTACCACTTCTCTTAAATTGAGTCATGAGAGAGCTTGAAAATCTCTTTGCACAGTCTCATCAACCCAGCGTCATCTGGTGTATCCCAAGAGCGCTTTTACTTTGGACGTTCGATGGTAAGTCCACTTCACTGGACGACCTTCCATTCTGATTCTCCTTAACCCCCTTATTACCCTGGTAGCATTTTTACGTCATTATGTCGTCAGTTTACGGTCCTGCACGACGTAAGAGACGTCCTGTTTTGACGTCGCAGGTCCCTTCAGATGACGTCAATTTGTCACAGCCTCAAGACGTCAGTTTACAGACGTTTCAGGGACGTCATATACTAAATGCATAGTGACGTTACTGGGCCGTACATATTAGGTCAGCCACTGACGTTGGAGTGACGTCATATACTTAATTCATAGGGACGTTACTGGGCTGGGCCGTAAAAACTACATAATATTAGGGCAGCGACTGACATTGGTGTGCACGTCATGCAAAAGATTCAAAATTTCAAAACATCAAATTTTGTTATATTATTCACTTTACCCGTCAGGCGTCATAAATGCTGCTATTCAACAGTCTCGAATCTCCCTCAGCCCTCTCGGGGTTTATTTATACAACTACCCCGTAGAGAACGATGTCAAATTATTTGGTCAAACCTCGAACTATATAAGTGGCGGACGCACAATCTTCATAGTGCAATACAGTTTGTACATTAAACAGTATAGCGCCATCTAGTGGTGGAGTAACAAACATATTTAATTATGCTGTACAATACAGTACTACAATGGTACGTAAGTATGACGTACAATAATGACGTTACTGCACTGACCCCAAATTGACTTAAGAATGTCATTTTTTAGTCGCCGATGTCATCTTGCTACCTGGGATTATTTTCTTTAGCTCTTTGAGACCACTTATATACGCCATGCAATTGACGTCAACCGGAGGACATTTAAGTTTAGGGATAGACTGTAAAATGACGTCGCTAGGAGGTATCATTAATGACGCATACAGTACGTACAATACAGTACCATAATGGTACGTAAGTATGACGTACAACAATGACGTTACTGTAATGACCCTAAAATGACTTAAGAATGACGTCATTTTTTAGTCGCCGACGTCACTTGCTACCTGGGTATTAACGTGGAGTAACGATGGAGTAGTTAAACCCTGTCTTTTCTCTTCTAATGTCAATTTCCACGTGAGTCGTGACAGGTAAAGACAAAACACAGTTGAACTACTTCATCGTTACTCCACGTTTATTAGAGTCCACTAACCCACGATGTCTCCCATACAAACGTCTCCCATAACACCGCAACATGATTGAAATATGCACGAATTACAAATGATTTGGTATTTTGAATGTATGGAGAAAACGTAGGTCAGTAAGGGGGTATGTGTCTACACCAGCGAAATCACGCCGACTAGGTACCTAAGTTTTCCTAATAATAGACAAAAGCGACCATATTCTCGACTGCTTAATACGGAATATTTTATTTCTGATTTATTATGTCTTCTTATTTATGTGGACCTAGCCTTATATTTGTACCTACTTATACCATAAATCAATGTTTTTTTTTTATTTCAAAAGCGCCTGTTGTTACGATTTTACGATAGAGTTGATGAAATCTTTTGCTACGTTCAAAAAATAAGAAAATTATTTTTTAGGCAGAGAAGTGGATTTTCATATTATTTTGGTCCAATGGGAATACCTAGTTGCAACTAGACAGAATTTATTTCAATACAATATAAGATAGATATAAATAGTCTTGTGTAGCCTTAGCCTAATCTAATTCTAGAATAAAGATGTACAAATAAATTAGTTTTATCTATTATGATAGGTACGTATTTATAGAAGTTTATTTTAAAAAATACTAATTATAAAAGAGTTACTTATAGAGCGACATTTAAAAAAAATCAGCGTCTAGATCGAGATTATTATTATAGAAGTAGTTACTATAATATTATATTATTAGTATTTCCTATACCTAATAGTCACAGGTATTTTAGGTTGTCGCTGTACTACCTATCTTATACGTGTAAATTGACCCTCAGGAATAGGGAAGGGTTCATTTAGGTACTTATCTACTTTGTGTAGGGTAATGTAAGTATGATACTATGTCATATAATATATGGATAGTTGAATAGACACTTTCAGACTGTTTACTTATCTTTAGGTCCCCAAACTAATGACACCTAATTAATATTATGATAATATCGCAGTTCGATGTTTTTGTTTACTTTCTCGAATTATCGGCTGTTTGAACATTATACGGTCATGTTTAAAATCAAAAGTTCATTTTAAAGTCTGACTACAGACTGTTGTTCTTAGCGACTCATTGTGTAGATATACTTATGAAAATTTCTTTATCTGCATTCAACTACACCCGAAATCACTCTTTCAAAATCGGCTTTAGCGTTCCTGAGATAAAACAAAAAACTTAGATCAAGTAAACATAAAACAAGCTTATTTTGACTCGGTTTGTTTGCAACCAGGAATCCTGCAATTTAATTTATTTATGTCGAGTCTGTGAATTGGGGTGACAGATTAAAAATGAGATTCGTTCCAGAGTCATAATTATTTTATTAACAAAAAAACAGCAAATAATTTAAAAGTCAGGTCGCAGGTACATAGAGATATACACCTGTGATAAGTATGTGTAGGTACGTATATTGTATAGTTATCAACTCAAACTCTTAGGTTTTATTAGTCAATGTCAAGGAACCATGTAAAAACGATACATTACGCGAGGATTCAACATCACTTCATCATCTGAAAATCTTCCAATGAAAGATCATATTGTGGGGGTTGCGCAACTGCGATGTGTGCGATGTTCCATCGATGTTAATAGAGAATCGCACGCACATCACATCGAATCTAGCTTGCTATTTAATTGTTATCATACATTCTATTATCCTCTTTAAAAGTTTGAAAACATATTTTCTGCTTTTAGAATTTAACGGTAAAACAATGTATGACGTCTAATACGCCTCAACAGCTCTTTCGAAATCGTCGAAGTATTTGTTTTCAGGATCGTACTTCTTCCGGAAGCTTGCGTACTCCTCGGGCAGAACAGCCTTAAGTCCCTCGAGGAAGGCACGTGCCATATGTTTCTGGAGATCGTTGCATTTCTTGCATTTGGTCGCAAGTGCTTCTGGAATTATTTCTGTAAAACACATACGAGTATTGATAAAAGATGCTATTTTCAAAAGTGTACGTACGTATACATGTTTTCATGAAAAATCATTACATATTTTCAAGATATCTCGTGAGGAGGTGGAAGCATATCCCTAAAATTCCAAGAATCAAAAATTACCGCCCTCCCCTCCCCCCTTCAGGCTTTCTACGTCACGCCTACGAGTCTGTGGTGAGTGGAGTGAAAACAATAGGTGAATCACCTAGCAAGTAGCAAGTAGCAAGTAGCAGATGTAACTCGAGATGATAGCAAAATGCCGTACGTGAGTACTCACTTTTGTAACTTGCCGTCCGCACCGAGCAAGGCGCTCTATCCAAGAAGCAGTCTACGAAGCGCTTCATCCTGGCTATTTCACCAACCACGGTGGCGATGTCCAGATTGTCATCGGCGGTGGTGTAGTACTCTACGGTCTCAGGGGCGAGTTCGGCCTGAGCTGCCGTGAGGGCGAACAACGCGAATAACAGAATAGCCCTCATTTTACGACACCTAGAAATTCAAATTTTCTATTTTCTTCTTTTTTCCTAATTTTATTCAATGACAAGTTAGTTACTCGATTGTGATATCTCGATGCAGTTGCATATTCTTATCAACGTCCTCATTTGGAAGGGGTACCTACAACTCCTAATATATTACTAGGAGATACCTACAACTCTAAGAAAATTGACTGGTTATTGAATCAACGTTTCCAAGTGGCAATTTGCCATCGTCAATGGTTAGCGGTTCTGGCGACAGATTGATGCAATGGTGTCATGGAGCATCTGGTTTTGTACCCTTGTGTGCCCCTCAACGGCCAAGTCACACAACATTAACTAAAATAATAAATAAATCGAAGTAAGGAACCTTAGACTTGGTTTAGATTACATTTTGTCTAGATTACATTACTTTTTAGCAACAAGCAGGTCCATCGAGACTTGGCTTTTTTTACAGAATGATTTTTGGGATAAACATTACCTAAAGTCTTTTCAACGAAACGCGAGACCAGACGTAAACAAAAGCCGATCATTTAGTAGTAGCGACGACGGAACAAACAAAATATGACTATCTCTTTCTATCTTGTTTGTTTGCTATCTGCCGCACCGCTCACGACTTTCGCTTTCAAGGTCAAAGCATGTCATGGGGGTTATCGTAAACATTTGGATAATATTTTATATTTTATTTTGTTCCCCTAATCATAAACCTAGAATAAATATTTTAATTGACGCGTGATATTGACGTGTCACTTGTCTCAACATTCGAAGCGATTGTATAGAATAGCGTCCATTCGCGTGGATGGCGTGGCGCTGCATGACCTGACGTGCCACTCAGCGTGCTTCTAGTGAGGCACTGAAGTGGCGCGTAACACGAAACTTTCACTTATGTTAAATCTAGTTTCAAGATATCATTAAAAAAATTCAAACAATACGATATTATTGTCAAAACATAAATTTATTTTAAATTTGAAAAATTAGTATACGTTAAAAAGGTTGCGCAACCCTGCTTAAGCGAATGACCTGGCAGTCGGTTTGTTTACGTCTGGTATCGCTCGAGATTGAATAGACTTTACGTTACACTACATCAATCGATCGATGCGATTGGTAATTATTGTAAAAAAAAAAAACAGTTATTCAGACGTACAAGATTGTAAAAATCAAACAAAGTAGAGAAAAGTGTTAAACAAGTAAAACGATAAATACTTACAAGAGTGCAACTCCTTTATGCACCATCATAAATTGATTTGTCATTTATACTCAGTTCTTCATTCGTTAATTACTGTATTAATTTCTTAATAATCGCTAAAACTATTCCAGTGTTATCACAATATGATCAATTAGACATTTTTGATTATGTACCTAGTACCTACACACTGTTTTATAGTTTGAAATAGAGACAGGATAAAATAAAAGCCACATTTTTTAAATTTATGTTATTATAATATTATTGATATTTTACTATAATATTTCTTATGTATTATTCCTTGTAATAAAAAAATATACATACTCATATAAACAGGGATTTAAAATACTACACGTTAATAAATTAACAATACTT
Organism: Coenonympha glycerion; assembly: GCA_963855885.1. Taxonomy (NCBI): domain Eukaryota; kingdom Metazoa; phylum Arthropoda; class Insecta; order Lepidoptera; family Nymphalidae; genus Coenonympha; species Coenonympha glycerion. The sequence continues at coordinate 4,324,542 of OY979646.1, forward strand.
ATTGAGGTTTATATTAAGTGTAACATTTTTATAACAAGTTAATTTTCTTCACTACGTAAATATGTTAATCTAAGTGTTTCGTATTTTGTGCTGACTTCATATTTATTTACTTTAAAAGCCCTACCTATCTAAAGACATAATTAACTTAATAACAATCCAGAACTTCCACGAGGATTATTTTTATAAGGCCGCCATTTGTGCGTTATCAACAACGTCGAAGTATTTGTTTTTATAATTGTACAATCTTTGCGCTTTCTTGACAGACATGCCATTTTTAATTGCCTCGGCGAACAACGCCATGTGCTTCTTCGTTTTCTCGCTGCATTTCGGGCAAGCCTTTTCTGCAGCTTCCGCGAATTTATCTGCAACAAATATAAATGTTATTGGCTAAAACTCTAAAGAAGACACTTCGCTCATACTTCGAACAGGCTGCGTGTACAAAACTACTATATACCTATATCAAAGGTACAAAATAACTAACGCGGCTATCTTGAGAAATTGTTTGATAGTTGCTCTTTCGGAATTATGTCGGTATAGGTGGCAAATATTTTGCTGGCTGCCTCTGTTCTACAACTACGGCCTCCTGACAATGCCATTCAAGTGCCAAGAGAGCCTTGTGGGACTGTGACTGTGACTGACTCAGCGAACATATTTTCAACAAATCTTGGCGCTCATTATGGCGCCACATGTCGCGCAAGGCTAGGCTAGAATGAAAATTTTCACTTTCTAAGACGTGCTTATGTTGTGTGCGTTGACAGCGAGTCAGTTAGTTTTAGAGGTTAGAGATAATTTAATAAATGATTTTATGACTGAAATAACTGGAGATTATGAAGTAGACCAAGTTTTGAAAATAATTTTGTTTGCTCAAAATTTAACAAAATAGATGATACGGCGTTCATGACAAAAAAATTATTTAACAGAACTGCCTGAATGTGCTATGAAAAGTCCTACACTACAGAATACTATATAATAGCCCGGTAAATACAAATCTCTTCGACGAAGACAAGATAATCAAGATCGAACTTCACTTCAGGTAAGTTCGTTTGATCATTGAATAATTCTGTAGTGTAATTTTACACGTCTTCACACGATTAAACGCCTCCATGGTGAAAGATATATTTTTCCAAATATCGATATATTTTTTAAACTTACCTGTTGCCTTCACTATATCATCAGCACATTTTTCACCTGGCTTGCAGCTGTAGATTTCTTGCAGTGCTGGCGACTTAGCAAGTAATGGTTCAGTCTTGTTCCCCTTTTCACTTTCGTTTCCACGTTCAGTTTTGTTCCCCTGTTCAGTTTTGTTTCCCTGTTCGGGTTTGGTCTCCTGTTTAGCTTTGTTCTCCTGTTCAGTTTTGTTTTCCTGTTCAGTTTTGTTTGCCTTTTTAGTTTTGTCTCCCTGCTCAGTTTGGTTCCCCTCATCAGTTTGGGCTGTTACAAAAGCGATAATCGCCAATATTACAAAGATCTTCATTATGCGTATTTCCTGAAACAATGATTTAAAAATCAAATATATTATGATGATTAGTAGGCATTGAAACATGCCATGTTCATAACAATACTTATGTAGAGGCACATATTTTTATTAGATTGAATTTAATTTTAATCTTTAAAAAAATTAAATTTACGCTGAAATACGAAAGTTTGTCTTTTTGTATTCCAGGACATTTACTAATATTTCTGCTGCAAAAATAAAAAATATAAAATTTACTTTCTATTCTATTCTAAATCTACCGGATTATATATACTTTTCAAGTTTTCAGTGTTTTTCCCTCTTCAAACCTACCAGCAGAATTAGATTAGTCTTTATGGTTAAGCAGAGTTCCTCTTACTTTGGAGAGAGAGTTCTGATAAACAGGTCTTTTATATATTACACAATCATGTATTAATGTGAAAGTAAATTTTCGTTATCCTCACTAATGATGATTGATGAAATGCGGCTCTTGAATGAGTTACTAAAAGTTATATAAGGTGGAAGAGATAAGCAAGTGATAGCCTAATTATTATTATTAATGCAGACATTCTCTCCACAGACACCTTTGTCTTTTTATAGAACCTATGTGTGAAGTTTCAATTTTGTGGCATTTTGTGGCATTTTGTGGCTACAGCGTAAATTCATGAGATACAATGTCTCAGATACACAGTTTCTGACGTTTCAACGTGTTTCTGAAACAATTATTTTAGTTTATAGCTTTAGTTTCAAAAACTGTATAATCCGTCACATTTCACTGTCACTGAGACAGTGAATCTGTGCAGTGAGTATAGTAGGTCTTTACATATGAAATTGCCGTTTTGTATGGAATAAGCAACGAATATTACGAATAATGAATACTAGCAGTACCCGCGGACTCCGTTCCGCGTTAGAAATATTTTTGTGCCTGCCCGTAACCCGTTTGTCCCGCGTAATACTTCAGCAACACCGCACGTTTATATTTTGCTAATATCTTTGAAGATATTTGTTTAAAAATATTTTACATCGTCCAGGTATTGTTTAAATATACATTGTTAAAGGAGGAGTTCTTCAATGAGACTATACTTAGAAAAAAAGAACATCCTGTACAGACGCGAGCGATGACGGCTAACCGCCTGCACATTACGCGCGCTAACAATACGTACGGCGAGCGAACCACCGCGTACTTGGTTCCGCGATTCATAAATGAACTACCTCCAACGCTGATTAGAAAAATTGATATTAAAAACATTAAGTTTAAATTAAAAGAGCATTTTTTAGAAATGTTAGATGGCTAAGTACTTCGTTTTTTTTTTTTTTATATAGTTGATTATATAATTATAATTCAAATGAGTACTAATCCTTTTTACTTATGTATTTTTTTTTCTATTATAAACCTTTCACGATTATAATAGTATGTTACATACTTACTTGGTTCTTCATTTAACACGTTCTATACCTACTGTATCATTTATTAAAGTAATTAGTTACCTGATCGTTGCAGATTTAGACGCTGAGGACAAACCTCTGTGGTTTTTTCAGTGTTTTTTTAGATACTAAGTTTCTATTAATTGTATTTGAATTGATAATAAATAAAAAAAAAAAACATAAAATTTCCGTTATAAAAAATAAATTTACAAAGATATAAATTAATACGATATAGCCTAAATAAACTTGACAAAAAATATTTATTTTTAATCCACAATTTTAACAGTAAAGCAGTTATTGTGAGTGATCCGTAGGAGATAGGCATATGCTATCGTGGATTTTTTTACAGATTTTGGTACGTTCTTTAATATTGTAGAACATTGTTTTGTTCTATCCTTAATAGTTTCCGCAGCGCACGCGATGAAAGCAATTTTTTTACGACTTGGATTACATTATTCAAGTTTAAGTAAAGATAAGTAATTAATTTTGGAAATTATTATTGCCTATGACACTCCACAATAACGTAGCTTTCTATTAGTGAAAGAATTTTGAAAATCGGTTCAGTAGATCCAGAGATTACCCCTACAACGTCACAAACTCACAAACTCACAAACATCGTTACGCTACCTCTTTATAATATTAGTATAGAAGTACCTATAGATTACTATGGAATAAGTAAAAGTACGTATTTTTTCAAACTTTTTTATTTCTGCTAGGTATTCAAAGTAATCACCCATGCAATCGAAGCATCTTTGTCATCAGATTGGCAGTTTATTGATGCCTTTCTTGTAAAAATCAGCAGGACGGGAGACAAGCTCTTCAAAGGCATTTTGTACTGTCTCTCGGAAATTGAATTTTTTACCCACTAAAAAGTTGTCTAAATTTTGGAAAAAGTAATAGTCGGTAGGTGCAAGGTCTGTTGAGATGAGGGAGAGCTTCCAACCTCAGCTATTGCAGCATGGACACTGTCTGTTGCGCAGTATAGGGTCGCGCGTTGTCGTAAAGGAGCAGTGGGGATGACCGATTGACCAAAGCTGGTTGCAGATGTGCAAGCTTCTCCATCATTCTTTCCAGTTCTTCATAGTACACATGTGCAGTGATGCTCATGCTGTTTTGTAAAAAGCTGTGGTGAATCACACCCGCACTAGACTACCAAACAGTGACCATCACCTTTTTGGGGGTCATTTTTGGTTTAGGGCATTGCTTTGGTGCTGAACCAGGTTTTAACCAACTTGCTAGTTGCTGAGCGCTTTCGATTGTCGTACAGAATCCATTTTTCGTCGCACGTAACAAGTTGTTTCCAAGTTCCTTCATTTCTTCGTCTGTTGAGCAGCGCAAGGCAGGTCTCGAAGCTTACGTTGCGCTAGGTCATAGGACACCATCTATCAAGCTTTTTACCTCGCCAATTTGTCGCCAATGGATCAATATTGTTGTGATGCTTACACCAAAAGCTGATGCTAGCTCAGCTGTAGATTGAATTTCGCCAGCTTCCACAATGGCCTTTAATTTATGATTGTTGACAAAAGTCTCCAGACGACTACGAGCTTTAATCTTCAAGTTCAGTTCTCTCCATAAAAGTTTATGATATTACGTGCCGTGTGTGTCGCGTTGTTGCGACGACGGAACTCATATTATTCCATAGTTACACGAATTTTTAAAGTACCCATTATGATGAAAAATGTTCAAATGTAATGAAAATACAACACTAATCAAAAAACAAAAGTCTGAGTTTGTATGAAGAATGTCATGGTTTAATTTTTAAAGTACCCATTATGATGAAAAATGTTCAAATGTAATGAAAATACAACACTAATCAAAAAACAAAAGTCTGAGTTTGTATGAAGAATGTCATGGTTTAAAAGTAAAATTAATTTGAATTTAGAATACAGAGCCATTACAATTATTTTTTTATCTTCATTCAAAATGTTAGCCAAATCAGTTCAGTAGTTGTAACATAACACTAGGTATTGTCTCGAAGTGCTTCGTCGTTTTATTGAACCCTCATAACTTGGGCTAGGACTATTTCAGATACACAAAATTCTCGGATGCCAATAGTAAACTTATTAAACCTATGAAATTTCAATTTCATAAGTCACCCCGATTTCGTCACTCACTGATCATCAAAATTCCTAGGTACTTCCTGAAGTCCTAGAAAGCTGAAATTTTGTATGAACCTAAGCTAGTATCACTACACAACCAACAAAAAAAGTCTTAAAGTTGGAACTCTAACCCCCTAACCCCTTAAAATAGGGGATGGAGCTCCTTGTAATAAGCAAATAAAATTAGTACTTCAGAATTATTAGTAGATCACCCGCCACTCATTAAATTAAGGGGTTGGAAGTTTGTATGATTATGTATTTAACCAACCTACAAAAATAAATGAAATCCCTCCAAAAAAAATTTCATGTAAAATGTTGCCAAGATGGAGCAAATATGGCTCACACTGTCAAAAAGTTATCAGTTGGGCGTCAAGTGAAAATATTAATATGAGTATCGGCTTGAGTAGATCCACCTCGGTAAGTCTGAGAAACGGCCAAGTCATATATTTTGACTAATAATTAATTTGACTAATAAAAGTGATAATTGTAGGAGTTAATCTGGAGACCGTAGCCTATAAAAAATAAAGTTTCGGTTTTATTTAGCTTGATACGGGATACCTTACATGCATGGTCATTATTATCCTTTTCCATTTCTTATAAACTAAGCTTTAAACCCATGATCCGAGCGTATAACGGCTGGATCATGCCTGTTCAGTGTTCTCATATTATTCTGAACACATAAATAATACTTGCTTAGATATTATAGCGCCATCGCATTTATATTATTTTTATACCGCTCTAAGGACTTACAGGCAGAAACATGGATCAACAAAAGGTAAAATAGGTAAGGCTTTGTTTTAATTTTTTATTTTTTATTTTATTATAATATGCCATTAATTCAATATGTCCACATACAATCATAACGACAATCAAACAAAACATCGTGTCGAAATGGATCGAAATTAAGGAATATTTTTAAAAAATCCGTGCAAGTCACGTGATTAATTTATGTATTATTTTCATAGTTTTTTTTTAATTTTCTTCCATTTCATTTTCCGTCTATCGTATCACAATAATATATTTTCTTTTTCAATTAATACTTTGAGATCGCCTTCTCCAAAGCGTCGAAGTATTTGCTGTCGGGGTCGTATTTCTTCCTGTAGTTTTGGTATTCTTCAGGATGCATAGCTTTTAATCCCTGAAGGAACTTCCAGTAAATATGTTTTTGAGCGTCGTTACACCTCCTGCAAGCTGTGGCAATAGCCTCCGGCATAATACCTGAAGATTGACACGATTTTCATATATATTTTCTATTTTATATACAACAACAAAATTCTCAATATTATAGCTATAATTATTTTGATTCTGCTTATTGAATGATACAAGAGTAATCTCACTTTAAAATTTTACATGACAATTAAAGATACGAACAGGTAGAAAAATGGCCCATTGCAAAATACAAATTAATTAGAAACGAGGATGAAAAAAAAAACAAACCCAGTTGATCTTTGTAAATCTAAAGGTATATGACGATATTTAAAAAAAATGAGAATATAGGTATAAACAAAATTTAGATTGTTTTAAAAAATATGAAAAGCATAAAATGGAAAACTTGTGTTTAAATACCTAATGTATATTCGTTTATGTGTGTATCTTTTGACCGGCTCGACCAGTTTTGATAGGATTTTTACTGACAGAAGTACAACTAAGTAAAGAATGATCTAATATAAATAGTAATTCCTTCTATATATCCCGAGAAAATCTTTCAATTATAAAATGTAAAGTCTGTAAAAATAAAAGTACGTACGCTTATAGCTCGCAGCCAGTTCCGAGCACTCTCCTCTATCCATGTAGCAGTCTAAGAAAGCCTTCGCTAGAGGCTTGTCAGCGAAAAAGGCATCCACGTCGATATAATCGTCCCCAGTGGTGTAGAACTCCTCAGCCGCTGCTAGGGCGATAAGCGCGAACACTATAAGGACCTTCATTCTGCAAGAAAAAACGTATCGTAATCGCAGGCTATAAGCGCGAACACTATATTATAAGGGCATTTATTCTGCAAGAAAAAAACGTGTCGTAATTGTAGGCTTTAAGTGCGAACGCTATAAGGACCCTCATTCTGCAATAAAAACGTATCGAAATCGCAGGCTATAAGCGCGGACACTATAAGGACCTTCATTATGCAAGGAAAAGCGTATCGTTATCGTAGGCTATAAGCGCGAACACTATAAGGACCTTCATTCTGCAAAAAATAAATCGTAATCGTAGGCTATAAGCGCGATCACTATAAGGACACTCATTCTGCAAGGAAAGGCGTATCGTACCTAATCGTCTTTTTGTCAAACTGACGTCCTAGCCTTGCCATGGTGTCACTAATAGAATTCATTTCGTCTATCGCTGACTATCTAGAAGACTGATAATACGGTATTTTACTCTATCTTTTAATGCTTTATTGTAAACTAAGTTAGGAATAATGACATAAATTGAAAATACAATTATGATCCGACTAGGAAATCAAAAGTTAGAAGCATTTCAATTTTACTTATGTCCCTTTCTCGCAAAGCGGAAATTTGTATAGAGTTACCACGAGTAACTATGGCATGTATGATAGTGACGTCACTATCCGATCTAGTTATCTCTGTCTAATCAGGATTGCTTATAGTTTTTACGTTATTTACTCGATTTTACCACACAATCAACAAAATATCATAAATATCGGTCAATACGTTTCGAGGAAATTTTGCTCCATCCATCAACGAACCTCAGTCATTTCCTCAATATTCTGTGTCATACAAATTACAGTATGTATGATAACAAATAGTCATTATAAATACAAATAAGTACATACCTGTACCTGTTATCTAACAATATAAGCACCAATATAAGATGTCAGTGTATTTATAGTATTGTTACTAATTGCTTCTATTACGTTAATTTTAAAATACATTTGCGACTAGTTACCATGTGTTTATTAGTATTTTTCCAGTATTAGGTATAGGAAATCTAGGATCTCCATATATACATGTTTGCCATCTAACCTTCGTAATTGCTGAGAATGGCATAGAACATTATTTATTTCATATAGGCCTTGCATACAGAAGTCATTTCATTTTACACGGTCTATTTAATGGTGATAACCATTTTTAACCTAAGGATAAAAAAGTCAAAGAAACTGCATCTGCCAATTTCAATACATATATAGGATACAGGACATTTGCTTTTATAAGATTTTGATATCTACTTTTGGTAAGTACTTGACTGCGAATTCAGCTGATCGTAAATGATGATGCAGCCAACGATGTTATCGAACTAACTTGGAAGGGATAAAGAAAACTCAGCACCAACGGTTTGTTCGCAGCATCGCGCCGGAATCGCTTGGCGTTGCATATTTGGTGGAAACTTAGTCACAACTCCTTATCAGACGTGAAATAAAATTTACTTTCTGCGATAAGGTCGAAAGATTGTATTTCCCATGTTTAATTACATTCAATTTTACACTCTAAACCAAAAGACGTAAGTTTTTAATTTTTTATTTCATTTCTTTTTCACTTCACTTGATTCACATCACTCAGTATTTGAAAACGTAATATGAATAATCCCCAGAACTACAATAATTCAGAAATTAGAAAATTCTAAAAAAGCCTATGGCGGGAATCGAACCTGCGACGTCCTGTATCAACAAACATTAAAAAGAAGATATTAAAGCCTTATCTGCGATCCTATATATATCCTATTCGCACTTGGCCAGTTTTAATGTATTTTGTACAAGTCGCGATCAGAATTTGTAAATATTTCTTTGTGTTCATTCAAGAAGTTTAAATCAAGATGTCAAGACTATTAACATACTTCCAAGAATTGAGTTTAAAGATTCACTATTGACCATAACCCTTAAATGAATACAAATTGATGCACACGTGATGAGAATAAAGATTAACTCTATAGTGGGTACCTCTATAGAGTTAACATACACATCCGATCCATCAAGAAAAACATCAGAAAATGTGGAGCAATCAGCTATTATAGCTGATTGCTCCACATTTTCTGATGTTTTTCTCAATTCAGCTCGGAATCTTAGATACTATTGAGCCTTTCTTACTCCAAGATGCTAGAGTGTTGACTCCGAACCGCAAATACACTGTTTTTGTATTATCTACAAGTCAGTACTTAAATGTGATCTCACCTGATGGCAAGTGGCAGTGCAACTTATGGAACGTACTAGCTTGGAAAGGATTAGTAACCCCTAACGATTACTACACAGAATCGTACCGAAACGCTAGTGCTTGGCGGTGCATCTAATGCTGTATCAGGGGCTAACTAGCTTCGATACAGCATAGATCTGGCCTGGTGAGCTAATTTAGAACCACTCCACCACTCCCACTGCACCACTGGGAGGCATCGGCGGATCCAGGGGGGGGGGGTCATGGGGGTCATGACCCCCCCCTGGGGCTTCAAGAACCTAGAAGGACAAAAAGTTAAAATTGTTGAATATAATGTTTTATATGGTATTTTTTGTCACAATATAGATTTTATGTAAGTGAGTACCTTTAATGTTTAATTGATTTATGATTGACTTATTTTATATGGTGTCAAATGCATTATTAGGGAACGAAAGTATCGAAAATTTTAATTTTACCTCGCCACCGAGACCTTTTATCTGATAACCTCCAGATTTTCCAGGAGAGTTCCTGATTTATTACCAATCCTCCTTATTTACTGATTTTATTAATTAATCTCCTGATATATTTGGTAGGGTTTTAAAATTATATTCACGTAAAATATGATGTAGGTATGTAAGTGTCCTCCACGGCGAATTTTCACGAAATGACCTTGAATAATGTATACAAGGTCATTTCGTAAAAACTTTTCTCCTAGCATTCCGGAACGCAAAATTGCATTTCGATTGTCTTTCCAAAACAATCATTATGATAAGAATGAAAGTGGTTCACAAATAAAAGCAAAGCTAGTCTTGGGCGATACCGTACCCCCAGATAATTATTATTTGTTCCCGCTCTTCCCAATGATAATGGATTTTCTGTGCAAATCTGTGCAGAACACAATGTGTGAGGCCTGGTCCAACCTAAGAACAAAACAGGGACCCTCTTTTGTTGCCCCCAATAATGTGGTCTAGGTGGTAACAGTAAAGCATCCCTGGCGAGGCCAGCCCCATCCATACTCATTGGCCAATACTCAATGATCAGAGCCGGATTCATCTATAATGCAAGGTGTGCAGGTGCACACGGAAACAGAGTATCAAGAGGCGAAGATATTTATGTCGCATATCCAGTTATCAGAATATATATCAAGTTCGTTTTCGCTTCATTCGGGACTATTTGCGTCTTGAAGACGTTATTCGACTTATTCCACCTAAAAAACCTTGTTAAATCCAAGACTAGTGTATAAATAGTGATTTTATAGTAAATAAAGTTCAAAAAATTTGAACTCGCTTCGCTCGCATATCCAGTTATCAAAATATGTATGCCCCTAGGATCTTTGTTATGTTGTGACTTTTTCAGTAAAAAAGACACAAAATTTCGCGCTCGCTTCGCTCGCCTATCCAGTTATCAAAAAAAGATCTATAAAGTTCGCGTTCCCTTCATTTGGGCATATTTGCTATTTTAAGACGTTACTCCACCTAAAAATGATGTTAAATCCAAACCATGTTAAATCCAAGACAAGACTAGAATAAATAGTGATTTATCATGCGACAATGCAAAAAATTAGAACTCGCTTAATTCGCATATCCATTTATCAAAATATATATGCCCCTAGGATCTTTGTTATGTTGTGACTTTTACAGTAAAAAAAGACACAAAATTTCGCGCTCGCTTCGCTCGCCTATCAAGTTATCAAAAAAAGATCTTGTATAAAGTTCGCGTTCCCTTCATTTGGGCATATTTGCTATTTTAAGACGTTATTCCACCTAAAAATGATGTTAAATCCAAACCATGTTAAATCCAAGACAAGACTAGAATAAATAGTGATTTATCATGCGAAAATGCAAAAAATTAGAACTCGCTTAATTCGCATATCCATTTATCAAAATATATATGCCCCTAGGATCTTTGTTATGTTGTGACTTTTACAGTAAAAAAAAGACACAAAATTTCGCGCTCGCTTTGCTCGCCTATCAAGTTATCAAAAAAGATCTTGTATAAAGTTTGCGTTACCTTCATGTGGGCAAATTTGCTATTTTAAGACGTTATTACGCCTAAAAATGCGTGCATCATTTTTATTAAAGATGGATCTTACTGTCAAACCGCGTTAAATTCAAGACTGGAATAATTAATAATGATTTATCCTGCGAAATCGGAAAAATTTTGAGCTCCCTTCGCTCGCATATCCAGTTATCGAAATATGTATGCCCCCAGGAACTTTGTTATGTTGTGACTTTTTCAGAAAAAAAAAAACAGAAAATTTCACGCTCGCTTCGCTCGCATGGATCTCAGTGTCAAGCCATGTTAAATTCAAAACTGGAATAAATAGCGATTTATCCTTTGAAATCATAAAAATTTTGAGCTCGCTTCGCTCGCGTTCGTTACGAGATATAAAATTGTGGCTAAGAGCTTCAATAGTTGAAAAACGTCTTAATCAGACTGGTATTTCTCCACGTCCGAAAAACGTACCCATTGAAGTAGATGAAGTGATAAAGTGTTTCGGAAAAAGATGTAAAAGAAAAATTGGCTCAGGTCTTTTTAGGTATAGTAACCTACTTATTACACACACATTTATAAAATACGTACTTTTTACCTATATCAATTAGTATCAAATCTAAATTATAACTTCTTGTGATTTGACCGCAACTATATTGTGACCCCCCCCTGGCACCAAAGCTGGATCCGCCCTTGCTGGGAGGTCTTCAATTACCCCCAAATAAGTGCACAAGACAGTACATATTGGAGATCCTTACATAAATAACCTGTAATAAACTATTTCATCATTAAAGATTATGGCATAATTTTTCATTTATAGCAGTTATGTAAAATTAGGGCACCTGGTACCTGCATAATTAAACAAAATATATCATTATCCCTGCACGAAGATAAAGCCTGTGCTACACGGTTGCCAACAAGCCCGTATGCAGGGGTGACCTGGTTGGAGGGCCGGTTGGTACTGCCGTCGCGCGTTGCGGCTACACGGCTGCAAACTTCAGTGTGTTTACAACTGCGGTAGGAGCACGACGAGTAGATATGGCTCCCGCGTTATCAAAAATTCAAAAATTGGTGTTTCGCTGGCACTCTTGTGTGCTGTAGATAAAGAAAAAAGCCTAAGAGGATTTGGATGAAGCGATGGCTAAAAGAACGACTACTTCTGAGTCACTCAAATTTAATAGGATTATTGGATTTTGATGATTTACATAATTTTTTGACGAGTTGGTGGAAATGGTTCGACCATTCATAGAAAAAAAGGATACAAAATATATGAGACCAGCTATATCTGCCAAAGAATGAATTCTAGTTAGGTACTTTAAGATATCTGGCTACTGGAAGGGAATATAGAGATCTCAGATACAGTTCAATAATATCACATCAATTATTATCAGAAAAGACGTGCTCGCTCATTGCTAGACAGAGCGCGACTGTCTTTGAAGTTGGTTGGAACGCGCGGCTACACGGTTAGTAACCGCGCTCTCCGACCACTGTCGGCAGAGCAAGACTCCTGACCAAGGTTGTTGAATGTCAAATCGGCCAACATTGCAGAAACGCTGGCTACACGGCAGAAATCTGCAATGTCACCCCTGCATACGGGCTTGTTGGCAACCGTGTAGCACAGGCTTAAGGCTTAATGGGAAGCCTATTAGGAAGTTCATTGGGTAATTATTTTATTGATTTTAAGGCACTATACGAAATGTTATCATCAAGACTGACTAAACAATATTTTTATTACTTGTAAATACAGGCAATTCAATCCTGAGACTAATGAAAACGATTCACCAGGATCGCTCAGAATAGGTTGGAGTCCAAGAGTTTATTTATTTAGAGTTTTTCTAAGTACTTAGATCTTGCTCATGAGTCATGTGATTACCACAATGGTGCGAAATGTGGGCTCAACGGTTTTGTTTTGACAATCGTTTTGTATAACTACTCGTAAAAGGTTCTACCAACATCGCAAGAAGCTTCTGCTTAGCTGTCGGATCAAAAAAAAGTAAAAGTATTATTGTGAGGTACCTACTAGGTACCGGTGGTAAGGGATCCTCCCTCTGGATCCCTGAACACCGATACATCAAAGCTCCGCAACATAGGAAGGTTATGAGAAAATATATTATGTTGTATAAATGAGAGATATATTCAAAAACAGTTATCTAATGTCTCACTATTTTGTAAAAATACTGCGGCTACATTTGAGGTATAGATATAATATGAGAAACGAAGATAATAATATATTTAAAGAAGAATCTATTGATGTTTTCGTTTTGATTATTCTAAAATTAATTTATCATTTAACCATTATCTATTAATCAATATCATATTAAAGGTAAATTGTTACATAATTGTAGCTGTGACCTTGTTCAAGTTTCCTAATTTTGATACAAAATTAATGTAGGTACTGGGTAGAGAAAGTCAACGATTCCCAAGGGATTTATGAAAAGGCGAAATTAACTCGAGTGGATCTGCGGGCTACAGGTAGTATAAAATAAATATCATAATGACTTTTCACAAGCGTTTGTTAGTCAGGCCCATGTGAAATAAAATATTTTAAATTCAATCAAACCATTCAACAATAGTCATTCTGTGATATGTGTGTGTGTCAATAGTAATTCTGTGTCAGCAAATAACTTCGACAATCGATACCTTGAGACTTTGCTGACTATATATTGTTTATAATATAGACGTGTTAGAATTGTGCTAAATGAGAATAAAAAGACATGTAGCTAAAGTGACGATTCCATATTATACACTTAACAATAGCAACAACATAATTATTGTAAAGATAGTGAAATTCAAAGAGTAGAAGTATAATTCAAACACCGCAGTTTGAATTTTGTGAAATCATAAGTTTTAAATCGGCGCACCCATAAACTTTATTTGATTTTTAATAATAAGCTGTGACAAAAGGTATGTACAAACACTTGAAAAGTTGAATCCTTGTTTTCTTTGCCGTCGGGGTTACCTATTAATAACTATGTATTGGGGCACATATTAGGGGCGTCTGCGGTTTGAACTGAGGCGCACTTGTATGAATTTAAAAATTAAGCCTGTTTGTAACAAATAAAATAAATCAACGAATAATTGCTGGTGAAGGAACCCGTCGCGAGGAAACCTACATGTGCATAAGAGTTCTTCATTATACATCCAAATTAACAATTACTAAGAGTGGTGTGCTATGGCCAAACTTCCAACAATTCAATCCATTGGCATACTACTTACTTGTTAGAAGTTTTACTAGTTAATTGTTCATAATCTTTTTAAATCCTATTTATTTTATTCCATAATATTTTTAACAATGTTTCTACAAAAGTTAAATAAAAAAAATCTTTCAAAAATATAAGAAAATTGAGTCCTTTACTGGTCGCGGAGCTTTAACGGCTCAAGCTACCGGTGGTCAGGTCCAGAGTAAGGAACCTCCTCACAATGCATGCCGTCTCCAGGACCACTGCCTTCTGTATATGACCCTTGATCCAACACTCGAGCGAAACCCTCTTGAGATATTGGTCGAAGCTTTTCACTATAAGACCGTTAACTGAAACAATTAAAAATTGTTGATAATATTTTTTTTTTTATTTTCTTGTATGTACATATATATTATACATAGTTTGCGCTAGCCTGCTTCGTCTGGGAGTTTCAATAAACTGTTCCTAATGGACTGACTACATTTTTCAGCTTTCAGTGAATTGATACCAGAAAATAAATCTATCCAGAAATAAAAAGAAATCCAGTAGACATGACGCCATTAATAATTTTTTTGGTAATGACGTCAGTAGCGCTGGGTCTTCCACCGCAAACCTACAACCCAGAGTACGACAACTTCAACGCGGAAGAACTGGCGGAAAATGTGATTTTGCTGAAGAATTATGGCAATTGTTTCCTTGAAAAAGGACCTTGCACCGCAGAAGGATCTGACATTAAAAGTAAGAATTGTTTTTTTGCTAGTTACTTACTCTTTTTGCCTTTAGATTCGCTCGTGTTGATTTATTTCGGTTGGTTACAAATTCGCAGGGACCATGATTTTTTCCTGGGTAAAGCGAAACCAAACCAAAAGATATTTAGTACCTACACATTGTACTAAATATCTTTTGGTTTGGTTTTTGTGGCGTGGATGTCAATAGTCAATAGTCAAAGTCTTTATTTCACATAGGCCTAGCATACAGGCACTTGCGAACGTCGGCATGACATTTCTTGCATAATAATGGTGATAACTACAAGTCGACTTAAAACTAAGTTTACGAGGGTTCCAAACGCGCCCTGCCGCTGAGAAGAAGCCCACAACAAACTCAGCCGGGTATTTTTTTTTATGTTATCACCATTTAACAAAATAAGTATAAATACTAAAAATAGGCTAGCAACGACAACAGAGCAATCTACCACTTATCAGTCAATTCCAAGGGTTTGTGTCGCTAATATAGTCCTTAATATTGTAATATGCCTTTTGAATGAGTTTAGGCTTGACAAACCCTTTGAATTTATTAAGTGACATTTCAGATACATGATGTGGTAACTTATTATAAAATCTTATACAGTTGCATGCAAATGATTTGCTAATTTTAGATAATCTTGTGCTGTTTAACACGAGCTTATGCTTGTTCCTGAGATTAATGGTATTCAGGTCACATTTCTTAGTAAACTTATTAATATTCTTATGTACATAAATTATATTTTCATAAATATATTGACCATGTATCGTCATAATATTAAATTCTTTAAATTTATCTCTGAGGGATTCTCTTGGACCCATTCTATAAATAGCACGAACAGCCCTCTTCTGCAGCACAAATATCGTATCAATGTCAGCAGCATTACCCCATAACAATAAACCATATGACATAATGCTGTGAAAATAACTAAAATACACCAGTCTAGCAGTCTGAATATCGGTCAGCTGCCGTATCTTTTTTACCGCGTATGCAGCAGAACTAAGTCTGCTCGACAGATTAGTTATATGAGGGCCCCATTGAAGTTTGGCATCCAACGTTATTCCTAAGAATATGGTTGCATCTACTAGTTCCAGTTCCTGATTGTTAAGTAGTACAGTCGTTTTGACCTGTTTAACATTAGGTAGAGTAAATTTAATGCACTTGGTCTTTTTACTATTTAGAAGTAAATTATTTGCCTCAAACCACTGTACCACTTTGTTGAGAGAGTCGTTTACATCGTCAAAATTAGTTTTATGTCGATTAATTTTAAATACAAGTGATGTATCATCAGCAAACAATACTATCTCATGATTGTCCTTAGTAATATAAGGAAGGTCATTGATGTATATGAGGAACAGGAATGGTCCCAATATGGACCCTTGAGGAACTCCCATTTTCACACTCGACCCACAGGTTCGCTTTCCATTAACTTCTACTTTCTGAATCCGATCACTTAAATAGGAGCTCATCAACTCTAGAGCTGCACCTTTGATACCATAGTGGAGTAGTTTACTGACTAATGTTTCATGCTGAACACAATCAAACGCCTTAGATAAATCACAGAAAACGCCAAGTGCGTCACGTGATTCCTCCCAGGCTTCAAATATGTTTTTTATTAACTCGACACCAGCATCGGTTGTCGAGCGACCCCGTGTAAAGCCAAACTGTTTGTTGTGTAATAAATCATTCTTCTGAAAGAAGAAAAGCAATTGATTTAATATGAGCTTTTCAAAAATTTTACTAAATATTGGTAGTACAGATATTGGTCTAAAGTTGGTGGGGTCACTGGAACTACCTGATTTAAATAACGGAATTATTTTACTATATTTTATTAAGTCAGGAAACACACCACAGTCTATGCAACTATTAAATATTAATGCTAAGTCGGGTGCAACAATATCAATTAATGACTTGGCTACATGTACAGAAATGCCCCATAAGTCCTTAGTTTTCTTAACATTAATTAATTTAAATGCTTTAATAACGTCAGAGCCGTTAACGTGGCTGAATGCAAAGGTGTTAATACATTCAGGCACATTCTTTTTTAACAATGAGAGCGCATTAACTGTTGAGGAGTTCAGTGATTGCGTAGTGGAAACAGGAATATTCGTGAAAAATTCTTCAAAAGTAGTGGCAACCTCTAGGTCATCGGTAACTGATTTATTGCCAACGTTAAGTTTAATTGTGTTAGTATGCTCGGTTGCTTTTCCAGTTTCCTGATTAATTATTTTCCAGGTAGCTTTAATAACATTGTTACTATTTTTAATTTTATTTTGTATAAATTCTGATTTCCTTAATATACAATCTTGTTTAAATTTTTTTGAAAACAATTTCACGCGATCTCTAAACTCGTCACTAGTATTAAATATACGTTCTGCATAAAGCTCGTACAACTTTTTCCTCTGTAAATGCAACTCGCTTGTTGCCCATTCGCTAAAAACCAATGTGTCAGTACTGAAGACCGTTTTACTGGTGAATATGGATTCAAATATTAAACTAAATTTATTAAAAAATGAGGCATACATCTCGTTAGGATTCAAAATATCTGGCAAGAATGGTAGTTCTTCTACTAACCTTGTTCTCGCTTTAGCAATGCGGTCCAATGTTACTGGCACAAAAGTAATTTTTTGTTTTTTTACAGTTTTCTTGCATGTTTCATACTGAATAAACTGGCCACAGTGATCTGAATCTAATGTATTAATTATTTCTTTACTTATTGGCTTTATATCAGTAAAAATATTATCCAGGCACGTGGCGCTATTACTTGTTATTCGTGTAGGCTCCATGAACATGTGCAACAAGTTATAAGTTTTAAATAAATTTAATAGTCTTATACTCAAGGAGCTATTCTCTAAAATGTTTACATTAAAATCACCACACACTATTAGCTTTTTACTAGATTTTGATAATTTAAATAAAACATCATCCATAACTTTTTCAAAGAGCTCAAAGTCGGCTGTGGGAGGTCTATAAACCGTAACGATGATAAATTGCTCTAATTCAGTTGCAGCCAGTTCTATTAATCGCTCAACAGATAGGCTCACAATATCATTTCTATTTTTAAATTTAAGATTTTTATTTAACAAAATTAATGAGCCACCATGTATAGAATTTGATCTGGTGAACGAACTACCAACTTGGTGATTACCAAAATTAAATATGAATTCATGAGATTTTAACCAATGCTCTGTTACACATAGGATATCAATATCTGAACTATTTAAAAATAACTCAATTTCTAGCTCTTTTCCCCTCATGCATTGAATATTTTGGTGCACCAAGTTGATACAGTTAATTTTCTTTGGTTTATCAAATATACAGCACGATTTTAAAATACTATTATTTTTAATACTATTATTTTTATCTAAGCAAGAGAAAACATACGTTGACTCTTGGTCTAAGCGAGAGAAAAGCTCTTTTGTCTCCTTACCTAGTTTAAATTAAAAGTACTTGGAATTGTTTCCAAGGTCTTGTCTGGATTACTAATCTGCTCAATAGAAGCAGTTTTGTCCAAATTCTTGTTTGAAATATATAATAAATAAGATAGTGAAATGATGATGATAAATAAGATAGTGAGTGATGAATAACAAACATCCAAAAGTATTTTTTTTTTATTGTCAATGGACAGATGGAGAGATTGAATGGACAGATTGAAGAGTTTGCAGGCTCTTTTCAGTCCTATAGTTAAGTGGTTGAGGCGTCGTGTCTTCGATTTAGGGAGTTGGGTTTTGAATCCTATAACTCTGACTTTATTGCTAAACTGTTTAATAATTATTCAGGCTTGGACTGAATTCTTATTTTGAAGAGTGTGAACCCTGGTTTATAATTCGTAATCTTAATTTACAGAAATAATTCCCGAAGCGTTAAGAACGAGTTGTGCCAAATGCACGCCCAAACAGAAGCATTTGGTCCGCATTGTAGCTCGGGCCTTCCAGACCAAGCTGCCGGCGATTTGGGAACAGCTCGTTAGTAAAGAAGACCCCAACGGCGAGTTTAGAGAAGCTTACACTAAATTTTTAGAAACCTCCGATGTATAGGCTTTATAAAATAAAATAAAAACAAACTTGGTGTATTTTTTATAACAATTTTACAAACTCTATAGGATAAGTTTTGTGAGCAGGTTTCGCGAGCATGGTAGATCTTGAACCGTAGTGTATTTTACTGGAATAAAACATTGTGTATTACCTATAACCTAATTATAGATATTTCAATTCACGCGCCCCACTCTGTCAAAATCGCTTATGTTTCATTCGATTCGTATGGAGTTTGACAGAATGGGGCGCGTCTTCATGGATTGCAATATCTATAGCAAAGGTATACGTAGGTATACCTATACTAATTTTGTTATCTCATCTTCGTTATTTCAGCCAAGTCAGTTCCAGTTAGCCACTCAGTATCTAGTTTTAGAGGGAAGCAGTCATAAACACAGAAACTTTTACATTTTAAATAATTACTAGCAGTGCCCGCGGACTCCGTTCCGTAGAAATAGTTTTGTCCCGGCCCGTTTGTCCCGCACAAACATCTACTATATAAAAATAAGTCGGGTTTTCCTTCCTGACGCTATAACTCCAGAACGCACGAACCGATTTCCACGGTTTTGCATTCGTTGGAAAGGTCTCGGGCTCCGTGAGGTTTATAGCAAAGAAAATTCAGGAAAAATTTCAACAGAAAAGCGGGAAAATTTTTTTAGCGGGAAAGCCATCTGGTGGCGAAACGGAGTTCGCCGGGTTTGCTAGTAGAGTAATAAAAGATTTAGTTATCTTTGGCTCTACTATCGAGTGCCTACTTATTATTTATTAGCAAAAAGGTAGAAGTAGATTAGCATTTGGGAAGGCGCCTAGTTTCTTCATGAGGTAAAAATAAATTCAACTTAATAATAGTTTAATAATATAAATTAATATAATAATCAATCAAAACATTTGTACTTAAACAGAACCATAAAAATAAATCTTATGAAATATGTAGATAGGTACTAGGTAGGCAGTAGGCATCGATATACCAAGGTATATCGATGGCAGTAGGTAACACTGATAAAAAATGTATGACAAACATGCTTTTAAAATGTTGTTTAATAATTCGAGTATGTCTACTTTATTAATATGCATTAACATTAAATCACAGACATTTTTGCCAATATTAACGCTAACAATATTTTAAAAACCACGTTGATTTTACTTAAGCTAAGAGTTATTATACCTGTCAGTATTAAGTATAATTACTAACCAAAGATGTTACTATGACAGTAATTATATATCATGGTCCTAAAAGATTCCAAGTATTACTTAGTTTCATGGTACAGATATACATTTCTGGGTGAACCACACAAGACAAGCGGTGTCTGATGATGTCTGGTGCTTCCGTCCCTTGGGTTTTAATTGCCCAGCAGGGCAATCGGCTAAAAAAGGATCAACACTTAAAGAACTGCATCAATATCAAAACCCAAGTTTTGACATTGATACAGTTCTATAATGATTGATACATTCTTTGTCGATCGCCTTGGTGGAGGAAGCGTTAGGCATCATTGTAGTCAATGACTTCTAGATGTTAAAAGTAGTTCGTAGTTTTGTAGTAATTTTGTATATTATAAAATAATAGTCATGTTGTTGGTCTTTGGTACTGAATTAGTTGCCGTTGAGGAACCTCTCGAAGGCTTCCTTGTACTGGCCCGTGGGGTCTTCCTTCTTGACGAGGTCCGCCCACACGTCGGGGAGCTTTTCCCGGAAGGCGCGTACCACTATCCGGATCAGCTCCCGCTGCTTGGGGGTGCACTTCGCGCAGTCTGTCTTTATCGCTTCTGGAACAACTTCTGGAACACAAAAGAATTATTTATTGGTACAAAGATCCTTTTCAGACGGTATGGCGGATAGGCGAAAAAACCAATGAAGTAGGTACGCAACGCTAAGAGGATGAGAAATATGTGACGTACAATTTCTCAATATGGTATCGTTGCCCCCCACAACTGTACAACCGCTGACAGCACATAATGTTGCCGCTTACCTCAGCGCCATTTTACAATTTTGACAAATTAAAGTGTGCCCGCAGCTAACCCTTCAACTTCATCCTAGAAACACATTAACGTGATAAGAAGTCCCAATTATTTTATTTTCAATACGAAAAATTAAATTTCATGTAGAAAAATAAAATTTAGCAACCCTAACTGTGTTATCAATATACCTCATATCATTTTCATTATTCCCAGTTCACTGATATTGAACCAGCTCTTTTTAGGAATGTCACTTAAAATGTATTGTACATTTTTGAACTCCCTATAGTTGCCTCAGGATATAAGCTACACTTCTTGTGATATTTTTTCATGCATCTATACATCATTCTTTAGGCTTTCGGCTAATTAGGCAACGTGTAGATTACACGTTATATAAGGAACAAAACCTTAATTACTATTGAAGTCGTTTCCTTGCGGGCTACACTTGCCCTTGTCAAGGAAGCAGTTGCTGTAGCTCTTCAACAGACGCACATTTTCCACCAGCTCCTGCGCGTTGAAGCTGTCGTACGCGGGGTTGTCCGTGTCCGCCGGGATCGACAGCGCCACTGCCAGTACTGCTGCCAACACTATTATCCAAAACCTTAATTAATTTTAAAACTCGTTTCCTTTCGGGCTGCACCTGCCCTTATCTAGGAAGCAGTTGCCGTAACTCTTTAGCAGACGGACGTTGTCCACCAGCTCCTGCGCGTTGAAGCTGTCGTACGCGGGGTTGTCCGTGTCCGCCGGGATCGACAGCGCCACTGTCAGTACTGCTCCCAACACTATTATGCAAAACCTTAATTACTTTTGAAGTCGTTTCCTTGCGGGCTGCACCTGCCCTTATCTAGGAAGCAGTTGCCGTAACTCTTCAGCAGACGGACGTTGTCCACCAGCTCCTGCGCGTTGAAGCTGTCGTACGCGGGGTTGTCCGTGTCCGCCGGGATCGACAGCGCCACTGCCAGTACTGCTGCCAACACTATTATGCAAAACCTCAATTACTTTTGAAGTCGTTTCCTTGCGGGCTGCACCTGCCCTTATCTAGGAAGCAGTTGCCGTAACTCTTCAGCAGACGGACGTTGTCCACCAGCTCCTGCGCGTTGAAGCTGTCGTACGCGGGGTTGTACGTGTCCGCCGGAACCGCCAGCGCCACTGCCACTACTGTTGCCAACACTATTATGATCTTCATGCTGAGTGAAAGAATGGTAATTTTAGAACCGAGACTTAAGAAGTTATTAAGTCATAAGTCAAAATTTCACATAGGCCTAACGTACAGGCTCTTGTTTACGTCAAAATGATATTTGTCGCATATGTATGGTGATAACTACAAGTCGACTTAAAGCTAAGTTTACGAGGGTTCAATAGCGCCCTGTACTGAGAAGAAGCCCACAACAAACTCAGCCGGGTTTTGGTTTCTGTTATCTCTCTTAACCCCTTTTTTATGTCCCACTGTGTGACATAAAAAGGGGTTGAGAGAGATGAGATGATGATGAGTGTAAATAAATAAAAATAATGGGATTCAAACAGTTTTGCGGTGGTTTTGCATCGATAATATATGTACCTACTCGTATTTTTGGATGTTATATTATTTGACCTGTATGGAGGTATGTTCGGGATTTATTCAAAATGTATTGATTATAACAATATAACAATTATAATAAATTATTACAATGTTATATATTAAATAAATACTAATTACATGAAATATTATATTGTGAATAAAGAAGGAGTGCAAATAGACAAAAAGTTATAAAAAACATAATGTCAAACAAACGCTTGAATCCAATTAAACAAAGGTAGAATTACTATTAGGTAATTATTTACGTTTATGATGACCACACATACAAGTTTTAAACTGTTTATTAAATAAAAAACCTCAATAACTGGTCAAGTCTTGTCCGTGATTCTATCTCTGGTAAAAATAGAATTATTCAAATTAACTAGTTTATGCCAACTTACGTTTCAAGTATCTTGTTCCTAGGTTGTTCTAATACTGTGTGAAATATCGCCAAACAATCTTTTATATGTGATACAGAGAGGAAAATACGTACTTACGTTATGCTTTGAATTAATCCGCTAACTATGAGCGTAGAAGCTACAGGTACCTAAAACTAATGGTTAAAAATTGCTAAGTAACTTGAAGACAGCTGACACTCATTTTGAGCCATAAAAACCACATTGTAAGTTCAGGAAGAAACTACGAACTTTATGCACTTACATAAATGAACAATAATTTTAAAATATTTAAGGAAACAGTAAGTTCTCGTCTAGCTGTAAGTTTTTATATAAAAAGCGATAAAGTTCTCCTACCCGTAAATGTAGTCGTATTTTCATAATTTTAAGAGATGTAACAGACACAATGAAGTAGGTACTATGCTCTTACGTTTTACTTCTTAAGAAATATTGCTTAGGTTAAATTAAACGTACGAGCCTATATAGATTAAGGTGCACTGAAACTAATGAGACTAAAATAGCCCAATTTGGTAAACGTTTAAGGGGGTTATTTTCGTAACGGAATGTCTGGATTCCGTCTCCACGCTCAAGGCCCGCGATAGAAGCTTTGCAATAGCTTAAAAACCATAGATTTATAATAAATAGGTCGTCGCTCACACTCCGTCTAGATGGAGCCCTTCCAAACAAAGAAAACTCCGAGAGAGCGGCAATTTTTTTTTGTAGTGTGAGTGTGTCAATTTGAAATTGAAATTGAATAACCTAAAATCTGTGGAATAACCAATCAGATTTCGTCATTTTGACATCTCCGAAACTGAGGGGAGAGGAGATGTCGAAATGACGAAATTTGATTAGTTACTCAAACACAGCTCCGCTCCGCTCCACTTTGGTGGAAACCGGGCCTTATTGATGATATGGTAGGCGGTAGCCCACGATGTTCAACCGATGTACATATATAATTGTACTCGTATATTGAGAAGTATGATTGACGTAAGATATTTTTTCTGTTACAAATAAAAATGAAATCAGCGCACCTAAATTATCATACTGATTTGTTTTTGTGTGGTCTTCGATAGTCATAATTAATTTAGTTTCTATCAATTAATATAGGCAAAAAATGTGAAGTTTGACGTAAGCAATATTCACGGAATCGCTCGCTAACAACTATCATAACATTAGCATTTTTGCATCTCCAATCAACAATACTGAAAACAGGTAATTTTACCTACTAATATAATATTATATTGTTTTTCCTCCACGCCATAACAACTGAAAAAATGAAATTGTTGTCGCGAGGTTTGAAAAAATCCAAGCGGAAAAAGCCACGGTCAAAACAGAGTTTTTTAAAACGTGAAGTCTCTCAGGATAAAACGATTACCTACTGTATACTGAACTGCGAGGCCGAGGATTGTAGTGAGTTTTTATACTAGACGATAAACTGACGACTGGTACGTTTTTACACGATATCGGACACATATCGGAACGATTTTTTTCTTTTGTTGTAATATACACAAATAAATCAATGAATATACATATTCGGATAGCTGATATAGATCAATGGATTTGCCTAGTATAGTATAGCCCAAACTATATTTGTAATGTCAATACGTCATGTCAGTAACTGTCTATCGCTATAATTCAATTCATTTATTTGCTGATTGGTTTTACAAAGGTCTTACAATAATAAATTATTGATTGGAGCCAGCAATCCGTCGTAAAACACATGCAAAAACAATTTAGCTTATTAACTTAACAAACATTACTATCTACTTATAGATAAATACTTAACATCTTACTCGTATGTATCCAGATTAGCATCGCAACCATACCTTTTCGTAAGAGCATCACGTCGCACCACTTTAGCTGCTAGCTGA
The DNA here is from genome assembly GCA_963855885.1 of Coenonympha glycerion. Classification (NCBI taxonomy): domain Eukaryota; kingdom Metazoa; phylum Arthropoda; class Insecta; order Lepidoptera; family Nymphalidae; genus Coenonympha; species Coenonympha glycerion. The sequence continues at coordinate 4,349,329 of OY979646.1, forward strand.
TTCCGGTTCAGTGGTGTGATTTTCGGAATTACAAAGATTTTACATTAGTCAACCATCGACGGGAACCATAGCAACGCAGCCACCACTAACCAATTGTCGCTGTGGCTGCATAACTGTTGCGAGCATTCACCAATCAGCTCACAGATAATTAATAGCTCGTCGCTGCTATGTAAGTATTTTTGCACGAAAGGAGCTGTAATAAAAGTCTTGATTGAAAAATTGAATTGAATATGGAATCAACAATTCACTTTTTCAATCAAGAACAGTGGTAATCCCCGTATAGATAAATCATTTTATTTGAATAGTAGCTGATCCAGCAAACAGCAGTTTATCAATTAATTCTCAGAGGTATGGAAAATATTTTCATCCTATTCTCAGACCTACCCAATCTACACAAAAAAAAAATACAAATCGGTTAAGCCGGGAGGAGTGCTACAAACTCTGTGAAACGAGAATTTGAGAATTTCTCAAATTTCAATTTTATAAGACGAGGAAATTTGTTGTTTTTGCATGCACTCCTAAACCGCTCTTAGTAAAGGATTTTTCTAACAAACAAATTGTAGAAATACACTTTTTGGGAACATCGCGTCGTACACGTAACGAAATCTTTCTTGTAAGCGTCAATCATAACAAGTCGCACATGGTCAAATATAAGTAGTATTGCTTACAAAATTTCGTCTAGACTTGAATTTATACAAACAATCGTATTTACCACTAGAGTACTTGAAATCAAAAATATACATCTTTGAGTTTATATTACATATTGAGTTTAGAAGATCGAATAGGTACATAATTTCCTTTTATAAAAAAAAATCGGCTCAATCTGACTGCACATTGCGAGAGTTCCGTTCTAAAATAATAGTTTATCTTCAAAAAATCAAAATACCTACTCAGACCTTGCTTTTGAGATTACCATAATGTAGAGCAAAGATAATGAATTTATAACTCTATGATGTAGAGTGTGGAAGTAGAGTGCGGTTCTATAATATCAGTATTAATTAATTATTGATAAAAGTGATGAACTTGGCAGCACGAGCTGAATGAAGACAGCGCCATCCATCGAGTGACGGGTGAAGACACCCTTGAAAGTATAAAATGAAGTGTTGTTTTAGGTGTTATTTCAAGTTTTGTTACTACCGAGTTTCCCGACACTCTACACTCATGTCTTTCTCCTTCCTTCCTTTAAGAAGTTTCTTACTACTATAACTCTCGATTAACATTTATATTTAGGTGAGCAGATATGGCCAGCTAAAAATAAATATTATTCTATACAAGTTTTTAAAATTTCCATGCAGCATACAAGAAAAACGAAGCAAAACAATTAATTCATAATAATATGCGCATGATTTTTCGTGGAACTTTAAATATTTGCTCGGATTGTACGAGTATAATTACTAAACATTGATTCTACGAAAAAAGACGTATCCGATAAAAAACTTGTAGGTATGTAACTGTCACTTGCTCGATAAGGCATTCAATAAAATGCCTATAAAATATATGTATGTATTTCAATCCAAGATGATGTGCTCCACTCTGTCAAACTCCATACGAATCGAATGGAACATAAACGATTTTGACAGAGTGGGGCGTGTCTTAGTGGATTGAAATATCTGTAATTTTAATAAATTTTGGCTTTATATTTATTTGTAACCTTCTTTTATAGTGAGTGTGTTTTTTGGATGTAACAAACATCTATCACCTATCACGCCACAACTACTGAACTGATATTTTGTGTGAAAGAACAATGGTGCGGGCCCATACATCGGTTACGCTAATGCAACTATAAATGAAAAAATATTTTTTTGATTGGGCCTGCAAGCCTGAACTCAATGCTAATAAAAGATTAATCTTATATATGTACCTAGGTAAAAATCCTATATTTTACTAGGGTAAACATACCGGTTTGCCGGACAGTACCACTTATCGGCCACTTTCGACGTTATATTAAATAATAGACAATGTTTTACACAACTCTTTTCTATTTTCACACAATTAGATTAGGACAAACATCACGTTAAACAATCCAAAGGCATGACCTTGAAATTTGCTAAATGAGCCTACAGTCAACATTTCTAAATTTGGTGAATGGACGCATACCAAATGACATGGCCGGATTCTGCCCTCGGAAAAAATATTCATGGCCATTGACAAACAGTACGTCATATTTAAGCTTATAAATATGTCTTTACAATAGTTTAATTTTTATGATCAGAAAACAGGCGCGACACATAATATCAGCATTACAACTTGCAACAAAATGCGCCTAAATATTTTAAATAGCAATGATTTTTTTATTAAATAATCGTAAATCGTAGACTGCGAGTAAAATACTGCTTTTCATGAATTTATTAATTTTTGAATTTTATACACCCTATGAACTATTAAATAAGAGTTGTTTTTCTACGTGAATTAGGTGGCCGACAACCGGTGCACCGGTGTAGTGGCCGATAACTGAGTGAAGTGGCCGATAGCCGGATATTTGCTATTTTGACGATTTTTATTTATTTGAAATTATGTATGACCTACAAAGATTTAAATCGCTATATGGGCCCTAAGCCTACATTGCGCACATCAAAAACGTCCAAAAATATGTTGAGTGACAGTGCTCTCAACATGTTATAGTTTCACTTGTGTCAAAGGGAGTGACAGCGTGTCACACAAGACAAAAACTTGGACGTTTTATGGAAATTTAGGGCCCATCTAGCGATTTACATCTTTGATGACCTATATGGCAATAAATGTTAGGTTTTATAAAACTAGACTATTGTAGGATGATATAATGTGTTTTGGAAATGTCTTGGATTCCAACATTATATTAGAAAAAATCAACTCTGAAGTCCACAAGCCGCTTAAGTGGCCGATAGCCGGTATGTTTACCCTGCGCTAGTAACGTAGGTTCAGATACGATATTCGGAGGTTATCAGTTGTAATGGTTATTTATATTTAAACGTTAATATTCTTAATAAAATTTAAAACCCTATTAGTCCATGAATCAAATAGACGGAAGAGTGAATTTTGAAATATGACTAAATTACCGGTATGTAATTTTATTTATTAATTTTATTTTATTTATTGTACGTAAAATTGTTGTTACGTAAAATTAAATAATAATGTAATTTAGTTTATATGCAAGCCCATCTCCAATGGTAAGAGCATAAAACAGCTCTATATATTTTTTTAACCAATGTCGAAAAACGTAAGAGATTTAGTACATAGTAACTCAATGGTCCATGCATATATATATTTTTTTGTTTTACAAAGTAGTTCGATTTTCCAAATTGTTAATTTTTTGTACTCATATTTCTCCCGAGGTGGTCCCATATACTTAGATTTGGTATTCTATACCTTTAAACAAGCAATTCTTGTATATATACCTATATATATATATATATAGCTCAGATTACAATGCAAAGTCAAAAAGATTCGGTTGCTTTGCGGAAAATATTACCTATCCTTATACTTTTTTGAATAGGTATTTGAACTTTGGTATGGTTAAGGTTTTCAAGAAATATGGAAAGTTTGCGATTATTTAAAAAGAAATGCAAATGAAAATATAAACAAAAAATGTGATTAAGCGATTTAAATCATTGTAATTTGGCTTGAAAGGTTTTACTTAACATTTACATAATCTATGCAATATGCATATACCCAACCAAGTACCTACTTGTATATAAAAAAATTGAGAAATAATCATAAAGTTAGAATTACCAAAAGTTTTATAATTCTGTGGAATTAAAAAAGATAAGAAATAAAATGCACTAGTAATTTAAAATACTTATTATATTCGATGCATACTTAATATTTTTAACATCTTAACGTATTATATTTGAATACAAGTAAGTACCTACCTAATTTATTAAATAAATATTTTCATATACCTAGGTTAATCTTTAAAGAAGCCATTAGCCTATCGCTTTACACCATCTTGACTTTAGGCATCCGTGAAAATCCGAAGGGTGAAAACGGGACACTATTGATAAGACTTCGCCGTCCGTCCGTCCATCTGTTATCTGTAATACTCGTTCATTAAGAAAGTTGAAATTTTCACTAATGTCGTATTTCTGTTACTGCTATAAGAACAATTATTATCGCTGTTCAAGAAATATAGCCTGGTGACTGACGGACGGACGCGCGAAGACTCAGTTGGGTCCCGATTTTACCCATCAAAAAAAAATTTAAAATTCAAAATTTCTTTATTTCACATAGGCCTAACGTACAGGCGCTTGTAAAATGTCATTATGATATTTGTCGCGTATGGTGATAACTACAAGTCGACTTAAGGAGCACACCACAGGTGTGCCCGCAGAACTCAAAGGACATGGCCGAAACTTGTATGGAGCTGTGCCCTGGAAAAAAAATATTGAAGGCGGTCGACAAACAGTACGTCATATTAAAGCTTATAATAATGTCTTTACAATCGTTTAAGTTTTATGATCTGAAAACTTGCGAGAGACATAATATCAGCATAACAACTTGCAACAAAATGCGCCTAAATAATTTTAATAGCAATGATTTTTTATTACAAAATGATGCGTATTGGTTATGAACTCATTATTTTTTCATATTAAAAAGCTTAGAAAATGCGAGTAAACATTTTGAACGGCATTTATTAAATAAAAAAATCATTGCTATTAAATTATTTAGGCGCATTTTGTTGCAAGTTGTTATGCTGATATTATGTCTCTCGCAAGTTTTCTGATCATAAAAATTAAACGATCGTAAAGACATAATTATAAGCTTCAATATGACGTACTGTTTGTCAATGGCCATGAATATTTTTTTTCGAGGGCAGAATCCGGCCATGTCATTTATTGTGGTTGTTCGCGATTTTTAAGCTGATAAGACGTAATAGGCTTATGGCAGTCAAATTGCGATAATACCAAGATCATCTTCAGGTATTTATATAAAAATCTCTGCTTCAAAGTGTCGAGTTAAAGAAATTAATCCGAGATTTGCGAGTTGCTCACTTAAAACTCTTTACTCGGACTAATTTCCTAGGATAGACATTTTTATGCAAAAATTTTGATATGAACATGTAAAGAAGTAACTGCCATTCTCGCAAAATGACTGCCGTAAGCCTATTATGTGTAATTAGCGTAAAAATTGCAAAAAAACCCACGAAAATTTTGAATTTCACGGACAGACCTGTTGAGTTCGCCTTAAAGCTAAGTTTAAGAGGATTCCAACGCGCCCTGCAACAAGAAGCCCACAACAAACTCAGCCGGGTTTTGTTTTCTGTTATCACACTTCGGTTACGGAACCCTAGAAAATCACAAAAAAGTAAAAAGCGTAACCGCTGTCTATCATTTATTTTGTTTTTCCAGTATCTTCTCGTACTAATGGCAGTGGTGGCCATCGTCGCAGCTCGACCACAAGGGGGTAAATATTCAGGAATTCTGTATTATTTCATAGCAACGATTTCAACAGATGAAACACTCTTAATTTTATTAAAGGCGCCTGTCGTTGTTTTGCGGTAAATTTGAGGTGTTCATTGGATCTTCGGTACATTTACATAAAATAAGCCCACTATAAGCGAATACCTAAATAAAATTTTTTATTTCTGCGCCCGGATGGTACCTGTATAAAAATGCGCGTAAGTCACGTGATCACTTTAGCGATCATTTTCAAACATTTTTCAAATTTTGTAACATTTCCATACTCATACATATTGTGTCGCGATATATCACAGGGCTAGGAGCTACACCCTGCAGATTGTACCCATCTATTCATCACTATCATTTTTCCTGACTATTCATAAGAGCTAAGAAGTAAGGCCTATATGAAATAAATGATTTGATATGATTTATCACTGCTTCTAAAAAATAGCAACCTAAAATATCCACGTCTTTGTTTCAGTGGGAGTCGTGGATTCAGAAAATGGAAGTGAGTCCCTACAAACAGAATTAATTAAATTGTAATGCAATGTAATGTAAACTTTGACTATAGAGACACAGGACCCGGCGTACCGTGCAAAATTATGTCACCAGTTTACTGGTGTCAAAATAATCATTTTTGATATCAGTAAAACGGTAAATTAATTGATAAAAAATTTTTGATATCAGTACTGACTGTAGTAACTAGTCAGCAGACCCTACTATTATTAGGTTTTTATTTTGTTAATACTTGTTATTAGTGCGCACACGCGTTTCCAGAGACACGTTTACCGCCATATTGTGGCGTATAATTAGCGGGAAATGTGTCATTTATAATGCTCTACATTTTTCTTGTATGAAGAAGGTGTAGAAAAATGTTTATATGGGCCGATCCTTAGACTCATATCAGTGGTAGAGACTGTATACATACTTTTAAATAAACTTTTAAAACGTCATTATCAGGAATAAAATCAGTATTGTAACCTAAAGCCTTCATTAAACCTTATAATATATTATTACTCGTACTTACGAGTATATTTAAGTTGCTCTCGGTAAACTAATGAACACTTGTTTCAGTTGCAGTCGTTGATGGGGATGGATCAGGTATATTTTCAAATTCTTAAAAAATGTAATATGGTTTGGGAACGTTATAAAGTTCCAAGATTGGTTTATTAGCGTATATTGTCATTGGTCTTATCTAGATTTTACGTCAGCGCACAATTTTTTTTACAATTCAAAGATTAGGGAAGACTTTAAAAAGACCGGGAATTGACAAAAATCGGATTTCGGAGGAATTTTGGTAATAAATCTTTTAGTTATAAATACTGTGACATAAGAATTTTGTACCTACATTAGATTTAGAAATTAGTTTAATTACTTAAGTACTAAAATGATCAGAACAATATGACAATATGATTTTTTGTATAGATTAATTCACATTATTTTTCTTATTTCAGCGGTTGGCGGTGGAGAAGGTAATAATAATTCCTAATTTACGATTATCTGCATGATGAGAAACCTTTTTGTAAATTTTAGTTTTTTTTGTTACTGATTTAATTTTTTTTTTCAGTGAATATCGTGGACCAACCAGGTAAGCACAACAGCTTATAGATTTAAGTTTTTAAAAGATTCGCACTTTAGAGGTTTTGTTTTAGTTAGGTATTAGGGTTCCATATTTATATACCTTGATGAGACAAGATGCCTTGTCTGTTTGTCTGCTTACCTTATGAATGTTCCATCAAAATCAGCTTATATCAATCAAATATAATAGGTATAGTAAGATGGTAAGAAAATAATATAACAGTTATGTTAACTTAGATTTAAATAAACGTTAACCTTCCCAGGAAAACAAAATTCAGGATCACTTCTTTAATACCACAGATATGTTTAATACCTACTTATAGTCCTCTTCTTACTATTAGTCTACGTAGTGGTAAAGTATAAACAGTAAAATTTGCTTGAATTTTTAGTTTAAACATTAATTGATTAAAGAAATACTACGGCTCCAATAAAAAACAGTAATAATAATATCGAGAGCAGCAATTTCGGAATCACAGACAGACTCTTAAAATTAATTATTTTGTAAAGATTATCGTGACAGCTTTACAAAAAGGATATTAAAATAGTTTTCTTTTTGTCACAAATAAATAATCAAATAAGGTAACTAGAAATTATTTTACTAACCAGCCCTTAATTATTTTTTACAAAATTATACCTTCGTAATCATTATTTTTGCTTTATTTTCAGATATAGACCAGTCAGTACTGCGTAAAGATGATGCCTGATATTACCTTTATCTTTTCAATGTTTGTTTGGAATTGAAAATATGTTTGAATGAGAGAGTATTTTTACTGAAATATATTTTTACTAATTAAATTACATAGAGTTTTATTTCATCGTATATCATTAAAATTTTGTACAAAAAATCGGCCAAGTGCGAGTCGGACTCGCACACGAAACAAAAACGAATAAAAAATCACGTTTGTTGTATGGGAGCCCCCTTTAATCTTCATGTTTTTCTATTTTTTTAGTAGTCGTTGTTATAGCGGCAACAGAAATAAGTACATGATCTGTGAAAATTTTAAATGTGTAACTTTCACAGTTCAAGAGATACAGCCTGGTGACAGACGGACGGCGAAGTCTCAGCAATAGGCCCGTTTCATAGAACCTTTGGGGTACGGAACCCTAAAAACTAAAATCAAAACTAAGTTTAAAACTAACACATTAGTATGAAGTTTTAGAAGGTTTTGTAGATTGTTCCCTAAATATCACAACATTCGGGGGCCACGTATTCTCGTGTGATAAAAATAGCGGCGAACTCAGAAGTACGAGGACAGGGGTCAAGAACGCCACGTCCGGCAGGAGCTGCAGTACTCGGGACTCGGGCAGGGAGCGCCTGATTGATCGACTAAGTCAAGTAGGTACACACTACACACGTTACCTAGCAATTGCTTATACAGGGTTATGTTATAAAGAATATCAAATCGCTCTCGGTCTGCAATATTTTTAAACCAACAAATTTTGTTCTACGACACTTTTTTAGGGTTCCATACCAAAATGGTAAAAATGGAACCCTTATAGTGAGACTTTTTCCGTCCGTCCATCCGTCCGTCTGTCACACTCGATTATTTCAGTAACTATTCAAGCTATCGACTTGAAATTTAGAATAGTTATGGGTAACAGTGACCCGACGTCATAACAATCGTAAAAATTTGAAAATTGTTTTTATTTTTATTTAAAAAGGGGGGGGGGGGGAGACCGGGTCGACAAATTTTCAAAATGAGATAATAATATTGAGTGGGGTATCATATGAAAGGGCGTTACTTGTGTATACTAAAACTAATTTTTATTTATTTTTATACCTGATAGTTTTTGATTTATTGGGCAAACTGTCGAGGAAAATGCCGTCCCCCCCCCCTTTCGAAGTTTACCAATCGAAAAATCTGAAATAATTATGATCAAAAGAAGTTAACAATAGTAATAACAATAATCCGCCAAAAACAAAGTAACGTTTGCGGTTTGCCAACAAAAGTACCTACATGTCAATAATACTCGTAAATTCATGAACAAAAGTGATTCTTTCAATGTATTCTTCTTTTATGGTATGGAACCCTCGGTGCGCGAGTCCGACTCGCACTTGACCGGTTTTTACTGGATATTCAATATTTTACAGAGGTACTCTACATGTTCCTACTCTGTAATGTAACATCGGCAAGTGGCAACGGCGCGTTGATAATCGCAAACGGTGGGTTCCGTACCATAGAGCAAAATAAAAAGCTTATAATCATCTTATACTTGATAAATATACCTAATCGCCTACGATATAAAAGTCATAGCAATACTGCTATGAAAAAAATTGCTTTTGTAGAAGCATTTTATTTAAACAAATTGGTAAAATTAGCATCAAGTTAGATCATAGATAAGTACTCGTATGTTACTATCTACTGACTTTTAACTAAACAATTTTTGTAATGTTTTTCGTACAAAGTCTTTATCTGAGGATCATTAATTTAACTTTAGATGGCCATCAAGATCAAAATCAGCAGGATTATACCCAGGTACAGTATTTTTATTATACTAACCTTCTTCGTAGATATATCTACTTAACATATCTCCTATACTTTACCTTTAAACGAGCAATTCTTGTATATATATTTCTATATAATCTGGATCTCGGAAACGGCTTGAACGATTTTCATGAAATTTAGTATACAGGGGGTTTTGGGGGCGATAAATCGATCTAGCTAGGATTCATTTTTAGAAAATGTCGAGTTTACCAAAAAAAAAATATGACTACTGCTGCCATCTATTGGCCACCGAGCGAAGCTCGGTCACCCAGATATTAATCATTAAAGTCAACGACCTTTACTTACCTAGGTCACCGAATACATACTAACCTAGTTAGTAGGTAGATAGTAGATACCTTCTTACTTCCTATTAAACCTAGGTATGCTATAAAGTTAGCATACCTAGTGAGTGTGTGTGTTTATTTTATTGTATTTAAAATCTGGGTCATTGTTATAAACCTAGTAGGTATATTAGAAATCTGTAATTAGGTAGGTATATTTATCTGTACTGTAATTCTAACCTAGATATTATGTTATCCAGTTTTTACCTATTGGCTATTTAGCAATAATTAAAGTTCCCTTTATAATAATTATTAATTAAAATATAATATCTGGTTGACCGAGCTTCGCTCGGTAGTTTAACTACTGGATAATGCATGGCAGCAGAAGTGCTTCGCTCGGTAGTTTAACTACTGGCTAATAGATGGCAGCAGAAGTCATATTTTTATTATTTTTTTTGGTAAATTCGACAATTTCTAAAAAATGAATCCTAGCTAGATCGATTTATCGCCCCCAAAACCCCCTGTATACTAAATTTCATGAAAATCGTTGAAGCCGTTGCCGAGATCCAGATTATATAGAAATATGTATATAAGGTGGGTGGACCATGGAAGGCCATGCTCCTTCGAAGGCCAATTATTAAAATTTTGTAGTTATTGCCACGTGATGACAAATTCCTTCTATCTACATAAACATCCATCGAACTAGAAATCACAGACGCGGCGGCGAATCGCTCGCGCCACTATTTTGGCAGTACGGTCCCTCGCTTCATTGATATCGGAAATCGACGACGTTAAATTAAGGTGGGTGTACCATAGAAGGCCACCCTAACAAATAAATATTTATTATTCATCTATTTACAGGATAAATGAAACTAACAAATATTTAAGTAATACTTTGTTTTATTACGTATACTACATCCGAACATTTTACGTAAACGTTCTTTATACAAGAAAATGTAGCGTCATCTGTCGAAATTCCTGCGAAGTACATAAAATTTTTTTTTTATATTTTTTTATCTATGTGTCTGTGGTCACCTTGCCTGCAATATTATTATTAATTAAAAAAAAAAAGAAATGGGTCTTTACCTATCAACCTATACTGACTACTGACGGGGGAGGGTGCAAAATAGTCATTTTTGCTCCCATAAACTGGCGACATTTTTCGCGCTGTTCGCCCTGTCTTTAGTATACAAGTCTGTGCTGTACCCCGACTTTTAATTCCATGCAGATGCAAAAGATAACATAAATATTATTTAAGTTAAGTTATTTTGTAGTAAAATATGAAACGTCATTTTACTGCAACGAATTAAAAGCATCAGCTGGTAAAAAGTAAAAACCTATACCTAGGATCAGCGTCTTCGCATACGTATCTGGTAGAAGTTAGAATATACTCTCCTGGAAAAAATCTTAGTAGGTAAAACGAAGCCAAGTATGGAAAAATAACAAAGTAGGTGAAGGCATAACTACGCAGGTAAGTATGTGGAAAAATCCAATTGATGACCGAATAGCGGTTGCGATCCTGCCGACTGCATTCGACGTCGTGGGTTCGATTCCCACAACTGGAAAATGTTCATGGTATATTATTAAATATTGTGTATAACACAAGTTTTCGCTTAAGTACTTTGGAGCTAGGTTTCGTTGTGTGTAAAAAAAGTTTCAATCATTATATTAATCTGTGTAGAAGGTGAAAAATGATTTCTATCTAATAATTACCAGCTATGTTAATAATGATATTTAATATAATTGTTTTACCGATTATTAATATTATAGTATATTTTCCTCATATTATCTAAGTATCTAGATTACTATAATAACTGCAATCAGCATACAATACCTACTTACGCATGTAGAGAAATCTGCAAGTCTTATTCCTTATGTGCCTATGTAGGAGCTTACTGATGGTAGGACGTAAAAGAAATGGATACGTATAAAGGTATTCCCTAAACTCAGGGTCATTTCCTGAAGTATTATATTATGTCCGTAAGTCTGTCCGTCCGTCCGTCCGTCCGTCCGTCTTTCACCAGGCTGGATCTCTTGAACCGTGATAGCTAGACACTTGAAATTTTCACAGACATATCTCTGTTGCTGCTATAACAACAAATAATAGAATAAAATAATTAATATTCCATACAACAAACGTGATTTTTGAATTTTGAATTTGGTTGGTAGAGGTGTCGTTTTGAATTTGGTTGGTAGAGGTGTCGTTTTGAATTTGGTTGGTAGACGTGTTTTGATTGAAATTGGTCTTGACGTTACTTGAACCCTCATTGTGCGAACCCCACTCAATTGACCAATTATTATTTGAGTTTTTTTCCATTCATTGAATCGAAATACTAGGTAGGTATATTCTTTTGGCTACGTTTGCAGTAAAGTACCTAGGTATTGCAACTTTGTTCATTAAAGAAACGACTCTTACCTTGCCATCAGTAGATAAAAGATACAGTACCTGTATTCTGCGGACATCGCTTAGTAGGTACTTACCTACATTTCTCATAACAATATTAATGACTAACAAACAAGAAACAACTAGAAAAAACCTCGTCAATAAACTACTCAACTCTAACCGTGCGAGTCGTGATAAGGGTTATTCCAATACCTACGACAATATTGTGTATACGAATTTAAATTAGGACTCATTGTGCCAAATGAATCCAATGACATCAGATACCAAAGTACAGTGCTGCAAGGATATCTTGGCGCGTGGCCAAAATCGATACTAACGCCGCTATCTTGTGATACTGTTTAATAGCTCACTCTGTCGGTTTATCGCTAATGTACGTTGTGTTGTTTTTGCTAACTTTTAACTTTTTTAAACTAAAATTGAAGAAAAATTGAGGAGATTTTATTTTCTGGATGCCTTTTTTCTATAACTGCGTCCTCCTGTCAATGTCATTCAAGTGCCAAGAGAGCCTTGTCGGACTGTAGCAAGTACAGCTGGCTAATTGGTAACGAAGTTAGACGTCGCTCAGGCGCGCGATCGCAGCAGCATCTGTTCCGATCTCGAAACCGAAAGTAATGCTCGTGTCACATGTAGTTCTAGATCAATTTTAAACGCTGCTACGTTTAATATGTCCACATTCATCATTGGACTCATATGCGCCTTCGTTTTGGTAAGAAAATTACGTTGTGGTACTTCTATTTAGCAGTTATAGCACCTCTATCTTGTATTCGAGAGAGTTATCACTTTTTTATGTTAGGTTATGTTTTCATTGAAGGTGCAGGAAAATTATCGTGACGAAACCGGCATGCTTCATGGCTATAAAAGTAGGTAAAGCCTCAAAGGTGTGTCAAGCCTGGCAATCCGTAATTGGTCACCGGCCATTGTGGTGGCTAACCAATCCACAACCGGTTCTAGACTGAGATAATGATGAGTTTCCCATTTAATTTTATACTGTGTAGCGTTTCCGTTTTTCTTTTCACCTTTTTATCTTTATAACTGGTTTTTGCCTTTAACAAATAATTCTTTTCAGCGATATTTACGAGAATTTTAAAAAGAACAGCATATTATGACTTATCTGCGATCAAACCCGTCAGTCGCCCAAATGGAAAGAAATTCAGAAAATGTATGAAAATGACATATCCGATCGCTAAGTTGATTCCGTGTCTTATCTGAGACAACTGTCACTGTCACGTCATATTCCGTTCCATTTAAGCAATTGGCAGGTTCCTGCGACGATCGCAGTTTAATCATAATTAACTGTTAGCCAGTAAATTCTTTATGCGACCCACAACAGTACGAAAAATCCAATATAATTCGATAAGTGACTCCAATCTTTGGTACCTACTTTATTACCATATAAGGTGTTTATAAAAATACTGCCATCGTTTCACGTGGTGATTGTGTACACTTCAATAGTGAAGGACGTGCTTATGCAACATGCGATGCGATTTGTTAAAAATTTTAATTAAATAATAAAATATTTAATTACGCCCGGGAACTGAGATTTCTTCACTATTGAAGTGTACATGTATGACACAATCACCACGTGAAACGACGGCAGTATTTTTATAAACACCTTAAATAGGTTTCCGTTATCAATGTTTTCACGGTTTTCAGGCAGCATTTGTGATCGCATGGATAACGTTCTGCATGTTTTGCAAAGAGCGTCACAAATCGGAGACTTACCAGTACAACATATCAGACCTGCGTCGGAGGAACTACCAGTTTGCCCAGGAACAAATGGAGGAGAAGGGTGACACCAAAGAAGTGACCGCGGGAATATTCATCATGCCGTCGCGTCACAAACATCACAAAGACGACTATAGTTATGAGAAAAGGCCTGATTATCCTGAGGGAACTTTGGCCAATTTACAGCCAAGGACTGATAGATTAATAGAGATCATTGACAATCCGACAGACGAGCGCAAATGTGTCGATTTCGATCTCGATTCCAGTGTCCCGTGCCACAGTGACGTATGAAACCGTTCGCACGCCCATTGTTCTATTTTGATTGCCGCACAATACGCTATTCAAATGTTGTGTACTGGTTTATCGGTGCATTGTTGATTTAAGGAGCACACCACAGGTGTGCCCGCGAAATTTTTTTCGCGATTTTTAAGCTGATAAGACGTAATAGGCTTATGGCAGTCAAATTGCGATAATCCCAAGATCATCTTCACGTATAATATAAAAATCTCTGCTTGAAAGTGTCGAGTTAAAGAAATAAATCCGAGATTTGCGAGTTTGCTCACTTACAACTCTTCACTAATTAACTAATTTCCTAGGATAGACATCTTTATGCAAAACATTTGATATTTAAACATGTAACGAAGTAACTGCAATTCTCGCAAAATGACTGCCATAAGCCTATTTTGTGTAATTAGCGTGCAAATTGCAAAAAACTACGAAAATTTTGAATTTCGCGAGCAGACCTGTTGAGTTCGCCTTAAGTACATGTATTAGTAAGAAATAAATTATTTTTGAATTATTATATATTTTTTGTGTGTCGATACCGCTGAAATATCTTCAGCGGTATCGGTAATGTCGTACATAAAATCTGTGGTCGAACATTATACGCATGGAAGTGATATGATGAGAAAGCGAAAGTTTAAGGTGTGTGTGTTTCTTTTTTTATAGGCGAACTGTATGTGTGTATGTGTGCTATTATTCCTTCACGCTGCAACTACTTAACCGATTTCGTTAGAAATCTGAATAGAGATAAAAGATACTCTGTATTAAAACATGGGCTTCTTTACATGCAGGAAATATCCATAGATCCCTGTGGATCCGTGGCTTCTTCTAGATCCATAGCTTCCTCTAGATCCAAAGATTCCTCTGCATCAGAGAAATTTACTTGGTTGTAGTCGCGGCCAACACCTAGTTTAGTTTGTTATAACAAACATTTTGTTATTGATAAAAATGATACTAATTTTGATACACTGATTTTAAATAGTAATTTTTGGATTAAGTTACTTACTATAAGGTACTCCTTTAAGTTTTAAAGGAGATACGTGTTTAGTAGATAAGTAAATGAGTAATTGAGGGTTCCCTTGATCTCTGCTGCAGGTTAATTGAATGATAAAACTCTGTTAATGGCACTAAATAACAAGGCTCGAATGTTGACGAATTATTAAAAATGCAATTATTTCAAATCATTTTATAATGTAATTTTTGAATATAGGAAACAGCATTGTAACGAGTATGTTATGCTAAAGCTGGAACACGTAAGAGATAGAGAAGAAAAATAAGAAATGGCTACAAAATTAAAAAGCTTTGTTGTCGAGTTTACTTGCTTCACAGAAGTAATAATAGCGAATTAATCTCCAATACTCTTGACACTGTCCACCATTTTGTCTATCACGCTCTTCTCTGTAGGCGTGAACACGTCTGCTATGGCATCACCTGCGTCGGACATGGACTTCTTCATGTCGTCGAGGACGTCACGCTTCGGACGTACGCCGGAATGCGATGGCAGTGCTGATGTCACCACGAGGACCAACTGCAATAGTACATTTTGATTCAGCGGGGCTACAGTCGTTAAGGGCGATGGGTACCATCCGGGCGCGAAAATTCAAATTTTATTTAGTTTTTCCCTCATAGTGGGCTAATTATACATCGAAAGCTAATGGCAATGCGTTTTGCGGGCACAACATTTAATATTTACGCATCTACATGTTTTTAATAAAAACTCTGCTCAACAATACTCATTTATTTCATATTGGTTCCCGATAACTCGAAATCTATCTCTAGGAAACTGCAAAAAATTATCTTTCGGGAACCAATATGAGATGAATGGGAACTTTCGAGCAAAGTTTCTATTAAAAACATGTAGATGCATAAAAAGTAGGACCGCAAAATGCATTGCCATAAATCTACAATGTGTAGTTAGTCTAATATCTGCGAAAAACTAAATAAAATTTGAATTTCGCGGGCTAGTAGGGCCGCAACACCTTAAGCGTTCACGACAGTAGATAAAAATGTATGGACTAACCACGTGACTGTAGAAAAACCACGTGATCGGGTAAAGGAAAACACGCTTTTTTGAAAATTAACTACGACACTTTTAACTCTCCCTGGGCGTTCTCGCAAACGTCGTTGTCGACAGTGAACAACGCTAAGCAGAGTATATATTCTGCTATTATATTTTGTTTTCATTCGGTCACGTGGTTTTTCTATTGGTAGTCTTGCTTAGCGCCGAGTTTGTCTAGCCCTGCAGGTGTGGAAAGTGTGTAGTTTCTTTACTAACCGAGAGACAGGTCAACAATAGGGACGGAGGGGGGACGGGGTGGAAATGACCACAGACCAAGGAATATTATAACTTTATATTATTCTTTGTTCTGTGGAAATGACAGTTGAAGTAAATCACCGACGTTTCTTACACACGCACATCTCCGAAGAATGGTAGTTCGTTTTTTATTGTTGGTAGTTTGTCTCTTGACTACAATCATGTCTGATGGACAGAAATGATGAGGTCTAGGATGGAGCGCGCTTGCACATAAAATTCCTATTCACTCGCTCCTACTTGGCTGGGAACTCAAAAGCTGGAAGGGTGTTCCACACCCTAGTGGTACGTATTCAAAACGTGGAAGAAAAACGTTTCGTTAGGATTTGCTGGATATCAACCACATATGGTAAATTACTGCCACGGCCAGCAAAAGAGGCATTGATGGAAGAACATGAAAATGTGAAGCCGAGGCACGCATACGTAAGTCCATCAATGCCTAGTTGTGGCCAAGGCTTGAATAGTAAAATAATGCGATGAAATTAAATAATACAATTATAATCTGTCCATTGAATTATTTTCTTTTTGACACACATGTTTATTTTCTTCTTGACATATATAACAATAGCGAGGTGCCAGTGATAGAGACCACTTTACGTTTGTCTCTCTCTGGTTCCTCGCTATTTCTATGTCTGTCTCATGTGTCAAAAAGAAATAAACGAATGGACAGAGTATAATTGTCAATTGCTTTTCAAAATCAATGATGAACAAAAAACAATATTTTTTTCATCTCACCCGCTCGGAAAAGCGATTTTAATGCCCGAAATGAGGGCGGGAAATGCTATTATATTCCCTAGGCCGTCAAAGCATTTTCATTTTTCCCAAGGGAGACAAAGTAGTATGAAAATCCTTTCCAAAGTCAAACT
Organism: Coenonympha glycerion; assembly: GCA_963855885.1. Classification (NCBI taxonomy): domain Eukaryota; kingdom Metazoa; phylum Arthropoda; class Insecta; order Lepidoptera; family Nymphalidae; genus Coenonympha; species Coenonympha glycerion. The sequence goes on from OY979646.1 coordinate 4,366,637, forward strand.
CGTATTATGTGTCATGTCAATGTCAAATGTCAAAGCTGAAGACTTCTTTTTTTTTAATAACACATATACGGTCAGTAATGAAGTTCGAGCTTAGAGTTTGTATAGGTAAATTCGTTTCATTATTTTTACTTTTTCTTAGAATATCGATTAAAATAATAACTCCTGTTTAGTTTTATTAATTATAAAAGAAATCTAATTTAATCCATGATTTTTCCTCATTGTTTATGTATTTATTGTTAACATATTTATAAAATTTTATATTATCTTTGGTTCTTAGAAATTATTATTTCAGAACGCATTCAAAATAAAAGTAGAAAAAAAAAGTTTCTCAATTTTTTTTCTGATCTAGTGTTAGTTGTCTATGTTTCCAACCGTGATAAAATGATAATACCTAATACTTTTTTTTTGCTTTATTCATTATTTTTTGTTTTAACTTTAAAATAAGGTGAGTGATGAATGAAGGTGGTTTCAGTAAGTGAAATTATTCAGAGTTACTAAAAATAACATTTAACATAACTCGCAATGCTGAAGTGTTCTTCTGGTGATTTTCCTCGCTGTGGTGAGATGAAAAATTTTGTGTTTTGTACGGTCTCGTGTTTTTGAATGCCTCGCTATGCGCAGGATTCTATTCTTTGAACCCTGAGCGCAGCGAGGGGTTCAACCTTAGAATCCTTCGCCGCTCAGCATTCAAATTTGACACTTGGCCCAAAAATCCACTTTGCGCCCTTGCATAACAAAAAACTATTCCTGCGCTAAAGTTTTCATTACAGTTTTAAAGCCAATTCGTAATTTAAATAAAGTATTTGATAAATTACACATAAGACAGATACACATAATTAGGAAAAACAATACTTACGAGACATAAGACAAGTACACGTTGGAATCCCATTTTGCTCATGACTTGGAGATAACACTTGTCCAAAGAAGTGGTTAGGGCGAAGTGTGTGCTGTCTGAATAGAATCAGATGTCCTACTGCATAAATTCTCCTACAGGAGATTGTGTATTTATGTTGATCAAGAGGGTAATTTGCAAATAAATGGCCCGAGAAAATAACAATTGGATCAAGGGGAAATTTAAGTAGCTAGAAACAAGGGCTGCTAGCTAACGGGTTATCGGTAGGATACATTTGCGGTGGTCACTCCAAAAATTTCATCCTATTTTATGCCCGAAGTCGCGGATGTCCATGATACTTGTTTGTCGTTTTGGCGTTTTATGTCTATACTCCGACTTTTAATTCGATTCGTAAAATTTCTAAGCTCCAATCAATCGCTATATTTCACTTTAACAGCTTTAAATGTTATAAAATAAGGCACGAGGCTATATAATAAGCATAAGATCTAAACAAAGTTACTATTTTATGTAAAAATACTTGGATTATATATTTTATTTAGCTTATTTAAGTAACTAAATGACATTTAGAAACGTCATTTTACGAATCGAATTAAAAGTAGGGGTATAGAACTACTTCATTTGGTTCCTCCGTCACCTTTTTACCATAGAACTGCAAGGTATCGAAATGGCTTTCATGTCTTTATATTAGATGTACCAAGGAAACATGCATAAAGCGGTTTGATTCCTCGTTCCTGATACGCACTGTAAAGATTTTGAATACACCACCAGGCACTGGTTTTTTCACCACCTACAACATGGGTGCCTTCAAATCAAGAATGAATAGGAATTTGCTATAAGCAAGCGCGCTCGCGCATAGACTGTATCATCACTATCCATCAGGTGTGATCACAATCAAGAGATCACAATCAAGAGAGAGCCTATAAAGTGAAAAAAAAGTTACTGGTATCCATACAACTAACAAGGTGCTCTAGTAAGGAAACAGCTCTGCCAGACATAGTACCTAATTTCATTCCTATGGTAATTCATTTTTAGGTAAAGAAGAAGAAACATTATGGTTTTGGTAATGAATAATACGGAACCTTCGGTGCACCATTCACTTGGGCTTTTTATTTAATACTTAATTAATTTCAATGATATAAGTCTTTATTATATTATAATTAAAATAACCCAAAAGAACTTATGATTTAATACTGTTGATTGGAAATTTTGTAAATAGTTTTGTTTCTTAGGAAAAAAGTTGGCCCTTCCTATTGATTTACAGCTGTCAATATTTTCGAAAACTGAAATTTCAAAAAAATATATGATTTTATGATTATTTTCAAAAACCTGTCCAATCGAGCATTTATATATATATATTATATATATATAAATCTCGTGTCACAATGTTTGTCCTCAATGGACTCCTAAACTACTGAACCGATTTAGTTCAAACTTCGTGAATATCTGTCATTTGGTCCAACTTAAAAGATAGAATAGTTTTTATCCCACGTGGACGAAGTCGCGGGCATCAGCTAGTATATTATATATTTTTTTGACCCTTCTACGTACCCTTAATTGATGAGTTACACTTTTAATCATGCTTAAAATTCATTACCTATACCTACCTGCTTGTTGGCATCCCTACAACCAAGATAAACCTAACAACATCTCAATTATCAAATTGATCAACCGTTTACAGTGAAAAAAATTAATGGCTAGCATCCTCCTGCATATCGTTTTACGTATGACGTCACCTTTAACTGCTTTTCCTAGCATTGTTTGTCCTATTTGTTTTCATTTATGAACTGGGGGCTTATTCACGTAACGCGACGATTACATTTTGTGATGTGAAATGTTTAAAAAGGTGATGGCATTGACATGGCAGACGATATTGAAATCAATACATTTTTTGCAATAAATGAAAAATTAATTTTACTTTTATTGACATAGAGCGTGAAATTGAATGTAGTTCAAAACGCAACATGGTTGACGATCGTAAATTTTATTTCCGAGATAAGGTTGAAAGATTGTATTTCCTATGTTAATAATACATCAAGGTGGTGGAAGCTTCAGACAACGTTTTAGTAAATAAGTGTGTACCTTGTTTTATGTGTGGCATAATGTTTAGAAATAAACATTTTTCTTTCTTTCTTTCTTCTTTCTTTCAATTTTACACTCAAAACCAATAGCTATAAAATACATTTTGCAGTGTTAATTTTTATGTTTTATCTCATCTTAATTCAGATCACTCATTTTGTGAAAACGTGAAAACACTATGTGAATAGCCCCACTGTCAAATTTGTGTCTGTGTGTGTGTTTGTTCCAAAATTGTGAGTATTATGGCTAAGGTAGGTCTGTACAGCTGATTATAAAAATATTGCTATTCAACCGGTTTTTTAATTGTACTTTATTTTTGATTCCCTACTTCTAAAAATATAGTATTTACACAAAAAAAATCTATGAAAAATAACAATCCAAAATAAATCATTTCAGAATCTGAACGGTCTCTGGATTATTTTTGTTAGAGCTGGGCCAATTTTCGCCCTTCTCCTTTCCACAGTGCTCGTCGATGATTTGTCAATTTCCTTGACATTTTTTCTGATTGTTTTCTGCATCACAGACCAGGGATGTTCTGCACTTTCTGCATAATATAAGTCATATACAATTATCTCTAGAAAGATTAAATGATCTTGCTACCATTATTAAACGCCTTCGTGGACAAAAGACAACCTAAATAAACACAAATATTGAATAAAAATTTGGAAAAGATCGGCTTCTTTCCAAAATGAAGTAAGGCATTTTACTCTTACACTGCTTAACCGATATTAACCAAACAAAGCTAAGAACCACCGCAAGGAAAGTGGCTTCCAAATTTAAAAACCGCATTGAAATTAGTCCATCCGTTTGAGAGCTACGACGCCACAGAAAGACACGCACACACACACACAGACAAACAGTCAGAAATCACACCACTTTTTTGTGTCGCGGGTTACAAACACATAAAGATAACAACAAAATAAATTGAGCAAGACGTTAATTTAAATTCCTCAACGATCTGTACTTATCACAAATTGAGCTTCAAACTGCACATGAGTCATTTTATATCAACGAACGTCTCTGATATAAAAAAAATTCGTGTCACAGTGTTTGTAACAAAACACCTAAGAAACGGCTTGATCGATTTTAATGAAACTTTTTGGTGTATATTCGGTAGGACGGAGAAAAGTAATATTATAGGAAATATAGGGCGTAAATTAATTATTTTTCATGCCCTAAGTGAGAACGACTAAATTAAAATTTAAAAAAACCCCTACGCTCATTTACAATTTATTACAGGTATAATAAATTGTATACTGACACGCGTAAAGCACTTAATCAAGTGGTCAATCATACCCCAAAAATACATTACATCATTTTGAAAAAGAGATACCTACGCTAAAGCTAAGAACCACCGCAAGCAAAGTGGCTCTCAAATGAAAAAACCGCATCGAAATTGGTCCATCCGTTTAATATGGCAGAACAACGTTTTCCTGGTCAACAAGAAGTATTTCAAATATACATGTATATTATTTTATAACAATGTAAAAAATCTACTATAATAATTATGGTGGATGTAGTTGCCAACTTTTATCAGATGAAATATCTATAATATCTGATTTCAAAGAGAATTTCAAATAAAAAAGAGTTTCGTTTATTTATTTCAAATTTTTAAAAGGTATTATTTGCTACTTTTTGCAGTACATAACATTTTTTATTGTTTTTAAAAGAATTGTAGGTACGAAATCGATTCTATATTTTCATAGGACCTCACAATAGTATGGTACTATAACGTTGTGTAAAAAAAGCATATTTTAGCGCCCTATTTTGTGTTATACATTATAGAGTACCCTATACCAAAGAATATAGACATTGGATTACGATAAGGGTACGGTTGGCAACCCTAGTTGTAGGTAGCCATATTAATTAATTGCAAGAATTAATTATATTATCATGTAATCCTACAACGTATAAACATACTTAGGACCTCATTTGATAAAATCACATCATTTAGGAATACAAAGCTTGAAAAAGAAATCTTCACTGTAATTGTATTTTTGAACCTACTCTTATCTTATTCGGCAGTCATATAAAAATTTATTTGAATACTTATCCGTATTTAATTAGCTTGTTAATCCATTTTTTATCTATGACCAACCTCATATTGTAACCCAGATACAAGGTATTTTACTGTAGCCAGCAATATCGATCTTTCATAAACAACCAACACCGTAGGTAGGTAAAAGTATATCAGAACACTGAGCATCCTTAACCATGGAGCCATATAAATTATTATCTATCATGGTTCTACGATTGCTTTTGGATATATAGACATTATTCGATAGATAAACTGATCATGTAACGATCGTTGACAATTTCCATTTACATTCAAAAAGCAATCGTAGAAACATATGGCTACCCCCGCAGAAGGTGTTGACTTTTTTTTAGAATCCCTAACTATCCCTATACCCACCCCTACTAATATTATAAATGTGAAAGTAGTTCTGTCTATCTGTCTGTCTGTTACGCTTTTACGCCGAAACCACTGAATCTTGATGAAATTTGGAATATAAATAGACAAGAGCTTGGGAAAGGACATAAGCTACTTTTTATTCCGAAAAATACCATGGTTCCCGTGGGATTTCGATAAAGCCAAAACTCGCTTTTGCAACATATAGCTCGATATTATTATAGCCTTAAAAGTAGGTATGATGGTTTGTAAAGGGAGCGGGAACGGGAACACTTTTAGTCCCTGGGAAATCCTCGATTCCCGAGACCAAAATTGACGCGGGCGGAGTCGCGGGCAACAGCACACACATACATTAAAACAATAGTTCTTGAAATCAACATAATGGTCCGCCTCCGGTGTCGCAGTATATAGATTTTTTTCTGGAAGGTTCTGTGGTCTCATACAAATTCATTGTCACATTGAAACATCGAGAAAAATCATCTCAGTTCTGCCGGTCTTATTAATCCGCCAGATTCTTTATTCCGTCCGCCATTTTGTCCACGAAGCTCTTCTCCGTCGGCTTGAACACTTGCACCACCGCGTCCCCAGCGTTGGTCAGCGTCCTCACCACTTCGTCCCAGGCGTGCTTCATTGACTCCATCACGTCTCGTTTTGACCGTGCCTCGCTGCCAGATGGCAGTGCTGATATGACCGCAATGTAGCACTGTAATTAGAAACTTATTTTAATGCTAAGTGATATACCTAGGTACCTATTTACAGCAAAATATAAAATCAAAGACAAAAAGTATAAAAAGAAAATTGTGCTAATATGCATCAAAGAATTCCTCCGCACCGTCGTCATCGGGCAAAGTGCCCAGAAGGCTGGCAGCATTGCCACGCTGGATGGCAATGCTGACCAAGGAAATAGGCCAGCCCTCTGATCACGTGTAGCGTCGACTAGCTTTTGGGAAATTTCTCTGAATAAAATATGTGCATTCGGAAAAAAGATCTAATGTAATTTAATAGTTATTTGTTATACAAGGTTGCGAAGTCAATTTATTGATTGAAAAAAATTGCGGCCGTATATACCTAATACAAAATTTTTCATCTCGCATCGATCCAAAGTAAATTTTACAATTTCACTTTAGATCGGCATTGCAAGTTACTTGTAAGTTAGATGTTGTTTTTTGGTGACTTTAAATCTTATTTATAAGTCCAATCAAAACAAATGCTTTTCTGCCCTAGGGAGAAATGAAAATGCTTTCCCGCCCTAAGGAGAAATGAAAATGCTTTTGCAGACTAGGGAAAGTAATAGAATTCCTCGCCCGCATTAGATCTTTTTTCCGAGCGGGTGAGATGTAAATTTTAATCTAATGGCGAGTCAAGCAAAACGTTCGGCTGATAATTGAATTTTCCGGAAATTCTTAATAATCCATAGTTATTATTAGTAGGACAGATTAATTTGTTTTGCTATAATCCGCTACTTGAAGAAGAATCTGTATGGTCCAATATCAACCGTCCTCAACCGTCTAACACCGTCCTCATGAAACACCATACACAATTGTTCCAACAATATCTTCGAGGCACGTTTTGTCCCGACACCGGGACATCCTCAGGAGATGTTGACTTCACAATGCACAAATCTCTACATACGTCTATATTTTTTTTTATATTACTTACGAGACATAAGAAAATTGCAAGTCTGAAATCCATATTTTCCTTATACGTTGGTACGTATCACGAAAAGTATACGCGTGAAGACAAAGAATGTGTTGTCAATATAGAATCTGATGTCCCACTGGATATTGTATTAAGCCGACAGGAAACTGGATTTGCTTTGGTCACGCACGTTACTCGAATATGTGACAAATAATACGAATGTCACGGGATAACATCCATGTCACGCACAAGGGCTGCTAGCTAGTAGCTACAGACTACAAGCAATATTAGTGTATGCTAACAAAATATAATATGAAATGACTTGCATTTATAGAATATACAAACGTGATTTATTTGCGTGAAACAATTGCTTGTAATGCAATTTATGCGCTTGACAATATCATGATAAAATTCCGCGCAAGACAAGCTTGTACTCCTAAGTACCGATAATAAAATTATTGTGTTATTGCCAAAGAGGGATACCTACATAGAAGTCTTTGGTTATTGCTAAAATCTATGGTTATTGCAATCTCTAAAATAAATTCAATATAAGTATGGTTTTTAGGGTTCCATACCAATTTTGTAAAAATGGAACCCTTATGGTGAGACTTTCTCCGTCCGTCCGTCCGTCCGTCTGTCACACTCGATTATTGCAGTAACTATCAAAGCTATCGACTTGAAATTTGGAATAGTTTTAGGTAATAGTGACCCAACGCCATTGCACTCATAAAATATTGAAAATTGTTTTTATTTATATTTTAAAAGGGGGGAAAACCGGGACTTTGAATTTTCAAAATGAGATAACAATATTGAGTGGGGTATCATATGAAAAGGCGTCACTAATGTATTCTAAAACCGATTTTTATTTATTTTTATGCTTGATAGTTTTGGATTTATTGAGCAAACTGTCGAAAAAAATACCGTTCCCCCCCCCTTATCTCCGAAGTTTATCAATCGGAAAATTTGAAATAATTATGATTAATAGACATTAATGTATATTTTACAGGAAAAATAAAACCAACTCCGTAACTATTATACTTTTTTTGATAATAACAATAAACCACCAAAAACAAAGTTACGTTTGCGGTTCGCCAACAAAAGTACCTACATGTAAATTATACTCGTAAATTCATGAACAAAAGTGATTCTTTCAATGTTTTACTTCTTTTATGGTATGGAACCCTCGGTGCGCGAGTCCGACTCGCACTTGGCCGGTTTTTTTTAATAAACTTATATAACATTCATGTATATACCATCGACGCCTCTCGTGACCAGAGGGCTGGCCTTTTCTTAGGTCAGAGGATAAGCATTGCCATCCAACGTGGTAAGGCTGGAGAATAGGATAGGATTGGATGATTGCATTATCAGGGGGCACGGCAGTGCCCCCGCCAAAGTCAAAGCGCGAAGCAAAACTGCCGTACCATCTTTACAGGAACCATTTCGCCGCATTTTCGGGCTCCTATTTGAGAACCTCTGGATAAGACCAGAACGCTGAAATTTTCGCTATCCAGTAAGCTATAATCACATACTTAAAACCCAAAATTTCAAGTCTGTAGGTCATATAATTCCGAAGTTATGCGAAAGCAAAGTTTCGCATTTTCGACACTGACTGACTGACTCACTCATGATCATCAAAATAGAACTAGTACTTCCCATAAACTCAGAGAGCTGAAATTTGGTACAGAGTTAGGGTTTAATGGCCACATAAAGGGAAAACTATAAAAACTAGGATAATCGAAGATCTGGAGTACCTGGTGATCACTGCATTAATAACTTTGTAATTCCATATAAATTATATGAGATTACAAAGTTATTTATGCAGTTAATGTATCTAGAAAAACGGACAGAAATATTTTGTAATATTTTGAAGTTTCTACAAAAAGAAGTGAAATCCCACCAAAAACATTCTGTAAAAACTAGTCAAAGTCAAAATGGAGCTGCTTGTTTATCTCTAAAAAGTACTGAAATCTAGACAAAGTCGTGCCAAGTCTAAGGTTCCTTACTGCGATTTCTTTATTATTATAGTTAATGTTGTGTGACTTGGCCGTTGAAGACCAAGAACCGCTACTCATTGACGATGAATTCTGGCGACAGATTGGTGCAATGGTGTCATGGAGCACCTGGTTTGAACCCTTGTGTACCCTTCAACGGCCAAGTCACGCAACGTTAACTATAATAATAAAGAAATCGCAGTAAGGAACCTTTGACTTGGCACGACTTTGTCTAGATTTCAGTTCTTTTTAGAGATAAACAAGCAGCTCCATTTTGACTTTGGCTAGTTTTTACAGAATGTTTTTGGTGGGATGTTAATGTTCTTTAATTATTGGAATCTCAACCAATTTGCATTCAACATTGGTTGCAATTTGTATAAATTGAGAAGGGTCATTGTCACGACCTAGTTTAAATTTAAAACTATACATAATCCATATCAATTTATTATGAACGGCGTTCCTCGGTTGGCCTGGACAGGCAGTTCACTTATCACGTGATCGAAGAAACTACAGGTAGGCGTCTCGACGTACTAATTTCAGACGGCTGCCGCCCGCCAGCTACTTTGCTCGCGGTAGTGCTTGTACGGTCTGTTTCACGCGCTGCGTGCGCCCGATCCCGAGGCAATCTTAGTACGTCGAATGAAATAAAGTTACGCGATAGAAAGAGTCTGTCACAACCTTGCGTTTGTTGCGTGTTGATTACGAAGGGGGGGCCAAGAACTATTGCGAACTGAATTGCACTTTTTATGTCAGCGCTAGAGTCGCTATTTCTTTAAATCACCCTGCAGAGTGAGCCTTCTGTACCGTTAGGTACCATTATGTATTCTGTGGCCTAGGGCCGATTGTGTAAATATAGTAGTTTTCAACACACTAGCTCATAAAGTGGCTCTAATTTCACTGCAATTAGGCACATAATATATCACAGACACCTATAATCGCAAACTGTGACTTTTTCATTACTATTATTCACTAATGAGTTAGACAGTTTTTTCAACACACTTGCTCATCGCAAACTGTGACTTTTTCATTACTATTATTCACTAGTGAGTTAAACAGATTTTTTTAATTTTATCTACTAAGTAAAATTATTTTTAGTATTATTTTATTCACAAGTGTGTTGAAAAACGTCGTATAATACACGTGAGTATTGATGATTACCGTCCTCAGCTATCTTAAGACCCTCACCTAACTTGGCTTGGGTCTCAATGGCGCCTCAGCGGTAATCATCAACTTTACTCACTTATATGCCAGGAGCATAGATTATTACTATATGAACCCGAATAACACCACCATATGATCGAAATATGCACGAAATATAAATGATTTGGTATTTCGAATGTATGGACACATTGTAGTTCATGGGACAACACATGGGTCGAGTGCTTAAGGCGATAGGTGACAGTTTTCACCTACAACAACTCTCACTTTAGGGCTAAGCATTCGATTTAGGCGTTTCCTAGGTATAGTGAAAACGGCTGTTAGTATCTCAATTTTTCTTAACTCTGCTTAACTTTAGAAAGAAGTGAAACCTTTTTTATAAGTGGTGCGCATACTGAGGACTGTTTACATCTTCTTAATATGAGTATAATGTGTAATACGCATCGAACATACGAGTATATTTTAGGTTTGTGAATTGTGATACCCTCCACGGTGCACGTATCATGTTTTAAATTGGGTAATCACTGCCCACCGGACATGACGAGCCTGCCAGTTGTCACATGTCACTGCCGTGACCACAGAGCAGTGAATGAGTGTGAGGAATGAGTTTTATATTGACGGTGTGACAATAGGAAATATCTACCAACAGATTTTTTTTTTTATTTGTATTTGGTTGTTTACATCATCATTCCAAAGAATTGTGATAATTGTGGGTGGAAAGTAGGTTTTATGTCCTCCACACCCGTGTATCACACGACGTTTTTCAATACAGATGTGGGAATTAGATAAAAACAAATTAAAGTTTTCTCGGGGGCAAAATTTCATCATGTGCGGTTTTTATTTTAGATAAAATATCGGGTGGAGTTAATTCCATATCATCACTTGTACTTGAAACAAAAAACCAAATTGAAATTTAAATCTTAATAAAAAACCTCAGACTACATTAAATAAAGTCTGTGTAAAAAACTGCTAAGACGATTCTAACGCCGAATTTCGAAAATCGATCATGTTAATTCTATGATTCAGCCAATCAGCTGGCATTGCAAACTCTTTATCGTAATAATGGTCTTTATTTATAATTGCCTGATGAGCGCTGGCCCGCTATACTGTGAGTCATCACGACCGGCCGCGTTCTGTTTTGAATGTTGCAATTTTCTTGGAATATTTTTAATTTTTTTTAATTTAATTTTTTATATAAAAACTAATATGAAAAATACTCATATGTTTTAATACCGATGAAGATTACAAATAAAAATACTAGACCTGTACCTATTTAAATTCTTTGCATAAAGCATATTGACGATATATGCATTCCGCATTTTGTTACCCACTCAATATAACGATGTAATATTTTCGCTAATTCTTTGTAATAATAGTTATTTGTTATGCAAGGCCGCAAAGAAGATTTTTAAGCCTAATCACGGAATACATAATAGTAGGTATTGTCGAATGCTGAGCAGCGAGGGATTCTAGGTAGGCGCAGCAAATGGCCCTGGAAGACGTGTCGTCTTATAGTATAGGAAACCACACTCAGGATAAAAAGTATCCTATGTCCTACTTCGGAACTAAAATCATGCCAGCTTTTATTTAAATCCATCCAGCGTGGTGCGGGCCATAATACAGACACAAAAATAAAAGAAATTACAGTTTTAGCTTCAGTATCAACTAAGGAGTGCCCTCCAACAAACTACTGCTAGTGTACTAGCGGACCCGACAGACTTCGTCATGTCAAAGATTTTTATTGTGGCAGTTTTTTGCTCCTACCCTTTTTTATAGTCGGGGCAAAAAGCGGTAATAAAGTGCAAATTGACTCTTTGACGTTAGGAACACACCTACATCGCGAGTGCTTGTTATTTAATATGAACTTTATGCAATAGCAATAAAGCTCAAATTGATCGTTTTAGTTAGAAAATGTTTGTATGGGAAAAATAAAAGGGCTATTTTTAGGACTTTTCCGGCAATTTTTCGAATTTTTCTCGCCGTAAAAACCATCCTTGAACTTCAACGAACATTTAAAAAAGAATTGGCCAAATTAGTCCAGGCGTTGTTGATTTATGCGCTTACCAACACATTTTACGATCCATTTTTAGGGTTCCGTACCTCAAAGAAAAAAAAACGGAACCCTTATAAGATCCGTCTGTTGTCTGTCTGTGGTTGACCGTCTGTCTGTCTGTCTGTGTGTCACGACCCTTTATTCAGTAACTATTATAGATACCGACATGAAATTTGGAATAAGTGTCAATCGTAAAAAAATTTAAATCTTTTTTATTTCGGATCGTCGGAATTTCAGAATGAGAATTTCAGATTCAGTATCATATGAAAGGGCGTTACTTGTGTATTACAAAGTTAAGTTTGCGGTTCGGTAAAAAAGTGATTCTTAGGCCTGGTTTCCACCAAAGCAGAGCGGAGCGGAGCTGTGTTTGAGTAACTAATCAGATTTCGTCATTTTGACATCTCCGAAACTGCGAGGACAGGAGATGTCGAAATGACAAAATCTGATTGATTACTCAAACACAGCTCCGCTCCACTCTGATTTGGTGGCAACCGGGCCTTATGGTTTAGCTTTTTCTAATATAGTACAGAACCCTCAGTGTGCAAGCCCGGCTCGTACCTGACCAATTATTTGGTATTAGAAATTAACCTCAAAAAACAAAGTTAAGTTTGCGGTTCAGTAAAAAAGGGATTTTTATGGTTTTACTTTTTCTATAGTAGTACGGAACCCTCAGTGCGCGAGCCCGACTCGCACTTGACAAATTATTATATATTTAGATATAAATTGTTCCATACTGGTTAGGAATGGAACTTATATTTAATGGTTTATCTACGCTCATTGCTGTGTCACATATTGACCTACTTTATTCACAGACTATTAAAAAGTTATTCATTAAGTATAACATCGCTGTACTATGGAAAAATCTCAAAATAGTTGAATAAAAATCCATTACGATACTGGACTCTGGGTTCCTGTATTTTTATGTGTCGTCATAGCCAAAAGAGAGTGTAGAGCCTCCTTAATTTTGTCTTTTTATATATGGAGTCCACAGACGAACATTTAGTTGGTAGTCATTACCTACCGAGAGTACATAGATGGGCCATAATTGACCATAGATAACAACAATAATGTCTATTGTCTAAGGTTCTGCGCGCACAAACGCAGTTTACAACTGAATTTTGGCGCCATACCTAGCTTTTAACATTTTAATGTGTTATTTTTGATACTTAGTCAAAACTTTGCGCGGAAAAATATGTCTAGCAGTAAAACTTACTAAAGAAAATTTAACTCCACCTGAAATTTTAGTAATTGCAACAAAAATGTCCCACAATCTTTTATTAACAAAGTGATCGATTTACGACAAACGTTAGCAGGATTTTATGGTTTGGATTTATGATAAATATCTGGGTGACCGAGCTTCGCTCGGTAGTATAACTACTGGCTAATAGATGGCAGCAGGAGTCATATTTTTTTTTTTGGTGAATTCGACATTTTCTAAAAATGAATCCTAGCTAGATCGATTTATCGCCCCCAAACCCCCAGTAAACTAAATTTCATTAAAATCGTTCTAGCCGTTTCCGAGATCCAGATTATATAGAAATATATATAAATAAAAGAATTGCTCCTTTAAAGGTATAGGATATGAGCGTAGATAAAGTAGTGTATGAAACTCTACATAACCAGATATTAAAACACTCGTGTGATATTATTATATTACTCACACTCATGTTTTTTTAATTAAGTATGCATCCGTTTCATAAACTACTATTATCAGAATACTTTCGGCTTCCACTTGACTCCACGAATAATATTATGTGTGTATTAAAATAAAAGTAAATAATAATTCCAAGAAACTTTAATCAAAAACCTTACTTTAGCTAACACGATAATTTATCTATTATATTATATTTATTTTGGAATCTTTTGACGAATTGGTGTCAAGAACTCGAAATATATTTTAATGATGAACTGAAAGAAGTCATACTTGAAGAAAATTATGCAGGTAATTTCATATACTGCTGCATATTTTTTTGAATTTCCTTAAGATTAAGTTGTTCGATAAATAATTTTATCGGAAAAATAGCTTCAATGTTAGCAAAGGGGCTCTTTTCACCGCCGGCCGTAGCTGAGGCTTCAGCGCCGCCGCCCGCTTTTTCTTCTTTAGCTTCCGCCTCTACATTTCTCTTCAAGCGAGCGCAGTCAAGAGACTGGATTACGCATACAAGCAAAAGGGCACTGAAGATAATCTGTAACAAAAAAACTGGCATGAGAAAGAAAACGATGATGGGGTTCAGCGAGAGCCAATTTTAATTTTGTTAGCAAGAGAGTTTGCGCTTGCTCTCTTCTGATTGATCCGCGTCCACGCTTTGCTGTCCATGTATGTAAGGGGATTTATTGAATTTATTTTTGTCTTTGTCACTCTCACGGATAGGTACTTTGATGGGTGCGAAATGCAGCGTTGCGGAAGAATATAACAGAAAAACGACCTTTTACCCAATTACTTACCTACTCAAAAACTAAGCCAGTTTATATCAAAAATCAGTTTCCCAACGTTTTTAGATATTATTATTACCGACACATTAAAACAAAAATTACATCCATTGTAGTTTCCGATAAAAATGAGAAAAACTGAGATTTTGGAGCAACTATTGGGAGAACTTTTTCCATCGAGAAAATTTTATCCAATCGTGTTTCTGCTTCTCTACGACTTTAGATTAAAGACCTAAAATACATGACGTTTAAATTTAAAAGTAATTGTCTTTACAGTTTTTTTGGGTTCCGTATCCCAAGGGTAAAAAACGAACCCTATTAGCGAGACTTCACTGTCCGTCCGTCTGTCACCAGGCTGTCTCTTGAACCGTGATACCTACGGACTTGAAATTTTCACAGATGATGTATATCTGTTGCCGCTATAACAACAAATACTAAAAAAAAACAATAAGATAAATATTTAAGGGGACTCTCATAAAAACATGAGTGATTTTTTAATAAGCGCCATCTATCGGCATGAAAATTAAATTTCAAATATCAAACTAAGAATTTAATATGAATTCAACATGGGCAGACTGAGAAGTGTTTTGGTTGGTTTGGGTCTTGATGGTACGGAACCCTCAGTGCGCGAGCCCGACTCGCACTTAACCAACTGTTTAACTAAACTTCACTAAAGATCGCTTAAATACGGCTTCTATGTCGTTATTTATGGGCACCATCCGGGCGCGAAAATTAAAATTTTTTTATTTAGTTTTTCGCTAATACCTAGTGGGCTAATTTTATACCTACATGGTAGGCTTATGTATGGCAATGACTTTTGCGGGCACAACATTTATGCATTTACATGTTTTAAGGTTCCGTACCCAAAGGGTAAAAATGGGACCCTATTACGAAGACTTCGCTGTCCGTCCGTCCGTCAATCACCAGACTGTATCTCTTGAACCGTGATAGCTATACAGACTTGAAATTTTCACAGATGAAGTATTTCTGTTGCCTTAACAACAAATACCTACTACTAAATAATAGAATACACTGGGGCTCCTCTCATACAAAATACGTGATTTCTATGCTTGTTTTTGCTCGATATTAATAACGGTAAGCATACGGTAACGGTCAAATGTTCGCAGAATATTTAATTATATTATATTCACTTTAAACATAGTGAAATTAAAGTAAAATCATTTTTAAGGGGGCTTCCTTACAACAGCGAAGTCTTAGTAATACGGGGTCCTTTGGGTACCTACGGAACCATAAAAAAGTATAAAATGAATTTAGAAACTAAATACTTCTGTTATTGTTTTTCGAAGTTAATTAGAAGGTATAAAAGCCTTAGATATCCTTTGGGTGTAACACCACATAATATTTGGTAGGTACTTATATCTCTGAACTTTATAATGGTGTTCAGTACTGGGCATACTGAACGCGCCAGGCCTGGCGGGGAGCGGCGCGGGGGCGAGTGGTCAGCACTCGGCGCCGCACAGCGCACACAATGGGACGCCATTCACGGCACGGCGGGCTCCATAACCACCCATACTACATACTAGCTGTTGCCCGCGGCTCCGCCCGCGTGCAGTTCGTTTTTTTTTACAAAAATGTTTCCCGTGGAATTTCTTAATTTTTCCCAAGATTTCCCGTACAAAATGAGTGGTCCTTGGGTTCGATGGACCCGTAAAGGAGTCTTCTTCCAATCTCTCCTGTCAACGTGCTATCTTCTTTTACACAATTTACCTATATCTTCTTTGGTCTTCCTCTACTTATACACTCTGTCGAAATCGCTTGTGTTACTCAATTCGCATGGAGTAAGATAGAGTGGGGCGTGTCATCGTGGATTGTAATATCTATACTAACCAAACTTATCTTATTCTGAGATGATACCAACGCCCAGATATTGTAATTAAGCATTCTGATGCGCTACTGTGTACGTAGCAACCCGTTCCTGCTACGTACGGGTTATCTTGTATAGTTATACCAAGTTGCACGATCAAAAGGACGATTTAAACTGTCGATATTTCGACCCCGTTTTGATTGTGCTACGGAGATAAGTAGCTATAGGTTTTTTTAAACATCCCACGGGTGCTCTCAAATTTTTCAGGATGAAAAGTATCTTAAATGTTGACCGGGCATATATATAAAGTAGGATCATAAAATTTCATTAAAATCCGTTACTTGAAAGACGCCTGCTAACTGTTTTTGTAATGTTTTCTTTCCCGCGGGAACTCGATTGGATTAATAAGTTTTACTCTATATATATTTTGTTAAAAAGGCAACATAAGGTATCAGCATAACCAATTTTACTAAATTAAGTTCATTAGTTGTTGTTTACAAAGCTGTTAAATTAATTGCAGTTTTTTAACTATCCCACGGGAACTCTTTATTTTACCGGGATGAAAAGTATCCTATATGTTGACCAGGGACATAGGCTACCACCACACAAAATTTCATTGGAATCGGTCCAGCCGTTCCAAAGATTAGCCCGTACAAACAGACAGACAAACAGACAAACAACAGATTTATTATATGTATTGATATTGATTAATAAAGTACAACAATAACTAAAGTGAAGAACATATTATTTAATCACATCAACCCTTCAACAAATGGTGG
Organism: Coenonympha glycerion; assembly: GCA_963855885.1. Lineage (NCBI taxonomy): Eukaryota > Metazoa > Arthropoda > Insecta > Lepidoptera > Nymphalidae > Coenonympha > Coenonympha glycerion. The sequence continues at coordinate 4,383,850 of OY979646.1, forward strand.
TGATCTTTAGTTGCTTATTAAACAAAATAAAACAAATGAGACATGAGACTTACCTTGAAATTATTCATGTTGACTGGATAAAGGGTGAAAGAAAATTCTGCATTTTATACTGAAGACTATCTTATCAAATACAGGAAATGGCTGCCTGAAGGGTTCATTACTTGGGTAACGAGCAATTGTTTTAAAGGCAAAGGAAATCCTCATTTGTTTAATTATGGATTCGATCCACTTTTTAAGTCTTATCAAGGATTACCAGCGATAAATCTTTTTATTCATTCATTATTAAACTACTTGAAAAAGGAGAAGATTCTCAATTCGGCGAATTTTCAGTTTGGACGTCAACATTACTTTTTTTACTTTTAAATAGTCAAATAGTTTTAAACGTCAACATTATTTTTTTACTTTTAAATAGACGGCAGACGGACAGCGTGAATTTCGCCAATTTGTCGGTGCCAAAATGCTTGTTTAGCCACCAACAGTAAGGCCACGCTGTATGTTTGACGACCTCCATGGCGCAGGGGACGCACGCTCGGATTCGAGTGGGAGGTCGCGGGTTCGATTCCCGCCACGGGCCACTTTGGAATTTTATAATTTCAAAATTGGCTCAGGTCTGGTCTGGTGGGAGGCTTTGGCCGTGGCTAGTTACCACCCTACCAGCAAAGACGTACCGCTAAGCGATTTAGTGTTCCGAATCCGTTATTCGTCCGATGTCCGTATCTTGAGGTTTCTTGTCGGCGACTTTTATAAACCGATAGTTAGATCTAAAATAAGGGATACTGTAGAACTGAGTATCTATGTAAGGGTTATGAAAACAAATTCTTCGCATTTTACTTTTTGACTCGGAAGAAACGATTGTCTACCAACTGTCTAATGTAAACAGCCTTTGGAACGCCTTTCCTGATTACATGTATCAAGCTAAGTATTTCCTAGGTGCCTTCAAGAATGACATTGAAGCAAGACATCTCACTCATACGAATATGTTGGTGGGTACATGCACCATTTCGGAAGAATATAACAGAAAAACTACTTTTCACATAATTACTTATAAAACTAAGCCAGTTATCAAAAAGCCAAGTGCGAGTCGGACTCACTCATGAAGGGTTCCGGAGCAGCAAGTAACATAATAATATGAAAGATCATGTAGTTAGTGAGAAAATCCCTTAAATGTATGATTTTTACCCTTTAAAATGTGAATTTCGGAAATCCCGTTCTTAGTGCATCTTCATGACGTAATATCAACCTAGGTACCAAATTTCAGTTCTCTACGACTTTTAGTTTTTCCGGATTAGCTGGAACAACGAAGAATATTTAACTTTTGTATGGGAAAATCCCTTGAATGCATGATTTCACAGTTTCCATTCATTTTCCCTTGAATCATGATGAATATAAATAGTAGTTTCTTTTAAGTTAACAATGTCTCTAAACATTTACACTTTAAAATGTGATTTTCGCAAATCCCGTTCTTAGTGCACCTTCATGACCTAATATCGATTTATCGTGTTTTTGCTTCAAAGGGACTTTAGATCAAAGACCCAAAATACATGACGTTTAAATTTGAATGTAATTATCTTTATATTTTGTAAACTTCAGGTCACTAAAGAATTGCATATGCAAACACATGCAAATGCATAATATGTATAATCCGATGTCTACTCACTAACATTTTGCGTTGGGGGCAATCGAATCGACGATCCCCGGCGCAAAAGGCAAAACTATGTATCTACTGCTTCCGAAAATCGTTCACAGAAAGCCTGTGTAGAAAGCTGACGATATTCACAGTTTCCATTAATTTTTTCTTGAATCATGATGAATATAAATAGTAGTTCCTTTTAAGTTAACTCTCTAAACATTAACAAGGCGTCAAGTTTGTTACTAATTATAGTCATGTAGTAGGTAACTAGTTATTTTACGATACTAAATATGTATATATATGTATATTTCTATATAATCTGAATCTCGGAAACGACTCAAACGATTTTCATGAAATTTAGTGTACAGGGGGTTTTGGGGGCGATAAATCGATCTTGCTAGGATTCATTTTTAGAAAATGTTGTATTTACCAAAAAAATATAACTGCCTGTCTGCCTGACATCTATTGGCAAAAAGTAAAACTATGTAAAAAAATATGACTCTTGCTGCCATCTATTGGTGAGTAGCTGTAATCTTACCGAGCGAAGCTCGGTCACCCAGATATTACTAATAATACCTACTATAGGCCTCGTAAGATGGCTCAGAGGCATTACTCAACGTATCGCGAAGCCGAAGTGGCAATAAGCAGGGCACATAGCTCATAGAATCGACGGACGTTGGGGATTAACAGTTACCAACATATCATAATAAGTAGTTGTGCAAATAAGTAGTTGTGCAAAAACAATACAAAAAAGGAATTTTTGTTTCCGGTGAAGGTAACTAACAAACTGAACGATAGGTACACAATCAACCCACAGAGCCATGGGCGCCGGCAGTAGGTTGCAAAAGGGACTTGCACTCGTCTAGCAGGACTGAAAAGTTCCTTTTTTTTTAGATCTTGTTGGAAAACCAAATAAAATAAATAAAAAAGGCTTTATTTTCCCAAAAGAACTTGTAAATATATTATAGGTACAGAAGATTACGTATTTAGGTATATTATTTTACTTAAAATAATTGGAACTAATGATACCTACCATACATTCATTTAAACTGAAATTATGAAAATTTTACTAAATAATTTACAACAGTTTTTTGGAAAACCAAAGTACAAAATAATACTACTGACATAAATATTTCAATCCACGATGACGCGGCCCACTTTGTAAAACTTCATACGAATCGAATGAAATATCAGCGATTTTGGCAGAGTGGGGCGCGTCGTCGTGGATTGAAATATCTATAATATTATTTGTTTTTTCATTTATGATACCGCACAAATTAGCATTTTTTATATACTTAGAGGCTTTATTTTTTTTATAATGTGAAGATACAGCTATGCACCCTGACGGAAATGCTGTCGCTAGTCGCCACCCATGCACAGAGCCGTATTAAATAGGAACATTGCCTAAAAATCCCCATTCACCTTGGTAATATTGGTTCTCAAACGGTTATTTTGTGCAGTTATCCAGATTCCGTTTATCATCTATCCGATCCCCGTTTTTAACCTCCACTGGGTTGTTTACTAACAAACTGAATGATACAGCATCTGTGCAGTTAACCATATTCCGTTTATCAGTTATCCGATCCCCGTTGTTAACCTTCACTGGGTTGTTTACTAACAAACTGAATGATACAGCATCTGTGCAGTTATCCAGATTCCGTTTATCAGTTATCCGATCCCCGTTGTTAATCTCCACTGGGTTGTTAACTGACAAACTGAAGGTACACACACACACAACACCACAGCATCTATCCTCTGGTGCTGTTATTTGATACAATGCATTCGTTTAGCTTTTGCGAAATTTTAATTTGCTGTGTTGCTGTGTTAATTTCAGTCCGAGAAAAAAAACAATGTATATATTGAGTTTCTTTTCTAATGGTGATATAAGATATATTTTTCTAAATTAAACCTATATTTAAATACATAGGATAAAGAAGAATTTTCACCTTAGAGTTAATGACCTCTTAAATTTGGTGATAATGCAAGCATAATAATTAACGCTTATAAATTGCATTATGTTAATTGTCGTTTTATTTTATGTCTGACGGAATATGATAAGAAAATAAAAACTTATTTTTCGTTGATATTAAAGATAATTTTTGAGGAAATTTCCTCGCCTGGTCGATGCAACGCGTTATCAAAATGCTGGCCTTTACTTACGTAACTCTAAGAATTAGTATCGCCATACAACGAGGCAATGGGGCCAACATTTTGGGAACAATTCCCTCTGACAGTGGTCTACTAGATTAATTTAACATTTTTAACCGACTTCAAAAAAAGGAAGAGGTTCTCAATTCGTCGGAATCTTTTTTTTTTTTTTTTATCTATGTATGTTCACCGATTACTCGAAGACGCGTGGACCGATTTGAAAAATTCTTTTTTTGTTTAAGAGGGTTTTGTTTCCAGATGGTCCCATTTTAATCAGGTCAGGATCTGATGATGGGATCCTGGAGAAATCGAGGGAACTCTTCAAATTTTATATGGACACATGAAACTATTTGAGTATTATTAAAAAGAGTAATATTTTCCAAGTTGTCTTATGGTCATCAGGTCAGGATCTGATCATGGGATCTTGGTGAAATCGAGGGAACTCTTCAAATTTTGCTAGTATACTTAAAGCGAGTTGGGTATTCTTTATAGTTACTGGTGCATATGCTAGCAGATACTGATTTGATGACTAAAATCATTAAGTCAGGGTCTGATGATGGGATCTTGGTGAAATCGAGGGAACTCTTCAAATTTTGCTAGTATACTTGAAGCGAGTTGGGTATTTTTTATAGTTAATGGTGCATTTGGTAGCAGATACTGATTTGATGACTAAAGTCATCAAGTCAGGGTCTGATGATGGGATCTTGGTGAATTTGAGGTATCTCTTCAGATTTTATGAACACACCTCAAGCAATTTGGCTATTTTTACAACGCCTTGTGCATTTTATTGTTTTCCACTAAAAAGTATAAAATAAAAATGGGAAATGCTTTCCAAAAAACCAACTTCAAATGCCACTACAAAGAGTGAAATAATTTTTATTTAAATTTTAGGTACCTACACCAATTCGAAGTCGGGCGATTGTCTATGACTTCGTCATTTCTTCGCACATCAAGTAAGTAAGAAGGACTATTAGGGATTGTATGAAACATTGCCCGACTTCGAATTGGTGTAGGTACCTAAAATTTAAATAAAAATTATTTCACTCTTTGTAGTGGCATTTGAAGTTGGTTTTTTGGAAAGCATTTCCCATTTTAGTTTTATATATTACTAGCTGTTGCCCGCGGCTCCGCCCGCGTGAATTACGTTTTTTTACATATAAGTACCGTGGAATTCCTTGATTTTTCGCGGGATTCTGGTGTGATGTTGTACAGAAACCTGTTCCTATACTGCGCACTTGTGGTGATTTTGAAAACTATTTCTTGATAGTAATATAAAATTTCATAAATACATAGTTGAAAGATCAAAAGGACGATTTTAGCTGCCGATATTTCGATCCAGTGGCACAGGTCACGTCGTGACCACGACTTGTACCAATGTATCGAAATATCGACAGCTAAAATCGTCTATTTGTTTGTGTTTTGTAAAGTAGCCGTGTTATTATCCATATTGAATATTTGATATTTCTCAAAATATCGTGTAATAAAAGTCGTAGAACAAAAGTTGTCAGTTTTATTGTAATCAAATACAAGCCGATAGCGATTTGGAATTTTATATAGTGGCGTAGTTAAAAGGAAAAATACAAAACGTGGTAAATTTAGTATTTTATTTTATTTTAATACAGTTCAAATTTAATTTCTAACTTACGTTTAAGCAGATTTTTGACCTTTTCAATAAAATATAATTGCTGAACATTTGATTGTATTATACCCAACGATCTATATTGTATAAAAAGCATTACAACAGGTTTAAATAATGGCTAAAAAAATTAAGATAGCAGTGTCTGAAACAGTATTTTATTTGCATAAAGAACTTATCATACAGTCTAGTACCTATGTGCAGCGAAAACTTTAATACCTAATATACCTATGTATTACTGATTTTTACAAATAGATAGGTTAGGAACGCAACTATCTTGTGATATATATATCTTTGATAGTTTGCTCTATTGGTATATCGCTATTGTATGTTGTGTTGTTTTTGCTTAAAATATTAACTAAAATGAAACTAAAATGGAAGAATTGAGATTTTATTTGCTTGCTGCTTTTGTTCTATACCAACGCCCTCCTGACAATGTCATTCAAGTGCCAAGAGAATCTTGTGACTGTGACTATCATGTGACTATCCACTTCTAATCCACTTCAACCGCATGACAACGAAACGGCAGCTCTAGCCATATCCATGTGTTTTTAGGGTTCAAAAGATAAAAAAACGGAAACCTTATAAGATCACTTTGTTGTCCGTCTGTCTGTTTGTCTGTCTGTGTGTCACGTTCTTTTATTTCAGTAACTATTAGGTAAAGATATTATCGATATTAAATTTGGAATAGTTGAAGGTGATAATGGCCCGACGTCATTGCAATCGTTAAAAATTTTTTTTTTATTTATTTATATTAAAAAAGGGGGGAAACTGGGTCGTACAAATTTCAAAATGAGATAACAATATTGAGTGGGAGCTAAAACCGATTTTTATTTATAACGTTACCCTACTGCTTATCTCAGAAGTTAAGCTGAAGTTAAAAAATTTATACGAATGCGCGGAGTTCACGTGACCAATTTAGTGACATTTTTCATACATTTTGGAAATTCCATTTTCATATTTTTAACGTATCGCAAAATGACATAATATGGCTAGAGGCGCTGCTATCACAGTTCTCACACACTCAACATAATTGTCTATCCAGCAAGAAAATCGTCGCCAGTCTGTCTCAGTTCGCTATCATTTATTATACCAACTAAATTCAGTAAAAGTGTGAGGATCATAGATAATAAACCTGCGCCGCTGCCGGGTGGACAATTGCCATTTACAGTTCCGTTATTGCCGGGTACAGTTTGTGTGCCGTTATTGCCGGGTACAGTTTGGGTACCGTTATTGCCGGGTACAGTTTGGGTACCGTTATTTCCGGGTACAGTTTGGGTACAGTTACAGTTATTTCCGGGTACAATTTCGGTGCCATTATTTCCGGGTACAGTTTCGGTACCGTCGTAGCCGGCTGGGGTTTCGGTTTCTCCTGGTGGGGTCTGGTTTTTTGAGCCTCTGGAGTATTTAACTCCGGGCACACAATTCATTGCATGAATTATGCATACCAAAATGACAACGGTGAATATGACCTGTAAAATGTACATTGTTAAATTGCATGATTCATCTCAAGATAAAATATCTTAAATTATTTCTCACTTATAAAATTAGTCAAGTGCGAGTCTGGCTCGGGAGTTGTTGTTGGGTTGAGCCACCTTAAGATAGATAGATAGATAGATGTCATTTATTTGCATTGAATACAGTTACATGCATCCAGCCATCTCTGGCGTACAAATTTAACCTTACAACTAACAATTTATTAGAATTTCATTAATTTTACAAACTAAACAAAATCACTAAGCCCTATCTATTAACAAAAAAGTACATTAGATATTATCTTTTGTGAGTAAGGAACTCTTTGACGGAGTAAAAGCCATGACTGAGGAGCCATTTTTGCAATGCAGGCTTAAACCGCTTAATTGGCATACATTGGATGTCGGTAGGCAAATTATTAAATATTTTTATAGACATGGGATGACAACTCTTTAAATAAGTAGAAGTTCTAGGAAATTTGTCCAGAATCAACCTATTAGGGTTTCTCACTGTTCTCGGGTACTTATCAGATGCTTTTTTAAATAACTGCCAATTTTTTTTCACAAAAACCGCTACTTGATATATATACATACATGGCAGTGACAGAACTTCTAGAGTTTTAAATAAGGGCCTGCAAGAGTCAGTCGAAGGGACGCCGAACATTGCTCGAATGCATTTTTTTTGTGCAATAAAAGCTCTTTCTATGTCACACGAATTTCCCCATATTATTAGGCCATACCTTAATATAGAATCTACGTGGCCATAGTACACCATTAATATAACAGATAGGGATGTTGTTTTTCTTAGTTTATTTAGCACAAATACGTATTTATTAAGTTTATTACAAACGCTATCTACATGCGCTTTCCAATTTAGATTTTTATCTATTTTTATCCCTAAAAATGTGACATCGGCGACTTGTTCGATTTGCTGATTGTTATGATTCAGATTAAGTTTTGTCTCTTTTTTATTATTATAGTTGCTAAATTGCATGAATTTTGTTTTTGTCAAATTTACATGTAAATTATTATTACTTAGCCAATCTACCATATTCTTAATTGTATTGTTTATGTCAATTTCACTATTAATAATGTCATCGGTGCATATCTTTATAATTGAGATGTCGTCTGCAAATAATATAAATTTATCTAAGGACATGTCAGGGAGGTCATTTATATATAAAATAAATAAAAGAGGTCCAAGAATGCTGCCCTGCGGCACACCATAAGTATTCAGCATATTTGAGGATCTATTAATAATATGTGTAGAATTTGAATCTAAGCTAGATATTTCTACACACTGTGTTCTATTCTCCAAGTAACTTTTCAGCCAGGATAATGCTGGACCACGTATTCCATAATTTTCAATCTTACTCAATAATAGTGGGTGTGCAACAAAGTCGAACGCTTTGGACATGTCAAAAAATATGACTATGGGAGAGCTCAGTGAATCCAGGTGTGTTGCAACCGTTCTTACAAGATCATAGCACGCATCTATAGTAGATTTATTTTTTTGAAACCCATATTGTTGATCTTTTAGTAATTTGAATTTTGCGATGAAGTCTACTAGTCTTTTATGCATCGCTTTTTCAAATATTTTAGAAAATATTGATATCAACGTAACTGGGCGGTAATTCTCTACAAGTGTCTTCTTCCCTTTTTTATATAGAGGCTTTACTATTGAGTATTTAAGGACCTTTGGGAAAGAACCAGTTTCAAAAGATTTATTAATTAAATAGGTCAAAATGGGTGATATCTCATCTAGTGTAGATTTTAATATTTTCGTTGATACCCCATCAAAGCCTTCTGCGTTGGTATTGTTTAACGATCTAACAATATTCTTGATTTCGTTTACACCATATGGTTTAAGATATATGCTATTTGGTAATATTTTTGTGTTTGTGTTTTTCAAGTGAGATTTATTTTGCTTGTTTGTAGTTTTTATCCAATAATTATTAAATGATTCTGCGATCTCAAAAGGTTTAGTGATAATTTTGGTTTCTGTCTCTATTTTGTCAATTAAGTTGTGTCTATTACTATTCGTACTAGATTGTTTTATAACTGTCCAACTAGCTTTGCTTTTATTTTTAGCCATAGATATAAAATTATTATTACTATTGCATTGTGCAGCATTGATACATCGCCGCAGTAGTTTCGAGTATCTAATATAATTTAATTTATTCTCTTGATTTTTCTTTTTATAGTATTTATATTGAAGCTTCCTTTTTGTTTTACTGCTTTTCTTTAACCCTTTTGTAATCCACTTAATATTCCTTTTGTTATTTATTTTTATTTTAATCGTAGGAAAACATAAGTTGTAGAATAGCAAAAACAATTCGTGAAAGTTATTAAATGCTATATTAAAATCGTGCTCATTATAAGACTCGTTGAAAGATAAACTTGATAAACATTTTTTAAATTTTTGAATATTTTCTGTGCTATAATCTTTTTTGTAAATATAGTATACTTTGTTAACATTTTCTGTTTTAATTTTTGGTATAATTAGCACTTGCGCGGTATTATGATCTGATAGTCCTAGATTATATAGCTCCCCAATAGCATTGGGAATATTACTTAAAATATGATCGATGCACGATTGTTGTCTTGTCGGCTTATCTATATGTAAAGTCAAATTAAAGTTTAAACATAACGCACGTAAATTTTTTGAATCTTTATTATCTAATAGTGTGTTTATATTTAGATCCCCAGCTATAATAATTTTTTTGTTAGATTTATTGGTCAGTCTAATGAGCATGTCTTCAAGCTTCTTAAAAAATATATCTGTGTTTGTCTTTGGTACTCGGTAAAGGCAGATAACTATTATATTTTGTACAGATATCTCTATTCCGCAGCATTCAAATACACAGTCCATTGTATAGTCTTTCAAATAATTTATTGGGTTATAGTTTAAACCCTCTTTTAGAAGTATAGCAACTCCACCTCGCTTTCGCTTGTTTCCCCTACAGTAAGAGGCAGCTAAATTATAACCATTAACTTTAATATTTATTTCACTATTTTGATCTAAAAATGTTTCTGAAAGACAAATAACATCCGGATGTTTTTTACTGTCATATAATTCTGCTAAAGCTATCTCAAGATAATTAGTTTTATTTAGTAATCCGGCAATATTTTGATGTAGGATAAAAAAATATTTTCATTATGGACGAAAAAAATTCTCATTATTTTGCCCTGATGTATTTGTAATATTATGCAACTCGTTTTGTTTTTCGGTTGATATCAGTTTTTTTGGCATTTTATTAAAGTAGTAAGGAATTGTCCCTTTCGTGTATAACTTATCCGATCTGATGTGATTATTCGTAGAAATTCTAGCCTCTGTCTTGCTAATATGCTTACGCAAATTGTATTCCTTGTTAAAGTAATAAGGGATAGTCCCTTTGGGGTATGCCTTTACTGAACTGGCATGACAATCCGTCAAAACTTTAGCCTCTGTCCTACCAATATGCTTACGCAAATTATTATTATATGTCAAGTACGTACTATTATAATCTATTTGATCTAAGCAGCGATTGATTCTGTTACAAAATTCCCAGTAGCTTAAATTGTACGTGTTATTATTTTCATGAGAAACAAAATAACAATGTTCAAAATTCTTAGCTATCAGATTTAATTTAGCATTAAGCTTATGTATATTTAGGTAACGGTTTTTCCTAACGCTCAAAATAACAATGGGGCACTTGGTGATCGACTTTAGAGTCGCAGAAAGTTCAATAATTACGCTCATAGGATTACTGTCGTGTTCGCCTACACACAGTATTATTCGATCATCAGATGATATGTCGAACGAATTTAAACATTTTACAATTTCATCAGTAAGAGCATTAGGTTTTAGGAATGATCTTATCTCGTAGTCTCCGTATGGGCTATTTAGTCTAAGTTTCGCTATTATTTTTGGTAAATCTAAGCATTGAGAACCGCCAATTATTATAATTTTCTTGATATCCCTGGATTTCTCGATACTTTTTGTTTTTTGATATAAATTCTGAGAACAATTCGTTTTAACTGGTTCCTTTGTTTGATTCGTTGTATAACTGTCCCTTGAATTTTGTATTTTTCCTTTTTTATTTTCATTTGATACTAGTGTGTAACTAGTCGTCAGTTTCGGTGATGTCATGGTTGAAGTGTCCTTGACAGCTAATGGCGTCGAAATATTTTCCTTTCGTGCAGTATTGGTTAATACAAAACATTCTTTTCTTCTTATTTCAATAGGAGTATTTGGTATTGATTCTTGTCTGATTTCCAAATAAGGTGATGGAGAATTTTCTTGGCTGCCAATAGGACCTTTCGTTAGTGGTGTTGTAGCACTAGTTAGCTTACTCTTCTTTTTATTTGGCCTTTTTGAGTTAGGTGTAGAATTTCCAGAGATTCCTCCGTCGTTTAATAGTGTTTTAAAGATTTTTATTTGCTTTTCATTCTCTTCTAATTTCTTTTTTAATTTTGTATTTTCGACGTTCAGCTTGTCTATTTCCGCGTGAGCACTTTCCAGTTGACAAGATAACATTGATAATTCTTGTTTCAGCTCCTCAACGTGTGATTTATTCACTACAGATAAATCTGCCGGCAGGCTACATGAGCTTACATCTTTAAGTGTAGAGTAGTGTGAATCTTCCACTGAACTACAAGTAATATTGTCCAGAGATTGGTTATATTTTGATTGGTCTTGTGTTGGTGTCAGTGCTGTAGACAGATTATCTTTTACTTGTTCAATTTTGTCTTTTGAACACGGCGGGGTTGCTTGCGCATGCGCAGGTCCTGATTGTTTGATAACCTTGCACTTGTGGCATTTCCATTTTAATTTGTTGTTAACAGACATTGTGTTGAACCGCCTCAGTGTTGTGCTAGCACATTTTAAGTCTAGTAAATTGCCGCATGATGTACATTGCAAGTATTCGCTATTTTTTATTGCGTGCGCACATGCTGAGCACGTGAAACTGCGTTTTGCTTTGGAAGACATTTTTTTATATTTTACTTTCTAATAAAAACATAGAAAAAATCCAATGCCGGGTATGGGCTCGAACCCAGTGATGCTGCCTAATGTCTCGCAGTCGTAACCGCTGCGCCAGCGCTACGTTGATGGTATGGGCGAAAATTCTGTTCCTTTTTGTAGTAGATACAGATAGATTCCAATAATATTATAGTCTCGTGATTTAGTTCCACATCTGTTCCATAGATGGCGTCGGCGTTATTATGTTTCTTGTACTTATTTGGCAATGCCTATATTGATGGGTGCATTAGGTGATGTATTGATTTTAATTCATCGCTCATTACGTAGATGGCAGTGTTATCAAATATTATGACTGTGATTGTCTTCTTGTCATTTTCAAAATATCAACGATCACATTTGAAAACAATTTGGTTATTCCTTCACTGATTTACACTATTTAACCCAATAGGCAAATAATCCTTGACACGTTTACATATAATAATGTGTATAAAAACTTGTTTCTACTAGATTTGTACACAGTCCAAACTTTTATAACACAAAGTATTGAATCACTATTTCCAGTTATTGTTGTCGTTTTCAGGGCTAATTTTGTGTAATTTTAACTTCACTTCACTGCTAACTGCTCTAATTGTCAAAATAGTTAAAACTTGATAACATTTAATGATTATATGCAATTTATATTTCAAATTAAATACGGAGATGTCGCGATTACTTGTTTACGGCGTCACGGTGGCGCCACCTATACTAAAAAATAGAATTAAGTAACCTTAATTCTATTTTTTAGTATTCTGTTGTTATAGCGGCAACATAAATACATCATCTGTGAAAATGTCAGGTCTGTAGCTATCACGGTTCAAGAGATACAGCCTAGTAACAGACGGACGGACGCACAGTGATGTCTTACTATCTTAGTAATAGGATCCCGTTTTTTCCTTTTACCCTTTGGGTACGGAACCCTAAAAAATGGCTTATGATCATAGAGATAACAAAACTATGGAAGCACCCTGTTCATTCATTCAAGCCTAGGCTTGCGTGACATGCGGCGCCATGATGAACGCGAAAATTTGTTGTCAAAAATTAGTGCGCCCTAGGTGACGCCATTTTATGCGATTTAAAAATAGACACGCTAATTTTGTAGACGGGATCTGTCCTTATTGTTTCCTAGGTCTGTGCTTACGGCCTATTCTCCGACCTACCGAACAATAAGTCAATAACATACGCAGAAACATAACAATCGGTCGAGTCGCTTCGGATGAGTTTGATAACAAAAATTGGCACTAGAATTTTATATAGGTATTAGAATTAGAAAGAGATAGAGAGATTAATATTGTCTCACCGAGTGTGCCGCGCTTTATAACAATCAGAACAATATTTCACACGAGAATATTTGTGAGTAAATTCAGTCTGGTGACAGACGGACGGACAGCGAAGTCATAGTAATAGGGTCCCGTTTGGCCTTTAGGTCACACACAACATCGATGAAACAGTGACAATATTTTTGTTAATTTCTTCTTTTGTTTTTGACTTTGGTTAAAGAGTTACTACACATATTCCAGTACATACAATAAAATTGAAAATGAGTTCAGTGAGAGAAAGAGGATTAAATTCCTTTGGTACGGCACTCTTGGAGCTAGCCAGTACAAAAAACTCATACTTGACCAATTTGGTACTTATTTTACAAAATTCCAAAAAGCAATCTTACCTTGAATGTCATGGTGACAGAGAAAAATAATACTCCAACTACTGAAACTTTGAGACTTTATACTATTTCCTTATCAAACTTAACAAGAATACTTTTACTGAAACATATTATATTCTAGTTAGGTAAATCCATTTTATTTTAAAGTAATATCGCAACCTCAGGGGAAAAAGCATAAGTCATGTTACTTGTAATTTAAGTAAATTTTCGAAAATTAAATTCTGTAGTCGTAAGAATATAATAAGCCCATTTTGGCATAGGTATGTCATCGCGACGAAACTAGTGATGAACCAAACGACTCGCTAATGAAAATGAAAAATGAAAATGAAAAATGATACTTAATGAAAAATGAAAAATGAAAATGAAAATTTTATTATTCACTTATGCCTAAATAATAGGCACCCATGAAAAGTCAAAACTCTACCGCCAGGTTTGGAACGCAGGCTTGCACCGAGAAGAACTGGCAAGAAACTCGGCACTTGTTTTTTTCAAAGAGGTCATGATATACAATTGTTCTTATATAATATGAAATATTATTACATAACTTTTAAGATAAGATATCTCATGAGGAGATTGGAATATATCCCTATCATTCCAAGAATCTTTGTCATTGAAAAATTCTATAGTATAGTAAGTAGTAACTCTGATTCATGATCAAAGTTAAGTCCAAAACAGACTTCGGGATCATATTGCTACTCGGTACTCACCATGAAACGATTCGAGTTTTTATCAATATTTAATCGATTTGATTATGTATTGTAAAGTGCATTGAATTAAAGTTCTTATTGGAAAATGTAACTTAATTTTAATATTGTAAGTAAGTATTATGAAATAATAGAATGATACGAATAATATTTTTAGTTATATAAACAGACATCATGTTTGAATAAAACATTTATAACGGAAATGTTTTTTGTATAACCTGCAAAACAAAAATTTTCAGCTTATGTTTTTTGGCATGGAGTCATTATGATAATACATTACCATATTATAAGAAAACTTCAAGAAATTATCTATTCCTGCTATTAATACCGAAATAAATAAAGAAAAGCAAAAAAAAAACCCGAAGTGCATAATAGCAGAATACATTTCCATAAATATTTTATTTATTAGTTAGATACCTACCTAATACATAATTTGATAAGAAAACAGTATAAAGACCCATACTTTCACTAATTATCTACAATTTTTTGTTACGTCTATCACTATGACATCCAAGGTAAGTTTTGTTCATTTAACTATCACATTTTTGTTCGTATATTTTATCCTTTGCAAAATACCAAATCTATGCAATTTTGCACTGTAAAGTCAACATCTCCTAAGGATGCTACAGACGAACCGATTTCCATGGGTGTTTTTTTTTCATTTGAAAGCCTTGGTAGTTCGCATAAACGTCGTCGCTGGCGCTATGTTCTTAGCTATGTTTGGTTAATATCGGTCTAGCAATTGTAAGAGCTCTTTTCCAAAAATGGGCATTTTTGGCGTTTGATTACATGCCAGTCAGTATATTCGTTAAATGACAAGCGTAAGGGATTTTTAGGGTTCCGCACCTCAAAAGAAAAAAAACGAACCCTTATAAGATCACTTTATTGTCCGTCTGTCTGTGTGTCACGACCCTTTAACGTAACTATTAAAAATATCGTCATGCAATTTGGAATAGTTGTAGATAATGATGGCCCGCCATCCCAATAAAAATTAAAACGATCTTAAATTTTTTATGATTGCAGATCATAATAATAAAATCGAAAATTCTTTTCAAAAAAACCGACTTCAAATGCCACTACAAAGAGTGAAATAATTTTTCAATGTAGGTACACCAATTCGAAGTCGGGCAATTCGTACAATCATAGTCCTTCATATTAATCGCACGACTTCGAATTGGTGTACCTAAATTATAAAATTATTTCACTCTTTGTAGTGGCATTTGAAGTCGGTTTTTTTTTAAAAGAATTTTCCATTTTATTATTTTTTACTTTTTAGTGGAAAACAATATAAAATGCACAAGGCGTTGTAAAAATACCCAAATCGCTTGAGCTGTGTTCATAAAATCTGAAGAGATCCCTCAATTTCACCAAGATCAGACCCTGACTTGATGACTTTAGTCATCAAATCAGTATCTGCTAGCAAATGCACCAGTAACTATAATAAATCGGTTCAGCTAAACACGAGATAATCACGGAAAATCCTAAATACCGATATAGGGATTAAACAGAGAACCTCTTTTTTGACGTCGGTCAATTAAAACATATATTTCAGTCAACTTGAGAATCTCCTTCTCTTTTGAAGTCCGATAAAATCTACACTGTACACTATTATACCGATCGCAAGCGATTTACTATTTTCCGTTGAGGAGTTCCGCTCTCCATCTCCGAAGATATTCATTAAATCTCGACGAAATTAAAACGAGTCTACCTGTGATGTATGGCCTATCTAACAAAAAAAGAATCATCTAAATCCGTTTTGCCGAACTCGAGATAATCGCGAACAAACTTAAATACAAATATGTCGATCAAACTAAGAACCTCGTATTTTTTTAAGTCGGTGAATATACTAAAACCTTCTCCAGAATGTAACAAATACTTTCCTGAAAACCACATCAAAATCGGTTCAGCCAAACGTGAAATAATCGCGGACAAATATACATACATACATACACACATACATACATAGAATACAGAACCTCCTTCTTTTTTTGAAGTCGGTTAAAAAATTGAAAATCGTGTCTTTGACATGCGTGACGTCACTAAATGCTATTCCTGTATAATATGTTATATCAATGCGCGAGTCCGACTCGAATTTGCCCGATTTATTTAATTTTTAATAAAATTTTGTTTTACCATTTTGGTATCGAATCCTAATAGTGTCTGAGGTATAAGTCAATTTGACGACCGAATGGCGTAGTGGTAGCGAAACTGTCGTCGTAGTCGGAGGTCGTGGGTTCAATTCCCACTACTGGTAAATGTTCGTGTGATGAGCATGAATGTTTTCCAATGTCTGGGTGTTTTCTTATATATTATTATATTTATGTATATAAAATGTATATATATATATATATATATATGTAATGAAATGAGTGACATTTCATTCATTTGAATTTGCCGCGCTTCGCGTATCAGCTGTATGTCGCGTAGGTACCTATGATTAGTGATCTGTGTCGATGATTTAAAATGGCGAGGGACGCTGAAATTGTTTTGTGCATTTTTATCGTAATAAAAACTCATAGAAAGAATGTGATTGAGGACTCGAGATATAGTGAACTTTAAATGTCGTTTCTTTGTTATTTCAGGTGAGATAGAAGTGTAATTGTCGTAACTTGATAATAACTAGATAATTGTAAAATAAAACAAAACTTGTAATAAAACAAAACTTTGTTATTTCAGAGAAACAATTTGTGGTTTAATTTTGGAGATCCTCAATGTCTTATATATATATATATATATATATATATAGAGATCTCTTCCCGCTAAATGTTGATCATTCGCGACGTCACGCGAGTACTTTGTTGATCCGAAAACACATGTTGATCCGACGCCTTTTGTTGATCCAATATGCATCTCTGGTAACTAATGTGGCTCCAACCGGATCAACATCTACACTCATGGAACTTTTTACTAGCGTTCGCAGAAGTTGATCCGATATACAAATCCACCTTGCGATGGTTACGGAAAATGTTGATCCAATTCAAATGAGCCAATCAGAGCACGGCAAACGATCGGATTGGCTAAAAGCATCCGCGACGTTGCCGCTTCGTAGGTTTATACAAATATCTTTATTTGAAAGTATCCAGTTTAAGAAATTAGTTTGAGTATAGAGCTTGGTGAGTAACTTTGCGACTAATTCGCTAAGTTGGACTTTTTCGACTATGATTTTTATATAAACCTGTGAAGATACTACTGCCATTGTCGCAATTTGAATGTTGAAAGTAGGCGGCAGAGCGTTAGATGGAAATGCAGGTCACGCAGCCCTCTCGAAGGATACCCACTAGGTGACTAGGCGTTGCCGTGTGCCATCCATAAGTTGCCGGCCTGCGGATGACAGACGTTAGGAGCCGTCCGTCGTCAAAACCGGTGGGTTATGACCTGGCGGGAGCGTAGTGCATACAAAAGTGAATCCCGTACTCCCGCCAGCGGGTCCGTCGTGGACACAGACAGTTTTAGTGGGTGCAACTTAACCCATATGTTTCCCCTTGCCGGAGTGGTATGCTTTAGGCATTTTCCGTCTATAAATAAAAAAAAACCGGCCAAATGCGAGTCGGACTCGCGCACCGAGGGTTCCATACTGCAAAAGAAGTAAAATTTTTTAAAGAATTACTTTTGTTCATGAATTTACGAGTATAATTTACATGTAGGTACTTTTTTTGGCGAACCGCAAACATAACTTTGTTTTTGGCAGTTTATTGTTTTTATTAAAAAAAGTATAATAGTTAGAGAGTTAATTTTATTTTTCCTGTAAAATATACGTTAATTTCTATTAATCATAATTATTTCAGATTTTTCGATTGAAATTTTGACGACCCGGTATTCCCCCCTTTTTAAATAAAAACAAAAATGATTTTCAATTTGATTTTCGAGTGTGACAGGCAGACGGACGGACGGAGAAAGTCCCACCATAAGGGTTCAATTTTTACCATTTTGGTATGGAACCCTAAAAAGGTCCTATTGATATTTGAAACGCATAGTTAGTTAAAACTTATTTTCGTACGAAGTTAAAAACTGGTAGCCAAGTAAGTCCTTAGTCCTTGGTATCATAATATGAATACCCTATTTATTACCATACGTATCCATCACGGAAAAGGGAGTACCTACGTTTCCACTTTCCACTGAAGCGGTCTACTCCGCCCGCTCCTCTTCAATCGTTAACTTTTACATAATATCGAGTTTCTAAATAGATAATCTAATATGGATTACTAGCAGATACCCGCGGCTTCGCTCGCGTAAATTTTAGATTTCGTATTCTGACGGGAAGCCATGAATTTTACCGGAATAAAAAGTAGCCTTTGTGTTAGTTTAGAACGAACTCTATCTCCATTCCAACTTTCAGCAAAAAAATTTCTTAGTTGCAGTTTGAAGGAATGTTTTTCCACATTAATAAACATTTTTCACTATTTCCGCGGAAACCATTGATTTTCCCGGAATAAAAAAATTAATAAAAACCCATCAAAATACACGATATTTCAAATTGTTTTTTAAAAAACGAGCCAAGCGCGAGTACGAGTCGCGCACCGAGGGTTCCATACTATAAAAGAAGAAAAACATTAAAAGAATCACTTTAGTTCATGAATTTACGAGTATAATATACATGTAGGTACTTTTGTTGCCAAACCGCAAACCTAACTTTGATTTTGGTGGTTTATTGTTATTATCAAAAAAAGTACAATAGTTAGAGAGTTGTTTTTTTTCTACTGTAAAATATACGTTTATTCCTATTGATCATAATTATTTCAGATTTTTCGATTGGTAAACTTCGGAGACAAGGGGGGGGAGGGACGGTATTTTTTTCGACAATTTGCCCAATAACTCAAAAAAACTATCAGGCATAAAACTAAATAAAAATTGTTTTTAGAATACACAAGTAACGCCCTTTCATATGATACTCCATTCAATATTGTTATTTCATTTTGAAATTTCGACGACCCAGTTTTCCCCCCTTTTTTAATAAAAATAAAATAGATTTTCAATTTGTTATGATTGCAATGGCGGCGCACCGCAATTACCTACAACTATTCCAAATTTCAGGTCGATAGCTTTAATAGTTACTGAAACAATAAAGTGTGACAGACGGACGGATGGACGGACGGACGGACGCACGGACGGTCGGACGGAGAAAGTCTCACCATAAGGGTTCCATTTTTACCATTTTGGTATGGAACCCTAAAAAGGGAACCGCCTTCAAAAAAACCCACTGAAAAGCACAAAATAATTTTCTAATAAATCTGGGTACACCTACTTAGTTTTCGATTAAATAAGTTCGATTCACAAAGGCAGTAGCTAACGCATCTTTCTTACCTTATTTCTCTAACGAAGTAGTCTAGTGGGTTCTTTGTCACACGTAGAACGCGACGTTGCCGCTCTGTGTAAGATGCCAATTCGTCAGTTTTGGCTCCGGATCCACTTATTATAAGTAAATGTCGCATATGAGTTTAATATATTCTGGATCTAAGAAAGCTTTTTCAGTATGATTTTTTCGGCCGTTTTTGGATCAACAAATATTGGTTAAATCGCTGACGAGTATGTCGAAAATCTGTTCGTGCAGATCCACTGACGTCACACGCGCATTATGGGCGGATCAAAGTATATCAGTTGGCCCGAGGTAGAGCTGAGTAAACACGTGAAATAGGTGGATCAACATTTGTTCTAGCTTCTCACTGGAGCAACATTTACCGTGAACGGATCTATATATATATATATATATATATATATATATATATATATATATATATAAGACATTGATATATATATAATATATATATCACTTATCTAGTATCCGTAACACAAGCTATCGCTTACTTTTGGCCGAGGTGTGTAACGTCCTAAACACAAAAAAATTAAAGGGGTCTCTGTTTTTAACTCCATTTTATGCACAAGCAGTAGTACCTTAGTACCGTTATTAATCATGATATCATGACACAGGTATCGATACTCGCCGCCATTTTACTGGTGTGCACCGTCCAAACAATGGATTGTCTCGTGGCAAGTACGGCGTCCAAGGTTGGAGGAATCGTCGGTGAGGGCACTGGCGCTGGCGCTGGCGAAGGCGTTGGCGCTGGCGAAGGCGTTGGCGCTGTCGCTGGTGCTTGCGAAGGTGCTGGCGAAGGACCTGGTGCCGGCGTGGTCGCTGGCGCAAATGCGACTGCCTGTAACGTTACCGAAGGCGCCAATCCCGGCGAAGGTCAATCTCCTACCCTAGAAAGCATTATTCAGGCCCTTCTAGGCCAAAAAGGGTCCGGAGACGGTCTTGAGACCTCACTTAACTCCCTCGTCGGCTTCTTCTTCCCAGGCGTCAATCTCGGTACAGCAGTGCTAAATATTCTCCGAGCGCTCGTGAAGATTCTCGTGCAAGTTCTCAATGCATTACAACTGATGGATTTAGTTGGCGAACTTGTTAGTTAAATCTCGCATCGCATCTCGATATAAGTGCGGAAAACATGTCATTCCCTCACGAGTCCCAGTTTGTAGGCCCCAGCCAGAGGCACGGGTCCACAAAAGGAGCGAGTGATAATGGACATTCTGCACGTGTATTGTACGACTTTTTTTAATACATTTGCGAAAAAAATAAAACAATTTAAGGAAATTATATGACACTAGCAAACCCGGCGAACTCCGTTTCGCCACCTTTTATGTAACATTTTTTAATATCTTTTTTTTATTTTTCCTGAATTTTCTTTGCTATAAACCTCACGGAGCCCGAGACCTTTCCAACTAATGCAAAACCGTGGAAATCGGTTCGTGCGTTCTGGAGTTATAGCGTCAGGAAGGAAAACCCGACTTATTTTTATATACTTAGTAGAAGTAGATTAATTAATTGTTATTATTATTATTTCAATATGTAAATTGATTCAATGTATTAAAAAGTGTCATATTAAGTATATAAGTTACAGTATTTTGACTTTTTTAATTAGATTCCCTTAACTCCTTTACAGTTTACATGTAAGTTTGGCATTCTATTCGCAACTTCGCCAATAGAATGTCACTTTGTCTAGGCCCCCAGGTTTTTGTACAAGTATCGAGTCCACTCGCTTCGCACCTACGCCGCATGTCAAAGACCGTCCATAGATGGTGCTGGCTGTAAATGTATGGAGGAATTCGATTCGTTTGTGCGAACCGAGTCGATTCGAAATTTACAAAAACCTGTACTAAGCCTTTTTAAGAACAGTGTAGCGGTCTTCGATAGCTGACGATAGATGGCGTAACCAGCGCAATAGCACACGCTGACAGAGCATTCGATGAGCAGTTCTATAAATACAACTTGTGACGTCACACGCTTGGATCACAAGCGATCCCCACTCCCCAGGCACAACACCTGCCTGGAAGGAAATTTCCCTATTGCCCTCTGCACCGCTAAAACAGTTTCTTTAAATAACCGTCATCGGACAGTATCTCCCGTAAAGAAAAGCTCATTGGACTCGTCAGCATGTAAAATTTCGATTTCTAGAACTGGCTCGTTGGTTTATCTCGTGGTTAGCATGTGTTATGCAGATGACGAAGTCCGTGGTTCAAACGAGGGTTTGATTTCCGAGCCGGGAGTTAGGTATTGCAGTTTTTTGCGTTTAGTAACTATACTAGCTCCCATGCCTTGAAGAGCACATCAGTCCTGCGTCTGATCGGAGAAAGGTTAGAGAATGGAGAGTGCACAGGGTTTTCGCACACGCTTGTGCACTTAATATTATATTATATTTATTTATTTATTTAACACTTTATTTGTACACCACAAAACATAATACTATAACTAAGTTAAAATTAATTAGTACGAAAGGCGGCCTAATCGCTCAGAAGCGATCTCTGCCAGGCAACCTACAGAGGAAAATACAGAGAAACTACGGACTGCAGGTGGTGCAACACTATAATATTAATACCTAAATTCAAATAAGTACATACTACTACATACACTAGATTACACAAATAAAAATAATAAAATAAATATAAATAATAATAAACATTATAAAAAAACTAATGTATGTAGTCAATACCCAATAATTACTATAGCTTACTATAGCTTACTTTAACTGTAGTGTACTAATATTATAGTATATTAGCTAACTAGTAACTAGCTTATCTGTTTGGAGATTTCCCATCGTTGCTGAAGTTCGCTTGGGTTGATCTTTTCTCATCTATTTTAAATACAATTTAATAATATTGTTAACAATTTTTCTAAAAATAAAAAAAAAAAACCTTTAAAATATTTAAAAAATGCGTCCACCACTGGCCGCGAGCTTTAAGGCCCAAGCCATCGGTGGTCTGAGTTGCAGAGTGAGGAACCTCCTCACAATTGATGCCATCTCCAGGATCACTACCTTTTGTATGCGGCCTTTGATCCAACAGATAGGCGAAAGCTTTAGAAACGGCAGTATTCGATTCTAAATAAAAAATTGGTCAAGTGCGAGTCGGGTTCGCGCACTGAGGGTTCCGTACTATAATAGAAAAAGCAAAACCATAAAAATCCCTTTTTTTACCAAACAGTAAACTTAACTTTGTTTTTTGAGGTTAATTGTTCAAATCAAAAAATAAACAATAGATACAGAGTTGATTTTAATTTACATATTACAATATACATATTAATCACCTATATCTTAACGACCTCCGTGGCGCAGGGGACGCACGCTCGGATTCGAGTGGGAGGTCGCGGGTTCGATTCCCGCCACGGGCCACTTTGGAATTTTATAATTTCTAAATTGGCTTAGGTCTGGTCTGGTGGGAGGCTTTAGCCGTGGCTAGTTACCACCCTACCTGCAAAGACGTGTACCGCCAAGCGATTTAGCGTTCCGGTACGATGCTGTGTAGAAACCGTTGGGGTGACATAACTTACCCCTTCCAAGTTAGTACGCTAACATCTTCGGCTGCATCATCACTTACCATCAGGTGAGATCGCAGTCAAGTACTAACTTGTATAGCGTAAAAAAAAAATACACCTATAACACCTATTAATCATAAATATTTCAGAATTTTCGATTGGCGAACTTTAGAGATAAGGGGTGGGGAGTAAAAATATTAGTTACTAAGTGTCATGATTTATTAACACGACTGCTCAAAAAAAGGCATAATTTCATTGCATCGTAATATAAGAAATAAGGCATATGTATGTCAAAGTATAAGCAATAAGGAGTTTAATGTAATACGCTATTACTTGTAATAAGGAAAATAAAGTGTATACTATGAAGTCTGGATTTCATTCACAAAACTTCAGAAGTGGTACGTGATCCGAAGACCCACATATTGAGGTATGACTATATAATTTTAAATTCATTTCAATAATTTACCCTATTTAGTTGCATGTTTTAATAGGTCAGTGGATACAAATAAACTTAATTAAGTCCCTGTTTTATAACAATCTGCTGTACCTTGGCGTGTAAATAGGTAGATATGGATGTGCTTAGAAACATTATTCCAAGTTCATGAAGATTGTATGATATTCAGATATCATAGTGAAAAGATAAAATTCGAGGTTGAGCCAGTTAGTAATTTTGTTTGAACATAGTCATGGCGAAGTCTTATGTCGAAACTTAGAGCAACTAAGTAGGTACATTTTGATTCCTTCTGTAATGCCTTAATTATCTATTGAACCAGACGGGTTTTATCGGCGGCATCATGTCGGGTGTCGCTTTGGTTAAATAGAGTAGTTTTTGTTGCTTATATTATAATTGCAACTTTGTTTGAAATGAATAATTTGTAAAAAAAAAAAAAAACAAGACAACCTATCGCGAGTTATTGACGTGCAACGCCATCTAGTGAAAGCGCCATCAACAACCATTCAACAACTATGTAAAGCTTCGAATGGATAACGCCATATTGTCTGTGCAGTAAAATAGAAGAGATTAATTTTGAAAACCTACCTGTTTTTAGGTTAGTGGCTTAGCGCTCTGATCCAATTTCTTGGTAATTGTTTAAAATATAATTTTAGATTCTTTCATACTGAACACACGTAAGATCATAATTATTTGCAAATAAAAATAAAAAAAAGGAGCATATCACATAGGCCCATAGTTCGGGGCTTTATTAAATAATTAATTATGAATGACTGAATTGTGTCAAGATATAGCATTAGTTGATTAATATCGGCACAGCCGTGTACAGTGCGACAGGCCTATCATGGCGCGTGGCCAAAATCGGTACTAAAGCCGCAATCTTGTGATACTGTTTGATAGTTCGCTCTAGCGGTATATCGCTATTGTATGTTGCACTGTTTTTGCCTACTATTAACTATTTTAAACTAGAATTGAAGTAAAAATTGAGGAGATTTTATTTCCTGGATGCCTTTGTTCTATAACAGCGCCCTCCTGTCAATGTCATTCAAGTGCCAAGAGAGCCTTGTCGGACTGTAGTTTGTTCATTGCCTGTGTTATTAGGTATAGCTGAAGTTTTCAAGTAGTAGTTCATGTAATTTGGATAATTTATCTAACGCAGAAATAATAATATTTAATGATGAATATCTGAGTGCAGAAACTTTTATTAAGCACAACTTTTAACTCATATCATGGAAAGTAAAAAAAAAAATAGTTCACTCTAAGAAGCTATACCTAGATATAAATCAATAAAAAAAGAGAAAAATTAGAAACTGACAGTTCTTACAAACACTGGCATATTATTTTCATTTCTTTGCCATTCTGAACAGTTCTTGAAAGTGATACCGTGGCAGTGATTTCATGTAATAAAATATAATTTTAATTCATTTGTAATTCCCCAGTATACTTGTAAGATTTTTACACTGATTATGATATGATGGCATGAGAGTAAAATCAATGCGATTCTGCTTTAGGCAATTACAACAATTGATGAGAGTTTACTAGTACTGTCAAGCGGTTTTTAAATAATGTTGATTTAGTGTTGATAAAGTTAATTTCAACATAGATATTCTTTTATTAAAGTTTTCATTAAATTAATTGGCAGTTAAGAGTGCCGTGACCAAATTATAATACGGTTATGAGTTCCGTATTTATTTTTTCTATAATGTCCTTGGTTATGTGTGCCAAGACGGAACTATGTATGTTCTATGATGAATAATGGCCTTGGTTATGTGTGCCAAGAGTTACTTGGTTATGTGCGCCAAGAGTTACTTGGTTACGTGTGCCAAGAGTTACTTGGTTATGTGCGCCAAGAGTTACTTGGTTACGTGTGCCAAGAGTTACTTGGTTATGTGAGCCAAGATGGAACTATGTATGTGCTACAATTATTTGGGTTATGTGTACCAAAATGGTAATAATGAGTACTCAGTTGCAGTTTATCGATGTTTTAAAACAATAACAATAACTACAAATTTACTTATACATTTTCTATCATTGAAAGATTCTGAAAGGACAGTAAACTCATTAGGACTTCATGTTAGTTAAAAGTGACAATAAAATAGAGGTAGAATGACGAATGGAATTTGAAACAATGTTTTATTAAATACAGATCTATTTTTGAATATAATTTGCTAACACTAAAATAGATTTTTCACGAATAATCTCTTTTGTATAACAGCTGCTATATATACCTATACATAATTCATTGAGCATTGTTTATTTCTTTTGCCGAGAATATGACACGATCAACGGGCTGGACTGACGCGGGTCAAAGGCGAGCGCGTGAGGACGCATCCTCTGCCAACACCAAGGAGGTACATGGAACGAGCTAGCCGTGAACGGACGCGGCTAAGCGCGTGTAAACGCGATCCCCGTCATAACTATGGAAGTTGGTCCGCAAGGCACGTACTCGTAGATGTCAACGTCGAGATGAAGATTATCAACGTCGGTGGACCCCACAACTCCCACACTGCTTGCGGCTCACCAAACCGTTGCTTTAGTTGGAACAAGTACTTACAATCATCAATGCAGCAGCAAGCAAAAGCTTCACAACAGACGAGGTGGTTAACATTTTTTGAAAATTTGCAACGACGATCATCTTAATGTAATTCCAGAATCGATTCATCAAGCAAAGCACTAAGCGTAAATAACTGGTTAGTCAAAGAGTGTGCGACCATTAGTGAGGGAAACTAAAAATAAACCTTACAATTTGTATTACAAAACTTGTAAAAAGAAAAAAAGTGGTGCGCAGTTCTTTACCTTCCCTTAGTTACAGTTGGAACGAATAGCTTCCAAAATCATTCACAAATGAGCAAAATTACAGTCATATTATTTTGGTTGAGATGCTTGCATGCATTTCACGAAGTACCTAATGGAAGTTTGTAGAAATGCTATTATTGACATTTTTAATCGCTGTGATCTTAGCGGCAATAAAGCGGTAGACTATGATATCATTCACGCTATATAAGATAAGTCTATTTGAAAGAAGGCGCAAGTATTGGATAATGGATTGTCAGAAACGTGAAGATCTAGGTATACTAGATTTCTTAAATTCTAAGTGACGCTACACTATCAGAATTATTGAAAAAAAAGTCGCTTATAGCTATTTCATTAGTACCAATGATAATGATATAGCCACTTTGTATTTATTCGTTAATAAGGGGACTATCTTGTCAAAAATTCCCAAAACCCATAAAAGAGTCATAATTAATGTTTTAGAACAATTGGGCATGATTTAGTTCTCAGTCAACAGAGTCCGTTGACGATTTCTAGTGAGACTTGTGAAACTCAAACACACCAATGAATAGGTTTGCTTAATTTTTTTGTGATATTTTTGTTATAGTTATCCGGATGATAAAACCTACGTGTTAAAATGGGTCATGATCATTTGGCATTAATTGATTTTGGTATTAAGTGTTTATGCGCAAATTACACAAATCAGGAAACGTCAAAATGTATTCATGAGCTTTTAACCTCTCACAAAGGCCTTCAGTAATCCTGTCATATCATTTTGAGTTGACGTTGCCACAAGTATATATTTAGGAACGAACTCTTACATACTCCTTTTCTGTCCTTATAAACATTCTAATAACCTAGAACATATTCTTTATCAGTCCTAAAGATAACGATATGGAACACTTAAGTTAAAAGAAACTTAAGTGACTGTAGGTATGTATATGATTTTCTAAATGTGTATAATGTCTGATTAAATGCCCATTCAGATTGCATAACGTATCCCCTATGAATTAAACGTAGTCGCGTATCCACGAGCGAACCGCCAAGCCAAATGTTTCAATCAGATCTAGGGAAGTCAAGGTTAACAATATTAGACATAAAACATACTTAAGATGTTCAGATGACATTAACATTAACAAAAGTTAAAATCAGTAATAGTTATATATTTTGTAAATATTTAAATTTAATTTTATTGAATCATGTTTTTTTGGTGTCTAATTTTTAGTTCTCTAATAACTTGAACTGTAAAGTTTATTGTACATTGAATAAATTTGATAATTGAATAAATAATTACAAATGATAATATCACGAATTATAAAATTAAAATTTTAGGTCCTTACAAAATTGTCGAAGATATGGAAATGATAGATAGGTACAGAATTAGCACAATAACCGGATTTCACATAGTCTGTAGTGCATAGTCTAGTACAGATTATAAATAAAACCACTATTATGATACAGAGTTTGTAGTGCGAGGTGATTTGCTGAATAATTGAATATTGGTATGACGTGATCAACGTTCGAAATTCGGCGCTTAAATCGTCTGAAGTGAAATAGCAATTTTTAATAAGCAATATTTCATGAGTAATATATATTTTTATTTGAAATTACGATGGAAACAACTAAATAAAATGTAAAAAAAAAAACTAGATGTATTTCCTATTGAGGTAGTAAGCTCGAGAGGCAGTTGATGTTACGAGATTGTCATTATTTATCAGATTTATTTACCGACGTTTTTCAATACAATTGTAAGAAATTAGATTAATAACAAGATTGTAACACATTGATTATTGTATGTAACACACAATATGCTATGCAAGGTTGATTTGAAGTAATTTTTGTTCAGAACACCCGAAAATTTGTGGACATGCACATGCACATGTGGACATACTATAACGTAGACGGTACTTAATTTTTGACTGTAAGTCATTTTGCTATAGAAAATATGAACGATAAAATTATGATTTTTACTTTAAAGAAAAAGATTTGAAAAATGTTATTCTACAATAACATAAACATTCTTTAAAAAAAATGTTGTCATTTTAATCTGTAACCGTAATAAAAAAAAGATAATAAAATTTTTGAAAATTATTTCAGTCTCTGTCAGTTTTCGTCAATACTTGCTTCAATACAATACTTAATATAATATTATGATAATTGAAATCTGCATAATTAAATTAATTGAGTCTCCAGACCCTAAGAAGTGATATTTTAACAATTTTGAGTTAGTCATTTATAATTTTCTAATATTGTATACAATAAATAATGTATAATTTTATGTAGGTCTGTATGTTATAGTTAATAATTTCTTTAATTTAAATTTAAATTAAAAATTCACTGTACCCAATAATACTTTAATTAATCTAAGAAACCGAATGTCATGATTATTTTATGTTAGTGAGATTGGGACATAGGTAAATTAATGTCAGTATTATTTATTTAGATATTTAAATAAACAAATGTAGGTACTGAATATTCTTAAGTAAGTGCATGTAGGCTAGGCCTATGTGAAATAAAGTATTTGAAAAATATTGTACATCATATATGTAATATAAATTATAATTTTGTTACTCATAAAGGCGAAATAGTGGTTACTTAACATGTACCTAAATATATATTCCATCTTTTGTAGTTTTTGTATAATGATGTATTTTAGTAAGATTAAGCCGTAGGTAACTAAGAGTCAAAATCATTTAGACATTGTAAATAACCAATATACAGGGAATTGAAAAGTAAGTGAAACCCTATATGAAGTGTGAAATGAGGTATTTGAAAAGTATTGGTTTAAATGTAAATTAAAGTTTTGTTAATCATAAAGGTGGCATAATATTTAGTTAACATGTAAGAATAAATACTATCTTTTGTATAGTTTTTGTGCAATGTTTTTATAGGTACTAAAACGCCTAGTTGAGTGGTCGTAGAATTTTTACTTTGATGAGAGTTTAATTATTGTGCACCAGGAGGTTGCACAAGAGTGGATGGCCGAATGTCATGATTTATTAACACGACTGCTCAAAAAAAGGCATAATTTTATATTCTGTGGTAATCCTATGAATATTTTTGATTGTCTGTGACAATGTTTGCCACCATTTTGAGAGAACAAATAAACCTTACATGTTATTGGTCAAATTAAAATTCCCGCTCATTTTTCTCAACCAATGAGAACGTCTCTAGTCAAAACCAATGAAAAATCTAGTAGGCTATGGCAGAAAGATTATGGAATTGTTTTGAGGAGCACAAAAGCAAAAACTATACAATTGATATTGTACTGATATGAATAAAAAAACTATGTAAAGTACTCATTGCATCGTAATACAAGAAATAAGGCATATGTATGTCAAAGTATAAGCAATAAGGAGTTTAATGTAATACGCTATTACTTGTAATAAGGAAAATAAAGTGTATACTATGAAGTCTGGATTTCATTCACAAAATAAGTAACAATCTAAGTACCAATCAAGTTCTTTTAAAATACCAATCTGGAAAAACCCTTGCTGTATCCGAAAACAATTATATTTCATAGCTGAGATACAGATAAGAAAGCACTTTACAGTAAAACAGCAATGGTAAATCCCATACAGATAGTTATAATTATTCTGAAACTAAGCATAAATAGCGACTTACTTAGACCATCCGCGTATTCAGTTAGAACCAACAAGAGAAATAATGAGTCTGAAATTACTTAAAAACAAAATGTACCTGTACTTGTATTTTCATATATTTTTACTTTTCGTGGTGAGTGCTAAGGCCCATGGGCTGTCAGATACATTTGAATCGGATCCAGAATTTTGTGAAAAAGATCGTGACCGGTTCCACGAAGAACGGGGTAAACACGAAGAACGGGATAAACACGAAGAACGGGATAAACACGAAGACCGGGATAAACATAATGAATGGGATAAACACGAAGAACGAATTAAAGACAAAGATGCATGGCGACCAGTCTTTGAAGTCGACGACCGGTTAAAACCAGTGCATAACAAAAACAAAGGCAACAAATTCTTCTTTCCCGACGACAAACCTTATTATCCAGGAATTTATACTTATCCCCATTATTTAGTGAACTATTACCGTCCCCCGTTCGTGTATCCTGGTGTGAACTATTTTATTAAAAAGGATAAAAAGGATAGCCCCAATTTTAAGACAGTCTAGAATAGCAGTTGGCGGGGATACCGGATAAAAACACTTACTGCATTGATTAGGAATAAATTATAGGTATATATAAAATATTTTAACCTGAACTTGTATGAATCAGTAACGTAAAAAAAAATAAAGTAATAATTACCTACCATTTTCTTTTATTTTTACACTAGCTGTTGCCCGCGGCTCCGCCCGCGTGAATTACGATTTTTTTACATAATATACCTTCCTACTGGAATTCCTTGATTTTTCGCGGGATTCTGGTGTGATGTTGTACAGAAACCTGTTCTTACTTTGCACGGGTTATCTTGTGGTGATTTTGAAAACTCCTTTTTCTTAATAAAAATATAAAGTTTCATTAATACGTAGTTGAAAGATCAAAAGGACGATTTTAACTGTCGATATTTCGACCCAGTGGCACAGGTCGTGGTCACTACGTGACCACGACTTGTACCAATGTATCGAAATATCGACAGTTAAAATCGTCTTTTTCATTGTAATTTTTATTCTGAAACTACGAAATATGTCAAAAATTATTAAAACATGTGAAAAGTTGTACTGGTGGTAGAACTCTTCTTTCAGAGTTCGGCCGGGTAGGTACCACTGGGATAAATTACTCTACTAACAATATTCCCCAGCCCAACATAATATAAGAGTCTTTTAAAAATCTTTGCTTCATCTCAATACAATCCAAAACATCAGAATGGACAATGGCTATATATTTCCTTACGTATAAAAAGACCTTAGATGACAGTCAGTCGGTTAGGATCGATAAGACCTAAGAGTTAAAAATATTTGTGAACCATTATCTTACCCTTTCCATATTGCGGATGATAAAGTTTAAATCTGTTCATGTCTGTTTTAACAGTGCCATCTTAATATAAAGTCAGGAAACAGTAAATGACATGACAGTTAATTTTTATTTAAAAAAATTCGGTAGTACCTATCTCAGAGTTTTACATTCAAGTTCCACATAAATTGTAGAGATGGCGCTATACGGTATAACGTAGCGATAACGCCAGTTACATGATTTTTGTTCACCCTAAAAGTAAAAAATTTTAAACCATACAAAATCTCCTGCTAAGTCTATTTATTTACGGCTGTAAGGGTACTCCAGTCTTACTTGAGCCCTACGTCCTAGCCCTAGGTTCTTTGTGCATTCCGAGTTTCAAGTCACCTACCTACTTGAACTTAAAGGTTCTGATGTCTGTAATTTCTGAACTACAAAAGTGATGATGATAAGATTAGTATTGGAATAATCTTTAAAGAACCTCCTTTCTAACAAAAAAAGAATGAATGGAATCGGACAACACGTTAATGAATTATAACTAAAAAACGTTTGGACTTTGATGCCGTCTTCCAGGGAAACCATGATGAATTTCGGGACAAAAAGTATCCTATGTCCTACCTCGGGGTATGAACTATAATCATGTCAAGTTTCATTTAAATCCATCCAGCGGATTAGCCGTGATGCCCGGTCGTGAAACAGACAGACAGACAGACAGACAGACAGACAGACAGACAGACAGACAAAAATTAAACAAATTACAGTTTTGGCTTCAGTATCGACTAAATAGTGTCCTCCAACAAAAATTTTCAAAATATCTTCAATGTACAGAATTCGACCCTTTACAGTTTTATTATAAGTATAGATAATTTATCCTCAAAGGGGCTTAAACATATTGTATACAAGGTGTGGGTTAATTTGTATAGTGTGGCCCGCAGCCTAACCTTTTAACTTGATCCTAGAAACACATTAACGTGATAAGAAGTCCCAATTATTTTATTTTATTTTGAATACAAAAAATATTATTTCATTTAGAAAAATAAAATTAAGCAACCCTAACTGTGATATCAATAAACCTCATATCACTTTCATTATTCCCAGTTCATTAAACTGGCTGTTTTTAGGGATATCACTTAAATTTTATAATACATTTTTGAACTCCCTATAGTTCCTTCAGGATATGACACCTCTTGTGATATTCTTTCATGCATCTTAATCGTTCCCTACTTTAGGCTTTCGGCTAATTAGGGCAAGTTGTATATTAGGTATATACCTGAAAACGCAGGCAAACGATTTTGGGATATCCCAAATATTATTTAAAATCTTGGTCTGAAATCTGAGCAAACTCTGAGTGCACTCTATAGATCTTAGCCTACTAAGTACTTATTCGTACCTATTCGTATCAAAGTCAAACTTCTAATTTAACATCTCCAAGGTCAGGCGTAAACGAAGTGGCACAGACGATACACAGCTAGAAAAAAATGAAAAAAATATGCACTCAGTGCTTATAATATTATTATGAGCAGGAAACTTTTGGAATAAATTAGCCTCAGTATATAAAGGACTAACAATACATATTCTCTTGGAATTTTACTATATCAGAACAGCAATCATGACGGCATCTAAGGTAAGAATTCTATTTATTTTTATAATTCTTTTTAATTAGCAATACTTACGCAAATGAACGAAGTAAGTTATCCTTCATATACCTAATCATAATTCTAGGGCTCTAGGCCCTACATCCTATCTTTATTATATACTAGCAGATACCCGCGGCTATGCACGCGTAAATTTTAGTTTTAACTATTCTACGGGAACCATCCATTTTCCGGAATAAAAGTACACTCTGTGTTAATTTACATGAAATCTATCTTCATTTCAACTTTAAACCAAAAATTTTCAGTACTTGTAATATCTGTTTTCCCAAAGATTTAAATCGTTAGATGGGCCCTAAGCCTACAGTGCGCACATCAAAAACGTCCACAAACATGTCGAGTGAGTGCACTCAACATGCTATAGTTTCACTTGTGTCAAAGAGAGTGACAACGTGTCGTACACAAGACAAAAACGTGGACGTTTTTGGAGGTTTAGGGCTCATCTAGCGATTTAAATCTTTGGTTTTTCCCTAATATCACGAAAACAATGGATTTTCCCGAGAAAAAAGTAGTTGATTCTAGGATATAATCTATCTCCATTCCAAATTTCAGCCCAATCGGTTCAGAAGTGACGGCACGATGGAGTATATCTTCCGCATGAATATCTGCTATTTAACTATTTTCTTAGAAACCATGGATTTTCCCGGGATAAAAATTTGCCTATGTATTAATCCAGGATAAAATAGTATTTTTACCGCATGTATATCAGTTTTTCAGTTTTCTCGCGGACACCATAGATTTTTCCGGGATGAAAAGTAGCTATTGTATTAATCCAAGATATAATCTATCTCGATTCCAAATTTCAGCCAAATCAGTTCAGTAATTACGGCATGAAGGAATATTTTTTACGCGTGGATTTCTGTTTTTCACTATTATCATAGAAACCATGGAATTTTCCGGGATGAAAAGTAGGCGTTGTAAAAATCCGGGATAAAATCTATTTCCTTTCCGAATTTCAGTCATGAAGATTTTTTTTCCGCGTGAATTTCTTACTAATCCCACGTTTTTTACTAATCCCACGGGAACCATGAATTATTTCGGGATGAGAAGTAGCCTTCGTATTAATTCAAGATATAATCTATCTTTATTCATAATTTCAGCCATATCAGTTCAGTAATTACGGCGTGAAGCAGTATTTTTCCCGCATGAATATCTGTTTTTCCCTTTTCCTTCAAATCCCATGGATTTTTCCGGAATAAAAAGTACCCTATTTATTAACCCAGGATATTATCCATCTCCATTCCAAATTTCAGCCAAATCGGTTGTGTACTTGCGGCATGAAGATTTTTTTCCGCGTGAATTTCGGTTTTTAACTAATCCCACGGGAACCATGAATTTTTGCGGGATGAAAAGTAGCCTATGTGCTAATCCAAGATACTATCTACCTCCATTCCAAATTTTAGCCAAATCTGTTCAGTAGTTGCGGCGTGAAGACGTATTTTAACTTGATAAAACCCAAACTTCGGACCCCCGTTTCACCCCCTTAGAGGGTGAATTTTGAAAAATCCTTTCTTAGTGCACCCCTAGACCTCATAAGGAACCTGTGTGCCAAATTTGGAGTTTCTAGACCCAGCGGTTTGGGCTGTGCATTGATATGTCAGTCAGTCAGTCAGTCAGTCAGTTTCTTCTTTTATATATTTAGATTAATCTCAATATCTATTTATAAGAATTAAAATCATAACTCATTCGTGCATTTCTTCCCTGGTTTCGGTTGATTTCTATGTATGGTCTTATTCAATATGTTACAGATTCCATCCTAATATTTCCATAGTAGCAATACTTTCTACGAATAAAGAAAAACATTTCATTGATTCGCGTGAAACTCATACGTAACTCTGATTTAACGATTCGATAGCGAAACAATGTGTGCGATTTACTGTATTTGTATCTATACTTTAAGATAAAGTGATTTAAACCTCATATTCAATACTAGCTGTTGCCCGCGGCTCCGCCCGCGTGAATTACGATTTTCTTTTACATATAACCGTAGAATTCCTTGATTTTCGCGGGATTCTGGTGTGATGTTGTACAGAAACCTGTTTTTACTTCGCACGGGTTATCTTGTGGTGATTTTGAAAACTCCTTTTTTTAATAAAAAATATAAAGTTTCATTATTACGTGGTTGAAAGATCAAAAGGACGATCTTAACTGTCGATATTTCGACCCAATGGCACAGGTCGTGGTCACTACGTGACCACGACTTGTACCAATGTATCGAAATATCGACAGTTAAAATCGTCCTTTTCATTGTGGCTTTTATTCTGAAACCACGAAATATGTCAAAAATTATTAAATCATGTGAAAAGTTGTACTGGTGGTAGAAATCTTCTTTCAGAGTTCGGCCGGGTAGGTACCACTGGGATAAAATACTCTACTAACAATATTCCCCAGCCCAACATAAGAGTCTGTTAAAAATCTTTGCTTCATCTCAATACAATCCCAAGTATCAGAATGGGCAATGGCTATATATTTCTTTACGTATAAAAAGACCTATGACGGTCAATCGGTTAGGACCAGTTAAGACCTGAGAGTTAAAAATATTTGTGAACCATTATTTTACTCTTTCCATGTTGCGGATGATAAAAAAGACGTGGCACTCTGGGAATGTCCACAAAAGTGAAAAATTTTATCTGTTCCTGTCTCAACAGTGCCATCTTAATATAAAGTCAAGGAACAGTACATTACATGACAATTAATTATTATTAACGAAAATACGGTAGTACCTATCTCCAAGTTTTACATTCAAGTTCCACATAATTTGTAGAGATGGCGCGATACGGTATAAATTCATGATTTTCGTTCACCCTAAAAGTGAAAAATCTTAAACCATACAAAATCTTCTGCTAAGCATATTTATTTACGGCTGTAAGGGTACTCCGGTCTGACTTGAACCCTTAACGTCCTAGCCCTAGGTGCTTGTCCATTCCGAGTTTCAAGTCACCTACTTGAACTCATCGATAAAGGTTCTGATGTCTATAATTTCTGAACTACAAAAGTGATGATGATAAAATTTATACGGAATAATCTTTAAAGAACCTCCTTTCTAACAAAAAAAGAATTAATGAAATCGGACAACGGGTTAATGAATTATAACTAAATACACATTTTGACTTTGATGCCGTCTTCCAGGGAAACCATGATGAATTCCGGGACAAAAAGTATCCTATGTCCTACCTCGGAGTATGAACTATGATCATGTCAAGTTTCATTTAAATCCATCCAGCGGATTAGCCGTGATGCGCGGTCGTGAAACAGACAGACAGACAGACAGACAGACAGACAGACAGACAGACAGACAAAAATGAAACAAATTACAGTTTTGGCTTCAGTATCGACTAAATAGTGTCCT
Organism: Coenonympha glycerion; assembly: GCA_963855885.1. Taxonomy (NCBI): domain Eukaryota; kingdom Metazoa; phylum Arthropoda; class Insecta; order Lepidoptera; family Nymphalidae; genus Coenonympha; species Coenonympha glycerion. The sequence continues at coordinate 4,420,059 of OY979646.1, forward strand.
TCAACAAAAATTTTCAAAATATCTTCAATGTACAGAATTCGACCCTTTACAGTTTTATTATAAGTATAGATGTACAGAATTCGACCCTTTACAGTTTTATTATAAGTATAGATTTGATTTCAATTTTAAAGACCTTTTCCGTCACCAGTACTCGTATGTGTATTTTAAGTCACTTTAGGGTTCTTATATTTATTGCTAGAAAAGATAAGGAATCCGTGCTAAAACTTTAGTAACGTAACACAAATATTTGGTCAAATGTGAGTCGGGCTGAGAGTTCCGTCAAAGAATATTGAATATTACGTTCCGTACTATCAAAAACCATTTTTCATAGGACCTTGATTTCAATTTTAAAGACCTTTTCCGTCACCAGTGCTCGTATGTGTATTTTAAGTCACTTTAGGGTTCTTATATTTATTGCTAGAAAAGATAAGGAATCCTTGCTAAAACTTTAGTAACGTAACACAAATATTTGGTCAAATGTGAGTCGGGCTGAGAGTTCCGTCAAAGAATATTGAATATTACGTTCCGTACTATCAAAAACCATTTTTCATAGGACCAAAGTAAACTAAACACCCCTGTTTTTATTTTTAAAAAAAAAAGGAAGTTCAGCTACACATTATACGAGATAACGACATGTTCTAATTTGGAAATGCTTTTCTGTCCTAGGGAATATTGAAAATGCTTTCCCGCCCTAGGAAGATATAAAAATGCTAGGGATTATAATAGCATTTCCCGCCTGCATTTTCCGATGACAAATAATGCCAAGTTTCTTTTCTTTTGTACTATGGAATCCTCGGTCCGCGAGTTTGACGCGCACTTCGTCGGTATTTTTATTATTATTGATGAGACTATAATTTATTTATTTCCAGACACTTCTCATTCTGAGTGTAGCAGTTGCACTCGTCGCCTTAACAGCTGGAGATAAATATGGAAGCGGAGGCGCATCCGTTGAGGGCAAGCCTGGGTCCGTAGGATCCGGAAGCAACCTAGGAACACTAGCTGCTAGTCACGGAGAGGGTGGACACAGTGGCGGCCACTCCGGCTTGCCTGGAGGATCTGTCGGCCATGGATCACATGGTGTAGAGGGATCTGTTGGCTCCACTGCTCACGGTACTCAAACCAAACCTGCTGGAAAATATTAAATAACTGCTTTTGGATCATGATTTAGGTACTTTTTAGGTACTTGTGTTTTTATTCGTTATATTTAGCTAAGAACTAACGCTTTACATTTTTGCAAAAAAGTTTAATAAATATACCAATAAAAATGTTGCCTGTTATTTTGATACATCCTACTAAATTAACCCCTTTTTAAATAAAGGAGGAGTGTGGTCTTTTAGTTGGAGAAAGAATCAATGTAGAGAACCAAACTCAATTGCACTATTATGGTCGAATTTCGTCCAATGGGCCCGATTACTGTATTGTCAATTGTAATCACAATTTTACTCAACTTGTAATTAATAAAAATAACGTGAGCTATATAATTTAGAATGTATACAGATCCGTGCATGGATAAAACCTGGGATCTCCTGTGTAATGTAAATTTATATCATACTTGCTCAGTAAATATGGATTACTATGGTGGAAAGTCTCCTTGTAAGTTGGTGTTTGCAATTCAAGGCAACATGCTTGAATTGTAATGTTCACATTTACAGTTCAAGGGCAACATTACGTCGCACTATGCTTGAATTGTAATGTTCACATTACAGTTCAAGGGCAACATTACGTCGCACTATGCTTGATTTTTTTTATTTTTTATTATTATATTTTGATTTTTTTTATTTTTATTTTTTATTATTATTATTTTAATTATTCTTTTTTTTATTTTTTTTTTTTATTTTTTTTATTATTATTTTTTATTTATTTTTTTAATTTTTTTTTCTCTAAATTTGCTAATTATTCTAATTAAAATTTCATTTTGCATTACCAATGTTTTATTTACCTCGCAAGAATGATATAAAGTAGAATGCTTACCTCGGTTGCAAGTAGCTATTACACCCTCGAACTATATTCACCCTCGCCCGCTGCGCTCGCTCGTGTGACTAAATATCTCGGGTGCACGCGATCCATTAGCGCCCTATGCGAGCTGCGCTCGCACTGGCGCCAAATTGGATCTTGTTCTGTAATAGCTTACTTACGTCCCTTGTGTAACAATCTACTATTATGTGACAAATTTTGTGCAATGATGATTTAAAAAAAGTTTGGTGTGGGCTTCTGCAGTCGCGTTGGTAGTTGAAATAATCGTAAACCGTTTAAACCGTGAAGCGTATAAGATGGCGTCCCTTTAGAGTTTGTGACTTGAATCATGAACATTTGGGAACAAATCTTGGCGCTCCTCATGGCGCCGCATGTCACGCAAGTCTAGACTAGAATGAATGATTGATATCTAGGGCATCTGTATAGTTTAGTTATCTCTGTGGCGTCACAGAATAGGTACATAATAGTGCTCGGGAAAAATCTGCGTGGGAAAAATGCGCCGGAAAGGTCGTCGGAGTATCTAGAACAATCTGTCCATTGTGTTATGATGTGAACGACACGGGTACATGATAATTTTAAAAATAGAAAAACCAGCATAACAGGATCGTGTTAATTTTTACGTAGTTTGAACATCACACCTTCCTCTTAATTATTTGTTCAAGCTGGAAAACCATTACATGAAGGATTCTCAAATTCGAACATTTGTATATTTATATGGAACCTCTTAGTTGCTAAGCTCAGTCTTCAGTGTTCAATACATCATTAACAGTGATAGAGATAATCACAAAATGACAGTCAAAGTAAGTACCTATAAAGTGTTTTTTAGTGTCGACTATTATAACAATACAAAAATGTAAAATAAAAAACATAATTATATTTTTAACTTTATTTAAATTTAACGTTCAGTACAAAACTTAACATAATTATTGCCTTTATTACGGTTGTATAAAGTTTGCCTATTCTAATATACCTACGTAATAATTAAAAAAAAAAACTAGCCATCAGCTTAAATAATATGGCTTCCGCTGCATAGTGTAGAATTTATTCCGAAAGATACCAAATCCTTGATATTGATTGCTTATATACACCGGCTATTATCTGAGTAAGTTTGTTTGTTACGCTTTGACGCCTAAACCACTGAACTTATTTTGATGAAATTTGGCACAGGCGTAGACTGCAGCTTCGGATCAATCCATAGTTCCAGTGAAATATTTAAATATGCCGAATTTACTACTATAATCCATAGCGACAGCTAGATCTACTTGCTTTAGCAGTCTTCCTTGAAAGGAATACTTAAAGGTACTGATATATGGAAATCAGAATAGGGAGCAGGAAAGGAAAATTCATATTTCCATCGGGATTTGTGAAAAACCGAAATTCACGCGGATGAAGCCACGGGCAAATGCTATTAAACTAATAAATTTTAAAAAATCCAATTTTTTTTTTTTAAATTTTTGTTCAATACCACACCGAATAGCAAGATTGTAAAAAAGGATAAGGCACTTATCCTTTTTTACAATCTTGCTATTTATTTATTTATAAGGCACTTATATACATATTGCGGTGAAATGTCTAGGAGGATTTTTTGGCACCATGACTCCAATTATAAAAGAGAATTTATTATTAGAATTATAAAACTTTCAATGCAATCTCTATTTCAGATAACCTACCTGTTAACAGTACTCGCTATCACGCTGTACGTGGTAGCCGCTCATCCATGGGGTGGCTACGGTAATGGATTTGGTGGTGGTGGTTTCGGAGGTGGCTTCGGTGGTTTCGGAGGTGGATATGGGCATGGAGGCTTCGGAGGTGGTTTCGGTCATGGTGGAGGCTTCGGCCCAGGCTTTGGACATGGCGGATTTGGAGGCGGCTTTCCACGAGGTGGATATGGTGGCTTCGGGGGCTACGGCCATCGATTCTAAAGTAAACGAGAACAGTGGACTCTTAAACTATGATAGAATATAATATTGACTGTTACTTTTAATTAAATAAAACTATTTTTTACAACCTCATTCTTTAATAAACACTTTTATTGCAACCCCGGGATTGGAGGCGGTAAAGGAAGTTGGTTAAAATTTACTTGCCCGTTCACAATTCTCGACAGCATTTGAAGCATCATGGACCCCACATATAGAACCAATCGAGAGCTTTTCACAAAGAAATTCGGTGGTGGCTCTTCCTTGACCACTGGAGGAGGTACTTCTTCTTTAACGACAGGGGAAATTTCTTCTTTAGGAGGAATTTCTTCTTTAACTACAACAGGAACTTCTTCTTTCACTACAACGGGAGTAACTTCTTTAACTATGACGGGAATTTCCTCTCTCACCACAGGGGGAATTTCTTTAGGAGGCGGAACCGGTGGCAAAGCAGCTTCTGGAATAGGAACTGCCGCCGGAGTTATAAACGGTATAACATTAGAAGCTGGAGTATAAAACGGTATTCCATTTATGTTGGTATACAAAAATGGTAAAATAGGAATGCTATTTATTACTGGTCTTACTACCGGTGGATTTACATTTTGAACTTCAGGTGCAATCTGCGATTTAGGTTCTTCTTTAGACATCGGTAGTATGGGGGGTACAGTACTTTCTATAGGAGTTGATAATTCCACGTTCTCGACAGGTTTAACTTCTGGAGGTGGTGGAAATTCTATAGGCTTCGGAGTTATATCTACAACACTAGGTGGAAGAGGAACTATTTCAGGCTTAGTTTCGGGCTCTGGACCCACAGGGTTTTCAACGGCTAGCGGTACAGCAGGAGCATCATCTTTTACGGCAGGTGTTATAACCACTTCAGAATCGACTGGCAATAAAAATGAAATCTGCTTACCAGGTTCTAATGGCTCTACAACCGATGTTATTAAAACTTCCGCGGGTTTTTCCTCTTCCAGTAAATGAGGCATAGGTACTTTCAATGGAAGATCTTCCTCTGGTTTTACCTCATTGAGTATCGGAGGTGGTAACTCTTGTGCAATTTGCCTTTTTTCGATGGTATGCTTAAACTCAAACGCTCCAAATGGCGTTACTTTCTCCCAGGCTAGTGAGATGGGCTTCGGCGGTAGAGGTAAAGGAACGAAACCCACATGGAAAGTCTTAAAAATGTGTCTTCTTCTCGGGAAAGGTTTGCATTTCACTTCACCATACCACTGAACTGCGATGATAAGAACTGATATCTAAAAAGAAAAATAGAATAACACTAATAAAATAATTCAAATTGACTAGTATGCCTGATTTGTCAAGCACTGCAAATACCTGTATTAAATTCATTTTTGATCACTCGCTAAACCAATCAAAGCGATTCTGAACTGAGAATTGTTCGGGATCCTTTAAATAAACATTTTTCTAATATAATCGTTGTTTAAATCGCAAAAAAAGATCATTAACGATGAAACACGCTACCATTTCTTCAAGCTCAAATCTGGGACAAGGAAAACATTGTGAATCGATTAAGATCAGCTCATTCAAAGCAAGAATCTAGATAAGTAATTATTATTTTTGTATCGGAAAATGGTCCCCATCTGTGCTATCCATCTCTTTTATAAATATGTGCTATCCAATATCCATTATCTCCTATAAGTACGTGTAGGCAGGTCCAAGGAATACCAACCCTTGATAAATGACTTAAAAAACTCAGAATTTTTTCACACAAACATTAAAATAAAAATAAATTGGTTTAAGGTACCAGCGGCAAACAAGGTTATTTTAATTTGAAAAATAGCTACATTGTTGAAAGGGAATTCCTTCTTACTCCCTTCAGAACTACTGGTGGCTGGACTCTCCTAGCGAAGTTAATGCGGTCCTACCTACCCGGAGTTATTCTACCGTGAAGCAGTAATGTGTTTCGGGTTGAAAACCACTTTACACCGATGTGATGATAACTGGGCAAAGTGAGACCTAAGAACTGATGTCTCAGGATGATGAGCTCATGTCACGTATGATATTGCAATGCAAAATTATAGGACGCACTGCATCTGACTTAGGCATTATTAGTTAACATCAGGTGAATGTCATGCTCATATTCTTATCTTTTTAGGGTTCCATACCAAAATGGTAAAAATGGAAACCTTATGGTGAGACTTTTTCCGTCCGTCCGTCCCTCCGTCCGTCCGTCTGTCACACTCGATTATTTCAGTAACTATTAAAGCCTGAAATTTGGAATAGTTGTAGGTAATTGCGGCGCGACGTTATTGCAATCGTTGCAATCATAAAAAATTGAAAACCTTTTTTTATTTTTATTTAAAAAGGGGGAAAACCGGGTCGTCAAAATTTCAAAATGAGATAATAATATTAAGTAGGGTATCATATTATTATGAAAGGGCGTTACTTGTGTATTCGAAAACCGTTTTTTTTTTATGCCTGATAGTTTTCGATTTAATGGGCAAACTGTCGAAAAAATACCGTTCCCCCCCTTATCTCCGAAGTTTACCAATCGAAAAATCTGAAATAATTATGATCAATAGAAGTAAACGTATATTTTACAGGAAAAATAAAATCAACTCTCTAACCCTCTTTGGAACCCTCGTAAAATTAGTTTTAAGTCGACTTGTAGTTATCACCATTATTATGCAGAAATGTCATGCCGACGTTCGCAAGTGCCTGTATGTTAGGCCTATGTGAAATAAACATATTTTGACTTTGACTTTTTGACTTTTAACTATTATACTTTTGCGGTTTGCCAACAAAAGTACCTACATGTAAGTTATACTCGTAGATTCATGAACCAAAGTGATTATTGTAATGTTTAACTTCTTTTATGGTATGGAACCCTCGGTGCGCGAGTCCGACTTGCACTTGGTCGGTATTTTGTTTTAAAACACATCATTTCAATAGCACTGAACTCCGATATTTTCCGTCACCGCTAGAGCAGGTAATTCGAACACGTAACTTCGAAGTGCCAAAGGTTAGTGCCTAGGTCATTGAGGTAAATACATTGAGGTAAATTGCGGAGGTACGGCGTTCGATAACAGTACCTAGGCAACATTTATATCGATGGCCTAGGTACTGTTATCGAACGCCGTACCTCCGCAACATACTCGTAGGTACGCAAAATAGAGGCTAAGTATGGCTCAGACGTAAGTTCTTATCAGAATTATTGAGTACTTGGTAACAACCTGCTTCAGTTTGTTGCGCACCTGTTAAAGAATTATAATTTTTATTGTATCTTAAGACTAAACGTCTTAAGATAAGCAGCTACTTATTGCTATCAGTCCGAATGTTTCCTAAATAAAGACATTAATAAAATTTAATTCCTGTCTACTAAGGAATTAAGGTAAGTATTCTTATATTTTCGTAGATTCCTTGAACGGACATTTTAATGCGCAAAGTGTGTTGAAGCGTGGACTTATGAATAAATCAACGAACAAGCGGACGTGAGTTGTAACCCAAAAGAAGTGTAAATAATTAAATTGTTGGAAAGTAATAGGTAGGTATGACTGGTTTCGAAAGTAAGTCCTATGCCCGGAATTGTAATGTATGTAGAATTACAACATTAGTGAAACTTGTTTAAAATGTATCTAATCCTAATATTAGTTTTTTTTTCACAGTTGACAGTTTTGAGTTGAGCTAATAAATAAAATTAATTTAATCATGGTGGTTTGCCAATCAGGATTCCGATTTCCGGTATCAAAATTGTAATTAACTATTAGATATTGTATAATCCTATAGGATTAATATATATACAAGAATTACTCGTTTAAAGGTATACCTTTAAACGAGTAATCTTAATATATATAAATCTCGTGTCACAATGTTTGTCCTTAATGGACTCCTAAACCACTTAACCGATTATAATAAAATTCGCACACCATGTGCAGTTCGATCCAACTTGAGAGATAGGATAGTTTAAATCTCAATTTATCTATTTTTTTATATCCGTAATGGCAAAACAACGTTTGCCGAGTCAGCTAGTTCTTGTATATATATATTTCTACATTATCTGAATCTCGGAAACGGCTCGAACGATTTTTATAAAATTTCGTATACAGGGGGTTTTGGGGGTGATAAATCGATCTAGGTTCATTCATTCGTTCATTTTTAAGAAAATGTCGTATTTACCATAAAAAGAAATGACTGTTCCTGACATCTATTGGCGAAAAGTAAAACTATTATTTTAAGGCTCGCCGTAAAGGTGTTTCCGCGAAATTCAAATTTTATTGCATTTTAACGACACAATAGCATAAAGGTAAAAATATGACTCTTCCTGTTATCCACTAGCGAATAGTAATACTATTTGCTTATGAAGACAACGATAACATCCGGGCGCGAAATAAAATATTTCAAATAATTTCTTCAAAACACTATTTACCAAAGAAAAACCGAGATAAGTTTGGTCATCCAGGTAATAAATAATCCCGCGGGAACAATAAGGTTGCCAATCCACCAGAGCGGAGCGAGCCAGCGGAGCCGAGAAACGGAGAAATAAGATTGCACAAAATCTCCGCTCCTTTTAAGTGGAGCAATCCTATTGGTTAATATTTGTCCGTTGAACTCCGTTGCTCCGCTCCGGTGGATTGGCAGCCTAGGAAAAAACCTCTAAATCTATCTCCATTCCAAATTTCAGGCAAATTGTGAGCGAGTGCCAAGTTTCTTGCCGTTTCTTCTAGACGCAATCCTGCCTTCCGAACTCAGCGGTAGAGTTTTGACTTTTTCATACCAGCCTTGTATGTTTTCACACAAGTAGTTTAGTAGCTCTGGTGTAAAAATAGAGATTTTCATTTTACCACTGTAAGATGTAATTTAAATGCCGTGTAATTTTTTGATCGTAAGTGATCATGGTCAGTTATTTCGTAGTAAAAATGAAGCGGTGGCTTACGACCACATTATGAGCCATTAACACAGATAGATTACGATGTTTCGTAACAAATGCAAATTATCGTATCCACCACTTACCGTGATTCCACATCGAGAAAGTGGTGGGTGTAGGCATACGACAGTCTTCAGTTGTATCCACTGAGAGACACTTCTTTCCGTTATGTATCATGGTTTACACTTTATTGTCTTTATTTTCTAGTGTACATAAAGTTATACCAAATGATTTGACTTTGAGATAGTGGATAAGTGATAATCTGAGAAAGTAATGTGTTTGTTATCATCAGGATCTTAACAGTGTCATCAGGTAAAATATCCTCTATAATATAATATATATAAAATTTTGTGAATTTTTTGTCTACATTCGGCAGGTCTGTAAATACTTCGTCAGCTTTTTTACATATCCCTAAATGGAAAAATCTTTCGCCCAGTCAATTACGCGTTGCTAATTTATATTCTGTGAAAAAAATGGTTAAAGAAGTTACTACAAAATATCTTTACTTCTTCTAAACGCTTTGCACAAAAATATAGTAGTTTTAAATTGGGCGCCTAATAAGTACTCTTGAATCCACAAAAGAATAAAAATGTTCTAGAATGCATGAAAAATGAACAAAATGTTTCACTGTTGCGGTCAATGCACCGTTTATCAAGCAAGCTTGCTGTTCATTTTGGAGAAAGTCGCAAAATTTTAATTTTTAATATTACTTTACCTACTTTTACTGAGTTTTGCCCTCAGCTATTGTCAGAATTGCATCTCCACATCCAGAGGAACCGTTGACTTTTACCGGGATAAAAATTATCTAATGTGTTTATTCAGAATACCTACTTCGCTGTCAAATCCAATTGATTTGGGAATTTTAAAATCAAAAATCTAAATGTTTATAATTCATATAGGCCTGACCTACAGGCACTTATGAAACGTCAAACTCTACCGCCGCGTTAAAAAATACAGATTTGCACATTGAGTTACTAATGGATTTGAACCGAAAAGTACGAGCAAGTCTAAAGGAATAACACATCTTAAATATAAAAAGTTTTACATTGAAAAAGTAAAATATATTAATGATTTACAAAAATTTATTAAAATCATTTTAAAATGTTAACGGACGTGTTAACAGTAAAACAATGTAGGTAACTGGTAATAAAACTTTAAACTGAGAATGTTATCACACAATGACTTCAATGAGTACGTGGGACTCTATTGAAATAACGAGCAGTTAGTCGATCACCGTGCTTCTTGAGAATTCCTACAAAAAGTTTACTAACAGCTTGTAAACCATAGATTTATATTAGGTCGTTGCTATGTTATAAACACGAGTAGATTCGTGTCTGTTTAACCCAATAGAACCAATGTCCAAGTGTCCACTGGTGGCTCATCAAAATAAAATAAGGGTTCCATTTTTACCATTTTGGTATGGAACCCTAAAAACGCAGTCCCTGTAGAATCATTCAATATCAAGAAAAAGGTATCATGTAGATAACTACTAACTAAGTACTATATCCATCATAGTCTTTTGGTGGTCTAAAAATCGTTATAATGTACTCAGATAGCTCAATTAAACATTGCATCAATTAATGGCGTTAATTTTGCTATTCTAAACAACTACTCTATGAACTATGAATTATGTAGGTATTAGGTAGGTGAGTACTTGTAGGTATATTTTGTCTTAGAGTCATGAAAGTTGGCGAGAAGCAAAGTTTTACGCCACTGGCCACAAATTATGGAATAAATCAATAGCTGCATTCTAACACTAATAAAGTCAAACATGGAAGTACTCGTACAATAAAAACCAGTGCATGTAAGCGAATAAAAATAACTGACACCTTAGTAGGTACGTATAAAGTAAATATTATGGACGAGGTTGCGTTTAGTCAAATTCTTCCATTACGTATTGTTTAAAATTAGTACCTACCGCCTACGCAATGTACATTTGTTTTCCTAACTAACCCCCTCACCCCACTGCGTCTGTATCGATATCGGTCGGTAAAACTTGTGGTTTTCCGTGGTTTGTTAAAAAAACACCAATGAAAAGTAGTTGTCCTATTTTGTCTGTGACTTTACCACCGAATATATTGATTTTACTGTCTCAGCTTTAATTAACTTCATCTTCTGATCTGAATCCCCTCTGAATTTGACGACCTGCCTGGAGCAGGGGACGCGCGCTCGAATTCGAGTGGGAGGTCGCAGGTTCGATTCCCGCCACGGGCTACTTTGGAATTTTATAATTTCTAAATTGGCTCAGGTCTGGTGTGGTGGGAGGCTTTGACCGTGGGCAGTTATTACCGTACCGGCAAAGACGTACGCCAAGCGATTTAGCATTCCGGTGCGATGCTGTGTAGAAACCGTTGACGTGACTTTACTTACTCTTTCCAAGTTAGTACTTAACATCTTCGGCTGCACCACTGCTGACTGACCATCAGGTGAGATCGCAGTCAAGTACTAACTTGTATAGTGTAAAAAAACGAATCTTTCACTGCGTAGGTGAGTTTCATTTACGTAAATCTTTTTAGTACAAGCAAACAGTACTTATCTGTCAAAATTCTGTAGGTGGTTGCTGTGCGAACTACAGCGTGGCCTTAATATTGGTGGCAAAACAAGCATTATTAGCACCGATAAACTGGCGACATTTTTCCGTCCGCCCTGTCCAGGATATATTATGTCTATTTTGTAATCGTAATTATAACTTATTACCTAAACTAAATTACAGCAGTATAGATACCTACTTTTAATTAAATGTAATTGAATGAGATATAACGATAAAAATATATTCTTTCTATAAATAAGAAACCTGTTATGAGAATCATATTAATACGTCAATCGAGAAACGCATTTACTATACGCCACCTTTCATATATGGAGAAGTCTTCTTCCATTTATGAAACTACCACGTAAATCTTTAGGAAAAAATCTTGTATTGAGGTTTCTCCCATTTAATAAATGATTATAGCTCTAGCTCTTGCTGCCTCGTCTGGCCATTTTATTTAGGTTAAAGACTAACGCAGATTTTCGGAATTATGAGCTCAAACTAGTTTGTTTACGTGGTCTACACAGTTTGACCACCTAAAACCACGTGTTAATGCGTGTTGAACCAGCTTTACGCTGAACGAGCATCATAAGGAAGCCTATATTCATTCCTCTGATAAGGAAAATCCAGAATCTGTTAACCTTTATAGATATTTCAGTCCACGATGACGCGCTCCTTTCTGTTAAACTCCATACGGATCAAATGAAACATATAAGCGATTTTGATAGAGTAGGGACGCGTCTTTGTAAATTGAAATATCGATATCTTTTCTGGATTAGATGGAAATGTCAACAAATAACATTAACTCATTTGCACCAGTATAGTTTTTTTTGTTGCAGAAACCATGTCCTTCGGAAGAAAGGCTCTAACGACTGTCACTTTTACCATATTTTTCACCGTCTGCAACTGCGATATGCTGCAAGAATTTTTCAAAGGATTATACCCAACGGAGACAGGAAAGCGGAGTATGTCAGATGCAATCCTAAATTACCTGGACTTTTTATTCCCAAAGGATGACCAGGAGACCAGCATAATGAAGGAGTTATTCGGATTTTTCGCTGACGACACGCACCCCGGATTTGAAGGATCAATAGATGCGTTGGACTATTTGTTTAAATGAAAATTAGCTTAGCCTGCATGAAATTTTGTATGGATTAACCAAAAATAGGGAAGAAAAATGGGGAACCATGACACCTACTGTAAAACATTTCAGCCCAAGCCAAGTACCAAATAGCGATGCTACGCGTGGTATAGAACTGGAACAAAACTCAGACTACATTAAGAACAAAATTCAAAAAATGTATGCGAGCTACCGCTATTTTAACGCACAACGCATTAGTCACGTGATCAGTTAACGTCAAAGTAGCGATAGTTTGCATAGGTACTTAATAATTTTTACACTTTCATTTTGTAATTTTTTTCACGTTGTTTAAATTTTCAGAGTAGATTGCCTCAACTGAGAACGCGATAGTGAATAAGTACATGTAATTGCCGGCATTACGAATTTCTAAAAGAAAACGATGTAATAATGTAGCCAGTATATAATTACTCTTGTGCAGTTATATCACAATAGGTAGTAATCTGTATCTTACAATTATCGTACTTTACATTAACTGATCAAGTGCATGTGAAACTGTCGTCACGCACGGGCTCCGTTGTCATGCCAGTAATTAACGAAAAGTATTCGATAGTTAGTACTTCCCTATGTTAGATTTTTTTACTAGAGATATTTTGCAACTAAGTATCTGAGTTTATTTCAAGAACTAATTATTTTATTGGTCCTTAAGTCGTTACTTGTTCGCAATGGGTGTGTTTAAAGAGGGTTTTCACTAAAACGATATTTTAGAAAACTGAGGCTATCCAATAAACAAACAACGTCAAAGTTTTTGTTTTATAGAGAAAATCGCGATTAAATTCTTTGCCTGATTGTTGATTTATTTATAAAGTGTAATAAAATTTTCCAATTTGTACTTTGTAATTTTAATATGTCCTGGATGCGATATTTCTAATAAGCACGAACGACCATATAGACTAGCACTAATAAGTAATTGGGGCCCCTGGTTTTGATACGAAATTCTAAAATTAACAATTTTTGCTGATTTTTACAATATGCATCATGAACACACTCGACACAACTTCCAGTGTGTTTAAGATCAAACTTACATAAGAGCATAATAAACTAATATTTGTATAGATATTTCAATCCACTATGACGCGCCCCAATGTCGCGTCAAACTCCATATGAATCGAATGAAAAAAAGCGATTTTGGCAAAGTGGGGCGCGTTTTCGTGGATTGAAATATCTATATATTACAAGAGTCAACTTTTAAATAAGTGTCTAGGTGAAATCAATGAATAAAATCTGTTTTAAACAGCTGATATTAAAATTGTATAAAAGTTAAGGTCCTTGGTCCTAGTGTAATATTAAAGCAATTCACAAGCGAATGGATTTTGCTCTGTCTGTTTTGCAATGACTTTATTGTGTTATCGCCTATTTATTATTAAAAGATGTTTTTATTACCAAAAAATTATTACAATAAATAATAATCATTCAAAAATGTTTTTTCATATACCCTTGCATTTCTATAATTAATTAATTAACTATTTATTTATCTCCTACGAGTAGTTATACCTCGTTTCAGTTCCTAATAACTGTATGATTAATTGTGTAACCAACACTTTCCATGATTTATATCACTAATTGTGTTAAATAACAACAAAATTATAATAGCATTAGCATTAAGTAAAGATACTCTTTACAATATACTTTTACATACGATGCGTTCTCTAATCTCCAGACATTGTGTTGTATGTTTTGGTGGAATAGTATTCATAAAATGTAGTTTTAAAGGAGTAGTTTTCATAGAGAAGTCTGAAGTTATCACAGGTTCATCATTATCCCAAGAGGGAGGCCTGCGTATATTCACATAAGGCGGTTGGTCATAACCACATTCCAGTCTTCCATTTTTTAATCGACAGCCGTTATTCAGATTTTTGTCCTCGCCATTAACGTCGGGGTTTCCAATATTTCTGTTATAGCCACATAAAATTCTATTTCCCACGTTTCTACAAAACTTGCCGTCGAAATTGTAAGGGCAACAGCGTTTACGATGTTTTTCTGTGATCGCTTCTGTCTCAAAGTCCAGTTTTTGTGCGGGAAATCCCGGAGTTTGGAGCTCGTTGTGGCTACCTGGGCAAGTGCAAAATCCGGCTAAAAAGGAGTCCATTGTTGTAACACAAATCTGCAATTTATTTTCGATTCTTATATACAGTAATAAATCCTAACATAAATGAATGAATAAAATATTTTTTTATTGTACAAAACAAAAAATAAAGAAGCATACAATAAAATGTAACTATCACAAGCATTAATAAAAACCAATTATTCAACCCACCAAAACCAATGCGCTGTAACTAGTAGACATTTCTTATCACGAAATTAATGAGTGTAAAATTATCCAATCAATTCTTTAGCCAACTTGGTATGTAAACTGTACAGTCAGCATTGAAAAACCTTGATGGACACACTAAAAGTTAAATTTTTCTCTGAAGTCAGATCTCATTTTCTTGAATTTAGATTGTTTTCTGAAAGCATTATGCTTCTCCTTCTTCTCAGATTCATAATGTGCCAAAATTTTGTTCAGATCATTTTTATCAATGTTATTTATGTTCAACTTCGACTTATAAGGGAGGTTAGAAAAAGAAAATTTTCCAATTTTGTAATCTTCCGTCATATTATTGAAAAGTACACGCTTAGACGGAGTTATAGAAAATTTTCGTTGTAGCCTGACTATATCCTTCAGACGTTCTAATTCTTTGTGTTTATTTCTCTTTTCAAGTGTATCAGCAAGTTTTTTAAACTTCTGTTTTTCTTTAGAGGTTAAATTCAATGCAGAGTCTTTGTCCAAATCTAGATATATATTATTTTCTTTTAAGTCGTCGACGTATGATTTGATTCTATTCCCGAACGATTTCGACAGGGAATATGCATCTAGCTCATTAGTAATGGCTTGTCCCAGTCCAATGCTTTTTGTAGATTTCTTCTTATTTCTATAGAGTGTAATCACAGAAGGTTTCTTATCACCTCCCAATTGAAATCCCTCTATATTTCGTTTGCGTGGTTTACCAAATATTAACCTTTTCAAACACCATGTAAGTTTTCTGAATAGCCAAATTTGACACCTTCTTTTACATTTCTGCCAGCAAGTTAATTTCTTTTTGGTTTTACGATGGTTTCGTGGGTATATTATTTTTTCTTTCCCTGATATAAATATTTATGATTAAATGTCGATATTGTGAAATTATATATCCCTATCATTTGGCCTCTAGTATTACTTACGCCGTAGAAACGCTGGTCGACGCATTTCAATCGCACAGAGGGTATGAACCGTGACGGCATCTTTTTATTAAATATGTTAAATGTTACAAAATGTTATTAGGAATTAAATAACAGCATCACTGCATTTATCACCACTGCAAAAAATCGTCATTTTCTGCAAAAAATAATAATTTTATTCGAACATCATTGGAAATTTTTATTTAGACGATGATCAACAATTACTGACATAATGGTATAATATTTCCTTATCTGTGCATAATCAACAAAAACAGGATAAGAAAATAAGTTTTAACCTTTGTTTTAACTATGTACATTTTAAAAACAAAAAATTCAACGCAAACAAGTACGGATTATTTCCATAAACAATAAAAATATTAGCATTATGGTTTGTAACTGACATAAAAACAAAGACGGAGAAGTTTCTCAAGTTAACGCGTATGTTTTTTACTCATGACTTTTAACATAATAGTGTGATATTGGTAATTAAACTTTCCAAAAAAAAATAGCATTTTTATTCGTTATTTTTAAAATCACACCATCAATAGTGTCATAATAAGGCGTCATAATAATCGTGATTATTTGGCGCCGACTCAAAACTACTTTGGCAAACTTTTATTAATTTAAGAACGAGCGTGATTGACGAGTTATTATAAATCTATGTTAAGAACCTAGTTTAAATATTAAAGGTTAAATACAAGGTTTATTACTTCTTTTCAGTTCTTTCGGCGGAAAGTATTTTTGTCTCTTTGTATCTATTACCACTCGTCGTCTTACTAGTGACTTTTGTTTATGACTATACCTGCATAGTATGAAGTTAATGCGAATATTGATAGCATTTTTATACGCACACAATGTCGAGAATAATATTTTTGGTAAGGGCATTGGTTTTGATTCGCGCTTAAAATGCTTAGGATGCTTAAATTTTATGAATAACTTCAAAATGTCTGTTGTAACTAAAACTACTCTAATAACTAATTTTCAAATTACTGTTTTAGCAAAACTTGATAGCACAAAATTAATTGTATTGGGAAAAATCACAAGTAATTAAGAATTTTGTTTCAGGTAATCATAAGTATATTTATATCAAACACGAGAATGGTCAAATGTGCACCTAAACTTGGACCAATTTTATTTGATCCTCTGTCATTTGAAGCTAATCTTACAAGAAATGTTTCAAATAAACTTCACGGAGATCAATCGAGTGAACAAATGGGAGAAGCAAAAGAGCAGCAAGTTCACGATAAATCTAGAAA
Organism: Coenonympha glycerion; assembly: GCA_963855885.1. Lineage (NCBI taxonomy): Eukaryota > Metazoa > Arthropoda > Insecta > Lepidoptera > Nymphalidae > Coenonympha > Coenonympha glycerion. The sequence continues at coordinate 4,436,956 of OY979646.1, forward strand.
AACATTTAACGAAAAAGTTCAAAAGCCTGCCTGCTTTGGTTATGAGTTTGATGAAAGTCTATGCAAAACAGTAGAAGATAGAGTCGTTTGTGGATATAACAAAAACGTTGGGAATTTAACTAATAAAATAACCGATTTAGGTAATGGTTGCAGGATTCGTGGGAATAGACTAGAATGTGGGTATTTACTTGGACCATTCATTAATCCTAGACGTCCACCGCCTCAAGACTACATTTCGGATAACAATGATAATAGTGACCAGAAAAAACTGCTTCATGAAGTTAAAAGAACGTATCAAACTAATCTCACTCATAAATCTGAATCTAGTACACAAAAGTCAACAAAAACTGATTCGGACTCATCATTAACAACAAATAATGTGACGAACGATAAAACGATCTTAAGTTCCATTACCTCGTCCTTAAATATTTCAATGTCAACGTCCTCGACAGTAAAAATAGTGGAAATAGCTCCCACCACATCAACAAGATCAACTGAAAATTCTACAATGCTTATTACTCCTTTATCTACTTTAAGTACCAGCGGTTCTATGTCATCCGAATTCACAAAAAAACCATATAAAAGACAATGTGTTGAAAAATACGATCATATTTTTTGTTACTTTATCCAACAACGATAACACAATTATTACTCATTTTGTTTTTATTGTACGTAATATTTCGCAAGATTTATAAAAATAATTGTATGAATCAAGATTAAATAAAAACAGACAGCTAAGTTCCCCGTTTAACCACATGAAATGAATAAAGATGATCTTTGACTAAAGGTACACACACACACAAGTACCGCCAAGTTAAATAGAAAAAAAACTTGCAAGCTTGATTGATAAATTAATTATACCTACGATTTTCACATAAGTAAGATGTACCTGACTCTGTGTTTCAAGTAGCTCAAATGGAAAGCCAAAACTCTACCGCCTCAGTAAAAAAAAGATTTCACGATTCTTGACCATGTTGCGTTTTCAACTTCATTCAATTTTAAGCTATATTTCATTAGCTGTAAAATAAATTTTTCAGTGTTCCCAAAAAAAATTTGGTTCCAATATAGTTTGTGTATAAACCTAAATGCCTGACCTTTTTAATCATTTCACTTCACAAAATGCAGCAGACGCTTACGTGAATCGCCTACCTGTATGCGAATAACATCTGTAATGAGATAATCCAACGAGTAATGTTATTCGTACTAAAACCTACTCCCGTTTACCTTGAAACAAGAATGCAAATCTGTTACCGACATCTCAACTTTTATTTTATGTTTCTTCCTCATAGCTTTACTTACGAATGAAAAGGATTTGTCCACAGCGCACAATCGAAATAAAGTTAATGTAATGTAATATAATGAATATCTGAAAGAACAATCATTCTTAAGAGTCCGCTTACCCACGATGTCTCCCATTCATTCGTAATACCAAAATCATTTGTAATTCGTGCAAATTTCGACCACGTTATGGTGTTATTCGGGTTCATATTATAGTAATAGTCTAAGCCATATCTGGTTCCGCAATACTTTTGTTAAACGAAATTGTAAACGAATTTAGTTTTACTTATTTTTATGTCAAAGAGGACATGTTTTGTGCTTATTTGTTTTGTAATAAAAACAACACTATCTCACGTCACATCAGGAGCATAGTTGTTATTGTCTAGCTAAAGAAAGAAACCAGTTAATAAAGAAAGTTATAAGTTTTCATTCATAAATTTTGGTATTACGGAACTCGACCAAAGTTATAAAAATTTTGATCAAAATTGATTATTATTTCGTTTTAAAGAAGTATTTCCGAACCCAATATGGCCAGGAGCATGGATTATTACCATATGAATCCGAGTAACACCACAACATAATCGAAATATGCATGAATTACAGATGATTTGGTATTTTGAATGAATGGAGACATGGTAGTTCACAGGACTCTTAAAAGACGCCTCATACGAGTATAAACCATGCAAATTCTCATTCATAGTAAATTTCCATAACTGTGAATGACGAATACTGTGTTATAATTAAGTGCCTGCGAAAACAATGTAATCGCTTTGTTTCATTCTCGGCTTGTAATAATAATTATATCGTAATATTTTATCCGTAACCGTTATAAAATATTCAAATAAATCCTTATAACTGTCATAATACCAAGTTCAGTAGCCTTAGAAAATGAATTAAATGTATTAAATCTAAACTATAATTAGGTAGTTCAGTAACCCCAAATGTAAAAGATATAATTTTTATAAATATATTTTTTACTCATATGGAAATTCTGAAGAACGGAAACTTGACAGAGGTACCACACTCCACAGGTCATGTACTTTAAACACTGACATGACATGGGTTAACAAAATACGAAGTTTATTTACTTGAACAAAGAGTTTTTTTCACATTGCCCAGTTTATTTATTATTAAATTATTCATCTAGCAGACGCCGGCGACTTCGCTCCGTCAACTTTGCCCCCTTCGTGGTTGAATTTTCAAAAATAATTTCATAACGGATGGTTACACATGATAGATTAGTCAGTCAATCACCTTTTTATTCTAAATATGTTACGAAAATCTATGCAATCCGTCACTACATGAAATTCCTAGGAATGAACAAGTGCAAGGCGAAAATCATCAGGATAAGTAAGTATGTGTGAACATTTCATCGGAATACTTACCTGCAAAACAGCAAACGGAAATATGAACTGCACGTTTAATTAAATACATCCAGTTAAAATCGGTTCAGTTACTTAAGTAGTTAATGTTGAAAAAACAAGGTGATCCCAACAAGTTGAGTTTTTAACATCGACCTACTTAACTATTCTAGCTGCAACTGTATCAATCCGAATGTAAAAGAATAACAGCTCAAAAATGATAAAAACACATTTCCTACACCGCGTGTCTGATTGCGTAAGAAAATCGTATTCATCGTATAATCTGCGCCGCGATTGGCTGTCGCAAATCAGAAACCCAATCAGCGGGCAGAATTAGTAAACGATTACGATAACGATATTTACATTTTTCTTAGACAATCTAGGGGCAGGTATACGATTCCTTGCTTGAAATTGACTCGTTACATTTCCTAGGAATTGTAAACAACTCCTGATTTTCACGCATTTCCGGTAACATAACGGTTAACTATTAAAATCGCGAATCACGATCTCTCAAAACTGTATTTTATTTCTTTTTGTTTTATGCTTTTTATAAGTTAAGGTGCATACTCTATAATAAGCTTTTTTCTGTTCGATGCTCATGAGTTACAAAAAGAAAATGAGTAGGTAAAGGTAATGGGTTATACCTGGTTATAAGTTAGTTTAGCTTTAACAACCTTTATGCTCTGTTCAAAAGATCATCCAGTTTACTATTCACATGAATCACAATCTGAATGACCTTTAAATATCTTATTACGCTGGACTTAAGAATAATACGCCTATTTTAAACCACCTCACGACGCGACGTCAACATTTTAGTCATTAGGTCTGCAAATATGATTTTTATAACACATCGTTTTCTTTGTTTAAGCAGTAGCCATAACGAACAGGAGTCGCCATGTTAGTATTTATTACAAGCATTGGCAAATAAATCTATTTAGAAGCTTTTATTAGCTTGCAATGTGTTTGTTCTTGCATCTAACATCTTGGGTGAAATCTTGCAACTCCATTATGAAGCAAATTTCTTCAAGCGTTTAGTTTGGAAGACAATAGATGTTTAGCTGTGTGGCGTCATTTTAAATCCAACATGGCGGATCTAAGATGGCGGACTACATATTTTTAATTCTACAATATCGGTATCAAAATTAAAGGTTTGCTGAGAAGGCTTTGGATAAATTGCCGTATAAAAGCTTGTTTTTAAAAATATTTTTGAATGATGACTTATTTATGAACGTTATCAACTGCAGGTGAAAAGATGACTGTTTGAATGAACTATCAACACAGTTCTAATCATTGGACGGATCCAGCCAAATGAAACCAATTATCACACACAATCCCCGAAATGATTTTTGAAACCTTAACCCTTAAAGGGTAAAAAAGCATCACATGAGCCACAAACGTCCGCTAGTATTTTATAAAGCTCAGGAAAAAGTTGGTACACCATTATACACAATACTAATAGTTCTGGTTTTATAGAACAAGTTAGGAAGAAACTTTTCTTGCACTATAAATAATATAACAGGACTAACAGGTCTAAAGAATTAAAAAACCAAGAGAAAGATAGGTACCACTCCGGCACCTGGGATCGTTCTGGGATTACCTAAGTGCCTGTTGACCGTGAGCGGTGAATTCTTACTTTTCCGTGCGATTCCACGAGGGTCGATATGGGCTCGATTGATTTTTTTGCGCCTTGATTCTCCTGTTTACACGATATTGAATAACTAACATTCCCACATACCTACGTCTTATGGACTTTGATTTAATAATAATTACAAACGATATTTGTGACGGCATAACTTTCATCCCCCCATTTAATTCCCTTAGAGGATGAATTACCTATTAGTGCTCAGTGCTCATCTATGTATAGGTAGGTTTGAAAGTACCAACATGAGGTACTTTACTCATCCCCAATTAGCTGTGTATGGTTTTATTATTGTTATTTTAATAGAGACATCTTGATTATTACTCAGATTCTTATAAAAACATCAAAACCCGTAAATACACTTAAGGACTTTGTCGCACCATTATTGCGATTAAGTTAATTATTTCACATAGACGTAATAAAGATAGATGTGTGTCTGTGTGCGTGTGTGGACCACATTAGCTTGTGATGAGCTTACACAGGTTATTTACCCGCGTCCGTTTAGTCACAATCGCGTGTGATGGTCCTCGCCCACTACAGAGTCTCACGCTAAGGCCCTAGAGTTGTAAAGCTGACCTTAGCCTTAGCCTTATCTGCGATCGTCCGTCGCAAAAACCTGTTGGTTGCTCAAATATACCGAAAAACAATCACAGGTAAGTCATGTATGGAAGTGTGTCCACTTTCGTTTGTACAGCCTACGTTGGTTTGTCCTTCGATTAGTTAGATTTATAACAACCGACAATGAGTTTTTATAAAGGTGATTGGCACCGGATTAGAAGTTTTTAGCAGGGATTTTAAAATACCGATATTCTCGCAGCAAGTAACCATGAATAGCCATGAAAAGCTCAAAAATTTCCACTGATCGGAGTTTCTATTAGTTCCTCGAGTAAAGTTTTTTTTTTAATATTTTGATTTTGGTTTGTCGGCGTGTTCATCACTCATACTTAGACTTTTTTACTCTTTATGTTATTCTATCGCTTGTAATCTTTTATTGCACCTCCATCTTATCCCATCTCCTGTTTAATTTTATTTATCCAAGGAAAACTTAGATGGAAGAAGTTGTCTTCCCCTTTTCTTTAAACCCGCTAAATGAAAGCTCTAAATGCACCAGTTGCAGTGATATTGACCTTGCCGTGTTAGTGCGCGAAGACCCTGTGAGATGTGTACGCAGATGTGTATAAATAGGTTGGAACCCCCATACACCACTACATTGTTCCGTTTGCGACCATGAACACTGTAAGTACTTTTACATTTAAATCAGTAAAAATATTTTTTTTTCTTTAAAAAAATATTTTTTAAGTTTTTTTTTTAAATATTTTTTGTTATTGAACTCTTCAAAACCTTTTTATACTCAAAACTGAGCATTAGTCTCTTCTCATAGTGAGACAAACATGGCTAAGTGCGGGTTGAACTATCACTATCTACCCATACCCCTCATAAAAAATACAGAAGAGTCGATTTTTCTGTATTTTTTATTCCATAAATAAATCAATTTTAAATCTGTGTATGAAAATTATAATTATTTAAATTATAATTATTGTTATTAAAAGTGGTTCAAATTTTAATTATTAACTATTTACTGGATTGCAGTGCACAGTGTAAAGAAAAGAGTATGGATAAAACCAAACTTCAAGCTTCAAAATATTTTTATTTTCACATAGGCCTATCGTAACAGGCCCTTGTAAAAAGTCAATAAAATATTATTGTGATATTATTATGTTTATATGGTGATAAAAATTAGTCGACTTAAAACAAAGTTAACGAGGGTCTAAGGCCTGGTTTCCACTAATGTGTCTGATTGGCTACTCAGTCATTCCGACATTTCCCCTCCCCTCAGTTTCGGAGATGTCAAAATGATGGTTACTCAAACACAGCTCCACTCCACTCCGCTTTGGTGAGAACCGGGCCTTACGCGCCCGGCACTGAGAAAAAGCCCACTTCAAACTCAGTTGGGTTTTGTTTTTTGTTTTCACCATTTCCCAATAGTTATTAAAAAACTAACTGAGCTTGTATAATTACAGCAGTTCACTATCGCTCCCAAAGTATTATGTAATTTTAAACTATATGAATGAGCTTTCCACAGCCTCTTTAAACTTACTAAAACAAAACGTCATAATTTATTAACCCATTCTTATGAACCTGCTTTAGAGCTAACCAAGCCAAGTACTAATGTGCTTGAAAGCTCAGATTAGTAATTTATCTTAGAAGAAACAGGCACGATCTTTTTTGTTCTGAATCAACACACAAAATAGACCGATTTTGCTTGTATAGAATATCTTGAATATTTTATCAAATTCAAATTCCTTGTTACATGACAATTCTTTCACTGATATTGTATACCTTCGTTCTAAAATTGACAAAATCACCGCATTAGTTAGTACAGTCCGCGAGGCGTAAGCTGAGCTTTGCATTTGTGTGAGTGATCACTAAAAGTAGAGTCAGACAAAAGGTGCGCGGAGAAGTTGCGTCATGCGATGGACGCACCGCGCCTCAGGCCGATTGTCAAAAAGCAGTAAAAACCGGTTTAATACCAAGCAAGGGACGCGCCGCGCTTTAGGCCAATGTTACACCTACACTATCTATGTACACTCACACTAATGCAAAGCTCAGCTTACGCCTCGCGGACTGTACCTCTTATTAGTACTTGATAGGTATCTCTCTCATAATAAGAGGGGCTTGAAGTTTTCGCCATAGTACTTGAATTTTTTTTTTTTTCAGATATTGTATGTCGGTCTAGTCGCGTGCGTATGCTTTGCGTACGCCGTCGCACTGCCGCAACCGACAGAGGAGCTCGCTACCTCTGACACCAGTAACAATGATAAATCCAAGACGGACCTGGAGGAGAGCCTAGTTCCCGCCGAGTCACATTGGGGCCGAAGAGGTTGGGGTGGCAGAGGATGGGGCGGCAGAGGTTGGGGCGGCAGAGGTTGGGGCGGTAGAGGTTGGGGCCATGGAGGCGGCTACGGGCACGGCTACGGCGGCGGCTACGGCGGTGGCTACGGTGGAGGCTACGGGGGAGGTTTCGGATATGGAGGTGGCTTCGGGGGCGGGTTCGGAGGGGGCTACGGTGGTGGCTGGGGACGGTGATTTAGTCCGAACTATACATATAGTGTTTAATTAAAATCTGTGATGATTTATTTTGTAATAAATATGTAAGTAAATTAATAAAGGTAATTTTTTATTTTTTATGATAAAATAAACTTAGTAGTGTGTTTTGGAGTAGCTGTAGAACTTGGTATGGACCTTTATTACACGACTGCCCAAAAAAGAAGTGTAATGTTTTTAGGGTTCATGTATGTATGTATGTATGTATGTATGTATGTATATGATGTTTCTTCATTCCTCCATAACTTCTGAACGGCTGAACATATTTAGACGTATGGGGTATCGTTAGAATCCTTGGATCCTCCCAAGTAACATAGGCTATATTTTTTTTTTGGAAAAATCAATATGGCGGATGTGAGGCGCCATTTTCAAAAGTGGAAAACAAAATTTTTTCTTCAAATATCACAATATGGGTATCAAAATGAAGGTATTGGAGAGTAGTAACAGAAAAAAAAATATATATATATTTATATGTATATATATAAATATAATATATAACTTTACATGAGTAGGATGTACACACGAAAAAAATCCTTGCTTCACCTAACTGCTGACCATCACTAAAAAATATAAAATAAAAATAAGTAATTAAAAAATTAAAACACACGACTGCCCTGTTATAAAACGAACTAAAAAGTAAGAAACAAGTTATTTTAGTTGAACAGATAAATTCATATGGCAGTCGGGGGGCTGTTCTGAGGAACAACTTCTATTCTAAGAGGTCAAATAACGATCAAACCAGGTATCTTTGGTTATGCGGACGACAGCACTGTCTCGGAGAGATACATGTCCAGTTCAAAAGCCAGTGGTGCTGAGATCTTTGAGCTTAGAGAGGCACAGGTAAATCGCGTGAACTTGACTTTAAAAGAAGTGTCTGAGTGGGGTGACGCTAATCTGGTCAAGTTTAACGCTACCAAAACACAGGCGTGTTTGTTCACTGCTAAAAAGAGCGCCTTTACCTTGGCTCCCGCTTTCCAAAGCATATCCTTTCCGATTGGTGATCATATTGAGCTCCTGGGTATAACCGTCTCACCCAACCTCAATTTTGGGAAATGCATCGAAGCTAAAGCAAAAACAACTGCTAAAAAACTTGGCATCCTCAACAAGGTCAGTAGCTGTTCAGGCGTGAAGTACCGCTTGTACTTCACGCCTGAACAGCTACTGACGCTATATGAGGCCCAGGTGCGTTCTGGCATGGAGTACCGCAGTCACCTTTGGGATGGCTCAGCCAAGTATCAGCTCGATGCATTGGACTCGGTTGATCGCCGCGCCCGCAGAATAATCGGCTAGGAATCGCTAACGCGGGCAAAATTGCTCAGCTTACAACACCGTCGCAATGTTGCCTGTTTAGCGGTTTTTTACAGGACATACTTTGGTGAGTGTGCTCAGGAACTACATAACCTTGTACCTCCTTCACCTTTCTACTATAGTTTCTGATACGAACCGCTAAGGTATGGAACACCCTTCCAGCCTCCGTGTTTCCAGCCAAGTATAATCTGGGCGCCTTCAAGAGAAGAGTGAATAGGCATTTTCTAGGCAAGCGCGCTCCAACCTAGACCTCATCATTGCTTTCCGTAGCGAGTCGTATGGTTCATTACAAGTCTCGTAGAAATGACATATGCCAAAAACGGGTTTTTTATATTTTTACAAATATATCTTGAGATATTTCCATAGTACAGCGATGTTATAATGAATAACTTTTTAATAATTATAGAAGTCTGTGAATAAAGTAGGTCAATATGTGACACATTTTGATTTCATAATTCGAACTTTAAGCAATGAGCGTAGATAATAGTTATTTGTTATGCAAGGGCGCAAAGTGGATTTTTGGGCCGAGTGTCAAATTTGAATGCTGAGCGGCGTAGGATTCTAGGGTTGAACCCTGAGCGCAGCGAGGGGTTCAAAGAATAGAATCCTAAGCATAGCGAGGCATTCAAAGACACGAGATCCAAACAAATTTGCGCCCGAACATAACACAAAATTTTTCATCTCACCACAGCGAGGAAAATCACCAGAAGAACACTTTAGATCGACATTGCGAGTTATGTTAAATGTTGTTTTTAGTAACTCTGAATAATTTCACTTACTGAAACCACCTTCAATCATCATCATTATTTTAAAGTTAAAACAAAAAAATTATGAATGAAGCCAAAAAAAAGTATTAAGTAGGTACAATCACGATTGAAAACATAGACAACTAACACTAGATCAGAAAAAAAATAGAGTAACTTTTTTTCTGTACTTTTATTTTAAATGCGTTCTGAAATAACAATTTCTAAGAACCAAAGATAATATAAAATTTTATAAATATATTAACAATAAATACATAAACAATGAGGAAAAATCAAGGATTTAATTAGATTTCTTTTATAATTAATAAAACTAAATAAGAGTTATTATTTTAATTGATATTATAAGAAAAAGTAAAATTAAAAAAACTAATTTACCTATACAAACTTTAACGAACGAACTTCGTTACTGATCGTATGTGTTATTAAAAAAAAGAAGTCTTCAGCTTTGATATTTGACATTGACATGACACGTAATACGAGTTTGACCACAGATAACTCAAATAAATTTGACTTCGGAAATGCTTTCGAGCCTAGGGCCGGAAAGGATTTTCATACTACTTTGTCTCCCTTGGGAAAAATGAAAATGCTTTGGCAGCCTAGCCTTAATATAATAAGCATTTCCCGCCCGCATTTCGGGCATTAAAAATCGCTTTTCCGAGCGGGTGAGATGAAAAATATTTTATAATGCCCTTGTAATTGCCGCTTTAAAAATCGAACGCGGGATCTTCCGCCACAATAGCGAGACAAGGAGGTAGATATAGCAAAAATATAACTAATATTGTCAACAGATTTCTACAGGTAAATTCAAACAACAAACCTTTAGCGGTGCAGAGGGCAATAGGGAAATTTCCCTCCAGGCAGGTGTTGTGCCTGGGGACCGCTTGTGATCCGAGCGTGTGACGTCAGAAGTTGTATTTTATAGAACGCTCGTCGAATGCTCCGTCAGCGTGTGCTATTGCGCGAGTTACGCCATCTGTCGTCAGCTATCGAAGACCGCTATCGAAGACCGCTACAATCACTCCCCTCTGAGACTGTTAAGTCGTGTGTCGTCGTGGTGCATCTGGTGCGTGTCAACAGCGTGCAGCATCGTGGAAGTGCGTCAGCGATACCGGGTTGACTTGAGTGGACTGCGTGCCGGCGAGGTGTGAGTGACCTTCGAACCGGGAGTCCGTTGTAGATGCGGCGGCGCGCGATCAGTGAGTCGATCGGCGGTGAGTGACGTGTCGCGGCGACCAGTGAGTCGGTCGGCGAAGACTGGGAGTCTGGTGCGAGGAATGAGGTTTGCGGTTGCTTCTTCGATATTGTAGCGGTTGATGTGGTTCTTGCGGTTGCGGTTTCGTTGTTATTTTTGCGTGTTCTTCAGTTGATGTGTGCCCTCTGGTGGTGAATGGTGAGATCACGTCGGGGTCACCACTTTAGCGGTGCAGAGGGCAATAGGGAAATTTCCCTCCAGGCAGGTGTTGTGCCTGGGGACCGCTTGTGATCCGAGCGTGTGACGTCAGAAGTTGTATTTTATAGAACGCTCGTCGAATGCTCCGTCAGCGTGTGCTATTGCGCGAGTTACGCCATCTGTCGTCAGCTATCGAAGACCGCTATCGAAGACCGCTACAAACCCAAGTGCGTAGAACGCAATTTAAAAAAATCGTGAAAACATGAACAAAAAACATAACTAACAGGTAAACAATCCCAGTAGTTTAGAATTCTGCTAAGTAATACTAAATAATAATTTAAATAGTTTTGTAATCAGATACACACATAGAACAAATGTGAAATACTAGTACAGGAGGGCTATTCAAGCAAAATTTCCACACACTTAGTGATGTGAAACGAGAAAAAGAAAAAATTAACACTGAAAAATTAACTGTCTATTTAGAATGAACTTTAAGTCTATTTAAGTTTAGAGTGTAAAATTTAATGTAATTGATCATAGGAAATACAATTTTTAAACTAGAACAGCCTACACAATTTGTTTTGGATGTTCTAGTTACAACCATTTGTTTAGGCTATTCTAATTACAACAATTTGTTTAGGATCTTCTAGTTACAACAATTTGTTTAGGCTATTCTAATTACAACAATTTGCTTAGGCTGTTCTAGTTACAACAATTTGTTTAGGTAGTTCTATAGTTACTAACAGGCGGTACCCATTCATTTTATCGATAAATAATTAACTAAACTATAATTAATACGAAGGACTATGATTATACGAATTGCCTGACTTCGAGTTGGTGTACCTACATTAAAAATTATTTCACTCTTTGTAGTGACATTTGAAGTCGGTTTTTTAAAAGAATTTTGTATTATATTTTTTACATTTTAGTGGAAAACAACAAATTGCACGAGCAATTGTAAAAAAAGAATCATCGAAATCGGTTTATATTTTACGGAGAAATCGCGTAACAAACATAGTCGTACATTAAAAAAAAACATACAGTCGAATTGAGAACCTACTGGTTACTTAGCTAAGTATTACACCGATCGCGAGCGATTTACTCTTATCCATTGAGGAGTTCTTTTCTCCATCTCCGAAGGTATTCATCAGCTGATCTTCACCAACTTAAATGGGACCCCCTCTGAAGTATGACCTACCAAACAAAAAGAATCATCGAAATCGGTTTATATTTGGCAGAGAAATCGCGTTATAAAAATATGAAAAAAAACGTACAGTCTAATTGAGAAGCTCCTCCGTTTTTGAAGTCGGTTAAAAACAAACAACGCAAGGTTAAGAAGAATCGATCAATGTATGAATCATTAAAATTGGTCCACGCGTTTAGTCTCTAGAAGGCTATATAAAAAACAAACATAATGTTTTAGATACACACATTACCGCTCCTTTTATGGTATGAAGCTTTTTAAAGAATTTTTAAAATCGGTTCAATTAATACAAAGAACACACTTACCCTCTGCTCTACATACAAACAAACTGCTTATAATACTGCAGAATGCAGATGTGCTGCTTGTACATAACATAAAACCTGGACGCGGCGGACCGCGAAAAAGAATGTTGATAGTTTACCGGTGCCAAAGATGTTTGTTTTGGCACCGAGAGAGTCAGTAGGAAGCCGACAGCAATAGTCTATAGACCACGGTCCCCACCACAGATCACTATTTGTCAACAATGTGTACCCATGGTGTGTTTGCACGTTTCCGTGGACACGGTTTCCGCCATATTTTTAGTGTGAAATTTTGACAGACGGCTCTACTAATTTCAGCAGGCACCAATCACAACTTTTAAAAAACACGTTTTGACATTGATACAGAACTCTTTAAGAATGCACTGACCTAGTTTTCTCCATACATTCAAAACACCAAATCATTTGTAATTCGTGCATATTTCGATCATGTTGTGGTGTTATTCGGATTCATATAGTAATAATCTATGCTCCTGGCCATATTTGGTTCGGAAATACTTCTTTAAAACGAAATAATATAATAATCAATTTTGATCAAATTTTTTATAACTTTGGTCGTAATACCAAGTTCCGTAATACCAAAAATTATGAATGAAAACTTGTAACTTTCTTTATTAACTGGTGTTCTTCTTTAGCTGGACAGTAAAAACTGTGCTCCTGAACTAATGCGACGTGAGATAGTGTTGTTTTTATTACAAAACAAATAAGCAGAAAACATGTTACGGAAACAACCTCCTTGACATAAAAATAAGCAAAACTAAATTCGTTTACAATTTCGTTTAACAAAAGTATTTCGGAACCAGATATGGCCAGGAGCATAGATTATTACTATATGAACCCGAATAACACCACAACATGATCGAAATTTGCACGAAATACAAATGATTTTGGTATTACGTTTATATGGGAGACATCGTAGTTCACAGGCCTCTTAATGATTGATATTATATTTTTAGCCGATTGCCCGGCTGATGACCATATCCTCAGGTTCCTTATCGGTGGTGTACATACATTTCGTAGGCAGATTGATTAAGGATAAGCTTTAAGCGTGTTTTTATTGCGTCGAATTAAATGCTCCTAAGCAAATAACCGTGTTTATATTCGTATATAAATATAAGTCGGAAACAACAACCGTAACCATAGCATCTCTTGCAACCATGAACACTGTGAGTATTTATTGTTCATGCATTTTAATTTGTTTGTTAACAATAAGTCTTGATCACAGATTTTAGTCTTGATTAACAAATAAATGACAACGTTAGATCTGGGATTAAGACTTGAGTATTTAGACTGATTTCATTAATAGAACTACGCGAAGTGCAATCAATTGGATAGCTCAAATAAAACGGTCTAACGTACTTTAATTATTCAACTACAAACATTTCAATTATTATTGACAGTGAACCCATTTTAACGTCTCGGATTTAGCAATAGAAAGAAATAATAATTATTTTATTTTATCTTAGCTAGGTACAGCCCAAGCCAAAGTGAAAAGTGCTTTAGGTATGTGAGTTTACTTTTTAATAGGTTGCTTTACAAACACATTGCCGGTTTGACTTATAAGATTTCTTAATTCTCTATAACCCTTTGCATATCCAAAAATAATACATATTTTTAGGGTTCCATACCAAAATGGTAAAAATGGAACCCTTATGGTGAGACTTTCTCCGTCCGTCCGTCCGTCCGTCTGTCCGTCTGTCACACTCGATTATTTCAGTAACTACCGAAGCTATCGGCTTGAAATTTGGAATAGCTATAGGTAATAGTGACCCAACGTCATTTCAGTCATCAAAATTCTAAAATCATTTTTATTTTTATTTAAAAAGGAGGGTAAACCGAGTTGCTAAAATTTCAAAATGAGATAACAATATTGAGTGGGGTATCCTATGAAAGGGAGTGCCATATGAGTCGAAAAAAATACCGTTCGACCCTTTATCTCCGAAGTTTACCAATCGAAAATTCTGAAATAATTATGATTAATAGGGATCACTGTATATTTTACGGAAAAATTAAAATCAACTCTGTATCTATTATACTTTTTTTGGTATAAGCAATTAACCTCGTAAAAAAGTGGCAAAAAAGTGATTCGTGAAGCCCGGTTTCCACCAAAGCAGAGCGGAGCGGAGCTGTGTTTGAGTAAATAATCAGATTTTGTCATTTTGACATCTCCGAAACTCAGAGGAGATGTCGAAATTACGGGCGGGGCTTTATAGTTTAACTTTTTCTCTCCACCTGACCAATTATTTATAAATAGTCTCAAAATTTTTAGTTTAGAGACGTTTAAAGTTTCCCCGAAGACTTTTTGATTTGCTGTTCGCCTGTGCTTTAAACTTCAGTGATATTTCTTATTCAGTGTTTTAAATGTGAGGGTTTTAATGTGTGTATACGTAATACTTGGATAATATTACAGACATACTTTGTAACTTTACCACTAATACGACGCAACATGGCGGAAATCGTCGCTGTGGAAACTGGCGTGACTAACAAGTATAGTGATATGACGTGGAGTAGACCGCGGTCCATAAATAAATAATACTGCGATCGGCTTACAACCAAGTTGTAAACCGATCGCAGTATTATTTGTACTTTGGTTTCAAAACAAACATTTTTGACACCAGTAAACTATAGCGACATTCTATCGTGCAGTCCGCCTCCTGTGTAAAAGTCTATTAACACACAAATAATTTTTATAATTATTATTTGCAGTTATTTTTCGTCGCCTTGATAGCGTGCGTGTGCGCAGTCTACGTCACTGCACTGCCGCACCCAGCAGAGCTCGGGGCTCCTGAAAGCTACGAAAATGACGCAAAGATCGAGAACATAGTCCCTGCTGAGGAGCATCACCGCTACATACGTTCCGGCGGTTACGGAGGAGGACGTCGCGGTGGTCACGGAGGTTACGGCGGGGGTCGCGGGGGTTACGGAGGTTACGGAGGTGGCCGAGGTGGTTGGGGTCATCGTGGGTGATTATGATAAATGATGACACTGCTGCTAATTACGAGCACCCCCGATGAGACTTATTAGTTTTATTTTCTATACTGATTTTCACTCCCATTTAAACTATTTTTATTACTTTTATTTACTCCCATGTAAACTATTATTTACTGCGCTACCGCACCCAGCAGAGCTCGATCCTCCTGAAAGCTATGATGCAAAGATCGATAACATAGTCCCTGCTGAAGGCGTTTACGGAGGAGGGCATCGCGGCGGTTACGGAGGTTACGGCGGGGGTCGCGGTGGTTACGGAGGTGGTCGTGGTGGCGGTAGTTGTGGTCATCGTGGGTAATGATGATAAATGATGCCACTGCTCGCTAATGACGAACATAATTGTTGAGACATAATTAGTTTTATTTACTACTGATTATCACTCTCATGTAAACATTTTTAATTAAACAAAAAGCAACGTGAAAAACCTCGTATTATATACTATTTTTAAATTGCACCCTATTACTACTATTGTAAACTATTGTGTTAATAAATAAGTATTAGTTTTCGGTGATTTCTTGAACAATAAAATTTAAGTAAAATTACTTATATTTGTGGTTTGTTTTTCCTTATATGTAAATACAATACCTATGCAAATCTTTGGGAAGCACGTTTTCATACTCTTTTATTGTTATTTAGGAAAACTGAAATATAATAATATATTTAAAGTTGTTTAATATGGAAAAAGATGAAATAGTAAAAGTAATAAAAACTTACTGGTTTTTCCTAGGGTAAAACCTAGTAGTTAAAGTCGCGTAAACGATCGTTTTTAAAGGTTATCGTGACCTTCCGTTTAAAAACTTAAATTTAAACGTCATAATTTTTGGGTCTTTAATCTAAATTCGCTGAGAACCAGAAATAGGATTTAAAAATAAAATGTTCTCAATCGAAAGTTCTCCCAACAGTTCCTCCAAAATCTCCATTTTTCTAATTTTTTCGGAAATAATGGTGTGTCGGTAATAATAACATCCAAACATGCTCTGTACGGATTTATTAATAACTGTCTCAGTTTTTAAGTAAATAGGTAAAACGACGTTTTTCTGTTTTCTGCCGCAACGCTGCATGTCTCACCCACCTTTCTTATTTAAAGGAGAATGACTAAAAGTGATATCAAATTTTCTCATGAACAAAAACCAAAATACTCTAGGAAAATAAAATAGAAGTTTGATTTTCATATCCCGAATTTAATTTTGCATACAAAAAGTTACTTTCTTTCCAATTCACATTTCCTGTTAATACGGATTTTATTGAGAAGCCATAGATCACCTTTTTGCTCCTTTTTATATATTATATGTATATCATTGTGAGAAGCGTAACTTGTTTATTTGCGTAGAACTTTGGAATCCGGATATTAATTAAAAAACAATTATTGTAGGAGTCAATGTGGAGACCGTAGTTTATAAAGAATAAAGGTTGAATTTGATTCAGCTTGATACGGGTTTCTACTTATCAATAGAAAAATAATGTAAAAATTGTCATCATGTTATGTCATGTAAACCAAAATAAAATATTGTACATTATGTTATGTAACAATTAAAGGTAAGATAATATTACCTATGTCCCTGCGCAGACTTCATGTGGTTTATGTGAGGACTTTTCATGTTGATTGTAAAAAAAATCTAATGTGTTTTGAATAATAAATAAAATGAATAATGGTCATTATCCTTTAAACCGCTTAGGGGTTTACAATTTTAAAATATCCTTTCTCAGCACGCGTTTTGGGTACCTACACAAAGCACCTTCTTTGAAAATTTCAAGTTTCTAAGTTCAGCCGTCTTGGCTGTAGCTTGTCTGTCAGTCAGTCACAAGGACTTTTAAAGTAATTAATCATTATCTTTTACCCGCGTTAATTTCGCTTTTTTTACAAATCTCAATGGAAACGTGAATATCAAGTTCCTGTTCCCTATTCCAACGTATCCATCAGGCTGGTAATCTGTTCCGCCGGATGAGGTTGCGTGGATATACCACCCATTATTATGGCCCATTTTCCTTCCATCTCCCTGTCGCCGAGTACTCGCTGGACCACTCTTCTTCGTATAAGGAAGCTGCCTCACTGATCCGAAGGTCCAAGGGGATTGTTCCAACATTATCTCCAACTTCAAGGACACGGTTCGGTACGACTTATTAATTTTCAGGGCGAACGTCGAAGGTCCTTTGGAGTGAACGCTTGCGTACTCCAAGTTTAAAGGAGGCTGTGACTTATCGTCAAGCGTTGACGACGGTAGATAAAAATGTATGGACAAACCCCGTGACTGTAGAAAAACCACGTGACCGAGTATAGGAAAACACGCTGTTTTTGAAAATCGAGTACGACTATCTGGCGTTCTCCCAGACCTTGCAGATAACTTAAGCGTACTTCGCGTGACAAGCGACAGCAGCAGCAGCAGCAGGGTACAACGTAGGGCATAGAGTACATTCTGCTTTCATTTGTTTTGTACTGGTGGTCACGTGGTTTTTCTACTGTCGTCAACGAGTCTACACCCGCAGGACCGCTTCACTACTGCAGTATAAATCGTTTTTACGGTTCCGTACCCAAAGGGTAAAAAAGGGAACCCTATTACTGAGACTTCGCTGTCCGTCCGTCCGTCTGTCACAAGACTGACGGACACTCTTGAACCGTGATAGCTATAGACTTGAAATTTTCGCAGGTGATGTATTTATGTTGCCGCTATAACACAGAATAATAAAAAAATACAATAAAATAATATATTTAAGGGGGCTCCCATACAACAAACGTGATTTTTTGCTTGTTTTTGACGATATTGATGTATGTAACAGGTAGATGCTTTTTCACAGAATATTTAGTTATATACTTACTGTAGAAATAAATACATAGTTAAATTAAATCGTGATTTTTATGCTCGTTTTTGATTAAGTGGGCAGGGATGTTTAGTTTACTTTAATACTATAGAAAATGGGTCTTGATGGTACAGAACCCTCAGTGCGCGAGCCCGACTCGTATTTGACTACTTATGGTGAAGGCCCCAGCTTGTTTTGGCAGCTCTCGATAGCTGAAACTCGAATAATCAAATTTTATTTAGGTATTTACCACAAGTAATTTTCAGCGATAAAAACTTTGATTATAAATTGCGCTTTTGTTCCTACGCAGGTAGGTAAATTTTATTAAAATAAAAGCCACAAACCACGAGCAAAACAAAAACAAAACTTGAATTATAATCATCTGGTTTCGAATTAAATTTTGAGGTGGATTTTTTGTTCATAAGTAGGTACCTATCTTATACGTATAGGTAAGAAAAAAACAATTTAGCTTTAGCAAAAGTAATAATGAAAATAATCCAAAAATTGCTTTCAAAAAAGTTTTCGTCGTTATATTATTATCACAAAAGTCTAGCTTCGACTGGCTTTATTCTGGCTATGAAAGTGCGAATATGTATTTTTGATATGAAACTGCTGAATCCGGTAAGCGTCGCAAATATTATGCCTCTCTATTAGAGAGTTGCATATTTGTCTCGTTTGCCGTGGAGACCCTGGGGCCATGGAGTCATAGTGCCAAAAAATTCCTTGGAGAGCTTTCCCCGCGGTTAATAGCCTCAACTGGTGACAGAAGGGCTGGCTCATTTTTTGCGCAACGTATCAGCCTAGCTGTTCAACGCAGAAATGCATCCAGTATTATTGGCACCATTCCACGCGGGCAAGACTTGTATAGTAATTAGAATAATAGCTAATGATAAGTTTTTAATTATATTCTGATTGAGAATTCAATATACCTGTATTCATTTGAATAACGAACGATGGGAAACGAGGAAGCTGGCTGGGATAAAACATTTACATGTTGCTTTTTTATATTTAAAGTTTAAACCAGGTTATTTACCCGTCTCGTACATAGAACAAACAATTTTATTAAATCACAGTACTTACCGCTGGTATTATTAGTCAAAACTCTTAAGATAAGAGGTCCTTAGGTCTGTATAAATGTTGAAATCACCAAATATGACAACATTATATCTATTGGAACCATGAATACGGTGAGTGCCTAAAAATATATTACTTCGATATTTAAAATCTAAAATTAAAAAAATGCCGTGTTGTACATAAATCTTCTCTATCTTATTTTGGGGTAGTGCTGCTAGCATTGTATATAAATGTTATAATTATAATATTAATATATTAATTGTATTACCTTACATGGACAGTTAAGTACTTGTATGTTATGTACTGAATATGTTTACAATTATGTAAACAAAAATATTAAAACATTTAAAAATGTGACCATAGTAGCACTAATCAAAGTAAGAAAAGGTGAATTAATAGCTTTTTCTCCACCACACGAGATTGCACAAAATAATCAGCAAATCATATCATATGATTCTCAATAACTTCAATACTTTTTTCTAGCCTAAAGTTATTGATAACTCTATTATAACTCTGGTATAATAATAAAAACTGTGTGTGTAAGGAGTGATACTAACTCAGTTAATCTTTTAGTGATATTTTAAGAATGATAATATTACAAAGATATTAATTATTGTGAAATGGTGATAGCCAAAAAAGACTAAACGCCTAAATCTGTTTTGCGCTTTTCTTGCAAATATAATGAGTAATCACCATCTTTTCACACAAATATATCACTAATTTTAATAATTATTTGTACCTTTAATTTAATGCTCTATCTGAATTTTTTTTACATATTACTTCTATATTATACATATTTTTGTATAAGTACAAGGGTATTTAAAATATGACGTGGCAATTTATAATAATATATTATTGTTGTTATCCCCGACGGTGTTGCAAAAATTAAATAATATTTATAAAAATTAGAAAGTTTGTTAAATGTTGCAGCTGGAATAAGACCGCGTTCACCATATTATAACCATCAATTTATAGTTTACCATCTCTGTCCCTTTTATGGTACCAATTCTGTAATGCGCTCTGTATCTTTTTTTTTAATGTGAGACTATGGAAAAGGATAGCACTCTTGTTATAATAGATGTGTCAAGTTGATTTAGTTCAGAGATTTTGCACAACAGATTTGGCACCTCTCCTTCACTTGATGATCTCCAGTTTGAGAGAACTTTTATAGTGAAACCTGTATTAGAAATCTAGAAAATGAGGTGTTTAAAATATGAAACCTTTAATTTTACTTAAATTTATTATTTATTACTTAAATTAATTAAATATTTATTAATTATTACTTAATTCAATAACTATTAATCAATTGTAATAATTTAATTAATAATTTATTTTGTTCATAATTATTTATTTAATAAACCTCTAATTTGCAGCTCTTGATCGTGGGTATAGTCGCATGCGTGTGCGCATTGCATGCAGACGCACTGCCGCGCCCGGCCGCGGATCCGGACAGTACCAATGCAGAAGCGAAGTTGGATGCAGATGAAAGCCTAGTCCCCTCCGAGACCAGATTTCATCGTCGTCGCTGGGGCGGAGGTTTTGGGGGTGGTTTCGGAGGAGGTCACGGGGGCGGCTTGGGAGGAGGTTTCGGAGGTGGCTTGGGAGGCGGATTGGGGGGAGGTTTCGGAGGCGGTGGGGGATTTGGAGGCGGCGGTGGCTTCGGAGGCGGCGGTGGATTCGGAGGTGGCTGGGGAAGATGATTTCATGTAACAATTAAATACCGCTAATTGAAATGCAATAAATTTGTGATCATTTATTTTCTAATAAACTGTGTAGTTTTATAATCTGTCGATGTTTAGAGTTCATTGTGTTAAAATATTTCCAATATAATATAAGCATATTTATGTAATTATTAAACAGACTGACGTGGCTGCCAAAACTTCAAGTTCGTGAGAAGAAGAACAGCCGCCCGAAATGTGTATAGTAATGTGTATGGTATTTTTTACTCACAATCAGATCCTACTCATAAGACCTTCAGACCAATAACCACATACAAATCGAATAATCCAATAAGAAAAAAAATTGGATTTCTGTTATAATTATACCTGTTCCTTATGTTAGAGATATTTATTTACTGGCCGGTCGCATTTTCGTACAAAAGTAAAATATATATATGCCTTACAATCATTATACTATTATAATATTTGGTCTAGATCCTAAAATATTATCGGATTTCGCCTTATCTCTGTCTTAATCGAAAAAAATCAAAACTGTAGCCTAATTTCAGCTAACAAATGTAATAAGTAAACATTCTAAAAAATAGTTGTTTCTGTTTGGTTTATTTATCTAAGTATACTGACCTAATCATTTTGTGATCTAAGTGCGACCTAGCTACTATTTTGTGACCCAGATATGTAGATGTGGTGAAATTTTCTCGTGGAAATAAAGGCTTTTCTACGATAAATTGAATCTTTAGTTAAGTCATTGGGTTTTTCATAATTTTATAACATACCCAATACCCATTTTTTACGTTTACTGGTGATTCAGACGTATATTAAACCAGGTGTTTGCAATGTATTAAAATAGCAAAACCTAATCTGTCGAACTTTTTATACCCGTATCCTACATATTATTATTTCATATGTACATATACTCGTTATATTTGTAGGTAGATATATAATTGATTTATGAGTAGGATGAGCTGAAGCCGTAGGTTTACCTGCTTCGAAATAAGTAATTATTCGCTAGCTAATAACCGTGTTCGAACACGACCATATATATAAATTGGTCGGAAACATCAAACACACATTTGTTTCGTTTGTAACCATGAACACTGTAAGTCAATTTTTCAATTCAATTTATCGTAATACGTGATTGCATTCAAACTATACCGAATTTATTAAATTATTAATACGAGTTTCACCACATTCTAATAAATGTCGGGTTATATAAACGCGAGTGTTGCCAAGTTATTTTAAGTTTATGACATGTGACAAAGACAAAACTATTTGTGAATAAGCTATCCGATACTCAACAGAATTTGGTGAAACAGGCAATATACCTAAGCTGAACAAAATTACGGTGAATTTTATAATATAGGCGGTGTTGTGTGAGTTTGATTTTTGTGCTGAATTTTCTTTACCGCTAAACCACATCACGATTCGGACGACATACTTGGCTGGTTTTGATAATTTGTTGTGATAGAACTTCGGTAACGAAGGTAGATACTTTAGAGTAGATATACAGGGTGGAAAAAATGGATAATGGACTCAAGCCAACTAATATGTAATCGATTATGTTTCAATTAAATCATTCAAAAGTTACACTTATCTTTTTAATAAACGACCGATTAGCGTATGCCATCCGTCTGCGTCAGAGGTCGTGGGTTCGGTTTCCACAACTGGAAAAAGAGCATGAATATTTTCAAGTGTCTGAGTGTTTTTCAATATATGTGTTGTATTCTAAATATGTATATTAGTTTTCTAATACCCACACAACCTACCTAGGCTAGGTAGCGATGTAGGTAATGCCCAAAAAAATGTAATAGCTAGTCAAATCAAATCAAATCAAATCAAAATATCTTTATTTCACATAGGCCTAACGTACAGGTTCTTGTAAAAAGTCAATATGATATTTCTTGCATATGTATGGTGATAACTAAAGTCGACGTAAAGCTAAGTTTACGAGGGCTCACAAACGCGCAAACTACAAAATAATGTACCAATATTCAATATATTAACATGTACACAAACAACTCAATAATAGCTCTCGTATCATACAATTCAAGATATAATATAGTCGAACAGAAAACTCTATATAAGAGAGTATTTGCCAGGTACCGTCATTTTACCATTCTAACTCTGATACTCGGTTTAGTGAGAAACCTCTTTAAGTGAAAAAAAAGAGATCTCTGTCCCTTGAGCTCTTCTTACTTAAGGCGAAATCAACAACTCTGCCCGCGAAATTCAAAATTTTCGTGGATTTTTGCAATTTGTACGCTAGTTACACATTATAGACATGTGGCAGTCAATTCGTGGGAATGGCAGTATCATCTTTACATGTTTAATTTTAATGTTAAAATCTTTGCATAAAAATGTCTATCCTAGGAAATTAGTTCGAGTATCGAGTTTTAAGTGAGTAACTCGCAAATCTCGGACTCATTTCTTTAACTCGACACTATCAAGCAGAGATTTAAATATAAACACGTGGAGACGATACTGGCATTCCCGCAATTTGACTGCCATAAGCCTATTATGTCTTATTAGGTAGGTACTTTAAAAATCACGAAAAACCAAAAAAAAATTGAATTTCGCGGGCACACCCGTGACATGCTCCTTAGCCAAGTTTGACTGTATATTTTACAAAACTGTAATAAAGCATTCATTATTACATATCAAAAGATATTATGGAAGATTTCAAGGACTTTTTTTACTGTAAGGTATAATATATTATTTTATCCTTATTATCGACCTTGTCAGTTGTTGGATCATTGAATAGTCCAGCGGAGCTTGCCGGACTATTTCATAGTCATTTAGTCGCACCACCAGGCTGGTTTTTTTGCAATTTTAAGTTACAATTTTATCGATATTAATTAATTCAATTAACTGAATGATATATTCAGTAGGTATATCATTCAGTTAATTGAAAACTGCACCCTAAGTTATTTATGACTTATCTACAATCGTCAAACGTGTCAATCACTCATTCCATATCTAAATGGAGCGAAATTCAAAAAATGTATTAGAATGACAGTTGTCTTTGATAAGTCACGTGATCTATTCCTCTATCGCCGCATATACGACATTTTCAAAAAAGTGACTCCTAACTAGATCGATTTATTGCCCCCGAAACCTCCTGGTTACCTACTAAATTTCATGAAAATCGGTTGAGCCGTATATTGCATATATGTATATATATCTACAAGAATTGCTCGTTTGAAGGTATAGGATAAGATAAGATAAGATTAGCAGAAACTCTCAATAGTAGCAAGGTATGGGTCATTCACTATAGCACGAGGAACTTAATTGCTTAACGAGATTAAGTGCTCTGCCTGGGACGTGTGAAAAACACGTCCGTCAGTTGTTATAAGTTTTTCTTGAAGTTTTTACACATTATGTGCAGGTACCCAGGCAGGTGTTAGGTATTATGTGTAGGTAGGAAATTATTTGCATCCTTGGGCTCCTTGCGTCGCCTTCGATCTATTCTTCCAATTCCTACAAAAATTATGCTCGCACAGACTCTTCTCCTTCCTATTCTTGATTACGCTGACGCAAGCATTGTCGACTTAAATGAAAACCAATTAAGTAAGCTTGAGAGACTTCAGAATTCCATTATTAGGTTCATATTTGGTTTACGCAAATATGACCATATCTCACAATTTCGTTCTCGTCTTAATTGGTTACCTATCCGACTTCGCCGGAATCTACACATCCTTTCCATTCTGTACTGTGTTCTGTTTCATCCTTCTGCGCCCCCTTACTTAAAAGAGAAATTCAATTTTGTAGGTCAACCTGGAGAATTGCTCCGTTCTTCGAGGAAACTTATTTTGATGATGCCTGCGCATAGGTCTTCCTTCTTTCATAAGTCTTTTACGATTCAGGCTATTACTCTTTGGAATGCCTTACCTCTCGATATTAGAGAGGCCCAGACTATAGGACAGTTTAAAAGACTTGTGAAAGATCACTTTATATCCCAGTTGCCTGAGTGCTGATGACTAACTGTCACCTATAAATTTGTAATCTCAATACTTATTATATCCTCTCTTGTTCTATTGTTTTGAGGATTATTTTTATTGTATTTGTATTATTTTATATATTTATATATATGTATATACATATGTATATATTTGTATTTATGTACAAGTATATATAATATAGTTTAGTTTATAGTATAAGTAATTTATTGTAAGTAGTTTATTGTATTTATTTATTCTGGCACCCCGCACCACCAACCGCGTATCCAGTTTCAAATATTCCTTCACATTATTGGTTGCCTGGTAGAAATCGCTATGTAGCGATAAGGCCGCCAAATTGTACTCCTAAGTTTGTTTGTATTTAATTTATTTCTTTCTTTTCTATATTTTTATTCTGTGGTGTGCAATAAAGTGTTTATCTATCTATCTATCTATCTACCCATGCTGTTTCTGAACTTAGCTCAATTTTTCTACTATTATTATTTTTGTACAGCGAAAGTATTCGTTTTAACGTGGTTTTAACTAAATAATTTTATTTTTCCCGTGAACAACAGATTTTTCTTCATTTTTTATAATAACGTACAAGACCTAGCCCAATTCGAAACATCTTTAAGTTTTTTATTATTCCCACGGGAACCATAGATGTTTCCGGAATAAAAAGTAGCCTTCGTGTTAATTTAGAACGTAAATTTTAAGTAAGTAGTTACCGCGTGAAGGAGTATTTCTCCCGAGTGAATATCTGTTTTTCACTGTTCCTACGGAAACTATGAATTTTTCGTACAAAAAAGTAGCCGATGATGATTATTGCAGGATGTTATCTCACTCTAAATTTCAGTCAAAACAGTTCAATAATTAGCGTGAAGGAGTATTTTTTCCGCGTGAATATCTGTTTTTCACTTTTCCTGCAGAAACCATGGTTTATTCTGGGATAAAAAGTAGCTTATATGAATAGGTATCCAGGATATAATAAATATTCTCAATCCTAAATTTCAGCCAAATCAGTAGGTACAGTCATTACGGCGTGAAGGAGTAATTTTCCCGCGTAAATATCGGTTTTTCTGTATTATCACAGAAACAATGTACTTTCCGGGATAAAAAATAGCTGACGTGTTAGTCCAGGATATAATCGATCTCCATTTCAAATTTCAGCCAAATCGGTTTCGTAATTGCTGCGTAAAGGAATTTTTCCACGTGAATTTTGGTTTTTAGCTAATCCCACGAAAACCATAGTTTTTCCGGGACAAAAAGTAGCCTATGTATTAATCCAAGATACAATCTATCTTCATTCCAAATTATAGCCAAATCAGTTCAATAGTTTGGGCGTGAAAGAGTATTTAAACTTGGTAAACCACAAACTTCGGTTTTCTTAGTGCACCCCTGGACCTCATAATGAACCTGGTCTCTAGACCCAGTGGTTTGGGCTGTCACGTGTTGATATGTCAGTCACATTCTTCTTCTAAATACGAGTAAAATATAGATAGGGAAATATAGATAGGAAATATACATGAATATTTTACGGGAAAAATAAAATCAATTTTGTATCTATTACACTCTTTAGGGTTCCGTACCTCAAAGAAAAAAAAAACGGAACTCTTATAATATCACTTTGTTGTCCGTCTGTCTGTCTGTCTGTATGTGTGTCACGACCCTTTATTTCAGTAACTATTAAAGATATCGACATGAAATTTGGAACAGGTGTAGATAATGATGGCCCGCCGTTAGTGCAATCATAAAAATTGGAAATTTTTATTTTTATTTACAAAGGGGGGTAAACCGGGTCGTCAGAATTTCAAAATGAGATAACAATATTGAGTGGGGTATCATATCAAAGGGCGTTACTTGTGTATTCTTTAACCGATTTTTATTTATTTTTATGCCCGATAATTTTTGATTTATTGAGCAAACTGTCGAAAAAAATACCGTTCCCCCCCCTTATCTCCGAAGTTTACCAATCGAAAATTCTG
The DNA here is from genome assembly GCA_963855885.1 of Coenonympha glycerion. Taxonomy (NCBI): domain Eukaryota; kingdom Metazoa; phylum Arthropoda; class Insecta; order Lepidoptera; family Nymphalidae; genus Coenonympha; species Coenonympha glycerion. The sequence goes on from OY979646.1 coordinate 4,463,776, forward strand.
AAATAATTGTGATTAATAGGGATCAATGTATATTTTAAGGGAAAAATAAAATCAACTCTAAGTCTATTATACTTTTTTTAGTATTAGCAATTAACCTCATAAAACAAAGTTAAGTTTGCGGTTCGGTAAAAAAGTGAATCTTTAGCCCCGTTTCCACCAAAGCAGAGCGGAGCGGAGCTGTGTTTTAGTAACTAATCAGATTTCGTCATTTTGATATCTCCGAAACGGAGATAAGATGTCGAAATGACGAAATCTGATTGGTTACTCAAAAACAGCTCCGCTTTGGTGGCAACCGGGCCTTACTTATGGTTTAACTTTTTCTAATATAGTACGGAACCCTCAGTGTGCGAGCACGACTCGCACCTGACCAATTATTTTATATTAACCACGTTAAGTTTGTAGGTACGAAACGGAACCCTTGGTGCGCGAGTCCCACTCGCACTTGGCCGGTTTTGTTTTAAATTTATGTACATCGATTTTTTTTATTTGCAGTTACTGTTCGTCGGATTGACAGCGTGCCTATGCGTGGTATACGTCACCGCATTGCCGTACCCAAAAGAGCCTGCCACTTTACAAAACAACAATGACGCAAAGTCGAAGTCCTTAGACTTAGAGGACTTAGTTCCTGCTGAGACACACGGCTTGAAAAAGTTAAAAATATACAAAAGTTACGGAGGTGGTCACGGAGGTGGTCACGGAGGTGGTCACGGAGGTGGTCACGGAGGCGGTTTCGGCGTGGGTTACGGAGGGGGCTACGGAGGTGGTTACGGAGGTGGTTACGGAGGGGGTTACGGAGGGGGCTACGGAGGGGGTTATGGAGGTGGTTATGGAGGTGGTTATGGAGGTGGAGGCGGCCATGGCCGTTGAAAATAATTATTATTTAACATTATGATAATAATTATTATTATTATAACGACTAGGAACAAATACAATAAAAATATTTTACATTTTCACATTTTCTTTTTTTTTAATTACTTAATGTAGATGTCACTGGAAATGTGTGAAATCAGAAAATGTATACATTTCCTAGTAAATCTATAGAAATCCTAAAATCGGAAAGAGTCCCGTAGAGGACCCGTATATAGTTACAAAATCGAATTGGATTGACTTAGTTCGAACTAGTCATAGAACCGAACTGCCTAACCCCGACACTATGCAGTCTTGTTTGTCCTACCCCCTAGTGTATTTTAAGCCGGAGGCGCGGAGGGAGTGCAGCCCCCGCCCGCTGTAGTAAAGCACACGTGGTTTGCTACGCAAGGGCGAAGGCGCTGCACTTCCCGCAGCGCCGGAGACGTCAAAGATCCGAAATGGTCGCTGTTTTAGAGCTGTCTCACCTCCGCCTGTGCCTCCGCAGCTTATACATTTCATAGGAAATGTGTTTATTACTTGATGTTAAAATTCTCCTTTCACACATTTCCGGTAACATAGCTATTTCAATCAACGATGACGCACCCCATTCTGTCAAACCGGTGGTCAACTCCACAGACCAAGGAAATAAGTTTTTATAGTGGTCAACTCCATATGAATCGAATTTATTGATCGAATTAAACATAAGCGATTTTGACAGAGTGGGGTGCGTTTGTGGATTAAAATATAGCTATACCAATCATAGATTAATCATGATGGCGATACGGGGTAGGGACGAAACAACTTTGAATACACTTATTCAAACATGTCCCAAAAGTACTCTATAACTAAATATAAGTATCATTATAAAATATAAGATTAGTATTACAATTATAGTAGAACTGTTGTGAATGTGGGAGTACGAAGCACAAGTAGGTTAAACAGCTAGAACTAAATAACAAAATAATAATTATGATGGTAAGTGATGATGCAGCCGAAGATGTTAGCGTACTAACTTGGAAGGGGTAAGTTATGTCACTCCAACGGTTTCTACACAGCATCGAACCGGAACGCTAAATCGCTTGGCGGTAGGTACGTCTTTGTTGGTAGGGTGGTAACTAGCCACGGCCAAAGCCTCCCACCAGACCAGACCTGAGCCAATTTAGAAATTATAAAATTCCAAAGTGGCCCGTGGCGGGAATCGAACCCGCGACCTCCCACTCGAATCCGAGCGTGCATTTCCTGCGCCACGGAGGTCGTCAGCGTCCTCTTAGGTATATTAATGCGCGGCGTTCTTGATCGACTGCGCGAATATTATGGTGAAAACCTGTACCTATCTCTATATCATGAAATGTATATTGCCATATTGTTTTGATAGTACATCGTTTACCTCATCGATTAAGGTGTTGCGGCCCTACCACCCCGCGAAATTCAAATTTTATTTAGTTTTGCGCAAATATTAGACTAAATACACATTGTGCATTTATGGCAATGCATTTTGCGGGCCTACTTTTTATGCATCTACATGTTTTTAATAGAAACTTTGCTCGAAAGTTCCCACTCATCTCATATTGGTTCCCAAAAGATAATTTTTGCAGTTTCCCAGATTTCGAGCTATCGGGAACCATAAATGAGTATTGTTGAGCAGAGTTTTTATTAAAAACAAGTAGATTCAAAAATGTTGTGCCCGCAAAACTCATTGCCATTAGCCTTAGATGTATAATTAGCCCACTATGAGTTAAAAACTAAATAAAATTTGAATTTTCGCACTCCGGGTACCCATCGCCCTTAAGCCTATTTCCATAGGTCATTAGAAATTTCTATACATGAACACGAGCTTGAACGAACTAGCTTGGTTCCTATACACCAACAAGTAGGCAAATCCTGACTTTGTCTGAGACAAATAATAATAACTAAATAAGTTAAATGTATTTTCGCTGCATGTCGCACCCACCAACGTATTCGTAAGAGTAAGAAGGACCTAAAAAATAGTTCATTGAATCCTCTTAATTGATTAAATTAGTAAATCGTTTGTATTTTATTCTTCAGTTGATTGCTGGTCGCTATGTGTGTAAGTTAAGAAAATGTTTTACTAAAGTAATACCTGAATAATTCACCTTTCCAAGTAGGTATTTTGCTTACCTATATAGGTAATCCTGGCTTTTTGCTGGATTAGACATAAAGTGCTGTCTTTTCTATGCAAGTGTGAAGGCAAGAATGTAATTTTTATAATTTTTTTTTAGCTGGCGTACATTCTGCTGGTCATATTCATAATTTCGGTGTATTATGCTCCAGTTAATCCGGAAAATGGAATATATAGAAGATCTATAATTATCGACAACGCTATGAGTTGGGGGGACCTCGCTGGCCTTTGGGGCTAAATAGAAATTTACTCCAAAGAATATATATTTCTCATCTGGCGATCCTTTTCAGTGAGTAGGTACTTGATAGGTACCTAAATAATATAGACATATGATACCTAATTTCAAATTTCAAGTGCGAGTCAGGCTCGTGTACTGAGGGTTCCGTATCAAGACCCATTCTCATGTTAAAGTAAACCAAACACGCCTGCCCAGCAAATTCCAAATGAATTATTTATTTGATTTATTCTATTTTTTAATGTTTGTTGTTACAGCGGTAACCTGTGTTGTGTAACTACAATGACGAAATAGGTACGCTACGCAAAGAGGACGGGAAACATGAAACGTTTGTTGAAGACAAAAATTTCTCAAATATGGCGTCGCGAGTCGTACATTTCTGTACCGCTGACAGCACCTAGGTACCGCTATCGGTCGCATACATTAGCGCCATTTTAGAGTTTTGACTATTTTTGACAGTTTGTACTATCACGGTACAAGAGATACAGCCTGGTGACAGACGGACAGACGGCGAAGTCTCAGTAACAGCACCGAATATATAATATTAAGTACTAGGTAATTTCCCTTTTTTTTGCCTTTTGGACACGAAACTAAAAACTATATGGAAATAAACGCCTCTGGTAATTCGAGGGCTCACCGACCTTGAATTCTGTTACACAATCTCACACTGGAGAAAGTAAGGTACTAGTAGAAAGGTCATTCCTTCTTCCCGAACTATTTAAGTGCTATGAATTTTTGATAGTAAACTTTTCAAATTGGTCCAAACAACACGTGGAACTTGGAAGTGTGTCAAAAGTGTACCTAGTGATAAATTTTCACATAGAATCTGTAATTATGAATGTAAGTAATTATGAGAAATTATGCTATTTCCGTGTATAGGCCTTGGTTTGATTAAAAAAATTACGTGGAAAAAATTTTCACTCTTAGACTCCGATTTTTCATCGGTCATCATCATCGTCGAAAAAGTTACAAGTGGCTGGAATTTTGGTGTGCTCATTTGAAATTATAAAATTTTTCATCATTATTGAACTTTACTCCGTAAAATTGATTCGAAGTATTTTATTGAAATATCATCACATCTGTTAAATATAAATATTTTTCCATGTCCAAATAGTAAAAACTGGGACCCATTTATAAAGACTTCGCCGTTCGTCTGGTGTAGGACAGAAATTTTCACGGATGATGCATTTCTGTGGCCGCTATAACAACAAATACAAAAAAAATAAAATTGAATAGTGGGACAATATTAAATGGGACTCCTATACAACAAACGAACGGCAACATATTTCTTTTAATTAATTATTTAGTACAAATAAATATTTTATTTATTATTAAATTACATACCCAGGGAAAAATTACAGATCAATCGAATTAGTTACCGTAGGTCACATAGTCCTTAATTAAAAATAGATAATTAAATTATATTATAGAGAATTATTCAAAACCACGCATCCTTGTAAGTTGTAATCCGCTCGTATTTTATTCGTACCTTTGCAGATACTATTGCGGCTAGTGGGAATCATAAGTATCATCGAAGGGGTGGTGCTAGACCCAGCGCTGTACTTGTCGCCGGGCCCTCCCCTCACCACCACGCTCCAGAACGACGCCGAGAAAATGTGGTTTCAGACCATACGGTCCAGAGTCCAAGACGACCTCCGCAATACGGCTCGTTCCATAGAGAACGGTAAGTAAGATCTAACAATGATTCTGATCTAATAATCGTTTTTTTAGGGAAAAAATATCACAAGAAATGTAGCTCATATCCTGAGAGAATTATAGGGAGTTCAAAAATGTACGATAAATAAGTTACATCGCTAAACTTTACTTTTGACGACCTCCGTGGCGCAGGGGACGCACGCTCGGATTCGAGTGGGAGGTCGCGGGTTCGATTCCCGCCACGGGCCACTTTGGAATTTTATAATTTCTAAATTGGCTTAGGTCTGGTCTGGTGGGAGGCTTTGGCCGTGGCTAGTTACCACCCTACCAGCAAAGACGTACCGCCAAGCGATTTAGTGTTCCGGTACGGTGCTGTATAGAAACCGTTGGGGTGACATAACTTACCCCTTCCAAGATAGTACGCTAACATCTTCGGCTGCATCATCACTTACCATCAGGTGAGATTGCAGTCAAGTACTAACTTGTATAGCGTAAAAAAAAAAATCAATGAAATATAAATAATGAAAATGATATGAGGTTTGTTTATATCACAATTAGAGTTGCTAAATTTTATTTTTCTTAATGAAATAATATTTTTTGTATTGAAAATAAAATTAAATAATTGGGGCTTAATTAAATTATCACGTTAATATGTTTCTAGGATCAAGTTAAAAGGTTAGCTGCGGACACACGATACGAATTAACCCACAGCTTGTATAGGTACAGACTAGGGATGTTATGGATATATAATTTCGGATCCGGATATGGATATTGGTAAAAAATAATATCGGTTTCGGTTACGGAAATGGATATTAAATTATTTCGGATTATCCGATAGTTTCGGTTACGGATATTAATTTTTTAGGGAACTGTAAAATGAAATACTTACAAATAAGATTATATTCGACTTTGATTGTACCTTGTAGGTTTCGCAATCTGTCATACAATAAATTCTTTATTACAGCTAAGTACTCATTTTGAAGTGTTATATACAATTAAACACGGATCTGAATATGGTTTTTGGTAAAAAATAATATCAGTTTCGGTTACGGTAATGGATATTAAATTATTTCGGATATCCGATAGTTTCGGTTACGGATATGGATATCCATAACAACACTAGTACAGACCGTACCAGAACACTCAACTATATCCTTATACCTACCTACCTAATAAAACAATTAATTTGTATCCTCTTGATTGAAGATTAAATTCTAATCAAAGTGTCATAAATATTATACTTTATAAGTCATAACTGACGTGTTCAAGATGTTGATGGGTTGATTTGTTTGATTGATGAGATCACGATTTCGAGAAAAACGCCATTAGTGGACTGGTTTTACTCCGGTACTGCACGCGAGTTATCCACGCGTAAGAAGTAGGTACTATAAATATCATAATGATCTTTAGTCAATTAGGTATATACCTAAGTACTAAATTGGTTTTACGTACCTACCATCAGGCGGGTAATGACCTCGGATACAGTGCCTGCTTAGTACCCACTCATCTAACATTACATAGGTAAAAAGTCGAACCATACAAAAGCGAAGCATTACTTATTATAACTACATATTTAAAGTCCGACAAGGCTCTATTGGCACTTGAAGGAGGGCGCTGTTGCAAAACAAAGGCAGCCATAAAATAAAACTTCAAATTTTACTTCAATACTTAGTTAATAGTAAGCGAAAACAACATAACATACAATAGTGATATACTGACAGAGCGAACTATCAAACAGTAGCACAAGATAACGGCGTTAATTCAGACTTTGGCCACGCGCCAATATAGCCTTGTCGCACTGTACTAATACTTGGTTTATCCCGCATCGCCCCCGTGTGATATTCTTCAGACTATAATACAAGGTGTAGATTAATTACCCTAATTATCCGAAAGCCTAAAGTAGGAAACGATGTATATAGATGCATGAAAAAATATCACAAGAAGTGTAAACTCATACCCTGAGGGAACTATATAGACAGTTCAAAAATGTACCATAAATTTTATTATTTTCCCGCAGTCGCAGAAAAATCAACAACGGAAGCTCCTGAGAGGATGGAACCTGCCGAAACATTCTGGCACAGCTACCGGCCGACGAGTCTCCGCGGAATTCACATCCCTCTAACATTCCACCTCACTGGCACATACGGTGGAAAATCCGGCACCGGGGTCCTCACTGGCGGGTACATGAGTGTAGCGGATAGCTACGGCAATTATGGCAAGGCAAGTCTAGCCGGCAGTGGTTACAAAACCTATGGAAATGGCCCCAGAGTGAGGGTCTATGGCAATGATGCGAAACCAGCTTGGGGCGGGTGGGGTAATGGAAAATGGGGGCATTATGGTAAAGGATGAGAATGAGGATGTCGAAATACGCACTAAAAGTATAAACCCACAGTATTTTAAAATCTTAAATTATAGGTTTAGGTACCTTCTCAATTATTTTAAGAAAAATGTTTGGTTTACGTATTCTGATTAGAAATAAATTTGGTAAATATCTCATTCAAATTATTGTTTTCTTTTATTTTTCCCATTTAGTGGTACTTACTTACCTATTCCAAAAAAAATACCAAGAGTAGAAACTATGGTTAATTATTTCTTATCAGTTATCCACTCCACATTATAACTTCCAATACAAACGTAAGCATAGTATCCATTGTATAAGATCGAATTGCATAATATATTTTTGGTCTTATAATTTTCTTTTGCGGAGGGCCGTTAAGGCTTTAGGTATACTTATATGGTTTGTTATTAGACAAATAGTAGGTATACATACTCAAATGTAGGTAGGTAGGTACTTAGGTATATAATATAATTTCAATTTAATTTGCGAACCATACAAATGATTACATTTTAGTTCTCAGCAATCGTCAAACGTAACCCTGCGTACAATGGAGCTTGTTAATACATCTACTTATATACCTCGGTACTTTTATTTCAAATGCACCATTTCAAATAGGAAACGCATCCACAGCACGATACATAAGCTGTGATTTAATAATTGCCTAATTAAACTGCAAATTATTATCAGTATCCTGCCTTTAACCTGTCACTTGTCAGCCATAATATCACACATCCTGTGCAATCCCAATTTAAACCCTGCGCGAGACATTTTAACGTCAAATCGGCAGCGAGAATGGTGTTGATACTGCTTCTTCTAACGTTGCCGGTCCTGACGTCGTGTTTGAACGATGGAAACATTCACTTACTAGAAGAAGACGTAGCAGACGCCTTAAGAACATGTCTGTTAAATGATACTAGTAGAGCGAACCAAACGGTGAATCGACACCGTCGAGCTAGCCAGAATGTCTACCAGGATCCTTCACCCCGTATAGACGCTAACTCAAAGCAAGATACGAACCTATACGACCACGAAAGACGTAACACTAGCTTTTTTAAAAAGAAGAACGCTTTTAATGGTTCTAATTTTAAATATGATTATGAGGCCGCAGATGGTGAGGCAAACTACGTCTATAACGTACCGAAACACGTCCACGGAAGTGGCAATGCGAACTCTTCTAATTATTACGCAAACTCTACAAGAACTAAGAGAAACGAACCGCTAATAAGTAAGGATAGTAATGAAGTAAGTATTACGTATATCTAGATTGCATTCTATTTAGGTAAGTAATTTCCTCTATTTTTTTTCTAGACTTATCTCTCTATCTGAGGTCAGTCTTTTAACCACAATCAGTTTTGAGGTCTAGGTAAGTATACCTAATGTTCAGTCATTTTTATTTTTGCACATCCACTAGATGCAGCATAACTTACCTACATAAAAAAGTATTAAACTAGCAGGACTGATTAATTTGTTTTGCTATCATCCGCTTCTTGAAAGGATTCTGTATGGTGCAATATGCAGGAACACCATCCACATGAAACACCACACACAATTTTCTATCACTTTCTTCGACGCACGTTTCGTCCCGACACCGGGACATCCTCAGGAGATGTTGACTTCACAATGCGAATCGTATTAAACTAAGTAGGTTGGCCAGTTGAGTCCTTTTTAGGCGAATTGTATATTTTCTGTTGTCGAGAAGTTGTCTGACGATTTTCTCTAATAAAACTCTTGTGTTTGTAACAACTCCTTCCTAATATATTGATAGATTTTTATTTCTTTGTGTAAGTAGGTAAATTCGCAAGGTCTCAAAAAGTAATTTTATGAATAAACAACGTTTGCTGGGTCAGATAACTGTAGGTACACTATAATTCATATGTGTCGAGCTTAAAAGTTTAAGTTCATCACACATTTTCCACTTACGTTATTTTGAGCAGAATATCACTCGAAAGTCATTGATCCCACTTCTGAAATTCCGAGATATTAAAAAAGAAACCTATAACCCGAGATGTTGTGAATGAAACAATCATGATGCAACTAAAAGTACAATTTATTTAATTTCAGTGCCTTAGCCAATGTGTATTTGCCAGTTTGCAAGTGGTGAGTAAGAAGTTTTTGCTCGTAAGTAAACTCGTCATGTACCCCGCAATTGTTTGGATAATAACAAATCTATACTTATAATAAAACTGTAAAGGGTCGAATTCTGTACATTGAAGATATTTTGAAAATTTTTTTTGGAGGACACTATTTAGTCGATACTGAAGCCAAAACTGTAATTTGTTTCATTTTTGTCTGTCTGTCTGTCTGTCTGTCTGTCTGTCTGTCTGTCTGTCTGTCTGTTTCACGACCGCGCATCACGGCTAATCCGCTGGATGGATTTAAATGAAACTTGACATGATTATAGTTCATACTCCGAGGTAGGACATAGGATACTTTTTGTCCCGGAATTTATCATGGTTTCCCTGGGAAACGGCATCAAAGTCAAAATGTGTATTTAGTTATAATTCATTAACCCGCGATTTCATTCATTCTTTTTTTGTTAGAAAGGAGGTTCTTAAAAGATTATTCCATATAAATTTTATCATCATCACTTTTGTAGTTCAGAAATTATAGACATCAGAACCTTTATCGATGAGTTCAAGTAGGTGACTTGAAACTCGGAATGGACAAGCACCTAGGGCTAGGACGTAGGGCTCAAGTAAGACTGGAGTACCCTTACAGCCATAAATAAATAGGCTTAGCAGGAGATTTTGTATGGTTTAAACTTTTTCACTTTTAGGGTGAATAAAAATCATGTAACTGGCGTTATCGCTACGTTATACCGTATAGCGCCATCTCTACAATTTATGTGGAACTTGAATGTAAAACTCTGAGAAAGGTACTACCGAATTTTTTTAAATAATAATTAACTGTCATGTTATTTACTGTTTCCTGACTTTATATTAAGATGGCACTGAGCTGTCGACGTTCCCGGAGTGCCGCGTCTTTTTTTTATCATCCGCAATATGGAAAGGGTAAAATAATGGTTCACAAATATTTTTAACTCTTAGGTCTTATCGATCCTAACCGACTGACTGCCATCTAAGGTCTTTTTATACGTAAAGAAATATAATATAGCCATTGCCCATTCTGATGTTTTGGATTGCATTGAGATGAAGCAAAGATTTTTAAAAGACTCTTATATTATGTTGGGCTGGGGAATATTGTTAGTAGATTATTTATCCCAGTGGTACCTACCCGGCCGAACTCTGAAATAAGAGTTCTACCACCAGTACAACTTTTCACGTGGTTTAATGATTTTTACCTAAGTATTTCGTGGTTTCAGAATAAAAATCACAATGAAAAGGACGATTTTAACTGTCGATATTTCGATACATTGGTACAAGTCGTGGTCACTACGTGATATATCGACTCGACTTGAAATATCGACTTGTACCACTGGGTCGAAATATCGACAGTTAAAATCGTCCTTTTGAGCTTTCAACTACGTATTAATAAAACTTTATATTATTATTAAGAAAAAGGAGTTTTCAAAATCACCACAAGATAACCCGAGCAAAGTAAGAACAGTTTTCTGTACATCATCAACAAGGAATTCCAGTAGGAAGGTATGTTATGTAAAAAATCGTAATTCACGCGGGCGGAGCCGCGGGCAACAGCTAGTCAGTTATAATGGTAATTCCACAGGTGGACGAGAGGGGTATTCCCCGAGAAGCGGAACTGTGGAACAAGGTACAGTCATCGGTCACATCCCAACAGTCCAGAACCTTACTGAGGGACCAAATTCATGCTTGCTTTCAACAACTACAATCGGGTTTGTATCACACTAATATTATAGGTACAGTTTACCTAATAGGAGTGTAAAGATGTAGGATGTTAGGTACTACTTCAAGCGATAACTAGCCCGAATAGACTGCATGGAAATTTACCCTGGATAAACACATTACATAGCTACTTTTTATCTAGACAAAATCCATGGTTAGGTTAGGTATAGTTCTACATACATTTACAGGCTACTTTCCGCATATTTACAGCTTTTATAGTCAGTCTAGCTCTTGACTCTAGATTCTAGACTCTAGCCTGGACTCTAGACTAGACTCTAGACTGGCGAGAGCTTACTCTAGACCCTAGGCAAGCTCTCGCCAGATTAGCGAGCGGCGAGCATGCCGTGTCCGCGGCTGCCTGGCGAGAGCTTGAATGTATGTATCATGTATGGACAGATGAATCTTACTTTTTAGTAACTTTCAGTTTGAGTAGGTACCTTATGTAATAGGGTAAATGTAAACAGAGGTAAATGGAAACGCATTTAATAATTTCGTAGGTTTACTTAATTAATATCAGTTTCAGAGTGTAACGAAACGCATCTATACATATAGTTACTTAGTAACTATACTTAGTTAATGGCCTATATGAAATAAATGATTTGAATCTTTGAAAACTACGTACTTTGCCCACATTGACTATAAATTAAAATAATTTTATTCATTTCAGAATCGGAAGACAACGGTTGCTACTATTCAAACAGACTTGAAAAATGTCTCACATTACGATTTTATGATCGAAAAATTAATGCAACCCTCACGTAGAATCTAGTTTGGTAATATTTCATATTATGCGTCTTAAGTATATTTGCAACCGAATCTCTACAATTTTGTCGATTTTTTCAATTTCGCTTTTAAAGTAGGTAGGGTAAGTCCGTGAGAAACGGTTTTCACGCGAAATATAAAAACCTATGCTTATTGCTTGGTTAATAAAATACCACTGTACCTACTTTTAATTAAGATAGTTATACCTACTTATAATTATATTTACTGTGCAAAACAAAAAAAGTAGTAAAGTCTGTACCACCTAAGTACCTACGTGTAGTTTTGTTTTTCTAGATACTTATCTGCACTTTTATTACTTAAGGTAGTAGGTATTAGTTATGATTAATAGAAATACCTAACTTCAATTTAAAATTAGGTACCTAGATACCTATGTGTAAATTATAAAAGGGTTCAAAGGTGATTGAGGTAAATTATATTATAAATATTTTATCATTTATTTGATGTGGAGCTTAAAAAAACTTCAGAGAAAGAAAAATCAGCTTTAGTGCAAATTCAAGATTAGGTATCTACATCTTTAATTTGGCTACAATAAAATCTGTGGGCTACAAATACAAAATAACCGGATATCCTGGAAAAGAGAACGGCTGTGGAAAATACAAGACTGGATCTTTTAAGTCGACATCCTTTAATTCGTGAGGGTACAGCTGTTTTGGTAACGGTTCTTTATTCAAAGAGGGTGCTGGCTTTGCCACCTGTAATATTACGTGGATTTACAAAAGTAAAACATAACTGCAATTTTTATAAATATGTACTTACTTACTGGTAGTAAGATTCTTTAACCCTTTTTTGATCCAGGCCTCAAAAAATGTTATGGGCCGAAAATCGGTTAAGCGTGAACCGAAGATAGTTGCGTTCCGGATTACGCACAAGTCACGTATTTACAGGGTCTCATACATACCATTTTACTCACTTATAGTGAGACTAATTATAGTCAGTTGCCAACAAAAAGCTAAAATATCCGTTTCTCAAAGTGCAAATGATTGTGTAATTTCTGATCATACAAAGATGTTGATACAACGTAGACGCGTGTTGCACGATACTAAGCCAAAAACACGATCAATAAAGAACGAACTAAAAGCTCTCTATAAGCTTATAAGTTTTAAACGTTCTGTAATTCCTATAATCATTTTTAAAACGTTTAAGCTTAAACGTTTTAAAAATGATTATAGGAATTACAGAACTAAGGTAATTGAAAAACATTTAAACTCTACTGGCAGCCTCAAAAAAGCATACAAACAATTAAACTCTCACAAAACTTGGATTGAGGGCCTCCAAGGACCCACAAAGACTTTTTCTAACCGGATGGACATACTACATGCTGCTACAGCTTTTTACAAAAAGCTCTATAGCTCGCCAGACGATTTATCAAGAGTTCCTTTATTACAGGAAAATTCCGATGACAGAATGATAGAGCCGGTGGATAAATCCGAAATTATTAGAAAATTAAAAAAATTAAAGCCAGAAAAGAGTCCAGGCCCAGACCATATTACCAATGACGCTATAAAAATAGCTAGCGAATACCTGGCAACACCACTGGCACATTTATTTAACATGATACTAAATTCTGGCAAGACCCCTAGCCAATGGTCCCAATCCAACATTATTCTTTTGTATAAGAAAGGCGACCCAAAGAATATAATTAATTATAGGCCAATAAGCCTTCTGCCCACGCTTTACAAACTTTTCGCATCAATTATTGAGGAAAGAATTAGTAAATCGCTAGAAGAACATCAACCAATCGAGCAAGCCGGGTTCCGAAAAGGTTTCTCTACTGTGGACCATATTCACTCATTAGAAATGCTGATAGAGAAGTATCAAGAGTTTCGAAAACCGCTCTACATTGTATTTATAGACTATCAAAAGGCATTTGATACTGTACTTCACTCAGCGATATGGGAAGCTCTACTCTCACAAAATGTAGAGCACACTAATTATGTAAGAGTATTACAGTACCTCTATAAAGAATGCACTAGTAGAGTAAAACTGGAGCGCTTAGGGCCAACTATACCCATAAAGAGAGGCGTGAGACAGGGAGATCCCTGCTCTCCTAGAATTTTTATAGCGGTACTCGAGATGGTGTTTAGGAAATTGAACTGGCGAAACTGCGGAATTAACATAAACGGTAGATACCTCAATCATCTGAGGTTTGCTGACGACATTGTCTTGTTCTCAGAAAACTGTAATGAACTAAAACATATGATGGAGACTCTACAATTAGCAAGCAGGGACGTTGGCTTGGAACTAAACCTAAGTAAAACCAAAATTATGACAAATTTTATTGAAACTCCTGTTTATCTCGAGAATATATCAATAGAATACGTAGATAGTTACATTTACTTGGGCAAGCAAATTTCTTTCAACTGTCAGAATAATGATTTGGAGGTGGAAAGAAGAATTAATGGTGGATGGAAAAAATATTGGAGTCTTAAAGAAGTTCTTAAGAGCAACATGCCATTGAAAATAAAGACAAGGGTGCTGGATACTTGCCTATTACCTTCAATTACCTATGCTTGCCAAACATGGAAATATACCTATCGCATTAAACACAAAATCAAATCTTGTCAAAGAAGCATGGAGAGAAGTGTTATGAAAATAAGGAAAATACAAAAAATTCGCCATGACACCATACGACAAAAAACAAAAGTCACAGATGCTCTCCAATACGCTCATAAACTAAAATGGCGATGGGCCGGCCATATAGCACGGATGAGCGACGATCGATGGCCGTTAAGGCTGACATTCTGGCCAGGACCTGCAGGTCACAGAAGGGTAGGCAGGCCGTTTGCACGATGGTCGGACGACATACAGAAATGCGCGGGCAAAAACTGGCTACAAATAGCCAAAGATAGGGATAGGTGGTCTTCTCTGGAGGAGGCTTTTGCTCTCAACTAGAGGGGTTCTTGCTTTTATTTTGCTTTTATTTAGGTAAAATTTTAAACTATGTAAAATATTAGGTTTATTTATATATATATCTTATTTTCTAATTAAGTGTTTTCTATATAAGTGTAATACCTACGTACTTTGTTATTGTAAGCAAGAAATAAAAAGCTTTTTTATTTTTTTTATTTTTTTTTTATTTATTTATAGTGAGACTTTCTCCGTCCGTCCTTCCGTCACACTCGATTATATCAGTAACTATTAAACTAAGGCGCGACCATTAATTAGTAAGAGCATACGAATTAAGTAGCCATAACCGCCCTAAAAACGTCGGGCGTTGACCTCTATTAACGGTCTAACAATCATAATCCTTAAAATTTTGAAGAGAAAGTTCCTACGAGTCGTAGCTATAGGACGATAGACTACGAAGTCGTAAAATTTAAATGAGGTTTTTAACCAAGGTAGGAAGACGGGTTTTACTGCTCATAATAATTAATTAATGACGGTTAAAATTGTCTGCTCTCCTGAATCATCAACATGGCTCCACAATGATTAATTATGTAGTTAGTACGTATATTGTTTTTGTAGTTGATAAAACCCATACCTACATTCAAAGGCGTATAGTTACTTAACTTTTTGATTTATTTACTTTGTCTTATTAAATCGGTAAATACCTACGTCCTACCTACTTACGTGTTCTATTTATAATTACGTAGGCACCTACTTGAGTAAGCAGAGTAAACACAATTTTAGGTAATACATATTTTATAATATCTATAGAGGCATTGAGAGCATTTTAAAGTTTAGACCATCGATCCTTTTCTTTACACTATGACAAGTTAGTACTTGCCTGTGATCTCATCCGATGGTAAGTGATGATGCGCCAAAGATTTTATCATAGGAACTAAATGGGTAAATAAATTCACCTAGCCTTACTTAACGGTTTGTACACAGCATCGCGCCAGAACGCAAATCGCTTCGTGGTACGTCTTTGCTGCACATTTCACTCAGGTCATGACGTAGCCACACGTGCTATGAAAGTCAGGAAATAGAGAGTGCATTTATGTTTGTGCACACACGTACACACCTACTATACCCGTGTGCCTAATGGTAAATCTCTGTTGGGAAAGACGAAAGACCGCGTTATGTTCGATCGATCACAATGTGAATGGAACGAACATCAATGCATGTCCCCATGCAAAAGAATAGCAATATTTTTGATTTTTTTTTTTGACAGTTTAGAGGATTTTGCATAACAGAATTGGCACCATTATCTTAATAATAATAATTCTAATATATAAAATTAATAATCTTATATATTATAATTAATAATTAATTATTATAATATATAAAATTCTCTTGGCAATTTTTATTACCAAACTCCTCCGAAACGGCCTGACCGATTGTTATGAAATTTTCTGATGTTTGGTAAGTCTGAAAGAAGGTCGTACTCTTTTTTATATCCCTAATGGCAAAACAACGTTTGCCGGGTCAGCTAGAGCAATAGAATTTTTTAAATCTTTGATTAAAAATAAAACAACAAGTTTACTTACTATCATATTTATGTAGACCGCTATAATAAGAAACAGTGGCGATACTCGACTCATGAAGCTTTATATTAAATGAAAAATAAATAAATAAAGAAAATTTAATTTAAGTACAGCAATTAATCAAGTATGAAAATTTATTCACTTGGTATTAAATAGGTAATAAAGTTTATCAATGCACGGCGGGAGCAAGTATTGATAAATTTAATGTTTTTAATGGTAATGGAGGCTTGTTTACGCATATTTTGGGTTTGGATTGCAGGTGTTTTATCCACCTGCATACATGCACTAGCGATTCCTGCTCCAAAATCGAGAGGCGTTCCTGAAAAAAAAAGTCAGATGAATAAAATATTAAAAGAGTGTGCAAAATGCACTAGTAATAAAAAAAAATCCGACGACTTGAGAACTTCGGTTAAAATCAATGGAGCGTTATTATGCAGAAAATAACCACCCCCCCTCAAAAATCCAGTTTCAAGACAATAATTATAAACTGTAATTTTTTTTTAATTTGGAAACCTGCAGGGCGATCGGCTAAAAATGTATCAATCATTAAAGAACAGTATCAATGTCGAAACGTGATATTCAAGCGTTGTAATTGGTCAATACCTGTGTTTTGACATTGATACAGTTATTTAATGATTGATACATTTTTAGCCGATCGCCCTGCTGTCTATTTAATATTTTACTACAGTCCGACAAGGCTCTCTTGGCACTTGAATGAGGGCGCTGTTATAGAACAAAGGCATCCAGAAAATAAAATCTCCTCAATTTTACTTTAAAATAGTTGATAGTAAGCAAAAACAACACAACATACAATAGCGATATACTGACAGAGCGGACTATCAAACAGTTTCACAAGATAGTGGTGTTAGTACCGATTTTGGCCATGCGCCAAAATAACCTTGTCGCACTGTAATTTGCCTGATTATAAAAAAGTTATCTATTTTGGATCTGGCTTGTTTTAAACTTAAGTAACACATATTTATTACGTACACAAATAGGAAAAAAACTATAAATCATGAATACTTTACTGACCATCATTGGATATATTGTATAGTATGCTGCAACATCAGTAACTGTCAAATGATTGCCTGCTAAATATGTACTCTTCTGTAATCCTTTGTTTAAGCTCTGTAACAAGAACATATTATGACACTACCACTGTCGGCTATTTTACATTAATCATTATACAGGACTATATAAAAAATACCAAATCTCTCTCTGCCTGTAGTTTACACTAACATTCTACACTAACAACTTTTGTTGTGCGACTTCTAAAAATTCAGTTTAATTTATTTCATACAAAAAAATGTTATTTCTGTAAAGTGACATTATACTGTTGCAGTTGCACGCCGCGAGTTCGCACGCCGTCGCACCGACGTCTGGCCCGTTGACACTTGCCGATGTTACATAACAGAGCAGGAACAAGTAGAGTATCTCTGTAAAATATTAAATATTTCATATTTCTCAAAATATCAAGTAAACTAAAGTTGTTAGTTTTGTAAACAAATACAGGCCGAGGGCGATTTGATATTTTTTATATAACCCTTTATATCCCATGCATTAAAATGCAACATAGCCCAAACCACTTGTAAACTAAAGTCGCAGTGGACAGTTCACACTTGTTGTAGCGGCAATGTTGGAGCCAGAAAGTCCTAGAGTGGAGACCGTACAAGTAAGCATAGTGTGTGGCAACAAAGTGTGTGGCAGGAAGCAGCTGGATGTGGAAGGCCGACAACATGGGATAGTGTCACACATTTAATAAGGCCTATGACAAACAGGGCATGTCCAAAATCTGAGTCGATGAGGACGAACTACAGCTAATACTACCGTCTCATAACTAAGTTGCTAGCCAGATTGACAGGAATTCAGTGTTGGCTATATAGGCCCTTACAAGCTATTTGTGGTTTATAACTACTATTTGTGATTATTTCCATTTTGTTTGATAACTATAATAATTTTCTGTATCACAATGATAATTTTTGTTTTATCTTAATATATATAAATCTCGTGTCACAATGTTTGTCCTCAATGGACTCCTAAACCACTTAACCGATTATAATAAAATTCGCACACCATGTGCAGTTCGATCCAACTTGAGAGATAGGATAGTTTAAATCTCAATTTATCTATTTTTTATTACCCCTAAGGGCAAAACAACGTTTGCCAGGTCAGCTAGTTATACTATACAAGTTAGTACTTGACTGCCATTTCACTTGATGGTAAGTGATGATGCAGCCAAAGATAATATTATTGTACTAACTTGGAAGTGGAAGTGGTAAGTGAACTCACCCCAAAGGTTTCTACACAGCACCGGAAAGATAAATAATCGCTTGGCGTTGTGTCTTAGCTGGTAGGGTAATTTTTGGTGTAAATTAGCTTGTAATCAATAAAGTATAAACATTCTATTTGCTCTCGGTTTTTTATCTTTATACTAAAAAAATAAAATTCTTATCTTAAATAATTAAAAAAAAAAGCTTATATCTTAAATACCTGTAAAAAGACTTTGGCAAACGTCGGGTTGGCGTGTGCCTGATTTGCATACATGGATAAAGTTTCTAACCATTGGTAGCTTAGTAAAGTTTGTACTTCACTCATGGGAGGTCCGTTCTTAGCCGCTAGTCGCAATATTATGGTCGCGAAACCTTCAACATTTTCCTTATCTAGTACTGTTGTTACAACCTGAAAAAAGTATTTAAATTATTTAGAAATTGATTCAGTTTAAATTTATCGCGAATTTAAAGATAACAATAAGTACATACGTTATCAGTATTGTAGCAAATTGTCCCAACGGGTGTATTTAGATATTTACTAACTAGTTTGACTACATCCATATTTATTATTTTATTTAGTAAGTCAACAATATTTGTAGAGTAGATTGGTAATTAAGTAGTCTACTCCTGTCTCCTATAAGCAGTGTTGCCATTGGCGGCTGGAAAAATAGAACGTCGGGGTGTCTGAATGGGAACGAAATTAGAGGTGAGGGAACGAAGAACATATTAATATAAGTTTTTTAATCAAATTTTTTCCAAAAAATTTAATTGTGCAAGACTTTTATAGGTAATGAATATAAATGTATTGTCACATAAGAATTTTTTTATGATATTGTCCGTGACTTCGTCCGCGTGGAATTCGTTTAGATACGAGTATGTTGCGTTGCGTAGAATGATATGCATCATGATCCATGCATTAACCACCATGAACCTTTCTCATGAATCACTACGACCACTGGTGAAAAACCAATTGAAATTTTTTCGGTATAGTCCGTTAAATAAGTCAGTGTACCTGGGTAAATTAAAAGGTGCAAGCTGCAGTAAAATTCTAACTAGCACACAATAACCAATACTAACACCATAAAAACATAAAATTAAAAGTAGGTACATACTCAGTGAAAAAACTTCCCAAGCTATATTACTTTCGCTTCACGTTGTTTTTTTACGTGTCGCCTTTATTAGGGTCTAAAATAGGTCTTGTTAGATAGTTCAAAGTTTTTAGGCGAATTAGGCTACTTGTGCAAAAAAAATTATGCGAATTTAGGCAAAATTGGGTGAATTCAATTGGCAAATATCTGGCAACCCTGCTCGCCACAGACTAATGAAGCGTATTTTTTGTTAGGGCGGCAGTTTTAGGCCATGGAGAAACGAAACGCAATTTTTTGTTCTTGAACCATAGATTATATCTTGAACACAGATTATGTAGTCTAATTTCTAATTTTATTTTGTAAAAGAACGAAAAGAACGGTTGAAGTAAGGGAACGCCGAGGGAACGCTTGATCATAAAATAGAACGCTTTTCGTTCCCTAGGGAACGATCTGGCATCGCTGCCTATAAGTAATCTGTGTCTACTCCATTCTACTCGAATTTCAATCAAAGAGTATATAATATAATCACTACGATTTCAATAATATTTTGATTTTTAGGTTATTTACCACAGATCACATAACTGCTCAGAACTCAGAACCATAGACCAGGAACCCACTCAGAAGTCCGAACACCGTGAAACACAAAGAGTATATAATCACTATGGTGAAACATAATTATACTATACTCCAAGAAATCTCTAAAATTCATTTTTAGGGTTCCATACCAAAATGGTAAAAATGGAACCCTTATGGTGAGACTTTCTCCGTCCGTCTGTCCGTCCGTCCGTCCGTCCGTCCGTCTGTCACACTCGATTATTTCAGTAACTATCGAAGCTATCGACTTGAAATTTAGAATAGTTATAGGCAAGAGAGTATTTATATTCTTTGGTTATAGGTAATAGTGACGCGACGTCATAAAAATCGTAAAAATTTGAAAATTGTTTTTATTTTTATTTAAAAAGGGGGGGAAACCGGGTCGAAAAATTTTCAAAATTAGATAATAGTATTGAGTGGGGTATCATATGAAAGGGCGTTACTTGTGTATACTAAAACTAATTTTTATTTATTTTTATGCCTGATAGTTTTTGATTTATTGGGCAAACTGTCGAAAAAAATACCGTTCTCCCCCCCTTATCTCCGAAGTTTGCCAATCGAAAAATCTGAAATAATTATGATCAATAGAAGTTAACGTAAATTTTACAGGAAAAATAAAATCAACTCACTGACTAATATACTTTTTTTGATAATAACAATAATCCGCCAAAAACAAAGTTACGTTTGCGGTTTGCCAACAAAAGTACCTACATGTAAATTATACTCGTAAATTCATGAACAAAAGTGATTCTTTCAATGTTTTACTTCTTTTATGGTATGGAACCCTCGGTGCGCGAGTCTGACTCGCACTTGGCCGGTTTTTTAAATGGTCTGTTAGAACGTGAGCTAGAATGAGACCAAGCAATTAAGGTCACCATGATAAAACGGAACACTCCTATGACGACAACATTATTTACATTTCAATAATTATAAATTTGTTTTAAAAAAATATAAACCAATAAATATAAACAAATATAGTTAATATGTTTCAAAGTTTGTGAATTGTTCGTTTTGGTAAATCGTAAAAAAATACATATTTAGATGGCAAGATGTCAGACAAGGACACACTACCAGAGGTATCGGTCTCACCCAGGATCGCTTTTCAAATTTGAAAGCAATGGGTCTCATTTTAGCCTAACAAAAATTTTAAGGTATATCTTTGACCACTGCCAACTTTTTGCGTTGTCTGTAAAATTAAAATTTGACATTTGAAAGGATTTTGACATAGAAATGTCAATCACAGACCAGGAACCGAAAGAAAGATGTCAATGTCGAGGATTCGAGTTTCGAGTTAGATGCATTTGTGATTATCGTTTATTACATTTTTATCAGTGAGTTTTGTGTTTAGAAAATACTAAAATTAAACTATCAATAAACTAAAGCTCAGGTATCCATTAAGGCTATTAATTAACAGTTTTCAAACACGAGTCACGACAGCCTAATCACAGAGATTTCAAGTGTGTTTATAGATGTATAGATGATAATCGAAGCTGTTCTTTCCGCGATTCTATAAAAAATTACAGCTTATCCATAAATGGACATAAGCTAGCCTTAACCATAGTTTATTCGAAATTGTAATACTTGAATACCTACTTCATTCTTAATGTTGACTTTATGCCATAACTATTTCCAAGTGACATCCAACAAAAACCAGAAAGATGATGCACAGAACTTTAGTAAGAAGAAGTTTGCCTTTGGACTGTTTATCTTGTTTCTTGTTAGTGTACTGTGGGTGGTGTCTTCAGAACTAACAAAGGTATATGTTATATCCTTCAAAACAAATGCTTATACTTGAAAATGTCATGGGTACTAATTTTCCATGTTTTTTTCAGTATATTTATGTAGAAAAGAAGTTAGAAAGACCTTTCTTAGTAACATATGTAAGGAGCTCTCTGCTGTTTGTGTACCTAGTGGTACTATGCTTCACCCCGCCTACACGAGATCCATGCCAGCCTGCCGACTACACCGTAAGAATGTTTAATATTTAATTTAATATAAATAAAATAGTGTCACTAGCAGATGGAAC
Organism: Coenonympha glycerion; assembly: GCA_963855885.1. NCBI lineage: Eukaryota > Metazoa > Arthropoda > Insecta > Lepidoptera > Nymphalidae > Coenonympha > Coenonympha glycerion. The sequence goes on from OY979646.1 coordinate 4,486,003, forward strand.
CATTTTTGTATTCTCTGGATAAAATCTACTGTCATTGCAGCACTTTTCAACTTTCAACTTTCTTTTTTAGTCTTTCACTACAAAAGAAAATATAATATTCTCATCTTTTCATTTGTAGTGAAAGACTAAAAATTAATGTTATTAATATTAATAAAATAAAATAAATTAGCCTTTATTTTAGTTCTTTTCAAAGTTACTGCTTGTCACTAGTTCATACTCATTATAGTATATTCTATAGCACTAAGTGCCTCTCGACAAAGGCCTCCTCCAGCTACTTCCAGAGTATGCAGTGCTATGCCACCCTTCACCAAAGTGGACCAGCTGTTAGCTTTATCTCATCTCGTGAACATCTTTGCTATTAATTAATATTATTACATTTAATAAAAGTCTCTATTCTTTATATTAGATAATTGCCTTGTCAGTAATGCAACGTTCCTAAAAGTGTGATGTCTGCCAATCCATACTAAGCCAGAACTACCCTACCCACTAGCTCCTACAAGGGCCTTCAAAACCTATTACAGGTTCAAGTATAAGAATCAAGCTCAGTGGTAGCCAAAGCCCAAAAGTGATAATGTTTCCATTAGAGATTTCTTCAAATAAATAAAGCTGTCCTATACAATATATCTTTCCTTGTTTATGTACTGGTTCTTTCTGTTAACCCCAAACGCAAAAATAGAAGGGATTTAAGTATCATATCAATGCCTGTCTGTTTGTGTGTGTCTGTGGCACTGTAGCTCTTTAATAGATGGACTAATTTTGATGTGGTATTTTTCATTTGACAGCAAGTTTCCTTGCAGTGGTTCTTAGCTATATTAATTTTGGTTTATCCAGCAGTATGTAAGGCATTTTTGGCATATGATTACTCGATTAAGTGCTTGACGCATGCTAGCATAATTGTTAAATAAAAAGTTTAAGGGGTTTTTAGATATTTTGTTGAAGTTTCATTTGATTAAATGAGAGTTAATCTTCCAGCAACTCATAGAACCCACTGCGGAAACAGATGATGATAACTTTTACACAGAGGCCAACAACAGTCTGGTGAGTACCCACTATTGATATTTAGATACAACTATATAATATTATGTAAATTGATAAGGAAATGACTTCCAAAATCTAATGAACAGCTGTGTAGATAATGCTCTTTGCTGATAAAAAAGAACAATCTGATAGCTTATTACTATAGTGGCTACTGTATACTGAACACTACACTGCAAGGGATTTCAAGTTTTTAGCAATGGAAATTCAAACATATTGTCATAGATATACAGTACACCATAAATTGCTATGGTTCATGCTCCAAAATCATGCCATGCGATCCCTATTTGTTAACACATATGGGGATGGCATGGCATAATTTTTTAGCCATTAGGGTTCTTTTCTGCCACAGATGTGTTCAAAATCAATCAAAATGCTTGAAAATCAAATATTTATTCCTTTACATAGGTCTTATTAACAGGCACTTGCGAAATGTCTGACTCTAATGCCACCTTTGGAAAGATATTTTTACTAAGGGTTGTTTATTACATATTTTTATTACATATTATGTTTTGGGACTACAAAATTGGACTGGATAACAGTAGCATAGACATGTTCCTTTCAAGATCTTTAAATATATCTCAATATATCAAACTAGCATATAAATTGTAAATAGTGTTACTAAAATTCACAAAATTTCATGCTTTATGGAAATAATTTATAAATGGACCTTTACCAATTGAGCATGAAAATCTGTGTGAAAAAAAACCATATATATTTAATTATTATATTACAATTTCTTATTATTTAGGTTAGAATCTAGAAAATTTGTAATTTGCCCATCAATATTATGTTTATCATTTTATGTACATTAAACATTTTTAGGAAACAAATCAGGGGGGTTACCCAACCCAAATAGGAGAGCAAACTGCGCTTAACCTGGTAGATACAATTATTTTTTTTGTCTAATAACATACAATTAATTGGTGGAAAATTAACGAAATTATTGCATATTTTTTCCCAAAAGTAAAAATTAAATCATTGGTGTCCTTATTAATTTGTCAAAAAGCCTTCAATAACTATGAAAATCAATAAATAGAATAGCCTTCATAATCTGCATGTATTGTAACAAAACGTCATTGTAATTTTTTTAGTCGGTGCGATATCTCGCTGCCCGCGTTGAAATAAAATGGCGGAAACGGGACGCCCGCTGTTGCGTTCTCTGTCGCACGTGAACTATTCTGTTCTCCTAATTTACTACACTGTCGGCAGCGAGATATTGCGATAAATATAAGAGTGCACACTTTATTATCATAGGAGTAATTATGAATTTTTCAATCACTCCAATTTTTAGGGTGATTCCACATTCGTACCAGTCCGCGCAGGTGAAACTACGGACAGTGATGACGCTACTCCCAGAGCTGTACGCTTTAACAAAGTGGCAGAGGTATTTATATGTGGCCAATCTTATTTGCCTCTAGCTTATGCTCGCGGCCCACGTGAAAATTCAGTTTTCGATATTGTATTTCATTGTTACTCACAGAATGAGTAATACAGGAATCTGTGAAGTAGTCACAACTCTAATTTGATATGTACTTAACCAATTTTAAGTAACAATAAACTGGCTTTTTGCAATCTAGCCCCAAAGTAAGCGATAGCTTGGGTAATAGATAACTGATTAATATGGACAGTATTTAATGTACATGATGTTAGGTCCGGTTGGCAGTGACAAGGAAAACACCAATTTAAACATTGGGTATTTATTCGGTATTCTGTGACAGGGAAGCACACTTGGATTATCTCCGCTATACATCCCCAGGAGGGGTGGTATTTCGAGGTAGATAATATGTCTCGAAAATGCCGTCTCCTTTTAGATTAATACATTAATACATTATATAATTAAAAACTCCCAGACATTTAAAAGCATTCATGCTCATCACACAATCATTTTTCGAGTATGGGAATCGAACTCACTACCTCCGGCGCAGACGGCATGATCGCTACCGCTACGCTATTCGGTCGTCTTTTAAAGAAACAATTGAGTAATCGTGATTTAATTAGGCTATTTTATGATAAAATATAACAAAGGCATCCAATTCTAGTGCCTAAAAACAAAAGATAAAGCAAAAAGCAATATTCGTCCTTATCTACCAATAATAAAGTAAATCAATACCTTTGGATATACCTAACTGTTCAAGTAATAAAATACGAATAATTAGTACATATTAATAAATATGCGGCTCGCTACACGTCAGCGTATTTGAAACACGCCAAGCGTGTGTTAACAGCATAAAAAGATAGGATTTTTTTTTAGGAACAAACGCTTGTTTCAGCGGGCTTTGTGTTAAGTATGAAAATAATATTAAAATTAATAGCAATATAAAAACTGTTTAGTCTTGCGCAACTATTCATGAGTTTATTGAGTATGATGATGCTACACTAAGTTGATACGCAAATTGACGTAAATCTCTTAGGATTTTCATGTTTGTATACCTATCATGAAAATACATTTTCTTCCGGTTTCAATACTATGTATTTTATGTTGTAGAATGGTACGGACGACATGTAAGATACAAATAGCAACAGAAAATAACACGATTGAGATAGATTAAAAACAGTCTGTTCAATATTATGTACAATGCAAACAATAGCTGTTTCCCCATGCTTGTAAGTTTTCAAATTCCTGTATGGGTTGTATCTTGTCAGGTACGGGTGATGTCGGCGGCGATGGCCGGCGAAGCGTTGCTGGCACGTCTGTCGTGGTCCGCTTCGCTGCGTGCTACAGAGTACGCGCAGCGTCGCGCGGCCGCCGCTGCAACGAGACGACATCTCAAACTTGCGCTCGTCTTCTGTATACCTGTAAGTGTGTCCACACGTTCAGCTCTAGCTCTATACTACTATCGAAGCGTTGCTGGCACGTCTGTCGTGGTCTGCTTCACTGCGTGCTACGGAGTACATTCTTCTTGATCAGGGCTTCAGGTTTCTGAGTGCCCTGGTTTTACATTGACCTGGGGGCCTACCACCGTGACTTAAAACAATATTATTGTAATAATTTCAAAACAATATTATTGTAATAATATTGTTTTGAAATATTTATACAATGTCAGTTTGGAAATTTTAAAACAATATTACAATAATATTACTTTGGGTCACGGTGGTAGGCCCCCTGGTCCCAATCACCCAAAATAAATTCTTACTGAGCTCAGTAATTGTGGAATAAATTAATTGACAGATCTAAAAGTAAAGTGTTATCCTTCTCATAATGTTGCATGTAGAGGTTATTACCATTGACAATGTGTGCAAACGATGGCAGTGGTTCGTGTCAAACTACCTGTACCGCCTGAGCCTGCTGCACGCGTCGCCGTGCTCGGCCACGCTGCACACGTCCGCCGCGGGCGCGTTCGCGCTGTCCATCGGCGCTGTGTTCGCGCAGGTGCCGCACGACCGGCTCTCGCTCTCCAAGTGTTTCGCGATCCTTCTCACCGCTGCTGGCCTGGTGAGTTTTCCATCATTATCGCATCAGACGTGTCGTGAACTTGGCGATATCTGACACAGTAGTCATGGTTGTTATACACGGTGAAAAATAAATGGTTTTAGATGTGAGGCGACGTGAATCGCTATTCGCAGTACTTTTAATTTTTGCAATTTATTTTGACCCCAGTAGTAAAATAAAAAATTAATTTTTCGAGAAATTTTGTTTTCAAAAATTCGTAAACCAGTAGTAGTAGGTACCGCACAAGTACCGCACGCCGCACTCGCGGCGTGAGTTTTACTACTCTATACGCCACGTACCGCGTAGTCACTACTATTGGTTATCACATTTTCGAGTTTATCTCGATTATTTTTTTTGCAATAAAAATAAAAATGCTTACTTTTCCGAAACAGTGTAGGTAATTCGATAGTACTGCTGATACTGATTCACCCTGTTTAACATCAAAAACCATAAATTTTTCACCTTGTATTAGTATTTTTTAATATTTTAATTAAAATTGTAACTACAATAAAACCATAGTTCAGTTTATATCTGTCGTTTATTTTTTTTTACTTTTTCTTTCTAACTTTATCACATCTCAAATAACATAAAAATAGTTTTCATATAAACATTACAACAATGGTAAGCGAACCTAGGGACACATAAGATAGTGGAGATCAATCCCAGCATCTCCACCATTTTATATAACGAAGTTAATCTCTAAAATGAAGGCATCAATGTAACATGCGAGGCATGCGCGATATATAATTATATTGATATGTGTGGTAGAGAAAAAGGTGATTCCTGATAAACACAGAAAACTGCATCTGACCTCAGGTCGATACATTAGCATGCATACTCTTCGAGGGGTTGTTGAGTTAGTTGAGCTCTCAAAGAACCACCCCGCCGAAAATGAAAGTTTACTGGCGGCTCTGCACTTCGGGCTGCGCTCGCTACCGTCCACATCCATAAGCTCCTTGTTTAAACCCAACCCTCACATACATCCTTCACATGTTACAATCATACCCTGTTTTGAGATTAACTTCGCGATATAAAATGGTGGAGATACTAGGAATGATACTTAAATTAACCATAGATTCGTTTGCCATGACTACTGTGTCGTAGTTCTCGAAGCCTCGACAAGAGGTTCAACAGAAAGTATCGGTTTTGATAGATAAGTTTGCTTTAAATTATCGTACTTTAGTTTGGTCTTTGATGGTTTCATTTAATGCATGCATTTGGTACAAATTTTAACTCGCATCTACTTGAAAAAAAAAATGTTTCTACACTAAATTCCCCCTTAAATTGGTAGACAGACAGACACAGTCATTCTAAAAGGATTTCCTGTGAACCCAAAATATTGTAATTTATATGAACTTATGCTCTCCATTTTTCTTCTCAGGTGGTTCTAGGAGTCACAGAAAGTCACCAAAACAATTGGACGGGTGTGTTGGCAGCAATAGGATCTGCTCTCTGCTACGCTGTTCATCTGATTTTGTTTCGTCAAGAGCTGAGGAAAGGGGATGGCATCAACTCATTTTTGCTTGTCGGTAAGTTATACAATCTGGGATAAAATGTTAAAACTTGCTTTGTAGAAGAGAAAGAAAAAGATGGAAAAACGTTTTTGAAAATCTTTTATTTATTGCTTCTTTATTTAGGGTTTCTTGGTTTATCAAAATATACCCATATAAAATTGCTATATTTTCATGACCTTTATAATAGGAAAAACCTTCCAAAGTTACACCAACTCATTGGTGGGCATGAGTTTTTGCCGGTTCTGAGGCAATAGGGAAAGGGGTTTGAATTTTTTTGTATGGAAGCTGGCATAGCGACCCGCCGCCATTTTGATTTTTTTTCGAAATCGCGGCGCACTATGAATGTAGTATGTATGGATAGAGGACACATAGACAAACAAATAATGTCAAGTAACATAGTACCCCAAAGTGTCACGTTACCGAGATATTTGAAGGTAAAGACAGACATATGAGGACAACGACAATCATTAAAAATAGACATATTACGTGTCTACAGGCGTCAGATTGTATCCAAATAATCGTTTCTAGGTAGATTATTATTATTATTTTTACTATTGTTGTTATTTTTTGGTACAAGTAGGTACTGCATATCTAACTAGTGCAATACTTATCTACTTAAAATGTTGTCAAGCTAAGTGACATGCGACCAACGCGACATGTCGACTGCGCGTTTCATTGCAATGCGTTTTACGGCTGTTCCCAATATCCTATCTATCCATGGTTTCCCTTACTAGGGATAGAATTTTGACATAACTTGTATGGGGCTTATGTCAAATTGATATCTCTAGTAGGGCAAATAGAAGATAGATAGGTTATTGGTTTCGGCCGTTAGTAGATATATAATTAATGATAGTAATAGTTTTCTCGTGCTCCTAGTAGGTATTATGTAGTGTACCTAATAAACAGTTATAATAATAATCAACCTAGAAACGATTATTTGGATACAATCTGACGCCTTTAGACACGTAATAAGTCTATTTTTAATGATTGTCGTTGTCCTCATATGTCTATCTTTACCTTCAAATATCTCGGTAACGTGACACTTTAGGGTACTATGTTACATGACATTATTTGTTCGTCTATGCGTCCTCTACCCATACATACCACTTAAATCGTGCGCCGCGATTTCGAAAAAAAATCAAAATGGCGGCCAGGTCGCTATGCCAGATAGTTTCAATCCCCTTTCCCAGGCAGGTGTTATGCCTGGGCTGGGGACCGCTTGTGATCCGAGCGTGTGACGTCAGAACTTCTATTTATAAAACTCTCGTCTTAAACTTAGTGTACTACGCTATAATAAGACTGGTTACACCATCTATCGTCAGCTATCAAAGACCATTACAAGTTGTTTGTTTTGTAAGCGCGCTAAACTAATGACGTCATGTGATCAGGAGTGGTGGGGTGCGCGTGCGGCTGCCTTGCGTGGGTAATGGGCGCGCTGCTCGCGCTGGGCGGCGCGGAGAAGGCGGAGCTGCCGTCGCCGCGCCTGTGGAGCTGGCTGCTGCTGGACGGTGCTGTGGGGCCACTGCTCATCGAATCTCTCTGGCTGTGGTATGGTTGCGGCGTGGACGTCGGCATATTGTTATCTATGTAGGCTAGTCTGTTATTACACCTGATGGAAAGTTATAATACAGCCTAAGGATCCACAATGGCTTGCCTAGGAGATGTCTATTCATTCTTGATTTGTAGGTACGCAGTAGTTTGTAGATAATTTGAAAGACGAAAACCGATAGGGATAGGGTATTCCAATAAGAATGAAATATAAGGGAAGGGCAAATACTGTTAAAAACTGGGGCTCGGGGATTTGGACGAAAATACCCCTTGATAAATTTGCTTGTAATAAGTTTCATTCGTTACATAATAAACTGAATGACAGCTCCGTGTTTGATATATATCAACTCTGATAATATATCAGATTCACAGTGATTATACATTTTTTGTATTGTGGAAATCTTGCAATCAGTATTTAGTTATCGGTTATGAATTGTAGAATCGTAATTATAATTATAGAGTTTGTTTTGCGAGCAGGGGCCGGTGAGATCCTCCTAGTGTCACGTCCGGCTATCCGTTGTGGAATGGTGTTTACAATAGTTTGTTCTGTGGTAGGGGCCGGTGCCTGACGTCGTCGGCCACGGCCACGGCGACGCTGGCGCTGACGCTGCCGCTGTGCGCGTGCGCGGAGGCGTGGCGCGGCGCGGGCAGCGCGGCGCGCGCGGCGGCCGCCGTGCTGGCGGGCGCGGGCTGGCTGGCCGCCGCGCTGCCCGCCGCCGCGCCCGCGCCGCTCGCCTGGCTCACCGCCAGGATGCGCGCCGCGGACGGGTTCACGTTAGTACAATTACTTTTCGTTAGAGCCATTGACGACCTCCGTGGCGCAGGGGACGCACGCTCGGATTCGAGTGGGAGGTCACGGGTTCGATTCCCGTCACGGGCCACTTTAGAATTTTATAACTTCTAAATTGGCTCAGGTCTGGTTTGGTGGTAGGCTTTGGCCGTGGCTAGTTACCACCCTACCAGCAAAGACGTACCGCCAAGCGATTTAGCGTTCCGGTACGATGCTGTGTAGAAACCGTTGGGGTGACATAACTTACCCCTTCCAAGTTAGTACGCTAACATCTTCGGCTGCATCATCACTTACCATCAGGTGAGATCGCAGTCAAGTACTAACTTGTATAGCGTAAAAAAAAGAAAAATCTCTATCATTGGATTGTTGACTGTCAACGTAAAAATGGTGACACTTGATTTTTGCCATTTTGGTGCTGATTGTTGCGGTCCACTACCAACAAATGTCAATTTAGTACCGTGGACGTTCGGGGGTGGCGCTTCAAATCGTCACAAAAAAGGAACTGTCAGATGTATAGAATGATTAATCCAGAGATAGAGATCAGTGGTTAAAGCTTATTGTTTTTTTTTTCATCCCAATCAAGGGTCTGATAGCGTTATGCAAAATCTCTAAACTAATTTGCGTCCAAAATAGTGTTATTCTTTTCAAAATACTCGTCATGGAAAATGATAGCACTATTTTTAGACGCGTCAATTTAGTTTACAGGTTTAGCACAATTCAACTTCAACGGTCTCTAAAAGCCTGTTTAGAAATAACACATTTATGTTGTGGAAGAATTGGCAACGATTTTCGTTGCCAATTCTGTTGTACAAAATCTCTAAACTAATTTAACGCGTCTAAAAACAGTGCTGTTCAAAATGCTCCCTCGCCATGAGAAAGAATAGCACTACTTTTAGACGCGTTAAATCAGTTTAGTGTAGAGATTAAGCACAACAGAATTGCCACTGTCTTAACTTGGCCGTCATTCCTTAGAGCTATACGGAACATATCGGAGCTGGACGAGCAGTCGGAGGCGCTGATGTCGTCCGACGAGCCGACGTAACCCGCCGCGGGCGCGCGCTGGACATCGCTTCTTGTTACGGGTTCGTGCGAGCGAGCACCGTACCCTACCCCTAGTCTACGTGTATAGCATTTACTTCCCTCCGTGCCGAACGGACGGTTAGCACCGAACTTTGAGATGACAGAAGTTACACAGTTATTATTTAGTTTTTTATCTACGGTTTGCTGTGAATGTTACTTTTACTGCACACGGCAAAGCAGCAATGTATACCGAATTATCTGCTTTCATTTTATGTCATTTTGTTACGAGATTAAACCCGACTGAAATGTGGCCCATTTACATACAAAAAGTTATAACACTAATTATTATATATTTATCCGAATATTGAATGTTTTGTACTGTTGTTATGCCAGCCGCGATTGGCTGACTTGCGCAGTATGATCAATTTTGTTTGCGTTACTCCCTGTCTAGGCAAAAGACTTCTATGCTTTTGCGTTTACTTAGAAAAATTTACTGCGGAAAATATTTTCACTTATTTCGGCTTAAGAGTTCCTATTATTAATTTAACTGGATTTATTCCTTAACTATTAGACAGAAGTCTTACAGAATTTAGAGAAATTGGAATATTTTAGGTTTTAAATATCATAATATTATTCTTAAAAGAATAGTTTTTGTAGATGTCTAATATATAACTTTTGTCTAACATAAATTATTTTTTATTCAGTATATTAATGCTGAATAAAATATTATTGTGCAATTAATACTGAATTGTTATTACGTTAATCATTCCAATTGTTGTGCTCTGATTTAAATATACCACATAGTATGTGACTTAGTTTATTCACTTTTATTAAGTTGGCTAATGTGTGTATTGAGTTTATATAATTATTCACATAATGGTTAAATTATAAAATATAGCTACCATTTTGGAAATATTTGAACTCTAAACATATTTTTCTCAGTATTGACTAATAATTGTAAATAAGTCTGTTTGTTTGAGTAGGTACTCAAATTATGTAGATCGAATCTTAAACAAGAGATTCTTTAATAACAACTGTTTTACATATTATTTCGCCTTGCAGTCAGTCGAAACTTATTATAATAAATAATTTAGAAAAAAATCTAATAATACTATGTAAGGAACTAGTAAAACAATAGTAATCATAATAAATTAATACATAAAGTAAAACAAAAATGTACCTATTTATTTTTGACTCAGTATTGTGTGTAAAAAGATTTTTTTAATGGACTTGCTTGTAACATATATAGATTTTTATATTTTAAGATAAAAAGTAATGGAAATAATTAAATCTGACTACAGCACAATTAAATTGCCTTATTATTTTGTACATCAGCGTTTCCTACATAGCTAGAGGCAGCTTGATAAAATTATACTACCCATTTATGATTTAACTAGCCACTCACAGGACAAAATACCCGTTTATAGTATGTTTGTTAATCACGCTTCAACAGGACTACTAAACCAATTTGGAAATGTAAAATATTTTACAACTTGGATATACCTATAGTGGCTTTTCACCGCAATTAAGCTATAGGTGGATTGCCATAGTGAACTTCCTTAAAAGTAGGTAAGTATAAGGCTAAGGAAAACGGGAAAACTACACTATTCCCGCGGGACTTTTAAATAATCGAATTTTGCACGGACGTAGCCGCGCTCTGTGGACGAAACTGTTAACTAAATAAAATAAAAATTTGTTATTGAAAATTCGTAGAAAACAATATCGCCAACGATAGGTAAACCTGCGAGTCAATTATCAGCTGATGAGCGCGGGACGCGTTTGTATGATGTGAAAGGGAAAGTCATTGGCAAAGTTTCTGCAAACGGGTAATATTTAATATTTTACCCATTTTAATAAAATCATTATCTCAATTGCTGTTTAATATTTGTGATTTACTTAGGTAGTAGGTAATTCCCGCCATTTCTCACGACGCCAGTCACCCCCAAAGAGTAAAACGTAGTGATTATATACTCTTTGCCAAAGAGTATAATAAAACCATGGAATTAATAAGTACTTCGTGAAAAAAGGGCGGGAAACTTCGGACACGGCGGACGCGGTTTTTTTCGTTTCTGTTTTTCTTTTAATTTGATATCTTATTTAGAAAAGGATTGGTGTTGTTCATATTATAAATAGTGTATTATAAGTGTATATTCATAGTAGTTAGCTGTATATATAGGTAAGTTTTAGAAAATATAGTTTATTAGCACTCTAACTCATGGAGGAGCCCCCTGATCCTGGGGGAACAATTCCTCCAGGATCAGTAAATATACCACATATTCCATCTAAGATGGACATATTAATTTCGGCGGTCGAGTCGTCAATGGATACTGATACTTCTATTATATCTAATGTCGACCAAACACTCAAAAGAAAAATATTTTCACGCGTATGTGTGGCATGTAATAAGCGAAAGAAAAAAACAAAAACACCCGATGGAAAAGCAAGGTATAATTGTAATTGCAAGTGCGATGCAAAAACCAATCTTGAAAATCCACTTAACACAACTACTGCAAATGTAACCCCAAATCCTAATACTACAACTCGAGTGCCGGTTGGTCGTGCTCAATATCAAGTCTCTGATAATGCCCCATTTATTGTACATGTTCAAAAAGAAGGTGAAGTTGATAGCACTACATCACTGCACCCTATAACATTTGGCCGCTTTTTGAAACAAAATAATTTAGTTGGTATTGTGAATGGTAGTCTCAAACGAGTTGGCAGGAATAGAATAACCATATCGTTTTCTTCCTACATAGATGCTAATAACTTTTTACAAAACAAAAATCTTGAAACAGCCAAATTCAAAGCATTTATCCCGACGTTTAATGTTACTCGCATGGGTGTAGTGAAAGGTGTACCTCTTGATTGGTCTGACGATGAGGTTTTGTCAAGCATGACTGTGCCACTTGGTTGTGGACCAATAATTAAAATTAGGCGTATTAAAAGAAAAGTAATTGTAAATAATGCAAGTCAATTTATTGATACTGGAACAGTAATTATTACTTTTGATGGACAAGTATTACCTACCAGAGTTTACATGTGTTATACTGCTTTGCCAGTTGAATTGTACATCTATCCAACAGTGCAGTGCTACCAATGTTGCCGTTTTGGCCATGTAAAAAATCAATGCCGATCAATGCCAAAATGTTACAAGTGTGGGCAAGGCCATTCTGGGGACACTTGTCAGGTAGAAGAGGAGGATTACCGGTGCTGTTTATGCAAAGGTTCACACCAAGCTGTGAATAAGAAATGTTTAGAACATAGTAGGCAGAGAGCAATAAAAGAAACTATGAGTAAAAGCTGCATTTCATATATGGAAGCTATTAAAATGCATCCACCTGTTTCAAAATTATCTTATGCAGAAGCTTTATTTTCAACGCCCATGTCTTCATCCTCAAAATATAATCCGTCTACTTCAGATTCTAATCCAGCAACTTCCAATTCTGTTTCACAGTCATATAAAAAAACTGTGTTTGCAAAGCCAAGATCTCCCGCAAAGCTGAGCAAAGGATATGACCGCTTTGCTCACTCAAATATAATAAAAGATCCTGTGTTACCTGCAGAAAAACCAATTAATAACAATCATAATGAAAACACTATGAAAATTGCTGATATAATTAAATTTCTCATCCAATTACTATCACAATCAAATTTAGTTTCACCGTCCCACGTCGCCTCAATAATAGAAGCATTATGCCAAATTCAAAATATTAATAATGGATCACAAAGCCAGAGTGATTCAATGGAATTGCCTAAGTCTCAACATTAGGAAACCTGACCTAATTCAATTAATAAATAATCAAGATCCTTTTCTCATCTGTCTCCAAGAGACATGGTTGAGAAAGGAATCATTGTTTAAAATGCCAGGGTTTGTTTGTCTCAGAGAAGACAGACTTGATGGGTATGGTGGAGTGGCAATACTCATCAAAAATACTCTGGCATTTACTCCTATCACTCTACCTGTACATAGCAATGACTTATCTGTTATTGCAGTTATTGTAAATAGTATATGTTATGTATCTTTATATTTCTCCCGTCCTAACAATGATATATTTAATGAAATTAATGAAATATTGAATTTTTTACCGAAACCATTTTTATGTTTAGGAGATTTTAATTCTCATCATGAGTTATGGGGTTGTTCCACATCAACTTACTACGGCGAAAAGTTGTTAGATTTAATTAGCTCCCATAACCTGTGCATTTTAAATACTGGATCTCCAACACGGCTCGCTCGAACACCTAGTGCTCTAGATTTGTCAATTTGCACTCCTGATCTCGCTTCTTCTCTCACTTGGTCACCTGCTGAATCTACTTATAGTAGTGATCACTATCCCATAATAATTACCTTCCCCTTTAAAAATCCTCCAAAGCAAGTAAGACAACCACGTATAAAACATAAACTAACAGATGCCAACTGGAGTCTGTATAGAGTAGCTGTAGAACAAAAAATTAAAAATCTACCTAAAATAAGTCACTCTAATTTATTAGAATGCTCACAAGCATTAGCTACAGCAGTAACTGAAGCTGCAAATGAATGCTTTCCGTTAAAAAGGTGTGGTTTGGGATTTATTCCATCTCCACCATGGTGGGATGCAGAGTGTACTAATGCAGTTAAACAGAGAAAGCAAGCTGAGAAACAATATTGTCAGAATATGACTGATGAAAATTTTGATCATTATTTGCAAATTGCTAATACTACTAAGGAGCTACTTAGGGTAAAGAAGTATGAAGGGTGGCAAAGGTTTTGTTTATCTTTAAATCCCCATGTTTCACCGTCTTTGGTTTGGCAAAACATTAGAAGGTTCAGATCTGCATTTAAAGATACTCAACAAAATAAAATTTCATCAGAACTTGCAGAACAAGTCATGGATCGCTTAGCTCCTCCTTATGTACCTGAATGTCCCATGGTTATAACGCCCCATATATCTTTTAATTATTGTAATAACGCTTTAAATTCGCTGTTTACACTTATTGAATTAAAAGGCGTACTTTCATCTACCAAAGATTCTGCACCAGGTGAAGACGGGATTCCTTATTCCTTCTTGTCAAATCTCGATGATAATAGTCTCAGTTACTATCTGTCCTTGATAAACAATGTTATGATTAGGTACGGGCATCGTGCCCGATTCCTGGAGGTCCCAAACATTGATCCTTATACAGAAGCCGAATAAACCTAGTGCAGATCCAACATCCTATAGACCGATTGCATTGTCATCGGTATTGGCTAAAACTGCTGAACATCTTATTAAAATTAGGCTGGAATGGTTCTTAGAACATAATACATTATTATCAAGAACTCAGTTTGGTTTCAGGAGAGGTAAATCTACTCTTGACAGTTTGAGCATATTTACCACAGACATAAGACTGAGTTTTTCTAAAAATGAGTCACTGGTTGCTGCTTTCCTAGACATAAATGCTGCTTATGATAATGTTAATATTTCAATTTTAAAAAATAAATTGTTAGCCTTAAATCGGTGGTGGGCGTGAATAAGTTGATAAGTCGACTTAGACATGAAAACTGATTTCTTGTTATTTAGGCTACTGACAACCTAACCTATGATGTGCATTAACGTATAACTCGATACAACTAATAGTTTTGTTTCACTGAGCTTGTGAATTACTGAACAAGTCTGTTGCCATGTGGTATAATTTAACATTTTTATATATAAAGTTATTCATACAACCTTTTTTGATTCACAAACTGAACAAATAGATATATAAGGTTATTCGCATCACCTATTTTAAAATAAAAATTGAGCATATTGATATATCTAGTTATTCAAATCTCATATTTACAAAAAAAATGGAACATGTCGAGTTATTAAGTTATTACCGCATTGCCTTAACAGTAATCATTTTGGTAAGTCGATATATTAATTACGTGTGTAGTCGACAGAGCATGCGGGCGACGAATTTTTATGCGACAGAGCTATATAATAGACAACATTAGTATTGTCAATTTGTCTTAAGCAATCCCACCCCTTGCCCCCGCCGTCGGCTTTTTTCGCGGTGCTTCTTGTTGTTGGTAACAAGAGCTGTTCAATTCTAGACAACCACAAAGATCATAATAATATTCCTGATTCCAGCAATACAAAAGCTAGTGTGCATGGTCATAGTACTGATGCTGAGATAGATGATGCTAATGATAATAACACTAAAGCACAAGACAACAAAGTTCCGCAAATTCAAATATAAGAATAGGGAGATCAAGAAAGGAAAGAGAAAACTAAGTTAAGAAATACTGCAAAGCTATGTGACAGAAAAAGGTAAAGTATTTCGTGAAAGAAGTGCAAAGCCTGCACATGTAGTATGAAATGCAATGAATGACTCTCATAAGAAGGGTGCCAAGCAAACAAATTGTAAAGATATGTATTTTTATTTGATTAAATAAATAAAAAAAAAAATAAAGATGACAGACAACAATGTTTCGATTAATATAGGATTTTAGGTACTAGAGACAGAAAAGCCATGTATGTAGCAAGCTTAGTTACAATACGTTCAAAACAGATACAAAAGACTGATAGACGTGCAACAATAGAGATTATTCTTGCCTTTATAGCTTAGAAACTAATAATGTAAATATGCCCATTTGTAAAGAATGCTTATGCAAAACTCTTGGAGAAACTAAAAGATTATTTAATTGTTATGAAAAAGAAAAAAACATTCAAGTGGGATCATTCCCATGTATACAAGAGGACGACAACCGCGGAAAAATAAAAAAAGTATTGACGACATCACTTCAGATACAAATCATACACTTTTTCTAAGTTTTGAAATTCATTTCAGATTAATAGCATTGTGAATATGCTTCCATGACCCAAATTTATTATTTAAAAAACCAGCAAAAGACACTTGCCATACGTGTAATCTTTTGAACCTTAAGATATCAATAGCTAAAGAAGAAGAAAAGTATAATTTAAAAGTTGAACTCGCTGATCATCATCAGTCCCAAGCTGAAAAGGCTTATTCCGAAAAGCGGAAAGTTAAAGATGAAGCGAAATGTAGTGCATTGATGCGAGCGTCCGCATTCGATCTCCAACAATGTCTTCCTACACCGTACCTTAAAACTCCGTTTCATTATATGAGACAACTATGGTCTTTCAATCTTACAATTCATAATTTTTCAAATGATAAAGCTACTCGTTGTATGTGGGGTGAGACTATCAGTGGTCAAAGGAGCTAAATAAATAGCTTCATGTTTGTGGCATTTCCTCTGGAATTTGCCTTCTAAAGTGAAATCAGTGTCATTTTATTCTGATACCTGGGGAGGACAAAATAAAAATAATATCTTCGCCATGATGTTTATGTTTTTATGACATCAACATCCGACATAATAAACGAATATCTGGGTGACCGAGCTTCGCTCGGTGGCCAATAGATGGCAGCAGAAGTCATTTTTTTTTTGCTAAATTCGACATTTTCTAAAAATGAATCCTAGCTAGATCGATTTATCGCCCCAAAAACACCCTGTATACTAAATTTCATGAAAATCGTTTCAGCCGTTTCCGAGATCCAGATTATATAGAAATATATATATATACAAGAATTGCTCGTTTAAAGGTATACGATTAACCACAAATTTCTTATCGGCGGACACAGCCACGTAGAGTGTGATTCAGATCATACTATCATCGAGAGAACCAAAAAGAAAACTCAATTAAAACTGAATCACTTAAATGATTGGATGCAGCTTGTAAGAACTTGCAAAGCTCAGAAATCTTTTAGAATGGTTCCAACGAAACTTCAAAATTACAATTTAAGTAGCAAAAAAGATTTTTCTGGTTATAAATTCCTTTGGCAACCAATTAAATGGCTGCAATACAAAAACCCAGTTGGTGAAATACTTTTTAAGACTACTATTAATTTCGAAACTCCTTTAGCCGCCGTTAGTTTAAAAAAAGAGGCAAATCTACTATTGTTACATATGTTTTTGAAACAGTTTCTCAAGACACTCCCAATAAGTAGGCAGAAAAAAGATATTTTAGATCTTTTGCCCTTGCTTGATCCAGTATTTCATAACTTTTTTAGAAACCGGAAGACGACTGAAGATGAACCCAATGATCCTAATTTAGATGAAGAAGATCCTGATGTGAATGAGTCTATAAGCGGAAATATGATTGTGGATAGCAAAAGAGTAATTTCACAATAAGCAAATAATACTTAAAACACTTTTAGTGTTTAATTGTTAATGGAAATAACAAAAAACTTTCAATATTGAAGTTTTATTCAAGACATTTATTTACTGATGTAAAGCAGAAATTTGCTATTTATCATTTTGTAGAAAAATGCTCTCTATTCCCTCTCTTTCACAGTAAATGTAATTTTGTTACATTTTTCTATTATGTGAATAACTTGACAAATCATTGGTGAACGATTGAATAAGTCAATTATTTAATAGAAATATGCATAAAGTAGCTATTTATTATGCACCACTCGAGAGATATACTTAAACTACTACTAATAGAATAGACATAATAAAAATAAAAGTAAAAATGGATTTAGCGTAGAAAAGTAAAGTTTAAAAATGCTGCCCTGAAAAGTACATAATTTTGACTTGTCAATTTATTCACGCCTACCACGGAAATGTTCCTATTTTACTAATTAATTTTATTGTAAATATGTTGTATGAAAGATACATCAAGTATTCATTAGATTCGTCTGAAAATGATAAATTCATTAGAACTGTGTGGAAAGGTTTGCCACAAGGTTCTGTTTTGAGTCCTATTTTATATAACATTTATACTTACGATTTGGACACATCTATTGAGAAGTATGCAAATGTTCTGCAATATGCAGATGATTTGCTTTTATATGTTGCTGGACCATCCATACATAATATTAGTCAGTTATTAACCTTAGCATTAAATGCCTTAAAGGGTTGGTTAGATACTAATGGTTTAGATTTGTCACCATCCAAAAGTTCTGTTGTGATATTCTCCCGAAAGCGAAATCTCCCACCTATTAATATTAATTACAATAGTGTACCGCTAGAAATTAAAGAGAAGGCAAAATTTTTGGGTGTAATATTAGATACTAAGGCAGCCCGTACACAGTCAATCTAGATCACGATCAAGTAGCTCTGATCGCGATCACAGATTGATGGATCGCGCTACAACATTACACGTTCAATCTTGATTTCGTCAGTCCGTGTTATCCTGTCGCCGTGTGAACACGTGTGATAGCATGGATTTACATAAGGTTAAGGATGTAATATCTCTTGTCTTAGCCCTAACTTTGAAGACTCTTCTTCA
This sequence comes from Coenonympha glycerion, assembly GCA_963855885.1. Taxonomy (NCBI): domain Eukaryota; kingdom Metazoa; phylum Arthropoda; class Insecta; order Lepidoptera; family Nymphalidae; genus Coenonympha; species Coenonympha glycerion. The sequence goes on from OY979646.1 coordinate 4,504,597, forward strand.
GTGGTTGCAGAAATAAAATAATATGAAATATTTTATTTCTGCAAAAATATTTTATTTAAAAAATATTTAAGTACCTACTAATTTAAATAATTTAAAAAATGGTATATATATTTTATTATTTTTATTAAAAGTGTACATACTAATTAAAAAAAAATTAAAAAAGTGTATACTCATTTAAATCTTCTTAAAAAAATACAACTAACTGCTGAAGATGATGATTAAAAATGCTACTTTAGAATGGATGAAAAATCTTTTAACGAGTTACTACACATGATAACTCCATAGCTCCATATACAGTAAAACATATATCACATGATAACTCCATAACTCCATATACAGTAAAACATATATAGGATACTTGTATGTAGACTGACGAGTGACGCGATCCTGCGTTTAAACGTTCAATCTTGATCACGATCAGTGGATCGCGATCTTGATTTCAAAATATCTAGATATTTTGTGATCAGATGCATCAATCCGTCAATCTACTTCGTACATTATCAATCTGGATCGCGATCATTGATTTTGATCGCGGATCGTGATCTAAATTGACTGTGTATAGGCTGCCTAAGCTTACTGGAGTTCCTCACTATGAATATATTTTACTAAGGTGTGAGAGAAATTTAAACATTTTAAGGTGTCTCACAGGTGTATGGTGGGGTGCACATCCTTTTTCAATGAGACTGTTATATAATGCTTTGATAAGGAGTGTTTTGAACTATGGAACATTCTTATTACACCCAGGTAATACAAGTGCAGTTAAAAAGCTGGATTCTGTTCAGTCTAAGGCTTTGAGATTAGTAACAGGTGCAATGAAATCGAGTCCCATAAATTGTCTGCAGGTCGAATGTTGCGATCCACCCTTATATCTAAGAAGGCAGTTCCTCTGTGATAAATTCTTCTTCCGAACGCTACAGCTAAGTTCACATCCATTATTTTTAAAAGTACAACAACTGGCAGAGCAGGTTGATGCCTGTAACTACTGGTTTCATAAAGATTCTCCATGTCTTGTAAAAAGTCATAGAAAATATGAAAGCTTAGGAGCTCCCACATATCGAAATATTACTCTTCCTTTATACCAATACAACTATGAAAGTCTTGTTGCTGTTCCGCAAATTAAATTGGATATAGGATTATTAAAAAATAATCCCAACTCAAAACAAGAATTCAACAGCATTATTAATAATGACTGGTCCGACTGGCATAGCATATTTACGGATGCCTCTAAAGATCAAGATAACAGTTGTGTTGGCGTTGGGGTCTATCATTCACAATATAAATGTATACAACAAACTAAACTTCCACCTGAAACTTCCATTTATACCGGTGAATGTTACGGATTACTTAAAGCTCTAGAATATATTTTAATTTTAAAGATATCAAAAACAATAATTTTTTCGGATTCCCGCAGTGCTTTAGAAGCTATTATGAGATTCCCATTTAAAGTTCATAAACAGTCTTCAATTATTTTCGACATCAGAGATCTTTTATATAAATGCTCTCAGAAGAATTGTGATGTTGTGTTGGCTTGGGTTCCAAGCCATGTGGGCATTCCCGGAAACGTAAGAGCCGATCAACTGGCAAAAGAGGCTGTACGTGTAGGAGATACTGTACCGTACACTAATTATTGTACTGATCTGGTACATTTAGCTAAAACATATTTGTATGAAGCGTGGGATGTGATATGGCATAATGATGGTTCAGTGGGTAAACATTATAGAAAAATTCAGCCATTCATTCCAAGAAAACCATGGTTTAGCCGACTAGTATTTTCTAAAATGGTCACTTCTGTTTTGTGTAGAATGCGCTTAGGTCGTTTGTACCCCGGCGCATTTGCACAGACTAAAAATTGTCCCCGACCCTCTTTGTTCCTGTGGAGAGTATGGGGACTTCTTTGCATGCACTTTGTATGACCGATTTGCCTTTCTTGATAATCTTGTATCATTGCACATTCCATTTCCTACCTCTATAATTTGTTTATTATATACTAATTGTTATGATGTTTATAAAATTTTGTCTTTGTTCCTAGAAACAAATAATTTAAAGTTATAGCTCAATGTATTGTATGTATTTATGTAAAAAAGTTGTAAATAATATTTGTATATATATTTAAAAAAAACCCTATCCTTTTCCTTTGGAATTCCAATTTGAATCCTGCTTGATTTTTTAAAATAAATATAGTTTCCCTAACTTTTATTATCCTATAACCTGACATTGGCTTATCTGTGTAAAGCCAAAGAGAGAAAAAAAAAAAAAAAAAAAAAAGTACTTCGTACAAAGTACTTATTAATTCCATGAATATAATCATAATCAAAGAGTATACATATAATCACTACGTTATCTCACTGTACGTTAGGTAATAGGTATTGCCTTGTTAATTGCTCCGAGGGTATTGCAGTCTTCTAGGTTCAATATACTCTATGGAGATCAGTGTCTAGGTTCTTATTCACCAGTCTGTGTTCGTCGTTTGTCTTCTGTGTTTTTATATATGGTATCTCCATGGTTTTTAGGCTTCGTTTTTAGGCTCCATGGTTTTTATTTGTACCTAGCTCAATCGTTTTTATTTTTTAATAATCTGTGCTTGTCAAATGTCATTTTTTTTTACTTGGAGAATGAGGATTGGTTGCGGATTTGAGGTTATTAATTATTATTTATTTAGGTAGGTAATTTGTGTCTAAAACAATATTTATGAAATCGAATATTAAATCACAAGCTATGTTTTAAAAAATAAAATGTATTCATGTCACACCAGTATGTCGCAGGTTGTAAGATTTACTTTAAAACATGCGCTGCCCATATCGGGGCTCACGAGTTCCTTCGCTAAGAACTGTAGTGTACAGAATGTAGCGTACAGCACGAAAACCACCTCCTCTAAGGATAATGTATACTTTACTGACTGGGAGACACTGAGCAGAAAAAAGAAGATAAGCAAAGCCATGAAAGCCTATCTAGAGAGAGCAAAGGAGCACGACGAATTCATGAAAAGACAACAGTTCGAATACAACATAGGCAAAAGACATCTCGCAAATATGATGGGAGAGGATCCAGAGACGTTCACGCAAAAAGATGTAGACCGTGCCATTGAGTATTTGTTCCCCAGTGGGATCTACGACCCTGCCGCGCGACCCCTCATGAAGCCCCCCGAAGAGGTGTTCCCCGCGAGAAAAGCTGCAGAGTTCGACGAGGCCGGGCGCCCTCACCACTTCCTATTCTACACAGGCAAGCCGAATTTCTTCAAACTATTGTATGACGCAGCCGAAAATATCCAAATGCTTTACAAGTATGAGGACAAGGTTATTCGGAAGAAAGAGGTGCCTGATCCAAACGCAAGTCTCGATTTGAATAACAGCACTTGGCTGACCAAAGACCAACTCGAACAAGTCTTAGTGGAGGGTGTTAATGACTTGGAATATGATAACTTCAAATTAGTCATGGAGAGGCTTGTCTCTCTTCCTTATTCATATAAATGTAAAGAGTTTATAGAGAAGTTCAGAAAGCCACTCGCCACCCAGAGGTTTGCTTTAGAGATCCCTAAACCGAGCTATGATGAAAAGGGTTGTGCTTTTGTCACAACATACGAATGCCTACGAAAGAAGGCTAGGGGTGATGTGACGATTAAATCTCCTGGTACTGGAAAGATAACTATCAACGGACAAGATTTAACCTATTTCGAGGACACACAGTCCAGGGAACAGGTTATATTCCCATTGATTTTCACTGGGATGCAAGATAAAGTTGATGTGATAGCAAACATAGAAGGAGGGGGGCCCTCGGGGCAGTCGGGAGCTATAAGATGGGGAATTGCTTGGGGTCTACGCAGCTTTGTAGATAAGGGTATGCTAGAAGCTATGCAAGTCGCTGGTTTGCTGACAAGAGACCACAGGAGGCGTGAACGCAAGAAGCCTGGCCAGCCTGGTGCCAGGAAAAAGCCTACTTGGAAGAAAAGATAAACTGTTTAGGAATTTAGAAATCTTATGTGCTGTAGGTGGTCAAAATTAATAAAATTACATAAAAATTAATGTAACACCTTTTATTGAACTTTTGTAGTAAAGAGTGTGTGTGGGTCTAATCCATATTAATATTTTATTTTAATGTGGGTTTATCCTTCAATCACCCTAAAGTGGAGCAATGGTTCAAAGATATTTTTTTGTGCAGACTGTTGAAAGTGTTAGGAGTGACATAGGCTATTTTTTACTCTGGGAAAATCATAGAATCCCATGGGATTTATGAAAAAATGACGGGACTTACAGGGACAACAGCTAGACATAAATTATAGCCTTATCAGATTTTGTTTATGCTGATATGCCATGTATTGTATTTTTCAGCAAGCTATTCTTCTTTTTCTATATTATATTGTTATAGTATTTCTGCAACAAAGTAAATATTTAATTTGCTTTACACTTGCTCAACTGTGAAGGAAAAATTGTAAAAGAACGAGCATGTCTTTGAGTTCATCAATGTACTCAAAGATATGTGAAGCCTGCCATCCCACACTAGGTCAGAATGCTGGGCTATGGAATATTTTGGAGATGGCCCCGTATTTGGACATGGAAAGGGGTTGAATATGATACTTTTAATTCATACACAAAGGCAGTTAGGGTCACTAAACAAAACTACGATGCATGACATCCAACATTTATTTTAACAATGTTAACTTATTCAATTTTATGAAAAATTTAATTTTTCCTAACAAATTTCTTCCGAATAGTCCTCTTCCTGCCGCCAATTTTCTTGTGGAACATGGTATTCTTCCTCTCTTTGTTGTAAATTCTCTTTTTCATTAGCGATTTCAATTCCCTTCTTTCCTTTTGAGCTTCATTTTCATTAGGTTTCCCAAAGAACATCAATCCCTCTGCAATATAGAAAAGACAAATAAATAAAAAAACATCGATTTGGCGTCTCCCGCGCAGACTGTGGGTGCTATGCTTAGTGACCAGTGACAACAATATCTACAAATCTGCAGAATGCCTATGATGTCGTCGGCTGCAATGCCCTATGCTTTAATAGCTTTTACCAGCGGTTACGCCTGCATTAAATTCGGTTTTTCAAAAATCCCCGGGAAAATCTGAATTTTACATTCCCGTTCCCCCCCTATATCAACCTTTACCTACTTTTAAGAAAGTTTTTCAAAACAATTTACCTATAGCTGTAGCTATAGATTGCTGTTGAAAATTTGATCTTAACCTGTGATCTGTTGTGGGCAAAAACAGTTTTTACCATTTAACCTGGGATCTGTTGTGTACCAAATCCATTTTACATGTGTTGTGGACAAAAACAGTTTTTACCTTTTAACATGTGATCTCTTGTGGACAAAAACGGTGTTTACCTTTTAACCTGTGATCTGTTGTGGATAAAAACAGTTTTTACCTGTTAACCTGTCATCTGTTGTGGACAAAAACAGTTTTTCTCTCCACACAGTTTTGACTTCATTAGTTTCTGGTGCAGATTTCGTATTATCAGTAGGCTTTGTATTATTCTCTTCTTCGTTCTCAGATTCAGATGAATCATACACAAATGGATTTCTTTCCCCGGGATCCAAAGGGTTTCTGACTTTCGTATCCTTTTTAGATTGTAGAGGAATATAATTCGCCCCTTCTTCAGTTGTATCTGAATAAAGATAAAAAGAATTATGTTAGTTTAAGAAAATGAGTATACACAAAAAATGTCACATTTTTTTGTGAAATTTACTTTGTACGCAAGATAAAGTTAAATTTTTTAATTTTATTAAATTGTCTTAAAACTGCGAAAGTTTTGTATTAACTATTAACTCTCCATGGCGCAGTATTCATGTGGCAGGTCCCGCAATTGATTCCCGCCATGAGCCACTTTGAAACCATATAATTTCTTAATTGGCGTCTATTGGTGGGAGATTTACCAATAAACGATTTAGCGGTGCAATGCTGTGGTATTTAGGGGTTCTTTGTCTTTTCCTAGTTGGTATGATAACATCTTCAAATACATCCTCAGTCCCTGCCTGGAGGGAAATTTCCCTATACCCTACACCACCGGCAAAGAGTACTAGTAAAAATTGTACTAGAAATAAGCTATCCTATGCATTAATTTTTCTTTAAGTCTATTTTGCTATGTATGTTGGTGCATGAATAATAAAAATAAAAAATAAAATAAGTAAATAGTCAACCTACCTTCATGTTGGTTATCGTCATCTTTTGTAAATAAACTCCTCAAGCTGAAGGTGGTTGGTTGTGCAATGGCTTCTTTCAGAGTGTCGCTCACTTTGTAGAACTGTTCTTTGGACACTTCAACTTTCTCCACAACGCGCTCTGGTTCCTGATGCTGTGCTTCTTCATCTTTACTCTCTTTAGTTTTTTTCTTTTTCGATTTTTTTGTAGACTCTTCTTTAGTTATAGGTACCAAATATTTAGCATGCTCTGGTTGAGTGGGATCAAAACGCAGCATACCGAGTTTCGCTCTAAAACATATTATTTAAAAATTAAATTTCACTTTGTTTAGGATACAAAGAAAATATTTTTTTTTATGTTTCAGGATTAAAAGAATCTTTAACATGTTAATAAAAATAGTAGCTTTTTGCATTACCTGCATAGAAAAGGAGATAGGACTATCCTTATTAGACCTGTCAATATTTTTAGAAACATTGAACCATTTCCTGTTGCGCCATTTGGCCATTAGGGACTTGAACAGATTTAAAACCCAAGCTCAGGGACACAGGTTTATGCAGATGTCTTTTAACATAATCTTGCAATACCTACCCATTAATTATGGGCGGAAATCTCCTTACAGAGTCTAACTTGAGGGGTAGACCTGATTATTTTTAATCATCAAAACTACCTTGATGGACATCATCAGTGTTGTCGTTAAGCCTTCAGGATTTACCTGGCCCTCGCACTCATATGGGAAAATGCAACAAAATAACTACAAATGTCAAAAACTTTGTCAATGACTTTGGTTAGTCCCAGAAAATTTTTGTCTACAGGAAAAATGATAAACTCCTTATCCCCTTTGGTCATGCTATGGCAGCCATTTTCTATCGAAGGATTAAATCGTGGGAGTACGAATTTATCCCCAGTCCATGTTAAGCAAAATAGAGAGGCTTTGCACAGCTTTTTTGTCATAATAATTGAAGTGAACATGTTTATGTCCAATCGTGTTTAATATAGCTAACGATCTTTAAAATAATAAATAAATGTTCATACTAAGGTCCATAAATAAATACTTACTTAGTTTTATTTGTAGTATCAGTTGTTTTTGATTTAATTGTAACACCCAGAACATCTTGCAATATATTCAACTGTTTGCACTTTTCATCTGCCTGGTTTAAGTCCACCTCTTCCTGTCCCGTCTGATCTTCATCCTTTTCACTTTCCGAATCCTCCACAAATCTTTCATCTAAGGTGAACCGTTTGTCAGATTTGTACCTAGATTGTAGATCTAAAACCTGTCAAGTAATTGATTATCATAAAAGCGCCTTCAAATTAGCCGCAAAGTGAAGGGCTGTACACAGTTTCATGATGGACTCTGACGAAAAAACATTGCTTGATTTGTACAAAAAAATACATGCGCGCAGCACTAGTCGCTCAATGAACTGACGCGCGGCGGTTCTTTATTTACATAGATTTACAAAGTAGCGCGGCTGCAGCGCTGCAAACGCGCTTCACTTTGCAGCTAATTTGAAGGCGCCCTAAGAGTAGTGTCCAACACACTTAAATTAATTTAATTATTAAGTGTAGCTACACATCGGCATTATTTACATTGTCGAAAGTTTCGCTCAACACAGGCCACTTTGGAAGTTTATATTTCTAAATTGCCTCAGGTTTGGTCTGATGAGAAGCTTTGGCCGTGGCTAGTTACCACTCAACCAGCGCAGGCGCACCGCCAAGCGACTTCTGGCGTTCACAGACAGAGTTCTGGCGCGATGCTGTGTAGAAACCTTTTCCTAGATAGTACATAGTTTATCTTCCTCTGCATAATCACCATCAGGTGAGATCGCAGTCAAGTCTTGATACACACAGACAGACTTGTATACTAGTATAAATAGTGTAAGTTTAAAAATTAGTATGTCTTCTCTTCACATATTGATAGATTTGATAATCGATACTAAAACTAAACCCAAATTATTATAAACACATAATTAACTGAAAAGCATCATACCTTTTGACCTTTCTTCCCTTCGTATTGCTCTTTTACTTCAAAATTTATTTCATCATCACTACCCCCCTCATCAAAAAGATTTGACTTATGATTGCTATTATTATATTTGACATGACCATTTGCTATTGGTTTCTCTTTTATTGATTCTTCATCTTCATTGTCAGAAAATATTATTTTCTTATTTGATTGTTTGTCCTGTAAACATAACAATGTAGAAGCTTCAATCATCCTCCTCTGTTTAGTAGTTAGGTTATCTATGGACCTTTTGAAAGAATTTAGAAAAATGTTTGAAAAGTTCTATTAGTCCTAGTTTTTAGGGTTCCATACCAAAATGGTAAAAATGGAACCCTTATGGTGAGACTTTCTCCGTCCGTCCGTCCATCCGTCTGTCACACTCTATTTCAGTAACTATTCAAGCTATCGACTTGAAATTTAGAATAGTTATAGGTAATAGTGACCCGACGTCATAACAATCGGAAAATTTTGAAAATTGTTTTTATTTTTATTTAAAAAGGGGGGAAAACCATTAAAATTACACCGATAAAATTTCAAAATGAGATAACAATATTGAGTGGGGTATCATATGAAAGGCCGTTACTTGTGTATTCTAAAACTATTTTTTATTTATTTTTATGCCTGATAGTTTTTGATTTATTGGGCAAACTGTCGAAAAAAATACCGTTCCGCCCCCCTTATCTCCGAAGTTTACCAATCGAAAAATCTGAAATAATTATGATCAATAGAAGTTAACGTATATTTTGCAGGAAAAATAAAATCAACTTGCTGACTAATATACTTTTTTTGATAATAACAATAAACCGCCAAAAACAAAGTTACGTTTGCGGTTTGCCAACAAAAGTACCAACATGTAAATTATACTCGTAAATTCATGAACAAAAGTGATTTTTTCAATGTTTTCCTTCTTTTATGGTATGGAACCCTCGGTGCGCGAGTCTGACTCGCACTTGGCCGGTTTTTATTTATTAGAAATGCAAGATTATACCAATAAAGAATAGTATGCAAGTTAAAAATAAAACTACCAACGTTTTTGCACAACTTACAATACTGACTAACCCTGTCTTGATAATGTTTTTCTTTTCATTAAACTCTTGTCTCTTTCTCTTCAACGACTCCTGCCTTTTCTTATCAGAGTTTAGTTTCTTTTCATCGTTATGGAATATATTTTCATTTTTCTTACTGCTCACTGCAGATAATGTAGTTGGTTTACCATGAAAATTTTTGGAGTGATTTTCAACAGATTGTGGTTCAACTGGGGATGCATACTTGACACTTTCCTGAGCGGCTTTAACTTTAGACCTTTTGGTATATTTGTTGTCACTGCTTTCCTCGTCATTGTCAAACCTCCTTTTATGTGAATTATGGTGGCCACCAATATTCTGTTTCTCAATTGGAACATGCACTTCATGACTCTTGAACAATAAAACAATTTTAATCTTCAATAACTGATTCCAGGATAAAAAAAAATTCCCCACTGACTAAATCATGGAAAAAGGGGAAAGGAGAAATCTTCTCCATTTTATTTACTGAGGATATTATCTCCACCTGAGAAGATACTCAGAATGTCAGACCTGAGACTCAGAGAGTCAATATAGTTGCAGGAGGGAATAATATTTTATCCCCTGCCCTTAGAGAAATTGTCCCCTGGCAAATGGGCGAGCTAGTCCGGCTGACCTTGCTTTCATTCATCAGCTGCAATACCATATCAACTTCTATGTACTGATTTTTGTTGACCAAATAGTGTAGTGTTAGTAATTCTGTTGTCTGTGCCGGAGGTTGTGGGTTTGATTCCCACAACTGGAAAATGTTTGTTTGATGAGCATGAATGTTTTCTAGTGTCTGGGTGTTTTTCAATATTTATGTATTTTTATCAGTTATCTAGTACCCATAACAAGATATCGCTTACTTTGGGGCTAGATTGTGATGTGTTAAATGTCCTGATATATATATTTTTCATTTATTAATATTTTTGTTTCACAGTAAATCAGCAATGTAAATAGGCAAATTTCACCTATTTAGATTCTGGCTATGATTCAGATTAATATAGATTTCTTCCTAAACAAAAAACCTTAAAAATTTTGATTCAAAAGTCAATTGATTTATTTCATTTAGGCTCATTTTACAAGCACATATGAATAGTCACAATCTTATATAATTAATTAAATAGTGATAACTATTTAATGACTTAAAACACTTTTTTTTTTCAGATTTTGTATACACATGAGATATTTACCTTTTCTGTACTTTTAGCCTTAGACTGCTCTCTTTCTCTCTGCAATCGTTCCAGAAAACTTTCACGAGCCCTTGTCACGTATAACCTATTTCCATGGAAATCTTCAGTTGTAAAGTACTTTATACCTAAAATGATACAAAATAAAATTACCTAAAATATACACAAAGTAAATGTCTGGTAGTACCTAGTGGCTAGTACACCAATGTGGGTCTAGCCTTTGGAAGCAAACTCCAATTGAAGATTGACCCTATGTGTCTGAAAAAACATACTCAACACAGGCAAGTAAACCCAGATAATTATATAAAAAAGCTAAGTTTGTCATAAAACCAGTATTTATCATATTGGAAAGAATATAGTAAAGGTATGTCTACAAAAACAATGAAATGCACTATAAACTATGCCTCCAAGCCACCAAGTCCAAACTTGACAATAATTTGTATACATGGTAGTAGGGAATCTTCTTGCAGAGTTCATCCAAGTAGGGAAGACAGCTGTATGAGTTATTTTCCTGTGAAGCAGTAACGTGTTCTTCTTCTTCGTCGTGGCCTCATGACTGAGGATCGTGACCTTCTACGAGACCAGCTTATTGATTAAGGCCCCCCAGGTGGCGCGGTCTTGAGCCTTGTGGAGGGAACCCTGGATGTTCATGCCCGTGGCATTGCACATGCTGTCTATCAACCAGGTTGGTGCTCTGCCTCTGCTTCGCTTGCCCTCCATGCGACCAGACAACCAGTAATGTGTATTGCAATTTGAAGGGCACTAGGCCAACGTGATTACTAGGCAAAATGAGAACTGTAAACACCCAGATTTCTTAGGATGATCAGCGCAGTACAGTGAGTTTTCAATGGCAAAGTATGGGATGCACTGAATTTGAAATGGGCGTGCATATCACTTTACATCAGGTGGTCTCACTTATCTCATCATTCTAATATAAAATAAAATTTATGTCTCTGTTGGTGCCAATAGTGCTGAGCTGAATCAGTTGATCTTGACTGATGTACATAATATATCTACTTCTTATTTTGATATATCGACGGCGAGGTGCCAATATCTCCATGAAATTAACTTTTTTATAAATTCCAATTCAAAGGTCAATTTAGCATGTTATAGTAAAACACCAAACTACATTTTCAACTGTAACCGCATTTATCTAATTTAACTTTAACTAAATAATTTTTGGCTTTGTGTAAAATATTGATTTCGGCAGTTAATGGTACTTCGCCATCGTATTTTGTTATGACAAATGTTTTGACTCCTAACCTAAACATTAGGTTAGGAATAAAAACAAGCAAGCTAGCCGAAACTTACAAGATTCTACGTTGTAATTTGACGCATCTAGAGTAACGAAAGCAAATTTCTTTTTATTATCACTTTCTACGCCGGGTTTACACTTTAAATCAAAATTAATAATCTTTCCGTACGAAGAAAATGCTTCCCTTAGAGCCTGCTCATTAAAATTGTCTGGCAAATTGCCTACAAATAAGCGGGTGTTCACAGCCATTAAACTGACCCGAAAATATTTTAATTTACAATTTCGTAAAGGTATAATTAAATTCAATTTGGACACTTGAAGAGAGGATTAATAATAGATTTACGAATTACGATTACATATTGACTTTGCTTTAGAGGTGTGTAACTCCGGACTAAGTGACTAAAAGGAATAAGATCCGCAGCCGGAGCCGAAATTCTTAACGACTCCGAGCTCACACTAACGATTCCAGCTCCGCTTAATTATTCCCTACTCCTGGACTCGTTTGCGGTTCGAGTTAGTGCGATCTGTTTCGCGGCACGTCGTGTGACGTGTCACGAGTATGACTCCGTTTGTTTTCGGTACCATCGGGCGAACGAGACAGCTACAAGCTGTCTCGTTCGCACTTCTGTATTGCGAGTGGATAATGGATATTAGCCTTTATGAGAACCTAACAAAATTTAAAATCGTTTAACTTTACTCGTACATATTGTGTTATTATAGTTTATTGTTTATTTTTACGAAGAATTTAAAATTACGTACCTAAGTAATTATGCAACTTATATTAAAAGTTAGGTCCATTTTTAGAAAAAATACAAGTTCAAAAACAGACATTATAATTTTAATAACTAATAGGTACTTAAAATAAAGTCCTATCTAAAAACTTTGTCATTTAATTTAAAGATATTATAAGGCAGTTTAACTTAAGTATAAATTTTGTAGAAGTATTTTCAGTGTAGGAATTATTCGGAAGCAATAGTTAAGTAGTTCAGTAAGTGTTTTTAAAGTCGTCTCTCGCGATTCGACACAACGTTCCTCCGAGAGTCTAAAAGGTTCGGTGAATAAAGGTATCGTTAGGACTAATTCAGTCTTTGGACTAAAGGAGCCGCACGGGAGTTGGAATCATTAGGAGGATTCGGAATCAATAGGACTAATTCAGTCTTTGGACTAAAGGAGTCGCACGGGAGCTGGAATCATTAAGAGGAGTCGGAATCGATAAGAGGAATCAGATTCGAAAGTGGATTCGGACTAAGTGAGCTGGATCTTTTAGAGGACTACATAGTACCCACGACTACTTTGCTTTGAGTTTTGATTTTATCATTTTAGTCCACAGTTTGTCTATTGGCCACAGGGCACAGAGTACCTACATTGAATATAGTATTGGCCAACCAAAGAGAGTAGGTATATTATGTTCTGTACCAATGACCACAATCAACCATAGAGATAATATTATATACATATACAACAAGAGTGCGATCCAAACATTTTTTGTTAAGCTAAAATGAGACTTATTACTTTAAATTTAGTGTAGCTATTTTCTTACAAGCGATAGTTAGCTAAAAGCGGACCGGAGCTTTTAGCTAGCCACCGCTTGTAAGAGAATAGCTACTGTAAAGTGAAAGCAATAAGTCTCATTTTAGCTTAACAAAAATGATTTTATTTTATGGCTGCCTTTGTTTTGCAAGTTGCAACAGCGCCTTCCTTCAAGTGCCAAGAGAGCGTCGGACTGTAGTATGTGGCTTTAGGTTGAGGTGAGATATGGGATGGATATTGGTGAGATTTTGTACAACCCATGTACAATCAATGTTCTAAGGTGAAAAAGACCACAACATGACCACAATACCAACAATCTTTACATGCTTCATGAAAACCTTATGAAAACATGTACATGATTTCATTACATGATCTTTGATGTTATTGTAGTCTGTGATGGTAATGGCCAAAATCCCTTTAGACTATAACAGACTATAGACCCATGCTATAGACTATTATAATATCATGTGGAGTTAGCAGTCTATACTCTATGGTGTGGTCTATGGGCCAACCAAACAAAAATGGCCGTTACGTTTCCGTAATTTGAAATGGAATTAGGCGATGTTGGACAGTTGGACGCGACGCTTTAGAGCTAGATGCTCTGAATGATTATTGTTTGAAAATAATAACATCTATGCCACGTTAAATATTGCAGTGCAATCTGTTTTTAATTATATAACATTGTGACAAACTTCTTTACTGAGTAGGTATTAGTGAAAAATGTCTGACAGTGATGAGGACACTTTACATAGATATGTTGGAGTACCAGTAAGTTTATTTTGATTTATTTATTTGATTTGTTTTTTCTGTTATTTATTAGTAGGTAGATATTTCAATTTTCGCAATTCAAAGCATGTTTGTGCTACATACATAAACCTATAAAGCTTTGTTTTTCTGTTAGGTGGTAAATTGGTTTTAAAACCCTAATAATTCATCATGACTGTATGCATCTTGGAGCTCCAATAATATTACGCATAAATATACGGAAAAATTTAATTAACTCTATGAACAATCTTAAATTCGGTGGACAACTCGTGCTTTACCAAAATACTGACCATGCTAAAAGTTTGGCTGGAAAATCTTCCTCGTATCTCATATTATGGTGTTGGCCTTCTCTGTACTTTACAATAAAAAAACCCTATAGTGATGCTGCCTAATGCCCACTAATCTTTGGTTTCCCCTATATTGCTTCATTTAGCAACATAAATTTGATGTTATAGCTTGAATACTTAATCAATTACTTTTCTCAAACTTGATTTTAGTCAAGGACCATGTACACTGGAAGAGAGATGTCACAGATGTCTGTACAAAGTTTCCCACACTCTAGCAGTATGCAGTATCCACCGTTGGATGCTCAGAATACAAGGGAACTTATGCACAATAAAAGGCGTCGATCACCCATGTCAGTCAGAAGTTATGGTCAATGGGGGTACAATAATAGATGTCTGTCAACCATGTCATTTCGAAGTAATGGTAAGTGTTATGATTTTTGTTATAAAAGTTCCATATTATTACCTCTTACCTATATATCATATAAACCAAATTATTCCATATTGTATGATAGTATCAACCATATCGTGCCAATGGGTAATTTTTTACTGCATTAGAATTGTTTTGTGTAATTTGAATGTGAATAGTGAATTTAACAAAGTAAAAAAAGTTCATATGCAATGATTTATGTGGAATGTGGATGTTTGTATTTCTGTGCTGTTCTTATGAATTAGAACTGCTTAAGAGGCCTGTAAACTACAATGTCTCCATTAATTCAAAATACCAAATCATTTGTAATTCGTGCATATTTCAATCATGTTGTGGTGTTATTCGGATTCATATAGTAATAATCTATCCTCCTGGCCATATTTGGTTCGGAAATACTTCTTTAAAACGAAATAATATCCAATTTTGATCAAATGTTTTATAACTTTGGTCGAGTTTGTTCCGTAATACCAAAAATTATGAATGAAAACTTGTAACTTTCTTTATTAACTGATATTTTTCTTTAGCTGGACAGTAAAAACTGTGCTCCTGAACTAATGCGACGTGAGATAGTGTTGTTTTTATTACAAAACAAATAAGCAGAAAACATGACCTCCTTGAAATAAAAATAAGCAAAACTAAATTTGTTTACAATTTTGTTTAACAAAAGTATTTCAGAACTAGATATGGCCAGGAGCATAGATTATTACTATATGAACCCGAATAACACCACAACATGATCGAAATTTAAACAAATTACAAATGATTTTGGTATTACGTTTGTATGGGAGACATTGTGGGTTAGTGGACTCTTAAGAATAAATTTGTGTGAATGTTAACAGTATATGTATAGTTAACAACAAACTCTGATCTTTTTGTTTGTCCTCTCTTGTCTTTTAACTGACTTCAAAAAAAAGGAGGAGGTTCTCCATTTCCACGCGTATGTTTTTTTTATGTTTCTTTCAGTTTCAATTTTCTTCAGTTTATCTTGCTCATGTGTGTTAATTCAGTTCCTAAATTTTTTAATTGTATTCTCTGTAGTGTACTTTCTTGAATTGAATTTGTTAGTAACAAATTAAAAAATTATGTTCATATATTTTTTCAGATTCCAACGTCAGTGCACTGGACATACAATTTGCATTGAAAGATATTAACAAATACAATAATCATGATCTTAGAATAATCAAGAATTCTATTTACAATGCATATAAACAAATAAAAAATTATGATCGAAAGAGGATTGCAAAAAGGAAAAAACTGAAATCATTCTTATACAGAAGAAAATCTGATAGTAGTGATGATCGAAATCGAAATGATAATCGAAATAGCGAGTCTGGGGCTGATGGAAGTGACTCCTCTATAAGCGATGATTGCAGGTCTACCAGATCAGCATTCAATGCTCGACATATACCAAAAAGTAGAGCCAGACAACATAACGGTGTGGGGGCCATGAAAATGGATTTGAATATAATGACTGAGCAACTGAGAGATAGTGAAAATTATAGAGACTGTACAGCAAAGATCAAACAGAGAACCTTAAGAAATTCACTTAACAATAATGGAACACTTGATCACAGTCTTGCACCTCATCACAACCAGCAAAAGATAACACATGACATTAGAAATGCTCAATTATGTGAAAATGGCCCTATTTCTATGAAAGACTGCTTTGACAGTAGACAAAATGCTCAGCTAAGTGAAAGTGCCCCTACCTATAGAAATGGCCGCTTTGTAAAAGATACTTTAATGCCATATCAAAGGTTTAACAAAAATATACCCAACCAACAGAATATTACACATGACAGTAGAATTAATGCTCAACTGTCAGAGACACAAAATGATAAATTTCGAGAACCTCAAAATGGATCTATTTCCCTGCAAGACCGTTTTGCAAAAGATACTTCAACGCTTTTACCGTGCCAAAGGTTCAATAATAAAAATGTTACTTATAAAGTATCATACACACAAAAACAAACAACACGGCATCAGGAACGGTCTACAAATATTGATACATATGATGAAAACATTTTTCCACAAACTTTGAGTACAGCCAATCTAAAAGGTTCAAATACAAGTAGCTTACAGCAGAAAAGGGTTTTAGGAAACAATGGAAATGATGATGATGATGATAGTGAGGATGAACAAATTTTTTCACAAAGCAATCCAACACATTCCAATATAAATACTCTGAACCAGAAGAGGATTCTTGATAATCTCAAGTCCCCTGAAAGCAAGAGAGCAAAGTTATTAAATTCGGCTGAAAATAAAATGAAATTACCAAAAAGAGGGGTCATGAAAAAATTAACAACAAATAAGAATGGCTTTGAAAAAACATCAGGTAAGAAGCAACATTGCAGAGTCTGGTATTAATTTTACAGCAAAAAAAATCATTTACATTTTTGGTTTTTACTTTTATTTTAAATTAAAAAAAAGAACTAACTCTTGATAAAAAATTGATAAAGCTAAAATTGACATGTGTAGAAGTTTTTACTATGAATTAAAAAAAATATGTTTTATTTTTGCAGGCTTTAACAAGAAGACTGTATTGAGCGGTATAGACCAATTTTGGAAAACAGACTTAGAAAGTGAAGAGGATGGTCCAGTGATTTCATCTTCTGCTAAGTGTCTTCAAAAAGATAAAGATCAACAGAAGAATAGAGAAAATAATAAAGATGACTTCAATTTTAAGAAACCTCAAGCGCCTATAAGTAAACTTGGTACAGTTATAAGGCAC
Source organism: Coenonympha glycerion (assembly GCA_963855885.1). Classification (NCBI taxonomy): domain Eukaryota; kingdom Metazoa; phylum Arthropoda; class Insecta; order Lepidoptera; family Nymphalidae; genus Coenonympha; species Coenonympha glycerion. The sequence continues at coordinate 4,521,967 of OY979646.1, forward strand.
AATCAATCAGATGTATTGCTTGCAAAATCATCACAACCTCTAACTGGCAATGTTGAACCAACATTCAATCAAGTGAAACAAAATCCACACTCTGCTACCAACAATGAAAAGAAAGAAACAACAAGTGAACAAATAATACAACAACCTACTCAAAGTCATAGTGACACAGTGATTAGTAACACCATGGCTGACTCAACACACAATTCCACTGATGTATCTATGAGACCTAGTTTCTTTAAAAGAAAACTATTCACACAAACGTTGGATATGGCGCAAGACACGAATATAAGTAGTGATAATATGAATAGTCCCCAAACAAAGACTTTGAGGACATGCAGAGAGAAAAATAAAGTACGAAAGCTAACATCACAGTCCTGTTTAAGTCGAGATATTACAAGTGATAGCAATTACTTGGATTTAATACACAAGATAGTACCACCTGAACAACTAAAGAATCAAAATGTAAACAAAAAGAATACCAGCACAAATAACAAAGAAAAACAAGGCAAATGGGATGTTTCTTTAGCTCTATCAACATGCGATGATGACCCTAAAAGTGATACCTATACTGATGAAGAGATATTTAACATGCCACAGGAGAACAACAAAGTAAAGCCTGTTAAGAAAGTTACCGATAAAGGACCTAAAGAAGATGCTCCCCTAAGCCTTCAGAGGGAATCAAACTGTAAAGTCGTTGTACAGAAATTAAATTTGCTTGATACAAAAAAGAAAGAGACATCTCCAAAAAGAGGTGTCAGGAAAAAAGTAATAACAAATAACAATGACGTCAATTTTAAGAAACCATCAGGTGAGATTGTAGTCAGTGGTTACTTCTTGTTGATTAATTGTTGTGAATCATAAATTTGTAGTATGGATATAATAGTAAATATCCGGTTGACCAAGCTTCGCTCGGTAGTTTAACTACTGGCCAAAAGATGGCAGCAGGAGCCATATTTTTATTTTTTGGTAAATCCGACTTTTTCTAAAAATACTTCCTAGCTAGATCGATTTATCGCCCCCAAAACCTCCTGTATACCAAATTTCATGAAAATCGTTCGAGCCGTTTTCGAGATCCAGATTATATAGAAATATATACAAGAATTTTTATTTTGCTCGTTTAAGGCGAACTCAACAGGTCTGCCTGCGAAATTCAAAATTTTCGTGGTTTTTCCAATTTGTACGCTAATTACACATAATTAGAGAATGCAATACCGGGATACCGGGATCCCGAAATACCGGGATCCCGCATACTTTTAGCGGGACTAATCCCGGTCTAAATTTGAGCGGGATCCCGCGGGACTGGCGGGATTGCAAAGAAGCGTGGTTCATGTGTGTTACTCTGCGCGAGGCGGCGCGTGAACTGGCTGGGCTAAACACAACGATGCGAGGGTATGAGAGGACTAGTATGAACAGTTCTGGATTAACTGCCCAACAGCCTAGGTTTGGTAATATAAGCAACCTTGAGGTGATGATTAAGAAGGAAATAAACTATTTCGAGTCCGGTGGATTAAAAGGCACGTTACCTTCAATTCACCTATAATTCGTTAATGACTATTGTACCACCAGCGTGGAAGCTGAGCGGGCTTTTTCAGCCGCTGGATACCTTGTGTCGAATATCAGAAGCCGTTTGGCAGAAGACACAATTAATACTTTTCTACGTAGCCATATGTAAGTTTAAAAGTATACCCTGAATATAAACCTTATAAAGTGTACCATGAAGCTTGTTGAATTTGGGTAATAATTTTTTTTTAATTTCAAAAGTTTAAGTATACCCTGCGGGATTCCGCAAATACCGGGATCCAGCGGGATTAACATAGTTCAATCCCGCAAATACCGGGATTGAAATTTTCTGGCGGGATTGCATTCACTACACATAATGATAATGACGGCTTATGGCAGTCATTTTGCGAGAATGGCAGTTACTTCTTTACATGTTTATATCAAAATTTTTGCATAAAAATGTCTATCCTAGGAAATGAGTCCGAGTAAAGAGTTTTAAGTGAGCAACTCGCAAATCTCGGATTAATTTCTTTAACTCGACACTTTCAAGCAGAGATTTTTATATAAATACGTGAAGATGATCTTGGGATTATCGCAATTTGACTGCCATAAGCCTATTACGTGTTATCGCGAGAAACCACAAAAAATTTGAATTTCGCGGGCACACCCGTGGTGTGCTCCATAAAGGTATAGGATTGTTTCATTTCAAAGATAAAGCCTTTTATCCAACATTACGAGATTCTTTAGAGAATATCTCGCGATTCAATCTTAAATAATTGAAGTACTTCAAATCTGGTCTATGTTCGTTTTTTCCATCTTCTAGCTATAGTTTTACTGAAATCAAAAAAGATATTTTTTTATTTTCAGGCCTGACCAAGGAGTGGACGGAGGAGGACACTTTGAGAGCTTTAGGAACATTTTGGGATACAGATTTTACAGATGTGGAGGACTCAATGATATATACTGCAAGGACTACTCAAAGACACCAACAGGAAAATAAAGAAAATGAACACAAAAGTCCAAGTAGTTGTACAGGAAGTACCCGTAATAGAAGTCCAAATAAGGTCTTAAAAAATAATAACAGTGACACGAATGGGGTTACAAAAAACCAAATTGATAATAAAGCAACTAAAAAAAACAACAAAAAGGAAATGCCTAAGGCATCAAAAACTAAAACAACAAAAAACAATTCTCAATCTCAGTCAACATTGAATACGTCAAGAGAGAGCTTACGGCTCAAAGAGAAAAAACAATCTAAGGAAGCCCACCTCCCAGATAAAAACCATAAAACTGAATCGCCTTCAGATAAGTTAAACACTTCAAGACAAAGTCAAAGAATCAAACAGAAAAAACTTGCAAACAGTTACACAGCAGGTACAAGTAGCCAAATTGATAACAAACAAACTAAACACAACAACAAACAAGTGAATTCCAAACCCAAAACTCTATCGCAGTCAACATTCAATATATCAAGAGAGAGTTTAAGAAAGTCTTGTCTCACAGATAAAAACCATCATATTGAACCATTGTCTCATAAGCGTGCTAAAGTTACTGACACACCAATTAGAATGGCAAAGTTAAATTGTATGGTAAACATTCGTATAAACAAAGTAAAATAATAAATTTAAATACAGTCAAACCTGAGTAAGTGAGAACTGGGTAAGTGAGAAATCAATAAGTGAGAGTATTTGCCAGGACCCATCATTTTGTCCTTATAACTCTGAAACTCGGGTTAGTGAGAAATCTCTATAAGAGAAAAAGAGAACTCTGCCCCTTGACCTTGACTTAACCAGGTTCGGCTGTAGAAATTATATTAGGCATTACAAAAGTACCTATATTTCCATTGTAAATTAAAAAAAAGCCGTTTTTTAATAAATACCAAAGGATATAAAAGACATGTTTACATAGTAATTCCAATTTACTTGGTTTTCAGATTTCAATGGTTGCGTTTTCAATCAGACATGATTGTCAAATGTTGTCAAGCCTGTTTAATTATTAATGATATAATAAAACAAAAAATAATAGACAAGCTTGCGCGTGATTACGAATTTTTACATCACTGCGTAATCTGGGGGCACGGCAGTGACCCTGCCCAGACATAATCTTTATCATGCAGCTGCACTGATGACTCAAAACTCGAATGGACTTTAATTAAAAAAGTTTGCTGTACATATAAATTAATTATGTTAACTGTTTAAATATATACAAATTAAAAGTTTCTATTATTATATTTTTTCCTAATGTAATAATGTGTCTATTAGATTTTATTAATTGAACATTGTAATATAACGAATTGTAATTAATGTGACTGAATGTTTATTACTTCTTCCTTCCACAACTTACAACTGGAATTAAACGTGAGAACTTTTTATTCCAGGACAATGCACGGATCCCGCGATGGGATTTGTGAAAAACCGAAATGCACTATAGTGCATAGTGTATAGTGTGTGAGTATATTATATATATGCGAATACTATATATAATATACTCACACATTTAACATTTTATTTTTCGACTAAACCAGGTTCATTCATATCCGTAGGAAATTACGAGAATAGTAGAAAAAGGCTTCTTTTCTGTTGATACTTATTATTTTAATTACTAGACCGCGGGTTTGCTGTCTCGCCAAAATAGTTTTAAGCATTTAAGTGTACAGAATTATGTGTGAAGTTTATTATGAATTGTAATAAATAAATTATGAAAGATGAAATATGCTTTTTCTGACTAAGGTCTAAGATACTTGGACCCAACTAATTGAACCTTGGTAGGTACATATCGTCAAAATATGCTTGCTTTTCATAAAAAATCTATGAGGTATTAATACTAAGAAAACGCCCCCATTCATTCATTCAAGCCTAGCCTTGTATGTCATGCGGCGCCATCACAGATCACTATTTAGTTAGCCAAGTTTTGTTGTCAAAAGTTATCGAGTTACTAGGCTAGGTGCGCCCATCTTATACGCCACTTGACTGATTTAAAAATAGTCACGCTTTTTGTTAGTTTCCTAGGTCCTTGTAAAAAATAGACACTAAGCTCTCGTATCCGGAAACATAGAGTAAGGTTAATATTTTGTCCGGAAATTCCGTAACGAAAATAACCTAACACTCGCCACGCTCGAGACCGTGTCGGAACGTCCCACGACCATGGCACATAGATGAGAGAATTTCATTGAAAGAAGTAATTTTAATTTCAAAAACAATTTAAACTGTAAGGGTAACTTTATCTTACCAAATGAAAGGCATAATATGGATTATTTTTTGCCAAATAACATAGCATCAGAAATATAAAGACCATGTTTTAACATTTGATTTTTGACATTGGCTGAAACCAGAGTTCTCAACATGTTTTATGCATGTTTATCAATTAATTATTATTAGTACCCATTATAATATAAATTTTATTACATTAAAAATTGTTTAAATGAAAGACAATTATATTAATTAATAATAGTTATTTATTTTATAAGACTTCCACAATCTTAAATCGGGCTTTAATATTTTGCGGTTAATTAAGGCAATTTATGAATGCTTAAAGTAAATAAATTAATTGTCTAGATATTTATGTTTAATCAGTGATAACATCGTTTCCCAACATCCGCCAACATGTCGTTCATACTTAGTTACTTGTGTTTGCAATGAGTGCGAAAAACTTTCAAATATTAACAAAACATATTGTTTTGATCATTAAAATACATCTCTCGTTAGTTACGGTTCCTACTATTAGTGCATAAACGTAAGTCATAATAATCAATTAAAAAGTAAAATGCAGTCATCCTATGCTACTTTTACATAAGAGACTAATATTTTAATAAAAATAAATCGATAAGTTACATATTGAAAACCTATTCAGATCTAACTACCTGCAATTTTGTTTAGGAGAGCTGGTAATTTAACGAATATTCCCTTTTGAAATGTATAAGATATGGAGAAAGTATATAGCTTAGGTTATAATATAATCAGTTTACTTACATAAAGAGACTTTATTAAATACACATAGAAGATATTTTTAGTACCCAGTAAAAGACTTTGAGAGCAGAATAAATAACTACAACAAGTTGCATGCCGCCTAATAAGTAACAAATCCAAGTAAAAGTTTTTTTTAATAATAATATTTATTTCATTTCGATACAGGGTTATATAAAAATAACAAATTAGTCTTAGGCCATAAGTTCTTATCACAAAAACATGTTCATAAGGAATCATAAATGTAGGTTCCTCCTCTCGCTTTATTACTGTCTAGCGGCAGAGCCGTCCCGCGCGGTTAATGACCCCAGGCGCTGAGCGCTCGCGCGAATTTTGTTGCGCAGAGTAGGTAATGTACCTAACGTACGTAAGAATCTAACTTACAGATACATCAAAGTATTTTTTTTGGAAAATAAGGCATTTAGAAAGGTCTTAGAAAATGTAGATAGTTATAATCATAGGAACTACAGCCTCAGCGAGCGTATTTTGATATTTATATATTTAACCCTGTATAGATTTCGAATGATCATAATATTTTTAAGGTTATATTGAATACATGATATTGCTACATGATCAATGGAAATCAACTCGTATAAAATTACAAAATAAGTTCCCAATAATACAATTGATTCGAATACTGAAACGAATATTCGTTACATTACGCGAGTATTTTTAAAGACAACGTTAATTTTACAGTTAATTTAGACACGATAACACAAACAACTAACAGTAAATCTCTTCTATTTATAACAACCTATTAAATGCGCGTTGCAGGCACCAGCGGCCCGAAACTGTAGATCGGTCTCAAGATTAATACACATAGAAGCACTCTTTTTTGCACCATTGCACAATAAAACCCTATCCACCATACAAGGTAGTGGTGTAACGAATAATAATTGTACTCTTAAAAGTATTTAAAAATTTAAATATGTATCAGAAATTCATTAAAGTTAAAATAATAATTTTTAAAACCTGTTTAATGGAAAAGTACTGTTGTCAACAAAAATTAATTCCGATATAGTAAATATTCGTTACATCACTATTTTTTTATTTTATTATTATTATTAGACTTGTTTACAAAGAATTATTTCTACGAAACAAACGAGAATAGAAAGAAATCAGTCGAGAAATAACGCTCCTATTTATAAAGTAAGGAATGCACTTACGTATGACACAGCCATATGTACCTTTACTGCACATAGATTATTTTTTAAATCAATATCAAATCCGTATAGTTATTCAATCGATGGTGATAATAATTGTAATACGATAAATTCAATTCTTTATGTGGTAGGAACTTGGGACGCCTTTTTGGTCTCTGTCTGATATTAAATTCATATATCAAGTGAAAATCGGTAAGGTGAGGACCTTTTGGAAGAAAGGTCAACTATTGCTGAAACCGTTAAATCTACATAGAATGTAAGAAAAAGGATGAAATTCAAAGCTTTATCTTTAATCTAAATCCACTCGAAAAATCGATGAGTAACAAGGTAGCAAGATATACTGATCTGTAACTGATATTGGTCTAAAGCCGCTGACTGATATTATATTTAAAAGTACCTAATGTTCTGTTATGTTAAATTCACGCCACTTGTAATAAAAAGGGGTTGATTGTTTACAAACGAAATCAAAACTCCGCGCACACAATAGACTTAAATTTAAAACTTTCTAACTGTAAGTGTAGTCGCTTAGAATTTGTCGTTACAAGAACATGAGCACGGTCGGCGTCGTTTTGATGCCCTTGAGAATACCGACGCCGCAACCCGCCGCGACAAAATGAAAGCGAACGAACTATACCTACCCCAGTAAGATACAAGTCATTGGCTGTGAAATAGTAAGCGCGGGATGCTGTCGATGATTCAAGCGATATAATTTCGAGTTTACAATATACAAAGAGCACTATGATACGCGTACATATGTTATACTCTCAATACTCGTCCTCCTCCGGTGGGTGCACGTTTTCGCCGTCCACTTCCTCGGGGGCCGCGAATCCGTCCTGTAACGGGAAAATTGCTACAACACCTTGTATACATTAGCGGGCCAGGGCAAATAATCGGATTGACGCATTCATGTGGCCTGGTAGAGCTACATTAGCGGGCTAGGGCAAATATTCGGATTGACGCATTAATGTAGCCAGGTAGGGCTACATTTGCGGGCTAGGGCAAATATTCGGATTGACGCATAATGTGGCCAGGTAGGGCTACATTACATTTGCGGGCTAGGGCAAATATTCGCATTGACGCATTAATGTGGCCGGGTAGGGCTACATTAGCGGGCTAGGACAAATATTCGGATTGACGCATTAATGTGGCCGGGTAAGGCTACATTAGCGGGCTAGGGCAAATATTCGGATTGACGCATTCATGTGGCCTGGTAGGGCTACATTAGCGGGCTAGGGCAAATATTCGGATTGACGCATAATATGGCCAGATAGGGCTACATTTGCGGGCTAGGGCAAATTTTCGGATTGACGCATTAATGTGGCCGGGTAGGGCTACATTAGCGGGCTAGGGCAAGTATTCGGATTGACGCATTAATGTGGCCAGGTAGGGCTATATTAGCGGCTTAGGGCAAATATTCGGATTGACGCATTAATGTGGCCTGGTAGGGCTACATTATGCGAGAGCAAATATTATAAGAAATTGTGTGAATAATAATTAAAAATAAAATACGACGTTTTCAAAAATGACTCACAATATTTACCTCAGTTGCATATAAGATGTCCAAAATCTTTGTGACTATTGGAGCGTTCTGTTGTTCTTCCATTTCCTGACAGATCACCTCTATGTCTCGCAGTTTGCCGAAGTAGAAATCTCTCTCCTTTTCAAGCCCGTCGACCGTCGCTTTTAATTCGTTGATCTGGAATAAAAATAAATAATACACGTAACTTGGGCATGCTTATATAAAGGCACAGAATTACAGATACCCATGCCAAGCCAGGTTCACTTATCACATGATCGAACAGATTACAGGTAGCCGTCTCGACGTACTAATTTCAGACGGCCGCCGCACGCTACTTTGCTTACGTTAGTTCTTGTACGGTTTATTACACTGCGCTGCGTGCGCCCGAATGCGAGGCAACTTTAGCACGTCGAGATAATGTTACGCGTTATAAAGATACCACAACTTTGCGTTTGTTGTGTGTTGTTTGCGCAGGCGGAGCCAGGCGCTATTGGGAACTGAATTGCACTTTTTGTGTCAGCGCTAGTCGCTATTTCTTTAAATCATCTTGCGGAGTAAGCCTTCTGTTACGTTAGGTACTATTATGTATTCCGTGCCCATGCTAAGGTATGTAGTAACACGAAAGTATGCTAGTTTCTAGCAACTTGCGTGTGTTCGTAGTAATAAGCGGGCTTATTGGCAAGCAAAGGATTTTGAGCATGCTCTAATAGTATGTGCTTTTTATGAGCATGTGTTTTTGGACCTTAAGGCGAACTCAACAGAACCCGCGAAATTCAAAATTTTCGTGGTTTTTTGCAATTTGTACGCTTATTACACACAATAGGCTTATGGCAGTAATTTTGCGAGAATGGCAGTTACTTCTTTACATGTTTATACCAAAATTTTTGCATAAAAATGTCTATCCTAGGAAATTAGTCCGAGTAAAGAGTTTTAAGTGAGTAACTCGCAAATCTCGAACTAATTTCTTTAACTCGACACTTTCAGGCAGAGATTTTTATATAAACACGCGAAGATGATATTGGAATTATCGCAATTTGACTGCCATAAGCCTATTATGTCTTATCAGCTAAAAAATCTCGAAAAACCACAAAAAATTGAATTTCGCGGGCACGCCCGTGGTGTGCTCCGTAATATTATTGATGTAAAGAAGGGTACTCGAGAAGAAAAGACAGAAGGGTACTCGAAAAGACTTTTCTTTTCGAGTACCCTAGGTTAGTACTTTTCGCGCTAGTATTGAATAAAATTATTTTTATTTAGTTCAACAAAAACCAGTTGGTTTATTATAAGACCACTGTAATATTAACTTATAACATTTGCACACAAGCATGGAAAAAGCAGGCAAGGGCACTCAATGCACTCTCTGTAATTGGGACGTTAGCCTTGGCCTAGAAAGCATTGCCTTTTTCGTATCATGCATCATCAGTTGCATGGTTAATAAGTGCAGTCTACTTATAGTGTAAACTGGCTTTATATGATACTGGGTCTCGACCACTTCATTCCCGTAGATTTAAGTTTCCCCGCACCGTCACTGCCTTTTTTCCTGCCTTCTGCGTCGGAGGTTGAGGGTTCAATTCCCACAAGCTATGCTTATATTATGAAAATTGAAAATGCCATGACCTTTTGAAACACGAAATATAGCGTGTTACGTAAATACCCCCAGGGCCCAGCCCAGGTGAATGTAAATAAAAAATATTAAGTAATTTATTTTATTCTAGTTTTTAGATTAGCTATCATGGTTCAAGAGATACAGCCTGGAGACAGACAGACGGACGGACTTACAAAGAGCAAAGTCTCCGTAATAGGGAGTCCTTTTTTACCCTTTGGCTACAAAACTCTAAAACGAAAACTGCGCCTTTCAAGCCTGTTAAAATTTGGTCAAGTCACATTGCAGATCAATAAATGTAAACTTTTTTTACCTGGTGGTTAAGCTCGTCAATAATTTTTGAATCTCCTTTCCCGGATTGATTTAATCTTGCCATGTTCACTGGTGGAGATCTAACTGTGCTGTTCGCCTTGACAACTGAAAAACGATATTTACCCATTATAAATGTATTGTTCAACAAACCTAACTTATAAATAGTTCTTATACAAAAAAAAAGCGAAATACTATTGAGAGCAAGTAATATTCATGTTTAAGAAAAAAATAGCATGTTAAGAGATTAATAAAGTTTGATTGACTGCCAAAGATTGCTTCAGTAAAATGTTTACATTGTACAATTGCCTTATTCTCATAAACGTACAAGGGAATATCTATTTCAAACTTTAAAAAATCTCATAAATAAAAAAATTCAAACAAAAACAGCACTGCTTTGCTCAAATTCCATTCAATATTTTTAGTATGAAGTAACAAACATACAAACATGCACATGTACAATATTAAGAAGGTATAATAATATAACAATGCATAAACATAAACAATGATGACAACACAGAGACAAACAAAATACACATCAAATGATTTCAATGGGGTATGTGCCAAGATGAAAGATTCGATTCCCGATACACTTATGTATTTATATACTCGTATTACATAAATATAGCAATGGTTCATAATTTTGCCTGCATAATAAGGATACTTGAACATTTTATACTTAATTTATACATAGGTAGGAGGCTGTAAGTACTTAACAAAGTTAAGTACAACTTTGTTGGTGCCTATTAGGTTCATAGAATCTTAAAACAGAATAGACAGACCTAAAAATAGTCTCATCATTCTCCACTGGGAACATAGTAAAAAGACTAGCAGTATTTTTAAATTTGTAACTATAGTAAAGTGTAGACTATCTCTACACTTTATTATAGTAACATAATCTTTACTATAGTAATAATAATTTGTAAAACAGGATCACCAACATTTATTAATGTCAAGTTTAATGTAGATAGTAGAATGTTAATACTATTGAGATTAATTACTATATTATATTAATTATTAAGCAAATAGAAAATAATAATAATAATGATTAGTAATAAAATAAACCAAACCAATAGGAACTAATAATGAAAGCGAATAGTACTGGTTTGGGGTCTAGCGGCGACTTTTGCCACGGGCGCCGGCTTCCTAACGGCGGGGGGCGCCGCACGGGGCGCCGCCGCGCCGCCCGACCCGTGACCCATGGGCAGCCCCTCGCGCGCCGCCACCGCGTCGTACTCCGTGCCGCCGTAGTTGGCGTCGAAGAACTTCTTGAACCATTGCAAGAACTCAAAGTTATCTTGGAACCGACCCTTCACCAGTCTGTCAATGGGTACTATCTACGAAAGAAAAAATGGAAGTAAAAAAAAAAGAAAGAGAAATGTACTATGAGTTGCGGGCTACCTGAGCCGGGAGTCGTGTGGTGACACCTAGACCGTTTGCGCCGACCGACTGCGTTGAGCAGAACCAGGAAGTGAAGGTGTAAAATTTATTCTACTAGAAGCTACACGAAAGCCTCGTGTGACTGCATGTTTATTGCACGATAGCTTTGGCAGTCTTTACAGTAGATAATGAGACACCTTTGGTGTGGCATCTAGTGGAACAGTGTACAATGAGAATGTGGTGGTCCGGTCATGCACAACATGTCTAAGTGCGTGTTACGGTAGGCGGGATGCGTACTGCCCGAGTGGTGCAGGGGCGCGGCGCGGCGGGCGCGCGGCGGCGGCGCTGCGGCCGCGCACAGCGGCACCCCGCTGTCGCAAGCGCCCGAGCCGATTGCTATGCCCCCGCGCGCCTCGAACGCGTCATACTCCCTCCCGTCATAATTGGCATCAAAAAACTTTTTAAACCACTGCAAAAACTCAAAATTGTCTTGAAACCTCCCCTTTATCAGCTTGTCCACTGGTATTACCTATAACATTACAGACATTTGCTACTGAACTTGTTATAAGGACATACTAACTATATTTAGATTATCCTTAAACTGCATAGGTTTTCCTACATAATACATTATTAAATTATTTGACTATAGTACCAAAACAAATGAAATGATGGGACCAACTATGGCAGCATGGGATGTCATAGTGTAATTTCAACCAAAGGTTTGGTTTCAAGTATCTTTTTTCAACCAGATGATTCTTCTTTAATCTTCAAATTTCATTATGTTGAGTCATACTATTTTCATACTCTGACATCATACAATTATTACAGTTTCAAGAGAAATTGATAAACACTTGACTCACTAACTTATAAACAATTTAAGTCTTGCAACAAATCAGCTACAACTTGGTTACAATATCTGTGGACCTCGCTGGAATGCGTTACCCCTTCCCGTTCTCCTTTCACCTCCCCGCGCTCGCCCCTTCTTGATTGTTTTGCACACCATATTATTAGAGCGTTGACACAACGTGACGTCATTGAGCCAGGTCCACAGATATTGTAACCGGGTAATACTGAGGATTATTTTGCTTTTTGTTTTGCTATAAGAAAGTTCATGGTCACACAGCAGATGATGGAGCTAGGCTTAAATATCACTAGACTCACTAACTTATAAAAAAAATTAACTGAATGCAATGAATCAGTAACTTCATCATTTTCTCTTTGTTTTGCCATAAGTTCATAGTCACACAGCAGATGATGGAGCTATACTTGGAAATTGGAATATCTCTATGCAATTAAATCAGAATTTAGGAAATCCATATTCAATAGAAGTGTTAGCAGACTTCCAACCTTGGACTGATGGCATTGACAGTCATGGAAAGTCTCTGGATACAAATATTGCAAAACTAAGCAAATTGGAGATCCCTTCGAATAGCTTATAACACGCAGTGGACATCCCTCAGCTAAAAGGAAACATATGAACATGTGTGGCAATTACAACTTCCTTGAATGGCAAAAGCAATCATTGCCTGCGAGTTTACAAAGGTTTGTGCAGCTTTACAAGCAAACACTAACCCCATTACAAATAAACGTGAAATAGAGGTGGAATAGTTATACTCTGTTATGTTTTTATATTTAAATTGTCAAATGATGATTGATAGCGAGGAATAAAGCAGAGTATAACCATTCAACCGATATTACATGTTTATTTGTTTGACAGTTTAATGTATAAGTACTAATGCACTTACCTTATCTACAGACATTTTTTTGAAGCCAGCTTGTAGTATTTTAAAGTTCTGTATGTACTCATGCTCTAGATTTGTTTTGAACTTTATTCTCTTCATGGGCACGCTGCCGGGGAAAAGCATATCCATGAACTGGCAGTACGCGGCGCCGGTACACAGCTCTTCGATCTTTCCGAAGTTGGACTGCAAGCAGTCGTTCACCCACGACAGCATATCGTGCCTTGAAAGATTCTCCGACGTCACATTCGTCGAATACACGTTTACTGCCATCTTGAGTTTATTTATCCCTAAAACATAACAAGTTTTCGTAGATTTCTCATTCCGTTAAGGACGGGAGTGGGACCGGCTTTTGACCAAACCATCGTATCGTGTCGCACAAAAAAAGAAAGCAAATTCTAAAAATAGGTCGGAGCTTGATGCACCCGAGTTAGATAAATTATCTAAATTATCAGTATGGTCACCACATCTACGTACTGAGAAATCTTGAATCGTGGCATATTCGTCAGGTACGACAAAAAATAATAGTAAAGGAAGCCTCGGCTCTCGAACTAACGGCGGATGCGGCTGTGACAGGCGACGACTCATCAAAATCGTATCAGGTGGTTTATTATTCTAATACAGTATTGTACGGTTTATATCTACTACATACCTTATAAGCTTATTATGTCGTACTTCGAATAAACAATGGTGTTCAATTATGTTGAGCAAAAGCAACTTTTCATAAAATTTTCTAATGAAACGCTTGGCTCGAGTCGCCGTCTTGAAAAATGTACCATAGACAAGAAACCATAGACATAAAACACTATAGTGAATAGTGATACAAGAAACCACAGCAGAGCTGAGCATAGACAATAGCCATTAGAGGGATGAGTTGAGAGATGGTTGGTTGAAAGCACCACAGACCACAAAACTAGGACAGGGAGAGCACAATCTTGAGCAAAAAATACTATTGCTCTCCAAGAGACCCCTCTACGCCTCACAGCCTACAACCCAGCTGCAACCATAGATATAGAATCAAAAGATTGCGATCCAAAGATTTTTGTTAAGCTAAAATGAGACTTATTTATTTCACTTTAGAGTAGCTATTTTCTTATAAGCGGTAGCTAACTAAAAGCCGTATTGGGCGAGAACGATCCCTCTGGTACTGTGTCCTTGTCTAACATGTTACCATTTCAAGATCAGCACTTACTGACGTCACGACGCATACATTTTTAGGCTCCGTCTTGGAGCTGGTTTTCATCTGGTTTTTAATTTAAGCGGGATCGAATGAACCACGCGCTACGCCATATTTGAGGATTTCGTTATTGATTTCAACCAATAACTAAATAAGCTACGCTGAGAGGATGGGAAAGAGTTAGTTAGCGGTCACACAGACTTATGAAACTATATGTGGATAGGCCTTATCCTCAGAGGCCCCGACTATAAAATTAGCGTGACGTTTTCTAATCTGTCAAGTAGCACATACAATGGCGTCTAGGGTATTCTACATTACACTCACTACGAACATGAATATTTGACAATAAATCTTGGCGCTCATCGTGGTGCCGCATGTCACGCAAGGCCCGCAAGGCTAGGCTAGAATCGTAGAGAATGAATGAATCAGGCGTCTCCCTAGTCTTTTCATCTCTGTGGGCTGTTAGTGGCCAGTTTGGAGGCCATTGCCAAGACTTTTCTCATTGACTTTTCTATGGCTCTTTGATATCTGTGGTCCAATAGTTGTCTATGTCACACCAAATGTCACAATAACAGTCAAAGTCAGATGTCACCATTGTTGATGTCACGGTCACTGGTCATCACATGGTCATCACGACACCAATTTGTTTTAGAATTAGATTGTACATCTACATTGTAAACAAAAATAAATAAAATCCGATAATGCCGACATAGGACGAACCAACAATCAGATTTTTCATTTTAATTTTTAACAGAAGAATTCATGAATTCAACGTGCGAGCCGCGGGCGGTCTGACGCGTGTAACATTTTATTCAAATGATCAAATAATAAATGATAATTATTTCTTAATCAATTAATAAATAATAATTTGTGTTTCTGCGTTTGAAGTGCGTTCTACTTCTTCGTGATATTTTTAAATAGTCTTCAATCTCGGGCTTTCGTGAATATCAAGGAAAAAAATCTCAAAAACAACTAACATTATATTGTTTTAGAATAAAAAATGGCTCTTGAATCAGAAAGCGTCACGGAAACCGATCCGAATATTAATTCAGGCGGTGAAATTGAAACAACACCTCATCGACCTTTCAGGATAACAATGGAGTTTCCATTATTTTTCGTAATGCTATCATTAGCCCTATCTAGTAAGTATAAGTAGTAAATTACAGGTATATTATGTATCCTTTATATTTTGCGAAATTATTTTTTAATTAGGTACTCATTGATGACATTATACTGATTTTATTTTTGTCTTTTTTCGTTGGTGGGAGACAAGTTGCAAGCAGCATTGCAAAAGAATATAACAGAAAAACGACGTTTTACCTAATTACCAAAAAACTTGTTTACTAATTACCACAAAACTCAAGTGTTCATAGCGTTTTGGATATCATTATTACAGACACATTAAACAAAAATTACAATTACATCACTTGGAGTTTCCGATAAAAATTAAAAAAAATCAAGAATGAATTTGGGAGAACTTTCTATCGAAAAAAATTTATACATGTGCTTAAATTTGAAAGTAATTGTCTTCATGGTTTATGAGATGCAGGTCACTAAAAATTTATAGCTTAAAATTGCTTAAAATGACTGAAACAGTCAGTTAATAGGGCCATATGGGAACTAATTGTGGGGGTAAACATGTGCGAATTATTTACATTTATTTAACGTTGTTTTAGGTGTGTCAATAAGCAATTTAATATTATACAGAACATGTGTTCATTCATTGAATCACACCAAGGAAGAGTGCCAGGAATTTTTGTCTCCATCCAAGAACAATGGCAATCCATTAGAAGAAGAGGTTCAGAAGTATGCTACTTTTGTTGCAATGGTCAGAGCTATAGTGGAGTCCATTGCTCCCGCCTTTCTATCTCTATTCCTTGGAGTCTGGTCTGACACTCATGGTAGAAAACCACTGGTGGTTTGGCCTTTGTTTGGTAAGTAAACTGTTATTCAAATATATATATATATATATATATTATTTTTATTTAAAAGAACATGCATTTTGAAAATATATTATGTGTTGTGTACTATTTAAATTATGCATAGTTAAGATTAACATTTATCTAAACGTGTAGGTATATGTAGACATTGTCTAATTTAAAAATGAATACCCCTCCACTACATTATTCTTTCAACATTTACAAAAAGCATGTGAAGGGGCGTTCATTTGTGTTTCAACCATCTAGGTATACATGTAGAAACCTAACTTTATTATATGTGTTGAATAAACACATATTTCTAATTTGGTGTTTTAATACAAATCACATAGGGGTTAAATACTAATTTATTTATTTTTTACTAATTAGTAGTTAGACTGCAAAACATTTACCCCCTTATTCACAAACGTGCAATAGCTGTAGAAAAGTTACAATCTGTTTTGTCTTCGTTCGACTATAGTCATTTGACTTTCGAAGGAAAGAGACTAAACAAAGAATAACTATTCCACTGCAATTTTACATTTGTGAATTAGGTGGTAAGTCTCAAATTATTTTAGGACTGTGCATGAGTGGTGGACTGGTTGTTGTCTACAGTATGATAGACAGTTTGGGCCCGTGGTGGTACATCCTGACCATAGTACCAACATCTCTAGCTGGAGGCTACACAGCTATGTTTACCGGCGCGTTCTGCTATGTCAGCGACATCAGTTCTACTGAAAAGCGATCTCTTAGGTAATGAAGGTAAATTGTCTTTGGCTTTTTGGAGCTGTTTTGCTAACATCCACAGTGGTTTCTTGCATATTATACAAGGTGAAAAATTAATGGTTTTTGATGTTAAGCAGGGTGAATCATTATCAGCAGTGAAATGAAATGAAATGAAATGAAATGAAATTCTTTATTTTTCACATAGGCCTAAATAATAGGCGTCCATGAAAAGTCAAAAACTCTATCGCCAAGTTCGGAATGCAGTTTGAAGTGCGAAATGTACTATCGAATTACCTACTCTGTTTCAGAAAACTTAGCATTTTTATTTTTATTGCAAAAAATATACTGGAGATAAACTTGAAAATGTGATAACCAATAGTAGTGACTACGCGGTACGTGGCGTGTAGAGTAGTAGAGAGTGTACTACTGGTTTGCGAATTTTTGAAAACAAAATATCTCGAAAAAAAAAATTATTTTACTACTGGGGTCAAAATAAATTGCAAAAATTAAAAAGTACTGCGAATAGCGATTCACCTCGCCTCACATCGAAAACCATTTAATTTACACTGTGTATTATTAAATAGACAATTACTGAGGTTTTGTACATTGACAAAAAATTTCTCTGGAAGGTAATGTAGTAAACATAGAATTGATATCATTATACCATGTCTAGACATAATATAAAAAAAATCATATTGTTTATCTGAGTATCACATAACACACAGTTCTCATCAGAATTTTATTTTGCTATGTAAAAATTGCTTACAACATTATACATTGCTTACATACAAGAATATAGCTATTACTTATACACAATTTCATATAGGATTTTTTATTAATTGGAGTATGATAAATAACTGATCTTCTTTAAGGATAGGTACTTAGGTTATAGGTAGTACTTCAACCACCACAGGCTTCTACTTCTTTTTTATCAGATTTTCTTAGCTTTACAAATGCCCATGGAATAATTCGCTAAAACGAGATTGGCGCATGGCATGCTAGGCATAGTAATTATCATACATTATTTTCAATGACATTGTCCATTGCTGTGCCTCATTGGATGCATTATTTTTATAGACAAAATACCTTATGAATAGCCTTCCTTTAGAAAAGGATTTTATGTGAGGCTTGCATCCACTAAAACCTGTCTGTCTCCACGACGACAGGAGTACGGGATTCACTATTGTATTCGTCGCACATTGCTCAGGCCAGGCTTTGTATATTACATTTCCATCACGCGATCTATCGCCGAGGTAAAGGCGTTTTGTCTCTAATCTTAATCGTAGTGCCTATGTATTTTACATCAGCAGTGTTTATGAAAGTCAAAATTTCTTTATTTCACATAGGCCTAATGTAAAGGCTATTGTACAACGTCAATTGATATATTTGTCGCATATGTATTGTCGACTTAAAGCTAAGTTTACGAGGGTTCAAATGCGCTCTGCACTGAGAAGAAGCCCACAACAAACTCAGCCGGGTTTTGTTGACTATAATATTATTCCCTATTCCCTTGTAGGATGACGATAGTCGAGGCGGCAGTGTCCGCCGGCACCGTTGTGGGAGGCATCGGGAGCTCGTACCTGTTGAGAGCAGTGGGCAACGTGTACCTACTGCTTGTATCAGCTGTGCTGTTCGTCATAGCTTATCTCTTCACTTTACTTTGCTTGAAGGAGTCGCTGCAAAGAGCTGTTCAGGTGAGTTTATCTGTTATTTTTAACTTTACAGAGAAATACCCTTATGCCCCACTGGGCACAGGTTTCGTCTCAGAATCAGTGCTGGTTGGTGAGCTTCACACACCTTTAACGACATATTGGTGAGCTCTCAGATATCCCGGCCTCCTCACGATGTTTTCTTTCACCATCAATAAAGAAAAAAGAAAATATTGATCTGACTTCTCTGTCTATCTATATAGATTAGACAGAGCAAAGGGATCGACAAGAGTAGACAAGATTATTTCTACGGGTACCTACATCCCAGTCGCGCAGGATTTGGGCTTTGATACCCTTATGAGAGGCAAAAGTCTAAAGCTAAACCACTGCTCACAATGGGAAGCGTGAATTTAGGGTCGCGGAAATATTTACTGTTGAAAAGTATCGAAATCGTTCCAGGTATATTTCTGTAGCTATAGTAAAAGAATTGATCAGAATCGGGCCAGCCGTTTAGCAAGTCCAAAAGCGTCAGTAAGGAAAACCCGACTTATTTTTATATAGTAGACTAGCTGTTGCCCGCGGCTCCGCCCGCGTGAATTACGATTTTTTTTCCATAATATACCTTCCTATTGGAATTCCTTGATTTTTCGCGGGATTCTGGTGTGATGTTGTACAGAAACCTGTTCTTACTTTGCACGGGTTATCTTGTCGTGATTTTGAAAACTCCTTTTTCTTAATAATAATATAAAGTTTCATTAATACGTAGTTGAAAGATCAAAAGGACGATTTTAACTGTCGATATTTCGACCCAGTGGCACAGGTCGTGGTCACTACGTGACCACGACTTGTACCAATGTATCGAAATATCGACAGTTAAAATCGTCCTTTTCATTGTGATTTTTATTCTGAAACCACGAAATACTTATGTCAAAAATTATTAAACCATGTGAAAAGTTGTACTGGTGGTAGAACTCTTCTTTCAGAGTTCGGCCGGGTAGGTAACACTGGGATAAATTACTCTACTAACAATATTCCCCAGCCCAACATAATATATGAGTCTTTTAAAAATCTTTGCTTCATCTCAATACAATCCAAAACATCAGAATGGACAGTGGCTATATATTTCTTTACGTATAAAAAGACCTTAGATGACAGTCAGTCGGTTAGGATCGATAAGACCTAAGAGTTAAAAATATTTGTGAATATTATCTTACCCTTTCCATATTGCGGATGATAAAGTTTAAATCTGTTCATGTGTTAACAGTGCCATCTTAATATAAAGTCAGGAAACAGTAAATAACATGACAGTTAATTTTTATTTAAAAAAATTCGGTAGTACCTATCTCAGAGTTTTACATTCAAGTTCCACATAAATTGTAGAGATGGCGCTATACGGTATAACGTAGCGATAACGCCAGTTACATGATTTTTGTTCACCCTAAAAGTGAAAAATTTTAAACCATACAAAATCTCCTGCTAAGCCTATTTATTTACGGCTGTAAGGGTACTCTAGTCTTACTTGAGCCCTACGTCCTAGCCCTAGGTTCTTTGTGCATTCCGAGTTTCAAGTCACCTACCTACTTGAACTTAAAGGTTCTGATGTCTGTAATTTCTGAACTACAAAAGTGATGATGATAAGATTTGTATGGAATAATCTTTAAAGAACCTCCTTTCTAACAAAAAAAGAATGAATGGAATCTGACAACGCGTTAATGAATCATAACTAAAAAACGTTTGGACTTTGATGCCGTCTTCCAGGGAAACCATGATGAATTTCCGGACAAAAAGTATCCTATGTCCTACCTCGGGGTATGAACTATAATCATGTCAAGTTTCATTTAAATCCATCCAGCGGATTAGCCGTGATGCCCGGTCGTGAAACAGACAGACAGACAGACAGACAGACAGACAGACAGACAGACAGACAGACAGACAGACAGACAAAAATTAAACAAATTACAGTTTTGGCTTCAGTATCGACTAAATAGTGTCCTCCAACAAAAATTTTCAAAATATCTTCAATGTACAGAATTCGACCCTTTACAGTTTTATTATAAGTATAGATAGATATAATGGTGATAACTTATAACTCTGAAGCACCAACATTTCGCAGTGAACGGTGAATTTCGTCCCTAATACACATGTGGTCTCCCTAATAATTATAGACGTAAAACGAGCAATCAAGCCAAGGTTATTTTTTTTGTTCTTCAAAAAATGAAAATGTAAAACAATATTATACAATAATACATGCTATAAGAGATGGTTGTACGGCCCCTGAAGACTTCTCCTCCACTTCAAACTACCGCGACCTTCTCTCGTCTGATAGCAGACAAGGGCAGAGGAAGTCTTCGGTTTCTGTGAACGGATTATAGGGAGTTCTTTTATTTTCAGGGTGGCGTAAGATCAGTTTTAGATATCAAGCTCATAAAATCCATGGTCTCCGAGTGTTTCAAGAAACGCCCTAACCGTGGCAGGGCGCAAATTCTGCTGCTCACAGTCGCCAACAGTCTATCGATATTTATTTTGATGGGGCAAATGAGTTTGGAGTACATGTACACGAGGCAAAAGCTCCACTGGGCGATAAAGCAGTACACGATATACGCGGCGACGCACACCACTATATCGTTCTTCGGATCGTTCTTTGGAGTGATCTTAGTTCAGAGGTTGTTCAGAGTGACGGATTTGGCGTTCGCCATCGTCGCATTCTTGTCCGCTACCACAGAATTCGTGATCAACGCATTTGCCACGCTTTCCTGGCATATGTATATGTGTAAGTCCTATTTTTTTTTCTTCATTTTTGTTTTTTCACTTATTATTCCTTTAACAAAAAGATTTATAAACTGTAGGTCAGCTACTCGTACTAACATATATTATTATTGTTAAGATTCCTGTTTCATCCAAGTCCAGTAGAACTAGTTTGTAGTGCTTTAGGTCCAGTTCTCTTTTCAAGGTAACCTAGTCCATATACATTGCTTCCAGTCTTTGTGAATTACGTAATTTTGATGCAGAACGTGAAATAAAGGGCCTGACTTTATTTTTTGCTTTGCTTGCATGAGTTATTTATTGATTTAAAATGTATGCGTTTTATAGGACTGTTCGAGATATTTTTTCGTGAAATGTTGAGCTATATTATGATGTTCATAGACTAAACAAATTATTAGACGAATACAACAATAAAATCTTCTATTTAAAGTTTTTACTTATTCATTCAATAATAATTCATTCGATCATTCCGAATGTATTCCCACGAGATCACCCGGAATATTAAGGCCGGGTTAGTTAACGGGATTAACGTGAAATCAACGGGTCTGCCCGCGAAATTCAAAAATTTCGTGGTTTTTTGCAATTTGTACGCTAATTAGACATGATAGGCTTATGGCAATCAATTTGCGAGAATGGCAGTATCAACTTTACATGATTTTATCAAAATCTTTGCATAAAAATGTGTATCCTAGGAAATTAGTCCGAGTATCGAGTTTTATGTGAGTAACTCGCAAATCTCGGACTAATTTCTTTAACTCGACACTTTCGAGCAGAGATTTTTATATAAACACGTGAAGAAGATATTGGGATTATCGCAATTTGACGGCCATAAGCCTATTTTGTCTTATTAGCTTAAAAATAGCGAAAAACCACGAAAAATTTGAATTTCGCGGGCACACCTGTGGTGTGCTCCTTAACGGCGGGTACTTTCGATAACTGAGGTGTCTAGACTCTAGATGAACATACTATAAGACTCCCCGGGTGGGAGGGAGCTGTGGTAAAGGTGTGTGTGCGTATGGTTGGGGTTTGGACATTGGCATATAAATCTATGGACCCCGGTGTAATACAAAATTCACGAAAAAAGTGTCCCGAAAAAGCCTATATAAATGAGGGTACATATTGTGTATTTTTATAATCAAACTAAAGCTTTGTAATTTAGGTCTTAAACCATTACTATACAGCCTAATTTTGCTTTAGTGCGATTTGGATTAGATTTGGATTTATAAACTTTTTTCGCGTTTTCGACGATTCGGACACTTTAGCGCTGACCTGAAATTACTAATGGGTTTGGAGGTATATTTCGATTGTGCTAAAACGATATACATATAGAGGCATCGCGTTTCGATTATAAGATTATAGTATAGGCATTTGTAGCTCAAAGCTGATCCGATGAAACTGTTTGGTTGTAGCGGCGGCGATCTCCCTGTTCCGAGGGCTGTCGTCGCCCCTCATCAGGTCGCTGCTGAGCAAGATCCTGCCGCCGCAGGACATCGCGAAGGTGTTCGCGCTGATGTGCGCCATCGAGGGGGTCTGCCCGCTGGTCGCGCCCGCCATCTACAACTCGCTCTACGAGCTCACCATAGCCTCGTTCCCGGGCGCGTTTTATATACTGAGCAGTGGGATAAGCGGCCTCTGCGTTATTTTCCTCGGGTAAGTAGATACTGATAATATGGTACAGACCCTTTCGTATAGATCGTCTAAGCTAAAGACTAAAAACGAACCCCCGTCCACGTGTTTGCGCTTACATGTTGAAAGATTAAAGTAGTGGAGGAGCGTTCATTTTTAAATTAGATGATCTCTACAGATCTCCAATCCTTCCAATACTGAGGTCAATGTTCACATACATTATGTGATAAGCGATAACTCATAACAAGTATGGATATTGTGATACATCCACGGATTACATGCTATAATATTTACATGATATAAATATATTCTTCTTTGATGTTACCAGCCTATGTTAATAACATAAAAGAATATACCCGGCTGAGTTTTCTGTGGGTTTTTCTCAGTGGCTGGGCGCGAACCCCCGGCAAACTTAGTTTTAAGTCGTGAAATATCACCATTCTTGTACAATAAAATAAAAATAATAATAAATAGTAAATGATGGACAACATCATATAAATTGCTCCGATCCCTTAGTACTCGTAAGTATCTTATGCACTTGCTTGTGTTAAGGAAATCATCCAAAATCCATCCCCCTTAAATAAAAAAAAACCGGCCAAGTGCGAGTCAGACTCGCGCACCGAGGGTTCCATACCATAAAAGAAGTAAGACATTGAAAGAATCACTTTTGTTCATGAATTTACGAGTATAATTTACATGTAGGTACTTTTGTTGGCGAACCGCAAACGTAACTTTGTTTTTGGTGGTTTATTGTTATTATCAAAAAAAGTACAATAGTTAGGGAGTTGATTTTATTTTTCCTGTAAAATATACATTAATGTCTATTGATCATAATTATTTCAGATTTTTCGATCGATAAACTTCGGAGATAAGGGGGGGGGGGAACGGTATTGTTTTCGACAGTTTGTCCTATAAATGAAAAACTATCAGGCATAAAAATAAATAAAAATTGGTTTTAAAATATGCAAGTAACGCCTTTTCATATGATACCCCACTCAATATTGTTATCTCATTTTGAAATTTTGGCGACCCGGTTTTCCCCCCTTTTTAAATAAAAATAAAAACAATTTTCAAATTTTTACGATTGCTATGACGTCGCGTCACTATTATCTATAACTATTCTAAATTTCAGGTCGATAGCTTGAATAGTTACTGAAATAATCGAGTGTGACAGACGGACGGACGGACGGAGAAAGTCTCACCATAAGGGTTCCATTTTTACCAAATTGAAAAAACTTGCCTAGTATTTCAAAAACAGCTAAGCAGACCCGGGCCTATACCATAGATCTGAGATTACTGTAATACTAACTATAGCGTCAAGCGTCCTAACTCCTATACTTCAGGAATTTTCTTAGGATACTTTGAAATTTTAATACTGATATACTGATATAACACTGAGTCAAATAGGAATTAAAAAAACCTGTCTTTGTTCGAAAACTAAGAATAACTCAAACTTGACCAAAAATTAATTAATTAATTATTTTTTTCACAAAATCTTGCAGATAGTTCCTAAGACAGTCTGCCTTTTATCTCTTGTGGTTACGTAGACTTTTACAGTTTAAGCTAACAGTTAAAATTAATTAAAATTTTGAATTTATATATGAAGGTAAATTGAATAGCATTGAAGTACATTATGAAATACATAATATTGATATTGTTCGACCACGGATGTTGTAAAATGATAATTTGATTGCAAATTGCAACCTTCGTTCCATTTATTCACAGTGCGCATATGTGAATATTGATTCAACGGTACAAAATAAAATGTTGGAACACGATAGGTGATAACGAATGTATTTAATTACGATGATAACAGCCCGTCTACATCTAAAATACAAAACATATCATTATATTGTTTTTGGTCTAAGGGTTAAGTCGATAACCCAGAGCTAAAATTGTTACATGGTCGATCGTCGCTTTTGCAAATATTAAATAAGTAGATTATATAACAAGGTCATAAAATGGGATTATACGGAGTACACAACCATACTTTTTGCACCGAAATTGGGTGGTTCACTGAAATCAAAATATAGTTTTTTCATTTCATTTGTTTTTGAAACTAGAATTAATAACAAGTTAAATGCTGAAAAAACCGATTAAATTGATGAAATAACAAAAATGTTGTAAGCATTTTAATATTTCTATTTAATATTTCTAATTAGAAAGAGACAGCTCTATGAATTATGACGTCAAAGTGTGGTCATGCCATAATAGTTCTACACAATTCTTCGTTTTGCGAGAAAGGGATAGAAGACCCCTTCTCTTACAGTTAAAATGCCCATAACTTTGTATTTATTTGCTTGTTTTTTTATTTTTATTTTCTTGCGGACGTCGTTATTTTTATTCTAGTTTACAAAAAAGTCATTAAAAAGTTAGTCACTACTTAATTTTCAGATTTATTGGCTAACGACAATACTCAAATTTGCCATTATTATGTAAATCGAATGCTGTAATTTGTGTTATTTTTGATATGATGCAGGAGTGATGACATATTGCTAAGCTAGTTGAAGTAGGTCAGGGAAGGTCTTTAACACTGATAAACAGTGACTACTTTTGAGTTCATTGCCGAATGCATAATCCTAAATGCGAACATCTGCACCACAGTTGATTCGTTTGACGTATTTTCGATTCATATTTCTTTCATATATGTTTTGGGCCTTATTACTTTCCTAATTTGGTGGATATACAGAGATGAGACGGATATCCGGTAACTATCGGGTATCCGGCCTATCCGGCGGCTTTAATACTATCCAGCCGAATACCGGATAGCTAAGTACTATTCGGCCGGATAGGTATGCCGTCGAATTAAAAAAAAAATGTGGATAAAAAATATTTTTAAGTCATTATTTGCTTTGTTCAGTTAATCTTAATGTCACTTAAGAAAATATATAAATTAGTTTTAGGCCAAACTGCTATCCGTTTCATCTCTCGTATTTATTGACTATTTTATTAAACGTACCTATAAATTAGTAATAGGTATTTTGATTAATGGTACTCAATTTATTTATTTTTTCTTGTTTTCAGATTCGTGCAGTACTTCAGATGGAAGTCGTCTTCTATAGTTTACGACACGTTAACTAACGAGTCATAGTTTATATTTATACCAAACGGTCGCTGCACGCGGGACAGTAAAATGGAGAAACAGGATAGCGCCTGTTGTCCATTAGGCCTACCGTAAAGCCCGTAAGTGCGACAGAGATGGCAACAGGCGGTTTTTTCGCCGTATTACTGCCCCACGGGCAGCGACTGTATGACAATAGTATAGTAGTCTTACACGGTCACAATTAGGGTAGGTCATGTGACATGTCACAACATATTGTAATTTTAAGGTCATAAATATCACAGCCTAATGCCGGCAATATCCTTCCTATCGTCCAATCTGCATAACACTGCCGATTGGATGAATTAGAACTGACCGTGTGTCGCTGTGGTTGGCATGACAGGTGTTAACTGTGTGCCAACCCAAGTCTGCACACGTTCAGTCAGGAAGCATCATAAATTATTATTGTGATATTTTAGAATTGAATGATCATAAATTATGACATTTTCGTTGTTATGAGGTTTTAGAATTGAATGATCATAATTTTTTATGACATTTTAGAAATGAATTTGCAGATTATTATGACATTTTCGAATTGAATGTGCAGAATGTTACCTATTTGGTTTTACATAATCTCTAAATTTACTTAGTCCTTTTTACATGAAAAATAGTAAATTTTTTAGTATACATTTTATTTTTATAATACAACGGTAATTTTATAACAAAAAATTATTTAGTAATTTTACAAATTTTCACCATGGAATAGGATTTAGGTAGGAGATAATTTAGTTTAGTACTTAAAAATTCTGACTTACAAAATCTGTACTAATTATGACTCCACTACTGTTAATTTATTTTGGTTTACTTACAGATTTTGTTTACAAAAGAATTGCTGCCGATAGCAGTAGGTAGTGAATTTTATTTGAATAGTTCTAATGAATTACCGATTTAAATAAAAACTTAACAAATTGGTTATTTTAGTCTATAACGTATAGACCGCAGCTCAGGAATATTAATAGGTACTAATTGTATTTTAAATTTTTACAATCAATGTTACAGTGTTTTAGTATGTAAGAGTTCATATTATTTTATTTAAAATATTCAATCTCAGTGAATAGTGATCTAGTTTGTAGTACCTTATATGGACACAATTTTTATTTGATTATGATTTTTATTTCGAAAGTAGGGAATCTTGAATTAATGATAATATTACATAAGTTAAGATGCTTCCAACGGTTTCCCCCTAGATAAACCAATTTGTTCAAATATAATATATTGCAGGTTATTATGTTTTCATAAAATACTGTCAATTATACTGTTGGGAGCCTCGTAATATTCCCATATTATTACCACTATACTCGGACTTTTAATTCGATGCAGTAAAATGAAGTTTTTAACTGTCATTTGCTAAAAAAAATCAAAGTATTTCACATAAATATTATTTTGCTTTGAAAGCCATTTCTCTCATATTGTAATATTTTAAGTTATTTTGGTGAAATATTTATGAGTAAGTACTAATGAAGTTTAGTAAAATACCTTTCTTTAGAAAATTCAATTTACTGCATCAAATAAAAAAATCGGATTATAGGAAATAAAGTGATAGGAAACATCACCTCAATATAAGTTAGCGAAATATAGTAAAATATACAAATATTCACAGCACCTGTGATTCACAAGACAGTCATATATGTAATACATAGTATATTACTATACATGAAGATATAATGCGCTACTGGCTCAAGAAATTTCAAATGTACCCAGTGATTTATACAGAGGTAAAGGCAGAAGAGAAACTGAAGCCTTTTTAGGGTTCCATACCAATTTGGTAAAAATGGAACCCTTATGGTGAGACTTTCTCCGTCCGTCCGTCCGTCCGTCTGTCACACTCGATTATTTCAGTAACTATTCAAGCTATCGACCTGAAATTTAGAATAGTTATAGATAATAGTGACGCGACGTCATAGCAATCATAAAAATTTGAAAATTGTTTTTATCCTATACCTTTAAACGAGCAATTCTTGTATATATGTATATTTCTATATAATCTGGATCTCGGAAACGGCTGCACCGATTTTCATGAAATTTAGTATACAAGGGGTTTTGGGGGCGATAAATCGATCTAGCTAGGATTCATTTTTTTTAAATGTCGTATTTACCAATAAAAAAAATGTTTCTCTATTCCTGACATCTATTGGCAAAAAGTTAAACTATTACAGTAATTTTCTGCTGCCATCTATTGGTGAGTGGCTGTGATATTACCAAGCAAAGCTTGATCAACCAAGTATAATCATTTACTTCATATTTTTTCCCGATGGCTTGAAATCTGGGAAACTACATGACATCTATTAGCGAATAGTGAAACGAATTTTAATGACCGCGGCTGGCATTTGTTTTAACGAGAATAATATTATAATGCTAAAGGTAAAATATGACTTCTCCCGACATCTATTGGCAAGAAGTTATATTTTTTTTTTATGGAGTCAACGAACTGGGCGCGAAAATTCAAATTTTATTTAGTTTTCTGGTTTAGTGGGCTTATACATCCTAAGTTTATATAGTTTATACACAACATTTATGCATCTCATATTTGTAATCAAAACTCTGCTCAACAATACTCATTTACCTCATATTGTTTCTCGATATATTGAAAACTAGGAAACAACGTGACATCTATTGGCCAATAGCAATACTATTATAATGGCACATAAATAT
Organism: Coenonympha glycerion; assembly: GCA_963855885.1. NCBI lineage: Eukaryota > Metazoa > Arthropoda > Insecta > Lepidoptera > Nymphalidae > Coenonympha > Coenonympha glycerion. The sequence continues at coordinate 4,550,751 of OY979646.1, forward strand.
GACTCTTTCTGCTGACATCTATTGACGAGAAGTACTTAATACTAATTTTTTTATGGAGTCAACGAATTGGGCGCGAAAATTCAAATTTTATTTAGTTTTTGCTAATAGTGGGCATAGCTGGGCATTAACTCGTTAATCCGTTAATCGTTAATTTACGAAGTTAACATTTTGATTAACGGTTTAACTTTTAACTAACTTCAACAGGTTTTATTAATTCAGTAACGCAACGATATAAAAAGGCAATTTTACATAGGTAGGTATATTAACGGATTAACGATTAACGTTAACTTGCGTTAATTCTTCCGCAAAGTAACGCTTTAACGTTTAACGAAGCTTACTTATTTTGTAACGGATTAACGATTAACGAAGTTAAGTATTTGATTAACGGTGCCCAGCTATGATAGTGGGCTAATAATTATACATCGTAAGTTTATGGCAATGAGTTTTGCGGGCACAACATTAAAAGGGGCAAGGTGGTATTCTCTCGTTCAAAGCTAGCTCCATTCGAAATAATGGGCCTTTGAAATTGGTTTTTAATCGTAGTTTCCCAATATCAAAATTATCGTGCCATCCACAGAGCAAGATAATCCATGGCACAATTGGCAGGGCACTCAGCTGTGATAGCTAGGGGGTACGGGTTCAATTCCCGTTGGCAGCGATAATTTTAAACACTCGAAATAAAATAACTTACGTAATTGGTTGATGTAATGTAAAAAACCGGCCAAGTGCGAGTCGGACTCGCGCACCGAGGGTTCCATACCATAAAAGAAGAAAAACATTGAAAGAATCACTTTTATTCATGAATTTACGAGTAAAATTTACATGTAAAACTTTTGTTGGCAAACCGCAAACGTAACTTTGTTTTTGGCGGATTATTGTTATTATCAAAAAAAGTATATTAGTCAGTGAGTTGATTTTATTTTTCCTGTAAAATATACATTAACTTCTTTTGATCATAATTATTTCAGATTTTTCGATTGGTAAATTTCGGAGATAAGGGGGGGGGGAACGGTATTTTTTTCAACAGTTTGCTCAATAAATCAAAAACTATCGGATATAAAAATAAATAAAAATCGGTTTAAGACTACACAAGTAACGCCCTTTCATATGATACCCCACTCAATATTGTTATCTCATTTTGAAAAATCGAAGGTCCGGTTTTCCCCCCTTTTTATATAAAAATAAAAATAATTTTCAAATTTTTACGATTGTTATGACGTCGCGTCACTATTACCTATAACTATTCCAAATTTCAAGTCGATAGCTTTGATAGTTACTGAAATAATCGAGTGTGACAGACGGACGGACGGACGGACGGACGGACGGACGGACGGACGGACGGACGGAGAAAGTCTCACCATAAGGGTTCCATTTTTACCAAATTGGTATGGAACCCTAAAAATAAAGTATTATTATAATATATAAATATTAAACTAATTACACTCGTGATTTTTATTTAAGGAGCACACCACGGGTGTGCTCGCGAAATTCAATTTTTTTGTGGTTTTTCGCGATTTTTAACCTAATAAGACAAAATAGGCTTATGGCAGTCAAATTGCGATAATCCCAATATCTTCTTTACGTATTTATATAAAAATCTCTGCTCGAAAGTGTCGAGTTAAAGAAATTAGTCCGAGATTTGCGAGTTACTCACATAAAACTCGATACTCGGACTAATTTCCTAGAACATTTTTATGCAAAGATTTTGATATAATCATGCAAAGACGTTACTGCCATTCTCACAAATGCGTAATTAGCGAACAAATTGCAAAAAAACAATGAAAATTTTGAATTTCGCGGGCAGAGTCGTTGATTTCCCCTTAACCATACTTACGAGTTCATATTTTTTTTTATTATTATGTCGATAAGATCGAAAAATATTTTTTCATATTTCATCATTACATTAGTACCTATGTAATTCATATTTAAATATAGTTTCTACTCCAAATTACAATTTACAAAAAAAAACCGAGCGAAGCTCGGTCATCCAGGTACTTTTTATTTAAAAAGGGGGGAAAACCGTTTCGCCGAAATTTCAAAATGAGATAACAATATTGATTGGGGTATCATATGAAAGGGCGTTACTTGTATATTCTAAAACCATTTTTTATTTATTTTTATGCTTGATAGTTTTTGATTTATTGGGCAAACTGTCGAAAAAAATACCGTTCCCCCCCCCCTTATCTCCGAAGTTTACCATTCGAAAAATCTGAAATAAATATGATCAATAGAAGTTAATGTATATTTTACAGGAAAAATAAAATCAACCCTTTAATTATTATACTTTTTTTTGCTAATAACAATAATCCGCCGAAAACAAAGTTAGGTTTGCGGTTTGCTAATAAAAGTACTTTTATGTAAATTTAACTCGTAAAATCATGAACAAAAGTGATTATTTGAATGTTTAACTTCTTTTATGGTATGGAACCCTCGGTGCGCGAGTCCGACTCGCACTTGGCCGGTTTTTTACCTAAACGAGGTCAGTAATTGCTAGTTAAACCGTGACTTCCCTACTAAGTACTTTTCTCTATTCGTTTGCGAGCATTGATTAAACACATTAAAGCGTATTTCGTCATTGTTCGCTACAAACAATACAAAAATTAAATAAGTACACCAACAGAAAAAAATTAATTGCATTTTGAAAAAGGACACTTAAGTATGAATAATCATTATTGTTTAGTTTTCATTTGATTTTCTTTTTTATTGTAATTTAAAAATTTTAATCCTCAAAGTAATTCAAAGTTTAAACCCTAAAACAGTTGCCATTAATTATTATTAATCACATACACAAATATAATATTCTGTGATATTGACAAGTTGATTTTTAAATAATATACTTTGTACGACTGTCTACATAATTATTGTTATGATTTTTTTTACCTTACATTATAATAGAGTACCTGGATGACCGAGCTTTGCTCGGTTTTTTTTTGTAAATTGTAATTTGGAGTAGAAACTATATTTAAATATGAATAACATAGGTACTAATGTAATGATGAAATATGAAAAAATATTTTTCGATCTTATCGACATAATAATAAAAAAAATATATGAACTCGTAAGTATGGTTAAGGAGCACACCACGGGTGTACCCGCGAAATTCAAATTTTTCGTGGTTTAGACATAATAGGCTTATGACCGTCAAATTGCGATAATCCCAATATCTTCTTCACGTGTTAATATAAAAATCTCTCCTCGAAAGTGGCGAGTTAAAGAATAAAGTCCAAGATTTGCGAGTTACTCACATAAAACTCGATACTCGGACTAATTTCCTAGGATACACATTTTTATGCAAAGATTTTGATATAATCATGTAAAGATGATACTGTCATTCTCGCAAATTGATTGCCATAAGCCTATCATGTCTAATTAGCGTACAAATTGCAAAAAACCACGAAAATTTTGAATTTCGCGGGCAGACCCGTTGATTTCACGTTAAGGCGAAATCAACGACTCTGCCCGCGAAATTCAAAATTTTCATTGTTTTTTTGCAATTTGTTCGCTACTTACGCATTTGTGAGAATGGCAGTATCGTCTTTGCATGATTATATCAAAATCTTTGCATAAAAATGTTCTAGGAAATTAGTCCGAGTATCGAGTTTTATGTGAGTAACTCGCAAATCTCCGACTAATTTCTTTAACTCGACACTTTCGAGCAGAGATTTTTATATAAATACGTAAAGAAGATATTGGGACTATCGCAATTTGACTGCCATAAGCCTATTATGTCTTATTAGGTTAAAAATCGCGAAAAACCACAAAAAATTTGAATTTCGCGAGCACACCCGTGGTGTGCTCCTTAAATAAAAATCACGAGTGTACTCGTAATTAGTTTAATATTTATATATTATACTAATACTTAATTTTTTACATTACATCAACCAATTACGAAAGTTATTTTATTTCGAGTGTTTAAAATTATCGCTGCCAACGGGACAATTGTGCCATGGATTATCTTGCTCTGTGGATGGCACGATAATTTTGATATTGGGAAACTACGATTAAAAACCAATTTCAAAGGCCCATTATTTCGAATGGAGCTAGCTTTGAACGAGAGAATACCACCTTGCCCTTTTTAATGTTGTGCCCGCAAAACTCATTGCCATAAACTTACGATGTATAATTATTAGCCCACTATTAGCAAAAACTAAATAAAATTTGAATTTTCGCGCCCAATTCGTTGACTCCATAAAAAAAATTAGTATTAAGTACTTCTCGTCAATAGATGTCAGCAGAAAAAGTCATATTTATTCAGTTGGATGCCTGGGCCATTATAATAGTATTGCTATTGGCCAATAGATGTCACGTTGTTTCCTAGTTTTCAATATATCGAGAAACAATATGAGGTAAATGAGCATTGTTGAGCAGAGTTTTGATTACAACTATGAGATGCATAAATGTTGTGTATAAACTATATAAACTTAGGATGTATAAGCCCACTAAACCAGAAAACTAAATAAAATTTGAATTTTCGCGCCCAGTTCGTTGACTCAATAAAAAAATTAATATAACTTCTCGCCAATAGATGTCGGGAGAAGTCATATTTTACCTTTAGCATTATAATATTATTCTCGTTAAAACAAATGCCGGCCGCGGTCATTAAAATTCGTTTCACTATTCGCTAATAGATGTCATGTAGTTTCCCAGATTTCAAGCTATCGGGAAAAAATATGAAGTAAATGATTATACCTGGTTGATCAAGCTTTGCTTGGTAATCTCACAGCCACTCACCAATAGATGGCAGCAGGAAATTACTGTAATAGTTTAACTTTATGCCAATAGATGTCAGGTATAGAGTTATATTTTTTTTATTGGTAAATACGACATTTAAAAAAAATGAATCCTAGCTAGATCGATTTATCGCCCCCAAAACCCCTTGTATACTAAATTTCATGAAAATCGGTGCAGCCGTTTCCGAGATCCAGATTATATAGAAATATACATATATACAAGAATTGCTCGTTTAAAGGTATAGGATTAATCTCGAGACACTTGAATCGATAGATTTTTTTGGTTTCGAAGTGAATAAACGAAAGTAGCTAAATGTCTGAATTTTTTCTAAACTCTTTGTAGAACAGTGAACCCTGTGAAGGCGAAACACAATTAGCGCGAGGACGTCCACTGCTATCGGAGCCTTTTCGATAAATATCGCTAATTGCCTTCTTTACACGCAAGTAGGTATAATTTTTTATTTTAATTAAAAGAAAAAAAACGCTAAACCAACGATTGATCTTAGATCTAGTTCTCGAACAAAAATATTACATATTTTGAAGATGGGAAGGAAAATGTCGGAACCTATGCGACTCGTGACCGGCGGTGGTCGCAGCGAGTGAAAAAACTCCTACTTAACATGGTCTTAATATTAGCTTAGCATTAAGTGTGTGCGCAAACACAGCTGTGTGTATGTGAACTCTCTATTCCCTCTCATAATATGATGGGGCGATTGCGCCCCAGCACGACCACTGCAGAGAGATTGAGCACAGGATCTATTTGCTTAGCCTGCTCTCCGAGGCACGAGGTTTAATGTAAACCTCGTGCCTCTCCGGTGAACCGTAACGTTACGGTTACGGTTCACCGGAGAGGTCTACCTGTGCACTACGCAGGTAGACCGGTTAGTGTATGCCGACATGATGCCGACCGACCTGTGAAGTTTTTTTGACCTGCGCAAGCGACCGGGGAAAATTCGAAAATCGATTTTGCTCCGGGCGCCCGTACGGTGAACATGTGCATTTGTGTGCGTAGGTACCTGCGCAGGCCGTCCTGCTATATAGGTATGTATACTAATTCTCATAACAGTATCTTTTTTAGGGTTTCGTACCTAAAGGGTAAAAAGGAACCCTATTACGGAGACTTCGCTGTCCGTCTGTCACCAGGCTGTATCTCTGGAACCGTGATAGCTACAGACTTGAAATTTTCACAGATGATGTATTTCTGTTGCCGCTATAACAACAAATACTAAAAACTAGAATAAAATTTATATTTAAGAGGGCTCCCATACAACAAACGTGATTTTTTTTGCTTGTTTTTGCTATATATTGTAAACGGCAACAGGTAGACGCTTAAATTTTTCACAGAATATATAATTACATATTTACTGCAGAAATAAATAGTAAAATTAAAATAAAACATAAAATTAAAGGGGGCTCCTATACAACAAACCTTATTTTTTTGTTCGTTTTTGAATTTGGTAGGTATATTAAAGTAAACGAAACACCCCAGTACTTCAATATACTGTTGAGAATGAGGCTTGATAATACGGACCCTCCGTGTGCGAGCCCGACTTTCTATAACCATTGCAAGCAATTTCAGGTGTGTTCTCGTCCATTCGGAGATAATTTATAAAATCTGTTGGTTCGAATTTTAGTTCGTTTAATAAGTTGACATGAGTATAAATCCTTACACCACTGTTTTCGCTTCCTTTTAGTTTTTACTGCATCGGCTTTCCTCAAAATTAACGCAAGACCTAGCAGTGCTAGTGCGTCCTCGTCCTTACTCGATGCCATCGCAAATAGAACCACAGAGTACTTTTTATATAGGGGCATAGAACTGAAGACGTAGTCCGCTACGGTACACCGGAACGTCCCCATACACGCTACCTGACCTGTGCAGGCTAAACTGCACAGGTAACCTGTGCGGTTGACCGTAATGTGTAGTCGCCCAATTTCCAAACTCCGGCCTATTACTTAGAATTTTCTCATAAAATAAAAAAACTAAATTTTATGGTCTGACCCTGGCATCGAACCCAGAGATCTGTATACCCTTGTTATCTGCAGTCGAACAAACTCATAACTAACGAGACGAACTCAAATTCATATAGGCCTTAATTACATTCTTATGAATATAGTCAGTAAAATATAGTTATAACGGCAGACCACAGATGGTACTCGTAATACGGTAACTCCGGTTTACAGAACCCAAAAAACTATAGTGATTCAAACTGATTTTAGTCCGATAGCTGCAACTATAGATTTGCGATGTAGAGTGAGTCACGACGATCATGATGATAAATAATTGTGCTATCTACACGATAACTATGTTATTATGTACTGCACAGCTGTAGGTACGACAACAAAGGAAGTTTAGCAGAATGTACGTCATTATCAGGTACGTTGTTTTATTACTACGCGAATTTCGACTTAATCAACCATAGCGAATTAAAAATGATACTACAGTAGGTAATATAGCTCCTATCTCTTCTAAATGACTGTTTTTCGTTTACAATATTTGTGTTTTCCTTTAGTTTGAGTTACAACGTGGTATGAGAGTGTTGTGGGTTAATTAGCTAATGTTTAGCTAATCTAGTGTTTATTGTGTGGTGTGTAACACAGTTAAGTATATATCAGTGTACAGACTTGTAGACCTTGGACATATTTTGAAGTTATGAGAGTAAATGAAGCGTCAATTTACGTGAAAATGTGTTTAGAAAAATACCATAAAAATAAATATAGTTTTTAACAGGAGGACTGGTTCACTAGCTAAATAGTACCTACCAGAGAGATATACATACCTATAGAGAAGAACTCATAACGGTTTATGGAATAAAGGATGGCAGACGATAGGGACAGTCTTTTGCCTGTTCCAAAGAGATCGCTCGCGACCTCTATAGAGTTGCCAATACTTCTAAATATTACTTCCATGTGTCTAACAGGTACCTATTCTTTACATTTTTACTTACGGATAGGTATCGTAACTCTTTATTCGTATGTATGTTGGTGATTTCGAAATACTATACGTACTTTAACGGATGCGATTTTTGTTACTCTTATAAAAGACAGGGCATAGAGCACTTTTAGATACCTAGTACTTAATGCATTGTACAAATAGGTAGGTAGGTACATAAACTGCTTATGCCAGTTGACTTTTGGAACGCCTGGAATCTTGGGCAATTTTGAGGTTTTCCAAAAAAAAAATATAGCTCTTAATTTTTAAAGTATTTTAGGACTAAAATAACCTTGTGTTTTTATCTTTGACTTTGCGTTAGGTGGGATTGCGTTCATCTATATTTAGTTACTTATACCTACTTACTTATAGTCACTGAACTGGTGCTGTGACCTTGCACCGTCAAATTCGTAAACAACACAAAAAACTTGCATGCTAATATTTTGTTACAATGTAGATACATAAGTATCTATACCTACTAACGGACGCTCTTTATATTATTATCATACATTATAACAAAATCTGACAAAAACCTGTCGAAAAAATTACCACCCCTTTCAATTATGATCAATGAATAGAATAGAAAAATTATTTATTTCATATAGGCCTAGCGTACAAAGGCTCTTATGACACGTCGTTTTATTTTACCAGGTCACTTTAATGGCGATAACCATTCACGACTTAAAACTTATAGGTATTAACGTATATTTTGAAGGAAAAATAAAATTAACGCTCTGACTAGAATACTTTTTCAGAAATTACTCGTAACCAAAGCTCGTAACAATAAAACTCTACAAACTGTTGTCGCCCATGACTAGCGTGCTTTGTTTACGGTTGCGGGGCCAGCAGCGCCACTTACGCGCGCGGCGGCGCCACTTTCGCGCGCAGTGGCGCCACTTCCGTTTTGTTTTTACTTGTACAAAGGTTGATACGAATGTATAAAAAGGGCGAAACGGGGAGAACGAGGCTTGTCTTGTTCGAGTCTTGTTTTAGTTTATATGGTAGTCTTGTTCGAGTCTTGATCGAGTCTTGTTTTAGTAATGTCAGTCTTGATTTAGTAACGCGAGCAGTAACAGTTAATTGATAGTGCAAAGTGAAGAGGCAACGTAGTATCTCGTAATAAAACAAAGTTAATTTTGCGGTTCGTGATTTTTATAGTTTTGAATGGAACCCGGTGCTCGGTGCTCGAGTCCGACTCACACTTGTCCGGTTTTTTAATTTTCCCATTGTTTTAGGCTCAGCACTGAGCAACATAATCCTGTATCGAACGTGCGTGCACTCCCTGGGCCACGCGGACGAGGATTGCAAGCCGTTCCTGTCGCCAATCAAGACCAACGCCACAGCATGGCTGGAGCAGGACGTACAGAGATACGCCACTTATATATCCACTGTGAAGATGGTGCTGGAGTACATCTGCCCCGCTCTTCTGTCCATGTTCCTTGGAGTGTGGTCGGACACTTACGGGAGAAAGCCCTTGATTGTATGGCCGTTGTTTGGTAAGTGAAAATAATTGACTCCCAAAAACTACTATACTTACCGGGTGTAATGACATAGGAACAACTTGTATATGTATGTGTAGGAATGTATTCTGTACCTACTCTGTAAATGTCCGCGAAAGTGACCCGCGACGTATAAAAATGGAACAAAAAACAATCTAAGCGATTTGACACTTGTTAATTGTTTACGCTCAGCTGAGCGTCACCAAGTGTCAAAGTAAAGATACATTTTTCAAATTGTGTTGTGATCATTGTGATTGTGTTCCATTTCTATACGTCGCAACGTAACGCTATTTGTACTATGGCTACGTAACGCTATTTGTCACTTGGCAGTGGGGAAGTTATAGAATCATGTGAACCTATACCAACTGAATCGTAAGTACAACCAAATGTTGTAGAGTGAAGCTAAGGTTCTTGCCCGTTTCTCTCGGTGCAAAACTGCTTTCCGAACGTGGTGGTAGATCATTGAAATAAAAAAAAAAAAAACTTCATAACATTCATTCAAAATCGTCATATTTTCATTTTTGTATGACAGTAGGGCCAAAGTAGGGCTGGCAATTTTTGCTCCTGACGATGACACGGGCAGATTTTAGACACGGGTATTTCACGACGTCAAAACCATTACTCGTAAAGTAACAGTGTAGGTACTTGTACAGTTCAGGGACCAACTTGGCCGATTTCGGCAGAAGTTTTGGGCAGGGACGGGCAGACTCGCCATTTTTGAAATGGTCATGCACTGGATATATATATATTATCACTACTAATAAATACCTCACTCGGTAAACAACCTGCTTTTAAATGCAAAAAAAACCAAATGTATAGATTTTTCGTTACCAAATGTAAAGAAAGTCGTTGATAAAAATATCGTAGTAAATGGTGAAACACTAAAAATAGAAAACTCCACAGTTTTTCTAGGAGTTACCCTTGATTGTAAACTCCAGTGGGGCGCTCAAATAAAGACACTGGCAGATAAACTTAGCTCTGCTGCGTATGCAGTCAGAAAAATCAGGCAGTTTACCGATGTAGAAACAGCTAGGCTTGTTTATTTCGCATATTTCCACAGTATCATGTCCTATGGGATCTTACTATGGGGAAATGCTGCTGACATTCAATCGATCTTCGTTTTGCAGAAAAGGGCTGTCAGGGCTATATACAAACTAAAGTCTAGAGAATCTCTCCGTGACAAATTTAAGGAGATTGGTATCCTTACAGTAGCTTCACAGTACATATACAGTAATGTTATATTTGTTCATCAAAATATTAATACTTATAAGCGAAGAATTGACATAAGTCATAGACCAATTAGACACGGAGGGCATAAACTGGTTGAATTATCACACCGCTTGCGCAGAGTACAAAAATCCTTTGTGGGGTTGAGTATACGCTTTTATAACGTGATCCCGAAGGCAGTTTCGGACCTACCTATACATAGGTTCAAACAAACTGTCAAAAATCATCTTCTAAGTAAGGGTTACTATACAATAAATGAATTTTTAAATGACAAAGACCCTTGGATCTAAGTGTATATTCCGTCTGCTCACAAGAGGCTTATTATAATGTGATTATTGTTTAAAACAAAATTGTAAAAAATATTATTTTTAAAAAAAAGCAAGTGCCGAGTTTCTTGCCCGTTCTTCTCGGTGCAGTGCTACTTTCCGAACGAGGCGGTAGAGTCTTAACGTTTCGCAAGTGCCTCTAAGTTAGGCCTATGTGAAAGAATAAAATTTTTGAATTTTGAATTTTGACTCAGCTTTCGAAGCGAGTTATGCATGCTGGGTGAGATGAAATTCTAGTTATTTCCAGGCATGGCGATGTCCGGCATGCTGCTCGTGATCTTCGCGTCGCTGAAGAGCCTGAGCGCGTGGTGGTACGTGGCGACAGCGGTGCCGTTCTCCGTGACCGGCGGGTACATAGCCATGTTCACTGGCGCCTACTGCTACATCAATGACACCAGCACCGCTAGTACCTCGTCTCTTAGGTAGGTGCTTTTATTTAAAAGACAGATGCCTTATGCGTAAAGCTCCGTCAGGCTTGGTCAGGGGGAAAACTTGCTACTTAATTTTAAATCAGTTAATTTCAATATTCAACAGATTAAGAAGTTTGCATTGGTAGGTATCAATATGTTTTTGAATGAATGCGAATTGAATGAAGCGCATTTGTAGCGAACTGCGAAGTGAGGTCATACTAAATCTAATATGGCGGATTGTTCAAGATGGCCGACTGGTTTTTTTAAGCTATTGCATAGCTTCTATCGCGAGCCTTGAGCGTGGAGACCCAATCCAGAAATTCCGTAACAAAAAGTTGATAAAAAATGCTATGCAATAGCTTTACCGCGGCAGTCTCCGAGTGCCACACGTCTTTTTTTGTGTACACCTATGTATAGGTATCATAAGTAATATCTAAGGGTTTGCTGAGGAGAATTCCTACAAAGTTTTTATATTGATATACCTACGAGTAGCTATACAGTTAGCTGAATTGTACAGAGTAATTACTAATTAGGGAATCTCCCTGCTCCCATCGTCTTCCATGCGACTTCTTCATCCCCCCGCCCCCCCCTAGGTAGATTAGGTTAGCAAGCAATAAATGAGGGCCGTAAGTTTCTCTGGCACAGCGTATCGGACGTCACTAGCGATATCACGTTGTCATTTGATTCGTGAAGCAATGAACTCTGGCGAAATGTAATCGTTACCAGCACAGGTTACCAGTATATTATCGCATAAAAGCGAAATAACGTGAATATAATGTCAACTCTTTCAATTCGTCTATGAGAATACTGCTACAGCTGCTATACGTTGTACCGTTGTACATAATTATATTAAGATGTTCAGAGAAATCATCGTATCAATCTGCTGTTTAGGTACTTAATGCGAGTATTTCTATCTTTGCTTTTGCAAAATTGTGGTAGGTAGGTACCTAAGTAGATAACAATGTTTAGTGCCAAAATATTTTGCGTCGTCCTGCGACAATGACATGAGATTATTGACCTACATTAAGTAATATATTTTATTTTTACCACGAGCGGAGTTGGTATAAAGTACCTAGGTACCTATAAACCGCTAAAAATTAAGTAGGTACGGGTAGGTATAACCTGTGCCTGCTTGTTTTTTAGCGGTTCGCCGCATTTTTTGAATTCTAGTTCCGTTGCTAAATTTTAAATTACGTTTTTAGGGTTCCGTACCTAAAGGGTACGGTGGGTCCCTATATAATATACTAGACTCCGCCGTCTATCCGTCCGTCCGTCAGTGCGCGAGCCCGACTCGCACTTGACCAATTTTTGCACTACGCGGGTAAATGAAATTAGACTGTTATCAAACTGCTTAGAAATTACTAACTAGTTAGATAGGTATATTAAGCAGGAAAGTACTTACTTTGAACGTTTACAAGTAGTTATCAATATTAACAGTTATACCAAGTTATACTAATGTCTCTATAATGACTCACTAAGTGACAGCTTTTATCAGACCTATCTGAATAATCGTGGTAGATAAGATAACATTTCACCAAAAAGAAATTACCGACAGTTATTGAAACGAGAAAGATTTTTTATCCGTCACGAATCCAAGACCGAAATGATGAAAAGTACCTATCCGCCACAGCCCGCAAACCTTCGCAAACATACAATCAGCTACATTGTGATTTGGTATGGTAAACTCGATAAAATAAAGCGCCATCTGGCGGGTAGCTGATGAACTTCGTTTCGACCGAGTGTTCAATGACACTTGATTGAATCGATTTTTTTGGCTTTTATTCTGGCACTGAGATTTAGTGGATGAGACATGACGTCACGTTTATTTGCCGATTTATTTTAGGATGACAATACTCAACGCGACGATATCAGTGGGCACTATAGTCGGGAGCTTGTGCAGCACTTATCTCATCCTGACGTTAGGAAACGTCTACTTGCTTCTGTTCACTGTTGACCGCTACCCTGAACGTGATGGCGTACGCCTATGATATGAGAATCTCGATACAGCGCCGTCTATTGGGTAGCTGATGAACTTCGTTTCAACAGAGTTCCATGACACTCACGGATTTTTTAGGGTTCCATACCAATTTGGTAAAAATGGAACCCTTATGGTGAGACTTTCTCCGTCCGTCCGTCCGTCCGTCCGTCCGTCCGTCCGTCTGTCACACTCGATTATTTCAGTAACTATTCAAGCTATCGACTTGAAATTTAGAATAGTTATAGGTTATAGTGACGCGACATCATAACAATCGTAAAAATTTGAAAATTGTTTTTATTTTTATTTAAAAAGGGGGGAAAACCGGGTCGACAAATTTTCAAAATGAGATAACAATATTGAGTGGGGTATCATATGAAAGGGCGTTACTAGTGTATACTAAAACTAATTTTTATTTATTTTTATGCCTGATAGTTTTTGTTTTATTGGGCAAACTGTCGAAAAAAATACCGTTCCCCCCGAAGTTTACCAATCGAAAAATCTGAAATAATTATGATCAATAGACATTAATGTATATTTTACAGGAAAAATAAAATCAACTCACTGACTAATATACTTTTTTTGATAATAACAATAATCCGCCAAAAACAAAGTTACGTTTGCGGTTTGCCAACAAAAGTACCTACATGTAAATTATACTCGTAAATTCATGTACAAAAGTGATTCTTTCAATGTTTTACTTCTTTTATGGTATGGAACCCTCGGTGCGTGAGTCCGACTCGCACTTGGCCGGTTTTTTTTTGCTTTATTCTGGCACTGAGATTTAGTGGATGAGACGTGACGTCACGTTTATTTTCTGATTTATTTCAGGATGACAATACTCAACGCGACGATATCAGTGGGCACTATAGTCGGGAGCTTGTGCAGCACTTATTTCATCCTGACGTTAGGAAACGTCTACTTGCTTCTGTTGACCGCTACCCTCAACGTGATGGCGTACGCCTTCGCCAATGTGTGGATTGTGGAGTCTTTAAGAGGGGCATTGCAGGTAAATTGTTTAACAAAGTAAGAAACACAAGTCTTTTTTTTAAAACGAGTTTCCGGGCTTATTCTGTATCTTTTTACTTTGACATTTATACAAAAATGAAAAAAAGAGTAACAATTGTTACTTTTTCACCTTCCGTAACTCTGGAGCCATTCGCTTTAGCGACAGCATTTTTATGCGACCGACCATTTTGGTCCGCAATGACACTTTCGAGCTAAATTGCGTAGTTTTTGAAATATTTACCCCCAAAACCCGACGCTGCCAGGGGTGTAACTTTTTACCAAACAGTACCCAGGTAGCATTTTTACGTCATTATGTCGTCAGTTTACGGTCCTGCACGACGTAAGAGACGTCCTGTTTTGACGTCGCGGGTCCCTTCAGATGACGTCAATTTGTCACAGCCTCAAGACGTCAGTTTACAGACGTTTCAGGGACGTCATATACTAAATGCATAGTGACGTTACTGGGCCGTACATATTAGGTCAGCCACTGACGCTGGAGTGACGTCATATACTTAATTCATAGGGACGTTACTGGGCTGGGCCGTAAATACTACATAATGTTAGGCATCGATATATATTAGGGCAGCGACTGACATTGGTGTGACGTCATGCAAAAGATTCAAAACATCAAATTTTGTTATATTATTCACTTTACCTGTCAGGCGTCATAAATGCTGCTATTCAACAGACTCGAATCTCCCTCTCGAGGTCCATTTATACAACTACTCCGTAGAGAACGAAGTCGATTTATATGGTCAAACCTCGAACTATATAAGTGGCGGACGCACAATCTTCATAGTGCAATACAGTTTGTACATTAAACAGTATAGCGCCATCTAGTGGTGGAGTAACAAACATATTTCATTATGCTGTACAATACAGTACTACAATGGTACGTAAGTATGACGTACAATAATGACGTTACTGTACTGACCCCAAATTGACTTAAGAATGTCGTCATTTTTTAGTCGCCGATGTCATCTTGCTACCTGGGATTATGTTCTTAAGCTCTTTGAGACCACTTATATACGCCATGCAATTGACTTCAACCGGAGGACATTTAAGTTTAGGGATAGACTGTAAAATGACGTCGCTAGGAGGTATCATTAATGACGCATACAGTACGTACAATACAGTACCATAATGGTACGTAAGTATGACGTACAACAATGACGTTACTGTAATGACCCTAAAATGACTTAAGAAGGACGTCATTTTTCAGTCTCCGAGGTCTCTATCTAGGACGTTCTGTACTGACCCTAAATTGACTTAAGAATGACGTCATTTTTTAGTCGCCGACGTCACTTGCTACCTGGGTATGTGGACTATATAGAACAATCTGGCATTGTAATAATACTTTCACTTTGGATGTCCGGGTTCTGGCATTTTTTGAGGACAGTAAGTACTTATTGTAGATTGTTTATTTCGCAGGGTGGTGCATCCAGAGTTCTAGACATATTATACGTAAAAGAGATGACACGCGAGTGTTTCAAAGAGAGACCAAATAAGGGGCGTGCGCAAATTTTTCTCATGGGTGCAGTCAGAATACTTCTCATCATGATTATGTATGGATTGCTGTCTTTAGAGTACATGTATACGAGGCAGAAGTTGCAGTGGTCCTTACGGCAGTACACGACGTACTCCTCAGTCAGTACACTGATATCGTTTGTGGGGGGATTCCTGGGTGTTATATTCGTACAGAAGTTGCTGCGGCTTGGGGACGTGGCGTTTTCGATGCTCGCGTTGTTTACGGCTTCAGTTGATAATCTGTTGAAGCTGTTTGCGGTTGAGTCATGGTACATGTATTTGGGTAAGTACCTACCTTAATACTTTTATCGCGCACTGAAACCCAACTTTATTCGGGTTCCGTAGGTACCTCAAAAGAGGAAAATGAAACCCTTATAATATACTATCAGTTTGACATTGTTGTCCGTCTGTGCGCGACTCATAAAGAGACTCTTTGTCTCTGAAAAGGGTAGAGCTATCAAGTTAAAGCTGATCCCAAATAGTTAGGTCTGTGGTCCCTACAATTTCTAAAAGCTAAGCCTCATTCAACAAAATCAAAAGTTATGGCCCTGACGGAACTCATTGTTTAGATCATGATGTTAAAATAAAACAGGCCCAAAAACACACCATGCTTAACGACGCCACACGATGCAATTTAAATTCTACCTAGGTAGTTTAAATTGCAGGCCTACTATGTACCTATAGAATTTTATTGGTCTCGACCTACGAAACCCTCGACTCGTACTTCGCCAGTTTATTTCTTATTGTATACCTTAATTATTAGTAGCTGGCCCGTAGGAGTGGTTCGGGCGATCCCGTAGGAATTTGTTTTGCCTCCTTATCCCTTTTCTACATTATGAAGGAAACCTAAGTTAATATCCCTTAAAGGCAAGTAAGTAAGGTCAGCGATGTTTTGCGACGTTTTATGCCGGTTCCCAATATTCTATCTACCATTTGCCCCACTAGAGATATCAATGTGACATAGGTAGGCTTCATACAAGTTCTGATAGATTGAATATTGGGAACTGCCATTATTTTAGAGCGTATATAACCTACTAAGTTAGATGGTGGGCCAGGTACGCTAGGTAAGTACCAACTACTTAATATGAATATGGTTTCAGGTTCAGCAATATCGTTGTTCAAAGGGCTAACAGGGCCGCTGATGAATTCCTTCTTAACGAAAAACTTCCCTACGGAGGATATCGCCAAGATCTTCGCGTTCCTCTGCGCGGTCGAGAGCGTCGGCCCGATGGTGGGGCCGGTCGTGTTCAACTCGCTGTACAGCGCGACACTCGCGACGTTCCCTGGAGCGATATATGTACTGAGCAGCGTTATGAATATGTGTTGCTTGGTTTTGTTGGGGTGAGTATAGTAGTGGGCTTCATAAGAAGGCTTTTTTCTATGCTGTATAGGTTGGCCACAGTCTCACCTGATGGAAAGTGTCGATGTGGTCGAAGATGGAGCGCGCTTACCTAGAAGAAACCTATTCAAGTATTCACTATTTTTTAAAGGTACTGAGGTCGTAAACCGTTTAGGCGGTGATCTGTAACAGACGCGTTATAGTGACGTTGTACGCGGCCTATGAATGCTTCCAAATGCTTCCTATGGAAATGTACTAGGTACTGTGTCTATGTGACACGCCTGACGCGAACGACTAAAAAACAAAATACGTACCCAAAGAGGATATTATAATCACTAGATGTACGTACCTATGCTGGTAAAAGAAATAAACCTTTACATGTGTTTTGTATGAAACAATAAAACAGGTGTTCATGACTCATGAAGTACCTACTTGATTATTAATCATACTAGTGGCTGACCCGGCAAACTTTGTTTTGCCATAAAAATATTTCTTGCTTAGTGGTATAAAAAAAAATTGTATTTTTTTTGTGTGGATTTAGTACTTATTTGTATAGATGAAAATATAGGTAGGTACCTATTCTATTGTAGGTAGGTATACTTATGTAGGTATGTAATTTGTGTTTTGCAGATTTGTGCTTATATATTCAAGGGGAAGATCAACAACAGCGTACCAGATTATTGGCAGTCAAACTGGTAATTTTTTAAATTATTTTAAACATTTGCAAATGTAGTTACTAGTGACGCTGGCGTGCGTAGTAAACGCGCGACGGCATCGCTACAAAAAGTCGCCGTGGGCGAGGGCCTTTATATCTACCTTCCTAACATTAATTCCTATATATTATGTAATCATCAAATTCATCCTGTAACTGCCACATTTTTGCCTTGGAAAGTCATCCAATATTGTCGACTTTCTTTAATCAAATCTTCAAAACAGATAATCCTACTGAGGCAGCATTTCAAAATTATAACCCTGACTTAATTCGATGCAGTAAAGTGACTGACTCGTATTTTTCCAAACTCCAATAAATCTGCTATATTTCATTATTATAATAGGGGAGAGGGGGGCACCTTTGTACAGAGGTAGCTTTGAACAATGGCGCTAATTCAATTAATTTGAACGCAACTTTAACAGAAAAAACATATAATGTTGGCAGCACTAACCCACATAGCTGTCAGTTGTCATTTCTCGTTTCCGGCAAAACGTAAACAAGTAAACAGGTTGTGTTGTTTTCGGATAGGTATCTAAAGTAAACTTTTTCAAAATACATCGCAAGGTTTTTATAATTACATTTGAAGGAATTTGTAAGTTGAATTCTATTTACTTGGTGTGTTTGTTTAGTAGCTTAATATTTCAGAAGAAATAGTTGAAAATTTCATCAAGGTAATTAAAAAAGAGTGACTGTTATTTTTCAAAGTATGATGGGGCAGATTTGAACAAAATGAATGGGGCAGTTTTGAACGTTCGTTCAAAACTGCCCCATTCTCAAGAAAGTAAAATTTTATATTTCTTGGTCTGATTATTACATTGAAATGATATATTTTATTGCAGCTAAAAATGGTAAGAAATTATAAAAAGAAAAGAGAATCAGAAGTAAACGAAGAGGACGTTAATAATGCTATACATAAAGTAATTACTGGAGAAATGAAACTGAGACGGGCGGCTGATACTTATAATATAAAACCTAATACTTTACACTATAGAATAAAGAAGTACCAAAAAGACGTTAAGTTCAAGTCTGAAGATAACAGTACTAAATATTCTACTTCTCAAGTATTTAATAAAGAACAAGAGAAGATGCTGAAAGAATAATAATATATTGTCAGGAGATCAAAAATGCACTATGGGTTGACGTATAAACAAACACGGCAGCTAGCAATGGAATATGCTATCGCACTGGGCATTTTCATTAGGCTAGCAAGTAAAATCTTTTCGAGTCTCTTTCAATTTCTTATGATACGTGATCTACGTATCATAAGAAATTGAAAGTCTTTAACTCCATTGAAACCATACATTTTTCTGGGATAAAATGTAGCCTATGTTTTAATCCAGGTTATAAGCTACCTTTAATCCAAATTTCAGTCAAATCGGTTCAGTAGTTGTGGCGTGAAGGAGTAACAAACATATACACACAAACTTTCACCTTTATAATATTAGTGTGATGTGAAGTGTGATGTAATGTGATGTGATGTGATTTGATCAATAGTCTGATGAAATGTGAATTGTGATGATTATACCAAGTTTTAAACTGTTAATATAAGCAATGTGCAAATGAAAATTCCTATTCTAGCTTATGTAAACTGATTACACATTGTACTTTAGGTACCTGTTCAAATCCGCCCCATAGATTATACAAAACGTATTTTATTCTGTAAACATAAATATTATCTCATAAAAATAATGAAGGTAATGATTATAATTATTGTTTCTATAGGTGTTCTTCGTCTTTTGATTAAAAGATATATGGTCCTTCTGGTTTCATTCCTCTTTAAAATTGATAATTCAAAGGTGCCCCATGCAAGTTCAAAGCTACCCCGACCTTGGGGTAGCTTTGAACAGTTTTGTTCTAATAAAAATCGAGGGGTACCACATTTATTATAAGCAAATTGATAATGCAAACGTACTAATTTTGAGCCTTAATTATGCAGGTACTAATTACAAATAACACAAATAGTTATATCATGATAAAGTTTTGAAATATCGTTATTTACGTAAAAAATGATCAAACCTGCCCCCTCTCCCCACCTACAACGTAAAATATCTTAAAATAAGGGAAATGATGCTCTAATCAAAATTAATTTAGGTACAAAATTATATAATTAGGTATATGAAATACTTGATTATTTATTTCATTTCGTTTAATAAATTAGTGACATTTACAAAATTCAATAATACTGCAGCATCAAATTAAAAGTTGGAGAACATTAATTATTACTTACCACTAAATAGGTATGAAACATATGAAAGCAATGTACTTTCTTTTTGTTCAAAAAGTTTAGTATAAACCTGTTTTTTTTATTTACAGATATAAATTAAGACACGAAGAAGATAGGCCTGCAGCTGATAACAAGCTAAATCTACCTTTATTATAGCTGTAATGATATTAAAGATTAGGATTTTTAGCGAAATGCTAAATGCCAAATTCATGAATTTTCCAAAGAAAATTCAATGACATTTTCAAATGCTAAAATCCTAAATTTAGTGCTAAATTTAATCACAATTTCAAATGCTAAAATCCTGGGCCTTCATTTGCTAATTACGAAATGCGAATTTGTAGTAAGTACAAAAGGTATTATGTTTTTTAAGACGGTTGCATGACGGTTGTCTAATCATTAGACAACCGTCATGCAATTAGACTCTAATGAATAGTTTTCGAAACTTTGGGTGGCATAGGTATAGTAAACTGCTAAAATCGTGCATTTCTACTGCAGTATTTGACATACTATGTACATTTTTTTATCTTTCTGTGATATTATATACCTAGACTTAAATAAATCGTATTATTTACCTATAGGTAAACTTGTATCATTTTACTATTATAGCTACGTAGGTACAACTCAAAATTGAAATAAGTAACTACATAGGTCTTTCTGCCATGTCTTAAAAAATACCCAAAAACAATTTACAAAAAGTAAAAAATATTATTGTTTGAAATCTGAGAAGGGCGTTAGTGCATTACCCTATGAATTACCATTAAGTAGTTCTTGAATAATTTTAACGAGTTGCATCCATAGTTCATCCACTTTTTGATGGCGAATGATAAATAATTCTTCGGAGAACAGTCGGTGTTTTTCCAGAAATTGTTCTTTTCAGTATTACAGTCAGCAAACAACGTAATCCAAATTACTTTGTTATTATCCTATACAAGCATGAAATCATTATGCTTGTCCTTCAGAGGTACTTTTGGGTAGGAGTCATTACCCCCGATAGCGTTCCGTACCCAAAGTGTAAAATGGGGAAATATTACAAGACTTCGCAGTCCGTCTGTTCACCAGGCTGTATCTTGAAACGTGATTGTTAGAAACTTGAAATTTATTGCCGCTATAACAACAAAAATTAAATGTATGAAATAAATATTGGGGCCCATGCAACAAATGTGATTTTTTTGCTCTATATTGATAATAACAAGAGGTAGGCTCTTGAAATATTCACAGAATATCTAGTACTCACTTTAAAAATAAATAATAAAATTAAAATACTATAACAAATATTTAAAGGGGCCATACAACAAACGTGACTTTTTGCAGTTTTTATAGATAATACGGAACCCTTCGTGTGCGAGAAGATTCTTACTTGGTCGATTTATTAATGTTATTTACAATCGCAATTTGTCGCAATACGAGTTTGCTTGGCTACAAGACGACTGGTTGTTTCTTTTTAAAGTTATTTCTAAAAAATCGACTACATTACTGCCAAAGAGTATATAATCACTAAGTTTCTTACTGCTGCAAAAATTAATGAATGGGTAAATTGCACACAGAAAATAAAAAATCGCAGAAATCAAATTTTAAAGTTACGTTTATTCATAAAGTAATCGTTTGTCACAAACGAACAAGCTTATTACAAAGTAAGATCTATCTTAAGTCATACTATTGTAATACATAGTTACACATCTTTTGTACTATTTAAATGGAGTCATTTCCAGGATTTCTGTTTGTTTATCCAATTTTAACATACATACCCTGCATTCGGATATCGCTTTTTTCATATTGAAAAGTCCGCTATACTTTTAGTTAATTAAACAATTATAAAGGCGTTTCGTAACAAAATAAGCAAAACTACACTACTTAATAATAATAATCACAGTTCTTTTTAATAGACAATAATATAATTATGGATTTCTGGTTAATTTGTACATACAACAATATAAAATAATGTTTATTTTTTCATATACCATACATATTTATATATAAAATTTATAATATCCGAAGACTTTTGACTTTATGTATACTAAGTTAAGTAGTATCGCCAGATGTTTATACCATATGTCACAAATAATAGAATAGTATTCTCTTTTTTTGTCTTTTTCTATCAAATGTCAAATGACTGATGACAAACAAAGACAAAACTATTCCACAATTATCTGCAAGACGGGTTGAATTTTTACATATACCTTATTTGCTTTCATTGAGAAAGAACATATTTTAATGTTATATCAAAATGAGGTTTTTCCATGACTTACGCCATTACTTTAGAAGAGTAAATATTAAATATGAATCTAAATTAAAGCAAACTAGATTTTATCCAAATCTAACAAGGTTTATGTTGTATGAAACATATCTGACAATACACATACGAAAAAACAGTGTGAGATTCTCTATCATCTAAGGTGACATAAAATTCAACATTACAAAAAAAGACTAAGCAATTACGGGTGAAACAAAATCGATAGAAATAGACTTAACATTATGTGTAACTATGTTAAAATTTTAACTGAGCAAATTTAACATTTAACATCACAGATTCTTATATGTAATATGACGCATACTCGCGACAACTGGTAGCTATCTTGAATTTGGATGAAGAAATTTTTTAAAGAGGGAAATATAATAAAAAACTTAAATCAACATTCTTAAAAAGAAATTAAAAAAAAACAGTATCTTATACTATAACATTATTTGTTTTTAAAAAAAGTACAACCAAATGGTTTGTTCAAATCAAAGGTGTTGTTGTGCATAGGTTAGGTTTGAAGTTAGCCAAAAATAACAATTAACAATCTAAACATTAGTTCAATTAGCATCTAATTGTACAATACTTGTCACAGTGAAACAGTCTTCTAATACGCTTAGGGATAAGATGGCCGAAATTATTCAATAATAATTAATTCTAATCTAAAATATTCAGATAATTATCATCGTCCCAGCCGATAGTCGTCAAGGAATCTCCAAGTAGCAAAATTCAACAATCCGGGAGTTGTCAACTTTTCAAAAAGCATATTCTAAGGTGTTGCGGCCCTACCAGCCCGCGAAATTCAAATTTTATTTAGTTTTTCGCAAATATTAGACTAACTGCACATTGTAGATTTATGGCAATGCATTTTGCGGGCCTACATTTTATGCATCTACATGTTTTTAATAGAAACTTTGCTTGAAAGTTCCCACTCATCTCATATTGGTTCCCGAAAGATAATTTTTTATAGTTTCCCAGATTTCGAGCTATCGGCAACCAATATGAAGTAAATGAGTTGAGTTGAGCAGAGTTTTTATTAAAAACATGTAGATGCATAAATGTTGTGCTCGCAAAACTAATTGTCATTATCCTTCGATGTAAAATTAGCCCACTATGAGCGAAAAACTAAATAAAATTTGAATTTTCGCCGCCCCGATGGTACCCATCACCCTTAATCTATACTGAACATGTCACAATAACGCAGCATTATTGTCACGTGACTAATTTTTTTTACACTATACGAGTTAGTACTAGACTGCGATCTCACCTGATTGTAAGTGATGATGCAGCCGAAGATGTTAACGTACTAACTTGGAAGGGGTAAAGCCACTGCAGCGGTTTCTACACAGCATCGTACCGGAACGCTAAATCGCTTAGGGGTACGTCTTTGTTAGTAAGGTGGTAACTAAGTACGTACTCAACCGTTTCTCCATATTTAAGGCTAAATCCACGAGCCTGTCCGCAAAATTCGAAATTTTAGTGGTTTTATGCATTTTGCGTGAAATATTTGACGAACCCTACAAGAGGCCTAAGAAGCGTGATGTCGAGAGCTTCCACCAGGTGGGCAGACGACATAATAAAGTGCCGCTGTTGTCAAACGGAGTGCGAACGTGAGATATTTGGTGAACCCTACAAGAGGGATAAGAAGCGCAGTGTCGGAAGCTTTGACCAGGTGGACGGACGACATATATTTCCGCTGGCATCAACCGGGGCGTGAATGTGAGATATTTGGTGAACCCTACATGAGGCTTAAAAAGCGCAGTGTATAGCCACCAAATAGACGAACGTCATCTAGTGTTGATGTCATTCAATGCAGTGTCTTCGTGATAGTGAACCCTTTACCTTTGCACGACGATCAGCTGAGACAACCATGATAAGATTATAAAGAAGTTTCTATAGGTAAACCGCTATAAACTTGACCGTCCTGATGGTTTGCGAGACGCGGGGCGGGTGATGCGATTGGCTGTAACGATGCGACAGCGCTAACGGCGGACAGTGGCAGACTAGCTGATTGGTTAAGTGGCTTCCGCCCCGCGTCTCAAGATTATCAGGAGGATCAAGTTTATAGCGGTTTAGATATAGTTAAGATTAGATTAATTACATCGAATAATTCCGTGAATCACTTTTCAAGTGTATGACGCAGCCGCGTCAGTCCGAAAGCACCAATGATATCCACGCACCACCATAGTTGCACCAACACACGTAAATCAACCAAAATCAAACGCTCACGTCATTGGGTCATTGGGTCATTGGGTCACTGGGAGTATTATCAAGAGGTCCGTACACATGTTTACCACTCTTCGTCCGGCTCCCTGCCTTGATCGACCGCTGCGCTCGCGTTGTTGAAGTTCTGAAAAGAAAAATAGCTTTTAACAAGTACTAGCTGACCCGGAAAACATTGTTGTGCCATTAGGGATATAAAAATAGCTTACGAACTAAACCTTATCTCAGACGTACTGAAAATACAAAGAAAATTTCATAACAATCGGTCGAGCCGTTTCAGAGGAGTTTGGCAAAAATTGGCAGGGGGATTTTATATATTATTAGATTGAAATTGACACGGTCTGTGTAATGTTGCCCTCGGCTCCGCCCGCGTGAATTTCGGTTTTTAATATATCAAAGGGAATCATTGATTTTTACAGAATACAAAGTAGTCAGTGTAACTCTCCGCGCTTTCAACTATATCTTTGCCATAAATCACGTTCATCTGTTGATTCGTTGTGGCATGAATTTAGGACAAACAAACCAATAATCACATTTAAAAAATATAGCAATCACCATAAAGTGTATGTAAAACCAAAGTTCCACAACTCTAGATACATACCTCATTCACTACTGTCCTCTATTATGAAAGCAAGGAACAAGCAAATACTGTGAGAAATTGATAGTTGAATATATACTTCTATACTATAAATATAATGTACAGACGGAGAGTGCGAACTTCTGAGTTAATACATGCTTTACAGCAGGCTACTATTCAAAATTTCTTAATAATTATAAATTATAAATACTTAATATTCTTTCACTATTTGAAAACAGACTGGAGGGTAAAGACAGTCTGCAGTTCTGTTAACTAAAACGCAATAGTGTCTCAGATCTGTCCTATAAATTCTACAACCAATAGGAAACTCCGTCAATGGACGGATATTTATTCTAGATACTATACAAGTAACAACCGCGCGGCAAAGTCAAAGGACAGATTGGCGAGGAGCAGACATTATGGTAGGCATAGACCATGCATTGTATCGTCCAATCGGTATGATGATGCTGCAGACTTGATCCAATCTGCAGTTAGTTTCGTCCATTTGCACTCAATTAAAATTGTCCAATCAACAGCGACGTTTAGTTGATGCCATGGCGTCAGCGGTGGCAACTCGCGCACAACTCGATAACACCGACAAGTCTTGATTTTACTGCCGTGCTATTCTGCAAAAGTACTTAAAGCAGCGACGAGCGTACATCTCTGCATCTGTGAATTTGTCAGTTGTAATATAGTACAATTTTGCATGCCATCTTCGGCTTGGCAGCTGTCTGGCAGCTGTTTCAGAGCACTTTTTTGCACTGCTGAACTGACAATCGAGAGCTGCCATACACGGTCCAATCAGTATGATCCAATCGATTTAATCAAACGAGAGATTCATTTTCGACTGTGCCGTCAAACATAATTAATACCAATCCACATCCACACACGGTCAATTCCAGTGATCGAATCGGTAGCGTCATACATGTTGGACGACAGAATGGATGGTCTATGGCTACCCTAAGAGACACAAAAACAACCAATCAAGGCTCACCCTAATATCGCTGCCGCCGTACTTGCTGCCGCTATACGTGGCGGTGCCTCCGCCCTGCAGGAAGTCCGGCACGGGCTGGTCCGCCTGCCGGAGGATCTTCGCCAAGTCTGCCACCAGCGCTGCGTCCTGCATTACATTCAACAACTTTTACTAGACGATATAAAATATAAAAAAAAAAACCATTTCTGAGCGTGGATATTATTACACCCACTGTAGTTTCCGATAAAAATGAGAAAAATTGAGATTTTGGAGCAATAGAACATTTTATCCAATCTTGTTTCTGCTATGAAGCAATTTAGATTAAAGACCCAAAATACATGTCGTTTATATTTAAAAGTCCTTATAGTTTTTAAACTGTTGGTCACTAAAAAACGTTTAAATAGCCGTATACGCCGTTAATATCTATCTTTTTGGGCACTCACTCGGTCGGGATCATATAGCGAGACGGCAATGCCCCTGTTGCCGACGCGGCCGGTCCTGCCGATCCTGTGCACGTACTCGTCTATGTTGTTAGGCAGGTCGTAGTTCACCACCACGTCCACGTTCTTTATATCTGTCAAATTACATTTCAATGTTAATTTTTGGAACAAAGTTACTTTTAGGACGGTCACGAAACATCACAAAGACAAGTCACAAATATCTTATCATTAATTATGCATTTTATGCTGTATCTAATTAAAGACTTTTCAAATTGCGTGTCACTCATAATAATATAGTTTACTACGAAACTTTAGATAACAAAATCAGCAGCATCCATATGACAGATGATAGAATTATCACTTCATATTGTATGTGATCACTTTAAGTTACTTATTCCTCATGCATTTTTTGAATTTCGTTCCATTCTATACCATGATGGGCACGCAATATGTCATATGTCCAGAGTCCAGCATATGCAGCATGCATACGTAGAGATACTTCTCTCTTCTTTTGTCTCTTTTTTCCGTCTATCAATATTTTTTTTATAGATAGGCTTGCGCTTGACTACAATCACGTCTAATGGACAGAAATGATGAGGTCTAGGATGGAGCGCGCTTGTCTAGAAAATGCCTATTCACTCTTTTCTTGAAGGCACCCACGTTGTACTTGGCTGAGAACACAGAAGCTAAGGGTGTTCCTTAGCGGTACGTATCATAAACGTGGAAGAAAAACGTTTCGTTCGAGTTCGCTGGTCATCAACCACATAAGGATGCCACTTCTCTAGGCATCTTGCGGTTCTGCGGTAGAAAGGTGAAGGAGGTACTAGATTGTGTCGCCCTTGAGCACACTCTCCAATCATTGATTAGAATAAGTGGATCTTACCTAATCCTCTAGCCGCCACAGCCGTCGCCACCAAGATGCAGTGTCTGCCGCTCTTGAAGTTGTAGAGCGCCTCCTCGCGCTCCATCTGCAAGCGGTCGCCGTGGATCTTACCTAATCCTCTAGCCGCCACAGCCGTCGCCACCAAGATGCAGTGTCTGCCGCTCTCGAAGTTGTAGAGCGCCTCCTCGCGCTCCTTCTGCAAGCGGTCGCCGTGGATCTTACCTAATCCTCTAGCCGCCACAGCCGTCGCCACCAAGATGCAGTGTCTGCCGCTCTTGAAGTTGTAGAGCGCCTCCTCGCGCTCCATCTGCAAGCGGTCGCCGTGGATCTTACCTAATCCTCTAGCCGCCACAGCCGTCGCCACCAAGATGCAGTGTCTGCCGCTCTTGAAGTTGTAGAGCGCCTCCTCGCGCTCCATCTGCAAGCGGTCGCCGTGGATCTTACCTAATCCTCTAGCCGCCACCAAGATGCAGTGTCTGCCGCTCTTGAAGTTGTAGAGCGCCTCCTCGCGCTCCATCTGCAAGCGGTCGCCGTGGATCTTACCTAATCCTCTAGCCGCCACAGCCGTCGCCACCAAGATGCAGTGTCTGCCGCTCTTGAAGTTGTAGAGCGCCTCCTCGCGCTCCATCTGCAAGCGGTCGCCGTGGATCTTACCTAATCCTCTAGCCGCCACAGCCGTCGCCACCAAGATGCAGTGTCTGCCGCTCTTGAAGTTGTAGAGCGCCTCCTCGCGCTCCTTCTGCAAGCGGTCGCCGTGGATCGATGACGTCAGCAGCTGGTTCTGCGACAGCCTGGCTGCTATGAAGTCCGCATTGCGCTTCGTTTCCACAAACACCAGAACGCGTTTGCCATCTGCAAATACGTATACATGAATCCCGATTTGTTTATTTATGTTGTTTCACATATGAATGTATCAAGACATGGAGTATAGCAAAACAAATTTTGGATAATTATAAAAATAGCAAACGGATTTTGGCGATGGATTAAGAGTGGTGACTTAAATTTTTTTTTCTGACCCATCATGTGGGATAAATTAAGGAAAATGAAGGAAATTAAAAGATTACAAAAATGCAAGTCATAATATGTTTCATGGTTTTTAACTCAAGGATGACGTTATTGCAGTCCGTTATTTTTAGCTGCAACTGCTGGATGTCAACTCACCATAATCCTCTATAAGTTTCTTTAGGGTATTCTGCTTCTCGAACTTGGTGACTTGGAGGAAGATCTGCTCCACGTCGGTGCTGGCGCCTCCCACGACGCCCACGGCAACGAACAGGTAGTTGTTGAGGAAGCGCCCCGCCAAGTGCTGGATGTCTTCAGGGAACGTTGCCGAGAACATCAGTGTTTGGCGCTCAGTCTGTTTGGATGAATAAATAACTTTGTGATGAAAAAAAAATACTTATTTAATTTGTTTGCAATTTTGTCTGTTTATTATCTGACAATAATTCCTGGATTTAAAAGTAATATAATATGGGGAGTTTTATTTATTCATAATCAAAATCGCTTTGTTACCGAAACTGAGCAACAAGACATTTTAATTCTCTAATGAAAAGCGGCTAGCAGTTATAATTAAGGACAATGATTACCACTTAAGAGGCTGGATGGGTAACATACATCCACAAAATTAAAATTCTTGCAAATATTAGGCAAAGAAGGAAAAAACGTTGTTATTCACCATCTGTAATATTAAAGATTTCAATATTATAAGAGCGTTAGTTTTTATTTCACTTTGATGCGATTCATATATGACTTCAAAATTTGGTTCACTCAGCGCACCTTTAAAAATATCGATATCGTTTCCGTGTCCATTATGACTTGGCTGTAAAAGATCCCATTTCACCTCGGCGGTCTATGTCTACACTTACCGGGCGCACCATGGTGGGGTGCTCCATCATCTTCTCGACGCTGGGCATGAAGCCCATGTCCAGCATGCGGTCAGCCTCGTCCAGCACCACGAAGCGGACGCTCTCGAACGACACCCGGCTGCGGTCCACGAAGTCGTGCAGCCGACCAGGGGTCGCCACCAGGATGTGGCAGCCCCTCGCGATGTTGTCGCCTTGGTGCCTCACGGCGGTGCCGCCGTACGCCACGGCGATCTTCAGCACTGACCCGTGCGAGAACTTCCTGGCTTCGTTGAATATTTGCAGAGTCAACTCTCTCGTAGGCGACACGATAACGACCTGAGGCTGCGCGCCAGAGGGCCCCGTGACCAGGTCGCGAGGGTCTTGGAGCAGCACATTGATGATGGGCAGGAGGAAGGCGGCGGTTTTCCCCGATCCGGTCTGAGCGCATCCCATGAGGTCTCTGCCGCCCATGACGATGGGGATTGCGTGTTTCTGTATGGGCGTTGGCTTCTTGTAGCCAGACTTGAGGATGTTTTCCACCACATACTTTCGCAAGTTAGCACCTTCGAAGCTTTCGATGGGTCTGGGAGGATTTTCACCAGTGACCTATTAAAGCAAAAGAAAGTGTCAATTTAAATGAAATAACATGTCAGTGCTATAGTTTTGCTCCTAAATGTTTTTCATTTGGAGGAAAGAGAAAAACCAATCAACCGTTCTTATCATTCTAGATTCTGCATGTAAGAGAATGCTCCATAATGCAATGAAAGGTTTTTTTTGAAACCTGCCAATCAATATGGATGCTTATTGAAACTAGGTAATTGTTCGGTACACTGTGTGTAACCTAACACTGCTCCGTCAGCACATTACGCCAGCGACGTCGAAACGCGCGCCCAAAAGGCTTTCAATCCAGTATGTTCATACTCACTATATTGAATCATTATCATTCGCCCATTTACAGCCCATTCACTTGTATGAAACTGTTATTAAAAAAAATCACCTTCACAGCGATACAATCAAACTTGTCAAAGTTGATGCCAGAGCTGATGGTGCTGCCAAAGATTTCCTCTTCGTTTTCAGTGGGCTCCGGGGGCACGTAAGTCACCGGGGGCTTCTTCTCGCCTTCTTCGCCCTCGGGCCGCTCGCAGCCGTCGTCGCTGCCGCCGGTGGGCCGCGACCCACCTCGCCCACCTCTCCCCCGGCCCCTTCCTCGGCCTCGCTCACCCCTGTCACCCCTGTCTCCCCGGTCACCATCGCCGTCCCCATAATTGTCACCTTCAACAAAATATATAAAACAAGAATAAGTTGCCTCCTTTTGAAAATATTTATTACCAACTATTGCCTGCAGTTCTGAGAACGAGAAGTTCTGTTTTCACAAATCTATAAAAAATCGACTGTGATGTTTTCAAAGCACAAAACAAAACTACTTACTTAATAAGGACCGTTACTTTTGATAGAGGCTTCAATTTTTTTTTAATTTTGGCCTTGGATTTTTTTTTGATAAACTTGATTGCACTTACAAAGAAAAATGCAACAATAAAGCAACATATTAAATCCTTTTATCATTTTCTATCTATCAAAGTTTTTACAAAACAGTAAAAGAAAGGAGTTAACTCTCTTATAAGCCCCTTTTGACCAAATTTGGAAATTAATTTTGACACTATTTTTGCTTAGATGATACATTGACTTTTGTAAGTGCATATTGCATAATATGATGTTAATATGCAGTGCCAAGCATCAGCTTGGCACTTGCACAAACTTCAGAGCTATGCAAACGTTAGGTTCGAAGGTTTTCGAGCGCGTCGGACGTCGAATTTGTGTCGGCCATAAATTCGGCTTTAATTTTACAATTAAAACAAGATAGTAAGAGATATTACGAAAAAAAATAGAGAAATTGAGGCTAGAAATTCATGAAAACTATTCACCGTCACTGCACAATCAACACGATCGGCGCAAATGTGTGGATGTGTTTGTGTTATAAGTCAACAAACACTTGTGGCAAACTCCATTTGGTTTGTGACAAAAAACCAACACTCAATGGACTGCCCGAAAGCGCTTGCACACCTAAATAAACCCAGGCAAACCCTCTCTCCACACGTTTGAATTTGTGCTGGTTTGTTGAGGATTGACTAGCGTCTGGACGCGGCATTATAATGAAAAGTGTGTGTATTGTAAGCACAACCACCACTTGAGGATAAAAGAATTATAAGAAATATTTACAAGTGTTGTTTATAACAATTCAGAACTTGAGAATTGGCCTTCAATTGTTTCAACAACTTACAACTTTGTTAGTGTTAAAGCAGTAAATTATGACCATAACAATATTATGTTGTTTACAATCCTGTTGGTGAAACATTTAACTGCACCCAGTTTTAATTATACAAGCTGTGGTTTAATTCATATAGTGTGCCGCTAACCTTTTAACTTGATCCTAGAAACACATTAACGTGATGCTCCAATTATTTTATTTTCAATACAATAGTACATTGTGAAAGTGGAAATTAGGTTTATGCAGCGAGCTGTAATTAACAAGCCCGAGCCGAAGGCGAGGGTTATTAATGTCACAAGTTTGCAATAAACCTATACTCCCGTGTATCACACGACGTTTTTCAAAACAGTTGTGACAGTTAGTAAAAGTAAATCAAAGAATAATATGTTTTCTCCTTAAAAAAGCTCAAAAAAAAAGTCTGCAGCATCTCCTGTTCAGCTTTAAGGTTCACTCATTATAATGGGATATATGTTAAATCTGAAATTCATGCAGCTGAAGCCATGCGCAACAGCTAATCCTATACGTAATAAAGTATTTGAATCTTGAATCTTGCAATGTAGCACTAGAGATATCTAGTGGACAAGCACCGTTAAACTTCCTCATATATAATTGGCAAAAAACAATTATGTTGAATCAAGATAGCTAAATTTTTTGCAATAAATTAATTCTTGGGACATGTCCTCTGATTCAATTCCATGGGTCCCAGGTTCGATTCCCGCCAAAGGCCACATTGGAATTTTTATAATTCTCTCTGGTTTGGTTTGGTGGGAGACTTCGGCCGTGGCTAGTTACCACCCTACTAGCAAAGACATACCGCTAAGCGATTAAATGTTCCGGTGTGATGCTGTGTACAAATCATTGGGGTGACTTCAATACCCCTTCCAAGTGAGTATGTTAACATCTTCATCTGCGTCATCAGTAACCATCAGGTGAGAACCCAGTCAAGTACTAACTTGTAAAATACTGTACTTGTATAACATGTTGTGTCGGCCATTGGACTGGCGGGTGGGACTCGCGCACAGAGAGTTCCATTTCCATACTAACAAAGAAGTAAAACATAAGAATAACTTTGTCTCTTGATTATCTACTATTCCAAATTTCAGGTTCATAGCTTTAATAGTTACTGAAATAATCGAGTGTGACCGAGGACGGATGGACAGAGAGTCTTACCATAAGGGTTCCATTTTTACCATTTCAGTATGGAACCCTAAAAAGGCACTCACCTCCATTCTCGTAGTCTCCTCGTCCCCCGCCTCGGCCCCCCCGGCCCCCTCGGCCTCGGCCGCCGCGTCCTCCGCCGCGACCACCACGCCTCTCCCCGAACCCGTTGCTGCCACCATTGTTGAAATCTGCACCAAACATTTCATTTATACTTCATTCAAATTGAATTGAGTTAAAAGGTAAACAAATATGGCGGATCTGATTACGTCACTTTTTTTTGACATAGCCCTAGTGATGTAACTATTGCTGAACCATATCAGGAATGAACTATTGAACGATCATCCTTGTAATTTAGAAATTGTATTTTAGATAAGGGAAACGGTACAGATACTAATACTGAGTTAGTGACCGTAATCATCCAAATTACCTATGTAATTCATTCAGAATCGAAAACATAATCGATTTGACTAGATCACGCTATTTTATTTTATTATATTTTCTCAAACATGCTTGGAAATTTGGGCATTATATTAACAACCTTCCACGAGATAAATCGGAATTAACGACGAATAAATCGGAATCAGCAGTTGCCAAAAGTTGTATGAAAAATGAAAATCCATCACTGTCATAGTTTAGCTTTCGCATTAATTACATCCTAAACTCATAGTGTTGTGTAATTTAAACATGTGACGTTCTTTCAATCCGACACGTGGCAACCAAGGAGATAACTTAACAAAGGTTTCATTAAAAAATCGAACTGGCTTTCAAAAAGAAAGCTGTTTAGTGAAAAACAAAACAAAAGAACATTTTTACTCGGAAAGCAATATTGTGTTCATAATTGGTTTTGAAAATGTCTGTCTATGATAACTTAGATATCATTACTATGATTGTTATTGATGTATTACTTAGTCTGCATTTCCACGTATTGTTTGAAAAAAAGTATAATATAAGCCTTGGCCATAACTTGGCACTGATAAACTCTGTTCTCTCTTCTCTTCTGTCCCTGGCCTTCTGTTTGGCCGAATTCGTCCGTTGCGCGTGAAGTCACTGATGCGGGTCCTCGCCGTATCACTCCAGCCAGCCGAGCTCACTCCAGAATCCGAAGAGGCCTC
The DNA here is from genome assembly GCA_963855885.1 of Coenonympha glycerion. Taxonomy (NCBI): domain Eukaryota; kingdom Metazoa; phylum Arthropoda; class Insecta; order Lepidoptera; family Nymphalidae; genus Coenonympha; species Coenonympha glycerion. The sequence goes on from OY979646.1 coordinate 4,584,369, forward strand.
CCAGGTCGCACAGGATATCTTGGAGCGTTGCTAAGGAACCCTGATAGACTCATCATCATTTACACGTTCATCCCTCAATGCCTCTTTTGCTGGCCGCTGCAGTAATTTACTATACCTACTTTCACGAATATTTTTATTTGAAAATATTCTCGTCTATGAATAAAGTAAATCTACGTGCTAATTTTATTTATATAACTAGGCACAGTTAAATTGTCGAATATTAAATTTTTTTACTCATATATACTCGTTATTTTATTTTTGTTGGACAGTTACTGTCATTAAAGGACTAAAAGTTATAAAAGGTATAACTAACGTCTAATAACTGTACTCCTTCCTCTTTTATATCGTACCATCGCGATACCCAAATATTAAGTTAATATTATTATACCAAAACATCTTTAAAAAACGACCCTGTAAAAAATTTTATAGCAATATTGTTGTTATTTATTACGTCAGTATATTTACGACCCAATAGCATGATTTTTAAATACACGTTAACAAGTTATAATCAAATAACGATAGTGATATCGATTCTGAACTCGATCGATATTAATCGATGTAACTACGGTCACTGACTACTTAAGTATGAATCGTTCGTTTTTTGTCTGTGGTTGCCATTCCCGCTCTGCGCAACACTTAATGTCAATGATAAAAATCCGATGTCACAACTAAAATTTTAGTTTAACCTGTCATACTTATTTTGTGTTTTGATTCAGTTTTTCATAAATATATTGCTAAAATAGTGGATAAAATAGTGGAAATGTTATACGTAAGGTAACTTCAGGTGTTGTTTGTGGACGGCAAGCAGTTTGTGTGACTTATTAATTACTTTAACATCGTGAAAAATGGTTGAGAAGTGAAGTGTACGTCAAAAGGTTAGTTTGTTTACCTTTTAACTCAACTCAAAACGAATACACTTTACGTATTTCTTACCACGATGGTTGCCTGGAAGAGATCGCTGTGTAGCGATAAGGTCGACATATTTTACATTTGTTTTTCTGGTCATTTTATTTGTTTTTTTCTTTCTTTTTGTAATGGTGTAGAATTAAATATTTTCTATCTATCTATCTATCTATATTTTCAAATATTTCAGGACATACATGTTGCTTTTTCTTTTCGGTTTTTATTATATTTTGTGACAAATATTCAATTCAACATATTCATTCATTATCATAATTAGGGTTTTTTAATAAATACATAATTAAAGTAAACACTTTTTTACACTATTGCGTTGTGCATAAATTTTGTTTATTTGATACCCCACATGTTGAAAAACACTGATTTATAACATCAACTCCAACCACATGAAAATCGTGTCTTCACCAATTAATTAGAGATTGCACACTTACCATCATCATCTGGTGTGAAAGACGTGAAACCTCTGCCCTTTGACACACTGTGGCCTTCGTCTACATCATTGTCATAGTTGTTGTTGTATGAAGGCACTGGAGGAGGTTGAACCACCTAAACAGAACAATACATTAAGCTAATATTAAAAGGCAAAATGATTGTGTGTGTGTGTGTGTACATATGTATGTTTCTTATTCCTTGTCACAACCATTGAACCGACTTAGCTGTTTGGCATAGAGATATAATATACCCTGGAATAATGGGTGGGGTCCAGATTGGGTGACAAGGCTGATGGGGGTGGATGTTGGGGGAGGGGAAGGGGGGGAAGAGGTGACTTCGCCCCCCAAGGCAAATATCTAGAATTATAATAGTTTACGAGAAATAATTTCAATAAGTTTTAAAATTTTAAGGTCAATAATTTAGTTTTCCCTTACACTTTTCAAGGCTCGTTTGATGGAGCCCCACTACGCGGGGCTCCTATTTCTGGGTGGTCATAAAAGTGGTTATCCTCTTCGTCACCTAACCCAACCAAGTCGGGGTGCCCTCAAGTCCCGAGCTCGCTTCGCTCGCTCCTGGACCCTAAGTTGTTTGTGCAGTGATTTACGAGTTAGTAACATAATGAAGTGTATTAATACTATAATATTAGCAAACTGGCAAAAAATATGTAAAATGTCGTCTGAAATAATCTAAAAAATGTGATTTATAATAATAATTTTTCTTATTATTTCGCGTTAATTTGAGTTATTTACGAAAGCTAGTGACATTGTGAAGTGAATTACATAAAAACATTCATAACTAAGTTAGTAAACACGTAAATAATGCGACTGTCACCTAATCTGGACCACAGCCGAAATCTGCACAAAGGCTATAAAAAGAAACTGACATATTCAATCATTCCCATCTTCACCCAGCCTAATCTTTGGACCTAAGTAGCTGAAATTGCAAAGAGGTTCATTTTGCGATATATACAAGGGCTTTTCAAAATCCCCATTCCCAAGAGAAGCAGGGACGGACGGGCTAGTTGAAAATAAAGTTTTTCATATTGCATGTAAATGTGTACTACTACCCATTCATTGAAGCTTTGCCGATGACTTCCCACCCCACTTCATATGACCGCCACCCGCGCGCATCTGTTATCAAACGATTGCGGGTGTCTGTTGTATGAAGTGAAAGCAGAAGTCATCAGGAAAGCTTCTGCGAACGGGTTATAGATAGAATAGTACTCACAACTGAACCAGAGTCATCCCATTCGTCATCCATCTGGAAAGCAAAACGTGATATTTAAACTTATTTGAAGTTTGGAAGTATGAGATTAGAACAGACACCAGATTCAAGCTCGGATTACAAAGATAATTAATTTGAAATGGTTTCGCATTGTGAAAAATGTACAGTAAGCCCTTTTTTTTCTACCTTACACTTCACAAAAAGCTTAGAAAAAACTAAAAAAAAACTATAAAATCGCCTTTTAACCTATTCAACTGTTACAAAACCATACAAATTTACGAAAGTAAAACATGGTTTGCATAGCAAATTCTTCCTGTAATTTAAATATAGTCAGTTACAAAAATAAGATGTGTAAACTGCTTTGTACGGAGATACCGGCAACTTGGAATCGCACGTGCTATTACTAGGAAAGTAGTCTTTTTACAATAAAATCTCCGATTAAATCAAATGTACTCACCGTTTATCGTGTTTAAAGTAGTACAAACAACAACAACTTTTTGTTATTTAGAAAAAGTAGCGAAATATCAAATCAGACAAAGCGATCTAATGGCGGCTGATGAAAAAAGAAAGAAGAGGAAACGAAGATTTGGGAAAAGGATTTGATTTGACCACAGAATTAACACAGTTTTTGACCAAAGACTACTAACACTATAGTGTTTTTGACTTAGAAATAAAGAGTATATAATAATTATGATTCTAAGCTGCAGACTGCGCAGTGCGCACTAATCACTATGGCTATTGGTGAATAAACCAGCAAAGAGGTAAGAGTGTAAACCAGTCCACGTGAGAGGGCTGCGCAGGTAGTTCTTTTCTAATTTAAGATAACCATGATAAAATGGAGCACAGGACAAATTCCTGTGACGACAATATTGATTTACATTTCAGTGTGGTGGTGTGTATCCAATTATTATAAATGTGGTTAAAAAATACAAACAACAATAAATTATAAACGAAACTAAGAAATGTAATTAAATTAAAATAACTAACTCAGAATTAAAATACATATCAAAAATTTTGTACCCTAGGTTATAGATAAAATATCCAGGCAGGCAGCATTCGCGCACTAAATTGCAAGTCGTCGCTTGAGAAAGCTGCCTGCTCGAGGGTCGCCTATTGCCTTCCTGAGGCGTTTACTGAACTCCCTGAGGAATACCTCTGCCCCACGGACCCAATGTCTTGACGCCAAACGCACGCCATACTATAAATTTTAATTTTAATTTTAATATTACATTATTAAAATTAAAAAAAATTAAAAAAGAAATGAAAAAAGAAAAAAATTATGTTCAAGCGTGAAAACAAAGTCTCGACCATTGCAAAAGAAATATGCCTGTGGGTAAAATTTAATTTTCGAATTATAGTGACAACTTAAGTACGCTTAATATTTTTAACACAAATCATCTCCTGATAATAACAAACATAGCAATAAAAATTGGTCAAGAGCGAGTCGGCCTCGCGCACTGAATGGTTCCATACTATCTAAACACATTACAAAAAAAAAAATCACGTTTGTTGTATGGGTTTTAGAGAAGTACCTATTTCCGAACCAAATATGGCCAGGAGCATAGACTATTACTATATGAACTCGAATATCACCACAACATGATCGAAATATGCACGAATTTCAAACTATTTGGTATTTCGAATGTATGGAGATATCGTAGTTCACAGGCCTCTTAAAACATGAAGGAATATTTTTCCGCGTGGATTTCTGTTTTTCACTATTATCATAGAAACCGTGAAATTTTCAATCTATCTCCATTCCTTGCAGCCAAATCGGTTTTGTTATTGCATCGTAAAGTTTTTTCGGCAGTGTAGAATTGTCTCTTTCTGGCAACCTACTGAGAAAATAAGTAAAAAGAGTACAAAAACAGTACATGTCGTTGCTGTGCTAGCATAATGTTCTGTGGTTAGCATGCATTGGAGTTAGGTCTGTGTATAGAGTATACAGGCTGCTGTGTAAACGTTGCCAAAGACTGTGGCCAAAGACGAGAAAAAAGCTGTCTGTGTCTACTGTAGTCGTGGGTACTATGTAGTCCTCTAAAAGATCCAGCTCACTTAGTCCGAATCCACTTTCGAATCTGATTCCTCTTATCGATTCCGACTCCTCTTAATGATTCCAGCTCCCGTGCGACTCCTTTAGTCCAAAGACTGAATTAGTCCTATTGATTCCGAATCCTCCTAATGATTCCAACTCCCGTGCGGCTCCTTTAGTCCAAAGACTGAATTAGTCCTAACGATACCTTTATTCACCGAACCTTTTAGACTCTCGGAGGAACGTTGTGTCGAATCGCGAGAGACGACTTTAAAAACACTTACTGAACTACTTAACTATTGCTTCCGAATAATTCCTACACTGAAAATACTTCTACAAAATTTATACTTAAGTTAAACTGCCTTATAATATCTTTAAATTAAATGACAAAGTTTTTAGATAGGACTTTATTTTAAGTACCTATTAGTTATTAAAATTATAATGTCTGTTTTTGAACTTGTATTTTTTCTAAAAATGGACCTAACTTTTAATATAAGTTGCATAATTACTTAGGTACGTAATTTTAAATTCTTCGTAAAAATAAACAATAAACTATAATAACACAATATGTACGAGTAAAGTTAAACGATTTTAAATTTTGTTAGGTTCTCATAAAGGCTAATATCCATTATCCACTCGCAATACAGAAGTGCGAACGAGACAGCTTGTAGCTGTCTCGTTCGCCCGATGGTACCGAAAACAAACGGAGTCATACTCGTGACACGACGTGCCGCGAAACAGATCGCACTAACTCGAACCGCAAACGAGTCCAGGAGTAGGGAATAATTAAGCGGAGTTGGAATCGTTAGTGTGAGCTCGGAGTCGTTAAGAATTTCGGCTCCGGCTGCGGATCTTATTCCTTTTAGTCACTTAGTCCGGAGTTACACACCTCTAACTCTACTGTCTGTTCAGTTGAAGTTTTTTCTTATGCTGTGTTCGTATGTATTTGAGTTGGTTTATAAATAAACATTTTACCTAATTGATTGATTTAATAGTGCATTATTTATCGCTATTGTGAGAAAAGATGGGAAAAATATTGCGACAGTGTTTCGTCGTCAATTTGATACATGCGAAGTAGTTTTGTCGTTGTCGATGTTGGCGTCGACTTGTTTTTTGCGATCGGTTTACAAAATAAACGATGGCAGCGGATACAGTTAAAGTATCGGTGGTGATTGATGCGACTCCCAACATAATTTCGTGTTCGAGCTCGTTCACTGCCGAGGAGCTGTGTATAGTTTTGTGCAAGAAGTATAAAATCCCTCCGCTGACGCGTACGCTGTTCGCGCTGCGGATCAAAGGCACGGACTATTTCCTCAAAGATAACAGCAAAGTTCTGTCGAGTTCACGAGATTACGAGCTGAGAATACGGTTCAAGGTGACAGACCCCTGAAATTATCTAATATTAATTTTATTCATATCCACTTAGTACTTTCATAGTTAATTCTACTAGTCACAATAAATTTTCATAATATACATATACATTAGAATGTTTAACTCATACATAATTTAAATTTCTAAAATTGGAACTGGTATACTGTTCACTCTTGATGGCGCATTATACTAGGCACACACTTCCTAAAATAAGTTTTGGCTATAGTCAACCAAGCTGGTCCAGTGCTTTACACACCTCTTTACGCATTATATAAAACTCTCTTGTATGCAGAGTTCTGCAACTTATTCTTTACTTCTAAGAAAGGTGTATTCATTTGTATACCAGACTGGAAATATGGAGTAATAATAAATATGTGTGTCCCTAGGTACCTCGGCTTGGTCTTCTAATAACTTTAGATGAAACTACTTATGACTATTATTTTCAACAAGCAAGAAATGATGTGAACGAAAACAAAATACCCGAAATTAAGTACCCTGAACATAAGCAGGAGCTTCTTGGCCTGGGGATTGCAGATATGTAAGTAAAGTCATATTTTTTTACGAATGCCCAAAAAATTAATGTTTTTAGGGTTCACGTATGTATGTATGTATGTATGTGAGTTTCTTTATTCCACCATTACTTCTGAATAGCTGAATAGATTTGGATATATAGGGTATCGTTAGAATCCTTACATCATTCCAAGTAACATAGATTTTTTTTAAAGTAGTTTTACCACAGGGCAGTCGTGTTTTTTTTATCTAAACCATAGAAACCTGTATGGTGAATGTACAGAAGAGGAATGCAATATTATGTACAAAGCTGCTTGCCTAAACTTTATCCTTTGCAAAAAATCTTCATCGTCATTCTTGTCTGTGTATTCTATAGTACTAATGGTATAGTAAATTTACTGGTCTGATTATGTATGATGCACATAATTAAATGTTTATTCCTTGATTTAGTGACAACCACATCTTATATTAGTACTTTCCCTCTCAAAGGTCCCTGTAGAAAGGGATATACAGTTAAACCTGAGTAAGTGAGAACTGGATAAGCAAGAAAGCTCTTTTAGAGAGCACTGTAAATGCTCTCTTGTGCCCTTTTTTTGCCCTCCTAACTCTTCAACCCTAGTTATTGAGAAACCTCTTTAAAATGAAATGATATTTATTCATGAAAATGTACGTTACAATAAGATCTTTAAGAAAAAAAGAAAACTCTTTAGCTCTCACTTAACCATGTTTAACTGTAACCAGTTTTAGAAGTGTTGATTTACGTCTAATTTATCAAATTAAATATAAAAGTCGGATATAAGGTATCAGTAATCCATGGTCATATCATGGTCATTATCCTTTTTAAGATAAAAAAAAACTTTTTTGTTAATTTATAGTTTAGCCTGTTGAAGATAAATCACAGTAATAAAACAGCATGCTTTACAGCAGTAATAAAACTGATCACAATATTATCATTTGTTAATGATTCACAATTTTTTATCAATTATATTATTACTCCAATGTCAGAAGTTCAACGAAAGTTCTGATAAAATAATAATGGATTTCCACTCATTTATTTTAGTGGTTGTAAGAATAATATTATTGTATAAAACAACATCTTTTGAATGAATTGTAGTTATGTCTTTCACTTTACTTTTACTTTGCAAATTATTAGGTATTATGGTTTCACTCTTAGTAATAATAATATTATGCTGGTCAACAAGGCTTATCCTGCTCAAGTTCAGTAAACAATTGCTCATAAAATATTATAATTAACCACCTGTCATATGGACAATAGTTGATCTGTGAAAGTTGTCTCCAAAGCAAAAACAGTATAATGTCAAGTGTTAATTCTTACCCTATTGTTTCCTTTCATTCCCATATTTAGTGTAATTATGACTATACATTATACTTATTAATATTCATTACACTTAATAAATAATAATTATTATTATATTGTTGATGTCAAACATCTATGATAAATTATAAAACAATATTATAATCAGTAGTTTACACAACTACATAGCAAATTTTCGATAAGTTTTTGTTTTCCTTTTTAATAACAATCTATTGTTGTGGGTTAACCTTGTTAAAACTCAGAGGTGTCCTGACCAATTTTTATTAACTTTTCATGTTAGTAATGTGTTACTTTAGACAGCACAACACTAATTTGGTAGGGTCAGCAAGTTAATATAAAAATAATTAAAGCAAAAACTGTATAATAACTAAATTGGCCTAAAACTGTCTAACTCACTAGTGAATAATAGTAATGAAAAAGTCACAGTTTGCGATTATAGGTGTCATTATGTGCCTAATTGTGGTGAAATTAGAGCCACTTTATTATGAGCAAGTGTGTTGAAAAAACATTAACCGTATTTATTTGCATATTGATTTGTTATTCCTGCAGGACACGGGCGATATCAGAAGAAAAATTGCCATGGCAGGAAGTTGTTCGAAACTACAAAAAATATATTCCAAAGGTGGTAGTCAGGCGTCACGGGCCCTTCCCAAAGAAATATGCTCACGAGCTTCTACCACAGCTGAGCTCAGTTGGACACAATGTCAAGTAAGTCGAGTGGTTTGAAGATTTTTACACGAAATTTTTTAAAAAGGAGTGTAATGTTTTTAGGGTTAATGTATGTTTGTATGTATGTAAGTTTCTTTATTCCACCATAACTTCTTAACGGCTGAATAGATTTAGAAATATGGGGTATCGTTAGAGTCCTTACATCATTCCGAGTAACATCTAGGCTATATTTTTTTGGAAAAATACATTTTACCTCATGGCAGTCGTGTTTTTTAATTTTTTTAATTATTTACTTGTTTTACAACATAATTTATTTTACAATGCATAATCCCTCTCTATACCCCATTATGCTTTTTATAACAGTACATAACATGAATCATCATTCAAACTTCAATAACGTTTTTACTCATTATCTTTTTGGTATGGTATTTCAAACGCTTGTTGTTATTTCTATAAATTATTGAACATGTATAAAAATGAACGCCCTCGGTGGGAGTTGAAACTTGAAACCGCATCTCCCAGCTTTCATGGCTGAGTTTTGACTAGAGCTTTCGATATATTATATGTATATTCAAGATATATTTTTTAAAACTTCATATAACGCGATCGAAATTACAGTTATAAAGAATGTATATAAACCGACAATGTTTAATTATTATTATTTAATTAAGATCAAACATTAAATTCCAGTTACATAAAAAATTTGTACCTGCAACAATTATACGGCTTAGCGCCAAACTACTTGGCGGAGGAATTCGACAATGTTCTATGGCAGAATGGCAGTGACGTAGTCCCTGTTAAGGTCATCGTGGCGCCCTTCCACCCGCACCAGCCGGGGATACGACTCTTCAATACTGTGAAGAGAGAGGTGAGTATCGTCCTTAATATCTATAACACTGAAAAGAGAATTGAATATCTTTGTTACTTCTATGATCTACATATGATCTCTCTTATGTTGAAAGAGAAGGTATATTATGTAATTTTAAAAAAATTTAGGGTTCTATACCTCAAAAGGAAAATACGGAACCCTTATAAGATCGCTTTGTTCTCCATCCGTTTATGTCAGTGACCCTTTATTTCAATAAAGTCTATTAAAGATATCGAAATGAAATTTTGAATAGTTGTAGATGATGATAGCAAGCTGTTACTGCAATCATAAAAAAATTGAAAATCGTTATTTTTTTAAACGGGGTGAAAACTGTGTCGTCGAAATTTCAAAATAGGATAACAATATTGAGTGGGTTATCTTATAAAAGGGTGTTGTAACTTATAAAACTTGTGTATTCTAAAACCGATTTTTATTTATTTTTATGCCTGAATAATTTTTCTTTTACTAGGCAAACTGTAGAATATATAGTCCATTCGCTTTGATTTCGCGTAGGCGTAGACGTCGGTATTCTCAAAGGGCATTAAACGACGCCGACCTGCCGCTTGTAATTGTAACGACAAATTCTAAGCGAATAGTCAGTAACAACACTGTTTTAACAAGTTATCATTTAATAAATATAAATACGTTTCTATCTTTCAGTGGTTTCACGTATGTGCAATAGAAGAGTTGATATATTTGACAAGGAACGCAGACAACTGTTTAGAAGTATCTAGGCGAGGCACACCATTGTTTTTTACGTTTAAATCTGAGGAGCAACTCTCTTCGTTTATATCTTTGTGTGATGGATATTACAGGCAAGTGTTATAATGATACTAGAAATTGACATAGCCCTTTGTTTTGTCGTTAAAATCCTGGGTTAATGACTAATTAGAGTGAATCTCAAAGATAAATTATATTGTAGCCTACACTTATTTCTTGTTTTGCAGAAACTGTTTAAAAAAAACTAATGTGCTTGTGTCGCTTTATTTGCGTAAAAATTATAAATTTGTTTTAAAGAATAATTTTATTGTAGGTTAATGGTGAAATGGACGTTTAATCTTTCTAAAGACGATGAAACTCCATCGTTAAAGGAACTGCAAAGGATAAAATGCCATGGCCCTGTTGGGTAAGCTTTATAACATATTGTAATAATAATTTATTCCTGTTATTTAATTTGTAAATGAATTCTGTAAATTACAGTTTTGAAAGAGATAGTAAGTTTTTAAACGCACTTTTAGAGATTAAGTAGATTCGCTACCATTGTAAAATTAATTCTTATTATTGATATTATGTTTAGGTTACGGTATGGTAACTTAAAATGTCCATTGCAATCATGATTACTAACCTCAAGATACGGGCATCCGAACTATTTACGTAAACCTTTTTCAGACATGACACAAGCAAACAGTAGCGCCAAATGTAAAAATACTATAGGTGGCCGCTGAGCGAACTACCGCGTGGCCTTATACTGTTGGTACTAATGACACCGATAAACTGGCGACATTTTTTCGCGCGGTTCGCCCTGTCTAGAGTAGATGTCAATTATTGCAATCAAGATTATTTAGCCATTGAGTATACACTAGAATTGAAGTGTTGTACCTGAGTGTACCTAATGCATTAAGGTTGATATGGATATTTCAATCCACGATGACGTGCCTCACTCTGTCTAACTCCATACGAATCGAAGGAAACAGATTTTGATAGAGTGGGGCGCGTCTTCGTGGATTGAAATGTCTATATTATTGACAGTTTATGGTAATATGCAGGTACTGACAAATCATTTAAGCCTATGCTATGTTTGGATTTTTGAAATTGCCCGTGCATCATTGTTCTCATTTCTATGGAGCAAAATGTCTAGTTTTAAAGCAAATAATGTTGTTACAGCGGCGCGTTTTCGTATCGCAAACTGGAAGAGAAGCGCGGCAAAAAGCACGGCTGCTACATTCTCAGGCAGTGTCAAGACGACTACAACGTGTATTACTTGGACGTTTGTACAAAAAACAGGTGAAATATACAGTCCAGTTTTTAAGAAATACATACGTTCGACTTCAGTTTCAGCTCAGTTTCTGAAAAAAAAAAAAATTTAGCCATCGTCCACTCCTAGGAACGGTTTGTATGAAAAAGTTAATTGTCGTATTTTTAAATTTACTAATTATTGTTCGCTCAATCTGTTCCGAAGTGAATATGAATTTCGAAAACTTTTTTTGACCTGGCAGACCAGGGTTAATCGCTAGACCCATAAGTATCGCTGATAGCAGTTTCGTGTGCTCGGAATTTCACGTCTACTGGCGAAAACTGTGCTTTCAGTCACGAGAAAACCTCAAAAAACATGAGTTTTTTGAGGTTTGTCTCTGTCGACGAGTAAGCAAGCAAGCAAGTAAGCAAGCAAGTTAGTCGGAGCTTTAACTCAACTTGCAAATAATCTATCGAATTTGGGTTTTTTCTATCCATTGGTAGTAGTACTAACAGAGGAGCTGTATAGTTTTTGGGTGAAATTTGGATGGTCAGTGGCCGAGATATGGGCAGAAATCCGTGCGAAGTGTACTTCTATCGTAGCAAACTTTTGTGAACGGTGTGAATATGCCGTTCTATGGTTATCCCGGAGCCTCTACCACTTGTTACAAAATTAGTTACAAAATTTTGTTATTGTTTTAAATTCCAATAGATATTGCAAACTATGGAACCAACTACCAGCAACAGTTTTCCCCCAAAACTATACATCACATGGGGTTATTCAAGGTGCGGATAAACAAATTTCTTAAGAGCCGGCGATGCATTTGCAGTTCCTCTGGTGCTGCAAATGTCCATGGGCGGCGGTGATCGCTTACCATCAGGTGACCCGCCCGCTCGTTTGCTCGCGTTGACTATAAAAAATAATAATTCGTCACGTGCGAGTCGGGCTCGCGCACTGTGGGTTCCGTACTACTATAGAAAAAGTAAAACCATTTACCGAACTGCAAACTTAACTTTGTTTTTAATTGCCAATACCCAAAAAAGTATAACAGATACAGAGTTCATTTTATTTTTCTCGTAAAATATACATTGATGCCTATTAATCGCAGAAAAAAAGGGGGGGGGGGACGCTATTTTTTTTCGACAGTTTGCCTAATAAATCAAAAACTATCAGGCATAAAAATAAATAAATAACTGTTTTAGAATACACAAGTAACGACCTTTCGTATGATACCCCACTCGACATTGTTATCTCATTTTGAAATTTTGACAACTTGGTTTTCTCCCCTTTTTAAATAAAAATAAAAAAGATTTTCAACTTTTTAAGATTGCAATGACGGTGCGCCGCAATTACCTACAACTATTCCAAATTTCAGGGCGATAGCTTTAATAGACATTGAAATAATTGATTGTGACAGACGGACGAACCAAGAAAGTCTCACCATAAGGGTTCCATTTCATTTCTTTATTTGCCATTTATTACCATTTTGGTATGGAACCCTAAAAATGATACGACTAGGTCTCATTTATATGTTGCAGCATCACAGAGACTTATCGACTAGAGTTCAAAGGCCACTGCTACATATTCAACCAAGAGGAGTACTTCAGCATCGACCGGCTGGTCAGCTGCCATCAGAACCCCGAGGGGAGGATATTTCTCAACGAGTGCATACCTCCTTCAGAGTACGGTGGGTATTCAAACACCACCATGGCTTAAAATTGAGAACTAATTTTGTATTGTAGAGGCGTTTCGAGTGTTCACTTTGCCATAATTTCAAATTAATTTTCATTGTTTTTAATGTATGAATAACTGTCGCGTAATTGAACTCAAGACAGAGGTAGATTTACCAATTCATGGAAAAATGTTTAAACAAAGTTATTTGAAAGCTGAGATATGAGTTATTTGCGTTCTAAGTTTCTACCACTCTTGAGATTTTTCTAGGGCATTATTATAAATTTATGTAGAACTTTCAATTTTACATTATATCCAAAGACTTAAATCGCTAGATGAGCCCTATATCTCCAAAAACGTCCACGTTTTTTTGTTGTGGGCGACACGTTGTCATCTTACACACACAGCGACATAAGAAATGGTGATATAGCGAGGTGATATAGAGTAAATGAGTTACTCTTTAACGAAATTTGCACTTGCGTTCTCTGTCACACAATCGCACACTACAGCATGCTCGGTGCACTCACTCAGCGTGTTTGTGGATGTTTTCAGATTATTAGGGTGTATCCAGATTTAAATCTTTGATTATATCAGTAGATATAAAGTTAATTATAATTATGATATTTACTATTTGTTACAGATAAATCGCAGCTGCTGTTATGCGGTGAGCCCCTTAAAAAGGGCGTCCGGATCGACCAGGCGGAGCTGCAGGAGATACTAAAGGACAACAAGAGTCCGAGATGTCTGCCCAACAAGGATATCCTGCTATACACGGGTATGCTGTTTTTTTCTGCGTTTTTCAACCTCTAAATAATTTGTTGTTAATCGATACAATACTTAGTAAATAATTCAAAAATTAAATAACACGACTTTTTTCAAAAATTTAACCTAGGCTACTTGGAATGATGTAAGGATTCTATAAGGATACCCCATATGTCCCAATCGATTCAGCCGTACAGAAGTTATGGTGGAATAAGAAACTCACATACATACAAACATACATGAACCCTAAAAACATTCCACTCCTTTTTTGGGCAGTTGTGTAAAAAAAATCTTAGTGTTTATAGACTATGCGTAACTTATGAAGAATCAGAATCTTATGGCCTGAGTCGGAAAAATGGACAGAAATGGGCAAAAAATACTATACGTAGTTATTACATTATGTGTAGATTTTCGTTTATAGTTGTAGCAGTAGGCTCACTTAGTAACTCTCTCTCTCACTCGTAAAGGCGTCAAAAATACGGTGACATCAATTCAAAGCCATTTTTTCGAAATGCATTGCAAAATCCAGTATATTGATCGGAAGCAGGCGTTATTCCATAATTAGTAGGTCAGATGAATTTGTTTTGCTATAATCTCTACGATTTCGCATTGTGAAGTTAACATCTTCTGAGGATGTCCCGGTGTCGGGACGAAACTAGCGTCGAAGAAAGTTTTGGAACATTGTGTGTGGTGTTTCATGTGGGCATTGGTCCTGCATATTGTATTGTACCATACATAATCTTTTCAAGTAGCGGATTGTAGCAAAACAAACAAATCTGTCCTGCTAAATCCAGTGTATTTATTTAAGCTTATGTTTTGTAGGCTCAGAGAAGGTTGGCTCGGAGAATATAACAGCGACGTACAAAGCTCTGTGGAGGCTTGATGAGACTAAAAAGTTGCTAGTCGCATTTAAGACTCTGCAGAGAGATCGAGCCAACGACTATTTAAAAGTAAGTGCTTCTTCTCGGTTCAAATAAAGAAAAGATCTAGGAGTTCCGACACTAGTGACACTATCGATACATACTTATTTCTTACACAAAGGTGTCGGTTACTGTCACAGATCAGAGAATAAGTTTATATTCTGTTTTTTAAGTGTAAGAAAAATGTGGTCACTGACATCGGCAGCAATATCAGCCCTCCTGAGTGGCTGAATTCATTGTCAGTAAAATTTCAGCCAATCAGCACGTAAAACAATTTCCCAATCCAATAAAGACATAAAGTCCAATAAAGACATCTTTAATGGACATTGTTGGGTGTGTCAAAAGCACCAATAGAATCGCTTGTTTTTCAGGAGCTATAAAATTAAATGAAAATCACACTTTGCATTGTATGAAACGTCTTCGTAGCATATGTCTGGTCGGTATAACTCGGATTCACAGAGGAATGTTTTTGTAGGACTTCATCGAACTAGCGAGCAAATGGGCGTGCGTGCAGTCTAGTTCAATAGTGAGGCTGTATGGCGTGACCTTAAGCTCGCCCACCGCTATGGTACTCGAGTTCCTGCCCTATGGACCCTTCGACGTGTACCTCAGGTATTGTTAGAATAAATCTTTTGAACAATAAATAAATAAAAACAAGTAAATAATTTAAAAATTAATACCA
The DNA here is from genome assembly GCA_963855885.1 of Coenonympha glycerion. Taxonomy (NCBI): domain Eukaryota; kingdom Metazoa; phylum Arthropoda; class Insecta; order Lepidoptera; family Nymphalidae; genus Coenonympha; species Coenonympha glycerion. Next base: position 4,599,718 of record OY979646.1, read on the forward strand.
CTGCTCTGTAGTAAAACGACTTATTCCAAAAAAATAAAGCCTATGTTACTCGGAATGGTGTAGGGATTCTAACGATACCCCATATGTCCAAAACTATTTAACCGTTCCGAAATTATGGTGGAATAAAGAAACTCACATACATACATACAAACTAACCCTAAAAACATTACACTCCTTTTTTGGGCAGTCATATATTAAGGAGCACACCACGGGCGTGCCCGCGAAATTCAAATTTTTCGTGGGTTTTCGCGATTTTTAAGCTAATAAGACATAATAGGCTTATGGCCGTCAAATTGCGATAATCCCAATATCTGCTTCACGTGTTTATATAAAAATCTCTGCTCGAAAGTGTCGAGTTAAAGAAATTAGTCCAAGATTTGTGAGTTACTCACATAAAACTCGATACTCGGATTAATTTCCTAGGATACACATTTTTATGCGAAGATTTTGATATAATCATGTAAAGATGATACTGCCATTCTCGCAAATTGATTGCCATAAGCTTATCATGTCTAATTAGCGTACAAATTGCAAAAAACCACGAAAATTTTGAATTTCGCGGGCAGACCCGTTGATTTCACGTTAAGGGCCGATTTTTCATTCGCCAAATAAACTGAATGAATCTGACGTTTTGACAGATTTTGTATGGCATAATATGTTTCAAATTTATTCCTCAGTTAGTTTATCTGGCGATTAAAAAATCAGCCCTTAGTTTTATAAAGGGCTTGGTCAGAGGCTACTGCGCTTGCTAAGTTGGAGTTAACAGGCTTCACATGCATTGGAAAATCTTCAACTTTCGACTAGGTGAACCGATTTTGATGATTCTTTTTTATTTGGTGCTTCCCGTGTGGCCCTGTTTCACTTTGGTCCAGTTCTGAAAATACCTCCATGAAAAATCAAGTATGTTTATCCAATCATTATTTATTATTAGGGAAAATGAAGAGTGTGTAAAACCGATTCATTTGAAGAAAGTAGCGGCCAACTTAGCCAGAGCGTTGTGGGACCTCTCCGAGGCCGGCGTGGTGCACGGCACGATCCGCTGCAGAAGGCTGCTACTGTCTTCGCATCAAGCTGACCGCATTATCGTCAAGCTGTCCGGACCCACCCTGAGACAGTACACGCCGCAAGAGTGAGTATCAGTAGACACAAGTGATTATTACTAACATAGCCAGAGCGTTGTGGGATCTCCGAGGCTGGCGTGGTGCACGGCACGATCCGCTGCAGAAGGCTGCTACTGTCTTCGCATCAAGCTGACCGCATTACCGTCAAGTTGTCCGGACCCACCCTGAGGCAGTATACGCCGCAAGAGTGAGTATCAGTAGGCAATCTTATTCCAATCTTTCTCAATCATAGTCAATCTCTAATTTTGCCATCTGCAATTAGTCTGTCTAATTTTATCATCTATTATTTAGTCAATCTCTAATTTTGCCATCTGCAATTAGTCAATCTCTAAATTTGTCCTCTACAATTAGTCTATCTCTAATTTTGCCATCTGTAATTAGGCAATCTCTTATTTTGCCGTCTGCTATTAGTTCATCTCTAATGTTGCCATTTGAACTTAGTCAATCTCTAATTTTGCTATCTGCAATTAATCAATCTCTAATTTTGTGATCTACAATAATTCAATTTGTAATTTTGCCATCTGCAGTTAGCCAGTCTCTAATTTTGCCATCTTTAAATATTCTCTAATTTTGCCATCTGCAACAAGGCAATCTCTAATTTTGCCATCTGAAATTAGTCAATTTCTACTTGCTTAGCAAAAAAAACCGGCCAAGTGCGAGTCGGACTCGCGCACCGAGGGTTCCATACCATAAAAGAAGTAAAACATTAAAATAATCACTTTTGTTCATGATTTTACGCGTATATAATTTACATATAGGTACTTTTGTTGGCAAACCGCAAACCTAACTTAGTTTTCGGCGGATTATTGTTATTAGCAAAAAAAGTATAATAGTTAGAGGGTTGATTTTATTTTTCCTGTAAAATATACGTTTACTTCTATTGATCATATTTATTTCAGATTTTTCGAATGGTAAACTTCGGAGATAAGGGGGTGGAACGGTATTTTTTTCGACAGTTTGCCCAATAAATAAAAAACTATCAAGCATAAAAATAAATAAAAATTGGTTTTAGAATATACAAGTAACGCCCTTTCATATGATACCCCACTCAATATTGTTATCTCATTTTGAAATTTTGGCAACCCAGTTTTCCCCCCTTTTTAAATAAAAATAAAAACAATTTTCAAATTTTTACGATTGCTATAACGTCGCGTCACTATTATCTATAACTATTCTAAATTTCAAGTCGATAGCTTGAATAGTTACTGAAATAATTGAGTGTGACAGACGGACGGACGGACGGACGGACGGAGAAAGTCTCACCATAAGGGTTCCATTTTTACCAAATTGGTATGGAACCCTAATGAAGGATCACTGTTCTCAAGTTTCAACAGTATCGAGCACAATAGACCGCTTGGTTTATAATTGCTCTATTCATTTAATTAAGTCAAATTATAGAAACTAACTGATCCCTTCAACTTTTATTGCAGTGTACATTGGATGCCAGTAGAATTCTTCTCGGACATGAGTCTCGCTAAGAGATCGGTAGTCGGTGACATCTGGGCTTTCGCCACGACCCTCTGGGAAGTATTCTCCTACGGACAATCGCCTTGTGACACCAATCCTGTGCTCACTGCGAGGGTAAGAGCTTTTCTCTTTTGATTTGATTCTATTGTACACAGACCAAGGCAACCGCACTATATCAAGTATAGGTCTACTAAGAATAAGAAATTATTTGTGTGTATTTTAGAGTTATGAAATGGGAGATCGTCTGCTGCGACCGGCGCGGTGTCCGAGCGAGGTGTGGGCGCTGATGCGGCAGTGCTGGCAGAGCGACCCGCTGCGGCCGCAGGAGATCATGCGAGACATGAACCACATGCTGCACAGAGGTATCTATATCGTCTGCTGCGGCCGGCGCGGTGTCCGAGCGAGGTGTGGGCGCTGATGCGGCAGTGCTGGCAGAGCGACCCGCTGCGGCCGCAGGAGATCATGCGAGACATGAACCACATGCTGCACAGAGGTATCTATATCGTCTGCTGCGGCCGGCGCGGTGTCCGAGCGAGGTGTGGACGCTGATGCGGCAGTGCTGGCAGAGCGACCCGCTGCGGCCGCAGGAGATCATGCGAGACATGAACCACATGCTGCACAGAGGTATCTATATCGTCTGCTGCGACCGGCGCGGTGTCCGAGCGAGGTGTGGGCGCTGATGCGGCAGTGCTGGCAGAGCGACCCGCTGCGGCCGCAGGAGATCATGCGAGACATGAACCACATGCTGCACAGAGGTATCTATATCGTCTGCTGCGACCGGCGCGGTGTCCGAGCGAGGTGTGGACGCTGATGCGGCAGTGCTGGCAGAGCGACCCGCTGCGGCCGCAGGAGATCATGCGGGACATGAACCACATGCTGCACAGAGGTATCTATATCGTCTGCTGCGACCGGCGCGGTGTCCGAGCGAGGTGTGGGCGCTGATGCGGTAGTGCTGGCAGAGCGACCCGCTGCGGCCGCAGGAGATCATGCGAGACATGAACCACATGCTGCACAGAGGTATCTATATCGTCTGCTGCGGCCGGCGCGGTGTCCGAGCGAGGTGTGGGCGCTGATGCGGCAGTGCTGGCAGAGCGACCCGCTGCGGCCGCAGGAGATCATGCGAGACATGAACCACATGCTGCACAGGGTATCTATATCGTCTGCTGCGGCCATCAGACATAAGTTTAACATATCTCGACAATTCAGGTGTTTTCAACTCAACAACAATTCAACTCTCGAGGTGTATAAAAGTTGGTTAATAAACATGGGAAAATGCTGGTGTAGGGAAGTGATAGCTACTTAAAATATGAAAAAGAGTTACTTGGACTATAATATCCAGAATCTGCATAATACAAGTCGACTTACGAATATAAAATGTGATAGATAAGAAACCAAATTGAGAAAGGTAGATGTTGTGCGAAATGTTGATAGTAATTTATGAGTTCTTTCGTTTTCCAGAATACATGCCCCTTCACGAGTACGAAGAACCAAAGATATCTTTAGACCACATGGAACACGCAGAAACGGTTTCGAGTGAGTAATTTATACTTACTGATCTTTAATTTTTTACTGCCAAATATTTAAGTGCAATAAGTAAATTAGTAAGTTTAAATACTGATTGTATTTCTATAGGTGATAGGTTTATCCCGAGCGAAAGTGACGCTGGAAGCAATAAATCCCTCATTTCTATGGACAGCAGCGCTGCTTCCATAAATGGCACTATGTCTGATCAGTACGATAATCCGGTAAGTTTGTCTCATTCAATAAGTCTATTTGCGTCGCGTGGCTTCTGATTGCATGCTCTATTTGCCCTTTTTGGAATATAAATAAAGTTTGGATATCAGCAGCTTTGCCCCACAACAAGATTCCATAGGACTTAACATTGGTGAAGTATCAAAACTGTGTAGAACACGTAGACTGTAGGTACCAATTAAGAGGACTGTCATGCATGAGTGCTGAAATCAGACCATTATGCTGTTTAAAGTGAAAACAAAATGTTTCTAAGACAATCTGATCTGACCTTGAAAGACAGATTTATTGACTGTCTTCTGATTAATTCGAGAATGTCTCGTAGGTTGGATGAATTAATAATTTAATCGTGCTGGATGGCAGGAGACCCTAAATAAATGACTTTTCCAGTTCGCGGACAACAAAAGCTCAAATTCGTTAGAAAGCATGAACGCACTAACGTATGCACTCCGCAACGAGATGCTCGCGAGTCGCAGCAGCCGCAGCAGCGCGTGCGGCGTGGGCGGCGCCGACACGCCCGACGACTACACCGCGCTGGCCGCGCCCCGCCTCATGGAGTCCATCGTGTCGCAGGGCAAGACCTACCTCGTCACCATCACTAAGAAGATCGGCAGCGTGAGTACAGTAGTTTGTGACGCGAGTCGCAGCAGCCGCAGCAGCGCGTGCGGCGTGGGCGGCGCCGACACGCCCGACGACTACACCGCGCTGGCCGCGCCCCGCCTCATGGAGTCCATCGTGTCGCAGGGCAAGACCTACCTCGTCACCATCACTAAGAAGATCGGCAGCGTGAGTACAGTAGTTTGTGACGCGAGTCGCAGCAGCCGCAGCAGCGCGTGCGGCGTGGGCGGCGCCGACACGCCCGACGACTACACCGCGCTGGCCGCGCCCCGCCTCATGGAGTCCATCGTGTCGCAGGGCAAGACCTACCTCGTCACCATCACTAAGAAGATCGGCAGCGTGAGTACAGTACCACAGAGTTGCACGTACTTGTATGTCCGCGCAGGCGAATATTGTGCGCGTGAGTTGGCGGACGAGCTCTTGACACGGCTGGCGTCCTGGTAACTCTGTCACGTATAGTTGACTTGTGGCGGTCTCTTATAACTGGTTCAAAAAGCGTATGGGGTCCGCTCACTCTTTTTTTCTGCCTATCTATCTAAACTAAAAAGAGACAAGAGATCGATAAAATCTTCTCATGGCGCGCATCACAAGGCCTCACCGAGGCATTATTGAAAATAAGTTTTTAAAAGCATCATTTGAGTGATCAAATGGCAAACATTATAAAAAATATGTATTTAAAGTTGTATGTAAACAAATTATTATTATTCATTGTTATTAATGTCAGTTGTATTGTCTGTGTAGGGTAATTACGGGCACGTGTTCAAGGGCTGGATGGAGCGTGATAACCAGGAATCTCAGAGGAAAGAAGTGGCTATTAAGAAGCTGACGCGACAGGAGTCCGAGCGAAATGGCAGTCTGTATGAAGACTTCAAAAACGAACTTGAAATTATGAAGGTAAAATATTTTAATGAAAAAATACAGTGTTTTAGAAATACAGTATAAGCTTTCTCTATAAGGGTGTCTTCATTATATGTCATTAGGTAAAAAAATAGGAAAATATTTGTTTGACAAAAAAAGCGATTAAGGAGCACACCACGGGTGTGCCCGCGGAATTCAAATTTTTCGTGGTTTTTCGCGATTTTTAAGGTAATAAGACATAATAGGCTTATGGCCGTCAAATTGCGATAATCCCAATATCTGCTTCACGTGTTTATATAAAAATCTCTGCTCGAAAGTGTCGAGTTAAAGAAATTAGTCCAAGATTTGCGAGTTACTCACATAAAACTCAATACTCGGACTAATTTCCTAGGATACACATTTTCATGCAAAGATTTTGATATAATCATGTAAAGATGATACTGCCATTCTCGCAAATTGATTGCCATAAGCCTATCATGTCTAATTAGCGTACAAATTGCAAAAAACCACGAAAATTTTGAATTTCGCGGGCAGACCCGTTGATTTCACGTTAAGGGTAATTAATATGAAAGGGTTTGTAGACAAGAATACACAAAACGTCAACCGAAGCTTTTTTTTTAAATATTTAAAAAAATGATAACTTATATTTGTTGTAGTCACTGCAACACATAAACATAGTGGAGATCCTCGGCTACTCGTGGGACCACGGCTCGGACGTGCTGATCGTGATGGAGTACCTGGAGGAGGGCTCTCTCAACTACTACCTCAAGTTTCAGGGGGATAAGCTGAGGATATCGCACTTGATCAAATATGCCAAGGACATTGCTACGGTGAGCCCAAAGTATTTTACCGACGTCAAAATGCTCTTCGTAAGTTTGTCTCATAACAAACTTTTAGGATAATAATCGGCAAGGAATCGCTAACACGGCCAGTTTAGAACACCGACGACAGGTTGCCTGTTTAGTTTTTACAGGATATACTTTGGAGAGTGTGATCCACTATCTAGTACCTCCTTCTGTCGAAGTGGCATCCTTATGTCGTTGCTGTCCAGGGAACTCCAACGAAACGTTTTTCTTCCACGTTTCTGATACGTATCGCTAAGGTGTAAAACATCCTTCTAGGTTCTATGTTCCCAGGCAAGTACAACCTGGGGTGCCTTCAAGAGAAGAGTGAATAGGCATTTTCTAGGCAAGCGTGCTCCATCCAAGACCTCATCATTTCTGCCTGTCAGACATGATTGTAGTCAAGCGCAAGCCTATCTATAGTAAAAAAAAATAAGGGTGATAACAGAAAACAAAACCCGGCTTAGTTTGTTGTGGGCTTAGGTGGGCGTATGTGAGAAATATAATTTTCATTTACAGGGCATGGACCACGTATCGGCCAAGAATGTGGTGCACCGAGACCTGGCGACGAGGAACATCCTGGTGGTGAACAAGTACCACGTGAAGATATCCGACTTCGGGCTCGCGCGGATCATCCCCAAGGAAGAGAACGCGTACCGCATCAAGACTGAGAGGCTGTTGCCGATTAATTGGTGAGTGAAATCTACCACAGCCGATTAATTGGTGAGTGAAATCTTCCACAGCCGATTAATTGGTGAGTGAAATCTTCTACAGCCGATTAATTGGTGAGTGAAATCTTCCACAGCCGATTAATTGGTGAGTGAAATCTTCCACAGCTGATTAATTGGTGAGTGAAATCTTCCATAGCCGATTAATTGGTGAGTGAAATCTTCCACAGCCGATTAATTGGTGAGTGAAATCTTCTACAGCCGATTAATTGGTAAGTGAAATCTTCCATAGCCGATTAATTGGTGAGTGAAATCTTCCACAGCCGATTAATTGGCGAGTGGAATCTACCACAGCCGATTAATTGGTGAGTGAAATCTTCCATAGCCGATTAACCGGTGAGTGAAATCTTCCACAGCCGATTAATTGGTGAGTGAAATCTTCCATAGCCGATTAATTGGTGAGTGAAATCTTCCACAGCCGATTAATTGGTGAGTGAAATCTTCTACAGCCGATTAATTGGTAAGTGAAATCTTCCATAGCCGATTAATTGGTGAGTGAAATCTTCCACAGCCGATTAATTGGCGAGTGGAATCTACCACAGCCGATTAATTGGTGAGTGAAATCTTCCATAGCCGATTAACCGGTGAGTGAAATCTTCCACAGCCGATTAATTGGTGAGTGAAATCTACCACACCCGATTAATTTGTGAGTGAAATCTACCACAGCCGATTACTAGGTGAGTGAAATCTTCCAAAGCTGATTACTTGGTGAGTGAAATTACCACAGCCGATTAATTACCCGAACGAACTCCACGAGAAGAGTTCTTTCACCAGTAAAAATGATGTGATGATGAATATGACGAATATGATGGTGTATTGCAGGTACGCGCCCGAGTCTGCGGTGAAGCCGTACCACTTCTCGACGATGAGCGACGTGTGGTCGTTCGGCGTGACGGCGTGGGAGATCTTCACGCGCGCCCGCCACGAGGTGCCCAAGTTCGACGTGGAGCGCCCGCGCGAGAGGGCCTCCTGGTAACTGCCTCTTTACACGTAGCAATGATGAGACAAGCTGTACCTTGTGACCTATCCAAAATAAATACATAAATACGAGTATGAATCAGGACATTATACAAATCGCAATCTAGCCCCAGGCCCAAAGTAAGCGATAGCTTGTGTTTGGGTCCTAGATGACTCAAAAACACCCAGACACTGGAAAACATTCATGATCATCACACAAACATTTACAAGTAGTGGGAATCAAACCCACGACGTTCGACACAGACGGCAGGTTTGCTACCGCTACGCCATTCGGTCGTCAAAATAAAAAAGAAAAGCACTTTGCCTGTGACGCTATCAATAAATATTAAATTTTTCTATCAGCGTATTTTGCGACACGCGGCACGCCACGCGTGAGATAACACCATAAAGAGATAGGAAATTTGAAAACACAAACGCTTGTGTTCACCAGGTTTTGTGTTAATTCTTTTTTTCCCAATGCTTGTATTGTATTCCCGAGTGAGATAAGATTCTCCGAGGGAAACAACTGACTAAACTTAGTAGATCTTTATTAATGTTTTTCCTTTTTATTGCAGTTTTCAAATACCAGAGGGCTGTCCATCGGAGATCTTCAGGCACCTTATGAAAGACTGTTGGGCCCTCGACCCCAACATGCGACCCAAGTTCATCGACCTCGTGCATATGTGCAAAAGATTCATGGACGAATACAAGTGAGCCAGCTTGCACTTTATTGCCATGCAATAAAACTGGGTTTCCTTTGACACGAATCGCTTCTGACAAACGAGATTCGTATATCTCGATTATACAAATGCCATTGATCTTGAGTTTTAGTCATAAGTATAATCATGGGTGATAATTTCTTCAATAATGTATAATTTTGCTGTCAATTATTATGAAAGGGATATATTTGTAACACGCCACTTTAAGTGCGCCACTTCATAATATAACTATCATAAGTTAGACCTTAGATAGATACAACTCATATTTAATTTTTTTTGGACTACCATCGTCCAACGACTATAGACTAAACAGTCATGTATTTTGTATGGCAATAGGTAAATATTATTTTGACAGACACCCTAAACATAAATTGCTGTCAAGTTAAGTAAAAACTCCTGGCAACGCTACGGATTATCAGGTTATACTCTGATCAAAGAAAATTGATACGATTTGAAACTTGTCGTACTTATTAACTACAATGAGTGGCGTGTTAAAAGAGTGTTCCTGACATTATTGTTATTTTTTTAACGTCTCAGATGAGCTGTTTACATACATCGAATATACAATAACTGATTCAGTACAAAATGTCGGAAACGACTTCCATATTACAAAGCAAGAAACAGGGTTGCCAAATAAGGTACGATAGTAGATCGTATCTTTCTTTGTCCAGTCTTCAAAACTAGATTAAAAAATATGAATTACATCTCTAAGTTTTAATTGATCTAGTTAAAAGCTTGGATAAGGGAGACTTGCACAATATAAGCCTAAATAAACAAAAACAGCAATAGTAGCCCGAAATGTACCGACCCTTGAAATTAGTTATATTGAATACTAGTAGGGTGCGTGGGGGCGCGGGCCACACGTGGCCCGCGTGCTGTCTTCCCGCCTATAAAAGTATCATCCCCATACATTTTCTATTGAAAACTAAATTCCGCCATTTTGGATTTTTTTTCTATTAATCGCGTAGACCTTCGGGTCCTGATCTTTTCTTGCCAAGAAACCACTCTTCCATCTTTTATACTTTTCGAGATGGACACCGATGAAGTTTGTATGGCGGCCATCTTGAATCCGCCATTTTGAAAATTTTTTCGGCTCACTGCCAATTGCATGACGTTTCGAATGACATTTGGTCGGGCACCCCCCACCTATCTACGATACCCTTCCCGTGCTCTTCACCCGTCTCCGTAATCCTCAATCATCAGCTCTCTCCATATTTTTGTTCTTAATGAATTTTTCCCCTCTATACGAAACAATCAGTAAAAAAAAAATTTTTCATACAAAAATGTTCAGGAGAGGTGATCAATGAGTCAGTCAGTCAGTGAATCAGCACAAGTAGCTATATATATATTAATGTTTGAACAACCGACACGTGTAAAGTAGTGTGTTGTACGCGTTTTGTGGTTCCTTTGCGCATTTGCCTTAGTTTTGCTACACTTATTTGTAAATATTTGTTGTTAATATGTAAGTGCAATCGAACGAAACGATAGATACTGTTTTTGTTGAAGCCTCAGAATAATGAATATAAATAATTCAGCTGTGATTGGTTAAAAAATAACGTCTGTATAGCGTAGCCTATAATTAAATATACATTTACCCCGGCTTCACACGTTGGCCTCAACGCCACTCGCCCAACGTGTGGATCTAGAAAATAGTGCGCTCCAACGTTGGAGCCAAGGTTATTTTCTAGAGTCACACGTTGGGCGAGTAGCGTTGGGGCCAACGTTGGGTCAACGTGTGGAGCCAGCCTTAGGCCTATATTATTAGTATAGGCCTTTTCGAGAGTTACCCCGGCTCCACACGTGGCCCCAACGCCACTCGCCCAACGTGTGGATCTAGAAAATAGCCTTGGCCCCAACGTTAGAGCGCGCTAGAGCCGGCCTTAAAGCAAATTGCATATAAAATTGAACGAGGGTCTTTTAAAAAAAAACGCCTTTTTTATTTTTTAGTAACTTATGACATTATATCGACCGAATGGCGTAGCGGTAGCGATCCTGCCGTCTTCGTCGTAGGTCGTGGGTTCGATTCCCACAACTGGAAAAGGATTGTACATGCTCATCATGAGCATGAATGTTTTCTAGTGTCTGGGTGTTTTTCAATATATTCAGTACATATTTATAGTTGATAGTTGATACGAGCATTATTTTATAATCATTAGTCTGAGGGGAAGAGAGGAAGACCTCAATGCAATTTTAATTAGATCACATAGGATAAGAAATTGTTTTAGATATAATATTTTATAATTACACGATTATGTAGTTAATTATTATGATAAATCGGTTAACTAAATGGAATGATCAATTATTTTTATGTGAATGTTTTATTTTTGCGACAGAATACACTGTAACTTGCCCAGTAGGATTTTTATTTTATGGTGACTGTGTTGAGTCAATTTAAGGATATTTTATACATTACCTGCTAGTTATTTTAGTGTGAGGTATGAAAATTAAATAAATTTTGCCCGATACCATTCTTAAAATAATAATTGTAATATTATAGTACAGATCGTCTAATTTAAAAGTCCTTCAACGTGTAAAGGGTAAACACGTGGAATGCGTTCATATTATATATATATATATATATATATTCATTTTTAGACTATTCGATGTATACCTTTTTTTATCTGAATATTTAAAGTTTTTTTACAGTTACGTCCGATATTGCAGAATGTAGAAACAAAGTCTTGTGGTTAATTATTATCAACGCACATATTATATTTTACTAAAAGAAGCAACGTCCGTCCATCTCTACGCTAACTTTATCTTTTCTGTACCTATCTCTTCACTTATCGCCTAATTCAATAGGAAAATATAGATATTTCAATCCACAAAGACGCGCCCCACTCTGTCAAAATCGCTCATTTTTTTGAAGGTAAACCTTTCTTCAAGAAGAAATTTAAAAAAAAAAATCTGATTTTTGTCAAATACACTATTCAGTTCGATTCGGGGACAAACGGGACTTTTGCGCCTATTGGTCGCCACTTGAGGAAAAGTTGAGGGTACAGATCTAAAGCAATTAAAAGTTGTCGTAGTGTCCAAAAATACAACGAAATAATATTAAGCAGACTGTTTTGATATTCAATATATTTAAGAATGGATACGGGCATTATTTTCGATTTTACCAAAGATGATATTAAATTATCTTCTAATATCGTTAGAGTTATATGGAAATACAATTTATTATAGGAGTAATTAATTATATATTTTTATTATTATTATTTTATTCTATAAGCCTTAGTTACGACTACGGTAAGGTTTCATATATGCTGTTTTAGTAGTTAGTTATGTATATGAATGTTACATAGATCTTTTTAAACTGTCCACAGATTTGTTTAATGTTTATGTTACACATAATTTGTAGGGCTAACGTTTAGCCGCTAACCTAACCTCTACTTACACTAATTTTTTTTCGAACTTTAGTTTGTCCAAAAAAGTCTTTAAGATCTCCACAAAGATGGCCTCAGTAATGAGATGAAAAAGATTTTTATTGTAACTTGAGTTTATCTTACATTTATTTCCATTTTAAACAAATTATATTTTAACAATATTTATACACAGAAAAAACTTTCAAAATATCAAAAAAATATTTATATTACCTTCTTATTATTATTACTTAGTTTTGTGGCCACACTGGCACAGAGTAAAAAAATCTCTCAAAGAAAGAATAAAATTTTAAAATAAAATTTAGTTATTTTATATTGTTGTACATATTATTATATAAACGAAATGTTTGTTGTTTGTAAGACCTACTAAAGCTTATTTTAATTTTTAGTAGGTCTTAGTACACATTTTTTTGTTACAATTTTTATGATAGATAATGAATGTTTCTGCCAGAATCCCAAAAGCTCGAGTATCAGATGATTTATTAATGACTTAATGTCGTCCCTTGTCACCGCCGCAAACCTCTACGTGACTTAATTTTCTCAAAGCCTTGTTATAAAACGAGATATTCAAATTAAAGTTGAAAAAAAAAATCCGTCCGGCTTTATCTTCTCTGTCTATCAATATGGATAAGAAAGAGAAAAGAGAGCGAAAAAAGGACAGAGACATATCTCTACGCGCACATGCTAGCCTTGCATGAATTTTCGATCCGACGGCTGCCCCGTGTAGGTTGACCGTTGCCCTACATTATGTGTAACATGAACATATTTGGACCCACCTGGTGCGTACCATCACACTCCTTTAGAATTATAGAGACCTTATTCAAAATATGTATCTCATTTATGTAACACATTTATTGGCTTGAATAACATAAATGCGTTACGTTTCATTGTATTCGGAAACAAAGTTTGCATCATTTGGCTGAAAAAAAAAATGTTCCAGTTTTCTAAAACGGAATCAGCGGGCAGAATTTGTTATGGTTACGATATCGTTTTTCTTACACAATTTTCCCCTAGGCAAAGCTACAATTTCAGAAGGCCGCCGCGCGTCGGCTAGGTTACACGCGTTATTTCTTGTACGGTCTATTTAATGCGCTGCGTGCGCCCAACCTTAATACATCGAAAGGGATACAGTTACGCGATAGAAAGAGACCACAACTTTAGATGCATAGCGGAGCGGAGCCAGGCGCTATTGCGAATTGAATTGCACTTTTTCTTGTCAGCGCTAAGGTCGCTATTTTTTTAATCATCCTGCTGAGTAAGCCTTCTGCTAATAGTACTACTCTCTTCTACTAATAGTAAATAACCTAATAGTCTATTATCTATTCCGTGCCCTAGGTTTCTATAATTCGAAAGGTGTGATAATTATGGTAAATAATGAAGCTAAGAACGAGCAATATGTACCTATATGATCTTAATGTAATAATATTGTTTTTTGTTTTTACATAATATATAAATTTTAAAAATGAAATTAAAATGTTCGAGTAAATTAGAACGAATTACGTCGGTGATGCGATTTTAAAAGAGACTGATGTTCGATTAAAAATCGGTGCTAAGAAGGAATTGGTACCTATTTGAATTAAATTCGGTGGTTAGATTTTTTTTTGGATTAAAAAAACTGGTGTCAGGTACTTTTACAGGTACCTACGTTTTGTATTCATGTTGCTTGAATGTATCCCTTGAAATTTAAAAAAATCAAAGCACAGCCCGACAAGGCTATCTTGGCACTTGAATGACATTGTCAGGAGTGCGTTGTTATAGAACAATGGCAGCCAGAAAATAAAATCTCTTAAGTATATCTTCTTTTCTTATAATCTTTAATATTAAGCAAAATCAACACAACATACAATAGCGATATACCCACAGAGCGAACTATCAAACAGTATCTCCAGATAACGGCGTTACTTCCGATTTTGGGTACGCGCCCAGATAGCCTTGACGCACTGTAACTTGGAGTTTCTAGTATGACGTCAACAAAAAATAATGCAGGAAATTCATTTCTCTTGCTACAAATTGCTTCCTGAAAAGATTCTGTATGTAATCTGAAAGCAAAATAATCTTTCCTGCTAATTATTGCAAAAATAATGCACACAATAAACTAAGATACCTACAATAAACTAAGATAAAGTCCAATTTCGATTTAAGTTTATCAGTAAGTGATATTCTTATTGAGAAATAAAATTCGTTAACCACAACCGTTAACATCTTCAAAATATAAAAAAGTTTTATTTTAATGAATTTATAAGAAATATCATGTTTCCTTTCTTTACATGAATACTAAGTATATAGATAGGTGAAGAGCCAAAGTCAGCGTTTCTACCAAAGATTTAAATCGCTAGATGACCCATATACCTCCAAAAACGTCCACGATTATTTCTTGTGTGCGACACGTTGTCACTTTCTCTGTCACAAATGCAACTACAGCATGCTGAGAGCACTCACTCAGCATGTTTGTGGACGTTTTTGATGTGCGCAATGTAGGCTTAGGGCGCATCTGGCGATTTCAATCTTTGGTTTCTACAATAATATTTGTGGGAACGGATGGTAATAAGTATTTGTCGACATAAAACGAATGCTTCGGAGATTCCATGGCTTGCTACTCGTATACCAAGTCTAAAAGTTGAGTTTTCTTTTTAAAAATACCTTAGTAAGTACCTAACTTTAATCGAATTGTTAAATGGTATGCTCTTTATTTTAATTGTAAATGTAAAATATATATGACGTAAGCGAACTTTGCCTCAATTTATATATGAATATTATAATAAAGAAAATATTTAAGCAATCTATTTGCAGTTTTTGTTTTTCTAACTTTAATCAAAAGGATGCTCTTCATGATCGTTTCTTCATACTAAACGTATTATACTTATTTTTCTATTACTTGAAAACCCTTGAAAAATCTCTAGCTATTATTTGGCTCATATTATTATACTCACAACTTTCAAAACAATTATATAATTTTACTAAATTCAGGGCAGAGTTATTATTACTGCAAACAATAGAAAATAGGTCTTTGGGCGTAATACGTTTGTATGGAGGATGAGTAAGAAGAGCACCCACCATTTCACATCAAACAGCTACTTATCAAAAATACTTTCTATGTGACAGCGAAAAATGTGGTTGGTTAACCTTCTTCGAAATTCAACAAAAAAAAGAATAGCCGAATATTCGAGTTTTGTATTTTGGACGAAGACTCGAGCACGTCTTACTCGTAAAAACATTGCTAATACTGCTTGAAGCAAATCAAGGAAGCGTCATCATGGATCGGACTAGCAAATACTTTAATTTTTTAATGAAATTACTCTCACAACGAAATTACAAAGATTCAAAATGTTTGAGAATGTTATTATTCCCCTTCCCAGTTCTGTCATTCTGTATGGAAAATTTTCATGGTAGCGTCTGCAAATTAGATTTATTCAGAGACGTTCCACAATAATTCCGCTGCCCGTGGCATAACAATTATATTGAGTGGAATAATAACAATGCAGGAGGACCGCGGCTGACGAGAAACACTGCCTTGTTTACGTTGCCGAGTTGCGGTTTTAATTGAATAACTTTATTACGAGTGATTGTCAAACACCTTGCGCCCTTAGAAGGTTGCGTAATGCGTAATGCAATATTATTCAAACCAGAATGTAGAAGGGGTCAAATCGGGGATCGCCCCGTATGAAGGTTTTAGGGGCGTCTGTTTTGTAATTATAACTAGTTCGAAAAAATCGTAGGTCAAGGGCTTTGTCTGTGTAGTCCTCATAAAAATAATAAGACTGTCCATTCCATTATTCAGTCAAATCGGTTCAGTAGTTACCTACTTTGGGATGTAGGAGTAAAAACTAAAAACATCTAAAGTTAAACATACAATCTTTCGCATTGATTACTATCAATGATAATTAATTTGCAATAACTAATAATATAAAACATTAAAAACTTTACAAGTTTAGTAGGTTTTTGATATCAGTGTATTAAAAAGGGTTTCAAAAAGCCACTCAGACAGCGACAGCGTCCCACGCCCCTCCCCCGAGAGGGAGAGGTGAACGATCATCGATGACTAACGACCAAAGTCGCTGTCAGCCTCACGCTCAGGACGCCGCGCCACGTCTCCTCATCGTGACTGGTATCCAACTCACATAGTGTGTGGGTCTCGTGAAGAGCTTACTATAGAAATGATCCTATGAAGTAAGGTCTTGCCGAAACTTAGCGATCGCTCGGACGCTATTCGCGGAGAATGAATCTCCTCACCGTAATGTAGAAACCAGTGCTTTTCGTTCAGTGCCATCTGGTAATGAACTTTAGAAACATTTGAATGATCTATAGATCTTAATATCACGTGCAGCGCCATCTGTTTTCGTAATGATTATTTCATAACTCATAAGCTTAAATTCCTAAGTAGTTTCTATCATAATACATTTAAAAAACAAATATGTTCTTCCTAATTTAAAAGTAGCAATTAAAAAACAAAGATGACAAATTCAACATAGTTTATTTAAATGACTAAACTATCGATTGAAAAAATAGTGCTTACCGCCATCTTTTGTAAGTTACAGAACCTAAGTCGACAATATGGATCTATAGATCTTAATCTTACGTCCAGTGCCATCTGTTTTAAAATTGATTTATTTAAAACTGATTAAGATGCTTTGTTTCTTACATTAATTAAAAAATAATTTTCACAGACTGACAACAATTAACGGTAGGAACTATTCTAACTACTACCGACTATTCTAACGCCTATACCGAACGTAGACAAAAAATTCATAAGAATGGGTCGAGCCCTGTCGGAGGAGATGGATTGTAAATGTAATCCATCTCCTGTGATGTGAGAATTTTATTTATTAGAAAATTAGAAAAGACTAAAGATATTTAAGTACTATTTACTAAAGGCACCGCACAAAAACGTTATAAATAAAATATAAAATTATGTATTAGTATAACCAAAGCGTTCAAAAATAAAACAGCTAGACAACAACCCGTTTTCAGAAGCTGGTGTCAGCAGATTTTTCGCTGCAAAAATGTTGCTTAATTTTCCCTACTTCAGCGGTCGGATGAAAGTTTGCTGATAAAGGCTTATAGTTTATAGCCCGCTGTTTTATTACGCAGTTTTCAAGGCACTTGCTGGTAATACGATCCCTGTTAATTTATACTGACACAGATTGTATGCTATTCTTATTCGAACTATGATTATACTCGTAGATATTTCAATCCAATTTTGTCAAAATCGCTATCACCAAGTTCGAATATGTTTCTTTACTATCGGGTATCATACCTCATTTTTTTTTTTTTAGTTTATGTTCGTATAAAACATTTATACTGGTAAACGCATAATCGTAATAATTATATTGGTAAACACAAAAACGAGTACCTACTTTGTATAATAAAGAAGTGTTTTTTATACTAAGTAAGTACTCGAGGCAAACTGAGACTTATGTTATTACTTATCAATCAATCTAAAAGTAGTATTTCTTTCTATGATAAGAGTTTATTTTCGCTGTCCTTAATTCCTTTGATGCTATAAGCCCGCCTACATGTCTGTCCACCAGAAATACAAGTTTATAGAGGATCTATAAATAAATCTGAATTACCTACAATTAATATTTGCGTGGAAAAAATAAAATTAAGTAGGCAGTACCATTTTGTGTATAGTATTCCTTTGCTAGATTCAATCAGTATATACTTTATTTATTAGTCATTTCATTTCATTTAATTTGATTTTTTTTACGCTATACAAGTATTGTCTGCGATCTCACCTGATGGTAAGTGATGATGCAGTCGAAGATGTTAGCGTACTAACTTGGAAGGGGTAAGTTAAGTCACCCCAACGGTTTCTACACAGCATCGTACCGGAACGCTAAATCGCTTGGTGATACGTCTTTGCTGGTAGGGTGGTAACTAGCCACGGCCAAAGCCTCCCACCAGACAGCCAATTTAGAAATTATAAAATTCCAAAGTGGCTCGTGGCGGGAATCGAACCCGCGACCTCCCACTCGAATCCGAGCGTGCGTCCCCTGCGCCACGGAGGTCGTCAACGAATATCTACGAATCTTCGAATAGCGAACGTAAAATGAATTCCGTTAGTGAATAATAATATCTTTCGTTTCTGTTTTTATCTCCACGATTGGTCTAATTAAATAAGGGTTAACCCTAGGGGTTACTTACAGCTGGTTACATGCGTAGTCCTCTTGATATGTCCGTGTCGTTGCGTTAAGGCGAAGTCAGCTTTTAGCTAGGTATACTTTATAAACAAACATAGTTTCATGACAATGACTACTTATTCTTCTAAATCGAAGGAAAACGTTTAATTAAATCGAATCTTAAATTGGAATTTCATTGTGATCTTTAAGTAGGCACAGCCCGAAATCATTAATCAAAATGCGTGTGATTTTTTAGTGTAAAAATCAAAATTATCAATTTTGGTCTTATTTACAAGTGCTGTTTCATAATTCTTCTTAATGGTTTTCTTACTTAATTTACATACTTCTCAATAATAATATTTTGACTCCAGCTGTTCTTCTGATGTTGCAATTTCGTGAAGATTAACCGTTTCCACCGTCTTCTATAGGAGGGCACCTGCAAGTGGAGTCTCTCCCCTGGTCTGGAGTCAGCCCCTCACCGACACATTTTGGGTGGTAAGCTGTCTCTCGAGCTTTTGCCTTCAGTGCCACAGTATTCACAAAATTTATAATTTCTTATTCTCTCGTCGTATAATGTGTCCGGAATAAGACAGGAGAACTTAAAAAATGTTGAAATTATTCAGTTGTTCTGGACGAGTTCACGAAGGCTATTATGTCATAATATTGACTTTTGCTCTAGGTATAAGGGAGTGTAGCATACGGTTAAGTTTATCTACCCATCTCGTTAGGGTATCTATGAAGATAGATTTCAATTGTAAATAAATAAATAAAAGTAAAAATTTCTTGATATGATGTAACCGCCTTAAGTCTAATGTCCTTTTCCGTGTTAAGCTCATCTCCATCAACCGTTATTGGATGAACCGTTGTTCCTCCACATTATTTGATTAAGCATAAACACACTAAGCTGACTGAGCTTGGCTCAATGAAGAGTTATCTCCATCAAGACATCTCTCAGGTTTGCGAAACCGAGATCGGAAAATCCTAATAATTACTTCTTACAAAATGTTCCGATTGAATTGTTTTTTTAGGGTTCCGTACCTCAAACAAAAAAAACCGAACCCTTATAAGATCACTTTGTTGTCCGTCTGTCTGTCTTTCTGTCTGTCTGTGTGTCACGACTCACGATCCTTTATTTCAGTAACTATTAAAGATATCGACATGACATTTGGAACAGTTTTAGGTAATAGTGACCCAACGTCATTGCAATCATAAAATTAAATATCCTATATATATATATATATATATACTAGTAGGTCGCGTGAGGGCGCGGGCCACATGTGGCCCGCGTGCCGTCTTCCCCTCTATTTGCCGTCCAACTTTCAGTCTCTTCAACATCCGCCATACATTTTCTATGGAAAAATAAATTCCGCCATTTTGATTTTTTTTTCTTTTCATCGAATAGACCTTCAGGTCCTGATCAACTCTTGTTAAGAAACCATTCTTCCATCTTTTATATTTT
Organism: Coenonympha glycerion; assembly: GCA_963855885.1. Lineage (NCBI taxonomy): Eukaryota > Metazoa > Arthropoda > Insecta > Lepidoptera > Nymphalidae > Coenonympha > Coenonympha glycerion. The sequence continues at coordinate 4,619,735 of OY979646.1, forward strand.
CCGAGATATTGGCGAAATTCGTTTGGCCGCCATTTTGAATCCGCCATTTTGAATTTTTTTTCAGCTCACTGCCAATTGCATGACGTTTCGAGTGACATTTGGTCGAGCACCCCCCACCTATCTGTAATACTTTTGGCTGTGCTCTTGACCCGTCTCCGAAATCCTCAATCATCAGCTCTCTCCATATTTTTGTTCTTAATGAATTTTTCCCTTCTATACGGAATGGTCATTGAAAAAAAAATGTTTCATACAAAATTGTTCAGGAGAGGTGATCAATCAGTGGCCAATCAGCACAAGCAGCTATATATATAGTAATAGATCCGTTCACGGTAAATGTTGCTCCAGTGAGAAGCTAGAACAAATGCTGATCCACCTATTTCACGTGTTTACTCAGCTCTACCTCGGGCCAACTGATATACTTTGATCCGCCCCTAATGCACGTGTGACGTCAGTGGATCTGCACGAACAGATTTTCGACATACTCGTCAGCGATTTAACCAATATTTGTTGATCCAAAAACGGCCGAAAAAATCATACTGAAAAAGCTTTCTTAGATCCAGAATATATTAAACTCATATGCGACATTTACTTAAAATAAGTGGATCCGGAGCCAAAACTGACGAATAGGCATCTTACACAGAGCGGCAACGTCGCGTTCTACGTGTGACAAAGAACCCACTAGACTACTTCGTTAGAGAAATAAGGTAAGAAAGATGCGTTAGCCTTTTGTTGCCTTTGTGAATCGAACTTATTTAATCGAAAACTAAGTAGGTGTACCCAGATTTATTAGAAAATTATTTTGTGCTTTTCAGTGGGTTTTTTTGAAGGCGGTTCCCTTTTTAGGGTTCCATACCAAAATGGTAAAAATGGAACCCTTATGGTGAGACTTTCTCCGTCCGACCGTCCGTGCGTCCGTCCGTCCGTCCATCCGTCCGTCTGTCACACTTTATTGTTTCAGTAACTATTAAAGCTATCGACCTGAAATTTGGAATAGTTGTAGGTAATTGCGGTGCGCCGCCATTGCAATCATAACAAATTGAGAATCTATTTTATTTTTATTTAAAAAGGGGGGAAAACTGGGTCGTCGAAATTTCAAAATGAAATAACAATATTGAATGGGGTATCATATGAAAGGGCGTTACTTGTGTATTCTAAAAACAATTTTTATTTACTTTTATGCCTGATAGTTTTTTTTGAGTTATTGGGCAAATTGTCGAAAAAAATACCGTCCCCCCCCTTGTCTCCGAAGTTTACCAATCGAAAAATCTGAAATAATTATGATCAATAGGAATAAACGTATATTTTACAGTAGAAAAAAAACAACTCTCTAACTATTGTACTTTTTTTGATAATAACAATAAACCACCAAAATCAAAGTTAGGTTTGCGGTTTGGCAACAAAAGTACCTACATGTATATTATACTCGTAAATTCATGAACTAAAGTGATTCTTTTAATGTTTTTCTTCTTTTATAGTATGGAACCCTCGGTGCGCGACTCGTACTCGCGCTTGGCTCGTTTTTTAAAAACCAATTTGAAATATCGTGTATTTTGATGGGTTTTTATTAATTTTTTTTATTCCGGGAAAATCAATGGTTTCCGCGGAAATAGTGAAAAATGTTTATTCATGTGGAAAAACATTCCTTCAAACTGCAACTAAGAAATTTTTTTGCTGAAAGTTGGAATGGAGATAGAGTTCGTTCTAAATTAACACAAAGGCTACTTTTTATTCCGGTAAAATTCATGGCTTCCCGTCAGAATAGGAAATCTAAAATTTACGCGAGCGAAGCCGCGGGTATCTGCTAGTAATCCATATTAGATTATCTATTTAGAAACTCGATATTATGTAGGTATTATGTTAACGATTGAAGAGGAGCGGGCGGAGTAGACCGCTTCAGTGGAAAGTGGAAACGTAGGTACTCCCTTTTCCGTGATGGATACGTATGGTAATAAATAGGGTATTCATATTATGATACCAAGGACTAAGGACTTACTTGGCTACCAGTTTTTAACTTCGCACGAAAATAAGTTTTAACTAACTATGCGTTTCAAATATCAATAGGACCTTTTTAGGGTTCCATACCAAAATGGTAAAAATGGAACCCTTATGGTGTGACTTTCTCCGTCCGTTCGTCCGTCCGTCCGTCTGCCTGTCACACTCGATTATTTCAGTAACTATTAAAGCTATCGACCTGAAATTTGGAATAGTTGTAGGAAATAGCGGCGCGCCATCATTGCAATCATAAAAAATTGAAAATCATTTTTGTTTTTATTTAAAAAGGGGGGAATACCGGGTCGTCAAAATTTCAATCGAAAAATCTGAAATAATTATGATTAATAGAAATTAACGTATATTTTACAGGAAAAATAAAATTAACTCTCTAACTATTATACTTTTTTTTAATAAAAACAATAAACCGCCAAAAACAAAGTTATGTTTGCGGTTCGCCAAAAAAAGTACCTACATGTAAATTATACTCGTAAATTCATGAACAAAAGTAATTCTTTAAAAAATTTTACTTCTTTTGCAGTATGGAAACCTCGGTGCGCGAGTCCGACTCGCATTTGGCCGATTTTTTTTTATTTATATACAGAAAATGCCTAAAGCATACCACTCCGGCAAGGGGAAACATATGGGTTAAGTTGCACCCACTAAAACTGTCTGTGTCCACGACGGACCCGCTGGCGGGAGTACGGGATTCACTTTTGTACGCACTACGCTCCCGCCAGGTCATAACCCACCGGTTTTGACGACGGACGGCTCCTAACGTTTGTCATCCGCAGGCCGGCAACTTATGGATGGCACACGGCAACGCCTAGTCACCTAGTGGGTATCCTTCGAGAGGGCTGCGTGACCTGCATTTCCATCTAACGCTCTGCCGCCTACTTTCAACATTCAAATTCTTAAACTGGATACTTTCAAATAAAGATATTTGTATAAACCTACGAAGCGGCAACGTCGCGGATGCTTTTAGCCAATCCGATCGTTTGCCGTGCTCTGATTGGCTCATTTGAATTGGATCAACATTTTCCGTAACCATCGCAAGGTGGATTTGTATATCGGATCAACTTCTGCGAACGCTAGTAAAAAGTTCCATGAGTGTAGATGTTGATCCGGTTGGAGCCACATTAGTTACCAGAGATGCATATTGGATCAACAAAAGGCGTCGGATCAACATGTGTTTTCGGATCAACAAAGTACTCGCGTGACGTCGCGAATGATCAACATTTAGCGGGAAGAGATCTCTATATATATATATATATATATATTATATATATTATATATATATATTATATATATATATATTTATTATATATATATATATATTATATATATTATATATATATATATATATATATATATATTATATAAAATAAATAATCGAGTGTAACAGACGGACTGACGGAGGGTTCAATTTTTACCATTTTGGTATGGAACCCTAAAAAGAATGTTTAAACATTGTAAACATTGTTATATGATGTTAATTAACACGGAAAATTAACCCCGTATAGCAGTGAACGTGTTATGAGAGTGCAAGTAGGTATAATTACGTTTATATCCTAAATAAGCCACGATTTCGGTAGGAAACGCTATTCCCAAGTGATATTAGTACAAGCTGTATTAACCTGTTAGGTTGTACGCACGGTTTTATTATGTTTATGTTATTGCCCTATATCCGAGAACAGTTAATACCTATTTAATGTATTACTGTTTGCGTAAAGGCGTGTAGCCTTGGATTAAATGAGTAGCTAAACATAAAGCATAATAGGCATTATATTCTGGCAATACGAGTGGGTACAATAAGGTGTAGAAAATAAACAAAGGCTTTGAGGGAGGCTTTGTGAGATCTATATCTGCCATTTTCATATTTTATCAACTAGCCAAAAATCCGTTACGGTATTCGAAGAGAGTCAACTCGAAAATTCATATCAACTCGATTGAACTCGAAAATTCATATTAAAAGAACGTTGAGCGCTGCTCGAGACGTAGCGTGGGGCGTAGCGTGGGTCGTAGCTCGGGGCGTAGCACGCGGTGTGGCGTGTGGCGTAGACCGAGTACCTAATCGTAGTCCGTATTCATTGATACTCGTGGTCGGTGATGGCTTGATAAAATAATAACTTGTGGGATTTATAGGATCAGCGAGTTGATCCGGGATAAAATATTTCGAGCTTCGTGCTTTTGACAGTCATTTGTGCCTGTGACTAGGGATCAAGTTATTATTATTGGGATATTTCATAGTTATTTTTGGGTATTCCTTCGATTGGACTAAATAATTACGGATTTCGCTAAAGGAAAAGAACTAATTTTGGCAGAAGATCTAGTGGTTATATTGACCCTTTTGAGAACACTATAAAATCTCGTGAGCTTACAACTTTACATAGATAAAGTGGCAGGCAACGACTAGGCCTTGCAGTTTAGTAACAGGGATCTTGCATCAAACTTTGTTTCCGCTAATATAACTCGTATCTGCTGTTGATTGTTGTCAACTGCATCGTAGGTCTTAAAGGCTGTCAAGCGCATACCCGTGAGATTAAAAGAATATTTAGTTATCATATAACTTGAGTGGGTTGTAAGCTAGTAAGGAATGGCTTCTAAGAAATAATATGAAGTAAATATATTTTTAGCCAAATGATATTAACATGTGCATGTAGAATTGTTAACAGCTAATAATGTTACCAAATGAATTAAACATTAAATGAATAAAGTATGCGAATAGAATGAAAACTAGCAGCAAGCAAAATAACTAATTAAATTACAACTCTGACAACCCCCTACGCTTCTTATATATTACACTGGCACAAGTGAAGCACTTAATCATACTCCAAAAATGCCTTACACCATATAGAAAAAGTGCTGATACTCTTACACTCCTGCATATGCAGCATGCGCACGTAGAGATACGTCTCTCTACTTTTGTCGATCTCTTTTCTCTGTCTATCAGTATGGATCAGAAAGAGAAAATAGAGCGAAGAAAGTAGAGATAGGTACCTACATATCTCTTCGCGCGTATAATAGCCCTGCTGGACCGATATTAAACAAACATAGCTAAAAATCACCACAGGAAACTGACAGAAACAAACTAATACTCCAGTCACCAAGTACCTACGAGTATGTCTAGACCACCATCTGAAACTTTTAAACTCAGCGCGTCTGAAGTCTGGACTAAGTTCTGTGAATTGCCAGCTGGGCGACCTAAATCAAGTTATTAAATCCAACTGTCCAAATTTTCAAGGAAACATCTAAGAATATGGTTTAAGTGTGAAAGATTGCAAAAATGACGAAATGGCAAAGTGATCCTCCAGATTATACGACTAAGGTTTTGCCCGTACATCGGCCCGTGTTTCACAAATCCTGCGGGAATCACGTATTTTTCCGGAATAAAAATGAGCCCGATCCCGTCCTTTCTTTTTTAAGGCATAGCTATAGCTGTGGATAGAAGATATTTGGCAGTTTTAATACGATATTCTTCATGAAACTGTTTAAGGAATGCGTGGGAATTTCGGATTTTCCGGGTTACTTTGCTATAGCGGTTGACGTCATTACGTTCAATCCCAGCCTTTGATTGTCTTTGACCTATATTGAAAAAATACTCATCTGTGGACATATTTCATTATAAACACCCTGTAGGTATGTGATATGCCAGTAAGAATAAATATAAAATATCTAGATGACCGAGCTTCGCGCGGTAGTAGATATTACTACTGGTCAATAGATGGCAGCAGGAGTCATATTTTTTTTTTTGTAAATTCGACATCTTAAAATTATTCCTAGCAAGATCGATCTATCGCCCCCAAAACCCCCTGTGTACTAAATTTCATGAAAATCCTTCGAGCCGTTTCCGAGATTCAGATTATATAGAAGTATACCTTATATATATAATATATATATATATATATACAAGAATTGCTCGTTTACAGGTATATAGGATTCAAGTTGTATGGCACATACCTACATGGTGCTTTTAGCTATATAAATAGTTCCTGTTTCCGCACAATGCATGGTTTTGTTTTTCGTTTTGGCTAACAACTAATAAGCATAGCACTGAAAACACCCGAAGTGTTTTCGACTCGGTCTTGTTCCGGCGAAAATGCTCTTTAATGAAAAACGCGGTCGCATCTACGCCGGAGCTATTTTTCATTAAAGTCTGCATTCGCAGTAGGTATCGGGGAAGCTGTTCTGAACTAATCTTATGCGCAGACAATCTCCGGATAGATATCTCCGGATAGATATTCGAGTACTTAGTATATTATAAAGGCAACGGGATACGCTTTTGTCAAAAACTCCCTAATGAAATATTGTAATTATCCAGACGAGCTCCGTGGTTGAGTGGTTAGCGTGCTTGGTTTTCAAGACGCCGCCATCTCTTCGCCGAGGTTCCGGGTTCGATCCCCAGTCGGGGCACTGTAGATAAATAAGTTTTCTACATTGTCTTGGGTCTGGATGTTGTGGTACCTTCGCTGTATCGATTTCCATAACACAAGTGCATAAGCTACTTACTATGGGATCGGAGCAAAGTATGTGATGTTGTCCTCTATTTATTTATCCCTCAATGTTCAAAGCGGCTGTAAAACGAAAGCTTATTTATAAAGTGATTATTAAAGTGAATGAAATCCTTGGGATTGATAGTTAACTGTGTAACAAAGCTCAATTACTTAATTCTTAAGAATTATTGTAAAATCGTGATAACAAAAACAGAATTGGAATGAGTTTCTTGTGGGATTCTTCTCAGTTCAGCCTTCGTAAACTTAATTTAAGTCAACTAGTAGTTATCACCAAGCACATATATCATAAAATTTATGATATATGTGAATATGGTATTCAACTTTTGCAAGAGCCTGTACGTTAGGCCTATGTGAAATAAATAAATTTTGACTTTATTTTTGCCCCACAGCTGAACACGGGCCGATTCTCAAAATGATAGGTGTTTGGTCCTTTGGTCACACACCTTTGAGGGCATGGCGATATGAACTCTCAGAGATGTGATGTTCTGTCTCAGGTTCCTTACGCTGTTTTCCTTCACCAAGTCTCCATAAATGCACAATAACGATTATTATCTTTTTCATAATAAAGGTTTTATACGTTAACTAGCTGACCTGGCAAACGTTGTTTTGCCCTTAAGGATATAAAAAAATCGATAAATTGAGATTTAAGCTATCCTATCTTTTAAGTTAGAGCAAACTGCACCCTGTGTGCGAATTTTATTAAAATCGGTTAAGTGGTTTAGGAGTCCATTGAGGACAAACATTGTGACACGAGATTTATATATATTAAGATTTATTTCTTTATTATAAAGAACAAACAAGTACTGTTATAATGAGTCTACATTATTTACACGTTCTTGCAAACGAAATGAAAACATCAAATAACTTAGCCATTTATGGTGTTCCAAATTGAAACAATGAGAACAAATGAAATTAAAATAGCTCCCGGCAAAAGTCAAATGTCGCAAACAATCACAACTTATTTGGCGACGTGATGATGAAATTGTCAAGGCAGGTACACGTACTTATTTTAGTTTTTATACAGCAGGTTTACTATAAGATATTATCTGGCAAAGATCTTGTGAATAAATATGTCTCTTTTGACGCTATATATTACAGTTGCCTTCTTTAAGTTTTATCCAATCTTTGGAGTTAAGTACTATTTTTTTGTATAGACACTAAATTTTTCGCTTAATAATGGTCGCATTAAAAATTAAAAGGAAAAAAATCCAACCTTCGGTGCTAACTAAAGTATATAATTGTAATCTCCTTTTAATTTTTTTTTAATTTTGTAAATTTGATACTCCACTCGATAGGTTTGGTTAAAAAATGTTATTCACAATCTTAGGACACGTAAGACGAATCTTATAGGATCTAAGGACTTTTAAGACGAATCTAACAATAGGTACCCTACTGTCAAGATTTAGCCAATTAAAAAATACGAGCTATTAAACAAACAAACAAACAAACATAGAAACATATAAGTAAGATACGTGTAAATACATAACCCTACTCTAGTCAGTGGAAAAGGGCAACTTTGGACTCACATACTACTTTAATACGTCTATACATTCTTGTTATGTTTCAATTGATATAGATATCAGTGTGTAAACTGTAAGCCCACTGGCCAGAAAGACCCCAGGCTCTACCGCCCTAGCCATAAGTTCGCGGACTTTATTCGCGACAAGACGCAATAGGGCTCAGTTGCGTGGGCCTTACTGAAGTCTGAATAACGTAACGACAGAGCTTCAGTCGTGTACGTTATTTCACTACAGCGGGACGTTCAACGTGAACCCCCACTATCTACATTGATAACGAATGATAAACTTTCATAACTAATGTGTTTTAAGTGTAATTATATCAAGTTTCTCGAGATTATGGTGTTTATGGACTTTTAAAAGTGTTTCGCTTCACAAAGCTCAGGTGAGTCCAGAGATTTTGAACATTTTTTAAAGTTTTTAAACATTTTCCTAATGTGAAACTTTTGTTTTGGTTGCTGGAATAGGTTTCTGTTACGTATTTTTATTCTTATAGAATCAAACAACTCGTAAAACGTTAAGTCTACACTCAATGAAAAGCTACGTATGTTATTAATTTATCGTTATTAATAAATAAACATAATAGATAAGGGATTCAATTTTTCACTTTAGAGCTTAGTTGTATATTTTGGATTTAATTATTGTTTATTTGTTACTATAGTTGATTTTGTACATTTTAACACATCGTGTGTGAATAGTTGGTACTATCATCAAAACTCACAATTAAAATGATTACAGGTAATATACCTATTTGGTAGGTATGCTTTTTTGTTTACGGGGTAATAATTTTCCTTAAAACGAATGTCGTTTTTCTCCTTTATGGACACGTAATTGGCAACTCTTCGCTCTATATTATAATTTATTACTTTTCTAGAAAATTTGATTTAGATTTTGCGCTATAAAAATAGACATAAGACTATCCTACTTAACTGGGCATAAGCTTCAGCAGTTTTGGCGTGACTGAGTGACAAACGTTCAAACTTTCACATTTATACATATACTAAGTACATAAGTTGACTAACATTTCCATTTTCCTGTCAGAATAATCGTTAAGCTTGTACTCGAAGTATATATATTATACAACCCAAACTGAAATTATTATTAAACTATTATTGATGATATGATTGATAATTATGGGTATTGAAACTTTTTTAGGCATACAAAACACCCACAATGCATCCCCCACAATCAGGGGAGAAATTATGCCAGACTTGCACCCACAAACAACCTCTGCAAAGCCACCCACATACTCGTATATTAAGCTAAGGGCCCTGGATTCTTGGTCCACGGGGTGAGGATATAATGTTTTTCCCTTTAGCTTCATTCACTCTCTGAGTATGAGCAAACTGGTAGAGATAATGTTCCCTGTGGAGAAATTAAAGAAAAATACTTTTTCCTCTTTTACCATGCTTTAGCCGATGGAGAAAATTATTTCATGCGAATTTTTAGTCCCTGCCAGTAACTGGGACGGTAACTGATCCTCGATTAGTCTTCTAGCAATGTCAGAGCCAAAGATTTAAATCCCTAGATGAGCCGTAAACCTCCAAAAACGTCGACATTTTTGTCTAGTGTGCGACACGTTGTCATCTTATACACACAGCGACATATAATAGGTATGTTGATATAGCGAGGTCTCATTTACTCTTAAACGGAATTTGCACTTGCGTTCTCTCTCACACAATCAGCATGTTTGTGGACGTTTTCGATGTGCTCAATGTAGGCTTAGGGCGTATCCAGATTTAAATCGTTGGTCAGAGCAATACTAAACTGTATCCCTAGATTTCGTTATCATCAGTTTGTAGTCTGTTCTAGAAGAAAAGATGTATTCCCACAATTCACTATGCAAATGGCTCGGATTCTCGTAATTCACTATGACGCGGACGTCCAATATTAAAATTACCGGTTTCCACATAAAATACGATCGGTAGGCGTGATGATAAGTAGAAGTGTCAATATTTAGCGGAGGTTTCGCAGCAAATTAATTTGTATGTCGTTGACATTAAATATAGCTTGCAATAAAATATGTAGGTACATATTCGTAACAAGACTACTTACAATAAAAGTTTTCCCTGTACTCAAGTTCATGATTTTCATTTTGGTCTAAAGTAAGGAAAGGAAAAATTGAAAATGCTCCTTAAATTTTCGTTTTTCTTATATTATGTTGGAACTTATAAATAACAATAATAATTCGTGTTGTAGTACATTAGTAATGGAAAGTATGACACCTACTGTAAAAGCTAAGTGCTACACACACCTGCGTTACTTTCGGCAGTCTAGTTGAATCAATATGGGCGGCGTAAATATACGCAGATGTGCCGGGATAAAGTAAAACCGTTTGTACACTGTCAGACACCTGATGTATATGTCAAAAAATTTGTCGTTTCTGATCGGACAATAAGAAAAAAATATTTTTTTTTGTTGATGTACCTTGTTGTTGTTGATTTTGTTTATGGCTTTTGTTTGTGCCAAAGCAGCACTGAGCACTTCGCCAAAGTCACGTGGGAGTTGATGTACCTTAAAAAGTTATTGGCCATAACCTTTTGAATTTTACAAGTTTGTAAATTATACTCAAAGCTTTCACCGTCTAAGTTATAATCTATTTGTAGTCGGTTGCAAAAAAGTTTTTACGACGTGATCGCCCACAATTTTTAACGAAGTTAATTAAAACTTAATTGAGTTCTAACTTTTGCCTAACTCGTTGAAAATAACTGAAAAACTTACTAGCTATTAAATTCAGACACGTAGCTACTGGTATCTTATCATCGATTTACGTGGAGACATACAGACGTTGTATGTTTGGTGATTGAGAAAATAAATATTTACTTAAATTGAGTATAAGAAATTGTTAAACCTTTGAAATATTTATCTAATATTTTATATTGTTTAAACACAAACTCACGCATTTTATGTGTATCTATGCTGGAGTCTAGCATATCATATTATTCATTATTTTCTTTGCTTCAGACAAGCAGAAATGCTTAGGGTTCTGTACCCAAAAATAAAAAACCGAATCCCATTACTGAGACTTCGCCATCTATCCGTCTGTCACCACTTCAACCGTGATAGTTAGTTACACTTGAAATTTTCGTTGATGATGTATATCCGTTACCGCTATAACAACAAATACTAAAAAAATAAAATGAATGAAGATTAATGAATAAATGAAATAAATAAAAATATCAGGACAGCTGTGCTATTCTACAAAATGAAATAGCTGCCAGACAGCTGCCAACCCGAATATGGCATGCAAAATTGTACTCTATTACAACTGACAAATTCATAGATGCAGAGATGTACGCTCGTCGCTGTTTTGCAGAATAGCACGGCTGAGCACTTCGCCAATATCACGTGAGAGTTGATGTACTTACCTTAAAAAGTTATTGGCCATAACGTTTTGAATTTTACAAGTTTGTAAATTATACTCAAAGCTTCTGCCGGCAGGCCTTCTGGCGTTTACATCATCCGCCTTGGTGGTAACCGGGCCTTCGGAGGAAGTTATGTTACAAACAATGTGAAGCGAGAATTTTATATGTTAGATTGACGACCTCCGTGGCGCAGGGGACGCGCGCTCGGATTCGAGTGGGAGGTCGCGGGTTCGATTCCCGCCACGGGCCACTTTGGAATTTATAATTTCTAAATTGGCTCAGTCTCATTGGTCTTGTGGGAGGCTTTGGCCGTGGCTAGTTACCACCCTACCAGCAAAGACGCACCGCCAAGCGATTTAGCGTTCCGGTACGATGCTGTGTAGAAACCGTTGGGGTGACTTAACTTACCCCTTCCAAGTTAGTACGCTAACATCTTCGACTGCATCATCACTTACCATCAGGTGAGATCGCAGTCAAGTACTAACTTGTATAGCGTAAAAAAAAAGATTCTATCTTATATTATGCTACTTCTGCTTGGTTGCAAGTAGCCCCTTAATAAATTGAACCAATAAACGATTGGAATCGTTACAGTTCACCGTCACGTTTTATTAGGTACATTTAGTTCGTGAAAATTAGCGCTAGCACGATAACCGAAGTAATATAAGAGCATTATTTTGTGAGGCGAGAAGTGGACAAAAACATAAGTTGAACGTGCGTTAAAGTTGTTAAAACACAGCTAAAAATTTAGCCTTTTAGACTTAATTTTAACGCTATTTACGCCAAAAACTTTATCAAAAATCCATTCTGAGCGTATTTGGATTATTACCGAAGTATTAAAATAAAAATTACAATTACACTTATTGTCGTTTCCGACAGAAATTAGATAAATAGGTAGCGATTTTGGATTGAACTTTTAGGAGAACTTTCTATAGAGAAAATTTTATCTAATCGTGGTTCTTGCCAGACCCAAAAACATGTCGTTTAAATTTGAAAAAAAAATATTGGCTTTTTAGTTTTTCAATTGCAGATCGCTAAAGATCGCTTAAAAAGACCATCTACACAGTTAATTTTTTTATGATTTCCAGTTTTTGTGTATTAGTTTGTAATATATGTATAATAGTTTGTAATGTTTGTGAGCAATAAAATGTTTATTCTTCTTCTTAAAACGAGAAATTATTTAATTTTATCTTATACTAGCTTTTGCCCGCGGCTTCGCCCGCGTGAATTTTGAGATCCTTTAAAAATCCTTTTTAGTGGATGTTATGTCATCAGAGCTATATAGTTTCAAAAAATAATGATGGTGATGGAAAATTGTAATAATTATGGCAGTAAGTATTTTTTTTTTCGCGCACTCATAAATGCCTCTTCCCCGTCTCGCCCGCAGTCGCCCGGCCGCGCCGCAACGCCTAGTATCGGGCACTCGGGGTTCACTATTTTGGCGATAATGGCTTACACATAAGAGTTGGATATATGCTATCGCGGGCTTTTTTGTAGAACTATTTAAGATAAAGATTTCCATCATACATTATATTCGTGTAACTCCAACGGTTTTCGCGGCGTACGTCAGTAAAGGTCGCAGATTGCAATTTTTTCCTATTTACGTGACACTTATCGTTATACATTTTGGATAATTCACATTATATGTAAGCTATATGGTTGTAAAGTTTCATCAAAATCCATTCAGTTGTTTTTTGCTGAAAGAGTAACAAACATACATCCACACATACATCCACGCATTATTACAAATTTTCGCGTTTATCCTATACCTTTAAACGAGCAATTCTTGTATATATATTTCTATATAATCTGGATCTCGGAAACGGCTTCAACGATTTTCATGAAATTTAGTATACAGGGGGTTTTGGGGGCGATAAATCGATCTAGCTAGGATTCATGTTTAGAAAATGTCGAATTTACCAAATAAAAATAAAAATATGACTACTGCTGCCATCTATTGGCCACCCAGATATTAATATTATATAGTAGGAAGGATAGGAAGTAGGATAGGATAGTAGGATAATCATAAATCAACAGCTGGTAAACGAAATAGTAGTATTATATTCCTAACAGCACTATGTCGTAGTCCATGCATACCTGTTCTGTCCAATATAACATCCTAATATCCAGACTTCACTCGTCATAGTACAATAGGCTTGTGCTTTTCCAGAAGGTACTCTTAACCCTTTTGAGAGGATAAGCGATTTTGCGGTGAAACTGATGACGAGGGTTCGAGCAATCGTCAGACGTTAAGCCTTTTAAAAATATGTAATGTGGAAAATCCTTATAAAAGTCTTACACATCAAATCCATTTACCATAACAAGGACCTACAGCTGAAATGAAAAGCATGTGGGAATTTTCACGTGTCGGAATCTGGACGTGAATTTCGTCTTTCACGAATCCAATACGAACTATAGGATTTTCTGGGATAAAAAGCAATCTTTGTGGCCAGGATATTGTTGTAATGTATCTCCATTCCCACAAAAAACATACAATTCATATTTATAATGTTAATAAAATAATAGGATGCAAAGCAAAGAAATTCTTTAAAAGAGCTTAATTATTTACCACATATATATGATTAAATACTTATCAATTTTTATAAAATTGAATAAAACACAACTGTTTTCTATCGAACATCAAGAAGTTTCATGCAAATAAATTCTTCAATATTGGAGAAGTTAAAATTCCGAAAGGTAAAAAGTCCTGAACAAATTTTAAAAACGATTCTTAAGATACCTTTTCGCAACTGCCACTATCCATTTGAACAAAAGGTGAATGTCCGGAAACCTTGGAGAAATCGGTGGAAAAATCTAAGAAGTTTTCATAGAACAGCAACTTAAACGATCACAAAGTTAAATCTTTCAACATTAAAATAAAGCACTAGAGTCGCAGTGATTAAGCTTAAAATCCACCCATAATAGGATTGCGATGCAATTAGCGGGAGCAATGAGATAAAAGAACGCTTCGTAATTATTGTATTGGATCTACGGTGTGCCCCTTTCGCTTGATCCATAGCGAGTTGGATGAAGTCTATGTCACGACTCACGAGTTAAGACGATTGATTTATAAACTAAGGATTTCAGGTCAGCGCTTTAAAGTGTCCGAACCAAATGAAATCCAAAACGAGAAAAGAGTTCCAATCGCACTTAAGCAAAATTAGGCTAAACAATAAATAATAATGATTTAAGACAATGTTTTAGTTGGTTTTTAAAAATACACTTATATAGGTTTTCTTGGGACACTTTTTTCGTGAATTCATTATTACACCTGCGGTCCATAGATTTATATGCCAATGGTTAAGACACTAATATTATAGTGTGCTCCCATATAACAAAGCTGCCAGCTTATTCTCCAATCTCCATTAAGACAAATCTGGGTGGGCAGTCTAGGCTAGATGGGTCCGACCGTCTATTTTTCTGAAGGTAATAAAAACGTCATAGGAAAATAAAATGGTATAATAGTCACTGATAAGAAACTCAGGATATGGGCATCCGAACGATTTACGTAAACATTTTTCGTACAAGCAAACAGTAAAAATTCTCTCAAAATTCTATAGAAGGCTGCTGAAAATAGCAAAACAAGTATTTTTGACACCGATAAACTGGTGACAATTTTTTCGCGCCATCCGCCCTGTTAAGATGTATCTTGATGTTTATTAAAAAAGTATTTCCTGAAAAATGCCCTAGTTGTTTTAGCCGACAGACTCTCACTGGCCTTCTTCAATGATTTCCAAGTGAACTGGTCCTGCGCTACTTGTATCCAGCGACTTCCTGCGACCATATTTTAATGTCGTTAGTCCATTTGGTAGGAGCTCTGCCAACACTGCCCTTTCCCGTACACACTCAGTGTACATTAATAATCATCCATAAAGCTATGGCACTCTAAGGTCCGGTTTCCACCAAAGCGGAGCTGTGTGAGTAACCAATTAGATTGCGTCATTTGGACATCTCCTCTCCCCTTAGTTTCGGAGAATGACGAAATCTGATTGGTTACTCAAACACAGCTCCGCTACACTCCGCTTTGGCGGAAACCGGGCCTAAGGACTTATACTTTAGGACTTTTATCATGGTCTCTATCCATTGCGTTTGTCTCTTCTAATAGAAGAAAGCTGCTGGTTTAAATAAATTATATACATTTTTGATAGTTTTAAGAGAGTACCTACATGACAATAAGACGAGCGAATATGTGGAAAAGACACTATATATTGCTATAGATGTGGTTCTGTAGACTGAAGGACACGCTCCTAAAGTTCCACGACTAAACCTTTAACTGATTGTGTGTTTATGTTATAATTAACATTGAAAAGTTTTTCATGGACCCTGTGGCCTGCATTGATGAAACAACTTCGTCATTGGTGATCTGTTATGTGGATTTTACGCCACCTATAAACAGATTGGCAGATTGGTTTGACGAAACCAGCATTCAAATCTCAGGCCCAATTTCAACCAAAGCGGAGCGGAATGGAGCTGTGTTTGAGTAACCAATCAGATTTTGACATCTCCGAAACTGAGGAGATGTTGAAATGACGAACCCTGATTGGTTACTCAAACACAGCTCCGCTCCCCTCCGCTTTGGTGGAAACCAGGTTTAAGATAAATGAAATTCAAATGAAGAGAGGGAAAATAACAATCGTTCTAAACATTAATAAGGATTTAAAAACGGAATATCTGTTTTAGTTGCTGTATATAATATCATTGGGTCCCGACCCGACCATCAATACATCAGATTGAGATAGAACTGTATGAGAATAGGTATCTACGTAGTAAATTATTATTAGTGAAATTTAATAACATACCTACTACCTCCCGCGGCTTCACGGTGAATAGGTATTGAAATAAACGATTTATAAGGTACCTAGCACACCTAGATCAAATTTTTTTTCCGTTGCAATCAATAAAATTCACGAAGGCAGCAGTGCTATTCTACAAAATGTCCATCTCTGAAACAGCTGCCAGACAGCTGCCAAGCCGAAGATGGCATGCAAAATTGTACTCTATTACAACTGACGGATTCATAGATGCATAGATGTACGCTCGTCGCTGCTTTAAGTATTTTTGCAGAATAGCACGGCAGTTTGGATTGCCTCATCAGCAGTGGTAGTAGGTACAGGAATACAATAATGTTAAGAATTTGGTAACATATACGTTTTGAGTTAAGTACTCGTAGTCTCCGCATATATAGATCGTATGATAAACCAAATCGAGATTTGAATCGTAAAGCATAGAGATACTATGCAGTACTGATGTCGTAAAGCCAACGATTTGTACCAGAATATGATTAGTTTAGTAGAAAAATTTCGAAAAATTGAATTTTTTTACACTCCTATAGCTAATCACTTTATGGTATAGAATTTCGTGAACAATTCGATGATAAACTACAAAAGGGTTGGCCATAGATTTATTAGCTCGTCGCTCGCGGGACCTTTATGGGGTTGGTAATTTTGGGCTACAATCATGTGTGATGAACAGAAATGATGAGGTCTAGGATGGAGCGCGCTTGTCTAGGAAATGCCTATTCACTCTTCTCTTGAAGACCTATAGTAGTGTATATTTAAGAAGTAAGATATTATGGCATTCGCGTCGCATGCGCTCTGCGAGCGGACGTGCGTAAACTCGTGCGCTAATTACTTGCCTACCTAATTGTCATACCGAGTTGATAATATCGTCGAATACCGAGTTGTTAATATCGTCGAATTTTAAGTTACAGTGCGTCCGTCAAAATGGTGCATTGTAGCAAATGCAAATTATTCGTATCACTTGCTAAAGATGACATTATTAAATGCAAAGGCGCCTGCGAGTCTATTTATCATAAAAAGTGTGTGCGTAGTAAAAGCTTTTTGCTGAAGGGATTGTGTGGTGAGTGCCAGGGAAAACAAGAAGGTCCTGAGGTAGAAGTCAATATCAGTGAAGTTTCCCCAGAAGGATTACTCAAGGAACTTAATAGAAAATTGGAAATTATATACAAAATGGAAAAAAAGCTAGAAAATATTAGCGAAGCAGTTGATTTCTACGCTGAACAATACCAGAAGATGGTGGAATTCAAAGAAGAAGCTGAGAAAAAAATTAAATCCCTGGAGCAAAAGAATGTCTACTTAGAAAAGTGTAACGAGGCGTTGGAGGAGAGAGTTTTAGATGTAGAACAAAGTATGAAAGCCAATAATGTAGAAATAGTGGGCGTGGAGAAGGAGGAGAGTGAAAATACAACAGAGATAGTGAAAAAAATTGCCCAGAAACTGAAGTTGGACCCAGAGAATATCAAGGACACTTACAGGGTAGGACGAGAAAAATCTGATGATAAAAAACCGCAGCCGATTATCGTGACCTTAAAAACTAGATCTGCCCGAGACCAATGGATTAACTGTCGAAAAACACAAATTACCAATAGGGATGTGTATAAAAATAAAGGTGACCAACCCATCTACATCAACGAAGACTTACCGCGCTTTAAGCGGCAGCTGTTTTGGGCCGCTAAAACGCAGCTAAAAGGAATCTGCAAATACATATGGATTCAAAATTCAAATATTCTGGCACGGAAGGAGGACGGCAATAAAGTATATAGAATCAAAAACGACAAGGATATTGAAAAACTAAGTGGCTGAGGCGTAGAAGTAGTGATTTTTCTCCTCTTGTGCCTGTATAATCATGGATAAAATTGATTATCTTACAGATATAGAATATACAAGGTATAACAACATTGAATCTTGGTATAAGTCCAATAAATATAGCACGATAAAGTTAGATATAATGCACTTAAATATAAGGTCAATAAGAAAGCATTTTAATGAGGTATTGGTACTACTCGATAGAATTAAGAATAACGTGGATATATTAGTATTTTCGGAAATTAATATCAAGGAAGAAGAAGTGCCACTATATGCAATCAAGGGGTTTACCCCTTTTACCAGGACACGACAGTTAAGTAAAGGCGGAGGACTATTACTGTTTGTGAAGGAAAACCTTAACTTCTGTATAAAAGAAATTAAAACCACGGCTACCGAAACTATTTACGGTATGTTAAACATAGAAAATACTTTAGTGCATATTATCGCACTGTATAGGCCTCCGAGCAAAAACAAGTTGCATTTCTTAGAGCAGATAAATGTTCTATTAAAAAGTATTCCAAAAAATGAGGATTTAATTGTGCTCGGCGACGTAAACATTGATATATCAGAAGTCAAGTTAAATGCAACGTCAATTAGTTACAAAAACCTATTGTGTGAACACGGCTTGGAATGTGCAATACCTACCACGGAGGTGACTCGTGAAGCGATCGTGAACGGGCGTCTCGACCAGTCGTGCATCGACCACGTATGGGTGCGAGTAGGACAGCTGCGGAAGCACGAGAATGCACCGGCCGCTTCTTTCCTGATTGAATGTGATATTTCGGATCACCACATTATAGGTGTCTCGCTCGACTTTGACTGCGAGATAGATAAACACGATACGACAAAGGGTAGGACCAAGTATGTTTTATGTGATAAATTAGTGTGCAAAAATTTAGATAATTATGACTGGAGTCAATTGTTAGTTATTCTTTGTCCTTTAATGCTGTTTAGTAAACTATACAGTGTATTTACGGGTATGTATAAAGATAGTATGATACAAAAACCGTGAGATCAACTAGAACGACACAGCCGTGGATAGATAAAAAGTTATATGCTTTGATTGTTAAGAGAGACAAGCTGTTTCGTTTATGGAAATCTTCACCGGAGAATATGAATAGGCGCTTAGAATATACTAAATTTAGAAATAAAGTGAATAAACTTATAAATGTGGCAAAAAATGATTATAGAAGAAAGGAAATTAAAAGTTGTGACGGGGATTATAGAAAAGTCTGGTTAACTATTAATAGTTGGTTAGGAAGAACAAAGCCAAATATAGATAGTACAATTAAAAAATATTTAGGTAAAATAAATAGTACGTTTAACATATGTAATGAGTTCTCTAAGGTATTTACCCGTGAAATAGAAAAAATCAAGCACAACTGTTCTGTAAAGTTTTTAGAAAGAAGCACTTATGTAAACCAGTGCGAGGTGTCTTTTAGGTATGTAAGAGTTAGTGCTTTAGAAATAAGGAAAATAATCACAAAATTGAGTAGTGCAAAAGCACCTGGTTTGGATAAGATCAGGGTGCAAGATATAAAGTTTGTTGCAGATCGGTTGAGCCCGGTGCTGGCTAACTTTGTTAATTTGTGTATTCAAAGAGGATTATACCCAGAGGAGTTAAAAAAGGCTATTATACGACCTATTTATAAAGGGGGAAATCATATGGAATACACAAATTATAGGCCGATAGCCATATTATCTGTAATTAATAAAGTAGTGGAAAAAGTGGTGGTTGGTCAGGTATCACGTTTCTTAGAAAGACATAACATATTAACAGACGCGCAGCACGGGTTTAGGAAAGGACGTAGTACCGTGACAGCTCTTTCTCAGTTTGCTGATGAAATCAATAGCTATTTAGATAGTGGGAAGCAAGTCATAGCTCTGTTTATAGACTACAAGAAGGCTTTTGACACATTGGATAAAGAGGTGTTGCTACTAGCCATGCAAGAGTGTGGCATCGCAGGCCCGACAAACGAGTGGTTCCGCAATTACCTATCAGACCGAACTATACGCACCTCCGTTGATGAGACTATGGGTGACGAGTGGAGCGTTACATCAGGGGTGCCGACTGGCTCAGTATATGGGCCAGTGGGCTACCTGATTCTTGTTAATAGTGTGGTAAACGTTATCAAGAGGTGTCGAGTATATATGTATGCAGATGACATGTGCTTGTTGTTCGGCTCGAAAGATGTGAGCGAGGCGCGCGAAAATATTCAGTCAGATTTTGAAAATGTAATGAAATGGGCTCATGACAATGGCATCATTATTAATATGGAAAAAACAAAATGCATGCATATATACTCGCCCTACAATAAACGCGCTAAAGCAGTTCAATACAACGATATAGGTATTGTAGGCCACAACTACGAATGCCTACATAGGTCTAAGAACTCTTGTATATGTCAGAGTCTTAAGTATGTAGAAAGTTACAAATATTTAGGGCTGCGAATTGATAAACACTTCAATTTCAAATCTCACATAGGGGTAGTGTGCAATAGACTCCGGTCATTACTGGGAAAGTTCTTTCATCTTGACCGCGTGCTAAGCAAACGTACTAAACTAGTAGTATACTACGCGCTAGCAGACTCAGTAATTAACTATGGCCTCAGTGTTTACGGCAGAACATTCAGCACCTACCTAAATGAAATAAAAAAGTTACAAATTAGACTGTTAAAACACATTATAGGGAAAAAAGAGAAGGAAAAGTATGAAGGGAATTATGACAACATTTTTGAAGATCTTAAGATATTACCAATACATAATAAAGTAAATTATCTCATAGCTAAGGAAAATTATTATTCGGAAAACTATAAAACTTTTATTAAGCTAAGGGATAATGTACGAAGTAGCAGAAAAACAAGGTTCATGGTGCCACAAATAAGTAACTATTACGGCAAGAGGTTGACTAGGTATAAAGTGCCTAAAATATATAATAACATAGATTGGCTTAGAGATGATAGTAAAGTCAGCCCAGGAGTTCTTAATAAGAAGCTAAAGGAGCATCTGCTTAAGAACTCTTGAGATGGCTAATAATTATTATTGTATATATATATATATATTTTTTTTTATAGTATTTGTAAATTAATAATAAGTTGTAAAATAAAATGTATCTATATATAGTAGTAAGTAATAAGTATAGTAGCAGTAGTAATAGCTCCATAAATAATCTAGGTAATAATAATTGTTAATTAGGTACATATTAATTAGACGCATAATATTCATGTAAAAAGAGCGCGTTCTCGCCAACAAACTGGTAGCCCAGTTTGGCGAGATTTTGTAAATGTAATTTATGCTTGTATTTTTGACTTAAATAAATTAAAAAAAAAAAAAAAAATGGGATGATCTAATACATATATTTACTGGTGTGCAAGTACACGAGTGAGGTACGAACGTACCTATAGCTATATTATACGCTTATGACTATAAACCACTGATTAATGTCAATGAGACCGCATCTTTGTATCTGATAGATCTAACAATAGAATAGGATATCCACGAGGCCACGTGCGGCGTTCGAAGGTTCAGAAATGAAAGCTTCGTTTGCAATGATATAATATATACAAAAGAGGCAGATATGGGACAAGCGCACGCGTTTTGAAGACTCAATAAAGTTCTAATTGTAACTTTCGTGATTAGTTAGTCTGCTTCAAACCAAGCACGAGCATGTCGCACCGTTGGTTCGAACGTCATGAAAATAAATAAATTGCTCGGCAGTTCGGCACGGATTTCAAACGCGATTTACTATAAACGTAACGTATCTTGGTGATTTGTCTTCGTTTATTTATTTATTTATTAAACTTTATTTGTACACCACAAAACATAATACTAAGTAAAATTAATTAGTTCAAAAGGCGGCCTTATCGCTAAGAAGCGATCTCTGCCAGTTCGTTTGATAAATTCTTCGATTAATCAAAATGCCACTGCCCACATCGTTTCTCCATCAACTTATAACAAGAACTGCTTTACGACGGAGGAGTAGGAACAAAAGATTTCGCGCCGAAATTGCCAAAATTACCTCATATTGTAGAAATTAGCAGAAAAGCTCATGAAATACTTCCGGTTTAGGACTTTTGTTAGGTAATTCGGAGCGGATATGTAAATTCTAGTATCCATTTCGATGTTAATAATATCCACGGTTTTGGGTTAGTTGCGGTCGGAAACCCGCAAAAAGTTAAGTTACAAATACTGTCATTAGATTTGCATATTATCGGGGGGGTTATTTATTTTTGCACCCTACTCTAGGCACATTCACACTTAATAATATTGTACAGGCGAAAGTTTAAATACGTATGTGTTAGAAATAACAGAGATAAGAGTAAAAGGTAGGTAGAAGTAGGTACCTATCTTTTTGTTTTTACCCTACGTAAGAGTAAGTAGGTAGAGTAGCTACAGAATTGATTTGACTTTAGGAACAAAGATACATCGTAGGCTATACTCTACGAGTAGGTAGAGTAGTTGCTAGATAAAGATGAGAGATCACAAGAGATGAAAATAAACATTTAAAATAAACTTATAAGCTTTGTCATGAAACTAAGTCATAATAATGTTATTTTATGTTCGGAACTTTCTCAGAAATTACGCTCACCGCAAGTTTAGGTGGGCGATGAGTTGAACTTTGCCAATAGGTAATGAGTAAAGATAGCTACTGAGTCTACTAACGAAGTATCTTATTCTTAGGGTATTTCGATATTTTCATCCATCACAATTAACGGTCTTTTGCCTTTTCCAAATATCCTAGACATATTTAATATTAATATTTAAACTTTTATATAATGTTTTAGGCACTCTCTCTGATATATAAAATTCTCGTGTCGTATATTGATTTGATTTTGATTTTTAAAAGTCTTTATTATCATAAATAATTAACATAATAGCTACAATAACTAAAAATAACTATTAGAAACATGGATTTCACATATTTTCAGGCTGAAAGCCTCTTAAAATTTTCTACATAATATTAAAATTATTTAATTACCGGGACATCCTGGGATCTGATTGCGCCAGAAAACATTATTCATCGTTATCATAATCATTAGCAAATTGTGTCGCCTGATTGGTTGATGTAAATCAACGAAACAATCAGAGGACAATAGTAGTTTATGAAACGGATACATAATGGGGGGTATTAAAACATGAGTGTGAGTTTAAAAAACTTTTTAATAGTATCACACGAGTGTTTTAATACCTAATTATCTAGAGTTTCATACACTACTTTATCTACGCTCATATTATCATAAATCCAAACCATAAAATCTTGCTAACGTTTGTCGTAAATCCTTCACTTTGTTGGTAAAAGATTGTGGGTCATTTTTGTTGCAATTACTAAAATGTCAGGAAAAAATTAAGGAAGCTCTATACTCTCTTTTGGCTATGACGACACATAAAAATACAGGAACCCAGAGTCCAGTATGGTAATGGAAATTATTCAACTATCTTGAGATATTTCCATAGTACAGCGATGTTATAATGAATAACTTTTTAATAATTATAGAAGCCTGTGAATAAAGTAAGTAGGTCAATATGTGACACATTTTGATTTCATAATTCGAACTTTAAGCAATGAGCGTAGATAAAATATGTTTTCGATTACGATGAAAACACTGATTATACTAACCTCAAGATATGGGCATCCGAACGATTTACGTAAACCTTTTTCATACAAGCAAACAGTAGCGCCAACTGTCAAAATACGTATAGGTGGCCGCTGAGAGAACTACCGCGTGGCCTCATACTGTTGGTACTAATGACAACGATAAACTGGCGACATTCTTTCGCGCGGTTCGCCCTGTCTGTAAAGTAGATGTCAATTGATGAATATAAAATTTTCTTCCACAAACGAGAGGTAGGTCTTTCGAAATTAGGGATATCGTAGGTATTTTTATCTCTAAATATTCCATGTGATTGCCTATATATGATAAAATTTATTTCAGTAATATTTTTGATATCAATACAATACAAGTAAACGAAGAGGCGAATGAACAATACGCTATGTTTACGAGCTTTACGAGTACTTTGCTCTGATTCGCCATTTACGATTACCTACGCCCGGAAAAGTATTTCCGGCGTAATAATACAAGAAAGGTTTTTTGTTGGATGATGGCGTTAAAGAAAAGTATACCTACGTTACACTGCTTGATATTAAAACATGAGATATAAGTTTAAATGGCCTAGAGCTTTAATTTTTTTACTTAGTACATCACTAATGTATAATTAATTTATTGTAAGTCGTTTATGGTATTTATTTATTCTGGCATGTCACTGCGTATCCTGTTTTAAATATTCCTTTACGCCGTTGGTTGTCTGGAAGAAATCGCTATGTAGCGATAAGGCCGACAAATGGTACTCCTAAGTTCATTTCTAGTTTGTGTTTTGATGATTTATTTTTTTGTATTTTTATTCTGTGGTGTGCAATAAAGAGTGTTGTAACTATCGATCTATCTACAGATGTTATCAGTTTGAAGATTTTTTAGGATTAGATTTTGGTCCTTGACTTATTCAAAATTCCACGGTTTTATTTAAGCTTTGTCCGTTTGAAATTTTCATCTACAAACATACAATTAATACATTAAACACTGAAATTAATACTTAATTGTTAGAATATTAAATTCTCTAGCGTATCCCATTGAGCCTACATGCATATATCGAGTTCATAACTTTCTTTATTAAAATCGGTTGAAATCTATTGTATATTAATTTAGCAATAAGTCTCCTTTTACGTTAGCTCTTCAAATTTATTGCCTATGAATAATGAAGACAAACTGGTGCTTCATTAAAATATTATATTCTCAGTACTGCTCTTGTAACAATTCATAGTTATTTAGAAGCTAAAGTGAACCCTTGCGAGTTGCGAAGGGCGTTACAAACTTTTAATAGTCGTGCTTTATTCATTAGTAATATTTATTCATTCAAAAAACAAGCTGAACTGTATATTAAAAAGTAAAAATCATATCATGTTAAGTAGGCAATACTATAAACTTAACCAAAATTCTGTAACAAATATTGCTAACGACATTCTTTCTTTATGTTGAATTTTTTCGTTAATAAAAATTGTTAGAGCCATGACGTTCTTCTTAGACAGTCTTTCAGGAGGCTGTTTAAGTTTGTGCAATTGTACCTTAGAGAAATAAATTGAGATTCCTAATTTTACCCACGAATCTCGGAAAAATACCTTCCCGTAACGAAAATTGTTCCCGAGTTACGTTCGAATGTAATATGAAACTTCTGTTATAATATAGGACCATATTCATACAAAATATTATAAGGGTCATTACACTTTTCCAAGCATAGTGATACCCGCTTTCGTAACTGTTGAAAACAATTTTAATATAATACTTTGGGAAGGTTGTAGGATTCAATGGATCGTTGATCGGAAATGCTTCAAAGTCTGGAGAACATCTACGTAATGCAAAGCTGCCACGCTATCGATAGCAGGACAGGTAGATAGGTATAGGGAACAATGTTTCTTCAGAGAATGTGAAATCTTTGAACTACCTAACTTGAAAGATGTAGCAGGAACTATGTAGGTATACTCGACGTTCCTCAGGGTTAGTCGAAGTTTTTGGTTATTTCAATACGAATCACGATTCTGGCTCGCCATACAATTTATATACGGGAAAAAACCGAAAACGAAAAACGAAATTGAATTCTTATCAGTATTGTATCTTGTACTAGCCCTTCCAGGTCCGTCCGTGAAACATAGGTACGTTGGATGTCCTTTCATAAGACCAATTGACAAACTTTTCAGGTTTGTCCATTATATTACAAACCACTATTGATAAAATATTTAATTTAACGTTCATATCACGAGACATCATAAAACGTGTCAAGCGGTTTCGAAGTAGTTTTTTTTACAATCACTGTGACGCGAGAATTTTATAATAAGAAATTAAATTATGTGAGAAAAATTTTATGATCAAGTGCCCAGTTTCTTGTCAGGTTTCTTCTAAGTGTAAACCTACTTTTCGTAGCCGTAGAATTCCGAGTTTTCATAAGAGGTTTTAAGCTAGACCTACTCGAATATGAAAATATTCAAGATTTTCATTTCATTTTCTAGGGCTAGATAATTGACGTCCCACAGTCACGTACAAAACGGTTTGATTCCTCGTTCCTGATATGCACTGCAAAGGTCTGGAATACACTCCCAGGCACTGTCTTTCCTAATTCTTAAAACTCAGGCGCCTTCAAATCAAGAGTGAATAAACATTCCTTTGGCAAGAGCGTTCCACCTTAGATGTATCATCACTTTCCATGTGTGATCACAGTCAAGCGCTAGTTAAAGCGCTGTTAAAAAAAACATTTTCAAGATTTTCATTAACCTGTAGGTGATCAGTAGCAGCAGTTAGCAACCAGGGAACGGGCAGTAATGATCACGTCACGGTCTCAGCTTACAAGCCGGTATAACGCCCGTACACAATACACGGGGGATTAAGAATCACGCCCACAGAGGGCGCTCGAGCGGAAAGATCGCCTTCCATTATGTCACGCGGCTCTTAATTAATACGACGCGCGACGGGTTTAATATTATCACGGTTTTGGATATCGCACTACAGTTAGGGAAAATATACGTACTTATATACCTAGTATAAATATTCATCTCACCACAGAGTGATGAGAACAATAATTATACATTTTTGACGACCTCCCTCGCGGACGCGCGCTCGGATTCGAGTGGGAGGTCGCGGGTTCGATTTCCGCCACGGGGCCCACTTTGGAATTTTATAATTTCTAATTTGGCTCAGGTCTGCGGGCCTAGACAACGTGACTTATCGTTAAACGTTGATGACCACAGATCAGGGAATAACTTGACAGTAAAACATCCACGTGACCACTAGTACAAAACATATGAAAGCTGAATCTACTCTATGCGTAGCGTTGCTCATTGGCTAGTCCCTGCCGTGCTATTCTGCAAAACAGCGACGAGCGTACATCTATGCATCTATGAATTTGTCAGTTGTAATAGAGTACAATTTTGCATGCCATATTCGGGTTGGCAGTTGTCTGGCAGCTATTTCAGAGATGGACATTTTGTAGAATAGCACAGCTGCTCCTGCTGCTGGTGTCGCTTGTAACGCGAAGTACCTACGCTCAAGTTATTTACAAGTCTGCGAGAACGCCAGGGAGCGTTAAAATTGTCGTACTCGATTTTCAAAAACAGCGTGTTTTCCTCTATGCGATGACGTGGTTTGTCCATACATTTTTATCTACTGTCGTCAACGCTAAACGACTGTTACTTTGTCTAGCCCTGCTGGTCTGGCGGGATGCTTCGGCCGGGGCTAGTTACCACCCTACCAGCAAAGACGTACGGTAAAATCGGTAAAAGCGATTTAGTAGTTTTTTACACTTTTATAGTATAAAAAACTACTTTCTAGTCAGCCTCCAGACAACTACGCCTCCAGACACTAAAGCCAAACATAAAATGGGGGGATGTTAGGTTATTTTCGTTACGGAATTTCTGGATTCGGTCTCCATGCTCAAGGCCCGCGATAGAAGCTATGCAATAGCTTAAAAACAAATTCGGTTCATCCGTTCTGGAGCTACCTACCATTTACGATGTCCACACACATAAACACTCTTTTATTCGAAAGCCTAAATAACGTAAATGGAAATTGTTTACAGTTGACCATCGGAATCTCATAAATTAATTTGCTTTTCTCTATTAAATGAAACGAATCTTTAGTAAGCCTACAAGCATTTATCGAACAATATTGCTTTTTTTGGCCAAAGAAAATACCTGTATAAGAATTCCACGTTTCTCTTTGTAACTACATTAAAAGATTTTATTTAAAAGGAGAAGTCGTGCTTTTATGCGCATTCTTAATCGTTGAATACTTCCCTTAGAATTCTTATTTGAAGAATGAAGGAGGGCAGAAACATCTTATTTTAATGAAAATATCCTTTTGAGATTTTGATATCTAACCCACCAATATTTTATTGTAGTCGATTGCAAAAAGTATATGCTGTGTAAACTTTATTTGTCATTTAAGAGGTCAAAAAAGGTATTTTTATGAAGGCACACCTTAGGTTTGACTTACGGGCAGAAATGCATAAAAGATCTTTACCTGTTTTAATTATCTGTTTTAATTATATTTAAGTATATAAAACATCGCTTTAGCTATTTATAATATTTTAGGCCCTTATGTAATACGGGCTTAAACTTCAAAGTAATCTGTAACAGGGGCGTTGAAGAGGGATTTATTAACTTAAATTAAAAGAAAACTTTTCTCCTAAACGATTAGATCCTCAAAACTTCTTGTCTCTACCTAGCTTTTATTACAAAAGCTGCTAACCATCCTCTTTATCGCTCTGGTTTATTTTCTATTCTTCAAGAATTCCTTTTTTATTGCCCTAAAAAACAACAGGAGGCCTTGGAAAGCGACTCATTAATTTATTTTATACGAGTACAATCGCTAACGCTTCAGAAAACTTACAAAATGTTTGAAACGTAACAGAAGAGAATCGATTATTATTATAAGTACCTATCTATCCTTAAAATTTCAAGCCTGTATCTTATTCTACTGCTTCCTAATTGATTGTCTTCGTTATTAAAAAAAAAACATTAGAAGGTTTAGACCAGTCTTTCCCAAAGTGGGCGATAACGCCCCCTTGTGGGCGCTGCAGGTCTCAAGGGGGGCGGTAAGAGACCCAGAAAGAAAGTGGGGGCGTTGTGTCGAGGCGGGGGGGTGATTTGTAATTTTATTTAGCTAGTAGGCCTCTTAAACAACCTCTTAACTGCAAGAGCTCTCGACTCTCAACAACAACTTGTGAACATCAACTAATTTGAATTAAAAGATTGCTCAAACTCGATTCTATATTTCTCTCCGCGTAGTTCATATATCTGTCATATTTTATTGAATATAGAAAAAATGAATCATCATGTCAATCGGTCGCTCCGTTTCGTAATGAAAGTAGACACAAATAAAAAGGCAACAGACACACTTTCGCATTTTAATAGTTATTAGTACTCGTAGATATCTATCATGTTTTAACAAGTTTTTGTTAAATAACCCGAATTGTGCATTCCTGTAGCAGTCGGATGATTCATTGAATACTTGTTCGGACTTGTTGAGTACGATTGAGCGTCGAATGAGATTAACGAGTTTATGCATGTTTGTTTTATTCCTGTCGGTGCGTGCTGCTTAAGCATTTCTATATAAACAATGTAATATTTATTTTATTTTCATTTGTGGTCTCGCGCGTAATAGATGAGCACTACTTACACCTCCTCTACACTACTCGCGAAGTTGAACGTATTTCTCATTGCAAAACAATGTCGGAAGTAAAAAAGAAGAGACGGCAATACTGTGCGGAATATATTAAATTCGGATTTATTGAAAATCCCACAAACCCATCGTCGCCTTTGTGTCTTCTATGTCTAAAAACATTTTCGAATGAAGCAATGAAGCCTTCAAGGCTGCAAGATCATTTGAATAAAATGCATCCAGATAAGAAAGACAAGAATGTAGCATATTTTCAAGACCTAGAGAAGAAGCATAATACACAGCCAAGTGTAGCAAAACTATTTTCGGCGGCTGCTAAGCAAGATGACGACGGACTTCGAGCTTCGTACAATATCTCTTTGTTAATTGCTCAAAAAGGCAAACCACATAACATCGGAGAAGAGTTAATATTGCCAGCAATAAATGAAGTAATAACTACTGTGCTTCATAAACCGGCCGCAGATATTATCCGAAAAATTCCTTTGAGTAATAATTCTGTGCAAAGACGAATTGATGAAATGGCTGAAAACATTGAAGAATCATTGTGCGATCACCTGAGGACAAGTCAATTCTCAATTCAGCTCGATGAGTCCACTTTACCAACTAATGAAGCATTGTTGTTGTCTTACGTGAAGTTTATTAAAGATGAGAAAATATGTGAAGAACTATTATTTGCTAGAAATTTAGAGACCGATACAAAAGGTGAAACCATATTCAATACATTGGAAAAGTTTTGCGATGAGAAAGAGATTCCTTTGAAAAATATTATTTCAGTTGCTACGGATGGCGCTCCGGCTATGACAGGGTGCCATAAAGGCTTCATAGCGTACTTAAAAAATAAAATTCCAGATGTCCTTGGTGTACATTGCGTTATTCATAGACAACATTTAGTTGCTAGAAACTTAAGTGAAAAACTATTTCAATCACTGCAATATGTCATCAAAGCAGTCAATAAAATCCGCAACAGCTCTTTGAATGATAGATTATTTCATCAGCTTTGTGTTACTAATGACGAGGATTTCAACCGTTTGTTGTATCATACTGAAGTTCGTTGGCTATCAAGAGGCAATTGTCTGACTCGATTTTACAACCTGTTTGACTCTGTTATAGAGTTCTTGGAAACTAAAGATACAGAATTGCACGACAAGCTCATAACATCAAAAAATGATATAGCTTACATGACAGACCTGTATAAATTATTCAACGACATGAATCTCCAAATGCAAGGCGATAAACTAAATTTAATTAAAACAAAAAACGTCGTTGCTGCTTTCGCAGCCAAACTGCTTCTACACAAAAAGAATCTGGGCAGACGTGAGTTTCACAATTTTCCAAATTTATCAGTATCATGCAGTAACGACGAATTGTTTGCCTACTGCCAACATTTGGAAAACCTCCACATTGACTTCACCGAACGATACCAGGACATTTTGAACTTGGAAATACCAGACTGGGTGTTGGATCCGTTTTCAAATGTCAACACAGCAATGTCACCTCAGCTGGAAGAAGAACTTATAGAATTGACAACAAACGAGGAAATAAAAATCAAGTTCAAAAATGGTTACCAAGAATTTTGGCTACAAAACCGATCCCGCAATTGTACCCTGGATTGTGGTCAATCGTTCAACGATTCTTGATAGCATTCCCATCGTCATATTTGTGTGAACGTGGATTTAGTGCTGTGACAACATTGCTTACTAAAAAGCGAAATCGTTTGCTTGTTACCGAACGTGGCGACTTGCGACTGTTCTTGAGTAAATTGGAACCTGATATCAACAAACTTATTAAACAGCATCAGATTCATCCTTCACATTAGTTTTTATATAAGGATTGATTATTTTAGTTATATTTTTAATAAAAGATACTCTGTTTTAATACTATAAAGTTGCGTTTCAATAATCATTCTTATTGGCAGGTGGAGCCCGTAAGAGTTAACTTGAGACCTTAAGCGCCGTTGTATGTTACCTACTGCGCTCAGGTTTCAAGTTGCGGGTTATAGTAAAAGTTTCGTTTAGAATTCTCCGTTAATATACATATATAGGTCACAATAATTAATTAATTCAATTTGAAGTTATAGTGGTTTTTAAATAGGTGAAAAAATGGGGGCGCTAAAAAAATATTTATTCTCAAAGTGGGCAGTAGACAAAATAAGTTTGGGAACCACTGGTTTAGACGATCGATTTTATGGACAATTACTACAATTCATAAAAGGTTATAATACTAAGCTTTATAATTAAAAATAGAATCTTTGGCATCATATTGGTATTAGACTTTACACATCTCAATTAGAGAGTGGAGCGTACTCTGTCAGTTGTTGGTATAGTTCAGTCGAAGATGTCAACATAAACTTACAGTATGAGTACAGTGCGACAAGGCAATCTTGGCGCGTGGCTAAAATCTGAACTAATGCCGCTATTTTGTGATACTGTTTCATAGTTCACCATGTCAGTGTATCGCTATTGTAAAATTTATGAGATTTTATGTTCTGGTTGCCTTTGTTTTATAACAACGCCTTCCTGGCAATGTCATACAAGTGCCAAGAGAGCCTTGTCGGACTGAATGTAAGTGTGTCTATGTACAGATGAGAGTGGGTAATAAATCCTCTCGGCTATACATCGATAAGCCACATAAACAGAAGCTACAGTTATTGGGTACTGTAAACGATAACTGCGAAATGGAAGGTAGAAATAGAGGTTTTATTACCAAAGTGTCAATTTGGCAGCGATTGATTTATAGGGTCCCATCGGATAAAAATCTATTGTGACTATTGCAATGCATACCTAGGTGAGGGATTTCGTGAAATACATTTTAAATACAAATACATCGTCGTAATTAGGTTGCCTGTCTGTTGTTATTATTTATGGAACATATTCCGAAGAGTCTGTTCAGCTGTGCTTTTCTTGAAAATTTACATCTCTGAAACAGCTGTCAGATACCTGCCATACCGAAAATGGCATGCAAAATTGAATTCATAGATTTTTGCAGAATAGCACGGCTGGAGCTATTTGAATAGCTTTTCCCGCTTTGATAAGGTATATTAGTACTTCTCCCGTCAATTTTTTATCAATGACATCCTATACGTAGCTCCAATTGTGGCCGAATTAAATAGCTGGGTTATAAAAACATATAGGTGCCTAACAAAATGATTAAGGTTGGATTTTGACATAAGGACTGTCGCATATTGTTTGTCTACATCTACATAACTTATTATTTTTTATAGGATAAAGTAAACCTAGTATTTATTAAGTACCCTTATAACGTATTCGCTTTAAATGTTGCAAAGATGTACTGTAGCCTAACCATATGACTTATTGCGATAAAAAGATGGAAATGGAGTGAAATTCGAAAAATGTATGATCGTTTAATTGATAAACGTGACGTTGGGTATATTCTTATAGGTACATATTTTATTAATCAGAGTTCCTGAACTGTTTTTCTGAAAAGCTAGATTAAATGATTGGATGCGCAAAAAATGAGCCAATAATGATAAAGCAATCAATCGCAGCCGGTCAAACATCTCAAAGAAATTTTAGAACCCCTCAAGGTCTCCACGGTAACCAATGACGAAATACGCTACGCTTAGAGGACGGGAAAGATGTGACGTATGTTGAAACCAAAAAATTCTCAAATATAATTATGGCGTCGCGCTTCATACATTTCGATACCGCTGACAACACAACGCTGTCGGTCGCATACATTAGCACCATTTTTAATTAACCGACTTCAAAAAAAGGAGGAGGTTCTCAATTCGTCGGAATCTTTTTTTTTTTTTATCTATGTATGTTCACCGATTACTCAAAGACGCATGGACCGATTTGAAAAATTGTTTTTTTGTTTAAGAAGGTTTTGTTTCCAGATGGTCTCATTTTAATCAGGTTAAGATCTGATGATGGGATCCTGGAGAAATCGAGGGAACTCTTCAAATTTTATATGGACACATGAAACTATTTGAGTATTATTAGAAAGAGTAATATTTTCCAAGTTGTCCTATGGTCATCAGGTCAGGATCTGATCATGGGATCTTGGTGAAATCGAGGGAACTCTTCAAATTTTTCTAGTATATGTAAAGCGAGTTGGGTATTTTTTATAGTTACTGGTGCATATGCTAGCAGATACGGATTTGATGAATAAAGTCATCAAGTCAGGGTCTGATGATGGGATCTTGGTGAAATCGAGGGAACTCTTCAGATTTTGCTAGTATACTTGAAGCGAGTTGGGTATTTTTTATAGTTACTGGTGCATTTGCTAGGAGATACTGATTTGATGACTAAAGTCATCATGTCAGGGTCTGATGATGGGATCTTGGTGAATTTGAGGTATCTCTTCAGATTTTATGAACACACCTCAAGCGATTTGGGTATTTTTACAACGCCTTGTGCATTTTATTGTTTTCCACTAAAAAGTATAAAATAAAAATGGGAAATGCTTTCCAAAAAACCAACTTCAAATGCCACTATAAAGAGTGAAATAATTTTTATTAAAATTTTAGGTACCTACACCAATTCGAAGTCGGGCGATTGTTTATGACTTCGTCATTTCTTCGCACATCAAGTAAGTAAGAAGGACTATTAGGGAATGTATGAAACATTGCCCGACTTCGAATTGGTGTAGGTACCTAAAATTTAAATAAAAATTATTTCACTCTTTGTAGTGGCATTTGAAGTTTGTTTTTTGGAAAGCATTTCCCCTTTTTAAAGTTTTGACAAATTAAAACTCTGACTTCAGAGCGGAGCCTAAAAATGTATGCGTGACGTTAGTAAGTGCTTATCCTTTAATATGTTTAATCAATGATGGTAACCGAAACATTATAAGTCATCCCGGCCTTGATTCTGTCTCCATGATATGAGTCAAGAATTATTGAAATTTGAACAGAAAGATCAATGGTTTTATATAAAAAATACAATCGTTTCCTTTTGTTACGGGGAATGCGTTTTAACCAATGACGAAATACGCGAAGAGGAAGGGAAAGATGTGACGTATGCTGAAGCCAAAAATTTTCAAATATGGCGTCGCGCGTCATACATTTCGGTACCGCTGACAATACATACCGCTGTCGGTCGCATACATTAGCGCCATTTTAGTCGCCGTCAGTAAGTGCTGATCCTTTAATATGTTAATTCAAAGGTAACGAATCAGAGTAAGGGTGCTCGTCCGCCAGAGATGTGCTACATTGTTACGTAAGTTTTCTGTCACACGCACTAATAAAATTGCTTGCGTTTGACACACTTACGTAACGTAGCTACTACGTAGTACATATTATTTGGTGTACGAGCAGCTTTACCGTCGTTTATAAGTCACTTTTTATGTTTATTCCAATTTGTCTCCAAAAGAGATGAACGTTATTGTATCTAATTTGGGTTCATGCCATGTTGGGTTTACAAAGTCGGGTATTTTATTTGCGAATGATATAATATTTGCCGTTTCTCGTTTACCAAACCGAACAACAGGTAATGATTGTTTTGGAAATAACGTTATTTTGTATACTCGTAAAACAAATTGGACGGAGATAGAATAGACGAGCTACTTTTGTTTGATGAAATTTATTTTTCAATACAGTTGTATGGTATGGCGCACTTTCAGAGGCTGTCATTAGTATTCGAAAGTTAAATCTTACGCACAGGCATCTTTCTTTTTCGTGGTCGTAACTTACTTTTACAAGCTCGATCATTACTTTTGCAAAACGTTTGATACCAAGGAGTTTTCATTGTACAATAAAATGGGATGGACATTGGGATGGGATGGACACAGAAGGATTTTGTTTTATCTTTTTCGTTTTCTTTTATCTTTTATCTTTTATCTTTTATCTTTTATCTTTAATCTTTTATCTTTTATCTTTTTATCTTTTTATCCTTTTATCTTTTTATCTTTTTATTTTTATCTTTTCGATTGCGAATTCATCTGTTATCTTTTTATCTTTTTATCTTTTTATCTTCTTATCTTTTTATCTTTTTATCCTTTTATCTTTTTATCTTTTTATTTTTTATCTTTTCGATTGCGAATTCATCTTTTATCTTTTTATTTTTTTTTTACTTTTTTATCTTTTTATCTTCTTATCTTCTTATCTTTTTATCTTTTTATCTTTTATCTTTTATCTTTTATCTTTTACCTTTTATCTTTTATCTTTTACCTTTTATCTTTTATTTTTTATCTTTTATCTTTTATCTTTTTATCTTTTTATCCTTTTATCTTTTTACCTTTTACTTTTTACCTTTTATCTTTTATCTTTTATCTTTTAATTTTTATCTTTTATCTTTTAATTTTTATCTTTTATCTTTTATCTTTGATCTTTGATCTTTGATCTTTTAATTTTTATCTTTTATCTTTTATCTTTGATCTTTGATCTTTGATCTTTGATCTTTGATCTTTGATCTTTGATCTTTGATCTTTGATCTTTGATCTTTGATCTTTTATCTTTTATCTTTTATCTTTTATCTTTTATCTTTTATCTTTTATCTTTTATCTTTTATCTTTTATCTTTTATCTTTTATCTTTTATCTTTTATCTTTTATCTTTTATCTTTTATCTTTTATCTTTTATTTTTTATCTTTTATCTTTTCGATTCGCGATTGCGAATTCGAAGTCGCCTTCGATTTCGATCTTCGATATTTTATTTAAGGTAAAATCCAAACAAGATGGAAATTGGCCCCCAAAATCTTGAGCAAACATATTATCTCTTTGATTTGTTTTTTTACTAATTCTCACAACTGTATTGAAAAACGTCGTGTGATACACGGGTGTATAGGTTTTTGCAAACTCGTGACATTAAAAACCCTCGCCTTCGGCTCGGGCTTGTTAATGACAGCTCGTTTGCAAAAACCTACTTTCCACCCTTGTATCACAATGTACTATTTTATTTAGACTAAATTAAAACATTGCAGAGTAGAATTGTATTGTTTTTCTGTACCTATGTTCTCTTCGGCTTGAAAAAATAAGATTTATATTTAGTCAGTTACTTTATTGTGGAGCAGTGAAACTGTTTATTGAAAAAAAAAATATTCAGAAAACTCAACTCAGAAAAAAAATGTTGTTTTTTGTTGTCGTTATTGATTTTGAAAATTCCTGCCTAGGTAGGGGACCACTTAGTTCAAATTTCCGCTTATTGCTTGAGAAAAGTCCTATATATAAGCCTCGGCCACAATAAGGCTTTGATGGACTGACGCACCAATGTGTGCCTCGGCGCTGCCTTGGCCCATATAATTACACATTACATAATATTATGTACTATTACATAAAACTTATGTACTATTACATAAAACTTAAACTTACTAAATTAAAACTCAACGTCTCTATTTCGATGCGCAAAGACATATTGAGCTAGATATACCAGTGAAGCAGGTTACCCTAACTTACCTAATAACGTTATTTCCATCTAAGGTACAATGTAACCAGACACGACATATTAATTTTTCGTGCAATATTAGATCAAGCCGCTTCTATGAAGTTTTCTAACAAGAAATATCTCTCGTCACTAGAATCAAATTAAACATTACTTAATAGAAACTTGGAGGTAACGTTACGAGTAGGTACATAATATATTATATTATATTTCATACATTTTATTCTTCAATAATAATAAACACAATCAGGTATACTTTCATTGTACTGGCAATTTCGCACTTTTATTTATTTTGTTTTTTAAAACTGACCACCCTGATGGACACGCTGTCCCAGCCTACGTCCGCGCCATGCTTCATTCTTTTATTGTGCGCGGCAATGAGCACTCGACTACAAAAACACGTCTCGTTTTTGTTAATTTAGGTTCAAAGTAAAAAAAATTAAGTGTTCAGTGTTAAAACTTGCTTAATTTTCTATACTGATAATGCTTAGACGCTAGTAAAATTTATTATTATAACAAAAATAAAATCAAATCAAATCATATAATTGTGCATTCATCTTCGTCAGACTCCGAGGAAAGAGGGTAAGTGAAAATTAACCTTTTTTCCCAGATATCACATCAACTCAAATATCAATGCTGACGAAAGTGTGTCCAAAAATTGAAATCCTAAGGCATCTCTAAGCTAACTTGGAGGGTATCACATTGAGGTTATCACGAAAGTATAGCATGATGCGCGAAATAGTCCAGGCATCTCTAAGCTAGCTTGGAGGGTATCACGTTGAGGATACCACGAAAGCATAGCATGATGCTTCAATGCTCCTGGAGGTTGACTGCGGGTCAACACGAAGGATTTTAAAAAACCTCAAAGGACTTTGCGGATACCAACGGGGGACGATGTCGGTGTGGCGCTGTTCTCGGCTTCACTACAAGTGGCTCCGCATGACCTCCCGGACTTTGATCCCGAATTGCTATCGGCGCTCAGTCACAAGAACTATATTAATGGTTAGTCCCGACAGTTGTAAAATTCTAGCCGACCTTCATTGCAAAGAATCAAATAGTTTATTTGATATACCTGCCTGGCTTATGAATAGCCAGTTAAACATTATAGCCTTTTATCAGTGATAACTATTTCACGACTTAAAAACTAATTCCACGAGGGTACCAACGCGTCGAACTTTTCTAACTATGTACCTACAACAATAATGTTTAGATTTTGTGGTGGAAAATAATTTTACTTACTTTCGAAAATTAATGTTCAGATTGTGTAATGGGATGATAATTTAACTATTAGCTCAAAACTCAATAAGTTAACAATATTATGTATAATGTACCATTAGTCTGAAAGTTTCA
Source organism: Coenonympha glycerion (assembly GCA_963855885.1). Lineage (NCBI taxonomy): Eukaryota > Metazoa > Arthropoda > Insecta > Lepidoptera > Nymphalidae > Coenonympha > Coenonympha glycerion. The sequence goes on from OY979646.1 coordinate 4,657,627, forward strand.
TTGAAGTGAATTGTTAAATTCTTTCTGAAACTAATAAAAATCTTAAACCACAACGCGTCCTGAACTGAGAAGAAGCTTAAGTATTGACAAATGACATTTTGTTTCGACAAATGACAAGTAATTAAAGTTCACGAACGGGACCAGATGTTTTTTCGGAGAAATAGTTTCGGGCATTATACTAGTTTCAATGGTTACTGATAGTCAGGTGTTGTAAATAAAGAAACCAGCAGGGCGCGGCGGGCGACTTTGCTATCGACACCCACCGCTGGGACAGCGCAATCTCGTTTCTCGAGAAACTAGCTGGCCCCCTCTCGTTACGGCTCGGCCAGCAGGGGGGGCGTGACACACTTGAGTATTGGCGATCAGCCGCGAGGAAGATGCGACGTGGCAGCGAGTCTCCAGCATCAACCACAACAAGGACCAGGTTCATCGACGACGCTAGACATTAAGGTACCTATATGCCAGTTGTCTTCAACATTTTGAAGTTTATTGGTTACATATCACTGACAAGGAATCCGTCACGATCTATAACATGATCTAGAATTTCGGGAGTTATAATAAGTGAAGACTATTTTTTGACTTTCACTAGGTGTACAAATGTACGTACATTCAATAAAATATTTTAATGAATTGAACAAATTAAGGAACTAGCTCCAAAAAATTATTATTACATAATACCATTTCAAAAATCGTACACTAACACAGTGTACCGCCTTACACGTTCACAACAAAGAAAAAGCGACAAATGTCTTTGACAATCGACATTTCTTTTTTGGGTGAAATAATGTGGGAGTGAGTCAAGTATGTTCGATTATAGTTAAGATGTGTCTAACCTCAAAATCTTACGTGGTAAAAGATACATTCTAAATTTAAAGGCGTTGAATGAATTTGTAGTTCAAAATCCATTGAAATTGATAGTTCATAGAACAGCTTACAAGCGAATACTTAAAAAGGGTTTTATGCCTATGAACTGAAGAATCTTATTTTAAAGTACCGATTCATCCTTGGTAAAATACATAAAGAAGTTGTGACTCATCTCAGATACTTACCGCGGTTTTTTCATGAAGATTTGTTAGGTGTTAGAGTGTTAAAGTTATTTACTACCCTCAAAACATGCTCAGTTTCCTGGTTTTATTTTAATTTCTGACGATATGGCAGTATCGTTACCCAACCGCAAACTATGACGTGAATTATGTAACAATTCAAATTCTGTAAAAAAAATTATACGCTTAACTCGTTGTATCATCTAAGAGTTAAGCTTAATTCCGATTAAAAGTCCTAAAGTCCACTTCTCCACCTATTAGGTATGAATGGGGTTACACAGAACGTCTGTAGAAACAAAAAATGTAGCCCGTAAGAAAAATTAGACTTTAGACGCAGCTGTTCGTCCATCATCGGTTATCCTATCAGATGGCCAGTGGTTACAAAACATTTTTTAAGTCATCTAACTCCCTTAAACCTAAAAGGTTGAACTAGTGATTCACACGATTTCCCGGTCTAGATGAAGACTAATTCTTTTCATTAGAGAGATTTTTGTTTTTGTAATAATTAACGTTAAGATGAATCGAAATACCTCTTTACAGAGTTGATGGCCATATTTTTCGATACATCTATTTTGATACACATGATTTACATCAGTTGCATAGAGGATATCAAATATCCTCATTTAAACGATTGGGTTAATTGTTTCTTATATGGAAATTAAAGATAATCAAAAGCTGACCAAGAGTTACATCCAGTTAATGGGATTAAGCTATCGTTGTAAAATTATATACTTCAAAGTTATTCAAAGAGTTCAATCCAGTTATTGAATTTATCGCTTCTTGCAATAATGCGAAATGTAATCAATATGAACCCAGACGTCTTAGAAACAGACGCATTCTGAACATTTTGGAACACCAGGTTTACCTTTGCTCTTCTATACATTCTTCTAGAGGTAGAATGCTTAAAAATACTATTATAGACAATGCTTTAGACATACATCGTCTAAGGACCTCTACAACTTTGGATTTCCTTCTTTTACATAAGGTGTCAAAAGACTTACTTGTTATAGTACATTTATTGATGATAAATAAATAAAATAGTCTTTCCCTAGAGAACCACAATTCATAGGAATTACTGGAGGAAGTTCTCTGAAGGCATAAAAAAAAAAAAAAAAAAAAAAAAAAAAAAAAAGGACATTTTGTTGGAATTTTTAATAATCTATATGTTTCAAAAATTTTGTGTTATTTACAAAGTTTTGTGGCAATACTGCTTTAATAACGACTGAGATCCGTACAATCCGTACATTATAAGTCAACCTCGTAATTTCCAACAGAACAACTTGTTAACGACGTAGCATATGGTACGATTACTTGTTATCATTCGGCATTGAGTTTAATTTCTGCTGATGATTTTGGGTCAAAAAAAAAAAAAAAAAATATATATATATATATATATATATATATATATATATTTTATTTCGCAATATATATATATATATATATTGCGAAAATGAATAGATAAATTAACATCAAACACCACATAGTAGCACACAATATAGTATGCTAACACATTGCTCAATGGGCCTTAATAAGAGTTTATTCATTCCGTAACTTTGCTTTGCTGATCTTGTAACTTTTTTAGCTTTAGGCAGTAGACACAGCACAGAATGAAAACATTAGCATTAGTTAAAGTTAGTATTATTGTTTTTATATAATTCAAGGGAATTATTGAGTTTATACAACGCCAGCTACTACTCAGGGCGAACCAGTTTTAATTATACCATAATCAAAACTGAAGAGAAAGTATAAAAATTTGCCACAGCTTTGAAAAACAAATCGATATGTCGTTTACAAAATCTTAGACCAAGATATATAATAGACAACCTCCTGATAATGTTGAAGCGACCTCATAAGGTCGCCTGCAGGCAGACCACCGTGAGAACGTGTCTGCCGAGGAATATAATCTCTCACGAGAGAGGTCTGCGTTTCAGTGTACTCAGCACCAAGTACGCAACACTTCCTCGGCGAGCACGTAGTTTGTTGCTTGACCTCATCAGAAAAGCAGTCTGCTGGTAACAACCATTACGGACGTTACCTAAGTTTTATAACCTCTTATTGAGCGATGATGCTTCTGTCGCAATAGCTCTTTTGCTCTCTAATCATTAATCATTATAATCTATCTAAATATAAATTAAACCTATTTGTAATGTGACTGGTTTATTGATCCAGGAATTGAACGAAAAGATTGTGTTAATTAAATACTTCTGTGGTATAAAGAGGACCTATTTCCTATTATAATAGGAAACAATTTACTATCTGTTAATGTCCATAATTTAACAAAAATTTTCATCTCTAAACATCTACCTGATTGTGTTTATTATTATTGAAGAATAAAATGTATGAAATATAATTGATGATTAAACGAACTTACCTGTAAGTGAAGTTCTATCACAATTATGTGAATACATTTTATTCGAAAATAATAATATAAGGTCCCTCCCATACCCAAAACCCATGAGTATAATACGAAAATTTTGTTAAATATTCTCTAAAGAATGAAGCATGGCGCGGACGTAGGCTGGGACAGCGTGTCCATCAGGGTGGTCAGTTTTAAAAAACAAAATAAATAAAAGTGCGAAATTGCCAGTACAATGAAAGTATACCTGATTGTGTTTATTATTATTTTCGAATAAAATGTATTCACATAATTGTGATAGAACTTCACTTACAGGTAAGTTCGTTTAATCATCAATTATATTATGTAATCTATAACCTTACCTCAAATTGCCCTTTGTGGTGTAAATAAGCGTTAGGTAGGTAGTAATTTGGGAATTTTACACTTGACTTGATAAATTGTATTTACATCTGATGAGGGAAGTTTCTGACACTCTCCAAATAAGTAAAGAGTAGGTACCTACTCACCGTCACAAATAATTAGCTAAGTATCAATGTTACGAAGGCAGAACGAATTTACTCGAATACGTATGTTGCTTTTAATAAATAATTAGGTTTATTTCATTTTAGAGTAGGTACCCAGCTAAGCCAAACTAAAAATGTTTAATGAATGCAAACACTCATATTACAGATATTTCAATCTACGTAGATGCGCCCCACTCTGTCTTGTCGCTTATGTCTCCTTTGATTCGTATGGAGTTTGACAGAGTGGGGCGCGTCATCGGATTGAAATATCTGAGTAAGTATACACATTATTTTTTGTGCTTTTAGGTACTTACCTCCTGTCAGTTTCGTCATTATTGTGTTAGCAAAACTCAGTGTACCGTTAAAAATGCTAAAATCGATGTTTTTTTATATAAATAGTAGGTACCTCATCTAGACAATTTTGTAAGCGTATATTCTGCATAGCGGTCCTGTCATTCTAAAGAATAATCCGTAATATGTTATTCTTCCTTAGACTTTCAAAAAACTAGTTTTATTGAAATCATACACGTATAATTAGTATTACAACATTAGACATACAAAAAATCTCTATTTTTGTGTTTCAGTTTCACCAACCAAACATATTAACTTCGTCAGAGTGGCGTACCTTTATAGTTGTTTATCATTTAGGTATTTATGTTATTCTGTCCTCATGTTATAGCTATCAGTAATTATGGCGCGTCGTAACTTATTATAGGAACATTAGAGGCGACAAGTTGACAAATTGCATTTTCTGTTAGAGCTAAAGTTTCCCACACTCAAACCAAGTACAAACACTTCAGAGCACTTATAGATGTTAATGGCTAATTAAACACTTCACATATTATGCTTTTACCTTTCTGGCGCAATGGTTCGCGCTCAGATTCGAGTGGGAGGTCGCGAGTTCGATTCTCGCTACGGACAATTTTTTTAAATAATTTCTAACGTAAATTAGGTCTGGTGGCTTGTTAGTAATAGTACAGTTACCAACCTACGAGCACATGATACGCACCTCCAAACGATTTAGCGTTCCAGCGCAATGCTGTGTACCTACCTCTTCCAAGTTAGTAAGAAAACATTTTCGACTCCATCATCACTTGTCGGTTACCATCAGATGAGAACGAAATCAAGTACTAACTTGTTAGTTGTAGCAAGTTGTAGAGTGTAAAAAAAAAACTAATGCTGCAGACAAAGCCCGAGCTCAGGCCGAATAATATACCCTTAAACTAGCAATTCTTATATGTATATGTATATGTATAGGTATATTTCTATATAATCCGAATTTCGGAAACGATTGATTTTCATGAAATTTAGTATACAGGGGGTTTTGGGGGCGATAAATCGATCTAGCTAGGATTCATTTTTAGAAAATGTCGAATTTACAAAAAAAATATGACCCCTGCTGCCATCTATTGGTGGGTAGATAAACTACCGAGCAAAGCTCGGTCACCCAGATATTTAGTTTATTACCAGAATCAAACCACCATTAAGTAAAAATTCACCCTGACTTATTAAAATTGGACGATTGTGAGTCGAGTTCGCGTACTGCGGGTTCCGTACTATCAAGACCAATTCTTAATTCTATCAGTAAACTATACACATCTACCCGCCAAATTCAAAAGGTTGTTGTATGGGAGTACCCTTAGATAAAATTTTATTGTTTTATTTAACCATTTCAACTTTCTAACTATCACAGTTCATGTGATATAGCCTGGTGATAGACGGACGGACAGTGAAGTCTTAACAATAGGGTACCATTTTACCCTTTAAGAACGGAACCCCCGAATGTACATTCAGTACCTACGTTGAGTCAAAATAAACTGGAGCGTCTAATCTCTATAACCCTCTATTTTGTAAGTGCTTTACCCAACCGTGGAACGTAAATAAAAACGTAACGTACCTAGTAAAAGTTTAGTAGGATAATTAATAGTTATAAATTCTTAAAATAATCAAAATAGACATATTAATAACATGATGGAGCTTTGATGATAAAGCAATGGAATATTTTTTTGAGTCGTCTATTTGGTTTGCAATAGACGGCTTGGCGTGTTGCCAGACCAATCATATCGCGTTTGTTTTTATGGGCCGCGATTCTGTATTATAGCAATTATAGGGACAAACTTCATGGTGTGGCCATTAAATCAACAAGGCTACAGTCAATGATATGGCTACAGTTTAATTAAGCGACCTCAGGAAAAGGAAGATTTCAAATTAAACATAAAGTTTTCCAATAAGTGTGTAATTGAATACATAATATGGTTTTCCCAAGCATTAACCAACTTACGATAATTGTAATATTGGTGTCTGTTAACGTAGGAAACAGTGCCTTGAATATTTGTTGAGCAGTTCGAGATATGAATTGTCAGTTTAAGTTTGTTATTCAGTCAGATCAGAAGTAATTTAACACGACAAAAGTTCTCGTAGATACTACAAGAAGAAATGGTACATTTACTAGGCAGCCAGACAAAATAAATGTAACATTTTTCATTCTTCATCTTCCCACAGGTGACTATATACCTAGGCCTTCTTTCGATACTTCCTCGCTGCTTAAATTGAGACTTCAAAATAAAGTGGATACAGCAATTTAGGTACAGGCTTAGAGCTTCCACATCCTTCAGGCTGTTTAAATTTGAGTAGGAAGACTGATTGGTACTTATATGCGGTTTCGAAAGTTCAAAGTAAATTGAGAATGTGTTATTAAAATGTAGTTGTTTACTTCAACAAAATTATTGTAATAACCTGGGTACCTACTCTACGAATTTCATATTTGTTGGATTAAGACTAATAAATATTCCAATTTCGCCGAGCGAAACAAAGCTGATTATATTTGTCAGACCTCCATAATCTGATAATTGAATAACAAATATGTTTATTTTGTTTATCAAATTTTATTTGAAAAATTACATTTTGTCTGTTGTATTTATTGTGTTGTTGTATTATTTTTGTCAAAGTTAGTCTAGGTATATGACTATGGACGGTGTAACTAAAAACTCTGCTATGATTGCTACCCAGCAGTAGCCTCTCAGACCTAAGCCAGTTTAGTAAAGTCCCAAAGATGGCTTGTTCCATTGAATTTACGTCTTTTTGCTTATATCTAACTCAGCCAAGGAGGTTGATGATCTATAACTGACAAACGATCTCACAAAAAAACAAGTTTCCTAACATCGCATTTTATTTCCAGATTTCCTTGGAACCGCCACATCTGATGGACGAATCGATTTCATACGACATAATATCCAAGTGACGAAAACTTTGCAACATGTCGAACAAATCGCAAACTCTTATGGACATATTCCAAGAGATTTTAGCGGCTTCTGGTAATTCCTCGGACACCAAAAGCATAAATGAGACGAGGATCTTATCAGTTCTCAAGGAGCAGGCGTTTAGGGAGAGAAAGGAGAACATTGGCTCGGTACTTGTGAAGATGGTCAGCGATGCTCAGAGCAAGCTGAATTTAACTATTAAACCCGAAGCTTGCAATTACTGTGAAGGCGATTTCAGAGATGTGGTTGAAGCATACAATGGGATACATGGATATGTCAGCCTCATGGTAAGTCCTCATATTTTTTGTCATATTCGTTATGTTTTAAAAAGTCAATAATAGTAACAGGACTCTTGTAATTTTGTCCTGTTCGTCTGTCAGAATGTAACTTACATGAAGACCACGGAATCCTTTCGTTCTGGCGCATTAATTTATCAACCCCTCCTCATTCCAATTCGCTTTAGGGGTCTTGATGAAACCACTGAGTGGTATGTAGTATGAACTTGTAGACTTTGTACCTATGATTCGCGTGACATCCTCTAACCGATAGCTGAAATATGAATGGAGTACCTTTAATTCTCATTTATGGTTGTTTTTATTTTAGAAAAATAACACTGTTTCGGATGATGACCCGAGCATAAAATACTGTTAAAGAATATAACTGTAACGGTAATAATTTATTTATTGGTAGGTACAGTACTCATAAATAGCTATGATCCGTGAATAGACGCTACCAAATACTTGAGAAAGTAGCTCTGCTAAAAATATGTAATAATTCTACAACAAGTTTATAAAGCCTCCATTTAGTACGTAAGCTATAAATAACTCGATTTAATCGAGGCGTTGTCGCGCATAAAGTTATATTAAACGCGTAGGTCTTTCATTAGCCGAAAGAGGACCTAATATTTATGTAGAGCTAGGAAGATTGTAGCGCAACGTTAAAGTGGCAATGGGCGGGGGAGCACATGGCTTGTAGGACCGATGGACGTTGGGGACGCAGGAATACATTATATTCTCTATTCGTTGCTCCTGTATCAGGAATCGCAGATCAAAAGATAAATCTACACCAGACAGATCTCACAATCCTGGGTTCGATTTCAGTATGTGAGGTACGAATTGAACATCGAAGTTCTTTTAGCTAGTACCTACATATTTATCTACAAACTGTATATTGTCACTCACCATCGTCGAAATCTTAGTTAAGTGCTAACTTGTAGTCGAATTAAAAAGTAAAATCTATGCGTAAACATTACTATATCTCCCTGACTAAAAAAGAAAATCTTGTAACAATAGTAAGCATTAACATAAACATAACATATTATTTCAGTAATAGTCGGTTCTTGCTTTGGTTTTCCCTTGTGAAGTAGATAAGGGACAGGAAAGGATTTTATTCGGTGCAATGGCGGGTGAGCTAGTTGTTAGTAGAGACATTGGCTCTAAGTGAGATTGCAAGGAAATTCGCGGTGTTCCACAAGGTATTACAGAGGCGTAATAGGTAAAGCCCAGCCCGCCCGCCTCGGAAGCGCCGCGGTTCGCCGCAATTTTACACGGAACCCGCTCGGGACAGGGCGGCATTACGAAATTGAATCTCGCAATTTGGGCTCTTTAAAGTGTTGAACATTAATATTATTGTTTGGTGCTTGATCGTGATTTTCCGCTTTCAAAGTCTTTTGCAAAAATAACAATGGAAACTTTGAAGTTACGATAATATTTGTCAGAAATATGCCAACAAATAGAATAATTTTATTATCTTCTCTCATTCACAGCATTATTATACCAGAACGTTTTTTTTTTTTTTTCATATTTTCCTGTTGATAAAATATTATCTGGTTTCTTTTTCCCATTTTATTTATGCTGTGCATTTTATAAAAACACTTGCCGTGCCGCGTGAATTTTTGTTTTTACATATCCCGTTGTAGTGAGTCAACCTTAAAAGATAGACATGTGGTGTCGCGGTCTTATTTTAGAACTTTTAAAGGAAATCAATTCCATCATACATGATTTTTGCGTAACTTTAACCGTTTAGGCAGCGCACGCAACGGAAGCTCGACACAAAAGGATCAATTTCTCCCGTTTTTGCAACATTTTGACTAATGCTTTGCTCCTATTGGTCATAGCATGACGTATGTATAGCCTTCCTAGAATAACGAATGCCAAAATAATTTCTTCTTTTTTACTTTCAAAAAAAAAAAACAAACACACCCCCACTCCAAAGTTTAAACGCCTGTAACTTTGTAAATTTTCGTTGGATTTTAATATTTCTTTCACTGCACGTTATTATTTTTATCCTAGTTTATAATAAAGTAATATTTTTTATCAAATTCAAAAGTAGTGTAAGACCCAATTAAAGCAATTTTGTGAATTTCCAGTTGACTATAAATTGGCCACAGCGAGTACCTCTCCATTTAATTACAGTGTGGTTTGCAGTAGCATGAACAATCGGCAAACAGAATCGCAGGTCCATGATTCCCTGCTCTTTCAACTGTTCAGTCAATGAGTGTTTTCACGAAAATTCCACCAGTTGACGCCATTTCAATGAAAGGTAGCATTTCATTAATTCTGTAGTATTTGTCTCCACGCTCTCAAAACATGGTTTTCGGGCCGTAAATCAATTAAAAATTAAAGACGGACTATAAAAGCTTTGGTAAGGAACCCTTTTACAATACATACATTATTCCCATTATCAGCGTGGACAAATTGAAACAAACCGACGCGATGTCGTTCGCCTAATGCAGGGGCAACTATTATGTATGGCAGGGGTAAATTATACTTGGTCTTCTAAAAAAAAAGACCGTACGTGTTATATTATTAATTTAGTATTCACAATAAATCATTCATTTCTACCTAATATAGCCTCAACTGGTGACAGAAGGGCTGGCTCATTGTTTACGCAACGTATCAGCCTAGCTGTTCAACGTGGAAATGCAGCCAGTATTCTTGGCACCATTCCACGCGGACAAGACTTAGATAGTAATTAGAATAAGCTAATGATAAGTTGTATTGTAAATTAAAAAAAATACTGACTGTTATGTAAAAATATTCATTTGTTCAATCAACACACACACATTCATTTAGGTACTCTTTTAGACTAGGAGACAATTCTGAATTTTTCTTCCCCATTTTATATGCAATTGCGTGCTCGGAAACTGGTTCGCGGGATCACGAGTTTTCGCTTTCAATTTAAAATACCTAATTGTCCTGGATTTCAATACGTGTGCGATAAATTGTTTTTAGGGTTCCGTACCTCAAAAGAAAACAAAACGGAACCCTTATACCTAAGATCACTTTGCTGTCTGTCTGTCCGTCATTCACGTTTTTACGTGTCACGCCCTTTATTTCAATAACTATTATAGATATCGATATAAAATTTGTAATAGTTACAGGTAATGATGACCCGCCTTTATTGCAATCACTAAAAATTAAAATCCTTTTTATTTTTAACTAGCTTTTGCCCGCGGCTTCGCCCGCGTGAATTTCGGGGTTTTACAATTCCCGTGGGAGTCCTGAATTTTCTAGGAAAAAACAACATATATTGTGTTAACCTAACTTCAGAAACACGATTGGATAAAATTTCTCGCCAAAAATTGCTCCAAAATCTCAATTTTTCTAATTTCCATCGAAAACTACGATGGACATAATTGTAATTTTTGTTTTAATTTATCGGTAAAAAATAATTCCCAAAAACGCTCAGGGGCCTTATTCTGTATCGTTCACTTAGTTAGTTAGTAACCCTAACTGGGTTATTAACTAAGAAAAAAGAGGGCAAAAATCCTATTTTTGCACAAAATACCAACCTAGGTCGGTATGGTATCATATCAGTATACCATGCTAGTTGCTATCCTGTACAAAAAGAATACAAAAATAGGATTTTTGCCTCCGTTTTCTTAGTTAATAACCCAGTTTGGGTTACCAACTAACTAAGTGAACGATACGGAATCAGCACACAGAACGACATTTAAATAACTGGCTTAGTTTTTGAAGTAATTAGGTAAAACAACGTTTTTCTGTTATATTCTTCCGCAACGCTGCATACTAACCTAACTAACCTAACTCACCAACGTATTCATAAGAGTGAGAAGGACGAAAATAAAATCAACGTATCCGCTTAAGAGTGAAATAATTTCAGAACCTTTACCTTATAGGTATCCATTTTCGCATTTATAGCATAATTACTATCACATATTCTATTGCTCAACTAAAACACATATTTTTAATGGCGAAACAGATCTAATTTCAGAAACTATACAGGAACATATTTTTAGTATGATTAACCTGTATCCCATTGCTTGACCAAAACACACACTATAGGTAAATAGCGAAAAATTTGTAGTTGTATTTTCAGAACCTATATGGGTAGGTACCCATTTCCACATTTATAGCATTACTATCCCATATCCCATAGCTCAACTAAAACATACATTGTCAGCAACGAAACAGTTGTAAGTTCAAAACCTATACTATACTCGTATAGGTACCCGTTTTCATAGTTATAATATTATTAACCTGTATCTTATTGCTCAACTACAACACAAAATGCTAATACCCATTTTCACATTTATAGCATTATGATTCCATATCCCATTGTTCAACTAAAACACACTTGTTAAATGCGTGTAGTGCTAAGTTCAGAACCTACATAGTGCCCATTTTCACATTTATAGTTATAATATCATTAGTTTTTGCCAGCGGCCCCGCCCGCGACAAATTAGATTTTTTCACAAATCCTAAGGGAAACGTCATTTTCCCGTTATCGTTCCCTATTCCCACCTTTATGCATGATTTCAAGCAAGTTTGCTTGAACAATCTATCTATAGATGTAGCTATAGATTGATCTTGAAAATTTGGTATTTTGAGTATCCCACGGGAACTATGAATTTTTCTGGGATAAAAAGTAGCCTATGTGTTAATCCGGGTTATAAGCTACTTATGTTCCAAATTTCAGCCAAATCGGTTCAGTAGATGCGACGGGAAAGAGTAACAAACATCCAAACTCACAAACTCACAAACTCACAAACTTTCACATTTATAATATTTATTAGATTAGATTAGATTAAAAAGGGGTAATTATTTTCAGCACTAACTAGAGCTACAGATCTTCCTAATCTCAAAAACTTCTTAGCACCTGTGAATTATACCTATAATGAACATTAAATAGCAATTTGTATAATTATTGGCGAGTAGCACTCTTCCGTTAATAAATATTGATTGACATGAACTAGATTGATGATCGGCGAATGATGGGCGTCCGCAAAATGATAACAAATGGCGCTCATTTTCACTGTATCGATCACCTTAGCTTTTGTGTATTCATATTAATTATTATTATTTATTCTTACCCAATCGCGAGGCATCGATAAGGAACGTGAGGATACGTTCCTTATCGATGAACAGAACATTTTACGCAAAACTTCTTCATACGAGGAAGTAAGTAGTAGAGAAGTCTGTCAATATTTTTAACACGCCACAATATAGCAGAAACCGTCTCCATGGAAACCTACGCGCAGACTATTGTGTGTCTGTGGTGGGGACCGCGCGGTCTATAGGCAATATTGCCTATATACAACTGACGCTGTCGGTGTCAAAACAAACATCTTTGTCACCGGTAAAGGACACTTTTTCTCGTGGTCCACCGTGTCCAGGGTATTATAGGTCTATTACGCGAGGGCTCATTTTTACTATGTGAGAGATTGAGCACGAAATCTGCTATAACAGCTTAGCTTTGAAAAACTTGGAGGCAAAGTGGATTCATACTTCTATAATGTTCTTCAGACACAATGTCTTCCGAAGTTTTAGCCTGCCCATTTTGTGTCCATTGTCCATTAATTTTTTTTTAAACTATTTTATTTAGCACACCAGATTAATATGTCGGCTTTTTACGGTCTTCTACAATAGTACCCAAAGACCACATTTCTGAATTTATATTTTATTACGAACATGATATACCTACATTTACTAACTACTAGAGTCTCCATTGTCACTTTCCTTGGCAGGAAAGTTTCCTCGATAGTAAATAATTATGACTGAATGTTGGACAAAAATATTTTGCAAAAACATCCGCTGACAAATCAATTGCGTTGTAGATTGTAGGAGCACCAACTGTGAAATGATGGAGTCGACGGAGCGTCGATTTCACGGCCGGCAGATTTTTCAATAAAATTATTAATAGGTACGTTTGAAGGGAATCGAGATTTACCGCCTATCGTTAAACTCGAGTCAAATGGGGCTGTTCAGATTTTGCTCGCTGTATTAATACGAGGATTATAATTTTAAGCTTCATTGAATATTTCTAAATATCTAAGTGGCTTCAGAATCGTTCCTAATTTGATTTAATTACTAAGAAAATTCTAATTTTCTTTAAGTTCGTAATCTCTTTTTAGGGTTCCGTACCTCAAAGAAAAAAAAACGGAACCCTTATAAGATCACTTTGTTGTCTGTCTGTCTATCTGTCTGTCTGTGTGTCACGACCCTTTATTTCAGTAACTATTAAAGATATCGACATGAAATTTGGAATAGGTGTAGGTCGGAATTCCAAAATGAGATAACAATATTGAGTGGTGTATCATATGAAAGGGCTTTACTTGTGTATTCTTAAACCGATTTTTATTTAATTTTATGCCCGATAGTTTCTGATTTATTGAGCAAACTGTCGAAAAAAATACCGTTCCAGTTTGCTCTTTCCCAGTTTGATCGACATAGGTACTTACTTGTACTTATTGTATTCCAAGATGTCATCGTTGTCAGTTGTCTGACATCACCTTATACATACAAAAAAATTCACAGCGCCAATAATAACAAAAGATAAAATCAGGGGTTAGCTAATTAAAGTAAATTGACATTGGAAGTTTTTGTATACAAGTCAAAAGTTTAGCACTAAATTAAAAAGTTTTGAGAAGCGTAAACAATTACTTCGTTTTTACAACTCTGTTTTGTCTAAATCGACACTTGTAACTTTTTAATGAGTACACTTTAATTAATTTCCCTAAACTTGATGAAAGCTTGAAGGAGCTATTTTTTAAGTAGGACTGAGGGTAGGACTTTCAAAATCATAAAGTGGTTTAGACGTCTGTATGAACTTCAAAGGTTTTTGGGTCTTGAAAGATTTTTTTATGCAAATCGATTAATTATTATAATTAATATAATTAATTTTATTGCTGGTTAAGACCAATAATTCTTAAATAGCAATTAATACTAAAGTTATTAAGTTATTTAGGTACTTTTTAGGGTTCCGTACCCAAAGGGTAAAAAAGGAACCCTATTACGGAGACTTCGCTGTCCGTCCGTCCGTCCGTCAGTCCGTCTGTCACCAGGCTGTATCTCTTGAACCGTGATAGCTACTGACTTGAAATTTTCACAGACGATGTATTTCTATTGCCGCTATAACAACAAATACTAAAAACTAGAATAAAACAAATATTTAAGGGGGCTCCGATACAACAAACGTGTTATTTTTGCTTGTTTTGTTTTGGTATATATTGATAACGGTAACATACAACAACTAACATACAATAACATACAACGGTAGATGTTTAAAATTTTCAAATAATATATAGTTATATATTTACTGTAGAAATAAAAAGTTAAATTAAAATAAAATAAAAATTAAATACAACAAACGTGATTTTTTAGCTCCTTTTTGAATGTAGTACTCGTAGGCAGGGGTTCTTAGTTTACTTTAATATTTATATTTTCTTGATAGAACAGAACTCACAGTGCGCGAGCCCGACTTGCACTTGACCAATTTTTCTCTTTATCGCTTGTTAGCTGCACATAATTATTTCTCTAAGCTAATGAGCGTCCACGGCTGGGCAATTAGACTCTTTTTCTTTCTGATTAGATCGAGCCTTCTTATCTAGAGTTCCATAATAGTAAGTGAATTTGTATTTACACTTTAATAACTAATACTTAAATATATGTACATAAAAAGATTTAATATAAAAATAACAGACTATAAACTAGGTTATAAATTTAAAACCTCATCGATTCCATCGCAACGAGGCATGGTACCCAAGATACTGGCAGCATTGCCTCTTTGGATGGCCAAACTAATACGTTGGCCAAGGTAGCTGCCAGCTCTTGGATCCCCGGTAGACTCGATAACTCTCTTTGAAATTTCTTCAAAAAGAGCTCGAGCCCCCGGGCCCCACGGCCCCAGAGTCTCCACACCAAAAGGCGCAAATATGAAAATCTTGTCAAGAGATTCATATTTGCGTCCCTTGGCCCGTTCGGCACTAGTAGCCGCAGCCCCCGCCATAGAGGAGGTCGCCTCAATGTGGGACGCAGCCAGGGTGTCAGCACCAGTTGCGTCCCAAACAAGCGACCTCCCTAAACGCCAGGGAGTGAATTGTTTGAATCCATCTTATTACGTCATCAGTGGCTATTTATTGTTTATTGGCGTATTTTTGGCATAAGTATTAAGAGTATTTATATATCCATCAATGATCTTGAGACGATTCAGCGATAGCAGATGGCGACTGTTGCCATTAATCTTGCTAGAACATAATCAATGTTGAAATGTATCCAATCTAAATTTCAGATTGATTCTCTGTGAAGCATCATATTTTAATGAGCTCTGAATTGTATATTTATAAGTAGTTTCGAACCAACTGTTTATCTTTATACCTTCAACATTCTAGAATTGGCACCAATACTACCTAATACTATAGAGTATAGACATGGAAGGTACTGCGTAAACAAGTTGTATTATTACTTAAATAAACATTTATTCTCGATTTGTATGAAGATGGAACATTCTATTCTTAGTAGTAATGTTATTCATCTCATTTCATAATACTAATCATTTATGTGATCACTAATAATATTAATAGGATTAGTGAAAGTTTGAATGTAAATATGTTACACAATTACTAATAATTAATTGTTGTTGGTTTTGAGTGAGACTTGACAGATAGATCATGTTCTTTTATATCAAAAAATCCCTACGTGAGTCTTTTTACTCGTATGGAAAGTTTAGAAATCGTAGGACGTAAGTTTTTAATTCTAATCTTTTCTCCCTTCCTTGCAATTTACTCGTAAATTGTAGTTTTAAAGTTTCTAGTTATTGCCTGCTTGAATTTCGGGTTTTCACAAATCTCTAGGGAACCATTGATTTTTTCGGGACAAAATTAAATTTTACATACATTTAATTACAGCCAAAATGAAAATTACAGCCGAATCTACGTTAGCGGCGTGAAGGAGTAACGCATACAAACATTCATCCATAATATAGTGTGTTTGTATATATATATATTTTTAAGTTCTAAGTTTTTTTTTTTTTTTTTATGCTATACAAGTTAGTACTTGACTGCGATCTCACCTGATGGTAAGTGATGATGCAGTCGAATGTTAGCGTACTAACTTGGAAGGGGTAAGTTAAGTCACCCCAACGGTTTCTACACAGCATCGTACCGGAACGCTAAATCGCTTGGCGGTACGTCTTTGCTGGTAAAACAAAATAAAGTTTTTGTGGTAAAGTTTAAAATAACGCTAGAATCAATAGACGTATTTTAACCCTGGACAGTTTATCGGTGCCAAAAAAGGCAAGTTTTGCCACCAACAGTAAGGCCACGCGGCTGTAATTTGCTTAGAAGCGATCTATATAATTAGAATTTTGACATAATATGGCGCTACTGTTTGCTTGTACGAAAAGGGCTTACGTAAATCGTTCGGTTGGCCATATCCTGAGGTTTCTTATCGGTGCTAAAAAACATTATAATCCCACATTCCATCCTACTAAGTAGTGTGACATTGCCATTAGTTGGTAAAGGATAGGCGTGTGAAACACATTCATTGATAAACATTCGACCCTACTTTCCGAAAGCATAAATGCATTAGATATAAAACTAGGGTTGCCAACTTTTTCTTACAAACAATTAAAATAAATTGTATGTGCATTGCAAAAATAAGAGAAAATATTGCATTGTCCTCCAGCTAAAGTAGCTTCAAATCTCCAGCTCGTCGCGTCGAGAAGTTTAGTCGGACTAATTTTTTTTGGTTGGTATTTATTAATTAGATAATAATTACTTAATGAAAAGCTCACCTAAGTGAAACATTTTTTTCGAAATAATTTTCATTAGTAAATAATGCCTGAAATACATTTAGCATTAAGTACAATAATTTAGTAGGTTCTATATTTTATAGCTTTGCACACCGGTGACAGTGTCATAAAAACAGTGTTATATTTTGCACTGTGTGATTAATAAAGAAAGCGAAAGATGGTATAGATACATATAAAAATAATGTTATAAAGGACGTTTGGTAACCCTATGTGAATACAACGCACGGAAATGTAGCTTCGTGAAAGCGTCATTTGGCCCGCTTGGCGAAGACAGCCATTTCCGTTACTGATTCCGCCCTTGAACCATTTTATATTGTTATACGGGAAATCTTATGAGTATCTATATTCATTTTTAGAGTCCAACGAAATTCGCTAAAGTTCATCGTTAAATTCTTAAAATATTGTATATTACATCCAGCCTATGTTATTTTCAGGGTTTCTCATCTCCAATGCCGCAGGAACAGGATTTTTCAGGATAAAAAGTAGCCTATGTGGTATTAATCCACGGTTTAATCTATCTTTTAAATCATTTCAGTAGTTGCGGCGAGATATAGCAATTTTTAACAGATACACACTTCCTCGTACAAATTTTTAACTTTGATTCTAAAAAAAAAAAGTTTTAAAAATATTCCAACGCAACGAAAGAATGGGATATTTTTGTGGGTTAACCCTAGGTGTATGAGGTTGACTTGTAGCCTGTAGGTACTTGACCGATAATGTTTTTAGCATATTTTTAATATTAATCAATAAACATAGATCCCTATCACCTAACTTACACGCAAATTACAATTTATCATATTGTCATAAATGATGAGTCATAAACGTGAATTCCTAGGCACTTTTATAGCAAGCGCGTAAACCAATATTTCGTATACACTTGACTGATAAAATAGACGTTGATTTATGACGAACCTAATAAATAACAGATAACTTATTGTTCGGTAAAGTTTTTATTTTTTATGCAAAGATGCTATTTAGTTTGAGCTTTTGTATTGAAGTGCAGTATAGATATTTCAATTCACGAAGACGCGCCCCACTCTGTCTCAATCGCTAATGTTTCAAACGATTCGTTTTGAGTTTGACAGAGTGGGGCGCGTCATCGTGGATTGAAACACCTATAAGTATTATTACTACTATTGTACGAGTAGTTAGATCCGTGCGAAAGAGTAGGCCGTATAGGTAAAAAGGGTTCAAATAATATTGACTCTATGAGCAAGCGCAAGCAATTTACTGACTTATTTCTATGAGCGAAGCGAGTTATTGTCACACGTTACACCAGATTTGTTTTTTTTTTTTTTATAACAAATAATGATGAGACAAATAAGAAGTTCACCTGATGCTATGTGATACGCATGTCCATGAAGATTAGAGCTTCACACAACTTCGCATTGCATTATCTTGAGACGGTACAGTGCGACAAGGCTGTTTTGGCGCGTGGCCAAAGTCTGAACTAACGCCGCTATCTTGTGCTACTGTTTGATAGTTTTCTCTGTCAATATATTACTATTGTATGTTATGTTGTTTTTGCTTACTATTAACTATTTTAAACTAAAATTGAAGTAAATTGAGGAGATTTTATTTTATGGCTGCCTTTGTTTTGCAACAGCGCCCTCCTTCAAGTGCCAAGAGAGCCTTGTCGGACTATATCATGTTGTAAAGTAATCACGTCGGCATACAGTGTAGGTACTGTGATATTCCCACACTGCACACTGTACACTTACGTGGAAACACCGTAATTATAACCTCACACTATATCGTTATACTAAGTACCACTCACGGCGGTTGTCCGTACTATAATGCCCGACCGTCTGTCGGCGCGCTGTATTTATAGAACATAACGATCACTTAAGTCAAGTGTCAACAAACAGTAATGTCAATATACAAGACAATGCGTCAACATCAAAGATCTATACACTACATCCCTTCCTTTCTATAAAATTTTTGAAATAAAGGTCTCATTATCCACACCATATTGCTTTCTCCATTTTTTAGAGGGTTTACAGATTCACACATTTAAACTGGTCACCCTGGGACAAGCTCGACATACAGGCAACAATATTTCGGTGAATTGTAAGTAGTCTTATACCCAACGGTGATAAGTAGGTATTCCACGGCTCACCATCAAGTCCACGAGGCCACAGCCACAGACAATAAACTCAACCGGGCATTCCTTCCCCTTTTTCTGTTAATAAAATTTATTTCTGTTAATGAAATTTAACCAATTACGCTCAAAAATAACAGACTAGTTACTAGGTATAATCAAAATAATTCGCCATCATTGTCGCTTACATACGAAGATAAGCGACAGAACGATGTCGAAAATAGCATTAAAAATTGTCAACAAATAAAATTACCACACTGTATAAACCTAGAAAAACGGATCAAGCCATTTTGTGGAAAATAATCGTAAATATTTAATATTAACTACAAGACCAACTTTGGACCGGGACTTGCCTATTTAACCTGCCTATTAAATAACCCAGATTCGCAAATAAAGTCCAATTGAAACGAAATCATTTTTCAGTTAGTTCAGAACGCAGTTTTCTTTAATAAGAAGTAATGCTTAAGAAACTATAAAACCACACCTCATCTACTACCTACCAAGGACAATGATATCTCATAAGTTCTGCACTTGTACTTGGGAACTCTTATATTATAATATGCTGTCAATTTAGTCTCTTTTTTTTTTTTTAAATACCCACATATAACATTATTATCACTCACAACTTTTACTAAAATCAAAATTTATAATTAATAAAGTTGTCTGACAATGCTTACTTGAGTAACCGTTTGGATGACTAAGGAGTGCTTTCTGAATATGGTAGTATTTTACGAACTATCAAAATTTCATAAATTAGCATTGTTACCGAACTCAATTGTGACAGCCGTTACTGCCACTGAAAGATGAATTTATGGATTCGCAGTTTAACATTTAGACACACTGTTTCATAGGTCATTTTCTCTCTTAAGACTCTTTTAAAGACTTCAGTTTGGTTTTAACATCAAAATATTTTTAATTCAATTTTTCATCCCAATGGAATTGCTTGGGATATGTCACTGTTTACCATTTGCAAATTGATTGTATTTAGAACCTTAATTTCTATTATGAGTAAAATCAAGTAAGTACTTAAAAGAACGTTTACTTGTTTCACATTAAATCCACTTAGTAACGTTTCATAATATGGTTGCTCATTATCATGTCCGATACGTTTGAAACTGGCTAAATTGAAAATAACTGCAGTAAAAAGTACCTTAGTTCTAAACTAATGAAGTAACTATAATATCAAACGAATTATAAATTAATTGTTTTGTGACATGACTATGAATTTTCGACTAAAAACTAATTAAAAATTTAAAATATATATAATAATCTTATCAGGTATTGTAAATAGTAATGATTCCCAGCTCCTCAAGCTTGCAAGTTAGGAATAATGCTTCAACAATGAAATCGCGATCACGACCGGCAGACTGACGTTTTTCCACTGCAACCCTTGGACAATATCTATAATTTAGTAGTCGACTTTACATGATAAAACAACAGAAGACCCTTACTTCCTACAATGGTAATCCTGTGACTATTTATTAAACTTTATTACAGATAATTTATGTAATAATATATTTTTTTTATTTACTGAAGTCTAACGTTCGTAGTATGGTATACTTATTGGCAAAACCAATTTATTGAAGCCAAATATCTAGGCAACTAATGTAGGTAAATCAAGTTTGAGTATTTTGCTAAATAACGATGAGTATTAATATTGTTTAAATCTTGCACAAATTATATAAAAGGTTACATCGTAATCTTTGCCCATTACTTACACATTTACGACTTGATTTGGAAATATTTACTATAATCATGTCGTTGGTTTAATTTGCAAACAATACTCAAACCGAATCTCATACTTATACTTACATAAAAGGTTGGTAATTTCATATCAATACCTAATAAATAGTACTATTGGATGTTTGACGAAGTAAATTCCATCATGCTCATAATATGATATATAACGCTAACTATTAGCGTACCCTGGTCGCAGTAACTAAATAGATTTGAACTCACCCGAACGTTGTCAGTATTGAAGACATAGACGTGTCCTTGACTTAACTCATATTGCTGTTGCCGTCGCATGTCGCAGCTCCACACTGATTGTCAAGTCGTCATATGCAGCAGTGATAGATGAGAATGTACGCCGATACCGCTGCCGTTGAAAACTTAGAACCAATTTGCAACACCCCGTGCATAACCCATTTTTGATTTCTTTATGGTTTTGAGGAAGCTAGTACCTTCTGAAAGAACCCCTGTCATACTAAAAGTGATATTGTACGACTGCATTGACATTCCCTATTTTTTCATATTTGTTTGAAATATATTGAATAATTTACCCATTTTGATGCCGTGAAAATGTAAAAGCAACAAAACGAGTTGCGAGTCAAGTTTAATAGAGCAAGTTAAAAATATTACATGTTTACATTACATGTTTTGTGTGAGTTTTGGTAGAAACTTGGGGGAATAGTATTAGTATGGTAATAGTTTATTGCATAACTGGGTGTAATGCCTTTCAATAAAGAATATTGTTATTATTGTTAAAAAGTTCTCCCATACAAGAGGTAATGCAACCCGCTTTCCAGGCATTCTGCTTCGCCACAGTTGTATTGAGGATGGTTAATTCTATTTTTTAATCTTATGGTTTACATTGAATAATTTGTAATAACACTCACTGTTATGAAAATTTGTTATTAACCATTGTTTGACTCAATGTTATTAACAGTAATAATTAATTTTCTTAGTCATAACAATTTTAAAACAAAAACAGTACGCTTGTCTGCCTGCTAAAACTTTACTTTTCCCTTTGAACATTATTGCAAAATCATACCTTTGATGGGATAACTAATCCCAAAATATTTGTGCCGACCTATTCTCAAAAATGTCTATATTGACCACACAGCCTACCTAAACGGTAGCGGAATTTTATTGCTGTAGTGTTACGTGAACATGACTATTCGGGCGAATTTGTCTAAAGCAGATTACTTATCAAAAATATGTGTAGACTTACCTTCTGTCTACTGAACTGACGAACCGTCAACTGAGCGAGTCTTGTAGGTATAATTGGTTAATTTACCCAGCATTTCTGTAGCAGTAGTAGTGGTGTTAGGATGGCCTTAGTACTTCCAGCAATTATAGTGGATGCATCTATATGTACTCGTAGCAATGCAACCATCCTCCCATCGGGACTCGAACCCGAAACCCCCTCGTAATCTATGTTCTTTCCATAATTTAATCGTCGAGCTATTGGGCCTATTTGATATTATTATTAAGACATATTAACACCGGAAGCGAAATAGCTAATAAATAATAGTAACTATGAAAATCAGAAACGATGGATATAAAAACTATAATGCCAGGATACACGGTAACTAATAGTAGGTAGTTTTAACCTCTTTAACCGAAAGCTATCGAAAATAGTATCCAGTATAAGTAAAATTAACACCAATCTCAACTCTTAGATCAGGTATTGAATAATCTCAGTACCCAATCCACCCAGGACTTTAACCTAGAACGGACTACTTTAATAATTAAAATAGTACCTAAATATTTTATCTTCTCTGTTATTCAAATACGGAAATAATGTAAAATGTGACGTAAAAGAATTATATACAGATATCTGTAGTAGCTATAATGCATACATTTAAATGACAATGGTCGTAATATAACATTATGGACACTATCGTCCAACTCCAACATCCGTGTAGCATAGGTGTGTAAACTTCATTCAACTAGTCGATACTTTAACACAGAACTCCTGTGGTCAATCGTACACAACTTATCTGAACTCCATACGAGACCAATTGAACTCAACTTTTCTGGACTCCATACCAGACAGTCTCCTGGACTCTATACCAGACTTATCACACAACTTTCTGGACTCCATACCAGACAAAGTATTCTGGACTCCATACCAGACTTATTGTACATAACTTTTCTGGACTCCATACCAGACAAAGTCTTCTGGACTCCATACCAGACTCATTACACAACTTTTCTGGACTCCATACCAGACAAAGTCTTCTGGACTCCATACCAGACTCATTACACAACTTTTCTGGACTCCATACCAGACAAAGTCTTCTGGACTCCATACCAGACTCATTACACAACTTTTCTGGACTCCATACCAGACAAAGTCTTCTGGACTCCATACCAGACTTATTAAACAACTTTTCTGGACTCCATACCAGACAAAGCACAACTTTTCTGGACTCCATACCAGACAAAGCACAACTTTTCTGGACTCCATACCAGACAAAGCACAACTTTTCTGGACTCCATACCAGACAAAGTCTTCTGAACTTCATAACAGACTTTTTGCACATAACTTTTCTGGACTCCATACCAGACAAAGTTTTCTGGACTTCATACCAGACTTATATTAAAATCATTTCATTTAATTTCATCATTTCATTTCATTTCCAATTAACTTTTCTGGACTTCATACCAGACAAAGTTTTCTGGACTTCTTACCAGACTTATATTAAAATAATTTCATTTCATTTCATTTCATCATTTCATTTCATTTCCAATTGCCAACAAAATATACAAAAATTGGACTCCATACCAATTTTGTTATTACACTTAAATTTATTTTTACATACATATGCTCAACAGAATTATTAATACCTGTAGCCAATTGATTATATTATTATACCATTTCATTTTATTATTATCTATTGTCCCATATTAACTTAAGCATTTGATCAACTAATAAAATCTTTAAATTCCATTTGGAAGTGAATTGCAATAAAAATTTTACACTACATATGTTAGACTATTCGTGAAAGCAAAAGCTAGAAAATATGAGGATTGTTGTTGACCCCTGTCTCAATCACATTAACGTGAAATATCATTGTGCTAATCGTTTTATGTACACGATGGATCACGCGATAATTTTCTCTAAAAACTAACGCTACACTATCCCTTGATCTCGATCAAAACCAGAAGCAACTCACACTATAGGTACTGCATTTATTTATTTTATGTCGTAAGACGTATTCTGGTTTGAAATAAAGGGTTGACTCGATAGTTAAGCAATATGCAAGCATTCCCGAATAGTTTTATAACCGAAATGAATTAATACGGTCAGGATGAAAACAGATTTAAAAACACATTTATGATATCCTACTTCGAAATAAATGTTTGCTTCGATAGTTAAGCTATATGCAGGCGTTCCCGAATGATTTTATAACGAAAATTAATTAACATAGTCAAGATTGAAAAAGATTTGAAACCACACTCCCCTATTTTCTTTTACATTTGCAATTTTAGTATTATTCAACTACCCGCAGGTTTTTAATTGGAGAACATTTTCAATTGCAAAGTAAAAACTAAAAGACCACTTTTGGTAATAATTCGAAACATTATCATGCATGATAAACTAACACTGTTTCCTCCTTTTCTTTAAAAGTTTAAATGACTTACAGTTTATCCTCGTCGCCACTGTGATATTCCCACACTGCACACTGTACACTTACGTGGAAACACCGTAATTATAACCTCACACTATATCGTTATACTAAGTACCACTCACGGCGGTTGTCCGTACTATAATGCCCGACCGTCTGTCGGCGCGCTGTATTTATAGAACATAACGATCACTTAAGTCAAGTGTCAACAAACAGTAATGTCAATATACAAGACAATGCGTCAACATCAAAGATCTATACACTACAGGTACTTTGAACCGAAACGCTGTAACACATTAGTTACTGCTTCACGGTAAGATAACTGACACTGCAGTGGTACCACCGTCTGGTGAAAAAGCACTGGCGCCGTGTGATTTTTCCACACGACGCGACGTACCAAAAAATGAGGCGCTGGAAGCACTATTCAATAACAAGAGTCTTACGCTCTAAAGCTGCTTTTTGTTTAAGAAAAAGTATCTGAACTTAAAATGTATATCTATACTTTAATATTATAAAGAGTAGCGTAACGATGTTTATGAGTTTGTGCGTTTGTGAGTTTGTGACGTTGTAAGGGGTAATCTCTGGATCTACTGAACAGATTTTCAAAATTCTTTCACCAATAGAAAGCTACGTTATTGTGGAGTGTAATAGGCTATATTAATTTCCAAAATTAATTACGCATCTTTACTTATCTTTAGGAATCAAAGTCATGTAAAAGTTGAAACAAGCCGGCACAATCAAACGTGCCGAGCTGAGCACATTGTTGGCACTGGAGTCTGGACAGACTTTTGAGTGTCGCCACTTAACTCTCGCAGTGACATATTTGTGAACTAGTGGGAATAAAGTTAGAAAGCAGTTGTACGAGTGGGTAGTTCTGTTTCAGAATGTATTTACGAGTATATTAATGGGAACAATCGAAACGACCCACCTGACACGGGTAGAGCTTGTTTTATCTGCGTAGATTTTCTATTTTTTCGAGAGTAATGCTCGTTTTCACCTACACTTTAATGCTCGTTTTTAACAACACTTTAAGAAACGCGTAAGCCCTTAGGTGACAGTTACTGTAAGTGAAAACTGTCACCTATCGGCTAAGCGTTTCTGAAAACGAGCATAAGGACGATAGGTGACAGTTTTCACTTACAACAACTGTCACCTAAGGGCTTAGGTGTCTCTTAAAATGTTGGTGAAAACGAGCATTAGATATATTGTGTTACTCTATATGCTATGCTACTGACAACAAAAAAAATAAAGAGCATAAAATGTTTTATGTGAATTAACTGTTTATAAAATCTCGATCCTTTTTTTTGAGAGGAATTTTAGTAGCACAAGCCGCAGAAGCTTTCAAGAAAGTCGATTACATAAATATCACCATTACATTGGATCTCATTTCTTCTTTTGCTTTCAAAATAAGGTGCAATATCCTATGTGATTTAATTTACCTTCATTTACTCAGAAGTGACTAAGTTTCGTACAAGATTGTATGACAAATTTAGCTGGAAATGTGATCTATTTTAACCCTTTACACGTATCAGATTTCATTATATCGCATTTCCAGTCACCTTTTACGGTGTGAGTGAGTACTTTAAGTTGTCTTCGAATGTTTTTTTCTTCATTACAAGATACAATTTCGAAGAGAAGAACTTGCCAAGAAAAAAATGCCTATTTACTCTTCTCATGGAGGCATCCAGATAGTAATTGGCTGGGAACACGGAGGCTGGAAGAGCGCTTCATCACCTAGCGTGTACTGACAGCGTAAGAAATGTGGCAGATGACATGACGTGAATATTTCGTGAGAGTTTGTTGGATATCGACCATCATATCTCGAGAGAATGCGTATGAATCAGGGCTAGACAGATACACAGTATGTGGAGTACACAGGAGGAGGAAATTTCTGTAATTTCCTCCTCCTCAATGTAGAGTCTGCACATGCATGAATATAAGTATTGTTGCAGGTGTGCACCATCGGCGTCCTCGCGAACACAATGAACGTGGCGGTGCTGACGCGGCGGGACATGGCGGCCGCGCCCATCAACCGCCTGCTGAAGTGGCTCGCCGTCGCCGACGTGTTCGTCATGCTCGAATACGTGCCCTTCGCTATTTACAAGTACTTGGTGAGTTCAACAATGCTGCAGGTGTGCACAATCGGCGTCCTCGCCAACACGCGGACAAGCGGACATGGCGGCCGCGCCCATCAACCGCCTGCTGAAGTGGCTCGCCGTCGCCGACGTGTTCGTCATGCTTAAATACGTGCCCTTCGTCATTTACAAGTACTTGGTGAGTTCGACAATGCTGCAGGCGTGCACCATTGGCGTGCTCGCAAACACAATGAACGTTGCGGTGCTGATGCGGCGGGACATGGCGGCCGCGCCAATCAACCGCCTGCTGCTAGGACTAAACTAAAACTGTCCACTGCGGCACTGCCATATTTTTAAAAATAAACTCTCAAAAAGCATTTTAAGGCCTTTCAGTTTAGCTAAGCCGACTACGCTCGCTGTAAATTTTTATGCAGAAAAAAATTTGTACATCGAGTATTGTATCGAAATTGTCTATCGACTACATACAGTGTTGGCACTCTGCCACCCCGTTAAAACTGCGCTCAAAATACCTGTGTACAGTTAAGGTATCATGTTTTTTAGTGCATAAAAATTGTGGTTTTAATAAAAATTAATTATGGTATCTTTCAGGCATCATCAACATTATATCAATTATACTTTCGTTGTACTACGAAACCTCATGCATTTTGTGTCTTTGTACAGTTACAAATTACATGTTCATTGAATTCTCTTCAAAATCATAAACGAAATGTAAATTTAGAAAAGCTTGGTATCTGCTTTTGTATTGTATTGAAGTAATATTCATCGTCATCATTAAATCAGACTACACGCGTTTAGGTACCTACTGCTGGACAGCCCTTCCTAATCGAGCATCACCACACTCTACCATCCCTCATCCAACCGCATCCCGTCACCCGCTTTCAATGTCATCAGTCCAACGAGCTGTATCATAGAACTTAATATTAGATCCGAGGATTCAAATACAATGTCATGCTTACAATCCAAACTGTTTACAAATTGAATGTAAGGAACATTGTCCACTACAGTTGCCGCCGAGAACAATGAGACGGCGCCAAAGAAGCGGTCATACATTTACTATGGCTGTATAATATGGACAGCGTGTCTCGCGTCGTTTCATATCGATCTCAGTCAGAAATACGAGATTATTTCTCGTTGACGGCCGTGGTGCACCAACGGCCTTACGTAATAGTCCGTTTCTTAGCGATGAAGCGGACGGCACAAATTGCCAACTGACGAAGTGGCCACTTCGCTAACAACGGACTAACTTGAACGTCATTCTCTGTTCAATATTTGTGTCCCATGTGTTACATAAGCCCAGAATATGAACATTTCCACTGCTGATGTGTCCCTAAGGTGTGGTAGATAGCAATTTAAACGTTTTCGATGCTAAATTGAGTTCTCAATCATCTATGCCATGTATTAGGTACAAGGAACAGCGTTCGTCCTTCCTGACTTTATAAATACAGGCTTTCTAACAATCAGGAATGTGATAAAGGATATGAAAAACAAATTACTACTGCCAATTGTTCTTAGAAAAGTGTTTTTTATTTTCCTAGAATATTTTGGTTTTGGTTCATGCGAAAACTTGATGCCACCTTTCCTTGATGTCATTCTTATTTACTATGAAATTGCAACTTTAATTTTATTTTTAGGTGTTACCGGAGACGTTGGATTTCCGGTATTCCTGGGCCATGTACCTGCTTTTTCACATGCATTTTGCTCAAATATTGCACACGGCTTCGATCTGTCTGACTCTATCACTGGCGATATGGAGATATATTGCCATAAAGTAAGTTGGATTATTTCTTTGATTTTGATTCAAAATGTGTAAAAATTGGTCAAGTGCGAGTCGGGCTCGCGCACTGCTTTCCATATTATCACCCTGCCCACCTAATTAAAAAACTAGCAAATAAACACATTTGTTGTATGGGAGCTCCCTTAAATAATCAATTTATTCTATTTTTTAGTGTTTGTGGTTAAAGTGGCAACGGAAATACATCACCTGTGAAAATTTCAAGTCTGTAGCTGGTGACATACAGACGGACGGACGGACAGTGAAGTCTTAGTAAAAGGGTTCGTTTTTAACCCTTTGGGTACGGAACCCTAAGAGAGAAGTATAATTTGTGAATAACAAGCACTTAGTAAGGACATTGAGAACAAAACTCGTTCATACATAAACTGTATTAAGGTATTTTAGAAACCTTTCTCTTGGGCAAAAAGTAAAAACCATTTAAGAAAAAGTTTTGTTGAACGTGACATCTAAATGATCGTATAGAAACTTTTAAATTATGTTTTTGTTCTTCTGTAGCAATCTTTTGTTTTGTTCTGAAAATAGGTACCTAATTTCTCAAAGAGAGTTCCTAAACCTTTTACGTAAGAGCTTCGCTTGACGGGTGAATAATTGATTCCTTGTATCGTCTTTCGTAATATTAAATTAAAATGTTCTTTTGTTTAATTTTAGGTACTCCGACAGAAGTCATGTTCTGTGTACTGAAAGGCGATGTAGTGTTGCCATACTGACGAGTTTCATTTTGCCTCCTATATTATGTATTCCTACGTTTATGGTAAGTGGCAGTGATTGTTCATTCCCATTAATTATTCTCATGTTACACACGAATTAATTGTCCTGTCTAAAATATTCTGGACCATTTGAATTTGCAAATGTAGAGAGTTTGAAGCAAACACTTGAACACACTCAATTCTGAATAATTGAATGAATTGTACTCGTATATCAGTGAAGTTCTACCCGAAGACAAAGACATTCTTTCATGTAGAATTTGCGCTTATATCTTATGCATTTCTGATTGTTCTCTGCATAAATGATAGTGTTCGTTGCACCCGCTTTCCATACAATGTAAAAATTATCATCGAATGAATTCGAATTTCAAACCTCATTTATATTTTAGGTGTTTGATATTTACACGAAGAACGTGGGCGACATCCCGGGTGATGTGGCGTACCACGTCGGCACAGACAACCAGGGAAGTTTATACCAGATTAACTTCTGGGTGCACGCGGTTGTCATAAAGCTCTTGCCGTGCTCAATCCTGACAGTTATAATACTGTGGCTAATACGAGCGCTATACAGCGCTAATCAGCACCAAAAGAATCTGAGAAACTACAGCGCTTGCCCGGCCGCTGAGAAGATGGTGAAAAGACAACATAAAGCTGACAAGAGAACGGATAGAACAACGAAAATGCTACTGGCCGTGTTACTGTTGTTCCTCGTTACGGAATTACCCCAGGGGATACTCGGCCTGATGAGCGGGTTGTTGGGGAAGTGCTTTTTCGATAAATGTTACAATTTGTTCGGGGAGCTGATGGACTTCTTGGCGCTGCTGAATGGAGCGATCAACTTCATCCTGTACTGTTCCATGTCCAGGCAGTTCCGACAGACGTTTAGGACGCTGCTACTTCAGAGGCACCTCGCTCGATTCCTGCCACCCACTGCCTCGCACTCAGATTCTCATATCCAGAAAACGTATGTACGACTTCTTGTACTTACCATCGTTTATTTGAATAGAGTAGAATACAAAATAATTTATTTCAGGTCTAGCATACAGAGGCTCCTATTACAAGTCAATTTTTTTTTACGCTGTACAGGTTACTTGACTGCGATCTCACCTGATGGTAAGTGATGATGCAGCTGCGATCTCACCTGATGGTAAGTGATGATGCAGACGAAGATGTTAGCGTACTAACTTGGAGGGGGTAAGTTATGTCACCCCAACGGTTTCTACACAGCATCGTACCGGAACGCTAAATCGCTTGGTGATACGTCTTTGCTGGTAGGGTGGTAACTAGCCACGGCCAAAGCCTCCCTCAAGACCAGACCTGAGCCAATTTAGAAATTATAAAATTCCAAAATGGGCGTGGCGGGAATCAAACCCGCGACCTCCCACTCGAATTTGAGCGTGCGTCCCCTGCGCCACGGAGTCGTCGTCATTTCATTTAATACTGTCTCTATAGCGGTGATAGCTTAGATTACGAGTACGTGGGTTCACAGAATGGGTTTGTATAGATAGTTTGCTAATGTTCTTAACATTGTTAAAATGGATGTGTTTGCTCATCATTTTAGTAGTCTTCGACGCAATTAGCAATTTCCATCGCGAAAGGGTCCACCTCTCATGATAAAAGTAGCTATACGAGTACGTTTGACATATCTTATGTCTTTTTAAATTAAATCTTAATCTAATCTTAATATAATCTAGTTTTAAACTTACATATGACATTTATATTAATACAACTATAGTTTTAATCTTATTAAATCTTTTATGAGTGGGAAACACTGCAGTTATTAAAGTTATTAATTTATGAAATAATATTATATGTTTTACCATACATAATATAACAATTATAAATTCGAAATAGGTTTATGTTAGAAGGGGACTAATACATTACAATATTGCTGTGCCTTGACAGGGTCTCATGTGCACACATCTGCTCTGTATACCTATCTAGGAGTATATTTTAAAACGCATAAATATTTCAAGTCAATTTGCGCTGAAAAATGGTTAAGACTGAAAATTTTACTTTGAATTTTATCTTAATAGAGCAATATAAACATTAATTATGGAAAAATTTTTCATTAACTCTGAAAGTGAAATACCAGTTATTGACTTTCTCTTGGGACTATGAATATTCGCTTTAATTTTTATACCCTTTTTTAATCCTAAATTGGTATTAAGTAACCGCTTACGATAATCTATCACTTTAAATAGTACTATTTTAAATAAATATCGTTATTGAGAATTCACACAAAGAAACACTAACATAATTAATGATGAAAATCAGAAATATGAGTATAATAATAATCAACCTTTTAAAATTACAGTAGGAATTAGGACCTATAAGTATAAGTAAATGGAAGTAAATAGAGATGTTGTTATACCTACTTACAATTGAAGTTAATCTTACGGGATATATATGTACCTAAACAATCCGTTTTATTTTTAAAGGACAGAACGAAAGCCATGACATTTTTTCTCCTACAGGTGCACAGAAAAGATAAAAAGATAACAACTCCGGAGCGACAGTAAATTATGAATTGCTAACGTGAACGTAAGTTGAAAATTGTTTTGACTTTATTACGAGTGTGTTGATGAAAATGTTTTACTGAGGCTTTACGAGAAACTATTCGTAATTAAAGTTTCGCTCGATTCACTTAAACTTAATTTCCGTTGTCCGGATAGTTTTCCTCTATCGTTGAAATGAAATGAAATTGTTAATGTGTAGTAAGTCAACAATGTATCCTGTTAGAGATACATAATATAATGTAATATCCGGTATGATTTTTCACATGAAACAATGATGATTTGCTATGGATATTGGATTGAAATGTACTCTACTTATTATGAGAATACCTTAAAAAACTATTTGAGGACATTTGTATAAGGACGAAAACTTTATTATTTCTTATTCATTGCCTACTCTTATTGGAAGATGATAATATTTTATTTGAGGTATATTTTTACTTTTTTTTTATTTTTAACATGATAAAACAGCAAATGGGATTATTTAGATTGCGCCAATTGTGTGAACATTTTATTAAGCTTAGTTCTGATGGCTAAAAAATGTAATTTGTGCTCTTGATGTTTTGGACACTCTATCGTGACGTTAATTAATTGAATTAAGGAAGACAAAGACCTGTGGGGTATTTTATTAAAATAGGAATAATATCATTTTTTTGGGGTCCATACCAAAATGAAAACGGGAAGCTTTATGCGTCTGTTGGTTGATTGTCAGATTGAATTATTTAGTAGAATAGTTTATAAGTATAGTAAATAACTAGTAGGGCGCGTGTGTGCGCGGGCCACATGTGGCCCGCGTGCTGTCTTCCCGCCCATAAAGGTATCGCCGACATCTCCATCGCCCATTGAAATCCGATTGGCAGTGAGCTGAAAAAATTACCAAGGAGCACTGTCATGGTTTTAAAGATAGTTAAGGGCTGTGCGAACAAAAAATACGCTATGAGGTTCAGCGTATTTTTTGTTCGCACAGCCCTTAACTATCTTTAAAACCATGACAGTGCTCCTCAATCATCATCCAAATCCTAGATCATTGTCTCTTCTCATAGTATGTACATTTTCCATGGAAAAATAAATTCCGCCACTGTGAATTATTTTCCATGCATCCCATAGAACTTGAGATCCTGATCACCTCTTGCTAAGAAACTATTCTCTTATCTTTTATACTTTCCGAGATAGAATAACACGAAATTTGTATGGCGGCCATCTTGAATCCGCCATTTTGGTTTTTTTTCAGCTCACTGCCAATTGCCTGAAGTTCCGAGTATTTTTTGTTTCAGCAGTCCCCATCTAAGTATAATACCTTGCCCATGCTCCTGACTGTCTTTAAAATCCTCAATCATCACCTCATTCCATATTTTTCTCTTGTAGTCTTCCAAAAAACCGCATCAAAGCACTTCATGTTTTACAACTCGTAGTCTCTTCAATATTCCCCATACATTTTCTATGAAAAAAAAAATTCCGCCATTTTGAATTTTTTTTGCTATCCATTGAATAGACCTTCGAATCCTGATCAGCTCTTGTCAAGAAACCATTCTTCCATCTTTTATAATTTCCGAGATATCGACGAAATTCGAATGGCGGCCATTTTGAATCCGCCATTTTGAATTTTTTTTCAGCTCACTGCCAATTGCTTGACGTTTCAAATGACATTTGGTCGAGCACCCCCCACCTATCTTCAATACCTTCGCTGTGCTCTTTACCCGTCTTCGAAATCCTCAATCATCAGCTCTATCCGTATTTTTCCTCCGAATGAATTTTTCTCTTCTATACGAAATGGTAATTGAAAAAAAATTTTTTCATACAAAATTGTTCAGGAGAGGTGATCAATCAGTCAGTGAGTGAATCAGCACGAGTAGCTATATATATATTAATAGTGGCTCAACATCACAATCTAACCCCGACGGATTTGAGATTTGAAAGTAATACTAATCATATAACATAGCAAAATGGGGGATCATATCTAAAACCAATTTTTATTATTTTTCTCCCCTTATCTCCGAAATTTAGCAATAGAAATATCTAAAATAATTATGGTCAATGAAGGCGGTGAAAAAGGGTTAAGTAGGTATATACCTTTTACACAAGAATAAAATCTAAAGCTAGATAATTTTTGAAGAAACGAAAACGTGTAGGTATGAAAATGCCTTACAAAACATATAAAAGAAACAGAAGGCACAGAAGTTATTTGATATTTCACAAGATTGAAACAAAAAGAAATAATTAATTTTTTCATAAAGTTTTTTCACAAAATGCGAAGTTTTTGTATCACTTGCCAAGAAATCGAGTTAAGATTTCAAAATATCTTTAAATAGCGCAGAAAAGAGGTCAAACAAAGGCGTTATTTGAACCATTTATTACAAAGAGTTAACTTTGTTTTAGAAATCGTAAATTTTGCTCGTTGTCGTCGCTCTGTCTAGAAACAAAGACCTACCTATGCTATTTTTAAAATCTACTACGCCAGTTTATTGTTCGAAATTTTATAATTTATCTAATTCTTTAAAATTCAAAGACGGGAAAGAAAGTGTTTGTAATCAAACTCCTTCTAAACGTCTAATTTTTTGCAAATAACGTGATATTTTTCTGCAAATAGAATATTTTTATTTATTTATTATAGAATAGAAATAATCTACAAGAATTCAGAAGTACCGAATAAAATATAGAAAAAGTATTGTGAAATACCTATCCTTTATAAATATTAATTAAGAAATGTTCTTCAGTATTGTTTAAAGAGGTCAAACGGCAGCTCCTAAAATCCTATAAGCCGTTTAATTTTATAAAGGGTTTAATTTATTTGTTTAGGAACTCGGAGGAGGTACCTATAACATATATTTTGTTTGGAGATCATAGCTTTAATGGTGGCGTATATGTTTACATAGAGAATAGACTTACCTAATGAACATTATTAACAATTATGAACGTAATAATACATTAAAGATTTAGGACTTGAATTGATTAACAGGACAGATTAATTTGTTTTGCTATAATTCTATAATTATATAATATTTGTTTCCCACTTGTTAGTCTAGTTCAATGGATGTATGTATATGTGTTTCTCTACTCCACCATAGCTTGTGAACGGCTGAATAGATTTGGAAATAATATGGGTAATGGGTATCGTTAGAATTTTTACATTATTCCGAGTAACATAGGCTATATTTTTTTTGGAAAAAGTCGTTTTACCACAGGACAGTCGTGTTTTTAAAATTTTAAACTATTTACTTGTTTTAAAAGTAGGTAAGTCCATACATAATTAGGTACATTTCAGTGTAGGTGTTAATGTTAAATGCTTTGATTAATACATAATCAAAGGTTAAGTGTATGTGCTCTTGTTTTAAAGAGAAAAAGGTATTATTATTTGAGACAAGGAATGAATGTAATGTGTAGATGTAGGGGTACTTCATATTCCTTTTTTGTCTCTACTTTTGGCGTCTCATTTGCATCACATAAGAGATTTGACTCAAATTGTTGAAAACAAGGTCGACAGTTCCGTTTCTTTACTTTTCACGTGAGAAGAACTTTTTTAAATCGCACTTATATTAAAAAGGTGAAAGTTTGTGTGAGATTGTTATTGCTTCATGCCTAAACTGCTGAACCGATTTGGATTAAAGTGAACTTGAGATAGATATAGGTACCTTGAATTCTGGAATAATCCTAGGTTGCAACGGAAAATCCAAACTTAGAACGCGTAAATTTAGTAATCGAATTTAAGTGATTATTAATAACACCTAGTTAATTTTAAATGTTATATTAAAGATATTAGCAGAGAGAGGTATGTCGAGAAAATATCACAAATATAATAAGTAAGCAAAATAAAATTATTAAGTAGTTAGGCGATAGAATGAAAGGGTGAAAATTATAAAGCTTCACCTAATCTAATTGCTGACATACATTATGAGGTATAAGGATAGTGTAAACTGCACTGATGACCTAGCCGTGATTGCTCTCCCCCGCATAAGGTCATCCATCTATCATAATCTACAACGCAGATTCTTTTCTTAGCATATTTACCCTTCCTTTCTTGACTCGCTATTGTTGATCTACATAGAAATTTTCTTTCATAATGCTATGTTCCGGGAAGTCCCGTCAAATGAATACTAAATACCCTCGTAAAACTGTAACCCTCTTTATTATATTCTCCACTTAGTTCCCCGATCATTCTTCAAGATTTTATATTAAAGTCACAATACGTTATCATGTTTAAACGCCTTTTTAGGGTTCTGTACCAAAATGGTACGAAACTCTTCTAGTGCGTCTTCATCCGTCCGTAGTTGTCTGTTTGTTTGTCGCAATTGTCAATTATTCCTATAAGTCTGATATATCGTCTTTCGACATGAATCACGACATTCTAATTTAAAAAAATAAAACTATTTTTTCGGCCAAGTGCGAGTCAGACTCGCACATCAAAAGTTCAGTACCATTATCTATTAGATGATGATGCAGAAGCCAGAAGGCTCTCTTAAGTTTTTGATCGTTGATCCAGTAGACCCATTATTACTCTACTAACTAACCTTGTAATAGTAGTAGGGTAGTATTATACTCGTATATTCAGTGGTATTATTGAGAGTTCTAAGTTTTGCATCATCTCGCTACGTTATATACACTCGGCGTCAAAAAAATCGCACCTTTCAATAAATCTACTTCAAACAACTTTAAACCTTATTTGACATCAATAATGACGGTCATGTTGGATATCATTTGAAAGGCGATGAAATGGAGAGCACAAAAACAATTCAATTTATTATTTTTCTTTTATTGGAAAAGCACAAAAAAAAGAAGTATATAAAACAGTAAAAATCCTTAATTAAGCCTTAATTTAAAACAGATTAATTACACAAAAAAGAATACAAAAATGATCTTAAAACTAATCTAAAATCTAGTGTTACCCCCCCTTGCCCTGATGACGGCTTCCATACGATCCCTCATGGATCTTACCAATTTTAAAATTTCTTCTTGAGGGATAGTGTCCCATCAATAACGGCATCTTTGAGTTCCTGGAGAGTCGTAGGAGCGGGATCACGAGACCGAACCTTGCGTTTTAAATGGTCCCATAGGTGCTCAATCGGGTTCAGGTCTGGACTTCTCGCTGGCCACTGCATGACAGAGATCCCAACATCTTGAAAGTAGTCGCGCACAATAATTGCAGTGTGAGCGCGAGCGTTGTCATGCATCAACGTGAACCCTCGCCAACAAAACTGGCATAGGGGACCACATGGTCTTCCAGGATCTCTGTGATGTACCGGTGAGTAGTCAGCGACCCTTGCCCGCGAGCACCTCGAGCCCGGGAGACGCAAACAAGGTCGGTTTTGCCGTCGGCAGACATGCCGCCCCAGAACATACAAGAACCGCCTCCATATTCCACCGTCTCCTGGATGCAGGCTTGGGCGAAACGTTCACCCTGTCTTCTGTACACTCTTTTGCGTCTGTCGTTGCAGAAAAGGCACACTCTCGTCTCGTCTGAGAAGAGAACAGCTTTCCATTGTTCGAGGGTCCAATTGACGTGTTCGCGAGCGAATTGCAAGCGGGCTCGCCGATGCTCTGCGGTAAATTTTGGACCCGTAGCAGCTCTTCGCGCCGCTATTTTCCTCTCCCCCAGCCTTCGTCTAACCGTAGACACACTCACGGTTCTTCTGTTAGCTGTCTGGAGCTGCTGTCGCAACTCAACAGCATTTAAGAAGCGATTTCTCAAAGATGTCGATACGATGAATCGGTCGTCTCTCTCCGAGGTGCAGCGACGTCTACCAGACCCATGTCTTCGGACGTAGCCACTGGTCTCCAGGAAACGCTGGTACACTCTTCGAACCGAAAAACGGCTCAAGTTGAGTTGCCGAGCGACATCACACTGCCGCATGCCTGATCTCAGTAGTGCAATCACTTGGGCGGCCTCATCGACAGTGGTATGCATCTTCAAGGGTATTTTTCTTGGGAATGAGCTTCTCGTGTGTCCACTTCAACGGTTGGATAGCGAATGATCCCGATTGAACCTGTATTGACCCTTTTATACCTGCAAAAGGTAGCGCAACTAGCGGCTGTTTAAGGAGCAAAATTGTAAGTGTTTTCTTCTTCTTTTTTTGTGATCTTCCAGTAAAAGAAAAATAATCAATTGAATTGTTTTTGTACACTCCATTTCATCACCTTTCAAATGATATGCAACATGACCCTCATTATTGATGTCAAATAAGGTCTAAAGTTGTTTGAAGTAGATTTTTTGAAAGGTGCGATTTTTTTGACGCCGAGTGTATTACCATTATCTATAGATAACGGTACGGAACCCTTCGAGCGCGAGTCCGTCTCGCACTTGGCCGATTTATTTATTTTTGCTGTTCGCTGGTGGTTTGGATGTTGTTATAATACTAATTATAATAAATCATGAAAATTTAACTGAAAATTTTGTTTCAGAGCTAAAACCTCAGTGCCGTGATGCAGGAGTATGAAAGCGGCGCCTCCCGTCGTGTGTGAACAGTTTCTGTGACAATCATAGTAATAATACAAGTGATCAGTGTTTGTACATGTTTTCTATACTTATATGACTCTACGTGGTAGGGCTAAAGCTATTTTGTATTGCAGACGAAATGTATAAGCTAGTAGCTGTAATTGTTTCGGTAATTACTAATTAGGGCAATTGAAACTCGAAGTCGTCTAGTCCCAAACCAAGTATACTTATGGATATAATAGGTATTATATTGTAGGTATGTATAGTTATTTAATGGCACATACTATTGCACACGAAAAAATGAAACGGCGCAAAACCATAGAGTAGTTTGTTCAGAATCAGCAATCGAATATTGTGATCTTTAATTTTCGCAATTTTTATACCTAGGTATTACCGCGTACTTTGGCTAGGATCAGCGCAATGAAAATTTCGTGAGGTTTGTACTTTTTGAAATTTCAAATATACATACAATATGGATTATTTGTTATGATCTCAATGTTTCTTGAATAGTTATCACATGTATCTGGTAAAATACTCATTATTGACGTATAAATAAGCTTGTAGTAGATCGATACAATTAAGAAAATCTTGAAGATCATAACGTGAACGTTATTGTTAATTATTATTACAATTAATAGCTTATTAAAAATAAGGTGCAAAGGTCCTTTAATTAATTTAGATCTTTCATTTTTATGTAGACTGATACGTAACATTTCTAAATCCTCATATTGCAAATAAAAGTAGGTTAGTATTTAGGTAGATATACCCTAATATTATATTTACAAATCATTAAAATTCGGGATTGCCCAACTAGTTTCGGATTCATCCCGAATTCGTAGCCATAAGCTTTTGCACATACGAATATTGGTTACGTGATGAAAACAGTCAAGCTCCAAGAAACCTTTTACTTGCTATGCGGAACGCACAAAGGAAGTTTTTTTTTATATGTTTACTACCATGAAATTAGAGCTACAAAACTAGAAGTTCAACTATACTACGAGTAAGTTCTACTCAATTATACTACAGTGGAAAAAACTTGATTTATTTAACTAGTTTAAGGTAAAATTACGTCAACGTCCACAAATAATATATCTGTGTATGTTTAAATCACAAAAAGTATACCTAGTAGTATTAGAATAGATAAAAAGATTTGTAACAAATTACAGCCCTTCCTTGGCAGTCGGGTAAAACCATTAGAATATTCAATACATTGCTGTGACAAGTTGAGGTGGCAATATTAAATAAAAAAATAAATACGCAAACGAACCTATTTTCGGTGTTTTTGATACGGCTTCACAGCTGAGTTTTCGGGATATTGCTTACGGTAACTGATACCCTTATATGTTTTTATATCTGGAGATATAATGGCGTACGATAAACATCAATACAAAGATACTGTCGCTTAATACGAGTAGATGGAAAGATACAACACGTTTGCTTCTCGAATTACTATTAGAGTCAGGTAAACTCGCATAGTAACGTGAAAAGTTAATAAACAGTAAATAAATAATGAACTCAATATAGGTTTATAATAGTTCTTCGGAACTCAAATTACATTTTTAGCGTCCGTTTTTACTGTTGACGTAAGTAATGATAATTGTAATCTTCATTACATTTTAAAAAGGTTGTAAAAGTTTTATTTTATCGACAATGTTTGTCAATCGATTTACCATAGTCCTGAATTTCCAATTCACTCATTTAATTCAATCAAGCAAGGATGCCAATTCACTCTAATATTATCTTGGAAGATTAGGAAAGCAAAAGACGCGAGGACTACAAATAATATCCCACTGAGATACTAATGTTATATCCCCAAAATATGTTTTTTTATTAGGTGGGTAGATAGGTAGGTAGAAGCGGACTTTTACGCTCTACCTAACTCAAAAACTTGACAAGATTATCTTGTGTGTCCAGGATTCCATAAGAGTGATTAATGGGACATTTTTTCATGGGACGTATAATAAAATAAGATATAATTTTTCATCAATTTGACGTCAAGTATGTATATGAATTCGTTCTTGGTCCATCGAAATGTTAAAAAATCTTAGTTTGAAAATCATATAATATATTTTTCCCAACTTTCTTCACGTTTCTACTTAGTGATAGATCAATAAAATTTTATAGCTGTTCTGTCAACAATCCTTGCTAGATGCTGCAATTGTTATCTCACCGCTTGGAAATCTGCCAGGAGAGCGGATCTTCAGAGTTAATCTCTTAGCTTGCATTTTCATTAATTAAATCTTGGCCACATCACCACAGGACCACTTATTACAAATTCCAATTAGTTTTCACAATAAAAATAAGAAAAATGTTTGTAAGTTGTAAAAATAGATGTACTTAACTAGATATGTAATAGTAGAAATAGTTTTAAAGTATAAATAATAAATATAGTATCGTTTGTTGATATCTATTGGGACTTGTGAGATATTTATATAAAAAAAATGATGTAAATACGAGTATTTCACGGCTATTTCAAAAACGCCAAATATAATAATTTATAAGGACTTAATATTTACAAAATTCATGATAATATCCATTACGTATACACTTTCCGTAGATTAAGAGAGATGTAATAAACATTTTATGAGAAGAAAGTGTCCTTTGGATACATTTTATTACATTCTGATTATATTTGTTATGAAGAAAAATGTTTTTATTTCAAAGAACTCTTAGTGTAATTAATAAAAAAATCAAAGCAGTAGCAAAAATTGTTAATTAAAATAGTTTTGATGAAATATTAGGTATATTTACTACATAATCGGAATACGTATAATTTACATTCAAAAATCGAAAAATTCCTATACCTACTTTAAAAAAAATTAAATGAATTCAACGAGTAGTTTGTCTGGTGAGAGGCTTCGGCCGTGGCTAGTTACCACCTTACCAGCACTAAGAGGCACCACTAAGCGATTTAGCGTTTCGGTGCTATGCAGTGTAGAAACCGTTGGGGTGAGTTTACTTACCCCTTCCAAGTTAGTATGTTAACATCTTCGGCTGCATCATCACTTACCATCAGGAGAGATCGCAGTCAAGTACTTATAACTTGTATAGTGTAAAAAGTAGAGGGATTGTTACACAGTGGGACAGAAATAAACTGTTGATGATGATTTACCACGAGCAATTGATGCAATGGTCTACGACGCATTCTAGGTAACTTACATAATGTATGTGCATACAAGGCATCCCATGGAAATGCCACCTGGAATCGAAGTACCTTAAATATTGTAGATAACAATCAAAACGGCAATTATTTAAAAATTTATAAATGAATTTATGAGTTGCTTTCGAAATTGAAATGAAGTATTTTTTCAGTGAAATGCTGTGTCTTACAATATTTAAGGAACTTCCCTTCTATGTGAATAAATTTTCGAATCTGGAAAATCAACTTAAACTAATATTTGAGTAATGAAAAATCGGTATTCAAACGATAACAAATTAAAGTACTTTTTCTATTTGTTTTTGTCAAACAATAGTGAACTGTTTATTTAATAATATACTTTGGCTTCATTACTGAAAATTTCGTGTTGAGGTTGCGTTAGCTAGGTATGTGTTTCCTTTTTATATCCCTCTTGGGGTGACGGTAACCGAATGTCGAACAGTGGTCATCAAGGGGATAACCGTGGATGCAAAGACAAGGGTTCTGGAAATATATCTTACCTTTCGGCCACAAGATTAAAGGACCAACTTTCCAAGTCTATATTCTCATGCCCAATATGTCCAAGTTTCACCTAAAATACGAATAAGTTTCACAAAAGTCAAAACTTTCGCGTAAATTATTTTCGATCGATGTTGATGTTCCCAGAGGCCTATTGGTATCTATTTATAACTAGCAGATACCCGCGGCTTAGTTATAAATTTTAGTTTTAACTATTCCACGGGAACCATCCATTTTCCGGAATAAAAAGTACCCTTTGTGTTAATTTACATGAAATCTATCGTCATTTCAACTTTAAACCAAAAATTTTCAGTAGTTGTGCGTGAAGGAATAAATTTCCTCCCAATCTGTTTTGCCCTATTATCACGAAAACAATGGATTTTCCCGAGAAAAAAAGTAGTTGATTCTAGGATATAATCTATCTCCATTCCAAATTTCAGCCCAATCGGTTCAGAAGTGACCGCACGATGGAGTATTTCTCCCGCATGAATGTGTGCTATTTAACTATTTTCTTAGAAACCATGGATTTTCCCGGGATAAAAATTTGCCTATGTATTAATCCAGGATAAAACCTATCCCCTTTTTTAATTTCAGTCATATCAGTTCAGTAACTACAGCGTCAAGTAGTATTTTCGCGCGTGAACATCAATTTTTCAGTTTTCCCGCGGAGACCATGGATTTTTCCGGGATGAAAAGTAGCCTTCGTATTAATCAAGGATGTAATCTATCTCCGTTCCAAATTCCAGCCAAATCGGTTGTGCACTTGCGGCATGAAGATTTTTTTCCGCGTTAATTTCGGTTTTTTACTAATCCCACGGGAACCATGAATTTTTTCGCGATGAAAAGTAGCCTTCGTATTAATCCAATATATAATCTATCTTTATTCATAATTTCAGCCATATCAGTTCAGTAATTACGGCGGGAAGTAGTATTTTTCCTGCGTGAATATCTGTTTTTCCCTTCTCCTGCAAAACCCATGGATTTTTCCGGGATAAAAAGTACCC
Source organism: Coenonympha glycerion (assembly GCA_963855885.1). Lineage (NCBI taxonomy): Eukaryota > Metazoa > Arthropoda > Insecta > Lepidoptera > Nymphalidae > Coenonympha > Coenonympha glycerion. The sequence goes on from OY979646.1 coordinate 4,700,494, forward strand.
TATTTATTAACCCAGGATATAATCTATCTCCATTCCAAATTTTATCCGAATCGGTTGTGCACTTGCGGCGTGAGATTTTTTTTCCGCGTGAATTTCGGTTTTTAACTTATCCCACGGGAACCATGAATTTTTTCGGGATAAAAAGAAGCCTATATGGTAATGCAAGATATAATATACCTCCATTCCAAATTTAAGCCAAATCGGTACAGTAGTTGCGGCGTGAAGACGTATTTTAACTTAATAAAATCCAAACTTCGGACCCCCGTTTCACCCCCTTAGAGGGTGAATTTTGAAAAATCCTTTCTTAGTGCTCCCCTAGATCACACAAGGAACATGTGTGCCAAATTTGGTGTCTCTAGACCCAGCGGTTTGGGCTGTGCGTTGATATGTCAGTCAGTCAGTCAGTTTCTTCTTTTATATATTTAAAGATTTACTCGTAGGTTATTTAAACATACATAAGTGGCTAAGTTATAAAAATAAAGAAAAACTATAATTATCGTGGTCTTTCCGTCCGTCCATCCGTCCGCCTGTGACATTCGATTATTTCATTATCGACCTGGAAATAACTGAATGTGGTATCATAATATGAAAGGGCGATACTTGTGTATTCTAAATCAGATTTTCATTTCTTTTTATGTTTGATAGTTTATGAGATATAATTTTAAAGGAAAAATATCAAACTTTTTAATAATTTGTATACTTTTCTTGATATTAACAATAACATCCTCTGAAAACAAACTTAGGTTTGCAGATCGTTACATTACGAGTTATCAACAGAAATTCTACATTATACTCCGTAGTTTAATGAACGAAAATGATTATTTAATGGTTTCACTTCTTCTGTAGTATGGAACCCTCGGTGCGCGAGTTTGAGTCGCACTTGACAAATATCATGAGATTATGATAAAGAGCCTGTATATTAGGCCTATGTGAAATAAAAATATTTTGATTTGATTTGATTTGATTTGGCCATTTTCGGACATTGTCAACGTTTTATAGTGTCCTGAAAAGTGGCACAAAGAAAAAGCACAAACTTGAGTGAAAGAAAATTTCCGGAAATCACCAATGCTTCGAGTGACGAAGAATGAAATCCGCTTTATGTTAGGAGAGCCAGCGATATTTAAATAAGTACTCGTATGCACATTTACTGCTCAGATATAATAAAATAGAAAAGTAGGTACGCGTGTAGGTATGCTAGGCTAGAAAGATAGAATTAGAATAGAATAGGCTAGAAAATAATTTTTAACAATTTTCTAGAATGTGTTTTCCCGAGGTTCCTTCATATGTATTTGTTTTAACCACTATCTCGTAGTTGTTTTAACTAACGTTAACAAACATTGCACCGTTAAAGATGGTTGTCTGACCCTTATATTGATACCTTTCTGTTAAAGTTAGTTAAATCAACTTGGCCTAAATATTGTAAGCCTCGACGTAAAAAGACACTATTAAGTATGTAATTAAAACTATGAGACAGAATTAAGTATTGTAAATTGTTAATGTTTAAAATAATTTTATTGAACAAATAAATAGTTAAAATAAATTTGATGGATTAAAGATTTTAATTTAAATGTAACATTATTTAGTTTAGAATTATTACAAATGTATCCCATATAAAATTTTATTAATAAAAATGAGATATGATTGAACATGTAAATAATTTATTTTTATATAGGTATTTCAAATATGGTACTGTATTTGACATAGGCTGGCGTATCATTTAGCTTCAGGTTAACATCTTACTTGTCTAATTCTTTCCTACAAAAAATAAATTGTAAAATATTGTGAAGTGTAGATTTGGGTAACCCCATTTTGAACTAATCTTAGATGGTGATTAAATAACTATTATACGAGTATTTTGTTATTAAAGATGAAGAAAATTTAAGAATATGAGAAAGATTGTTACGAGTATCAACACCGTTCCAAAAATGTTAACTAATTATTGTTATTGCTGGTGTATCATACTAGTTTTAAGCTGTCATAGGATAATTAATATAATTACTGTCCTGTAACTCTCAAAAGATTTTTAATGAATAAACGCTAATGTTTATTTATTTCTAGTTTTTTTATGCACTGACAAGTTAGTAATTTACTTCAAGCTCATCTGATGGTTCGTAATTTGAAAGAAGTAATTTAATTAATTTCGTCTGTTTGCTACATAGCATCTTCTGTTGCCGCCATAACAGAAATAGTTAGTAAGTTAGTTTTTTAAATCTTTCGGGTGGGGGTGAAGTTGACTTTACTACTTTAATATTATTAGTCTACTCTTGATAGTACGGAACCCAGAGTGCAATAAAATACGAGTACATTATCTGTGAAAATTTCAGCTGTCTAACTATTACGTTTCCAGAGATACAGCCTGATGACAGAAGGACAGACGGATGGCGAAGTCTTAGTAATAGGGTCCCGTTTTACCCTTCGGTACGTAACCCCAATAAATAACAATAACTTATATCACACTAAAATCTATGTCCTTCAATTGTATACTTGTTTATTTATGCGAAAGTTTTGTAGTAATTTGCATTAATTATTTGTTTTCTTTTTAGGGAGGTTGTTAACGTTACCAGCACATACCTACATTTGTTTAACTTGGTTAGTTCAGAATGTCGATACGCCCAAAAGTAAATAAAAACAACTGTGTTTATTCTATGAAACTAAGGAGCCAACTTAACAACTGTAAATTATTTAATAGGTGTATAATGGATTGGTGTTGTATGTATTGGTAGAGTGTCAAGAAAGACAAGACAAGAAAAGAAAAGACAAGAAAATTTGTCAAGTGCGAGTCCGAACGTACTTCGAATGGATAGTGGAAGGATGTCTAAAAGATGCATTATTCCCTCTGGATTTTTATAGGCAGGAGATAGAATATTAGTTAAAAAATAAGTAACTAATGATTGGAGTGTGTCAATATACAGAAGTTGTTCTTGAGGTTTCCAACAAGACGATAAAAAAGTTATTTGAAGTGTTATCTAATGGTATGTTTGATCTGTTACTGAATGATTAAAGGAAGATTTTTATTTGTCGTTCTAGAATTCCTATAGCAGATAAATTGCGTAAAGGAAATCTGCAAACAGTAGATCCCCTATTCTTTTTAGCACTTTCGGTGGTTACGATGTTTTCCTTTTCAACATGTGAATATCTTCCTAAACGCAATAAAAGAATGATTTACAACGAAACGTTTTCTTGCCTGCTGTTTTCAATAACATTAAAAAGGGGTCTCACCTGATGGTACGTGATGACGCAGCCTAAGATGTTAACGTACTAACTTGGAAGAGCAAAGAAAAGTCACCCCAACGGTTTCTTTACAACATCGCACCGGAACTCTAAATCACTTGGCAGTACGTCTTTGCTGGTAAAGTGATAAGTAGCCACGGCCGAAGCCTCCCATCAGACAAAAATGTCTTGCCTTTTGCATTGCATTTCGATTACTGAATAGCAATTCGAAATTTCAACCACTAGATATCCACTGCCTTCATGGTTATGAAAGTAAGACTTCTATAATATTCCTTCATATATACCTGATCTCCAATAACCCTCAAGGCGACCACAGCTAAGAGTAAGAACCCTCTAAGACGTTGACGACCGACCCTCTCGAGTCACGCTCAAACCTCCTCTTCAAACCTCGGATGTACTATAAAGTCAGACTGATCTTCGCGTCAATTACCCGATTGTTTGTCCCTTTTTCACGTCATCAAAACACGTACGTTGGAGAGGAACGGAACGTGCTCGGAGAAACATTGAAAAGTAACTTCAAAGCAAATAAGAAGGGCCAACTGTAGTGCTTTTCGGTTCGTGCCTGCCAACTTTTTGAAATTTATCTTATAATATCGTTCTCGTACTTGAAAGAGGCAAAGAATATTAGGGAGCAAAAATTTCCATGATAATTGGTGTTTATATAAGGACTGTTGATTTTAGCTCTAAGAATTTAATTAATCCCAATCCCCTAATTACAACGTTGAGCCGAAAAATATTCTCTTTTCGTTTCGAATGTTACGTTTTTCTTTTTATGTTATGTTTTTTTTAATGCTTTCTACAGAACGTCTGTAGAAAGAATTTTAAGAAAAAGAAGTCCACTGAAGTTATATTAAGTCTGACCAGATAAATAAGAATTAGCTATTGTGGTTTCATCAGCCTTTTCAGTGGCATATATATAATATGACTGAGCAAATGTTTTAATAGGAGCATGAGCAAAAATAGTAGTTTATAAAACGGATGCATAATGGGGGGTATTAAAACCTAATTATGTTTTAATACCTAATTATGTAGAGTTTCATACACTACTTTATCTAGGCTCATATTATCATAAATCCAAACCATAAAATCTTGCTAACGTTTGTCGTAAATCCTTCACTTTGTTGGTAAAAGATTGTGGGTCAATTTTGTTGCAATTACTAAAATGACAGGTGGAGTTAAATTTTCTTTAGTAGGTTTCACTGCTAGACATTTTTCCGCGCAGTTTTGACAAAGTTACCAAAAAAACACATTAAATGTTAAAAGTTAGGTATGGCGCCAAAATTCAGATATAAACTGCGTACACAGAACATATATAGACTGCGTATATGCGCGCAGAACCATAGACAATAGACATTTTTGTTGTTGTCTATGGTCAATCATGGCTCATCCATACTTGGACTCCATATAGAAAAGAAAAAATTAAGGAAGCTCTATATTCTCTTTTAGCTATGACGAAACATAAAAATACAGGAACCCAGAGTCCAGTATTGTAATGGAAATTATTCAACTATCTTGAGATATTTCCATAGTACAGCGATGTTATAATGAATAACTTTTTAATAATTATAGAAGTCTGTGAATAAAGTAGGTCAATATGTGACACATTTTGATTTCATAATTCGAACTTTAAGCAATGAGCGTAGATAAAAATAATTATTGAAACATGTTTCTCACAGAATAGCAAAGTTTTACATTTTTCTTAAAGTAAGTATCAAGGATATCTGTTTTGTGTTAGGCATCGGTCGTTCCTAGTTTTCACCCTACCAGCAAAGCCGCACCGCCAAGCGATATAGCGTTCAGGTGCAATACTGTGTAGTAAGTAACCGCTTCTTCCCCCTACCAAATTAGATATTTTCGCTACAAAATAATCGTCATGTAAGATCGTATTCAAGTACTTAGTTGTACAGGATACTACAAAGCCAAAAACCTTTATCCTTTATTAATAACATCTGTTATTTATGTGTTAGCGAGATGCTATAAAAATATTGAAAATATTACTATCGTTTAATCAGTATCGCGATAACTGCTTTATCTACGCGTTATCCTACGCTTATGGAACACGCCTCCACTTCAGCCCGATACCGCTCATTATCTACAACATACAATTTGTTACGAGGAAAACAACTTCCTCATGCGTTGACTTGATTGCTGTAACGCGAACCTTCATAGAATCTGTTTTGTTTACATGACTGCCCCAAAAAGGAGTGTTATGTTTTAAGGGCTCATGTATGTATATATGTATGTTTGTATGTATGTATGTATGTGAGTTTTTTTATTGCACCATAACTTATGAAAGGCTGAATAAATTTGGACATTTGAGGTGTCGTTAGAATCTTCACATTCCGAGTAACATGGGCTATATTTTTTTGGAAAAACTTGTTTTACCACAGTGCGGTGCTGTTTTTTAATTTTTAAATTATTTTACAAAAGATAGGCTTGCGCTTGACTACAATCATGTCTGATGGACAGAAATGATGAGTTCTAGGATGGAGCACGATTGCCTAGAATATATATAGGCCACTTTTCCGCCGCCCCATGTACATACCCTTTTAAAATAATATTTTTTCATTTGTAGTTTACTACTCGTACATTTAAAATGCCTTGAATTTAAATAAACAAATAAATTAGTCATTAAGAATATGGTTCATTATCTCTGCTTCTATGTAGAGAAGAGCTAGAGAATTATTATTTTTGAGACAGTGAAGACCTTTGATAATTTCTCACGCGTTTTAAACAGGAAATACTATTTTCCTCCCTTTCGCGTTTAGCCCAGCCGTCCACTCGCCGCCGCTCTGCTCTCATCTATCCCTCACTAGGCTTCGATAGGAATGAGTTTTTTCTATAGGGATTTATTTAAAGTATAAAAAACCATGATAAAAACCCGTGAACGTGTTTGACTTTTATCGTCTGACTCAAATCGAGTTACCGTCCTCTGAAATCTGCCGCCCCTAGGACGCTGCCGCCCCTAGGTCGCGGCCTATACGGCCTATTTATAAATCCAGGACTGCTTGGCTGGGAACACAGAAGCTGGAAGGGTGTTAGCGCACCTTAGCGGTACATGTCAGGAACGTGATCGTATCTCGGATCGAATGGCGAAAATGAAACCACAATAATTAAAGTAATTAAAGTAAGTTATTAATATCATCCAAAAAATATTTTTAAAGACAAGCTTTTATATGAAACTTGCTGACCCGGAAAACGTTGTTTTGTTATTAAGGATATAAAAAAAAAGATTCCGACGAATTGAGAACCTCCTCCTTTTTTTGAAGTCGGTTAAAAACAGCTTGCGACATACTCTCAGAGTTCAGACCTACCGAACATACATAGAAAATTTCATAACAATCGGTCGAGCCTTTTCGGAGGAGTTTGGTAACAAATACAAGACATGACAATTTTATATAATAAAAAGAGACTATTTCTTAATCAATATTTTACACAGCAAACTTCGAATGCGAAACTCAGCGCACTCGGGTATTCATGGCTCTGAAAGTTGATGATGCTAAAATATGAAACGGGGTTACTTGTTACTTCGATTGCTCTGAGCGAGGGCCCTTTTGAAAATTATTACACTATAGGACGTATAAACTGAACTTTTTACGTAGGTATATTTAGTAGAAAGTTTTTATTTCCTCTTCTGCAAGCATAACATTACTGCGTACCGGTGTATGACGTTTTACCAAATTACTAAAAACTATCGGGCATAAAAATAAATAAAAATCGATTTAAGAATACACAAGTAACGCCCTTTCATATGATACCCCACTCAATACTGTTATCTCATTTTGAAATTCCGACGACCCGTTTTACCCCCCTTTTTAAACAAAAATAAAAAAGATTTTCAATTTTTTATGATTGCACTAACTGCGGGCCATTATTATCGACACCTATTCAAATTCCATGTCGATATCTTTAATAGTTACTGAAATAAAGGGTTGTGACACACACACAGACAGACAGACAGACAGACAGAACAACAAAGTGATCTTATAAGGGTTTTTTTTTCTTTGAGGTACGGTAGTTTTTTAAACTAAGCCAGTTATCAAAAATCCGTATGAGCGTTTTTGGGTAGGTATAATTATCACCGCCACATACAAAAATTAAAATTACATCTATTGTAGTTTCCAATAAATATTAGAAAAATAGAGATTTTGGAGCAACTTTGGGGATTAGGAAATTTTTTAACAGACGTGAAAGTTTAAAGTCTTTATAATTTTTAAACTGCAGGTCACTAAAATTGCTAAAATACGCAGCCTACACGATCAAAAAAATGTTTTTTTTTTTTTTTTTAATTTCTCACAGAATTACCCAGACAAAGCAAGAGCGGGTCGATTAGTATAATAATTAGGTACGTAATATCTACTCATTATTAACGCACAAAAAAGGGTCAAGCAAACGAACTTCAGCACTAGCTTATTGAATAAAATACCAATTCTGCTTCTAGAGCTCGTAAATTATTTCATTAGATTTAAAAAGTTACCTATTTTTAGAGACGAAGAAGCTTTACCTATTTTTAGAGACGCAGAAGCTTCGCGCTATTCAGCATTCGTCCCACGCTGAGAAGTTGTTACATGATGTTATACCCCTACTAGATATCTGGGTGGTAAGTACAGGTTTTTGTACGAATTTCGAGTCGACTCGCATCGCACAAACGAATCGAATTCCTCCACACAATATTATTTACAGGCAGCGCCACCTATGGACCGTCACTAATATCTGTGTGGTAAGAACAGGTTTTTGTACGAATTTCGAGTCGACTCGCATCGCACAAACGAATCGAATTCCTCCACACAATATTATTTACAAGCAGCGCCACCTATGAACCGTCACTAATACCTGCGTGGTTAGAACAGGTTTTTGTACGAATTTCGAGTCGAGTCGCATCGCACTAACGAATCGAATTCCTCCATACATTTACAGGCAGCGCCATCTATAGACCGTCACTAACATGCAGCTGTCAATAGATGGCGCTGGCTGTAAATGTATGGAGATATTCGATTCGCTTGTGCGATGCGAGTGTACTCGAAATTCGTAGAAAAACCTGTACTAAACTCTCAGGTTTCTCCAAAGTGAATGGTGTCGTTACCTAAATTATATTCAGAAAACTATATTTAATTGCGGTAATGGGTAGAAAATTGGCTTGTTACACAGTCTAAGCTAGGGCATCCGCATATGAAACTACCTCTTATCTTAAATTTTTCTATTCTATTCTATTAGAAACGTCAAATGTTTCCTTCATTTTTTTTTCACAAAGCTCTTTTCACTCTGAGGTTGCGAGCTGTGAGCCATGTTATTAATTTACTACACGACACTGGGGAATGTTCTCGTCATGATATGCAAATTTTATATCTTTTATAGCGCAATACTTTCTTCTATCATTTTTACCCTCCCTTTTTCCTGTCCTAAAAAAGCTTCATAAATATTTATATGGAAAGTACGGAACTAGCCCGGCCTTTTATTAAATAACTAGAAACAGTTAAGTTTTTAATATTGAATGAAAGCAGGCGTTATTTTGGGGAAGTCTATAATAAGCTGGACAGATTAATTTATTTTATTAGCGTACAAATAGCAAAAATAACATAAATTTTCGAATTTCCCGTGCAGACTCGTTGATTTCGCCTAAACAGTACCTATTCACCTCCTCATTAACCCAAAGGGTGGCTACAGTCAAATGGCAATCGCATAAAAACTGGTAGCCTGTCAAATCTGATATAAGCAGTCTCTGGGTTTGCTTATATGAATATTTATGAGTGCTCCGCGTTCAATGGATTTACAGGGTTAAAAATTATGATAAAGTGTTGCGTCATAAAATCTGCATATTATGACGCACTCCGTACTTTTGCCGGTCGTAAATTAATGATTTCATGGATGAAGGCAGGTACACTCCCTAGTCCCTGTCGATCGATACAGCTTTTTGTAAACGAAAGAAGTCACATATCTTGCTTGATTGCTTCGGCAATGCTCCGAAATTGTAATCATTACGCCTTAAGTATCACACACAGCACACTTATCGTACTGGTTCACAAAATGCATCAAGAATTAACCGAAAATATAATTCATTTCTAAAAGATTTTTCTAGGAGTGACTATTTTCAATACTGAGGACGACTTAATTCTTCCCACTTAGGTTCTAAAAAGAAACTCACTGCTTTTATTCTAATTAGTTTCCAGATTTAATAAATTGTGATTTCTTTCTATTTAGTAAATAATGCACTTTCATTTATTCTGTCATCTGCAACGATTTAAAGAAAGCAGTCATCTGTGGTAAAAAGTGAAGTGTTTTTAAAGAAATTCTTTCCACAAATATTATTCGTGCAAATAAAGCAAATATAGACGAATGAACCGCCCACACTTGGTCGTATGCGGTCGAATAAGGTGCATAAATAACGAATAACAAATAACGAAGTGTGGTGCCGCCTATAGACGTGGGTTTTACGTACTCTTAACATATTCCTAAAGACAAAATCTGTAACAACAGTTTGCATTTGTAATGTAACTGACCATTAGTTTCCAAGAAGCAAATGCACTTTTTCTTAAATTCTGTGAAAAAAATGCATATTGTGTCATTCTTTCACATTCCACGTCTTTTCGGTTTTCAGTCTGCCCTTATAGTCATCGTTTATTGACTTGTTTGTATACTTTGTTTTATACCTTTTTTTACCCACAGGAAATGCCTGACGCTCTTTATCAGGGGAAACAGCTATGTAGGGCACTAAATAGAACCTGTGCTGGAGTAAAGGATTCACTTGCGTATCACACCGTCAGGCTTCGACCCGCCACCGGAGCAGCAGGTTCCGTCGCTGCTGCCGGCAGCCTGGCCACTGCTGACCCTCCCTGGAGACGCATCCCTAATAGATCGCACCGCCTCCTCGGCCTGTGGGTTGAAAACAGATGACGGACGCCAGAGCTCCTTACGTCCGTCACCCGCAAGCCGGCATTGATCGCCGGAGGAAGGTTCAGCAACCGGCACATCTCCTTCATGGGGTTTTGGTTTTAATTATCCTTTTTCGGTATTCCCGCACACTTCGGTGATTTTTTACGAGATTGTCTTCGTAGTGCTCCGAAGGGACTTGGGTGAGGTGGCATTTTCTAGACACGTGCGCTCTAACCTCATACTTTCCATCAGACATGATTGTCGTCAAGGCAGCCTATATCTACAATGAAATAAACTTGGTTCCAGAATTTTTAGCAACAGACTGATTTATATTAGGTATCTCGAATAAGGGTCCACAAATACAATTACCTTACATTACACAAAATTGACGAAAAATAGATTACTCTACCTTTCCACACAAAGTTTCCATACTTGTCCTATTGAATTATTATGTCCCTTTATATAAATATCATTATTTTTACTGAAGTTTTATTTTCAGATATCTATTAGATGAGTTACCTGTGTACTTACTACGAGTACTTATGTCTATTTAATGTTATGAATGTGAAAGTTTATAAGTTTGTGTGTTTGTGAATTCGATTGTTTTTACTCAATTTAGTACGCCACGATTTGACGACCGAATGACGTAGCGGTAGCGAACCTGCCGTCAGCGTCGAAGGTCGTGGGTTCGATTCCCACTCCTGGTAAATGTTTGTGTGATGAGCATGGATGTTTTCCAGTTTCTGAGTGTTTTTTTTCAATATATTTTATTTATGTATACGTATGTATATAATATATATCTGTTATCTACTACACAACACAATACACAACCTAATGCTTAATTTGGGGCTAAATTGCGATGTGCGTAATGTCGTTATAAAAAAACTCCCCGAACATCTTTCATTAGTGCTTGTAAGTTAGGCTTTTTATATGTGTATTGTATTGTGAAATCGTCTCCTGAGGATGTCCCGATATCGCGACGAAACGACGAAAGTGTGTTGTGTTGCTCGCTTGGGAACTTTCCTTTCGTACTTGATTGGGAAGGCAGGTTGTATTTGGGTTTGTTTCTGCATTCGGACCTTGTGGTTGGACCACACCTTTGAGGTAACTATTATAGATCAATGGACCATACAGATTCTTTTAAGCAAAACAAATGAGATAATCTTTTTTTCAAACTATGACAAACCAAATAAAATTCGAAATCGCGAAAATTAATAGTTATGAATTAATTTACAATATTTGTATGTCAGTTGCATTTTATGCTGTTTCCTGCGTTGTAGCTTGGCAAGCGGACAACTCGTTTAGCAACGTAACGTTTGCCAGATAAGCGGTAATGTATGAACGTACATCTGTTTACTCGTAAATACTGAAGTTCTATACGTTTCGTCACATAGTGTAATCTTCTTTGATCTGCGGGCTTCTCCTGAGAATATTTATTGCTAATGTCGCAGCTTTCCAAGCTTTGGTGGCGATTACAGACTTAGTTTAGAGTCTAGACTTTATAACAAAGACCACCTATTTCTGCCGACTGTAGCAGTTTAGGCTTTTTACTCAAAGGGCGTAAACTATCAGTTATGCTCGTTCTCACCAACAAACGTCTAAGCCGATAAGTGACAGTTTTCACTTACAACAACTGTCACCTAAGGGCTTAGGTGACTCTTAAATTAAAATAAATGTTGGTGAAAACGAGCATAGTCAATTGATTTCGACAATGGATTTCGACTCTAGTAAATAGGTACCAGAGACAAACGCATGTTTCTTGCACAAAGAACTAAAAAAAACAAGAATAATTTACTCCGTAGAATGAGTATTTGTTATAATCGCAAAAAATAAACATCTTATTGCGAAACTGCGTAGGTTTCTGTATACAGCGATTACTCAAGTAAAGTACGAACAAAAAGTTTTGTTATAGCAAAAAATCTTTAATACCTAACTAATTATAGAGGTATGTAGGTGTTTAAAGTGTAATTGAAAGAAACGAGACTTTTTGGTGACTTCGGATGAGTAAACTTTCTTATTTATAATATTATTAATATAAGTTAGTATTATTAACAGTAGTTAGCAAGACAAACACTGAACTGATATTATCTGTCATTACATAGACTAACACAAGCTTTTTATCCCAAGAAATCTATGATTCCCGTATATTTGCGTCATTTTTGGATATTTAAACTATTTTGATTTTTATCATATTTTAGAATCAAGATGATCATTATTTTGAAACTTCGGTTAAAAACAGTTATTAGTTGATTTTAGCCGTCTGCACTTCTTCTCCATAGGTATACAATAAATACTTTATTAAAATGACTTTAAATCTCAAACTATACCCAATGACGAAATACGCTCCGCTAAGAGGACGAGGAAGATGTGACGTAAGTTGAAGCCTAAAAATGTATACGTGACGTCAGTAAGTGTTGATCCTTTAATATGTTTAATCAATGCCATAAACTCCCATGGGCCATGACGCAATAGGCTTATAGGGTTACTTACAAAGTTAAATAAGGAGATAGGTAGGTAATCAGGTACTCTCGCAAATAATATACCTAGGTAGGTATTTCTATATTAACATTTAACTGGAAAGTAATTTACTAATGTTTCGCCTGCAAAATCTTAGCTGCCGTACTCTGTGATGAATGATTTAATGGTGTCATCAAATTTGCCATCGGGGTTGTGTAGCTTGTTCAGCTTCTTCCAGTCTTCGGGCAGCTTCTCCCTAATAGCTTTGGACATCCGCGCCGCGAGGATCTTCTGTTTGTGAGAACATTTGCCGCAGCTGCTCTGCAAAGCTTCGGGAATCAATTCTGTGAAAACCGACGAGTTTATTAACCAATATAATGAAATGCCGAGGAATGAAAGTCGTGGTGAGTCATGTGTATGTAGGTACGTCGTCATTAAAATCACAAAAAATTCAAAATCTTTTTTATTTTCATTTAAAAAGGGGGGAAAACCGGGTCATAGAAATTTCTTGTTACGTTACGTTACTTGTGTATTCTAAAACCAACTTTTATGCCTGATAGTTTTTGATTTATTGGGCAAACTGTTGAAAAAAATACCTTATACCAATTACCAATCAAAAAAGTTACCAAAGTTTACCAATCGAAAAATCTGAAATAATTATGATCAATAGAAATTAACGTATATTTTACAGGAAAAATAAAATGAACTCGACAACTAATGTACTTGTTGTGATATTAACAATAAACCTCTAAAAACAAAGTTATGTTTGCGGTTAGCCAACAAAAGTACATACTTATAAAATAAACTCTTAAATTAAAGGGACAAAAGTTATTCTTACGTTTTACTTCTTTGAAAGTATGGAACCCTCGGTGCGAGTCCGACTCGCACTTGGCCGGTGTTTTTATTTATTCCAATTGAATCGAAATTTAAAAGAAAGTTATGAAAAATGACATTCGCCATCGATAAGCCACGTAATCTATTTATCGTTTTGATGCGACGGTCTCTTGATCTTGATCAATGTCAGTCGTTGAAATAGTCGAAAGGTAAGTCGCAATCACAATATTCTACACAAATGACAGTTAAATTTTTTGTGCCGATTTGATGCGCCCCCCTCGGAGGTCCACGGTAAATTGAAATTGGTTGGTAGAGACAATAGACATTTTATACCCTGGACAGGGCGGACGGCGCTACAAATGTCGCTAGTTTATCGGTGCCAAAAATGCTTGTTTCGCCACCAACAGAAAGATCACGCTGTAGTTCGCTCAGCAGGTTACCTTTACCGATGTGGTCTCTATGTGGCATCCAATAATGCAGTTTTGTGTTACTTGGGATTATCACAATGAGTCTCTAATAAGAGATACGACTCACTCTTGATATCAGCGCTCTCAGGGGTGCACCGGCCAGTTCCCAGGAAACATTTCACGTGAGGTCCACGGTAAATTGAAATTGGTTGGTAGAGACAATAGACATTTTATACCCTGGACAGGGCGTACGGCGCTACAAATGTCGCCAGTTTATCGGTGCCAAAAATGCTTGTTTTATTACCAAGAGTAAGATCACGCTATAGTTTGCACAGCAGGTTACCGTTACCGATGTGGTCTCTATGTGGCATCCAATAATGCAGTTTTGTGTTACTTGGGATTATCACAATGAGTCTCTAATAAGAGATACGACTCACTCTTGATATCAGCGCTCTCAGGGGTGCACCGGCCAGTTCCCAGGAAACATTTCACGTGAGGTCCGCAGTAAATTGAAATTGGTTGGTAGAGACAATAGACATTTTATACCCAGGACAGGGCGGACGGAGCTACAAATGTCGCCAGTTTATCGGTGCCAAAAATGCTTGTTTTATTACCAAGAGTAAGATCACGCTATAGTTTGCACAGCAGGTTACCGTTACCGATGTGGTCTCTATGTGGCATCCAATAATGCAGTTTTGTGTTACTTGGGATTATCACAATGAGTCTCTAATCAGAGATACGACTCACTCTTGATATCAGCGCTCTCAGGGGTGCACCGGCCAGTTCCCAGGAAACATTTCACGTGAGCCGCCATGAGGCGGTGGTTGCTGACCACTTCGTCGATGTCGAAGTGGTCGTAGCGAGCGTAGTAGTCGTCCGTGGAAGACGCCCCGGCGATGGCAGCTAGACCGACGAGCAGGACGAGTTTCATGGCTAAGTGATGGAAACATCATAAACCACATTATGATAGGTAAGATACTCCAAATTCGTATAAAACAGGCCCCGCGGGCCATGCAAAAGTATGTCGCCAATTTACTGGTGTCTTAAGGGGCCTGTGAACTACAATGTCTCCATTCATTCAAAATAACAAATCATTAGTAATTCGTGCATATTTGGATCATATTGTGGTGTTATTCGGATTCATATAGTAATACTTAATCTATGCTCCTGGCCATATTTGGTTCGGAAATACCTACTTCTTTAAAACGAAATAATAATCAATTTTGTTTAAAATTTTTATAACTTTGGTCGAGTTCCGTAATACCAAAAATTATGAATGAAAACTTGTAACTTTCTTTATTAACTGGTGTTTTTCTTTAGCTGTACAATAAAAACTGTGCTCCTGAACTAATGCGACGTGAGATAGGGTTGTTTTTATTACAAAACAAATAAGTAGAAAACATGTCCTCTTTGACATAAATATAAGCAAAACTAAATTCGTTTACATTTTCGTTTAACAAAAGTATTTCGGAACCAAATATGGCCAGGAGCATAGATTATTACCATATGAACCCGAATAATACCACAACATGATCGAAAATTGCACGAATTACAAATGATTTTGGTATTACGTTTGTATGGGAGACACCGTGGGTCAAATGACTCTTAATTGTTTGTTTTGACATCAACAGCAGTATAGGCTTACTATGATGGACCGCGCTACACGCCCCACAGATCGCTTGTTATTAGTCCGCTCGCGAGTTTCCGTAGAGACGATTTCCGCTATGCTGTGGCTTATTTAAGCGGAAATTTTAACAAATTCGGCTACTTTTTTCTTGTATGACGATGGGCTCATTCAGAAATTCAAAATATGTATGAAAATTATCGCTAAATGGTCTCTCGGACACGTGAACTCCGCGCATTCGTATGCATTTTTTGAATTGCGTGCCAAAAAGATGCAATAGCAATCTTAAAAAGAAACGCATGGATGGGACATATGGATAAAGCTGCTGCTAGGGTGTTACAGATAGAGAAGATTTGCTTCGAAATACAAAAGATTCAATATTTTTCTATTTTCGCCTAGGATCTTTTAGTTCGGGCATGGTAGGTATATCAAATATAACCTTCAGGCCCTTTGTAAAGCCGTTCTCTCACCTCACCACCAGAACGAACATGTTTCTGGCTGAGATCAGTATGAAGAGACGCTTGCGGTGGACAAACGGCCTATTTCGCTCGGTCAAGAATGAAACGAGAGTACGAGAGAGAAAATAAATATACCTAATTACTTCATAGCTCCACGGACACGGTTTTTTTTCTGAAAACTTTGTTGATATACTTTAAAGTAACTAGAAATGAAACAAAGTTGGAAAATCACTTTATGACCACTCACTATATGCACCTTGTTTTAATATGACGCGTGAATCATATTGTTCTTATTTTATACTTACCAAAATATATTTACACCGTAAATAATTATGGTCCTTGTGCACCAGACGGGAACTAAAGATATTAAAAACGCTGAATTTAATTATAAAATAACAATATTGTACAACACAAAAAACAAGAAATATCAATAAAAAAATATAACAATGTACATAATGAAGTCAGATTTTTTTTTTGCTTGGCTGCTTGGCTTGGCTTGGCTTCGATGAGGCTTTAGCTTAAATTTTTATATCAATTTTATTAATTTTTTTATCTTTTACTGTAATATTTATAATTATAACCGTTTGTAAATATTCATTAAATAAATCCTCGACTTCATGTACATAATTATTTATCAAAGTACATAAAAAGCGGGATTATCGTCAAAAAGCGATCTGTTTTTTTTTTTTTTTGTGTTGGTTTACTAGAAGAATAATACTAGGTACTACTTAGTCAACTGGAGCGAGAGACGTTGGATTTAGGAAATAAAAGCGACCGATTATTCCTAGATAATAATCTCCAAATAGTACCTATTAATGTATTCCGTGACTCTAATAAGAAAGCCCTAAAAACTTTGAAAAGCCTGTTACCCAAAATGAAGTGTGGTTGTTTTTTGAAGCCAAACAAAAAAAACAAGTACGCAAAAGAACAACTTTACGCACGCTAAGTGCGCATGAAATATATTCATTTTCATTGTACGAGTATTATTATAGTAGTTTATGGTACAAGTGAGTAAAGTTGGTTTAGGTACTTAATTATGTACTGCGGCTGTATTCAATGCTGTCTTGGGGAATACATTGAATAAAACACGTTTGACTCCAATTATAAGAATCTAATTTTAATTTACTCGTAAGTTCAACAACTTCAGAAATAAACACACAATATATCAAACATACAAGTCTACAGGTGAAGTATACGACTGACAATATATGTAACGCGTTTCGGGCATAACAATGGCATAACTGATTAAACTCTCATATTATGGCTTGTCCTTATAATGCTACGCGCTCTACAATGCACGCTGTTCTTACATATGTGTTACATAAGCTTATGTGTGGTGTCAGGTGTGCCCCAACAGTTGGTAATGACTACGTGTATCATAAGACGTTTTTCAACACACTTGTGAATAAAATAATACTAAAAATAACTTTATTTAGTAGATAAAATTAAAAAAATCGTCTAACTCACTAGTGAATATTAGTAATGCAAAAGTCACAGTTTCCGATGAGCACACTTGCTCATCGGAAACTGTGACTTTTGCATTGTTTAAAAAACTGTTTGACTCACTAGTGAATAATACCTAGTAATGAAAAAGTCACAGTTTGCGATTATAGATGTCATGTCATTATGTGCATTGTGCCTAATTGCGATGAAATTAGAGCCACTTTATGAGCAAGTGTGTTGAAAATTTTTTTATCAAATGCTAATAAAAAATTTGAGTAGGTATAACCAAGACTGTTGCTTGGAATAAGTCTGAATACCAGTACTTCTAAGTTTTATTATTAGACGTGACAATATTATTGGTATTAACTTATCGAGTAGTGATCGCGTGATTCAGACGTCTTCAATTATATTTAATCATGAGTGAATAATATATTTAATCATGGCTTAAAAATACTATTTCATTTTCCTAGACTATTTTGGTTTTGGTTCATAAAAAACTTGATACCACCTTTGGTACCTCTTTTCTCGTGCCAATTTTTGTTACCAAACACGTCCGTAACGGTTCGAACGATTGTAGTGAAATTTTCAGTGTATAGGTTTGGTAAATCTAAGAGTAGGTCGTAAGTTTTTATATCCCTAATGGCAAAACAACGTTTTTCGGGTCATCTAATCTCTAATATATAAAGGAGAATGCCTGTAAATGGGCTAGATTTGCGTCACTCTGCGTCTGAAGCACGTATGCATGAAGAATCTTCTTTCAAATTTTAATATCGCATATATTTATTTTAGTGAAATGTGAACAGGGGTTCTAAAGTATTATAAAAAAAATTAATTAAACGTTTCGAAACATGTGGAACCGCCATGCCACTTATAAAACTTAGAAAATTAACCACTTAGAACATCATATTATTACAAATTCCCTGTTAATATCTTACTAATCTTTTTTTTTACATATATTGAGAATATTTTTAATGTTTTACCGATAATTTGATTTAGACGCAAGGTATAGCCCAATTTTCATACAAGAATCGGCATTCTCCTTTCTCGTGCCAAGTTTTGCTACCAAACTTCTCCGTAACGGCTCGAACGATTGTAGTGAATTTTTATATCTCAAATTTCAAAACAACGTTTTCCGGATCAGATGCTCTATAAATTTTTCATAAATAAAATGTATGACGGAAAATTCTGCAACTATAAAATGTATGACGAAAAATTTTGTAACTAAACTACAGAATTTTAGTTTGTGAACATAATAATAAAAACGTAGGTATGAGTATGTATTGGGAAAACAAATACACAGGAAATTAATTAAAATATTTTATTATTATTACTCTACATATCACAAGCTTCAATTAGATACGATCTAATACTTATAGGCATTATTATCTACTTAGGGTTTTTTGCCGTATTGCTCAACGAAGTTCTTGATGTCCTCGTCGTATTTGGCGTCGGGATTGTATTTCTTGTTCAGTTCTGTCCACTCGTCGGGTAGTTTCCCCTGGATGGCCACTATCACCTGTCCGATGAGGTACTTCTGGTGGTCGGAGCATTTGCCACATTTGGATTGCAGAGCGTCGGCTATCCAGCCTGTGGAAAAGAGAAGAAAATAAAATGGAAGCGCCGCTATCGCATTAAGAGTCATGTGACCTACGATGTCTTCATACATTCGAAATACCAAATCATTCGTAATTCGTGCATATTTCGATCATGTTGTGGTGTTATTCGGGTTCATATAGTAATAATCTATGCGCCTGGCCATATTTGGTCCAGAAATACCTCTCTAAAACGGTCATCACATCAGAGGCCTTATTCTGTATCGTTCACTTAGTTAGTTAGTAACCCTAACTGGGTTATTAACTAAGAAAACGAAGGCAAAAATCCTATTTTTGCACAAATTACCAACCTAGGTCGGTATGGTATCATATCAGTATACCATGCTAGTTGCTATCTTGTACAAAAAGAATACAAAAATAGGATTTTTGCCTCCGTTTTCTTAGTTAATAACCCAGTTTGGGTTACTAACTAACTAAGTGAACGATACAGAATCAGCACACAGATCAGGGATAAGTAACGTTACAATGCACATAGAAAATAAAATAAATATCAAGGTTTGTAAACAGCGCCGAAATTTAATTGGTTGTAAATAGGTTTTTAGATGCATTTGTAAGTAACTAGACTAATAAATTATTAATATTAATATTATTTATTATTTATTTTAATAATATTTTACGACGTAATAAAAGTATGATTCAAAATAAAATACACGTTAGAGTTAGAAAGTCAAAGTTGTATAAAATGAATTCTAATGCAAAACGTAAATAACACTTCCGTCTATTTAAATACTTGTTCACGTGAAGTTAAAGTTATTGTTTATGCTATGTGTAAGCTGCATAAAATTGCACAAGTGCATAAGAGATGACATGATATTCAATATACTCTATGATGACATGTAATTGTAAACTAGTTTCAAGCTCTAGGTTCTAGTCGCCTTAACCTTCATACTTTGCTCGAATTTTAATTGTAACTCGGCCGGCGTCGCTTACCATGTCACTAATCGATTCTGTTCTCGTACAATCTTATGGCGGCACTACACTTCGTTATTTGTTATTCGTTATTCGCCTGATTCGGCCGCATACGACCAAGTGTGGGCTGTTCATTCGTCTAAATTTGCTTTATTTGCACGAATAACGCAATAAGCGCGAATAGCAAATATGCTTATCCGAGCTCTTGTCGGTTTTTAGCACACTTTAAAGGACACGTATTGGCAATATTTGGCACATTGCACCAAGTGTGGATATCATGTTTGTTGTTTGCTCACATAACAAATATTTGGACAAATACAGCGTAGCCGCGTAACGAATAACAAATAACCAAGTGTGGTGCCGCCATTAGATGCATTAGAAAACTGAGATTGATAAGAATCGATATTGATGTCACGCAATCGCGATCAATCATTTGTTTATTTGTTTACGAAAAAATGATGAGACGAGCAAGACATTTATTAATATATACAATCCGGATTTTCGCTATCCGAGATAGAAATTTGACAGAACTTGTATGAAAATAAAGTAAACTTTCTATCTCGGATCGGGAAAATCCAGATAGGATAGCTTATATGCCTGTCTAGATACTACATACTATAATACACAATAACCATAATTATAATTTACTGACTAGCCAACAAGTGAGACCTACATGAAATAAATAAATCGTTCGAGTTTCATTTGAGTTAGCGACTGTAGAAATAGAATCCATTAGTATTAAGAGTTTCAAAAGTTGATTCAAAATGTGCTTACCCTTGAAGTCAAGTTGCTCTGGAGTGCACTTCCCTTTCTCAAGGAAACAGTTGCAGTAGCCCTTCAGAAAGCGCTCGTTACCGACGAGCTCATCGATGTCGAAGTTTTCGTAGCGACTGTAGTCGTCGCTAGGGTACGCGGTGGCTAGCGCAGCCAGGCACAGGGCGAAGAATACTAGCAGTTTCATGATTACCGGTGTAGGGTTGGAATTCTATGAGATACGACCTGGAAAAGACGATAAAACATCCCAAATTATTATAATTCTTCTGCCACATCAATCATCCCTAACGGGTGTTACACAGAATTGCACGGGAACGCTAAATCTCTTGGCGTCTTTGCCGGTAGTAACCAGCCGAAGATGAGCTTCCCATCAGACAAGACCTAAATCAATTTGGAAATTAAAGGAAAATTATAAAAATCTAAACTGTGGTCTCTGCCAACAATTGATCTTGGGACCTCCCGCTCAAATCCAAACAACTGGACCAGGAAGATCGTCAAATGCGTGTATGTTTATCACTCCTTCAGACCCAAACTACTTTGATTTGTCTGTTTGGAATAGAGATGGATTAATAAAATATCTGGGTGACCGAGCATTGCTCAGTAGTTTTTTTTGGTAAATACCTACGACATTTTCTAAAAATAAATAAAAATCGGTTTAAGAATACACAAGTAACGCCCTTTCATATGATATCCCACTCAATATTGTTATCTCATTTTGAAATTTCGGCGACCCGGTTTTCCCCGTTTTTAAATAAAAATAATAATGATTTTAAATTTTTTATGACCGCAATGGCGTTGGGTCACTATTGTCTATGTCTATTCCAAATTTCAGGTCGATAGCTATTATAGTTTCTGAAATAATCGAGTGTGACGGACGGACGGACGGACGGAGAGAGTCACACAATAAGGGTTCCATTTTTACCATTTTGGTATGGAACCCTAAAAATGAATAGCTAGATCGATTCATCGCAACCGAAACCCCCTGTATACTAAATTTGATGAAAATCGTTAGAGCGTATTTGAGATTAAAATTATATATATATACTAGCTGACCTGGCAAACGTTGTTTTGCCCTTAGGTGTAATAAAAAAATAGATAAATTGAGATTTAAACTATCCTATCTCTCAAGTTGGATCGAACTGCACATGGTGTGCGAATTTTATTATAATCAGTTAAGTGGTTTAGGAGACCATTGAGGACAAACATTGTGACACGAGATTTATATATATTAAGATAAGGTAATCTAAACACCTCTGCTCGCCAAATTTTCCAAAACGAACCACAAACAACACATTTTTTCCACGTTTTCTCAAACATGCTTGGAAATTGGAGCATTATTTTGACCAATTCTTCGAAATAAATCGAACTTGCTTTACCGCCCAATCAGCGACTGCTAAAAGTTGTATTAAAATCCATATAATAATACTAGCTGACCTGGCAAACGTTGTTTTGCCCTTAGGTGTAATAAAAAAATAGATAAATTAAACTATCCTATCTCTCAAGTTGGATCGAACTGCACATGGTGTGCGAATTTTATTATAATCAGTTAAGTGGTTTAGGAGACCATTGAGGACAAACATTGTGACACGAGATTTATATATATTAAGACTAGCTGTTGCCCGCGGCTCTGCCCGCGTGAATTACAATTTTTTTACAAATACCGTGGAACTCCTTGATTTTTCGCGGGATTCTGGTGTGATGTTATACAGAAACCTGTTCTTACTTCGCACGGGTTATCTTGTGGTGATTTTGAAAACTCCTTTTCTTAATCATAATATAAAGTTTCATTAATACGTAGTTGAAAGATCAAGAGGACGATTTTAACTGTCGATATTTCGACTCAGTGGCACAGGTCGTGGTCACTACGTGACCACGACTTGTACCAATGTATCGAAATATCGACAGTTAAAATCGTCCTTTTCAATGTGATTTTTATTCTGAAACCACGAAATATGTCAAAAATCATTAAATCATGTTAAAATTTGTACTGGTGGTAGAGCTCTTCTTTCAGGGTTCGGACGGGTATGTACCACTGGGATAAAATACTCTACTAACAATATTCCCCGGCCCAACATAAGAGTCATTTAAAAATCTTTGCCTCATCTCCTAAAAAAGACCTATGACATTCAGTCAGTTAAGAGATGGCGCTAAACGGTATAACGTAGCGAGTTTCATGATTTTTGTTCACTCTAAAAGTGAAAATCTTTAACCATATAAAATCTTCTGCTAAGACTATTTATTTACGGCTGTAAGGATAGTCCAGTCTAACTTTAGCTCTACGTCTTAGCCCTAGGTTCTTTATCCATTCCGAGTTTCAAGTCACCTACTTGAACTTATCACTAAAAGTTCTGATGCCTGTAATTTCTGAACTACAAAAGTGATGATAATAAAATTTGTATGGAATAATCTTTAAAGAACCTCCTTTCTAACAAAGAAAGAATGAATCAAATCGGACAACGCGTTCATGAATTATAAGTAAATACACATTTTGACTTTGATGCCGTCTTCCAGGGAAACCATGATGAATTTCGGGACAAAAAGTATCCTATGTCCTACCTCGGGGTATGAGGTATAATCATGTCAAGTTTCATTTAAATCCATCCAGCGGATTAGCCGTGATGCGCGGTCGTGAAACAGACAGACAGACAGACAGACAGACAGACAGACAGACAGACAGACAAAAATTAAAAAAAATACAGTTTTGGCTTCAGTATCGACTAAATAGTGTCCTCCAACAAAAATTTTTAAAATATCTTCAATGTACAGAATTAGACCCTTTACAGTTTTATTATAAGTATAGATACAAGAATTGCTCCTTTAAAAATATAAGATAAGATTACACTATTATTATATTTTCACAAATTAATAACACTTAGCCGTGAAAGAAACTGCAAGCATGAGAGTTTCCCATTATTTCTTGAAGCCCCAATTTAATAAAGTTGTGTAATTTCTACTAAACCAAAATGACCAAAACTAATTAACATATTGTAATATTAGTAATTGAATTGTAATATTGTAGTGTTACGCACCTTAGCTCAAAACTATCAATGGTGAGTTTATTTTGTTTTCAAATCTTTATATACCAATACCAAGTTCGGGTCCTTGGCTGCAAAAAACAGCTATGAAGCATTAGAATTGGCGCGTGTGAACAAAAAACCAGTCGATTTGGGCTTCTAATTCATTTAGGTTTTTTCCTATCGGTTCTGGAGAGTTTTTATGAGCATATAGACATTATAAACAGCATTTTTTGTTGTTTTCAAAACGTATTCATGGTGCAAAATACGTCATCTTCTAATCTACCGGCTTCATTCTCAAACTATTCTTAGTAAACTTGTTTTAATCGTCATTCTTATATTTTTATAAATATTTATGTTCTAAATTTCTTAGAACAGTACATGGAAAACAGGACAAGTGTAAGTCGAATTTACACCGTACCTACCACCAAAAGTAGAAGTTTTATTTTTCTTTTTATATTTTGTTTATATTATTAAAATGGCTATAAGAGCTTGGTACAAGTACTGGGTTCCTTATATGGATCACAAGACAGATCTCATTAAAAGTTAGTGCAACCGTTGCTGAATGCAACAGCGAGTTATAAATAAGTATATTGAGTAGAAAATCCTCCTAATATTATGAAAGTATAAGTTTGTGAGTTTGTAAGTGTAAGTTTTGTAAGTTGTACCTACTTAATCATACCACGACTACTAACTATCGATTTGGCAGGATGTAGACAGCTAGTACTTACCTTGTAATCACACATAGATTTGAATTAAGGGATTCGGAGAAACCATTGACATATAAATCTAGGAGAAACTACAAAAGAAAATATCCGGGGGCAGGCTATACTTTATTATAAAATTAAATTCAAGTAGATACTTACCTACTGTATGTTTCCTGATTTGAATTTGGTCGTATTAAAAAATCTGCATGACAAATTGGGGGATTATACATTTTGGTATAACAGCTATTTTATCCATTATCTACCCAAATTAAAAATAATAATTTTTACAACTCAGTAGCTAAATAATTGAATGGTTCATACACGTGCTTGCTAAAATTCACGGTCGTGATCATGATACAGCCGCATCCCAATTTTTTATATGTTAATACATATGTTAATTTTAATTGGTCAACTTAAATACTGCTTATAGAGTAGGGGAGCCCACGATTTTAAATCGGTAGTCACTCGAGCGTCTTGAGGACCGCACGCGATGAAAGATTTTCGAGTCTGTAGATATCACGGCTCAAGAGATACAGCCTGGTGACAGACTGACAGACGAACGGACGGATGGACAGCGAAGTCTCTGTAATAGGGTTCCTTTTTTACCCGTTGGGTACGGAACCCTAAAAAAGGTTATATGATATTTGCCATTTCAGTGATGGGTTAAGATTGTATAGGTTTTTTAAAAAAATCCTGCCCTTGACAATAATCGAGCGCGTCAGATTTTTATAAACATGCTTCTTCTTGATGTGCTTGTCGTTCTGACCCCATTATACGACATAATTGTCAGATTATGGGGTTGGGACGACAAGCATATCAAGAAGCATCTATAGAAAAATCTGACGCGCTCGAGAAAAAAATTTCAAGGTCACGATTTTTTCTGTCTTCCGCCACCACTGAAATTGATAAATCATTTTTTACCACCTAATATTTTTAATCCTAAAGGTTCCCATGGCGCTCGAGTAACTAATAAAATCCCCCTCTTGGGCTCCCCTACTATTAAAAGGATATATACTGAATTTATTATTATCCTTCTCACCCTTACGAATACGTTGGTAGGTGTGTATGCAACCTTCCGGAAGAATATAACAGAATAACGACGTTTTACCTAATTACTTGCAAACTGAGCCAGTTATCAAAACCCATTTGTGATCGTTTTTGGATGTTATTATTACCAACACATAAAAGAAAAATTCAATTATATCCATTGTAGTTTCCGATAAAATTAGATAAATGGATATTTTGGAGCATCTTTTGGTAGAAGTTTCTATCGAGAAAATGTTTTGCAATAGTATTTTTGTTTAAATTTGAAATTAATTATCCATGTATTTTTTAAACTGCAGGTCACTAAAAATCGCTTGAATCTAGGCCGTTAACATATGTATTTAGGCACAGCTAGATAATACGAGTAAATAAAGCCTTGCTTTGGCTCCGCTATAACGTGAATTTCGGCGTTTCACACATCCCGCGGGAACCATAGATTTTTTGGTTTAACAAGTGTTAATTCAGGATATCATTGGATATCTTGTTGAATTACAAATTTCAGTAAAGTCGCTTCAGCACCTTTGTATGCTGAAGTTTTAACCAAATAATCCACAGATTACATACAAGCTAAACTTATCTTTATTATTTTTTGCTCTGTTATATATGCGTTTCGCGAAAAAACCTATTGAAAAAACTCTGTAGCTAGTAAAAATAAATTCTCCGTAATCATTTATGAGATATCCAACGATGGAAAATTTTATGTAAGGTTTTCCTTAATATGTGTATATATTTTTTTCTTTCTAGAAAAGTGGGGCTACCATAACAATATTTTCCAAACTGATTAAAAACTTTGTTACATGACAAATCTATCTATATCTATCTATATACTTATAATAAAACTGTAAAGGGTCGAATTCTGTACATTGGAGCTATTTTGAAATTTTTTGTTGGAGGATACTATTTAGTCGATACTGATTCAAAACTGTAATTTGTTTCATTTTTGTCTGTCTGTCTGTCTGTCTGTCTGTCTGTTTCAAGACCGCGCATCACGGCTAATCCGCTGGATGGATTTAAATGATACTTGACATGATTATAGTTCATACTCCGAGGTAGGACATAGGATACTTTTTATCCTGAAATTCAGCTGGGTTCCTTTAGGAGAGACGTTCAAAGTCAAAATGTGTATTTGGTTGTAGTTCATTAACGCATTGTTCGATTTCATTCATTATATTTTTGTTAGAAAGATGGTATTTCATACATCTTCCTAGAAATATTTGAGGGTTATCAGTTTTACAGTTCAGGAATTACAAACCCCCAAACCCTCAGTATCAAGTCCAAAAAACTTGAACCACGGAATATATAAAGAATCTTAGAATGTACGGCTAAACTTAAGCTGGTTGGAAGTTCAACCATATGAAATAAACAGAATACATATATTGAGACTGTAAGTAAATTAGCAATACTTATTCAAAAAAAAGAAAAATCTGACAGTGACTAGCACTGAGACAACTGTGTCAGAAAAATATTTTAAAGATTTAAAAACACACAATTGAGATCGTTTTCAATTTAATTTATCTTATTGCAAGCCAGCACATACCCATTAAGGCTTGGAATTTATCTGCGGTTCCAGTTTCATCATTTGCTCTAATGCTAGGTAAGGTAGGTACCCGGTATTTCACATAAAAAGATGATCACAGTTACAGGCCCCAATAATATAAACGTGGAATTGTTCAAGGACTTGGAGATCTTATATTATGTACAAAGGATGTACTTGAATCCTGAGGCAGAGCATTGGGGCCATCATCATCAGTAGCCATATTCTGTAACTCGGTGCCTATCAAAGAATGATAGCCACTAGCAAATGTTTTTCATCCATTTTCATCCAAAACAAGGAGGAGGTTCTCAATTTGTCGGAATCTTTATTTTTATACGTAAAGAAATATGTAGCCATTGCCCGTTCTGATATTTTGGATTGTATTGAGATGAAGCAAAGATTTTTAAAAGACTCTTACATGTTGGGCTGGGGAATATTGTTAGTAGATTATTTTATCTCAGTGGTACCTACCCGGCCGACATCTGAAAGAAGAGTTCTACCACCATTACAACTTTTCACATGATTTAATGATTTTTGACATATTTCGTTTCAGAATAAAAGTCACAATGAAAAGGACCCCAGGACCCAGTGGCACAGGTCGTGGTCACTACGTGACCACAACTTGTACCAATGTATCGAAATATCGACTGTTAAAATCGTCCTTTTGATCTTTCAACTACGTATTAATGAAACTTTATATTATTATTAAGAAAAGGAGTTTTCAAAATCACCACAAGATAACCCGTGTGAAGTAATAACAGGTTTCTGTACAACATCACACCAGAATCCCGCGAAAATCAAGGAATTCCACGGTATATGTAAAAAAATCGTAATTCACGTGGGCGGAGCCGCGGGCAACAGCTAGTTGTAAACTATATTAGGAACGAGAATAAAAAAAAAATATTTATAAAATCGTTGAAGGACTATCTGATAAAAAAAATTTACTTCAGATAGAAAAATATGGATAGAGAAACACGGAACAAAGTGAGCGCAAAGGCGGCCTTATTGCTAGAGCAATCTCTTCCAGGCAACCTTTGGTAAGTGGAATGAAGCGCGGGACGGTGCAATATATATTTTTTTAGCTTTTATTAGTTTTTACTAGATGGTTTCATATGGAATTTATGGTATTTGTGTAAAAAGCATGACGATGAGTCTTAATCTACATTTCAAAGTGTCAATGCCAACCTGGCAAACAGTCAGCACCAGCTAAGAATTTAAAATAATAGCCGACCTGTCGATATAAACTTATGTATACCTAACAATAGATATAATTCGCGATATAATGTTCTTACGTTAGCCTTGTTTTGTTTCGAGCATAAATAAAGATACTTTGACTCATTGGTTTTTCGTGTCTCATAGTTTTTAGGGTTCTGTACCTCAAAAGAAAAGGAAAAAACGGAATCCTTATAGGACCTCTTGGTGACCCGAACACGTTACGCATAGATATCGAGTTGAAATTAAAACAATATATTTAGGCCGACAGTCTCTTGAGGTTGTAAAAAATAAAACTTTTAAAAAGATACCATAGTTTATATGTGTATTTCGACTCAATTAAAAATTATTAGTATTTCGATTCAAATAATGTGTATTTCGACCTCAAAACAAATGATCTATTATGTAAGACGCAAGGTATAGCCCAATTTTCATACAAAAATCGGCATTCTCCTTTATACCTAATACGTGTACGTGACGTCTACCTTAACAAAATACGGAACCATCAGTGGTCGGGCCCGACTCGCACTTGCCCGGTTTTTTATTAATTTATTTCACGTTTTTGGCCTCATACAAAGCCGGTGTCTGTGCAAAAAATTCTATTCGTAGATCTATACTAAATATTTAATTATTGTTATGATACAATCAAAACTAGTCTCGCTTGGCTCGTTAGAAGTGTAACAAAAAATATTATGGAAACTTATGCACGTGGGAGTTGCTTCTTTTGTCCATGAAGATTATACGTACAGGTACTTAGGTAAAGCAAAAACTATAAAGCACATTATACGAGTACATACATGATCCAACTCAGAAGTGGTTCGAGAGAGGTCGAGTAACTTGTACGTCATATATTGTGGTGCCCGGAGAAAGAAAAAAAGGAGAAAGAGTCAATCCTCTACACTACTCGCGAAGTTCCTCGGCGAAGTACTCAGAAAGTTTACCGAAGTACTAAGAAAATTTGGCAAAGTTAGACGAAGTGCCCCTCCACACTGCTCGCTTCGGTCAACTTCGGTCAACTTCGCGAGTAGTGTAGAGCGCGGGTAAGGTGTTTCGGCCCTACTAGCCCGCAAAATTCAAATTTTACTAAGTTTTTCGCAAATATTAGACTAACTACACATTGTAGGTTGATGGCAATGAATTTTGCGGGCATAATATTTATGCATCTACATGTTTTTTAACAGAAACTTTGCTCGAAAATTCCAACTCACCTCTTTGGTTCCTGAAAGATAATTTTTTGCAGTTTCCCAGATGTCGAGCTATCAGGAACTATAAAGTAAATGAGTATTGTTGAGCAGAGAATAATAAATATCGTTTATGCATCTACATGTTTTTAATAAAAACATGTAGATGCATAAACGTTTGTTTTTAATAGAAACATGTAGATGCATAAACGTTGTGCCCGCAAAACTCATTGCCATAAGCCTACGGTGTATAATTAGCCCACTATTTGCGAAAAACGAAATAAAATTTGATTTTTCGAGCCCGGATGTTAATCATCTGCCTTAAATGATACCTCCACCCTAAAGAACCCTAAAAACAATCTCTTCGGTTTTATAATGCTTATAGATAGTTTAAAATAATTAGGTATATAATTATAATAGACGTGCCACTAAACAAAAAACCAGCCAAGTGCGATTCGGACTCGCGCACCGAGGGTTCCATACTATCAAAGAAGTAAAACGTTAAAAGAATCACTTTTATCTCTTGAATTTACGAATGTAATTTACAAGTAGGTAAGTACTTTTGTTGGCGAACCGCAAACCTAACTTTGTTTTTAGAGGTTTATTGAAGCATAATATGCTTTTTTTATTAGTTATTTAGTAAGTTGATTTTATTTTTCCTGTAAAAAATACGTTAACTCTTATTGATCATAATTATTTCAGAGATAAGGGGGGGGGCGGTATTTTTTTCGACAGTTTGCCCAATAAATCAAAAACTATCAGGCATAAAAATAAATAAAAGTTGGTTTTAGAATACACACGTAACGCCCTTTCATATGATACCCCACGTAATATTGTTCTCATTTTGAAATTTTGACGACCCGGTTGAGAATAAAAAAGATTTTCAATTTTTTATGATTTCCCTGACGGCGCGCCACAATTACCTACAACTATTAAAAGAACATGGGCAGAAATTTACACAAATAAATTTTAGCGTCTAGATGTAATATTTATTACAAGACGATTCTAATAAATAACAGAATTTTTTCAAGGTATCACCAGTTATTGTAAAGGACGGGTCAAAAAATAAAATATTTAAAGAAATTCAATTGATTACTGATAGGTTCCGTTTCCACATTCCTGACTGCTAGTGTTGCCGGATGCCAAACTTTTCCACTTTCATGCTCCATCTTTTTGACGATCGGTCCACTTTTGTACGAGAACAACATGTAACAGACTATACTAAAGAAAAACCTATTATCAAGTACAACGTTAATTCTTAGATCAGAATGTAGAATACAAGACAATAATAACTGTGTCGATTTCAAACCCCTCTTCAATAAAGATTAAAAAAAAACTGTGCCTTTTTTTGCATTTTATTTTACTCGAATATATTTACATAAAAAGATTAAATTAGTTTAGGGTTTTCCATTGTAAAGTTCCATTTCCATTCCATTCCATTTGAGTAAAACTGAATATTATTTTTCCGTGTGAGCCAGCCTCATTTAAATAAACTGTTTGAATATTTGTGATTATTTGTCAGAAAACTACACCTATTAGTAATACTGAAATCTATTACAACCGATTATTTTGAGGATAGATTATTTTGTCTTGGTAGTTTAGCGTTTCCGAAATACCCTTGTAATTCTATATTAACTTATTAACTCAATTCGATTTTTCTTTCAGTCGATTGGAGTTTTGTAATTCCGGCATCTCGCAACATTGATCGACAGCTATATGATGGCTACATGGTCTCAACTGTCGACTGTCACAAATTCTGGGACAAGTGACAAGTATTTCTCAAAGCGTATATAGTGTATTGTCTATGCTGTCAGATGCTTCATGGCGGAGGTCGCAGTTGTTTTAATACTCAGATACAATATTTTGAAAATAAATATTAATTTTTCTCCACTTTTTTGTAAGAAAAATCTTTTAGCATTGAGTTCAGGCTTGCAGACCCAACCAAAAAAATATTTTTTCATTTATAGTTGCAATAGCGTAACGTGAGCGAAAGAGATGTATGGGCCCGCACCATTGTTCTTTCAGGTAGTTGCAGAAATAATCGAATGTGACAGACGGAGGGAGAAAGTCTCACCATAAGGGTTCCATTTTTACCATTTTCGTATAGAACCCTATAAATCTCCCCGCAGTTTAAGACGTAGGTAGATTATTAACCCGTAAAGCAACACCGGATTCGGTTCATCAACCTGTCCCTCAACTATAACGAAACTCGAATATTTAATCGTATTATAACTCGATTTCCGGTTGTTGCTAAGCTAGGTATTTGTTATTCGATATGCAAATTTGCCCGTTCATTGCCCTCTCGTTGACCGAACAAGAGTAGGAGGCGGGTGCGTAGATTAAATTGCGTAAAGTGACGGTGACGATGATCTGACGCAACCAGCTGTGTAGTAGAGATGTCGTCTTAAGAGTCCGCTTACCCACGATGTCTCCCATGCATTCGTAATACCAAAAATCATTTGTAATTAGTGCAAATTTACATCATGTTGTGGTGTTATTCGGGCTCATTGTAGTAATCTATGCTCCTGGCCATATCTGGTTCCGAAATACTTTTGGTAAACGAAATTGTAAACGAATTTAGTTCTGCTTATTTTTATGTCAAAGAGGACAATATGTTTTCTGCTTATTTGTTTTGTAATAAAAATAACACTATCTCACGTCGCATTATTCAAGAGCACAGTTTATATTGTACAGCTAAAGAAAAACTCCAGTTAATAAAGAAAGTTACAAGTTTTCATTCATAATTTTTGGTATTACGGAACTCGAAAAAGTTATAAAAATTTTGTTCGAAATTGATTATAATTTCGTATTAAAGAAGTATTTCCGAACCAAATATGGCCAGGAGCATAAATTATTACTATATGAATCCGAATAACACCACAACATGATCGAAATATGCACGAATTACAAATAATTTGGTATTTTGAATGAATGAAGACATCGTAGTTCACAGGACTCTTAAGAGGATCGTGTAGCTGTAAGCTTTCATACAAAAAACAATAACTATTGAATAGAAGCAGGCGTTATTTTGCGAAAATCCATAGGTAATTAGTATTCAGTGGTTCCACCCGAAATTCACCCGGACACATCCGCGCACAAAACCTATAGCAACTTATAAGCTCTAGAGCCGTGCACACTGCACGTGCGTGTACATGTTATCGTAATATGCGGCCCTACCAGCCCGTGAAATTCAAATTTAATTTAGTTTTTCGCAAATATTAGACTAACTACACATTGTAGATTTATGGCAATGCATTTTGCGGGCCTACTTTGCTCGAAAGTTCCCATTCATGTCATATTGGTTCCCGAAAGATAATCTTTTGCAGTTTCCCATATTTCGAGCTATCTGGAACCAATATGAAGTAAATGAGTATTGTCGAGCAGAGTTTTTATTAAAAACCTGTAGATGCATAAATGGTGTGCCCGCAAAACTCATTGCCATTAGCCTTCGATGTATAATTAGCCCACTATGAGCGAAAAACTAAATACCTAACATTTGAATTTTCGCGTCCGGATGGCACGCATCGCCCTTAAATTGAAATAGCGAAGGTGCACTCGCATTCTTATCAGTTTATTTGATCCTACTGCACGAGGCTGTAATATTACGAGTAAGATGAAAGTGAAATATGAAAATATCGATAGATTTTTTTCTTCTGTTTGCTATTTAGAAACACTAAACATAGATTTATTAACTAAAAACGAAGTGTTCAACACGATATCCTAAAAAACTACCAAACCCACTTTTAACTGACAAAACTTGTACTTTTTTAATAGTTAAAGTTGCTTGCCAATGAAAAACCATGATAAAAATTTAATTAATAGTTTCGGAGAAATGCAGGGACAATCAAACATACGTATAAGTATACACCTTACCTTTAAATATTTGTAGGCGTATTGGAAGTCCTAACAATGTTTTAAATACTTTTGCAGTTCTTTACGTACATATATGAGTACGTAGTAGGTACGTACTTAGATAAGGTATCTAACTACGCATAGAATTGATGAACGACTTGCAGTTATCACATACACATGAGTAAGTAAAAATCTGTGGTAACAATTAAATCATAATAATATTGACCTTTAACAAGATGTACTTTATTATTTTTATTTGATTTGTTCTTTTTTAATATGATGACCACAGCAAAGAAACTGCGAAGACAGATAATATGATAAATAGTTCAATATGTCTCAAGAGACTCCTTCCGGCGAAACTTTGACAAAAAGATTGATGACGAAGGGTTGGCCGTTGGGCGAGGACGTAAAAATGTAAATAGAGTCGTTCAACTCCGATTATTCCTTTGCCTTCAGCTTATGACTAGACTATAGATAGCTACTACATATAAATTACTAGCTGTTGCCCGCGGCTCCGCCCGCGTGCAGTTCGTATTTTTTTTACAAAAATGTTTCCCGTGGAATTTCTTAATTTTTCCCAAGGTAAATGAGTGGTCCCTGGGTTCGATGGACCCGTAAAGGAGTCTTCTTCCTATCTCTCCTGTCAACGTGCTATCTTCTTTCACACAATTTACCTATATCTTCTTTGGTCTTGCTCTACTTATACGCTCTATCGAAATCGCTTATGTTACTCAATTCGCATGGAGTAAGACAGAGTGGGGCGTGTCATCGTGGATTGTAATATCTATACTAACCAAACATATCTTATTCTGAGATGATACCAACGCCCAGATATTGTAATTAAGCATTCTGATGCGCTGCTGTGTACGTAGCAACCCGTTCCTGCTACGTACGGGTTATCTTGTATAGTTATACCTAGTTGCACGATCAAAAGGACGATTTAAACTGTCGATATTTCGACCCCGTTTAGATTGTGCTACGTAGATAAGTAGCTATAGGTTTTTTTAAACATCCCACGGGTGCTCTCAAATTTTTCAGGATGAAAAGTATCTTAAATGTTGACCGGGCATATATATAAAGTAGGATCATAAAATTTCATTAAAATCCGTTACTTGAAAGACGCCTGCTAACTGTTTTTGTAATGTTTTCTTTCCCGCGGCAACTCGATTGGAGTAATAAGTTTTACTATATTATATATTTTGTTAAAGAGGCAACATAAGGTATCAGGATAACAAATTTTACTAAATTAAGTTCATTAGTTGTTGTTTACAAAGCTGTTAAATTAATTGCAGTTTTTTAACTATCCCACGGGAACTCTTTATTTTACCGGGATGAAAAGTATCTTATATGTTAACCAGGGACATAAGCTACCACCACACAAAATTTCATTGGAATCGGTCCAGCTGTTCCAAAGATTAGCCCGTACAAACAGACAGACAAACAGACAAACAGATAAACAGACAAACAGAGAAACAAAAAATTTGAAAAAAATTTAAATTAGTTCTATTTCACTTCTTACATCCCCCTGACTCCGTTTTTAGCATTTTTTTTATTTGTACAGAAATTCGACCTCTACAGATTTATTATATGTATTGATAATATTATTTTATTTGACTATCCCTTGAGAACTAATAGGTACCTAATAATTTGAGATACCTATTAGGTATTAAAAAAGTATAGTAATATTTTTTAGAATAATATTCCCCTATTAGAGTAATGCCCCTGAAGAAGGACCCCTGAAACTGGTCTGAAACTGGTCGGGCGATCCTGACCCAATAGACGTGACTTTATAGCCGTTACTTTTTCCTTCTTATAATGTCCACTCACGGAAGTCTTTATTCTAATATGTCACCACCTAATTTATTAAAGTGGAACTTTTATTACATCGTCTCAAACTTTTTCGTCAGTGTGTTGCATGTCGCGTGACGGTCGGCCGCGGAGTAGGGATAAAGTGAAAAGCGCTCGTCAGAGCAGCCAAAGCCACAAAAGTTTTACTTTTACCGTGGTTTCATAAACCCATACTATATTTCTGCTTCACAGCGAATTAAGATTAAAGACCCAAAATACATGATAATTTGAATTGTCATTATTTTAGTTTTTAAACTGCAGCTCACTAAAAATCGCTTAAACGACCGTTTACGCCGTGAATTCCCACAATTTTCCACTGGTTTTGGTAAACAACCTCTTGATCGCGTGCACAGTTCATAGCTTACAAAGTAACAGTATTTTACGATTAGCGTGACCACTCCTAATGGTAATGACACTCAAGATCCCTCAGAAATAGTAATTAATGTGAAGATACATACCCTGTGGAGCTCTTAATTAAGGGCGACACGATAAGTGGAGTTGATTCAGCTAAATTTCCACGGACCCACACTTATAGGCCTTATTGACGGCAATCTTGGGAACATCCAAAATTTGCATTTGCTGAGGACATCTGAGCGAAGAATAATCCCGCTTAAATGTTGTAATCTTTTATCTTTTGGTATTTATTGCGCTTTATATAATATTGATTATTTCATAAATACGCGTAAACCGGATAATAATCCACCAATTTTAAATAAAATAATCGAGTGTAACAGACGGACGGACGGAGAAAGTCTCACCAATAAGGGTTCCTTTTTTACCATTCGTCGTACATATTATATACAGTAAAGCGATGCAAATCTTTCCAGTAAAGCCATTCACCATATAACATGGAGATTGCATGAAGAATATATATTGAAATATTTTGTCAAATCATCAGTCATTTTATAAAATACAAGTCTAACTATAGGCACTTATAATAAATAAGATAACCCGTGCGAAGTAAGAACACGTTTCTGTACAACATCACACCAGAATCCCGCGAAAAATCATGGAATACCACGCTATATGTGAAAAAAATCGTAATTCACGCGAGCGGAGCCGCGGGCAACAGCTAGTAATAAATAATACCAGACTCTACCAACACCGCCACCTTCGTTTTATACCGAGAAGAACGAATATAAAACTCAGCGCTTACAAAAAAATTATTTACCTATGAGTTCACTATATTCTTTAGATAATACATAGGATTAGGTATATAATAGAATCTTGTGAGCAGTGATCTTTAAATTTTTAACAGATTGTTTGAACTTATGCAAAGGCAACTTCTAAAATGCCGTCGTCATCATATTATTGAATCGTAATAAGTAAAACTATATCAATTCATAGGTTTAAACTCTTTAAAATGACTGTGGACTTCATAAAGTTAAAAAGTTCCACATTCCACCTACTTAACCTCTTTGCAGATGCGAGTGCTGCAGGCAATTTGCATTTCCCGCAAACTTTATTACGTACCACGAAAATGTTGTAGGATTAAAAGGAAAATCTGAAGTCTCCAGCAATAATAAATACCGCTTTGTAGTAAAGCCGGATTCAACCACGAAATGAGCGATATGCTTCACTCGCACACCGCAACGATAGGTAATTTCCGGGGAACCATGTATGAATTCTATGCTATTACATATTATTATAGTACCTATATATTCAACGAGGCTTGCATTATTATCCGTAATCTGTATTATAGCCATGGAAAAGTTTCTCAGTAAGAACTCAAGAGTTAGTAAAAACAACACCGATATGAACCTAAGGGTGAGCCCATCTGAACATTGCACGTAACCCTTGTTCATACAAGAAAAAAATAGCGTTATCCCATATGGCGAGAGCCGTCCCTGTGAAAACGTACCTGAGGTCTTATAACAACAAACCTATACTTAGTGATTTGTGGCATGGACCGCAGTCCATAAGCAATACTATGGCCGGCGACCTACTGACACCGTTGGTGTCAAAACAAATATTTTGACACCAGTAAACTGGCCACATTATTTTGTGCGATTCGCCGGATCCTGTGCATATATGTCTATTAAAAACAGGAGAAAATTCCATTTTCTTCTATCCTAATAACATTTGTTGACGCACATTACAAAGAGTTATCTAAATTTAGAAGACGGAGGGAATCCTTGGAAGCATCGTAATAAATAAAATGTAAGTACTAATATTTGTAGTTGGTACATATCTAACAGTCATTGTTAAACTTATTTAGCAAATAGATATGTGCCCACATATGCCGACATAACGAACGATATTACTTGTCAATCAATCTTGTTTTTGCTTCCAATAACAATTAACGTACCAAAAAACTTATCTTCTAGTCGCATTGACTTCGAACCTACTTGTGTTAACTCTGTGCTCTGTGCTCTATTATATCTATATTTGAGACAGGGATAGCAGGAACTAATAAAAAGCAAAGTAAATAATACTATTAAATTGAAAGTAATTTATAACATTAAATCGGCCTTAACTCAGACTGAACACGCCATAATCTTATTAGGTACAGTCAGCTTCAAAAATGTATATTAGCTTAAAAGCTAAAACAGTGTGTAAGTACCATAAACTATTAACAAATATCAACCATATAAGACATTAAGAGCATAAGGTTCAAAATATGTCTATTTCATACATGCATGCAACATGCAAGGGATGTTATTTGCAAATCCTACATGAATTTTTGAAGCTGACTGTACTTATCTAGTCGTGACAGCCTATATTAAACTCTTTTCAACCTTCTCCTATGGGTTTATAAATAAATAAATCTTTTGTGCACCAATGAATGATGACGATTAGGCGCAAAAAAGTAAAAACTTGAACAATAACGTGATTTGTCGGTTACAGTAACTCTGTAAGATGTCGATTACGATAACGGTATCCCGAGTTCAAA
This sequence comes from Coenonympha glycerion, assembly GCA_963855885.1. NCBI lineage: Eukaryota > Metazoa > Arthropoda > Insecta > Lepidoptera > Nymphalidae > Coenonympha > Coenonympha glycerion. Next base: position 4,738,399 of record OY979646.1, read on the forward strand.
GGTTTTTCCCCATCTAAAAAATAGTCACAGCGCTTAAAAGTTTTCACTAAAAATAGCCGGCCAAGTGCGATTCGAACTCGCGCACTGAGGGTTCCGTATCAATATGGAAAAAGTAATCCATAAGAATCACTTTTCTTTGCCCGCGGCTTCGCTCACGTTCAACTTCTGTTTCACTTTCAAAATTCCTGTCTAAAAGAATGAAAATTATTAATTTTGACCATAAATTCTTTCTCCATGCTTCCTGCAATAGTCAGATTCGATATCTGAAAGAATTCGGTCCAAAACAAAAAAGTTTGAAAATTTTCCCTCCTTAAAATTTGAATTTCGAATATCCCCGTCTTAGTGCACCTTTATGACCTAGATATCAATCTGGGTGCCGAATTTTAGATCCCTACGACTTTTTGTTTTGCCGGAATTCGTGAAACAACGAATAAAAAATAACTTTTGTATGGGAAAATCCCTAAATCCAACGGTTTTTACCCCTTAAAATTTGAATTTCGAAAATTCCGTTCTTAGTGCACCTCCATAACCTAATATCAAACTAGGCAGATCCCCACAACTTTTAGTTTTGCCGGAATCCGTGGAACAACATAAATAAATTCACTTTTGTATGGGGAAATCCCTAAATCCAACGCTTTTTACCCTTTAAAATTTTAATTTCGAAAATCCCGTTCTTAGTGCACCTTTATGTCCTAACATCAACCTAGGTACGAAATTTCACATCTATGGGTTTGATGGAAAAAACAATTGAGTTTCAGTTCTAAGTATGGGGAACCCCAAAAATTTATTGTTTTTTTTTTATCTAGTTTTTTGTCACAATCTTAATGCGGTTCACAGAATACATCAACTTATCAAGTTTCAACAGTATAAACCTTATAGTTTCGGAAAAAAGTGGCTGTGACATACGGACGGACAGACAGACAGACAGACAGACAGACATGACGAATCTATAAGGGTTCCGTTTTTTGCCATTTGTGTACGGAACCCTAAAACGCATTATGAGTTATAGTCAGTTTTGCAAATCAGAAGCGCATCAATAGATAAAAATAGTCAAGATAGGCCCATCCGAACATTTTACGTAAACGTTATCCATACAAGAAAATGTAGCGACATCTGTCGAAACTCCTGCGAAATACATGTTGATTTTTTTATATTTTATTTTATCTATGTGTCTGTGGTCACCTTGCCAGCAATACTATTATTTATTCAAAAAAAAGAAATAAGTCTTTACCTATCTACCTATACCGACTACCGACGGGGGAGGGTGCAAAATAGTCATTCTTGCTCCCTTAAACTGGCGACATTTTTTCGCGCTGTTCGCCCTGTCTAGTATACAAGTCTGTGAGCGCATCATAAATATTGAATAGGTGTGAATCGAATTACAGTCAAACAGACAATAACCGCAGTCACTCTAAACTAAACTGTTTGACAGGATGACGCCTCGTTTGCATAATTCGACATCTGGGGTGAAGTCGTAATCACCCTCTTCTTTTGAGGCATCCGATATTATAACGAAACAAAGGAAAATAGAAATAAAAAGATGATTACATTTTCCTTTCTCGTAACACAAATGGATACAGAAACAGTGGCTTCGGCTCTATCTAGCTCTAGAGCCTACATTTTTTAGGGTTCCGTAGACAAATGGCAAAAAACGGAAACCTTATTTTATTTATTTTATTTTATTTAAATATAACAATACATTTTCATTTTCTTATACTTAATACGGTGTAACAAGGACCCAATTGGATTTGTCTGTACACCGACATTCGTCGTTTGGCACTCGGTAGTTTCATAGATACAACAACAATAACACTATAGTAAGTATTTTAACAAACGTAAGTATACAATTAAGAAGCTTTGAGGGATTCCTCAATCATTATGGATTCGTCATGTCTGCTTGTCTGTCCGTTTGTATGTCTCAGCCTTTGTTTTCTGAAACTATAAGCTTTTGAAATATGGTAAGTAGATTTTTCACACAAAAATATTTTTTTTTAAATCAAACTCATACCCATGGGTATCTAATAGGTATCTATTGTCCCATTTATGAGACCTTTCCATAGATAGTATCTATGAATAGGTCTTCAAAAATGATATTAAGGTTTTTAATATATTTTTTAACTGAATAGTTTGCGCCAGAGACACATCCAAATAACATAATAAAATTAAAAAAAAAATATGATGTACATTACCATACAAACTTCAACCGAAAATTGGTTTGCACGAGATATACTATAAGTAGTTTTTTCGGTACTAACAATTAACCTCAAAAAACAAAGTTAATTTTGCGGTTGGGGTAGTAATCTATAGTAGTACGGAACCCCCGGTGCGCGAGTCCGATCCGCACTTGGCCGGTTTATTTTTATTTTTATTAAAAATTTTATATGGCAACTAATGTTAAATAAGTAACTCCAGGGTCAATAAGTAAAAGTATAGGGAAATTTGATATTGAATGTATTGCCTGCAGCAGCAAAGATCCATTTTAACAAAAGAATAAGTAAGGAAATTATAACTAAAAAGACAACTCTATAATGTTTACTTGAGTTTCTATAAGGCTGATCACTCGCCAAAGACGCAACCCACGACTTACGTAATTTAAAATCAATCGTTAAAAAAAATTATTAGTTATCGATTTATCGAGCAAAATATCGAAAAAAAAATCCATTGTAAAAAATTATAAAATAAGGGGGTTTACCAGTAATTCTGAAATAATTGCGATCAATACAGATGTATGTACTTTTGACAGGAAAAATAAAAGTAAACCTTACTTAAAAAATAAAAAATAAAACCTTACTAGCAACAATTTGTTTTGCGATTCGTTGACAGTAGTTATTCTTACCGTTTTACTTATTCCGCATAGTAAGGCGCCCTCGATACGCGAGAATGACTCGCACTTGGCCAGTTTTGAATTGTATATCACGATTTAAAAATTCCTTTAATTTATTCGTTAAAATGTATTCTAGTTATTAATATACTCCGATTTATTTATTACGTCTCTTATAAATTCGTATCTTTGTCGAAAAAATTTTCTCGAATTTCATAATTTTCGGTTAGTCTCGACGAGAATATGGAGCGAGCTTTATTGTAAGGAAAAACATGTAAAAAAACGGATAACAAGAAACGATGATAGCACGAACGTGATTCAGCGATACACATTTGCTTGATGGCTTCACTTTATTTACGGTCCTATAATTTAATATTTTCTTGCTACATTACTCGCAAATTTGCAAAAAAAGTAGCTACTTTTAATTGCATACTACAATATGGATATCTATATGAATTCTAAGCTCAAAAGTGGTTATACGTGTAAATAAAAAACAATAAAGATGAATTACATGAAGGTCATAAGTCATAACAGTAAAGTAACACTTGCTCATAAAGTGGCTCTAATTTCACCGCAATTAGGCACATAATGACACCTATAATCGCAAACTGTGACTTTTTCATTTCATTATTATTATTCACTAGTGAGTTAGACAGTTTTTTTTAATTTTATCTACTAAATAAAATTATTTTATTATTATTTTATTCACAAGTGTGTTGAAAAACGTCAGATACACGTGAGTACTGATGATTACCGTCCTCGGCTATCTTAAGTCCTATGGCGCCTCAGCGGTAATCACCAACTTTACTCACTTGTACCATAAACTACTATTATTTAGTGCCCAAATAATTGGCGACGAACGTATAAAAACCCCAACCTAATTAATATTTCTCGTCACAAACACCTTTTACGTCCATTACATGGTTTCATTATAATGGTCAAAATATTAAATACAGGATGTCCCACGGCGATGCCGCTTATAGAGGGGAACTACCTTAAATATTGTAGATAGAGTAATAATAATTCACTGAAAGAAGACGACCTGTATAAGTATATATTTTTTTTAATTTGGTTACCAGGTTAACCTACCTAAGATATTCGGTATTCTTATCTTATACAGTAACGTTTGCAGTACTTAACATCGCAATATTGTGCACAAAGTTATGAAACCGCATATTATTTTCATTTTTCAGAGTTCCATTTCATAGGTAGGAAGCACTTGGCAGTAGATAGATATTATTACATGAAATTTCATGATTGTGAAACGTTCTCGGCAATATTCTGGAACGATTCAAGGTAATGTCTATATTCGTATCGTAGATTCACACTGAAGTCTTATTGCCACTTTTTGTGCCCGTAAGATTAAATTGGATCTGAAAATTTTGCGTATAAATTTCACTTAAAAAATCTTGCAAATTTAAAGTTAAGTTTCCTCTAAATTTGCAAGGTTTCCGAAATTTGGAATGGTTTCCGAGAAGGTTAAATTATCTTTTTTGATATTATCGTACGTAAGTACGTATGTACATAATATACAATGAGTTATGTACTTAAACATTATCACGCGATTGTATTTGGAATGTAGAATATTCTATTCATATTGTTATTAATTTCTTGCCTTTGAAGTTTTATTTTTTAGGAAAGGTATTTTTTATTTACAAATAATAAGTGTTTTTGTTTACGATTTTCTCGTACTTTGACTCTCATTGTTGTGAAAAAGGCGTTGGCGGTGTTTACTGATTTCGGTAAAGCTATTCTGAAAGAATGTTTAATTAGGTAGTAGAGTTTCGACAACGGGAGTTTCGAATTCGTCACTGTCTCTGTCTATCGTGTCTGTTTCTAGTATATTTGTTTCACTTGTCCTACCTGAGTGAAGCTTCAATATCGAATCGGTATTTCAGTGAATAGCCCTGCCAATACAAACGTACGGAACTTTTGGTTGTTTACTTCCTGTTTTGCAGAGGATAATGTTTCCATTTTTTTCACCGAAAATAACTTAGGGAAAGCGAAATACTTTACCTACTTAAGAGCAAAACTGAATACTTAAATAAACTAAATATTAAATGCCATAATTATGCCGAACAGCCGGAATTGCATGATTTTAGGAGCTTAGTAAAAATTAACTTTATTGTAAATAAAATAAAAACTCTATGTTTCCAACTAATATAATATAAATAAAACAAAAACTCTATGTGTCTTTCCAACTTTAGAAATATACTTGACCAGTGTAAATGGTACCTTAGTTACAACGACGAATATAATATACCTCTATACCTATTCAATATTTTATAACGTAGTTATGTTAATAATATAATTATTAATAAGTAGCAAGAGACAAAGAGGTATTTATTTTATTTTTATAAGAATCCTATTACCTACATGGAAAAATATCTGTTTTTCTAAAAAAATACATGACTGTGTACACTCGTCTAGCATTTCAATTCGGTTAAAAGCGTATAAGTAATCTTAGTTGTTGAAAATGTGAAGCATTAGACTCTTGGAAATGTATTGATGAGTCGTAAATATTTAAGTATTGAAAAACAAAACCTGCAAAATTTATTTACACTCGTAAGATATATGGTTATGGCAGGGCAAAGACCTAACTTACTATAAGTATAAAGGCGTTTTGGCTGTACTAACCTGTGAAATTAATTTTTTATTTAGTTTTTCGCAAATATTAGACTAACTACACATTGTAGGTTTAGGCACGGTAGTGAGATTTATTTATTTATCTACATGTTTTTAATAGAAACCGCCGGAAAACTCCCACTCACCTCAAATTGGTACCCGAAAGATTTTTTTTGCAGTTTCCCAGATTTCGAGCTATCGAGAACCAATATGAAGTAAATGAGTATTGTTGAACAAAGTTTTCATTAAAACATATACATGCATAAATGTTGTGACCCCAAAACTCGTAGCCATAAGCCTACGACTAAAGTAGAATAATTAGCCCCGTATTAGCAAAAACTAAATAAAATTTGAATTTCCGCTCCCGGATGTTACCCATTTCACAGATATGGTACCCATTTAATGTCTATGTGGGGTAGCTGCGCTGGCATGGTACTGAATTCGTTGCTAATCAATTTTAATATTTCTTTCCATACAAACCTATTTATATAGTGTGCAAGGTACCTACTCTTTAAAAATAATTGTAGAAAATTTTGTTAAAACGCCATAATCGCGTACGATCGTTTTATGGAAAATCTACCGGGAAGGCCGCTCGTAGGGCCCGGTTTCCACTAAAGAGGAGAAAATGACTAATCAGATTTCTTTATTTCGACATCTCCATTTCTCATGTGAGAGGATGTCTCATTGCCAATAGATTTTTAAAATTTTTCTCCGTGCAAGCAAGCGGAGCGGAGATGTCTAGATATAAAAGTCGGGCGGCACGGCAGAGCGGTGATGTCTATAATAGTCGAGACAAGCCGCGCTTCTAGGTAAGTGTAGTGCCAGAAGTGGCTGGGATCCGAACCCACGGCCTTCGATTAGAAGGTGGACCACTGGGTCCGTTATTAAATAACCTAATATCTTATTTAAACCAATTTTCATCTGGAGTACTTTTAAAGTTCCAGCTCAACCTAATTCCGGAATTTTCCTTTCAGTAATTAAAAACTTAGGTGTTTTTGCGGTAAAAAAATCCGGACGTACGTACGTGACGTTGTTTTACTCGCGAGATCTTCGCTTTTAGTTGGTTCCGTACCTCAAAGAGAAAAAAGGAACTCATATAGGTGAGATCACTTTGGTGTCCTGTCTGTCTGTCTGTCTGTCACGCCTTTATTTCAGTAACTATTGAAGATATCGACATGATATTTGGAACAATTGTAGGTAATGTTGGCCCGACGTCATTGCAATCATAAAAAAAAAATTTCACCTGCATCTATGGTAACGCTATATTTGAACTATGCAGAAACGTAGGAACCCAAACAAAATAATTTAATTAGTCTATAATTAGTAACTACGTAGGTATTTAAAAGTCAAAACAAGCTCATTATTCTCTATTATTTTGGACATTCATTATTAGTGTTTTCACTACAGATTTGTACGTAGATAAGTTTACAAACCCATTATTGTGGTGGGCAACAAGTAGTGGGTAGGTAATAGTGGCGAAGGGTGCATACTTTTCTTCCGAGGAGGAAAAATTTCCTACTTCTGCCTTTCGACAGGTACGTCCGATGCACGGACTAAAATAACTTCTTCTTTTTACCTTTCTTCTCTTCAAGATCCCTCTCAACATTCAGCTGTATCGCTGCCAAGGTTCTTCCCGGACAGCATGCGAGTTATCTCTAGTCTATTACTTTTTGAGTTTCGTTCCAGTTGAGCGATCGACGGCCACAAAAACATAACGTATGACATATTATGACATAAATATGTCACATGTCATATTTGTGGCGATCGCAAAGTCTGCTACAGCTGTTAAACTAGCCTATGCGGGGCATCAAACCGTAAACATACACCGTACACGCGTTTATAAATTAATAAATATCAACTGTAACATCCAATATGTAAACAGTCATTAGAGGTATTATATGTAGCACACAAAATTGTCGAGTAAGTAGGTACCTTAATCCCCTATTTGCCTGTGAACGGAATATGCTTGGAATAGCGCGCGCGGCGGTGTAACGGCAAATCATTATTATGTTTGGGACGCGCTGCCAACAAATGGATTCGCAATAGCTGCAATAACAATTACCTCACAATAAAGATCCCAGACATACCTGCTAAGGGATACCACTACTACGGAATTCACAACTCGCTTGGGTGTAGAGTGTGCTCTGTCCTCTTCTTCTTTTGATTGCGGCTTTAGTTTTTTGTAGTTGACCCCTATTGTAACGCCACTATCTACAGTTTCCAGCTAATGCTTATTGCTGCCAGGAACAGCAGTAGCTTCTTGGTTAAAAGAAGTTTAGCTTCATTTGGATCTAGTAGCAGCTCTGTCCTCGCAAAAGTAGCACTTTTGGAAGCTCACTGGCTAAAACCGTTATTCAAGCGACATTTAGTGACCTGCAGATAAAAGCTATAAAAACTAAGTACCTGATATCAAATTTTATTTTTAATCTATTGGAGAAATTACTACTTTAATTTGGAGAATTATATAAGAAATTTTCAATCAAGAAAAATTTTATCGGAAGCAACTTACTTTAAGGTTTTTTTTTTAATTTATATCGATTTTGATAATTTCCAAAAACGCTCATAAATATTTTTTTATAACATGCTAAGATTTCGTAATTAGGTAAAACAACTTTTTTTGCGATATTCTCCAGAAATGCTGCCTGTCGCACCAACCAACGTTTTAGTAAGAGTGAGGAGTACAAAAATAAAACCCGTCTACGGCCTACCAGGGCTGAGATATCAAGTATGCATTTTTTAGGGCATTCAGCAGAAATAGCGCACGTTTGGGTGGCAGCCCGAACAAAGATCATTCGTCTAAATTGCAGGACCAATACCTGTCGATGACTTTAAATCGAATAAGAGACTCGATTTTTTAATCTAGTTCCAATAGTACATGTTAGGGTCCGGGAGACATTCTTATCACGCAGCGTATCGGCACCCTGGGCACGGGGCAATTTACATTTTCTCCAATTTAGTTAACTCTGGCTGGAATTTCTTATCGCTTCACTTGATCTGGAGTAATGACCAGGTGTTTAGGAAACATGCTGAAATGATATCATTCAGTAGAAAGCTGGAATTGTCTTGCTATAATCCGCTACCTGGTAAGATTCTGTATAGTCTAACATGTAGTATAAGCCAAGCACCGACCGCCCTCCCTCTCTATGAAGGCAATTTCTCCAGCAATGCAACCACCATCCACTTCATCTCAACCCCTTTTTACGTCCCACTGCTGGGCTCGGGTCTCCTCTCAGACAGAGAGGGGTTTGGCCATAGCCCACCACGCTGGCCAAGTGCGGGTTGGCGGGCTTCACACACCATCGAGAACATTTTTGTGAACTCTCAGGCATGCAGGTTTCCTCACGATGTTTTCCTTCACCGCTAAGCAAGTGATATTTAGTTTCCTAAACCGCACATAACTCGGAAAAGTCAGAGGTGCGTGCCCAGGATTCGAACCCGCGACCTCCTCATGAGAGGCAGAGGTCAGAACCACTGAGCTATCACTGCTTTTAACCATCCACTTGCAGAACCATTATTGGATAAAAAACATGTTCTGCCAGATGGCTATCATTCTTTGATAGGCATCGAGTTACAGAATACGTGTGCAGGGCCTACAAGAGGCTGAGCATCGCAGGATATAGATATTTTAATCCACGATGACGCGCCCCACTCTGTCAAACTTCATACGAATCGAATGCAACATATGCGATTTTGACAGAGTGGGGGGTTCGAGAAATATCTTTATATGAAAGTAGGTATATTATGAGGATGAAAATTATCTGCTCGGAGGTCACAATCACATGATCCATTTTGCGATTGGATTTCGGAATAATTATGAAAAAGCAATCTTAGAAAATGGAATAGATAAGTCATAGACTACAGCAGCCAATTTGTAACTAGATATACCTACTGATAAAAATTACCGCACCTACTTAGGTATTCAAGGTAACAGAACTAATACTACGAAACGACCAATAAATGCCCTTAAATTGCGTATTTATTGGGCAAAAGTTATGGAGCATGATAAAACACGCCACTTTTATTGCTGAATCAATAACATTAGTAATCCTGGCTTTGAATTGTTTGGAAAATAACTCAATAACGACCTCGGCGCTTGTGGGCGCTCACTGCTCATTGCATTTTAGTTTATGACGCTATTTTTGGTAACGTTTTGGACAATTGGCGGCATAAACGGTTATTTATTAAAGCTATTTTTAGTGACCTGCAGGAATATACATATTTTTTACACTAGGTATACAAAGTTAGTACTTGACTGCGATCTCACCTGATGGGAAGTGATGATGCAGTCGAAGATGTTAACGTACAAACTGGGAAAGGTAAGTCAACTCACCCCTAACGGTTTCTACACAGCATCGCGCAGGAACGCTAAATCGCTTGGCGGTGCGTGTTAATTGAACCCTGGACAGAGCGGACGACGCGAAAAAAGTGTCGTCAGTTTACCGGTGCTAAAAATGCTTGTTTTGGCACCATGCCGTAGTTCACTCAGCAGCCACCAATAGATTTTGACCGATGGCGCTACTGTTTGCTTGTACGAAAAAAATGTTTACGTAGATTGTTCGGATGCCCATATCCAGGTTTCTTTTCAGTGGCTGCAGGTTTAAACTACACGGATTAAATAGGAAAACTATACGGACAATTACTTTGAAATTAAGACGAAGAGAATTAATTATTTTGCGTCTTTAATCTAAATTCGCTCAAAAGCAGACGAAATTCGTTCAACGATTGGAAGAAATCACGACAACTGTTCTCCAAAAGTTGCCAACGTTATTTAATTCTACCTATACGAGTGTGTAAGTAGGTATCGTTTTTTGCATGCCTACTCTTTTGTAAGTATTCACAAAATTAAAATCGAAATTTGATGCCATAAGGTTTCCCTGTTATTCATTCCCATGCGTGATGTGCGAATATTAATTTTGCAAGCAAGCTGAAATCATAGGATAATACATAGAAGTCTTTGCATTATACTTGTCTTAGATATGCAACTTATAAATTTTATACAACAAATTTCATAATAATCGGTCGAGACTCGAGCCGTTTCGGAGGAGTGTGGTAACAAAAATTGGCACGCGAATTTTATATAATAGAGAAATTAAATACGTATCAAAATCTGCCACTGTGCTCTCATAGCTCAGTGGCAGAGCAAGCAGGCGCGATATTTGGGAGATGAGGGTTCAAATCCGGGCGCGACAATTTTGATAATTTTTATTAAAAGTATATAATGTACAGAGATCGACTTAAAGATATTAACAAGTCCTTATACAAATATTTTTCACTTTACTATTTTTTTAGTTTAGTTGTACTTTTTAGATTTAATAATTATATAAGGACTTTTTAATAATGTACAGTGATTTAATCTCCTCCAAACAAAATCAGAGATTTTTAGGATTTATTTGCGTTTCGAACAATAATATAAATGTAAAACCATTTCAACGTTAATATCTGGCTGACCGAGCTTCGCTCGGTAGTTTAGCTACTGGCCAATAGATGGCAGCAGGAGTCATATTTTTTTTTGGTAAATTGGACATTTTCTAAAAATGAATCCTATGAAATCATGATATGAAATATCCTATGAAATATTATCATGAAAATCGTTGTTTTGAGTATCAGTTATGTACTCGTTTGAATATTGATAATATTATTTAGTAAAACAACCAGTTTCTTGCCAGTCCTTCTCGGTGCAAACCTGCTTTCCAATCTTAGCGGTCTAGAGTAAGCAGTTTTCTGTAAGGTAGGCGTTCGTGTTAGTAAAATAAAGATTTTCATTTTCAACATTTTCGACCACGTATAAAATATGTATTACGACAATTGACATCTACTCTAGACAGGGCGAACCACGCGAAAAATTATTGCCAGTTTATCGGTGTCATTAGTACCAACAGTATGAGGCCACGCGGTAGTTCGCTCAGCGGCCACCTACAGCATTTTGACAGTTGGCGCTACTGTTTGCTTGTATGAAAAAGGTTTACGTAAATCGTTCGGATGCCCATATCTTAATAATATAAGGTTAATAATATAAGGTTAATAATATAATCAGTGATTACGACTTTACGATAGATAAGTAACGTTTTTACTAAGTATATATAGATTACTAGTAGGGCGCGTGGGAGCGCGGGCCACATGTGGCCCGCGGGCTGTCTTCTCACCTATAAAAGAATCACCGTCATCTCCATCGTCAATTGGAATTGGAATCCGATTGGCAGTGAGCTAAAAGAATTACCTCGGAGCACGGTCATGGATTTAAAGATAGTTCAGGGCTGTTTGAATAAAAAATACACTGAACCTCATCGGATGAGGTTCAGTGTATTTTTTATTCAAACAGCCCTTAACTATCTTTAAATCCATGACCGTGCTCCTCAATCATCATGCATATCGTAGACCATCATCTCTTCTCATACTTTTCATAGTTTTTCATAGGCCTTGTTTATTGTAGCACTCACATTTTCCATGGAAAAATAAATTTAACCACTTTGAATTTTTTTTCATTCATCCCGTAGACCTTGAGATTCTAATCACGTCTTGCAAAGAAACCACTCTCTTATCTTTTATACTTTCCGAGATAGAACAACACGAAATTTGTATGGCGGCCATCTTGAATCCGCCATTTTGAATTTTTTTTCAGCTCACTGCCAATTGCGTGAAGTTCCCAGTATTTTTTGTTTCAGCAGTCTCCACCTATCTTCGATACCCTGGCTGTACTCTTCACTTGTCTCCGAAATCCTCAATCATCAGCTCTCTCCATATTTTTCTCTAGTAACTCTCCGAAAAACCGCATCACAACCTTGCATAATTACCAACTGTTAGTCTCTTCAACATTCCCCATACATTTTCTAGGGAAAAAAAAATTCCGCCATATTGGATTTTTTTTTCTATTCATCACGTAGACCTTTGAGTCCTGATTAACTCTTGTCAAGAAACCGTTCTTCCATCTTTTATACTTTCCGAGATATCGAGGAAATTCGAAAGGCGGCCATTTTGAATCCGCCATTTTGAATTTTTTTTCAGCTCACTGCCAATTGCATGAAGTTTCTAATGACATTTGGTCGAGCACCCCCCACCTATCTCCAATACCCTGGCTGTGCTCTTCATCCGTCTTCGAAATCCTCAATCATCAGCTCTCTCCGTATTTTTCCTCCTCATGAATTTTTCCCCTGTATACGACATCATCCTTCAAAAAAAAAATTTTCATACAAAATTGTTCAGGAGAGGTGATCAATGAGTCAGTGAGTCAGTGTTGAATCAGCACAAGCAGCTATATATATAGTAATAGTGCTTAACGAGCGACTGACAGGATTTTAAATGGAAGCCTTAGAAACATATTCATGTCAAAACATTAAACTCAGGTTTTGTCTGGTGGGTGGCTTCGGCCGTGGCTAGTTACCCCCTACCAGCAAAGACGCACCGCCAAGCGATTTGCGTTCCGGCGCGATGCTGCGTGGAAACCGTTAGGCGTGAGTTTACTTTCAAGTTATTACGATAATATCTTCGGCTGCATTACCATCCATGTGAGATCGCAGACAAGTACTAACTTATAAAGTGTAAATAATAAAATTATAGAATGTTAACAGCCGTTTTCACTAAACCTAGGAAACACCTAAATCGAATGCTTAGCCCTAAGGTGACAGTTGTTGTAGGTGAAAACTGTCACCTATCGGCTAAGCATTCGATTTAGGCGTTTACTAGGTTTAGTGAAAACGGCTGTAAGTATACTTTTATTTTGCTCACGGTTAATAATAAACTATAATTCGGCCGTTCAGAGAATGCGTTCCTGACACCTATTGTTAGCCTGTCACTACCAATATAAAACGCTGACATAACCTTGTAATAGCGCAGTTTAGATTTAGAAAAATATTTGACAAACAATTGAAAAAAAAAATTACCAAGTTATTTGACACTCAGTTTGGCACAAAGGACATGGCCGAAACTTGTATGGAGCTGTGCCCTGGAAAAAATATTCATGGTCATCGACAAACAATACGTCATATTAAAGCTTATAATTATGTCTTTACATTTTTTTAAGTTTTATGATCAGAGAACTAGCGAGAGAATCGTATATCAGCATAACAATTTGCAACAAAATGCGCCTAACCGTTTTTAATAGCAATGATTTTTTAATAAAAAATTGCTATGCAATATGTTTACTCGCATTTTCTACAAGTTATTATACAAAAAATATGTATTTAGATTCATAAAAAACTCAAAAGACCGATAAATAGCATTGAGAACCACAAAAATCAAATAATGTTAATATTCAATCATAGTATTTTCAAAGAACTTGCGGTTGGCTCCAAAATATTGAATTCCTTTGAATAGTAAAGCAGCCGGCACAGACCTGCAGCCGGTAATGTAGGAAGGTAGAAATAGTGAAAGTTCCAAAAAACAGATGGCGCTTCAAACGTAAATGCAGTTTGAAATGGATTTCGGAATTCGGATACACGCAGTCTTCAATAGGATTACATATGAAGTCTATGCTTGCGTAAAGTAACGTGATCATTTAGTGCTGTGCATAAAAAGCCTTGTTTGCGATAATCGTGAATCTTATACATACTAAAACAATAATTCTGACCGTCGTGCATTATTTTACTTAATTTATTATTTTGTTTAGTAATATTTTTCGTTAATATCTGACCATAAGCGCTAAAAAAAAAGCGTTTATACTGTACGTGAATCCAAACGCCAATGCAAAATGTACCTACCAACAATGACAAAAATAACAACTCACATTCATATTTTTTTGTGATTTTTCCTCGCTAGTTCTAGAGAAATATAATTGTTGCGATATATTTTATTTAATTATAAAAGGAATTTTCACATATTAATAATTATTGACCATTAATGTTTTTTTTGACGATTCGAGGGCAGAATCTGGCCATGTCATTTATAACATTAATTGATAATTGATATAATAATGTTGTTTTATATCATACTTGCTCAGTAAGTATGGATTACTATGGTGGAAAGTCTCCTTGTAAGTTGGTGTTTGCAATTCAAGGCAACATTACTATGCTTGAATTGTAATGTTCACATTACAGTTCAAGGGCAACATTAGGTCGCACTATGCTTGATTTTTTTATTTTTTTTTTATTTTTTTTTTTATTATTTTTTCATTTTGTTTTTCATTTTTTTTATTTTTTTTTTATTACTTTTTTATTATTATTTTTTATTTTATTATTTTTAATTTTTTATTACTTTTTTTTATTTTTTTTTTATTTTTAGTTTTTTTATTTTTTTTTATTATTTTTTTATTACTTTTTTTACTATTTTTTTATTATTATTTTTTATTATTTTTTTAATTTTTTTTTTTAATTTTTTTTATTTTTAATTTTTTTTTTCTCTAAATTTGCTAATTAATCTAATTAAAATTTCATTTTGCATTACCAATGTTTTATTTACCTCGCAAGAATGATATAAAGTAGAATGCTTACCTCGGTTGCAAGTAGCTATTACACCCTCGAACTATATTCACCCTCGCTCGCTGCGCTCGCTCGTGTGACTAAATATCTCGGGTGCACGCGATCCATTAGCGCCCTATGCGATCTGCGCTCGCACTGGCGCCAAATTGGATCTTTTTCTGTAATAGCTTACTTACGTCCCTTGTGTAACAATCTACTATTAATGCTCATCAATTGTTAAAACGGTAAACAACCAGCAATAATATTTTTATCGTAACTGCAGCGCCATTACAAAGTTACGTCGTCAGTTCAATCGCGATGTGTCAGGAACGCATTCTCTGAACGGCCGTATTATAGGCTAAGACAACAAGACAGATTGTCAAAATCAGTCTTCGTTGCTTTATGTATAGCTGCCATTTTCCCCATGTAAGGAGAAATATTGAAAAATGATGCACAACCCCATAAATCTCCCCGTAAACCTTTCAGATATCGGTATCAAAGGCTCGTCGGAATAATATTTTGACGATTGAACTAATGCAGTATACTTAGTCAATGTAGGTAAATGCAAAGAGAGGTAAATGGAAACGCAAAACTTAGTAGTTTTAATTAATATCTACGAGGGGCGGCTGAAAAGTTCTGAGCCTAAGGTACTTGCAGTCGTACTACTTAGTCATCCTCGTATATACTACTAGCGGACGCCCGCGGCTTCGCTCACGTTGAACCTCTGCTTTACAACCTCAGGCGTTTAATTTCCAAAATTCCTATCGTAACTGCTATTTATTTTAATTTTTACGACAAATTCTTTCTTTGTTCTTGCTGCTATAGTCACTTATCGATTTTGAAAATATGAGGTCGTACAAAAAGTTTAATACAGTTCAATTAGGGTTCCGTACCTAAAGGGTAAAACGCGGAAACCCTATTACTAAGACTACGCTGTCTGTCCGTACGTCCGTCCGTCCGTGCTTGCTAGCTACTATGGTTCGATATCGGTTTTGAAAGCATTCGACCCATTAACAAAAAAGTAAAAAATTGCAACCACTTTTTTCTTCCTTTCTTTAAATTATTTCTCTATGGTTGCTGTCATAGTAAGATATCGATTTTCAAAGCAATAGGCCCAGTAACAAAATAATTCAAAATGGCGGCCACTGTTTTATAATTTTGACCACAAATTCCTTCTCCATGCTTGCTGCGATACTCGAATATCGATTTTCAGAGCAATCGGCCCAGTAACAAAAAAGTTGAAAATGGCGGCCACTTTTTTTAAATTTTGACCACAAATTCCTTCTCCATGCTTGTTGCGATACTCAAATATCGATTTTCAGAGAAATCGGCCCAGTAACAAAAAAGTTCAAAATGGCGGCCACTTTTTTTAATTCTGACCATAAATTCCTTCCCCATGCCTGTTGCGATACTCAAATATCGATTTTCAGAGCAATCGGCCCAGTAATAAAAAAGTTCAAAATGGCGGCCACTTTTTTTAATTCTGACCATAAATTCGTTCTCTATGCTCGCTGCGATACTCAAATATCGATTTTCAGAGCAATCGGCTCAGTAACAAAATAGTTAAAAATGGCGGCCACTTTTTTTTATTCTGACCACAAATTCCTTCTCCATGCTTGTTGCGATACTCAAATATCGATTTTCAGAGCAATCAGCCCGGTAACAAAAAAGTTCAAAATGGCGGCCACTTTTTTAAAATTTTGACCACAAATTCCTTCTCCATGCTTGTTGCGATACTCAAATATCGATTTTCAGAGAAATCGGTCCAGTAACAAAAAAGTTCAAAATGGCAGCTCCTTTTTTTAATTCTGACCATAAATTCGTTCTCTATGCTTTCTGCGATATTCAAATATCGATTTTCAGAGCAATCGGCCCAGTAAAAAAAAAGTTCAAAATGGCGGCCACTTTTTTTAATTCTGACCACAAATTCCTTCTCCATGCTTGTTGCGATACTCAAATATCGATTTTCAGAGCAATCGGCCCAGTAACAAAAAAGTTCAAAATGGCGGCCACTTTTTTAAAATTTTGACCACAAATTCCTTCTCCATGCTTCTTGCGATACTCAAATTCAAATATCGATTTTTAGAGCAATCGGCCCAGTAACAAAAAAGTTCAAAATGGCGGCTCCTTTTTTTAATTCTGACCATAAATTCGTTCTCTATGCTCGCTGCGATATTCAAATATCGATTTTCAGAGCAATCGGCCCAGTAACAAAAAAGTTCAAAATGGCGGCCACTTTTTTTAATTCTGACCACAAATTCCTTCTCCATGCTTGTTGCGATACTCAAATATCGATTTTCAGAGCAATCGGCCGAGTAACAAAAAAGTTCAATATGGCGGCCACTTTTTTAAAATTTTGACCACAAATTCCTTCTCCATGCTTGTTGCGATACTCAAATATCGATTTTTAGAGCAATCGGCCCAGTAACAAAAAAGTTCTTAATTTTTGTATGGGAAAATCCCTTAAAAGTACGATTTTTACTCCTTAAAATTTGAATTTCTGGAATCCCCGTCTTAGTACGAATTCATGACCTAATATCAACCTAGGTACCAAATTTCAGATCTCTACGACTTATAGTTCTTCGGGGATTCCTGGAACAATGAAAAAAAATCTTTTTTGTATGGGAAAATCCCTCGAATGTACGATTTTTACCCCTTAGAATTTGAATTTCTGGAATCCCCTCTTAGTACGAATTCATGACCTAATATCTACCTAGGCACAAATTTTTAGATCTCTACAACTTTTAGTTTTCCGGGAATTCCTGGAACAACGAAAAAAATTCACTTTTGTATGGGAAAATCCTTTTGAATTTGATGTACGATTTTTACCCCTTAACATTTGAATTTCTGGAATCCCCGTCTTAGTACGAATTCATGACCTAATATCTACCTAGGCACCGATCTCTACTACCTATAGTTTAGGCGGAATCCGTGGAACAACCAAAATGCCTCATTCTTTTATATATATAGAAGATATAAATATAAACTAACTATAGTAAACTGTAATAGATCAACTAAATGAGACTTGGGCCATTTACAAATCGTTGGGATTGCGTACTCCCGACAGAACTATAAAGGGTAATGAAAAGGCCAAAGTCCAAACTGAAGCACCCATTAAGTAATGTCTAATTAAGACTTGGCTTAATTGCGCATCTGCTTCCCGGTAGGTATGAGTATCTATTTAAGTAACCTTGATTAACTAATCATGCAACTAATTGACAAATAGTGTATCTGCACACTATTATAGACGACCAAATGACGCGGTTTGTAGCAGACCTGCCTCCTGCGTCGGAGGTCGTGGCTTCGATTCCCACGTCCTGGAAATGTTTTCACTAAATCTATGATGATGCGCATGTTTTCTATTTTTCGTTTTCTTTATGTACGTACATAAAATATAGTGTTGTTATCTTCATCAGTTTAGATACCCATTACATAAGCTGACGCTTACTTTGGGGCTTAACACCCCTGCACACCATATTCAAAAAGAAATTAAAAAAAATCACGTTTGTTGTAGTAGTGTGTATGGGAGTCCCAGTAAGTTAATTCACTTTATTTTTTAATAGCGGCAACAGAACTACATAGCCTGTGAATGTGTCAAACTATCATGCTTCTAGAGATACAGCCTGATGACGAACGGGCTGCGAAGTTTTAGAAATAGGGTCCCTTATTTTACCCTTTGGGTAAGTGCTATCCATCTCTAGACGTATTTTGCTTGTTTTTGCGGCGTGAAGGAGAAAAGAATGTACGACCACACATCCCGATATAATAGGTATGTAAACTTTTACAAAGTGCTTTGTGAACTACAATTAAATACATAATATTACGAGTATATACTTAAACAACCACAACGTAATGGGTGCCGCGTTTCGAATGAAAATGTTCGTCATCCAAACAAAATCCCCGCTACGTCGAGGAAAGTTATAATAGCAATGTCGGAGTTGAAGGTAAGTGCAACTATTGTAACGTTCACCAACTTCCAACTTCCAAACATTTTCAATAGAACCCGGCAACAATTAGCAAGGCTAATGGCTCAGTTAAAATTAATTATTATGGCGGAAATACCGAGTAGCTGCGGTCTGGTCTTTTCCTACACGAGGGTGTACGCCACTGATCTCTATTCTATGGATCACTGACTGTCAAGTCCTCAATCCAAGTCCAATCTCTCTAATATATAAAATTCTCGTGCTGGCTATTAATTTTCTGTGTATGTTCAGTTGGTCTGAGAGTAGGTAGTAACTCGTAAACTATTTTTATATCCCTAATGGCAAAACAATGTTTGCCGGGTTAGACATTCGATCGACAAAAATGATTGACGTGACTTATCGGAGACAACTGTCATGCTCATATTTTTTTTTTAATTTCATTCCATTCATTGTTGAGGAACCTACAGGGTTCGGTTCTTAGGTCGGGCCAGTATATTATAGTAGGTATTTGGATTATCTATCAAGGAAATTTTAAGTACTTCTCCGGATTTTAGAAATTGTTGGTGTTTCACCCACGAGCTTCGAATAGCACCCTTGCGCCTGATCTCTCTCTACTTGTATCGGAGCTGTCTCCTATCGGATTGAGTTGAGAGAGAGGAATAGAGAGTGCACAATTTAAATGTCCCGCGCCTATGGAACCGCTGTGGCCGCTTTGATCTAGAGGATAATATTATAATAAGTTGTATTATGTATAATATATCACCGCTTCCATAAAAGCTTTCATTCCCCTGGATAAAATTTTGCCTTTATATTGAAAATAGGTACCTCTTGCAATAAGCTCCTTTGCACCAGACGTTAAAAAGCTGTCGTTGATTTTGCTACGACAAAATTGGCGAAGTTGTAAAATGAAACAATGTAATATTTTCAACGCATTGGTGCGAATGATATAATTTTAATACTCTTAATTACCTAGACAATAACACTTAGCTGTAATTAATACTATACTCGTGACGATTAGCCTCGAGATATTGAAACTATATAATACAGTGGAACCCGCTTAATACGATTACTTAAAACAATTCCTCGCTATTTTACGCCAGTTCCTACAACTTGAGACATGTTTTAATACATTTCTTAACGCTTCAATTCCCATGAAGCCAGAATCATAGCTGTAATTCCTTACACTTAAATTGCGAGCTTTCTTGCATTTTCTTATTTTTTCAAAATGTAACAATAAAACTTATCATTTACTTATTTTATAGGTACTGTACATTGTACAAGTCTTGTAACGTGGCAACAGCTAGGCTGATTCGTTGCGCGAAAAATAAGCCAGCCCATCACCGGATGATGAGTTGAGGCTATCAGCCGCAAGGAAATGTTTTCTGTGGTTTTTGAATTTGTCTCAGTTTTACATTTTCACACAAATATCCCAAAATATTCTCCTTCCTATCGTCCACTTTATAATACCTAACTAAACACCCTTTTCACATACATACTTAGGTATATATCTTTGGCAACTATTTTTTTAATATTAAAACATGTTTTTAAATGCTTAGTAGTGCTTAGTAGTGTAATAATGCATTCTCAGAATGAGTCATATAAATCTGTTATTATTGTCAGGTGTGTCTGGTAAGCAAGTATTCTTACATACATAATATTAAGAGTAAAAAACAAACACAATCACGTACTGTTATTAAATTTAATAACATTTTGTTTAAGTTAATACTATACATACAGTTTGTACTAGCGTAGCTTATTCTTATTTTTTTAAAACCGTAATAACTTTGCATTTTTAACCTAGGGTAATTATTTACAAATATAAATAAATGCATTTAATTCTTTGACGTGTTTTAATAAAAAAAATATATTTAATATATAATTACCCTTTTTTATAACAATAGTGAATTGTAATAGTCGTAATTCGCTTGTACATCATTTTATTATATAAAAAATACCTACAAAAATACGGCGAGTGACGCGGACTGGGAAATTTAATAATTTCATATCATTTCATACTACCAGTAGAGATGAAATTTAACAACACCTCATAATCTTTTAATATATATAAATCTCGTGTCACAATGTTTGTCCTCAATGGACTCCTAAACCACTTAACCGATTATAATAAAATTCGCACACCATGTGCAGTTCGATCCAACTTGAGAGATAGGATAGTTTAAATCTCAATTCAACTATTTTTTACTACCCCTAAGGGCAAAACAACGTTTGCCAGGTCAGCTAGTAACGTTATAAGTAATAATAAAATAGGTAAAAATTTTACAAAAACAAGTGAATTTTAAGCCATAATAGTCTTTACACAATAAAATGTGGACTTTTACTGAATATATATATACGCTGAACCTCATCAGATGAGGTTCAGCGTATTTTTTGTTCGAACAGCCCTTAACTATCTTTAAAACCATGTCAGTGCTCCTCAATCATCATCCAAATCCTGGATCATTGTCTCTTCTCATAGTATGTACATTTTCCATGGAAAGATAAATTCCGCCACAGTGAATTATTTTCCATGCATCCCGTAGAACTTGAGATCCTGATCACCTCTTGCTAAGAAACCACTCTCTTATCTTTTATACTTTCCGAGATAGAACAACACGAAACATCTTGAATCCGCCATTTTGTTTTTTTTCAGCTCACTGCCAATTACCTGAAGTTCCGAGTATTTTTTGTTTCAGCAGTCCCCACCTAACTATAATACCTTGCCCATGCTCCTTGACTGTCTTTAAAATCCTCAATCATCACCTCATTCCATATTTTTCTCTTGCAGTTTTCCAAAAAACCGCATCAAAACACTTCATGTTTTACAACTCGTGGTATCTTCAATATTCCTCATACATTTTCTATGAAAAAATAAATTCCGCCATTTTGATTTTTTTTTTCTACCCATCGAATAGACCATAGGGTACTGATCACTTCTTGTCAAGAAACCGTTCTTCCATCTTTTATACTTTTCGAGATGGACACCGATGAAGTTTGTATGGCGGCCATCTTGAATCCGCCATTTTGAACTTTTTTTCAGCTCATTGGCAATTGGATGACATTTCGAATGACATTTGGTCGAGCACCCCCCCACCTATCTTTAATACCCTCCCCGTGCTCTTCACCCGTCTCCGAAATCCTCAATCATCAGCTCTCTCCGTATTTTTCCTCCGAATGAATTTTTTTCTTCTATACGACCCCATCCGTGAAAAAAAAAATTTTCATACAAAATTGTTCAGGAGAGGTGATCAATCAGTGAGTCAGTGAATCAGCACGAGTAGCTATATATATAGTAACTAGTAGGGCGCGTGGGAGCGCGGGCCACATGTGGCCCGCGGGCTGTCTTCTCACCTATAAAAGAATCGCGGTCATCTCCATCGCCAATTAGAATCCGATTGGCAATGGGCTAAAAGAATAACCTCGGAGCACGGTCATGGATTTAAAGATAGGTAAGGGTTGTTTGAATAAAAAATACACTGAACCTCATCGGTGAGGTTCAGTGTATTTTTTATTCAAACAACCCTTAACTATCTTTAAATCCATGACCGTGCTCCTCAATCATCATCCAAATCGTAGATCATCATCTCTTCTCATACTTTTCATAGTTTTTCATAGGCCTTGTTTATTGTAGCATTCACATTTTCCATGGAAAAATAAATTCAACTACTTTGATTTTTTCATTCATCCCGTAGACCTTGAGATTCTAATTACGTCTTGCAAAGAAATCACTCTCTTATCTTTTATACTTTCCGAGATAGAACAACACGAAATTTGTATGGCGGCCATCTTGAATCCGCCATTTTGATTTTTTTTCAGCTAACTGCCAATTGGATGACGTTTCGAGTTACATTTGATCGAGCACCCCCCACCTATCTTCGATACCCTGGCTGTGCTCTTCACCCGTCTCCGAAATCCTCAATCATCAGCTCTCTCCATATTTTTCTCTAGTAACTCTCCGAAAAACCGCATCACAACCTTGCATAAATTACCAACTGTTAGTCTCTTCAACATTCCCTCCCCATACATTTTCTATGGAAAAATAAATTCCGCCATTTTGATTTTTTTTTTCTATTCATCAAATAGACCTTCGGGTCCTGATCATCTCTTGTCAAGAAACCGGTCTTCCACCTTTTATACTTTCCGAGATATTGACGAAATTCGAATGGCCGCCATTTTGAATCCGCCATTTTGAATTTTTTTTCAGCTCACTGGCAGTTGGATGACATTTCAAATGACATTTGGTCGAGCACCCCCCACCTATCTCCAATACCTTTGGCTGTGCTCTTCATCCGTCTTCGAAATCCTCAATCATCAGCTCTCTCCGTATTTTTCCTCCGAATGAATTTTTCTCTTCTATACAAAATGGTAATTGAAAAAAAAATTTTTCATACAAAATTGTTCAGGAGAGGTGATCAATGAGTGAATGAATCAGCACGAGCAGCTATATATATATTAATATATATCAGTAGGTAATTCATAACTGAATCAATGGACCATCATGCTTTTTGAAATACTAAACCTTCCTTTTTACAATACTTAACTTACTACTAAATCTTTCTTTTTACAATACTTATTACTACATACATTAATTAGTAGTGACCACGACCTGTGCCACTGGGTCGAAATATCGACAATTAAAATCGTCCTTTTGATCTTTTAACTACGTAAGTATTAATAAAACTTTATATTATGATTAAGAAAAAGGAGTTTTCAAAATCACCACAAGATAACCCGTGCGAAGTAAGAACAGGTTTCTGTATAACATCACACAAGAATCCCGCGAAAAATCAAGGAATTCCACGGTATAATATGTAAAAAAAAATCGTAATTCACGCGGGCGGAGCCGCGGGCAACAGCTAGTTTAAAATAAATGCATAGTAGCGCCCGCTAGCACGTAAACCTTCCCTTCAAAGCGGATGGTTTCCTTTTACGTCCAGCCACCAATGAGATGAGAGCCTATTTTGTTCCCTAGGAGTTTGACTAGTGAATCGAAGAGTTAGGCGTAGAAAAAATGACTGAGAGATTGGCCAGAGATATTTAATAATAAATGGAGGCTGGAGCAAGATTTTAGAACATTATGCCCAAAAATGAGCCACAAAATAACCTTATGATAAAACATGTAGGTATCTATAACAAAATTGACATTGTATGTATGTTATATTTTAAGGCTGATAATAGTAAAATTGGATAAACATACCTACTCGCAACAAAAATCCCGAAACATTAATGAATTTACTATCACCTCCGTACCCTATGGACAAAAATCTGATAGTACTAAGAAATTCTTTTAAAGATATCCCTAACTGTTCCAGTTATAAACTTGCCTTCGAATAAAAAATGCGACCAGCAAGCAGATCTAAGACAACAATCAAAATGCAATAATGCTAAGAGTTCTATAGAGTTCTGAACTTTTCAACTCACAATGTGACCAGCAGATCTAAGACAAGAATCAAAATGCAATAATGCTAAGAGTTCTATAGAGTTCTGAACTTGTCAACTCAATATGCGACCAGCAGATCTCAGACAAGAATAAAAATGCAATAATGCTAAGAGTTTTATAGAGGTCTGAACTTGTCAACTCAAAATGCGACCAGCAGATCTAGGATAAGAATCAAAATACAATAATGCTAAGAGTTCTATAGAGTTCTGAACTTGTCAACTCAAAACGCGACAAGCGTATAATTTTTTTAACATTATTTTTTTACTTTTTCATTTACATTATTATGCTGTGAATAATTTCTGCGTATCACACAAATTGTTGCATGACAAACTCTTGCCGCTCTCTTGTCATCCTGTTTCAAGGAATCGATGTTTTCGCCCTGAAATCAAACAAAAACTCAATTTAAAATGTTTTAATAAGTTAGTCCAGAAGCTTATTAAAGGAGCGTTAAATTTGTATGCCTCGTAAAACGCCCTATAGTGACGCTACCGGTAAATACCTGAGCCATATTAATTCCGAAAAGATTCTAATTCAAGTTATTAAAATCATTTATGATAAATTAAAAATACATAATATACTGTCTATAAGGTTGATTTCAATGGAAATACATTTTGAAAATCAGAAAAAAATTCATTTACAGGAGTAAACAATTAAGTCTGCAGGAAAAAAACTAAACATTGCAATTTGTAAGTATCATGAGCAGCTGATATCAGTTCTAATTTTGCCCAAAAATCACATCGGCCCTTCAATCCGAAAAACAGAAACACCAAAAGTTACTGATTCACGGTTGAATGACTTACAAATTACAATGCAGTTGAAGGTACCTACGTCCTACAATACTCGAACTCGAACACAATACAATGTGTCATCTCGTATCGAATATAAGTATACAATTATGAACGAACGTTTTTCACTCAAAAAACTCGGTCGCAGGAATTTAGTCAAAATCAACCCAGATTGGAGGACGCGTTCCTTGAATTGAACACGAGTTTGTAAAGGCAGTTGGCGCGACAAAAGCGTGCGTGTTTCATTGTTTCTACTGAACACGGAAACGGAAATAGGTACGCAACCAGTGTAAATCTATTACTAATTATAGTTAAAAAAATCCCATAATTTCATTGATACTTACGTATTCAATCCGTCCGAATGTGAAGCTTGCGGCGGAGGCCACCGGTGCAGCTGCGCGCGCCACATCAGCTGCCTGAACGTCATTCGAAACTGCCGCGACATCGAGCAGTACAGCACGAAATTGATAGCCCCGTTGAGTAACGCCAGAGCATCCATCAGCTCCCCAAATAAATCGTAGCAGCGTTTAAAGAAACATCGACCCAACGCCCCACTCAGTAGGCCCAGAATCCCTTGCGGCACCTCCGTTACTAGAAATAAGAGTAGCACTGCAACCAGCATTTTTGTTGTTCTGTTCGTCCTCCGATCCCCTTTATACTGCCGTTTTACAATCTTGTCGCTGGTCGGACACGCGTTGTATACTCTAATTTTCTTCTGATGCTCGTTCGCGCTGTAAAGTTCTCTTATCAGCCACAGCGATATCACTGTCAGTATACAACACGGTAGGAGCTTAATGAGGACCGCGTGCACCCAAAAGTTTATTTGATACAACTGTCCTTCCTCATCTGAATCTACGTGGTAGAGAATCATCGGTCCATTCGGCTCCAGGACGACAGCCGTGTGTACATCGAACACCTGCCGAGAAAATAAAGAAACATCACATACATACATACATACATGAACCCTAAAAACACTACACTCCTTTTTTTGGGCAGTCGTGTAAAAAAGTGAGTGCCGTGGAACACTCGGCAGAAACAAAGTTTGGATGATCACCTAAATCAAATCTCCATGTGTTGTGGTCGTCTCCAAGTTGAACGAGTTCGTCATACTAAATCTCTATACTAGTATACATAATTGCATGCGTGCCATTCTGTTGACTAGTAAGATAAACTTTTACACTAGATTTTCTTCAGTTCAGGATTACTTCACGCAAAAAAAAAAAATTCTTTCGTGTAGCGCTATGCGCGATACCGTCTGAAAAGAAATTTTGTTTCAATAAACTGCTAAGCTTCACGTAAATTTAATTATCCAGAAGTATTAATTTGCGAAACGAGGCCGTAAACTGTCCCCGCTCGGTTCGGCTTTAGTAGCCCAACTAAAACGGTTACGTACAAGGTAGTTATCGTCTAACAAGGCTTTAACTTCAAGCAAGATTTTTTTACAACACGGTATAGATACCTAACCTTTTGCCCTCAATTATTGCCGCGATATAGGTTCCCTCCGTCTTTATGGACCATTGAACAGATACCCTTTCTGAAGGATGCCATTGTGGGTTTTAATCCCATAGGACTTACGTAATAAAAGCACAATAGAGACTTATAAAAGTAAACCGAGTGAAATCAGCGAAAGTGATGCCATTTTTACGAACGTTTACCTTGTTCACCTTTCTCGTCGTTTAATAGAGGTAAGGTAGTAACAACCATGGGTTTACATTACATAAATAGGGGTGCCTATAAACGTATTTATTTCAAAGATAAACAAGACTTGTTTTTCTGGGAAACGGCGGGGAACACGTTTTTCGCGTCTCCCGTCTTATTTTGGTCGTCCGATTGGTCATTATTCTTCAGGGACTCAAAATAAAGGTACAAGTTTGTTCTGAATATTGTTTCTAAAACACACACTGATACCTACAGCTAAGATTCATCTGAGTTAATAGTTACACATAAATGAGTTACCTAAATAATGTTTTACCTTTTGTTTTCATATTTTTACCAAACAAGAAGCTTTATGATTTTTTCCTTCACACGAATGAAGCAATACCTATAAACTTCTTGGAGAATAAAGATTCCAACGAATTGAGAACCTCCTCCTTAATGCAGGGAATGATATATCCGGTCGAGTAAGTATAGTTATAGAATAAGTTCTATGACGATTGTAGTTAAGAAGGTTTAGGCCATTTATCTCAGTAGTAGGTCGTAAAAGAGATTGAGGGTTCCGATATAAAACGTTCAGCACCAAGGCACCAACTCTAAAGCTAGTTTTCTGAACTATATTATATACCTACTCCAGTAAACTGAGGGTCTAGGCTACAAAGATACCATACAAAATGTTCGAAGCGGTGTTTATTCACAGGTACTCCACGCCTTTGAAGTTGAATTGGCCGTTGTATAACTAAATATATACACTGGCCTGTGAGAGTTACGCTATGGTGTATAGTAGCATATACACGTGGCGCGTAGCACTTACCATGTATGTGGGAATACAGAGTATAGGCGGCAGAATGAAACTGCTGAGGATGGCCGCACTGCAGCGCCGCTCGGTGCACAGGACGTGGCTTCGGTCCGAATATCTGCAACAATTACACTGGTTAGTCAGAAATCAGGGCTCAGTAGGGGTTAGTACAGGCTTTTATAAGAATTTCGAATCGACTCGCATCGCACAAACGAATCGAATTCGCCCATACATTTGCAGCCAGCGCCATCTATTGAAACCCGCATGACAGTGACTGTCCATAGATGGCGCTGGCTGTAAATGTATGAAGGAATTCGATTCGTTAGTGCGATGCGAGTCGACTAGAAATTCGTACAAAAACCTGTACTAACCCCTCAGGACGCAGGTCACGTTTGCAATGCAGGCGACTAATTGTAGCATAATGGGCACACTATTGTGACTACAGAGCAGTTGCCGCTGTTAAAATTTTCTTTAATGGCTCTGATTGCACTGCGGTGAACAATAAAATATGCACCATTTAAAAGCAAACCGAAAACGCTCATTATAATTCAGGCTGTTTAAAACTTTATTTGCTTCTGGTACGCTTTTATTCAATTGTCTTTTCAATTGGCACCAACGAGAAATTTGGTTGCTTTCAAGAGAAGAAAGTATAAGCATTTTCGAAGTAAGCGCGCCCCAACCTGGACCTCATTTAAATTGTTTTTATTCTTAGAAGCGCATGTCTATCTACAAAAAAAAAACACAAAACGGAATCTTCGTTCAGTATTCAGTAATCAAGATAAGATGGGCTTAATTCAATACAATAAGTACGCAACAATTATTATTACACCACACCACAAATCAAGAGGGAAATGTAATTATATGATTTATGGGGATATCTCTTATACAAATTACAACACATATGTCGCGCGGCGCTCCGTTTATCTCACTTAATCCCCATGTCACATGTACATGTTATGCCTGGCCTACATATTGACACATGTATCATTTGACTGATCCGATCACTGTGGCATATGCAATATATTACTATTGTGATCATTCTATCATGTCAAGCTTATAACATTATGCCGTGACTATGCCTATACCTGTGCAATCCCTTATCTCTTTATCATGTATTTTTTTTTTCGTTTTCTTCTTCTTAAAGAGCCTTCATTATTGCCTTATTGGACATATGGCTCATCATAAGCATGCAGTTTTTGCATTGTTGGATAATGGGCTATTCTCGTCCACGATTTCCCACAGTTTGGCAGTATCATTAGACCAACGTTGCCTGCCGGCGTTTCTGCAGCGACCGTTGCGTAGTTTCCATTTCAGTTGATTATAGTAACTTATTAGTTACATCTAGGTTATAATCCATGGGAAAAGCTATTCAACGAATGCGAAGCTGGGCAATAGGCACAGAGCACGAAGAACGAAGGACGCCTAGGACCCAAGATAAGAGAAGAAAAAAAAAGATAAAGAGAAGCGTAGTGTTGGCAGAACTTCTACCAGAGCAGCAGCATCCAATGCACTCTTTGTTGGCGTATTAACATTGTACAATGCTCAATGGTCAGCTTTGTATTATAATAGCTCTACTACTTGTTCAGTACTCACTTAATAGCGAGATATCTCCAGATGGCAAGAGACAGAGTGAGGCATATGGAGGCGGTGTGGAAGATCTGGGTGAAATGCATGTGGAAGAGAAGGTACGCGGCCCATTTATACGGCATCTCGCGCTGACCGGGCAGTATCTGTACAGAGAATTGGCATACTTACTTTTAGTTACATATTTTTGGAATTAACTAAGAAATCGGAGGTTAAAGTCCTATTTAGTATTATTTTTGCATAAGTAAGCAGTATGTTTACAAGATACTATACCAACCCAAGTTGCTGACTGGAGCAAAAAAAATGCATAAATAGTATGTCAACAGACCTGAGCCAATTCAGAGCATGTGAATCATTCTTAAAATTTCAAGCGAGCCCAACCCAGGAATCAAACCCAGGACAATCCACCTAAATGTTAAATGTTAAATGAAAATGATTATCTTTATTTTTCACATAGACCTAAATAATAGACTCTTATGAAACGTCAAAACTCTGCCGCCAAGTTAGGAAAGCGCAAGAAACTCGGCATAATGTATGTGGATGTCACAGGTAAGGCATACTTACAAGGTATTTGTACACGGCAAACGGTACGTACTCCATCATGACAAAAACATCAGCGACCGCCAGCCACTTGAGCAGACGGTTGATGGGCGCCGCGGCCAGGTCGCGCCGCGTCAGCACCGCCACGTTCAGCGCGTTCGCCAAGCTGCCGAACAGGCAGACCTGCGGCACAAAATACCAACAACATCAGCGCCCACCAGCCACTTGAGCAGGCGGTAGATGGGCGCCGCGGCCAGGTCGCGCCGCGTCAGCACCGCCACGTTCAGCGCGTTCGCCAAGCTGCCGAACAGGCAGACCTGCGGCACAAAATACCAACAACATCAGCGCCCACCAGCCACTTGAGCAGGCGGTTGATGGGCGCCGCGGCCAGGTCGCGCCGCGTCAGCACCGCCACGTTCAGCGCGTTCGCCAAGCTGCCGAACAGGCAGACCTGCGGCACAAAATACCAACAACATCAGCGACTATCATCCATTTGAGCAGGCGGTTGATGGGCGCCGCGGCCAGGTTGAGCCGCGTCAGCACCGCCACGTTCAGCGCGTTCGCCAAACTGCCGAACAAACAGACCTGCGGCACAAGATACCAACAACATCAGCGACCGCCAGCCACTTGAGCAGGTGGTTGATGGGCGCCGCGGCCAGGTCGCGCCGCGTCAGCACCGCCACGTTCAGCGCGTTCGCCAAGCTGCCGAACAGGCAGACCTGCTGCACAGAATACCAACAACATCAGCGACCGCCAACCACATGAGTGTGTTAAACTGTATTAAATTAGCACAGCAGACCAAATAGTAGCTGTACAGTAGATGAATTGATTTGATTTTATTCCACTATCATTAAAAATGGAGATCTAAATTGTTTTATTTATATAATAATAAGTTAGTAAGCAATTTGCATGTATTTAATATTCTTGTACGGATATGGAGAGCTAACTAGCGTATCGTGGGTTACAATAATAATACTGCCAGCTAGTTGTGCCTGTTACAATAATCTCTTATTAACATGTATGTATATAATCCAACATAGCAAAAGGAAAGTTAGTACTTACTCTACAAAAGAAAGAGAAACATCTCTCATATCTACAGTTTGTAAAAATCTTATTTACAAGATAGGATCTTTCAAGTATTGGTGGGAGAAGACGGTTCCAAGTTCTACAAGATCAATGCTGGCGTACCGCAGGGTTCTGTTTTGGGGCCTGTGTTGTATACCCTCTGCACAGCCGATTTACCAGAAAGTCCGGGTATACTTACCGCAACGTTTCCTGACGATACTGTGGTGTTGACCAGTCACTCAAATCTTAAAGCGGCAAGTGAAAACCTCCAGGTTCACTCATATCAATAACTGGATGAGAACATGGAGAATCAAAGCAAGTGTAACAAAATCAACCCATTTTACATTCACACTCAGGCCGGAAAACTGCCCACAGGTTGGTAACGAGACTACCTCATAGCAACGAAGCCAAGTATCTTAGAATGCACTTTCATAGAAGACAGACCTGGCAAACAGTGAGGAAGAAAAGAAATGAGTTTCGACTATGCACAAGGTTACTAATGTTATTACTTGGCAGACACTCAAGAATAGCACTGAATAACAAGCTACTACGAGTGCACCTTGAAACCAATCTGGACATATGGCCTGGAGCAGCAAGCCAGTGGAATTTAAAAAAACTGAAAGTTACTACCTGAAGCAAGCTGCATAATATTATATTGCCAGGTATAATAAGTACACATATAAAAGTTATCATTTAAAAATATTTTTAAAACCAAGCTTTTATACGTTTTTTCCGTCTTAGCGCCAAACCCTGGTTACCACCTGGTAATACCTGGAGCCCAAGTTCGATGGAGCTATGTCGTTTGATGACTGAGTTCCTTTGGCCATCATCCACTTCTCTAGTTAGTTGGATATTGTATTAATGATAAAAAAATGCTGAATGATTTTTAGGTATTTCTCCATGTGTAATAGCGATTACACATAGAGAAATACCTCCATTTTATTGTTTTATAAAATTGTAGTTTATACGTTTTTACGTCCAATTTTTTCAAGCATAATGTATCAACCAAAACACCGCAAATGGCCGAACTAAGGCCTAAGCTGAGCAGGTATTTTTGATAATCCAATATCCGTGTTGTAAATTAAATACTGTTGTAAAACGTGACTGGAAAACATAATAATCATAATATTCAGCCCGCTAACTTCCTCATTTTTTTCACAAAATTCAGTTGATTAACGTTCTAGTATAATTTATAATTAATCAGTCAATAAAATGTACGTTTTGCGTGACGAATTTATATTTTACAGTGCGAAGTTACAGGAAAATCTGATGTTCTTTACTCTTTTGCGCTTTTAGTTAGGAAAGACAACATGGTCTCTGATGAACGGTGTTGACCACTGATCTCTATCTCTGGATTGCTAACTAGCAACTCAAAAATGAAGACGCTTGATTTTAGCCATTTTGGCGCTAATAGTTGCGTAGCCTAGCGTGAGCGTTTTTGGAACTAAAATTAAATGACATTGAAAACGACAGTTCACTACCAATAAATGTCAATTTAGTACCGTGCACGTTCGAGGGTTGTGCTTCAAATCGGCACAAAAAAGGAACTGTCAGATGTATAGAATGAATTATCCACAGATAGAGATCGGTGGTGGTGACATTAGGTACTAGTTTTCTATGTTCGGGTTGGAATTAACTATACATTTTTTGAAATAATTTTCTAAATAATTTTCAGTCCGACACAGCAATCGAATCTATTACCAGTTGAAAATGTTAAGCGAAAACGGAGGCAAAAGTAACCAACACACCAACGAGGTGTTTGTAGTAACGTTGCGAAGCGTAAGTAATTTACAGAAGGATTCTTCAAAACTTAGCGTAGGACTCATTTTGAAGTTTTCAAGTATTTTACAACTTTCTGTAACGAGTGAACTCATTTTTATTTTTCATCTTTTTCATCACTTTATTATGGTTTCCATTGTAAGAGAACTTCGATTTATTATTTTACTAGCAAACCCGGCGAACTCCGTTTCGCCACCAGATGGCTTTCCCGCTAAAAAGATTTTCCCACTTTTCTGTTGAAATTTTTCCTGAATTTTCTTTGCTATAAACCTCACGGAGCCCGAGATCTTTCCAACGAATGCAAAACCGTGGAAATCGGTTCGTGCGTTCTGGAGTTATAGCGTCAGGAAGGAAAACCCGACTTATTTTTATATAGTAGATTTCTAAGAACAAAGAAAAATTCATTGATAGTATCATCAATTATTCTTTGTAAAAGTTCTTGTAAAGGTTCTGTTTTGATGAATACATAGAAAAAAAAGAACAGAAATCTAGAAGCAATAAAATAAAATACCTTACGAGTATGTGCATTTTTAGAATAGTTGTAAATTGTAATAGTACAGTAGAACATGACAGTAATCAACACCACATATAGGTTTAACTGCATTCGCTTCTGGAAGAGATTGTTATCGGGTGGAATTTTGCTGGTATCAAAAAAAAGCACGGTGCGTCAGTCGGCTATTAAAATTTAAATGCGCAATATAAATTCATCAATCCCACATTTGGTGACCCCAATGTTGTTTACTTTAAAAGGGAAATGTATACCCTTAACTCATACTTACAATTAGACTAACATATCCGTGTATACTGTTGTACCCAAGCACCACATCTCTAATCCCACCATCGCAATAATTGCACGAAGCCTCCGTAGGTTTAGTCAAATTTAACTTCGTCCGCCATCCGTCAACTAGCTTCACCAAGGTTCCAAAGTCTATAGGCTCGTGGGTACTTTTCGTTGATTTGTCTTTGAGCGCCACCAAAAATTTAGATACGTCAACTGTTTTATTTTCATTCGACTCTTCTGTAGCTAATAGCATTTCCTCGAACAAGTTCGATAGAGTCTGAGTTATGTTCGACGTAGCGTGTTCCTCGTCCATTTTTTCTTCCGATTCGTCTTCTACCAAATTGTTGAACTTGGATGATCAGCGCTATTCATGCGCGAAGCTGCTGAATACAAAGTTTTCGGACGCCTGTAACAAGTCAGAAAATATTTATAAACAGAGAGGTAGACAACCGTGAACGAGCTAACTTTTCTATGAAACAGCCAAGTTTATGGGAAACATACTTTTATTCTTTTCTAGTTTATGTATTCATATTTGTTTTGTACAGCCAACAAAGCATAAATATAAGAGGAGAACGTGCTAACTTTGTAACAGAGTACCAATACTTTTTGAGTTTTCATAGGCTATACATTGGGTGCTTGTCGACTAGGGCTAGGAAATCAAATAAAAATCAAGGGAATCAATTGGTGACACCAAGTATAAGTATACCCTTTTAAATAACGAAGCACAGTTACTTAAGACATCTCTGGTGGATAAGAACCTTAAAGGGTTAGATTTACTTATGCATTTTTGGAATGTTTAATATCAGTAAACTCCTAATCGTAATCTGATACTAAACTTAAAGCTAAGCAGTATATTTTCGCGGGATAAAAAGTAAACTATTGAGAGCTTTCCTTGAGATATCGTGCATAGATATAGATATCGGTTCAGTGAATCCAAACCTACCGAACCAAGCTTTTCCTCTACATATAAACTTCACAAACAATATTTTATTATTATCTGTACAGATAGCAATCACGATTTAATCATCCGTTTGGAAAGGATTTTTGAAAATTCAACTTCCAAAAAGTAGGAAACCAAGAAAAGCCGCGGGCGCCCGGATTTTATACTACATTAGAAATTTTCTTTATTGCAATTTCTTTCCTCTCTACTTTTGCAACTCTATCTAAGTATAAAAATAATAAAAGGAGCAAAAGAAGAATGGTTTTTCCTCTAAAGAATTAATTATACTGAGCACATTGTAACTTGAAACACTTGGCGTCAGCTAGCAGAATTATTAACGTTCATTCAGGGGTGAGTTAAGGGCGATAACTTGGTAAATAAATCGGTCTGTAGAGGAGATTCTTGAATTTTTATTTTTAGTTGCAATAATTTAATTTCTCTTGTATAGGATGAATACTTCAGACATATCCGAAACAGGCAAAGTTTGTCTAGACAAACGGGAAGCGATGTCAAAAATATATTAATTCATGACAAACTTAGTTTTTATATCTTATCTTTGAATTATTAGTTATCGAATGATCTCTGAATCAGCTGGTTTTTAACCGAATTCAAAAAAAGGAGGATGTTCTCAATTAGTCGGTATCTTTATTTCTTTTTTTTATCTAGGTATGTATGTGCACCGATTACTCGAAGACGCGTGGACTGATATAGGTAGGTACGTGGACGTATTCATGCATTCTGTTGTTCCTAACTTCATAACATCCATCCCAACAATCATACTTCTTGTTCTTCGTTCGAATATTAAACCGTCATTCGACGTTCCAACTACCCCGGGGTCGGTTACGGCTGAATATCAGCGCTACTGGTATACCATATACGTATTCAGTACACCAGATGCTTCAAGCTAAGCCGGAGCCGTTTTAGGGTTCTCTTTAGATTTTACAAGCACACATCAAGCGATTTGGGTATTTTACAACGCCTTGTGCATTTGTTGGTTTCCACTAAAAAATAAAAATTAAAATGGAAAATTCTTTCCAAAAACCTACTTCAAATGACAATACAAAGATAAATAATTTTTAATGTACACTAATTCGAAGTCAAACAAATATCGCCAGTCTACTGGTGCCAAAAATGTTTGTTTTGACACCAACAGCGTCAGTTTTAAGCCGACTAATGTCTCTGGACCGCGGTCCACGCCACAGATTACACACTTCACTATACTTATTATTAGTCCGCAGACCGAGTTATTTCCACCATGTTGCGGCGTATTTCCTGCAGAAATTTTGACAAATGGCGCTACTTTTTTTGTATGAATAAGGTTGATGTAAAATGTTCCGATGGGCCTCAGGTTTATATCGGTGGCTAAATGGCATACCTACCTAATAAACACACACAAGCATACAATGCAAACTTTCTCTGTTATAATATTACGAGCATACATTGTGCTGAAAAACTTTTTAGAACCGGAACGTTTGACAACAGTTGAAAATGTTTTTGATTCCGCTAAAATGAAATAACTCTACAAATAACTATGCGTGAACTTTGAAACTGTACGTAACAGCTGCACGTTAAACATATGGACCAATTTATTTAGCTATGAAAATTTCACTATACACTACAATATTAGTTGCCGGACTGTAAATTTAAAACATCTCATGCGCAACTTTTTTTCTACACTATTCAAGTTAATGCTTGACTGCGATCTCACCTGATGGTAAGTGATGATGCAGCCGAAGATGTTAATTACATACTCGGATGGGGTAAGTAAAATCACCTGAAAGGTCCAGAATCGCACCGGAACTTAGCGTTCCTTGCTTGGCGGCTTGGCGGTACGTCTTTGCTGGTAGGGTGGCAATTACTTACAGGCATTGACTTACAGGCGATACTTCTGCCAAACGTGTCTGAAAAATCTGGATCTAAATCTGGATCAATACGGTGTCGAAAGTCTAGACCTAGGTGCACCTAATGCCTAAAAGGCAACCTTCGTCGGTGGCTGAGTTCGTAATTTTTAATCTCTCATCTATAATTATACCAAATAGATAATATTATATTTTTCTAACAATGTTACCAAATTAATTAAATAAATCAGCCAAGTGCGAGTCTGATAGCGCACCGAGGGTTCCGTACCTATTACAGCAAAAAGTAAAACCTGAATCTTTTATTATTGAATAACAAACTTAACTCTGTTTTTCGAGGTATATTAAAGTTAAGGTTCTTATCTCCAGTGGAAAACTTTTCTCGCAAGCCAATACAAAAGCTGGAAAAATAAATTAATAGAGACCAATTAGGATCGTGTCCTTTTATCCATAGGATCCAAAAAAAATATTCGGTAGACAGGTACTCGAACTTGTCTGAGTATTTATTTAATGACCAATCATTGTTTTATTTCATTTCATTTCATTTCAATAAAGAAACTCACAAGCATACATATATACATGGCGCAAAATTGGCAAAAATCTCTTTGATTCTATTTTCTGTAAATGTAAAAAGGACCAGAAATCATTTCCCCAAACAAATGAGGATATCAATGCGAGCTTCTGGAATCAGCCCAACTAGTCTGAAAAATATGTTTCCTCTGTAATTTTTGTAAATGTCTCCGAAAGTTCGGCTCAGTACGCTTGTGATACCCTCCGAAAGTTTTTCAAGTAACCTAAATAATAAGTATGTTAGGTACATCAGCCGATATGACGATATGTTGTTTTATTTAATTTTCAATACAAAAATATTTTTTCATTTAGAAAAATAAAATTTAGCAACCCTAACTGTGATATCGACAAACCTCATATCATTTTTATTATTCCCCTCAGATCACTCAAACACAGGAGATATCGAAAGGAGGCGTGGCCGGTGCGAACGCATCATGCTACAAAGGAGCTTGTTATGACTTTTAGCCGTCAGTCGCGAGTCCCCTTAGGTTGTATAAGGTAAATCAAAGATTCATCGATTTTGGCCTCATTGTTCGGTAGTTGTATGTAAAAATAAGAGCACCAAAGTGAATTACTCCAGAGATGGTATATCATTTCATACGTTAGTATCAGAATATTATTATTTTTGTAAGGTTTTTATTAAAAATCAGCAAATCTATTTGCTTGACAATTTTGTCAACGCTAAGTCAACATTTTTAATACAAACAAAAACCATTGCGCGCTTAGTACAAATAAATCAACGAATTAGCTGCGAAAACGAGCAATGGTTACAGCCGCTGCATGCATGCGTGAAGTAGAGATGCGACCTGACATGGTTTCGCCTTGTATATTGTCGATAGTCGACTATCCGACGCGACATAAAATGGTAATGCTCTTGTACGCCAATTGAAGAATAAGATATTAAATTTAATTATTATAACTTATTAATCTTATTATACAAATGGAATACAAAATTTATTTTTATGAATAGGAACTAGTTTTTCGAATTGTGACTATTTTCAAATTAGTTTATTAGTAGCCTTAGTTTCCATTATGAAACAATGTAATTCCCATCTAAGTTCGTTCGATTCAACCTTGTAACTTGTAAGTTGGACGAAACCAATGATGTAGATGAAACTGCGTTTTTGTATGAACAAGCCATATTTGACGAAGAAATAAACATACTTGTACAAGATATTTCCGAATTTGGTAGCCAGGTAATATCTTATATTGCGGGATTTGTAGTGCACCGTTTGATAAAAACATTAAAATGTGAGACGTGCTGCGGCGCTTTGATTGCAGAATCAGTACATGATAAACATCTGAGATTTATACAACTTAAAGATAAAGGTGGTCTCATATTTCCATCCAATGATGTTGTGAGTATATGTAAGTGGATGGAAGTAATTATAAAATCTTCCATTCTACCTTACGAAAAATTAACAGTGTCCTCAAAATATTTGCGACAAGAACTTTTGGCCAAATCTTTACCACATTTCACAGGAATGAATCTATTTGCAGAAATAAATTTTCACCAATACGATCAATCACCAATGAATAATCATTTGATAATGCTGACTAAAGCAGTTATGGAAAAATATATGGATGTAAGACTCCATTATCTAACAAAAAATGCAACACCTAAACTCTCCAAGCGGCAAGTTCTAAATAAATACTTACATTTTACCGGCCAGTAATATTTTCTTAACTATGTAGGCTAGCATTTCACTGTGATCACACCTGATAGAAAGTACTAATACAGTTTAAGGCTGAGTTTGTTGTGGGCTTCTTCTCAGCGGCAGGGCGCGTTTGGAACCCTCGTAAACTTAGTTTTAGGTCGTGAATGGTTATCACCATAAAGTGACCATGTAAAACAAAACGACGTGTCATAAGTGCCTTTGTATGTTAGGCCTATATGAAATAAAGAATTTTTCTATTTGTTAGGATAATGTTTTGTGGGTAGGGGAATTATTTGGAACGCGCGGCTGCGCCCGCGCTTGTCATTCTATTTAGTCGGAATACAGCTATGTACGAGACCACTGTGTTTAATTTCTATCCCGAGATTATCACCTAAATAACAGTTGGCGACGATCTACCTAACGCGTGTTATAATGGAAAAAGTATCGGTCGGGTTGTTAACGGTGTTTAATCACGAAACACAGGAATGGGAGTTGTATAAAGGACGGATCGAGCAATGGTTTCTGGCGAACGAAATCAACGATGACGTTGACAAGTCGGGAGCAAAGCGTCGAGCGATTTTGCTCAGCAGTCTCGCCGAAACAACATTCAAGCTCATTAGGGATTTAGCATTACCTAATGAAGTCGGATCCCTGTCGTACCTACAAGTTGTATCCCTTCTCGACGGGCACTTTAAGGCGAAGAAATGTGGATTTGCAGAGCGATACAAATTTCACAGTGCCGTTCAAAGTGACAGTGAGTCATTGAGCGAGTGGGCCGCACGTGTTCGCGGGCTCGCTATGGATTGCAGTTTTCCGGCGGGAATCCTGAACGAGATGCTGCGCGATCGGTTCGTCCTGGGCATGGTGCCCGGCAAAGTGCGTGAGCGTTTGTTTGAAAAATCGTTGGAGGGCTTCACAATGGAAAAGGCGGTGCAACTGGCAGAAAGCGTGCACTGTGCCAGAGAGGGGGCGCGCCAAGCGGCGACGTCGAAGGTGCAGGCGCACGACCTACCTTTGTCGCCCTTCGTGGAAGTGCATAAGGTGTCGTCTCAACCGCAAGGGAAACAAACGGGCAGTGTTAGTGCTAAAAGAGAAAGTGCATCTAGTGTAGTGTCGGCTAATAATAACAAAACTAAGTGTAACGTGTGCGGGTTCTTCGGTCACGAAGGCCAATTTTGTAAATTCAGATTTCATACTTGTAAGCGATGTCTGGTCAAAGGTCACCTCCAACGGGCCTGTGCTAGGCGAGGTCGGGAGAACCAGCATTTTTTACAGTATTGTGCGGATGACGGGGCGGATGGCGATGATGGTAAGCGTCTTATTTTTAATCTGCGTAGCTATGGCGGTGAACCGATGCGCGAAACCATTGTGGTGGATACGGTATCTTTATGTTTTGAAATAGATACGGGCTCGGCCGTGACAGCATTTTCCGATTCTATTTACAATGAATATTTCTCTAAACATAAATTAAGAGATACTAACAGAGTATTGCAGAGTTATAACGGCAGTACTATTAGTACTTTGGGTATTGTTCCTTTAGAGTTTACTTACAAAGACAGAACTGAAACAATTGAGGTTTACGTAGTTAAAGGCGGGGGCCCTCCGATTTTAGGTCGCGATTTTATTTGCAAATTTAATTTAAAAATATGCCCCGTGAACATTTGCACAACTCAAGTTAAAGATAGTGTGGAAAGTTTGATAAGTAAATACCCGAAACTTTTTTCTGACTCATTGGGTTGTTGTAAGGACATTGAAGTGTCACTGAAGTTAAAGCCTGACTCCAAACCTATTTTTTTTAAAGCTCGGTCGGTACCTTTCGCCCTTCGTGGCAAGTTAGAGAGTGAGTTAAGTAGGTTAACTTCGTTAGGAGTCATTGAGCCCGTTAAGTTTTCAGAGTATGCAAGTCCAATAGTCCCGGTATTAAAAAGTAATGGAGATATAAGGGTCTGTGCAGACTATTCAGCGACTCTAAATAAACAACTTTTAGTAGAAAAATATCCACTTCCACGTATCGAGGAATTATTCTCTAAACTGCACGGAGGACAAAAATTTTCAAAATTAGATTTGTCGAACGCGTACAATCAACTTAAGTTAAAAGACGAATCACAGTTATTAACTTGCATTAACACGCATAAAGGCTTATTTAAGTATATGTAATGTTACCTAAAAATATTCAATATACTTTGATAAACAACCACGATAAATATTTGAAATTTTCCAAATTGATGACTTGATGAAACCACAAATTAATAATACATTAACGGTCAGATTCCTTTCTAGAAACTATCTCATTGAATAATAATTGTTTATTAATTGCATTTCTTTGATATAAATATTGAACTATAACAGACTCCAATTCAGAGTGTTTCTACAAGTCTTCAAGTGCATTACCAAATAGGTTAAATAGCTAATAAGTACTTTGTTAAACCTCTCCTCTGTTTCAAATAAAGCTAAGTAAGTAAATATTTGTGTTTACTTCATAATCGGCTGCGACCCATTACATTTTTTGGCGCAGTCGGGACGGATCGTTGAAAGAAGCAATAAGCTTAACGAGTCCAGAACCACGGTGAAGACGCTGTTTGGACTACCTACCTGCTCCGGAGGTATACGAGGAGTTCGCCAGCAGCCCCACATCGTGCTCTCATCAAGTTCAAGGTCAAGCAGCCGCAAGTAAGCACATAAGTTACTTTTTATGTATAACTTAGCTTCATTATTTGACGAGAAAATGGCTCCGACAATTAGTCTAGAAATGGCAGAGCGTATGCTCATAAAGTTTGATGGAAACAAAAATAAGTTGTTTGAATTTCTCGACAATTGCGACAAAGCAATGAGCTTGGTTGATCCGCAATATAAAGAAATCCTTTTCAAACTCATCGAGACTAAGATTACCGACAATGCCAGAGCCGTCGTCAGAAACAGAGAATTCCCTACATGGGACGCTTTAAAAGCACATCTTTTGGATGCGTATTCAGAAAAAAGGACCATTGGGCAGTGGCAACTAGAATTAAACGCGTGCAAACAAGACATTAAGGAATCAGTAATGAGTTTTGCAAACAGAGTTGAAAGTTGTTATATTAAGGTTATTAACTCATTAGACGGTAATTTAGATAAAACAAGTAGGGAGGCATGTGTAAACTTAATTAAAAATGAAGCACTTAGCGTTTTTCTGAATGGGTTAAACAGAGATTTAACGATTCTCGTCAAGTCCCAAAGGCCTGACACCTTAGAAAGCGCAGTTGCTGTTGCACTAAATGAAGAGCAACAATTAAAAAGTAAATTTGAGATGCAACGTTTTCATAATAATCATAAACCAAATTACAATCAAAATAAAATATTTCAAACCGTGTCAAATCAATTTTGTAAATATTGCAAGAAAACAAACCATACTATCGATAAATGTTTTAAATTAAAAAATCGAAATTCCAATAATAACACCCCAAATAATAATTATAACACTAATCGTTATAACCGAACTAATTACCAAAACAATCAACAGCAAAATAATCAAAACAAATACTATAATTCTCGTCAAAATAATAGTCATTTTAGAGGTAATTCCTCACAGCAAGCTGGACCATCGCCTTTAAACAGGCAGGGTCCTCCGCAGCCGGCTGTGCAGAGGGAAACCCGACCGATTCAAGCCGGATCTATGCAGTAAATTGTAGTGCTATTACATCATATGTAGTCATTCAATTCAATCAAACTTGTGAACCAGTTAGACTATTATTAGATACTGGTGCTACAATTTCCCTAATTAAAGTCGATAAATTAAAATATGAAACTATTTGTTACACAGATTACCCAATTTATTTAAAAGGTATTGACAAAGTTGATACAAAAAATTTAAATAAGACACTCGCTTATACCTACCTTGATTTTTATCTTAATAACTATAAATATGAAAGCCTTTTTCACGTTATTGCAAAGGATTTCCCAATAGATTTTGATGGTATTTTAGGGAACGATATCTTAAAAAATTTAAACGCTTCTCTCGATTTCGAAAGAAATATTTTAAAACTAGATGAAAATGAAATTGAAATAAAGTTAATAGAAACTCTTAATGCCCCTCCCGAAAATAGTAAAACCCTATGGTCCCGTGCTGACGAATTACATGATCCTTATAAAGTAAACATACCATTTGATTCTTGCAATGATAAGAATTTAATTCAAAAAGAATATTCCAATATTCCCATAGAAGATTCTTATATTCCCATTGAGCATTCTAAAGGAGTGAATTTCACGGTGCTGAAACCTCCATTTGAAAATAATATTCCCGTTGAGGATTCTAATAATCCCACTGAGGATTCTAATATTTGTCTAAAACAATTATTTGATTATATTCCCTTCGTGGATTCTAATGAAAAACTTTCAGATGACATACAGACCTCCAAGATTTGTCATTCAAAGAATTTAAATAAATCTATTCCAGGAATTATAAAAAACAAAACTATTTTAAAACCGCGTTGTGAGCAAATCGTTGAATTTGATGTCTTAAATTTTAATTCCGAACTAGGAATAATAAATAAAAAAGAAATTGAAAATGGTGTTTTTATCGCGGACAGTCTTGTAAAAGTTACAAATGGAAAAGTTATTACTTCTATTTTGAATACAAACGATAAAGTTATGGAAATTAATAATCTGAATATAGAAATTGAATATGTCTCAGAAGATTTCAGAAAATGTTTAGAAAATGATGAAAATTCTAATAATATTGTTCAAGTCAGAAACTTTTCTCAAAAATCTGAATCAATATCTCCAGAAAGATTAGAAAGGATTAAATCCCATCTTCGCACTTCACATCTAAATAAGGAAGAAAAAGAATCTTTAGAAAAAATTTGCATGGATTATCATCATATATTTCATTTAGAAGGTGATAAATTATCAAGTACTGATGTTCTAAAACATACTATCCCAATCAAATCAAATACCCCTCCAATTAATGTTAAAACTTATAGGTATCCTCAAATTCATAAAGAAGAAGTCGATAAACAAATAAAAAAGATGTTGGAACAAGGTATTATTGAACCATCAACATCTCCTTGGAATTCACCCGTATGGGTCGTTCCGAAAAAACTCGACGCTTCCGGTGAAAGAAAATGGCGTTTGGTTATCGATTATAGAAAATTGAATGAGGTAACAATTGGAGATAGTTACCCTTTACCTAATATAACAGACATTTTGGATCAATTAGGTCATTCCAAATACTTTACAACTCTCGATTTAACTTCAGGTTTCCATCAAATTAAAATGGCACCTGAAGATGCTGAAAAAACTGCATTCTCTGTCCCTTCAGGACATTATCAGTACAATAGAATGCCTTTCGGATTAAAAAATGCACCAGCTACGTTCCAAAGATTAATGAACACCGTACTTGCTGGAATTCAAAATTATAGATGTTTCGTCTATTTAGATGATATCGTGATTCACGCAGATTCTCTTCAAGAACATAATAAACGTCTGATTGAAGTTTTTCAACGCTTAGATAAATATAATTTGAAAATTCAACCCGATAAATGTGAATTTATGCATAAACAAGTCATGTATTTAGGCCATCTCATTACTAATGAAGGTATCAAGCCCGATCCAAAGAAAATTGAAGCTATAATTAACTATCCTATCCCTAAGTGTCAAAAGGACATTAAAGCATTTCTTGGCTTTGCTGGATATTATAGAAGATTTATAAAAGATTTTGCTAAATTATCACGTCCTTTGACCATGTTATTAAAAAAGGATACTGATTTTGTTTGGACAAGTAGCCAACAAGAATCATTCGAAAAATTAAAAAATGCATTAAGTAGCGAACCAATTTTACAATATCCCAATTTTGAAAAAGATTTTATACTAACTACTGACGCTAGTGCTTACGCAATAGGATCTGTACTTTCGCAAGGATCACCACCTAATGATCTTCCTATCGCTTTTGCGAGTAGAACCTTAAATCATGCTGAATCTAATTATTCAACCACGGAAA
Source organism: Coenonympha glycerion (assembly GCA_963855885.1). NCBI lineage: Eukaryota > Metazoa > Arthropoda > Insecta > Lepidoptera > Nymphalidae > Coenonympha > Coenonympha glycerion. Next base: position 4,782,575 of record OY979646.1, read on the forward strand.
GAGAACTATTGGCTATAGTTTGGAGCATAAAACACTTTAGACCCTATCTTTATGGAAGAAAATTTAAAATTTATACAGATCATAAACCTCTAACTTGGTTATTTAATGCAAAAGATCCAAGTTCTCGTTTAGTCAGATGGAGACTTTTACTAGAAGATTATGATTACGAAATTATTTATAAAGAAGGTAGATTAAATAATAATGCCGATGCGTTAAGTCGAATACAAACAATTAATCGTTCACAATATCAACAATTTTTGAACGATTTTCAACACAAATTGATTATTTATAATAATATCGAAGAAATTAATGGAAATATATGTGATAAGTTAGACAGTAACATTTGTATTCCAATCTCATGTGATCTTGAATGTACTGAAGATTTTCACAAAGAAATTAAAAACAAATTTGATCATTTTAAAGATATCAAACCACAAGATGTTGATGTTGGTAATATTGTCATTAAAAAGCATAATGATCATTTCATTTATTACCTTTGTACCAAACAATATTATTGGAATAGAGCAGAGTATCGGGATTTCTTTGACACAATGACGAAAGTGCGGGAGCACTTACTCAAAACTAATGGGGGAGAGTGTACTTTAAAAATTCCCAAGCTAGGAGATCAATATGATAAACTCAGTTGGTCTAAATTACGAACTATGTTGAGATATATTTTCAAAGATACTAAAATAAAAATCATTATTTTCCTAAATGAAAAAATTATACCAAAAGAAGATGAAATTAAACAAATCTTAGAAGAATGCCATGTAAATCCAACAGCTGGACACTCCGGTTTCCATAAAACGTACAAAAGAGTCAAAGCTAAATATAAGTGGAATAATATGAAACTTGATATTAAAAAATTTATTAAAACTTGTGAATCGTGTCAAAAAAATAAATTAGTACGAAAGAAACATAAACTTCCAATGGAACTTACTACAACATCTTCAACACCTTTTGAACGTATTGCATTAGACATTGTGGGACCTTTACCTTTGTCAGAAAACGGCAATAAATTTATTCTTACACTCCAAGATGATTTAACTAAATTTTCACAAGCTTATGCTATTCCAAATCATGAAGCTTTAACAATCGCAAACATTTTCGTTACACAATTCATATGTAAATTTGGTATACCTAAGTCAATACTTACCGATCAAGGTGCCGATTTTACATCATCACTATTAAAAAAATGTCTCAAAATTATTTAAAATAAAACAAATTAATTGTACAGCTTATCACCCACAGACTAACGGTGCTCTTGAGAGATCTCATCATACGTTAGCTGAGTATTTGAAACATTACGTTAATGACAAACAGACAGACTGGGACAAATGGATAGATTTTGCAATGTTTGCCTATAACACATCTATCCATACTTCTACTCAATTCATGCCATTTGAATTAGTTTTTGGTGTTAAACCAAACATCCCATCTAGCCTCACTGCTGCACCTGAATTTAAATACACTTACGATGATTATGTTAGTGAACTAAAAATGAAATTACAAAAAAGTAACGAAATAGCTAGAAACAATATACAGAAATCAAAAGAAATTAATAAAAAATATTATGATCAGAAAAATAATTGTATATCGTTTAAAGTAGGAGATAAAGTATTTTTGTTGAATGAAAACACTTCTAAAGGCAAATGTAAAAAACTTAGAAGTAATTATGAAGGTCCTTACGAAATAGTCGAAATTAATTCTAATTGTAACTCTACCATTAAAATTAAAAACAAAAAGAAGTTAGTTCATAATAATAGATTAAAATTAGCATACTAAAATAAATCCTATTATAATTTGCTTGCAGAATGTCCTGGACAATCGTCTGGATCCTGCTTTTGCAAATCCTCAGAATAAATGGTGACTTTAATAGCAACTTGATTCAAGTATATCCTTTAAAAATAAATACTGGACTATATTACGATCAAATAGGAAAAATTGAATTCTTTGAAAGTACTTGGAAACTAATAACAAACATCGATATAACAGAACTAGAGAATAAAATAGACCTTATTGACGTTACATACAGCGACACAAAAATTTTATGCAATGACAAAACGTTTTCAAATTTCTCTGTATGTAACACTACCTTAAACATAATCAGTAAACTTATTCCTGTTTTAAAATCAAAAGATGAATCATTGAAAGATTTGATCGGTCATACACCGAATAAAAAGGATTCCTCATATAATTATTATACCGTAGATGATCATCACAGAACAAAACGAGGTTGGTTCGACGGCTTCGGTTACTTATTTAAAACAGTTTTTGGTACCTTAGACGCTGAAGATGGCGAACATTTCGAAAAAGCATTCGATAGAATTAATAAAGACAAAAATGAATTTGTTAAAATTTTAAAACAACAAACTCAAGTTGTTCAAAGTACAATAATGAATTTCAATTCTTCGATTACAAATTATGAACGCAACTTAAATACATTTAACATAAATTTGAGAAGATTAGAAAATTTTACAAAAGCAACTGTCGATACTGTTACTTCTTTGCAAAGACAACAATGTATGGAGGAGCATTTAGAATTACTTAATTTAATTATTTCTGAAGTAGATAAAGAATATTCTATAATTATTAATGCTATTTTGTTTGCTAAAACAGAAACATTACATCCAAGTATAATTTCACCCTCAAAGTTAATAAGTGAACTTCAAAAGGTTATTACTTACTTACCGACTAATACCAAATTTCCAATCGACCTTACAAGAAATGAAATCTATAAATTAGAATCGGTATTGAAACTAAATGTATTCTTATATAATAATAGACTTATATTCGTTATCTCAGTTCCATTAATATTCAATGAAACATTCGATGCATATAAACTTATAAGTTTACCCATTCATAAAAACGATGATCTTTATTCTTTTATATTACCTGATGAAAATAGTCAATACTTGTCAGTTTCAGAAAACAGAATGTATTATGTAACACTTAAAGATTTGTCACAATGTAAATTATTATCTGATGACTTAAGAATTTGTTATAATAAAATACCAATATATTCAACTCACTCTAGACCTAGTTGCGAAACTGAAATTTTGTTAAATAATGTTAAGAATCCTAATAACTGTAACATAAGAATTACAAAACTTACTCATGAATTGTTTTATAAATTAGATAAATTAAATCAATGGTTATATGTCGCACCAAAGCCGATTGTCGCTACCGTTAAATGTGAAATGATGCAACCTAGAGATATTATGTTAGAAGAAAAAGGAATTCTGAATTCTAACAAAAATTGTAAGATTTTCACTACTAATTCTGTATTAACTACTTTTAGTACTCATAATGAAAATTCAGTAGATATAAGAATTTTTCCCACTTTTGATATTAATGATTGTATAAAGACAAATAAGTTTAATTTTACAAAACTAGATTTAATACCGTTGCAGTCTTATAAATTAGATCATGATTCAATTAAATTAACGAGTCATAAATTAGATGAAATTGAAAAACTTACTCAAGAATATGAAAATCATAACTCGATACTTAATCAAATGACAGGAAATAGTTTTCTTCCTCATGTTTTTACAATTATAAAAGTGTTAACTTTGTATGCTCTTTATAGATTTTTCAGATATTTATGGCTATTATACAAATATGGAAAAGAAGCACATCGTCATATAAATACTGATTGTTGTAACAGTATAACTAATTGTATTACCTTTAATGTCAGAAATAGAAATAGAGAAAGAGACTCTCACCAATTTCTCACATTATGTATTCAAATGCTCCTACAGCACCAATTGAAAATCTTGAAATGCAAACTTTAATGGAAAAAACACCGATAGCTAATAATTGTAATAATGAAACACCACTGCGAAGAAGTGCTAGATTATCTAAATTAAAAACTTAATTATTGTTAAAAATAAGTATATTTTAAAATTGTAAATCATTTTATTTTAATTATAATTTTAGTTGTATAATCTTATAATCTTACTGTAAATAAGTCGAAATGATTTTCAATCATTTCTTTTTCTTAGGGGGAAGGTGTAATGTTACCTAAAAATATTCAATATACTTTGATAAACAACCACGATAAATATTTGAAATTTTCCAAATTGATGACTTGATGAAACCACAAATTAATAATACATTAACGGTCAGATTCCTTTCTAGAAACTATCTCATTGAATAATAATTGTTTATTAATTGCATTTCTTTGATATAAATATTGAACTATAACAGACTCCAATTCAGAGTGTTTCTACAAGTCTTCAAGTGCATTACCAAATAGGTTAAATAGCTAATAAGTACTTTGTTAAACCTCTCCTCTGTTTCAAATAAAGCTAAGTAAGTAAATATTTGTGTTTACTTCATAATCGGCTGCGACCCATTACATATACAAGGTTAGTTTTTGGGCTGTCGAGCGCACCGGCGATTTTTCAGAGGACCTTAGAAATTATTTTATCAGGTATTGAAGGAGTGCTTCAGTTCTTAGATGATATATTAATAACAGGGAAAACCGAACAAGAGCATATGAGTAGGTTGAATGAAGTTTTTAAAAGGTTAGAAGACGCTGGACTAGTGTTACAAAAAGATAAATGCCATTTTTTTCAGGAGTCGGTGTCATACTTAGGCTATGTTATTGACAAGAATGGACTGCATAAGTCACCGGATAAAGTGAAAGCTATTCTTAAGGCTACGGTTCCTAAGAATGTTTCCGAGCTGAAGTCATTTTTAGGTTTAGTTAATTATTATAGAGGGTTTATAAACAATGCTTCGGGAATTCTTAGCCCTTTGCACTCGCTCTTAAAGAAAAATGTCGCTTGGAAGTGGAACCGTGAACACTCAGAGGCTTTCGAATTAATAAAAAAACAATTAGCTTCCGACAATACGTTAGCACACTTCAACCCAGAGGCAAAAATAATTTTAACAGTCGATGCGTCACCGTTTGCTCTTTCAGGAATTTTATCTCAGATTGATGAAAGCGGCGTGGAGCGGCCCGTGGCCTATATAAGCAGGTCTCTAAATGCGGCTGAATCTAGATACAGCCAAATTCAAAAAGAAGCGACGGCTATTATTTTTGGGGTTCGACGGTTTCATCAATATTTATATGGCAGAGCAGAACCATTCGTATTGAGAACCGATCATAAACCGTTATTGTCAATTTTTCAACCGGGCAGGGGAGTACCTGAAATTACGGCAAATAGGTTGCAAAGATACGCATTATTTTTATCAGCATATAACTACACTATTGAATATGTCAGCAGCGCAAACAATTTGGCTGACTTCCTCAGCAGAGCCACGAGAAGCGGCGACACGGAGCCACGGTCGCAGCTAGGAGCGAATTGTGCAAGTAAACTGGACGACTCAAAGGATATGAGCGCCTACGTGCATTTTGTGTGGGATGCTCAGTCATCGCCAGTCCTTTTAAAAGACGTGCAAAAATATACAAATTTAGATAAAAATTTATCACGTGTTATTGGTTATGTGCAGAATGGTTGGCCAAAAAAAGTGTACGCTAGTGAGCTCAAAGAGTATTCTCAGTGTCGAAACGAACTGTCAGTTGAAAATGGATGTTTAATGAGGGGACCAAAACTTGTTGTTCCTACAGCCCTGCGAGGCACGGTTCTTAATGAGCTTCATACGGGTCATTTGGGGGTAGCTAAAATGAAAGCTGCGGCTAGACTGCGGTTTTGGTGGCCCAAAATGGCACTGAATATAGAAAAAGTTGTTAATACTTGTGAGGTATGTGCGCAACTTCGGCCCGCTCCGCATCGCGCGCCGCTCACTCCGTGGCCTTACCCGCCAGAGCCGTGGCATCGCGTACATCTTGATTTTTTAGGTCCGAATAATAATAAGGTGTTTTTAGTCGTAGTAGATGCCTACTCGAAATGGGTTGAAGTGTATGATGTTAGCAACGGGTACAGCTCGCGAGTAGTTATTGAGAAATTGAGTGAAACGATGTCGAGATTTGGGCTTTTTAATACCATATGTAGTGATAACGGAACTTCATTCAAATCCGTGGAATTTAAAAAGTTTTGCACTTATAATGGAATCACTCATTTAACTTCACCGCCTTATCACCCTGCAAGCAATGGTCAGGCTGAAAGTTTCGTGAAAATTATTAAAAAAGCGTTAAAGAGTATAGTTTTGTCGGGAGCGTCGAAAAAAGACGTAAATATTAAGTTGAATGAATTCTTATTTCACTACCGTAATTCTATACATTCTACCACAAATCGGTCACCCGCCGAGCTATTGTTCGGTAAAAATTTACGATGTAGATTAGATCTGCTTAAACCAAATACGTTGTCATCATCGCCACCTGACCCGGAGTTATCTAAAGTTGTGGGAAACAATCAGTGCTCGCAGATTAAAAGCTACGATGGGAAAAGGACAGTAGATTTCATGGTCGGAGAAGTAGTTCTAGTAAAAATGTATAGTAAACAGCTGGGCTCTTGGGAAAAAGGAATTATTAAAAAGAAATTAGGTCGATCGCTATACCTGGTGAGCCTCATGGATGATGATAACCTAATAAAAAGGCATAAAAACCAAATTCAGAAATTTGAGGGGAAGGGAGATATGCCAGTGTGCCGGGAAGATCAGTTTTTACCGCCGGTGATTTTAAAAGCTCAACCCGCTGTCACCCAGCTTCAGGCATCTAAAACGGGGCAAGACAGCGCTGAATCACCGGCAAAGACGGGCACGGTGAAGGACCCTGCCCTCGGGTCGCCGGATTCACCGCGCCCCGCGGCCGAGGCCGATGCAGCTCATGCGGAAACTCCGCGAGCTCGGAGGTTGCGTCGACGAAACCTGCGAGCTCCTGACTATAGGAGATACTTATAACAAGTTGTAATATGTAATTTAATATAAGGGGTTTATAAAATATTGGTGGAGGAGTGTTAGGATAATGTTTTGTGGGTAGGGGAATTATTTGGAACGCGCGGCTGCGCCCGCGCTTGTCATTCTATTTAGTCGGAATACAGCTATGTACGAGACCACTGTGTTTAATTTCTATCCCGAGATTATCACCTAAATAACACTATTCTATTCTAAGGTGGAGCGCGCTGGTCTAGGAAATGCACTGACGATTAACGTTTGTAACGCGTTTAAAGAACGAGGAATCTAAGGAAAAATATTTTTTTTGTTTATGTTAATAATATTATTTATACACTCGTATCTGTAAAAAAAATATGAGAAAATATTATTTATGTGTGTTTCTTATTTGAACAACCATTCTACGCAATCTAATTTCGAATCGATTTATTTATCGACAACTCCATTTTTCATCTCTAGTTGTCAATGTGTGTGTACTATGCCCTTGTAGATACAGGATGAAACCACGCCTCTTTTTTTAAATGTGTGCTATTTTTATTGCATTGGTGTTTGAAAACTTTATTCTAGTAGGCGTGAAGAAATGTGTATGTGTGCTATACTAATTGTTTTTGTCAATGGCGTAGTGAAATTAATGGAAGGGACAAGGAGACAGTTGGTCCCGAACAAAATATAGCATATACGATATCTCCTGTGTTTGAGTGATCTGAGTTATTCCCAGTTCATTGGTATTTAACCAGTTGTTTTTAGGGATGTCACTTAAAATTTATGGTACATTTTGATCTCAGGATATGAGCTACACTTCTTGTGATATTTTTTAATGCATCACCTACACGTTGTTTCTTTAGGGAAGAAAATAGTTAATTTAAATTAAAACAAATATTTAAAGGGGTCTTTCATACAACAAACCTGATTTTTTGCTCGTTTTTTGTTTAGTTTACTTGAAGGTCTTGATCGTCTTGACAGTATTGAACCCTAAGTGCGCGAGCCCGACTCTGACTTGACCAATTATTGAATCTATATTGATAGTTTTAGTTACGAGATCTTTTATTTTTGAAGAAATTTTGAAAAGAGTCAAGTACACAACTCTGTTATGCACACCTAAAAATCATTCTGCAAGCTCATTACAATGCAAGGGATGTGAAAAATATTCCTTACGGTTTTCCTTGAAACTTTTCATCTTTTCCTTCTGTCTTGATTGGCATTTTTGATCGCGGTCAACCACCTCAAAGGAATGGAGAGTAAGTAATACTAATTAAAATAAAATTTCTCTACATTATTGCAAATGCTTTTCTCGTATAAAACATATTCTTTCGTATTTTATGTAGGTATTTCTGCATTCATTTTAGGGTTCCATACCAATTTGGTAAAAATGGAACCCTTATGGTGAGACTTTCTCCGTCCGTCCGCCCGTCTGTCACACTCGATTATTTCAGTAACTATTTAGTTTATCATCTCAGTTTGTTGTGGGCTCTTTTCAGTAAGGCCTGTACAGTCGGAGTTGGAACTTTGATTTTGGCTGCTTCGTCTAAGGTATGTGAACACTTTATTTAGGGGCACGGTAGCACCCCAGCCCAGACGAGTCAGTAAATAACACTACCTGCCTACGATTTCTTCGGACATCTACGTAGTATTTTACGTTATTAAACCCTCATTGCATTGTTCTAGTTAGTAGTAGAGGGAGTATCTAATAAAAGTAAGTTTTAATAGTGAAAGCGTTTTAAGTTTTAGCAACCAATTTTACAAGAAAAATGTTTAAATTAAATTTTTATAGAAAAATTGGAAAAATGTTGTTGAACAGTATTTATGTGGTGGGTATATTATTTTAGTCTATTACTTGTGCCATTTGCGTGACATGACTATAATGAATAAGAACACGCTATTCCTTATAGCAGCTACATTTGTAGCTACTTGGGGACGTGTCAACTTGTCAATAAAACTGATGACACCGCTAATACGCGATGTCATTAATTATCCCGTCATATCGATCTAACCTTAATGGATTATCCCATTCAGCTAAATAAAGAACGAACAGCAGTAACGAATGGTTCTGAATACAATGGCATAGTGGTTTTTTTTTAACTTTTAACGGCAGCAATATAATTTAATGGCTATGATTTTCAACACACAACTGTTGCATTTGATGTCTTATTTACTTTTCCAACAACACTAAAAACAATCAACAACCAGCTAAAAACCGTGCGCAAAAAAAATCAGGAAAACTCCTGAATAAATAAAAATATCTAATTCTATTTAACTATTTTAAATAGCTACAGTCTTGGACAGTAATTTTATTTAATTATTAGCTTTTGCCCGCATTTTTGTTTTTACAAATCCCGTGGAAACCGTGGATCTCCCCGGGATTGAAATTCCCGTTCCTGCTCCCTTTTCTAAATTTGCTATAATAATCTCTAGCTATATATATATTGTTATAGCCATGGTATTTTTCGAGATAAAAAGTAGCCTATGTCCTTTCCCAAGCTCCTAGTCTATCTATGTTCCAAATTTCATCAAGATTGGTTCAGTGGTTTAGGCGTGAAAGCGGAACAGACAGACAGAGTTACTTCGCATTTATTTTACGAGTAGTATAATAAAGTAGTAGTAGGATTGTCGGAGACTTCAGCTGAAATGCGGCGTTGAATGGGTAAATAATGAAGCCACGAATGAACTGAGATAAGAGCCTCGGTATGCTAGGCCTATATGAAATAAAGAATATTATATTATATTCTATAATAATTGCTTCCAAGTTCCACGGGGGAAGCAATTATTATGAATTTATATGAATTTACCTGTGTCAGGAAAGTCGTCAACCTAATTACAAGATACCAACTGTCTACCTATCCTTTTGTGTCGGATCATTGAAATGAAAGGTTGCTTGATTGAAATCAAATACTGAGAATAATGGAGCTTTGAAGTTTTCGTACAAGCCTAGATATGGCCTAGATACGTATTGTTTGTCACGTAGAGACAATATTGGCATCAAAGTGGCATTTGTGAAACTGTATATTCCTTTTCAATACAGTTGTATGTTATGGCGCACTTTCAGAGGCTGTCATTAGTATTCGAAAGTTAAATCTTACGCACAGGCATCTTACTTTTTCGTGGTCGTAACTTACTTTTACAAGCTCGATCATTACTTTTGCAAAACGTTTGATACCAAGGAGTTTTCATTGTACAATCAAATGGGATGGACATTGGGATGGGATGGACACAGAAGGAATTTTTTTTTCGTTTGTTTTTATCCTTTACCTTTTGTCTTTTATCTTTTATCTTTTTATCTTTTATATTTTTATCTTTTATCTTTTATCTTTTATCTTTTATCTTTTATCTTTTATCTTTTATCTTTTATCTTTTATATTTTTATCTTTTATCTTTTATCTTTTATCTTTTATCTTTTATCTTTTATCTTTTATCTTTTATCTTTTATCTTTTATCTTTTATCTTTTATCTTTTATCTTTTATCTTTTATCTTTTATCTTTTATCTTTTATCTTTTATCTTTTATCTTTTATCTTTTATCTTTAATCTTTTATCTTTTATCTTTTATCTTTTATCTTTTATCTTTTATCTTTTATCTTTTATCTTTTATCTTTTATCTTTTATCTTTTATCTTTTATCTTTTATCTTTTATCTTTTATCTTTTATATTTATCTTTTATCTTTTATCTTTTATCTTTTATCTTTTATCTTTTATCTTTTTATCTTTTACCTTTTCGATTGTGAATTCGAAGTCGCCTTCGATTTTGATCTTCGATATTTTATTTAGGGTAAAAACCAAACAAGATGGAAATTGGCCCCCAAAATCTTGAGCAAACATATTATCTCTTTGATTTGTTTTTTTACTAATTCTCACAACTGTATTGAAAAACGTCGTGTGATACACGGGTGTATAGGTTTTTGCAAACTCGTGACATTAAAAACCCTCGCCTTCGGCTCGGGCTTGTTAATGACAGCTCGTTTGCAAAAACCTACTTTCCACCCTTGTATCACAATGTACTATTGTTACTTTATGATTTTGCTGTATATCAAAATTCTACATAGTGAAGCAGATCTATACATTTTTTTGATAGATTTTCTTATGTTACCGAGACTTTAGATAAAATGAAAGTGGCGCACGTATTGAAGTTTTTCTATAACGCCAGCGAGTGCCTTTTTTTGTTTAAGGAAAATAATATCAAGTGCGGCTTTACTTTCACACACGACTTATATTCACTTAAACATACATGCACTCAACCCAGCTATGCGTAAAGATATGTATTTAAGAATGGCGTAAAGACTGAAAAGACTGCTATTAATGAATTGGTAACATTGGAGACTTTCGAAGTAAAGTATCACGAAATAGCAGTCACAATTCATAACTATTAATAGTAGTTAAGTCACAAATTGTGTTTTTTATAGTTTATCAGTATGCATAAGCAGAATATTTATAGACTGGGAAAAGCTGGAATGATTTTTAAATTGACTTTGGACCAATTTGTTATACATTTTATAGACTATACAACCAGATGTTGAATTGGAATTCTATGCTCCACATGTTTGCGGTATAATTCGAAATCCTGTTTTAGCTTTTACTACCTGTTTATAAACATAACAAACATAAACATAATTAAAATCTTCGAAGAGTTGTGAATGCGGAGGATGGTTTTCTTCAATTTTAAAAATTTACAAATAGGGCGCGTGGATGTGGCTCTGTCTTCTTATTTTTTACATATTTTTCTCTGTGAGTCATACCTACATTTTCTGTGAAAAAATAAAGTCCGCCATTTTTTTGTATCCGTCGAATAGAACTTCGGGTCCTGATCACCTCTTGTCAAGAAACCGTTCTTCCATTTTTATGGTTCCGTAACTCAAAAGAAAAAAAAAACTGAACCCTTATAAGATCACTTTGTTGTCCGTCTGTCTGTCTGTCTGTCTGTCTGTCTGTCTGTCTGTCACGACCCTTTATTTCAGTAACTATTCAAGATATCGATGGAATAGTTGTAGATAATGATGGCCCGGCGCCAGTGCAATCACAAAAAATTGTAAATCGTTTTTATTTTTATTTAAAAAGGGGGGAAAGCCGGGTCGTCGAAATTTCAAAAAAAGAGAATAATATTGAGTGGGGTATCTAATGAAAGGGCGTTACTTGTGTATTCTAAAACCAATTTTTATTTATTTTTATGTCCGTTAGTTTTTGATTTATTGAGCAAACTGTCGAAAAATTACCGTTCTCCTCCACTTATCTCCGAAGTTTACTGATCGAAAATTCTGAAATAATTATGATTAATAGGGATCAATATATATTTTACGGGAAAAATAATATCAACTATGTATCTATTATACTTTTTTTGTTATTAAAAATTATCCTCATAAAACATAGTTAAGTTTGCGGTTCGGTAAAAAAAGCGATTCTTAGGCCAGGGTTCCACCAAAGCGGAGCGGAGCGGAACTGTGTTTGAGTAACCAATCAAATTTCGTCATTTCGACATCTGCTCTCTGTTTCAGAGATGTCGAAATGACGAAATCACATTAGTTAGGGTACTCAAACACAGTTCCGCTACGCTTCGCTTTGGTGGAAACCGGGCCTTATGGTTTACTTTTTTCTAATATAGTACGGAGCCCTCAGTGCGCGAGCCTGACTCGCACCTGACCAATTATTTATACTTTCCGAGATACCGACGAAATTCGTATGGTATGGGTCATCTTGAATCCGCCATTTTGATTTTTTTTCAGCTCATTGGCCATTCGAGTGACATTTGGTCACATAAAAGATAAGTTTGTTTTGGCAATATTAGCCCATAGATATTGGTAATCTGTGTATTAGCCCCCGAAAATCGTGCTCATTTCGTCCCACAAAACTAAAGCTTTTCGTTTGTATAAACAAAACATTATTATTTTAGCGTTTCAGCATAATATTAACTTTTCATAAGTCGTAAGCTACGCTGATTTATGATCTGACGTTTGAAATATGATTTTAATACAACATAAGCTACACATTTTCCTTTGAAGCTCCACCTATTCATAATTTAATTTCGTTTCTGAAGGACTGAGTACGAGTAATTGAATCATTTGGTATTATTTTGCAAAAGTAGCGAAACAAGCGACTTGGCCCTTAATGTAAGAATGCCGTGACGAGTTTTTCCGACGTTATTTCAATGTCTTAGGACACTTGAGAGGGTCTTTGAAATGTTTTTTGTTTTCAACGGTGTTTAATTATGACACGTTCTAACCCTTATCAACAAGGATGTAAGACTTGTGCGACCAACCAACTTGCTTGGTGGTATAGAAATGGGAGGTTTTAGGTTCGGTCATTTTGTTGGAATTCATAAGCTGAGGTTAATTAGCAATATAAGCATCCTATGCTAAGTACTTATTGCTTGAACTGTTCTTGTTTTTGATAAAAGCTAACGTATTACGTAACGTATAATAATGTAAATTGTCGAAAAAGGTTGCAGTTTAATAATATTAATAATTTAACATAATTATACATAGTAAAATAATGTATGTGTTAGTAGGTATACCAACCCTTTCAGGTCAATGCGCTTTCATTATCTTCCTCGTTTGCACTAATTGAGATCTTAACTTAGCCGAATTAGTTGAGTCGAGTAGGCCTTAATGTTGGTAAGCTTTAACATAAAACTTATTTATGTAAATTCCTCGTCATTGTCATTGTTTCAAATATATTAAAACTTTAACCAGAAAATAGCATTGGATATTTTTACCTTTATGTGAATGTAATAAAACATATTATATTGGGATTATTTAAATCTAGGTACGGTTTATTATTATAAAATTAAACTTCTATAGCTCTCATTTAGGATATAAAAGCGATAGGAACTAATTAATTATCCGTTAATTTAGGTAATTCTTACGAAAATTTTATTGACCACCATTTTGGAAAATTTTCTAAGATAATTATATTACGAAAACTTTTCACTATCTTACCTATCTAAACAAACAAAACAAAACCACAAAGTTCTCGCCTATCTATTGCCACCACTCGAGGTAACTTAAACTTAAGTGTCACTTAACTTATCTCACTTGTAAATACTTACATTGTCTCACATTCCGTGTCACGTGTTACAAAGGAAAATATTTTTCACTAGAAAGTAGAGATGAGCGTGACCGGCTTACAGCCAGCGAACGGGCCGCGAGTCTGTGACCAACTGATCAACGCAGCCACTTCAGAAATGTTGAACGATGGTTAACGAGATTGGGGTAAACCATTGAGCGTTTAAAAACTCACATCCTAATTTCCTTTTAACGATGTTTACTTATCCTACCGAATGTTTAGCTGTTTAGCGTGATTTCAATGTTTACACATCGGAATTCGGTCAAAATGGATTATATTTGGAGGTTTTATATTATGATGGTCGATGAAAACAATTTCTAAAATATAGATTTTAATCATTCGTTGAGTATCATGAATAGTGTGCAAACCAAGGCACCTAATTAATAAAACAGCACCTACCAGAAATCAAAAGTAGCCATCTACAAGACTAAGTGCTTTGGAGCTTTTTCCTCGTTCTGTTTATCTTACTGAAACTAAACAAATATCTTAATGAAACATTTTCTTTGCCCTTTTATGCAAAGTTTATATAAGATGTTCTAAGTATTTGTTGATGGAAAATTCACTGTAGTAGAATAGGTTAAAATACTACCTACGTACTTACCATTAGATATTACCTAGGTACAAATACATTTATCTCAATTTGGAGTTTCTGGCTGTTAGATAATGTTAAACATACAACATTGCATAGATCACGCTGGGGCATGTGGCCCACTGCCAAAAGGTCGCCAACTTTGATTAAACGAGCCACTTACGAGTTCCATTCCCGGTAAGGAAAAAACAAAATATGTTCTCTACATTGACATATTTGGCTGCTTTCTGTAAGACTAGACGCTTAGAGAGAAACCTATCATTTCTTAAAAGTATATCAACACTTAGTGCCAGATAAATCTATTCCCTCTATTTCGAGCCCTCGTAAACTTAGTTTTAAGGCGACTTGTAGTCATCACCATACATATGCGACAAATATCGGTATTGTATTGACGTTTTACAAGAGCCTGTACGTTAGGCCTATGTGATATAAAGATATTTTGACTTTGACTTGACTATACTAATATTATAAAACTGAAGAGTTTGTTTGTTTGTTTGTTTAAACGCGCTAATCCTTGGAACTACTGGTCCGAATTTAAAAAATATTTTTGGCTATATAACATCACGCTTTGACCAATACGAGTAGGAACGGAGCATCGATGAACGAATTATGTTCCTTTTGGAGAGCTTCCGTTGTGACTTGTGTGCGCTTTTTTTTCCTTTGAAAGTTCTAAACAAAAGTCCACGACGCCACATCTCTATTTTTTAAGATTTTTACTCATTTTTACGGGATACCTATGTATAAACAGAAGATTTTAGTGAAAAAACTTTTTATATACCTACTAGGTATATGCCAGTGCTCTCATCTGGAGACGATAGAGCCGAAGATGATAGTAATATATTACCAACTTGGAATTAATAAATTACCCCATAACGGTTTCTACACAGCATCGCACCTGAATGCTACATCGCTTGGCGGTGCGTCATTGCTCGTAAGGTTTTAGTAACTAGCCATGGATGAAGCCTCCCACCTCCCAGACCTCAACCACATTAGAAATTATAAAATATTCAAGTGACCCGTGACGGGATTCGAACCCGCGACCTCTATTTACCCACTCGAATCCAAACGCGTGCCACTGCCCCAGGGAAGTCATCAGATACCACCATCATATCCTATCCTACTATAAGTATGGATGGATAGGATGGAACTTTGTTACCCTTGACTGAAATTTGGAATATAGATAGCCTATAACCTGAATTAACAATAAGACTAGTTTTTATCTCGAAAAATCCATCGTTTCCACGGGATTAGCAAAAACGCGGGCAGAGCGGCGAGCAACAGCTAATGAAAGCATATAAAAGCAATCAATCATACAGGTACATGCAAATTCTTAAATACAACATGCACACAAAATCCGTATCGAACACCGAAGGTAAAAATTACTTGTGTTATGATAGATTGATTTACGAACCAGCTTTTATTTAAGAGTAAGAACATTACCTCCGAACACTCCTTTGCTTTTAGGCTCCATATTATAAAATTGCTGATTTTTGTTTACTCACCATTTATAGCATCTTCAAATTTATCTTTGCTTACGATTAGAAGAAAACACTTTAAAATGTACCAGTGACATACATTTCTGGCAAATAGCCAGCCGCTAGTCTTAGGTTCGTTTCCTTGATAAAAATCAAGGTTTTTCTAATTAATAATGGATTTAACAATTGACTGACTGTTCCCTTTTAATGGACTGTAAGAAGCTTGTGTGAAACAAAGTATTTGAACTGCATTGAAGAAGAAGAAACCTCTTATTGCATCCATACATAACAAAAAAGAGACACACTAAATCAAAAATAAAATAAAAATGGTATGCAATTGCAAAGACTGCCCTATCGCTACAAGCAATCTCTTTCAGGCAACCTTTAAATGATACGCCTGTCCATGACAGAACAGAATAAATGCACTGCGTTCCATGAAAAGTAGACAAAATCAAAGATTTAAATCGCTAGATGATCTCTAAACCTTCAAAAACGTCCACGTTATTGTCTAGTGTGCGACACGTCACACGTGGCTATCTTACACACACAGCAACACAAGATATAGTGATATAAGGAGGTCTCATTTACTCTTAAACGAAATCAGCACTCGCGTTCTCTGTCACACAATCGCACACTACAGCATGCTGAGAGCACACCACTCAGCGTGTTTGTGGACGTTTTCGATGTGCGCAATGTAGGCTTAGTTAGGGCGTATCCAGATTTAAATCTTTAGACAAAATCTATGTCTACGTGTGTATGCTGCATAGGATTGCAATTGCAATTAATGTTTGCAAACAAGCTCAGTTTTGTTTGTAATATTGTGACTTTACTCTATATATATATATATATATATACTAGCTGATGCCCGCGACTTCGTCCACGTGGGATAAAAACTATTCTATCTTTTAAGTTGGACCAAATGACAGATATTCACGAAGTTTGAACTAAATCGGTTCAGTAGTTTAGGAGTCCATTGAGGACAAACATTGTGACACGAGATTTATATATATTAAGAGATATTGCCTGTCCTCTTTTCACAACAATAGTACGTACCTAACAGCCCAGTGATAACTATACTTTGTCATTGTTATAGAGAGTCTTAAGTGACACTTGCCTTGCAATAAAGCTTTTATTTCACGCGATAGCTTCTTTTAATTGCTTTTCTAGAGTAATACGAGTAGTTCATACTTCATAAGACGTCAATGATCCGCTATGGCTTTATAAAAACTTTAAGTTATTTAATTCACACCTAGATATATAATAAATATAAAAAGAATAATATCTTATTGATGGACTGGGCAAAGTCGCGGGTGTTTTTAGTAGACATTACGATCCCGTATGTCGAAAACCTCGTGAGTCGTGAGAGCTCAGACGGAGAAAAAGCGAAAGAATTTGACTCACGAGGCTTCCGCCACGTAATATGTAGAGTCCACTGAGACCATTTCAACAAGTCACCCTCACTACTATATGAGGCGACAGGCGACTAGGTTTCCGTAGCAATTAAGTTGCATTATAGTGGTGCTTGACTCAGCTAGAATAGTCCGTCGGTTTCTCAGTCTATCGCCCTGATCCCCGGCCGATCGATCTCCCCTGCCGGTGTGCAGTCCTTCAACCCTTAGTCTTTTGATATTACACATTTATTATAGACTAGCTGTTGCCCGCGGCTCCGCCCGCGTGAATTACGATTTTTTTACATAATATACCTTCCTACTGGAATTCCTTGATTTTTCGCGGGATACTGGTGTGATGTTGTACAGAAACCTGTTCTTACTTTGCACGGGTTATCTTGTGGTGATTTTGAAAACTCCTTTTTCTTAATAAAAATATAAAGTTTCATTAATACGTAGTTGAAAGATCAAAAGGACGATTTTAACTGTCGATATTTCGACCCAGTGGCAAAGGTCGTGGTCACTACGTGACCACGACTTGTACCAATGTATCGAAATATCGACAGTTAAAATCGTCCTTTTCATTGTGATTTTTATTCTGAAACCACGAAATATGTCAAAAATTATTAAACCATGTGAAAAGTTGTACTGGTGGTAGAACTCTTCTTTCAGAGTTCGGCCGGGTAGGTACCACTGGGATAAATTACTCTACTAACAATATTCCCCAGCCCAACATAATATAAGAGTCTTTTAAAAATCTTTGCTTCATCTCAATACAATCCAAAACATCAGAATGGAAAATGGCTATATATTTCCTTACGTATAAAAAGACCTTAGATGACAGTCAGTCGGTTAGGATCGATAAGACCTAAGAGTTAAAAATATTTGTGAACCATTATCTTACCCTTTCCATATTGCGGATGATAAAGTTTAAATCTGTTCATGTCTGTCTTAACAGTGCCATCTTAATATAAAGTTAGGAAACAGTAAATAACATGACAGTTAATTTTTATTTAAAAAAATTCGGTAGTACCTATCTCAGAGTTTTACATTCAAGTTCCACACAAATTGTAGAGATGGCGCTATACGGTATAACGTAGCGATAACGTCAGTAACATGATTTTTGTTCACCCTAAAAGTGAAAAATTTTAAACCATACAAAATCTCCTGCTAAGCCTATATTTTATTTACGGCTGTAAGGGTACTCCAGTCTTACTTGAGCCCTACGTCCTAGCCCTGGGTTCTTTGGGCATTCCGAGTTTCAAGTCACCTACCTACTTGATCTTAAAGGTTCTGATGTCTGTAATTTCTTAACTACAAAAGTGATGATGATAAGATTCGTATTGGAATAATCTTTAAAGAACCTCCTTTCTAACAAAAAAAGAATGAATGCAATCGGACAACGCGTTAATGAATTATAACTAAAAAACGTTTGGACTTTGATGCCGTCTTCCAGGGAAACCATGATGAATTTCGGGACAAAAAGTACCCTATGTCCTACCTCGGGGTATGAACTATAATCATGTCAAGTTTCATTTAAATCCATCCAGCGGATTAGCCGTGATGCCCGGTCGTGAAACAGACAGACAGACAGACAGACAGACAAAAATGAAACAAATTACAGTTTTGGCTTCAGTATCGACTAAATAGTGTCCTCCAACAAAAATTTTCAAAATATCTTCAATGTACAGAATTCGACCCTTTACAGTTTTATTATAAGTATATAGATATACAAGCTGACCCGGCAAACTTTGTTTGCCATTAGGGATATTAAAAAATAGCCTACGACATTCTCTCAAACCTACCGAACATACACAGAAAATTTCATAACAATCGGTCAAGCTGTTTCGGAGGAGTTTGGTAACAAGAATTGAACGAGAATTTTATACAATACTAGCTGAACTAGCTAAACGTTGTTTTGCCATTACAGATATAAAAAAAATAGATAACAACGTGCTCTCAGACCTAGTGATCATACACTAAAAATTTCATAACATTCGGTCGAGCCGTTTCGGAGGAGTTTGGTAGCGAGAAAATTTTATATATTAGAAAATCAGCTTTATTCTTAGTAATCATTAGTGATAGCTGGTTCCTATATATTCTCATATCATTTCACAGTATGAAGAGAATCCGCTTTTCCCGGAAGCGTCTTTAAATCTTGTTTATACCGCGCCCGAGGGACATAACGTGCTAACCCGATATGTCGTGAGTTGAGAAGCTGTTTACGAGATCGCACCAGAGATTTCTTTTACGCTATACAAGTTAGTACTTGACTGCGATCTCACATGATGGTAAGTGATGATGCAGCCGAAGATGTTATCGTACCATCTTGGAAGAGGTAAGTAAACTCACCCCCAACGGTTTCTACTCAGCATCTCGCCGGAGCACTAAATCGCAAGACGGTGCGTTTTTGCTGGTAGGGTGGTAACTGGTAACTAGCCATGACCGAAGCCTCCCACCAGACAAGACCTGAGCCAATTTATAAATTAAAAATTAAAAAAAGAGGCTGTGGCGGGAATCGAACGCGGCTCCCACTCAAGAATCCGAGCGCTCGCTAATGCACCAGGGAGGTCGTCAAAAAGTTAATGTACTTAAACGGAATGAAATAAACTGCTGGATTGATTAAAAAATCATCTGCGTCGTCTTTACAACGAGTCCCTGTCAAACTACTTCATTTAATGTAGTAATGCATATTTTGTTCCATAAAATATGGCCATTAATTAATAGCTACCTACAACCATTGATTAAACATATAAAGGAGCAGCACTTAGTGATGTCACACGTATACCTATATTATTTTTAAGCTCCGCTCTGCAGTGCTATTCTACAAAATTTCCATCTCTGAAACAGCTGCCAGACAGCTGCCAAGCCGAAGATGGCATGCAAAATTATACTCTATTACAACTGACAAATTCATAGATGGAGAGATGTACGCTCGTCGCTGTTTTAAGTATTTTTGCAGAATAGCACGGCAGAAGCCGGATTTTAATTTTTCAAAACCGCTGACAGCGGTAGGTATGTGCTGTCAGCGGTAGCCAATGACGAAATTCGCTTGGCAGCGAAATGTTCGACGCGCGACGCCATATTTGAGAAATTTTTGGCTTCAACATAGTGCGTCACATGTTTCCCGTCCTCTTAGCGTATCGTATTTCGTCATTGCCTACAACTCAAGTATGCTGAAAGCGCAAAAATTCTTAAAATTCATTTTAAATATTGAATAGATGAAATTTCAAAGTAGTTCGAGCTGACAGCGCAAAATCTGTAATGATTTGAAACGACCATCTAAAAAGATCGCGGTAGTCAAACTTCAGAGGGCAAAGGCCAAAGATCTTTGTAGTCAAACTTCAAAGCGGACTATTTTCTTTTTAACCACTCCTCTATTTTATGATCAAGCACAGTAGTCAAGGGCTACTGAACATTTTTAAATCTGTTTATATATTTTTATGTTTCATGTATAATTTAAATGTTTATTTCAGATGATGAGAGAAATGATTTCCGCTTCATCGTGATAAACATTAAATAAATATTGAATGCTATATTTAGTTACCTACCTTCTAGCCCAGTTAAGATAATTTTAAGACGTACAAACATAGGCGTATACCTAAATATAAATCTATGGACGACGGGTGTAATACAAAATTCACGAAAAAGTGTCCCAAGAAAACCTATATAAACGAGGGTATAGATGAGTATTTTTATAAACAAACTAAAACATTGTAATTTATGTCTTAAACCATTACTTTACAGCCTAATTTTCAAACACGAGACTGAAGTGCAATTGTATGTCTTTTCGCGTTTTGTATGTCATTCGGTTCGGACACTTTTTTAGCGCTGACCCAAATCCTTAGTTTATAAATCAATGCGTACAAAACAAAGTTGTTCACGTAAAACTTTGTCGAGTTAAGAGGATCTGTATTGAAGTTTTTTTTCTATTAATTATAAAAAATCTTAAATTTTTAACGTAAAAAGACACCATTTTAGTTTTTACACCTTTTTTTGTACCTACCTACCTATAGTATAGCTTGCAAAGAAGACATGAGATTTGGCACTAACAGAAAATAAGTTTATCCAAAATACAAGTTGTCTATGTGACAAACAGCTAAATCGGTTCACTAGTTTCGGTGTGATTGAGTGACAAACATACAAACTCACTAGGTTCAGTAATAGATCACAGTTGTTATTTCATTACATTTTTACCACATCACGGTCAGTAAGTCGGGAGTAAACAACCCAAATCACAAGTCGCTTCACTGGAGCTCGTATACTTGCTTTGAAAATTATGAAAATATAACTTTCACATAGGGTTAAGACTTGTGACGTAAAATAATGAACTCGTAATACAAAAAATATGTCATGAACATTATTATGTAACTACATCTTTATATTATTACGTGATTATAATATGGGGTATCCTTAGAATCCTTACATCAGTCCGAGTAACTTAGGCTATTTTTTTTTTGAAAAAGTAATTTTACCACCGGGCTGTCGTGTTTTTTTAATTTTAATAAATTATTTACTTGTTAACTAACTTTAAAGATTAATTCATAAAAATCTACTTTCTAAAGTCTATAATTCTTGAGTCTCGTGTTCGTTACCAAACTCTTCTGAAACGATTCATAATCATAATCATTTACTTATTGTTATGAAATTTTCTTCGTTTGTTCGGTAGGTCTGAGAGTAGGTCGTAAGCTATTTTTATTATATCTTTATGGCAAATCAACGTTTGCCAGGCCAGCTAGTAAAACAATAAACCACCTTTGTGTTGTGAATATTTTTATGAAGTTGGTTTCGCGTTTACTCAGTTGGATCGGTATACCTAGGTACATATCAAAGGAAAATGCTGTACACGATACTCCAAATGAATGATGGTAGCTTATAGTCAACGTCTCTGATAAATGCTTGCATGGGTTGGAATGATAAGTATGTAAGTGTAAAAATATGAGAGATATTTTTTTTTTAATATGAGTGATTTAATATCAGTAATCTAAAGTTCAAAAGTATGATATTATGACATTATTAGAATTTACTTATCAATCAATCAATCAATCAATCAAATCATTTATTTCATATAGGCCATTACTTGTTAGCACTTATGAAAAGTCAAGTAGGTAAGTACACATACTTAGACATCACTGATGAGGTGAAATGTAGAAAATCAATTCTAAGCTAAAATATCTAAAGTTAACTAACTCCAACATACACTTGGTAGGTTACTTACTACTCGTACACTCTTTGAAATTACTGAACCCATTTCAATCCATCAATTATTGCAAGTCGTCTTTTAATTTCTGAAAAATACGGAGAAATCAATAAAATATTATACCTTCCTATACATGAAAATGGCACAATAATTGTTTAAATGAATGTATAGAGTTTCATTCGCACAAATTGTAATGTAATTCCATCAATATTACCCACTTTAATTAAAATAAAATAATTTCAAAAGTGGTAAAACCTTTTTACGGTACCATCACGTTAAAGGATTTTTGTCCGCATGGGTGACCTTAGTTTTCATGTTTTCTGCCCTAAAGCATTTCGAATTACTGTGTTCCGGCTTGAAGGGCTAGAAAATTCAACCGCTTTATGTAATTAGGTACGACTAGTTAGAACCTGCAATTGATGAAATAATAGAATAATGCACTAAATGCTACAAGCAAAGCCGTCATGTGGGACAAACTAGCATCCCTGTCCACGCAAAATAGTCATCAAATTAGCTATTATTTGCATTGCATGCTACATTTCAGTACTCGATAATGTGTCACTTTCAGAATAGATAGAAATTATACCAGAGAGAGCGTGATCAATTTCGGCGGGGTGTTTGGCACTTAACGAAATATCATCTTCGACTGCATTGTCAGTTATTATTAGAATGCAGTTAAAAACTAACTTGAAGTGACACTGAGTAAGCAAAAACCAATATGAAATGAGCGCATAAGACACTATTCCCTGCGCCTACGGAACGCGTCGACATGGCGTCATGGCTTGCGTAGAATGGCTTTGTTTGAGATATTTCTCAGGCAGAAAGGTCTCTGTGATTAAACCCAGCGATATCATGTCACACTGATCTTTCCAAGTAATTTCAGCTGATTATATAGAGGATTCTTCATTTCGACTCCCTAACAAATATTTAATCGTCACCGTCATCTGCATCTATAGCTCATTAATGCAAAAGAAGTAATCTTCTTTTCATTTATGTCAGGGAAAAATAAGTGATCAAACACCCCTTCAAAATTGCTCGCAGCCTCTCAGACTGGTACAAATATCTCTGGATGTTGCGTAATTGCAGTTTAGCACATATTTGAGCGCTTCTCTAATCGTGTCAATGCCCATTAATAATGGCGTTTGTAGTAATTACACAACGATGTTGAAATACCTTTTGATAAATTCAATACGAGTGATATGTGATACTGAAGCATTTCACATCAAACACATACTAGTAGAGTTTGTTGATCAACACGATTAATGTATTTAAGGACTGTTTATGTTTCTCTACATTTTGCCTCGGAAGCAGAATTCGTGAATTTATGTATTTATCCAGAGTGAACCCTATCTACCTACTCCTATGTTAATCGAATTGGTTCAGTAGTTACCTAATTATGATGTGAAAAAGCAAAAAATATTCAAAATTAATTAGTAGGTGGCCCTACAAAAAATATGTTGTAGGTATCCATTGAAGACAATTATTATAGTGAAAAAAAAAATTGTTAGAGGAAATCACAATTATAATAGAACCTTTATAAACTTTCTTATCAAATCCCCTAAAACCCAGATTATACAAACTGGCAATGTACGGATAGACAAGCGGATGGACACACAGACAGATTGACAAAACTATAAGAGACTAAAGCAGAAAAACAGGCTATATTTTTATATCGTTTCTTAGATATAAATTAATATAAATGTGAAACATTAAATTTTTTAATATCCTTATTCTTTTTAAAATACAACCACTTCCAGCTTTTTAATTTCTTTCTTCGTATAGCGTGAATTCTCTATAAACCGACTTTTCTATTTGACGAAGCTTAGCGTACATATTTCTAGAGAACTATCTTAACTTAATTTTCCCCTTTTATATAAAATTAAAATGTGGAAAATCGCGAATATAAGGAAATTAAAAAACCCGTCTGCAAAAATATCATCCTATAGAGTTTCATAAAAGTGATAAGTAATTACATTTACATTTAACCAAGCATTTAACCATAATTATGACGTATTTTGATACCTCATTCTCTATGACCTCACTTGATAGATTTGGTTTTTTTATGTCAACTTACTTACCATATTCCACTGATCTCCATAGAGGATATAGAAGATACTCTGGATATCTTACTGTCAACGTAAAAATGAAGACACTTGATTTTCGCTATTTTGGCGCTGATTGTTGCGTAAACTTACGTGAGCGTCTATGGAACTAAAATCAAATGACATTCAAAACGACGGTCCACTTTATAGTCCACTTCCAACAAATGTCAATTTAGTACCGTGGACGCTCGGGGGAGGCGCTTCAATACGGCACAAAAAATGAACTGTCAAACGTATGGAATCACGAATCCAGAGATACATATCAGTGCCCTATTCCCTATTGTCAACATCCATTCAGTCGTTTGAAAGATACGACGTAGGTACTCGTAAAGACTCTTAAAAACAAATATACAAGATACGCGTGAAAAATATAACTTCCTTTCCTGCAGTCGGGTGATAAAATAAATAATAAAATATAGGTATTGGATACCTTTAGTTTCACAATTAATATAATATTATGAAATAATATATTACTATAAGCTATCTAAACATAAAGTACCTACTTATATTTAAAGTAAGCACCTTCATATTTCATTTGTAACGAGTATATGAATTTTTTATTACACGCCTAACTTTATAAATTGCTTCCCTAAAAAATAAACTCGCCCCTGCGGTATTTTTTGTAGAAATTATAGTCGACGCTAGGTTTATTAATTTATTTTTATAGCTTTAAATTTTTAAGGGAAAGATTTTATTTCATATTTCACTTTGTAATAATATCCAGCGTGCTGCGTGTCTATCATCGCCTATTTGGAAACTCTCTGAAATTATCATAATAATGATAATTTTTAATAAACCGAAACCACGGTTCCCAGTCTCTATCAGTACCGCAGTTATTCGCGATTCTGATACCTGATTTGGTACTCTATTCCCACGTACTTTGAGGTAGGGTCCAAATAGAAGATTATTGAACTGGAAGAAATGAAATGAAATGATTTGTTTAGAAGCAATGAGCTAGTTGCATTGGGATTTTAGGTAAAGAGTTGTCAAAAGACTGAAGAGAAGTAAAGAATAAATTCTTCTCCCTAGGTGACCAGCAGTTCTCAAAAAAAAAAATTGCAACCTTATTTTGAACCGTTGTCAAGAGACGGTATCGCTGGGGCTCATAGCATACCTATACCTACTGCACTTGGAACACAAAAGTTTAAGTATACTATACATATACGAGTACGTATGTCTAGGAAGCATATTAAGTTACTGATTATGGGAAGAAAGGGACAAAGGTTCGCGTTTCCTAATTAAAACAACACTTTTATTTCACCTGTAAATCGTAAATGAAAATTTAGTGTAATAGGTAAATACAAACACATAGGTACTAAATCTGCATATACACCTCCTGAATTTACGCTCGTTAATGTTACACAATTTATGTTCTTCTGCCGGCAGTAAAACGTGAATATTTTCACTTAGCAGTCGGCAGGGCTATCACACTTCGCAAAACATCTTGCGGCTATGTCGCAGATTTTGTCGAATGTGAATAGAAAAATTCATTACTTATTTTGACAGCTATCCGCAGAGAATAATACTAAAAACAGTATTTATATGAGTAGAATACTGTTTATAATTTTAGTTTTTGGCACTTCACAGGCTAACCTCTACTTTTGTAGAATACTTTACCTTTATTTTGGTTGCGAATAAAAGAGTAAATTATTTTCGTTTAACAAGTTACGAAAATCTGATAAAAGTTTATGATTGTTGATGCAAAATCACAAGCTCACACATATCACACCATGTTCGATTACTCAACCTGTCTAAAAATGGAATGTTCCATTATACAACTAAAATTAAGGTACTTAGTGTATTTTTCTAAGATTTAAATTCATCCATGATTTTGTGGCGATCATGCTGGCCCTGCAGCTATTATACTGTATACACAGACTTCACCTAATAACTTGTAATGGACGCCACAACAGAGTGATGTTTGCCCAACGCTATTAATATCCCTAAAGTGCTTTTCTTTTGATACGCCAAATGGTTTCCCTTTGTTAATTGCGAAATTATTAACATTATAACAAGCTACAAAATATTTGGGGTCTCCTTTCTCTTAAAACGGAGGTGGTTACAAATACCAAATTCAATTTTGATTTAGTTAGGTACATAGTAAGAAATACACGAATTGCATATTGTAGGCATTATTAATATGCCATAAGTTATATTTAAAAGAAACTGTGTTATTAAAATCCCTAAGGTATATTGTTTCCTAAAATTTCATTTTATGCAATTATATTGAATATTGGGAACTAATACGGCGTATATAAAGATTTATCAGCAACTTTTTTTAAAATATAAAAGCGTATTATTCTTATTTTCGTAATTATGATTGCCATATGAACCTACGAGGTGTAATTATTAGTTTAACTAAATATATGTGAACAATTAAATGAAATTTGAATTTTGCGGGTTAATTTTTTCAACAAGTCTTGCCCGCGTGGAATGGTGCCAAGAATACGGGCTGCATTGACGCGTTGAACAGCTAGGCTGATACGTTTCGCAAAAAACGAGCGAGCCCTTACCAGTTGAGGCTATTAACCACGGTGAAAGCTCTCGAACGATTTTTTGGTACTAGGACTCCATGCCTCCAGGGTCTCCTCGGCAAACAGGACAAGTTTTAACTTTAACTAATTAAATAATTGTTAAGGACAAATTAATTATTGTAGCTTTTTCCTTAATAGTTGGCCAAGAGTAAGCCGCGCTCAAACCCAAATAAACTCGCCGGCATATTTAGCGGAACATAAAAAAAAGGTTTGATATCAGTATCATATAAAGTTGCTGGCTGGTTTAAACGTTATTTAATTTAAAAATAAATATTTTCAAATTAAGAAAACAACTGAACATCACATTTTATGCAAATGTTTCAATTTTATTCAAATACACCTTATCTGGAGCGAACTTCGAGTATTTCTTCCTTCTGAGTTTGATTTAAAATTTCATTGAAATACTGTTTTTTGTTAGTTTTTTTTAATCGCGTATCTTTCTGGAGTTGATGACTGAATTATGCCTGACTTAGCCCCAACGGAGATTGTCAGGGCACTCGAAATGCGAAGAAATGGTCAAACCTACAGAGTGATATCCAGAGATCTTCGTCGACGAGTTTCAACGATCCATCGCAGTATCCAACGGTTCAGGGAGACCGGTACTTATGTGAGAAGAGCAGGACAAGGCAGAAAAAGACGCACTTCGAGTAGGGATAATCGTTTCATTCGGCTTCGTGTACGTAGGAACCCGTGCGGGGTGTAACCGTAAGTGAGCGTACGGTACGAAGAAGGCTCGAAGAAGCTGGTTTGGGTTCATTTGTGCCCGCCAAGGCTCCAAGGCTCGAGGTAAATCATCGTAGAAACCGGTTAACTTTTGCTCAGGAACATCGACTTTGGAACGCGGACCAATGGAGTAAGGTATTGTTTAGTGATGAGTGCAGAATTCTCTTAAATCAAATTGACGGCAGGCAAAGAATATACAGACGCAAAGGAGAACGATACATTCAGACAAATTTTGAAACTACAGTTGCATACGGTGGTGGATCAATAATGGTTTGGGCGAGCATTTGTTTGGGAGCTCACACAGACTTGGTAGTGATTGACAGAGGGAGTCTGACTGCAGACCGCTATATCAGAGAAGTTTTAGAAGAAAATGTCGTACCGTTTGCCCCATATATCGGTGACGATTTTGTTTTTATGCAGGATAATGCTCTGCCGCATACCGCTCGGGTAACTCAAGCTTATCTTAATGATATGAATATCACTGTTATGGAGTGGCCGGCGAGATCACCGGATATGAACCCAATAGAGCACGTTTGGGACTTGCTGAAAAGAAAAGTTAAGTCCAGAATTCCAGCTCCTGCCAACGTGGGAGAACTGCGAATCGCCGTAGTTGAGGAATGGCGGAGACTATCCCAGGAGACCATCGATAACATCTTTCTCAGTATGCCTAGACGGGTAGAAACTTTAATAAGAACACGTGGAGGAAATACGCGATATTAATCACCATTTTTCTAATTTAATTAATTGTAATTTTAATATTAAATTTCACTTTTCCAGGTTACATGAAAAGTTCAAAAATGTACCATTTTTCACAAATACCCTTTACTCGCAAAATCTGTTCTTAATGTGATCTCATTTTAAGTAAAAACAAATGAAACTTTAAATAACAAAAGAAGTGTAGTAAGTATATTTTAAAATAAAACCATATTTTTTTAATTATGGATATTTTTTTTTATGTTCCGCTAAATATGCCGGCGAGTTTAGTTTTTACCAATAGATTACACAATACGTTAAAATTAGCCTTGTGAGTTCTTTCTTAGAACTCTCTACAGATCAGGGGGCACGGCAGTGCCCCCGCCAAAGTCAAAGCGCGAAGCAAAACTGCCGTACCATCTTTACAGGAACCATTTCGCCGCATTTTCGGGCTCCTATTTGAGAACCTCTGGATAAGACCAGAACGCTGAAATTTTCGCTATCCAGTAAGCTATAATCACATACTTAAAACCCAAAATTTCAAGTCTGTAGGTCATATAGTTCCGAAGTTATGCGAAAGCAAAGTTTCGCATTTTCGACACTGACTGACTGACTGATTCATGATCATCAAAATAGAACTAGTACTTCCCATAAACTCAGAGAGCTGAAATTTGGTACAGAGTTAGGGTTTAATGGCCACATAAAGGGAAAACTATAAAAACTAGGATAATAGAAGATCTGGAGTACCTGGTGATCACTGCATTAATAACTTTGTAATTCCATATAAATTATATGAGATTACAAAGTTATTTATGCAGTTAATGTATCTAGAAAAACGGACAGAAATATTTTGTAATATTTTGAAGTTTCTACAAAAAGAAGTGAAATCCCACCAAAAACATTCTGTAAAAAACTAGCCAAAGTCAAAATGGAGCTGCTTGTTTATCTCTAAAAAGTACTGAAATCTAGACAAAGTCGTGCCAAGTCTAAGGTTCCTTACTGCGATTTCTTTATTATTATAGTTAATGTTGTGTGACTTGGCCGTTGAAGACCAAGAACCGCTACTCATTGACGATGAATTCTGGCGACAGTTTGGTGCAATGGTGTCATGGAGCACCTGGTTTGAACCCTTGTGTACCCTTCAACGGCCAAGTCACGCAACATTAACTATAATAATAAAGAAATCGCAGTAAGGAACCTTAGACTTGGCACGACTTTGTCTAGATTTCAGTACTTTTTAGAGATAAACAAGCAGCTCCATTTTGACTTTGGCTAGTTTTTTACAGAATGTTTTTGGTGGGATTATTATTATACACCGCGATTCTAGAAAATCTTCAAAGTTTCCAGACCGCAGACGCGATAATGAATTCCGTATCTAGACTAGGTACTCGTAAGATCAGACTGAAATTACATACCAGCAAAAAACATTGCAGAGTTTCAAGTGCTTGTAAATAAAACATTGGTATTTAGTGTACCTAATAACCTTCCAGGGCGCTCAAAAGTTGATATAAAATTTAAATAAAATAATAAAAAAATCGTAAATAAACAAGTAGGTACAGCAGCGTTGTTACTGTCCACCTTATACCTGTTCATGTTGGTTTAAAATTATTTTATTAATTTATCTTTATCCTTCTCACTCTTCCTAATACGATGGTGAGTGCGTACACAGCCCCGTGGAAGAATATTAACAGATAAAACACAAACATGTACAAAATAGTACGAGTAGTTTATGAAACGGATGCATAATGGAGGGTATTAAAATCAGTATCACACGAGTGTTTTAGTACCTAATTATGTAGAGTTTCATACACTACTTTATCTACGCTCATATTATAATAAATCCAACTCATAGATTCTTGCTAACGTTTGTCGTTAATCCTTCACTTTGTTGGTAAAAGATTGTGGGTCATTTTTGTTGCAATTACTAAAATGTCAGTAGGAGTTCAATTTTCTTTAGTAGTTGTCGACTAACAGCCGAAGTTGATAAACTATCTATCTTCTATTTGCCCTACTAGAGATATCAATGTGACATAAGGTCTATACAAGTAATGTCAAATTTCTATCTCTAGTAAGGCGAACCATGGATAGATAGGATATTGGGAAATTGGATGCGTTGCTATAGTTACCTTCGATGGTTGGCCGATGTACAATTAATTTTTCATCTCACCCGCTCGGAAAAGCGTTTTTTAATGCCCGAAATGCGGGCGGGAAATATATTCCCTAGGTCGCAAAAGCATGCAATTTTTTTTTGGATCTCGTGTCTTTGAATGCCTCGCTATGCTCAGGATTCTATTCTTTGAACCCCTCGCTGCGCTCAGGGTTCAACCCTAGAATCCTTCGCCGCTCAGCATTCAAATTTGACACTCGGCCCAAAAATCCGCTATGCGCCCTTGCATAACAAATAACTATTATATTTTCTAGAACCACATTCCAGTATGAAACATTTTTGATTCACTCATGTTTCTACCGAAATCGTTAGTCTACGATGTCAGTACGATTCTGTACTACAAAGGTAGGTATGAAATAAGGAAAGGTTTATGAAATTCCCACGAGATAAGGTAGAGGCGGGTAAAATAGTTTCAGATAAAAGGTGACAAGAATTATTTATTGCAGACAGCGTCCTTTTATTTTGGTATCACAGTAACCTTAGCAGTGATATCTTTCAACTTTTAAAAATTCAAAACAATTCTTGAGCACATTCTTCGAATAAGTACGAATAGTGAAAATAAACTTTTAGAATACATACAAACAGATGGTTGTCCATTTGTTTGTGTGTATTCTAAAAGTTACTCAAGGATTTTCGACGTTGTTCTTGACTTTGGAGTTTTATTCTGACTATATCTGCATTGGTTGCCTGGAAGAAATCGCTATGTAGTGATAAGGCCGCCAAGTTCTACCCCTAAGTTTGTTTGTGTTTAGTTTTTCTTTTAATATTTTTATTCTGCGGTGTGGAATAAAGAGTTTATCTATCTATCTATAACGATCATGTAATTTGCATTCAAACTTTTAACCATAATTACAAACATAATGAAATTTTGAAAAGACCAAGTAAGTAAGTAAGTTTTTTGCTAGTTCTTGTTGGTATGTAAATGAGACTTGTGTCAAAGATGTACATTTTCATAACATCATCATAGTATAACTCCTTTAAAAGCTCAATTATATACATAGCGTATTTTAGATTGGCAGATGAGGTGGTTTGGAATTATTATTTTCATCTCACCCGCTCGGAAAAGCGATCTTTAATGCCCGAAATGCGGGCGGAAAATGCTATTATATTCCCTAGGCTGCCAAAGCATTTTCATTTTTCCCAAGGGAGACAAAGTAGTATGAAAATCCCTTCCGGCCCTAGGCTCGAAAGCATTTCCAAAGTTAAATTTGTTTGAGTTATCTGTGGTCAAACTCGTATTACGTGTCATGTCAATGTCAAAGCTGAAGACTTCTTTTTTTTAATAACACATACAAAGTTCGTTCGTTAAAGTTTGTATAGGTGAATTAGTTTTTTTAATTTTACTTTTTCTTATTATATCAATTAAAATAATAACTCTTATGTTTTATTAATTATAAAAGAAATCTAATGAAATCCTTGATTTTTCCTCATTGTTTATGTATTGTTAATATATTTATAAAATTTTATATTATCTTTGGTTCTTAGAAATTGTTATTTCAGAACGCATTCAAAATAAAAGTACAGAAAAAAAGTTTCTCAATTTTTTTTCTGATCTAGTGTTAGTTGTCTATGTTTTCAATCGTGATGAAATGATAATACCTAATACTTTTTTGGCTTTATGTTTATTTTTTGTTTTAACTTTAAAATAATGATGATGATTGAAGGTGGTTTCAGTAAGTGAAATTATTCAGAGTTACTAAGAACAATATTCAACATAACTCGCAATGTCGATCTAAACCTAAAGTGTTCTTCTGGTGATTTTCCTCGCTGTGGTGAGATGAAAAATTTTGTGTTATGTTCGGGCGCAAATTTTTTTGGATCTCGTGTCTTTGAATGCCTCGCTATGCTCAGGATTCTATTCTTTGAACCCCTCGCTGCGCTCAGGGTTCAACCCTAGAATCCTTCGCCGCTCAGCATTCAAATTTGACACTCGGCCCAAAAATCCACTTTGCGCCCTTGCATAACAAATAACTATTTTCATCATCTTAAGCTAATGTTTTTTTTGTCGTAGACGTGCTTGCGCTTGACGACAATGATGTATGATAAAATGCGATGATTAGGTTTAAGTCGTTACGCTTGCCTAGCAAAATTCTTACTCACTCTTCTTCTTAAGGCGACCACCTTGGGTAGGGAATGATGAGGCTGGAGTAGCGTGGTAAGTGGTTTGTATCGGAAACGTGGAACAAAAACATTTCGGAGGATGTCACCATATAGAGATGCCACCGCTCTCGGTGTCTTGGCAATTCTAAAGTAGAAAGGCGAAGCAGCCACAAGTTTGTGGAGTTACTCAGCACATAAAAAGTTTAAACCAGCTAAGCAAGCAATATTACGTCGGTGTTGGAAACTTAATAATTTGCCCGTGTGCCATAATTCCTTGCCGATTATACTTACTGCGTGCGCGGCGATTCAGCGAGTCCAACAACCGTAAGTAAGATAAACAGAACTTTTGGGCAAATGAATAGACGTATAGGTACACAGGACCCGCCGGACCGGGCAAAAATTGTTGCCAGTTTACTGGTGTCAAAAATGGCTGTTTTGACACCACCAGTGTCCGTTGGCGACCGCAGTATGGTCTATTGATCGCGGTCCACGCCACATATCGCTATACTTGTTATTAGTCCACATGCAAGTATCCGCAGGGATAATTTCCACCAAGTTGCGGCGTATTAGCGGAAATTTTGACAAATGGCGCTTCCTTTTCTTGTTTGAATATGGTTGACGTAAAATGTTCCGATGGGCTTATCCTCAGGTTTATATCGGCGAGCAAATGCCTACAGCCTAATTCCCTCTTATTCAGTTACTTATTCGTTGGCTCATGGCAAATAAAGGTCCCCACATCAAACGCAAACTTAGCATTTTGTGTTTCCGACCGTTCCGACCAAAGCTTTTTAGTTTTGAAAAAGCAGTATTATAATTATACTATTAGTATTAGGTTGGTACCTGCCCATAGTTTCAAGAGTTGTTTTAACAAGTTAAGTTAATCAAATAGTTTACAAAGTTGTAAAGTCACTGACACCATCAATTTTAGTTTTGACATTGAAATGTCTTTGGGAAACAACTTTTGTATAAATCATAAACCATTCGAGTGTTTTCAGGGTTCCCTACATACCTCAAATAAACGGAACCATTATGTTGTCCGTCTGGTCCTTGGTATAGTCCTGTCAGTCTGTACATTTGGTAGGCCTGAGAATAGACGCCGAGTTTCTTGCTAGTTCTTCTCGGTGCAAACCTGCTTTCCGAACCTGGCTGTAGAGTTATGACTTTTCATAAGAGCCTATTATTTAGGGCTATGTGAAAAAAAAGTTAGATCGTAAGCATATCGTAAGCAACTTTTCATCCGCTAACGGCAAAACCGTTTTTCCCGGTTAGCTAATCTAATATATTAAATTCTCCTGTCACAGTGCTTGTTACCAAACTCCTCCGAAACGGCTCGACCGATCTTGATGAAATTTGTCTTGATGTAATATCGAGTCGACTCGCATCGCACAAACGAATTGAATTCCTCCATATATTTACTACCCGCGCCATCTATTGACTGCCACATGTCAGCGACTGTCCACAGATGGTGCTGGCTGTAAATGTATGGAGGAATTCGATTCGTTTGTGCGATGCGAATCGACTCGAAAGTTGTACAAAAACCTGTACTTACTACTTACCCCACTGGTCTGCAAGTAATTAGTATTAAATTTATCAGGAGTCGAGCCGTTTTCAA
The DNA here is from genome assembly GCA_963855885.1 of Coenonympha glycerion. Classification (NCBI taxonomy): domain Eukaryota; kingdom Metazoa; phylum Arthropoda; class Insecta; order Lepidoptera; family Nymphalidae; genus Coenonympha; species Coenonympha glycerion. Next base: position 4,817,005 of record OY979646.1, read on the forward strand.
TTTACATTTTCGAGCTTTTGTTATTACTTTATTAGCATACACCGTTTGCAGTGTTTACTTATTCAATACGTTTGCGCAGTTAAAAACTGGAGCGGCGTAAATAGATTCCATTCATTGGATGCCCCTTACAAATTCTTATCAAATCGCGTTCACTTCTTACTTAGTTATTTATTTCAGAAACTCGAATACTATTCTTGTACTACAGAGGGGTTAGTACAGATTTTTGTTCGAATTTCGAGTCGACTCGCATCGCACAAACGAATCGAATTCCTCCATACATTTACGGCCAACGCCATCTATCGACAATCGCTGAGATGCGGCTGTCAATATAAATTTTCTCGCTTTTGAAATTGGTGAGGTGTTTTGGTTGGAATTGGTCGTGATAGTACAGAACAATCAGTGCGCCAACCCGACTCTTATTTGACCAATTTTTGAATTTCGTTTCTTTCTATACACATGGGTCCGCAATGGATTGCGGATCCATGTGTAACTTCTTACCACATACGTTACTAAGGTAAGGTGGACCTTACCTTAGTAACGTATGTGGTAAGAAGTATAACACACCAGCTGTTGACCCGATTTTGATTTTTCGCTAATCCCGTAGGAACGCTGGATTTTTCCGACATAGAAAGTAGCCTTTATATATTATATACACATAAACAAAGATCCATCCATCCATACTAACAAACTTTCGTGTTTATAATAAGTAGGATGTGTGTCGATATAGCAAGTAAATGGTTAACAGTAAACGGTGACAGTAAACAAATTCTAAATCCTTGTTTACTCATTAAGCTAAAATCAAAGCTCAGAATATCCGTAATACTCGTAGATAACAATGGCGCGAGGGCGTATTCCCTCGGGAGATGTCACAGGATTTGTTGATAGCTGTCGATCACTTACCTTCGTCACCTGTGAAATGTCGTCTATTTTGGAGATCAAATGGGGGTGATTGATTTGATAAAGGTATTCTGGACTGCGTGTTGCGTAGGCAAATGCAAATTAAGACGTAAAATGGCTTCCACGGTTAAATTGAAGAGTCGAGGAGACATATAGTCTGAGCGAGGAGACTTAAGGACAGCGAGGGATTGATCAATATCATAATATTGGTCTTTATTTACAGTGTCAGATAATATATTAAAGGGGGCTCCATACAACAGACGTAAGTTTTTTGTTCATTTTTGCTCAATATGCTTACCACTTTTACAATGGCAATAACGCTTGAAATCTTCACAGAATATTTGGGTTCACTTTAATTTTTTTTTTACGTTATACAAGTTAGTACTTGACTGCGATTTCACCTGATGGTAAGTGATGATGCAGCCGAAGATGTTAGCGTACTAACTTGGAAGGGGTAAGTTATGTCACCCCAACGGTTTCTACACAGCATCGTACCGGAACGCTTAATCGCTTGGCGGTACGTCTTTGCTGGTAGGGTGGTAACTAGCCACGGCCAAAGCCGCCCACCAGACCAGACATGACCCAATTTAGAAATGATAAAATTCCAAAGTGGCCCGCGTGGCGGGAATCGAACCCGCGACCTCCCACTCGAATCCGAGCGTGCGTCCCCTGCGCCACGGAGGTCGTCAAATAAAAATAACAAAAATTAAAATAAAACAAATCACCCAAAGAACGAACAAACGTGTTATTTTGCCGTTTTTATAGATAATTTTAGGGAACCCTTCGTGCGCGAGTCCGACTCGTTACATTTAAAACAACGTCTACGTGTAATAATAAAACTACTAGTATCACATTTATATCATTGGTATAATTTATTTTAGGTCTCTTATACTTTATACATTTAATTGTTTAAAATATCATTATAAGGCCCAGTTACCACCAAAGCGGAACTGAGCGTAGCTTGTTTGAGTAACCAATCAGATTTCGTCATTTTGACATCACCTTTTGATTTTGACACAAACTGAGGGGAGAGGAGATTACTCAAACCCAGCTCCATTCCGTTCCGCTGTGGTGGAAGCCGGGCTTAACAGTACCATTTATAAATGTTTAATATTACTTTACGCTATTGTATCAAAAACCGACGTTAAAAAAAAAAACAGAAATGCAACGTACTAAAATGTAACGTACCTAATAATAATTTCAAACACGTAGGTAATCTCATTTTAATTCAAAGAATACATTAACTCGCATCATACATCATAAATCCCACGACAATGCCTTTATATGCATATGAAAATATGTATCAAAAAGTAATGTATTGTCCGCGAATATAATCACGCAAATTTTTACTTAACATCCATTTACCCTCATCAGCCATTTCTCCTCCAGTTTGTATACTACCAACTAGGATATTCACTAAACGCTATATATAACAAGCGGTATTGAATTTATATTATAATTTATACTCATATGTATAAACACACAAGATTAATACCAAAACATTTTCTGAGAGTAAAACATTTCGTAAAATTGGATGTACTTCAAAACTCAACATGGTCGAGAATTGTAAAATTGAATCTAGGTTTAGCTCGATATTGTCGAGTATTGTATCATTTCCTATGTTTTACATTCAATTTTACACTATATTAATAGATGTGTGTGTGTAGAAGTTAATTTTTTATTTTATTTCCCAATTCACTTCACTCAGTGTTTAGAAACATTATGCGAATCGCTACCCAGTTTCTATACAATCATCTGCAGTCGTAGCCGTAGAAAATAAAACCAGTTTCAAGAAAACGAATCCTACCAAAGCAAATTCTTTTTCAAAAGCGAGTTAGCTTGATAAGTCAAAACAACCATCACAATATCACAATAATTATTATAATACAGTGCAAAGTCATGTTTATCATAAGATGAGTCCTTTTATTTAGTGTTTATTTTTTTTGGTACAAATAGTTTTGATTAACAACTTCTAAAAGGAACTTTCAAATTACTCATTTACAATTTTGTACCGCTAGCATCTAGGTTTTGTAAAATACAACGTATCTTTTATATTAATCTTTGTTTACCAAACGCTTTCCTATTATAATGCTTTAGATACCTACAACAGTACAATTTATACGAGTATTACTTACATACTTACGCATATTCATAGGTGATTTTATAATTTTACGCCATTGTACAAAACTCTACAGATATAAATATACTTTGGTTTTTAAAATATAATAGTTTTTTTTTTTCAATTTTTAGTTCCACCTCAAAAAACCTATTACGTGGTCCAGTTTGTCAATTGAGCTTCGTGAAAATCCCAGATAAAACTTACCTATATTTGACCTACGTTAATAATAAATATCCAAGCATTATAAAATCTTATTAAATTAGCCAGACCTTACTTCCACACCACACTGATAATATTTACATATAATTTACGGTTATAATAATCCATAAATGGTTATTTTGCAAAGTTTACTATGTTCATGACCTTTTATTATAATACATATAACTTATTTACAGTTCCAAAATAAGACTAAAATCCCTAATTAATTAACGCTGATTAAAACAGGGTCTCTTATCATTGTACAACTTTGATGAATTTAGCACTCACTACCCTAATAAATTTAACCGTAATTCGTTAGAAGTTTACCATCACAGCACCGAGAAGGCGAGGGCAATTTAAAGGGGGTGTTTGCTAAAGCTTAAGTTGAGAACTGCATTATATCTAATAATATACTACCGATGAGTTTAGGAACAGAAGAGCTCAATAATCAATATAAGAACATACTCCGTCTCTGATCAAATGTGGCCTATTAATATTTGCAGCTGTCAGTAAAATTTGTAGAACTGCCAATGCATTATTAGTCATAAACGTTGCAAGAGAAAGTGGTTTACGATATATCTACAGCGCAGAATTATAGCGAGTGCGTACAGCATCAGCATAAGGGCGAAGAATGCCAATTATCCACAAAAGGAAAATTATTTTTGTGATCTTACTATTCATAATATTTTTTCACAAAGTTTCATTAACACAGGCGATTTATAATTTTTTATTTTAGTTTTGAAACACCCCCTTATAACTGTCCACACCCTCTTGGCAGAATTTGAACGTATAAATTTCAAATAAATTGTTAGGCAACAGCAGCCTGCCAATCTTTCCTGTTTGTTAAACTGTTCTTTGTCCTTAACAAACAATTTCAGCTGAATAATTTTGAACAATAACTCGGTATATTTTACGCGCATTTAATTTTACGATTGCATGCAAATAGAGTCGCGAAATTTATTTTATTTTATTATTTCTAGCAAAATTCACGTGTTTCATTTCTTGGGTCAAATCAATCTTTCCTTGCTTGGTCCAATAATATTTGCCGGTTCAAAGAGGATCCCTTTCCATGTATTTGTCCGTTAGTTTGTTCTGGTCTAATTGGACACGACTAACGTAATTGAAACCTAGGTCCTAATGATCAAAATAATGCCATCAGCAGACAATACTTTCGGTCTCCTTTTTTATTTTCAATCACAACTTTGGCAGTACTTTACTGCGATATCACCTGGTGGTAAGTGACTGCCATTAATAAATAACATAAGAAGCGGCACCTGTAGTCTTAATAAAACTCAAAAGCTTATGGAACCGCAGAGCTCCAACTGCGGATAATATTATTAAGTTGATCTAAACTATGACCTAATTTCTACTAGTATCTTCGGTTATTAAGTAAAAAAATATTGGTCATAAATGACTTAATAATTTCGCTTGCAAACGTACCTTTTGTACCGCGGCATAATTTTTCTTTGAAAATCAACTACTATATTTAATTACGTAATTAATGTATCATTAATAATATATCTATCTAAGCTTTGAGTATAGTACTAAGTTCACAATAATGGTGAAACAAGTAATACATTATAAAAAGCCCTTGATTATTACGAAGAAATTTTCTCACGATTATTTTCTACATCCATCGACTAAATAACTATTTCAAACCCTTTCAAGTTTGAGTATCTTATCCAAAAAGATACACAGTGCAAGTATTAATAATAAATTACATCTATAACAATAGTTATCCAGTCCCACGTCAATATATTTATAGATTAAAGTTAAACCATAATTCCGTCAAGTGTTCGTAAGTAATCCATAACTCATAAGTGATCTAAAGCTCGGAATGTGAGCTATCGAAAATCAACGGCTATGACAATTGTTATACTGGGAAGAAATGAAATCCCAGAGGTTCAATGTGAAGCCCAGAGTTGGCTGTAACGAGTTTAATGGAGCCCTATGAGGCAATTAAAGTGTAAAGTGTAATGTCACGTTACTTAATATTATTATCCAATTTGAGGCTATAGCTAGTGTCCCGAATCCAAAATTTCAAACAAGAATAGTGAATCAAGTAATAGTTTCATTATTTTATCCAAACGTTCTCCAAAACACCGAAAGATTTTCTCACGATTTTTTCCTACATGAACCATCGACCTTATTTCAAATCCTATCAAGCACGATTATCTCCCCGTACGAGTAGCATATTACAGTGATAGATACATAGTGCAAGTATAAATCGCGTGTAATCATCGAGCGTCTTTAATATCTTATCCACATTCGAATTGATCCACATTGAGAGTTTAAACCACAAGGAATTAATAATGACCATCTAATAGCAATAATCCCAAGTCTTCATTTCTCCCAAATCTTTGAAATTTACACCATCACCCCGTCGGATGTCCGTAAGTTTCATACGTAAGTGGTCTGGAGCTCGGTGTGGCACCTAGCGGGCGGTGCGGGCGAGCACCGTCTCCACATGATCAGCCGGAAGGTGGTCCGGAACTGCTTGGACATGGCGCAGTAGAGGAATCAATAGTAACAGTCCTAAGTCCATATGATTTAAGTTTAAACCATCACCCCGTCGGGTGTCCGTAAGTTTCATACGTAAGTGGTCTGGAGCTCGGTGTGGGAGCTAGCGGGCGGTGCGGGCGAGCACCGGCTCCACATGATCAGCCGGAAGATAGTCCGGAACTGCTTGGACATAGCGCAGTAGAGGAATCAATAGTAACAGTCCTAAGTCCATATGATTTAAGTTTAAACCATCACCCCGTCGGGTGTCCGTAAGTTTCATACGTAAGTGGTCTGGAGCTCGGTGTGGGAGCTGGCGCGCGGTGCGGGCGAGCACCGGCTCCACATGATCAGCCGGAAGATAGTCCGGAACTGCTTGGACATAGCGCAGTAGAGGAATCAATAGTAACAGTCCTAAGTCCATATGATTTAAGTTTAAACCATCACCCCGTCGGGTGTCCGTAAGTTTCATACGTAAGTGGTCTGGAGCTCGGTGTGGGAGCTAGCGGGCGGTGCGGGCGATCACCGGCTCCACATGATCAGCCGGAAGATAGTCCGGAATTGCTTGGACATGACGCAGTAGAGGAATCAATAGTAATAGTCCTAAGTCCATATGATTTAATTTTAAACCATCACCCCGTCGGGTGTCCGTAAGTTTCATACGTAAGTGGTCTGGAGCTCGGTGTGGGAGCTGGCGCGCGGTGCGGGCGAGCACCAGCTCCACATGATCAGCCGGAAGATAGTCCAGAATTGCTTGGACATAACGCAGTACAGAAATCAATAGTAATAGTCCTAAGTCCATATGATTTAATTTTAAACCATCACCCCGTCGGGTGTCCGTAAGTTTCATACGTAAGTGGTCTGGAGCTCGGTGTGGGAGCTGGCGCGCGGTGCGGGCGAGCACCGGCTCCACATGATCAGCCGGAAGGTGGTCCGGAACTGCTTGGACATGGCGCAGTACAGGACGAAGTTGATCGCCCCGTTGAGCAGAGCCAGCGCGTCCATCAGCTCTCCGAACATGTCGTAGCAGCGTTTGAAGAAACACCGGCCTAAGATACCGCTCATTAGACCTGCAGAAAAAGACACAGAATGGTAGTAGTAGATTCTATTTAAGAGTCTCTATATTTAGAGCGACAAAAAATATTGGTGCCTTTCACACAAAAATTCTTTGCTTTCACTTTATAGTAAAAGGATAAGAAACTCGATGTTCCAATCTGTTTGCCAGATAAAACATGATAGAAAAATATTTTTTCATCTCACCCGCTCGGAAAAGCGATCTTTAATGCCCGAAATGCGGGCGGGAAACTCCTCGCTGCGCTCAGGGTTCAACCCTAGAATCCTTCGCCGCTCAGCATTCAAATTTGCATAACAAATAACTATTCTGAGTTTCATTTATTAGACGAATAACATTATCTCTACAAAGTTGCATGATTTTAATACAAATAAAAATATGCATACGAGTATAAGTGGGTCGGTGTTAGTCCATTAATTTAATTAGTAATTTTTATTTTTTATTTTTTTACAGATGAAAAGTGCTTCCTGTTAATTCAAGCTCAAACCCAAAGTTTATTTGTCAATTTTCCAATTCATGATTTGGCATAGGTATTCCTCGGCTCTGTGATTGGAAAACCCTTTATTATTACGGGATACAGAAAAGTTTTTCTTTTATTGACAAAACGAATCTATTCCCGCAGCGGCTGTATTAGGTACTCTCTCAGCTGTTGCTATAGAAATTTCCACAATAAAAAGCAAAAGCTTGTTCCCACTTCAGTATATCAATTAATTAAATTTAGTCATGTTAAAACTCAGATCTTTATTTATGTTTGAAGCGAGAGTTAATTGTTTCCAGATTATGTTAAAATTATAACCCTTTCAACGCAAAGAGGCATGTTTGTATTTCTTAATACGAAATAATAAAACTAATTAATAAATTATTCAGAATGCGGTATCTTTTTGTTATATGTGGACAGTGGAATACCTACCGAGTACCGACCCCGAATATTTACGGCGACTAGCACCATTGTTCCAGTAAGCTGTAATACACAGTTTTACAAACCTCATGTTTGTTGAATTGTTTTCTAATAAGTATAATCAAGTTTTTTTAAGTCGTTAAATAGTTATCACTATTTAATAGCTATATAAGAGTGTGACTATTAATAAGTGCTTGCAAAATGAGCCTATAAATGAAATAAATCATTTGAATTTTGAATCTTGAATCATTTTCAGAAAAGGAAATTTTTGTACTGAGATTGAAGCGATCATTAATTAAAATGCGATCATCATTTAATGAACAAGTGATCATCATCCATGAAGTGAAAATTAACACTATCTCTGCTATACAGCGTAAAAAACACCGACTTTCTTTCCGTGCGAGCACCAAAAACACCAAAAAAGCTAATCTTATATTAAGTGCGGGAAAGAATTATTTCGCCATCTATTGAAGTAGGAAAGAGACGCAAACCAACTAATGTTTAATAAATAACAAAAGATATAAAATAGCGAATGATTATTATTATTAACTTGTGATCAATAAACCAAAACTTGTGACCAGATAAGTAACCATTTTAATTTAGCTGAGTTGCTGATCAATTAATTAATAGCAATCATAAACCAACAAGCTATAAGTAAACTTAACGAGCGTAAAAGCAAGCGATCTATGAACAGCACGCGATCATTATCATTAGTTAATTAATGAGCAATTATAGCTCGATGCTAGTTCGTTAATAATAATATATTATGTAATAATTTTATAACTGAGCTATCATTAACATACTAGTAACCATTGTAGTGGGCGTAGGCATCAACCGAAAAGGGATTAATAACGAACGCGTAATCAGTCAAGCGTACTTTGCTCAACTAATTAATCACTATCACGTCAACGCATACTCAATAATCGACGTACCCAAAATTCCTTGCGGGAACTCTGTAAGCAGGAACAACAAAAGGACAGCAACTAGCATTTTCGTAGTCCGGTCCGTCCTTCGTTCAGCCTTTGATCGCTTCGTGGACTTCCTTGTGAATATATTCCCATTTCCATTCACCACGGTATTCGCCGGGCAAGCACTGTACCCTTTAAGAGTTTTCTTCCTGCTATTCGCTCGGTACAGAACTCGGATCAACCAAGCACTTATGACCGTCAAAATCACGCACGGAAGTAGCTTTATAACAACTGCGTGCACCCAAAAGTTGATCTGGTACAGTCTGCCGTCGTAATTCGAATCCACGTAGTAGACTTTCGTGGGCCAGTGGTCTACTGCGTAATCTTGGTGTATTGTGAAGACCTGAAATTAAAATTTACTAGTTGGTAAAAGTTATATAATTGCAATTTGTGATGCTATGTTTAAATAAACACATAGTTCTTTTTACACTTTTCGCTTCAATGGTATCGTATTACTTATGTAAGCATTTTCATTCTTGATATACTATGGCATCTTAGCAGGTGAAGAATCTGTCGTTTGATCTGACCAATACAGTTGTCGTGACCAGATTTCGAGATATTACTGACCCCTCGTGGCCAAATCTTATAACTGGCCAAGTATAGTGTAGTGTAAAATATAACAAAAGAAAAGGTAACACAAAACTAGAGGCGTAAATCTGCGGCTGCAACACTATATTACAAAACACTTCAGTTTTTCTCGAAAATTTTAAAAACGTAATGTCATGAAACAGTCGCCTATCGTGAATTATTAATGATCAATTATAAGCTGCTAAGATATTATACATATTGAGCCATGGGCATGCATGATGATTGATGACAAAGTTACCATATTCCCATTGATATTGTGACAGATAAAATGGAACGACAGGAATTAGCATTGCATTTAAAAATGTTTTGTTTTGCACCACCATCAAACAATGGTCTGAAAATAGCACGAAAATGGTGGAGTCGGAAATGATTAATTTAAGGTGGGCCCAGATAGGAGCCTTGACCGATGACCTAGCTGCCATTTATTGTTTCCCCGACTCAACGCTCCTTTGCAAAATCAATCAAGTGGCTCCGGTCTCTTTCCGTATCGAATTATTTCATTTAAATGAATGGAACTTGGAAATTTTCTATTGTTTTGTATTCATAAAAATAAAAGAAAGAAGAAAATGTACAAAACAATGTACAAAATTAAGAATAAAAACTATAATAATAATAATTTATTTATTGTGGCAACAAAATAGTATAAAGAAACTTACAAACAACTTAATATACGGATGGCCTCTACTGCCTACTTTAGGTGACCCTGTGCTAAATAGGCATAAGCCCTCCTTCCTTATTAAAAATGGACTTAAATCTATACTAATCTATACTAATATTATAAAGAGGTAGCGTAACGATGTTTGTGAATTGTGAGTTTGTGAGTTTGTGACGTTGTAAGGGGTAATCTCTGGATCTACTGAACCGATTTTCAAAATTATTTCACCAATAGGAAGGTTATTGTGAAGTGTCATAGGCTATGAAAATTTCCAAAATTAATTACGCATCTTTACTTAAACTTGAATAATGTAATCCAAGGCGTAAAAAAAATTGCTTTCATCGCGTACGCTGCGGAAACTATTGAGTATAGAACAAAACAATGTTCTACAATATTAAAGAACGTATCAAAATCTGTAAAAAAGTCCGCGATAGCATACGTCTATCTCCTACAAGTAACTCACAATAACTGCTTTTAGTGTTAAAATTGTGGTTAAAATATAAATAATTTTTGTGAAACTTATTTAGCCCATATGGTATTAATTTATATCTTTGTAAATACGTTTTTTAGAACGGAAATTTAATGTAGAATATTTGTGCCCTTTACTCTATACAGTTTAAACCAATATATTCAAAGATATTAGCAAAACAAAAAGGTTTCGCGCCGCCCGTTGCGTGGCGATACGTAAGTACCTACGAGTAAGTATAAGTGGATAATACCTACACGGGTATTACGCGGGACAAACGGGCCTGGACAAAAATATTTCTAACGCGGAACGGAGTCCGCGGGCACTGCTAGTATACGTATAAAGCAATAATAATAAAACTGGCCTTGAGACCTCTGCGATTTTTAAACAAATACGTGATACGGGTTGTTTGTTGAAGCAAACGGGGAAAGTTTGTAAGCAGACCAGAAACCAACAAAGACTTTTGGAACGAAACGTAGAACTTTAACCACATATACAACTCAAGGGGGCTCAACCTTAATGATTTATTTACCAAAGTAGAGTGGAGATCGTCCAAAACAACACGCTGTTTTTGGACCAAAACATGAGTGGGGGCGTTGCCTTGGCCGTGAAACCAAACACCATTAATTGTCACCCGTGCCCATGTCGCACCATTCCCTCCACAATCAATCTCCTGACGCAGACGTATTTGCCCTCAATTATTTCGCTACCACAAACTTTGTATTAATTAATTTTGAAAACAATTCGGAGAACTATGAATATTAAAAGAACCCGCTTCGAGGAGTGTGAATTCTAATCATAATCACAAATGATCCAACAAATTGAGTACCCAGACAATGGTTTAAATTCTGTATGTGCAAACTTTCTGAACTAATTCTGTTTGTGCGAAATTTCTAAACTAATTTGAAGCGTCTAAAAATATTGATATTTTCCATGGAGAGCATTTTGGCATCAAATTTTAGAAGTATTTAAGGAGAATCCAAGCTTCTCTGTAGATATACTCATATCAATGTTCTCTAAAAATAGTACCTATAAGTATATTAAATCTCAAAACGGTTACACGCTCATGTTTAAAAGTATTAACAATCGCATTGATAGAAAAATATTTATTTTGCACATTCCTTTTTGGGAAAAGCAGCTACTTTAAACAACTTGAAATATAATATTATTATTCTACAATCCGGATAGTTAGATAAAATTATTTTTATAATAGTCGGAAAGCTGTAACACGTTTCAAGAAAAATCACAAGTGCTTCTCTAAGTAAAAACGTTTCCACCATAAGGATTCCCCACTGTATATTGCAAGTCCCTTTTAGACCGTTCTAACAAAGAAAACATTTACTTTATTTACAGACTAAACGTGTATCGTATTCGTTGCGTGGAGAGGATTGTTAATAGGTAGATATTTATGTCACAACACCCTCACAACGAAATAAAGATGATTTTTATTATTTATTACTTTTATGAAATAATAAATTTAGGGCTTAAAATCATAGGGGTCCAAGAGGCCGCCGGCGACTTCGAAAGTGCGGCATTAAATACTTACTCTGTCTAAGTTGACAAACCCGAGCCGTCGCTACACGATTTTTCTCGCACACTAGCATCCACGCACCACACAAATTTAAGATTGCCACACTCACACTATACGAAAAAGTTGCCGCACTCACGGAGCTGTTGTTGTTAGGTATAGGCATCTATCTTAGTTGGAGCGCGACTGATGATAAATCTCTGCTATATCTATGCATTTGTCTAGTTTTAATACTTCAATTTTTATGGTTATAATAAATAACTGAATTTTTTTTTTTTTTTATTATGGATAGGCTTGCGCTTGACTACAATCATATCTGATGAACAGAAGTGAAGAGGTCTAGGATGGAGCGCGCTTGCCTAGAAAATGCCTATTCACTCTTCTCTTGAAGGCACTCAGGTTGTACTTGGCTGGGAACACAGAAGCTGGAAGGGTGTTCCACACCTTAGCGGTACGTATCAGAAACGTAGATGAAAAACGTTTCGTTCGAGCTTGCTGGACATCAACCACATAAGGATGCCACTTCTCCCGGCGTCTTGCGGTTCTATGGTTGAATACGCACCGCGCCTGTGCCAATGAATCAGCGGGCAACTGCCGGGCCCATCAGAGCAGGCCAGCGGATTCCCACAGGCAGCGGTGGGGTGGGTCAAAAGGACCCACCAAAAAAAAGAAAGATGGCGAATTGCACTGGGTTTTATCCCGCGGCACAGAACGACTTACTACTAGGTACTTACCGGCGCAGGAGACAGCAAGCTCGTGGTATCCGGGGAGTGAGTTCGTGTATGATGGAATGTGGTGTGTGATGCCTGCTGTGTTAAATGCAAAGGAACACACTCGCCCTTCCTTGAGGGGTCTTTCGCGGCGGCGGCACTAATTCGCGGGTAGCGAGTCCGGCGGCGGCGAGAAGGCGCGGGAGCACAAGGAACAGTGTTCCGGACAGTCAAATGGGCCCGCAGCCTTAGAAGGACGCGGCGAGCCAAGGAGCGCAAAATTAGGGCTCCTAAACTAATACGACACGGCGTTGACCGGCATACTTCAAGCGGGCCACGCGGATTCCAAAATTCTCGGCTGAACAGGACTCTTTGGCGACCGCTTACGGCAAGTGACGACGTGGCCGGCAAACAGCACGCGGGCTACGCGGCACAAAATGGTACGCGATAAATAGCTCCTCATAAATAATAAGACGGCACTAGGCGGCGTGGCAGGCGATTTCACGCGGGCGACGCGGCAACTAACAGTCGACCGACTCCGTCGGGGTTTGACGAAGAACTGCTCAAGCGCGTCGACGAAGCGGGGAGGCGCGTTGCGCGGGGGCAGGCCGCAGGCCGTCGCGGCACGGTCTAGCGTAAACCGGAGGGCTAGCGTAAAGCGCAAACACCCCCGCCAGTGGACCCATGGATTTGGAGTCCACTAACAATTGGGCAACCGGGACAAGGAAGAGACGGCTCGCTGCAAAACCGAATCTCCGACCATTACCTCGGCAACTCTGGGAACCCCATCGGATCCATATATCAATTTAAGAATGCGTCCACGACGCCAGCATAAAGGCAACAAATTAGACTCCTTAACTAGGACAAGATCACCAACCTTAGGTGGGTCGGTCTTGTCTGACTACTTAACGCGCTGCTGCAAGAGATGCAAATATTCTAAATACCAACGATGCCAGAAATTTTGGGTCATCTGCTGTAGCAATTCGAAACGAGACAATCGTGAGACCTTCACGTCCCTGAAGGGGTACTCCGGCAGGGCGTTAAGGGGTTCACCAATTAGGAAATGACCGGGGGTTAAAACTTCCAGGTCATTGGGATCGGACGATAAGGGGCAGAGTGGCCGAGAATTGAGGACAGCCTCAATCTTACAAAACACGGTAGCGAGCTCTTCAAAAGTCAAAATGGTTTCACCTATCACGCGTCGGAGATGCGTCTTTGAGACCTTAACGACGGCTTCAAAGATCCCGCCCCAGTGGGGACAAGCTGGCGGGTCAAAGGTCCAAGTTATCCCCATCTTGGACATTGCCGTGCCGATGCCTATCTTATTTTCATTCAAAAATTGGACGACTTCCTTCAAATACCTATCGGCACCCTTATAGTTGGTCCCACAATCCGATCGGATCAGGTGCGGATAACCTCGGCGTGAAACGAAGCGGCCTAGCGTGGCTACAAAGGCTTCGGTGCTGAGGGCACTCACCAGTTCTAAGTGTACGGCCTTGGTAGCCAGGCAAACAAAAACGCAAAGGTAGGCCTTGAGGGAACGAGCATTGCGGAGGCTGGAGCTCTTGACGAAGAACGGCCCCGCAAAATCCGTCCCGACCGCCGAGAAAGGGCGCGAGGCCACGACACGGTCGGTGGGGAGGTCCCCCATAATGGGCTGCATTGTGCTGGCCTTCAGGCGGTAGCACGGAATGCACTTAAAAATGACGCTTCGGATGGAGCGTCGTCCCGATAAAATCCAAAATTCGCGCTGCAATATGGCCGAAAGGGCGTTGCAGCCAGCGTGGGCATTTTTGACGTGGTAATGCGTCACCAACAATTTTACAAAAGCGCTATTGTTCGGAAGCAACAAGGGATGACGTGCCCCATAGGGTAAGTCAGAATTCCGGAGGCGTCCACCAACGCGTATCAATCCGGTGTCATCCAGGATGAGGTTTAAGCGGGCGAGCGAGCCTTTCAAAGGTAAACCTCGCTTCAGTGTCTCAATAGCGGACTCAAAATGCTCCAGTTGAACCAAACGTATCCAAAAGGTCCGGGCCTCCTGTCTCTCCAGGGGCGACAAGACCGGGTTCGACATTTTGTCGCGTGGGTTCCGAGCGTTGTGGGTGAAGCGCTGAATCCAAGCCGTCACCCCAATCAATTTATCAAGGGAACTGTAGCGTTCCTGAAGATAGCTCAGCGGATTGGCTGGCTTATCTTCGACAACTCCGACTCGCAAGCCAGGTAACTCGTCGGGCTCGGCGAACCTACTCTGAGGCCAGGCGGACTCATTCCGAGTCAGCCAGTCAGGGCCCCACCAAAGAGAGTGGTTGACAAGGTCGGAAGCTTCACATCCGCGGGAAGCACAATCTGCAGGGTTCAGGTCCCCTGGCACATGTCTCCAGGTCAACGGGGTTTCCGAATTCTGGATTTGGGAAACCCGGTTGGCAACAAAGACTTCCAAGTTGTGGGGAGCGGCTCGCAACCAACAAAGGACAATTTCGCTGTCCGACCAGGCGTACACGTCCGTCAGGTCAACGATCGATAGGAGGGACGTACGCACATGGTTGAGAAGGCGCACCAAAAGAGCGGCTCCAGACAACTCCAATTTGGGTATCGTCAAGCGTGACCGAATTGGGGCCACTTTACTTTTCGCCAAGACAAGGTGGGTTGCGACCTCGCCGGTGTCACTGACAGTCCGCAAATAGACCACGGCTGCGTACCCCTTTTCGGACGCATCACAAAAGCCGTGGAGACTGGCGTGGCACCTTCCGGGCGGTAGGAAGCAACGAGGCATCGAAATCCGATTAACATTCGGAAGTGAGGCCACAAGGGAGAGCCACTCCTGTAGCCTGAGACCCTAACCTCCCTGAGGCAGTCGACAAAAGTATGGTCTGGCATACTGACTGCTGTAGATCCAAAGTCTCAGGGGAGGTGGCTAGGTGGCAGCTAGGGTGGCGGACACCTAGCGCGACGTGCCTTCACCAGCGGGAGCCCACTGACGGGGGTACTCCGGCTGGGGCGCTGCTAGAGAGGGGGAGGGTACCCAACGTGGGGACCATCCGGCATAACCAACCCGGGGTCGCACCATGCGGCTAGCATCCGGGGCGTGGTAGGGAGCGCCTCAACCTAGCACGGGTGGATGGCGCTCCAGTTGCGTCCACACATGGAGGGGAGGCAAAAACCTAGACGGTTCGACGCTCATTTGAGCGGCCGTCAGACACCCGTCATAAAAATGCGAGGGGGGTGTGACCCTCCCCTGGGGGGGTGTGACCCCCCCTGGGGGGGTGAAGCCCCACCGCCCCTAGGGCGCTGGTAATCAGCAGGGGACCGTTCACCCATTTGGGGCCGCACCATGCGGCTAACGTCCGGCACCCGGTAGGAATCGCCTCGACCTATGGTGGGTGGATGGCGCTCCAGTCGCGGCCACTCGTGTAGTGGCGGCGAGAACCGACGCGGGACGACGCCCAATGGGGCGGACGCGATATCCCCGTCGTGATGACGCGAGGGGTATGTGACCATGCCGCGGGGGGGTGAAGCCCTCCTCCGGGGGGTGGAACCCCTACCTCCACTAGGAGGTTGGTGGTCCACCGAAGAACGCCTAACGGGACTGGTCGGGTGGCCAGGACTAGCGCCCCCGCCCATGGGGGGGGTGCGCGATCGAGCGCCTCCGCCCATGGGGGGGGTGCGCGACCCAATGTCCTGGCGACCGGAACCACTCCGGTTAGCGCACAAAAGGGCCGAATGGGCACCGCCACAGTGTGGGCAGGGCCGCTGGCGCGGGCAGTCTCTTACGAGATGCTGGCCCAGGCAAGAGAAGCACCAGAGGCGTGCCGACACATATTCTCTCCGGGCCGCAACCGGTTTGGCCAGGAAGTGCGAACACGAGGAGACCTGGTGGCCGGGGTGCCGACAATAGGCACAGGGGGGGAGCTTCGTGGCCACGGCCCCGCTGTACTGTGACACCCGGCGACCCTCTCTGGCGTCGGCTCCACGGCCTCGCCGGTTGGGGCCGGTCCCCGCCGAAGGGCCAGTCCTTGCCCTACCCCCTCGGACATGCTCGGACCTCCCAGGGGCCACTCGAGGGCCGGTAACTCCGGAGTTATCGGCCTGGAGGCACTCCTGCTCCAAAAACTTCAGGAGGTCGGAGAAAGGGGGCAGATAGGTTGCACCGTCCCCTCCGAAGCGCTGCTCGAAGCGGAGCTTAAGCTCCGACGGCAGGCGGGAGAGCACTATGTGCAATAACAAGAAGGACCACTGGTCGACGGGGAGATCCAATCGACGGAGAGCATTGGTGGCCACAATGCAAGGGTTTAGCAAGGCCTCTCTGAGGCCGGCCACCCCGGTGACGGCGGGCAAGGCGAGTAGCTGGGCTACATGTGCGTCGGCCAACCGGCGCACATTTTCGTAGCGCCTGGCCAGCAATTCCCGGGCCGTGGTGTAGCTCTCCTCCGAGAGGTCGAGGTGCCGCACCACGTCCAGGGCCTCGCCCTGTAGCGAGGACAGTAAGTATGTCAGCTTCTGGGTGGGGGACAGGTCCTTCCTGGCGTGGACCAGACTGTCGAACAACGCCAGGAAGCCCATCCACTCTTGAAGCTGCCCACCGAATTTGGGCAGCTCGATCGTGGGCAGTTTCCCTAATAATGCCGGCTGTGTGGGCGGTCGGCTGGGGGAATCTCTAAAAGCGCCACTTCGACGCCTTTCATCAGCGGCGGTCCGGATCCCATGGGCGGCCTCCACCACCGAGTCCATCAGTTCGAAGAACTGGTCATAATCGGCCTGAGCCGTCCTCAGTACCTCCTGTTCGGGACCGAGGGTGAGCAGGTCTTGGAAGGCCTGCTCCACAGAGGCCTGCCGAGTCCGCACCTGGTCCGCTCGGTGTAATAGGGCGGCGGATCTATCTTCGCGGCCTATCAAACCCGCGGCGGACGTCGCCCAGCGAAGCTCAGACTGTATCTGTACAGCTAGCTTTTTAATGTTCGCGGACATTCTAACAAATTAAATGTAAACAAAATGTAAAAATAAAGTAATAATAAATTGAAAAGGCGGCCGGCAAGTCGGCGGGCGGCGCGAGTGCAAGCAATAATAAAATTAAAGTAATAGTAAACAAGTCGTATCGCGGTCGCGGTCGTACCGTAGTCGCAATGAACAAAGCGGCGCGACCGTAGTAGATACGCGTGTTAAATTACGTGGCGAGCGGGCGGTACCGGCACGCAAGCAAAACAATGACAAATGTAACAAACAAATTATGATGTAATTAAACTTATAATTATAATAATCGGAACGCGGCCGAAACGCGGCGTTGACGCAGCGGAACTGGCGGCGATTGCGGAATTTCCGCTAACAGCGCGGCGGACGACACGGCGCGTGGCGGAAAGCGGGATTTATGCCAGCGGCGCAGAAAATGAACGGCGCGGCGGGCAAAACCAGCGCAAAACGCAAAGCGAGGTGTAGACAAACCGCGCTCACTGCTACCAAAAATGAATACGCACCGCGCCTGTGCCAATGAATCAGCGGGCAACTGCCGGGCCCATCAGAGCAGGCCAGCGGATTCCCACAGGCAGCGGTGGGGTGGGTCAAAAGGACCCACCAAAAAAAAGAAAGATGGCGAATTGCACTGGGTTTTATCCCGCGGCACAGAACGACTTACTACTAGGTACTTACCGGCGCAGGAGACAGCAAGCTCGTGGTATCCGGGGAGTGAGTTCGTGTATGATGGAATGTGGTGTGTGATGCCTGCTGTGTTAAATGCAAAGGAACACACTCGCCCTTCCTTGAGGGGTCTTTCGCGGCGGCGGCACTAATTCGCGGGTAGCGAGTCCGGCGGCGGCGAGAAGGCGCGGGAGCACAAGGAACAGTGTTCCGGACAGTCAAATGGGCCCGCAGCCTTAGAAGGACGCGGCGAGCCAAGGAGCGCAAAATTAGGGCTCCTAAACTAATACGACACGGCGTTGACCGGCATACTTCAAGCGGGCCACGCGGATTCCAAAATTCTCGGCTGAACAGGACTCTTTGGCGACCGCTTACGGCAAGTGACGACGTGGCCGGCAAACAGCACGCGGGCTACGCGGCACAAAATGGTACGCGATAAATAGCTCCTCATAAATAATAAGACGGCACTAGGCGGCGTGGCAGGCGATTTCACGCGGGCGACGCGGCAACTAACAGTCGACCGACTCCGTCGGGGTTTGACGAAGAACTGCTCAAGCGCGTCGACGAAGCGGGGAGGCGCGTTGCGCGGGGGCAGGCCGCAGGCCGTCGCGGCACGGTCTAGCGTAAACCGGAGGGCTAGCGTAAAGCGCAAACAATGGTAGAAAGGTGAAGGAGGTACTAAATTGTGGAGTTCTTGAGCACACTCCCCAAAGTATATCCTGTAAAAAACCGCTAAACAGGCAACCTTGCGTCGGTGTTCTAGACTGAGCAATTTTGCCCGTGTTAACGATTCCTTGCCGATTATTTTGCGTGCGCGGCGATCAACCGAGTCCAATGCATCGAGCTGATATTTTGCAGATCCATCCCAGAGGTGGCTGCAGTACTCCATGCCGGAACGAACCTGAGCTTCATACAGTGTCAAAAGCTGTTCGGGCGTGAAGTACCGCTTAACCTTGTTCAGGATGACTAGTTTTTTGGCAGCTGTTTTCGCCTTAGCTTCGATGCATTTCCCAAAATTGAGATTGGGGGAGATACTAATACCCAAGAGATCGATGTGATCGCCGATCGGAACGGATACATTATTGCAGAAATATCATATTATGTACTTATGTAAATATGTGTCGCACCAATTTAAATTTTCCGCATGACCCGAAGTTCTAACAGGGAACGCTTACTTTAATATAAGTACGTCTTTTGAAGTTTTGTTCTACCAAATATGGTAAAAAATATTTAAAAAATTTATGTCTACTGGAATTTTAAGAAGCAAAATGTTGCTTTTACAACGTAATTGCATAAAATTGTAAGGTCTCCCTCCACCATGCCTACGACAACTTTAATAAATTATTGAAATGAAATGAAAAATGAAATGAAAATGGGTATCTGCATGGTCTAAAATACATTACTTTCAGGAGGGATCTTTGCACTCTTTCCAATTGAAGAAGTTGTGTTTTGCATGCACCGCCCCACGCAGAAATACAGTAGGTACATTAGGTTTTAATAATTTTAGAATTAATTATTAATTAATTTAGAATTAATTATTAATTAATATATTTTCGGTTTTCACATAATATCCCGATTCTCGTTGTAATGAGTCAACCTTTACTGACAGATATGGAGAAAAATTCCATCACCCATGATTTTTGTTTACCCGTTTACACAGCCTGCGCAACGAAAGCTCTCCAAAAAAAATTTACCCATTTTTCCATCGTTTTTCGTCGATGTTCCGCTCCTGTTGATCATAAAGTCCTTTTGATCAAGAGTGAATAGGCATGTCCTAGGCAAACGTGTTCCATCTTAGACTGTATCATCACTTTCCATCAGGTGTGATCATAGTCTAGCGCTAACCTATCCTAATATAATTAAAATATTCCCAAAAATATATTAATGTATTTGCTTGTTGATGGTTAATGACTGGGTAATACCTACTTACACAGATAATATCTAACCACTATTAACTGCCTGCCGGGATGTTGGTTTATCTATGCTTTGTTGTAGTTACGCTACGCTTAATACCCGAGGGTACTATCTACTGACCGACCTTCTGGATTAATAGAAACTATTTGGTATAGGTTAATATGTAGCATATGTACCTATACCAAACCTAACCAAATAATTATTAACCTATACCTATTAACCTATACCAAATAATATGTATTATAGGCAGTGTTGCCACCTTGTAGAAAACTTATTCACTAGTTTTGGTCTGAAATTTCACCAGATTTAGCGATATTTATAACTTAAAAAATCCCTAGAATTCACTAAATCATTTAAAATTTAATCACGAGGTAAAAACAATAATTCTGTTGGTAATTCTTCTTCATCTTGATTCTTGATCGATTATTATTATTGCAGATGTACAAAGGTTGAGGTGGAACATCAGTTTTGTCAATTTTTATTTATTTAAAAGATAATTTAAAATTGCTTCCTGTGATAATTCGATATTTGAATAGGTTGTCTAATGTCAATCCGTCAACATCATATTAATATTATTTACTAGGACGTTATAATGTTGTATTTTAATTTTCAATAAAACCTAAGTTACGGGTCTCTATTATTTCACTTCCAATAGCAGTAATTACATCAGCCGGGAACTGTAAAAGTTCTTCTTCATTATCTATAACTGATATCTTACTGATAAAAAGTATTTTTTTTGGCAAGTGGCACTGCCATGATGGCACGTACACAAAAGCTTTAGATCTTGACTTGAATGATTTTGAATTGCGATAAGTATTGTCGCCTTCTTTTGGGAATGGAAACTAGCAACCTAGAGAGTATAATAAGTAGTGTTCTGTGCTAGCAACTAAACAACTAAATACAAGCAATAGCCAATAGTATGCAGCACTCACGCATGCAAACTTTACATCCGTGTTAGGTTTGATTACTTAGTTGGGCCAACCCCAAGCATAACCGAAACAAAGACGTCTACGTTCCGAAACAGGTATTTTTTACTCGGCAAAGTTCAACCTGGACCCAAAGCACAACATTCGATAAATATCACCAAAAGTCATCAAATCATTTTTCAGTGATTTTTTTTTTCAGATTATCACTAACTAGCCCCTAAAATTCACCAAATCTAGTGAAAAAATCACTAAAGTGGCAACAATGATTATAGGTATATGTATACAGTCACAAAAGTACATGTTATATTATATTGTATAAGATTCAGTAAGACTGGTTCTTCTGCGCGGATTAAAACTCTACATTAGGCATCCCTTAGGCATCCCAGAATACCTGGCGGGAACGCGGTGAATGCGAAAGTGAATCCCGTGCTTCCGCCAGCGAGTCCATCGTGTAAAGAGACAGTTTTTAGTGGGTGCGAGCCCCACATAACCCTTCCGTTTCCCCTGACGGAAGGGTATGCGTTAGGCATTTTCTGTCTATAAAAAAGAAAAAAAAGGCATCCCACAATAAAAAATCTCGTTTCTTTGTTCGTCTAAACTAAACTAAATCGATTTTAATACAGGAATGGTGTTTGTACTCGATTTCGGTTGGATTTTTCCGAGACAAAAAGTAGCCTATGTGTTGTTAATCGGGGTAATAAACTATCTATGTTCCAAATTTCAGCGAAATCGGTTTAGTAGTTGCGGCGTGAAAGAGTAACAAAGATCCAGCCATCCATACTTAAAAAATTTCGCGTTTATATATTATGTTTTAGTAGGATAGGATAGCATAGGATAGGATAGGATAGATATGTGTGTTGCCTGTGGAATCTGCCGATATTGCAGCAGTCTTAGTGTTATTTTTATTTTCTTTTTCAGATTGTTAAGTAGATTTTTTTTGTGAAAATATTAGCTTTTTTTTAGTTTGTAATCGCCCGTATTTAACCTTACTGCTAGTTAATAACTTTGAAATACGCACCAATGCATAAGTTAAACAGCTTTCTCGGGGTAATAAGCTTATGAAACTTTCATACGTACAAAGTTTTCACAGTCAGAACTTAGGTAAACGGTAAATTTCTTGCAAGTAGGTACTGACATCATACGAAAGTTATTTTCAATTTTCCATTTCAATAATCGTCACAAATTACAAGTTGAATATTATTTTCTCGCTCCTAAGAATTTTACTCGTAAATATAATGTAAGTACAGGGTGTAACGGATATCGAAGAAATTTATAATAAAGTATTTTTGATCATCATTATACTTAGTTCAGATTTCAGATTATGCAGTCATTGCAATTTTTTATTTTTCGAGTTACGTAAGGGTTAAAACGGGACCCCTACTAAGACTTCGCTGTCCGTCCGTCTGTCACCAGGCTGTATCTCTTAAACCGTGATAGCTACAGACTTGAAAATTTCACAGATAATGTATTTTTATTGCCGCTAAAAAATAGAATAGAATATATATTTAAATAGGTTCTTATACAACAAAAGTCATTTATTGCTTGTTTTTGAATTTGGTGGGCAGGAGTGTTTATTTTACTTTGATACCAAGTATAATTGAGAATTGATAGTCTTGATTGTATGGAACCGGGAACCCTCAGTGCGCGAGCCTAACTCGCACTTGACCAATTTTATAACTACTTGCAGTATCGCTTAAAGTCCACACCATTTTCTTTTACATCGTTGTCGACCAATATAAATCGATTCCCTGCAGGCTTTGAGTTGCCATTGATTATGTTTGTGTGTAACAAGAAATACTTGCAAGCAGTGATAGCTTAGTGGTTTTGACCTCTGCCTCTCATAAGAAGGTCGCGGGTTCCAATACTGGGCACGCACCTCTGACTTTTCCGAGTTCCGAAACTAAATATCAATTGCTTAGCGGTGACGGAAAACATCGCGAGGAAACCTGCATGCCTGAGAGTTCTCAAAAATGTTCTCGAAGGTGCGTAAAGCCTACCAACCCGCACTTGGCCAGCGTGGTGGGCTATGGCCAAACACCTCTCAGTCTGAGAGGAGACCCGTGACCAGCAGTGGGACATACAAAGGGGTTGAGATGAAGAAATACTTACGAAATATGACGGAATGCAGAGTATCGGAGGCAAAAGGAAGCTGCTCATTATAGCGATGGTGCAGCGTCGTTCGGTGCACAAGGACGGGCCGTGCGATGGATACCTGCACAAGAAACTTGATGAGCCTAATAGCAAGAAACGTTATCGTTTATAATTATTAAAAAAGATTTTATACGTAAAACTCGTATTTTTCGCAGCAAATCCTTTTATTACAGATCCATACTTAAGGAGTGTATAAAAATAACAAAGTAGTTATTTTTATACACTCCATGTTGGGTCCACGCCATCTTGGGTCACTTGGCTAATCCGCCATGTTGCATTTGGAATGACGTCACACAACTGACCATGCATTGTCATCCAAACTAAACATGTTTTGAAATAAATAACAGGAAATGTGGGGTTATGAAATCACTATGCAAGTGAAAGTTTTTTTGGTTTGAAGATTAGTAAGTAGTTATGACAGCGCCATCTCTTGATACAACAGTTTAGTGAGTAAAAGTTTTAGTTGTGACAGTAAAAGTCTGTAAGACAATAATAAAATTCAAGTACCACAGAAATATTAAAGATGGCGCCATTACTGCGCAATTGACTATGCCCGTCTGTAATGCGACATAGGTACGACATGCTTTTGACGATACAATAAAAGTTTCACTTTTAAATAAGTATACCCCATAGTAATATGACATCAGACCTTCTTTAATTACACGACTACCCAAAAAAAGAAGTGTAATGTTTTTAGGTATCATGTAGGTATGTATGTATGTATGTAAGCTTCTTTATTCCACCATAACTTCTGAAAACCTGCATAGATTTGGACATATGGGTTATCGTTGGAATCCTTACATCATCTCGAGTAACAAAGGCTATATTTTTTGGAAAAAGTCGTGCTTTTTAATTTTTAAATTATTAACTTGTTTTTTCAAGCTATCAGCTATCGTGGTGATTCTCCTGGGTCCGGGACTCGGGGCGACAACATACAAACAGAAATAGTTGTTGTAGATTTTTTATGGGATGTTACCTAGATCCCTAGATCTAGATATAATTCATGCAAATCCACAGATTAAAGATAAAAATCATAAATAACGCAGACGATGACAAATTAATGACATGAAGATCCATCACTGTGTGACAATGTTGCCAAGTGGATCAAAACTACGCAACTATTCTTGCATATAACTTGTTTTTAATAAACACGCAGAATTAACCCAAATATTTAAAACCTCAACGTAGGTATAGGTAAGTCTTGTATCAGATTGATTAAAGAATTGTTTACCTTGTAAAATACAGTTTATATTTTTCCCTCGTGTAAGATGGAGTACATCTAGATTCTAGAGTTGCCAGGCGTCAGGATAAAGTGGGACAAAGTTAGGGCTTTGTGATTGCGTGTTCGGCCATAACAAACTATGTCCGGTTTTTCTGGCTTTTGTCAGGCATTTTTACAACAAGATTTATGGTAGGTAATAATAAAAAAAATTGTCAAGTGCGAATCGGGCTCGAACCCTAAAAGCTTGATCTTATATAGGTATACAATTTTTTGTCATACTTTTTAATACAAAATCCTCAATAATGTCCGGCCTTTTTACCCAAATGTCAGGTCAATTGGTTATTTTGTCCATCTATTAGATTTGGCGATCTGGCAACCCTAAGTACATACCTACCCTTGGCGCTATGCCCGCTACCTGTCAGCCTAAACTGAGATTTGTAGTTCATAAAAGTTGTTTATTTGAACAGATTTAAACACTAAAGCAAATACACTGAGAGCTCGCAGTCACTCAACAGGTAATATTACCTACCTATAGTTTGAATTTGGAATGATTGATTAGGTAAGAAAGTAAAGGTACAGTCCGACAAGGCTCTCTTGGCACTTGAATGAGGGCGCTGTTATAGAACAGAGGCATACAGAAAATAAAATCTCCTCAATTTTACTTCAATTTTAGTTTAAAATAGTTGATAGTAAGCAAAAACAACACAACATACAATAGCGATATACTGACAGAGCGGACTATCAAACAGTATCACAAGATAACGGTGTTAGTACCGATTTTGGCCACGCGCGAAAATAGCCTTGTCGCACTGTACCTATAAATGTCCAAGTTCATCCCTGAACCTGCGTATTCGACATTTCTACCAAATAACCGCAAGACGCCATCCACGTTTCTGAAACGAACGCTAAGGTGTGGAACGCCCTTCCACTTTCTAGTCCCCATGTTCCCAGCTGGCAGCTAAAAACAATGCCTTCAAGAGACGGCTGAATAGGCATTTTCTAGGCAAGCGCGCTCCAACATTATTGCTTTCCATCAGGCATGATTGTCATCAAACGCAAGCCTACTACAATAAAAAATAAAGGTAATGATGTATGCCCGATGGTGGGTATAATAGTTAAGACAAAATATTATTTATTTATAGTTAAGCTAGCTACTATAATAGTAAAGCCAATCTATATTAGTTGCTATACTATATCGCTACAAGCGGGACAATAATATTGGGAAAGCAATAGGCACCGTCCTGTATTACCCATTTTATTACCGCGCGTGCAGCGAGATATTTTGGCGAGTAAGCTCTATTAAATTGCATTATGCTTATGGTTGACGAACCGTTTGTTAACCGAGATACTACCCACCTTAAAAAGTAACCCGCTCTAACTTACCAACCAAATAGTTAAAATTTTACTTGTGCTTAAATTCCAATACACATTGATAAACTAGGTACTTAATATTATGCTATCTTATAAGTACTTAATATTATGAGACAGCTCCTTAGTTTTACGAATTGTCAACTCTTGTAATAAATGAGACGTCTCCTAGTAATCAACACTTGAACATTTGGTTTACATCAACCCACGACCCCTAAGTACTAGCAACGAATACATAATATTACTAAGTACAAGTGTTAACTACTAATGCATAAATTATCATTTAAATATACACGTTGTGAACTGAAAGCATAGAATACATAGTACTTTACGATTACTTAAGAGGCCTGTGAACTACCATGTCTCCCATACAAACGTAATACCAAAATAATTTGTAATTCGTGTATATTTCGATCATGTTGTGGTGTTATTCGGGTTCGTATAGTAATAATCTATGCTCCTGGCCATATCTGGTTCCGAAATACTGTTGTTAAACGATATTGTAAACGAATTTAGTTTTGCTTATTTTTATGTCAAAGAGGACATGTTTTCTGCTTATTTGTTTTGTAATAAAAACAACACTATCTCACGTCGCATTAGTTCAGGAGCACTGTTTTTATTGTCCAGCTAAAGAAAAACACCCGTTAATAAAGAAAGTTACAAGTTTTCATTCATAATTTTTGGTATTACGGAACTCGACCAAAGTTATATAAATTTTGATCAAAATTGATTATTATTTCGTTTTAAAGAAGTATTTCCGAACCAAATTTGGCCAGGAGCATAGATTATTACTATAAGAATCCGAATAACACCTCAACATGATCGAAATATACACGAATTACAAAAGATTTAGTATTTTGCATTAATGGAGACATCGTAGTTCACAGGCCTCTTAAGTAGGTAAGTACATCTGCTGGAATGTCCATTTCGTAGATTGGATACGAAAGTCGTGCTTACTGCTTGATGGATAGAAATTAGAATAAGAATCGTTTACGTTGCGGGAACACTGATATTTGCTAAATGTAGGTATAGTACGGGGTAATTAAGTTGACCCAAAATGGCGGTCGTCTGCACAGATATACCTCCTTGCGCCTCGTTTTACGTGCTTCCCATAGTAGCCTCCTCTTACCGAATTGAGATGCGTAGTCATTCGAAAATGGGTTCTTCGCAGGGATCAACTTACGAGCCGCATACTACTATTAACTGATGAAATTAATATTTAAAGGATTGCAATGTGCAGTCCCCACTTATCGTCATCTATATATATAAAATAATGAGGCATCTTGGTTTGTTCCAAGGATTCCGCCTAAACTATAGGTCGTAGAGATCTGAAATTTGGTGCCTAGGTAGATATTAGGTCATGAATTCGTACTAAGACGGGGATTCCAGAAATTCAAATTGTAAGGGGTAAAAATCGTACATTAAAGGGATTTTTCCATACAAAAGTGATCTTTTTTCATTGTTCCAGGAATTCCCGAAAAACTTAAAGTCGTAGAGATCTGAAATTTGGTACCTAGGTCGATATAAGGTCGTGAATTCGTACTAAGACGGGGATTCCAGAAATTCAAATCCTAAGGGGTAAAAATCGTACATTAAAGGGATTTTCCCATACAAAAATGATTTTTTTTGGTTGTTCCAGGAATTCCCGAAAAACTAAAAGTCGTAGAGATCTAAAATTTGGTACCTAGGTCGATATTAGGTCATGAATTCGTACTAAGACGGGGATTTCAGAAATTCAAATTTTAAGGGGTAAAAATCGTACATTTAAGGGATTTTCCCATACAAAAGTGATTATTTTTTTCGTTGTTCCAGGAATTCCCGAAGAACTAAAAGTAGTTCAGATCTGAAAATTGGTACCTAGGTTTTTATCAGGTTATAAAATCAATTCGTACTCAGTTTTTTCGGGGATTCTTGAAATCCAAATTTTGAAGTGGCCGCCATTTAGAACTTTTTTGTTACTGGGCCGATTGCTTTGAAAATCGGTATTTGAGTATCGCAGCAAACATAGAGAACGAATTTATGGTCAGAATTAAAAAAAGTGGCCGCCATTTTGAACTTTTTTGTTACTGGGCCGATTGCTCTAAAAATCGATATTTGAGTATTGCAACAAGCATGGAGAAGGAATTTGTGGTCGAAGTTTTAAAAAAGTGGCCGCCATTTTGAAATTTTTTGTTACTGGCATGGAAAAGGAATTTGTGGTCAAAATTTAAAAAAAAGTGGCCGCCATTTTGAACTTTTTAGTTACTCGGCTGATTGCTTTGAAAATCGATATCCGAGTATCGCGACAAGCATGGAGAAGGAATTTGTGGTCAAAATTAAAAAAAGTGGCCGCCATTTTTAACTTTTTTGTTACTGGGCCGATTGGTTTGATAATCGATATATGAGTATCGCAGCAAGCATAGAGAACGAATTTATGGTCAGAATTAAAAAAAGTGGCCGCCATTTTGAATTTTTTTGTTACTGGGCCGATTGCTTTGAAAATCGATATTTGAGTATCGCAACAAGCATACAGAAAGAATTTATTGTCAGAATTAAAAAAAAGTGGCCGCCATTTTGAACTTTTTTGTTACTGGGCCGATTGCTTTGAAAATCGATATTTGAGTATAGCAACAAGCATAGAGAACGAATTTGTGGGTAAAATTTAGAAAAGTGG
Organism: Coenonympha glycerion; assembly: GCA_963855885.1. NCBI lineage: Eukaryota > Metazoa > Arthropoda > Insecta > Lepidoptera > Nymphalidae > Coenonympha > Coenonympha glycerion. Next base: position 4,845,468 of record OY979646.1, read on the forward strand.
CCGCCAATTTGAACTTTTTTGTTACTGGGGCGATTGCTTTGAAAATTGATATATGAGTATCGCAGCAAGCATAGAGAACGAATTTATGGTCAGAATTCAATAAAGTGGCCGCCATTTTGAACTTTTTTGTTTCTGGGCCGATTGCTCTGAAAATCGGTATTTGAGTATCGCAACAAGCATGGAGAAGGAATTTGTGGACAAAATTTAAAAAAGTGGCCGCCATTTTGAACTTTTTTGTTACTGGGCCAGTTGCTTTGAAAATCGATATTTGAGTATCGCAGCAAGAATAGAGAGCGAATTTATGGTCAGAATTAAAAAAAGTGGCCGCCATTTATTATGGACAGACGGGCAGACAAAGTAGTCTCAGTAATAGGGTTCCCGCCTTTTTCCCTATAGGTACGGTACCTTAATTGAACTACGAGTATATTAAACTTTTTGTAACAACCTCATATTTTCAAAACCGATAAGTGACTATAGCAGCAAGCACAAAGGAAGAATTTGTCGTCTTAATATTATTAAAATAAATGGCAGTTAAGGCAGGAATTTTAGTAATTAAATGCCTGAGGATGTAAAGCAGAGGTTAAACGCGAGCGAAGCCGCGGGCGTCCGCTAGTAGACTATAAAAAAGCCAATTACATTCGATATAAACAATGATTGATTACGTTTAAACTTACAATATGTACCTATTTGGGAATATATTCCACCTAACGCGGCGGACTTGGTCAGAATTAAAAAAAGTCCTTATTACATTCGCTTCCAAGCGTAGTATTGTCACTTGTCGCGGGGATTCGAGCGGGAGGTCGCAGGTTCGTTTACTGCCACGGGCCACTTCGTTATTGTAATTATATTCTAAATTGGCTCAGGTCTGGTCTGGTGAGAGGCTTTGGCCGCTAGTTGCCAGTTACCAGTTACACCCGCGCGCGGCGCGATCCTGTGTAGAAAGTTTTTACACAGCATCGCGCCGCGCGCGGATTGGATGTAACTAGAAACCATAAGGGTCAACTCGGTAACTTACCCCTTTCAAGTCAAATGGATCAAAAATAACAGCTTCGGCGGTATCTTCAAGTGAGTTCGTATATAGTACGGTTCAAATAAACTTTAACCCGGACATCCAAAGTGAAAGTATTATTGCAATGCCAGATTATTCTATACAGTGCACATATTGTTTGGTAAAAAAGTTAAACTCTTGACCTCGTCGTCTTTGAGGGGGAGGGGGTGGATAATTTGATATTTTTCATTTTTTTTGCGATTTAACGTAGATCAATACTTTTGTCCTTGACACTTTGGCTTTAAATTTCATAGTTTTTGAAATATTTAAGAAAAACTGAAAAAACAGAACATCACATCCCTGTCAGGGGTGTAACTTTTTACAAAGCAATATGTGTAGGTACTGCATAGAACAATCTGGCATTGCAATAATACTTTCACTTTGGATGTGCGTGTTCAGTCGTTTTTGAGCTAATTGCACCGTACTAATTGTCAAGTAACTATCTTAAAAAATATAATAACTTATTTAGTAACATGTTGATAATTATAATAACGGTTGTCTTGCTCACTTGATAGCGATGTACCGCCAGATGGCCAGCGACAGGGTGAGCAATATGGACGCGGTGTGCAGGATCTGCGTGAAGTGCATGTGGAATAGCATGTACACCGCCCACGACCACGGCCGCTCCTCCTGGCCCGGGAACAGCTGGGAACGACGACGTGGATCACGACACTTATTGCTAACAACAGACTACTGTAATTCGCATAATTATATACAATAGACACATCATAGACACACTGTAACTGTCAAAGGTACGGAATAGCCCCCGGATCGCCCCACTCTGTCGCACTCATGGACCGGCGCGCCGTCCGACTTTCCTTCTTTATGACGTAGCGTGCAGTGAAATATTGCGGTGACTATAGTTTAGTAGATTTGGCGTGAATTATTGAATGGAAGCAGGCGTTATTTTGCGGAAATCCATAATTAGCAGGACAGATCAATTTGTTTTGCTATTATCCGCTACTTGAAAGGATTCTGTATGGTGCAAAATGCAGGAACACTACCCACATGAAACACCACACACAATTTTCTATCACTTTCTTCGACGCACGTTTCGTCCCGACACCGGGACATCCTCAGGAGATGTTGACTTCACAATGCGAAATCGTAGAGTCAATCCTTTCAAGTAGCGGATAATAGCAAAACAAATCGATCTGTCCTGGTACATACATAATTTGCCTTTATAATATGAGTTTGATGACGTTGGTAAACTGTAAAGTGTAAACCCACTTGATACTCACGAGATATCTGTAAATGGCAAAGGGGACGTACTCCAGCATGACGAACACGTCAGCGACGGCCAGCCACTTGAGCAGGCGGTTGATGGGCGCCGCGGCCAGCTCCCTGCGCGTGAGCACTGCCACGTTCAGCGCGTTGGCCAACGTGCCGAACAGGCAGATCTGGAGCACAGGATAATGATATTATAATATCAATAGATCCTAGACCCAAGAATAGTATGAACCTTGACTTGTCAACTTTGTAACTTTTATAATACATGTATGCAAATAGAGAGTTGATTGATGGATTGATTGGGCCGTCTACCTGTAGTAGGGATCTGCCGACATTGTGCTTTCCGGTGTGTGGCCGCCACTCCAGCACCTTGGATCTCCAAAGTCCATCGGTCCTACGAGCTATGTGCCATGTCTACTTCAGTTTGCGACACGTTGAGCTATACCTATATCGGTCACTTTGGTGGACCCGCAGAGGTAGACGAACAATATAAAGAAAGTCGCGGTGAGTTGCTGGCGATCAATTTAGCGATCATTTTCATACTTTTCGAATTTCGTTCCATTTCCATTGAGATCCAAAGACACCAAAGACAGCAAAGATCCAAGAGGTCAACACCTCCACTCTCTATAGAGAGTCAAGGTATTTAATATAGTAACGATTGGAAATTGGAATCGATCAGTGCGCGCGGAGTAAAACGACTCGCACTTTGTCATTATTAAACGTATTTTGCTACATAAAGGTGGGTCTACGCTAGGCGAACCCAGCACGAACCAAACACTTCGTCTAGTGTGGACCAACTTACAAGCCTCGAACGACTTGCAACGACGAAGCCGAAACGGCTCCGCTGGTGCTCGGTTCGTGCTCGATTCGCCTAGCGTAGACCCACCTCTATTAAAAACTCGATGAAGGAAATTCAAAAAAGAAATTCACGTTCAGTACAGATGAGTCAATCAGATTTATGCTCTTATTTAAAAATTAATGTAAAAATTATAGACGTATTTCGAACATCCTTATAAATTATTAATTATGATCGTATATTTAGAAGCCGAACCAACTATCCTGATCAATTAGCAAACAACTAAGGCATTGATCGAAGCCTGCGCCCACATAATCTGAGTGCAATAATTATTCACATTTATTACGATGATAAGGAAAAGCCAATAGCCGCATATCTCGATGGCGCAACGAGGGTTTTCACTTCATTAATTATTCATTGCACCCGATCTATCTACGATCCACATGTTTAAATCCCATCGGACGGACTGGCTCAAAGTTTCTAGGAGAAGTGCAATCAACGCTGAAATTAATGTTTCCATATTTGGTAAACTTACGTACCCTATCTACGAGTATTATTAGGTAAGAGGAGATTTGCAAAACCACACAATACGCAGTTAAATAAAAAAAATACCGTGATGCTCTCGGAATTAAATAAAACTAACTGATTTTATTCTACGGCATTTCAAAATTCAGTATTATTTTTATTCATATAAAATAATTTGCAGTCTCTGATGTGTCATTATCCTGTGTAACAATATAGGTCAAGCTCAAGGTCAGTGACTTTTGACTGCTATACAGGGCGGCAAGAATTACAGGATAATGAACAGGGCGTGCATCTTTGCTTCCATCTCCTCCATATCTGAAAAATATTATTTCATACTATGTACTAAAAATTGTATATTGAGACATTTTTGAAAAGAGCAAGTACCGAGTTTCTTGCCAGTTCTTCTCGGTGCAAACCTGCTTTCCGAACCTGCTACACTGAAAGTAAAGGTCAAAATTGCTTTCTATAAAAATAGATATAAATTCCGGATGCAAAGAATATGTGCTTAGGGTTTTCTGAAAGAATATTAAAACTGATGAATATGCCAGCCTTTGATGCTTACCTCCATAAAATTATGTACTAACATGATTCATGGGCATGAGAATCGCCTGATTTGGTGTATTTCCCGCATTCGCATTATGTAAACAATAGACTGCTTTGTGAACCAAGATAGAGGTATAAGGTTTGGTTATTTGAATGCTTCCGATCTACTTTTTATCTCTTTTTATTAGGTTTTACAATCTACAACGTATATTTGTTCGTAGCTATCAACGGTAGTGGCTTTTGGCTTAAGGCAAGGCAATAAAAGTTTTTATATAATCCTTTAAGCCTATTAAATAGTTTCTGAAGTTAAATGTACCGTGAGCCAGCAACAGGCTCGCCTCTTATTGGATTGGGATATGAAAATGCTTTTACCAGAATTGGATGTACATAAAATAATAAAGAAGCCATTTCCATTTCAGTAAAGTAGATTATAAACAGCTAAATGTAAATAAGTTTAGAGATCACAGCGCTATAAATTATACTCCAGTATCCATATGATCTACTGTTTACCAAAATATATACATATTTGCATTCACGATGACACGCCCCACTCTGTCAAACTCCATACGAATCGAATGAAACAAAAGTGATTTTGACAGATTGGGGTGTGTCTTCATCATTGATCTATAATATATAGGTTGGTCTTCATGGACTGAAATATCTATACCTAATCCTTCAACCTATATAATATGTACTACCTAGTAATAACTATTTGCTTACCAATAAACTAATGTATCCATGAATGCTATTGTATGCGAAAATTAGCTCCCGAAATTCCCCGGAGCAATAGTCGAATCGATCGCATTCCTTTATAACGGAAATATTGTATTTATTCCTCAAATCTTCGAGCGCTTTCAGCCATTCTTCTATTGGCGTATGGTTTCCGCCTCTTTTGTTCAGCAGAGAGATTAGTCTGGAGTCCTCTAGGAAGTTGAAAGTGTCGTTTAGCCCGCCGTAGCTGGAATTGTGTCTGGGTCGTGTGTCATCGCCCGCGAGCATTGTGAGCGAAGAATGCACCTTTGTTCATCACTTAGCACGGCGACACTACACTCATGTCCCATCTATCGCGTTGATGTTCGTCGGTGCTCTAATCACTAATGGAAGTTATTTGCTCACGTCTGTCGTGGTAAAATCATCGGTTCTGCAAAAAGGAGAAGGATACGTCATTTGTCATGTTCCTTTTAAATTATGAATATTACTTATTAGTAGGGACTACGGTGCTATTAGGCTTAAACCCGGGCCTCAAGTCTGCTATGACAATTACATCTCAATTGCTCCAATATTGTTATAATTTACCTATAATTTACCGATTTTGCTAGTCTACTATTTCGATCGTACGTCAATTATAAAACTTTTATAGTAGGAGAGCCCAAATGGAGATTTTGGTAGTTCTTCGAGCGTCGTGGGGATCTATTGGATTGTCAACATTAGATGCTAAAGAAATCAGGTTATATGGCTAACTACTGAAATAGCAAATTTCAAATGGCCTCTTTTTCATTTTAGCAACTAATATTTGCAATGCAATCGGTTGCTACCGATTTAGCATCGCGGGCTCCCCTACTATTAGTCTGTCACTTAATGAATTATGAATGACAAGTGAAGTTTTTTGCATTATAATTGGATCTCAGTTGGATTGCCAAAAAATGTTAAATTAGCAGACTTGGGGCCCCGGACATCCAAACTAAAAGTATGATTGCAATACCCGATTGTTTATGCAGTCCACATATTTTTTTCTTAAAAAGTTACACCCCTGACAGCGTCGGGTTAGATTACTTTTTAACCGACTTCAAAAAAAGGAGGAGGTTCTCAATTCGTCGGAATCTTTTTTTTTTTTTTTTTTTTTTTATCTATGTATGTTCACCGATTACTCGAAGACGCGTGGACCAATTTGAAAAATTCTTTTTTTGTTTAAGAGGGTTTTGTTTCCAGATGGTCCCATTTTAATCAGGTCAGGATCTGATGATGGGATCCTAGAGAAATCGAGGGAACTCTTCAAATTTTGTATGGACACATGAAACTATTGGAGTATTATTAAAAAGAGTAATATTTTCCAAGTTGTCCTATGGTCATCAGGTCAGGATCTGATCATGGGATCTTGGTGAAATCGAGGGAACTCTTCAAATTTTGCTAGTGTACTTAAAGCGAGTTGGGTATTTTTTATAGTTACTGGTGCATATGCTACCAGATACTGATTTGATGACTAAAGTCATCAAGTCAGGGTCTGATGATGGGATCTTGGTGAAATCGAGGGAACTCTTCAAATTTTGCTAGTATACTTGAAGCGAGTTGGGTATTTTTTATAGTTACTGGTGCATTTGCTAGCAGATACTGATTTGATGACTAAAGTCATCAAGTCAGGGTCTGATGATGGGATCTTGGTGAATTTGAGGTATCTCTTCAGATTTTATGAACACACCTCAAGCAATTTGGGTATTTTACAACGCCTTGTGCATTTTATTGTTTTCCACTAAAAAGTATAAAATAAAAATGGGAAATGCTTTCCAAAAAACCAACTTCAAATGCCACTACAAAGAGTGAAATAATTTTTATTTAAATTTTAGGTACCTACACCAATTCGAAGTCGGGCGATTGTCTATGACTTCGTCATTTCTTCGCACATCAAGTAAGTAAGAAGGACTATTAGGGATTGTATGAAACATTGCCCGACTTCGAATTGGTGTAGGTACCTAAAATTTAAATAAAAATTATTTCACTCTTTGTAGTGGCATTTGAAGTTGGTTTTTTGGAAAGCATTTCCCATTTTTTGTCCTTGACACTTTCACGCTAAATTGCATAGTTTTTGAAATGTTTAAAAAAAACTGAAAAAACGGAACTTCTCCCCACCTAAACCCTACGCTGTCAGGGTTGTAACTTTTTACCAAACAAAATGTGGACTGCGTAGAACAACAACAATCTGGCATTGCGATATAACTTTTGCTTTGGATGTCAGGGTTCGGTCGTTTTAAGGGTTCCATACCAAAATGGTAAAAATGGAACCCTCCTCATTCCCCAGCGATAAAAAAAAGGGTAAATTCACATTAAATACCATTAGACGCTTAACCTGCCTACTTGGAAGTGTTTTGCTTTAAGAACTCAACTCGTTGTGTAGTTGAAGACAAGATGTTTACATAACATCTACCGTGTCTATCGCTTTTCTTTGCACAATGACTTCAAAAAATATATAATATACGAGTAAAAGTTATACCTACGCGGGACGTTTAAACTAAGTATACGGTTACTTTGGGATATTATGATTTACTTAGGTACTTAGTTATTTTTAAAAATACTTTTATTTTTTAAAAGCATGATATTCGAATTATCATATTAAAGAAACGTATTTCATTGCTTATAATATATACGCCCACTAACAAGGGTTGTTTTTCCGACGAAAAATAGAATTCCCATTTCTGTGATGTTATGACAAAATTACGGGAGCGACGCAAAACCTGAAGCTTATGATTTATTAACCTCACAGGTAATGTGTGAGTGTGTTTGACTTTTTGGTGGTGAAATGTAATAACCTACTTCGGGATGTCACACATTAATTCGTCAACGCCGCAAAAATATCAGATAGGTATGTTATACTTACGTCATAAATAAAACAAATTCTCTTCTATTTCTTCGAGGTTTTAGATATCTTACCAAATTGCATGGTTAATATAGGTATACGAGGGTTTTAAAGAAAATAATACAAAATACTCTATTGACGACCTCCTTGGAACTCGATTCGAGTGAAGGTCGCGGGTTTGATTCTCGCTATGGGCCACTTTCGGATATTTTAATATCTATATTAGCTCAGAGCCCGTATTCTGTAAAATTTACATTTCCAGTGATAATCACTGTTGTCTATGTTTGTTATACATTGCTGCTTTATTAAGTGAAACGAAATAATATTTTGTGGCAAACCTTCAATGTACATAAAATAAATGTCAAAAAAGCTCTTTGCAGGGCACTGAGTGATCATCACTGAGATACAAAATAATAACTTCTTCAGTGACATATCACTTATCATGAGGTGACATCGCAGTCAAGTACCAACTCGTAGAAACTCTACGGTAGAGTGTAAATAATCTTAATCTTCACTTCACAATTTACCAATATATTTTTATTGAACATAAACCAATGTTATACCTACTTGTTTAAAAAACATTCTAAAGTAGAAACTTAGTTTCTCAGCTCCATGTCTCTTAATTCCCTTAAAGTACGCATAAAGTACTAAATTCATTCAATGAGATAGATATGATAAAGCCTTCTTTATTTCAGTATATTAGCTCTGTATTGTAGATACTACATATCAGTGATAGGAGTGGCAATTAAAATCGGGCCGTTATTAGAAGCTTTGCCTAACAGAATAGAATGCTATCGGCAGCTTTGTTTCTGTTTACTTTGAATCTTCCTGCTTGCATAAACGAAATTGAAATTGCATTCAGATTAAAGAGCTGTTTACAGGATCCTCTCCGTTCGAATTATGAAGGAATCACTTCTGTGGTTGTGTCGAGTTTACCTTAGAGCTATGTATCTACTCGTACCTTAATACCTGTCACTCGTCAACAAATAGCAAGGTGTGGTTTAGTTGATTAATTGCGTAGCTGTATTTTGGTTTGAATTATCGTTAATGATACAATTGAGTAAGTATTACACTACTTTTGAATTTGATAAAAAAAATCTTACTTTATTATAAACTAGGCTAAAAATGATGACATGAGTACACTGAAAAAAAAAATATTAAAATCCAACAGATTCACAAAATTATAGGCATTTTAACTTTTCTATCCCTTTCTAATAACTTTTTTGTTAATTGATCGATTTAAATTAGTTTTACCTACGTCATTATTTTTATTTATTAACGTCATTATAAAATTGCAATCAAATACCCAATTAAACTTATCGTTGACTTGAGCCGCCCATACACCATCAATCATCATTCCTATCATCAGTTAAAACTGACCATAATATTTTACCGTCCAATCGGCATGACGCTGCCGATTGGACGATAGGAACGAGATTTATGGCCGTCAAATTTTTATTCATACTGATGCTGTAAGCGTCATGCCCATATCAAATGGTGTGAAGAATACTGGCTTCATTACCGCAATGAACAGTCGGGAAGATTCGTTCCACAAAAATTAGTCAACCTTCCGAATTCAGTAGGTATATCCTATCAACAGTTTAATATGAACGGGACAGATATGTATTTAAACTCTGTTGACTTTGTATCTCCTTTGATAGTTATTGGATAACCTGCTTAAGAGGTTAGTTTCACCAAAACGGAGCTGAGCGGAATTATGTTTGAATAACCAATCATATTCCGTCATTTCGACATCTTCTTTCCCCTTAGTTCCGAAGATGTCAAAACGACAAAATCTGCTTCCGTATGTTGTCCAACATGCTCTACTAGGACTATAATACGGCCGTTCAGAGAATGCGTTCCTGACACATCGCGATTGAACTGACGACGTAACTTTGTAATGGCGTTGCAGTTACGATAAAAATATTATTGCTGGTTGTTTACCGTTTTAACAATTGATGAGCATTAAAAGAACATTATTATATCAAAAATCAATTAATGTTATAAATTTGTGCCAAACTGAGTGTCAAATAACTTGGTAATTTTTTTTTTCAATTGTTTTTCAAATATTTTTCTAAATCTAAACTGCGCTATTACAAGGTTATGTCAGCGTTTTATATTGGTAGTGACAGGCTAACAATAGGTGTCAGGAACGCATTCTCTGAACGGCCGAATTGTAATTGAAGTATTTCATGCTCTAGTAACATTATAAATAAATTATGTTATTATAACTGCTGTGTTATTCTTGAAATTGTACATCCCTGACACAGCTGCAGCTGTCAGATACCTGCCATACCGAAGATTGCACGCAAAATTGAATTCTATTACACCTGACGAATTCATAGATGCATAGATGTACGCTCATCGCTGCTTTAAGTATTTTTGCAGAATAGCACGGCTGGTAGTCCTTCTTTCTGGACGTGCCCAGAAGTGGGTGTAAAGTGCTGGGGAATCATGACTCCCAAAAAACCGACGTAGCATTCAAATTTCAAAGAGCTTTTTAAAGTACTTATAGATCTCGTATTACCTTTGTGACTCCACGTTTGTCTAACATTAATGATTCTATTTTCCAATTATGTAGAGTGGTAATCACTCGCTACTAAATTAATTTGTAAAGAAAATAATAAAAGTTGACAATAAAGCCTTTTGGACTAAGTACTCACCTACCATTCATAATCATTAATCACTTATCAGTTATCAATTTATATAATGGTACCTATATCGGGATGTATTATGACTAACCGAGATTAATATTGGATCTGTAAAGATTCCATACGGCGTTTACTGCTCGTGTGAGCAAATCATTCTCTCAAAGCATTCTTTGTAAATCAAATATTTACCAGAATTTGTTTTTCTGGCCTATTTATCAGCCAATACCACTAGTCAGTAGTCACTCTAGACCTTGTAAATATTGTGGTTTTATTTACGGAATGTTGTATGAGATCAAAAGGAAGTATGTGGTCATAATATTGTGCAAGTCTTCCCCTAATATACCAAGGACTCTAATATACTCCAAAGTAATGCAGGCCATGCACATATTTTCGAGATTCCATCTGACCCTATTATTAAGTGACAACGGGAACCTATTTTAGTAGGCCTCGGCTGTTTCCCATCGCTCCGTCATCTGTCTGATGTCTTTTATAAGAACCTCAAGATCGTTCAAGAAATGAATAATTTAAAATCCTCGACTCTATAAACCTTTGGAGGTTTTATAATCTCACAACCCTTACCTACGGCTATTTTATGAAACGTTACACTTATTTAACAAAATCGAAACTGGTGTTGAATTCAATAGAATCAGAGGTAAGAAAATTTATTACTGAAAAAGTACTGAATATACTAAATTTGTTTTTGTCCTTTCCACTCTTACGAATAAGTTGACGGGTGTGACCAAAAAACATCCATTGTCGGAAACTTCCGATATAAATTAGAAAAATGGAAATTTTGGAGCAAATTTTGGGAAAAATTCCTATCGAGATATCCAATCGTGTTTCCGCTGATATTATTAGGATGATTACTATTTACTAACGTACCTATTGAAAGAGAATACCTATCCGCAGCACATTATCATTAATATTATACAGGTCCATAATTCAGTATTGACACACGGCTATCTATATATGTGTTGAAAATAATTATTATATAGGTTAGGTAGTGTGCAAGCACGGAAATTGAGATTTCCGTATTTGTGCAGGCTATTCATTAGAATAAGACTATTAATAATTTCACAGCCGCAGAAGGCTTATATGACATGTTATTAATTTCTAAGTTTGCCAATATTCCGCTTAAACGGAATAGGCAGAAATTGTTTGATAAAACTAAAGAAAGGGCAAACATTTTTGATTCTGAGTGGAGAACACCCATATCGATTTTCTGGTGTAACGAGGATTTATCGAAGAAATGCTACAAATACTTTAACTTTAAAAATAGCTCCTCCAAATTGGTGACATACTTCCTGAACTAAGCGACAATAGAGGGTCGGGGAAAAGAAACAACTACCTACCTGCCTATAAATAGGCGTTAAATAAACAAGACTAACAGAGTCTACAGCAAACTTACCAATATCGTTTCGCTCTGTTTTCGTAGGAACGTAGAAATACGTAGGCACGGCGCGGCGCCGTGAAATAGTTGCAATTCGAAAAGGAAAACCGTAATTCGTTGGACATTGGACATCTCATAATATTGTTTTTAGGGTTCCGTACCCTAAGGACAAAAAACGGGACCTTATTACTAAGACTTCGCTGTCTATCCGTCAGTCTGTCACCAGGCTGTATCTCTTGATAGCTATACACTTGAAAGTTTCACAGATGATGCTATTTCTGTTGTCGCTATAACAACAAATACTAAAAAATATAATAAAACTAGTTGACCGGGCAACGTTGTTCTGCCGTATAAATTAGGTATTTAGCTACCTAACTAAACTAACTATTTTAAATTAGATCAAACCATGACCAATTACTATTTGGAACTCAGATGTGGATACTATTTTAAAAAGTTATAATACGATGTCGTAATTTTTCCGTGACATGTTAATCTGTTTAACTAGCAAACCCTTGATGACTTCAGCGTAACTACTAGCTGTAACTCGTATAATAGATCTAACACGGGGCAAGGTAAATAGGCGTAAGCCATTGTAATTGCTTGGCAATTAAGTTCCTAATGTCAATTTGCATAGAAATAAGCTGCAATATCCGGCAGAAAATCAGATTATGGGAAATATGCGTTAAGGAATTTAAGCATAGGTATGTAATATAGGTATGTTACGCTCAAAGATCGAAAACGCTCATTGCGAAATTCGTGTCGTAGCTTACATGCTGTCGTATCGATCTCAACGCGTCGTGGCCCGAGCCACGACGCGTGACCCAGGCCACGACGCTATTTGGTCTTTCTTTGATTGCCACAACGCGTCGTGCGCGTTTTCATTAGAGCCATAACACGAATTTCGCTATGTGGATGTTTTACTGTGACCACATCGCTTTGTGAGCTATTTTTCCGCTCAATGAGCGTTTTCGATTTTTGAGCGTAACATGTATATATAGTACTAGTAGGGCGCGTGTGTGCGAGGGCCACATGTGGCCCGCGTGCTGTCTAACCGCCCATAAAAAATCTCTTCAAAATTCCCCATACATTTTCAGTATACACGCCATTAAATATTTAGCATTTTACACGCTAACGTAACCGAAGTAATCCTTTGTAAGTTCTGCTTATAAGGCCATGGTTGATTTCAATGAGTGTATTCTTAGTACGTGATGCGTAGGTATACAAATAAGTTCATTTCTGTTTTCAATATCCTATCTATCCATGGTTTACCTTACTAGAGATAGAAAGGAGTTTGCCTCAAAATGGGCTATTTTGCGTCCACACTGCGTCTGAAGCACGTATGCATGAAAAATCTTATTTCAAATTATAATATCACATATATTTTTCTCAATGATGTGCGTACAGGGGTTTAAAAGTTTTATGAAAATAAAAGTAATTAAACGTCTCGATAAAAGCGGAACTGCCGTATAGGCACTGGAAACGTCACTCCCACTACCACTTGGCAAATGATACCAGTTTTTTATAAACTCACTTTTTTAGGGAAAAAGTAGGATAACTATTATAGGAAATAAATCAAATGAAAACCCAATTACAATTGTAGATATGTAAAACATAATAAAGAAACTATAATTAAATACCTAAATAATAAAGCCAAGCACACTGTACGGTATTGCTTACATTTAATTGAAATTGTCAAAAGATTTTTTTCAATGAAAAAAAATCTTTATTGACTAGCAACTCCCTCCTGACAATGTCATTCAAGTACCAAGAGAGCCTTGTTGGACTGTACATATATCTCTACCGCATCTATACAGATTAGATTTGCACCTTATGTTCAAATTATTGTTATAGCTGTTTATTGAAAAGCAAGAAATGCTTCACTGAACATTTTAATTGCGGTAAACAAAAGCACTTGCAACACCACAGAGTACATCAAAATCAAATCAAAATCAAAATATCTTTATTTCACATAGGCCTAACATACAGGCTCTTGCGAACGTCGGTATGACATTTCTTGCATAATAATGATGATAACTACAAGTCGACTTAAAACTAAGTTTACGAGGGTTCCAAACGCGCCCTGCCGCTGAGAAGAAGCCCACAACAAACATCACGTTCATTGTGTTGTTTGATCATGTAATGTGCAGCTAATTATAACAAAAAGTAAGCACACCATCTTGATCGTGACAAAATACTACGTGGCTTAAAACCTATTCATAAGTGTATTTAAATTATTAAGAATAATACTTTTATTTCCAGCATAACCTTTGGCTCATAATTATTGAAACGATTCTAATGTTATCTGTCGCTAGGTTCCTAAGTACAACAATATGGATGGGCCCCGTCTACAAAATAAGCGTGACTATTTTTAATGTGTAAAGTGGCGCATAAGATGGCGTCACCTAGGGAAGTACCACGAACATTTGACAGCAAATCTTGGCGCTCACTATGGCGCTGCATGTCACGTAAAGCTATGCTACAAATGGGGCGCCTCCTTAATTTTCTTATCTCAATAATCTGTCGCGGCGCCACCGTCGAAACTAGGGTAAAACCAAACTCGTAAATAGAAACACTGGTTTAAATGTCATCAACTCTTCAGTCGTAGTTGTCTATGGTCAGCGTCACTGTTAGTTGTCTATGTCACTAATCGTCAACAGCGACACCACACAGAAGTTTTAAGGAACTACGGGGTGGCCATTATAAAAAATAAATGCACAATAATATAATAAATACTATTAAATATTATTTTACGTAGATAATAATATATATAAAGAAAAAAATATTAATAAACTTACATACTTTGGTAACGTTTCGTTACATAGGTACCTACCTACTATGATATACCAATGCCTACCTAGATACTTGTGAAGTAGATCTGCTTTATAGTAATGTAAACAGGTGTAGGTATGGCCGTAGGAATAATTATATCTATATGCATCATCCAGGGTTCCACGGTAATAACGAGGTCGCTTTAAATAAAGTAATCATTATGGGCAAAAATACCGATAAGTACTTATAGTGCGTGAAAACAACTAACCTAACCTCAAAATATCAGAAAAATAGAAAATAAGATTGCTCCAAATTCCCGGTTTTTATCTTACTGATTTTTTTATAACGTAATATTGGGAATATTTCCAATGTTTTACCGATGATTTGGTTAAGACGCAAGTATAGCCCAATTTTCATACAAGAATCGGCAATGTCCTGTGAAGCTTATGTCAATATCTCTAGTATGGTAAACCATGGATAGATAGGATATTGAAAACCGCGGTGATGGAATGGGGTCTTACACTACTTTTGAATTTGATAAAAAATATTACTTTATTATAAACTAGGATAAAAATAATAACGTGCAGTGAAAGAAATATTAAAATCCAACGAAGATTTACAAAGTTACAGGCGTTTAAACTTTGGAGTGGGGGGATCTTCTATCCCTTTCTCGCAAAACGAAAATTTGTATGAAGCCGCACGAAGCTACTATGGCATTGGTACTTTGTGACGTCACAATGTCTTGTTGCTATCTCTGTCTAATCACAAATCTTTAAATGCTTATAACTTTTTTGTTATTTGATCGATTTAATTAGTTCTTTCAGTGCACGTCATTATTTTAATTCTACTTTATAATAAAGTAATAAAAAAATTGGAGTCAAATACCCTATAGATACAATCTAAGGAAGATCGATTGTAAGACGACGACGATACAACGAACTCTCAAGTCATCCAAAAATCAAACTTCCAAATCAAACGTCTGTTTATTACCAAGCCATGTTCACTTATCATGTGATCGAAGAAACTACAAGTAGCCGTCTCGACGGACTGATTTCAGACGGCCGCCATGCAATGGCTAGTTTGTAGGTGTTAGGTCTTGTATTGGTCTATTTCACGCGCTGCGCCCGCTTACGAGGCAACCTTAGTAGGTCGAAAGAGGTAAAGTTACGCGGTATAAAGAGACAACAACTTTAGGTGCATAGCGGAGGCGGAGCCAGGCGAACTGAATCGCATATTTTTGTGTCAGCGTGTTGCTATTTCTTTAAATCTTGCTGAGTGAACCTTCTCTAACCCTTAGGTACTATTCCGCCCTCGTAATTGAAAACACAGTAAGTCGAGTTACTGTGTTTTAGCTTTGGATAGCTTTTTAGAATCGCGCGATTGCGCTCTGTCTGGGAAACTTTTCGATATTTCTGTAGCGTGTATAATTACTGAGATACGAAAAGTAAAAACACAGTAACTCGAAAAAAAAAATTACTTTTTTAATAATAAACACAGTAACTTAGAATTTTTAGGTTTGAACACAGTAATTTTTTGTTTACTGTGTTCAAATGTACGTTTATCGATTTTTATAAATAAACTAGCTGACCTGGCAAACGTTGTTTTGCCCTTAGGGGTAATAAAAAATAGATAAATTGAGATTTAAACTATCCTATCTCTCAAGTTGGATCGAACTGCACATGGTGTGCGAATTTTATTATAATCGGTTAAGTGGTTTAGGAGTCCATTGAGGACAAACATTGTGACACGAGATTTATATATATTAAGATTTTCCTTGGCTACAACACGGCATCTTCAAATACTGTGTTTATTTGTAAACATTTCGTGGAATCTTTTAATGCTTTACATAAATTAAACACAGTATCTGAATTACTGTGATTTAAGTGTCTGCAGTTTTAATATTAACTTCAGTAAATACTTAGCTTGAACCCACTAACTATCGACTTACTGTGTTTTAAACTTTTTTCGTGGAGCGAGGTTAGAGAGGAAGGTACTTCTAAATCGTGCGCACTGCGCGCTTGGAAGTTTTCGGCGGCTTTTACGGAAATATTTCTGTTTAAACCATATCAATGACTGAAATATAATTAACTAGCAGAAACCCGCGACATCACCCAAGTAAATTTTAGTTTTTCCTACAAACTGGAACCATCGAATTTTCGGAATAAAAAGTAGCCTTTGTGTTTTTTAGGATGGAACTTGTTTCCAATCCAATTTCCGGCCAAAAAGTTTAATTAAATACGGCGTGAAGGAGTATATCTCCCGCATAAATATCTGATATACTCTATTCCCGCAGAAGTCATGGATTTCCAGGATATCTAGTAATCCAGGATATAATTATTTCCGTTCCAAATTTCAGCCAAATCGGTTCCATAGTTGCGGTGTGAAGAATTTTCCGTGTGAATCCAGATAAAAAGTAGCCTATGTATTAAGCCAGGATACAATCTAGCTTCATTCCAAATTTTTGCCGAATTGGTTAACACGTTTCCTGTCCGCTGAACCACATATGGCTCAAAAACTTGCGTGTTTTATACACTAATACGTTCCTGAGCCATATGTGTGTCAGGGAAAGCATACAGTTTCTATGGCTAATATTTTTACAGGGCGCGCCGGTACTTTTACAATATTTGCATGGGACTTGCTAAGACGATCATATAGTAGAGAATACCTACTTCCAGCAGTTTTTTTTTTATTTTTTTATTTACTTGTGTTTTCTTCTGACAACATAACAACAGTATTTTGCAAAAAGTCCGTTGAGCTTGCGGCTTAAATTTTTTTTTTGTTTGGGACAGTGAACGTGTTAAGTAGTTGCGTAAAGGAGTATTTAAACTTGGTAAAATACAAACCCCTTAGAGGGTGGATTTCGAAAAATCCTTTCTTAGTGCACCCCTAGACCTCACAAGAAATCTGTGTATCAAATTCGGTGTCTCTAGACCTAGCGGTTGCGTGTGCTGTGCGTTGATATGTCAGTCAGTCAGTTCCTTCTTTTATATATTTAAAGATGTAAGTAAAGTTTCTTTTTAAAATATTAATTACTTATATTATAATGTTAGCTAAATTGCACTTTTCAAGCATTCATTAAGCTATGCAATTTATTAATTCAAACAGAAAATAATTTTACATATAAATAATAATAAACTACGAAATAATAGTTTACCTACAACATCAGCTTCAGACATCAGCATCTTTTGTTACACTCTTTTACTTGAAATTCCCGTGATAACCCTTTACAAAGAAGTAGCCTCGATTAGAATCTCGAACTAGACTGTATAAGTCCTAATAATTTATTATTCAGCAGTTCTAAACTCAAACTCGAAATATCTTTATTTCACATAGGCCTAACGTATGGGTTCTTGTAAAAGTCAATATGATATTTGTCACATATAATATATGGTGATAACTACAAGTTGACTTAAAGTTAAGTTTACGCGAGGGTTCAACACGCCCTTCCCTGAGAAGAAGCCCACTACAAACACAGCTGGGTTTGGTTTCCTGTTATCACCACATCTCACAATGACACTTAAAAAAAAATTGAGCTAGCATAATTATTACGTAAGCTTATTTTGGCGATTTTTCGACTCTACCCTCTGAAAAGATTTAATGAAAATTTCATAAGCCCAACTCTCAGACTCTCACTTATCCAATATTTTAAGTTAGTTAATCTAACGGAATAATAAGGAATTTAGACGAAATAATAAGCATTCATTGAAAAATCACAGACATAACTCATTTTTTTCTATTTGTATGAATGTCTTGATGATATCTATGTTATACACTAGCTTTTGCCCGCGGCTTCGCCCGCGTGAATTTCGGGGTTTTACAAATCCCGTGGGAGTCCTGGATTTTCTGGGGAAAAAACAGCATATGTGTTAACCTAACTTCGGAAACACGATTGGTTTCTACCATAGAACCGCAAGACGCCGGGAGAAGTGACATCCTTATGTGGTTGATGTCCATCAAGCTCGAACGAAACGTTTTTCATCTACGTTTCTGATACGTACCGCTAAGGTGTGGAACACCCTTCCAGCTTCTGTGTTCCCAGCCAAGTACAACCTGAGTGCCTTCAAGAGAAGAGTGAATAGGCATTTTCTAGGCAAGCGCGCTCCATCCTAGACCTCATCATTTCTGTTCATCAGATATGATTGTAGTCAAGCGCAAGCCTATCCATAATAAAAAAAAAAAAAAAAAATGGATAAAAATTTATCGCCAAAAAGTTCTCCCAAAAATTGCTCCAAAATCTCCATTTTCCTAATTTCCATCGAAAACTACGATGGACATATTGTAATTTTTATTTTAATTTATCGGTAAAAAATAATTCCCAAAAACGCTCAGAACGACATTTAAATAACTGGCTTAGTTTTTGAAGTAATTAGGTAAAACAACGTTTTTCTGTTATATTCTTCCGCAACGCTGCATCCTAACCTAACCTAACCTAACCCACCAACGTATTCAACAGAGTGAGAAGGACGAAAATAAAATCAACGTATCCGCTTAAGAGTGAAATAATTTCAGAACCTTTACCTTATAGGTATCCATTTTCGCATTTATAGCATAATTACTATGACATAATCTATTGCTCAACTAAAACACATATTTTTAATAGCGAAACAGTTCTAATATCAGAAACTATACAGGAACACCTTTTTAGCACTATTAACCTGTATCCCATTGCTTAACCAAAACACACATTATAAATAGCGAAACAATTGTACTTTCAGAACCTTTATGTACCCATTTCCACATTTATAGCATTACTAATTACTTTACCATATCCCATAGCTCAACTAAAACATACATTGTCAGTAACGAAACAGTATATCATATAGGTACCCACTACCCGTTTTCATAGTTATAATATTATTAAACTGTATCTCATTGCTCAACCAAAACACAAAATGCTAATAGCGAAACAGTTGTAATGTCGGAACCTATAATACGGGTACCCATTTTCACATTTATAGCATTATGCATTATTTATAGCATTATATCATTATTATTTATAGCATTATTATCCCTCCCCTTGTTCAACTAAAACACACTTGTTAAATGCGTACAGTGCTATGTTCAGAACCTACATAGTGGCCATTTTCACATTTAGAGTGATAATAGATCCAGTTTTTGCCCGCGGCCCGGCCCCGTCAAATTCGCTTTTTCATGAATCCTAAGGGAAACGTCATTTTCCCGTTATCGTTCCCTATTCCAACCTTTAAACATGCTTTCAAGCAAGTTCGCTTGAACAATCTATCTATAGATGTAGCTATAGATTGCTCTAGAAAATTTGGTATTTTGAGTATCCCACGGGAACTACGGATTTTTCCGGGATAAAAAGTAGCCTATGTTTTAATCCGGGTTATAAGCTACCTATGTTCTAAATTTCAGCTAAATCGGTTCAGTAGTTGAGCCGTGAAGGAGTAACAAACACACACACAAACTTTCGCCTTTATAATATTATTAGGATATTAGGATTAGGATACCTAAAAATTACAGACTGCCGAAATAGGAACGAATAAAAATTCGGAATCAGATACGAATATAACTAAAAGTACAGCAGCATAAATACATTCATTATCAGCTGGGATATCTGAAAAATCTGAGGAGGAGAAGCAAAATTCTACACACAGGGTGTTTTTACACATATGAAAAAAGGTTAACTTAAAACACAGTTTCTTTAGATGCTATAACGGCAACTAAGAGTTAACATATCGCAAAATTATTCTTAAATACAGTATCTCACTTACTAGAAATCCATCTAGTAAATAAATGTTAGGTATTGGTACCTTACAACACAGTATATGTATAGTTGCTGTGTCGTGTAATCACGAGTCTTTGTATCTTTACATGGTTAAAACACAGTATTAAATAAAAGTACGTTAGAACACAGTAACTATCAAGTTACTGGGTTTAAGCGTAAAATAAATTTACTTTCAAAATTTATATTACTATGTTAAAACACATTATCTAATTTAATTAATTAAAGAACAATAATAAAAGAGCTTCATGTACATATAATGAAAGCTTTATTTATTCTTCGTAGTTTAAAAAAACCCCTATCACGCTAACGTATATAACTGGCTCATAACGTTTCAATTTATCTATTAAACTTTAAACGCGTTTTTCTCGAAACGCAATTTTTGGAGATACTGTGTTTTCAATTACGAGGGCAGTATTATTATGCATTCCGTGATATTACTAAATACCCTAAATATTCGTCTGAAATGAATTAATAGGTATAATTATTATCTATCTATCTATCTATCTAAACCTATAATTGCATTCGCATGCAAATAAAAGTAGGTCAGTATTATTTACCTGCGAGTACGTACAATCGAGTAGCTTCGACCAACTTCAATAAAGGATGACGAATCGATTCCGATGCAAAGGCAATTTTTCAAGGTATTTGATCATAATGGAAATGTGTTGCTGAAATCTATTAATGTATTAATTTTAAGCCCGTTCTTAGGCATTGTATGAAAGAGATACTGAAATTAAAAGATAAATTACACCTACGAGCAGAAATAGGTTCTTATAATGTTGACTACTTTTGTCAAATGTACGTAGGTAGTCCTCCAGAGCTATACTGAGCTCTTTATGAAACTGCCTGAATTCAGCTTCTGCAATCTGCACCTAATTAAATAAAAGTCCTATTTTTGGGAATTGAAACGCTACATGAAAAGCAATATTGACGATATAACTTCTGGCGTCTTATCGAAATAAATAATTGAAATATTCCTCAGAACTTTCTTTGGTTATTGGTAGAACAAGTTGAAAATCATTGTTCGTGAATTTTGTTGCAAATTTTAAAAAATATCACGCGTTTTTTTAGTCAAAAAATGAAAGATATATTGAAATGTAATATTTACTGGACAAGGACAATGATACCAGCACAAGAGTAACAGTCCTACAAATCTAAAAGTAACGGAAGAACATATCTGAAACAGTAATGAAGTTCCTGAGTAGTCCGAGTTACTAAACTAAGCTGATATAGTAACTGGACTGAACTGTACCAATAATAGACGACTGGCTGAACCAAAAAGGTCCGAAGGATATCTAAAAGCTGAAATCAACACGGATGCATTCACGGAGAGCAACTAATCGTAAATCCTTATTCTAAGGATAAGTAAGGGCTTAGAAGGTCGAAATCCAACACATAGAGTAGTAGATTTTATCTTAGGCCGTGCAATACCACAAAAGCTTCTCCCGTGTCGGATGGGATTAGTAAAGTATTAGGTGTGAAATCCGAATTCGATTCTCCAATACCCAACATAATGCTTTGTTTACAAACTAAGTAACGAAGCGTTAATAATAAATTACCGAAAAATAATGTGTTTTCGTATAATTTTCTAACCTTGTCACTGCGGAGATCAATGTGTCTTGAATTTTAGGTGCCTAGGTATGTAAATGAGTGTTAGTAAATGGCATGTCCTCGCAATGTTATACGAGTGCGGTGCGCCCGGGCGGCGCCTGGTGTGTCTTGTATCACAATCTTGAATGTCATTAAAATTACCACGTACTCGTAAATACCATATTTGTTTAGCTGTTTACTCCAAAGAATAATCATAGTGAAATACATAGTTCGCCAAACGTCATTTGACAAATTAATGAACCTTGCTTACGCGGATGATTGCACTAGAACTAGATAAACCGGTAAATAACCGGTGAACTGAAGATGAGCCCATCGGAACATTTTACGTCAATTTTCTTCATACAAGAAAAAAAAGACGTGTGGCACTCGGAGACCGCCGCGGTAAAGCTATTGCATAGCATTTTTATCAACTTATTTTTTATCAACTTCTAACAGGTGTAAGGTTATTTTCGTTACGGAATTTCTGGATTCGGTCTCCACGTTCAAGGCCCAAAATTTCCGCTAATACGCCGCAACATGGCGAAAATCATCCCTGCGGAAACTCGCGTGAGGACTAGTAACATAAAGAATGGACCGCGGTACATAGACAATACTGCGGTCAGCTTGCAATTGACGATGTTGGTGTCAAAACAATCATTTTTGACACCAGTAAACTGGTGACATTTTTTCGTACAGTCCACCGGGTCCTTTGTATACGTCTGTTGTAAGTACTAAGTCGTGCTCCCACGGGACGTCGTCCTACCCGTTGATAGCTTCGTTAACAAGATTTCTTCATTCAAATTATTAATTACTAAGAATTTGTAACTAAGCATTTATCACTCGTCAAGGTAGAAAATAAAATGTCGCCGGTAATAAAGGTTTATTGGGAATTCGATTTAAATTTAACTTCGCCTGTGAATTTTCCGCTCAGTACTCATTTACTGATGTCGAATTAATTATTCCATTAAGCTACCCATAAATAATTAGAAATGGATTTTATTTACAAAGATACGATTGTTCTCGCTCCAATAAATTTCACCTAAATATTAATTTAGGTAATCATTTAGGTATGTCTCAAACACTCAACCCATTTTTTCGACTCCAGTATAGGCATAAATCAGACCTCAACGCCACATGCGGGTTGGCATGGATCATACACTTGCAAGAAAATTCTTTCACGCTAAGCAAGTGGGATTGAGTTGCAATGACATAAATCCGAAAAATACAGAGGTATAATAAAGGTGGGTCTACGCTAGACGAATCGAGCACGAGCGAAGCACAAGCGAAGTTGTTCGAGGCTTCGTCGTTGTAAGTCGTTCGAAGCTTGTAAGTCGGGCCACACGAGACGAATTGTGTTCGGCTCGTGCTCGGTTCACCTAGCGTAGACCCACCTTTACATTTAGTTATTGACTAGCTGTTGCCCGCGGCTCCGCCCGCATGAATTACGATTTTTTTTACATAATATACCTTCCTACTGGAATTCCTTGATTTTTCGCGGGATTCTGGTGTGATGTTGTACAGAAACCTGTTCTTACTTTGCACGGGTTATCTTGTGATGATTTTGAAAACTCCTTTTTCTTAATAATAATATAAAGTTTCATTAATACGTTGTTGAAAGATCAAAAGGACGATTTTAACTGTCGTTATTTCGACCCAGTGGCACAGGTCGTGGTCACTACGTGACCACGACTTGTACCAATGTATCGAAATATCGACAGTTAAAATCGTCTTTTTCATTGTGATTTTTATTCTGAAACCACGAAATATGTCAAAAATTATTAAACCATGTGAAGAGTTGTACTGGTGGTAGAACTCTTCGTTCAGAGTTCGGCCGGGTAGGTACCTACCACTGGGATAAATTACTCTACTAACAATATTCCCCAGCCCAACATAATATTATAAGAGTCTTTTAAAAATCTTTGCTTCATCTCAATACATTATACAATCCAAAACATCAGAATGGGCAATGGCTATACAATATATTTCTTTACGTATAAAAAGACCTTAGATGACAGTCAGTCGGTTAGGATCGATAAGACCTAAGAGTTAAAAATATTTGTGAACCATTATCTTACCCCTTCCATATTGCGGATGAAAAAGTTTAAATCTGTTCAGGTCTTAACAGTGCCATCTTAATATAAAGTCAGGAAACAGTAAATAACATGACAGTTAATTTTTATTTAAAAAAATTCGGTAGTACCTATCTCAGAGGTTTACATTCAAGTTCCACATAAATTGTAGAGATGGCGCTATACGGTATAACGTAGCGATAACGCCAGTTACATGATTTTTGTTCACCCTAAAAGTGAAAAATTTTAAACCATACAAAATCTCCTGCTAAGCCTATTTATTTACGGCTGTAAGGGTACTCCAGTCTTACTTGAGCCCTACGTCCTAGCCCTAGGTTCTTTGTGCATTCCGATTTTCAAGTCACCTACCTACTTGAACTTAAAGGTTCTGATGTCTGTAATTTCTGAACTACAAAAGTGATGATGATAAGATTTGTAAGGAATAATCTTTAAAGAACCTCCTTTCTAACAAAAAAAGAATGAATGAAATCGGACAACGCGTTAATGAATTATAACTAAAAAACGTTTGGACTTTGATGCCGTCTTCCAGGGAAACCATGATGAATTTGGGGACAAAAAGTATCCTATGTCCTACCTCGGGGTATGAGTTATAATCATGTCAAGTCTCATTTAAATCCATCCAGCGGATTAGCCGTGATGCCCGGTCGTGAAACAGACAGACAGACAGACAGACAGACAGACAGACAGACAAAAATAAAACAAATTACAGTTTTGGCTTCAGTATCGACTAAATAGTGTCCTCCAACAAAAATTTTCAAAATATCTTCAATGTACAGAATTCGACCCTTTACAGTTTTATTATAAGTATAGATATATAGATAGATTATAACAAAAATACGTGCGAGTTTTATCATGGAAAACTTTCATAAAAGCATCCACCTCTGAAGCAGCTGTCAACCTTTATGAATGTAACTTGTGAATGGGACGTAGGCGGAACATATCAAAGCTGCAATTACCTCCGCTGACAAGATTCTGCTACGAACATAATATTGCTGGTACAAAATTCAAGAAATAATTTATAGAACACGTTATTTTATTTGTATCTTTGTTATCTACTGAGAACTGCAAACCTTTATAGTTTCATTGTATTCTCATCTGCGCTCAGCCGTATGACCTTATCGTAGTCCGTCAAAAAAGTCATGAAGTGAATTCACTGAAACGATAATTTTCCTCTGCCTCATAACTTAACTTAATCAGCCTATAGACGTCCACTGCTGGACATAGGCCTTCCCGAGAGAGCGCCACCACCGTACGTTAGGACATAGTATCTCAATCACCGACGTTTATAATTGTACCTACGTTCCACTCAATGGCCACCACACACGGTCCTCCGCCTTCCCCATCTATCCCCTTCCCCATCTTCCCCGCTATCAGCGACCTCTTCAGGTCGTCTGTTTGCGTTGCCTCATATTATGACTGACTAAAAAAATTATGTTTAACTTAAGATTTAATAATATTTGATTATCCACTAAAAATGTACATTTCTACTGCTTTTCTATCAATCGTCATAGACGGTGTTTTTAGACATTTTTGTCCATAAAAATATTCGAATAGGTATATTGTTTCATATAGGCCCAACTTTCGCCGATGAGAAAGAAAATTGTGACAGGTAAAGATCTTAGTAAGTATCTATGTACTTAATTGAATACACCTATACAGCTTTAAGTGTTCATCAAAATCTCTTTTTTCGAGGAAATCTTGGCTTTACATAGCAAATGCAGAGAGCCAATTAGAGAACTTTTGAAGTAGGTCAATATTTCGTGTCTCAATAGCGTAGGTATATTATATTATGAGAACAAGTCATGTTCTGAGATTCCAAAAGTTTGTACGTTGTACAACAGGCTAATTAAATTCTATTTCTGTTTAAAATAATAATTAATTTAAAAATTCGCCCCAGAGAGGGCCAATGGGACCCTATTACTAAGATTCCGCTGTCCGTTAGTCAGGTGTTTTTCTGAGGAATACATTCTGCATAGAGGACATCCGTATGAGAACCAATGTAACCGACACAGTCCAACGGATTAGGCAACGGGCCTCTGTCGCAGGCTGTAGAGGCCTACGTGTTCTGGAGTGGAGACCGCGTACCGGTAAGCGCAGCATAGGACGACCTTCTGGCCGCTGGACCGACGACCTGAAAAATGTCGCTAGTAACGGGTGGATGAGGAAGGCGGAGGACCGTGTGTAATGGCGTGCTCTCGGAAAGGCCTATGTCCAGCAGTAGACGTCTATAGACTGATTAAGTAATTGAAGTAATTTTATGGTTGGAGACAGCGACAGGGGGGTTTCTGCTAAGTACAACACACTATCTTCACCATCAAAATTACAGTCAATAAAGAATTTGGATTAGGTAATATTGCATTCAGATAGCACGCACTGTCAACCTCCATCCTACACACAGAATAATATATTACATTCGGGTACTTCTGTTCACACTCGAGTCGTACCTACTTATTTTGCTGAATATTTGCTATTCTTTTTCCACACGATTTGACGCTTCGTTAGTTACGTAGTTTGTGCAAATTAAGTTGAAAAGAATTCATAAAAATAAAGACGTTTCAAATGGTTTATTATATTTTAAAATTAAATGTTTCTGCAAATTTTATCTCACTTAACATAAAAACGCATTTACATACCTACATGTATGTCTTTTTAACCTTTGAGAGTAGGAATAATAGATACTTCTTTACACGTGATTTAGAATTCCTGTTTGGATTTCGGTTGTTTTACAAATCTCATGAGTTTCTTGAGAAAAAAATAGAATATAGCTGGTATATATGTATAAACGAGCCTAATTAAGAATTCAATAGAGAGGTGTAAGGTGTACATGGAAAATAGAATTTGAAAATTCTGAGCTAGGTAAAGTGAGCGCGTGTATGGTATTAGAACTTTAGAAGCCATATCTACCAATAGAAACCACGTGATTTTGACAGAAACTATTCTATTGTTGCTGTTTTATCTCAACCCCTCTTCCTGAAGTAATGCCTTGTGCGGTTCCGGGAAGAATGGCCAAAGAGCGCATGCATGACTGGCAAGCCCCTGATGACTGGCAAAGGTTAGAACCACAGACCAAGGAATAAGTTCTATTCTTTGTTCTGTGGTTTGAACCACAGTTCACACAGGGCTGTCAGTTCTCCACTCAAAATAAATGATTGGCAATAGGTGAATGTATGTATTTACACGAGGGTTTAACTTGCTGTCGACAGTTAATCTTGTTCGAACCTCAAACGTTACTTACACGGCCGAACTTACTTCGAACGTTAATCCTGTTCGAACTTCGTTCGAAGTTACTTAAACGTTGAGTATACTTAGGATGTTGAAACGGGACCGTATTACAAAGACTTCGCTGCCTGTCCGTCCGTCCGTTTGTCACCAGGCTGTATAGGTATAACCGTGATCGTTAGACTGCTGAAATTTTCACAGATGATGTAGGTATTTCTGTTGCTGTACTAAAAAATATAATAAATTAAATATTTAAGGGGGCTCCTATACAACAAACGTGATTTTTTTGTTCGTATTTGAATTTGGTAGGCAGGGGTGACTGTTATTGTACTTTAATACTTTTGAGAATGGTGGTCTGATAGTAGGGAAACCTTGGTGCGCGAGTCCGACTCGCACTTGTTCGCTTTTCAGTAAAATAATAAGAATTCAATAATGTAATGTTGTTAGCTTCCCATATTATTTTACTAGCTGTTCCCACGTGAATTTCGGATTTTCATAAATCCCATCTCCGGGATCCATCTTTGAATACGTACCTATCCACGTCTTCCACTAGCTATCTATGCAATAAATCAAGTTAATATCCATTGCTTAGTTGCGGCGTAATCGATAGACAAATAAACCTACAAACTCACATTACAACGATCCACTCTATAGCCCAACTTTATACACGAACGAATTATAGGATAGATATATTTATTTTTTTTAACATCTGCGCTAGTAGAAAAAACATTAGAAACTAAGTTATATACATGAATGAATTATGTACCATAATCCATTATCAATATTTGACAATTCAAAAAGATTTTCAAAGGCTGCAGAATAGCTCTGTAATAATCATAAATGAAAGCTATTGGAAAATATGATCCTTTCATTATTTATTATCGGCCAAATCAATTGATATCCCGCGAAAAAGAATTTTGCGCAAAATATTAATACTTCTTTTCTAAGGTCGAAAACGTAGATAATTACATTTTCTTTGAATTCATATTGGATTTTGATACAAAAATTGTGTTTTGATACAAACGAGTACCTAAAGGATTACGTAACCATCGAAATAACTCGAAAAATTTCCCAAGTACGCAAAATAAGGACAAATATGCCACTTTAACTAACTTCGTAACTTGCAAACCGCAAAATATCTAACTGGTATTTTAGTATTTACCTATAGAAAATTTTGAAAACACACTATTTTCAGTTAGTCATCAAATCACAACAAACTCATAGACCGCAGTGACTTGAAAGAAAAGACTATACTCGCTGACTAGCCGTGAGTTTCCCATTGGGCAGTGCTTATGTAATTATTGTAGACCGTACCTAATTATGTATTTTGTCACATATATTTATTAATTTGGCTACAGCAAAGGGCTCGTTTTGCCTACAGCTTTGTTATATACTTTCTTGCTGCTACTGTGCTAGCACCTATTTTCCTATCTATTTTTCTATCTTTAATTAATTCGGTGTAGGGGGTGGTCTCGATTATCTGTGGTTACGAGAAAAAGACTGCAAATCCCTCGGAACACTAGGATTGCTAAAAGAGATTTTTATCCTGATAAACTTTCTTAATCCGAACCTTGTTGGTACCTTCTTTCTTCGAAAAGAAAACAATCAGATAGCGAGCTTTATTTTGGGCTGTTTTTATAGAGGCCTTTTTGAAGGTGAAAATTTCATAAACATTTCATTTCAGCTTGGTCTAAAATTCGATTGAAACATTGTGTTTCTTGCTGCTAAAATAGTATTACGCAATTACCTAAAAAATTTTGCAAGCGTATCCATAATAATATCTGCGTAAAATGAAAGATGAAAAAATACCACACAAGCCTCTGATCGCCAAAAGGTTTGGAGTTTTCTCTGCCATAAAAAACCCAATCACGTTATGAAGAGCTTTTAATTTAACTTACAGAGCTTTGGTCTTTGACAGCGTGAACCATTTAATTAAATATTTCGGCTGAAATTTTTAGGAAAGTTATAAATTGTGATTCCTATCGCCTGTGAAGTTATTCATGTTTGAGATCGCTCCGTTATTGGATTTCAATTGTAATAAATCGACAGTTAAATACTGTTAGGAATCAACAGAACATTTAATTCAAAGTTAATTAATAAGATAGATACTCGTACAAGAAAAGATAGAGAGCAGGATACTGGATACCAAAAATTGTTTGTCCTTATAACGGTGAATTGCTTCAATAATTTGAGAGATGATTAAACCAAGCTTAAACTAAACCGATGTAGGTTTATTTTAATTATTAGAACTTCTTTCTTGACATCAACTCGTTCATAGGTAGGTACTTAATGTAAGTAGGTAGGTATAATGTAAAAGTACCTATGCATTGCATTCAAAAATTCGTTGTTGGGAGTTACACTGTTGAATTTAAAGACAAATAAACATTTGGAATACTCACATACGAGTAAAACAAATAAAATTGGAAGTTTACTTCTAGCCATAAACTTTTAGCGCCGCATCGTTTAGTTTCGAATTGTTTGGCAAAAGTAAAAAGTGAACTAAAACACCTCTGAAAAGTCCGAACATCCTTGCAAAAAAATGTTTTCTGGAAAATGTTTTTCTCAACTGCTATTTTAGGGTTCCGTAGCCAAATTGCAAAATGCCCTTATAGATTAGTCATGTCGCTACTAACTTGTTCTTATTTTGAAACTAATCTTATTGAGTTACCTAATCTTAATATATATAAATCTCGTGTCACAATGTTTGTCCTCAATGGACTCCTAAACTACTGAACCGATTTAGTTCAAACTTCGTGAATATCTGTCATTTGGTCCAACTTAAAAGATAGAATAGTTTTTATCCCACGTGGACGAAGTCGCGGGCATCAGCTAGTTAGACGATAAGTCATATTCTTGAGTTATTATTTAATAATTAGGGATTCATTATTATCCGTGATTATTATTAGGACATACATTTCCACAAATTCATTCAGTATTATTTTATGAAAGCCGATTAAGTTGGGTCCTGTGAAGAATTTAATGTGGTACCTACATCTTCTTAATATATATAAATCTCGTGTCACAATGTTTGTCCTCAATGGACTCCTAAACCACTTAACCGATTATAATAAAATTCGCACACCATGTACAGTTCGATCCAACTTGAGAGATAGGATAGTTTAAATCTCAATTTATCTATTTTTTATTACCCCTAAGGGCAAAACAACGTTTGCCAGGTCAGCTAGTTTTATTTTAAAAAATATTTGAACTGAAATTAAATTCTGAACTTCCTTCATTTCGAATTTTAGGGTTGTCAACTTTAATATATGGGGTTGTATTATACTAGCTGACCCGCCCCTGCTTTGTCCGAGTTCCTATGGGGATAAAAAAATCCTTCCTTATCAATTGTGTTCATCATAAAGGGAACCCCTGTGTAAAGTTTTCTAGGAGAATTTAGAATTTTTCTTTCATAATGTTTTATTTTTTCAAAATCTTTTAGCCTTTGTTATAGTCTAGTGCGTATTCTATTAATTAATAAATTAATAATATTAGTGTTAAGAGAAATATCCACTTATACGCTGCAGTTATTTATTGAAGTTCTTTGCAAGTCATGGAAGGCACGGTGCAATACCTTGGAAATTTCAATAAAATACGAAGCTATTTTTCCACAGAGAGAGCAATAAGGTATATTTTATCATATTAGAATTCTATCTTATTTACGCTTTGAGCGTCTACTTTCCCACCTTGCATTAGATTAGCATGTATTAGGTATGTTCTGAAAAAATGGGAGAGTTTAAGAATTTTAATGTTTGTACCACAAATTATACTAGTTTGTACTTGATCACGGATTTATCATTTGTCTGTTTGAAATATAGATAGTTTTAACCTGGATTAACATACAGACTACTTTTAGTCCCAAAAAATCCCACAGTTCCCGTGGGATATTGAAATCTGCTCTGTGAACATTGCTATAGCAAACTTCCTTCAAAGCTGCGTTATAAAAGGTACGAGGTCGGAACATCCACGAGTCCCTCAGGTTTTATAAAAGAACCGGGGCAAACGTCGGGCAAAAGTTAGTCCTTTTAAAATAGGATTCATATTAATAAACATGTTATAAACGTACTTACTAGACGAGCAACTAACTTTTCGAATATTTTAAGATAACTTTAAAGTACAAAATATCTGAAATTCATGGGAAGCAGGATTCAGAAGTCTCTTTATTTCTAATTAGCATTTCTGAGCCTTGTACGTTCGCAGTTTTACTCGTAAGTTCCTACATGAAGTTCCGAGTTATTTAAATGCATATTTTACTCTAATTTGTAGGATTCCATACAAAAATGGAACCCTTATGGTGAGACTTTCTCCGGCCGTCTCGTCTGTCTCGTCTATCTCTCTCGATTATTGATTATTGATATCGCCCTAAACTTTAGAATAGTAACAGGTAATAGCTGTCCAACGTAATTGCTAGCATAAAAAATTTAAAATCATTTTCAAAATCGTCTTCAATTTTCAAAATTATATAACAAATGAGTGGCCGTTACTTTTATATTTTGATTATTTTTTTATTAATTTTTATGCCTTATAGTTTTTGATTTATCGGGAAAACTATCGAAAATAATACCGTTCCCCTCCTTATCTCCGAATTTTCAGAATTTTCGATTGATAAACATCAATCGAAAATTCTGAATTAATTATGATTGATAGGGATTAATGTCATATTTACCGGGAAAAATAAAACCAGCTCTGTATCTATTATTCTTTTTTACCCCAAAACAAAAGTTCGGTAAAAAGTATTTCTTAAGGTTTTACTTTTTCTATGGCGGAACTTGGCGCGCGAGTACGACTCGCACTTGGCCGATTTTTTTTATTAGGTAAACTAACAATGCGACAAGCCTGTACGTAAGTAGGTACTTCATATTCCATATCAAATTGGTGGTACCTACAACTGACTCGTAACTATATTCACAAGTTTAACATGAGAAACGGAAGGGAAAATTTCTGTGGATCGAATGCAATAAATTATTCATTATTCCACTGGTGCATTTGCTTTGAGCGTTCGAGTGTGCTTTAATCAGAGGCTCAAAATAACTCCATAGACTATAGTCATTAGGCATAGCATTTGAAAAGCCTATTCTTTCAACCTTTATGGCCTTATTAGGATAGATGTTGGCCGCGACTGCAATGTGTGATAGAACAATTATTTTCTGTAACAAACATTTATCATATTATATAACAAACATTTTCTGTATTTTTTAAACAATTTGCCCAATAAACACTGATTACTAACCTCAAGATATGGGCATCCGAACGATTTACGTAAACCTTTTTCATACAAACAAACAGTAGCGCCAAGTGAGCCAACTGTCAAAATACCGCTGCCGCCGCTGAGCGAACTACCGCGTGGCCCTATACTGTTGGTACTAATGACACCCATAAACTGGCGACATTTTTTCGCGCGGCTCGCCCTGTCTAGAGTAGATGTCAATTCCAATAAATCAAAAACTATCAGGCATAAGAATAAATAAAAATCTGTTTCAGAATATAAAAGTAACGCCCTTTTTATATGATATCCAACACGCTATAATAATTAATAATTATCAGACTTTGAAATTTCAGCACCCCGGTTTCTCCCCTTTTTAAACAAAACTTAAAACTTTTTTCAAGTTTAAATAATTGCGTTTCTGTAACTATGAGATCGATAACTTCAATAGTTACAGAAATAATCGAGTGTGATGGAAGGACGGACGGAGAAAGTCTTACCCTAAGAGTCGTGTTAACCTAAACCTGTTATTTTTCTAACACAATTTCCAATAAAGTAGATAAAATCAAGTTTAAATATTCTCAGAAGACTTCTGTCTCGTAACGAAGAGTTGTTAAAATTCTACCCCTCACGGACAATAATGCTTTTAACTAAGTGAAAACGGTCGAGACGCTGGGAAATGTGCCTCCATTCTCGAGAGATAACCTCTATTCGCCCTAAATTCCTTGGCGATTTGATTTAGCATTGTACCAATCCTCATTTCATTCCACTAACTTGGTTAAAATAACTATGTTACCTTATCAAATTATCTTTAGAGGTTTTCAGAAAAATGTATATTGTGTAGCCAACAAGTGTCGTAATTTACTTTGTCGTGACGTGAAAGTCTATATAGAGAACTAGCAATCCTGGCGAACTCCGTTTCGCCATCAGATGGCTTTCCCGCTAAAAAGATTTTTCCGCTTTTCTGTTGAAATTTTTCCTGAATTTTCTTTGCTATAAACCTCACGGAGCCCGAAACCTTTCCAACGAATGCAAAACCGTGGAAATCGGTTTGTGCGTTCTGGAGTTATAGCGACAGGAAGGAAAACCCGACTTATTTTTATATTGTAGATTCACAGATTTGATTACCTTAACCGATGTATATGTGCTGCAGATTAAGTTTTCTCAAAAAGTTAAGGACAGTTTCCTAGAGCTAAAACAGTTTTCATGTTAGTGCCCTTTCCCGTATCAAATTCCATCCCGTAAGTTTATTGATGCAACCGGACCCTAATAGGCATGCATAATACCCACGTTCCTATAACCTTACACCACTTTTCCTCAAGTGTACATAATCATTATAATTTATATACAAATACATAAAAAGTGTATATAAATCATTATAATTTATATACGCAGCTGAAACTGCTGAATCCGGTAAGCGTCGCAAATATGCCTCTCTATTAGAGAGTTACATATTTGTCCCGTTTGCCGTGAAGACCCTGGGGCCATGGAGTCATAGTGCCAAAAAATTCCTTCGAGAGCTTTCCCCGCGGTTAATAGCCTCAACTGGTGACAGAAGGGCTGGCTCATTTTTTGCGCAACGTATCCGCCTAGCTGTTCAACGCGGAAATGCTAGGTCGATTAAATCTTTATTATATTTCATACATTTTATTCTTCATATAATAAACACAATCAGGTATACTTTCATTGTACTGGCAATTTCGCACTTTTATTTATTTTGTTTTTTAAAACTGACCACCCTGATGGACACGCGGTCCCCAGCCTACCTCCGCGCCATGCTTCATTCTTTTATTGTGCGCGGCAATGAGCACTCGACTACAAAAACACGTCTCGTTTTTGTTAATTTAGGTTCAAAGTAAAAAAAAAAATTAAGTGTTCAGTGTTAACACTTGCTTAATTTTCTATACTGATAATGCTTAGACGCTAGTAAAATTTATTATTATAACAAAAATAAAATCAAATCAAATCATATAATTGTGCATTCATCTTCGTCAGACTCCGAGGAAAGAGGGTAAGTGAAAATTAACCTTTTTCCCAGATATCACATCAACTCAAATATCAATGCTGACGAAAGTGTGTCCAAAAATTGATATCCTAAGGCATCTCTAAGCTAACTTGGAGGGTATCACATTGAGGTTATCACGAAAGTATAGCATGATGCGCGAAATAGTCCAGGCATCTCTAAGCTAGCTTGGAGGGTATCACGTGAGGGTACCACGAAAGCATAGCATGATGCGTCAATGCCCCTGGAGGTTGACTGCGGGTCAACACGAAGGATTTTAAAAAAAAACCTCAAGGGACTTTGCGGATACCAACGGGGGACGATGTCGGTGTGGCGCTGTTCTCGGCTTCACTACAAGTGGCTCCGCATGACCTCCCGGACTTTGATCCCGAATTGCTATCGGCGCTCAGTCACAAGAACTATATTAATGGTTAGTCCCGACAGTTATAAAATTCTAGCCGACCTTCATTGCAAAGAATCAAATAGTTTATTTGATATACTTGCCTGGCTTATGAATAGCCAGTTAAATGTTATAGCCTTTTATCAGTGATAACTATTTCACGACTTAAAAACTAATTCCACGAGGGTACCAACGCGTCGAACTTTTCTAACTATGTACCTACAACAATAATGTTTAGATTTTGTGGTGGAAAATAATTTTACTTACTTTCGAAAATTAATGTTCAGATTGTGTAATGGGATGATAATTTAACTGTTAGCTCAACAATATTATGTATAATGTACCATTAGTCTGAAAGTTTCATTGAAGTGAATTGTTAAATTCTTTCTGAAACTAATAAAAATCTTAAACCACAACGCGTCCTGAACTGAGAAGAAGCTTAAGTATTGACAAATGACATTTTGTTTCGACAAATGACAAGTAATTAAAGTTCACGAACGGGACCAGATGTTTTTTCGGAGAAATAGTTTCGGGCATTATACTAGTTTCAATGGTTACTGATCGTCAGGTGTTGTAAATAAAGAAACCAGCAGGGCGCGGCGGGCGACTTTGCTATCGACACCCACCGCTGGGACAGCGCAATCTCGTTTCTCGAGAAACTAGCTGGCCTCCTCTCGTTACGGCTCGGCCAGCAGGGGGGGCGTGACACACTTGAGTATTGGCGATCAGCCGCGAGGAAGATGCGACGTGACAGCAAGTTTCCAGCATCAGCCACAACAAGGACCAGGTTCATCGACGACGCTAGACATTAAGGTACCTATATGCCAGTTGTCTTCAACATTTTGAAGTTTATTGGTTACATATCACTGACAAGGAATCCGTCACGATCTATAACATGATCTAGAATTTCGGGAGTTATAATAAGTGAAGACTATTTTTTGACTTTCACTAGGTGTACAAATGTACGTACATTCAATAAAATATTTTAATGAATTGAACAAATTAAGGAACTAGCTCCAAAAAATTATTATTACATAATACCATTTTAAAAATCGTACACTAACACAGTGTACCGCCTTACACGTTCACAACAAAGAAAAAGCGACAAATGTCTTTGACAATCGACATTTCTTTTTTGGGTGAGATAATGTGGGAGTGAGTCACTGCATGTTCGATTATAGTTAAGATGTGTCTAACCTCAAAATCTTACGTGGTAAAAGATACATTCTAAATTTAAAGGCGTTGAATGAATTTGTAGTTCAAAATCTTTTGAAATTGATAGTTCATAAAACAGCTTACAAGCGAATACCTAAAAAGGGTTTTATGCCTATGAACTGAAGAATCTTATTTTAAAGTACCGATTCATCCTTGGTAAAATACATAAAGAAGTTGTGACTCATCTCAGATACTTACCGCGGTTTTTTCATGAAGATTTGTTAGGTGTTAGAGTGTTAAAGTTATTTACTACCCTCAAAACATGCTCAGTTTCCTGGTTTTATTTTAATTTCTGACGATATGGCAGTATCGTTACCCAACCGCAAACTATGACGTGAATTATGTAACAATTCAAATTCTGTAAAGAATTTTATACGCTTAACTCGTTGTATCATCTAAGAGTTAAGCTTAATTCCGATTAAAAGTCCTAAAGTCCACTTCTCCAGCTATTAGGTATGGATGGGGTTACACAGAACGTCTGTAGAAACAAAAAATGTAGTCCGTAAGAAAAATTAGACTTTAGACGCAGCTGTTCGTCCATCATCGGTTATCCTATCAGATGGCCAGTGGTTACAAAACATTTTTTAAGTCATCTAACTCCCTTAAACCTAAAAGGTTGAACTAGTGATTCACACGATTTCCCGGTCTAGATGAAGACTAATTCTTTTCATTAGAGGGATTTTTGTTTTTGTAATAATTAACGTTAAGATGAATCGAAATACCTCTTTACAGAGTTGATGGCCATATTTTTCGATACATCTATTTTGATACACATGATTTACATCAGTTGCATAGAGGATATCAAATATCCTCATTTAAACGATTGGGTTAATTGTTTCTTATATGGAAATTAAAGATAATCAAAAGCTGACCAAGAGTTACATCCAGTTAATGGGATTAAGCTATCGCGGTAAAATTATATACTTCAAAGTTATTCAAAGAGTTCAATCCAGTTATTGAATTTATCGCTTCTTGCAATAATGCGAAATGTAATCAATACGAACCCAGACGTCTTAGAAACAGACGCATTCTGAACATTTTGGAACACCAAGTTTACCTTTGCTCTTCTATACATTCTTCTAGAGGAAGAATGCTTAAAAATACTATTATAGACAATGCTTTAGACATACATCGTCTAAGGACCTTTACAACTTTGGATTTTCTTCTTTTACATAAGGTGTCAAAAGACTTACTTCTTATAGTACATTTATTGATGATAAATAAATAAATATGGTCTTTCCCTAGAGAACCACAATTCATAGGAATTACTGGAGGAAGTCCTCTGAAGGCATTAAAAAAAAAAAAAAAAAAAAATATATATATATATATATATATATATATATAAAAAAAAAAAGGACATTTTGTTGGAATTTTTAATAATTTATATGTTTCAAAAATTTTGTGTTATTTACAAAGTTTTGTGGCAATACTGCTTTAATAACGACTGAGATCCGTACAATCCGTACCTACATTATAAGTCAACCTCGTAATTTCCAACAGAACAACTTGTTAACGACGTAGCATATGGTACGATTACTTGTTATCATTCGGCATTGAGTTTAATTTCTGCTGATGATTTTGGGTCAAATAAAATATATATATATATATATATATATATATATATATATATATTATATTGCGAAAATAAATAGATAAATTAACATCAAACACCACATAGTAGCACACAATATAGTATGCTAACACATTGCTCAATGGGCCTTAATAAGAGTTTATTCATTCCGTAACTTTGCTTTGCTGATCTTGTAACTTTTTTAGCTCTAGGCAGTAGACACAGCACAGAATGAGAACATTAGCATTAGTTAAAGTTAGTATTATTGTTTTTATATAATTCAAGGGAATTATTGAGTTTATACAACGCCAGCTACTACTCAGGGCGAACCAGTTTTAATTATACCATAATTAAAACTGAAGAGAAAGTATAAAAATTTGCCACAGCTTTGAAAAACAAATCGATATGTCGTTTACAAAATCTTAGACCAAGATATATAATAGACAACCTCCTGATAATGTTGAAGCGACCTCATAAGGTCGCCTGCAGGCAGACCACCGTGAGAACGTGTCTGCCGAGGAATATAATCTCTCACGAGAGAGGTCTGCGTTTCAGTGCACTCAGCAACACTTCCTCGGCGAGCACGTAGTTTGTTGCTTGACCTCATCAGAAAAGCAGTCTGCTGGTAACAACCATTACGGACGTTACCTAAGTTTTATAACCTCTTATTGAGCGATGATGCTTCTGTCGCAATAGCTCTTTTGCTCTCTAATCATTAATCATTATAATCTATCTAAATATAAATTAAACCTATTTATAATGTGACTGGGTTATTGATCCAGGAATTTAACGAAAAGATTGTAGTAATTAAAAACTTCTGTGGTATAAAGAGGACCTATTTCCTATTATAATAGGAAACAATTTACTATCTGTTAATGTCCATAATTTAACAAAAATTTTCATCTCTAAACATCTACCTGATTGTGTTTATTATATGAAGAATAAAATGTATGAAATATAATTGATGATTAAACGAACTTACCTGTAAGTGAAGTTCTATCACAATTATGTGAATACATTTTATTCGAATATAATAATATAAGGTCCCTCCCATACCCAAAACCCATGAGTATAATACGAAAATTTTGTTAAATATTCTCTAAAGAATGAAGCATGGCGCGGAGGTAGGCTGGGGACCGCGTGTCCATCAGGGTGGTCAGTTTTAAAAAACAAAATAAATAAAAGTGCGAAATTGCCAGTACAATGAAAGTATACCTGATTGTGTTTATTATATTCGAATAAAATGTATTCACATAATTGTGATAGAACTTCACTTACAGGTAAGTTCGTTTAATCATCAATAATATTATGTTCTTTACTTATAGTGCTTTAATCCCTCTGCAAATATTAATTAAAAATATTATCAATGTGGGGTAGGTACGAGAGGTAAAAAAATCTTTTATAATGTTCATGGAAAGATTATAATTGCTTAATTAATTAAACTTCAGAATGATAACGAATTGGCATTCGAAAAATCTCAGCTCTTCAGCAATCCCAATCTTCAGATCCCAATAAATAAATAAATAGATGTCATTTATTCAATGATTCTAAATAGTTAGTTTTTGTGGCAAAACCATCGAATGATAGCTATTGAAAGACTGAAAATTACAGACATACAGACACTCGCTGAAAAACTTAGGTATACCTTTGGATATAAGATGTAAGTATCTTAGATAGGTGTCCTCTTAGGTAAAGATTGCATATTATTTTTGCGTTTTACGTTCGGGTCGGTATTACCCCAGAAGAAATATTTTACCGTTGTTGCTAAAATCACAAATTCAAGTCAGAAGTGCGTATCTGGGAATCGAACGCAGGACCACCGATTAGGAGAGACTACTCTATAGCTATCACCGCTTGTCTACTAATTGCTTATAGTGGCCATACTATCTCGCTGCCCGTGGTGGAATAAAAGAGAAATGGGCCAGCAGCTCTCCTAGTATGGGCTGGGGATAAAGTGTACCTATTCACCTGATTTTGTCCTCTGACAGGAGAGAAAATAGTCCCTTTCGCATTGCCAAAAGGGAAAGGGAGAAGAAAATCACTATTTGT
Source organism: Coenonympha glycerion (assembly GCA_963855885.1). NCBI lineage: Eukaryota > Metazoa > Arthropoda > Insecta > Lepidoptera > Nymphalidae > Coenonympha > Coenonympha glycerion. The sequence goes on from OY979646.1 coordinate 4,885,072, forward strand.
CATTTCACAAGACATGAACCCCCCGAGACTAATCAAAGTCAAACCGGTTAAGCAAAGGAGTATTTTCTCCACCCGTGTGCCCATGCTATAGTGAGGATAAACAAAAACGTGGAAATGGACAATAGTCCCCTGCCCATGCTAGCACTGCTGTTGCTCTGTCGGTCGCACTTACGGCTTTACAAAAGGCCTGCTGCGCAACAGGCGCTGTCCTGCTTTTCCATTTTATTGCTCCGTGAGCAGCGAGATATTGCAACCAGTACAGTAAAACAATTTTTAAATAAGTAGTTTATTTCGTCACACAGAAGCTATTAGCACAGTACCTATCTACTTATCTAAAATAAACTTTGCTATTTGAAAACCTTACGTAAAAAAAATGTAATTGTAAAGTGTAAATAATGCTTTCTACACTATAATCCGCAGACACTAAATACGATTACATGTTATCACTTTGCCATACTTTTATCGTAACCAACAAACAGAACCCGCGAAAATTTCAAATGTTTACTAAACAAACGTAACGTGCGAAGATAAAAAAGGCTTTACTTACGGATTGTTTACCACGAACAAATGTACACAAACTGCAGCTCAACTGCTTAGCTAGATTATTGTTTTATTTGCGATATTAATTCGAAAATTTCGAATAGGTATTATTTTTTTACTCCATGCCAGCGGTACGGGCGTCCGAGCCCCGCGGCGTCTGTACAGTCGACTAGTCAGAGTTACTCGTACTATGTTGGTTTGGTTTACTATATACATGAGTCGTTTGATGCCTGTTGCTTTCATTCAATCTGAGTGGAAACATGGAGTTTTTCTTTATCAGCAATCGTTGCTTTTAGGATTTCGTGCGTTTGCGAAGCGGAGGCTAAGGCCCGGTTTCCACTGGTGCGGAGCGGAGCGGAGCTGTATTTGAGAAACCAATCAGATTTAGTCATTTCGACATCTCCTCTCCCCTCAGTTTGGTAGATGTCAAACTGACGCAATCTGATTGTTTTCTCATAGACAGCTCCACTCCGCTCCGCACCAATGGAAACCTTATAGTTCTCGCGTGGCTGTCTTTCCATCCTTATGGGTTTCTAGCTTATTGCAGCTTCACCTAAGTATGTTAGCAAATCTTAAAAGTCTATATAACTAACTTTTAAATATTGTAGTAGGTACTTATGCTTTAATCGGCTTCTTGAAAATATTAATCTGTATGATCCAATATGCAGAAACACCGCCTACATGAAATTTACGATGGAAGCATAGTTTAAAGATATATTGTGATGGAAGTCATTAGTCAACATCTCCTGAGGAAGTCCAGGTGTCGGGACGAAACGTGCATAGAACAAATTGTTGTAAGAATTGTGTGTGGTGTTTTATGTGGGCACTGTTCCTGCATATTGGACTGAAACGATCTTTTTGACGACCTCCGTGGCGCAGGGGACGCACGTTCGGATTCGAATGGGAGGTCGCGGGTTCAATTTCCGCCACGGGCCACTTTGGAATTTTATAATTTATAAATTGGCTTAGGTCCGGTCTGGTGGGAGGCTTTGGTTTGGCCGTGGCTAGTTACCACCCTACCAGCAAAGACGTCCCGCCAAGCGATTTAGCGTTCCGGTACGATGCTGTGTAGAAACCGTTGGGGTGACATAACTTAACCCTTCCAAGTTATTACGCTGACATCAGGTGAGATCGCAGTCAAGTACTAACTTTTATAGCGTAAAAAAAAAACAACTTAGAAATTGAAAAAAACCCTATGCGCTTGTCATTAATTTTAACGATTAGGTATGCTGGCACGCGTGAAGCACTTTGTGCCAGAAATGCCTTAAACAATTTTGGAAAAGAGCTGATACTGTTACACTCAAAGACTTCTATGTAAAGTCTTTGGTTACAACTTACACTATACCTATCCATCAATCTATCAATAGCTAAGTTCACCACAAGTCCACCACGGTCCATCCGTTTGTGAGCTATGATGCCACAGATACAGACGGACATTGACGACAAACTTATAACACCCCATATTTTTTGCGTAGGCGTTTAACAATCCGAAGTTTATAAAAAAAACATCGTCTTAGATAACGGACATTGATAGCGATTCTAAGTAAATTGAATGCCAGTGAACCCACATCATAATATATTGGACTGGCTCTGAAGTGAAATTTATCACTTCCCTGCAAGCATACCTTCGCAAAATAGACTTTACCTATACCCTAGAAAGGGCGGACGGCGTAAAACATTTCGTCAGTTTATCGGTGCCCACAGACTTGTATACTAAAGATAGGGCGAACAGCGCGAAAAAAATGTCGCCAGGTTAAGGGAGCAAGAATGCACCCCCTATTTTGCACCCTCCCGGCAGTAGTCAGTATAGGTAGATAGGTGAAGATCTATTTCTTTTTTTTTTTTTGAATTAATAATAATATTGCAGGCAAGGTGACCACAGACACATAAATAAAAAAATATAAAAAATAAACATGTATTTCGCAGGAGTTTCGACAGATGGCGGTACATTTTCTTGTATGAAGAACGTTTACGTAAATCTTATCTTGACTATTTTTTATCTTTGTTGGTGCCAATAATTCTTGTTTTTTGCCACCAACAGTAAGGCCACGCTGTATTTCGCTCAGCAGCCACCTATAGAATTTTGACAAATGGCGCTACTGTTTGCTTGTACGAAAAAGGTTCACGTAAATCGTTTGGATGTCCATATCTTGGGGTTTCTTATCAGACCTTCGCAAGCATTTTTAGCTGCTTTGAAGATTGTAATTGCTTGCTTGTAATTTAGTTAAAATATCTTCAAGAAATCGTATTTTAGATGACACGTCTTCAGATTGGCTGGTTCGTTACTAGTATTTGGGTAACGAATCAGCCTGGCTGCCGTATAGTGCGGATAGGCTGCCATTATACTAATTCTTGGCATCTTCCACGAGGGTGACATGACTTGTAGAGTAACTTGTACTTATAATTTAGGTTATTAATAGATTTAAAGTTATACTCCAATACAAATAAAAAGCATACCATTAAAAATATGGAGAGAAAACTGACTATTTCAAAGTTCATTCCGAATTATATATTTTTATCTTCACAGGAATTTTCGTTGTGTGCTCGCTTATAATAATACGAGTAATAGATATCGACTATTGGCTATAAAGAAAACCTACTTATGTTTTCAATGGCCGCGGCGTCGATATCCTTTGTTAGATCGTTCTTTTTACCCAGAATTTAAATTAGATTCTGGTGAAATCGTATCTCAATGAAATCAAATAAGTATTTTCATTTGTAGAAACCTACAAATTATTTGTTTTTAGGGTTCCGTACCTTAAAATAATAAAATCGGAACCCTGATAAAATCACTTTCTTGTCCGTCTGTCTGTTTATCTGTCTGTCTGTAACCTTTTCGTTGCCTTGCCGTTCTATGGTAGAAAGATGACGGAGGAACCAAATGGAAACATAGGTACCATTGATATATAAACTAAGGATTTAGGGTCAGTGCTAAAAAGTGTCCGAACCTAATGAATGCCAAAACGAGAAAAGAGTTCCAATAGGCTGTATAATGGTTTAAGACGCATAAATTACAATGTTTTAGTTTGTTTATAAAAATACACGTGTATCCTTGTTTATATAGGTTTTCAAGGGACACTTTTTTCGTGAATTTTGCATTACACCCGGAGTCTATAGATTTATATGCCAATGATTGGTACAATTAAAACCAAACAGTAATACACTGGGTGAAGCATACTTTAAGTATGAATATTCAAAATGCGTCGTCGTGAAGCCGCCACCAGCCGGCGCCACAGGTTAATCACATTGTTATTAACATATAATGCGCCGCGGGATCCATTAGATCCGATTGTATTGAAATAGATGTGTTTTAGCACCTATCACAGTAATATTATGTGCTTAAATTATACGGGCGCAAGTTTGTATGTGTGGGTTTTTTATGGGCATAGGGGGCATACGAAGGGGTGGCATTTTAGAGATTCAGACGCTAATTGTTACTAGTATTTATTTTTTCATATTCATTTTTTATGTATAAAAACAATGTAAACTTAAAAACTTTTGCTTAAATTCAAAATTTCATCAAAATCGATAGAGTTCCGCGATCTACGGCGATATTTACTCTCGGCCTCGGGCGGCGAAATACCACGCTACGCCACTGCATTATGCCCCGTAAGAATTATCTTATGAGAATAGATAAAAATAGTAAAGATAGGCCGATCCGAACACTTTACCTAAACCTTCTTCATACAAGCAAACAGTAGCGTCATACTGGCCTTGGCGTGGCCTTATACTGTTGGTACTTAATATGACACCCATAAACAGGCGACATTTTTTCGCGCTGTTCGCCCTGTCTTTAGTATACAAGTCTGTGCTTATGAGTAATTTTTTTCGGTCTTGTGCGGAACGAGGTGTAAACACAGACCAGCGAATGAGTTTTTATGTAAATAACCGTGATTATAAATGTGTAAGTAAGTGTATTTTATAACCGCGATTATAAATGTGTAAGTAAGTGTATTTTTCCTACTTCAATAGTCGGCGGAAGATTTCTTTCCCGAACCGAATTTAAGATCATCAGAAATGGTGATAACAGAAAACAAAACTCGGCTGAGTTTGTTGTGGGCTTCTTCTCAGTGCCAGGGCGCGTTCGAACCCTCGTAAACTTAGCTTTAAGTCGACTTGTAACTCGACTTTAAGTTGACAAATATAATATTGACGTTTTACAAGAGTCTGTACGTTAGGCCTATGTCTATGTTGGGTGTTTTGACGACCCTGGCGCAGAGGACGCGCGCTCGGATTCGAGTGGGAGGTCGCGGGCTTGATTCCCGCCACGGCACTTTGGAATTTTATAATTTCTAAATTGGCTCAGGTCTGGTCTGGTGGGAGGCTTCGGTCGTGGCTAGTTACCACCCTACCAGCAAAGACGTGCCGCCAAGCGATTTAGCATTCCGGTGCGATGCTGTGTAGAAACCGTTGGGGTAACCCCTTCCAAGTTGGTACTTTAACATCTTCGGCTGCATGATCACTTACCATCAGGTGAGATCGCAGTCAAATACTAACTTGTATACTGTAAAAAAATGTAAAGTAAAGATATTTTGATTTTGACTTTTGATCAGCATTTTTGACTCGTAAATCTCAAACAGGGCTATTTCAACCCCTAACCGGAGTGAACGTGTCCTTTAATCTTTAATTTTTAATGGAACATGCCGGCGAAAGAGAGTGGATATAAAATTAAATGCTTTTTCTGCATTGCAGTAGAATCTATTTCATTTAATATCTTCCCTGATAGTAATTGGAACAATTTCTAAAATCACATTTCTCGATTTTTTGTGACTTGGCGTTATCATTTGCAATTGTTAGGAGAGAGGGAATTGTCTGGATTTAGTGTTAAAGTGACCTTCCAATAAGCTTGTGTTCTCTTATGATTGTTTTTATCATCTAAAATATGTATATGTATAAAATTCTCTTTGTTTGTAGCAAAACTCCTCCGAAATGGCTTGAACGATCTTTAAGATTTTTCTAATAGGTCGTAAGCTATTTTTCATATCAATAAATGGCAATACAACGTTTGCCCAGTCAGCAAGTAATATTATAAATGTGGACGTTAGAAGCTATAATTTGGACGTTTGTTACTCAATCACGCCACCAATAGGTATTATAGGTAGGATATTTCAATCCACAAAGACGCACCCCATTCTGTCAAAATTGTTTATAAAACATCGTGAATAGGTAACGGGTTGTAACGGTAAACTCATTTACAATAAGTTTATATTTACGGTTGTAACGGTAGACTCATTCACAATAAGTTTACAGTTATGGTTGTAACGGTAAACTCATTCACAACAAGTTTACAGTTACGGTTGTAACGGTAAACTCATTCAAAACTTTCATGTTATTTTATTTTGTAGACCCTCTACGCTCGTAGCCCGTAGGTACTTCCGACTGCTACGTGACTTTGGACTTCCTGGGGTTTGTTCGATCTCTTGATTTTCGGCTGATGACTCGATTTAATCGATGTTCCTTTTTCTTTTCACACACATTTTTTTGGTGATACAAACAGAATCATGTCTAGAATTTTAGTAAGTGGCTTGTTAACTTCGATAAATCACGTGATCGTCGACGATCAGATGTGTCGTTCCCAATTGCCATCCATATTTTTTATTTCGTTCAATTTGGATTTTTTATCGATGTTACAATAAAACTGATCACTAGCTTATTCTAATTACTATACAAGTCTTGCCCGCGTGGAATGGTGCCAAGAATACTGGCTGCATTTCCGCGTTGAACAGCTAGGCTGATTCCTTGCGCAAAAAATGAGCCAGCCCTTCTGTCACCAGTTGAGGCTATTAACCGCGGCAAAAGCTCTCGAAGGAATTTTTTGGCACTATGACTGCATGGCCCCAGGGTCTCCACGGCAAACGGGACAAATATGTAACTCTCTAACAGAGAGGCATATTTGCGACGCTTACCGGATTAAGCAGTTGCAGCTGCGGCTCCCGGCTTTGATACTGTCTCCCTGATATGAATCGAAGCCAATGTTGCGTCCCACGTCAGCGCCCGACCCCGTTACCAGGGAACCAGCATCAATCCATCAGGTCTATAATCTATATGACGACCTCCGTCACGACGACGAGTGGTAAGCGTGCCGGATTTCAAGGCGCCGCCATCTCTGAGGTTCCGGGTTCGATCCCCGGCCGGGGCAATGTAAAAAAATAAGTTTTCTACATTGTCTCGGGTCTGGGTGTTGTGGTACCTTCGTTGTTTCTGATTTCCTTAACACAAGTGCATAAGCTACTTACTAAGGGATTGGAATTTGGAGCAATGTATGTGATGTTGTCCACTATTTATTTATACTATTTATTTATTTATTTATATTGAATGAGCGATCAATAGCCGACAGGTTTCTATGGGGATCAGCGATCGTAGATAACTCATACGGCTACTGGTGCTGACTCCATTATTCTTCTAAAAATTCGTTATGTACGCGAAGATAAAAACTTTAATATTTTATCTTTTACGAGTGACCCGAGCATTGGAACAATTAAGGGGGATGGGTATATTCCGGGCGCGTAAATTCAAATTTTATTTAGTTTTTTTTAATAGTGGGCTTACTTTATAAGGTGTTTACAAAATTACTGCCATCGTTCCGCGTGGTGATTGTGTCATACATATGCAGTTCAATAGTGTAGAAAGCCCAAGAGCGTTGACCTAATTAAAATGTCAAAACTAAAGAATTACAAAATTATTTATATTAAAAATTTAAAAGCAATAAAGTAAAATAAAATACAACAATAGGAACAAAATATGGCAAAACACGGCACAGACGGTTAGTATTTTCTAACAGGCATAGGAATTGGCGCATACATATCGGAGCAGTGCTGCACATAGGGACAATCATGTCTGGCCGCGATCATTTTCAGAATACTGTTGGAGCTGCTCCTTACTCTACGCACCAAGGACGCGTACCTCAAGCGCATCGTCGTGTTAAAACAATTGGTGCGTGCGTCTGCAAACATGCCCGAGGCTCTTATGCATCTACACGTTTTTAATAAAATAATGCTCATTTATTTTATATTGGTTCGAGATAGCTCGAAATCTGGGAAACTGCAAAAAATTATGTTTCGGGAACCAATATGAGGCGCATTAAAAACATGTAGATATGCATTAATATGTATTATGCCCGCCCATAAACTTACTATGTGTGTACCTAGTAGTCTAATATTTGCGAAAAACAAAATAAGTTTTGAATTTAAGGTATATAGACTGGCCTACTTCTATTTCCATTCGGCGTTGACATCTTATCGACGTATAACAATATTATGACTCCGAATCCCAATGCTTTCATATCATAAAAAGGACCTTTTTTCTGAAAATGCAGTGAAAAAGCTTCTTTGATGTGGTCAATCAATTTTCATACTTTTTCAAGTTATAATTTCCCTTCCTTAGTAGCATTACGTTAGGTAGTAAAATTATATTATATATATTCGTTGGTAGCATTGAGCTGTTTTTGAGATATGAATTTGGAATAGTCATAGACAATAGTGACCCAAAGCCATTGCAATCACAAATAATTTAGAATCGTTTTTAATTTTATTAAAAAACTAGCTGATGCCCGCGACTTCGTCCACGTGGGATAAAAACTATTCTATCTTTTAAGTTGGACCAAATGACAGATATTCACGAAGTTTGAACTAAATCGGTTCAGTAGTTTAGGAGTCCATTGAGGACAAACATTGACACGAGATTTATATATATTAAGAAGATGGGGGAAAAATAGGTCGTGAAAATTTCAAAATGAGATAACAATATTGAGTGGGGTGGGGTATATGAAAGGGCGTTACTTGTGTATTCTATAACCGATTTTTATTTATTTTTGTTCCCAATAGATTTTGATTTATTGAGAAAATTATTGAAAAAAATACCGTCCCCCCCCTCCCTTATCTCCGAAGATTACCAATCGCTAGTATACATTATTTAGTATTACATTATTTAGTATTAGGTATTTTTTATATCAACAATAAACCTCAAAGTTAGGTTTGCGCACAGATTTTGGGTTTGCGGTTCGCCAACAATGTACCTACCTACCTGCTTGAAAATCATACTCGTAAATTCAATGAACAAAGGTGATTGATTCTTTTTCCATTTACTTCTTTTATAGTATGGAACCCTCGGTGCGGGAGTCCGACTCGCACTTGGTCGGATTTTTTTCATTGTAGGTACATAAATTCGACCACTACAGATTTATTATATTATGTATGTATTGATATTGATGATGATGATGATTGATTGATAATATTATACTTACTGTAGAAATAAATAGTTAAATTAAAATAAATTAAAAAATTAAGCGAAAGGGTGGCTCCGATACAATAATAGTAGTTTATGAAACGGATGCATAATGGGGGGTATTAAAACATGAGTGTGAGTTTAAAAAACGAGCCGCAGGCGAGTTTTTTAATAGTATCACACGAGTGTTTTAATACCTAATTATGTAGAGTTTCATACACTACTTTATCTACGCTCAAATTATCATAAATCCAAACCATAAAATCTTGCTAACGTTTGTCGTAAATCCTTGACTTTGTTGGTAAAAGATTCCTTGACTTTGTGGGTCATTTTTGTTGGAATTACTAAAATGTCAGGTGGAGTTAAATTTTCTTTAGTAGGTTTCACTGCTAGACATTTTTCCGCGCTAAGTTTTGACTAAGTAACAAAAATAACACATTGAAATGTTAAGTTAGGTATGGCGCCAAAATTCAGTTGTAAACTGCGTATAGTCTGTTAAAAAAGTCAAGAAACAAAAAAGAGTAGAAAAATATTTATACAAGTCAGATAAAGTATATTTTTAGTGGATAATTAAATAATCAAAAATTATACATAATTGTTTTCAATATTCTGTATGAACACTTTTTAATCAGTCATATAAGGCAGGGAAAAATTATTGTTTCCGTGAATTAATTTTGTCTATGGTCGATCATGGTCATCCCATGACTACCAACTTAAATGTTGTCTGTGGACTCCATATATTAAAAAAAAATTGAGGATTGGCTCTACAATCTCTTTTGGCTATGACGACCACAGAGAAAAGAAAGTTATTCCCTGGTCTGTGATGACGACACATAAAAATACAGGAACCCAGAGCCGAGTATCGTAATAGAAATTATTGAACGTTCTAGAGATATTTCGATAGTACAGCGATGTTATAATGAATAACTTTTTAATAATTATAGAAGTCTGTGAATAAAGTAGTGTGACACATTTTGATTTCATAATTCGAACTTTAAGCAATGAGCGTACCTAGATAAAAGTCATTATTATGCTCATATTATTATACTGTGTGTCATGTGTGTTTGGTTAATTTTAAATTCAGAGAATGGTACGGAAACTCAGCCACCATAGAGTATCTTTTAACGCCATCTATCCGAAAAGTAATGAACGAGTTCGAAATATGCAACATGAACACAACCAACGACTCGACCAACTCTATGATACTCTCTGCGTTTATGATGCTGTTGAAGGAAACGGTGATAGAAACTAACAATAGATGGCAGGAGTACTAAAAACTTTTGCGATAGATATGTATGTAATAATAAAATTAAATATTATTTACACGATTATTTAGCATTTTATAACATAGCACAAGTAAAAAAACAAAGTCTAATCAAAAGTGCTTTTTTTCATTAAACCATAGTCAAGTTCTAACTTTCACAGTCTAAAACAAAACTAATTTATATTGTCTATGGTTCATCAAAATGGCTGCCTGTAGACATGTCTCGGGGTTTTATATTCTTTGTTTACTATAAAATTATGTTTCTTGCTTATATTTACTGACTTATAAGTGGCACAATAAAATGTTAATGGACGTTAAAGACTTGAACAGTTGTTTAGATTTATACAAGTGTGTGATTTGACATAAAACAAGTGGTACCAGTCTCACCTTGTAAAGAGAAAATGGGGAACTGTTTTAGTAGCACAGGCGAAAAGGATTCCAAAAACAAAAACGAGCGTGTGAATCCTCACGAGGAAGACCCTCGGCAGTTTCAGACTCCGGTGCCGACGCCACCCCCTGATCCAATAAGATCTACCGTAATCCAAGGCCCAGATACGAGCGAGGTGCCTCCCACCCGAATATTTGTTGCCCTTTACGATTACGATGCTAGGACAGACGAGGACCTTAGCTTTAGAAAGGGGGAGCATTTAGAGATCCTGAACGACACGCAGGGGGATTGGTGGCTGGCTCGAAGCAAGAAAACAAAACAAGAAGGCTACATTCCATCGAACTATGTCGCTCGCTTGCAGTCAATAGAGGCCGAACCGTAAGTAGACGAATGTTTTTATGCAATCGCTACAATAGTGAGCGGTTCCTGTCCGATTTCTTTTCCTTCGCATTCTTTAATAGCACAGTAGGTATTTATTCAATTACAACGTTTCTAAAAAGTTGGTTTTGATTGCCAAACAATGTAGGTATTGACCCATATAAATACTTGGAAATGGGAAATGCTCTGTCTAGTATCCAGTATACTTTTTTATTATGTATTGATTATAGATAAAATCTGATATCTCATTAGTTAAAGAAAAAAAAGAAAAGTTTAGGATTTAAAATTGTCACTTAAAGCACAATTTGCAGAGGAATATAAACCTATGTAAAAAGTTATCAAATTTATTACTGAGCGATTTTATTATTGGGATGTTAAATGCTGTATAATTTTCACTATTATTAACAAAGTGAGTCCTAAATCTCTCACATATCATTGTCCCATCCTTGAGTTGATGCAGACAGAAAATAAGTTGTTATTATAAAGGCTAAGCCCGTGTGGATGAGCTGGTTGTAAAAAGTTTTGTAGGAACTCAGTTCCTGTTATTTTGGGTGAAGCCTCTCTCAGAGGGATCTTGAAGGATTCTGTGAGAATTTAGCGTGATTGGCAATAGAAAATAATAAGCGAAGGGTATAGATTTATGGTACTCGTATTATAAGAATATAACAATCTACTTGCATAGACACAACATCGCTGTTGCTTTCCTAGTTAGAAGTAAACAATCAGCTACCAATAATGATATATTAGACACAAAATTCAGGAATAGTATCAACCCCAGATCCCCGCAAACTCTAAGAATCTTCATGGGACACTAGTATTTAAAAAAACTGAACCACACCATTACAGTCTAAAAGTATTAAATGAGTGATGACATATTGAAAGGAAGTAAGCAACAATGATTCATTGAGTATAGGTGAAAGCTTCAGTATGCACACATTACGATGCACTAACATTGATGGAGTGTGAACAAATAGAAAGGGGAGCACCTTCCAAAAACTATGTACTTTATTATACACTATTACTTTAATTGAATCTACAATATTCTGCCCCAATAATTGTTAATATCTATAGAATCAATACAATAGACATGGCAGTTGCTTAATAAAAAATAATTATTTTGAAGGGACTTTCCTGTTTGATTTGATTTCACTGTTTTCTTTGTTTTTATTTTAATATCTGGGTAACCAAGCATCGCAAGGTAAATACTACATTTTCTAAAAATGAAGATTTATCACCACCGAAACCCCTCTGTCCACAAATTTTTAATGAAAATCTTTGGAGCTGTTTCCAAGATTCAGATGATATGAATTGCTTCTTTAAAGATAATTACTGACTTAATTATTACTTGTGGATTTGCCCTTGTGGATTTCAGTTTTATTACAAATCACACAATGCCATAGTATTTATTGTCAAGTTTTTATCTAATTTCATATGTCCCAATGTTTGTTTGTTTGTCTGTAATCAAATCTTACAAGTTAAATTTTATCTGCTTTCCGGTTACTGATTGAGCTAAAATTTTGCATGTGATTTATTATGACATAGAGCTGATCTGATGATGGAATTGAAAGATGGCCATCAGGAGTTAATCAACGATACCCCATTGAGTTTATATCTGATTGATCAGTCTTGACGAGAACTTAGGTGCCAGGGTATGACAAGAACATGGATAAAACTCATAAAAATTTGTGTTTAAATGATAATACAAAATTTCAGCCAAATTAGTTCAGTAGTTTTGAAGGAAAATTCAACAAACATCCAAAAAGTCAAATTCACATATTTTATTTCATTATAATAGGAAATTAGAATAATTAATCTCCTTATTCCCAACTGTTACTTTATTTTATTTTACTTTTTTTGCAAAAACATGCAAAGTTCGATGTCTGAGAATTGTCACTGTAAAAAGACCAAGCACATGACATTAATTGCACACTGAAGAAAAAATGTCCTTTTCTCTCACTTGCAATAACATCAAAGTTTATTGACGAACAAGTATCTGATCTTTGATGGTCTTATTTGACATATAAATTTATTTGCACTTCCTACTTTAAAGGATATTTTTTTTATATTTTCAAACAAAACAACTTATGATTTGCATACAATGATATTGGCAGCACCTAGCATTTTTTATTCTTTTTACCTAACTGAACAACATGTCCACCAGTTGTTTGATCCATGTTCTATCCATCATCTGATTAACAAAATAATAGCAACAAAAAGTGTAAAATATCCTACTACTTAGTTCATTTAACTCTATTGAAAATGTCAATACTCGTGTATCCCTGAACTTTCAAGAAGTTAGTAGTATACTTGTAGTACCTACTTACTTTTTAATAATAATGTAGTTTTAATTTGCTGGCTTGTCGTCATCAATTCAAAGATGTTTGCCCATAAGTGTCAATAAGATGGCGCCATATGTCACGCAAGTCTAGCCTAGAGTCTATGATAGGGCATCTCCATTGTTTTGTTATTTCTATGTAAGGACTGCATTCAGTGTATGGTTTTGAACTCGGAAAAGAATGCAAATTAATTATGATTCTGGATGTTGCCAGCAGGTATATTGGTCCATTTTTTGTACACTTCATCTCCTTAGACTTCAAGTAAGTGGAATGTGCACATATTTTATTTTGTATCATTATAATAATTGTTTTAGTTACAATATCAAATTGGTTTTTTTTTAATGATTAATTTAGATACTAATAACTTAGAGCTAGTCAAGTGAAAATAGAACAGAATTTTTTTTTGTGAAAACAGTAAAACTCTAGTTTCCCAAAATATCGGTTTCGGGTTAAATTTATTAAAAATTATTTGCATATTAAATGCTCTTGTTTTTCTAAGGAGATCTTGTTTGTAATATTTCGAGTTTCCATTAAATACCTACTTAATAGGATGCCTCTTCGATTTCTCTTCCTGCATTTTTCTGGTGTAACTGGTATTGCTTTTTTACTGTGACCTATAAAGATAGGCCTGTAACGAACTTAATTAATTAAGTAGATACAATAATAATAATAATATAATAAAGAAGTATATGAATAAAATAGGTATGGGATTGAAGAATGTTAAATAGTGTTTAAATAAAAAATAAAATAGGCCATCTGCGAGTCGACTCGCGCACCGACTCCTAATGTTGTATTTGCCTAACAGTTTGCAGATTATTTCGCGAAAATTATTCGCACATCAATTAAGCTTATTTTAACTAATGTTAATGGTCTTTAACAAAATCTGCAACAGGTAATTTACATTAATCAAAGTATAATATTATTATCAAGTAACTACTTTGGTAGTTCCTCACCGAAATCTCCAGGCTTATAACGTAATAATGATAATACTTGAAAACAAGCGCTAAATGTTAGCTAGATAAAGATAGATTTATAGAAAATTCCTTATTGTAGACCAAACCAAAAACGAAAAAAAATGAATAGCTAAACAAAATATGTACAAATATGGAGGCCTTATCGCTACATAAATACCAAACCAATCCAAAGGATGAGCCTATCTGAACAATTTACGTAAATCTTCTTCTGAATATAAGAAAAAAGTAGCGCCATTTGTCTTTCCTGCTAATATGCCACAATATGACGGAAACATGGCATAATATCCCTGTGGATATGCGCGTGCGCACTAAATAACAAGTATGTATAGTAATTTGTGTGGCATGGACCGCGGTCCATAAACAGTACTTGGTGTCAAAACAACTATTTTTGACACCAGTAAACTGGTGACATTTATTTTGCGGTTCGCCGAGTCCTGTGTATAATGTCTATTTAGGTAAAGCTACTCTATCAATAATTAGTAAGAGCTGAAATTACTGTCTAGATGTCCGGCCGCTGTAAAGACACTTTGACGTCAGTAAAATATACATACCAGTTATTAAATCAGTTGGATTAGTTACTTACGCAATCATAATATGACTAAACATTGTCACATATGTACAGTGTCATACAAGATAGAATTCGCGAGCGAAAGTAGTTAGCTGAGACAGCTGACAGATTGTTATTAAAAACAAGTTGAAAATACCCAAGCATGTTCAAAATAATATATGTAACGAATTAGCTTTGAAATCATTCATGTGCACTGCCAGTCATTAATAGATGACTGTCCAAAACTTTCTCGTTGCATACCTAATTTGTATTATTGGGAATTTTGATAAGCTCACGTTATTGAAATCGAAAGCAATGTTATATATTATATTGTAGTAGAATATACTTTCATAGTAGAAATTAAACTGAATGATAGCTATCAGAAATGTGATGCTCAATAGACCAGCGTGAATAAAGCGAAGATTAAAATAGATAAATTAAAAACTTAAAAGCTTCCTCATTGTAAGCGCCGTAGTACAAGGAATTAAGAGTATCTCTGGAGATAATGTACCTACTCGTAAATCTTGGAGGTTTAATTTTCGCATTTTTTTGTATTCTACAACAAAATATAGAGGTAGTGGGTGTTATACCTATTCATATACGGACGAAATTAATAACTTTAAATCCTATATCCTTTGTTCTACCCAAGATAAGCCATAATTTGTATGGAGCTTAAATGTATTTTTTTTACAGATAGGGCAGATCTGGATGGGATCCGTATTCCTTAGTTTATTAATGTCGATTCATTATCAAGAATGGCGCTACAATCCTTTGTGAGCCCGGGCCTGTTCAAGATTTCGCTACCCATCCCTTTCGTTAGCGCTCGTTGTCCAATTTGACGACCTCCGTGGTTGAGTGGTTAGCGTGCCGGTTTTCAAGGCGCCGCCATATCTGAGGTTCCGGGTTCGATCCCCGGTCGGGGCAATGTAGAAAAATAAGTTTTCTACATTGTCTCGGGTCTGGGTGTGTTGTGGTACCTCCGTTGTTTCTGATTTCCTTAACACAAGTGCATAAGCTACTTACTAGGGTTGTAACGGAACTCCGCCTCCGCCTCCGTTACTGCGGAACTTCCGCAAAGAATTTAACCTCCGCCTCCGCATCCGCCTCCGCAAAATTTATGCGGAGTCATATCGGAAGTTCATTTACGATCACAAACAACGCGCAAGGAGCGACGCTAGGCGACGCGGCCGCTCGGCTGCGTGTTTTCAAGTGAAATGGTCGAGAGCTTTTGTTCGTAAAATATAATTTGCCTCTTGTCAATTTTGATTACTAAGATGAATCATGAACATGTATGTACAATTGTACACATTATATTATATATAATATAAATAAATGTTGCTGACTCTATTAAAGTATTAATCATAAATTTATTTATATTTTCCCAACAAATTTCACCTCCGCCTCCGCCTCCGTTAACCTTCGCATCCGCGGAGGCGAACCTCTTCACCTCCGCAATCCGCATCCGCCTCCGCCTCCGCTAAGTAGGCCTCCGTTACAACCCTACTACTTACTAAGGGATCGGAGCAATGTATGTGATGTTGTCCACTATTTATTTATTATTTATTTTCGTATGCCTAGTCGTTTTGTGTCCAGAGCCTGTAGACAAAGTGACATTCTTAGCGATGTCGCGAATAGAAAAACCAAAATGTATGGGATTGACATTAGCTAACGCTATGGCATAGCTTTAGTTAACGTCAGTCCCGTATATTTTTGGCATTCTATTTGCAACATAGCTAAGAATGTCACTTTTTGTAGGCCCCCTGCTCAACACTATCCAGCCAAGGAAGCTTTGGCCGACCCACACTTCTGCGTCCATCAGGATGTGAGACCATGAGCTTTTTAGGTGACACCAAAAACAAAATAAAATATTATATTCGTATTATTCTTAAAACTGCTAAATTTGTTTCTTTTGTAGAAATAATTTATTATGATAAGGCTATTCTTACGCCAAATGCACTTCCGCTTCTCATAACGAATTTGGCTGGCGACATAAGTATGAGATTCTGCTCTCCTCATAAATATTACAGCATTCCTCGAATAATTTTGAACATGTTATGATAATCTTATAATGCCTAAGATATTGCTATACGGTCTTTTACAGTCAATTAATATGACAATCTTCGCTTAATTTGATCGGTAAATAAATCTCTACAAAACGAATTGGGACTTAATTGCGAAGCCACAAAATCCTAAACAACGTCGATTTTAATTATAAAGTGAGAAGTAATGTACAAGTCTATTACCTGCTTATAACTAATATTAACATTTATAAGCTATGTTATCCATTTTTATCTTTAAATATTTTAATTTAGATTGCCTGTGATAGATGGCGCCATGTGCCATGTAATGTACAAAACAAATAGGCATAGTGCATCGATAAACAATACTTAGTGCTTATCAGGTAAGTATACAAAATCTATTTAGTTTAACTAAATTGACAGGTTCAAAATAGTGTTATCCTTTTCCAGGAAAGTATTTTGAAAATTCTTAAATTCCTATTTTGAAGCTGACCAGCTAAGTAATGTAGTAAGGCTGAAGGAGTACCTATTCTTACATTTTTTCTCTCCTAGTGGCGTTTTTTTGTGAACACCGCTGTTTTATTATTTTTTTAATTAATTTGTTTCTTCTTTTTAACTCTATGTTCTTCTGTCATATCTAATTTAGGTGAAGTATTAAAAATTACAATTCATTTTACGGGATGCAGTTTTACAAAATCGCAATTACTTTTTAATGGGATTTCAAAATGGAGAGTTATTCATAAAAGTATTCTGAATTGAATTCATGTTCCGAAGGTTTTTAGGTCATTCGGTCGAAGTACGATTTCAAGGGTGTACCGAAATTTTGATTATGATAAATGAAATTCTCCGTAAGGTTTTGTTGGACAAATAAAATGGTGTTGGTACTCGTATGTATTGTGCTTGTTTTTGATTCATTTTTGTGACCTACATTTTGGTGTCGAATCGGTTAAAAACATTTTCATTTCGTTTGAGTGGGTTCCGGGGCGCTTTAAATGTTTTATATAGTGAAACTAAATACTGTTTAAGCGGGATTAAAAGTATTAATAAACCATGTAAAGTGTACCATGAAGCTTGTTTAATTTGGGTAATAATTAAGACCATGAAAACGAAACGACTGATAGACTGATATACTTCATTCCGATTAAAATTTCAAAAGTTTAAGTCTACCCTGCGGGATTCCGCAAATACCGGGATCCAGCGGGATTAACATAGTTCAATCCCGCAAATACCGGGATTGAAATTACCAGGTGGGATTGCATTCACTACTTACCACTAAAGATAAAACTTGGGACTATTTTTTGTCTGTCTGTCCTCCCACTTACCTATTTACCTACCTATGTTGTTGTCGAAGTCTGGGTGCCTTCAAGATTAGAAAATAGACATTTCATAGACAAGAGCGCTCCATCATAGACATATTATTTGCTTTCAGGTATGATTTTATTCAATCGCAAATCTATCAAACTGTATATTAAAAACTCAGAACTGGGCAATATAAGTACTTTCCTTTGTATGAAAACAAGCTTTTCAGGAAGCACGGCCAATAACTAAAAGTTGTGGATTTATAATTATAAAAATTGAAGTACAGTTTTTATTTCAAGTTTTTGTTAGCATATTTTCACTGAATAGGCACAATTGTATGGCCTCTATATCCACAAATAATATGATGGTACAATCCACTTCAATAATACTGGCCTTCTAGAGGAAAAAACAGTACGGAGAGACAATAAAGCTTATCTGAAAAGGCTTTAAATGCGGGGACAAAGAGATTTGCCCTCGTATGGCAATTAAAACTGCCGTGTTCCGCGCTTCCACGGCGGCCGTGCAAACAAGGCCGGCAAACAAAATGGGCATTCGATACTGTTAATAATAATCGCTGTCCGAAATAATGGATTGTTTGCTCTTCAGTCTTCCTCTAGTTTTGTTTTTGTTTATCGTTAAGGCGGTGCGGTGGTCTGTAACAGACGCATTAGGACGCTGTACGCGGCCTACGAATGTTTACTATGGTAATGTACAAGAGTGGTCTCTCTGACACGTTTGACGAGGCGTTTGTTTTTCTGACATTTCCATAATAGCATTCATAGGCCGCGTACAGCGTCACGCCGGACGCGACCTAGAGCGTCTGTTGCAGACCACCGCCTTAGGTCGCGTCCGACGTGACGCTGTACGCGGCCTACGAATGCTTACTATGGTAATGTATAAAAGTGGTCTCTCTGACACGCTTGACGCGGCGTTCGTTTTTCTGATATTTCCATAGTAGCATTCATAGGCCGCGTACAGCCGACAGCGTCATGTCGGACGCGACCTAACGCGTCTGTTGCATACCACCGCCTAACAAATTGTGATCTTAACTTGTTTTATGAAATGGCCTTAGGATTTCCCCGGCAAACTGGACAAAAATATGCATGTCGAATAAAGAGACTGATATTTATAATAGGTAGGTGATCGCTCGCGCTCCGACTAGATAGAGCCCTTCCTAACGACGACAGCTCCGTGAGTGCAGCAACTTTTCTTGTAGTGTGAGTGTGTCAATCTAAAATTTGTATGGTGCGTGGATGTTTTAGTGTGCGTGGAAAATTGTGTAGCGACGCGACGACTTGGGTTTGCCAAAATAAATAAATAAAAAAAAAAAAAATTATTTTCGCAAAGTATTTTTTGCTGCACTTAAAGTCTGACTACACTTCTGAAGAAGATGACTGCGTTATCGCATTTTTACCATGCAGTAAACGTCATGTCAAATAGTCATTTAATATAATTTAGGACGGCTTCATAAATTGATTGACTTCTGAGAATTTTGATCGTGTCACATTCCTCAAAAAATAAGACTGCATGAAGCGAGTTTCATTATCATTATTACTTATCAATTGAAACCGCAGACAAAATGGTAGGAACCATTAAGTGAGTGGTCACTTGTGATTTAATTTTATCTCTAAAACATTGTGTATATTATGTACAAAGGGATTAAACAATATTTTCCTTTTTATAATTGATAAGATAAACTTGTACCTACAATGAAACCACAATTATTTTTACCTGTTTTCACTTTTCACCTTTAACTTTGAGTCTTGATAATTAAGCTTTAGGGTACGAATCAGTTTTGATAATACAAGATAAGAATAATTATAAGTACATACTTATCTGCGTGTATATACGTACGTAACAGTGTCCATAAAGTAACAGCCTCTTGTGTTTATTATTTAACGTTTTCAAAATCTTCAGGAGGGCTGTACCGATTTTGAAGGGATGTTTACACACAGGATGAGGTCTGTATAAACTACTCCTTTTACAGACCTCTTGTATTAGGTAAAGTATTCTAAATTACTATTTACGATTCTTTTACCCAGAATTTCAAGGCTTTAAGTTAGGTAACTTAAACTTAATTAGGTAACTTAGGTTTCAATCTGCAGGATGCCTTCTAGAGAAGTGAATAGGCATTTTCTAAGCAAGCGCGCTCCAACCTAGACCTCATCACTGCTTTCCATCAGGCATGATATTCGTGAAGCGCAAGCCTATCTACAATAATAAATAATAATAAAAAATGGTCAAGTGTGAGTCGAACTCGCGCACTGAGGGTTCCGGACCATCAAGACCTGTTTTCTATGGTATTAAAGTAAACCAAGCACACCTGCCCACTAAATCAAAAACGAACATAAAAATCAGGTTTATTGTATTGTATAGCTCCCCTTATTTTTTATTTTATTTTAATTTAACTAAGTATTTATTTCTACAGTAAGTATATGATATATAATATATGGTGGGAGGCTTTAGCCGTGGCTAGTTACCACCCTACCAGCAAAGACGTACCGATTAAGACCAAGCGATTTAGCGTTCCGGTACGATGCTTTGTAGAAACCGTTGGGGTGACATAACTTACCCCTTCCAAGTTAGTACGCTAACACCTTCGACTGCATCATCACTTACCATCAGGTAAAAAAAAAATATAACTGAATATTCTGTGAAAATTTGAAGCGTCTACCTGTTACAGTTATCAATATCGAGCAACAGAAATACATCATCTGTGAAAATTGTAAGACTGTAGCTATCACGGTTCCAGAGATATACCCTGGTGACAGACGGACGGACAGCGAAGTCTCAGTAATAGGGTTCCTTTTTTACCCTTTGGGTACGGAACCCTAAAAAACTGTAAATTAGACGGGCGAAGCCGCGTGTAGAAGCTGCTATAAAACAATATCAGTTATGAAAACCAACACCAGTTACCGACTTGGTAAACTACGAGGAAACAGTTCCTAGTCAAACAGGCAAATTGTAAGACAAATATTAAAATGGTTGAAGTTCCCACACTCTGTATGTAGCGTTCATGCCGCCTGGATACTTAACTAATAGCTATTCCTGTTGCAGCTTACTTAACGGTGTGTAGATGACTTGAATAAAACTACCTATGACCAAAGCAAATACCATGGATCCTAAACGCTATGGAAACATTCGGATAACTCTTATAGGTGCCCTGCCTAACGCTCCTGTCCGTCAGCTTTTCATGACTAATCAATTTTCAGTAGGTAATTTGATATTATCTTCTTCTTTTCTAATCTTAATATATATAAATCTCGTGTCACAATGTTTGTCCTCAATGGACTCCTTAACCACTTAACCGATTATAATAAAATTCGCACACCATGTGCAGTTCGATCCAACTTGAGAGATAGGATAGTTTAAATCTCAATTCAACTATTTTTTAAATCCCCAAGGGCAAAACAACGTTTGCCAGGTCAGCTAGTATTATGTATAAAATTCTCGTGCCAATTTTTGTTGCCGAACTCCTCCGAAACAACTCGACCGATTGTTATGTCTGTATAAGTATGTTTGATAGGTCGTATAAGCTTTTTTTATATCCCTAATTGCAAAGCAACGTTTGCTGGGTCAGCAACCTAAAAAGCCTTGTTTCATATATATTTTTTTAATTTTATAAGCACGAAAGATTGTATATATATGTATTGTTAGTCCTTCACATCACGCCAAAATTACTATCGACTTATTTTTTCCGGCAGATTTTTTCTCAACAAAATAAAGCATGTTATTTGATCCTCCGTGTAAAATAGTGTAAAAGTTTAATAAATATTTACAAGGTTCCCTGGTTTTGTGTTACTCCAGGAAGGACTATTAATTATATTATTCTTGTTTTATTGTTATTTTCAAAAGCTGGAATATGTATAATATTTTGTTTTGCTAAATAATAAATAACATCAACTGCGAGATTTTATAAAAGGTAAACCTTATAAGACATACGGATATTGGCGAACGGCTAACTTCAATCCACTCATCATAGTTCGCCGCTACCTAACTTATCTAGAAATTGTTTATATTGTTCTTTTGTTGTCTGGTAGCTGTCCAGTTTGCCGGATACTCGTCTTGTGTGATTCATGGCTTATTTTTTCATAAAAACCAGTACTACCAGTTCGTATCACCATTGAGTGTATACGAAGAGGTGTTTATTCATGGCATGCGCACGCGCAATCCTGAAGGGGCAGGAAGTGAGCCGCTTCGCTGAATCGCACGGCCGCGCCAACTGACATACGACACTTAGCATCGCATTCTGATCAACCATTAGCAATAAACATTTGCATTCTCCAAGCACTTCAATGGAAACTGATTCTCTTAACCTCGAAATTTGCTGCCTTACTCTTGTTACCCTATGTTAGAATTAAAGACTTATCAAAAGAATAAAAAGGCTTGCTCTTGATTATTATTGAGATTTTAATGTAGGTTATTTTACATATGACATAGCTACGTAGTTATTGAGTTAAAATTACTAAGCCTTAAAAATAGGAAAGAACGAGAACGCAATTAGGTATACGGTTAAAATACGAAGATGAAACATAAACCAAAAACCACTACGCGATTAACGCTTTTTTTT
Organism: Coenonympha glycerion; assembly: GCA_963855885.1. Lineage (NCBI taxonomy): Eukaryota > Metazoa > Arthropoda > Insecta > Lepidoptera > Nymphalidae > Coenonympha > Coenonympha glycerion. The sequence continues at coordinate 4,907,609 of OY979646.1, forward strand.
CACGTCCTGAAAATAAGAATAACGTAAATATATTTTAGTAACAAGATTTTACCACACCGGAGTTCGAACATGCCGTTGGACTTCGGAAAATAACTTATGACACCATTAATGTCACTCGAGATTCACAGCATGACAAAAGAATACCCATTTCTGAGTATTCGAAATAAATAAAGACATAGCTGTCACGTAAACAATGGTCTATTTTCAGTTTCTATAGGTACAAAAATAGCTGTGTTTTTAGTTGCTGCATATTTTCAGCAGATTCTAGTAATGTTATTAACTTATTATGTCCTCGCATATTGCATTTACATGCGGGCGCGATTAAAGTCCAATTCACCCGCAGGTTAAGCTAATTTTACACGCTTTATCAGTGAATTAATTAATAAAACACTGACTGAGGTGCAGAATTTTTAAGGTTGAAATAAATCTGGTCGCCAAAGACGGTACACTAATATTAATGTTTTAGGAGCTAGGGATGCCCAGATCTCTCTACCCTCGTAATGTTGCGCTGCAGCTGCCACATAATGCTAGGAACTGGCCACCACGCTGCAGGTTAGGTGCGGGTTCGGGAATTTTGTAAACTCTTATGGTAGCCATAGACCACCCACGTATCGTCCAATCTGAGTATGAGGTTTGATCCAATATGCAGTTCATCCACACACGATAAATTAAAACAGTCTAATCGGCAGTGACGTTTAGTAGAAGCAATGGCGCACGACGACATTTATCACCGAAAAGTCTTGTCCAATCGGTATGAACTATGATTCAATCGTCAAACCAAAAGAATTGAAATTTGGTTGTACCGTAACATATCTATCATACCAATCCACGGTCACGGTCAATTCTAACTGATCCAATTGGTAAGGTCATACCGATTGGACGATAGAATGGATCGTCTATGGCTATCCTAACCCTAAAAGTCATGGGTGCAGGCCACGGCTTGAAAGCCCTGGCCCTTTCGTGAGATACAGAAGTCTGAATCAATGGGCTATCAGTTATCACTGCTTCAATTGTCCACAAATGCAAACTAACCATCATCATCATGAATTGATTGCACTTTGGAGAATCAAAGGAAATGTACACATCTGTGCTTCGAAAATGGGAACTATAGTACAAGAAATTGTAGAGGTTCCTTAGAAAGGCGCTCGGACCCTTATTTGGACGTCGAAACGGACGTCAACTGGTCCAAGTGACCCGCGACCAACTGATGATGCGTAAATGTACCACTAACGGCTTCCTATAAAGCATGCATTTCCCGGTAAAGATGTACCGCCGACATCTTTGTAAAGACAGGATACGTCTCTCTACCGTCCCTTATTCTATATAGATTGCATTTAACTGATCAGATACTTAAATAAATTTATTTTTTAGCTCAAGTCCTACTCGCCTTATAGGAGAAGAGTAAATAGATAGTTCATAGTTACCTACGTTTTTATTTTGGTAAGTTTTTCGTTTTTCCACTTCAATAAGTAAATCTACGATGTTGTGACTTTAATTATTTAGTTATTATTTAAGCGAAATTAAAACTGTCCAGGTAAATCTTAATATTTTAACAATAAAAAAAGATTATTATTTGAGGGTATCATATGCTATAATTTTATTACCAGAATAAGATCACAATCACAGCACAACAAAATTCCAACGGGATAACTAGAACGAAATACGCGCGGGTCAGCTACTTTTAACTGAATAACATCCGGTTAATATGAATATTAATGATTTATTGTACGATTTGTCAGTTTTGAAAATTATGATATAATTATTATGGTTATATAAGTGTTAATCATAATTGCCATATATGTTAGTCTCATCCTCAGATCTATTATCCGGAGGCGTAATTTTAATATGGTTATAACAATCTAACAGATTAAATTAATAACACCACTTAACAATATATCACATGCAGTGCGTCTAATATACACGTGCAGTTAAATATGTTTACATTTAAAGATCAACCGCATCTGTTACGTAACATTCAGAACTAGATATTAAACCACATCGACAGCCTTTCACGAAACGTCCGATCGTAAAGAATTAACGGTATAAACGGTAGTTTTAAGCGTTTCTTAGTGACCTGCAGTTTAAAAACTATTAATTATTATAATATAAACATCATGTATTTTAGGTCTTTAATCTAAATTCGCTCAGAAGCAGAAACACGATGAGATAAAAGCTTCTCGATACTCGTACGAAGTTCTCCCAAAAAGCGCTCCAAAAATCTTAATTTTTCTAATTTTTTCGGAAACTGCAATGGATGTAATTGTAATTTTTGTTTCAATGTGGCGCTAATAAATTATTATTAGCGCATTCGGATATTAATCCCAAAACGCTCAAAAACTGATTTTTGATAATTGTTTAGTTTTTTAGTAATTAAGTTTCTATTATATTCTTCCGCAACACGCATGTCGCACCCATCATCGTATTCGTATCGTAAGAAAGACAAAATTAAAATCAGTATATTCTTTTAAAGTAAATATACCACTCGGACCTATCAGATTGGACCCATCATGGGGACAAGTAATACAAGTGCGAACCGGACTCACGCACTGAGTGTTCTGTACCTACTTCTCTAGAAAAAGTAATCCATAAGAATCGCTTTTTTTACCCAACTGCAATCTTAACTCTGTTTTTTGAGGTTAATTGTTAATACCAAAAAAACTAGTTACTAGATCTCGTTCAAACCAATTTTCGGTGGAAGTTTGCATGGTAATGCATCATAATAAATATATATATTTTTAGGGTTCCATACCAAAATGGTAAAAATATACCCTTATAGTGAGACTTTCTCCGTCCGTCCGTCCGCCCGTCTGTCACACTCGTTTATTTCAGTTACTATTCAAGCTATCGATTGAAATTTGAAGAAAGTGATATATTAGAAACCTTAATATTATTTTTGAAGACCTAACCACTATCCAGTAACCACCCCATTCCATGGGCTTAATTTGATGAAAAATATTTTTTTGAGATTCTGTTCTAAGTATGGAAACCCACAAATTTACTGTTTTTTTTTCTATTTTTGTGTGAAAATCTTAATGCGGTTCACAAAATGCATCTACTTACCAAGTTTCAATAGTATAGTTCTTATAGTTTTGGAAAAAAGGGTTGGTTCTGTTTTTAGCCATTTGGCTACGGAACCCTAACAAACGAGTTGACGCGGTCATTGGCTCCCGGCTCGTTGCATAAGCCACGTTCACGTGCTAGGGCTGATGGTGCTCACGTCTACTGATAAGTGGGGTTCTAGGGCCTTCAAGTTTGATTTGAGAGAGAGCAGCGGCCGAGATTGCGCGCAATTAAGGTCACTGCAGACGATGTGTCGCGTACGAACGCTGGCCCTGTTCACACCGCTAGACAAACTGCATCTTCATTGTGACTCCGCGAGATTTAGGCACGCAACCGTCCGAAATTTGGAAATGGATAACGGGTTTGTCCATAAAACTATCGACTGATGAGTAGATAGTAGATACTTATTTGTTTAGGAAAGGCGATCATAATCAAAAGAAAGATCATAAATTAATATCTATTGGTATACAAGAATCGAGGATAAAATAGTCACTATTGAGTCCTTTTGAATCAAGAATCGAGATAAAGTTTGCAAGTACTTAAACAATCTCATCTATCAGACCCATGTGTATATAAATGATGCACTCACCAAGCGCATTTTATACCTCCCTTAATAAGAACTCTAAAAGTGGTATCATCTCTCGTAAAAGCTTTGACACCGTCCTGCCTTTGCTCTATAAATATATCTAATATTTAAGATTTGGTGCATTGCATTGAAAGAGGTAAATTATTAGTAATTTTATTTACTTACATAATTTGATTAGCAGGTAGGTATAGCGATAGACCGTATAAGTTGAGTTTGTATCAACAGCATTAAATACATGTTTCTCGAATTTCATTTACTTAGTCCTTAATTAGCGCTTGAAGTCTTACAAGTAATAATCCGGCCGGTGTACGGATCCGCCCCGTCGCCAGGCAAATGATTAGCTTCCCCCGCTAATGGTGTAAACGCTGGGGAAAATTCGCATCGCACGCGCAGACGGGCGATTAACCGCCGCTGGCGCCACTGATGTATTGCCCACTTTGAATTACGGATATGTTTGCGGTCGAATTATGTTATCAATCTCCACGCCATAAAGATAAACTAGGAATGAACACCCAATATTATTTAAGTGTCAATAAAGTTAACAACTTTCATATCTCTGTACGCCTAGTTATGTGCTTGACTTGAGCGTTAATTAGAAGGCAATACTTTATATTTTTATTTTTATTGGTCAAAACAAATTCCTGAATCACTGACTCAATCAACGATCAAACAAAACTTAGGACCTGGAAGGCTGAAATTTTGAACAGAAATTGAATTGAACAAAAATTAAAATTCAGGAATGAAAATTTCAAATTAAGAAAGAATATTATAAGAAACAATCTTGAAACATTCCCACGGGTCACACGATCGAATCTGTAACTGAATGTAATTAACGCAAAATTCAAGTAAAGAAAAGGACTAAATAAATAAATATTGTAACCTATATTGCATGCCGTAAGGTAGAACTTGTTCGAACTTGACAATCTCTATAAGATCTATGTAAACCAAGTTTCGCAATAAATATTATTGAATTGAATTGAATTGAATTGAATTGGACTTTCTTTGAGGTCCAGAAGTTCTGGAGCCTTATTCAAAATGAATGAGTTATTAACTGAAAGGTTACTTTATACTTAACGAACGTGGTTATTGATTGATTATTTAAATACATGAATATATTGCCATTACTGTTCTTAAAATGGCAGATACAAATATCTATGTCAAAAGTTAACAATGTAAGTTGCTGATGATAAAAATATCAAGAAAACGTGATTGCAAAGTAGATGGAACGTGACTGGAAAAACAATACGTTACCGATATTGGCTTATGCTAAAATATATTGGTAATTGTAATTTCTTTACAGAGTATTAGTTATACTTAATAGAAATATAATGTGTCATTTAGGAATCATTATTCATTATAGATTCTTTGTCTTATTTGGTGAAAGATCTCTTAGATATTTAGCTATAGCTGTAGCTTCATTTATTAACAAGAGAAACAGACAAGTTGTTTAGTATCCATTCTGCTGGAAAGCATTTTAATGTCAATTAAATTATTTTTAGGGTTCCATACCTCAAAACTCATGATGATTTTGATGTCCGTCTGTCTGTCTGTGTGTCACGATCCATGATTATTTCAGTAACTAATAAAGATATCGACATAAAATTTGGAACTGTTATAGGTAGTAATGGCCCGCAGTTATTGCAATCATAAAAAATTGAAAATTGTTTTTATTTCTATTTAAAAAGGGGGGAAAACCACAGACTTTACAGACACCGCGCGCCGAACAATCGAGTGACTGCGAGTTTTGCCCATGTGTGCGTGACACCCGCCCCTTACACCGTAGCAACACGACGTTTGTTTGTGCGTGTAATGTTGCTAGTATCAGATATTAAAATAGTAAATACCCATAAACAAAATCTATAACTTTTTCTATGGCTCTTTTTTAAATTAGGGCCCCCTATCAAAATTGAAGTATAATTAAGACGCACTAATTCATAAAAAATCACCTTTTACTGGCATGGTGATTCTTGAAGAAAATTCTTATCCAACCTCTCTGCAAATCTACCTACTGAAAAGATTCCGACGAAATTAGGTATGGTTATACGTTTATTTCTATTGATCATAATTATTTCAGATATTTCGATTGGTAAACTTCGGAGATAAGGGGGGAACGGTATTTTTTTTCGACAGTTTGCCCAATAACTCAAAAACTATCAGGCATAAAAATAAAAATAAATTAGTTTTAGAATACACAAGTAACGCCTTTTTATTTGATACCCCACTCAATATTGTTGTCTCATTTTGAAATTTCGACGACCCGGTTTCCCTGCTTTTTAAATAAAAATAAAATAGATTTTCAATTTTTTATGATTTCAATGTCGGCGCAACGCAATTACCTACAACTATTCCAAATTTCAGGTCGATAGCTTTAATAGTTACTGAAATAATCGAGTGTGACAGATGGACGGACGGACGGACGGACGGAGAAAGTCTCACCATAAGGGTTCCATTTTTACCATTTTGGTATGGAACCCTACAAACTCATTATAAATTACCCCAAAATTGGGGAAAATAAATAAAACAAATACTCGCAACACTGGTTAAGTGTGACGATATATTGTTTAGGTTTTGTGTTCCAAGTCGTGTTTAAAAGATATTTTCGTTAAAAAATATGCAAAATAACAAAATTCCTGTGAAAAGATATTCCATCGTGACTTTTTTGTGTTTGTGAGTTGTTTCTGCAGTCCTTGAAGACACAATACGACATTATGAGTACAAAATCTGCACAGCGAAGTACATTCACGAACACGTGTAACACGATTGACACCCGGTGGCGCACTGAGCGCGAAAACGTATTACCCACGCATTTAGTAGCACCGAACTTGGCTTCGCTAGGTTGTTCGGCGCGCTACGTCTGCCTTTATTTAATGTAGTCTGAGGGGAAAACTTAGGCGTCGAAATTTCAAAATTAGATAACAATATTGAGTAGGGCATCATATGAAAGGGTGTTACTTGTGTATTCTGAAAAATAAAATCAACTCCGTATCTATTATACTTTTTTTGGTATTAGCAATTAACCTCAAAAAACAAAGTTAAGTATGTCTTTTTCTAATATTGGAACGGAATATCGGTACCCTCGGTGCGCGGGTCCTTCTCGCACTTGGTCAGATTTATTTTAATTATAGGTATTATCAGTGTAGCGTCGCGCGGTAAGATTTAACATAATTGTTTTAACTTTCACGTACGATCCTAGTGGCGCCGACGTCTGTACAACCTACGATTATTTTTAGATTAGAAATGGGCTCAACCGCTTTACGTAATTGAACAAGTCGCATACGTGATACGCGGCAAGATCCTGAGCGTTCGCTTCTAAATATAGGCACGGAGGTGGTGCGCAATTATACCTTATTATCGCATGTTTCCACTGGAAGGCAAGCCGCTTCATGCCACAGTTATTAGTTGTTGCATTTTCTTTAGAAAGTGTCCAGATGTGACGAAACTGAAATGAGCATGTTTAACTGTAGGGTTAGTACTGGTTTTTGTACGAATTTCAGGTCTTGCATCGCACAAACGAATCGAATTCCTCTATACATTTACAGCCAGCAGCAGCAGTGTGGTCTTCTCCGCAAGGAACGAGTCCCTTGAGGGGTACGGGCCTCGAGGCTTGCCTCCTTACCCGTTTCGCGGAGGCGCAGCGCACCCGCGGTGTCGTTCTTCTAGCCCCGGTTAGGGGCAAAGGCCTCGCCGTCCTGCCTTGGGGCCTGTGGGTCTTGATTGGCTGGTGACCCCGCGCGGTCAGCGATCATGTTGCTGCCCTGCGCAGGGATATCGGGGTCCAGTTGCGTCATCTATAATGGACAGTCGCTGATGGCGTTGGAATGTATTGAGGAAATTCGATTAGTTTGTGCGATGCGAGTTGACTCGAAATTCATACAAAAACCTGTACTAACCCTTCTGTTTACAGAATGACCGGAGAGCAATTTCCCTTGCATTGACGACTCTGTAATGTCGCGTGCGTGCCGCAGGTAGCAGCTAGGCATCATTCAATGACCCGCATTGTGAGCTGCTGAAAATTAGGTCAAACCAGGGCGACTGCAGTGCACTGCTGCAATGTGCAACTCAACATATATAAACAATAATTTTAGTATAGTTTCGAATAATGCTGAGTTGTATTTCAATATGGGTGTACCTACTTTTTCTTCAAACGTACTAGCCATGTAAAATTCGCATTGCAATGTCATACGACGCACTACACTAAGTTCAATATCACCACTCTGAGACACGGAGGAACCGTGCGTTGAAGAAATTGTTGAAAGAAATGTGTGTAGTAGCATTCAAATAGCGGATTATAGCAAACAATTAAATCTGTCCTGCTAATTATGGATTTCCGTAAAATAACGCCTGCTTCAATTCAACTGACACCGTAGTTGGTAGGTACTAGGTACCTTCCCCCAAGAAGATGTTTTCAACCAGCAAAATATATATTACCGAATGCCGTCTTTTACTTTTATGAGTACTTTAGAAATTTCGTTGCGTATATTTAAAGAGATTGATCTCAGCCGCCCACGCTCTGAACCGCACGCGCCCATGTCACGGTCGATTTTGTGTAGACGAACGCCAAGACCGTGAAAACGTCTTGACACACATTTTATCTGGTACAGACTGGATGGTTGAAGTATCTGCAGGCGATGGCACTTTCAATTATCACTGCAGCGTGGCGGGCGCCCACGACGGCTTAGGTCATTGATCATTTTTAACTGCAGCTCTTTTTTTCACTATGACATTTTAACGATTACTTACTTTCTCTTATTCCCAATTTTTATTTCGCATGTATGTACATTGTACGTACATACACGTCTACAATCTCCATTGCGGATGTCATTCAGCGCATTTTCGCTGTCTTATTATGCTATATGTGGACACAGCTAATCCTAATTACGCATTCAAATAATATTCTGACGTTGCTTGGCAAATTAATTACCGATCAGTAAGTCATATTGGCAGGTACATAATGCAAAAAAAATCCCAGCAATCACCTCGGGCTGGTCGGATCCTGGTACCGCCAGCAACGGAGATGTGATGTAAAAGGCTTTCAGTGAATCGCAAGCTCGTATGTTTCCATTGACCCAGTTGTGATTAGAAACCTCCGCGGTGAAAATGATATTTTTTTTGCGAGCTGCCAATTTCATTGGTAATGAACCGTCGCATATACCTACTCGAGATGGACAACGTCCGCAAGTGAGAGTTTTGCAGCGTCCAAACTGGTATGCGTTACCGCGAAACACTCGGGTGTAATTAACTTTTTTTCGTTAGATGTTGACACCTCTAACTGATGTTGACTAATGTAACGTGTGCCCGCTTCGATTTCGGTAGCAATGAAATCTATTACACCTTTCGATCAATTTATGCGAACTGCCTGTTGTCGTTATTCATCCAGACATCCACATTCTGAACGCGTATGTGCGGAACGCTTTCCTATCTTTCGTGTTCCCAGTCAAGTATATAATCTGAGTGCATTCAAGACATCTTTTTAGGCAAGCGTGCTCAAACATCATTTCTCTCCATCGGGTTTCAGTGTCTTCAAGCACAAAATTTTTAACACTCTTGATGGAAAGTGATGATATGGAGCCTAAATGTGGGTACCGTTAGACCAACCGAGCACGAGCGAAGCACAAGCTCGAGCCCGCAAAATGCATTGCTATAAAATCTACATTGTGTAGTTAGTCTAATATTTGCAAAAAACTAAATAATATTTGAATTTCGCAGGCTGGTATGGCCGATACACCTTAAAGTAGAGCGCGCTTGCGTAGGAAATGACTGTTCTCTTGATTTAAAGGTGTAGATGGGGAGAAAGACGGAGGCTGGAAGGGTATTCCAGAACTATGCGTTGGTAATTCGCATACCTAAATAGCCTAAATAGCGTCTTTACGATAACTTAGTTGTTCGATTTTTACAGTAAGAAAAAAAATGTATTTATTTGCTTCAAAGTACTAAGTGTACGGTTGTAGACCTATATGGTTTTAATTTCAACTCGATACGTCCACGCGTTCCCGATATAAAGAGTCGTGACAGAGAGACCGGATAACAAATTGATCCTTTAAGGGTTCCGTGGTTAATTTTTCTCCTTTTCATGTACGGAACCCTAAAAAGAGTTAGCTATGGTAGTAACACCTAATCGCGCACGCTTGCAGCGCTTGCATCGCGTCGGAGGAAACGCCTCGCGCGAGCTAGGTCGTTCGTCGACCCGCGGCCTGGGCTTCTGCGCGGTTAGCGATTGTTTATACACCTCCATTATCCAAACAATGTTTTGCTACTTCGTGACATTCCTTTGTAATCACTTTGAAATGTAGGTTAAGGCTCTTTTTTTCATGAAATCTTATTGTTTTCGCTCTCTTTTCGACGGGATTGCCTTATCCTTTGGTCGTGCGAGACAGATTTTCTCTTATTCAACATCTGAACGGGCTCGGATGAGGAAAATAAGGTTTAATATTCGCTAAGACGTCCGTGTAGTTTTTGACTTATTTACGAAATTCATACAAAGTTCGCTACAACTGCATTAATATACTGCTTTTTCAGAAAAAAAAAATACTTTAAATTCTGATACCTATCTAAATTATGCTACTTCAAGCATCATTTCATAAGCGAATACTATAGTTTTTTGAAGCGGCAAAAAGGTAAAATTAAAGATGAAGCTTAAATTTTAAAGCCACCCCAACATGGTTACGGTAGTCACGAAATGGACAAGGCACCTTAGAGGTTTAAACAGCCTATAATATTTTCCTCCGTGCGTTGGTAGTGATACTATGCCATAAACCTCGATTTTCCACACCAACATGTACTTATAATAATAAATAATTACTTACACGACCTTCCTGAACACATTTACAGGTATATAGGGAAGGCGTAAGGTTTCCAAATAAAATGTCATTTAATTAATACTATTCCTTGAAAATTCTCAATTTAGTGGGGACTTTCCTATTTCATAAAAAAAACCGTATTTTTCCGTATTTTTAGTATGCTACTTAAATTTTCCTAATTTCAAAACGTAAAAAATGACAGAGCCTACGTCTTTATTTAATGAGAATGAATATCATTAACACTAATGGATTAAAGGTAAAAATTAGGGTATGATTTAATATTATAATTAGTAGAATGATAACACTCACAACATACCTAAGTTTCAGTTAGTTAATATGTTAGTTACACCAGATATCAATAAGAATAAATGAATATTTTATTTTTACGTAAAATTTTAATATGTAGGCAAGATGGTCGCCAAAGTTAAACATAACATATTTGCGAACTCTTATTAGCTCACTTATAAAATTAGATAGATTGTAATATCCTGAACAGCATTACAACCCACAACGTAAAGAAGAATCCAGACCATCAATACAAGACAAAATAAACTGACGCATTCCCTATTCTATAGCCTATTTTATGAAGCGTTTGGGTGCAACAAACTATTCATTAGCGACTAGCGTTTTATTCTTAGAACGGATAGCCTCGGTTGTGTTCGATAATTGTCTATTTTCTCTATCTACTGAAGGCTCTAGCGAGATGTATACTTTGTTTAGTTTAGTGGAGACATTTTGTGCTTTTTAGTCGTGTTTTAAAGCTCCAGCCGGGAGAATGCGGAGCGCAGGATCGCTGCATGCGCAGGCGCCGTCCAGTCGCGCCGCAACTTTCTACGCTCGCGTCTATAACACTCTTTAAACCGTAATCTGCGGATTGACGTACTTCGAGAGCGTTACGACAGGCAAATTAAATTGCACATTACGTTGCTAATAATTTCCAATCTGCAATTTTATCGGAATTCACGGCGGCCCGATCGTTTCGAAGGGCTTTGTTTGTGAAGACCGCGCGAACCTCGCGACGTGGATGGCGAATGTCAGAGTGAAAGGTTCGCGACCAACGCTTCGTGGACTGGCGACGCTAGAATTTATATTATTGTCCAAACAAAATTTCGCGATAAAGTTTAATAGTCATAATACCTGACACGGGAAACCTAAAGATCCTGTTGCATGTCTTCATTAATCGATAACTAAGTCTAATGGATCGTACTCGCGTAGCTTTGATTTTTTATAGTATTGTTATGTATCATATCATGTAAGATATTGTTATTTATCGTTTATTAATATTGACCTGCAATGCGTATATTGCAGGTTCGTAAAATGTTTGTAAGTATTAAGTTACTGTCATTAATTTTCCTTATATCGTGATCAAGTTACGCTTGGAAAATCCTAAACTTAAGAAAACTAGCTAAACCACGCTATTTCCTAAGTATTTAAGAATTTATGATCTGAGTAATGAGTTTTGCTTTTAATAGTCGGTAATAATAATAATAATTATTATTATTTGTGTGTAATATAATGGATGATTTACTGCTTTTTAAGCCTCTACCTAAGCGAAATAGAAAGGTTTTCTGGGACCAATATTACTGTAATTACTTTGGGGAAAGTAAATTAAAATCCTATAAAAGTTGTTAAAATGTCGGCTTTGTTAACAAATCTTAATATATATAAATCTCGTGTCACAATGTTTGTCCTCAATGGACTCCTAAACTACTGAACCGATTTAGTTCAAACTTCGTGAATATCTGTCATTTGGTCCAACTTAAAAGATAGAATAGTTTTTATCCCACGTGGACGAAGTCGCGGGCATCAGCTAGTATAGTATATATTATACGTATAACATTTTATACAAATCTCGAGGTTATTAATAAGAACAACCGTGACAGTATATCGTTGCTAAATTTTTACACTATTTGATGAACAATTTATCAGAAATTCAAACGTGAATATTTCTTATATTGAATAATTGTTAGTAATACAATCACTTATCTTTACGGTTATATCATCTTCCGGTACAACACCTAAGCGGTGTTTTTATGATATATCTAATATCTATTCATCTACATTTATTGAAATCACGAATATATCTGTCATTGCATAACAAATCAAGCCTTTTATTTAAATGATCAATGTACGGATAACGGAACACAAGAACGAGAATTATTTTACACTTCGTCGATTATGAATATAATGAATGAACATAGGCGTCAGCGATCATCTGTTACAGACTCGTCCAACGAGATTCAATTTATGTAATAGGTACGCGGTTTGCAATGTATTCGCTAAATATTTGCTAACACTTTATTAGCTCGCTAAATTCCTACGAGTGTTATCCTCGCCATTTGTTACTTTGTATATCAAATTTGTCTTGTCGTCTAATTATCCCTAGAAGCAATAAAGTAAGAATATTTAATATTATAATCATATCTGTGATATTTAATACTGCACACATAGCTAAAAATAACAATAATAAATAAACTTTACCAGAAGTATTATTTTAAAGCACCCATGGTCTGGAGAAACAATTGAAATTAGGCTGTAGTTACAAAAAATGATTAAGTAATTAATTGTTACACAGATTTGATTAGATATACATATATTAACGAACCCATAAAAAAGAAGGACATCCCCGAATGAAACAAGATGCAAAACAAGTTAATATGGTTATAATTTTTAATAGAGATAAGGCAGAGGATTAACAGCGATCCGTACATGACGGAGCTTTATTAATTGAAAGTGATGTGTTAATGTACGACGGGGTAAAAAGCGAGCGTCGTGTATCGGCCACTCGGGCGCCACATCCTGGCGCCGACGCCGCGGCGATGGCGGGTTCCACGAAATTACCGTGTTACAGCGCTTGCGACGCAGTACGCACCGACTTACATGAATATGCACTGACCAATCGAGGAGTCGTTAACGTTGCTCCTAAACGCCGACATTTCAACGAAAATATTGTAATTTGTAGGCACTATTGGGGTTTATGCGATTGTTGGCATTTTAACGACACTACCGCCAACTATAAATGTCTCACAGTGAGCAACTGAGTTCTACGTTAGATTAGGTTAACCAGGTTGTCATCCCCACATAGTCATCAGATAGTTAATGCCGGATAGTCTAGACCAGGCATGTCAAAGATGGCCACAGGCCATTTCAATACGGCCCGCCCGCTGCGCCATGAAAATGTATTACCCCAACTAATGACATGATACCTGACATCAATGAGCTTATCAAAAACAACCGAACTACGTGCCCGGTTCTCCTAGCTCAAGAATTAGCTATCTAATTAAATAATTTTTTAACAATTAATTAATTTAAGTATGTGTTCTGGTTTTTAAATTTGACTCTAGCCTGCTAACACGTCCTATATCTTAAAAATTGGAAAAAAGGAATTGGAGTATAGGAAATTCAATTTGACACCCCTGGTCTAGACTATAGAGGGCAGGACAACGATTGTCGGGTCAGCTAGTTACAATTTTACGTTTATGATTCAATTTGAGTCTTCAATTATTATATTTTCTTAGATTTTAAGTATGAATAGTGTATGAATTCAGTAAATAAGCGTTTCATTCTGTTTTAAGATATGCATTTAATTATAAGGTGATACTTAATTAACATTTTCCTTAATCTAAGAACCCACCTACTGATTCTTGGGTTTTCATTACAAAGGCAGAGAACCTTGTTAAAATTTTTCTCAGAATGTATACTCGTATAAATTATTTACCAAGGATAATTGACGCAAATCTCGTAGTTAGACGAACTCCAAATATTTAAAAGTATTATTTAATTAAAATAAACTGATCCGCTCGTGTTTCGCCCGGGTGATCTCTTGAGAATGTCGAATAATCTTTTCTTTTTCGTTGTGTGTACAATGAAAGAAATTATGAGTAGGTTTCTAAGACCCAGGGCGATGATGAATTCAGCATGCTCGTTTTCACCGACAGCCCCTATAGTTTAAGGGACACATAAGACCTCAGGCAACAGTTAATTGTTGTACCTGAAAACTGTCACCTATGGTCTTAGGTGTTACTTAATATTAAGCGATTGTCGGTGAAAACCACGTGAAAACGAACATATTAAGTCGCATAGATTCATAGACTGTATTGCTATTGGTCTGTGACCATGAATTTGACTATAGCTATAGCTTTAGCTTCAGCAGATGTGACTACATCGCCACATTCCCCAAACAAACACTTGATCTTGACATCTTTGTTCGAATAACATGCTAAGTTTCTCGAAAATTCATCATGTTAGTGATCATGATAAAACTTCCATGAAAATCAGTAGGCACATCACGGCCGTTTGGCAATGTAAATCCCAATTTGTAATCGATGTAGACTGAGGAACTAAGTATTTAACCTTACACCCAGCTCAACCAAAACAAGGTTATGAAATTTTATAATGTAAACAAGATTTAGTCATTTTCGTTATATTTTTCCAGCTAACTGGACCATTCACTAAAATGTCAATCGAAGCTTCACTCGAGTCATGGGTGGCAGTCGAGATCACAGATCAGAGTATGATTTTTATAAGTTGAGGTCGTCTTCTTCTTTCTTTCTTTCGCTCCCTGGGATTCTTCCGCGATCGACCGAAATAAAGTCGAGACCGTTTTGCTAGTTCAAACAGATTCTTAAAAAATCAAGCAGATGCTCAAAGAGACGCTGATCTCAGCGTCTCTTGGAGCATCTGCTTGAATTGGAAAAAAGCTGCCGACGACATGCCAAGTTACGATGTAATAATAACTTACTGAATAACTTCACTGTTTTAAAGTTACTGCCTCCTTTACAAATAAAATATCTGGTTTGCCTTATTCCTTCAAATCCATATTACTGATGATAGAGAAAGCCATAACACGACTGTTTCAACGCTATGAAGGGACGCTATATTTGTAAGGGAAGAACTCTACATCAGCGAATTCATGTTAAAAAATTAACATGTTTTGGGCTGTGGGCGTTATGAGTTCGTCAGAAAAAGTTTTTCGAAGATTTGTATGGTACAGATTCAAGCGATATCGTAGAGTATGGGAATATAATTTTATTATTCATTGAAGTGAAACGGAGTCATATTTTATTCGTATTTCGATAAGTATCATAATTGCTTCTGAATTCCGATACATCTCTGTCAAACTGTCACGGTAGCAGTGAAGCTTAATCATAATGACCTACAAAGCTTTGTGTATTCTGATTTCTTTGATAACTCAGATTTTAATAATAAATAATAAAATAATTCTTTTACTCTGTACTTTGCACTGGTAGCCTTTCAACTCTTTATTCGGGAGATCTTAGACTTCGACTTGAGTATTTAAGATCGTGTAAATTGAGTTCACCAGTGTTTGTTCAAAATTTAAATTGTGTTAAAACACAAGCACACAAAGTAACATTCTGTCATTCGTTTTTGTACACTCGCAAAATTACGATCAATATATTTTTAGTTTTTGAGTTTCCTTCCTGTGCATGCCACAAACTTCCGCAAAGTGTGGATGCTACCCGGAAAATGTTTTGTATCTTTGTCACTTGAATGTATTTTAATTCCTTGTCAAAATCTGATCAATATTCGTCACGCATGATGTACATAGACCTTTTAAATCGATGGTTTCCTAATCATCACAAAACAGGTTTTCAGATAATAGTGTTTTAATTTTATATCGTTTTAATTAACTTTTTTTTGTAGTATTGTAGAAAATGAATACTTATTTTTGTTTTGTTTGTAGAATTCAGTTTAAAAAATCCTCTTTTATTATGACACCTTATCACCGTATCTTCTTTCGATGTAGTTTAGTTTATTTGCCATAACCACAAGATAACTTTTTCTATCAAAGAAATTAAGTGTTCTCTTAAATCGTATTCGTACTCGTATCTGAAATTAACACTCAAGATATTTTTCCTGCTGCTGGGTCTCACCAAAATTCCGCTAAACAGAAAGCTGTTCTTCGAAGCCGTTCGTATCTTGTTAGCACTCGGATGCAGCGACGTCAATATTATTACGCATTGTGTTCCAACGCACACGGTCTGCTTTAATCCAACGCTTGTCAACCGTTATTATTATAATATGTGCGTGGACTTGACCTTTTTACTTCGCTTCGCTATGAGCTTTGTTGTCCAAATTTGATTGGTGCATAAAGGCTCTCTGCACTCTGAATCCCGGAATACCTTATCAACTACGTGGTTGAAATTATTTTTCCAACTATTTTAAAACTCCACTACCAATAAAGTAATACAGATTATCCTTCTCTTATTTTAAACTAACTATTTCAGCGTAATTTACTTTATTACGAAAGCGTTCCGTAATGCTCACATACGGTTTTCCCCAATTAGCTCACATTTATGGTATTGCACATTAACGAAATGTGGCCTATGTATTCTTTGGAGAAGTTACAAACAAGCATTATAATGATAGAGCTAACACTGAAAATAAAATCTTTATTAATTATTCCTTGCCGTTGCTTGTTTCGTTTCGTTTGAAAATTTGGGAACTTATAGGTACATTTCGTGTTATGTTTTATTAATTACTATTAATTTTGTTATTCGCATTTACAGAAACATAAAAATTAACTTCGTTTTACTATCCGTCTTGAATCATAGAACTTGCATTAACTAGGGCTATGAAAGCGTCATCACTTTTCTTTTACCTTACGGACATTGGTATTCAAGTAAATCTTAATACTATCTTCACTTATAGTGATTTTTGGAGTTCTTTACCTACCGAATACCGATATGCTTATGAGTTATGACATAGATTAGCTATTATTTACTCATGAATGTCTTAGTAAAATCGCCTCTTCTCTAACCAGTTCAAAGAAATATTACACTGAGTACATTAACATTAATGATATCTCTACGTGTGCAAGCTATTCATACGTGATTCCAGACGGTAATTGCATATTTAATTATTTATAATATAATAAAGTATATATAATAGTAATAATTTTATAATAATTTACCACCTAATAACATCTGATAACTTGTTAGTCACATTAAAGAAGATCAGAGAACGCATTAGGACGAAAATAAATAAGCCATTGAAAAACTGTCCGCATACTTAATTGAAAATTTTGGGAAAAGCACAAATGATCTTATTCTATGAACTTTGGGCGAGACTTTAGAGAGACTGGTAAATGATATGGTAATGTATTTTAGTTTAGCTAGTAATCTTGCCATACCATCTATTGGAATTTGGAAGATCTCTTTGTTGTTGTTATAAAACAGTGCCAAATGACAATTACTTCAAAGGTCAAATAACTTACACAGCCTGTCATTCCTAGTCCCTGACACACACATAGGTTGATTAGTCACTGTGTGGATAATTAATACCTGATTTGTCTGTCCTAGATACGGGAAGCGCATCACAAAATGCGCCGGCGCCGATACTAACTGTTGATTGGCACTTGCGCATGTGATTGCGTTTAGCTCATACACATTGCATCCTTCAAGTTTAACTGCCACCTAATTATTTTAAGGAGCTTTGCCTCGTTATTACCGTATTCGCAAACTATTGTTTCTTTTTGTGTCTTTGAGGCGGAAAATTTGAAACTCTTTGTTTTTAACAGGTCGTTAATTTTTTGTAACCTTCGAATAAATTGTCGATTTAAAATACCTTTAAATGAAAATTTAATAAAAAAAAGTGTAATTCCTTTTGAACGAAGAGTTCATGGAGTTAGAGATATCTTAGTCTATTCCACAAAGATACGAAGGTAAAATATAAGTACCTTACTCATCAAGTTTAAAACTGGTAAGCTTGACCAATAGCGTCAGCACAATACGGTGTATGTAACAGTACTCGACAGGATAGGCGGAGATGATGTGGAATAGCTTACGACCTACTGTTCAATAAACAGCACATCTTTAAAGCACCAGCGGAACATATTCTTTTTTTAAATATTTGATGGATTTAAAGCTATAAATTGTATTGAGCGATCGCCGACAATGAATGTAAATGTCTGTTAATCGTTTAGTTACTGTACAATAAACGATGTCCGCAATAGACGAATGTTTTACTAATATCGGTTGACAGCCGTTGCGTCAGTTGCGCGAATCTTGAATTGATATTGATGCATATTTTATGCTAATAATGAAATTTGTGGAAAACGTAACACTGTTAATTTTCTAGTAATCGTGTTACCATTTGTATAATATTAAAACAGTTTTCATATGGAGTATCTTTTATTTAAGAATTTGGGTTAAAACATTTTCTTTTATTTGAGTTAGTTAAGTAATAACAATAAAAGGTTCGCCACTAACACACAACTTATGGTCACAAGTCTAATTTTATTTACCTACCTTTTTATAAACCTACTGTGATATTTTAAAAATGTTAGAAATTAATGAACAAAATTGCCTTTTACTGTGGAACTAAACGACTGCAGTAATTAATTCGACGATTTTAATAGGTCATTAATACCGTTATATAATTAAGCAGAGTGCATTGGATAAAAATTGATATATTATATTATGATCATGAGAGATGGCTCGCTGGTGCGGCGGGGCGAGCAGCGAGCAGGCGGCGCCGCTGCGCGTGCGACTCTCACCGCCTTATCTCTCGCGACCTCCGCCGCGCCCGGACGCGTACGCCAGCCGCGCTCCGCATCACTCGCACTCGCCGCGTCCGCGCTATGCCGCCCCATAGACGTCACACTTACGCGTTTGAAGTTTCATACAGTTTTTGTTTTATGAACGGCCGTAGCCCAGAAATGCGCCAGTGATTTTGAGTATCATTGTGGTAGTTTATCGGACTGTTTTTATCGAACTGTTTTGTTTACATTAATTTAGTGTTTTGTTTTTTTTTAAACTTTGAGACCCGACGATGGTGTCAGAAGGGGCTCTGCCCGTTGTATGGTGTATGCGCGATAATCAACTTGTACCTCACCAAGTATCCGGTGTTAAATTACAAGGTGCTGTCACTGGAGCCCATATAGCTGCCGTTACAGACTTTTTACGTATGGTAGCGGGAACACAGATTATTTTACCACCTACTGCAGTGTCTGAGAACATAGACAATGACATTAATAAGGAAAAGGAAAACACGACTAGACGTCGCAAGATGTCCATGCAAGTGGAGGTTCCTTGTGTTTTCCTTTCTGAAAGTGCACTACAAAAAGCTAAAAGCCGTAACAACTCCCTAGAAGAAAAGGTAATATTTGAAAATTCGAGTTCGTCTATGACGAAATCAACCGAATCCGATAGTCAATTCTGTATAAGTAAAAATAAAAATCCGAAATATGAAGAACGACCGGGAGTAGAAAAAGACACATATCCCCAAAGAATAACGAGGATTATAGAATTAGATGACTTTAATTCAGAAAATATGAATGAAACTGAAAAAGAACCGTTGCAAAGGATAACTAGGATAATCGAGTTTGAAAATGATAAATTTCCTGCACCGGTGAAAATAGAGGAGGATAACGAAATGCCTCAAAAAATAACTAGGATCATAGAATTTAATGAAGATAATTCCGTCTCTACTCATTCAAATAGTCACGAAAATACTGAGGAAGAATCTCTATCTCATAAGAGATTTATTGAACCTGCTAAGGAAAATAGTTTTCCTAGTATGGCTAAAATAATAGAAATGGAAAACGAAAGATCTAATGAAAGAAGAATATCCTTAACAAGCGAACGAGACATAGGTTGTGGGATAGCTGAAAGTTGTAGCCCAAATATTACAGCTAGAACTAAGCCGATACAGAGAGGCAGGTTTAGTGTCGATTCATCTTGCTCCGATAACTCTTACGCTAATATAGAGTCTATCAATAGTGCTCTTAAGAGTTTACAGGATGTAAGGAAAGAAGACGCTACTGATTTCGTGTCCAATGAGGCATTTTCAAGTTGTAAACCCATTGTTCGGTCACGGTTTCGAAGAAAAAAAACCTCTGTTTGTTCTATTGGCTCGTCGGACTGTGATGATGAAATAGACGTTATTTTTAAATCTAAACCAAAATCTAGTCAATGGGTAAGCTTGGATTGGATACCACCACAACCCAAAGAAGAGCCAGTGATTACTCAAGTCTGTGATAAAAATGATTTTATAACAAAATGGATAGCCGAACAGAATTCTCATGACTCAGGTATAGTTCATGAAGAAAGAAGAAGAAGTCTTCCCCCAAAATCTAATGAAATTTATTTGCAAAACATGCGAAGGTTTAGTGACGGTTTGCAAATTTGCAAAGAGGATGCGGCCAGCGACTCCCCTGCAACTGTCAAATGGAAATGGCATGACATTGTAAAGAGACATATTCAGTTATTAAAAAACGATAAAGGTTTCCGAAGACAAAGAGGTAGCTGGATACGAACAGCGCGACGACTCTCAGGAGCCAACGAAAATGATTTTACAGAACCTCTGCCCCTCGATACATACATGAAGTTAAACTCTATGCCGTAAGTAAACCGCACATTTTATATGTTTATTATTTATGCACATCAAACATTCAACTACTGTACTATTGCTGAAATAGTTTAAAAGTCGCTGGTGCGTATCAACGCCTACCTCATTGGTTACATCGGTCTATTAAGCTTTAATATAGTCTGCTGAAAACAAGTCATTCATTCTCTACATATTCAGAATTTTACATTTTTGAAGCTCACAAGTATTTGATGCATCAATTTATCTTTGATTTATGTATTATCTTTTAACAGTTTCGTAAAATCAAGTCTGACCGTGTCCGAACGGTCGGATCTTTTGATAAAGCGCCAGCAGCTTTGGTTGCTTTTTTTTCACGAGCCATAGTCACTACTCGTAGTAAAGTCCGACAAGGCCCTCTTGGCACTTCAATGACATTGTCATGAAGGCAAACAAAGGCAGCCAAAAAATAAAATCTCAATTTTACTTCAATTTTAGTTTTATTTAGTTAATATTAACCAAAAACAACACAACATTCAATAGCGATATACCGACAGAGCGAAATATTAAACACTATCACAAGATAGCGGCGTTAGTTCTGATTTTGGCCACGCGCCAAGATAGCTTTGTCGCACTGTACGTTTGGTCAATTTTGAACGATCGACAGTCGGTTCTTTTGACAGTACGCCGGTCAAAATGTGCATGTCGCAGCGTTTGCTACATGTTTATAATCCTTACGTGTAGCCAATTCTGAACGAAAGATGGTTGGATCTTTTGAAAATATGCCGCGAAAGAAATGCATGTTTTAACTTGTAATAGTAACGTGTAGTAAATTTTGAGCGATCGACAATTGGATCTTTTGATACGCCGGTCCAGAAGTGCATGTTACGAGAGCTGTCCGGCGCACGCGCTTCCGCAAGGCCGTTCGATTAGAATGCAGCGAGCTCGCGTCCAAGGCTACGCTTGCGCGGTCGGTCGCTGCTCCGACAGCTATCTTCCTCTCGTAGTTTAACTATTGAAAGCTCAGGAAGTAACCTATGAAGGTGACACTAACGAAAAATCTGAATCGGCTGATCGGAAGTGTCTGTCATTAAAATTTTGTTCGCACCTATTGTTCGTGATCTTATTTTAACGCTTCCTGAATACACTTTGGAATTATTTGAACCCAACTTAAGTGTATGTTTTATTTACTCATATCATGTTGTGGATAATAATGTAAACAGAAGTAAGCTATAAATATCGTCGGTCATCCCGACCGCCAGAGAGCGCGGAAAGTAGCGGCGGTGAGGCAAACTATACGGACGTGCCGGTATCGGTTTCACCCATCAGCCTTGAGGGTACTCTGGTTGCACAATAATAATAAGTATTCCTCCTATTCCTATGTATAATAAAATCTAGTTAACTACATATTCTGTAACAATAAATAACATCAACACATTCGTATACCTTGAACTGTAGAAGTTTAGGTCATGGACAATCTCAATGCCATCGCCCAATTCATTTCTCATGTTCAAATGATTCAAAGGAAAATACATGATCGATTAATTTCACAACTAGTGACTTTGTAGGTCACTGCTGACATTTTTCAAGTTAGGTCTACCAGTTGTACCGATTGTTGATCAATGTTACTAATTCGTAAAACACCTTTGTTATACTTTCCAACCGTCAACATGGCTATTGTACTTTAATGGCGTACGGGTTGTGGACCAGTGTGGGCAGATTTTGAAACCAACTTATGCATTCACATGAAAATATTTGTTTACAGATCGGCTACGTCAACAAAACTTGTTTAACAGTATTTAACGGTTACAACTTACAACATTTTACTTTTATTTTTCGCCAAAACTGGCGCCAACTGGCTGTTTTCTGAATGAAACTGCATCGATTCCATTGATTTAAGCATATAAAGGTCGATCAGCACTTACTGACGTCACGCTACATGCGTGGCCTTTTTAGGCTCCGCCCTGGAGCATCCTTTTTAATTTGTCAAATTTGTAAAATTGCGCTAATGTAAGCATTATGTACAACATTATGTGCTGTCAGCGGTACCGTACTGTTGTGGGCGTCAACGACGCCATATTTGAGAATTTTTTGGCTTCAACATACGTCACATATTTCTTGTCCTCTTTGCGTAGCGTACTTCGTCATTGATCGATTGACTTGAACTTCTATTTTTTCATGTCCGTTTCAAGTTTTATTCGGTACACTCATAAAACTTTTAACAATTTCTATGATGCTGACTATAATTTTTCTATACATACTTTTGTCCATATGTTTTTTAACACCGCAGTTTTTTTCTATATGTAAATTAAAAGGCCACAATTACGTTTAAATAATTAAGCTTATGTTTGAATTCTTTAAAAGTACTGTTAATAATTTCGAAAAACGAGCACGGTGATTTCAGTGCATTAATGAAGCAATTGCGTATTCCACTAACAGATTATGTGATTGTGTATGATAAAATATAGTTTTATCGCTATCAATGTATGTTTGATAATATGATTAAATTAAAAAAAGTATCAGTTTTATCTCGAGTCTCGACGAAATATGTATCGAGTATTGAAAAGTGTTGTGGTAGCATGAAATATTACTTCATCTTTGTGTGCTAAAATAGAAAAAAAAAATAGAAGTAATTTGTGTTCTACTATGTTAATATTCGAGGTGACATTTCGCAATGCCATGAGGCTGCCAAATGTAATTTGTGTTACAAATCATGAATACGAACTTTGTATTCGAAACTGAAAGGAAACGCATCTGGAATAAAAAGTAAATAAATTATCTTATTGGTCTGGTATCACTAACAAAAGTAGCAAGACATCTTTACTTTTATTTACCTTTTGTAGTTTTACACAGAAAATAATTTCTACCTATTTATTTCTATTTCATTACATAATTTAATGTATAAAGGCGATAGACATCAATGTTATTACTAGAATAACATTCATAGAGCTTTTAGTTTACATTAACTCTCTTAGCCCAGACACATTAATCACCCCCGGGGACTATTAGTACGTTATCTGGACTCTCCAAGTTATAAGTGTGCTAATTTTAAAACCACCCTAAATGTTCTCTGATTGGTCATTATTATTGGCTTAATATACTGACCTTTATTATGCTAGTACCCTGGATCACAGACTGTCAAGTGTCAACGTAAAAATTAAGTGGAAATGTGGTCAGAGAGACTTTTGAAGATTAGGTTTTTTAGAAAACTATTGCTGTCGCTCTGCGACGTTGCCGTGTCCGGTCCGGCAGCCCTATCCATGTGTGCGTAAGTTGACAAAGTGTGCGTGTCCGCGATGCGCGTTGCCGCTCCGCAGTCCGCACTCGTTCATTTTCTGGTGTTCGCATCATTCTTTACTTACGCATTGACGCAAAGTGATTGATCTCTAATGTTTTTTGGCTTGTTTATTGGAATTGTTCTCCCTGCTACGCTATTGATTCGGCTTATGTTTACTGGACCGTGTGTTTTATAAAACCCAAGAAGATACTACTACATACCTACTAGGGCCTGCAAAATCGGAAAAAAAAGAAAACCGGTTTTACTCCGATTTTGAGATCTCAAAATCGTTTTTTTTCGATCTTTTCGATTTTAGATTTTTTTTATTGGTAACTGTACAATTATCATGCTGAAAGAGATTTTTGACTGAGAATTTTAATATTGACCAACAAAAATATTGAATCGTGAGCGTGGCAGCAATTCAAAGTGGGTACTTACTGCAAGAAAAAGCAGCAGTACCTACTAATATATATAATACTTAAACTCCGAAAGTATTAGTATTGAAAAAGAAACTGGCTGACTGACTGACTGACATATCAACACACAGCCCAAACCGCTGGGTCTAGAGACTCTAAATTTGGCACACAGTTTTTTATAAGGTCTAGAGGTGCACTAAGAAAGTATTTTTCAAAATTCATCCCCTAATTGGGTGTGTATCGGGGCTCCAAAGTTTGTACTTTACCAAGCTTAAATACTCCTTCACGCCGCAACCATTAAACCCATTTAGCTCAAATTTGGAAAGGACTGTATATAAACTGTATCCTGGAATAACACATAAGCTACTTTTTATGCCGAAAAATCCATGGCTCCTTCGGGAACAGTAAAAACAGATATTCAACCGGATGAAACACTCTTTCACGGCGTAACTACAAAACAGATTTGGCTGAAATTTAGCACGGAGATAGATTTTATCCTGGATTAATACAAAAGCTACTTTTTATCCCGAAAAAATACATGGTTTCTATGATAGAAGTGAAAGACAAATATCCACGCAGAAAAAATATTCCTTCACGCCGTAATGACTGACTGAACTGATTTGGCTGAAATGCGGAATGAAGATAGATTATATCCCGGATTACTGAAAAAGCTACTTTTTATCCCGAAAAAATCTATGGTTTCCGCGGGAATACTCAAAAACAGATATTCACGCAGGAAAATATTATTTCACGCTGTAATTACTGAACTGATCCGAGTGAAATTCGGAAAAGAGATAGATTTAATCCCGAATTAATACATAGGCTACTTTTATCCCGGAAAACTCAATGGCTTCTATGATAGTAGTATAAAACAGAAATTTCTCGCGGTAAAATATTCCTTCATAGCGTAATAACTAAACTGATTTGAAATTTGGAAAAAGAAAGATTTTACACTGGTATAACAAATCGGCTACTATTTATCCCGAAAAAATTCATAATTTCTAAGATAATAGTGAAAATCACATATTCATGCGTGAGAAATACTACTTCGCGCCGTAACTACTGAACCGATTAGGCTGAAATTCAGGATGGAGATAGATTTTTCCTGTAATAATACATCGGCTAATGTTTATCCCTGAAAAATCCATGGTTTCTAAGAAAATAGTGAAAATCAGATATTCATGTTGGAACTGTTCGCGCCGTAACTACAGAACCGATTTGGCTGAAATTTGGAATGGAGAAAGATTATATTCTAGAGTAACACATCAACTACTTTTTTCTCGGGAAAATCTATTCTATGCATTTTCTATGATAATAGTAAAAAAAATGGTCAAGTGAGAGTTGGGCTCGTGCACTGAGGGTTCCGTACCATCACGACCCATTCTCTATTCTATTAAAGTAAACTTAACACTCGTGCCCACTTAATCAAAAACGAGCATAAATATCACGTTTGTTGTATGGGAGCCCCCTTAATTTTTTATTTTATTTTAATTTAATTATTTATTTCTACAGTAAGTTTATAACTAAATATTTTGTGAAAATTTGAAGCGTTTACCTGTTAGCGTTATTAAGGTCGAGCAAAAACAAGCAAAAAAATCACGTTGTATGGGAGCCCCCTTAAATATTTATTTAATTCCATTTTTTAGTATTTGTTGTTAGCGGCAACAAAAATACATCATCTGTGATAATTTCAAGTCTGTAGCTATCACGATTCAAGAAATACAACCTGGTGACAGACGGATGGACGGACAGCGATCAGAAGTCTCGCTAATAGGGTTCCTTTTTTACCCTTTGGGTACGGAACCCTAAAAACAGATATTCATAGATCTATTTATATAACATACAAACTTTCGACTTTATTATATTAGTATGATGGTACGGAACCCTACGTACGCAAGTCCGTCTCGCACTTGGCCAGTTTTTTATAGACACGACATACAGACAGACAACAAAGTGAGTCCTATAAGGGTTCCTTTTTTCCTTTTAAGATACAGTACCCTGAAAATGTAAATGCTTTTATCGATAGCTGTTAACAACACTAGTTTATCGATATTATTATCAACTACTACGCATCACTTCAATCTGTGTACGTATGACCAGACCGTCCCGCGTCCCCGCCCGCAAATTCGTGCAATAAGGACAACTGCAGATCCGACACAATAGGCCCTTGTAAAATGCTATATTTCGGGGTTTGGCTCTCGGCTATTTCCTCCTCCAAAACTGGACCAATTTGAAAGATATTTCGTAAACTGAATATAGAGAATATATACTGTGTCGCTATGTTTTTCTTTTTTCGGTAATAGTTGTCAAATTCGTACACTAGACATCTGTTAACAGCAAGTCTAAATAGGCAATTTTGAGCATTTTCTAAGGCTTCTAGTGCTTATAAAGATAATGTATTATCAAAAAAGAAAACATAGAAACATAGAAAAGATTGATATTTATTTTACTGTAAAAAATCATTGCTTTAAGTTCATAAACCAGAAAGAAAACAGACGAGAACGTTTGTATGGAGAAAAGACCACTATCGTTTCCTCTTAAGAACTTGATTTTCGTAATTTTCGGGGCGCTTCACATAGGCACAAAAAATGAACTGTCAATTGAATAGAATGTTTGATCCATATGATAGAGATCGGTGGCTTAACATGACAGCGCTATTTGTATTTTTGGAAAGGAGTCGAACGTTGTGTGGTTTTTGTCGACGACTTCAGTTATTCAGAATTTTTGGCCATGTATGGCTTTCTGGTTGTAATATTTAATGTATTGTCAAAAAGCTGACAAAAATGCTGCTCAGTAGATCTACTTGTATTGTTGCCTGTGTTTTTACTACATATTCATTTTTTATCGAGTACAATTATTGGATTTAATTACTGTATCAATCATTTTTCATTGTGCAATGAGACACGTGTTAGAAAACGCTTTGCTTTTATCATGGCAAACGGTGGAGACCGTAGATCCCTTGCCAGGGAACAATGCAACAGGTTTTTCGATTTGTTTTTACTTTTTATGCACGCCGGCTCGACCGACTGTGTGTTAGCCTTCGTCGATAGTAATAATAATCATTGCTATACGCGGATGTTTTCATAAATTTGCATCAACAAATTTCCAAACATAGTAATCACTAATTACATATTTCAATTTAAATTAGCACTAACAACTATAGCTAGTAAGTATAGTCTTTACTGTTTTCTAAATGCAAAAAATAATAATTCGTATTTTTTCTTGAAATCATTTCAAGAATTTGTTCTCTACAAAACAACAAAAGGTTACAACGCAGAGTATAAGCAATTATTTAGCAGCACTCTTTAGTCGACCGACTGTGTAGCCTTTGTCGCTAGTAATAATAATATTGCCATACGCGAATTTTTTCATAACTTTGCATCAACAAATTTCCAAACATCATAAATCACTAATTGCATATTATACAGATTCAAATTAGCACTAACAACTGTAGCTAGTAAGTATAGTCTTTAGTGTTTTCTAAACGCAAACAATAATAATGTGTATTTTTCCTAAAATCAATTCGAGAATTTGGTGTCTAGTGTCTACACAACAACAAAGGTTTACAACGAAGAGTATAAACAATTATTTTGCAGCACCCTTTAGTCATGGTTTTACGTTCCGCATCATCATGTCCTTTTGGAATCAACAAACGGCAGTAATAGTTAACGACTCATTGTCAATTTTGCTAAGAGTTTTCGTTGAGCTTCTAGATTGCCAAATTATATTAATTCTTTCCTATATACGTTTTGCAATTGCCGATTAACAAATGAAACTAAAGTAACTAATATGATCTCTTATTTTAGTGGCAAAAGTGTATCCGTATACTTTTCAATTTCTATTGAAAATTCAGACATTGTCTTGATATGTATGACTGTTATCCTTATCCGTCACTTCTGTGAACAAGTAACGGACGAACCTATATTGCTTGCCAAAATACCGTTGATTTTATTATTTTAATGGGGTTTCCGGACCATACTTCACCTTTTGGCAAAGATTTTCCGCACTAAATAATCATTTGAATAATTTTTTTTAAATGCGAAAATTGTCCTGTTGTACGTGTCAAAAACAACTACACCATTTTTGTGAATATTCGAGTACAAAGTAGGTTTAGATCATATTCAGAAATTCACCGCATGATGTGGAACATTAATATTTACTGCTTCCACTGATTTATAGTAAACAATATTATGTAACGACATTAATTGTTCAAAAGCAAGTACATCAAAGTAATTAACGTTTGCAAATAAAATACCTCTATCGTTACAATAATTATACTACTTAGGTGACTACTTAGTTGACTGCTATGAGACAATTAACCACCCATTGTCCCCATACTAATATATCAATCAATTGCACTCCACTCACACACTAGTTTGTATGGATAATTGTAAACCATTTAATCAATTCCACGTGAACTTGTTGATTGTTCATTGCCGTCCTTTTTTTATATTTTCACGGGCCGCTACATGTGACATTATAAATTTTTATTCAGTATGTAAAAGACAAGTTGTAGTTTACACTACAATAGTTATTTTATTTAGGGATGTACCCAATTAAAAATGTTATTGTGGTAGATTAGTTTGACCACTAATGTAGTCTGAGAGTTTGACATGAACGTATAGATTCGTAGAGATTTCGAAATGTTAGTATTTTAAGATATATATTATGTGTAATGCTCTTTATGCTGTTTTACATGTTTTTCTTTAAACTCCTTTTATAATATTAATTATCAGCTCTCAGCGATATGTCAGATATACTCGTAGAACATTCAAAAAACCTGTCTTATGCTAAACATGCTCCGTGGTCATTAACGACGAGTTAGATTTTCCTAAAAAAACTAGTATCGAGTCCTAAGCCAAGTATGTCCTTTGTATCGGGATAGGGAGTCCTATAATTAGATTACCCATCTAGCGAGCAACCTGGAGCGGGTAAGACTGGCTTAGCAAAAAAAACGTGGTAGCATCGGCACGCACAAGGTCAATGATCGGCTATTTGCCCATAGGATAGGCCATTGTAAAATTCTTTTAATACGGCGGAAAGCACTCGCTTATCCTGCTCTTAAAGATGAACTGAGTACTCGGAGATGGGCTATATTGTATCTTGTAATTTCTTTTTTAATATTATTAAAACGACTTATATTTTGGATTTCATGAACTAATGCGATGAACCTAATGAGTAATTACTGTTATCTAATTTCTAACTAGAAATACAAAATACTATTTACTACTTTTTAATGCAACTCTAGGTACTCCAGGATTGTTTAACGTTGAAGCGTTTTAGCTGTCTGTTGTTTGTAACTCAGGAAAAAACCTTATAAGTTATTGATATTACAGAAGTCAGAACCCTAAAATATCTTTATATTATTATCATCTTCCAAGCTACCTATTTTTAGTACAGTATGTACCGTGGCTAATTTAGTAGTCGGCTCACTGTAACGCTGGTGTTTTGTTCTGGACACCGTTTCTATGTTATTATTCTATACCACATGCCATTATTTAACTTTTGTATAGGCGTTCAGCGAGGCAGAAATTTTGCACAATATACAATCGAGGATGGCCCCGTGTGAGTTAATACGAGGTCTGCGCGAGTCTAGGCAATAAATGAAGCTATAACTAGATTCATATTTGCTGTTTGAACTTTCGAATGTCTCGATTTGAAACATGTAGAATAAATATGTCAAGCGGCAATATCTACGCCTGTTTAAATAAGTTTCGTGAGTTTTAGAAACTTGCTAAAACATTGTTTACCATTTTGAATTATTTTTGTCCATGTATTTCCTTTTGGTTTCTTGATAACATTAGTTTGATTTAGTCTATTATTATATTAACATTCAATGTTGTTGTTGTATCTATCTAAGCGATCAATGTTTTCATTTTATCATTTGATATCGAATATAAATAACAATTTGTTTAAATAATATGTGTAGTGAATACGTTTTGTGATGAATTTGCGATAGCTTGATATAGAAAACAAAATTTAAAACTCAAGAATTAAAGTCGCAAAATATGTCACTACATAGGTAATATTCTTTTACGTAAGTATGCAAAATAGCGTAAACGCTACTGAATCATAGCGTCACATTAATTGTCACTAATATAATATTAGAAGCGCAACAAAAAATAAACACAATGTTAAACATTTACGAGTGTAATAAAAACACAAGTCGAGATATGTAAATGAATGCATGCAAAAGCTGTTAAAAGTATCTGAGGCTGTTCTAAAGATATTCAACGAAATGTATATTAAAAAGGTAAATGATTCACATAACGATTTCTCTTACACATAATCCGGGTCAAGGTCGTTCTAACGTCTGTTCCGAGTCCGTCGTGTCCGTTTTAACATCGAGCTACAAGTTTATTAACCGCGTTATGCTCGAACTCTAATCCTAAAGCCTTTATAAATAGAAGCAACTTGGGTTCAGCCATCTTATTCCAGACAAGATAACATACTTTCACGTGTACCATTAGCCGCAACATGTTATATTATTTTTGTTTCAATATGATCATAATTCAAAATAATATACCATTCCATTAAATCCAACATGGGGACTCCCCAAGATGGCGGAATAGGTGGTATTTTTGTTAATGTTAGCTAAACTTACGTGTAAAAGCTTGTTGAACGAGTTAACTTTTGGTTATTTATTTTAAAATTTAACGTAAGTTAAACTTAATTCAACATTCATTCTAAGTTATACTCAACGTGTAAATAAGGATGATCGTTACAGATGATTTGAATCAATCAATTCTAAATGCGTTTTCCATGATGAAACCTTCGCTCGGGCATTCCTAGTAATCGATCTATGACCCTTAGCAGACTGTGCCCTTAGCACGTGATAAGGTCTCACCGGTAAATAATAAACATGAAATAGTAAATGCAGGACGCGAGACCCTTTTAATTTTATTATTATTGTGACATTGTTATTATCCTGTTCAATTTTACTATCTAAATGCGGCCATGAACGCCTCTAGGAAACATTAGGATATTCCCTATTTACTTTATGATTCGTCTTAATGTGATATTTATTTGAAATTCAGAATAAATAAAAATGAACCCTTAAAAATATTATATTGTGGTCATGCAATTGTAGGGTATAACTTATACGAGATATGACCTTTCATTTATCTAGACTCTAAAGATTACTCCAAATCCAGTCGAGAAACTGAAGTAGATTGACTCTCTTCAACGAGGGACATTATGTAAGAGATCGATAGTTTGGGTATGAAACTTTGCTTGTAACTTTTAATTTCGTATCCTTTGATTGAGATTGATATTTTGTCGATCTTATGTTCCATTTTCATCTATGTCCGGTGGCTATATCCATTATTTTCCTGTTCCTCTGGGTGTTTGCAAACTTATAAAGCAGAATACATCTTCGCCAGCCGCTCAATCGTTATAAGCATCTTATTGCGCTGGGCCGTTTCCTTAATTTGAATCCAAAGGTTTATTTTATTCGTGCCTCTTCTGTATAATTTCAATGAATAATAATTATAATTGCCTCGTGATCCGTACCAAGTTGTCTTGAATGTGTTAAAAAATATCATTCAAAGAAATGCCCACAATATTTCATGATTATAAATATTTTGAATAATGCATCTTTCAGTACTGTTCCTTTAGTTAGTGTGACTTTTGTGGTTAGTGTGACTTCGGCCATCATTTTCGATAGATACATTATTGTTCGTCGTGAAAAACATTTATTTAGACTAACTTTCGCTGTTAAGATTTTATTGGTGATTATTTACGAGTACGTGGTAATAAAAGTAAAAATTGTCGTCTCAGATGTCGTTTCTATGGTTCCTAAAAAAGTTTCCCTATAGTCACTCCTATAGCTTTTAAGTAAAATAAAGTTGGAAAAAGCAACTTCTTCATTTGAATTCTGTTGAGAGTTGGTGATCTTTAAGGTGAGCAAACACAAAGACCCACAAGGTTTCCTTTACAATACATATAGCCTTTAAAGCAATATTGTTCGTTATCAGTCATTTGCAATTCCAACCTGAGAAGTGACACATGCTAGTACACGTGCGTCATTAGCAAATCCAACTTTATTGAAGCAGCTTTTCTTTGAAGTTTCCTTTTTGTCTTATTTTAATTCTTTTGTTCAACTTTGGATGCACATAACATCAGCTTCGATTAGATAATTACATACGTGTCTAATTTGATTATGACTAACCTGCGGTATGACTATAATAATTGTGCTAAATAAAAGCCTTTCAATTAAACTGTTAACTCATGTAGATCCTTCCTAGTTTCTTCCCACTTAAAGGCGTTGGCCCGGGGCATGTAGCATTAAATATTCTTTATTAATATTTGAATTTGTTTTCAATTTTTGTTCACGAACCTATAGACTTTTTTGCTCCCGTCCTGTGCTCAAATCTTGCAAGTTTTCTTTAAATAAACACTAACCTCTGGCATTGTTCTTATCGGAATGTTTCATGTATAACGTTTGCGGTAAAAAAGGATCAGTGGAAAAAAAAATTGTATAACCTTCCTACCGGTTTAGTTGTTAGGAGCCAGTCGACCTCGTCTCCGTCACGGATCATCATGTGCAATATGGCTTGCCATTGTTAAGTTATTATTACGTAGTATATTTTAGAAAACTGTTTAATATTCAATTATGTCAATTATTTTTCAATACCAATGTGAATATTGAATAAAATAAAATTATTAACCATGATTTTCAGTTCTTTATAATATACTTTGCATGCACTTAATTGTAAAGGTTTTAATATTTTAGATATCAAATGAAACTGAAATCGATTGAACTAGATAAAATTATGAAATATTTTTTGCGATAGCAGCAAGAGCATTTATTTGAACTTCAATTTTTATTTGTTGTATTGCGACGACTAGCTACTAAGAGTAAATCGTTGAGGATTCACATAAGCTTGTTTCCACGTTAAAAGCGACAAAAGGCCCTCTCGTCGGCGGGCTTGCGTCAATTGAATGCAAAACACTCATTCATTGGCGTTGACTCATTGTCGCCCTGCTTTCTGGGCTGTAGGCTATCAGACAGATACTTACCCTTTTGCAGTGTTTTCATTATTAGTTACGAGATATTTGCAATTCCTTGACATTTTGGTTAGGTACTGCCAACTAACTCCAATTTGTGGATTGCGAGCATCTAGTGATTTGTATACAAGGTGTTGGTTAATTTGTATTGTGTGCCCGCAGCTAACCTTTTTACTTGATCCTAGAAACATTAAATAATCGAGATAAGAAGACAGAGATTATTTTGTTTTATTTTCAATACAAAACTTATTATTAAATTTAGGCAAATTGTTTTAAACAACCCTAGCCGTGATGTCAACAAAGCATATCAAGACACGCGGCAGCGTGTCAAGCCAAGTTCAAGCAAAGGAACTGGCTAGCCAGCGCCAAGAGTAAGTTTACACGAACCACTTGGTGCCGCTTTTGACCCTTCTATAACTCAAAACCTATTTAACGTAAACACATAAAACTTCGTGTGTTTAATTATATCCATAAGATCATATAGAAGCCCAATTTTCATGAAGCTAGCTCAAACGGTTATAAAGATATGAAGGTCAAAAAGTCGTTAAAATTCATACTGACTGACATATAGTACAAAAACCTAACCTACTTCCAGATGACCTAGAAGGATGAAATTTGGAATCCAGCTCGGTAACTGTGTGTAAGCGTAGGAAAAAATCGAAAAATAAAGAAAAGTCAAAAAATAAGGGGTGTTCCCATACAAACTGACATATAGTACCTAAATCTAACCTATACTTCCAGATGACCTAGAAAGATGAAATTTGAAATCCAGCTTGGTAAGTGTGTGTAAGCGAAGGAAAAAATTAGAAAATAAAAAAAAGTCAAAAAATAAGGGGTGTCCCCATACAAACTAACATATAGTACAAAAACCTAACCTACTTCCAGATGACCTGGAAGGATGAAATTTGGAATCCAGCTCGGTAACTGTGTGTAAGCGCAGGAAAAAATCAAAAAATAAAGAAAAGTCAAAAAATAAGGGGTGTTCCCATACAAACTGAAATATAGTACCTAAATCTAACCTATACTTCCAGATGACCTAGAAAGATGAAATTTGAAATCCAGCTTGGTAAGTGTGTGTAAGCGTAGGAAAAAATCAGAAAATAAAGAAAAGTCAAAAAATAAGGGGTGTTCCCATACAAACTAACATATAGTACAAAAACCTAACCTACTTCCAGATGACCTGGAAGGATGAAATTTGGAATCCAGCTCGGTAACTGTGTATAAGCGTAGGAAAAAATCAAAAAATAAAGAAAAGTCAAAAAATAAGGGGTGTTCCCATACAAACTGAAATATAGTACCTAAATCTAACCTATACTTCCAGATGACCTAGAAAGATGAAATTTGAAATACAGCTTGGTAAGTGTGTGTAAGCGTAGGAAAAAATCAGAAAATAAAAAAAAGTCTAAAAATAAGGGGTGTCCCCATACAAAAAAACATATAGTACAAAAACCTAACCTACTTCCAGATGACCTGGAAGGATGAAATTTGGAATCCAGCTCGGTAACTGTGTGTAAGCGTAGGAAAAAATCAAAAAATAAAGGAAAGTCAAAAAATAAGGGGTGTTCCCATACAAACTGAAATATAGTACCTAAATCTAACCTATACCTACTTCCAGATGACCTAGAAAGATGAAATTTGAAATCCAGCTTGGTAAGTGTGTGTTAGCGTAGGAAAAAATTAGAAAATTAAAAAAAAGTCAAAAAATAAGGGGTGTCCCCCATACAAACTGACATAAAGTAC
Source organism: Coenonympha glycerion (assembly GCA_963855885.1). Taxonomy (NCBI): domain Eukaryota; kingdom Metazoa; phylum Arthropoda; class Insecta; order Lepidoptera; family Nymphalidae; genus Coenonympha; species Coenonympha glycerion. The sequence continues at coordinate 4,942,820 of OY979646.1, forward strand.
CTAAATCTAACCTACTTTCAGATGACCTAGAAAGATGAAATTTGAAATCTAGCTTGGTAATTGTGTGTAAGCGTAGTAAAAAATCAGAAAATTAAAAAAAGTCAAAAAATAAGGAGTGACCCCATACAAACTGACATATAGTACCTAAACCTAACCTACTTCCAGATGACCTAGAAGGATGAAATTTGGAATCCAGCTCGTTAATTGTGTGTAAACGTAGGAAAAAATCAAAAAATAAAATAAGTCAAAAAATAAGTGGTGTCCTCATACAAAGCGACATATAGTACCTAAATCTAACCTACTTCCAGATGACCTAGAAGGATAAAATTTGGAATCCAGCTCGGTAATTGTGTGTGAGCGTAGGAAAAAAATACAAAAATAAAAAAGTCAAAAAATAAAAAAATAAGCGATGTCCTCATACAAAAAACTTGTAATACGCGCTAAACAACCAGGTTCTTCGTGCCTAAACCAATAATAGTATAAAAGTGAAGTACATATATATATATGAGATTCAATGAATAAATAAATACTTTATACAACCCGTTCGCTATAAGATTGCCGCTGTCAACTGTCACGCGTTTTGCGTTGTCTCAGCCACTCAGTTCTAGTTCCAGTGAGAAAACGCTATACTGACATCATTTGACAGCAGCAAACTTATGTTGTACTAGCTGACCCGGCGAACTTCTTTCCGTCTAACAGTCGATTCTTTAATTTGGACATTGCAAAATTAGGTATTTTATTTTATTTTCTATAGATTTTTTCTAAAATAAAATAAACGTAGCCTAAGTTACTCCTTATTACATCAGCTACCTGCTAATAAAAGTCACGTCAAAGTCGGTCCAGCCATTTGAGAGATTAGCCGGAACAAACAGACAGAGAGACAGACAGGCAAAAATTGTAAAAAATGTTATTTTGTTGTATTTACCGTATTCATATACATGTAGTAAAAAACGTATCTGCATGGTAGATATCAAATCAAACCAAAAATCTTAATATTCTAATATATATAAATCTCGTGTCACAATGTTTGTCCTCAATGGACTCCTAAACCACTTAACCGATTATAATAAAATTCGCACACCATGTGCAGTTCGATCCAACTTGAGAGATAGGATAGTCTAAATCTCAATTAATCTATTTTTTATTACCCCTAAGGGCAAAACAACGTTTGCCAGGTCAGCTAGTAATTATAATTATAATTATTTATATTTTATTTTTATATAATATAATATTATAAAGAGGTAGCGTAACGATATTTGTGAGTTTGTGACGTTGTAAGGGGTAATCTCTGGATCTACTGAACCGATTTTCAAAATTCTTTTATCAATAGAAAGCTACATTATCGTGGAGTGTCATAGGCTATAATAATTTCCAAAATTAACTATGCATCTTTACTAAAACTTGAATAATGCAATCCAAGTCGCAAAAAAAATTGCTTTCATCGCGTACGCTGCGGAAACTATTGAGGATAGAACAAAACAATGTTCTACAATATTAAAGAACGTATCAAAATCTGCAAAAAAGTCCGCGATAGCATATGCCTATCTCCTACGGGTAACTCTCAATAACTGCTTTTACTTTTAAAATTGTGGATTACAAATAAATAATTTTTGTGAAGCTTATTTAGCCCATATGGTATTAATTTATATCTTTGTAAATATGTTTTTCAGAACGGAAATTTAATGTAGAATATTTGTGCCTTTTACGCTATACAGTTTTAACAAATATCTTCCAAGATATTAGCAAAATAAAAACGCGCCGCCCCGGCAGTCCGCAGTATCTATGCGAATGCCTCGCTCGCGTCCAGCGCTGTGGGCTGTGGCATACTATTAGGTGTTCCGTGGCTGTGGTTATAAGCACGTATAAGGCCCGGTTTTCACCGAAGCGAAGCGGAGCGGAGCTGTATTTGAGTAATCAATCAGATTTCGACATCTCCGAAACTGAGGGGAGAGGTGATGTCGAAATGATGAAATCTGGTTGGTTATTCAAACACATCTCCACTCCGCTCCGCTTTGGTGGAAACTGGGCCTTATATGGGATAAACGGGCCGGGATAAAAATATTTTTAACGCGGAACGGAGTCCGCGGGCACTGCTAGTACTTTTATATTTCATATAGGCCTAACTTACAGGCACTTATGACAAGTCATTACAAATATTAGTTCTTCAATGGTGATAAATATTTCACGATATTTTATAGTCCACGGCTCACTAAAATAACAAAGATCAGTAATCAAGGTTCGTTTCTCTTATTTCTTTAAAAAATAAGAAATAATATTTTAAGGTATAAATTTGTTACTTCGAACTCTTTGTACCTTAAAAGAAAGTCCAATGTGTATGTAGGTATACCAAGATCAAGGCAATAGCGATGTATTTTTGTTACCGATATAACATTTATGTATGATTGACTAATTTAAGAATTGAACTCGCTCGCGCCTTGCACTTGTACGCGAGGACTAGCGTGTTACAACTATGCGCGCGCACCCGATACGCGAAGTTGCGAACGAACTAAAGTATGCTCTTAGCGGCGCTCATTTGCTTTGCGCCAGCATCGTCGTTATGCCCGGTTGTTTAGCGGAAACCCTCCTATAAGATTGCGTTGTTCGACGAGTTTTGAGAGTCAATTAATATTACTTGGGTAAAGTTGTTTGTTTCAAAACCTCATTTGTTTGTAGCTCTTTATCCACAAATCACAAGGACTTAGTCTGGACAGCGCTCTTCTGGACATAGGCACTTCGATATTTAGCAGAGGACAGGCCTACGTTGCGCTCTCCAGGGTTAAAACCCTAGACGGAGTACACCTTATTAATCTAGACCCTAGTCAAATTAAGGCACAAGATAGTTCTATAATAGAATACTAGCTGACCTGGCAAACGTTGTTTTGCCCTTAAGGATATAAAAAAATAGATAAATTGAGATTTAAGCTATCCTATCTTTTAAGTTAGAGCAAACTGCACCCTGTGTGCGAATTTTATTAAAATTGGTTAAGTGGTTTAGGAGTCCATTGAGGACAAACATTGTGACACGAGATTTATATATAATAGAATATAACCGCCTGAGATCCCTATATCGCCCGGACTTAGCTAATTTAAGCATAAACAGGAAGCGTACTAAAAAGGTAGCAGATAATGAATGGGCAATGCGCACTATTATCTCTAACATTCAAGAGAGAGAAGAAAATAGTATAAAAAAGAAAATCACGCAGCAGAAACGCAAGAAAAAGCTTTAAACTCAGTACCTGCCAAGTCTTCTTTACAAAAAGTAATGATATCCCACCAAAAACATAATTAATGTAAAAAAAGGAGAGCCAAGTTCAATAGAAAAATTATGCTTGGCTGTCGGCTTCGCCGCAAAAAGAATGGAGATCTAAATGAGTGCCAAGTTCTATGTAAAATCGAAATTTGTATTTATAGGAACAAAAAAACAATATGAACAATTATTAAACTCTATTTTTTTGCTTTATTGAATACCTATAACAATTGCTGTTATTCAAAAATGTTAGATCTTAAAGTAGGTTAGATTTGACTTGGCGAGTTTTTATCGGAATTAAAATGTTGTATAAAATAAAATGACTGATGTAATGAAAACTGGCCAAGTCAAATCTAACCTACTTTAAGATCTAACATTTTTGAATAACAGCAATTGTTATAGGTATTCAATAAAGCAAAAAAATAGAGTTTAATAATTGTTCATATTGTTTTTTTGTTCCTATAAATACAAATTTCGATTTTACATAGAACTTGGCACTCATTTAGATCTCCATTCTTTTTGCGGCGAAGCCGACAGCCAAGCATAATTTTTCTATTGAACTTGGCTCTCCTTTTTTTACATTTATGTTTTTGGTGGGATTAATACTTTTCATTATTTCCAGTTCATTCATATTGAATAAGCCGTTTTTAGGGATGTCACTTAAAATTTATGGTACATTTTTGAAAACACTATAGTTCCCTCAGGATATGAGCTAGGCTTCTTGTGATGTTTTTTCAGGCATCTTACATTGTCCCCTACTTAAGGCTTTCGGCTAGTTATGGCAAGTAACCAACACGATTATTTGCTTTCATGTGCATATTTCTTGTTTCAGATGGTACTTCCGTAAAATTAAACGTATTGAAGCCGAAAAGAAACTGCTTCTACCAGAGAACGAGCACGGTGCTTTCCTCATTCGAGATTCGGAGAGCCGCCATAACGACTTTTCATTATCAGGTAAATATTCGGTAAAAGTAAAATTCGAGCTCAATTCCGGTTCAATTTTTTTATGACTTAACATTGACATTTCGTAACAGAACATAACTGCTTGTCGATAATAATATTTCACTTTTTACTCATTTCATAATTCCCACGATTCGCATTCTTTGATTTTGTTGTTAGTTGTTACCCTAAAATGCCTAGTGCCATACAAGAAGTAGTGTGTAAAAAATCTGGACCATTTAAAAATACTTAAATTTTGAGTTTAATACAGCATGTCCGAGTCATGATATTTTAAGAATATTTAACAGATAGCATAAAGGTATTTGTTGAGTTGAAAATGTCACTACTGAAAGTAAGTTTACACTACAAAGATCATAGACAAAAACAACAACATAGAGTAATAATACTCGATATTTATAACTGAACAGATGCGAATACTTATTTATTCACAAGAAAGTAGTGCAGTAGGAAAAAGACGTAAAAATGCAAACATCTACCGTACGTGACCGAAACCGAGGGCATTCGCTAGTTGCACATAATATTGTGCTTACAAATTTAAGTGCACAACTCGTCTTCAGCAATGTCTCGACGATTCAGTGCCGATAGGAAACCGGTTGGTGTTTTTCTAAGACCTTATGATACGCCGTGAGAATCGCTTAGCATCGACACATATTGAAGTCTTCACTAATTTACCGTTAGAATATGTATCAGAACTTAGATTGCGTTAGGCCCTTTGCACATTATAAAAAAAAATGTGTTTAATAGTGGGCGAGATACGCCTGGTCGCCACAAAATGTCATATTAGAAATTCTCTCACATTTCACAAATAGACCGTATGTCGGATGTTACACGTTGTCTTGTGTTCTTGTCTGACAATATGCAAACTTTTTGTATACATCTGTGGTGCAAATGGTCGAGTTCCTGCAAAAACTAAACAGTTATATGGAAGTAGGGCGTAAAGGATAAAACAGGAAAACAAAAACTGTAAAAGCCAAAACCCACAAAGGAAAGCTGCAGTAGTAGAAACAAGAGAAAATTGTTAGTTTCTGGTAAGATGCTGGTAGGCAAGATCCTTTTAATCTTAAACCCTTCGTGTGCAATTCAGACTCGTGTTTTGCCAGTTTTTTTAACCATTTTCTTAACTTAGTGACGCGGTTCTATTTATACTAGGACTTATTAGGAAAATTCCGTAATACTGGGGTTTGAAGGTGTCACGATCACCATTTCTATAAGGCGGTTCTACAGTTTACTACTTTTTTCATTAGCAATATTTACAAGTAGACAAGTCAGTGGTTATCTGTTAATTCGTTACGCTTACGATGCATTCCAAAATAAGAAGTGAATTGAATAATTTCAACGCTGTCGACGTAAATATAAGTAAGTAGGTATCTCGTTTTATTACCTCATCGCGGAAAATAATTGGTAGTTATTGTATATTTCTTCACTTTAAATATTTTTCTCGTAATCTACTTGGAAAATTAATTTCATCCATATGGATGACTTTGAATTGTTTATTCTTTGAAGTGGTAATGTGTTTCATTTATGCAGGAGGTACATATTTTCAATTTGCATCAGAAGTTGAACGGGCTGAATTAAGACGAAAATTTCGTTATGGTTTGTTTTAAAATTGTATGGTCAAGTTTCAATAAGTTTCAATGGCTATGTAGCGAACAATATTTCACGCGAAGTCAAGAAATTAATATGCTTCAGTATGATAATGATGGCTATCTATAGAATGGCGTTATATTTAAATCGCAACCGTCGGAACAAATACAACAGTCTGTATAAAAATAATGAAGTCGAATACAGATTGTATTCAAAGCAGTATAGTAATTGTAACATCGTTCTCTTGAGGAAGATGTAAAGAAATTGTTTCAAGAATTATATAAATCCTTACATGATCTTATTGTATTAAAAGATTTCAATAATCCTATAGAAATAATTCATGAGATATTATCACTAATGACGTAATGCTCCCAACACAAAGGCCCTTCCAAGAAGTTTCCACGGTTCAATTCCACAAAATAATATATTTTTTCATTTCTGACTAAGGCGTTAATCTATTCGCATACCTGTACAGATGCAATGCATTCCAATAATTGATACTATAATTAATTTGTAATTCCAATTTAATGTCAGATGTCTTCTTGTATAATATTTTATGCGTAGTCCCATTAGAAATATAACAATGACATGGGTCACCAAATTCTTCAGAGTATTGAATTATTATTATTGACTTAAGCCGCCTATATGCCAAAAGACAGGAGCTCTTTACTGAAAGCTTCCTTAAAATGTTGGGGTGCAAAGGAAAATAAATTACTCACATTAGTTTATTAATGCAAATTGGAATATTCTGTAAAGAGTAGTTTAAACGTGACTAGTTGGTCTCATACCATGTAAGTGGCACTTGCGACATAGTACTGTTTGCTGACGACACCTCTCTGATTTTTAAAACTGACAAACATAAGAATGACTTTGACGATGTGAATAGAGCTATCTCGCAGGTATCACACTGGTTCACGGTAAACAACCTGCTTTTAAATGCAAAAAAAACCAAATGTATAGATTTTTCGTTACCAAATGTAAAGAAAGTCGTTGATAAAAATATCATAGTAAATGGTGAAACACTAAAAATAGAAAACTCCACAGTTTTTCTAGGAGTTACCCTTGATTGTAAACTCCAGTGGGGCGCTCAAATAAAGACACTGGCAGATAAACTTAGCTCTGCTGCGTATGCAGTCAGAAAAATCAGGCAGTTTACCGATGTAGAAACAGCTAGGCTTGTTTATTTCGCATATTTCCACAGTATCATGTCCTATGGGATCTTACTATGGGGAAATGCTGCTGACATTCAATCGATCTTCGTTTTGCAGAAAAGGGCTGTCAGGGCTATATACAAACTAAAGTCTAGAGAATCTCTCCGTGACAAATTTAAGGAGATTGGTATCCTTACAGTAGCTTCACAGTACATATACAGTAATGTTGTATTTGTTCATCAAAATATTAATACTTATAAGCGAAGAATTGACATAAGTCATAGACCAATCAGACACGGAGGGCATAAACTGGTTGAATTATCACACCGCTTGCGCAGAGTACAAAAATCCTTTGTGGGGTTGAGTATACGCTTTTATAACGTGATCCCGAAGGCAGTTTTGGACCTACCTATACATAGGTTCAAACAAACTGTCAAAAATCATCTTCTAAGTAAGGGTTACTATACAATAAATGAATTTTTAAATGACAAAGACCCTTGGATCTAAGTGTATATTCCGTCTGCTCACAAGAGGCTTATTATAATGTGATTATTGTTTAAAACAAAATTGTAAAAAATATTATTTTTAAAAAAAGCAAGTGCCGAGTTTCTTGCCCGTTCTTCTCGGTGCAGTGCTACTTTCCGAACGAGGCGGTAGAGTCTTAACGTTTCGCAAGAGCCTCTAAGTTAGGCCTATGTGAAAGAATAAAATTTTTGAATTTTGAATTTTTTTTGAATTTTCATATCAAGCTGAAATTGTAAATTCATTTCATTTGCATTCAAATGTGCAATTTTATTTTTCCGTTTGTAAATCCATAAATTGTAACTTATTAGTAGTTTTAAGATCATGTTGAGGTAGACGTCCTCAGTAGGTAGAGTACCCATCTTTTTACGTGCCATTATGTGTTTCCCTGAATTCTTAATTTTGGTTTAATAAATTTTGTTAGTGGCATTGGTGCTAAATGCTTACATTGTGATAAAACGCTTATATACATATACTATTTTTCACCTGTCTGGTTATTACTAAGTACTAAGCTCCATTATTTTTTTAAACTTGTGCTGAGAATTCTGTCTGTGTGCAGTGTGCACCCGCTCGTATTCAAGTCTTGCATCGCTGGGTGTGAATATTTTGGATGCGCATATTTGCTTAGAATTATGACATCACATTTTTTGCCCGCAAAGAATTCCCACGACAAACTGCGTATTGTTATTGCTATTGATTCACATCAAGTCAATCCTATCGATCGGCAGGAAATCCGTCAGTGGCCGCGTGGAAAGATTTCTTTTAGTTTAACGTGACAGTGAACGTGCCCATTGATCCAGATTTTCCATTTGCCTGGGTTGATCTGCATTATATTTGATTTATTCAGTCTAGTCTAGTTTATCGTAATAAATTATTACTAGTTCTAGTATTCAGAATTTCCCATCGTTCTAGGATGACTTAAATAATATATTTTTGCCATTAAATGTAAGTATTCACCGTACTTTTAGTAGTACTACTTAGTTTGACATTTCATTATTGACACAAAGGTAGTCGTTGAAATATTTATTCTTAAGTTTATTTGCTTGCATTATATTACCCGCTTCAAGGTTAAGGAGGGGGTCAAAGTTAACAACAAGAGAGACACGAAAGACGGCATCAATAATGATTGATGAGTGATGACCCCTCATAGGTCCCGACTCCCGGCGTCGCTAAAGAACGTATGGACACGCCAGTACCATGTCTCAATCCTTTTAACTACCATTGCTGGTACACCGGTGTTCTCTCTTGAGATGTTCGGTGCGTTTGGACTAGGTAGAGCTATTCGAGATAGTATGATGAATTCACAGGCATGCAGGTTTCCTAAAAATGTTCCGAACATTTCTGTTGTTATCAAATGAGTACCTATAATTAAAGCAGCTACGACTATCCGTATTAAAAGCACCTGTCTTCCACAGTTCGTGACGGCGACACGGTGAAACACTACCGCATCCGACAACTGGATGAGGGAGGGTTCTTCATCGCCCGCCGAACCACCTTCCGGACTCTTCAGGAGTTGGTCGAGCATTACAGCAAGGACGCTGACGGCCTGTGCGTCTCGTTGAGCAAACCATGTGTGCAGGTGAGTCAGAGCCTATACCTTCTGTCACTGTCTGTCTGTACAGTGGGGCGAGTTACACAACATTAATGTCTTCTGTGGGTGTCTGTCTGTACCTACAGAGGTAGGGTGAGTCCTAAAAACCTATACCTTCTCTGAGTGGGAGGTGAGAAGAGCTGTACCTTCTGAGAGTGCTTACCTGTACAAATACGGTAGATACAAGTATTTGCTATACACCAGCATCGAAATGGATTTAATTATTTGGAAGAAGAAGTAAGTCTAAGTGGCGACTTCTTTTTTAAATCTGGTAATAGGAGGTCCTCTGTAAGTAAAAATCATAACCAAAATAAAATCAATCAATGAATTTATTTATTTATTTGCTGATACAGGTACCAAATTGGTATATCACATAAGCTATATTATATCACACCACTCGCAAATATCAAAATATAAATTCTTTCACATAGGCACTTATCAAATGTAAAACTCTATAACTGCCAGGTTCACAAAGCAGTATTGCACCGAGAAGAACGATCTTTTGAATTTGTTTGCCGCAGACGCCATCAATATTTTTGATACGTTTATAATGCAACACATATTTACAACAGCAAACATCTACGTATTACACATACTTAGACCGCATCCGATTTCCACACGTTACAGTAATAGTTGGTATAATAACGTTATTAGTTTAAATTACAGTTTATTTGAAATGTTTCTTGTTGCTTATATCGTTTCGTGTATTTTAAGGTTCCGTTGCCAAATAATAAGAGGTCTATATGATTTACTCGTATTTTCAGTTCTCTACTCCACTTTTTATCTGGAAACACGTTATAATACCTAGCACCTAGAAGCTAAGGGTCGATTACTAATGGCCGGCTGATAGCTTGAGCAACACATTCCTTACATATTATTCTGCGTGCGTCCAATATTGCTATACTGCTGTCGTCACAGGCCACAGCTTGTTGCTATGTTACTTATAAATTATCTTCAATCTTGTTCAAGCCTTTATTAAGAGTGCATAGTTTTTTTTTGTTTTTTTTGATCTGCGATCTTCATCAGTCCTTTGATTATTACTAGATTGGATGCGTGATTGTGGCATAGAAGAAGCTCCATTGAGCGGCTCTTCTCATAAGAGCCGCTCAATGGAGCTTATTACTCAGTGGCCACAGCATAGGTCGGCTATTCTTGACCTTTTTACTATTTCTGGCCTATTGCTCTTTTCTGGATTAAGTTTTTTCGCTCTGTGAACGGTTGAACTCTGAAACATAATCCTTAAGCACACAAAACTCTTTTAGTAATTTATATTTACCAGCAGTTTATGTTTCATCGCTCATATAAGAAAGAATATAGTGATATATAGGCTAATAAATAAGATAAGATAACTCGGCCAAAAGAACCATAACACAAAACTTTTTTTTTTTCAAATCTACCCAGACGTCCACTTATTAATAAAAATTTGCTGGCATTAATATAACCTTGACAAAACCTGTGTAGAGAGGCGTCCAATGCATTTTACACGTATCAATATCAGTTTTTAGCAATACTTAATATTCAAGCGGCTGTCGTAATAAATCTCGCTATTTGTTAAAACTCATAAATCACAAAATTCAATATCGGGGCTGCTATAAAATTTGTCCTCCGTGTCGTTAACTCGTAAGTCGTACGCCTTTTGTCTGCGTGAAATTTTTCACAAGCCGTCGCGTCGCACTTTGAATTCTGCGAAAGGATTAACCTTAGCTCGGGGTTAATGCGATATGTACTTGCAATCAACATAGCTTTGGTTTTTAGAATATCGTGTCTGGAATTCTCGCTGTTTAAACTAATCAATAGACTTGCCACCGATTGTTCATATAATGTGATCTTACAACATGACAATAACGCTCCCAAGTCCCATCACGCCATCATTAACGGTCTGATATGGAGGTCCCTTGTAGAAACCCGGTGCCAGTTGGATAATTTTAACCGACTTCCAATAGGTACATTATGTTGTCGTTGTTTCGTCGGTGTCTGTCCTAAATGCGTTGATTTTTAACCAATTTCAATTATCATTTGTTTGTTTTAAAGTATCTGGCGTTTTCTATTCTGTGAATACTGAATCTGTTCAGATGATCCTTTTGTGTTTCAAAGATCTGATTGTGCTTGTAGCATAAGTTTGAAGTCGGTTGTTTTTTTTTATTTCTTTTTGATATTTGGTTCTTTATTGATATCCTGTGAACCCGACACAAGGTGACATGTATCGTGGGGTCCCGTTAAAAAAATACCGAAATTGTTTGCTCGGCCAGTGAAAATTGGTGAAGGAGACAATTTCATTTATTTTTATTAAATTACGAATTTTAATTAATAGAAAGGACAATACCTTTCTTATTTTCTTTGTTCTTTCTTTTTTTCTTTCAAATAATAGGTAGGTTAATATACTAATCACTAAATTGGCGTAGGTGTCTGGAGTAGTATTAGGAAGTTCCCACACCTTTAGCACTATAATATCGAATATCGCGTTTTGGTTGCACAACATATCTATGAATAGAAAAAAACGATTGACAGATAAATATATGATGAGTGTATTGTAATTATGTGATTATATTCATGCGGGTATGATTAAATGGTAAATTACAAAGATACCGCGTAACCCGTGCGCATGTACGTGATACAGTGATGTTTCTCGGATTATTTATTGTTAAAGTATTTACACGTGTTTAATCGCTAACAATTGCGAATTGACACAATAATATTATATTGTTGTATTGTATACAGTCCGAGACACATTAATATAATGAGGTAACAAAGAAAATATCTGCACCGCAAAATATACAGCCTTCAACGTCGCCGATTTAGACTAGTCTCTAATTAGGACTATTAGCTAATAAATTGGTCAAGTGCGAGTCGGGTTCGCGCACTGAGGGTTTCGTACCATCAACACCAATTCCAACCAACCTCCTCCACCTCTCACTCTGCCAAATTCGAAAACAAGCAAAAATTCACATTTTTTGTGTAGGAGCCTCTCTTAATTTTTTTTTATTTTAATTTTTTATGTTGAAAAGAGTATATAACATTCTGTGAATATTTAAAGCGTCTACCTGTTTCTGTTATCAATATCGAGCAAAAAAAGCAAAAAAAGGCTTATTAGTGGTATGACACAATTTTGACATCCGAGACGCACTCAAATTCATTGCAGAAAGGGAAGATAAACAAACACTTTCTTGTGCTACTGATGTTCATGGCCGTCGGTGATTACTTAACTTCAGGTGACCTGTCTGCTCTTTTGCTCGCAATATCTATAAAAATTGCAAATTGGCCAATAGTGCTATCGTTTAATTTTACGAAAACTTACTCGTAGCTTCATTGACCTCCGTCGTCGAGAACCATAAAATACTTATTGTATAGAAAAATACGATCTGTTAAAATATTTATTTACTAGCTGTTGCACGCGGCTTCGCCCGCATGAATTTCGGGTTCTACGAGTATATTATCCTGTTACAATGAGTCAACCTCAAAAGATAGACATGTGGTGTCGCAGACTTGTGTTTAGAACCTTTAATGGATAACAATTCCGTCATACAAGATTTTTGTAACCGTTTAAGCAGCGCACGCAACGGATGTACAAAAGGAACAATATCTTGCATTTTTCCACCATTTATCATTGATGCGCCGCTTTATAGTGGTCATAGCGTGATGTTGTTTAATTTACAGTCTATGGCTTTTCTAGATAAGTGAACTATCTAACACAAAAAAGTTTTCAATTCGGATATATAGTTCCAGAGATTAACGCGTTCAAACAAAGAAGCAAACTCTTCAGCTTCATATATATTAGTATAGACTATAGATACGTAAGTGCGTAACGCGTTATGAATTTTCTAAGGATGTATAAAATATGAACGTCCTGACTAGCGGACTATGTTGTAATTTCTTTAAGATTATGTCACGGCGGAAATGCCATTTTCTTATGTAATCGATTAAATATACTATTATCGTTATTTATGGCATATATATTTTATAACAAATATTGCATTGCCCATATTGTTTTTTATCGATTTCATTTCTTTCAAAGTTTTTAATAAACTTACATGGTAAAAGCCTAACTGCCTAGGATACAAATTAAGTTATATTAAGCAAAAAAATACGCATCTTCCATAACGAAAAATACGAGAAGGTGCAATTGACCAACTGGATAACATTGTTATCTACCTATTAAAGGTTTCTTGAGAATAGGCATCACATTATTATGATTGATACTAATCGTTTTCCTGATTTATACGTCAATGTAGCATTAGTCAGTCTTATTTTTTTTGCTTTTATAAATTTGTGACTGATTTTTTTTTGTCTTACGTCTAGTTCTAGACTCTAGGAATATTTTATTTATCTCAGAAACTATTGTACTTATTGTTATTTCATGATGCAAAATATGTTTTTCTAAAGTAGTAATCTATACCACCGAACATATTATAAGATTACTAACGTATTGTACCGAAATACACAAAATGAACCTAAATTACTGCACGTTCAGTAGGCAATTAACAGCAGATAATTTAATTGGCACTAGCTCTAAACTATAATTAATTGCGCTATAATAGATACTTGGCGCCGATATAACTATCAACTATTGACCAATGATGCACCTCATTTTCGGCGAAACAATAGTTGATTTAACAAACGATTTAAAGTTAATGATAAAATTAATTGAAACACAATTATGTCATGTCGGAATATGACAAAGACAAACTATTTAAAAACATAACCAACAAAAATCTATGATCCTACTTACCAAAAAGAAACCGAGCAAATCTCGGTCACCCAGATATTGTTATATGAAATGTTATCGCTAAATACTGACCAAGCTATACCCACGAATGTGACACCAAGAATAATAACCGCGTTAACCCGCTAAATTGAGTCTTTGCCCAAAAACGAGCAAGCTCTTACCAGATCACGCAGAGCTTTCGGAGCTTTGAGTTTTTTAATATGACTCCTTGGCGCTTAGGTATTCTACGGTAAATGAAACAAATTCTCGCAGTAACTCTATTATTTAATGTAGTCTGAGCTCTATAATAGAGGCATAATTTGTGATTTATCCACTAGTTTCAGCTGCGGCTTCGGTTATGCTAAGTGTGCTTCAAAACACAGAATACTATATAATAGTATTTTCTTTAGGCTAGATTAGATTAAGTTTAGGCGTGGCTAATTGGTGTCTTTATTAGTCTTATACGATGCAGTTTTTTAAACGGTCGTATTTCGTCCCTTGACTTGATGGAGATTGCTGTTACGTTCTGTTCTGGTAGTATTACATAATACTTTTAATAATAATAAACTTTTGGTGCTAGAGCAACTACAGCAAAATTCGCAAATAAGCGACTAACATTTAACACTTATTTTTTAGTCTAAATTGAAATTTAAACCGCGATGAAGTGAATTGTAATTTCTCTTCGAGTTTTTACTGTACACCAGAAGAACAAAAAACCTCATAATAACTTCGCTCGTACGAACATTTTTACAAAAAGTTAATAACTAGCGTTGAGCCTCGCGCGCCACAAAACACGGCGAAACGAAATGAAAAGTTTAACGAAGATTGAAGTTCGCAAAATGTTATACCCGTATCCAAAACGTAGTTTATGTGAAAATATTTTTTTTTCATAATATAAGTATAGATATTTAAATCCAGTATGACACGCCCCACTCTGTCAAACTCCATACAAATCGAATGAAATATAAGCGATTTTGACAGAATGGGACACGTCTTCGTGGATTGAAATAACTATAATATGTGTAGAAAGCTTTTAGAATTATGTATAATTATACATATATTAAGATTATTTCATAGGCTAATCTTATTTACATTGTGTGGATTTGTATCTTATTTACATATTCCTAGTGTTATAAGCAAGATATAAATTAATTATTATAGGTACTCTATTTAATGACCCTATGGTGATTATACTTACGCCAAGAGTTGAAACCTCTCAGGAGGACTCATTTCACCAACATTTTAAGAGACACCTAAGCCCAGGTGACAGTTGCTGTAATCGAAAACTGTCGCCTAACGGCTTAGACGTATCTGAAAACAAGCATTATACCCTTTGGTAATTTAGGCAGTGACTTTACTATAATTAGACTGTAAGGCTTAAGAATGCACTGACCTACGTTTCCGCCATACATTCAAAATACCAAATCATTTGTAATTCGTGCATATTTCGATCATATTGTGGTGTTATTCGGATTCATATAGTAATAATCCTCAGTCTAATAGTAATAGTCTATGCTCCTGGCTATATTTGGTTCAGAAATACTTCTTTAAAACGAAATAATAATCAATTTTATCAAATTTTTTATAACTTTGGTCGAGTTCAAAAATTATGAATAAAAACTTGTAACTTGCTTTATTAACTGGTGTTTTTCTTTATCTGGACAATAAAAACTGTGCTCCTGAACTAATGCGACGTGAGATAGTGTTGTTTTTATTACAAAACAAATAAGCAGAAAACATGTCCTCTTTGACTTAAAAATAAGCGAAACTAAATTCGTTTACAATTTGGTTTAACAAGAAAGTATTTGGGAACCAGATATGTCCAGGAGCATAGATTATTACTATATGAATCCGAATAACACCACAACATGATCGAAATTTCACGAATTACAAATGATTTTGGTATTACGTTTGTATGGGAGACATCGTGGGTTAGTGGACTCTTAAAGAATTAAAACTGCAGAAAGACTGTCTGGATACGCCAAACTTGGACTGAAAGAGAAACAGACAGACTGTGACTACTGATATATTATGAAGATAAGGTAATTTATAATGTTAAAATCATCATAGCCCAAGAATTAAATTGTATTTTTTTAAACAGAGAAAGCTTTTAAAATAACTTTTAGAAAACCAACTTCAAGAGAAATTCTATGAGAATATTGCGACAAAGCGAAGCTAAAGTTTTTTAGTCGTCAGTTCTTGTTTTTCTGTACGTAAGTCGGCGAATCGCAATTCAAAATGAATTGTATTCAGAGGAGCAAAAATTTTATTCAATTGGTGTTGACTCTCGCCTGCCTTTTTATCGATAAAATTGTGCGAAATTGCATAACGAGTTATGCAATATTTTATTTTCTACCATACTTTAGGGATGCCATCAATATTGATGCAAAATATTTAAGAACATTTTAAAATTGGTATTAAAAATGCTTTGAATTAGTTTTTGCTTTTATTAAACTTTTAGTGAGAAATTTCATGTTCCCCCTACTTCCGAGTTTGTTCAAAATTGGTACAATAACCGAATATTTTACACGTGAATAAGAAAAAAACAAATACATTAAATAGTGAATAAAATCATGTGATTAAACAAAAAGCAAATGACGTATTAATTAATGAACACTATTGTTTTGTAGACAAATTGTAAAACCCAACATGATCACACATTTATCCAAGTTCTTAATATAACTTTCATTCAAAATACTTTGAAATGTTATCGTTAAGCATCCAAACCAAATAAGCCAACAGTGTAAGTCTAGCTCTACTAACCTCTCACCCCCACTCGCAGTCACTCGCCTCGCCTCGGCCAACGTGTAGAGCTAGCATAACAGTACTATTTTTAGTACTAAGGCTAAGAAAATTCTTACTAAATTCCTTACTGCCAAGTCATTTTTAATTAAAACTGCTTTGCTGATACGTATCATCATGCCATAAACGTTCTGAATCGATGGAAACCGGATCGACGGATATGTGTTCAATCCTTCACTCCATTCCACACCTTAGGGTTTCGTACCCAAAGGGTAAAAAACGGAAGACTACTGAGACCTCGCCGTCCGTCCGTCTGTCAGTCTGTTACCAGGCTGTATCTGTTGCACCGTGACAGCTACACACTTGAAATTTTCACAAAATTATGTATTTCTGTTGCTGTTTCTGTTGTTGTTTTTAATTCACTAATTGAATTAAAAATAAATAGTAAAAATAAAATAAAAAAACATTGAGAGGGCTCCAACAACCAACACCAAAAAGTCAGGTGATGCGACGAAAGGTAGAGGGTTGAACCAAACTACTAGTAACTAACTACTTTTTCGGGGGTACGGGCCTCGAGGCTTGCCTCCTTACGGTGTCGCGGAGGCGCAGCGCACCCTCGGTGTCGCCGTTCTAGCCCCGGAGGGGCAAAGGCCTCGCCGTCCTGCCTTGGGGCCTGTGGGTCTTGATTGGCTGGTAACCCCGCGCGGTCAGCGATCATGTCGCTGCCCTGCCTGATGTCGGGGTCCAGTTGCGTCATCTATGGACAGTCGCTGATGGCGTTGGAATGTATTAAGGAATTCGATTCGTTTGTGAGATGCGAATCGACTCGAAATTGCTACAAAAACCTGTACTAACCCTACAGGTTTTTGTACAAATTTCGAATCGAATTTCTCCATACATTTACAGCCAGCGCCATCTATTGAGAATTCGATTCGTTTGTGCGATGCGAGTCGACTCGAAATTCGTACAAAACCCGTACTAACCCCTCTGTATTAGAACTGACCCCTGACCATAGCATCTGCGCTCTCAACCAGTGCACGCATTCGCGGCAATAAAATTTGATAGTCGCTCGTGCTTATTCAGATTTCCAGATTCACATTTCCCAACTGCAGTATGCGGTTTGAACGTGGATCGCGCTTGCAACACCTTGTGTTTAGTGGTACTTAATGCAACGCGAATTGTACCTACCAATGGAAATAAACCCAAATAACCATTGTCCTTAGAAGTTATTGGAGTCGAAGTAGTGGCTAGTGAGTAGTGAGAAGCTACCTAAGCTTAACTACCTTAAAGTTAGGTTTAAATTAGCAACAAATGTTAGTATAAGTTGACTTCGGAAAGCTTTCTTTGTTTAATGAGTAGCTTTCACAAAAATTCAAAAAAATTCAAAATTCAAAAATTTTATTCTTTCACATAGGCCTAACTTAGAGGCTCTTGCGAAACGTTAAGACTCTACCGCCTCGTTCGGAAAGTAGCACTGCACCGAGAAGAACGGGCAAGAAACTCGGCACTTGCTTTTTTTAAAAATAATATTTTTTACAATTTTGTTTTAAACAATATAATCACATTATAATAAGCCTCTTGTGAGCAGACGGAATATACACTTAGATCCAAGGGTCTTTGTCATTTAAAAATTCATTTATTGTATAGTAACCCTTACTTAGAAGATGATTTTTGACAGTTTGTTTGAACCTATGTATAGGTAGGTCCAAAACTGCCTTCGGGATCACGTTATAAAAGCGTATACTCAACCCCACAAAGGATTTTTGTACTCTGCGCAAGCGGTGTGATAATTCAACCAGTTTATGCCCTCCGTGTCTGATTGGTCTATGACTTATGTCAATTCTTCGCTTATAAGTATTAATATTTTGATGAACAAATATAACATTACTGTATATGTACTGTGAAGCTACTGTAAGGATACCAATCTCCTTAAATTTGTCACGGAGAGATTCTCTAGACTTTAGTTTGTATATAGCCCTGACAGCCCTTTTCTGCAAAACGAAGATCGATTGAATGTCAGCAGCATTTCCCCATAGTAAGATCCCATAGGACATAATACTGTGGAAATATGCGAAATAAACAAGCCTAGCTGTTTCTACATCGGTAAACTGCCTGATTTTTCTGACTGCATACGCAGCAGAGCTAAGTTTATCTGCCAGTGTCTTTATTTGAGCGGCCCACTGGAGTTTACAATCAAGGGTAACTCCTAGAAAAACTGTGGAGTTTTCTATTTTTAGTGTTTCACCATTTACTATGATATTTTTATCAACGACTTTCTTTACATTTGGTAACGAAAAATCTATACATTTGGTTTTTTTTGCATTTAAAAGCAGGTTGTTTACCGTGAACCAGTGTGATACCTGCGAGATAGCTCTATTCACATCGTCAAAGTCATTTTTATGTTTGTCAGTTTTAAAAATCAGAGAGGTGTCGTCAGCAAACAGTACTATGTCGCAAGTGCCACTTACATGGAATGGTAAGTCATTTATATACACTAAGAAAAGAAAAGGACCCAGAATTGAACCCTGAGGAACACCCATTATGGTAGTGGAGCTCTGTGACTTTACATCATTTATGCAGACCATTTGACTTCTATCACTCAGATAAGAGGCAATGAGATCAAGTGCTCTGTCTTTGATACCATAGTGATCAAGCTTGAGTAATAGTGTCTTATGCTCAACGCAATCAAAAGCTTTAGATAAGTCACAAAATACACCTATGGCATTCTGAGATTTACCCCAGGCATCATAAATATGCTTAAGGAGTTTTGCACCGGCATCTGTTGTATTTCTACCTTTAGTGAAACCATACTGTTCGGAATGGAGTAATTTATTTGAGTTAAAATGATCCAAAAGTTGGTTTAGTATGATTTTTTCAAAAATTTTACTTAAACACGGCAGGATTGAAATCGGTCTAAAGTTATTGAGATCCTGTTTATTTCCGGATTTGAATAGTGGAATTAGTTTGCCATGTTTCATCAAATTTGGAAAAGTTCCTAAATCGACACACTGGTTAAAAATTATTGCCAAATAAGGTCCTATAATGTCGATTATGTTAGACATTACTTGTACAGACATGCCCCATAGATCACCAGTTCTTTTGATTTTTAACGATCTAAAGGCCTTTTTGATGTCCCACGCAGTAATGTGTTTAAAATCAAATAAGACATTGCACTCATTCACACTGCCCCTCAGTAGAATCTGAGCTGATGTGGGTGATGACTTAAGTGAATCTGTCAACAATATAGGAACACTCTGAAAGAAGTTTACGAAAGTATCTGCTACCTCCTTATCTGATGTAATTTTATTGCCATTTGAGATTATTTCAAATTTAGAATCGCGGGGTTTAGATTTACCCACTTCTCTATTGACTATATTCCAGGTTGTTCTTATCTTGTTGTCAGATTTCATAATTTGTTCTTTAATATGAAGCGCTTTCGCTTGAACGCAGACACAAGTCAACTTCAGCAAGTTTTGTTGCTAATCTAAACGCTTAGTAAAATTTCGTAAGGAAGATTCAAAAAGGACGATTGCTTAGATGAGGTACGGTTTTTGTTGTAGGTAGGCTTGCGCTTGACAACAATCGTGCCTGATGGAAAGCAATGTGGTTGGAGCGCGTTTACCTAGAAAAAGCTTATTCACTCGTGTCTTGAAGCCAACCGAGATTGTCCGTGACTGCAAGGCTAAAAGAGCGTTTTCACCGTAGAAAAGTATTAAGTCCTAAGAAAAATACAGTAAGAAATAAGAATTTTTCTGGATGGGGGAAGTTCTTTATTTATATAAGTGCCGTTTAAGGACTTTGTTTAACGGCCTTTTACTTCTTGTCATTTCCTTTGTCGCGGGACAAAGCCTTCGAAGATTAAATCTTTTAAATACGTTTACACATTTTTGAAAAAGATAATGAGAGAAACTTATCGCTAACTTTATCAAATTAGTACACGTCTCGCTGGCACGGAGTAGTGCCAAGATACTGGCTGCATTTCCGGGCTGTCAGCTAAGCTGACCCGTTGCACAAAAATAAGCCAGCTTTTCTGTCTTTGATGAGGCTTTTAGAAATTTTTTAATAAAGTAAGTTACTTATCTCAGAATAAGTAGGTACTATTAAAAATATGGCCCTGTTTCGTGTGTATTTAAATGCGAAAACATTGGCATAAATGTATTTACGTTACCTACTTTATGATGTCAATGAACAGTAGAATGACGGCAGGAATTCCAATTTTTCGACGAACTGCTGGCGGTTGGCGCCGACTTAAATTACAATACTTGTTATGCAACTCATCATTATAATATGTAGATCAAGCTACAAACCATTTAGACGTATTACGGTGCTTCCGTGGCGGATTCAAAGGCCAGTAAAATTAAATGAAGATTATTTGGTGTCGGTATGCCAAGCAGGGTTGTCAAATTTGTAGTTCATGATTTAAGACAAAATCAATCGTGTAATTCCATTTGCATACAACCGTAATAGGATATCAGTTACGACCCCCATGCAACACTATACTCAATGTACTTTTAACCGAAACTTCACCAAGAGATTGACAATGCAAAATTACAAAATATCCTGCGGATGCTTCTATTTTGGCGGATTGTGGCAAAGAATTTTAACGGACTTTCTAAGGGAGACAAACTGAATCCCACCCCTGCTTCTTTCTATCCACTATCAACTCATACTATTTTTTGTATATTTGTAAAAAAATCTGAATAGCGAACGCACGCGGCCCGTCCGCGTGAATTTCGGTCTTTCACAAATCCCGCAGGAACCATGGATTTTTCCTCCTGGGTGGAAAGTAGCTTATGTGTTTATTCAGGGTATTATCTCTCTTCATTCCAAATTTCAGCCAAATCTTTCAGTAGTTTTTGTGTGAAAGAGTAACAAACACATTACATACAAATTATTGATAAAATATATAATATACGCATTAGGTATAGTTTTTTTTTTCTTTCGATTACAACCTTGTTATCGCTCTACAATCTACATCCTCGTATCTATGCATTAACTGGTTTGCCCGTTACGTCCGGCGTCCGCCGAGGAAAGTAAATATTTATCTTCCAAGAAATTTTGAATACCGCGTATCGTTCAACCAGTTACCATGTGCATTATAATGACCCAACGTATTAAAACTTTTATCAATAAAGATAGATGTAGAGGGCGCTCGCGGCTTCGCTCTCATAATGTTACACTGTGATTTATTTATAAGGCTTGTGACTATAGCCCGCCAGTCTCACAGGCACGCAGATTTTCTTTTTACAAACGATGAAACTTTGGCATCGCAGATCACGTCTATTTTGCTTACACTTAATAATATAATAATCAGCAAAGAAAAAGCTTATAATAATACAACGCTACCTCAACGCTAACTTATTATATCGAATAGTAAAAAGATGGATGCCTTGTTTAAGCTCAGTGTGCATATGACTTTATAAGCTTATGCAGATAAGCAAAAACAAGTGTGATGGAATTCGAATATAAATAATAAAATACACATTTGAAGGTCGTTGAACTCTGCAGTTGTGTTAGCTTCGCATCTCAATTTTTAGCGTCGCACTTGTTTGGAAACACCGAACGCTGTCCGTCAGTGTGACATGTGCATGTTGTATAACGATCACCAGTTTTTCGCTTCTACTCGTATAGTAGGGGAGCCCACGACGCTAAATCGATAGTTACTCGAGCGTCTTGAGGACCTATTGCATTATAAAAATTGCTAAAATGAAAAAAAGGTTTTATGATATTTGCTATTTTAGTGATGGGAGAAGCTTGTACCAGTTTTCAAAAAACCATATCCTGCCCTTGACAATAATAATAATCGATCGCTTCAGATTTTTATACAGATGCTTCTTCTTGATGTGCTTGTCGTTCTGACCCCATTATACGACATCATTATCAGATTATTATGCGGTCAGGACGGTAAGCACATCAAGAAGAAGCATCTGTATATAAATCTGACGCGCTCGAGAAAATATTTCAAGTTCACGTTTTTTTTTCTTCCCCCACCACTGGAGCATACATCATTTAACCTTATTTTTTTAGCACCTAATATTTACAATCCTATAGGTCCCCACGCACTCGAGTAACTACCAAAACCCCCACTTTGGGCTCCCCTACTATTCAAACCGTGTTGCCGTTACCAAGTCGCAAGTAAAGTAAAGTAAAGTAAAGTAAAGTAAAGTAATTCTTTATTTGCCATAAAACATGGTATTTGTAGATGTTACATGTTATAGTAATATTAATGTATCCAAAATGTTTTGACCTAACATGGGTATGCAAATATTATAAAAGTAGGTATGTATCTTATTATTCATTATATAATTAGTATATTTATTACATTAAATTATCATTATGTCAAAATTAATCTATCCTCACTCTGTATACTCTAGGAACTCTTTAACTGAATAAAAGGCCTTTGAACTGAGCCATTCATATAACTTTGCCCCAAAAGATTTTTGTTGCAAGGCTCTTATGTGGCTTGGTATTTTATTAAAAATTTTAACGCTCATTCCAATGCAATTTTTCATGAAGTGCTCAGTTCTAGGGTTATGTGTAGCTCGTAAATTTAACCTATTATGATTTCTTATATTGACATTGCTCATATGTGCAAAAATGGCATCATTATTTTTAATAAAGACACAAATACTATGTATACATTCAGTGTACTAATTATCGGGAATTTGTCAATAAAACAAAAAATACAAATTATTCATCTAAATTTATTTTATCGCCTTCAAAGTAGGCCCCATCGCTTGCAATACAACATCTCCAACGCTTCACCCAGTCTTCCATACATTTTTCATAGGCTATTTGCGGTATGGCCTTTAGCTCATTCAGCGAATTTTCTTTTATGGCTTCTATCGACTCAAAACGTTTTCCTCGAAGTGGTAATTTTAACTTGGGAAATAAAAAAAGTCAGACGGAGCCATATCAGGTGAATACGGTGCTTGGTCGAGAACTTTTGTTGAATTTTTCGCTAAAAACTCTTTCACTATAATGGCTGTGTGTGATGGTGCATTATCATGGTGCAGCATCCATGAGTTGTGTTGCCACAAATCTGGACGTTTTCGGCGGATACTCTCACGCAAACGCTTCATGACGCCTAAATAATATTCTTTATTCACTGTTTCTCCCTCTGGAAGGAATTCGGAGTGAAACACACCACGGTAGTCAAAAAAAACTGTCAGCATCACCTTGATTTTGGAAAGACTTTGCCGCGGTTTTTTGGGTTTCGGCTCGTTTTCGAGACGCCATTCTGAAGACTGTTGGCTTGTTTGCATGTCGTACTCATAAACCCATGTCTCGTCGCCAGTTATTATACGTTTCATAAAGGTCGGATCCGTAGAAGCTCGGGAAACCATGTCTTCAGCGACATGCTTTCGCTGCGTTTTTTGAACAAAATTGAGCTCTTTTGGAACTAGTCGAGCGGCGACGCGTTTCATGTCTAAAATGTCAATGAGAATGTTGTGGACGGACTTAAAAGATATGTTCACCTCACTAGCCAACTCTCTCAGACTCATGCGTCGATTTTCGAGCACTAGCTTCTTGATTCTGTCGATGTTTTCTTTGGTCGTAGCGGTTGAAGGTCTACCAGAACGAGGCAAGTCTACTACTAACTCTCGGCCTTCTTTAAAAGCTTTATACCATTCATAAGTCCTTGTTTTCGATATACACGATTCGCCGTAGGTATTTCGCAACATTTTTAGTGATTCGCCACATAAAATATCATTCGAAACACAAAATTTAAGGCACACTCTTTGTTCAACAATATTTTCCATTGTAAAAATCGCCGAGAACTCAAAACTATGACCAACAAAAAGTGTAGTTTAAAACAAATTAAATGACAGATCCCGCTCAAACTTTGCGCGCTAAGTCAGTACAGTGCTACCAACATGCAGTAAAAAAATTAGAACGACCTCTTTTACACGGGTCTTTTTATTGACATATTCCCGATACTTTTTACACAGAGTAGTATATAAGCGCCGTGATTACATCAACTACGGCGGCGCTTACGATGCCTATTAACATATTGCTATTTCTGTACGCATTTATCCGCAACTCTAAACGATCGGCCGCGCTAAAAATAACCTGTGCCTACGCTATAATTTTGATTAGGTTCTATTTTAGTTAGATTTCTAGATTAAGACTCGCGAGTCATTCTTATTAATAGCCACTGTTTAGATTTCAGGTATAGTTCTAGACGTTATAAACCTTATAAGATTGTTCTTATTCTCTGGCCTAAAGAACGCAAGGCAGTAAGTATTATGGCTATTGGCTACAGTTTTTATCTTAACTCTATAGCCATAATTTGACGTGTTTCCTTTTGTTCTGTACTCATTACTTTGTATGTTATGTGTATTTCAATCCACGAGGACGCGCCTCACTCTGTCGAAATCGCTTATGTTTCATTCGATTCGAGCTTAACAGAGTGGGGCGGGTCATCGTGGATTAAAATATCTATATACTCATGCTTAGAGCATAGATTTACGAATAAATTAGTAAGATTAACTTAGATTTTATCTTCCCGTCGTTTACTACAAAGGATGATCTTTCTGTTTTTGTCAAGAAAGATATAGTCAAAAAGCTATGAATGACTGTTCAAAGCACATTTACGTTTTAAAAACGAGAAGAGTTGCTATGGGCGTGAAAGGTTTATTTACTCTTAGGAGTAGCTTGTATTAAATTGACTTATAGAAACTTCAAACTAGTAACTACCAAGCCTGGGTAGAGGCTTAGTAGTCGCGGTCGCATCCAACCGCCGGTTTTAACTTACGCGTGGTGAATAAATAATTACACTACTCAGGTTGCGGTTGGCTGACACGTCGCCTGATCGTCTGCATTATTTGATAACGATAACACAATCGTACATTTTATTTGAACAAATTTGTCTTTAAATGATACATCGCCCTAATATCGCCGGTGACTATAGCAACGCAGCCATCACCAGCCAGTGGGTGTCTGGGCTGCATTACCGATGCAGACATTAACCAACCAGACCCTACGAGGCTTGAACGACCAAGCACTAAACAATCAGCTGCATGGATGCTTCTTCATCAATGCTATAAGTACTTTTACAGAATCGCACTGCAAATTTACATAAATGATGAAACCATTCGTATGAATAGCGTTAAATATATGCCCTTTCTCGACGTTTTTTGTCAACTTGATTTAGAGATAAGAGTAAGTACTCGCCCAGCCAATGTAGCATGCGCACATACAGATTTAATATGTCTCTCTGCGTTTAGTCTCTTACTTTTCTCTGTTTATAAATGTGGACCAGAAAGAGAAAATAGAGCGACAAAAATCGAGAGACATAATTATCTCTATACGCGCGCATCCTAGCCCTGCTGGTTACAAATACAGTGATCTCGAGAAATCCATTTATTTTGAAAATAACTGCTGAATCTGCCATTAGTTTCGTAATAAACAAATTACAGGCAATCTCTTCGTTGGTATGTACTTTGTTACAATTCAGTGAATGATGAGCTCTAAATACATGTTTAATTGCGAGTAAAAGTCATTAGGTTCCTGCACAAGTTTACTAGTCCGCACTCCTCTATATAAAGTAATCTGTTAGTAATTCTGTTAGTAATCTGTTTTCCTAACATGGAGGCGTGACAAGCAAAATTTTACGGCCTATTGTTCAATGTTCCGCTATAGTTTTTGCTAACGGAAAAGCTGACGGCCTAATCATTCTTTATTTTTATACTATTACGTACTTTTCAGGTGGAGAAACCGGTTACCGAAGGTCTCTCGCACCGAACGAGAGATCAATGGGAAATCGACCGCTCGTCACTCAAGTTCGTCCGGAAACTCGGTCATGGACAGTTCGGCGAGGTGTGGGAAGGGCTGTGGAACAACACCACCCCGGTGGCCATCAAGACCCTCAAGTCCGGTACCATGGACCCGAAGGACTTCCTTGCTGAGGCGCAGATAATGAAGAAACTTCGACATAGCAAACTTATCCAATTATACGCCGTGTGCACCCTCGAGGAGCCGATCTATATCATCACTGAGCTGATGAAGAACGGGTCGCTGTTGGAATACTTACAAGGTACGAGTAGCGAATCGCATTATCTTTGCAGCCTACTGACACAATGTTACGAATTCATTTCTGTTGTAAATTAACTTACCTACACGCTAACACGCAATCTTGCGGAGTATGGATAAATTGTCTTTCCAAAAAAAAAAAATCAGTTTAAGTATTATTGTTAAATCTTACTTTACGATTGAAAGGAACGTTTAAAAAGTACCTGCGGTGATTTATTTAGCGGTTTAATTACATGTTTGTGTATAAAATTTTAGTGTTCAAGAAACTGACGCGTTTAACTCGAATAGTGAATTATATGTAATCATCTATGTCGAATCAGATAATAATAGATCTCATCTGGTAGAAGCTATGTTCCGGTCCGTAAACCTCTTTTTTATATTTGAAACTCAATCACCTTGGTTAGGTTTTGAAGTCAAGCGTAACATAAAGTTGACGATTCAGTTTTTACAAATCTTTATGAGAAAACTATACAAGTCTTAAATTTTGCATTTTGTATGTGCGACAAATGGACGAAAACCTCTAATATCACGGCAACAGATTTCGATGATTCTTTTCTGAAAGGATGGACTTTTATGGGTAGTTTGATGAAAGTTAAGGCGGTTTTTTTAACAACTACTATTGTTTCCTCAGGTAAAGGCCGCGGTCTGAAGCTGCAGCAGCTGATCGACATGGCCGCACAGATTGCTGCGGGGATGGCGTACCTGGAGTCGCAGAACTACATCCATCGAGACCTCGCCGCCAGGAACGTCCTCGTCGCCGAAGGTTGCCTCGTCAAGATCGCGGACTTCGGCCTCGCAAGACTCATCAAGGTAAGCCACCGTGGAAACCCGACTTATTTTAGCACGATCTTATTGTTTACTAGCTTTTCCTTGACGTTGCTTGGTAATTTTTCGTGCAACTGAATAATTGAAACTCTTGCCTCTTTGCCTTCATAAGCTGGGGTTTTGGAATATTTATTGATTTGGGTGTTTTAATCATCTCTTCATTCTTGATAGGCTTGGGCTTGCAATGGAAAGCAATGATGAGGTCTAGGTTGGAGCGCGCTTGCCTAGTAAATTTCTATACACTCTTCGCTTTAAAGCACCCAGAATAGCTGGAAATATAGAATAATAATAACTTAGCTGGGCACACAGAAGCTGGACGGGTGTTCTACACCTTAGCGGTTCATATCAGAAATGTGGAAGAAAAACGTTCCGTTTGAGTTCGCTGGACATCAACCACAAAATATTTGAATCTGGATGTAATTTCGATTTCCGCTTGCAATTTTCATAAATGCTGTATAAAAAATAAGTGTCAATTGTAAACTTTTGGAAGTAGTAAATTGTAATTATAATAACATCTATTACATTTGACGATCAGATACCGTCGCATAAAATGGCCCATGGCCTCAGAATCTTCAATAAAGACGTAATATCATGAACCACTGTATTTTATCACAATGGCTATCTAGTTTTTAATTATTTATTGTATAAACGCAAGGCCACGTGCATTAATTGCAATAAAATGGATGCTGACGACGTAATGATTGCTAACAAGCCAAAGAAAACTGAGCGAGCGACCGTTTGCCCGCAACATTCTAGGCTCACTTCATTTCACTTTGAGGTTAATCGCACTGGGTGGCAAAACCCATACCGCAATGTTTTGTGCCGTTAATGCATACCACAAGTTTTCTACAAAGTTGCTCATAACTCAACTCTATATTTGCGTATTTTAATATGGATGTACTTCGAAGATGTAGCATGTCCTGTAGATTTATCATTTGATCGTTGGTGTTCCCGCTGCCTGACTAACCTTAAACATTAAAATTATTATATTAATATCTGAAGTCGTACCACCATCTCTGAAAGCAGTATTGTGTCATTATTGTTTTGATATTTTCACACTATGTATGTATGAGATTATTAATAGTACTTCAGCATTACTGATTTAAGAGATGGTAGCACCCTGGTAGGTCATATTATAATTATGATATGTTAGGGTATGCTAGTTATGTAATAAATAAATAAATAAATAAATGTGTACTGCGCTGTTATTTTTTGTATAATGCACATGCAAAGAATTTTATAAATTTCAAACATAGAATTTCTTCACATTTTTTTTTGTCGCTAGAACCTTTTGATGCTGTTTTCATAAGTTACTGATGTTAATTTTGTTTTTGTTCCACTTAAGAAGATCTGCCTATTAGAATTTCATTTCATTATGGTTCTTTAGATTACTCCATTAATGATTCTCAAAATTCTAAAGCAGTAACATCATTACCGCATATTTTCTTCTTCTGTAATATATAAAATTCTCGTGACCGATTGCTATGACATTTTCTGTGTATGTTCGGTAGGTTTGAGAGTAAGCTCGTAAGCTAATTTGTATATCCCTAATGGCCAAACAACGTTTTCCGGGTCAGCTAGTCAATTAATATAAAATATCTGGTTGACCGAGCTTCGCTCGGTAGTTTAACTACTGGATAATAGATGGCAGCAGAAGTCATATTTTTTTTTTTTGGTAAATTCGACATTTTCTAAAAATGAATCCTAGCTAGATCGATTTATCGCCCCTAAAACCCCCTGTATACTAAATTTCATGAAAATCGTTGAAGCCGTTTCCGAGATCCAGATTATATAGAAATATACATATATACAAGAATTGCTCGTTTAAAGGTATATATATATAATAATTATACCTACAAATACAATGTGCACATATTTTAAACCTTTTCAATACGATAACATTACTTACTAGTCACATTTTTGTCGTATACGTCACATTACAGTTTCCTCAATGGATCTGATGTCATGAGAGTATTTTATCGTTTTTAGTTGGAACCTAGATTTTGTGGCTTTGTTATGCAATATATTATAGGCACTTACTTCTCTAATAGGTCCATATATCTTATGTCTTTCATATTTTACTATGAATGCAATATCGTCACTACACAGTCGCATTTTGTTAGAATGCGTCACTGTAAAGTAACCTTTCTTTGTTGCACCTGGTCATGAATAAGTGGAATGCAGCCTTATTTAATTAATCATCACTCTTGTATACCATATTTTATTATTTCTTTTCTTACTTTTTGCTCAGTTATGTACATAAATACCGATGAAAAAATCTGTTGATTCTATATGTTATATGTTTTTGTTGGTTTTCAGGAGGACGAATACGAGGCTCGCGTCGGGGCGAGGTTCCCCATCAAGTGGACGGCCCCAGAAGCGGCCAACTATAGCAAATTCTCCATCAAATCTGATGTCTGGTCCTTCGGAATCCTCCTCACGGAGCTCGTCACATATGGACGCATACCGTATCCAGGTAATAACAATTTTGCAGCTTATTAAAAAACTGAATGGGCCTCCGCAAGATTCTCCGATCTCTGACCACAAAAGAGGATTCCAACTTTTATATCTTGATTGATATGTGTTACAATTGGTAAACTCAATTTGAGGCTACTGTTGATCAGCAACTTGTAAACGAGATGCAAATAATCTCATTTCTACTATTCGCTGCACGAAAGATTTGCAGCTGCAACGATCTGAACACTTACGTACTTTACATAGTTACTGATCTGTGTTGAAATTGGAAAACTAACGCTGACCAATAGCGTTTCAACAAGAGGCAAACCCGTCGTTGTAACAATATAGCCCAAGTCAGTTAGTGGGATATAGGGACAATCCTCCACCACCCATGGCCAAATCAAACTCGCGGTTATGAGGCCGAAAAACGGGAAGGCACCCGTTCGGTATTTGCTCTTGGTTCCCGGGGCGCCATCTTGACTCCCTACTAAAGATTTAAATCGCTAGGTGAGCCCTAAACCTCCAAAAACGTTTTTGTCTTGTGTGCGACACGTTGTCATCTTAGACACACACAGCTACATAACTCATTGTCTCATTTCCTCTTAAACGAAATTTGCACTTGCGTTCTCTGTCACACAATCGTACACCACAGCATGCTGAGAGCATTCACTCATGTTTGTGGAAGTTTTCGATGTGCGCAATATAAGCTTAGGGCAAAAGATAAAAATAGTCAAGATAGGCCCATCCGAACATTTTAAGTAAACGTTCTTCATACAAGAAAATGTAGCGGCATCTGTTGAAACTCCTGCGAAATACATGTTTATTTTTATATATTTTTTTTAATTTATGTTTATGTGGTCACCTTGCCTGCAATATAATTATTAATTCAAAAAAAAAAAAAAAAGAAGTCTTTACCTATACCTACTGACTACTGACGGGGGAGGGTGCAAAATAGTCATTCTTGCTCAACTGGCGACATTTTTTGGCGCTGTTCGCCCTGTCTTTAGTATACAAGTCTGTGCTTAGGGCTCATCTTTGCTGCCTACACGTTGTGGGGCGTGTATTTCACGGTTCGCTCGTATCGGCAGGCATGTCGAACGCGGAGGTGCTGCACCAGGTGGAGCACGGCTACCGCATGCCGTGCCCGCCCAACTGCCCGGCCGCGCTCTACGAGATCATGCTGGAGTGCTGGCACAAGGACGCGCTCAAGCGGCCCACCTTCGAGACGCTGCAGTGGAAGCTGGAGGACTTCTTCACCATGGACAACTCCGAGTACAAGGAGGCCTCGGCCTACTGAGCCCGGCCCTCCCTGCCGCCCCACCGACACGCACACGCGCATCACGTGAGTACGCAGTACATGGAGCTACTCCTTCACCTACAACTATACAAGACTGTCAACTGTACTCGGAACGGGTCTTCCCTAAAGAAATAATTTCATTTTTTTGGCAACATAGGCTAGCGCTTGACTATGATCACACCTGATGAAAGTGATGATACAAGTACTCATTCATACAAACATTGTATCAAAATGTCAAAACAGTAGGTACTGCAGCATTACTGCTTTAAGAGATCCCCTCATTGTGAGCTAGAAGTCTAACTGCTGTCATCGGCTAGATTTACTAATGAATGATTCGTTTGGCAGACCCCCGGCCTGTACCACATGCCGCCCGAGCTGCACATGCTGCACGGCAGCACGTCCATGCAGCACCTGCAGCACCACGCGCTGCACGCGCACGGGCACGGGCACGCGCACGCGCACGGGGCGATGCCGCACGCCGCCACGCTCAGCCAGCTGCAGCAGGCGAGTCTGGGGCCGCTGTGCCACCGCCACAACGCGCACACGCTCTACCGCGCCTAGGCCGCGCGCCACCCGCGCCCGCGCACTCCGTTCTACACAACACTTTGCAGCTACACCGACTGAACGTGCACCTCATCGCATGAACGCGTTGTATCTCACGCTAGCGGCCGTACACAGCGTACAGTAAGCGGCGTATAAGTTGAACCCTACACAGAACACTTTTTTGGGTGTCATCTTAGGTGCGGTATGATAGCGCTGCGTGGAGAACCACGTAAGGCGAGGCGCGAGGAAATGTACCACCGCAAGCAGCCGCTATTTTGGGTCAACTTAAATGCCGCGTACTATACGAGTATGTTAAGCGACATGCATTGCAGCGATTATACCACAAAAGTGTTCGTTTGGGATAAAAATCCTTGATCATTGAGTGCTTTTTTAATGTACACAAAAGCGATTGCAATCGAAATCCTTCATGAAGCGTTTCGACAGTTTAGTTTACGCACTGAAAGATCGCCCGCTTTCGTGAGATAGATTGTCTGTTCTAGTCTCCTATTGGAGGAACAATATGATCACGTCATGTTTTAACGATCTGATTGGTGGAACCGTCCCTACGCATTCGGTTACACTGTGTGACGTCATCCAACAATCGTTTTCTTGGTATATCTTTATACTTGCAAAGGTCTCTACTCATTGCATCAAAGTTGTGTATAACAGAACTAGTAGCAATACAACTGAAGCGTTACGATTCAGTTCAAATTAAATTGACGATTATTTTCTCTTCCATTACAAAGATCGAGTCGACAGTTTAGTATGAATTATACTTTAGCTAAAAGCAAAGGTACATTCTCTTGTTTTATCTCCTCGAATATGGCATTAAAATCATGTTTTCTTCCAATTGTCTATATCTCTGCGTTCTTAAGAATCTCTGGAAAATAGAGCTGGTGTTTGGCTAGGGCCTTTTATGTCTTTTTTTCTGGCCTGAATTTTTTTCGCTTATGTCATATTCGAGGAGGAAAGCTACCTCTATCGTATCACTTCAGTTGTATTGGATCGCGATCCCTTCACACCACATCGCCCCAATCATTCTCTCACTTCGCACGAACATCAGCTAATCACATTCATTGGATTTCCCAAATCCATTCTACATACAACCATTAATCATATGAATCCTATCTTTTAGAGATATTAATTTGAATTACAGGAACTAGAAGTTTATCTTTTAACTATAATTTTATATTTGTTGAAAGATTCAACAAGTTTTAAGATTTTCTTACATCGCATCATACTCGACTCGTACGTAAAAGTAAAAACTCTTCAAAAGATTTTATTAGCTACTTAACGTACAACATAAAATTGTATTCGTCAAAGCAATGAAATTTATTAATATTATGCATATGGTGTACAAAATACAAAAATGCTTCGTCAAAGAACATTAGTCCTTTTGTAAACTACAAATAAACGTGGAATAGAGTAGTACTGTTTTGTCTCCTTCCTTCGAATGTCACATTATCAATGAAAGAGAAGATCAAACCAGAGGTATACCATCGTTATTCCATGTTTATTTACTAGGCGGTAAAAAATTTCGATGTATCATTAAGGGCGGGTTGTCTGAACAATGAAAAAGCTTGTCATGTTCTGTGGAAATGCATTTGTTTTTGACTGTTAAATTCCACTTAACGACTTTTGTCTGCCGAGCAACACGCCCTTAAATATTACAAAATATTGACTCAATGTTTGAATAAATTGCAGACTAAAATTAAAGCGTACAATATAAAACGTGGTGTAAGTTATAACCAACGAGTACTGTGAGTATAGAGATCGTCTAATCTAAAAATCAACTCACCTACACTTACACGTTGAAAGAAAATTGTGGGGAGGGTCGTTCATTTTTTAATTAGACGATCTCTACTTCAAGATACATAATGCACGCAATCTAATATTTTCAATATTTTGTTACACTTTGTTAAGATACATTTTTCTAATAATAGAACAAAGTGAATGGAAGAAATGGCGTGAATAAAGAATTTTTTGTAATCACGCTTGCTATTAATTGTTCAAATGTTCATAAACAACTTTTCTTAAGATTTGGGTTGTAAAGAGTTCTTTAAGGACAATTGCATGTGCGATGATTGTACGTAACCCCATCCAAGTAGTATTAAAGTATAGTGACAAGGACTTGACACTTTAAAATACCCCCAATGTTGATGTAGCCGCCAACTTTTGCGACGGCTAAGATCGATTCAAGGGAAATAAAATTGTAGACAGTACGAAGTACGCGTCGTTCGTGTAATAATTACTAAGAATATACGAATAAGATTTAAGTAACGTTACTACATTAATAGTAAATACATTTAATCTCTAGGCAAGGAATTGTTGTCGCGCTTCGCCGACCGTTTCTCACTGCCGTTTACACAATTTTATTACTCTTCGATATCGATAGTTAGTTTAGTTAGACTGCCTACAATTTTTCTAAATGTATTTAGCGTACAGATAGGTTAACTTGCAGTTCTTGTATCGAGTAAGTCGTTTGATGGACGTTCGCCGAAAGTATGACTTATTATAATTAGACTTTTTATTAAAAATACTATATACCGCTCGTTTGTTGTTCAGAAATGAAGTTTTTAAATATACATTTCCGGGCTTTAAGACTGCGAATAGTCACTGATCTCTGTTATACTGTACGCTGGACCGCAGACTGTCAACGTAAAAATTAAGACACTTGATTTTCGCCATTTTGGCGCTGATTGTTGCGTAACCTGGCGTGAGCATCCATGGAACTAAAAAATTGGCTTCAAAACGACGGCCATTAGCAACAAATGTCAATTTAGTACCGTAGACCTTCTCGAGAGACGCTTCAAATCTGCCCAAAAAGTGAACTGTCAATTGTATAAAATGTTTGATCCAGCGTACTAGTATAATAGAGATCAGTGCAAAAAATAGATTCAGTTGACGTTAGACGCTTCGTTTGAACGAACAGCTTGTAATTAGTTCTGTCCACTTAGTTTGGGGATGTGAGGGCGCTGTGTGGTGCGGGCGCGAGCTGCGCGTGCGGCGTGGAAACCGCGAATGTGTGTGTGATTAGGAGGAAATTTAGGTTCGGCAGGGAATTTTTATTACTCGTGCATATCGCATGAGACTCTAGAATTTTATGTTCGGAGATATTCGCATCGGATTAGGTATTTCTCACCTGCGTATACCGTGTTTAATGTAGCATAAACGATATTGGTGATAGATGCCAAATAATCCTATTAAAGAACTGAATTTTTATATAAATACATTATTATATTAACTGTTCTGAGGGTATCTAGAGTTAGGGATTTATTTATGTAACTTATACGCGTTTAGCTGTCCCGGCACGTTTGTCTACAAGCGTGTCGTCTTATATATTTTATATGAAATGCGTTATGATAACGGTGTTTTTATTGCAATGTGTGCTGTTTGAGTTTCCTACGTACTTTGACGTAACTACCGTCTTCTTGTAATTTTAGCACAGCTTACAGACCATTCTATAACTTGTGTTGTCATGTTGGCACTGTTGCTTAATTCTTTAGCATTAGCGTGTGATTTGCAATGGTGCCAACATAAGGTTCGATTGTACACTAACTTGTATCAATGCAACGCAATACGTATCCTCGATTAATATTTTATTTGTGCCAAGACTAAGTTTAAGGGAAAGTTTTTAGTGTTGCAAACAAATAATGACTTATTAATTATTATTAATCTAACACGATAGGTGACGTAATTTCTTATTTAAATTAAAATAAGACATAAAATTGGCCTAAGGAATACATATTTTTGAATATCGTGTAGGTTTTGTATCCTAACACTTTTAGGTTTAACATGTATTTATCTTCAGCTTTGTTGGTTCGTGTAAAAATACCGACATCGTTTTACTCATTGGTTAAAAGAGCACTGTATTAAAAATGTGCAATATTTATTGAATTATTATTAAACCCGGTGCTTAGTTAATAATTATCGCGACGTGTTGCGGCAATATTTCATCCTCAGAACAATTAAACAAAATTATAAATATTAGTAACTATAACCCGTTCGTAGAAGTTTTTCTGATGAGTTTCCCCTTCGACTTTTGTTAGAGGTTACTAAAACCAATGCCCCAAGCGGACAACCGCCGAAAGCTTAGTTCACAATGTGTCCGCTTAGGGCGCCAGGTGTAGATGTATGGAGGGTTCCGATTCGCTCATTCGAATCGACTGGACTCTTATATGTATACAAAAACCCATACTAACCCTACAGACTCGCGCTCGTCTTGTCAGTACAACGAGCGCGGGTCGCGGTCGTCTGATGTGGAAGGGTTACTCATCGGCAAAGCTTCTACGAACGGTTAGTACGGAAGGTTAATTCTATTGACAGATATTCTACGTTTTGTCAACACTAAAACTGAAAAATTGTTTTTTTTGTGAAAAACTCGCACTGTAAATAAATAGTACTGAATGTAGTTATATGCTTATCGAAGTTATAAATGTTTTAGCGTGTTGATGTTGGAACAGAGTACTGCCGATACAAAAGTCCACTTTCTCAACCATTCCAAGTAGCATCCCGAATGCCGATCGTTTGAACGGTTCAATTTATAAACGAAATGGTTTTTAGTGTAATTCGAGACTCACGATTAAATTAAGACAGAGAAATATGGCGCACAAAAAAGTAGTTATTCTATTTATTACGTATTTCATTAAGGTGCCTCTACGAATTCTATATATTGTACGTCACAAAAATGTACTCGACTCGTGCGTTAGTTGTTTATTGCACGTAAGCGAAATACGAATGGCGAAATCAATGTAAAATTCGATACATATTTTGATTCCAATAAATGTTCATTTACTTATATTTTTGAAACTAGACTATATTCATAAAGGGGATCTAAGCTATGTTGTTCGCATTACGCATAGTTCGAATTTCGTGATTTTTACAATTCACGAATTTTCAGGTAGGTACCTAAACCAGGCTTCATAGTAATACTTCGTAATTAATGATTTTTTTTTTGCTTTATACAAATAAGTAGGTATATACGAGTATATTTTTCTCGAGCGTCTTCGCTTACGTGTGTAGGTAATTGAATTTAAAGCATCACTATTGATACTCGTTGAAGGAACGTAATTGTGAGGCGAAACGACCATACAATTATTATTATGTTTTAATTTTAATACAATAAGTTTTATTCCTGTAACGTTATTTTATTGATTTTATGAGTAATCGGAGCCCAAAATAATTATAATTAATTTTATCTGTATTATTTGAATAATTTATAAAGATATACTTTTTAAGTTATATTATAAAGCTGTAAAAATATGCTTTAAGCTTCGCTTTGGCAGTGACTAAGTTCGCTATCTACAAGGCAATAATATAGTGTATTCGTATTTTATAATTTAGTTAGCCAATATTATGTATAACGCGTATTAAATGGCGTCATCACAATTATTATGGGAACGATTTTAAGGTTAGGATAGAGCTGTGTGACGGATGAGTGTTAGACATTATTATTATTATTAATAATATAATTAGTGATCGTTGCTGTTACATGCGGTTTCCAGCATTGTACAGCTGTAGATTGACTCATCAGCGATTGCTTGAAATCGTATAGTGCGACTGATGTTATTTGATACTGTTCGATGTGAACTAAGGTCTTATTACCTCCGAGTATCAATTAAATATATTTTAAGTTCCCCCTCTGCTGATATTGCACTGAAGACAGATGTTTGCGCTATTTAACACGACTCCTTCATTATCTCATATCATTTTTTATTGTATCGCTTCTTAGGTGGTCCGTCGGCAGTGTAATATTGGCAGTGTACGGTTATGATTATTATATCACTTATTTGTAAAGATTTTTTAACACAGCAATAAATATAAATGTGAAATAGTCTTTGTTTCATTAAGCTGGCAACCCTTACCCTATCTATAAATTATAATCCATAATATTCATTTATACAACGTGTTCAGGACGAATACGAACAACTTCGAGGTATTGAACAGACCACTTATAGGAATCGAACCACATAAGAAATAATTTTTAAATAAAATAAAAAAATAAAATTCAGTTTTCATACAAAGTAATTCAACTATTTCCAACTATCCATGTTACACACACCTTTATGCAAAAACTGACATCGTCGCATTTTAAAACATAACTTATGAATGGTCTTAATTTTACTAAACAATGAACACTGTTTGTGGCCACAAACGAGGGTTGTCACAATAAGGATTTAATGAAAAATTAAAAAAAAATTATTTGTCAGAATTTTATCAACGATTCGTATCGTTTTAAAGAATGGGTTTAGTAAAGTGATTTAAACAGTCATCTATGTGTGAATTTAAAAAATATGAATGTGGAAAAAAGGAAATTCAGGATCAATAGTAGCAATCTGCTGAACACGAGTTCGAGTTTCCCCTCGATTCTCGAAGAGATAGGCCAACAGTCCATCACGCTGGCCTCATTCAGATTGGCAAATATGGATTGGCATATTACACATACCTACATCGATAGAAAATTCCCTAAGATTACTCTCGAAAATCATCGTAGGGAATTTACTAAAATTTTCGCTTATAACATTGCTTAGCTCGATGTTTAATAATTTTATTAATACCTGTACCTAATTAATAACATAATATCATATTATGCATGTAAATTGTAAATAAAAAAAAGTCAATTTCACATTGTACCTTAAAGCTACAAGTTACAACCCTGATTTAACCGGCTGGACCGTCGCACACTCAAGGGAGCTTCAACAATAAAGATAAGGAAACAATTAGTATTTCGATCGCAGTTTAACTAAGGGATACGTATACCTGAGAGAAAGAGAGACCCGAAGTTCTACAAAAAACTTCAGGAGCTTATGAACTTGCGGCGCGC
Organism: Coenonympha glycerion; assembly: GCA_963855885.1. Taxonomy (NCBI): domain Eukaryota; kingdom Metazoa; phylum Arthropoda; class Insecta; order Lepidoptera; family Nymphalidae; genus Coenonympha; species Coenonympha glycerion. Next base: position 4,981,299 of record OY979646.1, read on the forward strand.
TCTTGTTATAATTTTTAACAATATCGACAATCGATACTGAGAATCTTACTGATGAACTTAATTGTTTACCTAACTATTCAGTTATGAACTTATACGAGCTTTCTGACCTACGTTTACGCAGACAAAAGTATGTTTGTATTTTTGAGTATGGTAAATGTAATGTAGACAGTATCATGTAAGCTTAAGTGAATTTAAATAGATTCAGCTTACTTCGGTATTCTACCTTTTACGAGTACCTACTAACGGTGTAAATAAAGTCTTTTTATTGGCAGGAAGTAGGTAAGTACATAATGATTTCGGTTACAATCATAAAGTTTAAAATTAATTATTTTCAATATTGCCAAAATGTAAAAGATTGAAATCTAAGGAAAATTTATATTCTATCGTTCGCGGTAAGACTTTATCGATGCCGACAAGATAGCTTCTACTGGCACATCACTACTCAGACCGTAGTTGTAGTATTTTTGAATGATTTAAGTTTGGCAACGTCGCAAAAATAAGAGTGCGGCATATGGGACACATTTTTGGATCTATTTACAAAAGAAAAATTATTTTCTCTGAAAATATCCATTTTAGAACTTATGTTCCTTAGCCATTTTTGATTACTTTTCGATAAGGAACCTAACCCTAGAGTTGTTCGTATTCGTCCTGAACACGTTGTATAGACTCGTGTAAGTAAATTAAATTTTTATAACAAAAACAAAACCTTTACTTAGTGTTCGTGTTTACCTGATACTGGTTGGGTAATACACCTAATGGGGAATTACGATCGTTTGCACTTGACCCAAACTAGCCTAGTAATGATATTATTTATGAGCATAAGTAGCGTATCTATCTATCAAGGCAAAACCAACGATGAGAAAGTAAAGGTATGTTTCCATTCTTTCTTGCCAGTTCTTCTCGGTGCAAACCTGCTTTCCGAACCTGGCGGTAGAGTCTCGACATTTCATGAGAGCTTATATCTAAGCCTATGTGAAATAAAGAATTTCATTTCATTCCAAGTGCCATACAGATTCATTCAATTTTAGGGAATTATGGTCACTTCAAAACGAAGCGTAGATATATAGGTGAAGCGATAAGGCCGCAAAGTTGTACCCCTAAGTTTGTGTTTAGTTTATGCTTTTTATATTTCGTCATAGTCGTAGAATAGTGACGGATGTGACATTTATTAAACTTTACAGGACAGCCATTTGAAAGTTTTACTTTCGTTTTTTTGACATAACTTTTTTATTTCTTAATCTAAATTAAAAAATTTATTGAAAATTTACATTTTATTTAGTTTTCGTAAATAAGACTATGATAAGACTTATGGCAATGAGTATTTTGATTATGCTCCCATTGGTTCCTAATAGCTCCAATTCTGGGAAACTGCAGAAAATAATCTTTTGGGAGAACCTCTATGAGACGATTGGGATTTTTTGCGCAATTTTTTATTACAAATATGTAAATTCATCAGTGTTATGATCGCAAAACTTAGTACCATAAGTCTACGATGTATAATTAGCCTACCTACTATTCACGAAAAATTAAATTAAATTTGTATTTCCTGGGCTAATTTGGCCGAATCACCTTAAGTGACGATGCAGCCAAATATTTATTTTATTTATTTATTTATTTAGTATAGAAAGAACATGTACAAGGAAACAAACAGAAAGGACATATACAAAGACATCTTATCACCACATAAGAGGATCTCTTCCAGACGCCCTAGATATGTTATAGTTATAAAATGGCAGGGGTAAGTTACTCCTAATGGATTGAACCAACATACGGATAGGTAGGATATGATAGATTGAACACAACATTTTGGTCGTACCCATTATAAATAAATAAAATTAAAAAACTTAAGCCTTTGTTAAGTAATTAGCAAAAAACAGCATTATTTTTGTACTGCAAAGATTTAGAAGATGTTGCAGCAATTTGGACCGGATTACTTCTTTGTTGTGGTAAATTACTCTCTAAAACTGAGGGTGAATGGGTAAAATTTTCCTGCCACAATCAGATTTTATTTAGTTTTTTGCAAGTAGTATTCTAATTTCATCGTGCTTGGCTTGTGGCAAATTTTTTGCGCATATATATTTACACATGTACATGTTTTTAATAAAAACTTTGCTCAATTATTCCCATTCACATCAATTTGGTTTCCAAAAGATCATTTTCTGCAGTTTCCTAGATTTGGAGTCGTTGAGAACCAATACGAAGCTAGTTAGTATTAGTATTTTTGAGCTGAGTTTTTATTAACTTTGTTGTTTTTTTTTTTTTTTTATACTATATAGGCTTACGCTTGACCACAATCTCACCTGATGGAAAGTGTCGATGTGGTCGAAGATGGAGCGCGCTTACCTAGAAGATGCCTATTCACTCTTTTTTTACTTAACTTAACTTTTTTACTTAACTTTGTTGTTAGGATTTTATTCTCAACTGTGGACAGGATCTCCCAAATTTTGAGGGATATTTAGCGATGCAACCTTACTATCTCACTATCACCTAATTTCAAAGGTTTTCAAATGCATCGTGTTTTTTTGTCGAGAGTCAACATAGAGTAATATTTAAATTTACACGTGGAAAGCCTGCCTATAGTTTTTCATGGAACAATGACGCAATTTTGGGAGGAGTATTCTTTTCTGTATTAATATTTTGAAATCATCAAATTTTTGAACATTTTTTTTACCCCTACATCAAAAGAGAGTTGCTAGAGACAACTAGCATGAAGACAATAGCAATATTGTTTGGTAGACAGTTGCTAAGGTCTTAAGACAGCTGTTGCACTATCGTGAGTGGGACAAAAGAAACGTTACATCAAAGAGCTAATAGATCAACGCGTTACATACATGGGATTTTGCTGATAAGGGCATAGGTATTTAGGTAAGGGTAAGATGACAGATCTGATATCTAGGTTGAGGTATCTAATGGCGGTTCCCAATATTCGATCTATCCACGGTTTGCCTTACTAGAGATAGAAATTTGACGTAACTTTTATGGACCTTATGTCAAATTTCTATCTCTAGTAAGGCAAACCACGGATAGATCGAATATTGGGAACCGCCATAAAGGGGTTTCAAAATTGAGTTGATATTTGAAAAGGGTGCCATATTGATTTTTTGACTGGAGTAAATATGTACTGATCTGAGTGATAAAGATGAATTTTGATAAACGGCCAAAAAATAATATCAACACCAACAACACAATGTTATTTATAATGACGGCCAGTGTGAGCGCGGTGAATAATCAAGTGAATTCCGTACTCCCACCAAAACGGACAGTCGCATCGTGGCAAAAATCAGATTATAGTGGTCGCAAGCCCCACTTCCTAACTTAAAGACCATTCACGATAAATGGTTTCGAAAGGACGAAAATAATAATTTTTTTTTATTAATACAGAAGAATTATTACTCAGATTGGATCATTCTGGTATAAAAAAAATATATTAAATTTATACAAATAAGCAGTGTTTTTCAATAGAAAAAAGGCGGAAGTAAATTTAGCGCGAAGAATAAAGTGGGATGTTCAGATACGACCGTTAGATTAAAAATTATGTCCACAGAATATCGTCGGTTGTACTCATGGGTCACTATTACGTCCATACAAAATGAAGTATGTCTACATGCAACTTAAAATTTGCAATTTTTAAATATGATGTAATCTCAACAGAATAATATTTAGTATAAGCAGAGATTAATATTATCTCAATTAAATTTTAATTTTAATTGATTTTGATTTTCCGTAGAAAACTGACGGATAGTCAAATGCGACGTTATGTGCAATCCTACTCGTCCGATGAACAGTGGCGGATGCGCAGATTCGTCAGGTGCGGGAGGGGGTGAGGGGGGATTCCCGCGCGTCGTACAAAGACGAGTGTTCACAACCGCCATTTTACTATGAGCGCCGCGTCACATCCGTCAGTTTACCGACTGGTTATCTTGAAATCTAAAAGATTTTTTAATTTTCCTTTAGTGCAGTAATAAAATATAGACATAGTAGTGTCCAAAAATGGTAAAAAGTGAATTTCGTAATTTTTGCAGATCCGTCACTATTCTACGACTATGACGATTTGTATTCTGTGGTGTGAAATAAAGAGTTTATCTATCCATCTTTCTATCTATAAAAGAAGCGTAAGTATTACCCAGTGATCGTGTTTCCCCGGCCTTCCCCTATATATACGATACCATACCAACCCACGTTGGTAACTTGTACAAAAATAATGCAAAAATAGGATTTTTGGGTGAGTTTGCTTAGTTAGTAACCTAGTGAGGGTTGCTAACTAACAAATTGAACGATCCAGAGTCAGCCCACTGATCTAATCAGCTTGGATTTTGTAATTTCTTAAAATTGTCTCTGGGTGAACATGCACTAACTCTGTTAGAATAATGTCTATGGTTTGTCACATTGCTTAAATATTATGATTCACATAGGATATGATAGCAAAGCTGCAATGGATGAAATCACTGCACTGATAAAATTACAGCACAAGGACCTAGGTCAGATTTGATGGGTGGTTTTGGCCGTCTGCTTACCAGCCTAACGTCTTTGACCAATAGATTTAGCGTTCCAATGCAGACATCTTTAGAATTGGGACAATAACATCTTTAGTTGCATTACTTACAAAAATCTGGTGAGATTGCTGTCTTGCTAATTTTCACAAGGTAATAATTTATATGTGGTATTGTAGTAAAAAAAACACTATGTTCATCAAAATTAATAAATTATATTTTGCAACTTGTCGCATACACATTATATTCTGCTTTTATATTCACTTAGAATATTTTCCTTAACCTGGCACACTTGTTCCACATCAGATTCGAGTCTCCCAATAAGATTATCAACATCGAAATCAAGTTTCATCTTCTTACTTGCCGGCTCTTCTCCATCGCTTACTTCAAATAAGGAATCTACATCTCCTAGATCGAAATTTCTCTCTTTAATTAAGTCTTCACTATCTATGCTTACGTGTTCTATTTCTTTAACACTAGTTTGTGTAGTTTGAATACACTTATGTGTATAATTATTATACACAGCAATGTCCAATTGTTTTCCCCATTCGTCAATATTACTAAATTTGTTCTTATACCGATCAATATTCAAAGTGTTTGCCTCTTGAAGAATCGGCACTAGTATTTTAGTAAAATCATCATCAGAAATCAAGACATTACATACATATTGTTCAATATTAACGTCACTATATTGTAGAATTGTGCATAATGTATCATCAAATACATGCGTAATCGCAACATCGTATCGATTTTTCATCAGAAAATTCGATAATTTGCAAAATAAATTAAACAATAGATAAATCACCTCACTATTTCCTTTTAGCAAAATTTTTGAAATTATGCTTAGTACCTGAAAAAAAATTGTAAACACTGATACCTTCTTTTATTATGGAAATTTTGAATGTTAGTGTAGGTAAGGTAACCATGATTCAGCACGTTTATTTTTCACACTTTTTACAGGAGTAGGGTGTGAGAAACAAGCAGATTTGAGTTACTAGACTCGAGTTAAACTATGATATTACCTACCACGTGCAAGACTTCAGTTGATATGTGTAAATTGATGATTTAGCATACCAACCGTATAGCAACCTTTACTACTACTACTAATACTTTACTTTACTGCTACTAACACTTTCCAAGTTAGTACGATGACATCTTCACTGCATCGTTCCTGATCATCAGACTTTCGAGCAGACTAGCTTCGAATAAACGAAACGGACGGAATAACGGAAATTTGTACAAAAACCTAGGTAATAATCCTACAGATGAGACTGCAGTCAAGTACTAACTTGTGGTATGTAAAAAACTAGATGAACTGTTAATAATATATTTACTTACGTTTACTAAAGTTTTTCTTCCTAATTTCTCCATATAACTCGCGGTTAAAGCAGCTAGACTCTCTAAATACCTAAAGAGCCAAACAGAACAGTCGTTAAGACCCGTACGTTGCAAAGCTACAGTATTGCAGGTCGGACAGATTTTCGTCCACGCTTTCATCAGAAATTCTTCCTTTCTTGAATCCCATTCTACAGATAGTCCAGTCGATGCCAACTTTAGGAATTTGATCTGTAAATAAATGAACTTTTTTTTGAAACGTGAATGCTAGGATTTTCATAAGATGGTAACGTATATGGATTTAATTACGGTGAACTTAAGGCCGAATTCCCATTTTATTTGGTGTTTCGCAATGATTAAACATATTAAAGGAGGACATACTGACGTCACGCATACATTTTTAAGATCCGCCCTGAAACCGGATTTTTAAGTTGTCAAAACTGTAAAATGGCGCTAATGTAAGCGACCGACAGCGGTATGTGCTGTCCGCGGTACCGAACCGACACCATATTTGAAATTTTTTTGGCTTCAACATACGTCACATCTTTCCCATCCTCTTAGCGTAACGTATTTCGTCATTGGTTTTTCGTAATTTGTAAGCAAGACATAGTAAGACATAAGTGGACTTGTGTCAGAAACATTACGGGGATCGTAGAATCTAATGCTAAAATGCGTCCAAAAGGAATAGTCTGAGAATTGCGATTAACTGACTTAAAATTCGATACTAGGACTAATTTCTCAAAATGGAAGCTTTCAAGCAAGAAATGTTTAACTCACCAAATCTTCCAGCCCATCATTGCGCAAAACGTCAGTAAACCTTTCATACAAACAATCCCACACAATTTTATCCACAGATTTAAAAATATCATCACTTATTAACTGAAAATTCTTTATACTCAACACTGACCAAATTCCAACATTTTTTTTATCTGTTACACTGAATCTTTTAAAGATTTGAATTTTACTCTCTTTATCTATGGTCTGAAATAGCTTTTCGATGGTGTAAGTTAAGTGTATTCTTTGAGGCGATTCAGAAAATAGAGCGTGTGTTTCTAATTTCTGATAAACGTGTAACAACCCTGATAGTACATCCACTTGTAGTTCATTATTACTGACTCTGTAAAGTTAAATGCTTAAGTTAGATATGTCTGTTTACAGTGCCTAAAGTCTCCTATCCCTTTCACTAGGGTACGGTTGGAAAGGGATAGCCTAGTTTTTGGAAATAGTTATATCCCTTTCCATCTGCATCTATGCAATCGTAAAAGTGATTGTCGATTTTTATGCACGCTTAAGTATGACCAAAGGTATCAAGTTTTCTCATGAACCAAAGCCAAAATATTCTAGGAAAATTAAATAGGGTTTTTAAGTATCATTGGCACCAGGAATTTGTTTTTCAAATCCGGAATTTAATTTTACATACAAAAAGTTACTCTTTTTTCAATGCAAAAACAAGTAAATAATTTAAAAAATAAAAAATACGACTGCCCTGTGGTAAACTGACTTTCCAAAAAAAATATAAGGGTAGCCTATGTTATTCGGAATGATGTAAGGATTTTAACGATACCCCATAAATGTCCAAATCTGTTCAGCCGTTCAGAAGTTATGGTGGAATAAAGAAACATCACATACATACAATATACGAGTACATACATACATACTCGTACATGAACCCTAAAAACATTACACTTCTATTTTGGGCAGTCGTGTAAAAATTGATTTCAATATCAATACGTAATTTCCATCACCTTTTTAAAATACGAAATGTAGCTGACGCGCTACGTGAATAGTCCCTCTGAGCCAAATTAGAAATTAAATGCTAAATGTGGCGGGAATCGAACCCGTGATCTCCCACTCGAATCTGAGCGCGTACTACACGAGATAGGATAGGATTTGTAGTGAATAATAAAAACGTACCCACCTACAGAGTAAAACCCACAAATTGGAAGCAAAAAGCGCACTGTAATATTCAGTTCCCAGAAGTAGCTCATACAAGTGGCTCTCCACAATCGTGTATTCGTCGCCACTTAGCGTGGCGGATACAGCGAGAGTGTGGAGTAACAAGTTCTCGTACATCCCCAAGGCCTGCGTGTTATCTACGCTGTGGTGAAATTTCAACCCAATGTTGAACCATTTGTGACCTGTAAACACGAGAAAACAATAGGCTTTATGCATGAAATTTAAAAACGGGTCTATATAGTAATTTTATTGTAATCCTCATCGGTATTAAAACATAATAAGTATGTGTCATATTATTTTTAAGCTATTGCATAGCTTCTATCGCGGGCTTTGAGCGTAGAGACCGATGATGAAAAAATATCACAAGAAGTGTAGCTTATATCCTGATGGAACTATAGGGAGTTCATAAAAGTGCCATAAATTTTAAGTAAAATCCCTAAAACTGCTGGTTCAATATCAATGAACTGGGAATAATGAAAATGATATGAGGTTTGTAATTTGTTGATGTTACAGTTAGGGTTGCTAAATTATATTTTTCTAAATGAAATACTTAATATTTCAGTATTTATTTATTTTTAAGTCCTAATTATTTTTTGTATTGAAAATAAAATTAAATAATAATTAGGACTTCTTATCATGTTGTCTTTCTAGGATCAAGTTGTAAGGTTAGCTGCGGGCCGTTACACACTATACGAATTATAACCCACACCTTGTAAGTTGTAACTATAGAGACCAGTGATAGAGTTATAAATTTGAAATAAATAATTTTATAATTAAGTAATTAATTAACTGATAACTTATTTTTGTTGCCGCTATAACAACAATTTAAAGAGGCTCCCATACAACAAACGAAATTTATTTTCGCCGTTTTTTATAGATAATGATACGGAACCCTTTCAGGTTTCGAATGAAGAGGATTAAAATAAAATCCGTTTATGGCCTTAATGTACTCATAAGTACTCGTTCTACTTACAATAAGGTAACAATGTGAACACGCAAGCAACGATTTTTAGTCTGCTGTCGCTGGACACGTTCTTCTGCTGGCAAGCTTTGATCATCATTATTATCAGTAGCATATATCCCAGAAGTTCACTGTCTTTTAACTCACTGACATTCGTTTGGAATATCAACTGCAAATAAATAGGTTTCTTTTATTGGATTTAGAGCAGCAATGAATGGTTACGGACCACTTCAGGATTTTATCATTTCTAATGGCGGTTCCCAATATTCGCTCTTTCCATGGTTTGCCTTACTATAGCTTGACCGCTATAAACTTGGCCCTCCCATGGTCTGCGGGACGCGGGGCGGGTGTGCGACATGTCTATACACGATACGATGTAATGACTCGCATCGTTAGAATTCGCCTATGGTATTTTCTTGAGTATGTATCATTATCCACGTCGCAAGATTAATATTATCGTGTGTAGCGTAATTCACGTCAGTCTCGGACAACAACAAGAGACACTGGCGATCATTCCAGGCTATGACGACAGTTCATTGGCTGAGATGTCGATGATAACAATATAATCATTACCACGGAATACCTAAATGTACAGAAGGCTCACTCGGCAAGATGATTTAAAAAAATAGCGAATCTAGCGCTGACAAAAAATGTGCAATTCAGTTCGCAATAGCGCCTGGCTCCGCCCCGCTATGCATCTAAAGTTGTGGTCTCTTTCTATCGCGTATCTGTATCCCTTTCGACGTACTAAGGTCGCCTCGTTATTGATGGGCGCACGCAGCGCGTTGAATAGACCGTACACGAACTAACGCGTGCTACCTAGCCGACGCGCGGCAGCCTTCTGAGATTAGTACGTCGAGACGGCTACTGTAGCTTGGTCGGTCACGTAACAAGTGAACGCGGCCGGCCTGTCATTACTTACTTACCTTCAGAAAATTTTCTTCTCCTAAAAGGGAGTCGATCAATAGTTCCAAAGGTTGTGATATATGTGTGTTCAGTAGATTTGTAAATTCGGATGATTTATTTGCCGCTATTTCGTAGTATGAACTTTTGCACCTGGAATTCGCAAAATAACAAAACTTAAACAACAGTTAATTTACTAGATATATGTAATAATATTATCCAGCTGTGAATTCTTTATTTGTATACGTATTCGTACATTTTACTTTATTGCGAGCATTTCACCAAACGCTGTCTCAAACCTTAGAGGAAGAGACACGTCTTTGCAAAAAGAATGGCAATAATCCAGACAGCTAGATGATAATGTAAGAAAAATCCCACCAAAAACATTCTGTAAAAAACTAGCCAAAGTCAAAATGGAGCTGCTTGTTTATCTCTAAAAAGTACTGAAATCTAGACAAAGTCGTGCCAAGTCTAAGGTTCCTTACTGCGATTTCTTTATTATTATAGTTAATGTTGCGTGACTTGGCCGTTGAAGGGTACACAAGGGTTCAAACCAGGTGCTCCATGACACCATTGCACCAATCTGTCGCCAGAATTCATCGTCAATGAGTAGCGGTTCTTGGTCTTCAACGGCCAAGTCACACAACATTAACTATAATAATAAAGAAATCGCAGTAAGGAACCTTAGACTTGGCACGACTTTGTCTAGATTTCAGTACTTTTTAGAGATAAACAAGCAGCTCCATTTTGACTTTGGCTAGTTTTTTACAGAATGTTTTTGGTGGGATTTCACTTCTTTTTGTAGAAACTTCAAAATATTACAAAATATTTCTGTCCGTTTTTCTAGATACATTAACTGCATAAATAACTTTGTAATCTCATATAATTTATATGGAATTACAAAGTTATTAAAGCAGTGATCACCAGGTACTCCAGATCTTCGATTATCCTAGTTTTTATAGTTTTCCCTTTATGTGGCCATTAAACCCTAACTCTGTACCAAATTTCAGCTCTCTGAGTTTATGGGAAGTACTAGTTATATTTTGATGATCATGAGTGAGTCAGTCAGTCAGTGTCGAAAATGCGAAACTTTGCTTTCGCATAACTTCGGAACTATATGACCTACAGACTTGAAATTTTGGGTTTTAAGTATGTGATTATAGCTTACTGGATAGCGAAAATTTCAGCGTTCTGGTCTTATCCAGAGGTTCTCAAATAGGAGCCCGAAAATGCGGCGAAATGGTTCCTGTAAAGATGGTACGGCAGTTTTGCTTTGCGCTTTGACTTTGGCGGGGGCACTGCCGTGCCCCCTGATATTCATCTAATGAGGCCCGTGGGGGGTATCGAACCCGTGACCTCTCATTCGATTCCGAGCATGCGCCACTGCCTCAGAGAGGTCGTCAAAATGATAAAGGTACCGAGCACGCACCGAGCACGAGCCGAACACAATTCGTCTAGTGTGGGGACTGACTTGAAAGCCTCAAACGACTTACAACGACGAAGTCAAAACGGCTCCGCTTGTGCTCGATTCGCCTAGCGTAGACTCACCTTTAAAGTAATACGAAACTAAAGTAAATACTCACAAAGCAATGCTAATTAGCAGTTTTACAATATGGTCATAATGATTCTTGAGGGAGCCTTTAAATATATTGCATATGCGCAACAGTATCTTTAGAGAAAAATTGGCTACTTTCAATGACCTCAGTACTATCTTGTCATTTTCGTTTGCCTAAGAAAACAAGCAAATAATTAAAAATTGTCACTCGGAAGGATCTAAGGATTCCAATTATACCCCATGAATAGATTTGGACATCCAAATCTATTCATCCGTTCAGAAGTTATGGTGGATTAAAGAAATATCACATACATACATACATGAACCCTAAAAACATTACACTCCTTTTTGGGCAGTTGTGTAATAACATATAACATATAGTAAGAAAACATCTACATTCAGTGCCAATGACAAAAAACGGTTTGAAAAATAAAGAAATAATATCCATGATAATGGATCTTTTGCAGTGTTTTTCTCAATAATTGTTACTTAAATTTTGTTAAAATAAGTACCTACCTACCACTTCTTAGGGGGTTATTACACCTTCCTAAATTTGGACTAGTAAGTAAATGATTTTCTTACTAACTTCAGAGCAGTGTAACACCAATAAAACACACAATAGACTGCTCTGAAGTCAGTAAGAAAATTATTTATCCCATGATTATGATATTATGTGATATTATTGGAATAGACAATAATAATTGCAGTTTTCCATTTTTATTTATTATGCTCAACGAATATGTTATTATTATGGCCAGGAGACAGACAGCATACCAGAAAAGAAACATTAGTAAAATCAATTATTATTACCTCCAACGCTGCTTTTACATTATTTTCTATAGTAGTAGCAAGCAGTTTGCTGGTTGTGTTAAAAACATTTTGCTTCAAGAGGAAGGCTGAATATTTCTCACAGATCATCGTGTACGCTTTCCACTGCTCTGCCATTGTTTTGACGTCCAATGATTGTACCACATCTCCGATTGTCAAGTTGATTTCTAAAGCTAATAAAAAAATACATTCAGGGAAAATTATAATAAAAATATAAAATAAAATAACTTACAAAATGTATAAAGAAAATCTTTAACAAATGGAATCAACACTGATATACATGGCCCATCATATAAAAAAGGAAATCAATACTGCTTATCAGGAGAAACAGTATTTTCTTTGTGTGGTTGGTAGGTCTGAGAGTAGGTTTTGGTTGTAAGCTATTTTTATATCCCTAAGTTTGCGGGATCAGCTAGTAATTGAATAAAGGTGAAGTATTACTAAACTTACTCTTAATAAGAATCTCTTGATCTTGCATTTCAGTCACATCAAATATTAGATGTTTTTCTAAAGCCATTAAATAGGTTAGTTGCAACTCGTGGCAGTTTCTGAACAGATTCTTTAGTTGTTTCTCCACCTTGCATAGACTGTTACCATAAATACATTCACTGTAACAAATATAGGCATGAACTACACATTACAATTATTATAAAAATTTTACTACACTTAATTATACAAGTTTACTGAACTACATATTTTATGAAGTTATTTAGTAGAATTACATCTTGTCTAATATATGTAATTCTTGTGCCAATTTTTGTTACCAAACTTCTCTGCAACTGCTCGACCGATTGTTATGAAATTTTCTGTCCATCCTCTTTGTCACCTAAATTATCAGAGTCGGGGTGCCCTCAAGTCCCGAACTCGCTTCGTTCGTTCTTGTATTCTAAGTTATTTATGACAATAGACTTTAGCGAATGGGTATAAAGCCCTCAGCCTTGTGATAGCTTGAGGTTGACTCTTTAGTGTTCACTCATTTTTTTAACACTTTTAAAAGCTCAGCTTCGAATGAAAGCGACTCGATTCAAAGCCTCAGCCCTTTTTATATCTCTCATGACAAAACAAGGTTTGCCAGATCAGCTAGAAATTTATAAATTTCGATAAGTATACAATCTTTTAACTACAAGAAATGTAATATTTCATTTTGACTAATAATAATAGGTAATAGTTATCTGACACCTCTCGTGATATAAAGGCTTTCCTATTCTTAAGTCATGTTGTTTGCGTGACATGGATTGAGTTGACACTGGAGAATCTTATATACAAAAATGAATCACAAAATGTGTTGGTAAGTGCATAACTTACCAACACCTGGACCAATTTGGCAAACTTTTTTTAAAATGTTTGATGAAGTTCAAGGATGGTTTTTACCGTTTACTGTGAGAAAAATTCGAATAATTGCAGCTTACCTGTCTCTACAATGTGTAAATACGGACAAAATGATGTTTCCAGTATACATGCTGAAGTATTTCACTGTTTTGCATTTGATAGCAACAGATTCAAAGATAGCCTTAACAAGATTAGACAATATCTGGAGTATACATACAGCATCTTCTATGTACCCGCACAGTTTATCTATTGGTGTATCTGTGTCTTCTAGTAATGAATTGATTTCATTAAGTTGCTGCAAAAAAAGGACAATTTCTTTGATTCTGATTATTTTTTTAATACTAGAGTTTGCATACAGATCTCAATGGATACATAAACATTATAAAACAAAGTTACCTGATCGATACACGCTTTACAGTCGTCCAATATTAAATTAAAATGAGCCTTCTTTAAATTTTGAGCACCAACATTTTTTGCAGCCCTAATTTTCTTTATAAGCACTTCATAGTTTTCTATATCAATCTGAGATTATTTTGTAAGAAAAATGAGTACGCTTTAGTGATTTTTGAGCCATAATTCATACATATTATTGTATATAAAAAAGGATACTGAACGCGAATCGTTGTTGCCACTTAGTTCTGAAAAGATATCCGAACTTTCAGACTCGGAGTCGTCCATCGTTGCACAAAAACAATAACCGCTATCCCTAATAAATAGTAAATTTATTAAAAATAACCGCGAGCGACGACCTATTATCTATAAAAATTCAAAATATTTAAAATGTAGTCATAAAAATACTCTGTGAATGTAGTAACTAGTAATAATGGTTCAAAAATAAAAATTAAAATTAAAAATGGCGGTAATAACTTTTCAGTTTTCAAACTTAAAACCACAGACCACAAACTTTAAACCATAACCAAGTGAGTAGTGACAACTGACTAGTCGTGGGTACTATGTAGTCCTCTAAAAGATCCAGCTCACTTAGTCCGAATCCACTTTCGAATCTGATTCCTCTTATCGATTCCGACTCCTCTTAATGATTCCAGCTCCCGTGCGACTCCTTTAGTCCAAAGACTGAATTAGTCCTATTGATTCCGAATCCTCCTAATGATTCCAACTCCCGTGCGGCTCCTTTAGTCCAAAGACTGAATTAGTCCTAACGATACCTTTATTCACCGAACCTTTTAGACTCTCGGAGGAACGTTGTGTCGAATCGCGAGAGACGACTTTAAAAACACTTACTGAACTACTTAACTATTGCTTCCGAATAATTCCTACACTGAAAATACTTCTACAAAATTTATACTTAAGGTGTTGCGGCCCTACCAGCCCGCGAAATTCAAATTTTATTTCGTTTTTCGCAAATATTAGACTAACTAAACAATTTAGATTTATGGAAATGCATTTTGCGGGCCTACTTTTCATGCATCTACATGTTTTTAATAGAAACTTTGCTCGAAAGTTCCCACTCAGCTCATATTGGTTCCCGAAAGATAACTTTTTGCAGTTTCCCAGATTTCGAGCTATCGGGAACCAATATGAAGTAAATGAGTATTGTTGAGCAGAGTTTTTATTAAAAACATGTAGATGCATAAATTCTGTGCTCGCAAAACACATTGCCACTAACCTTCGATGTATAATTAGCTCACTATGAGCAAAAAACTAAATAAAATTTGAATTTTCGCGCCCGGATGTTACCCATTGCCCTTAAGTTAAACTGCCTTATAATATCTTTAAATTAAATGACAAAGTTTTTAGATAGGACTTTATTTTAAGTACCTATTAGTTATTAAAATTATAATGTCTGTTTTTGAACTTGTATTTTTTCTAAAAATGGACCTAACTTTTAATATAAGTTGCATAATTACTTAGGTACTTACGTAATTTTAAATTCTTCGTAAAAATAAACAATAAACTATAATGAATAACACAATATGTACGAGTAAAGTTAAACGATTTTAAATTTTGTTAGGTTCTCATAAAGGCTAATATCCATTATCCACTCGCAATACAGAAGTGCGAACGAGACAGCTTGTAGCTGTCTCGTTCGCCCGATGGTACCGAAAACAAACGGAGTCATACTCGTGACACGACGTGCCGCGAAACAGATCGCACTAACTCGAACCGCAAACGAGTCCAGGAGTAGGGAATAATTAAGCGGAGTTGGAATCGTTAGTGTGAGCTCGGAGTCGTTAAGAATTTCGGCTCCGGCTGCGGATCTTATTCCTTTTAGTCACTTAGTCCGGAGTTACACACCTCTACAACTGACCATGCCGTCCAGACGCTCCAGACCTCCGTCCACAGATCTCCATAGAGTACCTATGGGCGAGTGCGTGCGCGGGCCACATGTGGCCCGCGTGCAGTCTTCCCGCCCATAAAAGTATCGCCGTCATCTCCATCGCCAATAAGAGTTCGATTGGCAGTGGACTGAAAAAATACCCAGGGGTACGGTCATGGTTTTAAAGATAGGGCTGTTCGAACAAAAAAATACGCTGAACCTCATCGGATGAGGTACAGCGTATTTTTTATTCGAAGGCGGGAAGACAGCCACATGTGGCCCGCGTGCTGTCTTCCCTTTATAAAAAATCCCTTTAAAATTCCCCATACATTTTCTATGGAAAAAAATTCCATAGAAAATGTTTAGGGATGGGGATGGGGATAAATGTTGGATTTTTTTTTCTAGCCATCGAATAGACCTTTTTGTCCCTGATCAGTTCTTGTCAAGAAACCACTCTTCCAACTTTTTATACTTTCCGAGATATCGACGAAATTCGTATGGCGGATTCAAAATGGCCGCCATACGAATTTCGCATTTTGAATTTTTTTTCAGCTAACTGCCAATTGCATGACGTTCCGAATGACATTTGGTCAAGCACCCCCACCTATCTACGATACTCTTCCCGTGCTCTTTACCCGTCTCCGAAATCCTCAATCATCAGCTCTCTCCGTATTTTTCCTCCTCATGAATTTTTCCCCTCTATACAACATCGTCCAAAAAATAATTGTTTTCATACAAAATTGTTCAGGAGAGGTGATCAATGAGCCAGTGAGTCAGTGTTGAATTAGCACAAGCAGCTATATTATATATATTGATACTCTGGATAGCTGACTGTCAACGTAAAAATGAAGAAACTTGATTTTCGCCATTTTGGCGCCAATTGTTGGATTGTTGGCACAAAAAATGAACTGTGAAACGTATGAAATGAATCCCAGTATCAGTGCCTCCGTCAGACAACCAAGATGGTACCCAAGACGTGGACTGGTCCCGTCTACAAAATTAGAGTGACTGTTTTTAATCGTAAGTGGCGTATAAAATATCCCATAAGGGATAATAGGTATACCTTAAGGAGCACAACACGGGTATGCCCGCGAAATTCAAATTTTTCGTGGTTTTTCGCGATTTTTAAGCTAATAAGACATAATAGGCTTATGGCCATCAAATTGCGATAATCCCAATATCTTCTTCACGTGTTTATATAAAAATTTCTGCTCGAAAGTGTCAAGTTTAAGAAATTAGTCCAAGATTTGCGAGTTACTCACATAAAACTCGATACTAGGACTAATTTCCTAGGATACACATTTTTATGCAAAGATTTTGATATAATCATGTAAAGATGATACTGTCAGTCTCGCAAATTGATTGCCATAAGCCTATCATGTCTAATTAGCGTACAAATTGCAAAAAAACACTAAAATTTAGAATTTCGCGGGCAGACCCGTTGATTGCACGTTAAGGGATGGTATCTCATACTCGAAACACGGAACATTTGACAACAAATCTTGGCTCTCATCATGGCACCACATGTAACGCAAATCTTGGTAGGCTAAAAGAATTAGAATCTTAGTAACTATAATCTAAGAATTTCTCGACTACCTTCAAAACCAATTTTTTCTCTAAGTACACCATGTAAATTCTTTACTGTTGGGATTTGTTCCTTCATGGTATAAAATTGAAGAATTTTCCGATGTAAAACATCAAAATCATCCATCATAAGTTTGTTATATTTTCTTGTTTTTCTCTTCTTCTCCTAACGCACGTTTCGTCCCGACACCGCAACATCTTCAGGAGATGTTGACTTCACAATGCGAAATCGTAGAGTGACTCTCGTCGCCCGCGTCGCTGACACGACACAATTTTCTAACACTTTCTTCGACGCACGGTTCGTCTCGACGTGCTTAAGTAAGTGTTAGAAAATTGTGTGTAGTGTTTCATGTGGGTATATTGTTCCTGCATATTGTACCATACAGAATCTTTTCAAGTAGCAGAAAACAAATTAATTTGTCCTGCTAATTATGGATTTCTGCAAAAAACGGCTGCTTCCATTCGACATTACGCTGCCTCTACACTACTAGCGAAGTACTCAGAAAGTTTACCGAAGCGCTGAGAAAAGTTGGCGAAGTTAGACGAAGTGCCTCTCTACACTGCTCGATTCGGTCAACTTCGGTCAACTTTGGTCAACTTCGCGAGTAGTGTAGAGCGCGGGAAGTTTCCGATTTTAGCCGCGCGCCTAAATAGCCTCGTCGCACAGCGCACTGTACAATTTAGGTATTTACTTTAACGCTCTGTGTCAATAATTGCAAAAATTATTTTGATTTCAATATTGTCTGTTTATAAAAATTGATATTATAAACTAAGGATTTCAGCAAAATTAGGCTTGTATAAAAATGGTTTAAGAGATAAATTAGAATGTTTTAGTTAGTTTTAAAAATACACATGTACCCTCGTTTACCTATATAGATTTTCTCGGGAAAATTTTTTCGTGAATTTTGTAGCACACCTCTGGGTCCATAGATTTATATGCTAATGGATAGATCAATGGCTAATGGCTTATAAACAATGCCATGACATTTTTTAAAGCATTTCACTTCATGAAATGTAGCTGAAGCGTTACGTGAATAGCCCCCAGATTCGCAATACCCTCAGATCACTCAAACACAGGAGATATCGTACATGCTGTAGGGTTTCTACTCAAACGCCACTCGCCAGTCAAATCCCAGTCATAGGCGCGCGCGCACGTACAGAATATGTGCATCAAAAATACTATACCTACCTCACGTCAGTGCACTGTGCAACGATAGTTCCAGCGGCGTTTATGTGAGTCTTTTGGATTATGTTTTCAATATTTAATTAATTCAAACCGTATCAACCATAAATTTTGGTCATTCGGCCGGGATTATCCAGTTATAATATCAATAAGTTTCAATTATCGTATTCAAACTAACCACTAACGTATACCTAGAACCTACTTATTACTCATCGCCGAGCGCGAATTCGTTTCGATCGCTGCCTACCTACAAAGTTTTTATATTTTATATTCTTATTTCCACATTTAATTGCATTCTAGTATCAATTATTATAATTCAATATGTCTAAAAACCCTAAAAGCGAAAGTGAATTATATAGAATGTTACAACCTCACGAAATAGCTAAAGAATTATATTTTATGCGAACGAACGGGTTATTAGATTTAACAAAAAATGCTTCTGAACAACCCGAATTATTAAGTTTGTTTCGTTCAAAATATAAGGATTTAGAATCGTGGAAAACTGCCTTTGAAGAAGCTGTGCGTCAAATTTATAGTTTAAATAAGAAATTTGATCCCGATTATGTGCCTACTTATCAGGAATTCGTTACATACGACTCGATGTATTATACGATTAAAGCATTCGCTTCAAGTAATTCTATCGACAACTCTGAAATCGAAAACGATTCTTCTAAACATAAATCATCAAACAATCCAAGTGCTAGACCTCGTCTTCCAAAGTTGGAAATTTATAATTTTCATAGTGATAATCTAGAAAACTGGCCCACATTTAGAGACACATTTTCAAAATTGATCCATGAGAACTCAGATTTATCGGACATTGAGAAATTTTACTATTTGTTGTCGTCCGTTAGCGGGCCAGCGTTGACTATCGTAAAATCGATGCCGGTTACCTCTGAGAATTATTCGATTGTGTGGAATGCATTGTGTAAAAGATACGAAAACAAAAGGGCGTTAGCGACTAATTATTTAGATAAATTATTTTCTTTCAAACCGCTTCAGAGTGAGTCATTCAATGGTCTTAACTCATTTTTACAAACTTTTCAAGAAAATGTTCGAGCACTTCATTTATTAAAAATCAAAGATATGTCCGAATTTATATTATTTTACATTGCAGTACGTAATCTCGATCCGAGTACTAGGCGAGAATTGGAACAGTCTATTTCAAAAGAGCAGCAAGAAAGTATTCCGACTTTTACTCAACTAATGTCATTTGTGGAAAATCAGGTACGCGTATTAGAAATGTCTGAAACGAAAACTTTATCAAAATCGGTTCATCAAAATAAAATTCAATTAAAAAATAATCAGCCAGCTACTACTTCAAAACAATTTAGTTCAAACAAAGCGAATATAAAGACATCATTATCATCATCAGTATCAAATAAAAATTCTAAAGGTACTTTCACACAGTTCAAACCTTCTGAATGTCTTTATTGTAAAAAGCCGCATTCAATTTATAGATGCCCTGATTATAATGATCTCTCACCGGAACAGCGTTTAGATGTAGTTAGGAAACTCAAAATCTGTGAAAATTGCTTACGTCAGCATGTGCTTGAAGAATGCTGTAGTCACATCAGATGCTCATGTGGACTTCAACATCATTTTTCATTACACAAAGTTCTAGGTTCAAATACGGAAAATTCAAATAAAGATAATCCAAATAAAACGGTTGCGTTAACGTGCTCAGCGTCTTTGACTGTTTTACTCGGCACTGCAGTTATACATGTGGCAGACCAGTGGGGCAAGTTCCACTCTGTGCGCTGTATGATTGACAGTGGGGCCATGACTGGGTATATTACTCAAGAGTTAGCAACACGTCTAGGTTTAGCTCGACGTAGGTGTCACTTTCAACCTCTTGGGTTAGGTGGCAATGCGGTTCAAGATTTCGGGTTAACCACGTGTACAGTCAAACCCACCAACCGAGCAGGTCCTACCTTGTCGACCGACACAGTTATTGTTTCAAAAATTACTGGTGTTCTGCCCACCATGCCTTTAACTGATAAGGTGATAAAAAATTTCAAAAATTTGTGTCTAGCCGATCCCATGTTTTATAAACCGGGTCCTATCGACATGTTAATAGCGGGTGATTTGTTCCCCTATATTTATGATGGCAATCGAATTCTACCACAAGAAAGTGGTATGCCAGTGGCTCTCCGTTCGATTTTCGGGTACGTCATAGTTGGTCAGACTGAACTGTCAATCAATCAGTCCAATCAGTCTGCAACCTCCGTCGTTCAACCTGACTATCAGTTGAGCTCACACAGTGCTTTTTCTGGTGTTTCAACTCACCTAGATCAAATTATGAGTTCCTTTTGGGACTTAGAAAATATACCTACTGAGGTGCCTCAAAATCCTGATGATGTTCTCGCCGAACAATTGTTCGCTCAAGAACACAGGCGTGACGTCAGTGGTAGGTATACTGTTAAGTACCCAATGCGTCCGGGTTTAGAAGTCGGTGATTCGCGTCAAATTGCCACTCGTCGATTTCTCAACTTAGAGTCGAAACTTGAACGCGAAACGGAACTTAAGGTGGAGTATCACAAATTCATGCGTGAATATGAGTCACTTGGACACATGACTTGTCTAGGCTCAATTAATGAAGTGGAGTCGAATTATACTATTCCCCATTTTTGTATTGTCAAGCCTTCAAGTACTACAAGTGCTCATCGTGTCGTCTTTGATGCGTCATGCGCCACGACAAATGGTAACTCACTCAATTCAATCGTGTTGCCAGGTCCTAAACTTCAAGCTGATCTAAATCAGCAAATAATCAACTTCAGACTCAAAGAAGTTTGCTTGTCTGCCGACATTGCTAAAATGTACAGGCAAATCGAGATTGAGAAAGATCAACGACCATATCAACACATTTTATGGCGTTTTTCTCGGGATCAAGAAATTCAAGTCTATGAGCTAAACACGGTAACTTATGGTGTAGCTAGTAGCCCTTATCTAGCCATTAAAGTCCTGCACACACTGGCTGAAGACGAGGCAGATAAGTTTCCCGAGGCGTCTAAAGTTCTCAAGACAGCATTTTTTATGGATGATTTTCTATGGTCAGTTGACACAGTTGATGAGGCTATTCGACTCCAAGATGACCTCATTGAGCTTTTGAAGAGTGGTGGATTTCTTTTACGCAAATGGTCTAGCAACTCGCTACCAGTACTTGCGCATCTACCTGATGATCAAAGAGAAACACCACTGAACTTCAATGACGAGAAGAATTTCGCAATCAAAGTTCTCGGGTTGCAATGGTCACCAGCCTCTGATTCTTTCACATTCTCAACGATACCGCCAAACCCTGTGGTGACAAAGAGAACTATTTTGTCACAAATTGGCCAGCAATTTGATCCACTCGGGTTTGCAGCTCCATGCATTTTTTATGCTAAATGCTTTTTGCAGAAGCTCTGGTCACAACAGCTAGGTTGGGATGAGAACTTGCCTACAGATCTCGAAGCTCAGTGGCAAAAGTATGTCAATGAACTTCCTTTGTTGTCAACATTCAAACATGATCGACATGCTGTACTCAAAGAAGATGCAAGGTATCAAATCATTGGATTCTCAGATGCATCTTCACTTGGATACGCAGCAGTTGTATATCTAAGATCTCAAAATACAGACACAAAAGTCAGTCTCCTTATTGCGAAATCCAAAGTTGCACCTCTCAAGACTGTATCGATTCCGCGTTTGGAACTTATGGCTGCGCATTTGTTGGCAAAGTTAGTCAAATATGTACACACAATTGTTTCAACAAGACTGCAAGTATCAGAGATAATCATGTTCACTGACTCTTCAGTGGTTTTGAGTTGGCTCAACACACCGAGTCATATGCTAAAGACTTTTGTTGCCACTCGAGTCACAAAAATTGTAGACACGATTCCCAGTTCCTGCTGGAATCATGTCACTGGCGTCTGTAACCCAGCTGACGTTTGCTCTCGTGGTGCTTTACCATCGGCACTACTCGAGATGCCAGAATGGCAAAATGGACCTCAATGGCTTTATGAGGACAGGTCAATATGGCCTATAAAGTCAATTGAAGAGTTCAAAGATTCGAGCATTCCTGAACTGAAGCCAGGAGCTCCAGTGTTAGTGACAAATCAAAATTCTTCCAGTTTGATATACGAACTGACTGAGAAATTTTCAAGTCACGCTAAACTCGTCAACGTAGTTGCTCGAGTATATTTATTTTTGCACAATATTAGATTTCGGAAGCAACCTGATAAAAGGAAGAATCTCTCTATAGTCGAGATACGTAAGGCTCATGACGCCATAATCAAAAGTGTTCAACAACACCACTTCTCAGATGACATTGCTGCCTTAAGCAAAAATGAAAATTGCAGCTTGTCCCTAAGGAAACTGAATCCTTTCATAGATTCGGATAATTTCCTGAGGGTGGGGGGTAGGCTTTCCCAATCAAACCTACCTTTTGGCAAAAAACATCCACTCTTGCTTCCAAAGAAGTGTAACTTCACTAATGCATTAATTGATCATTATCATAAACTTCACCTACATGTTGGTCCACGCACTTTGCAAAGCATACTCACTCAGAAGTATTGGATTATATCAGCACGTAGAGTGATTCGGTCGCGTACGACAAAATGCATCGCGTGTTTTAGAGTCACACCCACATCTAGGCAACCTATGATGGGTGAGTTGCCGAGATTCCGATCTGAGGACATACATGTATTCCACACCGTAGGTCTGGACCTAGGCGGACCGTTTTATCTAAAAGAATCAACGCGCAAAAATGCTAGGATTACCAAGGCATATTTATGCGTATTTGTTTGCTGCGCTACGCGAGCCTTGCACCTCGAAGTGTTATCATCTTTAAGCACAGACTGTTTCTTAGCAGCCTTTGACCGCTTCTCAGGGAAAAGAGGTCTCCCACGCTTGCTAATTTCTGATAATGCATCGAATCTGGTATCAGCAGGTAGGCATATAGCCGAGGTAGTCAAATTCTTAAAATCCAATTCAAATGACATATCGTGTCAATTAAATTCACGTAATGTTCAGTGGACTCATAATCCACCTACTGGTAGTCATTTTGGCGGAATCTACGAAGCTGCCATCAAAATGGCTAAATTGCATCTAAAACGAACTATAGGGACTCGCGCCTTAACCTTTGAAGAGTTAGCTACAGTTTTTTCGAGAATCGAGGCTGTGCTCAATTCCAGGCCTTTATGCGCCCTCTCAAGCGATCCAAACGAGTTCGAAATTTTAACTCCCGCACATTTCTTGATAGGTCGCGAATTACTATCAGTTCCGGAATACGATATTACAGAAATAAATCAAAATCGCCTTAAGCGATGGCAAATTGTCCAACAAATATCCCAGCTATTTTGGAAAAGGTGGAAACGGGATTATTTGCATCTGCTTCAACAGCGCCAAAAGTGGTTCAATAAAACTCCAAATATCAAAGTTGGAGACTTGGTGCTTTTGAATTCAGATAATGTCGCGCCTCTACAATGGAATCTAGCCAGGGTTACTAAATTACATCCAGGTCCTGATGACATTGTTAGAGTGGTCACAGTTCGAACAAAGAATTCAGAGTTCACTCGACCTATAGTTAAGCTTAGTCCTTTGCCGATAGAGCAGGATTCAGCTTAATTAGTTTTGCATGTTATACCTTTTTAAACTTTAAGTATCTTTATGTATTCAACTTATTATATTCAAAGTATTAGTATGTAGTCAAAGTATCAAAATAATATATATTTCAATTATCTTTTCATACAGTCCACTCTCTAATAGTATTCAATGTATTGTTTTCAACTAACACAGATATACTAATCAATATTGGTATTATAACTGGTGAAATCCAGTCGGATTTCGGTGGGGGGAAAATGTAGGGTTTCTACTCAAACGCCACTCGCCAGTCAAATCCCAGTCATAGGCGCGCGCGCACGTACAGAATATGTGCATCAAAAATACTATACCTACCTCACGTCAGTGCACTGTGCAACGATAGTTCCAGCGGCGTTTATGTGAGTCTTTTGGATTATGTTTTCAATATTTAATTAATTCAAACCGTATCAACCACATGCTATAATATTTTGTTCGGGTCCAACTGTCTCCTTGTCCCTTCCACTAATTTCACTACGCCATTGACAAAAACAATTAGTATAGCACACATACACATTTTTTCACGCCTACTAGAATAAAGTTTTCAAACACCAATGCAATAAAAATAGCACACATTTAAAAAAAGAGGCGTGGTTTCATCCTGTATCTACAAGGGCATAGTACACACACATTGACAACTAGAGATGAAAAATGGAGTTGTCGATAAATAAATCGATTCGAAATTAGATTGCGTAAAATGGTTGTTCAAATAAGAAACACACATCACACACACATTTTTTTGACAGATACGAGTGTATAAATAATAGTATTAAACACTGATGGTATTTTAGATAGTTTTTAATAATATTATCTAACCAAGGCATCTGGAATTTCCCCGAAATTCCAATTGCCTTGGTACAATATAACACTGGTGTGAATATACTCAATATTCACACCAGTATTATATTGTGCTGTAGAAGTTGAAGGCTCTGTATATTCCTGTCAACAAAATGTATACAGGACAAATTAATTTGTTTTGCTATAATCCGCTACTTGAAAAGACACAATTCGTCCAACTCTTGCTTCGACGTACGTTTCGATTTTCGTTTAAAATACGAGTCGGTAAGATACCTTCATTCATACATAATCACTGGTTTTAAGAAAAAATTATAAGCTTACCGTTAACACTGCGCGTAATTTTAACTTCGGAACTGAACATTCGAAAAGCCGATGAACATTCTTGTACGGTTGAAAACACTTTGGCTCAAAGTGAGATGAACAGATTGTGCTATTTTTTGTCGGAAACCAGTCTGGACCTCTTCCAGTAGCATTTATCCATTTCTCTTTAGTTGTAGGATACTTTAGATATCTGAATTTCATTAAGTTTATTATACCTAACAGATAAGTTTATGAACAATTTACTGTGTAAATATACTTAAGAAGCCAGCGACAGCGCTAGCACAATTTAGCACAGACAAGAAATGTCGTTGAGCCATAACAACTTATATTTTAAAAAAACCATAACGAACTTAGATGGGAATTACATTGTTTCATAATGGAAACTAAGGCTACTAATAAACTAATTTGAAAATAGTCACAATTCGAAAAACTAGTTTCTATTAATAAAAATAAATGATGTATTCCAGTTGTATCATAAGATTAATAAGTTATAATTATTAAATTTAATATCTTATTCTTCAACTGGCGTACAAGAGCATTACCATTTTATGTCGCGTCGGATAGTCGACTATCGACAATATACAAGGCGAAACCATGTCAGGTCGCATCTCTACTTCACGGATACATGCAGCGGCTGCACCGTTATGCGACAGTATCGAAAATAACTAGTAACCATTGCTCGTTTTCGCAGCTAATTCGTTGATTTATTTGTACTAAGCGCGCAATGGTTTTTGTTTGTATTAAAAATGTTGACTTAGCGTTGACAAAATTGTCAAGGAAATAGATTTGCTGATTTTTAATAAAAACCTCACAAAAATAATAATATTCTGGTACTAACGTATGAAATGATATACCATCTCTGGAGTAATTCACTTTGGTGCTCTTATTTTTACATACAACTACCGAACAATGAGGCATTTTCCCAAAATCGATGAATCTTTGGATTTACCTAATACAACCTAAGAGGACTCGCGACTGACGGCTAAAAGTCATAACAAGCTCCTTTGTAGCATGATGCGTTCGCACCGGCCACGCCTCCTTTCGATATCTCCTGTGTTTGAGTGATCTGAGGCAATACCCATTTTAACATGAAGATTTGACAATAAATCTTGATGCTCATCATGGCGCCTCATATCACGCAAATCTAGGCTAGAATCAATGATAGGTTATCTCCATGTTTTTGTTAACTCAGTGTCGCTTTGTGGCATTGCTTTGTGGTCGTCCGTCAACGTCATTCTAATTTTCGTTCTTGTCAATTGTCAGATGTCACATGTGTGCTGCTTTTTCAAGTTCCATGTGTTTTTTCACCGGCTAAAGAGTGTAATGTTTATATTTTTAAATAATGTGTAATTATTCGCCCATAATATAAGATACCCTCATCTAACCCGGTAAAAATTACGCAGTAGGAGAAAATGTGTGATAACATATCAGCTGCGTTAAAGAGTATTGAGTTGGAAACAAAGAATTCCGAACTATCAAAAACATGCAAGCATGCTGGGGTGAGTAATTTTTTATACTACAACAAAGCCTTAAATAAGAAGTATTCTTAGATGCGATGCGATATGCGATTTCCTTTTTTATATGATAGTTAAATAGTATTCATTAATTAAATAATCAATGCCGAAAATCTGAAAGATATTTCATTTACCAAATGTTATTGTATATTATTTTTAACCGACTTCAAAAAATGGAGGAGGTTCTCAATTCGGCGGAATCTTTTTTTCCTACCTCCAAAAAGACACCGAATAGCATGAATACACTTAAATAAATAGGACAAGTATACTATATACTAAAGTTATACTTGCTGACTACTACAGTTTACTATGAGAGGTATATATCTGTTTTTCTTGGCCCAGTCGTAACAGTTTACAATAGAAATGTTTCTTTACTAATGTTTTTTTTATTTATATTTACAGGTTGCTTTGAAAAATGGTTCTACAAAGATTGAGGATGTAGTTACGAAGCTGTCACAGTTCATTCTCAATTTTGAAGATGCAGCGTTATTTAAAAAGTATCTGTCAAATGTACTGCTGGCCTTGGTGTCTATGCAGATCCCTTTGAAACCAGTGTTCTCAAATGCAAATTATGATCAATGCAATGATTTGGAGAAGACACACCATTTGGAGTATTCTGTTGTATTAGCACTTCTAAGTGATCATCCAGATATACTTCAGTAAGTGTAATAAGTTCTCTCTATAAGAATAAATAACTTCTCTCTAAATCTGCTCAAAAAGAACTGCTTATTTTAAATTAGTTCTTTCTGCATCTGCTTCAAATTTTCAAGCATATGCAAAAAGAGCTAATTTGCAGAAAGAAGAAAGTTTGATACAAGTAAAGTACTTCTTATGTGTATTCAAACTCTTGCAAAGTACATCTTGGAGTGTAGTAGATAAAAAAATTTGGTATTAGATATTTATTAGAGTTTTCTTTTCTCATACCAATATTAGCAGGCATTAGAATTATTTTGAACATTTTGTTACTGAACCGAATTCTTTAAAAATCAACACCATTGCATTTAGCATAGAGAAAATATATGTGGTTAAAATTAACAAAATGACCACTGTTATAACTTTTTTGTTACTGACTAAATTCTTTCAAAATCACAATTAGGAATCTTTTGCACTGTCAAAATTTTTCCTGACTTGTGTAGTAAGAGCACTATGTATCACTCAAGAGAAAATTCAATTCTTATTGCTTTGTGAAGCTCAAACTACATTTTTATTGTTAAACAGTAATTTTTCTTTATGGTGAACAAGAAAAAAGTTAGTTTGTTTTGATCATGGTCGTGCAATATTATCTTTCTTACTCACCAAGTCCTTAGCAAATAACTTCTTTTTCAGATATGCCTTAAAGTATTTCCAAATAAATGCAATACCTCCATACGAGGTATTCATACATCACGAGGACTCCTACAATGTGGCACCAAAGAAACGGAGGCTTTTAGACTGTCGACAGAAGATTACGGACCATCAAATGGTGTCATGTTGTTACTCACTGCTAAGTAAACTACCAAATGAGCTAGCTACTAAATGGGATTGGACTAATTTTGTGAACAATTTCAGTAATCATGAGAGTTCACAAATAAGATGGTGAGTTTTTTACACTCTGTAAGTTAATACTTGACTGCAATGTCACTTGATGCTAAGATAATTGATGATGGAGTCCAAGATGTTATGTGTACTGACTTTGAAGGGGTAAGCAACTCCTGATAAACTTGAGCCTCCTGATGGTTTGCAAGGAGGGTGATGCAATTGGCTAAAAGGAGAACAATCCACCATTCATGATTTTTGTGTCACTTTAACTGTTCATGCAGTGCACGCTACGAAAGATCTACGGAGGGAACAATTTTTCCCATTTTTCCAACATTTTTCATTGATGCTTTGCTCCTATAGGTTATAGCATGATTTTATCACAAATCTATACCAACACAAATATATTTTTTCAATTCGGACCTGTAGTGCCAGAGATTAGCCCATTCAAACAAACACAGAAGCTTTATAATATCAGTACAGATTATGATGATACATTCTTATAACCTTAGGAACTAGATATGCATATAAAATTGAACTTAAAGATAACAGCATGCAGTTCAAATTGACCTTGACTGGGGTCTAATTGCGTAGGAAAAACGTATTCAATCGTGAACGTAATTGTTAGCGAATTCTGCCCCCAATTGGCTTACGTAAATCAGCGAACTCGATTACGATTACGATGAATATGTTTTACTTACACAATCTAGGGGCTGATGCTGATTACCACTACAGCAAGAACATACTGCCGAGTGCCAGGAACCCATCAAATAGCATTAGACAACAGACAGTTTTTAGTGCATGCAAACATAACCCTTTTGTTTCCTCAGAAGGAGGGGTATAATTTAGGTATTTTCTGTCTATAAAAAAATAGTAGTTGTATAATGTGGTGTGGTATTTCATGTTATTTGTTAACTTTGATTACAGGATGGTAAAAGAATGTATGGCCATACTCACAAATATGACAGAGGCGCAGTCAAAAACTCTATCCAACAATCTTTGTATCTCACAAGAAGATGCACTCCAAAACATTCCAAAAGCTAAAGAAATACATATGATTGATGGGAATATAAGTGAGCTACATTTGAATATAAGCAGTGTTATAAATGTTGATGGAATTTTGTTGCCAGTTTATGATAAGACCAATGTGCAAGCTGGTAGTTTAGTGCCTGTAAAATCTACTATCAACAGCTTGAGGAGCTTAGCACTGGCTGTAGCATCAGGTAAAATTTCTAGATAAAGTAACCTTACACTTCAACTTTATTTAGTGAGTTTTATAAAAAAAAATACCTTAACTGTACCAAACAATTCCCAACCCATACTGTTGTGATTCTCATAACTTAACAAGAACTCTAAGTATTGCAAATAAATACAAAATTGGCCCAAGTTTTGCTATAGAATTAAACATAAAAAAATAAATATAAACTAAATGCTGATTAAAATCTGGGTATATTTTAAGGGTTTTTAAATTAAAAAAAATGCATTGAACATAAAATACAGCAAAATATTACATCTGGAATGTTTTTGTAATTGTTATCTATAAGTAACAATTCTTTGCTACATAAAAATGTGATCTAATAGTTTCTACTTATTTTTACTTTTAATTTATAGCTTCTAATACTTATAACTTCTAACTGGCCATAAAAATTAAACAAGCCTTCTATCTTTATATTGTTTTCCAGAAGTTGAAATTACTGTGAGCATTAAAGATAACATATTAATATATTTATTTATGGTTATACTGCATTTATTTTACAGGCAAAGCATTGTCGCTAATGGGCCCAGTAGGCTCTGGTAAAACTTGTCTAGTGGAGCACTTAGCAGCCATAACTGGACGTAAGGGTGTTGCGTTTAAGAAGGTGCAACTCGGAGACCAAACTGACTCAAGAATGTTATTGGGCTCTCATCAATGCACTGATATACCCGGAGAATTTGTGTGGGCTCCTGGGGTTTTGACTGAGGTACTTTTCATTTATCCATTTAACTACAGTGCAACAAAGCTATCTTGGAGCATGGCCAAAATCGGTACTAACGCTACTATCATGTGATATCAGTATCATAAGATAGCAGGGAAGTATTTCCTAACCAAATGTGGCCAGGAGCATAGATTATTACTATATGAACCAGAATAACACCTGACACAACATGATCGAAATTTGCAAGAATTACAAATGATTTTGGTATTACGAATGTATGGCAGACATCTTAGTTCAGGGCATGCTTAAGTCAAATTGAAAGAGATTAGTTATTGCTTAGGAATTAAAACAAACAAAACAGTTAGATCATTGTTGTTTTTATTAGGAAAAAATAGGCACTTAAATAGATGGACAATGGACATAATATTATGGAATATTGATTCCACTTGTTTCTTTGTATACAATTATTTAATATAATTTCATGTTTTAGGCAGTACAAAATGGCCACTGGTTGTTATTAGAAGATATTGATTGTGCTGCATTAGATGTGGCATCCACATTGAGTTCTCTATTAGAAAGAAATACATTATGCGTTCCGGGATATAGAGATGCATTACCAGTTACACCAGGATTCCAGTTGTTTGTCACCCAAAGGCAAGTTATTTTTTCTGACAGTTAAGTTATGACATTATAAAAAAATCTGATAGGGTAATTTCAATGAGTCTTTTCGTTCCAGGACAGTGATTACTAATTACGGTTTCCAAAAGAAAATGTCAAATTCAAGTACACTTTTACAAAAACACTTGACTCAAATAAATGTTGAACCGTTGTCAAGGTCTGAGTTAGCTGAAATCATACATGCCAAATATCCAACCTTGGCGACCATATGTTCAAAAATGATCGAAGTGTTCATGATGTTTTCTGTGGGAAGCCATGACACTTCACTTCAAACAACTGATGTAGCAGAAAAAGAGTCAAATATAACTCTAATGAGAGGCTCCAGGCTAATATCTACAAGAGATTTAATGAAGTGGTGCGCCAGAGCTGTTGTTGGATTCAATGTCTCTAGCCCCGAATCAGCTCTTAAAGTATTACAAGACGCTTTGGATATATTCACATGTTCAATTTCCTCACCCGAGTATAGGCTCGAGTTGGCAAAGAAAGTCGGTACCTGCTTGGGCATCGTCGAAACAAAATCAGAATTCTACTGCAAACACTATAAACCGAACGTCTCCTTACACCCGAATTCGTTGGAAGTAGGCAGAGCCAAAGTTCCTAGAGTCGAAAAACGTTTAGATATGATAGATTTTGATAATAAAGAAGTTGTATTTTCCTTTACGCGTCAAACTGCTTGTTTACTTGAAAAGATCGCGTGCTGTGTGCGATCACACGAACCCGTTCTTCTTGTAGGAGAGACTGGGACAGGCAAAACTTCATCTGTGCAGTATCTAGCGAGACAAACAGGCCACAAACTTGTGGTCATAAACATGAACCAACAATCCGATTCCGCCGACTTATTAGGTGGCTACAAACCGGTAGACCTCAAATTCGTTATACGACCCATAAAAAGGGAATACATAGAAATGTTTAAAGGATTCTTCAACGCAGAAAAAAACAAAAAGTTCATAGGTCATATTGAAACTTGTTATGAATCAGAAAACTGGTCTGCGTTATTGGCATTAATGAAACAAAGCCACAAGGCTGCTGTTACTAGGCTTCTAAAAGAGAAGAAGGATGATAAGTTAAAAGTGTGGCTTGCGTTTGGGCATAAGCTATCAAAATTAGACCAGCAAGTAAAAGCGGCATCGAGGCTGACGTTCGCCTTTATCGAAGGGTCTCTGGTGAAAGCAATGCAGCAAGGTTATTGGGTGTTGCTAGACGAAATAAATTTGGCTTCGGCCGAAATTCTAGAATGTCTTGCTGGATTATTGGAAGATAAAAATGAAAGTATCGAACTACTGGAGAAGGGTGATAAAGTTCCTATAAAGAGACACCCAGATTTTACATTATTCGCATGTATGAATCCCGCAACAGATGTCGGCAAAAAAGATCTGCCAGTGGGCCTGAGAAATAGATTCACAGAGTTTTTCATCGATGAGCTGACAGAAAGGAATGATTTGATGTTGCTTATAGGCGACTATTTGTATCACATGAACTTGAGCGCTGCCATATTGGAGGCTATTTATCATTTTTATGCCTCAATAAAGAAAGAAGCAAAATTGAATTTAGTTGATGGTTCAGGTATGTTTGTAATTATAGAAACAATGAAAAGTATCTTAGCTTTTTCAATGTTAATGATGATTTTTTTAAATCTTTTGTAATATTGTAATACATTAATGTTGTAGGTAATGCACCTCATTACTCACTAAGGACTCTATGCAGGGCTCTTACTGCAGCAGCAAAAGCAAAATGTGGCACAGTTGCTAGGTCGTTATATGAAGCTTTCTGTCTGTCCTTCCTTACACAACTAGACAGATCTTCCCACCCGAAAGTGGAAGCAATGATCGCCAAGTAAGTTTCAAATATTAAATCCTATTAATGATTAAAATAAGTACAAGAATGTTCCGCGTCAAAAGAATGAATTAATTATTAGTCTAATGTCTATTTCAGGGCGGTATTAGGAGAAAAGAAAATAAATTCTGTTTTAAAACAATTGATCCCTGAGCCAAAAGTTGAAGGTCAGAACTTCTTGCTCTTCGAAGGACACTGGATACCGCAGGGCAATTTAGAAATCGAAATCCCCGATGGATACATACTTACGCCAACCGTGCGTAAGAACCTGCGAGACATTGCACGTATTATTTCATTGGGTAAATTACCCGTGCTACTCCAAGGAGACACTTCGGTAGGGAAGACCTCCCTGATAACGTATATTGCAAAAGCGTCAGGAAATTACTGCGTAAGAATAAATAATCACGAACACACAGACCTACAAGAGTATATTGGTTCATACGCAGCAGACTCCAAAGGAAACCTTGTTTTTAAAGAAGGCGTTTTGGTCGAAGCAATGAGAAAAGGATACTGGATCATCCTTGATGAACTCAACTTAGCACCGAGTGATGTTTTGGAAGCTCTAAACAGAGTTTTAGATGACAATCGAGAGCTTTTCATTCCCGAAACTCAACAAGTGGTCAAAGCTGATCCTAACTTTATGCTATTCGCAACACAGAATCCACCCGGATTGTACGGTGGACGAAAAATGTTATCGAGGGCCTTCAGAAACCGTTTTGTCGAATTGCACTTTGATGAAATACCTAGAAAAGAACTGGAAACTATTTTACACCAGAGATGCCATATTCCCCCAACTTATTGCAAAAAGATGATTGAAGTGATGGCAGAGTTACAAGTGAGACGGCGAGGGTCGGCAGCCGTTCAAGGCAAAGATGGTTTTATTACATTAAGAGATTTGTTCAGATGGGGCCAGAGGTACAAACACGCTTCCAAAGAAATGTTAACCACAGAAAAATTTTACGATTGGGACCAACATATTGCAGACGAAGGCTACCTCGTATTAGCTGGTAAAGTTCGGCAAACGGACGAAAGGGATATAATTGAGGATGTCTTAGAGAAACACATAAAAAGAAAAGTTTGTCCCGATAACCTCTTCAGTTTACATACGAACACATCTCCTGTTACTAAACCAATTTTGGAGATGATTCTTAATAATCAACTCTCTGAGTTTACGCACATCGTTTGGACTTACAATATGAGGCGTTTAGCGGTACTTATTGCTAAAGCTTTTACGTTCAACGAGCCTGTACTGTTAGTGGGGGAAACGGGTTGTGGTAAGACGACAATAAGTCAAATTTTGGCAAGTTTGAGTAAGAGACAATTATTGTCTGTTAACTGTCATATGCACACAGAGAGCTCCGATTTTCTTGGAGGACTTCGCCCCGTGAGGCAGTATAAAAACGATGGAAATCTGTTTGAATGGGTAGATGGACCGCTAATAAAATCGATGGAGAATGGTCATTTATTTTTAGCTGACGAAATTTCACTGGCAGATGACAGCGTTTTAGAGAGATTGAACTCCTTACTTGAACCTGAGAGACAATTAGTTCTCTCGGAACGAGGGCTAGAAGATAATTCCGACATCGTAGTTATTACAGCCGTCTCAAACTTTCACTTTATTGGAACTATGAATCCAGGGGGAGATTTTGGAAAAAAAGAACTATCGCCAGCTCTCCGTAACCGATTTACCGAAATATGGTGCGATCATGTTAGTTCCCGAGAGGATCTCTTAAAAGTGCTTGAAAAAAGTGTGAATAAAGGGATAGCATTAGGCAACCAAGAGGACGGTAGCTCTGGGATTGGAACATGTATATTGGACTTCACAGATTGGTTGAAAAATTCTGAAGTGACTAACAAATTCCCATTCAGCATACGTGACTTACTGTCGTGGGTCCAATTTATCAACGTAACGGTTTCGAAAGGTTTACTGGACGTCCCTGAAGCATATGTACACGGTGCTTGCATGACCTTTCTAGACTGCTTTGGCACAACTCTGACGGGTCATATAGATCCGCAAACACTAGTTCTTCTACGTCAAAATGCAATTAAGTTTTTGCTGGCACAAATTAAAGCTTATGGAAACGAATACACAGAGAGTCTTAAAGAAACACTGATTAACAAACAGCTTGTGCTCAAAGCTGAATCAGATACCTTGAAGTTTGGAATTAAGCCTTTTTATATTGAATGCGGTCCACATGGTAAAATGGACGAGGAACAAACTTTTACATTTACCGCACCGACCACTGGATCTAACACACTACGGCTTTTGCGAGGTCTTCAATTAAATAAAGCTATACTTTTAGAAGGAAATCCTGGCGTAGGAAAGACGAGCTTGGTTACTGCTCTAGCCAAATCTTCTGGCCACAGAGTTGTTCGTATTAATCTAAGCGACCAGACTGTGAGTTTAATACACACTTAATAATGTTCATTGTAATGTTCATAAAAATCTTTCTTATATGATCTTTGTTTTTCCAGGATATTACAGACCTCTTTGGAACTGACTTACCAACCGAAGATGGATCATTTACATTTAAGGAAGGAGCGTTTTTGAACGCTCTTCAAAACGGAGATTGGATTCTACTGGACGAGCTCAATTTGGCTCCTCAACCTGTACTTGAGGGCTTGAACGCTTGCCTAGATCACAGAGGCGAAATTTTTATTCCAGAACTAGGAAAAACTTTTAAAGTAAAACACCAAACAAAACTTTTTGCCTGTCAAAATCCTCTTAAACAGGGTGGGGCCAGAAGAGGTTTACCAGTATCATTTTTAAACAGATTTACACAAGTTTACATCGATACATTGACTAAAGTAGATCTTTTATACATTGTCAAGGCACAATACTCACAGTTGCCACTTGACGTTTTACACAAAATTGTAGAATTTAACTGTAAAGTGGCCCATGAAGTGACAGAAATTCAATCGTGGGGTCACAGAGGCGGCCCTTGGGAAATGAATTTGAGGGATATTCAGAGATGGTGCGAAGCACTTTTAGACGATAGTAAATCTGGAAGAAGAATTTGTCCTGGAAAATATGTCGATATGCTGTATATAAATCGCATGAGAACTGAAGAAGACAAGGAACGTATGGGGACAACATATGACCAGATATTCTTGCCTGAATATCCTAGAAGCGATAGCAATCCTCAAATCGTTATAGACGACGAAAACATTATTATTGGGGATGTGGTATTACAAAGAAATAAAGAGTTGATGTTTAAAAATAGGCGTGCTTTAGAAACAAATTTGTTGGTTCTGAGAAACCAATTGCCCGCTCTTAAAGCTCTAACTCAGAATATTAAAATGAATTGGCTGTCCATACTCGTCGGCCCAACAGCTACCGGCAAAAGTAGTATTATCCAAGTACTAGCGGATCTTACGGGCAACGATCTCCACGTAGTGCCAGTTACATCCGCCATGGATGTTTCGGATCTATTAGGAGGATTTGAACAAGTTGATTACAACAGAAACCTCGAAAGCTTGTACGACGAAATAGAAACAATAACAATCCAAATTGTAAGAAACGTCTGGATTGTACAGGAACCGAAACAATGGAGATCCAATAAATTGTTGAGTAACCTTCATCAATACAAAGCGTTTCAAAGCAACTTCTTGGATAAGAACTCGACGAACGAGGACATAAAAAAATTCGAGGAAAAGTTACAGTTTCTATTAGACCATTGCGAAAAATTGTTGGAGTGTGCAATATCATGCAAACTCAGAACAGAAAACGTTGAAGAATCGATGAGCAAATTAAAGAGATTAGAGAATAAAGTTTCAGCATTAACTTCTGTGAACGCTGGGGGGAAATTCGAATGGGTGGACTCATTGTTGGTAAAATCTTTAGTTGAAGGGTCATGGCTTTTGCTAGATAATGTAAACTTAACTTCAGCAGCCGTGCTGGATAGACTAAATGGACTTTTGGAACCGAATGGTGTTCTGTGTATACCAGAACGTGGCGGAATAACTGAAATAAAGCCGCATCCTAACTTTAGAGTTTTCTTCACAATGGACGCCAAGTACGGAGAAATATCACGGGCAATGAGGAATAGAGGAGTCGAAATATTCTTATTAAGACCCGATGATTTGGATTTAGGTTTGTCGGAGACTATGAATTATATGGATTTAATAGCTTTGCTTTCCTCTTGTGGTCTGCCTAACGAATACCACGATATTTGTATACGATGCCATGAATCTATGAGTGCATTTGTACAAGGTACGTATTTTTTGTATGTATTGCATGTATAAAACGTAATCCAAATCCTTTTAATAGGGTAATTTAAACATGAATCACTTATTTTGGTCACAAATATGCTGTCAATGTTGGTGGCTTACATTTCACAGGTTTTTATTTAAAATACCTAGTGCAATAAGACCGAATCTTGATTGCACCGAATGACGGTGCACTTGATGCTCTTTAGTCGGTTACCCAGTCAAACCTGAAACTCAAACTCCAAGTACCTTGAATGACGCTAGAGAAGATCCTCAAAATTGTGTAAGACTGAGCAGTGTTTTTTTTTTCAGGATTAGAGAGACCGACAGTTTCTCATTTGCTTCAAGCGGCTCACTTGACTTGGCAACAGTTGATCAGAGGAATATCCAGTACAACTGCATTGCTTAATAGTTTTTCTGACGTTTATATAAAACCGAGAAGTGGCAGCGATTTTGCTTCTTCAATTAACACGTCCCTCGCTGAAATGAAGAACACCATGTTGAAAGCTCTAGAATTCGAGCTGGGGACGGAAGAATATGAGCCTGTCGTATCAAATGATATCCATCATACATTAACTGTCAAAGGATTGTGTACTAATTCTTCATATGAAGTTTCTAAGCAAATATCGCACATGGTGATAAAACAAACGACAGATTCTGAACCATCTTCTGAAAGAGCTGCTCATTTAATGTTATGCATGTTGACCTCATACCAGAAATGCCCTCCAGAACTATTAGAAGTTTTTCATTACATACTGACAGATAGTCTGAAGCTAAACAATGGGAACAAAGCAAAGGAACTGACCTGTCAATTGAATGATAAAGCGTTAGAACACTTGAAAAACAACGAAACAGTGAACTCTTATCAAAGATTTTTCCCTGAGGCTTACCAGTTAGATTCTGAGATTGTTTTCGACATTAATAGGGACTTTGCTCTATTGTACATCGAGTTACAAAACATTGTTTTGCAATTATTCCTAGGAGATAACAATTTTTCTGCGTTGGACTATTCGAACGCAGTGTGTGAAGGAAAATTGTCCGATGATTTTACGGACTATCCAATTTTGAAAAATTGCAGAATTTACCTCGAAATAGTTGATCGGTACATTAAAAAATCATTGAAATCCACGGAGACATGCTTGGATGACGAATTACTATGTCTCGTAGTGCAATTATTAAATTGGCGCGATAGATTTATTAAAGTTTGCTCCTTGCCAATATTCGAAAAGTCGAAAAACAAAAGAGCTCCGATTCTGAAAGAGGACATCATCCCACTTCTGAACGTTCATAGGAAATGGGTTCAGAAATATTTGCTAGGTGAATTATTTAAAGTGCCATCGAATCAAGATAACATGAACAAATTCAGCTCAGAAATAAAAGCGTTGATGCTAAATACCGAGCAGGATAATTCTAAAATTGCCAAAGTTGCCAAAAAGCTGCGTAAATGTTACGGGCAGCCGAAATTGTACCAAAATCAAAATGAACATGACTTGTCGACCGCAAGAACAGAATTGTATCACAGAATTAATTTAGATATGTCCGAATCCATAGATAGACAATTTTATAAAATTTCCATAGAGCCTGGTCACTTATCAGATGTCACTTTAGCTTTGGATGTACCGAATAGAGAAATCATTGAAGATATAGAAGACACTCTGTCTAAGTTATTGGAAAATACGTCGGACACTTATAAATTAAGAATGCAATTGAAACTACTTCCTATAAACTTGTATGTGGTACAGAGAATAACAAACATTCTTCAGCCTTACATTTTAAAAGTTGTTGGTGAAATATCGAATAGCACGTTAAATGTGGGTAATTCTACTAATTGTGTTGACACTTTGCTAAGTTTGATTCGAACCGCAAGCGTTACTAAAGGATTCTCTACATCGCTTTTGAATCAGTTCAAAATTATTCAAAAAATATTAGAAGGCTGTCCAGACATTGCCCCAGAAAGGTAAATATTATCATTATACTGAAACGTAATATTTTTAATATACTTTTTTAAGCGTCCGTACTGAAAGTGTCACAAACGAAACTTACAGACAAAATGTTGGTGTTGTTGTATTGCTGAACTCAAAAGCTATCGATTTACTACAAAAAAATATGGTCTTAGCGATCCCGTTTCTGCAAAATTTACCAATAACTTCAAGTTAAAATTTTTTTGGGCAATGTTTTTTTAGTTTCAGGCATTTTTGGCTGTGTTATTTTAACGTTTTACATTATTATTAGGTATCTAGCGATGGAGATTATTCTACCCAGTGTGTGCACATACCTAAAAAAAACGCATAAAAAATTTAAATAGCACTCACGGGGAGGGGGTGAGGGGCCCCCCCCCCCCCTTTATAGGACTTTTTTTGCTTGTAATGAGCCATAGAACACTCCCTTAAATTATCGCTAGTTGGATCCCGGACACACTGTATATATATGTTTTTTACTATTTCAGGATTTCATCTCTTCTAGTCAGTTTCTGGAATGATTTCTATAAGATGCTTACACATTCCCCAGTAACTTATCCAATGCCGTTTTTAAATCAAAACTCCATACAAAGTTCTGAGGATGTGGTTGAAAGTATTCCAGCTAATACCAAAAGAATGTCAACTAACCAGCCTCTGATGTCATTTTACATTCAGAAGTTGACGACCTTTGTGGATCAATCAGGTGAGAATATTTTCTGGAAACTCATTCCTGTCGAAGCAAAAATGTACCCGTGTGAAATTTTTGTTCCCCACACCTGTGAAATATACATATACATCTGTGTCGACTGAGACTTGAGATTAATTTTGACTTTTTATTAATGCCTTAAGTTATGCCTATTGGGATTATTAATAGAACCTTACAAATCATCTATAAAAACTGATTAGCTCCAGTGTAGTGATTATTAGCCCATACACAGATGGACTACCTTATAGATTATCTAATATTTTAAATGTTACAGGCTGTCATCCAATGTTGGCATATGAAAATGTGACTTTAAAGGATCGTGTGGAATACTCAATACTGCTAGAAACGATACTGAATGTGCTGTGGAAAAATATTGCTACCTTAGACACGACAGCTGCTTTAAAATTGTAAGTGATTACATTATGTAAGGGATTTAAAAACGTTTTTGAAAAAAAAAATATCCAACCATAAATAAATTAATTTTATTGTTTGTTGCAGGAGATCTGATGCTAATTTCGAACAGAAGAAATATAAACAGCTTATAAGCTATTTACATTATATTATCTCTGAGCGAAGCAACGGTAGCTATAATTCAACAGAATCTAGCGAAGAAATCCAACAATCTTTGCAACTGCACTTCAAAGACGATACAAGTTTCTTTGAAATGTTTTCCAAAGCAAACGACGTACATAAAAAGCTCTCGACGCTTCAAAATTCAAGCGATAGTACTTCAACACAACACAAAACTGAATTAAAAATATTGACCTCAGAACTTTCGCTCCTGACTAGTTTCATACTTATTCGAATAATGGCAGAAATAAGTCCAATCGACCACGTTGAAAAATATCGTCTCAAAGTACAATACATAAAGGAAGATATCGCCATTTTCGACAAATTGTTGAGCGTTTATTACGTGCATGGTGTGATTTCCGGAACTATTGGCGAAAATAGGAACATTGAAAAACCATCCCAAGTAACTGCAGAGTTTTACAAAGATGGTACAGAAAATCGAGCAAAACTGAAAAAGGTACATCCGTACTGTAGAGTTATAATGGAGTTGAAAGAAAAGACAGCACAGAGGGTCCATAAATATGCATCTGGTAACACTTTTAGACCCAAGGAACCATCTTATGGCAACTTTGTTAAGGTATGTTCTATTTTTCTCACATGCCCCTTATATAGTCCCTTAATCGACATCTTGCCTACCCGCAAAGTAGGTAGACATAATCCTGTCTACTCTATCTGCAAAGACGTATCTTGCAGGGAGGTAGCTTTTTAAAGTATTTTATGCAGACCTGAACGAATTTAAAAACTAGAACTTGACTGTTCTAGAAATTGAACGCAATTTTTTTTTTACTTTTACTGGTGATGTTTCCTTTCATGCGGCTTTCTTATATCTTTATGTATGACTGGGTTGGTTGATCATTTTAGTCATAATATGCTAGGCATTGCCTACTTAGTTTTTTTTCTACTAAAAAAATAATTTTAGACATACGTTAGAATCCTCACATCACTCCGAGTAACATAGGCTATATTTTTTTTTGGAAAAGTTGATATGGCGAATTTTCGATTGTATTAAATACCTTCTGATACTTGAAATCAATGGCGAGATTATGATAACATCGACAAAATGGGGTTTGCGATCATTCCTTTATAATTTCTTTCTCATTTTTAACAGGATTGCACTCATTTCACCAAATCCGTTCTCTCCGATAGAACCATAGAGAAAATCTCATCTAACCTTATTTCAACTGCGAATAGATTGTACGAAATTATAGAAACGAGTAAACAAGACAAGACTGCAGTGCAAAATGCGCAGACTGTTATTAAGGAAACATCTTCATGGATGCATTCAGTGAAAGCGTTTAGCAAGAAGATGGAGAATGCTTATTCTGTGGCCTTCCCAGATTTAGCCAAACCTCTGCAGAGTTCCCTATCACAAACTGTGCACAGCGTTAGCACAATAACTGATTTGATAACACAGCTCATTGCTAAAATAGAACAAGGCCCATTTTTGCAAAATGCGTTAACTACTTTGCTGGAATATCCTAACGCTATCCCGAATAAAGATGCAAAGGAAAAACATGTTAATAGATTCGTTTCGGCGAATTTCATGCAACTTCTGAATAGGAATTTTAGTGTTGTAAACGAAGATGCCTTTCAAGCAGAACTACAGTGTTTGGAGTGAGTATATTTTTAAGTTATAAATTATAACTTATAATTCAAACAACCTTAAAAATGTCAGATATTTTCACATGAGCGAGTGTTTTTAGTACAATAAGAAGATGTTTACTTTGGTGTCGTGATTAATACGTGGTTGAGATGGAAAAAGCCATTGAACTCGTGCCAATTTAACCTCTGTTTGAGATAGGGAAACCCACTGAACTCGTGATACTGTTACTGTACCGACACCTCTTAGATTTCACTTCCGTCGACATTCCCGGAGCGTTACGTATTTTAAAATGCTAACCTTGTTTTCTTGAATGAGAAAAAGTTATGGTGTTCTCCAGGTTATATTTTAGGAAAAATCGATCTGCGTTCTGTTGTACCGTTGTTGCCTATATCAAGCCATCAATTTTGCATTGACGCAAAGTACTGTATTTTTTTATATTATAATAAAGAATGACAAGAGGTTCATCTCATGTTAAGTGATACGGCATGCCCATCTCAGATGCAGTGCGTCCCATAATTTCGCTTTGCATATCATGCCACACACTGCACTGCGCTCACCATCCTGAGACATCAGTTGTTAGGTCTCATTTTGCCCTGATTTTCATTTCTCATTTCTCATCTGATCCCTCTAGCAGACGCTGTAGATAGCAATCCCAGACCCCGCATAATAGCCTGGGACCTTGGGACTGACGCTGACCTTTGCTGAAAGTGGCTAATGTTAAGGGTCAGACAGAGGTGAGCCCAACGGGCGTTGCGCAAGGAAGCCTCCAGTGCGTTCGTATGAGATCCCGGAGGCTTCCAACATAAGCGCTGAGGATGTCCGAGGGGGTTTTAGTGGGTAAAAATTCAGATTGGATATACCACAAATCACAATGGAGATTTCCCCACCGTAATAAAAAAAAAGCTTTCATTTTGCCCAATCACGTCGGCGTACATTGCCCTTCACACCGAAACACAGACATATAGATGGTAGAATAACAGACATTGCGGTGGTACCTACACAGACGACTCCGCAAGAACAGTCCTACCAGTAAAATTTATAGTATTAAATATTTTTTTAACAGGGTCTTGAAAATGAACTTGTCAGAAATAAGTATGAGCTGCATGGCATTAGAACGGATTGATCAAATCACGATGAATGCGGTGTTGACTACGTTCAACGCGCTCGTTAAAGCGTGGGAGAAGCAGCAACAAGTTATTGAGAAGAAAAAAAAAGACGACGAGGCTTTATACGTGACCAAGTAAGTTGGGATATTTACTTTGCAGTTTGCAAAGAACTTGTATATAATTTGCAATCCGGTAAAGGTCGTCTTATTTAAAAATGAACGTATGTATTTCATTCTACTACATTTTATTGCACCACCACTACATTTTTCCTTCAATGTGTGAGCGTAAATAAATGGAGGGGTTCATTTTGCATTTCTCCACTTTGCTCTTTGGGGTTATCAAAACCAGGACTCCAGATTATCTGTATGACAAACTCTGTTGGCACATGGCAAATTTCAATAATAGAGGATCACGTCTTCGGTTAACTTACACACGCGGAAAATCTGCAGCTTTTCGTGGTAGTTTCCGGTATCTAGCTACTAAATGTTGGAACAATATTCCGCCCCCTCTGAGGGACTTGAGGTCAGTCGCATCCTTTAAATTTAAACTTAAAAATAAATTACTTGTTGACCAGAAGGACAATTCCGGTGGTTTTATAAGCTAGGCTCGATTGTACTCATATTTACTGTTTTTTTGCCTTAATTTTAGTAATGTTTTGTGTAGTATTTTATTTCCTTACGTTAGCCTCTGTATATTATTGTATTTTATATTCTATTATATACTTAATAATTATAATATTCAAATATACAGGGTGGTTTAACAGTGACGTCAATAAATTTTTTTTAGATTCCTCACACCTGGGGGTATCCGAAAATACCCCATGTATGTTCCGCGATTTTTTGTAGTTTTCGAGTTATAATTTTTTTTGTGTATTTTGAATCTTTTCCGCCAGCGAGGTTTCAAAAATTCATATCTTTTTTTGTAGTAGGTATATTTAGCTGTTTTTTTTTGTGACATGATTGTCTTAAAGTTTGTTTTGATAAAAAAAAAAAATCAGCTTACTAAAATTACTTAAAGTTACTCAAAAAAGGCTTGAAAGTTAGAACTCTAGTTTTCAGTAGAATTTACTCAAACATTCAACTTCAATTTAAAAATACAAAAAGGAGTTTCCATAGCTTCTAGCTAAGTTTAAAAACTTCGGAAAGTCCTAAGCTACCAAAATCATTTAAAAAATATGGTACTTATTTGGCTTTTTTTTGTTGTAATCGGCCTTCTAAGGCGGATAGGCTAAAAATCGTAAAAACATGATTAAAGCATTAAAAATTCTTTTATCTACTTTTTATCATTCTTACGGTCAATTAAACTTAAAAATGTGATTTTAAATTAATTTTAATGTAAAATAACTGTAGCTCGTGTAATTACAATACAATAATTATTTACAATAATTTTGATCTGACCACTGATTCAAAATGTGACATTAATTTGTCAAAATTGCTAGTAATGAAATTACCAAATTGGATACCAAATAAAAGGCACAATTTACTGATAAATTACTATTTATTACAATAAATTTTCAAAATTTTAAAATAAATTAATTTTCAAAATATCGAAATTATTTTATTTTTATTTTACAGGAATTTCAATTAAAATAAATTTAAAATTACCTTTTTAAGTTTAATTGACCGTAAGAATGATAAAAAGTAGATAAAAGAATTTTTAATGCTTTAATCATGTTTTTACGATTTTTAGCCTATCCGCCTTAGAAGGCCGATTACAACAAAAAAAGCCAATTAAGTACCATATTTTTTTAATGATTTTGGTAGCTTAGGACTCTCTGAAGTTTTTAAACTTAGCTAGAAGCTATGGAAACTCCTTTTTGTATTTTTAAATTGAA
Source organism: Coenonympha glycerion (assembly GCA_963855885.1). Lineage (NCBI taxonomy): Eukaryota > Metazoa > Arthropoda > Insecta > Lepidoptera > Nymphalidae > Coenonympha > Coenonympha glycerion. The sequence continues at coordinate 5,025,878 of OY979646.1, forward strand.
GTCGAATGTTTGAGTAAATCCTACTGAAAACTAAAGTTCTAACTTTCAAGCCTATTTTGAGTAACTTTAAGTAATTTTAGTAAGTTGAATTTTTTTTTTAATCAAAACAACATTTAAGACAATCATGTTACAAAAAAAACTGCTAAATATACCTACTACAAAAAAAGATATGAATTTTTGAAACCTCGCTGGCGGAAAAGATTCAAAATACACAAAAAAAATTATAACTCGAAAACTACAAAAAATCGCGGAACATACATGGGGTATTTTCGGATACCCCTAGGTGTGAAGAATCTAAAAAAAAATTATTGACGTCACTAGTTGGACCACCCTGTATAATTTGTATTTATATATTATATTTCTTTAATTTTTTGTATATTATTTATGCATTTTTATAGCTTTGGTGGCGTCTGAAAACCAGTGCTCAGGCCTTTTAAAGCCTGAGCTTTCATGCTGAGACGCCACCATTTCAAATTTTTAGAAATAGGGTTTTATGTTTAATTTGTTTGTATAATTTCACTTTTTTGTTTTCTTTTAGTTTTATATTTTAGATATTTTAGATTGTCATGTACCTATTTCTATTCCTTTGAATAAATTTATTTTCTTTCTTTCTTTCTTTCATTTTTAGATTCGTAAACTTAGTTTTAAGTCGACTCGGAGTTATCGCCATACATATGCGACAAATATCATATTGACGTTTTACAAGAGCCTGTATCATGTATGTTAGGCCTATGTGAAATAAAGATATGTATTTTGAGTTTAAGTTTGAGTTTGATTAGACGATCTTTAACCAGATTGAACAGATCCAAACATTGTTTTTTGTAGATCACAGTCTCAGAGGCTTATGTTGCCATTTCTCCCACTAGAGCCACTAATAGGAGAAATGGCAAACATAGACCTCTTTGACGTCAGTAACTGGCGCGTTATTTCTTTTTCTTTGCGTCGAGTTTGAGATTAATTCATTAAAAATGAATGCAGGTCGAAATGCGAAGACGAAGACGAGGAAGCTGAAGCGTTCGAAGAGATAATGGAAATGTTCCCATCTTATTCCGAGTCCGACTTCGGGGAATTCAAGCCACCGACTCTCGAACAGAGGAAAATTAAACTACCCGCAGAAAAACCGAAACAACTTATCACTTCTGACGACGTTTCGCTTATATACAAGTGGCATTCCAACTTTGTGCGTACCATGACCTGCGCTGAATGGTTACCCCGCCCAAAGAAGTTGGTAGGGAATGACGTGCTCAGTCCACTGTTGCTGCGGTATCCTACATTTAGCAGTGTTATACGAGACGCTTGGCAGGCGTTGGATGCAGACTTTGAGGGCAGAGTGTCGCCTAGTTTTATGGTTATCGTCTCGCATATAAAGGCGAAAGTTGATGGCAGTGGTGAGTGCTTAATTTTTTATTTTGGGTGGTGTTGTCAAGTTGGTACAGCGCATAACTGTTGATTAATGTTGGTTCCCAATATTCGATTTATCCATGGTTTGCCTCACTAGAGATATGCCTATGCCAGATTTCTATCTCTAGTAAGGCAAACCATGCAAAGATCAAATATTGGGAACCGCCATAAGATTTTTAAGCAGCTTTCAAAAAACACTCCTTTTTGAAAGCTGCTGAAGCTGAAGCCTGCTGCTGAGTAATGTCATTAGATTCTGAAAGCAGCAAGTTTTTAATCATATGATCATCAACAAGTTGGTCGTAACAAAGTAAGAAGTACATAAATATGTTGTGAAAGAAGGAAAGATTTATTTGTGTCCTTATCTTATGCAATATCAACTCATTAGGACCTCATTTGCCGAGCGCCTTTTGTTGTACCCAATACTTATTACAATACTAGCTGTTGCCCGCGGCTCCGCCCGCGTGCAATTCGTTTTTTTTACAAAATTGTTTCCCGTGGAATTTCTTAATTTTTCCCAAGATAAATGAGTGGTCCCTGGGTTCGATGGACCCGTAAAGGAGTCTTCTTCCAATCTCTCCTGCCAACGTGCTATCTTCTTTCACACAATTTACCTATATCTTCTTTGGTCTTCCTCTACTTATACACTCTATGGAAATCGCTTATGTTACTCAATTCGCATGGAGTAAGACAGAGTGGGGCGTGTCATCGTGGATTGTAATATCTATACTAACCAAACTTATCTTATTCTGAGATGATACCAACGCCCAGATATTGTAATTAAGCATTCTGATGCGCTGATGTGTACGTAGCAAACCGTTCCTGCTACGTACGGGTTATCTTGTATAGTTATACCTAGTTGCACGATCAAAAGGACGATTTAAACTGTCGATATTTCGACCCCGTTTTGATTGTGCTACGTAGATAAGTAGCTATAGGTTTTTTTAAACATCCCACGGGTGCTCTCAAATTTTTCAGGATGAAAAGTATCTTAAATGTTGACCGGGCACATATATAAAGTAGGATCATAAAATTTCATTTAAATCCGTTACTTGAAAGACGCCTGCTAACTGTTTTTGTAATGTTTTCTTTCCCGCGGGAACTCGATTGGATTAATAAGTTTTACTATATATATATTTTGTTAAAGAGGCAACATAAGGTATCAGCATAACAAATTTTACTAAATTAAGTTCATTAGTTGTTGTTTACAAAGCTGTTAAATTAATTGCAGTTTTTTAACTATCCCACAGGAACTCTTTATTTTACCGGGATGAAAAGTATCCTATATGTTGACCAGGGACATAAGCTACCACCACACAAAATTTCATTGGAATCGGTCCAGCCGTTTCAAAGATTAGCCCGTACAAACAGACAGACAAACAGACAAACAGACAAACAGATAAAAAGACAAACAGAGAAACAAAAAATTTGAAAAAAATTTAAATTAGTTTCTAATCTATTTCACTTCTTACATCCCCCTGACTCCGTTTTTAGCATTTTTTTTTATTTGTACAGAAATTCGACCTCTACAGATTTATTATATGTATTGATTTTCGATATATTCAGACATTGAAAAAAAAATTATGTTTGCTTCAGGTGAACCCCAGAAACCAGATTTCTACCGTTCAGCGTGGGTGTCCGAGACGAAGGAGTGTGTGTCGTTGTTGAACAAAGTAAAGGAAAGCACTTGTGCGTTGCTGGAACAGTGGCCCGACTTCCCTACACTCAAGGACGTAAGATAATACTTAATAAGTCTTGACTTTAAATAATATATTTAAAGCGGTTTTGATAGTTTACCCACGAGTATGCAACCAAAGCCTGGGGAAAAAAAGTAATAGGCGCTCTATTTTAATGCAGACAAATTGCTTTATCCTTATCGTGCTTAATCGAGTTTCGACTGTATTTACAGTCGAAACTCGATTGTTCTGGATAACCAACTGCGACTCATTTAAATATATGATGCAGGACCCGAGAAATGAACTTTTATTAGATTCTTTGTATTGTTGATTTTTACAAAAACAATCGACTGGACAACCGATATCTGTTGGACATACCACATAACATTGTGAACTAAAAACAAGCACAAAACCTGCTTTTTGGATTTTTGATTATCTGAATGTCTAACGATACTTATGATATATTATTTTCAGATAATAATAATAGTGGACAGGATACTTAGCTTCCCGGTCACTAGCCCCGTATCCCGGTTCTTAACCGGATTGGAATTGCTCCGGGACAAAATAGAGGAATGGAACAAAAATGCTCACAAAGGCAACAATATGATTGACATCTCTTTGGCGGTCGGCCAGCAAATTATTAATTGGAGGAAACTGGAAATGAGTAACTGGAAAGAGTGCCTTAATAATCTATACCAGAGGTATTCCTTTATTTATAGACTATTAAACACCAATACTATAACGGCGAGTAAAGCCACTGCCATATCTTAGTCATTTAAGTAAAAAAAAACTTAGTGATTGGTTTATTCTTTGACCTAAAATATTGTATGAGGTGCTTAATTTGAAGGTGATATAAAAATAATGACCATAGATGTGTGAAATCCGGTGCCAGGCTGATTCAAAATCTAAAATATATCCCACCAAAAACATTCTGTAAAAAACTAGCCAAAGTCAAAATGGAGCTGCTTGTTTATCTCTAAAAAGTACTGAAATCTAGACAAAGTCGTGCCAAATCTAAGGTTCCTTACTGCGATTTCTTTATTATTATAGTTAATGTTGCGTGACTTGGCCGTTGAAGGGTACACAAGGGTTCAAACCAGGTGCTCCATGACACCATTGCACCAATCTGTCGCCAGAATTCATCGTCAATGAGTAGCGGTTCTTGGTCTTCAACGGCCAAGTCACACAACATTAACTATAATAATAAAGAAATCGCTGTAAGGAACCTTAGACTTGGCACGACTTTGTCTAGATTTCAGTACTTTTTAGAGATAAACAAGCAGCTCCATTTTGACTTTGGCTAGTTTTTTACAGAATGTTTTTGGTGGGATTTCACTTCTTTTTGTAGAAACTTCAAAATATTACAAAATATTTCTGTCCGTTTTTCTAGATAAATTAACTGCATAAATAACTTTGTAATCTCATATAATTTATATGGAATTACAAAGTTATTAATGCAGTGATCACCAGGTACTCCAGATCTTCGATTATCCTAGTTTTTATAGTTTTCCCTTTATGTGGCCATTAAACCCTAACTCTGTACCAAATTTCAGCTCTCTGAGTTTATGGGAAGTACTAGTTCTATTTTGATGATCATGAGTCAGTCAGTCAGTCAGTCAGTCAGTCAGTCAGTCAGTCAGTGTCGAAAATGCGAAACTTTGCTTTCGCATAACTTCGGAACTATATGACCTACAGACTTGAAATTTTGGGTTTTAAGTATGTGATTATAGCTTACTGGATAGCGAAAATTTCAGCGTTCTGGTCTTATCCAGAGGTTCTCAAATAGGAGCCCGAAAATGCGGCGAAATGGTTCCTGTAAAGATGGTACGGCAGTTTTGCTTCGCGCTTTGACTTTGGCGGGGGCACTGCCGTGCCCCCTGATTTTTTATTATATTTGACGGTCTGCACACTAATACTATTATAATTTTTTTATGACAGGAAATGTGCACTGAAAATGGAAAGAAATTAACTTTTTATACATGAAAATATATTCCAAATTGGAAAAAAATCCTAGTGCTAATAGTTCTAGAATATTTAATAAATATCTGGTTGACCGAGCTTCGCTCGGTAGTTTAACTACTGGATAATAGATGGCAGCAGAAGTGCTTCGCTCGGTAGTTTAACTACTGGCTAATAGATGGCAGCAGAAGTCATATTTTTATTATTTTTTTTGGTAAATTCGACATTTTCTAAAAAATGAATCCTAGCTAGATCGATTTATCGTCCCCAAAACCCCCTGTATACTAAATTTCATGAAAATCGTTGAAGCCGTTGCCGAGATCCAGATTATATAGAAATATATATCTATACAAGAATTGCTCGTTTAAAGGTATAGGATAAGGTTTTAAATAGTGAGAAAACTAGATACCAGCCTTGGTCATGCTTTTTATGATAAAAAAATATTGTTTTTGTATATTGGCGATTCTTTGTTATAGAAAGCAATCCGAAGCGCACAAATACTGGTTCTTCATGTATGCGGCGATAAACTTGTACTTGGAGCCTAATCTAGAGGAGTCTGTTCCACCTTCGAGAATCATCTCCGCACTGAAAGACTTCATGGAGACATCGAACCTCGCAGAGTTTGACGTCAGATTGGACCTAGTTTATGTGTACCACTGTCATATGGTGCACTTGGAACAAAGCACCAGACGAGGTAAGTTTTTCTTTCACTGACTGAGGTCCCTAAAGGTCTTGCGATAATTGGGCCTTTCGTATTACTTTTCCAACGATATCCAGACTGGATAACGTTGGAAAACTAATACGAAAGGCCAAGTTCTTACATAAGATTACTAATGTTAAATAATAGAGAGAACCTTCATCTCTCTCTGATATATAAAATTCTCGTCTTGTTATTCTGTGTATATTCGGTTGATCTGATATCTCCAATGGCAAAACAATGTTTGCTGGGTCAGCTAGTTATTAATATAAAATAAAATCATTGAATATAAATAAGTTGACATAAATAAGTTTTAAATCAAAGCAGCGTGAAGGGTCCAATTTCTGTATAGATGTCCCAAGAGAGATGAAGGCTATGCCCAAAGACGGCACCCTAATGATGATATACATACTATTTGCAGATGAGCTGATATCAATCTTGTGGAATACGTATAACTATTACGCGCAGTTTTCCGCGCAAGTCGCCGCGCAAATCAAAGAGAAGCGAGCGCCGATAGAGAAGAAGTTGAAGGATTTCGTCAAGATTTGCACGTGGGACCGCGACCTCAGCTACTGGAGTGTGAAGGACACTGTGGACAAGGCGCACAAGGCTCTCCACAAGCACACCAAGGAGTTTGAGGTTAGTATAGAAACTCTAAAACCATACTTAATTATAAGTGGTAGTTAATTTGACTGAATTCCAAAGTTGACTCCAATCTTACTGAAAAAACGTAAGGCTTTGAAATGCAAGTCATTGGAATTTCGACATACGTATATGACGTAATATTGCATAAATACGCGGTTGGTGCTGACACTCATGAAAATATATGATTACACAACCCATGCATATACATGGGATGTATTTATGAGATTATTTTTCAATGTTCACAGAAAGTATTAAAAGAAAGCGTTGTCAAGTATCTGGTAGACAACACGAGCGAAGTCGGGTCAGACCACGTCGGCATATGGGACCGGCCCAAGAGAGCCTCTGTTGCCAACGCTCCCACCGGAGGCGCCTACATGATAGACCCGCAAATACACATTGTATTGGCGAGGAAAATTAAAGTAAGTTGCACTTAGTTAACTACTATTGAGGAATATTAAGGTATAGATCGTCTAATCCAGTGTTATTCAAAGTGGGGTTCGCTGTTCGACGGTAAGGGGTTCACGACGAGATTTACGTAATGGCGGCTGGGTGACTGACAGGCCGTGCGGCGAATAATACATCAAGACACGCGGCAGCGTGTCAAGCCAAGTTCAAGCAAAGGAACTGGCTAGCCAGCGCCAAGAGTAAGTTTACACGAACCACTTGGTGCCGCTTTTGACCCTTCTATAACTCAAAACCTATTTAACGTAAACACATAAAACTTCGTGTGTTTAATTATATCCATAAGATCATATAGAAGCCCAATTTTTATGAAGCTAGCTCAAACGGTCATAAAGATATGAAGGTCAAAAAGTCGTTAAAATTCATACTGACTGACATATAGTACAAAAACCTAACCTACTTCCAGATGACCTAGAAGGATGAAATTTGGAATCCAGCTCGGTAACTGTGTGTAAGCGTAGGAAAAAATCGAAAAATAAAGAAAAGTCAAAAAATAAGGGGTGTTCCCATACAAACTGACATATAGTACCTAAATCTAACCTATACTTCCAGATGACCTAGAAAGATGAAATTTGAAATCCAGCTTGGTAAGTGTGTGTAAGCGAAGGAAAAAATTAGAAAATAAAAAAAGTCAAAAAATAAGGGGTGTCCCCATACAAACTAACATATAGTACAAAAACCTAACCTACTTCCAGAAGACCTGGAAGGATGAAATTTGGAATCCAGCTCGGTAACTGTGTGTAAGCGCAGGAAAAAATCAAAAAATAAAGAAAAGTCAAAAAATAAGGGGTGTTCCCATACAAACTGAAATATAGTACCTAAATCTAACCTATACTTCCAGATGACCTAGAAAGATGAAATTTGAAATCCAGCTTGGTAAGTGTGTGTAAGCGTAGGAAAAAATCAGAAAATAAAGAAAAGTCAAAAAATAAGGGGTGTTCCCATACAAATTAACATATAGTACAAAAACCTAACCTACTTCCAGATGACCTGGAAGGATGAAATTTGGAATCCAGCTCGGTAACTGTGTATAAGCGTAGGAAAAAATCAAAAAATAAAGAAAAGTCAAAAAATAAGGGGTGTTCCCATACAAACTGAAATATAGTACCTAAATCTAACCTATACTTCCAGATGACCTAGAAAGATGAAATTTGAAATCCAGCTTGGTAAGTGTGTGTAAGCGTAGGAAAAAATCAGAAAATAAAGAAAAGTCAAAAAATAAGGGGTGTTCCCATACAAAAAAACATATAGTACAAAAACCTAACCTACTTCCAGATGACCTGGAAGGATGAAATTTGGAATCCAGCTCGGTAACTGTGTGTAAGCGTAGGAAAAAATCAAAAAATAAAGAAAAGTCAAAAAATAAGGGGTGTTCCCATACAAACTGAAATATAGTACCTAAATCTAACCTATACTTCCAGATGACCTAGAAAGATGAAATTTGAAATCCAGCTTGGTAAGTGTGTGTAAGCGTAGGAAAAAATTAGAAAATAAAAAAAAGTCTAAAAATAAGGGGTGTCCCCATACAAAAAAACATATAGTACAAAAACCTAACCTACTTCCAGATGACCTGGAAGGATGAAATTTGGAATCCAGCTCGGTAACTGTGTGTAAGCGTAGGAAAAAATCAAAAAATAAAGAAAAGTCAAAAAATAAGGGGTGTTCCCATACAAACTGAAATATAGTACCTAAATCTAACCTATACCTACTTCCAGATGACCTAGAAAGATGAAATTTGAAATCCAGCTTGGTAAGTGTGTGTTAGCGTAGGAAAAAATTAGAAAATTAAAAAAAAATCAAAAAATAAGGGGTGTCCCCATACAAACTGACATATAGTACCTAAATCTAACCTACTTCCAGATGACCTAGAAAGATGAAATTTGAAATCCAGCTTGGTAATTGTGTGTAAGCGTAGTAAAAAATCAGAAAATTAAAAAAAGTCAAAAAATAAGGGGTGACCCCATACAAACTGACATATAGTACCTAAACCTAACCTACTTCCAGATGACCTAGAAGGATGAAATTTGGAATCCAGCTCGTTAATTGTGTGTAAACGTAGGAAAAAATCAAAAAATAAAATAAGTAAAAAAATAAGTTGTGTTCTCATACAAAGCGACATATAGTACCTAAATCTAACCTACTTCCAGATGACCTAGAAGGATAAAATTTGGAATCCAGCTCGGTAATTGTGTGTGGGCGTAGGGAAAAAATCAAAAAATAAAAAAGTCAAAAAAATAAAAAAATAAGCGGTGTCCTCATACAAAAAACGCGCTAAACAACCAGGTTCTTCGTGCCTAAACCAATAATAGTGTAAAAGTGAAGTACATATATATATGAGATTCGATGAATAAATAAATACTTTATACAACCCGTTCGCTATAAGATTGCCGCTGTCAACTGTCACGCGTTTTGCGTTGTCTCAGCCACTTAGTTCTAGTTCCAGTGAGAAAACGCTATACTGACATCATTTGACAGCAGCAAACTTATGTTGTACTAGCTGACCCGGCGAACTTCTTTCCGTCTAACAATCGATTCTTTAATTTGGACATTGCAAAATTAGGTATTTTATTTTATTTTCTATAGATTTCTATTCCTATATTTCTATACTCCTTATTACATCAGCTACCTGCTAATAAAAGTCACGTCAAAGTCGGTCCAGCCATTTGAGAGATTAGCCGGAACAAACAGACAGAGAGACAGACAGGCAAAAATTGTAAAGAATGTTATTTTGTTGTATTTACCGTATTCATATACAAGTAGTATAAAACGTATCTGCATGGTAGATATCAAATCAAACCAAAAATCTTAATATATATAAATCTCGTGTCACAATGTTTGTCCTCAATGGACTCCTAAACCACTTAACCGATTATAATAAAATTCGCACACCATGTGCAGTTCGATCCAACTTGAGAGATAGGATAGTTTAAATCTCAATTCAACTATTTTTTAAATCCCCAAGGGCAAAACAACGTTTGCCAGGTCAGCTAGTATAATATTATAAAGAGGTAGCTACTGAACCGATTTTCAAAATTCTTTTATCAATAGAAAGCTACATTATCGTGGAGTGTCATAGGCTATAATAATTTCCAAAATTAACTATGCATCTTTACTAAAACTTGAATAATGCAATCCAAGTCGCAAAAAAAATTGCTTTCATCGCGTACGCTGCGGAAACTATTGAGGATAGAACAAAACAATGTTCTACAATATTAAAGAACGTATCAAAATCTGCAAAAAAGTCCGCGATAGCATATGCCTATCTCCTACGGGTAACTCTCAATAACTGCTTTTACTTTTAAAATTGTGGGTTACAAATAAATAATTTTTGTGAAGCTCATATGGTATTAATTTATATCTTTGTAAATATGTTTTTCAGAACGGAAATTTAATGTAGAATATTTGTGCCTTTTACGCTATACAGTTTTAAACAAATATCTTCCAAGATATTAGCAAAATAAAAACGCGCCGCCCCGGCAGTCCGCAGTATCTATGCGAATGCCTCGCTCGCGTCCAGCGCTGTAGGCAGTGGGATACTATTAGGTGTTCCGTGGCTGTGGTTATAAGCACGTATAAGGCCCGGTTTTCACCGAAGCGAAGCGGAGCGGAGCTGTATTTGAGTAATCAATCAGATTTCGACATTTTAACATCTCCGAAACTGAGGGGAGAGGTGATGTCGAAATGATGAAATCTGGTTGGTTATTCAAACACATCTCCACTCCGCTCCGCTTTGGTGGAAACTGGGCCTTATATGGGATAAACGGGCCGGGATAAAAATATTTTTAACGCGGAACGGAGTCCGCGGGCACTGCTAGTACTTTTATATTTCATATAGGCCTAACTTACAGGCACTTATGACAAGTCATTACAAATATTAGTTCTTCAATGGTGATAAATATTTCACGATATTTTATAGTCCACGGCTCACTAAAATAACAAAGATCAGTAATCAAGGTTCGTTTCTCTTATTTATTTAAAAAATAAGAAATAATATTTTAAGGTATAAATTTGTTACTTCGAACTCTTTGTACCTTAAAAGAAAGTCCAATGTGTACTTATGTAGGTATACCAAGATCAAGGCAATAGCGATGTATTTTTGTTACCGATATAACATTTATGTATGATTGACTAATTTAAGAATTGAACTCGCTCGCGCCTTGCACTTGTACGCGAGGACTAGCGTGTTACAACTATGCGCGCGCACCCGATACGCGAAGTTGCGAACGAACTAAAGTATGCTCTTAGCGGCGCTCATTTGCTTTGCGCCAGCATCGTCGTTATGCCCGGTTGTTTAGCGGAAACCCTCCTATAAGATTGCGTTGTTCGACGAGTTTTGAGAGTCAATTAATATTACTTGGGTAAAGTAGTTTGTTTCAAAACCTCATTTGTTTGTAGCTCTTTATCCACAAATCACAAGGACTTAGTCTGGACAGCGCTCTTCTGGACATAGGCACTTCGATATTTAGCAGAGGACAGGCCTACGTTGCGCTCTCCAGGGTTAAAACCCTAGACGGAGTACACCTTATCCCACCAAAAACATAAATGTAAAAAAAAGAGAGCCAAGTTCAATACAAAAATTATGCTTGGCTGTCGGCTTCGCCGCAAAAAGAATGGAGATCTAAATGAGTGCCAAGTTCTATGTAAAATCGAAATTTGTATTTATAGGAACAAAAAAACAATATGAACAGTTATTAAACTCTATTTCTTTGCTTTATTGAATACCTATAACAATTGCTGTTATTCAAAAATGTTAGATCTTAAAGTAGGTTAGATTTGACTTGGCCAGTTTTCATTACATTAGTCATTTTATAAAGTTATACAACATTTTAATTCCGATAAAAACTCGCCAAGTCAAATCTAACCTACTTTAAGATCTAACATTTTTGAATAACAGCAATTGTTATAGGTATTCAATAAAGCAAAGAAATAGAGTTTAATAACTGTTCATATTGTTTTTTTGTTCCTATAAATACAAATTTCGATTTTACATAGAACTTGGCACTCATTTAGATCTCCATTCTTTTTGCGGCGAAGCCGACAGCCAAGCATAATTTTTGTATTGAACTTGGCTCTCTTTTTTTTACATTTATGTTTTTGGTGGGATATCATTACTTTTTGTAAAGAAAACTTGGCAGGTACTGAGTTTAAAGCTTTTTCTTGCGTTTCTGCTGCGTGATTTTCTTTTTTATACTATTTTCTTCTCTCTCTTGAATGTTAGAGATAATAGTGCGCATTGCCCATTCATTATCTGCTACCTTTTTAGTACGCTTCCTGTTTATGCTTAAATTAGCTAAGTCCGGGCGATATAGGGATCTCAGGCGGTTATATTCTATTATAGAACTATCTTGTGCCTTAATTTGACTAGGGTCTAGATTAAAAAGGTGTACTCCGTCTAGGGTTTTAACCCTGGAGAGCGCAACGTAGGCCTGACCTCTGCTAAATATCGAAGTGCCTATGTCCAGAAGAGCGCTGTCCAGACTAAGTCCTTGTGATTTGTGGATGGTAATAGCGTAAGCCAAACAAATAGGGAACTGTTCCCGGTAATTATTTAATATCTGAAACTTAGTCTTGACACATTCTAGTTCATAAGTTAAATTATTAAATTTGATAATAATTCTACGTGCACTATTATTTCTATCGACATCCCATTTTATTTTCTCTATGACTCCAATAGAGCCGTTCACTAGCCCTTTACTAACATCTATATTCCTACGCAACATAACTCGCGCACCCAATTTGATCGTGATAACGTTTTCTAATCCAGCGGTTAATGATGAATCATCCTCGTTGTTTTTCAGCACTTCCTTTGCTCGCTTGTTTAAATACCGTGGACAGTCTATTTCATCGATTGAGTTCAATTTAATTTCCGGTTGTTCCATGCTTTCCAACATTGCATTATTATACTGGTTACACATATTTTTTGTAGAGAATAAACAAACAGTATTATCAGGTAGTAATTTAAAATAGTCAATAATTTCTTTAAGCCGGTCATTTTGATTTTGGGAAGTTAATTTTAGGAGTCTATGAGCTAACGTATGATGATCTGTTGTCGTTACTACACCCATTCTTAAACGATTCAACATTTCGCCGAAGAGATGGTCATTTTTTTGTCTCATGTTAATCGTTAATTCGTCGTATGAAAATAGTTGTTTCCATAAATTCGGTGCACTAAGAGAACCTAATAATTTTTGCACTAATTAAAAAAATTAACTGTCAAGAAAACTACTTACTTTAAAGTGTTTTTTTTTTTTAAGAAAGAAATAGGTACTATTTTATACTAGTTTAATATTAATGTGTCTTCGTATTTTCCTTTATCTTACTCCTACGGACCTACCTAATAAATAAATAACAAACTAACCTAAAAGAGCTACAAACAAATGAGGTTTGAAAAGAAAAAAATTATCCAAGTAATGTTAAATAACTCTCAAACTTAAAGAAACGATGCAAATACAGAAATACTAATTAAAAAAAAATAACTGTCAAGAAAACTTACTACTTACTCTAAAGTGTTTTTTTAAGAAAGAAATAGTTTATAAATTTTATACTAGTTTAATATTAATGTGTCTTCGTATTTTCCTTTATTTTACTCCTACGGTCCTACCTAAGAAACAAATAACAAACTAACCTAAAAGAGCTACAAACAAATGAGGTTCTATTTTATACTAGTTTAATATTAATGTGTCTTCGTATTTTCCTTGATCTTACTCCTATGGTCCTACCTAAAAAACAAATAACAAACTAACCTAAAGAGCTACAAACAAATGAGGTTTTGAAACAAACAACTTTACCCAAGTAATATTAATTGACTCTCAAAACTCGTCGAACAACGCAATCTTATAGGAGGGTTTCCGCTAAACAACCGGGCATAACGACGATGCTGGCGCAAAGCAAATGAGCGCCGCTAAGAGCATACTTTAGTTCGTTCGCAACTTCGCGTATCGGGTGCGCGCGCATAGTTGTAACACGCTAGTCCTCGCGTACAAGTGCAAGGCGCGAGCGAGTTCAATTCTTAAATTAGTCAATCATACATAAATGTTATATCGGTAACAAAAATACATCGCTATTGCCTTGATCTTGGTATACCTACATACACATTGGACTTTCTTTTAAGGTACAAAGAGTTCGAAGTAACAAATTTATACCTTAAAATATTATTTCTTATTTTTTAAAGAAATAAGAGAAACGAACCTTGATTACTGATCTTTGTTATTTTAGTGAGCCGTGGACTATAAAATATCGTGAAATATTTATCACCATTGAAGAACTAATATTTGTAATGACTTGTCATAAGTGCCTGTAAGTTAGGCCTATAAGAAATATAAAAGTACTAGCAGTGCCCGCGGACTCCGTTCCGCGTTAAAAATATTTTTATCCCGGCCCGTTTATCCCATATAAGGCCCAGTTTCCACCAAAGCGGAGCGGAGTGGAGATGTGTTTGAATAACCAACCAGATTTCATCATTTCGACATCACCTCTCCCCTCAGTTTCGGAGATGTTAAAATGTCGAAATCTGATTGATTACTCAAATACAGCTCCGCTCCGCTTCGCTTCGGTGAAAACCGGGCCTTATACGTGCTTATAACCACAGCCACGGAACACCTAATAGTATGCCACAGCCCACAGCGCTGGACGCGAGCGAGGCATTCGCATAGATACTGCGGACTGCCGGGGCGGCGCGTTTTTATTTTGCTAATACCTTGGAAGATATTTGTTTAAAACTGTATAGCGTAAAAGGCACAAATATTCTACATTAAATTTCCGTTCTGAAAAACATATTTACAAAGATATAAATTAATACCATATGGGCTAAATAAGCTTCACAAAAATTATTTATTTGTAATCCACAATTTTAAAAGTAAAAGCAGTTATTGAGAGTTACCCGTAGGAGATAGGCATATGCTATCGCGGACTTTTTTGCAGATTTTGATACGTTCTTTAATATTGTAGAACATTGTTTTGTTCTATCCTCAATAGTTTCCGCAGCGTACGCGATGAAAGCAATTTTTTTTGCGACTTAGATTGCATTATTCAAGTTTTAGTAAAGATGCATAGTTAATTTTGGAAATTATTATAGCCTATGACACTCCACGATAATGTAGCTTTCTATTGATAAAAGAATTTTGAAAATCGGTTCAGTAGATCCAGAGATTACCCCTTACAACGTCACAAACTCACAAACATCGTTACGCTACCTCGCTACGCTACCGAAAATAAAATAAAATACCTAATTTTGCAATGTCCAAATTAAAGAATCGACTGTTAGACGGAACGAAGTTCGCCGGGTCAGCTAGTACAAAATAAGTTTGCTGCTGTCAAATGATGTCAGTATAGCGTTTTCTCACTGGAACTAGAACTGAGTGGCTGAGACAACGCAAAACGCGTGACAGTTGACAGCGGCAATCTTATAGCGAACGGGTTGTATAAAGTATTTATTTATTCATTGAATCTCATGTATATATGTACTTCACTTTTATACTATTATTGGTTTAGGCACGAAGAACCTAGTTGTTTAGCGCGTATTACAAGTTTTTTGTATGAGGACACCGCTTATTTTTTTATTTTTTTGACTTTTTTATTTTTTGATTTTTTCCTACGCTCACACACAATTACCGAGCTGGATTCCAAATTTTATCCTTCTAGGTCATCTGGAAGTAGGTTAGATTTAGGTACTATATGTCGCTTTGTATGAGAACACCACTTATTTTTTGACTTATTTTATTTTTTGATTTTTTCCTACGTTTACACACAATTAACGAGCTGGATTCCAAATTTCATCCTTCTAGGTCATCTGGAAGTAGGTTAGGTTTAGGTACTATATGTCAGTTTGTATGGGGGTCACCCCTTATTTTTTGACTTTTTTTTATTTTCTGATTTTTTACTACGCTTACACACAATTACCAAGCTGGATTTCAAATTTCATCTTTCTAGGTCATCTGGAAGTAGGTTAGATTTAGGTACTATATGTCAGTTTGTATGGGGACACCCCTTATTTTTTTACTTTTTTTTAATTTTCTAATTTTTTCCTACGCTAACACACACTTACCAAGCTGGATTTCAAATTTCATCTTTCTAGGTCATCTAGAAGTAGGTATAGGTTAGATTTAGGTACTATATTTCAGTTTGTATGGGAACACCCCTTATTTTTTGACTTTTCTTTATTTTTTGATTTTTTCCTGCGCTTACACACAGTTACCGAGCTGGATTCCAAATTTCATCCTTCCAGGTCATCTGGAAGTAGGTTAGGTTTTTGTACTATATGTTTTTTTGTATGGGGACACCCCTTATTTTTAGACTTTTTTTTATTTTCAGATTTTTTTCCTACGCTTACACACACTTACCAAGCTGGATTTCAAATTTCATCTTTCTAGGTCATCTGGAAGTATAGGTTAGATTTAGGTACTATATTTCAGTTTGTATGGGAACACCCCTAATTTTTTGACTTTTCTTTATTTTTTGATTTTTTCCTACGCTTATACACAGTTACCGAGCTGGATTCCAAATTTCATCCTTCCAGGTCATCTGGAAGTAGGTTAGGTTTTTGTACTATATGTTAGTTTGTATGGGAACACCCCTTATTTTTTGACTTTTCTTTATTTTCTGATTTTTTCCTACGCTTACACACACTTACCAAGCTGGATTTCAAATTTCATCTTTCTAGGTCATCTGGAAGTATAGGTTAGATTTAGGTACTATATTTCAGTTTGTATGGGAACACCCCTTATTTTTTGACTTTTCTTTATTTTTTTATTTTTTCCTGCGCTTACACACAGTTACCGAGCTGGATTCCAAATTTCATCCTTCCAGGTCATCTGGAAGTAGGTAAGGTTTTTGTACTATATGTTAGTTTGTATGGGGACACCCCTTATTTTTTGACTTTTTTTTATTTTCTAATTTTTTCCTTCGCTTACACACACTTACCAAGCTGGATTTCAAATTTCATCTTTCTAGGTCATCTGGAAGTATAGGTTAGATTTAGGTACTATATGTCAGTTTGTATGGGAACACCCCTTATTTTTTGACTTTTCTTTATTTTTTGATTTTTTCCTACGCTTACACACAGTTACCGAGCTGGATTCCAAATTTCATCCTTCTAGGTCATCTGGAAGTAGGTTAGGTTTTTGTACTATATGTCAGTCAGTATGAATTTTAACGACTTTTTGACCTTCATATCTTTATAACCGTTTGAGCTAGCTTCATGAAAATTGGGCTTCTATATGATCTTATGGATATAATTAAACACACGTAGTTTTATGTGTTTACGTTAAATAGGTTTTGAGTTATAGAAGGGTCAAAAGTGGCACCAAGTGGTTCGTGTAAACTTACTCTTGGCGCTGGCTAGCCAGTTCCTTTGCTTGAACTTGGCTTGACACGCTGCCGCGTGTCTTGATTAATCTAGACCCTAGTCAAATTAAGGCACAAGATAGTTCTATAATAGAATATAACCGCCTGAGATCCCTATATCGCCCGGACTTAGCTAATTTAAGCATAAACAGGAAGCGTACTAAAGAGGTAGCAGATAATGAATGGGCAATGCGCACTATTATCTCTAACATTCAAGAGAGAGAAGAAAATAGTATAAAAAAGAAAATCACGCAGCAGAAACGCAAGAAAAAGCTTTAAACTCAGTACCTGCCAAGTCTTCTTTACAAAAAGTAATGATATCCCACCAAAAACATAAATGTAAAAAAAGGAGAGCCAAGTTCAATAGAAAAATTATGCTTGGCTGTCGGCTTCGCCGCAAAAAGAATGGAGATCTAAATGAGTGCCAAGTTATATGTAAAATCGAAATTTGTATTTATAGGAACAAAAAAACAATATGAACAATTATTAAACTCTATTTTTTTGCTTTATTGAATACCTATAACAATTGCTGTTATTCAAAAATGTTAGATCTTAAAGTAGGTTAGATTTGACTTGGCGAGTTTTTATCTGAATTAAAATGTTGTATATAACTTTATAAAATGACTGATGTAATGAAAACTGGCCAAGTCAAATCTAACCTACTTTAAGATCTAACATTTTTGAATAACAGCAATTGTTGTAGGTATTCAATAAAGCAAAAAAATAGAGTTTAATAATTGTTCATATTGTTTTTTTGTTCCTATAAATACAAATTTCGATTTTACATAGAACTTGGCACTCATTTAGATCTCCATTCTTTTTGCGGCGAAGCCGACAGCCAAGCATAATTTTTCTATTGAACTTGGCTCTCCTTTTTTTACATTTATGTTTTTGGTGGGATTATATCTTATACGGTCTACCAGATATACGACTGGAGTTGGCCGTGACAAGAGTATTTCTTGAGTCACTTATATTATTATAGATTGTGTATTAGGGACGGAGGGTTGGGGGTTGGGGGAACCTAAAGTTTGAGAACGTCTGGTCTGATCTAAAAATGAACGCCCCTTCACGTGCTTACGTTCACACATTGATGGAAAAATGTAGTTGAGGGACGGTCATTTATTAAAATTAGACTGTCTGTCTTCTACTTATAAAACCAAATACTTTTATTGTGAAAAAAAATATGTCAGGCCACGCCACGCTACCGCCATCCTTTTGATGACCAAATACTTCCATGAGACTTTGTCATTCTATTCAAAGCTTTAAAATACTTGTTAATTTTCAGAAATACATCGACCAAACTGAAACCCCTTGCCCAATAATATCGGAAGGCAGTCTCCTATCTAAGATACCCAGTTTGCTGAACAAAGCCAAGACGTTGTGTCGAGACACCATCTCTAATACTGGATACCCGTCTTTAGTGCAAGCGTTAGACGACTTTGTGACACTTGTGATTGAAACTAGTGCACATTTGGGATCTTTAGAGGTAAAATTATTTACTACACACTTTAATTCAAAAGAAGAAGAATAAGAAACACTTTATTGCATCCAAACATTACAAATAAAGATACACAAAATAAAATAAATCTATCAGTGGTATGCAAAGGCGGTCATATCGCTGCAAGCGATCTTTTCCTATTATAGTTATAACAGTTTATTGTTTGTAAAGTGGCTAAAGTATTAGCGTTTTTAGTGAAGTTGACTGGCAATAACAGTATCGTTAAACATTTCAGTTCTCTGTTGATTAAATGCATCTATGACTTATCTGCAATCGTAAAATTGTAGGCATCCGATCGAAAAATTGATCACGTGGCTTATCAAACGGCATGTGTCATTCTCTTACACTGTTTTGAATTTATTCAATATAGTTATTAAAGTTCTATGAAGATCGTCTATGAACAGCTCTGCTCAAATAAAAATTAAAACTTGTAAATGCTACTATTTTTTTTATATATAACACTAAAATGAGTTGATCTTAGCCCGGTTGCTTAAACTAACTGTAACTAACACAATATTATCATGGTTAGTTAAAGTTAAAAAGTTAAGTTTCAAAACAGCCATAACACAAGCTACCTTGGCATTAGATTGCGCTGTGTGTAATGTCCTGATATATTATATTTATTTATTTTCAAAATTATTTGGTTGTTAAAAGGTTGATACAACAGCGGCTAAAGAAAAGCAAACGTCCCAAGCGAAGAACATCGTTCAACAGAAGCGGAAGGCTCTTGCCGATTTGTTCAAATACCTCACCAAAATGGGGCTCAACTATCGAACAGGACTGGTCATATTATCCGCCTCAGAAGAGCTGTACGACTTTACTATACCACCCGTTGATTTAAACGCAGCTATGACATTTTTAAAGAGCCGGTAACTTTACATTTTAAGAATTTTTCTATGGGTAGATGCAGATATGATGCCAATTCTGTTGTATAAAATCTCTAAACTAATTTGGCACGTTAAAAAATAGTGCCTATCTTTTTTTAAATGCTCCCAGTAGAAAGGGATTGCACTCTTCTTAGACGCATCAAATTTGTTTAGAGATTTCGTACAACACAATTGGCATTATTTGAAAATTTAGATGTTTCAATTTATCACCATACAGAAACTTATGATTTTTTCTTCATGTCAACTTATTATTTCATGTTTTGGAGATTAAAACAAACAGATCAAGCTTAGTAAAATAAAATACTTATATTATTTTCCTTATTTGAGCTATGTTTAAGCTATGATTATTAAATTCTTGACTAATGTGGAACAAAAACGCAGTAAGAGGAAATGTCAAAACATACACCATATGATTGTTAGCCGAGCAAGATTCTAAGAGACCGACCAAATATAGAGATTAGAGGGTATAATAATGAGTATAATTAAAAATATTGAAACATCAAAACATTATCCGATCGTTAAAAAGAAATGGTTATAAAGATCTTAAAACTCCAATATTATTTTTAAATTATGGAAATGTGTTTTCAGACGGTGTGATCACATACTAACTCTTTTATGGTCGGGATGTGAGAAGTATTTCCAAAAGAACATCGCCCGACATCGCTTGTTCAGTACGGCCTTGCAGACTCCCCACAGCGACCTGGGCATGCAAAACATAGAACGATGCAAGGGATTCGCTGCACAATTACTGGTATGTAAAGAAAAGTATTTTATTTTATACTATGCCACATATTATAATATGGTGTGATGAGAATGGATAGGATGAGGAACGATTACATCTTAATTTTTTCTATTTACAGAAAATAACTAACATTCAAAAGAAATCGATTTCAAAATACTCGAGATACATTTACGAATTACGGCAAGTGACCACAAGCTTGACGAAAGCCCTTGACGCTGACATCAAAGACACCAATATATCCACCATGGGTGAAAAACTCAAAATTCTAAACGAATGCTACGCTCATACAAGCATTCTACTAGATCAACTCAGTGTCGTACTGAAATGTATACCAGAAAATGCTTTGAATACAGAGCCTGTACCAGAGTTTGATGTTGTGCTGTCAGATACACCTTTGGCACGTTGTTACCAAAATAATGAGGAATGGCGTGAGCTTTATAAAAAGCTTAAAAACCTTATAACCATAGTAAACAAGAAAAAGGCTGCATTACAGAAAATTGTCAATGCAACTCCCAAACGAATAGGCGATCTGAAAAGTTTACCAAACGTTTCTCAAACTCAAATCGATGTAACCAATGACGCTAGAAGAAATTTGACCATCCTGATTGAACAAAGCGAAGTCATATTGCAGGAATACCAATTCAAATTGAGGACTAAAATCGTGGAAGATTTCAATCCTCAACATCCAGTTTTGAGATGCGTTGATAATTTGCTTAAACATTTGAATGACACATGCAAAGAATTTGATAAATTAGATGGTCCAAATGACCAAGATATGGAGGAAGACTCGTCTGTTACAATAATTGCACAAACTGAAGACATTGTAGCTACGATGTTGCTTATAATTCAGTCATTGTATAAGAAACATTTACTAGCTAACAAAAGTACCGATAATATCGACGTTTTGGATGCAATCGATGAAATAATAGATGGCGGAAAGAAAGAAAAGGAGGAATCTAAAGAAATTTTGGAAGACAAACATTTCAAAGAGCTCTTGCATGAGAAATTATCGATTGACTCTAAAATGTTGCAGTTAGATGTATTAGTAAACAAAATTCGTTGTTTATTAAGCAGCTACGTCCAATATATCGCAACAACGAATGAAACCGAAGATATGAGGAACGCAGTGATGAGATTGGTGCCAATATTGGAGCAAACTATTTTATTTGTCCAATACTTCCTATCGCAAAAGGTTGCCGTGCATAGAGTGTCTTGTAAGATGCTCTCAGTTTTGTTGAAAATATTTTCCGATTTGGCTACTAAAGGGTGCGTATAATTTTTGTGCCTTTTGAAGTTCTGCCATTTAATAGTCAACCCTTTTTATTTAATCTTTAATATGATAATCTATAATCTACATAGCTGGTAGGTTGATAAGTGTTTTTATTTCATTGCTATGAAAAAATATTTTGACTTTTTTTAAATAATTATTATTAACTATTTCGAATTACTTTTCTTACTCTCTGTGTGATGGATTGTAAATCTATTTTATTTAACCATTATTTTTTCCTCTAAGACATATCTTAAACAATTAAGTTTATATCCTTATAATTAGCATAAGTTTTTACGTACTCTAATTAGTATTTGCATGTCAACATTTGTTAACTGAACATGTATGAAACTTAAGATTTTTCCTGTATTAAAAAGATTGGTACAACCTTTATTCCAAACAGCTAACTTAGGAGTAAAAACATACACACAAACTTTCGTCTTTATAATAATAGTGTGAAGAGTAATAATTGAATGCATAGGTTCTGCAAGCCCTCCGACCTGGACATGGAAGATGGCGAAGGTGACGGCGGGCCGGGCAAGCTGTCGAGTGGAATGGGTCTCGGTGAAGGGGAAGGACAAAAGGACGTCTCTGATAGGATTGAGAATCAGGTAAAAGTTATTATTATTATGTAAAATACAGGGTTATACTTCCATAAAAATACCAAATCGCTCTTGACCTGTAGTTGTTTACATTAACACTAACAATTTTTTATCTACGACTTTTCAAAATTCAGTGTTAATTTATTTAAAACAAAAATAAATGTTATTTCTGTTATTTTTATTTATCATTAAGTGTAAGTATTTTGTAGCAGTATTCTTAATTTGATCTTATAGTAGGGAATAATTTATTTGCTAAAAGGCTGAACTAACACACATTAGCTTAATATTAGCTTAAGGTGCGTTAACTAGCGGGTATTTCTTAGTAAGTGGCTCGAACAGTTCTAAAATCATTTTTTTCTGCCAACTTACCTTTAAAAGGTAGCTTAATGTTGCCTTTATCAAGTGCAATTTTTCTCACTTTGGAATTGTTTATAGGATCAATTAGATGACGCACATCGCCCAGACGAAGAGAAAAATCAAGAGGACAAAGATTGTAAAGAAGAAGAAAAGGGAGTTAATATGACTGATGATTTCGACTCGCATCTACAAGATGTTGAACGAAAAGGTACTGTATATATTACTCACTGAGCTGTGCCTAAGCAAGAAATAAACACACACGTTACTTTTAAGTATGGATCTACGTCGATAATGATTAATGACACTCAAAATTACATTTTTATTACAGAAGGTGAAGAATCTGACGAAGATAATGAAAATAATGACGCAGATAAACAAATGGGTGAAACTGACAATGCTGCTGAAAAGTAAGCGCAAAAGCTTTATACGGTAAAACGGCTTTACTAGCCCTGGAATTATATGATAAACATGGTATGTGCTATATGTCCAGCCAAATATTGCATCGTCCCAAAATAATAATATTTAATACTACTTTACAGACTAGATCAACAGATATGGGGCTCTGAAGATGAAGAAGATTTAGAGGAAGAATCAAGCAAGAACGAGAAGGAAGAGCGTGGCAAGGGCGAAAGTACGGGCGAAAAAGAGATGGCTGCTAAGGAACAGGAACAAGGCCAGGACGACGGTTCTGAGGGAAAGGAAAAACAAAAGAAGAAGGACGTCAACGAATTAAATGAACCCGAAGTGGATGATGATCATGTAAGGATAAAAATCATTATATTATTATACGTATTTATATGTTGTAAAATAAAGTATGACTTTTTCACTGAATCATCATCGCTTAAGCCAAATCCTAAAGCTTATCCAGGACCTAAAAGCTGAAATTTTAAACTTTAGGATGTAGACAATAGATGAGAGCGAGATGGATCAACTAGTACTAATTAAAACAGTTATGATATTAAATTATGAATGGTGATAAAATTAAAACATTGTATACAAATTTCAGATTGATCCGTACCATGGCAACCAACAACAACTGCCAGAACCTGAAGATTTTGAACTGCCCGATAACATGAATATTGACGGGGATGAAGGAAACGACGAAAAGGTAACTTTATTATATTGTACTTATTTATTAGATTAATAGATTTTGGCCGATCGAATCGATAGCCAATATCATATAGTTTAGAAACTAAAATCAATATTTCAATCAATCAATAGAAAAATGTATGTAACTTTGATACGAATATGATACTTAACGAATATGATTATCAATGTGTTTATTTTTTAATCACCTTAATTTAAACATTAAATACATAATTTATAAACTAAAATAGTGGATCCACATCAACACCTGATGGGAGCGTACCCAAAAGACTGGCAGCATTGCCTCGCTGAATCGCAATGCTTATTTTTTGAGCAAAGTATGTGCCAGACTTTGGGTCCCGGGTCGTATCAAAGAGGCGCGACGAAAGCTCTTTATATAACTTTATATACACGAATATGATATGATAATAAAATTTTATGTAGTGCAAAAAGACCATAGAGAGAAATCCCTTGATATTCCATTATCCAACTTTACTATATAAATTTTAATTGATAGTGACACTTGCCACAGCACGAGATAACGTGATAAATAGCTACTTTATATCTGTGTCCCTTTGCCAAACTATAGGATGGCGAAACAGAAACTGAGAATCCGTTTGAAATAGATGCAATGAAAGAGGCTATACAGGAAGAGGACGAGCAAGCCAAAGAGAAGCATGACAAAGGAAATAAAGACGGTCTCGAAGTTTCCAGTGACGAAGAAGATGGCGATGGAAACGGTGATGGGGTCGATGAACAGGTAGAGAATTTAAGTCTATAATCCAGGGAACAGTGTATGGATGTCTGGGAAACAGTGTTTGGTTCATCCAAATTGGTTCTTAATACAAAATACATGGACAGAAGTTATTCTTATAATACAAACCGTATGTTACAAAGTTAGCTTTCGAGTATGGTTGTGATTTCTGATGAACCAGATAAATAAGCTTTTAATTCTATTCAAAACTTTTTTATTCAAATAGTCTTACACTTTTCAATCATTTAAGTGATATTAGATGGTGATAAATATTTGTCTACTTAAAGTAGCAAATAGATTTTCTTAAACATATTAAATAGGACATAAACAAGTATCAAAACATTCATAAACATTACAGGACAAAGAAGATACTAAGCAACAAGAAGGCGTTGAAAAGGAAGCAAAAGAAAACGATGAGGAAAATCCTGATGAAGATAGTGATGATCCAAACGCAGAACCGGATCCAGATAACCCAGAAACAGAAGTTGAACCCGAAACAAAAGAAAATGAGTTGAAGGAAGAAAACTTGCCAAAGAACCCAGATGATATTGGAGAAGAGGAAGAAACGCAAGAAAAGGTGAGAATTAGCCCCTTCACACACGGCTCGTAAGCGTATGCAATACGAGCACGAACATTTTCAAACATGTCCGCAGACGAAGCGGTGTTGCAGGGAAACATAGGAGCGTAAATGTCATATTGTTATGCGTAGCGTCATAACGATACGAAACTAAGCCCCTTCGCACAGGTCTCGTAAGCGTAAGGCTTACGAGGCGTGTGCGAATGGGCTTAGTTTCTTTGGGATTCATTTTGTCATAGTGTTTTGTTAGCAAAGTAAGCTTTAAACAGGTACATTCAAATATAAATGTTGTGGCCGAATATTACTTAGATATGATCATTTCTTTATGTGGTCGAAAATTCCATTAAATGGTAGTATTTCGATTTATCGGCTTAAGGCCTTACATTGAAAAAAACTCATTTCAGTTTTTACGAGTACTTCGGAAAAAGGGGCGTGTCTTCAATATAGCACGCCGTTTGGCAATATGCGGCGAATTTCGGTACTTTTACGTACGAACACTAGCACAACGGCAGAAAGCGGTATTAATACGTAAAAAAAACTATCACTAATGCCTATAGATGGCGCGGAAAGAATACAATACTTTAAAAGTAGGTACCTACGTGATTGAAGTTGAAGCTGATTGTGCAAATAATAATAAATTTGGTAGGTATATAGATATAATTTCACTCCACGAAGACGAATCGAATAAACACAAGCGATTTTGACAGACCGGGGCGCGTCGTAGGTACCTACTGATTTCCTTATTTTTAGGGTTCCATACCAAAATGGTAAAAATGGAACCCTTATGGTGAGACTTTCTCCATCCGTCCGTCCGTCCGTCCGTCCGTCCGTCCGTCCGTCCGTCCGTCCGTCCGTCCGTCCGTCCGTCCGTCCGTCCGTCCGTCCGTCTGTCACACTCGATTATTTCAGTAACTATTAAAGCTATGGACTTGAAATTTGGAATGGTTTTAATGGTAAGTGATGATGCAGTCGAAGATGTTAGCGTACTAACTTGGAAGGGGTAAGAAAAGTCACCCCAACAGTTTCTACACAGCATCGTACAGGAACGCTAAATCGCTTGGCGGTACGTCTTTGCTGGTAGGGTGGTAACTAGCCACGGCCGAAGCCTCCCACCAGACCAAACCTGAGCCAATTTAGAAAAACCGGCCAAGTGCGAGTCGGACTCGCGCACCGAGGGTTCCATACCATAGAAGAAGTAAAACATTGAAAGAATCACTTTTGTTCATGAATTTACGAGTATAATTTACATGTAGGTACTTTTGTTGGCAAACCGCAAACGTAACTTTGTTTTTGGCGGTTTATTGTTATTATCAAAAAAAGTATAATAGTTACGGAGTTGATTTTATTTTTCCTGTAAAATATACGTTTATTTTTATTGATCATAATTATTTCAGATTTTTCGATTGGTAATCTTCGGAGATAAGGGGGGGGGAACGGTATTTTTTCGCCAGTTTGCCCAATAAATCAAAAACTATCAGGCATAAAAATAAATAAAAATCAATTTTAGAATACACAAGTAACGCCCTTTCATACGATACCCCACTCAATATTGTTATCTCATTTTGAAATTTTGCCGACCCGGTTTTCCCCCCTTTTTAAATAAAAATAAAAACAATTTTAAATTTTTACGATTGTTATGACGTCGGGTCACTATTTCCTATAACTATTCTAAATTTCAAGTCGATAGCTTGAATAGTTACTGAAATAATCGAGTGTGACAGACGGACGGACGGACGGACGGAGAAAGTCTCACCATAAGGGTTCCATTTTTACCATTTTGGTATGGAACCCTAAAAATATAAAATTCCAAAGTGGCCCGTGGCGGGATCGAACCCGCGACCTCCCATTCGAATCCGAGCGTGCGTCCACTGCGCCACGGAGGTCGTCGCATTGTCTTTATAATTTCGCATTGTCACTCGATTTACCGATTTATCGGTAGCCATGAAGTGGATTTTTGATTAGTTACAACAATTTGGCAAACAAACAAACATCGGGACATGTGAAACTAAATAAAAGCTTGTAATAATAATAATAAATTATCGTCTTCAACCTGCAGGGCAACAGGCGACGTCCTGTTTCCCCTTTTTATTGCATCGCGAGCAGCGAGGTATTTACTCATAGATCTTCGACCAACTAAATTTCTTAATTTTTATAATAATTAAAAATAATATTTCTTAATTTTCTCATTTTTTTATAAAATAATAAACCGAAGTTTTAATAAAATAGGTAAATAACAACATATAAAATTAAAATATTATCAAAGTACATATCAAAACCACGTGGGTTTCCTGCGCACATAATCGTTCAGCGACATACTAACAGATGGCGTGTTTGACAGTATATAATATAACCATTCAGCCGCTTAATAGAGGGCGTTATTTCAGCGGTTATTGCCACAGACCAAGGAATAACTTTCTATATTACGATCAGAAATCTATGGCTGCGAAATATACATTCACGCGCACGTCCGACTCTCGCATTAGCGCAGGACAGACTAACGCCTATGAGGCGTTTCAGAAAGACAATGATGTCAATATACATGCATCAAACGTCCGAAAGAGTTAACCATATGCTTATCACTTACGTAATTTGGGGGCGGAATAATGAGTTTTCACTTGAATAGGTTTTAATTGTATTGTGAATAATGTATAGTCCTGATTTCAAAAAAACTTCACGTCGATTTGAGTACTCATCAATAAGGACCCAAAAAAAAACAAAGAACAGAAAACTGTTGAATCGTTTCCGATAAATCTGAATAAATATGAGAAGATTGGAGCAACTTTTGGGAAAACTTTCTATCGAGGAAAGTTTTTCCAATCGTGTTTCTGCGTCTTAACGTTTTGAGGTTAAAGATCCAAAATACATGACGTTCAAATTTGAAACTAATTGTCTCTATAGTTTTCAACTGAGAGGCCGGTCAAAATCGCATAAATAGGCCTTCTATGCCGTTAAACTTAAGCGATCCGCCACAGGAGTCAGGCTGCTTCGCGTCTGTTAAGGTGGATGAGTAAAATTTGCCCACGAAATTCAAATTTTATTTAGCTTTCTGGAAATATTTGATTAAATAATAATTGCGCATTAATGCTATATTAGTTACGCCGCCCACATGAAACACCACGTGACCACACACAATTCTTCCAACACTTTGACGCACGTTTCGTACCAACACCGGGACATCCTCAGGAGATGTTGACTTCGCAATGCGAAATCGTAGAGACTACGTACGTCGAAGAAAGTATTGCAAGAATTGTGCTTGGTGTTTCTTGTGGGCGGTGTTTTTGCATATTGGACCATACAGATCAGTAGCGGATTATAGCAAAACAAATTAATCTGTCGTGCTTACATGTTTTTAATAAAAACTACTCGAAATTCCTTACAGGTCCAAATCTGGGAAACTGTACAAAATGATCGATCAGAAACCAATAAGAGGCGAATGGAGATTATTTAAAAAAAAAATATGGACAAAAATAAAATAAGAGTTCTAAAAAATTGTATCCCTAATTATAATTTTCAAAAAAAATACGGGCTTATAGCTGGCCATACATGACCACTTCATGAACTGATAAAAGTGATAAGATTCAGCTTCGACATAATTTTTAAAAGTGTTCTTTATTTTTAAAGGAACACGAAGCCAACCCTCAAGCCAACCCGTCTAACAACGACCCCACTGCTGAAGACAAAGTGGAGAATGCCCAGATGGACCGTGGCACCAACGACAACGTTGAGACTAACACGGACCAAGCGAAGGACGAAGATGCCGCGCCTTTTGTAAGTGTTGTGTTTTGTAAAATTCTTAACGTAATTGTAGATTGTATAATAAGGGCATAAAATGGGTTCTATGCCGAGGTGTACACAATAATTTTCACTTTGATTGCGAGGATTATTAATTTTTTTAGGGACTTGATTTAATAGAACGATGTCGCGAGTTCAATGGTTTTTCCCATCTCGTAAATGCCCAGCGCGCCTAAAGACGATTTCACGTAAAAAATGTTAAAATTTTTAATTATCTTGATCATACATTTGTAGTGTGTTTACTAACTTAAGTTTAAATGCGTAGGAGCAAGCACAGGAACAAGTTGGCGAGGACATACAGTCGACGGGGCGGTCGGAACTGGACAAGAGCGACAAGGGACATCGTGGCAACAAAGACGCCGCCCGGGCCGACAGCTCGCAGGACAAACAGCAGAAACGATTCGAGAACAAACCCGGGAAGACCGACCAACAACGCACTTTGGGTACCTATTTCATCTCGTCTTAATTTGTTTTATTTTACAAGCTTATACTTCACTTGAAATAATATGTTTGTTCGGGTGGAATCTTGCAACTCCAATTTAGAAGCTAATATCTTCAACCGATTGGGCTGAAATTTTGTATACACGTTTAGTTTAGATGACAATATAATGCATATTTCAATCCACGAAGACGCGCCCCACTCTGTCAAAATCGCTTATGTTTCATTCGATTCGTATGGAGTTTGACAGAGTGGGGTGCGTCGTCGTGGATTGAAATATCTATAGCTGTGTGACGTTTTTTGAACGATAACTTATGTATATCCCACTGCTGGGCACGATTTTCAACTCAGAATGCACTATGCTTTAGCGATAGCTTAGCGACCTTCCAAACTAAGTTTAAAATTTGACTAATCCGTCGAAATACCGACGAGGTGGTAATTAAATGATTAATTTTTATCAGGTGATGTAAATGAGAGTAAACACAAGAAAGCTCATACTTTGAATGTCGAGAAAGAGGATGCGGAGCACGAAGGCGGTGAAGCGGACAACGCCGACCAAGAAGCAGACGCGTACCAACACGTCACACAAGCCACGCAGGACGATCTACAGGTATGTGAAGCCTTTTCAAGAAACTTACACTAGAATAGAAGATACCCGCGGCTTTGTACGCAAAAATTTTAGCCAAATCGGTTTTAGTAGTTGCGGTGTCTTGGTAAAATACAAACGGTGCGGTCTTGGTAAAATACAAACTTCGGACCCCCGTTTAAGCCCCATAGAGGGTGAGTTTTGAAAAATCTTTTCGTGCACCCCTAGACCTTATAAGTAACCTGCGTGCCAAATTCATCTCTAGACCCAGCGGTTTGGGCTGTGCGTTGAAATGTCAGTCAGTCAGTCAGTTTTTTCTTTTATATATATGGCAATGCGTTCAAAGCCTGAGTGCATGATATACGTTAAAGATAGAGCTAAATTGACTGTGTATGAGTTCATGTGTCTAGGTGGTCGATGCCGCTACAAAAGAACAGGCTGATCAACAGCCCACTCTACAGCAAAACGACGATGAGGAAGGGGAAAAGTTGAAGGAGGATGAAGAAGTTGCCATGGACGTGGATGACGATGATATTCAGGTGAATTGCTGATACAAACTTGAGTCAAAAACTTCTGCAGAAATGGAGTCAGTAATTGTACTGACTGCATTTTTACCTAACACTCAACCTGTGCCATGACAATTACGTATTGAATTGTCGTGGAACTTCGTAAATCGTGAATTTATGATTTTAGAAAAAACAATACATTTTATCTTTCAAGATTGTATTCCCTACATTCATTTAGTATCTATATTTTAGGTCGATAAAGCCGAAGAACTAAAATCCGAAAAGATGAAAGACGGCCAAGATAAAGATCAGAACAAAACCGGTAACAAGAATGAAGGTGTAGACGAGGCTACGGGGGAGACTGGCATTGAAGTAGAGGGCGACACCGTGCTGACTGCCAACGTGCCGCGCGGTCGAGATACTAGCTATCACACCAGGTAAGTCTTACCCACTTACAAAGATTGAAATAAAGGTCACAGAACAAGACCAGTAAAAGCAGGAAGAGGCTACAGGGGAGACTGGCATTGAAGGGTAACTCAGTGCTGCTTGCCAATGTGCCATCACATATTGCTCAAAATAAATCTTAAATTAATTTCCTTTTCCAGGCTCGAAGAATCTACTAAGCAAGTGGACGATATATCAATGGAGCAGTACATAAGCCTCCGACAGTGGCTGGAGCGCGGCGCGGTGCACGGCAGCAGCGCGTCGACCGCCGCGTGGCGCGCCGTGTGGAGCGACTGCAGCGACGCCGCGCGCGCGCTGTGCGAGCGACTCCGCCTGGTGCTGGAGCCCACTGGACGATCCAGACGAGCCGGTGAGTGCGTGTGTGCGAGCGTGCGTGCGTACGCGCGTGTGTACGAGCGTGCGTACGTGCGTGTGTGCGAGCGTGCGTGCGTGCGTACGTGCGTGTGTGTGTGTGTGCGTATGTGCCCGTTTAATGAGACAATTTAGAGCACTCTTAAGGTATAATTCCAAGATGGGCTGCAGGCCGCTGACATTCTGTCTCACACAAAGGCACTATAGTGACCACAGAGTTCTTTTTATATACGGGCAGTAACATGGTTATTTTCACTGTGCAGCCGCGACAATGTCGCCACGCTTGGAATAGGAGCGACCGCAACCGCGAAAAAAATTGAAAATCATTCTAAGTAAATCCGTCTGTTGCAGGCGACTTCCGCACGGGTCGAGCGATCAACATGCGCCGCGTGATCCCGTACATCGCGTCGCACTTCCGCAAGGACCGCATCTGGCTGCGGCGCACCAAGCCCGCCAAGCGAGAGTACAAGATCGCCATCGCGATCGACGACTCCAGCTCCATGGCGGATAACAGAAGCAAGGAGTTGGCGTTTGAGAGCCTGGCGTTAGTGTCGCAGGTTAGTTCCTGTTACCGTCGTATTATTATATTATATAACTAGCTGTTGCTCGCGACGCCGCCCGCGTGAATTTCGGTTTTTTGCTAATCTCGTGGAGACATGGATTTTTCCCGGATAAAAAGTAGCCTATGTCCTAATCCGGGTTATAAGCTATCTATGTTCCAAATTTCAAACAAATCGGTTCAGTAGTTGCGGCGTGAAAGTTGCGGCCGCACGCTGATTTAATGTTTGTCCTCCTCACTTTTACGAATTTGTTAATAGGTGTGCCAGGCAGCATTGCAGGTAAATATGACAGAAAAATGACGTTTTACCTAACTACTGAAAAATTAAAGCCAGTTATCAATTTTTTTAACATCACGTGAACGCCTTATTCTACTCATCATTGTTATAAAAAATCTTAACAATTTATTTAATTATTAATTTTCAATCATTCATTATAATCTCCAATCATTTCAGGCGCTGAATCTCCTCGAATCGGGGGATCTAGCCGTACTGAGTTTTGGCGAGAAACCAAACCTCCTTCACCCGTTCACTGAGCAATTCTCAGAACATTCCGGCTCAAAGATACTCGAACAGCTGAGATTTGACCAGACGAAGACGAGAATAGCCCAACTGCTTGACTTCTGCACGGTGATGTTTGACCAACACTCGATAAGGAGTGACGCTTTGAACGCGAAGCTCCTGGTCATAGTCAGCGATGGGAGGGGCATATTCTCGGAGGGGGAGACGAGGGTGCTGCAAGCGGTCAGACGGGCGAGGCAGCAAGGGATATTCTTGGTCTATGTCATCATTGACAACCCTGATAATAAGGTGAGTTTCACAACCACTTCTATTGGACATTTTAACAATAGGGTATTTTACTCAAACCACTACATTATGATTGATTGATAACATTTATTGAATTATTTTTTAAAACTATATTCAATAAATAAAAATTAAAAAAGAAAAACACCAACGATATTGATTAAATATTTTAAAATAGTTACAAGAATTTTAATATTTCCAATAAGGCAGAGATGGCCTTGATGGATTTTGCGAGAAAGTGACTGTGAATCCTAATAATATTATAAAGGCGAAAGTTTGTGTGTATGTTTGTTACTCCTTCACGGCTCAACTACTGAACCGATTTAGCTGAAATTTGGAACATTTAGCTTATAACCCGGATTAAAACATAGGCTATCCAGGCATAGGCATAGGCATTTTATCCCGAAAAAATCCGTAGTTCCCGTGGGATACTCAAAATACCAAAATTTCTAGAGCAAACTAAACGAACTTGCTTGAAAGCATGTTTAAAGGTTGGAATAGGGAACGATAACGGGAAAATGACGTTTCCCTTAGGATTCATGAAAATGCGAATTTGACGCAGGCGGGGCCGCGGGCAAAAACTGAATCTATTATCACTATAAACGTGAAAATGGCCACTATGTAGGTTCTGAACATAGCACTGTACGCATTTAACAAGTGTGTTTTAGTTGAACAAGGGGATATGGGATAATAATGCTATAATGCTATAAATAATGCATAATGCTATAAATGTGAAAATGGGTACCTGTATTATAGGTTCCGACATTACAACTGTTTCGCTATTAGCATTTTGTGTTTTAGTTGAGCAATGAGATACAGGTTAATAATATTGTAACTATGAAAACGGGTACCTATATGATATAGGTTCTGAACTAACATCTGTTTCGTTACTGACAATGTATGTTTTAGTTGAGCTATGGGATATGGTATAGTAATTAGTAATGCTATAAATGTGGAAATGGGTACCTACCCATAAAGGTTCTGAAAGTACAATTGTTTCGCTATTTATAATGTGTGTTTTGGTTAAGCAATGGGATACAGGTTAATAATGATAAAAGGTGTTCCTGTATAGTTTCTGATATTAGAACTGTTTCGCTATTAAAAATATGTGTTTTAGTTGAGCAATAGAATATGTGATAGTAATTATGCTATAAATGCGAAAATGGATACCTATATGGTAAAGGTTCTGAAATTATTTCACTCTTAAGCGGATACGTTGATTTTATTTTCGTCCTTCTCACTCTTATGAATACGTTGGTGGGTTAGGTTAGGTTAGGTTAGTATGTAGCGTTGCGGAAGAATATAACAGAAAAACGTTGTTTTACCTAATTACTTCAAAAACTAAGCCAGTTATTTAAATGTCGTTCTGAGCGTTTTTGGGAATTATTTTTTACCGATACACTAAAACAAAAATTACAATTATGTCCATCGTAGTTTTCGATGGAAATTAGAAAAATTGAGATTCTGGAGCAATTTTTGGGAGAACTTTTTGGCGAGAAATTTTTATCCAATCGTGTTTCTGAAGTTAGGTTAACACATATGCTGTTTTTTCCCAGAAAATCCAGGACTCTCACGGGATTTGTAAAACCCCGAGATTCACGCGGGCGAAGCCGCGGGCAAAAGCTAGTTTTTAATATGTGTCATTTTTCTATCCTAGTTTACGAAAAAGTAATACAAAAACAGTGGTACTCTGCGAATGTCGAAAGAAGAGAAAATTTAAACGGATCATCTTTATAGAAAGGTACTTCTACGGAGAACAGAAGTGTCGGTAAACGGTTAGGTACGGTCGCAAATCCAAAATTGAGTAAAAAACCGAATTATTTACCTTAATCCTAAAAAAGAGGAATTATTTATCCGTGTGTGTGTGTGACTTTAACAGCTCCATCATCAGTTTTTATCAGTGTTTTGATCTAAATTCTTATCAACTTTTAATTAATGAAGTGATTTTTCTACTTGTTTCCAGGATTCCATAATGGATATCAGGCGGCCCGTTCTAGACCCGGACAACAAATACCTGACTGGGTTCGCGCCGTATTTGGACACTTTCCCCTTCCCGTTTTACCTTATTTTACGAGACATGAACGCGTTGCCGACCGTACTCGGCGACGCGTTGAGGCAGTGGTTCGAATTGGCGGCAAACACTAGTTAATTGACATATAGATAGAAAAACTACAGTTTAAATAGTTTATATTATGCCAATAATATCTGTGGTAAGATGAGTAAGTAAGAAGTAAGATACGCGCCACGAGAAAGTTTTATAACCCCTACAGACTCATTTAAGGCGAAATCAACGACTCTGCCCGCGAAAATCAAAATTTTCATGTTTTTTGCAATTTGTACGCTAATTACACATCAAAATGTTTATGGTATTCAATTCGCGGGAATGGTAGTATCATCTTTACATGATTATTATATCAAAATCTGCATAAAAATGTGAAATTAGTCCGACTATCGAGTTTCATGTAACTCGCAAATCTCGGACTAATTTCTTCAACTCGACACTTTCAAGCAGAGATTTTTATATAAACACGTGAAGATGATGCTGGGATTCCCGCAATTTAATTGCCTGATAAGCCTATTATGTCTTATTAGCTTAAAAATCGCGAAAATCCACAAAAAAATTGAATTTCGCGGGCTAAATGTGAATATAAAAAAGTGTGAAAATAATGAGTTATTTTTCTTTTCTACATAATTTGTATGACAAACATTGTTGAAATTAGTTACAAATGGTAACTATTTTGTTAAACTTAAGAAGAATCATGAAAGTATTTTTGTTTTGATGAATCTGTATTATAGTAACTATTACAAATATTTTATATTACTCGTATGTATAAAATAAGACAAGAAAATAAAAATTATGCAAATTATCTAGCTCGCGTGGTATCATTTAATATCCCTCCTTTCAGGTACCTATCTCTTGATGACGCGCCCCACTCTGTCAAACTCCATACAGTAGGGGAGCCCACGATGCTAAATCGGTAGTTACACGAGCGTCGTGAAGGCGTAATGAATTGTAAATATTAGGTGCTAAAATGAAAAAGAGGTTTTATGAAGTGGTGGGGGAAGCTAATACCCATGGAGATAACATTATACTAAATTAAGTCCATGCTAATGCCTATTTATAGTATAATACCTAGTTTATAGTATTTAAAAGACCTGTCTTTAAAAATCAAAAATACTATCTGTCCATGAAAGTATACTCGAGCGCGTCAGATTTTTATACAGACGCTTCATCTTCATATTCAAAATTAAATTAAACTCATCGACAATTGTCAGATTATGGGGTCAAGACCACAAGCACATCAAGATGAAGCTTCTGTATAAAAATCTGACGCGCTCGAGAAAAAAATTTCAGTCACGATTTTTTTTCATTCCCCACCATTGCAATAGCATACATCATAATATAACCTCATTTATTATAGCATCTAATATTTAAAATCCAATATGTGCTACGACGCTCGAGTAACTCTAACTACCAAAATCTCCTCTTGGGCACCCCTACTAAAATACGAATTTCACAGAGGGGTGCATCTTCGTAGCATATGTGACGCCATCTATTCGAACACTTGACTGATTAAAAAAAGTCATGTAGACGGGCCAGTCCATATCGTTTCCTAGGTCTTTGATGTCAATGTCCTGGGGCCATGGACTTCATAATATTTCCCTCCTAATGCCTCATGTCAGAGCCCTGCCATAGTACCTAATCCATCATCCTATGCTGTGAAATTTTGACACTTGCAGTGAAGATCCTTTGATCAGGTTGAAGATCACTGTTGTCTATGGTTCGTTACGCATTGCTGCTTTAGTAAAAAAACATTTTTTTGTTTTTAAAGCTGTAAAGGTAATGTGTAATAGCATAAGAGTCCAGAAATAGTATTAAAAAATGAAATAAAAAATCACGAATCTTAAAAAATATTATTGTATATTTGTCAACCGAAAATTAAACAATATTTCATAATTTTCTTATCTATTCTTGATATTAACAAAGACAAAACCATACGCAATTAACTAACGTGTTAACATTTTAGGCCTACTAAGATTATAAAAAAACGTGACCTAACAAATAAACCAATTAAAGCCACGATTTTTTTTGCAAACTGGATATACATCTAAAATATAATATAACCTAATATAATAATTATAATTGTTTTTCAAAGAAATATTCTAAAATCAATGCACCTCTTAAACCTAATTTTCTTTTCTAATATACATACATTACAGAACGCATTTATTAAAAATCTTAGAAATATTCTCATACATATTTTGTAAACCGTTCCATAAAAGACAACAATCGTAATACCAAAATAGAAACTATGTTTAAGATTACAATAGAATATGCTAACTCATGTAAAATATTAAATATAATAACATGACTAATCATAATGTTGTGTTAAGAACCATATAAAGAGAGAAAACTCCAGTTTCTGAAACTTCAATAGAGCTGTTAAATTTTTTGTCAAACCATTAATTTAATTGAATGAACAATAATATACTGGTTTTATTCTTACAATAAAATTTGACCAAGGAAGCTGCCAGAATATTCGCTAAACTCATCTAGCATAAACGTCCAAGTTTTTGCTTGCATGCGACATGTTGTCATCTTACGCACACAGCGACATAAGAAATGGTAATGTAGTGACGTCTCATTTACTCTTATACAAAATTTGCAATTTGCGTTCTCAGTCACACAATCGTTATCTTTCACAAGAATTTTGTCAACAACCAAAATATATCAAAGGTACACTGTTACAGTATAATTGGGTTTTTTTATGCTATACAAGTTAGTACTTGACTGCGATCTCACCTGATGGTAAGTGATGATGCATGCAGTCGAAGATGTTAGCGTACTAACTTGGAAGGGGTAAGTTAAGTCACCCCAACGGTTTCTACACAGCATGATACCGGAACGCTAAATCGCTTGGCGGTACGTCTTTGCTGGTAGGGTGGTAACTAGCCACGGCCAAAGCCTCCCACCAGACAAACCACATAAAAAAACAACACTATATATCAACTAATCAAAGATTAGTAGCAGATTTACTAATTTGATCCGTTATTGAAGTTCTACAAACTGGAGCATATTCTATGCCATAATTTTACAAGCATGTATTAATGAAAATTATGAGCAATGTTTAATTAGATCTATTGTTGTGTGCTATTTGTACAGATATGGAAGGGTTAGTTTCATAAAATATTACAAAATCCCAAGCTTAAACGAATTGTAAAATAAATAGTTTGAAATAAACTTAAAAACGTCGCCCTTCTGAATACATTTGAGCGTCATTAAAGCTGTCTTAGATCAAGCATAACTTTTTATTAATATTTACATCAAGTCTTTTTCAGTTTTTTGTGATAGGGTATTGGACTTCTAAGTTAGTTATATCATGGTATTCTTATATAATGTTTGATAGTAGCATATTTACCTTTAAAAAAAAACTTAATTTGGACGTGTATGCACTTTTTTCACTTTGTAGCAAACATTGCGACACCAATGATTTTTTTTAACTTTATTTTTATGCATGCCCAGTGTTCTAAAATGAACTTCTCCACTTGTCAAAACGCAGTGAGAATGTGTGAATTTAAATTTATTTACTTTACTTTTGTTAATATTGAAAAAAAAAAGGAACAACCAAATACCCTATGAAAATGGTAGTCTTAGATAAAGGACCTCATATTATTACGTGAAATCGAAAAGTCGTATTCGATTGTATAGTACCTAAATAAAGTACTATTTTAGGTCTACCTAATTTAATTTTCGTATATTTGAGGTGCAAAACATTGGTCACTCAAAACTGACTTTTCGACATTTTACGCTTCAGATAAAAAAGATATAAAAATACTACATATTCCTTCATATATATGTATAGTCACTGGTAGATAGACTTATCAGTAAGACTTATCAAATTCTATCGAAAGAAGGCCATTACGGTGTTTTTTTTTTCAGTGACGATATCACATTCTACCTATTACTATTTTAAGTTTGTAGTAGTTACTTTATTCGGTAAAAGATGTGTGCAGTTGTATATGCGCATGTGAGTATCTTTGTCTGTTCCCTTATAACTTTGCAAGTATGAAGACGATTATCTTGGACGAGAATGTGATTGGCTCCCTCATGTTATATAAATAAGGGGCAACATTATTTATATAATTAAATTGTAAAATAACAGAGTTCGACAAAATATAGTCGTGATTTAATGATTAAAAAAACCGCTTGCAACTGCAATTGGCTAGTTGGTCGAAATACAATGTTGACTTATAAAAAAGAAGAAAAACTTTAGTCAACTACCCAATTGCCAATCATCACTTAAACACAATCACGTTCGGTAACCAATGATTGTTATGATTGATCAATGATTATTATTATTGACAGCAGTGCGGCAAAAAAAGAAAAAAAATTTAGTCAACTACCCAGTTGCCAATCATCACTTTAAACACAATCACGTTCGGTAACAAATGATTGTTATGATTGAGCCATGATTATTATGATTGACAGCAGTGCGGCAGTTAGCCTCAGGTTAGACTCTAATATAAGACTCATGCGAACTGCTACGGATGTCTATTAATTTGTCCAACAAACGAATGGCTAGATGCACAAAACGACGCTAAAGACAAATTTTAGTTCACAGGTAAATTGGCACCTGTAGAGTTAGTACAAGTTTTTGTACGAATTACGAGTCGACTCGCATCGCACAAACGAATCGAATTCCTCCATACATTTACACCCAACGCCATCTATGAGCAGTTACTGACAAGCGGCTGTTTATAGATGGCTGTAAATGTATGGAGGCATTCGATCCGTTTGTGCGATGCGAGTCGACTCGAAATTCGTACAAAAACCTGTACTAACCCATCTGATTGCAATTGGAATAGTGAATCCATTAATCATGATCATATTTTGTCCATCTCTGATTTATAATAAGTTATGTAAGATATATAATATTTTTTTTACTGATGGCTCATTTTGCATCCTTTACTTGTTTTCCTTGGACGAATGGTTATTTGTTTCTTCAGTCTTTTCGCCGTCACCGTAGAACTTTGGCTGCGAAAAAAGAAACAGCAATAAGTACATAAACTTCTTAAAGAAACAATACCTACAACAATGAATAAACGCGTTTCCTAAAGCAGTTTGTTCAGAATCAAAAACAATATCAATTTTAATCATAGTTCGTTTCAAAAAAATATATTAGTTCTGAGGCAATAATTTCATGAAAAAAAAACAACAACCAAAATATCTGAGATAAATTATGTTGTCGTTGATTCTGCAAAAAAACATTTACTTCCAATTGTGTTTACAAATTACGTTGTAATCTATAAAACGATGATATTCAAAAAAAAAAATTAACTGTTCACATTTAAAAGTTCTATCTATTTTGAAGCAACTTTATGATCTTGCTCTAATATACCTAAATGAGGCCGACTATGAGTTATGTGTCTACAGTTTATTAAGTTACATTATACATATTCAAAACTATTAACTGCATGATCACACGGAATAGCAGGTCGTTTGCAAACACATGCGCTTCCAGATAAGAACAATTTTTGGACAGTAACACTTCTCTCCCATTTAGTACGATATATTTTGGTAGTGTCCAAGATCAAATTTCAAGAAAAGATCTACTTAGTATAAAAAAAACACTTCAATAATAATTATTAACAAACATTAGTAACAACAAATTAAGGTTTTCGGCAAAAGCACACGGTATTTGGAAATTCGATAATCATGTTTTATTGTAAATTTGGCACTGGTTTGATAACTATTCTATATTGACAAGTTTATATTCTGTATATATTCTTATATTATATTCTGTATTATATTCTGTTTTATATTCTGTATTGACTATTATAGATAACTCCACTCCAGTGGAGGAGATCAGGAGACCTCTTTAGATCCGTCAATTTAGTTTAGTTAATTTTAAAATTAGACTTCCTCTAAGAGTGTAGGTATTGATCTAATATAGTGGATATGAAGGTGATATTAACATCGCGTTTTAATGACAAACAAAATTCTTGCTATACAATAAACATGTGATTAATAAAAACTAGTGTCCGACCGAACTTTCAGCTCACAACTTACATACAAACACTTAATTGTCAACCGAGTGATGAGACGCTGGAACATATCATAACAGTAAAGTCCCTCAGCTAATTTAAGAACCGGCTTTACAAACACCTGAGCAAGCAACAGTAAATGAGCACAGTCGATATAGGCACATCAGCGAAAGCTGTTTAGCCTATTATCTAATAATAATAAAATAATAATAATAAACTTCCAGTCGGTATAGTTACCGTCGGCCAAAAATTAGTGAAGGGTTGGCTGAAGTTGAGGTATATTAATGAAAGTGCGTTAATTCAGTTTCAAGGGTAATAATAGCGATCGTTACCTAATCACTAATCAGCACCTTGATTCTGCAAAAATACTTATAGCAGCGACGAACTTACATCTATTATACTGATTGGTTCATGTTTGCATCAGTTATGCGGCCAAGGCGCCAATTGGCTGGTAATGGCTGCGATGCTATGGTAATCGACAATGGTTGGCCGATGTGCAATTTGTATTTTTGAGAATCACATCCGCATAAAGGTGTCGCAACAGCGATAGGCAACAGGCGTGAATCTCACAATCGTTGCTGTCAAACGCCACATTTGCAATATGTTTTCCATAGACCTAGGAAACAATATAGACTGGCCCCATCTACTAAAAGAGAATGACCAAAGGTGGTATCAAGTTTTGTCATGAACAAAAACCAAAATAGTTTGGGAAAATAAAAACTACTCAGAATTTGTTTTTTATATTCGGAATTTAATTTTCCATACAAAA
Organism: Coenonympha glycerion; assembly: GCA_963855885.1. Classification (NCBI taxonomy): domain Eukaryota; kingdom Metazoa; phylum Arthropoda; class Insecta; order Lepidoptera; family Nymphalidae; genus Coenonympha; species Coenonympha glycerion. The sequence continues at coordinate 5,067,141 of OY979646.1, forward strand.
AGGTACTTTCTTTTCGATTTCGAAAAAGTAATAACTGCAGGAGTTAAGGAGCACAACACGGGTGTGCCCGCGAAATTCAAATTTTTCGTGGTTTTTCGCGATTTTTAAGCTAATAAGACATAATAGGCTTATGGCCGTCAAATTGCGATAATCTCAATATCTTCTTCACGCGTTTGTATAAAAATCTCTGCTCGAAAGTGTCGAGTTAAAGAAATTAGTCCGAGATTTGCGAGCTACTCACATAAAACTCGATACTCGGACTAATTTCCTAGGATACACATTTTTATGCAATGATTTTGATATAATCATGTAAAGATGATACTGCCATTCTCGCAAATTGATTGCCATAAGCCTATCATGTCTAATTAGCGTACAAATTGCAAAAAACCACGAAAATTTTGAATTTCGCGGGCAGACCCGTTGAGTTCACGTTAATGTGGAGACCGTAGTCTATAAAAAATAAAGTTTGGGTTTGATTCAGCTTGATACGGGAATCCATACATCCATGGTCATTGTTCTTTAGCGACTTTGACTATTTTTAATCAGTCAAGTGGCGTGACGCCATCTTGCGTCACCTCGTTTCGGTACATGAACTTTTGACAACAAATCTTGGCGCTCATAATGGCGCTGCATGTCACGCAAGGCTAGGCTAGAATGAACGAATGTCTCCATAGTTTTGATATCTCATCACAGTTTTCCCATAAAAAAGTGACATTTCGACAGCAACTATATCGCGAGATTAACGTCTGTCGCAGACCTGTCGATAGATACGTTTTAAGGGACCCGGTGGCTATCGGCAGGCTTCGGTGGTCTATCTATTTTTCACCTTTGGCTATATCTGATCTTCGGTCGGACACTCAAACAAAGCACACAAGGGACAAAATGGAACCATAAAATCCAATCCAAATAATAGAAGCATGACATATCCATTCATTTGGCTCGACTTACACAGAAACATGTACTATACACTCGTGACTTTATTGCCGAGTCCATTGTTCATGGCGTTATAACTTGTAAACCCCTAGAAACAATAACACATTTTTGAAATCCGTGCACTTTAAGTCGCGTGATAAAGGTTATTATTTTAGTATAAAAGAATACTCTTTAGTAGGATTACAATGTTTTGACTTTTGATGTAATTTTACTTGAAAAAGCTAATGTAAAAAGTAAGCACCTTGTCAGTTTGTAAATCACAAAGAAATTATAAGAGGTCGACATTATTGTATGAAATATTCGAATAAGCCGTAGATGCCTCTTGTTCTATGGAATTGACGTCATCGTCATTTACAACGTCTAAGAAAATAAAAAACTGGACGTAATAATTTTGTTCGATGAAGTTTTGTTCCATAGAACAAAATACGGTGGATATACGTAACTGCAAGATATTTTACGTTCGCTGCCGCACTTTCGTGCCGTTAGTTGTAGGTACCCGTTTGTACTCTATGTGTTATAGTTAACTAAGATTTCAAGTGTATGTTTGTCTCTCACCTCGTCGTGACTCTGGTCGGGCTGAAGACGGTCGTCGTCGTCGTCGCTGTCGTCGTCCGCCGACGAGTCGCCGCCCGAGCCCGCGCCTTCCACGCCTTTTGCTATTGAATATACTTCGGGTTACGTACAGTAATACCAATGACGAAATATGCAACGCTAAGAGGAAGGGAAATATTATGTGACGTATGTTGAAGCCAAACTTTTTTCAAATATGGCGTCTTTATCGCCCGCAACATTTCGGTACCGCTGACAGCACATGGTGTTGTCTCTTACATTAGTTCCATTTTAGTTTTGCCAATCAATAACTAAGAAGTGATGCTGTTGCGACAGTGATGCTGGAATCAATAACTAAGCAGTGATGTTGGAATTAAGGAACTGAGTCGCTTTTGCGACAGTGATGCTGGAATCAATAACTATAAGAAGTGATGCTGGATTTAAGGAACTGAACTGCTGTTGTGACAGTGATGCTGGAATCAATAACTATAAGAAGTGATGCTGGATTTAAGGAACTGAACTGCTGTTGTGACAGTGATGCTGGAATCAAGAAGTGACACCTCACTCAGCTACGAGGCTGGTACTCACTGGGCGCAGCGGCGGCCGCGGGCTGTGTCTGCGCGGGGCGGGCGCGGTCGCGCGTGAGCTCGTCGTAGCACTGCAGGCACACGCGCAGCGGCTTGTCGCTCTGCCCGCGCAGCACGAACCGCTTGGACGAGCACGGCCCGCACACCACCGAGCCGCACTTGCGACAGTGATGCTGGAAAAAAAAACATTTAAAAACCTCTTAAAATCAACATTGGCTTCCGACACTGTGTTCCGCTTTGAAGCTGTTTTAAGGCCAACGCTACAGTGGCAACAAATCTTAATTTATTTATTCAATTTCTTCGTTTTATTGATAAATATTTTAGATTTATCGTATAAGGTTTACCATGGACATGTGCGAGTTAAACTTATTATATAAAATGTGTGTTATGATTTGAAAATTAAGAAAAAGCTCACCTGCCTGTTATAACTATAGCTTTTTCTAAATTCATCATGAATTACAGCAAAGGCCAACAAGCTATTGTGCCACAAGTTGAATAACTAACTTGGAAAACTGACACTGAAGATTAGGGCTCATATTAATTGTATTGATAATTTATACAATTTTATGAGTGACAGCTTTGAAACATAAAAAATGATAGACATGCATGGCCAATTTATGTATAAAAATATCCCTTTAAGTCTCATCACTCAACAATCCATAGTCAAAAATAGGTTATTTTCGTTACGGAATTTCTGGATTCGGTCTCCGCGCTCAAGGCCCGCGATAGAAGCTATGCAATAGCTTAAAAATGTTGTCATTATATTCGTAACTCACCCTTCTGTTGAGGACAGTGAACTGTGTCTTCTTGCAGTGCATGCAAATTGCCGCTTCATTGTCAGGCACCCACACCGCGGCGTGCTCCAGAGGAGGTTGCTTGCCGCCTGCATTCATCACAGACATATATTCTTTAAACCAATCACAAGGCAAGCAACACATTCACTTTAGGGTAAGATACAATCCTGAATACAGAAATACAGAATACTGAATACAGAAATGTATTACACTTCAATATATTTGTCATCCTAATGCCCTTAGGTCTAACACATATTGAGACGACACAGCAAGAGATTCTAGATTTTACCAATTCACTTGAATCTTATGGGTGTACATAGTTTTTTTTTATTTAAAAAGAAAATAATTCCTGCTTTATGAAGCTCTGACATTATGAAGAATTTTGCCATAGTCTGCTGAAGACCACACAGCACACCAAATTAAGATTGGGGAACTGAAACCCCTATTTTCCTCAGTAGCTAAATTACAGCCATTCAATCCTATTGATGTATACGAATATTCATTAACAATTGTCGACTACTATAAAAAAATATTTAAACGAAAAAACCCACTAGTTGAACTTACTTTTTCTAAGCAAATCCTCTATGCATTTTTCAATGTGCGCCATCCACTCCTCCTTCTCTGTAGCTGTCGCGGCGTACACGGCGAAAGATTTAGACGCCGTGCGGATCAACCAACCGTTGCGATATTCTAAAATGTGTACAAATTACTATGTAAATTAAAAATATATTTTAAGGCGAATTAGTTAGCATGTTAATTATATTCAACTTTGAACGAATGATAGAGCTTGATCGAAAGTTGGAACATTTTATAGGGGATGAAAATGAATTTAATTTTTACAATAAAGAAAAAAATCTCCAAATTATCATAATTGACTATGTGTCCAAATGTGTATTAGTACCTGTTATTAAGTGGTAAGCTCTAGATGATAGAAATAAATGTTAAAACCTGGCCAAGTGTAAGTTGTTATCATGCTTTAGGAAGTTAGCATTATAATTTGGCTAAATTTAAGTTTTTTGAAGAGGTTTAAATTAAAGTAGGCCGAAGTTTTTGTACCTTGATTTGGTGGATATAGATTCTGACTTGCACTTAAAAATTATTAGGTTCAGAATATATGTAATCATTCCTATATCATTTTATATTGTATTGTTTCATAATGTGATAAGATAGACATGCTAGGTATGTGTGACGTATTTTAGGATTAAAACATACCTAATAATGATTCATTACTTTGATGACTCATAATTTAACTTCTCTTGAGTTGATGATAATAAAATATTAAATGGTTTGATGACTCAACTTTGAACTTAATGATAATGCATTAAATTTGCATTACATAAAAAAACTCATTTGCATTCTCACTGAAGAATTTCTTATTACACAAAATATCAAAGATAAAATTTATAAATTACAAAATAGCCTAGGATCCCGCTATACAACGACCTTCACCAAGCTGCTTATTGGATGAAAACTATTTTATATCCAATTAAATATGTCAATAAATATATCGCAAGTGGGTTGCCTAAAAAATTAAAGTCCAGGGTATGATTAATTAAGAATTAAAAAAAAACCATTGTAACATGGACTCCTATTTGTTACAGTTTAGTTGACATCGTAGTTCAAATTAGATTGGATGTTATAAATAGTGTTTTTTGCCAGAAATACTTTCCTGGCTGAGGAAAGTATTTTTGTTCTATATTTTTCGGCAAAAGAAAGTTAACGGATAGTAAAATCGTAGGTTTATGCACCATTATGCACAATTGCAATTTGCGACCTGAATCTCTCATCCAATCATATTTGAACTAATATGTCAACGGAACTCTAACAAATAGCAGTTCATGTTACAATGGATTTTTTTAAAATTCTTAATTAATCATATCCTGGACTGAAATTTTTTAGGCAACCCACTTGCGATATATGTATTTATTGACATATTTAATTGGATATAAAATAGTTTTCATCCAATAAGCAGCTTGGTGAAGGTCGTTGTATAGCGGGATTCTAGACCAAAATTACCAATTAATAAAATTACAAATAAAAATGCTGTGATTCTGTGATTCTATTGTAGGTCCATTTTCATCACTGTTTATGTACATCTGAGTTTAGCTATTAAATTGAATAACAAGATGTAAATGAATAGGGATAATCAGCTTCTGATGGGTAGGCTTCAGCCAAGTTTATAATATTTAATTGAGTATTTTACAAACTGTCTACAACTAAAAGTCTGTGACAATAACAGGTTACTGCAGGAATGATAAGATGAAGTGTCAAAGAATTAATTGCAAAACAGTAAATAATTAAAAAATTAAAAAACACGACTGCCCTATGGTAAAACTACTTTTTCCAAAAAAAAAACTTGCCTGTTTCTTGGAATGATGTAAGGATTCTAACAATACCCCATAGGTTCAAATCTATTCAGGGGTTCAGAAGTTATGGTGGAATAAAGAAACTCACATAAGTACATACATTAACCTAGTAATGATCCTAGTCCTATCACTCTAGATTCAAAAGTAACACTGATATCATGCACACAAAGTTGGTTGCAGATGAGTTCAGGAGGTATGGTCTTTTCTGGTAATATCCCATTCGCAATACTATGGCAGAGATTTAGTTCCTTACAAAAAATCCATGGGAGTGTTTGCATGATGTATATACTGCCTAGTTATACATTTTGACCAGGTTACTGGACTTTAGGGGACTATGGGCCTCATAAGAAGGCTCAGGGTCAATCAGCAAGCAATGGAGAGAGCTATGCTCAGAGTATCTTTGCATGATCCAATCAGAAATGAGGAGTGCCGCAAAAGAACCAGTGACCGACATAGCTGAACGTATCGCCAAACTGAAGTGGCAATAGGCGGGGGGCACATAGCTTGTAGGGCCGATGGACGTTGGGGATCCAAGGTGCTGGTATGGAGACTACGCACCGGGGAGTACAGTGTACGGCAGACCCTCTACCAGGTGGACAGACTACATAAAGAAAGTCACGGGGAGTCACTGGTTACTACTACTATGTCCTTACTACTTACGTCCTTCATCCTTTAATGATTCCAATTTGACTTCTTCCAGGGGAATGACATGTTGTTTGTTGTACTTCTTCTTGTTTATGACAATGTTGCCATATACCAGGATGTCATTAAATAGAAAGAACTGGCGAGCTTTAGGCTTCTTTCGACACATTTTTGTCAGGACACCTTCACCGACCAGGACTCTGCCTTGTTCTGCTAAAGGCTGAAGGAAAAAAAGATGCTTTACTTTTATATATGTGTGCATTATGTTTGTGCTACTTTATATCTCTAAAAGTCCATGTTACCCTCAACATTTCTGAAAGACTGATATTCACACTGGTATCTTTTCCACTGCTAACTCTGTGTTACTTGTGCCTATTTTATAATTTATGAATATTATTTCCATGGTTTTTAGTTTTTGGCCAACTCCTATTATATAGCTTATGTGTAAACAATCCCTTTCCTTAGGATTATTCATAGCTGCTCTAGTTAATCAATATTTATTTAAAGTTTTAGTGTCTCCGACAGTACTTTGTAATGCAAATTGTGACCATTCATTATTGGTGTTGACATTATTTATCAACAAAGTTATTTTTGTGAACTTTACTAAAACGTATCATACTGATAAAAAAGTGATATCACGGGCCGAACCCACCAATCGTGCTTACCGAGAATTTATCTCTCAGTCTGTTTGTCGGTTGATAAACGTATGCTGAACTTCGAAAGTTGCACACTACTATAATCTTAGCAATAAAAATCATAATAACCACACACCTGGCCCGCACTGCCAAAGCAGTTCTCCACCATGGCAATCCTTCTAGCATTTGCTTCACTATTCACTGGAAAAAAGGAAAACAATCTCGTAAAAATACGGTGCAGCATCAAAGTTTGACGTCAAAGGAAAGTGAGCGAACAAACAATGACACCAATTATCGGATTAATTATTCTTCAAGTAACACTCAGAGACGGCTAATAATCTGACGGCTATACGAGGAAGATTTAGGTGCACGATTATTATAAATATCCTACCTAAACGGTCCACCATTATCACAATTTTTGTTCAGTATTATCAACTTCTCACGGACTACAGCTATGGCTCAAATCAAAGACACGAAAGATGAGACAGAAAAAGTCAAAAATCAAATGTGTCATCAGTCATGTTCGACTTGTGTCCGACTGTGACGTACCTACATACATATTTATCTATGACTGTGCCTGTATAAAACCATAGAGTATTTGTAACAAATGTTGCCATACAATATTATTGTTAACCCTTCACTGCATTTGGTCCGGTTGGATTGAATGGAGTTGAACAAAAATTAATTATTTTGGTTGAAGCCGTTAATATACCACGAGAAGTAAGTTTGCCATTATATTAATTTAAAGCAACGCCAAAGGAACTTGGAAAATTAAATTAATCTCGTAATCAAGGATTTATCCTTAATTTACGAGAAGCTATAAAATTCATATTTAATAAAACCGGTAAAATCGAACTATTTAGTCAGTGTGTACAAGGCTTATCAATAATTCTATTCCATAGACACAGATGATCATGTGAGGAACCATTTTTGTGGTTTTTGACACTTACTGATAAGCAGTGGTAGATTTATAATAAATTCCATTTTTCAATAAATAAAGTGGAAAACCCATCAAAATGTCTTGCAAATTCTGTGGCCCTAAGCTTTCTCTTGTTGGAGTCGTCTTGAGTGTTTGGGGAATAATACAGTTGGTAAGTACTGATCGCCATATTATCGCTATATAAAATCCTACTGTATATGCTTCTTTTGAGAGGAAAAACTTGTCGTTTCAGACCTTAATGGGCGTATTCTACGCTATTAAAGCAGTAGCTCTCCTCGAAGACCTTCCACTGGGTGGAGATCATGCCAACATCGATGATTTCATTAGTGAAGTTGAGGCTGGATATACTATGGCAAGTATTCCATTATTTATTTCTTTAAAGCACCAGCAACAGAATCATAATATGTAACACATTGATATATGATAATAATCTTGGGATTTTGATGAAAATATGACAAAATGAAATTTACTTACATAAGTATAAAAATATTGACAATATCCTTTCGATAATTGCAGAATTCACACAACTGCTGGATTGCAGCTCTGCTATATGTGGTCACATTAGTCATATCCGGCCATCAGTTCTGGCTGAACAATCGCTCGTCAGTTAGCATGTAAAACTAGGTTGCATGCTGCTCTTTTACCTTCATTCCATTACTTGTCTTGACCGGAAAAGTAAAGTATGTTTTTGAAAAATTACAAGAAGCTTTAAAAACTTTGTAAAGTAACAATTATGTTGAAAACTTAACACTAATCAGTAAAATGTAGCAAATTTGAAAGTCAATATAAAAATATAACATTACCATAAAAAAGAATTGCAAGACTAAGTAACCAAGAAGTTTTTTCAAATATACATTATTTTTCTGGACAACATAAAATTATTACTTTAATATAGTGCTTGAGAATTTTTAAGCACCATATTATTTTTAGCTAATGTAAAGTCAAAATACTGTACTATACTGTATTTTCAAAGTACCCCTGATTTTAATTCTGTTAGTGATGTTTTACCAAACTTGTTAATTTCATCAATGATACATTGCATATAAGTGGAATGTGGAATTTTTACGGCTTTGCTAATTTATCATAATTTAAACTTTAAATACATTACTGTAGTATGATGAAATACCACTAAATAATTACTATGTCAAAGTATTATGTTTCAAATATTGGCTACAGATAATATTATATTGTTGTACATAATAAAATAACTTATTGTATTCATATTATAGTAGGTACATTGTAAAATGGTTCTATAGTTCTCTTGAATTAAATATTAATGTTACATTTTTGTTTCATTTTCAGCTCTTCTCTTTAAAAGAAAAACGCTGTACTTAATAAGTCTTTGTATAAGCAACAAATATAGTCTAATATTACCTACTATAAGTATGATTCATGTTAAGGTTCATGCATGGGTTCTATAGTAAAATGCTTAGTTATAAAAGTTAGGACCATAGAGGTAGGATAGAGGGCACTGCGTGAATCGAATTATATTTTTTATTTCTCATATTTACTAATATGACATTTCATTGATGTTTATCGTGAAGTATGTCGTTCAAACATAAGTTTTGAATGTTCCGAGTTCCCATGGTTCTAAAAACGTTATTGTTTCTGAATATTCTATTTTTGGCTGAGCCAGGAAATATATAATAAAAAAGATAATTATGGGTCTTCTATATGGTTGTGGTTTATGCTGCTTTCTATTGAGTATATGGGCAGTTTTGCAGCTGGTAATTTTTTTTTGATTTATTTTCATAGAGGCTTTCGCCGTTCTTAATCCGGTCTTCCTCTAACTGCGGTTTCCGATAGCTTATCTACTAGACATATACTTATATGGTCACTGGAGCGAACAAGGAAGGAAGGAAAGATGAAAACCTCGAGTTTCGACCATTTTAGGCCGTCGAACGATGACGTAGAATAATAGGTGCAATCAAGTTGAGTAGAGCAAAGATTATTGGAATGTAAAAACTTGAAATGAAAAAATGTGGAGAATTAATATAAATTTTTTTTACGCTATACAAGTTAGTACTTGACTGCGAATTGCGATCTCACCTGATGGTAAGTGATGATGCAGCCGAAGATCTTAGCGTACTAACTTGGAAGGGGTAAGTTAGTCACCCCAACGGTTTCTACACAGCATCGTACCGGAACGCTAAATCGCTTGGCGGTACGTCTTTGCTGGTAGGGTGGTAACTAGCCACGGCCAAAGCCTCCCACCAGACCAGACCTGAGCCAATTTAGAAATTATAAAATTCCAAAATGGACCGTGGCGGGAATCGAACCCGCGACCTCCCACTCGAATCCGAGCGTGCGTCCCCTGCGCCACGGAGGTCGTCAAAAAATATGAAGGAAGCCTTGTAGAAATAATATGAAGAAGAGATTGGTGTTAAAAATCATCATCATCATCATCTGTTAAATTCTAAGTAAAAGACACCTAATTAAGAAAGCCCAAAGATCAAGGTACACAACTTGGTATATAAGTACCTATCTACCTACCTACTTGTAATTTTTAAATTATTTCAGGTCATAATGGGTATTTTCTTTAAAATGGAAGTCCTCTCTTTTATAGAAGAGGCAGAACCGGGCCACCATAATTATGAGGATTTCGACGACTTCATGAAACAGACTAAGGATAATTATCAAAAAGTTGGTAAAACAACAGAACCACCTACCTAATGGGTACCAACCCTAATAGGTCGGACCCAGCAGGACGATCGGCTAAAAATATATCAATCATTAAATAACTGTATCAATGTCAAAACACGGTTGTTGACCAATCACAATGCTTGAAAATCACGTTTTGACATTGCTACAGTTATTAAATAACTGTATCAATGTCAAAACACGGGTGTTGACCAATCACAATGCTTGAAAATCACGTTTTGACATTGCTACAGTTATTTAATGATTGATACAATTTTAGCCGATCGCCTTGCAGAATTGCACTTTTTTCGCGTGACTTCCGTGCAGACAATTGAATACTTATAGTTTCTTTTAATTTTGCGGCTGCTGGACTTATTTTGTCACTCTATCGTTGAATTAATCACGTGACAATGACAGTTGTCTTGAACCAAAGTCACGTGATCAATTCAGCGATCGGATAGTACCTATGACATTCTAATTTCTAATGCATTTTCTATTTCATTTCGTTTCGCTGTGAGCGATCGACTGGTTTCTGCAACGATCGCAAATATTTCAACTTCAGCTGCAGAAATGCTTTCAAGTAAGTAGGTACGTAATTAAGGTTAATTTTATAGATAGCAGTTAACTGCTGGATCGCTGCCGCTATGTACGCCGTAGCGCTGGGTCTGTCCTACTGGTGTATGAAGCACGCCAAAAATAAGGAGAGGAAGGCCACAGAAACATCGGGAGACGACGAAGCGTTCTGCAGGGGGAAGCGTCATCATACTTAGGGAATTTGTTTTTGTATTACTTAGGTTCTCAAATATAAGCTTCAGTCTTACTTGTATGCATATTCAATTCTTACTTACAATTATTTGTATGTAGGTAGTCTATCTGTTGTAAACTCCTCAGAATCCTTAGCTCTACAAGGATGACTTATCTACGATTGTCATAGAAACCTATCAAACGCACATTACATAATTAAATAGAATGAAAATTATGGAATGTGCGCGTTCTACAGGTTTCTATGACGATCATATGAAGTATAGATAAAAATAGATAAGTCATATGAGAACGAGCAGACGGCGCCTGAAGTAGCGTTAATGAAACGGGGTGGTCCACCAGGATCCCCTTGATGATCCCCCAGGGGATTATCTCGGAATTGCTATTGTTGAAAGTGGATCCTGGTGAACTCGAAAAGTTCACCAGGATCCCCTGGGGGATCATCGAGGGGATCCTGGACAGGTGGACCACCCCAGTGAAACCATGGCCCTCTGTCGACCGCGCACACGTCACGTCAACTTGAACGCGTACAGACATAAGTAATAGATGTCCCGGTGACGGCTGATGGACAAATCACAAACGACCTATGGTTGTTCCAATCCACCCCAGCGCTTTACCCAGTTTCCGGGGCGATTGGGAAAAACCTTTCTACCCGGCAACGGTGTAAGGCGTCGTGGTGAATTGGACACACTCGGCACAAAGACCACCACCAAAAGATCCACGCGCTTCAATGTGCCAGGAGTATTCGGTCTACCTAATCTACTGAATCGATTTGTCTAGTAAACGCATCAGTTAAAGACAAGATTGTGTCAGCGGTTTATTGTACAGTTACAATATTTTTGTTAAATCTTATGTTAAAAAACATTATTTAACTTCCTCCAATTTTCTGTCAAATGTTAGAGTTCCAATATTTACGCTTTTTATTTCTTCTCTGCTCACTTGAGCGTTGTCCTGAAACCAGAATGGGTACATCTGAAACACTGATCGACTCTGAGCAATTTTACCGTGGCAGGACTCTTCTGGTATTTAGTAAGGTACGTTCGGATGGGTACCACCACAGGGTCAGATATTCTGTAAAGCAGTAATTTTGTGATGCATAACTATATTCAGTTTGAACAGCAATGTAGTTCATTTTCAGTTTTTGCCTCCTTACTTTTATACCATTGAACGGCATGCCTAGAGCGGTTATATCCTTAACTGGATGGCATCCAATAAACTCACACGAAACGTTCTTCCACCGTTTCTGATACTAACCAATCCAAGTTTGTCGAGTCAAGTAGTTACCATGTGTATTTAAGGAAAGCGAATAGGCATTCTCTAGGTAATCGATCTCCAAACTAGACCTCATCATTGCTTATCATCAAGCATGAGAGTCTTCAAGCGCATGCCTTAAAAATAAAGAAGGAAATTCCTTAGGTATATCTACTTAGATAGTATTATGGGCTATAAAATCTCTTACAGGAATGGCATCTAGCTCCTCGTCTTTGGTTTGCTGGTTGGGACAGAGCCAAGGGTCGGCCAGAATCTGGGGTATTTTGACGCGTAGTTTGAGGGGGGCCAGGATTTTAATGATCAGCTTTCGACATTCAACCGAAACTTTGGGCTCGCGGGGAAATGTCACCTTGTTCTGGACTTGCTGTAAATTAATTTCAGTTTGAACCTATGTAACTTAAATAGTCAATGTTTACGTAAGATTCCACGGATAGTTTACGGGTTGTTTATATTATGTATGTTGGATGAGAAATAGATGATAAATTGGTTTTGGTATCTCAGCATAATACGTCTGGAGGAATTTATATAATTTATAAATCAGGTCGTGACAGATAAACTTTAGAACTCAAGTCCCACGAACAATAGCTAGGTACACGTTATTTTAGCTAACTACCACACCACACCAAAATTCGGCAGGGATTCAGCAGAGTTTATTCAGCAGTTAAAATCACGACGGAGTCCTTCGAATCGATTGGGACAAGGCAAGCTTGAGTGACATATTGATATCTCTATAATATAGTAGGGCAAATATAGAGAAAGAAGATGATAGAATAAATTGGGATCCGGCATATTATGCCACTCATGTTCCTAATGAATTTAAATATACGATGCATACACAAGCAAACTTTACCTTCAACAATTGGGAGTAGTTAGTATCATCAAACGGCAATCGACCATAAACAATGGCGTACAACACTACTCCCATGCTCCAAACGTCAGAATCCTGTGGCCTATATGGAACTCCCTTCAGTATTTCTGGAGAGGCGTAAGCGTAACTTCCGCAGAAGGTTTCACTGAGGGAGTAAACTCCATTCTTCGGCTTCATGTGACCCCTCGCGAATCCAAAATCGGACAGTTTGATGTTGAGACCATGATCCATCAGAAGGTTTTCACATTTTATGTCCCTAGAATTTTTTTTGCAGTAAGTAGGTAGGTAATAGGTATAATTCTCAATAAACCCTTAGGCCTGGCCTGGCCTGGCTAGATTTCTAGAAAGCAGCAATATGTTGGTACCTAGCCAATAACCTTTAAAAAGTATTTAGGAATTCAAACGCCCGACCTCTGATAAAGCAGTAGTCGAAACTACGAGCAGTAGTCGATACATAATAGGTAGTACTAAAGGCTTCGGCCAGAATGCTGGACTACTTTTTTATTGAGGTAAAAAAAATACTTAATGCGATCTCGAACATTAGGATGAAAAGAAAAAGTGGTGACGATTGTGGGGTGTTACGAAATTTATCCTTTGTGATCGATTTCTACAAAAGAACTATTTAAATTAGGGCTTCAATACTGTAGTACTTAGATAAGTATGAACTAACCGATGGACAACGCCGCGCTCATGGCAATAGTCCACCGCCTCCACCAGCTGGCGGAACCAGCGTCGGCCGCGGTTCTCATCGATGTGCTGGTCTTTGCGGATGATATCCAAGAGGCTGCCGTTTTCAGCATATTCCATTACAATATATACCCTGTGATATTACGAGTACATTCTGTTTTATTAGATCATACTTACAGGCATTGCGTCTCGTGGTTTAGTGAGTTTCTCAAATTTAATATTAACTAAGTACTTACTGCTCATGAACAGTCAGACATTTGCGGGTAAGTACAGACAACTTATGTACCTATCTTAGTGACTTACTTAGTTTCAACTAGGGGTAAGTACCTTTCTAAGGATAAGGAGCTTATTTTCGAATCCGTCTTTCCTTTGTCTGTTACAAATGTGTGAGTAATAGTTTTCTGTTTATTTTGCTGACTTCTTGTGACTTGTCAGTGGCAGAGCGCGTTTGAACCCTCGTAAACTGAGTTTTAAATCGTGATTATCGCTAAGACTGACGGGTAGTAAGGTGCGTCTTTATCGGGTTGAAGTCCCTTGCCAGGAGTGATCCATTTGGAAATTAATGCAACATGGAACTGGGGGCTGGGCTTGAATATAATCCAAGACCTTCCCGGGTGTTTAATTTATATAACTCACCTATGAGTGGTTTCAATGGCCTGTAGAAAACGTATTAAGTTTTCATGCTTCAGTCCTTTCACAACTTCTATCTCCCTTGGTAGGAACTTCTTCAGGTAGTCGCCGGGCGCTTGGAACTTACTTATAATTTTTATTGCCACTTGACAGTTGTGGCGATCGCTCGACGCAACCTAGTGATTAATGAAGATATTTTTTACTTAGACCTACGTCTATCGCGCATCAGCTAATACCAGCTATTACACGGATAGGTAATATTTGCAGCACCAGCGGAACTGCTACGGCGTTGCTGGCTCTTGAATAACCCCTTAATTTTTGGAGAGAACTGCTGAAAGCTTTGATGCTCACAGTTTGCAAGAGTGTGTACCTACCTAAAGAAGGATATTACTTATATCTGACATAAAAAGAGATACTCGCAGGCTCGCACAATATGTCTGGAGATTCGGTGGAAAGAGCCTGTCACGAACCGTACATAATAATATTATAATAATAGTAAATAATAGTTGCTTGGCCCTTAACCCTCTCAGTACGTTACTGAGGGATTCAGGGTTGGGCTTTCGCCTTTGCAGAAGGGGTGAGGTCATATCTCACTTACTTTATATGGATGACCTAAAATTGTATGCATCGAAACGTTCAGACCTAATGAAATTGCTAAAGATCACTCAAAGCTTTAGCAATGACATTGGGATGGAGTTTGGTGTTGACAAGTGTGCGGTCATCAATGTAGAGCGAGGTAGGGTTGTGAGCTCTGAGAATCTAGTACTTTCAGATACTATTATTCTCAAATCTCTCTGTGAAGGTGAAACCTATAAATACCTAGGAATGTCAGAGGCACTTGGTATTGAGGCAGGAACTATGAAACAACTGGTGCAGGAGCGCTTTTTTGGCCGCCTGAAAAAAGTCCTTAAAAGCCTTTTGTCGGGTGGTAACAAGGTGCGCGCCTTCAACAGCTGGGTCATGCCCTTACTCATTTACACCTTTGGCATTCTTAAGTGGACACAAACTGAACTGGATTCCTTGGACCGCAAGGTCCGTAAACTGTTGACGGCATATCGTATGCATCACCCTCGTTCGTCAGTAATGAGATTGTACATCCCACGCAAGTGTGGTGGACGTGGTTTTTTAAATATCAAGAACCTCCATAATCGTGAGGTGTGCAATCTTAGAGATTATTTTCTTAAGATAAGCGATGGTATGCATAGGGATGTGGTTGCAGTGGATAAAGGTCTTACTCCACTCTCCTTAGGCAAAACGAATTGGCGCAAGCCAATAGTGCTGAGTACCTCGGAACGCATGGCGATATGGAAGAGCAAAGAGTTGCATGGCAGATTCTACAGGGCCCTGATGGGCCCGGATGTAGATCCCATTGCTTCTGTATCTTGGTTACAGTTCGGAGACCTCTTTGGCGAAACCGAAGGTTTTGTCTGTGCAATTATGGATGAAGTTATCAAGACGAGGAATTATCGGAAACATATTATGAAAGATGGCACTATTGACATATGTCGAGCGTGCCATCGTCCTGGGGAGTCCCTCAGGCATATTGTTTCCGGTTGTTCCCATCTTACTAATGGCGAGTACTTGCACAGACACAATCAAGTAGCCAAGATCATCCATCAACAACTTGCTCTTCAGTATGGCCTCGTAGATGTTGAGATACCGTACTATAGGTACGACCCTGCGTCAGTTTTGGAGAATAGTAGTGCATTGCTCTACTGGGATCGGTCGATTATAACTGACAGGTATATTGCTGCCAATAGACCTGGACATAGTAATAGTCGACCGTTCGGCGCGCCGTGCAGTAATTGTGGACATCACCATTCCACATGATGAGAATCTCATGAAAGCGGAGAAGGAAAAATTATCAAAGTACTTAGACCTTGCTCATGAGATTACCGCCATGTGGAGTGTGAACTCGACGATTATTGTTCCGATAGTCGTTTCAGTTAACGGTCTTATAGCGAAAAACTTCGACCAACATCTTAAGAAGCTTTCGCTCAACTGTTGGATCAAGGACCGTATACAGAAAGCAGTGGTCCTGGAAACGGCACGCATTGTGAGGAGGTTCCTCACTCTTGAACCCTGACCACCGGTAGCTTGGGCCGTTAAGGCTCCGCGACCAGTGGATGACTCAATTTTTTAATATTTTTTAACGTGTTTTTTTATATTTATTTTTAAGGACATAGTTAAAAATATTATTAAATTGTAACAAAAATAAATGATAGTCTTATAATAAACTCAATAAAGAGCAGCTCAATATGTAAACTACTTAAGTAGGTAAAATATAGGCTCTAGGTGTAAAAGGCTAACCTTGACCGTGGCATATGAACCAGAACCTATGGTCCTCCCTAAGATATATCCATGTGTTTCAAGTACAGTTAGTTTTCTTTCAGATTTTGCTTCGACACCATGATTGTGAGCGGTTGCCGTGGGCTCTGTAGACATCTCGCCACGTACATTGTCGTCGGCTCTAATATCTGGCCCTGGCATATCATAAATAATATTTATTGAATTTTAATTTTGTTTAAGTCACATTATAATTTATATGGCCGCATTGTGTTTATTTTTCTAGATAATATTGTGTTATAGAGTCATCATGGCGTTTTGTCAACTGCAGATGGTGGAGTGACACAGGACGAAGTTTGAATGTGCCGCGGTTCGGTTTTTATTTGCCAATTGGCATAGACAATGTTATTGCCAGTGACATGACTATACTTACAACGCACTTATTTTTAGAAAATTGATATAAAAAAATCTTTTATAAAACAGATTCTTAGTACATATCTTTTAATAAAATCATTATTTATAACATCAAAACCTTTGTTGTAATATTATCTATGGTACTAATTCATGTCTTGTGTCAAATAATAAAGTAGGTAGTTTTGACACTTGAAGTTGATATTTTGATTTGGAAGTTGCTATCATTGATCTATGTTGCTATGGTTGCTATCTTGCCGTATGAGGTACTTTAGCAACCAGGGCTAATTTGGTGTTTGGCAAGTCTGAAGTTTTATAGGGTAAATACCTACCAAATATTTAAAAATATTTGTATATTTTAAATTGAATAATTATTGTATGGCAAAAACAGGAATCCTGTATGACTGTCTCACTAGTTGAGAGTAAAAAGTATATAAAAAGTACTCTGTGGTAAAAAGTGATTTATGCTTACCTATGTACTGTGCATAAAAGTGTTAGGTTATTTTCGTTACGGAATTTCTGGATTCGGTCTCCACACTCAAGGCCTGCGATAGAAGCTATGTAATAGCTTAAAAAATATACGATACTAATTTCTGCACAAAGTCTATCATCTCCGTTCGACCAGCATCTTTGATTACCAGGGTAATATAAAATCCCACCAAAAACATAAATGTAAAAAAGGAGAGCCAAGTTCGAGAGCCGCAAAAAGGATTGAGATCAAAATGAGTGCCAAGTTCTATGTAAAATCGAAATTTGTATTTATTGGAACAAAAAAACAATATGAACAATTATTAAACTCTATTTCTTTGCTTTATTGGATACCTATAACAATTGTTGTTATTCAAAAATGTGAGATCTTAAAATAGGTAAGATTTGACTTGGCCAGTTTTCGATACATCAGTCATTTTATAAAGTTATACAACATTTTAATTCAGATAAAAACTCGCCAAGTCAAATCTAACCTATTTTAAGATCTCACATTTTTTAATAACAGCAATTGTTATAGGTATCCAATAAAGCAAATAAATAGAGTTTAATAATTGTTCATATTGTTTTTTTGTTCCTATAAATACAAATTTCGATTTTACATAGAACTTGGCACTCATTTTGATCTCCATCCTTTTTGCGGCTCTCGAACTTGGCTCTCCTTTTTTACATTTATGTTTTTGGTGGGATATCATTACTTTTTGTAAAGAAAACTAGGCAGGTATTGAGTTTAAAGCTTTTTCTTGCGTTTCCGCTGCGTGGTTTTCTTTTTTATACTATTTTCTACACTGTCTTGAATGTTAGAGATAATAGTGATAATAAATAAAATAGAAAAATAAAGTACCTAATGTTGCAATGTCCAAATTAAAGAATCAACTGTTAGACGGAACGAAGTTCGCCGGGTCAGCTAGTACAACATAAGTTTGCTGCTGTCAAATGATGTCAGTATAGCGTTTTCTTACTGGAACTAGAAATGAGTGGCTGAGACAACGCTAAACGCGTGACAGTTGACAGCGGCAAACTTATAGCGAACGAGTTGTATAAAGTATTTATTTATTCATTGAATCTCATATATATGTACTTCACTTTTATACTATTTTTGGTCAAGGCACGAATAACCTGGTTTTTTAGCGCGTATTACAAGTTTTTTGTATGAGGACACCGCTTATTTTTTATTTTTTTTGACTTTTTTATTTTTTGATTTTTTCCTACGTTTACACACAATTAACGAGCTGGATTCCAAATTTCATCCTTCTAGGTCATCTGGAAGTAGGTTAAGTTTAGGTACTATATGTCAGTTTGTATGGGGACACCCCTTATTTTTAGACTTTTTTTATGTTCTGATTTTTTACTACGCTTACACACAATTACCGAGCTGAATTTCAAATTTCATCTTTCTAGGTCATCCGGAAGTAGGTTAGATTTAGGTACTATATTTCAGTTTGTATGGGAACACTCCTTATTTTTTGACTTTTCTTTATTTTTTGATTTTTTCCTACGCTTACACACAGTTACCGAGCTGGATTCCAAATTTCATCCTTCCAGGTCATCTGGAAGTAGGTTAGGTTTTTGTACTATATGTCAGTTTGTATGGGGACACCCCTTATTTTTTGACTTTTTTTTATTTTCTGATTTTTTCCTACGCTTACACACAATGACGAAGCTGGATTTCAAATTTCATTTTTCTAGGTCATCTGGAAGTAGGTTAGGTTTAGGTACTATATGTCAGTTTGTATGGGGACACCCCTTATTTTTTGACTTTTTTTTATTTTCTGATTTTTTCCTACATTTACACACAATTACCGTGCTGGATTTCAAATTTCATCTTTCTAGGTCATCTGGAAGTAGGTTAGGTTAGATTTAGGTACTACCTATATTTCAGTTTGTATGGGAACACCCTTTATTTTTTGACTTTTCTTTATTTTTTGATTTTTTCCTGCGCTTACACACAGTTACCAAGCTGGATTTCAAATTTCATCTTTCTAGGTCATCTGGAAGTATAGGTTAGATTTAGGTACTATATTTCAGTTTGTATGGGAACACCCCTTATTTTTTGACTTTTCTTTATTTTTGATTTTTTCCTACGCTTACACACAGTTACCGAGCTGGATTCCAAATTTCATCCTTCCAGGTCATCTGGAAGTAGGTTAGGTTTTTGTACAATATGTTAGTTTGTATGGGGACACCCCTTATTTTTTGAATTTTTTTTATTTTCTGATTTTTCCTACGCTTACACACAATTACCAAGCTGGATTTCAAATTTCATCTTTCTAGGTCATCTGGAAGTATAGGTTAGATTTAGGTACTACCTATATTTCAGTTTGTATGGGAACACCCCTTATTTTTTGACTTTTATTTATTTTTTGATTTTTTCCTGCGCTTACACACAGTTACCAAGCTGGATTTCAAATTTCATCCTTCCAGGTCATCTGGAAGTAGGTTAGGTTTTTGTACTATATGTTAGTTTGTATGGGGACACCCCTTATTTTTTGACTTTTTTTTATTTTATAATTTTTTCCTACGCTTACACACACTTACCAAGCTGGATTTCAAATTTCATCTTTCTAGGTCATCTGGAAGTATAGGTTAGATTTAGGTACTATATGTCAGTTTGTATGGGAACACCCCTTATTTTTTGACTTTTCTTTATTTTTTGATTTTTTCCTACGCTTGCACACAGTTACCGAGCTGGATTCCAAATTTCATCCTTCTAGGTCATCTGGAAGTAGGTTAGGTTTTTGTACTATATGTCAGTCAGTATGAATTTTTACGACTTTTGGACCTTCATATCTTTATAACCGTTTGAGCTAGCTTCATGAAAATTGGGCTTCTATATGATCTTATGGATATAATTAAACACACGTAGTTTTATGTGTTTACGTTAAATAGGTTTTGAGTTATAGAAGGGTCAAAAGTGGCACCAAGTGGTTCGTGTAAACTTACTCTTGGCGCTGGCTAGCCAGTTTCCTTTGCTTGAACTTGGCTTGACACGCTGCCGCGTGTCTTCATAAACAGCAAATAACCAACTTACCGTTTGCGGTAAGTTAAGCAATTCCTAGTTCCTTGAGTCTTGACGTTTCTGAAGATTCCGAAAAGTTAAAATGGCGCGTGGTAAAATAAATAATAACAAGACGATTGGCTAAAAGACTGCTAAAAAGAGTTTAAGTTGTGTACTATTACTCATTGTAAAAGTGCATAAATGTGTTTTCAGTGACTAACTTACCTACTAGAAAGTGTACTTTGCTAAGACAATTGGTGTTAGAAAAAAAGCAGAAAAAGGACAGGTTAGCAGATAAATAAAATTGTAAACAGTGGAATAATTTAATTTGTGCACAGTTTATTTAGGTGGGTACCTATAACCTAAGTAAGGAGTATTGTGTATGAATTTATGAGCAACGCATGCCCAATTTCATATGAGCTTTAAATTTGTTTTAGTTTTATTGTATGAAGTAATGTTGATATTTTAGTTAATCTAGCGAAGTATGATTTTCTTTCGTACGATTGGCTTTGATTTTATTGTTACACGCATTGTTTTGTGGCTTTGAATGAAATAAATTTTTGTTGAAACATTCGCAGTATTTTCATTTTCATCTAGTATTTTATTTCTGCTATTAATTGCATATTTACACCCCCGAATAAACAGTCCAATTTTGATGTACCTATTACACATTAGAGTATTAATAAAATAACTTCATTTGTTTCTGAGGCCTTCAGACCGTCATCACGTCAACCTGCAGACATACACTTTTAGACATAGGCCTCATCAAGAAAACTTCAAATTACTCTATCCTTTACCTAACTAGTACCACTGTACCACATCCTCAGCCTTCCTCATGATGTACATCTTAAAATAAAAAAAAAAGAAAGACAAATGGCAATTACGCTGTAGTTATTTTAAGAATACTTAGTTCGTATTTGTTTCTTATAAATGCTATGGGGGTTCTTTATCATAAAGGGGATAAATAAATATTTGAATAAACATGTTACTCCCATACAGATAAACACAGAATATAGAGGTCCTTTTCCTTTCTGAACATCTAATTTTATTGGTGACTGAGAAGGACGAATCTATTTATATATAACTTGTACCACACACCTGATCACTACCAAGTCTGTCTGGTAGTTTTTTTAACAGAATGTCCGCATAAGGATCTAAGTTCTCAAATTAAGAGGACTGTAAGGAAGATTAATTATAAAATCTTATCCTGGAGATTCTAGATATCAGTGCCCGGGGCCCCATACCAATGAATTGAAGGATTCGATTATTGGTGATTCAGGCATCCAAAAACAAATGCAGACAGAACTGCTTTCCAAATATTGCAGTAGAATCTGACATTTCATAAATGCCTGTAAATAATAGGCCTATGGGAAATAATACATATTTCGATTTCATTTGATTTGTAATTTACTCATAGCTACACCATCACAAACATCAGTTCAGTTGTTATGTTTATTATTTGCCATTTCACACATTTGCAGTCACTTTCACAATATATAATAATAATGTACAATTTAACCAAACTTGAGAAAGCCTAGAATGGGCATAGAAATTATATTTTGATACAGTTCTGAACTTATTAAAATAATTTTAAATGGCAATAATAATATTTAATTATTTAAACCTCCACTGATGAGCAGAACCAGAAGTTATAGACAATTGATGATGAAAATAATATTATGGTACTATGGTCAAAAGTATTTCACTACCAAGGTCCAAGACCAAGTACAGAGTAACTGTGGACAACTTTGCAGTTCACATATTAACACCCTCTAGTGATCTTCAATAAGGGTCCGATAGATGGCGTAACCAGTACTTTAGCACACACAATGTTGTCGACGAGCGTTCTATAAAAATACAACTTCTGACGTAAGACGCTTGGTTTCTGACCACAATCGGGCCCCATGACATTACTCCTGCCTGGAGGGACTCTTGGGACTTGGCACTTGCCTTGGGTTGGGACGCTGTTGGATTTAGGATTTGGGTTGACCCACACCGGCGAAATCCATTCAATAAACAATTGCTACGAATCATTGATATATAAATAAGGATTTCGGGTTAGCACTGAAAAGTGTCCGAACCTTAAGAAATTTAAAAAAAAAAGAGTTCCAATCGCACTTAAGCAAAATTAGGCTGTATAATAATGTTTTAAGACATAAATTACAATGTTTTAGTTTGTTTATAAAAATACACATGTACCCTCGTTTGTATTGGTTTTCTCGGTTTGACACTTTTTTCGTGAATTTTGTATTACACCCGGGCTCCATAGATTTATATGCCAATGCTAGGAATCTTCATTTACGCATTAGACATGAACGATTCACGATCTTTTACAATCTACATAGAGCAGTGCACAGACCAAGGAATAACTATGTGGAGCAGTGAATGTAATGAAATTTATTATTCTGCAAATCCTGTCGTACACGTCCCGTCTATCATTTTCCCGCCCATTTAGCGAGGCCTCTCGCTGAAACTTTTGAATTCCTATTCTAAAGCAAACAGCCTACCGACGCGACGTGGGTCTAACTCCACTGGACGTGTTCTGCATCATTCGATGACCCATTTTCGTGCATTTGCCTCTTTTTGTACTCTTTCATTTAGAAAGCATATTTCTAGAGCTCGCTTGCTGCTTTTGTTATCGTAATTGCGAAAGCTACGCTCCGCACATGTAGGCATGAATAGCTCATTTTCAGGAATATTTCGTTAATTATAAATGCACCCTGTTGGATTAATTTCTATTTAGATCATGCTGGATTATGATTTTTTTAGTGAACTAAGTACTTATGGATTATGATACGATTTCTGAATTCTTAATAGCACATCTATAGGTACAATGTTAGGTTAGGGGTGAAAGTTAAAGATGAGCTGATTATGAAGCTAAGGGTCGCGGGAAGGCGCTGGATATACTTAAGAGGCGCAGGACCGTACGGGCTGGAAATCATTACAGGAGGCCTTTGTCCAGCAGTGGACGTCCGTCGGCTGAATAGACATTGGGTTCACTCGAGCGAAGCAGTGATGGGTAGTAGTAAAAAAGTTATTCATAATATCTGCTGAAGCTACGGGGGATCCAAATAGACTGGTCATGAGAATAGCTAAGCTAGATAATTAATAAAGTAATCAAGGAGGAACTTTTAAAGTTGTTCATAGTTGCAATGGAAATGTTCTTTAATTAAACGGTCCGTGGCAACTACGGTTATAATTTCTGAATTCCGAAGTACTTACCTTGTTTAATTTTTCTCTCCCGAAAATGCATTGAAAACTTGATATTTGTTCGTTAACAAGATAAAGAGGAAGATGTAACACGTATCTTTGCGAGAAGAAGACGTCACATCAAACAATTAAGAGTTATCTGGAGTTGGGTGCGCGATATATTGCAGACTTGATAACTTTTCCCACTCCCGGGAACTAATAAAACTTGACCAGCAAACCGGGAACTCGCGAGTCCCGTTTTTAATTGAAACATTGGAGTTTCCATACAGAATCAATCGATTGCATATTTCTCATTCTTTCATGTCCAAGTTCTATTCAAGCGAAACGTTTTATTAGGATCGTATTGCCGGCGTTATAACAGAATTGTGTTGTTCTTATTTTTCATATCTTTGTTAACAGTGAACAGGATTGGTACCTATTCCCTTTATAGCTCCAACAGACACATATTAAGCTTGTTCTCGCAACATAGGGAATAAAGTATACTTAGATGAGTACATAGCTGTTAGTTATTGTGTACATAGTTGTGTAGTACCTGCTGGAATTTCAGCCATGGGAGGTTCTTTATATAAAAAAAATCATTGTTGATTTTTCTTTCAAAAAATGTTTCTTTGCTTCTTCACCAAGTTTTTCCTTCGTAATCGATCAGTAGGTCTAAAACGGATAAAGAACTTTTAGCTTATTGTGCTTCCAATAGATATGAGCTATTATTTTTCTCAATTTTACAACTTCTGATCGCTTACTGTAATCTTCTATTAGACCAATTGGGATGGTAATTTTTGTCAAGTTTCGTGATATTCATAGCATTTTTATGAGATTACTTAGGTACATTAATATTCGCTCTTTAAGTACACGTTTTCAGCCAATCAGGGGACATAGATTACGATCATATTTGCTTTTTTCTTACACAGTAGGCGCACAAACCTCAAATCAGTATTCCATCAAGGTATAAATAAGGTAAGTGAGGGGTAATTCGGTATGTCTGGTAATTTCGTTAGTTTTTGCTTCTGGCTTAAAAATAAGCAATAAAGACATGTTATAAATAAATTAAACGTAAATTCTAAATCTTCATCATATTACCCGTTAAAAAATCGAGTATGAGAATTTTGGTGAAAAAGCTCAGACCAATACGACTCTTTAAAACCTAAGTTGGCCGCAAACTGCTGTAGTACACCTGCGCGCTTGTATTTACCGTAAGCTTAAACATCATACTTTATAAGCTTACAGAAAGACAAAGGTAAGTCTATTTGAATTAAGTTTTTTATAGTGTAAATTTGTGTTTCTTTACAATTAATATAATATAGGACAGAGATAAATACAAGTACTAAATTCACTTAAAATTGCAATTAATCGACTCACGAAATAGCCGGCATCTTATTTTTCTTAGGTTGCGTATTTCGTATCACTACCGAATTAAGAATTTATGAGTTTCTTTTTTAAAGCTAGTGTATTAATTTATTATTCAAGATATTTTAAATATAAAATCAAAATCATAATTTGAAAGTAATGAACTTTCTTATGAGCTAAATTCGGTATATGATTTTTTCAACAAAATTCTTAAAATACGAGTTTGAACTAAACCTAAATTTGAATTTTTAAGGTGAACTCGCATAGGTACTAGTAGCATGGTTTTATTTATAGTTCGTTTTGCTTCATTTATATTCATATAATATCTTTATATTCAGGATATATAATAGTTACTTTAAATGGTTTTTGAATGATTTACAAACTTAAGTACAGGACTTTTCCAAAATAAGTATCACGAAATAAGATGTTTTTATTTTAGCACTCACTTTTAATTTCGTGATAAGGAACTTAAACTTAAGTATTAACGTACGCATATCAATTTATTAGTTTTAGTGATGAAATATATCTTAGGTTAATAAACATGAAGTTCTACATTTCAAGTTTCATTACAAACCTCACTTAGGTACTCAACTCAAAATTCTCTGTAAGATAAAAAGTAACTGTTCCCATCAAATACCTACGCAGGTATTTGATGGGCATTACTTTGTAAAAGTTTGTG
This sequence comes from Coenonympha glycerion, assembly GCA_963855885.1. Lineage (NCBI taxonomy): Eukaryota > Metazoa > Arthropoda > Insecta > Lepidoptera > Nymphalidae > Coenonympha > Coenonympha glycerion. The sequence continues at coordinate 5,092,860 of OY979646.1, forward strand.
ATTAGTAGGAAAAAATTAAAGTTATTTTGTTATGTTTCAGCCACATGGAATATAATGAGATATACCGTGCAAAAAATCATCTGTCTTAAATTAATTGAATCGAGCTTAGAAGACTTCAAACTTGCTGAAATTACTTACTATTAAAGTTGGTTTAGTTTTTCAAAATTTTTAGTTTATTTTTATAATAAAGGAAGTTATTTGAAACTAAAACTTTTACGCGAAAATTTCATGTTGAAATAATAGCAACAATATCCTTTGTATCCATGTTAAATCAAAACTTAATGATTTTTGATTTAACATAGTCTCCAATTTTTTTTCAGGAAATTGGTATTTGAAATTTTGGAGATTCCAATTATATAAGAGATATTTGAGTAATCTCTACAGTTTATAATTAGGTATTAACAATGAACAGTTGTTTACTTTTGAGGGTTATTTTTTACTATTTTTTTAATTTTGAAATCTACTGAACCGATTTTGATATTTTTTTCACTAATGGAGAGCTACATTATCCTGGATGGATATTGGCTACTTTTTATCTCGAAAAAATCTATTGTTGTTGTATGAAAGCGATATCGTGGAAAACAGTTATGATTAGGGAACAGTTTGTACTTAAAGCTGAATTTGAGCTTAATGTAACATGTTTTTCCTTTAAAAATCGAATATCTTTATTGCTATATTATTGTATTAAACTCCTGTTATATTTTTATTTAAAATGTTTTAATATAATATCATAAAATTATTGTACAAAAGTTTATCCCGAAATAAAAACCCTGTATTCACGAATTAAAAAGCTGAGCCAAATTTTATCACGAAATAAGAAGTAAAAAAGAGGTCTACCAATAAATTATTTAAAAAGAAAATTCTAACTAAAATCACTTTATTCATGCACGTATTAGCTGGCAAAAGACCAATGTTCTTTTAAAAAAACTTTCAAAAAGAAATCAGGTTTAGTTTTTTTTATATTGTAATAACCATGGCTGCCGATAGATGGCGCTGCACTACTTTAACTCGCGCTTACGTTTACCAGTGTCAACTTATATAAGACTCGCCCTGTATTTTGTATCGACATCCATTGTGATCCAGTTCCCGACTTCGAATTGGTGCATTGGCTTACGGCCGAACACCATCGAATCGCAAATATCCGCTCTGCGGTGACGGTGCATTAGCCTACGGCCGAACACCCTCGCCCAGCGGTCCTCCCTGTACTTTTTGCAGTCTTCCGACGAATAAAAGCTCTTCTACTACATAGTGAGTTTCTTTTACTACACGTGGCGCCCAACGGCTAAACGACCAACGCTGGACCCGAACGATCGAAGACGAAGCTCTACCCCGCAGCCGAAATGCTGAGAGACGATATTATAGAAGAGAGTAATTCACCCTGGGCAGCTCCAGTCATAATAGTTCCCAAACAAAACGACGAAATAAGATTAAGCGCAGATTATCACCGTTCTTCCGCTTTCGGAGCAGTTTTGGTCCAGGGGGAGGGAGAAAATAAACATCCCGTGGAATACGCGAGTCACCTCCTTACTCCAGCAGAATTTCCAGCCCCGATACAACCTATGCGAAGAAGAGGACGGCCGCGCAAAGAGCAGCCAACTACTCCGCGAGTCTCCAGAGGAAGAGGCCGACCAAAACGAAAGTCATAATCCTGTCCCACTCGCCGGGACGTCTTCGAGGACAGAGGGGGAGGATGTAATAACCATGGCTGCCGATAGATGGCGCTGCACTACTTTAACTCGCGCTTACGTTTACCAGTGTCAACTTATATAAGACTCGCCCTGTATTTTGTATCGACATCCATTGTGATCCAGTTCCCGACTTCGAATTGGTGCATTGGCTTACGGCCGAACACCATCGAATGGCAAATATCCGCTCTGCGGTGACGGTGCATTAGCCTACGGCCGAACACCCTCGCCCAGCGGTCCTCCCTGTACTTTTTGCAGTCTTCCGACGAATAAAAGCTCTTCTACTACATAGTGAGTTTCTTTTACTACAATATTAATTTTTGAAGTCGTCGTAGCCTTAGAATACCGAATTACACCTCACTTACCTTAAACAGCGTTTTTGTAGCCTCCTTTGTTGAACTGTTCCTCTAAACTCTAAACGACTCTACATGACTTTTGCCTTACAAACGGCGCAGCCACCTGTCCAGTTTCAATTAAAGTCTTAATAATTTAGTGGCCGCCCCAGATTAAGTAAAATATACGTGACCCAGTTCAAGAGGCCCATTTTCACTTGTCATGACTGAAATTTACATAACGCGAAGTGTTTCACAGCAAACTTTCGTGTATTTCGTTGCGAATTAGAGTACAGGAGGGCACTTACTACTTACTGACTATACCTACTTACGTATGATTTTTTACATTTTTTGTGCCGCAGTTCAGAACACGTATTCGTAATTTGGGAACATTTTGCAATGTTTATTATCTGCATTCATATTTGGTTTTAGATTCATAACTCGCAGCGAATGCTTTTAGGCGAAGCTTCAGTATTCCTGGATGTGGATCTATGTTAATTTTATGAATGAAGCTTACTTCTTACATAAATTCACCGGCTTATTTTCTCTGGAACATTCTATTATTAATATACACTGGTTTTAATAAGTTGTTGTTGTTAGTGTCGTGATGTACCTATACTTTATTGGTATACTAACCTAACCTAACCTACCCCACCTACACAAAAGACGAAACATTAATTGTCGTTTCACTAGGTAACAACATAGGCAAATGCAGGATAACAGTAGCTACCTATTCCTTATCCATTGCTGGATATACTAACATCCCCTTAAGAAATCTCAAGCAATTAACCAACTACCTGCGATTCTTAATTTCAATATTCAACCATCCGGTTGGTTAGTAGTATCTATTGTTACACCAAAATAGTACATTGTGATACAAGGGTGGAAAGAAGGTTTTTGCAAACGAGCTGTCATTAACAAGCCCGAGCCGAAGGCGAGGGTTTTTAATGTCACGAGTTTGCAAAAACATATACACCCGTGTATCACACGACGTTTTTCAATACAGTTGTGAGAATTAGTAAAAAAACAAATCAAAGAGATAATAATATGTTTGCTCAAGTTTTTGGGGGCCAATTTCCATCTTGTTTGGTTTTTACCTTAAATTAAATATCGAAGATCGAAATCGAAGGCGACTTCGAATTCGCAATCGAAAAGATAAAAGATAAAAGATAAAAGATAAAAGATAAAATGATAAAAGATAAAAATATAAAAGATAAAAGATAAAAGATAAAAGATAAAAAGATAAAAGATAAAATGATAAAAATATAAAAGATAAAAATATAAAAGATAAAAAGATAAAAGATAAAAGGTAAAAGATAAAAGAAAACGAAAAAAAAAATCCTTCTGTGTCCATCCCATCCCAATGTCCATCCCATTTTATTGTACAATGAAAACTCCTTGGTATCAAACGTTTTGCAAAAGTAATGATCGAGCTTGTAAAAGTAAGTTACGACCACGAAAAAGAAAGATGCCTGTGCGTAAGATTTAACTTTCGAATACTAATGACAGCCTCTGAAAGTGCTTCATACTATACAACTGTATTGAAAATATGTTTGCATCTTATGCAAGCGCTTTATTTTATACTTTTGTAGAAATTTGATACACCAACATTATAAGTCATGCAATAAAACCGGTATAGAGTATAGACAATGTATGGAACGAAAGCTAAAAGCTGAAACTCTGTCATGCCGGCAACGACGAACAACGCACGCCTCCTATTTGTTTTCCCACCCACCAATTTACAGAGTAATGGAAATAACTGGCATTGTATCACATTCCTTTTTAAACACGGGACAGCAGGTAAGCAGACGAGGGATGGCGACACTTTGCGTCCCTTTTGTTATTTGCGAAATTTTAATAGAACCGCCTCCGCGTTGGCCTCGCGAAACTCATTCATGTGGTCGCAAAAAGCTTTTTCATGGATCTCGTAGTAGTTATGGTTAATGGGTGGATAGGGGGATCTGAGGAGGGAGTTCTTAACAACCGCAACATTATGTTTGCCGTCCACGAATTATTATAGCTTGTTTTATAAGCCGTTGTTGTTGTAGCCGTTATGGTTTGGGGGGACAAGCAGAAAGCTTGCGGTTGCAATGTTCTGTAGAGGAAGTAAGTAAGTATCTACTTTTGAAATGATTGGGGGTAGTGGTTTTATCGCAAAAAGTTTCTCTATAATCTCTTAAAAAAATGTGATTTACTTTTATCCAGAAAAAGTCATGGTTTCTTGAAACCAGTCACTGGCTTTCACAGGAGTTGAAATAAATGGACATTCATTCGAGGGAAGCCGCGGGAAAATGTTACCTACCTATTGGTCCTATTTTTACAAGCTTTCGTTAAATACGAGTATGTTTGTAAGTTAGTTTGTATACGTCAAATCGTAATTAGGTGAAATCACTTCGTATCCTAACCCAGATTTTACAAGATCCGATCATTACGGCTAAAATTCAATTTTTGTAATAAGGATGATCTGAAATAGAAATCCAGTATTAAATTATAAATTTTAGCAGATTACGGAAATTTTCACAGAAAGCTTTTGTGACACAAAACAAGAGTTCTTTTAAAATATTTGTTTTCAGTAATTTATTAAATTGTGTTACTCTTGCCATTTCCTGTAATAGGGTGCGAGGTACAAGTTACGTAAGGTACAAGTTTACTGTTCGGAGCTGGCAAAATTGCTCTAAAATACAAGAAAATATCGTAGGAGCGTCTCTATTTTGTTCAAATAAACCTCACAATTAAATCCGTGAACGGGTTTTGAAAACAAACAGTTACCTTTTATGTGCCGTGTCCTGTTGTCACAAACTGCGTTGTCATTGTGTGGGTAATTACCTTAAACGCTTTTAATTTGCACTCAGCGGCAGGTGCTGGCGGTGCGGGAAATGGGAATGAGCTTGATTATAATGCTGCAACCTTAATCTGATCTGCCCTCCTATTTGATAATGATCTGCATCACCGGGATAATTTGATGGAATTTTTGTCGCGAGGATCAGCTTATATAGCGGCGGAATGGAATGGAAGCTACTTTTTTTTACATATCATATGAACTGTATGTCAATTGTATAACGTACAAAATAAATAATTCTTGAGAATGTGTGAGGATTCCTCGGAAGACGCGCGATCTTTTTTGGCTCCTATTTAGTTTGTATCTTAGTAAGTAGGCGTAAGTTGACCATTGGTAAGTATATTATAATGTGTCAGTAAAAAAAAGTGATGATGACAACAAAATATTATGTAGTAGATATGTCCCTAAGTACTTGTTTACAATATTCAATATACTCTATGCTTGTTTAGCCTGCAGTCCTATTCGCATGAAAGGGTTTTTTATGTACTTTTCCGGGATATAACTAGGTACTAACTAGCCTGTGTGCTCTATTCCAAATATCAGCCAATTGGGTTAAGAAGTTACAGCGTGAAGGGGTAACAATCATACCTACCTACACATACATTTTCGCTTCTACAATCTTACTGTAATAACTAATAATATAGTATTTATAGTTTTGTGTTGCAGCTATATTTCTCTTGTGGGAAAGACATTATTAGGTATGCCGCAAAATGTTTCAATATGTCCAATTATATTTAAGTAATATATTATGTGCCATATACCTACGACTACATACAAAAGATACAATGTAGCGAAACGAAATTCGAAAATACTCGTTGCAATGTAATAAGCATAATTAATTGGCTTATTAATAATCATTATTATCAGCACGATACATTTGTGGACAACACACGTTACCTGCATACTAATTTTATACCCTAGGGCATATAAATGGTAAGCTTTAACCTGACTATGCTTAGCTAAAATGACAAAGTTTTAGATAGTGAAAAAAGAAAAATACTCGTATTCGAACTTCAAAGATTGATCCTTGTTTCATTAAAGACACCTAATAAGTACGGCTTTACGCATTGTTTTTCTCCACGAGGCAATTTTTGCTGCCTCGTGTCTTAAAAATGAAAGCGTGGGCGGCATTGAAAGCTCCTGATGTAGGCGGCATTTTCCGTCTGGCAGGCCAAATAACTTTTTAAATCCACTACAAATTATTACTCGATTATAAGCTTATCTGATACTCCCGATATTAAGTGACGATATAAACAAAATATAATTTATTTATATTAAATTGAAAAGAGTATTTTAACGCACGCTTGACGGTACTTACTTCTTCGTTGTTAAACTATAACATAGGGTTATTCAAGGAGCAGAAAACAAATTTCTTAATAGCCGGCATCGCATTTGCAGTTCCTCTGGTGCTGCAAATATCCATGGGCGGCGGTGATTGCTTACCATCAGGTGACCCGCTCGCTCGCGTTGACTATAAAAAAATGTAATCAGCCATATAAAGAAGCTTTCCGCGAGACTAGGTCTGGACTAATTTACATGTTGTAAAATCTCTAACTGACCCGTGCTGGCGGGAATCTTTCACCAAGTGATACGACTTATATGTAGAGTCCGTCCAGACGGACACCACAGTAGCATGCGAATAGCAATTCTGTGGCGTCGCATTTTGGCACGGAGGGCACCGTTGGGTGTATAGTGGGTATTCTGGCGCCCAGCGAGTCCCACATACCCACTCGATAAGATCTCTCAAGTGGGATGCGTAAACGCATTCCCATCCTAAAAGAAATAGCAGTTATTATAGCTTGGCAACTTCGTGCGGGACCCTCTTGCGGGGTGACAGATGGTGGGGGAGGCAAGGGACTTAGATATCAGTGGTTAGCGGGCGGTGTAGCGGAGTAAGGGACACTTCTCTGCATGTAGCGTTACCGCGTCCCCGGCCGTCTGTCACCCCGCACGAAGTTGCCCAGCTATAAATAATTTGTGTGATTGTCACACTAAGTTGGTACGGCTAGAGCCGAAAGTGCATATTTAATTTGCAAACATTTTACATAGTAATATTTTAAACCTAACGCTGTTGCCTTAAGAGGAAACGATAGTGGTCTTTTCTCCATACAAACGTTCTCGTCTGTTTTCTTTCTGGTTTATGAACTTAAAGCAATGATTTTTTACAGTAAAATAAATATCAATCTTTTCTATGTTTCTATGTTTTCTTTTTTGATAATACATTATCTTTATAAGCACTAGAAGCCTTAGAAAATGCTCAAAATTGCCTATTTAGACTCGCTGTTAACAGATGCCTAGTGTACGAATTTGACAACTATTACCGAAAAAAGAAAAACATAGCGACACAGTATATATTCTCTATATTCAGTTTACGAAATATCTTTTAAATTGGTCCAGTTTTGGAGGAGGAAATAGTCGAGAACAAAACCCCGAAATATAACAAAGGGCCTATTGTGTCGGATCTGGGGGCCGATTCTCGTGCAGTAGAATTTTTTTCGTGTGGTAAATTCGTATGCGGATTGTCCTTTCGAATGAAAAGTTCGAATGTTTCGTATGACTCGTATTCTGGAGCACTCATAGAACAATTTACCATTCGTACTATAAATTCGATCATAACGTGATCATGACTATAGATACGGATCTTACGTTCCATTTAGGAGTTTTTAAAACGCTGTTGCAAACTTTGTGGACCCACCTAGTTCTTGTTTATTTTTCTAAATTTTGATTATAATGCTCATTCTTAATATGAGATACATTAATAATTAAACTAAAACTAATACGCGTTAGTATAGTAGAAAGTAGAAGTGTTCTTTGAGTCAATTTTAAATATTACGTAACGCGCGTTCTATGAAACGGAACGTACCAAGGCCGCCGTGTCAAGTGTCAACTGTCATTGTCATACATGTTTGTGTTTTGTTTCTAGTGTTTGTGCTAGTGTTGATAAATAAAACTTTCGATGATAACTTCAATAAAACTTTAAATAACTCACGATGGAAGAAAAAACACCTAAAAGATTTGCTTGTGCGGAGCAAAAGTGCCCCCTAGTGCAATTAGTTGAGACTGACCCACAGCTTAAAAGTTGAAAATTACCGAAAAAGTTTACAATGAACTCTTCCTCGTCAATTTTCAATTCAAATACTAAATCTTAGATTTTGAAACAGGAAACGTAGTGATTTAATACTCTTTGGGTAGTAACTAACCAAAAATGTGAGGCTAACCTAATTTCTGTTTGACAAATTCATTTGTGACTGGTGACAATAGCATAGATCGTATACGAACTGGGAGTTCTACTGGTTTGTATCGCTCGATGCGTTCGAGTGACGTTCGATCGAACTATTTCGATTGTGAAGTTCTGAGAATGCATCCCTTCGAAAAAAATTCGAGTTTCGGATTTTTTACGAATGTGAATTATTTTTCTACTGCACGAGAATCGGCCCCCTGCAGTTGTCCTTATTGCACGAATTTGCGGGCGGGGACGCGGGACGGTCTGATCATACGTACACAGATTGAAGTGATGCGTAGTAGTTGATAATAATATCGATAAACTAGTGTTGTTAACAGCTATCGATAAAAGCATTTACATTTTCAGGGTACTGTATCTTAAAAGGAAAAAGGAACCCTTATAGGAATCACTTTGTTGTGTGTCCGTATGTCGTGTCTATAAAAAACTGGCCAAGTGCGAGACGGACTTGCGTACGTAGGGTTCCGTACCATCATAGTAATATAATAAAGTTGAAAGTTTGTATGTTATATAAATAGATCCATGAATATCTGTTTTTAGGGTTCCGTACCCAAAGGGTAAAAAAGGAACCCTATTAGCGAGACTTCTGATCGCTGTCCGTCCATCCGTCTGTCACTAGGTTGTATTTCTTGAATCGTGATAGCTACAGACTTGAAATTATCATAGATGATGTATTTTCGTTGCCGCTAACAACAAATACTAAAAAATGGAATTAAATATATATTTAAGGGGGCTCCCATACAACGTGATTTTTTTGCTTGTTTTTGCTCGACCTTGATAACGCTAACAGGTAAACGCATCAAATTTTCACAAAATATTTAGTTATATGCTTACTGTAGAAATAAATAATTAAATTAAAATAAAATAAAAAATTAAGGGGGCTCCCATACAACCAACGTGATATTTATGCTCGTTTTTGATTAAGTGGGCACGAGTGTTAAGTTTACTTTAATAGTATAGAGAATGGGTCGTGATGGTACGGAACCCTCAGTGCACAAGCCCAACTCTCTCTTGACCTTTTTTTTACTATTATCAAAGAAAATGCATAGAAACAATAGATTTCCCCGAGAAAAAAGTAGTTGATGTTATTACTCTAGGATATAATCTTTCTACATTCCAAATTTCAGCCAAATCAGTTCAGTCAGTACGGCGTGAAGGAATATTTTTTCTGCGTGGATATTTGTCTTTCACTTCTATCATAGAAACCATGAATTTTTCGGGATAAAAAGTAGCTTTTGTATTAATCCAGAATAAAATCTATCTCCGTGCTAAATTTCAGCCAAATCTGTTTTGTAGTTACGCCGTGAAAGAGTGTTTCATCCGGTTGAATATCTGTTTTTTACTGTTCCCGAAGGAGCCATGGATTTTTCGGCATAAAAAGTAGCTTATGTGTTATTCCAGGATACAGTTTATATACAGTCCTTTCCAAATTTGAGCCAAATGGGTTTAATGGTTGCGGCGTGAAGGAGTATTTAAGCTTGGTAAAATACAAAATTTGGAGCCCCGATGCACACCCAATTAGGGAATGAATTTTGAAAAATCCTTTCTTAGTGCACCTCTAGACCTCATAAAGAACCTGTGTGCCAAATTTAGAGTCTCTAGACCCAGCGGTTTGGGCTGTGTGTTGATAATATGTCAGTCACTCAGTCAGGAAGTTTCTTTTTCAATACTAATACTTTCGGAGTTTAAGTAGGTACTGCTGCTTTTTCTTGCAGTAAGTACTTTGAATTGCTGCCACGCTCACGATTCAATATTTTTGTTGGTCAATATTAAATCAATAGCGTAGCAGGGAGAACAATTCCAATAAACAAGCCAAAACCATTAGAGATCAATCACTTTTCGTCAATGCGTAAGTAAAGAATGATGCGAACACCAGAAAATAGCAGGAACGAGTGCGGACTGCGGAGCGGCAACGCGCATCGCGGACACGCACACTTTGTCAACTTACACACACATGGATAGGGCTGCCGGACCGGACACGGCAACGTCGCAGAGCGACAGCAATAGTTTTCTAAAATACCTAATGTTTAAAAGTCTCTCTGACCACATTTCCACTTAAGGCAAGGTTGTTTTAGATACGCGGTTACTTGCATACCGTTTTAGTATTTAAGCTATGTATGCATTTTTGACCCCGACTGTACCTATGCGTGTAGGACTAGGATAGGCCAAACCCTTCTCAGTTTGAGTGGGGACGCGGTTGTGGGTTGAAAAGATGATGATAATGATGAAGTTATAAGCATTCGATATTGATAAAGTGGACTACAATGTTATGTTTGTAGTTATTGTAGGTATGGGTATGTGATATTAAATTGTGTCCGAATTGAGTGGGGCAGTCACTTACAGCCTCAGCGATGTGGAAATCTCATTTTATGGTTTGTGAACATATCTCCCTTTATTAAATTGCACGAGGGTTGTAAAATTGTTACTTTTCAATAGAGTTGAACAAGGTTATCAATTTATTATTGTAGGTGCCTTTATTTTTCAGTATCACCTCGTGACTCAATTATACCTACCACCGAATATACCTATGTATAATATTACTTAATTATACTCAGAATTGCAGACGAGTGGGAATCGAAGTCAGTGATCCTTATTTATAGCGATTGATATACGAATGTAGTTTAATATCATGTTGACCATTCAAGTAGAGACGGTAGCAACAATTTCAATTATTTACTAGCGACACTCATAAGCTGTCATGTCCGTCTTACGACGTGAGTTATGATGATTGTAGTGGCTTTTTACGACGGCTGCTGGTTTTTACTTTATAACGGACATATAAGATGGACATTGGCTCGCTTCCGCTAGTTTATTTATATGAAGTAAGTAGATTATCATTACATACTTACCTAAATATTCGCTAACGATTGGTCAAAAGATACATAATTCAATTAAAAATATAAAAAGCACGACTGCCCTGTGGCAAACGACTTTTTCAAAAAAAAAAAAAATATATATATATATATATATATATATATAGATCCGTTCACGGTAAATGTTGCTCCAGTGAGAAGCTAGAACAAATGTTGATCCACCTATTTCACGTGTTTACTCAGCTCTACCTCGGGCCAACTGATATACTTTAATCCGCCCCTAATGCGCGTGTGACGTCAGTGGATCTGCACGAACAGATTTTCGACATACTCGTCAGCGATTTAACCAATATTTGTTGATCCAAAAACGGCCGAAAAAATCATACTGAAAAAGCTTTCTTAGATCCAGAATATATTAAACTCATATGCGACATTTACTTAAAATAAGTGGATCCGGAGCCAAAACTGACGAATTGGCATCTTACACAGAGCGGCAACGTCGCGTTCTACGTGTGACAAAGAACCCACTAGACTACTTCGTTAGAGAAATAAGGTAAGAAAGATGCGTTAGCTACTGCCTTTGTGAATCGAACTTATTTAATCGAAAACTAAGTAGGTGTACCCAGATTTATTAGAAAATTATTTTGTGCTTTTCAGTGGGTTTTTTTGAAGGCGGTTCCCTTTGAGACTTTCTCCGTCCGACCGTCCGTGCGTCCGTCCGTCCGTCCATCCGTCCGTCTGTCACACTTTATTGTTTCAGTAACTATTAAAGCTATCGACCTGAAATTTGGAATAGTTGTAGGTAATTGCGGTGCGCCGCCATTGCAATCATAACAAATTGAGAATCTATTTTATTTTTATTAAAAAAGGGGGGAAAACTGGGTCGTCGAAATTTCAAAATGAAATAACAATATTGAATGGGGTATCATATGAAAGGGCGTTACTTGTGTATTCTAAAAACAATTTTTATTTAGTTTTATGCCTGATAGTTTTTTTTGAGTTATTGGGCAAATTGTCGAAAAAAATACCGTCCCCCCCCCCTTGTCTCCGAAGTTTACCAATTGAAAAATCTGAAATAATTATGATCAATAGGAATAAACGTATATTTAACAGTAGAAAAAAAACAACTCTCTAACTATTGTACTTTTTTTGATAATAACAATAAACCACCAAAATCAAAGTTAGGTTTGCGGTTTGGCAACAAAAGTACCTACATGTATATTATACTCGTAAATTCATGAACTAAAGTGATTCTTTTAATGTTTTTCTTCTTTTATAGTATGGAACCCTCGGTGCGCGACTCGTACTCGCGCTTGGCTCGTTTTTTAAAAAACAATTTGAAATATCGTGTATTTTGATGGGTTTTTATTAATTCCGGTAAAATTCATGGCTTCCCGTCAGAATAGGAAATCTAAAATTTACGCGAGCGAAGCCGCAGGTATCTGCTAGTAATCCATATTAGATTATCTATTTAGAAACTCGATATTATGTAGGTATTATGTTAACGATTGAAGAGGAGCGGGCGGAGTAGACCGCTTCAGTGGAAAGTGGAAACGTAGGTACTCCCTTTTCCGTGATGGATACGTATGGTAATAAATAGGGTATTCATATTATGATACCAAGGACTAAGGACTTACTTGGCTACCAGTTTTTAACTTCGCACGAAAATAAGTTTTAACTAACTATGCGTTTCAAATATCAGTAGGACCTTTTTAGGGTTCCATACCAAAATGGTAAAAATGGAACCCTTATGGTGTGACTTTCTCCGTCCGTTCGTCCGTCCGTCCGTCTGCCTGTCACACTCGATTATTTCAGTAACTATTAAAGCTATCGACCTGAAATTTGGAATAGTTGTAGGAAATAGCGGCGCGCCATCATTGCAATCATAAAAAATTGAAAATCATTTTTGTTTTTATTTAAAAAGGGGGGAATACCGGGTCGTCAAAATTTCAATCGAAAAATCTGAAATAATTATGATTAATAGAAATTAACGTATATTTTACAGGAAAAATAAAATCAACTCTCTAACTATTATACTTTTTTTAATAAAAACAATAAACTGCCAAAAACAAAGTTATGTTTGCGGTTCGCAAAAAAAAGTACCTACATGTAAATTATACTCGTAAATTCATGAACAAAAGTAATTCTTTAAAAAATTTTACTTCTTTTGCAGTATGGAACCCTCGGTGCGCGAGTCCGACTCACATTTGGCCGGTTTTTTTTTATTTATAGACAGAAAATGCCTAAAGCATACCACTCCGGCAAGGGGAAACATATGGGTTAAGTTGCACCCACTAAAACTGTCTGTGGCCACGACGGACCCGCTGGCGGGAGTACGGGATTCACTTTTGTACGCACTACGCTCCCGCCAGGTCATAACCCACCGGTTTTGACGACGGACGGCTCCTAACGTCTGTCATCCGCAGGCCGGCAACTTATGGATGGCACACGGCAACGCCTAGTCACCTAGTGGGTATCCTTCGAGAGGGCTGCGTGACCTGCATTTCCATCTAACGCTCTGCCGCCTACTTTCAACATTCAAATTCTTAAACTGGATACTTTCAAATAAAGATATTTGTATAAACCTACGAAGCGGCAACGTCGCGGATGCTTTTAGCCAATCCGATCGTTTGCCGTGCTCTGATTGGCTCATTTGAATTGGATCAACACTTTCCGTAACCATCGCAAGGTGGATTTGTATATCGGATCAACTTCTGCGAACGCTAGTATAAAGTTCCATGAGTGTAGATGTTGATCCGGTTGGAGCCACATTAGTTACCAGAGATGCATATTGGATCAACAAAAGGCGTCGGATCAACATGTGTTTTCGGATCAACAAAGTACTCGCGTGACGTCGCGAATGATCAACATTTAGCGGGAAGAGATCTCTATATATATATATATATATATATATATATATATATATATATATATATATATATATATATATATATATGTTAGGTATTCAGAATAATGTAAGGATTTTAACGATACCCCATAATATGTCCAAATCTTTTCAATCGTTCAGAAGTTACGGTGGTATAAAAAAAACTCACATACATACATACATGAACCCTAAAAACATTATAATCCTTTTTTTGGGCAGTCGTGAAAAAGCTGGCCTTGGCTAGCGGCAATGCCCCTGTGTTTGCTTGTCTAGAATTAAGATCGGAAAAGTGTCTTCGTACGGATTAGAAATTAAAACTCAGGTCTACTGCCCCTTGAAGCTGTTAAAAGTTAAACTCGTAAGTAAACTAAAACTAGAATCAAGATATTATATATTATATGCAAGTACTTTCCGTTGACCAACACTACAATCATAGCAAAAATCTGGAAACTACACCGTTGTAATAACACATATTTAAAACAAATGTAGTGTCTTTTAAAATATTATGTGTAACTTTGTATCCAATCTTCGACTCTGGCGGGCGAGTCCGTCTTGCGTATGTCCGGTTTTTAAATAACCTTTATATTGATTCGATAAAAATAAACCTACTTTAAATACCTAGTTGTTATAGAAGATGTGTCTTTGAGAATAGTTAAAAAGTTCGTTGGTTGGATGGTGATTGAGGACCAGGTCGGTATGGTCAAAGCTTTTCTTTGAGTTCAATAACGATGGTTATTGGTTCATATGGTATTTCGGTTTCATACACCTTCACCATTACAGACGACTAAAACGGAATTTCGCCACAGTTAAAGTGCAATATTATCATTTCTAAAGTATAAAATTTTTGCCTATCTTAAAAGTTCAAGGGCAGGCACCAATTTCAATATAAATATTATTGCAAAGCCTCGCTAAGCGCATAATAACATTTGCATATTTATGAGAGAGCAACCCTCAGCAAACATGGTGGGAAATTGGAAGGGTATAGGTTTGTTTTTGACATACTAATGGTCGTATGCTGAAGGCACGGGCGAGTGGCATCCCGGTCGTCGTTTTAGCTTCTATTACCTACTTCCTTCTTGGCCATCATCATCATCATTATTTAAGCCTGCTGCAGACGTCAACTGTTGGCTTGATTGTAATATGCTGATCAATGTGATGTAGGTATAGATGGTTCATTTGATTTAGGTATTTGTCGGTTGTTTTACAAGGATTCCAAATAACACCAATACCTTCTGCCCATAATAGAATAAGCTAGTGATAAGTTTTAGTCCTAGTCCAAATTTCAGGTCGATAGCTTTAATAGTTACTGAAATAATCGAGTGTGACAGACGGACGGACGGAGAAAGTCTCACCATAAGGGTTCCATTTTTACCATTTTGGTATGGAACCCTAAAAAAGCGCAAAATATACGTATTTAAATTTTTTTCCTACCTACCAGAATGTGTCACAATGCGTCTCTATGGAACGTTTGGTACTACTTTCTGTAAATAAATATATAACACTAGTAGATACCCGCGGCTTCGCACGCGTAAATTTTAGTTTTAACTATTCTACGGGAACCATCCATTTTCCGAAATAAAAAGACCCTTTGTGTTAATTTACATGAAATCTATCTTCATTTCAACTTTAAACCAAAAAATTTCAGTAGTTGTGCGTGAAGCGATAAATTTTCTCCCGCATGAATATCTGTTTTTCCCTATTATCACGAAAACAATAGATTTTCCCGAGAAAAAGTAGTTGATTCTAGGATATAATCTATCTCCATTCCAAATTTCAGTCCAATCGGTTCAGAAGTAACGGCACGATGGAGTATTTCTCCCGCATGAATATCTGCTATTTAACTATTTTCTTATAAACCATGGATTTTCTCGGGATAAAAATTTGCCTATGTATTAATCCAGGATAAAACCTATCCCCTTTTTGAATTTCAGTCATATCCGTTCGGTAATTACAGCGTGAAGTAGTATTTTTTCCGCGTGCATATCGGTTTTTAGGTTTTCCCGCGGAAACCATGGTTTTTTTGGGATAAAAAGTAGCCTTTGTATTAAACCAGGATAAAATCTAACTTCATTCCGCATTTCAGCAACATCAGTTCAGTTCATCAGTTTAGTAATTACGGCATGAAGGAATATTTTTCACGCGTGGATTTCTGTTTATCATAGAAACCACGGAATTTTCCTGGATGAAAAGTAGGCTTTGTAATAATCCGGGATAAAATCTATCTCCTTCCCGATTTTCAATCATATCAGTTCAGTAATTACAGTGTAAAGTAGTATTTCTCGCGTGTGAACATCAATGTTTCAGGTTTCCCGCGGAAACCATGAATTTTTTCGGGATGAAAAGTAGCCTATGTGGTAATGCAAGATATAATATACCTCCATTCCAAATTTTAGCCAAATCGGTACAGTAGTTGCGGCGTGAAGACGTATTTTATCTTAGTAAAATCCAAATTTCGGACCCCCGTTTCACCCCCTTAGAGGGTGAATTTTGAAAAATCCTTTCTTAGTGCTCCCCTAGATCTCATAAGGTATCTGTGTGCCAAATTTGGAGTCTCTAGACCCAGCGGTTTTGGCTGTGCGTTGATATGTCAGTGAGTCAGTTTCTTCTTTTATATATTTAGATTGAAAAATCCTTTCTTAGTGCTCCCCTAGATCTCATAAGGTATCTGTGTGCCAAATTTGGAGTCTCTAGACCCAGCGGTTTTGGCTGTGCGTTGATATGTCAGTGAGTCAGTTTCTTCTTTTATATATTTAGATAGGTATTCTATTTCATAGTTATAACACTTAAAACAAACAGAATTACGAACTGTATCTTTCTATTGTATTGCTCAATAAAAATACGGTTCAGCATAACGAATCGCTGAATCCCTTAGCTTGGGGTGTGTAAAATTTTATATTGTAATTTATTTTTATAGTCGTGGGGGTCTTGACTCGGCATTCTCAGGGGATAAAAATAATCACGTGTTTAACTAATTTTAATAAGTAGTTTGTACATCGTTATTTAGATGGGGGTGTGGCCTGACGTAGCGAATTCGTGATTGTAAAATGTTTCCACTCGTACTTCGTAGACATGCGAACAGATAATTAATATCGAATATAGATATTTTCATACCCTCGGGGGTAGAAAAAAGTGGAAAGTTTGAATTTAAAGTCTACAGCTAGTACGGTTTGTCAAAACAAAATTAAACTGTTTATATTCTTTCACATACTCCTAAAGCTCCTAATTTACAGGCATTTATGAAATGCCAGACTCTACCGCCCACTTTCGAAAATTTGTTTCGCACAGAGACACAAAAAATATCGGGTATTCAATCTCTTGATGGTATTCAATCATATATTTTAAAACTTCAGATTATTTATAATATCTTGAGAATACGGACCTTAGCAGACTATGGAAGCTGTAGGTCTTTTTTTTAAATGTACTCTCGTGATACTTTCTATACCCGGTCGTTGTAGTACAGACTTTTTTTTGTTCAGGGGAAATCTCCATTAACATATCCAACCTTTAGGTGGAATTATGTGCGATTTTCACCAACTAAAACTTCCTCGGTGCACATCCTCGGCACATGTAGGAAGTTTCCGGGATCTCATACGAACGCACCGGAGGCTCCCTTGTGCCCAACACCGTTGGGGTCTGAACTGTCACTGAACCATACCGCAGCCACTTCCACAGAGGTATTTAATAGTAACCGACATAGGACCGCCCCAAGGTTCTGGGCTATTATGGGGATTCAAGTCTTTACGGCGTCTGCGTGAGGAATCAGTTCTCTCTCAATCCCCCTGAGCAGCCTCCTTCTTCGTCATAAGACCACGCCGAAGGAGGCTGTCCCTCACCACGCCACTTCCCCTGTCCATAATAAGTACGTACTTACCTAGGTAAGTATCAACAGCGTCTGATATTATCGGGCTAACTTCCACAACGATTAGTTTTAACGACACCACAAAAGGCTTCGCTTCTATTTATTATGCAAATTGGAGCCAAGGGCTTGGATATTTTGATCCTCATTTTATTAGACTTACTAACGAAACCGTATTTTACTCGTATTTCACGAACAAACATCTTTAGTCATTCAGGCATCCTTCGTGTACCTACCGAGAAACGCGTCTCTAGAAAACACGGAGGATTATTGTGGATTTTTTTGAAATTAAGTCCTTATGAATCAACTTTTATAACAATATCATCGTGAACCATGCAATATAGATATTTCAATCCACGACAACGCTCCCCACTCTGTCAAAATCGCTTATGTTCCATTCCATGGTTTCATTCGATTCGTATGGAGTTTAACAGAGTGGGGCGCGTCATCGTGGATTCAAATATCTATAGGTTGTATTTGAACTAGCTACCTATCAGGCTACCACCAGGTTGTTTTTAGTCTTGGAAGTTATTTTTTTGTTCTTTTTAATTAACTTTTTTCATACCACTAAGTGAAAAATAAATTGTATGGCAAAACAATGTTTTTTTAGTCAGCGAGTATTTTTATAGACTTTTTTAATAAAGTTGCTCAGAAAGTGGCGTATTGCAGGGACGTATAGCGTTCGGGATGTGGGCTATTACATACTCGTGCTTTTTTTTTACCTTTACCGAACTCGTGCGTTATCTTTCCCAACTGTCAAAATAATGTCTATTAAAAAGAAAAACCAACCATGAAGTTTTTACAAAAAAAATTCATAGAAGTTTTTATGATTCATGCAAATACGTATATTTCTAAAAAGAAGCTACTAATTTGTTTCAATATCAGATTTGATTGAATGAGTTTGGTTAGGTTTCATTTCATCTCATTAAATTTCATTTTCATTTCATATCAATAAAAAAAATTCTACTGAAGACTTGGCTGTATGGGCATAGTTCCCTTTGCGTACCAGAATGTTATTTAGTCTATGACCAAATTTTTTTTTATTTTATTTTTTAAATCACCAGAATGGGTGAAGAAAAAAAAACTGCTTATATTCTACGGTTGGCGCCATTTTTCAGAAATTTTCTTTGCGAGTTTAGTTGTTTGTTGCACAAAATGAGTAATTTCGACCCTAGTTTTTTTGAATTAACACCACTGGAACTCAGTATAATTGCACAAAATGCTTCGGAGAACATTTTACCGGAAAAGTCAAAAAGTCACTACATATCTACATACGACGAATTTATTGCGTGGAGAGAAGAGAAAAAAGCAAATAGTTTTTCAGAAAATGTTAAGTTGGTTGAGTTTATTGTGTTTTTATTATTTTATTAAATTGCTTCATTTTTTCGCAACTGTATTAAAAATAATCGTTCAGTACACGTGCGGAACCGTCATTGCAACTTGTTCCGACTGTCAACCCTCGCTTTCGGCTGCGCCTCGGCTCGGGTAGACATTTGTCGGAACTCTTTGCAATAACAGCCTTTCCGCACTTGTAATGAAACATACTATTTCAATATAACGTGTACGTCCTCGATGGACTTCGGCCCGCATCTGAGAAATTAGAAAATAAACAAAGCGACACGTATGAAGGGCTCAGTTCAAAATTTCAAATAGAAAACTCGACAATGAGGATGAGTGCAAGTCCGTATTCTGTGCTGAGCCTGTCTGCAGTCGGCAAATCGTGCAGAATACCGGCATAATGGCCCGATGCAGCCAGGTCCTTTGCAAAAGAAACACTTGCGCCAATCAATCTGCATTTACAATCGTATGAGTATCGATCCCGGCTACCCAGTGGCGTTACAGTTTGTACGAATTTCGAGTCGACTCGCATCGCACAAACGAATCGAATTCCTCTATACATTTACAGCCAGCGCCATCTATGGACAGTCGCTGACATGCGGGTATCGATAGATGGCGCTATCTGTAAATGTATGGAGGAATTCGATTAGATTCGGAGGAGTGCGATGCGAGTCGACTCGAAATTCGTACAAAAACGTGTACTAACCCTACTGTAGTCCTACGAGGCACGAGCACCTATGTACGGCGGTACGTCTTGGTATGTAACTATCCTTTGTGTGTCGTCTACGTAGATTCAGTTTTTGTTCAGTTTGAACAGAACTTTGGCTGCTATAATTACCCATTTCAAAACAGAACTTAATAGAATAACAAAATGGATCTAATTACGCAAAATAAGATTACACGAGAACATGAACGAGAATATTTCCAAGAGGCCGCCCTCGACTTCAAAAGTGCGGCAAAAATACTTTTTGCCTAAATTAGCAAACCCAAGCCGTCGCTACACAATTTTTCACGCACACTAGCATCCACGCACCATACAAATTTCATATTGACACACTCACACTACGAGAAAAAGTTGCCGCACTCACGGAGCTGTCGTTGTTAGGAAGGGCTCTATCTAGTCGGAGCGCGAGCGAAGACCTATTGTAAATCTATGCACGAGAATAAACACGATTTTTAATGGCACAAACAAGAAATCCGCATAAAAACGTCGATACTTCAAGTAATTTTGGCACAACTCCAAAAAAAAAAGCGCTCTGAAATCACAGCCGAAATTGAAACAAATCCATTAACTTCGGGTCATAACGTCAAAAGTATTTTATCGCAGTGCAGAGTTATCAATCGAATCGTTAGGCGAATAGTTTAGAATAACTTCATTTGATATACTGGAAGGGTGACTCAGATAAATTGGATAAGATTACGTACGTTTTTTTAGAGAAAGTAACGAATAAATCAATTTGTATTTAGTTAATTATACGCGATAGTTGTGAAGCAAAATCACGTCTAATGGACTGATTTGATTTAGCTTTTTATTGGCTGCACATGAATGTATGGACATATTTGAAAATTAAGTTTATTTTGCCAACTGTCTAGCTTTGATCTGGCTGTGATTGAATCGAAAACACGTTTTGAGCGTAGGTATCTTGTCTGAAGCTGAACACAATAGTGAAAATATACTTGTTTCTTTGTTGTTAATATAATTGGTATACAATTTTAGTTAAAAAAAGGAAAACCACAGAAAACTATTGCAGCGAAAATTTAAAATTGCCACACTTTAAATACAGAAAATTTCCATTTTCTTACCACAGATTTTACTTATCACGCAGCAGTGAAAACACTTAAATACTGAGTAAAGTAATAAATACTGTAGTACTAATAAGCTAGAAAATCGAAGCCTCGTAAAGTCTATTAGCATGTGAAAGTTTTGTTGAAATTGTTTCAGCCATTCTGAGGACAAGGATCAAAATATCAGCGATAGGTACCTTCTTTCGAAAAACGTAACAAAGTTTAGCTTTTTGCATATTTCTCTACCTGCCTGTAAAAGTGCTGTTGGTTCCGAAAATAAGCTAATTTAAACCTCCATCCAGTAAATCTGTTGTATTATTTAAAACAAAATTGTAAACATAATTATTGTTGATCATTGTATCGCGTACAACAAAACTGTAAATAGCTATTTTAAAAATAAAGAGCAAGTGCCGAGTTTCTTGCCCGTCCTTCTCGGTGCAAAACAGATTTCCGAACATGGCGGTAGAGTCTGACATTTCATAAGTGTCTCAATGTAAGTTAGGCTTATGTGACAGAATAAACATTTTGATTTGATTTTACATCAATAGGTAGTTCTCAATCGGAACTTCCCGTAAGCAATTGAATTGATAGTATCTAGGTACTGATACCTAGCTAAGCAGCCTGCCATCCAGGCATCCACGCCGCGTCGGCTGGCGTGAAATTATCTCACCAGTAGCTATCTCAAGACTAAGTGGCTCCCAACCTCACTGTTGAATAACTTATCAAAATCGATCGACTGTCCAACTCGGCTAGAAAATAACGTGTGAGGTAGAAGTAGGTTCTTATTTATCGTAAGTAGAATTGTTAGTTATTTAAACGTGAATCAATTTTAGTATGCGATCATTTTGAACTTTTTAATAATTTCTTATATTAACTAACTTATATAATTGTTATAGTGTTTCACATTTTTCTTTATTCATATTAATTATTTATTGTGTAAGTATCAAAATTATCGCTGCCAATTTCTTATGTTTTACTTAGTTTAAAAAAATCTGGTTCGATAAATATCTTACTTTGTCTTGTCATTTAAACTGTGTGACATATCTTATTATAGTAGGGCCATGGTAGGGTGAGTTGGAACTTGAAAATCTCGTAAGGTTTTGAGGTATTGTTAAAGGAAAGGACTCGTATGTGTGTAGGTTAGGCCTAGGTATATTAAAGAAAGTATATGAGGACTTTGATATTTGTCATGTATGCCTTGCCGAAAGATACAAAATTTTACAAAAAATGGCATCAGGTTTGGATTGGATATTGTGCCAAACCAAGTCGTACATTGACCGAGTTGCAATAGTTCGAACGCGATTTATATGATAGTTTATACACGCCATTATTATTTTGTGCGGCAGCAACGGCGCGTAAATAAACTGACAGCTTTATTATAGCGCACTATTACAATGGACTCGCAATAAATATTGTTTTAGATTCAATTCTAAACGAATATCAATTTTGAAACTTTATTGGATGTAAATAAAACTGGACTTGAATTTATGGCCACAAAATAAAATAAGTCTTGACAAAAGTCAATCCCATATCATAATCATCATAAAGCGCAACCACGCTTTAGTTTTGGAATGGAAGCTCAATCTGCCTTTTTTTTGAGAAAACATCATTAGTTTAAGAATGTGTATGGTAGCAAGCCCAGCACTGCCCGCTCTCCCACTCAAGCACAAAGGTAAGTTATCAAACAAGTAATGCAACCACTACCCACATGCATCACCACACACAACTCTTACGACAGTCGACGCCCGTTTGTGGATGGTAGTTATATTGCTTGCTTGGAAAATTCCTTCGTGCTTGAGTGGGAGGGCAGGCGGTGCTTGACTTGTTACTTGCATGTTAAACGGTAAACCATACATATTCTTTCCAGGTAGCGGATTATAGAAAGAACATTTTGATATCTTACTAATGTAACAGAGCTCTCAATTTAAAGCGCAAATAAAATATTGAACAGAAGTGCATGGCTGTTCATATTCAAGCTCTTTAAATTTAGCTATATTGGTTAACTCTGTTCAGTAAATTGTGGTTATTTAGTCAAGTGTCTGATTCAATCTCAACATTCGCACGGATTCCCCGCACGTATCTTCTTGTACTCCCAACCAGTTTTAATTCGACAGAATCAAATTAACGTGTCAGCTCGCTCGTTTTTCTTCCGAAACTTGTGTTTTAGCGCTCAAGGAAGTTTGTTAATTTAATTTTGATTTTTTCCGTGTGCCAAGACGATCCCACCTGAGGGCTGAGTGAAATTAAGCTTATCATAGACTGCAATGGAGAGAAATATTAACAAAGTTAGCATGCGAGATCCGGTTTATTATAGTTACGATCTACATACTTCGCAATTTTCTATGTTTTATGGAGGATGCCTGCCTTTTAGTAGCACGAGTACCCATTTGGTATTATTTTAAGCTTCTGTATGCAATATTAATAAGAAACTTTAACAGTTATAAGCACAATGCGTTGCTTAATACTTCAGTATACAGTTAAGGTAAATTGGTAACATCCACCCGCCAAAATCAAATTTTATTTAGTTTTTTTTTGCAAATTATACATCAAAAGATTATATGGCAATAAGTTTTGCGAACGTAACATTAATTGTTCGGTGACTCTGGTTTGTCTACGGATCTCCTCATTCTTGATTTGAACAAGTAGAGAAACTCCGAGAATAGCTCTCTCCATCAGCCGGTGAGACTATGAACCTTCTTATGAGGCCCATAGTAAACGACCATGTCTCGGATCCGTATGTCATCACCTCTACCGTATGTCAACCTATTATAGGTTGTGTAAATTATCTACCACTGATTCCAATTTCAGCTACCTATTTAATTGGATACTAATTTAAGTTTAAACCAACAAAATTACTGACTTAACGCGGTTACGGTAGTCGGTAGTTCCCGAAATAGTGTCTGCTCGGCAAGGGTTAATAGGGGGGATGTCGTTAATTTAGCTCCTTTAAGAGGCGCGCGATATCGCGTCGAGTTACTCGTACAGCAGTCTTACGGAATTACCTGGCTGCGGTGAACTGGGCGAGATTTTAACCTAATTTGTAAGGAAAAATATCTTCTGGAGCGTTTTTGTGAAACTTAGGCTGATTATGATCCCTTGTTAGACACTTCGTGCTGAGTCCGAATAGCCGTATGTACATATTGCTATACAATGGATACAATGGAAATGGATCTAAATAAAAAAAAATTATGAAAATGGTCTAAATTGATCACGAGCGTTCATACATCTTCTGTGAACATTTCAAGTGTCTAACTATAATGGTTCAAGAGATACAGCAGTGGTGACAGACGGACGGACGGACGGACAGCGAAATATTAGCAGTAGGCTCCCGGTTTTACCCACAGGTTTTACCCTTTTGGTGTGGAACCCTATAAATGAGACTTCAGAACTAAGTCTCAAGATGATTAGCGTTTTACAGTGCAGTAAGTGCATTGCAAAGCGATCACTTAGCTTCAAGTGAACGCATTACTCGTCTCATCATCTTCAGTATATATAAATATTGTGCTGCAATCTGCAAGTAATTTAAAAAAATAACCTTATTGAACAAAAAATACTATAAAAAATCATATATAAGTAGTCGGTTGGTACATATTGCAGTATTCACTATACGAAACAACCAACAAGCACAATGATTTCACAATGCAAGGCAATAAATTAATTATCCTCCGTAATTGACGTCATTACAATGAGAAAAATGTCGAAATGTATTCGGCCCCGTCATCCGACCGCACGCAAATTGGGAACAATAAGCTCCGCGGACTTATTTGCATTGCGGCCAGGATCTTTGCACCACTATAGCGGATCCGACCGAAAGAGTATTGTGCTACCGTGAATGTCCGAAGCGCAGTGTATCTTAAGAGCCACCAGCCCTTCTAGTATGGGCAGGGGATAAAAAAAGTAAACAGCTCGTAGGCTAAAGCACGACAAAAGGGCAACAGCGAAGTATTTTCTTAGTTATATCCATAGGGAATATTATTTGCAACCGTGCGCCCATGATCTGAATGTGGATAAAGCTGTAGATGGCGATAAAAATGATCTCCCGTCAGCTATGCTAGCCGTGTCTATCTATCGCCTAAGTCAACGAATAGCCAAGAAGCGTTTTGTTTAATGCCCCTTTATTAGTTCCATAACCATCTCGGTCACACCACGGGTTAATATTTTAGTTAGTAGAGTAAATCATATAATAGGTGTATGTTTAGGTTAAGCTACATCAAGTTGATTTGGTGCTTACATTGGCGATGTATCGTCGTCAACACTTCCACCCCACAATGGTCTGGTTGATGCCTTGAGGAGATACTTATCTTGCTTGGGTGGAAATTCCTTATGCCTTGCGTATAAAGACAGAAGACGCAGATGTCCTATTGTGAGTAGTAAATTTATGAATGATTTTAGGGATAAAAACCTGCCTAGTCGCCTTGTAGAAAGTTAGGGAGACAGATTTTTATCAGATTTGAAAGGATATAGTGTTTCTTCCACGAAATACCTGAATTTCATTCTTTCGTTGCACTGGTGGAGTTTCGAGTATTGTTGTCCGTAACTCCGTAAGTACGTAGCTCGGAGTTTATAAGACTTCTTATAGTTATATCTTACGGGTATAATCATAAGCAGGTTTTAACTGGTTATTGGTTATTTGTAAAAAAATAAAATCAAATGCAGAGTCGTGCATCGTGGATTCCGTATTACAGAAGAAGTTAAACAATATAACTTTTTTTATCTACGCTCATTGCTTAAAGTTCGAATTATGAAATCAAAATGTGTCACATATTGACCTACTTTATTCACAGACTTCTATAATTATTAAAAAGTTATTCATTATAACATTTCTGTACTATGGACATATCTCTAGATAGTTGAGTAATTTCCATTACGATACTCGGCTCTGGGTTCCTGTATTTTTATGTGTCGTCATCACAGACCAGGGAATAACTTTCTTTTCTCTGTGGTCGTCATAGCCAAAAGAGAGTGTATAACAATCCTCAAATTTTTTTTTTATATATGGAGTCCACAGCCAACATTTAATTTAGGGCCATGATCGACCATAGACAACAATTAATTCACGGAAACAATAATTTTTCCCTGCCTTATATGACTGATTAAAAAGTGTGTTCATACAGAATATTGAAAAGAATTATGTATAACTAGCTGTTGCCCGAGGCTCCGCCCGCATGAATTACGATTTTTTTACATAATATACCTTCCTACTGGAATTCCTTGATTTTTCGCGGGATTCTGGTGTGATGTTGTACAGAAACCTGTTCTTACTTTGCACGGGTTATCTTGTGGTGATTTTGAAAACTCCTTTTTCTTAATAATAATATAAAGTTTCATTAATACGTTTTTGAAAGATCAAAAGGACGATTTTAACTGTCGATATTTCGACCCAGTGGCACAGGTCGTGGTCACTACGTGACCACGACTTGTACCAATGTATCGAAATATCCACAGTTAAAATCGTCCTTTTCATTGTGATTTTTATTCTGAAACCACGAAATATGTCAAAAATTATTAAACCATGTGAAGAGTTGTACTGGTGGTAGAACTCTTCGTTCAGAGTTCGGCCGGGTAGGTACCTACCACTGGGATAAATTACTCTACTAACAATATTCCCCAGCCCAACATAATATAAGAGTCTTTTAAAAATCTTTGCTTCATCTCAATACATTATACAATCCAAAACATCAGAATGGGCAATGGCTATACAATATATTTCTTTACGTATAAAAAGACCTTAGATGACAGTCAGTCGGTTAGGATCGATAAGACCTAAGAGTTAAAAATATTTGTGAAAAATATTATCTTACCCTTTTCATATTACGGATGATAAAGTTTAAATCTGTTCATGTCTCAACAGTGCCATCTTAATATAAAGTCAGGAAACAGTAAATAACATGACAGTTAATTTTTATTTAAAAAAATTCGGTAGTACCTACCTATCTCAGAGGTTTACATTCAAGTTCCACATAAAT
The DNA here is from genome assembly GCA_963855885.1 of Coenonympha glycerion. Taxonomy (NCBI): domain Eukaryota; kingdom Metazoa; phylum Arthropoda; class Insecta; order Lepidoptera; family Nymphalidae; genus Coenonympha; species Coenonympha glycerion. The sequence continues at coordinate 5,119,602 of OY979646.1, forward strand.
TGCAGAGATGGCGCTATACGGTATAACGTAGCGATAACGCCAGTTACATGATTTTTGTTCACCCTAAAAGTGAAAAATTTTAAACCATACAAAATCTCCTGCTAAGCCTATTTATTTACGGCTCTAAGGGTACTCCAGTCTCACTTGAGCCCTACGTCCTAGCCCTAGGTTCTTTGTGCATTCCGAGTTTCAAGTCACCTACCTACTTGAACTTAAAGGTTCTGATGTCTGTAATTTCTGAACTACAAAAGTGATGATGATAAGATTTGTAAGGAATAATCTTTAAAGAACCTCCTTTCTAACAAAAAAAGAATGAATGGAATCGGACAACGCGTCAATGAATTATAACTAAAAAACGTTTGGACTTTGATGCCGTCTTCCAGGGAAACCATGATGAATTTGGGGACAAAAAGTATCCTATGTCCTACCTCGGGGTATGAGCTATAATCATGTCAAGTTTCATTTAAATCCATCCAGCGGATTAGCCGTGATGCCCGGTCGTGAAACAGACAGACAGACAGACAGACAGACAGACAGACAGACAAAAATTAAGCAAATTACAGTTTTGGCTTCAGTATCGACTAAATAGTGTCCTCCAACAAAAATTTTCAAAATATCTTCAATGTACAGAATTCGACCCTTTACAGTTTTATTATAAGTATAGATTTTTGATTATTTAATTATCCACTAAAATATACTTTATCTGACTTGTATAAATATTTTTCTACTCTTTTTTGTTTCATGACTTTTTTAACAGACTATACGCAGTTTACAACTGAATTTTGGCGCCATACCTAACTTTTAACATTTCAATGTGTTATTTTTGTTACTTAGTCAAAACTTAGCGCGGAGAAATGTCTAGCAGTGAAACCTACTAAAGAAAATTTAACTCCACCTGACATTTTAGTAATTACAACAAAAATGACCCACAATCTTTTACCAACACAGTGAAGGATTTACGACAAACGTTAGCAAGATTTTATGGTTTGGATTTATGATAATTTGAGCGTAGATAAAGTAGTGTATGAAACTCTACATAATTAGGTATTAAAACACTCGTGTGATACTATTAAAAAACTCGCCTGCGGCTCGTTTTTTAAACTCACACTCATGTTTTAATACCCCCCATTATGCATCCGTTTCATAAACTACTATAACCAACCTGAAAACTAACTACTTAAGCTTTACTGTAATGATATAAAAAAACTTGCCTAGTTTAAAGCTTTAGTTTTATTATTTCTGTATATTATAATGTGCTTACAACTTTCAACGTAATTATTTCAAATATTTTGATAGGTGAAATCTGAGTTCAAAAATGGGAAACGGAGTTGGTGTTTCCCGACATTCTGTACCATAAACCAAAATTTCCCGATATTCTCCTCTTAACAAAATGTTATGTACGATTTTTTTAATTTCATTGACTATTTTATAAAACTGTTCCAAATGTCGCGTTGATTGCTTTAATAGTAACTGAATTTACTGTAACAGATGGACAGATGAAGTCGCATAAGGATTCCATTTCTCAAATTCGTACGGAACCCTAAAAACAATTTATGGTTGCAACTTGCAATAAAACCGCAATGCGTCAATACGCTTGGTGCGTCGAACTTTGGGTCCGGTTTTGCAAAAAAATGTTTTTCAAAATGCGTGCGGTCCGAATTGTTTGACATGTTTTAATCAAGTTCGATTTGTTGTTACTGGTCCAGCGATATAATTCACAGAATGCCCATGTTATAAAAAATATTGTTACTTTGCTTACATTTTATTTTCGTTCGCAAATAGGGCGTTTCGTGCTGTTCTCTACCATCCCAGTTTTCAAGTCAGCCTTCGTTGTAAAAACGTGTCAAGTGCACTCGTAATATTGTGAAAAACATCAGACCTAGGCGTTGCGGCTAGGCAGCTGGTGGCGTTTAATATACTATAATACGTGCCTTGTTTATGTTAACACTCCTACGGGGGTCTGCTGCGAAGGTGTCCAGCAATGCTTGTTTATATACGACAATCACGTCTCGCCTAGTGCCACTACAGATTTCTATTAGTTAGGGCCATATCAGTGACCCTGGTTCGGATCGGTGCAGTGGTGGAAAGACGCTGGGTGATAAAGGTCGAGTATATGGAATCGAAGCAAGGTGAAGCTGGCCTACTCTAGGCAATGGAAATATGCATGTTATATGATGATGAAGACCTTTTTGCAAGCAGATCTCAAGAGAAGGATGATTTAAACAGTTACAGTAGAATTAAATGATTGCGTTCCTTGACAGAAAATGAGAAAACCCATTAGGTAAAAGCGTCCAATCTCAAAAATCGTGCCAAGTTAATTTTACAAACATGTTTTCTGTACGATAAGTAGGACAGGCTATCGATCTAGGCTGGGTTATACCGCACTGAGTTCGAAGCCACTTAATCTGAGATGTTGCACTTGCCGAGATAATTTCACGCAACCCGTGGCATGTCGGTGTGATATCGAATCACTTTCATACTCAGGTTTGGATGCGAAGTGGGTATTCGTTTCAATTGACTCGTGATTTCCTTGTGGGGAATTTCAGCAGATATTTAATAACGCTTTGATTAAATTTCCACATGTATTGTATACGTACCCATTAAATTATTATATTCTCCGTACAGACGAGGTCAAGTCAATACTCCTGCAAAGGACTTTGACGACCTCCCTGGCGCATGGGACGCGCGCTCGGATGGTAGTGGGAGGTCGCGGGTTCGATTCCCGTCACGGGTCACTTTGGAATTTTATAATTTCTCAGTTGGCTCAGCTGTGGTCTGGTGGGAGGCTTCGACCGTGGCTAGTTACCACCCTACCAAGTACCAGCAAAGGCGTGCCGCCAAGCGATTTAGCGTTCCGGTGCTGTGTAGGAACCGTTGGGGCGACTTTACTTACCCCTTCCAAGTTAGTACGTCTTCGGCTGCATCATCACTTACCATCAGGTGAGATCGCAGTTTAGTACTAACTTATATTGTAAAAGAAGTAGTGCTTCTTTTAGTCGGCCACTAAATAAGTGAGGAAATCTATAGACAGCCGCGAGTAGAATAGATCGGTGGGCTGATTTTTTTTCGTTCAGTTAGTTAGTTAGTAACTCTCACAGGTTTATTAGCTAAGAAAACTGAGACAAAAATTCTATTTTTGAATTCTTTTTGCACAAGTTACGAACCTAGTTTGGTATGTTAACATGTCGATATACAGTGACACAATTGGTAATTTGTGCAAAAATGAGACTTTTGCCTCCGTTTTCTTAGTTTCCACGAAGACTATCAATGTGCTACTCGGAGCAGAAGAATCAAGATCATATATGCAATGAGCATACAAACTGTTAGCTGTGAGACGGTATCTACGAGTAATGGAGGGCGACATACATGTTCTTTGCGTTGCAAAAGTGAAGTGTATCCCTACCAAGAAGGTCTCTATTTCGGCAGAAGATCATTAATGATAAATCACAAAACGTATCGGCAATATCGTACTACATTTGAACAGAAGAGCTCTAAATAACCGGGTCTCTCACAAGTACAAGAAGAAAAAAATAATTATAAAGTTAAAATAAAACTGTAAAGTTAAAATAAAAACAACTCTTCAACAGTCACGTAAAAGAAAGAGCTTTCCTTACATTGGTACAAACGAGAAGTTTTGTTATTTTGTCACAGTTAAATAAATGGTCAACGGAGGGAGAGACAGTCGGGCGCGATACCAAAAAACTCTCGACACACGTCTGGTGAAGTGAGCTGTTTCTTGAGAAAAACTCGAGAAATAAACCTTATAGGTATACTTACCTTTTAAAATGGTTTTATAAACTCGCCGGCATATTTAGCGGAACATAAAAAAAAGGTTTGATATCAGTATCATATAAAGTTTCTGGCTGGTTTATACGTTATTTAATTTAAAAAGAAATATTTTCAAATTAAGAAAACAACTGAACATCACATTTTATGCAATTGTTTTAATTTTATTCAAATACACCTTATCTGGAGCGAACTTCGAGTATTTCTTCCTTCTGAGTTTGATTTAAAATTTCATTGAAATACTGTTTTTTGTTAGTTTTTTTTAATCGCGTATCTTTCTGGAGTTGATGACTGAATTATGCCTGACTTGGCCCCAACGGAGATTGCCAGGGCACTCGAAATGCGAAGAAATGGTCAAACCTACAGAGTGATATCCAGAGATCTTCGTCGACCAGTTTCAACGATCCATCGCAGTAGGTATCCAACGGTTCAGGGACACCGGTACTTATGTGAGAAGAGCAGGACAAGGCAGAAAAAGACGCACTTCGAGTAGGGATGATCGTTTCATTCGGCTTCGTGTACGTAGGAACCCCCGTTTGACGGCCGTCCAAGCCCGACATGAGTTAGAAGCAGTGCGGGGTATAACCGTAAGTGAGCGTACGGTACGAAGAAGGCTCGAAGAAGCTGGTTTGGGTTCATTTGTGCCCGCCAAGGCTCCAAGGCTCGAGGTAAATCATCGTAGAAACAGGTTAACTTTTGCTCAGGAACATCGACTTTGGAACGCGGACCAATGGAGTAAGGTATTGTTTAGTGATGAGTGCAGAATTCTCTTAAATCAAATTGACGGCAGGCAAAGAATATACAGACGCAAAGGAGAACGATACATTCAGACAAATTTTGAAACTACAGTTGCATACGGTGGTGGGTCAATAATGGTTTGGGCGGGCATTTGTTTGGGAGCTCGCACAGACTTGGTAGTGATTGACAGAGGGAGTCTGACTGCAGACCGCTATATCAGAGAAGTTTTAGAAGAAAATGTCGTACCGTTTGCCCCATATATCGGTGACGATTTTGTTTTTATGCAGGATAATGCTCTGCCGCATACCGCTCGGGTAACTCAAGCTTATCTTAATGATATGAATATCACTGTTATGGAGTGGCCGGCGAGATCACCGGATTTGAACCCAATAGAGCACGTTTGGGACTTGCTGAAAAGAAAAGTTAAGTCCAGAATTCCAGCTCCTGCCAACGTGGGAGAACTGCGAATCGCCGTAGTTGAGGAATGGCGGAGACTATCCCAGGAGACCATCGATAACATCATTCTCAGTATGCCTAGACGGGTAGAAACTTTAATAAGAGCACGTGGAGGAAATACGCGATATTAATCACCATTTTTCTAATTTAATTAATTGTAATTTTAATATTAAATTTCACTTTTCCAGGTTACATGAAAAGTTCAAAAATGTACCATTTTTCACAAATACCCTTTACTCGCAAAATCTGTTCTTAATGTGATCTCATTTTAAGTAAAAACAAATGAAATTTTAAATAACAAAAGAAGTGTAGTAAGTAGATTTTAAAATAAAACTATATTTTTTTAATTATGGACCTTTTTTTTATGTTCCGCTAAATATGCCGGCGAGTTTATTTTGATCGAAGTTTTACCGAAAACATTTCATTGTTAATTAGCTTTTGCTTGTTACTAACAGTCTTCTGATTTAGGCTCTTAAAATGCCAGGGAATATAAATAATTGTGTGTTATGCTCGTTCGTCTCTAGCTTAAAGATGATTCTTGGATTAATTAGCTTTATGACAAAGATTTAAATCGCAAGATGGGTCCTAAGCCTACATTGCGCACATCAAAAACGTCCACAAACATGCTGAGTGAGTGCTCTCAGCATATTTGTAGTTTCTTTTGTGACAGAGCAAGTGACAACGTGTCGCACACAAGACAAAAACGTGGACGTTTTTGGAGGTTTAGGGCTCATATAGCGATTTAAATCTTTTCTTTATGAGCTTTTTCTAGTATCGCATACTAGGATTATTTTGATTCTAGGTTTCAAATTAATTGATTTTATTGAAGGTCAAAACTTACGGCTAATTTTGTACCTACGTTTATTTCTGTGGCTCTTACTTATTTAGCTATAATATGAACTTATAACGCCATAAAACCAATAGCATAATTCGCGTTGGTCAAGATAAATGAAAGACTAGAAACAAGATGGAAGTCATAATAAACCTTGAGAGACATATTATTAAAATGAGTTTCGATGCTTTCCTAGTTCAAAGCTTTGATCCCTTGAGACCTGGAATTGTATCATTACAAACAAGATTACGAATTATTGAGCCGCCGAGGATAAAGTCGTGTTTATTACAGATATTTGGTGGACTGAATGATGGTGAACTTATATCCACTTGACAATGAAAAATGAATTCAAAAACATATTATTACATTATGAATTCGCGTTTATGGAGTTGCAAAAATTTGAATGATTTGTTTCTTTTATTTATCCCAGGTACAAGTACATCTTTGATAATAAAATTAGGTAGATACACTTTGATAACATATGATTATTTGAAAAACGTGTATTTATAAACGTAGTTGGTTGTCTTGTAGCGGATATAGGTAGGTTATTGATAATCAAATAACCACGTACTCTAAACTCTACATCAGCATCAAACAATGAATATGCTAAGTTCTGGGAAGCAACATGATCATGCTCGAAAGCTTAAAAAAAGGTTTTAATAAAAATGAGCTATGACAATATCATGAAAAGAAAAGAACAAAATGTAGGTTATATCTTAGTCACGTGCCGTTTTTGCGAATTTCCGTAAAAGGTTCGCATAACATAAATATTCCATCCGATGTGAAAAGAATAACACAAAGCGGTAATGTGACGGCACAAAGGCTGCCGGTTCACGTTTCATCATGTAACGTCATACATTCTGATTTGTGGCAAAGCAACAATCTAGGATTGCTGTTATTCACAATTATTAAGCTCGCGTGTTCTCAGGTTTCGAGATCCTTCTTAATATTCATACTGGAACTCCAAATGGGCTGGTTCTGTAACAATTTCCAAGACCGTTAATTGAGTCTTCTCCCATTATGCCATTAGGAATTAAGTTCCATCTTTTATAATGTGCAAGAATTCCAGATTTTCACTAGGGTTATATAAATTAATGAAGGCAATTAACAAGGTATATTGCCCGTCTATACATATAATATAATGTACTGTTACTCGCGTCTTCGCCCGCATGAATTTCGGTTTCTACATGTCGGTTTCCATATGTTGTGTGGTGTGGTGTTCCGGGGGATTTTCTTAAGGAGAACAATTCCCGTCAACATGATTTTTGCGTAACTTTAAGCGGTAACACACCACATGTACCTACCGGAAAAACAAAATTTCCCGTTATTGCAACATTCTTCATCGATGCTCTGCTCCTGTGGGTTATAGCGTCATGTTAACCTATAAGCCATTCTCGATTAATGAACCATATGACACAAAAATAATTTATTTATTCGGACCAGTAGTTCTTGAGATAAGCGCGTTTAAACAAACAAACTCTTCAGCTTTATTAGTATGCGAGTTTAATATACACTCGGCGTCAAAAAAATCGCACCTTTCAAAAAATCTACTTCAAACAACTTTAGACCTTATTTGACATCAATAATGAGGGTCATGTTGCATATCATTTGAAAGGTGATGAAATGGAGTGTACAAAAACAATTCAATTGATTATTTTTCTTTTACTGGAAGAGCACAAAAAAAGAAGAAGAAAACACTTACAATTTTGCTCCTTAAACAGCCGCTAGTTGCGCTACCTTTTGCAGGTATAAAAGGGTCAATACAGGTTCAATCGGGATCATTCGCTATCCAACCGTTGAAGTGGACACACGAGAAGCTCATTCCCAAGAAAAATACCCTTGAAGATGGATACCACTGTCGATGAGGCCGCCCAAGTGATTGCACTACTGCAATCAGGCATGCGGCAGTGTGATGTCGCTCGGCAACTCAACTTGAGCCGTTTTTCGGTTCGAAGAGTGTACCAGCGTTTCCTGGAGACCGGTGGCTACGTCCGAAGACATGGGTCTGGTAGACGTCGCTGCACCTCGGAGAGAGACGACCGATTCATCGTATCGACATCTTTGAGAAATCGCTTCTTAAATGCTGTCGAGTTGCGACAGCAGCTCCAGACAGCTAACAGAAGAACCGTGAGTGTGTCTACGGTTAGACGAAAGCTGGGGGAGAGGAAAATAGCGGCGCGAAGAGCTGCTACGGGTCCAAAATTGACCGCAGAGCATCGGCGAGCCCGCTTGCAATTCGCTCGCGAACACGTCAATTGGACCCTCGAACAATGGAAAGCTGTTCTCTTCTCAGACGAGACGAGAGTAAATAAATAAATAAATAAATAAATACACTTTATTTGCACCACACAAGAAATTGTACAAAACAGAAATAGGTACATAATAAACTAATTTTAGGCACAAAAGGCGGCCTTATCGCTTAGCAGCGATCTCTGCCAGGCAACCTTGAGAAAAGGAAAACAAAGGAACTAGATTTTGCAGGTGGTGAAGATTTATAAACTATATACATACAAATAACTACAAACTAATACATAAACTAGGTTAAACAAATAAACAAAGGTATTCAATACATAATCATCAAACTATAAACTAATATATACAATATAATAATATAATGTCCACTAATAAGGACAAGATAATATGAAAGTGTGCCTTTTCTGCAACGACAGACGCAAAAGAGTGTACAGAAGACAGGGTGAACGTTTCGCCCAAGCCTGCATCCAGGAGACGGTGGAATATGGAGGCGGTTCTTGTATGTTCTGGGGCGGCATGTCTGCCGACGGCAAAACCGACCTTGTTTGCGTCTCCCGGGCTCGAGGTGCTCGCGGGCAAGGGTCGCTGACTGCTCACCGGTACATCACAGAGATCATGGAAGACCATGTGGTCCCCTATGCCAGTTTTGTTGGCGAGGGGTTCACGTTGATGCATGACAACGCTCGCGCTCACACTGCAATTATTGTGCGCGACTACCTTCAAGATGTTGGGATCTCTGTCATGCAGTGGCCAGCGAGAAGTCCAGACCTGAACCCGATTGAGCACCTATGGGACCATTTAAAACGCAAGGTTCGGTCTCGTGATCCCGCTCCTACGACTCTCCAGGAACTCAAAGATGCCGTTATTGAGGAATGGGACACTATCCCTCAAGAAGAAATTTTAAAATTGGTAAGATCCGTGAGGGATCGTATGGAAGCCGTCATCAGGGCAAGGGGGGTAACACTAGATTTTAGATTAGTTTTAAGATCATTTTTGTATTTTTTTTTGTGTAATTAATCTGTTTTAAATTAAGGCTTAATTAAGGATTTTTACTGTTTTATATACTTCTTTTTTTTGTGCTTTTCCAATAAAAGAAAAATAATAAATTGAATTGTTTTTGTGCTCTCCATTTCATCGCCTTTCAAATGATATCCAACATGACCGTCATTATTGATGTCAAATAAGGTTTAAAGTTGTTTGAAGTAGATTTATTGAAAGGTGCGATTTTTTTGACGCCGAGTGTACACGAGGGTTTATTTTCTGGGAGGAAAAATCTCTAACTTAGTGCCTATGGGCACTGGGCAGGGTACCTATGTTGGACTCGCATGGATTAAAACCTTCCCGTCTTCTGTGTCAACAACTCGCAATCGCGAAGCATTATTTCATGGTTTTAATTATTCACTTTCTTATCTCTTCTCCTTCTTTTGGTTGTAATATTAGGCTTATCTTATCAAACGTAAGTGGTGAACTTTTGTTGATTTTCGTTATGTTTCAGGAAAAATAACCTGGCTTAAACATCTTTTTATATGCAAGTGCTCTCTGTGCCCAACTAAGCAATCTAGTAGGTACCATGTTTAGACTTGTACCTTTATAGTTGCTACTACTTACTTCTGCCTGTATGTTTGGTTTGTTATAATAATCTATATCTTAATGCATAAATTACATTGTAATTTGTTGCCAGATATTATAAATGTTTGAAATGGTTAACTAATTTATAGCAGCCACGCGCTTTATGTGACTGTGTAATAATAATAATCAGTTATAATCGTGTCAGAAATACATTCCAATTAAAGATTTGTATTCAAAGTTGTTCCGAATAAGTTCACCGCCAAAACTTTACACACGCAACAAAACAGGGGTGCGTTAGAGGGGCAGGCTCGCCTGTTATTTATAATTTATACCCTCAATTAATGCGCTCAGTTAATAGACATATATATATACACAGGACCCGGCGGACCGAAAAAATGTCGCCGGTTTATTGGTGTCAAATTTTTTTGTTTTAACACTAACGGCGTCAGTAGTAAGCCGACCGCAGTATTGTCTATGGACCGCGGTCCACGCCACAGATCACTACACTTGTTATTAGTTTGCACGGCACCCGCGTTTTCACTGGGACGGTTTTCGCCATATTCAGGCGTATTAGCGGGAATTTTGACGCTACTTTTTCCCTGTAGCTTTATTTTACGTAAAATGTTCAGATGGGCTCATCCTCATATTCATATCAGTGGTTCAGTTATTTATTCGACCTTTGACATAATTAACAACAAAAGTGAGTAATATGAGAAGTGAATCAGTTTTAAGCAGACCCCACATAATATATGACAAGGTTGTTGTGGGTTTGCTTTTACAACCTTACAAAAACAAAATATTATGAAGGATTTTAAGATACACGTTGTATGAAAAAGTTCATGTCAAAAAGTAGGTACTATTGAGAATAGGAGAAGCCAGAAATTGGTAAAAAAATAGATTATCAAATACGGGAAATGATATGTTGAGTGACCTAAGATAAGTTGACTTCCCAAGCAACATAAGAGACTAGAAGCAAGTGGTGGGTAAACCACAAGTACACATACTTATGTACTTGTTAAAAAAAGATAAGGTTACATCAGAGGCATAAAAGAAGGTGAAAAAAATCGAGATAAATAAGCTAGAAAAGAAGAATAGGAGAAGGTATATGGAAACCCGACAGTAAATAATATGTTACCATTGATGTTGCTATAAGCCATTGAGTCATGATATTAGTGATATTAGTGAAGCTAATAATGCGTTTAGTTATGCATCAAAAGAATGTGCCAAAATTCCGAATTATAAACTATAGCTTTGGTTTAACAAATGGTGAAAATTCTTATTTGACAAAGATATTTAACAAAAAATGTAGATTTGATGAAGAACGTGGTATAAAATGAAAGTATTACTTTACATTTCTTGGTAATTAAAACTCCTTTTAAGGAATGCAAATGAGAAGTTGGTTTGACAATCGTTTTATTAAATTTCTGTAGGTAAGATACGGATTTCTCGAAGTTTTTCATTGGCCTATTAATGTTCAGTCGAAGTAAGACGTGGTAGATTTCTCTATCTTTGATAGCGTATAAACTTGTTAGCGCATGTCTTGGATAAGTTAAAGATATTAATATAGGTATTTCTTCAGGCCACAATTTTTAAGCAGATTTTAGGTAGGTAAGATGAGTTCAAAATTTTTACTGAGTAGAACACTTTAGTCATTGTAATATTTCAAACTATTACAGATTGGAGCAACCTCCATAAATTTGAAATTGAAAATATAATCGTTTAGTATCAACATCCAGAGTTTTAGCATTTAGTATCATTACAGATATCCGTTTTGGTACACTAAACAAACCGAGTAAATGTTTGTTTGTTCTGTTCGATAGAGGAAGTTAATTTCCCTTAGATTTACGCATAGAGGGCATCCGAGTCATCTTCTATATATATAAAAGAATGAGGCATTTTGGTTTGTTCCACGGATTCCGCCTAAACTATAGGTCGTAGAGATCTGAAATTTGGTGCCTAGGTAGATATTAGGTCATGAATTCGTACTAAGACGGGGATTCCAGAAATTCAAATTGTAAGGGGTAAAAATCGTACATTAAAGGGATTGTCCCATACAAAAGTGAATTTTTTTCGTTGTTCCAGGAATTCCCGAAAAACTAAACATCGTAGAGATCTGAAATTTGGTGCCTAGATAGATATTAGTTCATGAATTCGTACTAAGACGGGGATTCCAGAAATTCAAATTGTAAGGGGTAAAAATCGTACATTAAAGGGATTTTCCCATACAAAAGTGAATTTTTTTCGTTGTTCCAGGAATTCCCGAAAAACTAAAAGTCGTAGAGATCTGAAATTTGGTGCCTAGATAGATATTAGGTCATGAATTCGTACTAAGACGGGGATTCCAGAAATTCAAATCCTAAGGGGTAAAAGTCGTACATTAAAGGGATTTTCCCATACAAAAGTGATTTTTTTTCGTTGTTCCAGGAATTCCCGAAAAACTAAAAGTCGTAGAGCTCTGAAATTTGGTGCCTAGATAGATATTAGGTCATGAATTCGTACTAAGACGGGGATTCCAGAAATTCAAATCCTAAGGGGTAAAAATCGTACATTAAAGGGATTTTTCCATACAAAAGTGATTTTTTTTCGTTGTTCCAGGAATTCCCGAAAAACTAAAAGTCGTAGAGATCTGAAATTTGGTACCTAGGTTGATATTAGGTCATGAATTCGTACTAAGGCGGGGATTTAAGAAATTCAAATTTTAAGGGGTAAAAATTGTACATTTAAGGGATTTTCCCATACAAAAGTGATTTTTTTCGTTGTTCCAGGAATTCCCGAAGAACTAAAAGTAGTTAAGATCTGAAAATTGGTACCTAGCTTTTTTAGGTAATAAAATCAATTCGTACTCAGGTTTTTCGAGGATTTTTGAAATCCAAATTTTGAAATGGCCGCCATTTTGAACTTTTTTGTTACTGGGCCTTTGAAAATCGGTATTTGAGTATCGCAGCAAGCATAGAGAACGAATTTATGGTCAGAATAAAAAAAATGGCCGCCATTTTGAACTTTTTTGTTACTGGGCCGATTGCTCTGAAAATTGATATTTGAGTATCGCAACAAGCATGGAGAAGGAATTTGTGGTAAAAATTTAAAAAAGTGGCCGCCATTTTGAACTTTTTTGTTACTGGGCCGATTGCTCTGAAAATCGATATTTGAGTATCGCAACAAGCATGGAGAAGGAATTTGTGGTCAAAATTTAAAAAAAGTGGCCGCCATTTTGAACTTTTTTGTTACTGGGCCAATTGCTTTGAAAATCGATATTTGAGTATCGCAGCAAGCACAGAGAAAGAATTTATGGTCAGAATTAAAAAAAGTGGCCGCCGTTTTGAACTTTTTTGTTACTGGGCCGATTGCTCTGAAAATAGATATTTGAGTATCGCAACAAGCATGGAGAAGGAATTTGTCCTCAAAATTTAAAAAAAAGTGGCCGACATTTTGAACATTTTTGTTACTGGGCCGATTGCTTTGAAAATCGATATTTGAATATCGCAGCAAGCATAAAGAAAGAATTTATGGTCAGAATTAAAAAAAAGAGGCCGCCATTTTGAAATTTTTTGTTACTGGGCCGATTGCTCTGAAAATAGATATATGAGTATCACAGCAAGCATAGAGAATGAATTTATGGTCAGAATTAAATAAAGTGGCCGCCATTTTGAACTTTTTTTTTCTGGGCCGATTGGTCTGAAAATCGATATTTGAGTATCGCAACAAGCATGGAAAAGGAATTTGTGGTCAAAATTAAAAAAAACAGACAGACAGCGTAGTCTCAGTAATAAGGTTAGGCGGGAAGGTTAGGTTTCCCTATAGGTACGGTACCCTAATTGAACTATATTAAACTTTTTGTAACGACCTCATATTTTTAAAACCGATAAGTGACTATAGCAGCAAGCACAAAGGAAGAATTTGTTGTCTTTATATTGTTAAAATAAATGGCAGTTAAGACAGGAATTTTGGTAATTAAACGCCTGAGGATGTAAAGCAGAGGTTAAACGCGAGCGAAGCCGCGGGCGTCCGCTAGTCCTACTATAAATGTTTATTTTATTGATTTTTACACGGCCCTACTACAATGCATCTCGTACAACACTAAAACCGAGCCCGCGTTACTTCGACAAAGTTCCGAATTCCTCGAATTAAATTGCCAGGGAGCAACTTTATCGTATTAATAATAATGAAAATGCCCAAACACCCCCAGTGTTGGAAAAAAGTTTTTATTTCGATAAAGTTCTGCTCTCGTTTTACGTGCTGCGGGAGTTAGAACTTTGCGTTAGTAGAGCTTTTTTATTTTGCTATCAGTAACGTTGTGCATTATATTTGGCTTAGTATAACGATTGATTAAGTTTACACTCGATCTAGTCCATTCAATGTTTCTTACATTTTTAAGAGATCAACACTTCATGACTTTGTCCAGCTCCACCATATTATAATGTAAATTGGATTTTCTCTCTGTTTCTTCAAGTGTTTATTTTTGACAATACTGTATGAATGGAATCGTTTTGCAGTTATGCTAATTGCCATAGGTGTATTCTGATTGTCATTCAATACCCTCGTTCGAAAAAATCCTTTGAGACCTGGCGTCAACCCAAAATAGTAGCAAACGAATTTTTAATTGGTCTCCCGAAAAATATAAGCATTCCAAAAAGTTTATTGTAGCTTAATTCGACCCTGTAATTACGTAACGAATCCGAACCGGCGCCGAGTTGTGATTTTTTTTCTGGAAGAGGGGAAGTAATATGATATTTCGCAACGCATCGGCTCCGGAGCCACTGTAACAATCAGGGTCGTAACAGGCTCAGCCACGAGCACGACTCGAGATTTTGCCGCCGCCCCCGAGATGTCGCTAACGAATTTTTAATAGGCCTTCCGAAATATAAACAAAAGCCTGGCGGGCGGCCCCTTTACAGTTTAATTGCAGGTTTAGGATATGCAGGCAGTTTTTTAACACGATTATGACGTCGCAGGGTCGTGGCTTGGGGCGAGGAGGGCTGCGTCACGTGCGAGGTCCGCACTCCGCAGCCCGACGCATGCGAGACCGCGGGGCGCCGGCAGCGCAGGCGCGCGCTCAACCCCCCGGCCTCCCTCGTCCGTCAGTCTGCCGCCGGCCTCCGCGCGCCCCGCCTGTTCGAAGCGCCGTGCCGCGCCGCGAGTGTTCCTAACTCCAAGTGATGACGACTTGTGACTAGTGCAATGCTCGTGCTCCGTTGTGCCCTCGCCGCGGCCCTGCTCGCCTTCGCCACCGCCGCCTGGCAGGAGAACGTGCGCCCCAAGGTCTTCGCGCAATTAGGTTAGTACACCCATGCCGTCAGATGTTCACACTAACAAGCGCTATAACCTCCCGACAACTTGACAACTGAGCTTTCGCTATGAGATGAAAAAGCTCATGTTTATTTTTGTCAGTGAGTGGTGACATTGACACCAAGCGTTTGAAAACATTACCTACAGTGTTTATGTTGATGTCCTGATTGATTACAATTGCAACACGATACTAAATTCAAACCTAATCAAATGAAACGGGGATCAAGATGATTGATATTGATATTCTAATGTCGAAACGGAGCATTCTCAAGAATCTGTGGAGGGTTTTGTTAGAAAGTTTAAAAATGAAACTATCTTCAGAGATGTGAGTCACCAATGTATTGGAATCGTATAAGATTCCTCTGAATTGGAAGATTTGCCTTCTGAATGAAAGTATGAATCTTTAAACCATAGAAGAAATTTTAGTAATAATCCAAGTTTTTCTAATTAACTTCTATTGAATGGAGTTTAATTAGTTGAGCTCTGTTTAGGGGA
The DNA here is from genome assembly GCA_963855885.1 of Coenonympha glycerion. Lineage (NCBI taxonomy): Eukaryota > Metazoa > Arthropoda > Insecta > Lepidoptera > Nymphalidae > Coenonympha > Coenonympha glycerion. The sequence goes on from OY979646.1 coordinate 5,135,017, forward strand.
ATATTCGTTGTGGATTATGTCATAACATCCATCTAGTTGGATATTAAGAAAACAAATTAATATCTACAAACAACGACCAAGTTATTTCGAATTTCATAACTTACGGCCGTCCGAATAATAGTAGTCGCCGAAATTGCGCCTTGTGGCACTCCAATAACGAGTCACAGTCACGCGATGGTTCATCCTATGGGAATAAAGGCAGAGTGCACGAGTAAATAGAGGCATTGTTTTATTGTGCAGTCTGCATTGCGGGGGCCTGCCACGTGGCTCTCATTAGTGCAGCACAAAGCGAAGCAGTTTGTCCAGCGTTTTGCAATGTTATGCCCGGATTAGCGATGCGATGTTTAACGGACTGGATGAAACTTTGTCTAACTTCTGCATTTGATGAGAACGCGTTGTTGTATCGTTTGTGTTTAACTGTAGACTGTGCGGACTCTCAGCTGAAAGTTTGCCGGTCAGCTAGAAGTTGGTTATTTAAGGGAAGAACGCATTGCGAATATTAATCATATACCAACTGTATGTCCATTGCTTTGGAAAACATTTGAATTTCACTTTTCAGAGATCATGATTATAATAAAAGCGAATTTATATAACAAGGTACTGTAAAGGTTTTGAAAAATCATGCAAGCTTTGAAATAATACTTGGAAGAATTAAATTTTTTTGGAGTGCCAAAATTTGCTTTATGAATCATTGATTATGCCAATATTATCGTAAAATTTTGTTTGAAACAATTTATATATTTACTCAAATTACCTATTTTACGAAAACTCTACATTAGTGAAACAAAGTTTAGTAACATCTTTAATAAACAGCTTTTATTTTCAAACTGTTTATCTGTTCCCTCTAGAATTTGAAATGAAACATCGCCTTACACAATGATACTACTGTTGTCTGTGCAGTGATCAATTAAAGAAGTCTGAATTGGCGTCGTGACGTCACTGGTCTAGACAGCATCGTCGCGTCCGACGCACAGCATATCCGTCCATTGTATCCGGTAGTTTTGTTTGGCTTTGGAATTCAATATTAATGTTTTCATTAACCATTTTGCGATTCTGTATTATAAACGCTGCATACAAATGACGTGTACTAAAAACATAATTCTCTAGTCAGTTAGCGACTTTTATATAAAGTTTTGACTTTGGGGGTCAATAACATAACTTCTTAAAAGCTTAGAATCATTGGACTATTTCCTTACTTATATGCTCATGATTCTTATGTAGAAAGCGATATCTTCAGTGACACAAATTACTAAATTACTTTATCATATATATAATGAACAAAATAGTTAAGTATAGTTAATTTGATCGTGTGTGCTAAAACAAAGCCCCTTAATTTAAGTGATCTCAAGTGACAATTAATATAACACAGTAGCATAACTAAGTGAATTAATTTCAATTGAAAATCAATAAGCCGAAATGAAGTAAGCAGAGACGGAGCGGAGTTAATTGCACCGCCACAGTTCTGTTTGATGTTCGGACAGTCGTAGTGTTCGTGTCAACACCTCTCTCGTAATGTGATCCACCAATTCAGACTAGAGGGTCCGCTCTGACCGCATCGCGCGGTTTAATATACGTGCGATCAAAGGTGTCTATGGAAATCGGAGGATATAAACTTCCACCGTTATTACCTCGTTATTACTATACATATTTGCTTCATAGTCTCTACATTTCGATATGTTTCGATTAATTTATTTTGAATTTGCGTAATGTTATATTATTTTCTTGGGAAACTTCGTTTCCGAAAGTTTTTGATTTAATAAGCGATACATTTCACAGAAAATAATGTTATTTTCAATTTCGTTGTAACACGTGCTTTTGTGGAGTTGAAGCATATTATGTTAATGTGAACTGAAGTGTTAACCAATATCACCTGCATACTGAATACATAATTAAGTAGGCACTTCAGTTTTAGAAGGACATAATCATTAATTAGTATTCTTAAATGCGTGATGCTAGACTTACAGTGATACTTAGCATCTCATCATCTTCCATACCTAGTCATTGGTACTTGTACTAATAGACGAGATACAAAGTGCTGACTGCTTACGATGCTTTAATGCAGATAAGCAACCTGAAACATTTCACAGCACTAGGGTTTCCGATTTCTCGAGGTTTTTTAGTTCTCGGGTGTCGAGACTTCTCGAGCCTGATTTCTCGGGTCTTCTCGGGTTGTCGAGAAAAAATTAAATACGTCTAAATTTTTGTTTAATTAATAAAAAGAGTCTTTAATTTAACTGTGTTTATTTTACATGAAAAAAATCAACATAATTTTTAACAAAAAAAACAAGTTCTCAATAAAAAATCAGCTCAAAACATACTTCTTCTCCTTATCATAACTAATCTCATCTCACTAATCTGTAATAAAAAACAAAATCTCTGTTAACAATCAGCTTAAAACAAACATCTTAACTAAAAACAATCATAATTTTTCTCATCATAACTAAAGATCACTCACTAATCTCACTATGTGGGTGGTATGAGGCTATGGTTTTAGGACATTTTAGACATTGCGCATTTGAGGCGTCCTTATTTTTCTTGAAATATTTCCAAACTTTGGAAGTTTCCATTTTGGTTCATTAGTTGTAAAATCTATAACAAACAGTTCAAGAATTAGTAAGTATTTTAGTTTAGTACCTACAAAATAGCTGACGCAACAGTGGGGAGGCCTATGCCCAGCAGGGGGTTGATGTGGTTAGGTTAGGCTGATGATGATGATGAAAAAATAGCTGTGTCCTTTTGTATACTACGTTTGGTAGGATTGGTTGGATACGTTTTGTCATTTTGTGTTATTTGTAGTAGATAAATTGCCATTAAACAACGTCTTAATATTATGTGTTTAGTTTCGAACTTTAGGCTTTTGTGGGATTATTACAACATCTGCAATACAAATGCAATTAATGAAATCGATAAATATTTATGCACTAACAATTCTCTTATTTGATTAAAAACAAAAGTTTTATTTCTTTAACATACCTATTCATTTTAAACAAAAATATTATTTTGGTAATACAAAAGTACTTACAAAACAAAACAAACACTTGAACTATTTAAATAAATAATAACAATACTTACCTGTTTGTTCTGCGATTCTATTACTCGTGCGTCACTAAATAGTAAATACACTCACTATGTTGGGTTTATGATCCGACCGATCCGAACACGGCGGGAGTTGAAACACGAATGAACAAAATACAACTGGGGCCGCGTCGCGCTTGCGTTTGTCGGCAAAAACAAAGGATACCGACAGACACGAGCCGTGCTGTCAAAGGATGCCGCTGCCGCCTCGCATTTACAAAGAAAGCTAAGCGTAAAAATGTTTATTTAAACTTCTCGATGTCTCGACTTTTCTCGAGCTGAATTTCCCGGGTACGAGACCGACCGATTTCCCGGGAATTCCCGGGACGAGAATTCCCGGGAACAAACCCTACACAGCACCCATCAATTCTTAAGGTATTAAGTTATTAACTTCTTAAAGTGCCGTCTTCTATCGAATGTTAGCAACCATCTTAACGATTGTATCTTGTATACAGTCACACTGAATAGACTACGGATGCTCTTTTCAAACTATTGGCTTAAGTTTCGAAGCCAAGATATTCTTCTGCGGCCATTTTTCCTCCTTCCTGCCACCTTCCCTTGCACTTGCATTATTAATTGAAGGAGTTTATATTGCTGGGTGTTATGCATCACATGGCGGTAATACTCTAATTTTTCTCTTTTTTATAGTATGATGCACTTTTAGACATTTCCCCATCCCTGCAGCACGGTGCTGTTTGGAACGCGGTCTGTGAGAGAAATTTTGGGGATACGGCGGTATACCCACTTCTCAAAAGCTTCTAACTTTTTGGACATGGATTCTGTCAGCGTCTATGCTTCCACACCGTGAAGGAACACCGAAGTAAACATAGCACCGTGCTAAACGAGTTCGAAGGATAGTTAGCTTTAAATAAAAATAGATAACATATAAAACTAGTTGTGACTATGTATGTACCAGGGGCCTTATTCTGTATCGTTGACTTAGTTAGTTAGTAACCCTAACTGGGTTATTAACTAAGAAAACGAAGGCAAAAATCCTATTTTTGCACAAATTACCAACCTAGGTCGGTGTGTTATCATATCAGTATACCATGCTAGTTGTTATCTTGGACAAAAAGAATACAAAAATAGGATTTTTGCCTCCGTTTTCTTAGTTAATAACCCAGTTTGGGTTACTAACTAACTAAGTGAACGATACAGAATCAGCACACATTACTTTAAAATCTGGTTATCCCACATGATTCAGATTTTAATTTTCTTTCACTGATAAATACTTATTATTAAAAAAGAAATCAGAAAAAGGAATCACGATATCGTCATTATACACATAGGTTGGCTCTGGATTCCAAGAGATAGCGGTTGCAATCTAACTAACCTAATTTGTGGATAACGTTAGTGCACTTTGTATCTGAACACTGATAGTTATTATTCTCAAAGTACATCACTAGGGAATTGGTTCAATTTGTGCAAATTGTATACAAAATGTGAAACTAGAGCTGCGCATGTAGTATTGAGGGAATGCAATAATTCTCAAAGTTCTTCAAAGGAAATGGAGTACTAGCACTGTAACTGTTTCAAATGTGATAAAATCTAACGCATTGTGAAAGTATATCGAACAATAATAATAGTGTGCTGTATTGTTATTGTAAAATGTATTTGTTGGGACCGGTTCTTGAAGTGTGGGCAGAGATAAGTATTAAGTAGAACTGGATGCAGACCGGAATTGGATGAGTCAGATTGAGATAGGTTAGTATTTATTCAACATCGTGATCAAGCTGATTAGTTATTACAAGAGCTAATTTGTCTGTTGATCTTGTCATATATATTTTATTAGATAGGTATATTTACATATTTTATACCAAGTACCTACATGACGCAGGGAAACAATCTCAACTAAGATTTCATCAAATTACTAATTGTGAAACGTAAAAATGACTTTAAATCCTATATTATGTACGTTTGAGCTTTTGATTATCAGAAGTCAATTCACAAAAGTTAATGGGAGATTCAGAAGATCATAATGAGAAACTAACAATATACTCGTAATTGAAAATAAAAGGTGCAACATATGACCCTTCTTTTGATTTATTAGAAGGTGCTCCTTAGTGTAAGTGGTGGTATAATGGTTTTCTCTTTTACTTGCTAAGTGTCTTATATTTTTGTTAATTCTGTTATCGTATATTAATAATAATATTATGCATACCAGACTTTCAAGAGAAAATATTTGATTTTGATTATTTAAACTATCTGTAACGGAAAGTTTATACTTAATTGTTAGCTGATGCCTCATCTGCATGTTTATGATAAAAAAGAAAATGCCATTGTACCAAATTAAAGAAATAACAAATAAATCACGCTGCTATCATGTTAAGTTTAATAATAACAAAATATATGAACACGGAATTTTAAAACACGTTTATAGTGTTCCATACAAACAGGTGCCGCCGTCTGTGGTACAATATCAAACGGTTTACGGTGGTGCATTATGATTTCCGACACCCCCTTTTATATTTTAACTGCCGGGATTATGGAACGTTTAAGTGGGACCATAAAATAACTGTTCACTACCTGAAGAAGAAATAAATTACTTAACAGGATAATGCTTTTATATCCCGGAATGTTTGGTACGTGTCGCGTTTTGCCTTATGGGTATTTATTGGGTCATTCGTCAGGACTCAGGAGCCAATACCCAAGGGTAGTGTTATGTGGTTGGGGTGCATAATACTGCTGTGACGCGGTATTGTTTATGATTGGACTCTCCTGAACAATTTATTAACGTTTCGATTCGGTCCATGGGGGATGTACCAGAACCTTATCTCGAATTACATAAATTACAAAAAGGAAGTAAAAAGAGAGTATTTTTTGGGTATATTCACCATCTACAGAAGAACGAACCTAAAGTAATCACAGTACGAAACTTTTTTCCTATTAGGTTACCTTAAAAAAGAAAGATAAAGAACAGTAAAAAAATCTTTAAAATATTTCATATTCTAAATGTCTTGTAGTGTTTTTGGAAGTTCTGGGCTGGGTTATATATAGTGCTTTCAATCATCGAAGACGTAAACACTGCTTCCTTACTCTTTTTACGTTAAGGAGTCTTGAGAGAAGAAAAGAAGAGAGAACTACGAGTACCTATAATGTAAAGTGGGTCGATTCGTTCACAATACCCGCAACGTTAACCGCTAATTCGAAAAGGACAAAAGTTCAAACGTCCATCGACACCGCGATGGCTTGCGCCGAGCGGAATGTTATTTAGGAACAAAACAAAATCAGTTCAATAGCAACGGAACACGATGAAAAGTTGCATGTTTCTTCTCTTGCGGTTCAAAGAGTAGATGTCGACCTTATGTACGTGGAATAAGTCGGCTGCGGGTTCGATGAGCTTATTCTGAATGAGTTTAACTAAGAACATGACACGCACGTGCGTGCGGCGTTCACTGTCGCGGTCGAGTTGGGGAGGAGGAAGGGGGGAGCAGGATGGCGCCACCATGCGGGAGAGAGACGCATTTATTAGCGATATAAATGTGATATATCTTGGTATACCATCTTTACTCCGTGTGGGAGGTATGCCGGGATTTGAACAATATTTAAACACATCCTGATAATCCTTCAGTCTTTGCCACGTTCGGTTGTCATTCCGTTTCTACGATTGCTATTGGATTAGATATTGTTTTAATATGTGTGAGAATGACAAATTTTATTGCATCGACAAAAAATCATACGTTTACAAATATTGATCCAATAGCAAGCGTAGAAATAGAATAAACAGAAAAGATAACATCTGTTCCATAAGTATTTTTTGAGTCAGGACAGTTATTTGTAGGTCAAGTTTACTTATAATTTTCACATGTTTATTCACCAGTGTAAATTGAATCATGTGAATAAAAATGAAACTGCATATTATACAATCTTGTTTGATTGTTATATTTAAATAGTGTAATGTCTTTACTCTTTACCAGAATTCATGAGCACAACTTTTTAGAATACACTATTGAAGATTGGTCATAACTCGCGTAAACGTTGTTTCGTTTTTCGATGATATTGCTTCTCGTTCCCAACAAGGACATTATGTTTCACATTCGTTACGGCAAATGGCAGTTGTTTCATTCAAATTTTGTCTTGTTTCTGCTATATAGATTAAGTAATGTAATAAAGTTGGTCGATATTCTCGTTCAACCCTTTCCGACGACAGCGCAAATATTGGTAATGAAAATATTTGTTGAAATACTCCAGGCATTTGTGGAGGAAAGGCTTTTTTGTGAGACGACAGCGAGTGTGTCTAGCCCATTGTGATGCAGTTTTTAAATCCGGATTAAAAGGAAGCTCATAATAAGCTCGATGCGGGGTTGTTACGTTGGGACATCGTTTGTATTAACTCTACTGTAACGTTTCGCTATTGTGCTAAATAAAAAACCGTTTTTAAATTGCACAGTTTGAAATGGTAATCCGTGTCTTTTGCATTCAGCTTAATAAGCATAATCCTCGAATTATATAATAGACTCCAGTTTCGAAATCTGAAGAAGTGTGGCAGAAACAAGACGTAATGACATTAGTTACATATTCAGTTCTGAAGGTTAGATTCCATCCGCAATTCAAAACCTCAATCACAGAGTTCTAAGCATTCTGCGGACTTCACTCTTTACATACCAACATAGTTAACAGCGACAAAACCCTCATTTGAAAAGGCACCGATGAATAGCAAGGAGTCAATGGGTCGTAAGAAATGGGCCAGCTAGTACTCGTACCAGTGAAATGCACTTTAGAACCAGCCTAATAAGAGCTTTCTCGGGTGTACCGCTTTTGCTTAAGCCAGGTGGCATGTGATGAGTTCATTGTGCCTGAGAGTCGTGGTTTTATAATATTTTCTCCATTGTTTTCCTCTATGGAAATTTAAAGTCTGAAGATTTGAATTGCTCTGTAATTTAGCGTGTAATTTCACAAGTTTCCCCTCAAGGTTTTAAGGAGAATTTAAATGGTTTCATGTTTTGATTTTGACTGTAATTTTACATGTGCACAATGATATTTGACTGTATCAATTATCATTGTGCACATGATCTTTGATCACGCATTATTTTTCTTTTAGCAGATTCTTTTTCTCAAGATATCAGTATTTTGTTCTATTGTGAAAAAAGTTTATTCGTCATGATTTGGTTTGAATCCAATGATATCCATTATGCCTAGTTTGTTTTCGCTGGACTATGGTTAGTTAATAAATCAACACCTTCATCGATGCCATAACTAAGCGTGAAGCGACAGAGATCGATATTATCGAAACCTGTGAAACAGCTGATGTAAATTTTCAATGCGATATAAAAGTCACTGCTCTCTCTGAATTTGCAGGGGAGTCCTTTGTTACGGTGGCGATTGGTTCCATTAATAAGGCAGGTGGTCGCACAATGTAAGCTCTAACAATGGTATGCCGAGGGAGGGGTATCGCGTGCTCTTTCCATTGAAAAGCATTTCTCTCTAAATTAATATTTATTTTCGACTTTGCTGGGAGTTGTTTTAATGCGTGTTCTGTGCTGCTATCGTAAGTAGGGCCAGATGGTCATATAGAGTCATGGGTATATTGTCAGTGTCAAAATCACGGTTAATAGTTTTGGTTGAAGTTTATTAGATAATATGTTTAAACTGTTCAATGTTCATGCTATTTAAAATGTGGGCGTTGAAAAAGCGCAGTATGTCATTAACTATAAATATAGTGAGTTTTGAGATGATAATTAAAATTCGAAAGTGATTCAAATATAACTTCTCCCTGCAGGTTGGTCAATGCTGGTGGTCTTTCTATACGTGAACATTTATACTGATATTGTATTGTCGCATAAATTAGAATAACAATTTAATATTTTGTACAATATGCACGTCTCTCTTACATTCATCCAGCGTACATTTATGTTCTATTGTCAAATGCTCTATTACTTCATATCTAAGTGGGTCGATAAACGTATTACCTCTTCCCTAAACGACTCTATTGAGACATGTTTATGTCTTGCCACATCTGTACGACCACATCTGTTTGTGTTAGAGACAGCCTCTATTTGTTACATTTTTTGTACGATTGATAGACCGTAGTCACAAGTGGTGATGCAATCTAAAATTGAATAGATATCGAAGATGCTTTGTAAGTAGGTACAGAAAGAAATGGGAGAGAGCGACTGTTACTTGAAAAAAATATATCATTACGTTATTTTTATAACAAAGTGCATTAAATGAATTAAAGTGTCTCGAGAGACCACTGACTAACCAATATTTAATTTATTTTTTTTTGAAATGGTTTGAAACAAGAATATTACTTTGGGGTAATATTGGGTAATAGTCATATAATTTTTTAAATACTCTGTCAGTGTTTATAAATGCAATTTTCTATTACCAGGGATTGGTAAATAATTTACTTACCTAAGATTTTTACTGTATTTTCATTTGTACCTTGTTTTTCAAATGCAAATTCAAATTCAAGCATATTTTATTTCACGTAGGTCGGACTTCCAGGCTTTTTTTTATCATTTTGCCAATATTAAATACTTAAAAGGCGTTGCAGATTTAACATCATATGATCTGGAATAAGATAATAATCTAAACTTTATAGTAATATCTTCCGGTAATACCTAATTTTAATTATACCGGCCAATAAAACTGAAGGAAACAGTATATTGCAAGTGTAAGAGTTAAGTATAGTGCCCTAAAAATAAATACGCCGTCCCTTTCTACTCTTGAACTTGAGTCGAGTTCATTGGCCTGTGCGCCTTATGATAATTTATATTTTGTTTTCAACTGTAACATTAACTTTTGACCCATTCAATATTTTTGTTTGTTTTGTTTTATCATTACTACTTACGTTTATTGTTCTTAAAGTCAAGATTATGTATTTTTGATAATTAACTATCTGAGCATATAAACCTAAACATTGAAAATAAGAATACTTTTGCCATATTTGGAAATGTTGTGGACGGTACAAACATGAGTACAATACAGATTTTTTTAGTAAGCCAAACATGGGCCAGCAGAATTATACAGTTCGTAAGATTGCAGTAGGCTGGACAGTGGACATGTATAACAATCAACAGTTCATGAGCGATTCCAGTGAAAAAATAGTGACCTCGCACCCAGGCGGCCGTATAGTAATGGAGGTCGGACAAAGGTAAGTTGGCTTGATGGTGTAAAAAAGGATGTAAAAATAAGAAATTGGGAAGTGAACGCAATGAACAGAGTCCGAAGGAGGAATATTTTGCAGTAGGCCCAGACTCACAAAAGGTTTGTGATGGTGATGAGGAAAACAAGTAAATAATTAAAAAAATAAAAAACACGACTCCCCTGTGGTAAAAAGCCTTTTATTGATGTAACGATTCTAACGATACCCCATAAGTCCAAATCTATTCAGTCGGTCAGAAGTTATAGTGGAATAAAGAAACTCACATACATACATACATAGATGAACCCTAAAAACATTACACTCCTTTTTTGGACAGTCGTGTAATACCTAAGAATAGCGATATTTTTCTAATCATAATAGATACTAGGTAGATATATATCATCACAGTAAAACATCTCAGTATACAAGATTATGATGTTGGTTTGATAATGTCGATATTAGGTACAGCTACTCATATATTTTAGAACCCTATCTTATAAAGCGCTCGAGATAATAAACTGCCAGGTGCTTTGGATGTCACGCATAATGACTGATACGCGCTTACCGAAAAAGATTTCGGTAATAAAATTGCCATTCGTGGCGTACGAAAACATTTTTATACGCTTATTAAGTTACACACGGTCAAAAACACAACGTTTATGGTAAATAGGATAATAACTCATTCTCTAACGCTAATATTGCCTTTACTGCGGCGGCGAGGGGAACAAATGCTTTCTTATTAGTTTTGTAATATGGTATTTTTACTATTGTTTCTTTCTTTTTACTACCTATACTAGCATTTCTTGAAATATAATCTTGAATGTTAAAAAGAGTAGGTATTGAAATCATGCAAGACAGGAAAACACTTAAATATTTTTACTTAGTTCTAATAAATCACTATAATATTTTGTATATTCTAACACCTTTTAATCTACTGCTAACTTTTTACATAGGATCTGCAAGAAGTAGCCCTTTACTTGTCATTGGATACGTATAGTTTATAGGCGATCCTTATTCTCTGTTATAATTGTTTGCTGCATTGGAACAGGCAGGTGCAGCGATTGCTATTGATTATTCTAAAATTAGCAAGGTGTCTGTGGCACGGACCAAAATAAATACTTTCAAGTAGAGAGGCACTAGACAAAAAGCTTAATACGAAAATATAACTTGTTAAATTGAAAGCTCAGTATAGTCATTATGCTAGAATGCATTATCAGCGTCAACTGTTCGATAGTTTTGACAGAAGTGCCGATTAAAATCCTAAAGGTTGTAGACTTATAGTTTTAAATTTCAAATCTTATCAAGCATAAGCTTCCACGCTTTTTTTTTTATGGCACACGAGAGCAAACGATTAGCTGAGTAAGCACTGAAGATCGTCTGTTATCTGTGGTCTAGATGTAAGATTTCATACAAAAAACGATAAGGAATGTTTTCCTATCCGTAATGTAGTCCGATTTTTGTAATTTTTAGAAATGTTCTAGACACAATGAAGTACTTTGCTCGTACGTTTATCATATCCATATTTTTGACCTTGCTGGAGTATTTTTTTTAAATTTAAATAAGTAAAATAAAATACACGAATAAAACGTTCCAGCCATTGATAATGAGACCAAAATTGTCAAATTTGGTAAACGTTATCCCCCAAAGCAATAATCAATACAAATATAATAAATCTGTAGAGGTCGAATTTCTGTACAAATAAAAAAAATGCTAAAAACGGAGTCAGGGGGATGTAAGAAGTGAAATAGAACTAATTTAAATTTTTTTCAAATTTTTTGTTTCTCTGTTTGTCTGTCTGTTTGTACGGGCTAATCTTTGGAACTGCTGGACCGATTCCAATGAAATTTTGTGTGGTGATAGCTTATGTCCCTGGTCAACATATAGGATACTTTTCATCCCGGTAAAATAAAGAGTTCCCGTGGGATAGTTAAAAAACTGCAATTAATTTAACAGCTTTGTAAACAACAACTAATGAACTTAATTTAGTAAAATTTGTTATGCTGATACCTTATGTTGCCTCTTTAACAAAATATATATAGTAAAACTTATTAATCCAATCGAGTTCCCGCGGGAAAGAAAACATTACAAAAACAGGCAAAGCAGGCGTCTTTCAAGTAACGGATTTAAATGAAATTTTATGATCCTACTTTATATATATGCCCGGTCAACATTTAAGATACTTTTCATCCTGAAAAAATTGAGAGCACCCGTGGGATGTTTAAAAAAACCTATAGCTACTTATCTATGTAGCACAATCAAAACGGGGTCGAAATATCGACAGTTTAAATCGTCCTTTTGATCGTGCAACTAGGTATAACTATACAAGATAACCCGTACGTAGCAGGAACGGGTTGCTACGTACATAGCAGCGCATCAGAATGCTTAATTACAATATCTGGGCGTTGGTATCATCTCAGAATAAGATAAGTTTGGTTAGTATAGATATTACAATCCACGATGACACGCCCCACTCTGTCGTACTCCATGCGAATTGAGTAACATAAGCGATTTCGACAGAGTGTATAAGTAGAGGAAGACCAAAGAAGATATAGGTAAATTGTGTGAAAGAAGATAGCACGTTGACAGGAGAGATTGGAAGAAGACTCCTTTACGGGTCCATCGAACCCAGGGACCACTCATTTATCTTGGGAAAAATTAAGAAATTCCACGGGAAACATTTTTGTAAAAAAACGAACTGCACGCGGGCGGAGCCGCGGGCAACAGCTAGTCTCAAAATAAGATAAGTTTGGTTAGTATAGATATTACAATCCACGATGACACGCCCCACTCTGTCTTACTTCATGCGAATTGAATAACATAAGCGATTTCGACAGAGTGTATAAGTAGAGGGAGACCAAAGAATATATAGGTAAATTGTGTGAAAGAAGATAGCACGTTGACAGGAGAGATTGGAAGAAGACTCCTTTACGGGTCCTTAGAACCCAGGGACCACTCATTTATCTTGGGAAAAATTAAGAAATTCCACGGGAAACATTTTTGTAAAAAAAAAAGACCTGCACGCGGGCGGAGCCGCGGGCAACAGCTAGTTCATGAATAAAGTTAAGGAGTATAGCTCTAGACTTGCAACTCTCTGTATAGATAGCATTTTTGAAAACACATTCTTCGTCGCGTCACTATACGATAGCATTAAGTGATCACCGCTGCCCATGAACATTTGCAGTGCCTGGGTCTGTTTTAAAATTTCAAATTGTTATAATGATGGAAGATAAAAGAGGAATAGGTGTGTACATCACGAGTAGGTACCATTAAAACAAGGTTCGCACAGAAATCTTAGAGACCTTAGCTTTCAACTTTACCTTAAACAAGTATTATACGCAAAGTTGAATAGGAATAAGTTTGTATCAACCAAGATAATTGAGTAAATGACTATTAGTATAACCAATTACTCTCCATTTCTGTAGAAATCTTCTCTATAGCCTAAGTATTTAGTGAATTTCCAGGTGCAATTCTAGACAGTTGATAAGGTTATTTAGCCGATCGATACTTCTAGTTTCGGATTAGGTTCGAGTAATTGAAGCAATCCGATCCGGAACAGAAATAGAGAAGCTGGTTCAAAGAAATTCACCTAACATTTAAACCGGAGATAGCTGGTACCTGTCGTTATTCGTAGTATTAACGAAAATCTAAGATAATGGGTTATATATACGAGACAAGAAATTATTTCTATTAGGTTTAATGATACTCTGTATTATAGAGTTACTCTTAAAACTTAAGTTTGCTTTGTGTTAATTAGTTTTTAAGGTAGGTTTACCTAAGTATTCTAGACTGCAGGTTATGTTAAACATGGAGTAATTTTGCTTTGTGCGTCAAATTTGTGGTTTCCTTACTACACTTTCTTTAGTAACTAGATGTGTTAACAGATTCTTTGACTTTTTCTTATTGTTAACTTAGCTTGCTTTATTTATTTTAGATTCAACAGTAGACTTTACAAAATAGCTTATTATGAAAATCCTATTATTATTTTTGGTATTATAATCACACTGCACACGTGTAGCACGTACTATCATTACTTATCTTTTGCTGTATGTTTAAAAGTATTAAAAAAAATTAAGTAGTATTTCTTATTTTCCCGAATTAAAAATAATTCTGAGAGAAATCCCTATGACAGTCTCTCACATAAATAATATAATTATATGATCTGTTATTAATAATATGTCAGTGATAAAGACCAAAGAAAACTACGTCATCTCAGGGTTTCGGTGAATAGACAGCGAACTTTTTACTACTTAAAAATTCTTGACCTATAGACAGCAGCTCACAATTTTTGGTCCGTCCTCATTGTGATTCTTGATCTGGTGTCGATCATGTAAATAACTACGAGACGCAAATTCTGGTTTGTTTTAGTATTAGGATTACTAATTTGTTGATTGATGCTCTATACATCAAACGTGTTTCCTTGAACAAGCTCCAAATCCCTTTGCATAAACATTAGTTTGACAAACGTTTGAAATCAGTCGTCCCGAGTTCCAATCGAATCAATTGCAACAATTCGATTGTACACCACAACTAGCGGTGTCCAATGTCGATCAATAATGGTGCGAGTCCTCAAAAGGCAACGACCCGTGATGATCCTACATGCTAGTCCGTATTAATAACGAGACTCCTAAGTGCATGTGCAATTGTCCTGTTATCCGAGTACAAACAATGCGGGACCAATCACGTGAGGCGGATGTTAGTAATTAAGATCGCTCCACTCATTTAAGGACCAGAGCTCTGGATAAATGTATGGTCGATGGAAAATGTGATACTATATCTGTAATCAAGAAATCAAAATCAAAATGTTTATTCTTTCAAAAAGGCACATGGACTTAAGAAATTTCTGATACTATCACCACGTTAAGAAGGCAGTCTTAAGAACCTATGGATTTATGGATCCCTTGGAGCCGGACCATGTTTCTTATCACTAGGTTTATTTGCTTCATTCATAAATAATGATTAATTATTAAGCTCAAACTTCGTTTACAACCTAAATTTTTTTTACTATTATAATATTGAGATTAACGATTAAACTGGTAACTTATTTACTTAATTTGGTACTGGTAAATTAATGCTGAAAAAAAAGAATTACTTTGGTGTCAAAAGGAAATAAGGACAAAACAAACACCTGTGACAGTTATTTAGATAGAAATAGGTTTGGCTTTCAAGTTGTCGCGAAAGCTTATCTTAGGGAAAGTTTATCTGATTATGTTTTGTAAATTCTGTAAACGTACAAAGGGTTAGAGCTGCAGGACGAGCAATTATCGATTCCGCCCAACACTCGAGTTTCAAAAGTTGTTCTCGAAACTTTCCTTTATACTTGAAAATTTTAGACATTCCAGAGGCTGGCCAAACAGACCGACGAAGAAATTGAAGCGGAATTTTGACATCTCATTAAATATTTATAAAATGTAATGTAAGGTTTGTAAAATACACTGTGCCTAATTTTTTATACAAAAGTACGTAGCACACTCACTGTTCAGCCTTCAAACTTATTGATTGCTAGAAAACAACATACTTATAATAAGCTTTTCAATTTTTTAGCTTAGGATAGACTACTCGTAACTTCTAAACGAAGAACGAAGAAAGACTTGAAATTATATAATTAATGACCATTAAAATGAGCACTACCCAACTTTTTTTCCCTAACATATAATACGTAAAAGAAAATGAAAATTCCCTGCACGATAGAATCAGAAATTAGGAGATCCGCAGGAGAACCAAAGTCACCGTCATAGCGAAAACCATTAGCAAGCTGAAGTGGCAGATGGGCAGGTCACGCTTGTCGTAGGGGCGATGGCCGTTGGAGCCGGAAAGTCCTGGAGTGGAGACCACGTACAAGTAAGCGTAGTCTGGGGCGAATTCCAGCCCGCTGGACCGACGATATAAAGTGGGTGGGAAGTGGTTGGATAGGCTGAGGACATGGTGTGGTGGCAGGCTCTAGGGAAGGTCTATGTTCAACAGTGGACGTCCGCAGGCTGAGATGATGATGATGATGAAAAGAAAATGAATTAGATCAACCAAAACTTCCAAAATCCAAACCATAGTACGAAGTCACTAATGCACAAATATTTTTTATATAGAAAAAGAAAATCAGCATCCAAACGGATTGGGAGTTTCGAGAGCGCTGCAAAATCCTAGTTCAGTCATCAGAAAAAATATTAGAGCGAAAGAAATGAACGAGCGAGCTTCTAGTTTTATTAAACGTTTTTCCATCGGGCGTCGCTCCCATCATGTGCCAAACAGCTGCCGCGTACGGTTTTTTACCGTCAACTTTGACCCCTCTTCGCGATCGCTCATGTGGGAATCGGTTTTTATATCCAACTTCTGGAGCAATTTAAAACTTAATGGCCTCAGCACACGACCTCTTTTTGTTTGAAGCAAGTTAAGTGGGTGTTATAGTTGTATTAATTGGTTTTAGGTTTTTTTTAGGGTGAAACACTAAATTATTGTTTGCGTCGAAAGTACTAATCTTTAAGTAGGTACTTAAATACTTTAACTTTTAAATAATTTGTGTTACTTAAAATTAAAGACAATTAATTTTAGCGGTTGACATAAATTAATGTTACGTTTGAGGAAATAAGTAAACAAACAAGGCTCCTTAAAAGTATATAACTATCAACTGCTTTGTATAGAAGTAATTTAAAATACAGTACTAATAGGATCGTCTAGCTATAAGTTTTCATACTAAAAGGCGATAAGGTTTTCCTACCCGTAAATGTACGATTTTCATAAGTGTTAGAAATGCTACAGATGCAATAAAGTACTATGCTCGTACGTTTTAATTTTTAAGAAATATTGCTTATGTTAAAAAGTTATTAGGGTCTAAAATCTAAATAAAAATATTTTTTACCTAAAACCTTTTTTAGTTTAAATAAACAAAAATACTAAAGAAATAAAAGGTACGAGCCTAGATTAAGGTGTACTGAACTGAATCTAATGAGACTAAAATTTTAAAATTTGGTAATCGTAATCACCCAAAGCAAGAATAAAATGTAGGCCTAGCACTAGACTTGCATACTCGTAGATAGCATTTTGAACACACCTATTCGAGTCGCGCTAAGTCACTAGACGATAGCCTTAAGTATGCAGTTATGAATAATTATTTGCCTAAAACCTCATTATTTCTTAATATTCATTTTACAAAATAACAGAAAATGCAAACAGGAAAATTAATGAATTGCAAACAGGGGCCGCTAAGTGCTTTTTACAACCGAAATCTAATTACGGCCATAGCTCGTCGTCCTAGTTATTTATCAGAGGTAATAAAGTGTAATATTAGAGGGAATACATCATAGTTTTAGGGGTTATTTTCGCTCGCAGCCGTGACTCCTGAGGAACCCTCGGGAGGTCGTAACGTTCCTAAGCAATTACGTATGACATGTCATAAAATGCCACATTTGTAACAGTGTGCCTGTGGCCTCTATACAATAAAGCTAATGAAAACAAAAACATTAATTTTAATTTAGATGATTGAACTTTGTTTGCAGTTGTAGGAATACTGCGCCTTAGTATACAAAAGCTACTTTATTTTTAGGTTTATGGCGAGATTAGTAACGTATTAGTTCATATAACGCAAATAAAAATTTATAATCTGTGCTAGGTAAACTGTAATTTAGAGAGATCTGTCATCAATGCCAGATTATTTTATACAGTCCACGCCATCACGCAGTCTACATATTATTGTGTGGTAAAAAGTTAACCCTGACAGCGTCGTGTTTGGGAGAGAGGGGAGAATTCAGTTTTTCTTAAATATTTTAAAAAGTATGAAATTTAGCGCGAAAGTGTCCAGGACAAAAGTAATCTACGTTAAATTGCAAACAAAAATGATTGTAAGCATAATCTTGCTAAAGTGAACAATTTCAGTCTCATTTTGACCTATTGGATCCCGATAGGTCAAAATCCGGGAAAATGCAAAAAAAGTTTTCCATTATAATGAAAATTTGCGAAAAACTAGACAAAATGAATTTCGCGGGCGTGATTTGGCTGCCCCAAGCCAAGCCAAGCCCCATAAATTCGTGAAATTTAAGAAACATTTACACAGTAGCACAATCGTCTTCATCACATTTGATCCCTGAAATCTCTCCATCGCGCCATGGAACTGGGAAGGTATCACATCTAAAACTTATCTAACTCCCAACTAATCCAATGTCGCTAAGGAAGTAAGTAAGCATAAGTCGAGTTATAACAGGAAACCCAGCCTCGAAGTTCCCGAACACGGAGTGCTGGCTCATTAGTTATGTCACCCAAATATAGATGTTTCCCTGGTATCTATTTGTAGTAAAACAAGTAAATAATTTAAAAATGCCACGCGGTAAAAAACTTTTTCCAAAAAAATATAGCCTATGTTACTTGGAATGATGTAAGGATTCTAACGACACCCCATGTGTCCAATTTTTTATTATTGTTATAGACTTAGGGCTTGCGCTTCATTACAATCATGTCTGATGGACAGAAATGATGAGGTCTAGGATGGAGCGCGCTTGCCTAGAAAATGCTTATTCACTCTTTTCTTGAAGGCACCCAGGTTGTACCTACTTGGCTGGGAACACAGAAGAAGAATTCAGTCGTACAGAAGTTATGGGGGAATAAAAAAAAACTCACGGACGAGTACATGCATGAACTCTTAAAACATTACACTCCTTTTTTGGGCAGTCTTGTAATAATCTAGTTTCACACATGAACAACTAAAGTGCGAGTCATATTTGTGCCGAGGGTTCCATTGGTATAAAATAAGTAAAACGGTAAAAATCACTTTTGTTTAAAAACCGGCATTAATAACTATACTTCGGCATCATAAGAGCGTTTGTTTTATTTTTACCTACTTCAAATTATAAATATGATAGATCTCTATAGAGCATATTTCTTTAAGATTCTATGATCTTCAACTTCAGAGATATTTAGATGAACGATATTTTTTCAACATTTTGCACAATAAATAAGTATAACCGGCCAAGTGCGAGTCGGATTCGCGCACGAAGGGTCCCATACCCTTATCTATAAAAACGGCAAATAAATCACGTTGGTTGTATGGGAGTTCTCTTAAATTTTTATTTTACTCTCCTTTTTAGTTGGTATTTGTTGTTATTTATTCATCTGTCTAACAATCAAGGTTCACATCTTGATTACCGGAGATATACCCTGGTCACAGACGGACAGAGGGGCGGCGAAGTTGTAGTAATTGGGTCCCGTTTTTATCCTTTGGGTGTGGAACCCTAAAAAACTATTGTGCATAAATATTGTGTACTAGCTTTTGCCCGCGGCTTCGCCCGCGTGAATTTCGAGATTTTTAAAAATCCTTTTTAGTGGATGTTTGTCATCAGAGCTATCTATCTTTAGGCTATATTGCCGCGCCGCGGTTTCAAAAAAAGATGATGGTGATGGAAAATTGTAATAATGATGGTAGTAAGTATTTATTTTTTCGCGCATTCATAAATGCCGCTTCCCCGTCCCGCCCGCAGTTCACTATTTTGGCGATAATGGCTTACACATAACAGTTGGATATATGCTATCGCGGGCTTTTTTGTAGAACTACTATTTAAGATAAACATGTCCATCATACATTATATACGTGTAACTCCAACGGTTTTCGCGGCGTACGTCAGTAAAGGTCGCAGATTGCAATTTTTTCCTATTTACGTGACACTTATCGTTATATATTTTGGATAATTCACACTATATCTTTATAAATAATAGCCTATGTGTTATTCTGATGTGTAAGCTATATTGTTGTAAAGTTTCATCAAAATCCATTCAGTAGTTTTTTCGTGAAAGAGTAACAAACATACATCCACACATTATTACAAACTTTCACGTTTATAATATTAGTAGGAAGTAGGATGTGTTATTCTGATGTGTAAGCTATATTGTTGTAAAGTTTCATCAAAATCCATTCAGTAGTTTTTTCGTGAAAGAGTAACAAACATACATCCACACATTATTACAAACTTTCACGTTTATAATATTAGTAGGAAGTAGGATAGGATAGGATAGGAAGTAGGATAGGAAGTAGGATTCACGTTTATAATATTAGTAGGAAGTAGGATTAGTAGGATTTAGAAATGCACTTACTTTCAATTTATACTATACCACATTAGCCATTTCTGAAACGTTACAATGACATAACTTTGGCGTAGATGTATCTGCCTATCTTACCTCACGTCTGAGTTCTGATCGTTCAAGTTCCACATACCGCGATGTATACTGGTAACATCGAAAAGTTATCTACCTCCAAACTAATCCGTTGGAGAGCAAGTAGATAAGTAAGCGTAAGTCGAGTTTGCGACAGTTAACCAGCCTTGAAGTTCACTCCAATGTTCTCATATAGGTAAGTATAGATCGTCTAATCTAAAAATGATCGCCTCAAATTATACGATGTCTATTGTCTATCTACTCTCATATTGGTTGTTGTATATGCATGGGAGTCCTAATCTCTCATTTGTTCAAGTTATTAAATTAAAATTTCGCAATCGAAATCATTATATAATTTAAACTAGCCGGAATGAACTGGAAAGTAGTAGGCAAAGCTAACATGTTAGTTACCCTTTACGAGTATATGTAGGTACCTACTGCCTTGTGTAGAGTTAAATCGTTTAATCACAGCCATACCAGTGATAATCAAAATATTATAATCTCCACCAAAGTTCGAAGTAAGTAGGTGTTTTATGAGTTACAGTAAATTTGAGTACTTTAGGCATTGACATATAAATCTAGGTAAAAAAAATTGTGCCTTAAAGAGTTATCTGTGTGAAATAAAATATATTAAAAAGCTCTTGGCTAAAATCTGTGCTCTTGGCATGTAATTTCCATTCTAAAAGCTAACAATTTTCCATTAATTCAGTATAATTTGTTTTCCTGCAAAATAATTCGGTATCTTGAACGTGTGATCAATATCAATACATTTTATTAATATAAATCCTGCTGAAATATCCTGCTTCACAAAATACTTGCGATTGCAGGGTCAATGACCTTTGCCCACTAGGTAGAGTGACAAGCGTTACAGGGTAACAAACAGAGCATAATCTACAATAGTTAATACCTAATCTCTTATATTTCTCACAGAATCAATTTACAAAAAGACTGTTCTTATAGCTGAACAGAAGTTCGAGAGCGTTCGGGTATTATTTTTATATAGGTACTTAAACCTGTACCTATAAGATTTATTCAGGGTAACGTGACAAATTTATTTACTGCCTGCGTAAATCAATTTAAATTAATTTGAATTATTTACACTCTACAGTTACAGAGTTTGTAACATGAAATAAGTTAGTTGGGTTCGCGGCGAGTGGTGTCGGAACGGAAATTAATGAATCCTTTTATAACTTCCGACTCTAAAACTCAAAAGGGTTTTGGTATATTGTGCGTGCAAATACTATTTGTAATATTTAGTATAAATTTATAGAATAGTTTCCATCGGATTTAGTTTAAAACAGTATTCAATTAAGTTATTTATGGAGAAAGAATTGAAAACCGGATAATAATTATTATTATCTATCTATCTATCTATTCTGTGGCGCTACAGCCCCTTGTGGGCCCTGGCCTCCTCCACAATATTGTCGCGGTCCTTCGACTCCCTGCGCCAGTTGATGTATTTACCCATGCTCCTTAGGCCTTCCTCCACGCCATCGGCCCGATGCTTTTTTGGTCTGCCTTTTGGTCTTTTTTGCTGACTTGGTCATGATTTTCACGGTCCTTGAGTCTGGCATTCGTTCCAAGTGGCCCGCCCATCTCAAGCATTGAGACTTACAGAACCTTAAGATGGTTTCACGTCCTATAAGAGCTTCAAGCTCGTGATTCATGAGGTTTATAATTAAAACACAAGCTTTTTAATTTACTCATATACACTGAATCTACAAATGATATGACGTAAACATAATTTGCATATGTATTATGAAAGCCTAAACACATATCATATAATCAAATATCCCCGGGATTCCATAGGCGAGGACTTTGATACGTTCTGGTGAAAAAACGCTTCGTCAGCGCAAAAAATACAATGGCCCCGGGCCAACAATACGACCCTACCAGTCGTGAACTGATCACTCCGCGGTTCTGAAATAACAAATGAATCGAGAAAATCCTACCCCATCCATGCACCAGTTTAATGTGATCCCCTATGTGAATACTTCAATGAAAAGCAATCGCAAACTCACCAAAATCCCTTGTCAATTTATGATCCAGCTACGTTGACCCTTGTTACTTGGATCTAGTTCTCGTGTAAGAAATTTATCCCGATATTTCGTTTACCTAATTACATATTGAATATTGTTTCGATATTAATCATAATCATAATAATCATAATATATTTTATTGCATCAACTCTTACATACATAATATAAAGATCTTAGCATTAAAAAAGTCACAGAGTTTACCTCAGATCACTCTGTGTTTGAGTGATCTGAGGAGTTTACCTTTTCAGGTGTGCAATATTAGAGTCAATTTACTATGTCATTACAATCATATCATTCAGTCACATATTTGATCATTACAAAATTTCATATTCAATTGATTACAAATCATTTATTATAATACAATCTACTATATAAAAATAAGTCGGGTTTTCCTTCCTGACGCTATAACTCCAGAACGCACGAACCGATTTCCACGTTTTTGCATTCGTTGGAAAGGTCTCGGGCTCCGTGAGGTTTATAGCAAAGAAAATTCAGGAAATTTTCCACAGAAATGCGGGAAAATCTTTTTTCACATACAGCGCCATCTCTGATACATGGCATGTACTACAAACCAATATTTTAAGTAGATGGCGCCGGTGCGTGATACATCTATAAAGAGGTAGCGTAACGATGTTTGTGAGTTTGTGTGTTTGTGAGTTTGTGACGTTGTAAGGGGTACGTAATCTCTGGATCTACTGAACCGATTTTCAAATTTTTTTCACCAATAGAAAGCTACGTTATTGTGGAGTGTCATAGGCTATTATAATTTCCAAAATTAATTACGCATCTTTACTTAAACTTGAATAATATAATCCAAGTCATAAAAAAATTGCTTCCATCGCGTGCGCTGCGGAAACTATTAAAGATAGAACAAAACAATGTTGTACAATATTAAAGAACGTATCAAAATCTGCAAAATAGTCCGCGATAACATATATGCTTATCTCCTACGAGTAACTCATAATAAGTGCTTTTACTGTTAAAATTGTGAATTAAAAATAAATATTTTTAGTGAAGCTTATTTAGCCCATATGGTATTAATTTATATCTTTGTAAATATTATGTTTTTTAGAACGGAAAGGAGAATGCCGATTTTTGTATGAAAATTGGGCTATACCTTGCGTCTTAACCAAATCATCGGTAAAACATTAGAAAATTTCTCGATATTATGTAAAAAAACCGGCCAAGTGCGAGTCGGACTCGCGCACCGAGGGTTCCATACCATGAAAGAAGTAAAACATTGAAAGAATCACTTTTGTGCATGAATTTACGAGTATAATTTTCATGTAGGTACTTTTGTTGGCAAACCGCAAACGTAACTTTGTTTTTGGCGGATTATTGTAATTATCAAAAAAAGTATATTAGTCAGCGAGTTGATTTTATTTTTCCTGTAACATATACGTTAACTTCTATTGATCATAATTATTTCAGATTTTTCGATTGGTCAACTTCGGAGATAAGGGGGGGGGGGGGGCGGGAACGGTATTTTTTTCGACAGTTTGCCCAATAAATCAAAAACTATCAGGCATAAAAATAAATAAAAATTAGTTTTAGAATACACAAGTAACGCCCTTTCATATGATACCCCACTCAATATTGTTAGGTATCTCATTTTGAAATTTTATCGACTAGGTTTTCCCCCCTTTTTAAATAAAAATAAAAACAATTTTCAAATTTTTACGATTGTTATGACGTCGGGTCACTATTACCTATAACTATTCTAAATTTCAAGTCGATAGCTTGAATAGTTACTGAAATAATCGAGTTTGACGGACGGACGGACGGACGGACGGAGAAAGTCTCACCATAAGGGTTCCATTTTTACCATTTTGGTATGGAACCCCAAAAAGATTAGTAACATATTAACAGGGAAATTGTAATAATCAGATTTTCTGAGTGGTTAATTTTCTAAGTTTTATGAGTGGCATAGCGGTTCCACATGTTTCAAAACGTTTAATTACTTTTTTATAATGCTTTTGAACCCCTTTTCACATTTCACTAACATAAATATATGCAATATTAAAATTTGAAAGAAGATTCTTCATGCATACATGCTTGAGATGCAGTGACGCAAATCTAGCCCATTTTCTGGCATTCTCCTTTAATGTAGAATATTTGTGTCCTTTACTGTATTCAGTTTAAACAAATACCTTCAAATATATTAGCAAAATAAAACGTGTGGTAAGCTTTTGCGCTCCGCCGCCGCTCCGGCCGTTGCAGTAAGCATATCTATCCGAATGTCTCGCGTCCAGCGCTGTGGGCTGTGGGTATAAGGCCTGGTTTCCACCACAGCGATGCGGATCGGAGCTGTATATGAGTAACCAATCAGATTTCGTCATTTTGACATCTCCGAAACTGAGGGGGAATAGATGTCAAAATGTTGAAAATCCGCTTTGGTGAAAACCGGGCCTTACGCGTGACAAACGGGCCGGGCCAAACATATTTTTAACGCGGAACGGAGTCCGCGGGCACTGCTAGTCTTTTATATATTTTATATATATTATGCGACCTAATTCATACATGCACCCAAAAAAGTAGAAATAAATAAAAATTATGCAAGATTTTTCGCACTTGGCCGGTTTTATTTATTTTTAGGTTTCATCTCCTTCTATAATTAAACTTCCTGTTGGGTCGGCATAACACGTATAGGCAGTTCAATCCACGTAGACTCACAATCGCTTACATATCATGTGATTAGAGGAATTGTTGAAAAGGAGTTGAATTCTAGAGAACTACCTATATTCTTCTTCTATTTAAACCTGGTAGTCATCAATTCACAATTTACCTCCTGTCACAGTCCTTCAAAGAATTGGTGCTTTACAACCATAGTACATAGTATCTCAATGTCTTCAACTTCATAAAATCATGTTCAGTCTAACTTATTAACCTTTGTATAAAAATAAAAATATAACCGTTTCTAGTAGTTCAATTGAAATCAATGTTATTCCAATAGTGTCAAAGATGTTTGGAGATCACATTGAAGTGGCTGCAAAACACTTTCACTCTCGATTTCAAGCTGAACGAAGGGGTATTCAGAAAATTTAATTTCCGTGGACAGATCGTACAATTTCTCTCCGATGTGGTGTCTGGCGACCGTAATTGGGTCAACCGTCGGACAATGGACTTGACAATGTTATTATAAGTAGATCTCTTATTCATTCGCTCGAGGGTCTGATCAATCATCGCTTTGTGACAAGTTCCGTTGAAAGAGATTCCGTACAAAAAATAACGAAGACAACTTTATGTAATCGTGATGACGATGCTAGATTGCTTTGACTTTTAGACCTCATTCTACTGGAACAACTAATATTTCCGTTCATTGAAACACTGAAATGTATATTACACTTTAATTTCATTATGTAGTCGCCAAATACGTATTGTAAAACTAGAATTTTCTGTTTCAGACAAAATATAAAAGTAAAAATCAGATAATAAGTAATATACGTTAATTAATTAACAAACAACCAACTTCAACTGTCATCAAACTACTGTTGAACACATCCCTAGTGTAAATTAACAATTTAAGACTTATATGGTTTTCGCATGGATACCATTATCAGTACTGGACTAAATTGAAATGGGACCACACGGGAAGTGTCAGCTTTCTAATTAAAAAAAAATGAACCTTCAGAATCGATTCACTCAGACAAAAGTTATGATTAAAACATACAGTCGAATTGAGAACCTCCTCATTTTATGAAGTTGGTTGAAAATACAATTTTCTGTTTCAGACAAAATGTAAAAGCAAAAATAAGAAAAGGAGCTATTTTAAAAACGAATTAATTCCAAATCCTAGTTTATTAAGACGGGAATTCTATAGTTGACAAGATGCAAACAGATCAGCAACATTTATTCCAGCGCGGCGTAGAGATCGAGTCTGCTGAAGAAATCCAATCAATAGTTCAATTTACGCAAATCGTCCGGAACGCTCCCACTAAGAGATCTCCGTTAATCTAACCAATAGATTATATTGGCGGGCTAATAAAGGCTGACAGAGACCTTTCGTACCGATCTCAATTACTGGAGTGCTGATGAGTGACACTGAGGTGAACTTACGGCACCATTCGGTTTTGGGATTGATTAATGGTGGATGGAAATATCCATGGAAAGTATTATTCGAAGTGCTCGATTTGTTTGGAATGGACGAGGCTGTTTTACAGATGGGTAGTTTAGTATTAGGATACGCTGAGTATCTATTACCGTAGTATGAAGAGTTTCGGTCCTATACCAACCTGCGAAATTTAAATTTGATTTAGTTTTTCGCAAATATAAGAGTAACTACACATTGTAGGTTTAGGGCAATGAATTTTGCGGGCATAATATTTAAGCTTCTGCTTAGGTACATGTTTTTAATAGAAACTTTGCTCGAAAGTTTCCACTCACCTCATATTGGTTCCCGAAAGACAATTTCTTGCAGTTTCCCAGATTTCGAGCTATTGGGAACCAATATGAAGTTTTGTTAAGTTGAGTTTTTACTAAAAACATGTAGATGCATAATTATTTTTGTGCCCGCAAAACTCATAACACTTTACTTTACTTTAAATGTACACTGCGATATATAATTAGCCCACTATTAAAATCACTATTAGAATCGAAGCGAGTCACTGAATTAAATTTGAATTTTCGCGCCCGGATGGTACCCATACCTAGGTACTACTCGTATTCTGCGAACAACGCATGGGTTCACTAACGCTATATCGAGTGAGTACATTTTATTTAAGTTCAAATATGATTTTAGTATCGAAAAATATTATAATCGACGTATAACTTTTGACTCTAGCTCTACACGTTGGCCGAGGCCGAGGCGAGTGGCTGCGAGTGCGAATGAGAGATTAGTACTTAACTCTCACTCACAGTCACTCGCCTCATCTCGGCTAACGTGTAGAGCTAGCAGAAGTCGCAAATCACTCTCGAGCCATACTCATACTGCGTGGAAATATTAGGAGTAATTCATTGTGCATTAAAATGTCTGTATTCCTTTGTTTTCAACAAAATAATTGAAAACACAATGTTGCATTTGAATCTAACTGTATTTGTTGTTCCATACAGCTCTACCATTTATCAAAAGGTTAAACAAATACTCAAGAAAAGCCAAGTATTTCTCAGTTTCATACCAATAACCCCTTACAATGTGAAAAGTTAGTCATACAATGGAGTTATTGTGAATCAAGTAAACAGAGGGCTGGCCGGGCGGCTTGCGCGCTCCGCTGCGTACCCCCCTCTTTGACTAGAGAATACACATGATAACAGCTCGCCGAGCAACCCAAAAATGTTATTCCAACTTTTTGACACTTTATGTACACCCAAGGGCCTAGACAAAGTGACATTCTATTAGCAATATCGCTATATTCTTCGATAAAGAATGCCAAAAATGTCAAAAATGTAAGTTAGCTTACGCTATGTCATAGCGTTAGCTAATATCAATTCAATTCATTTTGGACTTTTCTATTTGCAACATCGCTAATAGAGTGCCATTTTAACTTACGCTAAGGCATAGCGTTAGCTAACGTCAATCCCGTACATTTTTGGCATTCTATTCGCAACTTCGCTACTAGAATGTCATTTTGTCTAGGCCCCCTGGTAGTCTTGAATAAAGACTACCAACCGCGTCTATCATTCTAAAAGTACTAATTAAAAAAACCTAAATGGAAGTTATTCTATATTCTATTTCCATGTAACCAGACGAATAATCCCAACTGAAGGTTTGTGAAGTTTTCTATGATATAAAATCACTTGATTCATTAAAAAGTGTCCAATCAATAAAAATTTTGACCAGATAATTGAAAAATGCTCAGAAATGACAATATTTACAAAGCTTAATTAAAGCAACTAATTAGGATTAAACTGAGTTTTTTTTTATGTTTATCAAGAAGTGTCTCTCTTTCAATAGTGAAACAAAAATTTTATTTTTATGAGGTAGAAGATTTGACTAAATTTTAGTGTTGCAATTTTACCTGAAACATCAAGAACTTCTACCTTTCGAATAAATAAATTTTAAAGTTTATTCCGTGTTAGCCTACTTTCAGACTTTTTTCAAACTTCGTCTGTGTATTTGTGGTGATTTGACTGTTGGTTTTGAAAAGCTTATTTTACCCGGAAGAAGTTTAAGAATTTATTTAAAGAAGATGTAGAAGTAATATATCATCACCAGCTCATCCCACTATTTTTGGGTATATTGGCTATATCTGTTGTAGTAAAGAGGGATACAAGATTGGATCCTCCATACCACCACACTCTTTCTATACCGGTTAGGGATTGCTCCCTAACCGGTAGACTAGTAGGGATTACTCTTTCAACAAAATCTCATTTCATTTGAATAGTACAGTCCGATATGTACAGTCCGATATGAACCTGAGAATGAGCCCATCTAAACATTTTACGTAAACCTTCTTCATAGAAGGAAAAAGTATCGCCATCTGTCAAAATTCCTGCTAAAACGCCACAATATGGCGAAAACCGTTCCTGTTGAAACACGCGTTTGGACTAAATGACAAGTATAGTGATCTGTAGCAAGGACCGCGGTCCATTGATGATGCTCCAGTCAATAAAAATATTTGACACCAGTAAACTAGCGACATTTTTCGCGCGGTCCACCGGATCCTGTATATAATATGTCTATTGGAATGTAACAATTAAATAGTTGGTTGGAGAAGTGAATTCGTTGTAACTTGTAGTAACAATTTACTCAATCGTGTTTTGCTCGTCGTAATATTTCAACGTGTGTTTTGTGCATTATTGGTACCCGCACACCCACACCCGATTATTTCGAATATCCGGCGCAGACTGGCGGTTCGCTTTTAGAATTTTTTATACTCCCACAAAATATACAACATAAGCGGATCACGGGATTTCGCGTAGGAAAATGAGAGGTTTATCATCTTAAGTCGTTGAGCGTTTCCTTGGGAGGCTGGGATGTAACTTAATCTGCCAATGCGATCTCTAATACCTTTTGTATTTAAGCTAAACATAATAACGTTATATGATATCAAAATAAATCATAATATTATTTGCCGACCATTCCATGATTATACCAGTAGCTATACTATGAAACCCATCTTTTATGAGAGACTTTTATCCAGCTTTGGGACATAAATAGATGTCGATAATAATGACATAAAAAATTTAGGTGTTAACAAATTCTGTCTGTCTGAAACTACATTGATCAAAATTCGGGAGCTGACGATCTAAGTATGAATTTAAACTATTGGAACTGGCCACTTTTCTAAGACATAGGTTTCGGTCAGTATTTCAGGAGCCTTCAGGGGACTACGCTTTAAGAATCCACAATCAGGGCAGAGGCATTCTATATTAGAAAATACACTGTGCTGACCTGTATTACATAAGTAGTGCATAAACCCAGGTTTCGGTCAGTATTTCAGGGGCCTTAATGCAGTCGAGTAGCATTACCCCGACTACGCTTTAAGGATCCACTCTCAGGGCATTCTATCAGAAAATACACTGAGCTGACCTGAATTACATAAGTAGTTCATAAACCCACGACCCCTCTCCGCAGTTGTACCTCCTGTTAATTTTTTTTCAAACATATTCTTAATTTAAAAACTGCAACTGTTTTTCATATTTGATCAAGTTAGCTACCTACACCTTTTTTATTCTCACCGAATACGTGACAGCAATTGTTTATTTTGTAGAAAACCTCAAAGTGTTTGGAATATTGGGTGGTTACGAAAGTGATAACGTAATTCCAAAACCCTTTAAACGAATAGTTAAAGACGTATCCCAAACAAAAGTTTAAATCGCTAGATGAGCCCTAAACCTCCAAAAACGTCGACGTATTTCTTGTGTGCGATACGTTGTTACTCTCTCTGTCACAAGTGAAACTATAGCATGCTGAGAGCACTTATGCAGAGAGAGTTTGTGGACGTTTTTGATGTGCGCAATGTAGGCTTTAGGGCCCATCTAGCGATTCAAGTTTTTCATCCCAAATAATCTTCGAGCCGGTGCCTGGTGGCATACATTCCGCAGTTTATTGCGCGTGGAATCACTCGGCAAATTGAACGCGGATACAAAGGAGTTCCTTCACGAAATCTTTGCCCGTAACACAATCGGCGCTGTCAACTCGTGGACAATGCGGGATGCCCACGAGTCTGCTCAATTGTTCGGCTAACGTGTTTGAAGTCCAGTACGAATGGAGGCGATCGAAAATTATTCTAAGTACCTACTTGGTTACGAATGCCCTAAGGATTTAGTAGGTAGGTATCTACTTAAAATTAAAGGAATGTTTTGAAAATAAATATTTAAAAGTTTGAACACGCTGTTAATATTATAATTTGTACCAAAAAACAAAAAGGAATCTCTTACAATTATACGGTATTCCTTATACATAGGTATTTTTTTTACACTACAAAAATTAGTATTTAACTGCGATCCCACCTGATGGTAAGTGATGATGCAGCCGAAGATGATATCGTACTAACTTGGAAGGGTTGAGTAAACTCACACCTAACGGTTTCTACACAGCATCGCACCGAAACGCTAAATCGCTTGGCGTACGTCTTTGCTGGTAGGGTGGTAACTAGCCACGGCCGAAGCCTCCCACCAGACCAGACCTGAGCCAATTTAGAAATTATAACATTCCAAAGTGGCCCGTGTCGGGAATCGAACCCGCGACTCGAATCTGAGCGCGCGCCACTGCGCATAGGGAGGTCGTCAAAAACTTAACTTATTGAAAGAGGTAGGTAATACTATGTAGGAAACATAAGAGTCAAGTATTACATTTCGTTAGATATCGGAAAATAAAAGCTGTAAAAATCACGTCCTACCGAGAACTGGCTTCATGCATAGCTGCCTCCGCCGTTGGCTTTGGCAGCCTTTCTCTGGAATATTCAACCTAATCCTGTTTATTTTTTCCTTTGAATCCCCAACTTTTATTGTAAGTCCGTATTATATTCTAGCGGTCTTATAAATCAAAACTTTTCCTCGAGCCATTGTTTAGTTAGCAAAGTAAATCTTTTGTATTGAATATGTAAAAGTTTTGTCATGCGTATAAAATATCGATAATACTATTGTTAAATACCGTAAGTCAAGAGAAATGGGTTAATTAAATATACGATAGGTACCAATATATCAAAATTAGAATTTAGCCGTCTAACGCGATAAGTTTGCCGCTATCTTATTTTTCCTCTACCATAGACAAAATCAATATATTTCGTTTCTTTTCGTATTCATTTTCTTTTCCTTCTGTGGTCTGGGTTCCTGGGGGCCTACCACCGTGACTTAAAGCAATATTATTATTTTTCATAGAATGTCAGTATGGCAATTTTAAAAAATATTACAATAATATTACTTTATGTCACGGTGGTAGGCCCCCTGGATATTAATATATTCATATTCATTTATTTGTATTGAACACAATTACAATGCATCCAGCCATCTCAGGCGTACAAATTTAACATTACAACTAGCAAGTTATTACCTACAATTTCCTTAATTTTTCAACTAAATAAAACAAAATGATCATAAATAATAACAAAAAAGTAAACAAAGTAAGTAAGTGAGTAAGGAAATCTTTGATGCAGTAAAAGCTCCTTCCTTAAAGTTCCTTAACTCTCTATTAATAAAAAAAAACTCCTGAATCATTTATTTTATTATTCATAACTAATTCTTCATCACACAGGTTCAAAGGAACTTACTCATAGTATGCTATAGCTAAAAATATCAGATTAAATAAGATAATACATATCACTGGAAAAGTTATGAAACTGCAGTAGAAATGGGTGCGCATAGGGCGCTAATGCAGATACTGAGTGTTTTCTAAGGAAAAAGCTCAAAAAGAAGCGAAGGATGAGATGAAGTGACGATATTGTTAAAACGCTAGGCACAACCTTGTAAAGAATGGCACGCGATAGAGACACCTAGAAAAAACTAGAGGAGACCTTCATCCAAAGGGTGTTT
Organism: Coenonympha glycerion; assembly: GCA_963855885.1. NCBI lineage: Eukaryota > Metazoa > Arthropoda > Insecta > Lepidoptera > Nymphalidae > Coenonympha > Coenonympha glycerion. The sequence continues at coordinate 5,167,258 of OY979646.1, forward strand.
CTCTGAAATAAAACACATAAACTCTCCAAGGGACATAAGGTTGTTATTTTCTTTCAATACTCGGGTGAAGGTAGAGCGAGTCGGAAAATCATTGGAAATACAATTATTAAAATGATAATTTTTTATACAACTTTTTAAGCTGCTTACCTGCATAGAAGACAAAATTTGGAGGATGATAACAGTTTAACATACATCAAGGCATTAGGAAATGCGTAATATCCGGTATATGGTTTGGTTCATTCGTCGTTTTATCATAACGCCAAGCTGTCTTATAAGATTTGTAACCAAAAAAATGATATGGAGGATGTTATTAATCAAAACATCTTGCCGTAGGTAAAATATAATACGTCATTTTTATTATAATGCTCGGATCCGACATTTTAATATCTAGATTTTCGTAAAATGTCTTTGAAAGGTTAGGCGCTAACATTTGCAGTCGTTATCCTTACAAAATGAATATACTCGTAAGATACACAAAATTTCTAAGGAAAGGTCGAAAGTGTTAACATACCATCTTATTATATTTTAGCTTATTTTGACTGTGCATAGTTGATATATCTTTAAATATATTTAAGAAATCATTGATATTTTTTATAAGTATTATTTCTCAAAATTTTCACGGAGCCCGATATGCGATATAATATAAGTAGGTATTTTTGACGACCGAATGGCGTAGCGGTAGCGAACCTGCCGTCTGCGTCGTAGGTCGTGCGTTCGATACCCACAACTATGGTAAATTTTGTGTGATGAGAATGGATGTTTTCCAGTGTCTGGGTGTTTTTCAATATAGGTATTATATGTATGTATATTAATATGTATATATATTTATCAGTTATCTAGTACCAATAATACAAGCTATCTCTTAATTTGGGGCTAGATTAGATGTCCTGGTATAACGCCCACCTCATATATATTTATTTATTTTTATTTATTTACTTATTTTTGCTTCAATGAGATATGCACAAAAGATTGAATCACATTTATCTACAAAATTTTATGATTAAAATACATGTAAAATCTGTATGAATTGTAACGATATCTGATTTAGAAACAATTTCACTCCAAATTGGCATTCTGTGCTATTTCAAAATAAAGTGCCACTGGAGATTGCATGCATTACGATACGAGGGATCTTCATTTGAATACACGCGAAACGTTGCGGACGCGTCATACGACTAGACAAACTAGCATTTTTGATATAAATCCAAGGAGCACGACCGCATCTTTATTCAAAGTCCATTCGGTGCAGGATGCAAATGCAGGATGTGAGTGGGGAGCTGTCGTCTGTCGAGCAAAAAAGTCACGCTCCGGTAGTAAAAACTATGGGCGCCCGCATAAGAAGAGCTTTGTGGTGCTCTGCGCTCTTGCAGCTCCACGGTTTACATTTTATTTGTTTTCCGTTTGATTTCCTCTCAAAGTACGAGCTGGTTGTTTGTGCTTAACGTTCGCTTTCGAGTAATTTACCTTTGCATTAACAACGCTTTTCAATCGCACCTTGCTTTATGTTATGAATAGAAGAGTTATATTTTTTTATGGACATAGGCCCTATCTTATCTTTTCCGCTTTGGTGGAAACCGGGCTTAAGTCCAGTGTCCTTCCTAAGTAGCCTAAGAATAGCTTGGTTGGACAAGTCTCTACATTACCAACGTTGTGGCGATGTTTTTTCATTGAGAATCTGCATATGGATGGATTATTATTTATGGATGTCTTCGACCTATACTTACAATCATAAGTTACTTTGAAATTAAGTTATGGAATATAGAGTAAAATATTGTATTATTATTATCGAAAGTTCAATACAACTCTTAGGTATAATGATTGGAAGTTCAGTACAATTTAATTTTTTTCACAATAATATCTCAGAGAACTTGTCTCAAGCACGGGTCATCGACAAAGAGAGGAGGAGCATTACGTGACTCAGTCAGAGAATGCCTTATAAATCGAGCTCGGTAGCTACCTAACATTTAGAGCAATTGAAAAAATCAGTGAAGTAATAAATTCCCGGAGATCTTTCAATACGAAGGCAAAAGTCCGGTGAAAAAGGTGCACCGATAGCTTCAAATAAGAATCTGTAAGGTTGAGTTTGAATACGATATTCGTCAAAAGATAAAGGCCTATTGAAAATTCTTGTCTTTTGATAATTTAAAAAGATAACAAGAAGTTGTGTTACTTATACCTATGTGAAAGCTATCTACAAGATTATGATTAAATATGTTCGTGTTTTGTAAAGTATGTTTTCTGTTAGCGAAATTTATGCAGTGATAGATATATATTTAGCGGTGATGGAAAATATGGAAAAAAGAGGAAACCTTTACACTAGCTGAGAGTTAAAAAGAGCTCGCCAACTCGCACTTACCCTGACCTTTCTGAGAGGAGACCAGTGCCCAATATTGGGACATAAAAAGGTGGCTTAGACGAGTGTTTAGCACTTATGAGTGTCTTTAATACTTAAGGTATACTCAAACTATTTGACGAATTGCTGAAAGGCATTTAGCGATTCGGTGTAGCATCACCTAAGAGAGGATTTTCAAGGTGGAATTTCAATAGATTATCACGCGAGTGTAGCTCTACGGACGCCCGCTAGTTAAAAAAATATTAATATTTCCGTTTAGTTTCCAAAAGCGGGCCTACGAGTATGAAATATGAATGAAAATGAAATTTCGTTTAAAAACACGAATTGATATCGTCAGCGATAAAATTCTATGCAATACCGAGACTTCTTTTGCTATCGGCAACTTGACAGTGACTGATCGCTGGCTAGCATTGACACCCCTCGGGCCCTCACCCACTCGCACCCCCTCCCCCCGACACCCTATCCAGGGCTGCCACTCTGCCAGATTGTAGGGAATGGATATTCTCAAAGTGTAAAAACTAAACTTTCCACAGGGGTTTGACGACTAATTATGCGTAATGCGAAAATTTGTAAATGTTTTACGAAAACACTTCTCATACTTAAATACAAACATAGTATATATTTTCATGGAACAAATAGTTCACATTATTTACAAAAAGAATCAATTTATTATGCAAAATCTTATCTTATCGTCATATTTAAAGATCCTTTGATACAAAATTATCGCAATTTTGAACAAATAGCAAGCACAGACGAATGTTAGATTTTACAGCATAAAGAAGGCTTGTGTAGAAAACTAAAATAGATGAATTATACTTATGTTCGAAATTCGGTCAATGGATTACACCATTATTTTTATTTAAAAGCTTGTAAGTCACTTTAAACAAACATTTCTAAGTTTCTAGTATTTCTCATCAAAGTAGACTAGAGTACTGGGTAGCCCTAACTAGTTTTATACTTTAAAGTACTCGACGCCACTTGACGGTATTCAGTATAAAAGAGTTCTCTATTCTCTTGGAATATTGTTCTCGTATTATTTACATTTGGAATTGTTTTCAATTCAGAAATTGTTTTACATTTTTTTTTTATAAATCTCCCTCCAATTATGGAGCCCCGTTCGCCTTTAATAGTCGTCTACATTAAATCATAATTTGAATATTCATAAGCGAAAGAGGGTCTTAATGTGAATTTTCAGAAAGAAAGGTTTTACTGGTGCAAAGTAAGTAAGGTCTCACAGGAACTAAAGTCACTATAGTATCGAGTAGCGGGAAACTACATGATGTCTGAAATTCTTAGTACCTATTTAAAGTCTTACAAAAGTCGAACGATACCATAGATTTATTATCACAGCTGGCAATTTTTTTTATGTTGCCAGTAATTTTTTTCTTCTTAACTATTTATTCTTAAAGAATCTTATCACTATAGCTTACCTATTTACTATACAAGTCTTGCCCGCGTGAAATGGTGCCAAGAATACTGGCTGCATTTCCGCGTTGCTACAATAGCTAGGCTGATACGTTGCGCAGAAAATGAGCCAGCCCTTCTGTCATCAGAAGTAATAGTAAGTCTTCTGCCAGTAATGTAATACGGATCGTAAAGGATCCCGAAAGGGAATAGAGGCCTGAAAAGAAGGCTTTGAATCTATCAACAGCGAATTTCCAGCAAGTGATGAAGAACAAAAGAGTTATGCTCAAAGTATTTATTAAGCCAAAGTGGTAGTGGGTAGCGGACACGTGGACTTTGAGGTCCCGAGGAGTAACGACTTCACACCGGAATCTACATGATACATGAGTGATACATGATATCACTTAGTAGAATCCTTACAAGTTGTTAATTGCAAAAAAATCTTCTAATTCTGAAAAGAAACCCGTGGTTAATAGTGAGCCTGCTATAGATTGAAATGATGATGATGAAGAAGTGGACGACACATTCCAGAACAGGAATTATTAAAATTATGGTGTAGGCAGTGGGTGAGTACTCGTATCTAGCCTGAAGCTCACTCAAAACAATTAAGTAAACCCAGATAACTAACAAAGCGAGTCAACGTAAACTTGAGTTTGATAATTGTGAGACAACTGGAGTTATGTCGCGAATCGGTGTTTTGTTAAATTCTGAAAAGAACCTGCGATAGATTGAAATGATGATGATGAAGAAGTGGACGACACATTCCAGAACAGGAATTATTAAGATTATGGTGTAGGCAGTGGGTGAGTACCTACGTATCTAGCCTGAAGCTCACTCAAAAGAACTAAGTAAACCCAGATAACTTTAGATTAAGCTATCAACAGCAGTATCGAAACGATCTTTGTCAAAAATATTAGAGATGAAGATTCCTAATTAGTATAAAAGATGGTTTACTTACGTAATGATAATATTTATTGTGATGTGATATTATTGTTGGGATTGTGAGCTTGTTTTGATCCAGTAACATCACCATGTTATGGATTTCACGTATTTCACGAAACTACAAGGAATGTAGTAAACGTTAAACAAAGTCAGCGCAGATTACACCGTAAATCCGTTTACTTAATTACTTAGTTATTACTGAAAGTCCTGTTGAACAATACGCTTTTAATTAATACTATTACCCGAATAACACTTTGACTTCGCCGACGTCTTTTGTTAGTCACGCGATGGATCGTGATACGGAAGGTTTTCAGAGAATATAGAGCAACTTGACATTTTTGTTTTCAGTCCCTTTTACTCGGAGGTAGATTTTGTTGAAGGACAAAGATGGATATGGATAGGTTCCTTAAAAATACAGTGAGTAAAAAATTGTAATGTAATATGATCGTAGTATTAATTATTATGGTAGCATTTTGGATTAAGAGTCTGTAAATTTAGTCTGATCGGCACCTACCAATACCGTAGATCTATCAGTATTGCAGTTAGCCTTCTAATTCGTATACGCAATGAATTTGAACTAAGTACCCCCTTATCCAGTGAGTTGTTCATACGAAAAATTTTGTACCTACTTACTTACCCGTAGATAATAGATAATATTATATTTTTTAACAGTAAGTAGAAATGTACCTTCGCTATAACAAATGTCTAATTAGCTCAGTGACTTTAATTTTGTGTTGTAAGTCACCAACATAATAAATTGGGCACCCGGTTTAACTTTTCGGTTTAATTTCATATTATAAGGATTGTTGAATAGATTGCATCTATTACCCATACTTCAAAGGTTACTTACTATTTTTGAGTTCCTTTAAGCCATGTAACTGCAGCATGAGAGTCGGGTGCAGCGATACGTCGACATGAGTTTTCGAAGCAACGTGGCTTCAGCGATACAGTGTCATGAGTTTTCGAAGCAACGTGGCTTCAGTGATACAGCGTCATGAGTTTACAAAGTAAAGCAGCTACAGTGATACCTCGTCATGAGTTTACAAAGCAACGTGGATACAGCGATGAATTGTCATGACTTTACAAAGTAACGCGGCTACAGAGATGAATCGTCATGAGTTTACAATGCAACACAGCTTCGACGATGTCTTCATTGTTGCATCATTATCATTACAACGGTTATCAAGTAATCAACTGGGTTTATAGGCACGAGTACAAAGAGCTGTCCAAACAATAACAACAATTAAGTAGGTAATACGGGAAATAAAATAATAAATGTTATTTTAATTATTGAACAACAGTGTTAATAATTATGCGATGCAATAAATGAAACAATAAAACAATAGTGAAATTGCAATCATGTAGACGGAGGCAGTTCATTAGAGTGTGCCGAGTTTCTAGTGCATTCTCAATGGTACTCCGTCGACATAGGGGCGTGAAAAGTATTGTTACACTGTAGTCTGAAGGTTCAAGGTTACCTCTTTTGTGCATTGTGAAGAGAATGAAGTGCTAAAGAAATTGTGGAAAAAATAAAATCATATTTCGTTTTTTCGTTTCAGGTAAATATTATCATCATAAGGCGCTAAGAGAAGGTTCAAGATTTTAATACAGGTACAGATCTACGAATCTCTTAAAACATAAATGATTGTGAAGGATTGGGGCGCGTTTCGTGGATTGAACTATTTGCTGGTGCAAGTTGATAAATTGAAAGAAGGATAAAATGAAAAAGACAATTTATGAGGATTTTAAGAACTTGAAGTGAGTTCCGTGTAATCAAAACCAATTCTTAAAACACTGCGCATAATTCTTTTTACGATACTTCTTCAGCTTTCTCAGTAAATATTGCAGAGTGGAAGAAAACTTTGATCAACATTTATCAAGCCACCCCGTTACCGACGTTAGAACAAAATGCAACACAACTCGTGATACAGTAATACGCTTTTTATTTGTATTATTATTGTAAATTAATTGCTAGTTTTACGGGGCTCCGCCACGCCTTCACCGCGCCCCTTTGTACTTCGCTTGTTTACCGCCATATGTTTACGTGGCTTGTTTTCATTGGCTCCGCTCTAATTTATCAACTGTTCGATGTTTTTCTTGCCTTAGGGAGAAATCGAGTGGAAGTACGGTAGAATATATTGCTTGTTACTTTCTGTAAGGAGATGACCGCTACCTTTTCTTTTACGGACATTTTTATTCTTTTTCAAAGTAAATAAATCTTTAAATTCAATTCAGTATGTATTCACGTAGATGATTTTAGTGGACGATAACATATAATTGAATTCAGATTCTACTGAAAGTCGGAAACGGTCTCACAGTAAGAATGAAAATATTTCTCCTAATTTGGGAAGACACAGTACCGCTATGAACAAAAAGTCGAGATAAAATATTCCCTTTGTAACGTCATTACCAGACCAAGGCTACGTAACGTCCGTCATTACAGATGCAGAAACACTGATAAGAAAACTCAGGATATAGGCCTCCGAACGATTTACGAAAACTTCTTTCGTACAAGCAAACAGTACCGCTATCTGTCAAAGTTCTATAGGTGGCTGCCGAGCAAACTATAGATAGCGTGGCCTTACTGTTGGTAGCAAAATAATAATTATGGCACCGAGGCGACATTTTTTCGCGCTGTCCGCCCCGTCCAGGGTATATGTCTATTGGAAGATGGCATTTTTGTTAGTAACAATCTTGAGAATACTTTCAAAGGAAAAGAATTTCAAAAGAAATTTTGTTACGCTATTAACTTCCAAAATGCTATCGCCCAGTAAATAGCAGTTAAATGCGCCAAATTGGACCATCGCTTCTGTCGAGGCCAGTTTTACGGTCCTCTAACTCTCCATTCCAGGCTCGATAGCATCGATAATCGATATGCTCTTATCGGATTTACTAACAACCCATATAAAATCGTTCATAACAATAATTGCATTTTGTATATTTAATTCTCAATATAAGTATAACACACTTGTAGTACTTTCATTGTATACAGCAACTTCGCACTTTCAGATATTCAGTTTATTATCTATTTTTAAAACTTACCGCCCGACACACCCATTCATCGGGACACCAGGACGCCCACCGTGGAGGAGTTTGTCCGCGCCCTTGCGCGAAGCCTGTTCGCTCGCGCGGACAACGGGCCATACGAACACCTCCACGGGATCGCACCACATCAAGATCGACCACCAACGGGGCGTCCGCTACCCCGTGAGCTCCTGCGGTCTCCTTCTCCGGAGCGCTTGCGCGCGGGCGATGACGGAGACGAAGACGGCGACGCGGGATTTACACAGTCGGGCCCCATCATCCCCGCGCTGGGCGGTGACACGATGTTCACTGACCGCGCGGGGCCACCAGACCCACCATACCATCAGGCCACAAGCCAAGAAGGCGAGGCCTTAGCCCCTTACCGGGGCTAAAAGAACAACACCGGGGGAGCGCAGCTCCCCTGCGACACAACGCCCGGGTAAGGAGGCAAGCCTCGAGGCCCGTACCCCCGTGGGGACTTGTTCCCCATGGAGACGACCACAACACACGTTGGAACACGTCGTCCGAGCGAGCCTCATTCTTTTATTGTGCGCGGCAACGAGCACTCGACTACAAAAACACGTCTCGTTTTTGTTAATTTAGGTTCAAAGTGAAAAAAATTAAGTGTTCAGTGTTAAAACTTGCTTAATTTTCTATACTGATAATACTTAGACGCTAGTAAAAATTATTATTATAACAATAATAAAATAAAATCAAATCATATAATTGTGCATTCATCTTCGCCAGACTCCGAGGAAAGAGGGTAAGTGAAAATTAACCTTTTTTCCCAGATATCACATCAACTCAAATATCAATGCTGACGAAAGTGTGTCCAAAAATTGAAATCCTAAGGCATCTCTAAGCTAACTTGGAGGATATCACATTGAGGTTATCACGAAAGTATAGCATGATGCGCGAAATAGTCCAGGCATCTCTAAGCTAGCTTGGAGGGTATCACGTTGAGGGTACCACGAAAGCATAGCATGATGCGTCAATGCTCCTGGAGGTTGACTGCGGGTCAACACGAAGGATTAAAAAAAAAAAAAAACTCAAAGGACTTTGCGGATACCAACGGGGGACGATGTCGGTGTGGCGCTGTTCTCGGCTTCACTACAAGTGGCTCCGCATGACCTCCAGGACTTTGATCCCGAATTGCTATCGGCGCTCAGTCACAAGAACTATATTAATGGTTAGTCCCGACAGTTGTAAAATTCTAGCCGACCTTCATTGCAAAGAATCAAATAGTTTATTTGATATACTTGCCTGGCTTATGAATAGCCAGTTAAATGTTATAGCCTTTTATCAGTGATAACTATTTCACGACTTAAAAACTAATTCCACGAGGGTACCAACGCGTCGAACTTTTGTAACTATGTACCTACAACAATAATGTTTAGATTTTGTGGTGGAAAATAATTTTACTTACTTTCGAAAATTAATGTTCAGATTGTGTAATGGGATGATAATTTAACTGTTAGCTCAAAACTCAATAAGTTAACAATATTATGTATAATGTACCATTAGTCTGGAAGTTTCATTGAAGTGAATTGTTAAATTCTTTCTGAAACTAATAAAAATCTTAAACCACAACGCGTCCTGAACTGAGAAGAAGCTTAAGTATTGACAAATGACATTTTGTTTCGACAAATGATAAGTAATTAAAGTTCACGAACGGGACCAGATGTTTTTTCGGAGAAATAGTTTCGGGCATTATACTAGTTTCAATGGTTACTGATCGTCAGGTGTTGTAAATAAAGAAACCAGCAGGGCGCGGCGGGCGACTTTGCTATCGACACCCACCGCTGGGACAGCGCAATCTCGTTTCTCGAGAAACTAGCTGGCCCCCTCTCGTTACGGCTCGGCCAGCAGGGGGGGGGGGGCGTGACACACTTGAGTATTGGCGATCAGCCGCGAGGAAGATGCGACGTGACAGCGAGTTTCCAGCATCAGCCACAACAACGACCAGGTTCACCGACGACGCTAGACATTAAGGTACCTATATGCCAGTTGTCTTCAACATTTTGAAGTTTATTGGTTACATATCACTGACAAGGAATCCGTCACGATCTATAATCTAGAATTTCGGGAGTTATAATAAGTGAAGACTATTTTTTGACTTTCACTAGGTGTACAAATGTACGTACATTCAATAAAATATTTTAATGAATTGAACAAATTAAGGAACTAGCTCCAAAAAATTATTAATACATAATACCATTTTAAAAATCGTACACTAACACAGTGTACCGCCTTTACACGTTCACAGCAAAGGAAAAGCGACAAATGTCTTTGACAATCGACATTTCATTTTTGGGTGAGATAATGTGAGAGTGAGTCACTGCATGTTCGATTATAGTTAAGATGTGTCTAACCTCAAAATCTTACGTAGTAAAAGATACATTCTAAATTTAAAGGCGTTGAATGAATTTGTAGTTCAAAATCTTTTGAAATTGATAGTTCATAGAACAGCTTACAAGCGAATACCTAAAAAGGGTTTTATGCCTATGAACTGAAGAATCTTATTTTAAAGTACCGATTCATCCTTGGCAAAATACACAAAGAAGTTGTGACTCATCTCAGATACTTACCGCGGTTTTTTCATGAAGATTTGTTAGGTGTTAGAGTGTTAAAGTTATTTACTATCCTCAAAACAAGCTCAGTTTCCTGGTTTTATTTTAATTTCTGACGATATGGCAGTATCGTTACCGCAAACTATGACGTGAATGATGTAACAATTCAAATTCTGTAAAGAGTTTTATACGCTTAACGCGTTGTATCACCTAAGAGTTAAGCTTAATTCCGATTAAAAGTCCTAGTCCGTATGAAAAATTAGACTTTAGACGCAGCTGTTAGTCCATCATCGGTTATTCTATCAGATGGCCAGTGGTTACAAAACATTTTTTTTAAGTCATCTAACTCCCTTAAACCTAAAAGGTTGAATTAGTGATTCACACAATTTCCCGGTCTAGATGAAAAGTAATTCTTTTAATTAGAGAGATTTTTGTTTTTGTAATAATTAACGTTAAGATGAATCGAAATACCTCTTTACAGAGTTGATGGCCATATTTTTCGATACATTTATTTTGATACACATGATTTACATCAGTTGCTTAGGGGATATCAAATATCCTCATTTAAACGATTGGGTTAATTGTTTCTTATATTGAAATTAAAGATAATCAAAAAGCTGACCAAGAGTTACATCCAGTTAATGGGATTAAGCTATCGCTGTAAAATTATATACTTCAAAGTTATTCAAAGAATTTATTCCAATTCACTTTAAAGTTATTCAAAGAGTTCAATCCAGTTATTGAATTTATCGCTTCTTGCAAAAATGCGAAATGTTATCAATACGAATGATGTCTGAACCCAGACGTCTTAGAAACAGACGCATTCTGAACATTTTGGAACACCAAGTTTACCTTTGCTTTTCTATCCATTCTTCTAGAGTTAGAATGCTTAAAGATACTATTATAGACAATGCTTAAGGCATACATCGTCTAAGGGCCTTTACAACTTAGGGTCTTCTCCTTTTACATAAAGTGTCAAAAGACTTACTTCTTATAGTATATTTATTGATAATAAATAAATAAATATGGTCTTTTCGTAGAGAACCACAATTCATAGGAATTACTGTGGGAAGTTCTCTGAAGGCATTAAAGAAAAAAGAAGGACATTTTGTTGGAATTTTTAATAATTTATATGTTTCAAAACTTTTGTGTTATTTACAAAGTTTTGTGGCAATACTGCTTTAATAACGACAGAGACCCGTACAATCCGTAAATTATAAGTCAACCTCGTAATTTCCAACAGAACAACTTGTTAACGACGTAGCATTGTGACGTCGGCATGAATAAATAAATTAACGTCAAATACTACATAGGATCCTAAGATCGTATGCTAACACATTGCTCAATGGGTCTTAATAAGAGTTAATTGATCCTGTAACTTTATTAGCCTTAGGCAGTATGCACATCACATATAATGAAAATATTAATATCAGTAAAAGTTAGCATTATTGTATAAATCAAGAAAATTATTGAATTAATATACAACGTCGGCTACCACTCGTGGCCAACCAGTTTTACTCATACCATAAATAAATAATACAAAAAGCCTTTTTTATTCTTTGATTAAATTTCTTAATATTAATTAAAAGCAAGATGAACAATAACCTATGCAATCAATAATATAAAACGTAACTAAATTAATATTTTTTTAATTATAAATTTAGTGTAACTCATAACATACTTTAACGAAATTATAAAAATATGCCACAGCTTTGAAAAACAAATCGATATGTTGGTTATAAAATCTTAGACTAAAAAATACGATAGACAACCTCCTGATAACGTTTAAGCGACGTCATAAGGTCGCCTGCAAACAGACCACCCCGGAACAGGTGCTGGCGGCGGTCAGTATAAGAACGTGTCTGCCGAGGAATATGCTCTCTCACGAGAGGGGTCTGCGTTTCAGTTCACTCAGAACCAGGTACGCAACACTTTCGAGGTGAGCACGTAGTTTGTTGCTTGACCTCATCAGAAAGACAGTCGGTAGGTCACAATTATTGCAGACTTTTGCTAAGTTTTATAACCGCCCAGTGAGCGATGATGCTTCATTCACAAAAGCTATTTTGCTTTCTAATCATTAATCACTAACATTATTTAAATAATGTGACTGTTTTATTAATCCAGTGAATTAAACGTAAAGATTGGTTAATTAAATTCTTCTGTGGTATAAAGAGGACATATTATAATAGAAAACAATTTACAATCTATTTATGTCCACAATTTAACAAAAATTTTCATCTCTAAACATCTACAAGTGTGTTATACTTATATTGAGAATTAAATATACAAAATGCAATTGATGATTAAACGAACTTACCTGTAAGTGAAGTTCTATCACAATTGTATGAGTATATTTAATTCGAAGATATAAGGTCCCTCCCATACCCAAAGCCCATAAGTATTACGAAAATTTTGTTAAATGTACTCTAAAGAATGAGGCTCGCTCGGACGACGTGTTCCAACGTGGGTGTGTCGGGCGGTAAGTTTTAAAAATAGATAATAAACTGAATATCTGAAAGTGCGAAGTTGCTGTATACAATGAAAGTACTACAAGTGTGTTATACTTATATCTTCGAATTAAATATACTCATACAATTGTGATAGAACTTCACTTACAGGTAAGTTCGTTTAATCATCAATTAAATTATCAATAAGGTACAAGTATGTTGGCAATAATAATAATTTTAATAATAGAAAGTTTTTCCTCTGTTTTCCATCCAGACGAATTTCGCTTATGTTTCATTCGATTCGTATGGAGTTTGATAGAGTGGGGCGCGTCATCGTGGATTGAAATATCTACAACTTGTGAATAGTAAAAGTCTATGGTACTTATTATTATTCCGTACTTTTCCAAAGATCTCTGCATAAGCCAAACATAAATTGGTTAGCATTGCACTGGCGTCCGAGTCGGAGCGTAAGTCATAACTCACGACCGCAATTTCAACGGGAATGAGGATAACTGTACACACAAGTTAGTATTCGATTATCGGATAAGACGGCCAATACAAAGGCGGGCCTGGACGCCGAAGTCGAACTTCAAACAAACTGTCGGGGGGAGTACGACTCGACTGGGCAGGAACAAACGTTAAATTTCCCTTGCAAACTACGCCACAGCTATTTCCTGTGCCATTTCTGATTGAGATATTTGTTTGTTCTCTGATACCAAGTACATTGTTTTATTCGATATAGCGTGATATTAGAACTTGGAATGCTCGAAAACGAAAAGCTCTTATTTCAATCCTTTAATATTCAATCTAATTTAAGTCAATTTGGTCAATTTAATAGTTCATTAATAGTCATTCAATAGTTTGGAACACCTTAGAGACGTCAGCTCTCTATTTTTTGTTCTATCGGTTGTTCAATGGGGAGTGCTCTGAGGAACTGTTTGAGGTGATTCCGTCTTCCACTTTCTCTGAGCGTACACTTCGACGCAGAAATGCGTTCCATACTGGATGGCTGACAATCCTCGACCAATCGGTTTGCCAGATCCTTTTTCTGCGCACGTGCAAATTGTGGAACCTGCAATTACCAGGAGCAAATCTTCAACATGAGGTTATTCAAGGGGAGGATCAACAAACTCCTGAAGAGCCGGCAACGCGTTTGCGATTCCCCTGGACATGGTGCTGCAAATGTGGCAGTGGCGGTGTTCGTTTAACATCGGGCAACCCGCCTGCTTGTTTACTTCGGTTCGTTATAAAAAAGTTGTGTGATAAGAGACCTAACTGAAATTTGGTTCTTAGTCTTTTGAATTCAGAGCGAAGCAAAGGATCCTAAAAAAATCCTAAACGTAGCGAGGAATTTAACCTTATGGCAATAACACTGCGCGTTAAATGATCTGTGTCAGTGGTTAAATTCAAAGAGGAATCGACTTAGAAGTAGTGTATCCTTTTTGTAAGATTCTTCTAGAAATCTATTTATACCAGATTTTATTAATTTTCTCAATTGTATATTAAGTATGCATTTACAGTCATTATTCGTTTAAAATTTAGTCTTGTTTGCCTGAATTTGTGTAAAACAATCATAAACATCATTTATCCTTGATAAATGATCAAAAAGAACTGATGTTGAATTTCAGTATGCTCAAAGATTAACTAGCAGGCCAAGATATTTCTGACAAATAAGCTACCTATTTCTTCCAAGTGTAAGATTTTGAGGTCAGTGATATTTTACTATCTTCTCTATCCAAAGAAAACATAGTTTCAGTAGTTCCATCGTCATTATAAAGATGTTCATCAACCACAGTATTTAATATCGGGAGGCAACTTTGTAATGAAGATCTCTATCAAGAGTCTCCTTTGACGCTTTGATTATATCACTTTATATCTAGGTCTAACATCAAAGAAATGTTTCGCGATAAAAAAGAATGATTTATACCCCAATTTACGTCACAGACTTTTAATCAAGTTACTTAGGTTTTTTTATTCTTGGCCTCACAGACTTACGAAGTTGATTTTCTTTACAGCTGTAATTTCGATTCACATTAATATTATTTTGTGTAACACTTATTTTGCGATTACTTACCTAATTCCTTTGAAATGATACATATTCGGAGTAATAAACGAACTTAATTCAGTTCTTGGATCTTGAAAAAATATTTATGAAACTGTAACATAAGTCACAAGTAAAGAAATTATTGAATTTGACAAAGATGAAGAGACCAAGGCAAAGTGATGAACGCGTAAAAATGACTCGCATTCTTGGATGGTCTTGGGTTGAAATGGGGAACGATAAAAAGGGCAAAGTCTTGCAAGAAGCTTCTAAGTTTCCAATAAACTTAAAGTTTATTTTCCCGAGATCGTATTTTACAAAATCTAACTCTATTAGAAATATTAGCAAAAGAATTGGAATAAATGATATTATTCCGTGTTATAAAAAGCAGACGATGGTCTCACCTAACCCGTGTATTACGAGTTAAAAAGCCTTCATGATGGAGTATGAGCAAAATTGTATTATTATTATTGCAATGGCGTATTTTGGCATGTTGGAAATTGTTAATATATATTATGTACTCGTGTATCATTCAAAATTCATATTACCATTTTCCCTCATTAAATTGTACTTAGGTACTGCTTAATAAAGGGTACATTTCATAGCAAGGAGTTAGAATAATAGGGTCTTTGACATATTATTTAAAACGAAGAGTGTAGTAATTTCCGAATTTGTGCTTCGCAGTTTTAATACTTTCTATGAATAAAAAGGCTGTAATATGTGCGGACGGACAGATAGACTAACTAGGTGCTGCTTCGGTATTCTAAAAGTAATAATTTATGCTAATTTCTATAAATAGTATTACCTACTAAAATTCTCGTGATGTTATTAGTTTCTATATAGGATACCCTATGCCAGTGTGTCCAAGATCAAACTTAGGTACCTACTATAAGAGCATAAAAATCTAATACATGCATAATACAAACGTCATAAATTTTAAATTTACTCTCCTGATGAAATCTAAAGATATTTTGCGAAGGCTTTCCCTGGCGATCTCTCTGGTGCTCGGATTTGAGTGGGAGGTCGCGGGTTCGAATTCCGCCACGGGCCACTTCAAAATTTTATACTTCTGAGATCTGATA
Source organism: Coenonympha glycerion (assembly GCA_963855885.1). NCBI lineage: Eukaryota > Metazoa > Arthropoda > Insecta > Lepidoptera > Nymphalidae > Coenonympha > Coenonympha glycerion. The sequence continues at coordinate 5,183,121 of OY979646.1, forward strand.
CAAATTCTCTCAGATCTCTGGTCGTCAGGAGTATTCGGCCGTCTCGGCGACCACACGACTTGTAAGAACGCATCGCCAAGCGATTTAGCGTGTAGACTGTAGAACCCGTTAGTGGTAAGTTTACTTACCCCTTCTAAGTCAATACAAATAATACAATAGGATTTTTTTTCCAATCGATTCAAATCTAACTAAGTAACTCAATCACAAAGGCTAAAATCACATATTGCCGTAGTGTTTTGATAGAGTTAGAAAATATACATATGCCTATCTCATATTTAATTGGCACTAACTAGTAACTGGCTATGCTCAACTGCTGTCCCTAATTACAATACCAAACACAACACAAATCTATTTGATAAATAATTAGACAGGTACAATGCTATAGTAAGGGAGCCCAAGAGCGGATTTTAGTAGTTACTCGAGCGTCGTGGCAACCTATATTATTTTAAATATTAGATGTAGAATAAACGAGGTTGTATGAGGTATGCTATTTTAGTGGTGGGGGATTAAAAATAAATCGTGACTTTCAAAATTTTTAATTTTGAAACCGCCTTCCCCAAACACTTTAGCATCTTATATTTACAATGCAATGGTCCTCACGAAGCTCGAGTAACTACCGATTTACCATCATGGGCTCCCCTACTACTATATTCGCGCAGGTAATCAAGCACATTCGGCATAGCGATAAATTTAATTATTGGACAACAACACAGCTCCATTGTTTCGGGCAAATAAATAATTCGCGAATTGGCTTTAAAATTGCCGTCTCGATTTTAAAACCGTCACGTTAACAGAGTTGTCAAGGGCGTACTCATGAGCGAAATAATTACGAGTAACAAGTGTCTGGGGGGACAAAGGAATTAATTGGGCGAAAATTAACCGTTCGTAAATCAATTGCGCCGAAAACTCTGATTATACAAAATATAATTCCGTTTTAAAAATCTACGGGTCTCATTAGTTTAAAAGACCAATTAATTTCGGTTAAAACGTTTTAAACCCAAAGTCTTTGATCGATTAATACGGATTCAGCTGATTGACTTATCTTTGTCGTCGGTGGATAGAAAGTTGACTTAAAAGCCTGCGGTTTGGTTGCCAAATGTTTAATATTGAATGGGCAACGTTTAATTTCGGTTTATGTGCCTAACTAATTTGCACTTGACTGCGAATTAATGTTAAATACAAAACAGATGATTCATTCACTGTTATATTATTATTATACAGTTGTATGGTATAAGAGAAAAATGTTGTATTACTAGAAAAGACTAGGTATACAGGAAAATTGATCTAAATGCGCTAAATTGGACCATCGCTTCTATGGAGGCCAGTTTTACGGTCCTTTATCTCTCCATTCCAAGCTCGATTGCATCGATATGCTCTTATCGGATTTACTAACAACTCATATAAAATCGTTCATAACAATTATGTTAATAATAAATAAAGTTCATAATAATCAATAAGGTATGTTAGCAATAATTTATCAAACACAGGCTATTTACTGATTATCAGGAAATGTTTGAAAGGTTTTCCTCTGTTTTCCATGTAGGCCAGTCAATAACAATATCGAAGAATGTAGCAATTTACCAATTTGGTGACGGCTGTTGTCTAGAGATCTTGTTATAGGATAGATATTACAGTAGTACAAAATCTAGAAAGGACTATACAGGGGAATTTGTCTAAAAATGTAGACATGAAGAAGTTGATTACCAACATAAAATAGAGCAAAGAAGAGCTACACTTAGAATGGATTTTATGGGAAATATCGAAGGGAAAGTTGGAGCACCGACTTGATTATTGGTAGGTAAAAGAGGGCCTTGGATATGTAGATAATGCTGAAAGCTGCACTGAAAAGTGCATGAAAGAATAATTAAAGTAAGGATACTTCAGCTTTAGTATTATAGTGTTTTCGGAGTAGATCTCACTTGCGCTGGTATGATAGCTAATTAACCTTAAAGAAGGTCAATAACAGTTCCAACGAAGTTTCTACACATCGCACCGGATCTCAAAGTCCATATTGGTAAATGGAATGCATAGATTTTTTATTGTAAAGGATATGACATAGCTGTTTTTTATGACAGCGACTTCACCATAACATTTACATACAATAGAATCTTTACAATTTCTATGACTTATTAATACTTAAAAATGTTACGAGCAAGCGAAATGTTTGAACGTACTTTTAGACAAGTTCGATTTTTGGACATTGTTCGTAGGTTTATATTTTATTTTATTTTATTTAATAGGAAAACTTACAGCTTATTAGAACAAATTAGCAGAGAAAATAAATAAAGCCAATTACAAGTTTTCACAACTATAGCAATGACGAAGTTTGCTATGCTAAGAGGACGAGAAATATGTGATGTATGTAAAAGCCAAAGAATTCCCAAATATGTCGTCGTTACCGCCCACGGTGCCACTGTACGGTACATTACGGTACCACTGACAGCACATAATAGTGTCGCTTACATTAGCGTTATTTAACAATTTTGACAAATTAAAAAGGATGCTTCAGGGCAGAGCCTAAAAGTACATGCGTGACGTCACTGAGTGCTGATCCTTTATATGTTTAATCAATGGTTAATAGAGATACGTGCATAGTACGCCTATTTCAGACTGTTTTTGTCGGATTCGGATCATCAGACATATTGCACAACGACTCTTGAGGATTCGACAGGCATACAAAAGGTCAACACGCCGCCGATCATTCGCTGCAAATCGCGATAACGCGCTCAAACAATGAGTGGTACGAATCCGTGCAAACAGCTTTCGCGCTAATGTTTAGGATGTTAGCGAAAATTCCACTCTGTTTTGTAAATTGCAACCAATTGCAATGCAAATGAAAGCGCACTGATTAGCCTTTTGTGAGCTAAGTTATCTTTATTTAATATCGATCGCGAAAGTTTTGTTAGTGTGGATGTATGGATCTTTTTTACTCTTTCACGCCGCAACTACTGAGCCGATTTGGCTGAAATTTGGAACTTACATAGCTTATAACCAGGATTAACACATAGGCCAATTTTTATCCCGGAAAAAATCACCGCGGGATTCGCGAAAAGCCGAAATAGCCGCGGCCAACAGTTAGTTATTTATAATTTCACTCATCTAGCAGATTTTTGTTGTATTTTGTAAGTTTAACAAAACTGTGGGATGTTTTTATTTCTTGGTCCTGAAATGGCTTATATCCACAATAAAGTTACAGGGGGTCGAAAATTCGCTGGCTGGTTATACTTATGATCCCAATGATCTTTTAGCTGATTTTTAGCTGACTTCAAAAAAGGAGGTTATGCATTCGACTCCCATACGTAAAATTACGAATCGCACAATTATTGAAGTCATATTTAGTTTGATCATTGTTATTGTTGAGTATCTAATAGATACCCTAAAAGCTACACTGACCTTTAAAACGTTTGTGTTCACGTCCTACGAATAATGATACAAGCGAGAAAACGTATCAATTTCCAAGTACTCCACGTGTATTTGTATTTTACCCGCCGTCACGTCGATCAAAAGGTGGGTCGTGACGTGATGTGTGTCAAGTATAGGTATTAGTTACTGAATAAATAATGGCACAGGCAGGAGGCGCGTGACGACCGGCTCCCGAGGGAAGCGTCCTACACTAATACACTATCCTCTATCCAAAACTGCACTAGCCCTCTGTAGTCTGTTGGTGTTTAAATTGTTTTCATCACTTTGCTATGTCACGGACCTATTAGTTTATTGCTTCAAATGACATGGCCGGATTCTGCCCTCGAAAATAAATATTCATGGCAATTGACAAACAGAAGGTACATCATATTACTTAAAGCTTATAATTATGTCTTTACAATCGTTTAATTTTTATGATCTGAAAACTTGCGAGAGACATAATATCAGCATAACAACTTGCAACAAAATGCGCCTAAATAATTTTAATAGCAATGATTTTTTCTTAAAAAATGATGCGTATTGGTTATGAACTCATTATTTTTTCATATTAAAAAGCTTAGAAAATGCGAGTAAACATTTTGAACAGCATTTATTTAATAAAACAAACATTGCTATTAAATTATTTAGGCGCATTTTGTTGCATGTTGTTATGCTAATATTATGTCTCTCGCAAGTTTTCAGATCATAAAAACTAAACGATTGTAAAGACATAATTATAAGCTTTAATATGACGTACTGTTTGTCGATGGCCATGAATATTTTTTTTCCAGGGCACAGCTCCATACAAGTTTCGGCCATGTCCTTTTTGCGACTACAATTTGTTATATAATACTTATTAATTATCTGTAATCTGTATAATCTGTAATATTATCTGTAGTAGGTACTGTCCATACTGTCTTCTACTCTTTGTCAATTGGTATATCATTCGGCGTTGATGCTGCTTTGGTCTCGTAATGGAATTGAAACCAGATATCCCGTCAAAGTGAAGAAAATAGCAATCAAAATTTTTCCTGCGCTTCTCGATCGTTTCAGGAGACCTAGCTATGCACAGCAGTGGAGATCAATTACCTAACACAACAACGATGAACTTCATTCCATACGAAAAATCATGCGCATTTAAACTTCTTGTTCAAAGGCGTTCCTGTTCAAGTGAGCGAGTACTATTAAAATTAACAGAAAACTATTGAATTCGGTTTGTCTCATCAATAGTTAGCAGTTCACATAGTCAAACCACCTAATTAAGCTTAAAAAGTGCTCCATTTAATGCAGTATTAATTTCATTAGCAGCAAGTTATCGTCCAGTTTTACGAGTCGTCGAGTTTAGTTCTGTTAACAGCCCCCTGTTAATGGCAGACAGGTGTAAAACAGCGCTATTATTGCTGAGGGGTAGTTGGTTTATGAATTTCAACTAATCAAACTTTTATAGCTCAGTTTAAGCACCCTCTGTTATCATAATGTTGTGTGAAATTTTCGTCTTGTCTGTGGAAACTTTATATTCTCCCGTAAAATTAAATAGACAGTTTAATACTAGACTACATTTTGATATTCCAATGTTCTTGTCGTTGGTTTTTTTTAGGTTAGACTATCTATAAATCCCAGTTTGGCGGTACAGAGGGCAATAGGGAAATTTCCCTCCAGGCAGGTGTTGTGCCTGGGGACCGCTGATGATCCATGTGTGTGACGTCAGAAGTTGTATTTATAGAACGCTCGTCGAATGCTCTGTCAGCGTGTGCTATTGCGCGGGTTACGCCATCTGTCGTCAGCTACCGAAGACCGCTATCGAAGACCGCTACAATCACTCCCCTCTGAGACTGTTAAGTCGTGTGTCGTCGTGGTGCATCTGGTGCGTGTCAACAGCGTGCAGCATCGTGGAAGTGCGTCAGCGATACCGGGTTGACTTGGGTGGACTGCGTGCCGGCGAGGTGTGAGTGACCTTCGAACCGGGAGTCCGTTGATGATGCGGCGGCGCGCGATCAGTGAGTCGATCGGCGGTGAGTGACGTGTCGCGGCGACCAGTGAGTCGGTCGGCGAAGACTGAGTCTGGTGCGAGGAATGAGGTTTGCGGTTGCTTCTTCGATGTTGTAGCGGTTGATGTGATGTGGTTCTTGCGGTTGCGGTTGTTGCAGTTGCGGTTTCGTTGTTTTTGTTGCGTGTTCTTCAGTTGCTGTGTGCCCTCTGGTGGTGAATGAAGAAATCACGTCGGGCGGCACCAATTTGGCGGTACAGAGGGCAATAGGGAAATTTCCCTCCAGGCAGGTGTTGTGCCTGGGGACCGCTGATGATCCATGTGTGTGACGTCAGAAGTTGTATTTATAGAACGCTCGTCGAATGCTCTGTCAGCGTGTGCTATTGCGCGGGTTACGCCATCTGTCGTCAGCTACCGAAGACCGCTATCGAAGACCGCTACACCAGTTTTGATTTTTGGAGACGGGTCAAAATTCAAAATCGTAGAGAGTTATTTAATTATATTCTTAACAATATACGACAAAAAATTCTTGAGCATGACCGGACCGATATAAATATTATCCCACCAAAAACATTCTGTAAAAAACTAGCCAAAGTCAAATGGAGCTGCTTGTTTATCTCTAAAAAGTACTGAAATCTAGACAAAGTCGTGCCAAGTCTAAGGTTCCTTACTGCGATTTCTTTATTATTATAGTTAATGTTGCGTGACTTGGCCGTTGAAGGGTACACAAGGGTTCAAACCAGGTGCTCCATGACACCATTGCACCAATCTGTCGCCAGAATTCATCGTCAATGAGTAGCGGTTCTTGGTCTTCAACGGCCAAGTCACACAACATCAACTATAATAATAGAAATCGCAGTAAGGAACCTTAGACTTGGCACGACTTTGTCTAGATTTCAGTACTTTTTAGAGATAAACAAGCAGCTCCATTTGACTTTGGCTAGTTTTTTACAGAATGTTTTTGGTGGGATTTCACTTCTTTTTGTAGAAACTTCAAAATATTACAAAATATTTCTGTCCGTTTTTCTAGATACATTAACTGCATAAATAACTTTGTAATCTCATATAATTTATATGGAATTACAAAGTTATTAATGCAGTGATCACCAGGTACTCCAGATCTTCGATTATCCTAGTTTTTATAGTTTTCCCTTTATGTGGCCATTAAACCCTAACTCTGTACCAAATTTCAGCTCTCTGAGTTTATGGGAAGTACTAGTTCTATTATGATGATCATGAGTGAGTCAGTCAGTCAGTGTCGAAAATGCGTAACTTTGCTTTTGCATAACTTCGGAACTATATGACCTACAGACTTGGAATTTTGGGTTTTAAGTATGTGATTATAGCTTACTGGATAGCGAAAATTTCAGCGTTCTGGTCTTATCCAGAGGTTCTCAAATAGGAGCCCGAAAATGCGGCGAAATGGTTCCTGTAAAGATGGTACGGCAGTTTTGCTTCGCGCTTTGACTTTGGCGGGGGCACTGCCGTGCCCCCTGATTATTGGTTAAATATTTAGAATAGGTATCTATATGCAATATCCCGAATTTGGTAAACTATTCTATATTTTGGAAATCGCTATTTTTCTCGAACTTTTGTATGAATTCAATAGAGATCCATTGACATTTTGACAATCGGACAGATATATATAACTCTCGTAGATATAAACTACTACTAAAATTCATAGCTAAAATTCAATTAAGATCAAAAAGGATTTAGCTGTATTTGCCAGATATGTGAGGGATTCACATCGCCGCACATCCTTAGAGAAAAAGCAATGTTAAAGTTTCAGTTTTAACGACCCTCTTTTAATGGCTACCAGGTGTAAAATTGTGCTTTTATTACCCTCGAGTAGTTAAATTCGCAAAGAAAAGTATTCGTTTATGAATTTAAGTTACTAAACTTTTAGAGCGCAGTTTTAGAACTATTATAATAATATTCCTGAACTTCTCGCCTTGCATGCTTAGTAGTAGTTGGTAGAATATGCTATACTTTGGTGTAAATTTTAAATCGAATGGACTTAAAATAAATTAAAATTTTAACGGCTCTTACGATGCTTATTTACTGAAAAGAGAATCCTTTTGTAGGAGTAACTTGTTTACTACTTGTTTTATATTTTGTTTGATGAAAATATAATATGACTCCATACTTTAAGAGTAGTTTTTTTTGTTATATAATTTTGCCTGAATTTATTGTATTTTATATGTTATTCTAAATATTTCAAAACACTTCACTATATATTGCTCACCTAGTACAAAAGGTTAATGAAAAATGAAAAATCATTAAAACAAGACAGTTTATTTAATCATAAACCTATAAAAAATAAAGAGTATTGAATACATATAAATCAGTCTTCCAGTTTATACGATTTAAAAAAATATTTCATCAGATTCAACGGATTTTGAAATATCACAGCTTCAGCAAATTTTCATAGAAAAGATATAAAATATTGATATACGTGTAGAGAGTATAAGCTTTAGGACCCCATGTGTTGGAAATCCACTATTTACTTTGGTACATTGCTTCTCCTTAGAATGGAAGTTGTTGAATCACATATATTAAGAGCTGCGCATTATAGATGGAGAAATAAAAAGAAGTTTAACTTAAAAGTAAGCTAATACACTAGCATCGCCTGACCACTTAAATCACCATGAATCCTGGGGTTGGACTCAACTAGATCAAAGGGTCCTAGTGCCATAGGCTGAGGTGCTCCTTATATGGTATGAAAACGGGCTTTTCAACGTGTACAGTGTTGTAAATAGGTACAGGCACAGTCTTCACTATCGGCACGTGTTTGACCACCGGTACCTCGTGGAGCACGGGTACTTCTTTGTAGACTGGCACTTCTTTGATTACAGGAACTTTCTCGACGTGATGGTGATGCACTGTGTGGACTTCATGTGGGATGTGAATCCTTACACTGGAATAAAAATGAAAAGGTTTAGAAGATAAAAAGTTTTTTACACTATACAACAGACTTACTTACGTACAACTGACGTACTTGACTGCGATCTTACTTGATGGTAAGTGATTAAGCAGCCCAAGATGTTCTCGTACTACTTGGTAGAGCTAAAAAAACACACCTTTATCGTTTTCTACACAACATCGCACCGGAATGCTCAATCGCTGGTAGAGTGATACTAACCACCAAAAGGTGGAATAGATTTTATTGGTTCACGATAGTATTATGCCAGTTCAGTAGTCTAAAATAGATAGGTATGTAACTTTATCCATCACATCACATATCTTTTTTTGCTATGCTTTCGGATGGAAATTCAATAAGGATATAAGAATAACGATTATCATCGATAAGTCACGGGAACAGTTTGTCGAACGGATATGTCACTACGATACATTTTTGAAATTTGTATTTAAAGGATACAATAATTTGATTTTTCAAACAAAATCAGAGTAGTAGTTGTAGCAATCAGAATAACAAAAGGGTATTACGCAAAGATCGCAATAACCATAACAAGGGACTGAAGGCGGGAGAAGCACTAAAATATTTTTTAAGAAAATATTAATTGTACTCGTGTCAAACTTAAAAATTAGTTTTTTTTTGTCCCTACGTCACGTCGAAATTAATTATTTAATCAGACTATAAATATACCTACTTATTTAGAAGTTTAATTTAATTGAACCGGGAATCTGATAACTCAAAATAAAACACAACAACGATCTGTTTTATTACACCAAAACCACAAAGTACTTTTGTTCCTTTTTATTAAAACAATCCAGCATTATCGTGGGACGGTCTCGGAAATCGAATCTGGATGAATTCCGATCAAGTTTGTATTTTGCTTCAATTGAATTCATTATTTCTGAATATTATTCAAAAATTAAAAATTCGTGATCCCCAAATACTTGTAAAAGAATATGAGTAAAGTTGAGTGTTTACAATCATGTACCCATATTGACCCACATTGAAAATGAGTGGAAAAGATGAGAAACAAGATGGATTAGTCTATGTTGTTGGATAAATTTAGACTCTAATCTCGATCCGCCTAACGCTATTGAATTCTTAGCATTTAAATAAGCAAATGTACCTATATTATAATTTAAACAATAGTAGATATCATACTTACTGAGTCTTGTGGCCTCCCAGCCCGAAAGGATCCGGTTCTGGAACAGGAGATGCCAAGCAAAGATGGCTGGCAACTAGTGCGGCCCAGATTAACTATAATGAAATAAATCCTTATTAATTAATATTGTAATTGTTTAGTGCCAGAGTATCTTAGGAAAACCTACATTAAAACACTAGTATTTATATATTTATGAGAAATCTCTACCAGCATAGAGGTATGAGTAAAACGAAGGTACTATCTTCGTACTACGTAAGTTCCAAATGATTTTACGGGACACGATTCGTACAGTAGGTACAGTGGGTATTTTATCGTTAGGGGGTTCGTATATATTGATATACTTAATAACATATATTTTTTTAGCCTATAACTTAGGCCGATGCTCGGCCTATTTAATATTGTAAGAGTCTCTAATAAACCAGTTATTGGGACTTGGTTTCTAGAATATACGAATAACGAGTTTTTATAAACTCAATCACATTGACGGTTGTTAGTTTAGGATTTCCACATCAAGCAATCTTCCATGAGGAAGTCAGAAATCTTATCAGACGGTTTCCCTCGACAAATTAAATGGTTTTCTTCTCGCCCTTATTTCATGACACTACATAAATTGTCCTCTTCTTCCACTCATTTTCACACAATCTCTATTTCTCGACGCATATCTTCTTTCACACAATCTATGACTTTTTCCTTGGCTTCTTTGTACACACGCGGATACCAAATTTTAAATTCTTCCCGTACACATCCCACGCGATGTAGAGTCAGCAGAACAGTTCTTCTTCTACTCACTTGTACCACTCGCACGTTTTCACCTTTCACTCATATATCCTCCATCACACAACCTTTCATTCTCTTTTGGTCTTCCTCCACATCTTTGTCAATTACCATACCAAATAAAACGGCGTTTATTTAAATACACATTACTCACAGTGATACGGATCATTTCGGCGTTTGCGATGCGTGTGCGCCGATGCGTCCGCGCCCCGTATTAATATGTACAGCTGTTGTGCAAGCCGTCGCAGCGTCACGGAGCACGGTTCCTGCTCCTTGCGTGCAATACGTAATATTACTATTAAAGGAAAATCAATCAACTAATGGCCTTTAAATGGATCAATTTGTCAAGATTTGCGAGCTTTATTTTTTTATGCTTTACAAATTCCTACCTCTAGTGCCGTATACGTAAGCTTTAGGCTTTTGAGGTACCTGCACTTTTGAGGAATTTGTTCATCCGCCATTTTAATAACCCCACCTCTACCTGAAAAAATACGTCTGGCACTGGGTCAAAGAAATAACCCAGGCCCTATATACTGAACTTGTGTACTTAATATAATAATACTACAGTTTTCACTGATTTCTTACAATTATATTAGATTTTGGTAATCTTTTGCCCGCGTCTCTTCCCTTGTTAATTTCAGCCATTCAGTTCATTCGACATACCTAGGTTCCGACGAAATATTAGGTAGGTATTCACACAGTCAAACAGCAATGTCAAATTAATGACAAAATGATCCCAGTGGGTTTCATTAAGTGATGATCTTAGTGTTAACGATTAGTTCATAGGTAAGTGGATTAATTTAGTTAGTGCAGTTGGAGTTAGAATGGTTCTGTTATACATATATTTTTTTCATTATTTACAAGGTTAATTATTATCTAACAAATGTGTGCTACAAGTGCAATTGTTACATTTAAATTCACTACTTGCATTACTTGATATTACATAACAATTACACACCTATAATCTTGAACTTTGTATAGTATAGAGGTACATAAAACTAAGAGGTCTATTCCTTTTGGTTTCTTTTAAGATTCTGATGAAGCACACAAGCGGTTTTATAACATCTTTTACATGTGTTACATATGTTATTCGATGCAAAGAAGCGGTCACTCGTCTTGCTTAACAACTCAGAATATGTGCATAATGCTTAACCAGATTTTACAATACTACAGTAACTGTTATGTTTATTTAATGATTTAGAGGCGTGACTATTGGGTCTCTATGTAATTACTGAACTGGTATTTTTAATAATTGAATATGATATTAGCTTACTTTTTTTTAAATAAATTAAAATATTAGAACATGTGTTAAAATCGACAAATTTAGTGTGTCTCAATATTGAGTGGTAAAGGAGCGGTTTTATATATAAATTGTTGCGTTAAGTAACAACTAACACAATATAGAAAGAGTATCTAACAAGTAATGGCAGATAATAATTATAATGAGGTTACTCTTTGTTTACTCACTTTTTACTACCACAAAAATTAACTGTTTCCGTTCATTAAAATATTATATGAAAACTGTACTGTTATTATTGACTATTAACTATATTAAAAATACATACTTCTACATCTTTGTTGGCCGAGATAAGCGAAGTTGGGTTGCTTTAGGGTTTAATCAAGCCTCTATCACTTATTTTATTTGTAAAGCCTGCTTATTCGCTGTTGGGTGGCGTGTCCGGAAAGATGATCGTACAGTGAAATTGATAAGACACAGAGACAACTCTTCCCATTATAGTTCTACGGGCCACATAAAGGTAAAGAGCGGTTTCGGTACTTACTCTACGCGATTTCGTGGGGCACCTTCTTTATCTGCTTCCTTGTCCTTGTTAGTGCTCTCTTCAATTATTTGGAGCAGAATCTTGAATTCAAACTCACAACTACCTCAACGCTGTTCGCAAACTATTTCTCGCGTCTTCATAGGCATGAGTCAAACTGCTGCTATCCAACAAGCTATTCCCAATCTCCTGAGTTTCGGTTTAAGATCTAGGAGTCTTCCCCTGCATCATCTGCACTATGTATCACCTCTTGCTCCACCCCTGTACCATATTGTGTGCAATCGAATGCATGTTTTGCGAGCTCTCTGAAAACTGGCTATTGTCATTGCATTAAGAAAATTAGCTGTGTCTGAAGGGGTATTTTATCTGTTCCAAGTTCCATTTATAGTTGTTGAGCCAGCGTAATAAGCGGATAGTCATCCGTTTAAGATTCAGTAGTCTTCCATCGTCTGCATCATCTTGGCTGTTTATCTGAGATGCTCCACCTCTTGTAGCATGCGTGCGATCGAATTATTGAGGCATGTTTGACAGGCCCTTTGAAAATTGCCCATTGGCATTGCGTCAAGAAAATTAGCTGTGTCTGAAGGGGTACTTTATCTGTTCCAAGTTCCACTTATAGTTGTAGAGCCAGCGTATTAAGCGCGTAGTCATCTTGCGCATGACTTCATGCATCACGGTTTCCGAAGCCATTAATTCCGTTCGACCCGGGCCACAGTTCACGCGCTACACACACGCTAATTATTGGACTAACGCATCTAGAATGCTGAATGTAATGCAATTACTCGAACGCATTAATCGAGGCAATTGAAACGCGATCGATATTTTATTGCCAAAGCCTCTGGGGATGCCCCGGATTCCGTGTCACGCTCCGTTGCCGTTTTAGTATTTAAAACGGTCTCATTGTGTTAGTGTGCTGCTGTGCCAAGGTTTACGTGGACAGCATTAAATTGGCTGTGTGTAAGTAAACTGTCCATTGGTGCATGCGTAATCGTTGGGAATTAATGCGATTTGCGTCTACCCTCGATAAATAAATCATTATAATATAACAATACAAAGAGCATAATAGTATTACAATACTCATAAGACCTTATCGAGAAGCTTTGTGCCAAACGTTATCAAAGACTTACATAACTCTGCAATATTGCACAAAAATTAATTAACACAAAACTGTTTAACTTACCCACACCACCTACGCTAATCTGTCAAAAACTATTTATTTGAGTAGAAACGTTTACAAGTATATATTGCTCAATCAAAATCTCCTGACGATGCTCCTGTCGAAGTTTCGGGACGAAATGTACGTAGAGTAAAAGTTTTTTGGATAACCTACTAGATTAATACGATATTGCGGAGCACAGCTAATGGTTCATGGTAGTTAATTTTTTAACAAGTTTTTGTTGCATTTTGCCCAGTGACGCGATGCTGATTTGATATTTCAAATTGAATAAATTCACTCATACAATCTCAATCATTATATCAGCAGAGTAAACGAGACAAACCGTGGAACATCAGAATGGAAGTGTGGGTGCGCTCAGGGGAAATACGTCTGATTGCACTCATTCACGATTCCATTTGCTAGTTGAAGGTGCATACTTGATTTCAGTTTTCAGCATTGTTACAGCTATTTATTCAAGGAATCTTTGTGATTTCCTTGCTTTTATGGATCTCGTTAAATATTTATTTTATTAATTGCAAGTGGGTACAAAGTTTGTAACTTCCGACGCAAACAGAGGGCTGTTATGAGTTTAAGGGCGTATTTCTTGATCTGTCTGTGGCATTTTAGCTCACAATTGGATGAACCGGGTTTGATCAAGTCATTTATGTGACAGATGACTTAACCGAGATAGATAGATACATAAACGTGGAGCTGATGCGCCACTCTTTGATGATCCCTGAGTATTTGACTGAATAAAATTGCTTATCTATATAAATATCATATGATATCACATATTACGTAGCGAGAAGATGGTAGCAATAAGTAGCAATAGCAATGACTGGTGCTTTAGCACCACATACAGTATGCATCTGAAAATAAATACTTTGGAAATTATTTTTGTAGTCATGGACTTCGCAAACAAAAGCATCTGCTTGTAGGTAAATCCTATACCTTTAAACGAGCAATTCTTGTATATATATTTCTATATAATCTGGATCTCGGGAACGGCTTCAAAGATTTTCATGAAATTTAGTATACAGGGGGTTTTGGGGGCGATAAATCGATCTAGCTAGGATTCATTTTTAGAAAATGTCGAATTTACCAAAAAAAAAATAATAAAAATATGACTTCTGCTGCCATCTATTAGCCAGTAGTTAAACTACCGAGCGAAGCATTTCTGCTGCCATCTATTATCCAGTAGTTAAACTACCGAGCGAAGCTCGGTCAACCAGATATTAATTACATAAAGGACATGGCCGAAACTTTGTATGGAGCTGTGCCCTGGAAAAAAATATTCATGGACATCGACAAACAGTACGTCATATTAAAGCTTATAATTATGTCTTTACAATCGTTTAATTTTTATGATCAGAAAACTTGCGAGAGACATAATATCAGCATAACAACTTGCAACAAAATGCGCCTAAATAATTTTAATATCAATATTTTTTTATTAAAAAATGATGCGTATTGGTTATGAACTCATTATTTTTTTATATTAAAAAGCTTAGAAAATGCGAGTAAACATTTTAAACAGCATTTATCCCAGTCCGTACAACTATGCTAATTCAATAGCATAGTTGTACGGACTGGGAACGATCTTTGGTTTTTCAGGGGGGCTATTCACGTCACGTTTTACACACTCAGTGATGTGAAAGAAGAAAAAGAAAAAAAATTATCACTGAAAAATTAACTTTCCGTCTATTGTTAACCGACTTCAAAAAAAGGAGGAGGTTCTCAATTCGTCGGAATCTTTTTTTTTTATTTTTTTTTTTATTTTTTTTTTTTTATCTATGTATGTTCACCGATTACTCGAAGACGCGTGGACCGATTTGAAAAATTCTTTTTTTGTTTAAGAGGGTTTTGTTTCCAGATGGTCCCATTTTAATCAGGTCAGGATCTGATGATGGGATCCTGGAGAAATCGAGGGAACTCTTCAAATTTTGTATGGACACATGAAACTATTTGAGTATTATTAGAAAGAGTAATATTTTCCAAGTTGTCCTATGGTCATCAGGTCAGGATCTGATCATGGGATCTTGGTGAAATCGAGGGAACTCTTCAAATTTTGCTAGTATACTTAAAGCGAGTTGGGTATTTTTTATAGTTACTGGTGCATATGCTACCAGATACTGATTTGATGACTAAAGTCATCAAGTCAGGGTCTGATGATGGGATCTTGGTGAAATCGAGGGAACTCTTCAAATTTTGCTAGTATACTTGAAGCGAGTTGGGTATTTTTTATAGTTACTAGTGCATTTGCTAGCAGATACTGATTTGATGACTAAAGTCATCAAGTCAGGGTCTGATGATGGGATCTTGGTGAATTTGAGGTATCTCTTCAGATTTTATGAACACACCTCAAGCAATTTGGGTATTTTACAACGCCTTGTGCATTTTATTGTTTTCCACTAAAAAGTATAAAATAAAAATGGGAAATGCTTTCCAAAAAACCAACTTCAAATGCCACTACAAAGAGTGAAATAATTTTTATTTAAATTTAAGGTACCTACACCAATTCGAAGTCGGGCGATTGTCTATGACTTCGTCATTTCTTCGCACATCAAGTAAGTAAGAAGGACTATTAGGGATTGTATAAAACATTGCCCGACTTCGAATTGGTGTAGGTACCTTAAATTTAAATAAAAATTATTTCACTCTTTGTAGTGGCATTTGAAGTTGGTTTTTTGGAAAGCATTTCCCATTTTTATTTTAGAGTGTTAAATTGAATGTACAAGTATTTAATCATAGGAAATACAATGCTCGACTTTGACGCGCTTAAGAATGCCCTGAACTACGACGACTCCCATACATTTGTAATACCAAAATTGTTTGTAATTCGTGCAAAATTTAATCATGTTGTGGTGTTATTCGGGTTCATTTAGTAATAATCTAGGTTCCTGGCCATATTTGGTTAGGAAATACTTCTCTATAACGAAATAGAAATAACGTGAACCGATGAACTATTGAGACTTGGACTTGGGTAGATATTGCTACACCCACAACCGTATGACGCTACTTTGGCAACATGTTCTCAAGTAATATCCTAAGTAGTAAACAGATCATAACAAACTTGAGGTAAGCACTCAAGTCCGGCTCCCCGGGGACAGTGTCCGCTTTTCCTTGTCTTTTATTTAGTGAACGTCAATATGCGGTGTGGCCCGGAAGTCATTTATGTAATAGAAGGAAGCTTTATAGAGGGTATTTGTATCGCCATTATATGACAAGTTCTTAGTGACATGCGACAGCTAGAGAAGTAATGTCAATGTAATTCAAGTTCCAAGAGCGACAAGGCGCTCTTGGAACTTGAATTACATTGACAGGAGGGCGTTGTTATGGAACAAAGACAGCCAGAAAATCAAATCTCCTCAATTTTACTTCAATTTTAGTTTTAGTTTAGTTAATATTAAGCAAAAACAACACAATATACAATAGAGCGAAGTATCAAACATTATCGCAAGATAGCGGCGTTGGTTCCGATTTTAGCCACGCGCCAAGATAGCCTTGTCGCAGTGTATCTATTTCTTAAATGGATTTTTACAATGTTTTTATTAGCGATTGTTGTTAACAAAACCATTTCAGCTCTCGTACTCAAATAAAGTCTTCAAAATTTTGTCTACAACTTTTTTCAAACTTTTCCAAATAATTGAGAGTCTAGGCACGAAATACTAATATAGTAACTCTATATTATGTTAGAAAAAAGACATGATTTCGTGTGATATTTAAACGTTTTTCCCTCTTGGACGAAGCGATGGTGAATAACTAGTACCTACTCGTATCTAATAAATAACTTGCTTGCTATGTACAATTTATATACATACAGTGAGCTGTCAAAATGTGCACGAGATAAATGTTTGGCTATAACTTGACACACGTCAGAATGATTTGTGATCTAGTCACAGCGAAAACATCTATGCCTACCTTTGGTCCCGACATCGTGCTCACATTTAAAAGGTACATTTGCTAACTGACGGCGTTCTAGAGTGAGTATTGGACTCAAAGAACCAAGATTGAAGAAGAAGAAAAAGACACTTTTTTGCACTCAAAAATTATAAATAAGATACACAGAAACAGAAAGAAAAAGTATGAAATCTTTATCGCTGCAAATGATCTCTTTTAGGTAACGTTTGGCTATAAAGACTAAAGGTAAAGTGAGATAGGACTAAAGATGAAGAAATTAATAACAAGAATAAAAATGATACAATAATAATGAAGAAAGGGAAAAGGAAAAAAATTGAAGATACCATAAGATCAGTGCCGATCAGATAATATAGTCTCCATAAACTGCACTTTAATAAAAGGATGAAGTCTTTCCTGGCATAAATATCTTTGCATGTACCTTAATCATAGGAATAAAATCTCAATATTAAACTAAATCATATCTCTCATAAAAGAGAACACTAATAAAGATGATGATGACGGATAGATACCAAAGCTTCTTAAATATAAAATGTTATTATGGATTTTATAAATAAAGCTTTACATAAATGCACCCAAAATCCCTATATTAGCCATTACACACAGCCTTAATGTTATTCGCTCGTAAATGTGTATATTACGGGGGTTTTATACGGGGCTCATAAACCCAGTAAGAGGTCCGTAAGTCCTCGCTTTGAAGCCATGTCCTGAGCGGCTTATTGGTGTAATCCCTTCTCAGGTCACTCTGGCCGCGTCACCTGTAAACGCACGTGTTTTTTGGGTCCCAGCATATGTAACTTGAATTTTCTCACTGTTTGTTCTCTTTGAGCATTTGAGCACTGTAATACATAGATCTACCACCTTATTCAACTAGGAATTTCTCAATTTTCAAATTCAATTTATTTACTTCATAGGCCTTACTTGTTGAATACTTAGTCTATTAAATATTTATAGCTTTACTTTAGAAAGCTACTACTTAAAATTTTGTAATGCAATGAGCGAACAAGTTATCATTTCAAAATATTTAAAAAAAACAAGCTCTATTTTTCTCTGTAACTTCTTTCACATTTTGATACATACTCCCAAGACACGGGTTTTGCCTAGTTTGGGAGTCAGGGATTGTTCGAAATTGTAACCTTTTCTTTGGCTAATAAATTCGTTTCATTTGTTTTGATTCCTATATTGTTGGAGTGCATTAACAATTATAACAAGTCTGCCATCTAGGGTGTTCCTCCATCTTGGATTGGGAATGACGTCACACAGCTAATTGTGCATTGTCATCTAAAGTCTAAACTAATCGTGTACATTACAAAATTTCAGCTCAATCTGTTGAAACACAGCTTCAAAATTAAGCTGTAAGATTCCACCCATACAGACATAGGTAATTTGCAAGTTAAGTTTAAGCAGCCACATCGTGAAATTGTAGTTATGGTTCTTATGAAAACGTACACGGCAAGACGTGATAATTTCACAGGAAGACCACATTGCCCGAAAATGGACTGTTAGTATATAATTATAGTCTGTAGGAGTAGAGTAGTAATTTGCAAAGTATGTCATTGGCTTTTAATGAAGTAGAACTATAATTTCTTATGTCAATAGAGAGCACAGTTCTATAATATTCGCCGCGAGCGTTTTCCCTTAACACTAAACAGGAAAGTGGAAATAGTAGCTACTACGTCATGTCCCAAGTCAATAAGCTGGGAAGTTGGTGGCCCTGCCACTAGGCAAATTGTGTTTGAAACTAACAGAAACTTTGGGTCACTGTAATGGAATGATTTGCTGGCTTCGATCGGTGATTTTAGACTTTGCGTACAGTTAGACGTTTCCCCTTATTAGTAAACGTGGAATAAAGATGGAGTAGTTAAACTCTGTTTTGTATTTTCTCTTTAAATATCAACTTCCACGTGACAGATAAGACAAAACAGAGTTTAACAATTCCTTCTTTTCCCACGTTTATTAATAAAGGGGGTGCGTAGCAAGATGGTAAACCACATGAACGTATTAGAAAATGACATTCCCCGGTTTTCATTTAAAAAGGTACATATTATTTTTTTAAAAACTTGAGGGAACCATATTTTATTTTCCCAGAAAGGGTCACATTATGGTAATTTTTATCCACTAGAAATGCATACCCCTCCGTTAGGGTAAACTTAGGGCCCTGAGGGGATAGCTCCTTAACGGCCCATTATCCCGGTTTTTAGCGACTACGCCACTTTTCAAAGCAATTCAAAGTCATGAAAAAATTGTTTTTTTTTCACTGTTAAAAATACATATTAAAGATACATGCTTTATCTCTATAATGGCCTCATGAAAACACGATAAGTTAAACTTGCCTCGATCATAAAAATTTTTGAAAACAGGTCGTTTTTGTTCATTTTTTTAATGGTATTTCCAAAGCTTTGGACTAAATTTCATAAAAATTATACGTAAAGTAAGCTCATTGTATTGCCTATCCATTGCGCAGACAGATATTAAATAAAAAAATTGCTGCAAAATTTCGCCTAACAGAAGTCATAAAATGGTCTAACGCACCGAATAAACGATGTACTCAGTGGCTCACGAGCCTCCATACGAGACGGACCTGCGCAAGTTTTCACGACTCACGCTCCTTTCGCGCTAAAATTATTTATTTTTTAAATGCGCTGGAAAAAAAAACTATCTGACAGGAAGCGAAGGAGAATTTAAAAAAATTATATAGTAAGTGTTTCTTGAGTTTATCAAAATACCTAGTCCTCAAAAGCTCCGAAGAAACTCTGATACGAACTAAGAAAATTATGGTAGGTAGTGTAAATTCCACCACGTGCAAATACCATCACGCGTAACCACAGTTTAAATACTGTTACTGTTTATCTGTTCAACTAAAATAACTCGTTTTTTACTTTTTACACGACTGCTCAAAAAAAGGAGTGTAATGTTTTTAGGGTTCATGTATGTATGTACGTATGTATGTGTGTATGTATGTATGTATGTATGTATGTATGTATGTATGTATGTATGTATGTATGTATGTATGTATGTATGTATGTATGTATGTATGTATGTATGTATGTATGTATGTATGTATGTATGTATGTATGTATGTATGTATGTATGTTTGTATGTATGTATGTATGTATGTATGTATGTGATGTTTCTTTATTCCTCCATAACTTCTGAACGGCTGAACAGATTTGGATATATGGGGTATCGTTAGAATCCTTGGATCCTCCCGAGTAACAAAGACTATATTTTTTTGGAAAAATCAATATGGCGGATGTGAGGCGCCATTTTCAAAAGTGGAAAAAAAATTTTTTCTTCAACTATCATAATATGGGTATCAAAATGAAGGTATTGGAGAGTAGTAACAGAAAATACCTTCACATAACTGCTGACCATCAGTAAAAAACATAAAATAAAAATAAGTAATTAAAAAATGAATGAAAAACATAAAAAAAAACCGGCCAAGTGCGAGTCGGAGTCGCGCACCGCTTCCATACTATAAAAGAAGTAAAACATTAAAAGAATCACTTTTGTTCAAGAATTTACGAGTATAATTTACATGTACCTAGGTACTTTTGTTGGCGAACCGCAAACCTAACTTTGTTTTCGGCGGTTTATTGCTATTATCAAAAAAATTATAAAAGTTAGGGAGTTGAGTTTATTTTTCCTGTAAAATATACGTTAATTTCTATTGATCATACTTATTTTAGATTTTTCGATTGATAAACATTGGAGATAAGGGGGGGGGGGGCTGGTATGTTTTTCGACAGTTTGCTCAATAAATCAAAAACTATCGGGCATAAAAATAAATAAAAATCGGTTTTAGAATATACAAGTAACGTCCTTTCATACCCCACTCAATATTGTTATCTCATTTTGAAAATTCAAAGCCCTGGTTTTCCCCCCTTTTTAAATAAAAATGAAATCAATTTGCAATGTTTTATAATTGCATTGGCGTTGGGTCACTATTACCTAAAACTATTTCAAATTTCAAGTCGATAGCTTTGATAGTTGCTGAAATAATCGAGTGTGACAGACGGACGGACGGCCGACGGACGGACGGGCGGACGGAGAAAATCTCACCATAAGGGTTCCATTTTTACCAAATTTGTAAGGAACCCTAAAAACACGAGTGCCCTGTTATAAAACGAACTAAAAAGTAAAAAACGAGTTATTACTTCGTTTTATAACAGGGCATTCGTGTTTTTTAATTGTTGAAACTGAAATTATTTTTTTTAGAAGGCTTCTATTTCGATGAACGGTCTCATTTACAACATTGGAGATCACACAATGATTGGAGATAAATGTCGACTCGACATATGTAAGGATACTCAATGCCAAACCATATGAAAATCAAAATGTAAGCGTTGAAAAAATTGAGTGTCGCAATCACATATTACGCAACTTTTGTAAAAAACTACGCAGACTGGCAGCAGAAACAAATGCCCTGAGACATCGAAAAACACTTACCAACATAAGAATTATGATAATGAGAAAAGCTATCGTGAAATATATAAAACTAGCAGTGCCCGCGGACTCCGTTCCGCGTTAGAAATATTTTTGTCCCACGTAAGGCCCGGTTTCCACGAAAGCGGAGCGAAGCGGAGCTGTGTTTGGATAACTAACCAGATTTCATCATTTAGACATCCCTCAGTTTCAAAAATATCAAAATGACGAAATCTGATTTGTTACTGAAATACAGCTCCGCTCCGCTTCGCTGTGGTGGAAAACGGGCCTTATACCCAAAGCCCACAGCGCTGGACGCGAGGCATTCAGATAAATGAATGATAAATGCCTATCCTATCGCCACGCAACAACCGAAGCGGCTGCGGCGCGCTCCTGCATACCGCGCGTTTTTGTTTTGCTAATATCTTTGAAGATATTTATTTAAACTGTATAGAGTAAGGGGCAGAACTATTCTACATTAAATTTCCGTTCTAAAAAACATATTTACAAAGATATAAATTAATACCATATGGGCTAAATAAGCTTCACAAAAATTATTTATTTTTAATCCACAATTTTAAAGTAAAAGCAGTTATTGCGAGTTACCCATAGGAGATAGGCATATGCTATTGCGGACTTTTTTGCAGATTTTGATACTGATTTGATGATTTTGATTTTGTTTTGTTCTATCCTCAATCGCAGCGTACGCGATGAAAGCAATTTTTTTGCGACTTGGATTGCATTATTCAAGTTTTAGTAACAATGCAAAGTTTATTTTTGAAATTATTATAGCCTATGACACTCCACGATAATGTATTGGTGAATGAATTTTGAAAATCGGTTCAGTAGATCCAGAGATTACCCCTTACAACGTCACAAACTCACAAACATCGTTACGCTACCTTTTAATAATATTAGTATAGATATCACAAAATATCTGGGAACCCTAAAAACGTTGCCATATCAGTTCTGCACAACGATATTGTTAAACTCAATGCCGCACTCTTATGGTGATCACAGAATGTGTCAAAACTACTACTGTGAAAAGAAAGATGCGGACGGTAGCAAAGAAGATTAAAAAAAATATAAAACTCTTCATTTCCCTAATATGTACAAGAAAAATTTCTACAGATCCTGCTACTTTAGTAATACATAATTATTATAAATAAATACCTCGGTTGATATTATCGTTTACCATAAAAAAGTCAAAATATACGTAAAAAACGCAACTTCCAGCATATATTTCGTGAAGCGAATTATAATGACAAATAGTCCAACTGTAACAGCACACTACTGCACAGTACTGTGACGCAAATATTTATGAATAGGTTCACGGAGTTCATTCTAACTTCTCGGCTCACGACAATGGTCGCTAGGTATCGTAGAGCGAGTCTGAGTGTGCGACAAATACCTAAAGTGCTGGGATATAGTCGCCTGTAAGACTTGCATCCACTAAAATCAAAAAGAGAGGGAATACTCATTAGTATCTGATAACAGATTGGATATCTATACTCATTTTGTTTTAAAGTAGATTCCATTGAAGACACAGCAATAATGCAGTTTGTGGACAAATAATAGGTATCTCTCTAATATATATAATTCTCGTATCTCGTGTTTCCTATCGCAAACACTTCAAAAACGGCTGGACCGATTATTATGAAGTTTTCTGTGTATGTTCGGTAGGTCTGAGAGTATGTCGTAAGCTTGTTTTTCATACTCATATATGGCAAAACAACGTTTGCCGGGATACACAGTTTTTTTAATAAGTGCTATCGCGTCTTTACCTTGTTCTTGCGAGAACAAAACAACAATGGAGCAGCATAAAACAGTCGCAAGTACCAATTTGGTGGAAACTCGACAGAAACGGGAGCAAGTTGCTCTACAGTTTGGTTTCGCTTTTTTGATTACGCCCCAGTTTCGCGGAAAGCGCTCTGTGTTATGCCTGTGGCAATGACTGCCTGCACCATGTCCCCAATATTGGATCGAGTCTACTTCCATTGTGACTTTAAATTGTCACCAATACACTCTGAATATACATCGATAAAATACTAGTTGTAACTGGATATGTGTGGGCGCAAATGAGTGTTTTTCTAGTCTGACTGCCTCCTTGGTGAGCATGTTTGAATGCATGATTATGAGGTCCTGGTTGATACCCGGGTCGGCTAGTAAGAAATAGTATAGGGTTTTTAATTTTTATATCAGGAAATTTTGAAATTTGGAATAGTACTAAGGCACGGAATAGTACTAAAGTCCCGGTGTGATGCTGCGTGTAGAAAAAAATATGGGTTGCTTACACCTTTTTAGTTAGTACGATTTTTTATTCCGACTGCTAGTACTAGATGAGACTAGGCTTGGTCCACAAGTTCAAAGTCGCTCAGGGTGCTATGTAGAGGGCTATATGTTGGGTGTTTCTTTGAGGGATGGATATCCTCATATTCGTAAGATACCAAGGTAAGCGACATGGCACAATGGATTTAGCAAGCTGAGGGCGGGCCATATCTGTAGGGCGTTAGGGCAGACGTGTTCTGGAGTGGAGACCGCGTACCGGTAAGCGCAGCGCAGGACGTCCTCCTGCCCGCTGGAACGACTACCTGAAAAAGGTCGCTGGCAGCGGTTGGATGAGGAAGGCGGAGGACCGTGCGTGGTAGCTGGAAAGGCCTATGCTCAGCAGTGGAAACTGTCATAGAAATGATAAGGTACCAATTTTCTGATCTAGAAACCAAAAAGAGATCAAGTGCAGTTAAGAATAATAGCGGTCTTTTTTATCTGTTAGCATATTTTTAGGTATCCCATAAGTTTGTGATATCATAAGATATTAAGGATTAATTATTTTGAAAATCGGTTGAACATGACTTGCGTAACATTGAAATATCAATATATAGCGAGATATTGAAATCATTGAGTCCGCAGCAATCGTTATCAATTCAAGAGATGTCTAGAAATGGATTCTATATAGTTATTTGCAAGTCGACTGGAAGGCGCAGTTGATAATATAATTTGTATCAAAGATCAGTGAGCGTATTTTACTATTCCATTCGGTGATTTATATCATTTGATATTGAATATAGGTTAAGCAATTCGTGTTGAGAGGTTATCTAACTGTATGTTATCACGTATACTTACAGTACGTTAAATGGCGTAATACTTGTTCTAATAACCTTTAATAAAATTTCTCAGCAAAAGAATGCCGTTATTAAGTCATAGAGACTTATATACCTTGTAGGGCATTATTACGTTTGAGATTTTCTTCGTTTCGTAATCAAAAGGAAAAGAAGTACCGACAGAGCATGTGAGCTTAATAAAATTTAATAAAATAATTACGCAACTTATCAAAAATGTAAAATTTAATATCTTACTTACCTACGGCAAGGTGTTTCCCGACTTTTTTTTAAATTGTTATACTCAAATCTAAACGATAACTTTATCAGTTAATAATACTAACATCATAAATATATAACATCGTCTAATTTAAAAATGAAAGCTTCTCCACTACATTATTCGTTCAACGTGTATGCGTAAACACGTCCAAATCGTGATTGTTTGTTTATAATTATAATATAATAGTGGTTTGTAGATCACCATCTCTTATACTAGAAGTTCTAGAATTACAACTTCAAGTGTCAAGATTCCATTTACATTCGCCGGGCTAATGTTTTATGGTGTCTTATAAACCGCCGGCCGAGATACGACCCAGCGGTTTTTACGAGAGCGTATCAAACTGAGCTCATGTGAAACTGTCCTTATATTAATGGTAACCACATAACTTGTGACATATTACTATCGATTTTCTTTTAATGATCGCTAACGCTTCGAAAACTAAAATTTTATGGTCATGACATCTATACTAATATTATAAAGAGTTAACGTATAACGATGTTTGTGAGTTTGTGACGTTGTAAGGGGTAATAGTCTTAAAATGGGTTGATCAAACAACCTTTCTATAGAAAATGTCATTTAATTTGAAAAAGATAATTGATATGTAACATTCCTACTCATTTCCTACTAGAGAGGTTGGTATGATCCGTGACATTGCTCGCGTGGGTTCTGATTTTTTTCAAGCTATGACGTCAGAAGTTGTATTTATAGAACGCTCGTCAAAAACACAACAGCGTGTGCTAAAGGACTAGTTACGCCATCTATTGTCAGCTATCGATTTATCAATCACCCCGATTTTTTCTTAATAAACCCCGACTATGTGCATGTATTAATTCTTTAACTTCTTTAATGACCTATGTCACTACCGAGTAGTATGGATTCTGTACTGAAATCAAAATTCAAATGTCTCATATACGAGTAGGTCTAAATTACAGGCGCTTAGGAAGAGTCAATAAATTATCAAGACTTATACAGCTTAACAACCTCTTTTTAGTGTCACTTATAGATGCAGAGGTACTTCTAATATGAGGTTCTATATCTCCTCTAGTCCTCTACATACAATTATAATATGTCGCAACGGATCTTGTACCAATATCGGTAACATGCCACAGCGTGTCACCGCCACAGGCACGACACAAAAAGCTCTCCGCAAAACTGGGGCTTGATCAAAAATGCGAAACAAAACTGTGCCAAGTTGTTCCAATTTCGCTTGCATTTCTACTGCATTGGGAGTTGGGACCTCTGTGTTTCCTTTGCTGGCATTGTTTCTGATGCTAAGTTTTCTGTTAGATGCCTCATTAGAATTGAGTGCACGGATGCATGGAAACGTCTCTTTGAAACTAGAACACGGCATACAATAATGATGGTGGTAAAATAATAATTACAAAATGTTAGTTATTTTGTTATTTTCGATAAAACACACAAAAATTGGAAACAGAGAGACTGAAATTTAACACTATTCATGTATGTCTTCAAAAAAATAACTTGGCTTTACAGTCGACAAACATTTACTTCGGTAAGTAAATCAAATATTTTTTGAGTGTCTAAAATCGACATTTCTTAAATCCGACTTGCAAGATTTTGTTTACAGTAATTAAATATGAGTTAAGGGTGAGGCTTTTAAGAGCGATGAGTAGCATCCGGGCGCGAAAATTCAAATTTTATTTAGTTTTTCGCTCATAGTGGGCTAATTATACATCGAAGGCTAATGGCAATGTGTTTTGCGGGCACAACGTTTATGCATCTACATGTTTTTAAAAAAAACTCCTCAACAATACTCATTTACTTCATATTGGTTCACGATAGCTCGAAATCTGGAAAACAGCAAAATATTATATATATGAGATGAGTGGGAACTTTCGAGAAAAGTTTCTATTAAAAACGTGTATTAGATGCATAAAAAGTAGACCCGCAAAATGCATTGCCATAAATCTACAATGTGTAGTTAGTCTAATATTTGCGAAAAACTAAATAAAGTTTGAATTTCGCGGGCTGGTAGGGCCGCAACACCTTAAAGCTTTTCCCTTATTAGTGCTTCGTACTGAAGTACGTATTAAAATCGTCGACCAGAAAATGCTATTCCATTACCTAATACTTTCCCTCGCCCCCTGCTATTATAACAAACAATGTTTATAAGAGCTTGTTTTGAACAGCGTTATTGGTACCACAATAGGTTCTTGGAAACCGATTTATTTATTGAACGTGGCAATCGTACGTAATTCTACGTTAGCCACACCATGACAAGTGATATCACGCGATGTTTAGAAGCAATTTTCTTTTTACTGTACATTGATAACAGTTTAACTTGAAAATTAAACCACCCCTCTATCTACGCCTTCGCCGTTTGTACACCTTATAGTTTAAACTAAACTGAAGGGAGCTAGTTTTCCCCTCAGGTGTAGCACAGAAGAAGAATATAATTTTTAGCTTTCAGCTATTTGTTTGTTTGTTGTTTCTTTGTTTGTTTGTTTTATTTGTTTGTCTGTGATTAGATCTTGAGCTAAAATTTTGCATGCATGTGTAAATAGCCTGACAAAGCTAAATCACTATTATATAGAGTTGATCAGATGTCAGAACTGGAAGGTAGCCATAGCAACTCGGTAGTTAAACGACACAACCCAATCGAGTTTCGACTCGTTCGATCCGTCGTACTTTGGTGCTAGATGGTAACCGGGGTCTGATAATGGAGCTAGAAGATGGCCATAATAGGAACTTAGTAATTAAACGCTATAACCCCATCGAGTGTGGGCTCTTCAGATTCGCCTTGACGAGAACTTCGCTAGATGGTAACCAGGGTCTGATATAATAAAATTGGAATTAAAAGATGGCCAAAATAGAAACTTAGTAAATAAACACTATAACCGTATTGAGTTTGGGGTCGTCAGATTCGCATTGACTTAAAAACTTGTTTTTTAAATATGTTTTAAATGATAATTCAAAAAATATTTTAGGACTGCTAAAGTTTTACTACTATATTGATATTTGATTACTATTGGTTTTCTGAGTAATACTCGTATAAAAAAGATAATATTTAGGTAATATTTAAAGGCTGCTACTAATATTTTAATTTTTGCTACTGTCTTTCTGAGTAATACAAAATATAATTAAAATTCAAAAAGAAAGTACTCATCAATGAATCGTAGCTGAAGTGTATCTTGTATAATGTATAGGTACATTACATAAATAAGTTCTTACATTAAATAAATAAGTTCTTGAGTCTATAAAAACATCGTCACGTTCCCATTTTTATTCAAATTAACGTTAAGGGCGTTAGCCCATTTACTCAAAGGCGCTCGAATGCTTCTCCATCTTAATTTGTACGTGACTCAGAGAGTTAATTAGTGAAATTACGGGATACCGAGTAGATTTTTTGCCAGCCTCGTCCTCTGACATTTAGACACGGCCACTGTGAAACATAAATTAACATTCAAACTACTCTGATGTGATAATCTAGCGCCTTGATCCTGTGCCTTAGTATCAATAACGAAATACGCTACGCTAAGAGGACGAGAAATATGTGACGTATGTTGAAGCCAAAAAAATTCTCAAATATGGCGTCGCGCTTCATACATTTCGGTACCGCTGATAGCACGTAACGCTGTCGGTCGCGTACATTAGCACCATTTTACAGTTTTGACAACTTGAAAATCCGGCTTCAGGGCGGAGCCTAAAAATGTATGCATGACGTCAGTAAGTGCTGATCCTCTCATATGTTTAAGCAATGCTTAGTATATAATATATCTTTCATTTTTAACCGACTTCAAAAAAAGGAGGAGGTTCTCAATTCGTCGGAATCTTTTTTTTTTTTTTTTTTTTTCTATGTATGTTCACCGATTACTCGAAGACGCGTGGACCGATTTGAAAAATTCTTTTTTTGTTTAAGAGGGTTTTGTTTCCAGGTGGTCCCATTTTAATCAGATCAGGATCTGATGATGGGATCCTGGAGAAATCGAGGGAACTCTTCAAATTTTATATGGACACATGAAACTATTTGATCATTATTAGAAAGAGTAATATTTTCCAAGTTGACCTATGGTCATCAGGTCAGGATCTGATCATGGGATCATGGTGAAATCGAGGGAACTCTTCAAATTTTGCTAGTATACTTAAAGCGAGTTGGGTATTTTTTATAGTTACTGGTGCATATGCTAGCAGATACTGATTTGATGACTAAAGTCATCAAGTCAGGGTCTGATGATGGGATCTTGGTGAAAACGAGGGAACTCTTCAAATTTTGCTAGTATACTTGAAGCGAGTTGGGTATTTTTTATAGTTACCTGTGCATTTGCTAGCAGATACTGATTTGATGACTAAAGTCATCAAGTCAGGGTCTGATGATGGGATCTTGGTGAATTTTAGGTATCTCTTCAGAGTTTATGAACACACCTCAAGCGATTTGGGTATTTTTACAACGCCTTGTGCATTTTATTGTTTTCCACTAAAAAGTATAAAATAAAAATGGGAAATGCTTTCCAAAAAACCAACTTCAAATGCCACTACAAAGAGTGAAATAATTTTTATTTAAATTTTAGGTACCTACACCAATTCGAAGTCGGGCGATTGCCTATGACTTCGTCATTTCATCGCACATCAAGTAAGTTAGGGATTGTATGAAACATTGCCCGACTTCGAATTGGTGTAGGTACCTAAAATTTAAATAAAAATTATTTCACTCTTTGTAGTGGCATTTGAAGTTGGTTTTTTGGAAAGCATTTCTCATTATAACCATTTCTAATATAACATATGTATAATTACTTATAATGGCTTGCATTTTACCACAATCATGCCTGGTGGAATATAGAAATGAAGCTATAGTGAATAATGATCATTCTGAAACCGAATTATGGAAAAAAATTGTGCATGTTTTCATTAAAAAAATTATTTAGTTACTGTCTAGCTTGTAATATGTTGATGTCTTGTAACAAATGCTTATGACCATAGATTTATAATAGGTCGTCGCTCGCGTTCCGACTATTAACAACGATAACTCCGTGAGTGCGGCGTCTTTTACTAGTAGTGTGAGTGAGAGTGTGTGTCGATTTGAAATCTGTAAGGTGCGCGGATGCTAGTGTGCGTGAAAAATTGTGTAGCCACGGCTCAGGTTTGTCAACTTAGACTGAGTTTTTATTGCCGCACTCTCGAAGTCGCCGGCTGCTTATTGCCGCACTTTCGAAGTCAAATAGTCTAGTAGTCATTTGAGTATCGAAGGAAATATAGAGTGTAACTCCATTCTACGTTTATTTGTTAATGCGTTACAGTTAGAAACAGTTTCAACTTCTGAAATAATAACTAAAATATCAATCACATATTTCAGGAGCTCGCGTTGTTAATTTATCGCGCAAAAACAAGTGAGTGTGAAGAAATCGTACATATTCATGAATGATAATAGTCTGTTCATATTGTGTGTTACGCTCCATTTCTCATTGACGAATGACAAATGCTGCAGGTATTCATTCATTTCGTTCGCGAATGTTAATAATTATGTGTTGTGTCGAAGTTCAACACGGAGGATATTTTTATCTACACCTGTTTGATAATTCAGGTCAAATATAGTCATATTGAAACCACTTCTTCACAGACTAAGTAGAAATGACAATATCAACACTTCACACAACATTGCCTTCAATGAAAAATACAAAAATAAGAATATTTTTAATAAAATTGTTTCCTGACATCTCAATATTACAAAAACAATGAAATGTGCTACTTTGAAACCAAAAAACTTGTCTTGGAATTTATATTCTTACTTAATTTAGTTATACTTAAATCATGAGGAATTATTTTAAAACTAAGTATTATTTTCGTGTTATAATAATTCATATTGTGATGTTCCCACACTGTACACTGTACACTTACGTGGAAACACCTTAATTATTACCTCACACTATATGGTTATACTATGTATATAACTGCTCTGCTCTCGCCGTTGACTCGTATAGCAATGGCCGACCATCCATCGGAACTCCAAATATATAGACAATAACAATCACTGTTAAGTGTCGCATGACAACTGTCAAAGGACAACATAGACAATCTGCGACATCAAAGACCAATACACTACATCCCTCCCTTTTTGTAATTTTTTTTTTTTATATAACTCATTATCCACTTCATATTGCTTTTCCCATTTTTAAAGGGTTCACAGATTCCCAATTCCTACATTTAAACTGGTCACCCTATTCAAGCTCGACCTACAGTAATTCGGAGTTAAGTAGTTGAGTATACATACATAATACCTAATGGCGCACAACAAAGTTCACAAGGCCACAGCCACAGACAATAAACTCAACCGATCATTCCTTCCCCTTTTTTCTGTTAATGAAATTTAACCAATTATGCTCAAAAATAACAGACTAGTTACCAGGCATAATCAAAATAGTTCGCCATCATTGTCGCTTACATACGAAAATAAGCGACAGGACGATGTCGAAAACAACATTTAAAAACTGGCGAAAAATAAAATTACCACACAGTATAAACCTAGAAAAACGGACCAAGCCATTTTTGTGGAAAATAATCGTAAATATTTAATATAAACTACATACATTTTTGTATGTCCATAAAGCTTGAGTTAACTTGTTTATCTACATAGTGTATTATCAACATTTTCAAAAAGGCTAACTTTGGATCGGGACTTGTCTATTTAACCTACCTATTAAATAACCCAAATTCGCAAATAAAGTCCAATTGAACCGAAATCATTTTTCAGCTAGTTCAGAACACAGTTTTCTTTAATAAGAAGTAATGCTTAAGAAACTAAAACGACACCTCATCTACTACCTCCCAAGGACAATGATATCTCATAAGTTCTGCACTTGTACTTGGGAACTCTTATATTATAATATGCTGACAATTTAGTCTCCTCCTTTTTTGTAACATATAACATTATCACTCGCAACTTTTACTACCCACACACACACACACACACACACAAACAACTAAAATCAAAATTCATAATTACTCGTAATAAAGTTGTCCGGAAATGCTTACTTGAGTAACCGTTTGGATGACTAAGGAGTGCTTTCTGAATGTGGTAGTATTTTACGAACTATCAAAATTTCATAAATTAGCATTGTTACCACGGACCAAGGAATAACTGTGGCCGTTACTGCCACTGAACGAAGCATTTATGGATTCGCAGTTTAACTTTTAGACACATTTGTATCATAGGTCATTTTCTATCGCGCCGAGCCTCACTTCAGTTTGGTTTAAACATAAAAATATATTTAATTCAATTTTTCATCCCAATGAAATTGTTTGGGATGTGTCACTGTTTACCATTTACAAATTGATTGTATTTAGAACCTAATTTCTGTAATGAATAAAATCAAGTAATATAACTTGTTTCTTCAGACACATTAAATCCAAGTAGTAACGTTTCCTATGGTTGTACATTATGATGTCCAATACGTTTGAAACTAGCTAAATTGAAAATAATTGCAGTAAAAAGTACCTTAGTGGTTTACTCAGAAACTCATGAAAATATATTAACGATTTTATTATGCATTGCAAAGTCCACAAGCAAACTAATGAAGTAAGTATAATATCAAAGAAATTATAAATTAATTATTTTGTGACAATAATATTTGACTAAAAACTAATTTAAAATTTAAAATAACAATACCAATAATCTTATCAAGTATTGTAAATAGTAATAAGGATTCCTAACTCCTTAGGCTTGCCAGTTAGAAATAATGCTTCAACAATGAAATCGCGTTCACGACCGGCAGACTGACTGTTTTTCCACCGCAACCACAGATCACCAAGATACGTTACGTTCATAGTAAATTGCGTTTTAAAACTGTGCCCAAATGCCACTCACTGATAAATAGAACAAAAAATATAAAACAGCACGCAAACCCCTTTTTATATATTTTATATGATTGACCCTTGACTCTTGGACAACATCTATAATTTAGTACTCGACTCTACATGATAAAACAACAGCAGGCACTTACTTCCTACAATGGTAATCCTGTGTCTGCTTATTTAAACTTTATTTACAGATAATATTATGTAATAATAAATTTTTATTTACTGAAGTCTAACGTTCGTAGTATGGTATACTTATTGACAAAAACCAATTTATTGAAGCCAAATACCGAGGCAAATATTCTAGGTAAATGAAGTTTGAGTATTTTTTTGAATAACGATGAGTATTAATATTGTTTAAACCTTTCACAAATATAAAAGGTTACATCGTAATCTTTGCCCATTACTTACACGTTTAGGACTTGATTTGGAAATATTTACTATAATCATGTCATTGGTTTAATTTGCAAACAATACCCAAACCGAATCTCATACTTACTTACGAGTACATATAAGTTTGGTAAACTTCATATGAATACCTACCCAATAAAAAGTACTATTGGATGTTTGACGAAGTAAATTCTATCACGCTCATAATATGGTAGGTATGGTAGCGTACCCTAGTCACAGTAACAGCGGTCCTAACCATCAAACAAATAGATTTGAACTAACCCGAACGTTGTCAGTATTGAAGACATAGACGTATCCTTGACTTAAGAAAGTTAACTATTTTGCATCTTACTGTTGCCGTCGCAGATCGCAGCTCCACATTGATTGTCAAGTCGTCATATGCAGCAGAGACAGAAATGTACGCCCATACCGCTGCCGCTGTAACTTAGGACCAAGTTGTAACCCCGTGTATAACCCATTTTTGATTTCTTTATGGTTTTGGGGAAGCTAGTACCTTCAGAAAGAACCCCTGTCATACTAAAGGTGATATTGTACGACTGCATTGACGTTCCCTATTTTGCATATTTGTTTGAAATATATTAAATAATTTACCCATTTTGATGCCGTGAGAATGTAAAAGCAACAAAACGAGATCTTATGTTTTACATTGAATAATTTGTAATAACTCACTGTAATGAAAATTTGTTATTAACAGTAACAATTAATTTTCTTAGTCATAACAATTTTAAAACAAAAACAGTACGCCTGTCTGCCTGCTAAACTTTACTTTTACTTTTAAACATCATTGCAAAATCATACTTTTGATGGAATAGCTAATCCCAAAAATGTTTGTGTCGACCTAATCTCAAAAATGTCTGTATCGACGATACAACCTACCTAAACGGTAGCGGAATTTTATTGCTGTAGTAACGTGTTACGTGAACATGACTGTTCGGGCGAATTTGTTTAAAGCAGATTGCTTATCGAAAAATATTCGTAGACTTACCTTCTGTCTACTGAACTGACGAACCGTCAACTCAGCGAGTCTTGTAGGTAGTTACACAGATCTAGGAAACAATATGGATGGGCCCCGTCTACAAAATAAGCGTAACTATTTCCAATCAGTAAAGCGGCGCACAAGGTGGCGTCACCTAGGAAAGCAAAATCAGTACACGAACATTTGTCAGCAAATCTCGGCGCCCAAAACGGCACCGCATGTCACGCAAGCCCGGCCAGTTCCTGTTTCTCTTAATTCTATGTGTAGGTATAATTAGTTAATAGGCATTTACCCAGCATTACTGTAGCAGTAGTAGTGGTGTTAGGATGGCCTTGGTACTTCCAGCAATTATAGTGGATGCACCTGTTTGTAGCAATGCAACCAATCTCCCATCGGGACTCGAACCCGGAACCCCCTCGTAATCTACGTTCTTTCCATGCTTTAATCGTCAAGCTATTGGGCCTATTTTATATTATTATTAAGACTTATTTACTAAAAAGCTAATAAATAAATAACTTTAATCAGAAACGATGAATATAAAACCTATAACGCCATGATACACGGTAACTAATAGTAGTTTTAACCTCTTTAACCGAAACCTATCGAAAATAGTATCCAGTATAAGTAAAATTAACACTTATCTCAACTCTTAGATCAGGTATTGAATAATCTCAGTACCCAATCCACCCAGGACTCTAACCTAGAACAGACTACTTTAATAATCAAAATAGTATATATTTTATCTTCTCTGTTATTCAAATAAACGGAAATAATGTGAAATGTGACGTTAAATAATTATATACAGATCTCTGTAGTAGCTATATATGTAATTATAATATAGCTTATAATTCATAATTTTATATATGGTAACGGTCGTTATATATATAAACAGTTTGGACACTACTGTCCAATTCCAACATCCGTGTATGGTTTAGCATAGGTGTGTAAACTTCACTCAAGTCTCAACTAGTTGATACTTTAAACCAGAACCCCCGTGCTCCAGCACTGCACATGCCCGTCACCACTCCAGCAGATAACATGTCGTTTACTGGCCCAACGGGGCGGAAACTCGTCCGTAGCAGCACATGACCGTCACCTTTAAGATGCCAAGGCCGCCACGGAAATTGAATCCTCGTGATCTATGGACGCACATGCTCCACTAGATACACGAGGGAGCCGATCGTCAGAAGGCTGCCACACATTGCACTTACAGCTGGCACACCTGGCACTTATGCTTGGCAATCTCTTGGCTGGACATCCATTTTAGCACTTACACCTGACCGACCGCTCACGCCCTACATAAAATTGGACTCTATACCAATTTTATTTGTACACTCAAACAATTTTATTTTTACACACTTATGCTCAACAACACTAATACCTGTGGCCATTTAATTATTATCTACCATTTCATCTTATTATTATTTATCGTCACACATCAAGTCAAACATGTTTTATTAACCAATAAAAACTTTGAATTCCATTTAAAAGTGGATTTCATTAAAAATTCCACACAATTTTAATACTATTCGTGAAGCAAACTGGATTAGAAAGTATGAGGATCATTGTTGATCCCTGTTTCGATCACATTAACGTGAAATATCATTGTGCTAATCGTATTCTGTACACGATGGCTCGCGCGATAATTATCTCTAAAGACTAAAGCATGTGATACACTATTCCTTGATCTTTATCAAAACCAGAAGCAACTCACACTATACTGTATTTATTGATTTTATGTCGTTTGACGTATTCTGGTTCGAAATAAAGGTATGATTCGATAGTTAAACGGTATGCAAGCATTGTTGAATAGTTTTATAACCAAAATGAATTAACACGGTCAAGATGAAAACAGATTTGAAAACACATTCCTGATATCCCGGTTCCAAATAAAGGTTTGACTCGATAGTTAAGATGTATGCAGGCGTTTCCGAATGGTTTTATACCGAAAATTAATTAACATAGTCACGATGGAAACAGATTTGAAACCACGTGCCCTTTTTCCTGTTACGTTTGCAAATTTAGTATTATTCAACTACCCGCAGGTTTTTTTTTAATTGGAGAAAATTTTCAATTGCATGGTAAAAACGTGTAACTGCAGATAACCCTCACTGCTTTAAAAACTAAAATACCACTTTTGACAATGATTCGAAACATTATCATGCATGATGAACTAACACTGTTTCCTCCTTTTCTTTAAAAATTTAAATGACTTACAGTTTATCCTTGTCGCCATTGTGATGTTCCCACACTGTACACTGTACACTTACGTGGAAACACCTTAATTATTACCTCACACTATATGGTTATACTATGTATATAACTGCTCTGCTCTCGCCGTTGACTCGTATAGCAATGGCCGACCATCCATCGGAACTCCAAATATATAGACAATAACAATCACTGTTAAGTGTCGCATGACAACTGTCAAAGGACAACATAGACAATCTGCGACATCAAAGACCAATACACTACACATATTGTTTATGTAGTTTAAAAAAAATAATCATGCATCGTACAGGCCTCCAGGTATTCAGGTTAATACTGCGTCTGAATACTAGATGACCTAGCTTTTTTAACTTTAGCTTTTTAGGGTTCCATACCAAAATGGTAAAAATGGAACCCTTATGGTGAGACTTTCTCCGTCCGTCCGTCCGTCCGTCCGTCTGTCTGTCACACTCGATTATTTCAGTAACTATTCAAGCTATCGACTTGAAATTTAGAATAGTTATGGGTAATAGTGACCCGACGTCATAACAATCGTAAAAATTTGAAAATTGTTTTTATTTTTATTTAAAAAGGAGGGGGAAGAGCCGGGTCGATAAATTTTCAAAATGAGATAATAATATTGAGTGGGGTATTATATAAAAGGGCGTTACTTGTGTATACTAAAACTAATTTTTATTTATTTTTATGCCTGATAGTTTTTGATTTATTGGTCAAACTGTCGAAAAAATTACCTTTCCCCCTCCTTATCTCCGAAGTTTACCAATCGAAAAATCTGAAATAATTATGATCAATAGAAGTTGACGTATATTTTACAGGAAAAATAAAATGAACTCGCTGACTAATATACTTTTTTTGATTATAACAATAATCCGCCAAAAACAAAGTTACGTTTGCGGTTTGCCAACAAAAGTACCTACATGTAAATTATACTCGTAAATTCATGAACAAAAGTGATTCTTTCAATGTTTTACTTCCTTTATGGTATGGAACCCTCGGTGCGCGAAGCCGACTCGCACTTGGCCGGTTTCTTTTTTAAATTAAGTATGATGCAGGTAATTTTGTTATTGTCACTTTTACGGAAGCAAGTTAAAGAAGTAGAAATTCCGGTAAAAATACTTTAAATTGCTTTTGCTATATATGTAAGTATAAGCAAGTTTAATTAAAATACAATCACACATATAATTCAGGTAACTAAAAACTATTGTGACCTCTCAGTCATAATCATAAAATATTTATTATAGTAACCGGAATCAACGGTTTAACTTAGGGATGATTTTGAAAGCAATAAGGTAGTTTGAAACTAGGTCAAATTACCCTCATCAAAGTTAAGATTAATATGAAGATTTCGAGGGTCTTAATGACCTCGCTAGCTAAATAATACAAGAGATCGATCTGAGAGCAAGAATTATACTTCTGCCTAAATCCTATCCTATCCTATCCAATCCTACTTACTAAAATATAAACGCGAAAGTTTGTAAGTATGGGTGGATGGATATATACTTGTTACTCTTTCATGCCGCAAGTACTAAACCGATTTGGCTAAAATTTGGAACCCAAATTAACACATAGGCTAGTTTTTATCCCGGGAAAAATCATCGTTCCCACGGGATTAGCGAAAAACGGAAATTCACGCTACCGGACATACAGATTTTCTTAAGATGAACGCATAGATAGTCTAATCAAAAAATGAACGTCACGTATTTACGTTAACATGTTGTAAGAAAAATGCAGTGGAGGGGCGTGCATTATTTGCACAATATACCATGTTAAGATTGAACAGATACGGTTATAATCAATATGCAGAACAGTTCTGAAACAGCTTGAAAGATTTTGATAATTTTTGGGTCTTTCTTTGGGCCCAGTGATAGATAAGAGAGGGCAGAATAACGTCTGGGTTGAATTAGCTGCCATGAACCATCTAATATATTTCTTTTTTTTCAGGTATGACTTTGCTGTGGAATTCTCATAAAGCCTGCGCCACCGAGGTAAATAATAATAATTTACAAGAAGAACACAAACAGTGGTATAATAATAAATTGTCATTTCACGCCAAAGATTTAAATCGCAAGATGAGCCCAAAAGCTAAATTGCACACATCAAAAACGTCCACAAACATGCTGAGTGAGTGCTCTCCGCATGCTGTACGATTGTGTGACAGAGAACGCAAGTGTAAATTTTACGTTTTTAAGAATAAATGAGACCTCGCTATTTCAACATTTCTTATGTCGCTGTGTGTGTAAGATGACAACGTGCCGAACACAAAACAAAAACGTGGACGTTTCTGGAGGTTTAGGGCTCATCTAGCGATTTAAATCTTTGTTCTTAGCTACACCCCACGAGGCACCGCAGCGCGCCAACGAAATATCACGTACGGATAAAGCTAACAGAGCAATTAGAAAGCACCAAACGCCACAATCATTATATCGTGTGTAATTAACACAGACGTGTCTAAATGGTAAATAAATTACTTACATCTCATTCTGAGCGAAACGTCAGGCGTGTTCAGAATAGCGTTAGAGATAAAAGGGTATAATCTTATTGGCTTTATTACTCTCCCGTTTGCTTTCAACGCAAAACGTCGCCCTCAGAGGCATCGGGAAAACTAAAAACAGAAATGCGACCAACATTGTACCGTTCAAACGAATGTGTGCCATATGCGTCTGCACATTAGAGCGTCGGTTTGATTGACATCTGCGACACTATAAGCTACAGTAGTGAAATTTCCAGAAGACATCTTTTGATGCTCACCCTCGCCGCGAGCGTGAAAAGCTCTCATAGATAAAGTGCATTTCGATATTAGAAGTTTTAAACTGTTTTGAAGTGAAATTTACGGTGGAAACTGTTTCCCTTACACGCATCCTTCTTCCTTGAAGCGTTGAAATAGATTGAGCGATGTGGCTAATGCTTATCGCACATGAGAGATGAGCCCACAGATATGGTAAGAGGCACCACACAACGATACCACAACTCTATGTTAATAAGCTAAAAAGTTTTATGCCCACGGACCCCAGAAATAGAATTAATTGTGAGTTCGAAATAAATTCAGAAGTAATCTTTAAGGGACAGACAGGCGGATAAAAACAAATCCACCAAAGTTAACTCAGGCACAGCCACAGGCATGTATTTTCATGTTATTGTTTATTTAGTTGATGGAGCAGGCCTATAAAGATCTCCGAGTAGCCAGCGTGCAGTGACGAAAATGGTTGGATGATATAAGGGAGTAGATGGGTCTAAGCTAATCACTCTTAAAAGTGGCCGCAAATATAGAGGGACTTTTTAAAAGTTGACCACCATCCTTCGGTTCAAATATTGCATAGGATGATTATAATGATGATGATGATGAAGACGTGTGGACTGCTGCGCGAGCGCAGTCTTCACCGCAAATTCGCGTTGGAACATCGTTATCTAAGCTATAAATTCCCTACTCGTCTTGGGAGAGCCTGTCTGAAAGAGAATTTTGCAGTCACTTACTGCATTGCATGCAACTGTCAATAGATGGCGTTACCTGTAAATGAATGGAGGCATTCGATTGTTTGTGCGATGCGAGTCGACTCGAAATTCGTACGAAAACCTATACTATTCTCAAATTCCAAAAACGTGGAGTTTGATCCGCATTACTTAATGTGCGATTAGCTTTACCCTTTTACCCACTTTGCGGGCACGGAAACGCATTTCCCTATAAGCAGAGGTACGTTAGTTTAACCTCAATGTGCACTCTTGTAAACGGGTCATATACTTGGAGTTAATGGGTGAATTTTAATTAGTGACTGTTTAGAACTCGGGAATGTTTGGAACTAAAAATAGTTTCCGCCTTTTAATTTTTTAAATTACGTTAATTGCTCGTAAAGCAGCAAGCAGTTTGAAAACCGGCCAAGTGCGAGTCGGACTCGCGTACCGAGAGTTCCATACCATAAAAGAAGTAAAACATTAAAAGAATCACTTTTGTTCATGAATTTACGAGTATATAATTTACTGTAGGTACTTTTGTTGGCGAACCGCAAACGTAACTTTGTTTTTGGTGGTTTATTGTTATTATCAAAAAAAGTAGGAAAAATATACATTAATGTCTATTGATCATAATTATTTCAGATTTTTCGATTGATAAACTTCGGAGATAACGGGGGGGGAACGGTATTTTTTTCGACAGTTTGCTAAATAAATCAAAAACTATCAGGCATAAAAATAAATAAAAATCGGTTTTAGAATACACAAGTAACGCCCTTTCATATGATACCCCACTCAATATTGTTATTTCATTTTAAAAATTCGAAGCCCCGCTTTTTCCCCCCTTTTTAAATAAAAATAAAAACAATTTTCAATGTTTTATGATTGCAATGGCGGCGCGCCGCAATTACCTACAACTATTCCAAATTTCAGGTCGATAGCTTTAATAGTTACTGAAATAATCGAGTGTGACAGACGGACGGACGGACGGACGGACGGACGGACGGACGGACGGACGGACGGACGGAGAAAGTCTCACCATAAGGGTTCCATTTTTACCAAATTGGTATGGAACCCTAAAAAGGAACATGTACTTCATCATCGTCATCCCAGCCTACGGATGTCTATTGTTGGACATATACCTTCTGAAGGAATCGCCAAGTATGGTATCGCAAAGGCATGGCGTGTTCAATATAACACGGGGTCCATAGGTTATAGTTTAGTTGTAACACCTTGCGCGGAATTATTTTCGAATATTACAGATTTTTTTTAGATATTCAATGTATACGCTTTTTTACTTTTGTTTACGTAAGTATTTATGCCTCAATGTTTTTATTAGGTGTTTTAAATGATCTCGTCGTTAAAAACTAGGACTTACCTATTGTTTAAACCTAGGTTAGGTTCAAACAATCAGTCTAAAACATCTTCTACGTCAGGGTTACTATCTCAGAATAATTTGTCTTCATTGATCTGAGGTTACCATACAATAAATGACTTTTTAAATGACGAAGACCCTTGATAGTTGAGCAGCTTTCGTCTGCTCACAAGATGCCATGTTTTTTAAAATGAAAGTTGCAAGAAAAAGTGCCAAGTTTTTTTGCTTGGTCTTCTCGATGCAAAATATATACCATCAGAACGTAGCGGTTGAGTCTGACATTTCATAAATGCCTGTAAGTTAGGTGAAGGTAAAAGATATTGATTTTTGACCTCGCCAAGTTAATTAATTTTGGTAGAGAAGACGAGGCCCGCGTTTACTACTCGTTAGATGATTATTTATTTAATGTGTGGTAAAACATTTATTACCACGATTGTATAGTAAGGATTCCCAGTGTCCGCATGACCTTTTGCAATTAAAGGGCCGCTTGCTTCGACCGCAATGAAATTAGAAACCTTCTGTGCAATGTTTAATAAGAAAACAGACCTGTTACTTCCGAAGGGTTGTAACTCCTGATACGAACTCGAATCTACTTCGTCCTACTGCGATTTCCCCAGAGAAAGAACTTTGTTTATACAAATGTTGAAATGGATTTCGGTGGAATATTAACATAATAGTTAAATTAGAGTTATAATTTAAACAATAAACAGTGCTGGGCAGTGTTCGATGTTCAAATTTCCTTAGGAAGTGCGCCTTGTAAAAAATTGCAAGATCTCTGACTGAAATTCTTATCACATACATATAACATCAATAATGTTATACATCATCTATTATCAGGGTTACTATACCTTAAATAAAGCCTATGTTACACAGAATGATATAAGGATTGTAATGATAGTTCATATGTCCAAATGCCTTCAGTCGTTCAGAAGCTATGGTGGATTAAAGAAACTCTCATACATACATGAACCCTAAAACATTACACTCCTCTTTTGGGCAGTCATGTAAAAATTAATAATAAACTAGAATCAATTCAAAAATCAAATTGTATGCGCCAAAATATAAAATTAACGAACCGAATTGACCAAAAGTTAAATTACCTGTAAAAAAAAATTTAAAGGTTCCAATCCATTGGTATTGCGAAAAGCATTAATCCAGTTTCCCGTCGTTGCTGTTCAAACTAACTCAATGAGGTTAGTTTGTTGGGAGTTGTTTTAAATAGAAAGGTTTGTAGGGTGCTTACGATACCTACGGTTTACCTTTTAAAAATAATTGGCCAGGTGTATGAATTTATACGTATTTTATAAGTTGATTGAAAAACCGACTTATGCTAAATTTTTTAGCCTTGTAGGAAAATTTTGAAACAAAATTCTGTTCGCCGGTCGTTCGTTCGTTAGTAACATTCGACATGCTTATGACATAATGCGGCTTGGTGACTGACCTGTTTGTAACTATAGTAGAATAAACTATTTATAAATAACGATATAATTGTCCAGAAGTGACGAACTCCCTCGGATTAGAGTTGGAGGTCGCGGGGTCGATTCCCGCCACGGGCCACTTTGGAATTTTATAATTTCTAAGTTGGCTTAGGTCTGGTCTGGTGGGAGGCTTCGGCCGTGGCTAGTTACCAACCTACCAACAAAGACGCACCGCCAAGCGATTTAGCGTTCCGGCGCGATGCTGTGTAGAAACCGTTAGGGGAGTATACTTACCCCTTCCAAGTTAGTACAATACCATCTTCGGCTGCATCTTCACTTACCATCAGGTTAGATCGCAGTCAAGTACTAACTTGTATACCTAATTACCTAGTGTAAAAAAGTACTAATAAATTTTCACTTCTATTGGTAGTAGGCCAACGTCTTGGAGGAGTTAAAAATCCAGACATCTATCCTTTGCGCTTGCAGACAGTTCTAATTCTTTCGTCTAGGTCAGTTGGATCGGGTAGGTTCGGTAGGTCTACCTGGCTAAAAAAGGCCGTACGGCATCGGAGACTTTACTGCAGGGCTAGACAATGTAACATAAGTGTTAAGCGTTGACGCTTGTAGAAAAACCACGTGACCACCAGTACACAACATAATATGAAAGCAGAATGTACTCTATGCGTAGCGCTGTTGCTACTGCAGCTGCCGGTGTCGTTTGTCGCGCGCAGTAAGTACGCTAAAGTTATCTACAAGGTCTGCGAGAACGACAAATAGTCGTCCTCCGTTTTCGACTGTAGATAACTTAAAATCTGTGATTTTAGCGTACTGTGCGTGCGAGCGACAGCAGCGGCAGCAGCACAGTGAACAGCGCTTTCATATGTTGTGTACTGGCGGTCACGTGATTTTTCTACAAGCGTCAACGCCAAACGCTTATGTTACATTGTCTAGCCCTGCTGGTCACATAATGCCTAGAGGGTAAGTGAAGTAGCGGTAGATTGCCAACCCGGTGGATAGCCAGCATAGCTACAAAGCCATCAGCATCACCAGACCACATCTAAGATTTTCTCCACAAGGCTCAAGACAGTAGGACCACCTGGTTACCACCTGGCGAGCCTTGATTAAGGAGCTTATCTCATAGATATTCACGACCCATAGTCATAAGAGCTTGGTCTAAAATTGTTTTACAATTAAATAATTAGTAGGACAGATTATTTATTTTTTGCTATAATCAGCGGATTATCAAGTATTTCAAGTAGCGACTTGAAAAAAATCTGTTTGGTACAATATGCAGGAACACCGCACACATGAAACACCACACAAAATTCTTCCAACATTTTCTTCGACGCACGTTTCGTCCCGACACCGGGAAATCCTCAGGGGATATTGACTTCACAATCCGTAATCGTAGACTCTAGAGCAGCGGAACAAATTAATCTGTCCTGCTAATTATGGATTTCCACAAAATAATGCCTGATTCTCTTCAATACTAAAATAAAATTATTTTCACTACAAAGGTCTATAAAAGTTAATATGGTTAACATTACATATAAGTATTTTTTAAATTTGGATTTCTCCATACTGTCCCATTTAAAATCACAATGTATAGAATTAAATTTTTTTGCTTAACTTCTCAGCACAATATGAAAGTCTAACTTACTAGAGCGGTATGTTGTAACGAGTTGTCGATTTCGTTTGAAACCAAATTGTATTTATATTGCTTTCGATTAGCTTTTGCCAATTTATGTTTTGTTTTGTTTCGTACATTTTATCAGATTAACAAATACCAATTTATTGCTCGTCTGTATTTGTATTCAAAGAACAATACTCGTAGAGCATATTTACGAGATTTTTGCGCAGATCTCCGTAGAATAAAAGATTAACTTTGATTAAAACTTTATTGACTAAATGCGCTAAAAACTAAGTAGCGACAGATGAATACTGCTAGCGATAGTATAATATCGCAAAACAATGGTATGTTTGTGGGCGAACATTGATATGCTATTTGTATCTACTAGCTGACCTGGCAAACGTTGTTTTGCCCTTAGGGGTAATAAAAAATAGATAAATTGAGATTTAAACTATCCTATCTCTCAAGTTGGATCGAACTGCACATGGTGTGCGAATTTTATTATAATCGGTTAAGTGGTTTAGGAGTCCATTGAGGACAAACATTGTGACACGAGATTTATATATATTAAGATTAATAAAAGTATTGTTATCAATAATATTTTTTTTGCTTCAGTAATATTTAATATCTGGGTGACCGAGCTTCGCTCGGTGGCCAATAGATGGCAGCAGTAGTCATATTTTTATTTTTTTGGTAAATTCGACATTTAATAAAAATGAATCCTAGCTAGATCGATTTATCGCCCCCAAAACCCCCTGTATACTAAATTTCATGAAAATTGT
This sequence comes from Coenonympha glycerion, assembly GCA_963855885.1. Lineage (NCBI taxonomy): Eukaryota > Metazoa > Arthropoda > Insecta > Lepidoptera > Nymphalidae > Coenonympha > Coenonympha glycerion. The sequence goes on from OY979646.1 coordinate 5,228,092, forward strand.
TCCAGCCGTTTCCGAGATCCAGATTATATAGAAATATATTAGGCGGTAGAGTCTCGACATTTCATGAGAGCTTATATCTAAGCCTATGTGAAATAAAGAATTTCATTTCATTTCATTTCATTTCATATATACAAGAATTGCTCGTTTAAAGGTATAGGATTAAGGGAATAGGGATTCATTGATCAATATTAATGATGCCTTTTTTTAAAAGCATAATTATGATTTATGATAATCCTTCGCTCAAATAAACACTTGTATTGGCAGATTTACCTATGCCAACGTCCAGATGATTGCGGAAAACAAGATTAGAACTGCATTATCGTATTATACACAGAAATGCTTCACAACACTGTGCTTTAAGCTACTCGTATATCTGATACTGCGGTGGTGCCAATGACGAAATATGCTACGCTAAGAGGACGGGAAAGATGTGACGTATGTAGAAGCCAAAAATTTCTCAAATATGGCATCGCGCGTCGTACATTTCGGTACCGCTGACATTAGCGCCATTTAACAGTTTTGACAAACTAAAAATTCGGCTTCAGTGCTTAGCCTATATATACATGAGTGATGTCACTAAGTGCTCCTTTATATGTTTAAGTGCTGATCCTTTATATGTTTAATCAATGGGTGGTACCAATCCGAATGGTCTAAGCAAAGTTCTACTAGATGCCATTATATTTATGTATATACCCGGCGGACTGCGCGAAAAAATGTCGCCAGTTTATGGGAGCAAAACCCCCTCCGGCGTCAGTAGTAAGCTGTAAGCCTACGCAGTATTTCACAGGAGTTTCGACACATCGCTCTACATTTTCTTGTATGAAGAAGGTTTACGTAAAATGTTCGGATGGGTTCATCTTGATGTTATTATCATAGACGAAAGGTCAAAAACTAAAGCTGATGCAATGATCAGCAGTGACATCCGCTCTTCCGCCTATAAAAGTTATGGCAACAAAATAAATGTGTCTAGTCGCTCCGGCGTCAGAGTGTTCATAAATCACACACATGTATAAGAAAGCCAGATTAAGATGGTAGGCAAGTTCGCGGGTAAACAGGAAAATCCATTAAAGTGAACCTTTTGAAGAAACGCGTGTAATCTGTTTGGTTAAACCGAGTGCTCGCTACGTCACTCTACTCTACGTCATCGATGATGGTTAAGTAATTGTAACGGATTATTTCCAGATTCGCGAAAACAATTTGTAGGTAAACAGTTATATCGTAATTTAGTGGTAGTATAACGTACAAACTTAGATTTGTCTTAGTTCATAACCCTCGGCACACGTCATATTACGAATTCTTGAAGCTGTAAGCATTAATATTATTAGTGTCACGTTTGTACAGAAAGTTTAGCCCTTCCAGGTTTATTTTGAATTTGAAAACAGTTTTAATTTAAAATTTTATATATTCAGGTGTTTGTTACTAGAGACAATTAATTCTTGCGGCTTGAATGAATGGCATTTACGCATATTTATTAATATAATGTGACCTTAAATTAAAGATAAAGTTTCATTTTTATCTCCACTGAATGATTGCATATTGGAAATCTTAAGAATTTGGTTTTTTGGAAAGCATTTCCCATTTTTATTTTTTATTTTTTAGTGGAAAACAATAAAATGCGCAAGGCGTTGTAAAAATATCCAAATCGCTTGAGGGTTGAGGCGTGTGTTCATAAAATCTGAAGAGATACCTCAATTTCACCAAGATCCCATCATCAGACCCTGACTTGATGACTTTAGTCATCAAATCAGTATCTGCTAGCAAATGCACCAGTAACTATAAAAAATACCCGACTAGCTTCAAGTATACTAGCAAAATTTGAAGAGTTCCCTCGATTTCACCAAGATCCCATCATCAGACCCTGGCTTGATGACTTTAGTCATCAAATCAGTATCTGCTAGCAAATGCACCAGTAACTATATAAAATACCCAACTCGCTTCAAGTATACTAGCAAAATTTGAAGAGTTCCCTCGATTTTACCAAGATCCCATGATCAGATCCTGACCTGGGCCCGTATTCTGTATCTCGGTGCCTATCAAAAAATGTTAGCCACTGCCATAGGTTTTTCATCCATTGAAGTTTTGGTTCGATAAAGTTATTTTTATTTCAAAGCAAACCTTCAATGGATAAAAAATATATGCCAGTGGCTATAATTTTTTGATAGGCACCGAGATACAGAATATGGGTGCTGATGACCATAGGACAACTTGGAAAATATTACTCTTTTAAATAATACCCAAATTGTTTCAAGTGTCCATATAAAATTTGAAGAGTTCCCTCGATTTCTCCAGGACCTTATCATCAGATCCTGACCTGATTAAAAAGGGACCATCTGGAAACTATACCCTTTTAAACAAAAAAAGAATTTTTCAAATCGGTCCACGCGTCTTCGAGTAATCGGTGAACATACATAGATAAAAAAAAAGATTCCGACGAATTGAGAACCTCCTCCTTTTTTTGAAGTCGGTTAAAAATAGCAAACGCCATGTTGGTTATTGGTATATCAGATGATAGGAACAGGCTTAGATACCTCTCAGGGTATATAAATCCCGTTTGAATGGACGCCGCCCACTATGGGCAAAGCCTCTAATGCAAGTGTCATGTCTGTATAGAACCATTAGGGCTTATTTAAGCCCTTCGAGGTTGATTCCAAATAAGATATTGTTTTATCTTGCAGAATAGAAACAGTTTGGATTCAAATAATACTTATTGATTGTTATTTTATTTTGACTGAAAGGTTATTCCTTATCATGTAACTTTAAATAGAAATAAGTTTTTTTCTATACAAAGCATAGCAATTTTAAATAATCCTCATATATCGTTTACAAAATACGTGTCACATATTTGAAAAAACAATATCAGCGTTGATTATTACCTATCTCATCTGTGTGGTAATTCAGAAGAATATTCAGTGGTGCGTAAAGTGGTACGTACAATTCAATTAGTCACAGTTTCTTGCTGATTTGATATCAACAATTTCCTAAGCAAGTATTACGAGTTTGCAAGTCAAATGTCCTGACCCCAGATTTACTTTAACCTGACCCAGGTAGGAAGCCTACGCGTTTTGACCAGTTGGGTCCAGTTGTACCAGGTAGGTAATGTGTACTTTCAGTACATTAAAAAATTACATAGATGTGTAATCAAAAGATTACATAGCTTGTTTGTGATTAACATTTTGAAATAGGTAGGGTGGAATTTAAACAATATTATGTCGTCTTTAGTTGAATTTATGAGAAGTTAGTTAGGTCCGAAGATTAATTTTAAGTCTAGCCTAAAGTATAAATACTTACACCCATCAGAACAATTTTTTGTGCATTTGTTTTCATTACTTCAAAATTATCATAATTTGAAGAACCAAAGGCTCTTCTGTTAAAAACCTTGACATATATGATGCAACTTATTATTTTACTCAGCGCCATCTGGGATTTTTTCTGGATTTTCCTCAAATTAAAATTCAGTTCAATTTTGTCACGATTTGGAGGCAAGATGATGACAGATTGACAGATGCTTCTAATCACTCTTTAGTGTTAGGATTTTTTTGTAGTTAGTAAAGTGTAGAGGGGATGTATTTAGAGGGGATGTATTTGTTTAGAGGACTATAACTTATTACGTAATAAACATTTCTCGTAAATTCCTCTCTCAATCCCGCTATCACTTAAGGCTCGGCCCAGGCGGCCTGACCACGGCACTTAGCGAATTAAGCGTGTCACAAGTTAATGGTTAATGCAGACAAGGGTAAGGAGGCATTAGGGTAAATTAGCCGTGTCTGCTCTGACCAGCGGCCACTGGGGCACTTAGATATGGAAGTTTTCAAAATAATTGCCGGATTAAAAGTATTAAAACTTGATTATTTTAAGGCTCCCCCCAGCTTAGGGACTTAGGTGGTCAAAATGATACAGTTATCCATTTATCTTCACGTCGCAACCAACAGCGCAACATGGCACGACATCGTCTGTAAGAAGGTCGTCGGTGGAAGGGGTCACGACCCTCAGAAATGAGGAATACGACGCAGAGAGAGAGATCCATTTTTTGATATATTCACCTGAGCAATTTTGCTAAGCCAGTGGACCAGGCATCTTATTTTGCATGTTTTAATGTACAAAAAAAGGCTGATCAGCTAAGTAATTTTTAAATGCATCATGCTTGCGATCTTTAGGTATATTTTATGTTCCTTTTTTGGTAAAAATTCTCTTTTCAATTAGCTGTGATGAATTTTGTACATTTGATCATTTTTTAGGGATCCATACCAAAAAGGTAAAAATGGAACCCTTATGGTGAGACTTTCTCCGTCCGTCCGTCCGTCCGTCCGTCCGTCCGTCCGTCCGTCCGTCTGTCACACTCGATTATTTCAGTAACTATTACCTAAAGCTATCGACCTGAAATTTGGAATAGTTGTAGGAAATAGCGGCGCGCCGTCATTGAAATCATAAAAAATTTAAAATCTCAAAATGAGATAACAATATTGAATGGGGTATCATTTGAAAGGGCGTAACTTGTGTATTTTAAAACTAATTTTTATTTATTTTTATGTCTGATAGTTTTTGATTTACTGGGCAAACTGTCGAAAACAATATCGTCGTTTTTTCGTATCGTATTTTCAGTTAAAAGTGATTTCAAAATATTAATTAATTGTGAACAGAAAGAAGGTGGCTCGAAGTTTTCATTTCCAACCAGTTTTCTTACAGTAAATAGCTAAGTACAAAATTATTTAACGTATCACAGATCAAAGTGCATAGGACTGTTTCATATCACGTATTATTTTCGACCTTAAATACAAAAAATTTAAGATCAAATTCGTAATATTTATGAACATTGAGAATAACTTTTGAATACGCTAGTTAGAGCGTTAATCGTTCCCCCTACGTGTAAAATGAAACAGGGGTTCAGGCGTTTTGATCCTGCCTGATTAAAATTGCGTAAAAAATGCAGTTTAGTAATTGCGTAAAGTACCAAACGTCACTTTTGAATAAATTATTGAATAACTAGCATAAATATAATTGGGAACTTAGCACCTAGCATGGTAATATGTTAAATTGTTAATGGTATGTTGACATGATGCCATACCAACCTAGGTTGGTAACTTCTGCAAAAATAATACAAAAATAGGATTTTGGCCTCCGTTTTCTTAGTTAATAATCCACTGCGAGTTGCTCACTAACGATACAGAATAAGCCCACAGATTATTAAATAATTTTGAGATTTAGAGTTTTTTGAAGTTCGTAATATCAATGATAATAATCACACTTTTGTTAGTAGTGTGAAATTTTGTAAACATTTTGGGAGACGTCTCGGACGTACAAGTTTCCTCACGTTTCCTTCAGCATTGTCTCCATCGAATCCTGTGTAACAAAGGTCCAGACCACGTGTCACGTACCTACTTTGTCCTAGTGAGCGCTTAACTCAACAGTTTCATACAAAATGATTACATACACTTAGGTGAGTAAACTAAACGACGTGGATGCAAGTTTAATGAGTTAGCCCGGTGATGGACGTGCGCAGACTATGTGGGACTGCAATTTGGACTATTGACGTATTCCGGACCAAGTGTGGCCAAAGTTATGAAGAGAATTTGTAACTCTTCATACGAATTGACTAGGTCACATACAATTTATGGTATGGTATACGCTTGGAATATAGATATTCAACATTTATTATGTTCTGTGGAGTTAGTAAAGGTTGGATACATTTCGATTCGAATCTCTATCCAGGTTTCGACATGTAGACTATATGCGGATCGTTATAGGAAACGTATTACACTATCAAGTTCGCACTATTATTATTTCTTGTACTAAACTCCCAGCTGTGCCTGTGTACAACGACATTTTTCCTCCTGCATATTTGGTAAATCTCTGTTGAAATATCTCTATCATCTTAAATAATTCTGCAACTATAGATCTTGTGAAGCCTAACAATCGTTAAATTTGAAATATCTTTTTTATATAAGCTTTTATGATTATTGATATTATCTTGATTAGATCTTAACGTAAATTATGAAACAATTTAAGTTTTGTTTCGCCTACCAATTTGAAAAACACATAATATTTTCTACCAAACATCATTGTATCCGTAAACATGCAAAACCAAATTGTTTGATACAATACGTTGGAAATGACTTGGGTATAACAGATCTTAATAGCAAATATTGTAATAGGTAGAGAGTTAGTTTATATAGCTTAGCAGCCGGACGTTTTGGCTTAGTCAGTTTGAAGTAAACCTGACGTCGAGCCTGACTTCCCAGTTAGCTGAAACTTAGTTTCGGCAAATATATAATAGCATAAATTTATGATTTGACTGAGTGCTTAGAGTGAATGTAGCCTCTTTGCTAGCTTAGTGTTTTGTTGCTACGTTATTGCTCCTTCATCACATATACTTGAATTGAAAAAACCAAATTGTGCAACTTCAGGTGTAGGGATTAGGATGACTTGACAGTTAAAATCGAATGTAAGATTTCTTCCACTCTGTTTCATACATGCCTTTATATTATGCTGATTATTAAAACCTCAAACTGTGCAAGCATTTGATTCCTAAAAGATTCCTTCACCATGTTTAATTCTTTTAATTTTAGAGACAATAAAACAATTAATTTTGTGTAATTTGATACTGTCCTCTCATCGCAATATTTCACTACTAAGAAGCTTACTCTTCTACTCTTATGGATTTTATCTCAAAACTGTAAAATAAATTTATATTCCTTAGTCATTGCCCGGACCTACCTTATCTATTTTCTTATAATAGCTGGCTAAGTATTTATTTTCGAGCTTGAGCGTTGAAACCCGTTACACCGAACGCCGGCTTTGTAGAAAAGCGATAAACATAAAGCGTTGCTTGAGCAAATCCACGCTAATCACATTATACATAAGCCAAATCGCCGCGTGATCCCCGCCCAGGCATTAAGCGTGCCAATATCTAAAGGTTTATGTAATCCGGCGAAGCGTAGCGCTTGTTTTGAATGTATAAAGCAACGTTGTATGTAGCAACGATCAAATGGGAAGTTGGTGGACTATTGGATGGATACTCACTGTACCACAGAAACTGGGGTATACTTGTGCGTACTTAGCCTGTAATCGTCTAGCTGCCATAAAATTGCTCCTGTATCAAGAGTACTCTACCAGGCCACGCTGACTTGTCACCTGATTAACAAAGCTACAAGTAGCCATCACGACGGACCGATTTCAGACGGCTACCGCGCGCCGGCTAGGTTGCACGCGTTAGTTCTTGTACAGTCTATTTCATGCGCTGCGTGCGCCCGATTACGAGGTAGCCCTAGCACGTCGAAAGACATAAAGTTACGCTATAGATATAGAAAGAAAGCACGACTTTAGGTGGATAGCGGATAGTGGAGGCGAAGCCAGGTGCTTTTGCGAACTGAATTGCACTTTCTTGTGTCAGCGCTATTTCTTTAAATCATCTTGGGAGTTAACCTTCCGTACCGTTAAGTTAAGAACTATTTTTATATTTCGTGACTCTACGATGATATTATAAATTTAAATGCGAATCAAAATTTAATTCGCGGCAGGATTTGAACCCACGTCTCCCTGCAGGTATCGCGGCGGGGTGCTCTTACCATACGAAGCTAAACGAGACGTAATTTTGAAGTTCTTAGGCGGAAATGGCGCCATCTATTGTGAAACGCAACAGTTTGAAACTAATGTTTCGAGGTCGACTTTTTTTGAAATTTAAACAGTATATCACTTTTTTCGTTAACAAAAATGTTTGAAAGATTTATCATGTGGTAAATAACAGGTATTTGAAATTTAAGATTTTTTTGCTTAATTGAAGACTCCTTAATTTGGAAAGATCACATTCTTTGTATTGTAAGTAAGCAGGTCTTTAGTTCTCGAGGTAGGGTCTATAGGCTTGATGAAGTACTGCCCGAATAGACTTTCCTAACAAGTTGAAGTTGCAAAAATCCCTAAGTTAACTAACTGAGCGTCGGTAATTCAGTCTCGTCTATTATTCACCCCGGCTAGGAAGTGGCGGAAAACTGGTAAACTAGATAAGTTTTAAAAAGGACCAAGTTAGATGAATCTTGACTGCATAATGATTCGGATTAAAACTTGGTGATAGTGAATTTTTAGCACCTTATCATCGAGATTGTGATGTTGTTGTGACAAAGTGCAACTATTCTATAGGAATTTTCAATGTAATGGAGCGGACTAAACAGAGTATTTTAAATTATTTATTTGCATACCAAAATAATGGAATAGCTATAAAAGAAAACAACTATCTATCAGAGGTCTGAAACATGATAATTTTACACAATCGTTTTGTAATAATAATAAAAAATCAAACGTGCAAAACACACAATATTTCTTCACACACAACACTTTTGACGCACAAGAGATGTTGACTTCTCAATACGAGTTTGTACAGTTCGTGTAGGTGGCGCTATATGTTAGACCATAGAGATTCCTTTCAAGTAGCGGATTCTACTCGTAGCAAAACCAATTAAACTCTCCTGCTTATAAGGGTTCCTTGTTTATTACGGAACCCTAAAAAAGGCTGCTTAGATTAAATCAAATTTAAGCAATCTTCACAAAAATATCTTCATATGCATACGCCTTACAGATATGAGTACTTGATGTGCGAAACGACTTTCCTTGAAACATAGTCAAGAGCTTTTCATACGCAATGGCTTATAAACCCAGTGGTATTATTATCAAAGCGAGCGCTGCCTTGTTTATTGACACACGCACGACCTTAAGACTACAGGCCATGTACCTCGTACGGTCCACTGGTCCGTAAGACGATCTGCCGGTGAAGGCATCCTAATGATATTCCAGTGAAATTTATATTGCCCAAGTTTAGTTTGGCTTGCAAACTGTTTGTGTAGGTAGGTAACGAACACAGAGTTCGCATTTGAACAATATAACACAATATAGGAATTAGCAATTGTTATTTAAGCTATTGCATAGCTTCTATCGCGGGCCTTGAGCGTGGAGACCGAATCCAAAAATTCCGTAACGAAAATAACCTAACACCCCCCACGGAGCGGGGGGTGTTAGAAGTTGATAAAAAATGCTATGCAATAGCTTTACCGCGGCAGTCTCCGAGTGCCACACGTCTTTTTAGGATTCCGTAGCCAAATGGCAAAAAACGGAACCATAGTTGTAAACAATCATCATCTTTTGGAGGCACAAAAGATATGACTACTATTAATACCTGTATAAGAATTAGGTATGCTACATACTAAAGCTTTAAGGTAAAGTAGCTCTGTGTTTTAAATAGGTACTCGTATTTGTCCACAAAAGAAATAAACTCTTGTTAAACAAGTATCCTAAGATTTTCAGTTAGTCTGTAACATTGCTGTAACTTTCTAACACATTCGACCTTAGGACTACAGGCCGTATCTAAACCTCGTTCGGTCCACTGGACTATAAGTCGATCGACCGTATAGCGACTGCGGGGGCATAGTAATGATTTTCTAGTGAGAATAACATCATATTGTATAAGCTTAGGAGCGTTCAAATGTTATTAAGTTTGGCAGTTGTATGCTTACTGATACATGACGAGACTCGCAATGTAAATTCAGCTGGGTACCAGTAATAAAATTAATCGTCCATTCGGAAATGATTTAGTTGGGGATATTGTAATGACTTTACATTTTGATGTAATAGCTAAGGAATCAATTAATTGAACCGTGATACTGGTGCTAATTCAGTTGGGCAAAATGATTAAATCTAATTGAAATGCCTACAGTATTCCTCCTTTTTCTATAATTATGACCAAGCAGGAAGTCAGAGGAGCAAATTTCTCGAACAATGCATGTTACCGTTGATGGATGACATAATGTAGATTCGATACATTGTCGCTGATAATGGGCCTTATAAGAAGGTTCAGCCATACAGCGAGCGATGGAGCGAAGAATCGCAGCCAGCTCAACAAGTTGTTAAGCTAAAGTGGCGATGGATGCTGTCGGTTTGACGATACACAACTCGTTGGGCTTGCGGCTTGAAGTTGTGATTAAATGACGAAACGCAATACTTATTGGTACCTAGGCTACTCACTAGTGGGTGTCAAGAAAGTCGCGGGAAGTCGCTGACTTCCATGACTAGCGGTCTACTACACATACATAGCGGACAGTCTAGCGGTAGACTTTTATCAGTTTAGGATCAAAGAGAATATGATGGTCCATACCTAATTACCAGTGATTCTTTCCTGTCCTCACCTATGGTGCTAAAATGTATAGACACTCACACACGGCCTGATTCACGTATTCAAAGTCGTGCAGTGGGCAATGAATTTCCCTGAGGGATAGAATCTGAAATGAGGATATTCGCAGGAGAGCTAAAAGCCACTGACATAGTCCAAATCATTAATTAGCAAGCTGAAGTGGCAGTGGACAGGTCACCCGTGTCATAGTGGCTATGGCCGGTGGAGCCGAAAAGTTCAAAGAGTGGATCGCGTACAAGCAAGCGTAGCGGGCGGCGTAAGGGGCGTTCTCTGATTTCGGCACAAAGCAGTTGGCGGGAAGTGGCTGGATGAGAAGGGCTGGAGGATGTAATAACGCCAGCTTGGACCTAGTCCAACAGTGGACGTCCGCAGGCTGATGTGATGATAAAGATGATGATATAGTATGTACTGGAGAATATTGATAAGGCAAAAGCTCGTAGTAAATACGATCGGCCTATTCGGCCGATTTTACATACTCACACACTACTGTAGTCTGTTACGAGTATATCCAAAACTAAGCCAGACTCTCGTACGTACGTTCTCATATTGTATACGAAATAACCCATTTTTAATAAACACAAAATACATTTATTCCGTGCGGCGGCAAATAGCATCGCTGGATCGCGTCGATGGAACTGAAACCTTAATAAAGGACCCGGTATGTAATATTCAGCGCTGTAAATTTATTAAGAGGCGTTCATCGAAGTCATACGAGATATTTTCATTGCGTTCGTAATTTAATAGAAAATTTAAAATACACGATGAATATGCATTGCCGCTTTATGCCATATATTATGTCTGCGCGTTTAAAGCTTTGCGATTTTTATTAAAGTTGTGATTTATTTTTTGCTTTTTATTCATTAATTATAGGTACTTACCTAACTATTTTTGCACATACTTGATACTACAAGTTATAAGTTAGCTCTAGCTTGGAAAGGGTTAGTAACCCTTCACTTTAGCTACATATGATTGCATCGTAATGCTAAATCTCTGCCGATAGATTGGTAAGCCGGAACCCGGGAACATTCGCTTGAATCCGGATTTATAACTACTGTGCCTAGGAGGTCTTCGAAAATTGTTCCATCAGGCATTTGTTTTCCCTTATTTACTTAATCAAGTACCTACGTATTTTAAAACATTTTCACAGATTTCTATTAATGGAGTGAAATTGTTAGATTCCTTTTTCCCAGTATTGTTTTCACATTTTCATGCTATGTTTGTATGAAAATGTCAAAACAATACTGCAGCATTACTACTATAAGAGATGGTGGTAGGGCCCCAGGTCTATAAATTATTGTCTTCGCGTATTAATAAATATAAAAGAAGAAGTTTAAGTCTTCCATACAAGAAAAATATCGGAAAGAAATAAATTTCCCCGCACGCGCCGACCCTTCCACTTAATTAGTGTTCCCAATTAAAACAAGGGCCTATTATTCGGAACAGTTATTGTAGACGAAAATAAACCGAATGCGGAGTTTAGGTATCGGATATTACTTCAGAATTATTCCACCAAAACCCTACAAAACGGGACTCCATTATGAACCTTCCTTAATCCAATTATTTCGATAGATACCTACCGACCCACTAACTTTTAATATAATTGTAATGAATTTTATTCAAATTAAATAGCTATTCTTTGAATAGGGAATGAGATCGGCCTTGTTACTGGTGATATTTAATAGATTCACTGGAAATACTGCCCAAAGACTGGATGATGATTTGACTCTTTATATTGACCGATGGCGTGGATGTTTCGTGTGGATATTTATAAAATGTTTCGTATGGCTTTTTATAAAAGAACACAATCAAAAGTTACGGTCATTTTTACGGCTCGACAATGGGGCTTAAATTGCTTCCGCTACGTAACCTATGGGTAGGTAAATTCATACTGCTACCCCTAGAATCGTAAATGACAAGAAGCATAATATATAGACATAGCTTACATTTCTTAAATAGGTACTAGAAATATGTGAAAGTTGTGAATTTGTCGTTCTATTTTTCGTAGCTTCCCTGTATTTAGTCATACAGAATTTACTATATGTATCTATGTCATTGATTAAACATATTAAAGGATCAGCACTTACTGACGTTACGCATACATTTTTAGGCTCCGCCCTGAAGACGGATTTTTAAGTTGTCAAAACTGTAAAATGGCGCTCATGTATGCGACCGACAGCGATAAGTGCTATCAGCTGTACCGAAATATATGAAGCGCGAAGCCATATTTGAGAAATTATTGCCTTCAACATACGTCACGTCTTTCCCATCCTCTTAGCGTACCTAGCGTATTTCGTCATTGATCTATCTTATCTTAATATATATAAATCTCGTGTCACAATGTTTCTCGTGTCACAATGTTTGTCCTCAATGGACTCCTAAACTACTGAACCGATTTAGTTCAAACTTCGTGAATATCTGTCATTTGGTCCAACTTAAAAGATAGAATAGTTTTTATCCCACGTGGACGAAGTCGCGGGCATCAGCTAGTGTACTATAAATTTTAACTTGCACTTGACGTTTCTTTCCTTTGGTACCTTGCACCTTTCCCATAGATGATATTAATCTACGCAAATACATAGATTATATTATTCGTATTAATTCATATCCGATAGTTGCCGACGGCTGATGAGATAATTCCTAAGAGCCCAGCAAACAGTTCCCAATGCCCTACAATTTAATCCAATTCGTTCAACGATGCGGGCAAAGTCATGGGATCGCTTGTATATACTAGGGTTGCTTACTTTGTACTTTTTCAAATTAAATTAGTCACTGATCTTAAACTTTTTTTGTGTGTAAAACTGAGATAAAGTGATATCTACACGCCTGCTAATATTAATATAACTGCTATTATCTTGTTTCTATTACGAAATCAGATCTAACTAAGATAAAAGATTCAAAAAGTTCATAATGAAAGAGAACTGCCAGAATTCAAGGATGTAAGGAATTAATCACTATCCCAGTTGATTTGCAATGGTGCTATAGATCTGCTTAGGCAATTACAAATTAGTTTATTACTATGTCACTATTTTAGCCGTAGCAAATTAATTTTCTTTAAGTTATAAAGCAACGATTAGGAATTTTGGATATGTCCATTTTATAAAATGGCTGACTGTAGAGCTACTCGTAGAACAAACATCTGTATGTATTTAATTCTAAAATGTTTGTGCTGTCAAATAATCATGGGCTATTTATTTTGGGTTTTAGATTACAAGCCTAGTTGTATCTTTAATCTGTGTGCCTAGTTCTTCGTATTCGTATATAAATATCACATTATTTCTGACAACCCTGGCGACGCGAGATCCCCGAGTCATCGGAACGCGGTGAAATTATCCATTTCCTTTCTATAACTGAGAAGTTTTCCGTTTCAAGATTAAATATTGCGACTCGTCAGCTCCCGGTAGTGTTGAACAAAATTATGTGCCGACAGCATTCGTCAAGCGCCAGTATTTATAGAAAACAAGGTTAAAGAGCTATTGATTTTTGTCAATTTCCCCTCGATTGTGCAGGGGTGGTTTCGCTCCCGACTTTCGAAATTTGAAAAGATTTTGACGACTCTTTTGAGTTTAACCGTTTTCGAATAATCTAACGATACTAGCTTACGCATAGCAAACGTTGTTTTGCTAAATAAATTATTTGTCACTTAGGGGTATGAAAACTCGCTTACGTCCTATTCTTGGACCAACGTAATGTACTTATACAATAAAATCATAAATATCGGTTACATCGTCATCGTCATCATTTTTCATCAGAGTTATATTTTGGATAGTGTGCTCAGGAAATATGAACTACAAACCAAAGACGCGTATGAAGTGGTTTAATTCCTCGTTCCTCATACGTATTGAAAAGGCCTAGAGTACACTCCCAGGCACTGTCTTTCCTGCCACTTACAACGTGGGCGCCTTCAAATCAAGAGAGAATATGCGTCTCCTAGGCAAGCGAGTTCCACCTTAGACTGTATCATCACTTTCCATCAGGTGTGATCATAGCCTATTTAGGAAAAGTTGTACAACGAACTTTGGATATTTACCGGTAGAGTGGCAACCAACTGCGGCAAGACTCTCGTCTCTTATCATACCAACTTATCCAATAAGCAATTAGGGCAATTTCGAAACTATAAAATCCATAAGTAAACCACAGCGTTGCAACTGCGCCAAGAAAGTCACACGCTAAAGCTATTTGGATAATAAAATGTCCTGTTTCGTGTTTGTTCATAATATATCCCACCAAAAACATTCTGTAAAAAACTAGCCAAAGTCAAAATGGAGCTGCTTGTTTATCTCTAAAAAGTACTGAAATCTAGACAAAGTCGTGCCAAGTCTAAGGTTCCTTACTGCGATTTCTTTATTATTATAGTTAATGTTGCGTGACTTGGCCGTTGAAGGGTACACAAGGGTTCAAACCAGGTGCTCCATGACACCATTGCACCAATCTGTCGCCAGAATTCATCGTCAATGAGTAGCGGTTCTTGGTCTTCAACGGCCAAGTCACACAACATTAACTATAATAATAAAGAAATCGCAGTAAGGAACCTTAGACTTGGCACGACTTTGTCTAGATTTCAGTACTTTTTAGAGATAAACAAGCAGCTCCATTTTGACTTTGGCTAGTTTTTTACAGAATGTTTTTGGTGGGATTTCACTTCTTTTTTGTAGAAACTTCAAAATATTACAAAATATTTCTGTCCGTTTTTCTAGATACATTAACTGCATAAATAACTTTGTAATCTCATATAATTTATATGGAATTACAAAGTTATTAATGCAGTGATCACCAGGTACTCCAGATCTTCGATTATCCTAGTTTTTATAGTTTTCCCTTTATGTGGCCATTAAACCCTAACTCTGTACCAAATTTCAGCTCTCTGAGTTTATGGGAAGTACTAGTTCTATTTTGATGATCATGAGTCAGTCAGTCAGTCAGTCAGTCAGTGTCGAAAATGCGAAACTTTGCTTTCGCATAACTTCGGAACTATATGACCTACAGACTTGAAATTTTGGGTTTTAAGTATGTGATTATAGCTTACTGGATAGCGAAAATTTCAGCGTTCTGGTCTTATCCAGAGGTTCTCAAATATGATCCCGAAAATGCGGCGAAATGGTTCCTGTAAAGATGGTACGGCAGTTTTGCTTCGCGCTTTGACTTTGGCGGGGGCACTGCCGTGCCCCCTGATAGTTCTTTGTTCTGTTAACTGCGAGCATCCGAGTGCCAGGCTTAAGTTGTGTTGGCCGCTCTCAGATTGTTCTGTGAGCAAATCTTTATTACGCGACTATGCACGGGCAATATGGCTTATTGAATTTATTAGTTTGCATCAGTTTTGTTATTCGTACTAAGGTGATTATACTTATACATTTTATTTATTGTAGTTATTTGAAGCTACCTGGTTACCTACATGCCGTCCTCTGAGAAGACTCTACAAAAACTGTTGTTGCAGGGCTCAGAAACCATTTTGGCCAAATTTTATTTAGTTTGCGGTCTTCGATAACTGACAATAGATGGCGTAACCAGCGCAATAGCATACGCTGACGAAGCTTTTGACGAGCATTATATAAATAGAAGTTATGACGTCATACGCTCGGATCACAAGCGATCCCCAGGCATAACACCTGCCTGTAGGGAAATTCATATAGGAATAGCAGCGTCAAATTGTGGTTTATTGTTGAACAAGGCTCGAATCAAAAGTTATTTTTTGCATCAAACACCTATGGACATTGGACAATCATTTAACCAGTGTAGATTCCTTTCATACGACGCGACGAACTCAGCGAGTCGTCAACCGGAGTCGGTGCTGAGGGGTTAGTACAGTCGCTGACATACGGCTGTCAGTAGATGGCGCTGACTGTGAATGTATGGAGGAATTCAGTTCGTTTGTGCGATGCGAGTCGACTCGAAATTCGTTAATAAACCTGTACTAACCCTATTTGTACTAAAGGAGTAAAAGTAACAAATTCACGTAATTGTTACCGTAGTACTCGTACGTGTACCTATGTAGATGCCTAGTTAACCGAAATTAAGTGCAAGCAGTAAACATTTGGTGTTTGTATTTGTGAAACTATTCGAGCGAGGCGAACAATTCGGTTAAGTTGATATTTGCAGGTAAATGTATACTGCCGAGGTGAGGTGGCTTCACACTCGCTACTGGAAGTTTGACAAGCATACACGAATAGTCATTTTTCGTTAGCCTTTTAGAGCGCAATCTTAATATATATAAATCTCGTGTCACAATGTTTGTCCTCAATGGACTCCTAAACCACTTAACCGATTATATCTAATAAAATTCGCACACCATGTACAGTTCGATCCAACTTGAGAGATAGGATAGTTTAAATCTCAATTCGACTATTTTTTAAATCCCCAAGGGCAAAACAACGTTTGCCAGGTCAGCTAGTATAGTTATAAAGTAAAAAAAAATTACTTCGTATATAAGTTTTTTTTGTGATGAGTCGGCCAAGTCGATATGCTTTGTCAAACTAATTTTCATGCAGGCTTCTTCAACTACACCGCACTAGAAGTAAACAGGAATAAAATAAAAAAAAAACAATACAAAAATAGAAAACAGAAATACTCCTGGATGATCCAGGGTAAGTGAACTAGCCACGGATCCAGGCTGGATCCGTGGCTAG
The DNA here is from genome assembly GCA_963855885.1 of Coenonympha glycerion. NCBI lineage: Eukaryota > Metazoa > Arthropoda > Insecta > Lepidoptera > Nymphalidae > Coenonympha > Coenonympha glycerion. The sequence goes on from OY979646.1 coordinate 5,244,883, forward strand.
TTCATTTACCTCGGTTCGGCTCCGTTCATTACAAATAGTTGGCCGCTTTCAAATAGTTGTACTCGTGCCGGCAAATCTTTATTGCCTTCGCTTAATTTCGCTCAACTATGCACCGGGCGGAGCGGCTAAATGAATTTATTACGTGAGCCCTGGATATACCTTTTGTATTATTTTTATTTAGACGCAGTTAACCGCAGACTGCAGAAACTGCACGAAGTGCGAAAACCTTTTAAAACCGTTTGCCCCTTGATTCTGTAAAAAAAACTTTTAGCAGCGGCGAGCTAACATCTATGCGCTGATTGGTTAATGCTTGGTTATGCAGCCTAAGCGACTATTGGCTGCTGATGGCTGCGTTGCTAGGGTTACCGCCGATGGTTGGCCAATGTAATCGCGAGAGATATTGTTTGTTATCAGTGCAGTGATAGCATCGTTGGTCGCTGCACCCTTTCGTTGCGGTTTATCGCTTCAGCGATTTTCCCATCGCTTAAAGGCTCTAAGCTTGAAGTACTTTTTTTAGGATTTGTGACGCCAATATTGTCCGACATGGCCGGTCAAAAGTAAGCGTTTTCTTCCATAGTTTTCGTGTGATTATTGACTTTATGCAGCTCTTGTGGGTTTTCAACATATTGGCGGTCCTGTTGATGGTGCACGATCAACTTTACCCGTCGATACTATTTCACCAGTATTTTATAAACAACGTTGTACGCTTTTAGCGAGTTTGTCATGTAAATCCATTTAAAATGGAGTAGATCGGTAAAATTGATTTTTGACTGCGAGCGCATCGACTTTTTTGGAGCGCAATCCTAAATGCAATGCCAAAGTACGCGTAGAGATATGTCTCTCTACTTTTGTCGCTCTTTTTTCTCTTTCTGACTTACTTATATTGATAGACAGAGAAAAGAGAGCGAATACAAAGAACAACCAAATCCAACAACTTTGAACCACAAACCAAAGTACCAAGAATTTAGTGCACCGCAGAACAAGGAAAATTCCATACCAACTAGGGATATTCCCATCTATTTAAGTTAATCAGGCAATCCGACATGGTGCACTAGCTCCGGTGGCTAAGTACCTTACTACCTCGTTACTAAACTTGGAAGATTTCATCCATTTGATCGATGACTGTTATTAATGAACGAGGTCGATCGCTTCGCAACTGTGAGCGGTAATGTTGCTATAGCATGCACACTCGTCAAGGTACACTGTTCGTATTACATTAACGAACTCTCTATTTTATAGAACGAATATTGAAACAAGACCGTTATACAGGTAGACAGTATGCTTGATTATTACTACATCCAAAGGAATTTAAAAAAAAATCACATTACTAAGTCACATTACAAACGGTCTGTCACTCCAAACGCATATACCGTCCTCCGTTTCGTAATGGCTAAAAAAAAATTGTAAATTACAGAACTAGTTTTATTTTATAATTTTAAAATTGGCTCAGATCTGGTCTGGTGGGAGGCTTTAGCCGTGGCTAGTTACCACCCTACCAGCAAAGACGTACCGCCAAGCGATTTAGCGTTCCGGTACGATGCTGTGTAGAAACCGTTGGGGTGACATAACTTACCCCTTTCAAGTTAGTACGCTAACATCTTCGACTGCATCATCACTTACCATCAGGTGAGATCGCAGTCAAGTACTAACTTGTATAGCGTAAAAAAAATTAAAACGTAGCGTATGTGTTCATACAAAATCCCCGTGGAAACACCTTTACTTGCATGTTTTGCCGTCAAACAAACCCAATTAATTTGTTGTTGCTAAACGTTGTTAGTGTAAACACGGCTTAGTTCTTAGAGTCACCTTTAGTTAACGTTGCCGCAGGAAGCAGAGAAATTAGGAGACTACGGCAAAGTAAACCCGACTAAGGTATTTCTATATCTACCTACGAGTATGTGCTTGCATTTATGAACAAAATAGAGAATTTATTTCAACATTTATGAATGCTTTACAATTTACAAATACAAGTCTTTTATCACCTGAAAATACATAGTATTATTAGAAATCCTATGCAGGAAAAAGTTTTTGGAAGATTTGTGATATACCTACTGCAGGACTAGACAAAGTAACTTAGCGTTAGAAACACCACGACAGTACAGACAGTACAACACAGACGTGACAGTAGAAAAACCACGTGACCGAATAAAAACAAATGAAAGCAGACTCTACTATATGCTTAGCGTTGTTCACTGTCGGCTGTCAATTGTCATGCGAAGTAAGCTAGGTAAAGGTTATCTACATCTTCTGCAAATTGCCGTAGTCGATTTTCAAAAATAGCGTATTTTCCTCTATTCGGTCACGTGGTTTTTCCACAGTCACGTGGTTTGTCCATACATTTTTATCTTATACAGTCGTGAACGCTAAACGACTGTTACTTTGTCTAGCCCCACCGATATCCCAAGATGGAAAATTAATGGGGTCAAATTTGGTCGTAAAGCGTACTGTGCTTAAAATAACGCCATCTACTGAAGTAAATTTTGCGAAGTAGCTTAATTTCTGGGCAGCACGTGTTTGCACTTTGTCTGTATAAGTTGTTTACCAGCCACGGCCGAAGCCACTTCCGCCAGATTGTAATAGTCATTCGATTTTGATGTTTAAAAACATTTATGCTTGCTGTATAATTTTAGTACCATAAAACCTTTTTTCTTAGCAAAACTAGTAGTAGTTATTATGTACAAAGAGGAAAATTCAACGAACCTTAAGCAATTTTAAGAATACCTTATTCAGTAGTAGCAAATTAGAATTTTCTTAGTGCAAGGCGAGCGTATTTGACTACAAGAAAGGAATTCTGTAATTCAAGTTATTTAAATTTAGCATATGGCTGGAGTGGGATATGGACACTTGCCAGCTGCAGATTCAGTTAGGCTTATACAGCTTACTTCGCTGCTTACGTTGAGAAAAATCGTTTGTGCCCAAAGGTTTCTCTACCGTATATGTAGATTTCCTAAGTATAACATACCCTTTTCCTCTTTTACAACTTCCGATTGCTTTGGGCACACCAAAATCAACTTAATAATTTACTGACTGTTTTTCTCCTCTAACGTTGAGAAAAATAGTATGTGCCCAAAGGTTTATCTACCATATATTATGTAGATTTCCTAAATAGAACGTCATCTTGTTCTTTGACAATTTCTGATTTTTTGGGGCATACCAAATCAACTATGATTACTGTCTTTTTTTTACCCTCTACAAGTTAGCAAGTACTTGACTACGATCTCATCTGATGGTAAGTAATGATTCAGACGAAGATGTTATCGTAACTTGGAAGAGATAAGTTGCTCACACCCGAGGGTCTTACACAGCATCGAGTCGGAACGCTTTATCATTTCGCGCTGCTTTTTAGCTGGTAGGTGATGGGTAACGTTAGCAACGGCCGAAGCTTCCTACCGGAACAGACATGCGATAATTTAGAAAATCATAGAATTCTTAGGTCGGGAATCGAAGCTACAACCACCCACCCGGATCCGAGCACGCGCCACTGCACCAGGGACGACGACATAAAATGAGTGTAATGCTGTATGTATACCTCAAAAAGCTACTTAAGGGTGTATACTAGGTGCATTCCTCACTCATTCTCGTTCTAATAGATATTTATGTGTGTGGAACAGAGTGCATTGCGCATGAATATTTCTAAATAATCGAGTGTGACAGACGGACGGACGGACGGACGGACGGAGAAAGTATCACCATAAGGGTTCCATTTTTACCAAATTGGTATGGAACCCTAAAAACACGTTTTTCTTACTAACCAAAAAAAAGTAGTTACTATTCAATAGACACTATTCATAATTACGTATGTCTTTAATCTTTATTTAATTTCTTATTGGCTCAGTATGTACAGATTCAACCCATTCCAAAATCGTAATACGTTAATGATCTTGAACCGGATATGACGCTCCTTATCCATGCGCAGCTCAGTGCGGAAATTGCACTAAGCTCACCTAACCCCGCGAGCGATGGTAATTGCAATTCGTACACCCGTAACTAAAGTTCAAACGAAAGGTATTACTGCAATCTTTGAGACATCTACCTGAGACATCTATATGAGAAGATATTACCGCTTTAAAGTATTAAACGTAATGGAAATCGAAAACCGATTTAGTAGTAGGTCCGTTTGGAGTTTGAAGTTCGTTGTTGTAGACCATCAGCACTTACTCACGGCACGCATACATTTTTAGGTTCCGCCCAGAAGCCGGATTTTTCAAAACTGTAAAATGGCGTTAATGTTTGCATCCGACAACGTTATGTGCTGTCAACGGTACCGAAATGTATGAAGCGCGAAGCCATATTTGAGAAATTTCTGGTTTCAACATACGTCACATCTTTCCCATCCTCGTAGCCTAGCGTTCTTCGTCATTGTAGCAGACAAATTTGTAGTAGGTGCGTACCTAGCATACCTGAGTTTTAATGTACTCGAGTACTACGAGTATTTTTAGCATTGATTCTAGTCTAACTACTCTACATCGCATATCTTTTATCGCACACTGTGGGGACGATTGTTTCTCAATGCAGCCTTTCTCATTAGTTATTCTGTATGTGTATCGATGAAAGAATTTTTGGTTCTGTCAATAGTTAGGTTATTTATTATAATTAAAAAAAACTGTTTATAATGTAAGTTTAAAGAAGTATTAATAGCAGATGCTGTTACGAGTACGTGTTAGAGAAAAATGAAAAAGGTTTCTCTTGTATTTCACACATACAGCTTAATAAGTAAGCATGATAAATATAACAACAAACACAATTTGACTCGCCCGTTCTCTAAAAGTATTCCCTCGCATCCGTCAAGCACTTAGCGCCATTCATAACGAATACATAGTCAACTTTTTTGTGACGTCACAGCTGATTTTCCAGAACAAAGGAGGAGACACCGCTAAATTATTCATGCACAGAGTACATATGTAGTGGCAGCAAAAAACTCCGAGACAAAGTGTCGTCTTCCCGTCGGATCCTCGAGCCTTCATTAGGAGGGACCTCGGGGGGCGAACTCGTGTAGTGCCTGTGACACGCCCTTCTTCCTTCATTCGCACGAAGTCACATTTTTCCGCATCGGAATATCGCTTTGTTATCCATGACTTTTACAATAGCAAAGGTTGTAAAGTCCATTGGATATTGCTAAAATTGCCTGACAAATCTTAAATAAATACTTGGTTATTTGCAATTTGTGATTTGTAAAATATTGTAACCTTATAGTAATAAAAGTTTGCTCAAAAGTGGTCATCTTAAAAAATCCAGGATTCGATTGTTTTGTGAGTTAAAAGTTTGCAAAATCGATTCTCTTTTATTATTTTGACCGTGTCTAGTAAGTACTAAGTTCAAACTGAACAAAGCATGCAACAGGAGATCAAATGTATGTCCAGTATTTTTATTCTTGTCAGCTTCTGCATATTTGTATAGTAGCAGCTTCGTATGTAATACGTTCGCCCTTTGCGATCAAAATACGAATAAGCATATAAACATGAAAATAAAAGAAACAAGATTGGCAGACAAAGTGTAACGCCAATAACAAATTCGACTTCTCGAAAATAAAGCTACGTCATTTCCAGACAAGAGACAATTTTACATCACGAATCCAGAGCTGTTATCTCAATATTTTTTGTGCCAAAACGCATCCAGCATACATATTCGAATTCTGCGAGTGGAATTTCCATATCCTTCGAATATATCACAGCGCACCGAATATTTTATACTGTCAGTATCTAACTGGCGTTTTGTGGTAATGCCTCCGTTTGATGTATAGCAGTCGGGAGCACTCGTGGTCTAAATATCTTGTCATTATGTATATTGTGGCTACATTAAGACGTAACGTCGTAGAAGGGAGCCTCTTAACGTTTTTTCGGTCCGTAATCACGACCCAGATTGCTCCGCCGCAAAATGTACCTAATGCCGCATTGGGCAGGAAATTATAGACGGAATTTTTATTTCAAGAAATATCGAAGTTTCAGCGGTTGGGTTGCTTTTAAGAAAGTCGGTTCAAATTGCGGCGAAAATGGCTCCTCGTTTCGTCTTAATTTGTTCATTTATTCGAGCGGTATTTTATTTGTGGATAATATGAAACGGTACATTGAAGTAATAACACCTCCAGATGATCTACTCGTAATATCACGAACTAAAATACCCAAATGGGATATTAGTGGTAATTGTGAAATTAAATTAGTAATCTGGGGACAATCGATCGCTATTTCTTATAATAAAGTATCATATTAATTATAAGTCATGCAATTAAGTCGTCTAATGATATCAAAATTAAAATCTCTTAAGTAGTCAATTCAGGCTAATCGCCAAGGAGTTGTTCACATTTACTTACACACAATATTATATCCTCACAGACTTGTATACTAAAGACAGGGCGAACAGCGCGAAAAAATGTCGCCAGTTATGGGAGCAAGAATGACTATTTTGCACCCTCCCCCGTCAGTAGTCAGTATATGTAGATAGGTAAAGACCTATTTCTTTTTTTTTTGAATAATAATAATATTGCAGGCAAGGTGACCACAGACACATACCTAGATAAAAAAAAATATAAAAAAAAACAACAAGTATTTCGCAGAAGTTTCGACAGATGGCGCTACATTTTCTTGTATGAAGAACGTTTACGTAAAATGTTCGGATGGGCTTATCTTGACTATTTTTATCTATTTATATCCTCTAAAATATAATCCCGTTTTAAAAATCGAGTAAATACAGTAGAGTTAAGTGTTCGCAACAAATGTTTTGATTTAAATAAATAAATAAATAAAATCTTTATTTTTCACCATCAAATTTTTTACATAATAGGCTTGATCTTTCACTTTATCTTTTAATATATTTTAGGTGCTCATTGAATGACATGTAGTAAGATCAAGAACTGGCTATCCTAGCTAGATTTTATGAATATATGATACTAGCAGAAACCCGCAGCTTCGCCCGCGCAAATTTTAGTTTTCCCTACACACGGGAACCATCTATTTTCCGGAATAAAAAGTAGCCTTTGTACTAATTTGGGACGAAATCTGTCTTCATTACAATTTTCAGCCAAAAAAATTCAGCAGTTGTTGTTTCCTGCAAAAACCATGGATTCTTCTGGGATTAAAAGTACCCTATTTATTAACCCAGCATAAAATCTATCTCCATTCCAAATTCCAGCCAAATCAGTTGTGCACTTGCGGCATGAATATTTTTTTTCCGCGTGAATTTCGGTTTTTTACTAATCCCACGGGAACCATGATTTTTTTCGGGACGAAAAGTAGCTTTCGTATTAATCCAGGATATAGTCTATCTCTTTTTCAAATTTCAGCCATATCAGTTCAGTAATTAGTAAATTGGAGTATCTTTTGTATCCCAAAAATTCTTTTGAGCTCTTCAAATTTGCAATATCTAGGCTTTCTTTCGCTATTTAGGTACTTACTTTATCCACGTTGGGCGCCATTCCGTGTAATTCCCTTCGTGCTAAAGTTAAGTGAAGCCGCACAGTCGTCCCGATGACGCTCGTTCTCGTCTGGACTCCTTATTTTTCTGGCATCGTTTCAAATTAAAAGCGATAAGAGGAAACTCGTTTTTTCGCCTAAATTAAAGAATATGCCTTCGTCCATCCATTCTTACTTAATTAATTGGATAAAAGTATGTTGAATCTTTTAAAATCCTTGAGTAGAGCTAGACATACACTGCATTAAATCGTGTTACCCATTAAAAAATATTACTGTCCTTTTATAAAAAAAAATAGTTTTGTAATTAAGCTATTTGTGCATTTATTTTAAGAATTTCATTAAGTATGCTGCTTTATGCAGATTTTTTATGCTTTTTCATTCTTTGTTAATTGCAGGATACAAAAACCCCCGAAAAGTTGGCAAAATATGAATTTTAAAAGAAAATGATTAATCATTGCGCTTTAAAATTAGCAGAAGCACTTTAATACATTAATGATTGCTCGAAATGGAATTTGGGATTCAGAGAGATAAATAATTAAATAAATTAAAATGTAAACCTCAATGGATGAAGCAGCGCTGGCTTTGAGTTTTCTCTTCAATAATAAACAAGCGCTGACCCGCCTTTATAAACTGCACAAATTTAATTTTAATGCGGGACACTCGACTATCTCGGATACCTTGCCGTCGACGTGGCCTAACAAAACACAGCTGCCCTCGCAGATTAGAGCTCCTACAATGTTTGTACACGGTTAATGTTCCTAGTTATCCCCGAACTCCTGCTATACGTGTTTAATATCATCGGCTATCGACCCCAACAATGCGTAAGCAATATGAAGTTTAGTATTGGAATTTGATGACAAACAATCGGATACCGTCCGACTGCTTGGCACGACGATATCTTAATGGAACATCCAACATTCTTTGACGTCTACAATTGGAATAAAATACGGTGCAATTTCAGGAATTGTCGCCGGCAGTTATTATTCGGCGTGTAAGCGGGAATTTGTCTCTTCAGGACATACCCGTTTTGTTCGGGAGTTTCCCGTAAATTCGCATGGTTCGCTGGTTCTTTTCAAAACTCGCGGTTGGTTTTAAGCTCTCGCGTAGTGGTATTGTTCGTGGCGTTTTGAGTTTGAATTTTAACCGTCTCCGTTCAGGAGTTGCGCTGCGATGAATAATGTTTTTCGTTGCAATTTGGCCTCCGTTAATTATTATTGTGCATTCCTACCGCTCGTTTACTTTCTCCGTCTTGGTCGCAATTGTGGCGTTTTCAGCCCGTTTGAGCCTAACTTTTAAATGGATACCATTTCGAATACCAACGTAGTTTATTTGCGGGTTTCACTCCGACGAACCTTGTTTATATAGGTCGCCTTTTAAAATATTAAACGTTGAAAACTCCGTAGCAACGTGAAGATTTGTGTTTTAATAACACAGAAAACATCAAAATAAATATTAAACCAGTTGAGAGTCTAGATTTGTTCTTTATATTATCTTCTCATTTCCTACGAACTAAAAAAAACTTCTAGCTATTGAAACAAAGTTCCTTTTCGGAGGGTATCGCGCAAGCCCTGATAGGCGGAAGAGAATGCGTGTCAAAATCCCTTTGCGAGGAAAATCTACGAAAATCTTCAAAAAATTTAAATGAATGTTTCTCTTACTAGTAAACAGTATGGCCACGCATCCAATCACGTATTTGGTATTGACTCGTTAGCGCGACTAAACTGTATAAACAGCGCTATCTATCGAGTGATGGTTAAAAACACACGTGAAAATATAAAATAGAGTTTTATTTTAGGTATTATTCAAAACTTTGTTTCTACCGAAACTCCCACAACACACGTCATTTTTCTAAGACATCTCGAAAGAGAGAATAATTCCTCAAACAAGACAGTTGCATGAAATGTAAATTCGCATTCAGTTCTTCCCCTTCCATTCACCGAGCATTTCATGAAACACTTTTCCGACAGGGCGCTCAAAACACTGAGCTGTGGGCACTGGTGGGGGGTTTAAGGCGGATTTCTGAGATTAGGCACGTCAAATATGTCTGTACCTTGACTTATTCTGTTCCGGATTTTACTCGCCTTTTCACAGTCTTTTGAAGTTAGGTATTGTGGACGAGGTTTCTAATCACGACACTATGTTCCCATTTTATTTGATAGACTTAAACAGTCAGACAGCTTTTACTTTACAAGTTTTAATTTTAGTTGAAATGTTAGAATGGATGTTGAAGCATAAGATTTTTTAAAGTAGAATATACCTTGACAATACTTTATTGTGAACTAGCGAACGCCTCCGTGAATTTTGGGTTTTCACTTATCTTGTGGGAACTCTTAAATTTTTTTCCGGATAAAAAGTATCTTATTCATTAATCCAGGATATAATCTATCTCAATTCCAGTTTCAGTTGTTGCGGCCTGAAGGATTATGTCTCCATACAAACTTAGGCCCCAGTTACCCGTAAGTTTTGAAAAATCCTTTCTTCGTGGACCTCTGGTACCAAATTTGGGACCTCTAGTCCCAGCGGTTTGGACTGTGCGTTGATATGTTATTCAGTTAGTAAGTCAGTTTCTTCTTTCATACATATTAAATTTAGACTAACATTAGCAGACCTTTATGTTCGATAATCTTCCTTACAAGTTACAATGTACCCATTGGCTTATCATAAATCAATGCATTTACCCGATATAAAAAAATAGATATAAAAAAGAAAAGAGTTATTCATAGAGATTAACTAAGTTAGTCGGTATTTCTTTGCTCTGATGCTTGTACTAGAAACATGAATACCTAATGAATCAATGAAAAATATAGAATATATTCGTAGTTATAAATTGCGCAAATCTTCAACGGTTTTACTTAGGTTACTTTTCATGGAACTCAGTTTTATGAGTTTCATATAATACAGGTGATATTTTGTGAAACTCTTTTTCCTTCACCGGTTTTGGAACGTGGCATGTTTGCTGCGGTGGGAAGGTGTTCTTAAAGCGGATTTCAGAGATTAGGAACGTCAAATGCGTATGTATCACGACAACTTATTTCGTTTCGCTTAGTTCGTGTATTCTAAAAAAAAAATAGGTTCTATTTTTGTTTTATGTTGTACCATCAATACGTTATTAAATACGACCTACTATAACTATTCGGATACTTTTGAACTTTTATAGTAACTTATTATGTACCAAGGTTTATTATTGTTTAGGTTTAGTTATAGGTTTAGGTGTTATAGTCGGCATCACTTACATTATACACGGCTCTTTTTGTATTAAATCACCACAATACACACTTACAGCCATAGAGAATGATACCAGAGGAAAAATAGAAGGTATGGTGTATGTGAAATACAAACATTTAGAACAGGAAAATATTTTGTTATTGGCAATATAAACAGAAGAGGAAGACACCATGAGACAGATCTAACTATATATCTTACATACATTTCAGGACATGAGTACATTTTTTATGAATAGATGGTGAAGCAAAAAATCTAAATAACACAAAGTAAATAAAACCACGTCTTATATTCACTTGAATGGCGATTACCTTCTAAAGAAGGCTCATCTTGAATATTTATCATTATTTATCACTTCGCAAGTTTAAAGTGTTCATAAATACGGTAATGAAATCGGCGCTCATGTTTTTCTAAAACACTTTGTCTCCCGAAGCTCATTTTGTAGGCGCGGAATGCTTAATTCTTCTTCGTAGACGCAATTAATTTTATATTAATGTCGCGAAACATCTGGTGCCCGGTAGGTACTTATTCTGAGAAAGTACTCGTACTTTTGGGAGTTGACTCAGTTTTGTGATACTTAATATTTAAGAGATAACTTCGGCAGCGTCCTTTGAATAGTGGAATTCAAAAATTATAAAGCCTGCCTGCTTTTTAATTTTATTTTTGAACTAAGAGCTCTTTCTAAGATTTCTCTGCTCTCAAAAACCTCTTTTTTACAGCCCACTTTTTTTTATTACAGAATACAAATTATTACTTGACGACTATTTCACTTGATAGTAAGGCACGATGCAATCAGAGATGTTAACTTACTAACCTGAACTAGGGCGCAAGCAATCCTTACTGTTTCTACGCAGCATCGCACCGTGACGTTTTACCGCGAGATGAAACCCCGGCCAAAACCACTGTCCAGACCAGAGCTATGCCAATTAAATTATCATTAAATTCTGAAGTGGTTGGCGAGAATAGAACCTGCGAACATTTATCGAAGCGAGCACCACAAAGGTCAAATTTTGTTTTTGATCAAATCTCGTGACAGAATGAAAAATTTTGAAGTAAATTTTTAAAAGTGTTTGTTCACAAGTACAACCCGCCACCTTGTCCAAATGTGGGCTTTAAGGCTTATAGTGAGGATACTCACGTATCCTCACGATGTTTTTAACTTTTTACTGTTAAAAAAGATATCACTAGAACCTAAAAAAAAGTTTGCAAGAACACTAAACTCAAATAACTACGCGTTTCTCTCCAAGCTCGCACTAGAAAAATTTTAAGTAGCAGGTGAAAAATAGTATTGTTTTGAAGCATGTCACTCTGTTCCACATTTTCGTCGGCCGCGCCCGTTTCAACAATGTATACTCAGAGGGGCGAGTTGCGAACTAGGAGCCGTCAGAAACCACTTAACACATGTTTTGTCTTTGAAAGTAGGGCAGGTGGAAGTCGAAAGTTGTGACTCTGTAGGGAAATTTATCACGCGGATGAAATGCTTTTGGTCCAAAGTTTCACAGCGACATTATAGCTTGTAAAGAAATTGAGGTATTCTTGCCTTAATGAATATCCAGAATACCCGATATTCCTATCGAATATCGGAAGGGAGGTATAGAGAAAAACCCCTTTGTGTGAAAGTGCAAAATAGGCGGACAAACGGACAAGAAAGTTATCCTATAAGGGATCCTATATCTCCTTCGCAGTGCAGAATCCGAAAAATGTTACAATAAAGGTTACAGAAGAGGCCCACAACACGTTGACAAATGACACACTAAAAATGTCGGTTGGTCCCAAGGGTCCTAAACGTAAGTTCGTGGCACAAATTCCGTGGCACACGTGCGCAACAAACAACCGAACAACATTGCTGGCTCCACACAAAGCCTGCAAACCCCGAGACCGCCAATATATCAACAATTGTGACGTTTCTAGCTAATGTTTCAGCCGCGCAATGTTATTATATGAAATAGTGAAATTAGTTTAGATATGGGATTCAAAGGTCACGTAATTTAAACGACTTTGGATACAGATTTGTTTATAATTGGAAAATTATAAATCGTGACTAATTATGTTGTGTAACAGATAGGTACGAGTACATGCTGATAGAAGTAAAACACACGTTAATTGCCACTAATCATTCAATCGCTTTGTCCTATATATCAGATTTTTAGTCTAAGATTGATAAGGTTAAGATGACTTTTAAATGGTAGTTACAGAAACACCTTCCTTAGGTTCTCACATAATCAATTAATTACTAATCAGCCTTTATAGACATAAATTGCTCAGATAAGTAAGGCTATTGAAGATGATGGCGCGCCTCTTTCCTGATCTATCCGCCAGTGACAGACCTGAGTCCTGAGCCTAGCTTAACATACCTACGTTTTCTCCGCTACAGAATATCTCTACTCTAACGACCTTCAGTTCTGCGTCACAAATGGCCTGTCCACTGCCTGCTCAATTTTCTTATCCATTGGGTTATTTTGGCCATGTCGGTAATTTGGATTCTTTCACGGATTTCCTCCTTTACATTTTCTTTAATTAGTATTATTTAAAGGAGTCTTTTCCCTGGGCAATTTCACATAATATTTTCTGATCCATCTAGAACCACGAGGAAGTTTTATTCTTCAACCGAAAAAATATACACTGCAAGCTATACATTTCATTATGATTTTAATGTTTAAAAATACAGAAAATTAAATATTGCTCGATCATAAAAAGACTAAAGAGTTCTTTTTCTTAGCTTGAACTAAATTTTACAAAAATTATGTCTAAATAAAAATTAGGTTACAATTAACTTTGTACAATGTGTACAATTCGTTAGCTTTTTGTCTTTTATTTTCGCTTTTAAACGGAAATTCATTGTTTGGGTGAGACTTTCTCCGTTTGTCCATCTGTCCATCTGTCACACTCTATTATTTTTTTGGCAAATTGGTGCTCTACCTGTCCTCATCGCACTTAAGTGACGTGAAAGTGAGAATAAGAAGCACAATTGTTTCCAAAACCAAATACATACCAACTGAAGGTTACAATAACGGCAGACGCTGAAACGTAACATAAATGATATCAAATTTATTAATTAAAAGTATTATATGGTATCCATATTTCTTGAGAGCTCCTTTAAAATAATAAACTTCTTAAATTACATCAAAGATAAACGTTCCACTTTGATCGCGGGAGGTCTGAAATTTTGCGGTGCACGTTTATTTTACACGTTCGAGCATCTTTCGGCTCTCTAAAGAGCTCATCAAACCGTGTGCGTACGAACGTGTAAACAGTGTTTTTCAACCAAATTAACGCAAACTTTGCTGAAATTAAACACAAATGTTACACTTTGTTTTGTTTTACCTTTAGCGTCTGTTAGTGATACGGAACGCTGAAAGGGTGGGTCCTATCTCGATGTCCCTGTTTTAATGTAAATTATATTCTACCTTTCAGTAATAATAGCTCAGTTTTTAGGACTTCGGCTTCATATTTTAAGGTCTGAGGCTTTATTCCCAGGCAGAACTTTTCCGAGTATCCAATATGCATTTGTACTAATTAAATATCGTATGTTGATGAATTAACATCTTGCTTGAAGTTCTTTATAGTGTTTCTAGAGGTGTGATAATTGTGAAGCCTGCCAACACGTATTTTGATAGTTTAGTAGGATAGCGCCAAACCATTCTAATTCTAAAAATTTGCTTTAAATTTTATTATGAACATTTAGGACAATTCTACTAATTTTCTCCAGACACATTTATGGCTCGGATAATTTACATAAATGATTCAGAACTAAGAGCGTTCCTTGAGCCTTTGTAACATCTATTAAATGTTAGCAGCCCTTCAGCTGCATGACTAAACAAGCGCGAAGGCGAATCAGATTTAATTTTTGATGCTGTTTGCTTCCTTGCGTCTGCTGCTACTCAATTATTCAGCAGTTCAGACGGTGCGAGCTGAAAACACCGTCACTTTCAATGAAATATCGAATCTGATGACTTCCATGGCGCTGTTGTCTTTCACGTGGATACGAATGGCAGGTCGCGGGTGCAATTCCTGCCCCGGATTTTTTGGAATTTTATAATTTCTAAGTTGGCTAAGGTTTTGTCTGCTGGGGAGGCTTCATCCGGAAGTACTTACTACCCTAGCGATTTAGCGTTCCAGTCGAAGCCGTGTAGAAAGTTAGAAACTGTTAAGACTTTCTTACCCCTTCCATCTTCGTTTGCATTTCACTTAGCACGAGGTGCAGTCAAGTACTAACTTGTAAAGTGTAAAAAAACTATGGGAAGTCTGCATCAATATTAAATTTAGGTCACGTTCTTGGGTCATAAAGTCGTTACGCAAATATCATTTTTTTCTTAATTCATACTACTATTTTGTTATCTCACAAGTCGTCTTAAGACATTGCTGGAGCATGTTTGAGTTAGTTAGGTATAAGTTTGCTCATTTTGGCAAGCACTGAATTGCCTTTAAGATCCAGAAATATTGAGCTTTCTTTCTCTGTATCTACGAGTATATTTTTCCAAGTATCCTATCTTTTGAACTTAAGAAAAGTTTATACCTACTGCTAGTTATCATTTTCCCGTTTTAAGCCCATAGCAACATCGGTCTCTATTGACATATTTTTATGAAACATCAGATTGCCAGACACTTCCATTTATCGATGACAACTCACTTCGCATCGTTAATTTATTGAATTCAGTTCAATTAAATGCTTTGCTCTATTTTGAATGGTTGTTGCACAACGGATATAACGAGTAGGTTATTATTTTTTTAGAGTTTCATACTTAAACTGAGAAATCCCTTTAGGATCACTTTGTTGTCCATCTGTCTGTTCACATCTTGAGGCTCTTTATCTTGGAAATGGTAGAGGTATTGAGTTCATTTGTATCAAGTACTTATTCTAAGAATAAAGTAGAAAATAGCATGGCTTTAGTTGGTTAGTGACACTGTTTTTATACCTATTTCGCATATTATATTGATACTACTTAAGTTACTATTATTGTGATTATAATTTTTTTGTAAACTAAATTTAAAACATTTATAAAACCTGTTAGATATACTTCATACCTAGTTCAGTTTAATAAAGGCTATTTTATTTATTTATTTATTTTATTACTTATTCTAAGATCTAAATCCCTTAAAGGTGTAAAAAACTCAAGCTTTATTAAAACCGTATCAACGTTTCACCTTTAGTAACCTAATATACAAAGGTGCCTTTGACTAGCCAAGCCTTCATTATACTAACACGCGATGTCTGATACCTAACAATTACCTTTAATTGGCCCTATTCACCATTGATTTGAACGATTTCAAAGACACGGAAAACAACCGATTAAAGACTTTTCAAAAGTGATTTGAAGGCGTTCAACTAAGTTCTCTTTTAATTGTATTTTAGGTAACTAAGAGCTCTACAAAGTTTTTGTGTAAGTAATATTTTCTTACTGGAAAGAATTTCATACTTCAGATATTGGATTTTTTCTTATATCATATCTGCTCTCTGATAAAGCCTTCGTAATCTGATTGCTAACCAGCTGAGTTTGTTGAGAGCTTCTTCCCAGTGCAGGGTTCATTGAGATCCTTGTAAAAACTTTGTAATACGAGTAAATATTATATGGTCATAACTACGTACAATATAAGCCCAGCGCAGTCTGATTTCCAGCCGCTAAGTTCTTAGTAAGCAAACACTTTTTTTTAACTTACGCCTAAAGTGTACTTTTGCTACCGATAGCTCCCATGATAAAAACGAGACATCGAGTTATTTCTCAGCTTTACGACACATATTTTTTTAAATAGGTTTGCGCTTGACGACAATCATGCCTGATGGAAAAAAATGATGAGATATAAGTTGGATTGCGCTTGCTTCGAATATGCCTATTCACTCTTCTCTTTAAGGCACCCAGATTATACTTGGATAGCTGGCAGGGCGTTCTACACTTTAGCGGTTCATATCAGAAAGTGGAAGAAAAACGTTTCGTGCAAGTCTTTTGGACATCAACCACATAAAGATGCTACCGCTCTCGGCGTTTCACAGTTCAATGGTAAAACGGTGAGAGAGAGGCACGAAGTTATGTAGTTTCTGACTGCCTGAGCATACTTAGCAAAGTATATTCTGTAAAAAATCGCTCTATAAACGGGGATAAAAATACAACGTTCAGGAACGGCAAAAAAGACATCATGTATTAGGTTCTTACCAACCTGCGTATATCAGAGTGATCTACGCTACTATGCATTTCTTTGCCAGATAATAATAATATTTTCCATTATGATTATTATCCTTACATTGTATTTCGTCCTATGTTCTGCCGAATTTAATAGTTAATGCGTAATATACGAGGCCGAAAGCTATTGTTACGCCATTGTTATTCATCGCGGACGTCTTTGCTGGGGAATTAATCGTGGGGAACGCCGGAACTGACGAAAATTATATCGCCCACCTTCCTGGAGTTTGGGTACGGGTGTAAAGAATTCATTTGGGTTCCGGGTAATCTTGGATTTATAAGCGTAGGTAGGTGCTCAAAATGTATCACACTAATGAAGGCGAACGTTTATGTGTATGTTTGTTTCTCCTTCACGCTGCAACTATAAAACCTATTTGGCGGTAAATCGTAATGAAGATATCCTGGATAGAGACTACTTTTTATCCCGGAAAATTTAATGTTTTCCGCGGGGTTCATTTAAAACCGAAACACGAAAAAAGGTAACATTAAATACCTAATTGTTACAGACATCGTGTGATTTTCCAGATAATATTATATATGTTTTGTTTTGGTCTGAAATAGAATTAGATTAAAAAAATCACAAAACTTAACTGCGTAACGTAAGGAGGAAAAATACTTTACATTTCATATGAAACAAAAAGAGAAAACACATTACACAAAACATAGTTGTCAGTAGAGCAGCAACACCTTAGTTCCAAAGTAAATTTTTCTTCTGCAAAAAGTCTTAAAAAGGCTTTAATTAAAGTTGTGTATGCAATAAAGCTCCATAAAATAAATAAATAAATATTGTAAGTAATGGAAATCCACAATAAACGCAATACTGAGATATCTATTGCCGTTTACCGAGGACCTCATCTCAATAGAGGTCCACCGGCATATTGCAATTAGGCTTTAATCTACACATACTCGTAGTTGGGGCGGAATTTCATTCATAAACCCCCTGCCCCACCATGAGACCTAAGAATTTCTGCACTTTACTGTGTGCCAATTCAAACAAGGATGATTATTTTTCAGTTATCCATTTAAAAAATTCGTGAACAGAACATGTGAGTGATTTTATATGTGAAACAAGGCATTTAAGGCGTTTAGTAATCTATGCATAAACCGAATCAATCAATGGAATATTTCAGAATTAGTAAGACAATATTTAGATACAGAATAGGATATATCAAGGTCAGTATATAATCACTGTCTGCCGGCCAAATTGGTAAAAAATAAAGACAATATATCTTCTAATATCTTCCAAACCCGACACCTTCATTTACTTCAAACTTGAAGTAATATCGAAAAGTAGACCCAAAACTATAGAGAAGCTATATTGACAAAATCCGCTACAAATATGTGTCTGTCATTACACCAAAGGTCCAGTACAGCATCGGATATATCTGGACTACCAACAATGAATGTAGTACGAGTATATTGATTATATCCTTTATTTAATGAAGGTCGAAGAGTTTTCCCGAAATTGAATGGGTCGCGACAATCAGAGCTTGTCCCCAGATCATATTTCAGGAGAGATAAACTCGGACAAAAGAATGGATTCCTGCCTTACTCAATTGGGTAATGGCGAGTTCAGTCGTTATCTGCTCCCATTATTTCTGTTTGAGGAAGGTTGTGGTATTCCACTTTATACCAGAGATCTTTATGAAGATCTTTGATAAAGTTCCGTGCTACTTGATGTTGTTGCAAAGAGTAAATTGCTTTTACGTACGCTCTATTAGTTTACTGTACACAGAAGTTGCATTTTCTGTCTTTGTGAAGAATATGCTAGGAGCTTGAATTTGAGTAGGTGCCTAATAACTTTGTACGATGGTTCAAGAAATAGTTGGTTTTAGATTTCAATATCTTGCTTTAAAATTGGTGTATAAATAAAGTAAACTACACTACTATTTTTTATAGTTTTTAGTACTTAAAAAGTCCTGTATATTCCGGGTGTATTGTTGGACCTGCAAGTTATACAGTTTCCTAGTTATTTTAGTGATGCACTTAAGTGTAACTCACTTCTTTATTAAGTTTGTAAAGTGGCTTGAAGATAATGTAACGAATTGTGGGAGATAATGTTATTTCCCCCATCTTTAAAGTTAAAACTAATGAGCTTAGTTTATACTAAGATTCTGCGCTTCGCTTGCATACATAGTTTTGCGTCTTTTGTTGAGTTAGGTGCGAGATTGTGTCTCGATATTTTACTGAATTTGGACAAATTTTAGCGTGTACCTTCGTATTTCAAAAGTTTTCAGTACCTTCAGTAGAGTTATATGATTTAGAAATGTTTTCACATTTCCCCGCTTTACCTCATCTGTTTGAAACAATATTGTTTGTTGTTAATTTATTCTCAGTACAAGTTAGTACTTGACTGCAATCTCATCTGACGGTATGTAAAGGTGCAGCCGAATATATAACATATTCGTATTAACTTGAAGAGGGTTAATCATATACACCCTATACGGTTGCTACATAGAACTGGAACGCTAAATCTTTTGGCGATACGTTTTTGCCGGTAGGTGGTAAACAGCCGTGGCCGAAGCCTCCTACTAGACCAGACGAAATCCTCTCTAGAAATTGTAATATAGCAATCATAAGCTTCCAAACCAAGTCCATACCAGGAATTGAACCCTGAAACTCCCAATAGTGAACACGCGCCAACTGGACCAGAGTTTCTGGTTCTGCTGAAGAACATGTTTTTTTAATAAATAAAACTCTCAGCATACAAACCATGACACACTGACTGTATAAAGACTTCACACAAAATGTCCGGTGGAAAATTTCTCAACACAAACTTATAAATTCCCAGGAAATATAAGTCAAGCAAAAGAAGGAATCCGGCATCTTTGTCAGCCGCGACTGCGTTCACTCCTCGCAAATTCTATTGCATGCACGCCGCTGGTTGTCGTTGCAAATCAGTCTTTATTGCACAGGTTATAAGGTTCTTACATAAAAGCGATTGTGATCTACGGAATCGCTGGGCTCCCGAGATTTTGGAATGAGATTTTTCTTATAGAATGCAAGCTGCGGTTAAGGCTTCTTGTTCGTGGACTTAGATGCTTTTTTGAAACGGGTTTTAAGATGCAAAAAGAAAATTTTATTATCGGAAAATCTAACTTTTCTGCTTCACTAACACTGCCTACTCGACGTCCTAATATAATACCTAGCTGAGAATCATCTAGAAGCCGTAGGAAGGAAAGTGAATGTATGGAGGTTAATTCCTGCGATATAAGGATCTGTCTATGTCTCAACTATCTAATCTTATGCAATATTCACAGTAAAACTCGGAAAAGAGAAGGCGTAAGAAGCCTGTCTCTTTCGATGGCAACATCGGAGCGTTTCGATTTCTACGGGGAGATCATACGTATAGACTCGAATTATGGAGTGGGGAAAAAAATTACCCCATTTCTCGGGAAATTTCGAGATTTTCCCCAAAAAGTAAAAAATCAAAAATTCGGACTTTTTGCGAAATCCGAGTATGAGCGACAACGTGTCTTACTCGTACAAATAACATTTGGGTATTTTTGTGATCGGGCACTGGCAACACTGGAATCTATCATAATAAAAGTGATTTTTGACATGGGCACTTTTCAGGGGCCATCATGTCACCTGGGTAGGAGCGAGATGAAAAATTTAAATTTAATATGAAGCGGCATATCCTGCAGTTACTGGGAAAAGAACTAAACTATGTAAAATATTTCTGTGAAATGCGGTGGCGGCCATTTTGTATTCATTTAATTTTTTTGAATATTTTGTTCGTGTTTTTGAGGCACTTGGCCACATTTCGGAAAGTCGACATGTACGAACCGATTGTGTAACTCAACGGACAGTATCGAAATACAAAAGCAGTGTTGCCCCATTTGGGGTAGTTTTCGTGAATTTCCCCAAAATGTCCTCCTGTAAAATTTTGTATGAACAATTTTTTTTTTCACTAATGGCTTTGAATAGAAGTCAAGAAATGACTCGGTGAAAAATATGGAGAGAGCTGATGATTGAGGATTTCGGAGACGGGTGAAGGGCCCAGCCAGGGTATTAAAGATAGGTAGGGGTGCTCGACCAAATATTATTCGAAACCTCGTGCAATTGCCAATGAGCTGAAAAATTTTTCAAAATGGGGAAAAAAAAGATGGCCGCCATATAAATTTCGTCGGTGTCTATCTCAGAAAGTATGAAAGATGGAAAAGTGGTTTCTTGGCACAAGATGATCACGACGTGAAGGTATAACTATTGGAAGAAAAAAAAATCAAAACGGCCGAAATTATTTTTTTCATACTAAATTGTATGGCGATTAGGAGCTATAAGAAAATTGTCATTGTTCTCTTAGAAACAGGTAGAAAACGATACAATGATGTATGGGATATGTGTTAATGGGCAGGAGTAGAGTAGGGAAAAATAATGTCATTTCAGAAAAACAAGATGGCAGCCGACGTGACTTTTGTAACTCTTTTGTTTTTCAGCCGATTTCGTTCAAACTCGCAGAACTCGAGGAACTGAGTAAATGATTTATTGAAAACATACGCATAGACTCGGGGTGTAGATTCGGATACATAAAATTACCCCATTTTTCGGGAAAATCGAAATATGGACTTTTTGTTAAATCGGATTTATGAGCGACCACGTAAATTGCTCCATGCAGTTACGCGGTCCGCTTTAGCGGGCCGCGCCCCCACGCGAAAATCTAGTTAATATTAATATATATATAGCTGCTTGTGCTGATTGACTGATTGATCACCTCTCCTGAACAATTTTGTATGGAAAATTTTTTTTTCACCGATCGTTTTGTATAGAAAGGAAAAATTCATGAGGAAGAAAAATATAGCGAGAGCTGATGATTGAGGATTTCGAAGACGGGTGAAGAGCACAGCCAAGGGTATTGCAGATAGGTGGGGGGTGTTCGACCAAATGTCATTTGAAATGTCATCCAACTGCCAGTGAGCTGAAAAAAAATTCAAAATGGCGGATTCAAAATGGCCGCCATTCGAATTTCGCCGATATCTCGGAAAGTATAAAAGATGGAAGAATGGTTTCTTGACAAGAAGTGATCAGAACCCCATGGTCTATTCGATGGATAGAAAAAAAAATTCAAAATGGCGGAATTTATTTTTCCATAGAAAATGTATGGGGAATGTTGAAGAGACTAACAGTTGGTAATTATGCAAGGTTGTGATGCGGTTTTTCGGAGAGTTACTAGAGAAAAATATGGAGAGAGCTGATGATTAAAGATTTCAGAGACGGGTGAAGAGCACAGCCAGGGTATCGAAGATAGGTGGGGGGTGCTCGACCAAATATAACTCGAAACGTCATCCAATTGACAGTTAGCTGAAAAAAAAAATCAAAATGGCGGATTCAAGATGGCCGCCATACAAATTTCGTGTTGTTCTATCTCGGAAAGTATAAAAGATAAGAGAGTGGTTTCTTTGCAAGAGGTGATCAGGATCTTAAGTTCTACGGGATGCATGGAGAAAAATTCACTGTGGCAGAATTTATCTTTCCATGGAAAATGTACATACTAGAGACAGTGATCTAGGATTTGGATGATGATTGAAGAGCACGGTCATGGTTCTAAAGATAGTTAAGGGCTGTTTGAAAAAAAATACACTGAACCTCATCCGATGAGGTTCAGTGTATTTTTTATTCAAACAGCCCATAACTATCTTTAGATCCATGACCGTGCTCCGAGGTAATTCTTTTAGCCCACTGCCAATCGGATTCCAATTGGCGATGGAGATGACGGCGATTCTTTTATAGGTGAGAAGACAGCCCGCGGGCCACATGTGGCCCGCGCTCCCACGCGCCCTACTAGTATATATATATAGCTGCTTGTGCTGATTGACTGATTGATCACCTCTCCTGAACAATTTTGTATGGAATTTTTTTTTTACTGATCATTTTGTATTGAAAGGAAAAATTCATGAGGAAGAAAAATATAGCGAGAGCTGATGATTGAGGATTTCGAAGACGGGTGAAGAGCACAGCCAAGGGTATTGCAGATAGGTGGGGGGTGTTCGACCAAATGTCATTTGAAATGTCATCCAATTGCCAGTGAGCTGAAAAAAAATTCAAAATGGCGGATTCAAAATGGCCGCCATACGAATTTCGCCGATATCTCGGAAAGTATAAAGGGTGGAAAAATGGTTTCTTGACAAGAAGTGATCAGGACCCGAAGGTCTATTTCATGGATAGAAAAAAAAAAATTAAAATGGCGGAATTTATTTTTACCGTAGAAAATGTATGGGGAATTTTATAAGACTAAATTTTGGTTAATATGCAAGGTTTTGATGCGGTTTTTCGGAGAATTACTAGAGAAACATATGGAATGAGATGATGATTGAGGGTTATGAAGACAGTCGAGGAGCATGGGCAAGGTATTATAGTTAGGTGGGGACTGCTGAAACAAAAATCACTTGGAACGTCATGCAATTGGCAGTTAGCTGAAAAAAAATTCAAAATGGCGGATTCAAGATGGCCGCCATACAAGTTTTGTGTTGTTCTATCTCGGAAAGTAGAAAAGATAAGAGAGTGGTTTCTTTGCAAGACGTGATTAGAATCTCAAGGTCTACGGGATGAATGAAAAAAAATTCAAAGTGGTTGAATTTATTTTTCCATGGAAAATGTGAATGCTACAATAAACAAGGCCTATGAAAAACTATGAAAAGTATGAGAAGAGATGATGGTCTACGATTTGAATCATGATTGAGGAGCACGGTCATGGATTTAAAGATAGTTAAGGGCTGTTTGAAAAAAAAATACACTGAACTTCAAACAGCCCTTAACTATCTTTAAATCCATGACCGTGCTCCGAGGTAATTCTTTTAGCCCACTGCCAATCGGATTCCAATTGGCGATGGAGATGACGGCGATTCTTTTATAGGTGAGAAGACAGCCCGCGGGCCACATGTGGCCCGCGCTCCCACGCGCCCTACTAGTAATAATATAAATATACTCAATGGAAACTACAGAAATTATGTCCGCCATTATATGATGCTGTCTAATCCTTTTCATCATTTATATCATTTGTACAACTTTATTTCTTTTGGTAGATAGGTATACCTGTTTCTTAACTCTAAGTTCATCCGTGAATTCTATCCGTTTCCATCGTTGAATAATTTGTGCTATAATTTTGTATATTAAAAAGTTAATAAAGGTTTTTTTGAAGGTAACGTTGCCTAAAACCTTTTAAAAGTATGTAATCATATAGTAACATGACAAGCACACTATATAAGCAGACAGAAATATTTATATTGTTACAAAAGTAACTTTCGTCGAAAGTAAGACACCGCGCCAATGGATCATCGAATAACAATACACGGCGGCCTTCTTTGCACAGCATCTGACGAAAACCGCATTACTTTTTAATTTGAAACGTTGGGTTCTGTAGCGACTTTATTACGGGCGTATCTCGCTTCTGACCCGTACTCCCTTTGTGTTAGGTATTTTTTATTCATTGCTAGGGATTCATACGGGAGTTAGCGAGGTTGTGTACCTTTTTGGGTATTTTTTCGTTTGAGCTCCGGTTTAGTCTAGAAAAATAGAAGTTCTCTCTTTTTAGTATCGCGCCCGTCGGAAAGCGATTCGCTCATCGTGTTTGCTCCTGTGTTTTATTAATCTTGTTTATAGGAGATAAGAGATTAGCAGCCGTAGTCATATGACTTATCTATTCTCTTTCTACAATGGTTTTGAAACTCTTGTGGAATGATAGTCATAATGTATGGGAGTGACGTCATGGATAAGTTATGTAATCAGTTTCTCGGTTCGATACAATATTATGACGTATCGATAAACGTACGTGATAGATGTAACGATACCAAAAGTTATGAATTATTTTCGTAGCGTACCAAAAGTTATGGAATAATTTCTACGGCTGTTAATTTTTTAAGTTATAAAATTATATAATGTAGATGTCTGTATGTTTAATATTAATTATAAATAATTTTTAATAATAGAATTGTTATTTTGTTTATAACGATTGAGAAACACAAAAAGAAAAAAAAAAGTGCATAAGATACATTATCCCAAATATTCTATTGCTATTTTATACTTATTGTAAGAAGTTATTATATCAAAACTTAACGTACTAATTTTGTTACAGGTACTTCATCAGCATCAAACCATCTTCCAGCAAAGTTAGGCCGCCATTCGGACATCACTGTTTAAGCTTATACATGGGTAGCTTAAATAAATAGGACTGTGCAGAGTGGGTTAAATTATACGTTAAGGGGTAAACTATAGTATAGGTACATACGTGAGCATTTTCTGTAATATATTTTTATGTTTGACCCCTAAGATACGGGCTATTCTAGTTTTGGGCTCAGCAGTCCAATGAACATTTTTCGATTAAATATTATCGAAAGCAAACTATACAATTCTAATTTTAATAAAAATTATAGGAAGTGTTATTTTTTTTGGATACTCGCACAGAATCTCTTACAGTACTAGATACTCGTACTAAAAATATATAGAAGGTTGGTACATAGATAACAGTAAGTGTGATGACTTCGCAGAACCTCAGCCGGCCAGTGACAGCTGGCTGGGTTTAATTTTCCGCTCTGGAGCCTGAAAGGCGGTTGAAAGTAGTGGAGACGTCCCATTTTCACTCCTTCATATACCCACTTTCGCAAACAATCTTAGTCATAAAAACTTACTCGTACGAAGCTTCGTTGTTTGGTATCTCGTCTTGTTTTTCGATTTTTTTACAGGAAAGAGTGTAAGAATAAAAGCATTTACAAACTCATTTAAAATTACATTTGATCTAGCGTGATCCTGCCAAAAACAAGGATTTATAAGAATTCGCGTGATACTCTACAATTTCATTTGCATTGTATTTTAAGTGTTAATGTATAGATTTATAAACGTCGTCGCTAGCGCTCCGACAATTTTTTATTACTATACATAACATACAATGATAATATACGTTAATTAATTTCTCTTCTTTCTCCTTCTTTGAAGTCGGTTGAAAAGCCTATGCTTGCTATTATTTATTTGATTTTTAACCGATTTAATAAAAAAAAAGGTGGTGGTACGGCACCAGTATGTTTGTAATATTGCCATTATAATTTTTTTTTCCGATATTATTAAGATAAAGTCTCTAAAACAGCATTTAACAAACATACACATATTTTTATTTACTACCTAGTTAAAATTAAACATGAATAAAATCTGTAATTTAATTAGGTCACCATGTTTTACGTTGCGATGTTGAAATGAACAAAGATGGTATCTAATGACAATGCTTAGTTGTATTCCTGTGTTTTCTACCCTTTATTTACTGTGTTCAGTGAAGTAAAAGTAGGGAAATAAAGTATTATTTTATGCGGCGCTACATCACAGGCAACACAGCAAATTATCCGCACGAACATGCAAAATACAAGGAAGTAACAATTTTGGATGGAACTCGCTCCCATTATGACTTATATCACGTTACACTTAGCGTTGTAAATTTATTTTATTATTTGTTTAGGAGAGAATTCTGAATATACACTTCGTATGAATAAAAGGTATAAAGGGGTTAGTATATGTTTTTGTACGAATTTCGAGTCGACTCGCATCGCACAAACGAATCGAATTCCTCCATACATTTACAGCCAACGCCATCTATGGACAGTCACTGACATGCCGACATGCGACTGTTAATAGAATGATGCCGCTGGCTGTAAATGTATAGAGGAATTCGATTCGTATGTGCGATGCGAGTCGACTCGAAATTCGTACAAAAACCTGTACTAATCCCTGTGAATATACACTGCGTATGAATAAAAGGGACAGATAGAGGAATTTCTAATGAACGTAACATGAGAGCGAAGGGTCAACGGCCTCTCGTTTGGGGTGCCACCCTTAGGGTTGAATTCGGAAAGCAGTAGGCGGTTTATTTCGTTGCATTTTCTAATTGAATCGTTCGTTCTACTTGTGTAATCAAACTTTGTTCACATCTTGATCCGCTTTTCAGCGTGTCACGGTGAATTTATATTGATTAACGTAAACAGTTTCTGTAATTAGCCAAAATTGGGCCTAAACGAAATGTCTTATTTGCTTTGTTTTAACGATGTTGGACGAATTGCGCACCCCATTATTTTATTACAATAAAACATTGCTTCTATGAATTCTTGAACTTGAGTCTATATTTATCGAGTCAGACTTCAGTATTTATATTATGCGTAATGTGGAGCCGAGGGGTTAGTACAAGTTGTTGGATTTTCGATTCGAATCTCGATACGGTATTTATGTCCTGTAATTTGGGACTTTCCTGTCATGACCCAGTTAAAAAAAAGTCGTGGCACTCCGGGAGCGCCGAAGTGAAAACTCAAACCAAACTTAAATAGAGCTATCGGTTGCTCAAACAGTGTGAGGTGTTGGTAACGGTGTCGCTAGTTCAATGGTTTTTCACATCTCAAAAATGACTAAAGTGCCGGTGTCGGTTACAGTTACAGTGTGTAGTGTCGGTAACGGTGTCGCGAGTTCAATAGATTTTTCCTATCTCTAAATGCCGAAAGCGATTTAAGTAAATTTTACTTAAACAAATCTCTGTGTAATAAGTATAAGATAGCGTACGGTCTTAAATTGTGCTCACGCTTGACCGTTTATTTTTATGTTCCATTGCACCGAGCAAGTGCAGGTTAGCGAAACAAACATTTCTTGTTTATTCAATCGAACCAGCCCTTTACGCGTCCGGTTGAAATCGGACCGAACTGGTTTCAAAACTGGGCCCCATTGGTGCGTGAAAACTTCTTATGCAGGGGTGTGTACTGCGCAGTTATGCAATGTGCATATGGCATCTACTGAAATGTGTGCTTTGATACTCCGAGTATCTCAAATGATAGTAAAAAATATTATGTAAGGTTTGGAAAGTCTAACATTTTAAAGAGAAAAACCCTTTAACTGCTTAACAAAAATTAAAGTTCACTGACATTTTATCTGAAGCATGCTAATAACGCGTTGGCTGTGCATAGCTGCAAGGTACATTTATGGTATGATCAAAACTTAGGCTCGGTTGCTTGACTTGACTTTAACCAAAACGTTATAGTCAAATATGGCGGTCTGACTCTTATGTCTTTCGAAATAAGAGTCAAGCTTATAAAGTGAAAGCTGAAGTAACGTGCTAAGGCGAGCGAGAAACGCAGCGGCCATGTATGATTATTATTTAGGCATAATAATGATGAATTTACTCAAATAATTCTAACTGTAATTACTATACTAAAAGTTATAAGGTGTTATTTCTGTGAGCAGTCCTCATTACGTTTTTTCAATCACAAGTTACTGAGAGCTTGAGTGCAATATGATAAGTTAAAAAAGGCTACCAACCATTTTCCCATTTTCAAAAACCTTTAGAACGAGTAGGTATTACATGCAGACAGCGAATAAACAGAATACACAAATAAACAGTTTGACTATTTTCGACCTTTGGGTAAACAAACTCCGCAGTGTATCGGCACTCTAAAATTTCGATGTCCTTTGAAATGCACAAAATGAAGAGGTACCTAGCCCGTCAGTGGATCGCGTGGCTAACAGATCCAATCAACGCGTTACAGGAATGTACACACGCGACCACGCACGGTGTAAGTGACCGACCTGTTATTGTTTCTCGCAAAACCGGCTAACGGGATACGTTTTGGTAACACCGACCCAATACAAAGTATGAAAATTTTATTATATTTCCAATTACAAGTACAACTGAGTACTTGACTAGTAACCTAACCGACACCTGCGTTAAAAAATTATACCAATTATTTTCAACAAACGATTAAAATAGAACGGATAATGAACGCCGACTGAATATTTAAAATACACAATTTTCTATTTCCTTGTTTAGCTATTTTCGACCGTTACGTTCGCACTCTAAAATGTCGATGTCTATTAAAAAGGTCAAAATAAAAACGTACACATGACGTGAGTTGGCACGGTGTAAGAAGAAACCTCTTTGTTATTGCTACTAGTAAAACCGGCTAAAGGGATAGACTCTGGCAACATTGCCCAAATATAAATAACAAAGTATGAATATTGAAAATGTACCATACAATTGAGCAATATATGGCAGTAGCTTTTTGCGTTGACTAGATACTTTAAATCGATTAAAAAGTCAATGTGGTATAAATGTATCACGCTAATCTTAATATATATAAATCTCGTGTCACAATGTTTGTCCTCAATGGACTCCTAAACTACTGAACCGATTTAGTTCAAACTTCGTGAATATCTGTCATTTGGTCTAACTTAAAAGATAGAATAGTTTTTATCCCACGTGGACGAAGTCGCGGGCATCAGCTAGTGTGATATAAAAATACGTTGTGTTTAGAGTTAGAGTTATTAATAGGAAGTATTAGTCAAGTAAATAGCTGGTAGTAGTCAATCCACTTTTACTTACATCCACTTCTCCTTAAGACTTCCAACGTGCTTGAGCACTGTGGTTACATGCACTAGGTGTGCTTAGGGCTTGTTAGATATCATTCACTGATCAAGGGACTATCGACACCTTAACCTGAAACGTAATACCCCTGAGACCACAGAACAGAATACTCTCTACCAAGAGGGAGAACTCTTGATTATAGCTACAATAAGTTTGCCATTTAATACTAATATGTATAAGAGACTTCAGCCTTCAGGGCCTCTGTATTTTGAATGAACAAGTATGTCTATTTGGTTAATGACTTTTTCACGCCATTTTGTTAGAAAAAGGTTCGAGTATAACTATTCCAGTTTCGCATTTCATGAAGCTTTCCTATTTTTTTTGACACTGAAGGAAATGGACCTTACCAATAGATAAAAATAGTAAAGATAGGCAGATCCGAACATTTTACGTAAACCTTCTTCATACAAGCAAACAGTTCTATCAAAATACCCGCCGCCACCGCTGACCGAACGGCTACGCTATAGGCCTTATACTGTTGGTAGTAATGACAACTATAAACTGGCAACATTTTTCGCGCTGTTCGCCCTGTCTTTAGATACAAGTCTGTGACCTTACCGCTTATTCCACTTTAGTGTTGAGTAGGACATACAAGAGGTAGTACATTTGTCCCGTACATGCCATCAAAATGTAAGAGCGGCTCAACATTAAAAAGTGTACTGCTTCAAATTTTGTGTCGCGGCTATCGCGTTCTCGCTCACTCTCCGTAATTCGACTTTGAGGTGACAGAGAGGAGAGTGAGGTACACGCTACAAATTACAATAGTAGAGTAATACGTCATTCCATCCACATGACATATTTTCTTGTTACTTCAAACGAAGCGACCGCGACATCGTATAGACCTCGGAGCTATCGAGGTATAGACGCCGAGCTTCAGTACGCCTCGTACACCTCGTCAAGACTTCAATACATACGTCAAATGTCATGACGTTTCTACTCTACTTCAAACATCGCAAACTTATCGCTTAACGTCAGTACCAGTAGGACTTTTTTTGTACTGAGCCAGGACATTGTACTGGCTCAGTACAAAAAAGAGGCTACTCTTACAAACTCTTTTTTAAGTCATGTCCTACCCAACACTATTCCACTTGTAGTTCTCGGTGGTAATGTCAAGTGATTCAACTTTGCACTTGAAAGCTCTTATTTTCACTAAAGTGAATAAGAATCTTCTGGGCAAGTGCCTACTCTCTTATTTTCTATCATTTTATTCATTGGGTGTTTTTAAATAATTGTATATATACAGCTAATTCTTAAGTCGTTATCTCCGGTAAAAAAAAACGATAAAAACCATGACCCAGATTACGTAAAGCAATACAATTTTAATTCGTCTCATACATTTGGGCCATCGGCCTTCTGATACAATCAAACAACAGATGTCAGGCACAGCCGCGTTATAAGGACCATAATTACAAAAGTTTGGCCTCGCAACATGGCGACTTTCATAGTTTTGGGCTATTGGTCCAATCCGGACTTGGAATTGTAAACACGGATTAACTTCGCCTCGCGTAATTCAAGAACTTTATAAAGGATTCAGATCAAGCTTATTATTATTCGTAGCTATATGCGTGGAATCAAGTATTGTCTAATGAACAAAACTGTCTGAAATAGTTCATTTTGAAGTATTTATATTTTGTTCAAAGTAGATATTGATAAAGCTGTTTGGCTGATTTAATAGAAATATACTATTAAACTCTTACAAATCATTAATTACAGCTATAATTAAAATCAACTAGCCCCCCAACCCGCACTTGGCCGCAGCGTGGTGGGCTATGGCCAAACCCCTCTCAGTCTGAGAGGAGACCCGTGCCCATCTTTGGGATATAAAAAGGGGTTGTTGAGAAGAATAATATAAATACCAAGCTGACCCGGTAAATGTTTTTTGCCATTTAATGGTATGAAAAGTAGCTTATGAGTTACGACCTACCAAATGTTGGCCTATTTCATAAAAATAAAAAAAATCATTCTGTTCAGCTCTGCAAAAATTATTCTCAGTGAGAAAGATCCGTTAGCTTCCAATGTGACACCCTAAAAACCTTTCCATGTATCTGACGGATACAGTGTCGATCGTATAAATTAATATTCAATAGTAATTGACAGCGAGGCGTGACAAAGAGCAACCGTAATCCAGGTGGTGTACATAAATATCGTAATAACTTTGATCGTGTTTGTAAACAAAGTTGAATAAGCTACATATTAAACCGAGGCTCACTAAAAGCCTAGTCGTGTTCGGCAAATTGATTCAATTTTGCAAATAATCTTTTGGTATAGTAGGCGCCATCGCATCGGAGCGTCTGCGGACGAAGACTGGGGGGTAATTGATGCGTAAAGCGGTGTTACTAAGCGTTTTCTGCCTTTGTTACTTTGAGTGTTGGAACAAGGGAAAAGCCGTTCTTGATAGCATGGTTTCGGATATATTAAAATACTTAAGTGTCGTCGGTTATCTTCGTATCCATTTTTCGTCGATCATTCTTTTACTTGATTTGATTTTTGATTGATTCTTTCTTTTCTTAACATGTTAGACTAATTACCCGTTATTTTTTGTGTCAAAATATAAGGATCTTCATGAGATTCCAAGCAAATCGGTTATATATATTTCAATCCACGACGACGCGCCCCACTCTGTCAAAATCGCTTACGTTTCATTCGTTTTGGGAGTTCGACCTAAGTTTGACAGAGTGGGGCGCATCATCGTGGATTGAAATATCTATTATTTCTATTTCATTTTATTCATCCCTATACTTGTACCCCAAATTCTTTATCTATTACTTCTATTTGAAGAGCGAAAAGGCTCGGTTCGATTTACAAAATTAAAAAGTGACCACCGAAAATGACAAAGTATCCCTCGCTATGATATTAATAATCATTTCCCGACGTCGACGTTGGTAAATTTCGCATGACAAAGGCCCCGTCACTCATCTATTTTTTGGAAATGTTTATTCACCATTGTTTGTCCCACCCTAACTTGAATCTTTGAGCTTTCCTCATACTGCGGTTTGATGGCGAAATTTAAAATGGGGTCTCCGGAAGGTCTCTTGTTAAGGTTGTTTGGGGTGCCCTCGTAATAAGACACGGTTTATCGAGTGGACACTTCAACATCTTCGAATTTTGATACGCAGGAATATCGGTTTTATGCGGGATCCTATCCCAGCTAAAATATAATCATTTTACTTTTTTCCGCTGTAACCTGAGCAGAATAAGATCTAGATAATGGTGTTGATCAAAATGCAATAGGAGATTTATCAAAATTAAAATCACAATGAATGCTCTTATGAAATGTCAAACTCTACCGCGTTTGGAAAGCAGTATTGCACTGAGAAGAACGGGCAATATACTCGGTACTTGTTCTTTATAAGAAGTTTTTGAGTGTGATTACAATTTAGGTAATAATAATACATATTATAACAGCAACTTGTGAGCAGACAGAAAATACAATGCTAACGACCGTTTTCACCAACACTTTAAGAAACGCCTAAGCCGATAGGTGATAGTTTTCACTTACAACAACTGTCACCTAAGGGCTTGGGTGTCTCTTAAAATGTTGGTGAAATGGGGCATAAGAGTCTTTGTCATTAAAAAATAATTCATTATATGGTAACTCTGAC
Organism: Coenonympha glycerion; assembly: GCA_963855885.1. NCBI lineage: Eukaryota > Metazoa > Arthropoda > Insecta > Lepidoptera > Nymphalidae > Coenonympha > Coenonympha glycerion. The sequence continues at coordinate 5,277,668 of OY979646.1, forward strand.
TTAGAAGATATTTGGCATGTTTGAACCTACAAGCAATATAAAGTTATATTAAACGGTCTTAGGGATGATGTTACAAAAGCGTATACCTACTCAACCACACAAAAGATTTTTGTACTTCGCGCAAGCGGTGTCACGATTAACTAATTTAAGCCCTCCGTGTCTGATGAGTCGATGACTTATGTCAATTCAATGTTTTATTTCATTAATTCGTTCAATTTATTTCATTCGGTATATAAATTGTTTATCGAATTGAAAGCTGTGACAGGTTATTAAATAGTTAAATACAAAAGCAAATGTATTGACTTCCAAAGTTCCATAACAGGCAAATACTTTCCACTTATAAATTGAAAAGTTACACAAAGACTGTATATTACAAAATACTTATCGTATCTTACTTATATTGTTTGACATCGAAAAAATCTTAACCTAAAACTGTTTTCCGATAAATACCATGAGGGTGTGTGGCTATACATAAATTGGGAGGACTTTTGACAGCTATCCGATAAGGCGTAGGGCGAGGGGAATTGGGGGGAATGTGGCATTTTATCACGATTATAATCGGCTTGCTTGGACGTTGGGGGAAGTCTACTGTCCAGTGACAGTCGAGTTGAGAACACTGCGGTCGTTCTTTTGCTACGGCAATTTAAATTCCTGTATAATTACTGGGGTTGAGGACATTTTCATAAACCGTTGTTTTATACAAAGATTTAAATCGCTAGATGAGCACTAAGCCTACATTGCGCACATCAAAACGTCCACAAACATGCTGAGTGAGCGCTCTCAGCATGCTTTAGTAGTGTTATGTGTGGCAGCGAACGCGAGTGCAATTTTCGTTTAAGAGTAAATGAGACGTCACTATATCACCATTTCTTATGTCGTTGTGTGTGTAAGATACAACGAGTCGCACGCATAAAAAAAGTGGACGTTTTTGGAGGCTTAGGTTAGGGCTCATCTGGCGATTTAAATCTTTGGTTTTATATCGATCTGGTCTGCTTAGAGATGATAAAGCGGTGTTTTCAACTTTTACGCTAATGGCTCGTCTTTACAATGATCTTACCATTGAAACGGTGATGTTTTTCCACGTTTACGTTAACATATTGACGAATAAAAGTATTGTGTTCCACGGCCTCAAATTGAAATCTAAGAAAGCCTTAAAGATAGCTTAGCAATATAATGTTAAGAAGCCTTCCTAACTGCATACCTACTTCCTTCTTGAAATTGTAGAGGCTTTCAATGGCAATAATAATAAAACCAGATGCACAAGCAGTTGGTATTGTGATTAAAGTTACTAGGCAACTTGCGGGTATTTAACTGTTTTAATCAAAAAATTCGAACGTCAATCTTTTTATAAACATAGAGCACTCCGTCAAAATTTTGTTCGTGGTTAAAACTCGACACTAGCCACAACGCTTTTAGTGTTTTGTAAAAACGTCTAAAAGCAAAGTTGCGGCATTTAACATGTGCTAGTATTAATTTTTTTACTAGGTTTTTTGCTTGCGGCTCTACCCAACTAAATTTCGGGATTTTACGAATCCTGAAGGAACCAAAGATTTTTCCGGGATAGAAAGTATTGTGAGGGTAATTAAAAGCTTACTGTGAGGGTAAATTCAGCCAAATCGGTTCAGTAGTTACACCGCGAAGGAGTAAGTAAGGAAGGAGAGTGCACACATACAAACTTACGCATTTATAATGATGATGATTTGATATTAGCGTGGTGATAAAAATATTATCGACACGATACTTAGTTGTGCAAAAAAAATATAAAAAAAGTTTTAATGACGATTTCCTAATCAATTAAATCCCAAGCAGCGGATTAGGATTTCAGCGGATCAATGCAGATTTATTTTAATAACTATTTTTTCGATATTATTAGTACCCACTTTAAATTCAAGTTCTTGCGATAATATCACTCTAGAGAGTCTAGACTCTTTAGAATCTAAGCCGAAGTCATAATCGTCATCTTCGTTATAATGATTATTTTAGGTCATTTAACTCGTAAAGAAGTCAGATAATAACGCCCTCAAGGCAAATTCTAACTTGTTTAAATTTTATAATCCAATAAAAAGCTCATTATTCGCGCCGCTACAATCTAATTCAGACCTAAAATAAGACTTGTAAAGTTTCACGACGGCATTTCCTTGGAGACAAGCGTCGGCACTGTCTGGAGCTGAATAAAGCGATCAAAACGCACAATGTTCTGGAATAAACTGGGTTCGGTGTATGAGGGGTCCAAGCCATATGAAATCAATCAATTTTGTGTAATGGAGAGAAATTCAATAAATGAGAATTACTCTCAAATTAATCACATGAATTATTATATTTAAGTCAATAATGTAACAATATTGAAGCATGATATTTTCAACTGTCATCATGACACCTAAAGTGGTGGAGGCTCTCAATTCGACTGTATTTTAGGAACCAACTTTCCTTTTGGAGGATTTCGGGCAGGGTGCTAGTCTAAAGAAACTTTTAGAAAAAGAAAAAGAAATCTAGAATGAAAGTTTCTTTTACCAGTCAGCAAATTGGGTAAGCATGCAATCACATATAGAGATTTGGTAGGACAGACTCGTTAGCGCGAGCTATCTGAAGATAAAAATAAATGGAGCGATGGGTGAAATCACTCATAAAAATATAAAATGGAGTTTTGTTTTAGGTGTTATTCAAAACTTTGTTTCCACCGAGTGTTCCACGGCATGCATCTTTTTTTGTTATTTCAAACCTGAATATTTATTACATAGTTGCGTCGTATATCAAAGTTGCAAGCCTCCCTATGAGATTCGCGAAAACAAAAATTGGGAATAAATTGAAAAAACGCATTTTATTAAGTGCTCTCTACACGACTGCCATCAAAGGGGATCATAACAGAAGCCGCCCACTGAGACAAGAATGGGGGAAGGAATACTGATATTTATTACTAAGATTAATGATCCACGTATATGTACCATAAAAGCTGTACACACTTCCCCGATTTCGTGAATCTTTTAGATTAATTGATTTACTGATCGATCGCTTGGAGCGAAAAAGTACTGTCGGAAAACGCATTAGGATTGGATTTTTTTGCATCTCGTATAGAATCATTAGTAGGACGCTCTGACTGCTGACTTTTTTTTGTCTTATTGATAGGTTTGCGCTTGACTACAATCATGCCTGATAGAAAACAATGGCGGAGCGCCTAGAAAAAGCTCATTTAAGTACTCTTCCCTTGAAGGTATTCAGATTATATTATAACTTGGCTTAGAATACGGAAGCTGGAAGGATGTTTCACACCATGGCGGTTCGTATCATAAACGTGGAAGAAAAACTTTTCTTACGAGTTCACTGGATATCAACCACATAAGGATAACACTTCTCTCGGCGTCTTGCGATTTTGCAGTAAAGAGGTAGTATATACAGTAAAATTCTATATAGAAGGTATCTTACTACAATACTAAAATAAAAATAAAAATTAAAATAAAATAGCTTTTATTGTTTCCTTACAGTTACATTTTGCTTTTTACATTTTTGTTTAAGTAATACACAATCAGCAATACATTTCTAATTTAGGTGCTTAATGCCCGTTTGCACTAACATTTTAAGTGACTCCTAAGCCGTTAGGTGACAGTTTTCACATACAGCAACTGTCACCTAAGGGCTTAGGTGTCACTTAAAATGTTAGTGCAAACGGGCATAAGACTAACATGCACAAAGTTATACGCACTTATATGTTTAGTTTTAGCAAACAGTATAGGTAATTTTGTACAGTTTTAGTAGTTATGGCAAATGTATGATGGAACCTTAATGACAGTTCAATAAACACAAGTCGATTTACTACAATACTAGAATGTAAAAATGTAGGTATTCTGTGAAACAGGTTAAAAATTCTTCCCCTGGGAATCACGGTAGATCGTAAAGTATTCGAAATCAAACCGTCAACCATAAATGTGAAAATTAGGCGAGTTGTAAAACACAAATATTTCCTTGGGGATGGAATTCCGGACGGAATCTGCCGTAATGATTGGTGGAGCGAAGCTTATTTATCTGGCGATTGGAAATACGATGTACGTTCTTTTCTCTTGTCTTAATTGTGTAGCAATGAACTAAGATAGGGCATCTACCGCAATCATCTATCACGTCAAAGGATTTTCTGATCAAGTTCCAGCTTTCATTTGAAGAAATAAAAAATAAGAACCGGTAAAATTAACTTATCAACAAAAACAAAAGTTTCAATTTGTGTACTCTACGTTGAAGCAGCTTCAAGAATGCAACGTTTAGTCAATAACATAAGCATTCTGATTTTACGATCTTCAAGCACCTATATTTATACTGGACAATAATAGTATTCACAAGTTCTCGTATCAACGTTCTCCTTGAATCATGATGGTGAAAATACAGGCTGAGAAATTCTCAGTTTTCAAAAATAGAGCATCGTGACTCGTGAGTGGTAGTTAAGCATATGACTACTACTGAGCAGGGTTTTGCCCCAAACCAATTTAGTAGCTGGCCAAATGCGGACTGTGAATTATGAAGAACTCTCAGTCATAGGTTAGTTAACTGCCTTACATTTCGAAAGACTATAGCTTGCAGCCGTGCTATTCTGCAAAACAGCGACGAGCGTACATCTATGCATCTATGAATTTGTCAGTTGTAATAGAGTACAATTTTGCATGCCATATTCGGGTTGGCAGCTGTCTGGCAGCTATATAAGAGATGGACATTTTGTAGAATAGCATAGCAGGGCGCCAGAGACGCAAATGGTTGGATAATATGAAGGAGTGGACCGAACTTACCCAGATTTAAAGAAGGCTTTTCGATCGTTTACCGCCAAACTTTAATTTAAGGAAGAGGGCACGAGATGATCGTCATCATCGCGTGCTTGGTATTCGAACCTCAAACCTGCAGTAAGGTTTTCACCACTAGGCAGTCATTGCATCGGATAACAAATGTAGCAACATGACCGGCACCTGGGCGGCCGGTGGGTATTTGCCGAACTGCGCGGTCGGACAGGGGGAATGAATAGCCCAATTTTCCGCATTTTCCACCATTAACAACATCCGGGCTGGATACGGGCGACGTGCGCAAATAATGAACACCCCTATACCCGTTGTTTGTAACCCCAAAAAAGCCTTTTTAACACACTTTTCAACAGTTCCCAAAATTGTGCCCGGTACGTCCTTGTTTGTTTGCGTCTATGTGCAGGTGGTTTGCGGGAGGTGAATTTTTTATGGCCTTTATTGGTTTTTTGAAAGTCGCTTTAAAATTCCGGTGAAATATTTACAGAATACACACTACACAGCTGTTTATACATAGAAAAATGTTTCAAAATTTGCTACAGTTAGTTCGCACGATTTTGGTCAAAGTAAGAGTGGATAACAATTTCTCAATAAGGCTATTCCATCACTTCCCAAATGAAATGGAATATGGCCAAACATGAATCAAGTGTGGGCTGCCTAACCTATATTGGATGAAGAAAAGATTTTTACACCTAACATTCTCTACTACTCGCTATATAATTCGATCTGATAAAAACTAAGACTTACTTTTAAAGCAGAAAACTTAGCAATGTAAAAGCTCTATCTCCCACCACTAGCAAAGTGGACAAATAAATAATTATGAATTAAAAAAAAAAATTACTATTACAAATCAGAGAATAAGTTCTGTATTTACAATAATCGATCCCTGTCTGCAAAAACTAAATAAACTTCTAACATTTCTAACATAACTTTCCATTTTCACAATTGGAAAACCCGCAACCTCACTAACTGTTACCACTTTAAAACCGCTCAGGAAATCCAGATCCGTTAAACTTATCTCTGGCCAAAAATACTTTACCTTTGTGAAGGTAACGCGGTCTTTACAATTCCTTGGCTTATCTGCGCTCGTAATGCGGGCGAACCACCAATCATGGCGGAACATTTCCGATATGAGTAACCTTTAACGGTTCCGACACAACGCTACCCGCTTTATGAATCTGGTCTATAAAGGGTGTTATTTAGTGCCACCTTTAGCCTTTATCTGAGTAAAAATTCGATGCCGCTAATAAAGGCTGTTGTGGTGTTTTTTCTTCTCGCGTACGTATTTGTTTTCCTTTCAATGTTAGACGCAGTTGGGTTACCGGCGCTTATTACCGGGGATATATTTTTTCATACCGGAAAATCGAAAGAACCGGAATTAAAATTTGAAATAACGAAGCAGGATTTTGTTTATTGGCTTATAGTTATGACATCAAAGAGTTCGCAAACATTTAATTTCTTTTTTTTTTCAAAATGAGAGAATAAAACCGGAATTAAAAATTTAAATAACAGCGCAGGCTTTTGTGCAATATCAAAATTCACTTTATTTAATATACAGTTGTTTATTATTTCGCTGCTGAAATACTGTGACGGGATATTTGCAATCATCGATATTTTTATTACAACGTATTGACATTGCAAATGTACAAAGAGAGTTGCAAAAAACGTCGAGTATGTGGAAATAACGCCGTACAATTTTATCAATACGAGGGTACATCGTAAATCATCCGCGCACAACGCGGGTAGTTTTAATCTCGACGTTGTCGCATTAATTTTCCGCATGCCCGGTCGCGGTAATCATTTACTTTTATGAAATAAATATAAAACAAGTTTTATTAAATCGGCCAAGTGCGAGTGTAAAACTCCAAGGGTCCGGAAGAAGGAATACTACGGAATAATTCCGTTTCTACGGAAAAAGGAATCACTTTTATTAACGGACCGCAAAACTATTTACTTCATATTCTATTCCCAGTCAAAGCTGAACTTCGTAATACTTGGCAGTACAAATTAACATTCGCGTTCATAAGAAAAAGACACAAGATATATTATAACAGAACTTTTTTCATCATCGGCATTTTTTCCCACAATATGTATTGAAATTGCGATCATATTTTTTTCATGAAAAAAGTGCACGAAAACACAACGCATGTATGAAAATCGCGTAGGATCAACGAATATATAATAGGTAGGATTGAAACAAGGGGTGGTGGTTGGCTGTATCCAATTTCATCGACAATACGCCACAGCAATACGCACACAATACGCCGATACGTAACAAATCATCCACATGAAACGCAGCGTATAGTTTAATCTCAACAACGAAGCAAGGCGGAAAGAGGACGTTGTCGCTTTGATTTTCCACAGCCCTGCCCACGGTCCACGCGACTATTGATTTTTAGCGTATTTAGAGATGCCTCTTTTGTTGTTTAATGCAAATTTTATTTTTGTATGATCATTAAATTAGCCTCTCCTGTAGCACCTTCACAAGCACAGAAGATTTAGTCTGCAAAATCATTTATTTAAATAGCAACTCTAGCTATGGCACAATAAAGTTCAACTTAGATCGCAACAGCGCTTATTGCCTACGATTTTATTAACCTACACCTTGGCTCTAGTCTTTCTATCGTGTAACTCAATCTCTTCCGATACAATGCCGATTATATTTATTTATCATCCTTTGGCTTATATACTATTTGTAGCTTTATAACTATACATACAGTAACAATGTACCTACTACCATAATATTATGTGCTTAAACTATTTTGGAAGTCTTTATTCATATGTAGGTATATTTTGTATCAGAAAATGTAAAGTGCCACTCTTCAATTGCTTCTGGTGAACAACTTAGACTTTATTTGGTTTGTTTTTAAAATCTGCAATACAAATCACTTGCAGGTGACATGGATTATTGCTACAATCTGGATGTAAAAATTGGAACTTCAATAGTTACTAGTAAACCCTTCTTGTTTCTACTTATTATTATTTTTTTCAAAGGACTTGAAAGAAAAGTAAATAGATGTTCTGCTGAAGTGTGTTATAGAGATAATGTTGTTATTCTACGAGGACAGATAAAGTATTTTGTCATGAATCTTTATTAATCGGACTTAAAGTATACCATCAAAGTTACTTTTACAGTATAAGCCTAAACGCAAAATCACTCAACATAAAGCAATGTTTTACTTTTACAATACATTCAATATTCATCGCTTCCTTTCTACGACTTTGTGCCCATCAAAATATTTACGAGATCTCCGTAGTTTATAAGGGCTTTATAAAGATATTGAAACTCTGTTTAACGTAAATAGGTTCCAGACGGCTTTTATTCTAAAATATTTTTAAAGATATTAAATTAATTTTTTGAGTATTTTTATACGCACAAAAATGGAAGAAGATGTGAATTTCTTGCCAGATTGTATTTCGGCTGTTAATTTTATTGACGTAATTTTCTAAGATTCACAGATCACAAAAGTAAGTTTATTGTCTTTTTTGTCTGTGATCCGAGAAGAGTGTTTCCCATCTGTCTTGTGGTTTTTTCCCCGGTGAGGGACAAAAATCTCTTGCGTGTTTTGCAGATTTTAAAATAAACACAGATTTTAATCGCCTTATAAATTGAGGTTATCAAAACGATGATGATAAGGCTTAAATACATTTTAAAATATTATTCGAGGTTTTTTCATTATTATACGTATATTCACAGTCGTCTGAATATCTGTTTTTATATAGTATTTATAAAATTCGAAGAGCAAAGATTCCCTATAAAAATGAATTCACAAAATATAATGCCATGACCAACGTTCGTCTATCGTCTCCCTCTTGTCCTGTCCCTTATGTTTTATTCGTGTCGCGAGCAAAACCCGTCAGCAATTCAAAAAAAAGACAATTTCGCAATACGGTGTCAAACGATGTGACCCGGATATTTATACTCCCATCCCGACTTTGAAATTATCATCTAAGTACTTTCATTTATATCAAAAATTATTGCACATAAAACACAGGAATACTCCCATTTTCCGTGACGAATTAATTATATATTTAAAGGATAGTTATAAAATACGTACCTACGAAACGTTTTTTTGCTATGTAAATTATTTTTCACTAAAGGGTATGAAAAATATAACAGTTTACGTCCTAATCCTTTACTCAGGCCTAATCTAAGACCTAAGAAAAAATTGGTCAAGTAGTTTTTGGAGAAGTTTTGTTACGAACTCTGTGACACGATTTATATACCTAATAATTTTTATCCGTAGTAGGTAGAAGCAGCTTTCATTTTATTTAGCTTTTCAAACTTTTCGACGGCCAATAACTTCAATATAGGCATTCTTGAAGTTAGCTGAACTAGAATTTCTAGGCCAGTGCGCCGTTCTCTAATTGGCCCGAATCTAAGCTGTGTAGGTCCCAAGTGTTTTCAGGCCACCACGGCATTTTTAGAGCTCCGTACTCAAAGAGTAAAAACGGGACCATATTACTATTTAAGATTTCAATGTCAACGTCCGTCCGACCGTCCGTCACCAGCTGTATCTCTTGAACTGTGAGAGCTACAGACTTGAAATTTTCACAGATTTTTGTCGCCGCTATAATAACAAATACTAAAAAATAGAATATGATAAATATTCTAGGGGGCTTCCATACAACAAACGTGATATTTTTGCTTAATTTTGCTCGATATTAATAACGGTAGTATATTCAATTTAAAAATAAATAGTTCAATTAAATTTAAAAAAAAATATTTAAGAGTTATCGAGTCTACCGGGGATCCAAGAGCTGGCAGCTACCTTGGCCAACGTATTAGTTTGGCCATCCAAAGAGGCAATGCTGCCAGTATCTTGGGTACCATGCCTCGTTGCTATGGACTCGATGAGGTTTTAAATTTATAACCTAGTTTATAGTCCGTTATTTTTATTTTAAATCTATTTATGTACATATATTTAAGTATTAGTTATAATAATAAAATTAAAATAAACAAATATTTAAGGGGAGCTCCCATAAAAAAATTAGGCATAAATATTTATATATTATAAAAATCATTTAAGGAGGGCTCCCATACTAGAAATGTGGCTTCTGATTGTTTTTGAATTTGGTGGGGGCAAGGGGTGTTTAGTTTATTTTAATACTATTGAGAATTGGTCTTGATAGTACGGAACCCTCAGTACGCGAGCCCGACTCGCACTTAACTAAATTTTTATTTTTTGCTCCACGAAGTTTACATCTCAAGTTCGAGGAAAGACTATTTTCGCTGATTTAACAAGCTGTAAAGTTTGGAATTGCGACGAATTTAACGGTAACCTGGACGAGAAACTCATTGCGTAGTCTCACTAATGAATAAATAAGCGATTTCGGTGAACTACAATTTTACTTGCTATAAATACCTTCTTGTCGCAATATTTCTCTGCACGCAGGTCAATAAAATGATAAAATAGACCGCCTGTTGCGCTCTCTTGCACACTTACTGGCTTAACGGTAAGTGTGATGGGCAACAGGCTCTGTTCTTTTCCCTATTTTATTTCACCGCGGGCAGTGAGATATTGCGACCAGTCTACTACTATTACATATTACTAAATATATTTCTAGATTTTCCCGCAGCTTTACTCGCCAGAACCATGTTTTCCTCCATTAAAAAATATTAATATTAATAACTAAATTTTAAACGTTAAATTTCACGTAAAACAATTGTGAAAGAGGTTGAAACTGCACTCGCTCAGTTCTTAATTTGTTTATTACTTTATTAAAATTGATCCAAAGTACCGTCCAAAAAAGCAGACAGACGGGCGACAGAACTTTAACAGGGCTCTCCCTTACGACCTTCTCGCAAGTAGCCTAAAAACATCAGTCTTCGTCCAAACTTGATCGGCATCTATGTCAGCGTGAAACTCAAAGTTAACCCTTCGACCTCGAACTGAATACTAATGTTTTTAGGGTTCCATTATGAAATTCTATATAACCTAACTACTTTATTTGACCTCCGTCCGTCTGTCTATCCGTCAAAGCCGATTTTTTTATCTTGGTTTTATCGCCAAGTTAGATTTACAGTGAGTGATATTTTGTTTTTCGAGTTACTCTCAGCAATCCCTACCATTTGATACCCATATTGTAGGAGTGCATTTAAAATTACCAGTGCGCTATCGTGGTTGATCCGCCATGTTGGATTTAGAGTGATTTAGAGTCTTTTTATTTTTCAAGTTACACTCGGCCTTTCATTTGGTACCCATAATGGGGTGTGCATTTAAAATAACTAGACCGCCATCTTGTGTGTTCTGCCATATTGGGTTTAGAATGACGTTAGACTGCTAACCATGCATTGTCATCCAAACTAAACGTGTATACAAAATTTCAGCTCAATCGATATAAATATGCGTTAAAATTAGTTGCAAGATTTCACCCGAACAAGATACAATATAACTATATACATACATACGTTGCAAGTTCAATAAAAGTTTTATAAATCTGGAATAATTATGATCAACAGAGATTTGAGTTATATTTTACAGGAAAAGACTAGCATAGTGATTTTGATATTAACGATAACCATGTACAGATAAATTTAGTTTCGCGGTTTGTTAACAAAAGTGATGTTTACCGTGCTAAGTACTTCTGTATTATGGAACCTTCGACGCGTGAGTCTAACTCGCACTTGGCTGGTTTTCTCTAAGTTTTCTCTGAAACGATCGTCTATTACCGATCGACACACGCCGCAAGGGTGGCAAATAGACGGTGAACTACGTCACTGTTGAATAGAACCTGTGCAGCGCCATTTGGGCGTTGAATTTGTAAATATTAGCCCGTTTTGAGGGACCGTAGTGAATGATTCTCTTAAATTGAGTCGTTTGTATCGCGGAGAGTTTGCCTACACACTTGTAACTGTGCTTATTGACCACTTTAGTCGCGTGAGGGTTGCGATTGCGTGTGAGGAGCGGCCGAGTGGAATACAAATTCGATTCCATTGAAATGAAGTGGGGAAATATCGGTGGAATAGACGCTGTAGTTCGTTCGCTTTGAGAAAATAGTGATTTATTGGTATCGATGATCGATATAAATTGGTCAAGGTGATAATAATCCGGTTTTTGTCTGGTGGGGAGGCTTCGGCCGCGGGTAGTTACCACCCTACCAGCAAAGACGTACCATCACACGCCAAGCGATTTAGCGTTCCGGTACGATGCTGTGTAGAAACCGTTTGGGTGACTTTGCTTACCCCTTCCAAGTTAGTACGTTAACATCTTCGGCTGCATCCTCACTTATCATCAGGTGAGATCGCAGTCAAGTACTAACTTGCAAAGTATAAAAAAAATTGTCCGGTTAAGGTTTAAGTAGTTATCAATAAAAAGAGTTGAACTACATAATATAATCTTTCAAGATTCAAGTTTCTGACTTAGGGTATAAAAATAGCTTACGACTTACTTTCAGACATATCGAACATACGCAGATAATTTCATAGCAATCGGTCGAGCCGTTTCGGAGAAGGTTGGTTACGAGACACGACTTGTATTAGAGAGATATAGTAAACGTGACCAATAGAGCAGGCGAGTCATCTGATGTAAAGCAATTAGAGGAATTATTGCAAATACTTTGCCGGGAGTACGTGTATCCATCCCTTAAAATATCCCATTTTATAGCTTTGAGTAAAAATTGCTGCTGGTTTAAGCTGGTACCATAGTTTGAACGTGCTTGGAAAGAAGAATCTCATACCGGGTGGTCAAGGGTTGCCATCCTTCCAGGTGGTACAGAAAGTGGAGAGTGATATTGCCTTACATAACTCTCCATTGAACAACCGTTAGAATACACACAGAGCTAATATAAGCAACTATAACCTAGTAGTAGTAGTAAGCAACTATACCTATGTACCAAGGGTTCTAGTTTGTTACAATAGTTGGAGCCTAGATTAGATTCAACTACTCATGTATTAATGTTGGTTTAAAATTAATTAGTCATTCAGTGATAATTCATATAACACGTCCAAGATACTCTTGTTTTTTGCTCATTTGCATTATTCCATACCATCTGTCGCTAATAGCCTTAAAGTTGTATATTATTATCATTCAAATACAAATTCAAAATTTATTTATTTCACATAGGCCTAACGTGCAGCCTGCACTTGTAAAATGTCATTATGATATTTGTCGCGTATGGTGAAAACTACAAGTCGACAAAGCTAAGTTTAATTCAATTCAATTCAATTTACTACCGTGTTAAAAAATGACGCTGTGAATTATTTATTTATATATAGAATGTGCAGAAGTCACGTGACTAATTTCCTGATCTTTTTCGTACAATTTTTAATTCGTTCCCTTTTCTATCCCTATCTATCGGATCGCAATGTCATATGACTAGAGTCCTATCTTTACTTAAGTTTGGCTTCCCATGGCTTTACCATCCCAACGATAAAAGATTCACGGTAAAGCGATTTACCGTTCTGGTAGGATACTATGTAGAAACCGTTTGGGGTTACTTACCCAAAACGGTTTCTACATAGGGTTACAGACAAGAAGACAAGCAGACAAGTAGACAAGTAGACAAGCAGACAAGTAGACAAATACCTATTTCTGGGGTGTACAAAAAGTAAAAGTTGATAAACAAGGCATAGGGTAGGTTAACATTATGCCCTGCTTGAGCTAGGAACTTGCCTTTTTTTCGTCGGATGAAATAAGTTTTAAGTGTTTACATTTACCCTAGATCTACCCATCGAAAGACACAGCCCTTTGCCATAATTAACTTTGTAATATAAATACCCCTGAGGCCTACGCGTTGATAAGATACCCGTCTGGTACGGATAGATAATAAAACTTATTAAAACTGGATATAAAGTTATTCCTTGGTCTGTGGTTGAAACTATGTAGTATGAGTTCAACGACCTCAAAGATCCAAAGAAGATGAACGCTTTATTGCACCCATACATTAAAAACCAGATATATGTACAGAAACAGAGGTTTAAAAAAATAACATTAATATTCTGTTTTTATTATTTTCACTCTTATAGATGTGATTTATTAGTAGTTTAGTTGTTTTATACTCCTTTAACCCAGACTTAAAATTAGAATATAAGCTATATTTTATCCCAACAAATTTACAGTACCTGCGAGATTTATAATTAGCCGAAATAAACACGTACTTCACTTATCCTAGTATTTTAATTAAATCTTTTATTTCTGACTGTAGAAATAATTTATGATCATTGAGCCAAAAAATAATGAAAGTTATGTTCCTATCGAGTGCCTAAGGAAACATGCATTTTGTTAGAAGTCCGTTCTTGAAAACATTTTTTCGAGTTATATACAATTCATGGTTTCGACATTTCCATACAATTTCCATGACAAGCGTTTTTGCCGACGCTCTCTCTTTATATAAACGGCTCGTAACAACCGCGACCGTCTCGGCGAGGATCATTTTGCAAAACGCAATTAAACTTTAACTTCATTAATGAAAATACCTTATTTTCTTCCCTTCAAAATAAATGCCGTCCATATTGTTCACGGCCGAGTCAGTGCCATTGTGTCGTTTGAAAATAAAAGACGTATTTCACCGGTCATTGTGAAGGAACGTCGCTGTTTTTTAATTGGAACACGTCACAAAATATTGTGTCTCAGAAAACGTTCACTTTTTACGGCGGCGCTTTTCGTATATACCCATTTCATTCAGAATGTTTGCGCAAACCTTTGTGCAAATATTTGAACCGTGGAATTAATTAAACAAGATAGGTAAACAAGATAGGTATCCTCTTGGTCTCCGTGAACAAAGCGTTAGAAATAAATAGCGTCACAAGAAATTACCTGAAAAACCTAGAGATTTGTTAAGGCTTTGAGCTTATGAAAAATTTTTCTACAAGGGCTTAAGTAAATTGCCCTCTATCTATGATGTTGTTTTATCCATAGTCGTTCTCATTTCGAGGCTTTAACGATTAGCTAGTGATGAATTGATGTGGTGAAAAAAAACATCCTCAGAACTAAAAAAACAACAGAAGAGAAAAGACATACAAAGTAAGTCGAATTCATACCTTTCGCATGACTAGTTTGCATATTTAATATACTCTGACTATGTTATTTGAGCAAACACAGCGCGTCTATAGCACCTGTACGAGATAGTTTCAGCGAAAAATAACACTGCAGAAACTTTAAACCAATTTATTTTTCTACTCTTTGTAAAATTATCAGAAATAAAATTTCTGTTGCATATATTATTAAAGAAGTGCAATGAAAGAAACTGTAGCTCTTTCTTTATTAGCTCCTACGTAACCCAGACATCAAAATATAAGAATAGTAGCATAAAACGTAGAACCAAGCGATAGGATTATTTAAGTTGAGTCCACCTCGAAATAATGTGAATCCCATCAAAAACATAAATGTAAAATAAGAACCAAGTTCAATATTATGATGATATATGCCTTTCCATTAAAAGAGCTTTTCACCTAAAGGAGAGTCTTTCACGGAATGTAAAAGAACGCTACATTCGATGCCAAGTCATGTGGCTTACGGCTAATACACCATATTTTAAGATGTTTTCCATTAAGGAATGCGATAAATCTATACGTTTTCAGCAACATAATAATTTATCTAAAAGCCGTGAAACTACGGCTAGACATGTCCATATCTGTACAAATATCCTGGCGTTATGCCAAGGGCAGCCTCGTGTCAGGTTATCCCTTCAACCCCTGAGGCATCTCGTTATAATATAAACCTTTGTGTCTGAGAATAGAGCTCAATTTCCTTTGTTCGCATGCTTCGATTTAACCCTGGCACCTTCTTTCACCTTTGATATCGGCACATCTGGATTTTAAAAGCGGCAATCGATTGTCATTTGTTACGTATGCCGTAGAGTTGAAATTGGTTTGCTTTTATTGGAAGTCAGATTCATTGTTGCAGTCGGTTCTATTCCATTGCTTGGCTTTATAAAGTGTATGCCCGTTATAAAGGAAAGAAAAAAGGTGAGGTTATTTTCCTAAGGTAACCTAAGGTATATTGTTACTATTGCACCTACATTTACATACCCATAGGAAAAACGTTAACTAAGTTTTAATCCTTTAAGAAGTCTGGACTCAGAAGTGGTATGTAAATGAATTCAAGATAAAGATAATGATGTTAACGTTATAAAGGCACCTTTTAAGATGTTAATTAATATAAATCCATTATACATAGAAACTTGCGTGAAGATGATACTAATAAGTAATAGGGTAAGCCTTAATTACTTATAGTATCATTTCCGTTTGGGCAACTAAGGCATCTACGTTTAATTAAACAAATATTCAGCCGTATCCTCACAGTTCTACCTCGAAAATATAATTATGAGCATTTATTTCGTATATTCTTTGCCCTAGTTAACATTCAAACTTTTCACTGATGTTTCAAACGTGGGCTGCTCAAACCAACGAGCCGAATATTCCTAATTAACCCAAATACGAAAACCGAAATTTGATCTGGAAATACGCTCCTGATCCCTATACAAGTAACTAAGTGCTGAAATCAAAGAGCGTGAGATGTTGAATCTAATCGGAAAAAACCTTTCGATTGGGAACATAATATCATGAAGGTATAGATTCCGTATTCAATAGTTGAACCCCTCTTTTCAGCAAGGGTTTTGGCCTTGGGGGCAAGGCCATTTGTAGCAACAACATGCTCGAAGGAAATGTGATTCTGATTTTGTTGAGTCTACAAGGAATATATTTTGTTTGAGATGCAATAAGGAACACCTAGCTTTTAGTTAACTATATAAATGTAAACATTTGATTGTATGTACAAACAAACGAACAATCTCTCATCGTAAATGCATATACCATCCTTCGTACCGTCGTGGGTAAAAATAAGCTTACTACAATAACTTCTCCTGATGTTTAATTGAAGATAGTTTTCCACTCTGTAATTTTTTTTAAATATCTTCTTTCGTTGAGCGATGATTGACAGCAACTGTCTCTTATAGTATCTATTCTAAACACAATGTATCTGTCGTTGAATTGGTCAACAAATTCTGCAACTAGCTTTATACAAGAACATAATATAATGAGATTCGTTAATCGTTTTGGACAAGTTCATCAGTGTCTACTTTACTTTACCAGTCTATAGATGCCTACTGCCACTTCAGCTTACCAATCCCCAATTCATTCGGCAATGTCAATTACTTTGGATCTCCTAAATATATCTTCGTTGCTGATTCTATCCCTCAGAGATTCCAGTATGCATAGCGACTTTGAACTTATGGACGAAAATATTTAATCATCAGTCATTAATTTGGTTAAATAACGACACATTTAAGCTCATTTATAAATCTTTATAATTTATAAATAGGAGGGGAAACTGTTTTGAATTTGTAAACATAGGAAATAAATGCAAACATGGAATCGTTTACGCGATCGATGCACAACGAAAGTATAGAAATTCAAAACAGATACACACCTGCAATATCGTGGACCCCAAAATTGGGACTTGTGGGCTTCATTTATGTACAAGGCATTCAACTTTATTGATATAGAACCTATTGGAAACACAATGGCGTCAACATATTTGAATTCAGCGTGTTTTTTCACGGAGCCATGTTAATTTGAGTCTTATGCGTCGTGGTTAAAGTCCTTTTTCAGCGGGGCTTTGCCGACGTCAATTTGTAAGCGGTACGGTAGGCGAAATATTGGGGGATTTGGTGCACTGTAGTCTTTATTTTTGGTGCACTGAGAACTGTTATTGCGAAAGCTTAGTGATTGTCTGGTGGACGGTGGAGCAGAGTATCTGGCGGTCTGCCAGCTGGTAGGAAGGCAGACTCATGGCCAGAAGGCCTCAACGTTTTGTCCATTCAGAGTGGAGAGCTGTAATAATAAAATTGTCTGGACGTTTCAGAATGCCGACGCGGACGGGGCAGCCACCTCATAACTAAATTGAAATTTTCAATTGCCTAAGCTCTCATTCAGTGAAATTTAAATAAGCGGATTTAAGTTAAAGTTAAGTGGGCAAATAATGGTTTGCCTTATTTTCATTGATTCAAATATAACAGGGTACTGTCTTCTGTAGTGCTTTTTATATGAAAAGCTTACTTTGTATCATGTCAGTACGAGTTAAATTATTTATAAGTTACGACTTGGTTACGATGGTATCAACAATAAACATATTATGTGCAATAAATACAATATTATTGGCACACAATAAATAACTGCAGTTACACTATTAATCAAAACAAATCATTATTATTAATTATAACTTTTAGATAACTGTGGTTAGCAGTTAATCAGGGGTCGGCGTGTCAATAATGGTAACCACAAATAATGTGCAGCGAAAATTAAATTCCATTCGACTTTCATATCGAAGCATATCACGTATAAACGTACGCGGAATCTCTAAGGGGACTGATATAATTGTCGAATGGAGCCGCACAATGCATTTTATGACATCATTTTCATACACTGCTTGATGTATTAATGTCGAAATGATGTTGATAAGTAGGTTTAATATTTTCAAGTACATCAGTACATACGAGGAAGTTTTAATATCGGACCAATTACCAGCAAAGACGCACCGCCAAGCGATTTAGCTGTGTAAAAACCATTGGGGTGACTACTCCTTCCAAGTTAGTACGTTAACATATTCGGCTGCAAAATCACTTACCATCAGGTGAGATCGCAGTCAAGTACTACTTGTATAGTGTAAAAAAATCACCGAAAACCACCGGCCCCAAATAATGGGAAAAGGTAAAGATAAAAAGGAAAATTGTTATTTGTTGATTCTTCTATCTTATAAAATTTTATCTTGGTTTTCGTCTTTCTCACTTTCACTCTATTTTTACTTTCATTTATTTTAAGGCCCTGCTCCATCAGATGCAGTGGGATCCAGGACATTTTACCTTCACTGCAGTGCGCTCGTAATCTTTAGATAATAAGTTCTTGTCTCATTATGCTCATGCCTATCGTTATATGCTTCAAAACGAATTAGAGTAACGCATTAAATTCGTTTCGAATTAGAGTAATGCATTAAAACTATTCTTCACAGCATAATTTTGTCACTGCGGGGCTGTGCCTGTAGACAAAGTGGTATTCTAGCGAAAGTGGTAGCGATGTTGCGAATAGAAAAGTCTAAAATGTATGGGATTGACATTAGCTAACGCTGTGGCATACATTGGTGGCATAGCGTAAGCTAGCGTCAACGCCATATATTCTATATCACAGAATATAGCGATATCGCGAATAGAATGTCACTTTGTCTAGACCCTCTGGTTGCCCCCAGATGGACTCTGCAAGAAGAGTCCTCTGGTGAAATCAAAGAGGCTTTCTCACAATATTTATTTATTAAATAAAATATACTAGGCTCTCATGTCACGCAAAGAGGTCGATTTTGCGTTCCGATCAAGTGGATGCCTGGCTTAAAAAGTCATGAAACCGTATTACTTCGTATTTGAATTGGACTATAAGCTTAGCGTGAAACTTAACCTTTAATGAAGCCATTTGTAGAAACTAATACGTTAGGAGTGAATAACGTGATGTCATGGCCAATATCTTCTTACTATCAATTGGATTGAAAGATATCATGGGGTGAATCGTATTATTTTATTTATTGGAGAATTGTTCATACTTACCTACTACGATTTAGTATTCACTGACAATAATTCGATTAGGGAGGTATAGTTAACATGATAAATTGCGTGCTGGAGACAGACAGATAGGCAAAATCTTTATAGCAGAAAGGAGAAAAATATTTTATTTATAAAGCAAAATAAAAGAAAGAAAAACCGCTGGAGAATGGAGATGCTTTGATGAAAGCTACTGGGCGTGTATTATAGTTTAGCTGTACAGCTTTCAGAGAAAATAGATACATTAACATAAAACTACGTTTGGGTTGCTCCTGTTACAACAACTACCGAAGAAAGGTGTCAAAATTATGTTGAAACATACGAGTATGTTGTGATTGCCAGAAGTTTAATATCAGCACTGCCTATAGATGGGCGCCCTTTGAATCTATCCCCATAAAATGTAAGAATGCGCCACGCACGTCCATATCGATTTTTGTCAACAAAAAAATTAACGTGGATTGCAGTTATTGAGAGTTGAGACGGACGAGTTATTTATAAATTCGGTAAAAAAGATATCTGGCTTACCTTTTGACAATATTTTTATCGATACCATAAAACTTGGATCGATTCGGTAAGTAGGTAACTTATAAATATAGATGCAGCAATAAATTCTTATCGTGATATAAAACAGTCCGTGTGCGAATCTAATTTTGAATTAAAGCTATTTAAAACTAGAAAAGGCACACAAAAGCCCTTTTTACTTATCCACCGAATAGTAGTTTGAAACTGCTGGTGAAATTCACACAAGCGCCACCGCGGTGGACGGCTAACTTTGGAACAACACTAGGCATAAATTTTGCCAAATGTCGCTGACAGTTTTGCCTGAAAAAGTGAGGCTTTCTCGTTTTCTCTTTGCGTCATAAAGTGTAGTTTTATGCTCCAATTTCTCGTATTGAAACTTTATTTTTAGTTGGTTTGTAAAGCGCAGTCGTGGTTAAACGGTTATTCGTTACATAAGATTTTTCAGCGACCTATTTAATATTCAACATGAAATTAGTAAAACCTTGTTCATAGGTCTTGACCAAAAAGCGATCGAACGTAGAAATGCTTGTGAACATGATAATATTATTATAATTAATGATGAAACTTTACATTCATACTTGCTACATAATATGAAATGCCAATTTTATTAGCTTTGATAGGTTGTATTTTGTAGAGAGAAGAGGTAAATTGTTCATTAAGTTTCGTCGAAAAATAAGATCATACTCGTAAGTCCAAAACTAAAAGACACTTAGTTCAACAATTCTATAAACATTTAAAACACTAACTCATCCTCAAGAATTACTCTAACTTTAAGAACTTTCGAGAACATGGCCATAACTTCCATTCCTTATTCATTGAAAACTCGTTCGCGAGTGAAACAAACAAGTTTGGTGAAATATATTTCGGCTGTAAGACCGGTTTTTCTCTCCGGAGCCACTTTATCCTGACTAATAGCGTTGCATTATTGCGGCCTACGAAAAACGGGATGTAAGACCTGAAGGTCGCCGTTTATTAATCGTCCTGTCAGCGATTATTACGCTGTAAAATACAACGTGCCAGAGCGACTACGGTAAAAGATTTTCATGTTCCATATTCTGATTGCATTTGATAAGTTACCATTTAAATGCGATTACATGAATTTTACTTTATCAGACATCATCAATACTCAAGTTTGTTATATCTCAGTGCTGGGCATGGATTCCTCTTCAGAATCAGAGGGGTTGCCAATAGCCATAGCCCCAAGTGCAGGTTCGTAGGCTTTGCACAATTTTGAGAAATTTTTCGTGAACTCTCAGGTATGCATCCTTAAAATGTTTTCAGTCATCGTTATTCAAAATAATTTTTGTCCTTATTCAAAAGTTTCTACAATTAATATATACACACAATTGTAACCGGTTATTATTTAAGGTTTTTTATAAATGGGTTTCATATAAAGAAACCGCTGAGCTTGCAGGTTAACTATCAGTAAATACAACAAATAATAAAAATAAGATGTAGGTTTGTATCTTCTAATTAATTTTATTATTCTATTCTAAAATACACGTTGGAGTTTCTTCTTGTTATTGAAAATATTATCAAGTAACTTAACATTTCAACATACGTGTTCGGCAAAAAACCATTTGGTTAATAAAAAATTAAGTTGACTACACTTCTCTGCTATCCAATTCCATTTCCATTTCGAAAATGAAATGATCAAGTTGAAAAGCAGAATGCTTTCGATTTGGTATTCCCTCGACAGCTACTTTTCTGCTAAATCTTATCCAACTGATCCTGTTTATCCCCGCTTAACACCTTCTACGGAATGTTGCAAAGGTATAAAATTGTACCGTTGTTGTAGAGTACCTACAAAGCTGTCTTCGTTTTCTTTACATTCAATTCATAGTTGCTACTGTTGTATTAATTTATAGATTACATCATTATCTTTTTCATATTTTGTATCAAATTATAAAACAGCGACATGTTTAATTTCAATTTCATTTCTCATATCTCTGAAATGATTTCTCATTTTATTTTTGAAAGTTGAAAGTTTCTATTTCAGTTTAATAAATCTGTCTCCGCCGCTAATTCCATTTGGAAAATGATATTATCAAGTTGAAAAACGAGTTATGCTTGAGACAGCATTCCCTCGGCAGCAAATATTACGGTGAATGAATCTTACAAGTACGACTGCTGCCATCTATTACTATACTTTATAAACATTGTTGCTATCAGCTACAAAATACACTTAAACGAGCAATAATTCTTGTACATAATATAGTTCTATATAATCTTAATCTCAGAAACAGCTAAGACCATTTTCATGAAATTTATTATACAAAGGGTTTTGGGGGCGATAAATCGATCTAGCTAGGTAGGATTCATTTTAAGAAAACGCCGTATTTACCAAAAAAAAAATACCTAGCAAGTTTGATCACCCACCTAGTTTGTCTAGACAGTAAATTAACCGTCTGATATAAATGATTTGAAATGTTAAAGATATTCATCCTAATGACATTGACACGGCTTCTCGAAAATTTTCCTTTTCATCTAATGTTTAAGTACCTATCAATATCAATATTCGTTAACATTATTACATTTCTTATTTAATCCTATAATTTTATTCGTATCTCATAGCTACCCCAAATGTTCATTTATTACAGAGTAGACTGGTGCAGAGCGTGGTTTCTATTACGGAATTAACCACCATCTGTCAATACATTGTAGTGCTCTAATATGTGCTGCACCTCACTAAGCCCGCCGTTTGGATAGGCTGACAATATCTGACATAATCCGGTTATCTTCCATCACTATAGTGAAATGTGTTAAGCATTTATTGGTGCATTTCAGAGATTGTAGAGTACCTACATCCTATACACGTTGATTTGACATGTTATGGATGCCTTTGCTTGAAGTTCTTGATTACATTACTGTCGCTGCAATCTGTCAATTAATTACAGCAATGTAAGTTACTGTAATGTCTACTTATTGTTTACTCGCTCCTTTCGTAAGTTATAAGTAGTTGTTACAAACGACACATTGCGTAGGTGGTTATTAAAATGAATTAGGGTTTAATTTTGATAGGTGAATGAATTAATCTGTTTCTGTCTTCTGAATTTATAAAAGGTAAAGTTTGACTGACTTATCTTCCAACGCACACCTCAAATCACAGTATATTTTTTTTTTTTAACAAAGGATGGATACTATGAGAAAAACATTCCATCTGAAGTGAATTGATACGCATGTCCGCTAAGACAGGATTTTTGAAAAATCACAAGATTGTTTGTCTTATTGGCTATTTCACTCTTTGTCTTGTTGGATTTTATTAATGTCAGTAACGAGTATAAGAAGACGACGCTGAAGTAGTGATAGTAGATATATATGTTATAAATTTTATGGCTGTGTCACGCCGGTCACGTCAAAAAGTAGGGTTACTCGACTCGTCGACTGTGAATGTATGGAGAAATACGTTCCATTTATTTGAAGCGAGTTGACGCGATTCGAAAGTATAAAAACCTGTACTAACCCTAGAGGCATCTAGATATCGACGTTGCTTAGCCAGCACTTTAATTCGATACGCACTGACTCAACTAGGTCATACGGGCCACACACATTATTCATAGCCACCTACAACTCGTAGTACTGCATGCACACGCTCGCAACAATTAGGTACTAATCGATAATTCAGAAATATTCCCAGCACGTACCAGTAAATTGCCGACCAAAATTCATGTCCCGTGCATTGGCATAACATGCGGGAAATGCGTATGAATATATTACCGGCTTCATCGAAAAAGATGCGAAAATTCGATTTTTATAATAATTTCTTGTCAGTGAATGGCTCGCGGCCCTGATAGGGGCGCCACCATGCGTATGAATCTCGTTATACGAGTTATCTCAATAGACTATATTCAAGGACCCGGCGAACCACGTGAAAAAAGTCGCCAATTTATTGGTGTCAAAAATTTTTGTTTTGACACCAACAGCGTCAGTAGTAAGCCGACCGCAGTATGCGAATACGCTATTTTTTATATCTGTAATAGCAAAACAGCATTTGCTGAGTTCAGCTAGTTATTGATAAAGATTTTAACTGATAGTTTGACTTCTGAGCCTCAACTAGCAACATTAAACGAATGTAAAACAAGCATTACGTCTATGTTTTAGTAAACCATAAAACAATAACTTGCTAGTTTTGAAATCATATTATAATTGGGGCAGCTTCATTATGATTGCTGTCGCAAAAATCACTGTTAATTATATTTATTATTTGGTTGATTAATTGCGATCGCGTGTAATTGGACTAATTGGCTTCCTGTTGTAGATAATAAGGGGAAATAATTGTTCACGATGGTTGCCTTATTTTTTCTATATTTAATTATCAATATTTTGTCAATCACAGAAAGAAAAATGAAATTCTTTCTTTTATTAAGGGCTGATTTTTAATCGCCAGATAAACTACTAGAGGAATACAGAGAGAGATAGAGAGAGAGAGAGAGAGAGAGAGAGAGAGAGAGAGAGAGAGAGGAGACATACAAAATTATTCAAAACGTCATATTTGTGCCATAGTTAAAGTTTATCTGGCGATTTAAAAATCGGTCCTAAAATATGTATTTATTTGATTTTTCCCATAAACAAAAGCTGGTCGAAGATATTAATTCTACAATACAACTAGCTTGTAAATATTTGGAAAAAGACAAAATGTACTACGACGGTCTTCTAAGGTCGTTTCTACGTGACAAAGGTCCACTTCATCATTTTTACCTCAATCTCGGTGAATATATATATTTTTTTATGATTAGATTTTTTTTGGCAGTGTCATTTTGAAGATTTTTGAAGACAGACGAAAAAAATCCCCCGTGATATTGATTTTTCTTTTTGTGTAAAGAATGTTGTTTGAAATTGGTTTTCAATTATTACAATTCACAAGATAGATTTACTATTTAGATTTGTAGAAGAGAAAGGTGGGCATTCACACCACAACTTCCTTGACGTTAGTAAATAATTATATATTTAGGATATCTTGCAAGACATTTGTATTCTCTAAGTTCAGATGCTATAATAAACTGAATGGGATCTCCATGCGAGAGAAATTCTTGAAAGTGAACCCCTTACTTTGTTATAATATATGTATTTATTACTTATAATTTATTTACTTTCGAACGTCTACAGCGAACAAGCTTTGCGGTGAGTTCAAAGTCGCCTTTAAAATTCACTGTAGTGCATATATTCGAGTGATGCGCAACACATAGTATAATGGTCGTTTATTTTAGAAGCGTTCCGTCAAAGGCGAGCGAACAAACAGTGATTAAAGCGGTCGTTGTTCGGGAAAATTGACGCGAAGAAAATTGTTAACATATTGAACATAATGGACGTTGTTAATAGCACATAGTTTGGGTGCATACTCGTAAATATAAACATAGTACATGCCCGTGCACTCGTGCCTACTGAATTCTACACTCTCACAACATTTTTAGGGTTTAATACCAAAACGGTAAAAATGGATCCCTTATGGTGAGACTTTCTCCGTGCGTCCGTCCGTCCGTCTGTCACACCCGATTATTTCAGTGTCTATTAATGCTATCGACCTGAACTTTGGAATAGTTGTAGGTAATTGTGGCTCGCCGTTATTGTAATCATAAAAAATTGAAAATATTTTTTATTTTTATTTAAAAAGGGGGGAAAACCGGGTTGTCAATATTTCAAAATGAGAAAACAATAGTGAGTGTAAATAATAATAACAATTAACCCGTTTTTTTATGCCTGATAGTTTTTGATTGAATGGGCAAACTAACGAAAAAGATACCGTTTTTGTAAATTCAGGTTAATCAAACACGGAACGTCTTGTTTTGAAATGCATTTTTTGGCTAAATATTCTGTGAATTACAGACTTCATCTAAGGATTCATGGTAGTTTTTAATTAACTCAATAAGTTAGTGACGAGACATTTTGGTTTCGATCCGTCACAATACAGTTAAATGTAAAATTGATTTCCGTTTATTCCTTGCAATTTTCGATATTTTGTTTCCTTGATGGCGTGTCTTAGGACAGTTCCCATCGCTCAGTAACCTACTTGACATGAAACACTTCTGTGGTAAAACTAGAAACGAACATATTGCATAATAGACATACTCAGATATTATGTAAACCTATGATATAACAGATTCGGTGACCTAAATATTCTCGGTACGGGCCTAAGCTATTTTGCCATCTTATCTTTATAACTTGTGTCGATTATAATCAATGACAATGTACGCTACAATAAGTAGACGAGAAATATGTGACAAAAAAATCTCAAATATGGCGTCGTTACCGCCCTCAACAGCAGTGCTATTCTACAAAATGTCCATCTCTGAAACAGCTGCCAAGCCAAAGATGCCATGCAAAATTGTACTCTATTACAACTTACGAATTCATAGATGCATAGATGTACGCTCGTCGCTGCTTTAAGTAATTTTGCAGAATAGCACGGCAGTACGGTATCGGTGACAGCACATAATGTTGTCGCTTACATTAGCGCCATTTTACAGTTTTGAAAAATTAAAAAGGATGCTTCAGAGCGGAACCTAAAAATAAATGCGTGATGTCAGTAAGTGCTGATCCTTATAAAATACGTTTAATCAATGGTTATAATCCGTGTTTAAACTACACTTCATTTCTTGCATTTTAAGGTTGATCAAATTCGTGTGGGTGGTTTATCCTCCCTGTGCTTTCGTATGTGTATTGTGTAAGTTTCATCACTGTCCATGACATGAATAGTAGGACTAAAATCTGTGAGTATAGGACAGATTAATTTGTTTTGCTATAATCCGATACCTGAAAAGAAACTGTATGGTCCAAAATGCAAAAACACCGCCCACATGAAACACCACACAATTCTACCAACACTTTTCTATAATAATTTATTTATGGAAATTATTTCTAGAATCGTAGTCACTACGATTTCGTTCTGTAAAGTCAACACATCCTAAGGATCTCCCAGCGTCAGGACCAAACGTGTGTCGAAGAAAGTGGATTTCCGCAAAATAACGCCTGCTCCCATTCAATAATAATTAATTTTTCTGTCTGTTTGTAACTCTACAATCAAACTAAAATCTTGGATTCGTCGTTAAATACTACACAGCCTCAAAGAAATAACAAAACAGAAACGCCACAGTTGCAAATCTCGTTGTAACCGATCCCTTATCACAATACCTCACTACCTTGATCCGCTTATCTTGACGAATGGCACTGTTGGAGCCTGCGCCTCTCCTAAAATGATCTGGCGTTTGTTTTCGCTATTGTTCCTTTTGTTTTGGGGGAAATATAGAAACAAATTTACCTGCGTACGTGACTGTGCAACTTAGATTTAGATTTCTTATTGCGTATATAAAACGTTAACATAATTAATATTTGAAATATCCATCTACGTTTTTAATATACTTAATGAGGGCCTTGAATAACTTTCTTGACTTTGTTCCAAATGTTGCTGAGAGACTTTATGTCGTTGAGATCTGAAAATTCACACCCATTTTGGTTATTTCCAGAGCCCTTGAAAAAGAAGATGTTCACCCGGTATTAACACAAACGTCCGAAAACCTCTTAAGAAGATTATAAGAACTAATACAGTAATATGATAATAGACGTAATAGTCTAGGATCGCGCTATACAACGACCTTCACCGAGCTGCTTATTGGATGAAAACTATTTTATATCCAATTAAATATGTCAATAAATATATCGCAAGTGGGTTGCCTAAAAAATTTCAGTCCAGGGTATGATTAATTAAGAATTAAAAAAAAAAAACCATCGTAACATGGACTCCTATTTGTTACAGTTTAGTTGACATCGTAGATTGGATGTTATAAATAGTGCTTTTTGCCAGAAATACTTTCCTGGCTGAGGAAAGTATTTCTGTTCTATATTTTTTGGCAAAAGAAAGTTAACGGATAATAAAATCTAATCGAACTAAGATGTCAACGGAACTCTAACAAATAGGAGTTCATGTTACAAAGGATTTTTTTTTTAATTCTTAATTAATCATATCCTGGACTGAAATTTTTTAGGCAACCCACTTGCGATATATTTATTGACATATTTTATTGGATATAAAATAGTTTTCATCCAATAAGCAGCTCGGTGAAGGTCGTTGTATAGCGGGATCCTAGACCATAAATAGGCCTTGTATTTTGACAAACAAAATAAAGTTTCTTTAAACTGCTCAACTAGAAAAGAAATCTGTGATATTGTGGCTATTGGTTGTCAGAGAAATCAGTCGTACTTATTTTTCGTATGCAAGTTATTGACGATACTCTCACACATTAAGTTTACGTAAATAATTATTAGCATTACTGTAATGGATAGTAGATACATTAATTTATATCAATATGTATTCATACGTAAATAAATTTACGCGAAACGTGCGATAGTGTTTGAATAACTGTCGTGTGCATGATTGGCTGTCAAGTTGACTAATTATTATCGTGACCTGAATACACAACTCTACATAATGTATCAACATAATATCGAGAAATGTCTAGTAGCTGAGGCTGTCCCTATTAGGGTCAGCCCGATATTAAAGTCGCTTGACATAGCTTATTAAATTATAAGAAAACAAATAGATATTTTATAGAGCCAGGGTTTAGACTATTGATTTAAGTATGATACAAGCAATGTAAAATGAAAAAAAAACATGCAATTTTACGGTTTTTTCATGAAACCATATCAGAACAAAAGTATATTACCTTCCTATCTAATTAGCTTAATTCTCTGTTGTTATTCACACTTTTTTGCAGTTGAAGAAATGTTTAAAAAATAGATTGATACAGCAGCAGAATGACATGTTTAATTCTTAATTAACTTATATTTAACTTTAGTGCTTAAGAGTCTGCTGACCCACGGTGTCTCCCATACAAACGTAATACCAAAATCATTTGTATTTCGAGCAATTTTCGATCATGTTGTGGTGTTATTCGGGTTCATATAGTAATAATCTATGCTCCTGGCCATATTTGGTTCCGAAATACTTTTTTAACCGAAATTGTAAACGAATTAAGTTTTGCTTATTTTCATGTCAAAGAGGACATGTTTTCTGCTTATTTGTTTTGTAATAAAAACAACACTATCTCACGTCGCATTAGTTCAGGAGCACAGTTTTTATTGTCCAGCTAAAGAAAAACACCAGTTAATAAAGAAAGTTACAAGTTTTCATTTATAATTTTTGGTATTACGGAACTCGACCAAAGTTATAAAAATTTTGATCAAAATTGATCTTTATTTCGTTTTAAAGAAGTATTTCCGAACCAAATATGGCCAGGAGCATAGATTATTACTAAATGAATCCGAATAACACCACAACATGATCCAAATATGCACGAATTACTAATGATTTGGTTTTTTTAATGAATGGAGACATTGTAGTTCACAGGCCCCTTAAGTGAGTAATATTTGCAAGTTATCATACAAAGCATTACAGCAAAATTATTACAGCTATTTTTGTACAACGTTTTTAGCCAATGATTAAATTTCACTTTCAATTATGTAGAACATATCGCTGGAAAGTTTTGCACCAATTTGGTCCGTTCCCTTCGTCGGATGCCGGCGAGATTTATGAATTATTTAAATTTAATCGTGTACCTAAACTATAGTCTGAAACACATGTCGTCCTCGGTTAGGATTTACGAGGGTCGCCACAGTTTTATTCGAGGCCGATATACGATGTTCAGCGAAGATAGCGCCCTTCATAAACCGAACGATATTATGTACAACGATACCGGACCAATTTATATTAGCGTACTTAAGATATTTATGATTCTGATGTAAAATACAGTTTTGGTTGTTTTGTCGCACTATATACTTTTAAGTGTTTTTTTAACTTGCCTTCTTAACTTCAATTAAACTTAACTTCAATAGTTTAGCGTATATTCAATAGTTTAGCTAACTGGCTGGCTTAACTTCAATATTTTAGCGTATATATAGCCAAGGTTAGTGGTGGTCTGCGAAATGATACGGGCACGCATTTTAGACCGTTTCAGAAGCTGCCAGGCTTGGCAACGATGGCAGGGCCTGCTGCTGAGGTTGCGCTATTCGGGAGAGCGTTGAATACAGTAATAGTAAGTGAATGACAGTTTCAGGTGCAAGCCTCAAATAATCCTTTCATTTCCCCTAACAGAGGGGAATTAAAAAAAATGGCGTGGCCCTTACAAACTTGTTACTACGCTACGATTTCTCTTAAATAACTATGAGTTAATACATATAATTAATAAAATAAGTTACAGTTGTACCTTCGTCATGTTCAAATTTGTAAACTCCATTGAAAGCAAACCGAGTTCTGTGTTAATTCTGTTAACCGATTTAATTGTATTTAGAATCTCAAAAGTATAAAGAGGTTCCTACTGATCACGTTTACATATTGTTTTGTATTTATTTTGTCTTGTTTAGATCCCCGTCAGTCATCACAGAATCATTTTCGTCGTATATATTTCTCTACTCATAATTACATTAGGAAAGTCTCCTGTAAGTATTTTCACGGAATTTACCGAGAAACCAAATACAATATTGAAAAAAAAATGAAGAGTTTTCTCTGAAGGCGTACATGTTACAATATCACCAATAATTAAAATCATGAATGAACCATCCTAAGTATATACTCGTAGTGCGGTTGGGTACCAATTCTAGCTAAGGCTTAGCAAGGTTGCCATGAATAATTTGACCAACTGTGTCCGTTCTGGCCTGTGTTGTGACGGTCCCATGACGGACAGGGTAATAAATCCGATTGTCCTAGGATATCTACGAGATTACAAGACATGTGAAGTGGGATATGCACAATCCAAGTGTCCAGCCATACACAACATCTCTAAGATTAGCGTTTCTAGAATTATAAACATTTTTGAAAGTTTAATTTATCTTCTTTAGAATCTTTATGCCCTTCAATATGTTAAATCTTTAGGCTTAGCGGCGGGGACATAATTACTTGTCGTAGGCTGTCGACATGCATCAAGCCCTAGATTGAGTTATAAAAACGTATTCATCGTTATCTTAATCGTTTATAAATTCTACCCGCTGTTTGGTTCCCTGATTTCTGACAGCCAGAAATTAGGCATTGGGTACTTTCACTGGTTTGCTTTTGTAAGACGATGAAAAAATCACCGTGTATTATGTGACCATCTTATTCTTAAAAAAAATATAAGTACTAGCTAAGCCTTCCAGTGGAAATTTACGACAAACCTAGCTGGCAGACTTACATTCCGTCTTTCGATGTAATTCTGAAATGCGAATGTGAAAAATTTTAAAAAGCAGATTATAAAAATCCCCATTTCTTTAACAAACTCCGTATCTAGTACGAATGGGAACCAATTTCGGCTTAGCGGGTACGCTATGAATAATTTAGCCCACTGGCACTGTCCGTACCAGCCGGAGACTGTCTTCTGGTGGAGCAGCCTCGGCAATAAATTTCACTTGTCCTAGGATAGCTGCAAGATTACAGCATGCGATGTGCGGTTTAATCGTTGCGTAATAATATGTCTTCAGAAAATCGTACGTATAGGTCTTCCAGTAAATTGAATATCTGCAGTTTGTGAACAAACAAAACAATAAATTCGTTGGTCGCCAAAACTTAAAATCTACGTATACATAATCTTTTTTAGCTTTACCATTTCAGTATTTCAGCAAAAAGTCTACTTTAAATACACGTTTTTCCGATAGAAACAATTAATGCCAAGGACAACTGTGAAGTGTGAAATGATACTATCTTTACTAACTTATGAACTTGATAATTTATTAAAAAAAAATTGTATTTGTAGAAAAACACTTCAGTAGGTTTCGATTCCCCGAATTCTAACAATATTGTTTTAGTCTAAAAGAAAATAATGAAGAAATTAAAAGGGTTTCTATTCTTAGTAACAAAAACAAGAATCGTGATTTAAGAAATTGGAGA
Source organism: Coenonympha glycerion (assembly GCA_963855885.1). Lineage (NCBI taxonomy): Eukaryota > Metazoa > Arthropoda > Insecta > Lepidoptera > Nymphalidae > Coenonympha > Coenonympha glycerion. The sequence goes on from OY979646.1 coordinate 5,309,333, forward strand.
TGTTAACGAAAGTGTTTGAAGGAACCTTAATTAGTAACTTTCCATGGGCTTCCTTTTTTTGCTGAAGGATGGTTTAGCCCAATTACCCTCGAAAATTACGTATACCTAGTACAGAGTAGACAAACATAGATTGTGAGGACTACTCTGAACCCACTGATCTCTAATCTATGCATTGCTGACTATCAACGTAAAAATTAAGACACTTAATTTTCGCCATTTTGGCGCTTATTGTTGCGCAACCTGGCGTGAGCGTCTATGGAACTAAAATAAAATGACATTAAACACGACGGTCACTAGCAACAAATGTTAAAAACCGTGTTCGTTCGAGGGTGGTGCTTCAAATCGGCACAAATAAGGAACTGTCAGATGTATTGCATGATTAATCCATAGAATAGAGATCAGTGTCTGAACCATATTAAATGTTGGAATACGATTTTCATCGGGCCGCAGGATTTAATCCCGACATCAGTTGAGCGTGTAATTGTATTCATGATCTGCCGTGCCCTTGTAGGACTCGCTGGTTTAATGACCAGCCCCGCACGGGAAATGACGCAGTGGCTAACGCGATTTCCCTTACTCAGCTTATTTTCATCCTTATTTTATATTCGAACTATGTATGTTGTTTTTTGATAATAAATATTTTTCATTTTTTCATTTTTTTTTTATCCCAACTTATTTTCATCCAAACAATTTATTATCCATTACTTTTTAAAAAATCCGAGTTGAGAAAAAAATATATGGCCACAACTAAAATCACCTTTAGATGAAGCTAAAATGTTAAAAACGCAAATATACAATACTAGACTTTTCCCGTCGCTCCGCCCTCGTTTCGATTTTTCATAAATCCTGAGGGATTCGTAAATTTACCGTTCCTTTTTTCCTGCCTTTCATGCAAATTTGCTTGTTACAGCAAAGAGTAGGCTATATGTTATAATCTAGGTCAAAAGCTATTAAATGGGAATAGGATTAGAGTTCGTCCGAGTGTTTTTTTTAAATCCCGAGGCCAATTCTAACTGGGATGCAAAAGGGGATTCTGATGCACAGATAAGTTCACAGGAATCTTCTGGGGGATTGATCAAGCTTGGGTATCCTGGTGGTCAAATTAACAGTATTCCATATTTGTAACCGATAGCTATCTAATATCAGTGTTGCCTTTTTTGGTGAGGCACATAGAAATCGCAAGATTGCAGCGGACTGGGCATAAAAACTACTGACCTCACACCGTACCGACAGGCACCGATGGAGGAATCTTTCGGAGCAGTCCCAGGCCTACAAAGAGCTGTAATTTTAGTTTTTTTTTTGCGCCGTTGATGATGATGAATATGTTGCTCAGCGTAGCATCGCGTCGTGTGCCACTTACGCAGGACAGGTCATTTCTCCCTCGATACTCGTATATCATAACAACATCGCACGTAGCTGCTAGTTACTCGGCCGGACTTATAATGAATGATATCATGTTACAATAAAGGCGATTATAATATAACAATCAAGATTAAGTCTAATTTAATTTGATAACAGAATCGCGTTAGCCTGTGGGTCGTTAGCGAGGGTAGTCGTGGACCCAGTCAGTCCTGCAAGGGTCGCAACAAACCATGAAAGGCATGAATACGATTATGCGTACATCCTACACGCCATCCGATGTCAGGATTAATTTCTCTGGACCGATGAGTATTCAAACTGATGTCATAATCGTATTTATACTAACATTATTATAAATCTCAAAAGTTAGTTTGTTTTCTTTTTGTTTAAGATAAGGCCATAGGCTTTATAACATCACTCTATGACCAATAGGAGCGGAGCAAAAAGTGTTACAAAAATGGGAAAAATTGTCCCACACCACTATATTATCTAGTAAAAATTCACCAAAATTCATGCAGGCGAAGCCAAGCGCAACAGCTTGTAATTTGATAAACAGGCAGACTACTTGTATTCTTACAAATTGAATGACATCTTCATTCTGGTTTTATTATAACTGCCTCGTTGGTTTAGCGGTAAGCGTGTTCGACTGCAGATCATGAACTCCTGGGTTCAAACTTCGATGTCCGGGTCAAATAAATATTATTTCTATCAGGAAATCCCGCAGATTGAAACCTGGCGATGCGTGAACCCCGCGCTTCGGTGAGTCCGTGGAGCCATCAGTCCTGCGCCTGGGCTTTGTCCGGTCGGGTCAGAGCTGTCTTCCCATCTAATTATGAAATTGAGGAATATAAAGTGCATCTCTGTTTTCTCATACATTTGTGCTCAGTAAAATCTCCCTCACACTTGGAAAATTTCGGCAGAGATTGATCGCCATGACCGGATTAGTCTAGACCGCTGTGTAAAACGGGTTTTACTGGATGACAATATTACAGGTTTTAAAGTTTTTAGTTTTTAATTGAACAGGGAATTAAGTACATTGTTACATATAGCTTGGTATTACCTACGTAATATATCGTGTACTTACCCGGGCCCCAAGTCTGCTAATTTAACATAATCTACGATAAAACTATCATGCAATTGTAATAGTTCCGAAATGACCTAGTCTGCAAACTTTTAAATTGGATCTCAGTTTAATTAATTGATAACTTAATTGAACAATACTTGGATTGTAATCGGTATTGCCATTACCATAAAATGCGTTTCCCGAAATAAAATTTTACGTCTAACTTATGACAAGTTGGCACAACTAACGTCAAATAAGCGTCAAATAAACTATATTTCATCTGTAACATTTTACTTTGTCTTTGGAATTTTGACATTTCTACATAGGTATAAATTATAAAATAAACCACAGAAATAAACAAACTGCAACAGAAAGTTTGTGCTGGCGAATAATTCTATTTTGTGGATGGAATTAAAGAAGAGACCTTCCGAACAATTTTTAGTTACGATGGGCTTCTCGTTAGAGAGCTATGTGTTCTGTATTCTTGAGGAAGCTGGGCTGGCTAGAGTGATCTGAGTGTAAAATCAAATAACACTGGATAAAAGAGATTTGTAAACAAAGCCAGTGTATGGAGAAGGATTTAATTAGCTCGGTACGCAATAAAAGCAAAGGGTTGCAACAGTCACAAACATCACATCCACATCTGAAGCATCAAGTACCTACATGTCGCTAACAGAAGCAAAAAAGAAGCCTGACATCTAAAACAATTGTATTATGAAGAACCTAGCAAACCGCAGACATAATTTAAGTACAATGTTAATTTGGCTGTACAAAAGTCAGCAAACCTAAAAGAGGTCTAAAAATATAAGTATAAAGAACATTTCATCAGGGAATTCTAACACTCAAGAGTTAAGAATATTATTTAATACTTAAGGAGTTTAGAATATTTTTAAAACACAAGGAGGCAGACCTCCTTAGTCCTAACAGAAGCTTTCTTCCGAGATTATTAATATTGCGGAAGATGAGATTGGATACTGCTCCATCTTTGGACGAATCCCAAGGTGAATAGTGAAGGGAAGTGATACAGATGATTAAATTAAAATCGCACTTTATTGATAGGTTGTATGTAATTGGTTGCTACAACAACTTGTAAGAAAAATAAAGGGCAGGATAAAAGTGAAACTTTGTTTTAATTATTTACTGCATATAGGTTGCACAGGTGTACTTGTGTGTCCTCTGTATCCATCTATTAGATATATTCTAACAACTCAATAATACCAACCCAGATCACAGCCTGTCTGTCAACATAATGGATTGATAACAACTGGACAGACCATCCAGTTTGCCCGGACATTTAGAGGAAAAGGCAAGACACCCTATATTATTAAGGATTTTGTGCCAGCCATTATTACCTTAGGTTGGTAGGTAATTAAGGCAGGTAAGAAGTGATAGCTCAGTGGTTCTGACCTCTGCCTCTCATAAGGAGGTCCTGGGTTCGAAGCATGGGCACGCACCTCTGACTTTTCTAAAACTAAATGCTTAACGGTGAAGGAAAACATTGTGAGGAAACCTGCATGCCTGAGAGTTAACATAAATGTTCTTGAATGTGTGTGAAGCCCGCAAACCCACACTTGGCCAGTGTGGTGGGCTATGGCCAAACCCCTCTCAGCCTGAGAGGAGACTCGTGCCTACCAGTGGGACATAAAAAGGGGTTCAGAGAATAATAGGTATGGCAAAAAAAATGTATGTTAAATCAAGCTTTTTTTATTAGTATCATTAATATTGTTAAATCCTAATGAAATATAATTAAAATCAGTCTAAAAACATAGTTACTCTATAAATTAATCAATCAAAATTAGATTTCAGATAACCATTTATCAATATTTTATACAAAATACAAAAATAGTAGTTGTTAATATAGTCTAATATTGTTATTAATACATAATTAGGAAAAATTATACTAGATTTGAGGTAGACTGTATATTTTATGAAGTCAAAATAAATAAAATAAATAAATAAGCCCTTTACTACTGAAACACCTTTTAAATTTTAACTTATATTATTACTTATTGCTATAAAAACTACAAAAATACAGATAAATATAGTAGGTACTGTATCTATTTTATAATTTTATTTGATAAGTTTGTATGTAATATTTTTTAATATAATTTTTTATCAAGATCTACAAAATAGGTATGTTTTAGGTATTTTACCAATGTTTGCATTAACTTTAATAAATCTATTCCATATCCATTCAAGTTATAGTTTCACCCTATACCTTACCTATTGAAATTTATAAAGTGATAGCTCAGTGGTTCTGACCTCTGCCTCTCATAAGGAGGTCCTGGGTTCGAAGCATGGGCACGCACCTCTGACTTTTCTAAAACTAAATGCTTAACGGTGAAGGAAAACATTGTGAGGAAACCTGCATGCCTGAGAGTTAACATAAATGTTCTTGAATGTGTGTGAAGCCCGCAAACCCACACTTGGCCAGTGTGGTGGGCTATGGCCAAACCCCTCTCAGCCTGAGAGGAGACTCGTGCCTACCAGTGGGACATAAAAAGGGGTTCAGAGAATAATAGGTATGGCAAAAAAAATGTATGTTAAATCAAGCTTTTTTTATTAGTATCATTAATATTGTTAAATCCTAATGAAATATAATTAAAATCAGTCTAAAAACATAGTTACTCTATAAATTAATCAATCAAAATTAGATTTCAGATAACCATTTATCAATATTTTATACAAAATACAAAAATAGTAGTTGTTAATATAGTCTAATATTGTTATTAATACATAATTAGGAAAAATTATACTAGATTTGAGGTAGACTGTATATTTTATGAAGTCAAAATAAATAAAATAAATAAATAAGCCCTTTACTACTGAAACACCTTTTAAATTTTAACTTATATTATTACTTATTGCTATAAAAACTACAAAAATACAGATAAATATAGTAGGTACTGTATCTATTTTATAATTTTATTTGATAAGTTTGTATGTAATATTTTTTAATATAATTTTTTATCAAGATCTACAAAATAGGTATGTTTTAGGTATTTTACCAATGTTTGCATTAACTTTAATAAATCTATTCCATATCCATTCAAGTTATAGTTTCACCCTATACCTTACCTATTGAAATTTATAATTCTTTGCTATAAGTAGGTCCTATGTAAGAAGTAGGTACAATGATAGCTTAGTGAGTTCCAGAAACATTGTTAATTGATTAATTTACAGTAACATTGATTTTTTACATGGAAATAGCCAAATAAGTTCTCTTTTCAGTTCTATATACTACCATGTTTACAAATTTATGGCTAAAATTTTAAGTATGAAGTTTTTCTTTGCTAATAGAATGCCTATTACACTAAAAATTATTTTAATTTTACAGATAGTTTCATATATTTATTTTCATAAATTCAATTGAAAGACTTTCAATACTCACTAACATACAATAGAATATAGCTTATTTCAACTACTTACTACAACTGATAATACCAAAATAACAGGAGAATTGATTATGCATAGGTATAAACCATGATTTTTTTTTACAGGATTTTTTATGCAAGATACCATAGTTACCTAGTTGTTTAATGTTACAAAACAATACCTACTATTAATTACAAAAAAGATTGGTGTTCAGTCCGCCTTATGGAGTACAGGCCTCTTTCAGTTGCTTGTCATTTCAGATTTAAATACTTTTAAATGAGGTTAATAACTGAAAACTGAAAGGTTTTGGTCATGACCCCCTTGCAGTGACCAACTGGACTGAGGGGGGAGAGGCTATATATACTATATTATTTACATTAAGATGAATGTATGACATTTCATGCAACCAAAGCTGTATAATACAAAACTTTTCTAATGAAATTAGTATATTAAAAGAGTAACAATTATATATGAAGTTGGGTACTAATATACTATTCATTCATTTTCATGCATTTTTCCAGAGCCTATGGAGTAGAGACTCCTGCAGTGTTCTATTTTGAAGCAGACTTTGTTTCACTTGAAGACTTTGTAATAATGTAATTCCAGAGCATTTTCCAACTCTGCCCACGAAGTGTGTTCTTCACATCCTGAATTTGCAAACAAAACAAAATTTATGTATAACTTTTAAAAATTAAATAAATCAATGTATCCAAATGTTGCATTCTATTTAAATATGACCCATTTATACATGCATTTTCTAAAAGAATTAATAAACAAAAGGCTTTCTATGGTGTCAGTGGAGGGACAAGTGCATTTGCTAGGGTTCCGTACCCAAAGGGTTTAAGAGGACCCTACTATTAAAACTTCGCTGTGTATCTGTTTGTCACTGAATAGGCTGTATCTCATGAACTATGATAGACAGTTGTAATTTACACAGATATAATATAATGTTGCTGCAATAACAACACCCTACTAACAAAACGAATAATAGAAAATAAAAAATATTGGGAGCTCCCATGCAACAGATGTGATTTTTTGCAGTTTTTTTAGGTAATGGTATGAAACTTTGTAAGTTTTACTTGCACTTGGCTGGCTTTCTTATATGCTTTAAATAAATAAATAAAAAATAAATGCTTTGTTAAAATACAAAAGACAACATCCATCAAAAATATTGTTTGCAATGACAGGATTGTAGGATTGACTATTGCCACAACTACTATAGGTACCTATACGTATTAGATCAGATTAACAGGATTTTGTTTACTTTGCCTGAAAACTCCTATACAATGTTCAACTGTATTCAGTTCAGTTGTGTGCTTCAAATAAAACACGAGCTGCAGCGTCTCCGTTGTGGTGTTAAGAATTGAGGTCATCGTTCTCCAAAGAAGATAGCCACTGTCTTCTGAAAATCCATATACTGAATTGAACCCATGGCAGTGTATGGACATTAAGTGTTAAATTGCTTTCATTAAATAATAATTGCAATACTTACCTAATAAAAACCCATGTTCTCCACCGCATGCCTCGCAGCTCTTGACACAGTCCTCAGTGTACCTAATTGTAGTTTGGTAAGATCCTGATAAGTAGAATGATAACGCTATCAGAATCTGCAACAGAAATGATGGCATTAGGCACATCAAACCATCATCATGAATTATTAATACTTTAGTAGGTACCTAATACTTAGACAAGAGTTTACCTTCATCTCCGCTGATATTCCGTCACTCCGACACAGTCTGGGAATTAACAGAGCTCCTCAACTAGACCCCTAATAAGTAGTTTCCTTCCCGAGGCGAAATGTTTTAACAAATTCAGCCTCGGAAATATCCTTAACGGCGGCGACGGCGGTTTCTATTCTCCAAACGCACAGAATTTATCCAAATGCTTGTTCCGTTCAATATTAACCCCATTAGCTAGCTGGAGAATGTTCCACCTTGCTCTAATCATCAATAGATTAGAAAAAAAACACTAATAATCCACATGCAATGATAGAAATTCACTGATTTAGCTATTACTGCTTAATTATCTAAAATTGCAGGTCGATTGCCATTTCGAACTGTCAAAAAATTAGCAGACTAGGATATATTCGACAATTGAGATGTGATTGTGTTAACAGACTAGCAAAAGTTCATTGAGATGTATATTGTAGGTGAGTCGTGTAATTTTTACACAATTAGTAAACGATCGACCTAGCAGACTACCAAAATCGCAAAAATCGGTAATAATTGTGTAATTATTGGACGATCGAGATAAAATTGTCATAGCAGACTTGGGGCCCTGGTTAAATTTAATATTACATGCCTCTACGGGAAGCTATGTTCTATCCTACTTTTTATCAAAAAAGTTCAGTCCGCGTACTTCGACCATAAATTAAAAACTATTCCCTACTACACTTAACTCGTATGTTATTATTAAATTAAGTGGTAGGTGGTACCAGCAACGACACGTTGAAAGTAATTTGATGCGGTTTAATTTTAGTTTCCAAGTGGAGCGAAGGAGGAAAGGAAGCGAATTCCTAAAATTGAACAATCTAAAAACTTTTCGATTAAAAAGTTCCAAAATATACGCAGATGACGTTGCGGGTGGCCGTCAGCTCCCGCATTCCGAATATGTAACGTTACACGTACGCTAAAGACTTGCTATATAGAAAGTTGCATGGTAAAGTACTCAGTGCTTGTAGCGCGTCGGTCCGCCATTGTGCCGGCTCTTTTGTTCTTCAGAAATCAAACATGGCGGCGCGCGCATTGTTAGCGTCCCCTAGCGGTTCTTTAAAAGAAACTTTAGCATTTCGGCTATGCGCGTCTTTGTGTTTCCGTACACTCCGTCTACAAGCATAAAATTACTGGGGAATTAACATAGGGAAATATGCCTTTACTGATTAAATCGGCCTGTAACACAGTTTGTGTTATTAAGAAAATTTACTGGATTTTCACTAAGTTTTACCAGAGTACTTAATGATTTAAGTCTCTATTACTTATTATTTTACAGCACTATTTGTTACAATTTGCCTATTGCAATTATTTATGCAGGAAATAAAAATTATAAGGCTTAGACTCAGGAATTAATTTCAAACATCGTTACTTACTGCTATAATTGCCCTCAAAATTAAGTTTATAGTTTTATTCTCTTTGGTTTTTTTTTTGCTCGCTAACTAGCTTAGCTACAGATGTTCCTTTATGACCCACACAAGAAATAAGTCAAGGGTCATTTGAAATACTACAGAATCACCTAGACAAACAGGGGCGGTTGAGTAAGTAGATAATAATTAATAACAATGTTATTTGGACTTTGTATCACTGAATGTAACAAGGAAAGTGGTCCACACAGACTTAATCTCTTTGTTTCTTATTTTTTCGGCATACGAGTTGATGAGTCACACATGAGGTTTACTTGTTACGAACTCAGGAAAAAGTGAGGTCAGATTTACAGATGAGTCAGCCAAAAAACTACAATAGACATCGCTCTGTCTATGCTAGTAGGAACAGAATTTATCAACCTTACTTATACTTTGATAAAAGTGAAATGAAACATCATAAGGAAATCTTAGGCGTACTTAAGAGTTCTTCTTAAGTTTTTCATAAGTATTTGAAGCCTGCCTCATGCTACTACATAATGTTTTAGTATTGAACTTGCACATAATATACCTCGCAGAGGACAGATATGTCGGTTAATTCTTGGAAGGTATAAACATTGGACAAAGCAGGAGATTGTTACTAGCTTTTAAAATAATATAACGTAAGGACCGTAGTAGGTAGTAGAGTGGCGTTCTCCAAAAATAAATTTTCCAAAAAATACGGGTCACGTGAGTCGAATGACGGTCGACGAGCGAGGATGGAAGTTGGAACAGAGAATCACTGGAAGGGCAACCACGACCTGCACAAAGGGGGCAACGGCCGACGATATAATATACATGATGGCGTGGAAATGGCTACAGCCTACAATACACTTAAAACTAAATCTAGGATGGTGTACAAACGGAGAGGCCTTAGTCCAGCTGAGGACTGAAAAAGGCTCTGCGATTTCGCATTGTGAAGTCAACATCTCCGGAGGATGTCCCGGTGTCGGGACGAAACGTGCGTCGGAAAAAAAAAAGTGATAGAAAATTGTGTGTGGTGTTTCATGTGGGTAGTGTACCTGCATATTGTACCATACAGAATCTTTTCAAGAAGCGGATTATAGCAAAACAAATTAATCTGTCCTGCTAGGCTGACGATGTTGATGATAAGGATAACATTGCACCAAACAAAGCGGGTACAAACCGATATACCTATCTAATTAGAAATCTGCAGCGCAGTGCACTATTATCGTTACTCTCAGGATGCACAGAGGAGCAGAATCTCTGCGGAGAAGGCGCCTTTCCCATTTACGACGTTATACTAATTCAGTCTCCATTGGTACGCAATTTTTCGCCCGTTATCCCCCTCCCCCCTCTGTTTACCTCCCCCCCAACCAGGGAACGTGATTCGAAAACAAATACGGTACACTCGTTGAATACTGTATTTGTTCGCGCTAACTCGAGCGCCCGTTTGGACAATGAGCTGGACGATGTTATTCTAAGAAAATCTTGTTACAATATAATAAATGCTTTGCCAATACATGTACTTATCTCTGTTGGGTTGAGTGTAAACATATTAATCTCAGGGACTTTTGTTTATGAATGCAAGACCGTTCGGTCTTGGTATGCCCCCAAAACTGACTAAATATATTTGCTTAGGTCATTCTTTTGTATTGGCATGAGGCTTCGGTGAAAATAAGCAGGAATCCTGCGAAATTGCGATTTACGTATATAGTACCACTGTTTTTAAACAGCAAGCTAAGTTATATTTGCAAATAATGTAAATGTTCTTTACTTTTACAGATGGTGAGTGCCATACATAAAACTCATCCTTCTCCTAAATTCTTTGTAAACGTTTTCTACAACTTGATTGAATGATGATATTTAGGCTTTCCTCAGCTTGTCAAATTTAGCCTATCGGTCTATATATCGGTATCGATCCAATAGTATGACTCATCAGAAAGCCCACCTCTTCTTAATACAGAGTTAATAGCATTATCAGTTTAAATTATAATTTCCAGGTCAAATATAAACAAAAGTTTAACATTTTCAGTGTTGACTTTTTGCTCCACACTTAGGTGTGCTATAGATCAAGGACTTAAGTATCTTAGTTTAATAAGGGTTCGTGTTCTATCAGCAGATTAAGTTCTGAAATTACCTATTGATGAATAATAAGATAAATAAATTCCATTTACCGTTAGGTTACCTTTATTTTCTAAGCGAACTTGTTTTGTACGAGTGAGTCTTCCTTTACCATCGATGTAAAAGCTAGTAAATTTAGAAGTGTAACGTTGTCTGAGAGCTATGTAGTATCTCAGACTATAGGTACTTAGATTACAGTAGGACTACCAGTAACTTTCAATTTAGATCTTCATTCGTACCCTGGGGTTAATCAATTGACCCAAAAGGTTTAACATTTCTTGATTCCCTCCCTATTTCTTACAGAGAGAATAGTTTTCCCACTGAATAAGCTACCATAACCTTCCTAAATTTACTGCCTACGACCCACTATAATCCAATTACTGAAAAAGTTATTGGACACCATTTCTACCGTTTTCCTCCAATACGAGAGCCCATTTCATATCTAGCTTAAGTAATTATTATTAGAACATTGTTTAGTTACAAGCAAACAGGGGATGGGTGAAATATTATGCGTTTCGTATACCTTGTAATGTTATAGGTAGAGTACATGTAACGTAACAACGCAATTGGAACTTTATTGTTTTCCACTTAAGATTGGTAATAATTAAAGCTCGCTATGAAAATGGTCCATATTATGTGTTTCGAATGCAAGGCCCCAATGTTCGTTTAACGTTTCTTCATTATAGGGAACAGTAGTTTGCTTATGACTTAGTTTACAGGTTAAGTTCTCAATAAGTTAAAAATCTGTAATTTCATATAAAACGGAGTATTATATTATTGTTATTTCGTTATTGTATTCATGATTTATATATATACTAGCTGACCTGGCAAACGTTGTTTTGCCCTAGGGGATTTAAAAAATAGTTGAATTGAAATTTAAACTATCCTATCTCGCAAGTTGGATCGAACTGCACATGGTGTGCGAATTTTATTATAATCGGTTAAGTGGTTTAGGAGTCCATTGAGGACAAACATTGTGACACGAGATTTATATATATTAAGATTTTTAACCATATTCTTATACCGTATTTTGTCATAGAAACGTCTAATTTTCATCATCTGCAATCTGCGTACCTTAAAGAAAAATGTGACTGACAGACCGATCAAAGTGCAGCTAAACCAAGAGCTTAACCAACTGGATGTATTATCAAACCACTTGATGGATTTGACTTTCGATAAGAAGGACTTTGAGACTTTTCTCTTTAGCGTTCCGAAAAACATAAACGTACTACAAATTCACTCAGTCATTATTATAAATGTAGCCTTAGCCAGTAGGTAAGTTGTTGGGAAAGAATTGAACTACTAAACAGTCCTTAAATATGTAATACTGAGAACTAAACAAGCAAATGTCGACAGCCAAATTGCTCAGCTGCCCATTCTTACCTAATTATGTCAGCAAACAACACATCAATAGTTCTCCCCCAAGACGTATAGCCAAGGGTCAGTGAAATAACGTACGGAGCCGTGAAACCCAATAAGCGTAGCCGAGGATTTATTGGTTGTAATTCAAAGTGCAAAGGCCATTTGTCAGCGTACATGATGCTTGGATAATTGGAAATGAATTGTCTATTCCGTAGCGTCAATCACCATTCACTATTCACATCCGTGTGAACTGAACGTCTAAGATTGTTGGCTCGGGGATTAGAAATTACACTTTAGGAAATGCCTTAGGAAATGCCTTTGGAGCTTTCTTTTCTGGTGTATGGTGGTCTGTTTTCCTTATATTTTTATTTCTTATTCAGTTACGTTAGATATACTCTTGTCTCCGTTTTTTAGCTGCTTGTAGCTTTCATTGAATTTTTTTTCTTTTAACGTTGTTACTTCCCTTTATATTTATTTGATGAAAAGTTATGATGTTTTTCTACACTAGGTTTGATATTTTTTGGGACTTTAAAGTTCAGATTAGGTAGTACTCAATTGTTTATTACTATTGATTATTATCTCGCCTTACAGAGTGTCCTTTTACAATAGTGAGACACTAAATTCTCTTTATAAAGTAAAAACAGAATAACAAAATTTAAAATTCTAATGCAATTTGAAATTCTCATTCATTAAACAGTATTTTTAATCCGACAGACTGATTGGCTTATAGTTTTAACTATAATGGAAAATGGATTTCCAATGCATAATTAAAACTTTTGAATATATTTTCCAAAGGACGTGATTAAAAGTAGACGGATTCAAGCAGCCAAATGGTAAAATTGTATGATATAAAATGATACTTTGTTTAGAAATCTTTGTACGAATACCCTGATAATAATACTTATTTGTACACTTTAAAATGTCAACTTTTTCAAACAATCTCTTTTTATTTATTTCAGGTACTTTTTTGTTCTGAGCTGAGTTACTTCTTTACAAGTCGTAAGTAATACTATGCGCACTAGTAGTGCTGAATTCAATAAGATTACAACTAAGCTTTTTTCAACGAAACTGTATAGGATATTATCCCTAGAATTCCTAAGGAACCGTTTGTCTACTAGACGTTCCGACTAAATTAGCTTTGCGCTCCGAAAAGTGCTTTACGTATGTACATATTTACATGTCAATATGTACACAATAGCACAAACTATTCGTACCTAATACCTAGTACCTGACAGCAATACAAAAGTCGCTCGGTGACGCACCTAAATTCTAGTTTATAACCACACTGAAAGTTAAAGTAACGTCCATTTCACGTTATCTTCAAACGTGAGGTCAAGAAATTGTGAATAACTATTCGTATTCTAATTTGATATACTTAGAAGAAATCGTATCATCAAAAGGCATAAGAAATGTTTTGGTAGACCTACTTTCATGTAATTATCTCTCTATTAACCGCCTTTAAAAATGAGCTTATTTCGGTATCTAGTTAGTAGCGGCACTTGTATGATGACCTAATTTTAGAGTTTAGACTAGTCTTTTATTTTGTTTGTGTTTTAGTATCTGATCCATATCCTCGCATTTGCTTAGCACTAACATTGACCTGGCCTGTTTACATAGTGAAAATAGATTGGAAAAAGATTTTAATATAATTGTATATTATACCGATATTTGGACGTATGAATATACTTGAATCCGTACCGAATAGCGCTGAAAAACTCGCTTCTCAAAATGGGGTTAAGTAAGAAAAAAATATCTTGTTAATTGGTTCTGCCCTAGATTTTCTACGAGAAACTACTTAGCTACAAGAATCTCCAAGCTACTACGTGCTTACCAAGATTGCATCTATTAGTGCCTGGGCCCTGGTCAATTAGGTTCTACCTAGGATATTGAATGGAAGCAGGCGTTATTTTGCGGAAATCCATAATTAGCAGGACAGATCAATTTGTTTTGCTATTATCGGCTACCTGAAAGTATTCCGTATGGTGCAATATGCAAGAACACTACCCACATGAAACAACACACACAATTTTCTATCACTTTCTTCGACGCACGTTTCGTCCCGATACCGGGACATCCTCATGCTAAAACGTAGACTCTACGATATAATTACTCATGTATTAAATATGTCTAATATAATACTCATGTAGTATCTAATCGTAGACTACGATTTCGCATTGTGAAGTCAACATCTCCTGAGGATGTCCCGGTGTCGGGACGAAACGTGCGTCGAAGAAAGTGATAGAAAATTGTATGTGGTGTTTCATGTGGGTAGTGTTCCTGCATATTGCACCATACAGAATCCTTTCAAGTAGCGGATAATAGCAAAACAAATTGATCTGTCCTGCTTATACCTACCTAGGACTCATTCTATTTAGATCACGTAGCTATACTTCATGATTCTATTATGACTATTATGTTCTAAATGATATGAATTAAACAATTATCAAAACAAAAGATTAGCGACAATCCAGTTGTTGTTTGTGTTTGTGTAACTTACTGAAAATTATCGTTAGCTCAGTAAAACCGCAAAAGACAAAGCTCGGGAGCGCATATTGCGACTTTACGCCTCGTTTATTTCTTAGTTTCGCTCTAATAATGATAAATTATGTTCCTCAACATAACAAAGCTCCGCGGGACGTCCGCACGAGAGTGTCTTTAATTACAAAGCTTTTGCAACGTATAAACTGCGAGTAACTGGAACTAACGCATAGATTACAATAGAGATTTTACTCAAATCAGAATATTGAATTATTTGACTAATTTTTAAAACAATATACTTACAATGAAAAAGGCGTGTGGCACTCGGAGACTGCCGCGGTAAAGCTATTGCATAGAATTTAAAGTTATTTTTAGTTTTGCCATCAATCGAAAAGTAGAACTTTTGGTACCACGCTGTCGTTAAATCACGTGCGTGATATTTCAAAATAAAATATCACGTGCGTGATATTTCAAAAAGTAATTAAAAAGTTCTGCTATTTTTTGATAGATGGCAAACTAAAAACTAAAAAGTTGTGGAGTTGCGCTCCCTGCTTTCATGCTAGCCTAGTACCAAAAGCTCTACTTTACGAGTGCCAGGTTATTTTATTTCGGAATTTTTGGATCGGTCTGCACCGTCAAAGCCCACGATAGAAGCTATGCAATAGATTAATAAATAAAATTTTGAAAAAAACTAGTCAAATCGAGCAAATAATGAAAGAGCTATAAGCCATTTAATAATCCTGATTAGACAGAATTACAAGTAGTTATATCGGATAGTGACGTCACTATCACTAATGCTATTTAATACAAATTTTCGTTTTGCGAGAAAGAGACAGAAGAAAAATTCAAACGCTTGTAATTTTTGATTTCCTTGTCGGATAAGAATTTAATTATTTGTAACCTGGTTTAGAATGAAGCAATAAAAAAATAAAGTAAAATACCGTATCAAATCATTTTGCAACTGTGTAACCCCTTTAATATTATGGAAACTTAAGTGTGCGAATCCGATTCACACTTGACCGTTTTTATGTTTTAATAAATAAAATTAATATATTACTCATGTAGGTATTATATTTTTATATTTGACTGTTGCTATGCAGTAGCTTTTGTGAGATCCGTATTATATCTGCTTGAAACATGCTTGAACAATTTTCGTTGCTCTCTGCACAAAGCATTTTCACGTGACATGTATGGTGACCATGTTTTTATACAAACTCGAACATTATTGATATGCTAGCCTAGTGGACATAATACAGATTGTCTTAGATACTTAGTAGTTAGCCAACACAACTCCATTGAATTTGGGCTAGATTGATTTGTATTGATGAGGAATATGGTGCTAGGTGGTTACCAGGGTCTGGAGCTGGAAGATGGCCATAGGAACTTAGTGATTAAACGCATCAAGTTTGGGCTCGTTTGATTCGTCTTGACGAGTACTTTTGGTGCTATATAGTGGGTTTGGTGCTGAGAAAAATATCGATTAAACGCATGAAACAATCTTGCTACTCAATATTACTTTTCTTTATAGTTCGACTTCGAATAGAGGTAACATTTATCAAAATTATGAAAACATTAGATCATGATGAATGATTTCGATGTAAATTTGAAATCTTACATTAAAAAAAATTATCAAAATCATTCCGTGACTAGTTTCATCATACGATCAAGTCAATAATACAACAACTTTTTTATAATTTCCCCAATCTGCAGATTTATTGCAATTAGAATCATTAATCATGATTATTTCACTCATGTCTGGAAGAACTTTTCATTGGAAAAGTATGTTAGAATTTTAGTATGTTATCAAATAATCCCATATGTGTCCTTCGTTTAAGCAATGCCATGGTCTCCCTATTCCATATAAGACTGACAGTGGCGTCACTCCCGCTTTCGTCTCAGACACTAATTAGAGTGTGCAATTAGAGCGACACTCGACAATGGCTCGGAGGTTTAATATTTAAAGGTGGCATTTCATAAGATTTTGGAGCGGTATTATTTCGTTTCATAGCTTGTATTTTAATGTGTGTAATTTCAGTTTTCACCGGAATAACGTCATACAAATTGTACTTAATTTCAATTATAATGTCATACAATTGTATTCAGGTTTTTCACCACGTACTTACATTTGGACTAGTCAACATGGGTGTGTGAAGCGTGCTATCCCGCACTTGGCCAGCGCAGCGTTGTGGACTGTGGCTAAATCAATCTGAGTACGAACCCAGTTTTTGACCGTAAATTGGGGCTTAAACAGATTCAAATGTTTAAAAGTTCAGTGAAATGTTTAAAAAGGTCATGGAATCTACGTGGGTATAAAAAGGTCATTGCATTTACGTATAAGTAGACCTGACGATTTTGAAATCAAAACATTTTTTGCGAACACTGAAAAATTATAATTTTTTCGACTATTGCTATAGAGCGTAAAATTGAATGTAGTTCAAAATGCAACAGTGTCCATAGTGGTGAAATTAAATTTACGTTGCACGCTAAGGTTGAGGGCTTTGTATGGGGGCCTCCATAAAATACGTGAGATGTTTGAGGGGGAGGGGGGGGGGGTTGGTCTCGGCAAATATCACGCAATTTTTTTCTGATTGAAACAAAAAAAGCTATTTTGGTCCATTTAATCCAATTTAAATTAATAGTTAGGAAACCCACATTTTGAATAATCTCACGTGAGCGGGGTGGGGATGGGGTGGGTTAATCAAATCTTACGATATCTCCCCAGTGGGGTAGGTATAAAAAATTTAAAAAAACACCTCACGTAATTTATGGACGCCCCCTATTTCCTATGTTGAAACTCATTCAATTTTACACTCTGCAGTACAGTTAATTTTACAGTGTTAACTTTTTTTATTTCATGATTCACATCACTCAGTGTGATGAAACTTTACTTGAATCACTCCGCTGGACGCAAGAAACCTCCAGCATCGAAATATTATCGGTACTTTTTTATCACGTCAGTTCACTCTCCAAATATTGATTGCGGGGTGTATATTTAGAGCGCTGAGCTGTTCTCGCCAGTCACCACAGCTGCACGGAGCCGAATACAGCGTAAAAAGAGCCAAATTGCTGCTGAATATAAATCAGTCGCGCGTCGCTTCTGTAAATCGACATTTAAAATACATATATTTCGCTATGAAATTTTTGCATTGAAAAATGTATTGTTACGCCCGCAAACAAAATACAAATTTTGGTTTGTGGGTGTGATGAAAAAATTTGTAGCTCGTAGTAATAACCTATTGACATATTGACAGACTTTGGTCCAAAACTGTAACCGGCTGTACTTCTTGCACAGTCCGTCCCGGTAGGTATCATCATTATTAGTGATAGTAACGCCGGCGATAAAGCCTCCACTCCATCATCCAATCGGCATAAAGCTGCGATCCAGTCTATCATAACTATTCCAATCGGCAGCTTTGTGCCGATTAGTTAAAACTGACCGTGTGTGGGCGTGTATTAGCATTACAATAATTGTACTTGATAGCAAAATCTCATTTTAATACTTTTGCTTGATCAAGCCGATTGGAGCGTGTATGGCGGTCGATGATACTCAATTCAGTATAGAGTCAAGACTTGTCGGTGGTAGAGGTCGCACGTTGCCACTGGTGACGCCATGGCTTCAACTGGATTAGACAGTTTTTAATGATCGTGTGTGGTGTGGTGTATATGGATGAATTAATGCAGATTGGATGATAGCAAAGATTTAAATCGCCTAGCTGAGCCCTAAACCTCCGAATACGTCCACGTTATTGTCTAGTGTGTGACACGTTATCATCACAGCGACATAAGATATGGTGATATAGCGAGGTCCCATTTACTCTTAAACTTTATTTGCACTTGCGTTCTCTGTCACACAATCGCACACTACAGCATGCTGAAGCACTCACTCTTGTGAGCATGTTTGTGGACGTTTTCGATGTGCGCAATGTAGGCTTAGGGCGTATCCAGATTTAAATCTTTGGATGATAGGATGGATGGTCTATTCCCGCTATAACTCTACCTTGAAGCAGTATTTACTATGTTTCGATTAGAAAAGCACTTCAATGGGAAAAAGGTTCAGGATAACGATGTCTCATCGTATCAAGTTTTTTTTCTAAAACAACACTAGAGGAGCAGTACGACAAATGTAATCATATTAAACTCGGTTAACATCTATCTGTAACGGAGAGCAGGAAGTTTTCAGGCGAGCGCCATTTACGTTTTTTCCGCGGAGCCGGCGGAAATCGTTTAAGTTAACTCGTTTAGGTGCTGTGAAACTTGCCTTGTGGCCGGATTACGTAGATAAAACTTAGCCCGGCCGATATTAAAACTCTTTTTTTTGTATTAGAACTTTTCGTTGACTAATTTACAACCTGAAGTTGCCATGCTAGTATGGCAATTCAGTCAGATAGATGAAATGGAAACGGAACAAATTTCAAAAAATGCTAATAGCACGTGACTGATGTGATGATGTGTCGTCCGTCCATCCAAATAGCGATAGTACGCATACATTTTTTTTTAATTTTGTACCATTTCTATACCACGCATATTATGGCTACCTATTTGTCACTTGGCTCAGGGGGCATTTGTTGTGTCGCAATATGTCATATAACTAGAGCCTTTTACACATTGAATAAAGTTTGCTATAAGTTCATTTTTGTTTGGCTCACTAAACTAGCAATGTATAACAAACCATAGACAACAATGATCATCACTGTTAGTATCAAAAATTCAGCATAAGGGCCACGATGTGGCCGATCATTTCATGAGATTGTAGTACCTACGAGTATTTTGAAGTTTCAAGTAAAATGCAAATGATTTGTTTTATAAAAGTAACTTTATCATCACAAGCTAGTCGTAATATCGGCCTTGGACACTTAAAATCGTTGAATGAAAGCAAGCGTTATTTTGCGGTACCTAATCTATCCCCTATTTCTCTATAGTATGGAACACTGCCTGCATGAAACATCACACACTTAATCGTAGAGTCAACGATTCGCATTATGAAGTCTCCTGAGGATGTCCAGGTGTCGGGACGAAACGTTCGTCGAATAATGTTTTTGAACATTATGTGAGGTGTGTCATGTGGGCAGTGTTCCTGCATTTTGTACCTATTCGGAATCTTCAAGTAGCGGATTAGCAAAACAAATTAATCTGACCTAAAATCGTTCTTAGGGTCGATTTTTTGTAATACCCATAAGATCATCCGAGTGAAACAAGCGTCGGCGAGTCAGCTAGATTCTGTGCATTTTCATTTTGATCTTTCAATAAAAATACAAACATAAATATCTAGAAACGGTATAATATGTTTTATCGATAATTAATATTAGTATATTTAACTATAATATTTTTATAAATAATGTAACTTTACTAATCATAGGTCAAGCCACCACTCAGCATTATTAAAAATGGAAAATCGCTCGAGCACGCTTTTGCAGTCGGTTTTTCCGCATACACCGGTCATCAACAGATATTATTTGTGTAGATTATTCACATTCATTCCAGCAACCATAATACGGTAATTAAAGGCAAATAAGCATCGTATTGGTTCCGGCAGGTATCATTTTAATTAGTTGCCGGATGCGGCGGATACAAGCTTCCGTTTCATTATAATATTATATAATAACGTACATCCTTTTTACTTATGATTTTAGTTTTAATTTAAATAAATATATCGAGTAAATCTAGACACGCGGCAGCGTGTCAAGCCAAGTTTCTTCTTTTCAGCAGCCATCCATTGATTAGTAAACCTTTTTATCACACATTCCATAACTATACTAAATTCAAAAAATGTATCAAAATGGCAGCTGTCTTCGATATCGTTATTTGTCAACTTCGTGATCATTATTTTTTATTTGTCAATTAAATACGTAATAGAGTTTTATTGCGGCCGGGGAATTGAACCCAGGTTCCTCTGACATCCATTCCGAGGCCATATACCCAATACCTATACATAATATTACTAATCCCTCAACTATTTCGCTACTAAACATGCACCATAAACAGTATCTATCCGACCATTAAAAACGCGTAATCTCCATATTTAAAAGAGCCCTTAAAATGCGTTCGATATCTAAAGCGAAGGGCTTCAGCTTTCGCGCAATTAACCGCCAAGTCGTCCCTAGCTTCCGCCCGGGTACATCCGCTACGCAATTATGGCATTGATTAAAAATATATGAGACCAACAGCTTGGTATCAACTATATTATTTTATACTAGATTTTGCCTTAGCCTTCGCTCGCTAATCGCTTGTATATTCGCTTTCCAAGAGTTTACAATTTACCGAAACTAAAATTACGATAACGATGAATACATTTTTCTTACGCAATCAAACCCCTGAATTTATTTCCTGAAAGAGTAAAAAATGCAAAAACATATGCAAGAAAATATCATTCTCATACATTATATGAAACACAAAACAGTATTTCACAGATTTTCAATTTTTACTCGCAATTGGTTACGCAAACAGATTTTTACTCCGGTTTCACAATGACCAGACACTAAATTATGTAAATCTCTTCGACGAAAATCAAGATCGAACTTCACTTCAGCTAATTTCATTTGATCATTGAATTTTAAACTGCGTATAAATAAAAAAGTTAAAAATTGTAGTTGCTTGAAATCACGTATGTCTGCATAGATACAAACTTCTTGAGACATTCTTCTTCACATTATAGATACTCGCATTCTAAGATTATATTGTTTCATAATCCAGGAAGGGGTGTTACTGCGCGAGGCGGTAATGAGCGCTTTTTGCCCGTTCCCCGGGAGACGCGGATTGAACCTCTTGCAGAAAGAGCAATAAAACTTATATAACGCCGTAAAATACTACACGAGACTCTTCATTAAGTTTAATGGCGGCGGATGTCAGAAAAACAGTAAAATATTATGAAATGCTGCTTTCCACACAGCCATTCTAGGTGAACAGCTTTACGTATACTAAGTGTTTAAACTTTAAATGCGCTTGACGACTTTATGGCACAGCATGTGCTCTAAACTATAGAGATCCGTTCATTGTTCAAATTCATTCGTCTGTGTATCAAATCGGCAGTTTGAGTCTTAATCATTGGCATATAAATGGACCCCGGGTGTAATACAAAATTCACGAAAAAAGTATCCCGAGAAAACCTATTTAAAAGAGGGTAAAAATGTGTATTTTTATAAACAAACTAAAACATTGTAATTTATGTCTTAAGCTATTATTATACAGCCTAATTTTGCTTAAATGTGATTGGTAATCTTTTCGCGTTTGGCTTTCGTTAGGTTCGGACACTTTTTAGCGTTGAGCCGAAATCTTAAGTATTATATTATATCAATGGCCTTAATGGATTTCTAGAATCTAGATTATAGATAGGTACTTCAGAGTAAGCTACATAACTATCGTGTCAAGCTAAATGAGTCAGAAACAAAAGCTTGTTACTATTATCTACAATATGTGCACAAGCTACCACCACAGAATACAGATTACTTTGACGGCATCTCTGAAACTTGTAGAGTGGTTTGTTGCCATCCTAATAGAAAAAACTATACTAAGCATTCGATAGGAAAATACACTTACAGGTTAGAACCTGTCACTTGTCTATCATCAGGTGTAACAGCCTTAAAATGCTTATTAGCAATTAAATTGCAAAAATTTCCATCGTACCCTTTCAAAGAAATATTACACTACATAGCACATAAATACGCTCGAAAAACATTACCCTACTTTATTAGTTGTCAGATAAAAATGATCCCCTGGATAACGTTTACGTTCAACCAAAATGTAATGAATACTGTAACAAAAATCAAACAACGCGGAACATTAAAACAACAATGTCATTTAGAAACGACCACAATTCCCTCACGTTTTGTATGCCCGAAGAAAAAACTCCGACGGCAGAAGCTTTTTATGTGCCCATAAAAAATTTATGGCAGCCCCAGTAAGCGGCAAATTGAATATGAAATCAGCGCGATGAACTTTTAGGCTAAATTTAATGAACTGAAGCAAAAACGTGCTTCCCGAAACACGGAGATCACTTACCGAAAGGGTCGTTTCGAATGTCATTTTTTCGATTTTAGAAGCCGCCCCCAGTGTTATCGTGACAATCAATTTGACAAAAGGATTGCCGCGGTTTTTTGTTCTCTCTTTTGTTTTTGCCACGTAATAAAATGTTGCAGGAATTTTTATTAAATTTATATTATATTCAGACATATCAGGGTCAGGACCGGCTGGAGTACCAAAATCCCTTATTCAAAAGTCACGAATCATTTTAATAAAATAATCTGGTTCAGTATTTCGTTGAGTTTAGTTTCTTAAACCGCTTACTGCAATTTTTGAGGTTTTGTCATATAAAATGCTTATGTAAACATCTTGCTGTTATGGAATAATTATGCTTATCTAACTTTAATTTCGGTCTGTATCACTGTCACTTTTTACTACGTACCAGTAAAATTATATATTTGGCACTATTACTATAATACATCCTTCATCGCCTTCGAAGACAACTTGTCGTATGACGATATACGGTGAGTGCAAGCTTCAAAATACTCGAACTCTGGATGTTGCTACTACAATATTGACGATACATTGGCGCCTGACCTGACCCTGATATGTCTAGACTGACCACAAAATGTTTCTTTCAAATAAATATTATTTATTTTAAAGCACTGACCTGAGCACCGGACTCGCTTTTTAGGTCACGGCTCGACGAGTTTGTTTCCTCCCTTGACAAATACTTGTATTTGTATTGATGTTTGGTATATTTTGATACTCACGTTTGTTTATTTCATCTATGCCCGAAGATGTTTCTTGGCTGAGTTATTTCTTTTGTATCGTAAATTAGATAGATTTATAATGCATTCATTTTTATGATTGCCAAATAATAATAAATATAATATGTATTTTATTCATGAGTTTCTGTTCATTATTTTAATGGAACTGATAACTTTTATTTTATCATGAAGGAAAATTGTCTCGCAAGACTCCGCTCCAAAAAGAAAGTTAGTAAAGAACTATGTCCTAGGGAAAAAGGTGTCAAAAGCTGTCCAACCTTCAGTATAATTTGCGGTTCCTTTACAGATAAAAACTTCTGCATTTAGTGTGATCAGGGTCTTATGTCGTCCAAACTTTATACAGGGAGAGCTGATAAGTACCACCAACTAGAAGTTTAATGAATCTTAATATCTGTAAAGGGAATATTTCAAGATGTTAGAGCTTTCGTAGTTAATGTAGCGTTTAAAGATAAACGGCATGATTAAGGCGGTGAGATCGCGAGATATGCCCTTATTTATGGCCTTTCAACCCTTCAAAGTAATGCGCGAAATTTCATATTTTCGCCGCAACTTTTGGCCGTTGATGTTGCCAAAGGAGTGGCTTACTTTTATTCCTTTTGCAACAAAGTCAAACGGGAAAATTTTACAAGCTTTTATTTTCTAGCTAATTTCACCTGTCCCGATGTTTGTTTGTTTGTTTATATGTAATCAAATCTTGGAAGTAAAATTCGGAACCGTTCATAGAAAAATCGATATAGCTAAATCATGAAGAACTTGAAAAGATTAATATCCTACACTAATAATAATAATTGACAGCGATTCATTACAAAGATAAATCGTAATCTAGGTAGATATATGTAAATATCGTAATCTATACTTAATATTATAAAGAGGAAGCGTAACGATGTTTGTGAGTTTGTGACGTTGTAAGGGGTAATCTCTGGATCTAGTGAACCGATTTTCAAAATTCTTTCACCAATAGAAAGCTACGTTATTGTGGAGTGCCATAGGCATAGTAATTTCCAAAATTAATTACGCATCTTTACTTAAACTTAAATAATGTAAAAGTCAAGTCGTAAAAACAAATGCTTTAATCGCGTGCGCTGCGGAAACTTTTGAGGATAGAACAAAACAATGTTCTATAATATTAAAGAACGTATCAAAAGCTATAAAAAAGTCTGCGATAGGATATGCCTATCTCTTACGGGTAACTCACAATAACTGCTTTTAGTATTAAAATTGTGGTTAAAAAATAAATAATTTTTGTGAAGCTCATTTAGCCCATATGGTATTAATTTATATCTTTGTTAATACGTTTTTTAGAATGGAAAATTTAATGTAGAAGGTTTGTGCCGTGGGGGAAGGGACTGTGGAGTGTGGGTATTACGCGGGACAAACGGGCCGGGACAAAATATTTCTAACGCGAAACGGAGTCCGCGGGCACTGCTAGTTGTTTGTAAAGAAAGTTGAATGAGCTACATTGTATTAGGAATATACAACATGTAGTCGAAAAAGGGCGTCAAAAAATGATGTATCCAATTATTATGCACTGTGAAACTACGAAGGTTGTATAGTGTAGCTACGAGCTTTAAAAATTCAAGCACTGCCCGAAGCTCGTGCCCGCCCAAACGAGTCTACATCGACGGCGGGCGGGCGGCGCCGGGCGCGCGTGTTCTACGTTCGGCGAGTACTTTTGCGAGCTGCCACTTGACCCACATCTCTACGTGTCTTCTGAAACTGAAAGAGTTCCCCGCTCCACCGCAACAAACCAGAAACAACACTATAACTAACGTCATAACGCTCAAACTCCTCTACAGACCACCCGCTCAAAGGCTACTCCCCACGCAATTTAACACTTTGTTTTTCCTTCAAACACGGCGGAATATTCAATGTCGACGGAAAATGAGTTGGACACACCTTCTTTGCGATTCGCTACTCACTGTTTAGTGTAATAAGATTCACATTCAAGAAACAGGGAAGAATTTTGTATTGAATTTTTTATCCTCTTTCAGCCTACACCTAGCTGCAATAATACTTGTAATTTTAACTAGACGAGATCTCTATTCACAAACGGAATATTTTAGAAATAATTCATAGGAACATACTTTACAAAATAATGTATCTACACTGGACCCATGTAAATAAAAATATAAATTCGAATACCTAGAGTTCAGAGTAAGTACAAAATTAGTCCGATGAATGAAGTTTAGCTTAATAGTCTAAATTTCAAATAATATTTCGAGGAAGGAAATTGTGTTCCGATTATTATTATTGATCAGTTAATTCAAAAGCCTCACAGTTTACAGACTTACGAAATAGGCACACAAAAGCATAAAACGTAAAACGAATCAAAATCACGGCGAAAGGTTTGGTACTTTGGAGTAAATTTGTTGTGCGTTGATTCAGTTAAATGTTGCGAACTTTTAATTGGTTTAATAATTCGCCTTTCCTGATCTCGATGTAAGTATAAAGTGTTAACTTTTTCAATTACAGTCAACATGAATTTTGGAACGTGAACAAGATTGACGGTTACCTTTATCTTTTGATGTTGGAAATTATATTAATTACCTTAATAAATATTTTGTATTTTACTTAGCAGGTGGCTCCTTCTTGCAAAGTCAATCTGTATGGGTTCCACCGCAGTGTCCTGATATTCTGCTGCAAACTAGTAGTTGTATAGGGACAACCCTCCACTACCCATGGCCCAATCAACCTCGCGGGTATATCAATATTTGCATAAAACATGGGGGACACTTACTCGTAATTATACAATGTACATATAAAAATACTTAATAACATTATGTATACATATGTATATCTATCTATCTATCTATCTATCTACCCGGATGACGAGGACACTGCAGTGCGTCCCAAGATATCGCAATGAGACGCATTGCAACTAACATGGGCAACCATATCAGTAATCTTCAAGCACCCAAACGAGCGAGGTTTAGATTAGCAACAAAACTTGCAGAAGTTGACTTCTGCAAGCTATTCCTCTTTTATTTAGTAGCTTGCGTGACTTTCAGACTTTACATTGCATCCAGAAGTCAACTTCTGCAAATTTTCTTGCAAATGTAAACCTTTCTTAAGGTTGAGTGCTTGGGTCCACCCGCCAAAAAATATTATTTAATTTTTCGCAATTTTTAAGGTAATGAGAGATTCACGATTTCTGAAAGTACAAATTGGGCAGTATTTCTGGAACCAGTAATGCCCAGTATGTAGTTTTACCGTCTCATGACGTAGAAAGGATATATCATGAATGATGATATATCTCTGTAAAGACCCTAACAGCAATTATGAGCAGAAATATTATAATGAAATAAGTTACCATAATACAGTTAGGAATATAAGCGATATGGGTCAGTGTTGCTCTCGTAACGTGAATTAAACCCCAATTAGTTGGGGTCGGCGCTCCCGTGATTTATGCCTGTTTTCACGGAGAGTAACTAGTCCAGTGTTATCTGCCCACCACCAGACATAATAATTTCATTTACATTAGTTCTATGCCCTTAATTCCTATCATCGTAAATAAAAATTATTATTACAACCGGTTTTGAAACGAAGTTTCTTTTCGGAAGGTACAACAGGGGACTAGGTGAAGGAAAATGGATTTTCCATATTGAATGGAAGCAGGCACCATTTTGAGGATCAAGATCAGGATCGTTCGTTCTTCCGTTTCTGCCGATGGACGTCCACTGCTGGACAATGGCCTCCTGCTATGATTAGTCCGCACGCTCCAGCGCCACTTGTATCCAGCGCCTTCCCGCGACTCCTTTAATGTCGTCAGTCCATCTGGTCGGAGGCCTGCAACACTGCGTAGTAGCAGGATAGATGCTACGATTTCGAATTGTGAAGTCAACATCTCCTAAGGATGTCCCGGTTTCAGGACGAAACGTGCGTCTAAGAAAGTGTTGGAAAAATGGTGTGTGGTGTTTCATGGAGGCGGTGTTCCTGCATATTGGACCATACAGTTTATTTTCAAGTACCTAGCGAATTATAGCAAAACAAATTAATCTTGTCCGTCATTAAAAGCCCGACATGAAGGAATTTTACATAAATCTCAGTCTTCACACACTAATAAACCTCTCATTTATTGTGCATGCAATCAGCTATAAGTATGATATAGCGCGAGATAACTTGACATAGTGCCATCTATCGAGCTCGTTTCAACCGATTGTTCCACAACACTCACGCATTTTTTTTACAAATT
The DNA here is from genome assembly GCA_963855885.1 of Coenonympha glycerion. Taxonomy (NCBI): domain Eukaryota; kingdom Metazoa; phylum Arthropoda; class Insecta; order Lepidoptera; family Nymphalidae; genus Coenonympha; species Coenonympha glycerion. The sequence goes on from OY979646.1 coordinate 5,337,106, forward strand.
ATGGCGAGCAGAAGATTATGTTATTCTTGTTTGAATAAGAAAATCAATATGTTTTGTATTAAGTCCATTCATTATATTATAAGAAACTTTTGACCAGACCAAGATTTGATAACGGTTTTTACTATCAAATCTCTATTCAGATGACGAAGTTCTCTTAATCAATTGTTTTACGTACCAATGACTTTATTTTGTTTTTTACACAAAATAGAATACACAATAAAGGCCCGCGCACATCATTCACGGCGTGCCGTTTGCACGAGTCGAGCGTTATGCTTTTAGTTAATTCCAAGCAAACGAGTGAGCAAACAATATCAGCGGCTGACAGTTTAATTTCGCGAATGAATCGCTCTGTTTGAGCGGCGTCGACTCCGATCGGTCAGTGCGGGTTAATGGACCGATGACGTTTAACCAAATTATACACGGGCCGTAATGCCGGCGCTTTTGTTACAGATTTCTATACAGCTAGCCCTTTTTGGATGCCTAACTCAAAGTCATCCACTGCACTGCTTCACCATAGCAGTGTAGTGGATGACTTCGGTTTAGTTTAGTTTAACCAAATTATACACGGGACGTAATGCCGGCGCTTTTGTTACGCATTTCTATACAGCTTGCCCTATTGGATGCCTAACTCAAAGTCATCCACTACACTGCTTTACAAGTCGACTCGAAATTTGTACAATAGCAGTTGTATAGTTTGGTTACAACGATGACGAAATAAGCTACGCTAAGAGGACGAGAAATATGTGACGTATGTTGAAGCCAAAAATTTCTCGAATATGGCGTCGTTACCGCTCACAACAGTAGGGGGACCGCTGACAGCACATAATGTTATCGCTTATATTAGAGCCATTTTACAGTTTCGACAAATTAAAAAGTATGCTTCAGGGCGGAGCCTAAAAATACATACGTGACGTCAATAAGTGCTGATACTTTATATGTTTAACGATGGGTTACACACGATAATTTTATTTATTAGAGAAGATAGAGTTACCACAATGATTCAGTATATTAGTCCCACAGTCCGTAGAAAACAGAAAACAAGGACACAAACAACGTAATTTAACGAACCGTTTCTCTGTGACTGTGGAACGTGTCACAGCTTATGGCCTGTGACGTTGACTATTATTATACGACACCTTGACGAAACACACCCACTCGTTGCACATCTACGATCATAAGAGACTCAACATACTGACCAATCTTTCTGATGCGATTTATGTCCACCGTGTTTGCAGAAGACAAAATCATGATGAATAAGCTCAGTATACAATTTAAATAAGAAAATAAATATAACATCCTTGATTACAGCCTTACGCTGTAAATTGGACAGATCAAAACATTGATAATATAAGATTACCTGGTAATTAAGGTTAAATATAAGGTTGCGTTTTGTTTTGGTTTACAATAAAGAATTTCTATAAGTGCTTATACCTTATTAAAGTGCACGATACTTAATGAACTACAAATTTATTTTCTTGTGTGAAACTTCATACATAGAGATAATCCATTATCATATACTCGTAGATACCAACTTCTCTAAGCATCTTTCTATTTTATCTTATCTATCTTAAAAACTAATAAAATTAGAAAATTTATAGGTTGATTTTAGTATGGTACCTAAGTTATAGTAGGAAGGTCATCAAAATTATAACAAGTTTTATACGAAGCGGTGCGGTTAGTGTTCTATCCGTCCTGTGTGTGCGAACCCTTATTGTGTGCAGAACTTCATGTCTGCAGTTTTTATACCTTCAATTAGGCAATGGCTTCTGTTTGTCATAGTCTTATTTATTGTGCTCGTTGTGACTGTGACATTAAATGCTAGCGGGAAATATAATGGAGTAATGGAGTGGATGCCATGTGTTGTGAGTGGCGAGGAAACATCTAATGCTACCTATATCATTATATTTTCTTTGACATTTGATAGACTATCTTTGTTATACAATTTGTCGTGAATTGTTTCAAGTTTATAAAGAGTAGTACGAGTATTTGCATTACAAAAGCGTTTTTTGAGATTTTTTTTGAGATACAACTGATTCTAATAAAGCTCACGACCATTTTGACCAACACTTTAAGAAACGCCTAAGTCCTTAGGTGACAGTTGTTGTAAGTAAAAACTGTCACCTAACGGCTTAGGCGTTTCTTAAAGTGTTGGTGAAAACGGTCGTCAATTCTCTTAGGATTTGCAATTAATGTGATGTGTGACTACTATCGAAGGCTGGCTACGTATACGAAGTAATCATTAGTATCAAATAAGAGATCATCATTAGCATTTCTTTTTACTAGTAGAGAGGCATTTAGGTTAAGTTTAGAGGCTAGTGGTCAAAGTGGTGCCTAGTGGCAAACCACAGTCTCACCAGTATAGGCTAAATAAGAGAGTTTTAACCATAGGTTTTAACCAGGTCCCGCCATTTTGTCTTTCTAACTCTAAAACTCGGATTAGTGAGAAACTTCTTTAACAAAAAAACAGATCTCGGACCCAGGTTTAACTGGTTTAGAAACGTAAGGACTAAGGCGTTATAGTCATAAAGCACAGTGTTCGGTGAACAGTAAAACTGCGGTTATCTGCATCCCACAGCGTCGCTGTAATAAACGGCGAGAAAACGCGCGTAAAAATGACCCGTGCTGTGTACCGTGAAGATAGTGCGTTGTTTATGTTTGGCAGAAACTTAAAATGCAACCTAAAATGTATTTATCGGAAGATTTTAGACGACTTTACTAACGCACTTGATTTAGTGCGACTTTGAAGTTGCTTGTCCACTAGACATGCTTAACGTTGGTGTGTTGCATTTAGTGTACTAACCAATAGATTCGCTTGAATCCAATTCCAATTTTGATTCCACAGCTTGTAAAAATCAAGCGATTCTATCGGTGCAACACACAAACGTAGTAATGCACTGTAGCACATTTAAAATGTAGGTCCCGATATCTTTTCCTGGAATAAACCAATGACTTCTAACCTACATAGAAGTCTTTGGACTAAACCAGTTTCAAAATTAGTCTATAGTGCAGTTATTATCTCGCTGCAGACTCAGCGTCTCTCTCGGCGACTCGAAAAAATAAACAAATATCGATATCATTCATCGTAACTATTTTTTTAGCTTTATAAATGGGTGATAGAAATAAAAACACGTTTATACACGCCGAGTCTGCAATGAGATAATAACTGCACTATAGTAAGAGTTGGTAGAAGCTAGAGAATTTAGACAAAACATAAAGACACACTTAAGAGATTTTGCACCCTTGTTCAAAAGTCCGCTTACCCAAATATATAAGAATACCGATAAATTTTAACAATATAATGTACATTCAGCGTCCAAATGAACCACTCTTTCCTTGACGTCCGTTAAAAATGTATATCATCACAGAAAACTCGACTGAAATGCAGTTACAATTAAATTACCCCAACCGCAGTTGTGCATAAAATATTCTTAACGTTGCGGTTGACCAAGATAAGTGGACTGGGGAAATTAATTCTTGGGCTTGGTATGGAAATTCAGTTTCTGACTACCACCACAATAACTCATATTAAAGCTGATCGCACACTGTTTCATGACCCGCTATTTGGTCGCTTAGTTTTTTTTACTACGACGACCCTTTTTTGGCTTATTTTTCTTTGTCTTTTTTACTAAATCTTCGAACAAACTTTGTACTTACTTCTGGCCGACCAACTTATGCCATAAGTAAGACTTAATTTGATGAAATAAACCTCGAGTTTACAAAGGAAACTCATAGATTATGCAACATGACAATTTAAACATAAAGAACCACAAAATTATTCCACACATGCGAAAGCAGGCGCTATTTTGCGGAAATCCATAATTAGCAGGACAGATTAATTTGTTTTGCTTATAATCCGCTACTTGAAAAGAATCTGTACATTTAGTTCTAATACCTAAGCATCAGCTCTTACCTATAAACTCGACAAAGTGATAGTACGTACAGTTCACGTTGTACAATTACTTATTCTTGTTAACGTAAGTATTATATCAAGGTGTTTACTATAAGCGCCGCGAGCTTCCTAAAGAAATATTTACAGGTAAATGGAGGAGGTAATTTTGTCACATTTTTAATTTACATATTTTCCTATGAAACATCGTCAGCTGCTGACGGTAGATTATTTCCTAGGCCGAGCACGTCCCTTTGGACCGTACTTCGGATATATTATGACGCTTTTGTCGTAAATTTTACAACTTCTAAAATTACTCGCAGTGAGCTGACCTGTGCGGACATTTGTAGTGGAGAATTGTTTTATTGCCTTAATCGGTCGAAGTAACTCAAAATGTTGTTCTTGAAACGTAATCACAATATTTTCTTATTTATATGTTTACAGCATTTCAATATTAATTATAACTAACGTACGTCTGCATCTTCGCAACGATTGAAGTCACAGTTTTAAAAGGTTTCTATGTGCAGCTTGGTGTAAGATTTTTGTTTTGCTTACAAACTTATGTCGAAAGAGGTGTAATATTTTACCCTCCCAGGCCCTGTCTTTCCTTCCATTTACAACTCAGGGGCCTTCAAATCGAGAGTGAATAGGCATCTCCCAGGTAAGCGCGTTCCACCGTAGACTGTATCATCACTTTCCATCAGGTGTGATCATGTCAAGCACTAGGCTATATAATTAAAAAAATAAATAAAAAATAGAGGCACTGATTAATTTTTACCTTGGCTTTTAAAATTAATTATAAGGAAGTGAAGATTATTTTACTGCAACTTAACTGCGCAAATGTCTCTTAAAATCACTGTAAGAGTACGTACAAATACAAGTATCAGGAAAATACTAGAGCAAAGATGAAATTAATAGCGTAATGTATCTGTTATCAATTTTGTTGCCACTTAATAATGTAGTAAATTAAAGATTTAATATTACGAGCAGCCAACACAGCGAACTGAAACGCTACTGTAGTTCGCTAAGTGGTTTGTACTAAGTTAAAAGATTGTGGCGATTCCGTGATCTTAATTTTTTTTTTGGAATCCCATACTTGATGACATGACCATCTTGATCTCGCGCAAGTAGTGTCGGATTGTCGTACCGTCAGACGATGAGAGTAAGTAGTGGACACACCCCTAGACTGTCTAAGAAAAACCTATGCATCGTAATTAGTAAACACTAATTCTGCCCGCTAATTGGGTTCCTGATTTGCGTCAACCAATCGCGGGGCAGAATTCGCTAACGATAACGATGAATACGTTTTTCTTACGAAATCCTTTATTTGCTTCGGCGCTCAGTTTTAAACTTTTATTATTGTCGGTTTGATTTGTAATTAAAATGAAAAATATTTTTAGGACAATATGCTTTAAACGTACGTGTTCGGCAAACATTGAACATCTAGTCTAGACATTATATTATTTGATCACTGAAAGATTTATAGCCAATTCACTTTCATTACATCGAGTCAATCTTTGTAATAAGATGTTAGCTGTCTCTATCGCTCTTCGCCTATTACTTAATGCCCTCCGAAATGTAACACTGCTTTGTGATTTATGGCTCGCCAAGCCACAGTAACTTATTACCAACGTTTATGCTGAGGGAATACGTTAAAAGATATATGCGGTTTTGGATACATCATATTAATGTAGTTTACTAAAATGCACATTTAAATTTGTGAATTTAACTTACTAGAATATCAAATTTTCGTTGGTAGTTCTGTATTCATGTACAATATTTGGATAGGTTTTACCAGAGTTACTTTATTTCTTATAGGTGTCTTATTTATAGTAGGTATACTATTACATTCGAAAAGATCATAAAAAATTCCCTCGTACGAAAAGGCAGCTCCAATTTCTTACATTAAAGGAAGCTTGACCCATATAGCCTTTTATCATAGTTCCCTAGTTGTTAAAAACATTTATTATTATTGAATGTAAGCCTTATATACGTGAAAGGCCCGAACGAAGCATTTTTGTTTACATATTTAAAGATATCCCGGCTTACTTATTCAGTGTAATAAAAAGAGAATATTGGAGCTGAGATTTCGGAATGAGCCCCTTGGTAGAAATTTCAATATATTTATTCAATTTTCTGAACAATTGACCCTGTCAAACAGAAGCGAGATGGCGCTTTTGTAAGCTGGAAAAATAATAATAACATCCTTCTCTATAATATAATGGTCGGAACCCTGTCGGAACATTACGTTTATGGTTACAATTTTATTGACTTGAAAACTTTTATTGCCTACGTCTGACGTTATTTCAGGTTTTACTACATTAGTTTTGCGAAGTAACAAAGGCGCCTACTGACTGACATACTAAATTATGTTATTTACTAACTGCTGCTTACTGCATTTACTAAAATTGATGTCTAATGAGTATTTTGTTTGTTTCAGGTATGGTAGTACGAGTATCATCATCAAAGCAGTCTACGGACGTCCACTGTTGGACACAGACCTTGCCAAGCGAGTGCCACTACACTCTGTCCTCATCCTTCTTCATTCAGTTGTTTCCTACTATCCACTTCGATCCAACGATCTGAATGACGTACTACTGACGAAGTATAATACTTTGGTGAAAAAATCTAGATTCTAGATGAAAACTAGAAAACAAGATTCGAGATGCATTAAAGCCATTAATTAAACTTGGCGTAGCTTATTTCGTCATTGAATAAAGTAGACTGAGTACAGTAATATAATATTTAGTATAAAAATTGTTTCTTTTTATTATACATTTATTAAATTGTAGTATAAATTACCAACTAACTTACATAAATAATATTTGACAAAAATAAAAGCTATATAAAATCAATAGTTTTGTGTTTATTCTCCACCTTCTTCCTTGATTGCGTCTTCGGCTTCATATAGCTCCTCTTGTAATGGTTCATCTCTAATTTCTGGTTCTTTTATTTCTTCGTTTAATTCAAAACTTCCAGGGATACCTGGAGACGGTTCATCCACAACCTCGGCCCCGGGTACATTGGAGGCAACTCCTTTACCTTCGTCTCCAGCATCTGCTATGTCTGACATTGCTGGTGTCACTGTAGCTTTACTTTTATCTTCCCATACGGGTACTGCAGCTGGTTCTTCTATAGGAGGTTTTTCGTGTGGTGCTTCTACTGGAACTGGTGGTGCATGTGCAGACTTCACCGCTTTCGCGTCTTCTTTCTTATCTGGCTTTGCTTTCCTTGGCTTGCGTTCCAAAGGCAGATATAGCTTGTATTCTTGAGGCAGCTCCTCTTCTGCGTAAAGCCGCTCACTAAAATAAATCCTACGCAGACGAGCGTTCGCATGCACTTGAACACGAAGAGTTTCTATATATTGACTGCCATACGCACGTCTAGTGAAATCAGCGAGATTGAATTGTATTTGATTCCACCCACTTGATAATCCAATAGGCATAGTAGTGCAAAACGGCTTGATTTTCGTTGTGGACTGAAAATTTGAAACCCTGAATCGTCTTCTCATGTTTTTGTCATCTAGCACTGTTATTTCAAATGAAAAGTATCTCTTTAAATTTTTAACAATCATCACTAAAAACGGCAGTCTTATACCCAGCACCTGATTCTTCTTGGGGCATGATATAAATGTTGTTGCCACATTGGAGCTCACGATCTCGAGAACTATGGAATTTACCTCATTGTCAGTTAATCGTTTTACGTGCCCATTTTGTACTTCCATGTCCCATATTGCCAAAGGATTTGAGCCACAACTATAAAATATTGATAGTAATCCGCTCTGGTAAGTATTTTTAAACATTGTTTATTTTGATCCAGAAAATATACTGTTGTGTGCATCGATGTATGTAATGTGACAGTTGTTGCCTCAAGCCAACATGTCACACGTATAACAGATCTTGACACATAGAGGCAGCTTGTAGGTTTCACCTAATGAACACAAAATATTTTATTAGTCAATATAAAAACTCATTCAATGGTCTGTGATTTATTTTTGCCATATCCGCATTCCAGAGCCCCTTTTCATTTCGATTTTTTTTTCAAGTTTTCAGAGTTATGTGCGCGTGTGACAGCTAAATAAATAAATGAACTATCTTAAGAAAACCTGCATGCCCACAGGCCTAACAGTTCACCATAAAATTGTCAAAATATGTATTATATGAAACAAGCCAACCCACAATAAGTGGCAAACGTGGAGCCAAGCCAAACTTTTCTTTTTAGGAGTTTCCCATACTTAGTAGTAGGCCATCAAATGAAGATTATCTAAATAATCAAATAAGATTCTTAAATAAAATATGCATTGCAATAAATTAGTATATAGCAATATTATTTTCTATTTTTACAGGTGATAATATAATATGCTAGCTTTATATTACGATTTAGTAAAGTTTTCTATGTTAAGTCTTAGAAATTATAATCATTAATATATTATTTTAACTATGATATAACAAGAGAAAAGAGTCTTAATATACGAGTCGTACGTATTTTAATCAAAAATTAGTTATCTTCTTTTTCAACGATTTCTGAAGCAACTGTTTCTTTATCCCCTGTTTCTACTACTTCTGTTTCTATGGGAGCTATTTCTGCATCAGCAATGTCTGCTGGAGTGTCATTTGCGTCTGGCGAAGTTGTTTCTTGAATTGTTGTTTCTATTGGATCTGTTTCGGTTAAAGCGTATTCTACTTCTTGATTTTTGTTTTGATTGTTAACATCCTCTGGAGGTTCTTTTTCTTTTTCTATAATCTCCACTGTTTCTTTTGATGTTTCTTCTTTAGTTTTAGAAACCCTCTTAGATTCTCGAGATGGATGTTTCATAACAGAATGTACAGAATGTATAGAAATTTTATCAAACTTTTCAGCTAGCTGTTGACCTAATTGTCGAGACGTGGATGACTTCACGTTTTCTTTTTTCAAAGCTTCAGTCGCTTTCTTATCTTTCGCTGCTTTAGACGACAACGGAAAAAATAATTTATACTCTGCCGGTAGCTCATCTTCCGGAACAAGTCTTTCGGCAAAGTAAATTCGCCTAAGACGAATATTGGCATTAATTTTTATTTTCTGAACTTCAATATACTGCTTCTTGTAAGCCCGATTAGTAAATTCGGCCAGATTGAATTGGATTTGATTCCATCCGTCTGAAAGGCCGATGGGCATTACAGTGCAGAGAGGCAGTATTTGTGTCGTGCTTTGAAAATTGGATACACGAAATCTCCTTCGAGTCCCGGTTTCATCGAGTATGGTGACTTCAAACGAGAAGTATTTGTGTAGGTTCTTTACGATCATTACTAAAAATGGCATTGTGATACCTAATACTTTGTTATCCTTTGGGCAAGTTATATACGTTGTACTCACATTAGTTCCGAGTATCTCTAACACTAAGGACTTGATATCCTGATCTAAGAACCTTGTGACGGAGCCGTCTTGGGTATGAACATCCCACATGGATAAAGGTTTCGAGCCCACGCTATAAAACACCGTGAGCATCCCGCGTTGATAAGAATTTCCATACATTATTCCTAAGTTATTCTTTGGTTACGACTTAATATAAGTAAAGCCAAGATGGTAATTATTATAATCACTTCAGGGTTTGTTGGTTTATTTAATATTTTCGCTCCTATGCTGAGCTTTCGCAGATTAATCATTGTCAATCAATGTGACAAATAGCAGCACCTGATATGAAATATTAGAAACAAAGAAGATTTTACTCCGAAAAATACAGTGCATTATTATTTATTTTTTCTACTATATAAAAATAAGTCGGGTTTTCTTTCCTGACGCTATAACTCCAGAACGCACGAACCGATTTCCACGGTTTTGCATTCGTTGGAAAGGTCTCGGGCTCCGTGAGGTTTATAGCAAAGAAAATTCAGGGAAAATTTCAACAGAAATGCGGGAAAATCTTTTTAGCGGGAAAGCCATCTGGTGGCGAAACGTAGTTCGCCGGGTTTGCTAGTATTTTGTAAAATTGTAATGAATTAGGGTGATACCCGTGATACCTATGATAATGATAATGGTCCCCCAGAAAAAGGGCCGAAATAGACGGAAGTCAGTTAACAAAAATCCGTTTTGAGCGTTATTGGATATTATTATTATCGACACAGTAAAACAAAAATGTAACGGTTATTTTTGTTTTCTATAGCCAGTGTAGTTTCTGATAAAAATTAGAAAAATGAATATTTTGGAGCAACTGTTAGGAAAAATTTCTATCGAGAAAATTTCATCCAGTCGAATTTCTGCTTAACAGCGAATTTAGATTAAAAACCCAAAATACATGGCGTTTAAAGTCTTTATAGTTTTTAAATTGCAAGTCACTAAAAATTGCTTCAAGCGACCGTCTACGCCGTTAAAATCACTCTCTTACTCCATACCTGAAGTAGGTATATCTCAAACTCACAGCAAAGCCACGAATAAAAGCAGTTCTGTTATAAGAGTAAATATTCCGTGCAAGTTTCCATTGTCGGAGTGGTAATGGGTGCCTCGTAGGGCGCAGCCGAATATAACGAACTGGCGCCGGCGGAAATGAACGCTTACAACAAATCCCCCCTTTTATCATTTTATACCAGCCTCCAGTCTCCATTAACGGCTGGATCTATGATTATGGAATCAATGGACAAACTTTCGAGGATTAAAAAAATTATAATTGTTGTACCAAAAGATGTCCAATGTTTCCATAGTCTTGAAAAAAAATGTTTTTCCATTTGAAGTAAAGGGTCTTTAAAATCATCATCACATTTAAGAAATTATCAATATTTTATGTAATATTTTTTAGGTATAACATTGATGATAGATACATTATATTCTTACATTTTTGAATTAATACCATTAACATAAAGATTTCAAGAGATTGCAATACAATTAGGTATCATTTATTTGTAAGAATAACTCCCTGAAGCGGTATTTTCATTCGAAATCGTACTTTTATTTAACAAGTCCTTACAAAACATACAATACCAACGTGATGACGATTTATAACGCAACAGTTGATATAAATTAGCTCGCAAAAAACGTGACCTCCAAGCGAAAGTTATTTGATGTCAGACATCACATAGCTCTGCGGTTAGACGCAGTGAATCGCAAAAAAATAATCGAGACTGTTGGGCGACGTAAAAACCACCCAAAGAATACGCGCGCAGAAATAAAACTTTTAAAAGAAAAGCTGGCTTTCGCTGTGATTTATCTTGCTATTTGTCATCCTCGACACTAGAAAAATATGTCACGCGAGCCCACAACGAACACACAGCCTGTAACGAAAATAACATTTCTGTCGTTTCGGAATCACGGGTTTTCCTCCCCACCCTGCAGAGAGACGAGCCAAAAAACGCAAGCACAAAGTATGAAATAGTGCCTTCCGTTCAAAGCGATAAGGGTGCATTGGCTTTTGCAGATGTGTGGCTAATAGGGCGATGCGATCTCTCGTGTATGTCTTTTTTGCAGTGTTTTTATATCTTAGGGGAACGCCTTGTTTGTTACGAAGTTATCGCGACGATTCCTCAAAACTAATGACACAGAAAGCGTGTACCGGATTAGTTTTTGTCCGTAACTGTGATCGCATTAAGTTTACGATTTTTTGTGTCCTCGATTTCTATGAGTTTTTCACCATTACCAGATCGTCTCAAAACACTATTTGATTCATAGTGGTGATTTTTAGTATCTTTCATTTCATAAGACAATAATTTTTACGGTTTCATTTTACGTACCTTCTCTGCTTGGGTTAGAACTTAGAATCCGCTTGATTTTTCAAAAAAGTTTAACTTTTACTGTATTACCAGATTGACTTTTAACACCATTATCACTGCAGTGGGGTTTTTATAGGGTCTTTCGATATTCAGTGTTAAATAAAAAAAAACAAATCGCTCTCGGCCTGTAGTCGTTTACATTTACACTAACAACTTTTGCTCCACGACTTTCCAAAATTCAATATTAATTTATTTAATACAAAAAAAATGTTATTTCTGTAAAGTGACATTACAATGTTGCGGTTTCATGCCGCCGCGGTTCGCGCCGTTGCCATTTGCCGATGTTACATTACAGAGTAGGAACAAGTAGAGTATCTCTGTAAAATATTGAATATTTGGTGTTTCTCAAAACATTTAGTAAAAAAAGTCATAGAAACAAAAGTTGTTACTTTGTAAACAAATACAGGTCGAGAGCGATTATAACTCTGCATAACACAACCATTTTACGGTTTCATTTTACGTAGGTCTCTTGCTTGGGTTGGATTCCGCTTGAATTTTCAAACAAGTTTAGGAGCGTTGAATCGATTTTATTCCATTGTCCGTGAATTCAAACCCGGCTGGAGCAGAAATTAACTCGCTAAGCCGAAACCCACTCAAAACTTTCCTGTTATAGGCCTTTATAGACATTATTACCGACTCATTTAGACAGTATTTATAGCATAATAAAAAAATGCGTATAACTAACTGAAAATGTTAAAGATTGGGCGATGTGTTTACGCAATCTGACTTCTTCATAACGAATAACACATAGCAGCAACGACGTTTATAAATCTACTAGCGGACGCCCGCGGCTTCGCTCACGTTTAACCTCTTCTTTACAAACTCAGGCGTTTAATTACCAAAATTCCTGTTTTAACTGCCATTTATTTTAATAATTTTGACGACAAATTATTATTTCTTTGTGCTTGCTGCTATAGTCACTTATAGATTTTGAAAATATGAAGTCGTTTCAAAAAGTTTAATATAGTTCAATTAGGGTTCCGTACCTAAACCCTATTACTAAAACTACGCTGTCTGCCCGTATTTCCGTCCGTCCGTGCTTACTTGCTACTATGGTCAGATACCGATTTTCAAAGCAATCGGCCCAGGAACAAAAAAGTTCAAAATGGCGGCCACTTTTTTCTAATTCAAACCATAAATTCGTTCTCCATGCTTGTGGCGATACTCAAATATCGATTTTCAGAGCAATCGGCCCAGTAACAAAGGAGTTCAAAATGGCGGCCACTTTTTTAAATTTTGACCACAAATTCCTTCTCCATTCCTATTGCGATACTCAAATATCGATTTTCAGAGCAATCGGCCCAGTAACAAAAAAGTTCAAAATGGCGGCCACTTTTTTTTAATTTTGACCACAAATTCCTACTTCATGCTAGTTGCGATACTCAAATATCAATTTTCAGAGCAATCGGCCCAGGAACAAAAAAGTTCAAAATGGCGGCCACTTTTTTCTAATTCTGACCATAAATTCGTTCTCTATGCTTGCGGTGATACTCAAAAATCAATTTTCAGAGCAATCGGCCCAGTAACAAAAAAGTTCAAAATGGCGGCCACTTTTTTCTAATTCTGACCATAAATTCGTTCTCTATGCTTGCTGCGATACACAAATATCGATTTTCAAAGCAATCGTCCCAGTAACAAAAAAGTTCAAAATAGCGGCCATTTTTTTGACCAAAAATTCCTACTCTATGCTAGTTGCGATTTTCAGAGCAATCGGGCCAGTTACGAAAAAGTTCAAAATGGCGGCCACTTTTTTTTTGACCACAAATTCCTTCTCTGTGCTTGCTGCGATGCTCAGATATCTATTTTCAAAGCAATCGGCCTAGTATCAAAAAAGTTCAAAATGGTGGCCACTTTTTTTTAATTTTGACCACAAATTCCTACTTCATGCTAGTTGCGATACTCAAATATCAATTTTCAGAGCAATCGGCCTAGTAACAAAAGAGTTCAAAATGGCGGCCACTTTTTTATGTTTTGACCACAAATTCCTTCTCCATGCTTGTTGCGATACTCAAATATCGATTTTCAGAGCAATCGGGCCAGTAACAAAAAAGTTCAAAATGGCGGCCACTTTTTTTAATTTTGACCACAAATTCCTACTTCATGCTAGTTGCGATACTCAAATATCAATTTTTAGAGCAATCGGCCCAGTAACAAAAAAAATTCAAAATGGCGGCCATTTTTTTTTGACCACAAATTCCTACTCCATGCTAGTTGCGATACTCAAATATCGATTTTCAGAGCAATCGGGCCAGTAACAAAAAAGTTCAAAATGGCGGCCACTTTTTTTACCACAAATTCCTACTCCATGCTAGTTGCGATACTCAAATATCGATTTTCAGAGCAATTGGGCCAGTAACAAAAAAGTTCAAAATGGCGGCAACTTTTTTTTTTACCACAAATTCCTACTCCATGCTAGTTGCGATACTCAAATATCGATTTTCAGAGCAATCGGGCCAGGAACAAAAAAGTTCAAAATGGCGGCCACTTTTTTTAATTCTGACCATAAATTCGTTCTCTATATGCTTGCTGCGATACTCAAATATCGTTTTTCAAAGCAATCGGCCCAGTAACAAATAAAGTTCAAAATGGCGGCCATTTTTCTAAATTTTGACCACAAATTCCTACTCCATGATTGTTGCGATACTCAAATATTGATTTTCAGAGCAATCAAAGTGGAATGAAGTAACAAAAAAGTTCAAAATGGAGGCCACTTTTTTAAAACTCTGAAAATCGATATTTGAGTATTGCTACTCAAATATCGATTTTCAGAGCAATCGTCCCAGTAACAAAAAAGTTCAAAATGGCGGCCATTTTTTTTTTGACCACAAATTCCTACTCCATGCTAGTTTCGATACTCAAATATCGATTTTCAGAGCAATCGGCCCAGTAATTAAAGAGTTCAAAATGGCGGCCATTTTTTTTTACCACAAATTCCTACTCCATGCTAGTTGCGATACTCAAATATCGATTTTCAGAGCAATCGGCCCAGTAACAAATAAAGTTCAAAATGGCGGCCATTTTTCTAAATTTTGACCACAAATTCCTACTCCATGATTGTTGCGATACTCAAATATTGATTTTCAGAGCAATCAAAGTGGAATGAAGTAACAAAAAAGTTCAAAATGGAGGCCACTTTTTTAAAACTCTGAAAATCGATATTTGAGTATTGCTACTCAAATATCGATTTTCAGAGCAATCGGGCCAGTAACAAAAAAGTTAAAAATGGCGGCCACTTTTTTAAATTCTGACCATAAATTCGTTCTCTATATGCTTGCTGCGATACTCAACTGTCGATTTTCAGACCAATCGTCCCAGTAACAAAAAAGTTCAAAATGGCGGCCATTTTTTTTTTGACCACAAATTCCTACTCCATGCTAGTTTCGATACTCAAATATCGATTTTCAGAGCAATCGGCCCAGTAACAAAAGAGTTCAAAATGGCGGCCATTTTTTTTTGACCACAAATTCCTACTACATGCTAGTTGCGATACTCAAATATCGATTTTCAGAGCAATCGGGCCAGTAACAAAAAAGTTCAAAATGGCGGCCACTTTTTTTTACCACAAATTCCTACTCCATGCTAGTTGCGATACTCAAATATCGATTTTTAGAGCAATCGGGCCAGTAACAAAAAAGTTCAAAATGGCGGCCACTTTTTTTAATTCTGACCATAAATTCGTTCTCTATAATGCTTGCTGCGATACTCAACTATCGATTTTCAGAGCAATCGTCCCAGTAACAAAAAAGTTCAAAATGGCGGCCACTTTTTTTGACCACAAATTCCTACTCCATGCTAGTTGCGATACTCAAATATCGATTTTCAGAGCAATCGGCCCAGTAACAAAAGAGTTCAAAATGGCGGCCATTTTTTTTTGACGACAAATTCCTACTCCATGCTAGTTGCGATACTCAAATATCGATTTTCAGAGCAATCGGGCCAGTAACAAAAAAGTTCAAAATGGCGGCCACTTTTTTTTGACCACAAATTCCTACTCCATGCTAGTTGCGATACTCAAATATCGATTTTTAGAGCAATCGGGCCAGTAACAAAAAAGTTCAAAATGGCGGCCACTTTTTTTAATTCTGACCATAAATTCGTTCTCTATAATGCTTGCTGCGATACTCAACTATCGATTTTCAGAGCAATCGTCCCAGTAACAAAAAAGTTCAAAATGGCGGCCACTTTTTTTGACCACAAATTCCTACTCCATGCTAGTTGCGATACTCAAATATCGATTTTCAGAGCAATCGGGCCAGGAACAAAAAAGTTCAAAATGGCGGCCACTTTTTTTTAATTCTGACCATAAATTCGTTCTCTATATGCTTGCTGCAATACTCAAATATCGTTTTTCAAAGCAATCGGCCCAGTAACAAAAAAGTTTAAAATGGCGGCCACTTTTCTAAATTTTGACCACAAATTCCTACTCCATGATTGTTGCGATACTCAAATATCGATTTTCAGAGCAATCAAAGTGGAATGAAGTAACAAAAAAGTTCAAAATGGAGGCCACTTTTTTAAATTTCGACCACAAATTCCTTGTCCATACTTGCTGCGATTTTGTAACCTAATAAAAACCTAGCTACCAAATTTCAGATCTCTACGACTTTTAGTTCTTTGGGAATTCCTGGAATAAAGGAAAAAATCACTTTTGTATGGGAAAATCCCTTAAATGTACGATTTTTACCACTTAAAATTTGAATTTCTGGAATCTCCGTCTTAGTACGAATTTATGACCTAATTTCATCCGAGGTACCAAATTTCAGATCTCTACGACTTTTAGTTCTTCGGGAATTCCTGGAACAACGAAAAAAAATCACTTTTGTATGGGAAAATCCCTTAAATGTACGATTTTTACCCCTTACAATTTGAATTTCTGGAATCCCCGTCTTAGTACGAATTCATGACCTAATATCTACCTAGGCACCAAATTTCAGATCTCTAAGACTTTTAGTTTTTCGGGAATTCCTGGAACAACGAAAAAAAAACACTTTTCTATGGGAAAATCCCTTAAATGTACGATTTTTACCCCTTAGAATTTGAATTTCTGGAATCCCCGTCTTAGTACGAATTCATGACCTAATATCTACCTAGGCACCAAATTTCAGATCTCTACGACTTTTAGTTTTTCGGGAATTCCTGGAACAACGAAAAAAAATCACTTTTGTATGGAGAAATCCCTTTAATGTAAGATTTTTACCCCTTAACATTTGAATTTCTTGAATCCCCGTCTTAGTACGAATTCATGACCTAATATCTACCTAGGCACCAAATTTCAGATCTCTAGGACTTTTGGTTTTTCGGGAATTCCTGGAACAACGAAAAAAAATCACTTTTGTATGGAGAAATCCCTTTAATGTAAGATTTTTACCCCTTAACATTTGAATTTTTGGAATCCCCGTCTTAGTACGAATTCATGACCTAATATCTACCTAGACACCAAATTTCAGATCTCTACGACTTATAGTTTAGGCGGAATCCGTGGAACAACCAAAAATGCCTCATTCTTTTATATATTATATAGAAAGATGGAATAACAGAATTTACAGTTTTAATTTAAAATCTGTATTTTAATCTCTACATCAACATACTTTAAAGTCCACATTTACTAGGCATAGATTACCTTTAGACCTCACATGCCAAATTACGAGATTGGCAAGCTTCACACACCAGAACATTCGCACCCGAGATGTCCTTACGAATACGATATTTACGTCTGGATGAATAGGTTGTTTTGGCACTAAATATTTGCAGGAGATTTATTAAAGATTCGTGCCAGATTTAGATATGAAAAAGGACCATAAATTTGTTTCATACATACATTTTTGTAAGAAAAATCTGCTTTTAATACTGATGCCAGTATAAAACATCATGGTATATTTCTAAAGCAACTTCAATTCCCAACTCGTGTCGTACTAAGCAAACTACACTCTCTTTGGCGATCGGTCACTTTCTCACCTCGATGCTATACTATTTTCACTGTTAGAAGCGTTAGAAGGCAGAAAAAACGCTGTTTCATGTGTACCGGGTATATTTTCAGAGCTCATTGCTCGGCGCAACGAAGCGTGGTCTGCATAATGTATCGAACGGTGCGCGATTCTTGCGGAGCTTTGTCTGCGTTATTTACAGCCAGCCCGTGTATTCACGCGGAAATTGGATTCGGAAAATAAGACACTGTATAAATAATCTTTATCTAAAACAATATCTAGCGCCCCGCTTTGAAGTTGGATTGCTTCCTTTACGGTTTTCATGATCATTGTATCTTCGATTGAACTTATTTCAAATGAATTTTTTTTCAAACTTTAGTAAGAATGCGTATAAATTGACATAAAGAATTATGTAATTTAAAAAAAAACTGCCTCTGTACATTTTTCTTTTAAAATATGACTACAGTTTTTAAAATATTATTTTCGTTATTAAAACTGAAATTATATTTTTCTTTGATGGGAACGCGAAACGCTTAAATCGAGTCTTGTGGGCCGAAAATAATGAGAGTCGTTCCAGCGTCGGACGAGGACAATGTATCGAAATTAATATCCGGGCCTGAAAGCCGGCGGACTATTTGTCCACCCGGAATGTGGATAATTAAAAGGGCCGGCTCCGTCGACCGATGAGCTGAAAATATTTGCTGTAAGACGCACTATATTATACTCGTACAGGGTTATATAAAAACCACGAAATCCTGTCCGCTCTCGTCCTGTATTTTTTACATTAAAACTAACAACTTTTGTTCTATGACTTTTTTACTCGATATTTTGAGAAATATCAAATATTTATTTATTTATTTATTTAGTACATAAAAATTATAAACAAACAAAGAAAGGACATGTACAAGGACATATTATGACATAATATGAGGATCTCTGCCAGAACCCTAGAATATTCAATATTTTACAGAGATACTCTACTTGTTCCTACTCTGTAATGTAACATCGGCAAGTGGCAACGGCGCAGACCGCGACAGTGTAATGCCACTTTACAGAAACACAATTTTTTGTATGAAATAAATTAATACTGAATTTTGAATAGTCGTAGAACAAAAGTTGTGTAAACAACCGAGACAGACCGGGAGCGATTTGGTATCTTTTATATAACCCTGGGCTGTATAGCAACCAAGATTGATGTACGCTAGTAAGAACTACTTTTGCCGTTTACAATTTTTATAAGTAAGCGCCAGCGATCTCACATCATCATATCATATACCTACTATACGATTTCGCATTGTTAAGTCAACATCACCTGAGGATGCCCCGGTGTGAATTGTGTATGGTGTTTAATGTGGGCGGTGTTCCCGTATACATATTTTCATGTAGCGGATTGTAGCAAAAAAAATTAAGCTGTCCTGCTTATTCGATTTTTGTTTCATTAATTTGAGCTTTCTGCACTACTTCTCCGTCGAGGGACATAACTCATGACATTAATTCCAACTCTAGACATGATATGATGAATTATTTATTCAAAAACTTATTCCCTCTCAAAAATAAGTCTCTCCAGAAACTTCACAGTTCGACTTAATAAATATATTATTAACAATCTGCCTCGACTCTGACCTACTTGCGTATAAACGTCTCGTTGAGCAATGCTTTGTCTGCCAAAGTAAAAATTTTGGTCTTTCTTCCTTCTAATATATAAAATTCTCTTTTTGCAACCAAACTCCTCCGAAAAGGCTCGACTGATTCTTATGATTTTTTTTGTGTACCTACGTTCCGTAGGTCTGAGAGCAGCTCGTTATCTATTGTTTTATATCCCTAGTGACAAAACACGGTTTGCCGGGTCTGTTAGTAAAGACTGTTAAGTGACCTATACAATACCCATCAATCATTGCTTATGATAACCACTTCTTAATCACTATTTGACTTTTCGCTACACACTTTTCAATTAGCTGTCGCTGCTCGCAACTCCATCAGGATTTTTTCATCGTCCGCAAAAGTCGCGGCCACGTCCACTTCGCCGCCGCCATCTTTTTTCATGCAATCGTCCACCCGTAGACAGAAATAGCGCGCAAGTAGCGCCGCCAGCCCAATGCTGCCATCTGCGCGACCGCAGACAAAGCACGCCAGTCAAGGACGACAACAAGACAGAATTCCCGAATCAACAGCTGTCGCAACTGAAAGGTGTTTATAAGTTAGGGGTAAGTGAACGTTACGTCAACTTGCGGGCGTTTTACTCTGCCTGCAGTTTAGCTCGTAAATTCAGGATGTCGATTAGAAGGACACTGCGCCCGTCCACGCTGAATAAATTGCTATAAGCGGCGTGTCCTCCCGCCGAGAGGGATGTAACGGAATTATGATGGAAAATGCGAAATAAGTCGGCCAATTTGCTCTTACAGGATCGATGGAGCTTAAAGTACTATCGACGTGGTATAATAACAATTTATGGGCTGTAATATCCCTTTTGGGGCCTAACCCTGCGCAAAACGATGAGTATTAAGTCCACATTTAGGTCTACATCAGAATTGTGATGTTTTTCTTGCCTAGATTCTGCTAATAAAATAAAAATATTTTTGTATTCATGAAATCTTCGGGCTACTTTACTAAACATAACCCAATTCTAGTTTATTAGTCCAGTTAAAGAATCATAATGTTATTGTAATTTAAGAAAATCGTACGTATTTTATAAGCTACCAGATTGTATAACAAATTTATATTTGCTGTATACTTGCCAAAAGTATGCTAAAAAGTTTATTGAATCATAAATTCGGCGCAAGCGATAGCTTTTCTAACTTATAACGTTAACCTCACGAACATGCCAAGTTGTTTCAAGAAAGTTGAGATTTCTTGCCAACTGAACATTAAGATAAAAATAAGCACTGTATAATGAAAGTATTTTTAGAGCCGGCGTTATACTTGCCTCGTCGCAAGTATCTAACAAAAAAGTCTGAATAACATTAACATTACTGCATTTACATAAACACATGCATACTTAATATTTAAGCTAGCGTAACATAATGTAATAATATGTGCTCATGTACAGTATACTCATAATACAGATTTTAATATATTCAACATATTAACAAAGCGATATAAGCTTGGTTGTATGCCAGCAATACTATATGAAATCTTGACAACAAAATATGAAATTGTACACATTTCACTTAAATAATTCCAAACTATATTTTGTTTCTTATGGTTTCTGGCAACATCGTACGGCTCCCATAGGAACCGTTTGTTTTCCTAGCACAAAAGTAGTCAATATCTTCTAGTATGAAATCTGCGACAGGTATTCTATATTAATTTGATGGAATCAAAAGCCTGCCCGCCAAATTCAGATTTTATATAAGTTTTTCGTAATTTGTAATCTAATAAAACTATCGTAGGATTAAAATTTCAGAATCATGTTCACAGGTTTGTAATTTTAAAACCTTTAAAATCTCTATACTTGAAAGTGTCTCTCATCTCTCATCTCAAACCCTTTTTACGTCCCACTGCTGGGCACGGGTCTCCTCTCAGACTGAGAGGGTTTGGCCATAGCCCACCACGCTGGCCAAGTGCGGGTTGGCGGGCTTCACACACCTTCGAGAACATTTTTTTGTGAACTCTCAGGCATGCAGGTTTCCTCACGATGTTTTCCTTCACCGTTAGGCAAGTGATATTTAGTTTCCTAAAACGCACATAACTCGGAAAAGTCAGAGGTGTGTGCCCAGGATTCGAACCTGCGACCTCCTTATGAGAGGCAGAGGTCAGAACCACTGAGCTATCACTGCTAACTACCACTTGAAAGTGTGCGCTTTAGGAAATTAGTCCAAGTATTGACTAGTTTCTTAGTTACTCACATTAAACTACAATATCTGGGTGACCGGTTTTTTTTTTGCTAAACACGACGGTTTCTTAAAAAGAAACGCTAAATCTATTTACGCCTACAAAACGCCCTGTATACTGAATTTCATGAAAATCGTTCGAGCCGTTTCCGAGATTCAGATTATAATATTATGAAAGAATACTCGGACTAATTTCAAATTAACCTTTTATAAGCTTAGGTTTTGATATAAACAGATTGTGAAGATTCCACTCTGCCATTCTCGCAATTTCCATTCCATAAGCAACAGGCTTGTTATCTTAGTTTACAAATTGAGAAAAACAATAGAACTAAGTGAATGGGAGGCGTTTAGATCACCTTAATTAAGTAATCCTTACCTTAGCTAAGTATATCCCTTATTGACTAAAGTAGGAATTATATGGTAGCTTCTTACTTTCACTAAAATGATTTCAAAATGTTAAACTTAAGTAACTCTTATAAATATTAGAGAGCATGTTCATGCAATTTTGTCTCCAGCTAGAAAGCGTGTTGCATTATGTTTCAAGATGGAACTGTTGCTTGGTTCCATGCCAGCTATACTCATAAATAAACGAGTGTGGACATGACGTGAATTCACAAGGCTTTCTGTGAATCCGTTGTTTATGAGTATGCTTTACTTAATAATATAAAAATAGAGTAATGTCATAACTGTTCTGTAAGGTTTCGTACTTCAAATAAGAAGAATGAAATAAATGGTGAACTGATAGATACTAAAAAAGTACATAATATGGCTCCTTTATCAAAACTGTTTCAAATAATAAAAATAACAAAACATAACTTTTGAGTAACAGTTTTACACGAATTAAGTCCTTATCAACTCTGAAGTGTTTATCTAAATCTGTCAAGCTTTTCGGTCTCTACGGAATAATAAAGAGTCTTCTAAAATACAAACACACAAAACACATTACTATTCTCGCAATCCCGTAATAAAGGCAGAAAAGGTTTGGAATTTTCATCTGGCAAATGCAATTTTCTTTTATAAAGTGTGCATGGTCCATTAGATGGTAAGTGGAGGCAGTAAACAGCCTTTAGGGCTATTATGCTTTTATATTCACGCTTAAGGGTTTATTGAATGCTGTGTTGTTACTTTGAAGGCGGTAGGTATCTGGTGTAGTTGAGTTAGAATCGAATTTAATATTAAATAACTATTTTTAATACTTACCTATTACTGTTTTGATACTTCAACGGTGTACTTCAATTTTAAGTAATGGCTATATGGAATTATATAATGTACTTGTATTATAAAAACATGTATTTGTAAATTTTTATGTGGTTGATTATTTTTCGTTTAACAGCTTTAAATTTTTTTTTAATATACATCTCTACACATAAAGGTCCCCTGAATTAACATATTAAACTCTTTCGAAATAATCCAAACTCTTCTCTTTCGAAAAACTCTTTTATATCGAAAAAATCCAAGTGAAAAATTAAAAATTGGTCCACACCTCGTGAAAGTTATGGCGAAAATTCGCAAAATAATATCGCGGCAATATTTAATACAAATCACGTACAGTTAAGCCCGGTCATTATGAATGGGCGTAATAAGTTTTATAATTATCGCGACGCGTAATTTATTTGCCGGTTATAAATACGCGTGAATTCGCGTAATATCGGGTGCACCTCGATACCGCTCGTGTAATAATTACTCGTCGTTTCATCGGCGAGAACAATTCGTGGGGCCATTGTACGATTTTGGATAATTAAGCAAGCCCGCAGTCGGCGCCATTTCGACGCAACGATGTATTTTTTCATCACTCCATACAGAATGTTTATCATCATACGGTTTTCATAGAAATATTTTATTCGATTAATAGCGAAATTCGTATTGTATTTGCTGAGCTAAATATATAAACAGCATATTACATGTACTTTTCTCTAAAAAAAGGTTCTTTTTCATTACATTACATTGTCTTCATCGTAGTCTCAGGTATAATGTATTTTCTTTTTTAACCGACTTCAAAAACAAAAGAAGGAGGAGGTTGTGTTACCCATGGTTCTTTGGGGGATCCCCTTATTTTGAATTAGATTGGACAAAGATACTCCGAGCATATCCCTCTTTGTCGCTCTACAACATAGTCAACGGCCATGAAATCTAAAAAGTATTATAATGCTTGTTTAAAAATATAAAAGTAAGTTGATAATGTATGCTCTTAAACACAGAAAGTTAATGTCTTCATCGTAGTCTCAGGTATAATGTATTTTCTTTTTTAACCGACTTCAAAAAACAAAAGAAGGAGGAGGTTGTGTTACCCATGGTTCTTTGGGGATCCCCTTATTTTGAATTAGATTGGACAAAGATACTCCAAGCATATCCCTCTTTATCGCTCTACAACATAGTCAACGGCCATGAAATCTAAAAAGTATTATAATGCTTGTTTAAAAATATAAAAGTAAGTTGATAATGTATGCTCTTAAACACAGAAAGTTAAGGTTTGCGATTTCTGCCAATGAAGGTTAGTTACAATATATGAATGTCATAACAAACGTAAAACGTAACGTAAATAAACGAACACGTCCTTACAACCGGAGTAAAAGGGAAGGGGGATGCACGTTTTCGCGGTGTGTCGATAAAAATAATTCATACAGCCGCCATTACTAATACGTTAGGATTAAGAAACTCACGTCCATAAAGCACTAGACACACAGGTCGAGCAGGATTTGAAAGGGTCTCAAACGTTTTTTTAGTAATTAATTAGTATCAAATTGCAGCATGTTTCGTAAATGACAGAGCTCAATTTATACTCACGTTATGACACTTTTCACACAATCGCATAGTAAAGCGTGTTTGTATGTTGCTTTGTTCTTAAATTAAGTTATAACAGAAAAAAGTATCGATAGAGGTTTTTCTTGTTAAAGACCTAGAGACTGAATAAGGTTCCATTTTTCCAGGAAGGTCTTCTATTAAATTGGAATTATTAACAAGAAATTTAATCCACGCCAGCAGCGACGTACGTTTGATCTCAAAATAAATTAATATTTCAACGAAATTGAAAGCTAGTCTAGTTGTTGTTAATTTGGTAGCGATTGAGTGTAACTTTTTTTTTATTCCGCTGTTGCTTTGCAATGCCTGCACCGATTCGCCCGCAGTGTGTTACATGTTTAAGCAGCTTTCAAAATTCAGCGCACACGGGCTCGCAAGACGCGCGGGAAAAAATTGAAAGGAGACTCAAATATGTCGTCGGAATATTAACAGGAGAAATACTGAATAATGCAGCGGGCGAGCCGCGAATGATATAAGTTACGATACGTCGATTGGCCGCGCCTCTCGCCGTCAATGGTAATGAGCTTATTGAAACATCGGATACAGGTATCGGAGTGTCATGTAGACGTATTGATTTAGACGTCTGGAATCGGACAAAGATCTAAGATGCAGACAGAAGGTAATGCCGCCAGCGCTCATGACTGTATGAGCCACATTACACACACCTTTTATGTGTTCTGTGGTATGAGTAGAAATATGAACGAGAATTTTTCAAATCTTTGATTTCGTTAGTATACCAATCTGCTACATCTGAATACAATCTGAACTTTGGTTTAAACCGTTTTTGTGGGTTCACTAACAGGCATGTATCGGCTTTAAAAATAAGAAAGGATATTGTGTCACCTGTGAAAAATACATAATAGAAAACTCTCAGACACTGGGACTCGAATTCCGCCCCACTGCCACGATAGAAGGCAAAGGTAAACACTGGGCTATAACTGCATACTGGTACACAAACACAAAACTACAAGATTGCGGCTACGGCGTAGCATTTACACGTGCTACGCAGGTACAGCGCCTACGTCGACATCTTTCATTTTTTTTGTTGTGGATTTCATTCTATTTTTACATGAAAACTAGAAACAAAGTAAAGAACTTACTCTTAATAATATATTATACAAGGATTTCTCAAAGGAAATCTTAAGGGATGCCTTCCTTGAAAACTTTACTAGAAACTATGTAATACGCTGTGAGTTATTTATATGAATAATGTTATTACGTGCTACGTGTATGTGTTACATAATATTATACTTTTGTTCTCATATAATATTATGTTAATTATATCTTATGGCCAAATTTAAATGTCTATCGTTCTAAACAATATAGACTCGTAAATAGGACCTAGATTTTTACTATCGTAATTCTAAAGTAGTACATAACACCATAATAAAGTCGTTCCCAAATTCAGTCCACAGAACCCCTGCCGTTATCGTAGTTATAAATTACCTAGGAATGTCGTAAACCTTGAAATTTATCTCAATCGTGGCATTATCCGTACGCGAAACTTCGAAGAGTCCCATAATGCGTGATAAAAAACGGCACAATAAATTTGTGATCTTACCCACCACATCTTTATCTCATATAAGATACGCGATTTATTTAATATAGAATATAGTAGGTGATAGAAGAGGTGTCTTTGCAGAAATCAGCTTCTATACTAGAATTTCATTGCCTTTTAGAAGTTTTTTTATTAAGTATACGATATGCTTCGGTCTAACAAGGATTACTTCATGAACTATGACGTCATGAACTTTACATGACAAATTATAAGCAGGAACCTACGTAAGATAACTGAACACTAATGAAATAACCTGCATTTTTACTACAAGGATATTTTAGAATATTACAATCTATCGAATACCGTTATTGCATACGATCCGAAATTAAGCAAAACTTCCATATTATCTAGTAGAATAAGCATGTCTAGTAATTTATTTTCTGTTTTGTACAAGTTACTAATCTTTTGTATAAGTTACTTATAAAAATCGAAACGCCCGAGTTCGTTTAAAATAATAACCTCAAGCGTGCACGAAATCTAAAAATTATACGTTTTAAGACAACCCTTAACTGCATCCTTCGGTCTATATTACATCTATAAATCAATGGCCGTCCATTCCAACAGATTGGGTGCAGTTACCCTTACATTACTGCTGATTCCTTCCAATCTCAGCCCTAGTGCCTAGAGCCACCCTCTCGTTAACATGGACACTTCATTTATATGGATTTGCTCACTTGTCGGGTCAATAAACTCTTTTTAGCCTCCTCAGACTGCCATGTGCACTGATCTCTATATCTCTGGATCGCTGACTGTCAACGTAAAAATGAAGAGACTTGATTTTCGCCATTTTGTTTTATATATTTTGCGTAATCTAGCGTGAGCGTCTAAGGATCTATCGTCTAACTAAAATAAAATGACATTCAAAACGACATTCAAAACGACGGTCCACCACCAACAAATGTCAATATAGTACCGTGGACGTTCGGGGGTGGCGCTTCATATCGGCACAAAAAAATTGCAAAAAATTAACTGTCAGATGTATGGAATCATAAATCCTCTCTGGATTTAGATATCATTGGCCATGTGAAATCTTTGTACTCGTATTTACTTTGTCTGTGTCTTAACATGAATCTTTTTACTTTCGTCTTTATTGAAATATTTTATTAAAAGTAACATGTTAGAATAGCGCTTTGTCTTATTTATTTATTATTTATGTTGGTATGCTTTTTATGTTTTAATCAAAGCAATTTCTGAATAGCATTCTGAAATCTAAGGTAATTTAGCAAGTACGCTCGACGATATCATTTCAATGGAAAACAATAGAATATTCTTTCAAATGTGTGATTGCATAACATACAACATTTCAAAATTGAAATAAATAATTTATTGTTAAAATTAAGGCAAAAATGTTTGTCCACGCTACATTGCTTATGCTAAGTTTGTGTGAAACGAAACTATAGAAACAATCGCTTGATTTTCATGCATTCTTGATTTCAAAACGTATTTAAAATTTGGTCCAAATATAAAATCCCAATATACCAATAGATTTATTTACGTATACACCACGTAAGATCTAAGTACGTTTTAGCATCTCATTGTAAGATCAGGGTCCAAAAGTGCATATGCATATAGAATTTGTAAACAAAATCCCTTGCATGCAATCAGCCAGTCAATATTATATAGAAATATTGTGAACATGTCTTAAGGTTGATAATCTGTTTACACTTTACAGTAATATGCGATTACTTTCATACCGTTTTAGCTTTTAAGCTTTCTATGCATTTTTGACTCCGATTTTTCCTATTCATGGTTTAAATAAGTTATGTCGGACTGTAAGAATGTGCTGGGTAAAACATATGAAATCGATCGTTTCTTAAATGAAATCAGCTGAAAAAACAAATCTCACAGATAAGACGATGCCAAAAGCTGAACACTGAACAATGCGAGGGCTCGGGAAATTCACCACTTACGTAATTAAATCGAAGGAACGTGACCTGCACGAGTTTTCCGAAGTAATTGGCCAATTTTTCCACATCGTCCGCTACGTAAATATGAAGCAATTATAGCGTCTCATTTTACGCCCCTTACGTTTAAAGATGGCGCTGCTCTAAGTAAATTTTCATGGGTCGTAAATGGGAACACGTTTAGTCATTATAACTATCTGACACGGCAAACGTTGTTTTGACGTCAGGGATATAAAAAATAGCTTAAGAGCTAACTTTCAGTCCTACAGAACTTACATATTATAAAATTTTATAACAATTGGTCGAGCCGTTATGGAGGAGTTAGGTAAGAAAAATTGGTAGCAAAATTTCATATATTAGAGAATAGCTGACCCGGCATACGTTGTTTTGCCATTTAGAAGTATAAAAAAAAACAGCTTACGATCTACTCTCAGACCTACTGGACTTACACAGAAAGTTTCATAACAATCGGTTGAGCCGTTTCGGAGGAGCTTGGTAACAAAAATTGGCAAGAGGATTTTATTTTCTTTATTTCACATAGGCTTAGATATAAGCCATGAAATGTCAAGACTCTACCGCCAGGTTCGGAACGCAGGTTTGCACCGAGAAGAACTGGTAAGAAACTCTGTACTTGCTCGGTAATTGTAACCCTATGTCCAAAATTAAATGTCACTTAAAATAAAGTCATCGAAATCTTTTGAATCTCTTTCTATCTCAGTGAAATCTAATATCTCAGCATTTTTTTCTCCCTAAAAGCTGAAAGATTTTAACTCTGCTGTATTTCTTTTTCATCGATGTAGTAGGAAGGTAGCTAGGTGCCCTAGAGCGACCTCCAGCTTTTATAGAATTTTCTGTGCATATTCGGTAAGTCTGAGAGTAAGCCGTAAGCTATTTTTTATATCCTAATACATAAATATAATCAATGCCACTTTTGTTTTGCTAAGGCATTACTGCCATTAGAATATCGTGCAAACTTCCATCAGATCCAGACATATAAAGCGAAATAAAAGTCTAGCGAAATATCCATCGAGGAAAACCTAAAACGCAAATAATAGCCCCAGACAACTCATCACATTTTCAAACACACGCAGCACACATTAATAGTAGACAGCTATTAGCAAAGCCGCACGTTTACGCTATACCGCACTTTTTAATTTTTCATTCTTGCAATTCCAACAATAGCACCGCTCATATCACTTATCCCTTTAAGCAGAACGTACGTCTGTTATGGAAAGCTGCAACAAATTTTAATCCCATTAAGATCAGACAGCTAATTACATTATCATTAGTTTCGGGCGAGCCGCTTCACCGTTCGCGGTATAAGCGTAATTACGTTTCACACTTTTTAACCGACTTCAAAAAAAGGAGGAGGTTCTCAATTCGTCGGAATCTTTTTTTTTTTTTTTTTATTTTTTTTTTTTTTATCTATGTATGTTCACCGATTACTCGAAGACGCGTGGACCGATTTGAAAAATTTTTTTTTTGTTTAAGAGGGTTTTGTTTCCAGATGGTCCCATTTTAATCAGGTCAGGATCTGATGATGGGATCCTGGAGAAATGGAGGGAACTCTTCAAATTTTGTATGGACACATGAAACTATTTGAGTATTATTAGAAAGAGTAATATTTTCCAAGTTGTCCTATGGTCATCAGGTCAGGATCTGATCATGGGATCTTGGTGAAATCGAGGGAACTCTTCAAATTTTGCTAGTATACTTAAAGCGAGTTGGGTATTTTTTATAGTTACTGGTGCATATGCTACCAGATACTGATTTGATGACTAAAGTCATCAAGTCAGGGTCTGATGATGGGATCTTGGTGAAATCGAGGGAACTCTTCAAATTTTGCTAGTATACTTGAAGCGAGTTGGGTATTTTTTATAGTTACTGGTTCATTTGCTAGTAGATACTGATTTGATGACTAAAGTCATCAAGTCAGGGTCTGATGATGGGATCTTGGTGAATTTGAGGTATCTCTTCAGATTTTATGAACACACCTCAAGCAATTTGGGTATTTTACAACGCCTTGTGCATTTTATTGTTTTCCACTAAAAAGTATAAAATAAAAATGGGAAATGCTTTCCAAAAAACCAACTTCAAATGCCACTACAAAGAGTGAAATAATTTTTATTTAAATTTTAGGTACCTACGCTTTTAGGTGCGATTGTCTATGACTTCGTCATTTCTTCGCACATCAAGTAAGTAAGAAGGACTATTAGGGATTGTATGAAACATTGCCCGACTTCGAATTGGTGTAGGTACCTAAAATTTAAATAAAAATTATTTCACTCTTTGTAGTGGCATTTGAAGTTGGTTTTTTGGAAAGCATTTCCCATTTTTAGAATAGAGTTTGATGCTGGCTTTGTAGTCGATTTGATAAAATCTGCAAGGTGGATTTTCATAGAAGGACCAAGTTCAGTCTATTGGCCGATGGAATTTTTGAGGTGAACCGTATTAATTAGCGTCGAGGCTCTCTAACGTTCTAGTCAAACAAATATGTGCTACAAATTACGTTTTAGGAGTTGCTTGATATTTATTTGATTTCATTACTTATGAAAGTCAAGCAATTCTATTGGTGCGTTTGATAAAAGAAGTAGCATAGCAACATAGCATAAATTTGGTGGACAAGCCCTAAATGCGGATTTCAATGACCTACCTCTTATGCACGATTTGTTTTACCTTCCTCTCCATAATGTTTTCAACGGTGTGTGGAGCCTGCCAACTCACACTTCACCAATGACCATTGTAGTAAACTAAACCTGCCTCATTCATGGAGGAAATTCGTTCAAATGTAGTTGCGTTTAAACGTGATGATATATCATTTACCTATTATTTATTATCACCTCCCATCTTATTCAATTCATTCCCATATACTCAGTTCATTATCATTAACATATTATTACACAGTCCATCTTATAAATAGGAGTAATAAAAACTTAAATCATTAATAAAACACGAAACATGTCTCAAGAGCACTTTAAAGCAAAATCAAGCAGACTGGTACACATTACACTGTTCAGTTTCACGGCCTCTATGTAAACCACACGTTTTTCTTTCTTTCCCGATCTCCATACAAACGTAACAATGGCCAGCCGCGCACAGCAGACGCGCCTTCTTTTGTGAAAAGCTGCAATATTTAATCCCATCAGGATCAGACGGCTAATTACATTAACATTAGTTTCGGCGCAGCGAACCGTTGCTCTGCTATAAACAGTACCAGACTGGTTCACAGCATTATTAGATAATATCCGTGAGTGCGCGGTCGGGGATTCACAGGGAAAACTTTATTTCGTATTACGCTTTTGATATTTCGATGGGTTCTGACCACATTCGAGTGTATCGCACGAGTATGTAGTTGTATTTGAGTCGCTTCAATATTTTGAATGCGTTTTATGAGCGCTTATTCGAAATTTAATTATTATATGATTTCATGAAAATTCCAAATAATCCCTTACGTATCCCTTATCTGCATTATGAAGTACACCTGGGTTCGCAAAGGACATGGCCGAAACTTGTATGGAGCTGTGCCCTGGAAAAAAAATATTCATGGCCATCGACAAACAGTACGTCATATTAAAGCTTATAATTATGTCTTTACAATCGTTTAATTTTTATGATCTGAAAACTAGCGAGAGACATAATATCAGCATAACAACTTGCAACAAAATGTGCCTAAATAATTTAATAGCAATGATTTTTTTTATTAAATAAATGCTGTTCAAAATGTTTACTCGCATTTTCTAAGCTTTTTAATATGAAAAAATAATGAGTTCATAACCAATATGCATCATTTTTTAATAAAAAATCATTGCTATTAAAATTATTTAGGCGCATTTTGTTGCAAGTTGTTATGCTGATATTATGTCTCTCGCTAGTTTTCAGATCATAAAAATTATACGATTGTAAAGACATAATTATAAGCTTTAATATGACGTACTGTTTGTCGATGGCCATGAATATTTTTTTTCCAGGGCAGAATCCGGCCATGTCATTTCAGCTCTCTGCTCTCAGTTCCAAATCCACTCAGTAACATAATAATTAATCGATGTTCGTTGCACTGAGTGAATGAGTGACTTCATCCGTTTTTATAAGTAATTTGTATTTATTATGAATAGCGAAGTACAAGAATGCATTAAGTACCTAAACCTGATCTTAACTTAATTTTACACGTTTTGCTTGTTTTTTGTCGAAAAAAGGGGAGATTTAAATTCTATAGACGCCTTAGCCAATCACTAGAAGGCGATTGCGACATTTTATTCAATTTGTCCACCCTCCAAAGGGAACCTACATGGGATGAAGATAAATACATGTCCAGTGGGTTCCGATCCGCCCATTTTGGATTTCACTAAATCCTTACAAATTACCGGAGCGCTCCAGCATCCGTTCTTCCGTTTGATTGACTTTTTACTCGCACCATTTATTTACGAATAAAATTTGGCTTAGGAAATTTTTAAACTAATTTGGTCGAAAACGTTGCTTTACCTTTTATTGAGGACTTTTAAATCTTTTCGTGTTTTCTTTCGCTACAATCTTTTAGAAAGGTTTTTAGACCATGCGTAAATGTTAACTCGACGTAAGGGGTCTAACCAATATATCGATGAGGGAATATCGAATAATAAATAACCAAATCCTCGACAAAATTAGAGAATGAGAATGCTCTAAATCTGTATCTGACTCGTGTAAACCGGGAGCGAACTGCAATTTACGTACCAAATCGAGTGTGAACGACACCACCATTTCGAAACCGCACCGCTTTCCCGACGTTTTTTATTCCTGTACAAACATCGAAACCAACTTCCAACATATTGTTCGCTCTTTCTTAAACCGCGGTAAATAAAGGGATGGGGAATTCGCGCCAATGTTGGCGTATTGGAGATTGTCTTTTCGTACTATAGTCTATAGGGTATAGTTCTTTATAGTAGGGGAGCGACAGCTATGAGATTGAAAAACGCGGGATGGCTCTAAACTGCACTTCTTTATGGGCTGCGTTCGTAGTATTTTTTTTCTGTAAATGAAGGCGAAATGGTTGATGCTTTGAGGCGCTGATTGCGTATTTTCATGTTTTTCTTGCTTATGACGAGCGATGCTGTGAGTATTTATGACGCTTACCCCTATATGTGAAACTTTTTTATTCTATGTATCTTTGAGTATGTAAAACAGAAAGGTGCAATGACAAACCTACATATTGTAATGATGTCTGGTATACTAGTTTTTTTTTTTCAACAAAATTATACATTGAAAATAGTAATTGACTGCTATTTTACTTGATAAGGGAAGATGCAGTCGAAGATAATAACATTGTACGCATTTGGAACATGGGTCTGATGCGTAAGAATAACGTATTCATCGTTATCTGAATCGTTAGCGAATTCTGCCCCGCGATGCGATGACGCAAATCAGGAACTCAATCAGCGGGCAGAATAAGTAAACGATTACGATAACGATGAATACGTTTTTCTTAGACAATCTAGGGGCTGGAACAGAAATGCCTTACGGTTTTTGCACACTTAGAATAGGTTCTAAGCTATTTTTCATGCCCCTAAGAGGCAAAGCAACGTTTGCCGGATCAGCTGCAATATATGAAATTCTCGTGTCCCAGTGTAACCATAATATCCTCCGTAACGACTTGACCGATTTTCAAGAAATTATTCGTATATATTGTGTAGGTCTAAGAATAGGTTGTAAGCATAGGCTTAAAATTCTATGGACGACGGGTGTAATACAAAATTCTCGATAAAAGTGTCCCGAGAAAACCTATATAAACGAGGGTACATGAGTATTTTTATAAACAAACTAAAACATTGTAATTTATGTCTTAAATTATTACTTTACGGCATAATTTTCAAACACGAGACTGAAGTGCGATTGTATGTATTTTCGCGTTTTGTATGTCATTCGGTTCGGACGCTTTTTAGTGATGACCCTAAATCCTTAGTTTATAAATCAATGGTTGTAAGCTAATTTTCATACCTCAATACGACAAAACGATGGCCGCGTCAGGTAGTCATATATATAATTTTCTCGTGTCACTTATTTGTAACCAAATTCCTCCGAAACGGCTCAACAGAGAGATTCATATGAAATTTTTTGGTCTACGTTTGGAAGATATAGGTCGTAAAAGCTATTTTTTCATACAAAACAACTTTTGCCACGTTAACTAATTTCAATATATTTAATTTTCCGACCCCCATATCAATCATCCGTAGCTTCCATGGTGGGAATCGAACCAGCACCCAAATGTAATCAGCAAGAACGTTTTGTAAATAGACAACCAAATGGCATAGACAAAGGGGAGCCTCCGAAAATCTCCGCCAGTGTGCATGTGACCGGGGGTTAAGCAAGGCCGAAGACACGATAACGCCGGGGGGTTGAAATCTAATTTGCAAATGCATTTCCTGCCTTTCAGGACGCACCGATGTGGATACGGCTTTACATTTTTAAACGAACTGAAATTCCGACGTTTGTTTTGTCTTTGACTTAGGCAAATATTTTGGTATGTATGTGGTGCATTTGAAGATAATTGTATAGTACCGTACCCACATAGAGCAACCCACTGTTTATAATATTAATGATTTCGGGTCAGCGCTAAAAAGTGTCCGAACCTAAAGAAATCCAAAACGCGAAAAGAGTTCCAATCGCACTTAAGCAAAATTAGGCTATTTAATAATGGTATAACACATAAATTACAATGTTTTAGTTTGATTATAAAATAAAAATACATATGTATGCTCGTTTTATTATATAGGTTTTCTCGGGACACTTTTTTTCGTGAATTTTGTATTTCAACCGGGGTCCATAGACTTATATTCCAATGGGGTAACCCGTAACCCGTAGGGTACCATTGGAAACCTATTGCTGAAGCTCCGCTGTCCGTGTGTATATTCACCTGCGTGTATGTCGTACATGTCTCATGAACCGTAGCACGATGGAAAAAAAATTCACATACAGTACATTAGTTTTCTAAAATTGTGTGTTGTGTTTCACGTGGGCAGTGTTCCTGCATATTGCATCATACAGAATCTTTTCAAGTAGTGGATTATAGCAAAACAAATTAATCTGTCCTACTAAGCACATTTCTGTAATATGTTGTTATTGAACAACAAGATAATTATTAAAGGGACAAAATTTTATAAGTGTGTTTAAAGTAAGTTAAAGTAAGTTCCACCAACTTTATCCCAGATAAAAAGACGGACGGAGAAAGTCACACCATAAGGGCTCCATTTTTACCATTTTAGTATGGAACCTTAAAAAATACTGTAATCTGCAAGTCATGTGACATTGCTTTATGAAACTAAAAAAATAATTTATATTTTATATTACTTGCAGGGATAAAATATAGGTAGGTATATCTCGTTATTCATTACCGGAAAGAACTTTAAACGCAGCACTTTCCAAGTAAGCAATTTCTATAAGAACCTAGGCTTCATCACTCATCATTAGTTATATTGTGGTCAGATAACAAAAGGTACGAGCATGATAATGTCCGAAACTATGTCAGAACTGACGCGACTACAATTTATAACCCTCGGCCCTTCGAAGGGATACAAACAACTTTATTCGTTCCATATCATTTCGTACAAATTTTCATGTGCCCTAATCTGTCTGACCCTTCAGGGCTTTAATTGGACCTCTCTCACTAATCCTAGCACTGTATCTACTAGGGTCTCTAGTGTCTGGATAATGATCCACGATAGATCATAGTTAATCCCGAGTTTAAAACAAAAACGTGTCCCCACCATTTAAATAAGTAAATCCTTTAAAGTTTATGCTTACTTAGCGAAGTTCCATTTGAAATTAAGTTAACTAAAATCCTTTTAGGTTAATTCATGAAATAACTAACTGACGTGGAGTTCTTAGTTTTTGAGCTTTAGTTATTTCTTGGGAGCTTCTTGCTGTTGAATTAGCGAGATTGGAATTAGTTAAACTTACTCATGGGAATAAATTATTTATTATTGAAATGATAATTATATCAATTACTGCGTTATTACTACGTGGTTATTTTTGTTTGTCTCCTCTTTTTTCATTCACTCGAAATCTTTCCCAGAGTCAATTTGTTGACATTAGTTTGATTTTCTCACTTTTGAATAGTATGACACGTTGTTTTTTCAACTAAATAGACTAGCGCTTGACTGTGATCATACCTGATGGAAAGTGATGATACAGTCTAAGATGGAACACGCTTGCCTAGGAGATGCCTATTCACTCTTGATTTGAAGACACCCAAGTTGTAAGTGGCAGGAAAGACAGTGCCTGGGAGGGTATTCCAGGCCTTTGCAGTGCGTATCAGGAACCGCGTTGTACGCGTCTTTGTTACGTCAACTATATTTTGGTGTAACTACCTACCAAAGGCCCGGTTTCCACCAAAGCGGAGCGGAGCGGGGCTGTGTTTGAGTGTCAAATCAGATCTCGTCATTTTGACGCCTCCGAAAATGGGAAGAGGAGATGTCGAAATGACGAAATCTGATTGGTTACTCAAACACAGTTCCGCTCCGCTACGCTTTGGTCGAAACTGGGCCTAACTTTATTTTATTAAAACTAGTGTATAGGAATGCCGATGTATTTTGTAAAATAATAACCTGCCCATGTCGGTCGATATTGTTAGTACAAAGTGTTTTCCTATGTGTTTTTACCCCAATATTTTTGATGACTCTGTCAAAATATTCAGACCGATTGAAAACCTCCATCTTTGTTTGAAAAATGTTAAGCTTTTCGGTGCGCGCAAAAAAAAAACAGTTGATCAAACCGACGGGACGCGAAGGCTATCCCCATCAAGCCGCACATCATAATACAAAGCGTGTACCTTTCCCCCGGTCCGTTTAATATCGCGGATTGGTCGAATTTCGACCATTTTCGGAATTTCACCGATGTTCACGCTCCATTGCCGGCGGAAATTACATTGCGTAGGAGAACGGTCTTTTTGTTCGGCCGTTGTATCGATTGCTGTTTGATATATTTGGGCGTTTTTCTTGTCATACTACTCGAACACTACGCACAAAGCGGTTCGCTTCTTCATTTTATTACGCATGGCCACCGGCATGGCTATCGGCTATAGCTTGAACGCTATAAACTTGGCCCTCCCATGGTCTGCGGGACGCGGGGCGGGTGTGCGATCGGCTATACACGATACGATGTAGTGACTCGCATCTTGAGAATTCGCCTATGGTATTTTCTTAAGTATGTATCATTATCCACGTCGCAAGATTAATATCATCGTGTGTAGCGTAATTCACGTCAGTCTCTGACAGCTGATTAGTAGAGTGCACTGATCCCTATTCTATGGATCCACAGTGAACCTCGCCTGAATTGTATAGAATGTTTAATCCATAGCATAGTTCCCGCCCCGCGTCCCGCAGACCATGGGAAGGCCAAGTTTATAGCGGTCTAGCAAGGTTTGGAAAACTGTGTTTTCCGCATCTTACGATCTGGTTACCTTTAAAAAAAATAGTGAAAGCAAGCAAGCAAGTAAGCGCGCTCCATCTTCGACCACATTGTCACTTTCCATCAGGTGAGATTGTGGTCAAGCGTTAACCTATGTACTTACAATAAAAAAAACTTCAATACTGATGAAGGGATTAAAGCCAGTTTGCTCATTTTATGGAAGATTCAGTCCGTAAAATAATTTAAATAGCGACTGTGGCTATGGCTCAACAAAATGCGCTTATTACTTACATTTATATTAACCTACAAAAGATAATGACCATAGATGTATGGAATCCCATACCTGTACTTCTCAATAAAATCTGTATGACAAGAAATGTGCCTTGAGTAGGTAACTTTATGTATGCAAGAATAAATTCCGAATATGAAAAAGAAAAACACTATTTTATTTTCCTAGAATATTTTGGTTTTGATTCATGAAAAAACCTTGATATCTTTGGTCTTTCTTCTTTTCTCTCTTTCTATCGCGTAACTTTATCTCTTTTAGGACCTGTCGACTAGTCGCGCCACATATTATGTACAGGCACATACTTACATTTGTTACACATGTAGATGAACCTTAGGGTAAGGTGGCGGTAACTGCATTTCAATTTGTGCCCGACCATTACCATTTCCACTACGGAGTACCCGAGACGTCTGTCTGCCCAGTAGACCGCAACGTGTATGCCTTACATGATGACGTCATAGCAAGAAAACTTAATGACATTCGCTGCAAAGATTCGTTCCACTCATTGCGCCGAGATTTCACCCGAACAGAGAACAAAGTCCGGCGAGACAACGGCGTCTCTAATGTAAAAGTTGGCCGAACTTCTCCCGAGGACATGTCAAAAGTTTGCGACTTTTTGATGTGCACAGCAACCGTTGGGTCATAAGTTATGACGGCTCATCGAACTAGCGTGGAACTTGCGATGGAAAATGTGATCGCTTTTATCTGACACCAGTTGTAGGATCGTACTGAAATCAATGACGAAATACGCTACTCTAAGAGGACGGGAAAGATGTTACGTATGCATAGTCATGGCGTCGCGCATCGTACATTTCGGTTCCGCTGTCGGTCACGCCATTTTACAGTTTTGACCAATTAAAAATCCGGCTTCAGGGCGGAGCCTAAAAATACATGCGTGACGTCACTGAGTCTGTGTGTTCTGTTCTGAGATCAGAATAGACATCACATGGGCTACAAATAAATGTCATAAAATTGTATCTTAGATATTAAATACAACTATTCTAAGCTTGTAATTACATCTCTCTATCTATCATCTGTACGATCAGGGGGCCGGTCACGTAACTTTTTCACACACGGAGTGATGTGAATAAAAAAATAAAATAAAAAAATTGTATGGAAAGACTTAAATTAGCCATGTTGCTTATGGACGGATAACTGCTGTTCTTATACATTTTTTGAATGTTCGACAGGTCTCTAAGAGATCGTAGATGTATTGTTATGGCAAAGACGGCAGGTACTAGAATGTCACATGTTCTGATTCTGGCAAAAGACTTGAAACCGCAGCGTCCATTCTTCCGTGCAATAAAAACTCCGCCAACCTGCCAGTGTTCGGATTATTCTTAATTAACGATAGCACACTCGAATTAATCGCTATTTTAACTTTACCTCAACTTGGCTCCTTGTTCGAGCGTCTTTCCAACTATTGTAGGCAAGAACCTTGGTTCTTCTCTGAATCTCTGTTTAATAGTTGATCTCTGTTTGGTTAATCTGAATAATAGTTTTCTGATTGAATTATTCATGATATGACGGGAATCGTAGAAAACTTGTTTCATTAAAATTGCTGTTTTGAGAATTCACTTCGATTTTATGCCGATTATCAAATATTATGAATTGCTTTACTGAAAATTGTATTGGAGATAATAATTATAATATTCTCATTTTTTTCAGGTATGGTCCTCTAAGTGAAACTCTACTATCATTTTGCATACTACGACAAAGAGTAAGTAACAGAAAGTAGTGGCAGTGTTTTCTGCAACTATATTAATTACACTCCTTTTTTGGAGCAGTCGTGTAAAAAATCTCGTATCTCGGGTCGAAACGGGTGTATGTCCAGTAGGTCTGAGAGTAGGTCCTAAGCTATGTTATATATCCCTAAGAGCAAAACAACGTTTGCCAGGTAGTAAATTAAAAATTAATCCAATTAATATTGTAAAGACGAAATTATGCCTGAAGTATGATGAAAGTAAGTATGAAGATGGGCTGGATACCTAGGCTTATTTTTTTTTCTATGGTTCTTGCGGAAGTGGTTAAAATAATTCAAGTTACTGATGGCAAGAAATGCCACCAAGTAAAAATGTCCAAATAAAAATTTTCACACAAGCCGAGCTGCGGGCAAATGCCATTTCATTACACGACTGAACAGATTTGGATATGTGGGGTATCGTTAGAATCCTTACATTATCCCGAGTAACATAGGCTAGGTACCTTTTTTGGAAAATTTCGTTACGTTTAAATTATTTTAGAAAGCAAAAAAGATTGATAAGGTGTATTGTAAAGCACGGAAGGTAGAATTAGCACTGAAGAGATGACGTTAAATTATGATATTATGTATGTTTGTGTAACTAAGTCCAATTGCTGAACTATGGCCATTAGTAACGCTAAGCGCAAATGTTTACGCCCTTGCGGGAGCCTACCTTTATAGAGCCTTTATACAACGATATGTCATCAAGGGCCCCCAGCTTTATAAATAAGCTTTATTGCCGCAATAAAGTAGCTATCCTCTAAGGCTGGCTAAGTGCCTCGTATCGATGTATACCGACGCATACAAAATCCCTCCTGCACTTACTTACTGAATTCGAATCCCTCGAATATCGCATTTCGTTGACACTTCAATAATAATTTTATTTCTTGATGTGAGAATATTTCATTGAATATGTACGAGAAATCATGTCTTACAGAGGAAACCTATTAGTATCATTTCTATGGAATCATATTATGTATTTTATAGAAATTTTGTATCTCCTTATATTATTTGACGACCTCCGTGGTTGAGTGGTTAGCGTGCCGGTTTTCAAGGCGCCGTCATCTCTGAGGTTCCGGGTTCGATCCCCGGTCGGTGCAATGTAGAAAAATAACTTTTCTACATTGTCTCGGGTCTGGGTGTCGTGGTACCTTCGTTGTTTCTGATTTCCATAACACAAGTGCATAAGCTACTTACTATGGGATCGGAGCAATGTATGTGATGTTGTCCTCTATATATTTATATTTATATATTTATATTTATTCATATAACATAAACTCGCCGGCATATTTAGCGGAACATAAAAAAAAAGGTCCATAATTAAAAAAATATGGTTTTATTTTAAAATCTACTTACTACACTTCTTTTGTTATTTAAAGTTTCATTTGTTTTTACTTAAAATGAGATCACATTAAGAACAGATTTTGCGAGTAAAGGGTATTTGTGAAAAATGGTACATTTTTGAACTTTTCATGTAACCTGGAAAAGTGAAATTTAATATTAAAATTACAATTAATTAAATTAGAAAAATGGTGATTAATATCGCGTATTTCCTCCACGTGCTCTTATTAAAGTTTCTACCCGTCTAGGCATACTGAGAAAGATGTTATCGATGGTC
The DNA here is from genome assembly GCA_963855885.1 of Coenonympha glycerion. Classification (NCBI taxonomy): domain Eukaryota; kingdom Metazoa; phylum Arthropoda; class Insecta; order Lepidoptera; family Nymphalidae; genus Coenonympha; species Coenonympha glycerion. The sequence goes on from OY979646.1 coordinate 5,377,763, forward strand.
TCCTGGGATAGTCTCCGCCATTCCTCAACTACGGCGATTCGCAGTTCTCCCACGTTGGCAGGAGCTGGATTTCTGGACTTAACTTTTCTTTTCAGCAAGTCCCAAATGTGCTCTATTGGGTTCATATCCGGTGATCTCGCCGGCCACTCCATAACAGTGATATTCATATCATTAAGATAAGCTTTAGTTACCCGAGCGGTATGCGGCAGAGCATTATCCTGCATAAAAACAAAATCGTCACCGATAAATGGGGCAAACGGTACGACATTTTCTTCTAAAACTTCTCTGATATAGCGGTCTGCAGTCAGACTCCCTCTGTCAATCACTACCAAGTCTGTGCGAGCTCCCAAACAAATGCCCGCCCAAAGCATTATTGATCCACCACCGTATGCAACTGTAGTTTCAAAATTTGTCTGAATGTATCGTTCTCCTTTGCGTCTGTATATTCTTTGCCTGCCGTCAATTTGATTTAAGAGAATTCTGCACTCATCACTAAACAATACCTAACTCCATTGGTCCGCGTTCCAAAGTCGATGTTCCTGAGCAAAAGTTAACCTGTTTCTACGATGATTTACCTCGAGCCTTGGAGCCTTGGCGGGCACAAATGAACCCAAACCAGCTTCTTCGAGCCTTCTTCGTACCGTACGCTCACTTACGGTTACACCCCGCACTGCTTCTAACTCATGTCGGGCTTGGACGGCCGTCAAACGGGGGTTCCTACGTACACGAAGCCGAATGAAACGATCATCCCTACTCGAAGTGCGTCTTTTTCTGCCTTGTCCTGCTCTTCTCACATAAGTACCGGTCTCCCTGAACCGTTGGATACTGCGATGGATCGTTGAAACTGGTCGACGAAGATCTCTGGATATCACTCTGTAGGTTTGACCATTTCTTCGCATTTCGAGTGCCCTGGCAATCTCCGTTGGGGCTAAGTCAGGCATAATTCAGTCATCAACTCCAGAAAGATACGCGATTAAAAAAAAACTAACAAAAAACAGTATTTCAATGAAATTTTAAATCAAACTCAGAAGGAAGAAATACTCGAAGTTCGCTCCAGATAAGGTGTATTTGAATAAAATTAAAACAATTGCATAAAATGTGATGTTCAGTTGTTTTCTTAATTTGAAAATATTTCTTTTTAAATTAAATAACGTATAAACCAGCCAGCAACTTTATATGATACTGATATCAAACCTTTTTTTTATGTTCCGCTAAATATGCCGGCGAGTTTACATTTATTGTATGGCACTATACGAAATGACGTTTTGTTCCATGTGACAAAATATGGGAATTAGAACTGCATTATTCTATGAAACAATTTTATTCTTATGACGTAATCTCATTTTGTTCTACAGAACAAACAGATATTATGATATCTATTTTAAAAACGTGCTTTGTTAAACAAACGAAAACTTATCTCGCATAGACACCACCAGTCATGGCCGTAAATTATTTCAATGTTCCCTAATAAACGCCATAAGTGTTTGAAAGGGATTGGTGTGTAATATCTATCTAGACACACACTACACTGTACAGGGTGTTTCCGAAGAGTAAGTACTGGTGGCTACTGACAGGATATGACACATAAAAACGTAAAAATAATCGTACTTTACGTAGTCGAAAGGCACGCTACGAACAGCGGCCGACGGACATTGATCCCTAGCGTCATATTTTTGACCTATTAAATTGTTTAATGTAAACAGCATATTTTGTGATTTGTCCGTCATTATAGTTCGTATGATGTCCACAAAATACATACATACAACAATACAACATGTGAAATGCATTGGAGCGATGCTGTCACTTGCTTACTTCGCACCAACCTCGCACCCCCGCAGCTTAGCAATAAATGTAATGCTCCGTGCGCTCGCTTATCGGTCAAGATTATGTCTGAGGCCCTAATGTAGTGCGATATTATTGCTTTACTTGTCGCGTATCAGCGGCATCCGCCATTTTGTGGGGCGGATTGAATAATTGAACGCTTCTATCCCGCAATTTGATAAGGATTATGGTTATGGGTGCTTTTTGTAGATTAATTTAGATTTTCAAGCGTTCAAAAAGATGTTTTGCATCCATACTTTACGGGAATGATGTAGGTTAAATCCTACTAATATTATAAACGCAAAAGTTTGTAAGTATGTATCTATGTATACTATCTGATGCAGTAGTAAGGATGGATCTTAGTTACTCGTTCACGCCGCAACTACTGAACCGATTTGGCTGAAAGTTGGAACATAGATAGCTTATAACCCGGACACAAAGGCTACTTTTTATCTCTGAAAAATCCATCGTTCCCACGGGATCAGCGAAAAATCGATATTCACGCAGGCGGAGCCGCGGGCATCAGGTAGTGTGCAAGATAGAAATTACCTTAGAAATTTTACCACAAAGAGACATGACTCAGAAGACTCAGAAATAATGTAGAGTAATAACCAAAGATTATACCTACAGGCTGGCTGTTTATAAGGTAAGCTGAAGATAATTAATTAGTCATGAATTTCTATTATATCTTTCGAGCACCAAATTACTCGTGGTACCTCTCAATAATAATTAACGTTTAGATATTATGTAACAAATATTCTTGTTGTGTATCAGCTCATCTTGAATATAAAAATATTCCCGGTAAAAAAATAATGTGCCTGCTGAGTTCATTGTCTACGTTTATCATTTAATAAGAAACATTTAATTTCATTTGAGATAATCCATGGCGTTCTTTCAAATAAATAAAGTCAGAGGATTTATTTTTGTTTATTTCTCTAATAATTGTAAGTAATATCACTTTTTTTTACGAAGTTGCGTAATGAAAGAAGTTGCCCTTATCACGTGCAATCCTCATGGCTATTATGCCTTCAATTCTATTCATCGCTTTTGATGTCCGCATAATATAGGCTTGTGTGATTCCAAATTATCCTCCCCTTCAATGTGTAATTCCAAAATACATTGTGGAAAGGATATTGATCGTGGATATATGGAATTAGGTATCAAGCTGATTCAAATCAAAATTTTATTTTTTGTAAACTACGGTCTCCACATTAACTCCTATAATTATTATTTTTTAAATTTACATCTGGATTCCAAATTATAGGCAAAAAAAGTCGTACTTCTACTTAATAAAATGACGTGTATGACAAAAATTTGCATTAAAAATTGCAATTGCAAAAGAAAGCAACTTTTTGTATGCAAAATTAAATTCCGGATCGTAACCGGATTTTAATTTTGCACCTACCTAATGCAAAAAAGTCGCAAGTTTCATGATTTTTGTTGACGCGTAAAGAATTTACATTAAAAAAGATCTTAAACCATATACCTCTGCTAAGGTGATTTAATAATGGCTGGAAGAGAACGCCAGCCTAAGTAGAGTCCTAAGTTGAGCCCTAAGTATAAGGGTTCTTTGAACATTGCTATTCGGTCTATGGGTTTGGAGGTCTGTTATTTCTGAACTATAAAACGAATGCCCCTTAAATATTTCTAAGACGATCTATAAAGTACCTTCATTCTAACAAAAAATAATTAATTGGACAGCGTGTTATTGAATTATAACTAAATGCACATTTTGATGCCGTCTTCCAGGGACACCATGACAAGTTTCAAAACAAATCCTATATAAATATCCCACATAGTCCCACTAGTCCTTCCTCGGACTATGAACTCAAATCATGCCAGGTTTGAATTAGCCATGATGCGCGGCCATGATAGACAGAGTACAGACAGACAAACAAACAACAGTGAATCAAATTACAGTTTTGGCTTTAGTATCGACTAAAGGGGCCACCCTTCCAACAATTTTTTTGAATAGCTTTAATATACAGAATTAGACCCGTTATAGTTTTCTTATATAAAACATACCTACTTGGACGTAGCCGAATTTGTGACGTCACATTTGTCAAGAGTTAAATGTAATAAGTTTATTTATCTTATATGAAGAATATTAATATTATACATACATCACGAGAGCCTATTTTGTATTTGAAGCACATTACATTTTGGAAATACGCCTCTCCAAAAGTGTTTGGTTGCTTGACGGATTAGTACGTAATTGCGGTATTGCATGATACCATCGAAATTGAAAGGGGGGCCAGCTGTCACTCGCAGAAAACTTACAAATTTCATTATTGGTAAAAGATCTTTTATACCTAAATACCTATTGAGGTTGCGACTTTGCCAATGAAGTATACTTTATTTTCCAACAATATGGGTACCATCAAATGATTAGCAAATTGTGACATTTACTAATTGCAAAATGCAAAATGTTTTCAATATAATATTTTCTCGCTACATTTTGCTACATCCATCGTGTAGTTACAAGCAACTGTATCCAACTTTAATAGTGTTGGGTGATGCTAAACCTAATTTCCAAAACTTGCCAGCTCGCGCGCTGATTTGCATAATATCATGTCTGACATTAATACACTGCGCAATATCGCTACACCTGTGACCGACGTGCGTTAAGCTTATAATTATACTGCTAAGTTTAAACTAATGACCGTAATAATAGTTATGTATAACTGCTTTTCGTATTAACAACTGTAAAACTTCCATCTTTTGGTCCACCGAAGCCCAGCTTGGCAAGTTGTTTGCGTGAAAAGACAAATGCCAAGCTGAAACAAGGACAATGAAGAAGTACGCTGCAATGATGAAAGAGGATGAAAAATATGTGACGTGCGTTGAAGCCAAAAAATTGTCAAATATGGCGTCGCGCGTCGTACGTTTCACTACCGCTGACAGCACATACCGCTGTCGGTCGCTTACATTAGCACCATTTTACAGTACTGAAAAATTAAAAATCCTGATTCAGGGCGGAGCCTAAAATACTTGCATGATGTCACTAAGTGCTGATCTTTTATATGTTTAATCAATGGTATCTACTAGTATCCTTGAATTTTAATCATAAACAGTCATTAACACTGTAGATCTAAAGTTACCCTGACTTACCTTACATGCTCAGAGCTTACATATTAAAAAAAAATGTAGAATGAATTACAAAAGATTAAAAAAATAGAATATGAGATTCTGAGAACAATCCAATTTGCGAACAAGAACTCATTCTCAACTAACAAACTGGGAATTTTCGAGTCACTATTGCAGACTTGATTCCCGACTTTGAAGAAAATATTCCGCCTTCACGCTATCGGTTTTCTTCGTGTACGAAGTTAACTACCACAAAAACTGTTCAAATGCCATTAGAAACTTATGATCTTTGTTTTTTTTACCACAATGGAAAGGAATACGATCAGAAGAAACGACGAAATATCCTTGGATTAGTTATTCTACTGGTAGACTTATTTTCTCCAAGTCGTGGAGTTTTACTACTTATATTTTATATTATAGTGTTTTCACACACTTATAGGAAATTATTCCTATAAATTTAAATATGCATCAAAATTTCACTTCGGCATATTTGAATAACTGTAATGTTTTCAGATAGATGGCGTTAGTTCTGCCTAAGAACGAAAAACAATATGCATCCGAATTTCGTCGTGGTGAGACAGTCTCGCGTAGCTCAGTGGAAGAGCTCCTAGCCGCGATAGCTGGGGGACGTGGGTTCGAGTCCCACCGCGAGTGAAAATTTGATGCATATTTAAATTTATAGGAATAATTTCGTGGAGTTTTAAAAGAAAATACTTAATCCTTTTTCAGTTACAAGGCTACAACCATGTTCCGTATTTTTTTCTTAACTTTTTTTAATTTTCAGTTTTTTAGGTAAAGCAATTCCATAGGAGAACAATGAAATTTTATTGCTTCATAATTTTTTTTTTGCTTTTATTAATTAATATAATTTTATTGCTTTATAAATCATGATTTTTTGGTTACTCTAATGTCATACAAAACGAAGTTAATTTGTATTTGTAATAATCACTGTTCTAACAAGTGACATTCGCCTTAAATGAAGTTAAGGATACAGTCTTTCTGCACTAAACAACCTTGCTATCATCCTTGCATCCGCCACTAATTACAAAGGCAACTACGGTGATTTATTCCAGAAATTTTTGCTTTTTGTCAAAGAATTATATCAAAAAACCTGTCAAGTGCAACTCAGAATCGCGCTCTTATACCGCACTTCCAAATGCAAAAAAACTTTATTTGTTGATACGACGAAACAAGAATCTTTTTGATAATCACTGATATGTGCATCCAAACGTATGACAACGGAGAAGGAGTGTATAAAGATAAATCTACGATTATTCGTTGTGTTGTGGTACACCTATTCCATTGCTTTTCACGCGGATCGAAACTTAAATCGCGATTTTAGATTCCTTCATACTGTTTTACAGTATGAAGGAATCTAAAATTATTATTTAGTTCGACCACGCTATTTTCGAGTAACAAACTAAAATTTTGCTATTGCCGAGTCGCTATCGCCGAGCGGTTAAAACGGGCGGGGAAATTTTCCGACTTGTTACTCTATCGGTTTTCTTATTGTAGAAAGTTAGCCTTCTTGAGAACAGTCTGAAGAGGCACTTAGCCGAGTTTTAGAACGACGTTGGACTTTATCATTATTTAACTAGATTTTTATCTACTAATTTCAGTATAATCAAAAGGGTCGCATCTACTTCTACATATTTTATCGTTTCGCTTAAAGCATTTTTATTTATTAACTTTGAAGTATCAGTTCTCTGTATTATAAATAATAATTTATACGTACCTTGATATGTTTTATTTGTTTAAGTGGATTGTTACATAAACATTTATATAAGATATAAGAAAAGGTTATTCAAACACCTATATGGGATCATTTGAGTGAAACAGGCGTGCATCACCTATACAGGGTTATAGAAAAAATATCGGAAACCTCTCGGCACCTAAATGATATCATTATAACTAAAAACTTTAGTTCTATAACTTTCCAAAATTTCGTATTAATTTGTGTCATACAAAAGTTTAATAAATTACGTTATTTCTGTAAAGTGACATTACACTGTGAAACGAAATACAGGTAATCAGCGATTATGACTATCCCTGTTGCCAAACCGCTGCGACGTTGCCGATATTACGTAGTAGACTACAGAGTAGTTACGAAGAAAGAATGTATGCAAAATATTGAATAAGTGATATTTCTCAAAATATAGATACACGAAACGAATACGACGAATATAGATTTAATTATTACTCGTACACATGCGAAATTATTTTCATATACAAACCAACAACAACTTATAATATGTTTTCAAATTTCAGCCTAATCGGTTCAGTAGTTACGGCGTGAAAGAGTAACAAAGATCCATCCATCTATATACTCACAAACTTTCGCGTTTATTATAAGTATTTAGGATAGGATATTATATTATTAACTAATAACGAAAATACTGTGTAAGCGTGCCGTAATATGCCTTATTTCCTGTAGCGTGTACAATTTTATCGTAGATGATAGCTCTAAAGTTAGACTTTACTTCTACTGCCAACGACCTAGATATCAAAGCTCTTTATTTCGTTCTTTCATAGACCGAGATAGCTTTGGTCAGTACTACGGCGTTGATACCATCTATTTATTGTCCAACACTAAGTTTGCAGTTCGGTTTATCTTTTAATTACATCTTTAGTACTGGGTCAGTATCCTTCTCTTGATTTTTAGGGTTCCGTACCCAAAGAGTAAAAAAGGAACCATTAATACGGAGACCACGCTGTCCGTCCGTCCGTCTATCACCAGGCTGTATCTCTTGAATCGTGATAGCTATAGACTTGAAATTTTCACATATGATGTATTTCTGTTGCCGCTCTAACAACAAATATACCTACTTAAAACTAGAAAAATAAATATTTAAGGGGGCTCCCATACAATTAACGTGATTTTCTTGCTCGTTTTTTAATTTTTTAGGCAGGGAAGTATATAGCTACTTTCATACTTTTTACACTAAGTATAGAGAATGTATCTTGATGGTACGGAACCCTCAATGCGCAAGGCCGAGTCGCACTTGGCCATATTTTATACTCTTCCTTTTCCCAAGAGCAAGTCTTCATCAATCTAGTAGTAGCTTCATGTTTATATGCCCGCTAATAATCAGAGAATATTACCCAAGTTACTTTAGTTTCTTCTACATATTTAAAGTTAGTAGCCCAAGTAAAAGTACTAGTTAGTGAATTTAGTTTTTTACATATCCCGTTATAATTAGATATTTGGTGTCACAGACTATGTTTAGAACTTTAAATGGAGAGCAATATTGCCGTCATTCTCAATTTTTGCGTACCCATAACCGTTTACTCTGCGTACGTAATGGAAGAAACAAATTTTCCCATTTATGCAACATTTTTCATTGATCACATTGAAATAGATATAGTATAGCTTCAGTGGTAAACGTAGATTCTAAAATTAAATAGTAAAGTGAAGAAGTAGTATGTTATCGCATGTTTATTATATTTGATGAAAAATATGGAAAAATTATAGTTAAAAAAAATGGATTATATTAAAATGATGAATTTCAATAATTATATACTAACTATAGCTACATCCACTGTAACAAAGTTAAAGTAACCACTAATAGTTTCTTAGAAGTATGTAACTTGAGCGGAGTAAGCGGTATATACCAAACTGTTAAGTTAACATGCCAAAGCAGTTAAAGTTCTTAATATACTTCTTTTAATTGGGTCTGTGGTGTGCTAATTAATCTGGGTTACAGAATATATATTCGTATGGTAGAATAGTTCAGTCTAAATAGGTTTCGTTGAAAAATTTACCAAAATGATTTTGCCCGTAAAGTCAGGTTACCTAATCAAATGATCATCCAACAACACTTAATTAATTAAAATTCTTAAGGTATTTTATTAGTAAGCCACTGTGAAGTTAATTTACGACTCACAAGGTGGAAACCAAAGATTTAAATCGCAAGATGGGCCCTAAACCTACATTGCGCACATCAAAAACGTCAACAAACATGTTGAGTGAGTGCTCTCATAATGCTATAGTTTCACTTGTGACAGAGAGAGTGACAACGTGTCGCACACAAGACAAAAACGTGGACGTTTTTGGGGGTTTAGGGCTCATCTAACGATTTAAATCTTTGCTGGAAACTAATGCTCTAACTCGGAAAGAATAAGTTTCAAGTTACTGGAAATAAACCCGAAGAGTTACATTGAGGTTTTTTGTGGGATTTACTTATTTAAACTTATTTTATTCATAAAATATTCGTTTATGTTATTAAAATTACGTAATTAGTAATAGGTTGGAAATTAAGGCATCACATCTATGAATTTTTACATTTGAGCTTTACGTGAATTATATTGCTTTATTAGGGCAGATATGCCGTTGTCATTGTTTAATTAGGTATTTAGACATTGATCTACAATAATATATATTGATTATATCTATTGCTAGCTCATAATGTTTAGGCATCCTGCAATAGGGGGTTTTTAAAGTTCTGAATTCTGATTAAATTTCCGTTCGATGCTGTGTAATCTTCTCATTAGGGATTTAAACTCCTTCCAAGTCATAGATATTTCAATCCACGAGGACGCGCCCCACTCTGTCAAACTCATACGAATCGAATGAAACGTAAGCGATTTTGACAGAGTAGGGCACGTCTTCGTGGATGGAAATATTTATAATACAGCCATTACTTATCGTCTCTATATCTTTAGTATATCTACGGCTGCATCGTCACAAGTATAGAATGAAATAGAAATAAATGTTTATATAACTACATAATTTCACTGGCCAACCAGTCTTTTCTACAAAGGGCGTTGATTAAAGAAAAATCATTACCGATTCACAAAACAAAGTATGACGTTAAAATATGCAACATTACCTTATTATTCAGAGATCCGCCTCATTATTTCTAGGTCAGCTAATCCCTGGCTTACATTCCGCTTTTTAATTGTACCCCGCGCCAAAAAGTCACGCATTTCAATTTCAACTTTACGGTCGTATAAATAAGGTTGTGTGTAAGAAACAGAATACGTTGCCGGGTGTACCTGTCGGACCCTCGTCGTGGTCGGCTGTTTTTTATAATTTGCCGTCTCGTTAGCCCCGCGAAATGAATACGCGTAATTAATAAACGATGTGCGGAAAACGCTGTTTAAATTGTCCGACGTATGTACTCGTGACTAAATATGAACATTGTATGAAAAATGGGTCACTTTGCTTCACATGGAACACTTTTCAATTACCGCAAAATGAGAACTTTAAAGTGAATACGTAATATAATGTCATTAATTAAAAGAAAAATAACTTAATACTATGTAATTTTACTGAATACTAAGCAAACAGGTGTGGAAATCGTGAAAAAATCCATATGACGTTGTTTGCGAAGCTTACCGCGTCATTGAATAAATTCCCTGAAAGTAGCGGACTTTTCTGCACAAATAACAGTGCCGCATTTATCTCGTCTCTATATCCGACTTAATTTATGACTCACAAAATAGTAAGCATATTTCAAATGTATCTATACTTATAATAAAACTGTAAAGGGTCGAATTCTGTACATTGAAGATATTTTGAAAATTTTTGTTGGAGGACACTATTTAGTCGATACTGAAGCCAAAACTGTAATTTGTTTAATTTTTGTCTGTCTGTCTGTCTGTCTGTCTGTCTGTCTGTCTGTCTGTCTGTTTCACGACCGGGCATCACGGCTAATCCGCTGGATGGATTTAAATGAAACTTGACATGATTATAGTTCATACCCCGAGGTAGGACATAGGATACTTTTTGTCCCGAAATTCATCATGGTTTCCCTGGAAGACGGCATCAAAGTCCAAACGTTTTTTAGTTATAATTCATTAACGCGTTGTCCGATTCCATTCATTCTTTTTTGTTAGAAAGGAGGTTCCTTATAGATTATTCCATACAAATATTATCATCATCACTTTTGTAGTTCAGAAATTACAGACATCAGAACCTTTAAGTTCAAGTAGGTATGTGACTTGAAACTCGGAATGCACAACGAACCTAGGGCTAGGACGTAGGGCTCAAGTAAGACTGGAGTACCCTTACAGCCGTAAATAAATAGGCTTAGCAGGAGATTTTGTATGGTTTAAAATTTTTCACTTTTAGGGTGAACAAAAATCATGTAACTGGCGTTATCGCTACGTTATACCGTATAGCGCCATCTCTACAATTTATGTGGAACTTGAATGTAAAACTCTAGGATAGGTACTACCGAATTTTTTTTAATAAAAATTAACTGTCATGTTATTTACTGTTTCCTGACTTTATATTAAGATGGCACTGTTAAGAGATGAACAGATTTAAACTTTATCATCCTCAATATGGAAAGGGTAAGATAATGGTTCACAAATATTTTTAACTCTTAGGTCTTATCGATCCTAACCGACTGACTGTCATCTAAGGTCTTTTAATACGTAAGGAAATATATAGCCATTGTCCATTCTGATGTTTTGGATTGTATTGAGATGAAGCAAAGATTTTTAAAAGACTCTTATATTATGTTGGGCTGGGGAATATTGTTAGTAGAGTAATTTATCCCAGTGGTACCTACCCGGCCGAACTCTGAAAGAAGAGTTCTACCACCAGTACAACTTTTCACATGGTTTAATAATTTTTGACATATTTCGTGGTTACAGAATAAAAATCACAATGATAAGGCAGTTAAAATCGTCCTTTTGATCTTTCAACTATGTATTAATGAAACTTTATATTATTATTAAGAAAAAGGAGTTTTCAAAATCACCACAAGATAACCCGTGCAAGGTAAGAACAGGTTTCTGTACAACATCACACCAGAATCCCGCGAAAAATCAAGGAATTCCAGTAGGAAGGTACCTATATTATGTAAAAAAATCGTAATTCACGCGGGCGGAGCCGCGGGCAACAGCTAGTATTAAATAAAACTAATGAAATCCGGATTGTCAAACCGCATTAGAGTTACGTTGTGGACTTATTACTATCTATCGTACTCTTCGCCTTTTCTACGATACTTTTATACGGATTTTTACCATCGCCATAATTATCTCACTTTTTATAATCTGCTATCGTTTCAAAAGCATCAATTCCAAAGAAAGGAAAATACTTGAATAAATGCCTATACCTACTGAGATCAACTTTATTGTGTGCGTGAACTTATCTTTAAGCTCACGCACACAAAGCGCCGCGACTATGTATCTATCTACATAGCTATTGATTAGTGTGGTAGTGACGCACTGAACATAAATTACCTATGTGTGTGTTAGTACAATATAGGTTCTACGCCAGTGAACACATAAAAGCATAGAAGTATTTCTTCCGCTCAAATATGTCGTATCATAAAACTAATATCTGGGTGACCGAGCTTTTCTCGGTAGTATAAGTATTCACCAATAGATGGCAGCAGAGTCATATTTATTTTTTTGAAAATTCAACATTTTCTTAAAAATGAATCCTAGTTAGATCGCTTTATCGCTCCCAAGACCCCCTGTATACTAAATTTCAAGAAAATCGTTCGAGCCGTTACCGAGTTTCAGATTATATAGAAATATATATACTAGAATTGCTCGTTTAAAGGTCCAAGATTTTTGTTACTTGCCTTTGCCTAGAAAATGCTTTTTCACTCTCGGCACCGAAATTGTACTAGGCTAAGGACATATTATAGGCTGAAAAGACGTTCCACACCTTAGCGGTTCGTATCAGAATAACGTTTCGTACTAGTTTGTTCAATGTCAACTACGGATGTCACCGCTCTCGGTGTCTTGCGTTTCTATGGTAGAAAGGAGATGGAGACATAATTTACGTGCGATTTTGACACAATTTTTGAAGAAGGCACAATTTACGTGGAATTTCGTAAGAAATGGCGGCTTCGATCCTTTTCCGTTCATAGCTTCACACAAACACAGCGCCGCGTTCCAAGTAACTACGTCATATTTCCATTACGCAACCGAAGTTCCACGCAATTTGCTTATCACTTAAACCGAATGGATCTTCCTATCATCACGCGTTTCCTTAATCCCGAGCCTGTCAGTTACTCAATTTTATGATAAATTAAATCCACCGATCGCTTCCACGCTTTAGACTGACGGACAGAAAGTACGTAACGTTACCCCTGGAGATGATGAAATTAATTTTGGATGTAAATAGGACGGTATCCGTGTCTTTTTCAATAATTATATATTTTCTCTGGTATGTTTTTAACCCCAAACCACCGCATTTTTTTAAGAGTACAAACACTGAAAATTATTGATTTAAAAGTTTGATTTTGCCTTGTTAGTAATACTTATTTATTTATATGCATTTCGGTGAAAAAATATGACTTTACTCGATTTTACGCACCTGTCGAGTCTGATGATAAATTAACTATCATAATATTTATGATAATATCATTATTATTTATGTATGATAGTCGAAGAAACAACAAAATCTTTATAAACACGTAAAATATCCATCCAGTGGATTATATTTTTAATTTACGCGGAATCTTAAAAACTTAAAATATTAATTTATTGTAATTTTTGCCAAAGTTATTGTAATTCATGTAAAATAAATTACAATCGTCGCCGCCGCCCGTCGGGCTGGGAATATTCCGATGTGAAATATTCTCATAATCCGCTTGGAGGTCAAACGGACAGCTCTGACAGCTCATAATCCCGCTCTTAATTAGAAAAAACTGGGAGCCGGGAACGAATGTTTATTCAAAAGGCTAATTCGGGAATATCGGGAGCAAAATCAATTGACAGTGCACAGTGGTGCTAATTCAGACATCGCGCAAATAGAACAACTGAATAAAAAACCTTTATTTGGATTTGGAGAGATTCTGTTTTATCTGGCAAAGGAGAATGACCAAAGATGGTATTATTGTAGGAAAATAAAATAGTGTTTTTTAAGAACTATTGGCACTAGGATTTTTTTTCATATCCGAAATTTAATATTGCATATACAAAAAGATACTTTCTTTTCAATTCACATTTCTTGTCATATAGATTTTATTGAGCAGCCATAACTTGTTTATTTGCCTATAACTTTGGGATCCGGCTGTTAATTAAAATAATAATATTTGTAGGAGTTAATATGGACGCCGCAGTCTATTAAAAAAAGTTTTGATTTGAATGAGTTTGATGAGGGATTCCGTACATCCATAGTCATTATCCTTTAGCTACCCGGCCGTCTTATCAATATAAATAATAAATTATATTTTCGTTATATATCAAAAGTGAAAAATTCTTTATGAAAAGTCAATAAGCTGTATGTAAAACTTGAGATTTGGTCAAAAACCTAAGCATAAAAAGGCACTCTACTTTGTCAATTAAATTTTTGTAGAGATGATACTGCCTGTGACTAGTTTGATAAAATTAATGAAAAAAGCATAAAAAACTCTACCGCATTTACAATAATATAAGTATGAATTTCCAAATAACATTATTATCATAGCTTACCCGTTATGATCCTGTCAATAGGTAGAGCGTTAAACATTTCAGTCGTTGCCGGGTACCCCAGGGGGCTGGCTTAATTTATTAATAGATGGTTCATAGCTTCGACCGACTATTCTGAATGAATGGATCATTTAAATTAACATGTGTTTTACCAGCTCCCAAAATCATCTTAATTAAAGAGATAAAACCATAATTAAGGAATTCTTTTGTAACAACAATTATTAAAAATTTGATAGTTTGTATGTTTGGAGATAAATCAATGTCGTCCTTGTAATCTACATTAGAAAGTCACAATATCAGTAAAATAAAAAATTGAATTATGACATTAATTTATGCAAACCTTTTAGATTAATAACACAAAATAAATTATACACAATTTTTTTATTTGTTTGCAATCAGTTTAAAATAAGAATGTGAAACTATCATCGTAACGGAGTATTGCTTTAGCTTTAATGTGAAATCAACAGGTCTGGCCGCGAAATTCAAAATTTTCGTGGTTTTTTGCAATTTGTACGCTAATTAGACATGATAGGCTTATGGCAATCAATTTGCGAGAATGGCAGTATCATCTTTACATGATTATATCAAAATATTTGCATAAAAATGTGTATCCTAGGATATTAGTCCGAGTATCGAGTTTTATGTGAGTAACTCGCAAATCTCGGACTAATTTCTTTAAATCGACACTTTCGAGCAGAGATTTTTATATAAACACGTGAAGAAGATATTGGGATTATCGCAATTTGACAGCCATAAACCTATTATGTCTTATTAGCTTAAAAATCGCGAAAAACCACGAAAAATTTGAATTTCACGGGCACACCCGTGGTGTGCTCCTTAATGTAAACTACATTTGTTCTTTTGTATTTTCTGAGGGAAGTTTACCGTAAGGTGCTTATGCCTTAGATTGTAAAAGACTCAATATAAAAAAAAATCCTTTAATTTCAAATTAATATCAAGCTATTAAATGACAATAAATCCAACGCCAGGAGTCAACAGGAGTAGCTAATGGATTTTTAATAAATTTGGCGCGTAAATTGAATATCCGCCATTTTGCAAGGCGACCACGCTTCGGTTGGCCAGTTTGAATTTGGAATGAGCGCGCGGGCAGGGCCCATCAATCATTGGTCCGGACCGCGCTTGACGCACACAAATTATGATTGAGATTTATGCCTCTTCGCCATAGGCTTTAATGGCGATATGGTGTACCTACCGTATTAGTTTATGCGGATCAGTTTGTAATAAACTTCTCGCCATGTTCGACATTTCTTGCTAAATCAAACTAATTATCAGCGCACGCTGGGTGGCCAAAAGAGAAGGATCATAAAGTCACAAAAAATCTAATAAACTTTACGATTCATTTCATAGGCACTACAGGACTGTAGCTACAATAATTTTTGACATCATAGCTAGTGATACAGATTATTATATCATGGCATAAAATAAATTAAGTAGTTTCAAGATTAAATGTTGAGAATTCCTGTAATATTGAAAAATGGCGTCAAATAAATGAACACTGAACCATTTACACTAACAGGATAAACAGTTATCAATTGAAAGAAGATGAAGCTTCCAATGAACACCATGATGTTCTTTCACTTATTTCAAAAAAATATTATCAATTATCCTTCTTTATTTTAGAAAGACAGTCAAAAATTCTAACCGTCTTAACTATCGAATAAGCGCCTATTACATGAGTATATTACAATCAGTCGATTAACACAGTCGAGTTACCGCAAGCGATAGTCGCTATCTACTGTAAATCGATAGAATCCACCTTCGTGACGACGCGAGATGGAATTATCACTCGCTTTAACGGCTTCATTTTATGTATCGTACGTGACCTCATATCGAAGGTCGCGTAATATTACGTGTATATTATGTACTAGCTTTTGCCCGCAGCTCCGCTCGCTTGTGATTGGTTTTTCTGCAATACCGCGGGAACCATGGATTTTCCAGAATCAAAAGTAACTTACACCTTTATCCAAGATATAATGTATTTCCTTTAAAATTTAAGTGAAATCGGTTCAGTAATTCAGGCGTGATAGAGAAACAAACATTTTTCATCACACACACTCACACATATTAAAACTCATACTACTATAAAACTTTCGCCTTTTAATATTGCGAGCAGTGTTATGTTTTTGAAATAATTAATGGCTTCATAAATGAATTCCGATAAAAAATTCGTATTTCTGACTTTTTTGAAGCATTACCAAAGTACGAATATGCTATGCTTTCGTAGCGTAGTATCGTGTAGGTCTACGTTGCTGTATCTACGGCTACGTTACCTCTACGAGTCCGCCGTTGCTACGGCTACAATACAGCTACGACATCTCTACGAGTAGGATGTATGTCTACATTATAGTATTTACGGCTCGTCACCTCTACAAGTCTACATGGTATTTACAACTACAAGTTCACTATTGTACTTACTACGTAATTTCTACAGCTTTAATATAACTTTGAGGATCCTATTAACAATACCATTTTTTAAAATTATATGTTTGCTACTCCTTCGCGCTACAATTCTGGTTGAATTTTAAATATACATAGCTTATACACTCAATTAAAACTATTCACGTATTCGTGATTTTCGTATACGTTACAACTACACTTTTTTTTCTAGTGGTATGTAAATGTGGCAATTTCTACCGGAGTTTCGAACTCTGCTGCACTAGAAACACGTATTGCAAAGTGCATGACGTTATGATATCAGCAGCAACTATAGCTAGGTGCGGGATACGTGGCGTTGCCTCACGATAGCTCTGGGCTATAGATATCCATATTCATGAGCACTGCCGTTCGACAGGCACAAGCCGGCGAAACTCTGCCTAGGGCTTTGAAATCGCACCGTCCTAACAAAAGGACGGAGAGTTCTTTCTCGCTTTGATTCGGTTCGACTTGTTTAATGTAGATGATGAAATTCTGCTGTCCGCATTTTGGTTTCATAATAATCTCCTATCACTTCACACTTTAATCATAAAGAAGAATGATAAAAAAAAACATGGTTCCCATGGGATTCGTGAAAACCAGAAATTCTTGGGTTAGAGCCGCCGCGGGCGGATAACAACTAGTTGATCTAATTTAGTTACAAAAAAATATTATAACTTAGCTGCTTAGGGGTGGGCAATTTACTTGATTCCTAAAGGTCGTTGGTTCAAAACAATCTCTGATTACAATACTGTCGAAAAAGCTTTATACATTGTTATAAAAAGGGATACAAAATTATAACTTCACAAAGCAAAAAAAAAATACATTTACTAACATACTTCATAATATCTAAGATAATCCTACTTTTTCAAATAAATCTGCAATTACTTAAAACTTAATTTCATTTCATTTTGTTTTGACGCTACTTTTTTCTTGTATAAAAATGACGTAAAATGTTACAATGGGCTCTACCTCAGTCTCATATCGGACTAACTATGTATTATTTGTATGTAAAAATTTTAAAATACGTGGCTACTAAATATGACTTTAAAGTTTTTTGGTTCTTCAAAACAAAGTATCTTAACTCAAACACTACCTTTTGTCGTAACTGTAATATTAAAGTCTCCCGGGCAGACCGTGACGTCACCTTGGGTGCTGTCTGAAAATCAGCCCTGCAGCTGGTAATCACTGCAGCATCATGCTGAGGCAGTAGCCTTTTCAGCAAAACACATTTTAAGTAGCCTTAAATTAAATTTTAATATAGCTCGTACAATTGTGTCTGCTCTGTATAACATCTTTGTAATGTGTTTAAAGTTGAATAAATGATTATTTATTTATTTATTTATTCCAATAATCAATACACGAGGAGAAGTTTAAGGAGATGACTTCCTTCATTAATGGAATGGCATCTGAAGAAAAAGAACCATTCCATATAATTTCCCCACAGTAATTGTTATTTCGAATATTATTGTATAGGCCGAAATGACAAACCAACACCGTGACACATTATATAGCCACACGATTCCGCAACCTTTTGCCATGGTCAGGGGTTGTCCAATTAAGTCAACCATCTGGTTACCCTGGCCAACCGCATCCGGACCCGCTGGACATTATTGTTATTTATAAAACGTTTTTGCCATTTTTGCGGCCGTCGCACGCAAAAGAGTACGGTTTCGGCGCTAACCACGTCAGTTACATTCGAACATCAAACACATTTTATGTAAAAAAGTTACTTATATTAAATAGTTACTTACATTAAATGTAAGATGTTTAAATTTAAATATTAGAATATTATTATTATAAAAGTAAAAATTTGTGTATGTGTGTGTTTGTATTCGTTACTCCTTCACGCCACAACTATTGGACGGATTTGGCTAAACTGAAGTATATTACTATCTGTCTAATATTTATAACAGTGTTTATAAATTGACAAATTCAATTTTTAGACTACCGAAAGAACAGCTATTGGGTTCAATAAACATTTTAGGATTTTTCCTTATTTGTCCCCAAATTCAAATCTAGTTCAATTTGGAAATAAACGGGATTTTTTCCCATTTGTCGCCACTTGGGGACAAGATGAGGGGAAAAGGGAAAGCATCCAATAATTACACCATCCTAATGTTATCAATAGAAAAAATTTAAACCAGCTTACATATAAAGCCTGAGCAATACTTGGCCGGTTCAGCTTGAAAGGACTCTTCGTTCGATCAATAAAAAGGCATTTAAAAGGTCTATCCAATGAAAAATTCACCCGGGTAGATTTGGAACTTTTTCACCATTTGATAAAATAATTAATTTTGAAATGTTTAGGATAGTCGCTTTTTGATTCATTCAACTTCATATAATTAACTGGAAGACCCGTATAAAATACACTTCGGTAATTAACCTATTTAAAACTTCTTTAACGAGCTTGAAATGGGAAGAGAATTATATTAAAGGATCTTAAAAGCGAGACTCATAAAAACTACGTGCAATGTTACAAGGCACAATATAATTACTTTAATCTATAAATAGTAATTGTCGATATTCTTCACTCTTGATTTTCTTCGTCTTGATTTTCGCCATTTTGGCGAAGATTGTTACGTAACCTGGCGTGAGCGTCCATGGAACTAAAAATAAAATGGCATTCAAAACGACGGTCACTAATAACAAATGTCAATTTAGCACCGTGGACGTTAGAGGGGGGCGCTTAAAATTGACACAATAAATAAGTGTCAATTATATAGAATGTTTAACCCATGGAATCCCAATCGTATACTGTTTCAACATAACTCTGGCAAGGTAATAATAAATCCACGTCAATGGCCTTAAATATTGTAAACATCTCGTGAAATTATGAACCCTTAACTCTATTTTCACTTATACGCGAAAATTCCGAAATTTCTCTTTTACGAGCATTTATAAGAAAGAATTATATAGGTATCCTTCTATAAATGCTCATGTGTCACAACATTGGTTTCTTCATAACCCCCGTCATCAAATAAAGTTGCCGAAACTTTCTGGGAACCACAATAAACATGAAAACCTTTTACGACGTCTCCAAAGGCGATATCGCCAACCATTACAATTTTACTACCCACTGTGACATCAAGTAAATGAACTGTTCATCAAACAGTAAAACTCCAGCTTAATCATTAATAAAACGTCTATCTGTTATAGGATTAATTTCCGAGAGGATTCATAATCGCTTGACTTGCTTTGTTTTATTGATGTGATAATAATTATCTTAGGTATCTATGCCTATAAACAACCATCTTTTCCACTGGATATCACGCGCATGAAAAAGTGCCTGACTCAATTTTAAGTTCGTTTACCGAAAAATAATTAAAAATTAACAGTATATTTTATTTCACAGCTCCAGAAGGCAGTTATGGACTTGCTTTTACATAGGTTCAAAAAAATTTCCAAAAAACATCCTCAAAGTAAGGGTTACTATAAAATAAATAGATTTTTAAATGACAAAGAACGTGGAAATAAGTGTATTTTCCGTGATCTATCTGCTCACAAAAATCTAATATACGAGTAATTTGATTTAATTAGGTATAATATTTAAAACGAAATTGTAAACAATTATTTTTGAAAAAACAGCAATTGCCGAGTTTCTTTCCTGTTTTTAGGGTTCCATACCAATTTGGTAAAAATGGAACCCTTATGGTGAGACTTTCTCCGTCCGTCCGTCCGTCCGTCCGTCCGTCTGTCACACTCGATTATTTCAGTAACTATCAAAGCTATCGACTTGAAATTTGGAATAGTTTTAGGTAATAGTGACCCAACGCTATTGCACTCAAAAAATATTGAAAATTTGTTTTTATTTATATTTAAAAAGGGGGGAAAACCGGGACTTCGAATTTTCAAAATGAGATAACAATATTGAGTGGGGTATCATATGAAAGGGCGTTACTTGTGTATTCTAAAACCGATTTTTATTTATTTTTATGCCTGATAGTTTTGGATTTATTGAGCAAACTGTCGAAAAAAATACCGTTCCCCCCCCTTATCTCCGAAGTTTATCAATCGAAAAATCTGAAATAATTATGATCAATAGACATTAATGTATATTTTACAGGAAAAATAAAATCAACTCCCTAACTATTATACTTTTTTTGATAATAACAATAAACCACCAAAAACAAAGTTACGTTTGCGGTTCGCCAACAAAAGTACCTACATGTAAATTTTACTCGTAAATTCATGAACAAAAGTGATTCTCTCAATGTTTTACTTCTTTTATGGTATGGAACCCTCGGTGCGCGAGTCCGACTCGCACTTGCCCGGTTTTTTCTCGGTGTAAAACTGCTTTCTGAACATGGTGGTAGAGTCTCACTGTAAGAGCTTGTAAGTTGGGCCTATATGAAAAATAAACATTTTGATTTTGACATGCTTTGTTAAAATCAATTTATAGGTTCATATAATATTTAGGTTTACCACATGGCGCAAAAAAAATTGGCGCCACTTTACCGGTGCCAAAAGGCTTATTTTTAGCACCAGTAGTAAGGCAACGCTGTAGTTTGCACAGCAACCCTGTAAGAATTTTGACAGATTGCGCTACTGTTTGCTTGTACGAAAAAGGTATACGCAAATCGTTCGGTTTATTATCGGTGCCTCCCACATAAAGATGATAATACCTACTCTCCTATACTTATAAAAGCTTGAGCCTTAATTTATCATGTACATAAGCAATTTTACAAGTGCGTGTTGGGGTAATGAGCCGCAAAAATGACGAACGAGATAAATGAAACGGAATCCCTGCCGCGAACAACTTTGTCGATCTTTGTAAACAAGAATTCGCCAATGAATAAATGTGAAAAAGAAGCCTTAGTAATTTGTGTGAGACATGAATAGCAAACAAATATATAACGAGCTATTTATGACAAAAGGACGTAACACTTTATGTGTCTCAATATGTGTGAAAATGGCGTTTGTGAAAGGTTTATAAAATGGTAGAAATTATTTTTGGGCAATTAATCAGCCAAGCTTTTCAAACGCAAAAATGCAGCCAGTATCTTTTGTTAAAGTTACTTTAACTATTAACTAACCGACTTCAAAAAAAAGGAGGAGGTTCTCAATTCATCGCGATCTTTATTTTTACTTGTCATTGAGTTATAATTTTTTGCGAAGTAACACCTCCATGCCTCAATGAACAAGATGATAAGTTTTCTAAAAGTGGGTCAGTAAAAAGATGAAAAATCCATACAATTTAAGGTAGAAAATAGCGATCGGTTTTGCGAAGAACACCGAGATCGCTGATTGTCACGATTAGTATCAGCTATTCAGTAATTTTCCTCCTAAAGCCCAGCAGTAGACGTAAACCCGCATTTTTTTGAGATTTTGCGGAAATTACCACGACGGAATACGTTATATTAGATTTAATGTTATTTTCCCCTATAGATGGTCGTGTGACGTCATACATACGTACACACATTTCAATTAATATGCTTTGATTGTTTCGGTATGTTTTGAGAACAAAATTCAAAATATGGATGATAGTGTCAGTTTTCTTCGATAATAAGTCATGTAAGGCAATTTGTAGATGGGACATGTCATTGCCATACATTTTGTTTTTAATTTCGTTCCAAAAGATCCCAAAAAGCAATCGTACAACAAAACAACGTATCTAATGCACCGTGTTACTGATAAGTGTGGTTCAATCGTTTGGGAAATTACTTTAATCGCTTACAATTCGCTTCAGACGAAATTCAGGAAGAATAAGATGTGTAAACAGTAAATACGACGTCATTAGGGACGCTCGGCGCGAATTTGCATCGAGATTAACGAGTGCTGTTACGGCGTATTTTGTACTGCAACTACATGTGGTTTACCAGTTTAGAATGTACGCGATTATAGTCTTTAATGTGTGCGAGCCAGAACTTAAAATCGTATAAAAAAGTTCGCTACTTATGCGGCCTCATGTACATGCACTTAAAATTTACACTGATACAAATAGGAAAACACATAACAAAGCCATTTTGGGTATCCATGCTCATAGTAACTATAGCACCTATTTGTGAATTGTGGCTTTGATGCTTTGTACCAAGTTAAACGAGTGTAACTATTTATGCGTAAGGCCCGGAGAAGACGAGACGAGAGTGTGTTTTAAAGAACTGATCAGGTTTCGTGTTTTTCACATCACGTCTCCGCCTAGCTTCGGTGGAAATGTATCAAGCAGGTAGGAGAGGTAATGTCTCATTTTTCTTTAGAATTTGTTGCCGCGAGCGAGCTGATCCCCGCCGCCTATTCCCCGCGCGCCTGACACACCCGAAAACGTCATTTGATTGACGCTACGGCACTTCTCACATCTCAGCTACGTACAGCTCACATGTTCTCTCCGCTACGCATTTTCGCATCAATAATAATATTTTAACTAGACGGCTTCGTAAGCGTAACACATTTCCGCTTTGGTGGAACACGGGCCTAAACTCTCTCTACCTTTAGTTAAAAGCGCATAACTATTCTCAGGCTAAAACATCCTTTAACCGCACATTTACTTTTATAATTATTCGAACGCCATTTCACCCAAGTGGCCATTGCATTTGGCACGAAACGGTCTTTAAACTTGGCAGGGAAGGAACGCTGCAAAAATAATAATGGCACTTACTGACACCTATTAGTACCGCATACTTACACGTATACTAAACGGAATTCCATCTACACGAAAACATGTACCTAAGTTAACTTCTGTAATGTTTCGTACACCAGAAAAATTGGTTTTGTTAAGTTTAAGTGCAAATCAGTGCAGTGCAAGGACAATTCTATGCAGTGCAGTGCAATGACAGCCCTAGACTGCATTACATATGAAATGGACAGATGCTTTTATAAGCTAGGGAAGCTGTGGCTGTGGCGAGCTAAGTGGTGATTCTTAGGAAGACGTATTTTTACAGACTGATGATAATTTTATATTACTACCTACTAGCTTAACGGGAAACGTTGTTTTGCCATTTAGGGGTATAAAATATAGATTGTCTCCTATTCTCGGACCTACTGAACGGAGGCAAAAATATCACAAAAATCAGTCAAGATGTTCAGGAGGAATTTTGTATTAGAAGATTATCTAATACAAAATTTATTGGTATTGTCTGCATTCGATAGGTCTGAGAATAGCTTACAACCTATTCTCAGACCTATCGAATGCAGACAAAAAATTTCATAAAAATCGGTGAAGCCGTTTCGGAGGAGTTTTGTTACATACACTGTGACACGAGAATTTTATATATTAGACATGATAACGAACGTACTTTCGCTCGGCCAATGAGGTAGTGTAGACTGTACATATAAGTAGGTATAAGTAAGGGTAGATGTTAGGTACCTCTCACACCGTGGGGCGTTTGGCTCAGGTCCAATTTGTCTAATGCCTAGCTACGCTCCATTTACTATTCCGACTCAAGAATGTACGTAATGCTACCGGCTGTTGTGAATGGCACCGCAGTCATCGTTTCGTTAAATACTGTGTGCTTTGTATGTAAATTATTGGCCAATTGTATATAGCGTGCCTATTTAATATAGTGTTGAATGTTTTTGTGGTATGTTATCATATACCAGTCATCACAAGAAATAGTTTATTGGCAAGTACACAATTTTTACGGGTATGTTATGAACTTATGAGTTAGTTACATATTCTTAGTTCGTATAATCTATCTTTATTCTAATATACAAAATTCTCTCGCCAATCTTTGTTACCAAACTCCTCTGAAACTGCTCGACCGATTGTTATGTAATTTACAGTGTATGATCCTAGGTCTGAGAGCAGATTGTTATCTATTTTTCATACCCCTAAATGGCAAAACAACGTTTTCCCGGTCAGCTAGCTTTCATTAGTAACTATCTGGGGACACGGTAGTGTCCCCGCCAAGACGAGCCAAGCGAAGCGCGAGGGCACTACCTATCTTTTCTCGAAGTGTTTCGCCGTATTTTTAAACCCTTATAACTTAGGCCTGAATTATTTCAGATAATCAAAATTCTCGGAAAATGATGTCGCCAGTGAACTTATTAAACCTATAAAGTTTCAATTTTATAGGTCTTATACTTTAGATTTTATTGACGTCTAAAAAACCCAAATTTCGTCACTGACTGACTCACTGATGATCATCAAAATTCCTAGGTACTTCCTGAAGACCTAGAAAGCTGAAATTTGGTATATAAGCTAGTATTAGCACACAACCAACAAAAAAATTCCAAAAGTTGGAAATTTAACCCCCCAACCCCTTAAAATAGGGGATGGAAGTTTGTATGAAATTACCGCAAATATTGATGCTAGAGGTCTCAAAATTGATATAGGGACTCTTTGTAATAAACAATTAAATACGTGTTTCAGGATTTTTAGTTAATCACCCCACATCCATTAAATTAGGGGGTTGGAAGTTCGTATGGGGTTTCCCATAAGTATATAGGTATAATAAAAACTTAATTTCTGAAATTTGGTATATAAGCTAGTATTAGCACACAACCAACAAAAAAAATCCAAAAGTTGGAAATTTAACCCCCCAACCCCTTAAAATAGGGGATGGAAGTTTGTATGAAATTACCGCAAATATTGATGCTAGAGGTCTCAAAATTGATATAGGGACTCTTTGTAATAAACTACAAATAAGAAAAAAAAGTAGGTGAACCAAGGAGGGTTCCCTCATTTAAATGATAGAGGGGGGGATACTTGATTCGGACAAATATCCACCTTGCAATGATATTCAAGAAATACACCAAAGAAAAGGAAATTAACCAAATAAAAAATATAGTCGTAAACAACTTACAAAAAGAAGTGAAATCCCAGCAAAAACATTTTCATGTAAAATGTTGCCAAGACGAGAACATGTGGCTCACACTATCAAAAAGTTATCAGATCTCATGTAGAGCAAGACTTCTAACTCTACACGCCCTTACTCTATAAATCCTAACTTTATAAACTCTACACTTTAGTCAAAATATATTATGTCTTGGCTGTTTCGTTACTGTCACATGGGTGTAAAGTAAAAATATTATTCACTGACTTTGTACTATTCTGATATACAATACCTAGTTTCTGTAGTAACGATTATTTATTAGATAGGTATTGAGTCTCCTCAGAAACTGCACTTAGGTTTTACTAACTGCATTGGTTTCAAATACTTCATCACACTTTGCAAAAGTGTGTTCCTTTGCTTTAGAGGATATTTTTAATAAATGGAATTTTTCCCATAACAATGGTGATACCATTTAATTTTAATGTGAAATTCCTTGAATTTTGCATGGTCCATTATGCCACTTGAAAAACTCTATTAGAAAAGTACTGAACAGTGAATAAATTCTTCACTTTACGCCCATGTGACGGCACCGAAACAGCCAAGACATAATATATTTTGACTAAAGTGTAGAGTTTATAAAGTTAGGATTTATAGAGTAAGGGCGTGTAGAGTTAGAAGTCTTGCTCTACATGAGATCTGATAACTTTTTGATAGTGTGAGCCACATGTTCTCGTCTTGGCAACATTTTACATGAAAATGTTTTTGCTGGGATTTACTTATTTTACTCCCAATGTCTTAGCTTTTTAATTTTTTCCGGGGCCGCAGCATAGTATAAAATTGATTAAATCACCGATCCTTTATTCAAAAAGATATCTGCTCCAAATTCCAATGATCGAATATGACATTTTCTTCTGTATAAAACTTGAAATAACCACTTGAACCCATTAGTTCTTGAAGCCTACATAAACAAGGTTTGGTGTTCACAACCCCCGCCAATTCAGTTAATGCGTAACACTAATACAATCATATTATTCCGTTATTTGCACTACGCATTACGTCTTGCTACAATGCTAGGGAATATTTTGAACAAATATGCTTGTTTGCTCCCATAAGTGTATGTGCTTACGCCTTGATATCACTATGCTTTATGGTAACTTACTTATGGCACTTATGATTATAATTAATGAAATAATTTCTGTAAGTAAAACACGTAACTTGCATAGAGGTAATGGCTACGGTGTCATACACTCTCATGGTGTCAAAAATTATCTTTGTACAATGAGCGTAGAGAACCCGACGTGATAATTTCACTTGGCAGGTTAGACCGAGAATAAAGAGGTCATTGTTTGGGTAATGTTGACAAAATGTTTCAAAAAATCTTTGTTTCAAAATAGTAATTTTGAGAAAAAAAGTGTCATTTTTAACTGTAGGTAGTGTCATAAAAAAATAGAGATACTCGCATAATAAAATTATAGAGTCAAAATATATACCTCTTAAGGTGCAGGAAAAGGTCTAAAAAGAAGGTTGTACTCCAAAATATAAATTCATTTACTATAGAAAAATATGATGTCCGTTTATTCATTTCAGCTATTCGATGGTGCCATAATAACTGAAATATTTTAATATTAATTACAGTCGTTATGAATATTAACCGCTTAACTATACTTTCTATTTCGGCAGTCGACTACCAAGCTACTACTATAGTCTCTTTATCGGTAAAATTGAGAAAATTGTAAACGAATGAATGTATTTTTTAATAAAAAACAAAACTAAATGAAAGGAGTTTGGTTATGCGCATAAATATATCCACAAATCCGCGCCTTGCGGTGTAAATCCTATATCCGATAATAGAAAAATGGGCTTTGCAAAACATTTTTGTTTTTACCACCCACCTAATATAGCCAACAGTTGATATGTCAAAGACTAAAACTTATTTTATAGATCCCATATTAGGTCCTATTTTTATTTTTCAGTTTCACCCAGTCTCTTTTATTACTAGATCCAAACTAGTATCGATGACAAAAGTCATCGCGGGCATATTCACCCCGTTCACAAATGTTTACTACGATAGGAGTAAACTTCGCACGGGTTTTCGCCCATATTTCGGCCACTGACCATCCAAATTTCACCAAAAACTATACAGCTCCTCGGGTTAGTACTACCAATCGATAGAAAAAAACCCGAATTCGATAGGTTACTCTGACAACCGTGTTACCACGTGTCTGACGGATCTGAAAGGGTATCCAAAGATCCTATTAAAAAAAAGATAAAACCATATTGTATTCTTACATGATATTTCTAAGCCATGTGATTAATAGTATTTGATGACGTAATACAATCATTGAACACCTCTCTACCTCTTTAAATAATGAAATGTTCGAATAGTTTCACACTCTTTTAAACCCAAAAAATTTTCTAGTTCGGAACGCTGTCGAAACTAGATGAATCGCTTTTCATTACTCGTGAAAAACCGTTTTTCTCCGCTAAATCTCTATATGCAGCAATTCAAGCTCTCTATAAATTTGAAAAGGCTGAGTTACGCTCATTTTCACCAACATTTTAAGAGACACCTAAGCCCTTAGGTGACAGTTGTTGTAAGTGAAAACTGTCACCTATTGGCTTAGGCGTTTCTTAAAGTGTTGGTGAAAATGAGCAATAGACTTTGATCGTCAGTGACTTTGGGTTAGATAGGCGTAGATAGTCACAGTTGGTCATACAGTTTACTTACGCATTATAGTCGTATTATTATCTGCTACTATGTCTCCGAGAGACAAAGATAACTTTCCCAAATACACAAAATGAAGAACCAGTGTGTTTTGTAGACACCAAGATCAGCATCCTTCAGCCATTTATATTTCCCATAGCTCAAATGGAACAAAAATCAACGTTTGAGAATGAATGAAAATGTATGAGTTGTCTTCGATGACTTGACTAAATGATTAATTTAGATCCCCCCTGAGCCGTCACAAATAGCGATATAGAAATGGTACATAGTTCAGAAAATGTATACGAATTATCGTTATTTGAATGCACGACGCATCAGTCACGTGATCAGTTAATTAACATCAATTAACTATCGCTATTGGTCTTTCCCATTTTTTTAGGAAGCCATTTCTTAAATATTTTTATTAATTGTTTACGTTAAGATAGTCTTAAGAAAGAAAAAGACAAATCAGCACAAACAAATATTCTAGAAGAAAATATTATGATTAACATTAAACGTAGCTAAAATTTAACTTTTCATTTCTAGACATTCCCATTTTACAAATTACTCAGAGCCCAGAGCTCGGCGTACGTAAAATTTGATTTGTTGATAAAACATAATGCGAGCGAACACAAAGGGGTCTCGATTACAACCGAAAAGGTAAAACAAAAGAGGAATTCGCACGAAGGATCGCGCTGGTTAATTGCATCATACTGATATATCATAAATTCTAAAATCAAGATAGGAAACGCTCTTTTAATAAAGCGACGCGGATCTACAACATGATAACGATTAACTTTAGTCCGACGTTTCAGGAATTACAATGAAATGAAAAGTCAAAACTCCTACCGCCAAATTGGCAAAGCAGGTTTGCACTGAGAAGAACCGACAAGAAACTCGACACTTGCTCTTTTCGAAATTTTATTCCTTTTCTTACATAGTATGAAACACGAACTCGAAACGACGAATTTTGGAATCAAAAAAGTCGAGATGCAAAGCATCATGGGATAAATAAGAAAAAAACTACTATTTCATAGTATAATAAACTTTTATATAAGTATCGTAACCAAAGCATCGTTAACAACATACGCGATAGTTAAAAAATTAGATTGTACTGATATGACACGCTTCTGAAATCAAGAAAATATGGAGAGTGTTAGTTTTAGAAATTATTATTAGGGTTACCTTGCATTCTCATTTTAAAGGATTTTCTTTGTGTAATTTTTTGTAGAAACACATTAATATAGCAAATTGCGTATTACACTACTTTTGAGTTTAATAAAAATTAGGTATAACTTTAAACTAAACTACACTTTAAACTAAACTAAAATACAATAAACTAGGATAAAAAAATTGACGTATTGCTCCAAAGTCTCCATTTTCCTAATTTTTATCGGAAACTAAATACAAAACAATGGATGTAATTTTTTTTTTAATGCGTCGGTAATAAAAATATCCAAAAACGCTCAGAAATGGATTTTTGATGCTAATCAATTATATTCTTCCACAACGTAGCATGTCGCCCCCACTAACGTATTCGTTATAACATAAATTTCTACTTATAGTAACGCCAAAGGTTAAATCATTAAAAATTAAAAAACACGACTGTCTTGTGGTAAAATGCCTATGTTACTCGAAATGATGTAAGGATTCTAACGATACCCCATATTTCTAAATCTATTCAGCCGTTCAGAAGTTATGGTGGAATAAGTAACTCACATACATACATACATGCTGAACCCTAAAAAAATACACTCCTTTTTGGGGCAGTCATGTAAAAATAAAAATAACGTGGAACTTTACAAAGCTCTCATGGCCGTCAAACTTTCAAGGCTCTCATATCCTAAGTTTCCGTAACAGGTGGTCTTCCTACACTCGCTCCATGCGGTGGGGTTATTGAATTAGTGCCCACTGCATTGCAGTCTTTTCGCTCATACTCGTAGCTAGGCGGGAATTGAACAAATTCTTTATTTACCGTCCGTGGACATGTTTTTTTTTACAATTTGAATCCGTGATTTTATTCTGAGTTCATCCTTTAAAAATATGTGACGACTTTTAATTCGCTTACGATTTTTGCTCTCCTTCTTTTAGTTACAAATTTTCAGGGTTCCGTATCCAAAGGGTACAAACGGAACCCTATTACCAAGACTTCGCTGACCGTCCGTCCGTCCGTCTGTCACCAGGCTGTATGTCCTGAACCGTGACCGTGTATAAAGACAACAGAAATACATCATCTGTGAAAATTTCAACTGGCTAACTATCAACAGAAACAGCCTGGTGACAGACGGACAGACGAATAAACGTTGTCCCGTTTAACCCTTTATAAAAGTTTTCAAATATTTATTAGTTTCTGTAATAGCCACATTATTAAGTTTTGAATCCTAAAATTAAACATTTTACGACTATCGGTGAGTTCAAGCAAGAGAAATCTTACAAATGTATATACCGTCGTTTAATGTACTCGATAGCTCTGTCTGTATTTTAAAGTGCTTTCAATAACACTCATAAATTTAACATTTGTCACAATGACAACCACTTTAGCTTTAATATTGAGCGATGCACTTACCCTTTTCCCAATTGAAATGAATCACAAATCAATAAGACTGATTTAATTTCAAACACATAAAAACTTAATTTGTTTTTAAAGGTCGTCAACTATAAAAGCTGGCACTATAGTTATTCAAAAGTACCCCTACTGACCTTATTAAGGGGGTAATAACCCCTCTCTTGCACCGCAACGGCGACAGATGCAAGAATTAAAAACACTGCCCCTTTCTATTTATTTACAACACGACATTTGCCTATTAATACCGGGCCGGGCTTTTAATCCGCTAATGTTCATATTTGAATACTAAGTCAAAAGTCAGTGTATTATTCACAAACGAAATTAAACTTTAAACCGGTAGGTTATTAAAGTTTAAAATTCTCTAAATTGTAATTAACCCAAAATTTATTTCAACTAAGCAATTTGTAATGAAAATTGATCTCTATATTCAAGGTAAATGGATTCGAATTCCTTTAAATTAGAACTCAATTTTTTACACTAGTAATTGCGGGGGAGTGCCGGCTATAACGGTTCACTAAAATAGGCGTGATGGTGATTTTTTGAATTTATGCTTTCGAATGTAATGCATATTCATCTCGCATCGTGTTTTTAGTTTTGAAAAAAGAAAACTGTAAATATTAATACATTAACGTTTCAGTGATAATAGCGCTTGCATTTATGGTGATTGAAATAGCAAGGACATTATTTTTATACCTAGTAGTTAGTACATTATTACCTAGTAGTTATACATAATATAACATATTTATTGGTTTAATAATACGAGATTCTGTTTATAGCCATTATTGAACCCTTAAAATTAGAACGAACCGTAATATAAATTATGTTGGACTAATCAAGGCTGTCATACCATTTCAAGGCTCAAAATACATTTTAATTGTATCATAAGATTTAATGAAATACTTACCTACTAGGTACTCGTGTATGTGAATAGAATTATATAGAAGTACTATATAATCCTATTCGTATATCATTGGTATAGTGCATAGTCAGTCGAAAATAGAATTTGGAAAGTAAGAGAAAAATTTGCTAAATCTATTAGCGCTCGCAAAGCATGGGCTTAACGCCAGATGAAAAAAAAAAAAACAAATTTAAAGCTGGTCCATAAGTCTAATAGGTTGGCCTATATTCCATAAATGGGGAGGGCTTAGTGAAAAAATTGGCAGCAATCCACTCTTATAACGAGCGTACAAATGTAGAGGCAGTTTGCTGTCTACGTTACTATAATACAAGAAACATGCCTCGAGGATTCCTTCATTCTGCCCATTTTTTTTGTACTCAGCTGAGACAATATTATTTCGGTGGAGTACACCACTAATCACCTTGTACGATGTACATGACCCAAGGTGCATTCCCACCTTGTACTACGAAATTGTACTACGTAAAAAGAAATCTAGTAATGTTACATACATCTAAGTTTCAACTGCACCTACATAAATAATATATTCGTAAGAAAGCGCTCTAACTCGCATGTTTTCTATTGAAAATGTCTCGAAAAATGTAATAACGTAAGGACCCTTGATCCTAGATTCCTTCAAACGTACATAACGCACCTCAAAGCCGTCAAGTTCGCTAGGGAGCACCTTCCAATTTCACAGTGTAATGTTTCCTTTGCTTGTTCCAGGTACGTCTGCAGACCCTCATTTCCAAAGGATTGGAAGACTGGGAAAAGTTTTAAATTATTCATAAAACTCTCTGAAAAGAATAAAACAACACTCAACTTTCCACGAAATCTGAATAAGGAGTACTTAGTAAAGAATAAACGTAATTAGACGATGCGTTTATAATTTTAACTGGAATGTTCTGTCTTCAGAAAGCACGTTTCGTTCTTTTTAGGGTTCCGTACGACAAAAAAAAATGGAACCCTTATAAGATCACTTTGTTGTCCGTCTGTCTGTCTGTTTGTTTGTGTGTCGCCACCGTTTCTTTCAGTAACTATTATTTTCTATCGACATGAAATTTAGAGTGGTTGTAGATAATAGTGGCCCACAGTCATTGAAATTAAAAATAATTAAAAATCGTGTTTATTTTTATTTAAAAAGGAGAAAGGAACCGGGCATCAAAATTTCAAAATGAGATAACAATATTAAGTTGGATTTCATATCAAAGGGAGTTACTTGTGTATTCTAAAACCAATTTTATTTTTATGCTTGCTCGTTTTTGATTTGAAAAGTTGAAAACAATACCATTCTCTCCCCCACTTATCTCCGAAGTTTACCAATCGAAATAATATCTTAAATAATTAAGTCAACTCTGCATCTAATTAAACTTTTTTTGGTAATAACAATTGACCTCAAAAAACAAAGTTAAGTTTGCGGTTCGGTAAGAAAAGTGATTATTATGGTTTTTCTTTTTCTTAGTATTACGGAACGCTAGGTGTGCGAGTCCAACTCGCACTTGGCCGATTTTATTTTTAACTTATGAAACTCTTTTCTTTACACAGCGAAGTTTAAGGCTATCTTAGTAGCCAGTTCGTTTATGTTTACTCTTTTGCTTTAATTTTTCGTCTGGCAATTTTTTTGTCGCTAACGACGGCGAATTCAGAATTGCAAATGCCGTTAATTGCCCGATGGAAGTTAGCTTCCACACTTAGAGCGAATGATTGTTGAAATATTTAACGGTCTAACAGGCGAATATTTTAACTTAATGGCTTTGACTTTAGATAATCATGCTCTTGACGCCTCGGCTGAATTTGTTGATGTTTTGAAAATATTTTGGGGCGCCCTATCCCTTTGCTTGAATACTTGAATAATTTATGAACATTTTAAAATAGAGTGTCCGGAGTATATATTGAAAAAAGGGTTTATTAATTGAATGAACTCATTTAAGAATCAGACAACTCGAAAGAGCTCTTATAGAGTCCTTATTACGCGCATAAAATAAAACTCATAACCCGAAAACTCTTTGATTCATATACTCCTAGCTTACAGGCACTTATGAAGAGTCGGTAACATTGATAACTCATTTGACGACATTAAACCCCAAACATAAAAATAATCATGCTCATCACCAGCCCCTGGATTGTCTAAGAAAAACGTATTCACCGTTATCGTAATTGTTCACAAATTCAGCGCGCTGATTGGTTCCCTGCTTTACGTCAGCCCATCAGGGGGCAGAATTAATTGCAAACCATTACGATAACGATGAATACGTTTTTCCAGTTCCAGTTGTGGGATCGAACCCACGACTTCAGACTTAGAAGGATCACTGCCGTCAGTCAATTTACATAATGCAGTCGACTTTCAGAACATGCAAATGAAGTAGAAGAAATCTAGCGTCTCAAACAATCTAGCATTTCTAAACAATAGTTCCTATAGTGTTTCATTTGATTTACTCTCAAGTAATCCGGGGATATTCTATGCAAATACATTCATCTCGGCTAATGCACGGAAAGTGATCGTCTGTCATGGCGGCTAGATAAATCAGCGTGGATTAAATCGGCTTAGGGTGCTGATTGGAAGAATACGATAAACTTCGGGTCGATTGTATTGATGTTTGTTATGAATGGAAGTGTGAATGAATGATGTGCTACGTATAGTTGATGTACTTACTACGTATAGTTTTGATTTTATAATCAAACTAATATTATAAAGGTGAAATTTTTTGTGTATCTAAGTTACCGTGAAGTTATCCCTTCACGCCTCTCCTACTGAACTGTAAAATCTACGATATAAAAATAAGTCGGGTTTTCCTTCCTGACGCTATAACTCCAGAACGCACGAACCGATTTCCACGGTTTTGCATTCGTTGGAAAGGTCTCGGGCTTCGTGAGGTTTATAACAAAGAAAATTCAGGAAAAATAAAAAATAAAATTTAAAAATGTTATATAAAACGAAGCCATCTGGTGGCGAAACGGAGTTCGCCGGGTTTGCTAGTTCCTAATAGAATAAAATTGTCGTTATAGAAATATTAAGTCAACAATACATTCAATTGAATTTAATAATTATGATTCATGTTATTATTAATGCTTAGTGGTTGCTACTGCAATAATAAGATAATACAAAGACAACTAATACCATTGTTATTGCAGATAGTGTTCCTTTGGAAATTTCTCTTGAAGTCATTTATTTTGTCTTGTAGTATCATTTACGTAAAACTTAGTAATATACGTTAGTAATATTATATATTCGTTGGTAATATATAAATTAATTAATGAAAAAATTGGGAGTACAAAAACCGTTTCAATTCGATAAAACCGTAATATGACGTCATGCAATGTCCGACAGATGGTCAGACAGTGTGTCCAACTTAATCAATCGCTATGGAGCTTTACGTTACCATTAATTGTTTGGTAAAATAAAGCGAGTTACATTTAGAGGATTTTGTTTAAAGGATATATATACATACAGTTTTCATACAGTTTATAATTGACATTTTTAATGATTCTGATATATTTTTATTTAAAATCTGTTCACTTTTTTTTGTTCTTCACATCTAACACTCATATTATATTTCAAACGTATGAAAACGTATACTTATTGTCTTCTTATATACGAGTACGTCGATATACCTACGGTTGAAATACAATAATACTTTTTGTTGGTTTTTATGTGATATTATGATAGAGCTCACCTTACGCACAAATGACTAAAATTAGTGGATATTAGTCCTCAGTTATAATATAAACGTAAGTATATTATTATGTAAACGTTATATTATAAGGAAATGTCATACAGGCCCATAAAAATTTAATTCTATTCCCCCACATCGTCGGTTGTTTATCATATCCAACCTGAAAATAAAATTCTGCCGTGTCAGCGGATTGAAATAAATTGCTCACGAAAACGCGGAGACAAAGACAAAAAGCAAAATGTAACACGAAGACTCGTAATTAATGGACAAGGCGAGCTATGCGATATGTAGCTACGATGGCAACACCAGAAGCACACCACTTCTATGATCAAAAACGGACCTTATGCTTTAGAACATAAGGACGATAAAAATCAGCAGATGTATGTTGTCATGCTACAGAGTTTTTTTTATTTTCTCTGGAAACGTTTGTACTTATTGTTTAAAATGTTACTTAACGTTGCAGAGGGAATTTATAGTTAAGAGCATTTTCGCAGAACTTGAAAATACCCATGTACACTTCGGCGAATTAAAACCTAATAAAACATACTTAGTTTATAGATGTTAAATACTTAACTCTCCATCAGAATAATTAAAATTCTCTAGACATCAAATACTTAGAAAAAGAAACATAATATATTTACCCCATATTTCTTTAGCATAGAGTCTTTCAAAAATTAAACCATTAACAAAACAGAGGTGTAATTAATTTTTGATAAGCAAAATTTTCTTTTTCTGTTAATTCTTTTCTATTTACTAATGTTCCATAAGAAAATGTTAACAGGCTTTCATTACACTCAAATACTGATTTTGTGATCAATTTGGAATGCAATCAGCACGTTCATAAATGATATGAAATTAATTAATTACAATTAATCTACGAACATTTCCATCTATAGAAATTACACTCCGAGTATTTATTGCAAATAACGATTTATTTAATTAAGCGTTTATACGTCATATTAATATCTAATTTTAAAAATCTTATTTTTTATGTATTCTATTTATTTATAACATATTATAGTAATTAAATTCTAAACCAAGAAAAAATTGTCAAGGAAAGAAAAGCTTTATATTAGGCTGAATGTAATATTTAACCTAATTGAATGTTTTATCTCAGCCTAAACTTTGGATATAAAACCTATAAAGTCTCCTTATTTTTACTAAAAATAATAATTACTAAAAAATAATTAAATAGTAATTATGAACCGTTTTAATGAGTTTTCCAGTAGTTCCCTAACAACAATAAATTAAGAACTTTCTTTAGTTCAAATTTTTTCGCGAATATTAAAACAACTACATAGTAATAAAAAAATAGTAATCATCTCACACTTTATAAAGTTTTAGTAAAGTCTGCTTATTTATTTTAATTAGGCACTTTATTTGGCGACTGAACATTATCTTACAGGTACCCAATTAAAATATCTCATGATATTTTTTAAAGTTGATAGTATTGAATATTGATGCTGTAAATTAAAAATTGTAAAATACCTACCTAGTTCATATTGTGAACGAAACTACGATACGATATTATATTATAGCTGGCCTTCTAAAGATTTAAAGCTTTGAATGCATTTAATGAAAAACTATCAATTAATATTCAATGAGTTACATAACCACTATAGATTACGTCTCACCGCAATTACCGGTGAAGGTAAATTGACCAGAATAATTACTATATTACAATAATATGATCATTGTCCACACGACAATAATATGATTGACACACCCAGACCACAAACGTTTTGGTACTTTGTTTTCCTCAATAGGTGCATAAGTATCAACTAGCAACCAAAGACGAATGACTTGGAAATTTTCATAGTCATATTTTTTTTGTTTTTAGGGTTACCTCAAAAGAAAAAAACGGAACCCTTATTAGATCACTTTGTTGTCCGTCTGTCTGCCTGTTTGTCCGTCCGTCATAATGTCACGAATTTTTTTTTTTATTACAATATACTTTCTTCTAATAGGGGGTAAAAATGTCACGTCACAATATAAAAGTGCCCAGAAAAGCAGCTGTTAGCGAAGAATTGAGACGAATTGTCTAGCGTCACGGAATACAATAATAGCTAGCGTGTCGTAACTGGGAACCGATGTTCACGAGCATTCTGACATGAGTGTAACGAAGGACAAATAGGGATAGATAGTAAATAAAGTTACTACAATTTCAAGATTAGATATCTCCCGCCTAATTTGTTTCAATTTAAGCAGTGACAGCTCAGTGGTTCTGACCTCTGCCTCTCATAAGGAGTCGAATCCTGGGCACCTTTGACTTTTCCAAGTTATGTGCGTTTTTAGGAAACTAAATATCACTTGCTTAGCGGTGAAGGAAAACATCGTGAGGAAACCTGCATGCCTTAGAGTTCACAAAAATGTTCTCGAAGGTGTGTGAAGCCCGCCAGTGGTGGGCTATGGCCAAACCCCTCTCAGACTGAGAAGATACCCGTGCCCAGCAGTGGGACATAAAAAGGGGTTGAGAAGAAGAAGAATAATTGATTTCATTAATTTAATTTGGTTCCCCGTCACCTTTTTATCATTAAACGGCAAGGCATCGAAAAGGCTTCCACCCATAGAACATAGTCGACTGCGTACGGAACGGTTTGATTCCTCGTTCCTGGTACTCACTGCAAAGGCCTGGTATGCCTTCCTAGGCACAGTCTTTCCTGCTACTTACAATCTGGGCGCCTTCAAATCAAGAGTGAATAGGCGTCTCCTAGGCAAGCGCGTTCCACCTTAGACTGTATCATCACTTTCCATCAGGTGTTTCCACAGTACAGCACTAGACTATAATCGCTTGGTACTAGTTGGTGATCAGATGTGATCGAATCATCCTACCAGACTAGAAAAGAGCCATTTTGTCTCAACCCCTGTTTTACGTCAAACTGCTGGGCACGAATGTTCTCTCTCAAGAGATGGGTGGGTCTTGAGCATCATGGGGACTACTCTCAACCTCTCCATTTTAGAAATTACAAAACCCTAATTGACATGTAAACTGGTAACTTCTTTCAGCATTGTCGGTTGACAAAGACTCTATCATAATAATTATATTATGCTTAATGCCTTATTGCCTCTCTTCTGTCATAATGTAGTTATTAGTTAAATGAGAATGAAAATTACTACAATATATTATTAAACTGGTGCTGAAATTGCTAATTTGTAACTTGAATGGTCAATTAAGAATTCATAGCCAAAAAACGTACCGAATCTGGGTCAAGAAACATTAGTTGCTAGGTCCCAACTTCCATTGCTAGTCTTAACAAAGAAATGCTAAAAAATAGGGCGCACGCGAAAATAGGACAGTCATTTATAATATGCGCGAAACGGCAGGTGTGTGAAAAGACAATAATTTTGGACCCATTTGTGCTATAAAAGTTTTCTTTTGACTATAATTATGAATACTAATTAATTATAATTGGTCTATACATAAAATGAGGTATAGTGGCTTGGAAAAAATATAATTAGGTTTTAGCCTGTTTCTTTCGTGATCCGAAGATAACGTTAAGCTATCATTCCCAACTATTATCATTACAGAGGACTAAAGAAATATAATGAAACGTTTGGGGCTCTCAAAGTAACTGTTTTGTCTTATTTTGTCCCATGAACGAGGCAAGTTAGGTAATAGTAGCTTAAACTAATTTAATGTCAAGACCATGCGTTTTAAAATACCTTGTGATTAAATTAGTTTAATTGTGATTAAATTAAAGTCGTACCTACTTAAATTTTTTATTTTGTTTCTACAACTCAGTTACAGAAAAGAATAAGTTTTTGTTAAAATAGCAAACCGTTCGCTGGTGTCCCTTACCTTAATGAATAGCTTTATTAGGTGCCCTAATCTTATGTTACTTTATAATAAAAATACGGCCACACGCAATTATTAATTCCTTCACCAATGCTGCCCACAGATTAATCAGGAACGCAAAATCGGATTCAAGTCAGTAATCGTGTATACTAGGTACGACCACATTTTATCACCCACTTGATAATGCATAGACAACTGTGGGAATCTCACCTGGCAACTCGAATGCTTAGAAATAAGCAGAAACGACTTTTTATCAAACTGTAAACTCGCGAACTGCTGAATGGATTTGGATGTCTTTTTTTTTACGCTATACAAGTTAGTACTTGACTGCGATCTCACCTGATGGTAAGTGATGATGCAGTCGAAGATGTTAGCGTACTAACTTGGAAGGGGTAAGTTATGTCACCCCAACGGTTTCTGCACAGCATCGTTCCGGAACGCTAAATAGCGGTACGTCTTTGCTGGTAGGGTGGTAACTAGCCGTTACCACCGGTAGGTCTGGTCTGGTGGGTAGCCGAAGCCACCCACCAGACCAGACCTGAGCCAATTTAGAAATTATAAAATTCCAAAGTGGCCCGTGGCGGGAATCGAACCCGCGACCTCCCACTCGAATCGAGCGCGCGTCCCCTGCGCCACGGAGGTTGTCAAAAATCTTGTCTAGGTGTAAAAATCTATTATATATACTTTAACATAGCTACTTTTTATCCCGGTAATGTCTACGGTTCCGAAACCCTGAATTTCACGCGTGCGTAAAAGATTACTTTTTTCACAAGTTCCCAAAACTTTTCTGAAAATAAAAGAGACGCTGGACTTTCGAGTATAACTTCGATTATTGAAGCGGAACCATTTCGAAGTTAATTAAAACATACCCTAAATCATAAAGTACGGATAAGTTTTGTGCAGTTTTTTTTTCAGGGTTAATTGAAAATGTTACCGTACAACTTATTTCTAGCTTATTATTTTTACGGTAAAGTCTTACTCGAATGAAATGACGCCAATAATACTGGCTGCATTTCCCCGTTGAAATTTCAGCCAAGCAATAATAAATTAAGAGGAAAATTTAATCATCAACGAAATTTAAACAACATTAATATCAATGCCAGTATCTGTTTGTGTATATACTCGTATTATATCATCGCGTAATAGCAACATCATCTCGATGAAAAATAGCCAGATTTCCGTCAAAAACTCATACCACTCGGCGCCGTCGACGTCGAAAAAACATTAATTTCGACACATAGCTACTGAGCTCCCTCGCAATATCCATCACGGGTCTACTATTTGCATAGAGGGTGATAAACCGGGGAGGAAATCTTATATGGCGAGACTAGCTTCTGCTCGCGGCGTCGCTTCATATTTATGGAGGACATAGAACATTACCTTTTACTAGACTACCATTGAATTGAAACCGTGAGACAGTCAAACGAGTCTATGTAGCATGCGCACTTAGAGATATGCCTCTCTACTTTTGTCGCTCTCTTTTCTCTCTCTATCAATATGGATCAAAAAAAGAAAAAAGAGCGACAAAAGTAAAGAGACATTTCTCTACGCGCGTATCCTAGTTTTCTCCTATAGAGGTTTCTCACCAACCCGAGTTTCAGAGTAAGAAGGTCAAAATAACGCAACCTGGAAAAAACTCTCACTAATAGAGTTTCCTCGCTAACCGAGTTCTCACTTACACAGATTTATAACACGTTATTTATGGTATTTATAAAATGTTATTTTTGGAGACCACGCCATAATATTAAGCTCAACGCACAGACAAACGTTTGAATAATTCAGATTGTGTGCTGATCCCAAAGCAATGTATCATCTCGGAATCCGTCCCCGGCTTATTGGCCTACATTCAGCTCTCAATCGAAATAGGTTACGAACTGGGAGAGCAAACGGTCTGTTTCTTTCTATTCGTAATTATAAAACACCAACTGACTGAACAGCCAATGCCATCTATGGAAATTCACTGACATGCGACTGTTAATAGATGGCGCTAGCTGGAAATGTATGGACGCATTCGATCCGTTTGTGCGATGCGAGTCGTACAAAAACCTGTACTAACCCCTCAGTTGTGAAATGAAGCCGTTGAAAGACCAACTGAAACACAAAATTTCATGAAAATCGATCTAATTGTTTCATATTATAGCGAAACTGTGGATTGTGTGTACTGTGGATTTTTTATTCAGGATACATTTTTGACAAAGGGCTATAAGACAACAAGTACCTAAAAATTTGAAATTCCTTGCCTTGCCGTGCCCAGTATGTGGTAGATATAAGGTAGAGCTACATCAACCGTTGTAGTTACAGGAAGAATGCTTTAGAAAACTGTCTTTGACTTTTGAGAAATTTCACCTGGATTCAAAGATGTTAAAAAATGTACCTACGGCTAAGGAACCATTATGAGATTATTTTTATTATTTTTACTACTGAAATTGTTAGTGAATTCTCAATATAACGTTGTTTCATAACAATGCGATTAATTAATATTATGTATAGTACTCAACTTTTTTTGAATTCCAAATGAATAAATCGAATTTCTTCAGTTTCAGGTGAGTCTTGCCTCTTGGCGAAGGACTCTTAAGGTACTCCAGTAAAGCTAAAGGAATGTTTGTTGTATTAATTATTTCTGACGTTATTTAATTTCAGTTCTCAATTGGCTGGAAATTGAGTCTTTGAGTGTAAGTAATTAGGTTGGATTTCATTTAGCGGGCTTCTGTAAAAATAAATTCGAACGTATTAATTGGTGCTTTTGGTGACTCAACGCAAAATGGACGTTATCTCTCGCGTTTTGTAATTCGTTTTTGAATGACACAAAGCGAGAAGCCTGATCGACGACAGATAAATGAAATCCGATCCTGCGAAGCCTAAATTAACTGATTTTAATTAATCATGAGCTTAGCTCAGTACTCCGAAAACGGCCAGTCATCGAAATTGAATTCATATTTAGTTTTCTTTATTCTGTCCTTTTATTTGCGGTTATATTTGTGTTATCTCTTTACATTTCAAGTCACCAGCACTGAATCCTGAAGTACTTACTTTAGTTTAATTTTCGCCTTAATCGTTCCATGTAACCGTTAACTTTATTCTCTGTCTTTATGTTCGAAAACGCTTACACTCGATTTTTGTGAGCATATATTAAAAAAAAAGTTGTTACTACGTATTATTTCAATTAATTTCAGCCGTGCTCACATTCGTCGTGTGTAAGCTACTTTACTACTCTTAAACCAAGAGCTTGCTTGAAAATTGGAGGATGTACTAAAGCAGAACCATAACGTTACGTTATCCTAACGTTTATTCAATACAATTTGACAAAAAATATTGTATCTATATGATATGGGATAGAAATTCTCACACTCTCTCTCATATCGCAATTTACAGTAAAATTAAATAAAAAACTTGAACGTGCTTATATTACTTACAATTAAAAGGTACCGAAAGATTTCAAAAATTCCTTTATTATCCATTCTAAACTGTGTACCTTCACAAATCCACAAACATACACGAATTTTTAATTGCAGATAATTAAATAATTGTGAATGTCCTTAAAGAAAAAATATTGTAACTATACTAATTATTGATTGTACTATAAAATATATATCGAAATTGACAGTACAAATATTGAAATAATTTGAGCTTTTGTGTGCATATTTTACTAACAAATAAATGGTACCAAAAGCTTTCAAAAGTCAACCAAAAATGAGTGAACAAATATTTCCCAGCGGACAAAGTTGCGGTCGCTGCAGCTGCTACAAACTTTTAGCTTTTATCAAGTACCCTCTCCAATTTTCCCGCGAGCTCTTGTCCTATACTCTCCGCTTTGTTCGTTGTCGTAGTTCTGTCATTTGCTTGCACTGTTCTAATTATTTGCCCCCGTTTCTTTCTATACGAAGAAAACCATTTTCATTTATAAATATTTCAATCCACGATGACGCGCCCCACTTTGTCCAACTCCATACAAATCGAAGGAAACAAAATCGATTTTAACAGAATAGGACGCGTCTTCGTAGATTGAAATGTCTATAAATGTTATCACGTAGATTTAGATTAATGTGTTATTCTAACAATAGCTAGTTGTCGTGTTACGATTAAGATTTTTAATTTTGCAAATATAGAAAGAAAAGTAAACAATTGCGCGAATTAGGCTATTGTACTGGTTATCCAAACTTGGTTCAAATAGTTAAAACGATGGGTGAGCTACTGTTGAAATTAAACAACGTAGAATATAGCCAATTGTTAAACTAAAACTAAAATCAATTTGTTTAAAAGTACATGGAAAAGGACAAGCTTTTATTTTTTAGTATCTAGCTCATATTTAATTCAAGTAAAGTAAGTTTGTATAATGTAAATAGTATAAATGTGATTAGATATTAACATTATTTACTAGTTTGATTAAATGTAAAAAAATTAATTTCAATAGATAATATCTTTGAACATTAATTTCTTTAGTATTCATATTATTTCTTTCGATGGTAATTACTAATTAGTGAACTTGAAATTGCACGGCATAATGAGACTTGAGAACTAATAATAATAATATTAATATTTATTTGAAAAAGAGATAAATATTCTTAAGATAGAGAGCGCAGTGCAGTGCGCACTGTGTGTGTAATGTAATAACGATTTC
Source organism: Coenonympha glycerion (assembly GCA_963855885.1). Classification (NCBI taxonomy): domain Eukaryota; kingdom Metazoa; phylum Arthropoda; class Insecta; order Lepidoptera; family Nymphalidae; genus Coenonympha; species Coenonympha glycerion. The sequence goes on from OY979646.1 coordinate 5,421,446, forward strand.
TACATAGCATCGCACCGCAACGCTAAATCCCTTTGCGGTCTTTGCTGGTTTGACAGTAACTAAATACGGCCGAAACCTTCCACCACATCAGAACCAATTATATTTAAAGTGGCTGGAATCGAACCGAAATCGATTTGTCGAATCGCAAAAGCGCGGTATTTCATTTTAATGAACATACTAATTTTGAAAAGTATTTAATCATGCTGTTCATAGCCACCGTAAATGAATAATTACTTAATCAAGACGCGTATTAAAACTACTAAAAATTTCATAAGTCTCCCGGCTTGCGGACCTCAAAATATTGATCGTACCTCTTTCTCATTCATAGCAATATGACAAAGGCCGTTTCGGCACACACACACAGCCGAAACACACGTACACCCAACGTTCCTCTGTACTCTTAGTACATGTTTGTTTACTTACAGTCGAAAATCGTTTTCGAGTAACGAATAAATTTACGTATAAATACTTCTTAGGAGTGTTAGAGGTTAGTGGTAAAAATTAACTTTATTATATCTGTAGCAAGCAGTTACTGCTCTTGGGGCAATAAAAACGGGTAAATCTTCCTCTTGCGATCTCTGTCGGATTAATATGGATTTTATGGCATGCCTGCGAGCAGCAAACGTTATATTTCGTGAGCAACGTGTGCTTTGTACGAGTATGCCAAGTTTGTGTAACAAAAATATTTTTTTTAGTTATTGAGAATTCCTACAGCACAGGAAAATATTAACATAAGTCCTGCCGCGACCACGGCCTATGCAATTAGGCCGAAATATTGGCAAAAAACATCATATTTAATAGTGATATGTACCCGGAAAAAATGTAATAATATTATGTCTTGAAACCACGAGGGAAGTCTAAAATCATAAATATTAACATCTTAGCGAAACAGAGTCAGCTAAGGAGGTATGGAATATATGATTTTAAAAGATGGTGCATTGTATGCTAGGACTGCTAGGCATTGTTAAAACGTTTTTATAAAGTCACCTTCGGTAAGATAGTAATTTTAATTATTAGGCACCTAATTTGTAAACTTTTAATTTAATCTGACGTCAGATCGATTCGACACTCGATAACGAAAATTTATTGCAAAAGTGTAAACTTGTGCTAAAGGTACAGGAGTTGAAGCGAAGAACATTAAACAGCGCGCATGCGCACGCGGTCTTAAAGTGCCTCGAGCGCTGCAATTCAAGCAAAACGTTGGACTGACAAATTGCTGCAGCGCTTTCTATGCTTACACAGGCGAGGCAGCGTTCATTCAAAAACGGAAGTACGCACAAAAGAAAAGTTTTTCTGCGTAATTGGTTACGGAATGGCACTGACTATGAAAAATATGAAAGTTTCAGAGATGGTGAAAATTTTGAAGTAGGATAGTTCGTAAAATCCAATTAATTATTGGTTCAGTGTTTTCCACACTAAGGATGTTTTTCCTATTAATTATTGAAAGCGTATCTAAACTAGCACAAATATTATGGATACTATTTGAATACGCATCAAAATCGCACCTGACTAATTAAACCTGATTCGAACCCGCGTCCCCCCATATTACTGTAAAAAACTGTTAATTAATGATAATTAGAAAAATAACAAGGTATCTTTTCCCGTTTAAAGCTATTTGAAATAATGGGCCTTTGAAATTAGGTTAAATTTGAAATGTTTCCTACGAGATAGCCTTTGAGGACGTGTTAGAATAAAATCTAAATTATTATTTACTAAACTAAATTATTATTTTTTAATAGACATTATAATTATTTCTTAATCATGACTACACTATTTTTCTTTTTTATGTCTACGCTCAAAATAATTTAGGTTTATTCACGTTGGTATTAGTAATTTTACTATTAGTAATTCGTATTGGGTCAGAAATTAGATACATATATTTATTAGAAATTATCACCGCATGGTTCTATGTATCACGTTTAATTTTACCGATACATTGAATTTCAGTAGCGAAATTAGAATTTATTGGTCATTAGCTAAATAATACGAGTACCTGGTAATCAAAACAGAACCTGTGGCAATAAAACGTATTCAGCGAAATTACGTCTAATGCAAATGTGCCTGTACATGTATAACTTATGCATTGAAAATGGGAAATAACTATAGAAAATCTTTATTTTTCACATAGATACATGAAACATCAAAACTCCGCCAGGTTCGGAGAGAAGGTTTTACCGAGAAGAACTGTCAAGAAACTCACCACTTGCTCTTTTGAAAATATCATGATATACATACAACTTTGCTTACTACTTTTCTTGGTATTTTTTGAGGAAATGGAAGCACATATGACATAATTCAATATCAGTGCAATCGTATTCTTAGCTAAGTATATATGTACTTCATTTTTTCAAACAAACTGTTAAGACCACCGCCCATAAGAAACCTTCAGGATACGGGCATCCAAACGATTTGCGTAAACCTTTTACAAGCAAACGCCGTCTGTCAAAATTCTATAGGTGGCTGCTGGCAAATCAAACATTTTTGAAGTCTGAGCGATACTGGCATCTCATCAATGTTCGAAGAACACACAGACCATCAATTCAGACAGTGGATTCCTATCACGTATCGCCAATAAACAATTATTAATGCAGCACATTGGCTGAATGTGAGCGGTATTCGAGGGAGATTTTTAAAGTGTTCGTTAATTTCGAGTGGCCGTTGGGCGCCGGCGAAATGAGGCAATCGCTTTAACAATTCCTGCCAGAGTGGCCTCCCATCAAATACGTACGTTTTTAACGAAATTTCAACGCTTTTAATTTGGGGGTTGCTTTACTGTACATTAATACTGGCTGACACGGCAAACGTTGTTTTGCCGTATAAATTATCTCTGGATAGTTCACGTCCTCCTCTGACCTACCGAATATGCACAAAAAATATTAAAAAATTGTACAAAATAAGTAGTATTTCAATACCTGCTTATAGATTCCTGAGTTATATACCCAGGAATCTATAAACAGGTATTGAAATACTTTTTTAATTAGATTAATAGGGCAATTTAAAAATTTATTAAACTTTTCACAGATCATATCACATAGCTCCTAACATTAATACTAGTAATTATTATTATTTTTGTACGCCTATTTTCGTAACTTGATATTTTGTGCAATATCAAATGACCAGTGTTTATAAAACGCGCTGTTCATATCTTGTAAAATGGGCGCGGGTACAAAAATTACTAGTCAGCCATCTTGGGTCGTCCGCCATATTGGATTTATAATTATTTGGCCAACATTGCCACGCATTGTCATACAAACTAAATGTAATTGTGTATTTTAATCCAATCGGTTGAGGATAAACAAAAAATAACGTAACCGCTAATGTTTTTTTACCTCAAATAATTAACACACGTTTTAAACTGCAAATCAAATGACTACAAATGTCATTTTCAGCGGCATTGTAAGAGGTTAATAAAATATTTTCACCATTTGGCGCCGCTGTAAAAACGTCAATCGGTATTAAGGGTAATACTGGCCAAATTAAACCCGGGCTCAAGCTATCAATTAAAAGGGCCGGTTCCATTCAATGGGCTTTCGTTTAAAAGTCCCTTTTATTTATTCCACCTACCTATACGGTTTTATATCATTGGTTACCTTTACGCAAGGTAATTAAATGTAACGTCCTAAAACAATAGGACTTTATTGAAATTTTTACTCCAAAATTTGTGTTGACTTAGTAATTTTGTATGTCTCATAATATTTTGAAGTAGGATAGAATGTATTCTAAAAATTTCCTATACCTCGTCTCGCTTCGAATAAACGGAACGGATTTCCTCATACATTTACACTCGCTTCGAACAAACGGAACGGATTTCCTCATACATTTACACTCACTTCAAAAAACGGAACGGATTTCCTCATACATTTACACTCGTTTCGAACAAACGGAACGGATTTCCTCATACATTTACACTCGCTTCAAAAAACGGAACGGATTTCCTCATACATTTACACTCGCTTCGAACAAACGGAACGGATTTCCTCATACATTTACACTTGCTTCGAACAAACGGAACGGATTTCCTCATACATTTACACTCGCTTCGAACAAACGGAACGGATTTCCTCATACATTTACAACCAGACAGTGCAGCGCCCCATGCGGACGAACTCTGAAAGCTTATAGTTTCCAATGTTTCCGCTTAAAGCGCTGACGTTTATTCGAAGCGAGTCGACTCGAAAGTTGTACAAAAACCTATACTAATCTGAGCATAATATTACGTTGAACTAACCACTAAGCATTAAATTAAGCAATCATGTCTCAAAACAATATATCACTGAGATAGGTCAAGCAAGGTGAATTTCAAATTATGGTGGCAATTTCAAGCTGAAATATGGATCAGGCCGCACATAACTACGCCTGCGTTAGTTACCGCATAGCTAGACTCTCTAAACTGTTGGCAAACACCCCGTGAGCTACGTTAGAACAGCTGAGCGGCTAGAAGTAATAAATAAGACTTCACCGACCGTATTTCTGAAGTTAGTTCCGTCGGCGACAAAATATCTGCAAGTCTAATGCCTGAAGTTGCATCAGATAGGCCATGCATTACAAATGCGGGACTAGTTAGGGCTGCTAACGTCGCTTAGCGGTAATAAGGTCTTTTTAACCGACTTCATTACAAATAAAAAGTCCTTATTATTGCTAATTAGGTAGGGAAAGACGAAGAAGAAACACTTTATTGCACCCAAACATTACAAAAATAACATACACAGGCAGACCAAAATAAAATAATGCTATGCAAAGGTGGCCTTATCGCTGCTAGCGATCTCTTCCAGGCAATCTTTTTTGCCTGTAGGAAAGTAAAACTGAGAACTGGGATAGGGCTGAAGATGAGGAAATTATTATTTTCGATAGAAATTAAAAAAATATAAATTAGGTACAAATCCATTGTAGTTTCTGGTAAAAATAATAAAATGGAGATTTGAAGCAATTTTCGGTAAAACTTTCTATCGAGGAAGTTTCTATCAATCGTGTTTCTGCTTCTGAGCGAATTTAGATTTGAGACCTAAAATGACTTTTAAATTAAGTAACTGTCATTAAAGTTTTAACCTTCAGGTAAGTAGCCGTTTTAGCCCGTTAATTCGGCATGGCACATAAATATGCTGTTTGTACTCTTTTAATTAAAATTTGACACGAAACATTTTTTTTTTCCTTGGATATGGTATCAAACCGGCGGCTACACAAAACTGCGTACCATAATTGCGTATCATCACTTGTACGTATTAGATGCGATCATGAAACGCGTCCGCGATACGCATGCGGTGATCCTTTTGGGCGAATGATACGTACGTTATGTGACACGCAAACTGCAGGGTAGGTACGTACTCGCACGTCGCAGCCCTAAACTAGACGCATGGCATTATCGCCGTCTGGATAATCCGAAAATTCTCCCTTTGTGAATGAACAAGTAGGCTGGCGTGGGGCTTGTAATTGTGCGGCCATTATCTATATTATATTTACTTTTCAGACTAACCGAGTCGTTTCCTCGCTAACCGCGAATTACAACAAAATCCATTTAAATCCGGAAAAATATATGAAAACGTTGTTTGCCATTTAGGGGTACGAAAAATATTTTAGAAAGACCTACTTATCTATCCTCAGACTTATCAAATGAGGACAAAAAATTTCATAAAAATCGGTCAAGCCGTTTCAGAGGATTTTAGTTGTAAACATGACACAAGAGTTGTATATATTAGAAGATTGCAGAGATTGATTCTCTAGGCAAATCGAAAAATAGATAAAGTAATTAGATTTTAATATATATCAAGTGTATCGGCAAGTATATTTTGGGTTCATGTTTACAAGTAAATGCAAAGGTATTCAGGAGAGGATCAAAGAAAGCGGTAAAGCTGATGGTCCCTATAATTCATTTAAAGTTTTCTTTCGTTTACGAAAATGTATTTCTTTTGGTAGCTAATTTATTTGAATGATGTAAAACAAAACACAAGGTAACAATTATAAAACTTATTTGACTTATCATCACTTAGATAAAGACGATATCGTCTTTTAATTCCATACTCTCTTTACTCCGACTTTTAATTCCATATCATAAACTGAGGTTTCGTATTTTTCTAAACTCCTATAAATTCCACTTTTATAACGGAATATCTTATTACGCATAATAATTTGAACTTTTCATCACTTTCTTAGCGGTGAAGAACAATATCGCGAGTAAGCCTGCATGCCTGAGGGTTCACCACAATGTTCTCGTGTGTGAAGTCTGCTAACCCGCACTTGGCTAGCTTGGATATGGGCAAACCCTTCTCATCTACTGAGGAGACTCAAGCCCATCAGTTGAACCCCTTTATTTGTTGTTAAGTTGCCCCTTTGAGACTTGAGAAATGGGGTTAGAAGAGGATTATGGGACTGAATTAACCAGTCAGTCGAATAAATCGATGGTTCTAGAAGTCACAAGTTATGCTGGACTTAGTGTTAGTACAAGTCGTTACATAGAATTCGACTCGAACCTTGATTTGGTTTCGCCACGCAACCTATATACGGGGAGTAATCTAACACTTATACATAAATAAATAAAAAAAGCCTTTTTCACTTAACGACATTACAACTTCCAACCTAAATAAAAAGTCCAGGCTTAATATTGACTTATTAACTTATTATTAATAAAAATATATTTTGAAAAAAATATATATTATATTAAGTATGTATTGACCCCCTCGATGGTCAAGGCCTCTCGCAGAGATATCCACCATGGCCTGTCTCTTGCCTCTACCAGCCAGTGTTGTCATACTCTACTATTAATACAGTCGTCCCAACGGCTATAAAGTCTGCTTCAAGCCCGAGTGCCCTAGTCCATCGTCGAAATACGTACCGACGTGGCCACTGGCCAGCCCGGTTCCAGTTGGATCTTAGTGAGAAGGAGAAAGCGTCGATAGGTTATAGCTTAGGTAACAGAGCGGCGAAATTTCTATTTTTTTTCTTTTTTGCGATACTTCTCTCCACCGCTCTGACCGAAAACGTATAATGCTATCGAATTCCGAACATTATTGTATCTTGTACTAGACCCCCTGGTGTAACGTTGAGTACATTGTCCTGAAACCGTGTTAGGTAATCAAATGTGATGGCGCGTTAATATTGATTAACGTCTAATACTAATTGGGTTGGTGCACTGCAATATTATTGATCAAGCCGTGGCCCGCGTTGTATCATGCAAATCATGGCGTGTATGATCCATATATTAGTGGAACTAAGTGACAAGCCTGCTACCTGCTTAGCTGCAGAGCGATGCTACTAAAATTCACACTATCCAAGACTAAATTATAGGTTAGGTATATGGTAGTACCAATACCGACCTTAAATTGGTAGCATGACAACCTCCGTGGCGCAGGGGACGCACGCTCGGATTCGAGTGGGAGGTCGCGGGTTCGATTCCCGCCATGGGCCACTTTGGAATTTTATTATTTCTAAACTGGCTCAGGTCTGGTCTGGTGGGAGGCTTTGGCCGTGGCTAGTTACCACCCTACCAGCAAAGACGTACCGCCAAGCGATTTAGCGTTCCGGTACGATGCTGTGTAGAAACCGTTGGGGTGACATAACTTACCCCTTCCAAGGTAGTACGCTAACATCTTCGGCTGCATCATCACTTACCATCAGGTGAGATCGCAGTCAAGTACTAACTTGTATAACGTAAAAAAAAATGAAGTTAGACTTCTATCTCCATACATCTCCACTATGAAACTCTAAATAAAAAATAACACTTTTATTTACTTTGGAAGCAAAATCTTGATTTAGAATGGATGAAGACATCAGATCCTAGGTTCAAAAGGAGGATCATGTGTGGTGGCGCGCTCTTGTAAAGGTCTAAGTCCAGGTTTTATAGATGTCCAGTGGACGTCTATGCAATCAAAATCAAAATTTTTACACTTTCACACAGGCCTTAAACTTATAGGCACTTGCGTAAATGTCAGACTCTACCGCCACGTTCACGCACCGAGAAGAACTGGCGAAAAACTCGAAAAAGACTATATAGAATCTAAATTCGTTTGTCTTTGTCAGAATAGGCTGACAAAGACAAACGAATTTACTATGACAAAAGCCAAAGGCGAGCTACGACCGGGCGCCGTACATGTTATTTAATTTCGTGTTAAATGATTTTATAATACGCTCCGTTTTTGTTAACTTGCGTATAAATAGCTCGGTTAATGCTGCCATATTATAAAACTGAATCATTTTAAAATATGATGTGATCGCTCGCTGCGGCGCGGGCATGCGGAAATAATAAATTAAACTCTGGTTGAGTTGCGACAAAAGATCGTGATTTATAATGTACCCGCGATTTTTCTGATAGATATTTTCTGTACGCGTAGGTACTCAATTAGTGAAGGAGTCATTGAATACACCGACATATATGAATACAGAAGTAGCCGTAAGGGTCAGAAGATAACTTTGCCGGACGTATCAACGATCGTTAAAGAATTCAGACGGTCGCTCATTCCATAACTATATGGAACGAAATCGAATATTACATATATGAGGAAGGTAGTTGTCTTCGATAAGTCACGTGATCTATTCGCCGATCACTTTTGAATTTCGTTCGATTGAAATATAGAATGAAGATCTATCGAACTTCATCTTCATATCTATGACAATCGCAGATATTGTAGAGTTATATGGCTAAATGCGACGCGTGGTGACTTGTTTAAAAGCGCTCATCTTTAAAGGATAATGCCGATTCTTGTATGAAAATTGGGCTATACCTTGCGTCTTAACCAAATCATCGGTAAAACATTATGAATATTCTCAATATTCATGTAAAAAAAAAGATAAGTAGATAAGATATTAACAGGGAATTTCTAATAATCTGATTTTCTACGTGCTTAATTTTCTAAGTTTTATAAGTGGCATGGCGGTTTCGAAACGTTTAATTACTTTTTTTATAATACTTTTAAACTCCTGTTCACATTTCACTTAAATAAATATACTTATGCGATATTTTAAAATAATAATTTGAAAGACGATTCTTCATGCATACGTGCTTTAGACGCAGAGTGACGCAAATATAGCCCATTTTCTGGCATTCTCCTTTATATCAAAGTTTGTACCTCGCAACTAGATTCTGCATATCAACAACTGTATTATTTTCACTCGTAAATAGTTTTCGAGAAATTCCAAAACCCAAAAACGTTCGTACACAACATTCGGATGTGGTACAAGGTTTGCCACTCAAGCCCAGTGCACAGCCTCCGGCGACGCTTAAGGCACATGCACACTTGCACAGTGGATAAAGCGCTACGTGTAGTGGAAATGCGTGTCAATAATTTGCAGCTTCGCACGTGCGTTGCATTTGAGATCGCCTGAGGGAGTTAGAGATGTACGGAGCGGGAATTAAGATCTCTAGAGTGGTATTTGACATAGCCTATGAAAGGTACTTGCACGTATTTGGCGAAGCTGCAATAATAAAAATCAGCTGATAAGCCAGCCACATTGATCAAAGCCTTTTTTATTGACAGAAAATGTCTAACGCATACCCCTCATTCAGGTGAAACGAAAGGATCATGTGGGGCTTTTACTCACTAATAAAATAACTGTTTCTACGATGAGCCACTGGCAGGAGTATGGGATTCAGTATGGTATTCACTGCGTTCAAGTCAGGTCTCGACCAGAGCTCAACTGCGGGTCCCATCATCTGTCTCACATGACAACGTCTGACAGACAGACGGGCAGACGGAAGGATGGACGGACGGACAGCGAAGTCTTAGTAATAGGGTTCCGTTTTTACCCTTTGTGTACGGAACCCTAAAAATGATACCTAAGAACTAAAGGCTCGGGATGATAAGCACAATGCAGTGTGTCGTATAGTATTGCAATGCAAAATTATGGGTCGAACTGCACCATGGGCATGCGTATCACTTACCATCAGGTGACTGCCTTGCTCGTTTTATCATCCTTTTTTAATAGGGTTCCAATACCAAAATGGTAAAAATGGAACCCTTATGGTGAGACTTTCTCCGTCCGTCCGTCCGTCTGTCACTCTCGATTATTTCAGTAACTATATCAAAGCTATCGAGTTGAAATTTGGAATAGTTTTAGATAATACCCAACGCCATTGCAGTCATAAAAATTTGAAAATATTTTTTTTATTTTTATTTAAATGGGGAGGGGTAAACAGTGTTGTTGAAATTTCGTATGTTTATATATTCTAAAACTGATTTTTATTTATTTTTTGCCCGATATTTTTTGATTGACTGGGCAAACTGTCGAAAAAAATACCGTTCCCGATGATCAATAGGAATAAACGTATATTAACTACCAAAAACAAAGTTAGATTTGCGGTTCGTAAACAAAAACATGTAAATTATACTCCTATATTCATGAATAAAAGTGATTATCTTAATGTTTACTTCTTTTATAGTATGGAACCCTAGGTGCTCGAGTCCGACTCGCACTTGGCTGGTTTTTAAAAAAGTTCGTAAACAAGCTCGCAACCATCACAGCGGTTATAAAGTATAGAGATTCCTCGAAAAACACAGATCATTAGCCGTTAATTAATATTCGGAAAACAAAAACCGCCAGCAACGCCGTAACTCGGAAAGTGACTGGTGGTTTTTAATCCGCCGCCGAAAAATGCTGAACCATCGCGGGTGTGACGGCCGCAGATATTAAAACGAAGTTTGGATAGGTGATTAATTAAACTACAATGCATAAAATTGTAAAATATGTACCAAAAAATACGAATAATGGAACACTATAGAACACAATTTTTACTCAATATGCATAATATTTATATTCAACAAGGTTTTAAATTTTTGGAAAAAAAACGAAGTACGCCTTTGTCGTTCGCCAAAATGAAAATTATATTTATGACAAAGAATAAAAATGAGGGATTTTTTATTTTTGGTCATTAATGTCATTTAAAAACAACAGCTCAAGATTTCATCTAATAGTAAATAAAAATATCAGTAATAATTTATGTGTAAAACGTAATAAATAACACGTGGATCTTAGTAAACTTTCAGGTAACTTAAATATGCACAAACGTAACATTAAGCGATTTATTATTTTTGATCATTAATGTCATTTAAAAAACAACAGGTCAAGATTTCATCCAATAGTTAATAAAAATATGGGTGGGTCACACGTGGGTCTTACTTAACTTTCAGAAGCCGTTCTATCATCTCTTATATCAGTATTATTGTAATCACAGACCAAGGAATAACTTTATATTGATTTATTGTTTTGACATTTTCATACAATGCCAGTATGAAAATTTTAACACAAAATATTTTAATAATACTGCTATAATTACTACTCGGGTACGCCCCAGGTACCCGAACAAACGTATTTTTTACAAACGTAAAAAAGTTTCAGTTTTATAAAATAAAAATACTGCACGTGGCACTAAAATTTTACTTCACTGTTATTTAATTTAATAAGTAGGAGCCAATTTAGCCATTAAACTATTTTCGTTGTGAAACTTATAAAGGCATCATTACACGCTTCGAGTTATTATAACGCCAACACTCGTACAAAATAACTAAAAGTGGACGGGAGTAGTAATTATAGGGTATGCACAACTGCTCATTTGCCACAAACCGCTTGTACAGCGTGCCACCCATATTCTGTCATCGATCGCTAAATAAAAAGGCAGTATTAGGCCGCGTACAGACGCTCTGTCGCCCACGGCTACCGACGCAATCAAAGTAGCTTTGTACCCAGAGATGAGAATTACGATACGGACCCTACAAGCTCGCCTCTGGGATACGAAGCCGCATTATAATCAGAATAGCACTCGCGCAAGTAAGGCGTAGTTGTGCAAGGTGTAATTTATCAAATTGTATTACTTTCTTCATGTGACATAGAATACTGCACTATTTCCAAACTCATTGAGGTCCATTCAGTGAGACATTAGCTTTTTTTTAATACCTTGCAACGAGTTGAGTCGATTAGCAACAACAGTTATAGTGCTAAATAATACCGATATAACCAAATTAAACACGCACGCAATGAGTGCAATATGCCTATTATGTGTAGTTATGAAATATTAATGCTTACTTATAAGCTTTTCTTAGAGAAATAAATACGTAGGTAAAAATAATAATTGTAACACAATAGGAGGTCTAATTGATATAAATCCCACCACTTGCTATGTTCTTATCGTGCTCCTTAAGTTACTTGTAATTTTCGGAATAAAAAGAAAAACAAACGACACACGCAGTTGTATTTCTTCGAATATTTATTTAAAAGAACATAACATATTAGAAATACACTGGAGACATACATAATGTAGGGTGCATTATTAATTTCACCAATTTCATTACACTCTGCTATTAAAACTTCGCCGTTCAAACGCGTCATAACCTCTCACATGTTTGAGCGTAATTTGTTCACACGTCTTTGACGCTCATAGAAGCCGTGGAAAATCTTTTGTTCTTTCTATTAGTGCCCAACTATCGGTACGAGTGTGTACGGAGTAGAGACCCTTCTATTTTCATTTGCGACATCTTTGTGCGAAACTACGCGTGATTTCGACGATAAATAAAAATCTAAGCATTAATTTCCTTTAATAAAGTTTTTTAAACATGCGTATAATTTAACCAAATAATCAGACAGTCTACCACATTATAGTGTAAGATATATTTTTATCGTGATACGATTGCATTTCAAGTGTTTATACCACTAAGGTCTGTTTTCCACTAAACTAACCAATCAGATTTCGTCATTTCGACATGTCCTCTCCCCTCAGTTTCGGAGATGTCAAAATTACGATGTATGATTGGTTATTGGATCTCAAAAATCAAATATGGCAACACGAATGAAAGTCATATTTGGAGCAAATCGGGAAAAATAATTTTGGGCCCGAGCCGAGATGTCTTGTGCATGTTCTTGACTTGACTTTTTGCGGTTTCTAACTAAACGTAAGACGATGATGACGTCATGGCGGCCGTATTAATCTTTGTGCGAGACAGCTGAACCAGGAAGTCCCATTAGTTTCATCAAGTTTGGAGGCAACTTCCGAGAGTGCTGCACAACAAAAATATTAGATAAAACATAAGTTGAACATCCCATGGAACCCGGACCTAAAAATATTGGAAGCCCATGCCTGCAGCCCGCGACAATGCTCTACAATATCTATTAACCGAACCTAACACCGCCGTACAATTTCTAAATAGAGAATAAAAATTTTATCTCCTCCTACAGTTTTATTCACTCTCCCAAAATAAAGTACATGAGTGGAGATAATATACCCGTGTATAAAATGAGGAAAAGACTTTCTCCTTTTGGCCACCACTAGCCCTCACGGCAAGTAAATATCTCATTTTTAACGTATCTCTAACGGCCTTACCACCATCCCTTATAGCAGTAATGCTGCAGTATTGTTTTAAAATTTTCATACAAACATGTGTTTACATTAGTATGAAAATGTCAAAACAATACTGCAGCATTACTGCTATAAGAGATGGTGGTAGGCCCCCTGATTCTGGAGCACCATCAAAAAGTTCAATCAACAAAGTTTGTAACGACTAACGATATAGAATAATATAATATAATATTTATTAGTGTATTTTTTATATAATTTAAATACGCAAATGAATCATATATTATTTATATTTTCGTTACAGTACAGTGTTTCACACACGAGGAATTATTATTAATTTTTATTAGTGTATCAAAATTATCGCTGCCAACGGGTCTCGAACCCGCATCCCCCAGCTATCAAGCGATAGTAATCTCTGAACCGAGAAGTTACCTACATTAAGGGCGATGGGTACCATCCGGGCGCGAAAATTCAAATTTTATTTAGTTTTTCGCTCATAGTGGGCTAATTATACATCGAAGGCTAATGGCAATGTGTTTTGCGGGCACAACGTTTATGCATCTACATCTACTTTTAATAAAAACTCTGCTCAACAAGACTCATTTACTTCATATTGGTTCCCGATAGCTCGAAATCTGGGAAACTGCATAAAATTATTTTCGGGAACCAATATGAGATGAGTGGGAACTTTCGAGCAAAATTTCTATTAAAAACGTGTAGATGCATAAAAAGTAGGCCCGCAAAATGCATTGCCATAAATCTACAATGTGTAGTTAGTCTAATATTTGCGAAAAACTAAATAAAATTTGAATTTCGAGGGCTGGTAGGGCCGCAACACCTTAACTACACGCTCACATTTTAAAGTCGCGCGTTAATCAAATAACTATCACGGGCTTCGGCAAGCTTAATTATAGTTTGTAAAGTCACTCTTCCACAGCGCAGTGTGAAAGCTATAGATTACATTGATACTATTTCTGCTGTCGTAGTTTGAGCCGTGTTTGTGAAGCGAGTGATGGATGACGTCACGGCGGGCCGAATCAATCTTCGTTCGATGCTATCAAACGTTTCGAGTCCGGGAAGACGCATTAGTTTCGAGCAGCCTACAATGACATTGCCCAAGTTATTTCCGAGAAACTTATAGTTGACTGAGCTGTATGGAACATAGGTATTTGTGAAATGTTCGCACCACTCTGTTATTGTTACAAGAACAGGATAAGATTTACATCGGTCTATATCTATAGCAATTGTTTGGGGTTATTTTATAATGCTTGGGCGCATTAGAACTGTATTTATTGTCATCATATCAATCAAATATATGGAATATTTTTTTATTGTTTAATATTTGAAGCGGCATTTTATAGGTTGGTCATTGTAAAGTAAGAAATTTGGTTGTTCATAGGAAAAAATTTGATACTTTACACGACTGCCCAGAAAAGGGAGTTTAATTAATGTTTTAGGGTTCGTGTTATGTATATACCTATTATGTGAGTTTATTTATGATAATATCCTTCAATTAAACAAGTAAATAATTAAATTTAAGGTTTATCCCGTGGTAAAAAATATCTTCATCGACGTATATTATTGGGAAAATTTAAACTGGGTATAATTATTATATATAACACCGTTATCAATATACTTTACAATCATCTTTATCTTGTAATACTTTAACCTTTCTATTTTTAGAATAAGAATTTTTAGAAGCGTTTTACTTTAAAACCAGATATAACAGTGCAATTAAACGTATAAACGTTAGTTCTTTAACTTTATAGAGCGTTTAAATTACCCTTTACAACGTTCTGATAAAAAGGTACGCGCAGGAGTTTTACACCATTTTATTTTTTACGATCATTGCAGGCTGCTATAAAATTGAACAGCCACATTTTAATACGTACATGATACGGGAGATATGAAAAAAAATGTCAATGGTGCGATATTGGGCACATTTTCCTCCCGGATGTGCGCTAGGCGGACTCGAACGGCGGATTTATGGCGCCACTTCCGTTTCCGCTTACCCCCACCCGAAATATATGTCTGCGGAGTAGATATTTTTGGGTACTGTGATTTTATTACAATGGCTTTTTTTAGATAATGATGAGCATTGTTGGTGTTCCAATGATGTTGGAATAAAGATTGGAAATCTCGGCAGATTTTCAAGAAAGTAACATTAAATGTGTGTTTGTTTTGTGGAAGTTTGCGAAAGTATGTGGGTGTAGTTTACTATTTAGTGATACTCTTAAAAAGATAACTTAAAAACGAATTAAGACAAAAACGAAAAATCATGACAGTTTTAGTTTTAGCACCGAATATATATTAGTTGCCTGCCTATGCTTCTAAAAATTGTTAGCATATTAAAAACTCTCCTTTATCTCTTATTTTAAGGCAAACCTCATGACAAGTATTGGGTGAAACCTAAAATAAACGATTTTAAAATTTCATTTATCTGAGTCTAGGGTTTTTGGGGTTTTGCCTGAGTATTAATGAGTCAGTGAAGTAAATGAGTGCGTGAGTGACTTTCTCGTTCCACATAAAACTACAGCTGCTTAATGCTTATCTATAAATCAATACGTAATGTTAAAACACCGCACTTATTAAAACAAACACGTCTATAAGTAGAAAAATTCTAGAAAGCTATTAGCGATATACTAACACTTTATTCGCTTAGAACCATTTAGAACAAACTATATTCATTAACATAGTTTCGTAATAGAAAACACACCTATGAAAAGTTGTGAGCCACAACTATAAATTAAAAACATCAACGAGTTTACACGACTACTTCAATATTAATCTTTAAGTATTTTTTAAATGACTGGAAACGCTGTAAACTTCACGCTCCAGTAAATAATAAAATCTAAGAGCTCCCTCTACTCATAAAGAAGTGTTAAACCGTTGAAAAGAATCCAGGTGAACGTCTACAAATAGAATCGATCGTGCGACCTGCCGGCGATTTAGCGATGGAACTCGCAGCACTACCTGTGGAAGTGATTGCGATATCGCTTTGAATACAAACTGCTTTGCGAATTTTATATTACGGGCTTTTAAAGCTGCGTCTTCGTTTGAAGTATTCAAGTAGTGTTTATTTTTTTTTTAGATTTCTTAGCATCGATTAACTCAGTTCTTGGTATACACGGTATAAGGTACCTGCTACTTTAAACACCTAATTATTATTTTAAAGCTTAGTGTATTTAATATTTATTGTAGAACTTAACGTCTTCTTGATATTTCTTCTAACATAATAAAGTTAGTCAATATAAAAACTTTTTCGCTGGTCTGTGGTTCTTCTGTTGTTTGAAACCAAACTTCTCCGAAAGTTGACTAGGCTTGACGGATTTTTATATTTTTTTGTCAACATTCAATAGGTCTAAGAAATAGGTCATAAGCTATTTTTCATACCCCTGATTGTTTTCCTGTGGCAATGTTTACCTGGTCAGCTAGTGTCTTATGTTATTCTAGTCATTTTAACCCCTTAATACATACAGACATAACTTTTCTTATAAATATTTTTTGCATTTAAGAGCCCTGTTGTTCTTTCCACAATTGGGTGAAAATATCTGAGTGACTGAATTTCGACTAAGTAACATTACGTTGGATGCAAGATAATGTTACTTAGCAAAATAGGATTAAAGATTAATTGGAGGAAGGATTTTGGATCAATATCAATCAATATGAGGAAGAAAGTTGAGCACTAACTCATTGGTTGGTGCTCAATTTTCTAAATTCTTACTTTCCTACTATTAGTGCCAGATGAGATCATGGATAGAGACTTTCCATCTTCTTAGCGTATCGCAAAATGCCATATAGCTCCGGCCTCCGGGTTTCCTATCCTACTAATATTATAAACGCGAAACTTTGTAAGTATGGATGAATGGATAAATGGATGGATCTTTTTTACTCTCTCACGCCGCAACTACTGAACGATTTGGCTGAAATTTGGAACAGAGATAGCTTATAACCTGGATTAACACATAGGCTACTTATTATCCCGGAAAAATCCATAGTTCCCACGGGATTAGCGAAACACCGAAATCTAATAATGAGGTAATAATGCACACAATTCTGAATCAATGGCACTCATCGTACATGCGAATGATCATCATATCATAATAACACCGCCAATGCGGTGGTGTTGACCCAAATGCGCTACCATTTGGCAACCGCCCGTCATATTGGCGATAACGCTGCCGTATCTCCGCTCATTGCTATCAGATCGATGCTGTTTAAATATTCCGATTGAAACTGGGCTCGGTATGTACGGTCACCTTCAAAAATGCATATAATATAGCTTAACAGGTTATACTGTATTTATTTCTGTCCTTTTCACTCTTACAAACACGTTGGTAGATGCGACATACAGTTATGCGGAAGAATATAATAGAAAAACTATTTTTTTTACTTAATTACTGAAAAACAAAGTTATCAAAAATCCGTTCTGAGCGTTGTTAAAAAATAAAACGGTGTGCCATACGTACATATGTATGGTGTACCTACCATAAGCTCATAAATTATTATTTTTTTTTTATCTTAGACAACAGCATTTGATTCAAAATATTTTAATACTATGTAATACATGCATACAAGGATCTTGTTTGCAAATTTTATATTGACTTTTGACACTAACTGTACCTAAGATTAAACGTAAAGGCAAATTTTATCTCTGGCACAGTGTAGCAAATAGACCCAATGTCCAAAATCCAGCATGAGCCAGTTTGGAAATAATTCGTAAATAAATTGAATAAATAAATAAAAAATTAAGCAAATAAATTATAATTATGATTAAATTGGCCAAATAGATAGCTGTAGCCATAACTTATCATCCCATTCATACGTTTTCTTTCGGCACCTATATAGAATGAAATTGAAACAATGTATGATGACGACAGTGGTCATCGATAATCCACGTGATTTCAGCTTTTTGATCGGATATGCCATTCCCATACATTTTTTTCATTTCATTACAAAAGATTATACCAAAGACTAATGTAGAAATAAGACAAATAAGGCATATAGCTAAGAATGCAATTAAGACTAAGGTTATGACTGGTTACATCTTATAGATATTTCAATCCACGATGACGCGCTCCACTTTGTCAAACTCCATACGAATCGAATGAAACATAAACGATTTTGACAGAGTGGGCGCGTCTTCGTGGATTGATAAATGAAGAAATAAGACAGATAAGGCATATAGCTAAGATTGCAACTTAGACTAAGGCTATGACTGTTTACATCTTATAGATATTTCAATCCACGATGACGCGCTCCACTTTGTCAAACTCCAAACGAATCGAATGAAACATAAACGATTTTGACAGAGTGGGGCGCGTCTTCGTGGATTGATAAATGAAGAAATAAGACAAATAAGGCATATAGCTAAGATTGCAACTTAGACTAAGGCTATGACTGTTTACATCTTATAGATATTTCAATCCACGATGACGCGCTCCACTTTGTCAAACTCCATACGAATCGAATGAAACATAAACGATTTTGACAGAGTGGGGCGCGTCTTCGTGGATTGATAAATGAAGAAATAAGACAGATAAGGCATATAGCTAAGATTGCAACTTAGACTAAGGCTATGACTGTTTACATCTTATAGATATTTCAATCCACGATGACGCGCTCCACTTTGTCAAACTCCATACGAATCGAATGAAACATAAACGATTTTGACAGAGTGGGGCGCGTCTTCGTGGATTGATAAATGAAGAAATAAGACAGATAAGGCATATAGCTAAGATTGCAACTTAGACTAAGGCTATGACTGTTTACATCTTATAGATATTTCAATCCACGATGACGCGCTCCACTTTGTCAAACTCCATACGAATCGAATGAAACATAAACGATTTTGACAGAGTGGGGCGCGTCTTCGTGAATTGCTAAATATGTAGATCAGCGAAACGTTTTACCATTCCGCAGCAGCGATGTTGTGAAACTGACGATTGGGGTTTATAATCCTAATCGGTTGTGACCCTAAACGATAAGATCTTTCCAGCAATATCAATAAACATCAGGCAATGTTGCAATCAACCAAAACATATATGAACAATGATGAACATATTATATTTGAAATCAAATCTTCATACGACTACACGCGTACTGAATACCTCTCATCATGTGCTTGCATGTGACAGTATCGTTCTGTGGGTCACATCGACCCAAATGAGCCTAGCTATTTGGCAAGCAGCCTCCCCAAAACTACCAATATGTCCCAATGTAGCATCGCCAGTGTAGATAGCGCATTGAATAACCTAATACCTAGTATCACAAGTATTATGTACTTTGTGTTTAGGATTAGTATCATAAAGAAAAACCGTTATAAACACTTAATATTTATCGACCTCCGTGGTGCTTTTGGCCACTTTGGAATTTTATGATTTTCTAAACTCTAGTCTATCTGGTCTAGGGGAGATTTCAATTTCGGCTGGTTAAAGCTGGTTACCAATCTATCGACAAAGCTGTACTGCCAAGTGATTTAGAGTTCCGATGCGTTGCTGTGTAACAATTGTTATTTTAAACCCTCCCAAATTAATTAAACACCTATGACTGCGGCTTCATTTAGGTACCATCAGGTGAAATTCTAGGAAAACAACGATAGGAAACTATTTGCCTGAGATATAACCGTAATATTCTAAAAAGGTGTGCGAAGTCCGCCATCCCGCACTTGACCCAGTCCCAGCAGTGGTACATACAAATAAGTTGAGACATTTAATATTATATAAGTAATATTCAATCCAACTTTCAGCAAAAAGTTTCTTTGGCTACCTTTCATATACAGTTTACTTCATATTTTGTTTCATGATGAAAGCAAATTATGCTATAGGACGCAAAGTTTAACGTTAGTAAAATACCAATATAGAAAGCCACTCGCAAGCTTCACTTAGCAAAACACGTTCCCCGATTGAAAATTTCCAAAAATTATATCAACACAATCAAAAGCTCTAGGTAGATCACACACCAATCAATATATCAAGAGGGCTTTATATTCGCACTAGTCTATATTGCTCCGTTTTCGACAGGCGCGATAGAAGTTAAGCTTTACGCATAAACCCACTCAGATAGGGAGCAGTAAAATATAAAATGTTTAAAAAAAAACATGGAGCCCAGCCGGAGCGCAGCCATCAAAATCGCAGGCCGGTTTTTCACGCTCCGAGCTCCGTAGGAAGATAAAAAAATAGTTCGATTTACGTGCCGTGATTGGAATTTAAATTCCCAATGAATACTCGTTAAGAGGAATTTAAATTGACTCAGTGTAAAAAATATTATTGCATTGTAAGTACGTACCCGCAGCAGTTGGGAGTTGGGGCGGTGTTCAATGGAAGATCGGATGTAGTCGGCATTTTAATTTTAACCACCATTATAATTATTATGTACGGGATGAAAGTTTACAGTTTAATTGTGTCGAAGTAATTGTCTGCGATAACGATTTAAATAATTAAATTTTATTGTTTCTTGAGTAAAAAGATTAAGTAAATAAATTTATTTCATATAGACCTAATTTAGAGACTCTTATGATGAGAAATACAACAAGAAAGAAAATAATTGAAAGTAATACAATTATAAGTTTAACATTAAAAAAAACCTTGTATAATTCATCAAACACAGCATGAAAATTGCCCTTCGATCACAAAGCTATCTTTGCTGAGTCTGATTATTACTATTTTAAGAATAGAATAGAAGAGTTTATTTGCAAAATACACGTTACAAAAGATATTTGGTACATTAAAGATGGATACAGTGTATTGCCACACTGTGGCGTGCAAAGCCACAATATGAAAATACACTTTAAAGTGTAAATCTAAACCTACACACATCCCTACGTACACAAAATTCATCAAAGTCGGTGAAGCTGTTTCTGAGTTTAGTCGAGACTAACGAACAGTTTATTTACAAGAAATAATAACATTATAGTAGTTTATGAAACGGATGCATAATGGGGGGTATTAAAACATGAGTGTGAGTTTAAAAAACGAGCCGCAGGCGAGTGTTTTAATACCTAATTATGTAGAGTTTCATACACTACTTTATCTACGCTCAAATTATCATAAATCCAAACCATAAAATCTTGCTAACGTTTGTCGTAAATCCTTCACTTTGTTGGTAAAAGCTTGTGGGTCATTTTTGTTGCAATTACTAAAATGTCAGGTGGAGTATATTATAATCATCTAAAGAAAGATCTAAATCTCCTTAGATATGTTTGTGTACAAATAAAGTATTAAATATTAAAAAATAATAGTAATAATAATTTTTTCGTAAACGAGGTGCGGAAAAATATTCAAGTTCCATGAAAATATTGAAGAAATTCTCGAATATTGGAGAAAACGATAGCATCTTGTTTCCGCGATCTCAAACGTCCCCTGCCGTTCTTTGCGCAATGCTTACAACCTACATTAACTTATTGCCTATTTCTTGGCATCAAATATTCACTGGCTCATACCTAATGGCATGGCTGAGCTAGATTCTAGCGTTATTTAAAATATGATATCCTGCAGTTATCTACTTCGGTTATCTATATCTATTTCGATTCGTTGGCAAAGACACTGCTATAATAAACTCTAAATTGCATATCCTAAACTTACTCGTCGTAAATAATAGTAAATTTTCATTAGGATATATAGTTTTTTGTAACCGAGGTAGGTAGGTAGGTTTCAGGATGTTATCTAAAAACAATTGGCCTTTAGACAACATATCGATTTTCTTTCTACAATCTCTTACGCTTCGAAAATACATGTTAAGGAAATTCGTCAATAATACGTGATCAACCTATTATACGCATATATTTTTCAGTTATTTCCGAAGCATTGTAAAAAGTTCATCGATATTTAACATGGCGAGCCGTGCTGGAGCTACTGAGCTAAAAATACCATCGCTGGCTTGGTATACATGAAACTCAACATAAGGTTACAGGACGACACAGGTTAGAGGACTAAATTACCTACATAAGTATTTAAAAAAACTCCCCATTCTTGTCATTTAACGATGTTACTGGCACGCGTGACGCACTTAATCGACTAATCATACGCCAAAAATGCCTCTTTACAGCATTTTGGAAAAGAGCAGATACTCTTACACTGCAGCTGGATCGATCGTAACGAAACATAGCATAACAACCACCATAAGGAAACTGGCTTTCTAATGAAAGAAACCGCATCGAAATCAGACACAGACAGACACACAGAGACAGACATTGACATAAAACTTATAACTCCTTTTTTGCTTGGGGTTTAAAAATTGTATACAATTTTGGTCTTCTTTAAACTTCGACTTCTTTGACACAATCGGGATTTTGTCTTATTATTTGTAGCACTTATTCGTTGGGCAAGACCTCGTTAATATAAAAAGGGCGGTTAGTACAGGCTTACAAATTTCGAGTCGACTCGCGTCGCACGAACGATTCGGATTCCTCCATACATTTACAGCCAGCGCCATCTATTGACAGTCAAATGTCAGCGACTGTTCATAGATGATGTTAGATGTTTCGATTTGTGGACGGAGGAATTCGATTCGTTTGTGCGATGCACAACTCGATCGACTCGAAATTCGTAAACAAACCTGTACTAACCCCTCAGGTAAGTAATGAAAACATAATTCGCAGCCGCCGCAGATTTTAATTTCCTTCACACGAAGCTACTGCAGACGCCCGACGATTTATTTGCTTCTATAAATAATAATACTCCTACGATTTAATCCTCGGAACGTGTTTAGGTGTACGAGATTAATAATTCCGGAACATATTCCGACCGTAGGAATTTGTTGAGATTTTTATTGAAGACTAGCAGTGCCCGCGGACTCCGTTCCGCGTTAGAAATATGTTTGGCCCTGCTCGTTTGTCCCGTGTAAGGTCCGGAAAAAAGCGGAATTTCAACATTTTGACATCTCTTCTCCCCTCAGTTTCGGAGATGTCAAAATGACGAAATCTGATTGGTTACTCATATACAGCTCCGATCCGCATCGCTGTGGTGGAAACCAGGCCTTATACACACAGCCCACAGCGCTGGACGCGAGACATTCGGATAGATATGCCTATCGCAACGGCCGGAGCGGAGGCGGAGCGCAAACGCTTACCACACGTTTTTATTTTGCTAATATCTTTGAAGATATTTGTTTAAACTGAATACAGTAAGTGACATAAATATTCCACATTAAAGGAGAATGCCAGAAAATGGGCTAGATTTGCGTCACTCTGCGTCTCAAGCACGTATGCATGAAGAATCTTCCTCCAGATTTGATTATTGCATATATTTATGTTAGTGAAATGTGAAAAGGGGTTCAAAAGTATTATAAAAAAAAGTAATTAAACGTTTCGAAACATGTGGAACCGCTATGCCACTCAAAAAACTTAGAAAATTAACCACTCAGAAAATCTGATTATTACAATTTCCCTGTTAATATGGTACTAATTTTTTCTTATATAATATCGAGAATTTTTCTAATGTTTTACCGATGATTTTGTTAAGACGCAAGGTATAGCCCAAATTTCATACAAAAATCGGCATTCTCCTTTCCGTTCTAAAAAACATATTTACAAACATATAAATTAATACCGTATGGGCGAAATAAGCTTCACAAAAAATATTTATTTTTAATTCACAATTTTAACAGTAAAAGCACTTATTGTGAGTTACTCGTAGGAGATAGGCATATATGCTATCGCGGACTTTTTTTGGAAATTTTGATACGTTCTTTAATATTGTACAACATTGTTTTGTTCTATCTTTAATAGTTTCCGCAGCGCACGCGATGGAAGCAATTTTTTTACGACTTGGATTATATTATTCAAGTTTAAGTAAAGATGCGTAATTAATTTTGGAAATTATCATAGCCTATGACACTCCACAATAACGTAGCTTTCTATTGGTGAAAAATTTTTGAAAATCGGTTCAGTAGCTCCAGAGATTACCCCTTACAACGTCACAAACTCACAAACTCACAAACGCACAAACTCACAAACTCACAAACGCACAAACTCACAAACATCGTTACGCTACTTATAGATGTATTACGCACCGGCGCCATCTACTTAAAATATTGGTTTGTAGTACATGCTATGTATCAGAGATGGCGCTGTATGTGAAAAAAAGATTTTCCCGCTTTTCTGTTGAAAATTTCCTGAATTTTCTTCGCTATAAACCTCACGGAGCCCGAGACCTTTCCAACGAATGCAAATCCGTGAAAATCGGTTCATGCGTTCTGGAGTTATAGCGTCAGGAAGGAAAACCCGACTTATTTTTATATAGTAGATTAAACGCAAAAGAATAGTGGTAGGACTCTTCTTGCGAAGTTCATCCGGGTTGGTACCACCGAAGCATTGGCATATAAATCTATGGACCCCGGGTGTAATACAAATTCCCGAAAAAAGTGTCCCGAGAAAACCTATATTAACGAGGGTACATTTATTTTTATAAACAAACTAAAACATTATAATTTATGTCTTATACAGCCTAGTTGGGACTCTTTTCGGGTTTTGGATTTCTTTAGGTTCGGATACTTTTTAGCGCTGAACCGAAATCCTTATGTATATCAGTGCACCGAAGTGTCAGTCATCTTATCATGAAGCTATAATGTATTAACATTTTGGTTTGAAGGGCACTACTGTCTACTGTACTGTACTGCGACTAAAATGTAACATTGAGGAATTCATAGGTATTTCAGAAAGAATTGCAATTCTAAGAATGAATCTACCTGAATACGAAAAGTTTTGGACATTCATCCAAATCTACTCACCAACTGAGCAAGCAAAACCTGAGGACGTAGAAAAATTTTACAATGATTTATGTGCTGTGGTGCAAGGCAAGTCATCTAAGAATCTTGTTATAATGGGTGATTTTAATGCACAGATAGGAGACATGCGTAGTGGTGAGGGTCTTATTAGAGGCCCATACTGCACTGGGAAAAGGAGCAAAAACGGAGCAAGGTTAATTAACTTCGCATTCGAACATAATTTAACAATTCTAAACAGCAAATTTAAAAAAAGAGCCAACCGTCGATGGACCTGGATCTCACCGGATGGACGGTACAAAAATGAAATGGACTACATCCTAACTAATAATCCCAGCAGCTTTACTGATACTAGTGTAGTTAATAGATTCAATTTTAATACTAACCACAGAATGCTCAGAGCTATGTTAAAGACAAAACCTGGTAAGAAAACAAGAAGGAATTATGAAAGATCTTTAGGTCAACAAAATAGTTCTCTACCGAATAGGAGGAAGCAATGTCTTAGTGATCAACTCATTACTTACCAAAAGGAGGCGAAGGATAAATCCGTTCAACAAAATTACGATCATTTTGAAGAAATTCTCAGAAGTTCAATACTACAGTTAGACTCGAAAGTAAAGTCAAGCAGCTTATCAGAGGAAGCAAAAAAGTTACTTCAAGAAAGAAAAGAATTTTTGAGTGAACCTTCAAAAGGCAGAATGACAAGAAATAAAATATCCCAAATTAGCAAAAGAATAAATAATCAAATAAGAAGAGATAGAAAAACGAAACAAATGAAAACAATAGAAGACGAAGTCATTCGAACAGGAGGAATAAAAAAAGCGCTAAAAAAATTAAATGAAATAAAAAATTGGATACCAAGTCTCAATAGTGAAAAAGACAAGGAAAAAACGAGCAGATCAGACATAATGACTATTGCCACAAATTTTTACCAAAAGCTGTATTCAAAGAATACAGAACCCATTAAAGATTTTAACACAGACAGTGATAAGGAAGACGAAGACATCCCTATGATACTAAAAAGAGAAGTGGAAAAGGCTATTGAAACACAGAAAAAAGATAAAGCATCAGGACCCGATGGAATTAAAAATGAATCACTTATTAGCAACAAAGCCATATTAACACCAGTAATAACGGATATTTTTAATCAAATATTAGATGAAGAGACAATCCCAACACAGTGGACATTATCAAATATTATTTTATTGTATAAAAAAGGAGATAGGAAAAACATAAATAACTATAGACCCATCAGTTTAACATCAAATATATATAAAATCTTTGCAAAAGTAATACTAAGTCGAATAACAAAGACCTTGGACGAAAATCAGCCGCGTGAGCAAGCAGGATTTAGAGAAGGCTTCTCGGTTCTGGATCACATACACGTGGTGAGACAGCTGATCGAAAAGTATTCAGAATACAATTTAACTTTTTACTGCGCCTTTGTCGATTACAGCAAAGCATTCGACTCCTTGATACAGGCAAAAATATGGCAAGCACTTAAAGAACAAGGAGTACATAGTAAATATATAAGAATTATCAAAAATGTGTACGCAAAGAGTACCGCAGTGATACAGCTTGAGAGAAGAGGAACAGTCATTGTCGTCGCGTGAAGTGGCAACTCTGTGTTCGTCAGTGGTTATCTGTGGTGACTTTGGACTTTGACACTTCATTCTATACCAACGAATCTATGGTTCATTCAAATTTAAAATTGAGAAGAAAATTAACCGCATTGTTGATTGTACTAATGTAATTAAAACCGCTTGAAGAAAACGAATTACAAATTACGAAAAGTGCTTTTCATTCCGGCAACCCCCTACATAAGCTGTTCCTACGAAGCCGGATCAATTTCGAGCGACCAAGGGCTGCCGGTGTCGCAACACGCAAGAAAGAAAACGCAGAAAACCCGTCTCCCATCTACTTTTCCTGAGGTATTTATCCTTTTTCACTCCGCCTTCAGACTATCGAAATGAGTTTGACTGAATCTAAATCTACGAGGTCTAAATCGCCGTATAGAATAACTTTAACGGATGACGAAAACATAAATCAGTTGCTAAAAGATCTGGTAAAAAAACGCGCAATAATCAAAGGCAGATTAACTAGGCTTACCACATACATTAGCGGTTTTACATCCGACGAAGTTTTGCCCAGTCAGACTCAAATTGATTTAAAATTGCGGATAGAAGGAGCTAAAAGCCTATATACCGAGTTCAACAAACTTCAATCTCAAATAGAGGAGCTAATTTTAGACCAAGACTTAGAAGAACAATTTCAACAACGCGACATATTTGAGAATAATTATTACAGTACAGTGGCGAGGATTGAAGGTATGATTCAGAAGGATGGGGTCTCAGCTTGTTCTAAGCGTTGTCATAATGATTCAGTCAAGCTTCCAGTTCTCACAGTTCCCACTTATGATGGCTCCATAGAATCATGGTTGAGTTTTAGAGACTCGTTTCAGTCTTTAGTGCATGAATC
The DNA here is from genome assembly GCA_963855885.1 of Coenonympha glycerion. Lineage (NCBI taxonomy): Eukaryota > Metazoa > Arthropoda > Insecta > Lepidoptera > Nymphalidae > Coenonympha > Coenonympha glycerion. Next base: position 5,448,915 of record OY979646.1, read on the forward strand.
TAGTCAACTTAGCAACATACAGAAGTTTCATTACCTCAGATCCTCGTTAAAGGGCAGCGCAGCCTTAGTTATTGAATCAGTTGAATTCTCCGCTGACAATTACACGGTAGCATGGGAGTTACTACTAAATAGATACAATAACAACAAATTGCTAATACACAATCATATTAAAGCACTATTCACAACTCAGGCATTGAGTAAGGATTCTCCGGAGTTGTTAAGAAATTTAATTGACACTTATTTGAAAAATCTACGCGCTTTAAAGGTGTTAGGTGAACCCGTAGACAGTTGGGATTCAATATTAATTTATATTATTGTTTCTAAACTTGATAAAGTAACTGAACGCGCTTGGGAACAATACAGGAATACAAGTTTAAATAGATCAGAAGATTCTAAACCTTATTTGAAGGTTGATGTTTTGCTTACCTTTTTAAAGGATAGGGCTGATATGTTAGACACATTGCAGGCTAATAGCACAAAACCAAATGACTTTAAGAAACAACACACAAGTAGTCATAACTCAAAGGTACATTGCAATGTTTCTAGTACCAAGAGCAAGCCACATGTAACTCAGAGGTCTTGTTTACTTTGTAAATCAAATCATCCATTATATTCTTGTAGTAAATTCCTTGGCTTAGACTTGAATGCTAGGTTAAAATTTGTCCGGGATAACAAATTATGTGAGAATTGTCTACGGCAAGGGGGGCATTCCGCCACAGATTGTAGATTTGGAACCTGCAGACGTTGTGACCTTAAGCATAATTCTTTGATCTGTGACAAGGCTGTAGACCCATGCAAGGCAGTTGTTTCTCCGTCAGCACCTAATAGTGAAAATAAGTCTCTGGTTATGCTCTCCACACGCACCCTATCCGAGGTATCTGACTCACCTAGCATACAACCAAGTGCATACACAGATACACTATGTGCTCACACAGATACACTATGCGCTCAATATCCCTGTGTGCAGCAAGTTTTGTTATCAACTGCGTTGGTTGAAGTTCGTGATAAAAATAATAAATTTCACTTAGCCCGGGCTCTCCTAGATAGCGCTAGCCAACGATGCCTGGTTAAACAATCACTATGTGATCTACTCAACATTCCAATGATACAGTCCACTCAAGAAATTCATGGAGTTGGAAATTCAGTAACGCAGGCCACTCTTACCTGTGATATTGAAATCAAATCGCGCACCAGCTCTTATACTACACACTTACAATGTATAGTTCTACCTAATATCACATCATATCTCCCTGGTTTATCCAAACAAAATGCGCAATTTAACATTCCTAATAATTTACAATTGGCTGATCCGCACTTTACTGAGAGTCGGACCATAGACATACTAATAGGAGCGGACAAGTTTTGGGAGTTAATGTTAAAAGGTGGAATGCGTTTGCCTTCTGGCCCATTCATGCAAAACACTCGGTTGGGTTGGATCATATCAGGTCCCATACACATAAATAAGCGGAGTGTGGGTCCTGTTCATTGCAATTTTTCTCAATCGATTAATGATCAACTACGTCTGTTTTGGGAAATTGAGGAACTACCTAAGGCATGTGATACGCGCACAAATGAGGAAAGGGAATGCGAGAATCATTTCGTCAAAACTACTACGCGCAATAATGACGGAAGATTTTGTGTCAAAATTCCTCTAAAATTATCACCACATGAATTAGGCGAGACGCATCCTCAAGCCGTGAACAGATTTAAAGCGCTTGAAAAACGGTTACAACGCGTACCGGAGTACAAAAAAAATGTACAGCGATTTCATACACGAGTATGAAAATTTAGGTCACATGACTCGTATAGACCATAACTATGGAACACCGCATTATTTTATGCCGCATCACGGAGTGTTTCGGGAACATAGCACCACGACGAAGCTTCGTGTAGTTTTTGATGCCAGTTTTTCTTCGTCTACCTCCATTTCATATAACAACCTCCAGCGTGTAGGCCCGCCTATACAAGGCGATCTTTTAGCCATCCTATTGCGGTTACGGCAACATAAATACGTAGCTTGCGCAGACGTGGAGAAAATGTATCGTCAAATTCTGGTATCCGAAGACCAGCGCGATCTCCAACTGATAGTATGGCGTGATAATCCGACAGATCCACTGGGTGTCTATAGGCTTAATACGGTGGTATACGGAACCGCGTCCGCACCCTTTCTCGCGGTTAGATGCTTGAAGGAGTTAGGTCTTACATGTCCAGATCCTGATGTCAAACGGATTATAATGGAGGATTTTTTTGTAGACGACATGATAACGGGCCTCGACGACAAGGACAAACTTAGCGAATTATGCGAAAAGGTCTATACTGTCTTGAAGTCGGGATGTTTCCCTCTGCGAAAATGGATTTTTAATTTTGAATGCGATCGGTCTATTTTCAACGGAATCAAGCAATTAAACTTAAACGAAAACAATAAATGTAAAACATTAGGTATAGGGTGGAACAATTCTACCGATGAATTCAATTATAATACGCAATTTAAATCTGACGACAAAATATCCAAACGCGCAATATTGTCGCACGTGTCACAAATATTCGATCCGCTCGGTTTATTAAGCCCTGCAATAATAATAGCAAAGACGCTCTTGCAAAAACTATGGCTAACAAAAACGGATTGGGATGATGCACTGCCGCAGAATATCATCGAAGCATGGAAAAGGTTCGCGTCAAGTTTAACGGCACTTGATAACATTACCATACCGCGGCACGTAATCGGTTTAGAACCTGCTTCTCTCGAACTCCATATATTCACCGATGCTTCGCAGGTAGCCTACGGCGCGTGCGCATATGTTCGCACTATAAATCACGATAGCTCAATCTGTACTAGGTTATTATGCGCAAAGGCCAAGGTCGCACCCGTAAAGCCACTCACAATACCGAGGCTAGAATTGAGTGGAGCGGTTTTAGGTGCGCGTCTTTATAAGAAAATACGCGATTCACTACACTGTCAATTCGATAAAATAGTATTTTGGACAGATTCCACTATCGTTTTAGGGTGGTTGCGAACCGCTCCTAATTTATTGAAAACGTTTGTTCAAAATCGAGTAGTGGAGATTCATGATACAACAGGCGAACTCCCATGGCGGCACGTGAGTGGCAAGGAGAATCCAGCTGATATGGCTTCACGTGGGGTTCTTTTAAACGATCTCGCTAATTCCACATTGTGGTGGGAGGGACCCCAGTTTCTCTGTGATCCTAATTTCGATTATGTAAACGTTATACCAGAATCGGATGACAATGCTGAACTGCCTGAAATGAAACTTAATAGTTCCATACTAGTTTGCACAGAGGACATCGAACTGTTTCCATTCAGACGATTTTCACAGTTCAATCGCATGAGACGCTCCTTCGCATACGTTCGACGATTCATTCACAACGCGCGAAACTATAAAGTAAATCGTCGAACTGGTGCTCTCTCTGTGGATGAACTGAGACAAGCTGAATTGGGCTTAGCTAAATTATCACAGTTGGAGTCATATAGTGAGGAATATAAATTACTAAAAAATAATAATCCAAAGAATTTGAACTCATCGTTGCTAAAATTAAATTTATTTATTGATAAAGATCACACTTTAATTCGTGTAGGAGGTCGTCTCATTAATTCGCCTCAGTTCGAGTACGATAAAATGCATCCAATATTGCTTAGTTCGAAGCATTGGTTCACGGTTTTGCTATTACGTCATGAACACAAGCGGTTGCTCCACGTGGCTCCTCAAGCGCTTTTATATGAAGTGCGACAGCAGTGGTGGCCTATCGGAGGCCGGAACCTTGCTCGTCGAGTTGTCCATGATTGCATTTTATGCAAACGATTGAAAGGTAACACTTTACAGCCAATCATGGGCAACTTACCTAAAGAACGAGTAACTCCAACTTATCCGTTTTTGCACTGTGGAGTCGATTATGCGGGACCTGTGCTCACGCTGACACGAAAGGGTAGAGGCGCTAGAACTGTGAAATCATATATCTGCCTGTTCGTGTGCTATGTAACTCGCGCAGTACACTTGGAGCTTGTTGGGGACCTTACTTCTGAATCATACCTTTTAGCTCTTAAGCGCTTTATATCACGTCGTGCAAAACCACTAGAAATTTGGTCAGATAATGGGAAAAATTTCGTTGGAGCTATGAACGAACTTGGAAAATTTTTGATGAGATGCTCAGACGACATCTCGGATTATGCGGTAAGCCAAAATATCCACTTCAAATTTATCGCGGCATATAGTCCTCATTTCGGTGGTCTGTGGGAGGCTGGAGTAAAATCCACTAAGCACCACCTCACCCGCGTTATTGGAAACGCACACCTAACTTTCGAAGAACTTACCACAGTTCTTACACAAATTGAATCAATTCTCAATTCCCGACCAATTTCTCCTTTGTCCTCTGATCCCCATGATCTCCTGCCATTAAGTCCTGGCCATTTCTTGGTTGGCCGACCTTTGACTGCGCCAGTCTACGAGGACCTGCGAAACCATTCCGGCACCGCACTCAGTCGATACCAACGGTTGGAACAGATTCGACACCATTTCTGGGAGAGATGGTCAAAGGAATACATCTCGGAGCTCCAGTCGAGATGCAAATGGATGAGCGGCGTGGATTCTCTTCAGGAAGGCATGATGGTAGTCATCAAGGACGACAATCTGCCTCCACTCAAATGGCATCTTGGACGCATAATCACCACCGTTCCTGGCAAAGATGGCATATCACGGGTAGCAGACATCCGCACAGCAACGGGTGTTGTACGACGATCCTTCTCAAAGATATGTCCGCTTTTTCAAGAAACATAAGACGATGAAGAGTATGCAAAATATATTCATTGGAACCTAACGATTCCAAGGCCGGCGGCATGTCGTCGCGTGAAGTGGCAACTCTGTGTTCGTCAGTGGTTATCTGTGGTGACTTTGGACTTTGACACTTCATTCTATACCAACGAATCTATGGTTCATTCAAATTTAAAATTGAGAAGAAAATTAACCGCATTGTTGATTGTACTAATGTAATTAAAACCGCTTGAAGAAAACGAATTACAAATTACGAAAAGTGCTTTTCATTCCGGCAACCCCCTACAGTCATAAACATAGAAAGAGGTGTGCGACAAGGGGACCCCCTTTCACCTAAACTTTTTTCAGCGGTCCTGGAACAAATATTTAGACACTTCGATTGGGATGATTATGGGATTTATTTAGATGGAGAATCATTAAATCACTTAAGGTTCGCTGATGATTTGGTTCTATTCGCCAAAAACCCTCAGGAGCTAGAAGTAATGCTTACAGACTTAGCATTAAGGAGTAAAGAAGTCGGCTTAAGTATGAATTTGGACAAGACCAAGGTAATGACTAATGGAAGAAAAGAAAAAATAACCGTCAATAACAATGTAATTGAATACGTAGATACCTATACATACCTTGGACAAGTTATTTCACCCAACAACCAAATGTCACTCGAAGTAGACAAACGAGTAGCCAGTGCATGGAATCGGTATTGGTCCTTGAAAAATGTGATGAAAGACAAGACTATTCCAATGTCAGTAAAGCGGAAACTTTTTGATACGTGCATACTCCCTATTCTAACTTATGGATGCCAAACCTGGGCGTTGACAAAACATCATTTACACAGACTGCAGGTCTGTCAACGATCGATAGAAAGGAGTATGGCAGCTATAAGGTTATCAGATAAGAAAACAAATACCTACATAAGACACGTAACAAAAGTAACTGACGCTACACTTAAAATAAAGACATTAAAATGGAAATGGGCCGGCCATATGATGAGAGGGAAGGAAAAGTGGAGCAAACATATTACACTTTGGCAACCACGTATAGGTAAAAGAAAGCAAGGGCGACAACGAATCAGGTGGGACGACGATATTGTACAGACAGCAGGAAGAGCGTGGGCGAGGTTGGCAAGGGAAAGAGATCTGTGGAAAGGTTTAGAGGAGGCCTTTGCCAGAGGACAAGCAGACACGTGCTGATATTGTTCTGTTAGTTGTTAGTACGGACTATTAATTTTTAATTTTAAACTTTAATGGAAAAATGTATGTATAAATGTATTTATCCGTCTTGATCATATGTGAAATTTGTTATGTTAAAGTGTCTGAATAAAGGCTTTATTATTTTACTGTCTACTGTACTTTGACGTGATTACTAAACAAAATGTGTGATTAAAAAACTACTATCGATATCTCTCTTAATCGATTAATACTTGTTTTTTTATATCTTTATTTATGGGTGATAGAAATAAAAACATGTGTATACAAGGTGAGTCTGCAGCGAGATAATAACTGCACTATAGGCAAAATAAGACATAAGACAGGATGATAAACTCAATGTAGTGCCTCGTACCATTGCAATGTAAAGTTTTGGGCTACAACGTTTCTGACGTACCACTTTACATTAGGTGAACGTCTTAGCTCGTTTCATTATTTAAAATATACTGTAATTACACGACTGCCCAAAAAAGGAGTGTAATGTTTTTAGGGTTCATGTATGTATGTATGTATGTGAGTTTCCTTATTCTACCATAACTTCCGAACGGCTGAATAGATTTGGACAAATGGGGTATCGCTAGAATCCTTACATCATCCCGAGTAACATAGACTATATTGTTTTGGAAAAAGTCGTTCTGCAACAGAGCTGTCGTGTTTTTTAAATTTTTAATAAATTATTTACATGTTTTAGTTTATGTGAGATATTTTATTTAAAAGCTTCACAGATAAATACTTTCACGTACACAAACACAATTCTAAGGTCAGAAGATCCAAACACATACCAAATTTACATATTACACACCCAAGTTTTAAACACCTCCCAATCCTAGAAAATGCTACCTCAGCGCTGCCTTAGAACTTGTATAAGATATTAGAAGCACTGGAGCTCCTAAATGCTCATGGATAATGCAATATACCTGTCTAATATACCCACGGCGTAAATACAGACAACTTTATGAAACTAACTCCGCTCCTTGCTGTTCTGTTTCAACCACAACCGTTTGGGAGTGCACACTGCAAGTAATTTCAATAAGTCTGTGTTATATTTATCCCAGCAAAAACATTTTCATGTAAAATGTTGCCAAGACGAGAACATGTGGCTCACACTATCAAAAAGTTATCAGATCTCATGTAGAGCAAGACTTCTAACTCTACACGCCCTAACTCTATAAATCCTAACTTTATAAACTCTACACTTTAGTCAAAATATATTATGTCTTGGCTGTTTCGGTACCGTCACATGGGCGTAAAGTGAAGAATTTATTCACTGTTCAGTACTTTTCTAATAAAGTTTTGCAAGTGGCATAATGGACCATGCAAAATTCAAGAAATTTCACATTAAAATTAAATGGTATCACCATTGTTATGGGAAAAAACTTCCATTTATTAAAAATATCCTCTAAAGCAAAGGAACACACTTTTGCAAAGTGTGATGAAGTATTTGAAACCAATGCAGTTAGTAAAACCTAAGTGCAGTTTCTGAGGAGACTCAATACCAGCTATCTAATAAATAATCGTTACTACAGAAACTAGGTATTGTATATCAGAAAAGTACAAAGTCAGTGAATAATATTTTTACTTTACACCCATGTGACAGTAACGAAACAGCCAAGACATAATATATTTTGACTAAAGTGTAGAGTTTATAAAGTTAGGATTTATAGAGTTAGGGCGTGTAGAGTTAGAAGTCTTGCTCTACATGAGATCTGATAACTTTTTGATAGTGTGAGCCACATGTTCTCGTCTTGGCAACATTTTACATAAAAATGTTTTTGCTGGGATTTCACTTCTTTTTGTAAGTTGTTTACGACTATATTTTTTATTTGGTTAATTTCCTTTTCTTTGGTGTATTTCTTGAATATCATTGCAAGGTGGATATTTGTCCGAATCAAGTATCCCCCCCCTTTATCATTTAAATGAGGGAACCCTCCTTGGTTCACCTAGTTTATTTTTCCTTATTTGTAGTTTATTACAAAGAGTCCCTATATCAATTTTGAGACCTCTAGCATCAATATTTGCGGTAATTTTATACAAACTTCCATCCCCTATTTTAAGGGGTTGGGGGGTTAAATTTCCAACTTTTGGAATTTTTTTGTTGGTTGTGTGCTAATACTAGCTTAAGTATATACCAAATTTCAGAAATTAAGTTTTTATTATACCTATATACTTATGGGAAACCCCATACGAACTTCCAACCCCCTAATTTTATGGATGTGGGGTGATTAACTAAAAATCCTGAAACACGTATTTAATTGTTTATTACAAAGAGTCCCTATATCAATTTTGAGACCTCTAGCATCAATATTTGCGGTAATTTCATACAAACTTCCATCCCTTATTTTAAGGGGTTGGGGGGTTAAATTTCCAATTTTTGGAATTTTTTTGTTGGTTGTGTGCTAATACTAGCTTATATACCAAATTTCAGAAATTAAGTTTTTATTATACCTATATACTTGTGGGAAACCCCATACGAACTTCCAACCCCCTAATTTTATGGTTGTGGGGTGATTAACTAAAAATCCTGAAACACGTATTTAATTGTTTATTACAAAGAGTCCCTATATCAATTTTGAGACCTCTAGCATCAATATTTGCGGTAATTTCATACAAACTTCCATCCCCTATTTTAAGGGGTTGGGGGGTTAAATTTCCAACTTTTGGAATTTTTTTGTTGGTTGTGTGCTAATACTAGCTTATATACCAAATTTCAGCTTTCTAGGTCTTCAGGAAGTACCTAGGAATTTTGATGATCATCAGTGAGTCAGTCAGTCAGTCAGTGACGAAATTTGGGTTTTTTAGACGTCAATAAAATCTAAAGTATAAGACCTATAAAATTGAAACTTTATAGGTTTAATAAGTTCACTGGCGACATCATTTTCCGAGAATTTTGATTATCTGAAATAATTCAGGCCTAAGTTATAAGGGTTTAAAAATACGGCGAAACACTTCGAGAAAAGATAGGTAGTGCCCTCGCGCTTCGCTTGGCTCGTCTTGGCGGGGACACTACCGTGTCCCCAGATCTTCTTCTTATATTTATTTATGCCACTGCCAACTGCCCAGTAATGTGTGCCATAGTGCTAGTTTATAACACAAAATCGCTGCCGATTGTTACAATGGCTAATTACGAGCAGTTATTTATTTTATTAAACTCATCACAAAAAAGATACAATAAAATGTGTGAAAGGTGCAAACATAAACTCTTGTGAGTTTTTCCGTGCACCCAGCCGTTGACATAAATAGTTAGCACTTAGCACTCACAATATCTACGCAACACACAACAAACAATTCATAGCATACATAAAATAACCTTTACAAGTAATCAGTACACAATTTAAGAATTATCGAATGCAGAGGGTAATCAAAAATAAAAATAAAAATCTTTTGTTGACGTCGCCACTACTAAATGTCTAAATGTTAAAGGTCTATCTATATACAGGGTGTTTTTTTTTTTTTGTTTGAGTTCGAGATTAATTATTTATGTGTATTTGTTAATTGTTTCACGTATATAATATTGTTTTATTTTGTATTTAAAATTTTTCTTAGTAATAACTTCTCTTAGTGCCGTAGGAAGCTTATTTATTAGATAGGGTATTTACGTAAATCAACCGTCTTTTACCATATAAGTTATTATATTTAGGTAGTTGCAGTCTAAATTGGTTAAATCTTCGAACAGAATACGTCTTTTGGACTTTTTGCAAATTTTCAGTGAAATAATTCTCAAGTAACAAGTTCAATTCAGTTTTCTCATGTATAGGAATAATTTTACATAAAGCAAATAATTTACGATAATCATCACCACATGTTCGTTTCATTTTTATGGGGACTAATTCTTTTAAGATTCGTAACTGGAGTGAGAATATTTTGTCAAGGTATGTTTTGAAGGTCCTTCCATAACTCGATAACCCATAAGATATTATAGATTCAGCTAACGCTTTATAGAGTAACTAGCTTTTGCCCGCGGCTTCGCCCGCGTGAATTTCGGGGTTTTACAAATCCCGTGGGAGTCCATCGGCGGATCCAGGGGGGGGGGGTCATGGGGATCATGACCCCCCCCTGGGCCTTCCAGAACGTAGATGGACCAATAGTTACAATTGTAAAATATAATGTTTTATATGGTATTTTTGGGAAACATAGAGATTTTATGTAAGTGAGTAGGTACCATTAATATTTAATTGATTTATGGTTTATTTTATTGAAGATGGTGTCAAACGCATTATTAGGGAACGAAAGTACCGAAAATTTGAGTTTTACCTCGCCACTGCGACCTTGTAACTGATGACCTCCTGATTTCCTAGGAGATTTCCTGATTTATCAACAATCCTCCTTATTAACTGATTTTATTAATTAATCTCAAGATATATTTGGGGTTTGAAATTATATTCTCGTAAAAAATGACGTAGATATCTAAGTGTGCTCCATGGCAAATTTTCGCAAAATGATCTTTAATTCACGGATGTATACAAGGTCATTTCAGGTCAAGGAATAAATAGTGATTTATCATGCGAAAATGTAAAAAATTTGAGTTCGCTTCGCTCGCATATCCAGTTATCAAAATTGTATGCCCCCAGGATCTTTGTTATGTTGTGACTTTTTCAGTAAAAAAAACAAAATTTCGCTTCGCTTGCATATCCAGTTATTAGAAATTTATATAAAGTTCGCGTTTCCTTCATTCAGGACTATTCGAGATTTCAAGTCGTTATTCCGCCTAAAAATTATGATATTATTCAAATTAAAGATTACAGATTGACCACATTATAAGTGATATAACGAACGAAAAACGAAATAAAAAACGTAAAAAATTTGAGCTCGCTTCGCTCGCATATCCAGTTATCAAAAGATATATAAAGTTCGTGTTCAGTTCATTCGGGCATATTTGTGATTTTAAGACGTTATTACGCCTAAAAGTGATTATATTATTTTTATTAAAGACGGTCAAACCATGTTAAATTCAAGACTGGAATAAAAAGTGATTTATCCTGCAAAATTGTAAAAATTTGAGCTCGCTTCGCTCGCATATCCAGTTATATCAAAATATGTTTGAAGTTTGCGTTCACTTCATTCAGGCATAATTATTGCGATTTTAAGATGTTATTACGCCTAAAAATGATTATATTATTTTTATTAAAGACGGTCAAACCATGTTAAATTCAAGACTGGAATAAAAAGTGATTTATCCTGCAAAATCGTAAAAATTTTGAGCTCGCTTCGCTCGCGTTCGTTCTACACTGTTACGAAAACCGCACCCATTGAAGTACCTATGAAGTGACACTGCGTTTCGGAAAAGGAAATATTGGCTCTTTTATTTAAAGATAGGTTTTTTAAGTACCTACTTATACACATATATAAATAAAATACCTACTTTTTAACTGTATCAATTTGTATCATAATTAAATTAAAACTTCTTATGACTTGACTACAACTATGTGACCCCCCCCTGGCACCAAAGCTGGATCCGCCCTTGTGGGAGTCCTGGATTTTCTGGGAAAAAAACAGCATATGTGTTAACCTAACTTCAGAAACACGATTGGATAAAAATTTCTCGCCAAAAAGTTTTCGCAAAAATTGCTCCAAAATCTCAATTTTTATAATTTTCATCGAAAACTACGATGGACATAATTGTAATTTTTGTTTTAATGTATCGGTAAAAAATAATTCCCAAAAACGCAGAACGACATTTAAATAACTGGCTTAGTTTTTGAAGTAATTAGGTAAAACAACCTTTTTCTGTTATATTCTTCCGCAACGCTGCATACTAACCTAACCTAACCTAACCCACCAACGTATTCATAAGAGTGAGAAGGACGAAAATAAAATCAACGTATCCGCTTAAGAGTGAAATAATTTCAGAACCTTTACCTTATAGGTATCCATTTTCGCATTTATTGCATAATTACTATCACATATTCTATTGCTCAACTAAAACACATATTTTTAATAGCGAAACAGTTTTAATATCAGAAACTATACAGGAACACCTTTTTAGCATTATTAACCTGTAGGCTGTATCCCATTGCTTAACCAAAACACACATTATAAATAGCGAAACAATTGTACTTTCAGAACCTTTATGGGTAGGTACCCATTTCCACATTTATAGCATTACTAATTATTATACCATATCCCACAGCTCAACTAAAACATACATTGTCAGTAACGAAACAGATGTTAGTTCAGAACCTATATCATAAAGGTGCCCGTTTTCATAGTTATAATATTATTAACCTGTATCTCATTGCTCAACTAAAACACAATGCTAATAGCGAAACAGTTGTAATGTCGGAACCTATAATACGGGTACCCATTTTCACATTTATAACATTATGCATTATTTATAGCATTATAGCATTATTATTTATAGCATTACTATCCCATATCCCCTTGTTCAACTAAAACACACTTGTTAAATGCGTACAGTGCTATGTTCAGAACCTACATAGTGGCCATTTTCACATTTATAGTGATAAAAGATTCAGCTTTTGCCCGCGGCCCCGCCCGCGTCAAATTCGCTTTTTCATGAATCCTAAGGGAAACGTCATTTTCCCGTTATCGTTCCCTATTCCAACCTTTAAACATGCTTTCAAGCAAGTTCGCTTGAACAATTTATCTATAGATGTAGCTATAGATTGCTCTAGAAAAGTTGGTATTTTGAGTATCCCACGGGAACTACGGATTTTTCCGGGATAAAAAGTAGCCTATGTTTTAATCCGGGTTATAAGCTACCTATGTTCCAAATTTCAGCCAAATCGGTTCAGTAGTTGCGGCGTGAAGGAGTAACAAACACACACACAAACTTTCGCATTTATAATATTATTAGGATAAGAGTGTCTGGTAAGGTAAGTTATATTTTAGTAAAGAAAACTTGGCTAGTATTGCTCTTAATTTATGGCATACATAATTGACGTGATCATTCCAATTGAGCCTATCGTCTATAACAAGACCAAGGTAGGTATGTTTTTCAACTATTTCTATAGTGTCACAAGTACATGAGTTAGGATAATTATTGGCATTATTTAAATGTAGACATTGGTGAGTATGAGCTTTGAGTATAGGCTTAACTGAGCTTCTATTATGACTAGTACTGATATACATTAATTTAGTTTTGCTAGCATTAAGAACTAACCGACATCATGTGACCATTTCGCCAAAATATCAAAATCACTTTGCAATCTTTTAATTACCTCCATAATATTGCCTCCCGCAGCAACTAGACAAGTGTCATCTGCAAACTGATATATTTCACACTGTTTGATTACGCTAGGCAGACTGTTAACGTAAGTTAAATAGTGCAAAGGGCCTAAAACGGAGCCTTGAGCTGTACCTTCCGTTACTGAGACTGTACTGCTATCTGTTTTACCAACTCTTACTCGATAAGATCTGTTTTGTAAATAATTTTCACACCAGGCAAGTAGTTTACCTCTAATACCACTCTCAGATAAGCTTTGCAGCAATGCAGCATGTCTGAGGGTATCAAAGGCCCTACTGTAATCTATAAAAACAGCCAAGACATGCTCTTTCTTGTCTATATGACTATATAAGCTATCTGTGAAAGCAGAAAGCAGTTGCGTAGTGCTTTTGCGGGGTTGAAATCCGTATTGGTTTGGGGTCAATATATCATTCTCTCTATAAAACTGATGTATTTGTTCGCTTATATATTTTTCAACAATTTTATCTATGGTTGGCAAAATAGTTATGGGTCTGTAATTAACATATTCCCCCCGATTTCCTTTTTTATATATTGGTCTTACGATTCCGGTTTTTAAAAGGTTGGGATACTTCCCAGACGCTACACTATGATTAATTAAGTTAGAGATGACCACGTTAAGTTTATCGCATATCATTTTAATGTCAATAGCTCTTATCTTATCTACCCCGGGGGCTTTGTTACTGCTTAGTGTTTTAATAATCTTTCCTACAGATTTCGCATTTGCAGGCCGAAATCGCATCGACACATTTGCCGATGACAGATATGTTGATTTGTCGAGTAATGGTTGGAAACAATTGGAAACTATTTGCTTAACACTGTTTTTAAAAGTACATGCAAAATTGTTTGCAATATCTTTCGATGTGTTCCCGTCACCACCGAAGGAACTCAACAAGACTTCATCAACCGATGACTTGATTCTACCAGTTAACCTGTTTAAAATATCCCAGAGGTTTTTAATGTTTTTTTTATTAGATACAATGTCAGATTTCGTGGTTTTATTTTTTGTTTTTTTAATTAATGTATTTGCATAATTTCTCGCTTGATTATATTTTAACTTTAGAATCATGTTGTTAGTATCTTTACTCCACTGTTGAAACAATTCATCCCTATACTTACAAGCTTTAATGATCTTACCATTAATCCAATTTTTATTGAGAGTTCTATTTGAATTTATTTTAGTTAAATATTCTGACTTACTATAGCAGTCACTAAAACTATCATGTATATAATTGTAAATATTTAAGGGGCATGTCATACTATATACAGGCTTCCAATCTATTTGATCGAGTAATGATAATAATTTTTGGTTATTCACACAAGTTTTGTAGGTCGTAACACCCTGTGTCTGTGCGCCGACACAAGCGAGTACGATAGCGCGGTGGTCGGCCAGTGTCGTGCCGATCGCCGCTGTGAACAGGTTTTGTGTGCGGGATCGAGCGTAGATGTGATCGATACAAGATTTACTTATTTTCCCATTACTCAACTCAATTCTAGTATGTGCTGTGATCCCACACATAAGGCCTACACTGTGCAACATGTTATTATATTTATGTTTTATAGGGTTGTCTTGCTTCAAGTTTATGTTTGTGTCTCCAAGTAAGTATAAATCAGAACCTTTAGAGTATTTCAGGATTAATGATTGGAGTTCGTCAACAAAAAGGTTTTTACTTAAACTGGGAGGGCGGTATACAGCACAAATGTTAGCGGTATAGCTTGAATGAGTAGTTACTGAAAATGTAATGTTTTCAAAGTACTTTGTTTTCACTGACTTAATGCTGCATTTGTGTTTGTTATTTACATAGACTATTATACCGCCACCCCGTCTTTCTTTTCTTAGGGCTGTAAACATTTGATAACCATTTAAATGATATAAAGAGCTAATGGTATCTGAAATATTTACTTCAGTGAGAATAATAACGTCGATTAATTTATTTGAAGTAAGTACGCATTGTTCAAACGTATAAAAGTTTTTTATCAGAGATCTTATATTAATATGCATACACAAAAGGTTAACATGAGTTTTGGAAATATTACACAAAAAATCGTTTATATTTACACAATCTTCAATTTCATAAATATCGTATGATATATCCAGCTTAGTATGGAAGAGTTTTCGTTATAACGGTCAATATAGTGATTAAAATTTATAAAAACTAAACTATACCTATTACTTATTAGCTAGTGCATGAAGATCCCCCAGGGTTCTCAAGGAGTAGATTTTAGATCCGTCTTCCTTACGTGCCTTTACACATCCTTTTTTGAACCATACGTATTTATAATTCTGTTTGGTTTTTAGCTCCTGCTTGGCATTCCACAGTAAGGATTTATTTGCCTTTGTCATAGCTTCTCTAATAAATACCATATTATGGTTATTCGGCTCATGGGGGCAAATGTCGGCGACTAGGATCTTACTGGACTTTGCTGCTAAAATCCACTTTTCTTGGAAAGACTCACCGCTAAGTTCAACTTTAATGTTAGCAGGTTGGTCATTCTTACCTGGGAACCTACGCACATTTTTGATACTTTCTTTTGGTTGATTTATTTTTTGTGCCATTTTCTCCACTAACTTACTCGCCTCCTCTGAGCTTTGGCAGGGAATATTAGCAATTTCTATACAATTAGACAGCTTTTCCTGTTCGATGTCTCGAAGTTGTTGCTCCAGGGCTCCGACTCGTGTTTCTAGATTAATGTTCTTGTTCACCAGCTCCAAGTTTTTCCGCTCCAGCGCTTTAATAGTTTGTTTAAAAGCATCGATGCATTCGACTACGTCATCAAGCTTAGCGCTGTGGAATTGCAACGCTTCATTTAACTCCCGCATTTCACTCTTGATAGTTTTCTCCACCTCTTTCGTGATTTTACTGAGCAACTTGTCTGCGTTGATCTGTACCGGTGTGTCGTCCTCATCATCATCATTATCAGGAATAACGATCGAAGAATTTCGCCTGGGTGATTCACGTTGGCAGTCGAGACACGTCCACTCCAGGCTAGAAGCCGCTTTCAAAGCGACTATCTGTTTATTTGTCAACCCGCTGCATTTCGTGTTTAAATGCACAATTTTTTCACATTTGCTGCATTCCACTCCAAGGAAGGTCTTTGTTATAGATTTTTTACAAATATCACACTTAGACATTGTAGGTACTTTTAAAAAAAGAAAAAGAAAATCCGATTTAGTTATGTGAGTAACGTGCGTCACATACGACAATCTGTCAACGACTGACATACAATAATTAATTATAATTATTACTATTCCAAATTGTAAAGCACTATTATTTGAAATAGTAATCATTTTACTATCTACATTTTGAATTATACAGTTATTTAAAATTTAGTGCAATTAGCATAGGCTTATATTTCAGTGGTCAATTTTTCTTGTAGCAAATACAGTTGACTCGGGGTAATAATGTTGATTACCAAACGACATGTGGGAATTAATACTTTTGTTTTACGGTAAGAGATTTTGTATTGAGTAATCTATGAAGAGAAGATAAAACAATACAATTGTCATGCGTAAGCCTTGCTAAAACTCAAACATCACTCGACCGATTTTTGTGGAACTTTTTCGTGTTGAAAGTGATGCCGTAGATAGTTTACATCTCATTCGAGTCAGTTTCTTGCAAAGCACCAGAATTAACTGTTTCCAAGGACATGATCATTGATCAGTCCTTTAATTTTTAATTCGTTCTAGTGATCGATAAATAATGCGAATAACTAAGAAAGAAAATCTTTCTGAAAATCCGGAAATCCGTAAAAAACGCGTGAATCGCTCTACCGTGCGAGTTTCCCGAATCCCGGAAACGAATTAATGACGTTATTATGTTAAGGGGAATCGAAATCGGAACGTGGATGTGGAAGGATGTTTAATGATTTCCGCGATTTATGCCAAGAATTTGCTTGAGTTGATTAATTTTCCCTAAAATAATATTAGATTTACTTTACAGTATTAAAAAGATGATTATATTATCAAATTCCTTTGAAGCTCAAGGTTATTTCTTGACAATCCAATGTGTACCAATAAATAAATATTTTAAGACAAGGTTTCATAAGTATGACAGCGTATTAGTATTCTTCCCAGCTAGCCATATTGAAGGAGTGTTTAAAAAATAACTAGTCCGCCATCTTGGGTGCTCCACCATGTTCGATTTAGAATTTTGGAGCTTGTAATAAAATTTTAAATAATAATCATACTGCGGTTCTAAGAGCTTAAAACGTTTTTTGATTTTAGACAAAGAAAAATTTCATAATATCATAAATTCGATGGCATGTAAGCTTATGGCCAACATCGGGGGCCAACTATTTAACATAACAAATACGTAAAGGTGAGAAAGATAACAAAGTATCGTAGGGTAAGAAGCCCCAGAGTTTCCTACACTGCTCGATGTAATATTATGACCTAGGTACCTACTATAAAAATGGTATATCAACAAAGTATAAAAATATTGTATAAAATTTCTTGTCATAGCATATACTTAATAAATAACCGCGAGGAAAGCTTGCGAAATACGTGTCACACGAAAAATAGATAAAAATTAAAACTATGATCCATAATTTAGGACACGGCACCTCGAAAAACATGTTTACTGCAATAAAAGCACCTAAACACACAAGAAGAACGTAAGTAACATTAATTTTATCGCGGTTTTATGGCACCCGCGAGACTGCATGTTATATTATGGCACATTATCATACGTTATTTCTGCATAGGATACCTTTGTTGGCTTTGCCTCGGGAGCTGAATTTTTAGCCGAAGT
Organism: Coenonympha glycerion; assembly: GCA_963855885.1. Classification (NCBI taxonomy): domain Eukaryota; kingdom Metazoa; phylum Arthropoda; class Insecta; order Lepidoptera; family Nymphalidae; genus Coenonympha; species Coenonympha glycerion. The sequence continues at coordinate 5,466,856 of OY979646.1, forward strand.
TTCGTGTTTGACCTATATTCTACCCCGAATGCAGTTGTTCCTTTATCTGATATCTTCGACGAGAGAGAGTATCTCAAATAAAGTATAAAAAAACTTTTTATTCTTTGTCTCCAATATAAAGTAAACTTCTATGAAAAGATTTCAGGATCTAATTAATGGCTTACCTACTTAGGTTAAGCAATTAAAAGCTCGTGAGTAATTCTTATTCTTATTAGGAAGTTTCTAATTACACCCATCAGTTTCACTCGTGTCTTTTAATATACAAAATTAAAGTAATTATGATATGAGTGTGTTACAAAATTAAAATATTTGATAAATAAAACATACCATGGAAATATTGAACATATTATTATATACGTTGATAATAATCAATACATATAATAAATCTGTTGTTTGTCTGTTTGTCTGTTTGTCTGTTTGTCTGTCTGTTTGTACGGGCTAATCTTTGGAACGGCTGGACCGATTCCAATGAAATTTTGTGTGGTGGTAGCCTATGTCCCTGGTCAACATATAGGATACTTTTCATCCCGGTAAAATAAAGAGTTCCCGTGGGATAGTTAAAAATTGCAATTAATTTAACAGCTTTGTAAACAACAACTAATGAACTTAATTTTGTAAAATTGGTTATGCTGATACCTTATGTTACCTTTTTAACAAAATATATATATAGTAAAATTTATTAATCCAATCGAGTTCCCGCGGGAAAGAAAACATTACAAAAACAGTTAGCAGGCGTCTTTCAAGTAACGGATTTTAATGAAATTTTATGATCCTACTTTATATATATGCCCGGTCAACATTTAAGATACTTTTCATCCTGAAAAATTTTAGAGCACCCGTGGGATGTTTAAAAAAACCTATAGCTACTTCTCTCCGTAGCACAATCAAAACGGGGTCCAAATATCGACAGTTTAAATTGTCCTTTTGATCGTGCAACTAGGTATAACTATACAAGATAACCCGTACGTAGCAGGAACGGGTTGCTACGTACACAGTAGCGCATCAGAATGCTTAATTACAATATCTGGGCGTTGGTATCATCTCAGAATAAGATAAGTTTGGTTAGTATAGATATTACAATCCACGATGACACGCCCCACTCTATCTTACTCCATGCGAATTGAGTAACATAAGCGATTTCGACAGAGTGTATAAGTAGAGGAAGACTAAAGAAGATATAGGTAAATTGTGTAAAAGAAGATAGCACGTTGACGGGAGAGATTGGAAGAAGACTCCTTTACGGGTCCATCGAACCCAAGGACCACTCATTTTGTACGGGAAATCTTGGGAAAAATTAAGAAATTCCACGAGAAACATTTTTGTAAAAAAAACGAACTGCACGCGGGCGGAGCCGCGGGCAACAGCTAGTTAATAGATATGTGCGTAAAATTTGTCTGCAGCTGGGCACAAGCAAAGGTTTCTAGAACGGGTTTCCATTTACCTCGGTCCTATACTGCTAATGTCTACCAGTAGAGCCTATTCACTCCCTTCAATACACCGGCTTTCCAGTGCGGCTGGAATAAGACTATAAGTACAAAACCCACATCTTACAAGTACGCACTGTAAAATATAAAAAAATAACAATAAATGCAAAACTGCGGCATTTTTAAGTCGGTTTATAATTGAATACAAACATAGCCTATTCACATTGGTCAGCATTCAATAGGTATAATTAGCCCACCATTCGGTCCACCCATCTTTGCCTGCGGCAGTACTAGCGTGGAATTAGTTATATTATGTCTCATGGGATCGATAAATTTGGAAGCGATAAAAATCACACGTCCGCTATCAAGTCCCCTATGCCTTGTGTCCAGTTGGCACCGTTACATACCTACATGGACGTTAATTACTAAGGGTATCATTACTGGAGTTTTTCTCTTCAAACGAATTATTTCCCCGCATGAACTAAGCTCCAATTTGCAATCTACAGTTTTAATATTGAAACATCAGAGGAAATCCTTTCCGAAGCAAAAGCACGTCGCCCGCATAGCTTCGAGTAAATATTAGCACAAGTTTCGACAGTGTTACAGTACAGGGCACAACTCTATCGCTAAGAGCAAAATAAGTACACAAGATTAATTGTCCCCCAGCGACCGACCGGAAGCGCATCCATGTTGGACACTCGCCGCCATTTTGCACTTCCGTCGTGCACTATGTTCGATCGCTTTAATTATATAGATAGGTAGGAAACTTGTATTGGGGCTATTTAGTTTAAATCGGTTATGCAGTTTGCTATAATATTCTATAGGTACTATCGTTTCTTTAGTACATTAAGTATCTATAAAATCGATTCATAACCATTAACAATACTTCCATTATCTATACATATATTATGATAAATACGGAAATGTTTACTTCCGTATTTATCTTCAAATACTTTACTTGACACAGGCTTAACTTGCAGGCCCTCATAAAGAGTCTGTAAATAGCTAAATAGTTATGATTTTAATGGTGATATCTATTTAAAATTTAACGACTTAAAAACCCTGTCACTGAGAAGAAGCTCACAGCCAACTCAGCCGAGTTTCTTTTATCTAGGTATGCAAGGTTCAACCACTGATGACTGAACTGATCTTAACTTTAATAGATAGAACATTCTGTAGTAATAAGGACGTTTAATCTAGTAAAGTGAAATAGTTCCTATGATATATATTTTGTATTCATATCATGAAGACTTTTCAAGTCAATCGCTGTCGAGTGCACTCCACAATCCTGTGAAGTGTGGACCCCAGAAAGTAGTACTTACCGCAATTTTTTTTATTCACAAATGCAACGTGGTTCTTGTGTGGCGTTTGGGCTTTTGTAGCTCTTTTGGCTGTCAATCTCGTTGTGTTTTGCGATGTCGTATATCAAGGAAAAGATGAACTTAACAAACATACATTAGGTTGACTGATCCATTATCATTCAAAAACCGCATGGTAACCGTTAATTATTATCATCATAACCCGAACGTCTGCGAGAGTAAAGAAAAGTATAAAAGCAAAATAAAGGATGGTGACAACTTGTGTAACTCCGCTGCGTCTGAAGTCCTTGCAAATGACAGCTCTTGTCCTCTCCCCCCCTCCGGCCCCGCAGCCCGCGCCCCCTTTCCGCCCCACGAACCACTTTGTACCATTCGATACTGTATCTTAAAACGCATTCTCCTTTGAAACAAATTTAAACCCCACTCAAAGAGATTGAGCCTTTAAGTTTAAACCTAGCGATTCAAAAGTTTGCCTTTCAGACTTATTGCGCTCTCGTGCTAGATTTTTTTTTTTATTTTCGATGTTTTTACTTTATTTTTCGTTATTTGAGTTGATACGAAAATTCTCTACTTAAGCGGAGATTTTGAACCAATCTGAATGTTAATCTGGGTTTCTTTGAAAATATTTTAGGTTTGAAATTAAGCTGCCTATAAAGAAAAATCACGAGGCCATCATGTCTGTAATGAAATTAATGAAAGAAGTTTTTAAGAATGACTCAACACCAAAACTTACTTTTAAGTTACGGTTTATTCAAACAGAAACTAACAAGCGCTTCACCATTCTTTTGGCAATGCTTTGTTGAATACAATATGTACTTTATAAAATCATAACCTACCTACCTCATCTCCAGAATAATATATTTAATTGCTAAATTTTTTCTTTTTTGAATTATTCAATGATTATCCAAATTAACCAACCCACGTTTGAGCGTTGGAGAGTTTATGCCTATGAGCTAGGACCACTGTTGGGATATAGAACCAAGCTGATATTTTAAAAAGTATGTATAAAAAGTGATTAACTTTGCTATTGCATCGCATCAGACCCTGCGCCGTCCGTCTGTCCGTCTGTTCTTCTCTCACCAGGCTGTATCTTTTGAAGTTATACACTTGAAATTTTCACAGATGATGTATTTCTGTTGCCGCTATAACAACAAACACTAAAAAACTTAATAAAATTAAATATTAAAGAAGGCCTCCCATACAACAAACGTGATTCATTTGCTCGTTTTTGCCAATTGGAAAAAAAACACGGATATTTTTAATTTCGCGGGCAGACTCGTTGATTTTGCCTTAGAGTGCAGGTACCTTTACATTACTCGGATTTTCCGTTTTAGAGCAATCGCTTTAATCTGCGTCGGATTCATCCCAGTGCGCCGTAAATCACCGTATCGGCATTCGACGGGACATTTTGTAAAATATCGAAAATGTTAAATTTTAAAAGCCATTTGTCAACTGACGTATGAAGTCACGGCTCAGTGGGTTTTTCATCAATTATTTCTTACGAGCCTTTGTGCGAGATACGGGGTACACATCTCTATCAATATCGGTTCCTAAAATTTGATACACAATATTAAATTGTTGTCGTGTACAAATTCAAAATGGCGGTGTCTTTTTCGATGCTACAATATTATTACTTCTATCTAACACGAGTTCGCGGAATAGTATTACTGTTATGAGCAAATATCGCAGTATTTTTTTATCGCAGTTTATTTTTACCGAAGCTTTAGAGTTTTCCCCTCAAAAAAACCGGAACTAACCCAGAAGTAACTTGAAGTTTATATTCCTCTCACATGAATACCACGATACAAACGATGATTTTAACTGGCGATAGTTTGAGTTTGAACTCGGTCACGTCACATGACATTTAAATTCAGCAAATATCCGCAAACATACCACGGATTTTGGCTATGGTGGTTAATTTCCACGGACATTTACCAGTTACCTACGCAGGAAATATGCACAAGCACTAGTGTATTGCACAAACTCTCTTAACCTGCTAACCGAGGCACGGGTGTAAATCATCGCCAATTTCCAAACTCTGGCCAGCCCAGAATTCAGAATTTGCAAAAAAAATTAATTGTATTATTTATTGGCCTTAATAGAAATCGATCCCAGTACCTCGTGGCGTGCGATCAAACAATATCATCACTTATAAAGCGAGGCATTTCAACATACCTACAATGTCGTTAAACCAAGATATGGATCTAAAATTATTACTCTGGTTCTATCTCATATCCAAAATCTATTAAACCATTGGTTACTCCAACTGTAGCTAGGGGATGTGCAAGATTAATCGAGATCTGTGTGCAATGGGCGACGGAAACGCATCTATATCTGTCCGCCTCTATCTATCTAGCCTCCTTGCCCATCTTGTGTCCAGCCTGCTTAATATGTATACAGTTGGAGACTATACGCTATTACCTGTAGGTTTAACTTGATCCAGTATCTGAATTATAAATTTAAAACCATACTCAACTTGGCAGTAGTATAACCTACTTAGTAGTACTGCTACAAATCTCATGTGTATAGAAGTCACACTGCTTAAAACCTAAGTGCAGTTATGCTTAGCTTTAGCTGACTAAACTATATTTAAAATGTCTTAGCAGGGAATGTGATCCTACCAGCCGTTTTCACTAAACCTAGTAAACGCCTAAATCGAATGCTTAAGCTGATAGGTGACATTTTTCACCTACAACAACCTTAGGGCTTAGGTGACCCTAAAAATGTTGGTGAAAACGAGCAAAAGACTTCTCTTAGCAACAACGACCTTTGAAATGGCGTCGGTGCGAGATTGTGGGTTCGATTCCCGCCACGGAATTCACTGAAGTTTTATCATTTCTTAAATAGCTCAGGTCTAGTCTGGTAGGTCCACCAGATCAGATCAGATCAGGTCCACCACCAGTTGGCTAGTAGCAAAGCCACTTCGGCCTTTGCCGATGAAGTTAAGCACTTGTAGTGTGTAAAAAACCTTTTTTCTGACGTAGTAGCTAAGTTGTAAAGTAACCACGTAGTCAAAAAAACGTTACGTAGATAATAAATTTCTTGTCGAGTAAGTACTCATTGAATGCATAAAACACTCCCTTTAGCGTGTAAGGTTAATGCACATTGGAGGACACTCGGGCCTTTATAAGAGCCTAAGTGAGACAGGTATTGTGTGGGACACGGCGTTATATCGAGCGGACTTATCATTAGACTGTACCAGGTACCTATTGTGGCTTGAGATTCGAGAGATTTTTTACATGTCGTTAGTTACTTACCTAGCGGTGAACTTACTTAATATCAGTTGTTGCTTAATTGATAATTATGCACAAATCCAAGCAAAGATTAAGTCACAAATGATTTAACACTTCAAACAACATCGATCACTGCTATGTACAAGCTGAAAATGAAAAACTCTTTTGAAAAGTCTAAATAAACTCTAGCGGAGAATTTGCAACAAACTCGGCACTTACTCTTTTCAAAATGTCATGGTTTGATTGTAAATTACGTAATTTCTATGATATCTCGTGAGATGACCAAAGCATGTCCCTATCATCCCAAAAATCCTTGTCATAAAGGAATTCTTCAACACAGACTGCTGAGAGCACTAACACGTACTCTCAGGTCGTAAAACGATTACATCCTAGATTTGTTAGTTACTACTGCAGTTTCCTCTAATTTTCTTATCCCCAAACACTTAGATAACTTTAGGATTCAGAACAGCTACCTCAGCCAAATAGAGGAGAAAAGTAGTTTAGTTGAAAACGACCATTAAAAATAGCTCTACTTGCTCGTACTTGCCCCGTGTAAAATATTTATATTAAGCGCTAATAGTTTTTTAATATTCTCTTCGTACACTAAAACTGGTAGTCGCGAGTGAATTTTAATATCCACCCCAGGCCATTAACACTGTTACAAACGACTTTTGATCGTCCCGAACTCCTCTTATCGCGTAGTTTCGTATTCTGATACCATTCTCACATGTTTTAGTAAAATTACATTATTGATACACGTTGTACAGGATACACATGATAGACCAGTAATTTAGACTTTATATTTTTGTTCGTGGATTCAAATATTTTAGGTACATATGTCTGATTTTTCGGAACAATATATGAAAAAAGACGTGAGGGTCATGGAACACTCGGTGGAAACAAAGTTTGGAATAACACCTAAAACAAGACTCTATATATAATTCCAAGCAGACAATTGCCGAAAGCTAAGTTCTAGCTGTAGAGGTATGGAAAAATCCGTTCCTGTTATTCGAAATGAGTTGACTCGGTACAAAAACCTATACTATTATTCTATCCATTACATACGGTAACGTATGTCGGTTTCAGAATGCATGATCCAAAAAACAACCCAATAAACAAAAAAAAATGGTTTTGAATTTATACTAATTAATGGTTAAATTTGAACTTGCCTTTGAATAAGTTCAAACAATCTATCAAAAAACAATTTTTCAGTCAGCACTGTATAATTATGAGATTTAGACGTTAAAAAACCTTGAAAGAATGGTGGATCCGCTTTGTTCTCACGAAATACAATAATAGTCTGATGTAACAGCTATTTTATTTATAACAAAAGTGCTGAGTTACTTGTCAGTTCTTCTCGGTGCAAAACTTCTTTTCGAACTTGGCGATAGAGTCTGACATTTTATAAATGCTTAAATATATTAGGCTTTTGTGAAAAAATACTTTGATTTTTTAAACGTACCTACATAAAATCTGTAAGTGAAGTTCTATAATAAAATTAATAATTATACAGGCGTTTTCTCGAAGTGCTATTCCTATTACACTTGCTTTACTAACGCGTTTGCAAAAACTTAAATACCACTTTTTCATAAAAGTCTCCTCACAATAATTTTTACAAATTTGCCGCACTTTGTGAAGGAAATGGGGTAAAAGGAGGGATGCAGCGGTGCAGGGGAAATTAAATCAGTGCCACCTTACTTACCTGCATAATCCTGTCCCACTCACATTTTACCGCTTAAGGAGTTCCTAAGTGCTTTGGGTATTTTATATTTTACGTCAAAGAAACCGCAGAATTTGCTACAGTTTCATGTTTTGATTTATAATGTGTTAATTGTGTTATTGATGACTTTACAACCGACTACAAAGAAGGAGGAGATTCTCGATTCGACTGTATGTATTTTTGGTTTGCTACCTCAAAACTTTTGACTGGGTGAATTGATTTTGATGATTGTTTTTTTATTATAAATCAGATGCTTCCCTTGTGATTTCATTTCAATTTAGTCCACTTGTGATAATGGTATCCATGAGAAAACCGAACCAATCGAACTCGGGCCCTCCAGCTTAATTCTAAGCGTAAGCCCATTGCCTATTCGTTTGAAAATCACATCAAGGTAAAATTTAAAATGAATATTAAGGTTACAACTACAGGCTACATTTATTCAGTATTTAAATAAAAAGTAGGATTTTCTAAAAAAGAAAGATAACTCAATGTAGATTATCATGAGCCCGTAGATGGATAGACGCCCGCGCGGTGCCGATACACAGCGCCTGCATCTCTACGCCGTGCGTAAACATAGCATTTTATAAAATCTAGAAGACGAGCCATGTACCATCAGGCCACAAGCCAAGAAGGCGAGGCCTTAGCCCCTTACCGGAGCTAAAAGAACAACACCGGGGGAGCGCAGCTCCCCTGCAACACAACGCCCGGGTAAGGAGGCAAGCCTCGAGGCCCGTACCCCCGTTGGGACTTGTTCCCCATGGAGACGACCACAAAAGACGAGTTGAGTTAAGAGCATGAGTTACAGTGCTTTAGAATACGCAAAAATTACTTTAGTTTTCCAATTCCGAAGTATACAATATTTCACGTGACTGAAACGTGGCTCTTTCGAAGCCACGGATGAAAAAGTGTCAACAATAAAGTAAATGAAGTTCTCCAGTAAAGTTACTACAAAGTGAGAAAGTTGCGCTTTGTACGTAAAGCTCCCTATATTCGCGCTCTATCAGTTTAAGCCAAGAGCCAACTGCATATTAAACGCAAGAAGAGAACTGCGGTACAACTATCATACAGTTTGATACAAAGACCTTGGATCACTCACGACTGCAACGATTAATTTATTTATTTACTAGCTGACCGGGCAAACGATGTTCTGCCATATAAATTGTTTAAGCTATCCTATCTTTTAAGTTGGTTCAAACTGCACACGGTATGCATATTTTATTAAAATACGTTAAGTACGAGTAGTTAGGAGTCCATCGCGGACAAACAACGTGACGCGTAATTTATATATAACTTAAACACTATGTAGCGGAAGACAGTGAGCGCAAAGGCGGCCTTATTGCTATAGTAATCTTTTACAAGCAACCTTTAGTTAGAGGAGAAGTAGTAGACAATAAGTAGTCAATTATTGACAGACAGTCTAATACGCCATATAACGGTTGACATTAAGATGATCGTTAAGACTACAATACTACTACTATAAATAATTAAAGTTTATGACGGTCATCATGATATTTACCGGATAGAAAACTTACATAAAATAAATTAGATTTCGTAATTTCCTTCTTTGCCGAATAAGATTGGTGACTCAAAATATAATTATTACTTTATTACAAACTGGGATAAAAATCTGAAGTATAATAAAAAAATATTAATATCCAACTAAAGGCATTAAAAATTTGACTTGCATGCTAATGATATCTTTGTGTAATATTAAAATCTCTATACCTTTATGTTTTTTTTTATATCAAGGTAAAATTTAGTCACAGTAGTTCAAAAATTGATTTGTGTCACATACCCTATTCAACTTATGAGACATTACAAAACTTTTAATTGTGATACGTCATACAATTATGACAAATCGTGCAGTCAAGTCACGTGACAAATCCCACAAGTACCGTTGTGATATGCCGTATAGATATTTCAATCCATGACAACGCGCCCCACTCTGTGAAGCTCCATACCAATCGAATGAAAACTATAGGATTTTGACAAAGTGGGGCGCATCTTCGTGCAATGAAATATCGATACAAGTCGCAAACTGTACCATTGCTTAGCTGTAATTTGATCCAAGATCCAACTGCATATTAAATGTAAGAGTAATAGTACTTTACTTTTAACGATATTGCGCTCGAGATAAATGACTGCGTTTTATGGGTAATAAAATATGCTAAAGCCACTATATAGTACATTGTGATACAAGGGTGGAAAGTAGGTTATTGCAAACGAGCTGTCATTAACAAGCACGAGCCGAAGGCGAGGGTTTTTAATGTCACGAGTTAGAATATGTCAAGATAAAAGATAAAAGATAAAAGATAAAAGATAAAAGATAAAAGATAAAAGATAAAAGATAAAAGATAAAAGATAAAAGATAAAAGATAAAAGATAAAAGATAAAAGATAAAAGATAAAAGATAAAAGATAAAAGATAAAAGATAAAAGATAAAAGATAAAAGATAAAAGATAAAAGATAAAAGATAAAAGATAAAAGATAAAAGATAAAAGATAAAAGATAAAAGATAAAAGATAAAAGATAAAAGATAAAAGATAAAAGATAAAAGATAAAAGATAAAAGATAAAAGATAAAAGATAAAAGATAAAAGATAAAAGATAAAAGATAAAAGATAAAAGATAAAAGATAAAAGATAAAAGATAAAAGATAAAAGATAAAAGATAAAAGATAAAAGATAAAAGATAAAAGATAAAAGATAAAAGATAAAAGATAAAAGATAAAAATATAAAAAGATAAAAGATAAAAGATAAAAGATAAAAGGTAAAAGATAAAAGATAAAAGATAAAAGATAAAAATAAAAAGATAAAAATAAAAATATAAAAGATAAAAAGATAAAAAGATAAAAAGATAAAAGATAAAAGATAAAAGATAAAAGGTAAAAGATAAAAGAAACGAAAAAAAAATTCCTTCTGTGTCCATCCCATCCCAATGTCCATCCCATTTTATTGTACAATGAAAACTCCTTGGTATCAAACGTTTTGCAAAAGTAATGATCGAGCTTGTAAATAGTATGTTTCATTACAAGTGCGGAAAGGCTGTTATTGCAAAGAGTTCCGACAAATGTCTACCCGAGCCGAGGCGCAGCCGAAAGCGAGGGTTGACAGTCGGAACAAGTTGCAATGACGGGTCCGCACGTGTACTGAACGATTATTTTTAATACAGTTGCGAAAAAATGAAGCATTTTAATGAAATAATAAAAACAATAAACTCAACTAACTTAACATTTTCTGAAAAACTATTTGCTTTTTTCTCTTCTCTCCACGCAATAAATTCGTCGTATGTAGATATGTAGCGACTTTTTGACTTTTCCGGTAAAATGTTCTCCGAAGCATTTTGTGTAACAAACAACTAAACTCGCAAAGAAAGTTTCTGAAAAATGGCGCCAATCGTAGAATATAAGCAGTTTTTTTTTCTTCACCCATTCTGGTGACTTAAAAAAAAATAAAAAAAAATTTGGTCATAGACTAAATAATATTCTGGTACGCAAAGGCAACTATGCATGCCCATACAGCCAAGTCTTCAGTAGAATTTTTTTATTGATAATGAATGAAAAAAATGAAACCTAACCAAACTCATTCAATCAAATCTGATATTGAAACAAATTAGTAGCTTCTTTTTAGAAATATGTACATATTTGCATGAATCATAAAAACTTCTATGATTTTTTTAGTAAAAACTTCATGGTTGGTTTTTCTTTTTAATAGACATTATTTTGACAGTTGGGAAAGATAACGCACGAGTTCGGGAAAGGTAAAAAAAAAGCACGAGTATGTAATAGCCCACATCCCGAACGCTATACGTCCCTGCAATACGCCACTTTTTGAGCAACTGTATTAAAAAGTAAGTTACGACCACGAAAAAGAAAGATGCCTGTGCGTAAGATTTAAATTTCGAATACTAATGACAGCCTCTGAAAGTGCGCCATACCATACAACTGTATTGAAAAAGAAGTTGTTATAATATTGGCTTCTTTACATACTTCTTGAAATTGAATTCGTTTATAATTTGAGTTATTTTGTTTGCTTTAGTTCAAGTTACTTCGTGTAAAATTTTCCTTAACACAAGTGCATAAGCTACTTACTAAGGGATCGGAGCAATGTATGTGATGTTGTCCATTATATATTTATACATATATTTAATAAAAAAAAATAGATAAAATCATGAATTAAATTATGGCAATTCAAGTTAGTTAGTTATAGTTAGTTTATTACTAAAAACAAATGTAATATTGAAGAAATTGATGATATTATCATGGAGTGGAGTCATCTTCGACTATTAAGATTCTTCCTTTAGTAAACTTATTGTTGCTTTTAAGAAAACTGCAACTTTGTATAATAGAACTTCGTTAGTATTTTTGTCTCACTATTTTCATATTTTACCGAAATCTCAAACTTCTAATACGTTGGTACATCCAAAGAAGGTTAGCATTAGCTAGTTACCACAGAGGTTTATTCTGTCTCGTGTTCTCATAATTCCCTTACATAGGTAGGTACGAGTAAAGCATCAAAATAAAGGCTCAAAAATATCGTCAGCGATTTTCAAGTATTGTGTGAAAAGGAGCGTTGATAAGACACGAGTGTCGTTGAGCGGGATGACCGTAACCATTACGGCTAACGAGCCACACGAATTGTGCCCCACATTACCCGCCCTACCGCCCTACCGCCGACCTACGTGCGGCCCTTGTTAACACACCTTTGTTACACGTTACTGTGTTACCCGCTGTAATACCACGTGAATCAGTGAAAAATTTTCACTTACTTTTACCCTTTTTATTATTAATGCAAAAGTGTGTCCTTATTTTGTAACACATGTACACATGTGGTACACATCATCTCAACTTTTTGTCCGGATGTGGTTGACTAATTTCAGACTAATCCGAAGTACTCGTATATTTTCAAGAAGAAGGTATCTACCTAAATTTTATTATATATATTTTTCAAGTTTACTTATCCAACCAAAAAAACTCTTCTAGGAACTTTCTTAACTACAGCAGCCTAATGACTTATCTACGATCGTTATATAGACAACTGTCGAGCGCTCATTCAATAGGTATAATTATAATTATACCAATGAGAAATGCAGTTGTCCTCGATAAGTCACATGATCAGTTTGTTGACTACATATGACATTCCCATTCATTTCCTAAATCTCGTTCAATTTAGATATGGAAAAGCGACAATACTTACTCGTATTTGTGTTACAGCCCATATATTGTCTAAGAAAAACGTATTCATCCTTATCGTAATCGTTTACTAATTCTGCCCGCTGATTGGGTTCCTGATTTGCGTCAGCCAATCGCGGGGCAGAGCTCGCTAGCGATTACGATGACAATGAATACGTTTTTCTTACGCAATCAGACCCCGCTTGTTTTAGTCATACAGAGAGCAAACATAGCGTAGTGCATGTTACATAGCCTATATAATAGAAAAAAGTCTTCATGGACACCCTTGAAACACTCATACAGAGTATAAGAACCCATTTGCAAATATAAGAAAGAAATACATAGACATTTTATTGTAAAAGCCAAGGAAATGAACTTGCATTATTGTTAAGGAAATAACAGTCGCGAGCGTAAATATAAGTAAGAAACAAATGGAAAGACACAGTGGCCGAGATCTACTCCTCGCTCACAATAACAGCTTCAGCCGAGCGAAATGGGCTCAAGATGTCAACTGCGGGGTCGATGGATACGTAAAAAACAACATGGCCGTCGGAGATACGTTTTAACTTTTTCCGTTGTAACCATTTTTTGTTTATAATTTTCTATATCACACTAATATTATGAAGGCGAAAAGACCGAAAGTTTTATGTGCTTAAATGTGTGTATGTAAGTTTGTAACTTGTTTACATCGTAACTACTACACCGATCTCGCTGTAAATATAAAAAAACAAATAGAAAGACGCACTGGCTGAGATCTACTCCTGGATCACAATAACAGCTTCAGCCGAGCGAAATGGGCTTAAGATGTTAACTGTGGGGTCGATGGATACGTAAAAAACAATATAGCCGTGGGAGATATGCACTTGGTCTGTTGTAACTTGCTTATAACTTCTTACATCACAGTAATATTATAAATGCGAAAGTTTTACCTATGTACGTAAATGTGTTTGTGTGTATGTATGTAACTCGTTTACGCCGTAACTACTAAACCCATATAATATACAGGAGGTTTTGGGGGGCAAGAAATCGATCTAGCCTGGATTCATTTTAAAAATGTATTATTTACCAAAAAAAAATACCAAACAAAGCCCAGATATTGTAGTCTGGATAGGAACTCTATCTGAGCGCGAATCGGCTTCGATCTTGACCGACTTTACTATTAGTTGTAACGGCGCCAGTAAAAAAGGTCGACTATAGTTCGATTGCGTTCGGAAATTGGAGTTGAGTTGGATTAATGCATTACTTTTAGTTAGCTTTGTGTTTTGAGATCAACAATAGTTCGGTTTAGTTTGAGTTTAATTACGTACAGTGGTTTATATTACATTAAAATTATTTTTGCGGAAGTTACCGTCTTTTACCAAACGACAGTTACCTAAGAGATGCGGTATATGCGGAAAGTAGCATACACAACGCGACTTAATATTATTATGTCAAGTCACCAATTTTCTGTGAAATGCTGAAAATTTAAATGGGGATAAAACTATGAGACTACAGTAGTTCTCGTAGTTTTAGCCCAGTAACTTAAGTAACAAACAAGTAATGCTTAGATTTGGCACTTGTCACTTCTACTAACAGAGGCGGGATCATGTACTTATTTTTTTTTACTTTATTGCACCACTTAGAAAAACATAATATAAAGTGCAAGAGGGACGTATTTATGTAGATAAGACATTAATAACATTTTATTAAATCAATAATTCTACTTAAAAGTCGTCAAACCCCGGAGCCTCGTGAAACGGTCCTTCATAAAGCGCGGCTTTATTATACCAACCAGGGATAACGCTGAAAACCGGAATGGACTGAATAAATAACTATATGAGCAATAAAAACCTGCTGAAAGGCTATCACTTGCTTTTCAGCATTTTAGGGTACCGTAAGAGTTAAATCAGAACCATTATCAATATTAATTTTCCACAGGGGCTGGTTAAGTCTTTTAATTATAGCTTGAGGTTTTGGCCAATTAGTAAGAAATAGTTCCTGACATTGCTGGTGGACGTTTTCAGCCAAACAGGGGTCTGATTGCGTAAGAAAAATGTATTCATCATTATGGTAATCGTTAGTAAACTCTACCCCCCGATTGGCTGATGGAAATCAGGGAATCAATCAGCGGCCAGCATTTGTAAAGGATTACTATAAGGATGAATACGGTTTTCTTTCACTATCATACCCACACACACACAGACTTAAGCCTCTATTATAAGGTGTTATATTGTTGAGTGTACGCGTTGCTATTTATAGGTAACATATTAAGGCGGCATGCCTTTCTCACATCAAGTGTACTTTTTTCTATCCCAACATTATAATAGGGATCTTATTCTATGTAAAGTTCCATTGCTATAGTGAATTAATTGATGATTAAACGAACTTACCTGTAAGTGAAGTTCTATCACAATTATGTGAATACATTTTATTCGAATATAATAAACACAATCAGGTATACTTTCATTGTACTGGCAATTTCGCACTTTTATTTATTTTGTTTTTTAAAACTGACCACCCTGATGGACACGCGGTCCCAGTCTACCTTCGCGCCAAGCTTCATTCTTTAGAGAATATTTAACAAAATTTTCGTATTATACTCATGGGTTTTGGGTATGGGAGGGACCTTATATTATTATATTCGAATAAAATGTATTCACATAATTGTGATAGAACTTCACTTACAGGTAAGTTCGTTTAATCATCAATTATTATTTCATACATTTTATTCTTCATATAATAAACACAATCAGGTAGATGTTTAGAGATGAAATTTTTTGTTAAATTATGGACATTAACAGATAGTAAATTGTTTCCTATTATAATAGGAAATAGGTCCTCTTTATACCACAGAAGTATTTAATTAACACAATCTTTTCGTTCAATTCCTGGATCAATAAACCAGTCACATTATAAATAGGTTTAATTTATATTTAGATAGATTATAATGATTAATGATTAGAGAGCAAAAGAGCTATTTGCGACAGAAGCATCATCGCTCAATAAGAGGTTATAAAACTTAGGTAACGTCCGTAATGGTTGTTACCAGCAGACTGCTTTTCTGATGAGGTCAAGCAACAAACTACGTGCTCGCCGAGGAAGTGTTGCGTACTTGGTGCTGAGTGCACTGAAACGCAGACCTCTCTCGTGAGAGATTATATTCCTCGGCAGACACGTTCTCACGGTGGTCTGCCTGCAGGCGACCTTATGAGGTCGCTTCAACATTATCAGGAGGTTGTCTATTATATATCTTGGTCTAAGATTTTGTAAACGACATATCGATTTGTTTTTCAAAGCTGTGGCAAATTTTTATACTTTCTCTTCAGTTTTAATTATGGTATAATTAAAACTGGTTCGCCCTAAGTAGTAGCTGGCGTTGTATAAACTCAATAATTCCCTTGAATTATATAAAAACAATAATACTAACTTTAACTAATGCTAATGTTTTCATTCTGTGCTCTGTCTACTGCCTAAAGCTAAAAAAGTTACAAGATCAGCAAAGCAAAGTTACGGAATGAATAAACTCTTATTAAGGCCCATTGAGCAATGTGTTAGCATACTATATTGTGTGCTACTATGTGGTGTTTGATGTAAATTTATCTATTCATTTTCGCAATATAATATATATATATATATATATTTTTTTTTTTTTTATTTGACCCAAAATCATCAGCAGAAATTAAACTCAATGCCGAATGATAACAAGTAATCGTACTATATGCTACGTCGTTAACAAGTTGTTCTGTTGGAAATTACGAGGTTGACTTATAATGTACGTATTGTACGGATCTCAGTCGTTATTAAAGCAGTATTGCCACAAAACTTTGTAAATAACACAAAATTTTTGAAACATATAAATTATTAAAAATTCCATTCCAATTTTTTAAATGCCTTCAGAGAACTTCCTCCAGTAATTCCTATGAATTGTGGTTCTCTAGTGAAAGACCATATTTATTTATTTATCATCAATAAATGTACTAAGAATAAATGTACTAGAAGTAAGTCTTTTGACACCTTATGTAAAAGAAGAAAATCCAAAGTTGTAAAGGTCCTTAGACGATGTATGTCTAAAGCATTGTCTATAATAGTATTTTTAAGCATTCTACCTCTAGAAGAATGTATAGAAGAGCAAAGGTAAACTTGGTGTTCCAAAATGTTCAGAATGCGTCTGTTTCTAAGACGTCTGGGTTCGTATTGATTACATTTCGCATTATTGTAAGAAGCGATAAATTCAATAACTGGATTGAACTCTTTGAATAACTTTGAATTATATAATTTTACAGCGATAGCTTAATCCCATTAACTGGATGTAACTCTTGGTCAGCTTTTGATTATCTTTAATTTCCATATAAGAAACAATTAACCCAATCGTTTAAATGAGGATATTTGATATCCTCTATGCAACTGATGTAAATCATGTGTATCAAAATAGATGTATCGAAAAATATGGCCATCAACTCTGTAAAGAGGTATTTCGATTCATCTTAACGTTAATTATTACAAAAACAAAAATCCCTCTAATGAAAAGAATTAATCTTCATCTAGACCGGGAAATCGTGTGAATCACTAGTTCAACCTTTTAGGTTTAAGGGAGTTAGATGACTTAAAAAATGTTTTGTAACCACTGGCCATCTGATAGGATAACCGATGATGGACGAACAGCTGCGTCTAAAGTCAAATTTTTCTTACTACATTTTTTGTTTCTACAGACGTTCTGTGTAACCCCATCCATACCTAATAGCTGGAGAAGTGGACTTTAGGACTTTTAATCGGAATTAAGCTTAACTCTTATATGATACAACGAGTTAAGAGTATAAAGTTCTTTACAGAATTTGAATTGTTACATAATTCACGTCATAATTTGCGGTTGGGTAACGATACTGCCATATCGTCAGAAATTAAAATAAAACCAGGAAACTGAGCATGTTTTGAGGGTAGTAAATAACTTTAACACTCTAACACCTAACAAATCTTCATGAAAAAAACCGCGGTAAGTGAGATGAGTCACAACTTCTTTATGTATTTTACCAAGGATGAATCGGTACTTTAAAATAAGATTCTTCAGTTCATAGGCATAAAACCCTTTTTAGGTATTCGCTTGTAAGCTGTTCTATGAACTATCAATTTCAAGGGATTTTGAACTACAAATTCATTCAACGCCTTTAAATTTAGAATGTATCTTTTACCACGTAAGATTTTGAGGTTAGACACATCTTAACTATAATCGAACATGCAGTGACTCACTCCCACATTATCTCATCCAAAAAAGAAATGTCGATTGTCAAAGACATTTGTCGCTTTTTCTTTGTTGTGAACGTGTAAGGCGGTACACTGTGTTAGTGTACGATTTTTAAAATGGTATTATGTAATAATAATTTTTTGGAGCTAGTTCCTTAATTTGTTCAATTCATTAAAATATTTTATTGAATGTACGTACATTTGTACACCTAGTGAAAGTCAAAAAATAGTCTTCACTTATTATAACTCCCGAAATTCTAGATCATGTTATAGATCGTGACGGATTCCTTGTCAGTGATATGTAACCAATAAACTTCAAAATGTTGAAGATAACTGGCATATAGGTACCTTAATGTCTAGCGTCGTCGATGAACCTGGTCCATGTTGTGGCTGATGCTGGAAACTCGCTGTCACGTCGCATCTTCCTCGCGGCTGATCGCCAATACTCAAGTGTGTCACGCCCCCCCCTGCTGGCCGAGCCGTAACGAGAGGGGGCCAGCTAGTTTCTCGAGAAACGAGATTGCGCTGTCCCAGCGGTGGGTGTCGATAGCAAAGTCGCCCGCCGCGCCCTGCTGGTTTCTTTATTTACAACACCTGACGATCAGTAACCATTGAAACTAGTATAATGCCCGAAACTATTTCTCCGAAAAAACATCTGGTCCCGTTCGTGAACTTTAATTACTTGTCATTTGTCGAAACAAAATGTCATTTGTCAATACTTAAGCTTCTTCTCAGTTCAGGACGCGTTGTGGTTTAAGATTTTTATTAGTTTCAGAAAGAATTTAACAATTCACTTCAATGAAACTTTCAGACTAATGGTACATTATACATAATATTGTTAACTTATTGAGTTTTGAGCTAACAGTTAAATTATCATCTCATTACACAATCTGAACATTAATTTTCGAAAGTAAGTAAAATTATTTTCCACCACAAAATCTAAACATTAAAAGAATGAAGCTTGGCGCGAAGGTAGACTGGGACCGCGTGTCCATCAGGGTGGTCAGTTTTAAAAAACAAAATAAATAAAAGTGCGAAATTGCCAGTACAATGAAAGTATACCTGATTGTGTTTATTATATGAAGAATAAAATGTATGAAATAATAATCGTTACTTGTGTGGAATAATGTAAGTAAGTATTGTAATAATAAGTTATTGTTTATTTCTTGTCCGTATATAGGTATATTATTAACAAAATATTTGTAATGCCCAACAACCATCAAACATAAAACTATTATTTGGCAATGTTTCCTGTAGTAAATCTTTTATTAACCTAATAATAGCTTGACTTAAGTACGGAACTTTCGAAGATCGAATTAATAAAATTCTGCTCGAACTTGTCTGAGTTTTACATGCTCATGTTTGTTAATGAGTTGCAGGGAGCTTTTGAGATATTTTTAAACCATAAATAAAATTACGTGTACATACTCACGTTGGCGCTTTTGTTGCTTTGAAAATGTATAAGCCATGTACTTGTATTAATACATTATATACACACCACACAGTTAGACCTAAATGATACACGTGTAATAAAATATTTCATTATCGATGATACTTATGTAGCTACGACGACACCAACTGTAGAAAAAAGATTAAATAGAATTATATTTATTTTGTAACATTTTTTTGCCTTGTAGTTATGACCATTCTTATGCAAGAAATGACATATCGACGTTCGCAAGAGCCTGTATGTTAGGCCTATGTGAAATAAAGATATTTTGAATTTGGCTTATTGACTTTTTTGACTTACATAACTGTGATTTATAGATATTTCAGTCCACGACGACGTACCCCACTCTGTCAAACTCCATACGAATCCAATGAGTTAAATTGGATTAGTATGGAGTATGGCAGAGTGGTCCGCGTCTTTGTGGATTGCAATATCTATAATGACTGAAACGTGATATTTCCGCGATATGATGGCTGATGTCTCAGGAAGACAAGCTCAGTGGATAATACATAATTATAACACATTAGTCACAGATTTTAGTAAGAAAATCTTTAAACCCATCTGCGAAACATAAAATATTATCTTAACCTATTTCGAATTTTATAGATGTTAATAAAAGATTAATCCTTAGCAATTATTATTATTATGAGAGGCAGAGGCAGTGGTTTCTGAGTTTTAAGCCACAGATCCCGAGCGGCCTCAGAACTTCATAAACTCTTCTCCAACTTTTACTGACAGATTTAATTGTTGTCCTCTCAAACTGTTTCTACTAGCGTCTTTTATATTGTACAATATACAAACTACACTGAAATATCTGCATGTAATTTCGAAAAAAAAAATCTTTCAAATTTTTTTGAGTTTAGTTTTTGGGTTTTGGAGTTGAGTTGGGGGGCCTATTTCTGGGTTCATTTGGGCAATTATTTGGTTTTTGTTGCCCAGATGGGGGCAGCTTCAGTCATCGTTTTAGTACGTTGGTACTTTGTTTTATTACGTGTGTCATAAATTATTATTTAAAACTAGCAAGCCCAACAGACTTACGTAAAATAAAAGGGCTGTTTTTAGGAGTTTTCCGGCAATTATTCGAATTTCTCTCGACGTAAAAACTATCCATGAACTTCAACAAACATTAAAAAAAAGGATTGGCCAAATTGGTCCAGGCATTGTTATGCGTTTACCAACACATTTTGCGATTAATTTTTATATATAAGAATAAATGTTTTTTCTTTCTTTCTTTCTTTTCTGCTTTAAAAGAACCATCAAAATTAACATTGTTAAAAAAATATTTGGTACAGCGAAATAAATTGCGTTAATTTCGGCCTTTTCTGCTGACTCTACCAGGTTCTGCAGTCACAAAACCTCACTTGCCAGCTGCGCCCGTGCCCGTTTTAATGATTTCACACTAATTAGATTTTTTAATGTGCCCTCTGAGGTCGATTTAGCAACCCCAATTTATTTTACCGTTTCATATTTCGGGTTGCTTCCCGCCTGTATATTAAAAATACAAAATACAGCAGAGTTACTCTTTTTTATTCATTTGAGTTTTAGCTCTATTATTTTTGTTATAGTAACTAGGTATAACTATAAAACAAGAACCCGGATCCCTCAGACACAACCACTACGTTAACGGCGTAATATATGAATTACTGGTTGAGTGATGCTAAGACAGATACAGATTTTAAAGGGAAGATTTTCAAGGGTTATGTATAATGTATAATATGCCTATATTTTATAGGATATTAATTTTTGATAGCTGCAGTTCTACATAGAGAACCGTAAAAGTTTACTATAACTATGTGACCTCATATAATACTGTGTACTCCAGTGCGAAGTAGGTCAAGGCGTCAATTTCCTCAGACTTAAGGCCCCGGGCGATATCGCGGAAAATCGACTTTTCCGCCATATCTCTACCATCTGGGTCTATCAGATAGGTAGTTGCCACATTCTTAACCAACTTCAAAGTAGACAAACTATACTTTGGTTTTGTAACGGTCGAGAACAAATTTCTCTGACATTTAAAAAATTGTGCATTTGCTTTTTATTCTGTGAATCAATCACAGAATAAAAAGCATATGATGATGAATATAGAAATAATAATTTCTTTATTTAGCTAGCTTAACTTACAAACTTCACAATTGATACAATATTCATTCTATTAACTCATTTGGTTTCTTAAAATGAATTTAGCTCATCAATTCGGCAAAAAGGTAAACAATAGCAATGGCAATTTAAATTCGCGAACACAAAAATTAAAAAATAGTTTGGTGTTGATAATACGTGTAAAGGTATCAATCAAAGTTGGTAGTTCAATCCACGTTGCTTAAATTCGAGCGAATATTGAATAATAAGTGATTACGCACCGCGCCTGTGCACGATGAATCAGCGGGCAACTGCCGGGCCCATCAGAGCAGTCCAGCGGATTCTCACAGGCAGCGGCGGTGGCGGGTCGAAAAAGGCCCGCCAAAAAATTTTATTAGGCGTTTTGCACTGGGTTTAATCCCGCGGCACAGAGTGACTTACTACTAGGTACTTACCGGCGCATGGAGACAGCCAGCACGTGGAATCCGGGGAGTGTGTTCGTGTAGGATGAAATGTGGTGTGTGGTGCCTGCTGTGTTAAATGCAAATAGGAACACACTCGCCCTCCTTGAGGGATCTTTCGCGGCGGCGGTACGAATTCGCGGGTAGCGAAGCGGCTCCGCGGCGGCGTGATTTCCAGGTGGCGCGGGAGCACAAAAAACAGTATTCCGGATAGCCAAAGGGGCCCGCGGCGTTAGAATGACGCGGCGGACAACACAGCAAACGAAGTAGCACAAGAAATCGGGCTCGTAAGAAGGCGAGATGCGGCGTGGCGGGCGACTTCACGCGGGCGAACGCGGCACGCACAGTCAATCGACTCCGTCGGGATTTAGCACCGAACTGCGTACAGCAAGTGGCGGCGTGGCCGGCAAACAACACGCGGGCGACGCGGCACAAATGGTACGCGATAAATAGCTCCGCATAAATAATAAGACGGCGAGATGCGGCGTGGCGGGCGACTTTACGCGGGCGAACGCGGCACACACACCGACCGACTCCGTCGGGATTTAGCACCGAACTGGGCGAGCGAACGCCGCCGGGGCGCGCGCGGGCGCTGATCGCAAACCGCTCGCGGGAGAGGGGCGTGCAGGCCGTCGACGCGATAGGCCTAGCATAAACCGAAGTGCTAGCGTAAAGCGCAAACACCCCCGCCAGTGGACCCAAGGATTTGGGGTCCACTAACCAATGGGCAAGCGGGATAAGGAAGAGACGGCTCGCTGCAAAACCGAATCTCCGACCATTACCTCGACAACTCTGGGAACCCCATCGGATCCATATATCAATTTAAGAATGCGTCCACGACGCCAGCACAAAGGCAACAAATTAGACTCCTTAACTAGGACAAGATCACCAACCTTAGGTGGGTCGGTCTTGTCTGACCACTTAACGCGCTGCTGCAAAAGATGCAAATATTCTAAATTCCAACGATGCCAGAAATTTTGGGTCATCTGCTGTAGCAATTCGAAACGAGACAACCGTGAGACCTTCACGTCCCTGAAGGGGTACTCGGGCAGGGCGTTAAGGGGTTCACCAATTAGGAAATGACCGGGGGTTAAAACTTCCAGGTCATTGGGATCGGACGATAAGGGGCAGAGTGGCCGAGAATTGAGTACAGCCTCAATCTTACAAAAAACGGTAGCGAGCTCTTCAAATGTCAAAATGGTTTCACCTATCACGCGTCGGAGATGCGTCTTTGAGACCTTGACGACGGCTTCAAAGATCCCGCCCCAGTGGGGACAAGCTGGCGGGTCAAAGGTCCAAGTTATCCCCATCTTGGACATTGCCGTGCCGAGGCCTATCTTATTTTCATTCAAAAATTGGACGACTTCCTTCAAATATCTATCGGCACCCTTATAGTTGGTCCCACAATCCGATCGGATCAGGTGCGGATATCCTCGGCGTGAAACGAAGCGGCCTAGCGTGGCTACAAAGGCTTCGGTGCTGAGGGCACTCACCAGTTCTAAGTGTACGGCCTTGGTAGCCAGGCAAACAAAAACGCAAAGGTAGGCCTTGAGGGAACGAGCATTGCGGAGGCTGGAGCTCTTGACGAAGAACGGCCCCGCAAAATCCGTCCCGACCGCCGAAAAAGGGCGCGAGGCCACGACACGGTCGGTGGGGAGGTCCCCCATAATGGGCTGCATGGTGCTGGCCTTCAGGCGGTAGCACGGAATGCACTTAAAAATGACGCTTCGGATGGAGCGTCGTCCCGATAAAATCCAAAATTCGCGCTGCAATATGGCCGAAAGGGCGTTGCAGCCAGCGTGGGCATTTTTGACGTGGTAATGCGTCACCAACAATTTTACAAAAGCGCTATTGTTCGGAAGCAACAAGGGATGACGTGCCCCATAGGGTAAGTCAGAATTCCGGAGGCGTCCACCAACGCGTATCAATCCGGTGTCATCCAGGAAGAGGTTTAAGCGGGCGAGCGAGCCTTTCAAAGGTAAACCTCGCTTCAGTGTCTCAATAGCGGACTCAAAATGCTCCAGTTGAACCAAACGTATCCAAAAGGTCCGGGCCTCCTGTCTCTCCAGGGGCGACAAGACCGGGTTCGACATTTTGTCGCGTGGGTTCCGAGCGTTGTGGGTGAAGCGCTGAATCCAAGCCGTCACCCCAATCAATTTATCAAGGGAACTGTAGCGTTCCTGAAGATAGCTCAGCAAATTGGCTGGCTTATCTTCAACAACTCCGACTCGCAAGCCAGGTAACACATCGGGCTCGGAGAACCTACTCTGAGGCCAGGCGGACTCATTCCGAGTCAGCCAGTCAGGGCCCCACCAAAGAGAGTGGTTGACAAGGTCGGAAGCTTCACATCCGCGGGAAGCACAATCTGCAGGGTTCAGGTCCCCTGGCACATGTCTCCAGGTCAACGGGGTTTCCGAATTCTGGATTTGGGAAACCCGGTTGGCAACAAAGACTTCCAAGTTGTGGGGAGCGGCTCGCAACCAACAAAGGACAATTTCGCTGTCCGACCAGGCGTACACGTCCGTCAGGTCAACGATCGATAGGAGGGACGTACGCACATGGTTGAGAAGGCGCACCAAAAGAGCGGCTCCAGACAACTCCAATTTGGGTATCGTCAAGCGTGACCTAATTGGGGCCACTTTACTTTTCGCCAAGACAAGGTGGGTTGCGACCTCGCCGGTGTCACTGACAGTTCGCAAATAGACCACGGCTGCGTACCCCTTTTCGGACGCATCACAAAAGCCGTGGAGACTGGCGTGGCACCTTCCGGGCGGTAGGAAGCAACGAGGCATCGAAATCCGATTAACATTCGGAAGTGAGGCCACAAGGGAGAGCCACTCCAGTAGCCTGAGACCCTAACCTCCCTGAGGCAGTCGACAAAAGTATGGTCTGGCATACTGACTGCTGTAGATCCAAAGTCTCAGGGGAGGTGGCTAGGTGGCAGCTAGGGTGGCGGACACCTAGCGCGACGTGCCTTCACCAGCGGGAGCCCACTGACGGGGGTACTCCGGCTGGGGCGCTGCTACAGAGGGGGAGGGTACCCAACGTGGGGACCATCCGGCATAACCAACCCGGGGTCGCACCATGCGGCTAGCATCCGGGGCGTGGTAGGGAGCGCCTCGACCTAGCACGGGTGGATGGCGCTCCAGTTGCGTCCACACATGGAGGGGAGGCAAAAACCTAGACGGTTCGACGCTCATTTGAGCGGCCGTCAGACACCCGTCATAAAAATGCGAGGGGGGTGTGACCCTCCTCCGGGGGGTGGAACCCCTACCTCCTCTAGGAGGTTGGTGGTCCACCGGAGAACGCCTAACGGGACTGGTCGGGTGGCCAGGACTAGCGCCCCCGCCCATGGGGGGGGTGCGCGCTCGAGCGCCCCCGCCCATGGGGGGGGTGCGCGACCCAACGTCCTGGCGACCGGAACCACTCCGGTTAGCGCACAAAAGGGCCGAATGGGCACCGCCGCAGTGTGGGCAGGGCCGCTGGCGCGGGCAGTCTCTTACGAGATGCTGGCCCAGGCAAGAGAAGCACCACTGGCGTGTGGACACGTATTCTCTCCGGGCCGCAACCGGTTTGGCCAGGAAGTGCGAACAAGAGGAGACCTGGTGGCCGGGGTGCCGACAATAGGCACAGGGGGGGGGCGTCGTAGCCACAGCCCCGCTGTACTGTGACACCCGGCGACCCTCTCTGGCGTCGGCTCCACGGCCTCGCCGGTTGGGGCCGGTCCCCGCCGAAGGGCCAGTCCTTGCCCCACCCCCTCGGACCTGCTCGGACCTCCCAGGGGCCACTCGAGGGCCGGTAACTCCGGAGTTATCGGCCTGGAGGCACTCCTGCTCCAGAAACTTCAGGAGGTCGGAGAAAGGGGGCAGGTAGGTTGCACCGTCCCCTCCGAAGCGCTGCTCGAAGCGGAGCTTAAGCTCCGACGGCAGGCGGGAGAGCACTATGTGCAACAACAAGAAGGACCACTGGTCGACGGGGAGATCCAATCGACGGAGAGCATTGGTGGCCACAATGCAAGGGTTTAGCAAGGCCTCTCTGAGGCCGGCCACCCCGGTGACGGCGGGCAAGGCGAGTAGCTGGGCTACATGTGCGTCGGCCAACCGGCGCACATTTTCATAGCGCCTGGCCAGCAATTCCCGGGCCGTGTGGTAGCTCTCCTCCGAGAGGTCGAGGTGCCGCACCACGTCCAGGGCCTCGCCCTGTAGCGAGGACAGTAAGTACGTCAGCTTCTGGGTGGGGGACAGGTCCTTCCTGGCGTGGACCAGACTGTCAAATAACGCCAGGAAGCCCATCCACTCTTGAAGCTGCCCACCGAATTTGGGCAGCTCGATCGTGGGCAGTTTCCCGAGTAATGCCGGCTGTGTGGGCGGTCGGCTGGGGGAGTCTCGAAAAGCGCCACTTCGACGCCTTTCATCAGCGGCGGTCCGGATCCCATGGGCGGCCTCCACCACCGAGTCCATCAGTTCGAAGAACTGGTCGTAATCGGCCTGAGCCGTCCTCAGTACCTCCTGTTCGGGACCGAGGGTGAGCAGGTCTTGAAAGGCCTGCTCCACGGAGGCCTGCCGAGTCCGCACCTGGTCCGCTCGGTGTAATAGGGCGGCGGTTCTATCTTCGCGGCCTATCAAACCCGCGGCGGACGTCGCCCAGCGAAGCTCAGACTGTATCTGTACAGCTAGCTTTTTTATGTTCGCGGACATTCTAACAAATTAAATGTAAACAAAATGTAAAAATAAAGCAACAATAATAAATTGAAAAGGCGGCCGGCAAGTCGGCGGGCGGCGCGAGTGCAAGCAATAATAAAATTAAAGTAATAGTAAACAAGTCGTATCGCGGTCGCGGTCGTATCGTAGTCGCAATGAACAAAGCGGCGCGACCGTAGTAGATACGCGTGTTAAATTACGGCGAGCGGGCGGTACCGGCACGCAAGCAAAACTTAAAATAAAAATTAAACTTATAATTATAATAAGCGGAACGCGGCCGAAACGCGGCGTTGACGCAGCGGAACTGGCGGCGATTGCGGAATTTCCGCTAACAGCGCGGCGAACGACGCGGCGCGTGGCGGAAAGCGGGATTTATGCCAGCGGCGCAGAAAATGAACGGCGCGGCGGGCAAAACCAGCGCAAAACGCAAAGCGAGGTGTAGACAAACCACGCTCTGCTACCAAAATTGATTACGCACCGCGCCTGTGCACGATGAATCAGCGGGCAACTGCCGGGCCCATCAGAGCAGTCCAGCGGATTCTCACAGGCAGCGGCGGTGGCGGGTCGAAAAAGGCCCGCCAAAAAATTTTATTAGGCGTTTTGCACTGGGTTTAATCCCGCGGCACAGAGTGACTTACTACTAGGTACTTACCGGCGCATGGAGACAGCCAGCACGTGGAATCCGGGGAGTGTGTTCGTGTAGGATGAAATGTGGTGTGTGGTGCCTGCTGTGTTAAATGCAAATAGGAACACACTCGCCCTCCTTGAGGGATCTTTCGCGGCGGCGGTACGAATTCGCGGGTAGCGAAGCGGCTCCGCGGCGGCGTGATTTCCAGGTGGCGCGGGAGCACAAAAAACAGTATTCCGGATAGCCAAAGGGGCCCGCGGCGTTAGAATGACGCGGCGGACAACACAGCAAACGAAGTAGCACAAGAAATCGGGCTCGTAAGAAGGCGAGATGCGGCGTGGCGGGCGACTTCACGCGGGCGAACGCGGCACGCACAGTCAATCGACTCCGTCGGGATTTAGCACCGAACTGCGTACAGCAAGTGGCGGCGTGGCCGGCAAACAACACGCGGGCGACGCGGCACAAATGGTACGCGATAAATAGCTCCGCATAAATAATAAGACGGCGAGATGCGGCGTGGCGGGCGACTTTACGCGGGCGAACGCGGCACACACACCGACCGACTCCGTCGGGATTTAGCACCGAACTGGGCGAGCGAACGCCGCCGGGGCGCGCGCGGGCGCTGATCGCAAACCGCTCGCGGGAGAGGGGCGTGCAGGCCGTCGACGCGATAGGCCTAGCATAAACCGAAGTGCTAGCGTAAAGCGCAAACAATAAGTGTACAGAGAATGTTACTTCTACCGTTTAAAGATGCTTTTTTAATCATATATTTAATTGGTGAAAAAAAGGCCTGAAGATAATACAAATTCTCTACGAACAAAATCGAAGAACAAGAGCTGCTTGTACATAATACGAAATCGGCTACAAACAACAAAACTCCTGTACAAATGTTAAGTGGTATAATATTCCGATAAACGTCCTTTACTGAGTCTTCAGCACTTTATTCTTCTCGAAAAATTGGGATCTTCACTGCCAGCTTCATTGTGAAACGTCCTGAACCTATCTATACACATAAAAAGACCCTTTGAGTAATCTCAGATTTTATCGAACTGCGCGAACACTTTACTTGTCTTATAAGGGTCTACTCAGACATCACGGTCAAGGCTTTGAAGACTTCAGCATACGGTCGATTCTGTATCTCGGTGCCTATCAAAGAATGATAGCCACTAGCATATATTTTTTATCCATTGAAGTTTTGCTAAGGAAATGTTATTTTTATTTCATAGCAAACACTCAATGGATACAAAACATACGCCAGTGGCTATCATTCTTTGATAGGCACCGAGATACAGAATACGGGTGCTGGTCATGGTAACCGTGAAATCCGTAAAGGATGCCCCAAAAGATGTGTTGAAATAAGTTATCAGAAATTATTTTAGTTACGACTTGGAGCTTAAACTGTTGTCAGGACGATTATAGACAATTGTTTTCAGCCTAGTCCCACGGAGTTCCTCCATGAAAAAAATGCAAACAATTATTCCTTTAAATTAAATCACGAACTATTGGGACTTCTAATAATACGATATTCTTATTCTTAGCTCTAAGTACCATCTTCTGCTTCTTGATTACGAGTCATCGAGCTGCAAATCATTGTTAATGAATTTTTATAGTTATTGCAATCCCTGACCTGAATGCCCCGGATCTTGATATGTCTTGATAGATTTTTATTCTCACTGTGCGCTTTATATCCTACAAACTGTGATCGAAATAGGTTTTTTATGAATACCGGTTCACGCACAACTGAACACTTTGATAACTACATCACATCAATAGCTTTTGTAAAATCAGCGCATTATTCGTTCGGAAAAAAAGTAATAGAAATGGCGAGACAATTATCATTCCAATAAGAGTTTATATTACACTCAGGAAAATTGCTAAAGACGTGTAATAATCATGGAGCATGGTTGAGAAGGCTTTTTAGGAACTCTCACTTTGTCTTATAAGAGTCTAAACAAAGTCTGGATTCTGCCAATATACCTACTAATTATTAGCATAAACTAACACCTTGGGCATTGAAATCGGCCGAACTGTGATTGGTTAATACTTGAATCGGCTTTGTGGCGTATGTATCGATTAGCTGTTGTCGGTCGCGTTCCAATAATAAATAATTCGCCACTCTATTAGTGACGTTTTAAGATGTTAAAAAAATGGGAAATGCTTTCCAAAAAACCAACTTCAAATGCCACTACAAAGAGTGAAATAATTTTTATTTAAATTTTAGGTACCTACACCAATTCGAAGTCGGGCAATGTTTCATACAATCCCTAATAGTCCTTCTTACTTAATTGATGTGCGAAGAAATGACAAAGTCATAGACAATCGCCCGACTTCGAATTGGTGTAGGTACCTAAAATTTAAATAAAAATTATTTCACTCTTTGTAGTGGCATTTGAAGTTGGTTTTTTGGAAAGCATTTCCCATTTTTATTTTATACTTTGTAGTGGAAAACAATAAAATGCACAAGGCGTTGTAAAATATCCAAATTGCTTGAGGTGTGTTCATAAAATCTGAAGAGATACCTCAAATTCACCAAGATCCCATCATCAGACCCTGACTTGATGACTTTAGTCATCAAATCAGTATCTGCTAGCAAATGCACCAGTAACTATAAAAAATACCCAACTCGCTTCAAGTATACTAGCAAAATTTGAAGAGTTCCCTCGATTTCACCAAGATCCCATCATCAGACCCTGACTTGATGACTTTAGTCATCAAATCCGTATCTGCTAGCATATGCACCAGTAACTATAAAAAATACCCAACTCGCTTTAAGTATACTAGCAAAATTTGAAGAGTTCTCTCGATTTCACCAAGATCCCATGATCAGATCCTGACCTGATGACCATAGAACAACTTGGAAAATATTACTCTTTCTAATAATACTCAAATAGTTTCATGTGTCCATATAAAATTTGAAGAGTTCCCTCGATTTCTCCAGGATCCCATCATCAGATCCTGACCTGATTAAAATGGGACCATCTGGAAACAAAACCCTCTTAAACAAAAAAAGAATTTTTCAAATCGGTCCACGCGTCTCCGAGTAATCGGTGAACATACATAGATAAAAAAAAAAAAAAAAAAAAAAAGATTCCGATGAATTGAGAACCTCCTCCTTTTTTTGAAGTCGGTTAAAAAGAACGTTACGATATCTTGAACTGGATCGTAACTTGTTATCAAATGATATTACAGTCAAAAAACTTGAAGCCTGCCAATCCGCACTTGCTACAGCCATATTTCATTCTGTGGTCAGTAGTACGATACGACAAGAATGTAAAGCACTGCGGAAGAGAAGCTACGTTACACCGAACCTGGCTTTAAACTCGCTCGATAAATTGTTAGCGACTGCCTAATGGAAATGCAAATTTCTTCCCGGCTCCATAGAATATCGTAACAGTATACTAATGAGATAGAATTGAAACTTTTACGTATACCTTTTAACATAATTGGGATCAGGTGTATGCGAGTTTCTCTGTGTGTACGATTAACTCTGCTCGTAGTCGTACCGGCCATCGATTTCGGCTTTACGAATTTTGAACTTAGTTTTGTATCAGTTTCATTTACAAAATACAAATAAGGCAAAGGCTTTTTAGGCAAATTCTACCATGCATGATGCAATACAATTATGTAGAACAGTTTTGAGTATTACAAAATTTCTTTAAGACACAAGATTAAAGATATATATGTAGGATTTGTAAACGATTACGATAACTACGATAACGATGAATATGTTTTTCTTACGCAATCCAGGGGCCGATTTGTCATTTGATTCTACCAGCCTTCACAAAAAAAACTTTATTTTTCACATAGGCCTAACTTACAGACTTCTTATGAAAAGTTCTACAAAGCTCTACCACCAAATTCAGAAAGCAGGTTTGCGCCGAAAAAACTGGCAAACGTTTCGGCAATTCTTTTTTATTCAAAATGTCTTGACTTACAATAATTATTCTTGTTTTTTCAAACGACGTCAAAAATGGAGGAGGTTCTCTATTCGACTGTATGTTTTTTTATGTTTGTTACCTCATAACTTTTGACTGGGTGAATCGATTTTGATGATTCTTTTTTTATTAGAAAGGTGACGCTTTCCGTGTTGTCCCACAATGGTATCCATGAGAAAACCATATAAGTCTCGAATTTTAATTGGAAAGGATGTATGCAACAGTAATTGATGAGAGTTGAAGTCGGTTTTTTGTTAATTAATTATTGTATATTATGATCATTTTTCTTATGTATGATTGTTTTGTTGTTACAGGAGTCGATGACACGCACAAGTTCCTCGGCAACGAAACGCACACAGATTACTTCAGGCTACTGTTACGAGACGGCAACTATTTACTCGTCGGCGGCAGGTATGTTTGATGCTTTTTTAACCGACTTCAAAAAAAGGAGGAGTTTCTCAATTCGTCGGAATCTTTTTAGGGTTCCATACCAAAATGGTAAAAATGGAACCCTTATGGTGAGACTTTCTCCGTCCGTCCGTCCGTCTGTCACACTCGATTATTTCAGTAACTATTCAAGGTATCGACTTGAAATTTAGAATAGTTATAGGAAATAGTGACGCGACGTCATAACAATCGTAAAAATTTGAAAATTGTTTTTATTTTTATTTAAAAAGGGGGAAAACTGGGTTGTCGAAATTTCAAAATGAGATAACAATATTAAGTGGGGTATCATATGAAAAGGCGTTACTTGTGTATTCTAAAACCAATTTTTATTTATTTTTATGCCTGATAGTTTTTGATTTATTGGGCAAACTGTCGAAAAAAATACCGTTGCCCCCCTTATCTCCGAAGTTTACCAATCGAAAAATCTGAAATAATTACGATCAATAGAATTTAATGTATATTTTACAGGAAAAATAATTTCAACTCTCTAACTTTTAGACTTTTTTTGATAATAACAATAAACCGCCAAAAACAAAGTTAGGTTGCGGTTCGTCAACAAAAGTACCTATATAGAAATGTATGTATGATTCTTTTAATGTTTTACTTCTTTTATGGTATGGAACCCTCGGTGCGCGAGTCCGACTCGCACTTGGCCGTTTTTTTTTATATAATTACAGCAGTTCATTCACTCCCAAGGATGTGATTAATGTTAATAATCCTTATAATAATACTATAGTAAGGTTTACTTGTGGGCTTTCGTTTTACAACCATTTTAAACTTATATTGAACCTCCGTGGTTGAGTGGTTAGCGTGCCGGTTTTCAAGGCGCCGCCATCTCTGAGGTTCCGGGTTCGATCCCCGGTCGAGGCAATGTAGAAAAATAAGTTTTCTACATTGTCTCGGGTCTGGGTGTTGTGGTACCGTCGTTGTTTCTGATTTCCTTAACACAAGTGCATAAACTACTTACTAAGGGATCGGAGAAATGTATGTGATGTTGTCCACTATATATTTATATTTTATTTATATTTATATTGAGGGATAAGTTTAATATTTCATGGTTACGTGATACGCATGCCCTTTTCAGATTCAGTGCTTTCCGTAATTTTGCATTGCAATATCACAAGATACACTGCATTGGGCTTATTATCCTGGGACATCGGTTGTTAGGGTATTTTGTTCCCTTTAGACTGAAACACAGTACTACGTACTTTACAGAATTAACAGCCACTGCGGAGGTACCTATTCGTATGAACCAGCAAAATTCATATTGATTGTTAACCTGTGTTTAACAGGTTTTAATGCAATGACAATTCTAATGGAACGATTATTAATATTTGCTGCTGGGCTCGGATCAGACTACTAGTCAAGCCAATATCTCGCTGCACGTAGGACAATAAAAATGGGAAACAGAAGGCCTACGTAAAGCCGTAAAGCTTTGTTATCTTTCTTTGCCGAATGGTCTTTTAATTTTTTGTTATTATATAAAGAAGTAACAGAAGCTTAGGTGAAGGTTGGTATTAAAAGTTTCTCATTTATTCTTTCGCCATAAAAATATTGGAAAATATGCCAAAGTTGTTACTTGTATCGCGGAAGAAGATAGCAACTTTTATCAATATTTCCGAGAAGTAATAATATCAGAAGAAATGAAAGACCCTTCGTTATATGAACAGCTATAATATTTTTACCAACTCGATAACAAACAGAAAACAGACAATGAAATGAATCTAAATACGAACAATAAATAAGTACGTACCTACATATCAATAGCAGTTGCCTTCGACTTTATTCACGAAAAAGGAAGAAATAAAAGTATGGAAACCGATATTAAAAAATATCTGATTCTATACATATATTCGAAGGTGCTTTTAAAAGAAAGGTTCCGCACTAAAACTGTGAATCGAATAGATAAACTGTCTGCGTATTCATTGTTATCGTAATCGTGAGCAAATTCTGCGCCCGGTTGGCTGTCGTAAATCAGGGAACCAATCAGTGGGCAGAATTTGTGACAGATTACGATAGAGATGAATACGTTTCTCTTTCAGAATCGCCTAGAAATGTTTTTTTTATTAATTAATAATACGATCATTTTTCATACGTTTTTTGTCAAACATTGGTGAACAGCTCAAAACACATTATTCCGATATTGAGAAAAAAATTCTGATTCGATTCGCTTTTTATTTCTTTTTCCCGTCATTCATTTATAAGAATTTTCAACAAACTCTCGGCGCGGATTCAATTAAAAGAGTTTTTTACTTTCTTTGCTCTCCGATATTTATTGTTCGCTTTACCTATTTTATTGGAATCTCAATATAAAAGATATGGATTTGTTTATTAATATTATTCTATATATTTCATATTATTTGACTACTGGCTATAGAAACATACAAACCTTCGGTATGTAAATTTCATAGGGAATACAAATCTAATTTTTTATCGAAAAAACTAATGTCTGAAATGGCCTTACATGAAATATGTAAGCGAAAACGTGCATGTATTATGTAAGACCACCTTCCCATATTTATATAGGTTTACACATTTATTTGTTTTCCCAACTCTACTTGAATTCGTAGCAAAGTTGGGGTACTTTTAACCACAGCAGCCGAAGTGGGAAGAACCTCTTGTATCTACAGTAACCGAAGAGCTAAGTCGAATACAAAATATCTGTCCTTTGCTTATGCCTGCACATCCCAATAAGTCCTTCTCAAGTTTATAGCGGTCAAGCTATAGATTGTGTAAGAAAAACGTATTCCTCGTTATCGTTATCGTTTACACGTTCTGCCTGCTGATTGGCTACCTGATTTACGTCAGCCAACCGGGGGGCAGAATTTGCGAACGATTAAGATAACGATGAATACGTTTTTGTTTGACATATGTCATCAAGTGATTCAAAGTGCTCCCGTAAATTTTATTCGAAATAATCTTCTTACGCAATCATACTCCTGAGCTGTAACAACCAATAGCAGATACACGTTTTGTATGTATTTGTATGTATTTGTATTGTATTTGGTGGGGGGTAATGGGGGCGCAAATCCATCTTAGCGTCCCAATTGACAACCTCACCTGCACGCGGTCCCTCCTGCCAATCAGCGAACGAGGCAATGTCGACCGATGAACGGCGGTATAACCGTTCTTAAACTCGCTAGACTTGAATAAATAGGCCGGTGTCGGGCAGCAGCGACATCGTGCGACCAAGTATAGCACTGCGATGACCAACCCGCCTGCCCAGCGTGGTCATTACGGGCAAACACTCCCAATGAATAGCGCCACAACACAATGGCCCCCAGTTCCCGGCAGCCCTACTATTCTCGTCCACGGTAGCGGACGCAGTCACGGTAGAGCGGGGGGTGCAAAGAATCACCGGGCTACGGACAGCTAAAGAAACTTTACCTGGCGACATATAATACCCGGACTTTGAGAGCGGACGAACATCTCGCCGAAATTGAAGCAGAGTTGAGCAACATTAACTGGCATATTCTGGGTTTATCAGAAGTCCGAAGAGAGGGGGAGGACACGATAACACTAGAGTCAGGCAACATGCTCTACTACAGGCAAGGCGAGCAGGCATCCCAAGGCGGCGTAGGATTTCTGGTCAATAAAGTCCTTACCAATAACATCGTCGAGGTCAGTAGTGTGTCGGCGAGGGTGGCATATATTATACTCAAACTGAACCAGAGATACTCTCTGAAGGTAGTACAAGTCTATGCACCCACGTCGACACACTCTGACGAAGAGGTTGAGGCCTTATACGAAGATATTGCGAAGGCTATGGAGAAGACCACCAAATCTCATTTCGTCGTTGTAATGGGGGACTTCAATGCTAAGGTGGGAGTGCAAGAACATGGGGAGTCGAAAGTGGGACCTCACGGTTTTGGGACTAGGAATCACAGGGGCCACATGCTCGTCCATTTCTTGGAGCAGAAAGGGCTCTTCTTGATGAATTCGTTCTTTAAAAAGAAACCCTCTAGAAAGTGGACGTGGCGTAGCCCCGATAATGTGACAAGAAACGAGATCGACTTCATTATGACGGATCGTAGGTGCATATTCGAGGATGTCTCAGTGATCAATAGGTTCTCTACAGGGAGTGATCACAGACTTGTAAGAGGCACCTTAAATATGGATCTGCGACTAGAAAGGAACCGTCTAATGAAGTCGACCTTAAGAACAAAAATGTTACAAAACCCTATTTCAGATAGGTTCCAGATTGAATTAAAAAACCGGTTTGAAGCACTGGACACCGCCTTAGACATTGACCAGAAATTCGAAAACTTCGTTAGTGTCGTTCGTGAAGTGGGTCGCAAATATTGCCAACCAGGACAAAAACGGGTATCTAGAATCTCCAAAGATACCCAGGATCTAATGGAGAAGAGACGGGAGACTTCTTTGACGTCGCAAGAATGGCATACTCTGAACAAACGCGTAAAGAAGCGGATAAGATTTGACCTCCGGCGCTCCAATACCCGTAACATTCAAGAGGCGATTGAGCAGAACCGAGGTTCAAAAGTGTTCGCTAAGCGACTTGGGAGGAGCCATTTAACGAGGTTAAAAACTCCTGAAGGCAATACGGTCACCTCACAATCAGAGGTTTTAAAGGAGATAGAACGTTTCTACAGCCAATTATACTCTTCTCACGCTCCCAAGGTAAACCAAATCACGAACGACAAACGCGCTACTTTAACACGCCACTACACCGAGGACATCCCAGAAATTGACATCGGCGAGATACGAATAGCCCTTGAACAACTCAACAACAATAAGGCGCCGGGTGATGACGGCATCACTTCAGAGCTCTTGCGCGCAGGAGGAACTCCAATTCTGGCTGAGCTCAGGGAGCTATTTAATGACGTCATCATGAACGGAACTACGCCAAAGGCATGGAGCAACAGTGTAGTGATCCTTTTCTTCAAGAAAGGTGACAAGGACCTGTTAAAGAACTATAGGCCTATCTCACTGTTGAGCCATGTCTGTAAGTTGTTTTCGAGGGTACTTACAAACCGCCTTTCTAGAAGACTGGACGAGTTTCAACCGCCGGAGCAGGCTGGGTTTCGAAAAGGCTATAGCACCGTGGACCACATCCACACCTTGAGGCAGATTATACAGAAGACGGAAGAGTATAATCTGCCACTGTGCGTTGGATTTGTGGACTACGAGAAAGCCTTCGACTCCATCGAAACTTGGGCTGTTCTGGAGTCTCTGCAGAGGTGCCAGGTTGATTGGCGGTATATCGAGGTGCTGCGGTGTATCTACAATTCCGCGTCAATGACCGTCCAAGTACAGTCCCAGCGCACAAGTGCTATCAACTTGCGGAGAGGTGTTAGACAGGGGGACGTCATATCCCCAAAACTGTTTAATAGTGCTTTGGAAGACCTCTTCAAAACACTGGACTGGAAAGGACGTGGTCTTAATATCAATGGCGAATACATCTCACACCTACGGTTTGCTGATGACGTGGTGATCTTGGCGGAGACCCCTCAAGACCTTGAAGAGATGCTAAACAGCCTTAGTCGTTCTTCCAGACAGGTCGGCCTCGGGATAAACGTTGACAAAACTAAAGTCATGTTTAATCAACACGTTGTCCCGGGGCCGGTGATAGTCAACAATGTTGGCATCGAAGTTGTTTCCCAATACAATTATCTTGGT
Source organism: Coenonympha glycerion (assembly GCA_963855885.1). Lineage (NCBI taxonomy): Eukaryota > Metazoa > Arthropoda > Insecta > Lepidoptera > Nymphalidae > Coenonympha > Coenonympha glycerion. The sequence goes on from OY979646.1 coordinate 5,504,273, forward strand.
CAGATCATACAGTTAGGTAGAAACAATTTCGATGAAGAAGCCAACAGAAGAATACGGCTGGGTTGGACAGCTTTCGGTAAACTCAGTCAAGTCTTTTCTTCGTCAATTCCTCAATGCCTGAAAACTAAAGTATTTAACCAGTGCGTCCTGCCGGTCCTCACCTATGGCGCTGAGACGTGGACACTAACAAGCGGCCTGATCCACAAATTCAAGGTCACTCAGCGTGCTATGGAAAGGGCTATGTTAGGGATTTCCCTGCGTGATAGAATCAGAAATGAGGAGATCCGCAGGAGAACCAAGGTCACCGACATAGCCAAAACCATTAGCAAGCTGAAGTGGCAGTGGGCAGGTCACGCTTGTCGTAGGGGCGATGGCCGTTGGAGCCGGAAAGTCCAGGAGTGGAGACCGCGTACAAGTAAGCGTAGTGTGGGGCGACGATATCAAGCGGGTGGCGGGAAGCGGCTGGATGAGGAAGGCTGAGGACAGGGTGTGGTGGCGTGCGCTTGGGAAGGCCTATGTCCAGCAGTGGACGTCCGCAGGCTGAAATGATGATGATGATGATGATGATGTATTTGCAGATACCGATTGATACTTCGAAATCAGAAGCTTTTTTCTAAAGCTAATTACGAAGTTTTAGCATATTCAAAGTTCGTTCCAGCAAAATTATTACTCAAAGCTTTGTCTGAGTTTAGATGACATTTGATAAATTATTATTAACTTGAAGCTCTATTAATTGAATAGACTAGTCTCTGAATAATATAACTATATATTTTCCGAAATTGTACATTATATTCAACGGAGTTCATAGATTTTGTTTTTCATAGTGGCTACGACAATTTGAACGCTCCCTGGCGTTCTCGCAGACTTGTAGATAACTGCAGCGTACTGTGCGTGACAAGCGACACCAGCTGCAGCAGCAACATCGCTACGCATAGAGTATATTTTTTAATACAGTTGCTCAAAAAGTGGCGTATTGCAGGGACGTATAGCGTTCGGGATGTGGGCTATTACATACTCGTGCTTTTTTTTTTACCTTTCCCGAACTCGTGCGTTATCTTTCCCAACTGTCAAAATAATGTCTATTAAAAAGAAAAACCAACCACGAAGTTTTTACTAAAAAAATTCATAGAAGTTTTTATGATTCATGCAAATACGTATATTTCTAAAAAGAAGCTACTAATTTGTTTCAATATCAGATTTGATTGAATGAGTTTGGTTAGGTTTCATTTCATCTCATTAAATTTCATTTTCATTTCATATCAATAAAAAAAATCTACTGAAGACTTGGCTGTATGGGCATAGTTCCTTTTGCGTACCAGAATATTATTTAGTCTATGACCAAATTTTTTTTTTTTTTTTTTTTTAAATCACCAGAATGGGTGAAGAAAAAAAAACTGCTTATATATTCTACGGTTGGCGCCATTTTTCAGAAATTTTCTTTGCGAGTTTAGTTGTTTGTTGCACAAAATGCTTCGGAGAACATTTTACCGGAAAAGTCAAAAAGTCGCTACATATCTACATACGACGAATTTATTGCGTGGAGAGAAGAGAAAAAAGCAAATAGTTTTTCAGAAAATGTTAAGTTAGTTGAGTTTATTGTGTTTTTATTATTTTATTAAATTGCTTCATTTTTTCGCAACTGTATTAAAAATAATCGTTCAGTACACGTGCGGAACCGTCATTGCAACTTGTTCCGACTGTCAACCCTCGCTTTCGGCTGCGCCTCGGCTCGGGTAGACATTTGTCGGAACTCTTTGCAATAACAGCCTTTCCGCACTTGTAATGAAACATACTATTGCTTTCATTTGTTTTGTACTGGTGGTCACGTGGTTTTTCTATTGTCGTCAACGCTTAACGACAAGTCACTTTGTCTAGGCCCGCAGAATCCAACCCGCTTGTTTTACGGCCCGCTGTAAATTCGGTAAATCGCTATTCCGCCCGCGTCCCGCGCCGTGTAATGTTATTCCACTGTACGGGGTGTGAGTCTTTTGTGCTTTTAACTAAATTAACGTCCCGCCCCCGCGCTCCCCCTGCCTCCCCGCGATAATATCTGTGTGTCATTAGTTGCGAACAAAGCTTTATGAAATGTTATTAAAACAGTTTTGTTTTTTGGTTCGTAGACGTACCTACATGAATATTACCATACCACATTTTAATATATTACATGATATTATGTACAATACCGTATTTTAATCCATTTTTTAATTGCTTCATTGTAGACTAGGTTAGAAATCCATCGAAAAAAAAATCTTATCCGACAGGGAAATTATAAGTTACAAGCATTTGAATTTTACTTCTCGCAAAACAAAGAAATGAAATGAAATTAAATTCTTTATTTTCACATAGGCTTAGATATAAGCTCTCATGAAATGTCATGACTCTACCGCCAGGTTCGGAACGCAGATTTGCACCGAGAAGAATTGGCAAAAAACTCAGTAGGTACTTGCTCTTTTCAAAAATGTCTCAATATACAATTTTTAGTACATTGTATGCACAGATTTTATTTAAACGCATGTACGCATGAATTCATTCACTTTTGTTTTTTTTATTCTTCTCCTGAAAAGACAAGATTTCTTATCTCTTCTTCTTCCTTTTGTTACTCTGCGCTTGACAAGCCTATGCTGCATGCACACGTAGAGATAATTTTGTCTACTTTTGTCAATCTCATATCTCTGTCTATCTATATGGTTTAGAAAGAGAAAAGAGATCGAAAAAGTAGGCAAATATATCATCTCTATGCGTACATCCTATCTTTGTGTTTGGACCCTGGACTCCTGAGTAAATGCTGACTTCTCAACAACTAGGCCCACACTGCCTATCATAAATCTAAAACATGAAAGGCTAAAAAAGAGACAGCGTTAATTTAAGTACGCCGCAGCGTTGGGGTGAGCAAATGAGCAGAAATCAGTGCTCCGCCCTGGGGAGAGCTCGTCTGGCCTCGCTCTTGATGGATGTGATGATTACCTTCATTTCTTTTTGCCACGGACTCAAGAGCCTTCGGAGATCCGAGATCGATCGCTGAATGTTGATGCGCGCTTGCTTTTCTGGGAGTTGTAATTTTAAAACCGCCAGTGGCCTGAGCCTTATTACCTTTTCCTTACCTTTTCTCTCAACCCCTTTTTACGTCCCACTGCTGGGCACGGGTCTCCTCTCAGACTGAGAGGGGTTTGGCCATAGCCCACCACGCTGGCCAAGTGCGGGTTGGCGGGCTTCACACACCTTCGAGAACATTTTTGTGAACTCTCAGGCATGCAGGTTTCCTCACGATGTTTTCCTTCACCGCTAAGCAAGTGATATTTAGTTTCCTAAAACGCACATAACTCGGAAAAGTCAGAGGTGTGTGCCCAGGATTCGAACCTGCGACCTCCTTATCAGAGGCAGAGGTCAGAACCACTGAGCTATCACTGCTTCCTTTCCTTACCTGAGCCTTATCATCTGTTATTTTTACTACTACGATTGCTGTCACATGAAAACGCAAAAATTGTATGGGAATGACATTTAAGATCGATAGGTGAATCACGTTACAAATCCTATTTATTTACAATTGTCTGTTTTCGTTGTGATAGCAGTCGTAGAAATGGCACAGACACAATGCCGCGGCTATAGGTCTAGGTTGAATACTTTAAATTTTGTCATTATTCTAAAAGTATTCATAATGACCACGCTTGAAAATTACGTGTTGACATATTTGATACAGTTATTTAATGATTGAAACATTTTTATCCGATCGCCCTGCAGGCCTATTGACTTTAGTACGTCTTTGCTGGCACGGTAATATGGATTATCAGTCAGACGTATTTAAAAACATAATGAAGAACTAACAGATCCCTGCGCAGTTTATATCACAAGGTCGGGTGAAGCCGCCGGCAAAACCTAATAACACGTAAAAAAGACGATAGTTTCCCAACTCACACACAATAAGTTACCGATTTATCCCTTTGAACTACTTTATTTGTTTGGGCCACAACAAACAATACCAACTTCCCGTACCTCAAATTGCATCTACAAGTTTATTTTGTTTAATCAAAAGGGAGTGAAACTTACAAATGCCGCGCTTTGCTCTTTGCTCTAACAAACAATAGTGCTTATTTACTAGTGCAGGTGATACCTAACTATTCATTTGAAGAACTCCCTGAAAGGCTAGTTTGTTTGCTTCATCCCTTTCAATCTGGAATTATTAAGTTTTGATACAATTTTCCGACTTCAGATATTAATTACATCTTGATAACTTTTTGTTTGAGCAAACTTGAAATAACATGAGCCTTTAAGGTTTAAAATGTTTACAATACTGTAAGGTTAGTAGGTACTATAGGTTTTTGTACGAATTTAGAGTCGCATCGCACAAATGAATCGAATTCCTCCATACCTTTACAGGTTATTCCATGGTCTGTGTTTACAGCCAACGCCATTTATGGACAATCACTGACATGCGGCTCTCAATAGATGGCGCTGGCTGTATATATATGTACGCATTCGATCCGTTTGTGCGATGCGAGTCGACTCATAATTCGTACAGAAACCGTTAGTACAAGTTTTTGTCTCTGGTTTGTTTGACTGCAATTACTCCTAACTGAAATAAAACCATCCAAGTAGTGTGAAACCTCCAATCTCTTTATCACGTTATTCTAATAGGTGAAGGTAGTGGACTTTTTCAAGTATCAACCACTTTTTGCGACCTAGCATTGGACACGTATCTTCAAGGTTTAGCCATAACTCGCCACGCTCGCTGAATCCGTGTTGGCAGGCCTTTTAGAACATAATGAATATTTCTCATTTTCAGCACCTTTAGCTAATATAACTTATCTACGATGGTCATAGAAATCGATCGATCGACAGGATCGATCGCCCATTCCGTATCTAAATTAAACGAAATTCAGAAGGGAGTGACATATCCAATAGACAAATTGATCACGTGACTTATCTAAGACAACTGTCATAAGTTTTTTTTTTAATTTAGTTCCGTAAGTATAGTAATTAAATGAGCGGTCCATAGGATATAATGGCGAAGGCTGCCTGTTTTCACGTGTTGTTTTACCTTCATCTTTAACCGCTGATATTTTTAATATCCACTATCGCACATAACTCCCTAAAGACCTAGGATTCGAAATGCCGACTCCCAGCCGTAAGAAGGCTGCTGAATATCAACGCTAAAGACATTTTTATTAGCAAAACATCATAAATGTCAGCACACATCTTCACAATACAAATTCTTAGGGGTTTAATTAAAATCCTACCAAATACCAAGTGCCCTGCATTGTTACCGGCTGACATTCGCTTGATTTATGACACTACAGCGAGAAGGGTTGTTGAAATATAAATTGATGATGGGATTTTTGTTGTACTGCCGCACAAAAGTACTGCGAACATTAATCTGTTTACGAACGCAATTTATTAGATTTCGCTTGTTACGGCCGATGAAGATCTCATTCTTCATTTTTATGATGAATAAACTTCTTACCTTTGTCATGGAATACCTAATGGTACAGAAGGTTTACTCCGCAAGATGATTTAAAGAAATAACGACCATAGCACTACATAAAAGTGCAATTCAGTCAGTTAGCCCCTGGCACCGCCTTCCGCTATGCACCTACAGCGATAGAAAAAGGTGGTCTCTTTCTATCGCGTAACTTTATCTCTTTCGACGTACTAAGGTTGCCTCGTAATCGGGCGCACGCAGTGCCTGAAATACCGTTAATCGTACAAGAACTAACGCCTGCAACCTAGCCGACGCGCGGCGGCTCTCTGAAACCAGTCCGTCGTGGTGGCAAGTGAACATAGCCTGCTTTTGTTGCGACTTGAAACGCCGTTGAAACTATTTATTTGATTTCAAAAAGTTACAATAAATACTCGTACCTATATGTTCTAGAAAAGACTGAGAAAACTTAGTTTCCTTTTTGTAAAAGAGTTTACTGAACAAAATCTTCCTGTTTACTTATGTACCTACGTAACATAGATATAGTATGTTATGCTGGTTTATTTAAACTCAGAATGTCAACATTAAAAAAAAAAAGATTTTTTATACATATAAAGATGTTTTTATCACAAGTGTGTTTAGTACGAAAAACCAAAAAATATAATTATAATTTTGTGCGCAGACTGTTTATAGCCAAAAATGCCAAAAAAGTGAAAGCCACGGATTACTTATCGTTGAAAAAGCGTGTAATAATAAAACCAGACTTAGGGTGTCTCGCAAACTACCCTCTCATCAAGCCCCCTAGTCATCGTAAAAGTGCCTCATGTAGAACATTTTGATACAAACGGAAAGAACATTTTCAGACAGATCGTACACCGTTAGATATATTCGGTATTATTTCTTTAGACACCTATATATCATGACGACAGTGTTTAAAGTCGAAGCATATTACATTTTTCAAAAAACTTCGTTAGACATTTCGAGGCATTTCGTAGCGTAAATTAAGCACCCGCCACGATATACGGCGTAGGCTTTTGCTACAAAGTCTTAGAATTACTATTACTCAAAAGTTATTACTATTTCTTTTTCTTTTATTTTTAATCCAATGAACTTTTTACATTCGGTACTATATTTTTAGACACTTGTATCAAGATCGTGCTGTCATTACGGCGAAGAAAAAATGTTTTTCAACACACGTTTGTTAGGCATGTTGTAGCATAAATAAAGCAACCGCTACGGTATACCGCGTAGGCTTTTGCTACGAAGTCTTAGAATTACTGTTACTCAAAAGTTATACTATTTTGTGTTAATTTTTTTTATCCTATAATTTTATACGCCTGTATCAAGATAGTGCTGTCATAACGTCGAAGCAAAAATGTTTTTCAAGACACGTTGTCAGGCTTGTTAATTGCTCCGAGTTGTCAGGCATGTCTTAGCATAAATAAAATACTCGCTAAGGCACACGGCGTAGACTTTTGCTACGAGTCTTAGAATTACTATTGCTCAACATCCTCACTATTTTTCTTTTTATATTATTACTATCCAATTAAGTTTAACGTTTGATTATACAGTAATTTAATTTATTAAAACAGCCTTAAATATAAGCTAGGCCCATAAAATTGTGAACAGTTAATTTTATGAATAACTATTATGCTATCCATGAAAATAACATTTATTAGGAGAAAGTATGTAATTATGCAAAATTACAGTAGCGGTGGCATATAGCAGTATAGTAGGTGGCATAATATACTAGTTTGAGTATAAAATTTTTGTGAATAAAAATTGAGTGAGCGCAAAATAAATAAATAATCACTAACAACTAATCATACTACGCCTACTAATCGTCTACGCCTTAATTAATGTTTCTAGGGTGGAACTAACTAAACATAGAAGGGACGGTGCTTTAAATATTAAACATCTCCAATTTCTCAAAAAAGAAACCTTCTTTTATTTTATGAAATAGAAATTACTGTAATAATGTTTTCCAGTATTATTGGGAATCGAACCCACGTCCTCCGACGCAGATGGCAGTTTCGGAACCGCTACGCCAGTCGGTCGTCTAATGTTTGTATCGAAAACATAGATCACCAAGATACGTTACGTTCATAGTAAATTGCGTTTTAAATCTGTGCCGAACTGCCACTCACTGATAAATAGAACAAAAGGTACGAAACAGCACGCAAACGAAAGAGACAACATTAATGCTTGCGCTCGACCCAAACTAACTACGAAACTTACAATTGTAGGATTTTTTAGTCTTCACAACGCAATCACAACGCGCGCGCTTGTCACATATCTGCTCCTTTTTATTTATTATATTATATCATTGATCGAAAATAACTTTTTGGCACTGTTTTCTTTATATTAAAATACCTTGTAATATTGAAAAAAAAGATATATTACAGCCTATAGGTAACGAACGTTGGCCTATGTTTATGAAATAAAAACAATGTTTTACTCTGTTGCTATTTAAAAGCAATAAAAGGTGACCGCTATTAGGTCACGGGGTAAGTCTGTGATTATGCAATTACTCTATTATGTGACGTGACCTCGCATGTCAGAAAGAGGTTGCGTGACTGAGCCAAACTAAAAGGAGGGCTATAAATAGAACGAGTTTAGTACCTGTTACACTATATTTATAGAAAGAACTAAATTATAGCGAAAATTCGCTAACAAATACGTACCAAGAAATTTCCGTGGGTTCGGATTGCTTTTTTGACGGAAAACATTTATTCATAACGGCGATATTACGTGTGATGGAAATTACGTGCAAATGAATGCTAGACGATTAAATCTGATTGTACAAAAGAACTCTTCAGCTTTTTGAATATTAATATCCCAGACAGATACCTGTTTACAACAGAACCCCAATGCATAGCAAGAACGTACAGCTACAATCACATACAGCATTGACTCACTCGTACCTAAAAACGTTCGAAGCGTTTTGCCTCTTCGTTTTTGATATTTGCACCGCTAAGGCACAGATTTAGTATACGTAATAGTTATGCTGAGCTCAGAAGATTAAGGTTAGTACAGGTTTTTATACAAATTCCGAGTTGACTCGCTTTGCTCAAACGAACCGAATCCCTCCATACATTTACAGCCAGCGCTATCTATCAAAAACCTGTCCTAACCCTACTAAACTCTAGACGCCGACTACCTTACCGACTGGCGACGACTCCGCCACGCACCTATCATCATTTCAACATGCGGACGTCCACTGCTGGACATAGGCCTTACCAAGCGCCACCACCACACCATGTGTGTATACTCAGCCTTCCTGATCCAGATGCTTCCCGACACCGATCGATCCAACGAGATGGGGGACGCCCCACACAACACTTACTTTTGCGGTATCTCTACTCCATGGCTTTCCGCCTCTTTAATTTAGATACTTTAAAACCAAAATTTGTAATAGATGAAATCGTAAAATACTAAAACCTCGACCCTACTTATTAAGGTACTTCGGCTTTTTTATTGGACTTGTTTATCATTTCAAAATTTATCAGAAAAATCACATATTTATAAACATATTTTTTCTTTGGTCTGTGAGAAGAATCGCTTCAACGCTTGCGTACTTACATGGCCCATTTTTTTTCTTTTTGTAATGGCACAAAACATATTGTATCGGAAATGTAAATGTACGTGCATAGAATGTTTCTACAAGTCAATCTACCGTTGTTTGTTATTCGTTCCAGTTCGTTCAGTAAATACAGCGGGAATGGCACACTCGTTTTATTTTTGCGTGCCGCGACCAATTTTAAAATACATTTTTCTTAGGAAATATTTATCGTATCAAAATAGACGAATAGTGAGGATGCTAATATTAGCTAATGAAATGAAAATTAATGTTGATATTTAAACAGGCTATTTAATAATACAGACAACTATTCTATTTACGTTTCTTTATTTGTTTATTCGAAACTTTTTGTCTTTGTTTGCCGTTATGGCTCTAAAATGGTGTATTCTGTTTCCAACTTTGCACTGTTTATTTATTAACTGTTTCATGCTCATATAAATTTATTGAGCTATATAATTTATTGAGATTATTGAGAGAAATATATAAATTTGCTGTATCCTGTCTCTACCAATATTGATAATGTTATTCTTAAGAATAATAAAACATAATCATTGCCTTCCTCACCACCTATAACTTGGGCACCTTCAAATCAAGATCCTAAGCAAGCGCGCTCTACTTTTGTCCGTATATTCCTTCAGGTGTGATCATAGTCAAGCGCTAGGCTATAAATATTTAAAAAAAAATAAGAATCGTCAATCTTCGCTTAGTTCAGTTTTGATCGTAATAAATGCTCACATACGCCTAAAATTAAATTTTATAAAAGGCTATAAAATAAAATCATTGAATAAAATTGACACAAAGATTTGTGAATATTACCGAGCGGACGGGTCATAAATCGGCCGATGAGTGATAAATGTTGTTTAGGAACAATCGCAATAAATCTCTACAGCATGTGAAGAGCGATTCTTCGGCCGCTCGCGCAAAACTTTTCCAATATTGACGCTGACGCTTTGTAAAAAAGGTCGTAACTAGCGAGATGACTGCCTGGTTATTGTGATGGCATCAGTAATATTTCTAAAGTATTTTTTGACGTGAAAACTTCTTCAGAGAATTCGAGCATTTTTATGTTGGTAAAAACCATTGAACCCGCGACAATGTTACCGTAACCAACACCATTATTTAAGTTCACTTCGGATGGCACTTTTTTTTCTAAATTAGCTATCACAGATTTGCCATGTCTAAGTTAAACTCGTTTTAGGCTTTTAACAATGTTCCCTCAAAACTATAACATATAGGGTTATTCAAGGGGCGAATAAACTAATTTCTTAAGAGTCGGCAACGCATTTGCAGTTTTTCTGGTGCTGTAAATGTCCATGGCTGGCGGTGATCGCTAACCATCAGGTGACTCGCCCGCTCGTTTGCGCACGTTGACTAAAAACAACAAGCTCAACAACAACAAACAAGTACGGTCTATCGACTGTTAACAAAAGTCAAAAAAGTTTCCCACGATAGAAGTACACTTCGCACGGTTTTTTGCTCATATCTCGTTCACTGACCATCCAAATTTCACCAAAAACTAAAGTATGAATCATATTATACATGCGAACATTACACTCTATTTCGTGCAATCGTGCAGCAAAAACCATATAAAATTGCCATTTACAGTCCAACAAGGCTCTCTTGGCACTTGAATGACATTTGTCAGGAGGGCGTTTTATAGAACAAAGGCAGCCAGAACATAAAATGTCTTCAATTTTACTTCAATTTAAGTTTTATTTTAGTTGATATTAAGCAAAAATTTTAGTTGATATTAAGCAAAAACAACAGTGCGTCCTGCCGGTCCTCACCTATGGCGCTGAAACGTGGACACTAACAAGCGGCCTGATTCACAAGTACAAGGTCACTCAGCGTGCTATGGAAAGGGCTATGTTAGGGATTTCCCTGCAGGATAGAATCAGAAATAAGTAGATCCGCAGGAGAACCAAGGTCACCGACATAGCCAAAACCATTAGCAAGCTGAAGTGGCAGTGGGCAGGTCACGCTTGTCGTAGGGGCGATGGCCGTTGGAGGCGGAAAGTCCTGGAGTGGAGACCGCGTACAAGTAAGCGTAGTGTAGGGCGACCTCCAGCTCGCTGGACCGACGATATCAAGCGGGTGGCGGGAAGCGGCTGGATGAGGAAGGCTGAGGACAGGGTGTGGTGGCGTGCGCTTGGGAAGGCCTATGTCCAGCAGTGGACGTCCGCAGGCTGAAATGATGATGATGATGATGATGATGAAAAACAAGACAATATACAATAGCAATATACCGACAGAGCGAACTATCAAACAGTATCACAAGATAGCAGCGCTAGTTCCGATTTTGGCCACGCGTCAAGATAGCCTTGTCGAACTGTAGCTGCAACACACCACGTGTCGAACGCCGCATTGATATTGTTCTAAACCGAACGTCGTAAAGTTTTCCAATATCGAAACAGTGTCGAGTGCACGCAAATAAATTGCATCCAAGGAAATGCACCGGTTAGCGATGAAATTCATATTCCTTCGCCGCCACTCGCCCAAACAATATTACGATGCGAGGTACTGAGTTAGGTATATTTGCGCCAGCCTGTGAGTTACAAACACTAGGTATTGGTAGCTTTTTATATGCATTTGAAGAACTCTTAACTACACTTTAGTTTTATTACTTCGATTGTCCAGGTATTAGGAAAAGGCGGATTTGATTTTTTTGTAACCTTCTTCGCGACAAGTTAGATAAACCTAACAGTCTATCTTTCTATCTATGAAGACGTAGGTAAATAATTACCTACCTACGTCTTCATAGATTTTTGCATACTTCAAACTATTCCAATGTAGACCTTTTATCAAGATTTTATCAATCAAAACATTTCAACCAAAAATAATAATAGAACTTCAGTGTTATAAATATACTATAATTATAAAATTAAATTGGATTTTCGTAAATAAGAACTTCGGGAATGACGGTTTATCCATACTCTATATTCACAGGATATATGAAAAACCGAAATTCACGCGGTAAGAACCGCGGACAATAGCTAGTAGCCAATAACTTTAGTCACATACTGGTCACAGCATGGCAAGGGATTTTGAGTTTCTACGACGCCTGTTGTCATAGAAATCCTACTTGCTCCTACCATAGTAGGTATATCATTGACTCCTACTAATATGATAAACGCGAAAGTTTGTAAGTATGGATTGATGGATCTTTGTTACTCTTTCACGCCGCAACTACTGAACTGATTTGGCTGAAATTTTAACAAACATAGCCTATAACCCGGATTTACACATAGGCTATGCGTTTTATTCCGGAAAAATCCATTTTTCCCACGGGATTTGCAAAAAATTAAATTAACGCGGGCGGAGCCGCGGTTAACAACTAGCTACGACATTAATGGCTAACACACTATGGCATGAATAATTTCGAAACAGCAATTTATGTCGTATTAGTATTCTAATACTTTTGAATAACCGTTGGTTATTAATTAGAAATCCCATTGCCACGCGTGACCAGTACGCGGTAGCCTTATGGCTTAGAAATCAGAATTACTATATATGTACCTCTAAAAAACCATATCCAACTAGATAACTTGAAAATGCTAGCAAGAAAACAAATAAATCTTTCTACTAGTATAATGCATAAGGAGGAAGATTTATAAAGTGTATTCGAGACATAAAAATATGAAGTCTTACCCAACTTTATTATGATAAAGTTCTTTCATATTTTCACAACCGTATACGATTTTGCATTTGAAACTACTAAAATAAGCTCCATACTCGGTTAGTAGGTAAAAGTCTCTGTGATGCGTATGCATTATTCTTTAATTTTAAACAGAATCTTTAAGTGCACTACATAAAGTACTAAAGACGACTAAAACTCGAACTACAATATAATAATGATATGATACCTATGATGATTCATAGTAAATAGGAAACGTGAAATACTTTTTAACTGTATAACTAATTTCAGTTTTTAAGACTAGATGGGTGTGCTGTTTCAAAGTAAAGTCTACATAAAAGACTTCGACACAAAAGCGCAGATTCAGACGAAACTCTTAGTTTAATACTCGAAAATAATTTTATCAAGTGGTATCAATGGTATTCTGAACCCAAATAGAAGATCAGAGAGGCCATTTACAAGGTATTGTGCAAAACAAGTAGATACGGCGAGCGCTTCTAAAAACATGGAAAGTACAATAAATTATAAATACCCACGTCTTTGTTTCACTCCCGAAGAGAATTAACGAAATGAATCGCTTTAGACGCTTTTTGCCTTATTGTACCCTGGGGTGGTTTAAGGCTGCGGTAGTTTTGTGTTGATTACAAATGAAAACATCAGATCTAAGGGGGATTTTTTGTTGTTAAGATAAAATCGCAACGCTCTTCCGCCGCGTCAATATTTTATACTTCCACGACAATTCGGTTCCCCTAATATTACCTTCCTGCTTTGCTGATGTCCTAGTAATAGTGATCGCATAAGAATTGTCCTCGTATTTCTTGTGTAATAGCACCGAATTACTAACTTTTTTACTGAAATGTTACAATAAAACTTATCACTAGCTTATTCTATTTACTTAGTAGTATCTATACAAGCCTTGCCCGCGTGAAATGGTGGCAAGAATACTGGCTGCATTTCCGCGTTGGACAGCTAGGCTTCTTATACGTTACGCAATAAATGAGCCCAGCCCTTTTGTCACCACTTGAGGCTAATTCGAAGATTCTAATTTACATCCTTTGTGGTACCTCTTTGCTTTAAGAACGTTACTAAAGAAAAGTATATCATGAGTATTGAGGATATAATAGATAGATTTTTTTACAGTCGCTGACGCTTTAAACTGTTGAAACGTTATTCGTGGGTATTTCTACTTTCGTCTCTAGGTAGAAAGAGTAGCATCGCTCTAGATTTGCGGTTTATTAATGTAGAAGGGGGATCCTTGGCGAGATAAAGCCTTATTGTTAGACCACTGCGCTAATTTACCCCTCTAATGACTATACTGTTTCTCCCTATTGCTTCTTGTTTGTCTGTTGCCTATAGTATAGTCAGTCTAATTTAAAAGGCTAATAATAATTTCTTAGCTGTTTGATATTTATACCGTCCTCCATATATGTATTTTCCTAAATACTTTTGCTATTATATAGTGTTTTTTAAACTCACTTACTTTTTTGTACCTTTTCCTCATTATGATCTGTGTCTGAAACTACTGGGGCATAACATAGACAGGAAAGAACAGGCCTTAAGGGATTAGGAGCACATAAACTGCAGACACGTTTAACGAAGCAGTAGGGGAGATAGTATTGTCGACGAAAGAATAAATTATTAGTCAACAATGTGACTCGGCTCTACGATTTCGCATTGTGAAGTCAACATCTCCTGAGGATGTCCCGGTGTCGGGACGAAACGTGCGTCGAAGAAAGTGAAAAAGTGATAGAAAATTGTGCGTGGTGTTTCATGTGGATGGTGTTCCTGCATATTGCACCATACAGAATCCTTTCAAGAAGCGGATAATAGCAAAACAAATTAATCAGTCCTGCTAATATGGATGTAGAGCAAATAGAAGATCCGTTGAAAAAACATATTTCATAAATGATGTTCACCATTCAATCCATTCCATGAAGGCCAGAGAGATGTGACAAAGTTACGACTGTGGAATTCATTCAACGCTGCTCTGTGAACCATACGTATTTCGTATATACGTTAAGTTTACTTTACTGTTTGATTAGGGTTGGTTAAACCGTTGTTGGCCAAAACCGGTAATTTGAAGCTTTCAAATCTGGGGTTTTCCTTACGGAACGCTGTCAGGTTACTTAACCCCTTCCAAGTTAGTACGATAACATCTTCGACAGCATCGTCACTTACAATCAAGTGAGATTGCAGTCAAGTCTTGTAGTGTATAAGAAAAATTGAAAATATTAAACTGTATGGGATATTGAGATACTAAATTCATGTAAGTGGGCATTTAATATGGGTGGTGACGAGAAAACAGAGAAGTTACATATTAAAAAATCATCAGACCCAATTAAATCTATCAATTATCGAGTACCCAAATGTAAACACAAGTACCTAAACAATGATGTGTTGGCACCATAAGCAAACAAGACAATAATTAACCAATAATATTATTTAACATGTAAATCTCGTTTTAAAAGCGCCGTGTTTGATGTTGCAATTCGAATTCGATCATCGAGCCCTCGCAAACTATGTTTATTGATGAAACGTCCAGATTGGCAGGTGCGATATCACATATGAGATTAATATTGGCATGAATGTGGAAAATATTTTTTCCCCTTTAGAACTTTTACAACTCTTAATAAATCCAAACAATTTATACTTACTTTGATTCTTAAATTATTTTACTATTATATTACTTTCGTCTGTTATAGAATGACCCACACTTCTATTTCCAAAATTTATAAAAACGGTCAATTTGATCCTCCTGGCGCAGCTTTGATTTTGACATTGAAAGTACCAGGTTCAATATCATGCTACTTTTATAGGAAAGATATGTAAACAGTCACGCTAGTTTAAATAAAGGAGGAATTGCTTGCTTTGACTGTTCTTGACTGAGTTGACTTCTCAACGTTTGTAAGTTTTGTTGCTAATCTAAACCTCGCTTGAGAAAGTATAAAAATTAATTCACTCAAACATTTGTATTGTACTGTAGATACTGTGCTACTGTTTTACTTTTGTTAGGAAAAAAAACGTAAATAAAACACGAGGAAATGGAGGAAATCACAAAGAACTCCCAAGGGCGACATGAAATTCATTTTAACTTGCACCATCAATCAGAGAACGTTGACTACAAATTGTTCGCAGCGAAAAAAACACGAACGAGTGTCCGAATAATAGATGGCGCTGATTCCGAGACCCAAGATGGCCGCAGGCTTTTGGCGGGAGCCACCGAGGCGCATAATTGATAGAGGACCACCGCCTTTGTGATATCTTGGGGCTTCGTTTGTTCCAAATATTACATAATTTATAAATTGTTTCAGGCTAAAATCCATAGGTATTCTGGCCGCCAACAAATTTATTCAATAATAAAGTTATTTCCTAAACTAAGTTCGTAAAATTGTAGCTGTAAAATCGTTTGAGACTCAGGTCGCACTTTGATCGAAATGCAACGATAACAACTCAGCAACTTTTGCGAGTAATAAAGACGCCTTTTACCCTATGCAGCGACTCCCCGGGGCTCTTCAGTCTATCCTGTTTTGATTCTACTAACTTATGTACCTTAATCCTGTGGGGTTCACCATTCAGCACCTGAGATATCCTACGTCCCTCAGATTTCCGCGCAACATATAATTATGTGCCCCCCGATCTCCTAATTTTCTTCTCCTTGTTTATATGATAATGTAGAAATGCCTAATTATTATTGGCACGTCTAAGAGACTACACCGAAGATTCAAATTGATCGACGCCGATGTAACGAAATCCACTTATGGGATCTCCTCACAATGAGATTATTAGTTACTGTCTGAATGGGTAAATTGGCTCATCCTAGTTCGTTAGCGGAACAAAAAAAAACAGTTTGCGCATAAAATATGGATAGGGTCCGAGATCCCCAAATACTCCCCCGATATTCTTCCCAAATTACAGGCACTTCGATTCCTTTTATAGTCCGCCCTCGGTTATGCATTATTCGTATGTGCCAGGTGTATGAATGTAACTACAGGGCGAGTTGTAAAGAAATTGAGCGTGGGGATAGAATTTGCTCACGTTACTGTTAGCTAGCTAGTTCAAGCGAATTTCCCTGCTGCAGCTTTGAATTAATGTTACGGAAAATTGTAAATGAATACGTATGACTCGTTCCCGTTACATCTAGGTATATTGTGAAGTTCAAGCAGCACAGAGAATTTATAAT
The DNA here is from genome assembly GCA_963855885.1 of Coenonympha glycerion. Taxonomy (NCBI): domain Eukaryota; kingdom Metazoa; phylum Arthropoda; class Insecta; order Lepidoptera; family Nymphalidae; genus Coenonympha; species Coenonympha glycerion. Next base: position 5,521,080 of record OY979646.1, read on the forward strand.
TCAAACAGATTTGAACTTTGCAGATTATGTTATCATTTCCCACGGTGATGAGCATTTTCGAAAGGGACAACACTATTTCTGGACGTCAAATTTTGCAATAGAGATTTTGCTCAACAAGGGTCTGATTTCGTAAGAAAAACGTATTTATCGTTATCGTAATCGTGGCGGAACTGCCACCATTGACGATCAAGCTAACTAAATTAGATCAGATTAAGTTTTCATGCCATCTTTACAAGTACCTACCTACGTAATACTTGGGACGAAGCTAAAATTTCCTAAAATCGAAATAAAAAGTCTTGAATATAACTCTCATTTTCACCACTATTAGATTTTGAAAAGTAGCGTTGATTGTAATTAATTGACGTAATTAGCCTAATTGGCTCAGGTATATCTATTTTAAACAGCAAATTGGAGTGCCACCGTGTACAATATACGACTACATTATGTGTAAATAATGTGTTGCATGGTTAGATACAAGTACGTAGTACGTACATAGGTATGTAAATTGACCACATTTCAGTACAAACTTGTACAAAACCAATATACACGACACAATAATACACAAACAACAATAGCAGTTAACACAGTGATCTCCATGAGCATTCCAACTGTACAACAATAATAATTGTGGAGCCATAGTTTGCGTTTAACTTCGTTTTGTAAGACGACATTTCGGATCGGATATTTTTGTCGGATATTCGGATGAAAGACTCATGGCATTTACTCGTATAGTAAGTACTGCAGAACCTTGCGAGTTGCATATTACTCAATCGTCACAATAATAAGTGGTATGCAGCTTTTTGCCGCTACTAAAACAGTTGTCACGACAAAAACGAGTCCGTGGCTCGACGGTGAAGTAGCGCTGTAAAATAGTTCCCATCAAGTATACACCTGCGCTTTTGATATATAATGAAATGCATCGCCGGATGGTCCATCTGGGACTACAGTGCTTCCAGCAACTTTCCAAAAACTTTTCTGATTAAACCACGACCGCAAACATGCACCGAATAATTAACTGTGTATATTTTATTTAAATGCATACATAAAGCTTGCGTCTCACGAGTTGACAACTGCGGCCCTTTGAAGAAAAAACCAGTTTAAATACTTAAAAAATCTATTTAATAAACTGATCTTATTGAATACCTTTAATGATCGAAGATGATCTTTGTAAACTAATCGTGTGGAGATCGTATTAATTCATGTGCCACATCCTTCGCTTCGCATTTTGAAACGTTTTCAAAGAAAAACCAGCTTTAGATTACCACCGAGCGTCCTTAGTAATAATAATTACCAAAGTTCAGGGTAATTTCTTTATGAAATTTCGTTCCTAAATATCTTAATTAAGGGGGTGAGACTTTCGCAATTACGTAACAACGCAGACATGCTCTCAAAATTTAATGAATTGTAACAACTCGCCGCAAACTTGTCACATAATGTACAAGTAAATGTGCTCATTTACCTGACTTTGTGCCAGAGTAAACTTCTTCAACGAGATCATGCAATGTAAGCGCTACTACTATAACTTATATTCCATTTCTTTTGTTTCAGAAATGTTGTTTACAACCTCAGTCTTACCGACTTGAACGAACAAAGAAGACTGGTGTGGTACTCCACAGAATCGGACATCGACATGTGCGTTGTCAAAGGAAAAGATGAGGTAAGTAAATTAATTAAACACCGATAAGAAACCTGAAAGTATGCCCATACTTTCAGGTTTCGAATCCGAACGATAAACGTAAACCATTTTCGTACAAGAAAACAGTAACGCCATCTGTCAAAATTCTATAGGCTGCTGAGCGAACTACATATCTCCCCAGCGACACAACGCCTGGGCAACGAATATATCGTAGCCTGGGTAAGGATGTAAGCCTCGAGGCTCATGCCCCCGTGGGTACTTGTTCTCCATGAAAAAGACCAAGCTTTCACACGGGGCCTTACTGCTGGTGACAAAACAAGAATTTTTTGGTACTAGTGAACTGGCGACATTTTTTCACGCCGTCCGTCCTGCCCAGGGTATATGTCTAAATTATTCATCACAAAACATGCTGCGTATTATTGTATTGCAATTTGGCTATTCCTTGGTCCAAAGAATCGTCACCTGAAAATTAAATGTTGTGTATATTCACATTATCGTCAAATATATCATCATTCGCTTAGCTAAAATAACGCCATGTTTACATTAAACACATCAAATATTATTTTTCAAAAAATTGTAGTACTGTCATATCGTCTCTTGTGCAATTTACGAAGGACCTATCAATATCCATTGGGTGCTACAGTTCATCCTGCATGTACTCGTTATTTAATTTTGTATGATTTAGATTTCTAGAGTGACGTCGGTTTTCTTTCACCTGTTGGTCGAGAAGAATTAATGTTTAATTCTTCTCGACTAATAGGACTTACTTCTCTATTACTTGGCTCATTTCCTCACCTCCATTTAAACGTAAACTAGCCTAATGTTTTGAAACAATAGAACAATAACTTGACTCGCCCCACACCAACGTTACCTTGTGGCAAATAATTGAATTTGGGCCGGTCTCGCAATGCGCGGCAGATATTCCCGTATATGCTATCCCAGTAGTTGCATATGAAACGGGAATATGTTCTGGGGAACATCTACCCACTGCCGGCAAATTAAAATACCAATCGAGCGGAAATTCGTTTCTATCTACAGCTGAATCGCACTGGGTTTGTTTGGGTTTTTGTGTAGCTAGGTTTAATAAGGCGCTTTTTTCTGTACACTCACCGTTGGTTTTAGCTTTCTTTTAATGCTAAATGTTTAAAAAAATCCATGGTTCTTCATAGTTTTTTATTCTAGCGCTAGATCCTTAGCTGCTGCTGTTTTTTAGTGTTATTTTATGATTTTAAACGGGTACATCCAACCATTTTTAAGAATGGATATTTCGCCGATATTTCGGCCTAATTGCATAACCCGTTGTCACGGCAGAACTGCAGTATAACGAGGCTGTTTTTTCGTTCTATATCCACACAGGTAATTGCAAGAGTCTGTCAAAATTCTTAACCCAATTGTTTCTGTTAGCGTTTTATTGATATTAATATTAATAAGACGATGTTTTATTCGCAAGGTTAATTCAACCTAATTTATTTCTCTTTCTTATTTCAATATTTTTTTTGTTTGGTTTATTTTAAATTTAGTCACATTATTATTAAATCATTCACGGTCCATTAATACGTCTTCGCTATACAGTCAGAAAACGTCGTTATTCTCTAGAAGTCTGTCTAAAGTCTAAACCTGGGCTTATTTTAGTTTATCTAGTCTTCGTCTCACGATCGTTTGCAGGCAGATTGGACCGGTCGCGTCTCGTCGGGAGTTCATGCCTCAATTGCGACCAGTTGACAATCGCTAGACGTGCCACGACTGGGGTTAGACGCTAAACCATCCCTAGCTGATTCTGTGATTTCCTTTGCCCTTTCTTTCTTTTTAGACGTTATTTACCATCCGTTAAGCAGAGCAAGCGCCTCCTATTTGGGTTCGGAGCTCGAATCCCAGGAATCCATGAATCCCAAAATCATGACGAATCTATAGGGTTAGCAAAGGTTTTCGTACAACTTTCGGGTCGATTCGCTTCAAATAAATGGAAAGGATTTCTCCATACCTACATCTACTGATTACGCACCGCGCCTGTGCACGATGAATCAGCGGGCAACTGCCGGGCCCATCAGAGCAGTCCAGCGGATTCTCACAGGCAGCGGCGGTGGCGGGTCGAAAAAGGCCCGCCAAAAAATTATATTAGGCGATTTGCACTGGGTTTTATCCCGCGACACAGAACTGACTTACGACTAGGTACTTACCGGCGCAAGAGACAGCCAGCACGTGGAATCCGGGGAGTGTGTTCGTGTAGGATGAAATGTGGTGTGTGGTGCCTGCTGTGTTAAATGCAAATAGGAACACACTCGCCCTCCTTGAGGGATCTTTCGCGGCGGCGGTACGAATTCGCGGGTAGCGAAGCGGCTCCGCGGCGGCGTGATTTCCAGGTGGCGCGGGAGCACAAAAAACAGTATTCCGGATAGCCAAAGGGGCCCGCGGCGTTAGAATGACGCGGCGGACAACACAGCAAACGAAGTAGCACAAGAAATCGGGCTCGTAAGAAGGCGAGATGCGGCGTGGCGGGCGACTTCACGCGGGCGAACGCGGCACGCACAGTCAATCGACTCCGTCGGGATTTAGCACCGAACTGGGAGTGGCGGCGTGGCCGGCAAACAACACGCGGGCGACGCGGAACAAAATGGTACGCGATAAATAGCTCCTCACAAATAATAAGACAGCGCGGTGCGGCGTGGCGGGCGACTTTACGCGGGCGAACGCGGCACACACACCGACCGACTCCGTCGGGATTTTGCTCCGGACTGCACGAGCGAACGCCGCCGGGGCGCGCGCGGGCGCTGGACGCAAACCGCTCGCGGGAGAGGGGCGTGCAGTGATAGCCGATCGACGCGATACGGTCTAGCGTAAACCGGAGAGTGCTAGCATAAAGCGCAAACACCCCCGCCAGTGGACCCAAGGATTTGGGGTCCACTAACCAATGGGCAAGCGGGATAAGGAAGAGACGGCTCGCTGCAAAACCGAATCTCCGACCATTACCTCGGCAACTCTGGGAACCCCATCGGATCCATATATCAATTTAAGAATGCGTCCACGACGCCAGCACAAAGGCAACAAATTAGACTCCTTAACTAGGACAAGATCACCAACCTTAGGTGGGTCGGTCCTGTCGGACCACTTAACGCGCTGCTGCAAGAGATGCAAATATTCTAAATACCAACGATGCCAGAAATTTTGGGTCATCTGCTGTAGCAATTCGAAACGAGACAACCGTGAGACCTTCACGTCCCTGAAGGGGTACTCGGGCAGGGCGTTAAGGGGTTCACCAATTAGGAAATGACCGGGGGTTAAAACTTCCAGGTCATTGGGATCGGACGATAAGGGGCAGAGTGGCCGAGAATTGAGGACAGCCTCAATCTTACAAAAAACGGTAGCGAGCTCTTCAAAAGTCAAAATGGTTTCACCTATCACGCGTCGGAGATGCGTCTTTGAGACCTTGACGACGGCTTCAAAGATCCCGCCCCAGTGGGGACAAGCTGGCGGGTCAAAGGTCCAAGTTATCCCCATCTTGGACATTGCCGTGCCGAGGCCTATCTTATTTTCATTCAAAAATTGGACGACTTCCTTCAAATGTCTATCGGCACCTTTATAGTTGGTCCCACAATCCGATCGGATCAGGTGCGGATAACCTCGGCGTGAAACGAAGCGGCCTAGCGTGGCTACAAAGGCTTCGGTGCTGAGGGCACTCACCAGTTCTAAGTGTACGGCCTTGGTAGCCAGGCAAACAAAAACGCAAAGGTAGGCCTTGAGGGAACGAGCATTGCGGAGGCTGGAGCTCTTGACGAAGAACGGCCCCGCAAAATCCGTCCCGACCGCCGAAAAAGGGCGCGAGGCCACGACACGGTCGGTGGGGAGGTCCCCCATAATGGGCTGCATGGTGCTGGCCTTCAGGCGGTAGCACGGAATGCACTTAAAAATGACGCTTCGGATGGAGCGTCGTCCCGATAAAATCCAAAATTCGCGCTGCAATATGGCCGAAAGGGCGTTGCAGCCAGCGTGGGCATTTTTGACGTGGTAATGCGTCACCAACAATTTTACAAAAGCGCTATTGTTCGGAAGCAACAAGGGATGACGTGCCCCATAGGGTAAATCAGAATTCCGGAGGCGTCCACCGACGCGTATCAATCCGGCGTCATCCAGGAAGAGGTTTAAGCGGGCGAGCGAGCCTTTCAAAGGTAAACCTCGCTTCAGTGTCTCAATAGCGGACTCAAAATGCTCCAGTTGAACCAAACGTATCCAAAAGGTCCGGGCCTCCTGTCTCTCCAGGGGCGACAAAACCGGGTTCGACATTTTGTCGCGTGGGTTCCGAGCGTTGTGGGTGAAGCGCTGAATCCAAGCCGTCACCCCAATCAATTTATCAAGGGAACTGTAGCGTTCCTGAAGATAGCTCAGCGAATTGGCTGGCTTATCTTCCACAACTCCGACTCGCAAGCCAGGTAACACATCGGGCTCGGAGAACCTACTCTGAGGCCAGGCGGACTCATTCCGAGTCAGCCAGTCAGGGCCCCACCAAAGAGAGTGGTTGACAAGGTCGGAAGCTTCACATCCGCGGGAAGCACAATCTGCAGGGTTCAGGTCCCCTGGCACATGTCTCCAGGTCAACGGGGTTTCCGAATTCTGGATTTGGGAAACCCGGTTGGCAACAAAGACTTCCAAGTTGTGGGGAGCGGCTCGCAACCAACAAAGGACAATTTCGCTGTCCGACCAGGCGTACACGTCCGTCAGGTCAACGATCGATAGGAGGGACGTACGCACATGGTTGAGAAGGCGCACCAAAAGAGCGGCTCCAGACAACTCCAATTTGGGTATCGTCAAGCGTGACCGAATTGGGGCCACTTTACTTTTCGCCAAGACAAGATGGGTTGCGACCTCGCCGGTGTCACTGACAGTTCGCAAATAGACCACGGCTGCGTACCCTTTTTCGGACGCATCACAAAAGCCGTGGAGACTGGCGTGGCACCTTCCGGGCGGTAGGAAGCAACGAGGCATCGAAATCCGATTAACATTCGGAAGTGAGGCCACGAGGGAGAGCCACTCCTGTAATAACCTCCCTTGAAGGGGCTCGTCCCAGCTGACTTCAGCCAACCAGAGCTTCTGCAGGAAGCATTTGGCCAAAAATATTACGGGGGTGATCCACCCATTTGGATCAAAGGTACGTGCCACCGTGGACAAGACCGTACGTTTGGTCCAAGTCTTAGGGGGGATCCAGTTTGACCCGGTAAGTAAAAATGTCCTGCACGGGCTGGTATTGTATACCCAATACTGTCAGCAAATTAGGATTTTCGGGATTTTCGAAAATGTGTGGATCCTGCTGATCTTCTCCCGGCAAGTCCCTTAAGACAAGCGGGGAGCTCGAGAGCCATTTACTCAGCTCGTATCCACCCGACTTCAGGATGGCAATCAACTCATCCCGCAAAATCAAGGCTTCCTCAACACTGGAAGCTCCAGTACAAATGTCGTCCATGTAGACTGACGACTCCAAAATGGCTGAGGCGCGAGGATACTTCAGTCGTTCCCGGTCGGCCAACTCCAGTAATGACCGGATGGCAATGTAGGGGCTGGACCGAAGGCCATAGGTGGTCGTATTCAGCTCGAACACTCGTATGGGGTCACTCGGACTCTCGCGCCATAATATCAGCTGGTACCTCCGATCATCACGATGCACCACGGTTTGGCGGAACATCATGCGGATGTCGGCCACAAAGACCACCTGGTGCTGCCGAAACGTCGTGAGGATGTCGGAGATATCCTTGATCAACTTGGGACCGGAGTGTAGGCACTGGTTGAGAGACACTCCGTTGGACGTTGGAACAGAGCCATCAAAAACCACACGGATTTTCCCATTCGGGTTTTTCAAAACGGCGTGGTGGCAAAGGAAGTAATGCTCGTTCGAACGCCAATCAAAGTTGGACGGCGACATGTGACCAAGGTCTTCATATTCCCGCATGAAGGCCACATACTTGCTACGGAAGACCGGGTCCCGTTTCATGCGCCGTTCCATTGATAGGAGCCTCTTCTCAGCGAGGGCCCGCGATTGACCTAGGTGGGGTCGTGCCGCCAGGAGTGGCAAACGGGTTACAAAGCGTCCGTCCGTACGGCGCCCCGTGTTATTCCTGTAAAAGGACTCACACTCCTGTTCAAGGGGGCTAACCCGAGCGGCCTGAGGCGGCTCTTCAACCTCCCAAAATCGCTGGACAACATCGGTCAGCGACAAGCCTGCGACCTGGATGGGGTCAGGCTCCGGGGAGGGGCTAGACCATAAAACCGGACCGAAGAAGCTATTGCCAAATATAGTGGGCAAAGCGCAAAGGCCATTGGTCTGCAGGGCCCTAGCTCCCCCAGTTATGATAAGACCCAGCACGTCGGAACCCAAAAGAAGGTCCATAGGACCGGGTTCGGACCAGTGGGGGTCAGCGGGGGCTAAACCTGACGTACAGCGCACTGCGGCGTCGGTTACCCGAACTTGCGGAAGGGGACCTAAAATGTTATCCATGACGGTCACCATAATCAAAACCCGCAGGTTTCCACTAATAGGACTAAACATTAACTCAGCCTCTCCCTTGTGCGATGCGGGCGTGGCGCCACCGACACCGATGACACGACACTCGCGCGGTCTCCAAGGGAGCCCTAGCCTTCCCACCAAGTAAGACGAAGCCATGGAGCGTTGGCTACCCAGGTCCAAAAGGCAACGAACGGTCATAGATTCACCATTAGGGTTATACACCTTCACTGAGGCCGTCGGCAAAAGTATGGTCTGACATACTGTCTGCTGTAGGTTCAGAGTCTCAGGGGAGGTGGCTACGGTGGGAGCTAGGGTGGCGGATACCTAGCGCGGCGAGGGTTCACCAGCGGGATCCCACTGACGGGGGTGCTCCGGCTGGGGCGGCGCTAGAGAGGTGGAGGGCATTCCGTACGGAGAGGTGACGAACATGCCGTACGGAGACCATGCCCCCATCCGGGGCCGCACCATGCGGCTAGCGTCCGGCACCCGGTAGGGATTGCCTCGACCTATGGTGGGTGGATGGCGCTCCAGTCGCGGCCACTCGTGTAGTGGCGGCGAAAACCGACGCGGGACGACGCTCAATGGGGCAGCCGCGATATCCCCGTCGTAGTGACGCGAGGGGGATGTGACCGTGACGCGGGGTGGTGAAGCCCTCCTCCGGGGGGCGGAACCCCTACCTCCACTAGGAGGTTGGTGGTCCACCGGAGAACGCCTAACGGGACTGGCCGGGTGGCCAGGACTAGCGCCCCCGCCCATGGGGGGGTGCGCGATCGAGCGCCCCCGCCCATGGGGGGGGTGCGCGACCCAACGTCCCGGCGACCGGAACCACTCCGGTTAGCGCACAAGATGGCCGAATGGGCACCGCCGCAATGTGGGCAGGGCCGCTGGCGTGGGCAGTCTCGTAAGAGATGCTGGCCCAGGCAAGAGAAGCACCACTGGCGTGTCGCCACGTAATCTCTCCGGGCCGCAACCGGTTTGGCCAGGAAGTGCGGACACGAGGAGACCTGGTGGCCGGGGTGCCGACAATAGGCACAGGGGGGGCTTCGTGGCCACGGCCCCGCTGTACTGTGACACCCGGCGACCCTCTCTGGCGTCGGCTCCACGGCCTCGCCGGTTGGGGCCGGTCCCCGCCGAAGGGCCAGTCCTTGCCCCACCCCCTCGGACATGCTCGGACCTCCCAGGGGCTACTCGAGGGCCGGTAACTCCAGAGTTATCGGCCTGGAGGCACTCCTGCTCCAAAAACTTCAGGAGGTCGGAGAAAGGGGGCAGGTAGGTTGCACCGTCCCCTCCGAAGCGCTGCTCGAAGCGGAGCTTAAGCTCCGACGGCAGGCGGGAGAGCACTATGTGCAACAACAAGAAGGACCACTGGTCGACGGGGAGATCCAATCGACGGAGAGCATTGGTGGCCACAATGCAAGGGTTTAGCAAGGCCTCTCTGAGGCCGGCCACCCCGGTGACGGCGGGCAAGGCGAGTAGCTGGGCTACATGTGCGTCGGCCAACCGGCGCACATTTTCGTAGCGCCTGGCCAGCAATTCCCGGGCCGTGGTGTAGCTCTCCTCCGAGAGGTCGAGGTGCCGCACCAAATCCAGGGCCTCGCCCTGTAGCGAGGACAGTAAGTATGTCAGCTTCTGGGTGGGGGACAGGTCCTTCCTGGCGTGGACCAGACTGTCAAATAACGCCAGGAAGCCCATCCACTCTTGAAGCTGCCCACCGAATTTGGGCAGCTCGATCGTGGGCAGTTTCCCGAGTAATGCCGGCTGTGTGGGCGGTCGGCTGGGGGAGTCTCGAAAAGCGCCACTTCGACGCCTTTCATCAGCGGCGGTCCGGACCCCATGGGCGGCCTCCACCACCGAGTCCATCAGTTCGAAGAACTGGTCGTAATCGGCCTGAGCCGTCCTCAGTACCTCCTGTTCGGGACCGAGGGTGAGCAGGTCTTGAAAGGCCTGCTCCACAGAGGCCTGCCGAGTCCGCACCTGGTCCGCTCGGTGTAATAGGGCGGCGGTTCTATCTTCGCGGCCTATCAAACCCGCGGCGGACGTCGCCCAGCGAAGCTCAGACTGTATCTGTACAGCTAGCTTTTTTATGTTCGCGGACATTCTAACAAATTAAATGTAAACAAAAGCAAAAATAAAGCAACAATAAATTGAAAAGGCGGCCGGCAAGTCGGCGGGCGGCGCGAGTGCAAGCAATAATAAAATTAAAGCAATAGTAAACAAGTCGTATCGCGGTCGCGGTCGTACCGTAGTCGCAATGAACAAAGCGGCGCGACCGTAGTAGATACGCGTGTTAAATTACGGCGAGCGGGCGGTACCGGCACGCAAGCAAACTTAAAATAAAGATTAAACTTATAATTATAATAATCGGAACGCGGCCGAAACGCGGCGTTGACGCAGCGGAACTGGCGGCGATTGCGGAATTTCCGCTAACAGCGCGGCGAACGACACGGCGCGTGGCGGAAAGCGGGATTTATGCCAGCGGCGCAGAAAATGAACGGCGCGGCGGGCAAAACCAGCGCAAAACGCAAAGCGAGGTGTAGACAAACCGCGCTCGTTGCTACCAATAATGATTACGCACCGCGCCTGTGCACGATGAATCAGCGGGCAACTGCCGGGCCCATCAGAGCAGTCCAGCGGATTCTCACAGGCAGCGGCGGTGGCGGGTCGAAAAAGGCCCGCCAAAAAATTTTATTAGGCGATTTGCACTGGGTTTTATCCCGCGACACAGAACTGACTTACGACTAGGTACTTACCGGCGCAAGAGACAGCCAGCACGTGGAATCCGGGGAGTGTGTTCGTGTAGGATGAAATGTGGTGTGTGGTGCCTGCTGTGTTAAATGCAAATAGGAACACACTCGCCCTCCTTGAGGGATCTTTCGCGGCGGCGGTACGAATTCGCGGGTAGCGAAGCGGCTCCGCGGCGGCGTGATTTCCAGGTGGCGCGGGAGCACAAAAAACAGTATTCCGGATAGCCAAAGGGGCCCGCGGCGTTAGAATGACGCGGCGGACAACACAGCAAACGAAGTAGCACAAGAAATCGGGCTCGTAAGAAGGCGAGATGCGGCGTGGCGGGCGACTTCACGCGGGCGAACGCGGCACGCACAGTCAATCGACTCCGTCGGGATTTAGCACCGAACTGGGAGTGGCGGCGTGGCCGGCAAACAACACGCGGGCGACGCGGAACAAAATGGTACGCGATAAATAGCTCCTCACAAATAATAAGACAGCGCGGTGCGGCGTGGCGGGCGACTTTACGCGGGCGAACGCGGCACACACACCGACCGACTCCGTCGGGATTTTGCTCCGGACTGCACGAGCGAACGCCGCCGGGGCGCGCGCGGGCGCTGGACGCAAACCGCTCGCGGGAGAGGGGCGTGCAGTGATAGCCGATCGACGCGATACGGTCTAGCGTAAACCGGAGAGTGCTAGCATAAAGCGCAAACATCTACATACGCTCTTCCACTAGATAGAGCCCTAACTAACTGCAACAGCTCCGTGATCCGAGCTTTATCTTGTGGTGTGAGTGTGTCAATTTGAAATTTGTATGGTGCGCGAATGCTAGTGTGCGTGAAAAATTGTGTAGCGACGGCTCGAGTTTGTCAACTTAGACAGAGTATTTATTGCCGCACTTTTAAAGTTGCTGGCGGCCTCTTTGACCTCTAATATGACTTGAGAGATGTTTGTCTTCTGATTTATATGCACCTGGTGTTCCAATCTAGAACGTCTGGTTCCTTTGAGATCTAAAAAAATACTTTATAATTCAAAATTTTTTATTGTAAGTATTTGTGAACACGGTTTTTCGCTAGGTATATTTATAGTAATTTCATAGAGATCCGCAAACGCTCAGCTTTGATTTTTGTATCAAATAATATTGATGCGGTTTTGGCTGCGGATGTGAACATTTGAAACAAACCAAATTAATATTATCTGCTGTGATGCTATATAGTTCAACTTTTGTTTGAATTTATCTCAAACATATTATGATCTTAAGGACACTGTTCTCATTGACCGTATGTAATAAATCTTTCTTCAGTGTAAAGATACATCAGCTATTCATATGACCGTATACATGGTGTATTCATCCCATAAATCCTTCGCGGCGTGAAGGCATTAGCTGTAATAGGAACTGCGGGTTAGGTATAACGACGGCTGACGTTACACACAGCTGGTACTCGAGTTCGCACCCACTACATACTCACGAGAACATTAACATCGACCAAGCAGCTCGACGTGGAGATATTGATGACCTTCCTGGGAACGTCGCCGCGATATAGTGTTTAAGCTAGATGTCTTAGATGCCCTAGATTCCTAGTACGAGCCAGACACGAGCTAGATGATGCAGCCGAAGTTATCGTACTAACTTGGAAGTGCTACTAACTCAACCCTAAGGGCCGGTTTCCAGCAGTGCGGAGCGGAGCAGAGCAGTGTTTGAGTAACCAATCAGATTTCGTCATTTCGACATCTCTTCTCAGTTTCGGAGACGTCATAATGATATAATCTGATTGGCTACTCAAACACAGCTCCGCTCCGCTCCGCACTGGTGGAAACCGGCCCTAACGGTTCATAAACAGACGCGGAGTAAGACTACGGCCCTTCGCACACGGCTCGTAAGCGTAAGCGTAACGTAATCCTCGCGTACGACGAGAGCAGTACTAGCACGAACATTTTCAAACATATCCACAGACGAAGCGATGTTGCAGCGAATCGTAGGAGGCATAATTGTCATATTGTTTTGCATAGCGTCATAACGATACGCTTGCGCTTACGAGCCGTGTGCGAAGGGGCTTAGACTTCGCGGGCGGTGTTCCTGCATATTGGACAATACAGATTATTTTCAAGTAGCGGATTATTATAGCATAATAAATTAATCTGTCCTGCCAAAGGCTACTCTTTCTTTGAAATCACCTGAGATAGCCACTTCACCTATATTTTGTTTATCCAAATAAACATTGAAACTATGTTCAACGGATACCGTAGATAAAATAGGTGTACAATATATACATGTATGGCAGCCTCGGTTGGTTCACAATATGCAGGCACTAGGCCGTAACTGTGTAATGGGGATTGTGGGTAGCGCTTAATGGGTGCCCCGCGCTTATGTAACAGCTGACACTAACCTCTGAAATTTCATACGTTTCCTTTATTTTTATTAAAGGGACTCTTATAAAAAGATAAGTACGGACTATCAGATAAGTTTATCCGATAGCTCAACAATGAAAGCCAAAGGTTTGTATCCTCTGACTTTGTTTTTAAAGAAAAAAAATGACGAGATTTTCTTCTACAGATTCTTCTGCCATATGAATAGAACGAAATTAAAAAAAAATTTGAAAGTTATCCCTTAACTGATCACGTGGTTTCTGCACAAAGAACTGTCCGTTCTTATACATTTTTTGAATTTATTTTTATTCCATCCATCCATCAAATCGAAAAATGTCATATGGTCCAGCCCCCTGATTGCGTAAGAAAAACGTATTCATCGTTATCGTAAACGCTAGCGAATTCTGCGCCGCGATTGGCTGACGCAAATCAAGAACCCAATCAGCGGACAGAATCAGGACTGGTGTCAAAAATGGTGTTTGAAAATTTTGTCAGATGGCGCTACTATTTATTATCTTGTATGATTCTGTTTTACGATAAAATGTTCAGATAGGCTTGTCATTAAGTTCATATCGGTGCATGTAGTGCATCCCAGGGACTTTCCATTGTTAATTCTTCTTCTTCTTTACTTCTTCTCACTCCTTCTAGAGTGACCGCGTGATCATTTGGCAGTAAAGACACGTTTGCTATTAATATCCGTTAATTGTTTTATGCCCTGAAATTTCGCCTGCTGAAAACCGAAACACAATATTGTAATTACTGCTTTACAGCAGAATATATTATATCTGATCTGACACGAAAAACCAATCTCCATTGACCTGTGCGTTTGTAGAAACTTTATGTGTCAATCTTTACGATGAAGGAAAAGGAAATTATGGAACCTGCATGTCTGTAGAGATTCAAAATCAAAATATCTTTATTTCACATAGGCCTAACGTACAAGCTCTTGTAAAACGTCAGTATGATTTTTGTCGCAAATGTATGTAACTACAAGTCGAAATAAAGCTAAGTTCACGAGGGTTCGAACGCGCCCTGCATTGAGAACAAGTGTTAAAACTTATATTCCCATCGTAGTTTGGAATACGTCTGAAACATATTATTCCTTGAAGTATCAAAAGCAATCGATGCGGATATGATTACATTTGCATTCCCATACACCTCTAGACGTCCGTCGGTAATTCCATTCGAGCACTGTAAGGCGCAGTCTGATTGGATCTCGCCGAAGACATGCATCAATAGTTCATGCAGTTGTATTGGAGTCTCTGAGATCTGCGAGTGTGTCTCATTAAAGAAACTCGTGTAAATCATTCGCACCCTATTTCTTCAAGTATCAAAGGCAACAGATATGTAGCTATAAAAATATTCAGGTTCTGCATATTAGGTTACTTGCAGTCCCATTCTTGACTGTCTATTAAACTGATCATGCATTATACCATTTTTTTTTGAAAGTGTAATATCCTGATTCCAGGACTAATATAATAAGCCAAAGTAACCAATGATATGCTCTAATGATCATGGACGTAGCCTTTATGTCATAAAACATTTACCTATGCATGGTATTCTGTAGATCTAGGTTTTGCAAACTTTAATCCTAATCACTTAACCTATAACGGTTGTCCTGTTAATAAGAGGAATATGGCGCTTTACATTTTTGTGAGTATTACGAGTATGATAATTCTTAGAATGAATGGTCCAGCCCTCAAAGCCCTAAAAAATCAAGAGTCACATGCAAAGATTTAAATCGCTATATGAGCCCTAAACCTCTAAAAACATCCACGTCTCTTAAACGAAATTTTCACTTGCGTTCTCTGTCACACAATCACACACTACAGCATGCTGAGAGCACTTATTCATCATGTTTGTGGACGTTTTCGATGTACGCAAAGTAGGCTTAGGGCTCATCTACGATTAAAATCTTTGGTTACATGTCTGTAGAGTTCGTATGAATTTACGAATCGGAGACTGAAGTTGTCAACTGTCCTATTTTCAAGTCCTCAAGCCTTGCAAACTTTACACGCACGGTATCTACCGATTTCGGTATCAAAAGACGAGAGACATGCATGCATATGTGTGATTGCTGATCACATTTGCATGCCACACCCTGTATACATCATAGGCTTCAAGTTGTCCGTCTGATTCTATTCGAACACGAGGCTTGGTCTTGACTCGATCTCTCTGCATACTATTGATCATCAATGGCTTCGAAATATGCCCGTAGCCGACCGTTGATAGAGTTTCGCCTGCTCATAAATTGAAGTTTTCTGCACTCTCCATTCTCCATTATCAATATAATCAATCGCGTCATATTTACTCATACTTGTAATATTTACTCGTAGTTTAAAAAATATTAGTAGGTACAAATTTTTAGATATCATTTTTAGATAGAATCGTAGAGATAAATTTGTACTTACTAGATATATCTAACAGAATAAATTGAATAAATTGGTATTACACTCACTGTAGTAGTGCGCATGTAGGTAAACCTTAAAGTTAAATATCTCAAAAGAGTGTGAAGCCTGCCAATCCACTCATGACCAGCGTAGAGGACTATAGCCTTACCCTTATAAAACCTGTGAACATTATTCAAAAAATCATAACTGCTTGAATTATGACTAAATAAGATAAAAATGAAACGATACTTTGGCTGATTTCTTTGAAAATTTGAATAGTTGCTTTTATTATTAGACAATATTTCATCGCAGAAGATGAAATATTGTCAAATAATTCTTGTTTACCACATCACAGCTTGTACTTTGCATATTAAATTATGGAAAGCCTTATGGAGATTATCATGTCAGACTTGACACCTCTGAGGCAATAATCCTGACAATGAAGCCTGTACAGTATATTAATTTAGATATTAGGTTGACTTGCTATGGACCGAAGGAACTAAACAATAGCTGTTAGTACAGCTTTGGATGATATTGGCTTTGCTATATTACTAACCTATCTTGTATTGATTCTAGTCCAATCCTCAAAAGAATAACATTTATACTTCTTGAGATTAAACGCAAATACAAGAGACTGTACAAGTCATATCATTCGACAAATAGTTTTTAAATGATAACTTATTTTTGTGGTCTCTCATACCAAATCATTTATATGGCCATCAAAGAATATAGTTTTAGTCCTAATTTAAATAATAAAGGTATTTGATTTATAATAGAATAGATTTTAGTGCCATTCTTTGGGTTTCTACGTAATTTCAACATTATATTAAATCCTACTGTAAGGTTTTTTGTAACTCGACAATGTGTGTTTCGAATATAGCTCTATTCTTCTCTCTGAATTTCAAGACACGACTGTCCATATAATAAAATCAATATTAATAAAATATGAAAGAGATATTTATAATCCGTACTTCTGAAAATTTAGTAACATTACACTTTGCACTTGTAGTTTATTTTAAGACGGTCTATACGCTTCGACTAAAGCAGTTTGAGTCCGAGTTAATGGCAGTTTAATCCAAGTCTATATCCGAGTCTGGCTATAGGAGGAGCCATATATGCCTCCTTCTATAGCCAGTTGAGTGATTCTGAGCTTTCAACTGAGGCCCACAGTTAGTGATCACAAAGCATCCAGAAAAAATATATTTCTATTTCAAAGAAACAGTCAGACCAACTTAAAGATAAATAAAAATACTGGCGCCCTTATTTTTTAAGAAGCAGTCCACATGGCTGCAAACAGAACACGGTAGAAGGAAATCATACACTGCAGGATTACTCGCCGTGATTGATAGTCATGATCCTCAGTCATGAGGGACCAATCGAGAATTCAAAGAAAACTTATCAAATCGTTATCGTTTTACAGGAGATTTGCCAGAACTACATCCGCGTGCTGGTCTCTTTGGCACCAGGGAAGCTGCTTGTCTGCGGCACCAACAGCTTCAAACCAGTCTGCAGGGAGTACAGCGTTCAACGGGACTCCTACCACATGGAGAAAGAGAAGTCCGGCCAAGCCGTGTGTCCACACGACCCCGAACATAACTCCACGGCCGTTTATGCTGGTAAGTTAACAAACCAACATTTTTTAGGGTTCCATACCAATTTGGTAAAAATGGAACCCTTATGGTGAGACTTTCTCCGTCCGTCCGTCCGTCCGTCCGTCCGTCCGTCTGTCACACTCGATTATTTCAGTAACTATCAAAGCTATCGACTTGAAATTTGGAATAGTTTTAGGTAATAGTGACCCAACGCTATTGCACTCATAAAATATTGAAAATTGTTTTTATTTATATTTAAAAAGGGGGGAAAACCGGGACTTCGAATTTTCAAAATGAGATAACAATATTGAGTGGGGTATCATATGAAAGGGCGTTACTTGTGTATTCTAAAACCGATTTTTATTTATTTTTATGTCTGAAAGTTTTGGATTTATTGAGCAAACTGTCGAAAAAAATACCGTTCCCCCCCCTTATCTCCGAAGTTTATGAATCGAAAAATCTGAAATAGTTATGATTAATGGACATTAATGTATATTTTACAGGAAAAATAAAATCAACTCCTTAACTATTATACTTTTTTTGATAATAACAATAAACCAGCAAAAACAAAGTTACGTTTGCGGTTCGCCAACAAAAGTACCTACATGTAAATTATACTCGTAAATTCATGAACAAAAGTGATTCTTTCAATGTTTTACTTCTTTTATGGTATGGAACCCTCGGTGCGCGAGTCCGACTCGCACTTGGCCGGTTTTTCTTATTGTATGTAGGCTTGCGCTTGACGACAATCATGCCTGATGGAAAGCAATGATAAGGTCTATGTTGGAGCACTCCTGTCTAAGGAAATGCTTATTCACTCTTCTGTTGAAGGCACCCAGATTGTATTTGGCTTGGAACACGGTAACTGGAAGGGCGTTCCACACCTTAATTGGTATCAGTGAAAGTTGGTTGGTTGAAAGTCAATCACATAAGGTTACCATCGCTCTCGGCGTCTTGCGGTCCTATGGTAGAAAGGTGAAGGAGCCACAAGGTTATATGATTCCTGAACACACTCATCAAAGTATATAATGTAAAACAAACCGCTAATATATTGCGTCGATGTTAGAAAATGGAGCGGGAACGGGAACAATTCCGGGGAAATCCAGGATCCCCACGGGATTTGAAAAAACCAAAATTCACGCGGCCGGAGCCGCGGGCAACAGCTAGTATTACTACAATAGAGCTATTGGCGATTGAAAAACATCTTTTATTGTAGACTAGGAGATCGATCAAATTTCAATTTGTTCATCGGGTATGTCGGGTATGTATTGAATTTTGTTGCACAAGTGTACCAAAAGCAATCGTATTACTACGATTGCTTTTGGTACACTTGTACAACTACTAAGTCATAAAACTAAGAAAAAAAAATATGTCCAAGGCTGAACACCCGATGGACCGCCAATAGTGCCTGACTATTGGCGGTCCACTACAACCTTGATTAATATAAATTCCCGTTATTATGTTCTTAGCTCAACGTAAATTCGAAAGTGTCCACGAAGGCCTGAGTGAAACACATTCAAATGCCAGGACATATGAGGCGTCATGGCTAGTGTAAAGCCGATTGCGCTCGAATAAGCCCCAAATGAATGGGCTAAAAGCGCCGATCCGCCGCTCACCGCGCGATTTACGTTGACACTAAGCGATTCATGGCTCATGCTATTCCGCTATTCAATCTTGAACACATCTCATCATACGAGTATGTTTTAGTTCTAGTTTTTATTCTAAACAAGAAGTCAACCAGCAGATCGTCTGTGATTACGGTGAAAAAGTGCTGTAAGTTGTCAATTGCCATACAAATTTATTCTATTTTACGGAATAATGGCCACTTCAAAACGAAGCGTAGGTACCAGGCACCTATAAACTCGAAGCGTACTCGAGTTCGTAATCTGCGATGATCTGCTGGTCGATTAGCAAACTTCTGCTCACTCGAAGCTTAATCTGATCTACGCCATTAAATTCACGAATTATCTCGGTCGGTTCATGTGTATAGAAAAAATGGAAAATTCTTTTCAAAAAACCGAATTCAAATGCCACTACAAAGAGTGAAATAATTTTTCAATGTAGGTACACCAATTCGAAGACAGGCGATTAATACGAAGGACTTTGATTGTACGAATTGCCCGACTTAGAATTGGTGTACCTACGTTGAAAAATTATTTCACTCTTTGTGGTGGCATTTGAAGTCGGTTTTTTTTTAAAGAATTTTCCATTTTATTTTTTACTTTTTAGTGGAAAACAACAAATGCACAGTGCTTGTAAAATCTGAAGAGTTCCCTCAATTTTTCCGTGATCCTATCATCAGAACCTGACTTGATGGCTATAGTCATTAAGTCAGCATCTGCAAGAAAATGCACTAGTCACTATAAAAAATATCTAAATCGCTTCATGTATATTAGCAAAATTTGAAGAGTTCCTTCGATTTCACCAAGATCCCATGATCAGATCCTGACCTGATGACCTTAGGAAAACCTGGAAAATATTACTCTTTCAAACAGTACCCAAACTGTTTCAAGTATCCATATAAAATTTGAAGAGTTCCCTCGACTTCTCCAGGATTCCATCATCAGATCCTGACCAAAAAAAAAATGGGACCATCTTGGAAGCATACCCTTTCAAACAAAAAATAATTTTCCAAATCGGTTTACGTGTCTTCGAGTAAGCGGTGAACACATAAAAAAAAAGATGCCGACGAATTGAGAACCTCCTCCTTTTTTTGAAGTCGGTTAAAAATAGAAAAATATTTTCACAAATTATTGTGCTCAAAGTTCAGGCTCAAACCCAAACCAACGTTGAAAAAGTGCTGTAAGTTGCCAATAACTTTCTCAAATTATATTCTCTTAAGTTATTTGTAGCTGGGTAAATCTCTCTTAGGACTTTCTTATTTTTACAATTTTCTATGAGCGGTTAACATTTTTTATATCAATTATTTTAGATGTTTACTTTTTTGATGAATGAAATCATCCTTGTTAAAAGTTTTGGATCTAAGTTTTTTCCGTATATGATTTCAGTAACTTCCAATTATGCTTCAACGCGTTTCGTTGCTTAGACGAATTTGTAATGTATCATTTTAGCAATTCCTCGAAATACATATGCGCCGAAGAATAGATCCAGTCCGGAAATTAGGGAAGAGAAATCTTTTTTATATGACAATGAACCCACTTTCACAGTCTAGTGGCGTACAATAGCCAGTCATTGTTGCCCTGAAAGGGATCGAGTACGTTTTATAACGTGACAACTATACAAAATGTCGTACGTGGAATGAAGGCCGGGATATATACAGTTATCGCGTATATAGATTTCATAAGCCTAGCATTAGGTTATATCTCTTTTCACCTGTATCACCTTTATCATAATCCTTACTTTGCCTTACTTAAACTTCTGGAACTAGGCTTCTGTCACGGGGTTACTCACTATTACTTTCTTACTATTCTTACACGTTGCCACTTTCTTTGCCATCAGTCGCCGCCACTTTCTTTATATCATCGTCAGCTTAGCAGGTTACCTATTATTAAATATGATCGTCTGTCAACTGCTCCTTCAATTTGCTTTCCCGTATTAACTTTCTCATATTATTATTATCACCGAAATCCATCAATGTAGACTAATGCTCCATGCTAGCATACTTTTCTTTGGTTATCAAATTGGCGTTCGACATAATATACCTAACGTGGCATACCAATTACCAACGGTAAACTTTAGAAATTATATAAAATATTAAGGGATAACACACATAGACGATTATCTCGAGCCAAGCAAGGTCATGTCAGCTAACCACAGCTGATATAAATGGGTATTTGAAAGTGCTTGCAAATACTTGATTTTATACTTAGGTAAGAAGTAAACGCCTTAATACCCAAACAAGCACACATAACCCGCATACAAAAGCTAACAAGACATAAATCTCACTTATAAAGAGAAAACTCATAAAACACAAGAAGACATAAAAGCGCGTTGTGAGCATAGACACATAAATAAAGTCTCTGCGTGACGAAAATCCGACGAATCCGGTAATATTTAGTTAGTGAGATTCTTTCTGCCCGGATACCATATGTTTTCCTCGTTCCAAGCCCTTCATTGTGGGCCCAGAAGTACACAAGTTGGATAGAGCGAGATTATCCCAAACAAACAAACGTAATTTTCTTTCGTACTCACCTTTGCGGGAAATTTATTTCGTTGCTAAGATCGCATTAACCTTACATTATTGGCTATAGAGAGGCAAGCTTTCTCGTTGGATGTGCCTGCTTCGGCAATATAGATACGAGTTTTTGTATAGAAGTTATTGGTACACTCACAGGGTACATTGTACCAACTATGAATTCACAGATTTCAATAAGGGTTTTTTGCAATGACGGCAGCACTGAGATAACAGGTCCTTGTGAAGTATCGGTTTGCGATAGGTCTTACCAAAAACTTAACTTCTCTATACATATCGGACTGGAGTCTACTCTGTTTTGAGAGCATGGTTACTAACATAGAATAGAATATTTAAAACCTTTGGAAGGCTGTTTTTGAAGATTCCACCATCTAATGCTGCAATTTTTTTTGGTAAATAACCCCATTGACTGATTGACAAAGATACAACTACGTAAGTACTATAAATTTCAAAAAGCTATAAAAAGCTCTTGTTTAAGTCTGAAAAGGTCAATCGATTTAGGTTAAAATTTCACTTGAACACACCCTCTGTAACTATTGCATCTAAAATATGTAACTGCTCGTTTTGCATTTGAATTTTAGCTCAAAGTCCCGGTGACAATAGGAAATATTTGCGTAACGGCCGAACCGCCAAACTGTATTCGGGAATTCCACCCGAAAATAAACACTTAATGCAACATCCCCGAACATCATTAATTACACTCGCTTTGAACAATTTTCTTTGCGTTAGCATCCCCTTTGCGAACGGGGCTCGTTCATCACGCTTACGACGCAAAAATGACAGTCGCAGAAACATAATTATGCAAAAAAAAAAATATCGTGAATATCCTAACATGAAGTGATAATGATTTGTGTCTATGTGTGCATATGTACATTGTACAATCAAGTAGGTGCCTAGGTGCCTTCAAGAGAAGAGTGAATAGGCATTTTCTGGGCAAGCGCGCTCCATCCTAGACCTCATCATTTCTGTCAATCAGACATGATTGTATAGTCAAAAAGCCTGTCAAAAGTAAAAAAAGTGTTCTGCTTAGTATTGATTTGAAGTTACCACACTGTACGAGTTGGTTATGTCTGTTTTAACGAGCTAAAGGTTATTTAAGTCTTTAGTTTCATATATTCTTTTAAATGACCTGCTGATGCCTGCTGGTTTAAAACTATAGAAACAATTACCTTCAAATGAAACGTCATGTATTTTGGATCTTAAATCTTAAATCACTCTGAAGCAGAAACACTGTTGGGGAAGACAATCTCGATAGACAGCAGCTAAAACTAAAAGTGCTCCAAAACTTCAATTTTTTTTAGTCTATCGAAAATTACAATTAATGTAATTGTGATTTACGTGTGTCGGTATTAATAATATACAATAAATTATAGGGTTTTTGCTGCGATAAATACAAATAAATTGACGTAAAAAGAAGCGGGTTATCAATAATGTTTTTTACTATTGATTTATTTAATTCTGGATTTGAAGATACCCATTGTAGGTTACGTCACTTACTAGCCAAACTTTAATAAAATAAGAGAATGCCCATTCGTTTCAGTAAGTAAAGTATTCACTGGTAGAAGGCAGCGCCACTGTAGCGACTTGCTACGGACGATAGTGCTCCCATGGGGCTCGGTTTAATTGGTACGGATCAATAGTAGATAACTAACCGTGGCCGAAGTAATGGACGCCCGTTCGCTTCCTGTATACTGTTGTATACTACACGATAATGTAATATAATATTATCTAGTGTATATCGTAAAATGAATTTTGCTGTCATATTATACTTGGTTTAGAATTGGTGACTTCATGGTTTCATATTGGGGCGTCAAGCCAAAGCCAATTACATAATTTACGGAGACTTTTTAAGTACAATCAACAGTCAATTGGTTCTGAGTTCTGACACCTACGTCTCATCAAGGGTTCGGGGGTTTGAATCCCGGACACACAGCCCTGTCTGTCTTAGTTTTAACCTTTTTGAGTTACGTGCGTTAGTTCACTTTACATTAGGTGGACGAATTGCTCGTCTCAAAATAAGTGCATCTGATATTCTGGAGAACAGCAAATAATTCTCTCTAAAGTCTAAATTCCTTTTTTTGTAAACTATAAATATTCCCATTAGCGAAATAAAGAATGGAGCGGTTCTAAAGAAAGGTAGATACCTCAAAGACTCGTAGTTTCTCTACGGAACCATAAAAGCGAAGTTATTGTACTAAATTCCCCGAGAAACTTGTTCTGAATTCAGTACCAATTAAGAGAGCATCGTTAATTACTATATATTAGTTGACTATTACGGCAATGGTTTTCTCTTAACGACTGAAGCACTGCAATGCGGTATATTGCACTGAACAACCGACCACACTCTACGTATCGCAATAAATTTAAATCCAACAAACGAATTTACATTCAACTGTTTACACGATAGAGTTCAATATTGTGCGCTGTATTCTATATAGCTGAGTCGGGCTCTCTGAAACAAAGGACGCAGCGTATGGTTAGTAGGCAATTTTGCTGATATATTTTACGAGTCGTCATGGCATTGGAAATACGATTTTCAGATATTTTTTTCATTGTTATTGACGTTATTAAAAATAACTTCAGTGGAAATGTTGTGTTTCTGTACACAGTAGGCTGTTCTTAATGAAAAATTAACTGCAATTTTTCAGAATCTTAAGCCCTGTCTTAATTTTTATAGTAATGCCACGGCAGTGTCGTTAGGTAAGATACATACTTACTTAATCAGCCTATAGACGTCCTCTGCTGGACATAGGCCTTTCCGAGAGCGCGCCACCACAGATGGTCCTCCGCCTTCATCATCCACCCGCTACTAGCGACCTTTCTCAGGTCCTCAGGCAGAAGGTTGTCCTACGCTGCGCTTACTGGTACGCGGTCTCCACTCCAGAAGACGTCTGCTCCAACGGCCGACGGTTCTGCGACAGATATCAGCATTCAGCTTACTAATCCGTTGGGCTATGTCGGCTACTTTGGTTCTCCTACGGATGTTCTAGTTGCGGAATCTATACTTCACAGAAACACCCAGCATAGCTCTCTCCATAGCACGCTGAGCAGTTTTGAACTTGTGGACAAGGCCTACTGCGAGTGTCCACGTTTCTGCTCCGTATAGTATGCATGCCATTTCTGCATGTCATGACTGGTAAGACGCAGGCGTTGAAGACTTTTGTCTTTTGTCTGTCGGCTTCCTGTTCGAAGTAAAATAATTAAATCCGATTATTTTTTTTTCCTTTTAAAATTTTTAAAATGTCTAAATAAATGTTTTTGCATTATGGACCTAGGAGGCCCTAATCTCCATATCAAATTGGACACATAAGAACTCTCTAATAAAGATGCACACTTGTGACGCTTACTTCATATCAGAACAAGCATTCTCACTTAAAGATTCATACAAATCATAAATCTCGTTGGCTGAACTTCCGAATCTGAAATCCGATAACTCGATCACTAATACAGTGAGTAACGAGCTATCAGAGCACGTGAGGCGAATGTTGTCGAACCATTAATTACCAATACCTGTCTGTAACGTTACACACTTTATGCCGGGGGCAGATGTTTGCTGGTTTCATCTATGTTGCTACAGAGTATAGAGAATATAGAATCATTACATAATATTAATTAGCTATACAAATAGCTAACCAACATTAGCCTGTGTTTCTATGTTTTTGACCTAAAAACTTCATCGCGTATTTTTTTTCATCATCATCATCATCATCATCTCAACCCCTTTTTACGTCCCACTGCTGGGCACGGGTCGTCTCTCAGACTGAGAGGGGTTTGGCCATAGCCCACCACGCTGGCCAAGTGCGGGTTGGCGGGCTTCACACACCTTCGAGAACATTTTTGTGAACTCTCAGGCATGTAGGTTTCCTCACGATGTTTTCCTTCACCGTTAAGCAAGTGATATTTAGTTTCCTAAAACGCACATAACTCGGAAAGGTCAGAGGTGTGTGCCCAGGATTCGAACCTGCGACCTCCTTATGAGAGGCAGATGTCAGAACCACTAAGCTATCACTGCTTTTTAACTTAAATAATTATATATTAATAATTAGTTATTAATATATTATATTTTAATAATAATTATTTATTAGTTATAAGTTAATATTAGTTATAATTATATATTAATAATTAGTTATTTTTTTTTACTTAAATAAACTAAAATACTAAAAAATAAACGTACGAGCCCAGGACCAAAATTATACAATTTTTTAAACATTCTGGTAAAAAAATTATCACCCGATCCCGAAGCACTATTTCAAGAACAAAATGTAGGCCTAGCTTTGGACTAGCAACTGTCTCTAAACGCGCTTGGATATCATTTTTGAAAACACCTATTCGCGTCGCGCTTAGTCACTAGACGATCCTCTTAAAAGTATTTTTTTCATTTCATATTAATTATTTTCAGATGGGGAACTGTACTCGGGTACGGTGGCGGACTTCAGTGGCATGGAGCCGATCATTTACCGGGAGCCTCTACAAACAGAGCCGTACGACTCCATGACGTTAAATGGTGAGTTAATTACATCTGTATACGTACCTATTAACATCCTTTCCCTATTAATTCCCTGATAATTAACTGTATACATGTAAATGACTAAGGTAATAACCATACCTAGATATAAAATATAAGTGGAGGTGTAAATGTAACAGGAAATTAGATTCTCAATTATTATGTGTTCTATATCATCAACGGAATATGTTTTAAACCGAGTTTCTTGCCAGTTCTTCTCGGTGCAAACCTGCTTTCCGAACCTGGCGGTAGAGTCTCGACATTTCATGAGAGCTTATATCTAAGCCTATGTGAAATAAAGAATTTCATTTCATTTCATTTCAAAGGATTGAGAGTTATACTACAGTGCAAATCGGGGGGCACGGCAGTGACCCGCCAAGCCGAGCGCGATATATTTCCTTCATTTCAAAATATCTTTCTTAATATAATCCATATTCTTAATGTAGAGTCTTTAAAGAGACAAAGCTCCTCAAGAGTAACCGACGTATTGGTCTTTTCAATTTAATTTTTGAACTTTTGACGATGGTCATCCGTCTACTCGTTTGCTTACAAATTTTACTTAAAAAGAACTAGTGGTCTACTGGTTAGCATATTTGATGAAGGTCCGATATAGGTTCAATTTTCGGGAAAGGTGGTCGAACCAAAAGTTAAAAAGCCCAACTTCCTGATCCTGGATTTGGTTTCCATTAGAATCATTTCAGTATAGCAGGGGTCAACCGCCTTTTGCAATGTTTTTTCACCACCACATTAAATGGTCTGGAATCGTTATTCGATCCTGTTCAATCCGGCAATTGCTGATCCGGATCTTTGATAAGAAAATGTTTTTCTAGAATTCACGATCATTTTAATCAGTTCAGAAATATGTCCAGTTGGAAATGTCGAGATTGTCTTAATATAATATTGAACTCCAGTAAATCTGTCATCAATGTTAGCCCTCAGCGCGGATTATTCATGGATCAGATCAAATCTCCATCAGCAAATTAGATAAGCTTTACATCTTATGTTTAATTAATGCGAGCCATATTTGCATATTATCCACTTCGGTCCATTGCCTCCAAATGTGGCTGTCAAACAAGCATCCGTCAAATTAATTGAATTTGGAACGTTTTCCGGTGAACTACCGTCGCGGCAATGGTGTTTGATGCGACGAATAAATCTGATTAGGATCGTGTTAATAGCGTATACTATATACCTATGTAATGAGGTAAGGCAGGGCTGTCGTATTTGAGATTATGTATACTTTTAAAGTTGCTTTGTCTAAATAATGTAACAATAATCTCTAGTCTTTATAAATCTTATGCTTGAAGTGATTAATCGTTTGGCGGTAGATACCTAATGGAACTCGCTGAAGACCAAACCTGAACCAGTTTATAATCTATTAAATCTTAACCAATCAGGGTCCGTGTTGCACTCGAATCGAATCTGGAACTGCCAGCTCAAATTCCATATCGCGTCGCCTGGAAGTCGACTCCGAAACGGCTCGACTGATCGTTATGTCTGTATATTTTCGGCATATCTGAAAGCAGGTCGTAAGCAGGTCTTTATGGCAAAACAACATATACCCGGTCAGCTTGTCTTATAATATTATCGTCATCATCGTTTGAATTTTGTTACGAGAAGTTTGACGGCCGACATACGAAAAAACCGTACTGTTGCTCGCAATAATGTACCTACTAAGTAATGTATACAGCCCTGGATAGGGAGAGCTGTAGTTAATCATGCCACTTTACATAATCCATTATCGAGCTGTTTGCAATTAATGGCAACATTGTCCACAGCGCCTGATTTCGTGAATTCATTAGTGCACGGGAACTTCGTGTACTTCTTCTTCCGAGAGACCGCCATCGAATACATCAACTGTGGGAAGGTAAGTGATCATTAATATCAATTAATAATGAAGCGGTAGAATGAGCTTAGATATTGACGCGTGGTGTGATAAAACATCGCGTCATGTCTCAATAATTAAGCTGATTGGTCCATTCCACTCTACTTGTCTGCAGTTCAAGGAAGTATCTACACAGAACGAACCGAGATGAAAACCAAAATCTTTAATATACGTCAGACCAAATAGCTTATCAGTCATAGCTTACTTACGACGGGTTCAAGTCTCAGCTATCACTTTTATTAGTAGTATAGTATTATATTATCTGTGGTAATGCTATCAATTTCATGAAAAACCTTATCCCTAATTACTTACCTTAGAAAATGAGAGGAAGACCTGAATCCGTATTTTTTTTTATTATAAAGAATGACTAGATGAGCAATACGTTCACCTGATGTTAAGTGATACGCATTGGTACGTCAGATGCAGTGCGTCCCATAAAATAAAATATCAGTTTGACGGTAGATTTCTGTTTGACGAGATCGCTAAGTAGATTTCGGTTTGAACGTTTACGTCAACCTTCTTCATACTAAAAAAAAGTAGCGCCATTTGTCAAACATGGCGGAAATCGTCCTTGCGGAAACTCGCGTGCATACTAATAACTTATACATAATATAATGATCTGTGAGTTTGACCTCTGTCCTTATACAATACTGCAGTTGGTTTACAATTTTTCGGTCCGCCGACCCGGTGTGTATTATACGTCTATTTTGATGGTGCTAAAAACAACATATCCTCAATTCCACAGGCCGTGTTCTCCCGCGTGGCCAGGGTCTGCCGTGATGATCGCGGTGGACCACACCGGTTTAAACAACGCTGGACCTCCTTCCTCAAGTCTCGGCTCAACTGCTCTGTAGCTGGGGACTTCCCTTTCTACTTCAATGAAATACGTAAGTATTCTTCTACTAAACGATATTAGTACATCCATAGGTACAGTAAGGGAACGAAAAGGCTCGTCAATTTTTAAACAGATTCGTTTGCATTACTCGATTGTTTTGGTGTGTTGACATTATATAATCTTGAAGTACTAGTGCAATGAGTGCAAGCGAAAATGGACACTAAGGTGAACCGAACCTTTTCATTCTCCGATTATACATCCAGATAAAAACAAAAACTTCTTGCCAATTGGTTGTTTTTGAAATTTGACCGATATGGCATGTGATTTTGAAGTCAAAGTGTCAGCTTCCTGACAGTCAGGTACAGTCACCGAGCAAACGGTTTATGGGTACCTTTGATTAGGTATTACATAATCAAAGGTACAAAGGAGGGTAATGTTTTTTGAGCTCATCTATATATATAAAAGACTGAGGCATTTTTGGTTGTTCCACGGATTCCGCGGTCGTAGAGATCTGAAATTTGGTGCCTAGGTAGATATTAGGTCATGAATTCGTACTAAGACGGGGATTCCAGAAATACCAATGTTAAGGGGTAAAAATCGTACATTAAAAGAATTTTCCCATACAAAAGTGATTTTTTTTCGTTGTTCCAGGAATTCCCGAAAAACTAAAAGTTCTAGAGATCTGAAATTTGGTGCCTAGGTAAATATTAGGTCATGAATTCGTACTAAGACGGGGATTCCAGAAATTCAAATTTTAAGGAGTAAAAATCGTACATTAAAGGGTTTTTCCCATACAAAAGTGTATTTTTTTCGTTGTTCCAGTAATTCCCGGAAAACTAAAAGTTGTAGAGATCTGAAAATTGGTGTCTAGGTCATGAATTCGTACTAAGACGGGGATTCCAGAAATTCAAATTTTAAGGGGTAAAAATCGTACATTCAAGGGATTTTCCCATACAAAAGTGATTTTTTTTTCGTTGTTCCAGGAATTATCGAAGAACTAAAAGTCGTAGAGATCTGAAATTTGGTACCTAGGTTTATATTAGGTCATGAATTCGTACTAAGACGGGGATTCCAGAAATTCAAAGTACGAAGGGGTAAAAATCGTACATTTAAGGGATTTTCCCATACAAAAATTACGAACTTTTTTGTTACTGGGCCGATTGCTTTGAAAATCGATATTTGAGTATCGGAGCAAGCATAGAGAAGGAATTTGTGGTCAAAATTAAAAAAAACTGGCCGCCGTTTTGAACTTTTTTGTTACTGGGCCGATCGCTCTGAAAATCGATAAGTATTTGAGTATCGCAACAAGCATGGAGAAGGAATTGGTGGTCAAAATTTAAAAAAGTGGCCGCCATTTTGAACTTTTTTGTTACTGGGCCGATTGCTCTGAAAATCGATATTTGAGTATCGCAACAAGCATGGACGAGGAATTTGTAGTCAACATTTAAAAAAGTGGCTGCCATTTTGTACTTTTTTGTTACTGAGCCGATTGCTCTGAAAATCGATATTTGAGTATCGCAGCGAGCATAGAGAACGAATTTATGGTCAGAATTAAAAAAAAGTGGCCGCCATTTTGAACTTTTTTGTTACTGAGCCGATTGGTCTGAAAATCGATATTTGAGTATTGCAACAAGCTTGGAGAAGGAATTGGTGGTCAAAATTTAAAAAAGTGGCCGCCATTTTGAACTTATTTGTTACTGGGCCGATTGCTCTGAAAATCGATATTTGAGTATCGCCACAAGCTTGGAGAAGGAATTTGTGGTCAAAATTTAAAAAAAGTGGCCGCCATTTTGAACTTTTTTATTAGGTACTGGGCCGATTGCTCTGAAAATCGATCTTTGAGTATCGCAACTAGCATGGAGGAGGAATTTGTGGTCAAAATTTAAAAAAGTGGCCGCCATTTCGAACTTTTTTGTTACTGGGCCGATTGCTTTAAAAATCGATATCTTACTATGACAGCAACCATATAGAAAGAATTTAAAGAAAGGAAAAAAAAAGTGGTTGCAATTTTTTACTTTTTTGTTAATGGGCCGAATGCTTTCAAAACCGATATCGGACCATAGTAGCAAGCAAGCAAGGACGGACGGACGTACGGGCAGACAGCGTAGTCTTAGTAATAGGGTTCCCGCGTTTTACCCTTTAGGTACGGAACCCTAATTGAACTATATTAAACTTTTTGACGACCTCATATTTTCAAAATCGATAAGTGACTATAGCAGCAAGAACAAAGAAAGAATTTGTCGTAAAAATTAAAATAAATAGCAGTTAAGTACGATAGGAATTTTGGAAATTAAACGCCTGAGGTTGTAAAGCAGAGGTTCAACGTGAGCGAAGCCGCGGGCGTCCGCTAGTTGATTATATTCCCCGCTCAGCTTTCCTATCGAATTATCTCATAGTATCAAATTGACAATTTAAGCACTCTCAGTAACACAGACCAAGGAATAACTTTATATTCCTTATATTGACTAATCATTAAACACTATGTAAAGTGTCATAAAATTCTTCTTTAGCCCAGTTGCTTACACGTAATCGCTTAACGTGGTTCTATAAATAAAAGGCCATGTCAAATTCTGATTGCGACATGAGGATATTTGGTCTCTAAATATTGCCACCGACAAGCATCGTACTAATCATATTAATTCATAATTAGTTTTTATTACTACAGTCAGATAATTTGTAAAACTTTACAAAATGCTTGAAATATTTCGATCCTTTAAAATGAACATGACCTCCATATTGATAACTTTATCTTCCAGAATCAACAACAGAGTTGATAGAAGGTGTATACGGCGGTCTCAACGCCCAGCTGATCTACGGAACATTCACGACGCCTCCCAACAGCATATCAGGGAGTGCTGTGTGCGCCTTTAGCATGCAGGACATTGCTGATACCTTCGAAGGCACTTTCAAGGAGCAAAGCGCGATCAATTCTAATTGGCTTCCTGTAAATAGTGCGAAGGTAAATCCTGCTCACCGTCATCTGTAACCAGTATAATTGTACGACATAAGCCAATACTTAGCACCGGATTTACTTATCTTGACGACCTCCGTGGTTGAGTGGTTAGCGTGCCGGTTTTCAAGGCGCCGCCATCTCTGAGGTACCGGGTTCGATCCCCGGTCGTGGCAATGTAGAAAAATAAGTTTTCTACATTTCTCGGGTCTGGGTGTTGTGGTACCTTCGTTGTTTCTGATTTCCTTAACACAAGTTCATAAGCTACTTATTAAGGAATCGGAGCAATGTATGTGATGTTGTCCACTATAATATTTATTTAATTTATTTATTTATTCTTAGCCGCTTAAGACTTTTGATTGAGCAAAGTTACATCTCCGTAAAAAAATTTATATAGATTTCCGTCTACATTATCTTCATAGCTATGTTTAAAACATTTTCATTACTTGTTACGCGTAGCCACAAATTGTGTTATGTGCGCGTATCCCGTACGTACCTGGTATATATCGCTATCCATGTTATTAATTTTACTTTTATTACGTCATCGCTAATAGCAATGTAGGCAATCACTAAAATTTCTGACAGTAGTCAAAAATTTTCTAAAACCCAATAGTGAATTACTTTAAAAATCTTAAATCCAGTATATCCTTACTTTATCCAGGTGCCAGAGCCTCGCCCGGGTACTTGTCACAATGACTCGAGACAACTCCCGGATCAAACGTTAAACTTCATCAAGACTCATGCATTGATGGACGAATCGGTCCCGGCTTTCTTTGGCGAGCCAATCGTCATCAGAACAAGTTTTCAGTAAGTTTTAATCAACATTACTTATTCAACTACATATTAAAGGGATGTACTTATTAATCAAGGGTAGATGCTGCCTTATGCACAATCTATTGATGATTAAACGAACTTACCTGTAAGTGAAGTTCTATCACAATTATGTGAATACATTTTATTCGAAAATAATAATAAACACAATCAGGTACACTTTCATTGTACTGGCAATTTCGCACTTTTATTTATTTTGTTTTTTAAAACTGACCACCCTGATGGACACGCTGTCCCAGCCTACGTCCGGGCCAAGCTTCATTCTTTAGAGAATATTTAACAAAATTTTCGTATTATACTCATGGGTTTTGGGTATGGGAGGGACCTTATATTATTATTTTCGAATAAAATGTATTCACATAATTGTGATAGAACTTCACTTACAGGTAAGTTCGTTTAATCATCAATTATATTTCATACATTTTATTCCTCAATAATAATAAACACAATCAGGTAGATGTTTAGAGATGAAAATTTTTGTTAAATTATGGACATTAACAGATAGTAAATTGTTTCCTATTATAATAGGAAATAGGTCCTCTTTATACCACAGAAGTATTTAATTAACACAATCTTTTCGTTCAATTCCTGGATCAATAAACCAGTCACATTACAAATAGGTTTAATTTATATTTAGATAGATTATAATGATTAATGATTAGAGAGCAAAAGAGCTATTGCGACAGAAGCATCATCGCTCAATAAGAGGTTATAAAACTTAGGTAACGTCCGTAATGGTTGTTACCAGCAGACTGCTTTTCTGATGAGGTCGAGCAACAAACTACGTGCTCGCCGAGGAAGTGTTGCGTACTTGGTGCTGAGTACACTGAAACGCAGACCTCTCTCGTAAGAGATTATATTCCTCGGTAGACACGTTCTCACGGTGGTCTGCCTGCAGGCGACCTTATGAGGTCGCTTCAACATTATCAGGAGGTTGTCTATTATATATCTTGGTCTAAGATTTTGTAAACGACATATCGATTTGTTTTTCAAAGCTGTGGCAAATTTTTATACTTTCTCTTCAGTTTTGATTATGGTATAATTAAAACTGGTTCGCCCTGAGTAGTAGCTGGCGTTGTATAAACTCAATAATTCCCTTGAATTATATAAAAACAATAATACTAACTTTAACTAATGCTAATGTTTTCATTCTGTGCTGTATCTACTGCCTAAAGCTAAAAAAGTTACAAGATCAGCAAAGCAAAGTTACGGAATGAATAAACTCTTATTAAGGCCCATTGAGCAATGTGTTAGCATACTATATTGTGTGCTACTATGTGGTGTTTGATGTTAATTTATCTATTCATTTTCGCAATATAATATATATATATATATATATATATATATATATATATATATATATATATTTTTTTTATTTGACCCAAAATCATCAGCAGAAATTAAACTCAATGCCGAATGATAACAAGTAATCGTACCATATGCTACGTCGTTAACAAGTTGTTCTGTTGGAAATTACGAGGTTGACTTATAATGTACGGATTGTACGGATCTCAGTCGTTATTAAAGCAGTATTGCCCCAAAACTTTGTAAATAACACAAAATTTTTGAAACATATAGATTATTAAAAATTCCAACAAAATGTCCTTTTTTTTTTTTTTTTTTTTAATGCCTTCAGAGAACTTCCTCCAGTAATTCCTATGAATTGTGGTTCTCTAGGGAAAGACCATATTTATTTATTTATCATCAATAAATGTACTATAAGAAGTAAGTCTTTTGACACCTTATGTAAAAGAAGGAAATCCAAAGTTGTAGAGGTCCTTAGACGATGTATGTCTAAAGCATTGTCTATAATAGTATTTTTAAGCATTCTACCTCTAGAAGAATGTATAGAAGAGCAAAGGTAAACTTCGTGTTCCAAAATGTTCAGAATGCGTCTGTTTCTAAGACGTCTGGGTTCATATTGATTACATTTCGCATTATTGCAAGAAGCGATAAATTCAATAACTGGATTGAACTCTTTGAATAACTTTGAAGTATATAATTTTACAGCGATAGCTTAATCCCATTAACTGGATGTAACTCTTGGTCAGCTTTTGATTATCTTTAATTTCCATATAAGAAACAATTAACCCAATCGTTTAAATGAGGATATTTGATATCCTCTATGCAACTGATGTAAATCATGTGTATCAAAATAGATGTATCGAAAAATATGGCCATCAACTCTGTAAAGAGGTATTTCGATTCATCTTAACGTTAATTATTACAAAAACAAAAATCCCTCTAATGAAAAGAATTAGTCTTCATCTAGACCGGGAAATCGTGTGAATCACTAGTTCAACCTTTTAGGTTTAAGGGAGTTAGATGACTTAAAAAATGTGTTGTAACCACTGGCCATCTGATAGGATAACCGATGATGGACGAACAGCTGCGTCTAAAGTCTAATTTTTTTTACGGGCTACATTTTTTGTTTCTACAGACGTTCTGTGTAACCCCATCCATACCTAATAGCTGGAGAAGTGGACTTTAGGACTTTTAATCGGAATTAAGCTTAACTCTTAGATGATACAACGAGTTAAGCGTATAAAATTTTTTACAGAATTTGAATTGTTACATAATTCACGTCATAGTTTGCGGTTGGGTAACGATACTGCCATATCGTCAGAAATTAAAATAAAATAAAACCAGGAAACTGAGCATGTTTTGAGGGTAGTAAATAACTTTAACACTCTAACACCTAACAAATCCTCATGAAAAAACCGCGGTAAGTATCTGAGATGAGTCACAACTTCTTTATGTATTTTACCAAGGATGAATCGGTACTTTAAAATAAGATTCTTCAGTTCATAGGCATAAAACCCTTTTTAAGTATTCGCTTGTAAGCTGTTCTATGAACTATCAATTTCAAAGGATTTTGAACTACAAATTCATTCAACGCCTTTAAATTTAGAATGTATCTTTTACCACGTAAGATTTTGAGGTTAGACACATCTTAACTATAATCGAACATGCAGTGACTCACTCCCACATTATCTCACCCAAAAAAGAAATGTCGATTGTCAAAGACATTTGTCGCTTTTTCTTTGTTGTGAACGTGTAAGACGGTACACTGTGTTAGTGTACGATTTTTAAAATGGTATTATGTAATAATAATTTTTTGGAGCTAGTTCCTTAATTTGTTCAATTCATTAAAATATTTTATTGAATGTACGTACATTTGTACACCTAGTGAAAGTCAAAAAATAGTCTTCACTTATTATAACTCCCGAAATTCTAGATCATGTTATAGATCGTGACGGATTCCTTGTCAGTGATATGTAACCAACAAACTTCAAAATGTTGAAGACAACTGGCATATAGGTACCTTAATGTCTAGCGTCGTCGCTGAACCTGGTCCTTGTTGTGGCTGATGCTGGAGACTCGCTGCCACGTCGCATCTTCCTCGCGGCTGATCGCCAATACTCAAGTGTGTCACGCCCCCCCTGCTGGCCGAGCCGTAACGAGAGGGGGCCAGCTAGTTTCTCGAGAAACGAGATTGCGCTGTCCCAGCGGTGGGTGTCGATAGCAAAGTCGCCCGCCGCGCCCTGCTGGTTTCTTTATTTACAACACCTGACGATCAGTAACCATTGAAACTAGTATAATGCCCGAAACTATTTCTCCGAAAAAACATCTGGTCCCGTTCGTGAACTTTAATTACTTGTCATTTGTCGAAACAAAATGTCATTTGTCAATACTTAAGCTTCTTCTCAGTTCAGGACGCGTTGTGGTTTAAGATTTTTATTAGTTTCAGAAAGAATTTAACAATTCACTTCAATGAAACTTTCAGACTAATGGTACATTATACATAATATTGTTAACTTATTGAGTTTTGAGCTAATAGTTAAATTATCATCCCATTACACAATCTGAACATTAATTTTCGAAAGTAAGTAAAATTATTTTCCACCACAAAATCTAAACATTATTGTTGTAGGTACATAGTTAGAAAAGTTCGACGCGTTGGTACCCTCGTGGAATTAGTTTTTAAGTCGTGAAATAGTTATCACTGATAAAAGGCTATAACGTTTAACTGGCTATTCATAAGTCAGGCAAGTATATCAAATAAACTATTTGATTCTTTGCAATGAAGGTCGGCTAGAATTTTACAACTGTCGGGACTAACCATTAATATAGTTCTTGTGACTGAGCGCCGATAGCAATTCGGGATCAAAGTCCGGGAGGTCATGCGGAGCCACTTGTAGTGAAGCCGAGAACAGCGCCACACCGACATCGTCCCCCGTTGGTATCCGCAAAGTCCTTTGAGGTTTTTTTAAAATCCTTCGTGTTGACCCGCAGTCAACCTCCAGGAGCATTGACGCATCATGCTATGCTTTCGTGGTATCCTCAACGTGGTACCCTCCAAGCTAGCTTAGAGATGCCTGGACTATTTCGCGCATCATGCTATACTTTCGTGATAACCTCAATGTGATACCCTCCAAGTTAGCTTAGAGATGCCTTAGGATTTCAATTTTTGGACACACTTTCGTCAGCATTGATATTTGAGTTGATGTGATATCTGGGAAAAAAGGTTAATTTTCACTTACCCTCTTTCCTCGGAGTCTGACGAAGATGAATGCACAATTATATGATTTGATTTGATTTTATTTTTGTTATAATAATAAATTTTACTAGCGTCTAAGCATTATCAGTATAGAAAATTAAGCAAGTTTTAACACTGAACACTTAATTTTTTTTACTTTGAACCTAAATTAACAAAAAACGAGACGTGTTTTTGTAGTCGAGTGCTCATTGCCGCGCACAATAAAAGAATGAAGCTTGGCCCGGACGTAGGCTGGGACAGCGTGTCCATCAGGGTGGTCAGTTTTAAAAAACAAAATAAATAAAAGTGCGAAATTGCCAGTACAATGAAAGTGTACCTGATTGTGTTTATTATTATTGAAGAATAAAATGTATGAAATATAATTTTAAATAAATTCCAATTAAATTATAAAACACACTTCATAATGTAATTGCAAATAGATATTCCCTTAATTGGGCTATTTATCTTTGTTTATATTCGATCAAGTAATAAGCTACCATTCATAATAATTACTACTTGCAAAGAGATAATTTTGACCACATGCCTTGAAATCTCAATTTTTTCAGCTACAGATTTACGCAAATCGCTGTTGACCCTCAAGTAAAGACGCCTGGCGGGAAGGCGTATGACGTGCTGTTTATTGGGACAGGTGAGTAAAATATTGAACTTGGATCGGACGATTTTTGTAGGTTCCACAGAAAGTAAATACCGTAATGATTGCTTATCTATTATTTCCGCTACTTATCTGGATAACTAGCAGAAATAGATTCGTCTATAGTAATAGGAGTATGTACGTTCCATTGTAATTCATCATTTCGGCTAACATAGCGAAATAATACACCTGCAATGAAATAAAATTAAAAATGAAAATCTAACTCCAATAATTGAATCGAAACTTCATACTGAATAGGTACTAGCTTTCGAGAGCTGTCCTGTCCGTCACCATTCCCGCTGGGAATGTCGTACATTCCCGCTGGTACGACGCTCTATTCTAAATTTATAAAAAGAAATACGTCGTACATTGATGAAATTCAAATATGCCCTCTACTTTTGCTCATTCCTCAAGATCTGATCGTCCCAAAATAATAATAATTATTATGGAATACCTATACAACAATGTCTACCTCATTTTGCAGATAACGGCAAAATCATCAAAGCAATCAACGCAGTATCGTACGACTCAAACAAGCGAGCTGTTCCTGTGGTGATAGAGGAACTGCAGGCCTTCGCAGCCGGCTCGCCCGTGCGCGCGCTCAGGGTGGCGAGAGCCGGCCGAGACGCGGCCAGACTGATCGCCGTGTCGGATAGGGAAGTGCTCAGTCTGAGACTGCATCGATGCTCCAGCGAGAAGATTAGCTCTTGCTCGTAAGTTTTTTTGCTAGCTTTTAAGACATATTTAGATTATCAACAAAACTTGCAGAAGTTAGATCTTCTGCAAGCTTTTCCTCCTTTATTTACCTAGTAGATTGCATGACTATTTACATTGATTCTGCAAGTTGTGTTGTATTAAACTTTCATTGTATGTTTGTTCGGGTGGAATCTTGCATCTCAATTTCGAAGCAGATATCTTTAACCGATTGAGCTAAAATTTTGTATACGTTTAAAATTTTGTATAGTTTTGACGACAATGCATGGCTATTGGCTACTTGTGTGACGTCATTCTAAATCCAATATGGCGAAACACCCAAGATCGCGGACTAGTTTTTTACAAGGGATTGCGTATTTCCGGAATTTACGTATAAAAGCTTGTTTTTCTGTAGAAGTTACTTGCTTCTAGAGGAGCCAGTGAATTTTATTAATTGATTTGTGAAATATTTTTCTTTGCAGAGAATGCGTGGCCCTTCAAGACCCGTACTGCGCGTGGGACAAACAGGCGGGCCGGTGTCGCTCGTACTCGCACGGCGTGAGCCGCTGGCTCGACGAGAACTCCTTCTACCAGAGCGTCAGCACCGGCAGCCATGCGGCCTGCCCTCACAGTGAGTATCTTCGCTGGGTCTATGATAGTAAAAATCTTTATTTTTAGGGTTCCGTACCAAAATGGAAAAATGGAACCCTTAAGGTAAGTGAGGGGTAATTCGGTATGTCTGGTTATTTCGTTAGTTTTTGCTTCTGGCGTAAAAATAAGCAATAAATACATCTTATTAATAAATTTAACCTGAATTCTAAATCTTCATCATATTACCCGCTAAGAAAATGAGTATGAGAATTTTGGTGAAAAAGCTCAGACCAATATGACTCTTTAAAACCTAAGTTGGCCGCAAACCGCTGTAGTACGCCTGCGCGCTTGTATTTACCGTAAGCTGAAACATCAAAATTTATAAGCTTACAGAAAGACAAAGGTAAAGTCTATTTGAATAAAAAATTTTATAGTGTTAATTTGCGTTTCTTGACAATTAATATAATATAGGATAAAGCTAAATCCAAGTACTAAATTCTCTTAAAATTGCAATTAATCGACTCACGAAATAGCCGAGATCATATTATTCTTAGGTTGCTTATTTCGTATCACTACCGAATTAAGAATTTACGAGTTTCTTTTTTAAAGCTCGCGTATTAATTTATCAATTAAGATATTTTACATATGAAATCAAAATCATTATTTGAAAGTACCTAATGAACTTTCTTATGAGCTAAATTCGGTATATGATTTGTTCAGTAAAATTCTTAAAATTCGAGTTTGAACTAGACCTAAATTTGAATTTTTAAGGTGAACTCGCATACATACTAACAGCATGGTTTTATTTATAGTTCGTTTTGCTTCATTTATTTTCATATAATATCTTTATATTCAGACTATTTAATAGTTACTTTAAATGGTTTTTGAGTAATTTACAAAACTTAAGTACAGGACTTTTCCAAAATAAGTATCACGAAATAAGATGCTTTTATTTTAGCACTCAATTTTAATTTCGTGATAAGTAAACCTTCTAAGGAACTTAAAATTTAGTATTAATGTATGCATAATGGTATATCAATTTATGAGTTTTATTAATGAAATATGTCTTAGGTTAATAAATATTAAATTCTACATTTCAAGTTTCATTACGAACCTCACTAACTCAACTAAAAATTCTTTGTAACATAAATAAAGTAACTGTTCCCATCAGATAGCTGCAGGCATTACTTTGCGAAGGTTTGTGATTAGAAGGAAAAAAATTAAAGTTATTTTGTTATGTTTCAAGCACATGTATGATGTAATACATAAGACATACCGTACAAAAAATCTTCTGTGAATTAATTGAATCGACAAGACTTCAGACTTGCTTCAATTACTTACCTACTATTAAAGTTGGATAAATTTTTCAAAATTTGTAGTTTATTTTATAATAAAAGAAGTTATTTTAAACTAAAACTAACACGAAATTATATATAATCAGAAATTTCAAAATGAAACAAATTCTTTTCTCCCGCAAAATCGGTGTTAAATCAAAAGTTTTGATTTAACATGGACTCCAATATTTTTTCAAGAAATTGGTATTCGAATTTTGGAGATTCCAATAAATGCTGTACGTCTTATAGCATATATTGCTATTGAAATACTCAAATATCTCTTACAGGGAAAGATATATTTGAGTAATCTCTACAGTATAATATGGTTAGAATTAACAATGAAGAGTTGTTTTACTAGTGATTACGATTACTTTTTAGGTGATTTTTTAGTATTTTTTTTATCTCAAAATCTACTGAACTGATTTTGATATTTTTTTCACTAATTGAGAGCTACATTATTCTGAATGGATATAGGCTACTTTTTATCTCGGAAAAATCTACTGTTCCTAGGGTATGCAAGCAATATCATGGGAAACAGTTATGATTAGGGGACAGTTTGTAATTAAAGCTGAATTTGAGCTTAATGTAACATGTTTTACCCTTAAATATTGAATATTTTTATTGCTATATTAATGTATTAAACTCCTGTTATGTTTTTATTTAAAATGTTTTAATATAATATCATGAATTATTGTACAAAATTTTATCCCGAAATAAGAACCTTGAATTCACAAATTAAAAAGTTGAGTCAAATTTTATCACGAAATAAGAGGTAAAAATGAGGTCTACAAATAAATTAATTAAAAATAAAAGTCCAACTAAAATCACGTAATTCATGCACTTATTAGGTGGCGAAAGACCAATGTTCTTTTAAAAAAAAATTCGAACAGAAATCAGGTTTAGTTTTTTTTTATATTAATTTTTGAAGTCGTCGTAGCCTTAGACTACCGAATTACACCTCACTTACCTTATGGTGATACTTTCTCCGTCTGTCCGTCCGTTCGTCTTGAAATTTGAAACTAACTATACCACGCATTATAGTTGGCAAAAGGGGTACGAAGAAATGAAGGTAGGATCACATTGTGAACTAAGCTTTTGGTGTTTGTCCGCTTGGAAATCCGATCCGTTTATTCGAAGCTAATCGACTCGAAATTTGTACAAAACCTGTACTCTATACTTACGGCTCTTTGTCGCACACTGCGTGGAAAAGCTATATTCCTTGTGTAGAAAAGCTATAATTATCATAATCTTTGTAATTTGCAGGTAAAGACGCAGGCGCTGTTGGTGGCCTTAGCTCAGGATTGTATGACGACGCCCGAGGCGAGAACAAAGGAGAGGTCATCAACATCGTGCAGGATAAAGATGGAAAGGGGAACAACAATAATAACGAAGGTATCTACTGAAACCCACGTTCAATATAATCAATCACAAAACGATACAATGACTCGATTATAGCATTGACGAAATTACATATTGGGCATCAATTGGTTAATGCTTACATCGGTCGAACTGAGTAGGTTCCGACCGCCGCGCCGGTTTCAGGGTGTTTGGGCGATGTACAATTTTATTGACGAGATTCACCCCGCAGGACCAGAAGTCCTGGCAGCGGACCCGCCGCCAACGGCGTACACGGTGGAGACGCTGGCGCTGGCCGTCGCGTTGGGCGCGCTGGGAGCGCTGGCCGCGGGCTTCGCGGCCGGCTACATCTGCGGCCGGCGCTGCAAGAAGGACGACGACGACAACATGCCCTACCCCGACACCGAGTACGAGTACTTCGAGCAGCGGCAGAACATCAACAGGTCGGTTGTTGTTGCGACGTACGAGCGTAGGCCGGCTTACACCGGCGTGCTCGGTGGAGACGCTGGCGCTGGCCGTTGCGTTGGGCGCGCTGGGAGCGCTGGCCGCGGGCTTCGCGGCCGGCTACATCTGCGGCCGGCGCTGCAAGAAGGACGACGACGACAACATGCCCTACCCCGACACCGAGTACGAGTACTTCGAGCAGCGGCAGAACATCAACAGGTCGGTTGTTGTTGCGACGTACGAGCGTAGGCCGGCTTACATCGGCGTGCTCGGTGGAGACGCTGGCGCTGGCCGTCGCGGCGGGCGCGCTGGCAGCCCTGGGCGCGGGCTTCGCGGCCGGCTACATCGCTGCAAGAAGGACGACGACGACGACATGCCCTACCCTAATACCAGCGTAGGTCGGCTTACTTATAGGTATACCCTTTTCTTTCTACGTTGGGAAATACGTTATGGATACCGGTTTGCCACATGGAGGCACTTCGGATATGTCAGAACTCAGAGTCACATCGACTACAATCGCACGGTGTTCATCTCTTCGCCTGGTGGTTGAGCAACGCTACTCCTTACCCTGGATTAATTAATCTACTTTTTATCCCAGAAAATTGTTATTAATATGACCATCACGTCGTACTCGCGCAGGATCCAGGCGGAGCCGAAGCTGCTCGCGCAGGTGGAGGAGGTGACGTACGCGGAGCCGGTGCTGGCGCCGCAGCCCAAGCCCGCGTCGCCGCGCGCCACGCTGCGCAAGCACCCGCCCTACCACCCGCACCACGAGACGCTCTTCCAGTTCCAGCCCGACGCCTACCGCCGCGACAACTTCGGCACGCTGCGCTCGCACCAGGTCAATGTCAGTTGTGCTCCCTCATTCTTCGCATGGCTTGTATCCTGCGCGCGGGTGACGATACTAGGACTTAGATCCGCTCTACAGTAGCGGAGGGTCCATATAACCTGATTTCTGTTACCTTAGGCCAGTCTTTCTCAAAGTGGGCGATAACGCCCCCTTGTGGGCGTTGGACACCTAGAAGGGGGCGTTAAGGGGGCCAGAAAAAAATGGGGGGCATTGGCGTTGTTTAAGGGGGCGATGCTTCACTTGTAATTTATTTTAGATATATGCTTACTTTATATTTAATTGAAATTCAAAAAGGCTACTAAGAATTTTGACTAAAAAAATCGTCAAATTCATCCATCTCATTAAATAAGTTTCAAAATTGAATGACTATTACCTATCTAAATTGTTTCTTTAAGTTTGACTAAATAATATATTCATGTTAAGTTATGTTTTAATTGCTCTCACTGGTAATAATGTCTAGTTTAGAACGTGAGTTTAAAAACAACCAACTTAAAAATACCTTTAGCACACCATAACTAAATTAATTGAAATTGTAGTTTTTAAGTTTTAGGAGCTTATAAAAAATTGGGGGCGCTGAAAAATAATTGATTTTTAAAGGGGGCGGTAAACGAGATAAGTTTGGGAATCTCTGCCTTAGGCAATATGAAACCATATCGTAATTTTTCCACAATTCTTGTTTTTATCAATAGGTAGGTGTTCCATTTTCTATGTAATGCTAATAATTTAAAAATTAAAATACACGGCTGCCCTGTGGTAAAACGACTTTTTCAAAATTCTTATTATTAATATAAGAAAATGTTACTCGGGATGATATTTTAAGGAGTCCAACGATGTCTCATATGTCCGTATTCAGCCGTTCAGAAGTTATGGTGGAATAAAGAAACTCACATACATACATACAACCCTAAAATCATTACACTCCTAATAGGGCAGTCGTGTAAAAAATCCAGATTCCCTCATAAAAAATATGCACTATTCGCTACCTAAAGCGGTAGACTAT
Organism: Coenonympha glycerion; assembly: GCA_963855885.1. NCBI lineage: Eukaryota > Metazoa > Arthropoda > Insecta > Lepidoptera > Nymphalidae > Coenonympha > Coenonympha glycerion. Next base: position 5,564,900 of record OY979646.1, read on the forward strand.
TATATTCTTGAGCATTCTGACTTCAGGAAAATAATATCTGTCTAAAATTACACAAAATGTTTTTCATTGGATTGTTATTTATGAATTCTTATTTATGAAGTGCTTAGTACTGTTATCGTCATCTGAACGCAAATTATTTAAAATTTAACTGTAGTTTTATCACATGCACGCTAGGATTTGCCTGTCGGTTATGCATGTACGGCTAAAACCGTCATGCAAACCCTAACATGTATGGCCTCCTTAATAGTTACTATCGTGACAATGATGGTTTATAAACAAGAATTGCTTTGTGTGGTTTTTTATATGATACTTATCAACAATACAAAGTCTTTATTTGCCGATTACCTATACGTTTCTTATGATTAAAATTTTCTCTAATCATGATCATCCTCATTAACCATTTTAAGACCGGAGTTCACTAAGGATTTAACCGCCGTTTAGTTAATCATGGTTACGCTCTTCCTTTTTGGTAAATGACATATTATGCGAATTCCAAAATAAAGACCAATATTCAATATAATCTATGATGAAGAGTACCAAACACAAAGAATTAATTAGACACTAAACTCAAACTTCGTTAGTTGCTTGGTGAACTCAGATCTAACTGTTGCTTTCTAATCATTGGAAGTTATAGCGAGTTTTACTTGTCATGGAACTAGAACGTTGCTACATTGAAGTGTCGACTTGATATTATTGCACAGATTTAATCCGGTATCAAATTAATTGATATTTAAATCATGCTTAATATCTGTAAACAGGACACTTCAATGAAGCGACATTCTTGCCATATTGCATTCATGAAGGCAAAAACAGCTAAATGCTGAAAGACGGTTACATCTAGTTTTATCTGACTTATGGCTACTATAATAGCTGCGGCCGGTTCAAAGTTGGTTAACGCTGGTATAGAAGTTGATTAAAGTGATTATTTCTAACGATTTCTATGATCTCTCTTAAGGAATATCACAATAAACTTGAGAGAGAGTTATAATTATAACGTCACATTAAGAACGTTTAATTATTTCAGTAACGGAAAGTTAGGTAGTTTGAGTTAGAGAAATAGCCGTGTAGTGTTTGTTAGAGCTGGAATTTAAAGCAACTATCTAATAAGCAGCAAATAGAACAAACTAATATCGGCAAGAGCGGATCCAGGATATATGCACAAGCCTCAAGGGGCCAATGAAGGGTAAATTTGACCGAGTTTTATACAGATTACAGAAATTTAAAAGTCGTTAATAAATTCGGACCGTTTGTATCTCCCATGAATCTGCCTATAAATATAATCAGCTTCAGCTAGAAAGATGAAGGCTTAAATTAGATATAACCGTACTTCAGCTAATCAGTCAAATCAGTAGTATAAAGTCGCGGCAACTAAATTCAGCGGTTGAAAATAAGGTGTCATGGGGGAACGCGGGTCGGGGCGGGCATATTCTGCAGTTACGCCATGCGCAAAAATTCTCTCCACATTACCTGACCGCTGAAGATAATTGCCGCGACCAGTAGGGTTAGTACAGATTTTTGTACGAATTTTGGGTCGACTCGCATCGCACAAACGATTCGAACGCCTCCATACATATAAGTACAGCAAGCGCCATCTATGGAGAATCACTGACAAGCGGCTGTCAATAGATGGCGCTGGCTGTAAATGTACGGAGGCATTCGATTCGTTCGTGCGATGCGAGTCGACTCGAAATTCGTACAAAAACCTGTACTAACCTCTCTGTAGACTGTACCTAGTAGAAATGAAACTCTCCGTAACTTCCGTCGCTCACTAACTCATATTCATTCCATGGTTCCACGCACCCATTCACTGCGGCATGTCACTCGTCAGTTAACGCAGGAATGTTCGGACCGCAGGGCGATGGGTACCGGCGCGGGAACGACAATGGTTTCTCGACCACGCGCTCAGTGAAAAAAGTGTACCTCTGAGAAACAAGCGGGGCGGACGCGCGAGAGCAGGTGCACCACCACAAGCATAGCTCGCACCACCACCACACGTTGGGTAAGCCGATTTTTTATTTATACAAGACCTGGAGGCCTACGCCTAGTATTTTCTTCGGGTAGTGTCCTTCACTAAAAACAAAATAGAGTCAAATACTCAATTTTAGCAGTTCACTATCCCTCTCATGTATTTGTGTTTTTCTTACGGTAAGATTGAATGCGACGTCCGTCGTTGTTGCAGTGTCGCAGCGCAGCAGCGGGTCGGGGTCGGCGTCCGCGAGCGGGTCGTCGTCGTCGCCTTCACCGCCCTCGTCCTCACCCTCGCCGTCGGCCGAGCGACCGCCCACGCCGCCGCCGCCCGCGCCCATGCCCTGCGCGTACATCTACCGCAACTAGCGCGAGCCCCCCGCGCCCACCACTCCGCACTAGCCCCGCGCAGTGCACGCCCACCACACGCCCGCACTAGCCCCGCGCAGTGCGCGCCCACCACGCGCCCGCACTAGCCCCGCGCAGTGCGCGCCCACGAACCATTAAGTTCAACAAACCGTTACGTATCGAGGAGTTTAAAAGCTACAGTATAAGTATTCCTCGAAGTGATACGGACTTTGAAACACAAGACATTCCAGAATGGTGCGTGATGTTTGAACTGTGAAGGAAGCGTCACTTAGTTGTTGTCTACCGATTGATATATTGGGTAGCCGGTAGGATTAGAGCGTTTCACTGACTGATGGTGAGGTTCACCTATAATAAACTCCGGATTTCGGTGACTCCGAATCCCAAGAGTACCGGAACCTAATATTTTTGTTTGTAGACTTATCTCGCAAGACTTAGAAAAATAGACTCGCAATAACGCTCAAAAAATCAAAAACAAAATCAAAAGAGACTGAGAGAAAAGAAAATACAACCACTCAAAAAAACAAACTTTGTGAATGAAACAAAATCGAAGTCAAGTTTTATCAACAGAATTTAAAATATAGTCTAAAACTAAAAATTCATCGACCGTCCGTAAGACAAGAGTCAGTTAAATTGTTCACCATCAGTCTGTTCTACACTACCAAACTCTTGTTGGGATTTGTAACGATACTGTGTCGTACAAGTAAGTTGCCTATAAAATTAGAAACTTAGAGCCTATGAATTTTGTGAGATAGGCTGAGAAATATAGCGTGTTATTCGTGTAATTTGTTACCACTTGGATTACAGAGATGGGTAAAATGTTACCATCGTTAATAATTATTAATGATTACGATTACAATCTGTTGCGAATTGCGATCGCGGATTGGAGCCATTAACCATAATAATCTTGTGTACCTATATCTTTTGCATTCGTAAAAATGTGCAGATTGTGGGGATCGCTAATTCAATTAGAATCATTAATCATTATTTGTAATTATAATTTTGCCCATCTCTAGGTTGACAAAGTCATCATTCGTTGTCAGCGTAAACCGAGCGAAATCTTCAATCACATTCGAGTAGGTCTCGAACTTTTATCAAAACTGAATGTACCCACTTAGAGAATAAAAATTATTAAAATGAATACAGATTCGCATACCTACTTACATTGATGTAAGTAATTTGTAAAGAACTTCATAATGGGTACCAGTCACCTTGCACTGTTTTCATCATCGAAAGAACTATAAATTTTGAACTTATAATATTAATTCATGGCTGTCTAGACTAACTTCTTTCTACCTCTTCTTGAATCATGAAATGAGATATTGAGGTATCATCAAAACAGTCGTCCCTTGAGAGTATATTATAAGAAAATTTTATCTTTGTTTTAGATGAGAACAGTTGAAGATAATAACTTCATAAGTCATAATCAAAATAAATATTTTATGTACTGGTTATTCTATGTATTAATGAGTGGCTGACTCACTGACCGGTCTGTCCTAGGCTCGCGCAGGTACTAGTTACTAGACCTACCTTATAATCTTGCTACTCCCTATCAATAATAATTACATAATATTACTAATTATTATCAGGAGCGAGTTTATATATTTCAGTAATACTTGTACGTTCGGTTTACGCTACTCGTATATGACAGAAACATTCTTCCATACAAAACAAAATAATTGTAATATACGTACTCTTCATTATCCAGAACAAAAAAAATGATAACTTAATTATCGAAGGCGACAAAAATATTTTTTTTAATAAAAAAAGATACAATTATATAGACTCGTGTAGGTATGTATGATGACGAAAAAATTGTAATAAATTTGTAGATTGTTTAGAATATGCATAGTTTACTTATATTTAGGTGAAAATATAAGTTTTGTTGGTAAAAATGTTGATGACTAGTTAGTGTAAGTTGTAAGGCATTGCACATTTTTTTGGGACTAAATTCAGAAATAGAGACCCTTTCAGATAAATGGATAATCATAATGTGTGTGTTTGATATTAAAATCTAAACTTGTTCAGATTGTGGTCACTGATCATGACTCATGATTAACGATTAAGATTAAAATGTAATTGCAATCTCGATTGCATATTGGTGAAAAGAAACTATATTGATGGTATTAGGGGTTAATGATAACCCCCAATACGATACGATGGTATTCGCCTAATGGTGTTGGTTGGCATGCAAATGTTTTGATTGATTTCCTTAATATGGGATCGTAGTAATAAATTGCACATTGTACGTAATCACATTCGTATTCGTTAATAAATAATCATGATTTTAATTTTGCGCAATTCTGTATAAAAGAAATTTTTTGCCACTAGATAGCGCCACATAGAAGCAGGCAGACATAATTATATAACTACCCCCTATCTGTGGGCTAAAATCGGTTCGACATCAGGGCCTATTTAGTTGACTCCAAAAAAATGTGCAATAAATTATTAATAAATCGCTTTTTACTACTAATAGTAGCACGACTCTAAAATAAGTAAGACAAGGCATTTAAAACTGAAAAAGATATTTAAGTACAAAATCTAAATACTCAACATTTTGCAAGGACTATAATGAGTAATGAGTGATTGTAAATCAGCTCACACATTACTAAGCAGGATTGTAGCGTGGCAAGGAGATGCATAAAATGATATATAATCATAAAGTACAGTCCCAAAACTGCAAAATGTTGGAGACTTTTAGACATTGTTTGTAAACATTAAAGGAGCAGTCACACACAGAGCGGGTTGAGGGCAATCTGGGACTTAATTATTCGTAATAGAAAAAAACAAGCCCCGGACTGCACCCGCTCCGGTTCTCTCTCTTTAGTTCTGTTTTCAGTCTAAGTAATGTAAACACAGAACGGTTATATAAATATTTACCTTGTATAAAATAATATTATGTAAATCCTGATACTCATTCATTGATTAAAAAGTGCTTCTTATGGGTGTATCTAGATTATTAGGGGATCGTTTTGATAATCATCCGATAATGTTATACCTAGACTTAGTGATTATGTATACATAGATATTAGAGCGTAAGTGCACTGCGGTGCGACAAATGCCAATTTAGAGTGTTGGTGCGCCATTTTGTAAAAATACTGTGATCGGACTGATCATCGTGTAAATACGAACATTTTGAGAGGATAAAGGTACACTGTAATATAATTAATTCTTTAACTTCAATACAAACAAGATATTCAGTGTACCGTGTCTTTTTATAATAAAATAATTCTTTAAAGGAGTAGACACATAGGTCGGGGTGGGGGCGTATACAGAAAATTCCTGTTCAATTAACGAATAAGTATCCTTATTCGCAGTTTCCTACAATTTGTAGAAAATTCTGCCCTACCCGCCCCCGCCTCTGCTTCAGTGTGTGTAAACTGTAAGCATTAGTCAACAGTTGATTCTAAATTTAATAAATCCAGACGTGTGGGCCAAACTTTGAAAATTCTGTTTGATAACGTTCCTGTTGCTAATTTGTAAAGATTATTTACTAAACGCTTCTATTCAACTAGCTAGTTGTTTTCAAACTGAATGGTTTTGTCTCCAATGTCTGAAAAGCGAATCAAAATATAAATGATTAAGGAATACCTAAAATACTTACCTACCTACCTCCTTTACAAATAAACATGGAATAGAGGTGGAATAGTTACACTCTATTTTGTTTTTTTCCTTCGAATATCAAATGATTGATGACAGAGAAAGATAAAGCAGAGTATAACTATCCCACTGATATTCCACGTTTATTTGTTAAGTGGTTAGTCCTTAAAGTTGAAAAGCAATCATTTTGCTAATCGTGTTTACTAAGCTTCGATAACTGTACTAACTATCAAACTATCAAACTCGTAAATGTTAATGGAAGTTGTTTAGACACTTTAAATATTTTACAAACTTTGAATGCGAGTATTGGTTAATAATTTGATCTTTGATTAGCATTTCAGATTCTGGACGTTCAATAAATAATAGTTGTTGACAATTGAATGTGTGTAAAGAAAATGTCAATTCTATTTGTAATGATCTAGTGCCTAAGTGTGTGTGGCAGGATTGTTATGTACTCGTACGTTGTCTGACCGCTACCAGCAGTTTGGAAATGCGAGCAAGTACTTATAGTATACCTACGAGTATTTAGGTACTTAGAAATATATACCGCATTTTAGTGATGCCAAAAAAGTTGAACAGTCCACTATCCTATCTTGTAGTCTTGAAATTAATTGCAGGTTCCGACTTCTCATTAAATTACTTATAAAATATTCAAAAATGCATTGCTATCCCAGTTTATCAAGAATCGACACTAATCGACACTTTCTGGTACACCAAAACAAACCTCGTGTGGTGATAAATTTGAGATGATTAGGTAATACACTTAGTTAGTAGAGTTTTCCTTTCCTCTACCATATAAATTAATACCACCAATCATCCGCCAATACAGTTTTGTTACATAACATCGGAATCATAATGTAATTTTCTTATAGGCCTAGCTTACAAGGCGCTTATGACGAGTCGTTTCATTTTACAATATCTCTAAAATGGGGAAAACTATTTCGCGACTTAACTTGACTTATACCTATTATACGGCTATCATCTTCATGGAAATTATTACTTAAACGTTTCAAAAGAACAACTTTCCAAGTCCAAAGCAATTATTTAAAATGAAATATTGATTGGTAAGTAAATCAATTTAAGACATAGGTATTTGCAATCATTTAGGTACACACAGCCTTTACGATTATAAAACACCTTACAACTCAAAATGCCAGCAGGCAAGTAAGTACTTGCTCGGGTTACTAAGCATGAGTAAATGGTAGAGGTACTGAGTCAGATTTTCATTTGGAAATTATTTAAAAAGAACTTTAGAGTAGTTACAACAATATATCTAAATGGGAAGTTATTATGGATCGCAAAAGTTAACTCTTAAAGCGTCACACACAATGTGCGTAAAGATTTGAGCTCATAATTTGAATTATGTTAAAGATGTGAGAAGAAAAATCTATGTGTTCCATATCTGGTCAAATGTTCAAAAACCTTAGAATATGTTGTGTGAAATGGCTGCATAAGTGTACACTCCTTGCCCTTAAAATGTGTGAAGAGACTGCATAAGTGTACAGGGATCCCCATAACTCCTGCATAAGTGAAAAATATGTGTGAGGTAGTGTAACTCCTGCAGTCTTCTGCAGTCATATATACTGAGACTTTTACTTCAGTACTTGGGCATTTGGACAAACCATGAGCTAAAAATCTTTGGTCATATTGCTTGTGACGCCGATACTATAATAACACAGGAGGGCATTCTGAAATTGCCTTGTTAATACTCAAATTTATTTCACAATTAATATACCAAAGATGCCATGAACTTTTGAAATAATATATAATTATTTATTTTATAGAAGTAATAATAATTATTAATTAAACGTAATTAGTAAAAAATGTAATATTGTTATTTTTAATAAACGCAACTGCCAACTTTCGTATATATTTTGATGATGTTATCTAAATACGCACACATACTTGTTTGTTTCTAAATAATAAATCGGTCATGAATGTAGACGCTTTTGTATTTGGGGAAAATGTAGTTGGTAAGTATTTATTATTTGAATCATTTTTGAAGTTTTAAATTGGCAACTATTTATTTATTATATAAGTACGATATAAAGATAAAATATATTAAATATCAAAAAATTGTTGCAATTTTAATTTACTAATTTAAAAGTTTCGCGAGAATGCGACTTTCCGTCACACAAAATATTGGATAAAAAGTTACCAATGGACTAGCTAATAAGTACTTAAGTTGCCAATTTATAAGTTCCGGAAACAAAATTTTTGCAGACATACGTAAGAGAGGCTAGTATACAATATTATGTAAATGTAAATAGCGATTTCTGTAATGTAATTTATAATTTTGGTCGAAAATAGCGTAAGCGATAGAGTAAGTGCGACAGAAATTTTTGAACGTGAATTGTTAAGAATTGTTTTTTGTATTAATTAAAAAGTAATATTAACGAAATGTACAATAACCATTTCTACGTTTAAAATTACTGAACCACCTTTTATACTCGTAAACATGCCTAGAAAGTCTTGTGTAAGCGTAAATTATTTGAAAATATTAAAAATTATATATTAGAGCGTATCAAGTACATTTAAAATTAATTTTAATTCAATTTATGCTAAAGGATCAAAACAGAACCTAGGTACTTAGTTGTTACAAAGAACAATTTGAAATACTTACGTGAAGAATTGCAAATAAATAGATGGTAACCAATAAAAAAAAACAAATACATACCTAATAGTCAATAAATTAATATATAATCCAGCTGCAATGAAAATGTAATCATCAGGTGAAGTTGAAGAATTGTCCTTTATTGTGAATTGGATTAAAATATTAGGTAGTTTATATAGACCGCTTAATTTGTTTTGAGACTTGGAGCCTTAGTGTTAGAAATTGAAGACTTTATTATTATAATAAAAAAAGAAGTATCTGTAATTACAGAAGAATCGATAGAATAAAGATCGGAAACTTTTATGAAAGTATTGTTAAGTACTAATAGCTGATTTCATCACATCTCAAACTAACCATCACATAGGTTTACTATTACATTACATATTTTATATATAATGTATATATATAATGGGGTTTATAATTTATTTAATAGGGGTAGCTGCGCCTGTTAGAAACAATAAGCCGATACTTGTCACTTAATTATGATAGGTATATTTCAATAATAAATATATGTGAAATTCTTAAAACAAGGCCCACTTTTGGGCTACTATTGAAGTCGTAACGTAGACGTTATTCCTGAATGTTGCGTAAAATTATCTTTAAAAATAGAATAAACCTAAATCAATAGCCAGAAGAGTTTTAAACAGACTGGGTATTTACAATATGCAGATAAAAGGTACGGGGGCACAAATTCCCTTATACCAAGGCGGACTGAAAAAATGCACAACTATGCTTATACGATTAAATTACTTTTCTGGTAAAAGTAAAAATACCCTTGATCCGTCATTGCATTCAAGAACACGTATGGGTACTTAGGTACCTAATATTAGTATTGATGTTATTCACTTATGTACCTAATAAACGAATGATTAATATATGCGTGACAAGCAGTGTTGCCAGAGTATACTCAGCCCAGGTTGCCATTTGTAGGTTCAAATGCTGCCATCTGAAACCAAATGTTGCCATTAGAAAAAAAAACCTGTAAAAAAACGTTCTGTGCCTTTAATAATATAAAAATATTTATACCTACCTATTGAGTACTGTTTTATTGCTCTGCATTTTGGTTGATAAAAATTTAAATCGAAAAAAATCATGTACATCCATTTAAATATAATAAGAAGGCAACACTTTACTTCTTTCATTTGTTTGAAAATTGTATCCGACTAGAGGACTTTGTCTCCATGGTCATGAATAAATTAAAAAAAAATCATTTGTTTGACATTGACAAAGAATGGGCGGACAGACCAAAAAAAGACAAGGAAGGATTTGTTAGATCCAAATTCCAATGCATAGTTTTATTAGAGCATTTTTTGTTTATCAAAATATAATATAAAAACTGAAGTGCATGTGTACACCGAACACAGATCGCACTTGTTGAGTCTTCAATCAGTAAAAAATGGGAAATGCTTTCCAAAAAACCAACTTCAAATGCCACTACAAAGAGTGAAATAATTTTTATTTAAATTTATGTACCTACACCAATTCGAAGTCGGGCAATGTTTTATACAATCCTTAATAGTCCTTCTTACTTATATGCTTGATGTGCAAAGAAATGACGAAGTCATAGACAATCGCCCGACTTCGAATTGGTGTAGGTACCTTAAATTTAAATAAAAATTATTTAACTCTTTGTAGTGGCATTTGAAGTTGGTTTTTAGGAAAGCATTTCCCATTTTTATTTTTTACTTTTTAGTGGAAAACAATAAAATGCACAAGGCGTTGTAAAAATATCCAAATCGTTTGAGGTGTGTTCATAAAATCTGAAGAGATCCCTCAATTTTACCAAGATCCCATCATCAGACCCTGACTTGATGACTTTAGTCATCAAATCGGTATCTGCTAGCAAATGCACCAGTATCTATAAAAAATACCCAACTCGCTTCAAGTATACTAGCAAAATTTGAAGAGTTCCCTCGATTTCACCAAGATCCCATGATCAGATCCTGACCTGATGACCATAGGACAACTTGGAAAATATTACTCTTTCTAATAATACTCAAATAGTTTCATGCGTCCATATAAGATTTGAAGAGTTCCCTCGATTTCTTCAGGATCCCATCATCAGATCCTGACCTGATTAAAATGGGACCATCTGGAAACAAAACCCTCTTAAAAAAAACAAAGACACCTATACTATAGACCTGGCGGACCGCACGAAAAAATGTCGCCAGTTTAAGGGAGCAAGAATGACTATTTTCACCTCCCCTGGGCGTCAGTAGTCAGTAGACCGCGGTCCCCGCCACAGATAATAGAGACGGTTTCCGCCATATTAGATTCTTAGTAGCGGGAAAATGGAATATAACTTATTGGGAAATTTAACTAAAAAACATCAAAATGCCTAATTGCATTGTAAAAGGCTACAAAAATTGCAGTTTTAAATTTAAAAAGGAGCATGGGATAACGTATCATCGGTAAGTAACATCTAGTAATATTACATGAGTTTGTTGGAATTAAATTATTATGTACTTACCAATTGTAAATGGCAGGGCAATAGTTATAACCACATAATAACCACATAAATATTATAAGATCACACATATTGTATTGTTCTTGCATATTAAATAATATAAATAGTTATTTTAAAGAAAGTTATTTTGATATTCAATAATTAGTACCGAACTGCCATTTCCGAAGTGACTTTGTAAAGACGTCATTTTTATTTGTTTTATTTTGTCTCAGGAACTAAGATTAATTTTATTAAGTATACTAAATATATCTGCATGATTATTTTTTATAGGCGTGCTTTTTATTCCTGTATTTATTAACAATCAGCTGTTGCTCGCTGTGAGGCTTCTTCAATGTTCCACCTTTTTCTTCAAAACAATATTAGTCGAAGAGAAGTATAAAGTTAATAAGTCGTGGAACAAGCGCTATTAATTTTAATGACAGAAATACCCAACATTTTCCGTCCAAGAACATCTTGGTATTTTAGGTGCTTTTATAACTAAGAGATACAGGTTTAACATAAAAGTTTTTTATTTACTCATATTTTATTAAAGTAAATGTTTAGCGATCACTGATGAATTCTGAATTGTAAGTAAAAATACATTTAAATTATATCGGTATGCCACTAACTTTTTTACCATTAATTTATACGATTAAAACAGGAAGTACGTCCGATTCCCGAACAAGGTTACCTCTACAACCTGTGCAGCATTGCAGGCAAGGTGACATAGATAAAAAAAAAAGTTTTTCTCTGGAGTTTCCACAGATGGCGCAACGTTTTCTTGTATGAAGAAGGTTTACGTAAAATGTTCGGATGGGCGTATCTTGATATTTGTATCTATTAAAAAAAAAGAATTTTTCAAATCGGTCCACGCGTCTTCGAGTAATCGGTGAACATACATAGATAAAAAAAAGATTCCGACGAATTGAGAACCTCCTCCTTTTTAGTCGGTTAAAAATTGGTTTTTCAAATAGGTCTATAGGTAGCTTCTTCGATTAAAACAATAAAGAGGACTAACCAATAGATTTAAAAACAAAAGTATTAGAAAACCACGAAAAAATTTCCTTTGCATCGCACCACACAGTGCACACAGTCACTCACAAAGAATTTATTTAAAACACTACTCTGTGGTCACAAAGTTTCTTCCATTTTTGTTTACATAAAATTACTTTTATCTCTAGCTTCACCAAAATAGACCTTTTGCAGATAGAAATATGGGTACAATTTGTTTGTCTATTATATAAGTATTGTTTTCATTTGGGAATAAAAATGCGTTCAAGATTTTGATTTTGTTCAATTCGATGAGTTCAGTTCATCTGCGAAATATATTCGATATTTTTTTACCGATGATCGCGCGACAAGTCGAAAAGTTGCCAAAAAGTTGCCATTTAAGCTCGGTTGCCATTTGGTTGCCACGAAGGGTCAAATGTTGCCAAAATGGCAACCAAAGTTGCCAAATGGCAACGCAGGTGACAAGTATCGCTAGATTGTAAACGAAAGTCTGTTAATACGCGTGTGCAATATTTTTCTATTTCTCTTTCTAATATCCGCGTAAATAACAAAATAGATGGGGAGATTGGTAACTATGGAAGTGCCTAAGTAAATTTACTTGCATCTGTAGTATTTATTCACTCCCTTACCCCCTAGAGCCGACCCTTAGTGCGTTTATTTAGTGTGCCTTTAGTAAAACTATATCTAAAATAGAGCGTTCTATCAGGATTCAGAAGCGAGGCATCAGGCAAAAATAAATCTTACAAAATTTTGGTATTAGGAGCAATGCACAAGTGATGGCGTTGATTAAAAAAAACTCTGTTCCTACAACCAAAATTACAAAAAGTATTTTCACCCCGTGACCGCTTCACATCTAAAATAGCTATCCTAAAATAGTAACCGCTCAACTGTATTTATTTATAATTAAACAATTAAGTAATTAATAAAACTTTATCATCTTTACTTAGTAACAACCCAATAGACATCACAGAGATATTCTCAACTTCAATACACAAGAATACATTTATTTATCTGCATACTTAAATGTTTATTCTTTATTACTAAATATCTGATGGTAGTTTGGAGATTATAATATAAAGTATCCTTTACGTACCAAGTAATTTTATGATAAGTTACCTTTCTCAAAATAGAGTTTGTTAAATTAAACTCTGACAAGTATGTACTCTTACTTTGACCGCGTTGGTTTGCTTTTTAGACACTCCATAGGTTAAGTAGGAGTTTTATAATAATTACGATGATAATGCAAATGCAACCGCAGTGATAGTACTGTTATCTCCACCGTTATCGCTGCCCATATTTATAGAGTGCAATTTTTTATAACTAGAGACGAATAGAGTGAACTCTGTGGTGCAAAATATGAAAGGCGGGAGCGCCATTTTGTATTTTTTACCTCATTGCCTTCAAATGTTATGATCATTTTGTCATTAAATATTATTAAAGTATGCTAAATATTTTAGCAAAGGATAAAATGTATTCCTTTTCTTTAGTAAATAAAATATTGAAATTCGAATTGTCTTTTTTTTAAGTGACTAGAGACGTACCTACTAAGTAGGTACCTACAGCTCGAACCTTAAGGCGAACTCAACAGGTCTGCCCGCGAAATTCCAAATTTTCGTGGTTTTTTGCAATTTGTACGCTAATTACACATAATAATCTGATTTGTAATTAGCGTAAAAATTGCAAAAATCCACGAAAACTTTAAATTTCGCGGGCAGAGTCGTTGATTTCGCCATGATTTGCAGTGCTTTGTGGAGCAACATTCTCTGCGGCAGTAACTGCAAGCAGGCTCTGCAGGCATTGCTTTGAGTAGGGCCTTTTAAGAGTTTTAAGTGAGCAAATCTCGGATTAATTTCTTTAACTCGACACTTTCAAGCAGTGATTTTTATATAAATACGTGAAGATGATCTTGGGACCAGCTTTAAAATCGCGAAAAACCACAAAAAATTTGAATTTCGCGGGCACACCCGTGGTGTGCTCCTTAAGCACCTATTTAAAATCTGTGCACCTATTGTACTCAGCTATTAGCCGCGGTTCCGTCACATGTAAAATCTGTGGTCACATGATAGTCGGTTTTTCACCTATCCCTTGGAAACCATATTTTTTCGGCACAGGCAAGTATTTCGGCCAAACTAGCTCGCGCAGTTCAAGTTTTATTTAATTGTTTTGCAAATCTAAAATTAACTACACATTATTGCAGACTTATGGGCATGGAAATGAGTTTTGCGAGTATAACACATTATATTCCATTCACACAATTCATTCCATCTTAGGGGTTCCCGAATGATTATTTTCTGCAGTTTCCAGTTTGGAGATATTGGGAACCAATATAAAATTAATGAGTATAAAAATGTTTAGAAAAAAACATGTAGATATGTATTATACATATTATATATTATGTGTTATTCTCGCAAAACTCGTTGCCATAAGCCTACGAAATTATTTATTAACCCACTGAGCCCACTATTTGCGAAAAACTAAATAAAATTTGAATTTTCGCGCCCGGATGAGGGTGAATCGCAATGACGAAATACAATCGTGATTCGTGATCAATGACGAAATACGCTACATTAAGAGGACGCTGGACGTGATAAATGTGAAGTAGGTATGTTGAATCCAAAAATTTCTCAAATGTGGCGTCGCGCGTCGTACATTTCGGTACCGCTGAAAGCACATACCGCTGTCGGTAGCTTACATTAGCGTCGTTTTACAGTTTTAACAAATTAAAAATCCGGCTCACGTCACTAAGTGTTGATCTTTTATACGTTTAATCAATGTTCGTGATTATAACGTGATTGACCACGGACCTCGGAAATAATATGGACTGGCCCAGTCTACAAAATTAGCGTGACTAATTTTAATCTGTCAAGGGGCGTTAAAGATGGCATCACTGATAGTAACTCAAAAGGTAACTCAGTAAATACACGAACATTTTTGACAACAAATCTTAGCGCTCATTTGAACTGGAATAACTAATTCTTCTACTAAAAATCATGGATGTAACATAAAGGATGAGCCCGTAGTAACACAGTAAACGAACAATTATTGACAAAAATCTTGCCGCTCATCATAGCTCCGCATATCGCGCTAGACTAGGCTAGAAATAATGAATAGAGCGCCTCCCTAGTTTTGGTATCTCTAAGACTTCAACTGACTCTGAGTCTTAAGTGGCCATTGTTCTATAATATACTCAATGTCAATGTGGTTTTGACCACAGAGCACCTTAGAGAAACTAAACATATAGGTATAGAGATGCCATAGTTTTCTTAACACTATATATGTCGGAGTGGCAGAAACCGCCATATTGTGTCGCATTTTGACATGCGCATTTCTTCATGTCAAAGTACTAATGATGTGACTACTATTATACCGTTATCGATAAAATTTTCATACTATGATTGTGATAGCGGAGTAGATAGGAAATGAATCTCGCTGTTTTAAAGAAGCTAAAGCTTTTCTTTAGCTATTATCTATTGCATACTTTTAATATAAAGAGAGGGAAATGTTTCAGGAATAGATATAGTTTGGTATCGTAGGATTTGTTAAAATATTGGCTGTTGGTTCAAATCCGGTCGCCATAGTTCGAAGTTAGGATGACTTTAGGAAGATTCAGTAGAAGGAAAATAAGTATTTGTGGGTCACATTTATTTTGTATGTATTAAATTCTATATAATAATATAAATAAAGGAATGAGACATTTTCGTTGTTCCACGGATTCCGGTAACACTAAAAGTCGTAGAGATGTAAAATGTAGTTTCTTCCCTGGTTCATATTACTAGGTCATGAATCTACATAATATATTTTCGAAATTCAAATTTTAAGGAGTGAAAATTTCTAACTTTTTTCAAACATTGCAGCAATATATGTAATTTGTGGTAAAAATTAAACAAAAAAACGGCCGCCATATTAAACTTTGAACTTGAAGTCTCAGCTACTACAGGTCTACGCTATTTGCAGATTAGATGTTTGTTATAAATGACTTCGGGTCCGGTAGCGACCTATGCGAGCTCGGGACTTGGAGAACCCAGAAAAATTAGGTGACGAATAGGATCTTTATTGGTAGTTATTATCTTTTATGTACACCCAGAAATAGGAGCCCCGCAAAACTCCGTTGAACGAGCTTTGAAGAGGGTGAGAGAAACTGAAGGATAAAGAGATGTTGTAACCTTAAGATTAAAAAAAGAATATTTCTCAAAAACTAACTAAGTAATACAACACGTCGTGTACATAATACAACTATTATTCGTCCATGTAAATTTTATCTGACACTACTGTAAGTATATAATTTGTTTTTTAGGTACTACAATATTATTGTCTATGGTGTTAGATTTTTTTTGATAGGCATGATGTTTTAATTATACGTCAAATACAGTATATTTTTTTCAGTTTTACCTGTAATTTGCAAATGTACCCCATCTTCTGTTTAACCTCCCGTAGAATGATAATTTTAGTACCCAGGTAATTGTTTTATGTATGTTTGTATTGTTTTACGTTTTATGTATTAACGTTAATCTCAGAAATTGTATTTTTTTTTATTTGACTTCAAGAACCTCTATTTTGTTTTATTTATCTGGTTTTAACTGAAGGCTGTTTAAAAAATTAAAGACATTTATTACAATAACTACAATACAAAATTATGCATGAATTAAAATAAATGATGCTGTGATTGGCTATTTTAATGGGACACAAGATGGCGGATATTGCCACCCAAAAAAGACTGACAATTTCCTGTCCATATGTGTACTTCGTCATTAACTACCGCAGACCACAAAGGTTTCATTGAATTCATTGATCAAGGATTGATAGATAGAATTCGGTTCCTGGTCTGTGATAGAAAATTTCAGGTGGTTCAGACAGTTTTGTTTTTGTTTACAAATTACCTACAATCAAAACCAACTTTTTGATCAAAACTCAAGACTTGTACAGAATCATTCAAGGAATTAGAAAACTGTTGGTGTAAGATGATACGTACTACCAATGATATATTATTTAAATAAAAAGAGGCGTACTACAAAGTAATTTTATCTGACCTTCAGGTTTGTTCATCACAGTCTCACACCTCCCAGACTGTTTTGATAACCCTAGAATTTATAACCTAAATTTTTATCTGGTACAGGTTTCCTTTGGCTGGTTACAGGGGGAGGGGGGAGGGGGAGGGGGGCGGGGGGAGGGGGGGCGGGGGTGTATCCCCCCTCCAGTGAAAAAGTGCGAAACTCAATAGTTTAAGAAAAAAAAATTTTTAGTTTTGAAATTTTTAGGTTATTTCGATCATTATAATGAGTACTTTACACAGCGGAAGGGGTAGGGGGCTGGATTAAGGGGCGGGGGAGCGTAAAGGGGAAGATGAAGCCCACTTCCCAACCCCCCTAAGGGAAATTTTATGTATTTTTTTTTTTTTTTTTAAGTATAAGTATACTTACAACCTTTGTATTCAAATCAGATGAATGACAGCTCTAGAATAGGGACCTCACCTCCGCAGCCTCGGCATGCTGGTCGCCTTCGGCGACCAGCCTCGGCCGCTCCGGCTCGCACGGGTGCCTGTGCTGTGCTACGGCGGGCGGGGGCTGCACTCCCTCCGCGCCTCCGACTTAAAAAAAACACTCTAGGGGTAGGACAAACAAGACTGCTTGGTGTCGGGGTTAGGCAGTTCGGTTCTGTGACTATTTCGACCTAAATCAATCCAGTTCGATTTTGTGTCCATACTATAATTTATAATAAAAAGAATTTCAATGACAGTTAAAATAATTAAAATAGTTGAATTTCTGATTTTAAAAAGGTACAACAACGAATATTTTATTTCGTATATTTACGTAATGTATTTCCAAAAAAATATTAATAAATTGTCAACTTTTAAAAAAAATTAAACACTTAACATGAACGCAATACGAAAAACGAAACGTTTTTTGACAACTACGTGTCAAAGTCTTTAGTTTATGCTATGGTCATTGATCAATTTTGTCTGAAATTTCATATAGAAAATCGAAATTTTTAAAAATTTATTTTTCGTAAATTACTGAGATTCGCGCTAAAACCTTTCATTGCTAGGTTTAATATATTATAAGCCATCTGTAAAAAAAAAATGAACTGCCAACTAATAACCAGCCAAAGGAAACCTGGGCCTTTTATCTTCTTTGCAGTCTAAATAGTACAAATCATTTTTATATGCGTGGGGCATATCATAGTAATGGCAAATTAGTAGGTTAAACTGAAATCAAAACACTCCTAAAAGATGGAAAATATGACCAAGAGTTTTTCCTTAAATTACAAACACATTTTACTCGACGAGATAGCACTAGATGGCTTGCAGGGTATTGGAGTCGAATCATTATGGAAACGTGTTGAACACTCGATCGGAACACCCTTAACTGCAAAGATAAAAGAAAAGTTTTGGCAGTTCATAGTAGAAGCTGAAGCAATATCTGTTTATAATGTTTCGGAATCACCGCCCCTCGTGGATATTAAAGATCGCTTCACAATCATTGATGAAGCTACGGGATATATTTTGGACTCTGTAAGTATAACATTCATAATTCTAAATATCAGATCGAATTTAACATTGGCTCAGTAGTTTTGGGATGAAGGCTTAAAAACATCCAAATATACATTCACCTTTATAATTTTTCTAGGATGAGAGACTACAAAGCTATTTTCCAGGGTCCTTGGATTTTTAAACATACATCTGAAGTATTAGTATTTTCAAAGGGATTAAGGATGACCAATGTGCTAGATTGATAAAGTTCTTAATTAAAAAAAATATATATTTTTGACTACAAAAGTAGTTTTAAATGCAACATCAGTAGCCTATTGTTTGTCCATATTTTTCTGTATTATTAAAGTACCTTTTGTATATTATACCTTCGTAAACTTAGTTTTTAAGTCGTTAAATAGTTATCACTATTAATAAGCATACCTACTTAATTATTTTTACTGATGACTATTCTATTGAAATATCATTTTATTGAAATGGTGCCCATTTTGACTTTTTGGCAGTATTTTCCTTCCTACTGTTTTTGCCATTTTGATACTGCTGTCAAAATCATTATTAAAACTTTTATATATTGGAAGTTAACAAAGTTTATTCATAAACAAACCTTTTCAGCCTGACTATTTAGATGGTCCCTATGAATGGTGTCCAGTCAATAATGAGCATGGATCATGTTCCAATTATGACTCAAGAATATTGCTGATAAAGATGGATATAAAATCAATGACATACGAAGCCGTCAAATCTAAGTACGGAGACAAAATAGTACTTGTAGCGTCCATGGAAGAAAGGTGGCACGCCTTGGTACCCCATTTACCTATCATAAACTTGAAGTACCTTACCACAATACAATATGGCTTGTTGGAGCTGATTGGAAAGGGGAGAGGAAATGTAAGTATTTTTTTATTGATAATAATAGATGATAAGACCAGCAAGATGTTAACTTAATGAATGATATATGAGTAATTTTCAATAATTTTCCTTTGCTATATCATTCAACACACTGCACTATGCTCATCATTTTGAGACGTCACTTGTCTCTCACTTGTTGGGTCTCATTCTGCACATTAATCACATTGGCAGAAGTGCCCTTCAAACTAAAACACAGTAATACATTACTGTTTCACTGCAGAATTAACAGACACTGCGGTGGTACCTACCTGGACTAACTTCGCAAGAAGAGTTTTACCACCTAATGTATGTTGAAGATATTTCCTTGCTTATCTATTATACACGGTGACTTTTATTGTCTTACTAAAAAAATATGTACTCGTGAACGCTGGGAGCGTCTAGCATACATATTTTTTTACTATTTACATTTAATAAAGGGTGTTTTCTAATTAAAAAAAAATAATACAAAATGTTTTTTTATTTTTTAACAGGGGATAGTAGGCATTGAGTACTTTCACTGGTTTGCTTTTGTAGGACGATAAAAAAGTCACCCTGTATAATATGTATGTAGATACTTTTAAAAATTTATCATTCTATTTTAGGGGCAAATGTCAGTCGGAACAACGAATCTCAGCAAAATTGTGAACGAACCTAAACTTTTATTTTACAACAGAAATGTCCTACAAAAACTGGACATGATAGAAGCCCATTACGCCACACAGATGACCTTCGGCAAAGCAATGAAGAGCATATTGCTGCGCCTAAAGAGATTCCATCAGCCTACCCTGCAGAATCTGCCTAAAGCTGGCAGAATAGCTGACGTTGTTAATTATTTACTGAAACAGCCAGACCATTCTGAAATAATTGAGGTTATGGTTAAAAAAGGCATTATGACCTCAAAAGATAGTAAAAGGTTCCAGAAAACAGCAAATGTTTTTTCTTTTGTAAGTTTTATTATTAGTTAACTGGGTTTTAGAATTTCAGTTTTCCACCGAAACTGTTTGATACCATTTTTTTCCAACCTCTTATTTTGGTTTTTTTCAAAATCCCACAGTACATTTTTGACAGGATAAATAAATATGATTCCAGGTTATAAGCTATATATACAACTCCAAATCGATTCAGTTGTTGTGGTGTGATTATGTAACGACCATAATCATAATATTATATAGAGTTATTAAAGTAGTGCTATTTAAACATGAATTATCTTAATGACGCAAAACTTTGATTTCAACTCTGTTATAAAAAAAATCTCAGTTATAAATAATCTGTTCCTATTATAAATGTGACATACACATAATCAATATTAATAAATTGATGGTATTCCACCTTTCAGGATGATAGAGAAGTAAAAGTTGAGAAAAAAAATATCAAAGGTGAAAAGCACTACGAAATGGTAAAAAAGAAGTACATTTTGCTCTCACCAAAAAGTGATGAATCATCATCTGAAGAGGAAAGTGAAAATACACCTTTACAGTGCCAATATAAAGTCGGAGTTAGTTTAATGAGGCAAGCGTATGAAAGGATTTTGGATGCGGGTCTCAAAGGCTTGACTCAACTTGAAATAGCTCAATTAATTGGTGTGGAATTTTACACGAGCAGAACTATTTGCAGGATTTTCAAACAGAAAAACCTTGTGCGAGAGTTTCTGGAAGATAAAGGTAGACAAAGAACTGCAAGGTAACGTGCTTATTTTTCTTTTTTCATTTGGGAAACAAACAGCTTAAATAACAAAAACTAGCTTTTTCTACATGTTATCACACAAGCCAGTAAAGTTTCCACTCTAGATTAAACAAAAATTATATAGAGGTGGGCATAAGTGCTAGATACTCTATTAGATCTCGAGAAAGTTACACCACGACTTAGGTCCACAATTGCTATCAATAAATAATTGATTAGCTGTCAGATAAAATCTAGACATTCTTTTTTTCTATTACAGATACATAGCAGTAGCAGCTACAAACGAAATTGATAAAGAATATGCTAAAGAAAAAAATATGCTACTTGAACATGTGAAAAGTACAGAAAAATCAAGTGAAGATCATAATAAAGACAAATCTGATTCTGAATGTGACATTCCTATTAAAAAATTAAGACTTGAAGAGGACAGCAAAGTTACTAAATATAAGGAAGAAGAAGAAGAAACTACATACAAAAATATAACTGAAGTAAAACAATTAGAAGGTTTTGAAAACGTTAAGGACTCTCTAATAAATGCAAAAAAGAATCTGACGTTAAGGCAACTAAAGTTCGCTAATGGAATCCTAAAAGTGGTAAAAGAGCAAAACTATGTTCTAAGCTTTCAAACGTTGAGTATTCTCGTGTCCAAGAAAATAAACGAACCACCAATGGACACAAAGTGTCTCAAAAAATTCATACACAAATTAATGGCTGATAATCAGTTAAAAGTTTTGAAAATTACTACACCCAATAAATCATACTCTCTTATTTGCGCCCCAAACATTAAACCAACAGATGAAGTAATAAAAAAAATATATAAAAAACTAACTCTAACAAAAGATGAGATCAAGAAAAATAAAATACTCAAAATTAATAAAGCGGATCCAAAATGGCAATTTCTTTATCAGAAGTATATAAAAATTCAGAAATTACATGAATTTGTTACAAATTTTGTTTACTTCAATGATGTCAAACCTGAAACTACACATAATTTTGCACCCGGTTTCACTTCCTTATTAACTATCATACCTGAGATGAGTGTTGAATTTGCTCTTAGTAACATAAGCAATGTGAATACATCAGATCTTGCTAAAGCCAAAACAGAAGACTTCAAAGAATTCAAAGTACGAGAAGCCCCAGACAAATTAAAAACCATGTTACTACAGTCGCAGAGTTTACAAAATTGTGTAAAAATTATACTAAAAATGCTGGCTGCTCTTGGTCTTATCCAGCTAATTCACCAACCACAGACCGCGACGAAAACGACAGCTAACGCGCTGGTCTTTTATGTGAACCGGCGTGGCAAGCTTCTAGATACTTCGGGCGAATGGCCCAGACCAGTCGATCAAGGTGTACTAGAAAAATCATTTTACTTCGAAACTTTTGAAGACGTCAAGAAATATTGGTATAATGTGACCACTATCAGTTCAAACACTACAATAACAGCTTCAAAACGAGATTCGGTCAAATTAGTATATCCGCTGCGAAGCGAAACAGATGTGGAAGCGTTTGATGACGGTAGAAGACTCGGCGACGGTTTAGGGCCGTGTGGATTTGATTCGAGTATATTCATGGATATTCCAAGGTTGTGGCGAAAATTCGTGACCAAACCCTGTAAAATACCACAATCGGCGCCGATTAAACGAAAACCAAAAAGAGTTGTGAAGAGGAGAATAATAAAAGTAAATAAGGCTAATGATGAATCTGCAACAGCAACAATGGAAAAGAAAAAGAGACCTGCCGAGACTGCCGTCATAAAATTCTCAAAGTTTGAAGATAAAATCCTTATGTTGTGCTCTGCTGCCGTGACTGTTTTGAGTCCCACATCACAGCCGGGTTCTTTAACAGTAAGAAACATCGTCGCGAGGGATCTAGTGTCAATGATAGACCCTAAAAAGACCGCCGCATATTGTCACAAAAGAATTATGGTTATGGAATCAAATTCAGTTCTGACATACGAAAGAGATTGTATCGTCTCTGAATTAAGACGTCGCCGTGAACTGATGAAGAAATACGACGGCCTCTTAAAAGCCCTTAGACAACGTTATGTCGCAAGCACTGCCAGATACGTCAGAGAAGCTAGGTTGCCATTGTTAGAACTGATATGGCTTGCGTCTCAAATCGAAAAAGACAAGCTTTACATTCAAAGAATTCCTTGTATCGCTTTTAACTTCGAAGACTTCAACAGGAACTACACCATCGCCGCAACGACGTCGAATCGTCCCTACAATCTTTACAGAACGCCCACCACAAGCGAGCCGGAACTCGCCACTTTGAAAGAAGGGATCATGCTATCGGTCATGTTGTCCGTTAATAATCCGGTAACCAAAGATACTGCACAGAAGATATTTAAGATATTCGATGTGTATCCTGAAAACATGCTGAGGAGTGCAGTGGAACAGTTGCGACGTGCTGGCGCGATTACTACTAGGGAGAAGGGCATGAAGATCACCATTCAAAAAGATGATTTTGACGAAATCATCGAGTCTTCGTACAGAATTTCAGTTGCGTATCGTCGCAGGTTCAGCACTAGATTTGAGACGGAGTTTCTCGCTAATCTGGCAAATATTTTTACCACTGGTGTTCCGGATAAGGGTTTGAAGGGTTCTGGGGAGCTGAACTGTTTTTTATGCGAGTTGAATGCCTGCGATATTTTGGAAATTAAGTCCGACACCATACCTATTATAACTGGTTCCGCTGGATCTTTAATACAAGAGGAACAAATGAATGTTATCGACATGGAAACAAAGTATAAGTTGAAATCTGGCACTGTAGGGTGGAAGACAAACAGCAATGTGGATGATTTTTCGCAATTGTACGAAGGCATCGAATGTGAAAGTGTTCTAGATGCGATTTCTAAGTAAGTTTTAACATTATCTTCATACAACAAAACAGGTTCAAAGATTTTCTTTCTTATTTTTTTCAACATGCATTTTTTTCGGGGTAAAAAATTGGTTGCCTGTAAAGTCGGTATACGGGCGAAAGTTTTACGTGACAACGTATGTCTGTCTCTCTCGCTCTTAGGCGGGCTAACCATGCCCGAGTGGAAGGGACGCGTGCCTCTCACTCGCTCTCATTGTGAGCGCATAACGTGAGCGGAGCGTAACGCAGTTTCTTGAAGTGTCACCCGGCAAACCAATTTATAAGACGTTGTCACGTCAAAAAGGGTTAGAGATAAGCTTATGTCCATATCCATGGTATAATCTATCTTCGTCCCAAATTTCAGCCATCGGTTCAGTATTTGTGAAGTTATTCGTGAAGAAATTGACACATTGAAGTACATATTTCACCTTTATTTATATTGCAGGAACAATGTGCTCATGTTGTCTGACAGTGATGTTGTCTATGATGTAAATGACCCAATAATACTGTATTTGGAAAGAAGAGGCGAGAAAGGGTGCGCATTTCATGAATTATTGGTAAGCTTATACCTTTAATTTTACACCTATTCCCGGATTTTGTGCTGACCACTATATTAAAAAAAAGTCGGGCTCGCGCATTGAGGGTTCCGTATCATCACGAAGAATTCCAATCAAAATAGTTCTCAGTCTGCCCATGTTGAATTCATATTCAATTCTTAGTTTGATATTTTAAATTTAATTTTCATGCCGATAGATAGCGTTAATCACAAAATCACGTCTGATGTATGAGAGCCCCCTTAAATATTTATTTTATTCTATTTTTTAGTATTTGTTGTTATAGCGGCAACAGATATACATCATCTGTGAAAATTTCAAGTCCATAGCTATCATCATGGTTCAAGATATACAGCCTGGTGACAGACGGACAGACGGACAGCGAATTCTCAGTAATAGGGTTCCTTTTTTACCCGTTGGGTACGGAACCCTAAAAAACTAGTGCTGAAAGCTTACTACTCGTGCTAGTGGTGACAACGGTTGGCACTTATTGCTTTTACTAAACTTTATTTTTTATTATAGAATCAATTATCAATGGACCGAAACGCATTATGCGCTAGACTGAAGGAACTCGAAGCAAAAAAAATTGTGAAACGTGTTGGATATTACGAAAATCTGATCGCGCTTACGAAGTACGCTATGGCATTGATGCTGCATGTTGGGCCAAACTTTTATATAATACCCACGCCATGGCTCACTCTCGAAGGACAGATACAAAAAGGAATATTCATTAAATGGACATGCGTTGTCGTCAATAAGATTTTTGAATCACCCGGATGTTCTATCGAGTTTTTGAGTAATAATTTCGAATGCATTTCAACCAGAAGTGTTCAAGATAATATATGCACTTTCTTGCAAGGTTGTGAATGTGTCACCTTTCGCTGTGTGGAGAAGAGGCCAGTCGACTTATTTTCAGAACATGATGACAATGTACCAGAGTTATACGATTATAATCCATTCGAATCACCTGATAACATTTTAGTGTTTCCAGTAAAAAATATACTGACTAAATACGCTTATATATGGAAAACTATTTTGAATGAAATTGATACATAACTGGAATTATAAATTACTGAAATGATCATCACTTTTAGCTTAATAAGTACCGTCTAGTCTATGTATGATTATTATTATTTTAAGTATTAAACTGTATATGTTACTTTAAGCTTTACAGTTTTATTTATAATTATTATAAATTAATATTTCTAATAATAGTTTGGTGCATTACTAATAATTAATCCTAATATAGACAATCATAAAATTTGTGGACAATCATGACTATTACATTATACAGCAATGAAGAAATATCGCGTGATTTTCGCTTTCGCTTCGCAAAACCGTCTTTGAATTGAACTTGTTTCTTGCATGCTTTTTTTTTTTAATCAATATAGGCTTAAGCTTGACCACAATCTCACCTGATGGAAAGTGACGATGTGGTCGAAGATGGAGCGCGCTTACCTAGAAGATGCCTATTCACTGTTTTCTTAAAGGTACCCGGGTTAACACAGAACCCTTGCCATGCATATGAGAAAGGACGAAGCAAACCGCTTTGTACGCATTGATGTTTGTTTTTTGATACAATTAATATATAATTTTTGATACAGTAAAAGTTATCTGTGTAAGCGTCATTTATTTTAAAATCGTAAATATTTAGAGTGTATTTGAATTTCCACACATCAGAAAATAAGTGCGTGAATTTGAATTTCGATCAACTTCGTAAAGACAGTGGCGCCCCTAGTTTACTTCTACCATTTTCTTTTTTGACGCGAATGTAGGATTGACTCAGATTGACTAGATACCTACTGGTATAGTGCGACAAGTCTATCTTGGCGCGTGGCCAAAATCGGTACTAACACCGCTATCTTGTGATACTGATTGATAGTCCGCTCTGTCAGTATATCGCTATTGTATGTTGTGTTGTTTTTGCTTACCATCAACAATTTTAAAGTAAAATTGAGGAGATTTTATTTTCTGGATGCCTTTGTTGTATGACATTCAAGTGCCAAGAGAGCCTTGTCGGACTGTAGGTGCTGAGTTTACACTCAGTCAGCGAAGGATCCAAAAATTACCTGTGGGATTAAAACTTATGTTTGCAACTTTGATCAGGTATAATTATAAAGGTTTGCAATCGTGCAACAGTACAGGCATGGCAATTTAGTGGCAGTGTATTTGTGACGCGACGACTTTGCGACGACTACGTCTGTTAAATAAGTCAGTGTACATAAGTAAATTAAAAGGTAGTTGAAAAGAAAAGTAGTATACAGCAACACTGTAAAACCAATCACCGATAGATCGAATAATTTTGGTATTTACTATTTCTTTTCTAAAATGTACCCAATATTAGAATTTCTTCCTTTTCCCAGTTTATATTATTTTCTGCAAATTGCCATTTGCCTATTATATCTAATTAGCGTACAAATTGCAAAAAAGAACACGAACATTTTTTATTTTGCGGAATATTTACGAAAATTATAATAAAATTTAATTTGGTAGACTTGTCTTAAACAAAAAATCATGGTAATAATATTATGTTATTTGCTCGCATATTATTACGAAAAACAGCGAAAAACCATATCAAGATTTGAATTTGGCGGGCAGAACGTTGCACTGAGCTATAATGTATCATCTACACTCGCCAACTTAAAAGTTGGGTATCGTTTTAGGTTCTGTCTATGCTTTTAATAATCTGATTTTAGCGTTGACAACTGACAAGTGGCAACATTAGTTATCAGTTATCACCCCGCTGGACTGGATTACGCCATTTTTACTTTTCAGTGAAAGGACTGGGATTTTATTTGTCAGGCTGGAGGACGAAGAATATTTTGAGAAAAGTGTGTCATTGCATTTAATTAATCGTAGTCAGGACCATTACTTGACGGAATCGTAGTATTATAGTGTGGTTTTGTTTATTACTAACGTTTGTATATGTAGTGCTACTTCCCCGTGTAAGATTGCTCGCTGGTGTGTCGCTTAGCTAAATTCAATGGCTATGATATCGGAGTTTTAATTTGGAGAGTCGCTTTGACATTCTCCGAGGCGCAAAGTAACGAGAGAGCGGAGCGACGCGGTCCGACATGAGCAGGCCCCAGGGCGGACGGATCCAAGTCCCCGACGACCTCAGAGAGATCCTGTTGGAGTTCACCATCAGCTACCTGCTGGAGCAGCCGGGCGACGTGATCAACTACGCGGTCGAGTTCTTCACGCGGCTACAGAACAACAGGACCACGACGATAGTGCGGGGCCCGTCGGCGGGCACTCCCGATGAATCTATAATATCAGACGAAGAAGGTATATTTTCCTCTATTTCCCAACGCCCGACTTACCCCTCGACACGAAACGGCGTCAAAGGTCAGTTATTAGGGTAGCTGCGCGCTCTAGCACCGCCGTACCGTCATTCAGTGCCATGTGAATGAACAGAATACCTAATGCTGCATAGTTACACACAGCCACATACAGGACATGTAGTTCTTGCACAAGTTGCTATACTGGACATGAATTTTAATTTTCTCATCCACTCTGTTGCACTATTGATTTTCCAGCCTATGCCAAGATTCATATGTTAAACTTATTGCATAGTTGAGTATGATAAAGAGGTCTATGCATATGAAATTTGCTATTAACATTACAAAACACCATAAAGTGATGTTAACGGTAACTAGAAAGTAACTTTTATTCAGAAAAATCTTTTTAAAAAGTCAATAAAATATTAAATTAAGCTTGCTTATTATAATTTTAATTTTAAGTTTTTTTTTATGAAATAGATCTGTGTTGTTAAGTTTTTTTCTTCATTCATTAATTTTTCACACATTATCTACTGCTTAATAGGTGCTATGCAATCAAATAATATTTATTTTTGCAGTAACTATTTTGTAATTGTATATCTAGGTATTTGAGTTTTGTATACTTTAAACAGTGCATAAGAAGACTGAGTTCAATTAGAACAATGGGTTCTTAATTTCAGGCATTCAAGAAGGTATTCAAAGTCAATTTTATTCCTCTCTATGAATCTGTATTAAAATACATTACATAAAGTAAATCCACATTTTTCTAAAATATATAAAATGTAATTGGTTAGATCTACTCATACAGTTAAAATAGGCAGTAAGCAGTAAAATTACAAACACTTTATAGAAAAAACCAGAATCTGTTATTGTTTCCAATAGTGAATTTGTATGGAATAACACTGTTTCTTGTCTTTGGCAGTGTGCCATAAACGTTTATTTAATGATGTGTAAGTTTTCCCAATCTCACATGATTTTTAGTTGTTGCCAAGCCATTTGGCTAACATATTAATTGAAAGCACTCTTGTAAGTTTATATGGAGAAGGAGTGCAGAAAGTTACAATCATATTACTTTTGATTATGGTTATGGCCAATAAGAAACTTCAAGTAGGTAATAACATAAAGCTATATATGGGGACTTTGCCAAAAGGCTATTTAAAAGTCAAAATTCCTTTCAAGTCTTAAACTATTTGTATCCATGTTATTCACATGGGATTTTGAGCTCAACAGTGTTTGTTAAGACATAAATTTTCATTGTTTACAATACAGTGATCTCATTGCCTTGTTTGTTTTTAACTCTTTGAAGTCTTGAGATGACGCTGTCTTATTTTTCTCAGGTCTGTGGCTCCGAACTGAAACAGATGTTGGCCTTTTTTTAAATATGTTATGTAAAATAACCAAGACCAAGTTTTGTTTGGCTTACGATAATAAGTATAAGTGCTAAATGTACCCAGCCTTGACTTTATTTGTGCTTTAAATTTGCAACTAAACTTGCTGAGTTGTACATAAAATTTGGACTTATCTGAGTGCAATTAATTTTGTGTCATATTTCATTAAGAGTTTTATTGTTAGGATTTTTATTGAATTTTATACAAGGTGTTAGTTAATTCATATAGAGTGCCAGCAGCTAACCTAGAAACACATGAATGGAGATAAGAAGACCCAATTATTTTGTTTTATTTTCAATACAAAACTTATTATTTAATTTAGAAAAATTGTTTTTAGCAACCCTAACTGTGATGTCAACAAAGTGTAAAACTTTTCATTATTTCCAGTTCATTCACACTGTATGAGTCGTTTTTAGGGATGTCATTTAAAATTTATGGTACAATTTTGAACTCCCTTTAGTTCCCTCAGGATATGAGCTAGACTTCTTTTGATATTTTTTCAGGCATCTATACAGCGTCCCCTACTTAAGGCTTTTGGCTTGTTATGGCAAGTAACCAACACGTTGTATAGTCAAAATTTCTTCATGTTAAAGGGAGCAGTTCTGTAAGAGAATTAATAACCAAATGTCTATTTTTTTTTTATTAATATATAAAATGATGTAAACATTCTAAGAACAACTTGAAATTTTTTTTTTAAACTTATCATGAAAATCATAACTGTTTGCAATAAAAATCAGCAAAGTGCATGAACTGGTCAGTAATTTATCAGTGTCACACCAATCATATTGTGCAATACAGTATGTTTTATTATTATAACTACGTTTAGCCCATCGCTTAGAAATATAAATTTGCCATGCTTCATGGGAACTCTTATTTTTATCAGCAGAAATTTAGTAGAAAAAATAAAAAAAGAATTAAAGAAGTTGAAAGAATAATGACAATGGATGTATGGAATGCCGCCTACAAGTCTGCCTCCCTGGTTATATTGCCCTTACAGGGTTCCAATACAAAACATATTATTTTTATATTTACACATTGGAATCCAAATAAATGAATAAATGAAAGTCTCTCCCTCTCTTACCAGAGTAGATCTGTGCCCAACTCGTGGACTTAAACAGGAAAATCAATAATATTAAAGTAAAATACAAGCTATTTTTGTTAAAACAATTATGTTGTTACCTAATTTTAAATGAAATTATTATTTTTAGAGTCTCTTATTCAGTAAAATCAATTGGGATATGTTTACATCTCTTACAAACATTCAATGCCAAGGTCATTTGTAATCTGCTATGTAAATTTATGGAGCAATAAAAATAAAATTAGCTAGGCTTTATAGTTGGTTCTACATTCATTGGTATCTTTATCATTATTCATTAACTAAATCAACAAATCTTTTGAAGGTTTTCATATATATTATTTAATTATAATAATTGCTACTGTATAGTCTGTAGTACATGTATGGAATCTTCAAGCAGCAACAAACTTCAAAACATTATTGTTGTTGTATATATATATGCTATAAATCTCAACTAAGTATTTAATAAGTACTGACTTGAATTAAGTATATCTTAATAGTTTAAAATTGAGAAAACCAATTTTTAAAGGAGAATGACCAAAGTTCATCATCAAGTTTTCTCATGAACCAAAACCAAAATAGTCTAGGAAAATAAAATAGTGTTTTTAAGCACTATATCTGGAAATTAATTTTGCAAACAAAAAGTTACTTTCTTTTCGATGCACATTTTGTGTCATACTGATTTTATTAAGAAGTACAACTTGTTTTTTTTTTTTACGCTATACAAGTTAGTACTTGACTGCGATCTCACTTGATGGTAAGTGATGATGCAGTCGAAGATGTTAGCGTACTAACTTGGAAGGGGTAAGTTATGTCACCCCAACGGTTTCTACACAACATCGTACCGGAACGCTAAATCGCTTGGCGGTACGTCTTTGCTGGTAGGGTGGTAACTTGCCACGGCCAAAGCCTCCCATCAGACAAACCTATAACCTGTTGTATGTTTGCCTATAATTTTAGAATTCGGATATTAATTAAAACAGTAATAACTGTAGGAGTTAATGTGGAGACCGTAATCTAAAAAATAATGTTTGGGTTTGATTCAGGTTGATACGGGAATCCATATATCCATGGTCATTGTCCTTTGCCAGGCTGACCTTAAGTCCATTCCATTATTTATCATTGAGTCTGTATATTAGAGATTTTTTTTAAATATATTTAGGAAACATTTATAAAGTTACATAATTTTTTTGTACATTTAAAATAATCATTTCTTGTATTTAAAGAAATCTCAAAAACGGTTCTAACGATTTGGATATTATTTTTTCTATTTCGACAAGGTTTTGTTTTATATAAGTTTAATTGACCAAGACTTAAGTTAGATATGACTCGTCATCCGGTCAAGTCAGGTCCCGAAAGTTCCGTCATCTGCGCGACCTGTGTAAAGTGTATACTCGTAATAACTTATATCATATCACAGTCACGCGTTTGGCCCAGTTCGTGCGTGCTTCAACTCTCAAGGTTGTCTATCACTACAGAGCCGCCGGTGGCGCGCTTCAACAACCGGCGCAAGTCCGTGTTCGCCGAGACCTACGACCCCGAGGAGGATGACTCGGACGAGGGCGCGCCGGCCGTGTTCCCCAAATCGGACGCTCAGCGTGCGAGGCTCGCAGAGGCCGTCCGAGGGATCCTGCTGTTCCGCTCGCTCGACGCACAACAGATGCAGCAGGTCAGTCTAGGCTAGTCCACGCTGTTTGCGTAAGGTACAGATGATGACTCGGACGAGGGCGCGCCGGCCGTGTTCCCAAGTCGGACGCTCAGCGCGCGAGGCTCGCCGAGGCCGTCCGAGGGATCCTGCTGTTCCGCTCGCTCGACGCACAACAGATGCAGCAGGTCAGTCTAGGCTAGTCCACGCTGTTTGCGTAAGGTACAGATGATGACTCGGACGAGGGCGCGCCGGCCGTGTTCCCAAGTCGGACGCTCAGCGCGCGAGGCTCGCCGAGGCCGTCCGAGGGATCCTGCTGTTCCGCTCGCTCGACGCACAACAGATGCAGCAGGTCAGTCTAGGCTAGTCCACGCTGTTTGCGTAAGGTACAGATGATGACTCGGACGAGGGCGCGCCGGCCGTGTTCCCAAGTCGGACGCTCAGCGCGCGAGGCTCGCCGAGGCCGTCCGAGGGATCCTGCTGTTCCGCTCGCTCGACGCACAACAGATGCAGCAGGTCAGTCTAGGCTAGTCCACGCTGTTTGCGTAAGGTACAGATGATGACTCGGACGAGGGCGCGCCGGCCGTGTTCCCAAGTCGGACGCTCAGCGCGCGAGGCTCGCCGAGGCCGTCCGAGGGATCCTGCTGTTCCGCTCGCTCGACGCACAACAGATGCAGCAGGTCAGTCTAGGCTAGTCCACGCTGTTTGCGTAAGGTACAGATGATGACTCGGACGAGGGCGCGCCGGCCGTGTTCCCAAGTCGGACGCTCAGCGCGCGAGGCTCGCCGAGGCCGTCCGAGGGATCCTGCTGTTCCGCTCGCTCGACGCACAACAGATGCAGCAGGTCAGTCTAGGCTAGTCCACGCTGTTTGCGTAAGGTACAGATGATGACTCGGACGAGGGCGCGCCGGCCGTGTTCCCAAGTCGGACGCTCAGCGCGCGAGGCTCGCCGAGGCCGTCCGAGGGATCCTGCTGTTCCGCTCGCTCGACGCACAACAGATGCAGCAGGTCAGTCTAGGCTAGTCCACGCTGTTTGCGTAAGGTACAGATGATGACTCGGACGAGGGCGCGCCGGCCGTGTTCCCAAGTCGGACGCTCAGCGCGCGAGGCTCGCCGAGGCCGCCCGCGGGATCCTGCTGTTCGGCTGGCTGGACGCACAGCAGATGCAGCAGGTCAGTGCGTCCACAGACCCGTAAGGCAATGGTCTGCAACACACGCGTTAGGTCACGTCAGGCCTGACGCTGTACGCGGCCTATGAATGCTACTATGGAAATGTCAGAAAAACAAACGCCGCGTCAGGTCGCGTCAGACCTGACGCTGTAAGCGGCCTATGAATGCTACTATGGAAATGTCAGAAAACAAACGCCGCGTCAGGCGTGTCAGAGAGACCACTGTAGTACGTTACGTTGTACGCGGCCTATGAATGCTTACTATGGAAATGTACTAGCGTGGTCTTGTCGTTCGCGTTTCAGAGAGACTATATTAGTACATTTCCATACGCATTAATAAGCCGCGTACAGCGTCAGGTCTGACGCGACCTGACGCGTCTGTTACAGACCACCGCCTAAGGTACAGAAGTCCTTTGTGGGGTTGAGTGTACACTTCTACAATATGATCACGAAGTCTGTTTTGGACTTGCCTTTGCACAGGTTTAAAGTCTCTGTCAAAAATCACCTAATAAATCAGAGTTACTATACCATATAAACATTTTTTAATGACAAGGATTCTTGGAATGATAGGGATATGCTTCCATCTTCTAATGAGATAACATAAAAATCTTGTAATAAATGTTCATACTATGTAAGAAAAGTTGTATATATAGGTATTGTGACATAAAAAGGGAAGATTCTTTAAAAAGGAATGAAATAAATCTTTACGCTCGTAAAATTAGGTATCAATCGTCTAGTACGTTCTTTTGATTCTTAAATAATAATCGTGTAAAACTATTGGGTTCTTAAGTACCATGCAATAACAATTTGCGGAACGTTTTATAATTCATGGTTCACTTCGAAAAAGCAACATTATTTGCTGAAACATTTCACGCTCACACATAAAATGAGGTCAACAAACTATCACTGTCTATTTTTAACATTTAACTTTTATAAAGCTGCGGATCGCTGCTATACATTGACCGTGCGGTTTCAGCGTACATTGAAATCCTTTGATATACGAGTACATTATATTTTATTGTTGTGTTTTCAATCCCCTTTAACGCCCCTCATATTGCTAGAGCCATAAGCTAGAGCCCTCTCAAAACGAAAGGGGGTACAATATGGTGATAATTTGAGAACAGTGAGTTTCGATTTACTGTTATATTTTCTAAATCAGCGAAAAAAAATTTTGTAAGATTTTGTGAGAGCCCTTACATGATCTATTTGGCCTATACTTACATTTCATTCTTAAGCAGTCACATTTTTTGCGTCAGGTGCTGGACGCGATGTTCGAGAAGCGCACGGAGCCCGGCGAATACGTGATCCGGCAGGGTGACGACGGCGACAACTTCTACGTCATCGAGAACGGAGTGTTCGACGTGCTCGTCACCGGTGATGACGGCGTGGAGAAGGTGAGGAACCCATCCAGATTATCGTTGTCTTCCTAGCCTCCTAGGTATTGGACGCAATGCTCGTCCCGAAAGTGAAGAAGGGTTGGGAGCCCGGTGAATATCTACGTGATCCGGCAGAGCGACGACGGCGACAACTTCTACGTCATCGAGAATGGAGTGTTCGACGTGCTCGTCATCGG
This sequence comes from Coenonympha glycerion, assembly GCA_963855885.1. Lineage (NCBI taxonomy): Eukaryota > Metazoa > Arthropoda > Insecta > Lepidoptera > Nymphalidae > Coenonympha > Coenonympha glycerion. Next base: position 5,599,501 of record OY979646.1, read on the forward strand.
TGATGACGGCGAGGAGAAGGTGAGAATCTCATCCAGGTGATAGGATCGTTGTCGTCCTAGATATCGGACACAATGCTTGTCCCAAAAGTGAAGAAGACGGCGTGGAGAAGAAGGAGAACTCATCCAGATGCTACAATTGTTGTCGTCCGAGGTATTGTCGTTCAATGCTCGTCCTTCCAAGTAAGTGGTCGGAGCCCGGCGAATACGTAATGCGGTAGGACGACGACGGAGACGTCTTCTACGTCTGATCGAATGATTTCGTGGAGAATCGAGGACCTCGTCCAGACGGCTCGCTTTTCTTCATCGAAAATACGTGATTGCAATCCGCTTAAAAAAGATGCGGTTAAATAGCCTTAAAGCAGCAATCGTAGGAGTATTAGCATTACTGTACATAATAACGTCTCCAGCCGTAATGATGCGGAAGAGCGAATTATATGGGGAGGAAACTCAGAATGTGGGAGTGAATGTGAATTAATAAAAGAATGTATAAAAATTATGTCAACATTCGCCATACCAATATACGAGTAGGTGCAAAAGTGGAATTGATTTTCCATATGTTTTCACTGTACTAAATATTGATATTTAATGATTGATTCTCATTTTGGCGTGTCACATAGTGAATACGATATATCAACGATTTTTAACGTATGGTCTACTTTACGTTATGTAAGTCATTGCGAACGCCTTTTTCGGAATGATGCCGATAGCGGCGATGACCTTGGTTATGAGAATGTAGCTTAATGGTGTCTTTGCGTCTCGAGTAAACCTTGACCGTACACCGATTTTTTCTTCAAGACCACTACCATTTACGTCATATCTAGAAGACGAATCTCCGGGCGCTCGATCAAAGTGAAATTCCCCTGAGGTTCTTGAAACGACTGGAGGACGATCGGTCCTTGACTAATAAATTTCTAGATCTTGAGTCTCGTCAAAGAAGAAAATTTATGAATGTACATGTATAATTCCCTCACCTTAAAAAATATAGACGTAACACGTCTTGTTCTTTAAGCGTACTGCTCAGTCATAACTTGGTCGGATACTATACGGTATGTCCATCTTATATTATAGTACAAAATTTACGCTTGTCAATTCAAAGATAAACTTTATTGTGATATTGGGTATAGTGTCGGCCTATGGCATAGCCAAAAACAACATGGTAAACGAACAAAAGTTTTCAAACAGTAATTAAGTAGTGTACCTAGTGTACCTACGCAAATTCTTGTCTCGGCCAAGGCCGGAAAGTATGTCTAATATGTCACTCGCTCGCGCTACGTGTTACATTTACTAAACTTAATGACCTTTCGCCACATTACGTCTATATTTCTCCCGTCTCACCCTGAACAACAGGGATGTGCACCGCTTACGTGTGCCTTGTAAAAACAAACTACGCGCATCTCGGCACACACCCCTGACGCGCTGCAGAACCGTGGCAGCCACAACAGCATTCTGAACACATCGTTATATATTGGACACGCAGGGCATTGTACTGCTTTTGCGTATGTATAGTCGATCCACAGACTGCTCGTGTAAAATGAGGTGCAGTACGCTTTAAATAGTGTAATTTTTACTGGCAAACTACGAGACATCGAGCAAATGTAACATAATATGTATGGTGGTAACTGGTGTTTGTTCCGGCAGGTGGTCCACACGTATGAGGGCTCGGGCTCGTTCGGCGAGCTGGCGCTCATGTACAACATGCCGCGCGCTGCGTCGGTGCGCGCGCAGTCGCCGGGCGCGCTGTGGGCCATGGACCGCCACACTTTCCGCCGCATCCTGCTCAAGAGCGCCTTCAAGAAGCGCAAGCTGTACGAGGAGCTGCTCGACAAGGTGCCCATGCTCAAGGCGCTGCAGGTACGTGTTTCGCTCATGTACAACATGCCGCGCGCCGCGTCGGTGCGCGCGCAGTCGCCGGGCGCGCTGTGGGCCATGGACCGCCACACCTTCCGCCGCATCCTGCTCAAGAGCGCCTTCAAGAAGCGCAAGCTGTACGAGGAGCTGCTCGACAAGGTGCCCATGCTCAAGGCGCTGCAGGTACGTGTTTCGCTCATGTACAACATGCCGCGCGCCGCGTCGGTGCGCGCGCAGTCGCCGGGCGCGCTGTGGGCCATGGACCGCCACACCTTCCGCCGCATCCTGCTCAAGAGCGCCTTCAAGAAGCGCAAGCTGTACGAGGAGCTGCTCGACAAGGTGCCCATGCTCAAGGCGCTGCAGGTACGTGTTTCGCTCATGTACAACATGCCGCGCGCCGCGTCGGTGCGCGCGCAGTCGCCGGGCGCGCTGTGGGCCATGGACCGCCACATATGTACTTGTCACAATTTGTGTGTGACAGATGTGTGTATTTGTCATTTGTGTCCACACAATATGTATTTTGTATGAAATAAGATCATCAATATTACCGGAAACGTAATATTACCTACTGAAACCTAATTTAACTTTCGGGAGGTACAAAAATATTTTTTCTTGTTTTGTTTTTCTTCTTGGCTCGTTTTGTAAGGGCTTAGTTACAATGTCACTTTTAATTTATTCCGATCGCGACTTAAATCTATTGAACACCAAAACAAAGAACAACAGAAACTCGATAATTTAATAATGTACGTTACAAAAAGCAACAATGTGAAAGCAAAGGCAATCTCCTTCCAACTTCAAGCATGCGGAAACCGAATCTTTTTTCTTTGAAATTGCTACTTTACACCCTCCGTTATCCGTAACTCTGGAACCGTTCACTTTAGCCAGATTATACTGCAGACCATAATTGTTGTTTACAATTTAATGTAGATTAGTTTTGTACTTGACACTTTTGCCCGGATGCTTTAAATTTGGATGTCCGGGTTTTTGAGCTTATTGCACCATTGACCGTACTAATATATATTAATATCCTTGTATCTAATGGAATTTTCACACGATTTCTGTATGAAAAGCCTTCTATCGTTTTTACATTTACACATCGTTTATTGGTCGGAATAACCAAATTCATTCCGCGGAGAATTGGCACGGACATCGTACGTTAATGTATTTGAGCACGTAAATAGAAATTATGATCGGAATAGAATTATTGATGGCCAATGGTGGCATGTATTACTTTTGTGATTGCTTTACATATTTGTTTGGACAGGTGTTTTTGGTTGCATTGCCTACAGTTTACAGGTTTTTGTCTGTAAATTAAACAGACTCTAGTTGAAACAAAAGCCTCTGCGAATTTCAAAATTTATATTATTATAGTTAAAATTGGTAACAGAAATCAATCATTTGTTTGGATTTTAACCATTGATTGACTTTTCCATGTCACAAAAAGCCGGCCCTAAGTCGACGCTCGGATTTTTTGTAAAATTTGACTCAACGCTTTTTATATGTATTTCAATTCAGAACGACGTGCCCCACTCTGAAAAACTTCATACGAATCGAATGAAATATTAGCGATTTCGACAGAGTGGGGCGCGTCTTTTGATTTGAAATATCTCTACTAAGTAAAGATTTTTTAAAAATCTCTGAAGATGATTCTGTAATTCCCGCAATTGAATAAGATTTAAGCACGTGTTAAGGTTAACATGTACGTACATAATCAAAACCTGTTTTCATTGAAAGTTTCGTCGCGTCAAAATTGTTCTACTCGTAAGTCCAGAAGAAAAACACAAAGTAGGTACAAGTACTTTTAGGTAAGTTACGTTGCATGGTCAAACTTGTTTATGGTCAACCGTATAACTATTAGGTATTATAGTGTAGTATTTACACAGGGGGTGCATTGAGTCCTTCGTAAATGGTTCACTTTATAAGTTAGACTGCGCTAGTCATGCGTATATTTACAGACGCTCGAACTAAAAACTCGGTCGTGTGTGAAAAACGGGGCGGTTTCCGCTTAGCGGGTGAAGCTCCGTGCCCCTACAAATTATACCGCAATCGTACTTATAATTGTACACACACAGCGATTTTCGCTAAACTTTGATGAGATACTCGATTACTGACCTGTATATGTATTATAATGATTGCATATCGAAAATATTGATCGTGTTTGAAATAAATCGTAATATAAAACTGCCCCGAAACAGCTTGACCGATTATTATAAAATGGTTTGTGTATATTCAGTGCAGTGCCTACCTTAACTGAAACCATCACATTTATATTATAAAAGTGAAAGTTTGTATATGTTATGGTGTGTTTGTTAGTTGTCCTTCACCCCGCTACTATTGAACCGATTTGGCTGAAATATGAAAATAAGATAAGTATACTTGAGCCACGGCTAAAAGCTAGACTTGTACACGATAATCATGATATTATAATATCAAATAATGACAAAACACTGAGCCTATCCGATCCTTGATGTTATTAATAAATGTTGTTTTCATGAATACCAACAAACCCGCATCACAAAAGTCGTTCAAATACCTGGTTAATTAACGAATATGTACTGTACTCGTACCTTTGTATTTAAGAAGTCCTAGAAATACGCGAATTCGATGCGTTTCAATTCAAATTTTCAATTAATCGATTCACCGTACTTAACAATCGAGTGCTTAAAGCGATTGTTTCCAGTTTACCGAACAGGGGGCCGATTCTCGTGCAGTAGAATTTTTTTCGTGTGGTAAATTCGTATGCGGATTGTCCTTTCGAATGAAAAGTTCGAATGTTTCGTATGACTCGTATTCTGGAGCACTCATAGAACAATTTACCATTCGTACTATAAATTCGATCATAACGTGATCATGACTATAGATACGGATCTTACGTTCCATTTAGGAGTTTTTAAAACGCTGTTTCAAACTTTGTGGACCCACCTAGTTCTTGTTTATTTTTCTAAATTTTGATTATAATGCTCATTCTTAATATGAGATACATTAATAATTAAACTAAAACTAATACGCGTTAGTATAGTAGTTAGTAAGTAGAAGTGTTCTTTGAGTCAATTTTAATTATTACGTAACGCGCGTTCCACGCGTAACGGAACGTACCAAGGCCGCCGTGTCAAGTGTCAACTGTCATTGTCATACATGTTTATGTTTTGTTTCTAGTGTTTGTGCTAGTGTTGATAAATAAAACTTTCGATGATAACTTCAATAAAACTTTAAATAACTCACGATGGAAGAAAAAACACCTAAAAGATTTGCTTGTGCGGAGCAAAAGTGCCCCCTAGTGCAATTAGTTGAGGCTGACCCACAGCTTAAAAGTTGAAAATTACCGAAAAAGTTTACAATGAACTCTTCCTCGTCAATTTTCAATTCAAATACTAAATCTTAGATTTTGAAACAGGAAACGTAGTGATTTAATACTCTTTGGGTAGTAACTAACCAAAAATGTGAGGCTAACCTAATTTCTGTTTGACAAATTCATTTGTGACTGGTGACAATAGCGTAGATCGTATACGAACTGGGAGTTCTACTGGTTTGTATCGCTCGATGCGTTCGAGTGACGTTCGATCGAACTATTTCGATTGTGAAGTTCTGAGAATGCATCCCTTCGAAAAAAATTCGAGTTTCGGATTTTTTACGAATGTGAATTATTTTTCTACTGCACGAGGATCGGCCCCCAGAGTGGAGCGAAATTGCCTCCTTCGAATCTGAATCGTGAATTTTTAAATTCTCTGTTCCGTGATACATCCTATTCGTTTGCTAGGAAAAGTCTTATGATAGTCTAGACTGTAGAGTTTAGACGTTCCTACTATGTGATTTAGGAGACATAAAAAAACTCAAACTATTAGAGGTACAAAATTTCCTTGCAGTCACACAATAGTACCTACAAAGGCCAATGTTTGTATGTATTTGACCGCTGAAATACATTGAGGTTCCCTTTATTTTAAACAAGGAGTATAGTGGGTTTAAGACGCTCACGCCTTCCTAACTCCTTCCAAATAACATGAAACACAAGCGATTGTGATGGAGTTGGATGCATCTTCGTGGATTGAACCCACTTTAGAAAAGAAACTTATAAAAACCTCGGATACATCCGAAAGAAGAAGGGTCAGCTTGGGTATTATATTTCGTTTATTATTTGTTCTCTTAGATCGTATTCGGGTCCTTTATTATTCAAACGTAGCTTAGAAAGGCAACAGCCATTCAATTGCAAGTAGAATTTCTACTTGTCACAAGTTGCGTAATTGTTACGTGCTTGTAGGATTGGTCAGTCGTGTGTAGATTAAATTACCTATGGGCAGCTTTATCAAGATACTGAGCACAGTATCTTGATAAAGCTGCCCAAGAAACACGTGACGTCACTTATCTTGCTGTACTATCAGAAGTTTCGAAATTGATCTGTTAGAACTTTGATACAAGCACGTGGAACATTAAAACCCGTTTTTATCTCCGTGTAAGACTTTTAATACTGATTTAAGGTATAGATTAGCGGATCATTTATTGCTTTCATCATGTTTGGTATGATAACGCACATTTATTATAAATAAGTATAGAAATGAGAACTAAGTATATTACGTCATCTACTAACTATATCAGAATCGTCGACATAGCTCAACCTATCACGAAGCTGAAGTGGCAATGGGCGGGGCACATAGCCTGTAGAACTGACGGAGGTTGGGGACCCAATGTGCTGCAATGGCGACTCCGCACGTTAAAGCGCAGTGTTGACATACCTCCGATCAGATGAACTGACGGCATTAAAAGAGTCGCGGGAAGTCGCTGGGTATATAAGTAGCGCAGGATCGTGTCGGTTGGACATCATTGCAGGAGACCTTTGTCCAGCAGTGGACGTTCGTTGGCTAAAACGAGAGGATAACAACTCTTTAAATAAGTAGTAGTTCTAGGATTTTTCCAGAATCAGTCTATTAGGATTTCTTATTGTTCTAAGATACTTGTCAGAAGCTTTTTTCAAATAACTGCCAATTATTTTTTACAAAAACCACTACCTGAAATATAATAAATCTACGGCAGGTAGAATACCTAAAAACGCTAGAAACCCATTAGAGCAGTGTGTTCCTATTACAGCATCACCTTGAAGATTTTAATGTCAAGCATACAGTGCGACAAGGCTATCTTGGCGCGTGGCCAAAATCGGAACTAACGCCTCTATCTTGTGATACTGTGTGATAGTTCGCTCTGTCGGTATATTGCTATTGTATGTTGTCTTGTTTTTGCTAAATATTGACTAAAATAAAACTAAAATTGGAGTAAAATTGAAAAGATTTTATTTTGTGGCTGCCTTTGTTCTATAACAACGCCCTCCTGACAGTGTCATTCAAGTGCCAAGAGAGCCTTGTCGGAGTGTACGTACGTACGTTGTCATTTACTATGCGAAAATCATTACGACTAATGTAGTTTCCAAAAATAAGTATCGCGATGACACAATTTATGAAGCGGATACCTACGCGGTAATTAACTGGGAACCAAGCGCTGCGTAACGTTTTTGTTTTTGCTATTAAAACTAGCTGACTCGACGAACGTTGTTTTGCCATATAAATTATTTCTCACTTAGGATATACACCGAATATACACAAAAAACTTAAAAAAATCAGTCAAGCCGTTTTGAAGGAATTTTGTACATATAAGTTATTACTTATTTCTCACTTAGGAGTATAAAAAAATTGTTCTCGTGCAAACACAAAAATCAGTCAAGTAAAAAAATACGTTCTCCCAAAAGTTTGGTCCAAAATTTAAATTTTTCTCATTTTTATCGGAAACTACAATGGATGTAATTGTAATTTTTTGTTTTAATGTGTCGACACTCTGCAACAATAATATCCACGAAAGTTTTGAAACAGATTTTTTATAACTGGCTTAGATTTTTAGTAATTAGGTAAAACGTCGGTTTTCTGTTATATTCTTCCGCAACGCTACATAATATAGCACCCACCAACGTGTTCGTAAGAGTGGGAAGGCCAAAAAAAACTCAGCCTCTTAGTGAATTTCTTGACGTAGGCTAGGTGGGTAGCGGGCAGGTACCCCCGCACGTACAACACCTTTCATGTAAATCGCGTGATATAATTGTAGAAAAATGCAAATCACGAAGGCGCTCATCTATTTATAAACTGTATACGTGTATCACCAGCTGGCAGAGGCATTTATGACGTCACAGCCAAATGACAGAACACTAGAAGGCCGAGTTGCCGGCGTCATAGATGTAAAGATAAATAAACAAAATTGTGTCGTTAGTACATATAGTATAGCTCTATGGGTTACAATATATTATATCCTTGTGAATTTTCACCAGTAAAATTAAGAGAAGCTACTCGTATAAGTACGTTTTTCCATCATTAATAAATGCCGGACCGCAATTGGAGATGGGCCATCATCTCAATAATACTTATTATTGTGGTCGCGACAGGAGTCCGGATGGCGGAACAACGTTTGGCGGGTCAGCTAGTTTTATGTAAATGTTTTATTTAGTTTTATGCTAGATTTGCTATTTTCTAATGAGCCAACTGCACAGGGAAACATTAAAATGCAAAGGCAAGGTTTCAGATACAGCACGTTTTACGAAAGGGATATTAGCGTGATCCGATAAAATCGCAATTATACATTTTAATCGCAATTATACTTTCCGAGGATAGGCTGTATAGCACCGTGACTTCCCAACACTAGGCTGTTATAGATAATTCCAGAGAACTTTGTAGTATTTTACGAATAAAACGTCCTATTGGTCGAAATATGATATTTCCAAACAATCTACAACAAAAGAAAGACTTATAATAATTAACTTGAAACTAAACTTAATTTATGTAGAGCTTTGTTGGGCTAACAATAATGTCTAGCCTCTGCGTCATTGCCTGGCGCCTCAAATCGCTTCGTGAAAATACGCATTTTTATATTACGCTGTACTTTTAGGGAAAAGTGGTACGCAGTATTTTTGCAGTGTGTACGAACTATTGATTAAACATATGAAAGGATCAGCACTTACTGACGTCACGCATACATTTTTAGGCTCCGCCCTGTAGCCGGATATTTAAGTTTTCAAAACTGTAAAATGGCGCTAACGTTTGCGACCGACAGCGGTATGTGCTGTCAGCGGTACCGAAATATATGAAGCGCGACGCCATATTTGAGAAATTTTTGGCTTCAATATACGTCACATATGTCCCCTCCTCTTGGCGTAGCGTATTTCGTCATTCGTACGAACACATACGAACAATTGCAATTATTTCATCTGCATAATGTTATTATGTACCGTAATTTATCTGAAAGCACTCGTAAGTGAGGATTCGCCCAGATGCTAATTTCGATTGGATTAAGGAGTTCCCTCGTCAATAAACACAAAATGTAATGACCTGGCTGAATGTATTTCACGACATTGACATGATATCACGCATCTGCTTCGAACTCATCCAAGTGATAGTTTTCTCACGCTAAAACGCTGTAAAATGCAACTGACGTGTGTTTATTTCCACAGCCATACGAGCGCGCCAACCTGGCGGACGCGCTGCTGCCGCGCACTATGGTCGACGGCGAGCTGATCATCCGGCAGGGGGACACGGCCGACGGCATGTACTTCGTGGAGGACGGCTCCGTCAGCATCCGCATCGCGCGCGACGACGGCAACGAGCACGAGGTCAAGCGCTTAGGTACGTGTCATGTACTTCGTGGAGGATAGATTTCCTCGCGATGTTTTTCTTGCGCGCATTACCCTGACAAGGCAGCGATTCTTTGCTTAGCAGATTTTTATGGATAAGTCCCCAGGCTGCCAAATGTATTGCCAGCCCACTGAGGCCAAATATACAAAACCCTTCATTATTAATTTTGAACATCATTTTCAGGAAAGGGTGGCTACTTCGGAGAGCTGGCTCTGGTCACCCACAAGCCACGCGCAGCTTCTGCTTACGCCGTTGGACCTACCAAGGTTGCATGTAAGTAACGGGCTTTTACACTTAAAACTCTGCAACGTTAAAATCTTTGATAAATCTTTATCGGGCTGAGAAATAAAGCTTTTAAATGTGCAAAACCGAAGCGATACTTTGCTCGCGTCTTGTACGGTCTATTTCACGCGCTGCGTGCTAGGCAGCCTTAGTATGTCGAATGAGATAAAGTTACGCGATAGAAAGAGACCACAACTTTGCGTTTGTTGCGTGTTCTTTCCGGAGGCGTGGCCAGGCGTTATTGCACTTTTTGTGTCAGACTAGTCGCTATTTTTTAAATCATCTTATGGAGTGAGCCTTCTGTACCGTTACTTTAGGTACTATTATGTATTCCGTGCCCATACGTTGGTGACCCCGACTTGAATCCACTAACTCATTGATGTTATGTACACCACGGGGCTCACGAGTATGATTGTGCGAGAGCACTTGCCAACCCTCGGACACAACATTAACTTGTGACTTTGTCCGGCAGTCCTGGACGTGGAGACGTTCGAGCGCCTGCTGGGGCCGTGCATGGAGATCATGAAGCGCAACATCGACGATTACGAGGAGCAACTCGTCAAGCTGTTCGGCGACAAGAGCAACCTCACCGACGTGCGATGAGCGCCCCCCGCGCTCGCGCCGCCCCGCCACACCCCCGCTACACCCCGCACCGCGCGCCCGACCTCCGCCCCCTAGCTGTGCTGTGAGCGACTTCCGAAATTGGGTATTTGACACAATTCTTCCACATACACTTAAAACACACATACACGTACGTAACACGCGTTATGTCTTTTTCCTGTAAATCGGAAAACGTGAAATAGATCTACTTGCTTTAGATTCTATTTTCAAGAATTTTGTATCAAATACCCAATTGCAAACCACCGAGCTTATTTGAACATAAATTTTTTGGAAGAAATAATCACGCTAGGAAAGAGCCTTGTGCGTTTACTTTTAAAACCCCCTTTTATTTTGTTATCCATTGATCAGTTGCTATCAAATGTTATTTACGTCATACTGTAAAGTATAGATGTACAAACTAATGCCAAATTAGCTCAGTGGTTTTTATTAAGCGAATAACCTCAGAGTTTCCCAGCAAACACTGGTAATTTGGTCAGCAACATTACCAACAAAACCTTCACATTATGGCATATTTGAACCATTAATTCAAAGCTCAAAAAGATTACCGCGTAGTCTCGAAAATTAAAAATAACTTTGTTTATTAAAAAGTGCCATGTTATTTATAAACATTTAAGTAAGAAACCGCTATAAAGGATGAGGGGGGGGTGGTCTAAAACCTGAGAGTGCCCAATAATATTGCATCAAAAACAATAATACGCTTATTTTAGATAGATAAAATGCCTTAGTAGCTATGTAAATAAGTGTATCCGTGCATTGTCTGTAAACATTGTTGACTATAGTAAAATATCAAAAGGAGCCCTTTCCCAAAACTATTGCAAGATCATTAAATATAAATAATAATCACTGACTAAATAATAATCTTAAAACTGGGCTTATTAAAATAAAGGCGTGTTTACGACAATGAAAGGATAATAAAACCTCATATTAACCTATATCGAGAAGAGGCATTTAGTCTTAAATTTTTTATCTTCTTGTAGTGGGACTGCAATGCAATACTATTGGACGCTCTGTCCTAAATATATGAGGATATTCTAGATATTCTACCGCCATACTTGTTCTAAGGTACATTGACGCAAGGATTTTCCTATAAAGTATGATACAAGATTAATATACCCTGATTAGCTAGTTAAATAGGTAATAATAATAATCGTGATTAGATTTAATCTCTTCACTTACACACTAATTTATTTATTTATTTCATTTCATTATTTATTTTTATCGATGTATATTGTGGATGTATTTGTATAACAATCGGTTTGTAGAATGCCAAATTTAGCGGGTTTTTTTAGTTATGAATTTTAGTTATAAAAAGACGTTGCAAAGTTAAAATATTCAGTGCGTAATGAATACTTACCATCTTATTTTTTTAACTGTAGGTACCTAATTAAATAAATTATAATGGTTTTGGTCTCGATTTAAATAATTATTGTAATTCAGACCCATCAGCTTATTTAATTCTTGTTGAAAATGTTGTTTACGTTTTTTCAATATACTTAATATGTTTTATTTTGCGAGCATTCATATTCGATCATGTTATTTTTTGCTATTTTCAATGAACAGATCTGAGGTGTGGTAATGTTGTAACATATTTGTTGTGTTGAAATTGAGACCACCATACTTGAGCGCAACTTGAGTCTTTCTTTCAATTTAATGATGGAAACACAGCTTAAGAATGTCACACAACACGCGTTTGGCCAAAACAGATGTTTATATACAAAACAAGAAAGGTTTTGTTGTGTAAACAAGTCTGATTGCTATTTTTACTGTGTTTAGAATAAAAAAAACGTTCTTGTCATATAAAAAAATTAACATCATGGATATAACTGATAGACAAAAACAGATGGCTGATATCCACAGAAAGTGTTTCAAACTGTAACGTACTTGTAATTGACAGACTGGACAGTCAACAGGCATTTTGAAAGATGCAATATCAAACCCATAATTCATTGTTGCTTGCTTTAAATAGGTGGAAGTATAAATAGGTGTCAGATTTTGAGAAAACTATGGTTACATTTGACTCAACGCGTGTCATGTGACTAATTTAAGTGTGTTTCCAGCTTAATTCATATTTGGTACTTTTGTGTGAGTGCGTATATTATTCAGGCTTGTTTATCAATGTGTGTGTGTTAAATGTCGATGTATCCCAAACTCTTACTTCCTGATTATTGTTCACGCGCCTTCGTCTTACCCTCAGGTAGAGCGTCCCAGTATTATTTTAAATTCGGCGACAATTTATTTTTTAAATCCAGCCAAAGTAGGTGAATACATAAAATTGTATTATGTAGCACTATGATATGATATTTAATGATTAAGTCGATGGCGTAAAATTCATTTTCGCGATGTGGCTGGGTTACGTACGATTTATGTAATACTAGCAAACTCGACGAACTCCGTTTCGCCACCAGATGGCTTTCCCGCTAAAAATATTTTCCCGCTTTTCTGTTGAAATTTTTCCTGGTTTTTCTTTGCTATAAACCTCACGGAGCCCGAGACCTTTCCAACGATTGCAAAACCGTGGAAATCAGTTCGTGCGTTCTGGAGTTATAGCGTCAGGAAGGAAAACCCGACTTACTTTTATATAGTAGATGATTTGTCAATTCGTAATGTTCAAGTCGATGCCACGCTGGGTTTGCATGGAAATGGATTTGGACGTTAAATGGACGTTAACGTGTGTCACAAAAGAAAAGTTTCTAATGTCAAATTAATCAATTGTGCTTGTTGAAAAAAATAACCGTAAATAGTTACGGTTATTTTTTTCAACAAGCAATTGATTGCTTTTTGATGAATTTTGCTATACTCTGATGATGGAATGCAATTTTAATTGGTTAATCATTCATGGTTATACTTAAAAATTCAATATATTATTCTGATTAGTTCAGATACTATATTTTTGAGATTGCAACGTCAGCCACACCGCATAAATGTGTTTTGGGCCTATACATATTTACATGTAGTAGTTAGTTTTTGTCACTTCTAATTGTAATTTAAATATTTGTAGATTAGGAAATTTATGGAGTTTATTATTATTAATTATAATGTAATAGTGGAATCCTGGGGGTGTGGTGTAATAGTTTGCGCCGCGTACAAAATACTTGTACAAATTGTTTCAGTTGCCATAAAAAAGATTTTGTTGTTTTTTTTTTATTATTAACTTAACAATGAGAGATGTTACTAATTTTATTTATTCCACTGTTATAATATACCGCTCCGAATAGATTTACTATAGTTTTTTATCGATATATTCGTCCATATTTATACATATTGTTTTTCGCGAACGAAATCCAATTTTAGTAGATTTGACGGTTTTATAGGCTTACTTTTAAATATCAATAAAGTTTACACATTCTTACGAGTATATCGCCTAAGAACAACAATTGAAATAGTGGTGGGTGGAACAACACTATCAAATCTAGTAAAGCACATAATCGTTCCCGAAAAACAAAAGTTTTGGTGCTTGCAACTCCATTCGTTCCTCATACTAATCTAACTGTACAGTCTATTTTTCCCAACTTTAAAAGGTGTAATCAATCAAATAACAGTAATATGGGCGTATACCCAGAAGACTCAAGTTATTTCCTACCAAATACCATCTATAAAAGTAGTGTTTGGTAGGACAGTCTGGTCAATATTTTCGTATGATGACCGTTGGCTTACCTTTTAATCTTAGTTGAGGAAAAATAGACCATAGCTTATTACATTCCCCAGATGCTGATAACAGAATTTATTTAAATGCTTTGTTTTTGTTGTTAAATAAAAGTTTTATTTATATTAAATTATTATCACGTCACTAAAGTTAGAATCACTTCAAGTGCCTATTTCATAGCAGGACACCCGTTCACTTTACTTAACTCTTAATGTTACCTGCGATGCCTCTCTGCCAAGTATGGTCACCAAGTGGTATAAGAATAACCGTCACAAAAAAAAGGTCGTATAGTTTCCACAGATTAACTCTAGTGAATAAAAAAAGCGTTGTGAAAGTAAGATCCAAAATTTACTTGGTTATCAACAATTTATAACTAATTAAATACATTATAGTCTATGCGTTTAACAGTAACGTTGGAGAAATGACAGTATCATCTTCACACTGAGAATATGCTATTTTATGAAGCATTGACGTCAAACTATACCTACTCTAATTTCTTAAAATGGACACCTATAAACACAGATTATATTTAAAGATGATACTACAATTCGGCAATTTTCTTACCTTTAATGTTTTATTAGCTTAAAAATTTACGAAAAATCAAACTTGATTTTCTGGCAGATGCGTATGTATAGACGACTTTAAATTCGCATTTTACGAACCCTTTCTCGTTGATGGAGATGTTATGCATACTTGGATGTCCTTGGTGCAAAAGGCTACTTTAATCTCGTGTTTGACTAAAATACTGCCTTTTCTATGTGAACATTTACACGTCATATTATGTATTTATTGTAAGGGGCTATGTGTAACCACTTTATTAATTAATGCTTATTATAATTCTTACATTAGGTATCTCACTTGGAGTTAGGGTTTGATTAATAAAAAAAGTTTTTAAGATATCTATCTGCACCCTGGTTTAACGTTCAAATTGTAACAGAATTTATTAATATTTTCTATATATGTAATTATTTTATTGCTACCTACATTAATTTATTATTTAAAATCATGAACTATTTTCAGTAATTATTATTGTATTGAAAATTATATCAGCCGGTCTGATAGTTTAGAACATAATATTTATTGGTTTATATACAACATTGATTGATTGTATTTGTGCAATGAAAAGAAAACGTATATCATGCATATAGTTATGTACAATTCGTATATATAAATATTTTCGTGGGTGTGTGTGAAATGTGAGAGTTCATAGAAATGTTACATATTTATATTTTCACGTAAAAGGAAATTACCACAACCGTAGCGCTTCAGCAATAAGGATTATAGGCTATTGTAAAATGACTTATTAGCATAGACTATAAGCTGTTCGACTGAACGAAATACCTTGTGTCGTATAGATTACTAGTGTCGAATCACCACTATCACTGTTATACTGAACGAAATACATAGTATCGTATCGACCACTACCGACTATTAGACTGAACGAAATACCAATTATTGTACCGACCACTATCGACTGTTAGACTGAACGAAATGCTTAGTATCGTATCGACCACTACCGACTGTTAGACTGAACGAAATACCAAGTATCGTATCGACCACTATCGACTGTTAGACTGAACGAAATGCTTAGTATCGTATCGACCACTACCGACTGTTAGACTGAACGAAATACCAAGTATCGTATCGACCACTATCGACTGTTAGACTAAACGAAATACTTAGTATCGTATCGACCACTACCGACTGTTAGACTGAACGAAATACCAAGTATCGTATCGACCACTATCGACTGATAGACTGAACGAAATACTTAGTATCGTATCGACCACTACCGACTGTTAGACTGAACGAAATACCTAGTGTCTTATAGACCACTATCGACTGTCGGACTGAACGAAATATCAAGTATCGTATCGACCACTATCGACTGTTAGACTGAACGAAATACCTAGTGTCTTATAGACCACTATCGACTGTTAGACTATAGAGTGTGGTAATTCCCTTGTTACCATAAAGCCAGGTACGACTAACGTACAATCTCTTTATCACTGTGTGTCCCCAATTTGTATCGGTACCCAGTAGTACCTAAGTAGAAAAGTATTGTATAAATTTTTATTTATTGTCATCTAAGACTAAAATTCGTGAGTTCCGAATTATGTATGTCGGAAATTGTTGGTGACTTTAATTTATAGATTTAAATAAATGAAAGTTAATTTTAATAATGCTGGTTAGTTCAGATTGATACTGAAAATATTGCTTTATTAAATGCAATTCAAAATTTAAATGCGAAGAATTTGATTGATTATAAAGAAAACTTCTAAGCAGCATTATAGTAAATTAAATTCATTGTAGTACATTGTACTAAGGTATTAATATCCCTCTTTATATTGATAAAAACCCAATACTAAATAGGAGAATTTGAATTTGTACTCAAAATAAAATAAACTTTGATTATAAAATTTCAAATTTGTGCAAAAGGGTTAATTTTAGTGGCCAGAATTTATTTGAATCAGCTCATTGACTGGCATATTCATGGAATTCATAATGTGCACTATCCTATAGATAAGAAAGGCACAAACTTTTCGGATTTACGACTCAAACGCGACTCAATTCTGTAGTCTTCCAAAAGGGACGCACAGAAATTTCCACATACTCTGTACATTAAAAGTAAAACCCACTTCCAATCACAGCATTTCTTCTGATGGTTCAATGTAAAATTGAAATTCGATACGCTTATAATTATGTAGCGTAATTTTTTATAAATTACTAGTCATTGGTGTCTTATGTAGATTTGTAACCTGACAGCACATTGGTCGAGCATTTCATAGTTCATATTGTCTGCATTCATGTTAGCCGTAAGTCATTATACCTGTTCCACACGAAAGCATATCAGAGCGGTGCCGCCGCCACCTGCGCGCACGGCCAGCCGGGTGCCGTTTTACTTTACCCATGTCATGAGCTTACCCTGTACATTTATAAGAACCCTAAAAATTATGTATCGTCGTAAATTAATTGTTAGAAAACTGAATTATATTTGTTTGTAGATCTAAAATGTTGTTTGCTTTCACTGCGAGTTCCTAGATTATGGTTGAATTATCTAAAATGGAAGGCCAAGCTTAATCGGCAGTTACTCAAGCATCATAAGGACCTATTGCATTATAAAGATTAGGTGCTAAAATAAAAAAAAGTTACTTTGATTTGTACCTATTTCATTAGCGGCCAGTGCGAAAAGCTTGTAAATCTTACCCTTGAAATATTTTATTCATGTCAGATTTTTATACAGATGCTTCATCTTGATATTAGGCTTGTCTGGTGAACATTGAATTCTAATGAATGCAAAAACTTACCTTTCAAATATTTATTTTAACCTTTTTATTTTTATATGTAAGGGCACTGGGTAATAGAGAAAATATGAATTATGGAGGCAAATAATATTCAAATTAATTTTTCTACTAGCAAATTTATTTATAAAGAATTTTTAATTACAAAAGTCACTTTAGTCCCCTCCAGATGACCTTCCATTGTAAAAATATTTGTTTTAATGACTTATATTGGTTCTGGTTCTTTACTGTAAACTTGCATTATTTTCTCCATTATCTCCCAGTTCTTTTCCTTCTGCAAATCTTTTGTAAATACCTGCAAAGAAAGAAACAAAAGTAAGAAAGAGTTGAAAAAAAGATTCGTAGGCTTAGCACTTAGCATACAAGAATAACTTACAGAATACCAAGCAGCATCATCATCCAACGTTGATGCCAACGGCACAGATACTCCGAGTACATGTAAAGCCAGCGTCAAGCATGCAACTGCAATATGAGGCGCTCTGTAATCCAGGATGGCCGGCGAGTGGTGGAAATCCTGTAAAAACGCCATCGCCGTCCGTGCTATGGGCGCAGATCGCCACTGCGATGCCGGAAACCATTCTTGCAAGGAACGAAGATAGTGCAATAAATATCTGTGCGGCGATGGAGTGTCTAGGTTGAACCCCAGTAAACGCAGCACGAGCAGTTCCGCTTGAGCCACTGCACCTCTCCATGACCAATACTCCTCCCCGAGTTCCAAGGGTCCAGCTCCACGATTGATAGAATTATGCGCTACGTTCACAGCGTCGCGTAGCCTCACTGGTTCATCTCTCGACTTCCCGGCAGCACAGAGACACGCCGTACAAATCACGTAGCAATCGTAGTCATTCTTGTCCGCCTCTTTGAAGAACTTGTGGTAAAATATCGCTGCCGTAGCAACGGTAGCCGGTTGCAAGCCAAGTTTTATCCCGCATTCGAATATGAAGTTTGTGGCTAAACTGTGACCGGGCCCGCTTCGGTAATCTGCTAGCCCGGCCAGCCGTCGCTCGCGTCTGTTACTTTGTAGAGCCATTACGTCGATCACGTCTTTCATCGTCGAAATAATTGAATTTGTGTGAAGCTTTTACTAATTACTATAAAATTAATTCTTCAAAAACAAAAACTATCACACAGATCACAGACCAGGAATCGACACAGACACAGACCAGGAACCGAAACACAGATACAGATACAGTTAACACAGATTACAGCAAAGACCATAGACTACTAATAAGGGAGCAAAGACTACAAGATAGCCACAGTTTACTTTATTGCATAAACAACTAGAAAATACCAATGCTGCCAACCACTATAGTAAGAAAGTCACTGTTGCTTATGGTGGTTGGCAACTTGTATGTCTATGATCACTATGATTCTTGACATGCAACATTGCCTTGCTGATGATGCTCACGCCTTGTTTTTATACTCCGACTTTCAATTCGATGCAGTAAAATGACGTTTCGTATTTTACATTAATACTTCTATTAAAATTGTTGAATTTCTTATCTCACTGATGTCACAAAAAATGGTTTTACTTCTTTAGTAATGGCCAATTGAGAAAACCGATGAAAAAGTAGACGTTCGGTTCCTATTTTAACTCTTTACTATCGCCATTCGGTAGCCAAAGGAAGATTTTTTTACACTATACAAGTAAGGACAAATGACTGCGATCTCACCTATGGTAAGTAAGTGATGATCCAGCCGAAGATGTTAATGTACTAACTTGAAAGGAGTAAGTAGTCACCCCCAACAGTTTCTACACAGCATCGAACCGGAAGGCTAAGAATCAAATGATTGTGGAATTTAGAATTTATTGTTTAGAACACAAGTCACAAAGCAAGCTTAAAATATTTTGGAAGGGACGAATAAATAAAACAAACATGATTATTTGAACATAAAAATTAGAATATAATCATTTTCAGTAATTATTTAAAATTATACATTTATAGTGAATTCAATAAAAAATACCAGTGCAGACGAGATACAAAAAAGAGAAAAATATTGGTTTTAATTACATCGTTGGTTAAATACTTCGCTTTCAGTAAATGCATTACAAAAATAAGTCTGAACGCAAAGAAATAAAGTCACAAGTCACTCGATATAGAAAAATAAAGATAAGATTGAATCACATTCAAAAATTACCCACTAGTGACTAAAAATTTTTACTTTCTTAAAACGCTTGTAGTTGTCCATAGACTGGGACTGCTCCAGCTTGGTGCGCGACTGTGCCCAATGCGTGCCATCGCACCACAGTAATTTGATTCATCAGTCATCAGACGTATCAGTCATCAGACTTATCAGTCATCAGATTTATCATTCATCAGACTTATCTGTCATCAGACACATCAGTCATCAGACATACGAGCAGCCAGCGCACCGCACCGTCCACGCCCCAGAGTACGTACACAGTACACACCTCCGCCCTTATCGCGAATCTCAGACGAAGTCCATCACGAACATACAATATAAATAGTGAGGTTAGTTATAACTTTGGTAAACATGAATGAAGCGCGGTGATGACACAATATTATATCGACGACTTACGAGTAAATTACAAAAAAAAATATTATCGTCTCGTGTTCATTAATTACAATTGAATTCTCGCTAAATTTTTAACTCTACGCCGCCGGTCCGTCTGGGAACCCCGAATGCAAGTCGCCCCTACTTCAAGAGTCCCTTTTCTGGTTACGGGCCGACGTTTCGTCTCTCGAAGACTTCACGAAAACTCCGCAGAGATATGATTTCCTAATGAGCGCGTAAACTTTACTTAAGCCGCGACATATCAGCCTTCAAGTTGAAGCCACGTGGCTTGCCTCTGCCGAAGACTGGATTGAGCTTGCGAGCGATGGCGTGCGTCGCCAGCCGCCACCTCGAGCGATGTCGTGCGGTTCGCGGTGACGCCGCCAGAGTTACTTGTGCGCAATTTTTGTATCCCTATCTAAGGAGATGATGCGCGTCGCCGTCGTGTGCACGTCCCTTACAAACTAAATGTGATTCGAGCGAACAAACAATGCGGCAGTGTACAAAATTTACATCAACATCCACTCGAAATATCAAAGCTTACGAGTTAATGTGTGAGCGGCGGAGGAACATCGAAACGCAAACGAGCGGCGCCCGCCTCCGATCCTCTAAATGTAGTATGAAGCTTACCTAAATTATACGTTTTTTTTTGGATTCAATTTCGAACTGCGCTAATTATATTTATTACTTCTGTTATACATACACGTATTGTTTATATAACAGTAAAAAACCTACCTAGCAACAAGCGAGCGGCGAACGCTCGGGTCGCGGGCCACTCTTTGCTGGTGATTTCTGACTGTGACACTTTGAAGGATTATATCTTTACGTATTTAGACTAGGCGAGCGAGATAACCGTGTCCCCGACAAAAACACTAACTTCCAATAATATGTTAAAACGAGTTGTTACAATGTCGTCATTGTTTTCAAAATTAAACCGCGGCGAAATAGAATGAAAGCGACGTTACATAGCATAATGAACTTTATGTCAAATGTGTAAGATACAAACTAAAGAGGAACCAGACAAGATCACGCGTCTTCCGGGGAATTCTTGCTCATTCTCAAGAATTATTTATTTTGTATCTTATGCAGTTGACATAAAGTTCTTAATGAGAAAAAGTCGCTTCCATTGCATTTTGCCGCGGTGTAAATTGATCCGTAGGGCGGCAAAAAATTCATCTCACGGTTTCGATTGGTTAGCGTGGTCTGACCATTTCACTTTCACCTTATTTTTTTCTATTTCTACAATCGCTAACGCATCCATAATTGAGGAATGTATAAAAATGATACACTTTCGTTTGATACGTTGATCTCGTGTATTATCGCTAACGTTTGTCATTGCCATACATTCCTCAGTTCCGAAGATATTGTAGAAATATAATTTTTAAGTAACAAGAGTGAATGAACGATTGGAGTGGCCCGCGCGGCCACAGTAGGCGTTAAATTCTCAATTAAGTAATCACTTTTTACATACTCATAATATAGAACATAAAATGTAAACAAAATCGCCTAACTATGATATAATAGTAAAGGTTACTGCCTAATCGCATTATTAATAAATGTTTATTGATACAGTTACCGTACTAACGCTTAAATTAAGATTTCTCCATTAATTTTAGTATTAATAATAAATTATGTTATATAGTTTATATATGTATAATGTTTTGATTACGCCAACTCTTGAGTGTATACAGTTTATATACTCACATATCTTACACATAATGTAACAGAACCCAGGCTATGGTAACACGGGCGTCCAGAGACCTCTAGTGAGTGGATTCTGAAAGGCGTTAGCCCTGTGGTACATTTACTTGTAATGCTGCGACTACGTTATTGCGTGAATATTCGTGGCGGATTATCGCGATAAAAAAAAATATCGCTCACATTAACTTGTTCACCTTGTGTCCATTAACGAGACATAAACATGAAATATATTAGAAACTCCTTTTTCAGTGTTAACATTTTCCGCATGTTTCAAGTTCATGTTTTGTCAATGATATCCCACACAGCAGTTAACTCGATCGCCTTTTGATAGAAGCACTGTGATGCTCTTCAGTTTACTGACAGTCTAGATAAGCATACTTGTTGTTCTCATTCTCTGAATCTCGCTAATGTAGCCTCATCATTACAAATTAAAACGAGAATAGGGCCGCCATTCTATTGATTTCTCTGTCGCACACTAGCGGTGTTCTTAGTGTGTGAGCGAGAAGGGAAACTGACAGCCTTATTCTGGGCGCAATTTCGAGCGTTCGGTAAGACCACAGCCTAACATTACCAGTATAACTTCTACTTCAACATGAAACCACTGCAGTTAACCAACTCAGCGTAAACTCACCAACATTTCCACGACAATGTTCGGTTACACTTAATAATTATTATTATAAAATAATTCAAACGCTTTAAATATACCTTTTTCTCAATATAAATACGCTAGATAAAATAAATACCTAAAATGTTTTTATTTTTATAATTGCGTTACACAATTAGATCTTATAATTATATCTTAAGGTTACTGTAAAAGTGATATAGAAAAAATATGAACACAAAAGAACTTTATATATACTTGTATATGGCATAACGAACTAATTCTCTCGTAGGAATAAACAGTTTGTGCATAGTATGGCGCTTAACTTAAAATATATCTTTTGTTCGAGGATATACCTTAGAATACAAGGTAATACGTATGCCAAACGAAACGTCCTTAATACAAAGTGATTATTACAGTTTGTGCATTCAAAAGTTTATAAAAAAATAATCTTTCATCGTAAGTGACAATAATCTAAGAATGGAATGATATTTTGTATCAGTTAAGAATGAAATACACATAGACCGGGGCGGGCGCGGTGTGGGAAGGTAGCGGGATTCAAATTTCAAAAAGACATAAAAAAAGAAAATAGTGACTTTTTTAATATTCACTTTTAAGTTAGAAGAACAGAACTCCCAGCAGAAATCAAGAGCAATCTTGTGCTTGATTAAGTGGGATATTTGTTACGTAAGCCCGCGCAAGCTTGTCCGTGCAAGCTTGTCCGTGCTCGCTCGTCAAACCTTTGCAAGTCGGCAACACACAAATCTTAATAGATTTTCACGAAACTTAACTCACCACACTAACTTAATTTCGGTGTGGATTGCCAAATAAAATGACGCTTGAGCTACTGAAAAAAATTTACTGCTTCGTCTTTCAGTTGCTTTATTAATTAAATACATTTTTTCGAAAATGGCAGACATAATTAAATTAAAACCTAACCAAGTAAAATAAAATCTATCACATTGAGAGTTCCGACATAGCGCCATATATTGGTATTCAAAATATGCAGAAGTGTCTGTTACGCTTTCGCGAGTTCGATGGTTTCTCTGTCTCAAAATCTCGGAATTTTCCAAAGCGCCTACAGTAAGCAAAAACGCTTCAAATTAAGAATTTGAGTCCCGCGTCGCCCCCGCCCCGGTCCACGTGTCTCACGCGTGTAAACTAGGCCTGTGAAGTATTGACGCGTCACTACTGCTCTGCTCTAAATATTGGTTCCTTTCTGTTTTTGGTCCGTAAGAGAGTGAGTATATAAGCGACGCGTTCCAAGATCCGCACCTGCTGATTCAAGTCCACATAATATAAGAGTAAGTTACATAATATAAAATCCTAGAACTGATTCGGTATCGTTCAGTTTGTTAGCAACCCTCACTCAGTTGTTAACTATAAAAACGGAGGCAAAAATCTTAGCTTTTCATTTTTTTTTGCACAATTTACTAAACCTAGATATAATCGTGCAAAAAGAACACAAGAAGTAAGATTTTTGGCTTCGTTTTCTTAGTTTATAACCCAGTTTGTTCTAACTAAGAAACTGAACGATAGGATTGTGTAAAATCGTATTTGGCAGCAAATTCTGCCCGCTGATTGGTTGATTTTTTTTTTGCACTACTTTTATGTTTTTGTATGGAAGTGAACCAACCAGGGGGGACTTTCCAGTGTCGCAACTAGATCATAAACACAACCACTTTATTTTTATTTAAAAAAAAATTCATTATCTAGCACCAAAATTTAGAAACAATTTTAGGTAACCATACTTTAATAACTGAGCCGTGTAGGAGTATGGAAATGACTTGAAAGAACAAAGCAACACCATTTACGTGATTTTTACATTGTCAGTTGACACAAGAGGTGTTTGTGGACAAAGTGCACGGGTTATTCTAACTCGTTTGTTCCATGGAACATGAAAACGTCCTTCTGTTCCAAGACGTTTTGTTCTTGTTCCATGGAACAAATGGCAATTACCCCTCAAGATCGCAGTTTAGTTCGCTACTTCAAGGTATTTTCGGAATGTTCGCATCCTAAGGCCCGATCTAGTTGCACACTGCTAGAAAGATCGAATAACTTGAGCGCCCAAATGCTGCATCTTCAGCATATCAAATAAAGCTTATTCTTTGATTAGATATACATAAAGCCTAAAACGCATCGTAACAGATGTAACGTTGATATGTGGCTCACACAACAAAGATACACAGTTTTCTTTACAGGCAAAATTCGTGTTGTGCACAAGCTAGTATAGTATTATATTATCTGTGGCACAAGTAAAGTATGAAAAGTGAAATGAGGTAGAAATTAAGACTTCTGCACTTCTATCCTTATTGTCAGTAATTATCCATGACTTTGTTTATTGTGTGCGGAAATTTTTGATATACAAATACTACGAATACAAAAGTGCTAACTCAAATATACCTTATAATTATTCACGACATCAGTATTTGAATCACACTCTGTATCTTTGTTGCTTGTTTTCAACCGCGTCTGTGTCTATAATCCGTTACAAGCGCTTGGGGCACAGAGGAAATGTACCGCAAAAAATACTTCATACGTAGATATGATAAGAATTATATATTCGCAAGTCGCTGGCATCCAAACAGCGAATGAATTAAGCTAAAATATAAAAAATGCAGCGATTTACATTCCAACAAGATGGATTGTGACAATACTTATTACTTACATCCGAAGATGTTGAAGGTACTATTCTACCAGAGATGCCCTATGTTCAGAAAAATGTCAAATGCACTAATAATAAAATCAATCGATTCTTATCACTGTATTTTGGCAAAACGTAGCACATTTCTGGTACAAAAGCATCCTTAATGGGCTTATGCATCTTTATGGTTAAAGATTAAGTTACACTTAGGTAACTTAATCTGTAATATCTGGGTGACCGAGCTTCGCTCGGTGGCCAATAGATGGCAGCAGTAGTCATATTTTTTTTTTTTTGGTAAATTCAATTTTTTTAAAAATGAATCCTAGCTAGATCGATTTATCGCCCCCAAAACCCCCTGTATACTAAATTTGATGGAAATCGTTTGAGCCGTTTCCGAGATCCAGATTATATAGAAATATATATAAGTACAAGAATTGCTCGTTTAAAGGTATAGGAATAGGATAAGTTACACTTAGGTAACTTAATCAGTAACCATACGAAACCTATCAGTTGATTCGTTTGCGCGTTGTTTGGAAGCGACATTGTTGTAGCAAAGAACAAGACAAGATACTTTTACTTAGTTGTTACGTAGTTAATACTTCAACTTCTTTTGCTAAACAATCAACAGTTTTAGAAATGCTTACTGCTTATTTTATAGGCAATAAATGTTTGGTTATTTTATTTTCGTAACCACTTTCCCTATATAAAAAGCTTGGGAAAAGAATTTGTACGTACCACGTGAATTCTTTAAAAAACTTGTTGAGTAATCATAAAAATTGAAATTCCAACTTTATCAATGGGTACATGAATGTGAAATTGTTTTGTTGTTCAAATAGTTTGAAACTGAACAGTGAAATTAAATGTATATAAATTCCTGGGCATAGTTTTCTATCCTCGCTCATTCAAATGGGCTACTTTGTTTGTGTAAAATCAACTTACAACACCGATGGGTTAATTTATAACCAATAGGCCAAAATACTTGATTACACTTTAAGACTTGAACGCACTCATCGATAGTTATTTATATCTCATACAAATGATGATACAAAGGAAATCGAGAACTTTTGTGGTTACTTCGGCACACTCAGAACCTTCCGTCGTTGCGTCCGCTAATCCTTTGGAAGATTTATTTAGAAGATGAATATTTTAATAAATCTTGTAAATAGTTCCAATTTGAACAGTCTATTAAGTAAATTTTTAAGCCTAGGTTTATTCTCAAAGAATCAATCAAATCAATTAAATGTTCCAGGATTCTTACGCTTCTAATATGTAATTTACACTTGCAGTTTCAAAAACATCAACATTTAAGTTTCATTATATTTTTAGTGTCGATCACTATTAGAGTGAAGATAGTAAAAATTAATCAAAATCCGATTGATTGATTGATTAAGATTTGCGAAATAAAACATCGATCTCATATGAATTATTTCGAAATTCGTCATCAATGTTACCGAAAATGATTGCCGGTTGTGACGTATTTAGCTATGAGTGCTTATTAATAATTATGGATTGGTACATTTAGCCCATCTCTGCAGTAGACCAAGATCAAAGCGCTTAGTATTTCCAAAAAAGTTTGCAAGAAAAAGGCAAGGACGCAACGACGTCGGTCCGTCTATTAGTGGCGAAGAGTCCATATAACGCAATGACCGCCGGCTTACCCTAATAAATTGGATACCATATCGCATATTCCGAGCAACTTTTTTTTATTTTACAATTTTTGTATCTATCCATAGATAACAGTTGTTATTCGAGTATAAGCTAAGTAGCGGCATGAATGTCTAGCGGTGACCGATATTACGCGAAAATAAGGTATCATGGGGTAAGCGAGCGGACGCATTCCGTCCATAACCGTAGTTCCGTCATACGCAGCTATCCTCTCCACGTTTCATTCGCTAGTCTTACTTGCCGCGACTGGTAAACTCGGTGTCTGAGCGGTTAGTACAAGTTCTTGTACGAAATTCGAGTACTCACATTGCACAAACGAATCGAATTCCTCCATACGTTTACAGCCAGCGCCATCTATGGACAGTCAATACGTTCGGTTGTCAATAGACGGCGCTGGCTGTAAATGTGTGGAGGGATTCGATCCGTTTGTGGGATGCGAGTAGACTCGAAATACGTACAAAAACCTATACTAGCCCCTCTGGCGTCCAAAAAATAAAAGCTGAATAATGCTGATAGAAAAAGGATTTCCGACCTCCTTTCGGCACTGGCGTCTAGTGTACACTCTAGACCGGCAGAGGGCGCGGAGGTCTAGTAGAGGCCGCAGCCGCGCAGGTTGTTGGCGATGATGACGTCGGTGACGGCGTCGAACACGAACTGGATGTTGTTGGTGTCGGTGGCGCACGTCATGTGGCAGTAGATCTCCTTGGTGGTCGACTTGTTCTTCGCCTCGAACTGCGCCTGGATGTACGCGGCCGCCTCGC
Source organism: Coenonympha glycerion (assembly GCA_963855885.1). Taxonomy (NCBI): domain Eukaryota; kingdom Metazoa; phylum Arthropoda; class Insecta; order Lepidoptera; family Nymphalidae; genus Coenonympha; species Coenonympha glycerion. The sequence goes on from OY979646.1 coordinate 5,626,744, forward strand.
CATACTCTTGCGCGCCTGCAATTATCAAATTGTATTTTTAACACGATTATTACCTTTGATTGTTGACCAATGACGAAATAGGCTACGCTAAGAGGACGAGAAATATGAAACGTATGTTAAAGCCAAAAATTTCTCAAATATGGCGTCGTTACCACCCACAACTGTACAGTACCGCTGTCAGCAAATAATGTCGCTTACATTAGCGCCATTTGACTGATTTCACATATTAAAAAACTGGCCTAAAAATACATGCGTGACGTTACGAAGTGCTGATCCCTGATATATATTTAATCAATGAGTTAAACGGTCAACATTATCACATTAGTGCCATGTGTACAATATTGTCATTATTGTCCTCGTGCAACTCTCACAGGCCAGTGTGTTATATCTAGTTATACAATGGAGTAGTCAACTTGAGATGCCGCATATCTCTGAATATACATTGTATGGCAACCACTTGTTGTTGCAGATCGAGTGGAACAGAGTCAAGGCAATAAAACAAATGCAAGTGTACCTGTGTACTCAGGGAAGCATATGGTGAGCGGCGACTTGCGTATCTTCTCCTCAAACAAGTCCTTCTTGTTGAGGAACAGGATGATGCTGGTATCCGTGAACCACTTGTTGTTGCAGATCGAGTGGAACAGAGTCAAGGCAATAAAACAAATGCAAGTGTACCTGTGTACTCAGGGAAGCATATGGTGAGCGGCGACTTGCGTATCTTCTCCTCAAACAAGGCCTTCTTGTTGAGGAACTGGATGATGCTGGTGTCCGTGAACCACTTGTTGTTGCAGATCGAGTGGAACAGAGTCAAGGCAATGCAAGTGTACCTGTGTACTCAGGGAAGCATATGGTGAGCGGCGACTTGCGTATCTTCTCCTCGAACAAGTCCTTCTTGTTGAGGAACAGGATGATGCTGGTGTCCGTGAACCACTTGTTGTTGCAGATCGAGTGGAACAGAGTCAAGGCAATAAAACAAATGCAAGTGTACCTGTGTACTCAGGGAAGCATATGGTGAGCGGCGACTTGCGTATCTTCTCCTCGAACAAGTCCTTCTTGTTGAGGAACAGGATGATGCTGGTGTCCGTGAACCACTTGTTGTTGCAGATCGAGTCGAACAGTTTCAGACTCTCTTGCATGCGGTTCTGGAAACGGGGAAGATGTTTTTCTAATATTGAATGTCATTTTTAATATTTTAAGAATTTAGACACTTAAAACATCATTTTTATTAACAAGTTATGTTCTGCAATCCTGATCTTCCTGGAATAAACGATACTTTTTGATTATTAAGACTATACCTATTGCTATTAAGAATATATTTATAAAAATTGCAGGTAAAAAGTACAGATTAGAAATAACAAGTTACAATAGATTTTACAATGAGGCCGTGTGACGTCACAGTGTGACACTCCAACTAAGAATTTTTGAAAGGCATTCCTCGATTTTATGGGTATAAAATAATATCAAAAATTGGCACTTATGTTTAAGAAATATAAATAACTTTGTAGGAGGAAAAAGTTATCAGCACGAATTTATGTACATAATATTATGTAGGTAAACATAAAAGATAACTATAATCTTAAACGAGTGTATTTAAGAAGTCACAAAATATTAGCTAGTATTAAGAACAAAAATTTTAAATTTTGTAACACGACGGCTGGAATTGAAAAAGGATTATATTGGCAATGACAGTCCCAACGGATTTTCTTGGGTTTGGTTGGAAATGTCCTCAATGCAGTTCTAAAAAATTCGTACCGAGCCTTATAGGTCCCTAGGACAAAGCCCAAAGAGAAAGCTGCTTTACCGTAGTCTCGTCTTCGTGCAGCACCTGGTCGTACTCGGACATGGCGACGCAGAAGATGATCGCCGTCACGTCCTCGAAGCAGTGGATCCATTTCTTTCTCTCCGACCGCTGCCCGCCCACGTCGAACAATCTGGAACGTATCAACGGCCATGTTAAAAACTCATTTTTAGTGAAAACTTATAACAAATGATAAATTCTTTTGGTGCTTTGGGAACTTAAGAGCTAGGTAAGAACCATTGTGTATATAATGTACTCCTTCACGATACAATAGATAAAAAATTTAACGATCGGTTAAAGGATAATGACCATGGATTTATGGAATTCCGTTCCAAGCTGATTCAAATATAAACTTTATTTTTTATGAGCTGTTACAAACTTTCGCTTTCATAATATATTGGTAGGATAGGATAGGATACGATAGGGTATACTGCGGTCTCTACATTAACTCATACATTTTTTAATTTTATTAAACATCCAGATCCAGATTCCAAAGTTATACGCAAATAATATACAAGTTTGTCTTCTCAATAAAATCTGTATGTATTGTAATATGTATGACAAGAAATGTGCATTAAAAAGAAAACAACTTTCTGTTTTAAATTACATTACGTTTATGTTCTTAAAAATACTATTTTATTTACCTAAAATGTTTTGGTTTTGGATCATAAGGAATGCGCGCAGTTTGGAAAAACTTTGTTTTCTTTGACACAAAAACGTTGACAGGTCCTTTATCGCGCGGTATTGGGTATTACCCATTGATTAAACATATAAAGGATCAGCACTTACTGACGTCACGAAGCATCCTTTTTTCAATTTTGTCGAAACTGTAAAATGGCGCTTATGTAACCGACAACACTGTTGTGGGTGGTAACGACGCCATGTTTGAGAAATTTTTGGCTTCAACATACGTCACTTACGTCCTCTTTGCGTAGCGTACTTCGTTATTGATATTACCCCTATCTACATTAAATCATATCGGATAAGAGTACTTACTTGAAATTAAGGTTTTTGAAGGAGAAGTGCACTTCGACAATGCCGGTGGTTTTGACTCTAGTTCTTAAAATATCTTGCTCGGTGGGCTGGTAATCTCTAGCACCTAACCGGTCGAGGTCGTCCAGGAAACTGTCAACAAACAAAACATTTTAATGACATTCCCATAGATTTATAATAGGTCGTCGATCGCACTCACTAGATACTCGTATAGCCCTACCTAACAATGGCAGATCCGCAAGTGCGGCAATTTATTTTAGAATTGTGAGTGTGTCAATTTGAAATTTGTATAGTGCACGGATGGTAGTGTGCGTGAAAAATTGTGTAGCGACGGCTCGAGTTTGCCAATGTGGACAAAGTATTTTTTTTGCCGCACTTTTGAAGTCGAGGGCGGCCTCTTGGACCTCTATGGACATATTTCATTTTCAACACCGCAGTTATAAGGTTTTCAAAGTTATCCGTCATAAGTGTTCATCATCAAACGTAATATTATTACGAATCAAATGACGGTAACACATTATGAGATAGTCGGTACAACATGCAACATACCGGCTACCAAATTTGGCGAGCAATCGCAATTTGTGCAGCTATACCTAGCATGTGCGACACGACATTGATCAACAATGTTGTTGTGGCATAAATGATATCAAATGATCGATTATGGAAACACCAGTAAGCTAACTCAGAGTGACTAAATAATTATGTCGTTAGATCATGTTTAAAAACTTGCAGAGATAAGGCAGAACATGCATTTATTTGATATTTATTTTACGTGAATAATTTCCAGCGAACGGACGTCCACAGCTAAACAAATGCGTCCTGCAATGGTTTCCCAAGACTCTTTTCATGTAGTCAGTCCATGTAGTCAAATGTCTACCAACAATGCGATTTCCCGTGCGGGATCGCCATTCCAACACTTTGGGTCCCCAACGTCCGTCAGTTCTTCGAGCTACGAGCCCTCCGTTGCCATTTCAGCTTCGCGATACGTTGAGCTGTCGGTGAAGCTACTGATCTCCTCGTTTCAGATTTGATCACGCAGAGAAACTCAGAGCATAGCTCTCGCCATCGTCCATTGAGTGACTCTGAGCCTTCTTATGAGGCCCTGATAGTATACGACCAATTTTATGTGAATGCCTACTTACATATAGTTACCATAGATTTATGATTAAACTAAAAACCTCATTAATAACTATTGTTATCACTTATCAAGTAGCATAAACGAAATTGTAAGCCCGTAACTAAATAGACCACATTCTCATTCAAACTAGACTCAAATAAAACCGTATTCAATCATACAAATAGCTTATTCGTTACATTGTTAACACACGATTACAATAAACTATACGAACTATTGTAACTTGAAACCTTCGCTTAGTAATCGGTTTTTCCGCGACCGATATGCGGTTCTAACAACATTTGATTCTCAACTTTAATACCAACGTTTTATACTTTTTATTATTCTAACACGGTAATAGCAGTTTGTATTATTGATCTTACTTCTATAATGACGGGGTAGGTACTACGAACTAGTTAATCAAAATGAAATACAATTACTTATTTACCATATTTTGTCCAAACGGCAAATCAATGCCAGAGACAGCTTACGAACTTCAAATTTTATTTGGTTTCTCCGTAACTTGTATAAGCTTATAGGTAATAAAATATTGCACTTAAATACGATAAGACAAATACGTCTTATTAGCTTAAAAACTGTGGAAAACTAAATAAAATTTGAAGTTCGCGGGACCCGTTAAGTTCATCGATTTTACCGAAATTAGCGCTATAAATATTTTATTATTTGTGGACAGGACCGACCATTTAAAAATTACAGGTCGATCAACGCCCATGCGCTCTGAAAAAAATTGCCATTACATGTATACCCTTTTAGTGCACATTCATAGGAACCAGTTAAAAAATGCTTTCGAATATACGCATAGCGCAGTGATGGTTTACTGCGCTATGCGTATATTCAGCGGGCCTTTGATATATTTTCCCCTTTTATATATTCCAACATTGAATTTTTTTAACTGCCTACTCGTTAGCCGTATATCGTCTCTCTTATTTTTATTGAAAATAGGAATTCAATTTATTTTCTGCGTTTACTTTACTTATGCTTCATAACTTCTGCAAGAATAATAAATATAAAAAGAGCTTTCAATAAGAAATATTCGCTTTGAATCGACTCACCAAGCGCTTCGACTCAACCACAGCATACGGATTACGATTTGCGACTCAACTGAGCAGCTTTAATTAATATATTTCGCTGAATAACTTCTTCTTATATTCTTATTATTGAACTTCTTTATATTCGTTTGGTCCATCTAAAACTGTTGACCAGCAGAGGCAAGTGAGACAATTTATAATGACTGAATTTAACTGAATTTGACAGATTATTTTGTTTCGCTATAAAACGCTACTTGAAAAGAGCCAATATGCAGGAAGAGTATGATCCAATATGCAGGAACACCACACACAAATCCTACAACAATTTCTTCGACGCCTGTTTTTTCCCGACACCGAGACATCCTCAAGGAGATGTTGACTTCGCAATGCGAAATCATAGTCTCTACGATACCGAATTACAGCAAAACAAATTAATCTGTGCCGCTAATTAATTACGGATTTACGCAAAATAACGCCTGCATCCATCCAATAAAAACTTACGCCGTGACTTTCACGCAAACAACAATTGACATATCTACTCTAGACGCGGCGAACCGCGCGAAAAAATGTCGCCAGTTTATGGGTTTCATTAGTACAAATAGTATAAGGCCACGCGGTAGTTCGGTCAGCGGCGGCAGCGGTATTTTGACAGTTGGCGCTACTGTTGCTTGTATGGAAAAGATTTATGTAAATCGTTCGGATGCCAATATCTTGAGGTTAGTAATCAGTGCAAACAACTGTATTTCTCACACATTTTTGAACTTTGCTCCATCTGAGCGATCGACACCTTTCTGTGACCCAAATATTATGTCGTATGGAATCAAAAAGTTAGAAGGATGAACGGATGGTAAGATAGGTACAGAAACCTTAAAAACAGGAATGTTGTGAACTCTGGAGTACCACCAGTTGCAAATGGCGTCGGGGCCTCGCGACGCGTCGGCACCACATACATATTAACGAGCCGCAGAGCCAGACAACACGCGATGTTTAGCTACACTACGATTATACACAGGAACTGTCACACTGGCAGGAAGTATACTCGTATAAATTCAATACCTATGCCGCTAATTTTAGACGTTCGAATGAGGAACTAATAACTTGGTATATTTGCAAGGGGGCTGTACGAAACACTATCACAAAGTTAATCTTCCACGTTTCTGGTATGAATCGCTAAGGTGTGGAACCTTCCTCTTCTAGCTTTCGTGTTCTCAGCCAAGTATGGTCTGGGTGACTTCACGAGAAGATAGAATAAGCATTTTCTAGGTACCCGCACTCCACCTAAAATCTGTGACCCTAGAGACCTCATCATCCCTGTCTATCAGACATGGTTGTAGTCAAGCGCAAGCATATAAAAAAACTATAAAATACTAGTTATATAACTAGTAAACTGTCGGTAGCAGTTCCCAATACAACATATTTATCCCAATAGTTGACGACAATTTTGGCCATGGTGGTTAATCAAGATTCAAGAGTTCTCTACATAATTATACGCAGCAACGTTTGGAGTTTGGACGCACTTATGTAACTTATGTAACGTATCTTACATTTACCATGGATGTATGGAATTAGATACCAGGCTGAATCAAATCCAAATGTTAGTATAAATAATAAAAATAAATATATATTACGGTTTCACCTACAATAATTATTTTTTATAAAAATCTGGATTCCAAAGTAAATGGGAATATAAACAAATCTTCGTGACAGGAAATGTGCATCGAAAAGAAAGTAACTGTTTATACATAACATTACATTCCGGACTGGAAAGACTAATTCCTTTAAGTGCCAATGGTTTTCAATAATCACATTTTTTCCCTATAGAATATTTAAGTTTTGAAAAATAAGGAAACTTGATACCACCTTTCTACTTTGTCTTTGTAGACGTGGCTTGGACTTAATTTTGAAATTAACCTATCAGATCGTTTCATTTTAGCATTTAAGTATAATCTTTACGAGTTTGGATCAAAGAAACATGATTGTCGTCGTAGATGTAAATCAACAGCGATATATGAAGTAATGAACCAAAAAAAGTACAACATTATGGAAGATAGAAATAAGTATGGAACATTAAGAATAGATTAACACACTGCTTTTATTTCATGGAAGGACTACGTACTTACGTGTTTGTCAGATCTATTTCCTTGATTCGTGCTGAATCACTTGGATGCGAAATGTCGTCAGAATTGACTCACTAATTCCATCTCGTGACCTATTGTCATTGAAATAGATTTGTAAGGTTATATAATATTGCCTCAGACGTGTAGTAAAGATATAAATATTAAGGACAACACTAACATCAAACGCCATAAAAGCAAGCTTTACTCAGAACATTTTGCTGAAAGAAATTTTTTTGTTTGGAGATCAATGAATCTTTTGGATTGGATTGGATCATAATTATTGCAAACTTCCACTACAAACTCATTAACATAGAAATAACGTGCTATCTGAAGCTATTTAGAATTGATCGTGTGAAAGGCCACTAGACCGACTCGAGAAATCACCGACCCAAATGAAAGTACGTAAGCCACACGCGATTTTCAAGCTTTTCATACATTCTAATAGCTCACTTATTTTGATTATATAATCGCTTTGCGGTATAACAGACTCTAATTAGAACCTGTTGTTCTATTTCTTTAATGGTAAACATTAATAGTACCTACCGTCCTAACCTAACCGTCAAGAATGCCTCACTGACGCAGCTTGCCAATGATTCAGCGGGCAAGTTTTTTTTTCTTTTCATACAGTACTAACATTATAAACTTTCCGAATTGAAAAATTATTTTTTGCGTTGGATAGTCCATTTATAAATGTGAAAGGCTTTTATGCTATATAACATCACACGCTATGCCCTATGGGAGCGCAGTATCAATGAAAAATGCTGCAAAAACGGAAAAAATTGTTTCTGCCGGAGAGCTTCCATTGCGTTACGCTGCGTAAACGGTTAAAGTTACGCAAAAATGATATACATATAACGGAATTGTTCTCCTTTAAAAATTTTAAAAAAAGTCCGCGACACCAAATGTGTCTTTTAAGGTTGGCTCATTATAAATATGTAGAAACCGATATTCATGCGGGCGAAGCCGCGCGCAACAGCTTGTCCGGATGTAAAATATGACTAGAAGTTAGAGTAGGTAAAGGTTTAAAATTCTGCTTTAGTGATATGGAGCTGCAATGAGTGTAGATTGCTCTAGCTAGACTATAAAGTCTAATGCCGGTTCCCAATATTCCACCTATCTTCCATTTTCCCTAAAAGAGATATCAATGTGACATATGTTATATCAAATTATTTCTATCTGTAGTAAGGCAAACCATGGATCGATTGAATATTGGGAACCGCCAAATTTGTATTTTTGTTGCGATTGTCTTGATATGTAGTCGAGTCGAAACCTTATGATTTATAATTTTTTAACATGTCAGACTAAACCAACGATCCAGACATGTATCTAGTTGTCATTTAGACACTGGGCAATGCGATTGGATAAATGAGCGAGTAATAGCCGCTAGTGTCATGACTAATAACTTAATAGGTAACAAAGAGCCTGTTAATATGACCTCGAGATACTCGTAAACGCTTCAATCACTCCTGAATTCCGTACAACTTTGTCACTTACAAGTCCAAACGCTTAAGTTAGTTCCTGGAGGCTGCAGCATAGCTATGCAAGAGCTATTTTAACTTGAGGCAAGTTTTAACAAAAGTTAAATTCGTGTGTTCAGTACTTTTCCTTTTTCGCATAATCCAGTTTCTTTATTCTAAATTCAAAACTAAATTATTTTATATCCAATTAAATGTATCGCAGTCTTTGTACGAAAGTTATGTCTTATGACTAATTGTCACAGATCTTTGAAAACCAATGTCGTCGTCCACTGCGTGTGAGCACTAGCACAGCGACGCGACGTCTCTAGATATACAAGTACAAGAAAAAGAACAGAATAGGACCTGAAGACCTCATAAACCGCAAGGACCTCGAAACGTCCATAAATATCACGACTCCACTAGTGAGTACTTACTGCCAATTACATGTATATCATTTGACTTTAATCTCAAACAGCATCATAAGAAATGCTCTGGTTTTATAAACACCAGTAGTCACAGGAAACAACGCACGTTTGTTGCGCGCTATTATTCAACAACTAAGACACGTTATATCAAGGGTTGTCTAGGCCGAGCTCCCGTCTAGCCTGTTGGCCGACCGCCAACCGTTGCCATCTAGCTAGGCAGGCTACATCCATACTATCGGCCTTGATCGTAAACCGTGAGACTCTGAACTAAGTGATACGGCTGTTTGGAATTTTAAAACTCTCGACTCTCGGACAACAATGGAGTCGAATCTCTCCGCTTCATAAATATGTAATGTTGATTCATTGATACCGTTTATGTATTTTTAGTAAGTTTACCTTTTACATTTTTATATGGGCGTCCTCGTGCAATGTCGTGACGAGCGTTTGTCGACCCTTGCGTACGCCCAAAACTGAATCAATAGTTTCAGGTTTTGTTTAGAGTTTGATCTTTTTAGGGTTCTGTAACTAAGGTCTAATTGCCCGAAACGGGAGTTACATATTTACATTTTTAACCCTAGAGTCAACTTCTCTTATGGGACAATTTTGACAACTTACTCTGGGTTAACGTGCTAACTATGAGTTAACACACTAACCTAGGTTGGCGCAAGAGGGCCTAAGAGTTTTAAAACAGGATCATATTATTAATAACACTTCGCCGTCCGTCTGACCGTCACCGGGCCATATCTCTTGAACCGTGATAGTTAAACAGATGATATTTTCACACAATGATGTATTTCTGGTGGTTTTTTTCTTAGAGATAGAATCGTGAACACATTACCGGACAGACAGCAGAGTGAGAGCAGAATACGTTCGATTAAAGCTTTGGCTCTTTGTACGTAAAAGTCGTAGATCTGACAAATCATCGGAGATTGGGTTTTATTATCAAATAATTTACGATTTACAATTGAAAACATAATTCAACGACATTCCTTTTCGGAACACTCTGGGATAAAGATGTCAATGTCTCCAGGGTTGGTAAAATTACGAGTGAAGATAAAAAGTTTGTGTCCCACACATTTGCATCTTATTCCACTCCACACAATACGGTGAGAGCGAAGCTTGAAGTGGCACCGAGGGTTTCAGTGGCTCGTTTGGCCGCTCGCCAGCTAAACACCCATAGTACTTATTATGTTGGAAAATTGGTGCAATCAAGCTCTGGATCATATCTACTCTGTGCACTTGAATGGATTATGCAAGTGGGTACGTTTAATTTGTATAATCCGCCGGAAGGCACTCTTGACATGATTCGGGGTTTTTAAATAACTTTGGGTTGAGGGGTATGTTTGCCAAGTGTGCAGTAACGCAAATAGTATGTTGAAACCACACATATCATAAATTTTATATTAATAAAGAACGAAGAAAAAAAGTGATCAAAACTTTAGCAATATTTGTTTAAAAAATATAAATTACTCTAACTTTAAAAGCTATACTTTTTTGTATAATCATAGGTTTTGCTTTTCGTTGAACCTTTTTATAGTTATGGCCCTGCAATCTTATCACTAGCACAGCTTGAAACCAGTAAAATTTAACTCATAAAGCATTCTGCTTGATGTTTATTGAGAAGGTGTTTACGCGAGCGAAAAACAGTAGGTATATAATGCATAATATTTAAGCCGTATGATTGGCAACCGGAGTTGAAGTTCGACGACAATAAGTATATGTTTTTCAACGATCTAATTTCTTATTGAATTCCTAATTGGTTACGAGCCCCTATTTCATGCTAGAGTTAGACATGAAGTGACGGCGGTGGTAGCCATGTCTGTAGTGGCACATTTGGTCGTTTGCCAACTTAAGGCCTATGGTACTTATTATACTGGAAAATTGGCGCGATATAGAATGGGGGATTACTGACCGCTTGATTACATTTAGCAATCAAAAGGCTTGTTAATTTAATCATGGCTTTTAACGGATCGTGGAAATTTTTGTCGTAGAAAAGTAGTAGAAAAATATTTTCAAATGTAATGACACTAATTAAAATTAATTGAGTATAATATGAGAATCAGCATACTTATTATCTCCAGGTCCAGCCAAAATACGGCTGTAATTAAGAATATTCAGACTCGAATGCTTACTAAAAATTTATTCGACGAAAGAAGGTCTTAGAGCAATAAATAATTACTACTACTAACGTAAAGCTAAACTATAAAAACATAGACCAAGTGAAAATTGATTATCAGTTCAATATACTCACGCGATACTAGTACTAAAATAACAAGCATCCGCCAAAAATGTAGAGCTGAAACCTTTATAAGAGATTAGATAATATTCCATTAATGGAAATGCATTTCATTTTAGCCAAACTTTTACAAACAACTCGGCCGAGGATCTACATTGCAGATGCGGCTCATTTTGTATTCATGAGTGTTGAACGAGAAAAAGTTTTGCTTTGAGAATAGAACGCATAATAGCTTTCGTCAACGATTTTTTTAATATAGACCGCCACTTAACAACTGATAAAAATTAATAAGAATTAAAGGAGATGGCAAGAAAAGCATTTTCGTGTTTTCATGCAATAGACTATAGAGTAAACATAGCAACCACATTGTTAGCATAAAATAATAAAAACAGTAGGTATTAGGCTGCTTGTCTACCACAGTTGTGTTACAAGTACGCTATGTTAAATTTCTGTATCGAACGAACCAGTTGAATCTCTTGATTTTTCATAAGCTTAATATAGTTCATCTCTGGTGGAAAAGCACCCTTGAAGAATATTCTCAAGTGTATATGAACAAACCATTGATAAAATTGCAGACATGATAATCGTAGAGTATATATTATTATTAAGTTTAATTTAATACTAGAGTTAACAATATGCAATGAACAATAAATTCAGAAAAATAGTGAATTTACTAACACTAACTGGCCGGTAACGGTTATTGGTTAAGCTTATTACGAAAGACCAGTCGCAAAATCAATAACTATAAACACGACGACCCGAACCTAATACAAATGTCAAAGTCCATAGATATTTGCGTACACAATCATACTACCCCGATTCTTCAATTAGGCAAAATGTATATTGCCAAGCTATATTTGGAATTTAATTCGGGAGCCTTGATTATACTCAGTTTACATTCATTATTATTGGTAACTTAAAGGAATAAGTTAGCAGTGATAGCTCAGTGGTTCTGACCTCTGCCTCTCATAAGGAGGTCGCGGGTTCGAATCCTGGGCACGCACCTCTGACTTTTCCAGGTGCGCTTTTAGGAAACTAAATCACTTGCATAGCGGTGAAGGAAAACATCGTGAGAGAACCTGCATGCCTGAGAGTTCACAAAAATGTTCTCGGAGGTGTGTGAAGCCCGCCAACCTGCACTTGGCCAGCGTGGTGGGCTATGGCCAAACCCCTCTCAGTCTGAGAGGAAAATGGGGTTGAAATGATGATGATGAAAGGAATAAAGGTAAATTAACCATTTTTTTATTTCAGGGAAACATAATTTGCAGGGGTTTGATTGTAGGTACACAATAATACTTGTATGATGAAAAACTGCAAATATAATATGACATAGGCAAGATACATTACACGAAAAATACACACAAATATACACAACTAATTTTATCCGCAAACATTGAATAAAGCTAGTACCGCAAAAACTGTTGATTGATTGCTGCATGTTGCACGTACAATTGGTATGACTATTTGTCTACTCAAACATGAAAATTCCATGCATCATGGACATATTTTTCTTGTAAAACGAAATATTTACAAAAATCGAGCATTCAAATACAGTGAAAACTCGAATCACTAGAACTGTTGTTATCCCAAGCATTTTTCTCTGGGGAAATGTTCAAAGCCCTAACTGCCCTTAGCACTTGGAGAATCTAGTGAGGCTCATTGACCATGATTAATGGTACCTAAACCAAAAAAGGTCTTAACCCAAAACGGGTTAGAAACCGAAATCAAGGGAATTATGGATAACTTAAGCATTTTCTTTTGTAAAAAGAGTCAATGGAATTGTTTCTCGTACATCGATTACTATTGCACATACGAATGCAGCAGGCTTTTTAAAGGCATGAAAAAACTTTGAAGCTATAAAAACGTGTATTATATAATTGATCAATACAGTTACAGCTGTAGGTATCAACTTTGCGAAGCAAATAATACATTTTTCATATCGATTTGTATACTTGAAAGCTGCGACCTTCTTCAGGATTTCAGGTAACAACAAAAATGGTTTACAGCCACTTGTCCGTCTGTCGGTCTGCTTGCCACAGCCATTAATTGACGAAGGTGAGGTGATTGAAACGTACGCGTATAACAAAAATCTAGGTCAGCACACAGCGTCAAAACAAAAAATCGATAAAGCTGCACGGATATAAAGCGTTTTTCCAGGTGTTAAAAGAAAATTGCTCATTGTCAGATTAGTGGTCGAGTGCAGCGGGGCTTTCCGGCTAAGATTGCATGAAACGTACAACGGAGCTGGGGAGCTGGGGTGCCCGGCAACAGGTCCTGACTCCAGAGCGCGATGCCGGCAATGCCCGATCAATACGCGCACACCGCGCCGCCGCGCCGCGCCGCTCACCGCCGTCGACCGAGCCCTTCCGATCGCACCGCACCGCTCGTTCGCACCGTACCTGCTCGTTCGCACTTCGCACCCGCGAACATGCATCGCCCGCCCGAGCGATCGTAGTGTATCTACGATCGGGTGTATCGGGATCGGGATCGGGTCATGTCGCAATCGATGTAGCTTGATAGAGATCATCAATCATCAAAATAATCAGAATTCGTTATCCTTACTTCCTTTTCACTAAAACATTTGAGCTTTAGAATCATATTCGTGCTGAAACCTACATATTCGCATAAAGCCTGTTGATATGGTTAGAAATTAAGCTAGCAAACATGCTAAATGAGCATGGTAATAATACATAGGTAAGCATAAAAAAAAGTTAGGTACATAGAATTCCACATTCACACTGCACACAGTTACTTACAGCATAATGAAAATATTAAAAATGGACAGCAGACTGTATTGGTAAAGATATAACTATATTAGTCTTTGTAGCATGTAATGATGTAGGACTAGGCACTATAGGCAGCCGAAAAAATTACTACCGCAATAGCGTAGTGAGCACGAGGCGATATAAAGATCCGCAAAAATCCGAGTGGGCGTCATGCGATAGCGACATAAATCTGTCAACCCCCGACAACTTTTATAGTTACGAGTGGTACGTACACTGTACAGCCTACAGCCAGCTTTATCTGAATAGCCGACACGAGACATGACCTATGCGAAATTCAAACTATCTAATCCGCTGTTATGGGCGTAGGTACTCTTTGTTTAGGTACATATTCACATATTAAATGATAAAAGTTTTAAGTCAATTTTGGAAACACCAAAATTTCCCTTAGAGACTAGAGTATTTATAGAAATGAGCCGCTTCAAAGTAAGTTCAATTCTAAATTATCATTCAACGACGTTTTAAAATCCGTGAACAGAATTAAAGATATAAGTACTTAACCGATACAAACTTAAACGATATAAGTTCTTTCAATCACACGTGAGAAGAAAAATTATAATAAGACAATCGATTGTATTAATGTATTTCTAGCAAAACATACAATATTACTTATTAGAATTTCTAAGAACCTATATTTATAAGATGAACTCTTAATACCATGAGAAATACGATCTACGTCTATAGGATCGCAAATGAACGTAATAATAATATGATACCTGAAAATAAACACCGTTGCAAATTGCAATGGATCCAATAACATTTGGTCCGAATGATATCAGTTATCGCTCGTAGCAAACCTTGAAGTAAGTAGTTTATAAAGTTAATAAACGCGGCAAGTAGGTACAAAAATCGAAAGTGCCTATCGCCTTGTGTTCATATCTAGCTAGTATCAAGTGTTTTCGTAATACAATACCTATTACATACGCAATACATCATGGGATGGATGACATAAAGTAGCAATTTTCCGAGCATTTGAGCACCCGTCGACCGTAATACACAAAGTAGTGTGGTGCGAGTGAATCGCAATCGCTCGCGGTTGGATAATGTGTTCTGGGAGGAAGCGGTGGCGCAATCAGACGATATTAGTGCAAAGTCGAGATGAGATCAGAACAGGGGTTCCTTGTGGCCGCTGCACTGCATCCGCCGGCTGAGTTTCACATGCAAAACAACTATCACTATCATGTTACAGATTTTGTGATGTATTCAAATGATATCCCGCAAGATTCAGTTGAAAGCTAAGAATGTAATTCTGAACTAAATCTGAATTATAAACATAAAATAACTATACTACAGATAATTTGGCTTCTGATTATTTACAATTAATATTATTATGCTATTTTGAGGCCGACCAGCGAAGCCCCTAACAGCTAGTTAAATATTTTCAATTTTAAACCAGATGTTAACGTCTATCATTGGACAATGGACATTGTAACAATTTAGGCTAGAATTAACTAAATTAAAATTAAAGTGCACAACATCAATGATTAATACCTACATTAGCAACATATTGTGTACTTTTACTTTAAATAATTGTGATCTTATATACTCCGCCTTATCAACAAGGTTTAACGCGAGAGATTGCGGAAGAAGTGCACATATTATGGTACGAATGTGTTCCCAAACACCGGACGAGTCAATCGGCGCGAGCGCACCGCACCCAGCTCCCATTGAGGGAACCACTAATTGGACACATCTCATTATTCTGTGACGTCATTTTATTCAATTGGCGAGCTGGCAACCGAGCATCACGAATGTGAACAAGCAACGAGCATACAAATCTAAGACTAAAGATCAGTACGAACTTTTGTTTGAAGATTTGCTAACAACAGTTTCAGAGTTACTGCTTGCCACTGTTAACGGAAGCATGCTAATTGCTAGCATACCCTACCAGTGTTACAGCAGTAGGGACGATTTGTAATCTCATGCTAAGTAAAAGTACCTACGTGAACGTTTAGACATAGGGCGTCCAAATAATAAGCCCCATGCATTCTACAATTATCGAAATTATAATTAATATGTACGTATTAAAAAAGATGAATATACGAGTATATGGCTGTTATTCAAATATGTATTGAATAAAACAAATTAAGCAAAAAAATCTCGGTTATTCGTTATACAATACAACAACATTGTAGGCAATAACTTGAAGTATAATACCGAGTATATTATGTTCTGAGCCAATGGGTAAAAGGAGCAATAGAACAATAATGAAAAACCACTAGTTCTTGAAGTAAACGTGTGCTGCGTCAACTTGAGACAGGTATTGCGAATTGCGAAATTTCTGAAACCGTAACTCAGTCGCCCCACTTCCCTCACGCCACATCTTCAGGGGCTGGAAGGACCATCAGTATTGTTCACGCGATGACAGGTGCAAGGCGCTTCGCGACCATTCCAGGCCCCAGGCCGCTTCCTCTATTAGGAAACTCCTGGCGGTTCGCCATCGGGCAAAGACCGTGGCGGACTCGCAATTTGGATATTACCTTGTGGAATTTGAGGGCATTAGCTGGGACGGGTGGCGCTGCCAAAGTCGCCAAACTATTTGGACATCCCGATTTGGTTTTCCCGTTTTGTGCAGATGAGACCGCGAAAATTTACAGACGCGAAGATGCTATGCCCCACAGAGCGGCCGCACCATGTCTCAGACATTACAAGCAGGAATTAAGGAGGGACTTTTTTGGCGATGAACCTGGATTGATTGGCGTGTGAGTGTTTTGTAGTTATGATTAATTTTATTTAATACAGACATCAAATCTCTTCATATTGAAACGAATAAATGTTGTTCGGTTTAACAGGCATGGCATGCCGTGGTCGAAGTTTCGATCTAAAGTGTCTAAAGCTCTCGTGGCACCAGAAGCAGCGAGGCTTGCTGTTCCGTCGCTCGATGGCGTCGCGATAGACTTCGTTGCCAGGTGAGCGATATGATATATTATGTATTATTATTAGATTATTTAGATAAGTGGTAAGTCAGTTAATAAGTCAATAGGTTTTGTCAAGGCTATAATCAATCAAGGCGTTGTAAATAAAGGACTTAGATGACACAAAACCAAAATAGGCTGAGTTTGTTGTGGAATTCTCTTCACTGGTAGGGCTCGTTGGAACCCTTGTAAAATATAATTTTAAGCTGTGAAATACTTATCACCATTCAGATGACTATTTAATGACTTTACTGACTCGTCATATTAAGTATCCGTAAGTACGACCTATGTGAAATAAAGAACTTAGAATTGAATATTCACAATATGTGCTAAAGAGTTAGAACCGAATTATACTCAAAATTCGACAGTTAAGTTTTTTATCACAGCGTTTCCGTCTCTATTATATTTTGTTTTTGGCTTTTAATCAGTAAGTATACGAAAAGTTATCCACAAAAATTAAACTAATTCGTATCCAAATAATTTTGTAGTTGGACATAAAAGTGGTTGAATTGATTGAAAAAAGAAAATTGCATGTCCTTTCAGTTCCTCATGAATTGTATACCTGAATACCTGATTTAGTATACCTGAATTGTATAAGCTCTTAATTTTTTCTCAACAAATATTGTCACTAAAAAAGTTAAACCTCAAGTGTTCATACTTGCTTTAACTCGAAAAAATTTACTCTAAATAGCATACTAATAAATATTGGCGTGGCTATAACATTATGGACAAACGACAATTTAAGTGAACTTCAAATCGAAGGCACCATTAGGCGGCACTTGATACTGGGTTATCGAAAACCTGTCGCGTTCCAAATTACGTATGCACGAAATACAAGTGGATCGGCAAATTTGCGGAATGTTGAAGGAATAATAGGTATGCTTTTTTATAAAAAATCTAATCATAATAGGGTATTTGACTCAAATTTTTTTATTACTTTATTATAAAGTAGAATTAAAATAATGACGTGCACTGAAAGAACTAATTAAATCGATCAAATAACAAAAAAGTTATAAGCATTTAAAGATTTGTGATTAGACAGAGATAGCAACAGAGACATTGTGACGTCACACCGTACCAATGCCATAGTAGCTTCGTGCGGCTTCATACAAATTTTCGTTTTGCGAGAAAGGGATAGAAGATCCCCCCACTCCAAAGTTTAAACGCCTGTAACTTTGTAAATCTTCGTTGGATTTTAATATTTCTTTCACTGCACGTTATTATTTTTATCCTAGTTTATAATAAAGTAATATTTTTTATCAAATTCAAAAGTAGTGTAAGACCCCATTTAACACGAGCCATGAACGGAACATTACACAGGTGGGTGGAGACTCCATCACAAGCGAAAACTTGGTGCCACTAATGCTCAAAGCAAACAAGGGTAGGACAAGGGAGCAAATATATTGCAGACTATTATGGGGAGAAGAGTAAAGGACGACAGCAGGAGCACAGTAACTTTTGAACTGTCAAGTTCTCTTCCCGCAGAAATGGTTTTTATGCGGTTCCGGGAAGAATGACCAGAGAGAGCGTATTAGGTTTTTAGTCCGTAGATACCTCTCCCAGCGAAGTCGGTCATGCCAAGAGACATTAATGAGATTTTCCTCCTATGGAATAAAAAAACACGAGCCACGAACCTTTGAACATTTTGGGAGTCATATATGTGCGTTTAAAGCGATGAAAATATATACAATACTTCAACGGTGAAGATAAACGTAAGGTGATTTGTATACTCTGTATTCTGAAGAGTTCTCTATCATGTTTTCAGAGATGTGGCTGGCTGTGGCTGGCTGGGAAAGTAAAAATCAAAAGAGCAAAGTGAAAGTTGATGCACTTTCTTTGGTTCTAGACTAATCTAATTTTGAAAGGTGACCTGCAGCCGATATGTGATAATAGAATTGACAAGTAGGCCGAAGGAACGACGATACCAAGATGTACTCACTATACTCATAAGTTTGCGCAAACACGGGTCTACCAAATCAGAAGAATCAAGTAAAATACGAGTAAATAGTATGAGTACTGAGGGTCAATTTGACCCTATCTTACAAGTCACAGTACTAAATAAACATCACGGTCATTCAATTGTATATGTATACGTAGGCCTGGTGTATCAGTGTCGGCTTACTGACTTAATAAACTCTAATTTACTCAATGTACATTCTAGAGCATCTATTTTGAGGTCATCAATTGTATTATCTGTATAAAGTTCGCAATCATCTCTTTAAAGACCCGGCTGAGTTTGTTATGACTTTAAATCTGTTGTTATAAGATTCTCCTCAGTGGTAGTTCGTGTTGGAACCTGAAATAGTTATCACCATTCAAACGACTATTTAGCACTTTACTATAGCTACTATAAGTTGTACTTTACTAGTAGTAGCTGAATTTGCAGGTTTCCAAGTATGCTATACTTCTAACATTGCTCAATATACAGTCAAACCTGGTTAAGTAGAGCTCAAGGGATCGAGATCTCTTTTTCTCTTATAGAGGTTTCTTCCTAACGCGGGTTTCAGAGTTAAGAGACCAAAATGGCGGAGAGAGAAAATACTCTCACTAATAAAGTTTCTCGCTTACCGAGTTCGCACTTACTCAGGTTCAACTATAATATCACCAGAGTTCGGTCTGTTATTATGCATGATCTGTTAACAATGCATCAAAGACAATCAAAGCGTATAAAACAGTGCATCTTAATATGCAAAGATACGGCCTCGTTGACTAGATACAAATGTAGGCAGAGTGCAGAATCACGGTTTAATGACCACATCCGTTTCCAACAGCGACGGCCGTCTGAGTGTTTGTTTTGCATGCTCCGTTCTGAGTCACTGCGGGAAACAACAATCCCATTCAATGAAAAAGTTACGTTCCGATTAAATGGGCTCCGAGCGCTTTGCATTTACCACCGTCGTATGAGACTTTTCGAGTACACGGGTCTAGGATTTAGTTTTAGCCCATACCACACCACGCTGCTTAAGTAGCGATTGAAAGCTTTACAAGCTAGAGAACATAAAGGATAATTTTAAGGTGTCTTCGCAAATTTTCCTTTATTAAGAATGTTTTATTAAAATAAAAATCTTTTTTTTTTTACGTAGGCCAAATTACTTGCTCTTATCCAAATTACTTGCTCTTATTACAAGTCAAACAGCACCGCCGTCTTCAAAAAGCAAGTGTGCACCGAGAAACACTAGCAAGAAACTCGGCACTTGCTTTTTGCAAAAATGTCATTATACGTATTCTGTCAGATAACTTTTAAATACTGGAAGTGCTACGAAATATTGTATTCGAATCGGGACCTTTCGCACAAGCGGCCTAATTATCATAACTACTATAGATTAACACTATTTTTAATTAGCACTAGCTATTTACAACTACGTGTTACTGATGATCTCGAGCGGTCATTAACTTGGTCGTCTACTAGTACTTTATTAAAAATCTCATTTCGCAATGGGTTTCATCTATAAAATGTTCCTTCCCGTTACATCATCCTTTGACCTTTGCCCTTATCTCAAGGCCAATGCTAAAAATAGAAAGCAGAAATTAAATGACGCCTACACAGAAAGCTGTCCCCGTGATTTTAACGTATTTTTAACGATTCCACAGGATGGAGAGCATTCTAGATGAGAACAGGGAACTGCCTAAAGATTTTCTTATGGAATTATACAAATGGGCTCTTGAGTGTAAGTACTGACTACTAAGTACTGAGTATACGATAAAAATAATAGGTAAGATTAAACTTCGTTGATGATTAGATTTAAATGATGTATAATTATTTTCAGCTGTAGGCGCATGGGCCTTAGGAACAAGACTCGGCTGTTTGAAGGAAAACGACGCAGATGCCAAAGAAATAATTAAAAACATTCACGGATTCTTTCACAGTGTCCCAGAGCTCGAACTATCCGCTCCTCTCTGGAGGCTTTACTCGACGCCGGCGTACAAAAATTACATAAACGCACTCGATTCTTTCAGAAGTCTCTGCTTGAAGAGACTTACCGATAAAGGAGTTTGCGCTGATATTGCTAGGAAATATGGTGAAAAAGTTGCAACTATATTGGCTTTGGATTTATTACTAGTGGGTGTCGATACCACCGCAGCGGCCGCAGCAAGTACTATGTATTTGCTAGCAAAAAATTCTAGAGCTCAAAGAAAATTGCAAAAGGAACTGGACAATAATCTTCCCGAAGACAGAACTCTGAATTGTAAAGATCTGGATCAATTGCCGTATTTGCGAGCTTGCATCAAAGAAGCTCTGAGGTAAGTTGATTAGTTATTAGCATATTGCAGAATAGGAATGCAAGTTTTGAATGATGTAGCCTACCCTAATGGACCAACAGTTGATAATAGTAGGGATCATAGACCTATTCTAGAACAAAAGTACGACATTAAGACCGTAATGAAAATGAAGATAAAGCTCCAAACTTTATGATTAACGATTCCCCAGGCCCCGAGGTCCTGTATGAGGATTCGGCAACACTGGAGAGATCCTAATCTCTAGAGTCTAGAGATTAGGATCCCCATAATCTAGAGTGTAAAGTCTAGTAAACCCATGCAGCACAATAAACTCTGGACCATAGCCCTTTTAACTTATATGTGACGCCTATTCCTAGTAGTGCGCTATCAAGGGGATTAGACTATTTTTGGGTGCGAATGTTGATGACACAAATGTACACACACATTCAAATAATTAACCGATATGTGGACACGCTTTACACAGCTATATAAAAGCTATAAAAGATTATAATACAATTAAACTAAAAAGGAAAATAATTAAAATCGGTACCGTTTAAGTAGAACATCTTAGCACTAAAACTGGTAGCTGACATAACAGGGATGAATGTGAATTACGCAGTAGTTTCTTTTGATCCCTAGTGCGGAGTATTAAATTGCTTTGTATTCAGTGTAACTCAAACAGATAGTTTGCGGTTGAGGCGGTTCCTTATTTATGTTGCACCACTGCGTGGAAATACTGCAGATGTAATGTACATGGTAAGGTGGAAACAACTTACTGGCCCGTCTGATGTTTTATTCATAACTGGCTTTAGTGAATATCACAACATATGAGAAACTTTGAAATGAACATAATATATTGAACCAATT
The DNA here is from genome assembly GCA_963855885.1 of Coenonympha glycerion. Lineage (NCBI taxonomy): Eukaryota > Metazoa > Arthropoda > Insecta > Lepidoptera > Nymphalidae > Coenonympha > Coenonympha glycerion. Next base: position 5,648,716 of record OY979646.1, read on the forward strand.
CTTTGCACCAAGTGTCAAATAAGCTATAATAATACTAGCTGACCCGGAAAACGTTGTTTTGACATATTGACACTTAGATATGAACAATAGTATACCTACGTCCTATTCTCAGAGCTACAGAGCGCAAACGTAAAAAAAATCATAATAAAAATCCAAGCCGTCTCGGAGAAACTGCTTTAAACACACGAGAATTTTAAATATTAAAAGATTAAAAGAAGATGTTAATTTGCTAAAACATAAAAAATGCACAGTATTCAGTTTGTTGTGGGCGTCTTCTCATTGCAGGGCGGGTTGGAACCCTCATAAACTTAGTTTTAAGTCGACTTGAAGTTATCGCCATACAAATGTGACAAATATCATAATGACCTTTTACAAGAGCCTGTATATTAGGCCTATGTGGAATAAAGATATTTTGAATTTAGCATTTTCTGCCGATACATACAATGGGTTTGAACCCTACTTATTTCAAATACAGACTTAACACTAGATTTACAAGACAAACAGCAACGCAATCGGGTGACGATATTTATACATCGAATCGAAGCAATTAAAGACTAGTAGGCACTTTCTAAGCTAGTTGTTACGCGAATATACGCGATATCCAATTTGGAATATTTATAGGATCATTGAAGTGTTAGATTTATCGTTGCGATTGGCAGCACCAGTTTTAGAATTTAGTACGAAAGAAAGTCTAAGTAGTTAATAGCCAGGTGTGCACCTATTAAATTAATAATTTAGCAGTTATCCGTAAAATAAGCTAGTTATACAATGCAGAACCCGTTTATAGAATAACGATGTCAGATTGAATTGCTTGTTAACTAAAAATGTTTTCGCATTATTAACAAAACGTAATATTTTTTACAGGATGAAACCAGTAATCTTGGGGAATGGACGATCCATACAAACAGACGCAATTATATCTGGATATCAAGTACCTAAAGGGGTGAATACAGAATGCCTCCTAAAATCATACTAGCTACAGTCAAACCTGGTTAAGTGAGAGCTCAAGGGACCAAGACCTCTTTTTCTCTTATAGAGGTTTCTCATTAACCCGAGTCTCAAGAGTTAGGAGGGCAAAATAACGGGACCTGGTAAATACTCCCACTAATAGTTTTCTCGCACTGGATAACCAGTCACCAGTTCTCATTTACACAGGTTCGACTGTATATTACATTTATTATGACGTTAGAATCATAGATCAACAAAATATAAGAATGATTAACGATTCCAATTGCAATTATAATTAATTCCTTTCCATCATCGACAGGATTACAAAATTAATCGTAAAGGCAATCATATTCGATCAGCAATTGCTTTGATTAAATTAATAATCCAAACACGACATTTTTTGCTAATTTCTCCAATCAGAAATCGCGACTGATTAATCATGATCATACATTTTGCCTTTCTGGATAATGATAACAATGATTAATATTTTGCAGTCCCACGTTGTCTTTCCACACTATATCATGTCAAATGAGGAGAGATACTTTCCATCGCCACACGAATATGTACCCGAGCGTTGGATGAGAGAAATCACTGCCAATGTTGGAGACGACGAGTTTGGCAAACAGTTTGCCAAACGTGGTCACACTACACAAATACAACGGGAATCAAACGTATCAATCTGCGAACATGCAAAGGCATTTTCCGTTTGGAGCAAGCAAAAGGAAATTGGAATTCACCCATTCGCATCACTTCCATTTGGGTTCGGGCGACGAATGTGCATCGGGAAGAGATTCGCAGAAGCAGAGTTGCAGTTATTGTTAGCAAAGGTATACTTTAACATATTATCATGCATTAGAAGCTCTTAAATTAGTATAGCCATGAATGACTTGTATTTCTCCCTAGATTGTGTAAGAAAAACGTAAACATCGTTATCGTAATCGTTCACAAATTCAGCTCTCTGATTGGTTGCCTGCTTTACGTCAGTCAATCGGGCGGCAGAATTTGCAAACCATTACGATAACGACGAATACGTTTTTGTTATGCAATCAGACCCATTTCATTGTTTCTTATTGAAAAGGAACGAAATTTTTAATATTAAGGCCTGGGACTATTCAACTGAAATCGATTCTATGGATATACTTTTCCATTTTATTCTGACAAAGAGTAAACTATGAAAAAAGGTTTGAAACTAAGTTCAGTTATAATGCCTGGGTAGAGAAGAAAAAGTTATAAAGGGTTGTTGAATCAGGAATGTAATTAAAAAAGTCTCTACAATTTCCTGGTTGCTATGAATCAAGTTAAAAGAAATAACAGAACAGATTTTAATGAGGCCTTTAGAACCGGCACATTGTACTTTAGGGACGCGGCAAGGTGTTTTCAACCCGGGATGAAATATTACTGTGGAGTATGGGGCAAAGGAAAATAAAGGTATACCAGAATAAAAATGTACATAGTGGATTTTTCACAAGGAGCTGTGGCAAAGAAATACATTCTACGTTATTTTCCTTCTTTAAATTATTTCTTTTCCATAATTCAAAGATCCAGTAAGGAGATTCACTTTAATCGCGTGTTTGTATTGGTCGAAATTTTTTCAACATGTTTCCTTTTCGGTCTTTCAGATATTCTACAAATACACAGTATCTTGGAGGCACGGGGAATTAACTTACAGTGTGACTCCAACTTATGTGCCAAATGAACCTTTACGATTCACGCTCCATCCAAGAAAACAGACCAATTAACAATAGTATTTTGAGTTAGAAGATCATCATTATCAACAGATATTTCCAGAGGTTACTTATTATAATTTATAGGTATTTGAAAGTAAATCATCACTCATTGATTTTATACTAAGCAAATAGCCAAATACTTAAAGAAGTCGCTCACCAATTATTGAACTTGAATTAAAATTTTGATTTGAATTAAATTAATTAAATTTTTTGAATGTAATCGGTTTGGAAATAATGAATGTAAAACTTTTTAAAATTTAAATACATTAAATTTATCAGTGCTGTTTCAATTTGTATTTTAAATTGATTAACTAAATGTGTTCACGTAGTAATAAAAATTGTTTGAATATGTGTTTTATTTATAGCAAGAAATGTTTCCGTGAAGAATATTATAGAAATAAAATGGCAGGAATACGTGTTTTCTTTAATGTTAAAAAACAAAAAGTACGATATCATTAACTACAATAACTTTAAGTTTGCCTAATAATATAATCAGTATTTTGCAAAAAAAAAAAAAGGTGATCCACAAAATCATTTATTACTGAAGAGATCACCAACTACCACAATCTCACTCGGAGGAGTGTTTCCACGGTTTATCTGCGTAAAGACGCGAATGCCGCGACGTTTTTTCAACATTTCATTTCTCATAACGCGTCGACTACACTTCGTGATGTGAAATGTTTAAAAAGGTGATTTACGTATTTATAAGCAGACGATATTGAAATCAAAACATTTTTAGCGAACACTGAAAAAATAATTTTACAGTTATTGACATAGAGCGTAAAATTGAATGTAGTTCAAAACGCAACATGATCGACAATCGTCAGATTAAATTCTTAAGCACGTCAAAGTTGAGCATTGTATTTCCTATGATCAAATACATTCAATTTACACTCTAAAACATTATTATTATTATTCTGCAACAAAAATCCTTTACAGCATTGGTTGCCTGGAAGAGATCGCTAAGTAGCGATAAGGCCGCCAAATTGTGTACCTATTCTTTGTAATTTTTGTGTTGTCCTTTGTTTGACTTTGTGGTGTGCAGTAAAAGTATATTTATTCATTCATTCATTCATTCATACGTTTTTTAAGTTAAATTTTTGTAGTTTTTTTTTTTATTTTTCTTGTTTCACATCACTAAAGTCTGTGAAAACGTTACGTGAATATCCCTCTAGGAATGCAATAGTACAGGAGTGAACTCACTATTTGGCAGAGTCGTTGAGCTGGTACTCGTTGGAGCGGCCGAAGCACTCTTGCACGCCCGCGTCCGCCCACAGCCTCTTCATCGCCGCCAACAGCTCCTCGCTGAACGGCTCCGTGTCCTCCATCCGCTGGATCACGTCGAACACCATCTTGCCGTCGCTCTGGAAACAAATAAACACGTGAGAGTCTTGGTGCACTCGGTAAAAACCAATGACGTAGTAAGCTACGCTAAGAGGACGAGAAATATGTGACGTATGTTCAAGCCCAATTTTTTTTTAAATTGCGTCGTTACCGCCCACAACAGTACAAGGGCCGACGATATCTTGACAAAACACTATTTTATATTTTCATGTGTGATTTCACCTGATGGCGCTGTCTTCAGATAGCTCGCGAGCGAGTTCAATACAAAATCTATTGCATACGTTGTGATATGCGTGCCCATTCTGTTTCTTCACTAGATAATGATCCCATCGGCCCATCCATATATAGCAACGTGAAAAATATACTCAATCTATACACACTCGTGGCAGCATCGTCGAAACAGTGTATAACATGGAACACTTGAAGAATCATTAGTCATCCGTACAAGGTTTTGTACTACAACGTTGACGAAAGATCGACGTCCAAAATTCGAACGCATTGCCAATCTTCGTCAGCTCTCGTACAGAGCCTAGAATCAAATATTCTGGTGCGAGATTGACAGCGGCAACCGGGGCTGCTACAGTTTATTTTATAATGTTTATTTCATCTATTTTGATTTGTGAATATTGTATAAGTTCTCAATATAAGTGTATTGAGAACACGCGAGTTTTATTTATTTCATGTGCGGCTCATCTCGCCCACAAGGTTAGCATGTGAATAATTACAAAATTCACTGATAAGGTGAGGAAGAATGTTATGTGCCTTATTACAGTTACCTATGGCAGCGAATACATAATATTATACTAACGTGTCTATCTATGCCCACTGACGCTATAGCCGTTTATTGACAAAAAATGATAAAGCCACGTTGATAAGTCTTGTACCTATATTTGCAGTGTTATTGTAATGTGCTAAAAGGGCTAAGCCTAATAATACCCTTGAAATCCGAGAGTTGTACCTGGTTGGCGTGGCATTACTATACATTTCTAGTAGATTAACCCCAGACCCAATTTTCTAGACCTCTATTCTTTTGTTCACTTATAACTCACTTGTACATCTAATATATCAAAACTCCAAATCCAAATACTTTCAGAGAAGTTTTATTACAAAACTGTGACACGAGAATTTTATACATAAGATTCTCATTTTTATTATATAACCAGCTGACCGGGCTAACGTTGTTTTGCAATTGAGGGGTATGAAAAATAGCTTACGACTTGTCTAAATAGTTTCATAAAAATCGGTCGAGCCGTTTCGGAGAATTTGATAACAAACTCTGTGACACGAGAATTTTGGATTTTTTATTCAAAACAAATGTTGACGAGTTATTACTATAACAGAACAAAAGTTTTACAAACGTATTGCGCGTTTTCACACATGTTATACAAGTACACGATAAAGCATTTAACTTTTAAATCAATAAAACCTATGTCAGTGGGCTGGGCTGGTCGCTAGTGGATTTGCATTCGTTGCCCACGCGATAAGGCGCATACATGATATAAACTTAACATACAGAGTACAGGCGTAGGTACTTGTCTATAATGGTGCTTACACATGCAACAACCCTTTGATATCATGGTTTATAGGATAGATAAGGAATCAATATACTTTTTCTATTTGTGTATGAAACCCGTCACGGAATATTTTATTCCGGGAAAACCAATAATGAATTCCTATTTGAATTCGAATCCTAGACGTCTAAATTTTCTGAGAAGATTATTTGTGCGTTTTAAGCAATCAGATATTATTTCGGGTAACCAACATATCTAAAAGTAAAAGTCCTCATTAACGCTAAAGTATAATAAAGCCTGCCAATCTATACTTTAATAAAAGTGGGTTGTTTTGACCAAATATCTGAATTCATTCTGAGAGGAGATATTTTGTAAGAATAATGAATCTAATGTAATGTAATGTCATCTAATTTTTACAAACATGGCGCTTTCTACTGATATGTAGGTAATTTGGTTCTACAACGATGAAGTTGTTAAGAAATAAAAGACCCGTTTCTACATTTTAGAAAAAATAAGTGTTTTTAAATGTACATTACATTTTTACATTTACATTTTTGACGCGTTATTCATAAAATATATATATGTATTGCGTGTATTATTTTCGTTTTTCCTTTTCCATTTTAACAAATGACAAAACGGGCCAATTACACATATTTCTACGGTTTAACGTGCCAGTTAGTTGCAGTATCTGAGTGAGTGTGCTAGCACCTTAGCGACAGCGCGTGACACAAATGTAGGGGTGAGGACCCGGCGCCGTTTATGCGGCAGCACGACTGACTCACTGTTAGATAACAAGCAGAAGCGTTTCATAGGGCGCGAACCACGTAATTACACTCCTTTCATTACGTGGGGCCTTAACCCTTCCGTGTAAGTGGGGAGTTTAAAAAAACTAAAACCAAAGTAGTAACACAATTAAATAAAAGGACATTTACGAGTACAACATTATTGTCGTACTCTTTCTCGCAAATCTCGGACTAATTTCTTTAACTCGACACTTTCAAGCAGAGATTTTGATATAAAACGTGAAGATGATATTGGGATTCCCGCAATTTGACTACCATAAGCCTATTATATCTCATTAGCTTAAAAATTGCGAAAAACCAAAAAAAAATTGAATTTCGCGCTCCATCCTAGACCCCATTATTTCTGTGTGATCGTAAGATATGATTGTAGTCAAGCGCAAGCCTACCTATAATAAAAAAAGACATAACCATCGAACTCCACGAGGTATAGGAAAAACTGCGACTCTGAGCTAAACAGCGGGCTGACGTAGGTACATGGCGAAACTATAACGGTTCCTTGTTCAATAAGGAAACTAAAAACCGATCAAACCAAACGATCGGTTGTAATAAAGCGCCCTATGATCATCCATAATATGAAAATTACTAGGCAGTTGTAGAGCGATTACGTATCACTACAATTCATGTGATTATAGAGCCTACCTAGTACCTTCCTACTCATTTTCAATTGCCCACTGAGGGTTCCGTACCAAAACCATTAGCAGTTATCAAGCATAGTTTATATTCCCATGTTGATAAAGCAGCTATAGAAACAAGTTTTCAGTTTAATTTAACTGACTATGCCTACCTATGTTTCAATTTCTGAGTAAAAGGACCGTAGGGAAGTGGCAGACACACGGACAACAAAATGATCGATACTAAAAGATAATTTTTTAATACATAAATACCTATATGTCATCTTCCAAATTTCTGAATTGAGATTTCAGTTTCATGATCTAATAATTTCCATTTTACCCTATTCCCTTAAAAAAAGCCAACCCTGTCGCTATCCCTGGAGAGGGAATGTATTTTTTTATGATAAAAAAAAAAAGAATAAAATCTCCACAAAACGTGCGGTGGAATACACGCGGCGTATGATTATAAAATTCTTGAAACAATACCGCGTTTTACAGAGAACAAATTAAACGGCCTCGGGCGTGTCCGATAGGGTGCCATAAGCTATTGTTATGTTGCCAAACACTCCGCACAGTAGGCACTAGGCACCAGAGCATTCATAAATATGCAAGAGGCAAACGATAAAATGCAATGCAAATTTTATCGAATCCGAAATATTTTTTTGAGAACAAAAAGGCGCAGCCCTATTAGGCTCTACCTATGGCAGATTGATATTGATCTTAACTCTGATACGATAAAATCAAATTAGCCTGTTAACTTTCTAATAGCGGCCGTCTTTCATTTTTTGTTAGTTAGTATGAACTTGTATGCAAAATCTCACACTTCTCAGCGTTTGAATTTGTTTTTAAAAGGTCACAAAGTTTTCACTCCACATCGATTTCGCACCTACGAGTATGTTTCTAGAAAACTTACAATATATAATTTTCAGATTTTTCCTTTGTAATAATACTAGCATGGAAATCATATAACGCAATCAATCTATTCGTATTTAATTGATGATTACAATTAATCTATACTAACAATTCAATGTACCAAGTTAAATTACATTCATGAAAATTTTCAATATTTTAGGTGGTTTGGGGGACCCGTAAAGTTGTAACTTCATACGTCTAATAATCGAATTTTCGACCTCTTCCTAGTACCTATATTTATTCATACGAGAGTCTAGACCCCTTTGGTCGAAAGCAACTTGAAATGATTCGTGTAATTAATCTAACAACTAATAAGATAGCGATGCTATACCTTATATATGATATATTTCCTGATACTGAGATGAGATGACGTAGCACAGCCAGAAGTGTAGACATAAACGAAAACTTGAATAATTATGTGAGGTGTCGGTTACGGTAACAGTGTCACGAGTTCAATGGTTGTTTCCCATCTCAAAATGCTCAACGCGCTTACAGAAGTTTGCACTTTATTATTTATCTCATCAAACCTCAACTATTTACAACTGAATTAACTTCTATACATTTTAAACACGGAAAATAGAGCTGACATCAAGAAATCTCAAGCACCCGTCGAGAGCGGGTTAGCGTCCGCGTCAGGTGCATATAGGGCTGCCAACCCTCCCGAATTACCCGGGAGATTCCGGTAATAATGAGTAATCTCCCGGCCTCCCGGGAAACAAAAATTCTTCGGTTTTTACACGACTGCCCAAAAAAGGAGAGTAATGTTTTTAGGGTTCATGTATGTATGATAGTTTCTTTTTTCCACAATAACTTCTGAACGGCTGAATAGATTTGGACATTATATGGAGTATCGTTAGGTAAGGTTACATCATTCCGAGTAAAATAGGCTATACTTTTTGTGGAAAAAATCGTTTTACCACAGGGCAGTCATGTATTTTAATTATTTATTTACTATAAACATTGTACTTATACGCACGTCGTATGCTGTCTGCCTGGTTCGACTTTTTGAGAATCAATCTGGTATTATGCGATGGAGCGTTGGCGTTGTCTGTCACTGTTGTGACAGAGACAACGCAGAATGCGGCTTGCGGAGTGATCGACTGACTTCGATTTTTCATTTAAAAAACTTATGATTTTGTGATGGAAAAGGAAAACCGAAAAAAATAGTAGCTGCTGTAAAAGAAAATAAATATAAATTAAAAAAATACCTATAGATATCGTCCATGAAAGTCTCACGAGTGTCCTTTCAAGAGTTGGAAACCCTAGTTGCATAACGCGGAGGCGCTCGTAAATCGCAGCCCTAAGCCTGAATACGTAAGGAACTGTGGCAAGTTCCTCGTGAATAACTGACGACCAGTAGGCCTCACTGCACCATTCCTGGGATACTTTATTTATGAATGTAAATTAATTTGGAGCGAAGCACTTGTATGCTGTACTCTCAGAGTAGAAAGTACCTCAGTAGATTATAATTCCTCGTAAAATAAGTACTGATCGTAAAACATACTCGTACTTACAATTTTGAGTGCATTGGAGAAGATTTAATAACAAAGCTTTTGAAATTTTTCGAACATTAATTGCGATTCGATAAATCAGACCCCCTTATAAAAGTGGTATAGCGGTGGAATATAGGTTACTAGCTGTTACGCGCGTTTTCTAAGTGTAATAAGTTAATTGCTTATTTGATTTAATTGCTTTATCATTGTGAAAAAAGTTGACAAAATTAAGACTCAGCGAAAAGCTTGGTCTGTTAATCTGAACAGACTTTAGATACTGGTATGTACAACTCTACCTATTCCACTACAAACATATAAATTTTAAATATTACGTATTTTTGTATAAAGGAGTTAGAACTAAGTTAAATACCAAACTAATGAAAGCTTTTGGGTAACTAAATCGCGCGAGTGAACTTTTATAATTAGGCGTTTGCTTATTTATTATTACAGTATAATTTCAGGTTATGATTAAAAGAAATGTGATGTATCTTGTGAACATTCACTCGGGTTCGGTTACCTTTCGCTTTTCTTCTTTGTCGTTAATAATAAATGGGCATCTTTTCTGTGTAACACATTCGAAGTCGTGTGAACGCGAAATAATTATAGACGCGATTTAATTTAAAGAAAGTTAGGTTATATATCTTGCTGCTTTTGCAACAGCTTAAAAAAAGTAAAGGCTTATCTTTATCACCTACAAGTGAATTGAATGATTGATAAGCCCACATTCGTGAAGAAGGCAAGCTATATAGGTTCATAGAAGAAAGAAACCCTTTTTTACAAGATTAACACATGATAATTATGAGATCTATAAAGAAGGTATAACGACGCTGTTTTAGAGATAGAAAGAACATTGTAAATGTTCCGTGGTCTAGTGTTATCAAAGGTTTTGGATGCTTTGAAGTAACATCGTTGCTTAGTGCAACGTTAGCTACAGAGATTTTAACGAACTAAAAATAGTTATTTATAGACCGTGGCGGGCGTAATCGATATAGTTTATGGTTAACGCAACTACCTTGTTCGTATAGGTACCCATTTAAAGTGAAAATAATAATTAATCTATTTTCACACTTGGAACTGAAAACAAGGTGGATATGACAAAACGCTTCTGCCCTTTGCCCTTTGTAAGTTAATAAGATAATATTACATATATGTATAATACATAGTAGGGTTCTCAGTTGAATTGCGGGAATGACAGTACTTATCTCCACTTATTTCTATTAAAATATCTATTAAAATATTTTCTTAAAAGTATGGACCAGTATCGAATTTGAGGCGAATAATGATTTATAATGAAATCCGCAGGTTTACAGAAGTTTTAACTTGTAACAGAAGAAACTGACCGACCCCAGAGACCTCTAAAAGTTTTTACGTTCTTTCGGACATTTATCACAATTCTTTACGACGTTGCACAGCCACGAGAAATCCAAACGGTGAGACAGTAAATTATAATAATTACATTGCGCATCGTAAATGTTCCACATTTTCGGAACGGCATACAAACTGCACGCGTATAGATACCAGATATGAAACGCTAAATATAGCAAGATATGTGAATTACTCTAATACAATCGTAGAGAAATCACGAAACTCGTAATGTGAGATGACGATTTTGACATGCGATCGTTTCAAACATACCTAGTTACCGTGAGCGACGACCTTTTATAAATCTATGCATAGTTATCGAATAATCCTTTGATTATGTATATTACATAATCAAAGGAATTATCACGTAAGAAATTAAAAAAAAATACACGGTGACTTTTTTATCGACTTACAAAAATACATAGTACATAGTATAAGAAACGTAAATAGTAAATAAATACTCGTAACGCCGGGCGCGTCTAGCGCACATATTTATTTACTATTTACGTTTGATAAAGGGTGTTTTCAAATGAAAAAATATTAATTCAAAAAATTGATGAAATGTTTTTAATTTTTTTTAACAGGGGAGTCGTCATTGGGTACTTTAACTGGTTTGCTTTTGTAAGACATTAAAAAAGTCACCGTGTAATGTGTATATTAATTTCGCTACAAGTGTGGAAAATATTTAATTCCTTTACGAGTTTGTAGACGAATCGAGACCAAGTGGGTCAATTTATTTTAGAGAATGTATTTAGGAGTCATCGTATTTGTGACTACTAGCTCCCAGCGAATTTTCGTTTTCCGATTAAAATCTGTCGATTACCAGAAGACATCTCAAATATTTCGTATTTTCTTTTCGGGTTAGAATTTTATGTATTTTCATTTTAAAGTACTTATTCATTATTCATATCCTAGTTACCAAGGACTCGCGCACTAAGGTTTCCGTATAAAAACGGCAAAAAAATCATGGGATATTTATCATTTTGTTGTTTTTGGTAGGTATTTCTTGTTATAGCGGCAACAAAACTTAATTACTTAATTAATTAATTATTATCTGTGAAATTTTTAAGTAGACTACTACTCGTATCAAGGGCAACCGCCGTCCGCGGAGTCCCTTTTTTCCCTTTTGGTTACGGAACCTTTAAAATTGAATAAAATACCGTATTAACCAATAATAATTACCTCGCGATCTTTGTTTCCATATGTGATGCCCAGGTTGGGCATCGCGCGCAGGATGGCCACCAGGGACTGGATCGTGTTGCTGTACACCACAGGCCGATACTGTTTGAAGTCCTCATTTGTGAAGCCACTTTCGTGGATAATTCTGTTGACAATGGGAAACCGGTTAGTTACTCGGTAGCTGACTGACTGACAACGCATGACCAGTCGTAAAGCGTAAAATTGAATGTAGTTCAAAAGTCAAAACGCAACATGGTCGAGAATCGTGAAATTAAATTTACGTTGAAGGATTTTTTTTCCTGTTATAATATTTTCAATTTTATACTCTAAACCAATAGACACATAAAATTAATATTTCAGAGTTATTCTAAACTTATTCGTATAATTTACACTGGGATGTTAACTAGTCCAGAGTAACCCAAGTACTCGCCTAAGCATGGGCCAAAGGGGAAAGGGAGAAATTTATCACTATTTGACATTTCACAAGACAAACCCCCCGAGACTAAGCAAGGGAGTATTTTCTCCACCTCTGTGCCCATGCTAGGGGGATAAACAAAAACGTGGAAAGGGATACAATTTTGTCCTTTCCCCGGGGACAAAAATAGTCCCCTGCCCATGCTCGCAAGTCGCACTGCAGTAGTTCGACTTAGTAACTCGTAGGCTCAGTTGGCCTGGGCCTAGACGAAATTCTAATTCGTATTATTATTCTATTATTCTAATAGCGATAAACAATAGGGACATAGCGACACAGAATACCAAAAATGTACGGGATTGACGTTCTTATTAACGCTATGGACTTTTCTATTCATCGCAACATTGCAAATAGAATGTCACTTTGTCTACAAGCTCTCATGTTATCACTTATCAGCCTTCGACAGACTCCGACTGGATACTAATTAAAATGAAATGTCGCTTGCGATGTTACAGAACTGATAGTTACTAGTGCAAGTGTTTTGATATGCACTGCCAGTTCAATGACCTCCTTTAATAGTTTCAAGTGTTTAATTAATGTCATATTGATGTATGTAGATTGTAGGTAGGTACGTATGGCGACAAGCCAAATAAGAATTAATTATTTCAAATACGACTTAGTACCTTTAACTAACATTCCTAACAGCCTATGGGCTTCCAAAATCATGGAACGTTTAGAGACTTAGTTTAACGCACGAAGGTATAAGTAAAAACGCAAACTTATTATTTTATCAGCATGGCATACCATATAATGAATTAACCTATCAATCTATTGTTTGCCCTACCAGCTACTTGTACTTGATTTAATGTTAAATCTGCAATAGGGTATCCAGTAGGGCAAAATACGAATAGGTACCTAGGTCATAGAAAATCATTTCCATCTTCCTACTCAATAAAAAATCTTATTGTAGCATTCTATAAGTTGAATACGTTTAGGTAATACGTATTGAGTGTATTCATATTTTTTATACGTAAGTAGATATTCAAAGAATTATAAAAATCTTGAGTGCGTCCAAAGATAAAATTTACAGTACGCGCCAGCTAAGTTGCCCCAAAGTATCGGCATTCGGAGCTCTGTGCAGGTATATCTCCTCGCGCCTAGCCATACGTGCTTCTCGCAACATACAACACGTCCTCAGCTCGCACTCGAAACGGGGTTCTGCGTAGGGTTCAACTTATACGCCGCCTATTGTAGTTACTGTGGTACATTCGCAACCTTTACAGCTGCATCTCAGAAACGTTTAAAAAAAATTCGACAATGGATGACGTCAGTAAGGGGGGGGGGGAGGGGGGAGTCGTTAATGCGGCTCGTATGTCTATAGTGTCTTCAAACAACCTTTATGTGAACACGCCTGAAGAATAGAACACGAACAATGGAGGCGCCGCACCGCGCGCGGATACTTGAAATCGCGACGAGCCACCGTTTTTCGAAAACAATGACTTTATCGAGAAATAGAGAATATTTTATCTCTTGAAATGTCTACATTAGGAATGTATGAAACACGCACCGCGGATTGGAAATAGGTACTGACGACTACAACGCCTATTTATTTGTATTGTACTTATGATCTAAAAACGTAAGCCCTGCCAGCCCATAATATGACTTGTCTACATTGACCTAATATATCTATGCTTGTCTACGATAGTCATAGAAACCTTCGCTCACACATCGAAACGGGTCGAAATTCAAAACATGTATGAGAATGACGGTTGTCGTCGCTAAATCACGTGATAGTTTTTAGCACCTACTAGAAATTCTTTGAAATAAGCGTGGTAGATAAATGTAAGTAATGGCAATTTGAGTCTTCAATAAAATACTAGTGCTACGAGTTTTAAAATTTTCAATGTAACTGGCTTTAGTCCTTTGAATTTGACGTATCAAAAAAGGGACACAGGACGGCGCCTGTTGCCGGGCAGGTCTGCCATCTAGGCCGAAGTTGCGACAGAGATCGCAACAGGCCAGTCTATCGTCGTCGTCGTCGTTTCAGCCGATGGACGTCCGCTGCTGGACATAGGCCTCCTGCAAATGACCGCCAAACACCACGATTTTGAGTAGCCTGGTGCCAGCAACTCCCCGCGACTTTCTTTAAGTCGTCTGACCACCTTGTGGGGAGTCTGCCACTGACAATGCGCTTCCCGGCCGCCATTCCAGCATCTGTCCTGCGAGCTATTTCCACGCCCATTGCCACTTCAGTTTGGCGACACGTTGAGCTATGTCGGTCACCTTGGTTCTTTGGCGGATCTCCTCATTTCTGATTCGATCACGGAAAGATACTCCGAGCATAGCTCTCTCCATCGCTCGCTGAGTCAGTCTTTATCTTCATTTCATTGCCCCAAAGCAGCGACTGTTTAACCATACCTAGTACTTAGTAGGTACCTATATTCGAATAAAAACTGACTAGACTCCACCATTAACTTATTTGAACCAAGAAATGCCAAGTTACTTGTACAAAATATAACCTTACTAGACCAAATTACCTGCAAGGATGAACTCCAGTAACCGACACAGACTTCTACGGGGCGCATGCGTTGAAGTTTGACGTCACGCTTACATAGTTATCACAGGGCCGCGTGGCTAGATCCGGGACGCCCGTGACGTCACCACGCAAAATGGCAGGCACGAAGATCCAGATATCGTATTTATACACGATAACATTTGATGTTCAATAAAGTGTTATCAAATAACGATAAGACGGATGAATAAAAATTTAACGATTTTCTGAATTGCTTTCGATATCAGACAGTGGCATGTGTGGTTTGTATGATAGCAAATAATATTTTTTATTGAAACCCGAAAAAATTTTACTTCAAAAACCGGATAAGCAAGTAATTAGTAGAAGGGAGACCAAGAGAGGGATTTTTGCAATTACTCTAGCGTCGTTGGGACTTGGGACCTATTCAATTATAAAAAAAAACCGGCCAAGTGCGAGTTGGACTCGCGCACCGAGGGTTCCATACTATAAAAGAAGTAAAACGTTAAATGTATCACTTTTATTCACTGAATTTATGAGTATAATTTACAAGTAAGTACGTTCGTTGGCGAACCGAAAACCTTTGTTTTCGACAGTTAATTGTTATTAACAAAAAAAGTAATACTAGTTAGAGAGTTGATTTTTTTATTCCTGTAAAATATACGTTAATGCCTATTGATCGTAATTATTTCAGATTTTTGGCCGATAAACTTCGGAGATAAGGGAGGTGGGAACGGTATTTTTTTTGACAGTTTGCCCAATAAATCAAAAACTATCGAGCATAAAAATAAATAAAAATCTGTTTTAGACTACACAAGTAACGCCCTTTCTTATGATACCCCACTAAATAATGTTATCTCATTATGAAATTTCAATACCCCCGTTTAATCCCTTTTTATATAAAAATAAAAACAATTTTCAAATTTTTACGATTGCTATGACGTCGCGTCACTATTATCTATAACTATTCTAAATTTAAGGTCGATAGCTTGAATAGTTACTGAAATAATCGAGTGTGGCAGACGGACGGACGGACGGACGGAGAAAGTCTCACCATACATTTTGGTATGGAACCCTAAAAATAGGTGCTAAAAAAAGGTTATACGAGTAAATGATGTATTGCTATTTCAGTGGCGGGGAAAAAAATCGTGACCTTTAAATTTTCTCTCGAGCACATCAGATTTTTTTACAGATGCTTCTTCTTGATGCGCTTGTCGTCCTTGACCCCATAAATCATAATATGACAATTATGTCGAGGAGTTAAAATCTGCCGGTTTGAATTTTTATTAAATTTCTTGACATATTATTATGGGTCAGGACGACAAGCATGTCATGACTAATCTAATTACAATTTCACGACTGCCCGAAAAGGAGTGTAATGTTTCCACCATAACTTCTGAACAGCTGAATAGATTTGGACATATGGGGTATCGTTAGAATCCTTACATCATTCCAAGTAACATCGAGGCCATATTTTTTTTGAAAAAGTAGTTTTACCACAGGGCAGTTGTATTTTTTAATTTTTAAATTATTTACTTGTCCTAGACCTATTTATTATTTTATCTACGCTCATTGCTTAAAGTTCGAATTATGAAATCAAAATGTGTCACATATTGACCTACTTTATTCACAGACTTCTATAATTATTAAAAAGTTATTCATTATAACATCGCTGTACTATGGAAATATCTCTAGATAATTGAATAATTTCCATTACGATACTCGGCTCTGGGTTCCTGTATTTTTATGTGTCGTCATCACAGACCGGGGAATAACTTTCTTTTCTCTGTGGTCGTCATAGCCAAAATAGAGTGTAGAGCCAATCCTCAATTTTGTTTATTTTTATTATATATGGAGTCCACAGACAACATTTAGTTGGTAGTCATAGACAACAATTAATTCACGGAAACAATAATTTTTCCCT
Organism: Coenonympha glycerion; assembly: GCA_963855885.1. Lineage (NCBI taxonomy): Eukaryota > Metazoa > Arthropoda > Insecta > Lepidoptera > Nymphalidae > Coenonympha > Coenonympha glycerion. The sequence goes on from OY979646.1 coordinate 5,665,472, forward strand.
GCCTTATATGACTGATTAAAAAGTGTGTTCGTACAGAATATTGAAAAGAATTATGTATAATTTTTGATTATTTAATTATCCACTAAAATATACTTTATCTGACTTGTATACATAAATATTTTTCTACTCTTTTTTGTTCATGACTTTTTTACAGACTATACGCAGTTTACAACTGAATTTTGGCGCCATACCTAACTTTTAACATTTCAATGTGTTATTTTTGTTACTTAGTCAAAACTTAGCGCGGAAAAATGTCTAGCAGTGAAACCTACTAAAGAAAATTTAACTCCACCTGACATTTTAGTAATTGCAACAAAAATGACCCACAATTTTTTACCAACAAAGTGAAGGATTTACGACAAACGTTAGCAAGATTTTATGGTTTTTATTTATGATAATTTGAGCGTAGATAAAGTAGTGTATGAAACTCTACATAATTAGGTATTAAAACACCCGTGTGATACTATTAAAAAACTCGCCTGCGGCTCGTTTTTTAAACTCACACTCATGTTTTAATACCCCCCATTATGCATCCGTTTCATAAACTACTATTAACTAATTAGATAGATATTGAATAGTGGGTACCTACTTTATGTTAGGCACGTTAGGTACAAAGGCACTTCAATGACGTTTAGCTATGGGCGTTCTAAAACGGCTCAATGACGACAGAGTTTTTATCGTTTTTAACAATCACAAACTGCTAATAGCTATCGTTGACGTGTGTTACGATCAGCTGGTATACGTCACTGCGCGTTGGGACCTTTACTAACAAGGATCAAAATGATAGATGAAGCAAATGTTCCTGTGGACTTGCACATCAGACACTGTGCAATAACAAACACAAATTGCAAACGTGTGTTACATGTGGTCAAGCAGAAGATGCATTGGTGACGTTTAGCATAATATGATCTAGTATTTTTTACAAGTGCAAAAGTGGGGCCCATATCTGTAAAATTTACACTTGCAACATTTGCAATGATATTCACAACCGTTATACACTGCTGCTTTATTAATGACACGAAAATAAGTTTTTGTGTCAAGCCTTCAATGGACAAAAAATAAGTGTCTAATGAGCTCGTTGAAGATTATAACTGAGATACAGAATCAGCCCACTGGACGCTTATTCGTCAAAAATAATAATAATAATGAACAAATTAACTAGTTATTCAGCAGTCAGCACTTTTCTGCAGGACCCACGTATGGACCCAGCTTTGATGTTCGGAATTTAGAATCTGCAAAGTGTATACCTACTTGAATGATTTACGCATAGATAGTTAGTCACCCATCGCATAGTAACACCAAAGATTTAAATCGCACCAAAGATTTAATCTATGATGCCTACGAGTATATTGATCACGCTTTCTTCCCAAGGTCGTCGCATGTACACGTGCCTTCTTTTATTTGCAAAAGCACTATTATGGGCCACAAAGCATAATTAGTATTCAATGTAAAAAGTAAGGTAAATAATGCTAGGTCTATGAAATAAATAATATCTTCTAACGGACTTAAAGAATGGAGGTTTGGTTATAGGTCGCTAGTAATAGGGTTTTTACCAGTGTCGTAATGGAAAAACGAATTATATGATCCGTAGAATCCTTACAGGCTCATTTCGCCCAAACGGATAGTCTGGGCAGATTTGATAAGACTTTCTTTACGCGACAGGAGGTGGCACTTAATCCATAGTTTCTACTTTCTAGTACATATTGAATTGTACTATGTGTAGGTATATAATAATAGACAACTCAGAATAGCTCCCGGGAGTTGAACGTTGTTTTAAGTGTATTGCCATCTAAGGCATGAAATTCTATCGTGAGAAGTTTGAAATTAGTTTCCAGATCGATATAAATATCGGAACAATAATAAACAAGTTTGTTGGTAAGTCTAAATATAAAGTGTGGATTTTTGAGATTGAGCAGTATCACGGTCACTGGAAACTACAAAACAGCTGTCTTTTCACCTGCATAAACAGATTTAAAACAATAGTCAAAAAATGTCAAATTTTATTCAGTGCTCCAGTCAGTTATCTCGTATAGGTACCTTCATACAGATAATCATCTACATAGATACAATACGATGTATTATTATTATAGATAGTAAGTTATCTGGCTATCAGACGCTAAGCTCTTAATCAGTAAAGACTACTTACTATGTTACTCGTATTTACTGACGGACTAATTTTGATGATATTATTATGATCGATCGCCCATCGGTACTGCGTTTAAATAGGCTAATAACAATGAAAATATCATAGAATTTGGCTAATGCTGATCGCAGATTAGGCTTGCTCGTAGGTTACTTTGCAAGCTTAATACAAAGTTCACATTTAGTTTATCATTAAAATTATTTCACTATTTACCGCACCATAATGATTTGGACGTGCCGTGAGTACTTGCGCTATTTTTATTGATACCGATTGTGTTTTAGCCTCTTGTAGCGCATCTAAAAATCTACAATTCCTTTCACTAGAGTACGGTTGAAAAGGGATATCATTAGTCTTTAGAAAATATTAAGTTCTATCCCTTTTCAACCATACCGTAATGATAGAAAATATTTAAGATGCGCTTAATTCACTATTGAAATATTTTTCTTTTCAATTTATTTATATTACTAGCAGTGCCTGCGGACTCCGTTCCGCGTTAGAAATATTTTTGTCCCAACTCGTATGTCCCGTGTATAATATGAACTTTATACAATAGCAATAAAGCTCAAATTGACTGAACGTTTTAGTTAGAAAGCGTATGGGAAAAAGAAAAGGGCTGTTTTTAGGGTTTTCCCGGCAATTATTCGAATTTTTCTCAACTTTTAAACCTTCCTTTTAGACCTCCACAAACATTTCAAAACTAAGATAAGATAAATCCGTTCAGCCGTTCTCGAGTTTTAGCTAGACCAACGAACAACAATTCATTTTTATATATATGTTACGGCTAAATCCCGAAGCGCGGCGGCACCTAGTTTTAGCCAGTTAGGACTAGGTGTAGCCACTTACTCTTGGATAAACCTAGTACGAGCCGATTGTTTTCGGGTAAAACTAGGTCTAGCCTTCATCATGCCGGCTACAACTAGGTCCAGCAATTCCCTGTTGGATAAAACTAGGTCTAGCCGATATCATTCCGGCTAGAACTAGGTCCAGACAATCCATGTTGGATAAAACTAGATGCAAACAACTTTAAACAATTAACAGGCGCCTGGCTCACGCGAATCGTGCGCCCCTGCCGCCCGCCACCCGTACACATGCGTTTGCCCTTGCGCTTTGAGAGAATGAGCCATCAAAAGAGTCATCAAAACATTCGAAATTACATATTGCGGGCTCTATGACCAGAATGAGGAGAAACAATGTAAGCTGTGTGAAAAGAAACTAAAAATTGACACTAATAGGAAAGGCGCACAGGAAGGTTTGGTAAAACAAGCTATGAAAATGACGGCTTCATTAAATGAAAAGTTTCCCCCATGTAAAGTCGGTGATACAGTTCGAGTAAAAATTCCTGACGAAGACAGAGGTAGAGGCGACTTTCCCAATGTGTTAATGGTTGTACTTGAATGTAACGACAAGGGGTTATACAAATTAGGAAACAAATACGGCACTATAACAGAACTATTTTCAATAAATCAGTTCACTGTGTGTGAGTCAACATTTTTAGATATTGACATTGTTTCACCAGAAAAGAAATCACTACGCCAAATAACCAATGCACAATCGACCTCTGGTGGGAAAAGCTTTAAAAGATGCAACTGCAAAACCAATTGAGGCAACAAAAAGTGCCTCTACAAAGCTGCTGGTATTTTGTGCAACTCAAAATGGCACCCAAGTTTAGGTTCTTCTTATAAATAGTTTAAGTTACTTTATAAAAATGTGATTTATAATTATACCAATATTCTTTAAATTATAATATGCAACTATTGTCTGTTGTTAAAAATATTATCCTGATTGTTCCTATTATATTAAAAATTGTACTCCTAATAATTTGTGCCAATTATTACAATGTGATTTATAAGAATAAAAAACTCTACGTTTCTTATTATTAGGTGTTTTTTTTTAATATCTAAAAAAGCTCTGCCGATAGCATGCCGGCTACAACTATGTACAGCCAATCCCTGTTGGATAAAACTAAGACACGCGCAGCTGCTGCAGACGCTGTGAGTCACACTCGCAAGTAGACCTGCAGTAGATCAGCAGCACCTGGCGCTCACAACCTGCAGAGGCACGTGCCTCGCTACGCCCTCCACCCCGCGCCGCTGATGCAGTTGCTGTGAGTCATGAGTGTGACGCGGGGCGGAAGGCGTGGCGGGACACGCATCTAAGTTTTATCCAACAGGGATTTTCTGGACCTAGTTCTAGCCGGAATGATATCGGCTAGACCTAGTTTTATCCAACAGGGAATGGCTGTACCTAGTTGTAGCCAGCATGATGAAGGCTAGACCTAGTTTTACCCGAAAACAATCGGCTCGTACTAGGTTAAACCAAGATTAAGTGGCTGCACCTAGTTCTAACCGGCTAAAACTAGGTGTAGCCGCGCTTCGGGTTTTAGCCGTAACATATACACTCGCCGGCATATTTAGCGGAACATAAAAAAAAGGTTTGATATCAGTATCATATAAAGTTGCTGGCTGGTTTATACGTTATTTAATGGGGTCTTACACTACTTTTGAATTTGATAAAAAATATTACTTTATTATAAACTAGGATAAAAATAATAACGTGCAGTGAAAGAAATATTAAAATCCAACGAAGATTTACAAAGTTGCAGGCGTTTAAACTTTGGAGTGGGGGGATCTTCTATCCCTTTTTCGCAAAACGAAAATTTGTATGAAGCCGCACGAAGCTACTATGGCATTGGTAAGGTGTGACGTCACAATGTCATGTTGCTATCTCTGTCTAATCACAAATCTTTAAATGCTTATAACTTTTTTGTTATTTGATCGATTTAATTAGTTCTTTCAGTGCACGTCATTATTTTAATTCTACTTTATAATAAAGTAATAAAAAAATTGGAGTCAAATACCCTATTTAAAAAGAAATATTTTCAAATTAAGAAAACAACTGAACATCACATTTTATGCAATTGTTTTAATTTTATTCAAATACACCTTATCTGGAGCGAACTTCGAGTATTTCTTCCTTCTGAGTTTGATTCAAAATTTCATTGAAATACTGTTTTTTGTTAGTTTTTTTTTTTAATCGCGTATCTTTCTGGAGTTGATGACTTAATTATGCCTGACTTAGCCCCAACGGAGATTGCCAGGGCACTCGAAATGCGAAGAAATGGTCAAACCTACAGAGTGATATCCAGAGATTATCGTCGACCAGTTTCAACGATCCATCGCAGTATCCAACGGTTCAGGGAGACCGTTACTTATATGAGAAGAGCAGGACAAGGCAGAAAAAGACGCACTTCGAGTAGGGATGATCGTTTCATTCGGCTTCGTGTACGTAGGAATCCCCGTTTGACGGCCGTCCAAGCCCGACATGAGTTAGAAGCAGTGCGGGGTGTAACCGTAAGTGAGCGTACGGTACGAAGAAGGCTCGAAGAAGCTGGTTTGGGTTCATTTGTTCCCGCCAAGGCTCCAAGGCTCGAGGTAAATCATCATAGAAACAGGTTAACTTTTGCTCAGGAACATCGACTTTGGAACGCGGACCAATGGAGTAAGGTATTGTTTAGTGATGAGTGCAGAATTCTCTTAAATCAAATTGACGGCAGGCAAAGAATATACAGACGCAAAGGAGAACAATACATTCAGACAAATTTTGAAACTACAGTTGCATACGGTGGTGGATCAATAATGGTTTGGGCGGGCATTTGTTTGGGAGCTCGCACAGACTTGGTAGTGATTGACAGAGGGAGTCTGACTGCAGACCGCTATATCAGAGAAGTTTTAGAAGAATATGTCGTACCGTTTGCCCCATATATCGGTGACGATTTTGTTTTTATGCAGGATAATGCTCTGCCGCATACCGCTCGGGTAACTCAAGCTTATCTTAATGATATGAATATCACTGTTATGGAGTGGCCGGCGAGATCACCGGATATGAACCCAATAGAGCACGTTTGGGACTTGCTGAAAAGAAAAGTCCTGAATTCCAGCTCCTGCCAACGTGGGAGAACTGCGAATCGCCGTAGTTGAGGAATGGCGGAGACTATCCCAGGAGACCATCGATAACATCATTCTCAGTATGCCTAGACGGGTAGAAACTTTAATAAGAGCACGTGGAGGAAATACGTGATATTAATCACCATTTTTCTAATTTAATTAATTGTAATTTTAATATTAAATTTCACTTTTCCAGGTTACATGAAAAGTTCAAAAATGTACCATTTTTCACAAATAGCCTTTACTCGCAAAATCTGTTCTTAATGTGATCTCATTTTAAGTAAAAACAAATGAAACTTTAAATAACAAAAGAAGTGTAGTAAGTAGATTTTAAAATAAAGCCATATTTTTTTAATTATGGACCTTTTTTTTATGTTCCGCTAAATATGCCGGTGAGTTTATTTATAGAAGATAGAAGATTATTCTATCATTGATGTACAAAATTATTTTTCCATAGCTTAGCTTAGCACGCCACAATATGGCAATACACTGACTGTGACTATCTCAGGAACTACTGGTGCGATTGAAAAAAAATTTGCGTTGTTCATTTATGTAATAGGAGATGAAGATTCAGTATGAGATCAATGAAAAATGTTGTAAAAACAGGAAAATTTGTTTCTTCTGGAGAGGAGAGCGCACGCAACGAAAGCTCCGTTGCGTGCGCTGCGTAAACGGGTAAAGCTACTAAAAATAATGTATGACAGAATTTTTCTCCTTTAAAAGTTCTAAAGCAAAGTCCGCGACACCACATGTCTGTCTTTTAAGGTTTGCTTATTATAACGGGAAATGAAGAAAATGGAATTACTTAGTACGATAATGAGCGATCATCTTTAACATCTTGCCACTGAACTTTCCGAGTTCATTTACCTAGCAGTGACAAATGATGGCTTATTTGGCGGATCGCCAATACTACGAGTACCAATTATACAAACTCGCGTTACCTAGTTCTTTTTGAACATATTATAAATACTATAAATAAATACAGTAGTTAATCATACTCACTTCATTTGTTTGACTATCGTACTCTTCCCCGACTCGCCGGCACCTGAAAAAGAAGTTTATAGTTGGTATAAAATTAACTATGATACCTTGAAAAATAAAAATCTTACAGGCTCTTATGGAAAGTCATAACTGGTTAACACCGTCAAGAACTAGCAAGAAATTCGGCACTTTCAACTGCGGGCAAGAAGGATGGGTGATGCCCATCCCTCTTTCCCGCTGTTGAAAGTGCCAAATTTCTTTATAACTAAACATTTGACTAAACTTTCACAGAGGGATGGGTGGATCCGGGCGCGAAAATTCAAATTTTATTTAGTTTCTCGCTAAATGTGGGCTAATAATTATACACCGCAGGCTTATAGCAATAAGCTTTGCAGGTACAAAATTTATGCATCCACATGTTTTTAATAAAAACTCTGCTCAGCAACACTCATTTGCTTCATATTGGTTCCCGATTGCTCGAAAAAGAAAAGTTTGGTAACAAAGATTGGCGAGTGAATTTTATAGATTAGATATTAGAAAGAAGATTGATAAATCTTTGTCGGTTAATTGAAGGATTCCCAGGTGGTTCCCAGTGAAACTTGTCCGGATCCGAAACCGCGGTCGGATATTTTTTGGTTTTACAAATTTTCTCCTGCATTATACAGTGTGACTGTGATGATATTAGCTATATAACTTGTTGAGTAATAGACTCCTGTGAAATGGTGTTCGGTCGGATGTAACAGACAGGTAGTTTATCAGCAGGCTCGAGCGCGCGGCGGCGTTATCGCGCTCGCGGTGATAGTACAAAAGGCCCTCCGCCTCATCAGATGATACCGATAACGCATTCCAAGATTGACAGGTTAATTTATTCACGATACTGCGGTATTCCGCTACATAGCCTAACCTACCTTAAGTGATCTTTAGACACTTAATCCCGCGGGTCCCAGGGATTTTTTCGGATTAGAGGTAGCCTATCCGGGTTATAAGCTGTCATCATCATCATTGATGCCGTAAATCGATTTAAGCAATTTTTTTTTTCATTTTAGTGTTCCATTTTTACCATATGTAAAAATGGATGTCTTATGGTGAGACTTTCTCCGTCCGTCCGTCTGTCACACTCGATTATTTCAGTAACTATTAAAACTATCAACCTGAAATTTGGAACAGTTATACGTAATAGTGACCCAACGACATTGCCATCATAATATCATCATCATCATCATGAGATAAAAATATTGAGTGAGTAAGAAAGGGCGTCACTTTTATATTCTAAAACAGATTTACTATATTTATTTTAAAGTTTGACAGTTTTTGATTTATTGGACAAACTATCAAAAAATACATTTCCCTCATTATTTAACCATGTTATGTACCCATGTTATACCTTGGTCTGTGATTCCCCCTTTTATCTTCAAAGTTTACTAATAAAAAAATCTGAAATAGTTATGACCAACAGGAATTAACATGCATTTTACAGGAAAAATAAAATCTATTCTTCGACTAGTATACTTTTCTATAAACAAAAACCTCGAATAACTTTTTTTTGTAATTCAATTAACAGTTGTGATTCTTTTAACTTTTTACTTGTTTTATAATATGGAACCCTCGGTGCGCGAGCCCGAGTCGCACTTGACCAATTTTATATTATTGTCTGAAATGAACATAATATAGTAAGTACTCTGGGTCTGGTAAGCATTAACTACAATGTAACGTGGGTGTCGCGAAACTAACGCTGTCAAATACCAGATCTGATCGTCATGACCCCGTGCGTGTAATTGTGCGACAGCCGCGCGAACGGCCGACCTCTGACCCGCGATACACATATCACAGCTACAATAAGAGGACGCAATGAAAGGACGAGACTGCTCCTGATTTAATTCCACAACCTTATTATTGTCACCTCAATGAATGAATGAAATATGAATGGACGGACACTGAGAGATCATACAGGGCTGACTTACAAGCACTTAAATATGACAAGCCAATTTACAGAGATTATTTCAATACATAAAATATTATAATCCTCCTCCTCCTCCTGAATGAATTCCACACTACCTTATTGTCACCTCAATGGATGACTGAAATATGAATGAATGGTGAACTTATGATAAGCCATTTTCCAGAGGTTATTTCAAAAAAAATATTATGATGGTGGTGGATATTTCACAATTAAGTAAGTTTAGAAGGGTATCAATATGCTCTGCCATTAAGAAGAAACCCACAACAAACTCAGCTAGATATATTCTTTGATGTGACCAACAATTAAAAAAATGTGAGTCGCTAATATAGTTAATAAAGTATGCTTGTTAATGACTTTAGGCTTGAGAACTCAAAAAATAAAGATTTTTTTGACCTTTGGATAAACCTGGGCTCATTTAAATTTTCACAAAGCCGTTTATTAGGAATTTCTTACTGTCCGTCTTTCAAATAAACCTTGAACAAGTGATGACACCCATGTTATTCAGGTAGATGTACAACATCAGTATCTTCAATAAATTCCAAATAATTTATTGAATAGTCAATGGCAGCAATTTTTCCACGGGAAAAAGATAAAATTTTTTAAAAGATAGAAGTTGATTTTCTATTCTAGGTCTACTAGGACGAAATAATATAAATATTGAATAGTGGGGCTACAAAAAATTGTTCTAAAGATGTTATATTAAATGGGGATAAAATGCTCCTCTCTCCTTTTGCAGTGCTTTACCCAGTGGAGAAGAGTAATTTCTCCCGTCAGTGAACAAAATAAGGGGACAGAATGTTTATCCCCTGATGTTACGGGGGGCCAGAATACAAGCTGTATGATTGTTGTTCATTTGGTATTATATTGTATTATATTATATTATTAATACTATTCAGCAGAGAGGACCTTAGAATAACAATAGCTTTGACCTTAGCACGTCACAGGCTAAGTCCAGATTGGCAGAGTTCACACACCTTTTATGTCACTATTAAAATAAGTCACCTAATATATTCAGTTGTTAACCAGATATTTTATGGTCCTATTTGTAGGTGCAAAGATGTGTAAGCTAGATTTCTTCAAAATTTTTGCAAAATCAGTTCAATTATTCAATAGTTCTGGCATGAAGAATAGATGCTCAAGTTATCTGATTATGAATATTTTTAATAGGTTCCCATATAACATAAGTTTCCCAGATTTTTTATTGTATATCTAAGTAAGTCGGTACAAGTATTGGTTTTGAAAGATATTATACTTTTGAAAAATTAAATGGATAAAACTAACTTCCAGTGCAAACTATGCTAGTTAAAGCAAATATCAGAGAGATTTTAAGTTTCTTTTGAAGGGTCCACACAGATGGGTCCTTCAGACTTAAAAATTGGTCAAGTGCGAGCCAGGCTCGCGCACTGTGGGTTCCCTACTATCAAGACCCATTCTCAATAGTATTAAAGTAAACTAAACACCCCTGCCCACCAAATTCAAAAACAAGCAAAAGAAATCATGTTTGTTGCCCCCTTAAATATTTATTTTATTCTATTTTTTGTAGCTATAGCTATCACGGTTCAAAAGATACAGCCTGGTGACAGACAGACGGACAGACAGCGAAGTCTACATAATGGGGTTCCTTTTTTACCCTTTAGGTACAGAACCCTAAAAACGAATGTGACTTACAGATGTTAAACATATTGCAATGAATCATGACTTTGCAAAGCAAGGTTCTGGGATTCAGGGGCATGCCACAGGTGTGCCCGCGAAATTTAAATTTTTTGTGGTTTTTCACGATTTTTAAGATTTTTAACACATAATAGGCTTATGGCAGTCAATTTGCCAGATTTCCAGTATCGTCTTCATGTTTTCATATAAAAATCTCTGCCTAAAAGTGTAGAGTTAAAGAAAGAGTTGCGAGTTGTCAGTAGTCACTTCAAACTCGATACTCGGACTAACTTCTTGGGAAAGACATTTTGATGCAAGGGTTTTGACATTATCATGTGAAGATACACTGCCATTCCCGTAAATTGACTGCCATAAGCCGACTATGTCTAATTAGCGTACAAATTGCAAAAAACCACGAAAATTTTGAATTTCACGGGCACACTTGTTGATTTCACGTTACGTTGATAATATGTCCAGATGTCACTTAACATCAAATGAAAGCATTGTGTCATACTTTGTTTCAATACACAAAAAACATTAAAGGGAGCTAAAACAAAAATGTCAATAAGTTCCTAGTAATAATTCACATTTTTAAAACAAATCATTATAAATAATTGATTCATTAATCACCTATATTTGCATGGGGAAAATGAAATTCATAACTGTGTGAATCATAAAATAATTAACACTGTGTGACTAACCACACTACAGAGTTACAAACAAACATTATAGAAATTGCTCAAGTAATGTATTTCCAGTAGCCAGTTAGGTTAGTTACTTAGATTACTTTAATTTAAGGTGTTTTGGCCCTACCAGCCCGCAAAATTCAAATTTTAATTAGTTTTTTGCAACTATTAGACTAACTGGACGTTGTAGGTATACGTCAATGAATTTTGCGGGCATAATATTTATGCATCTACATATTTTTAATAGAAACTTGGCTCAAAAATTCCCACTCACCTCATATTGGTTCCCAAAAGATCATTTTTTAGTTTCCCACATTTCGAGCTATTGGGAAACAATATGAAGTAAATGAGTATTGTTGGGCAGTTTTTATTAAAAACATGTACCTAGATGCATAAATGTTGTACCCGCAAAACTCATTGCCATAATCCTAAGATGTATAATAATTAGCCCACTATTAGAGAAAAACAAAATAAAATTTGAATTTTTGCACCCGGATGGTACCCATCTTGTTTACCCATTAATGTTTTTTTCATTTGTACAACTCAAATTGCACAATGTTTGTGTAGTAAAATTACTTGGGGTAAAAATACATGCAACAGGCAAACACTAAGTAAACTTCTCGTAGATTAAAGTACCTAATTTGCATCATGTATCTCATAAATCATAGTCGTTTTGATTTTGACAGCTGAAGGCTTGAGCAGACGGTGGACTTGGATTGTTGATGTTTGATTGATTAGTGGGTAATTACTACTTAGGACTAATTCAGATTTCATGTTTATGCCATTTTCAGTAACTTTAAGTTACTAATAAATTATATTATACTAACAATAAAATATCCTTAAAATTTTATTGATAGGAAAATCAAATTTTCAGTAATCAGTTGTATCAACAACTTTAATATTTGTATAAGTAATTATAGGCAAAATGAGTATCAAATGAAGCAAATAAAGCTGTTACAAACTAATGGACTTTGAATCACTAATTTTGTAATTATCAGCAAATAAACACTTTCGTTCATATACGGAACAATAATAGCGCATACTGGCATACTGATTAGCTAAAGAGAAAGCTAATTAGGAGTTCCTACGTGCTTCTGACCCGATTGTGTGTGAACACACGGCGTATTCCTTTTTTGCAGTGAGTGAATATATTCGGAATGTTTTAAACCGCAAAACGGCCAGTAACGAACGATAGCTGCCGCGAATTCAATACATGGGTGCGGCCGTATGCCAGCCGAGTTTATGTACGACGAACCGTACCTAGCAGCAGTAGCTTAATGTCTTTGGAAGCCTGGATGCCATCCTCTTTGAGGTTCCTCTCGATTTGTCGGCTTCGGGCCGCCGCCGCGCGTTCCTCGGCCGACTGCGTGCACCCCATGTCGGCAGCTGTCCGCGCCCTCGCCGTCCGCCCCGACTCCCGAGCCGGGCGCGCTCTCACCGCTCCCTCTGCATGCGCTCCAACCGCGTCCTGCGCCCCGGCCTCACCGGAGCCACCCTACACGAAGTTACACTCAACACAGCGACCTAACCGCACACCGAACACTGCAGCGGCCGATCCGAAACACTCGTCAACTTGCAACTCTCACGGAACCTTACACACGACACTGTAACGCGTAACGACAGCGAAAACTTTAATTGATTTTATGAAATCGTATGAACGAGATAATGGCGGCCGGATGACAAACACCAGCTCCACTCCGTGACGACTGACGGCGACCGCGCCCCGCTCGACTGACGTTCGGGCGCGTTCGGCGACCTTCGTTCCGCCTCGCTCACACATGCGTGAAGCCATATTCACACACGAAAGAGAACAAAAATTATTGTAATAAAAATTTGTACGTTGTATCAACGAATATAATATAATATTACTAAAAGTTGTATGCTGTGTAGGTAGGTATGCATGTTTTAAGTTTTATATTTTATCGTATTTTGTTTTTTTTTTTCATTAAAATGATACATACATACTTTTTTAATTTACTTTTCATTAATTAAAAAGTAGTAATGGCAAAAATCAATGAATGTTCCATTGCTATATCATTGAATAATGATTCAGAATGCTAGGGATATAATAATATTATGCTTGTGCTTCCGTGATCCCACGGTCCGTGATCCGTCCCAGGTATTGTCCCATCCACTGGTCTGTGGTCTTCTCACTAGATCACATGGAATTAATAAGTACTTCGTTGTACGAAGTACTTATTAATGGAATTAATAATGTACTTATTAATAAAATTAATACATGGAATTAATATGTACTTCGTTGTACGAAGTACTTATTAATTCCATGCTAGATCATCACTATAATATATGCCTATTATGCCTCCATAGATATATGCCTATTATCCATGGAGATACTATGTTATTATCATAATCTGAGCGTATAATACTATGATAATACCATGCTATCATCATCATAATCATAAAGCGTATTTATAGATCAATGATAATACCTACCTATCATTTTTTTAAAGAGCAAGTTCCGAGTTTCTTGCCAGTTCTTCTCGGTGCAAACCTGCTTAGTAAATTAGGCTGCTGCTGTAAATTAGGCCTATGTGAAAAATAGTAATAGTGTCACAGTGTGTAGTAGTGCTAATATAATTATAATTAGGTTACCAAACGTATCCCGTAGTTTTCTGCACTCGAACTCCATACCTATTATTTAAACTAATAATAATAATTAATCGTGTGTAATTTAGGCAACGATATTTCTAAATATCGTTGGATTTAAGCAAGATTTAAGGCTGATTTTTCAATCGTCACTCGTCAGATATACTATCTGAGGAGTAAAACATGTCTACTGTTACCTCATAGCATATTCCCATCATATTCCATACAAAATCTGTCAAAACGTCATATTATTATCTGGCGATTGAAAAATCAGCCCTTATGACGCACAAAATCACCATTGGTTCTCAACCTTTTTGACCGGAACATTTATAACTAAACTTATTATCAATATTAAGTTTCTAGTGCTTATCCTTATAATACACACGCCGACTTTTAATTCGATTCGTAAAATGAAGTTTCGTATTTTTTTAGACCTTTCTTCTCCAGTAAATCGCTATATTTCACTTTAACAGCTATAAATGTTATAAAATATAAGACACGAGGCTTTCTAAGCAAAGTTATTTTATGTAAAAATACTTGAATTATATATTTTATTAAGCTATTGCATAGCTTCTATCACGGGCCTTGAGCGAGGAGACCGAATCCAGAAATTCCGTAACGAAAATAACCTAACAACCCCCACGTAGTGGAGGGGCGTTAAAGTTGATAAAAAATTCTATGCAATAGCTTTACCGCGGCAGTCTCCGAGTGCCACACGTCTTTTTTTTTAGTTTATTTAAGAATGCACTGACCTACGTTTTCTCCATACATCCAAAATACCAAATCTTTTGTAATTCGTGCATATTTTGATCATGTTGTGGTGTTATTCGGATTCATATATTAATAATCTATGCTCCTGGTCATATTTGGTCCGGAAATACTTCTTTGTTTAAAACAAAATAATAATCAATTTTGATCAAAATTTACATAACTTTGGTCGAGTTGTAACTTTCTTTATTAACTGGTGTTTTTCTTTAGCTGGACAATAAAAACTGTGCTCCTGAACTAATGCGACGTGAGATAGTGTTGTTTTTATTACAAAACAAATAAGCATAAAACATGTCCTCTTTGACATAAAAATAAGCAAAACTAAATTCGTTTACAATTTCGTTTAACAAAAGTATTTCGGAACCAGATATGGCCAGGAGCATAGATTATTACTATATGAACCCGAATAACACCACAACATGATCGAAAGAACAATGGTGCGGGCCCATACATCGCTTTCGCTCACGTTACGCTATTGCAACTATAAATGAAAAATTATTTTTTTGATTTGGCCTGCAAGCCTGAACTCAATGCTAAAAGATTTTTCTTACAAAAAAGTGGAGAAAAATTAATATTTATTTTCAAAATATTGTATCTGAGTATTGTAACAACAACGACCTCCGCCATGAAGCATCCGAGAGCATAGACAATACACTAAATACTCTTTGATAAATACTTTTCAGTTGTCCAAGAATTTGTCACTGTTGACAGTTGGTAGCCATGTAGCTGACGGACAGTGTTGCGAGATGCCGGAATTTAAAAAACTCGACTGAAAGAAAATTCTAATTGAGTTAATAAATCAATATTGAATTACAAGGGTGTTTCGAAAACGCTAAACAACCAAGACAAAATAATCTATGCTCAAAATAATCGTCTGTAATAGATTTCAGTATTATTAAAAAGTGTAATCTTCTGTCAAATAATCTCAAATCTTCAAGCAGTTTATTTAAGTGAGACTAGCTCACGCGGAATAATAATATTCAGATTTACTCCAATGCAGTGGAAAACCCTAAACTAATATAATCTTTTTATGTAAATAATATATTCGAATAAAATAAAATGCAAAAAAGGAACAATTGAAATCGATACAGTTATTGTCTTGTATTCTACATTCTGATCTAAGAATTAACGTAGTACCTGAAAGTAAGTTTTTCTTTAGTATCTGTTACATGTTGTTCTCGTACAAAAGTGGACCGATCGTCAAAAAGATGGAGTATAAAAGTGGAAAAGTTTGTCATCCGGCAACACTAGCTGTCAGGAGTGTGGAAACGGAACCTATCAGTAATCAATTGAATTTCTTTAAATATTTTATTTTTTGACCCGTCCTTTACAATAACTGGTGATACCTTGAAAAAATTCAGTTATTTACAAGAATCATCTTGTAATAATTGTTACATCTAGACGCTAAACTTTATTTGTGTACATTTCTGCCACTGTTCTTTGCACGAATTACAAATGATTTTGGTATTACGTTTGCATGGGAGACATCGTGGGTTAGTGGACTCTTAAGTAACTGAATGGCATTTAGAAACGTCATTTTACGAATAATTCGATTCGGATAAAGTCGGAGTATAATATGTATTATCTATCTATTTACTAAATATATTCGGGTGAATTTGGATGATTTTTAACATATCCCGTACAATCTTAGAAACGGGAAGTTTTTTCGGATCCCGTTTCAGCTCTCTTTCCTAACCTACATACCCCCTTTGGAGAAAGTATGCTCTAACTCTAGCTCTATATGTTGGCTGAGGCAACGATAATATAGTACTAAACGTGTAGAGCTAGCAAAAAAATGCAGTAGTTACTCGAATAACAAACATACAAAGTTTTACATTTAACTTATTAAATAGGATAATGGATATAGACCGTGCGTAGTTGGCTGTGTCCTAGGTGTGTCATAGTGATACATGTCATTTTTCTTTTGTCTTTTTAATTTCAAATACGATAAGAATAAAGAACGTCCTCAGACTACATTAAATAAAGGGGAACGTCAAACTAAAAAAAAATGGAACTTGAAAGTGCCAATTCGATATTAAAACCGGTAACCTGTGTACCACCATTTGGCAACACCCCAAAGAAGTTACAGGTAGTTTTCAGCGTGTGTAAATAAGTTCGAAAATCCTATTGTCTGTCCGCCAAGAACCTATACCTACGTCTTAGTACTCATCTTAAAGATCATAGCTGTACGTAAGTAGGTACCTAGCCTAGATACTCTTTATATTCATGAGTACCTACTCTTTACCGAGCTATCCACCTGTAGGGAGTTCTGCTTTATGAATACTACGTACGAGTACCTACAATATTTTTTTTTTCCTGAAGGACCTTTAGATAAAGAATGCTCATAGTCAAAGATCAAGAATTTCGTTTAGCTTTATAATAATTTGGTTATTGATAATAATTAATATTTTTGTCCTAAATAGAGAGATCATTAGAAAATATTATAAAAAAAAGGCGTGTGGCACTCGGAGACTGCCGCGGTAAAGCTATTGCATAGAATTTAAAGTTATTTTTAGTTTTGCCATCAATAGAAAAGTAGAACTTTTGGTACCAGGCTAACTTCACACAGTTTTTGAAATATCACGCACGTGATATTTCAAAAAGTCATTAAAAAGTTCTGCTATTTTTCGATAGATGGCAAACTAAAAACTAAAAAGTTGTGGAGTTGCGCTCCTTGCTGTCATGCTAGCCTAGTGCCAAAAGCTTTACTTTAGGAGTGCCAGGTTATTTTCGTTACGGTTTTTCTGGATTAGGTCTGCACCGTCAAAGCCCGCGATAGAAGCTATGCAATAGCTTAATAAGAACTTTACGGTTGATTTCACATTTAGTAATAATTTTCTTCTAAAACATTGACATTCAAATTTCGCTATTCAGCCAGTACTGCACATAACATATCTATTGAAGTAAAATAAATACTGTTGGAACTTGTGACGAATGTTTTTATTTTACAGTAGTATGACAAGTTATATAATAATAGAAAACCTAACATCGTAGTCCTCCTACTCTTAGGAACTGACGCCAAGAGCTTTAGTCAGCCTTTCCAGCCTGGGTGCATATAAGGGCTTTGTGAAACAATCAGTCAGTTGGTCCTCAGTAGTAACTTGCTTGACCTCAAGTATGCCAGCTGCCACACACTCTCTGACATAGAGATACCTTCGTTGTATGTGCTTGGTTCGGCTATGTTGCTCGTACGGCGGATTGTATGCTAGCTTTATTGTTGACTCATTGTCAATGTAAAGAAGTGGGGGCTTTTCAGTTTTAGTGATTTCCTCCAACATCTGTTGTAGCCATATAATTTCCCGGGCTGTCTCCGTAGCTGCCACTAGCTCTGCCTCTGTCGACGATAAAGCTATCGTCTTTTGCTTGTTACTCCAGCCTTCTGCATTCACTGATAACATGTCCTTTCTTCTTGCAAAATTTGCATGTTTTTACGAAATTTGTCTCTTCTTCGTGTTCATCTTTAGTGTTGGTAGTATTGGTGTTGGAACCATTATTAAATTGTCTGGCTTCTGATTCTTCTAAAATTTTTACCTTGAGTTCTTCAGGTTTCGGTAACGTGTCTCTGGATTCTATCGCTACACGAAAATTTTCGTAGTCAGGTGGTAAGCTGTATAGCATCATAACAGTGAGCAAATCCTCATGAATACAAATGTCCATATCCTGCAATTTGTCTACCACGTCCATGAACTCATTTAAATGCTCTCTAATATTGCCATTTTCCATTTTGGACAATATTAACTTCCTATTAACTAAAAGAGAGGCCTTCCTAGCCGGTCCCTTACTGGCATATATAAAATCAAGCAAAGTCCAAATCTCGTGAGCTGTTTTGCAGTTTTTTATTTGCTTCCATTCAGAGGGTGAAATTAAAAGTACTCACTCAGATTGAGCTAAAAGATCCTTCTCTCTCTTCTCTTCATCAGCTTTCTCAAGATTCAGCGGCTTCTCAACAACACTCCATAATTTATTTTTGATGAGTACGGCCCTTGCTTGAATTCGCCATGTGTCGAAATTTTCTTTATTTAAAGTCTCAATTTTTGTACTTGAGCCCGACGCCATCGTGATCAACGTATTTATAGCTTTATTTTTACTCTACTACCATATTAAAGTAAAATAAATACTGTTGGAACTTGTGACGAATGTTTTTATTTTACAGTAGTATGACAAGTTAAATAATAATAGAAAACTGTTGCTATGGAGACTGAAGGTACAGTCCTCCTAACAATATCGATAAAACATTATCGACTGTTCCGCGTATAGAGTAGACGAATCTGTTCAGAGTAAACTTAGGAAGTTTTATCACTAGGTACTATACGGATTTTGTACGCTTATCAATAGTAGAAAAATGGCTTTTCATTGCGGTAATAGATTACAGTAAATTTATTGAAGAATTGAAGATCTTACTATTTCAGTTTCTTAAGGGAGCCAATTTTAAAAGAAACATGGACCAAAGCTACTTGAAGGCTACATTAGTTCCCTTCAAAAACAAGTACAATCTGCTCCGAACAGGCCTAGAATCACGTGATTCTAGGCCTGTTCCCGACAGTGTTAAATTAAAGTTGACACTTGAGTGACAGTGTTTCAAGGATATTTGAGTTTTACTTTTCCTCATAATATTACATGAAACAATGTTTTGTATTTCAAATCGGTCTTTACTCAGTTTATTTTTTGGTGAATATAAAATTTTCTGAAAATAATCCCAGCTAGATCGATTTATCGTCCCCGAAACCTCCTGTATACCGTTCACGAAAATCGTTGGAGCTGTTTCCGAGATTCAAATATATACACGAATTGCTCGTTTGAAGACATAAGATTAAACAAAGTTTTGCATGTAGCAACTTATGATAAAAAGTTTTCTCAAATTAGGTAATAGTAAATTCTTTTCCTTCAACAGTTCTCTGATTGGCCCATTATGTCATTTTATGTGATTTTTTATGAATCAGGAGAAATAAATTAAATTTGATTTTTTCATATTGATTTTTTCAACTTTATCGATAATTTTACGAGTCACGGTTAAGATGCATCACTATACTTTGACAGTTATCAAAAATTTAAGTTTATTCTTTGCCATTGAAATTTTAACCTTAATTACATAAAAACAGAGTTCCTAAAAAAATTTTTAAAATACGAATCAACTAGCGCTGGTGCGGGCAAAAGCGGAACTATAGGTATATTTTAAGTCAATTTTTGCAATATAAATTATATGCCTGTGACAATAAGGTTGACTTTAATGTTGGCTTGTTGGTTGGTGGAATTTTTTCGTTACGGTTTTTCCGGATTCGGTTCACCCGTCAAGGCCCGCGATAGAAGCTATGCAATAGCTTAAAAACTCATTATAATTTTTCGCTATAAGTAGTTAAAACCAAATGAAAATGTGACGTCATAATGTACGGATTTTCAGACTTTTTCAGACAGAGTTCATCTAAAAAGGCTAATTTTAATGACCATTCTACATCCGCTGGACAAACCATTATAAGTAGGTAGGTACTAACTAACTGACCCAAGAGATGATTTTCTTTTCTGCCTCATCAAACCACCACAGAACTCCCTCAAATACCTACATAAGTACTTACAAAAAATTTCATGATTGTCAGTCAAGCCGTTTTTTAGTTTAACGAGACTAACTAACAGTAAAGTAATTCTTTTGGAATTCGAATTATTCAAAACCATAACTTGAAAAATGTCGGAAATTCATACAAACTCAAAATTCTTGTAGGTCTTTCTCGGATCTTACGGATACTTACTCAAGGATCGGTCCCTGATTTTATATTGAACCCGTTTTGCTAGGAATGGAGAAGCATGTACTCTGATTACATTTAACACACTAAGTACCTATTTGATATTTCTTCCAAAATAAATAACTGTTCACACTTGATTTTTAATTACTTAAATAGGTACAGACCAAAGATCAAGTTGCAGGCATTTTTTAAAAGATTAATTAAAATGTATTCATGCCTCCCTTATTTTTGTATTGTAATTTATACCCTTAACTGTTGTTTCATAATTCATCAAAGTACTTAGGTACCTCTTATACCAGACCTACCGAGTAAATGTTTCAAAACTTAAAAAAATTATAAAACAACAAACCGTTCAGCAAAATAATGCGTCGAGAAGTGGGAACCGGCTGGCGGCTTTAGGAAGCAGTCGATAGAGTAGCGGATTGCGCGGGACATGCGCGCGCAGGATCAAGAAAGGGATAGAGGAAAGCTCCATTACCAAGGAGCAGCAGCTTGATGTCTTTGGCGGCCTGGATGCCATCCTCCTTCAGGTTCTTCTCGATCTGTTTGCTGCGCGCGAGAGCGGCGCGCTCCTCGGCGGACGAGGCGCAGCCCATGATGGCGATGGCGCGCACGGCCTGGCTCGCTACGCGCGGCAGCGCCGTGCTCCTGGCATGCTCGCGGCTCGTCGTCGCGCGCAGGGAACGCCGCGCACGCGCTCGCTCGCGCACGCGTGCGACTGGTAGGAATGCGTCGCGCCCGGGCGCCACGTCAAAGACGGCTCGGGTTGCCGCTGCGCCTTCGCAGAGACACGGAATCCGGAACCAGAGTCACGGCGATGGCACCGCAACGTGGACCCGCGACCGAATGACGGGTCGCGCACGCCCGGCTCGGCGGCTGCACTGCGCAAGTGCGTTCGCCCACCCAGTGCCCCCTGATACACTAATTATACCCTTCTTTGCACGACTGTCCTGTCCACTGCCAACAAAGCTAGCCTATTTTACTTGAGCTTAACGGGTTAACAATGGACACCCCCACTTAACTTTTCCATGAATAATGTTCATAATTTAGGAACGTACTCGTAACACAATAGGTAGGTACAGTAGGTTAATTTTAATTTTCTTTTATTAAATTCTTTATAAACATTTTTTATGGATTCATATTAAATTTAATAAAAAAAAAAGATTAATTTTGTTTGTTTTGTTTTTCTTTGGGCTGGATTTGTCAGTCAATTAGTCGGTTTCCTCTTTTAGATATTTAGATTACAACATTATTAAAACAGTCATGATAACCAACATACTAATAGATATAAGTTAGGTATATAAGTGAACTATAAATACAAAAAAAACTAAGTAGATAGACTATTATTATAGTTTGGGAACCTTTGATCCCTTCATATTTATATTGTGTAAGAATATTGTAGAATGCACTGCGAAGTGTGAACACATCACACTTTTATTAATTTAATTAATAAAGGCTTTAGTTTTGTTTTGCAGTTTGCCACAGGCTTTGTACTCATGTGAATATGGATTGGACTAAACCGATTTGTGTGAAATTTGAAATTGAGGTAGATTCACACACTCTGGATTTATATTAGGGAGGCTACTTTTATAGCTCCCGAATAATCCGTGAATCCCGCTGGTTTGTAAAAACCGAAATTCATGCGAGAACCGCGGACCAAAGCTAGCAGGTTTCTTTCTTTCTTTCTTTCAGGTATAGTTAGGTACTTAGTTTGACAAAGAAAAGATAAGGTTC
This sequence comes from Coenonympha glycerion, assembly GCA_963855885.1. NCBI lineage: Eukaryota > Metazoa > Arthropoda > Insecta > Lepidoptera > Nymphalidae > Coenonympha > Coenonympha glycerion. Next base: position 5,687,680 of record OY979646.1, read on the forward strand.
ATCAGAGCCTCTTCAACCAAAGAAAATAATAAGTTTAAAAAGATTTCAAATAATTGGTCACGTGCGAGTCGGGCTCGCGCATGGCTCGCGCACTGAGAGTTCCGTAGGTTTCCTACTATCGAAACAGTATTCAAATTTATTTTTAAACAAAACACTCGTGCCCACCAAATTCATAAATTCAAAAAAAGGAGCAAAGATTTTTTATTAACATTTGACGATGATACATAAATTCCGTCAATTTTATCCTCGTGAGCCTTGTTAGTCGTGACTCGTGAGCTTATGATGTAACATTAGCGTATCAAGGTATTACTCGGTTACAATATCTGTGGACCTCGCTGGAATGCGTACCCCCTTCCCGTTCTCCTTTCACCTCCCCGCACTCGCCCCGGCTTGATTGTTTTGCGCACCATATCAGAGCGCTGACACGACGTGACGTCATCGAACCAGGTCCACAGATATTGTAACCGGGTTATACTAGCTTACAATTTACAAAAAACCAAATAAAGAATTTAGCGGGCAAACCTTGCGTTGAGCCTTAGGCTATGTTTATGCTTTATTGGCTCACACTTTTAGTTTGTCTGTCTTTGGTCTGCGACAAATACACATAGACTAAATCAGTAATCTGTGATCATCTGCGATGAACATGCAATGAACATTGAACTTCGACTATTGTACTTTCGGCTTATAGGTACTCCGTGTTCTGACTTCTGTCTCATGTCTGTCTCTGTCTCTGTGTTATCAGCAGTTATCAGTTATACTCTTTGGCAATATACAAATGTCAAATACAAATTACACTTTGATTACAATACAATTCAAAATTTGGTGCAATTAAAAATTTCAAAGTTAAATTTTCATTATTAATGTACGCAAATTATGGATTCCGATGACGAAAATGACTTCCAACCATCCTGGAGAGGAGTGCCAGGTATAGTTATTCTCATAAATGTTTTCGAGAACTCGAAACACAACATCTTTGAAATCGCTCAAGACGCAACATGTCAGTTGATAAAACAATACATGAGATCATCTAGCTCACACAACGTCGCAGTATGCTTATATGGGACAGAAGAGTCTTCCGCTTCCAAATTTGATATAAAACCTGTTATGGAAATAATGCCCTTGACTGTGCCAACTTTGGAGAACTATAAGAAACTTAAAAGCACAACAACGTCGTCATTCACTGAAGCCAAGGAATTTAAGTTGTCAGATGTTCTATGGCACGCGAGCAAAATGTTTACCAATTGTAAGAAACAATTGTCATCGCGGAGTGTGATCATGCTAACACGACTGGACATTGCACCTATTGTGGTAGACCAGAAACCAACCCTCAACAGAGCTAGTGATCTAATTGACTCCAATATAGATATAAGAGTTCTCAACGTATCTGAGCAAGAGTACCCTATTGAAACTTTCTATGATAAGTTTCTGAAAATTGCCAACAAAGGATTAGATTATGTAGTCCCTAAACCAATATGGAGCCCAACTGAGATTGAAAAACAAATGCATCAGGAATCACACAGACATCTGGCAGTGGCAAAACTAAATTTTGAGATTAGTAAGGATTTCAACATCAGCGTTGGAATTTACACACTGCTGAAAAGACCAGGGCAAAATTTAAAAAAAAATGTTTATTTAGATAGAGAAAGCAATGCTGTTGTTACTAGTGTTACAAAAACTACGAAAGTCACTCTTGAAGACAATGCTGATGATGAAGAAAACAGTCAGCCTAAAGAAGTACCACTAATTAAATCAGAATTACTACATTACCAAGAATTTGGAGGAGAAAGGATAGAATTCACAGATAAAGAAATGAAGGCTATCAAGAATCCTTTCGGGCCACCGATGATGAAACTCCTAGGTTTCAAACCAGCAACAATGATTTGCAAGGAAAAATGGTACATAAAAATGGGTTACTTCTTATTTCCCAATGAAAAAACTATAGAAGGTTCAACAGTTGCTTTTAAAGCCCTGCACAAAGCCTGTACCGACATGCAAATGGTTGCTATTTGCATTCTTTGCACTAGAGTGAATGCAAAGCCTGTTGTGGTTGCCTTATGCCCTTCTGTAAAACCATTAAATTTAGATATAGATACAGGTTTTGATATAATTCACATTCCTTTTGTTGAAAGTGTAAGGGATGTGAACATAAATGAGGATGAAGATAATGATAATGTTGCAGTTGTACCGATAGATCAGGCTCATAAAACATTGATGAAAGATATTATAAAAGAGTTAATGGTAGAATATAAACCAGACATGTTTGAAGATCCTAAGCTGCAGTCTAAGTACAGGGCCATAGAAGCGAAAGCTTTAGATGAAGAAGACCCATTTGTTGATACAACTATACCAGATGATGAAAGATTTGCAAATATTAGAGATGATTTATTTGAGGAATTGTTTGGACCTTTTGGAGAAATGTTAAAGAGGACAGCAGAGAAACAATCATCATCAAATGCTGGAAAGAAAATAAAAATAGAGGCTATTGATGAGGATCTCTTGGACCATAGATTAAGGAATAAAAAAATAAATGATTACTCAGTGGCACAGTTGAAAGAAATCCTGAAATTCAAGGATATTAAAGGGCTTACTGGTTTGACAGGATATAAAAAGAAGGAACTTGTTGATTTAGTTTATAAACATTGTGTTGTGTAAGATAGCATATTTCATAATTAAATAAAATGTTAAAATAAAATTGGTTTATAATTAATATTTCAAAACCTGCCTTTATTAGTAGAGAATAACTGTAATTTTTTATCATTTATTACCATATTATTTGTCATATCTGGGTGACCGAGCTTCGGTAGTATAACTACTGGCTAATAGATGGCAGCTGGAGTCATATTTTTTATTTTTTTGGTGAATTCGACATTTTATAAAAATGAATCCTAGCTAGATCGATTTATCGCCCCCAAAACCCCCTGTTAGTATACTAAATTTCGTGAAAATCGTTCGAGCCGTTTCCGAGATTCACATTAAATAGAAATATACAAGAATTGCTCGTTTAAAGGTATAAATAAATAATAATAGGATTTAGTTTCATTCAGTAATTATAATCATTTTATGGTTCAATTAGGATGCTCCACCAAAGATGTGCAAAATTGCTGTTTTTGTCAAACACACCAATAGAATCTCTCTTCACGTGTTGAAATCAAAGATTTTGATTTCAACACGTGAAGACGATACTGGAATATATGCCTTTTACGTCTTTTTCTATGAGCTAAATAGATCAATGGTCTTATTCGTCTTATTAGATTAAAAACCGCGAAAAACTATAAAAGTTTGAATTTCGCGGGCACATCCGCGGCATGCCCTTAAATCAATGACCAGCAACGCAGTGATAGTGTAATCTGTGCCCTAAACAAATCCTCACAATCAACGAGGTAGAGTTAAATACAGTTCGACAAGACTATCTTGGCGTGTGGCCAAAATCGGTACTAACACCGCTATCTTGTGATACTGTTTGATAGTCTGCTCTGACAGTATATCGCTATTGTATGTTTTGTTGTTTTTGATTACTATCAACTATTTTAAACTAAAATTTAAGTAAAATTGAGGAGATTTTATTTACTGGATGCCTTTGTTCTATAACAGCGCCATCATTCAAGTGCCAAGAGAGCCTTGTCGGACGGTACCTACCTACAAGCTGTAGTCACTACAGTGACAGTGAGAGTAGTTATATTCCTTGCTAGTTGCAACGGAGTAATAGTGTTCTGTGTATCCCTATAGTGTTTTATGTCTATGGTTCTGTGGTTGCTACCGGTTCCTGGTCTGTGGTTGCTACCACTGCTACGGCTAGGGTAATAATGTTCTGTGATGGTTGTGACGTAGTGACTACAGTCCGACAAGCCTCTCTTGGCACTTGAAGGAGGGTGCTGTTGCAAAACAAAGGCAGCCATATAATAAAATCTCCTCAATTTTACTTCAATTTTAGTTTAAAATAGTTAATAGTAAGCAAAAATAGCATAACATACAATAGTGATATACTGACAGAGCGAACTATCAAACAGTAGCACAAGATAGCGGCGTTAGTTCAGACTTTGGCCACGCGCCAAAATAGCCTTGTCGCACTGTAGTGGTGTAGTTCTATTAGTTGATAGTTCTATAGTAAGTAGTAACGTAGTGATTATATACTCTTTGGTGTAGTTTGTAACAGTAGTGATTATATACTCTTTGGTTTGTAATTTGTAAAGTGTATCCCTATAGTGTTTTATGTCTATGGTAAAGTGAACTAGGTACCGAACGAGTGAATTGTAATGAAATGGCTAATTTTAATAATTATTTATCAATATCTGATATTTTGGTAACTAATGAAAAAGTTCCGTGCAAGTTCTTACACGATTTACCGAAAATGGGTAAATATTTCAGTAATACAAAACAGGTAAAATTGTAATCATTATTAATTTATTTATCAACTTAATTTTCAAAGGTTTCTTGGATCCTTCTGCTGCTGATGATGATCTGAAAGCGGGCACCCATGTTGAAATACCGCTATGGCTTGCTGAATCCTTATTTACTAGAAGACCACCTTTAGTAAGTGTGGATTTACCAAAGATCTACAAGGAAACCTATAGAGAGATACTTAATGCGGATGCCTGTACTGTTGATATGCATAAATTAGGACAACATTTTTACGAGTTTGGATGTTACATAGCAAAGCATGATATTAAAGGGGAAGTTGCAGCGACACTAGTAAACGTAAGTATGGACAAATCAACACTATACACAATTTAATTTTTAATCATAGGCAAAATAAAATGTACAAGTCCATGTTGAAAAATAAATTTTGGGAATAGCTTAGCTGATTTAGATTGTTAATTATCTGTAGAGTTATGTAAAATATGATCAGTATTTTTAATCCACAACACAACACTTAAATTTCAGACATTCCGGCAAAGATTTCGCATGATCCTCTCAGCAAGTGTCTCAACTGACTCCATCAGTTCAGTTCAACCTCTGTCAGCTAGTGAGAGGGACCGGACCACTGATGCTGTTGTCACCGAGACAGCCTTGTCAGGCTGGCTGAAGAGAGGAGACTGTCCGTTATCTACAGCCAATATGGTAGCCAACCATCGGAAACGGAAAAGGGCTGAAATGGAAATGCTCTGACTTCATATGCTTTCTAATTTATAATAGTGAATAAGATTTATGCAATCATAACTAAATAAACTATTTTTGATGAATTTAAATAAACAAGTATTATATTTAAAACATTTATTGGATTTTTAACTATAAAAAGTTAACATCTACTACAGTACAGTCAATTAATTCCCTATAAATCCAGCTGGATTTGAAACCTTACAGTACATAACTATTAATAATTTTACATCTAGCAAAATCTTATGACAATAATATGAGATCATTTTATTGGAGCAAAATCTTCAAAAATATGAAAATTGTACTCCAGTTCATTGCTCAAACATTTACATCTTAATCATTAAATTCTACAGTTAACAAAAATACTACTAGGATGAGTGCACAGCAAAACCTACAAAATTGTAATGATATTTATTTTTTGGCAAATTGTAAATCAATAACATGTTTGTGATAAAATCAAAAGGTCCATTAAAAAAAATCTAATCGAATTTAACAATTATTCATCAATGAATTTAATCAAATGTTACTTGCCTAAAAATTTGGTTCTCAGAATAATTTCATAAATTATTATGAAACTCAAATCAATTGTATTTAGAAAACAGGGTTGTGGCCTAGAAACTATAATATTTTTTTGCCAAACCTTAAATTGTTTTTTACATTTTTTGGCCAAACCTATGCTTAATCTTTCTTGTATGTTATTTTGAAAGAATACTCAAAAGGATAATGCCGATTCTTGTATGAAAATTGGGCTATACCTTGCATCTTAACCAAATCAGTGGTAGAACATTAGAAATATTCTCAATATTATGTAAAAAAAAGGATTATTAAGATATTAACAGGGAATTTCTAATAATCTGATTTTCTAAGTGGTTAGTTTTCTAAGTTTTATAAGTGGCATGGCGGTTCCACATGTTTTGAAACTTTTAATTACTTTTTTTATAATACTTTTAAACCCCTGTTCACATTTCACTAAAATAAATATGAGAAATAAAATTTTTAAAGAAGATTCTGCATGTATATGTGCTTCAGACACAGAGTGACGCAAATATAGCCCATTTTCTGGCATTCTCTTTAGTGACAGTCAATACTGAGGCTGATGTTAAAAACTAAATTTGATCTTGGAATTCTATATTATTTAGTTATGCAACATTTATTGCTCATTTTTTTGCATACAACCTAGAAAATACCCTTTCAAAAAAATCTATAATTTATTGTAAATGAAGCATCATTAAAATTTATTGCATATTATGAATTTGCTAATGAAAATAAATAGTAACTTTAACATAACTACCTATGTTGATTGCTACTGCCTTTAATGACTAAATTAACAACTACAATATTGTAGATCATATCATATAAATAAAACAATAATAGCAAACAATAAAATAATAGACATACAACCATTTTTCAATAAACAAACATTAATTACAAGTTTTAACCTTCAATAACTTACAGCTAATCGGGTTAGAAGGCTTTCACACCTTTCAAAATACAATCACTTTTAGGCACATATTTCATTGAAAATTTTCATTCAGTTTAAAACACACAGCTCAACAGATAAGTATGAGGTGTGCCTGGTTTTTCAATGTTGGACTCTCTAATAGAGGTCTTACTTTTTAACAACTGGGCTGTCACTGCAAAGAGCAGTACCGTAAATAAATACTGGAGCACACTTAAGTATCTTCATCACAGCACTGTTGTACCTCATCAATGTCTTGATTCTTAACACTAACTAAAAGTTCTGAGGTACACCGGTACGGGTGTATTGATTGTTAACACCTGTCATTCTTGACAGACGGGTTCAAGTCGTGGAAGTAGGCATGGGCCATCGCATCATCGGCAGGCATCCTTAATGCTGGGTTGCAAGTGAGCAGACGGGAAAGGAGGTCTCTGCCTCGGCCGGGAAGCCGTGGAACCACTTGAGCGAGCCCCAAGTCCCACGCTTGGTATACTGGTAGAGGCTTGTAGTCGGGCAGCTGTGTTACACCCGGCCATGTGTCTTCGTTTGGAGTTCCTGACAAAATAAAACATTATAAGGGCAAGTCACCATTATGATGTCCTCCATGACATATCCATCAACAACAAACTTTGACGTAGCGCGCACAGGTGTGACTGTGGCATTACCAAATTTTGTATTAAAAACCCTATTGCATGAGTGGCAATACAGCTGACTACTGCAGTTATAGGTGCAGGAGGGTTTTGGCCTACTCTTCCGATCCTGTCACTAGAGTTGAGAAGGTTTTGATGCAAAGTTTCTACACTCACAACCACACAATAATATACAGGCTCTATAGCATTATATTGTTTGTTGCATTGATATAACAAGATGTGACTTTTAATGTAAAATGGTAACCCAAAGAGATACCTGTATAATTTTTTTTTCAATAACTTACCGAGTAATTTAAAAATCCTCTTCAGTTGATCATCAACATCAGATCCAGGGAACAATGGTCTTCCAGAATTAGCCAGCTCTGCAAATATACATCCAGCTGACCACATGTCAATGCTCGTTGTGTATAATTTAGCTCCAAACAACACGTCGGGAGGCCTGTACCAGAGAGTTACGACCTCGGCCGAGTAGCACTTCACAGGAATACCAAAAGCTCTGGCAAGACCAAAGTCTGCTAGCTTTAGCTCACCGTTTTTATTAATCAACAAGTTTTGCGGCTTCAAATCGCGGTGCAATACGTTATGGCTGTGACAGAACGCGAGACCTCTAAGGAGTTGGTACATAAACGACTTCACCACATCCAAATCTATCTCCCCATTCAGACTGTCGAAATACTTTTTCAAATCTTGATCACAATGCTCAAACACTAAAGTCAGTTTCTTCTCACTATGCAGCACGTCGTATAGACGTACTATATTTTTGTGCTTCAATTCCTTCAGGAGACATATTTCCCGTAATGCAGACGATGGGACTCCTTCATCGTCGTCGTCCAACCTTACACGTTTAAGTGCCACAATTTCGTGAGTCTCTTTGTTTTTTGCTTTAAAAACAGTGCCGTATGTTCCTTCACCAATTTTTTCCAGTTTCTCGTATTTCTGCATAGTTAGCTTCACGAATACACTTTTTAAATTAGCTTAAAACTACTTACTGACTCCGACGACGAAAAAGCGTAATTTTATATCCCTATGATCCCTTTATGTAGTGTCACAGACCAGGAACCGGGTAGTGTTTTATGTGATTTTATTGTACTTGAATTGGCATTTGGCCAAAGACAAAGTAAATATAAGGACAGGAAATTGTCAGTCTTATTGGGTGGGTATATCCGCCATCTTCTGTAGAATTGAAATAGCTAATCACAGCCATCGGCCAATCACAGATAGGCACCAGACAGCTGATCAGAAGGGCTGCTCTAACTATCTATCGATATGGAAATATTATCGATGTAGTAAGTAGTTCGTGGTTAGTCATTAAAGATTTGAGAGAGCAAAAATGAATGAACATAACCTACCGTTAAAAACCTACTGATAAAAATTAATGGCTAACGGTTTTGAAATCGGTCGCCTTGATGCGAAGTAACGATTATCTTAAGAACATACAGTATTACGAGTCGTATACATTTTTCTCCGGAGATGCAAAATTATTTTTTTGTGGAATAAATACCTACCTACCTTAAAAATAAAAAAATATTGCTATCCACATGTCACCAACTAACAATAATTATTATCTGACGTAACCATGACACACATACACATTAAATATACTGTATCTGACGTATAATTCAAATAACATACTATCTAGTATAATATTGTAGTAAAACACAAATTAGTTACTTACAGTAGTGTCAGATAATTTACATGTAATAGTAGTATTATGATTAATACACGACGTGATGAATTAGGCTCTTCGTTAGATATCGAGAAATATTCTTTTTTAATCTTGAGGTTACAACTCCTCTTTAATCCTCAGTTTCTCTCACCCATTTCAAAGCTCGGTCAACGAAGTTTTGCGGGACTCCTATTTCTGGGTGGTCATGATAATAACTACCAATAAAGATCCTATTCGTCACCTAATTTTTCGGGGTTCTCCAAGTCCCGAGCTCGCATCGGTCGCTCCCGGATCCTAATATTTGTAACAAACATCTAATCTGCAAATAGCGTAGATCTGTAGTAGCTGAGACTTCCAGTTCAAATGTTCAAAGTTCAATGTGGCAGCCATTTTTTAAATTTTGACCACAAATTACATATCTTTGCTTGCTGCAATGGTTTTTGTAATTTAGTCATTTCGAGATATGAACAATTATTTTCTTAAAATACAGTCCCGCCAAACTGACTTACAGTTGTTACTTAAAAGTTGTCAAACATCGATTTTAAAGAAATTCATAATTCATGAAAAACCTTTAGAATTTTTCACTCCTTACAATTTGAATTTCGAAAATTCCCGTCTTTGTACAGAATATACAAATATTCTGTAGATTCATGACCTAATAATATGAACCTGAGTACTAAATTTTACATCTCTACGACTTTTAGTTTTACCGGAGTCCGTGGAACAACGAAAATGCCTCACTCCTTTATTTATATTATTATATAAAATTTACGGAACCCTTCATGCACGAGTCCGACTCGTACTTGTTTGTCTTTGGCCTACTCTCTGTTTCTTTTTTATAACTTTAATCTATAATATTATTGTCTATTGCGTGTTAGTATTGTCTATGTTTTTATGTCAGTTATTAGGTTTTGTGGGTTGTGGTCAGCATTATTATAATATTTACCTGATGTGCTGAAAATTTTATTTAATTCATACAAAATAAATTCACATCTCCGGGAAAAAATAAGTATGCGTGGGTCTTCTCGTTCTACTTAATCTCCCTTAATTCATCGTAACTTCAAACTAAGGCGACCGGATTTAAACCAACAGCCAATACTTTAACAAATCCCGCGAGACCAAACTATATCTATTCCTGAAGCCCTTTCCTCTATTATAAAAGTTTGCAATAGATAATAGCTATAGAAAAGCTTTAGTTTCTGTAAAACCCCGAGATTTTTTCCTATCTACTCAGCTATCACAAGCATAGTATGAAAGGAGGTCGGCGAAAATGGGCCAAATTGTTACTGGAACCCAATATATACCAAAAAATAGTAGATTTTTTTCTGATTCTATATAACTATAAATTTTAGTAACTTTCTATGGGAATGTGCTAAAAACATGATTTCGTACTATTGCATAAAATAAAACTAATTATTGCCACATTCTAGTCTTTTTTGTCATTGGTCCGTGGCTCTGGATTCTAGGCATTTTGATAATAGTGAAAATAATAAATAATTCAGCGTTTTTGCGATTATTGTGATATAATGTTCAAAGGATTTTTACAAATAACACAGATAAATAACGTTTTTAGACAATAACAACGATATTTTATAGGATATAGATTTTGCGTAGTGTCTATGGTTTTCGTTCTAAAAAAAAACAACTGTCAGTTGTCAATGTCATTTGTCATTCACATTTTGTAATTAACGTCATTCGTTTTCGTACTCGTGCGCTTACGGATGTGTTTTCATGATTTTTACTGTATTTCTAACGACTTTGGCTTTTGTTTTTGGACTTCGATTACCTTTTCTGTTGCGAACGACCTCTGCTTGTTTTCTTGGACACCGATTTCGCTCAACGATAGGACGATGAATTGTGTTAATTGCGGTATCGCTACTAACCGTAGCAATGCACTAGGACATGTTTTGTTGGAAGACCAAGCAGTTCTTAACATAATAAGAGCATGGACTGGTCTACAAACAGTAAGTAAATGTAATATATTCTCAGTGACGTTTCGTATTATAGTACCTACTTTGCATTGCTTAGGCACGTTACGTTCTATTCTGTGTACAACTGTACTATTAATTGCCTAATAATTAGTAATTTTAATTATTTAGATTCTCTAACATAATCTCAGTGCTGTGCAATCTTGGATTGATAATAGCTTTACTTAAACATTTTAATATTTTCTTGTAGATTACTAATGAAGATCATTTGTGTTCTTCCTGCTGGACTCTTGCAAGTAACTCAGTGAGAGCGGTGGAACAAGGAACCAGTAAAACCTCTACTGCTTCAATTGGACATCGTAGAGTATGTGTTCACTGTGGCCGCTCCATTCTTCGCATACGCTCCCACTCCCTGAGCACTAGCACTGAACGTGAATCTCGTATTCATAATGTTATTAGTGAATGGATAATGCCAAACAGAGTAAGTGAAAAATACTATTAAGTAAATATATATTATAACTATCTCACCAGGTAAACGTTGTTTTACCATTAGGGATATAAAAATAGCCTTCAACCTGTTCTCTGTTCAAGATTTCACAAAAGTCATATCAGAGGAGTTTGGTTACAAACACTGACCTGAGATTTTTATGTATTAGATAATATGTCAGTCACTCACATAACTAAGAAAATAGCCGTCAAGTTAATCTTATAAATAACTTATTAATTGTATTTATCATTGATAAAAGATATCAAATCCTCCTTTGTGAGAAAATGGGCATTTTTAATTTATTCGAGTACTTTTAGTAGTGACAGTTGTAAAAGTGATTTGATGCAATAATTAAATGTTATGAATTGATGTAAAGGTGGGTCTATGCTAGACAAAGCACGAGCAAAGCACAAACGGAGCGTTTCTCGGCTTTGTTGTTGTAAGTCATTCAAGGCTTGTAAGTCTACAAAGTGTGTTCGGCTCGTGCTTAGTTCATGATTGATACACCTAACGTAGACCCATCTTTAAACACTTTAGTTTGCTAATTAAGTTTATTTTAATTTGTTTTATTTTGATTATTAGGCAATTACTTACTCAATTTGATGCAAATGAGTTTATTGTTTGATGTGATTAATTAGTACATTGGTATTAATGGACTAAGTGATTTCAAAGCCTTGAGGAACTCTTTATGATTTGATATAAACCCAAGTCTGCATTTACAATTCTTGCTATAATAGCAGTGCTTTTTTAACTTAGATTAAATCATTAATATTGACATAAGTATCTTATTAAATATTATCTTATTTTTTAACAGGTGGAACAGACTAGCCGCATTTGTCACTCATGTTGGGTAAGAGCTGACAGAGCAAGTCGGCATTTTATATCAGGACCTTCAACGTCAACTGCAAGACCCACTGCACCCACTGCAGACGGATCTTCAGAGATATTTGAAGAACAACCTCCCTCACATAACACTGGAAGGACCGACACAAGTAGTTATGTTGAAAAAATTGTTTTGCCAGACTACATTCGAGCTGTTGAAACAGAGTCGCGATGTTTTATTGAGGGATGTCTGGGACAAGAACGGAATAGGGTGCCCCTGCCAACGAGGAAGAAAATGCTTCAAAATTATAATTATTATATCCCAGAGAACAACCGTCTTTGCAATTATCACAAGCAGGATGATTCGTGGCAGTTTCTTAATGCAGCTCTGGATCACTATTTAAATGATTTCACTGCAGTGCAAATTCAAGATATGCTTTCGTTGAAAAGTCCAACACGAGATAACATCTTAATAGATTTTAATAATATTGACAGTTATGATGATGAAACTGTTCACTTTTGGACAGGACTGAATAAAATGCAATTCAGTACACTTTTCAATGAAGTATCACAATTCAGTAGTATCCGCAGGGGACGGACTGCACTAGGAATATACCTAATGAAGCTAAGAACAGGTGACTCAGATGAAAGACTTGCGACTATTTTTAAAATGCCACGGAGGTCAATGGAAGACTTAATGAAACAAGCACGGGATACCTTAGCTGAGTTTTTTGTGCCGCACCACTTAGGATTTAACCACATAAATAGGCAAGAAATAAATGACAGAACATTAATAATTCCAAAGGGTCTATTTGGGCATCATGAGGGAGAAGAAAGGCCAGTGGCCATATTTGACGGAACATACTGTTACATTCAAAAAAGCAGCAACTACTCCTACCAAAAAAAAACTTATAGCCTACATAAATATAATAATTTGGTAAAGCCTTTTCTAATTGTTTGTGCGGATGGTCATATTATTGATGTACTTGGCCCCTATCCAGCAACAACATCTGATGCTGAGATACTTAAATGTGAAATTGAGAAAGAAGAGTCAGAAATAAAAGATTATTTTCAAGCAGGCGATGCATTTGTTCTGGATAGGGGGTTCAGAGATGCCTTGCCCTTACTGAATAACTGTGGTTTTAGGACTTACGTGCCTGGTACATTACAGGAGGGTGAATCACAGCTGACAACTTTAGAAGCAAATAAATCAAGAGCTGTGACCATTTGTCGATGGGTTGTTGAAGTTGTCAATGGACGCTTCAAAAGAGACTTTAAACTCTTCCGACAAGATTATTTTAATACAGCGACCAAACATCTCATGAAGGATTTCGAAGTAGCTGCTGCTCTTATTAATAGATTTCACCCTCCTATTAATAATCGTCCGGATGCTAGGGAAATTCTGCACATAATTAATGAAAAAATGTTAGTCAATAATACATTAGCAGATGTTGTGCAGCAAAATAATTTAAACAGGCGAAGGGCTAATTTTTCAAGAATCAACGCCCAAATCAATGAATTATCAGATTTCCCACAGCTCAGCTTTTCCGAGATGATTTTAATATCTTTAGGGACGTACCAAATAAAGCAGGCACGTTCTTATTACGGGGAACACGTAAGGGCAAATGGCAGATTTGAAATCGAAGTATGCAGGGAGGTGGACAGCAACCTACTGAGAGAGTTGTCTACTTCGGACAGTTTAAGAGTTTACATTGTAAGAGGACGAATCCAATCAAGACACATCAGTGGTAAAATATATTTTATTTATATTTTAGTAGACAACTCTCTCACAGGCAATGAATCAATAAAGCAATATTGTTGTAACTGCATTGTGGGCAGAAGAACTGTAGGTTGCTGTGCCCATGTTATGGTCATCATTTGGTACCTTAGCTGGGCTAGGCACCAAGAATCTATCACACCACCTGCACCTTTTCTAGACAATGTTTTAATTGAATACGATTTAGAGGATTAATAAAGAATTGAAAATAATTAATTGATTAAGTTTTATTTTAATATACCTTATCCTATAATATACCATTGTTTTTTTTTAACAAGTTAGTACTTGACAGCAGTATTAGATTAAGAGAATAGAGATCTTAATAGGTCCATTATGACGTTTGTCCCCACAGATAAACAAATCTGTGAAAAAACTGATAAAATATAGACATTTTCGCCTTTAGTAATGGTTCTGAGTACATTTATTCATCCTAACCTAAATCTATCAAAATAATTTATTCCTCCCGATTCCCATAGAATTACAAAATAATTCTTGTTGTTACAAAAATGTAAGTACTTTGCCTATTTAATAACACAAAAATCATTGCTGTAACGTTTTGGCCCAGACATGTATGGAATTCTGCCGGCCTCCATAACGGTATAATAGTAGTCACATCATTAGTACTTTGACATGAAGCAATGCGCATGTCAAAGTGCTACAGTTTATGGCGGTTTTTGCCACCCCGACACATATAGTGATAAGTAAACTATGGCCTCTCTATATATATGTTTAAATTCTCTAAGCATTTGGCAAATCAAATACGAAATGTCAAACTCAATTGTGTCAAAAGTTCAGTGACCGATCCTCTATGACTAAAGAGGTAATGGACACAAAGTAGTGAGTCTTTTCGGCTGGGTATTTTCGCCATCTTCTGTAGCATCAAAAATAGCCAATCACAGCTATCAGCCAATCACAGATAGGCACCAGTCAGCTGATCAGAAGGGCTGCTCTAGCTATCTATCGATATGGAAATATTATCGATGTAGTTTGTGGTTAGTAATTAAATATTTAAGAGCAAAAATGAATGAATTAAGTATGTGTGGCATAATAAATGAGAAACCAAGAAATATTGGTTTTATTTAACTGAAAATTCTACTTGACAAATATATAATGACAAATAATAAACAACATGGTACGACACTTTGATTAGGTATATGACAGCTGTGAGCCGACACGCTCGGCATTGACAACACGGAGATCGTCGCGCGGAGGTCGCATATCACCTCATTCTCCCCCGGTTCAGTTTTCACTCTCACTCCCATCAACCACAAAGTCTGCTAGGTAGGAGGGTAATCTTCGCGTCCTATTAGATCTCCTGGGGAGTCCAGTCCGAAGAACTGGCGAAGTCGTCGACGGCTCTTCTACACGGGGCGGTGATGAAGGAGCGATATTTACAGGTGGAGGTGTGGAGTTATTTTCAGATGGAGACGTGACGTTATCATCTTCGGAGGCCGTTTCAAAGCTATCGTCGCTGCTATTATCAGTGATACTGGGGAATGGAGCCAATTGACGGTTTGATACCGTAGAGGTTTCTCCATTATCCCGTCTTATAAGAGAGTAGTAAGGATTGGTCTCTAAGAGCTCGGCTTCCTCCACAAGAGGGTCTGTTTTTGAAAAACGGACGTTTTTCTTAATTAAGATAGGTCCCGGCGTGAGCCAAGATGGCAGTGAATCTCCGTTCGGGGATCTCCTAGGGTATGTGAAAAGTTTTTCGTGCGGAGTAGCGTTTGTTGCCGTACACAGGAGGGAGCGGACACAATGCAATGCGTCTTTCAGTACTACTTCCCAATTTTCCACTGATAGTCCCTTTGAACGAAGGCTGAGTTGAATTGTTCGCCAGAGCGTTCCATTAAGTCTCTCCACTTGGCCATTACCCTGGGGGTTATAGGGCGTCGTTCTGGACGAGGCTATATTTGACTGTCGTAGGAAAGATTTGAACTCTTCGGACATAAATGACGACCCTCTATCACTATGAATATAGAGAGGTTGGCCAAATGTCAGAAAAAGATCTTTCAGGCAAGTAATGACGGTGGCTGAGGTCATATCCTTACATGGGTAAGCAAAAGGAAACCGACTGTACTCATCAATAATTGTAAGTATATACTTGTTGGCTGTCTTAGATGGTAGTGGTCCTTTAAAATCTATGTTGATCCGTTCAAACGGCGACGTTGCTTTTATCAATTTACCCTTGACCTTTAGAAACCTCGGTTTTATTTCGGCGCAGGTAGGGCACGAGGCAGTCATCTCCTTGACGTCATTAGCCGAGTAAGGCAAGTTTTTAGATCTTACCCAGTGATACATTCTAGTTACTCCTGGGTGGCAGAGTGCATTATGTAGTTCTTTCAACTTGTTTATGTTCATGTAAGCACATACGCGAGATAGAGCGTCCGCAGCAGCGTTTTCAGTGCCTGGTCTATAAACTATATCGTATTTGAAACAAGACAGTTCTAATCGCCAACGTTGAATCTTCTCATTTTTTATTTTACTGTTATGATTTTGATTGAACATGAAGGCCACCGATTGTTGGTCAGTTATAAGAAGAAAATGTTTACCAATCAGGTAATGTCTCCATTTCTTTAGGCTCTCTACTATCGCACAGGCCTCTTTTTCGATTGAGGATTGTTTGCATTCTGAGTTATTCAATGTCCGAGAGAAAAAGGCAACTGGTCTTCCATGTTGAGTCAAAGTAGCCCCTAGCGCGAATTCCGAAGCGTCTGTTTCGACTGTAAACATTTCAGTGTCGTTTATGGCTACTAGAGCGGCTGCCTTGATATCTTGCTTGAGTTCTTCAAAACATTTGAGCGTTTCAGGTGTCAACGGGAAAGTAGTCACGCATGTTAGTGGCTTTATTTTTTCTGAGAAACGCGCTATCCATTTAGCGTAATGAGCAAACATCCCTAGGACTCGTTTTAGTTCACTAGTTTTAGTTGGAGCGGGAAGCTCTAGAAGAGGTTTTAGTCTTTCCGGGTCAGGACTGATTGTATTATTTTCAACAGTATATCCAAGCAAGTTAATTTTAGTCTTATTGAAAACACTCTTCTGTTCGTTTATAGTTAAATGATATTTATTAGCGGCGTCCATAAAGCGCTTTAGATTGTGGTCATGATCCCTTTGATCTTTGCCGCAGACGGTTACATCGTCTAAGTAGGCGAACGTTCCTTCTAGTCTCTCTTCTGTTATGATGAAGTCCAGAGTTCGTTGAAAAGCCGCAACGCCATTAGTCACGCCAAATGGAATGCGTGTAAACTGGTACAATTTGCCGCATGCTTCGAAAGCTGTATATATCTTTTCATTTTCTAAGATGGGTATTTGATGATATGCGCTCTTTAAGTCGATTTGACTGAACACTTTAAATCTTGATACTTTGTTCACGACTGATTCTATGTTTGGCAAGGGGAAGGCATCCAGATCGGTGAATTTGTTTATGGTCATGGAGTAATCAATGACAAGTCGTTTTCGATGAACCCCTCCTCCCGCTACGAGAACTTGGGCTCTCCAGGGGGAAATACTTGTTTCAACAACCCCGTCTTCAAGTAATTTAGATACTTCTTCTTTTATGAAGTCCTCATCTTCCTTACTGTAGCGCCGGCTTCTCACGGCGATGGGTCGAATATTCGGCGACAGATTTGTAAAAACGGAGGCTGGCGGCACCGAAGCTCGTAACACGTTGCATATCTCTAAAGGTTCGCCAGGCCCACCAAGATTGAAGTGAATGCTCGAGTGATGTTTGAGCAAGTCGTGGCCCACGATAACGTCGGCACAGAGGTTGTCGACAACTAGAAGAGGTGTTTGTTTGTAAGTATGCTTATTCATCGTAATGGTAGCAAAGCGATCAAGTTCTCTCAATCAAGTTTCCTTCGACAAAGGAAACTTGATTGAGAGAAGCGAGATTGATTGTCTGGTTGCATGGTTTTTTGTGTAGTTTCATTATGCGAACACTAGCGTTAATAAAGCTGACCGAACTTCCTGTATCGACGAGTGCATCAGCCTTGTATTCGTTGACCATGATTGGAATTGTCGCACTCCTAAGGCTCGAAGGAGAGGCAGCAGAAATAGCTCCACTGTTGAGCTGGTTGTTGTTAGTGGTCGTAGGCTCTTCAACTGTCGTGGAGTTCAAATTAATATTGCCCGATCTACAGACGCTTGCGAAGTGTCCTTTCTTTGAACACTTTTTGCAGGTGGCTTTGTTGGCTGGACATCTGAACCTTGGATGAAGACTCCCGCCGCAAAAGAAGCAGGTTTTAGCCGGAGGTGGCGTGGTCGCGGCAGCTTGAATAGTTCGTGACGATGGAGCTGCTGCTAGATTTACGGATTCCTTGTCCCGTGAAGTACTTTGCGATATGGCGGTAAGTTGCGTAGAACTGATACCAATGGTAACTGCATCCCTCTCTGCCGTTTCCAGAGCTATGGCTTGATTAAGTGCTTCTGAGAGAGTGAGTTTTGAATTTTCTAGTAACCGTTCGCGAATCCTTCGTGATAGTAAGCCGGATGTAAGAGCACTACGAATTGCTTGGTCTTCATGCTCTTGAGCTATGACGTCTTCAAATTTACAATCTTTCGCAGAAAGTCGGAGAGCTCTAATATAGTCAGAAATCGTTTCGTCAGCTCGTTGCTTGCGATTGAAGAGAATGTGTCGAGCTAGAATAGTATTTTTCGGTTTGACATAGATGTCTTCTAGAACTTTCACCGAATCTTTATATGTAGAGCATGTTTTGATATGCTTGTAAATCGATGCCGATAAGTGGTTAACTAGTAGCTTACGCTTAAGGGAGTCTGGTACATCTTCGGTAATCTCTTCTGCTAAGAAGCTTTCAAATGTCGATTTCCAGTGTACCCATTTTTCATCGGCGTCTGCGACATCAGGCTCGATGTCAAACTTATCGGGTCGCAGATATCTTGACAGCGAAGACTTGCCTAGTTTTTCGTCAGGCATTATCAGTTAAATAAATTGTGGCATAATATATGAGAAACCAAGAAATATTGGTTTTATTTAACTGAAAATTCTACTTGACAAATATATAATGACAAATAATAAACAACATGGTACGACACTTTGATTAGGTATATGACAGCTGTGAGCCGACACGCTCGGCATTGACAACACGGAGATCGTCGCGCGGAGGTCGCATATCACCTCAGTATGACTATTAAAAATTAATTATTATAGTAAAACTAGGTTTTGCCAGCGGTGCATGCGTTTCCGGATTAGGATTTTTAGCTTATCCCGCGAGACCAAACTACATTTGATAGCTATAGAAAAGCTCACAGCTTAGTTTCACAGGATTAAATCCTGGGAATACGTATAAAAAGTAGCCTTAAATGTTGTAGATGGAGTATTTTATTGAAAGAAGACTAATTCATTTTAGTTTCAAAAACAATTTAAACTGCATAAAATTTTAACATTTTGATTTCATGAATTTTAAGTTATCGCCTGATTGAACCGGAATTCTAACCCGTTCAGAGAAAAATACCAGTACAATAGTTTTATCATACCGATCGGCTTATTCACTAGGGTAATTTTTATGAAGTCTTCTTTCAGTAAAATGCTCTAACTACATTATTTAAGATAAAATTATATACCTTACCAGCAAAGACGCATCGCAAGCGATTTAGCGTTCCGGTGCGATACTGTGCAGAAACCATTAGGGATGAGTTTACTTACCCCTTCCAAGTTAGTACGATAAAACATTCGGCTGCATCATCGCTAACCATCAGGTGAGATCGCAGTCTAGTACTAACTTGTATTGTGTAAAATAAAAAATCCTCTCCACCTGCAACTATTGAAAATCCTTTCAATAGTTGCAGCGTGATTGAGTGACTTTTATGTTAAAAGGATTAGAAAATATAAAATATTATACAAGTAAAATATAAGCCATGACGGTGTATTTACAAATATATTTAAAAAGAAAATGGTTTGGTTTAATTTACGTGTTTTTTTTTTTTCAGGACATCCTCAGGAAATTTTGACTTCAAAACGAGTGCTTGTATAGTAAATGTTCGCATCCGCGGCCCGTTTTCTTAAAGCGGAAATAACTACGAGAAGTCAGAGGTGTAAAACCTCGAGGTCCAAATACCACTAGTATTAGGAGCCCTACTCATCTATTAACATTGAACTTTACATATATGAATTTTATCGATATCGGTATAGCAGCGGTCGCATCATTAGTACTTTGTTTTTGTTTTGTTAACATAACAACAAAAATTAAATCGAATTTATTTCAATCCTGAAGAAATATTTCTTCTTTTACACATTATATAAGTGCATGTAATATGATCATAACACATAATAACACATAATTTTTAACGATTTAACGATATAATTAATGAAATCGAATACTGACCTATGAAATGTTAAATGTGGCCTATTTTTGTCTTTCCGCGATCTGCACTGCACAACACAACACTGAGTAGGCATTTTCACACCTGAATACTAATTATAATTCGCACGCAAATTAGAATAATAATATGATTGTCTGATATTTCAAAAAACATGATACGCATATACTTTGTATACATGTTTCGACATGTTCGAATCTACAAAATGCTACAAGTTATGAAGGAATTGGCCACCCGGCTATTTTTTCGTGACGTCACAACTTCAGTGTTGCCGAAATCAGAAAAAACAAATATGTTGCTATCTCGTATAACGTAAACAATTTTGAATTAGTTAGAAAGAGACAATGTGATGTTTGTTATAGCTATGTCGATTTCACGCAACATATAAACCCATATGTGTGTATAGAAAACTACAGCTGCTCCACTTGTAGTTTCCTTTCTCGTAGCCGATCCTTGACCGATCACAGAAACGATAGAGGCCATATAGAGGCATAGAGATAAGAGAACTAAGGAGGCACCCCATTCATTCATTATAGCCTAAAAAAATTTTAGCTTTACGTGACATGCGGCGAAATGTTGAGAACCAAGATTTGCTGTCAATTCAAATCATATTTTGATGAAATTCATAATTGACCATCAATCAACATCTATTATCCTCTTATTCCTTCATCATTACCATCATTGACGTTTGTGGTCTGTAATGAGCTACAATACCTATGTAATGAGAGATCTCTTTACATTGGGTTCTCCAAGCATGTGCCAAATCGAGCCAAATACACAAGTGGAATGCAAATCTGTCCATTGAAAAGTGAAAACGTAAAATATGATTGTATCATTTATATTTTAATCTTTGGCAACTCTTTGGTGCTGTGGTGCATTGGCTCTGGCATTGACAAACGTAGTGACTATATATGGTGAATACTCTTTGGCATTGACCACAGACTACAAAACTAGCATTGACTTGACGTTCACCTTTCAACAGTTTCATTGAGTTTCATTTTTTCAACACAACACAACACGAAATTGGTTTTTCAGGAAAGTTGAATTGTCATCACTATCGCCATAAATCGTAAAAAGTAAAAACAATTCAATTGTGTTCACAGACCAGGAACCGAATTGTCATGTATTAAATATTTGTTTATATTTTATAACGAAGTATTTAATAATACATCTTCTGTGATATAAAACGAAAGGTATGCTCGAATATTGTTGCGAATTATAAGTGCGTAAATAGTTACGATGTTTTCAAATTGTGATATGGTGAAATGATAAACTGGTTCTACGAAGTTGCGTATTATTACGAGGGCACATCACGAGTTGTTTGCTTTTGCAGATGAGTGAAGGGGAACGTACTATGGTCGATAAGTCGGAGAGTAGTTCGTTTGAGGACTTGGCCTCAGCGGCTGCCAATGAGATTGAGGAAGCCAAGCTCGCAGAGGCGGCAGCAGCGGAGAAAACACAGGGAGGACCAGATAAACCAGCGGAGGAGTGGCAGGATGTGTTGGGCTCAGGGGCATTGCTGAAGAAGGTACATTTTTTTTAATTTACTCTTATCTATCAAATTCCTCCTTTTGTTTTTATTCCAATCCACTCCATATGTTGCACAGCCTATTCCGTCTTACTCTTTTTACACAACCAGGCCCAAAAAAGGAGTTATGTTTTAAGGGTTCATTTATGTATGTATGTGAGTTTCTTTATTCCACCATGCCTTCCGGACGGCTGAATAGATTTGGACACATAGGGTATTGTTTGAATCCTTACATCATTCCAAGTAACATAGGCTATTTTTTTGGAAGTTGTTATACCACATTACAGTCATGGTTTTTAATTTTTAAATTGTTTACTTGTTATTTTTCATATCAAGATGGGTTATAGTAGATAATGCCTTTCATGTTGCCAGACATAGCATGATAAAAATATCTTAATACTATATCTGTATTATACACAATATATTGGATTTATTCCACTTGAAACTTAATAGCTTGTTACTGTTTCTAATAGGTATCTTATTGGAAATATCAATATCTAATTATTTAGAATTTACATATTCAAAACCTTACCTTATATTTGTTAACTGTAGAAATAGAAGCTGTGTCTTATTCAAATCAAATATGTTTGTTGTAGCTAATTAAATCAGGCGATGAATCAAGTGGGGCTCGGCCGCAAAGAACCAACATTTGCAGGATCAGTTATGAACTCAAACTGCGAGATGGCACTCAAGACATTGTCGAGAAAAGGGATCATGTCAAAATTTACTTGGGAGACAATGAAGTAAGGAAATACTTATTAAACTTTTCCCTACTATTATCCAGTTTCAAGTATTCCTTCATATTATGTTGCGTAGAAATCGCTATGTAGCGATAAGGCCGCCAAATTGTACTCCTAAGTTTGTTTGTATATAATTTCTTTCTTTTTTATGTTTTTATTCTGTGGTGTGCAATAAAGAGTTTATCTATCTATCTACTATTATACTAATATTAAAAGTAGCTTTTGTATTTGTCAATGTAGTGTAAATTTTGAAGGTTTCATATTGCACATTATTCTATTTCCTTAGTGGCTCTGATTCACCATCAGGATCTCTCTCTCACTTCACCCAAAAGAATAAAGAAGGCAAAAGAACCCATTTATAATCAAAGTCAATGGTAATAACAATGTTCCTGAGACAGATTTTGCCTCAGTGATTAATCACCTCACCATTAGACCAAAGGCAGTAATTGGTTTTATTACGAGCATTCTAAATAATGTTTAGCAGCTATAGAAATAAATTCAGTTACAAAGATAAGTTATCAGTATTAACAAAGTTTATTTTATTATTGTTATCATATTTATTGCAGTAAACTAGACATTTTGCCATTTTTGTTTACTTGTGAAGATCTATTGTATAATGCCACACACACAGATTGCGATTTGTGCTGCTAATATACAGGATTATAGAAAAAATACCTAATCGCTCTCAGCCTGTAGTTATTTACATTAAAACTAACAACTTTTGCTCTACGATTTTTCAAAGACCAGTATTAATTTATTTCATACAAAAAATTTAATAACTCATGTTATATCTGTAAAGTGACATTACATTGTAAAACCAAACATTACACAGTGACCGCACAATAGAATTGAGATTCACGTGCTGCACGTAATGTTACATTACAGAGTAGTAATAAGTAGAGTAACTGTAAAATATTGAATATTTGATATTTCTCAAAATTTCGAGTAAAAAAAATTGTAGATCAAAAGTTGTTACTTTTAATGTAAACAACTACAGGCCTAGAGCGATTTTTTTTTATACCTACCTAATCCTGTATAAAAAAAAATGGTTACAGGTTCTCCAAGGTCTGGACTTAGCTCTTACACTAATGTATAAAGGGGAGGTGTGCTTATTACAAATTGCACCGCGGTTTGCATATGGAGACGTTGGCCTCAAGCCTGGTGAGAGTCTCGGGTCCATTGGCGAGGTGGACGGACCCAAGTATGAAGGAGCGCCGATAGAGAGCGACACGTGGCTCGAAGCGCGTCTCGAGTTACATGACTGGACTGAGGAACCTGACCATGATACTTTGCCCATCGCTGAAAGAATGGAAATTGGGTAAGACTTTATAAACTTTTATGTTTTTGAAAAAAAGTTTCTTTCCTCAACACTCACACCTTTTTTTCTGCAGTAATTAAAAATTATCTAAAAAATAAAGTCTAATGAACTGAACTGCATTAAACAATGCACTTATAAGCAAGTAAAAAAGTAGAATTACATATGACTTTAAAATAAGACTAGGTTAGTATTCATTCATTAAATTTTTGCTTATGCATAGGTGAAGCCAAACCCAAATATATGTTAATAGGTGTAGCTTCAACCACATTATGTTGATGCGATTGAATCAGCCAAGGAAATAGATAAAATATAAGACCTTGACACAAATGTATGTCAATCCAAACTGATAGCATTGTTTCTTTTTTTTACAACCTACACATACATAATTAATAGGTTGAATAGACTTGTTATTGATAAAGTTTACAGGCCTATTTTGATATAGAAATGCTAGTGTACCAAGTAAGAGAGGATAATAATTAATTTGATAAATAAAATAATTAATAATGCAGTGGTGGAATTCCTATGGAGCACAAGCGAAATCAAAAAAGATGTTTTCGTTATAAGAATATCTTAAACTCAAGCCAATTATTGTTTTTTAGTTGTGGTAACCTAACTGGTGCTGTACCACCATCTCTTTTAGCAGTATTAATGTACTGATTATTAATATAATATCATTAATCGAGTGTGACAGACGGATGGACGGATTATTAATATTATTATTATTATATTAATATCATTATTATAATATTGATTTGACATGGTTGATGGTGGTAGGGCCCCTGGGGCACTGCTTGGTGAAATTGGGGATTCATATGATTTGCGTCACCCAGCCTGTTGAGCAAAGTGACAAATAGCGATACTACGCGTGGAATAGAAGTGGAATAAAATTCCAAAAATGTATGCGTACTATCGTTATTTTGACCATAAGTGAACGCTAAATTGGTCACGTGTCCCCGCGCATTCGTTATACATTTTTTTAATTTCGTTCAAAAGCAATGCATGGATGTAGCTGTTTAAAAAATGCATGGATGCAGCTGTTTTTACAACCTTACGATTTCATTTTATCTGCAGTCTCTACATTTCATAACTTCTTTTTCAATGATCAGTGACTTGCCATAAAAATAAATTTATTGTAATCCGACGATGTAATAAGCAAATCCGACCCAATAATTGAATGAATTATTGTACTGAGAATTCCTAATTTTCGTTAAGTTGTTATTTCATGTTTTATTAATCTATAGTATTCGACGTCGTTGCCGAGGCAATTGGTGGTACGGCCGAGGAGAAGCCCAACTGGCGGTGCAATTGTACAGACGTGCATTAGACGTGCTGGATGAAAGCGAGGGGGGCATCACAGACCCCACGCCCACTGGGGAAATACCGGACACTTCTGACGCTTTGCACGCGCTGCTAGAGGAGCGGCTGCGGGTACATAACAACATGGCCGCTGCGCAGTTGAAGGCCGGGGCTTACGACGCGGCGCTACAGGTGAGTTTAACGCAGTCGACTTGACCCATGCTCTAGACGTGCAGCACGAGAGGAAGGGGGGGCATTGCAGACCCCACTCCCACTGGGGAAATGCCGGACACTTCTGACGCTTTGCACGCGCTGCTAGAGGAGCGGCTGCGGGTACATAACAACATGGCCGCTGCGCAGTTGAAGGCCGGGGCTTACGACGCGGCGCTACAGGTGAGTTTAACGAAGTAGACTTGACCCATGCTCTAGACGTGCAGCACGAGAGGAAGGGGGGGCATTGCAGACCCCACTCCCAATGGTGAAATGCCAGACACTACTGACGCCTTGCACGCGCTTGGCTTTTTTACTCTATAAAGAATCGATTTTCGTATACAGCTCAGGTGCAGAATTCAGAGAAAGCGAAATAATATTAATTTACATTTCATTTTTTTTACAACTTTGTCCCTGATAGTCAATAATTTTAAAAAACCTGGGTACTGGCGTTTTCAATAATTAAATTTTAATTTTTTAATATTCAGACTTTTTCCCGGATAGATTTTAACTTGAACCAGCTCTACTTCAACATAGAAGGTCAACTGTGTTCTTTTCTAAGCCGGTCCATAATGTTTTCTGTCGCATCAAGTCGCATTTTGATAACTACCCACTTTTTTTTAGAATGTGTAATTATAGCTAAATAGTTCATATGATAGCATTTTGTTGTTTATAAATAAGTAGTAAATGGTGCATGCTCAGTGTAACAATTACTTTGTTAGTTAAGTTTTCTCATATAAGTGAATTACTGTGATTCTTTTGAGAAAATAGTCAGGCCTTATCAGACTATATCGGGTTGGTATAACCAATATTCAGCAGGCAATTTTTACTCAGCTGTATGCTAGTGCTGAAAAGAAATTGCCTGCTGAATTGTGAATATTGCGTTAAATTGTAATTCTCAAACGACATAATTTACTTCACAGGCCGTCACCCGCGTACTGACCTGCCAACCCGACAACGCAAAAGCTCTGTACCGTAAATCACGCATACTCACCGCCATGGGGCGCAACGCCGAAGCCCTGGAGGCGGCGCGCGCGGCCGCCAGCGCAGCGCCCGACGACGCGGCGGTCCGCAAGGAGCTGTCCCGATGCGAACACAAGGCCACCAGGGACCGATCGGTGGAGCGGAGACTGGCTAAACGAATGCTCGGGACCAGCGACCAGGCCAAACCGTCTCCAGATAAGAAACCGTCCAGAGCCAACGTAAATATACGTGAACCAAATATTGCATGCATTGCGTCTTTAAAAATAATTCGTAACTCATATTAGGCTTACGTCAGTTAAATTGCGGGAATGGTAGTATCATCATTACATAATATTTAGAAGGAAAATATGAAATAGGTCTTTTTCGGTTATCGGTTTTTTTTGTGTAGTGAACGCAATCAAGCGAGCGGCCGGGTTACCTAATCTTAACCGAGCCCAAGAACATTTGCAGCATCAGAGGAACTACAGATGTGGTGCCGGCTATTAAGGCGAACT
Organism: Coenonympha glycerion; assembly: GCA_963855885.1. Classification (NCBI taxonomy): domain Eukaryota; kingdom Metazoa; phylum Arthropoda; class Insecta; order Lepidoptera; family Nymphalidae; genus Coenonympha; species Coenonympha glycerion. The sequence continues at coordinate 5,714,469 of OY979646.1, forward strand.
CAACAGGTCTGCCGGCGAAATTCAAAATTTTCGTGGTTTTTTGCAATTTGTACGCTAATTACACATAATAGGCTTATGGCAGTCATTTTGCGAGAATGGCAGTTACTTTTTTACATGTTTAAATCAAAATTTTTGCGTAAAAATGTCTATCCTAGGAAATTAGTCCGAGTAAAGAGTTTTAAGTGAGTAACTCGCAATCTCGAACTAATTTCTTTGCCTCGACACTTTCGAGCAGAGATTTTTATATAAACACGTGAAGATGATATAAGGATTATCGCAATTGACTGCCAAAAGCCTATTATGTCTTATCAGCTAAAAAATCGCGAATAACCACAAAAAATTTGAATTTCGCGGGCACACCCGTGGTGTGCTCCTTAAGGAGTTTGTTTATGCGCCCCTTGAATAACCACATGTTATAGCTTCGAGGGAATACTTACGAAGAGAAGAAGAATGAAAAGATGTTGAATGTTTATCCGCCCCTTGAATAATCCCATTATTATTTGATAATACTCGTAGGCTAAACAGCTTTTGCTGATGCACCTTATATCAACTGCTCGTTTACTGTTGCTTGCTCAAGTGTTTTGTCAAGCTGGTTCTTAAATTAGTTGAGGGACGTTGCTGTTATGATATCTTCGGGCAATTTGTTCCAGCGTCTTATCACTCTGTTGACAGTGAAGTGCTGTAGGGATTTGTTGTCAATGGCTGGAACTCTAACCTCATCCGAAAGCCTCTTTGTTTGGGATTATTTTAAAAGAAAAAATTTCGACTAGGTTATAGCCGTGTTATAGTTTTGAGGGAATACTTAAGAGTCCACTGACCCACGATGTCTCCCATACAAACGTAATACCAAAATCATTTGTAATTCGTGCAAATTTCGATCATGTTGTGGTGTTATTCGGGTTCATATAGTAATAATCTATGCTCCTGGTCATATCTGGTTCCAGAATACTTTTGTTAAACGAAATTATAAACGAATTTAGTTTTGCTTATTTTTATGTCAAAGAGGACATGTTTTCTTATTTGTTTTGTAATAAAAACAACACTATCTCACGTCGCATTGGTTCAGGAGCACAGTTTTTATTGTCCAGATAAAGAAAAACACTAAGAAAGTTACAAGTTTTCATTCATAATTTTTGGTATTACGGAACTCGACCAAAGTTATAAAAATTTTGATCAAAATTGATTATTATTTCGTTTTAAAGATGTATTTCTGAACCAAATTTGGCCAGGAGCATAGATTATTACTATATGAATCCGAATAACATCACAACATGATCGAAATAAGCAAGAATTACAAATGATTTGGTAATTAGAATGTATGGGGAAAACGTAGGTCAGTGCATTCTTAAGAAGAGAAGAAGAAATAAAAATGTTGAATGTTGTGTATTGCAGATGCTGGTGTGGGGCTCGCTGCTGCTGTCGCTGCTGGTGGGCGTGGCCTCCGTGCTGGTGTACCGCTACAAGATGCAGTCGCAATGATACGCCTACCGCTACATACATCAAGTAATTTACATTTTTTTTACTGTACTTTATGTTGTGATTGAAGTCTGTAGAATCAGGAATCACGTTCTAAATACTGGGGAAATAGCGAAATGAAAAACACAATAAACGTTTTACGATGGTTGCTAATGAAACATAATAATATCTTTTTTTTCGACATTAGAAAAATGACAGTATAATACCTAACAAAGTATCTTATCCAAGTAGGTTTTACAACACTTTAGACTACAGGTCGAAATTTGAGTTTGTTGTGGGCTTCTTCTCAGTGCAGGGCGCTTTGAAACCCTCGTAAACTTAGTTTTAAGTCGACTTGTGGTTATCACCATACGCGACAACTATCATATTGACATTTTACAAGAGCCTGTACGTTAGGCCTATGTGAAATAAAGATATTTTTTGACTTTGAAATAATGGTCGAATTGGTAATTAGATTGCATTGTATAAATTGTGCTTTTTGCCAGAAATATTTTTCTGGCTGAGGAATGTATTTCTGTTTTATGTTTTTAGGCAAAAGAAAGTTTTAGGATAATAAAATCGTAGGTAATGAGAGCACAATTTCGATTTGCGACTTGAATCGTTCATCCAATAAAAAAAAATTGTTGTTTTCTACAAGATTCCCAATTGTTACAAACTACAAAAAAATAAAAAAAATGTTTGTGTGTTTGAGCACAAAATTATCGTAGTGTTTTTCAATGAACAGAAGAAAGTTTCTGTTATGAGTACTATAGACACTTTGTGGCTGGGTTGCAATATGTGTAATGCCTTGATATATTTATATATTTCATTCAAATAGTATACTTTTTGTTTTAATCTTCATCTATTTATGTAATTAATATCAAAATTATTTTTTTTCCAGATCAGTGACATAAAAACGGATCGCTCAGCGGATAAGATGACTAGCGCTCGTTAGAACAACTATATATATCACCTAGTGTAATAATACTTTACAGGTCTACCTTATAAAGGGAGACTGGTATGAGAAAAGGATAAAAAAGGCGAACATTTATTTTTATAACTTAAAATCTTCCACTATCATGTCGATCAGACTATATACTTGCATTTTTTATGTAACATTTTGAATTTTGAATTTTATTCCATGAACATTGTAATTTATATGAGTATAAAATACACATTTCGTTTCTCTCATTAGGAGCTCAGCCAACAACAGTGGAATACAGTTGTACTGTGTACACCCATTTTCGAAATCATGTTTTAAATCAATCCTTATATTATGGTAATTAATCCTTTAGGATCAGCTATTAGCAGCTGTATTCCCTCAAAAAGTTCCTTCCTAGTTTATGTTATTTTTCTTACATATTGAGTTTTTTTTTTTGTAAAATGTCTGTCAAGGTGAGTAGGGACGGCATTGGGTCACTTTTCGTTAGCCAGTATTTTCCACTACTGCATGTACAGTTGAATAATATTTATAATACTATTTTTTATTATTTTCATTATAACTATAGATGGGTTGTAGGTTAGGTTAAGCCTCTTGTTTCTGTGAGTACCATTCGTATTTGAAAAATGTTGAATGGTTTGCAGTTGTACCTACTAATAAAATTATTATAGTAATTATTATTTCAAAATACTTTGTAAACTACTTTTGTTAAAGACTAATTTAATAATGCCGGTCGTCTAAATTAATCAGTAATTTCTCAGTAATTTTACTATAGTTAATGTTAGTAAATTTATTGAGAGATTGCTGAATCTCAAAATACGTTACAAGTCTGTAAAGCATGTGTTTAAGGAAACTGCTGATACTACATTGTACAGTCTGATATTAGACTACGTTAGTATTATACGTTACGATCTTATCAAGTATACTTAAGAAATTTTCTCAGAGGGGAAAAATCCTCATGGTCGTTCGACGATGGACATGGAAGTAAAGATACTTGATAAGATCCGTAGAAGAGTAGTGAAACGGCATTATAAATTAGATAAACTGCACCTCAAATTGTTTTCTCAAATTGTTTTATTAGGCAGTGCCAAAACTGAATGATGTTTTATATAAATATAATTAATAATTATTTATTTATTTTAAGTAAGTATAAACGCATAGCTATATATCATTCAATGATGTTACTTATTATGTTTTATGCAACAACGGGAATCAATATGTTTTTAGTATACATAAATATATTTATTATTATAAATAAATAAAATATTCATAGGAAACACATTTTAACTAAAGACTTACATTCCGAGTATATTTTTGGGAGATGCGAAAATTATTGTTCTTCTCTGTGACATACTGTAGCATAAAAGAAGTTTATTTTAATATTTAAAGAATACATAAATGAAAAGTACGTGTTATATTTATTATATTATAAAGATTAAATAAATAAATATTTGATTGAAATACGACGTAAATATGTATTTGCCAGGTTTCCAATATTTTTCTGTAACTGTTACTTATAATATGTCTTTCACCCACAAAATGAAAGTAACTTGCAACACGATTTTTTCAATGATCAAATCTTTGACTGCTCTTGAGTAGATTGGAAACCTTTGAGGTAAATAAAGTTTTTATTTTGTTTTAAAAACAATACAGAGTATTTTGGGTACTTACGCATTTTTCGTTTATTCGAATTTTTCGGTGCTTATAAAAAAAAATTATATAGTTTTAATTTAGATTACAACTATACTTTTGTGCTAGATAAATCAGTTCGCTTTATTGTCTGTTGTATTTTATTTTCTGTGAACATAATCACGAAGATAAATTTTATGTTACTTTGAAAATGTATAATAACTTAAATCTTATGTATTAATTAGTGATATATGTATTTATATTATCGGTTTGGTAGGTCCACGGTGATATCTTTATAAAACATAGTAAAAACGTTGAAAATTACTTGTTTTTTTTTATTTACTATAAAAGACCTATTTTTACCCGACTACGGTAAAACGTAGTGATTATATACCTACTCTTTGACTACGGGTACGGGAGGCTTGGTTATAAAAATATTTGGTCATTATAAGCTAATTTGACTCAAATTTGACTCCTTTCCACCGGGGACCGTAGTGAGACTTGAGAGGGATAGTCACCGATATGAACCTAAGGATGACCCCATCTTAACATTTTACGTAAACCTTCTTCATACAAGAAAAAAGTTTCCCTATTCCCGCTAATAAGTATACTGTATAGTCTCGGAGCAATTAACAAGTGTATAGTGATCATCATGGCGTGGATCGCGGTCCATAAACAATACTGCGGACGGCTTACTACTGAGGACGTTGTTGTCAAAACAAACATTTTTACACAAGTAAACTAGCGACTATTTGCGCTAGAAAAAAAGCTATAGCTCTCTATGCGCATCTCCCCTCGCGAGCATCGAGGAACAACGCTGCGTCGCGCGCCGGGGCGTCACAGTATCATGCCGTGCGTAAGTCCGATCCGATCCGATTTTATATTTTTTACACTATACAACTTACAAGTTAGTATACTTGACTGCGATCTCACCTGATGGTAAGTGATGATGCAGCCAAATATGTTATCGTATTAACTTGGAAGGGGTAAGTAAACCACCCCTAACGATTTCTACACAGCATCGCGCCGGAAGGCTAAATCCAGCCACAACCGAAGCCTCCCACCAGGCCAGACCTGAGCCAATTTAGAAATTATTAAATTCCAAAGAGGCCCATGGCGGGAATCTAACCCGCGACCTCCATGAATCCGCCACTGCGCCTGGGTCGTCAAAAAAAGGAGCAGAGAGCTCCGCTGGGGTTGAGTCTGGCCGCCTCAGCCAGCGAGTCCCACAAACCCGCCTCGTTGCACTGCCCACGGCGGGATGTGACGCATTCTCCAGCGATAAAAAGGTACAGTTCAACAGTTGTATGCCTACAAAGCTACACTAAACGTCATATAAGTTAAAGATGTATTTGTAGGCTGTATCAATAGATAAAAATAGTAAAGATAGGCCGATCCGAACATTTTACGTAAACCTTCTTCATACAAGCAAACAGTCAAAATACCCGCCGCCACTGCTGGCCGCTGAGCGAACTTCCTTGTGGCCTTATACTGTTGGTACTAATGACTCCCATAAACTGGCGACATTTTTTCGCGCGGTTCGCCGGGTCTATAGTATAGAGTATAGACCGTGTCAATTGCTGTATCACATAAACCATGCCAAAGAATAAAACAAACAAATCATGGAATGTCATATAATTTATTAAATTAAATTAATGTTAATTAAATTAGGTACGCGTGATTCGTGAACGTGTTCATTAGCTACACTCTTATAAAAATATATCTATTCTTAGTTTTTACAGATAAGGAAACAGAAAAACGAACAGTCCTATACGTAATATAAGTAATGGAAATGGCTATTGCTGCACCATGATATAACGTTAAAAATTATTAAAAAACTAAAAAAAAAAAGATTCCGACGAATTGAGAACCTCCTCCTTTTTTTGAAGTCGGTTAAAAATTGGTACAACACGTACAATCCACGTCATACGTTCATAGTTCATACACATAAAGGTATGTGCAAGTATTAACTATTACTCAAGGCCTGGTTTGCACCAAAGCGGAGCGGAGCGAAGCTGTGTTCGAGTTACCAATTAGATTTTATCATTTTGACATCTCCGAAACTGAGAGAAGAGGAGATATCGAAATGACGAAATCTGATTGGTTACTCAGACACAGCTCCGCTCTGCTCCGCTATGGTGGAAACCGGGCCTAGCAGTCTTCTTAACTACGGGCTTAGGCATGCATACAAAACTAACTCAATGGTAATGCTAATACTTCAGGTAACTATACTCGAAAATATCACAGCGTCGATTTATAAGTAAACAACCTAGCGAACCAGCTAGTTGCGTGCGTTAACAGTATAATATTGCCGATAGTCGATAAGGATTGTAGAGAGAACACGGTTGCAACGAAGTCGTATAGAAGCTTCGGCGAAAACACCGTCCACACGAACAAGTGGTGTCGGAATATGGTCGCTATCACGCAGTATATGACGAGCTGGTATACCCGTTGCAACGCGAAGATGTTTATCACTCGCCACACTGACTGCAAATACCTGAAAACGCAAAATGTAATGTTGAAATAATTATAAACATTACAAACACGGTTTACAGACATTGATATAGCCAAGCTTGTATTTTGCCTACTTCTACAGTGTTATTTCCTATGGTATTATATTGTGGGGCAAAGCTGTTGATATTCAACGATATATTTTTTTTATAGTCAACGCGAGCAAACGAGCGGGCGGGTCACCTGATAGTAAGCGATCACCGCCGCCCATCGACATTTGCAGCACCGAAGGAACTGCAAATGCGTTGCAGGCTCTTTAGAAACTTATTTATCCGCCCCTTGAATAACCCCATGTTATAGTTTTGAGGGAACACTGTTGAGATTTTTATTTTCATTCTCACACGGTAAACGGAGAAGCGAATTTAGTATATTTTCTTCGTGACTGTGTTTAGAAATCATGTCTAAATGACATGGAAAGTGATCAGTACGGCCATATTTGTTTGCGTTCAGACTCATTTCAACAAACTATACACTTACTGCTGCCACGACTTGGCCGGGTCGGCGGCCAGAGCGCAGAACAGCCGCGCGCCGGCTAGAGCGGGCCCCGCGTACGCGTGCAGCCCCATGCGCAGCGCCACCTTCACCGCGCTGTACTCCCGCAGCCCCACGTACCCCGAGCCCAGGTCCACTGACGCCAGGCTATTCGAGTTACCCTACACATGAAGTATCAAATAACAGATCCGCAATATCTGGGTGAGCACAATAACCTGATACATATGATACCAGTTTGGGTGCCTTCAAGATACTTGATACATATGATATCCGTCTGGGTGCCTTCAAGAGACCTGATACATATGATCTCAGTGTGGATGCCTTCAAGAGACCTGATACATATGATATCAGTCTGGGTACCTTCAAGGGAAGAGTGAACAGGCATTTTCTAGGCAAGCGCGACCCATCCTAGACATCATTATTTCTGTCCATCAGAATCAACTCAAGGCCTTTTGTTCACCATGATTGAAGTCTTGAAGAGTGCTTTGTTTTAATCTCACGAAAAGGTCAGAAGCAATAATTCACTGATTGATTCCTTGCTTTATATTTGGATGCTTGTTAGGCAATGATACAGAATGAAAAATTCAAGTACCTGATAAAAATAAAACAGCACACCGATCCACAAATGCACCAGGGCTTGACTCAATACATCGGCGACTTCTGTTCGCCTGCCCGGCCTTGAATCCAAAAGCTTGTGGTCCAAGCATTTACTCGTCAACACACAAGTGAAGTATACACTAGGCACCATTATCACGTTATGAGGACGCATCAGCAAAACAACAATCAACATCAGATCGTTGTACATTATATGCGATAGAGATTTCGCCAGGTTCAGTTTGACTTCTTCAACATTCCACGGTTCATCCATTTGGTCGTAGAAATAATCCTCGCTTTTCGCTTTCGGTTTTTTGTAAGCGAATTTCGTGCTATCATTTTTGGGTTTAAAACCGCATTTTGTGAAGATCCCAATGTATGTGGCAAGTTCGAATATTAATTGGAATATAAGCAGTCCCCAAAATACGTTTACGATGATCACAGGATCCCATGTTTTTAAGGAGGTGTATCTTGTTTGTAGGGAGTTCGTGGCTATTCTGTAGAGGAATATGAAAGCGGTCGCCGATACGGTTAGCGCCGAGTGCATTTGCATGAAGTTGTTCATGTGCCGAACGTTCCATAGACAAACGCCCAATGTTAGGACGGTTCCTGAAACAAAATGTGTTTGGTGATTGATTTATTCTTTAATCATGCTCTTCAAGATGCAGCGAAGAATTAGTGTGATCAATAAAATCTTTATAGGCAGAAAATTCTGCTCTCTGATTGGCTAAAAAATATGTGACCACAGATTCCAACCAGTTAGTGGTCTAACGGTCCAAACACGAAATCTTGATTAATTAGAAAATAATTAGCTGACTCAAAATTTTCTAAAGTGACAAAGAAATTTCTGTGCCAGTACTGTAAAAGTTTGTCTATGGGTTTTTGTAATCGTACATTTTTATTAAATAATTGTAACTTTTAGATACCTATAACAAGATGCGCTTCTAAGTAGAAGGAGTTTTCCGGTGCGTTCAGCCAATCCGCAGTGTCCGGCAGGAACAGCCAGCGGTCTCCGGTCTGGTTCATAGTTCGTAAATACCTGGCAAATATATGTTTAGTCAGCTAATGCTATGCATGAATAGACAATAGACATATATACTAAGGACCCGGCGAACCGCGGCAAAAAATGTCGCCAGTTTACTGGTGTCATAAACGTTTGTTTTGACACCAACGGCGTCGGTAGTAAGCCGACTGCAGTATTATTAAAAATACCCAACGCGCTTGAAGAAATCAAGCTTTCAAGTAAAGAACGCGCGTGAATAAATTTTTACTTCTATAAAATGTACGAGACGGCAGGACTCTTCTTGCAGTCAGTCTTTATAAAAACCACTGGCCCTTATAATATACTAGTACGCTGGACCTCAGACTGTCAACGTAAAAATGAAGACACTTGATTTTCGCCATTTGATTAGCGCTGATTGTTGCGGAACTTGACATTCAAAATGACGGTCACTAGTAACAAATGTCAATTTAGTAGCTTTCGAGGGGGGCGCTCTAAATCGGCACAAAAAAAGAACTTCAATCGTATAGAATGTTTGATCCAGCGTAATAGAGATCAGCCACAAAAAAAAGTTCTAACCTGTGCAAAGCAATCAGCAACACCCATTGCGGCACGATACTGACACTGACTGAACTCATCTTGTTCTCCAAATCCGGTTTTTCCTGCACTTCAGTTGCGCCCGACCACTTTTTGGAGAAGTACATCACAACCACCACTATAGTCCGTACCAATATGAAGAACATTAACGTATTCCAAAAGAAATACCACGTCATATGTTCCTCTTCTATGAAACTCGTCCCAAAGAACGACCAAGCGTGGAACACGGTGCCGATTATCAGCAAATAGTCTATCGCGTTAAGTTCCCTTAAAGTAGACAGATCTTTGGTTCTTTCTATTGCTGATTTTATTACAAAGTACGCTGATGTTAAAGCAAGGGAGACACCAATGAAGGCTGTGGACCAAATGGGGTTGAAGGAACAGAATCTGCTCTTGGTTTCTGATATGAAGCAAGTTACGAGTAAAGTTGAGGAGGTTATGGAGAAAATGATGGCAAAAGCCACGACGGTGCTGGCTCGGGAAGTGTGGTGACGAGTGAGGCTAGTCTTCCTTTGAGGGTCAGGTTGGAATGAGAAAATAGTGATGCAGAGAAGTGCTCCGGTTAGCTGAAAAGAAAAAGAAAGAAACAGTCTTAGATTAAGGTTTATTTTATAAAATGTACCTACTGCCCCCCTTATAATACAACAGGGAAAAAATCCATGTCCTTTTCAGATTTATAGTTTTGTAACAGAAAAGCTTCAATCCTTTGTACATTTTAAAGAAACATTTTTTTTGCAGGAACTCTACAGAAAAAGAAAATGAATACAAAAAGAAATGTCTTTATTATCTGTGGTAGTAAAAAAGGAGAATTAAAAAATGACGGGAACTGAAAAGTCGTGAAGAGTGTTAAAATCTAATGATATTTTGATTTTGTAGATCCATTATTCTTGATTTAGACTGCGATTACCTAATAATAATTATTATTATAATAATACGTACATAGGTTATTATTTAACTTACGATATACAACATCAAAATGGCTATTCCAATGGCGAATAAGTCGAAGTCCGTTGTGGTCTCGGTGAGGTATTTGGCCATGTCGTCCAAGGATTCTTCGTAGAAATCCTTGGCGATCTTGGCCGCGCTCTGCTGGCCGGTCGACAGGAAGTGTGCGAACTGAGACTCCGCGCGTTTGAACTGTTTATAGAATTCTGGAAAGATCAGGATAATAATATACTACAGACTACAGTTAGTCAATAGCTTAATACTACTTCAAAGAAGTGACTCATCCCCCGGTACATGCAAGGGGTAGTTCAGTACCTGTGTCAGCGGGTAGCGACTGCTTCGCGTTGTGCGCCGCCAGCACGTGCAAGAGGTAGAGGTGTTGGCGCACGTCGGCGGGTAGCAAGGAGGGCAGTATCCTGCCGGTGCTGTCCCCGGGTATGGGCACGTTCAGGAGCCACGCCACAGTGGGCGCTACGTCTACTTGAGCGACTGTTGGTCCTGGACCTAGCCTGTAAATCGATTGAGAAAATGAGAGATTTATTAACATGGCGGAAATTGTCCCTGCGGACACTCACGTGCGAACTAATAACAAGTATAGTAGTCTGTGGCGTGGAGCACGGCCCATAAGTAATGCTGCGGTTGGCTTAGAGCTGACGCTGTTGGTATCAATACAAACACTTTTGACACCAGTAAACTGGCGACATCTTTCGACGGTCCGCCGGGTCCTGTGAACACGTGTATCGGCACGGCACTCACGGATGCGGGCACTGGAAGTTGTCGCTCTTGATCACCATCAGCGGCACCAGCACCTCCGCGGCGCTGGAGCCGCCGTGCCCGCCCGCGTCGCGCATGCCGTGGTCGCCGCAGATCAGCAGCACCCCCGAGCGATCCTGGAAATATCCAAAAAAGTTAGCCGGCCGATAGTTTACACAAAACGAAACACAGCTTTTTAGCTTTATTTTTGAAACTAGATTTAATAACGAATAAAATGGTGAAGAAAACAATTATATTGATCATATAACTGAATATATGTACATATTTTATAATTTTATAAGCTTTAATTTACTTTCACTTGTTTGTTTGCTTGTCTGTAATCAAATCTTGCAAGTTAAATTTGTTCCACTCCCGGTTATCGATTGAGCTGAAACTTTACATGCATATGTTAATCGCATGACAATGCGAAGTTATTATACATGAAGCTCTGATAGTGAAAGCAGAAGGTTGCAATAGTAACTCTGTAAACAGATAAAACGTATAAAAGCTCGTTTTTCAAAACTTTGGTTTTTAGAAAAAGATAGTCTTGGATCCATTTGAGGTGACTGCGCTAATAACGCTAATCGCTATAGTAACCCCGTACGAATTTTGATTTCTTTGTAACTCAAAAACTCAAAATATCACATGTCCATCTAGTTCTTGTTGTACAAGTGTAGTGTAAAATGTACTCGTATGACATTATAAAATAAATAAATATTACCTACCCATGTTTTCATAGCTGTGTATATTTTTCTGACAACATCATCCATTTCCAATAGTTTGGGCTTAATTTTGGGACTCCTCGCGCCTTCTAAATGTCCAATATGGTCCAACCCCAAGTAATGGAGTACCAAGAAGTCAAAAGTAGGCTTTTTCTTCTCATCTGACGTAAGTATTTTGTCTAAATGCCTTGTTACATTGTTATCTACCTAAAAAATTGTATGATTAAATATTTCGGTGGTAAATAAAGATCAGTGATCTTCAACAAGCTCATTTGGCATATATTTTATATCCATTGAGAGTTTGCCACAAAATCTTATTTTGGAATCACTTAACAAAGCAGCAATGTTAGAAGAACCATAGACAACAGTGATTATCACTACTTTACAGAATATGGACCCAGGTTGCTTAGAGCTTCAAGGGAGACGAGTAACGCTTTGTGTAGATTGAATACACCCTTGCATTGGTGCATTATGTATGCCAGCATCTCATCCTCCTCTTAGATGAAGACCTAACGCTTTCTAAAGTTTAGTAAAGGCCTAAAGTCAAGTCAAACCTCAGTATAATCCGTGACGTAGAAGGAAGTAGTGCCATCAGACTCAGCCCACAGCCCGGGGAAGAGTCTGAGCCAGGTATCATCCCCGTACATTACAGACCGACGTCCTCTCGATGCGGCCACTCTCAAAACACTGTCACCTCTGACAGCGGGAGCACCGAAGTTCAAAGCCACGTCCGCGAAGGTTGACACGCTTCCTGTCATCATAGCCTGCACAATAAAATGATGACTGTTGAAATACAATTGCGGGAAATATGAAGACTCCAAGCTTTGCGTCTCGTGATCCAAGATTAGGTGCTAATTTACTCAGCTAGCATTAGCTATTAAGTGGCAATGGAACCAATTGCGCTGTGCAAAATCTCTAACTTAAACTAATGTGATGTCTAAGAATAGTGCTAATCTTTTCAAAATGCTCCCCATGGTAAAGGATACCACTATTTTTAGACGCGTCAAATTAGTTTAGAGATTCCGCACAACAGAATTGGCGGCTGATTTTATAGGGTTACGAAATGTTATAAAAATATACAAGCACTCCAAGCATGCAGCAATGAAAAATAGCTAATTGTACAGCAGCGTTGTTTAAATGTTTCATACTAAAATTAAGTAAAATCATATATGGAAATTCTTGGACCCATTTTGCTTCCGTCTTTTGTAATTTATAAAGCTTTTAATATTATAGAAATCCATGGTACTCTAGCTTCATGTAATTAAACACGTTATGGGAGATTAGGTCAAATACTTGTTTTATCTGTGTCAAGCAATGCTTGATATCGAATTACTCGTGTGAGACATGTACATACAGCTATGCGATTATACTCTGTTTTTATAAATAAATTATTAATACTCTGTTTTCTTCACGATTTTTATAGGTATGTATCTTTTCAGGATTCCATACAAACGATAAAAATTATACAGTAGACTAATGTGGCTAACAACACTTTAGGCCGAAGAAACATTGCTTATCAGTGGCTAATCACATACAGCGGTTGTCTCAGTAGGTATAGTACCTACGCGGAAATTAAGTTGACCAAAAATAGCAGTCGTCTGCGCAGGTACATCTCCTCTCTGCACCGGGTTCAACTTATAGGCCGCCTATGTTTTTAAATATACAAGGTTTAGAAAAAAAACAGTATACCTAACAGGAGTATATTATTGAAATGTTTGGGAAATAGAGCGTCTTTTACAACTGGTTTGGATTTAATTTTTAAAAAAAGTATTAACTCCTGACAACAACGTACATAACTCAATTCTATAAACGATATACGAGTAGGTACGAGTATTTCGGAAACAAAATATTATGATGATTATAGCTCATGGGACTGATAAAAACTTACTGATAAAATTAGGAATAGGAATGGCTTTCAGCGTGAATTCAACCGTTTTTATTATTCTTATCATGTGTTCTACTCGCGATAGCATAAATTCTAAAATGATTATAGCTCATATAATTACCACAAGTAGGATACTTTGTATGCTAATTCATCATCTCAACCCCTTTTTATGTCCCACTGCTGGGCACGGGTCTCCTCTCAGACTGAGAATTGTTTGGCCATAGCCCACCACGCTGCCCAAGCGGTTTGGCGGGCTCCACACACCTTCGAGAACATTTTTGTGAACTCTCAGGCATGCAGGTTTCCTCACGATGTTTTCCTTCATGCCTAAGCAAGCGATAATATTAAGTTTCCTAAAAAATGAAATGGGTGCGTGCCCAGGATTCGAACCCGCAACCTTCTTATGAGAGGCAGAGATCCGAACCACCAAGCTATCTACTAATGCTAGTGGGTAATGCAATTATTAACAATGTTGCAATCTTACTGGGTAATTTACACTGTTCAGTGAGACTCGGGCAGGAACTATGCAATGCGTGTAGGAAGCAATTATGTACTTTTGTTGTACCAAATCATATTGGTTTCAATGAAAATTGTGTATGGGCGCTCTTTACAAAAATATAGACTATGCTGCTAGCAACAACATATAGGGCATTCAGAATCAAGCAATGATCTGTTCACAGGGTTACTTAATATTATAGCTAACAAAAATCTCATTTGATTATTAACCAAAAATTAACAAATAATCTACAAAACCACAACACCAAAGAAAAAACTTTGTAGCTGATGTGAACATAGTTTGATACCTGAATAAAATAACTGGAGGATTTATAAAAAAAGAAATGAAATTATAAATTGTGTCCTCCAATCAACGCGTAGAATTAGTTAAAACCTGCACCCTTAGCCAAATTTCTTATGTAAGATTATCGTAAAACCGAAAAAGATACAAAACATTTTTTTGCGAACAATGAAAAATTAATTTTACGACTATTGACATAGAGCGTCAAATTGAATGTAGTTCAAAACGCAATATGGTTGACAATAATTGTAAAATTAAATGTACTTAAGCGCGTCAAAGTCGAGCATTGTATTTCCTATGATGAAATACATTCTTTACACTCTAGAGTCTAGATCTAGACCAATAGATGTAAAGTCAATTTATCAGTGCTAATTTTTTTTTGTTTCACATCACTCGGTGTGTGAAAACCTTACGTAATTAGCCCCCATGGTCGATAAAGGTAATTGCAGTTAAGTAAGATCATTCACGTTAAACACTCTACAGTACAAGTTTTTTCTTTGGACCCAACACCAGCCAAGCAAAGCAGTGATATAATTACAGAACGTGACACTTGCGAATATATCCCGCCAGAAGTTTATAGTGCGCCGCCACTGTGCCTTCTCCTTCTTCCTCTCTGGTGACTGTGCACAACATTGTCTATTAGATATGGTTCATTGAAGAACACAATAAGTTGATGAAATGATTTGTCACATTCATTGATGGATTTTATAATGAGTTGTCACTAATATCAGTTAACCTCCTCTTGCCTGTGTATAACTGCATATCAATAATTATTAATATGTATTATGTATGACAGTAATTAATTTAATTGATACACCATACTTTTTTCTTTAGCAGTGCGAGCATGGGCAGGGGATTATTTTTTCTCCAGGGAAAGGACAAAATTTTATCCTTTTCCATGTTTCTGTTTATCCCCCTAGCATGGGCACAGAGGTGGAGAAAATACTCCCTTGCTTAGTCTTGGGGGGCTTAGGTCTTGTTAAATATCAAATAGTCATAAAGTTCTCCCTTTACCCTTTGATGGCCAAAGGCGTCTACTTTGTCCCCTGTCATAGGATAAAATCAGGGGCCCCATGCTCAGGGGGCTGACTGTATGTAATTATACTACTAGGGATACTGACACTGAATATTATATTAAAAATTTAAAAAAATCTATTTGTAAGAATCAACATACAAAACTTTTTTCTTTGGCCTTGTGTGTTTACCTAGTACCAGTTACCCTAATAACCTATAATTTTTTTTCACATAGTTTTAAAATATTAATATTGTGTTAATTAGAGAATGTAACATAATATTAAAAAAATTCAGTCAATCTAAATAACAGTTAAAGCAAAACAGTGTAACAGTATATTTTTACCATATCATGTTACTTTTGTTGCAGATTGCTAGAAAGACAAAAAAGCAAAAAGACAAGTCCTGACTTATTCTTTCATTCACCATCGTCTAACATTCTAATACTTGGACCTAGAATGCAATAAATTTGCGCAGAGGTTCCATAATGTAGACTAGGGATAAGGAGGAATTTCCGAAACTCCCAAGTGATAATACAACAGAAGCAAGGGCTGGTCTGCTAATAATAATACATATGACTCGGTTACAATATCTGTGGACCTCGCTGGAATGTGTAACCCCTTCCCATTCTCCTTTCACCTCCCTGCGCTCGCCCTGGCTTGATTGTCTTGCGCACCATATTAGAGTATTGACACGACGTGACGTCATCGAGCCAGGTCCACAGATATTGTGGACCTGGCTACTGGGTTATACATACCTTAATTCTAGGCATGGTAACTGTAGGGGGCTCCGCAACAGACACATAGATGCACCCAGATTTATTCTGCAACAGCTGTCCCGTGAAAGGCATGTGCTCTGCTGTGGCGAAGTCATACCTCAAGCCATCTATCACCATCAGGATCACACTGTTCTCTCCAGAATTGTACACTTCATGACCATCGATACTGAAAAAAATTATTGAGTGTGACGGAAGATGAAAGACGAAAGTCTCACCATAAGGGTTCCATTTTTGCAATTTTGGTATAGAACCTTAAAACTAATGTGAAGTTCTGGGAGTGCTGACAAAAGTGAAAACAATTGCCATTTTACATACAATAAAATGGAGTTAAGCAGAGTTTACTTCATTCTCTGTTAGGTCAAAAATCCAAAACTTAACAGCCAACAATAAATAATAGTTACCAAGTAATTTTATAGAAAAAAAAAATTTTCAGTCTTAAAATTAGGTCTCTGATTTATGCTCTAGCAATAACTTAAAAAAAAAATAGGAAACCTGCCAATATGAAGTTTAAGTTAAAAACATACCTGACACCATTAATAAAATTGGGGAGGTCGTCCATATGAGCCAGTTTTCCTGAATGGTACTTCAGAGGGAAAAATCCATACAAAAACAGGCACAGCGCGCCAAAAGCTGCCACCAACAGCCATAGTGCTGTCCACCTATGTTGGATCCAAGACAACATGGTGGAAAAAACTCTTCTTCTTTATCACAGACCGGTTAAAATATCGAGGTTATTTATTTCTATTTATTTATTTATTTTATTTTACTTCATACACAATAACCGTTCGATACCTACAACGGAAGGATAAAACTATTTGTTTTTGTTGTTGTTAGACCTATATTTTCGAGTTCCGATTGCAATGTGGTCATTTCCTACGCAAGATTTCGAGGTGTGTGAAGCATTAAGTAACACTCGATGGTAATACGTATTGAATTGCAGTTATTGGTAATATTATCGGCGTATCAAGATTCAAGATAATGATTTATGCCGGTAATAAAGTGTGCTGTGTGGTTGTGGATTGGGGGCGGCTAACTATTTGATTTTTAATATGGCACTGAATTTACTCGAGATCAGTTTTAATGTTTAATTTGTTTCAGCCAATTTTATTTCTAATTAAAATTAGTAAAAATCAAATAAAATCACATTTTTATTTTTGAGCAACAACAAACAGCTGTATCAAGTGTCAACTGTCAACTAGCACTGTCAAGTGTCAACTCACAGACCACAAAGCACAAACTACAAAAGTGGTCTGTGCTACAAATCTCAAATCTGTCATGTGTCAACTAAGTGTCAACGGTCAAATGTCTTTCAGTGTGATCGTTTCAAAATTGCCGAATCTGCCAAACACTAGCAAAACTTGACTAGGTATAGTCTATACATATAGTACAAAAAGTGATAGCCTATTGGTTTCGACCTCGGAACATCCCCATTCCATCGATACAAGAAAAGTTTCCAGCTTTGGATATAACATATTCTCCGAGTAAGTCATACAAAAATAAGTAAATAGACATAAAATCATAAGATTTTTTCATTTCATTTCAAAGATGATAAGGATTTTCTTGAAATCTTCCACATACTGCCACTTTCTTAAATCGTTCGCTTATTCTGCCAGAGTTTAGGAGCCAAATCTGTCCAAATGGCAGAAATCTGCCACAAACGGTCACACTAGCTGTCTGTGTCTGTTACATTGACGGCTGTCTAGTTTTTTTAATTTATTTGATGGCTTAGAATCAAGTTCTTCGTGCCTTCTATAATTAAAAGTTTTGACATCATACGCTCGGATCACAAGCGATCTCCGAGCATAGCTCTGCCTGGAGGGAAATTTCCCCTATAGCCTCCTACACCGGCAAGTTGTGATATGAGTGTATGACGTCAGAACTTCTATTTATAGAACGCTCGTCGAAAGCTCTGTCAGCGTGCGATATTGCGCTGGTTACGCCATCTATCGAAGATCGATACAGTGTTATAAAACTGTCTGAATAGTAGTTTAAACTTTAAAGTGTAATTTGCACAGATTTTTAGTTATCAACACGCAGATACTGTCAAATCAAGGTGAAAGCAGTTTTTAACATGGAATTAATAAGTACTTCGTACAACAGTACTTATTAATTCCATGGTTTTTAATTCTTTGTGTTAATAATTTTAAAAGTACCCTACAATCTAAATAAAATCTGTGTAATGGAAGCTAAAGCCATTTAAATAATATTTTGATTCATCGTACCTACCTTTTTTTATTACGGGGGGAAATCTCCACTGAGATATCCAATTGGATTATGTGGGATTTTTACCCCCTAAAACCCTCTCGGACATCCTCAGCGCTCATGGAAGCCTCCGGGATCTCATACGAACGCACCGAGGGCTCCCTTGGCCAACGCCCGTTGGGCTCACCTCTGGCTGACCATTACGAACGCACCGAGGGCTCCCTTGGCCAACGCCCGTTGGGCTCACCTCTGGCTGACCATTAACATTTGCCACTTTCAGGCTAGGTTAGGGTCAACCACAAGGACCCAGGCTATTAAGGGGCCTGGGATTGCTATCTGCGGCGTCTGCGAGAGAGGTCAGATCTCTCTCGATCCCTCTCCGCAGCCTCCTTCTTCGTTATAGCAACCTCGCGAAAGGCGGATGCTGTTGTTTTTTTCTCGGTGTACCTAAGCGAATGCTAAATACTACTAGGTTTACAAGTAGGTACCCAGCATATAGGCTATTGATATTATTTATCTGATTAGTAATTCACTGCACGGAAATGCGCCCGTTATTCCGGCGTCTGTGATTAATAAAGCAATTCTATAGATCTATTTTAAGCTGTTGAACAATCACCCGAGGAGTTAATGAACTGTCATCGTCTACGTCACATGAGGTTTTTTTCGGGAAGACGGAATAATGGATCTAAATTGGACTTTCGTATCATTCCGCCCACCCTTCTGAAGTCCGTTTATTCTCGAAAGAGTAGAATAGGTACCTACTTTTTCAATTCATATTTTTCGTCATTCTTATTGAGCGTCATTAATGTGACCATATTTTATGACGTTTGCAACTTTTTCCTATTTCTATCCTCCGAGCTTAGCTTCTACGGCTTGATCGATTTTTGTGAAATTTTTGTCTACATTCGGTAGGTTTGAGAATAGGTCTTAAGCTATTTTTTTATACCCCTATATGGCAAAACAACATTTGCTGGGTCAGCTAGTACCATACTTACAACTATTATGTTACTTAGGTACTACTTAATTAATTACGCCAAGGGAAAGTAGGAACCTACCTACTAAGATTTTATTGTATCGGTAAAAGAACCAAATAGAACTATCTGAAGGCTTATCGGGAAACTGGTCTTAGTTTATCATGTAGATAGTCCGTCAAACTACAGTAGATCTATTTGTATAGAGTAAGTGCCGAGTTCCTAGCCAATTGTCCTTGGAACTTGGAATGACTTCTATGTTTTTCGATTTTGATGATAGAGTCAACATTAGACAAATTAGGTATACTATACCTAGGTACAAAATACAAACGACATTTATTTAGTGTAGTCTGAGACATACTTACGAGTTTTCATTACATAGGCTTGGTTTCTCTAGCGCCGTTGGCGCCTGTGAGCGTCCTGGATTTGACTCCCGGCAGAGATTAGTTTAGGATTAATAAATTAACTAGGTACATAAAGTCAGAGGTTACCTACTTATTGCCTACCTGTTTATATTATAAGCACTAAGCAAGCCAGGTTAACTTATCACGTGATCGAGAGACTAAAGGCAGCTGTCTCGACGTACTAATTTCAGACGGCAGCCGTGCCCCGGCTACTTTGCTCGCGTTAGTTCTTGTATGGTCTATTTCACGCGCTGTGTGCGCCCGATTGTGTGGAAACCTTAGCATGTCGAATGAGATAAAGATATGCGATATAAAGAGACCATAACTTTGCGTTTATTGCGTGTTTTTTGCGCATTCAGAGCCAGGCGCTATTGCGAACTGAATTGCACTTTTTGTGTCAACGTCATTGATAGTAATAGTCAAGATAGGCCCATCAGAACATTTTACGTAAACCCAAAGACTTCTATGTAGGTATCCCTACTAGACGCGTAATGTTGAACAAAAACTGTGCTCCAAACCTGATAACGCCATCTAGTCTGGAAAGCGGGAACTTGCTTGCAAAAGTATTGACGTCACGTCGATGAGTGGTTGTATGGTCAAAGATTAAATTGCAAAAGATATGGCCGTCGCTTGCAATAATTTATACCTACACATCATTAACTTCTCCGAGTTTGCTTAATTTTTTATGTGAATGTTATAGTTATTATGAACTTTGCAAAAATCCTTAAAAACATTTAATATTGAATGAATGTGTACGAAGGAAGTGTTAAATTATAAAGGAAGTATTAAATTAAACGCAGATAATCTTACATTGATTTTTTATATTTATTTTTATTCATACAAATATCTTAACATCTAATAATAAAATATATTAACATCTGGTAACAAAAAACATAACTATAATATGGTTTTGACAGTGCGTGATAATCTATAAGTGATGATACTAATATTATATTATACTAATATTATAAAAAAATTAAAACGTGAAATGGTAAATTTTGCAGAAATGGGATCGCTAAGACCATATTTTACTAAATCAATAGCTTTTGAGTTAAGCAATACAACACACCAACATTTTGTCTGTACGTTATTACAAAATATATATAACAAAATATGCTGTGAAAAATTTTTAAGCGTCTGCCTGTTACCGTTAGCAACATCGCACAAAAACAAGCTGAAAAATCATGTTTGTTGTATGGGAGCCCCCATAAATTGTTATTTTATTCTATTTTTTAGTATTTTTTGTTATTACGGAAACAGAAATACATCATCTGTGAAAATTTTAATGTCTATAGCTATCACGGTTCGCGAGATACAGCGTGGTGACAGACGGACGGACGGATGGACGGACGGACGGACGGACAGCGCAGTCCTAGTAATAGGGTCCCGTTTTTTGCCTTTGGGTACGGAACCCTAAAAACAAAATCACTTAATTCCCGCTTATACGCCGATATGTCACAGGCCACAGCGTTTGTATGAACCTTAAAACAACTTGTCATTGAAATCAACCAATTCTTTAATCTATGTTACATAAACCTTATTGTTGGTCTAGGTATTTTTATTTACATACCTACACTGATAGACATCAGATTAGGAAAAGATAGACATACGCCGCAAAAACTTAGTCCTTACTAATTTACGAGTGACATACAAAGTGACATACACACATACAAGTCAAACACAACCTGAATAATAATTAATAGCATATAATAACTTTCCTTTTGGATTTCGCCGCAATCGGATAAAAAGGCAGTGCAATAAAGTCTCAATTAAGGCTACGTACAAATACTTATGAAAAATTATATTATAATAAAAATATATAAGTAAGTAATATAAACTTACCGATGAAAAGTTACGCCGTCAGATTTTATAAGTTTTCTGGAAGAATTTTTGCAATACCTTAGTATGCAATTCGGCATTTTCTTAAGTCCATCCATTATGTATCTAAAACACAAAAAATATAATTAAGTAGTTAATTTTATACCAATCGAAATTATTTTCCTACTGGTATATACCCTTTGTCACTTAACATATCTGTTCAAATAATTCTCATAATCTTTGTCAACGTGTCGGTAGTACCGTTCGCTCTCGCGTATTTCTACTAACGAGTAAGCGTGATGGATAATCATGATGGGAGTTGTGTATTTATTTACGATAATATTTGTTTTTAGACAAAAACGAAATAAATTATACTGACTTAACTTCAAAATACGTAGAAAAACTACTTACATAAATAATATTCACTGTTATATTGGTCACTCCCTGTAAAAACCACGTTCACGGCTCACATAACAGTGCATTGATCTCCTCGCTAGCTCGCAGTGGACTAAACGAATTGCGGGACATGCACCGCAATTCAGTGAGCAATTATTTAGTACCACACAGCGTGTCTAGTACCTACATAAAAGTCTTTGCGTAAACCTTCTTCATACAAAAAAATGTAGAGCCATGTGTCGAAACTCCTAGGTACGAAATACTGCGTAGGCTTATACAGCTTATACTACTGACGCCGCGCCGGAGGGGGGTTTGCTCCCAGAAACTGTCGAGATTTTTTCGCGCGGTCCGCCCCGTCTAGAGTATACGTCAATGGTCACATCTTGCCGAGTGAGCCTTCTGTACCGTTAAGTACTATTATGTATTCCGTGGTATAAGTACCCATGGTTCACCTACTCTCGTCAAGTTCAAGGTGCGTGAGTCAACGCGTGGGGGCGCGAACACTGAGCAGTTCTATTTAAAACTCCTGAAGCTGAAACACTCAGCAGTCTCCCGAGACACGAGCACCCGGCAGCGCGCGCCTGCAACGAAACAAAAACACTAGAGGTATTTTGTTTGTTTATTAATTAGATTCCCACCGACATAACTCGCGTAGTTATCAGTTTGTAAAAGGACAATGCCGATTCTTGTATGAAAATTGGGCTATACCTTGCGTCTTAACCAAATCATCGGTAAAATATTAGGAATATTCTCTATATTACGTAAAAATGATTAGTAAGAAATTAACAGGGCATTTCTAATAATCTTATTTTCTAAGTAGTTAATTTTCTAAGTTTTTTTAAGTGGCTTGGCGGTTCCACATGTTTCGAAACGTTTAATTACTTTTTTTATAATACTTTTGAACCCCTGTTCATATTTTCATAAAATAAATATATGCGTTAGTAAAATTTGAAAGAAAATTCTTCATGCATGCGAGCTTCAGACGCAGACTGACGCAAATATAGCCCATTTTCTGGCATTCTCCTTTTAATAACTTTTAATAACAACGGTACGGTATAATACCTTCCACATTAAACCAGCAGGGCGATCGGCTAAAAACGTATCATTCATTAAAGAACTGCATCAATGTTAAAACGTGATTTTCAAGTGTTGTGATTGGTCAAAATTCATGGTTTGCCGTTTGACGTTGATACAGTTCTTTAATGATTGATACATTTTTAGCCGATCGCCCTGCAGGCTTCCATTTTTTACGCGTCCAGTCTCTCATCAATTTTAAGGCTATCGTCTAGTGACTTAGCGCGACGCGAATAGGTGTTCTCAAAAATTTTTTATTCTCTCCATACGGCATTGATAGCATTTAATGCTATTTATGGAGAGAATTGCAAGTGCAGAGCTAGGCCTACATAGGCCCCCCGTACGTTTACTATTTCGTCCGGGTGAATCATTTGAAAATCCTGAGTCCTGACATTAACCTTACGAGAGTAGTTAAATTTCCCGGGCTAAACAGTATCAGTAAAAAGCACGCACTCGGTTTTCCTATCCTTAAAGTTTTTTAGGTTCCTCCTTCTTTATTGTTGCAACTTGCAAAGATGAGTTGTTGCTTTGTTGAGTGCTTGATTTAATTGATTTGCGCTTTACATTGACGTTTACTGAGGACAGAACACCTATCGGGCCAGTACCTTAGTCATCCCGATACTGAATCCACTCGAAGACACTGTACAAAATTTTCATATAAATCGGTCGAGCCGTTTTAGAGTTTATTTTAGAGAAACTTTCATAGTCTATATCTATCATAGTCTATATCTAGGTACTTAAGATTTCTTTGGGCTTTATTGAACTGAATTACTTTCATAGATTTTTGTAAAAGTTCAAACAAGATCTATTTATCATTTGAAGTGTTATATTAGCAGTGATACGGAGGTAACTGGATCTTAAGGGCGATGGGTACCATCCGGGCGCGAAAATTCAAATTTTATTTAGTTTTTCGCTCATAGTGGGCTAATTATACATCGAAAGTTAAAGGCAATGTGTTTTGCGGGCACAACGTTTATGCATTTACATGTTTTTAACAAAAACTCTGCTCAACAATACTCATTTACTTCATATTGGTTCCCGATAGCTCGAAATCTGGGAAACTGCAAAAAATTATCTTTCGGGAACCAATATGAGATGAGTGCGAACTTTCAAGCAAAGTTTCTATTAAAAACGTGTAGATGCATAAAAAGTAGGCCCGCAAAATGCATTGCCATAAATCTACAATGTTTAGTTAGTCTAATATTTGCGAAAAACTAAATAAAATTTGAATTTCGCGGGCTGGTAGGGCCGCAACACCTTAACTGTTATTTAATCTAATGCACACTCAAACTAGTTATAATAATTACTGAACTCCTGAGTCCTGACCCCTAAACTAGGAAAGCCCGTATCTTAGGAACCAGTGCCTTCCCAATCTTTGTATAGGTACATTTCAAAATCAAAAATATAGTAATGATATAAATAGGTGAATATACCTACATGTAGGTAAAGGTAACCCGTGACTCAATATCCAGGAATAGGTGCATCCACTAAATTTATCTCCTCAAAACAAATATAGTTTTCGTCGCAAAGCTTTCATAGTGAGAAAATTAGTTCACAATGTTGTTGCATCAGATCCAAATATCTGCGTGAATCATTATAGTGGAATCGTTCCAGATTTTGTAATATTGACAATATTCTTACGTCAAGGTTGGTCTAAATTATATTTTATTAGCTGTTGCCCGCGGCTTCGCTCGCTTGAAATTTGGTTTTACAAATCATCTGGGAATCGTGGATTTCCCTGGGATTAATAGTGGTCCCGTTCCCGCTCCCTTTTCTTATCCCGTCATACCTACTTTCAAAGAAATTTGCTATAATGATTTCTAACTATATATTGCTATATGCCGATTTTTGGATTTTTCGAAATCCCACGGGATTCATGGTATTTTTCGAGATAAAAAGTAGTCTTTTGCTTTCTATCTATGTTCCAAATTTCATCAAGATTGGTTCAGTAGTTTAGGCGTGAAAGCGTAACAGACAGACAGACAGAGTTACTTTCGCATTTATAATATTAGTAGTTTGTCTTTGTAACCTGTAGTAAGTCTAATATTAGTAGGGAAGTAGTGATTGAGAAGTGTGTATTGTTTAAAAAGTAAAGTTCATAAGAATAGGACTCTCTAGGACTTAAGGCTGTCAACTACCTATGCCATAGAAATAGGTTTGTATATTTACTGCTAGATATACTTTGGTGCAATGCAGTTTTAGGTTTCAGTAGCACAGTTTTAGAACAAAGATGAATGGCTGCTAACATCGTAATCGCCTAAAATAAGCGCTGGAAAACAACCGAGTTTTAATGTTTATCTCGTGTTGGATTGTCGACGGACGATAAACTTCACACATTACTGAGATGTGTTTTGTGGACTTGCCTTATGATCATGGGCACATACGTGTACATACCTACTAAAATTTCATTAGCTTGGATTTCTCAGGAGTTAGGATTAATTTACGAGCCACTTACTCGGGAAACTTAAATTTTATTTGGCTAGATAGCTGATAGGTACCTACCTAACTCGAAAATGACAATATGCATAATATTATATTATTGTACTAGGCAGGTACCTTAAACCACGTTACACCTTGTCCACAATTTGCGAAAACTCAATGAAAATATGATTTTTTTTGCCCCAAATGATTAGGATATTTTAGGTCACACTTTCCACTTTACTAAAGGCTTATATTTTATTTGAGTCATAAAAAAAAACCTAATTACTAATTAAAAAACATTTAATTGAGGGGATAATTACAAATATATGTTTTGGGGTAAAGTTTTTTTTTCGCTATACAAATTAGTACTTGACTGCGATCTCACCTGATGGTAAGTGATGATGCAGCCGAAGATGTTAGCGTAGGTACTAACTTGGAAGGGGTAAGTTATGTCACCCTCAACGGTTTCTACACAGCATCGTACCGGAACGCTAAATCGCTTGGCGGTACGTCTTTGCTGGTAGGGTGGTAACTAGCCACGGCCAAAGCCTCCCACCAGACCAGACCTGAGCCAATTTAGAAATTATAAAATTCCAAAGTGGCCCGTGGCGGGAATCGAACCCGCAACCTCCCACTCGAATCACACTCGAAAGTGGGCACACCTCGTTTTATATTCGCGAACTGAAAACCCTGTACCTACCTCATGGTCTCATTCCAGATGTCGATAGTCCCGCTGCTATTCCGCGACTGGTGGGACGACTGGGAGCGGCCCTCGCGGCTGCTGGACCAGCACTTCGGCATGGGGCTCAAGAGGGACGAGCTGCTGTCCTCCCTCTCCTCGCTGCCGTCCAGCTCGCTCTTCAGGAACTCCTACTTCCGACCGTGGAGGACCAGCCTCGCGCGGCAGGAGTCCTCCTCTACTATTAACCTCACTAAGGAGAAGTTTGAGGTAGGTTCCATTTTAAGTTATGTAACTTCTTGACTCTATGCCTGGCGCAGCCGGGTTTGCACCTTGTGTTTAGCACATCCAAAGTGTTGTCACTGACAATAATTTCATTATGAACTAGTAAACCATAGAATACAATAAGTTCGTCCACACACTACACCTACTTAGATTTTACGTTTTATTGTAACTAGTAGGTATCCTATGGAAAAGCGGGGCTATCTACCACAAGTAGGTACTTACTAGTTTTCAACTAGTAACTTTTTGGGATGGTCCCAAATCACAATAATGTATTAATTTTAACTCTGATGCTTAAATAAATGTTTCCTCATTTTCATTTTGCACACGGCAAAAAACTACTTAAATACACAAAGTTATATATCGCAACACCTTATATAAAACACTTATAAATCGTAAACACTTATATTATCGCAGCTAAGAGAGCTAAGATAAACAAAAGAAGAAAGTTAAGTTACTTAAGGATCAATGAAAATGCAAATAACGATCCCCATCTCCCAATTCCAGGTGATCCTAGACGTCCAGCAGTTCACACCCGAAGAAATAACCGTGAAAGCGAGCAACAACTGCGTGCTAGTCGAGGGCAAGCACGAAGAGAAGCAGGACGAGCACGGGTTTATATCGCGCCAGTTCACTCGCCGGTACATCCTCCCGCCCGGCTACGACGTGTCCGACATCGTCAGCACCCTGTCATCTGATGGAGTCTTGACAATTACCGCCCCTAAACGCCCTCCGCCGAACTCCGGCGAGAGGGTCATCCCCATCACCAAGACCGGTCCAGTCAAACAGCCTGAGGAGACCCCGAGCACTGAGAACGAACGGCCCCGCGAACAAACTGTCCCCATCGTCACCTCACCTTAATTCGACATCGATTGGTTAGAATTCTTGTTTATATGAAGACAGTTGCTGGAGTTTGTGACTACAGGTCTTTCTAAAGTGTGATAGATACATTTCATACCTGGTATGTTAACATTAACAAAATTAATAGGGTAAAAATTTACCAAATTTATTTATGGATTCATAATTATTGTAGAGTAGACTTTTGAATATCGCAATTCACACATGAAAGTCAATTTATTGTTATATCAGAGTAAAATTACTTTTACTTACCAGATAATTTTTGCACTAGTAAAGGACTAGAAGAGTAATAGGTAGTTGAGTACTTTTACTTAGTCTTTTCCGAATTGTGAATTGGCATGACAGGAAATTGAGCAGCTTTCTATTTATTTCGACCGATCGACCGTCCGGCGTCCGATCTACAATCCGAGAAACTATCTTCATGTAGACAAGGCTTATTAGATAAGTTAACGATCGAAAAGTAAAGAAATAAGTAGCATTTATTTTTATTTTGTCCCGCTGTTGGCCAACAACGGGGAACGATTCGAAATGAACGAACTAGGTTTATATTGTAAGGAATGCTAATCGACTTGTAATAATAATTTATTGTAAAAATGTACAATGTACAATACATTAAAATATAATAAATACTCTTGCTGCAATTTACATGTTTCATTGGCATTTTATTTATGAAAAAAGTACCGAGTACTTATCGGTGAAGGAGTAGATATGGGCAAGATGGGGAACCGCGAAACTAAGGCTTTTACAAAAATGTAGGCCCTTATTTGAACACAATTAATTAATTTGTTGGATATTTTTTTGATAGTCACCTTTTTGCAATAAATACAACTATATCGGTAATCAAAACACCTACACAACATCGAATCGAGCCTGGACATCAACCATAAGGATGCCACATCTCTCGGCGTCTTGCGGTTCTGTGGTAGAAAGAAGAAGGAGATGCTTGGAAAATTGAGTTTAGCTATAGGTATAGATATTAGTATCCATGCAGTCCATACCTTTATCTGAGTTTTTACCTATGTGTACCTACAGTGTACCTACCTATTACCTAAACATATTCTGATCCGTATGATCGTTAATCAGCATTGTAAATGGGCAAACTGTGGTGTTGCTTTAAATTTAGTTTCAGCGCGCACTCTGCAGACCTACTTATAGAGTTCAATAATTTTGTTAATTTATCACTGTCTCAAGGGCTGGGGTAGATAGTTAGGTACCTTTAGCGGGGTGAAACATTATATCGATGGGGTGAAACGTACAATGTACGTGTTGGTGATTGCCAATTCAACTTCGTTAGATAGGAAATGGATAGGAAGGTTGCTAGGTATTTTATACGATTATGATTGCTTAAAAATTATAGGTATTATTTTACAATTATTTTGTACGTAGGTTTTGAATTACCACACCACACATTATTGTAGCGACATCTTTTGTTACATGTAGAAACTACGCCATCGGGAGAAGTTATCTATACTATTATACATTTATTTGGCAAGTTGGCAACTAATGATAGATGGCGTTAGTTACCAATTTATTGTTGATATTTAGGGTTCCATACCCAAAGTATAGCCCAAAGGGTAAAAACGGAAATTCGCAGTCCGTACGTCCGTCCGTCCATATGTACGTCCGTCGTTCTGTTTGTCTTTCTGGCTGTATCTCTTGAACCGTGATAGCTAAGGACTTGATTTTTTTACAGATATCTAAGTACCTATTTCTATAGCCGCTATGATATTTTTTATTTTGGTGGGAAAAGGTGTTTACTGTTTAGTTTAGAATGGGTCTTCATAGTACGGAACACTCAGTGCGCGAGCCCAACTCACACTTGACCAATTATTGAAAATCTTTTTATACTTACGTTATTATCTATTAAATACTTAGGTAGGTAACCTTGACATAATTGAGAACAATTTCAGTGGTCATTTTAGGACTAAACAGTCAATAATTATTATTTGTATCTAGGTACCTACTGTCTATTAAAACCTTATTTGGTGTTAGATACCTGAAGCTCTAAAAACTATTCCACTGAAAGGTCCAGCCTCCAACCAAGCGCATTTATTTATTGCTTCCTGAAGAACTTTGATACTTAACCACTTATAGTAGCCTCTGTCCTTTCCCAAGCTCTATTCTATCTATGTTCCAAATTTCATCAAGATTGGTTCAGTAGTTTGGGCGTTGGAGCGTAACAGACAGACAGATGACAAACAAAGTATCGCAATTATAATATTAGTAAGGATTATCTGCATTATGTAATACCACGGAATCAAAGGCATCAAAGCTTCAATAATTAATCACACTCTTTTTGCAAACCTATCATACTTACATCAATTTAGAAAATGCTGTAACATTAGAATAGAAAACCACTAGAAAACAATCCGTGAGGTACTTACCAACATTACTAGAAAATATCTCCGTTCATGTTTTATTTGTTTTACGTACAAATTCGCATTAGTTAATGTGCGAAATAAGAGCAGGATGAGGCGGGTAATAGATCTCATGGCCATGGATCACTCCGGGAGGAGGGGTGCTCCATCAATCAGCCCCGAGCGATTACACCTTGTGTGGGACAAGGCACGGACTGAGGCGATCGAATGTTTCATATACATACAGGGTTGGGCTCGCGCATTGAGGGGTTCCATACTATAAAAGAAGTTCCATACGTTACATGAATTATGAGTACTTTTGTTCATTGAATTTACGAGTATAATTTACGAGTAAAGTCTATTCAATCTCGAGCGATACCAGACGTAAACAAACCGACTGCTAGGTCATTCGCTTAAGCAGGGTTGCGCAACCTTTTTAACGTATACTAATTTTTCAAATTTAAAATAAATTTATGTTTTGACAATAATATCGTATTGTTTGAATTTTTTTAATGATATCTTGAAACTAGATTTAACATAAGTGAAAGTTTCGTGTTACGCGCCACTTCAGTGCCTCACTAGAAGCACGCTGAGTGGCACGTCAGGTCATGCAGCGCCACGCCATCCACGCGAATGGACGCTATTCTATACAATCGCTTCGAATGTTGAGACAAGTGACACGTCAATATCACGCGTCAATTAAAATTTTTATTCTAGGTTTATGATTAGGGGAACAAAATAAAATATAAAATCTTATCCAAATGTTTACGATAACCCCCATGACATGCTTTGACCTTGAAAGCGAAAGTCGTGAGCGGTGCGGCAGATAGCAAACAAACAAGATAGAAAGAGATAGTCATATTTTGTTTGTTCCGTCGTCGCTACTACTAAATGATCGGCTTTTGTTTACGTCTGGTCTCGCGTTTCGTTGAAAAGACTTTAGTTTAGACTTTTGTTAGCGAACCGCAAACCTAACTATGTTTTTAGAGGGTTATTGTTAATATCACAAAAAGTACCTATACTAGTTAGAGAGTTGATTTTATTTTTCCTGTAAAATATACCTACGTTAATTCCTATTGATCATAATTATTTCAGATACCTAGTTACTGAAATAATCGAGGGCGACAGTCGGACAGACGGACGCAGAAAATCTCACCATAAGGGCTCCATTTTTACCATTTGGTATGGAACCCTAAAAATACCAAATCGCTCTTGGCCTGTATTTGTTTATAATTTTTGTTCTACGACTTTTTTTACTCGATATTTTGAGAAATATTAATAATATAATATTCATATTTTACATATAAATATACTCTACTTGTTCCTACTCTGTAATGTAATAGCTGCAAGTGGCAACGCAAGGCGCGGGGCGCGGCGCGAAACCGCAACAGTGTAATGTCACTTTACGGAAATAACATTTTTTTTGTATTTAATAAATCGTTGAACAAAAGTTGTAAACAACAGTAGATAACTACAAAAGGCCGAGAGCGATTTGGTATTAGGGTTCCATACCAAAATGGAACCCTTATGGTGAGACTTTCTCCGTCCGTCCGACTGTCGCCCTCGATTATTTCAATAACTATCTGAAATAAAGTAATCTGAAATAATTATGATCAATAGGATAGGATAGGAAGTAACGTAGGTCTGTCACACTCGATTATTTCAGTAACTATTCAAGCTATCGACTTGAAATTTATAATAGTTATAGGTAATAGTGACGCCTTAATAATTGTAAAAATTTGAAAATTGTTTTTATTTTTATTTAAAAAGGGGGGAAAATCAGGTCGACAAAATTTCAAAATGAGATAACAATATTGAGTTGGGTATCATATGAAAGGGCGTTACTTGTGTATTCTAAAACTAATTTTAATTTATTTTTATGCCTGATAGTTTTTTATTTATAGGGCAAACTGTCGAAAAAAACACCGTTCCCCGTTTCCTTATCTCCGAAGTTTACCAATCAAATAATCTACGAAATAATTACGATAAATAGAAGTTAACGTATATTTTACAGGAAAAATAAAATCAACTCGTTGACTAATATACTTTTTTTGGTAATAACAATAATCCGCCAAAAACAAAGTTACGTATGCGGTTTGCCAACAAAAGTACATACATGTAAATTATACTCGTAAATTCATGAACAAAAGTGATTCTTTCAATGTTTTACTTCTTTTATGGTATGGAACCTTCGGTGCGCGAGTCCGACTCGCACTTGGCCGGTTTTTTTTTTATTCAAGCCTGTAGGTATATATTAGACAGACTACAGTGATACAGCCTGCTAGTGGCCTGCTATAATAGAAAGATTAATTTTTTTTAATCTTTGTTCTCAAACATGCTAAGATATTTGAGCATTTTTTTGACAACCTTCTTTGGGATCTTTTGGGAGAACTTTTTATCGAGAAAGTTTTATCCAATCGTGTTTCTACTTCACAGAGTTTTTAAATCTAAGACCCAAAATAAAGGGAGTAATTGTCTTTATAGTTTTTAAACTGCGGGTCACTACAATCGCTTAAATACGCCGTCTACGCCGTTAATTACTACGTAAATAAAACTAAGGACCTCTCTACGAGTGAAGGCTCTTGCATCTTTTTCCTAATTTTTATTCTTGTTGGCCCATTACTCTAATAGTAAAAAAATTGACATCTACTCAAGACAGGGCGAACCGCGCGACAAAATGTCGCTAGTTTATCGGTGTCACTAGTACCAACAGTATAAGGCCACGCGGTAGTTCGCTCAGCGGCCACCTATAGTATTTTGACAGTTGGCGCTACTGTTTGCTTGTATGAAAAAGGTTTACGTAAATCGTTCGGATGCTCATATCTTGAGGTTAGTAATCAGCTTTGATTATCAAAGGTAATCAGTGAGTAATAATAATTGAAACAAAATATCGAACATTATCAAACAAATTTCAAAAAATTGAGGGGAGGTACGGGGAAAATGGGTCATGGAGCGTGATTTTTAGTATACTGTACTAATATTAGTAGAAAAAAAATACGTTTTTGTTGAGGTAGGTAGATAAGACAGTGGTGCCCTTAGCTAATGCTCGTTTTCACCAACACTTTAAGGAACGCCTAAGCCGATAGGTGACAGTTTTCACTTACATCAACTGTCACCTAAGGGCTTAGGTGTCGCTTAAAATGTCGGTGAAAACGAGCATAAGACCTATATTTATAGGCAAATACTTATAATATGTCTTAGTTAACCCCTTGTATTGGAATCATAAGATACAAAGAGAACTAAAACATCTGCATGCGGTGATTATAGCTAGTGTTATCTACCTCCCTGTTAGTTATCTACGTCCTATGGAATATTCCTGATACCTATTGTGATGTTGTGTTTTTTAATTAATAAAGTATTTATTTTCTTAAAACCTGCCTATATGAATATTAGCATTTTAAAGTATTGTTTGTAGCGCCAGGACCATATGTATTCCTTTTTCTTTCTTTTTTCGCTAGCTAACACTGCTTCTCTTTTCTCGGATGATAATCATGGAAACCACGAGAAATCATTCCTTTTCTCAAATAATCAAAGGAGTCCCTGTACAAACTGTACAAAACTACAGTTTTCCAGATTCAAGGGTTTTGCTGGGTGTTGACGAGTCAATGAGACAAAACTTTTCTATATTTTGGTATAATATACATACTTACCTAGACACTTACTTAATTTGTGCCAAAATGTGTACATACCTAAGCACTAAGCACAAATAGACTAATATCAGTAAGAGCTTATCGTTTATGTCTTGGAGCAGCAAACAAACAAGCCCAGTGCAATTCGACAAGCGATTGATCTGGCGGGGTATTAATTGCTCTTGTAGTCTGTCTGAACCTTACACTCCCTATACTTACCTTTAGGTATCTACGAACATTTATTTAGCAGTTCACTTCATTTTTCATTAAATTACTTTCAAATGAGATTTAACTAATCTAATAAACTAATGCTCGTTTTCACCAATAGGTACTTTAAGAAACGCCTAAGCCGATAGGTGACAGTTTTCACTTACAACAACTGTCACCTAAGGGCTTAGGTGTGTCTTGTTGGTGAAAATGAACATAAGAGTTTGAGAACGTTAAGAGGTATTTTTGACCCATTATCTGAATACCATGTATATGTATAGTCCATAGTCTATCAAGCTGTTTAGACTTTAGATACGCTCTTGCGTATAGGAGCTTGGTAGGCTTCACACACTTTGCTGCTAGTTTCACTTGAGGTTGCTCATCTTCGGGTTTTCTAGTTTTGTTCTGGGTACAAAATATTGTTTCCTCTTTTACTTATAACACCATTTTAGGCTTCCGTAGCCAAATGGCAAAAAACGGAACCCTTATAGATTCGTCATGTCTGTCTGTCTGTCGGTATGTCACAGCCACTTTTTATCGAAACTATAAGAACTGTTGAACTTGGTAAGTAGATGTATTCCGTGAACCGCATTAAGATTTTCACACACACACAAAAATAAAAAATAAAACAATAAATTTTTAGGCTTCCCCATACTTCGAACTGAAACTATTTTTTTTAAATTTAATGGTAAAATGTGTCCCCCCTGTTTTTCTAAAATAAGAAAATGATGAGACTAAAAAAAATATACTTATATGATGTAGATAACCACGCCCGCGCCAACTTACACCAAAAATTAGTTTGAACGAAATCTAGTAAATAGTTTTTTTAAGGATCATTGAAGCGATTTTCCCATACAAAAGTAAAATTTTCTTCGTTATTCCAGCTACTCTGGAAAAACTAAAAGTCGTAGAGATCTGAAATTTTGGTACCAAGGTTGATATTAGGTCATGAAGGTGCACTAAGAAGGGGATTTCCGAAATTCACATTTTTAGAGGTAAAATTCACCACATTTAAGGGATTTTCCCATACTTACCAAATTAAAATTTTCTTCGTTGTTCCAGCTACTCCAGAAAAACTAAAAATCGTAGAGATCTGAAATTTGGTAACTAGGTTGATATTAGGTCATAATGGTGCACTAAAAACAGGATTTCTGAAATTCACTATTTAAAGGGTAAAAATCATACATTTTGATTCAAGGGATTTTCCCATACAAAAAATAAATTGTCGTCGTTGTTCCAGCTACTCCGGAAAAAATAAAGTCGTAGAGATCTGAAATTTGGTACCTAGGTTGATATTACGTCATGAAGGTGCACAAAGAACGGGATTTCCGAAATTCACATTTTAAAGGGTAAAAATCATACATTTAAGGGATTTTCCCAATAACTACAAGAACTTTTATATTAATTTGTTACTTGCTGCTACGGAACCCTTCATGAGCGAGTCCAACTCGCACTTGGCCGCTTTTTTATTTACTTTTAGGTGGAAGGTCTATTTGGACCTACCTAAAGATAATGTATAGGTAGGTGTTTGACTATTGTGCATATCTAAGCAAAAACCAGACCTCTCAAGTCACTAAAAAATTGGGCTGACGAATGCATGCCTATATGCCTACCTAAATACTCCTAAAATCAAAAACAAAATTTTCGTTAAGTATTATTTCATAATTATTTCGTAAGTGGCTATATTTAGCCTAGTCTCCCCACCCAATAAGTAGTCTGAAATGTCTCAAATCACAACGAACCCTTATAAATTATAATGTTTACTATTGGTCAAGTAGTAGGTACTTATCTAAGAACACAGGGTAAAATAAAAAATATTAATAAACTTTTAACTCGATATTTTGTGAAATATCCAAATATGAAAATTATTTCTTAATTCCTCTTTTTCTTTGAACTTTATTTATAAAACAGCTGTAAAATTAAATACATCCATAATTATAATTTGTAAACATAATTTTTAATACAGTTGCTCAAAAAGTGGCGTATTGCAGGGACGTATAGCGTTCGGGATGTGGGCTATTACATACTCGTGCTTTTTTTTTACCTTTCCCGAACTCGTGCGTTATCTTTCCCAACTGTCAAAATACTTAATGTCAATTAAAAAGAAAAACCAACCATGAAGTTTTTACTAAAAAAATTCATAGAAGTTTTTATGATTCATGCAAATACGTATATTTCTAAAAAGAAGCTACTAATTTGTTTCAATATCAGATTTGATTGAATGAGTTTGGTTAGGTTTCAATTCATCTCATTAAATTTCATTTTCATTTCATATCAATAAAAAAAATTCTACTGAAGACTTGGCTGTATGGGCATAGTTCCCTTTGCGTACCAGAATATTTTTTTTAAATCACCAGAAACGGTGAAGAAAACAAACTGCTTATATTCTACGGTTGGCGCCATTTTTCAGAAATTTTCTTTGCGAGTTTAGTTTTTTGTTGCACAAAATGAGTAATTTCGACCCTAGTTTTTTTGAATTAACACCACCGGAACTCAGTATAATTGCACAAAATGCTTCGGAGAACATTTTACCGGAAAAGTCAAAAAGTCGCTACATATCTACATACGACGAATTTATTGCGTGGAGAGAAGAGAAAAAAGCAAATAGTTTTTCAGAAAATGTTAAGTTAGTTGAGTTTATTGTGTTTTTATTATTTTATTAAATTGCTTCATTTTTTCGCAACTGTATTAAAAATAATCGTTCAGTACACGTGCGGAACCGTCATTGCAACTTGTTCCGACTGTCAACCCTCGCTTTCGGCTGCGCCTCGGCTCGGGTAGACATTTGTCGGAACTCTTTGCAATAACAGCCTTTCCGCACTTGTAATGAAACATACTATTGTATGAGACTAATAAATAATTATGTATTCAGTTTCCGCGTACCCTTGTTATCGAGGCTAAGTATTCAATCAAGCGATGAAGGCGAGCGCAGGCAGCGCCGCGTCTCGCTGTCAATCACAAATCGATGCCGCGCGAATCAATTGTTTTAATGGCTCGAATAAAAACAATATAAACATAGCGGGCGGAGCGTATAACAGAAATATCAGTTTGATATCGCGCGGTTTGATTCGCCGTGACGCGGGACGCCTTGGGGCGGAGTCTCGCCGGAGAGGGGGCGCTGCGGTACCGGCTCGCCATACCATTCCGTGCGAGTCGCGGTAACGCTCGTACCGTACCGGAACCCGTGCGAGCCCGTTGCATTGCATGTACCGTGCGCGTGTGAGCGTGTGAACACGTGCCGCTGTGTGGCGTGTTGTCGTTCCCGTGTTCCCAAAACCGCCAAGATTCGGGTGAAGAATCGTGAGCCGGTGCCGGCGTACGCCATGGCCGACGCCGACCGTGACTCGGACCTTGGAGACGATTCCCCAGTGGTAAGTCATGTTGTACGCCTGTCATGATACCATACAAGTTAGTTGTTTATTTGTTCTTATTGAGAACTTCTTGAGCACGTGCCCTTTACTAAAATGTTTATCCATCAAGCATTTTTGATGATTGATATAATGTTTGTTCGAATGAATACAACTAATCCCAAGATGAGACGTTTTTAACTTTAAATGTCAGTTCAACATTATTTGCCATAGCAACAGATACCAGCCGTCGACAAAACATTGCAATAAATTAAGTTATTTGCTTAGGTAGGTAGTAAGCACCTACCTATCTTAAAGAAAACTAAAATTGAAATTTCTTTCTCGTTACTATTGCCTACCGTACCTACTATGAATGTTCTTCTTATTATCTACCCATTCATGAATTGGTTAGATAATAGCAGGTACCTACAGTATTTCAAGAATTCCTTATCTAATTTATACCTGTTACGATAAAGGTCTTGCTGAAGTTTAAATACAAGTAGGTACCTATATTGGAAGCTATTGTTGTGATAGGAATGTAAAATTGGTAGCTTCTTACCTATGGGTACCTGCGTTTGCCGAAGAAGAACATCGGAATGGGTTTTAAAGCCGTCTTCTGCTTTATTTCAAAATTCAAAATTCAAATTGGATTTTAGACCATTTAGGACAGATTTCTAGATACAACCTAATGATAACTTTTGTTTACCTACTATGCTCTTTGCTAGGTAAATTATTAAGTATTCATTGTTGTTTACTTAAGTAGGCACAGATCAACATAATATTATTATCGACTTGTAGGTACATTCTTATCAGTTGTAGCTCTTGTAATGACTCATTACATTACTAAAGCAGGTGAGTTTTTACTTACTTTACTAAAGCGATTGGTAGATCCCTACTTATTATACTGTGCTTTAGCTTAAACCTACTTGCATTTAACTTTCCTACATATTTATTCATTAAGTACCTATATTGTTTACATAGGTAGGTACCAATCAACACATATGTATAGGTAGGTACCTACCTACATCTTTGGATCAGTTGCAGGTAGGTAAATCTTATAAGATTAATTTTATCAAAGCAGAAAACTAAAAACTATAAACCAGGTACAAAAAATCTTAAGTTTAACTTTCAGTTTCAGTTTCTTTATTTGCCATTTCACATTGGCATGATATCACAATTTACAATATACTTAATATTATAATAAAGTTAAGTATTTTATACCTACCTATTTTTTCTAATCCCTAAATAATGTTTCACATTATATGGACGTCCATGATTATTAGCTCTAGTATTTCAAAATACCATTAACAGTTATATTTCAAATATTTTTAGTTTTATATACTATAGTTGCTGATTTGACGTTTAAATTTTCCCATGCGATCTGTTCTTCCCCAACCTCCCCTCGGAAAGTGAATTCCAAAAAAATCAAAATATCTTAATTAATACTGAACTGTTAAATGTCGTATAAATAATAGAAAAGCATTAATTTGACTGCAACATATTCTTTTATGTGGTTAGTTAAAACTTTGCACATGTGTTTAACTTGTGTGCGCCGCGTCGCGTCGTCGGCGGCTTTTAGCAAAAATCAAAATGGCGTCGATGGGATTATTAATAACAAATTGGAAGCCAGGTTTGAGGTTTTATTGCGCGGGATGGGCCCATGCCCTTTCCATCTGTGTCGGCTTAGAACCCGGCATTGTTTATTTGCCGGAAACAAATCTTTACTTTACTAATATTAAGTACCTACCTACTTACTTAGGTATTTAGTTTTTAGATACTTCGGTATTTTGCATCTATTAACCCTTACTGGGTTATTAACTTAGAAAACAATGGAAAATGGTTAATGGTATCAATATTTGGTAGGTATCATGTCGACATACCTATCGAACCAGTTGCTAACTTGTGCAAAAAGAATGCAAAAAATGGATTATTGCCTCCGTTTTGTTAGTTAACAACCCATTTAGGGTTACTAACTTAGTAATAATGTCCTAAAGGGTTAGGATCATTAGGATTAAGTACATGTTAGTGGGCCAGTTCTTTAGTTTTTACTTTATACATAATACATAGTTAGCTACCTATTGCTATATTAATTAACCCCTAAGGAGTCGCGTGGCGTCGAATCGACCGCACCGATACATTTTAGTTCATTGCATCGTAATTTATTGTCTTATCTCTAGTAGCCTTTCATACCTCCTAGGAACTTCACCCATTTGTCTGAAATTAGTAAGTAACGTAGATAGCTTATACCTATCTATATATTTAATTTCTCATTCCGGAAAAAACCACAGGTTCAGGATAAGAATTAAAAATTTTCTGAAATTAGTAAGTAACGTAGATAGCTTATTCCTATCTATCTATATTTATTTCTCATTCCGGAAAAAACCAATGATTCAGGATAAGAATTAAAAATTTTGTAGCACCAGCTAAAGCCTAACTATAGCTATAAATTAATACACACACACAAAACATACCTAGGTACTTTCTTGAAAGTGATCATACAATTTGGGAAAGGTGCTTATAGAATTAGGTAAGTATTAGGTATACAAATGCTCTTTGTCCATTGTTATTATTAAAGTCCAGTATAAGAATTGTTAATGAGATCAAGAAGCCAGATAACTTTATATAACTCTGAGTAGTAATGTATAGTACAATACCTATTTAATTTATTGCCAATCCCTATTGGTACATATTATATTGGATTACGTCAAGTTGATACCTACGTATAAGTATTATTTATAACTTGTACCTACTGAATCGGAAGCCTTTCTAATTCTTAATTAAATCAACATTTTATTTGCAATATTGATTTTTAAATAAATAAATAAATATAAATAAATAGAGGACAACATCACATACATTGCTCCGATCTCATAGTAAGTAGCTTATATATGCACTTGTGTTATGGAAATCAGAAACAACGAAGGTACCACAACACCAAATATGATAAAACAATCTATTTTACCCCCAGCTGAAGTTGAGGGTTGATGTTTAAGTTGTGGATACAGTGTTTATGATCGAGTTACACACTCTGCTTTTCACGTTGATAGCCAGAAAATTATTTCTAGTTAGAGATCGATTTTAATTGTATTTCGATAATATTGTTGTTGTGACTTTCCGTGATAAAAAATTGCCTATGTTGATTATTCTATCTCCCTTTCAGACCAATCTGTTCACTCTAGCTTGAAACGTTGGCCGAGGCGAGTGGTTGCGAGTACTAGTAAGAGATTTTTTTTTTATGCTATACAAGTTAGTACTTGACTGCGATCTCACCTGATGGTAAGTGATGATGCAGTCGAAGATGTTAGCGTACTAACTTGGAAGGGGTAAGTTAAGTCACCCCAACGGTTACCTAATACCTAAGTACTAATCCCTCACTCACACTCGCAGTCACTCGGCTCGCCTCGGCCAACGTGTAGAGCTAGCAAGGTTTAAGGGGGATAGGTACCCGGGCGCGAAAATTCAAATTTTATTTAGTTTTTCGCTCATAGTGGGCTAATTATACATCGAAGGCTAATGGCAATGAGTTTTGCGGGCACAACATTT
Organism: Coenonympha glycerion; assembly: GCA_963855885.1. Classification (NCBI taxonomy): domain Eukaryota; kingdom Metazoa; phylum Arthropoda; class Insecta; order Lepidoptera; family Nymphalidae; genus Coenonympha; species Coenonympha glycerion. The sequence continues at coordinate 5,754,765 of OY979646.1, forward strand.
ATGCATATCTACATGTTTTTAATAAAAACTCTGCTCAACAATACTCATTTACTTCATATTGGTTCCCGATAGCTCAAAATCTGAGAAACTGCAAAAAATTATCTTTCGGGTACCAAGATGAGATGAGTGGGAACTTTTTATGCGTCCCCAAATTGCATTGCCATAATTCTAAAATGTGCAGTCTAATATTTGCGAAAAACTAAACAAAATTTTAATTTCGCGGGCTGCTAGGGCCGAAACAAACTTTCGTCTATACACCTACCTAATATTAAAGTGATTTAATAATTGAGAGATTTAGGTATACAATTTCATTAGTATTCAGTTTGTAAGAATCGTAAAACGATCAATCGACTGTTATTTCATAGGCATAGACTAAAGACTTTCGAGCATTTAACTGTGAAATTCGCGAAGTAACGTACCTATTCTCGAAATAAATAAGTTTTAATGATCTAACGGAAGTGAATGTGCTAGTATGTGACGAGTTCATTATTACTTTACCTGTATAGTGTATAAGACATCGTTAGCAGGCTATTTCAGTCTAGACTCTAGACGCTTAGCGTTTGTTTCAGTAAAGACGGTGTTCCATTGCGGCGCATTATACGAACAATGCATTTTATTCACTACCTATACCACCCGTTTTATGCACTACCTATATCATTGAATTCTGATCGTACGTAGTGTCTGACGAAATGAAATGCCATCCTAATTTATTTGTGAGATACCCTTACATGTTCGCTAACGTTTTAAATGTAATATGGAAAATTTCCTTAATGGGGAGATATTATTATAGATACACAAGATATAACCACATCGCGTCGATAATAGCATGGCGTGATAAATACCATTGCGTGATACAGATTTATGGTCCTTAGCTTATTGCGGTTTAAAGATGGGATGTACTTTATTAATAGAACAGTCGAGTAAAAAGGGAAGATCTAAAGTGAGACTAAAACTGTGCTAGCTTCCAACGCGACCAGGCTACCATCAACTTTGACGACCGAATGGCGCAGCAGTAGAGAAAGTCTGCGCCGGAGGTCATGGGTTTGATTCCCACAACTGGAAATGTTTGTGAGATGAGCATTAATGTTTCCAAATGTCAAAGTATATTAAAAATGATGTATGTACCAATATTTAGCAGTAGGTAATCCACCTAACCAGTAGCAACCTACCCATATGCAGCTTCTAAAGCAATGGAACAGTGGCGGCAAGTAAAATTCTTGACATAAGTCAAGCTTCATGCCAAAGATGTCATCGGTCGTGCATAACGTGCGCAGCAATTGAACGAGCGCTTTAATGTGCTCCTTTGAGTCAATCATCTGAGCGAGCTGTGCGACGCTGGCGACATCTCACGGGAGGCAAGGCACGCACGATTTATTATCCCCTCGCGGATATAACGTGGATTAATTAATCAAACCTGGCTGTCACTCAGTAGACTTAGCTTGGAGCTGCCGGCTTCCTTTTCCTGTGGACGACGACGCGCGACGCCCGCAACGTTTCATTAATTGAAATAATTGGCGACTCTCTAATATATTTTTTTCGTGCTGACAACACTTTTCGACGCGTATTTAAATTTGGAACTCTCTGATTCTTCGAATTGTAAAAATTCTGCTCGCCGCTGATATTTAAATGAAGTGAAACATTTACTTATCTATGAAAGTTCTTATTTACATAATTGAAAAAAGTAACAAATAATTAATTCATAATCATAAGGAGTTTTCATATCTTCAATACGTAGAGTAAAAAAACAATTTCTCTCGCCGAGCCCCCAGCACAGCACGATATCTTCCACAAAAAACTATGTTTAAAAAAATTCTAATATGATATTTAATATACACAGATGAACACTCAAGAAGAACAGTATGAAAAACCATAAGTAGTATACCAGCTATAACTACGCACCACATAGTTGTTATTTGTCAATGTGCTCATATTATACTTATAACAAAATAGTTGAATTATCTCTACTACAGAAGTACATAGTATCTCAATGACTACAGATAGTCTATAGTAGGTACCAATGACTTCTATGGTAGTATACATAGACGTTCTATGTATCCTACCCACTGATGTGTTTCTCTGGATTCATGATTCCATACGTTTGACAGTTAATTTTTTATGCCGATTTGAAGCGCCTCCCCCGAGCTTCCACGCTTTTAAATTGAAATTTGTTGGAAATGGACCATAGAGTGGACCGTCGTTTTGAATGTCATTTGATTTTAGTTCCATAGACGCTCACGCCAGGTTACGCAACAATCAGCGCCAAAATGGCAAAAATCAAGCGTTTTCATTTTTACTTTGACAGTCAGCTATCCAGAGTATATTCTATATACTCTATGGAGATCAGTGATCCTACCATAGAAGTCATTGGTAGGTATGGGTATTGAGTATCTATAACATTTAAGCGGACTTTTTCTCAAAAGTTAACGTGTCACAAAGCCCGCCGTGACAGCGGTTGTGAGTCATCAGTTGTGACGTGCGGTGTCAAACTCAGGCGGGCAGGTGGCTTGCGCTTGCGCCGCTACCTGGTCGCGTGCGCGTACGCACTCTCACACAGTAACTAGTGACTATGTATTGTGCTTTGCCATTACAAGGTCTGGCGCACTCCGAATTTTGTGTGTAAAGCCACAAGTATAGCAAATAAGTATGTGGTGCGACCTATTAACATGTTACCTAGATGCAGAATCACACAGCTGTGCCAGAAGAGATGAAGTTACGCTAAAGAGAGGCGTGTATGGGGTTAAATTTTGGGCCACTTTGCTCGTCTGGTCTAGTGGGAGGATTCGGCCGTGACTACCACCCACCCCACCAGCAAAGACGCAACACCAAACGATTTAGCGTTCGGCGCGATGCTGTGTTGAAACCGCTAGGGGTGAGTTTATTTACCCCTTCCAAGTTAGTACGTTAACATCTTCAGCTGCATCATCACCTACCTGGTGCTATCGCTGGCAAGTACTAACCAGTACAGTGTAAAAAAACATAAATTGCACTTTATAGTGTAGTTACTCCGCGATGTCTCCTCGTCCAGTATCTCTTCAATGACTGAAGACTAAAGTCTTTGAACAGTGCGTGTTGCCAGTGATGACTTACGGATCCGAGACATGATCGCTAACTATGGGCCTCGTAAGAAGGGTCAGGGTCACTCAGTGAGCGATGGAGAGAGCTATGCTCATAGTTGATAGTACGTATCTTTGCATACGCAAAATAACCAAAGTGACCGACATACATAGCTCAACGTGTCGCAAAGCTGAAGTGGCAATGGGCGGGGCGTAAGACCGATGGATGTTTGGGACTCAAGTTCTACGCACCGGATAGCACAGTGTCGGCAGACCGCCTACCAGGTGGACGGACGCCATAAAGAAAGTCGCAGGGAGTCGCTGGCGAAAGGCGGCGCAAGATCGTGATGTTTGGTGGTCATTTCAAGAGGCCTATGTCCAGCCGTGGAGGTCCATCGACTGAACGAAGACCACTGCCAGAGCTGCAATTTATTGCAGAGTAAATCATCTATACCTGTAAGGAAACTGTTTGTTTAGTATTCTGTAGCTGTTAAGCTAGGAGGTAGTGGGTGTATACTGTATAGTATGCGTAGATATGTTACGTTTTGCTCCAACACCGTACTATCGTCATATTATGTTGAGTTGAAAAGGTTGTTAAATTTTCCTTTATGGGTTTGTGTTTTTTCGTTCCTACATTCACATAAAACAACATTATTTAATTAGTGTTTTTTTATCCCAAAAGTAATATCAAGCATAGGTTAATAGAGTTCGCTTTAACTTCAAAAAACTTTGAATGATTTACTTTTTTTGTTACTAAATTTTGTCGCACGTCATCCATTTTTTTTCTATATCCGATTCGATATAAAAATTCTTCTTTGTTAAAGTATTGATTTGCATACAAATAAAACGGCTGACTCAACAAAAGCGCCTTTGTCACCAATCTTTACACGGGAACGAAACTTGATGGGTTATCTCTTATTTATATTCCAAATATCAGTCGTAAATAATAATCGTATCGACATACAATATTTATAAAGGAAGGTTGCGTGGGTATAATGGCCTACCGTTACACCGAAGCGTACCATGATGTCAGATAGGTAGCTAACGCGAGCATCTGTAAATTGTGTAGGAATACAATATTGTCGTCCTCTACAAAATTATCGTCTCAAATATTCATGAAAAACTCCATCATCTCGGAATATTCTTATGTCTTAAGAATATCACAATTATTTATAGATTAATCGTGTATTTGTTGGAATCCTTACAATAATTTTTGCGAGTAAGACAATGATAAAAATGTAAAAAAATCTTAACTATTTCCGATAGATATTAAAATTGTGCTGTCCTTTTCAAAATATTTTTGAAGATAAGAAGAGTCGGGGAAAGTTTCCTCGGGGAAAAGTTTACACTATTTTAATCTTATCAAATTAGTAATGTATAGAGGGAGTTCGTAAACTACCAATGTTCAGTTTATTAAAATAATTCTTGTATTCACATTGTTCGAATTATATAAAAATGCCTATTTTAAAGTTGGATTTTTATAAGCCAGAATAACTTGAAATGTATGCAAACAAATAGTAGGTAGGTATCTTTGTGTTTGTAATTTCTATATAGATATCGGATTGATTACGTTGCGTTGAACAAACACGTTACAAAACATTGTGACAGGCGGTGACCTTTGAAACGTATTATACCTCACAATGGCGGTGTGATATTCTATTAATAAATCAATACATATAATAAATCTGTTGTTTGTCTGTTTGTCTGTTTGTCTGTCTGTTTGTACGGGCTAATCTTTGGAACGGCTGGACCGATTCCAATGAAATTTTGTGTGGTGGTAGCCTATGTCCCTGGTCAACATATAGGATACTTTTCATCCCGGTAAAATAAAGAGTTCCCGTGGGATAGTTAAAAAACTGCAATTAATTTAACAGCTTTGTAAACAACAACTAATGAACTTAATTTAGTAAAATTGGTTATGCTGATACCTTATGTTGCCTTTTTAACAAAATATATATATAGTAAAACTTATTAATCCAATCGAGTTCCCGCGGGAAAGAAAACATTACAAAAACAGTTAGCAGGCGTCTTTCAAGTAACGGATTTTAATGAAATTTTATGATCCTACTTTATATATATGCCCGGTCAACATTTAAGATACTTTTCATCCTGAAAAATTTGAGAGCACCCGTGGGATGTTTAAAAAAACCTATAGCTACTTATCTCCGTAGCACAATCAAAACGGGGTCGAAATATCGACAGTTTGAATCGTCCTTTTGATCGTGCAACTTGGTATAACTATACAAGGTAACCCGTACGTAGCAGGAACGGGTTGCTACGTACACAGTAGCGCATCAGAATGCTTAATTACAATATCTGGGCGTTGGTATCATCTCAGAATAAGATAAGTTTGGTTAGGTTAGGTTAGGTTAGGTTTTTTATTTTATTTATTTATTTTTATTTATTACAATCCACGATGACACGCCCCACTCTATCTTACTCCATGCGAATTGAGTAACATAAGCGATTTCGACAGAGTGTATAAGTAGAGGAAGACCAAAGAAGATATAGGTAAATTGTGTAAAAGAAGATAGCACGTTGACAGGAGAGATTGGAAGAAGACTCCTTTACGGGTCCATCGAACCCAAGGACCACTCATTTTGTACGGGAAATCTTGGGAAAAATTAAGAAATTCCACGGGAAACATTTTTGTAAAAAAAACGAACTGCACGCGGGCGGAGCCGCGGGCAACAGCTAGTCTTGAATAAATCCCCGGCTATCTGATGATCTGACGCGGATATTTCATTATTCGCATCTAATTTGATTTGTACATGATGAATGTTATATCAGCAATATTTACCCGTAGGCGATATGTACAATCCTTTTTAATCCAATAAAAGCAAAGAAATAATAAAACCTTCAGCCCGCAGATGGGTATCTACTTATCTCAGGAACTACTGGTCTGAATTAAATAATTATTTTTGTGTTGGATAGTCCATTATAGGTAGGCTATAAAATATCACGCTATAATAATAATTAATCAATAGGGGCGCAGCGTCAATGAAATTATTTAACGCCTATTGCAAAAGCTGGAAAAGCTTCAGCTAAACGACAAAAATCATTATATTATGAAGTTGTTGTCCTTTACGGGATATTATGTAAAAACCGAAATTAATTTGGGCGAAGCCGCGGGATAAAGCTAGTGCTCCTACGTGATTGTCGTAATTTAATAGGTAATATCTGGGTGACCGAGCTTCGCTCGGTGGCAGTAGTCATATTTTTTTTTTTTGGTAAATTCGACATTTTCTAAAAATGAACCCTAGCTAGATCGATTTATCGCAACCAAAACCCCTGTATACTAAATTTCATGAAAATCGTTCGAGCCGTTTCCGAGATCCAGATTATATAGAAATATATATACAAGAATTGCTCGTTTAAAGGTATAGGTTATTCGTCACATCTCAGCATTAAAATTAAGACTTGAGAGCATTTCAAACTTTAATGTTAAACTCTATATTATTTTCTCTCGTATTTTGTTCTTCCTGGCCACTCAATAGCTAAGAAGCTCTGAATACCTTATTATTATTTTACCTTATGATGGTAATTACCGTCAGAAGTGAGACCTCATTCTCAATGCTTCCGTTAAAATTCTAATAATTTAGGTACCTACCTACTAACAAATTGTGTAAATTGTAAAGCCGTATCAAATTGAACCCGTAGCAATTCCAAGCAATATGTTATCGCTGGCGACTTTTTTCTATCAACTATTTTAATTCACACAATTTGATGTTGGGCGCAATTTAATAGTGTTATCAACTTATGGCTAAACTATAATGCCAATCAATAACGTACTCTATGTCATTGTTATGAAGTGTACATTTAATTGGAAATTTATTGACTTGTGACGTTAAGATTCCGAAAAACATAGTTTGCGGGTACCCGCATTATAATACAAGAAACAATTATTTTATAGGAAGGTATTTCCTACGACTTAATATAGCATTCTTATTAATGGCGTAAATTAGACGTGATGTTGGTTAACGTATGGTATAACGGTTTTATTTTAACTACGTTTTATTATATTTTATTTTTGTTGAAAAAATATTTCGGAATTGTAAACTCATTGAACACAACGTGAGTTTTTGCGAGGTCACAGGGTCGATTCCCGCAAAGGGCTGCTTTGGAATTTATTAACTTCTGAAATGACTAAGGTTTGATCTAATGAAAACCGTTAGGGGTTACTTACCCCTTCCAAGTTAGTTATAGAGATCGCAATTAAATACTAACTTTTAGAGAGTAAATCATCGGCCAAGTGGAAATGGGACTCGCACAGGAAAGGTTCCGTACCATCTATAAGATGATGATGCAGACGCCACGCCCATGGAAGATTTTAATCTTCATTTTATTCACTTTTTTAGTATTTGTTGTATTTTTAGTTTTTGTAGTATTTGTTGCTGTATAAAGGGCCCTTCTTTCACCGTTCAGCAATAGTTTATCCGGATACATTCCTCATATAACATTCTGCCAATGATTTGGTGATTATGCAGCGGTATACATGCACCTAATGAATGGCGCACGCGTATAAACATTAAGGCGGCGACTTTGCTTGTGATAGTACTCGTATTATTCAAATCGCGCCGCGAAAGCCCTACATTGCGTGTGGTTAGCCCCTTTCTAGAAAGTAGCAGGCGTTTTCTTTTGTGGCTAATTCATGCCATGTACTAGATGTTGGTTCGTTTTAAATTGCTCTCCTACGATATTTCCGCATTAATTTAAGGTACCTTTTTTTCTCGAAGGAGCTGTGAAGGACTCTTACACCACTGCCGCTTGTATTATCTATCTTCTGGTCCTTTCTTTCATCTGACACCTTTATTTTTATAATTTCATTCATAAAATAGTGCACTGTATCCTAATTTTTCGTGTCTAGTAACATAAGGGATACAAGATTTCCCACAGTAGGTAATGTCTACTGTCAGTTATTGTCTCGCGATCTTCTCTCTTCCCAGAGCGAAACGTGGGCAGTGGAAGACAGTATATTCTGCATTATCATTATCATTGGGGTTTATACAGTACACGCATGTAAGGCATCTTGACTTATGATGAATGATGCATTTCGTTTTATTTTATAAAATGGTGCTCGCATCGCTAAATAATAATTATTAGCATTCTCGGCGGAGTACAAAACAAAACAGCTTTCTCTCCCTCCCATAAGACTCAGCATCACAGCCATTAGTAACATGCGCTAATGGGCGCTTACCATCGCTTGATAACTGATCGTTGGCCGCAAAACAATAAAATATTACCGACTATTATTATTAGAAGAAGACGGAATTCGAATAATTATTATAATAATAAAACTTGTTGACCCGGCAAACGTTATTTTGACATATGAATTATTTCTGGAAATACATATAATGATGATAACGACCCTACCTAACATACACAGAAAATTTCATAACCATCGGTCGAGCCGTTTCGGAGGAGTTTGGTGCCAAACAGGAGACACGAGAATTTTTATATATTAGAAAAAGAAATTAAAGAAGTAGGTATAACGAAAAGTAATTAAAACTTTGAGACTCCTTTTCAGTGCAAGTTTGCATAAGAAATCCCAAAGATTTTGATAAGTTTTGTTATAAAAATGGTTTTATTTACCACGTTGTCATCTGTGGCCTACATTCCCGTAAATCCCTATATTTTCACACTTGATAGATATTATTAAGCTCGAATAAGGCTAAAATAAACAACTACGTCCTTGGCGTTTGAACATCATTCAGAGAATAATCAATTTTACTGGATGAAGAAGGCCTGGGAAAGGAAAAATTCTTTTAAATTTTATTCTAAGAGTAGGTAGGTATATACTAGTTAGTACCTAATATACTATTTATACCTGTTACTACATCTTACTTACTACTTACAATCTTTCAGTGAATCTAACCTATACTTACGAATTTTATAAAGTTTCTAATAATTCTAGTCGATATGGGCAGAACCACATTCCTTGAAAGTTGAAGGGATCCCTACTTAAGTCCTACATAATATTAAAACCTACTTAAGAAAGGAAAATACATACATACAACTTACAAGATACAGTCCTTAATTCAGCTGCCAGGAAAATACACCTGCCCTGTCGAAGCGTACTTTTATTTCCCCGAGCGTTTTACTACTGGCCAAACGACCACACTAGTTTGATCCGTACGCTGCCTTTATCCAACCCCGTTTTCCCCAAATTTTATTATAGACCGCGGGCGGCGGGGTAGGTCAACTTATAGTGTACGGGTCTTGTGGTACATTTTAGTGGTAGTAAATAATTAAGCGGATAATTTGATGAGAGGAAGCTGCCTCAGTGAAATGTTTACGTGCGGTTGTCTAGATTGTATGACAGGGGCTGCTAGTAATCAGCCGTAAACGCTTTGTGCCCAATTACATTGGGAAAATGTTCTCACTTCTCATCACTGAAAATACATACAAGTTTTTAAACCAAAATTTCTTTTTCGGATGCGCATAGAAACGTTTTAGTTGCACGGACTGCTGTAGCATCATCCTCGACTCAATCAAATAATCTTTGTTACCATAGAGTAAGTTGGGTACCAATTTTATTAGATTTATATGAACGATACAAAAGTGCCAGAACTCTGACCCTCTTAGCTTTAAGTATCCTATTTTATGAAGATTCTCATAACGGTTCTCATGGCTTCCGTACAACGAGCTGCATCGTTATGAGATGCGGAACCATAAGAGGGTTCATAACGATTTACTTAGCTGTCTAAATCAAAATTCTAAGATTTCGATGATGGAGTAGATAAAATATTTTACAGTACAAAACATTGTACATTACGTGGAAATTATTACTTATACACTTGCCACACAAAAGCTGACATTAAATAATTAAATCAAAGCGAGTTATCGATCATTCAATATCAATAGCCGGCAGCCGGCTCGTGTTACGTCTCCGGGGAAGCCCCGCGACTGCAACTAGCCTTAGTATCAAACAGACCATCAAGTACACACGAAGACAAATCAAAATACGGAAACACAATGCCATTAAAGTATAGCTGACTTTTTTAAAATCAATTAAAATGAAAAGTCTTGATTCATTTATTCAATCTTCGATTCATCTATGGAACCAGCTGCCAGCAACAGTGTTCCCTCAAAACTAAAACATGGGGCTATTCAAGGGGCAGATAAACAAATTCCTTAAGAGCCTGCAACGCATTTGTAGTTCCTCTGGAGCTGCAAATGTCCATGGGCCACGTTTATCGCTTACCATCAGATGACCCGCCCGCTCGTTTGCTCGCGTTGACTTTAATAAATAATAACCTTATTAATAATATTGGACCCAGAAAGGTAAATTTTTGCGCTGACTGAAGCATTCCATTCTTCATCCTTTGATTAAGTTATGAAGGATACACCTAAATGGAAAAATTCTTGAAATTCCCACTATAATAATAACAAGATGCAGGTCAGTTAGTTGGAATAAATAGCACTTGATTTTAATAACAGGTCGGTCTTCTGGAGCGTGGTGACTGATGAGTGTCAAAGGTAGAATGCGGTTACCTAAAAAGACTTTTCACCCATTTTATCACCTGTTGCATTTTTTTTTCAGTTCAGGCAAGTATGATGATCGGTGTCAATTTAAAGATACTCGTACCATTGAACTTATATAGAAATGAGAAGACGGACGTAAGGAAGATACCGGCTTTTAGTAATGTATCATATGGAACGAGATAGCAAAGCGCTTTGTGTGAATTTTAAGCACGTCAACATTCAAAATAAACAAACTGAGGAAAATGTTCTAGATTCATTACACGCTGAGCCCTCGAAAAACATAGATTAAACTTAGGAAGACAATGAAAATATCTGATTAACCACGTAATCCGCCGATATCAGTGTAAGCCGGTGCGCGGCGCTCGCGGAAGCTCCTCGGTAGTATGAAGTATCGGGTGGCACCTCGGACGGACACCTATTACCTGTAGATACTCGTATAGCTTCATCGAGACATAAGCACTATCGAGTTACGTCGTTAAGCACGTGACAAGAGTATTAATGAAACTGGAAAATGATAACATAATAATTTAATGTAGGTAATTAGGTATTTATTTAGTGTGGTAAAAGCGTGGGGTGCTTAACTACTTCATACTTGGCGGTACCAGACACAGACAAAAATATCAAAAAGTCTTTTCAAGATAATTTTGTGTACTTAATTTGATATAATTAAAATCAGTCAATCAATCGATTGTTTGATTGATTGATTCATTGATTGATTGATAAGCGATTTTCCTGGGAGGCGTGTCCTCGTTGATAGAAATATCTTTCTTGTAGGTAGGAAAATTAGGTATAAATTATGAATATGGCATGTATTTTTGTTGAAGAGAGAATATTAATATCACTGAATAGTAATAAAATCCGTAAAATTCATGGTTGCGTAATTTGTTAACAAATAATCTCTGTACAGACTGTCGGTGTGTTTGTCAATAGACCGATGTGTGTCGGCACATCGCGCCGTGTTGACATTGTGGAGATCACTAGCGCCGCCATTATACCAAATCTTATAGAATTATTGATGTAATGTTAATTAAATATTGTATTAACCTATACTCATAGTTCATACGCATCTAAGCTCGCGAGTACACGTTTATCTATAAGTAGGTAAGTACTAGGGATGCCTCGATACGCTTTTTTGCCGATGCGATACCGATACCGATACTCTTATAAAAATATCGGCGATACTGATACCGATACCGATACGCTTATTGAATTCAAAAAGGAAAGTAGAATAAAAAAAAACAATGAATTAATAGTTTTAGTAATCAAAAAACATTTTAAATAAGATTTTTATTTAAAAAAGTATTCTTAAGTTTTGCGTGCAAAGGCGATTTCGCAAGTCTGTTTGAATAAGACCTGCGATGGAAAATAGTCTCTTAGATACGATAGAACTTATTTCGTGCCTCGTTTGCAACGAAATACAATTTAGAAGTGACAACACGCGAGTTTACATTAAAGCGCGGAAAAGTACCGTTGAATCTGTTATAAAAATATCGCCGATACCGATATATCGGCAAACCCGAAGTATCGCCGATATATCGGTATCGGTATCGGATGCATCCCTAATAAGTACCTATTTATACCTCGTACTTAAATTTTTTATATAGTTTGTCTAATTTCACACATTTTAGCGTTCATCAATTTAACTATAATATGTAAACGTAAAATTCTTGCAAAACGTAAGATTTGACAAAAATCGTACTTTTATGATACGAATTAGACGCTTGAAACTAAGTCGTCGTAGATACCTACTTTCTTCGTAGGAGAATTTCCAAAAATCCTTGGAAGGTATGTCAATGATAACCTATAGGATAATCTGTTTCTCATTTAGCTCAAAGCTATGCATTGATGTATTAGTCAGTCAGCCCTTTTGTTTGTAAAGAGACAACTTAATCATCCGCAGCCAAATGGACGCGGCTGAACTTTTATTGAATTTACCCATACTAAATTAAAACCACAGCCTAAACTTTCTAAACAATATCACACACTGCACCGAGCGCATAATCTTCTTCTTATCTTCTTATAAAAATGAATCGCAAAAATGTGTTGGTAAGCGCATAACTCAACAACGCCTGGACCAATTTGGTAAATTCTTTTTTAAATGTTCTTTGAAGTTCAAGGATGGTTTTTACGACGAGAAAAATTCGAATAATTGCCGGAAAAACCCTAAAAACAGCCCTTTTCTTTTTCTTATACAAACGTTTCCTTACGTAGAGTCAATTTGAGATTTATTGAGCAAAAAAACTGCTACAATAAAAATCTTTTTGGCAGGACGAAGTCTGTCGGTTCCACTAGTGAATCAATAATAGCAAACAATGAGTTATGTAAAGTGATACCGGGTATCACGGCGCGGCACTGCAGGGTCTTCGCGAAGTCATACGAACATTATAATCGCGTTCCGATATTATGATCGCTGCACTGTCCTTAATTAAACTGAGAACGCCTGCCGCTGCAACTTTGTACCTAACCTATTGATACTACCTAATACCTAAGGAATAATACCTAATTGTATCCAACACACTTGCTCATAAAGTGGCTCTAATTTCACAGCAATTAGGCACATAATGACACCTATAATCGCAAACTGTGACTTTTTCATTATTCACTAGTGAGTTAGACACTAGACACTAGTGTGTTGAAAAACGTCGTATGATACACGTGAATATTGATGATTACCGTCCTCGGCTATCTTAAGACCCTCACCTAACGGCTCGGGTCTCATTGGCGCCTCAGCGGTAATCACCAATTGTACTCACTTGTACGGTGTACCATAAACTACTACGAGTAGTCCTTCATTCCCAGAGCACCGACTTTGTTCATACAAACATAGAAGTGTGATTATTACATTATTTGACGCAGTAGATTCAAAATAATGTATAATATCGATTTATTTCATCATTTTTAAGTTACTAGCCTCGAAAGATTCACATTTTGAAATATAAATATAAGTATGGAAATTTTGAGCGTAAATACATTTAAGATTAGGAGTATAAAACTCTAATGAAATATATCATTCAACATAGTTTATATATTCAATACTTCAAATAAGTTTAGTTTGCAACCATACATTGAGTAGTTTATTTCTGAAAAATCCCTTTAGCCAAACGACTGTTCAACGCTTTCGCGAGCTTGATTTCGGTGCAAATTCGTGCCCTCTCACACAAAACAGAGCGGGAGCGGGATAGTATCACGGAATTATGCACTTATGCACTCAATACACTAATATCCCTTTCCCATACAAGTTAGGTGAAATAGCAAACAACTTTGCCACGTGCGCCGGCAACTTTGGTCGAGCGTACTGCGCCACCTTAAAGCTCCGCGATCGGTGGTGGACTCGCTTTACAAGTACTAGTGTGAAGTACGTAAAAAAATATGGTTTGTGCTTCTTACAAATGCAATCCTTGTGACAACGACAAGTATACGAAGTACTTAATGCACTCGTCAAGAGGAATTGTAACGGCACAATTAAAATAACAGTATTTTATTGCACCATATATAATTATACTATCAATACTAAAATATGAAATACTTTGCTTTGAAAAATTCAATAAAAACTATACTTAGCAAAAAATGTCTATCAGATTCTTGGTATTAAACTTATTATGAACACGTTATTGCCTTCTGAGTTCTGATCTCCGATTACTGCGCAAAACACTTTTTGATCTACGAGTATGTATTGCAAACAAAGCATAATAATTCTATTTTCGGTTCTATACCTTGACTTACTCGTATACTCGTAGCATTATCATAATGAAGTTTAATTGGATTTAGCGACACATTACATTGAGCAGAGTGTGCTCGATCCGAACACGAGTATTTACACGCTCGACACAAACATGCCATTTGGTTATTGTTTTTGACAGGCGGTGTTATTACTCATTACTACTGTCTGATACTTGACAGGACTGTTATTTGTATTACGTACTATATCTAGGCACCTACCTAGATAAGGTAGGTATTTGATTCACTTAAACAGAATAAGAATATGCACTTTAAAGATTTAGCAGAAAAATGGTCGTATTCACAAAATGCTTTTTGATGCCAATGTATATCAAATGAAAACTACTGTGAGATTATTTGAGTTTTGAGCAATTTGACATTTTCCCATTATATTTATTTTTCAAGCAATGTTCGAGTTTTAAGAAAGCTAACTCAGGTCAGGGTGATTGATTTCATTAAAAGAGTTTAGAATAAATGTAAAATAAATAATGTTTCGCAAATATCAAGCCGAGTGAGTCACGCCACACAGTCAGGATAATATAGATAACGGTTCATTTATTTGACACTGAGCCCTGTGAATTGTCCCGTTAGAGTTTTCTTTGTTTGACCTTTTGAAATCAGTATTGGAATACCTACCCCTTATATTAGCTTCTATCTTATTCATGCAGGGTGTAAAATCCAGCCAGTGCTGGATCGAGGCTAGTTGTAGGGTGTGGTGTGGTAATGATCAGCCAACAACATTACCACAAGTTAACATGTTAACAGCTGATGCGACAGTTCCACCATCAGCTAACTTGACGTCGCGGTATGTGAGTTGGTGTTACGGGTTAACACCAAGCTGCCTCGAAAACGCGTTTTGGACTTTTGGCACGTCATGTTCACTTGTCGCGTGATCAACCGCTACAGGTAGCCGTTAAGACGGCTGCCGCGCGCCGGCTGGGTTGCACGCGTTAGTTCCTGTACGGTCTATATCACGCGCTGCGTGCGCCCGATTACGGCAAGTAACGGCAAGGCGTCATTACTCGTTCGAAGTTAGCTCCATTGGTATTAATGGGACTTCGGCATATTTGAATAACTGTAATGTTTTCAGATAGATGGCGTCAGTTCTGCCTAAGAACGAAAAACAATATGCATCCGAATTTCGTCGTGGTGAGACAGTCTCGCGTAGCTCAGAGGAAGAGCACCTAGCCGCGATAGCTAGGGGACGTGGGTTCGAGTCCCACCGCGAGTGAAATTTTGATGCATATTTAAATTTATAGGAATAATTTCCTAAGTGTGTGAAAACTCTATAATATAAATGTAAGTAACGGCAAGGCGTCATTACTCGTTCGAAGTTAGCTCCATTGGTATTAATGGGACTTCAGCATATTTGAATAACTGTAATGTTTTCAGATAGATGGCGTCAGTTCTGTCTAAGAACGAAAAACAATATGCATCCGAATTTCGTCGTGGTGAGACAGTCTCGCGTAGCTCAGAGGAAGAGCACCTAGCCGCGATAGCTAGGGGACGTGGGTTCGAGTCCCACCGCGAGTGAAATTTTGATGCATATTTAAATTTATAGGAATAATTTCCTAAGTGTGTGAAAACACTATAATATAAAAGTAAGAAAGAGATTAAGTTATGAGATGGAACAAGAGCACAACTTTAGGTGCGTTGCAGACGCGGTGCCAGGCGCTAGGGCATCGAAACCCGGTTCAATTTTGAAAACCCGGGTTTTCGAGTCTAAGAGTAATCAAAACCCGGGTAGACCGGTTTTTTCGAGCTTTTCGAGCTTTTTATTTTAATTTTAAAAATAACAATAATCTATGTTTATATTAGGTCTCTGCCTTTGAATTTGCCTTTCTTCAGCACTGGTATAAATTCAAATCAATTTTGTTTTAAAACCATGAAATTATTTTTACAAACTCAGCCTTTTGTTTTTTGATTAGCGTTGTATTTTCATAACAATTGAACATTTTTTGGTATAATGGATACTTTAAAAATTCGTGTAAATATGGAACATGAGTCCCGTCGTTGTACCAACGCCGCTTCAAAAACAACCGTTCTGGAAATTTTGACTTGAAAAATGAAGCTCGTGGTCGTCCGGAGACAACAATGAATTAAAGCTGATTGTAGAAGCTAACGAAACTCAATCTACAGCTGAGCTAGCAGCATCTTTTGATGTAAGCATCAAAACTATATTGATCTATTTGCTTGTTTCAATTGGCAACGTAAAAAAGCTTGATAGATGGGTGCCTCGCGATTTTAACGATAGCCAGTGCAATGTACGCGTACGCGTACGAGACCTGCCTTGCGCTGCTCAACAGGCAAAGAAATGAAGGAATTTCGAAACGAATTATAAACCAAAAATGACCCCTAAAAAAGTGATGGTCACCGTTTGGTGGTCTTGTGTGGGTGTGATTCCCCACAGGTTTTTAAAAAACGGCATGTGCATTATTGCAGATGTGTACTGTGAAGAACTGGAGAGAATGATGGAGAAGCTTGCACATCTGCAACCAGCTTTGGTCAATCGGTCGTTCCCACTGCTCCTTCACGACCTCACATACTCACCAGACCTTGCACCTACCGACTATTACTTTTTCCGAAATTTAAACAACTTTTAGTGGGTAAAAAATTCAATGCCCGAGTGGCAGTACAAAATGCCTTTGAAGAGTTTGTTGCCTCCCGGTCAGCTGATTTTTACAAGAAGGGCGGCGTCAATAAACTGCCAATGTGTGGGCAAAGATGTTTCGATTGTATGGGTGATTATTTTGAATAACAGAAATGAAAAAGTTTAAAAAAATAAGTACTTTCCCTTATTCCAAACAAAACGGCAATTTCATAGGTAAAGACCTATTATATCATCGATTTCCTTAATTGTAAAAGCAAAATGTAAAGGATGGGGAAGGATTTACAAATAACAAAAACAGTTTTAATGTTTAATAAACTGATAAAGATTAATTCTTTCTTCAGAATATCTTTAAACTTAGTAAGTAATGAGCAAGGATTAGGTATGTACTCCTGTCCAAAATCAGCTCTGACATGTTTTTGAAGCATGTTATCGTTTTTTTTTAATCCTTGAAGATTTTTACCACTTTTCCAACTTTTGATAGCACATCGTTGTACTTATCTAAAAGACTCTATAAACGTGGATTCATTATTAAATCCAACACCACCCTCGTCATTGTCTGTAGAATTCGTGTCGTCGTTAAATTCTATAGTTCGCAGTTTTGACCCAATACCGATAAAGGCAAATCTTCATCCTCGTCAAGTTCGGCAAGCTATGCAACGTTTTCCTCGACGCCGGTATTGCGTTTGTACATTACGTCCACAATTGCCAGCTAAACGGCATGAGCGATGCATAGCTGATGGCATGACTTAAAGAACTTCCCTAACACAAACATTAGGCTGCAACCGTCTGTGGTTTGAGCGACGATGTCATTTGTTAGAGATACCTCATATTCGTCAAACTTGGCCTCAATCAATTGTACGCATGAGGCTAGTAAATGTTTTTATTCCATTTACTTATTTTTGCATTCAAAGTGGCTTAAACTTAATAAATAATAAAAACAAAAGTATTAAAAAAAAACCCGAAAAACCCGAGTTTTAAAAATCAAACCCGGGTTTTTTTGTAATCCTGAAAACCGGGAAAACCCGGGTTTTTTCGGTCCGGGTAAACCCGGGCTCGATGCCCTACCAGGCGCTATTGCGAACTATTTGTTTAAATCATCTTGCGGAGTGAAAGTTTCGTACCGTTAGCTATCTAGGTACTATTATTATATTCCGTGATTTTGGTAGAGTACATGAAACAAGTTCATTGATTTATTATCTTGATATAATTCATAATAGTGGCTTATTCAAAGCGGTCTTGTTAAAAGCGTACAAAGAAAACAAACCGTATCTCTAAATGAACATGTTGGTACGGTGTGTAGGCAAAATGGATGGAGGATGATTAATTTAGGTCCTCTTATTAAGTTGATATTTGTCTCACAATGGCGTCGGCACAGATTAAATGCGTATAATTAATTAAGCGCATAATTAGTGAAGTTAAACCTACTAAGCTCAGTTATAATAGCTATTTGTAGGTTTAATGAAAAAGAGGTTGTATGAAGTTTGCTATTTCAGCAAACTTCATACAACCTCTTTTTCATTTTGAAACCGGTAGATTAAGAAAACTCGTCGACATAATTCAGGTTATGGGGTCAGGACGATAAGCACATCAAGATAAAGCGTCTGTATAAAAATCTGACGCGCTCGAGAAATAATGTTCTAAGTCACGATTTTTTTTCATCCCCCACCCCTGAAATACCATACATAATACAACATCATTTATATTAGCATCTAATATTTAAAATCCAATAGGTCCCCACGACGCTTTAGCAACTACCAAAATCCGCTCTTGGCCTCCCCTATATAATGACATCTACGAGTTATCTAGGTGTACTCATTACCTAGGTATCAGGCCAGGCCGTTACTAATTGCGACTTTCCCCCCCTTTCCTCCTCCCCACCAAGTCAGCGCCGTGTTGTCGCAGTCATTATGAATATTAAGCCTAGTTATCACGCGACCTGCCCGATTTCCTCTCATTACCACGACCAGGCGACGATCTCACGTACAAAATATATAGTAATATCTAGATGTAGGCTGTACTTAGGTATTAGGTTAGTTAGATACTTTTATAAGATCTGTGGTTGAAATTACTCTTAAATAACTATGGAAGGCGTTCGAGTTAAATTCCGTGTTGTATATTGGTGCATTGAATGAACGTGTCGAAAATATTTGAAGTGAGTTTTTTTTTTCTATTTTTCTAAGGCTTTGTTTCACAATTTTCTGATAAGTTTCGGACAGCTTATATACAAGTTTTGTCTTTGTCACTTCATATAAATTAGTATGAAAGTGACAAAACTCACAGATAGGCTATCCAATACTTATCAAAAGGTGGTGAAACAGGCCCTAAGGGTTCTTAAATTTTGGCCCGTATTTTTCTTACATGTTCTGATTTTCGTTATCGATAGAGAAAATTTATGAACAGAAACTCAATCAACATCGGATCAGTAGCTTTTTCTCTGCTCATCAATCGTTTTCTGCTTCATTTCTAGCGGATTTCTTTCATTCGTGTGATCGATTGAGTAAAGTTGTGAAAAGCTCTAAGTCCCTTGCTAAACAAAATTCACCATAATCTGATGTAGCTATTTACTTAAATGCCAAATCGTTTTTATATTTGGCTTGTAAGATGTAATGGTGACTTATCCCAAAACGTAAATGTGAATTGACCCTCACAACTCCCGAGTTTCCCATATCTAAAAAAGGTTACCATGTTATAAAGTAATTGCGTGAGGCCAGGTAACGCCTTCTCCACTCTATTCAGCCCAAACAATCGAAGAACTCTATAATTATCGTGAATTATGTTACAAATCGGATCATAATAAAACAGTAGCCCATTTTAAAGAGACGTTGAAACTAATAGAGTAATAGAGATTCTTAGACTGGTCTATAAAATAAATTGTAGCGTTTTGTAATCTCGAAAAAAAGGCTCTTCAAGGCTCCGTGTTCCCACTTCCCTGTCAGTACAATTTGGGTGTCTTCAAGAGACGAGAAGAGTGCATTACTTTGGGGCTATATTGCGCCATGTGTGTAATGTCCTGATGTATTTATTATTCGTCTTTCAGTAATATAGGTACTTTCCTTTCTTTTACATAATTTTTTCTTCTCTCGATCTTAGAAAATAAAATCGAAGGAGAAAGATTAACTATTTATTTGACAAAGAAAAAATACGTAAGTAAGTGAGTAAGTACAGTGCTTTTTATGATTTGTAAATCTTGTACGGTCTATGTCAGTTCCATTTAACTGCCACTTCACCATTTATAATATTCAATCGCATCCGTAGATTTCAATGTATCTGTATCTTAGACATAATATACGTAAGTATAATGCTGAACACATATCATTAGGCCTGCGATACTGATCATTATTATTCCGGGAATCGACATCGTTTACGCAGAACAGAGTATTGAAAATGGTTTACTTAGGGTTGCCAAAATATATATCTTGTATTATAAATGTGTAGTAAATTGATTCTGTTAATAAGCAAGTTTGAATATTTTGATGACTCCTTCGTACGTGTCATAATGTACTGTTATAACCCAAATACGGCCCTGTCGTAGAAAGTCCGGACCAGACTACATTTTTGTTGTATAGCGACATCAATTTTTGATCAGCACATAGTAATCAGTTTTTTCCTATACATACAGAATTTTTTCATCTAAAATCAGTTCGCATTTTCGGGTTATTTGCTGCCAACCTTGGGGCAACTAAAAACCCAATGTTTAAATTGGTGTTTTCCTTGCCACTGGCAACCAGACCTAAGAGTACGTTATGCACCTTACTATTTGACTGAAATAATATGGAATAGAGATAGCTTACACTCTGGGGATAAACATCTTTTTAGCCAGGAAAATTGACTGTGCTCGAAGGATTTTAAAAGTAAACGAAACCTCTTAACAAAACCTTTTGTACAAAAATACCTGTGTTAAAAAACAGCGTCAAATAATTTTTGACCAGTACCTACCTACTTAATTTTTGAAAGGGCGTTTGAAAGTGATTTACTAGGTATAATCTGTTTGAAAGACCACGATAAAGGGAGTATTAATACTTTTTTGTAAGCAATCATGATCACAATAATATTTGTCCACCACGGTTCAAATACTGCAGTACTTTTACAATTTAGTTATTTTAGTATTTAGTTCAAATACAGTACTTTTGCGTACGGATTCTATAGTGACAACCCTAGAGCGACAACGGTCGCAACATTTTTCCTTCGTTCGCATGAAATCTTGCATGCATTAGCGATTATTTTCAAATTATATCGGATATGCGTGTAATAAATCGGTACAGTGTTCTTATTACGTTTTCTTTAATTCGTACTATTAGATAGATGTACTTATGAGGCAGTGAACCACTAAAGTGTTCTGCTGTAGCCTGTAGGTATGAAATATGGTCTGTCACAAAACTTCCAAACAATTCTCAACTTTTTTGGCTTAGGCTGATTATTTAATTCGTGCTATTAGAAAGATGTACTTATATAGCAGTGAACTACAGTGTTCTGCTGTAGATACGGAGTGTGGTTGGCGGTCTGTTGTTGATGTGGTACCAAAAGTGCCTCATAAAACTAAAAAAAATTTTGAATGGAAGCAGTCGTTATTCATAATTAGCAGGACATTAAATTGTTTTGCTGTAATCCGCTACTTGAAAAGTAGTACTGTCCAATATTCAGGAACATCACTCACGTAAAACACCTAAAAATTCTTCCAAAACTTTCATCGACGCACGTTTTGTCCCGACACCGGGAGCTTGACACTCCTCAGGAGATGTTGACTTCACAATGCGCAATCGTATTTTTTCCAAAAAACTTTCTCAACTTTTTTGGCTTTGGCTGAAACGATGATGCTTCGTTGATTGAACTTACACAGAGTATAGGTAATGATATGTAATTTATTGTTAATACTCTTAGCGTGTGGACTGTGGACTGTGGAACAGATCGCCGTGAGAATCTGTGCGATATCTCGAAGATATACATGATAACACCCACCAGTGGTAATTGACGGATAATCGTTATTCTCGCTATAGGAATCTCGAAAGCAATAATAGGGTATTTGACTCCAATTTTTTTATTACTTTATTATAAAGTAGAATTAAAATAATGACGTGCACTGAAAGAACTAATTAAATCGATCAAATAACAAAAAAGTTATAAGCATTTAAAGATTTGTGATTAGACAGAGATAGCAACATGAAATTGTGACGTCACAAAGTACCAATGCCATAGTAGCTTCGTGCGGCTTCATACAAATTTTCGTTTTGCGAGAAAGGGATAGAAGATCCCCCCACTCCAAAGTTTAAACGCCTGTAACTTTGTAAATCTTCGTTGGATTTTAATATTTCTTACACTGCACGTTATTATTTTTATCCTAGTTTATAATAAAGTAATATTTTTTATCAAATTCAAAAGTAGTGTAAGACCCCATTGGAGCAATCAAATCGAAAGGCCGCCACGGAGTTGCGCTGGCTTCAATTTTGTTAGTTCTTGTTGATTTGTAATCTAAATTAAAACACAGCGTTCACACAACGTGAATCCTGATTTACGTTGTATAAGGGGTAGGGGGCAATAGGGGAACATAAACTGGGGACCCAAATCTACATACATACATGACATACTTAGGTGTTTAACGGTTTTTTACAGGATATTATTTGGTGAGTGTGCTCAGGAACTACATAACATTGTACCTCCTTGATCCTTCACCTTTCTTTAGTACAGGACTGCAAGACGCTGAGAGCGGGGGCATCCTTATGTGGATGACATCCAACAAATTCTCACGAATCGTTTCTTTTACGTTTCTGATACGAACCGCTAAGGAGTGGAGCACCCTTCCAGCTTGTGTTCCCAGCCAAGTACAGTCTGGGTGCCTTCAAGAAAAGAGTATATAGGGCTGCTGAGCAGTAGAATAAAAATAGGCTGATGATATTTCTGAGTAAAACTCTCCGATCCCGATGAGTCGACGCAAAAATTCCCCCGCGGCAATAATAGCATAATCGCAATAATCGATTCTCACGATAGCGAATCGAGTGGAATCGGCATTCAGTGGATTCTAATTGCGGATCGGCTGACAGCGGCCGGACAGGCCTCAATTTGCAGCGGCTTCTGTTTCCCTCGGGCGGACCGCGATGTTCGCTCCGACACGAAACCTAGAGGACTCGATTGAGATCATGGGATCACGAATCACGATCGAGGAGAGTCCCCGTATAATTTTTGTTTGAAATCACACTAATATCGATATTACGCGAAAAATCGATATTATATCGATGGATGCGAAACTTTGTCTCTGGTGTGTACTGTGTAGGTATGTTTGTTCAACTCTGCAACTACTTATACTGAATCGATTTGTGTGGGAATGAAGATTGAAGCATTGGGAATGGACCTTGCTACTTTTTATACCAGAAAAATCCATGATTCGCGCTATTTATGAAAACGTGGGAGTAACATTAGGTACCTACCGGATTTAATTGCACACTGTAATCTATAAAAAGTATTCCATACATCCAGGGTCGTTGTCTCTTGAATGTTTGTAGGTATATGTTTGTAACTTAATCACGTCACTTAACTATTGAACCGGTTTGGTTAAAATTCGGAAAAATCTAAAAAAATGGAGTAAATACTTATAAACGTTGGAAAGGCAGCGGGAACCAGGAACGAGATATCCGCGATACCTTTGAGATTTGTGAAAAATCTAAATCCACGGAGACATAGCCGAGGGCAAAACCTAGTCATAAATTATACCTAACTGTAGGTATATGTCATACTGTCTGTATGTCATCCATCTGAATTCTGCGTTCTAAAAAGTTATACCGACAAAACTGTGATTATCTTCAAGCAGAAGTTATTTGTAGCAAAGATTTAAATCGCAAGATGGACCCTAAGCCTACATTGCGCACAACAAAAACGTTTACAAACATGCTCTCAAAATGCTGTAGTTGCACTTGTGACAGAGAGAGTGACAATGTGTCGCACACAAGACAAAAACGTGGAAGTTTTTTGAGATTTAGGGCTCATCTAGCGATTTAAATCTTTGGTTAGTAGTGTACTTACTGCGGTGATTTACACCTCGAAATGCGATCTCATAATGAATGTGGCATATTAGTTCTGGAGCTGCACACCTTTTTTTAAAACATCCCAAAATATTACCGCGCGTGTCAATACAACCCGGTAGAGAAGTAGGGGGACTAAGAATCACGTTTTTATAGGACTTTTCTCAATATCATACGTTTTTGAGTAATACCAAAATTGGAGGGCATTTTTTGTATCGATGTATAATATCGTATTGTATCGATATCGTTCAGTACCATATGCAAGTTGTATTTCTGAAATCTTTGTAATAAGTTATATTTTAAAATAAATAAGTACTAAATATTAAAAACTATTCAAACCATTGAACCCAGTTTAAAAAGCTTTCGCTAGCTTAGACAGCATCTTATCATGGTAACAAATTCATTCAAAATAATGAGATTAGATCATTTTCTTACGTAAAATACAGATAAATATTACAACGTTGTGGCTTCTGACCTACCGAACGAATGCAAGACTAGGATGAATAAATAAGGAATATTACATAAATAAATAAATTAAAACTAATGAAGAAAACGTATATGCAGAGTAAGGGCAATGTTATCCTTTACCTTTAAACGAGCAATTCTTGTATATATATTTCTATATAATCTGAATCTCGGAAACGGCTCGAACGATTTTCATGAAATTTAGTATACAGGGGTTTTTGGCAGCGATAAATCGATCTAGCTAAGATTTATTTTTAGAAAATGTCGAATTTACTAAAAAAAAATATGATTCCTGCGAGAAAATACCGAGCAAAGCTCGGTCACCCAGATATTTGCAGGTTAAATGCACATCCTGGATTCATGGTAATTGCGTGAATTAAAGTATCATATTCAGTATCTATATACCTGAGTACAATCAGCAATCATAACTTTTTAAATACAAAGGAGCCTCAAAGATCACAATGCATTTTTTTAATTGATAACATTTTTGTGATAAGTTCTGTAAGCCATATCTACATAATTCAAAATGTTATTGGTCAATAATTTGTTAAGGACTATTTAATACTACCTTTAATGCGTTGAGCATGTCAAACTTAGATCGACTTAGCGAAAGAACTATTTGGTATCTAAACAAAGATTCATAAATTACTTTCGATGGTATCACGACAGGGAGCGCGGCGCGAGCTCCCGCCTAAATAATATTTAAATTTAGAACGGCGAAGGGATGGGACATGTGTGTCGTAACGCGTTTGGCGAAATGTGATTACAGTCCGTAATTAACGAGACGCTATTTGTGTAACAGACTATTTGGACTGAGATTTTCATGACCGCCAGACTGACGTTTTCCTAGTACAAACGTGTGCAATTTACCGTATGTAGACAATAGGGTGCCAATCCTGTTGTGCAAAATCTCTAAACTAAACTAATTTGGCAAGTCAAAAAATAATGCTAGGTACAAAATGCTCCTCATGGAAAAAGTCACTATCTTTAGACGCGTCAGATTAGATTATTTTAGAGATTTTGCACAACAGAATTGACACCGTAATAAAATTAAAGCCAGTCTTGAAGAATCACGTGAAGTGAAGCTGAAACTTTTCATTTCCAAAAACAAAGCTTTGACAATGAGAATCTTGTGAATTTTAAAATTAAAATAAATTGATATTTTAATGTTTCTTCATTTTGATGATAGTAAAAATTACTATGATGCGTCTTCTTTTTCTATTTGTTCGCAATTGCTTCTTCCATTTTGCGAAAGAACCACGTATATGTTTACCACCACAAGGTTAATATTTTGAAATCTCTCGTTTCATCCCAAAGTGTCTAAACACCAAATTGAGCGCCTGTCTTCAAAATTAAGCCTTCTATAACGTCTGGCAGTCACGAAATCTCAGACCAATTTCACATATATTTCCATTTTGGAACAAAAGGAGCTACTAACCTCCCCGTTTCGGAATCAGCCTTTTGTAAATAAAATCATTATTGTATTCGTGAAAGTGTTTTACCGTTGCCCAACCATGTCGCGTCCATTTTGTCCGGTGTCTTGAAATAAAGCGCTTTCAATTGCAGACTAATTATTCCAACACGAGAAACTCATTCGGCGTCGTCCGTTTTTACGTGTAAAGAGAGATTAGTCGACTTAAGCGACACGCTCAAAAGGCATTGTGGTGCGTCCGATAATGATGATACGTTCAGAAAAGTATTACATTCTGACCATAATGGACCGTTGAAAAGGACGTTTCTTATAAAATTTCATTTGGATTCACGTCTCGTCGCGTCGCTGTGTCACAGACTCCTGCTTATGAATAAATTATTGTAGGGTTGCCAAGCTACCTTGTGTTCCCGGGAGCAGTCCTGCGCTCTGATTTTCAAAAACATATTTTGGTTTACAAAAATGGGATTTCTAAGAACAAAGTTTGGGTTGTTCTATAGCAGATCAAAAATGTCAAAAAAACCTTTACTTTTGTATTGTATCAGGGATTTTGAAAATTAACATCTATATTAAATATGGAGATATACTTTTATTTTATGGTGTTTTTATTAACTACATTTTATTTTATGAGTTAAAGTTCAAATTACAATTACTATCGCAGGGTTTGGTACGTTCCACTCGAAAAATTTAGAAAACGCAAACAAAAAATGTTTATTTAATTAGGTTGTCCCAGGTAAAAGACAGACTTGGTGGTATCCTTAGTTGTACATTAATTTATTGATTGTTATTCAAATAGCTTTTCTCAATCGGAGGTTGGAGGTGATGTGTCTCGTTTCGCTCTTTGTTAAAATGAAGTTTTGAGGTTGAAACGCGGAGTATATCATAATAGGTACCTATCTTCGAGCTCTGCGGAGTATTGTTTCTTCCAATTTCAATAGATATCTGTATTCGTGGAACGCCACTTGCGTCAGATAGATTGGTAAGCCGTATCGAATTATTTTTTAACTTCTGTGAATTAGGATAAGAATTAGTGTGTGACGGTTTTTCGTCTACATTGTGTTAAAAATCAAATAAAACATAAGGCGAGTGCCTCATAAACCGACAATTTTTTTCAAAGCCTTTTAAAGTTGATTAAAAAAAATGTCATTATTATTTATTATCTGCTATATTTTAAGTCTGGATTTTTTTGATAAATTATTATTAAGTTATTCAACTCTTTATGTCTGCTAACGCTTATTAAAAATATAAACTATTCATTTTAGTATCGCGAAATGCCAAGCCTGCACATTCTCAGATACAATAATTATCACGTAGACCCAAGCATGTTAATTTTATGAGTAATTTTATTACTTTAAGGCAATAATAAAGTTTATACATTGTTACCAATCAACAAACACAGTACTAGTTAATGTTCGCGACTTTGAATATATTTTTATAGGTTATGATTTGCCAGTTTCATGAATCAGATCAAGCAAAGCAGTCGATTATGTTGAGTGTTGACCAAAAGCCGGCCGTTTTACAGCCTTTCTATAACATGCCATTACTTAATCTAAATTGATCCTTTTTAAATGAAAGTATTGGCTGCGCGTTACAGGTTTTAGCAAAACTCTTAGCAGTTTACGCTAATCCGGAATTTATGCCTTGTATTCCATAGAGATTTGTATCATAAATAGCGTTGGAAATTTACTTTAAACATTTCCTACTAATTTTATACTCTTAATCATTGTTTTCATGCATTTCTGGTTATATACTCAATAATTATGTTTTAATATGTTTTTGCTTAACATAATAACGCATTACTTATGCGATAACGACGAAGACGACGACGATAAACGACGGTAAGTGCGTCCGCCATATTGGTTTGCCATTCGGCCATCTTCGTTTCGAAACCGATTACTATGTTATTATTCTTAATGGTTCTTTAGAGGGCATGCGTCGCTGCTTGTAATGACAAAGACACTTTTTATTATTTGATCGCTCGCTCGTTTCTGTTAATTGTTACATGGACGTGATTTTAATATATCATGCATGTCGACTGGGGCTCTTTTATCGTGTATGCTAATTAGCGTGCCGTATGGTATTGTGTTAGTGTGAATATGCACTGATAAAGTGTTAGTGTAGAGACTTGAAAGATGATTAGTCATTGAGGAATTTACTGAATTGAAATATACGTATTAATGGTTTCATTTCAGTCAGGCAATTAAAAGATTCGTAATTTTTTCTCTGGAATTAAAACAGGTAGAATATTTAGTTTCATTAATGTATTTGTGACTTATGAGTTCATTTATTTTATGAAATCGAAGTAACATAATATATGATTAAAACTTTAATAAAATTGCAAATCAAACGAGAAATCCGAGAAAATCAAAACCGATGGATAGCCTACTAACGAATTGATGGTTATATTTTTATTATAATTAAATAATTTTACGATGTATCCAATAGATACATATTAATAAAAAGAAAACTGTTAGCTTTATTATTTTAATGATACGAGTAGCTAGGTAGGTAAGTACTGAAAATCATTGATATAAATTTCATCATTTTATTATCATAGTTTTTAATCAATAAAATAATAATAATGTATGTACCATGGTTTCAAATAAAATGACAAATTACTATTCAATCTATTAGTTCTTTCTGAGCAGTGGGTCCCACACATTGTGTAGATCGGTAGCACGTCAACTTGTTTCGAGCGCCCTTATAAAGCTTGTACGCCATCGCATAAACCTTGCTAAATAGAGCTATAAGTACTTTATATTATGTTTAATTTAAATTCTGTTTCAATGCCATATTTATTATTAACTACAAAATTGCCATTAACCATGTATGTTTGTTGAATTCGTCAAAAGAAGTGCTTTGCCGAAATACGATAATCTGTAAGATAGCGATTTATATTTCACTCTCCTGAAATTAACATAAATCTTTTATGCATAATTAATTATATTGAATGCTGTAGGTAGTGATGAAGTAAAATAATAAGGATTATAATATTGAGGAAAATTTATGGCTACTGACACTGTACAGCGTATTATGGAAAGTCCAAAAATAAAATACAAAGTGTAACAAAAAGCAAACTTTGTACTCTTAGTAAGCGTTCTATATCTAAGTATTAACGGGCACCTTATATATTTTATTGTTTCATGTGAATCATTCGATAGGCCCCTAAGTAGGTATCTAATGAAATAAGCCTATTAAATATTTTCTTTGGGTTATCGTTGGTGGATGTATAGAGATAAAATATCTATGTCCTCACGCCCTAACTTACACCGAAAAATCATATACAGTTTTTTTCGACAGTTTGCCCAATAAATCAAAAACTATCAAGCATTAAAATATATAAAAATTTGGTTTAGAATACACGAGTAACGCCCTTTCATATGATATCCCATTCAATATTGTTATCTCATTTTGAAATTTTGTCGACCCGGTTTTCCCCCCTTTTTAAATAAAAATAAAAATAAATTTCAAATTTTTATAAATATATTAATAATTTTAAAAATAATAAACAAATTTTTACGATTGTTATGTTTTCGGGTCACTATTACCTATAACTATTCTAAATTTCAAGTCGATAGCTTGAATAGTTACTGAAATAATCGAGTGTAACAGACGGACGGACGGACGGACGGACGGAGAAAGTCTTACCATAATCGTTCAATTTTTACCATTTTGGTATGGAACCCTAAAAACGATTCTAATCTTTGTTTTTGGGGCAAAATGGAAAAAATAAGGTAGGTACTTAGTTGTATGTGCGTAGGTCATTGATTAAACATATAAATGATTAGCACTTAGTGACGTCACACACAGCGGTATGTGCTGTCAGCGGTACTTTAACGGGCTTCAACATACGTCACATCTTCCCCGTTCTCTTAGCGTAGCGTATTTCGTCATTGGCGTCGGACCGTCCCTATAATATCTACGGTGCGATACTTTTTAACTCTCAGCTATCACTGGACCTAACCCTAACATGACGTGCAAGTTTCGTACATTTGACTTGCTGATACGTCCACTGGTGGTCCCGAGGGAGCCTGCAGCCTCTTCTGTTTGTAAATAATCCGGATGAATTTAGAGAGTTATACGACTCAAGTGTCGTGCTGTGTTGCTTGTTTGACATGCTTAATTGTTTCAATTAATACGTTGTAGTTATACTTTATATGCTTTTGTTTCGTAAAAAACGTCAATATGATATATTGTCGCATATGTATGGTGATAACTACAAGTCGACTTAAAGCTAAGTTTACGAGGGTTCAAACGCGCCCTGCACTGAGAAGAAGCCCTCAACAAACTCAGCTGTTTTTTTTGCTGTTATCACCACAACACAATGGTTCTTAAAAACCAATTGAGCTAGAGTACAATTATAGCAGTTATTTCACTCCCAAGGATTTGAATCATGTAAAATTACCTACCTACTCAACTTAAGCTGGGCCATACAAATAAAAGAGCCAAAAACCCATTCCGCTTAAAGTTACGTAGGTATCCACCCCCCTTAAAGTTACGTTCACAGGAATCATTTTTCCCGTTTTCCGTTTTCCATTTTGCCTTCCTATGTATTGCCTTCCTTGATAAATGGATGATCCTTGATCCAACCATCATCCATTAACAGAATTTCTTAATTCAGACCAGTAGTTCCAGAGATAATAAGTCTAGATGCCTTATTTTTTTTGGCAAAGGCATATAGGCTCGGCAGGAGGGGGGCGGGACCTGCCGTTCTGGTGGCGCGTTAAGGCCTGGCGGAAACGCAGTGAATACGCAAGTGAATCCCATACTAACGCCAACGTGTGGCAAAGCACAGGTTGTAATGGGTGCAAGCCCCACAAAACTCTTCCGGGTTTCCTCTGACGGAGGGCTATGCGTCAGACATTTTCTGTTGGTAAAAAAAGGCTTATTTTCCAAATTTCAATCAAGTACTCTATGACTGGAGTAGAAATATTCGTCCGGAGGGCCAGTACGACGTGCCCCCGCGTTACGACCCGCCCCCGGGCGCGTTGTTTGCTCTCTCCACTCGATGTTGTCACACAATTGCTTTGTCTTGTGTGGT
Organism: Coenonympha glycerion; assembly: GCA_963855885.1. Lineage (NCBI taxonomy): Eukaryota > Metazoa > Arthropoda > Insecta > Lepidoptera > Nymphalidae > Coenonympha > Coenonympha glycerion. Next base: position 5,785,576 of record OY979646.1, read on the forward strand.
CTGGCACCAGCGTAACCACAGTAGCCGTTTTACTATTAAGGGCTCTTAAAAGTTACTTTTAAACATGCTTCAAGAAGACGTTATCAATTCGACTTGTGCGAGTATGGAGTTAATAGAGATGGCCCGAGTACCCGAGTATCGAGTAATACCTATACTTATTCGGTTTGACGTTTGACAAACCGAGCCAAATAGTCTGTTATATCTTAGTTATATCTTTAGACTCTTTAGTTGACCACTTTAGGTTCTTGTGCTTGCTTCATAACAAATAGCAAGTGAATTCTTGTATGATAGTTTGAAGTTCGCTTGTCTAGAAAACATACATTCTCTCTCCATATTTTACAATATCTGGGTTACCGAGCTTTGCTCGGTAGTATTACTACTGCCCAATAGATAGCAGCATGGAGTCATATTTTTTTTTTGGTAAATTCGACATTTTCTTAAGCAATGAGATCGATTTATCGCCCTCAAAACCCCCTGCATACTTTCATGCATAATTTCATGAAAATCATTCGAGCCGTTTCCGAGATTCAGATTATATATATACAAGAATTGCTCGTTTAAAGGTATAGATAGATAGGTACTGTTATGTATTCCGTGGTATTGGTTAACAGGGAACATGGCTTCCTACTGGTAGCACGAAAAGTTGTTCCAAACCTTGGCGATCCCTATCAGGAAGATGGATGGAATGGATGGAAACATTTCGTCACCACTCCAACCCAAAATGCTTTGACTTGTGTGGTCTAGCCCTATAGTTGTCTGATAGGGAGCAGGAACGCCTAAATTGAACCGCACTGTGTAGAAAAAACCTTCACTTTTCTCTTGAAGGCACCATATTATACATAGCAGATTACACGCTACATATGGATTCCTTAAGCTGGAAGGCTGTTCCACACCTTGGCGGTACTTATCAGAAAGGTGGATGAGAAGCATTGCGTCAGACAATATGCTTTGTCTTGTGTGGTCTGACACTAGAGCAGTGTAACTACGGTAGCTGTTAAACTATTGAGGGCTCTTGTAAATTGTGTTACTTTCCTTACTTAGATATAGTGTTGTTAGGTTGAAATCAATGTGAAGAGTGACAACCCATTAGTTAACGTTAAAAATAGTGTGGATAGTGTTATATTAAAAATATGCATCTATTAGTCGTATTCATTAGAATATGTAGGTATGTATTAGAATATGTAGGTAAGTCTCCAAGATATGAAAGTTGTAGGTACTAAAAATTAATATACAAATTACTTACTTCGTCAAAATAATTTGCACAAAAAGATTTGCAATTCTCTTGCTAAATTAATCCATAATGAAATCTGCTTCTTCTTTATAACTTGTAGCACTCGTAGAGAGCTGAAGCGTTTATACCAGAGCCAAAGATGATAAAGAGAGCCTAAAAAACACTTAAGAGTCCCACGATGTCTCCATACATTCGAAATACCAAATCGTTTATAATTGGTGCATATTTCGATCATGTTGTGGTGCTATTCAGGTTCATATAGAAATAATCTATGCTCCTGGCCATATTTGGTTCGGAAATACTTTTCTCAAACGAAATATAAATCAATTTTGATCAAAATTGTTATAACTTCGGTCGAGTTCCTTAATATCAAAAATTATGAACAAAAATTAGTAACTTTCCTTATTTACTGGGTGTTTTTTTTTAGTTTGACAACAAAAACTGTGCTCCTGAACTAATGCGTCGTGATATAGTATTGTTTTTATTACCATACAAATAAGCAGAAAATATGTCCTTTTTGACGCAAAAATAAGCAAATCAAAATTCATTTACGAACGAATTACAAATTATTTTGGTATTACGAGTGTATGGAGAAATCGTAGGTCAGAGCAATCTTATACGTCTTTTCGAATGTGTTATGTTTTAATCCCCACGAAAATAGGTAGGCTACAAGGCACCGTTAACTTTATCGAGTCTAAATGTTGTCACCCGCTAATAATAATAAGTAAACAGTTATTTTATTGCAACGTAATAACGTGGAGTCGGAGGTCAGGCGTGGATTCGTCGAAGCGCCAACGTGCCACCACGCCCCTTCCTGCGCGCGGCTCCAGGGAATTATTATCACTTTTAACCACTTCCAATAAAGGAGAGTTCTGTACTATAATCGATATTATTTTGGCAATGGAGTCATAGTGCACGAAAATTCCTTCTGAGATTTTTCCACGGTTAATGTAGTGACAGAATTGCTGACTCATTTTTGCGGAAAGAATCAGACTGGCTGTGAACAGCCAGTTTGATTCTGGCTGCCTTTCCGCGTTGAAACGCGGAAAGGCAGCCAGTAATAAGTATGCTTGGCACCATTTCACGCGGGCAGGACTTGGGTGTAAAAATCTTAAACTGTCAGCATAGAGAAAGTAAGTACACACACTTTGGTGCCAATAAAAGTCCGGATAGTATTGTGTGGGGAAAAAGGACGAAATAGGTACTAAAGGTATAGAAAAGATACACATGCTCAAAAAACGCATGCTATTCAAAATTATTTGCTTGCCAATAAACACGCTCATTACTAGGAGACACTTCATGTTCAAACACATGCTAGATGCTCAAAACTAGCATACATTCGTGCTACTCCTTAGCATAGGTATCTGTACCTTTAATGTAACAAAAAAATGACGTTTGTTGTACATATGGAAGCCCTATTTTATCCTACTTTGTTGTTATAGCGGCAACAGAAATACATCATCTGTGAAAATTTCAAGCCTGCAGCTATCACGGTTCAAGAGATACAGCCTGGTGACAGACGGACGGACGGACGGACGGACAGCAAAGTCTCAGTAATAGGGTTCCTTTTTTACCTTTCGGGTACGGAACCCTAACAAAAACGTAAATATTATGGTGAGTAACGTGTCTACTGTCACAAAACAGTGGCCTGAGTCGAGTCGGGTGCTATTGTAAAGTGGCCCACGCTGCTGCATAATATATTTGAGCATTGAATTAATTTCATTTCTTTGTTGCACTGATTAATTGCGTACATGTAGAATTCTCAATCGAATACTGGGTTAAGAGTCTGCAGCTTAAGCTTGGCGATAGGGATTGGGATCAATTAAAACTAAGGGTATTTCGCATAATCGAAAACCCGGATATGAGATTTGAAGGACATTGCAAAGAATAGTTAAATTTGAATTTTAATAATTGGAATCGCGCGGAATTAGTCCGGATAATCGAGAATACGGATAATCGATGTTCGAATAATCGAGAGTCTACTGTAATTGGCTATAATTATAGATTCTAGAAAACTAATAAATGTAAGTATAGGATTGACAATCAATATTTGACAGTCATCATCGATAACTCATTGATTGAAACATTACAGCTACATGACATTTCCATGTATTTGAAAAGCGTTGGAGTAAAATTCACAATCAAGAGCAAGACTTATTGGTCTAATAATTATCCTAATTTTAATTATGTTTAAATCTTGGTAAAACCAACCTATTTGTTTTGAAGAGAGAGGTAAAATTAGCTAACATAAAAATTAGATACAAATTCCAATTAATTGAAAAATTACATGAAATATAGTATTTAGCATTAATTCAAACTATATAAGATCCGTTTCAAACATATATGTACTCGTATATCGTTCCATTTAGAGCCTTCTAAAGCTACCCGATTCGGAGTTTATTTAGTAATATTTAGTAGGTCCGCGCCGCATTCCGATGTTTTTATACTGTTCAATTATTTGAGGAATAAAATAAATATTGCGTCGGCTATCTATTAGCACGTGAGGGATGATGGGGTCGAACTGTAAGTACCTATACAGATTATAAGTAGCAGGTTTTAACTACCTCCAGAGAAAAGTGATAATTAGGCCCAAATGTTTGATATAATTAGGTCCTTTTTAAAAAATGAATCCTAGCTAGATCGCTTTATCGCCCCTAAAACCCCCTGTTTACCAAATTTCATGAAAATCGTTCGAGCCACAGAACACTTTAAACACGGGTTCGAGCCTTTTCCGATTACGTATCGATTTGTATATACGTAATCTTTTCAGATTACATATATACAAATGAGTTTTTCAAAGCGACCTGAATTAAAATCCTCTTCTATCATTAGGCATTGATCATCAGTGATCGTGAAGACAATAACTATAATACATATAAGTTATATAAATAAAGGACGCATATTTAAAGTATAATATGTGTAAAGTAATAAGTGATTTATTGTTCCAAAGATCGATGTTGACGGACGTGTGTGGTCCTTTAAAAACATCTCATCTTCACAATAATATTAACATAGAAAAAAACGCGAACGAATATCGACTATAACATGTACGAGTAAAGTTCGAAATCGATTATAACGCTGTTCGATTTTTCTGGGCTCCATAGATTCGTTTGAACAAGATTTTAAGGATAGTAGCGAAAGTGTTAGAACGGGTTTTTCGAATCGGTTTAGATTACATTCGGATGAGCATTTGTTAATGCAAATGGAGCCAAGATGCACGCCAGACGTTGCGTGGGTGCCATTGTTCTGTGAAATACTGTTTATGTTGGTGATACGTCTAATTACATTAGTCACCTTGAATTTTTGCATTTAGTTTTTGTTATTTTCACACTTTTGTTTGGATGGGAGTCTTGCAGGATAATGAAGTGCTAGTGACTGCGTTGAAGTCTTTTAGAAGTGAGCTTTTACTCGTTGTTGTCAATCAGGGAACAATTGAGTGAGAAAAACGTATTGGCCATAGACTTATAAACGTCGTTACTGTCGATGGTATTGGCGTTGGCAGAATCTCTTTTTTTTACGTTTTTCTAGCCAATCATTGTCATCCATACCAAACTTGTGTACTGTATAAGTGTATACCTAAGTCAACGATAAGAAACCTCAGTCCTCAGGATATGGGCATCCGAACGATTAGCGTAAACTTTTTTCGAACAAGCAAACAGTAGCGCCATCTGTCAAAATTCTATAGGTGGCTGCTGAGGGGATTACAGCTTAGCCTTACTTTTGGTGGCACAACTAGCATTTTTGGCACCGATAAACTGGCGACATTTTTTCGCGCCATCCGCCCTGTCCGGGGTTAATAATTAATATGCAAGGTATCATTAATATTATGTCTATTACCTAAACACATTTCTTAAAAAAAGTACAAAAAGCTTGTACAAAAGATGTTATGTACTTGATATTGATTGAGTATTTATACAATGATCAGGGCGCCATTAATAAGCTAATGACAGCCAGTTTGACAGCTGCCTATCGCGCCATCTAGTGGGCTAGAGCGCGATCGGGAGCGGCCACTATAAGTCAAAATGTTATGATGCTTTTGATTTAGTGCACCTTTCGACGGGACCTGCTTGATTTATCAATAATTCCGGGCATGCGAGCCTGGTATTTTTGAAGCACGACCTCACTTTCATGTCGCACAGTTTGAGATTAATCATTAATTATCGTGTTTCGATGCGTATTTCGTATTATCTGATATGGATGAATAATTCTTTAATATCTGAGGAATGTCAGAATATGATTCGCTATTTGGAGACGTAAGTATACTGACATGTCAATGAATCATCTTCTCCTGTATCCGTAGTATACATATTAATAAGAATTATTGTATGGCGTTACTATTGTAAAGCTAAAATTGGAGAATTACTGAATATAGAACAATAGGCGTGATTATATCGTATTTGTCCTACCTTACCTTAGACGAGACAGGGTGATTTTTGATAATTTGATAATTTTCGGTTATTTTATTTTAAAGACATGTACAACTTGGCTCGTTTGTAATAGTGGCTGCTATGAACCACACTACTACACTGTATTAACAGTTTGCATTTGCGCTATATTTCGTCCATCTTTAGCCGATTATTATAGGAAGAGTAAATTCACTCTGGCGCTAAGGCGTCCCAATTTTTCAAATCAATACTCCGATCTGTTGGAAGTATAAATGTGATAAAACCATACCTAAGTATGAGATCGCCGCCAAAAGTAAACCTGTCGTTGAAAAAAAACCTGGTAGTTTTAGAAAATTAATAAAGGCAAATGCGAGTCGCAATTGTTTGTTAATATGTTGCGCGTGCGCCGCGGGGTGCGGTGAGATCGGAACAAAAAGAAAGTGTGATCGTTCGTGCCCGAGCATTATTTTTTGATAGCTCATTATCTGATGCAGTCGCCACCGCCCAGTTTTTTGGAACATTTTTTGTACTAATAAAATACACATAACATACCCTGGACAGGGCGGAAGGTGCGAAAAAATGTCGACAGTTCATCGGTGTCAAAACTCTTGTTTTGCCAGTTGCCACCCAGTAAGGCCATGCTGTAGTTCGCTCAGCAGCTAGAATTTTGATAGGTGGCGCTACTGTTTGCTTGTACGAAAAAGGTTTACGTAAATCGTTCGGATCCCATCCTGAGTTTTCTTGTCAGCGATACGATACGTTCCAATGAAACCGCTAGCACAAAATAAAGAAGGGTACTTACTACAATATTATTATGAGTTTAATCCACGAAGACGCGCCCCACTCCTTTCTGCTATAGGTTCTTCTTACTTCTACAGAATCGTATGAAATAATAATAATTAGTCAAGTGCGAGTCGGTTTCATAAAACAATAACAAATACATCATCTGTGAAAACCAGCCGTGAATAGGCTGGTTAAATTAAAGTCAAGTTTGTTAATAGGTACATACTTACCACTATAAGCAGAGACAGATTAAGTTACTTTTTTGATATTTTAAAGTTCTATGGTATTTTAAAATATTATGTTTGTTATTTTCCAAATATATCGTATTTTTAAATTCGTTTTATCAGTGGGATTCATATAAAAATAATATTGAGTAGGTAATTTAACGATAACATCAGAGATGAATCATAACAACGATTTAGATTCACAATCGAATTTGTGTGATTTATTCAGCTAAGTTCGGAGTGAGTCAGGGTTGTCAACTTTCGTAAAGAGTTGTCAACATTGTTTTCACTTTAACTAACTTATCTTTTTCTTGCAAAAAACCAAGCATTTTGTAATTCACAATTTTAAATAAATAATTAATGCTCTTTTAGATGTTTAAAATAAGATCACACTTTTAATTAAATTATATGCACCAGTAGCTGAGACACTATTATTATGGGCACCAATATTTTAAGTATACCTAATATTTATATTATACGTGTAGCAAGAATTTTTAGACAATATTTTTTAATGTTTTGTGGGTAAAAAAATACGAATACGGAATATGTATGATTGTGCTAAATTATTTTGTATGCGATAAAAAAGTTTGTATGCGATTTTCATTTCCTTTCAGGTTTGCGCTTGACTGCGATCTAAAGTGACGGTAAGTTACGAGCAACTAGGGCTGATATATATTAATATCTTAGTATTGTTAAGTGTTACCCCCAGCATTAACGAAACAAACACATGAAACATGTTGGAGTACTTTATATTCTATGTATTTTTCATTGACATAATATTATGTGTAATAACAAATAACATGTGAAAACATGTTTCATGTATATGTTTCATCAGTGGAGCTGAAAACCCACGTTGAATGGTTGCACAAGCTGGCAAATTAAAAAAATACACATTAAAAATTCTGTTCTGAAAGAGTTTTCCAAAATCCAAAGGAGGTATCTAAGCAATAATAAATCATTTACTTACCAGAGTTCATTAGTTGTCTCTGTATTCTCTTATAGTAAGTAGCTAATACGTAGTTGTTATCTAAAAGTATACAAAATTGGCTATATGTAAAAAAATTAAAAGTGTAACGCATATTTTATTATTTTTATGCAGTCGACAACCCTAACAGTGGTGAATAAACCTATTTATTAACATAATACAATGATGGTTGACAGATCGCTCGGGCTCCATCAAATCATATTAACTAATATAAAAAAGTTATTCCCTGGTCTGTGGCGTCTACAATTCCACATCATACTTTATCCCTACGAGCTTTTAAGGGTTGTCAATAGATAAATACTTATACCTATTACTATAATTGAATTTAATTTTTTGCTTATAAAGGATGTCAGTTTTTGGATAAACAAATCAAGATATTTACCTGATGTTAAATGATAGGCTTGCTCCTGTGCATCCTACGATTTTGCATTGCAATATTATACGCACTGCAGTATTTCGCAGGTCTCATTTTCACGTCACGTCAAAAACTTTGCCTTCGCTGGCCCTAAAAATCCGGTGTAGGTATGATTCAAACGAGTTGGGTTTCGTACTTCAAAAGGAGAAAAACCGGCCAAGTGCGAGTCGGACTCGCGCACCGAGGGTTCCATACCATAAAAGAAGTAAAACATTAAAATTATCACTTTTGTTCATAAAGGACATGGCCGAAACTTGTATGGATCTGTGCCCTGGAAAAAAAATATTCATGGCAATCGACAAACAGTACGTCATATTATTAAAGCTTATAATTATGTCTTTACAATCGTTTAGTTTTTATGATCAGAAAACTTGCGAGAGACATAATATCAGCATAACAACTTGCAACAAAATTCGCCTATATATTTTAAATAGCATTGATTTTTTATTAAAAAATGATGCGTATTGGTTATGAACTTTTTAATTTTTCATATTACAAAGCTTAGAAAATGCGAGTAAGCATTTTGAAAAACAATTTTTTAATAATAAATCATTGCTATTAAAAATATATGGGCGCATTTTGTTGCAGGTTGTTATGCTGATATTATGTCTCTCGCAAGTTTTCTGATCATAAAAACTAAACGATTGTATAGGCATAATTATAAGCTGTAATATGACGTACTGTTTGTCGATGGCCATGAATATTTTTTTTTGAGGGCAGAATCCGGCCATGTCATTTACGAGTTTAATTTACATTTATGTACTTTTGTTGGCAAACCGCAAACCTAACTTTGTTTTCGGCGGATTATTGTTATTAGCAAAAAAAGTATAATAGTTAGAAAGTTGATTTTATTTTTCCTGTAAAACATACGTTATTTTCTATTGATCATAATTATTTCAGATTTTTCGATTGGTAAACTTCGGAGATAAGGGGGGGGAACTGTATTTTTTTCGACAGTTTGCCCAATAAATCAAAAACTATCAGGCATAAAAATAAAAAAAAATTGATTTTAGGATATACAAGTAACGCCCTTTCATATGATACCCCACTCAATATTGTTATCTCATTTTGAAATTTCGGCGACCCGGTTATCCCCCCTTTTTAAATAAAAATAAAAACAATTTTCAAATTTTACGATTGCTATGACGTCGCGTCACAATTATCTATAACTATTCTAAATTTCAGGTCGATAGCTTATATAGTTACTGAAATAATCGAGTGTGACAGACGGACGGACGGACGGACGGACGGAGAAAGTCTCACCATAAGGGTTTCATTTTTACCAAATTGGTATGGAACCCTAAAAAGGAACCGTTATATGATCACTTTGTTATTCGTCTGCTTGTTTGTCTGTCTGTCACGACTCTTTATTTCAGTAATTATTAAATCTATCAACCGGAATAGTTGTAGGTACGTAATAAAATAGAACTGACGTTATTGCAATTAAATCATAGAACATTGAAAATCGTTTTTTGTTTTTATTTAAAGTGGGAAGAAAAACTGTACGTGTCGATGAGAGAGAAGGGGTTGCTTGTATATTATACTAAAATGACTAAAACATATCTTTTTTATGCCTGTCAAAATTTTTTTTTCCTTATAAAGTACTATTGCCAAATGGATACTGTACAATATTATACTACAATCTAGCTTATGAGCTAATTAGTAATATTATTCTAACTTAAATTTCCTATTATTGATTATTTTCTTAGATCTAAGTTGCAGTTCAATAACTGTCCCTAGTTTTTTCTATTGTACTTAGATAGATGCCTGTCAAAATGGCAGGAATGATTATTTATTGGCCAAAATGTCGAAAAAATACTCGGTGCGCGACTCCGACTTGCACTTGGCCGGTTTTTTTTCTATTTAAATCGTGACATTATTTGATCTATCGGGAAGGGTTCATATTGATTTTGAATGTTTGCCCTTATGGGTGACATTTTTTAGTCGAATGGATTCAAAAATCGAACAGAAATCTATGGCTGCTGCGTTTTTTTGTAAGAAGTAAAACAATACATCTATCACAAGCGTTTTAGTTTCGAGAAACCTAATGATTGAGATAAGATCTGTTAACTCTCTAGGTTTGACTTAACAACATAATCTGTTAGCTTATAAATTGTATTTGGTTTAAATGATCATTTATTACTTATAACTATCGAAGTTAATCTTTTACTATGTGCTCGAAGATGAATATTGAATATAGATAATAATATTTAATTTTTTTTAAATTATGCGATTTTGTTATTTATTGAATTATGATATTTGAGGCAGTCCCAAAGACATTATTGAAAAGTTGATTATTTTATTCATTATCTACTAAAGAATTGATTAATTCGCTTTAAATCATTCTGAATTCTGAATTTTATCCAACAAATAACAATGTATCACGATTATATGTCATGTCATATGCAGTATATCGATATCCGTCACTTTTTGATGTGAATTAATGATGTCGGTTATTATTTATCGATACGGCAATAAAATGTGCGCAAGGGTATGACATTGATATGGTGAACTTTCTAAATAAAATAATAAATGTATTTCTTGCATAGGTATAAGTAGCACCTAACTACCCGGCACAAAAAGTGACATAGTGTAGTCGTTTGTTAGTAGAAAAAAATAAAGGTTTGTTTTTGCTAAACTGGATTATGTAGAGTTTAAACAGTGCCATTTTTAAACTTGATTCGATTTAACTACATTTTAAGCGTAATATAACGTTTCTAAAATACAATCGTGTTAGTTAATTTATCAAAATTCGTTTACCTTGTTAGGTACCTACCTACTTTTAAAGGTCAAAGTTGAAGTTTAAAAATTAAAATAAAATTTTAATCTTCAAGTATCTGTATTATCGTCAAAATATTGCATCAATCCCAAATCAAATCGGTAACATTGTTATACATGCGCAATGTCAGATGTTAAATCGATATCCATCGAAATATTCGAATTAAATTAATGATGTCGATAGTCGATACGCGACGTTACATGCCTACCGTCGAACGTCGACGTGATCGATAACTGAATAACTTCGTGGATCATATTGGACAACTCATTATTTAAATGTAAGGTTTTTTCTTCGATAATAAATTAATATTCTTATTACATTATTTAATGAATGTATTATATGTATACTAGTTGACCCAACAGACTTTGTCCGACCTTTTTTCGCGGAACCACAATTTTAGATTCTCAAAATTAGATCTACTCGAATCTAAAATTCTAAGTCATTTCGGAATCTGCTGAATAGCCCGAAAAATCTCATCAGACGAAAAGTCGCTGAATACCAATGACGCAGGACAGAGTCGGCTGGGAAATGATTGCAGGAGGCCTTTGTCCAGCTGCTGTGGATGTTCGTCGGCTGAAACGAACAAAGTAGCTAATTATATAAATATTTTCAGCCCCACTGCATGTTTATTTGTATGGGGTTCAAAAGGCGATATAGAAGTTGCAAACAATATCCCTTTAATGTATTACATAGAAATATCTTGAACTTAATTTTCATTCAATTAAGGTTAACATTGCTCAGCATATGATACCTACTTGCACAACGTTAAAGCTATTTATGCACTTTTGACCTCGACCGTACTTAGACACCCTGGCTATACTGACTACTGTATCTCTGAAACATTATCTAAATGTTCTGGTGGAAGTCTTTCCTTATAGGATGGTAACTAGCCATAGACGAAGTCTCATCTGTGTCTGCGCGAATTCAAAGATATCCCAAAGTGGCTTCTGCTAAGAATCAAACTCGGGTCCTCCCGCTTAAATTTTCTCATTCCACACGCACCGGATACGGCAGGGAAGTCGTCAAATATAGAGCAACAATGCTCAATGCTCTCGCTTCACATAATAAAATAATATTTGTCCAAGAGATATCTTTAGGTACCCATTACATTGTTGTTGGTGGCAAAGACAATGGCGACCGCGTATCGTTAAACGTTACGCAGTTTAATTGCTAAGGTTTGTGGCGGAGCACTCGTAAAGTTGGACCGGGAAACTAATGGTAACCGCAGCTAGGTCGAGTGCCTGATGAAATGGACACCACTTTGTTACTAAACCTTAATACCTACCGTCCAGGTTATAGGAATCTGCCGCAATCGGCCTGCTAAGTCCAGACGCTGCGAAGTTCAGACTCTGCCAAGTCCAGACTCTGCCAAGTTCAGAATCTGCCAAATCCGGATTCTGCCGAAATCAAATTTGCCTCTCTCTACTACGAGTATGTTAGCTTGTTACTTACCACCATCAGACGTAGCCAAGTTACTATCTATTATTATCGTACCATAATCCCTACTAAGCTTAGATTCGCTATCAAATGTCATAACTCATAACATCTCTTATTCTCCCTTAATTGGTTGGTTGAGCTTCACTTCATACCCACCCATAGAGATACTATGTACTAATGTACCCACCCCTATTCAGTATCTATTTAGTATCTATTTGGATATATTATTATTATTAGTGACATTATCAGACACTGTTGGTAAGTAGGTAGGTAAGATTCTGCGTGTTACCGCTACATTTTCCCAAGGAAATTGGATGAGTTGGTCACCTTTTATACAAATAACGAGAAAACCACATCCTCTAACGACTAACCACTCCTCACTTTTATATGGTGTTGCTAACATCTAGCTTTTCAATGTAGGTAAGTAAGTAGAAATATTACTTAAGTCGTAGATATGTACCTATATCTGTCTGATACAATAATATTAACATCTGTTTCTTTACTGTGTTCTACCGAATTTACTTTTGTAGATTGTATGACTTTTATTACACAGGCTGCATTGGAAAAACTCCAAGGCTCCCACGGAACTTGTTAAAAACTGACATCCACGCGGCTAAAACCTACTTATAAAGCAATTAAATATATCCTTGATGACCTAAATAAAGAAACAAATATCCTTATTTCCTTATGTGTAAAAGCAAACGCATATCGCGATGGTTTCGCGGATTTGTGATTTTCCTTCATAATGACTCAGTTCAAATACGCGAGAATCACAAAGGCTTTTTATACAATGGTGATTATTTACAGTTTACGGAACTCGGCTAATGTAAACAAAAGGGGGGTCTCAGAGTTTGCACGACAGCGACAATTCGTGTTTTACAACATATTTATGCAATGCGTCATTTTGATCGAGTTCAAAGTTGATGGAGATCAACATTTTTCTTTAAGGCGATTTATTGAATTTATTTTTGTCTTTGTCACTCTCACGGATACGTTGATGGGTGCGACATGCAGCGTCGCGGAAGAATATACCAGAAAAACCACTTTTGCCTAATTACTCAAAAACTAAGCCAGTTATCAAAAATCTGTTTCTCAACGTTTTTAGATATTACTATTACCGACACATTAAAACTAAAATTACAATTACATCCATTGTAGTTTCCGATAAAACTGAGAAAAACTGAAATTTAGGAGCAACTTTTGGGAGAACTTTCTATCGAGAAAATTTAAACCAATCGTGTTTCTGCTTCTCAACGATTTTAGATTAAAGACCCAAAATACAGGACCTTTAAATTTAAAACTAATTGTCTTTATGGTTTTTAAACAAAACTTTACTAAAGATAGCTTAAATACGGCTTCTACGCCGTTAAAGTAAGGTCATCCTAAGGTTGCTTGTCTGTCGGTATTCTATAGAACATATTTCGGAGTGTGCTTAGCAACTATTCATTTATGTTCCCCCGTCAACTTTTTACCATAGAACGGCTAGACATCGAAAAGGCTTTCACCCCTACATACTTTGGTATAGACGTAGGTACCAAAGACACGTACGAAGTGGTTTGAGTCCTCGTTTCTGATATGCACTACAATGGTTTGAAATACACATCTAGGCACTGTCTTTCCCTACTCCTACAACCCAGGCGCCTTCAAATCAAGAGTAAAATAGCATGTGAATACAGTGTTCCTAGGCAAGCGCGTTCCACCTTAGATTGTATCATCACTTTCCATCAGGTGACCACAGTTAAGCGCTAGCCTATATTGGTCAAAAAAAAGTAAGCAATGGTACATTTTCAGTTTGACGGTCCACTTAGCGAGGTGCAACGTCGCGGTTAGCGCTGAGGGCACGCCGGCTTCGCGGGAACGATGGTCGATGTGTTACATTTTAAAGGATTCCCCGAACTGTCACCCCGAGGCGGCGCGGGCGCGCCTCTACACGCAATAAAACCGATCGATTATTACCTATTTGTGTGGAAGCGGAAGGAATACGCTTAGTTGGAACTTGGAAGAGGTGTGTTCCAACGAGCGCGGCACGAGCGTCCGCCCGTGTCGCGGTGTCACTCGTGAGAAATGTCAATATTTGATTGCCTCGCGTTGCTACGCTTCGAAATTGTCTCAACGATTTCGATATTTTCCAATGTCAAATATTGTGTTAATAGCCTCGCACCGATGTCGCTGAGTACTCTATTAATTGCTCATCGATGCTGTACGCCTCGCTCGCGCGTGTTGCGTCACTCCGCTTCGTAAATCCCAATCTTATAATTCCGTCGAACACGTCTTTATTTGCGCTTTCTACGCATAAATAAATATGTAATGTATGGAGGTATATTAACGCCGGTATCTGGCACGCGTCAATCAAACGGAATGTACACGAAAAACGGCGATTTGTCACTCAGCCATCTTGAATCATCTACAATAGAATCCACCTCTTCGCTGACAATAATAATTAACAGATCTATGACCGTTCGCTTTCTAGTTTTTTTGCTTTCCAAAATAATTATCATTACAATAAGCGACACGATCTCTTTTTAGTTACCGCTGCTGCGGTATTTTGAATAATTAAATATCTGTATGGCACAAGTGAAGATCTATTATGAAATAGCAGAACGAATTCTCGTGGATGGTCGTAAATATCAATAGGTAACTCGCTGCTGCTCGCGAAAATATCATGTATGAACCACAGACTTGTATACTAAAGACAGGGCGAACAGCGCAAAAAATGTCGCCAGTTTATGGAAGCAAAAATGACTATTTTGCACCCTCCTCCGTTAGTAGTCAGTATAGGTAGATAGGTAAAGACCTATTTCTTATTTTTTGAATTAATAATAATATTGCAGGCAAGGTGACCACAGACACATACTTAGATAAAAAAATAAACATGTGTTTCGCAGGAGTTTCGACAGGTCGCTACATTTTCTTGTACATATGAAGAACGTTTCGGATGGGCCTATCTTGACTATTTTTATCTATTGTATGAACGTATTTCCACACTTCAGTCGTTGTCCGAAAGAGCCGAATAGTCGGGACATAATTGATGCTAAAAATATTTTAGCGATGTAGGTACTCGAAGCGTCAAACAGCTGTTAAGCATGAGTTAGCCCGGTCGGCTGCGATGTGCGGCGGCGCGGCGTCACGCCGTCAATGGGTCAGGTTATTTACCTCTCCTTATCACCTTTTGTTTTGCTCAAACACTTGGCTCATTCTGAATAGCTGTAGTAGCTTCCTGGCTTACTTACTACACACATATAGCGTACGTTCGTAATATATTGCGACATCTATCGTAGGTTGCATCGCTGATGTTTTACGAAGACAAATTGAGAGTCAGAATTGTTTTTTGAAATCGGAGATCCGACAAAAAAGCGATCGGACAAAAAGTAATGGATGGAATGTTTGAACAAGATATCACTGGAGATCGAACAGTGAAGGACAACAGTGAAATAGAAGAAGCCCGTCTATTGGAAAGGATGGCTAACAATCCGGCATCGGAGGCCGATCGGCGATACGGGTCCTTGTGTCCACATTAGCATCTCGAAGCAGGAGTGTGTGCAAACAGCAAGGGTCATCTGATGAAATGTTCAAAGGCTTTTAGTTCCCGAGAATTATTAAATGAAGCCCCAGGATCGTAATGTAAACACGCCGTGTTTGTAGAGAGAAGAACCTGTTGCTTTGTCGAGCTTTTGATGCGAGCTTCGACTTATTGGCAGCAGTGGAGTTAGTACAGGTTTTTTACGAATTTCAAGTCGACTCGCATCGCACAGACGAATTCTTCCATACATTTACATCCAGCGTCATTGAACAGTCACTGACAGTCGGCTGTTAATAGATGGCGCTGGCTGTAAATGTATGGAGGACCGAGGAATTCGAATCGTTTGTACGACGCGAGTCGACTCGAAATTCTTATAAAAACCTGTACTAACTCTACTGTTTTATGTGCGCTAATGTTACTCGTAGCCGTTACTGGCAGTTAATCCAGCAACATTGTGACAGCAGAAATGTCTATCTGTATATTCTGTATCGCTTTATGTGCCTCTTTGTTCCATTTCCATTTCGATGCCTATAATTCTGCAATAAACCGAAGATTGCGACGGTGCAGTATTAAAATCGCTAAATGATATGCATATTGCAAGTGTATGCGAAAAGTGATTATCCCACATCACTCATATAAAATCCTGTTTCTTTACGATAGCACTTTTTATACTAAACTTTTAAATGAACAGAAGGCAACATTTACATTGTTCTCTCAATAAATTCTCAAAGATCAATGATCGAATCCATCCATGTGTCCTATTATTTCTTGTTGGTGTACGAAGAAAACGACTAAAATAATATCTTCCCTTTACATTATGACCACCGAGTATATGTAGGTATTTAAATGGCTTATAATGTAAGGAACGATTTTTATTTGTTACTTAACCCTTTTTCGCTTATCCGCATACTTAAATTTTCAAAAAAAAAAATCCTATAATACAAATCTAGGTCATATTAGAGTAGTAGGAGTAGGCGGACACCCACTGCTCCGCCCACGTGAATTTCGGTTTTTCACAAATTTCGCGGGAACCATAAATTTTCCATAAATAAAAAGCAGCCAGGGTGAAATCTATCTCCATTCTAAATTTTAGCCAAATTAATTCAGTAGTTTTGGCGTAAAAGTGTAACAAATATACACACACATACACATATAAACTTTCACATCAATAATTCTGATAGGAACGAGTAGGTATGGGGTGGTATAGCCTATAGGTAAATGGTGCGTTTATAAACAAGGCATTGCGAATCCATTTCACGCGAAACGCCGGTAATGAGGTTGGGAAACCAGTCCCGAGTCCCTATAATACTTAAAGTTCCATCGGAATCAATATAAAGAAACTGCGCGGGCGCAGGGTAATCAGAATGGGAACGAGCGCGGTCGCCGCCGGCCCGCGGCCCCAATTACGGCATTAAAATTATTATTTTATTTCCATTTTTATTTATTATTCGCATTATTATATTGTGTGGAGTTATTATCGGTGAAATGTTTCGTTCAGATAAACGCTCCGCCGGGAAGACACGCAAGCCGCGACCAGCGTTCCGCGGGACCGATATCCTTCCAATTGGAGTTGCAACTTTATTTTTTGAAGTGGAGACTTCTTTTTTGAGATGAGAAAAAACCATTGAACTCGCGAAAAGGTTACTGTAACTGACATCTGACATTAGAGTTTTCACTTCTGTCAGCAGTTCAGTGCCACGTCATTTTTTTTTAATATTGATCAAAGAAACTCTTTTTGCTGTCTCTATTACTTTTATAGTGTTAAAGTTTCTTCCGTTGTTACCAAAATCAATAAAATAAAGCAGCTGATCCGGCAAACGTTGGTTTGCCATTTAAATTATTTCTAAACCCAGGGGTATTAAAAATAGAAAACGCCCTATGCTCAGACCTATGCAATATAAACGAATATTTATAAGAAGACTCGTAGCAAATAAACGGACGGCTTAGCTTGACACGAGAACTCTATATACCTATTATATATTAGTAGATTATTATCTTGTGATCAGAAACTGACATTAGACATTTTATTTGGACCAACAGTACATGTAATATGTATATGCTTCTGGGGGTTTAAGTTTGTTTGTTTTTTCCAGGACAAAATAGTATGTTTCATTACAAGTGCGGAAAGGCTGTTATTGCAAAGAGTTCCGACAAATGTGTACCCGAGCCGAGGCGCAGCCGAAAGCGAGGGTTGACAGTCGGAACAAGTTGCAATGACGGTTCCGCACGTGTACTGAACGATTATTTTTAATACAGTTGCGAAAAAATGAAGCAATTTAATAAAATAATAAAAACACAATAAACTCAACTAAATTAACATTTTCTGAAAAACTATTTGCTTTTTTCTCTTCTCTCCACGCAATAAATTCGTCGTATGTAGATATGTAGCGACTTTTTGACTTTTCCGGTAAAATGTTCTCCGAAGCATTTTGTGCAACAAACTAAACTCGCAAAGAAAAATTCTGAAAAATGGCGCCAACCGTAGAATATAAGCAGTTTTTTTTTCTTCACCCATTCTGGTGATTTAAAAAAAAATAAAAAAAAAATTTGGTCATAGACTAAATAATATTCTGGTACGCAAAGGGAACTATGCCCATACAGCCAAGTCTTCAGTAGAATTTTTTTTATTGATATGAAATGAAAATGAAATTTAATGAGATGAAATGAAACCTAACCAAACTCATCCAATCAAATCTGATATTGAAACAAATTAGTAGCTTCTTTTTAGAAATATACGTATTTGCATGAATCATAAAAACTTCTATGAATTTTTTTAGTAAAAACTTCATGGTTGGTTTTTCTTTTTAATAGCTCGTATTTTGACAGTTGGGAAAGATAACGCACGAGTTCGGGAAAGGTAAAAAAAAAGCACGAGTATGTAATAGCCCACATCCCGAACGCTATACGTCCCTGCAATACGCCACTTTTTGAGCAACTGTATTAAAAAGTACTTACCACATACGACATATACCATCATCTTTCTCCATGTATTGAATTGTATAAGTTTGTAACTGTCGTTCTGGACGTGATCGTGGTTCAAATCTCAATATCTGGGTGACCGAGCTTCGCTCGGTGGACAATAGATGGGAGCAGTAGTCATATTTTTATTTTTTTGGTAAATTCGACATTTTCAAAAAAGGAACCCAGCTAGATCGATTTATCGCCCCCAAAACCCGCTGTATACAAAATTGCATGAAAATCGTTCTTACCGTTTCCGAGATCCAGATTATATATAGAAATATATATACAAGAATTGCTCGTTTAAAGGTATAAGATAAGATTTGGCGTTGCGTTGTTTGTATACAGAACCCTTTGAAAGTGATCGCTGTTAACCTTAACAGCCTTATTATGTTTCGACTTTCTCATGGTTCCCAATTGCTACTGAATTCCGTTTCCTTTTTTACGTTTAAGGTGACCGCAATTTGACTTAAACGCTTTATCAATAAAGGCATAAGACGAACTTTACACAACGCGGCGTAGGTACTGCTGCGTAGTCCGTATGCAAACAGACTTCCTAAACTGTGACTTTAATAATATTGTTATCGAGTGACAAACTGTAAAAATTGTTCAAGTGCGAGTCGGGCTCGCGAACTGAGGGTCCCGTACTATCAAGCTCCATTCTCAATAGTAGGTACTAAAATAAATATAAATATAAATAAATAAATATAAATATATAGAGGACAACATCACATACATTGCTCCGATCCCATAGTAAGTAGCTTATGCACTTGTGTTATGGAAATCAGAAACAACGAAGGTACCACAACACCCAGACCCGAGACAATGTAGAAAACTTATTTTTCTACATTGCCCCGACCGGGGATCGAACCCGGAACCTCAGAGATGGCGGCGCCTTAAACATCCCTACCAAATTCAAAAACGAGCAAAAAAATCATCTTTGTTGTATGGAAGCCCCTGTAGTTTTTTATTTTACTTTAACTTTACTATTTATTTCTAAACTAAATAAATAAGTATATATTCTGTAATTTTGTTTAAATTTTAATTCTACCTATTACCGTCATCAATATAAAGCAAAAACAAGCAAGAAAATCACGTTTGTTGTATGGGAGCCCCCTTAAATATTTATTTCAATCTAGTTTTTAGTATTTGTTGTTATAGCGGCAACAGAAATACATAATGGTGACAGACAAACGGACGGATGGACAGCGAAGTCTCAGTAATAGTGTCCCGAATTTACCCTTTGGGTACGGAACCCTAAAAACCAACACTTACGAACACCATTATAAGTAGGATAAAGTTAGCACAGTATGCGCTAACGTATACTCAAATAGAATCAGTGGTAAATCTTTGTGGAAATCCGTCGCGTGATTTTATAATAAAATACTAACCGTACTCCGATAAAAAGGTACTAACTTATTGAGCGTGTCAATAAATATGACCCGAATTTCTCCCAGGTTAACAACACCTGCACAGTAGCACTAGTACAATTTGGCGGCCTTATCGCTACAAAGCGATTTCTACCAGGCAACCAATAATGTGAAGGAATATTTGAAACTGGATACGCGGCTGGTGGTGCCTGAATAAATAAATACAATAAACTACTTACATTTAATTACTTATAGGTACATAATATAAACTAAATTATATTTAACATACTTGTACATATCTACATATATTTAGTAACCTCTTCTACTTAATTGTGAAACGTGGAAGAGGATATCCTTGCTATGCAAGCTGAACCTTGAACGTTATAAGAGCTAAAGAATTTTTAGGGCTGACTTCAATCAATGAAGCGTGTTTAAGGAAAGTGCTACTTTATGAAGAGATTACCAAATCACCTTTACCGGCCATAAATTATGTTTATGGACTTTAATACTGAATTCTAATCCTAGGTTTATTGTTGATGTTTGTTGTGAGATAAAGGTTCAGTGGAATCAGCGGCCAGAATGTACAAAGGTCAAATATTTTTAAATCATGAGTCAGTGTTGGCGATCTTCCCTTACCTATAGAAAGTGTTAATTCAGTTCATGAAAAAGCTTAGTATATTTTATGTTTGCTCAATTGTTTCCCTTAATAGCTTCTGAAAATACTTATCTTTGCTTATGTCTTCTGAAAGACTAATCTTATGTGAAAACATTTTTTTTTTAATTTAACAAAGAAACTGAGTTTACAATTTATCTCTGTTTACAGTATTGTGTCAGACAAAATATGCACGTCTTTGTTTTTAATTGCTAATTAATTATTCGAAACGTGCGTATAATCTTGAAATAGACTTTGCTGAGTTCGCACAGAGTAGCTTTAAACCTATATCTTGAATATATAAGCAACCTAGAAATAACAAACCGAAAATTTATTGTGTTCGGAATTGAATCTAGAACAAACATTTCAATGAAATCCAACGACACCGCGCCATATTAGATATTACAAAGTAATATTTGTGATAGAAATCGTAATCGCCCATACGCGAGCAGCTTTTATGAGCCATAATCAAATAGAAACTTGTAATGAAAGATGTCGTGTACGGTGTGCCTACGTTCGACTTGTTTGGTATTCAAAGCAAATAGAGGTGGTAATAAAATATTGAACATTAAGTTGTTAACGATAGGAATATCAGAGATGTGAGTGTATAAAGAAATATCGAGGACTCGTGTTAAATGTATAAGGAGAGCATAGATAAACAAGCACAAGTTGTCTCGGTACAAACTACCTCAATAAACTGGCCGTGGACCAGTGTGTGGTGACCACTGGTCTCCATTCTATGGATTAATCATTCTATACATCTGACAGTTCCTTTTTTGTGCCGATTTGAACGTCCACGTTACTAAATTGACATTTGATGCTAGTGACCGTCGTTTTGAATGTTATTTGTTTCAGTTTCATAGACGCTCACGCCAGCTTACGCAGAAATCAGTGCCAAAATGGTGAAAATCAAGTGTTTTTATTTTTACGTTGACAGTCAGCGATCCATATAATAGAGATCAGTGGTTGCGACGCACCATCAGACGCTTATGTCCAGCAGTGGATGTTTATACAGGTTGATTATACCTGCTTATTGCTTGGTAGGCACTTAGGCAGGTACCTACTACAAGTATGTATCGATTATGATGAGCCTGCCTGCTATCTGAAATACATGCCCCCCTCCCCAGTTTTGGTACCTTTTTACCATAGGACTGCAATGCAATTGTAAAGGCTTGCACCCCTAAATAGTTGTTTCACCAAAGACACGCAAAAAGCGATTTGATTCCTCGTTCCTGATACGCACTGCAAAGTTCTGGAATACCCTCCACTGTCTTTCCCATCACCTACAAATACACTTTCAAATCAAGACCTCAGACTACATTATGTGATCAAGACTGAATAAGTAACTGCGCTCCTGCACCTTTGGTAACTTAATGACACTTTTTTGATACACACAAAGGATACTTATATGCTGTATACTCTTGCCATAGCCGATAAACAAAGGAATGAAGTTAACACACCTAGATCACAAAAAAAATCAAAGAGACGCAATGGTCCCACAGGACGTGACGTTAATGTTCGCGCATCCTCGATCCCTGGAAAGTTTATTAGCGGGATCGGTCACGACAAGCTTTGTCCACACATTAGCGGAGTTAGCAGCATCCCTGCCTGTGTACATAGACCGGCCGTATTTGCCTAGATATCCACACTCGTAGGTATATCTGGTGTTTCTCGAGCCTATTGCAACAGCTCAGTGCAACGTATTGTTGACGCCGAAGGGAAATCTGCCTTTGGGTTTGCGTAACTGAGGAATTGTTGATTACCTATACAAGGTGCTTGCATATTTATTGTAAACTTTGGCATTATGTAAAGAAATAGGTAGGTACCTGTTACATGGATAACACTAGATCACGTCCGAGTTTGGGTTTGGATTGCATAAGGGGTTTCGTTCCTACGTCCTACCAGCCCGCGAAATTTAAATTTAAATTTATAGGTTTTCGCAAAATTAGACTAACTACACATTGTAGGTTTATTGCAATCAATTTTGAGGGCGTAATATTTATGCGTCTACATGTTTTCACTAGCAACTTTGCTCAAAGATTCCCACTCACTAATTTTTTGCAGTTTTAGCTATCGGGAACTAATATGAAGCAAATGAGTATTGTTGAGCAGAGTTTTTATTAAAAATATGTAGATGTTGTGCCCGCAAAACTCTTTGCCATAAGCCTACTATGTATAAAATTAGCCCACTATTAGCGAAATACGAAATAAAAATAGAATTTTCGCGCCCGGATGGTACCCATCCCCCTTAACAAAACATGTTTCGTTTTTCGAAACGAATAAAAACTCGGTATAGGCTCATTTTATGAAGTTAACGACTTTGGAACTCCCTTGATTCTGCGAAAATACTCATAGCAGAGACGAGCTAACATCTATACTCTGATTGGTGAATGCTCTTGCATCACTTATGCAGCCAAGGCGCCAATTGGCTGGTGACCGCTACGTTGCTATGGTTACCGGCGATTGTTAGCCGATCTACTATTTATATTTTCGAGGATCACAACTTCCAGAAATGAGTACCTAAATCCATTGGTGCGCAGAATAACAAAACTTTCTATGCTTACCACCTTAATTATTTTGGAAAATTGGGCCTACATTTTGGTAACAAACGCATAACAAGTCGCTCCGGGTGCTTACCATATGGTATCGATGTTTTTATCATACACAAATTGATTTTAAAGGTATTTCTGTCGAGTTAGCTCCTCAGGCGTAGAGTTACGCAACCACAAAGCAAATTAAGAGGAATTTAAGTTACAATGTATAGTAGTTATAATATGTATTGTGGGTAAAAATCGTGAATGACGAACATTGTTAGGGCTTCAGTTGGTTAAGGCCATCACACTCATTAAGATGAAAGTTTGTATATACCTATGCTTGTTTCTCCTTTTCACTGCAACTAATAAACGATTTGGCTGAAATTGAGAGTTATGTACGTACTCGTAGGTAAACAAGTACATTACACCTGAATTGCCACATTATTTAAATGCCTTATGTTCGTTTTGTTCGGAAGGAGCCTGCTCGTTTTCACCAACACTTTAAAAAACGCCTAAGCCGATAGGTGACAGTTTTCACTCACAACAGCTGTCACCTGAGGGCTTAGGTGTCTCTTAAAATGTTGGTGAAAACGAGCATTAGACACAAAGCGAAAAAAAAAGTAAGAGTGTACCTACTGGTGACTCTGAAATAATGAAAAATGAAGATAAATAAGTAAATACTTAATACGTGCAGCTTGATTATTTTGTGTCAATAATGTAATACCAACAAATACAAATCGGAAAATAAGGCTAGATATTAAAGGCAAGTAAAAAAAACATTACCTAAGTAATTACAACGAATAGGAGGGATCTGTGTTACACGAAGTTCACCTTTCTTACTTACTTATAAGTGAATTTATTTTGTTTTTATTTTTTTATCAAAATAATCGCCTGACGGCTCGCGACATTTCTGAGTAATGACAAGTGGCTAGTCCACAGTCCGCGACACCTGCGTCTTGCAAGTTGGATATAATTTTAAAATACGTCAATTATAACTAAACTCGACCATAATAATGTTTTAGATTTGTGTCTAGTTACAAATAATATTCGTAAATAATACCTATTACATGGTTCGGGTATAATGTACCTAAAATGAAAGTCTTTATTTTTTAACATGCTCCCATGAAAAGTCAAAACTCTACCGCCAGGTTCGGATAGCAGGTTTGCACCGAGAAGAACTGGCAAGACACTCGGCACTTGATCTTTTGAAAAATGACACATAATATAATATACAAGTTTTCTTATAAAGTATGAAAAATTATTACATATTTTTAACATAATATCTCGTGGGAGATGGAAGTATAATATTATCCCTATCATTCTAAGGGTCTGTTTCACAATATCCAAATAAAGTTCCCAATACTTAACTAACAAATAAAATATTTGATGGGTAAATCTGTCTAATAAATGTCTGACATTCTTTTTCTGTTTCACAACTCAAGTGTCTAATAAAATATTTGCAAGATAACTATTGTACACTTTAACCGAAGGTCGAGGCGGCAACGTCGCATTATGATTGCTACGTTCCTATTTAGGCAGTTTCAAAATAAGGCACACTTCTTAAATGAGAGAAATCTTAATTATTTTAGTATTTGTATACGTGCAAAAACTCGCATTTTACATTTTTCGAGGTAGAAGCTTTGATTTACATATTATTTTGCTTGCTTCTTGACATTTTCTTAAAAAAATATTGTATGAAAAAAATAATCGATAAGCGTACAACGAATCGTTAAGTGACCGACGACGTCATTTTTGATTTTTGACATATGCTGTCAGAGTTCAAGTAAACTTGTGATTTCGTGACTCTTTCGTGGTGATTTCTAATTTAAATTTTGCGTTATTACTACTAAACTAGCTATAGAAGTGTCTATAATTCTTTGTACATACATATTTTATAAGTTTTGAGCTATTTTATAGTACAAATAATCATTCCAAAGATGTCTCAAAAGCGTGACAGGAGTAGTAATTTTACGAGGGAAGAAATCGACTTAATAGTTAAGCTCGTTGGTATGAATAAAAACATTATTGAAAACAAAAAAAGTGATGCAGTAACTTGGAAAGAGAAGGAACTCTGCTGGAAAGCCATCGAAGCCTCTTTTAACAGCACTAGTGGTGTTGCTTTTCGTAGTGCTAAGACATTAAAATTAAAATACGAAGGCATTAAGAGGACAACAAGAAAGAAGTCTGCTGTAATTCGTGCCGAAACGTACAGGACTGGAGGTGGTCCTAGTACAGCCCCTGACCTTACAGACACCGAAGAAAAAATCAAGGACATGATTTTGTTATCCGTAGACGGAATGGACAGTACCTATGATTCAGATCATGTGGCGGGGACACAAGAGGGTAAGGGCATAATCTATTATGTTATAAAATAATAAACATTAAATACCATATAACATTGATGTATTAAGTTTTTTCTGCACAAAATAAATGTATGGTTTATTAATTTTTCCAGTTTCACTACCGCCAGAGTCCATATCTCCCACTCATCACTCAGAAGATAGCCAAGTGATTGATTGCATAGTTGATTATGAAAATCCTGATGGTATGTGTCCAAATTGTAGGTTGAGCGCTAGTTAATTATAATAATTTATCTTATGGATTTAAGAATGTAATACATTTGTGATTTTAGATGTTATTAAAAAAATCGGATCAAGCCAAGACGAAGATGTCATGGTTGTTGTGACTGATGAGGACCTCAATAAAACACAATTACGACCTCTAAAGCGACGTATTTCATGTAAGTAACAATATCTGGGTGACCGAGCTTCTTCATCTTCTTGTTGTCGCGGCTATGCAGGGCCTCCTTCGTTCCCGGTAGCACGTTGACTGTCGCCGATCTTTTGTGCTCGCCGCTGCCTATAATTCCCTTGCAAGTCCAGTAGCCGCCAGAAAGAGCAGCACGTCCTTTACAGGGGTATATTTAACCTCCTCTGGGCGGAGGATATACTGTCCCATGAGTCGGCTACGCTTGTGCGTCAGGGCTGGACAACTGCACAGTATGTGCAAAGGAGATTCCTCCTCCTCACTACAGAGTCTGCACATGACTGTGTCACGGAGTGACCGAGCTTAGCTCGGTATATTTTTTTGGTAGATACATTTTCTGGAAATTAATCATAGCTAGATCGATTTATCGTCCCTGAAAACCCCTGCATACTTAAATTTCATGAAAATTGTTGGAGCCATTTCCAAGATTTTATATAAATATATATACAAGAATTGCTCCTTTAAAGGTATAAGAAAGATAAGATTATCCATAAAGGACAATGGGTAATTTTGTAATGGTAATTAAAAAAAAATTAATTGTTATTTCTTGTACAATGGTACGGAACCATTTGTATGCAACTTCATTTGACCAATTTTGTACTAATAATAATTAAAGTTAAAACATATTAATTGCAACATAACCATTACTGTTCAAGATTTTCAGAACTGTTAAGATTTGATTACAAATTATTATTCTTTATTAATTTACAGGTGAAAACCAACTGAACTTCGAGGATGACAAAACGCCACGCAAAGATAAAAAATGGGCACATTGGAAGCCAAAAGATTTACGTTCCAAAAAGCATCCTGCTTTATGTGAGTTTTTGTATAAAAACAATTTTGTTCTAGCAAAGCTATGGTGTCTATCTGTATGCAAAACAACATGGCACGAATTTACTATTGTCTCCAACCTATTCCTATTTGCCAAAGGTAGAGGAGTACTTAGAAATATAATTAAAATGCAAGAAAAATTGTTATTTATAGAATCCATACATATTATCGATACATGTACATTGTACATATTCTCACTCAGTTTTTGTTACTCTGTTTTATTTAAATTAAATATTATTTTATTTGTTTTAGGTACACCAAAGGCCAAAAGGCCATTTGAGAAACTTGCAGAATCAAAATTAGATATTGCAGATCTGCAAAAGTTAATATTGGAAGAAGAGCTTCAGAATAAAAGAAAACAGTGGATTTTTGAAGAGAAGGAAAGGGAGCAAAAACAAAAAAGGTGGGATTTTGAAGAGGAAGAAAGAGACCACAAGAGGCAAATGTGGGCTCTAGAAAAACAATATTTTTTGAAAAAAAATGATAAAAAATAAAAAGTTTAGTTTCAAATATTATTTTATTTTATTTTTCATAACAGTACTTTTCATCCAGTAAGTAAGTTACTCTTGCTTGCCTCACTGGCACATAGTGATGATAGTCTTATACCTAAAAAAGTATACAGATACACAGCAAATTTTTCCCATAATCATAATTAAATCAGATTTTTCGACTGGTAAACCTCGGAGATAAGAGGAGAACCGTAATTTTTTTATTTGGGCTTATTTTTTAATTGGGCTAACCATAAGTTAGCCCAATAAATCAAAAACTATCATCAGGCATCAAAATAATTAAAAATCTGTTTTTATACAGACAGACAGCAAAGTGATCTTATAAGGGTTCTGTTTTTTTTTTTTCTTTTAAGGTGTGGAACCCTAAAAAAGGGTCATAGTGGTCCCACATGAAATATATGAATAAATTTACATAAGTAAAATAAATGATTTTCAACAAAAATGTAAATAATTCTAAAAATTAAACTAAAATCTAGATCCATTTCCACAGGACCGAGCAATCTTTCAAAGAATTCTAGATTCATCATTCTGGACATGTATATAAAATACCTATCACTTATCAGTAACAATATCTGTATTTTCCTTAACCTGTATAGTTACACTTACTACGTGTATAATCACAAATATTAACATGCATTGGGTTCTAGGTAGTAACATTTCATACATAGGCAGTAGGTAGGCTTATCATGAGGTTACCGCAACAGTAAAGCAAAATAATCATTAATTAAGTTATTTCGCACAGTGTTATTTTCTGAGTGGTTTATTTGGTCACCATCTTGTATGCTGTCCTCAGCATGATCTTGTATGGATTCAAAATGTGCATCATGCATGTCAATTGCAATATTGTGCAAAACTGCACATGCCACTATTACACACTGAACTCGTGACAGATGTAATATTATTTTTTTTGATAAGATTGGGAAACGATTTTTCCACACACCATAAGTTCTTTCCACTACATTTCTACTTCTTATCTGGGATTCGTTATATAAATGTTCAGCTGGTGTTATGGGATTCTCAAGAGGTGTTAGAAGGTATGAAGTATTCTCATAGCCTTTGTCACCGACAATCATACAATTTCCAAATTCTCTTTGTATAAGCCTCTGTTTAGTATATGAATTATTAAATATAGTTTGATCATGGGCTGCACCGGGCCATCTAGCAACAATATCCAATATTTTCAGTTTCGCACTAACAACTGTTTGAACATTGAAAGAGAATTGTGATTTTCTGTTCCTGTACCTAATCTTCTGCAATGTCACCACCTGGAGATTTAATAGGCACATGTGTACAATCTACAGCTCCAACAAGTCTTGGGAATTTGGCAATATTGTAAAATTCTTGTTGAATGTCACTGGTGTTATTTGGAAATTTAACAAACTGAATCCGTAATCGTGCAATAGCTTGTGAAACAATGTTAACAATACGGCTTGCAGATGCTTTGCTGACTCCAGTGAAATCACCTAATACAGTGAGGAACGTTTCTGTTGCGTAATACCTCAAAGTCAACAACAGACGATCCAGTGGTTTTATAACTCTATTCCTGAAAAATAAATTGCAATGCGTGAACACCAATTTAATATCTTATGTAGGTAAATAACCAAATTATTTTTACAATAACACACAAAGTACCTTTCTGTAGTGGCGGATATTTCACTCTCAATCAATGAATAAACATAAATAACAGCTTCTTTCGTGAGTCTGAATCTGGTCCTAAAATCGTTTTCATCCAGTGACTCCATATAGTTTTCTCGATCTCTAAATACCGGAACTCTCCGCGATGACATCAGGCGATCATAAAAATCATCAAATTCGTCCTCAATCAATTCAAAAATATCCATTTTTACGAAAACACTTTAATTTTATTTACCACTAGAGGCAAAGAGTATATAATCACTACGTACTAGAGGTAATTAAAACGACGACGTGTGAGAAGACAGCTGTCAAACATGCGTCAAAGTATAAAGTTATCCATCAAATAACTTCTATTGGCCACTTGAACCGACCTATAACTTGTTGAGAACTTTATGTTATGGTTAGCTTTATTTGAAGATTGTGAAACGCAAACAATGTGTTTATTTGGCAAATAAGTTACAAATAGCTTATTAGGAACTTTATTTGGACATTGTGAAACAGACCCTAAGAATCCTTGTCATTAAAAAAATCTTCAATGGTATAGTATAGTAACCCTGACTTTGTTTTTTGTCAGTGATTTTAAAGTTTAAACCTGTGCAATACTTATGCTGTATATTTAGCAGCTAACTACCTTTAATTTTTTTACACTTAACGTACCTACTAACTTGGAAGGGGTAAGTAAAGTCACCACAACGGTTTCTACACAGCATCGCACCGGAACGCTAAATCGCTTGGCGGTACGTCTTTGCTGGTAAGGTAGTAACTAGCCACGGCAGAAGCCACCCACCAGACCAGACCTGAGCTAATTTTGAAATTATAAAAATCCAAAGAGGTCCGTGGCGGGAATCGAACCCGCGACCTCCCGAGCGCGCGTCCCTTGCCAGAGATGAGAGAGGTTGTCAAAAGTTTTAGAAATGCAATCTATTGCGGGGTCTGGTTTTTTCTACCCCTTTTAATATTCTTTGTGCGACAAGACGCTCAATCAAACACATTCACGTGTGACGTAAACAAAGAAAGCCTCAAGTGAAGTACTCTAATTTAATTTATCTTCTACAGTCAGCGCGGTCGGAAGGCGATTCATCCGGAGAGCAGTCGTGCGAGAGCTCCGACGAGGGCGTGGGCCGGGACGCGACCCCGCACCAGCCGCACCAGCCGCACCAACCGCACCAACCGCACCAACCGCACCACGGCCTGCAGCACCAGCCGCACCACGCGCAGATGAACCACCAGCTGGCCAGCATGAACAACATGAGCAACGTCAACAACCACGCCATGAACCACTCGCACCAGAGGAACTCGCCGAGGCCTTTGGAGAGGGAGATCAAAGTCAGTACCGATTTTTACGTATTTATTTCTGTTTTTAGGTTCTGTAAAAAAATTCTTAGCATTGACTAAGTTACATCTTAGGCAGGCCATTCACGTATTGTTTTAACACAGTGAGTGAGTGCGATGCCTCATTCCAGTACCTACTGTTCACCACAAAATTCACGTAGGTGTGACGTAGTTGTACCTAGCAGTAGTGAGCTTGTCTGGAGGGGAGTTTGTGGGTTCACGTATAGTCTGCGAGAAGACGCAAATGCTGAGACTTTTTATAAAAATTTCACTTCACGCGAGAAATTCAGCCGTGAATCGCGAGGCCGATTGGCTGTTGCTTGCATCGGTCGAGCCGCGTAGATGCTGCCGCCGGTAGCCGGTTAAGACAACAACCAATGATAACCAATCGGTACCAGCGTTGGTACCGATTGGTTATCTTTGGTTGTTATAGTTACCGACGTTGGGAGATCTACAATGTTACTTATACTTAGAAACAATTTGTTACAAACACTGTGACAGGAGAATTTTATATATTTGATATTGGCTATCGGCTGCCACTTGACTGTTGTGACAGTATACACCTATGTAAAGACATGACAATAATATAGTCGAAAGCATACTAGTACCTTACCTTGTTTAGGAGATGCCTAATCAGTGATAACTCTTGATTAGAAGGCACCACATCGTATGTGTTAGTTTAATCATAACCTTTCTGTAAACTGGGATATGAAAGGATTTTGTTTAATCATACATTTGTGACTACTTAATATTCTCTCCATCAGGTCCGCGACGACTTCGAGTCACTCAAGACATCATTACACCCTCACCTGTCATCGCTCGCTTCGCTCGCCCAGGGCGCGCCTCTGTCCACCCCCAGCAGCGTGTTCGCGCTCGCCACCAGCGCCGGCAACTTCCCCTACGCTACCCCCGCGTTCCTGGCGCCGGCCCCCCCTCCCCCCGCGCAGCCCGTAGGCTCCGCTTCGTCGTCGTCCTCCGAGGGAAGCGCGGCCGGGTGGAGCTTCGAAGAACAGTACAAGCAGGTCCGTCAGGTATGTAAAGTTTTGTGTCATTTTTATTTATTTCTTCTTACATCGCTGTTTTTAGAAGCAGGCATGTAATGTAATCGCTTTTTATAACCCTAAGAAAGTCGCGGGCAGTCGCTTACGCCAGACTAGACGGTGCAAGATCGTGGTGTTTGGCGGTCATTTCAGGAGGCCTATGTCCGGCAGTGGACGTCCTTCGGCTGAAACGATAACCCTAAAATAGTTAATAGAAGAACTAATTTATTAATATATTATATATATTAATTTTTGAATATATTAATTTTTGAATTCGTTATTTACGTTCGTATAATAGGTATAACTGTGCCGATTTATTTCTTTTATTATGTTGAATAATGATGATTTATTTTTTAAATATACCGTAAAAAGTAAAAAAAAAACGTCATACGCTGCTAGGTCGCTGTACAACGCTGAATACCTAAATATTTTACAAGAATACAAAGAAACAGGGTATAAATAAAAATTGTATTAAAGCTAAGGGACCAATAACCAGTGACACCTGTCAATTTACATAAATCGCTGTAAATATTTACCCCACAACAACAACGTAATCACCGCAAATCGCGCCGTTGAACCCTCCACAACCCCTTCATAAGTAATTCATAACTTCGCATTGATAGATATCCAATAGCTTTCTTTATTCGCCACCCGACGTAACTCGTTTATCCTTTGTTACATATTTCATTGGTTCATGGGGATTGCGAGGGGTCATTCCGACCCCGGATTGAGAAATAATCTTCTGTCACCCGGCACCGCAGTGAGGGTTAGTGGATTTATTCGTAATGTCCTATCGCCTTTAATGAATCTAGGTACTTTTGTTACCTACTGTGTCACTAATGCTCGTTTTCACCAACATTTTAAGAGACACCTAAGCCCTTAGGTGACAGTTGTTGTAAGTGAAAACTGTCACCTATCGGCTTAGGCGTTTCTAAAAGTGTTGGTGAAAACCAGCATTAATAACTTTATGTACCAACTCCTTACAGCACAATTTTTTATACATTTGGGAACTAAAGTTATGTACAATATTTTGAATGGTTGGGTACTATACGAGAATTCATGAGATGTCATTTGGAATTAAAAGTACAAACAAAACATGTACATGCAAATGAAATTAAGTACGATACATGCAAATGAAATTAAGTACGATAGCCACTTTCATAGAAGGTGATTTTTGCACTATAGAATGATTGATTACTTAGGTTTCAAATTTTTCTCTCAAGTAAAAAAAATCTATATTTTTATTCGGTACCTATGTCGAATATTGATAATATCAGCAACGTGTTTGCCGTACCTAATTATTAACAAACTTTAAAATAATATTAGGTGTATTGTATCTATCTAATATTTAGCATAGTCAGCATCTTCCCAATCAGACAACAACATCCCGTTGAAAAGACGAAGACGGCTCTTAACTGTAAAGCCAAAACCTTTATAAGTCGGACAGAAGCATTGTAATTTCTGTAAAGCTTTCCACCCCACCTTTCACGACGCAGCTAACAAGCTGTTAAGCGTATTATCATCGGAAGAAAGGAATAAAACTTGATCACGCTTGCATTGCCTTGTTACACGACAATTAACGGCGAGAATCATGTGTAAGACGTGTATTTAACCCCAAGTGGATAAAGCCTACCATGCATTACCAGACGTTTCCCAGAAGCGTATGGGCAGACAAAAACGTCGGAGTAATCATTTGTTATTAACATAATATAATGATTAAAATAATTACATTGCGGATTGGACGTTAATTTGACGTTTCTGGAAATGTAGATTGACATGAGCTTCGGGGTGGGACTCGGTGGGATGGCTTTCATGCGAAAACGACGTAAAGGTTCACATCCATATAAAAAGCATGCTATGATATTTATATATGCTTGAGTTGGCTTCAACACACGTCACATCTTTCCCGTCCTCTTAGCGTAGCGTATTTCCTACCTTTAAATGTTTAATCCAAATTTAATCAATAGACTAAATAGATTGTTAAAAAAACTGCCTTACATAATGCCTTCCTTAATAAATTAACTGTCTCAAAGGTTTATTCTATTACCTGCATCGATTATTTAGTAGGAGCGCGAATGGTGGTCCTCGAATACGTAACATATGGCACCGTTTTGAGTAAAATGAACTGTTTACTGCTTTTATCTCGGCGTTCGCGCTCTTTGCATCACTTCAAAGGACGTATAATCCGTTGCTTTGTGCTCCGCGAACATCCCGTGAACGTTACGAGTTCGCGAGTGAAAGTGTTTGACTGTAAAAGTGGTTTTTATTAAGGATGTATGGCAAATTTGCAAAACATATCGCTTTCTATTGTTTTTGGTTCAATTGATTATACTGGTTGTTATATCGCGCTGCCAGTTGTACAATTACTGAGGAAACGAGATGAGCGTCTATTGCAGGGCGAGCCTGATTTGAACCCGTAAGCACAGAATACCATAAGACAACTAATAATAGTTAGGTAGGTATACCTTGACGAAAGTCAAAAAATGTATGAGAATTATCGTTAAATTGATAAACGGTAGACCACTAACGTACATACTTTCTAGCTCGAGCCATATTATGTCCAAACAGTCCAATCCATGCGTGTTTTTATAAGAAAAATTTGCATCGCCTTCAAACAAAATTAAAAAATGCACGTATATAAAATGCCCGGAGGTCACAATTTACATGACCATTTTAACGACCATATTCGATTTCTTTTAAGGGCGATGGGTACCATCCGGGCGCGAAAATTAAAATTTTATTTAGTTTTTCGCTCATAGTGGGCTAATTATACATCGAAGGCTAATGGCAATGAGTTTTGCGGGCACAACATTTATGCATCTACATGTTTATAATAAAAACTCTGGTCAACAATACTCATTTACTTCATATTGGTTCCCGATAGCTCGAAATCTGGGAAACTGCAAAAAATATATCTTTCAGGAACCAATATGAGATGAGTGGGAACTTTCGAGCAAAGTTTCTATTAAAAACATGTACTATGCATAAATAATAGGCCCGCAAAATGCATTGCCATAAATCTACAATGTGCAATTAGTCTAATATTTGTGAAAAACTAAATAAAATTTGAATTTCGCGGGCTGGTAGGGCCGCAACACCTTAATTTCGTTGCGTTTCCACCTTTTTAGCATGTCGCAAAATACCTATCATATGGCAAGATTTTTTGCTAATAGGCTTCTAAGTTCCTCTGTGTTTGTACGAGTAACCTACACACATATACACGAACAGACAGACATTTACAATATTATATTAATAGGATCAGCGAATAAAAGGGGATCAACAGTCCTTCATATTGGCGCCATAAGGCGCGAATCACGAGGTCTTTGTTCCCAGCTGAAGAGCACGCGCTAATTCCACCTACACCATAAACTGAACCGCATCGCACAATGCTCAGCCGAACAAAGGCGACGCGTTAATGTACGATTCTAAAAGCTACATTGTCGGGGTGTGAATATCTGCCTTTAGTCCCAATTAATGGTTTATACTTCATACCTTTAGGTTTTATTGATTTTATAATTTTTATTGAATAAGAACTAGCTGTTTCCCGCGGATACACCCGCTTCTAAAAATCCTGAGGGAATCGTGAATTTTCACGGTTATATTACTTTTTGCAAAAAAAAACAAACTTTTACTAGGGCATTTATTTATTGCTTCATATCACAACAAAACATTAAAATAATGGATGATCTGTTTTAATACCGTCACGTATTTGTAAGGATGCGCCCGCGCAGTCGACGCGCACGGCGATCGCCCATTTCTCATAACAAGCGCGAAACTCTCACTAGGGGGCGCGTTGTTTATCGGCTACACGTTTGATTTATGCAATTTATCACTTATAATTTCGCAATATGTTTGTCAAGGGTTTTATTAAAACCACATTGAGGTACTTGCTTGGAAAAAAGTGAACGATGCAAATTGCAATAGGGAATAAATTGTGTTCAAAGTAATAAGCTGCTTGGTTTTCTATCTTTGCTTCTCACAGTAAGTTATGATGGAAATTAAAAAAATAAAGCCATGTATAAAGATGAGAAGATGTACCTAATGAGTATTTGTAGTTCGTACCTATTTATAGAGAGCTTAGTTTGTCTAGCAAAGCACTTAGGTAATTGTTTATGTTTCAGGGTTGCTAAAGAATGCTTTATGATAACCATAAAAAATTGCGTAGGTCATATAACTCCTAATCATAATAAATCATATCTTATAACCTTGTGGTAAATGTGCCAATGAACGCATCCATTTCATTTCTATTATCTCAAAGACCCAATCCTCATTTGGCCACCGTGTTGGATGATTGCTTATATTTTAAGTCATCGTTTTATAAAATTGGAGGAATTCTCCGTAAGTACTTTTGGCATGCTATAGTTTGCGATAATTATGCCGATATTAATCGAAAGAAAACTTATAGTTAACGATTGAATAATAATATGATGTAGGTATCTGGTGTCAAGAGGTAATTATCATAAAAATATCAGGGTGTTTACAGATACGAAATAGCTGTTGAAGGTGGTCATTTTATTGATTGTGTTTTACGATCTGTCCCTTTGTAGCACATTAGATCGCTCAACGCTCGTGACCACACCCAAAGGGCCGTAATCTGAAAGCAGGCTCGTTTAAAATGTTTTAAATGCACGCGCCCTGTTAGATTCGCCTTCAACCTTTTAAAGTGGCAGTAGGTTGGAAAAAAACAATGTTTTTTAAAGCTGGCAACCCAAACGATTAGCCAAGTGAGCCATCGAGCTGGTATTCGAGTGTTTCGGGATATTTATTCCGTCTAGACGAGTTATCGGCTGGACGTTTTCGATACTTTTATCGGTCCGGAATGTTTTATACACTTGAAAATGCTCGATTTAAACCGTTTAACCTGAACTTTAAAACACATGCTCCTGGCTCCATGTGTCTTTCTTTGTAAAGCTTTTTGCTACATTTGGTACATTTGTGCTGTACTCGTAGTTCGTTTTTAGATAAATATTTTAATGTTAAATCTTACTATACCTATTAATTGTAACTTGCAATTATCGCGTTATAATGCGGTACTAGTAAGATCGAAATTATTTAGGTCAGAGTTACTCTAAGTGGAAACCGAAACCGCAAAGGGTTCGCCATCCGACAAGATTAACGTTTTTTTTATAGATATAGGCTTGCGGTTGACGACAATCATGCCTGATGGAAAGCAATGATGAGGTCTAGATTGGAGCGCGCTTGTCCAAAAAATGCCTATGCACTCTTCTCTTGAAGGCACCCAAATTGTACTTCGAAACACGGTGGCTGGAAGGAAACGTAATGGCGACTCATGCCGAATATTTGGAAATTGGGGGTTGAAATATGGAAAGGTGAAAAATAGCCCTAAGACTATGGAACTAATTATCGTATCAGGGCTTGTTGCTCCCATAACTCAATTGGCAGAGCACCTAGCCGCGATAGCTGGGGGATAGGTATACCGGTTCAAGCCGCGTTGGCAACGATAATTTTGATACACTGTCACTATAAAATTATAAATAATACTTTGCGACCTATTCTCATATATTATATGTAATTTTGAACGTAGTATATTTCCAAAATATATACGTAGAAAATTTTATTAAAATCGGTCGAGTCGTGATCAGTCGAGTAGAGATGGTGTTTTGGGAGTTTGGGGTTCGCTGAAAGTTTGAGAAAGCCTGATTTATGATTAGGTAGTTCATTAGCATACAAAAAGGCGGCAAAAAACAAACATCGTAATACATATAAGTATGCAATAGAGAAATATGCGGTCTCAATTTTTAACCTCTTTTAACATTAACAACATTGGTTTCAGTCAATTATGTTAACTCTGAAACCGAATCAAATTCCAGTACGCATATTACGGCGGCTCGTATTTACTTTATCGTAAGTTGTGCAGCGTGTTACAAATTACAAACAAAACGAGCCGCTGAATATACTTTATACACTTAATTACTTACCGATATGAATGTATCCAATAATAATTTATATTTACGTAATTATGTTTAATACTTATTAATAGCTTAAACTAATTACTATACAAATCTTGCCCGCGTGGAATGGTGCCAAGAATACTGGCTGCATTTCCGCGTTGAACAGCTAGGCTGATACGTTGCGCAAAAAATGAGCCAGCCCTTCTGTCACCAGTTGAGGCTATTAACCGCGGGGAAAGCTCTCGAAGGAATTTTTTGGCGTAATTATTAAAACAAAATAAAAATATTGTATTTATAGTATTTATGCATACCTAAGGGGGTAAAGTTGTAAAATATTTAGGGATAAGTGACAGACATCCGTAGAGTCATAGTTTAGGATGGTACAGGGTACCTATTCTAATGATAAAATCATTCCAACAAAGTCGTCAGGTTCTACTTATGACAATAACAATGAAAACAAACAAACAAATTACTAATCGTTAAAAAGCATTCGAGACTTCCGATCCTAATTAAGGCGTGTTCAAGTCATTATATATATTTTTTTAAGATTTAGATGTGGCTATTATCGTTAAATAGGCTATTTGTCGTCGCAATTAGCCTTAAAATGTTCATAAATCGGTATACTTACTTATGCACCTATACATACACCACATAACGTCTGAGTGCCTATAAAGAAAAAACTCTCATTATCTGACAATAATATTAGTTACTTATGCTACATTTTTCTAAAATCCGAGAAATTGAGGGAACTCTTCAGGATTTATAAGTACGATTTGGGATTTTTTTAACAATGTCTTATGCATTTGTGGTTTTCCACTTAAAAGTAAAATGGAAAATTATGGGCAATGTTTCGTACCATCATAGTCCTTAGTATTTCAAGTAAGTAAAAGTAATAAGACTTCGAATTGGCGTACATTAAAACTTTTTTCACTGTTTGTTTGCATTTGAAGTCGGATTTTTGAAAATAATTTTCAATTTTATAGATATTTTGCTCGATAGTTTGAAATTATTTGTCTCAAATTTTAATTCAATTAAAATTACTTAAAAAAGGTGATAATTTTTATTCACATTAGTACATACAAAATAACCTGAGCTTATTTGAATTACATTGATAGATCTACAATTTTATTTGAAGCGTTAATAAATCGAGACGTGTATCGATGGCCACCTGTATGCGTACAATGTACAGTTATGGAATGAAAAGGTTCGTCGGTTTTCAAATTTATTCGTTTAATGTATCGCGAGTATACCTATACTACTTTTTGAAACTTGGTTACATGATATTATATTGTTATGTTGGCATAATAGACTCTAAGGTGACGAACCTTTTTATTACGTGACTGCGTGTTACGTGATGCGTGTTTCAGAACATCCTCGAAGTCGTAGATATGATTGGTCTCCGATATACTTGTCGTTTAGTTTTGAATAATAATGTCATTTGAACGAGAACATAACTAATTGCGTTGGAACAACGTTATTGTACGCGTTATCTGTTGAGGCTTCGATGTAGATAAAATACCTATTCGAAGCTTTGAGCGGACGTGACTCAATCTGGAGAGTTCCGAAAAATAACTATTTAAAAGATAATGATTGTTATTAGGTACTTATTATATTAGTTAGGCATGTACTGGACGTTATTTTGTTATTATGTCATAAATATTTTTACAATTAAGGTAAAAAATATACTTACTTAAATTATTTATTTTATTGTAGTACCTAGTAGTATTATGTTAACTCTGTTATATATGTGTAGTTTATGAGTATAGTAGGTAGGTAACAAGTATATCCTCCAGACAGCTCCGGCCTCGGTGACCAATCACCGTCGAGATCTTCCAACTGTGCTGTGGATGTAATGTAACTGTACTCAAATGTGTGAGCAATCCAGGCGCACTATCTTATATACTCACTCATTTACAAAATTCAATGAAACGATAAGTCAGGCACTAACGGACAGAGATCAGGCTCCTTTATTTTAGGGTATATATACTTTCTACTTACATCGTCTTTCCGTCAGCCAGTCAGTCAGTGATTGTCAGATTTGCGACAAAAATCAACAAATAAGTGGTCATATTAGGACCATAACAACTACTGGGCACCATAGCGAAGCAACGCGGCAATGCAATCGTTTTTCGTAAGTGATATTTCGTTTTAACAAATGCCTATTTACTAGAGGAATAACGGCTAAACTCACGCAGCGTTTCCTCAGGTCCGACCAGTTTCGGACCCGTCCGAAGTTCTTCTCAGTTCAAGGAGTTCCAGAAGGACTATGGATGGATGACAAAACGCTGCGTGAGTTTAGCCGTTTTTTCTCTGATAATGTGTTCCACTTACGGAAGTCTTAATTCTAAAATGCTCATTACTTCGAAAAGTCAGAGACTAAAGAGAGTCAGAGGAGAGCCCGGAATTCAAACTGGAAAATCAGACTGTGTAACATGTTGATAATAGTATGATGTCAAAGATTTAAATCGCTAGACGAGCCCTTAACCTTCAAAACCGTCCACGTTTTTGTCTTGTGTGCGACAAGTTGTCACTCTCTCTGTCACAAGTGAAACTATAGCGTTATGAGAGCACTCACTCAACATATTTGTGGACGTTTTTGATGTGCGTAATGTAGGCTTAGGACTTATCTTGCGATTTAAATCTGTGTATGATGTGGTAACTGGTAACTGGTAGCTGTAGGTGGTAGGTGGCAGCGATGATTGCGTTGAATCGCATCGCGGACGCACCCCAGCTGACTGGCTATTTCTGGCCGCCACGCACGGAGGGTTCGCGACTGCGTGCGGTTATGCTTTATGTTGCATACACTCTGATCATCGTCAGACTAATGATTTTTTTAATAGGACGAATTTTTAATAAGTGTAATATATAGGTATACAATTCTAGTATCACAGTGTTTGTAGCCTAAAGTCTTGAATTAATTTTTTAAGTCTGAGAATAGGACGTAAAGTGGACGTAAACTATTCATACCCCTATATCGCAAAACAAAAATTTTGCCTGGTCTAAAACAAATACTGCATCCCATGTTATAAACAAATAGGTACTGTATCCCATGTTATATTATGTAAAGTAGTAGAAAACAGGATTTTCTGGTTCAAGTTTGCTAGTTAGAAAAGGCAAAAATGGCATTATTTTTATTTAATCGATTTAATAATCTTTGGAATTCGCGTTTTAATAGGGTAATTTTTAATAATTCTTATAGAATTTGCTAATAGAAAATTGTCAATTGTTTATTTTGGATAATCACTCTATACATATAGGGTTAAGATACAGTGTTAAAAAGGTAACATCTTACATTCTTACATACCTTGTAAATAGTGATCGGAATACCTTGTTATAATAATTGTAGGTTTTATTTATGTAACTAGGTACAGTGTGTTTACTTTTGTTATTAATTTTTACACCATGATACATTGTTAAACAATAATGAATAACTTTACAAAATTATTATCTTTTCATGATTTAACTATTAACAACAAAATAATTAAGCTATGTTTTGTAAATAAATTACAAAATAAAAGATGAAAAAAGATATGCTGGACTGCAGTAACGTGTTTATTTTTTTCCATGTAATATTCGTGTTTGACGAGAATTTATTCGCTACAATCTGTTTTTTACAAATCAGAGCATTTTCCTTAAAAAATTAGATGTCATAAGCAGGTATTATACCTGCATATTAAATTTTAATGACACAGCAAAACCAATTAATTTTCATATTTTTATATTACAGAAATATTACAACTCGTACTTACTGATATTCTTGTTCGTATATGAAGAATCAAACTGAATCTATACAGATAAATATTTTCTTTCAAAGGAATTTTTTCTTGTAATTAATTTTCTTGTCTATTAATTGTAGTATCACATAGGTATTTGACTGTAGCTTTTAGTGCGTTCAACAAGTTTATGGCAAGTTCAAATAAAAGATAAACTTTTCATTTCTAATTTTTTTAAAGATAATTTTTGTTATTAAGACCCTAGTTAGTATCCAAATTGCAGCGATGAATATAA
Organism: Coenonympha glycerion; assembly: GCA_963855885.1. NCBI lineage: Eukaryota > Metazoa > Arthropoda > Insecta > Lepidoptera > Nymphalidae > Coenonympha > Coenonympha glycerion. The sequence goes on from OY979646.1 coordinate 5,826,882, forward strand.
TCATAATAATAAATTATTGCGTTCAAAATGGCCACTCAAATCCGATATCTCGCCATGTGTATCGACTCAACGCACATTACCGTGTCGGGTGACCTGATGGCTGTCACTCCTGCGCCGATGCACTCTATGCAACTTCTATAAATACACCCAATGCAACTTCGAATATCAGATTTGCTGAATTGCATTGAGGTATTAATGGAACTGAAGGTAATTTGACAAGCTCAAGTCGAAGAATTTGCACATGGTTCTTATTATAAAAGAGGGTGGACTCCAAAATTTGTGTATCTACAATCTATATACTTATTTCGGCGTTAAATAAAGCGTCAGACGTAGGACGACGGATGTCCTCAAGAAATTATTGGACGAACTCATGAGCTCTCTCTATGAACGGCCCACTAAAGGTCTTTTCAGTTGAGAGGGGTTTGGCTAAAGCCTGCCATGCGGAACAAAATATTCACTATAGCCATCTCTGGTTACTACATAATCTTGAAGAATAAAATACACAAGTTTCCTTCAAAAGCTTAATAATGCTATCTCTGATTGGCAAACATCTGAGACCGTTATGAAAACTCACAGGCAAGCACCGATTTTCTCACGATACGATTTTTATGCAAATTTTAGTTACCTACCACAAACGCACAACTTTGAAAAGCCAGATCTTGAATACTAATGATATTATTTTAGAATCCTGCCCTTATGCAATAATTGCATCTGCAACCATAATGAATAAGAGTGCACGCGTCTTCATAAAAACGTTGTATGATGCCAGTTTCGTATTACGCGAGGGCTCTCGCAAGGATCAGATCGGGGATGGTCCAGAAGGGAGGGCGCCTGAAATAGCCTCGCACGGGGCACGGGGAGCATCTGCCGGCTATAAATAGAGCCCTCAGTAGTATCAAGGACATGGCTGTTTATACTGTGCGTGTCACGCCACGCCACGCTATTGTGGCGTCGCCTGGGTGCTTGTTTATTCGCTGCCCATCGTCTAGTGAGCAGTTTGCAGGTTAACTTTAATTGAGGATTAATTATATTAGCAGACCGGCACTTGATGATGTGTTTGGTTAAACTTTTTCAAAAGAAAGGACAAGAAATTCGATCAAGAACGTGATTTTATTGGTACAGCACACATATCCTAGGTGGTCGATCATAAGCTTTAAGGTTATCACTTCGACCTAACAAAAATAATCCCAAAAAATATGTTATGACAAAATGAATGTGTTAAAAAAATTGGATGATCCTGAAGCGTTAGGATTTATTCTCGAAAATAATTGATAACGCGATACGTAGAAACATTAAACCGCTCAAAACGTTTCTTAAAACTTTAATAACCACAATGTAAAATTTACAGCCATACTAAGTATAGGATGCTCTATGAAGATATTACTGAATACGCGACGATAAATAACTGTACGCTTTCAAGGGGCTGGTAATCTCAAGTATCGGGTGATTTTTTGCCCTGGATTTATATATTTTTTGCCCGGGGTGGCAATCTGGAAATTTGGGAATAATCCCCGCCCTGAAGTCACATGTGCGCCGGGTGATAAACATTTTATAGGAATGTTTTGAGAGCAAAAACTGCTAACCAAATGTTGGTTTCAATTTGGGATCGCGAAGGAAGTTGTTATTCAAAATGTGATTATGCTTTTTCCTGGTAAGCCAAATCTTAATTGGGTCGTAAATAAATTAATATTGAGTACGTAATATTATATGCAGGGTAATTTAATTGAGTTTAATGTATCTTAAATCTTTGATAAAGTATGACCTATACAAGCAAGATACTGTAGGGATATAGTTAGGGAGAAAGGAAGCTTACCTACTTCATTTACCATTCCTATAATATTAACAGATCACATTATTACTTATTTGATATTATAATCGTCTCTCAAATTAAAACATAACGTGACCTCTGAAGCGAATATATTAAAGTGAGTGAAGCGAGGGCGGGGTGCGCCGGCGCAGCCGACCCGCGGGTTATCACTTCCTGTTCTCATTTTAAATTTACAACGTTTTTTGCTTACAGCGGGGGAGACTGAAATTTTATTATTAATATTCATCACTATTATACCTTGATATTCAATATTCCAAAGAATATTAGTACTATCAGCTATAATCACAGTTTACCACCGAGGTGTTGGTTTTCTCTATACTTACTATCCTACAATTCCTTTATCTATCTATCTATCCTGTCACCTGTACAGCCTTGTTGACTCTACTTGTCGCAGTATTCAGCCATTCTCCTTAGATCTTCCTCCACTCTATCTCTACAACGTTTGTTTGGCCAGCCTTTTAGTATTTTTTGCTGGGCAGCCCACTTTACTTGATCTTGCTTTTCACGGCCTTATAGAATCCTGCATTAGTACCAGGTGGTACAATTCCTTTACAACTGCAGCTACTTATTTTACATGAATTCCGCAATTTACTCACATCGATAGCCTTCAAGAGTCCCGCGGCAATGTGCTATCAACTTTGGAATAAAACAATGGTGTTTTATTAAACGGCATGCACACAACACGGCAACGATCCGCTCGATAAAACGCCCAACAGCAACTTTATTGTAATATTTATTCGCATAATTGTTTATTAGGTCGGCCAAACGCGTCGGCGGGCTTTGTGGTATTGCGACAATATGTTTTTATTACCCTCTGATTCGATCCACATTCGCCTATGTGTTGGACTTGGATCGTTGGGTGTTGGAGTGTTGGACTGCCGGCTTTCATCGTGAACCACGCTTGATCGAGCGATAAGGCCCCGCCTTTTTTGTTGAATGTAACTTGACCTTTATTTGTGGTCGCCGGCTGATTGGCAACCTTTACTTTATTTGACTTAGTTTTGCATGTAAGTTGTAAATCAATTTATTATGACCTTCAAACCTATTTACCAGATGACAGCCTAGAAGGACTTCTTGACTAGGTAACCCGAATGGGACCACCGTTGTGCCAGATATTCTGGCGACAGGCCGTCATTGCATTGGGTGTGTTTTAGATTGAATTGTAGTGGTAGCCTGCATAAATACGAGGCATAATAGTCTTCATAATATGACATTGCAATGCAAAGGGAAAGTAAAAACCCATCCCAGTCAGAATATGTCCTCAGGATTGCTTGCAATTGCATGGATCGAGCCCTGTTTGCATCGGTTGTTCAGCGTAGGCATAGTTTGGCTGTGATGGTTTCGTTGCTCTGGTATGGATACAGATATGGATCCACGAAGAAGCGTCCCACTCCTTGACATTCGTTTTATTTCTTTGTTTCATGCGATTTTCCAGAGATTCGGAGTAGGCGGGATAGCAGTATTGTTTGCTTGGAATCGAGTAGGTGGGTGGATTAATAGGCTTGCTATACCTACGATGTATGGGCGATTTATTTACAAGAATAATCTCACTGGTTGACTTTAAAAAATCAAAATATTTGGTTAATCATAACAAAATCATAGATATTTATTTGTTGTGGCGGTATTAGCTTACGTTAAGCTCATTAAGCCACTTCCCCGAATGCCCGCCTCGATAGCGCCGATCAAAGGGCTCTTGATTGTTTTCCCTGCGAGCGGTGGATTCTGTGTATTATAAGACATTTAGGGGCGCCGTACATGTGCCATATTGTCTTGTTCTTCGTAACGTCTTGAGTACTTATAGATACACCTTCTGAGTAACTTACGTGCATATTCTTTGCAAACTTAGGTGATAATATAGAGGTAGCCACAAAGTTAGAATAGATTAACGGAAGCGGTCTTACAATTTAAACTTACACATTCTAATTCTAATTAATTATGGGCACCTTAGCAGTATATGCTTATTCAACAGTGGACGTTCGCAGGCTGATATGATGATGATGATGATGATGAGTTTATGCTTATGGCAAAGGTAGGTGTTCTCCCAAAGGTAGAACATAGGAATATTTAGATTCTGTCTTCTAGCACCGAATATATATTATTATCTTCTAGCGTGAATTTGAAAATTCTGGCTGTTGTCTTAAATTACAATTAAAGTAGGTAGTTAGGTACCCCTACAACTTATTACATACATACTTATGTATTCGAATACACTTTGTCGAATCAACATCTCATGTTTCAGTGGGTCGGAAGAAAGTCGGAATATCGAAATCAATGAAAATAGTTCTAGCTCCGAGCACTACAGACGCAGACGTTATACGTAGGAATAGAATAAGAGCTTTTTGGAAGATTTAGAAGTTAGGCCAGCCAGCGAAATTCAAATTTTATTTAGTTTTTCGCAAATATTAGACTGACTACACATTGTAGATTTATGACAATGCATTTTGCGGGCCTACTTTTTATGCATCTACATATTTTTAATAGAAACTTTGCTCGAAAGTTCCCACTCATCTCATATTGGTTCCCGAAAGATAATTTTTTGCAGTTTCCCAGATTTTGAGCTATCGGGAACCAATAAATATGAATATGAAATGAATATTTTTGAGCAGAGTTTTTACTAAAAACATGTAGATACATAAATGTTGTGCCCGCAAAACTCATTGCCATTAGCCTTCGATGTATTGGCCCACTATGAGCGAAAAACTAAATAAAATTTGAATTTTCGCGCCCTAGTGGTACCCATCGCCCTTAATATCTGTGGTTTATGATATTAGCTGTAGAGCCCTCCGTCCGCTGGAATCGCTTCCCGCTCCCCGATATCCTACGTCACGGGCGCTAGGTTTGTTTAGACAGCGGCGATCACAAAGCTCGGCCTGCAACGTTTCCTCTTTACGACCTTCCCAACTGTGGAACACTTTGTATCGTTATCCATTGTTATATCAATTTCAATAATTTATCTCCCATCGCGCAGGCGCGAACGGAACGCGTCTCTCGCCACATAAAATATCTGTGATTCCCGATTTTCCAGCGTAAACAATAACAATTACGAGCGCTTACGATTCTTTTCTATTCTCGAAACAATTCGTGGTTTAATTCCGGCATTGATTTTATTTGTTTGGGTATTAGGAAATAGTTTATTTTGTTGTTTTACTTATTTATTATTTTACTTTGTTGTTTTACTTGGTTGTATATTTATTTACTAATTTTACATTAACAAATAGATAAATTTAATAGTAAAAGATTAAAAAAAAATAACAAAATCGATATAAAAATTTAAGCTAAAGCCTCATCGAAGCCAAGGCAGCGAGGCATTGAACCCAAAATGCTGGCAGCATTGCCCCTTTGGATAGCCAAACTTATTTTTTGGCCAGGGTAGCTGCCAGCTCTTGGATCCCCGGTAGACTCAATCACCCTTTTTGAAATGTCATCAAAAAGGGAACGAGCACCGGGGCCCCACGGCCCCAGGGTCTCGACTCCAAAAGGCACAAATATGAAGCTTCCATCGAGAGCTTCATACCTATTTGCCCCTCTTGGCCCGTTCAGCGCTGGCCGCCGCCGCACCTGCCTTGGAGCAGGTCGCCTGAATATGGGATGCAGCCAATGTATCTACACAAGTCGCATCCCAAACAAGCGACCTACCCAATTTCCATGGAACGATACCATACCGTCTGGTCTCTTACCATCGCTTCGGGATAAACAATTCGGTTCCAAAACTGCTGGTATTTTGGCGGAAGCAAGAGATTTAAGCAAGTAAAACAAATGTTTAAATTTGTTTTACTAAATTATTTAATATAACTAGCTGACCTTGCAAACGTTGTTTTTCTATATAAATTATATCTCACTTAGTCAAAGTCAAAGTCAAAGTCAAAATATCTTTATTTCACATAGGCCTAACATACAGGCTCTTGCGAACATCGGTATGACATTTCTTGCATTAGAACTTAGGGGTATGAAAAATAGTTTTGGTCAAGCCGTTTTGCTTGGAGTTGTGTTTGTTACGAACACTGTAACACGAGAATTTTACATATTATATTAGAAGAAAGAAAAATAGATAAAGTACCGAAATGTCTAACACATGTACCTACCTATCTCACGTTTATCGTACTAATTAATTGTTAGGTTTGTTTTTTATAAAAGTACACATTTAATTGATTGCATTGATCCTTTTTAAACGTGAATTCCATAATCTTGTTCGAAATTGTGGAACGGTCGTTCTAATTCAAATTTAAATTGGAATTGCGCGAAATGGTTCCTATTAGAAGTGATCATTAAAACTGATATCGTGCAATCAATCATTTGATCGCAATGAATGGCAATAAAGCGAGCGGGCGCGCCACCTAGCGGGAGGGCGTGGCAAGGTAATGAAGCTAGTCCATTAACTCTTTACTAGCAGTTTATAGGTGTTTTACACTGTGCTTTAATTATTGTGAAATGTGCGCCGTGAGCGATGGTGGCCATCGTGGCGTGGTGTTTTCTTTAGTGTGACAGCGAGGGTTATTGATATTGTAATGTTACTCCTTTAGTTGTTGACAACTTGATGCTCTTTACACTGCTCATAGCTGTAGACCTTTCATTAGTAGCAAATGCTAAAAGTATGTACCTATTTTTGTGTTAGTAGGTGAAGTAGTTTGCTATCAATAGTGAGGAAGGAGCTACAAACATACACAGTACATACACATACAAACTTTCGCCCTTATAATGAAGAGATGGTTTATAGCTCACGCGTCTTTGAGTTATCCCCTAGAAATAAAAAAAATCTTCCTTTTCCCTTGTCTCATCAAAAACGGAACAAAGGTTAGCCTTTTCCTAAATTCTGGAGCGATTGGATATACTTAAAAAAACACCAGATAATAATTTTGGCCATTGACGCGTTTAAATGAGGGAAGGTTGATTTGTTTTAATTTTAAATGCCTTCTCTCAATTGCAATTGCTATAAAATTGAGATGTTATTAGAAACATTGGGTTGTAATTAAGGATCCCTCGAACTATTGTGGGGCCGTCTATTCAGTTTGTTAGTGACTATTGGGTGATAATTAAAATTGGACATCGATAAATCTTCTCACCCCGTGCGAAACGAGCGAGTGTGAACTGAGTTATAATGGCGATACGTAATTGCGGATGAGTTTTCAATTATGAGATAAATAGGGAGGAAATGCTCGATGTAAAGGTAAATTACTCGATCAATTTCTTTGTGTTGTTTTGTTGAATGAGTTTGCGTTTATGTTTAGCTGATCCACCCCTATTTTGCTTTACTTGTAAAAAAAATCTACGTGTAATTTTTTTTGAGTGCTTGATTTGACGTAATTATAAGTGATATTAAAAGTGATTGATTTGTTCTAATCTCTAAATCGCTCCAATGAGAGATGAGACCTATGCCCAACAGTGGGACTATAAACGGCCAATATAGTAAAGGGCAGTAGTATCTAAATATAAATGTAATAAAAGCATAAAAGGAAAATACCTATTGTTGGATACTAATTTGAAATTTTTGAAAATTATAGGGGAGAAGCGCGGAAGTTGAATCAGGTGCTTTTTTATAACGAGTGTATCTTTTTATGTGTACTGAAATGTGTATCTTTTTATGTGAAATTTTATTTTTCCTTACTTTTTATTCGCAAAATATGTGTTGTAAAACATCGACATTAGGATATCAACCTATAGTGAAAGAAATATTATAGCGATATCAAAGCTTCTATACCTACCTATTTGCTATACCTATTCGAATTAATTTATTTGTTCCGATTGATATGACATATACTTAATTATTTATGTCAATGCAAAAATTACCTCTAATCTCTCTAAGATTGACTTTGTGATAAGACGAAATAATATTAAGACGCAAAGCAGGTCTTGAGAAGGTCATAACGACATTAAACTGCCAATTTAATATATTGCATATGTAATATAAAATTTGTCACTTTCGTTTTGAAAATAGGAAGCGGAAATGATGCAAGGATAATATATTTAATAATTATGAGACCTAGTTACAGCACCTACGGATATAGATTATGTCCGAGTTTTAACCGCTTGGTGCAAATGTGTCGGACGCGTACGTCATAATTTACGAAGCCAGAACAATATGAAAACATCATTACTCTACCAGCGATGTTTATCATAAATAAAAGTAAAAAATATGCAACTTTTACTGATAGAGCTATAATTATACATTCTTCGACCTCAATTATTCAATAAGTATCTAATACTTACCTATATAAAGTTCTCTTGTCGTGTTTGGAACTAAACTCCTCTAAAATGACATAACTTTAATGATTTTTGTGTATATTTGTAAGGTTTGAGAATAGAGAACTATTTTTCGTACTGTTATAATTTATTAGATAAAACAGCATTTACCGGATCAGCTAGTATGAGCAATGAGCATTAAGTTATTTTATTAGGTACTTACTTTTATTGTAAAGCTTAATTGGAAGAACAAAATAATACACCTAAATCTACAAAAATAATACATTCCAGATGTCGGTATAAAGGACAATGAAGGGCTTAGCAATAGCACGTCATTTCTAATTCCATCCGAGGGGGCTGGGGCGGGGGTGCGTATCTATAAGAATGTTAATTGCTTAAGTCTTTACCTTGTATAGAGATAATGACAAGGATAATGTTGACTTGGGACAGAGCAAAGGAAACTTGGGACAGAAGTCGTGAAAAAATATGATAGTTTATATTAAGTTCAATAAAAATGTGAGTATAAAACCAGAACATACAATACGAAAGGTGAAGATAGAAACATTTTAGCCTCGTCTTAGGTGCCTTTAGTACATATACATACTTCTCAAATTTTTATTCAAAATTATTTCGATAATATCCAATTGTAATTGTTAATTATACTATTATTGATCTCTAACACTACCTGCATCCACATACATCAAACCTTTTCTTCAAATTAATATGACCTTAATTTAGGTACATGTTTCAGTATCAAACAATGCCTTTAATTTACTCCGAGCATTAACTTAATTTTAATGAGGTATAGGTAGGTACATACGGTCCTTTGGATTCTCCAAAATAATAATATCATCGTCAAACAAAGAGAGATTCAAATGTTGCCTGTAACAAATCTCTTTTATTTAGACACATGGTAGGTAAATAACAGTTACAAGTCCCAATTCCGTGATCCGTCCCGTCCATTGTTTCACAGCCTCACAGGCAAATTCTACGAAGCTGCCCAATAATGGTCAGTATCTATTCATTTCCTTTCTGATAATAAAATAAAGATTTCGCCCCATTGTTTGTACATTTCGAAAATAATATTTTAATCGTTATTTGAACGATCCTTTTTTGCCAGTCTGACGGCGTCGACCGGATCTATTGTAATTTTTATTGCACTTAGATATTGTTATTTTGGGAATCACGTTTGTCGGCGATAGCCTTGCCATAATGCAAGTTCTTATAAGGGTATAAAAAGTAGGATTGTTCCAGATTATGCACCATCTTAGGGTCTTTAGTGGAAAACATCTTTTAAATATCTTACTGACTAACATGATATAAGAATTGATAATATCTAGAATTACTCAATTAATTTAGAACCTAGATCGACATTTGCTCTACATTATAAAAAACTAGAATTTCAAATATCTGTTATGATGGCACTAACTATCTATACAATTATATTTATGTCCCTCCTCCATTGCTTTTTCTATATAGATAGAAATAATATATGTAATTAGCTGAAAGCTAATTAATCCAAAACATTGTGTTCCTGGAAGAGTATGTACCTACCTACTTACCTAATTTATTTAATTCTAAGATGACGCCGCTAAGTTACCCGATGACGTCATTATAGAGTAGTTTTTACAATAAATTTTTCACATGGGCCATTCCCGGCAGCAAAAACTAAGTGCCGTTGTCCCAGCGATTTGAGAAAGAGAAAGTAAATATGTGACAGAGATGAAGAATAATGATTTGAACGTAAGCCATATTATTATAAAAATTAAGTATTATAAAAGGAGGTTTAAAATAATTTCTATTAAAAATTTGGAAATTCCTATAAACAGTAATTGGGAACGATTGAAGCAACCCCTTCGATCGGTTATGTCACAACTTGTTTGACAGAAGACCCGTATCAATCGGCCCGTATGGCCAGATTTGCCCAGTTTACCCCATTATAAAGATATCAATAACGAGATTCTGCCCCATGCAATCATGTTGCTCAATAGGCGATTTTAATTGATTATTTGTGAAATAATTTTCTGCCAAAACTAAAATTTACTGCCACCCTTCGAATTCAGTTAATGTGGGGTTGTTATGGGATTTGGCATTACAACTGTAATGCCAAATCCCGGGAAATTGAAAGACTGTCATTGTTAATTCTTTTTCTTTAGAGATATTTTTAATCGATTACGAAGAAAGCTCGATCTTTTGTAGCCTATTTTAATATAACGACTTCAAGTTAATTTTCATTTTTGACAAAAAAAACATTTGTTTTTATTTAAATCTCGTGAAACTCGTGTTTTTATTACTACCTACTAACTTTCTTATCAAGTGGTCTCTACTCGTTACTCCGAAATACTTTACCTATAATAATTTCTAGAATGCATCGTCTATTTATGCTTGTATAAATAAATTAGATGATGTTCTATACCTATCTGCAAAAATTAATGTGTACCTAGTTTCAATGAATACTAAACTTACTGAATACTAAATTTTATTTTCTTGTTTAGTTTTTCTCTGTTTGTAGTTTATCTGTTTAATTATTATTTCGTAATATTTGTAGTAGGATCCATATAATTTTTGTTAAATATCAGTATATATTCTGATTCTGATAATCAACCACTGTAACATTATGAAATATAAATTTTGTAAGGTACATTACTTATGCAAGATGTGGCTACCTATAATTGGTTTTTTATAGTATACTTGTTATTTAATTTGCGTTTCTCTGTATCTCTATTTTGCATGTATTTTTACTATATTATAACTGTTGGTGCCCATAAAAATAAATAAATAAATAAATAAATGAATCAGTTGTATTTTGTTTCAATACTTATAACAAAATATGGAATGATATTTGAGTATCTAAGATTTTTTAACGTCATAAGAAATTTTGTTACTGGAAACAATTTAGATGATTTTAGTGTGTGTCTATTTTTTCAGACTCTCTACAATCTCCAAAATTTTGTTCGATTTCAATACTTATGTTTATATCCTATGGGCCTGAACCGTTTTGTATTTCTCTTTGTATGTGCCTAGTTTATAACTCAATGGTGCCTAGTAATTGATTGATACCTATAGAATAACAGAGTATCTTTCAATCATCAACCGGTGCATATTTTACAAAATATAAAACAAGCGGAATTCTCAGAATAACCTTGCGCATTGTATCCACACGTTTGCTATTTATAATTACAACTTGTAAACGTCTTGGTACTCAAAAGCTTATCTGTTCGCATTCTTCTGATAAAAAAGTGATTTTTGGGTATCGTGTTAAAGTTCAAAATCGTTTATGGAATGAATGGATTTAATGCTATCTTGCGAGCAGGTAGGAATTTTAAATTTCGAGCGATATCGTCTGGCGACAACCCCTGCGCCACCATGGGGTGGAGCGGCACGTCTAGCGCGTATCGCTGTCCTCTTCACTCTGACTCATTTTCGTTATCGCCGTCTCGCCTATTATTGTCATATCAAGATTCGAGCATTGTATTTTGTTTCCAATTTTCAATTTAGTTTATATCGGATGTTGGCACGAGCAAGACGTCTGGCGGCTCGCCATTGCTCTTCGAACACGTGTCTCGCGCTCGGGTTATATTTTGGATTCGCGGATTTTAATTTCTCTCGCTCGGATTGGCCCGAAGTGGTGTATCGGACATCAGTGACAATTAAATGGAATTAATGGATTTCTTCAATTCGCTAATGGAGGAACAACTGTCGAACTCCATGCACAGTGATCCTCCTAAGATGCCGAACTTTTTTGAAGTTGATAAGAAGAAGGTTGGTGCTCTTACTTTATTGCTTTTTATACTCTACAAGTTCGTACTTGACTGCGATCTCATCTGATGGTAAGTGGCGATACCTACCACTCGAACTTCGAAGTACCTAATTGAACTAATTTGGGGATTAAGCAACCCCTAACGGGTTTTTATTTATTTAATCGTTTTGTACTGCCTAAGTGAGTGTAGACCATTTGTTATTTAATAGTTATTTTAATAAATTGGTATCATATTATTTAGGTACTATAGATTAAATTATTATTATTAATGGTTTGTACCTGGTTTCCTACAAATGGATAGCAATCTTATCCTTATCAATAAATAAACAAATAAATTAATAATCAAGAAAATTCAATAATGACACATCTGTATAAAATATAATTAATCAAACAACTCTATAAACAAACAAAAATAAATTTTGTAATACAGATACTTAATGATACAAAACAGACATCTTGTGTAGATATTATAGTATTTGCTAGTGATTAATTTCAAAGAATTTTCGTTTAATTTAGATAATGAAACATTAATTAACAGTTTTATTAATGAACGTGTATCATTGTTTGTTTTTACCCAGCTATGATTACAGATTATATTTGTTTACAGTCATTTAGGTAAGTAGGTATAAGGAAGTGGACTTGTTTTCTAGATATTCATGATTAAATTCTTTCGAATTATTTTCGGCTGGCAGATAAATGGCAAAAAAGTTGGCCTGTCAATGCCAGTGGTCCATCTCGGCCCATTTTACTCTTTATACAAATAAATGGTCAGGGGTGTTACAAAATTCTTGTGAGAACAACTAAAGAAACTCGTATGCAGTGTATTACTTACATACGTCAGTCGCAGAAGCTTTGCCGGTGACTTCCCCTTGCACTTCATACAACCGCAAACCGCGCTCGTCTGATAAGTAATAAGAGGTCCACGCGACCGCGGGTGGCGGTCGTACGAAGTGAGATGGTACCTAAGTCACCGGCAAAGCTTCTGCGAATGGGTGTATCTATATCTATGTCGGTACTATGGTCAAAACTCACAGAATAGAAGTCAGGGTCGTATTTACAAGTTACAAACCGCCCCATTTTATGGCTTTAAGGTTTGAACAACCTGGGAAAGCATTTTAGTGACCAATTTTTTTAATTTTTCGCATAATTATCATGTGATAAAAATTTAACAAGGTTCAGGAATCAGAATATGCCTATTCTTTTTTGGAAATTGGCGGTTATCATTTTTAATAGGTGGCTAATAAACTTAGAATATCAATAAAATTATTTTGTTTCATAACCTAGAGTTGGTTTGTCAAACCTGATGAGTGATGACAGAGACTGAGTTGCTACTTGCTTCGTAAAATCTACTCTACAAAAGAAAGTTCATTTGAATATTCAACCAATAATTACGAATAGGTAAGTAGGTATTAATGTTTACACTTTCGTATAAAAGCTGCGATGTTATCGGAGTAAATATTAAAACTCACGACACTTTTAGGTTAACCGACTTCCATGAAGCAAAAACGAAGTTGATTCAATCTTCTCCCGTATTCCGTAACTCAGTGCCTATAAAAAATAATAGCCACTGACATATTTTCCTTGTACATTACAGGTTGGCCATGAAATAAAAAATAACATTTATGTAGCAAACTTTCAATGGACAAAAATATATGCCAGTGGCTATCATTCTTTGATAGGCATTAGGATTTAGTCACCGAGTTACAGAATACTGAGCTTAGTCAGGAAGAATCAAGTATAGCAAATAGACATATATACCCTAGACATGGCGGACGACGCGAAAACATTTCGCTAGTTTATCGGTGCCAAGAATGCTTGTTTTGCCACCAACAGCAAGGGCACGCTGTAGTTCGCTCAGCAGCCATCTACAGGATTATGACAGATGGCGCTAATGTTTGCTTGTACGAAAAATGTTTCCGTAAATCGTTCGGGATGTCCATATGCTGAGTTTCCTTATCAGAGGTATAAGCGTTTTAGTTCGCGTTGAATTGCCATTCAAACATCGATTGTAGGTACGTACTATATAAACTTTAATTATTATACATTAAATAAACGAATAGGTAGATACCTACTTTGCATTACATTACTAACTCTTCACTTACAGAATAAAATCTATTATTTCTCTAGTTGAATACTATACATAGTATAGACAAACCGTAGAAAAACAAAAGGGAAAAATCAAACTTATTAAATATGAATATTAAACCATACAATAAAATCCTGGCGAACTGTTTGAAGAGATTTTTATGTGAAACTTAATTATAGTTTCAACGTGAGACGATACGAAATTAATATCGGGATTAAAAAATGGTATCGATATAAATTCGTGAGATTTATGTGATTTTTAATGGGTGTTTAATCTTGTGTCATTAATACGAGAGGGCACAGCCGCGCTTTTGATTAAGTAGGCAGGTAGAGTTCGAGTAACTTTATTGTTTCCGTGAAAACGCTTTTAATTAATTTGCGAATTGTTATTATTATATTTATTACCTACCTACTATAATATGTTTTGTCAGAAACACGTTTTTAGGGTTCCATACCAATTTGGTAAAAATGGAACCCTTATGGTGAGACTTTCTCCGTCCGTCCGTCCGTCCGTCTGTCACACTCGATTATTTCAGTAACTATTCAAGCTATCGACCTGAAATTTACTATAGTTATAGATAATAGTGACGCGACGTTATAGCAATCGTAAAAATTTGAAAATTGTTTTTATTTTTTTTAAAAAGGGGGGAAAACCGGGTCGCCAAAATTTCAAAATGAGATAACAATATTGAGTGGGGTATCATATGAAAGGGCGTTACTTGTATATTGTAAAACCAATTTTTATTTATTTTTATGCTTGACAGTTTTTGATTTATTGGGCAAACTGTCGAAAAAAATACCGTTCCCCCCCCTTATCTCCGAAGTTTACCATTTGAACAATCTGAAATAAATATGATCAATAGAAGCTAACGTATATTTTACAGGAAAAATAAAATCATCCCTCTAACTATTATACTTTTTTTGCTAATAACAATAATCCACCGAAAACAAAGTTAGGTTTGCGGTTTGCTAACAAAAGTACCTATATGTAAATTATACTCCTAAAATCATGAACAAAAGTGATTCTTTTAATGATTTACTTCTTTTATGGCATGGAACCCTCGGTGCGCGAGTCCGACTCGCACTTGGCCGGTTTTTTTTTGTTTAGGATTGTTAATTGTTTAACATCTGTATGTTGAACTGTATTAAAATAAAACTTATCAGTACATTAAGTGGCTGTAAATGTCAGCGTTTTCGAAACTTTTAGCCGACTGCGATAGCCAATTAGCTACCTACACAGTATTGTTATTGTATATCATAACAATACAAGCTCTACACCATGGCTCAGTCAATCATTTTCCTTTTTCCACAGTATGTGGGGTTACACAACACGTCTTCCATTCTTATTCCATTCAAACGCATAACATCGTTCACGCAATCCGAAATCCATCTCTTTTTCAGTCTTCCTCTACTTTTTCGTCTCTGCACGTGCATACTCATTGTTCTATTAGTAACATGTCCATACCCACGGTAAAGATAACTCTTAAGTTCTCCATCACGCACCGGCGCAGATTTCAAAAGTAGGAAATTTTGAAACACAAACTACTTTTTAATCTTTAAATTAAATCCTATGACTAAATCTGTATTACAGAAATTCTCGATTAAAACACAAGTTCTGTGAAAACTATTAAACGTTTTATTTGATTAATGTAATCGATCATTTAGTTACGCAAACAGCAAAATATTGAGAAAATATCAGAGTCGTTGTTTATTTATTCTTATGCTCCTAGAAGAGTCAGTATTTGTTAATGTCAGGGGTGGTCAATCTGTAAGCCCGTTCACTTTTACGATCCAACTTTTAGTATCGGATAATGCGTGAAACGGATGATTTTATAACTACGCCATATCGTAATGATCGGATTAGAACCCTTTTTATCCGCTTTGATTTATCTGTCATCCACGCTTTGAGATTTTTATTGCAAACGGCGTTATTAAGAAGATTAATAATTTACGACACTCCAGTCTCCAATAAAGTTGGACATCAAAATTTTAATTCGAACGCCTGTAGAAAAATAAGCAATTAGAATTAAGAACAAGATGAGTACTGTTGCTGGACCAAGCTGGATAAATATTTACCTACATATTTTTTTATTATTAAATAACTTTTGATCAACATCGAATTTTGGTCGAATACGAATCAAGCTTAGTAAGTAGGTAAAGATAAGTAAATAATACTGAGTGGATGTTCAATATATGTATACTGGGTACTCAGTTAGGTTGCATTATTTTTCTTTTTAAAGAAATTATTTTCCATACGATTGTAAGCGGATCTTAACTTTAACTGTATGTTGTACATTTTTTTATTATGGTGGAAAATAGTAAACATTATAGCCCTTTCTTGCTTAAAAAGATACTTCCACAAAGTAACGCCCTTTTCAACCCAAAAAGTTGCTTTCAGAGAAATGTGATAGGCTCGAATATATGATTTGTGATCGATGCGAATTGCAAATATTGCCAGTGTTTGTGTGCTGTAGCCGGCTGAGGAATTAGCATGTTGCCTCAGTGTGGCCATCTCACGAGTGCCAATGAGCACAGAGTAGGCAATGCGGCATGTGAATATATACTGAATAGGCATTGAGAATTAGTATTATTGCTGTACTTTACGACTTTTCCTCGTATTTGATTCTCGGTTTTGTATAAGAACATTTTAAAAATTTATTTGTCCTTTTTTTGTTTTCCTATAATATAATTATTTCATTAATTAGAAGGTTAGTTAGTGAGGCTTTTAGTAAAATTATTTTAATTTCAGTCTGTGGAATTTTATTTAGCAAGCGTAACTCAAATGCAGGCTGGGTAAAGAGTTACCTACTATTTGGCAGGTCCCGTATCTGGAACGAAATCTGACACGGAATAATTATATTCTTCCCACCGATAAGTAACCTCAGGATATAAGCATCCGAATCTTTTCCTACAAGAAAACAGTAGCGCCATCAGTCAAAATTTTATAGGTGGCTGCTGAGCGAACTACAGCGTGGCTTTACTGTTGGTGACAAAACAAGCATTTTTGCCACCGATAAACTGGCGACATTTCTTAACGCAGTTCAGTATCCTATTTTTTGTAATATTTAATGAGTAATAGTCGTCCAGCTGCAAACCCCTAGTTTACTAAAAACAAAATTAAATCTGAGCTTCTGTTCCAAGTTACTCTGTGGCAAGGGGTGCACACACGCACGCGGGTGCGTTGACCGCGCGTTGGTTACACCTGCAAATAAAGCGAGCCATTCGCAACGAATAAATGCATATTTCCGCGTGAAGGTGTGTGCGTATTCATTAGGCCTCTTAGGCTGCATACGCACTGTGGATGGGTTGGACTGATAGGTGTTCCGCGGCGATGCTGCGTAGAAACTGGTATGCGTGAATTACTTAGGTACCCCTTACAAGTCAGTTCGGCCACAAGTGGCTGTCGCGTTCTTGAGCTACTTTTGTGGCCTCTTCTAACTTCTAGTTGTGGCGTAGAGGATAAAAAATCCTTCGCAATCTTCGAGGAGACCATTGGGATAATTATGGAGAAATATCTCTATAATTATCATTGGGATAATTATGAAGAGATATTTCCATCCGACAAATAAGTAGAGATATCTCCATCCGACAAGTAAGTCGGAGTCGGATTTGAATAAAATTAGGATAATTATATAGAGATATCTCCATAATTATCCCAATTTTATTCAAATCCATTCAATAATTGTTGTCTAATGCAGTAGAAGTAGAAACAACATTAACATTCACAGGCATTTGTGTCCTGCGCGACAAAACAAAACAACTCGTCAAGTCCAACAAGTCGGTTGACTATTTTCCGATGAATGAAAGCTTGTGTGCTCTCCGCATATCGCGGCCTCTCGCTAATGCCTTAGACATTCATTTACGAATCCGCATTTTCTATAATCTCAGCCAAATCAATTCAATAATTGTTCCCTAATGCAGTAGGAGTGGAAACAGCATTAACTTTCACAGCCATTTGTGTCCTTCGCTACAAAACAAAACAACTCGTCAAGTCCAACAAGTCGGTTGACTATTTTCCGATGAATGAAAGCTTGTGTGCTCACCGTATATTGCGGCCTCTCGCTAATGCCTTCGACATTCATTTACGAATCCGCACCTTCTATAATCTCAGCCAAATCCATTCAATAATTGTTGCCTAATGTAGCAGGAGTAGAAACAGCATTAACATTCACAGGCATTTGTGTCCTGCGCGACAAAACAAAACAACTCGTCAAGTCCAACAAGTCGGTTGACTATTTTCCGATGAATGAAAGCTTGTGTGCTCTCCGCATATCGCGGCCTCTCGCTAATGCCTTCGACATTCATTTACAAACCCGCCACGATCCGTTGACGAGTCTTCGAGCTAAATCAATACATTCAACATGCGTTGCATTAACTCATTTAACCACAATTTTTGTTACTGACCCCGCTCAATCTGTTTTTTTGAAGTGAAAAATTCTTTGCGTTGGGCATTTTTGAGATGGGAAAATACCATTGAGCTCGCGACACTGTTACCGTATCCGACACCACACACCGTCACTGAAACCGACACCTTAATGTTTCCACTTCTGTCAGCACTCCTGGATGATGAAATTATCACAGACCATTAAACCAACAAACATTTTGTCTAGCTCCAATGTTTTTTTAAATGTTTTGATGGTGAATGAATCGTGATTTTTTTGTTAGTGTACGATTTTCCTTTAGATACGAGTAACTACATAAATATAGTTCTGTGACATTATATTCAGGGGTTTTCCTCTTCACACCGTGTAGTCACTATCTTTTCAAACTGTTTATTACTTGGCCCTAATCTTATCCCTCCAATCCAAAGTATCTCTCGTATTTGTCACTATCTATCGGGGAAAATCCTTAGCTTTGAAATTCGCAATTTATCGGTCAAAGTGAGCCGAATGACGAAAGCTTTTAAATCCTCCTTTATCACTTATTTTCATTTTTTAGTTTTGGTACAATAATTTTATGTTAGTTCTGTTAAATATGATTGGTAGGTAAATAGGTTTTAGGTATGAATAATGTTATGAAAACACAGAGTATCGCGAAACGTAACAATTTTTCATATCCCTAAGGCCACTTGCGCCAATCCGGGTTAGTTTGTTAACTTAGAGTTAAGCTAAACTAGAGTAAGTTGTCAAAATTATCCAATGAGAGATGTTGACTCCAGGGCTAAAAATGTAAATATTTAAACCGTCGTTTCATGCTAGCGGACCTAAGTGAGAATTAATTAAGACAAGACAAGACATTAGACAACGATATCCGGGTCAGCTAGCTTTAATATAAAATTCTGTTAATTACTTCGATAAATTAAATAAAAAAACTCTCCAAGTCAGATTAAAAATATAACAAACCAATAAAGTATCAACAAACATCGGAACTGTACTTGACCTTATTTCCAACAATGGTTACACCCATCGCATCAAAGACATATTCAAGCGCGTAGTATATCCATCGGTCCCCTATCAGGGGACACGGAACCCCAAAATGTTCATCTAATTGGAGATCAAAGGAAGGGCGTGTAATCGCTACACTCTGTGCGTACTCGATAGTGGGACATTTTCAGGTACTAGAGCTACTAGAAATGGCAAATAGATTTATTTGCACCAAAAAAAATAGGATTTTTTCAACTATTAAAAAAAAGTTTTGCTTAAGTATATGATTTTAAATTATAACCTTGTTAATGAATCAATAACTAGGTACATAAACAAGTTTCGGCAAGAAATCAAAAGTGATTCTTATGGTGTTACTTTTTCTATAGTAAGACGGAAACCTCGGTGCGCGAGTCCGACTCGCATTTGTCTGGTTTTATTAGTTGGTGTTTTGATAATTTTCTGTGGTGTACGATAAAAAGCTTTATCTTGGTATATGTATATGATTATCTATATATTTTTGAGTTTTGGAATAATTTTAATTTTAAGTAGTGCAGATTTTTCTCCAAGTTTGTCTACAAAATAGGTAGCTCGGTTTCCATCAGATAAGAGTGCAATCTGGCGCCATTCCCAGCGTAGGTAATTCCTGAGACTTGTAGTAATAATAGACCCTTAATTGTTCTGCCTAAGGACTGAACAGTGGATATGATACATATTCAAATTGTTTATTTTCGTGTCTAAAATTTCACCGGGTGCGATAATTTTGTTTCATAATAATTAATTACTTATTGATAGGAATTTATAGTTAAACATATTGATAGAACTTACCTAAAGTTATTGATAAAGAATTGATAATAATATTATGCCTAATTGAGTCGGCAACTAGGTAGGTACTTAAAAGCTTTCATTATTAGATGCGCATACCTAGATAGTACTTTTATAACTTAATTTTCTAAGTAATATGTAGTACCTTCAAGTAAGCTTCAAGCTTACACTAATAAGCTTAGCTTATTATATTTCACGTAACAACGGGAAGCTCTGCGACGTATCCAGTTTCAATGTAATCTGTGTAAGTGTGTGTTAATGAGTACCAGTGTCTATTGTTTTTGCCGATTACGTGATAACTTGCCCGGAATAATGCCGAGGGGTCCATTATTCGGCTTCGGATTATGAATGGACAGTGAATGCTATGTGCCTGAAAGACCCTAATATTTATGTACTTCTGAACAAAATCATTAGGTAAAAATTATATTTTATAACTAGACTTGCTAGACTTTCCAGGGAGCTCTCAAGGAAATTTCGTAAATTTGAGTGCAAAAAAATCGTTTTTTTTTTGTAATAAGGAACTCAAAAAATACCTGACACACAGACGACAACAAAGTGATTTTATAAGTGTCCAGACGTAAGTACGGAACTCTAAAATGAAATATCCTATAGCAAATGATGTAGATAATAACATAATAAATTACCTATAGTATGTTGTGTTATGTATACGCAATGCACATTGCACTTGCATAAAAAATACCTTCATTTAGTATTAAGTAGCACAGTTCTGTTGTTCTGTCCAAGCTTCAAAATTGAGGTTATAAATTCCAAAAATAAGAATTTTTGGAATTTTTGTACAGGAGTCAGGTGTGCTGATAAAATTAATGTTAATATAGTTTCTTGGTTTTACGCTAAAATGTTAACTTTGATTTTAAAATAATTCAGATTTTTTTGAAACTTAAAAAAAAAACGAATAAGTACTTACGCTTTTCACAAGTACTCGTTATGTCAAAAATGTATGGATAGTATTAAGATGAAATTAGTTTAAATACCTATCACTTTAATTGTTTTTTACCTTTAATTGGTAACAGCCCGGGAAATAAAAGAGGCAAAGAAAGATTCAAGCAAGACACACATGCAGTGTACACTGTACAAGTTGTAAGTCAATCAATCTGGGAAAGTAGTGAGAGGTATAACGAAGTATAATTGTAGTGTAAACAGTGGCATGGAAATCAGTTAGCGCGATGACCGGCCCTATCTAATGTCGACCGCTGCCGCTGAGCGCTGGTGTACACCATGGCGCATGATTGTAACTTTATGTGCTCCTTCTTCTCTTTGGGTACGCGTATGTGAAGGTATTTCACCTTCTGAGAGCAGAGAATCTCTAATATATACAAAATTCTCGTACCAATTTTTGTAACCAACTCCTCCGAAACGGCTCGACCGATTGTTATGAAATTTTTTGTGTATATTCTAAAGGTCTGAGAGGTTTATATCCTTAATGGCAAAACAACGTTTGCTGGGTCAGTTAGTCTAATATGTTAAATTCTCGTGCCGATTTTTGTTACCAAACTACCCCTGACTTTTAATTAACGTAGGTTCGTTTGTGGTTTTATATAACTTGCCTATAGGATTTAGGACCGGTGGTGTAGGTTAAGATTTATTTTGCATTGAACAATATTTGACACCTCTCAATTGCATCATGCTACATGCATTTTTAGGGTTTCATACCAAAATGGTAAAAATGGAACCCTTATGGTGAGACTTTCTCCGTCCGTCCGTCCGTCTGTCATACTCGATTATTTCTTTAACTTTGCACTATACTGCACTAGTAAATGCCTCTACATCAGGTATAGACGTACAGTCAGTCAGTTTATCTGTCTCTTCCGTTTATATACAGTCTAGCATACCAGCCAACCTTGTTTTGCTATTTATGGTGTAAAAAATAGATGAAGACCTATTCTCAGACCTTCCGAACGTAGACAAAAAATTTCATAAAAATCGGTCGAGTCATTTCCGAGGAGTGGGTTTACAATTACAACTTCAACAGTACAGTTGTAAAATAAGAGTCTATTAACCGATTTCGTCAGGTGCCATTAGTTTTCTTTTTCGTTAATTTATAGCCTTTAAACAACTGGTGGCGCTCCTCAGTGGAAATAGAAATCCGTTAAGTATAGTTTCCAGTTTCCACACCACTCACTACTCCGCTATCAATCGAGGCTTTGTTTTAGCGGACAACGCCCTCGCAGGCTTGCCGTCTAACAATTAACTCATTTGATGCTTGTGGCTCAAGTCATGAGACGAGGCGATTTAAGAAAAACTTAAAATTTCTAAAAACTGATAAGTTGTAGGATTTTTTTGTGTTTTCGATTGATGGTAAATGATGTTACAGCCGAAGATGTTAATGTACTACCTTGAAAGGGATAGGTTAAGTAACCTAATATGGTATTTTTACTGCAGCGCACCGGAACGCTAAATGGCTTGGTAGTGTGTCTTTGCTCGAGGGGTAGGTACTAGTCACGGCCGAAGTCTCCTATTAGACCAGACCTGCAAATTAATTAATTCATGTTCAAGAGAGTAATTATAGGCGTATTGTTATCTTTCCTTAAATTTATTGGGCCTTGTTGGTGTAGATTTTTACAAGACTTGTGCCCAAAAACTTATTTTTCATCTTTGTATCCATCCTAACATGATGGTACACTTTTACATGTACCATAAAATACATCTTTCCTTCTCTTACGCACCTTCCATTTCTTTTCCAAATCCACTTATGGCTCATAAGTTAAAAAATTAAAAAATTTGCAATAGTTTTTGAACGCTTAAGAATGTGCCATGGACCAGCGTCAGGTATTTGTTTACCTCATTAAATCGGTTCAGACTTAAGAAGTAAGTAACAAGTAACATCTATAGAGAGACGCACCTGTTTTGGACTCTCCCATACTTAATTATTAATTTCCTTCTTTGAATCTTTTCGTAACACTTCGTTTTTTTACAACTTTAGAAACTTTTTAAGTATCTATAAAAGTAAGTCTTTGTCAATAGCCCGTTTATTTATGTTTTAAATATATATTATATTCAATGAAAATCTTTGGAGGCATGGTTGTTCATTGAGTCAAATGTCATCAATATCACGGTGTTACGAAGAGTTAAAATAACGTCGTACAGCTGCGTGTAATATCAATTATTATTATTATCAAAGAGGGTTTCACAATAAATTATAATTAAAATAGTTAATCAGTTATGATGGGACCACGTGAGAAGGAATATAAGGAATATTAAAAGTTACACGCTGAACTTACTTTAACCTTAAAAAAATATTGCTGGTTCTACAATTTTCTTGCTAGTTTCTAACATTGTTTACTCATTCTAATGGTATGTGATCAGCGTGTCCTTCGACATAGGCCTCCTCTAAACTTTTCCAAATATCCCATTCTTGCCAGTCTGCTCCACATTTTACCTACCAACCCCGAAACATCATCTTCCCATCTTTTCGTTTGTCTCCCTTAATTCCTCTTCTTGTGTACCATTCTGTCACTTTTTAAACCATTTTTCAATATTCTGTCTCATCATACACCCACCCCAACGCTATTTTTGTTCTTTGATGAGTTTATCTACTTTTTAATTTCGTCATCTCCTTTATCTTTTGTAGTTTTACTCTACTATCTCTCAGCTTTAATCATAATTTTTTCTTTATTTCCAAAAGTGTAGTAAATACGACAAACATGTACCAAGTTACGTCACATGACCCCTTGGAGTAAGCATTTCTTGTAAAAAGCTACCATGCAGGTGTGCACAGTAAGATCATTCATTAAACGGCTAGTATAAAATCGGCAAAGACGCGTTTGATGTTTAGTTCGAATTTAAATAATTTAAGTCTTGAGTGCAAAATACGTTCCCGACCCCAAAAGTACCTTTTACCTCAATAGTTATCTGTAACCGTATCGTTTGTTGGATGGTACTCAATTTGCTCTAGAAATAGTTTAATGACGTAGTAACTCCGATATTACAGAATATCCATGGATGCAGTTATTTATATTTCGCGTATATAAAGTAAACGTTCACGTTTACTGCCACAGTTCGTAGTTACGGTTAAGTGCGATCGTGACACAACATTTTGTGGTTACATTGACTCCGATATAAATAAACAGCGGCTTACGAACGTGGTTGCAACTTGTACACTTAACTCGATGTTACGCCGAAACTCTTCTTCCTCCAGTATACAAGTTTGAAGTATTAAATGTTACATAACTGTGCATAATAAGCTCGTTTCATTGTGTATGAAGGAAATCGAATTACCAAAATAAATAGGAAGACTATCAGGATATACTGTATTGTATTTCGTCATTGGGATATACCCATTTTTTTTAATAAACAAAATAATATGATGAACCATCACGAAAATACTACAATAAATACGGGAGGTTTTATTGATAGGCTTGCGCTTGACGGATTGTAATCAAATAGATGCCTGATGGAAGGCAACGATGAGATACTTAGATCTAGGATGAAACGCGCTTGCTTAGAAAATACTTATACTCTACTCTTAAAGGTACTCAGATTAAACTTTACTCAGGCTCAGGTTGCTTAGATTCTTATTTAGAGTCTGAGCAAGTGAGTTTTCCAAGAACTAGTGCTAGCAAGAGTATTTGTGAAATTGTACACTCAGTGGATAGACAAGGGATTTGAGATAGTAGCATACTTAGTGACAAGGATGCTAACTTCATATTCTTAAAATCGTCAAATTTTTTTATTTTTAACTAAAGCTCTAAGTTAATAGATATTAGGTACAAAGCTCTTAAAAGTTAATAGATATTACAACATTACTACAATCAAATGTCGATAAGTTATCTAATATTTACCGATTGAATATCTACAATCTACTACATAAATAAATGTTTATGTTATAGGGAACCGATTAGATTAGTAGGTACATGAATTCCATTGATACGCACCTATAGTTATATTATATGGATTTATTTTTTATTTTATTTCATATTTTTATCTACGTAATACAAACCTATTTCAATTTTCAATGTATCTACTGCGTAAGGCTGATAAAAATATGTAGATAAGTAATATTGCTTTTATCATTTTAACAGTACTTACTACTGTGCGTTTCGTTATTACTCATTAGCACACTATCGATATATGCAAAAAATATGCAAGCTCTTGCTTAAGGCTTCTCACACACTAACAGTTTCTTGACACGTTCGCAGTTCGAATATAACAAAAAGTGATATTTTGTATTTTTTATGCAAACATCAGCAGCGAGAAAATCATGTGTGATCATAACTCCTACTTAAGGTACAGGAAGGTCCACATGCTACATACTAACACAAAAGCGTGCTAGTTTTGAGCTACTATAGCATATTGTTAATAATGAGCGTGTTAAAAAAGGACAGCCATCACACAAAAATCAAGTTAATCAGTCTAATAGAATGAACTCCAATAAAACCGGTAATGATTATTATCCAGCGACGTGCACAGATGTGAACAAAGTAACTAATCAAGACTTTTTTCGTATATAACTACATAAAAGCTTTACATCAAAATATAAATGGTCTAATAAATAAAACTGACTTACTAATAGAGTACTTAGAGAAGTGTCACAACAAGAACGACCCAATTGACTTGCTATGTATTACAGAGCATAATATGATAAACGATGACCTAGAATTACTATATATCCCTAACTATAGACTCGCTTCGCATTATTGCAGAAATAAAAGGAATGGTGGATCATGTATTCTTGTACATAGTAGTCATAAATATAAAACATTAGACAAAATCGTTCAATTAAGTGTTTCAAATGTAATCGAAATATCAGCCATTGAGTTAATTGATCATAACATTATTTTTGTTTGTATATATCGCGTACCAAATAATAATTTAAAAAATTTAGACATTTTTTTTAACACTTTGACTAGTATATTTGACACTATCTGTTTTAGAAATAAGAAAATTGCTATATGTGGGGACTTCAATATAGACATATTAAAGCAAAATCACATGGTTGATAATTTTAAGCAATTGATAATATCATATAATTTAAAGTTATCAGTTAATGAACCAACACGAGTAAGCAGTGGAACGTGTATTGATAATATTATACATAATATACCAAAAGCTTGTACTACACTCTACGAATTGGCAGTATCTGATCATTCAGCGCAAATTTTCCAGTGCCCGGTTAAAAAAAGTTGCCGCATTCAACACTGGTTCATAGAAAAAAGGGACTACAATAAAGAGAATATGTTGAAATTTAAAAATTGTATAGGAAGTTTATCATTTAGTGAAATCAAAAATTGTAGCTCCCCCGACGAAACATTTAACGAGTTTTTCGATACCTTCAAGTTATTTTATGATCTTTGCTTTCCCGTGGTAAGAATAAAGATAAATAGACGGAAAAAGCCACGTTGGATTTCAAAAGGCATAAAACTATGTTGCAAGCGAAAAAGAAAACTACTTTGGAAGTGTAGACTAAATCCTAGTGACCAAACGGAATCAGATTTTAAATCAATATCAAAACGGCTAAAATTTATTATTTCGCATACACAGAAATTACAAAATACCTACTTAATAAATAATTCAACAAATAAATCAAAAGCGATGTGGAACGTCATAAAAGAACCCGAAAATAATTATCCCAAAGAAAGTATATCACATGTTAAAATCGCTGATAGAAAAGCAGAAACCCCCTTAGAAATAGCAGAAGCTTTTAACAATTACTTTGTGACTCAAAATACTAAAAGTAAAAATAATCAACAATATATTAAAAACGCACAACTTAGGACCAGTAACTCATTGTATTTATTTCCAGTGAGTGATACTGATATAATATCAGTTATAAAGAACCTGAAAAACACGAACAGCACTGGATACGATGACATTTGTACCAAGGTCATAAAGTTTGTTTGTTATGAGATCGCACCTGTATTATCTTACATTATTAATCTATGCTTAGAAAAAGGGGTATTCCCAGGAAAACTAAAAGTTTCTATTATTAAGCCATTGTTTAAGAAATCAGATAGAGCTGATGTCTCATGTTACCGACCGGTAGCTTTAATTCCAGTATTTTCTAAAATAATCGAGAAAATTATTTATAATAACTTTTACACATTCTTCGAAAAATTTGACCTTTTCTGCACCAATCAAATGGGTTTTAGGAAATCAAAGACCATAAATACGGCTATATATAACTTTATACGTAATATAATGACAAATGTAGATAATAAATTAATTGTATCAGCTTTGTTTATGGATTTAACTAAGGCTTTCGATAATGTCAGTCATGATATACTTTTAACAAAATTAAATTACTATGGAGTTAGAGGAAATGCATTTAACCTTATAAAATCATATCTCGAGAATAGGTCTCAAATAACGCAAATAGACAGGATTAATGAAAAAACACGGGTTGAAACTAAATATTTTTCAAAAGCCCAAAAGGTCACTTGCGGCGTACCGCAAGGAAGTGTACTAGGACCACTTCTCTTTCTTTTGTATATAAATGACCTTCCACAAGCAACAAATCATCCAATGGTGTTATTCGCAGATGATTGCACAGTAATTTATGTAAATAAAAATATTAAAGAACAGGAGATACAAATAAATAAAAGTCTAATGGATATTATAGCATGGTTAGATGATAATTCCCTAACACTCAACTTTACTAAGACGAAGGTCATAACATTTCAAAATATAAGGCGCAAAACTAATTACAATTTAAAAATTGGTTACTTGGACAAAAAAATTGATATTACAGGTGAAACAAAATTTTTAGGGTTACAACTTGACGAATTTTTAACCTGGAAGTCTCATACAGACTATGTTTGCTCAAGACTTAATCAACTTTCTTTTGCGCTGCGCATGTTGGCCAAGAAAGTTGACCAAAGAACATTATTAGTAGCATATCACGCACAGGCGGCTTCTATTATAAGATATGGAATAGTTTTTTGGGGAAACTCTAGTTATATTAACAGGGTATTCATTGCGCAGAAAAAATGCATTAGAGCGATATGCGGAATTAAAAGAAGAGTAAGCTGCAAGCCATACTTCAAAAAACTTAAACTTTTGACTGTTCCGTCGCTGTATATATTAGAATTGGTATTGTTTTTGAGATCCAACGAAAACTTATTTGAAAGATATAATAGAGAGCGCTGTAAGGATAAATTTCGCTATCCCGTTCATAATTCCACATTTTTTGATAAGGGTGTTTGCGTGATGGCTGTTAAAATATTCAATAAACTGCCAAAAGAGATAAAAAATTGTACAACATTGAGATTAAAAACAGAACTTCAAAAATTCCTTGCCGAAAGAGTAATTTACGACATTAACGAATTCTTAGAATAATAGAAATATAAAATTTATCTGAAATAAGTATGTTAATTGATTAATTTAGTCTAAAGTTTTATAATTACTTACCTTTTTAATGTATTTGCACGCCTATATGGCAACATGTTGAAACTCTGACTTCTTATTCTTATGTAATCTCTATACCTACCTGGACACATGTATGCAAATAAAATGTTTGATTGATTGATTGATTGATTGATTGTTTTTTTGATAAACAAATCATTTTGAGCATGCTCTAATAGTATGATTTTAACCTTACATGGGTCTCCACGGCCAATGGTCTTAGTCCACCATGTTGGTCGAATACAGGTTTGCAAGTTTCACACGCGCTTTTGCGAATATTATGAACATCGGTAAAACAGCTTTCTGAACGTGATGGCTGAGTTTTTTTTTAATATTTACTTTTTAAATCAAGTAATACGAGCACTTGATACTTCCATTGCCATAAACGCACACCACCGAGAAGTCACTGATGCTTGCCTGAAATTAGAATTTGGAACCCTCCGTTATTGATTGTTGTAAAACATTATAATCAGTGCGTAGTAAGCCTTAGACAAGAATAGGTACCTAATATGGGTTAACTTATCGTAAGTTGTGAATACACGACAAGACATTAAGGTGCGTGGTTTTATGCCCGCACTGATGGAATTTACATTGTAATTGTATGGGAAATGGCAGGAAATTGCCATACTGAATGGACGACCGCTATGGCGCAGCAGTGAGGTGGCGCAGAATGTTCCCGGGATTGGTTCCCGGATTGGACAGATTTTTTGTCATAAATATCTCTTCAGCCAATCTTGAGGAAGAATCAGTAGCGATCAATAGTTATTAGGGTTCCGTATCCAAAAGGCAAAAACGGGTTTTAGAACTCTCATGCTCCCCTCAGCCTCTATTGAGCCCTCTTCTAAAACAGTATCATTAAGTATGACATAACGACACAAATGCGATTTGGTTACATTATTTGGCAGTAGTAGATTCAGACTTCAGATGAAGCGAGATTTAATGAAAATTACTTATACTTAACTATTGAAAAGTATTACGGTGAAACAAAAGCCGCAAAAGCTTTGCTGTTAAAATACTCGTAACTTTAACATTAAATTGGAAATGTTCATAAAATATAAATTTCCATGTATATGTAGGTGTATTCTACAAGATATAACCAAGTGGTAAATCAATTTAACTGAATTACCATTAAATAGGTCAAGGTGTAAAATCTTACACGGTTGCATCTAGCGGTTGTCACTTACCATTTGATAGACCATTGTGTGGAAGATCGATTTGCAGTTCAGCAGTTTATTGGACGGGCCGACCTTCGTACAATCTACATTACTCGGTGTATCATTTAGATTTCTGATAGGGTTGTCACCTGTTAGCTATAATATGATAAAATTAAAAACCGATTATTTTTTTAAAGTATTTTAGACAAAATTTTACACGGAGTCCTTAAATCAATGATTGAATAGCGTGAACAATACACATGTTTTGATGTAACACAGTTGAGCATGAATAACATAAAATATATTTTATTACCACAATTCAATTATTTTCAGTGTATTCTATTCTTTATCAATACAAATGCAAATACCATAATTAATTAAACGCAACAAATATTCTATTTAAAACTAAGTACCACAGTAATATGAACTTCACATGTACTTTCTATTAACTGATATAAGTGACTTCGTGATATTTTATCGTCAACATGTATATATCATACAATATAAGAGTAATAGGAATAAGTTTGTGTTGTGGTAAAAATCTAATATGCTTCCTTAAAGAGCAAAAACGAGCAACCGGCAGAAAAATCTGCTTAAGAAAATCCTCACGAATGCATAATGCATCTTAGATTTCGATACATAAAATTGAATTCAGAAGATTGTGGTAGCCCTAAAAGAAATAAACCTACTTCCTTTATGTTAGTTGCAGGTTGAAATATTGAAGCTTGATTGAGTGTCCACATTCTCAACTCTATAGTCCATGCGAGTAACTTGTAATGTAACACAAGGGCTTTTAAATTTGCCTATTGTAACATGATACAAGTTTAGTGCTCAATCGTAAAGTACTCGATTAATGAACAAGGAAATTAATTAGTCGTTACGATTGAGAATTATGAAACACAAATCAAGAGTTTAGTTGCTCGTCCCAGAAAAGAACTTGGAACTAAGCTGTTAGTTTTAGAATTTTAATATACCTAATATGACTATCTAAGTTTCTAAGCTTAATCAAATAAATTAAACATAAGTGTCTGTCTGTACTGTTTCTAATTAAAAGCTTTTAATAAATGATTTTATTGTAAGTACAAATATTATGTTAACTGGAACTGTTTGGCAGTTTTTGAAAGCGCTATTCCATAGAACAGCTCGATTTATTTTGATGGAAATTTCTTTTGCAGGTAGAAAACTTTACAATAAGTGATCGTTTAAGGAGCACACGACGGGTGTGCCCGCGAAATTCAAATTTTTTGTGGTTTTTCGCGATTTTTAAGCTAATCTATACTAATATTATAAAGGGGTAGCGTAACGATGTTTGTGAGTTTGTGAGTTTGTGACGTTGTAAGGGGTAATCTCTGGATCTACTGAACCGATTTTCAAAATTCCTTCACTAATAGAAAGCTACGTTATTGTGGAGTGTCATAGGCTATAATAATTTCCAAAATTAATAATGCATCTTTACTTAAAACCCAAACGATGATTAAATGATGTAACCCAAGTCGTAAAAAAAATTGCATTTATCGCGTGCGCTGCGGAAACTATTGAGGATAGAACAAAAGAATGTTCTACAATATTAAAGAACGTATCAAAATCTGTAAAAAAGGCCGCGAGAGCATATGCCTATCGCTTACAGGTAACTCACAATGACTGCTTTTACTGTTAAAATTGTGGATTAAAAATAAATAAATTTTGTAACGCTTATTTAGCCCATATGGTATTAATTTATATCTTTGTAAATATGTTTTTCAGAACGGAAATTTAATGTAGAATATTTGTGCCTTTTACGCTATACACTTTAAACAAATATCTTCAAAGATATTAGAAAAATAAAAACGCGCCGCCCCGGCCGTTGCGTGGCGATAGGAGGCTGTCGGCAGTCCGCAGTATCTTTGCTAATGCCTCGCTGTGAGCTGTGGCATACTATTAGGTGTTCCGTGGCTGTGGCTATAAGCACGTATAAGGCCCGGTTTCCACCAAAGCGAAGCGGAGCGAGCTGTATTTGAGTAACCAATCACATTTCGTCATTTTAACATCTCCGAAACTGAGGGGAGAGGTGATGTTGAAATGATGAAATCTGGTTAGTTATTCAAACACAGCTCCACTCCACTCCGCTTTTGTGGAAACCGGGCCTTATGCGGGACAAACGGGCCGGGACAAAAATATTTTTAACGCGGAACGGAGTCCGCGGGCACTGCTAGTAAGGCATAATAGGCGGCAGTCAAATTGCGATAGTCCCAATATCTTCTTCACGTGTTTATATAAATTAGTCCGAGATTTGCGAGTTACTCACATAAAACTCGATACTCGGACTTATTTCCTAGGATACACATTTTTATGTAAAGATTTTGATATAATCATGTAAAGATGATACTGCCATTCTCGCAAATTGACTGCCATAAACCTCTGATGTGTAATTAGCGAACAAAAAACCATGAAAATTTTGAATTTCGCGGGCAGAGTCGTTGATTTCGCCTTAATATAGGAAATGTCAATGAATAAAAACGATAAAGAGATGCAAAATAAAAGGAAGAAAGACAAATCGATATCAATACCATTGCAATCACAGCAATGTGTGTGCAGTTTTGAAACAGCACTTCCAATTTAAAACAAACTCTTTAATAATAAACAAGAAAGACAAGCGGGTTCAGATGCGAGGACTAAAGTACGACCGCACGCCGCAAGACAATTTCAAATTGCTAGCAATAATTCAACACGTAATATAAGAGGGATGGGTTTATAAATAAACCTCTCCGACCACTAGTAAGTAAGACAGCGTTTATGGAAATGCCATAGATTTACACTTATTGAGTTTGGTTAAATATTGAGGGAATTTGACGGGCCGATATGCAATTCGCCGAGCCTTGCGGCGTTCCGGATTGATCCGTAGTTGTACACTCTACATATGTTTGCTCTACATGCCTTTAGGACACCAAGCTTGAAATTCAGACAACTTGGAGATAACTTTTCACCATGTATTTAAATCAAATGTAGGGGATAGAACTTTTAAAATTGACGCAACGTTAAATAACTGTCTATAATGCAAGCAACCCTTCATAGCTAGTATAAGTTCGGGAGATCTAGTAAGAATTTCTAGCAACCCTACCTTATCCATTGTCTACATGTAAGGCACCGCTTTGCGTTTCAGCTGTCTAGATTCAAAGGTTTGGACGCTGATAAAACTTAAATTTCTTATTTGTATCAATTGCGTAGAAAGAGAAATATTATGTACTAGCTGTTGCCCGCGGCTCCGCCCGCGTGCAGTTCGTTTTTTTTTACAAAAATGTTTCCCGTGGAATTTCTTAATTTTTCCCAAGATTTCCCGTACAAAATGAGTGGTCCTTGGGTTCGATGGACCCGTAAAGGAGTCTTCTTCCAATCTCTCCTGTCAACGTGCTATCTTCTTTTACACAATTTACCTATATCTTCTTTGGTCTTCCTCTACTTATACACTCTGTCGAAATCGCTTATGTTACTCAATTCGCATGGAGTAAGATAGAGTGGGGCGTGTCATCGTGGATTGTAATATCTATACTAACCAAACTTATCTTATTCTGAGATGATACCAACGCCCAGATATTGTAATTAAGCATTCTGATGCGCTACTGTGTACGTAGCAACCCGTTCCTGCTACGTAAGGGTTATCTTGTATAGTTATACCTAGTTGCACGATCAAAAGGACGATTTAAACTGTCGATATGTCGACCCCGTTTTGATTGTGCTACGGAGAGAAGTAGCTATAGGTTTTTTTAAACATCCCACGGGTGCTCTCAAATTTTTCAGGATGAAAAGTATCTTAAATGTTGACCGGGCATATATATAAAGTAGGATCATAAAATTTCATTAAAATCCGTTACTTGAAAGACGCCTGCTAACTGTTTTTGTAATGTTTTCATTCCCGCGGGAGCTCGATTGGATTAATAAGTTTTACTATATATATATTTTGTTAAAAAGGCAACATAAGGTATCAGCATAACCAATTTTACTAAATTAAGTTCATTAGTTGTTGTTTACAAAGCTGTTAAATTAATTGCAGTTTTTTAACTATCCCACGGGAACTCTTTATTTTACCGGGATGAAAAGTATCCTATATGTTGACCAGGGACATAGGCTACCACCACACAAAATTTCATTGGAATCGGTCCAGCCGTTCCAAAGATTAGCCCGTACAAACAGACAGACAAACAGACAAACAACAGATTTATTATATGTATTGATGATTGATTGATTTCTAAGATTTGACATTATCAAAAAAGGAGTGCAGAAAGCAAAAATATATCAATGATATACAATCATTGATATATTTTTGCTTTCTCTTGCTCAAACGATGATCGAGCTATTTTTTTTCCTATGTACTACAAAGTGTATGAGCGTTTGATGTTATGTCACTAAATGTGTTAAGAAAAATAATGAAAAACCGTATAAAAGTAACCGCCGCCGTCATATTATTATTAATACCATTATAGCGGTGTTACGATATTTATTTATTTATTCAACCGGAAAGGGAGAGTCAGTAATTGGCACACGACAATAGGGATTAAGCGGCTTTACAGACAAGTTTTGTGATTCAAATATTGACGGCTCGGTGGGCGACAATGCAGGCCTGTTATGATAATATTCCTGACGTTTCATACAATAATTTGTCCGCGGTCTCACATCGAGTGGCCGTTGAAATCTGTGAAATCTTTACGGTGCCTCTCGACTCTCGGCAAACGCTTTGTTGTTATTGGCATGTATAATGAGGCGCTTCTTATGGGAACTACCCTTGTGCATTCTCACTAAAAACTATCTATTATTTTTTAAGGACTAGCTGTTATAAACTGCTTTGCTCGGCGAAAGATAACGTGAAACAAACATAACGTGAGATAATTGTGCCAATTCGGTTGTGCAAAATCTCTAAACGATTTTGACGCGCTTAACTTGTGTTATCCTTTTCAAAATGCTACCATTGAAAAATAATTGGCACCAATACTTGCAGGTTTAAAAACTAACCATTTCATCGATGTGGGAGTTTCCTTTAGGACCTATTTATTTTCCAGGACACAAAGTAGCGAAATTTTTAAAGAAGGATTTATTAGAAGGATTAACATTGGTAGGTTAGTACTATAAAAAAATAATATCTTGCATAAGCTATTTTGCGAATATAATTTGCTGCAACACTTATTCATTTCGTTTACGTCGTTCGTTGGTCTCCACTGAGATTGACCACCATCGTCAAAATTGGTCTATGAACTATGCAAACATCCATAGCTAATTTCTTGCACCGTACATTTTAAAAGTAGGTATGGCGGGCACTACTTTCTCAATAAGGTTTCAACGGAACATTAATGAATGAGTAAAGGCATGTGATGTCTTTTTATTTACTCAGTTTGGTACCATTTCTACGAACCGCAGTCTCGTCCGCGTCCATTGAGCCGCTTTGAATGATTTTTTTATTTGAGAACAATATTTGATCATAATGAATCATTGGGAAGTTTGTTTTCAATGATTGCATTGATGATATTATCTTCTAGTATCGCAATTTTAAAACTGAACAAATGATCGGTATGATTCAATTGACAGAGTATTATTTAAACTACGCTATGGTTTCCTGGTTTAGTTATAACCTACTACCTACAGAATTCCGTCGTTTTATGAAAGTTGGCTATTATCGTAGTTATTTGTACCATAGACAAAGCCGTTCTGATTAATGCACAAGTGCTCTTCCCAAATTATTGACGCAAGTTCCTAAGCTAAGATACCCTTCCCTTGCATGATTCATTGAAGGAACTCTTACTTCTTCTTGTCATGTACATCATACATGCCTCAAATACTCTAGTTTCCGCCTTTTTGACGACGACAAGATGTAAACTCATATATTTTTCTTAATACCTAAATAGGTCTATTACCACGCTTTATTGTTTCAGGCTGGTCAATGCGATGATCAGGCGCATCATAGTCAAGATTGCCCCATCAATCTTCCCGCTCCTAACTCCTCACTGTCGACTGCAGCTCGCGATTAATCATCTGCCGAACGTTTTCGATTATCGCCCACTAAAAAAAAAGACTATCTAATTATTATTTACCACAGCTTGGCTTCATTTGTTTTCGTAATTTGTATGTCGCGGTGAAGTGGGACGGTTGAGAATGGGTCTGCCTGCCTCACTTTAGTCCTTTACTGGCCTTATTTAGGTTACAGAATATGAAATAGGTGATATGATTTCTTGAAAACAGATTTATTAATTCTGTAAGGAAACGTTGTAGGGATCTAATTTTGGAGTTACGTTTTACCACTTTAAGAGTCGTACTCTTACAGTATTCTAACGGTTTTTGTTCAACTTATTAGGAATGTATTACGAACGCGTATAGTTTCTGAAAACTGCACTGCAAGTTATTAGTAGCTTACACAAAACATAAGCTTTTATGCTGTTTTAACTTCAGACTAGGATTCGGATAACGTACACGAGAAAGACGGAGTAGAGAGATATCACCTATGGGCTGCGGATGAAAGGCTGTAGATGCTTATTACTGAAAATCTACAGAAAGCATGTGTGAGTTAGAAGAAGGAAAATAATTTCATGATGACTCATTTTTATACTTAACTGTTGCCATTCTGTAACTGTTGTGGGCGGGATCGCCGTCAAATGGTAATGAGGCACATTAAAAAGATGTTCGCTATGCATTAATGCAAATTCTTTATTTTCGCACGCCATGACCCGAATGCGTCCATTACTCCATTACCCGTACTATGGCTTAATGAGACGAATGTAAATATGTGGAGGAAACAGGAAGTGTCAAATGGCGTTTTGGTGTCTGAACACGGCCCAGTTCGCCTTAGCGCTAAGTGCCCCGATGTAATTGTTCGTCTGTATAGACTGGCCAATGCAAATAGCTCGTGTTTGATCGTCCGGCGCCGATGTCACTAAGTATAAGCTTGTACTAGATACTTTTTGTCTTACCACATTTTGTATTGCCTTTCTAATCCTCTTGCTCAGTGCTTACTTAACTTTTTCACTGAGTCAGTGACTTAAGGCTCAATGTAACGGTCTGCCCACCGTTTATTTGGATGTTCTTATTTTTTTACCTGATACCACAATTTAAGCTAGTGAAATGGCGCGCCGTTTTATAGTTCACCTAACCTTATAAAGAAGATCTTAACCTCTGAAATAAGAGATGCTTCCATTCACATTTATCTTGCTTTCTTTCATGCTCTACTAAGGTCTTCTGAGTATCTAGTCAATCTAGAAAAATTCCTTTGCCTTGAAACATTAACATCTGCATATTTGTATGGATTACCTACTATATCCACAGTTCCATTATCCATTGATATACTCATAGATTTACCCATTATCTACAGGAGTTCAAGGTAGGCCAAGCTACATCGTATACTGCAAATTTTCTGAGTTTTAGATTAGTATAGACACTGTTAGAGTAATGACTAATGAGTGAAGACATAAATAAAAAATGTAGCTACTAATGACATCAAAACTATCTGCATCTTTGGTTTATGTGGTGAAGAGAGCATTATGTCTTCTTCTTAAGTCGGTACTTTTTCATAATAGTGTATCGTGTACACTAAGTATTTGTCGCTAGTGTGTTTTAGGAATAATTCTATGAATGAACTTTTGCTCATGTTTTGAAGTAAACCGGACGAGTATCTTTACTTAACGGGTTTTCTATATTGATGACACGTGCTTATGGATTTGATTCGGCATCGTTTGAAGACCTGTGCTCAAGCGTCCCTTGTGAGAATGTTGGTATGGTCCACGCTTGAGCGATGTCCATTATAAAGTTAATAGCCCGGTAAGTGGAATTAAGAGATTTTATTTCATAAATGTTAAGCATCTCTGAAGTGTTTGATATTTTCGTCTGTGGTTTGCCTTTCACAAGAATCACGTAAGAAGATAAGCAGAGAGTATTAACGAGTAAACTTATTACTTTAATACTGAACTTAAGATTCACAGTAGTTTCAGGTTTTGAAATGCTTTACATACTGGGCATACAATTATTCTATTATTTCCCTGGCTAATATTAGATTTCGAAGTATGAAAAAATAACTCGGAAGGCGAGGTATATTGCAACGAAGACAGGAAAATGCATGCATTTTCTTTAAATATCCTATATATCATTTACCTTTCTCTACTAAGAACTACTGCAGTAGAGAAGGGCCGAGTACTAGATTTCCTTGTTACCGAGAACCGAGTATTAAGGTTTTACTATTTTACTTTATTCCGTTTGGCACACAGGTTTGGCACAACAACGTGGATTCGTTTTTATTGAAGATCCTCCAAGTAGTAAATAAACTAAAGTTCCATTACTCTAAACTTTTGAAGTTAGATCGCTGTTTACCTAAACAGAGTTTGATGCTGCGAGTTCATGAAAGCTATAGGCTTGCCTTTTTATAGAACTATTGAATAATCACAAATCACAATCACTAGATCACTTTTATTATTAACGTCTGTAAAACTGGAGCGTGTGTGATGGCCGCAAAAAACAAGCCTAGGAACATGATAATATTTGATACATGACTTTTGCTTTATAATTCTTGTAGAGGAACGGCTAAGTTTTATACACGAAGTGATAGATTTTGAAAGTAAAATTACGGAATAATGATAATATACGATACTTATTAACCAGGCTTATCACCTCTCAAATTTTGGCAAGGGCAAACATAGAAAATGTTCTCGATGGAATGATTTATCATGTCTTTAGAACTAACTCTTACATTTCATTAAATCAAATACTCGACCACTAAAAGAAGCTGAGTACTTAATATACAAAAAACCAAGTACTTCGCCCATCTCTAGTTGTCAGCATTGGTTTTACGAGTATATATTCATTACTCATAGAAATAAAATTATTCACAATTATGGACTTCCGGACGGAAAATTGCATAGCTAAAGCAAATTGATAAACTGTAGTTGATGTTGTTGTAAATTGTTTTATACAAAGAGAAATATTTCCTGCGGGTTGAGAATATAAAGTATTGTAACCAGGTAGTTATGAACAAAATATTAAAACAGCGAAAGCGAATGCGGGTAAGGAAATTACAATCAAGCTAATTATAAACATTGCGTTCGACCTGAGTTGATGACATTCTAAAGAAAAATAATAAAACAAGCTATTTGATTGGTTTACTAAAACACTAGTAATAGTAAAGTTAAAAACCTGTAATCCGGTCCAAATGATAAAAAGATGTTCTATCTGCAGTTTCAGCTATAATTTTAAAATTGGTCTTACTGCGAATTTTTGTATTATTATTAAAAACATCTGCTTCTACTATGTTTAGGATATTAACCATGTAATTTTTCGCACCGATCAAGCGTACAGTTTTTATCATTACATTTACTTTACGAGGCTTTTATCTTTATTTAAATTACCAGTACAGCTAAGTGCCGGATATCGATGCAATTATTGCCAATGACATGTTCGGTGGTAGTATATGGCAGCCTATACACAGTCAATTTAGATCACGATCCGCGATCAAAATCAATGATCGCGATCCAGATTGATAATGTACGAAGTAGATTGACGGATTGATGCATCTGATCACAAAATATCTAGATATTTTGAAATCAAGATCGCGATCCACTGATCGTGATCAAGATTGAACGTTTAAACGCAGGATCGCGTCACTCTTCAGTCTACATACATATATGTTTTACTGTATATGGAGTTATGGACAAGTATCCTATATATGTTTTACTGTATATGGAGTTATGGTATCATGTGATATATGTTTTACTGTGTATGGAGTTATGGAGTTATCATGTGTAGTAACTCGTTAAAAGATTTTCCATCCATTCTAAAGTAGCATTTGTAATCATCATCTTCAGCAGTTAGTTATTTTTTAAGAAGATTTAAATGAGTATACACTTTTTTAATTTTTTTTAATTAGTATACACTTTTAATAAAAATAATAAAATGTAGGTATACCATTTTTTTAATTATTTAAATTAGTACTTAAATATTTTTTAAATAAAATATTTTTGCAGAAATAAAATATTTCATATTATTTCATTTCTGCAACCACTGAAGAAGAGTCTTCAAAGTTAGGGCTAAGACAAGAGATATTACATCCTTCACCTTATGTAAATCCATGCTATCACGTGTTCACACGGCGACAGGGTAACACGGACTGACGCAATCAAGATTGAACGTGTAATGTTGTAGCGCGATCCATCAATCTGTGATCGCGATCAGAGCTACTTGATCGTGATCTAGATTGACTGTGTACGGGCTGCCTAACATTTGCTATTCTAGGTACTCTGTATGCTGCTCCAATTTTGTAGATGAACATAATATTCTACTGCTCCATACTTACTTTTTACTTAAAAGATAAAAAATTTACGACATCGTTTTTGCTTTTATTTGGGAATATGATTGTTGAAATGTATCTTTCAGTTTAGAAATTTATGTTCCTAAAATCTTGAAAATATTGGCAAAATGATATTTTGGTATCAAATGATTAGAAGTCATCAACAGTCATTCGGGATAGTTGGAAGTCTTGACAAGTTGCATATTCAATATTAAAGAAACTTAAAAAAAATTTTGAAGTAAAAATATCTTTAGGCTCGTTGGGCATTTTAATATTGAACAAAATCATGTCGAACTCTGCTTGGGTTTTCAGTTTTCACTTATAGGTTTTTTGTACCTATATGGAACGCCAATGATGTACCTCCTACATAATGTTACGTTCCTAATTTTGTTTGTTTATTTTCGGTGTTATAGTTGATACCAAAGCCACCAATTAACGTTGCTCAAAATCTGAACTTGATGAGTATTGAACAGCCCTCCATTACATACATGGGAACCGTCCCGTCGCTTAATTGATATTCAAATAGCTGTTTACGCTCTATCGTTGTCAGTTTACCTCATTATTCATGAATGTATGAGGAATGTAATGCAGTTGCGATGTTCTGTTCCGGACATGCGGGCCTACACGTGCTCGCCGATACCGTTAGCTTCCGAGAATGTAAATGTCTCCATTATTGCCAAAGCTTCATTACACTGTTACCCTTATTAATAATATATTATTCTTGAGGACAAAGAAATTTTCCTTGAGGAAATTATCGATACACATTGTTCAGTTGAGGCTACATGTAATTTTGTTACTACCTACTTTCAAAGATAATCACTTACAAATTGAAATAACTAGCAATCAAATAGCAAATTGCTTTATACTTCCAAAATAAGGTTGGGAAGGATTTCAAATACGGCTGATTTAAAAAATATATAATAAACAATATTAAAACAATTTGTTAAAATATTAAATATAAAAAATAGCTACTGTTAAAATAGCTATAAATAATAGCTATAAAAAA
The DNA here is from genome assembly GCA_963855885.1 of Coenonympha glycerion. Lineage (NCBI taxonomy): Eukaryota > Metazoa > Arthropoda > Insecta > Lepidoptera > Nymphalidae > Coenonympha > Coenonympha glycerion. The sequence goes on from OY979646.1 coordinate 5,867,723, forward strand.
TAGCTATTGTTAAAATACACGTATTTTATTCATATTTGTTTTTGTACCTATATTTTTATTTTTATGTGTTACCTTTATCTTTTGGATTATTTTTATTATTGGAAGTGTGTCTATTTTTTCCTGGTAATAGATATTATCAAGTTCTACCATATTTACCATACTATCTTTATCTTACGTGGTATCCAGTATCCACTTAGTATTTCTGAGCAACAATGTCTGCCTTTTTGAATGTACCTGAATGTACATTTTATTCCATTGGCTAATTTGACTGTATCTATTTAGGACTTAATTAGTGCATTTTTTGTTGTTTATTTTCACTTCATATATGGATTTCTTGTCTTGTTTCAGTTGTACGAGATCAGCGACGATCCTCAAAGAAAAGAGTTCCTTGATGATCTGTTCTCCTTCATGCAAAAGCGAGGTAAGTTCCCACATCCAATACATCTATTAAAAAGCTGTGAAGCTTTGATTAATTCTCCATACCGATTGATATTGCGTGTAATTTATCATAGATTTAAATGTTTCATTCACGATCCATCCTTTATGCTAGATCCAAATAGCAATGAGCTATACTTTCGTAACAAGCAGTTGTTATTGGAGATATTGTAACAGTGGTTAAGTGGTTACTAGATCTGAATCAGATATAAGGTTATCTTCGTATAAACGGTTTTATATTGTGTAGATCGACGTACGAGTGATAAGATCACGAGTGATTGACGACGACTGCTCTCCCCGTGAGCTATTATTGATAATTACTTATTAGAAGACCTTGAGTTTACATGAGTAGGTACAGATATGGAATGATACATTGATATATTAGAATGATATAATGATATATTAAGTAAGTATCATTTTAGAGAATAAACCTACTTGCTGTTGGAAAGAAAGGGTTGTTTTTAGACCTTCAACCATGCCGGTGGTAGGACTCTTCTTGTGGAGTTCATCGGGGCAGGTTCACCACAATGGTGATACCTGTCAGTTATTAAAAATCAAAAACAAAATAAATAAATAAATAAATACGGAACTGTACGCCGACGTCGTTACTAGACAAATTGAGACCAGCCATATTATTCTGCAAAACAGCGACGAGCGTACATCTCTGCATCTATGAATTTGTCAGTTGTAATAGAGTACAATTTTGCATGCCATATTCGGGTTGGCAGCTGTCTGGCAGCTATTTCATTTTGTAGAATAGCACAGCAGGATGATTAGCGTGATGCAGTTTGTCGTATTGCGATACAAAATTATGAGACGAACTGCGTCTGTCTCTTCTTGCTTTTCTCATCATTCTTTTTTAAAAAAAATATAGGTATATCACTCTGGCTAACTGTATTGCTTATAGTATCTAGTAAACCAAGGCAAACCATTTTATTACGGGATCAATTTTAAAATTTTAGCAAGTAAGTATAGATTATAGGTAAACAATGAAAGCTTTAATTTTGCTCGTATAATATCACCAAGAATTTAATATTTGTAATGCTTTTCGGCAAATGATGTAATATTATGGGATTTTAAAATAGAAGAGAAACAAAGAATTTTTAACGAAACCGTGATTAATTGCTTTGTAATATTCGGTCTAAATGTGGGAATCCGCCATGCCTACAACAGTCAACACACGTTGTTCTTTATTCTTTAACATCCATATAATCATTGCATTTAAAACAACATAATAGAAATAATTAAGCGGGAGATACGTTGATCGCCGTGAGCGTTCGTATCGTGCGCCTGCGCGCTTGATTGATAACTGTTTCTGACTCTCTTTTTCATTACAATGTTTGATATCACCGTCTCTGTCTTTCTTTAATTGATCTCCGTTGTTAATGGCGCCATCATTGTCGCTAGATAGATCACCTGATATTAAACTGTCATGGCGGTCGATCAATACTTGATGTAATTTTACTCTTTTTGAATTTATTTCGATTGTCTACTCGCTGGATATGATAAATACGCGTCATACTGAGGAGAACCTCCTCCGTGTATGTTATTCTAAGTCGTGAAAATATAAGCAGATATCCAAAAATTTGGTAATGAAAGAATCCATGTAAAATGTACATGTTTCAATAGGGTATTTGACTCCAATTTTTTTATTACTTTATTATAAAGTAGAATTAAAATAATGACGTGCACTGAAAGAACTAATTAAATCGATCAAATAACAAAAAAGTTACAAGCATTTAAAGATTTGTGATTAGACAGAGATAGCAACATGACATTGTGACGTCACACCTTACCAATGCCATAGTAGCTTCGTGCGGCTTCATACAAATTTTCGTTTTGCGAGAAAGGGATAGAAGATCCCCCCACTCCAAAGTTTAAACGCCTGTAACTTTGTAAATCTTCGTTGGATTTTAATATTTCTTTCACTGCACGTTATTATTTTTATCCTAGTTTATAATAAAGTAATATTTTTTATCAAATTCAAAAGTAGTGTAAGACCCCATTCTTTTCAAAAATCTATTTGGCTATTAACAAGCGTTCATCTTTCCCCGTCCCTAAATAATAATTAAAATAAGTGTCAATTACAGTTTGCAATAGGCAATAGGTATACTATGAGTTCTAAGTAATTTACTATCTCATACACGTTTATTCGACATTGTAATCAAATCTCGTTACCTATGAACATCTTAATATAATAAAAAAATGCAGGAATAACTCTAGTAAAGAACCAGATATTGGTGCTAATTCTGTTATGCAAAATCTCTTAACTAAACTAATTTGACGCGTCTAAAAATAGTGCTATCCTTTGCCATGGTGCTGTTTTGAAAACGACAATCAGTTTAGTTTAGAGATTTTGCACAACATAATTAAGCACCATTATCCACTGCTAAAAAAGAAACAATAATAACAGGCAAAAGATCCTGCGTAGAATATTACAAGTGTAGAATGACATCATAGTGTGTGTGCCAAGACTGCCAAGCTTTACGGCGAGCATCACACAGCGGGATCAAACCGGCTCTTATCTGGCCATAATAAATTATTATTCACTTTATCACCTCACAACACGACCAATAAACTCCCGGCTGTTATTACGCGGGAGGCGATAACAGCGAAACTAATCGGTATTTTTCAATAACGATTTATATCGAGATCCAATTCGAATCGATTTGTGAATCGATGTTGGGTTAATCGATATTCGCGTTTGCGATATTTATCGCGGAATAGCTACATGGATTCGTTAGCTGCTCTTATTCTAATATTAACAGAACACTGTACATATACTAACATGCGACTTTGTTCGTGAACTTTCAAAATTCTAAGTTATTTTTCTGTGGAGTTTCGTCTTAAATTTTTTTATGAATACGAGTATCTACCTTTCAAGTTTTAAGAATTAAATATTTAAAAAGTTTACTAGGAATTGAGAAGCATTTACATTAAGTAAATGTTAGCGTAACTTGTATGACATAACGATTTTTCGAAATTCGGGTTAGAGCCTGTTTCACTACCGTCAGATAAACTTTATCAAACGAATAAACTTGATATTTTGACAGATTCCCAATACAAAAATTGTCATAACATCAGAAATGTTCGCTTGATAATGTTTGTTATGCAGGGGATTGTTAAAGAGCAAGTATAACATAACAATTTTTTGTGTGTGATTATTTCTGTCAGTTACGATTAAGTCAACGAGCCCACGTAAGATGCGTAAAAGAACTTTTTGCTAGTATTTTTCATCGACCTCGTTCGATACTTAAAAATAATATAGTAATGAACTAAGTTATGGTTATATTTTCCTATTTTGGTACATTGGTTTTGGTACATTTGACTACTGCAATATAACATAGAGGTGTGCACAAAATACAAGTACTTTTAATTGTGTGTATTTTTAACCGACTTCATAAAAAGTAGGAGGTTCTCAATTCTTCGGAATCTTTATAATAGTTAGGGACCTACTTCAACAAGATATCGATAAAAAATCTCTCAAACCAAATATTTATCCATTATAGCGTAAGTTCGTTACGGCCGAGCGTCTTTTAATTACTAGAATTAATTTATTCGAGTTGATCCTCGCGGGCCGGTCTGATCCCGCGTTAATAATGTTTTATCATTTATTATTCTTGAGTAATGTAACTTAACCCGCCACGCCCCGCGTCCGCAGTCCGTCTTCATCATAAAAAAATTAACATCATTTCACATCACTAGAGTTTTCTTTTTTTTTGTTTTTAATCAATCTCGGTTGTTTTGAAGTCATCAAATCGGGATTTATGTGCGATGGATAAGTCTGTGGGTGTTCGTTAAAAAAAAAAGGTTATAATGCAATTTATTTCTAATATTAAAATATAATTGCTTATAATCTTAAAATATTAGTAAGTAAGTTTCGTCGCTTTCTTACACGTAAATTAAACCTAAAGGTTGAAGTTATCAGAACGCTATCAGAAGGTTGTGAAACCGGCCATAGTATTAGTTGTGAACTTGCGAGAGTTTGGAAATGGTGTTATTAAATATTCGAGGCGAAAACTAAGTTCGTCACTTTCTTATACAACGAGTGATAACTTACACCATTTAGGGAGCACACCACGGGTGTGCCCGCGAAATTCAAATTTTTCGTGATTTTTCTCGATTTTTAAGCTAATAAGACATAATAGGCTTATGGCCGTCAAATTGCGATAATCCCAATATCTTCTTCACGTGTTTATATAAAAATCTCTGCTCGAAAGCGTCGAGTTAAAGAAATTAGTTCGAGATTTGCGAGCTACTCACATAAAACTCGATACTCGGACTAATTTCCTAGGATACACATTTTTATGCAAATATTTTGATGTAATCATGTAAAGATGATACTGCCATTCTCGCAAATTGATTGCCACAAGCCTATCATGTCTAATTAGCGTACAAATTGCAAATAACCACGAAAATTTTGAATTTCGCGGGCAGACCCGTTGATTTCACGTTAACATTGCTCTAAGAGTGAGTGAAGACAAAGCTATCTGACACTTATGCACAAAAGCTTATGAAACAGGCCCTAATAATTGTGAACTTGGGAGTGTTTAAAAATGGCATTTTCATGGTCAAGGAATTTTGTAAGATGTTTTACGGGTGAAGAGGGGATAAGGGTACCACGTGACGGACTAACTCGTTAACAATTGATTGATCGGCCATCGCACCGCTCCTGTCCGTTCAGTTTATACAGTGTGTTTTAAAAGTATGTTTATGTTTAAAATATGTATGTATGTTTTATATTTCGGTGATTGCTTGACAATAGCTGGAATGTAAATAAAATTGCTGATTATTTTACACGAATTGAAGAAATATTATGTTAAAACTTGCATCATAATGTTGTTAGTTTTTCCAATTTTATGTTACAACTTACAAGTAAGGCCTAGGTAGAGATCGTCTAATTTAAAATGAACGCCCCTTCACTATATTTTACATTTCATTCAACGTGTGAACATACCACGTGGAAGGGCGTTCATTTCTTGATTAGACGATCTCTAGTCTCTACACGCTTGTTTATCAACAGCCTGTACATATAAAGGCATTGTTTCACTTGTTAATAGCGAGTATACTATAACTAATAACATCTCATTCGGATCCATTTCTCGTGATTAATTATCTGTTTAATCGATATAAGATGTTGTGCCAACAGCCTTCTCAAGTATCCTAAAATTATCACCTTCAATACTGAACCTTAACTCGGATGTATAAGATTTGATTTTGTGCAAGGATTTGAGATCATAGATTAGATTAAAGAGTGGATCTATCAAAATTTTTTCGTCATTGAGGAGCGCTTTGTTAGAGATTTAATTGGTGTCTTAAACCAGCTCGTTGTTAATTCGATTCCGTCTAAGAAGTGGCCATTTGTTCGCGTCTGTTTAACTCCGAATGGTAATCTTGAGTTGATTGATTGGGCACATTGGTATTTATTGCGTTTTGGATTTAACATCGGGACTTTGCTTTTATTGCTTTTGAGAATAGAACATTCGAAGATATTACAGTGCAGACTTTTAGGTGCTTTCAGTGATCAAGATAAAATATATTCAGGAATTGACTATTGTAAAAAGTTAAATGAAGTTTTAATAATTATATAGTCCGACGTATTTTCTGTGCTTTTATTGCTTTTGAGAATAGAACATTCGAAGATATTACAGTGCAAAGACTTTTAGGTGCTTTCAGTGATCAAGATAAAATACATTCAGGAATTGACTATTGTAAAGAGTTTAATGAAGTTTTAATAATGATATAGTCCGACATTTCCGTTTCACAATATTTTAAAATGAATCATGTTAGTGTAATATTTGTACGATACTACATATCTATAATCTATTTGCCATACGATATATTTTGTCAACACAATGTACATCACAGATCTGTGATGTATCATAGAATCTATTAGATCTAATAGATTATGTGAATTGTACTAGGTTTTTTGTCTACTTGTTTTTTGGTACTAATGTCCGAATGACGGCTGCGGTGCCGTGGACAAACTAACTTATTGTTCCTATGTGAATTGTGAATCATTGCTGTGCCAAGTGCTAAATCGCTAACTAAATCTATGATAACAATAACTCACTCGAACTCTGTTTGATGGTAGCATATATCAAAGCGTAATGAAATTTTTAATTCGTTCGGCGTCTCATTGAAGTATGTAGAACATTGTCATTGTCTCGAAATAGCTGGATTGATGATCCGCCCGATGCTCTGCTAGGGGTGAAGATTGATGGTGGGACGATTGTCACTTCGCGTTAGTACATGTGTTTATTGAACTTGTGTCTTTTGGCAACGTTTGCCTCGATTCATAATGATCTGAAAGTGGTGCGTTAGTATACTGTACTACTGATAAACTCTCGCTGCTCTTGGGGCAATAAAATGCGGAACAAATCACCTGTTGCGATCTCTTTCGAACTTACGGGTGTTACAGGTGCCGTTCTGTGGGGTTAGTACAGGTTTTTGTACGAATTTCGAGTGGACTCACATCGCACAAACGATTCGAATTCCTCCATACATTTATTAACTCCCTGTTTCTCCATTTTATTGCCGACATCGAGCAAGCGAGTTTGGTAAAGGTATGAGGACTATTTCATCAACGTAAGTTTTGTCACCTTCTTACCTACTTCATATCAAGTCACGAAGACAAATTTATTCCTAAATAATCTATCCGAATAAAAAAATCCGTGATATAATTTATTTATTAAGTTTTTAACTGCCTTGCTCTTACATCACAGTTGGCTATGAATATGATACAAGAGAATATACATATAGACGGTAGTACGTAGTTTCCCTTCCCTATATACCTATTCTACTAATATTTACCAGCCTTCAAATAAGTGTACTATTTTCGGATTTGTCTGAATATAGTTAGGACCCATCCTAAATCGGGAAAGCTCCGTGTGGTTCAGTCATGTGATGAGTCGTGACAGGTCGATGTTAATAAATCGGTAAACGTCGGTAGTTATCTACTCTCAACGTAGTGACGGTCATCTCGCGGCAATAACAGCCGAACAACGCCAGTCATGCAGGGCGACCCGCTCAATGTATGGCGCAAGTTGTCAATGAAAGAGTTCGATAAACCACAAAACTGTTTTTCTATAGTGTGTAATATCTGCATAATATCTGTATTCTGTATGACCACTCTCAGTTTCACACAACTCCAAAAACTTCCTTCTTTTCGTACGTAAACGCCCCGACACTGAAGCATCCTCAGGATATTGACTTACCCAGGTTTGCTTGTATCATTATTCCCTGAAACACATGCCTTTTGTTGAACATGCTTGCTGCGCGTAATATTACGGTCATGTTTATATTTTCTGGGGATACATGAACGTTTCTTTCAATTATGAACACATGAATAACGTTAGTGCTTGTTTTTTTTGTTAAGAGAAAATAATATAATAGAACAGGACCGCGACAGAATATAATGGTCTCGTATGTTGTTGTCACAGGAGCTCGTGTTTATCCACATTTCTTGTATAAACGCTCGCCCCAGTGAAACTTCAATATTGGATTCCCACTATAAGCAGCTCATTAAAGTCACAAGAAGATGAAGACAAGTCACAATATTCAGACGTTCATTCGAATGATATGCCCGCAATATCTTGTAAATTGCGCCAGATATATACAGAAGCGGTTTCGGTGTTGGGTACAATGAATGAATTGGGTTGAGACGGGAACTCATTCAATGACACCGTGTTAAACAGGTGCTACACTAATGTTCTGAACTCCTAGTGCTTAACTATTCAATTTTATGATGACGAGTAAAGTTGTAAACTCAAGCTACTATAAGATTTCACAATAAATATTGTTTCGCTTATCAAAAGATCTAAATCGCTCAAAAGCCTCTTTAGTAAAGAGCAAAGATTCTTCAATAGCTGTACCTATCTTATTTTCGGGACATGATATTTATTTTAATTTCTCTAATACATATTTTTTGTGTCACATAAAAAGTCCTCCGAATCGGATGACCGACTTTTATGAAATATTTTTGTGCACATTCGGAAGATCTGAGAATAGAACGAAAGTGAATTATTTTTCATACCACGGAGAAATTATTTATACGGCAAAACAACGTTTGCCGGGTCAGCTAGTTAGTTATACATCTAGGTATAATATACAACACCATTTGCTAGCATACCCGGTTCAACTCGTGAATATCTGCGACTGTAAATAAATCTTGAAAAATAAACGAAAACTCACGAGACATAGCTATCAACGGACGAATTAATTAGAAAAAAAAACTTGTTCTATTTCCATCGCGGAATTTGTACGAATAAAAGTGTTTAACTCATTCCGAGGCATTTCTTTAAGATTATGATCGATTATTTTCGTCGTGTTCTGCTGGGCTTAGGGTTGCCAAAAGCCTATACTTAGTTTTAAAATTCGAGAACCCTTTCAAGATTTCTAATTTAAATCGGAACTTAATTAATAAAGAGTAATTGACTAAAGAAATTATAGTTTATTAAGTACAGTAAAATTATAAATAGTAATTTGTTGCCAAAAAAGTAGTTGTAATTATAATTTAAAAACATTAAACACTAAGCAAACATAATTGGATCAGCGGTTGATCTTTGAGATCTTTTATTTATGCAATGGGGATTTATACATTTTATTTCATTGATTTATTTACTCTCATATAACAATATCAATAATTCTAAAATATACAACAAAGTTCTGGAGTGAAAAATATTTACAAAATACACCGTCCAAATTCTCGCTTAATGGCATGGTGCCCTAAACACTGGCGCTATTGCATCGCTATAGCCAGGCTTAGCCGTTGGGCTAAGTAAGCGCCAGATCTGTGCCCGTATTCTGTATCTCGGTGCCTATCAAAGAATGATAGTCACTGGCATATGTTTTTTATCCATTGAAAGTTTGCTCTGAAATAAAAATAACATTTCCTTAGCAAAACTTCAATGGATGAAAAACATTTGCTAGTGGCTATCATTCTTTGATAGGCACCGAGTTACAGAATAGGTACGCTGGTCACCTGACGCGTGAATCAACTTTTTGGACACGACATTAACAAAATTTTTATTCATTTTGAATTGGCAACCCTAGCTAGATCCAGTTTCAAAAATGCTAGGCACATTTTGTCGTCGCGCCCGCAGCGTGTCGGGATCAAAGCGCGCTCTTGGACGAATAAAATCCGAATTAATCAACGTAGATGCAGATAGTGATGAGATTAACAAAATTAAATTAATTCACAAATAAGAAAAAGAAGAATTTTCATTTGTCTAGTTTCTTTATTGTGAAATTTGTAACAGATGAGAATGTTGATTGGATGAGAATGGGATCATGATTTGTGATTAGTTTTGTCTAAATATTTAGAGCGATCTTAAAATGTATTGGATAAACCTGGCGTCGTTTGTTTAACGTTTGAAAATATTACGGTTCATTTTATGAGCCTGTTTAGAGTTCTATGATTTTATCTGCATTTTCAAAATGTTGGAAACAGAAGGAATGATCAGATATGATACAGTCTCCCAGTCTACTTGAAAGTCGTTCTGTCCATTTTAGAGTCAGTAGTACCAATTCTGTTTTGCAAAATATCTAAACTAATCTTATTTGCCATCCTTTTCCATAGGCAGCATTTTGAAAAATAATATCACTATTTTGCTATAATCCGCTACTTGAAAGGATTCTGTATGGTTATAATATGCAGGAACACTGTCCAGATGAAACACCACGCACAATTTTCCCACACTTTCTTCGACTCACGTTGCATCCCAACACCGGGGCGTCTTCAGGACGTTGACTTCACAATGCGAAATGGTTGACTCTATGTGTGTATCGGGATACAGAAGCTTTTCAAGCCGCGGGTCATAGCAAAAAATTAATCTGTCCTACGTATTATGGATTTCCGCAAAATAACGCCTGCTTCCATTCAAAGATATTTTTAGATACTTCAAATTAGTTAAGTTTAGAGATTGTACACAAGTCACAACAGAATTGGCTTCTGAAACTGATCTAAATAAAATAATACAAAAAGATTGGGTTTCACAGTAAATTCTCCCTGACTTTCCTTCAGCAAGTAAAAGGTAATCTCGACGATTATTATAATTAATTCACGGCCAGCTGTTCCGTCGGTAGTTTCTTAATCTGATGAAATTGTCCCGCCTACATTTATGCCTCTATTAATATATTTTATCGTGGCTCGGAAGTTTCTTTTGTTTCTGCTCTAATAAAATACTTTGTTAGCTCTTTGATCCTCCGGTAATATAATACGACACTGTTTACCGTTCATTATAATCGCCCATTCTTAAGATTATAAACATGTTTTTGAAATCATTCGCGAACTTCTCGTATAATTTTCGTGTGCACAGAAAAATTTTAATCAATGACGAAATACGCTACGCTTAGAGGACGGGAATAATGTGACGTATGTTGAAACCAAATATTTCTCAAATATGGCGTCGCGCGTCGTCTATTCGGTACCGCTGATAGCACATACCGCTGTCGCTCGCTCACATTAGCGCCATTTTACAGTTTTGATAAATTAAAAATGTGGCTTCAGGGTGGAGCCTAGAAATACATGCGTGACGTCACTTAGTGCTGATCCTTTATATGTTTTATCAATGCTTTAATAGGTACAAGTGGTTTATTGGCTCGTTTTTCAGAAATTAATTATCAAAACTAAATCATATTTTAATTTTAATTCTTACTAGAAGAATCACCGTAGAGTATTGAAACATTTCATAATTTATTAAAACCTGGGTTGGGAGATTCATTAATTCGAGCTTTTTATGATTGCCTCGAAACCAGTTCTTAATTCATATTAAAGTGTGCATTATGATGCTAATATTTATTGTTTCACGAATTCTGCCGCCCGCACCATAATGTCGGGAAGAGGTTGGCCAAATTAAACATAATATCTTGAGACAGTCCCCTACAAAAAATCATTTGTACGTATGAAAAACTTATATTCCATACTAAGTTTTTCCCGCGTTGATTTTGGTTTTCAATAAATCCCGTGTAATTTTTAATAATTACCGTTTCCGCTTTATATTGAAGTTCGCTATCTCAAAGTTTACATATATTATACTTATTGCTTTAAAATTATTTCTACTTTAGAAACCACTCTCACGCGTTTCGTTTCCCGGGATAAAAAGTAGCCTGTGTGTTAATCCAGAATATAAACTATCTTCAACCCAATTTTCATTGAAATCGGTTCACTAATTGTTACACTATTAGTGGTTGAGTAACAAACATCCAAACGTAAAATATTCAAACTCACAATTTTTTACATTTGTTATAATTTATAAAGAATATCTTGTTACTTGTGGTATGCCCCATAATTTTAAGGTGTAATAACTAATAACTCTATTATGCGCACTGAAAAGAGACCTCAGGATATGGTGGGCATCCGAACGATTTATGTAAACCTTTTTCGTACAAGCAATCAGTAGCGCCATCTGTCAAAATTCTATACTGCTGGCTGCTGAGCGAAATACAGCTTGGCCTTACTGTTGGTGGCAAAACAGCATTTTTGGCACCGATAACCTGGCGAGATTTTCTCGCGCTGTCCGCCCTGTCCATGGTATATGTCTTTGCTTATGTACTTAGTTACGGCTGCATTTACAAACAAAAATCCAGGAATATCCCGCCAGATCCTGTATCCTGGTAACCCTGGTCGGCCCATCAAACTCGTGGCCGTTTCGCTTAACGTTTTGCATATTTTTAATGTTCATTAATATAAGTCGATATGGGCCGTGACCGTAAAATATAAGTTTGATTAATCAGTCGGGCGTGAGTGATGAGTGCAAATTAACTGCTATTTGAGTTACTTTCGATATTATGACGCATGTCTACTTGCGGTTTTGATTGCCCGTGGCTATATTTTGGTATAGTTTTTTTTAAAAGGTTAAGTTAAAAAAAAAAAAGATTCCGACGAATTGAGAACCTCCTCCTTTTTTTAAAGTCGGTTAACAAATTAATACATATATACCTACCTACTCGTACTACACAACTACATCACTTTTCATTGTATACTACACAACTTTTCATTGTATATAGGAAGGAGTTCAAAAATTCAACATGAGAGAAAAAGAGAAGGGAAAATATTATAAAGAAAAGTTTCTGCAATCAAAATCTTACCCAAAATAAGTTGGATTTTTATTCCTACCATGCCCATGGTAAAAATATAAAGTGAAGGTTTTTGACCTTATAATCTGAGCGAATTTTAATTCAAACCCAAAACCATTGTTCGATATCGCGCGTGTTTAATCGATTATGCTTAGGTATCGAATTCGATCCTGGCCTTTAATAATAAATAATAATTGATGTTTAAAAAGTCCAAAGCGAGTCACATATTGTATTATGTTTAAAAGTTGATACATTTTTGCAAAAAAAAGTTCCAAATATTACTGTTTGAATTAAAAGAAGAATCTTACTTCTCTGCTTTGTTTATGATTTTGTTAAGTACCTACTGTGGAAATAAGAAAAGTGGTTCTATTTTTTTATTAAAAATTGGGAAAAAGAATTCTTATAAAGTACCTACCTATTACACAGCAGTCTAACTTTTTATTAGGTATACTTACCTGTTTATCAGTTTCAATTTCCTGTATAAATTGCTTAGCAGTTTTTGAAAAATTAGAAGATTAGTAATGGAATTTCTGCTTTTGACTTATCATTTTGTTCGGCTGATTTAAGTAATTTAAAACAATGATATAATAACAATATTATTTTTTCCAAGAAGGAATTGTGGGGGCAATAAAAAGCTTTTAAGGGGGAGTGCGACCGCATTATAATAATACTAAAAGCAAGGCCCGACGATTCTTTCCATCACCAATTTGTATGAGGGCATTGTTGTTCGTCTGTCCATCCGCATCAAATACCCCCGTAAATCATATTCGTCGTAAATTCGATGCGAGCTACAATGAAAGATCTGTTCTTATTTGAATTTCGAATTCGTGTGTGACATTTCTTTTTTTATATCACTATGCAAATGAATCCGTATGAAAGAGCTTTTGAAGTTGGAACACTTTTAATACCTCTGTAACAATATCCTTCCTAGGGCCTGTTTCACAATCGCCAGATAAACTTTCTCTAGCGAATATATTTAATGTTTTCACAATTTTTGTATTGGGAGTCTGTCAAAATGTCAAGTTGATATTTAAATAAAATTTATCTGGCGGTTGTGAAACAGGCTGTTAATTAAAAAAAAATCGTAGCTAGGTACACACACACGAATAAATCTACCTGAAAAATTTGGTATTGATTAGGTACATGAAAAATCTAAACTTAATCTGATATAATCTACTACAGGAAAAGTTAAGTATAAAGTAGTACTTACCTACCGACTACATGAGTAGAGAAAATTTTAATATTTTTCTTATCTTTCTTAATTTTTATTACAACGCGCTTTAGAATAAAGTCGCGTATTTAAAAAAATAATTAAGTAATGGATTATTATTATGAAACAATGTTGCCATCATAGCCTTTTGTGTAATAAGAATGAGCTATTTCTACACGGACCACCTTTCTTCGTTACCAAATTAGCAAAAATAAAGGGCGCTCTACACTTTGCGAGCAATTACGGCGTATTATAGAGTTGAATCACAAATTGCGCTCTAGCTATTGTTGCCGACCCCACACATCATGGCTTGTTTACGAGACCGGCACGTACGGCTTACTTTGTCGCGTGACATCTGCTCGGGGTGCAAACACGCCTTTATTGCAATGACGTAGAGGTCGCCACTCGCCATGACAATAGCTTTTTTCTGTAACGCATGATATTGCATGAAATTACAGTGTGAAGGGTACTTAATAAATAAGGATTATTGATATTGCTGCTATGACTTCATCTATGTCACATTTTATGTGTCGTCAGTTTTGACAATGGTCACAGTTAAATGCATATTTAAAAGGTAACGATAATAATAATGAGATGTTGACTTCACAATGCGACTCTACGATTTCGCATTGTGAAGTCAACATCTCCTGAGGATGTCCCGGTGTCGGGACGAAACGTGCGTCGAAGAAAGTGATAGAAAATTGTGTGTGGTGTTTCATGTGCTGTGTTCCTGCATATTGCACCACACAGAATCCTTTCAAGTAGCGGATAATAGCAAAACGAATTAATCTGTCCTGTTAATTATGGATTTCCGCAAAATAACGCCTGCTTCCATTCAATAATAATAATTTAACTAAATCGGATCTAGATCGACCACCAGCATGCAAGAGTAATAAGATAAATCGGAACATTATCGCGTTTTCATAAATGTAGGGTTATAGTAACAACAAGACCCGAAAAAAGCAGTAGAAAAAAAGTGATAAAGCCCTTTGTAATCTCCTTGACGCCAGTGAGGCTTACTCACACTTTAATTGTTCGGACGTTTTTTTCTGTTACCTGTATAATGTTTTATTTTATGCATCTCGTCTACCTGAATTGGAGACAGTGGGTAGGTAAATAGGAACAGTCTGGAATTATTGGCATTGAGTCATTATTAGCCTGCGCTCGAAGACTCCGTGCAATATTTGTTACTTTGCTTGTATTCGATTCGTTCACGTGGTGTTTTATTAAATTCCCTTTTTTCTGTATTGACTTTCCCAACCACCAACCCTGCTTCTCAAACTCTTAAAATCTTTTCGGTAGCTAGATCATGTCCCTTAGACAATAAGCAACGAATTCATGAAAATCTCTCAAAATTTTTAAAAGTTTTGGTTAGCACCGTTGCTAAATCTCAAGTGAATTTATTATGGTTCCTTTAATTTGTTAAAATAAAAAAATTGGTGTTACATTCTGGTGTTGACGGCAAAAAGGCTCAACAAAGGACTATTCTGGAAATGTCAACAAAGCGTCAATCGCGGCGGCCTGTTGCTGCAACGAGCAAACGGAACTTGTAATAATTGATTTGCTACATACATTGTCGCCACCACAACTTTTATACAAATTTAATAAAGGCTCGACCACACTCTTCTCTTGCACTGGTGCTTTTTTTTCTGAAGGTGAGTATCGACGAGGATCACTGTAGTAGCATAACCTAGAGAGACAAGTGGTAATTGTAACAAGTAGGTGTCTTCTCCATATCCTTGGTTATTTTTCCGTATACCGACTCTCTTTTATACTAGTAGGTAAATAAAGCGCAAAATTGTTTCTTCGCCTAATACTCTGCCTATATTTGTTTTTTTTTATTATAAACAGCTGAACGACTCGTTTTCGATCTGTTATCCTATAGACTATTTATAGGGATATCAAATAAAGCATATAAAGATCTCACGACTGTAAAGAAAGGTAGTAAAGCTAAGTATATCGATCGTGATCCGAACGTAATTTGCCAGGCCGCTAGATGGCGTTTCGCAGAAGCGGCGCGCGGCGTCACGCGGCGCCCGCGCACCATTGCTATGTAATTTATTGCTTATTTCGCAGTAATTGCACCCTTGCCGCCCCCTAAACGTTTCTAGATGTGTTGTAACTTTATCTTTAGCTCCTTTACACCCGGTTTCTTCAACTGACTTTTACTAAAAGTAATAGTTAAATATGGCGGTCTGATCCTTATGTCTTTCGTGATAAGGGTCAGACCACCATATTTAACTTTTACTTTTCAGTAAAAGTTAGTTGAAGAAACCAGGTGTTAAAGTCCTTTGAGCTAACACTTGGGACTGCGAGTTGATTTCAGATACTACTTTTACAATTTTTAGGTTTCCGTGAAAATGGGATCCCTCAATGCGCGAGCCCGACTAACACTTGACCAATTGAAAAATGAAAAAAAAAATGAAAACAATGAAAAAACATTTATTTTGCATAAAGGTTACAATTAAACAGTATTGTGGTTTGGGACCATCCCAATTAGTGACTAGTGGAAAACTAAATAGTACTTGTGACACGTAGCCCCTCTCTTCCATAGCATACTAGTTATATAAAAGTTTAATCTAGGTAGTATGTAGTGTGTGTTTCTACATATACATATACATATATATGTGTGTGTGTAATTATTCATTATTTTTGCTCATTCTATGTAAATAGGCAGAATGTTGTTTGTTTGCCTAATTAAATCGCTTAATTTCATAAGGTATGAAAATCAAGGATTTATAATGGTGCATTTACACAAAAATAGCGTATAGCAACTATAATAGCAACGTAGTGCAGTTCTGGTGGAGCACCCTAACACTATGCAGGATGTTTATCATACTTTCAGCGTTTATATTATGTTAATTCAAGTATTTGCAAAATGAAGATACCAAATAGATTGAAAGTTAAACTTGATTAGAACACATTAATATTGTTTTGATTCAAATTGATAAACAAGTAACTAATACTTACACCGATATTAGCTTTAAACAACTGTGTCATAATAAAGTACTTCAGCCAAACAATCCCTATACTGAAAAACAAACAGAAAATATTATTTTAACTGTACACGAATTTATAAACGAAAAAGTGGATCAAAATAGGAATGTTGTAATGGTCTAAATTGAGAGAAATGGAATATGCACGGAATCAACTGAGGTCATGATTGATGCTAAAACGTTTTAATGATGTTTCTGAAATGCGATATCGACGGCGTTACGGAAAACATATTATGAACTACTAATAAATGCGTTTTCGTCAGTCCTGACTCCTATGACACTCTCATATAAAACTTTAAACTCAGCAAGGAGGAAAGGAATACTTAATTCTAATAATAAATACCACTTATGCATATAATACCTGATATAATTTTACAATAGGTACATCTAATAGTAGTGGCAACTGTTTTAATGATGGATGTACAAAATTCTGTTCACAATTTCACATTTACAATTATGTAATATGTATCTTCTTACATTATAATTATGATACCTCGAAGTTGTAGTACCTATACCTGTTGGTTTATCAGGTGCTTAAATAAGAAGTTTTCATAATCAAACGAGTTAGAGAACTTCGAATTGTTACCAAAAATAGCATGTTATTTTATTGCTTCTATATCTTGAAGAGTTTGCATTATTATCTATCACGTTTTTTTTTTTACGATTAATAGGCTTACGCTTGACCACAGTCATGTCCGATGGGCAGAAATGATGAGGTCTAGGATGGAGCGCGCTTGCCTAGAAAATGCCTATTCACTCTTCTCTTGAAGGCACCCAGGTTGTACTTGGCTGGGAACACGGAAGCTGGAAGGGTATTCCACACCTTAGCGGTTCGTATCAGATACGTGGAAGAAAAACGTTTCGTTCGAGTACGCTGGACATCAACCACATAAGGATGCCACTTCTCTCGACGTCTTGCGGTTCTGTGGTAGAAAGGTGAAGGAGGTACAAGGTTGTGGAGTTCCTGAGCACACTCTCCAAAATATATCCTGTAAAAAACCGCTAAACAGGAAACACTACGTCGGTGTTCTAAACTGAGCAGTTTTGCCCGTGTTAGCGATTCCTTCCCGATTATTCTGCGTGCGTGGCGATCAACCGAGTCCAATGCATCGAGCTGGTATTTGGCAGATCCATCCCAGAGGTGACTGCAGTACTCCATGCCAGAACGAACCTGAGCTTCATACAGAGTCAGAAGGTGTTCGGGCGTGAAGTACCGCTTAACCTTGTTCAGGATGCCAAGCTTTTTGGCGGCTGTTTTTGCCTTTTCCTCGATGCATTTCCCGAAATTAAGATTGGGTGAGATGTTAATACCCAGGAGGTCGATATGATCGCTAATCGGTACGGACACCTTTTGAAAAGTGGGAGCCAAGGTGAAGGGGCTCTTTTACGTTACACGTATAGGCTTACGAAGAAAGAATGACGATTTATTTCAACTAACACTTAATGTTATAAAGAAGCCTCCAACTCTTCAGATTTCAAAGCACGATTCGGACGTCGGAGTAATCAAAGCGAGAAACAATTATGTGACAATTACACAGCCAATTATTTATTATTAAGTGTAATTACGTCACTGTTTATTGTAATATCACAACAATCGTCGCTGTGAACTCCTTACATAATAAATCCGGAAGAATTTAAAGGCAAATCTTAAAATTATAAAACTAAACTCACCGGCATATTTAGCGGAACATAAAAAAAAGGTCCATAATTAAAAAAATATGGTTTTATATTAAAATCTACTTACTACACTTCTTTTGTTATTTAAAGTTTCATTAGTTTTTACTTAAAATGAGGTCACATTAAGAACAGATTTTGCGAGTAAAGGCTATTTGTGAAAAATGGTATATTTTTGAACTTTTCATGTAACCTGGAAAAGTGAAATTTAATATTAAAATTACAATTAATTAAATTAGAAAAATGGTGATTAATATCGCATATTTCCTCCACGTGCTCTTATTAAAGTTTCTACCCGTCTAGGCATACTGAGAATGATGTTATCGATGGTCTCGTGGGATAGTCTCCGCCATTCCTCAACTACGGCGATTCGCAGTTCTCCCACGTTGGCGGGAGCTGGAATTCTGGACTTAACTTTTCTTTTCAGCAAGTCCCAAACGTGCTCTATTGGGTTCATATCCGGTGATCTCGCCGGCCACTCCATAACGGTGATATTCATATCATTAAGATAAGCTTGAGTTACCCGAGCGGTATGCGGCAGAGCATTATCCTGCATAAAAACAAAATCGTCACCGATATATGGGGCAAACGGTACGACATTTTCTTCTAAAACTTCTCTGATATAGCGGTCTGCAGTCAGACTCCCTCTGTCAATCACTACCAAGTCTGTGCGAGCTCCCAAACAAATGCCCGCCCAAACCATTATTGATCCAGCACCGTATGCAACTGTAGTTTCAAAATTTGTCTGAATGTATCGTTCTCCTTTGCGTCTGTATATTCTTTGCCTGCCGTCAATTTGATTTAAGAGAATTCTGCACTCATCACTAAACAATACCTTACTCCATTGGTCCGCGTTCCAAAGTCGATGTTCCTGAGCAAAAGTTAACCTGTTTCTACGATGATTTACCTCGAGCCTTGGAGCCTTGGCGGGCACAAATAAACCCAAACCAGCTTCTTCGAGCCTTCTTCGTACCGTACGCTCACTTACGGTTACACCCCGCACTGCTTCTAACTCATGTCGGGCTTGGACGGCCGTCAAACGGGGGTTCCTACGTACACGAAGCCGAATGAAACGATCATCCCTACTCGAAGTGCGTCTTTTTCTGCCTTGTCCTGCTCTTCTCACATAAGTACCGGTCTCCCTGAACCGTTGGATACTGCGATGGATCGTTGAAACTGGTCGACGAAGATCTCTGGATATCACTCTGTAGGTTTGACCATTTCTTCGCATTTGGAGTGCCCTGGCAATCTCCGTTGGGGCTAAGTCAGGCATAATTCAGTCATCAACTCCAGAAAGATACGCGATTAAAAAAAACTAACAAAAAACGGTATTTCAATGAAATTTTAAATCAAACTCAGAAGGAAGAAATACTCGAAGTTCGCTCCAGATAAGGTGTATTTGAATAAAATTAAAACAATTGCATAAAATGTGATGTTCAGTTGTTTTCTTAATTTGAAAATATTTCTTTTTAAATTAAATAACGTAATATCTGGGTGACCGAGTTTCACTCGGTGGCCAATAGATGGCAGCAGTAGTCATATTTTTATTTTTTTGGTAAATTCGACATTTTGTAAAAATGAATCCTAGCTAGATCGATTTATCGCCCCCGAAACCCCCTGTATGCTAAATTTCATGAAAATCGTTAAAGCCGTTCCCGAGATCCAGATTATATAGAAATATATATACAAGAATTGCTCGTTTAAAGGTATAAGATAAACCAGCCAGCAACTTTATATGATACTGATATCAAACCTTTTTTTTATGTTCCGCTAAATATGCCGGCGAGTGTATAAACATTGAGTATTTTTACATTGTCTTATATTAGTCTTAAAGAAATCACAGGTGGCAGGCAACACACAGAAGTATTCTACTGATACCAGAATTTCGGCGATAATAATTCCACTTACCCCATCAGTAAATGAAATCTGGAAAACATACTTCAACTGACCTCGAAGTCAAAGTTCACGGCAACGGTTTTAAAAAAATTAACAAGGTATTTTTAATAAACTACCTCAGTAAGTAAGTAACTAAGAACTAAACTTAATAGCAAAAATAAAAACATTGAAAGCTAATGCACTTGATCAATTGCAGACAGTGGCATCATCTTTGATTAAAACAATAGACCCAGTGGCCTATTTCGATGCCGGCAAGCGGTCTCCTGGACTAGCTATAAATAAAGACGGACGCGATTAGCATTCTCTCATTAATCATACTGTGCACTGTCACAAACTTCACAACACAACACGTCCTTACGCTGTGATCTTCTTAAGACTATTGGGAACTTTCTCAATTGATAAAATAATTGGACAAATATGTGTATTATAATTTCTTGAATCTTTCTGCAAATTTTCGAATTGATTCGTTAAAAACAGCAGATGTAGATTAACTAGATTCAAAAAGTGGAACATAGAAACAGAAAGGCGCTTACTTAAATAATCGCGGACAAACATACATACATACATACACACATACATACATACGGGTCGAATACAGAACCTCCTTCTTTTTTTGAAGTCGGTTAAAAAGAAAATACAGAAACGTTGAAAAAGTAACTACTAAAATGTAGTTGTGAGAGTACACTTAAATTAAACTTATTAAAAGGTAGTTTAATAACGATCTTTTTAATACTATTAAATATGAGACATTTGAATGTTTGGGCAGTCACAATACTATACTTACATTAATTTGAGTCATTAATATTTGTGTAATTCGTAGTGACGCTGCATGAATAAATTATGTGCAAACATTAATAACTAAATAAGTACTCGTATTTCGCAAAACATGTAATTAATTTTCATTTATTGTAATAATGGCAAACGAAGGCTGATTATTATTGGATGTTAAGTTGGCGATATTCCAGCCCGTGGTCATTGTTCAGATCATCGAAACGTATTCCAATATTATATAAATCAATAGGTACCTATTTTTAGGGAGTTAATGCTCGTTTTAAAAACCAAATATCAACTAAAAATAAACAAAAGGAATTTCCACGAGACGATACATGGACAATGATGTGGAAACCCAGTTGCTTGAAAACACAGTAGGTATACTATCTATAGAGAATTGTAAGTCAGAAGTCAGGGAGGCTAGTACAAGTTACAATAATGCTAAGACGAAGAATGCTAATAAATGATTCGACGTTATACATATGTTTTAGGTTACTAACCGTACATAACGTGTATCAAAAACAAATTGAGATTCGAGTCAAAATGTAGGTAGGTATAATGTAACAACTTGTACCAATCCTACTAAAGGTCAAGGTTGGAATTATTGTGAAGAAAAGAAAACACTTGATTGATTTCATTCTAAATTTTGCAAACACTTTCATTGACAAGCATGAAAAAAGTGATATAAATGACTTAGAGAAACTGATAGAGTTTATAGTGCTTATATTAGCACCTTCGAGTCTTTGTTCTGGCCACCGCACCGTCGTGACCTGATTTACACAGCTCTTTGATCATAGCGCGTAGCCGTTTTTGTTTCGCCGGAATGATATTAATCAAACACATTTATTGCGGTCGCATTCGAAATTAACTACCGTATATTAAATACTCGGTTTCTCAGAAGTGGCTATCAAATATTTCCTACAATAAACCAGTAAACCAGTAACAGTTATTACCCGTAGCAGATATGAATCCACTTCCCGATTTTGAACCGTTTTATTATTATGATCACGCTTGTCATATTTCTGGATTTCAGCCAGGGAGTATTAGTGATGTTTTGTTAATATCGCTCTGGCAATCTTTTTGTTTGATTTATAACGAGGTGTTTAATAGATTTATAGTGGTTTGTGGTGACTTTTAATCCGCGCTCCGCAGAGCACATGCGCGACATCTGTTCGGTCGACGCGTGCGCGGGTACCGACTAATTAAAACAAATACCAAAGAAGCAATCAAAGAATCCAGCCGGCAAACAAGAAGACACCGAATCCGAATCTCCCGCGACGTCTGTCAAATTAGCATCACAAACGAAAATAGCGTCATTCTAATTATTTTGATGACTCAACCGAAATACAATTAATCTTGCCGCTTCTGTGAACTGTCTGAATGATGGACGGACTGAAATATCGTCGCATTTCGCGATAAATAAACTCGTGAGCCGAATATCGAATTTCGATTCCATCGGTGCTGCGTATCAAAGATTTTATGCTCGTGTTAGGTGGCGGAGCTACGTAGAGCGCAGTGCCGGTCTGCGGCGAACGTGGCGACAGCCTGTTCATTTAGCTGATCTACGGAATAAAGTAATCATATTTTTAAATTTACTTCCAAATTCCATAGAGTACTATCATACTTTCATTTAAGATATCTTTATGCTTTTCAATATAACCTTATTTTCTGATCAGTACCTTTATGTAATTTACAAGTGTTTTAATTTCATTGATTGTTAAATTGATAAATTACTTCTGTCATTTTTAGTTTTTCACCTTCTTTTGTCGAGATAATTATCAAACAATCAAATCTCGTATTACAGTACCATTTCAGTTTGACAGTGACACTGAATTGACACTAAACATCATCTTATTTCAAAGGAAGTTTTCCTCTTATAGAGACAGGGATGGTATTAGATTTAGCTATTTGTAGAGATTAGCGGAAATCATCTGTCTGAGCCCGAATTCCATTGGGAGATCCGCCAATGTGATGGTGTTGAATTCGATCCAGTTCCAATGATTGGTAAACTGAGATGCCCAGTATGTACTGACGGAAGTAGTCTTAATTAATAATTAGAATTACTGAGTAATTTAATTTTAAAACAGGATTTTACGCCAATATATCTAAAATTGAGTTTGAAGTTTGTTTGACCTTATTTTGATCATGAAACATTTTTGTGTCCTCTTCTTTCGCTTACTTTTCGCTTGGTTTATTTAACAACTTATTTTTTTTTTGGGTTAAATGTGTGAGACCATTATTCCTTTGCGTGTTGTTATTGGTATCTTCAGAAAACCTGATCTATAATTTCGTATAGTTTTCAATCATTTTCATGCTCGGGTCTGTTTCTTGTACTGTTCCAACGTTATGTGCTTCGTAAATAGTAATCTAGTTCTACCGCAGCTCACCAATAAAGCTTTAAACTATTGAGCAATTGGCATCTAACACAGTGTACCATTGTGTTAAGTTAGTCATACCATCGCACATCGTTGCGTCTAAGCTGCGTCTCTAGCGTCTTTACAATCATAAATCAAGCCCAAGAAATTGGAAACACCACTAAAAACCCTCGCCCTAATAAAATCTCAACAATAAAAATAACCTCGGATCTAAATCCCATAAAAATATGATTTCCTCGTAATACCGCCGTCACTTTACGAGGATATAAAACTTAATTAATAACTTGTGCGTTTTATAAAATGCTCGATGACCGATGTCATCTTGCAATGTTGCAATACAAGGAAACGGGTTCGTGCAATGTTTTTGGCGAGTGTTTGGGACTTTTTTGATGTGCATGTAGGCTTAGAGCTACGATAATTTTGCGATTTAAATCTTTGGGTACCTATGAATTGAGATCAAATAATCTTTGATTGAGATGTCTCAAGCTGATGTGCGCACTCACTCGTGTGTGTCGTATGATATTGCAACGCAAAATTATGGGACGCATAGCATCATTCTTAATCTTTGTTATAAAAATAAAACGAGTACGCGTCATCAACGTTTAAGATTTGTTGCTACAGTAAAATTATCATCATATTTTTTTTTAAATTACCCATTGTTTGTATTGTTTTGATTTGCGTTTTAATGTCAGTCAATCACATTTTAAGAAAGGTCTCATTTTAATTTTTATATGTTTGCGTGACCCGTTCTTGGCACGTTTATTTAACGACTTGTCACATGATTTGAACAGTATCAAATTCTCCCGAATTGTGTAGTTTCATAAACAGAGAATAAAAATGTAGGTGTCAGACAAGCCAAACTAAACAAAACTAAAGAAATTAATTGAAGATTGATCTGGAATTATTTAGGTTTTGAATTTCTTACTATACTATAAATATACAACTAAAACACATGGTATGGAACCGGTAGGTGGCGCGACCTGTTCGGGACGCGCCTCCCAGGAGGGTCGGCAGCGGCCAGGCTGCCGGCAGCAGCGACGGGACCTGCCGCTCTGGTGGCGGGTCAAAGCCTGGCGGGAGCGCGGTGAATACGCAAGTGAATCCCGTACTCCCGCCAACGTGGCCCGTCGTGGCAAAGCACAGGTTTTAGTGGGTGCAAGCCCCACATAACTCCTCCGTTTCCCCTGACGGAGGGGTCAGGCATTTCCTATGGATAAAAAAAAACAGTACCAGACCTACGTGAATAATATAATTTACAATTAATAAATCTGGATTTATTCAAACACTGATATTTAACTTTACAATAAGAAATGCTACGATAGATAATATTATAATCATAATATGAGGACCTACACGTGTTAACGCAGGTCCTTAGCCACAAGATGAGTCGATTAATTCGAGCGTCGATATCAAAAAAGGAATGCCACTCGTAATAATTCTCGTTATGGATCGAATTTATTCATTGGACACATATATTTTATTGTTGTGCCGGCTTGCCGTCCTCGCCGCGGGCTCCTATAAAATTATACGAATAAATAAGGCAGAGATCGACTTATAATTAAAAACATAACTTATTAATAACAGATCAAATCTGTCGAGTTTCGCGCCTTGCGCAGCTTCTATTAATGAATGAGGTAGAATTTATTACATTTTTATGTTACTATATTCATTTGTTGATTGGTCTTGATTAAATAATAATTGAAATTGTTCACTTAGAATTGGTAAACTATTTGCGTCCCTTAATTGTCAAAGTGACAAAAGGTTAAATAATTTTAGGCTGAGTTTATATTTTAACCTAAAACATAAATCATGTTTTAACATACATTTCTGGTTCGAAGTTAAGAGATTTATAAATAAAGTAGGTAACGCTTAATAAATTTGGTTTTTCTTTAAAATTTTATATAATAGATGTCTCACTTTTTCCTAATTAAAAATTATTTTGTGCAAGGACGTTTAGTAATATTTGGACACTCGGCTCGCAGTCTGGGCGTGGCGTGGCGTGGCATTATTTTTTTTAATTGTAGATAGGCGCTTGACGACAATCGTGCCTGATGGAAAGCAATGACGAGGTCTAGGTTGGAGCGCGCTTGCCTAGAAAATGCCTATTCACTCTTCTCTTGAAGGCACCCAGATCGTATTTGGCTGGAAACACAGAAGCTGAAAGGGTTCACACAACCCACATTAGCGGTTCGTATCAGAAACATGGAAGAAAAAAGTTTGGTGCGAGTTTGTTGGATGTCAACCACAACGATGCCACCGCTCTCGGCGTCTTGCAGTCCTATGGTAGAAAGGTGAAGGAATTGAAAGACATGAAAGGCATATAGGCTTGTATTTCTAGTAGAAACATTGTGCATAATCGATCCTTCATTTATCTTTAATAATAAGCGTCCACGCTTGTAAAGTGACTTGATATTTATGACGTAGTCCAATAATGGGAGAATTACAATCGCGAAGTACCCTCGGGCTAGTTTGCATCGAGTATCCTTATTGAGTGTTATATGAAATTGTAACTCGCAAAGAGTCAGCAAGATTTAAAGTCGAAATATAACTTATCATATTATTACTTGCTGTAGCCGGCGGCTTCGCCCACGTGAATTTCGATTTTTCACCAATCCTGTAGAATATTTTCGGGATCTAAAGTAGAGCCTACGTGGTTATAATGGGAATAATCAATACAGGAAGAATAATATACCTACGGGAAACAAGGTAAATTATTTGCGAGGTCTTAAAGTAGAACAGAATTGCTCCTAATCCAGTTTTATAAAATTGTGCCCGAAACGAAGTAATTTACCTACTTCGTAAGTTGAACCACTCAGGTTCAACTTACGAAGTAGGTAATAACTAATTTTCGGACAGGACATTATTTGACTACACTATAGCAACAAAAGTGTTCTACTTTAAGCTCTTGTAAGGAGTGTATCTTGTTCAAAGTTAAAGATTGTTTTTAGCTGTGGTTATAGGGGTTAAATCTTGCAATGACAGAATAGGGCAAAAGATTCAGTACTGCGCGGAAAAGGCCACGTTATTTCACAGGTACAAGTGTGTGATTTATTTGTTGACACGCGATTCAAAGCGCGGACGTTAAAAGTTTACGATGCGAACGCGAAACGAGTACCAACAAAAGTGAAGTGCGACCAAAATAACAAAATACGATAAGGCGAGAAGAGAACAATAAACCGGTTGATTTATTTTAATAAAGTAATTTATGGGCGCGGGCAAATTGGTCTCGTGACGGGTAGACTTATCGACTAACGAAATGCCGATAAAATCGATGTCGATACTCCGATAAACATGCGTTATTAATGGTTAACTTATTGTGTGTTGTAATGAGTACTGAATTTTCGCACAACTCGGAACATATCCTGTAGTGTAGGAACTATACGATGTACGAGTACATTATATAATACGTTTGAATGTCCATTAGTAAAAACTTGAAATCCCTTGCCATGCCGTAACGAGTATGCGGTAAGTATTGTCAGGCGGGGATCGAAACTACAAACCGTCACTATTCAAGTATTCACCTCACCACTCTTTAGGTATAATTTATCGATATCGATTATTCGATTTAAAAACGAATAGGCAAGTTACCTAAAACATTTTGTCGTGTTTTCTGTAATTGTACTCGTAACTATAAATTGTTAATTTCCGTTTATTAAAATTGTCATAGGTCCTTGTCCTTCCCTTATAAACGAGACTTTGTATTTAAACAATATTCTTATTTTCTTTAGTTTGTATTCTGTTTAATATATATATTTTTAAATAAAATAGAGTACATATTAAATTTATTATACATTGTTTATAAACATATCTTCATGCATAGGGTTAAAGGAGTCTGCGGAAACGTTTCTCGATGCAGCGTCGCTTTCAACGAATAATCGTAATCGAGAATTGCTGATAATTCATCTCGGTCGTAAATCGAGCCGGCCATAACTCTCGCGGCTTAATTACGAATAAATAAATAAATAATTGAATGTGAGCGGCCGCGGGCCTAATCGATGGTATCCGAGGTGTTCGAGGTGCTAACAAGGGCCCGCCAGCGATCGGGATTTCGATTCTGTGACCAAATTAACCCAAATATTCGCTACTGCGCTATATCATAATCTGTTATAGTATCCTAGTACTTATAGCTATCTGTACTAATTACGTACTAGGTTTCATACTACTATAATTTCACAATTAAATATTTCATCTCATATTTTAAATAAGTTCTCCAAGGATAGTCTGCGAAAGACTAAGTGCTAAAGTTTCCCTTTCCACAATTTCCACCACAGTAATTCTTTCCACGAGGAGGTCTATATACCATTGGGTAAAAGATGTCTCTATAAATTTGTTATTTTTTATCAGGACATTACAAACACCGGAATCTAGCCCCAAAGTAAGCGGTAGATTGTGTTGTGGGTACTCCTTTAGCAGGACGCTAGACTGTGATAACTCACTTTCCAAAGAGGGAACATCAATCATAATTTTTTTTCATAACCGATATTTCCCCTCGAGCGTAACCGATACGATAGGACTCCAAAGATAGTCGTCCGCGGAAGACTATTGTTATTCATTTTTTTCAGATGTAACGATTGACGCGTATCCATTTCCTAAGCCCAGAATAGTTCCGCCTCCAGTCCGCTATGAAATAAAAGGCATCACTCGTCGCGTGACGGCCATCGAAATATACCGAGGAGATGCCACAGATCGCTGCTCGTTAGAAGGTAATTAGCCCACGGATCACTCGGCACGCTCTATTTAAATAACAGTGAAAAATCATTTATATCCGATGGATGGCGGCCGCTGACTCAAACGAAGTTATTCGCGAAAAAATCGATCGAATTCTCTGGCGACTGCGGCCAGACTGCGGTTGGTACGGAATTTATGCGTAGGCGTAGGTGGTGAAGCAGTGGTCTGTGATAGTCATTAGTCTGAAGTCTGACCGCTTGGATTAAGCTTCTCACCTGGGGCCTTATTCTGTATCGTTCACTTAGTTAGTTAGTAACCCTAACTGGGTTATTAACTAAGAAAACGAAGGCAAAAATCCTATTTTTGCACAAATTACCAACCTAGGTCGGTATGGTATCATATCAGTATACCATGCTAGTTGCTATCTTGTACAAAAAGAATACAAAAATAGGATTTTTGCCTCCGTTTTCTTAGTTAATAACCCAGTTTGGGTTACTAACTAACTAAGTGAACGATACAGAATCAGCACATTGGAGAAGCTATGTATGAACTTGTAGTAACTATAATAACACTTGAGCTTTGCTTTTATATGCAGTGCGACATTGCAATACTTCGCACAGCATTACGCCCGTCATCTTGAAGCATCTTATATGCCCTGTAATTGTGCTTGGTTCAGTGTCCCTCAAACCGAACAGTTGTAATGTTTCGCAGTTAAGTACACGGTTCACACTGGATTACACAACATAGAGCTGGGCTTTTGAGTCATATTATGTAGAGTTAAGTAAACCATTTTTTAAAATTTGTAAGAACTAAAAACCAGTGGTAGAAATTGGTAACAAATATCAAGCTATTGTTAGGTAATATTTATTCCAAATTTTAACCGTTGGTTGGCTCAACTATATCTAAAAAAAGCCCACTGGCTAGCCCTTGGCGCACTCCATTGGTAATAATTAATTTCCTCAATTCGGGTTGGTATAACTAAGATACTTAAAAGTTTCTTATAGAAAATCTCATATCAACGTTTTAAGCATTCTACACATGACCTAGGCTGCCTAGGTATTGTATACAATAGCGGATTATACATATAGCCGGTAACATATTATACACAAAAATATACGATAATAAATATTAATTCAAAAAGAAAACATTCCATATAAGCTTTATGCATTTATTCAACAACATTCAAATAAATAGCCATAAGATCACAATATTTCGAATGTTCGCTTGATTGAAAGCCGTATCCAGGTCAGGCAAGGTGATGGATGAGGCTAAATTACCTTCCCCCCTCCTCCCTCTACCAGCTCACCTCTTCACCGCCCTCCCTGGCGCGCTAACGAGCCATAGCCAAAAGATTATTTATAATAGCGATGACAGCACTTCCGACTTAGCTCTGATTTAAAACTTTCGATTGATATTTTCTGACTTGATTGTCCGACGTCTTGTGCTCCTAGGAAGGTATATTTTGGAACACAATGGGAGTGTATGGGAGCATCGGATATTTTGACGTTTTATTTAAGCAGCTTTAATTAAACCATGATTAGTGCAATTATCCTTCCTAATCTGGGACCAATGAGGTACAATTACACAATCAGAGTACATTTTTCGAATGCCTATTATTATTCAAGGGTACAAGATTAAGTATAGGGATTATTAAATTAATAGTTTATTTTTATTAAAATACTAGGTACTTTCTTATACTAGCACGCTAATATTATAATAAAGCTTTCCCAGTAAACATACATTTTATTTATCTCTTAGGGATATGAAAAATACTACTTATAGCTAGCGTCCTATTCTCAGACCTACCAAATATACACGAAAAATTATGAAAATCGCTTAAGCTGGAGAAGTTGTGCCCTTCACTGCTCTGAAATGGCTTGACTGATTTTTATGAAATGTATTTGTCTTTGGTAGGTCTGAGAATAGATCGTATTTTTCATACCCCTAAATGGCAAAACCGGTCAGCCCGTAATGTTATAAAAATAGTCAATTATCTCATTCTTATTTAATGTTCAGTGCCCATATAAAGCATAGTTATATTATAGCCGATTGTTATACATATGTGTGTGTATTATTGGTCAATATCTAAGTGGGCGCCGGATATTCGTTATCACGGAGATTATCTCATATCCGCAACACGCAATTATGTACCTTTATGTACTTTTCCCACGGATGTCACCTACTCTAATTGCTTTATGGAAAGAAAATCTTGGCGACTCTTGTTTTCGCTGCAAATAACCTTTATTACACGCAGATTATATCGGTATTCTAAGATACATGCTCGTTTTCACCAACGTTTTAAGAGACACCTAAGCTCTTAGGTGACAGTTGTTGTTAGTGAAAACTGTCACCTATCGGCTTAGGCGTTTCTTAAAATGTTGGTGAAATTGAAAACGAGAAAATATGTTTAGTAGGCTAATCGCGTAAAAATGTATCAATCATTAAAGAACGGTATCATATGGTATCAAATATGGGTTTTCACCAATGACGAAATACGCTACGCTAAGAGGAAGGGAAAGATGTGACGTATGTTGAAGCCAAAAATTTCTTAAATATTATTACGTCGCGCATAGTGGCAATGGTCGTCACAATTGATTTAACATGTTTTAACGAATCTAAACACTTGAAAATCACGGCTTCATGGCAGATTTTTGGAACTATAATTTTTCATTGGACATTTCATTTCAATTCGAAAAGAGGATCTTAGAAATTGAGGCTTAAATGATTATTATTTTTAACCATTATTGTTGATAAGTGCAGAATAGTAAATAAATTATGGAAGGCCTGGCATATCCTCAAGAAAAGTATTATCCACTAACTCAATCAAAGTAAAATTCGGGTTTTCACTAGATACTCTCGCAGGGACCATCCATGTTTTCAAAATAAGAAATAGCTTAAGTGTTTATCTATGAGAGTATAATCTATCTTCATTCAAAGCTTTAGTAAAATCAGAAAGTAAATAATTAGGTAGTCTAGATTTCTAGGCCCTAGGTCTCAAGTGGGGCAAAATGAGGCTTTTTAGTATTAAGTTATGACGGGTTTGTGCTGTTATTTTAGTGTACCAATATATAGGATTTTATTTTATATTTTGGCTCATTGTGTGTTCAACATTCAGTTCAGAAACGATTGGGTATAAAAATCAAAATCTGACTGATAAATTTATATTCGGTAGTAAAATTTATTTATTTTTCTGTTCCTAGAACAATTCGAAAGCGGAATTGGGAACGTTATTTGTATTAATAATAAAAAATAGCTAAAATAGTTCAGAAACGATTGGGTATAAAAATCAAAATCTGACTGATAAATTTATATTCGGTAGTAAAATTTATTTATTTTTCTGTTCCTAGAACAATTCGAAAGCGGAATTGGGAACGTTATTTGTATTAATAATAAAAAATAGCTAAATAGAAGACGCTCAAGTTACCAGTAGTATATCTATTCTAATAATCCCTTTTATTACATTTATCAAAGTAGAGACAGTGGGCGGCGTCTGTCCGCCCTTGATTCCCGCCCTTCGGCTAGGGCGGGTCGTCTGTTATTAGATGCTCTATAAATGATACTTACAGTATATAGATAAAATACCTTCTTACCCGCGTAAAATTAAAGTCATTCACGATTTACTTTGCTACAGTGAAATCATAAGGCTAATTTGTATTTATGATTGCAATAGCTCGCTGCCACTGGTGCAATAAAATAAAAAAACCTAATTTTATTGTACCTCTAGACATATTTACGTATGTGCTGTAGGCACATGATATTGTGCTCGACATTGTAACAATAGGTAAAAGTTATTTAGTGAACGTAATTTAATACAATTTAATTAGGTATTACCTAGTATTACCATGATTACCTATACCTACTACTGTATTGTAGAAGTATTGAGAAATAGTTAGTACTTCTGTTTAGTCGTTAAAAGAGTATAGTTAATCAAGACAAATCTTACAAAAATATCGTGGTGTCGTATCGTAAGGTAAAAAGGAGACTTCAGATATGTAGGTAAGCCAGTTATCGCATCATCGCCAGTCGCAACAGTATAGATTTCTGTTACGATTAATTTCAAAACGAATAGGATTCTAATTCGATTATCGTAAATGGTAAAGTTCAATATAGGTAGGTGTAGTGTAGAGCGGGTCGTGACACCGATGTTCAAATTAGATTAGCGATTTATGCAATATCCTGTTAATTTGATATCAAATCTAATTATAAGCTACCAATTGTGAGGATAATGGAAGACTCACGACTGCAAATCAGGGCCAGCTATAGTCTTTCTCTTGTACCTACATATATTTTCTCATGTCATAATTGTTGTAACCTAACTCCACTAAAAGGGCTTGACCGATTTTTATGATTATTTTTGTCAATCGGTATCCCTGAATGGCAAAACAACGTTTGCCTTAACAACGAGAATACTTTATACGTATATCACGGCAGATTATTACAGCACGGCAGAGCTAAAAAAAATCTGTATTTCACATAGGCCTAACGTAATAACAGGCTTGTAAAATGTGATTTTGATATTTGTCGCGTATGGTGACAACTATAAGTCGACTTAAAGCTAAGTTTACGAGGTTTCCAAAGCGCCCTAACAACACAAGGGTTCTAATGTGTAAATACTTACCTACATAATAAACTCAATTAGCTAAAATTAAAATTCGATAAACATTTGCTAAGTACTTCACACTCTTATCGACATTAATCGAAAATAATGCGTGATTTCTCGCGTCCGTCACTCATAATAAAATTGTATGCTGCAACGGCAATAAATCAAACGATGCACGTCCATTGTGAGACTAGAAAGTAAATAAGTACATAAACATTATTTATGAGTAAATCTCAAATTGACCCTTTACTTTTACCTTTCTTGCACCGTGTTCCTCTTAAGATCACAGGGTTGTCAAAAATGGTCGATGTTCAAATTATTACCTAAGTACGTACACTGCAGAATGAGATGCTAGATAAGTGCAGTTTTTTAATGATAAGTACGTCTATACGTATACGTCTATCCATCTATATAAAAGTCTTAGCTCTTAAGACGTGGTTATGTAATAAACAAGTAGAAAATAGAAACGTAAAATATGTAGGACATCGACTTAATCTATTAAATGAGAAAGTCTAAATATTTTAATCAAAATAGTTTTAAGATCCCTCTGAACTTGTTGGGAGTGGATATCTCTTGTGAATCCTATAAATATAAAGTAATCGTATTTTATTTTTGAAATATCGCTTAAAAAAAAAAGAGAAAAACGGTTGCTATAAAGTGAGTTTAAAACTTGTAAGTCTAACCTATTTTAATGAAATGAGAAGATTTTCAATTCAGTAGCTCCTTTTGTTTGAAGTGCCTATTTGTAAAGTCAAGCTTTACAATTCAAGGGTCAACTCGTAGGGCTGGCAACCCTGGATGCATCAGGCCGTACATGCTAATGTGGTATTGTGAGCGAGCTTCATTTGTTCTATCCTAGAAGCACAAGCCATTGTCATATTGCCCTTTGACTCCATTGTGTGTTTTTTGTCACTACCGCGCCGGATTATTTTATTTCCGTTATGTTATAACGCTTTGTTGTCCCATGTAACTTATTAGATTGAATCTGTTTCTATCTTTATCAATAAGCTTGATGTTTCTGTTTTTTTAACGTATACTTATTTGATAAATGACTGTGTAGATATTTCACTTTTTCAGAATTAAGGAATACTTGTCTACTTACACGCATGTACATTATACATCCAATTTCCTATCTACGAACATTACCTTATCTACACCTAACCTACCAACTCCTACCTACATACTTATCATAATTACTTAAACGTTAGTTACATTATTATTTAATGCTTATTGAAACTGCTATTTAAGTGAATAACATAATATAAAAAATTGTATATCACATAAATATTCACACATAAATATTCGATACATAATAATATACAATAATAATACGTTGAACCCGAAATTCATGCGAGTGAAGCCGCGCGCAACAGCTTGTTATTACAATAAAGTGACGCCTAAAATAGTGATTCGTCATGACCGGGACGCCGTTCAGTATTGTAATTTAGATTGTCATTCAAATGCATGTCAGACGAGTGCCTAAACGCGGTGGCAGTCGCCGTCTCGACACCTTCATTTAAGAATACAATGATTGAACGACACCTAGCCTCAATAGCACTACATGTTGAACTAAAATACAAAAGTTATAGGATGGTTTGAAATCAGAATGTTTCTGGCTTCAATCCATATCTGTCAGTCTAGCTTTTAGATAACTGTGTGTCATAATCCGTTTATTTGGTCAATAAAATATGACACGTCTATATCATCTTGCTTTTTTAAATTGACAACCCTGGAACTAGTATCCTCTACTTTACAGAATATAATATTTTGATTTCTTAAAGATGAGATATTCTTTCGTGTATCTGATCTGTATTCCACAAATTTTATATTGAAAGAGGTGGATGTACATAATGTAAGTAGATGCATAATAGGAATTATCCATTAGGTATATTATATTTCAAATGTAAAATTAGTAGGTTGTTAGATCACCATATAAATATTGACCAGAGGTTTAACGTCATTACCGACTACAATTACAGAAACACATAAAACTCTAATAAAACTCTGTCTATCAACATTGTACAAAAGCGATTAGCAACATTGTATTTGCAACATAATACAATATGATAAAGAAAATTAAAGGTTGCCGATGAAATTTTACGATTCCCGTAAGCGACAAACGAATGGCAATAAAAATAAGTATAGAGAGGAGGGTGTTATTATAACAATGCAAATACAAATATATATGCAGTCACAATACAAAGACATGAGATGGTTCTATAAAACTACATAGGCAATATAAGCCTAGTGTTATTGTTGTACGGTCTACATAATATTTCGCACTGGCAATCTATTGACCAACAGGAATAGCCTACAAGATCAATCCGATTAGTTAAATTATAAGCATCTAATATAATTAAAAGCAGTCGCTTCGTTTATTTATACTGCCATAGAAATTGTAATGTGTGTTTCTTCACACGGTTAAGCAGTTTTTGCTGGAGCTGTACACTGTACAGCATTATGCCCAGTGATAGTTGCCACCATCACTCGAAGGATTCCATTGTTGCATTCATCGCAATGATCTGGCGTAGTTGCGTCGCCTTTAGCCGCATCCGACGTTTCCATTGTTGCCATTTTATTGCCGGTGTTACCGTCCCCGCGGAGGTCGTAAACCATGCAACAGCGTTCGATACGATCCACCACGATCCGCTGCCTCGTAGATGGGATCCGAGACCGCAGGACGCGTATTATAGCGCACCGAAGCCACCGCAACGCCGATTTTCATTCGTTTCTAATAAATTGATACGAGGCGCGGTGCGACCGCTCTCGGGCTACGGGATTGGTCGAGGCGTTCCCCGAGGCTCGATACTCGGGCCCCAGTTGTAAATCAACTTTACAACCTTTAATTACAGATATTTGCCGTCTCATGTGAATGTACGGGATATCGGAGGGCCGCGCTCGCGAAAATATCGCATAATAATGGGTATTGACCTGTAATAGCTCGCCTGTAGGTAGGCACTATCGGCCGCCTTTGTCTTGATTGTTGTGAGCGAGAGAATATTCTTTTCTGAATGATTGCCAATTACATCGAATGGCCTCCTGAATTCCACTAAGCGATACAATACTTAAATATACCGCGCCGTTTTGATTTGCATCCGTATAAATGATTTATGCGTTATTAACGTTGAGCGTTCTGAAAATATAACACGTTAAGGATGAGTTGTCTTTTTGGCGTCATTTTTTGGAGTTATTTTTAATTTTGACTTGAATCGGTCATTATTTAATCGCGGTCTCAAAATTACTGACGTGATAAAACTGTCAGTTTCCACGAGTGATTCTAATAAGAAAGTGTTATTGTGCGCGCGCGCAGTTCCCCACAAAGTTGCACCGGATAGGGCGGCCGCCATTTTAATGTCTCTCAGACGGAATTACGCTGGATTGTTCTCAGCTTTACTGCTCCCCTCGTGATTGATCGTTGTATCCTCAGCCTTATGTCATTCTCGCGCCGTATCTCTCGGAATTTGTACTACAACCAATAAATACGTATTGAGTTATGGTGGCTCCGCAAGATTGCTGCGTACAATATCTTCTCCATTTTTAATACTACCCTTCTCTTCCTACATGAATTTTGCAATTTATACCTACAAGTTCAATTCTTGGTTAATTAACGGAGTTGGTCAAACATTTGGAGAACAAAAAATGCAAGAACTGCTGAGTTCTGTCATAGTATTTAAACATTTTTACAAAAAGGGTTTTTTCAATATTTTCTTTCTATATAGTAGGTACGTGCATTTCTTGGATTCTAATTAGGGTTACATATTTCGAGTTAGGTCTACATTTTCTTAAACAGAGAATGTGTAAGAAAGATGATTTAAGAGACTATGTACTCGTACTTTCAATTTTTAAATGCTTATTAGACTACAAGTGTAATGAGCTAATAACGTAAGCAGTTAGCACATAAATTAAAAAAAAAATGAGATGTTTCAGAAAATAGATAAAGAAATTTCGAGTAGATTAACGAAACAGTTAAGAGGAAAATAGCACCACAATCGACACTAAAGTGTGGAAATTAACACTAGTGTGATCGTATTTCTAAATTAAAACTTCACTTTGGGTCCGCAATAAATTCATCCGCTCATAAACTTGTTACGACTGTCTAAACAGGGGCTAGCTAGCAGCTGACATGTTCTCCATTGATATACGGATACGAATATTAATTAAAATCAATTGCAAACAATAATACTTATAATCAAACTTTGGAAATATTCTTTTGGGATACTAATTTGTCCATATTTTTTCTTTTTTTTTATCTAGAGTAGGTATCTATGTTGCTTATAATAGACACTGAATATTCAGCTCTGTCATTAGTTATTATGATTTAATTTTATTTGTTTTTTCTGACAGTGAGTAACCAACTTATCATGATTCATGACGATTTTCTTATTCATGGAAAACATCACAGTAATTAAAACTATTCTTATTGATAATAATTAGATATGAAAAAAACGACATAAACGATTTAATTTAATTAACAAAGGTTATCCTTTCATATTTTGTCTTCTTGTGGAAATCTTTTCCAAGGTAGAATTAGGGTATTATTTATATAATTAATGCCCAGTAAATGTCGTTTTACTATACTAATAGATCTATTATTTTGATTCACATTGTTATATTTGTCACATTAACGTTAATTTATATATCTTGAATCGTAAACATTTTAGTGCCGCATCGCATTACCTATTGCGATTTGTGTTTCGAACATGTGCATGTTTCTAATTATAATTTATCCCATTATTATTATTATCCTTAGTCTCGTTAACTTTCCTTTTGAGTACTATTCTTGTACGGTTTATTGTTTTTACTGTGCTTGCTATCATTTATTCGAATTTTCACCGTAAATTCATTTCGCGCAAAAAGTTTATCTCTCAAAGTTCGCATTCAAATCGCAAACGTGTTCGCAAAGCGGCGTAGCTGGAGCGTGACCGGCATAGGCGAGTAATTGAGATTGATCGAGTCGTGAATCGAGAGGGGCGGCGCAATCAAAAGCGTATCAGACCAATGAGGGGCCGGCGTCGGCTCTCCGTGCCTTCTCATTGGCCGATCGCGGGGTTGCGGCATAAAGGGCCTTGATACAGCTCTCGATAAGCGGTAGGCGTCAAAATGTCGATTCGATCGATTATCGCTCGCGTCTTCTACAGCGCACGGAATCTGATAGGCTGATTGTTTTCTACGGATAAATGTTACACGGCACACACTACGCGTTTCTCTTCCATGATTCACGAGCATAACCTTATTCCAACCTAATTTTGGGCAGCGAGAATAATAACGCTATCATAATTCTAATCCGGCTGTAAAGTTCGACCGCTGTTACATTTATAGGAGATTAGGGAGCAAATCACTCGTTATTTACAACCCTTTATCAACAGCCGGGGGCGTTAGACTCGACGATTTACGAGACTCGCGAGTTTTGCGCACAAAGGACTCGAACTCTCTAAGCGACATCGAGTGCCAATAAATATCGGCCGAGGTGCGAATAATCGATACAAGCTACAACGCAACACTGTAACTATTGCGGCGTGGGGGAAAAGAGTTCATACTATTCGAGGGCCATAAACTGTGAACATAAAGTGAAATTCATAATACATATTTAGCGTGAGGTTTCGTAGGAAAAGCCATAATTTGTCACAATTGGGCACGATTAGATTGGCTCTGTCGGCGATTGGACATACGTCGTAAATTACGGCGCAACCGGCCGAGTTGTGTGGTGCGTTGCGGCGAGTTCTTTCGTCGGGTCGCGGGGCTGTTCCGCGCGGTAGGGTTATGCAAATAGCGCTTGCACGGTGCCCGGCGCACGCGCATCGAATCGCGCGTTTTCCGCCGGCGAGCGAGAGGGGGGTGCGGCGGTTAGTGGAAATCGTTATTGGGGTGATTGCTTTCATAAACAATAGCTTTTGTCCACGGTTCCTTGTAACCCACTAGTTACTTGTATTCAGACAGACCGTTAGGCGTGATAACGTGTTGCACGTGACAGGTTTAGGTACCTAACTACATTGATTCTGTCGTTTGATCGTGCTTTATCTAGAGTTCTAGACGTCTATAAGATGACGACCTCCGTGGTTGAGTGGTTAGCGTGTCGGTTTTCAAGACGCCGCCATCTCTGAGGTTCCGGGTTCGATCCCCGGTCGGGGCAATGTAGAAAAATAAGTTTTCTACATTGTCTCGGGTCTGGGTGTTGTGGTACCTTCGTTGTTTCTGATTTCCATAACACAAGTGCAAAAGCTACTTACTATGGCATCGGAGCAATGTATGTGATGTTGTTCTCTATATTTATTTAAGTATTTATTTATTTATTGTTGTACCTAATTAATGTTTTGTTTGTTTAATTTTACGCACCTAAAGCTGATACAATTATTATCATTTCCAAGGAGCTTACATAGGTATTTCTGCACCTACCAAAGGTGACTGTTAAGGGTAATAGGAATTAAGACTTCAAAGCAACATAGTATATTGTACGGTAACTTAAAACTTTAAGGACACTACCAGGAATTTTGTAACCTAGTTACAGGTGTTATTAATAAATTATTTTACTGAGAAAGACAATTACAGTTGTCCCGGAAATTCAATATTAGATAGATTTATCTAGTTACGAGTATAAGTGGTTAGATACTTAAACACAGTTTAAAAAGAAATCTTAAACAGTGACCTAATGGTTGACAAAAAGATAACAGTTTCGGTTTTGAATAAGTATTACAATTAACTGTTGGATTAAAAGCGTAGTGACTAACTATGACGACTTAGAGTAAAAAAAAATGAGGAGATATTCCACCATGACTTAAGTACTTAGTTATGCGAATATGAATATCGAGAAAATTTAATTAAATAAATAAACTTATCTAGTAAACAAATAATGCAAGAATAAAATTATAAAAAACCAAGAAATACCAGTTATTTCCAAATAACCATGAACATCTAGCAACAAATTTAGTACCCTTTATTTGTTCCAATAACCAATTCCATCCCATCACGTTGTACTCGTACTTAGACATAAGCGCAGCAATTAATCTCTTAAGCGGGTGACGTTCGAAACCCATCAGCCTCCCCCTCCCCACTCCCCCACCCCCTAGCCCTCTTCCACCCCCTCCTGGATAACCGGGGAATGATTAACTGCAGACAGGAAGACGGATTGACAAATAGTCCGTCGGTATTTGCTAATGTTTCGCGTTCATCAATAAACGATCGGGAAGGTCACGCTTTTTATTGCGAGCGTGAATTGTGTTTTATTTTCGCCCTCCTTGTGATATTTAGTGGCTTGTGTTTTATTGCCATTGTGTTTTGTGAGTCTGCTTTTAATTATTCATTGACAAATTTAATAGAACTTATGAACTTATAGTGGTATACTTAACATATTACTTTTTCACCATAATGAGAAGGTTTATAGAACACCCGCATTGTTGTCAAGTTCAGAACCTATTTTTCTTTCCTTCTTCCTCTTCTAAAAAGTTCTCGTGACTTGTTCTTTATTTATTTATTAGATTCTTAACTACTGGATTCAATTGCTAATGAGCTATTAGGTTCTATTATGGAATAAGTACTGTCTAAAGTTTATAAATATTTTAATTTTTTAATTTTTTAATTCTACTACCCTTTTCATTTAGTTCTTAAATCATACCTGTCATAATATTACAATTTACTAACATTTTTAATTAACCAATACATATCTTACTAACCGTTCTCTCAAATAATTTTGCTTACTATTTGTCATATTAACTTTATATATTGTAAACTGTTATTATTATCACTATCATTATTATTCTATGGTTATTGTCAAATTAAGTATAATGTCAGGTGAAAGTGTGGTGTCAGGAAGAAGTGTAGTGTCAGGTGGAAGTCGCCTGTTTGGCGTAGGCCTCTCCCAGCTCCCTCCATGAATCTCTGTCACAAGTATGTCTTATC
Source organism: Coenonympha glycerion (assembly GCA_963855885.1). NCBI lineage: Eukaryota > Metazoa > Arthropoda > Insecta > Lepidoptera > Nymphalidae > Coenonympha > Coenonympha glycerion. The sequence goes on from OY979646.1 coordinate 5,908,319, forward strand.
CATAGTGGTCCGCTGACCTGTCTAAATAAATCGGTCCATCGTCTTCTTGGTCGTCCCCTGCTACGTTTCCCGTTTTGTGGTAGCCACTCCGTCAGTATTTTTGTCCATTTTTTTTTTATTCTTCCTGCAGATACGTCCTGCCCATTTCCACTTCAGCATTCTTATTTTTGTAAAGACATCAGTAAATAACTGTTTATAAATCAACTCGCCAACAATCATGAGTCCTCTTCCGTCCATAGTATCTAGATTTAAATAGTATCTAGGGTATACAGAGGATTTTTTAAAAATACTGTAAACAGCGTAAACCAATTTTTCCTCCTTTATGACAACCTCGGAAGGTTAAATCGCAAAAAGGAAACCACTTTAATTTGATTGTTGGTATAGTACCTACTTAATCGGCTACAAAAAATATTGATGTTTTAGAAATTATTGTTTTTCCTATAGACTCTAAATTCTCTAGGTCACAAGTTATTTTCCTGATTGGCGTGAAATTAAAACGATGCGATTATTGTACAGAACGTTTTTTATACCTACTCTATTGTCGTTTCGGATGGCAAGGTTAAATATTTCTGTTTGGAACCGGAAAACCGCATCAAAATTACATTTTCCATATTAAAAGAAACAAAGTAGGTAGAACTAATTAACAATGAAAGAAAAAGGGGAACTAAAAAGAAAATAATGTGAAATAAAATACTATGTACCTATACCTATTAGTTATATTGTTTTCAATTTTTTATACCACAGCTAATTCGCTTTGAATAATTTCAGAAACGTGGATAGTTTATTTTCGATTGCTAAAAGCACTCTCTTCCAGATAACAAAGTATTATGTAAATAATCTATAAGAATTTCCAGAGTTTCCAGAGAGCAATGGCAAGAATTTTCATAGTCTTAGTCATAGTCTAGTAATTTGTACAATACTCTGGAAATTCTTGCCGTTGCTTTAAAAAAATATAAAAAACTATTACTATGAAAAATAATTAACAAAATTAAAAAAAAAGAAGTTTTTTGTACTGGCTAGGTTCTTGATTCCAATTAAATTGAAACTTATCCAATTAGATGTCTTTAAATAATTGATTGATTTCATTAGTACCTATTACCCTTTTTCGGGCCATAAGTACAAACTCATTTCTTGGCAACACTCGCCATGCCTGTAGCTTTACGGCCTATACGCTTCGCTATGGGTTTAACTACTGTAAATAGAATGACTATAAATGTTCGATAACTCGGTTCAGTTATGGTCTATTTGATTTGCACCTCTTTGAGTTCTCTCTGTGTGGTTTGGATGTATATTTATTGGTTTGTTGCCAACTTTAGAATATCAGTCTAATTTTGGAAACTCAAACTTCGTAACATTTTATTTATTTATTTATTTGTAATCAAACAGCGTTACAAAAATGTTTGCACAGGTATTTGTTTTAAAATCCACTACATGACACATGACTGTACAATTTTGATGTGACGATACATTTGCACTACATGACTGTATCAATAACAATGGACACATCTGTAACACCAGAGGTCTATGGTTTCACTACTGAGAACTTCTTAATTACTCGTAAGTATCTAATGAATGATTATAAAAAGAAAATTCTTTGTTCCAGGAACACCAATCAATCGTCTGCCAATAATGGCGAAGTCGGTGCTAGATCTGTACGAGCTGTACAACCTGGTGATCGCTCGCGGTGGTCTGGTGGAAGTCATCAACAAGAAACTCTGGCAGGAGATCATCAAGGGTCTGCGGCTGCCTTCCTCCATCACCTCGGCCGCCTTCACTTTACGCACACAGTAAGTTCTACCCAAAGGAAATCCTTTACAAACTATATAGAGCACATAGTAAACGCCGTCATCAACTTTTCCAATAATTAGATGAAAAGCTTGCCGATTTATAGTTCGCTAAAGACACAAGAATTCTTTTTTAAGAGCTTTGATTTAGTTTCACCTGTCTCGATGTTTGCTTGCCAGTAATCAAATCTTGCGAGTTAAATAGGAATTACCAAAGGTGTAATCGAGTTCAATCATAAATGGTGAACCAAATCCAAAATATTCCACAAAAGTAAGATAGTGCTTTTTAGGAACCATTAGCTCTAGGAATTTGTTTTTCATATCCAGGAATTTATTTTTTCACACAGAAAAGTTAGTTACTTTTCAATGAAGTCTGGATTTTAATCTTTGTACGGGATTCATATATCCATGATTCGTGATTTATTATTAGGCATCCTTTGATTTAATTCCCGGTTACCGATTGAGCTAAAATTCTTCATGCATCTGTAAATCGGATGGCGTTGCAAAATTACGACATAGAGCTAATCTTGTGACGTAATCGAAAGGGAATTCGGTAGTTAAACGACACAACCCCATTGAGTTCGGTCTCGTTTGATTCGTGTTGATGAGTACTTTGGTGCTAGACGGTTATCAACGTCTTGTGCTGAGAAAAAGCTTGTTTTATAATTTTTTTAATGAAATTTTTGAAAGTTATTCAAAGATTGATTGATTGATCAGTTGAGAATTGAGAAGCTGAAGTTGCGATCAAGTCTTTAGTAGAAACAAAGTTATAACAACCGCATTACAAAAATCAAATTCAAATCCCGATAAAAATATTTGAACACATCAAAAATGGACATCCATCCCAGGCGAAGATTATTCACAAAAGAGAGACAGTCAAGGTGTGGTCTGTCAGAAGCTCTTCCATATTCGACACTGCGTCATTGTACGATACAGACTCTCACGACTGAGTCTCGGAGACAAAACTACACGTCCACAATGGACGTACGTGAGCGGCCGGCGCGACATTATGACAACCTTATAATTAATAACCCTAGCTCATCCCGGCCGATATAATTTCTCATTTATCTCAAGTTCCTTCACCTCACCTTTTGTCGCGGCAACATAAAGGTGTTATTCTAATTCAAACTGTTCACCGTTACGCACGACATGAATTTTGAACGCAACCTCCTTAAGATTACTAATTACTCCGTTTTTGTGTGGATTTTGAAATGCGTTGCTCGCTTGCCGTGCCTTTTTCATTACAATTGTCTTACGTACCCTTTGAGAGTGATTGTTGTCTTGATTTCAAATTAAGTATCTACCTTTGGATGTATATACCTACTTTAGGTATTTATTTCATCGAGATATATATTCCTTTTTTGTGGTTCTACCGAAATACATAGGTCATGGCATAGGTCATAGATATTCTCTTTATTTTCAGATCAGCTTACTTTGCCTCTAAATTAGATGTATACGAAATTTCATTTTCCATTACAAAAGTGTCCAATTCAAAAGCTTCCTATACGGGTTTAATTACAGTTCTTATTACTTTAATTTAGCTACTCAAAACTTCAGGCATTTGATTTGGGTAACTATTTATTAGCATCAACCCAAATTTTAAAAATAATAATTAGATGGGTACTGTGAACTGTCTAAATCTGAGTAATTTACTAAAATGCAAAAATAATAATCATCAGCAAAATCTTAATCTAAATATTCCTATTCCAATTCTAAATATAAATTATTCGAGACGTATGATTGAAGACTCTTCAAACGTTCTAGCCAGCGATTTCGAAGACACTCGACATAAAATTAGATTATACACTAATGACGAATGTCATATATTTAGCTTTCTCATTTGACGAACTCATGAAAAGGTAGCCGACTTTTTTATGATACGCTCTCTCGTATTGTGAGCCGCATTAAATATATGAACGTTGATTATGACTTATGGGACGATGGGATGACAATAGTATGCCGGTGTAAAATTGACTCATCATAGAATAGGATTAAGAATGTTCTTTGAAGGATAGGCGTTTGATAATTGAGCTTGAAGTTATGATTTATACGTGTCGCGTTTCGGACACAGTGGATAGTGCATTGACTTATGACATTACATCATGCCCACATTTTCTAAGGGTTCCAGCGATATTAGAATAGAGCAAGCTTTATAGTATTACAGATGTTTTAATAGTTTTATAATTTATCACCTCACTTTTTTACGTTGACAATTATAGGTACCTGATGCGGTATATTTTCAAAGACGGGTGAATGTTAGATACTAAGAATTGGACATAATCATTAATTTCATTATTTTATATAGGTCTAACCAAGATTATTTTAAGAGTATTTTCTTCATGCTAAATACTTCATCTTACAAAGGCTTTATCAATGTTTTAATGAAATGATTGTCATTTGTCATCAATCGGGGCCAACATGTTTAAATACCTACTACTTTCTTCAGATGTTCCTACATTTTTAGGGTTCCGTACCTCAAAGAAAAAAAAACGGAACCCTTATAAGATCACTTTGTTGTCCGTCTGTCTGTATGTGACGACCCTAGATAGATAGAGTTCACAGATTTTTCGGGAATCACCAACCTACTTACCTATGTAAAACTTATCTTCCTTTGTAAAAATAAAAAGTTTTTGTTTGTCTCTTATTTATGTTTATTTTTGAAAATTCTTACATTTTTTTGTGAAGAGTTTCTACGAATTTGTTTCCCCCATGGTTTCTTCAACAAACATCCCAACCTGTTCGTTCGTTTCCAGATACATGAAGTACCTGTACGACTACGAGTGCGACAAGAAGAACCTGTCGACGAGGAGTGAACTGGACGCCGCGATAGAGGGCAACAAGCGCGAGGGTCGCCGCGCCTCGGGCCAGTACGACGCGCAGGCTGCTTTGGCCATGGTGAGTCTACAAACTAACAGTAATTGCACATTGAAATTTGAAACGCACAGTAGTTTTTTATGTTTTTGTACTTGACCTAACTCTTCTTCGCGCGGTATGATCCCGTGGAATTGGTGACAAATTTTTAATTATCCATTGTCTTAACTGTGATACTCTGTGCAAAATGATATGTGATGTTCAGCTTTCTTTCTTTGGTCTTGGAGCTTAGGAAACATATGACCGTTTTCACTAACACTTTAAGCAATGCCTAAGCCGAAAGGTGACACTTTTCACATACAACAACTGAGACTGACTGACTGACATACAACTCTTAAAATGTTGGTGAAAACGAACAGAGGTTAGTGCGCTTGTTGACAATCATGCTTGATGGAAAGCAATAATGATCACCTCGGTAGATAATAATTATTTAGGCCTAGGTTGGAGCGCGCCACTCTTTTAATCCGAAATATACTTGCCTGGAAACCATAAACCAGAAACAAGAAGAGGATCATTTTATGCTTATATGTATTACATGGGGTTCTGTTACCTACTTCTATGGACTGCATTGGATCTACTTAATGACTTTGTAATAGCTGTTCATAATAATAGCATTCTATTCGATAACTTCTTAAGACTTTAGTCGTTCACTCTTGGCAGAGTGGTCATGGTTATACATTTTACAATGTTCAATGTCCTGTACGTTCCTGTTGGGGGCATTGCAAGAGCTCTAAAAAGTGCAGATGCAGAAGGCAACGGGAAAAGACTGCACTATCTTCCCATGTGGGTTATATGATTCGATAACTGTCGTTATTAATGTATTAACCCTTTCAACAGCCACCCCTAAGCCGAGTGCCGGCGTCACTCGCGCAGCTGTCGCAGCACATGGCGCCGCTGTCGCTGTCGCTGGGCGGCGCGGTGGCGGGGATGCCCCGCCTGCCGCCGCTGCCGCCGCACGCGCCGCACGTGTCGCAGCACGACATCGAGTACCGCGTGCGCGAGTACATGAAGATGATCCAGCAGCAGCGCGAGCTCATCCGGAACGGTGAGTCTATTAGCTGTCGCAGCACATGGCGCCGCTGTCGCTGTCGCTGGGCGGCGCGGTGGCGGGGATGCCCCGCCTGCCGCCGCTGCCGCCGCACGCGCCGCACGCGTCGCAGCACGACATCGAGTACCGCGTGCGCGAGTACATGAAGATGATCCAGCAGCAGCGCGAGCTCATCCGGAACGGTGAGTCTATTAGCTGTCGCAGCACATGGCGCCGCTGTCGCTGTCGCTGGGCGGCGCGGTGGCGGGGATGCCCCGCCTGCCGCCGCACGCGCCGCACGTGTCGCAGCACGACATCGAGTACCGCGTGCGCGAGTACATGAAGATGATCCAGCAGCAGCGCGAGCTCATCCGGAACGGTGAGTCTATTAGCTGTCGCAGCACATGGCGCCGCTGTCGCTGTCGCTGGGCGGCGCGGTGGCGGGGATGCCCCGCCTGCCGCCGTTGCCGCACGCGCCGCACGTCTCATACTATTTGCCATAGGATTAGGGTGCTTTAATAAGCAATCCTGGTGTTTCGTTATAAACATGTTTATTGATTTCATCAATGACAGTGGGCATTCCTAGATGCTCGTGGATTTTGGTGTTGCGTGTTCGTTTACTACATGTAACTTGTACTACATCTCCACATTTGGCTGATGACGTTTATGAAGATAGTAATAAATTTATGTTCAATGTATTTTTTAGGGTATAGGGTTAGGTCTAAAAGTCCATGTATTTGGTTCGTAAGCCATCTTGGATTTTCACAAATTGGTAACTGAAAATATAATTGTCCCGGTAAAATTATCCGACTTAAATGTGAACCAGCTCTAAGTTGTATTTGTATCCTATTGTCCTAGGATCGGAGTCACCCCCCAGTGCTCCGATGGTGTCCCCGCGTGACGCTGCGCTGTCGGCCATCGACGTGTCGCGCCTCACGCTCTGGTCCCTGTACAACAACAACAACAACAGCCCGCAACCAGACCTCGAGCCACAGCGGTAAGACAATTATGCTTAACCAAAAAAGGGATAGGTATACAGGGTTATAAAAAAAAACCCAAATCGCTCTCGGCCTGTATTTGTTTGCATTTAAACTAACAACTTTTGATCTACGACTTTTTTTGTACTCGATCTTTTAAGAAATATCAAATATTCAATATTTTATAGAGATACTCTAATTGTTCCTACTCTGTAATGTAACATCGGCAAGTGGCAATGGAGCAGCGCGAATCCGCAACAGTGTATTGTCAATTTACAGAAATAACATTTTTTTGTATGATATAAATTAAAACTGAATTTAGCAGGACTGATTAATTTTGTTTTGCTATTATCCGCTACTTGAAGGGATTCTGTATGGTGCAATATGCAGGAACACCATCCACATGAAACACCACACACAATTTTCTATCACTTTCTTCGACGCACGTTTCGTCCCGACACCGGGACATCCTCAGGGGATGTTGACTTCACAATGCGAAATCTCTACGATTTCGCATTGTGAAGTCCTGCTAATTATGGATTTCCGCAAAATAACGCCTGCTTCCATTCAATATTTAAAACTGAATTTTGAAAAGTCGTAGAATAAAGTGTTAATGTAAACAATTACAGACCGAGAGCAATTTGGTATTTTAAATATAACCGTATACAACGTGTTTTGGAACTCCGAAATCGGAGTTCTAGTATTATTTAATACTAAGCGGCATAATATGTGTACATTTTATAAGGAATCACTTACAAAAATATGTGATAAAATCAAAAGAAGCACATTCATATTTGAGAGAAAATAATTGATGTTACGTGCTATTTTGACAACCTTGTTGAGTGCAGGTTAGTACAAGTTTTTGTACTAATTTCGAATTAGACAGATTGACAGCCGCATGTCACTGACTGTCCATAGATGGCGTTGGCTGTAAATGTATGGAAGAATTCGATTCGTTTGTGCGATGCGAGTAGACTCAAAATTCATACAAAAACCTGTGCTAACCTTACAGTAGGTACATGCGTGTTTGAATCAGGCAGCGCGGTGGCGCGTTTAGGTGTGTGTTTGATTTCTTTTGGTGAAAATTATGGCACTACTTAGCTCAAAAAAGATTAAGGGGATCATCCAAATGCAATGCCATTTTAATGGAAAAGAATGATGACAACAGCAAGACGTTTACCTACCTGCCAATGTCAAATGCAGTGTATCCTAAGACACTTTATTGTATGCACATGCACTGTTGTTGTTATACCTAAACTTCTGGTCTTGTCTTATTATGCCCAAACCGAAATATCTTGTCATATTATCAAACATAAACGCTTTGCAATGATTACTTTACGAAAGAACCTATTTTTTGTTAGAATAAATTTTTATCCTCCTTTTGTCCTTAGTCATGAGCTGATCGACGGACTTCGTCGGCGCAACTTAAAATTTACGTAGGTGTCCATAGAATTTATACTTGAGTTTTTGATATTTTGAATTAATAATAATTTAAAAGACTTTGCATTGATTCAGGCTACAGAAAAAATTAAAACCCGGTTGGACTTACTAAAGCAAGAATCAATTTTTTTATAACGTGCGTGATAGAAAGGAAAGGCAATTGACTGACTGACTCACTGACTGATTAGCTCATCTATTAATCAATGCTCAAAACTCCGGACGAATCGGACTGGGCATTCAGATCCTAGAAAGCTGAAAAATTGCACAGAGGTTACCTTCATGATATAGAAAAGTAATAAGGATTTTTTGCTGACGGGATAACCCGAGTGAAGCAAGAGCGACAGCTGTAGCCATGTTAAGTTATCCATTGTATTTCTACGCTATAACCCATCATGTGATTTATCGATGACAAATGCCATTCGCATATAGTCTGTCAAAAAAGTCATGAAATGAATTCACGGAAACACTATTTTTTCTCTGCCTCATATTACTGATTCTAAAGTATGTAAACACAGAATATTAAAAAGAATTGTGTAAATATATTTTTTGATTATTTGACTAACTAAAAAGGTACTTTACGCTGACGTTTATAATTAATTTTCAACTCTTTTTGTTTCATGACTTTTTTGACAGACTAAACATTTGTTTAAATTTATATCCTATAACAATTGTAGAGATAGAATAGATAAAGTAACATGGCTACAGTTGCGGGTCACCGAGTATAAATAACGAGATACCGATATTGTCTGCAGTGAGGCCCTTAATCTGAGCGAGAGCCCGAACTCGAGTTTGAGCGGCAAACGGGAAGCGTGCCGCTCGCCGCCGCCGCCCGCCAAGCGCCGCACGCCGCGCCCGCCGTCCCCTGCGCCCGCACCGTCGCCGCGCGAGCCCTCGCCGCGCACGCACGCGCACCTCAACGGCGGCGCCAACGGCGTGCACGGGGCCGCCTTCAAAATCACCACGAGAGGTACGGTCCAGTCATGTCACGAAATACAGCGCCATCAATGGAGAGCCTCAGTGTCTGTCCATAGATGGCGCTGGCTGTAAGGAGGAATTCGGCTCGTTTGTTCAAAGCGAGTCCATTCGAAAGTAGGTACAAAAACCTGTACTAACTCTACTGACTTTTAAAACATGTCTGCGACAAGATGACAAACGCGCCACCGGTGGCGCGTCGAACATACAGGAACATTGCTGGGTTTCAGAGCTAGAGAGATCAGTGAATTATCCACTTCGAATCACGGGAAGAGAAAACTTCAGGAAAAGCGTACAGGTTTTTACTTTTTGCGTCCTACATTTTCCATTATAAAAATATATTTTCCATTAAATCCATTCTTGCCAGCTTTTTCCATCTTTAACATACTGCCAGATTCATTTAGTTAACCAGACGTCGACGCAACGACAATACTCGTAGCTTGAGCTTTAACATTCGAAGTGCGCCTACCTACGAGTATACTGAGGAGCTTGTGGAGGTATATCTTCCAATCAAAAGCTAGTTACTTTTTGAGTTATTTTTGTCCATTTTTGTATCCACTTTTTGAATCCACTTGGCATACTTTTATTGTATAATGTATCCGACTGGTTATTTGCTTCGGCCACTGTGTGAATCGGCCAATCGCAGCTGGCAGCACAGTAAAATCTGGAGATTTTGGACTATTTAAGTTACGTTTGATATGGGTATCATTTTTTAAAGTCGTGGCTGCTCACTTTCTTGTATTACGATGCAGTAAGTAAGTAAGGCTCGTTTCGGCTATTATTTACATAGAAATAAATTCTTGTTCCATTGTTCACAGGTGACGCAAACACAGGCGACCAACAGCTCGTCGTGTCAATCGAACTGAACGGCGTGACGTACGAGGGTGTGCTCTTCCCATCACAAAATGGCAGCGGTCAAAATAATCATCGGCAAATGGTCTCTTAAGCCTATCTAGTGTACCCCTTGGTGTATTTCTTAGATCATAATATATTCATATACGCTGTTTATGTCCCAAAGTGTGTATATTGTACATGCCTCAATTTTTGTTAAACCAGTGCTGAAGAACCATGCGTCGTTTTAGTAGCAATAGCAGTGTCTTATTTTCTTTTTATATCTCGAGATTTATGACCATAAATTGGTATTAACTTAATACTATTAAGTGATACCTATTCGTACGTTAGTGAAAATGTGAAGTGACGGAATCACAGGAGAAAACCACATTGATTGTGAAGAAGGCTTGCCTATTTTAGAATAAACATGTACCTATTATGCTTTCTGAGGGTATTCGGGATTGCTTTTGGCAATAGTGGCGCCATCTTGGAGTTGACTAACAAAAGAGCCGCTTTTGTCATCAATTTTTTGTTCTTAATTTCCATTGAAGTGGCTACAGTATCAACTGCCTTAAGTGTTGTAGGAAAATAGTTTTGGCGAAGTCTTACTGATTTTTGCACATTGACATTTTTCACTGACGACAAAAATAAGTTGAATCTTAAGATGTTTTTCAAACGATTGCTATTTGGAGTAAACCTTTACGAATGATAATTATTTTGCTTTAAAAAGATTGGGACTAAAATGTATGGTTTTTTCATCAGTTTGTTTTAACTTTACTGATCATCCAAAAAAGAAAGAATGATTTCGCATATTCGTCTTTCTCACTGCCCTGAAAAAAACAGATAATTTATGCGTTACATTACTCTGTACGCTGAACGATATTAATCTCTCCTTGAAATATGTTTGTCCCTATCGCAAGCTTACAAATGTCTAAATCATGTGTATCAAATTGATATCTTGTTTGAACAGAATCGGTTAGAACAGAGTAAGTTTGCAATAGAGACAAACAAATTTTTATCTATGAAGGATTTCTGTAGTTTTCTCGTATTTGGTGTATAGAGTACAGAGAGATAGGTAGACCTTTATTCTTTAGAGGATGCTTTGTATATTTAAACAACGGTCAAATGACAATTTTCTGTAAATATAGTTTTTGGTAATAAAATTATTATGTTACTTATTTATAAAATTATTTTCGTTAGTCGACGAATGTGGGTGCGGCGCGTGTTTGGTGTTTTTTTTATATGATTTTTTTGATGTACATTTTTGTAAATAGCTCGTGTAAATGGTAGCTGGTATCGTTTTTATACACCGCATATTGTATTTTTGTGATTATTGCGTACCTATAGATGGTTCTAAGTGTATATTTGATCATCTTTGATTTCGACAGTATTGTATTGTAGCTAAGCTTGTTGTTGTATTTATAGTTCAATTAAAGTCGTAATATCTCAAAATATAATCACGAAGCGAGCAAGCGCGCATTTTCTGTATTACGCGTAGCATTGTTTAGCATTAGGTTCATTTTCAGTTGCGAATTGCGATAATCTTCTTACCATTTTTGTACTTGACCTAAAATAGGTATTGTTTGTAGCTGTCTCGAATATAAAAAAACCCTTTGGTATTTTTTAAATTGTGTGGGAAGCTTGAATGAAGTAACAATTTAAAACTTAACATCCTTTAGCATAGCTTTCTGCATAGTTTAAATCATGTACTGGACACCTAATTTCTATCATTAAATCTTTTCATACGTCTTTTGAGATCACACTACCTAGAATAAAATAAGTAGTGTGGCAGTAATTATAACAAAGTTTCAATTGCCATCTCTTAGATAAGCTTTAGTCTATACCTAGGTAATAATAATAGGTTGCATAATAATTAAATATATGCCGCCTAATGGTGATGCCACATTGTAGTAACTTGGATGAACCGCAAGCTGCGAAGTTTTACAGAATACGAAATTACGCATTATAATGAAATGGCTATTACTTAAGCACCCTTTTAAAGTGCAATGTCTGAAATCAGTTCACTTAAGTAATTAAGATAAGAATAATTTTGGGGGAAATATGTAGAGACGCTTTGACGAATTCCCTAGCTCAGTGGAGCTCATCAAATTTGAGTTTTTTGTCTTTTTCTGTATGAACAAGTATCATTTTCTAAAAAAAATACTTTAAGTGTCTTGGTTTATCTACTCATAATATAAAATTGTCTTACCCACATTTTTAAAAAGTAAAATAAAATTGCGTTTCTAAAAATTTTGACAATTTATTTTGTAGCTTGCGGCTCAACTCGTTATGTGCGAAAAACATTGAGGCGATAAATTACAAACTTTTTTATTTTTTATAAAATAATAATAAAAATATTTATGTTCTCAGATTTATAAATATTACTATGTCCATTTTGATGTGGCGCATCGTATTCTATAAGTGCAATAAGCGAAATCCAAAATGAATGAAACTTAAAAAAAATCTCCAATTTATTCGAATCGGACTTAGATTTAGGAGTAGTTATTGTAAAATTACGAGATGCTTTGTAAATGACTGATTTTAATTTTAATTTACGAGTAATTTAATTGATGGTCTTAATTAATGTTATACCTAATGGTTAATTTGTACAATTCGATAGGATCGCAAATGTTCGAGCTATGTAGGTAGCGATAGTGTGGTACATTCCTACGATGTACAATAATTATATAAGCGTATTAAAATCTAACCTGGCCTACTATTTCGCATAGTCATCGGCCGGATGCGTTAACGATTTTCGTCTTACACCAAAAAATTTTTTGATGTATTCAAATAATATACATGAATAAATAAATATTATAATGACATATCAAACAAGTTTTTTATTTCCTTCACCGATATAAACCTAAAGATAAGCATGAGCCCATCTGAACATTTTACGTAAGAAAAAATTTGGTTGGAGTTGGATTCCACTTCCATAGACATGAGTGTTATTCATAACACTCTAAAAATAAATTATATTATTTATATTGTTTTTATTCATTATTGCTAATTTTGTTCTCAACTTGAGGCCGGTTGTCGCATGCCCAATCGGCCAACTTTCTTCCGAGTGCGACCTACATATTTTAGACGATAGATTTTAGCCGCGCTGCATAAATCGTATGACTTCAATAGTCACGTCCCGTGTAAATCCGCCTCTGCATATTATAATGGGCTTTATGCAACGATATAATTTTATGCCAAAGTGTAGGTACACAACACTTTCCACTATGAGAGCAAGAAAATTTTATTCAGGTACATCCCGGAATCGTGAGTAAATGGAATGTTTTAGAGGTAAGAGATCAAGACCGACAGAATTTTCACCTTCCAAGCATGCTAAAAAAGGCAATCCCATGGTGCTATTATCCAAGTCTCGACAATTCATTGAAATGCGTCACGTCACGATAATGTCGTAAGGTTGCTCTCCGTAGTCCGTAGTCCGACCTCCGTACGCAACAAAGAATAGAACCATGATACCATAGAGTATATTGAATATAATAGGGGTACATGATACTTGCACACCACACATCTTCATCAAAATATTCAGCTGGTGCCATCTGCCGGAATTTCAAAAATATACCACAAAAATGGTCAGAGTACTTGGATATTTTTAAATACCAGTATGCCATCTATATTCGAGGTGATTAAACTTCATTACAATGTAAATCTGCCATCTGTTGAAGACAATTTAAACTAATACAGAGGCATACGGTACGTATCCTCTCTTCTTGTAGCTGATGAGTTACGACTTTACGAGGTATGATGTCGTACCACGGCTAAGTAATGTCTTAGTATCGTAACAGATGGCGGTAGCAGTTGGTATTTATATTTTTCGTGCTTTGCAGGCTGTGAATTTGATGTGTTTCTCGATTCACGACCCTGAAATGAAAATCACAGAGTACTTTTTATATAGTGAAAAATAAAAGCGTGGTGGAATCGCAACAGGTGTTTGAAATTGAAAACTGGATCACAGGCACAAACGTAGGGCCCTAGGGGAAAACCATTGAATTACTACCTATGTTATATGTACTAACGGGGAAAACAAAAATCCTATTAGCACCCTATTAGTTACTCGTACATCAACGCTTACACCGGAGTATCTAATAATAAGTAATAACACACTAAATTAATAAATAATAATAATAATTTTCGCGATGATAAGTCGTGGATAGATAGGTACTTATTGTGGTTTTGAATCCCCAAGCTCCTAATGAGGGAAGTCTGAATCAATGGGTTATTCTTATTAGTTATTACTGCCTAAAGATCCAACGGCCATGCTACCTCAGCGATTCTAATTCCGTTGTACCTTCAAATAACATGATATGGCTTCGTGGGAATGACTTTTGTCATCGATTAGTCATGTGATAAAGTTATCTACAAAATGTCATTCCCGCACATTTTTTACGAAGCGATATCGTTTTATTTCTACAATAGAAATAGCATCGATAAGGTAACAAGGCACGGCTGTCGGCTAAGTACCATTCGAATAGTTCTACCTTCTTGTAATTCTTCTTGTACTTATTATTAGGATGGACAGCGGATTTCGGGGGCGATAAATCGATCTAGCTAGGATTCATTGTTAGAAAATACCTATCATGTTTACTAAAAAAATAAACACCGAGCAAAACTCGGTCACCTTTTATTATATGTTATTATTATTGTGAATCCAACTCACACGATTTCGATTCCACATTTTCTTGCAAAACACATCTTCGACACATGCGACATCACCTCAATATAATGCAAAGCACGATTCAAAAACTGTGTGCTTTATATTTCGTGCCAATGTAGCTCTTATTGTTATAGCATTAAGAAGATTTTCAGGTCGTTATTCCATTCGGCGTGTAGGTATTCGAGGTTCGTTGAATGATTAAATCGGTAGCGATTGCGAAACTGACGTGTTCAAGAGTCAATTGTATGCGAATGTGATACTAATAAGTACGTGCATTGAAAACTGTATTTGCAGTAAGGCTCGAAATTTCAATGCGACTATACTGTAAGTTACCTACGCATGGCATAGTAATTAAATAATTATATCAAAATTCTATAGGTGGCTGCCACAGGTGGCTGCTGAGAGAACTATAGCGTGGCTTTACTGTTGGTGGCAAAACAAGCATTTTTGGCACCGATAAACTGGCGATATTTTTTTCTTGATGTCCGCTCTGTCTAGGGTACAATATGTCTATTGCTCTAAGTCTAAAGCAATAAAGTATTACAATTCTTATAGAGCAGAGGAGATATTTACCTCTACCTATTTAAATTTTAAGTAAAGTTCAATAGCTATCTTGCTTTAACTACTAATTAATAATTATACTACTTAGGTACATAGATGTATAATGTATATGTATGTCTAAATGTTTTTAGGAACAGTCTTAAATGGAAATTGCGATTGCAAAAGCTATAAAACTGCCTGTGCACGCTACTGTATTTTGCATTTGCGTGAATGTCTTCCCTAAATACCTACTTACTTATTCCATTGACTTTTTTTTTATGCTGTCACCTGTTCTGTTCTACTTGTGTGCAAAATTGCAAATGCACTTTTACTACTTACAAGGAACGTACCTACGTTTGTTCCCAGTAATCTTTGCAAAATAATTTGGATGGCTAGATAAGGTAACATGGCTACAGGCGGGCTACAGCTCGCTCATTTTGACATTCGATTCCGAGGGAGCAGTGGTGCGCGCTCGGAGTCGAGTAGGAGGTCGCTGGTTCGATTCCCACCACGGGCCATTTTGGAATTTTATAATATCTGAATCAGGCGTGGTCTGGTGGGAGACTTTGGCCGTGCTTAGTTACCACCCTACCAGCAAAGATGCACCGCCAAGCGATTAAGCATTCCGGCGCGATGCTGTGTAGAAACCGTTGGAGTGAGTTTACTTACTCCTTCCAAATTAGTACGATAACATGCTGCATCATGACTTACCATCACGTTAGATCGCAGGTATAGTGTAAAAATAGTAAGTAGCTTATGGTATAAGTGAGTAAAGTTGGCGATTACCGCTGAGGCGCCAATGAGACCCGATAGCCAAGGACGGTAATCATCAATACTCACGCGTATCATACGACGTTTTTCAACACACTTGTGAATAAAATAATAAAAAAAAAATGAAAATTTATTATAACTCACTAGTGAATAATAGTAATGAAAATGTAACAGTTTGCGATTATAGGTGTCATTATGTGCCTAATTGCGGTGATTATAGAGCCACTTTATGAGCAAGTGTGTTGAAAAAACATGTTTCTTTTGCTATGACCGGTAATACACTCGTATTTCACTGGCGACACGTACCTAGACGTGACATCCAGCGAAGCGTACTGGACTACTGGTACGAGAAAACACCTGGCGATCATAGAGCTTCAAAGGGATTCGTTGTAGCAGATCTTTCGTGATCAAGTAATTTACTGTTTGTTGTTACTGAATTTTTCCGCGTCTCTTGCTTCTTATTTATTTGTTCTTCGATGAAACAAAAGAAGTGTCTTTTAATTTTTTTTTCTTTAATGTTTAAAAACTAAATAAAAATAATTTTAACAATACATTGAGCGCGTGACTTAACGAAGACAACTACCATTAACATATTTTTTTTAGAATTTCAGCCATTTTCATTATAATTGGAATAAGCCATAGGTTTCTATAACTGTCGTATAATTCATAGCTAACGATGTTGGGGAGGTTAATATTAAAGGTTAATAATTATCCAGGGAATAACTTTAATCCATGCGATTAAAAATAATCGAGTGTGACGAACGGACGAATAGACGGACGGAGAAGGTCTCACACCATAAGGGTTCATTTTTGACATTTTCACAGGGTAGTGAGTTCAATAGTTTTTTCATAATAAAAAAAATTCCTAACGCGTCTAAAGAATATTTCAAGAAAAAAACTGTCGGCCATGTAGAAAATTGAGAAAGTAATTGTTGCTTTATAATTTTTTCTCGTTTGGGCGGTGAATTTTCCGCGTAGGGCGGGCGGCGGGGACCGAGATCAGTTGCTATGTGTCAGGCGAAGCTGGCGCACGCTTTTCGCTCTTTAGATTGTATAACGGACGCACGACTATGTTATCTCCGCTCGGAACATAGGTCCTTAAGTCGTAAGGTAGCTAGTGTATTATGAACTGTATTTTTAAGTTACAGTGAGTTTTGAGTGCATGTGTTCACAAAGGGATCAAGGTTGCAGCGGTTTAGGTATGCTATGCTATGATTTTTTTTCTACTGATAAGAAGTTTGAATAGTTTTCCTACCAATTCGCATATTTATTAGTCTTAAGTTCAAAAGTATTAAAAAAACTAACACGTTAAATACAATAATTGTTTGTGTTCCCCCATTAACACTTGAATGCATTATACAAATAAATACAATTTAAGCGTCTGTTATTGATATAATATCAAAATAGCTGTCTCTAATCATATACAATAATATCTAATTCACATATGAAAAACTCTTTATTTTGATATAATATTATCCAAGGAAAGCTAAGAATTCCCGCGGAAATTAAAAAAAAAAACGCAAAATTCATGTAGGAAAAGTCTCAGACTTTAACTTTAGCAGACTTGCAAAAGTATGTATTATATTCTCGTATGTTTATCTTTTAGTTTATAGTCTTTCAATCAAGCACCAACGAAGCAAAGGCAACGAAATGGTTATAAGTCGTTCTCTCTTATCTTCCAGACTCGGTTCATTTTTAACAGACTTCGACAAAAGAATAAAGAAAAGACATTCGGCGCGTATGGTTTTTTGTATGTTCATTAATAGGTATTAATTACTCCGTAAGATCAATCATGATACCAATCCATAATTAGGAAAATCCATAATTAGCAACACAGATTAATTTGTTTTGCTATAATCCGCTACTTGAAAAGATTCTGTATGGTACAATATGCAGGAACACTGCCCACATGAAACACCACACACAATTTTCTAACACTTTCTTCGACGCACGTTTTGTCCCGACACCGGGACATCCTCAGGAGATGTTGACTTCGATTTCTCTACGATCGCTACCTACCACTTATTGTTGTTGCTAAGGCTAGGCTGTAGAAGTGTAGAGCGTTTGAAAATGAAAATCTTTTTCACAATATTTTTTTTACACATTACGTAGATTGTCTTAAAGCTGTTTTAATAATTAGGACAGAATATCTTCAATCTGTGCTTAAATACTCTTAAGGAAAGTGAAAACTTTATCATCTTTATTTCAAGAAGGATTTTTTTTTTAATTTTTCTGAGAAAAAGGAGCAATAGAATCGGTATAGATATATGTGATCTATTCAATTTACTTAATTAATATTAAATAATAGACCTTTAAATTAATATTATGTAATAATAATAAACATCGCTCAATTTTATTTTGCATACAAGTTTTGAAGCAGGGCATCAGAAGTGGGATTAATAATGTAGCCGTATATTGCATGGTATAATTATTATATACTTACACTTATTACACTTTCTACATTTACGACTAAGTATAATACATATAATGAACTACATCAAGCGTAACCTATTAATTATTATTATTTATTTATTTATTTATTTATTTTACAGAAAATCAACAGCGTTACAAACATTAATAACGTTTACATTAAAGCTTAAACCTAATATGGCCAATGACAGATTTTCCTTGTAATATTCTTAATAATACAAGACTGAGACGGAAGTCATAACATTAAATTAAATTAAATTACAGGAAGCTTAAAGCTAGTGATTATATGGTGTGTGTGTGTGTGTGTGTGTGTGTGTGTGTGTGTGTGTGTGTGTGTGTGTGTGTGTGGCGTGTGTGTGTGTGTGTGTGTGTGTATGTGAGTGTGTTTTGGGAATGAGTGTATAAGACGTGATTGTCTGTATATCATAGTGATTTTATGAGTTGTCGCCTAAATTTATCTCTGGAGTGACAGAAAAGGTCGATGTCCGAAAAATGTTTGTTATATGTGCGCGTAATCCTTGTAATTACAGAATTATTAGTGTATGTTTTTCTTTTGAGGGGTGCAAGAAGTAAATTTGTGTGGCGGGTCCGCTTGGGGGGAACCAAGAATTTAATTTTAGAAAGGAGAAGCGAGCTGTCCATATGTCCATTTAATATGTCATATAAAAGCAACATATCAGCTAGCTGTCTCCGATTCCTAAAACTCAAAAGTTTGTAGTACTTACAGTTATCCTGATAATTTAAGGGTTCGACGTGAGTTCGAAAGTTTAAATGCTTTAAGAATTTTCTTTGTATCTTTTCAATTTCTTCATTGGACTTTACATAGTGAGGTGACCAAACACTACTGCAATATTCTAGAGTACTACGAACGTACGCAGAATAAATAGTCTTAAGTGAATTAATATTTTTAAAGGGTTTACTGGTTCTTAAAACAAATCCCAATAAAGAATATGCTTTATTAGTTATAGATTCTACATGAGCATTGAAAGACATTTTTTCATCTAGGATGACTCCTAAATCACGGACTTTATCAGTTTTTGAGATAACTTGGCCGTCTATATTATACTTAAAAGTGATAGGTTTTTTGTTCCTCGTAAATGAAATCTGCTGGCATTTATCTATATTAACTTGAATTCTATTTTCCTTATAATATTGAGATAGTCTATTAAGATCCTCCTGTAGTTTCAGGCAGTCTGTAGGGTTGTTAACTTCCAAATAAATTTTAGTGTCATCAGCGTACATTAAAAATTTTGAGTTGGTGAAACAGCTATAAATATCATACAGATAAATATTATAGAATAATGGGCCCAAATGTGATCCCTGTGGAACTCCAGAGGGGATTTCACAGAAGTCAGAACAGCTGCCACCGACTACTACAGCCTGAGATCGATTGGAAAGGTAAGATTTGACCCATCGTAGAAGGTCTCCATGAATTCCTAAGTATTCTAATTTCTTTAAGAGGATATAATGATCTACGCGATCAAACGCCTTTTCAAAGTCGGTGTAAATAACATCGACTTGAACACCTTTGTCCATCGAAGAAAAAATGTCTTCCGTGAATGTAATTAAATTCGATAATGTCGACCTACCCTTAATAAAACCATGTTGTTCAGGTGGAATTGCACTTATCAAGGTGGGGTATATTGCGTTGTAGACAAGTTTTTCCAGAATTTTACCAAACACATTTAAGATGGAAACGGGACGATAATTTTCAACACGAGTTTTACTACCCTTTTTATGTATCGGAACTATATGGGCTTCTTTCCATTTCGTTGGGAAGAAGCCTTCAGCTATTGATCTATTGAAGATTATCTTTAACGGAGTAATTAAAGCTTTACTAGCATGCTTTATAAAATAGGGTGAAATTTTATCACTTCCGGGGCTTTTTGCGGTGTCAAGTTTCTTAATCATTTTTACAAGTTGTGCAGCATCAATTTGTAAGGAATGACAATGAAAAGGGCTTAAATTAGCTGGGGGCTGAAGCTCAGTACAGGGATAAACTTTAAGTGGATGTGAAAACACGTTATAGAAAAAGTTATTAAAAGCTAATGCATGATCTTTATTAGTAATGGATGCTGCATTCTGGTAAATTAGTTTTTTTGGCATATTAGAAGTATTACGTTTCGATTTTATAATAGACCAAAAATGTTTTGGATTATTTTTCAAGGGGACTCTTCGTTAAATTCGGTGTACTTATTGTAACATTCCGATTCAATTGCATGTTCTCTCTTCCTCAGCAGTGAGAACTCTTGATAGTCTAACGGATCGTGATATTTCTTCCATCGTGCGTGAACTTTAGCTTTTTCACGTATAATTTTTATTAAAGATTTGCTGTACCATTTTGGGTAAGTATCGCGTTTGTTTGTAATCTCTAAGGGAACATACATAAAAATACTTTCGTACAAACGTTCGTAAAAATAATCCACCGCGTCATCCACTGTCCCTTCGTTAAGATATGTATCCCATGGAGTATTCAATAAATACTTACAGATGTAATCAAAATTAGCTTTATGGAATTTAAGTTTGAGGTGGGACTCAGTTGTCAGTGGTTTAGTAGTCAGTGTAGGTATCTCAATAAGCAATACCGGGTGAAACATGTCTTGCTTTAGCAGCGGAGATAATGCATGAGATAATTCTATAGAAAAGTTTGTAAACACAAGGTCTAGTATATTATTGTGAGAGTTTTTAATGAAACATTGCTGTTCCATACCCACAACATTCAACTGTTGTATTAATCGTATACCTACGTCCCGAACATTTTGTGACGACTTATTTAAAAAGGTCGGACCGTTCCTATCCCATTGTATAAATGGCATATTAAAATCGCCCAGTAGCATAAAGTTGTCGTTTTTAATCCTATTAAAATATGTATCTGGGACCACTGATAGCAGGTCTTCCAATAATTGGGTTTGTGTGTTTGTATTCCCAGGAATATAGGTTGCGAGAATATGAAGACTTTTACTAGAATTCAATGATCGTGACGGAATAGTTACCCATATAGCCTCTAATGCCGATTGCGGCAAGTTAAGATTTTGTGCATAAGCCTGTAAACTCCGTTTGACACATATCATAACACCTCCGCCGGAAGATTTGTTAGAAATCGACAGGTTTCTGTCGTGTCTAAATATATCGTACCTTAAGTCACAAAGTTCCCTATCCTGGATACTGGAAGTTAACCACGTTTCCGTAAATACAAGCACGTCGAAGTCATGAAGTAATATATTCCTATGCAATTCGTTTGTTTTTGTGCGTAGCCCGCGAACGTTTTGATAATATAATTTTAAGCCTACCTTCCTAACTGTGACGTTAAGGTTCCAACTGTAACATCGACTTCTAGTTTTATTATAATGACGACTATGTATGAATTGATTAGTAATGTAATATAATTTACTTTAGGCAGAAAATATACATGATTAAGTGTGTTGTGGTGTGAGTGGTGATGTATAGAAGAAATGAGTGAGCTTCCTGGTATAAGAATGGTTTGACAAACATAAATAACGCGAATACATAATCGGAGTGCATTAAAGTATATAGATCTCCACAGTGTACTATTTAATTTATCTTCCTTAGGTCCTCCGTAGTGCGCACTTCCAAAAAAGGGCTGGTTTCATTTCTTCTCACTAATATTTTACAGTTTTTGATCCAGCAGTATTTATAGCCCTTCTGGTCACATGCAATACGTGTTTCCTTGTACAGTGCTTTGTTCTTAGATGTGAGATGTTCTCTAATATATAATTTAACCGAAGGCCCTTCGATTCCGATGTCTGCAGTGTTAACCCCTCTCGCCTTTCGAAAAGCAGCCAAGATATTACTTTTGATGATATTTGATTTCAATTTGCATACTATTACCCGAGGCCTTCCATCCTGCTTTTGACGAGGCTGTACCCTGTGGATGTGGTCTATATCCTGAGAGGTGATGGTGGTATTTATGTGCTGTGAAATATCCAGTAATAGACCTCGCAGGTCCTCGTTCTTACGCTCAGGCAATCCAACAATTTCTATGTTTAGAAGGCGATCTCGTTGCTGCCGATCGTCAAAGTCTTTTTGCAAGTTATGTAAGTGATTTTTTGTCGCGAGCAGCTCTTCCTTTAATGAATCGAGTCTAGAAGTACTGGACTGAGATGTAAAATGAACAGCAGACTTCAAGTCCTCTATATCTTTTTCCATAGTAGACATCTTAGAATGTAATGTATCATTTAAAGATCTAATCTCTGAGCTGATTTGAGACATAATATCGTTCATAAGGGTGTTTTTCAAGTTAGTCATGCAGGATGAGAATGCTGCGTTAAGTTTTTGATCGAACATCGTACTGATACTGTCCATGGTTACCTGCTGCGAAAGCGATGTGGTATTATCCGTCGCAAGTGTAGTGTCGGTACTAAGATCCAACGACATGTTGAATAGGTCACTCCGCGTCGCCGCGACTGGCTTACTTTTAACTCGTGGATCGGGATTAATTTTGCTGTTTTTCATTATTAGGAGTAGCACAGTTTATCTCCGAGTTTGAATTACACAATTATAAGTTGAATATAATCGTTTAAAATATTTAAAATTCGTATTGAATCGTAAACACGTCCGTTCAGTCAGAATGACAGATGACAGGAAAAGAAAATGTAATGAAAATTCTTAACGTAACGTTATATTTTCTAAACAAAATATTTTCCTTCTTATATCACATCTGATATTACCTACCTAATAATATAAAACGCACACGTTTTTTTTATAATTGATCTACCGATCATCGTTAACAGACCTTAATGATATTTACATAAGGCTCATTTTTCTGTAGCATTATGTTCGTACGTCACCATAATAATACGGTTTACAAATAAACATGTGGGCGCTAAAACGTTTGATAACCGCTACTAGTGGCACTTACACAATCTATACCATTATCGAAAGAGTTTTTGAGCGTAGTAAATTATGTAGTGTTGTTATGGATATCCATATCCGTAACCGAAACTATCGGATATCCGAAATAATTAAATATCCATAACCGTATAACCGAAACCGATATTATTTTTTACCAATATCCATATCCATATCCGGATCCGTGTTTAATAGTATATAACACTTCAAAATGAGTAGCTGTAAGAAATAATTAATTGTATGACAGATTGCGAAACCTACAAGGTACAATTAAAGTCGAATATAATCTTATTTGTATTTCATTTTACAGTTATATCGGATTATCCGAAATAATTTAATATCCATAACCGTAACCGAAACCGATATTATTTTTTACCAATATCTATATCCATATCCGGATCCGAAATTATATATCCATAACGTCCCTAATGTAGAGTAGATACTAGGTAGGTACCCAGGCTACGTGATTTATCTTTGAGATAAGTATATTTTGACGACATCCCTAGTTCCTTGCGCGGCGGCATGTGCTCGGATTCGAGTAAGAAGTCGTAAGTTCGATTCCCGCTGTAGGCCAATTAAATAAAAAAAAATTAAGAGTTTCATAGTTATTTTGCCAGTTAGGGGTATGAAAAATAGCTTATGACGGCCTACCGATACCGAATGTACAATCGTTTTTCATACCCCTAAATGGCAAAACAGCGTTTGCACGGTCAGCCAGTATTAGAAAAACTGGTTTACACCGCACGATTTAGAGTTCCAGCGCGATGCTGTGTAAAATGTTACACCTCCGATATACTCGTACATCGGGGCACACTAGCGTCTCCAAGACATTCGAGAATAAAAAAACAACCTTTAGTAAGTTACCTATTTAGCGTTTCCAAGTTAATACGATAAAGTTTTCGGCTGCTATCACTTACTATCCGGTGAGATCGCAGTTAAGTAGTAACTTGTACCTACTTCTGTGAGGAGACGGAACATCTCATGGGAGACCAAAAAAAAGGTTTCAAAGTGGAAAATGGAAGGTCAATGAAATTCAATTTTCGGCACGTTCCGGGAAGTTTATGTTTCCATTTTCTAAATTGGGCTAGAGGGAAGTTTCGTACCCAGGTATCACCTGTCATAACGAGTGAGTGAATGATTGACTGAATGACTTGTAATCATCATAGTTACTTAAACTCATTCAGTCATATTAAACTTGAGCTTGCTTTTGTTTGATGTATTGGATAGTTATGTTTATAGCTAATGACAGTTTTTCAAAATCTTGTTAAAATTGTGGAATTTTTCGGAATAAAAAGTATTCTATGAATATGAAATCCAGGTTTATTAAGCTATCTACATCGCCACTGTTTTTCATTATTTCAGTTATGCTTAATTAAATAACAATATCTGGGTGACCGAGCTTCGCTCGGTAGTTTAACTACTGGCCAATAGATTGCAGCAGGAGTCATATTTATATTTTTTTTGGTCGACATTTTCTAAAAACGAAACCTAGCTTGATCGATTACCCGGCTGAGTTTGTTGTGGGCTTCTTCTCAGTTCAGGGCGCGTTGGAACCCTCGTAAACTTAGTTTTTAAGTTGTTAAATAGTTATCACTATTAATAAGTATATGTACCTACTTGACATTCATAAGTGCTAACAAGTAGTGGCCAATATGAAATAAATGATTTGAATCTTTGATTTGATGTATCGCCCCCAAAACCCCCTGTATACTAAATTTCATGAAAATCGTTCGAGTCGTTCCCGAGATCCAGATTATATAGAAATATATATACATATATACAAGAATTGCTCGTTTAAAGGTTTAGGATTACATCAAAATTCACACACTTGTAAACTTTCACATTTGTCATACCATGGTATCGCCTGTCATAAGGAGTTGAGTGAATGACTGACTGAATGACTCGTAAGTCATAGTTAGTCAACATATTTTAGATCTGCAATAATATTATGGATTATTAAGTTAGGTTAGGCTAGGATTACAACTCCCGCGGCAATCAAAGATTTTCCGGGGATAAAAATATTCCCGTTCCGGATCATTTTCCTACAATTTCAATTTTTTTTTCTTTGAAATTTAAAAGACCTTAAACATGAGCTTGTTTCATATGTAAGGTAGCTATAGGTTTCATTTAATAATATAATATAATATAATAATAATATATATTTATTTCTCCAAAATATAAGTTTTACAATTTTCTTAAATACTCTAGGATACTTATGGAAAACTATAATACAGAGGTGAACATTATGAGGTTAATACAATTTCACCAAAAAAAAAAAAAAAAATGTTTAAGTTATATCGTGAACTAAGTAGTTTCAAAATGTATTTACTTTTAATTTGACAAGATATTTCATTAAAACAAAGAAAGCATTTAAGGTGGTGATCCACTACCCCTGAGCTAGGAATAAACCTGTATTTCAGGCGGCAGTGTCTCTCCTATAATAGATTTTCAACATTAAAAAATAAAGCGTTTGTGATTGCGGGTGTGTGTTTAGTGTGTGCTGTGACTGGGTATGATGAGAGCTGTGTGTTAGATGTAAGTATGTCTGTGTGACAATGCGCTAATTGTATGTTATTTCATATATATATTTTTTGTTGCAAATGAATTTAAATTTAAATTCTAGGTATATATAATTAGAGTTAACTTAGGATTTCAAGAAACTTTTCCGTGTCGTTATAAGATTGTGTAAGAAGCCATTCTTTTACACGGTTTTTGCACTTATTTTTATTAAGAGGAAATATATTTAGTGCTTTATTTATTTTATTGTAAAGTCTAAGTTAGGTTTGTAGTCATTTCTAAGTTAGGTTTGTAAAGCTATATAATGTTTTTTATGATTCTTTGGATGGTATCTTCATACACAGTTGTCAATTAATAATTTGGTTTCTCATTCCTACAGTTTGGTGTCCCTGGCGTTTGCAGGCTCTATTGGGATGACCTTTGTTATATTGGCTTGTGCATTGCCACAATATAAGTAAGTATAACATACCTTATGTGTATCATTGAGACATAGAGGTCCAAGAGGGAGCTCTCGACTTCAAAAGTGCGGCAATAACACTTTGCCCAAATTGGCAAACCCGTTGCTACACAATTTTTCAAGCACACCAGCATCTGTGCTCCATACAAATTTCTTATTGACACTCACACTACAAATAAAAGTTGCCGTACTCACTGAGCTGTTGTCAGGTAAGGTTATATCTAGTCGGAGCGCGAGCAATGACATATTATAAATCTATGCATTAGGATATGTTTAGTATCAACTCAACTTAGGTTGTGTAGCTATATAGGTTACTAGTAGGGCGCGTGAGGGCGCGGGCCACATGTGGCCCGCGGGCTGTCTTCCCGCCTATAAAAGTATCGCAACCCTCAGTAATCTTTTCCCATACATTTTCTACGGAAAAATAAATTCCGCCATTTTGATTTTTTTGGGTTCCATACCAATTTGGTAAAAATGGAACCCTTATGGTGAGACTTTCTCCGTCCGTCCGTCCGTCCGTCTGTCCGTCCGTCCGTCCGTCCGTCTGTCACACTCGATTATTTCAGTAACTAGCAAAGCTATCGACTTGAAATTTGGAATTGGTTTAGGTAATAGTGACCCAACGCCATTGCACTCATAAAATATTGAAAATTATTTTTATTTATATTTAAAAAGGGGGGAAAACCGGGACTTCGAATTTTCAAAATGAGATAACTACAATATTGAGTGGGGTATCAAATGAAAGGGCGTTACTTGTGTATTCTAAAATCGATTTTTATTTATTTTTATGCCTGATAGTTTTGGATTTATTGAGCAAACTGTCGAAAAAAATACCGTTCCCCCCCCCTTATCTCCGAAGTTTATCAATCGAAAAATCTGAAATAATTATGATTAATAGACATTAATGTATATTTTACAGGAAAAATAAAATCAACTCCCTAACTATTATACTTTTTTTGATAATAACAATAAACCGCCAAAAACAAAGTTACGTTTGCGGTTTGCCAACAAAAGTACCTACATGTAATTTATACTCGTAAATTCATGAACAAAAGTGATTATTTCAATGTTTTACTTCTTTTATGGTATGGAACCCTCGGTGCGCGAGTCCGACTCGCACTTGGCCGGTTTTTTTTTCTATCCACCGAATAGACTTTTGGGTCCTGATCAATTCTTGTCAAGAAACCGTCCTTCCATCTTTTAAACTTTCCGAGATAGACCCCGAAGAAGTTTGTATGGCGGCCACCTTGAATCCGCCATTTTGAACTTTTTTTCAGCTTACTGCCAATTGCATGACGTTTCGAATGACATTTGGTCGAGCACCTCCCACCTAACTTCAATACCCTGGCTGTGCTCTTCACCAGTCTTCGAAATCCTCAATCATCAGCTCTCTCCGTATTTTTCCTCCGTACGAATTTTTCTCTTAACGAAATGGTTTTTGAAAAAAAATTTTCCATACAAAATTGTCAGGGGCCTTATTCTGTATCGTTCACATAGTTAGTAACCCTATATATAAACTAGTAGGTCGCGTGTGTGTGCGGGCCACATGTGGCCCGCGTGCAGTCTTCCCTCTTATAAAGGTATCGCCGTCATCTCCATCGCCCATTGGAATCCGATTGGCAGTGAGCTGAATAAATTACCAAGGAGCACTGTCATGGTTTTAAAGATAGTTACGGGCAGCTCGAAGAAAAAAATACGCTGAACCTCATCGGATGAGGTTCAGCGTATTTTTTGTTCGAACAGCCCTTAACTATCTTTAAAACCATGACAGTGCTCCTCAATCATCATCCAAATCCTAGATCATTGTCTCTTCTCACAGTATGTACATTTTCCATGGAAAGATAAATTCCGCCACAGTGAATTATTTTCCATGCATCCCGTAGAACTTGAGATCCTGATCACCTCTTGCTAAGAAACCACTCTCTTATCTTTTATACTTTCCGAGATAGAACAACACGAAATTTGTATGGCGGCCATTTTGTTTTTTTTTTCAGCTCACTGCCAATTGCCTGAAGTTCCGAGTATTTTTTGTTTCAGCAGTCCCCACCTAACTATAATACCTTGTCCATGCTGCTTGACTGTCTTTAAAATCCTCAATCATCACCTCATTCCATATTTTTCTCTGGTAGTCATCCAAAATCCGCATCAAAGCACTTCATGTTTTACAACTCGTAGTCTCTTCAATATTCCCCATACATTTTCTATGGAAATTTTTTTTTCCGCCATATTGGATTTTTTTTTCTATTCATCACGTAGATCTTCGAGTCCTGATCAGCTCTTGTCAAGAAACTATTCTTCCATCTTTTATACTTTCCGAGATATCGGCGAAATTCGAATGGCGGCCATTTTGAATCCGCCATTTTGAATTTTTTTTCAGCTCACTGCCAATTGGATGACGTTTCGAATGACATTTGGTCGAGCACCCCCCACCTATCTCCAATACCCTGGCTGTGCTCTTCACCCGTCTTCGAAATCCTCAATCATCAGCTCTCTCCATATTTTTGTTCTTAATGAATTTTTTCCTTGTATACGAAATGGTTATTGAAAAAAAATTTTTTCATACAAAATTGTTCAGGAGAGGTGATCAATCAGTGAGTCAGTCAGCACAAGCAGCTATATATATTGTAACTAGTAGGGCGCGTGGGAGCGCGGGCCACATGTGGCCCGCGGGCTGTCTTCTCACCTATAAAAGAATCGCCGTCATCTCCATCACCAATTGGAATCCGATTGGCAATGGGCTAAAAGAATTACCTCGGAGCACGGTCATGGATTTAAAGATAGTTAAGGGCTGTTTGAATAAAAAATACACTGAACCTCATCGATGAGGTTCAGTGTATTTTTTATTCAAACAGCCCTTAACTATCTTTAAATCCATGACCGTGCTCCTCAATCATCATCCAAATCGTAGACCATCTCTTCTCATACTTTTCATAGTTTTTCATAGGCATTTGGGTTTATTATAGCATTCACATTTTCCATGGAAAAATAAATTCAACCACTTTGATTTTTTTTCATTCATCCCGTAGACCTTGAGATTCTAATTACGTCTTGCAAAGAAATCACTCTCTTATCTTTTATACTTTCCGGGATATAAAAACACGAAAGTATGGCGGCCATCTTGAATCCGCCATTTTGATTTTTTTTTTCAGCCAACTGCCAATTGGATGACGTTTCGAGTTACATTTGGTCGAGCACCCCCCACCTATCTTCGACACCCTGGCTGTGCTCTTCACCCGTCTGCGAAATCCTCAATCATCAGCTCTCTCCATATTTTTCTCTAGTAACTCTCCGAAAAACCGCATCACAACCTTGCATAATTACCAACTGTTAGTCTCTTCAACATTCCCCATACATTTTCTACTGAAAAATAAATTCCGCCATTTTGGATTTTTTTTCTATTCATCGCGTAGACCTTCGGGTCCTGATTACTTCTTGTCAAGAAATCATTCTCCCATCTTTTATACTTTCCGAGATATCGACGAATTTCGAATGGCGGCCATTTTGAATCCGCCATTTTGAACTTTTTTTCAGGTAACTGCCAATTGGATGACGTTTCGAATGACATTTGGTCGAGCACCCCCCACCTATCTCCAATACCCTGGCTGTGCTCTTCACCTGTCTTCTAAATCCTCAATCATCAGCTCTCTCCGTATTTTTCTTCAAATTGAATTTTTTTCTTCTATAAGACCCCATCCGTGAAAAAAAAAATTTTCATACAAAATTGTTCAGGAGAGGTGATAATCAGTCAGTCAGTGAATCAGCACAAGCAGCTATATATATATTAACTAGTAGGGCGCGTGTGTGCGCGGGCCACATGTGGCCCGCGTGCAGTCTTCCCGCCCATAAAGGTATCGCCGTCATCTCCATCGCCCATTGGAATCCGGTTGGCAGTGAGCTAAAAAAATTACCAAGGAGCACTGTCATGGTTTTAAAGATAGTTACGGGCAGTTCGAAGAAAAAATACGCTGAACCTCATCGGATGAGGTTCAGCGTATTTTTTGTTCGAACAGCCCTTAACTATCTTTAAAATCATGACAGTGCTCCTCAATCATCATCCAAATCCTAGATCATTGTCTCTTCTGATAGTATGTACATTTTACATGGAAAGATAAATTCCGCCACAGTAAATTATTTTCCATGCATCCCGTAGAACTTGAGATCCTGATCACCTCTTGCTAATAAACCACTCTCTTATCTTTTATACTTTCCGAGATAGAACAACACGAAATTTGTATGGCGGCCATCTTGAATCCGCCATTTTGTTTTTTTCAGCTCACTGTCAATGGCGTGAAGTTCCGAGTATTTTTTGTTTCAGCAGTCCCCACCTAACTATAATACCTTGCCCATGCTCCTTGACAATCTTTAAAATCTTTAATCATCACCTCATTCCATATTTTGCTCTAGTAAAAACCTTGCATAGTTTCCAACTTTTAGTCTCATCAACATTCCCCATACATTTTCTACGGAAAAATAAATTCCGCCATTTTGAATTTTTTTTTCTATCCATCGAATAGACCTTCAGATCCTGATCACTTCTTGTCAAGAAACCACTCTTCCATCTTTTATATTCTTCGAGATGGACGCCGATGAAGTTTGTATGGCGGCCATCTTGAATCCGCCATTTTGAACTTTTTTTCAGCTCACTGCCAATTGCATGACGTTTCGAATGACATTTGGTCGAGCACCCCCCACCTATCTTAGATACCCTGGCCGTGCTCTTCACCCGTCTTCGAAATCCTCAATCATCAGCTCTCTCCATATTTTTGTTCTTAATGAATTTTTCCCCTCTATACGAAACAATCAGTAAAAAAAAATTTTTTCATACAAAAATGTTCAGGAGAGGTGATCAATGAGTCAGTCAGTCAGTGAATCAGCACAAGTAGCTATATATATATTAACTAGTAGGTCGCGTGGGGGCGCGGGCCACATGTGGCCCGCGTGCTGTCTTCCCGCCCTTATAAAATCCTTTCATAATTCGCCATGCATTTTCTATGGATTTTTTTTTCCGCCATATTGGATTTTTTTTCTAGCCATCAAATAGACCTTTTTGTCCTGATCAACTCTTGTCAGGAAACCGTTCTTCCATCTTTTATACTTTCCGAGATATCGAGGAAATTCAAATGGCGGCCATTTTGAATCCGCCATTTTGAATTTTTTTTTTGCTCACTGCCAATTGCATGACATTTCAAATGACATTTGGTCGAGCACCCCCACCTATCTTCAATACCCTGGCCGTGCTCTTCACCCGTCTTCGAAATCCTCAATCATCAGCTCTCTCCATATTTTTGTTCTTAATGAATTTTTCTCTTCGATACGGAATAGTCATTGAAAAAAAAATGTTTCATACAAAATTGTTCAGGAGAGGTGATCAATCAGTGGCCAATCAGCACGAGCAGCTATATATATAGTAATAGGATTTTTGCGTCCGTTTTCTTAGTTAATAACCCAGTTTGGGTTACTAACTAACTAAGTGAACGATACAGAATCAGGGGCTAGGAGAGGTGATCAATCAGTGAGTGAGTGAGTGAGTGAATCAGCACGAGTAGCTATAAATATAGTAATCAAAATCTCGCTACAACCGTGGAGTTTTCCGGGATAAGACGTAGACTATAAAATGAGCTATCTATCTACATTGCCGTTGTTCTTCAATCAAAAGATAAAAAAAGGATCAAAGTGGTTCGTAAGGTAGTTATGACATAATAAACAAAATAAAATAACAAACATCCAACTTTTCACTTTTACATTTATAGGATTGACTTAGAGGCCTACCTAGAGTCTCCTCTAGAAGTTTTAGCACGTAAAAACGTCGATGACAGTAATCACGAAGCCACGTTTCTTTGCTGACGTTTATTTACCTACCTGACGATTATTATTTCCTGAGTGTGATGTTTGTGGATTTTGCGATGCTCAAGAGTTTAGTGCGTCATGTAATCATATCCTTATTTCTTAGACATATAATATAAGGTACTATATTGTATTATATTGAAGTATACCGAGACATCATTTTTAGGGTTCCGCATCCAAAGGCTAAAACAGGGGACCCTATTACTAAGACTTCGCTGTCCCGTGTCCGTTCGTCCGTCCTTCCGTTCGTCTGTCACCAGACCATATCTCTTAAACCGTGATTCTTACTGTACGAGCTATATTTTCAAAGGTGATGAACGTAATTGTATTTATGTTGCCGCTATAACAACAAATACCAAAAAATAGACCTACGATATGATAATTGGTCCAAAGTCAAATACAACTAGTAAGTATAAAAAGGCTCCAAAGAGCATCCCTTTAACGACACCATCTTGCAAAGAAAGCATGTGATCCGGTATAAAAAATTAAAAGTAATAAACGCTCGGGTAAACTATTCTTTAAAGTATTTGCTTTAGAATTAATTTTCTTGATAAAAACAGATAAAAGAGGGCATCGTTCCAACTTTCAGACAAATACGTTTATGTTTCTTTTTGTTAACTCTACTAAATAAATCGCGTCGCATTCTTGAATATTTGTTATATTCATTTGTTCTGCAATTTAGTACTTAGTCGCTTTAAAAGTGAACTCACCTTCAATACATTAGTTTTTCAACATGAAGGCGTAAACACGTGGAGAGGCATTCATTTTTAGATTACACGATCTATACGAGATTCTAATCTCGACATTTTGTAGAGTACTAGGTATAAAGAAAGTAATGTAGGTACAGTCCACTTCAAATCTCCATAGACCATAGCCCATACATATTAATAATATTACACTGAGTGGAATGTAAAGTGCAATAGTAAAAATCTCGTAATCTGGGAAACTGCAAAAAAGTATCTTTATGGGAATTGTCAAGCATAGTTGCTATTAAAGATGCATAAACATTCCGAAAAATTCATTGCCATAAACCTACAACGTTAGTCTATTTTTTTACGCAATACAAGTTAGTACCTACTTGACTGTGATCTCACCTGATGGTAAGTGATGATGCAGCCGAAGATGTAACGTACTAACTTGGAAGGGGAAAGTAAAGTCACCCCAACGGTTTCTAGTTTCTACAACGCATCGCACCGGAACGCTAAATCTCCTGGCGGTACGTCACGGTGTCTCCCATACAAACGTAATACCCACCAAAATCATATTTGTAATTCGTGCAATTTTCGATCATGTTGTGGTGTTATTCGGGTTCATATAATAGTAATAATCTATGCTCCTGGCCATATTTGGTTCCGAAATACTTTTGTTAAACGAAAATGTAAACGAATTTAGTTTTGCTTATTTTTATGTCAAAGAGGACATGTTTTTTACTTATTTGTCTATACTAATATTATAAAGAGGAAGCGTAACGATGTTTGTGACGTTGTAAGGGGTAATCTCTGGATCTACTGAACCGATTTTCAAAATTCTTTCACCATTAGAAAGCTACCTACGTTATTGTGGAGTGTCATAGGCCATAATAAATTCCAAAATTAAAAAAACGCATCTTTACTTAAACTTGAATAATGTATCTAAGTCGTAAAAAAATTGCTTTCATCGCGTACGCCGCGGAAACTATTGAGGATAGAACAAAACAATGTTCTACAATATTCAAGAACGTAATCTGTTTTTTTATCTGCAAAAAAGTCCGCGATGGCATATGCCTATAACCTACGGGTAACTTACAATAACGGCTTTTATTGTTAAAATTGTGGTTAAAAAATAAATAATTTTTGTGAAGCGTATTTAGCCCATATGGTATTAATTTATATCTTTGTAAATATGTTTTTCACAACGGAAATTTTATGTAGAATATTTGTGCCTTTTACGCTATACAGTTTAAACAAATATCTTCAAAGATATTAGCAAAATTAAAACGCGCCGCCCCGGCCGTTGCGTGGCGATAGGAGGCAGTCCGCAGTATCTATGCGAATGCCTCGCTCGCGTCCAGCGCTGTGATTAGCAACGAATATATAATATTACCACAGATATGGAATATTACTAACTATTAGGTTTCGTGGCTGTGGATATAAGCAAGTATCAGGCCCGGTTTCCACCAAAGCGAAACGGAGCGGAGCTGTGTTTGAGTAACCAATCAGATTTCGTCATTTTAACATCTCCGAAACTAAGGGGAGATGTGATGTCGAAATGATGAAATCCGGTTGGTTATACAAACACAGCTCCACTCCGCTCCGCTTTGGTGGAAACCGGGCCTTATGCGGGACAAATGGGCCGGGATAAAACTATTATTAACGCGGAACGGAGTCCGCGGGCACTGCTAGTTTTGTAATAAAAACAACACTATCTCTCGTCGCATTAGTTCAGGAGCACAGTTTTTATTGTCCAGCTAAAGAAAAACACCAGTTCATAAAGAAAGTTACAAGTTTTCATTCATAATTTTTGGTATTACGGAACGCGACTAAAGATATAAAAATTTTGATCAAAATTGATTATTATTTTATTTTAAAGAAATATTTCCGAACCAAATATTATGGCCAGGAGCATAGATTATTACTATATGAATCCGAATAACACCACAACATGATCGAAATATTCACGTATTACAAATGATTTGGTATTTTGCATCGTAGTTCACAGGCCTCTTAAATCATTATGAGGCGTGGAATCATTTTACACAATGTCGATTCGTCGCCACCTGCCGCTGCGAACGTGCGCGCTGTAAAAATAAACTGAACGAGGTTTGTCAGCGATTTTTATGACGCGAATAAAAGTGACGCGACTCGCAATCTGCGGCGCTGTAATGTTTGTTTTGTGGGTGCTAATCGGCTACGAAAATAAATCATACTAACATATCATATTCTGAATTCTAATCATCGCCAGCTGTTTTTTATTAACACAAAATGCCTACGCATACTTCTCTGTCAGAGCAAACGAAGTGGTTACGTGGAATTCAAACACTAAAAACTGTCTGCTTTATCAACGGATTCCGCTATCCGCTGGCTATACGGGATTCGGATTGCAAACTTCCACAAATTAGGAAATAAAGTATAAGTATATATCTTGCTTAAGTGTTGAAGTAAATGTTAAAATCTTGAAGAAACTGACATGCTAGAGAGAACAAGCCTTGAAAGAAGAAAAGAAAGAGATGAAACCCCCAACCCAATCAGTATCTACTTGGTCAGCGTAGTGGACTAATGCCAAGTCGATCTCTTCTTACTTCAAAAGGAAATTGTAAAAAAAGTAAATGTATAAATTTGCTAAGAATTGAAAAATAAATGAAAATCATAACAAAAAAAATCTTAGAATATGATGAAAATTCAGTTGTACTTTCGGAGCGTTAGCGACGGATTTTTAAAAATCTTAATGTACTTTCTAAAAAGGGCTCCTTTCCGAGAAACGTAGACAGGCTAAGAAGTTAAGTCGAGGATGTCAGCTGACAGATAATAACTTAAGAGGAATGGAAAATGCTTTTAAATTAAGCCTTTACACTCAGAGCAAATCTAAGTTTCAGACAATAATGTTAATGCTTATGCCGGCTATCATAATTAAGTAGATGAAGTAAAGAAAATTAGTGATAACTTTAAATACACATTGTCAGGCCAGGTTCACTTATCACGTGATCGAAGAAAGTACTGGTAGCCGTCTCGACGTAATTATTTCAGATGGCCGCCGCGCGCCAATTACTTTGCTCGCGTTAGTTTTTGGACGGTCTATTTCACGCGCTCCGGTGCGCCGGATTGCGAGGCAACTTTAGTGCGTCGAATGAGGTAAAGTTACGCGATAGAAAGAGACTACAACTTTGCGTATGTTGCGTCATTGCGTGTTGTTTGCGGATGCGGGGCCAGGTGCTATTGCGAATTGAATTGCACTTTTTGTGTCAGCGTTATTTATTTAAATCATCTTGCGAAGTGAGCCTTCTGTACCGTTAGGTACTATTTTGTATTCCGTGACATTGTGTACTAGGGGTCCATTCTTTTAATTTCTTTTAAGGTTAGTTTAGGTAATCGTATTCGTGCTTCGGAAAGGACTTAGGACGTACAGAAGGCCGGTCCTGTGGTAGATTATTCTACCGTTTTCTAACCTATTTCACTCGGAGTAGGCTAAAATTATAACAATTCTAATTACATTAAAAAAAGGTTCAGTATTTAGTTCTTGAAGGAATAAAAATGTTCAGTGTTAGTTCGTTATGAATTTTAATTTGTCACAAATCCCGTGGGAAAAGTGGATTTTCCCCAGTAAAACACTGCTCCTTCCAGTTCC
This sequence comes from Coenonympha glycerion, assembly GCA_963855885.1. NCBI lineage: Eukaryota > Metazoa > Arthropoda > Insecta > Lepidoptera > Nymphalidae > Coenonympha > Coenonympha glycerion. The sequence goes on from OY979646.1 coordinate 5,944,638, forward strand.
CGCTCACTTTCCCAGCTTTATACCTACTTTCAAGTAAGTTTGCTAAAGCTAAACTTACAGCTATATTTCTCGTTTATTTAAAACCCACAAGAACCACAGATTTTTAAATAAAAATAATATACAGAATAGTAGAATGATGGTCCTAAACTAAATTTACGTTTCAAACCGCTAAATTTGAGAAGTAGGTGAAAATACACATATATAAACTTACTTCCACATTTATCATATAAACTTCTCTTCCAGACAGCTGTTTAAAAATATTTATTTTTATACATTTTATATACATTTATTTATTTTACATACGGCATTTAAGTATATCGACAGCCTTCATCCTCATCCTGCAGAACACAATCATAACACAGATCACTAGGTATATATTAGTCTGGAGACAGATAGGACAGTGCAAAAGTGGTGATTAGTTCCGAAGAATGCGTTTTGTTGCTAGTGTCGCAAGCAGAAGAGTTGTGACACAGCCCATATCAAAATGTCGACATCGATAGCTGCTATCGATGCTAGTGATGTTCCGTGATTAATATGAAATAGGGCTCCTCAATATTTTTTAATTTTTTCCAGATACATAATGAGGTAAAAATAAAACATTTTTTACAAACTAATTTTTATTTTTCTTTCGTCTTAACCTATAAGCTTTATATTTATCATAAGCCATTATTTATGGCATTACAACCAACAACACAACACTTTCGCACTTTCGGCATTTTATAGTGTTCTAAGTTTATCAGACTAACAGTCACTGGTAGCAAGGAGGCAGATGGAATTATTTAGGATCTCAACTCAAGGCAAAAACCGAGGAGAAAACTAAATAATCCGGCGCACGTCAACACACAACACAGCAGACTGTGACATTTTATTTTTTTGACAGTTGATCAATATGGCGTCAGCCGCCGGAAACGGACAATGCCGGAAACAGAGCGATACTAGCGACAAGTAACAACTAAGCGCATTCCTGGAACTAAAGCTGTCATAGGCCTGGTTCTGCAGGATGAGGATGAAGGCTGTCGATATACTTAAATGCCGTATGTAAAGTAAATAAATGTAAGCTCTAGCTTAACGGAAGCTTTGCGACATTGTATCATAGACGCACAGAGAATCTATGGACTGGTCTTTTGTATTGTTTCTGCACATACCTACCGCTGGCATGCAGCGGTGTTTGCATAGTATGTTTATCATATGTTTTTTAGGGTTCTGCATAATATGTTTATCGTATGTTTTTTAGGGTTCTGCATAATATGTTTATCGTATGTTTTTAAGGGATCACCTTTTGATATTTCAAGAGGTCACGGAATGGCAAATATTTTTATTTTATTTTATTTATTACTAGCTGTTGCCCGCGGCTCCGCCCGCGTGCAGTTCGTTTTTTTTTTACAAAAATGTTTCCCGTGGAATTTCTTAATTTTTCCCAAGGTAAATGAGTGGTCCCTGGGTTCGATGGACCCGTAAAGGAGTCTTCTTCCTATCTCTCCTGTCAACGTGCTATCTTCTTTCACACAATTTACCTATATCTTCTTTGGTCTTGCTCTACTTATACACTCTATCGAAATCGCTTATGTTACTCAATTCGCATGGAGTAAGACAGAGTGGGGCGTGTCATCGTGGATTGTAATATCTATACTAACCAAACATATCTTATTCTGAGATGATACCAACGCCCAGATATTGTAATTAAGCATTCTGATGCGCTGCTGTGTACGTAGCAACCCGTTCCTGCTACGTACGGGTTATCTTGTATAGTTATACCTAGTTGCACGATCAAAAGGACGATTTAAACTGTCGATATTTCGACCCCGTTTAGATTGTGCTACGTAGATAAGTAGCTATAGGTTTTTTTAAACATCCCACGGGTGCTCTCAAATTTTTCAGGATGAAAAGTATCTTAAATGTTGACCGGGCATATATATAAAGTAGGATCATAAAATTTCATTAAAATCCGTTACTTGAAAGACGCCTGCTAACTGTTTTTGTAATGTTTTCTTTCCCGCGGCAACTCGATTGGAGTAATAAGTTTTACTATATTATATATTTTGTTAAAGAGGCAACATAAGGTATCAGGATAACAAATTTTACTAAATTAAGTTCATTAGTTGTTGTTTACAAAGATGTTAAATTAATTGCAGTTTTTTAACTATCCCACGGGAACTCTTTATTTTACCGGGATGAAAAGTATCTTATATGTTAACCAGGGACATAAGCTACCACCACACAAAATTTCATTGGAATCGGTCCAGCTGTTCCAAAGATTAGCCCGTACAAACAGACAGACAAACAGATAAACAGACAAACAGAGAAACAAAAAATTTGAAAAAAATTTAAATTAGTTCTATTTCACTTCTTACATCCCCCTGACTCCGTTTTTAGCATTTTTTTTATTTGTACAGAAATTCGACCTCTACAGATTTATTATATGTATTGATAACTTTGTTTTTCGGTATTGTTTGTTTAGGAAATCGTTAGATTGATGTTTCCTTGAAATATTAACCAGGCCTTCCAGCTATCTATACGGTTCCTTACCCGTCGACGCGAAAAATCACGTCCACAGATAATATAATCTCTTGACAAGATTTTCATATTTGCGCCTTTTGGTGTGGAGACTCTAGGGCCGTGGGGCCCGGGGGCTCGAGCTCTTTTTGAAGAAATTTCAAAGAGAGTCTACCGGGGATCCAAGAGCTGGCAGCTATCTTGGCCAACGTATTAGTTTGGCCATCCAAAGAGGCAATGCTGCCTGTATCTTGGGTACCATGCCTCGTTGCGATGGAATCGATGAGGTTTTAAATTTATAACCTAGTTTACAGTATGTTATTTTTATTTAAAATATTTTTATGTACAAACTCCTTCTTAAATTAAATTAAATATTAAGTAAAAAAGTGCAATTTCTTAATATTACCTTTTAAGTATATATTATATTTCATTTTTTTATTGCACAAAATATCAAGAATTATTCGATTTTTTTTCGCGAAATAAAGAAATATTAGAACTAATGGTCTCAGAGTATTTTGGTATTGTATAAAATCAATCATTCTGTTTACAAATACCAAACAGAATAGGTACGTGACTTCAGGCACGTAGTGCGCTACCTTCCCTTCGTCCTTAAGTCCCTTGGCGAGGACAAAACGTTCACTTGTTTGCCAAACGTAACACCATCAAAATTACTTAGTCCGGGCGACACCTTGCCCTCCCTTGAATACAAATCTAACTTAGAAGACAATATTTATTAAACTTTAATCCTTCAAACCACTGATTTACATTATAACTTACGATGAATAATACTACATTAACCTTATGGAGAAGTTCCAGGCATATTGTTTACCACAGAACACTGTAATTGGGTAACACTTCTTTTGAATTTGATAAAAAATATTTCTTTACTAAAAACTAACTAGGATAAAAATATCGACGTACACTGAAAAAACATCTAAAATCCAACAAATATTTACAAAATTACAGGCATTTTAATTTGGGAGGGTCTTCTATACCTTTCTCGCAAAACAAAAAAGCCGCACGAAACTACCATGGCATAGAGTATTTAATATTATAATGGCATTGGTATAAGATGTGACGTCACAATTCACTATCGCCATCTCTGTCTAATCAGAAATATTTATTTGATCGATTCAATTAATTTTTCGCCATTATTTTTACCCTACTTTATAATGAAGTAATAAAAAGTTTGAGTGCTTTTACCGATATAAGCTAATTAATATTTCTGTATTAAGTAGTAACTATAGTATGGATTCGATGCCGCGATTACCATTTATCAGACGGCTACCAAGTTATAGGTACTCATATTAATTATTTTTGTCTGATGAACTGTGGGTATTTTGTTTAGAAATTCTATATGGACTTTTGACGGTGACCGTACATAACACGAGTAGGTACCATTAATTATGCTTAGTTAATTGATTAATTTTCATACAAGCGTTACAGCGTCAACTAAGTAACAATACGCTTTAGTATATTAATAATGGATTAATTAAATATAATAATTACTTGCGTACATCGCCGCACTTTAATTAATAAAACGTATCGGGCAGGCTTAAAACACGCAAACCACTTATTTACAAAGTGGGTTTTTGTTTTAGAAAGCCTTTCATTTTTACATCTTAATCTTAATATATATAAATCTCGTGTCACAATGTTTGTCCTCAATGGACTCCTAAACTACTGAACCGATTTAGTTCAAACTTCGTGAATATCTGTCATTTGGTCCAACTTAAAAGATAGAATAGTTTTTATCCCACGTGGACGAAGTCGCGGGCATCAGCTAGTACTAATATAAATATGCAAACAGATATGAATTGATAATGATTATTTACTTCTTACTTTTGCCAGGCCAGGTTCACTTTTCACGTGATCGGAGAAACTGAGCCGTCTCGACGTACTTATTTCAGACGGCCGCCGCGCGCCGGCTACTTTGGACGCGCTAGTTCTTGTACGGTCTATTCTTATACGCTGCGTGCCCCCGATTGCGAAGCAACCTTAGTACGTCGAATGAGAAATAAAGTTACGCGATAGAAAGAGACCAGAAGAGTGCGTGTTGATTGCGGAGGCGGAGCCAGGCGCTAATGCGAACTAAATTGCACTTTTTGTGTCAAAAATTCGTTATTTCTGTAAATCATCTTGCTAAGGGAGCCTATTTGTATTCCGTCTTTTGCCCACAGTCCTAAACTTCGGCTTTTCAAAAACCTCGTGGGAACTATCGATTTTTCGGAAATAAATGATATGGTAACTGGTAAGTATAAGTATAAGGCGATTGCGTCGGTGGTCGTGATTTCGCTTACCATAACTGAAAAATGTTTGTGTGATGTTGTTGGAAGCATGAATGTTTCCAAGTATCTGTTAATATTATATTTAGGTATTTATCAGGGCTTCACTTTGGCATTGAAAAAATTTTTCCTGACATAATTTTGTTGGTCCCTTTAATTTTAATTGACACCTTTAATTCTTCTTGACCGCCTTTCTCAATTTTGACTTTGATTGATTGATTTCCAATTGTTGTTATCGGTAGCAAAACTGAGCCATGATTTTAAGCTTATAATGGAATTATCGGATTACTTGTTAACTCACGAATTGTGATTGATTAGTCTTTGATACTCAACGGTGTTTTCATAATTTTAGTCTTAATTTATATACTTCTTCTTTCCCCATAGAGGGAGCTATGGAGAAATAGAGGGAGGGCTCATCTAGCGATTTAAATCTTTTATTATTACAATTACTTTTTCGAATTTCAAGCTATGTTTTTTTCTTGCTCTTTACTCTCAAATATGCTCGCTGGAGAACGCAATCTCTTGTAAATGAAATCATAATAAACCTTTGTCCATGAGAACTGGAGGAATCGCAACTTTTTTCGCAAAAAAATTATTACATTCTTGCTAACTTTAGCCGGCATCCAATCATAAGTGAGAATCAAATTTCTACCAATCATAACAATAGTATTTCTCTAAAATAAAATAGCAACTTTTCTTTCAGACAGACAAAATAGAGAAAGGTTCTAAGAAAATAGAGGTGAAGTTTACGAGAGCGTCAGATCTAACCGACGGTTGCGTACAAAGTGAAATGAACCTTAGATACGTGGCAATTGTGCTGAAACTACGTTACCATTACTTCTCTTAAAGGGAAGTGTCTGTTACGTCAGTAAAGCTATTAGGAAATTGTGGTTATGGTTCACCACACCAGTAATGACCGCACTTTGGGGATCGGGGTCGCCGTTCCACCACATTTGGAGCACTTCTAATCGGTTTGCTAATTTAGATATATGTATAACTCATTGATGTAACATATTAAAGGTCAGCCTAATGACGGTCACGCATACATCTTTAGGCTCCGCCCTGAAGCCGGATTTATAAGTTGTCAAAATTGTAAAATGGCGCTAATGTATGCGACCAAAAGCGGTTTTAGCTGTCAGCGGTACCGAAATGTATGTAGCGCGACGCTATATATGATTTTTGGTTTTAACATACGTCACATCTTTCTCGTCCTCTTAGCGTAGCGTATTTCGTCATAGGTATAAGTACATAATATCTAGGTACCTATTTAAACTTCAAATTTAATACATGAACTAACTGCATTGTTGGTTTAGTGTTGAGCATGTTATACTGCAGATCAGGTTCAGTTTCCGGGTTGGGCCAGTAAAATACTTACTAGTACCTATTGGGTTTCACTATCAGAAATTCATAGTAAAATAGATCGGAGTTCGGAAATTGGAGCTCGGAGCGCACGTTAAGCCGTCGGTCCATGAAATCTCTCCCTTCGTGTCGAAGCTGTCGTTTCATCGGATTATGAGAGAGATGAAATAGAGAGTGTTTAGTCTAAACCTGGATAGTATACAATCAAAGAAGATGCCTATGTTATGAAACACGAAGTGACAGGCGACAGCTAATATCTGCTATAATCAGATGTTATTTAGATAAAACTGTATGTTGACATGTTATTTTGCTGAGAAAACATCCATCACGTTGTCAAATTAAGCTAAAACAACTGAAACCGTTCTAGACGATTAGCTTAACGAGCGTGCGAGCGTTCATTTTCTTACTGAAACATACTTCATGGATAGCTGTAATATATCATGGATCCCTGTAATATATTATGAACGAAATAAGAGTATTTCGGTCACAAAGACGTTGTAAATCTTTTATCGCCACTGGACTGCGTGAAAAATTGTCTTTTCAGTTACGGTGTAGAGTACGTAGGGGTGACACTTAGTTTTTATAAAAGAGTAATTTTCTGTGTGTTAGACCCGGTTTCCACCAAAGCGGAGAGGAGCGGAGCTGTGTTTGAGTAACCAATCAGATCAATCTGATTTCGTCATTTTGGCGAAATTGAGATCCGAGGAAATGTCGAAATGATGAAATCTGATTGGTTACTCAAACACAGCTCCGCTCCGCTCTTCTTTGGTGAAAACCGGGCCTTAGGATGGAGTTTCAATAGGGTTACATAAAACATACATCCACAGCCCCAAGCGGACAGCCGTCGAAAGCTTAGTTAATATTTTTTTTAATTTAAAAATCGTTTGAATAATTATCAAAATACACTCATGACTGACTGAGATGTATCAACCCAAACCATATATTGACTATTTGAAGTCTCTATAGATACAGCGGTTTGAAAAGAACCTATGTTTGGCGGCACATGGTTCCTTATGAGCTAAGAATTTATCAAGACTCACTAACCTGGAATACATAGGCTACTTTTTATCATTGAGTAACTTTTTATTCCGAAAAATCCATGGTTCCCGGGGGATTTATGAAAAACTGAAACCGCGATGTGCATTATATTATTATTATAGATTAATGTGTAAATGTAGGTAAGTATTTTTATGAATCCCATGTTTTGTACACATTATACAGAGTTTCATTATACAAAAACGAAGTTAGGTAAACGAGCGCCGAAGTTGTAATCCTGGATCTCTGTTGACGTATATTTCGTAAACAAATCGAAATGGAAAACCAATCCCCGTTCCATTATTAGAATTAGATGAAACAGCAAAAATACATACAGTACATGGTACTGACAGGTATGATCAACATAATTTTTCGCGAGAACGATCTTATTCGATAATCTTAAATTATAGAATAAGCATAAATTGGGCGGTGACATAAATGTACTCGCATCGGTAAAGATGTACTTATTTATAAAATGTTTCTACGTAAAGAGGTAAGTTATGATGATCCATATTTATCATTATTATAATATTATAATGTATCTAGTTAATATTATTTATGGGATTATCATCAACTATACCTGTTTTGTACTATTTATGATGAATGATTAGGATAACATATACAGATTTACGGAGGTTTCTCATTACCTACCAACTCAAACCTAATGAGATGAAGTGAATTTGTGTTAAACTTTTTTGTGGCCATTTTTTTTGTTTTTGATACCAAAACTTGAACCGATGACTTACTAAACCACATTTTTATCTGCAATTTGCACCTAAGTAGGAACAAAGTTGCGGGCTTAGCATGTTATATTGAATGTCTTCTAGTCGCAATTACGGTAAGAAACAAAACAACGTTATAGTACCTATAACATGAAAGCTGATGTTTAATTATTACGAATCCGCGTTGAAATATTTATAAACACGACCAATTTGTGTGTTAGGAAACCGTACGCAAATATAAATTCCATACAAATGTTTAATATACTGCAAATCAATTCGCGAAATTTGCGTTGTTCCAGCGATTCAGTTACCGGAGTTTCTTGAAAATGTTTATTGAAACAAACGTATTGGGAAGTTATGAAATATTTTTATATTAGGAATTAAACTTTATGTGTGTGAAGTGTAGTGTTCAAATTTAGTTGCGTTGTGTTTTTAGGGTTCCGTACCCAAAGGGTAAAAACGGGATCCTATTACTAAGACTTCGAGATCCGTCTCCGTTCATTGTTCCGTCCGTCCGTCCATCTGTCATCAGGCTGTGCCTCTTGAACCGTGATAGCTAGACAGTAGACACCGGGAATTTTCACAGATATGCATTTATTTATGCTCGATATTGATAACGATAACAGGGGCCTTATTCTGTATCGTTCACTTAGTTAGTTAGTAACCCTAACAGGGTTATTAACTAAGAAAACGAAGGCAAAAATCCTATTTTTGCACAAATTACCAACCTAGGTCGGTATGGTATCATATCAGTATACCATGCTAGTTGCTATCTTGTACAAGAAGAATACAAAAATAGGATTTTTGCCTCCGTTTTCTTAGTTAATAACCCAGTTTGGGTTACTAACTAACTAAGTGAACGATACAGAATCAGCACACTGGTAGACTCTTAAAATATTCACAGAATATTTAGTTACATATTCATCTGAAAAACAAATATTTATCTGGAAATTCAAAAATATTTCAGGGGGCCTGTGTACGACACGCTGTCACAAGTGAAAGTACGGCATGCTGAGAGCACTCACTCAACATGTTTGTGGACATTTTTGACGTGCGCAATGCGTAATATGGGATCATCTTGCGATTTAAAGCTTTGGCTCCCATGTAACAACGAACGTGATCTTTTGCTCGTTTTAAATTTGGTGGGTAGAGGTGTTTAGATTGGAATTGGTCTTGATAATACGGAACCCTTAGTGTGCAAGCCGGACTCGCACTTGACCAGTTATATATGATCGTGTCACGGCTCAAGCGTGTTGATAGACAAACAGTGTGATAATCTGAGCTAATCTCGTGGTAATGGGCACACAGCTACACTAAACAACACGCTGCTACTTACTATGCATGAGATTCGTAATATCGTCTGTACGTGATGTCGTATTACGTGCGGTTAAATGGTTACATTCGTAATGAGGGCTGAGACACTAATTAAGTCATGTAAAGCCTGTCTCTGAAGTCTTATATCTACAAAATTACAGACCTAAGAGTATATCACTCTCCAGTACCCTTTATCTCAACGCCTTTTGAAGTCCCACAGCTGGGCACGGGTCTCCTCTCAGACTGAGAGGGGTTTGGCCATAACATGTGAAAACGGCTGTTAGTTTCCTAAAAACGCACATAACTCGGAAAAGTCAGAGGTGCGTGCCCAGGATTCGAACCCGTGCGACCTCCTTATGAGAGGCAGAGGTCAGAACCACTGAGCTACCACTGCTTGCTCCAATACACTTAAACCACTCAAAATGCAAAATGTTCATAATTGCATGTAATTTGGCCTAAATTTAAGACTATTATATTATCAATCCGGTTACAGTTTCCGGTTGGTAAGCATGTTTGATAGAATAGACATAGACGGGTACACAGGACCCGAAGAACCGAGCAAAAGCCAAAAAAATGTCGCCACATTATTGGTATCAAAATATTTGTTTGGACACCAACGGCTCAGTTATGTAAACCGACCGCAGTATTGTTTAAGTTATTAGTCCACACATTTTATAGAGATGCAAAGAAACGGTTTCTGTCTGTCATTCTTGTACATTTTTAAAACCTTCTATTTGAGCGAATCGCATTGAAATACTCGTATGGCATAATATGGACTGTTGGTATCCTTATATTTAACACTCCCTATCATAGCTCCCTATATAGGTACATACGTTTACGTGTATACGTAGGTCGTACATTCATGCCCGACGCAACGGTCTAATAAATTCGGTTAAGGAGCTCTTTCTGTGGTATATATGTCGCCTAATAAGTGTAATAACCATTGTAACGCGTGGCTTGGTTGGTACTCTTTTATCAAAAAGCCAATAGCAGATACTTGTTGCTTTTTGGCTTCATGGCGTATTTTCAACCGTCTTCAAAAAATGAGGAGGTTCTCTATTCGACTGTTTTTTTAATGTTTGTTACCTCATAACTTTTGACTGGGTGAATGACGCTTTTCCTTGTCCTAGACTAAAGTGAAATGGGACCAATTTAGTCCAGGTCTGATAATTATATCCATAAGAAGACCATATACTTAAATCTTAAATTTTTAATTGGAAAAGATGTATTCTACAGTAGGTACCTAGTTTAGTGAGAGTTGAAGTCGGTTTTTTTGTAAATTTATTAAAGTAGGTAATAATATAATATAATAATATAATAATATAATAAAATATATAAGCGCACAAATTATTTTATAAAGATATGAGACTTGTAGTCATCAAGGCTTTAGAATCTGAGAAAAAAGCATTTCACGAAACCTACATCAATGCTTACATAAACCGTCCAATATTGCTGTGGCGGAATCTTAAAAAGTCGTCTCTGATACCAAATAAAAAAAAGTCTAAAGAACTCCCAGCCATGTTAAGTGATCCCTCATTAATAAACAAAAACTTCCTCGACATACCTGGCGATAACACTGTATCATTGTCGGATCTTACTTATTTCGAATATCACAGGCATGGAGATAGTCACTTTACTTTGCAAATAGTTGATGAAATAATGGTAGCTAAGATTATTAGGAGTCTTGATTCAAACGCACAGGGTGTAGATAGTATATCACTTCAAATGATATTAATGACTCTGCCCCAAACTCTACATGTGCTTACTGCAATAGTCAATATGTCTATACTAACATCTGTTTTCCCTGAGGCATGGAAAGTTGCGAAAATTAAACCTCTACCGAAATGTAACAACCCGATTAGCTTTAAGGATCTGCGGCCAATCAGTATATTGCCCTGCGTGTCAAAGATTTTAGAAAAAGTTGTAGTCCAACAAGTAACAGAATATGTAGAGAGTAACAAAATTATACCTTCTTTTCAATCAGGCTTTCGTAAAGGGCATAGTACGACAACTGCCATCGCTACTGTAGTTGATGACGTTATAACTGCACAAGATCAAGGTATGGGGACTATGCTTGTTTTGTTAGATTTTTCTAGAGCTTTTGACTCTATCAACACAGCACTCCTTCTCTCGAAGCTAGCGTTCTATGGCTTTGACATGTCAGTAATCAAATGGTTTTACAGTTACTTGAGTGGTAGAGCTCAGTTTGTAGAGGTCACAAGCGAAGATGGTGCTCTATCAGCCTCGGGACTCTCGCCAGTGATCAGGGGAGTTCCACAAGGGTCGGTTCTTGGTCCTCTTTTATTCGCAATATATACTGCTGATATTATAAAATGCATCAAGCACTGTTCATATCACCTTTATGCTGATGACACTCAGTTATACATCTCCTTTAATCCATCAGACATCTAAATCAGAATTTAGTTTTAATACAGCGTTAGCAACGCTGTATTAAAACTAAATTCTGATTTAGAACGAATCAACACATGGACCAGTAAAAACTGTTTAGTACTGAACCCCAGTAAGTCCAAATGCATGATCATGGGCTCAAGAAATGTGGTTGAAAAAATCAATTTGCTGAATCCTGATATAAGAATCAATAATATTTCGGTTGAAAAAGTGCAAGAAGCCAGAAACCTGGGAGTAGTTTTCGATGCCGCACTGCGTTTTGAAACACATGTCCTGAACGCTGCCCGTAATGCCCTTTATCGTTTAAAGTTACTCTATAAGATGAGGCCATATATAAGTGTAAAATTGAGAGTACAACTATGCGAATCTCTAGTGCTCTCGAGGCTTAATTATGCTGATACGGTGTACGGACCTAGACTTTTGAGTAGGACAAAAAAGATCATACAGCGTGTACAAAATGCCTGCGCCAGATACTGCTTCAACATTCCACCACGCACACATATCACACCGTATATTAACAAGGCGGGCCTTTTGAAAATGGAGGCACGTAGAAGACTGCACCTTGCCACGTTGCTCTTCGGAGTGCTGAAATCTGGAATCCCAGAATATCTGCGACTAAAGTTGATGTGGCGTAGTGACAGGTCAGAACGCAAATCTAGATCCGCAAACTTGTCAATGCCAGTTCATAAAACATCAGCATTTACAGGAAGCTTCAAGTTTGCGGCTACTAAGTGCTGGAATGACTTACCGCCACCGCTTAAAATGTTGGGACTTTCTGTTGGGACCTTTAAATACAAACTTAAAAGCTATCTCTTAGCCCAACAAAAGCTGATAACATAGATCAGTCCAGCACTTATGTACGTATTTGCTACTGTACTGTAAATTTGTGTCTCATTGCGCCGTTAATAATATTATCGTTTTTTTATTTATTTATTTTTATTTTTATTTAATCTTTTTTTTTTAACTTTAATAATTTAAATGTTGTTCAGATTGTTATGCATGCCTTTTTTTTGAGTATTTAATTGTTACTATGTTTTTGTTTTAACATTTAATATTTTGCGGGGAGTCGTGGATTGCGGGTCTCGTCCGTGACCGCACCCATCTTAGGCTCCACTGAAAATCAGCGCTGCAGCTTGCTGCAGCTTAATGCTGAGTGGAGACCTATGTTTGGTCACGCCCTTGTGTTAATTAGTTTTTTAAGTCTTTTCTTATAGTCATAAGTATTATTTTGTGACCATTAAGTTGTGACCAAATAAAAAGTATTTCTTTCTTTCTTTCTAATATATTACTGTCAGGGTATGTAAACCAATTTTAAAGTAACCACTACTTGCTAGGCTATTTGCTAAGTTGTTTTTAAGGAGATATTCCGTCACTACTGGGAGCACCTAAATAACTGATAAATACAAAGGAACCGGCAACAGCGCATAAAATATGGCCAGTTTACTGGTGTCAATAATGTTTGTTTTGACACCAACGGCCTCAGTAGCAAGCCCACTCACGTCGTTTATGATCCGCGGTTGACGCCAATGATCCCTATAATTAAAATCCCACCAAAAACATTCTGTAAAAAACTAGCCAAAGTCAAAATGGAGCTGTTTGTTTATCTCTAAAAAGTACTGAAATCTAGACAAAGTCGTGCCAAGTCTAAGGTTCCTTACTGCGATTTCTTTATTATTATAGTTAATGTTGCGTGACTTGGCCGTTGAAGGGTACACAAGGGTTCAAACCAGGTGCTCCATGACACCATTGCACCAATCTGTCGCCAGAATTCATCGTCAATGAGTAGCGGTTCTTGGTCTTCAACGGCCAAGTCACACAACATTAACTATAATAATAAAGAAATCGCAGTAAGGAACCTTAGACTTGGCACGACTTTGTCTAGATTTCAGTACTTTTTAGAGATAAACAAGCAGCTCCATTTTGACTTTGGCTGGTTTTTTACAGAATGTTTTTGGCGGGATTTCACTTCTTTTTGTAGAAACTTCAAAATATTACAAAATATTTCTGTCCGTTTTTCTAGATACATTAACTGCATAAATAACTTTGTAATCTCATATAATTAATATGGAATTACAAAGTTATTAATGCAGTGATCACCAGGTACTCCAGATCTTCGATTATCCTAGTTTTTATAGTTTTCCCTTTATGTGGCCATTAAACCCTAACTCTGTACCAAATTTCAGCTCTCTGAGTTTATGGGAAGTACTAGTTCTATTTTGATGATCATGAGTCAGTCAGTCAGTGTCGAAAATGCGAAACTTTGCTTTCGCATAACTTCGGAACTATATGACCTACAGACTTGAAATTTTGGGTTTTAAGTATGTGATTATAGCTTACTGGATAGCGAAAATTTCAGCGTTCTGGTCTTATCCAGAGGTTCTCAAATAGGAGCCCGAAAATGCGGCGAAATGGTTCCTGTAAAGATGGTATACGGCAGTTTTGCTTCGCGCTTTGACTTTGGCGGGGGCACTGCCGTGCCCCCTGATTAGTCCGAACACACGTTTCCACAGACACGGTTTCATATCAATGGGAAATTCGACAGATGGCGAAACTTTTCAGGGTTCCATAGCCAAATGTCAAACGGAACCCTTATAGTAGATTCCTCATGTCTGTCTGTCTGTCTCTCCGTCCTTATATCACAGCCACCTTTTTCCGAAACTATAAGAACTAAGTATATTGTTAACTTGGTAAGCAGTTGCATAATTGAAACTGAAAAAAAACGTTTTTATAGGTGTTTCTTGTATGAAGAAGGTTTTCGTAAAATGTTCAGATGGGTGCATAACTACTTCGTCCATCAGAAATCTTCTTGGTAGGAATTCATGAAGGTTACTTAGCCCACCAATGATCACCGGTTCTCTACAAGAGAAGGTATGTTATTTTCCAGAGGCATACATTTTCAAAGATAAACGAAAATTGTATGTGAAGTGCGAACTCAAAGGTATTTTTGCAATTTCCATAATTAAAATTCCGGAGCGGTTTCCGCCCAAACTTTGCGTCATAATAATTAACTGGATATAAGTAAAGCCTAATTGAAAATGTGTTTGTTAATATTCAAAGGAAAGTTACCTAATATTTGTTTTTACTTTGAACAAATCTAATAAATTACGTATTTGTGTGTTAGGTATAATAATTTTGATTTATCTTGTTTGTAATGAAATGAATTTAATAACCATTTGCGAAGGTGAAAGCTTTTCAGATTCTCTTTGAAACAAATTTCGTAATATCATACTTATTAGGAGATATATTAAATTAGGTAAGCTCTTGCTGCATTGTGATTATAATATCTACAAGGTCTCTCTATTTAGGTTTTGTCTGAGGTTTTTTTAATTCTGTGCTAAAAAGTAGTAGGGTATCATATTTTATCCAGAGATCGCTTTTGTACCCAACTGCTAATTGGTAGATACCTATAAATTATTTCCACCATTTGATTTAGCGTTTCGGTGCGATGCCGTCTAAAAAGCTAATTTTTTATTATTTTCGACAGTTTGCCCAATAAATTAAAAACTATCAGGCATAAAGATAAATAAAAGTTGGTTTTAGAATACACCAGTAACGCCCTTTTATATGATACCCTCAATATTGTTATCTAATTTTGATATTTTGACGCCCCAATTTTTCTCCCTTTTTAAATAAAAATAAAATTGATTTTCTATTTTTTATAATTGCACTGACTGTGGGCCACTTACCTTACCTCCAATTACTCCAATATTCGTCTATTAGTAATGAACGTGCTTATTGGTAAGCAAATAATTTGGAGCATGCTCTCTCTAATAGCATGCTTTTGTAAGCATGTGTGTCTAGTGTCTACACCTTAAAGGATTTAAGTTCCATATATTTCACATATCAATTATATCGGAGGCAAGTGCCCAACTGATGGAGGTCTGTGCCTGTAGACAAAGTGGCATATTTAGCGATGTTGCGAATAGAAAAGTCCAAAATGTATGGATTTTTTTTTGAAATCTGGGATTGACGTCAATCCCGTACATTTTTGGCATTCCATTCGCCACTTCGCTAATAGAATGTCACTTTGTCTAGGCCTCCTAAAAACTGAAGTTTTTGATGATGATATTGAAAATAAAGTAAACAAGATACACGTCAATAAAATATCATAGATGTTGACAGAGGTCGTAAAGTCTTTGACAACCTGATTTCCTCCGGATGCCCTTTAATCTACTGCCAATCGCGATGTTTTCCGTTGACGTAAGTGAATCGTACACAATTTTTTACTTTTGGCAACGAATACTTATAATAATATAATGTTAGTAAAATATAGTAGGAACAACCTAATCGGTAGTAGTGGGCAGAAGCAGATAGGGTACTTGGGTACTATACACATATATAATACACTACTATCAGAATTTCGTAAAACCCTTTCTTAAGGCCGTAGACGGTTTTTATTTTCGTCCTCCTAGTTATAACGAATAAATGTTGTTTAGTGCGACAGGAAGCATTGCGAGAGAATTTGAGAGAAAAATGAATGTTTTACCTGGTAACTAAACATTAAGATATATGCGTTGTAGTTGTAAAAATATCTGAGCATTTTTGGAACTTATTAAGTACTACTGACACAAATTAAAAAAATTGTTTCAGACCATTAAAAAAAAAGATTTTCAAGTACTTTTGGGAAAACTTTCTATCGATAAAAATTTCTTGCAATCGTGTTTCAGCTTATCAGCAAATTTAGCTTAAAGACGCAAAATACATGACGTAATATAATTTTTTTAGGGTTCCATACCAATTTGGTAAAAATGGAACCCTTATGGTGGTGATTGGTGGTCCGTCCGTCTGTCACACTCGATTATTTCAGTAACTATTGAAGCTATCGAGTTGAAATTTAGAATAGTTATAGGTAACAGTGACGCGACGTCATAACAATCGTAAAAATTTGAAAATTATTTTTATTTTTATTTAAAAAGGGGGGAAAACCTGGTCGACAAATTTTCAAAATCAGATAACAATATTGAGTGGGGTATCATATGAAAGGGCGTGACTTGTGTATACGAAAACTAATTTTTATTTATTTTTATGCTTGATAGTTTTTGATTTATTGGGCAAACTGTCGAAAAAAATACAGTTCCCCCCCCCTTATCTCCGAAGTTTACCAATCGAAAAATCTGAAATAATTATGATCAATAGAAGTTAATGTATATTTTACAGGAAAAATAAAATCAACTCACTGACTAATATACTTTTTTTGATAATTTTTTGTTAAGTTTGGCAACAAAAGTACCTACATGTAAATTATACTCGTAAATTCATGAACAAAAGTGATTCCTTCAATGTTTTACTTCTTTTATGGTATGGAACCCTCGGTGCGCGAGTCCGACTCGCACTTGGCCGGTTTTTTAATTTTTAGGTCGCTTGAGATCACTACAGTAATAACCGTTTAGCCCGTTAATTTTTTGTATCATCCATTCAAATTTCGTCAGTAGAAACTTTATGTTATATACGACTAGAGAATGAAGTTAAACAACATTTAACTCCATTCTCTAGTTGACGACTAGATGGGAGACTATTGTTATAGTAAAGTTATCAATCGGGGCATATGGCGATGTAATTAAGCAATTACCAACGATGTGGCTGACTGCGCTGAGATAGTGTGCGAGAAACAGAACGAGACAGACGCTTGCTGTTCGTTTGAGAATATAATAAGTCTTTGTTTCCAACAAACCAACGCTGACGGAGGCACTGAACTCTATTCTATGGATAAATTCTATACATATGACAATTCCTTTTTAATACAGTTGCTCAAAAATTGGCGTATTGCAGGGACGTATAGCGTTCGGGATGTGGGCTATTACATACTCGTGCTTTTTTTTTACCTTTCCCGAACTCGTGCGTTATCTTTCCCAACTGTCAAAATAATGTCTATTAAAAAGAAAAACCAACCATGAAGTTTTTACTAAAAAAATTCATAGAAGTTTTTATGATTCATGCAAATACGTATATTTCTAAAAAGAAGCTACTAATTTGTTTCAATATCAGATTTGATTGAATGAGTTTGGTTAAGTTTCATTTCATCTCATTAAATTTCATTTTCATTTCATATCAATAAAAAAAATTCTACTGAAGACTTGGCTGTATGGGCATAGTTCCCTTTGCGTACCAGAATATTATTTAGTCTATGACCAAATTTTTTTTATTTTTTTTTTTTTTAATCACCAGAATGGGTGAAGAAAAAAAAACTGCTTATATTCTACGGTTGGCGCCATTTTTCAGAAATTTTCTTTGCGAGTTTAGTTGTTTGTTGCACAAAATGCTTCGGAGAACATTTTACCGGAAAAGTCAAAAAGTCGCTACATATCTACATACGACGAATTTATTGCGTGGAGAGAAGAGAAAAAAGCAAATAGTTTTTCAGAAAATGTTAAGTTACTTAGTTGAGTGTATTGTGTTTTTATTATTTTATTAAATTGCTTCATTTTTTCGCAACTGTATTAAAAATAATCGTTCAGTACACGTGCGGAACCGTCATTGCAACTTGTTCCGACTGTCAACCCTCGCTTTCGGCTGCGCCTCGGCTCGGGTAGACATTTGTCGGAACTCTTTGCAATAACAGCCTTTCCGCACTTGTAATGAAACATACTATTTTTGTGCCGATTTGAAGCGCCACCGTTGAACCTCCACGGTACTGAATTGACATTTGTTCCTAGTGACCGTCGTTTTGAATATCATTTTATCATCATCATCAATCAATCATCAATCAATACATATAATGAATCTGTTGTTTGTCTGTTTGTCTGTCTGTTTGTACGGGCTAATCTTTGGAACGGCTGGACCGATTCCAATGAAATTTTGTGTGGTGGTAGCCTATGTCCCTGGTCAACATATAGGATACTTTTCATCCCGGTAAAATAAAGATTTCCCGTGGGATAGTTAAAAAACTGCAATTAATTTAACAGCTTTGTAAACAACAACTAATGAACTTAATTTAGTAAAATTGGTTATGCTGATACCTTATGTTGCCTTTTTAACAAAATATATGTAAAGTAAAACTTATTAATGTAATCGAGTTCCCGCGGGAAAGAAAACATTACAAAAACAGTTAGCAGGCGTCTTTCAAGTAACGGATTTTAATGAAATTTTATGATCCTACTTTATATATATGCCCGGTCAACATTTAAGATACTTTTCATCCTGAAAAATTTGAGAGCACCCGTGGGATGTTTAAAAAAACCTATAGCTACTTATCTCCGTAGCACAATCAAAACGGGGTCGAAATATCGACAGTTTAAATCGTCCTTTTGATCGTGCAACTTGGTATAACTATACAAGATTACCCGTACGTAGCAGGAACGGGTTGCTACGTACACAGTAGCGCATCAGAATGCTTAATTACAATATCTGGGCGTTGGTATCATCTCAGAATAAGATAAGTTTGGTTAGTATAGATATTACAATCCACGATGACACGCCCCACTCTATCTTACTCCATGCGAATTGAGTAACATAAGCGATTTCGACAGAGTGTATAAGTAGAGGAAGACCAAAGAAGATATAGGTGAATTGTGTAAAAGAAGATAGCACGTTGACAGGAGAGATTGGAAGAAGACTCCTTTACGGGTCCATCGAACCCAAGGACCACTCATTTTGTACGGGAAATCTTGGGAAAAATTAAGAAATTCCACGGGAAACATTTTTGTAAAAAAAACGAACTGCACGCGGGCGGAGCCGCGGGCAACAGCTAGTTTACAAATAAGTTCCATGGACGCGGTTATGCAACAATCAGCGCCAAAATGGCGAAAATCAAGTGTCTTCATTTTTAACCGACTTCAAAAAAAGGAGGAGGTTCTCAATTCGTCGGAATCTTTTTTTTTTTTTTTTTTTTTATCTATGTATGTTCACCGATTACTCGAAGACGCGTGGACCGATTTGAAAAATTCTTTTTTTGTTTAAGAGGGTTTTGTTTCCAGATGGTCCCATTTTAATCAGGTCAGGATCTGATGATGGGATCCTGGAGAAATCGAGGGAACTCTTCAAATTTTGTATGGACACATGAAATTATTTGAGTATTATTAGAAAGAGTAATATTTTCCAAGTTGTCCTATGGTCATCAGGTCAGGATCTGATCATGGGATCTTGGTGAAATCGAGGGAACTCTTCAAATTTTGCTAGTATACTTAAAGCGAGTTGGGTATTTTTTATAGTTACTGGTGCATATGCTACCAGATACTGATTTGATGACTAAAGTCATCAAGTCAGGGTCTGATGATGGGATCTTGGTGAAATCGAAGGAACTCTTCAAATTTTGCTAGTATACTTGAAGCGAGTTGGGTATTTTTTATAGTTACTGGTGCATTTGCTAGCAGATACTGATTTGATGACTAAAGTCATCAAGTCAGGGTCTGATGATGGGATCTTGGTGAATTTGAGGTATCTCTTCAGATTTTATGAACACACCTCAAGCAATTTGGGTATTTTACAACGCCTTGTGCATTTTATTGTTTTCCACTAAAAAGTATAAAATAAAAATGGGAAATGCTTTCCAAAAAACCAACTTCAAATGCCACTACAAAGAGTGAAATAATTTTTATTTAAATTTTAGGTACCTACACCAATTCGAAGTCGGGCGATTGTCTATGACTTCGTCATTTCTTCGCACATCAAGTAAGTAAGAAGGACTATTAGGGATTGTATGAAACATTGCCCGACTTCGAATTGGTGTAGGTACCTAAAATTTAAATAAAAATTATTTCACTCTTTGTAGTGGCATTTGAAGTTGGTTTTTTGGAAAGCATTTCTTACGTTGACAGTCAGCGATCCATAGAATAGAGATCAGTGGACGGAGAACTTACTCAGTCTATTCAGGGTAGGTTTTACCTATTATGCTGTTGGGAGACTTCAATCCAACGTAGGTATGTAAACTTGGAACAACTTGAACAGAAAATTGATCTTTGATTTTTCAACTTAGTTTTAAGTCGACTTGTAGTTATCACCATTATTATGCAAGAAATGTCATGCCGACGTTCGCAAGTGCCTGTATGCTAGGCCTATGTGAAATAAAGACTTTGACTTTCTTTTTTTTTTTTTTTCAATTTGGTTTCAAAGCAGCCCTTAGATATTCTGTACAAATACAAGTTTTGCCATGGTTGGTTCTGATTGGTTCCCTGATTTATGTCAGCCAATCAGAATATTTGCTAAAGATTACGATAACGATGAATACGTTTTCCTTACACGATTCGCGTAAAGCATCGGCTACATTTTGTGACGTGAAATGTTTAAAAAGGTCATGGCATAAGTTTACGTATGAACAGACGATACTGAAATCAAAACATGATTATTGATAACTGGCTTAGTTTTTCAGACCTTAATTATATACGTTCAAACAACAACAAAGTCTTTAGGTAATGTAACTGAAGTTAGAATTGCACCCACGTGTTTCAAGTTCAAATAAATTGATTGCATCTATGTAAGTACCTACTGTAATTGCGCTAAGAAATGAGTTAATAACCAAGTCTGGCGTTGTAATTTCACCCCCTGAGTCCTCGAGTTACTCAAAATTAACGTACAAGTTAAATGAAACCAATTATGTAAAATTGTTTCTTTCAATTTTGGGTTGATATTATAATAACTTTAGAAATAGTACGTTTCACAGAACAGAATGTTCTGTGCAGTCTGTAAAATAGTCTAGACAACAAAGAAAAGTTCAAAGGTAACAAGCTGGTAGGTTTATTTTAAAATAATTACATGGCATTAGTTGTATAAATTTATTACATGGATTTTATTTTGTTACACGGAATCAGTTTTATACATTACAAATTAATTTTGCATCGAATTAATTTTTAGGGTTTCGTATTCAAAGGGTAAAAACGGTACCATATTACTGAGACTTCGCCGGCCGTCCTTACGTCCGTCTGTCACCAGGCTGTATCTCTTGCACCGTGATACCACAATTGAAATTTTCACAGATGATGTATCTATTTCCGTTACCGCTATAACAACAAATATTAATAAATAGTATAGAATAAAAATTAAAGGGGGCTCCCATACAAAAAACGTGATTTTTTGCTCTTTTTTTAATTTGGTGGGCAGTTTTGCTTGGAAGTGGTCTTCGTGGTACGGAGCCCTTCGTGCGCGAGTCGGATTTGAACAGACAAACATTCGCTCTCCATCCAAAATAGTAACCATACTGTTAAAACAAATGCGCTAATAAAATCCAATCACACTTTCACCGATATCTGACACAGATGTCATGTGTACAATTAAATTATGACCCCGAAGTGGTAAACATTTTCAGACCCCGACTGTGTGTTCAGAACGACCGATCCTAAAATGTACACAGAGATCGTTGACGATCGATGTTTGAACGTCCATCAAAGCGAGAATAGCAAGTCAATAGAGAAGTCAAACAAACGGTAGGACGGTAGGAGTACACGGAGTATATTCCTACAGTCAATCAAATTGACACACGAACAAGTAAGCCCAAATAGACGTATACAAAGGACTCGGCAGACCGCGCGAAAAAATGTCGCTCGTTTACTGGTGTCAAGAATGATTCTTTTGACACCAACAGAGTAGGTTGTAAACCGACCGACCGTCTTTGAACCGCGGTCCACATCATAGATCGCTATACGAGTACTTGTTATTTATTCCGAACGTGAGTTTCCACAGGGACGGCGGCGTATTAGCGGAAATTTTGACAAATGGCGCTACTTTTTTCTTGTATGAAGAAAGTTGGAAATGGTTGGTATGAAAAATGTTTCAATGGGCTCGTCCTCAGGTTCATATCGCTGAAGTCCAACTAACTATGGATCCATTAGAAACTGCAAGAGATCCTCATGTTGTTTTGAGTTTTGAGTTATTTTTACATGCTTTTACCTTACTAGGTATGTTTGTAAGAATATAATGTTATTCGTTAGTTTGTTAATTAGGTGAAATCTTGCAAGCTTGCAATTACTAAAATCTCAAACGATATAGATAGGATCAAAACTCAACTTTCAGATTTAGTCCGCCTACCTATGCGCTATCTCATTCTCAGCGTTGTTTTCTACAATTATTCCTAGACAAACTCAGCTTGTGTTGCCAAATAAAACAGTATTTACGATTAATGTTTATAAATGAATAATCACTCTATATCGCTGGTGACTTATCACAGAGGTAAACAAACAAAAGCTGCTAGCTTTTGTTGTGTCTTTTTACCTATACATGTTTTACTAAGATAAACAAGATACAAAGACTCAAAGGTATTCCAAATTATTTTTTGTTCCTGTTCGATCTATCTTTGCCAAATTACATAGGAAACCGATTCTGTCACTTTGTCGTGATTGAGTGGGACACATTGGAACCCAGGTGTAATGTAGTTAAGGGCTGTCGTTTTTAAGGAGTTCCGTACTCAAAGGGTAAAAATGGAACCCTATTCCTAACTAACGGGCTTGGATGTCCGTCGTCCGTCCGTCTGTCACCAGGCTGTATCTCTTGAACCGTGATAGCTACAGACTTGCAATTTTCCGATGTATTTCCGTTGCCGCTATAACAACAAATACGTGAGTTTTTGCTCGTTTTGAATTTGGTGGGTAGAGGTGTTTTGATTTGACTTGGTCTCGATGGTACGAAACCCTCAGTGCGTGAGCCCGACTCGAACTTGACCAATTTTTGCGTGTTCTATGCTGTTGACAGCTACATTGGCCAAAAAATAAGTTTGGCCATCCAAAGGGGTAACGCTGCCAGCATTTTGGGTACCATGCCTCGTTGCCTCGGTTTCGATGTGGCTTTAGGGTATGTTTTTTGTTTTAAAATTTATATATATATATATATATATATATATTTAATTTAGCAGTATAATTAAATTTATCTATAAGTATTTAAAAATATTCAACAGAATTATATATAAAAAGTTTAAAGATAAATGATTCAGGTTATTAGTTTATTGAGGTACCTATGAGTATTTTGTTCAGTTCCATATTTAATTACAATGTCGTCTAGACTCTAGACGTCTCCAATATTATCTTAATGTTTTTGGTAATATTCTCTTCATTCAAAACCTACGTACGACGCGACGTGAGTAACAATTTATTGTAATCTCAGTTAAGAATAATAAAAGTTAGAAGCGTCTCGTTTCCTTTGCGCACGATTGAATATTTCGACAGTGCCTTAAATATTTAAAATAATTTAAAGAATTATATTGAAAATAAATAGCCGCGGCCGTAACTACTTCTAGGTCCATCGCAAGTGCCTCACCAGGCAGCAAAGCAAATGCGCCATTGTGTGAACACCAAGTGATCGTGCCCTACAGTTGTGCGTTGCAAAGCATGGCCCCTCACAAGCCATTGTGAAGAGGCGATTTAAACCTCTAGTAGGTACATTACGTCAAAAACAACCCTTTCTCATATGAAACTCCGATCTTTCTATCGTTCATACTTACTACATACTTAGGCATGCATGCCCTACCAACCCGCGAAATTCAAATATTTAGTTTTTCGCAAATATAAGACTAACTACACATTGTAGGTTTATAGCAATGAATTTTGCGGGCATAATATTTATGCATCTACATGGTTTAATAGAAACTTTGCTCGAAAATCATACTCATCTCATATTCGCATTATATATATACTCACATCTTGAGAATTCGCCTATGGTATTTTCTTGAGTATGTAGCGTAATTCACGTCAGTCTCTGACAGCTGATTAGTAGAGTGCACTGATCCCTATTCTATGGATTCACAGTGAACCTAGCCTGAATTGTATAGAATGTTTAATCCATAGAATAGAGATCAGTGGTTGAGTAGCTCCCGCCCCGCGTCCCGCAGACCATGGGAGGGCCAAGTTTATAATGACTGTATAGAATATAGATGATAGATCCACGATGACGAGTCTAGCGCCTCACTCTGTCAAACTCCATACGCATCGAATGACACATAAGTGATCTTGACAGAGTGGGGCTCGATTTTGTGGATTGAAATATCTATACCTACGAGATACCTACGTATTTTATTTTGATAGCTATTACTTATGTTGACTCTTAAGGGGCCTGTGAACTACAATGTCTCCATTCATTCAAAATAACAAATCATTAGTAATTTCTGCATATTTGGATCATGTTGTGGTGTTATTCGGATTCATATAGTAATAATCTATGCTCCTGGCTATATTTGGTTCGGAAATACTTCTTTAAAACGAAATAATAATCAATTTTGATCAAAATTTTTATAACTTTGGTCGAGTTCCGTAATACCAAAAATTATAAATGAAAACATGTAACTTTCTTTATTAACTGGTGTTTTTCTTTAGCTGGACAGTAAAAACTGTGCTCCTGAACTAATGCGACGTGAGATAGTGTTGTTTTTATTACAAAACAAATATGTAGAAAACATGTCCTCTTTGACATAAAAATAAGCAAAACTAAATTCGTTTACATTTTCGTTTAACAAAAGTATTTCGGAACCAAATATGGCCGGGAGCATAGATTATTACTATATAAACCCGAATAACACCACAACATGATCGAAAATTGCACGAATTACAAATGATTTTGGTATTACGTTTGTATGGGCGACACCGTGGGTCAGAAGACTCTTAAAATGAAAGCAAACACATTTTTGTAACCACCCTACTTGAGTAGAGTCTCAAAAAATGACAGAATAAATGATGCTCAGTTTTAACTTTTAATCCTTATGTTTAAAATATTTAATCCCTTCTTACAATAATTAAGAAATTAATTTTAAATATTCAAATAACACTTAAAGCCAACTTGAAGTTACCAAAAATAAAGTTGTACGAGGCTTAACAAAGTTTAGCGAGATTTTTACGAACTTCGTCTTTCGAAGAGTTTAGGATTTCTTGAACAGAACTTAAATTCTGCTCCATCGAAGCTTATTGATGTTTTGAAATTATACAACAAGGGATCAGAAGTTTGAAAGTATTATATAGGTACTTCAAGTTCATTGTTCGCTTTTTAAAATGTGCACTTACATCATATTAACGGCGTAGACGGCGTAGACGGCGTATTTAAGCGATTTTTAGTGACCTTCCGTTGAAAAACTATATTATAAAGACGATTAAGTATACTTTCAAAATTAATCGTCATGACTAAAATGGCTGTGAAGTAGAAACACAAGTGGAGAAAATTTTCGCGATAGAAAGTTCTCCCAAAAGTTGCTGCAAAATCTCCGTTTTTCTAATTTTAATCGGAAACTATTAGGGTTGTCATTGTATTAATACGAAAATAATAAGAAAACTCAGGGATATGGACATCCGAACGATTGGAGTAAACCTTTTTCGTACAAGCAAAAAGGTTTACGTAAATCGTTCGGAAATCGAATGCCCATATTCTCAGGTTTCTTACTTGCACATAAGCGTACAAGCATTTAGATTATGTGAGTATGGTTGACATACTCACATGATTATGCTTGAACAATATTCCTTCCTTCGTGTACAGTAAGGGAACGAAAAGGTTCGTCAATTTTCAAACAGATTCGTTTGCACTAGTCGATTGTTTTGGTATGTTGACATTATAGAATCTTGCAGTACTAGTGCAAGCGAAAATCGACACTAAGGTGACGAACCTTTTCATTCCCCGACTATACCTAATGATGGCTATATTAAATTGCTGTATACATATGTTTCTTGTTCCAGGTTGAAACGATGACACTGCAGTGCGTTGGTGTGAGTGACAAAGTGTAGTGCCGTAAGCATGGGGTGCACGCCGAGCATGCTTCTGGGTCACAAGAACCGCAGGCGCGACAGCACCGGGTCCCAGGAGGCGGCCCTCGCCAAGGTAGCTCCCACCCCGGTGAGCCAGAACAAAGCCGTCCAGGCTGCGAGGGCGCCCCGGGCCTCGCTGGAGTCCGACGGCTTCAGTATACAGCTGTCCAGTAAGAAAGACAGCTATGTGTCGCAGATGGGCAATAATTTCGCTACTCAGTTGCATATAAAGAGGATATCTGGTAAGTTTGCATAGGCACCTCGTCCTTCTTCTGATAGCCTATTACTTTTCACTGCTAGGCATAGATATTTTATTATCCTCATATACCTATAATAGACTTATTATACCCTATAGACGCAGTAAAATTTATAAATCTTAAAAAATAAGATACTGTATTTCTCGTGTTATAAGTACTTACAAAATAGTTGGTAACCGTCATCAATTGTACGAAGTAGGTAGGTACTATTATTTTCCAGTGCTTCCGCTAAAATCATATCGGAATAAAACCTTTCCAATAAAATCTAACCACAAAAGCGGACCTCCAGCGCCATATCCGATTATGGAGAAACGGAAAGCCACCTAAGAAAACTTTACTGCAATATCGGATCACATAATAAAAGGAAATGCTTGAAGCGTCGGTACGTTTCCTTATAGGTACTTGACAACCTCCCTAGCGCAGGGGACGCGCGCTCTGATTCGAGTGGGAGGTCGCGAGTTCGATTACCGCCACGAGGCCCACTTTGGAATTTTATAATTTCTAAATTGGCTGGTCTGGTTAGGCTAGTTATCACCCTACCAGCAAAGACGTACCGCCAAGCGATTTAGCGTTCCAAGGCGATGCTGTATAGAAACCGTTGGGGTGAGTTTACCTACCCCTTCCAAGTTAGTAATTTAACATCTTTGGCTGCATCATCACTTACCATCAGATGAGATTGCAGTCGTCAGAGAAAGGGAGGTCATCGTCATGAAAATCTGCACGCCGTTTTAAGATCAATTAGCTCTTTTCTACTTGAGGAGATCTGACTAACTTCCTCATGTCTGATCGATCGAATGTTTATATTGCTGCTGTTGATGCTCTTAATAAATAAAGAAATAGAGAGTGACCGAGTTCCGAGCACTTCGCCAGTCTGACAAGGTTTGCTGCTCAATCAATTAACGTGCCAGTGGCGTATACCTACGATTTCATACCATAATGCATTTACAGTTTACTCCACAAATTTAGAGAAGTACATTTCAATTAGCATTCCACACAGCTGACCATTGTTTAGTGAAATACGCGGTAGAATAGTTGGATATACCACAACAAAAGTGTCTGCTTGCTTGTGTGCTTACTTGTCGACAGACTCATATTTTTTGAGGTTTTCTCGTGACTGAAAGCACCAATATGATGCGGTTTTCGCCAGTAGACGTGAAATTCCAAGCACAAACTGCTATCAGCAATACTTATGAGTCTAGCGATTAACCCTGGTCTGGCAGGTCAAAACAACTGTTTTCGAAATTCAACCAAAAGCTTTTGGTTGAATTGAATTTTTGATGATGAATATGAAAAATTTCGATTTTTGCCCATTTTAAAAATGGAAAACACGAAACACATAAGTAAATAAATGGGATTGCCGAATTCTGAAATCAAAATGACGTCATTTCTATTGAGATTTCACTCAATATTTTGAAATAAAATGGAAATCTGTTGAGACAGTTCATTTCGTATGGTTACATTTTCTCATATCATGAGAAAGCCTTTTAACTTTGGGTCTCGGTGTGTGGATGGACCATATTATTTGGTGAATAATAAGTATTAAGTTAGTAGTTGAGTAGGGACATACGTAACTCTGAATGATGTGGATCAAGAAGGTTTGATATCGAAGGCATAGCCACGTCACAACCTGACTCTTTTGTAGTTCCAACCATTAGGTATGTTTGTCCAATTATTATCATGGCTGGCAATAAAAATATTAAAAATTAATTATATTGAGATAATTTCATTTCTATTGTTCCAATTTTACTGCCCTTCAACACTGGAACCTTGAAAATGAGAAAATTAGCATCTATATAGGATGCAAGTGCGAATAAACAACAACTTGATTGAAGTTACTTAGAGGCTTGCCAAGTTACTCGTAGCAAGTAAGTATGCATGCTACGCAAAGTTGCGTTCTTTGTTTTCTGTGACCTACTTGCCGTCTCACAACTTCTTGATAAGGTGACTTTGCATTTTAAAAATCATACCGACTCTGTACTGAAAAATAAGTGTTTACGCATAAATGCTTCTATAGGTAACAATTTGCCTTAATAAAAAATCATAGTTTTAATTAGGTATTGTCTTGTAGGCTATACAGGGTTGTTTACAACTTGTGTTCTACGACTTTCAAAATTCAGTATTACTTATTATTTCAGTATTAATTATTATTAAGTATTATTAATTATTATTTCATAAAAAATGTTATTAAAGTGTTATAAGACATTTCACCGTTGCGGTTTCGCGCCGCGAGTTCGCGCGCCTCCACGCCGCGCGCCTCGCCATTGCCACTTGCCAATGTTACATTTGGTACCTACAGAGTAGGAACAAGTAGAGTATCCCTTTAAAATATTGATATTTTAAAGGAATACTCTACTTGTTTATGATATTTCTCAAACTATCAAGTGAAAAAAAGTCATATACAAAAGTTGTTAGTTTTAATGCAATATAACCCTGTAAAGTACCTACGTAGTGTACCTACGTAGTGTTCTACCTATACAATGCTTAATAGCTTAAAAGCTTAAGCATTGTATAGGTAGAAAATTATTATTTTTAAAATCTTTGTGGCGTTAATGTGGATTTTTTTTCCATTTCACCACGCCGTCTTTATTGGGCTACAAAAGGAAGTTTAATTTTTTGTTAACAGTCAGAAAAGCGGATAATGAAATTTCCCAGTTACGTTTTCCGGCTCAGATTGCTTTCCGCAAAGCGCCTCAAGTCAAGGACTGACAATTATTATTATTATTTTCACATCTCTCGTTTACCGTAATTCTTGTTTGTTTTTAAATCAAAATGAAAAACAAAGTACAAGAAAGAGGCTGATGGAAAACACATCTCAACTTAAAATACAGTTATAATTATTATATCTCAGTACTATATGGTGCAAGCTACGATGCCAATTGTAGGTAAAATATTTCATATTATGTAAAAACCAAAGACTTCTATGTAGGTATCCCTGTAAAAACGCAACAAAAAAAAGGTTTTTGCGTTGCCTATTTTTTTAAATCTTAAGGGCGATGGGTTCCTTCCGGGCGCGAAAATTCAAATCTTATTTAGTTTTTCGCTCATAGTGAGATAATTATATCGAAAGCTCCTGGCAATGAGTTTTGCGGGCACAACATTTATGCATCTACATGTTTTTAATAAAAACTCTGCTCAACAATACACATTTACTCCATATTGGTTTCCGATAGCTCAGAATCTGGGAAACTGCAAAAAAATATCTTTCGGGAACTAATATGAGATGAGTGGGAATTTTCGAGCAAAGATTCTATTACTAACATGTAGATGCATAAAAAGTAGGCCCGCAAAATGCATTGCCATAAATCTACAATGTGTAGTTAGTCTAATATTAGCGAAAAACTAAATGAAATTTGAATTTCGCGGGCTGATAAGGCCGCACCACCTTAAAGTATTTCGGTCCTACTGGCGCGCGAAATTCAATTTCTATTTAGTTTTTCGCACATTACTACACATTGCAGATTTATGACAATAAGTTCTGCGAGCATAATATTTATACATCTCTATGTTTTTAATAAAAACTTTGCCTGAAAATTCAAATACGATGCATTCACCTCATATTAATTCTCGAAAGATTATTTTTTGCAGTTCCCAGATTTAGAGCTATTGGTTCCCACCAATTTCAACTAAATGCGTATTTTTGAGCAAAGTTAGATGAATAAATATCATGCTCCCAAAAAAATTCCTTTTAAGCCTACGACGCGGTATAGTTATCATCCCAATATTAGAGAATAACAAAATAAAATTTGAATTTTCGCGCCATGGATGGTACCCATTCCCCTTAAATCGATTTTGTATTGTGTCCCCAAATGGTGAAAAATGGGAAATAAAAATCCAGTCTTTCCTCGAATTGAACTGAATTTAGGAATTCGGGGATAAGGAAGAAGAAAAAAATTCCATCTGTCGCCGAACTAAAAATAAATATCATGGTAGCAAAAAGACAAAAATTGAATCAATTTTTTTTATTTTTTACATGTCATATTTTGACTTTGTTTGGTAGTTTCGATTAGTAGATAACAAGCCTAATCGTAGTTGATGTAACGATATAACATGATAATGTTATAAATTGACTACGTCACTAACGCGTTTTCATAATCAAGTGACTCACCATAAAAGTTTTATCCATTAGGCGAAGTGAAATATTGTGGCAAATCATAGGCAAAATATCATTAAAATGGAAACAACTAAACTAAAGTATTAAATTAAACTATAAGTATGCAAAATTTCCGTTTCAATTATATGATGAGATTTTAAAATAGCTTAAGCTGCATTGGACATTAAAACTTGAGAGGGAGAGATATACCTATTATAATTATTGCAGCTGCCAGCAAAAGAGGCTGAGACGAAGCTGAGAGGGAATTATATAGATTTTTTTACGGATTAAAAAACGGTCAAATACGTGTCATGTTTACGAATTTGTACTGCACCTCTGAAAGAAACCTCCTATCCACCTGAACCAATTTAGAATTAATTATAAAATTCGAAAGAGTCACGAACAAATTCGAAAGAGTCACGAACCCGCGATCTCCCACTCGAAATCGAGCTTTCTCCACTGTGCCAGGAAGGTCTTGAACCGGGGGAGCGCGGTGAATACGACAGTGAATCCCGTATATTCGCCGGTAGCTCCGCCGTGGAAATAGACAGTTTTTAGTGGGTGCAAGCCACACATAACCCCTCCATTTCCCGTGACGGAGGGGGCCTGTCTATAAATTACCGCTATCAATAGCGAGCAAAAACATGCAAAAAAATCACGTTTGTTGTATGGACTATCCATTTCAGAAGAAAAGAAAATCATCATCGTGAAAATTTAAAGTCTGTAGCTATCACGGTTCAAATTTTCAAGAGACAGCCTGGTGACGGACGGACGGACAGTGAAATCTTAGTAATAGGGTCCTGTTTTTACCATTTAGGTACGGAACTCTAAAAACGGAAGTCGTCAAGGCATTAACCCTGCTATGAACTCTCTCACAAAAGCAGCTGCGTTCTTGCTCGATAACATGCACCTAAAATACATACTCGCTTACGTCAAACAATCGTGACGTCATCTTCGTGCCAGTTTCATTCTAAATTTCGTCAAGCACGCGCGGATATGCGATGAGTCGGTGAGCATTAAGATTTTGTATCTTTACATAACCGAATTAGATTAAACTCTAAAGACAGAAGCAAACAGAACTCGCGCGTATGACGTCTTAAATAACAAGGCATCCTGACAAAAGGGCTATATGTTTTCTTAGTGGATTTTCTAAATGATATTAATATATATATAGCTGCTTGTGCTGATTCACTGACTGACTGATTGATCACCTCTCCTGAACAATTTTGTATGAAAAATTTTTTTTTCAATGACCTTTTCGTATATAAGGGAAAAATTCATTCGGAGGAAAAATACGGAGAGAGCTGATGATTGAGGATTTCGAAGACGGGTCAAGAGCACAGCCAAGGGTATTGAAGATAGGTGGGGGGTGCTCGACCAAATGTCATTTGAAATGTCATCCAATTGGCAGATAGGTGAAAAAAAATTCAAAATGGCGGATTCAAAATGGCGGCCATTTGAATTTCGTCAATATCTCGGAAAGTATAAAAGATGGAAGAATGGTTTCTCGACAAGAAGTGATCAGGATCCGAAGGTCTATTTGATGGATAGAAAAAAAAATTCATAATGGCGGAATTTATTTTTTCATAGAAAATGTATGGGGAATGTTGAAGAGACTAACAGTTGGTAATTATGCAAGGTTGTGATGCGGTTTTTCGGAGAGTTACTAGAGAAAAATATGGAGAGAGCTGATGATTGAGGATTTCGGAGACGGGTGAAGAGCACAGCCAGGGTATCGAAGATAGGTGGGGGGTGCTCGACCAAATGTAACTCGAAACGTCATCCAATTGGCAGTTAGCTGTAAAAAAAATCAAAATGGCGGATTCAAGATGGCCGCCATACAAATTTCGTGTTGTTCTACCTCGGAAAGTATAAAAGATAAGAGAGTGATTTCTTTGCAAGACGTAATTAGAATCTCAAGGTCTACGGGATGAATGAAAAAAAATCAAAGTGGTTGAATTTATTTTTCCATGGAAAATGTGAATGCTACAATAAACAAGGCCTAAAAAAACTATGAAAAGTATGAGAAGAGATGATGGTCTACGATTTAGATGATGATTGAGGAGCACGGTCATGGATTTAAAGATAGGTAAGGGCTGTTTGAATAAAAAATAGTGTATTTTTTATTCAAACAGCCCTGAACTATCTTTAAATCCATGACCGTGCTCCGAGGTAATTCTTTTAGCCCATTGCCAATCGGATTCCAATTGGCGATGGAGATGACGGCGATTCTTTTATAGGTGAGAAGACAGCCCGCGGGCCACATGTGGCCCGCGCTCCCACGCGCCCTACTAGTTACTATATATATAGCTGCTCGTGCTGATTCACTGACTCACTGATTGATCACCTCTCCTGAACAATTTTGTATGAAAAAAATTTTTTTCATGGATAGGGTCGTATAGAGGAAAAAAATTCATTCGGAGGAAAAATACGGAGAGAGCTGATGATTGAGGATTTCGAAGACGGGTGAAGAGCACAGCCAAGGGTATTGGAGATAGGTGGGGGGTGCTCGACCAAATGTTATTTGAAACGTCATCCAATTGGCAGTTAGTTGAAAAAAATTTCAAAATGGCGGATTCAAAATGGCGGCCAACCGAATTTCGCCAATATCTCGGAAAGTATAAAAGATGGAAGAATGGTTCATTGACAAGAGCCGATCAGGACTCGAAGGTCTATGTGATGAATTAAAAAAAAATCCAATATGGCGGAAAAAAATTTAACCATAGAAAATGTATGGGGAATATTGAAGAGACTAAAAATTGGTGACTATGCAAGGTTTTGATGTTGTTTTTCGGAGAATCACTAGAGTAAAATATGGAAAGAGATGATGATTAAGGGTTTGGAAGATGTATAGGAGCACGGGCTGGGTTTTATAGATACGCGGGGGCTGATCAAACAAAAATTACTCGGAACGTCATCCAATTGGCAGTGAGCTGAAAAAAAATTCAAAATGGCGGATTCAAGATGGCCGCCATACAAATCGTGTTTGTCTATCTTCGAAAGCATAAAAGATGTATGAGTGGTTTCTTGGCAAGAGGTGATCATCAAATTGGCGGAATTCATTTTTCCATGGTAAATGTAAATTTTAAAGAGAGTATAATAAGTAGGAAACTAGGTATGCAAGTTATTAATGCAGCTTTTCGGAGAATTGCTAAGGAAAAATGTGGGAAGTGATGATGATCTAGGATTTGGATGATGATTGAGGAGCACGGTCATGGTTCTAAAGATAGTTAAGGGCTGTTCGAACAAAAAATACGCTGAACCTCATCCGATGAGGTTCAGCGTATGTTTTTGTTCGATCTGCCCTTAACTATCTTTTAAACCATGACAGTGCTCCTTGGTCATTTTTTCAGCTCACTGCCAATAGGATTCCAATGGGCGATGAAGATGACGGCGATACATTTATGGGCGGGAAGACAGCACGCGGGCCACGTGTGGCCCGCGCACCCACGCGACCTACTAGTTTGTATGTATATCTATCAGAATGTCATGACATACAGATTAGAAACGTGGACACTCACAGTAGGCCTTTTCAACAAGTTTAAAAGTCGCTCAGCGGGCTATGCTGAGTGTTTCTCTAAGGCTAAAATCCGCAACGAGGACATCCGTAGGAGAACCAAAGTAACCGACATAGGCCTACGGATTAGCAAGCTGAAGTGGAAGTAAGCGGTCCATATCTGTCGCTGAACCGACGGCCGTTGGGGCAGACGTGTTCTGGAGTGGAGACCGCTTACCGGTAAGCGCAGCGTAGGAAGACCTCCTGCCCGCTGGACCGACGATATTAAAAAGGTCTCTGGTAGCCGCGGGATGAGAAATTCGAAAGACCGTGTGTAGTGGCGCGCTCTCTTACTTATTTTTATTTATTTTATTTTTATTATTAATGCACCATACATAGAACTTAACGAAACATAACAAGATACATGATGTGCCTTACAACTTTACAAACCTACTCATAACATTGGTCTTCGTGGTTTCAGCCGCTAGATGTCATAGCTAGATATAGGTCTCCCGAAAACATCACCACAAATAACACGATCCCACGCCATGATTTTTCAGCCTACCTGATTGGGTGTGCCCCACTAATTTTTGTCACTTCATAAAATATTTATCAGTATCATTCATACAGTATAGATTTTTTTAAATATAGAGGCTCGCTTGACTGTGATCACACCTAATGGGAAGTGATCGTACAGTCTAAGGTGGGACGCGTTTGCCTAGGAGATGTCTCTTGATTCGAAGGCGCCCTAGTATAAGTGGTGGGAAAGATAGTGCCTATGAGGGTCTTCCAGGCCTTTTCACTGCGTATCAGGCACGAGGAATCAAACCGCTTCGTACGCGTCTAATCGTCTATATCGTAGTTTATTAATGTAGGTACACCTTCTCATTTTCAGTTAAAAGCTGTTACGTCAGCAATACCTAAAACTAAATTGACGTCACATACATTCTCTATACATGTAAGTAGGTACTTACCTATCTAAAAGTATCAATTACTTTGACGTAAGTAAAGATACACAACGTCCTACATGTACCTACATAAATAACAGCACCTACTATAATTACCACGTAATATTTCGTCGTTCAAACTTCAAATATTCATTCACTTTGACTTGCCTAATTAAGTACTTAAGTGCTTATGAGAATACATTGATTTTATAAAATAAGACGAGGTACTGTTGATCAATTTTGTTCGAATTTAAGCTGTTACTTTACATGGATCTTCAAGGCGCCCTATGGTGAGAGCCCACAACAAACTCAGCCTGTTGAAAAAAAAACTTTTTATGGAAACTGCATTACAATTACATTGCTGGAGTGGACACCGTAAACGCACAACGAGCTCCTGGGTCAGTGTTTTGCTGCAACAGAAAGGAGAAAGAAAGGCCAATAGTGATATCAAGTTTCACACAAATAAGTACCAAAATATTTATGGCATTGGAACCATAACCATTGCACTAGGAATTTCTTTTTTCCAATCCGGAATAATTTTATGTAGTTCTTTTTAATGCACATTTCCTATCATAAAGATGTTTTTGAAAAGTACAACTTCTTTAAATGTTTATTTGCTGTTTACTTTAGAATTCCGATTTTTATAAAAAAATTGCAGAAGTTAATGTGGAGACCGTAGTCTAAAAAAAGTTTGGATTTGCAGGAAACATTGTTTTATAATATAATATATACAAGAATGTGTAGTCCAACAATCGACATGCAGGAACAAGTATGTATAATTCCAATTCTTGGCGGCACCACACTTCGTTATTTGTTATACCTACGTTATTCGCCTTGTTTGGCCTCATAAGACCAAGTGTGGGCGGTTCATTCGTCTATATTTGCTTAGATTTGCTTTATTTGCACAAATAACGCATAAGCGCGACTATTATCCGTCCTCTTGTCGGTTTTTAGCACACTTCAAAGGACACGTATTAGCAATATTTGGCACATAGGCACCAAGTGTGGATATCTGGTTTGTTGTTTGCTCACATAACAAATATTTGGACAAATACAGCGTAGCCGCATAACGAATAACAAATAACCAAGTGTGGTGCCGCCATAAGAAACCACGTTAAATTTGGCTCATAATATGTTTATTTTTATCTGTTAACTCCCCCAAAAATCCTTTTCAACATCGAATTTTCTTTGTGGGAAAAAGCTACAGTCAGCTGCAACGAACGTGAACGCAGGCGATAAAAAATTATATCTTTAGCGCGCGTGTGTACAACGAACTGTGTTAACATGGTGACAAGATCATCCTTCGACCTTATCTCGCCCATTTTATCGTTATCGAGTGACGCACGGCAGACAACACTAATTTATATATACACATTGCTCGCGAAGTCATATGTGGGTCAGGTTGTGATTTCCTTGCGTTTTTTTTTTGCAAATTAAAAAATCTAAACATTTACGAAATGTTCTGATTTTATGGACTCTACCGTTATAGAAGCCTCGCCACGAGAAGAATTGCAAACATTGTGTAAGGGAAACATATTCATCGTTATCGTAATCGTGTACAAATTCGGCCCGTTGATTGGTTCCCAGATTTACATCAGCCAATCGGAGGGCAGAATTTGCTAATGATTACGATAACGATGAATATTTAACGCAATCAGGCCCTTTGTCTCTAGAATACTGGACAATAAAATATGTTCTGTCTGAATAAAGACAATTTGCTAACGATTACGATAACGATGAATATTTAACGCAATCAGGCCCTTTGTCTCTAGAATTCTGGACAATAAAATATGTTCTGTCTGAATAAAGACAATTTGCTAACGATTACGATAACGATGAATATTAAACGCAATCAGGCCCTTTGTCTCTAGAATTTTGGACAGTAAATGTTCTGTCTGAATAAAGAATGTGTTGAAGAATAAAATATTAAGTAATCATTTTATTATAATGTCATCGTGACGTAAAATACAAAGAAATTGAGTAAATTTCCTTGAATTTCCCCGTCGATACTGATAAGTGACGTCATCAAGATGATTATACACAAGCCATCGAGTAAGACAGGAGGCGAGCGGTTTATGACATTCGATTGTATCGCACGATTATGCTAAACCGTTGTGATGTCACGCGATAACTAATCGGATTAGACGTAGCTCAACGATTTTGCATACTTGTAACGTGGACTTATAAAAACAATTTCGTTTACGATAATCGACATGACAGTTTCAGGCAGCGTTGAAAGGCGTCCGGATTTTGGTGGGACGTCCCGATTTTAGTCCAAGTTAAATGTCCCGCGCGGAATAGTCTCAGTCCCGCTTTTCGGGGATGATTCATATGTAACCATATTGTTTGATTGTTTCAACTAGAAACGCCATATTTTTCTATATTGGCTATTTTTGCTATCTATTGCCACGTGAACGTTATTTTTTTTATTTTTTTTTTTTTTTTTATTATTATAACTTTGTCCCCTTTCATAGAGAGGGAATTTGTCTATCTAATATAATTATGGCTGTACATTACTATACATTATTATTTTCAATTTAAAATGTCGAACATGACGCAAAGCCTGAAGTACACAGAACAGCCGAATATTCTGGCTTTTGTGAGGGACAGAACAATTCGATTTTTATACGAGTGATTCTGTGTATTCTTATAATACAAGATACACTACGTATCTATACCGATTGTTCCGTTCCTCTCAATAGCAATTCTAGCTATTCTGGTCGCGTATTTGATGAGTGCATCTCGTCCAGAGGCCCCGCCCAGAATGGTGGGCACGGACCCCCTGCACAGTCTCATCTGCAGTTGTTGCTGTAGGTCTTCCCGAGCGGCGTTATGCTGAGGGCAATCCATCAGAAGATGAATAATCGATTCTGATACATTGTCGTCGCAGACGCAGCCCGAGTTGTCCTTGCATTTGAACCTGTGCAGGTACTCCGCGAACCCACCATGACCCGTCAGTACTTGGGTCAGTACCATATTTAGGTTCAATTTTTTGACCACAGTATGTGCAAAGCGCACATCCGGCAGAAAGATCTTGGTCGTGCCTGCAGTTTCTTCGGAGGTATACCTCCGGTTCCATTCGTCAAGCGACTCCTCGCGAAGTAGTCGCTTCACGAATGAAACCGGCCATCGGTCATAGTCCGGCTTCCTCCTTAGGTGTAAAGCCGCCTCTCTCGCGAGTTCGTCGGCTCTTTCATTTCCCTCCAACCCCGCGTGCGCCTTCACCCAGAACAAGGAAACGTCCTTATTCTGGGTGGAACAAATTCTCAAATTGTTCTTTATGTTTACCACTAAGGGGTGGAGGGAATTGAACCCGACTACCGACTCAAGAGAAGACCTTGAGTCGGTGTATATGCCAATAGATGTTTCTGGGCACTTTGTCGCGAGAGAGGCAGCTCTATCCAAGGCAAGAAGCTCAGCCTGGTAGACCGAGCAGCGCGCATCCAACCTTAGCTTGACGGCTTTGGTTTCAGTCTCGCTGTCCCATAAGGACAGCGCGGCCCCAACCTTGCCGTCAATTTTGCTGCCATCGGTAAAGATGCGCACCGCTTGTTTGTTATGAGCCTCAAGGTCGTCTCGTGAACGTGAACGTTATTAGAATTCAAATAAAAAGATATAAAATTTAAAACTTCTGATAACATACGTTTTTAACCGACTTCAAAAAAGGAGGAGGTTCTCAATTCGTCGGAATCTTTTTTTTTTTTTTTTTTTTTTTTTATCTATGTATGTTCACCGATTACTCGAAGACGCGTGGACCGATTTGAAAAATTCTTTTTTTGTTTAAGAGGGTTTTGTTTCCAGATGGTCCCATTTTAATCAGGTCAGGATCTGATGATGGGATCCTGGAGAAATCGAGGGAACTCTTCAAATTTTGTATGGACACATGAAACTATTTGAGTATTATTGGAAAGAGTAATATTTTCCAAGTTGTCCTATGGTCATCAGGTCAGGATCTGATCATGGGATCTTGGTGAAATCGAGGGAACTCTTCAAATTTTGCTAGTATACTTAAAGCGAGTTGGGTATTTTTTATAGTTACTGGTGCATTTGCTAGCAGATACTGATTTGATGACTAAAGTCATCAAGTCAGGGTCTGATGATGGGATCTTGGTGAATTTGAGGTATCTCTTCAGATTTTATGAACACACCTCAAGCAATTTGGGTATTTTACAACGCCTTGTGCATTTTATTGTTTTCCACTAAAAAGTATAAAATAAAAATGGGAAATGCTTTCCAAAAAACCAACTTCAAATGCCACTACAAAGAGTGAAATAATTTTTATTTAAATTTTAGGTACCTACACCAATTCGAAGTCGGGCGATTGTCTATGACTTCGTCATTTCTTCGCACATCAAGTAAGTAAGAAGGACTATTAGGGATTGTATGAAACATTGCCCGACTTCGAATTGGTGTAGGTACCTAAAATTTAAATAAAAATTATTTCACTCTTTGTAGTGGCATTTGAAGTTGGTTTTTTGGAAAGCATTTTTACTATGTTCCGCTTTCGACGAACAGGCCTAATAATGACATATTACGCGATTATTATTTTTCACAACTAGTTAGTAACAACGGAGTTTCTCTACGTCTTGAAATCAGAAATGAGGAGATCCGTAGATAAACCAGTTTTACCGAGTTGAATTTAGTACTTAGCTGCAATCTCACCTGATGATGAGTAATGACTAATGATACAGCCGAATATGTTATTTACAAATTCTATGTTAAATTAAAATTCTTATTATTTCTTAACTGGCGACCTCCGTAGCGCAGGGGACGCACGCTCGGATTCGAGTGGGAGGTCGCGGGTTCGATTCCCGCCACGGGCCACTTTGGAATTTTATAATTTCTAAATTGGCTCAGGTCTGGTCTGGTGGGAGGCTTTGGCCGTGGCTAGTTACCACCTTACCAGCAAAGACGTGCCGCTAAGCGATTTAGCGTTCCGGTACGATGCTGTGTAGAAACCGTTGGGGTGAGTTCACTTACCCCTTCCAAGTTAGTACGCTAACATCTTCGACTACATCATCACTTACCATCAGGTGAGATCGCAGTCAAGTATTAACTTGTATAGCGTAAAAAAAAAAAAAACTGATTCGATTAAATTATTCGATTTTATTACAATATCATAATATCTATCTACATAAAAGCATATTTACGCATTTTCTTCGACTCTAGTACCTACTCTTAAAAGTATCGACAGGTCTTATCTAAAATGACTGTGATTTAATCTATTAATTGAACGATATAAGTATTAAATACATCATGTTTATGTTAAGTATACGTCACATTTTTATTAGTAGATAAAAATATATACGATGCGAAACGTAAAATTAAATGGGTCAGCTAGTTGTAGTTTAAGAAACTCCTATATTATCTCATATTTTTATCATCTTGCTATGATGAAAATTGCAAAAGTAAACCTAGTTATTTTCGTTTCGGACCGAGTTCGTGGTCATAAACTCATAAGTTAACGACTACTGACTATAGTCACTACTCGCTAGCATAACAAGGCAAATATGAAATAAACATTCAACAATGTTATAGTATAATTTAATGAACATCACATGCGTGGTTCGGCGGCCAGTGCGGTCGTGCGCGCGCGCTTATCAGTCGACCTACAGTCTCGTCGCACACCAGCGGTCGATTCATATCGATAAAAACCGTAAATAAATTGACTAACGCGTTATGTGATAAACGTTAAAAAATCTGTATTAGCATAAAGTGATTATTAAGTGATAAAATGTCTCAAGTGATCTCGCGTAAATAACGGCGACATGAAATTACACAAAAATGGATTAGGTGTAATGGGCTCTTAGTCTTAATGCGTGTACAAAAAAAGATATAATTGCGACTAAGGTACATACAAACGCAGATTTTACATACAAATATGTTTGTAGTAAAGTCCAGGTCTTTATCATAAACCCTAAAGATCGTTAGACCTAGAAAGTTGCAAAGTTACAAAATGGAAATTGGAAGCTGTTTTCACTGACCTAACGTAAAACATGTTGAAAGCTTTGTTTTCAGTCAATGTAAGTAAGACGTGGATTTATTAAGTTTTTATTTTAAACCAAGGATTAAAAGAGGGTTCAAAGGTGTTTGTTCATGACTCGCCCTGTTTCAGAACCTTTTATTTAATTTGCAATACATGTATGGATGTAACTAAGTTTGTTCGGGTGGAAAACTGCAACCAAATTTTGAAAAACTGTTAAGGGGCCTGTGAACTACAATGTCTCCATTCGTTCAAAATACTAAATCATTAGTAATTTGTGCATATTTGGATCATGTTGTGGTGTTATTCGGATTCATATAGTAATAATCTATGCTCCTGGCCATATTTTGTTTGGAAATACTTCTTTAAAACGAAATAATAATCAATTTTGATCAAAATTTTTATAACTTTGGTCGAGCTCCGTAATACCAAAAATTATGAATGAAAACTTGTAACTTTCTATATTAACTGGTGTTTTTCTTTATCTGGACAATAAAAAATGTGCTCCTGAACTAATGCGACGTGAGATAGTGTTGTTTTTATTAAAAATCAAATAAGCAGAAAACATGTCCTCTTTGACATAAAAATAAGCAAAACTAAATTCGTTTACAATTTCGTTTAACAAAAGTATTACGGAACCAGATATGACCAGGAGCATAGATTATTACTATATGAACCCAAATAACACCACAACATGATCGAAATTTGCACGAATTACAAATGATTTTGGTATTACGTTTGTATGGGAGACATCGTGGGTCAGTAGACTCTTAAGCTCAAATTTAGTTGGGTTGACGTCACTCTATTCCTAATATGGCGGAACACCCAAGATGGCGGAGTTATTAATTATTTTTATTACTCTCCTACAAAAGGTATAGGCTCAGACTACATTAAATAAAGGGGCATAGGTATCAAATTAAAGGGTTTGCTGAAAAGAATAGCTTATAAAACGCTTGTTTTGGAAAATGTATTTTGAATGATAATTTATTCCATGAATTGCTTGCTTTATAAGTAGTATAGGGAAAAATTAACTCAAGTGACGTCATTGTGTGACAACAGTAACTATGGGATAGCTTTGATGTGTTTTTTATCGGCAATTTAGTGAAGAGCAGTCGATTTATTGCCGTTTGTTTCAATCGCATTAGATCTGAAGGCGATTTTTTTATGGGAACTAATTTTTTGAGCTGTTATTTAAATATTCGAGATGTTATTATGATCAGTTGGAAAACATATTGAGCAGTTATTTAATTTAATGGCGGTTGATTAATTATTGCGACAGTAAAACATGAACAGTAATAAAGAATCAATTAGTCGGTTATTTTATCATACAATATCAATTCTAAAAATAATTTAGCAGTCCAATAACTGAATGAGCGGTAAAAATGATGGAATGAGCGGTTCCTTTTCTCTTAAAGGTTCTCTGAAGTACGCAGTACCTCCAGTTGAAGCTAAAAACATTCCACTCGGACAAAAAAGGAAGTTTTTGTCCGAGTGGTATTTTCACGAAAGTTTTTTATGTAATACACTTCACAATGTCACTAGCTTTCGTAAATAACTCAAATTAACGAGAAATAATAAGAAAAATTATTATTATAAATCACATTTTTTTAGGTTATGTTTACGTATTTTTTGCCAGTTTGCTAATATTTTTACGAAAGATTTGTATCACACTGTCACTAACTTTCGTAAATCACTGCACAAACGACTTAAGGTCCAGGAGCGAGCGAAGCGAGCTCGGGACTTGAGGGCACCCCGACTCGGCTGGGTTAGGTGACGAAGAGGATGGCGGGGCCTGCAAGGCCCCGCCATCCTTCTGAGTGGTTATTTTCTTTTATGACCACCCAGAAATAGGAGCCCCGCGAAGCGGGCTCCGTCGACTGGCCTTTAAGAAGATTAAAGACATAAATAATGAGAAGAGGTGAAGATTTTTTAATTTCAAAAAAATATTTCTCGAAAAGTATTAGGCCTCGTACGATTTGGCTTGGGGGGTAGACTCCCCCTACCCCTCCCCTCCCCCTCACCCCCCTCCCATCCCCCCCGCAACGGGTCCCGTGTCCTAGACCTACCATTCCTTCAGTCAAAGCAAAAGTAATTTAATTTTTCATTACTATTTAAGTACTGTTTTTTTTATTGTATTTTACCACCTCATTGTTTATAGAATTGCTTAGAATGAGATTTCTTACCGACAAATTCCGATTTCTTACTGCCCACGCGTAACCGCTCGTTCAATTTTTTTTACCACCCATTTAATTATTTTCCTGCTCAATTATATATTCACTGATCCAGTTCATTATTTTTTATTACTCATTTTTGTTTACTTTACTGCTTAGTTTTAACTGCTGAACTAGGTTATTAAACATGCCATTTTTAATTTTTAACTTATCAAAACTGCTATTTAGAACTGCCTCTTTAAATCAGTGCCTTTTTTTATTACCGAAAAGATATTACTTTGTTATGGCAGTGACTAAGAATGAAAGTAGTTAAATTTTAGTTTAGCGAATAAGTAAGAATCACTTCATCTATTAACATTTGAGTCTACTTTGAAACTACCAGGAAATATGGCGGTGGCTTCTTTCTGTGACTGTGGCTAGTGTCCCGTGTGCTACTACCCTTAAGGATGCCCTAACCTACGATGTCTCCCATACATTCGTAATACCAAAATCATTTGTAATTCGTGCAAATTTCGATCATGTTGTGGTGTTATTCGGATTCATGTAGTAATAATCTATGCTCCTGGTCATATTTGGTTAGGAAATACTTCTCTAAAACGAAATATAAATGGATTTTGATTCGCATATTTTTGCGTCAAAAAGGACATGTTTTCTGCTTATTTGTTTTGTAACAAAAAACAACACTATCTCACGTCGCATTAGTTCAGGAGCACAGTTTTTATTGTCCAGCTAAAGAAAAACACCAGTTAATTAAAGAAAGGTACAAGATTTCATTCATAATTTTTGATAATACGGAACTCGACCGAAGACATAACAATTCTGATCAAAATAAATTACAAATGATTTGGTATTTCGAATGAATGGAGCCATTGTAGTTCATGGGACTCTTAAGCCACGTATATATGCTGAAATGCAATGTTTCTCGTTTACTGAGATACACTGTTTCGGATAGGTATACAGTTTCGGATACAAAAAAGTGAATACGTGGCTTAAGAAAACGCCAGTGACTTAAGGCAGGTGCGAGTCAAACCAGCACACGAAAGGGTTTCGTACCATTCAGCAAAAATTCTTGTGCATACAATAATGGCAACAATATAGTTCTTATGCTCCCATGGCCTCTATTTTATTTGCGGTTGTTGTGTGGTTTTGTGATTTCGTTATATATCCTTGCTTATCTTTATAATTACCGAAACTATTTTATTTATTTTATGTACATGAAATGTAAGCAAATGATTGCTTACATTTCATGTACATAAAATAAATAATTTACTGTATATGAAATGTAAGCAAATGATTGCTTACATTTCATATACAGTAACGGAATGAAAAGGTTCGTCGATTTTCAAATTAATTCGATCAACGTATCGCGAGCACGTACATATTACATTTGGAAACTATGTTACATAATTATTATGTTGTTATGTTGGCATAGTGGACTCTTACTTGCAGTATAGTGCAAGCGAAAACCGACACTAAGGTACCGTTAGGTTAGGTTAGTGACTAAGGTGACAATTTCAGACTAACTTGCTAGACGTCTTGGCTCAAGTTGTAAGTATAAAAAGGATATTATGTAATAAAATAAATAAATAGTGTATCGACATATAGTTTTTCATTGTCGTAGCCCCATCACTAGTCATACAGTCACTGCTCTAGGTTGTTGTTCGCGTTAAATAAATAATAAATATTTATTGCCAGAGCCCCACGTTTTCGCT
The DNA here is from genome assembly GCA_963855885.1 of Coenonympha glycerion. Lineage (NCBI taxonomy): Eukaryota > Metazoa > Arthropoda > Insecta > Lepidoptera > Nymphalidae > Coenonympha > Coenonympha glycerion. Next base: position 5,989,553 of record OY979646.1, read on the forward strand.
GACGTTTATCAAAAAATCACTACGGCTACGAGCACCTTATCACGTTATCACTCCAAAGATAATAATTAAATAAAGTGAAATAAACTGTATTTGTATTATTTTTTATTTATCGCAAAGACTTTGATCATAGACAATGTGAATTTAGTGCGGTTAAAATAGGTTTGTTTTGGTGAATTAAATTACATAACAAAAATATAAGTGTTGGGTGCTGAAATGGACAAAATGACTTCGCGATAATGGATGTCGATATTGATGAATTAACAGGTAATTTATTTCTGTTTAATGGAACTATTTTCATCATGTTTTCCTTTACCGCTAAGGAAAACCCGATTGCAACAACAAACTTTATTAAACACGCCTACAGAACAAAATATTATAGCTGTCTTACTTTACTTTCCTTTCTTAGCTTTAATGGCGAGAACTAACGTAATGTAAATCTGCTTTTATTGTTATAGCAACGAGACCCAAAGGCACAATACTCCTTAGTTTCCCCGCACGCGGGCTTCTGGCCACAACCACATATCGCCGCCACCGGCTTATTTAATTTTCTTTTCATACAATATCTTAAATGGACTGGCTGCGCACACGGTTGACGTCGGTGGCCGTCACACGCTACAAATCGTTGCTCACCTCTTGTGGCCGGCAACGGCCACTGTGCGTCAACACAAAACGCCACACAAGCGATTCGTGCAATTAAATTTCACCCTTTACCTTAAATTAACCTCACTAACTAACAAACTGAACGATAAAAAATAGCACACATGCGTATCGTATCGGTATCATAATGGACTCTGACGAAGAAAGTTTAATTGTGCGAAAACGGCTACTGGGCTAGAAAAGTAGCAGCCATTGACAGCAAATGTGCAGCACAAACCACAAGGTATAGTCACACGCTGCAACCTATGTGGCCGCTTCTAGTTTCTCATGGCGTCGTTTATGGCTGTCGCGTGTAGCCCTTGTGCGGCGACCCTTAGATGACTCCTCTTTGGTCTCGCTCTTGTCAGAGCGGTCGTGATCATCACTTCCCAGTTGTGACACGCTTGATAGTTCTCAGATTCTTCATTAACAGATTAACAGCTGCTTTTCGGGAGCAAACATAATAATGGGACGTCCAATGTCTTCATTTGATCCGTCCATTTGTGGTTGGGTGCCCTCATCTCATTAGTCTATACTTTTCGTTTGATGGGAATTGGAAATACTATCACGCCTTTCCTAGTTTTACTGGTGTTAGACTTTTCTTACAGAGTTGGTCGGGGAAGATACCACCGCAGTGTCAGTTAATTCTACCGTGAAACAGGTATTATAACTATGTTTTGGTTTGAGCGTTATGATAATAACATCAAGATGAGCCCATCCGAACATTTTACGTAAACCTTCTTCATACAAGAAAACGTAGCGCCATGTGTCGAAACTCCTACGAAATACTGCGTAGGTAGCTTACTACTGACGCCGAGGGGGTTTTGCTCCCATAAACTGGCGACATTTTTTCGCGCGGTCCGCCGGGTCTATAGTATAGGTGTCTTTGTTTGAGGGACACTTACGCCGACGTGATTACTGGGCAAAATGAGACCTAACAACTGATGTCTCACGTTGATAAGCGCAGTGCAATGTGTCATATTACGATACTGCAATGCAAAATTATGGGACGCACTGCCTTTGATATAGACATGTGTATCACTCACCATCAGGTGAACGTCTTGCTCGTCTCATCATTCTTTATTTAAAAAAATATGCCTTATTCGAGACGAAGGTCACTGGAAATAAACGCAACCAATTACATTCTTCGAAAATTTTTCCACCATACAAATGGCAATAAAAAAGATAAATATGGCACAGTAGCCAAGCGTAGGCCGGTATCTATCTACGAGGGCGTTATCTAGGTAAGGGGATATTATTGATTTTTGCCCGTAACTCTTGGATATGATGCTGATAAGGCCGAGCGTAATTACAAGGTTAGACCGCACAATTAACTGTGACTTTTCGATATCGAGACACATGTATGTAATATCCGCTATAGCTCACGTGTTCCAATACCAATAGCCAATAGCCAACTGTAGCCAACAAATGCATCTCATGGACTCTGATCATCCAAAGCAATTTAAAAGTGAATTCAAGTTCGGTAAAGGGACGAAGCCAAATTTTAGTGGCTGCAAGACTAATCTAGCCTCCCACTCATAATATATTCAAATAGTCAGAGTAGGTATGTCTATACGACATCCGACAGCTAACCACCATACTGTCGGTGATGCCGTTAGATCACAGTGATAATTTTGTCAGTCCAATTTGCTTGCAATGTTTCGTTGCACGTCGATCTACAAGCGTGTTGTCGGTTTTGTCGGACACATAAAATCTGTGGGACACACAGCTTCTGTGATTTTCAATAAAAATCAAAGATTTAAATCGCTAGATGGGCCCTAAGCCTACATTGCGCGCATCAAAAACGTCCACAAACATATTGAGTGAGTACTCTCAGCATGCTGTAGTTTCACTTGTGACAGAGAGAAAGACAGCGTGTCGCACACAAGACAAAAACGAGACCGGTTTTGGAGGTTTCGGGCTCATCTAGCGATTTAAATGTTTGATAAAAATAGATTAGTATTACGTCAATAACTGTTGGTATTGTTTATTTTTGAACTGTCAAGTTTGAAGTTGTCAAAGCTACCAAGATGTATTTGGAAATGCCTTTCAAAGTCGTAATGCCTTCGAACCACAGAATGAATAATGAAATGCCGTCTCCATTAAACCCAAACCCTTTTCCCTTATTGACCGACAACTCTAGAATTGCGAATCCACACAAACACCTAAGAGCATAGTCCAAGTAAAACAATGTCTCCATTAAGTCGGGATTGGCATGAATTGTTCACGAAATTAACGGGATTAATTCGGGGTTCCTAATTTAATTCCGAGGGCAGTGGATGTGTTTGCTAGGCGATGTTGTCTTCAGTAACCCTCAGGATATTAATTGTCTCAGGGATTGCTGAAGACAATCAAACATCGTCACATGTGTATGAGGGGTCAAAGGTTAATGATGAATGACTGAAGATGAGTAATAGTGATTAATGTTTATGGGTGAAATTATGAAGCTAATGAATAACACACAAGCGACTGATTATATCGCAATCACCCATGCGTTTTTAGGGTTCCGTACCAAAATGATAAACTGAACTCCGCTCACTATCCCAAACACCAAGTGGGCGATTTACGTATCGTAACGTTAAGAAAAAAAATAAAAAAATAACTTTACGTCTATTGCTTTACAGTTTGAAATTAAATGTATAATTTAGGAAATACCTTACCAACCTTATAGCGCCAAGTGAATTTAATTTCACGATTGAGAATATTTTTAATGTTTTACCGATGGTTTGGTTAAGATGCAAGCAAGGTATAGCCCAATTTCCATACAAAAATCGACATTCTCTCTTTATTTAGTTTTTCCCTAATAGTGAGCTAATTATTATGCATCGTAGGCTTATAGAAATGAGTTTTGCGGGCACAACATTTATGCATCTACATGTTTTTAATAAAAACTCTGCTCAACAATACTCATTTACTTCATTTTGGTTCCCGATAGCTCGAAATCTGGGAAATTGCAAAAAAATATATTTATTTCGGGTACCAATATGAAGTTAGCGGGAATTTTCGAGAAAAGTTTATATTAAAAACATGTAGACGCATGCATAACATTATGCCCTAATAGTGCCCTCGTTAGTCTAGGTAATATAATAGAAAAACTTAATAAAATTTGAATTTCGCTTGCTGGTAGAATTTCAACTTAAACTATACTTAATATACGAGTAGATGAATACGAACTTTCCACCGAATTTCTCAGTAGCTTCTGACCGGCGAAAACTTTAGTTAGTTGTTGCCAACTTGCGAAATGTAATCATGAAGCTGCATCAATTGTTTTGATTGCTTCTGATGAACTTTACGAACTTTGCTTGATGTGAAATAGTTTTATTGAGTTGGGTTATTGTTTTCATTTAACTATTTCCTTTTATTGCAAGTAAACCTCGATAGCTCAAAGATTGAAGGTGGTGCATGTAATCGGAGAGGCAATAGATTATTATTCAATTAAATCCATTTTATCTATTTTGAAAGTAGATGAAATGGATCAGTTTAGATTTTCTTGAACAGGTAAGTAAAATTATGCTGATAGGTTCTTAGTTCTTACTTTCCTTTAGTCGGGATAAAAAAAATCCGTATTCAATAGGGTATTTGACTCCAATTTTTTTATTACTTTATTATAAAGTAGAATTAAAATAATGACGTGCACTGAAAGAACTAATTAAATCGATCAAATAACAAAAAAGTTATAAGCATTTAAAGATTTGTGATTAGACAGAGATAGCAACATGACATTGTGACGTCACACCGTACCAATGCCATAGTAGCTTCGTGCGGCTTCATACAAATTTTCGTTTTGCGAGAAAGGGATAGAAGATCCCCCCACTCCAAAGTTTAAACGCCTGTAACTTTGTAAATCTTCGTTGGATTTTAATATTTCTTTCACTGCACGTTATTATTTTTATCCTAGTTTATAATAAAGTAATATTTTTTATCAAATTCAAAAGTAGTGTAAGACCCCATTACAAGTCGGTAAAAGTCGTGTGTTTTAATTTTTTTTTAATTTTCACTTGTTTGAGTATGTACCTATAGGTTAGTACCAATGAGGAAATACGCTACGCTAAGAGGACGGGAAAGAAAAAATTTCATAAATATGGCTTCGTTATCGCCCACAACATATCGGTACCGCTGCGACAGCACATGCGGTGTTGTCGCTTACATTAGCTGCTTTTTACAGTTTTGACAAATTTAAAATGATGCTTCAGGGCGGAGCCTAAAAATATATGCGTGACGTCACTAAGTGGTGATCCTTTATTATTATGTTTAATCAATGGGTGACACAAACAAGAATAACCATTTACTCCATGCCACTGCAAGGGTTTCATTACACAAAACACTATACCCGCCTTGTCGGTAACCGAATACCTACCTTCTGCATGGCAATCTATACTGCAGTGTAGGCAATTAACGCTGAAGTACCTACCTGTGTTGCTCGCCACCTAAGTATTTTTACGTTAGCTAGTTAATTAGCACTAACCCTAACCTGCTTAGTTTCTACATTTGTGTACTAGGTGCTGCCCGCGACTTCCTTGCGAGGATTTTTTTATCCCCTACAAGTTAGTACTCGACTACGACCCTACCTGATGGTAAGTGATGATGCAGCCGAAGAGTGGCAAACTTATTATATTATATTATATATAACTTATTATATTATATTCAGCATAGCCTTGAAGCAAGGATTTGACTTTTAACTTTACAAAAGTCATAACAGTAGAGACAAAAGTAGCGATTGTGTTTGAACTCGACTGTCAAAAGAAGGTTATAGATAACATTAAAATCGGGTCAAACACCATAACAAGACACCATGGTACATAAATGATGATTAATCCTACTACCATTTATAAATTTTGACTAAAATCATGAATCGATGTCGTGTTGTTGAGTACACAATGGACATCGATCGTGATAGATTTATTTTCACATTATCGGCATGCTTTAGAATTAATGTACTACATACAAGCAGTTTTATTCGTTTGCTTCACGTATATACCTATAAAGCATACAGGCGTACGAGTACATTAGAAAATTGATCCTAAGACCTTTCGGTCTCAGTGGCCCCACAACCGTTGAGATATTACTAATCTATTCATTTCTTATTCTCTACAAATAAGTATTTGTATCTAGGATTTTCTTTACATCAAGGTATAATGTTAGGTAGTGAACCACGAAAATAAGCCTTTTACTGTAAGCCACTATAGTGTATTTAACTTTTATGTTGCGGTTTTAATAATTAATTTTTATATTTGAACTTATTACAGTTATAGATAGACAGTTTTTTTTTTTTAGTTTCGAATATTTTATTAATAAATACACACTAATATAAAGTTAAGTTGAAGTAAATTTAATTTTGATAGACAGTTTGATTTAATAAATACAAGTAAGTATATCAGATGTACCTACTTTATACTTATCGATTTCAATAGGTATGTCTTCTTATGCCCGCACGTCTAGGTAAATAGATTTTTTTATAAAAGCTCTCGAGGGCGATGAAAGAATTATTTTAATATTACTCATCACCGTTGTCCGTTCGACGCTAGTGGGTGAAAAAAAGAGGTGCGTGCCAGGAATTCTCACCTGGTAGGTTATTCACGTAACGCATCGGCTACATTTCGTAGTGAAGTGAAATGTTTAAAAAGGTCAATAATAGTTATATCAAATATATGCAACTAAATTCTAAAGTGAAAAATGTTTACAAAATTCACCGTCCAAACGCTCGCTTAATTTAATTAAAAATTAATTTTACGACTATGGACATAGAGCATAAAATTTTAAAATCTACCTAAAGTACCTGGTTCAGAACGCAACAATCGTGAAATTAAATTTACTTACCGCGATAAGGTTGGAAGATTATTTTTCCTATGTTGAAGCACATTCAATTTTACTCTCAAAACCAATAGAAGTAAAGTTAATTTTTCAGTGTTAATTTTTTATTTTATTTCTTGATTCACATCACTCAGTGTGTAAAAACGTTACGTGAATTGCCACACTGTGGGGATTGAAATTTCGAATGCCTGGACTCGTCATTTATTCAATTTGTTCAATTTGTGGGTAGGTATGTAGTCGATGGGGAAATTAAAAAGAATTAGCATTAACGATGAATTTATTAATTATTCATCTATCTTACTTTATTTTATTTATTTATTTATTTATTTAAACATACAAATAGACTTACATACAGTTATATAATTATGGAAGGTGTAGTCATAAACTCTTAAGAGTTTTTCTGTACACCTTGCGTCGCCGACAGTATTGATTATTGTGATTTAAGGAACACATCAATAAGCAAAATACACTAAGATAAACTACAAAACAATAGTGATGTTGAAATTATACAAATACACAAAAGGCAGATAAACATCAAAAGTAACAAATTATTATCCAACGTTATTACTATCTAAGAAGGTTAAAGAGGGTAGTTCGAAGTTAAAAGTCAATACGAGCGTAAAACCCTTTCGTAGACGCTCGCGCAGTTTGTATTCAGGCGAACCATCGCCGTTCATTCTTGTTGCTATACAGCGTGTATTAATGTTATTAATTGTAAATGAATATATGTAAATAGTTCGGTAAATCAATCTGAGTATTTGTTAGTTATAAGTTGTAAGTAGTATTTTTTTAGTTTATATTTTACATTTTTGCTTGTAATTTCTTCTTTAAGGGTGTTTGGTAGCTGGTTGATAAGGTACGGTACTACATAACTCAAACGCCTCTTCCCATATAAGTTGTTATATTGAGATACTTGAAGTTTTAATTTATCATATCTACGCGTCGAGTTGGTAATATGTACTTTCCTTAAGTTCTCATTAAAGTATTGTTCAGTTAACAGATTTAGTTCAATTTTTCGTACGGTTCTTCGTACGGTTTATATTTAAATAAAATTACAAAAACACTGCTGCATACATTTTGAAGCGTTTGTCGGTACTTTGTAATTGTTGATTCGCTTTTCACGGAAATTGGAACGGCCCGCCCTTGCGAACCGCGTATTTAATTTCATTCTTCAAAGTTCTAACTAACGGTCTGCTACGTAATGAAAAATTCTTTATTAAAATTGTGCGACATCGATGTAGACCGTACATGATTGGCAGATTTTTTTTGCGACGCCTAAGTATATTCACAGACTCACTTCGCTCGGGTTATCTCGTGAAAATTTTGAAATCCTTCCTTATTCCTTATCTACATCACGAAAGGAACTTTTATGTAATAATATCATAGCTACGGCTGCAGGACAGAAAAGTCAATATGGCCAACGAATATACATATAATTGATATGGCCGTCTTTTTACCAGACAGATACCTTACCATAATATGTAAAGGCTTACTTACAAGACGTGATCAGAGGGACCTACGTTTTATCGTACAGAAATTTTATGGGTTCCTCATAAATTTAAAAAGAAAACCCTTCTATAAAAAAAATGTTAGTTCTGGTAGATTTCGGTACAAACAGTTATACAGGAAAATTAAAATTACTCGTGTACTCGTTGAAATACAAGGCCTATTCGCAAAAGGGATCGTAGCCTCCACTCTTGGGATTACGCACCTAATGCGATATACGGCCAGGGCAAATTAATAAGGGTTCCATTTCATCTGTTTTCACTACGGGCCCCTAAAACCGTGGTTATAAAAGTAAAACCGCACGCGGTGACCGTAAATAACGTTTCAGTAAATCCACTCAGACATCGGGGAAATTTTAAAAAATGGGAAATGCTTTCCAAAAAACCAACTTCAAATGCCACTACAAAGAGTGAAATAATTTTTTATTTAAATTTTAGGTACCTACACCAATTCGAAGTCGGGCAATGTTTCATACAATCCCTAACTTACTTGATGTGCGAAGAAATGACGAAGTCATAGGCAATCGCCCGACTTCGAATTGGTGTAGGTACCTAAAATTTAAATAAAAAATTATTTCACTCTTTGTAGTGGCATTTGAAGTTGGTTTTTTGGAAAGCATTTCCCATTTTTATTTTATACTTTTTAGTGGAAAACAATAAAATGCACAAGGCGTTGTAAAAATACCCAAATCGCTTAAGGTGTGTTCATAAACTCTGAAGAGATACCTAAAATTCACCAAGATCCCATCATCAGACCCTGACTTGATGACTTTAGTCATCAAATCAGTATCTGCTAGCAAATGCACCAGTAACTATAAAAAATACCCAACTCGCTTCAAGTATACTAGCAAAATTTGAAGAGTTCCCTCGAATTCACCAAGATCTTATCATCAGACCCTGACTTGATGACCATAGAACAACTTGGAAAATATTACTCTTTCTAATTATACTCAAATAGTTCCATGTGTCCATATAAAATTTGAAGAGTTCCCTCGATTTCTCCAGGATTCCATCATCAGATCCTGACCTGATTAAAATGGGACCACCTGGAAACAAAACCCTCTTAAACAAAAAAAGAATTTTTCAAATCGGTCCACGCGTCATCGAGTAATCGGTGAACATACATAGATAAAAAAAAAAATAAAAAAAAAAAAAAAGATTCCGACGAATTGAGAACCTCCTCCTTTTTTTGAAGTCGGTTAAAAAGGTGCCCTCAAAATTGCATTTGCGATATGGTTCGGAGTTGTATTTGCGAGGTTGCCGCTGTATTGACGGGGAAGTACTCCACTACCAGTAGGTATATTACGTTTCCGTCGTGGCAAGAGATGTTGAAATTATTCATTACACGACTGCCCAAGAAAGGAGTGTAATGTTTTTTGGGTTCATGTATGTATGTATTTGAGTTTCTTTATTCCACCATAACTTCTGAACGGCTGAATTGATTTGGACATATAGAGTATCGTTAGAATCCTTACATCATTCCGAGTAACACTGGCTATTTTTTTTAAAATAGTCGTTTTACCACAGAGCAGTCGTGTTTTTAATTTTTAAATTATTTACTTGTTTTCTTGTATTGTATTATGACACACAGTTTAATTATTTACTACCTGTTTGGTGGCGCGGCTTCGCCCGAATGAATTTCAGTCTGCCGTTGTAGTTTCCACCCTTTTTTTAATAAAAGTAAAAACGATTTTCAATTTTTTATGATTGCAATAACATCGAGCCATTATTTATGTCGGCATCTTTAATAGTTACTGTAATAAATGGTCGTTACAGACAGACAAACGGATAACAAAGTGATCTTATAAGGGTTTGTTTTTTTTTTTTGAGGTAGGTACGGAACCCTAAAAATTAATGTAAAGTAGCATCACGTTCCATCATATTTTCAGCGTCAGACACCACCCATATTTTGCATCTAGTCTAATTAACTAAGATTGATGGCAAAAATCCTGTGACAAAACGGTATTATTTACCCAGCCAAAAAAAATGTGAAAAAGTGAAAAATGTTTGTGAAGCTAGAAGAAATTTATGATGTTAGGAAGCATATAAAGTGGGATGTAGCTAACTCTTGCTAAAGCTCTCGCTGCCAGGATGTCATCATAAATAATGTTTACGCAAATCCACTTCAGAGGCAGTGCAGGCGTATTAACTTAGCAGTAGATTACCGCCAGACTGTACTAGAAAAATCCAACGTAATTTTCACGTAGGTGTGTTTGTTTGTAGCTCGACGACTTATGACAGGAGTACGGGATTCACTTTCACTTTTATTGAAAGCCGCATATAAGTGACTGTCCATAGATGGCGCTGGCTGTAAATGTATGGCGGAATTCGATTCGTTTTTGCGATGCGAGTCGATTCGAAATTCGTATAAAAACCTTTACTAACCACACTAAAGAATTAACGGCTTATTTTCACGCTGCTCCAATGCGTATAACGAGGCTTTAATGGACATTATCTCAACTCTTGTTAGTAATAATATCCGGGATCAACGCCTCAGCTTGCTCTAAGCCATGAGTGAAACACCACGAATTTCCGCAAAGCACTCAGGTCCCTTATATTTGATTATACGCTAGAGAGCACTAGCAGGATTTTATAGAGTTACAGCCAAATGTATGGGGAATAGTTTTTAAGAAAATCCGGCATTTTCCTAACATATTAAGTATCCATGAAAATTCGTTTTTTTTGCGCAAGAGCTTTTGCGCTTTTGGGAATCTTATAATTTTTACACAGATTAAGCCTTGGAAATTGGAATCAAACATGTAGCATTTCATAGAGCGTTAATTGCATTCTAAAAAAGCTCTTTTTTAGGGTTCCGTACCTCAAAAGAGAAAAAACGGAACCCTTATTAGATCGCTTTGTTGTCCGTCTGTCTGTCACGAGCCTTTATTTCAGTAACTATTAAAGATATCGACATGAAAGGAATAGTTGTAGATAACGATGGCCGCGATGATACTTTTTTGGTATTAGCAAATAACCTCATAAATCAAAGTAAGGTTTGCGGTTCGGCAAAAAAGTGGTTGTTATGGTTTAACTTTTTCTAATATAGTACGGAACCCTCGGTGCGCGAGTCCGACTCGCATTTCGCCGATTTTATTTATTTTATTTCTTGATTCGCATCACTCAGTGAATAGCTTAATGATTGGACCAGCGTTAACGACAGTGATAACGTGCTGCTGTTTACGATTCTGTCCGAATTTACCACTTGTACGATTTGGCACATTACCCGATGTTGTTGTAACGTCGGCCCACTTTTTTATTAGCACGTATTACGTGTTACCGGTCGTTTTAGATTGCCCGACATCCTTTTGCCGATATTTTAACCAGCCGTGCTATTCTACAAAATATCCATCTCTGAAACAGCTGCCAGACAGCTACCAAGCCGAGATGGCATGCAAAATTGTACTCTATTACAACTGACAAACTCATAGATGCAGAGATGTACGCTCGTTGCTGCTTTAAGTATTTTTGCAGAATAGCACGGCTGAATCTCAATACAAATTAAAAGTGTGAAGCTTAAGGAGCACACCTAGGGTGTGCCCGCGAAATTCAAATTTTTTGTGGTTTTCCCCGATTTTTAAGCTAATAAGACATAATAGGCTTGTGGCAGTCAAATTGCGATAGTCCCAATATCTTCCTCATGTGTTTATATAAAAATATCTGCTCGAAAGTGTCGAGTTAAAGAAATTAGTCCGAGATTTGCGAGTTATTTACATAAAACTCGATACTCGGACTAATTTCCTAGGATACACATTTTTATGCAAAGATTTTGATATAATCATGTAAATATGATACTGCCACTTTCGCAAATTGACTGCCATAAACCTCTGATGTGTAATTAGCGAAAAAATTGCAATAAACCATGAAAATTTTGAATTTCGCGGGCAGAGTCGTTGATTTCGCCTTAAACCAATTTGTACTTCAGCGGTTCGTATCAGAAACAGACGTACAGAGAGGCGAGAGAGGGAATATATTATTTTGAAAAGATATGTGAAAAATTACGGTAGGTCTGATACTAGGTAGTAAGCTATTTTTTTATATCCCTAAATGTCACAACAACGTTTGCCGGTCTGCTAGTATTTATCTAAAGAAAAATGGCGAAAATTGGCCCAGCTCTAACAAAAATAACCCAGAGACCGTTCAGGTTCTCTAATGGTTAATTTTAGATCGATATTTTTCTAAAAATATGATATGTACGAATATATATTCGTACATATCATATTTTTAGAAGTAGGGAATCAAAAATAAAAAAGGTACGATGAAATAAGCGAATGGCAATATTTTTTAAATATGGCAAGAAAAGTGGGTAATAAATACCCTTAATTGACTCTAATCTTATCTCACTATTATTTTCGTCTTACTTTGTATATCTAAACCTAACCTCACTTTTAACAATAATGTAAATATCTTCTTTCTCCCTACTTTATTTGATTGACTTTGTATAATAGTTTTGTAAGTCTGGTTGAGTACTAGAAGTATCAGAAGTTTCATATCTGAACGTGGATTTTCATTATGGGAGGGTTAAGTCAAACGGCTACGCTCATGACAGTTTACCTCAAGATAATCTACTGTCTAAAGACTCTAGAGTCTAGACACTGTGCCTTTATTAAGTGTTTAATATCAACTCAAACCTCCGTTTTTGCTTTCGAAGAACACCGGGCGCTCGTCCTGTACTATGGGTATAACAAGCGTGCTGATTTCAAAGTAATGTTCTGGCACACAGCCATTAAGACGCTGTCTAAAATAACATCTCATTGCAGCAAATTATTAGAGCTATCCACATTATTGCGTGTTTTTCACCGAGCGTGAATCATCGGCTGAGATCGACAAAACTGTTTACATTAAATTGTTTTCGAAATATCCCACTCCAACTTCAACTGCGCTGTGAAAATAGCATATGGTTTGTTTTTTAAACTACCTGTTTTGAAGTTAATTAAGACTAACAATGTAAAACAATCTCAAAATTATCATTATACTCATTAGCTTGGATATTCCCGTAATGGTCAAAGGGCAAAAAAAACTCTGGAGGGACTCGGTATGCTTAGCAAGATTATGCTTTTGAGTTTTGCTTGCAAATTAACGTAGATTCCTGTCCTTGGCCATTTTGCACTAAATTCCGTAGTTTTTGAAATATTTCAGAAAAACTAAAAGAAATAGAACTTCTCTCACCACCTCCCCCCAAACCCGATGCCGTCAGGCGTGTAACTTTTTACCAAACAAGTACTATCACCAAACAAGCACTGTATAGAACAATCTGGCATTAAAATAATACTTTCACTTTAGATGTCCGGGTTTAATTAAATCTAATTGCACCGTACTATTTAGAAGTTTGAACACAGATTTGAACACGCGACCAAAATAATCATTTGATTTTGATAAAAAGTTACGATATTTTTGGCACGGAACCCTTTTTCATGAAAAGCGACCGTTACATCGTGAATAGCTTCATTCAACCAACGAAGAAACACCTGTTGCTTTGAACACTTTGGTATACTACGAGTACATGCGGTGTTCTTCTTTGTCTGAGCTTGTTTACGGCGAGTTTAAACGGTTTTTACAGAAATCGTGCGTGAGCCAAATCAAAGGTCTGATTGCGAAAGAAAAACCTCAATCTCGTGCCAAATCAGGGGTCTGATTGCGAAAGAAAATCTTATTCAATCTCGTGCCAAATCAGGGGTCTGATTGCGAAAGAAAAACTTATTCAATCTCGTGCCAAATCAGGGGTCTGATTGCGAAAGAAAAACTTATTCAATCTCGTGCCAAGTCAGGGGTCTGATTGCGAAAGAAAAACTTATTCAATCTCGTGCCAAATCAGGGGTCTGATTGCGAAAGAAAAACTTATTCAATCTCGTGCCAAGTCAGGGGTCTGATTGCGAAAGAAAAACTTTTTCAATCTCGCGCCAAATCAGGGGTCTGACTGCGAAAGAAAAACTTATTCAATCGTAAACGTAATCGTTAGCGAATTCCGCACCCGATTGGTTGACGTAAATCTGCGAACCAATCAGCGGAAAAAATTTGTTACCGAATGATCTACGTTTTCCTTACACTAAGTATCTAGGGGCTGATCAACAAACAAACAAACCAACGAGAAAACACACACCGAGGGCTATTCACATAAAGTTTTCACTAAGTGATGTGAATCAAGAAATGTAATAAAAAATGAACACTGAAAAATTAACTTTACATATTATATTGGTTTGGAGTATAAAATTGAATGCATTTCAACATTGGAAATACAATGCTTCAACCTTATCGGCTATCGCACAAAGTAATTTTACTTTCATGATTCTCGATCATGTTGTGTTTTGAACTACATTCAATTTCACGCTCTATGTCAATAGTAGTTAAATTAATTTTGCATTGTTTGCATACTTTTTTGTGGTTTCAATATTACACACGTAAGTAAATAAATGTCATGACCTTTTTAAACATTTCACTTCACGAAATGTAGCCAACGCATTATGTGAATCGCCTACCTGTTGCTTTGAAGACTTCGGTGTTCTAAGAGTACTTCTTTATCTCAGTTATAAATAATTAGCTTGTTTACGGCAAGGTTATACGGTTTTAGATCACGGCCGCGAAGTTACCCGGAATTGTGAACTGGATTTTGTGAATACGCTGTAAAAGTTGAAGAATATACACTTCATAGAACAACGAATTAAAAATATTTACATTTTAAGCGTATTAAACATATTGAAAGAAAAATTATCTTCCTTAGAATAAGTTAAGAAATTCCGGTTTATCTTGTCTACTTCTTTCTAATACTAATAAAATAATAATAATAATAATTGTCGTGTGTTTGCAACCTCCGAAACGGTTTGATCAATTTTTATGAAATATTTATCTACATTCGATAGGCTTAAGAATACGATGTGAATTATATTTTGCATATCTCTAAATGGCATAACCACGTTTGCTAGGTAACATTTCTAATAAAAGCTACAAAAATATTATATCAATCAACTCTTTATTTTTTGTATTTTGCTTATTTTTACAGATATTTTGATTGAGTCATGAGAAAGGCATATCTGAATTATGATCATCCATACGACTAATGTCGTGATTCATTTATTTATTTAAATTGATGTAATTTATCTTTCATATTATTATACTAGCTGATGATGATATACTAGCTGAAAAAAAATAAAAACTATTCTATCTTTTAAGTTGGACCAAATGACAGATATTCACGAAGTTTGAACTAAATCGGTTCAGAAGTTTAGAAGTCCATTGAGGACAAACATTGTGACACGAGATTTATATATATTAAGATTTACTTATGGGAGTTTAAAGTTTCATCTAACTCTCATCTTTAAGGTCTATTTGAAATGCTTGCTTGTAACATGAAGACTGACTCTAAATTAGTGCTTGCTCTATTAAAACTTTATAGAGAGTTATAATTAACACTACAGTACACGCGCCTCTTTTCTTTACTTGAGTACACGCGTGGCCTACTATAGTAGCCCATTTTAAAAAGTCAATAAATTGTATATTTATAACTATTTGATTAAAATAACAAATGGAATGGAAAAAATATTTATTTAAGTTAACATTACAACAATACAATTTAAATACAATATTTAAAATAGTGAACAATTAGCAATTTATTAAATATCTGCGAAAAAGTAACAAAAATGGCAATACTGAGTTCACCGTTTTTTTGTTTTTATTAAAACCACTCTTCATTACTATTTTCTTCATTTTCCTAGCATTCAAGATATACTAATGCTTAGTGATTGTGAAAAATATTCTAGTAGCAAGTCTTTCACCACTTTTTTGTCGACCGATTCCGGGCTCTCGCGCAGAGTGCACATCGACCATCTCGTGCTGTCTTTGGTGTCAAATCATGATTTAGATACTTGGGAATCCTGAATTGTGCTGCCGAAAAGTGCCCCAATCCTCAATTTAAGTTGTCGGGTTCGGATTGTTTGAAACTGGATAATGGATCCTTAGCATTTCTAGCTCTATCTCCTTTTGGGCTTGCTTATCTAATACTTAGGTTTTGGGTTCGAGTTCGCGTTGCCGATGGTATATTTTTGTGCCAAATGGTTCCGTTTGTCAATTTGTAGATTAGACTGCACCTTCCAGATAGAGTGGAGTGTTATCCGAATCTGATGTTTCGTCAGACCTTTCAGTTAACATTTCCTCTTCGTTTTCCTGAAGCTCTGACTCATGCAGAACTAGGGCCTGTTGTTAACCTGGTTCTGGCTCAACTTTATCATCTTCACTCTCTGTCACATCTTCATCATCAGTGTCTAGCTTAAGTAGCAACAAAGATTCACAAGTGGAAACACTTGTGAATCACTCATGACGTTAATGTTATAAATCTGTAAAAAAATAAAAAAATTACATTTTCCAATTTTAAAATAACAATAATTAAACAAAGGTATAAGTATACATACATAACATAGCTGGAGAATATTATTTTAGTGTTATAATTCGATAAAACACGAAAAGTTACTTACCTGATTTTGGTACATCAATACACGCGCGGACTACTTTAGTAGGCCTGCGCTTTTGGCGCCAAATATCTCGCACATGCGTTTCCGCAGGAATTGTGTTGGGTACTAAGGTTGCGAAGAATCTACCAGACGAGGCTTATCTGGAATCGCAAGCTTCTAGCATGCAAAAATAAAAAGTTACGACAAAAAAACTAACCCTGGTCTACTATAGTAGGCCGCGCGTGTACTCTAGTGTTAAGTTTTAGCCATTTATCTTCTAGATCAATTATGGGATACATGTCTAATAATATTAGCGTGATATAGCTTTAGATACTATGGCGTTACTATGGCACTTGTTCATTTAGAAGTAAATGTGATTTACAATTTTCTTTTTTAAATAATAATTTTCTTTACTAACTCGTACGAGTATGTTCCGTAGTAATTTCCTTGGTTTCCTTAGTAATTTATTGATTGTAATCAATTGTAACTTAATGTTCAAGTAACAAAACAAAATAAAATGCCTATACCTAAATTATAATAATATCTTATCACTTCTAAGCACAACCTGCATTTATTTATTCATAATTTTTTATTTAAATTTCATTTAGTGTCAATTTATTTTGTTTTCATTTTGCTTCCGCAGGTACGTTCACAATATGTGGAGGTCAAAAAAGTGTTTGTAAGTAATCGCTTTCTAATCTTTTTATCTTAATTTACTAAATATACTGACTTGGCATCATACTAATACAAAGGCGAAAGATAGTAAAATGTACTGTAGGAATTATTCTGTAGCAATCTGTAGTTATAGCAGGTATAGATTGCTATATTTAAAACAGTTTTATCAAAAATTCGTATACAATGCTACTGTTATAAAATGCTTAAGGTGTTGCGGCCCTACCAGCCCGCGAAATTCAAATTTCATTTAGTTTTTCGCTAATATTAGACTAACTACACATTGTAGATTTATGGCAATGCATTTTGCGGGCCTACGTTTTATGCACCTACATGTTTTTAATAGAAACTTTTCTCGAAAGTTCCCATTCATCTCATATTGGTTCCCGAAAGATATTTTTTTGCAGTATCCCAAATTCCGAGCTATCGGGAACCAATATATCGGGAGTAAAGGAGTATTGTTGAGCAGAGTTTTTATTAAAAACATGTACCTAGATGCATAAATGTTGTGCCCGCAAAACTCATTGCCAGTAGCCTTCGATGTATAATTACCTCACTATGAGCGAAAAACTAAATAAAATTTGAATTTTCGCGCCCGGGTGGTACGTTCAAGACTCTCCGATTTATCGTTACCGTCTTGGATATTATTAGATTTTGTGTTAATGCGAAGAATTTTATTAAAAGATAAAAAAATAGTTTTGTATTTGAAAAGGGTCAATATTTTCGGTGTAAGATATCAAGATATACTTTCTTAGATCATTTAAGCAGCGTGCAACTTTGTAAAATAAGTGATTTCCCGATGTCATTATGACCCACAAGCAAAGACACAAGTAGGACACATGAGATGTCACTACATGTCCTACTAAAGGGACAGGACGTGTTTAGCGGAAAGCTGACGCAGGGTACGAAAGGCGTTATTTTCATCGACGTGATTAACACTGCAACTTTGTAAAATAAGTATTTTACTGATGCGTTTATTGCCGCAATGTAGGACACATTTTGCTGGCATGGTCTTTTGAAGAGACACGACAAGCTTTGCGTGAATATTTAAATTAAAGAAAGGTGACATCCGTGCGACTACTTTTCATAAGCAGAAATCTGACAACATTGTAAAGAAAGAAAGAACATGGCAGAAATTTACGCAAATAAAGTTTAGCGTCTAGATGTAATATTTATTACAAGACGATTCTAATAAATAACAGAATTTTTTTCAAGGTATCACCAGTTATTGTAAAGGACGGGTCAAAAAATAAAATATTCAAAAAAATATAATTGATTACTGATAGGTTCCGTTTCCACATTCCTGACAGCTAGTGTTGCCGGATGCCAAACTTTTCCACTTTTATGCTTCATCTTTTTGACGATCGGTCCACTTTTGTACGAGAACAACATGTAACAGACTATACTAAAGAAAAACCTATTTTCAAGTACTACGTTAATTCTTAGATCAGAATGTAGAATACAAGACAATAACTGTGTCGATTTCAATCGTTCTTTTTTTGCATTTTATTTTACTCGAATATATTTACATAAAAAGATTAAATTATTTTAGGGTTTTCCATTGCGTTGGAGTAAAACTGAATATTATTTTTCCGTTTGAACCAGTCTCACTTAAACAAACTGTTGAATATTTGTGATTAAGTATTTGCCCAACCAAAAAAATATTTTTTCATTTAAAGTTGCAATAGCGTAACGTGACCGAAAGCGATGTATGGGCCCGCACCATTGTTCTTTCACCGATGCAATGACATTATGATCGAAATATAGGACACATTAGCTGGCATGTCCTTCTGAAGAGACATGACTTTTGCGTTTGCATGAGTGATGAAATTAATGAAGAGTGACGCGGGTTCCGAAACGTGGTGCACTTATATTATATTCGTATATGTATGTTACATGTATGTATGTTGTATGTATATTATGTACCCTGGTTCACAAAGCTTTATCTGCCGAGTGTTAATAATAAAAGCGTCTGTGCATACAAGTAAAAGTCCACATGCTTATTTCAATTTAATGAGTCAGTTAGAAATCACGATTTTATATGCAAAAATTACGAAAGCTCTTGAAACAGTTTCTTTACCTGATAAGTAGGAACTTAAAGCACTTAGTAAGGCACAAATAGTTTTCAACAACCTTATTCCCTTGCGTCCTTTTCTTAGTCCAATTAGCGTTAATATAATTGTAACTATTAAAAAAAAATCAAATCCAGAGAGAGTCGTGTTATTGCAGTGAATTCTCTCAGTCTTCTGAGACTGACTTGAATCAGTTCACAGTAAGCCTAGCTAAATGGCTAGGTCTATATAACTAATCCTAAACAAACCAGGTGAAGTGCACCGATAAGAAACCTGAGGATATGGGCATCCAAGCTAAAGGATACAAGAAAACAGTAACGCCATCTGTCAAAATTCTAAAGGTGGCCGCTGAGCGAACATCGTGTCCTTACTGCTGGTGCCAAAACAAGAATTTTTGGCGCCAGTAAACTGGCGACATTTTTTCGCGCCGTCCGCCCTGTCCAGGGTATACCTATGTCAATTGTGAAGTGTATAAAATCTGCAAATTGCAGTCAATACATGGAAAATCAATTAGCGATGCACTCTGTCTCAACTCGCGAGCTCTCAATGAAAATTCTCAAAGCTATAATCCGTATCACGTTATCAAGCTTACGTCAGATAGCCGCGATAAGAGCCGAGCGAATCTTCAGTATTTTCTTAGTCTTCGTGGACGCGCTGCGGTGACAGGTGAAATGATTCAGTGCGGTGAAATCCTTTGTAATGTACCGACCCAGTGAAATGTGGAAGGGTGAGTCGTTTTCATATCTTTCTAAGGTATTCTTTTGCTATAAAGACTCTATTATTATTTGTGTTTGTGTGTTATGATATTATTACGTACGTAGTATAGTATAGTATCTATTCTTGCGTTTACAAAGTACTGAGCATCAAGCTATCACGTTGTCAGACACCATGCATTGCATAGTTTCTTATTCTGCTGATTTACAAAATGCTTACTGTACATAAATTGCATATAATTTTTCGCAGAAACCACTATTCCGTTTAAATCGTTGAACACACATCTATGCGTTGAACCATTTTTAAGTGACCTAAAATCAATCAGCCTTTCAAGGAGGTTCTTCGTAACTTCTTGGTAAATTTTGATGCACTCTGTTTTATCATTCTCACGTGCCCTCCGAGGCACGGATATGATACACCGCTAATTCCCGAACTCCGATCTAGAAACTGTCCCGTGGTCAAGCGCGAGCGTTTCTAGAGCTAAATAAAATCGGCAAAGTGTCGAAATCGAAAAAGTAAAACCATAAGAATCACTTCAACGGTATTTTTTTTCGACAGTTTGCTCATCAATCAAAAACTATCGGGTATAAAATAAAAATCGATTTTAGAATACACAGGTAGCCCTTTCATATAATACCTCATTCAATATTGTTATCTCATTTTTAAATTTCGTAGACGGTGTCCCCCTTTCGATGCCTTAAAGGGTCGTGAGTGTGACAGACAGACAGACAGACGGACAACAAAATGATCTTATAATGGTTAAGTTTTTTTTTCGTTTGAGACACGGAACCCTAAAAATACTTGCGTATGTTTTCGTGGTTTTGCCTGAAAGAATTTTCCGGGGCCGGTGTGAGTCCGGCGGCGATCCATGCATGCCCACAATATTTACTATGTCGCTGATTTATACGCTCCTATCCACGAGATTGCCTCGTAAATCCTTCCAGCATGTACGAACGTAAATAAAACCGTATCCTATAACTCTACTGCGACCTTTACCTAGAAAACTGCCTCAAAAATGGACTAGTCCCTAGTCGCTACCGTCTTTTTTTAGGGCTGATTTTTCAATCGCTAGATAATCGATAAGGAGTAAAAAGGGAAATATGACATTTTGACAGATTTTGTATGGCTCATGTTTCAAATGTATTCCTCAGTGATTTATCTGACGATTGAGAAATCGGCCCATAGGACGAGTAAGTATAGAATATTCCTTCCATAGCTGTGGAAACACTTCAATTTTTTGAAGAAGCACTATTATAGTAAAAAATAATTGGTCAGGTGCGAGTCGGGCTCGCGCACTGAGGGTTCCGTACTTATTATATATTAGAAAAAGTTAAACCATAAGGCCCGGTTGCTACCAAAGCGGAGCGGAGTGGAGCTGTGTTTGAGTAACCAATCAGATTTCATAATTTCGACATCTCTCCTCGGAGATGACGTCAAAATGACGAAATCTGATTAGTTACTCAACAGCTCCGCTCCGCTCTGCTTTGGTGGAAACCGGACCTAAGGATCACTTTTTTACCGAACCGCACACTTAACTTTCTTTTATCAGGTTATTTGCTAATACCGAAAAAAGTATAATAGATACAAAATTCATTATATTTTTCCCATAAAATATACATTATAATGTACGAGTGGTGCCATTGCCTTAACTACATCCATTCATACAAACAATAAAATTTATCTTAATATGTACACAGAGTTTAATCTTCATCTGTAGAATGGAAGCGGAGATATTTTTACATTTAATTTCAGCGCGCGCAAATGTATGGAACTCCTTTGTATGGAGACAAAGCTATACCAACACAAAAGGAGTCCCATACGAAGATAGGGGAACAAAGATCACGCCTTCCACTCCATTGCGGTTTACATCCATTGCGGTTTACATTTATAATAGAACTAGCAGATACCCGCGGCTTCGCACGCGTAAATTTTAGTTTTAACTATTATACGGGAACCATCCATTTTCCGGAATAAAAAGTACCCTTTGTGTTAATTTACATGAAATCTATCTTCATTTCAACTTTAAACCAAAAATTTTCAGTAGTTGTGCGAGAAGGAATAAATTTTCTCCCGCATGAATATCATGTTTTTCCCTATTATCCCGAAAACAATGGATTTTCCCGAGAAAAAAACCACATCTGAACCGATAAATTTTCCGAGATGAAAAGTAGCCTAAGTATTCAATCCAGGATAAAATCTATCTTTTTTCCGAATTTCAGTCATATCAGTTCAGTAATTACTGCCTGAAGTAGTATTTTAACCGCGTGAATATCAGTTTTCCAGCGGACACCATAGAATTTTCCGTGATGAAAAGTAGCTTTTGTATTAATCCAGGATATTATCTATCTCGATACCAAATTTCAGCCAAATCAGTTCAGTGATTACAGCATGAAGGAATATTTATTCGTGGATTTCGGTTTTTCACTATTATCATAGAAACCATGGAATTTTCCGGGATGAAAAGTAGGCTTTGTAATAATCCGGGATAAAATCCATCTCCTCTCCGAATTTCAGTGATATCAGTTCAGTAATTACAGCGTAAAGTAGTATTTTTCGCGCGTGAATGTCAGTTTTTGTTTTTCCGCGGAAACCATGGATTTTTCCGGAATGAAAAGTAGCTTTTGTATTAATCCAGGATATAATCTATCTCGATTTTAAATTTCAGCCAAATCAGTTCAGTAATTACGGCATGAAGGAATATTTTACACGCGTGGATTTCTGTTTTTCACTATTGTCATAGAAACCACGGAATTTTCCTGGATGAAAAGTAGGCTTTGTATAATAATCCGGGATAAAATCTATCTCCTTTCCGATTTTCAGTCATATCAATTTAGTAATTATAGTGTAAAGTAGTATTTCTCGCGTGTGAACATCGATGTTTCAGGTTTCCCGCGGAAACCATGGATTTTTCCGGGATGAAAAGTAGCCTTTATATTAAACCAGGATACAATCAATCTTAATTCCGAATTTCAGCCATATCAGTTCGGTAATTACGGCGTGAAGTAGTATTTTTCGCGTTTGAATATCTATTTTTCATTTTTCCTGCAAAAACCATGGATTTTTCCGGGATAAAAATTAGCCTATTTATTAACCCAGGATAAAATCTATCTCCGTTCCAATCAATTCCAGCCAAATCGGCTGTGCTCTTGCGGCATGAAGATTTTTTTCCGCGTTAATTTCGGTTTTTTACTAATCCCACGGGAACTATGAATTTTTTCGAGCTGAAAAGTAGCCTTCGTATTAATCCAATATATAATCTATCTTTATTCATAATTTCAGCCATATCAGTTCAGTAATTACGGCGCGAAGTAGTATTTTTCCCGCGTGAATATCTGTTTTTCCCTTCTCCTGCAAAACCCATGGATTTTGCCGGGATAAAAAGTATCCTATTTATTAACCCAGGATATAATCTATCTTCATTCCAAATTTCATTAAAATCGGTTGTGTACTTGCGGCGTGAGATTTTTTTTCCGCGTGAATTTCGGTTTTTAACTTATCCCACGGGAACCATGATCTTTTTCGGGATGAAAAGTAGCCTATGTGGTAATGCAATATATAATATACCTCCATTCCAAATTTTAGCCAAATCGGTACAGTAGTTGCGGCGTGAAGACGTATTTTAACTTGATAAAATCCAAACTTCGGACCCCCGTTTCACCCCCTTAGAGGGTGAATTTTGAAAAATCCTTTCTTAGTGCTCCCCTAGACCTCATAAGGTATCTGTGTGCCAAATTTGGAGTTTCTAGACCCAGCGGTTTGGGCTGTGCGTTGATATGTCAGTCAGTCAGTCAGTTTCTTCTTTTATATATTTAGAAAGAGTTCGTCGCACACAGTTGTAACTTGCAACACTGCAAAGGCGATGAATTATTCGGCAGGCTGCCATAACTCGATCATCAGTAAAATTTCCACGGGAAGCATTAGTGTCTATTTTAAGTGTTGATTGTTTTTATATACGTTGTAGGTGTGCTATCGGATACATTAATCTTCTGATCAGGCGCTTAATCATCGAAAGCATAAACGTAGAGCTATTTTCCAGAAGGCTTCTAGAAAAAGAATTATTATTTGCACTAAAAATTCTTTAAGACATATCCGTGGTACGTGGATATCTAATGAATCTGTACGTATGATTGAAATACAGAGAGTAGTCAATGTGGGTAAATGTAAACAGAGGTAAGGACCTTTAATGAAAACGAACGTAATTTTAATTAATATCAGTTTCAGAGTTTAACGAAACGCATCTATAGTCTATTCAGACATTCTCAGACAATAGACTATAAAATACATGCGTTTCGTTACACTCTGAAACTGATATAAATAAAAATTACTTATTGAATGAGTTTCCATTTACCTCTGTTTACATTTACCCACATTGACCTATTTTGATAATTCTGATTTTGATTGAGATGATTTGATTGATCTGCTTTAAGGCTTTTTTGCGCTAGCTTTTGAGACATCATAATAGGCCTATGGCATTAAAATTGCGGGACTGGCAGTGTCATCTTTACATGTTTGATGTTTAATATCTTTGATGTTTATATGCAAATCCATTCTCAGAAATCAGTGTAGATGTATCATGTAGGAGGGCTTTGGCCTAAGGCTCGGTTTCTACCAAAGCGGAGCGGAGCGGCACGGAGCCGTGTTTGAGTAACTGTTGTAATAGTAATACTTAGTCTGTGTACGTAGTAATGACAGCAGTGATTATATACTCTTTGATGGGTATTCGATATTTCGTGGGGTTGAATGAGTGTTCTTATGTTTTCATGTAAAATGTTATATTGGATACTAAATAAATAATATTAATAAAATAATACGTTTTACTATTAATACATGGTGGCAGCGGTATAAAAATAAGTGAAGATATTATAATAAAATGGATAAAATAAAGCCGCCAGAGGAGTTTGATTTTGTGCCAACATCATGGCTGAAATGGAGGACAAGATTTTTGAGATATCTTTCAATAAGTGGGCAAGAAGGACGAGAAGATAGTGAAAAAATTAATATTTTAATATATTTGATTGGGAAACAAGGAGAACAATTGGCAAAGCAATTGAATTTTGCAGAGGGATGCACTTTTGAGGAAATTCTAAAGAAATTGGATTCGTACTTTTTTCCAAAGAAAAATGTAATTTACGAAAGATTTAAATTTAATTCGCGCACACAAAAGGAAGGAGAGGGGATCGATGAGTACGTGCGGCAATTGTATATTTTGGCGGAGACGTGTGAGTTTGGAATTATGAAAGAAGAATTTATACGAGACAGAATTGTGGTAGGTTTAAGAGACAGTAAAGTGAGTGAGAGAATGCAGTTAAAGCCACAGTTAACTTTAGAGGACGCCATTAAAATAGCTCAGCAGGCCGAGGAACAGGACAAGGCAAAAATAATGTTAAAAAGAGAGGAAAATATGGATAGAGAGAATCATGAAATAAATAAGTTACAACGAAATAGAGTGCAACAACATAGTGATAGACGACTAGATAGTGAGACAAATAGAGTGCAACAACATAAGAAATGTTGGTGGTGTGGACGAGCAGGTATTCATAAAAGGGAAAGTTGTCCAGCTAGTTCTGCTGCTTGTCATAAGTGCAGAAGGATTGGCCATTTTTCAATTTGCTGCAAGGATTGGAGGAAGGTGAATAAAATGGATGCTGGTGAAGAATTTGAGGTAAAAGTGGACGTTGACTTTGAGAAATTTAAGAAAAGTGTTAATTTTTTAGTCGATACGGGTGCTGATATTGTGGCACTTCCATATTCTATGGTGGGGAGGCATATAAAGTTGCTGGAAAATTCAGAGATAATTAGAGGGCCTGATGGAACAGCGTTGAAGGTTGTAGGCTGTTTATATGTTAAGTTAGATTATAAGGGAACAACTTTCAAGGGTAAGGCTTTTGTTATTGATAAGTTACAATCGCCGATATTAGGAAGACCTGCAATTAAGCAAATGAAAATATTGAATTTATGTAATATACAGGGAAACAATAGGGCTTCAGGGAAAATGGGTAGTGGGGAAGAGATAGAGGCATCTCAGGTAGACAAATTGCAGGTAGAGAAAGAGTTTCCAGGAATTTTTGATGAGTTGGGTGTTTTCAGAGACAAATTGACAATAAAATTAATTGATAATCCTAAGCCATATGTTCAGTATACACCACGGGTAGTCCCTATACCGTTATTAACAAAGGTTAAGGAGGAGTTAGATAGATTAGTAAAATTAGGAGTTTTAACTACTGTCGAGGAACCAACTATGTTTGTATCCCCAATTGTTGTGGTGCCAAAAGGAGAAAATGGGGTAAGAATTTGTGGAGATTATACGCAGGTAAATAAGAATATATTAAGGCCCATATATCCTATTCCCAAAGTAGAAAATACATTAGGTAGGTTGAAAGGGGCAAAAATATTTTCTAAAATTGATGCTACTTCTGGATTTTATCAAATTTGTTTAGATGAAGAGTCGCGTAAAATCACAACAATATTAACTCCATTTGGACGATACATGTGTAATAGGTTGCCAATGGGACTTAACTGTGCTCCTGAATACTTTTCAATGAAATATTCCCAATTGTTTAGTGATTTGGAGGGGGTTGTTATACATGTTGACGACATATTAGTTTATGCTAAAGATAGGAGCAGTCATAATAAATTAGTGAGAGAGGTTTTGAAAAGGTTGAGTAAAGAAGGGTTGACAATTAATAAAGAGAAGTGTATATTTGGGGTTGAAAAAATTGCTTATCTAGGACATATAATTAGTTCTCAAGGCATTTCTTTGGACCCAGACAGAGTGGAAAGTATAAAAAAATTTCCTCAGCCTAAAAATAAAAAAGAACTAATGCAATTTCTCGGATTAGTAAATTATGTAGGAAGATTTGTGCCCGATAAAACAAATATAAAAGAGCCTTTAAAGAGCTTTTAAAAGATGGTATTTCCTTTTTATGGGGGTTTTCACAAGAAAAGGCTTTTCAGAAAATTAAAAATATGATACAGAACTCTCCTGTACTAAGTCATTATGATCCTATGAAAAAAATTATTATATCTGCTGATAGTAGTTCTTTTGGATTAGGATCAGTTTTATTGCAGGAAGATGATAATGGGAACAGAGAGGTAGTTTCTTATGCCAGTAGGACATTAAATAATTCAGAAAAAAATTATGCACAAATAGAAAAAGAATGTTTAGCGCTCTCATGGGCAGTACACAAATTTAGAGATTATGTTGTTGGTATTGAGATAACGTTAGAAACTGATCACAAGCCTCTTGTTCAAATACTGCAAACAAAACCAATTGATGATTTGACTCCTAGATTGTTACGATTTAGGTTGCAATTAATGAGATATAAATATAAAGTTGTGTACGTTCCAGGAAAAAAATTAGTGGTTGCAGATGCTTTATCAAGGGCACCATTACAAGAAACAGGAGAATTCAAGGAGGCTAACGCAAATTATTACAGTAATGCAATTTCATCAGGGTATTTACAGGATAGTAAGTTAAAGAAAATTCAATTAGAACAAGAAAATTGTCAGGTATGTTGTTTACTTAAAAAGTTCACTATTCAAGGGTGGCCAAATAAAAATAAGATACCCAAAGAAATGCAAGTTTATTATCAGTTTAGGCACAATTTATCAGTACAGGAAGGATTTTTACTTTATAATTCTAGGCTAGTCATACCTAGGACATTACAAAATGAGATATTAAATAATATCCATGAGGGACATTTGGGGATATCAAAATGTAGAGAAAGAGCAAGGCAAGCAGTGTGGTGGTTAGGATTATCAACACAAATTAAACTCACAGTGGAGAATTGTCCTAGGTGCATTCAAGAGAAGCACAATGTAAAAGAACCATTATTGTTAGAACAGATGCCAAGTCGAGCATGGCAAAAAATAGGGATAGATTTATTTAAATATGAAGATAAGTGGTATATTGTTTTTATTGATTACTATTCTAGTTTTATTGAACTGTTTCAACTGAAAGATTTAACAGAAGATGCTGTAATAAAGCATTGTAAAGAAACATTTTCTCGCTTTGGTATTCCAGATTTTGTACGGACCGATAACGGAACTCAATTTAAATCGAAATTTGCAGAATTTGCCCGTAATTATAACTTTAATCACATCACAAGTAGTCCTTATTTTGCTCAAAGTAATGGGTGTGCGGAAGCAGCTGTTAAGATTGCAAAGAATTTGTTGAAAAAGAATTCAGATATTCATTTAGCATTATTGATTTACAGAAATACGCCATTGGAATCTGGATATAGCCCAAGCGAGTTGATGTTTAATAGAAAGTTAAGAGAGATTTTACCAATGTTTCCTAAAAAGTTAAATGTAGATACAGAAATACATAAAAATTATGTTAATAAAAAAATAGAGAGTAGACAGAAATCAGCTGATAATTATAATAAAAGACATAAAGTGAGGAATTTAAGTGAACTATTTTTTTTTTTTTTTTTATATGTATCGCACTTAGTTATTCTCTGCTATAGGTAGAGACCTTTTTAATGCGAACTTTGCTCTGAAGAAGTGCCAACTCACGATGGTCGTGACCTGGTAGGTTACTGCAAAATTCCTGTGGTAGCTTTCGCGCCTTACGATTGTGAGCAACACTCATCAGAGCATCTAAGTGCTCCGTCAAAATTATAATAAATTATTAATAGATGTTAGTTTTAGTATAAGTAATTTTAATAGTATGTATATTAATGTTAGTCGTTAGTAGTTTTGGATATTTAATTAATAAAATAAGTTTGTTTAAGAAAAAAAAAAGTGAACTAGTAGAAGGGGATAAAGTGTGGATTATTGATTTAAGGAAGTATGGAATTATCAAAAGAAAGGCAAAGGAACCTAGGTCTTATTTTGTAGAAGCGGAAGGTGTTACATATAGAAGGAATAGGTGGCATTTGGTTCCAGCGCCTTTTATAAGCAAGGGAGTGGTAGGTAAGTATCAAAATGGTGTTGATTATAGCGATATTGATGATAATTGGGAGGAAATAATGGAAAGGGATAATGGGTCTTCAGATAGAGATTCAGTTGTTATAAATGTGAGGGATTCAGTAGATATTAATGACTGTAATAATTCTGAGGAGAGCGGGGCTAGGGAGCCCATAGTTTCAGAGTCAACTGTAAGTTCAAATCGGGTTTCTGGTAGAATAAAGCAAAAACCTAAGTGGTTTAATGATTATATAATAGAGTAATTGGTTAAGATTTTATGTATGGTAT
Source organism: Coenonympha glycerion (assembly GCA_963855885.1). Lineage (NCBI taxonomy): Eukaryota > Metazoa > Arthropoda > Insecta > Lepidoptera > Nymphalidae > Coenonympha > Coenonympha glycerion. Next base: position 6,018,599 of record OY979646.1, read on the forward strand.
AGTTATTGTTAGATCTTAAGAGAGAGGATGTTGTAATAGTAATACTTAGTCTGTGTACGTAGTAATGACAGCAGTGATTATATACTCTTTGATGAGTATTCGATATTTCGTGGGGTTGAATGAGTGTTCTTATGTTTTCATGTAAAATGTTATATTGGATACTAAATAAATAATATTAATAAAATAATACGTTTTACTATTAATACAGTAACCAATCAGGTTTCGTCATTTCGACATCTGCTTTCAGTTTCGGAGATGTCAAAACGACGAAATCTGATTGATTAATCAAACACAGCTCCACTCCGCTTCACTGTCGTGAAAACCGGGCCTTAGAGTAGTTTCCTGGACCGGACACGCAAACGTGGCGCTTAGTTTAGAGTTCTAAGTGGCTTAGACGCAATGTTTCATAAGGTCTTGCCATTAATTTAATCTTTTATAATTTTTCGCTACTTCTTTGCAGCGTAACCTGCTCCCACGTCTTAAGGATACGTGGTATAAATAATAATAGATATGTCGTAATTAGGATATCGTACCCTAAAGGTAAAAACGGCTATTACTATGACTTCGCTATCCGCCTGTCTGTCACCAGGCTGTATCTTTTGAACCGTATTAGTTTAGACACTTGAAATTTTCTCAGAATATAATACTATTGCGGCTATAACAACAAATACTATAAATATCTAGAGGGTTTCCATACAAGAAACGTGATTTGTTTGCTCGTTTTTTATTCCGTGGGAAGGCTAGGTGGTTTGTTTGGAATTGGTCTTGATACTACGGAACCCTCAGTGCACGAGCCCAACTCGCACTTGATTAATTTTATTAATATTATTTTCCTATCTATTGCCATTTAGTTTCTTTCGAAACATAAGTACTCGTATACGTCCCGTGTTCTCAAGCAGCGATCGTCCCAACAAATCCGTATCAAAGGCCATTAGCCGGTATTCGTGATAGACAGGCCTCGAGATACGCCGCTGATTTAGAGTCCAGCTTTACGACCTTGTCGACACTTACGACAGCGGCTAATCACACCTTACTCAGTGACAGCGCTGAATTATTGTATAGGTGCCCGCTGTGGCTGACTCTACAGCTCGCACGCCACTTTGTCTGCGAAATCAATGAACCACATATTTCTCTCAAATCCACCATATTCCAGATTTCCGTACAGTATAACTAAAACTCCGATGTCCGTCGTTTAGTTAACTTTAATAATCGTAGGTACGGAACTCATGCTGCGCGACGCCAACTTGCACTTGACCATTTTTATCTCGTAGACCTATTTCCACTAAGGCGATGGTCTGTAACAGACGCTTTAGGTCGCGTCCGACGTGAGTCGTGACGCTGTACGCGGTCTATGAATTCTTAGTTTGGAAATGTACTATACTCCGACTTTTCATTCGATTCTTATAATGACGTTTCTAAATGCCATTTAGTTACTTAAATAAGCTAAATAAAATATTATATATTCCAAGTATTTTTACATAAAATAACTTTGTTTAGAAAGCCTCGTGTCTTATTTTATAACATTTAAAGCTGTTAAATATAGCGATTTATTGGAGTTTCAAAAAAATACGAAACGTCATTTTACGAATCGAATTTAAAGTCGGAGTATAGTGTGGTCTCGAGAGACCAGACAATAGACATAAGTAAATTTCCTTAAGCATTCATAGGCCGCGTACAGCGTCAGTCGTCACGTCGGACGCGACCTAACGCGTCTGTTACAGACCACTGCCTAAGAATGAATTTCATTTTATTTCATTTCATTTCATTTCATTTCAATGACCATAGCCCACGCTGGATAATACCGTGCCGCTGGTCAAGTGTGGGTTAGGGGACTTCGCACACCTTTGAAATACCACTATCAGATGCATGATGTTTTCATTCAATGTCAAGCAAATGATGTTCAGTTTCAAAACACATAATATATGTATTAACTGCGAACTTCTTGTCTCGTCTTACGTTTTAGAAGTTATAATTTAGTCCTTTGCTAATATAACAGACTAATACGGCTGTTTAGGGTTCCGTATCCAAAGGAAAAAAACGGAATCCTATTACCAGTGTTAAAAAATCCTACTTGAAACTGTGCTATTATACTAAGACTTCGCTGTACGACTGTACGTCCGTCCGTCTATCACGTATAAGTTGTATTTCATTAGATACTTGAAATCTCAGACTACATAAAGTTTGTGCTTGAAATTTTCACAGATGTATTTCTGTTGCTGCTTAACAAGAAACACTAAAAAAATAGAATTACTTAAATAGATATTTAAGGGGGCTTCCATGTTGAATGGAAGGATGTTATATACGCAATTTTTTGTTCGTTTACGTCGATTTTGAATTTAGTGGGTGTTTCGGTTGGTACGGAACCGTCAGTGCGCGAGTACGACTCGCACTTGATCAAATTTTTGGTAGCACCTATCATCGAAATAAAATATAATAAATTCCATACAAACCAACAGATTTATAAATTGAATTATACATGTACACGTACAAAGCGAGCTACAAAGTTGGCAATGCGTCGAGACTCGAGATATGGGCACGACGTGTTCATTAAATTGATACACGATCGCGACTGGCCTAAATACTAATAGCGTTGATTCATTGATACTTATTATTACACACGTTTGTTTCACTTTGTTAGTGTCAAAGATTTAAATCGCTAGATGAGCCCTAAACCTCCAAAAACGTCCACGTTTTTGTCTTGTGTGACACGTTGTCACTCTCTTTGACACAAGTGAAACTATAGCATGTTGAGAGCACTCACTCGACGTGTTTGTTGACGTTTTTGATGTGCGCAATGTAGGAGGCTTACAGCCGTTTTCACTAAACCTAGGAAACGCCTAAATCGATGCCGATAGGTGACAGTTTTCACCTACAACAACTGTCACCTTAGGGCTAAGCATTCGATTTAGGCGTTTCCTAGGTTTAGTGAAAACGGCTGTTAGGGCCCATCCAGCGATTTAAATCTTTGGTTAGTGTCATATTGTTGGAATTGCTTTAATGTGAATTTTGTTTTTACACTATACCAGATAGGACTTGACAGCGATCTCACCTTCTTCTTGGTAAGTGATGATGCAGCCGGAGATGTTAACGTACTAACTTGGAAGGGGTAAGTAAAGTCACCCCAACAGTTCCTACACAGCATCGTACCGGAACGCTAAATCGCTTGGCGGTACTTCTTTGCTGGTTCTGGTAACTAGCCGCGGCCGAAGCCACCCACCAGAGCAGACTGAGCCAATTTAGAAATTATGAAATTCGAAAGTGGCCCGTGGCGGGAATCGAACCCGCGACCTCCCACTCGAATCTGAGCGCGCGTCTCCTGCGCCAGGGAGGTCGTCAAATTCCTATTCAACAAAAATATTAAAATGTGAATTTAGTCCAAGCCCAGTTATAATTATGCCATTATATAAGTGCTGAGATCAAAATTTTATTATGACCAAGCTCATTACACGGCAGACAATTAAAAACTTTAAGTCATTAATTGATGTACCTATTAAGAACCAGGTCTTAATGTTGATCATAGTAGATACTTTGAGCCATCTTTGAGCACAATCTTTGACAAGGTAAAAGTCTCAAAGTTACATCCCTGATTTATCATTATTCTTCTTAATATTATGTCTCCCTTTAAATATAAATGATACTCCCGGATAAAACTCAAAAGTGAGTTAATGTCACAAGAGGCTTCTTGAGTAATTCTTTCAGCCTTTAGTAGAGCTTCTTATATGCCATCTCAATCCGGTTACAATATAGCTTCGGTGATAATGGTCCGCAGAATAAACATTTGAAAAAAAATGAAACTTTTAATTAAAAATATATGCTATCATTTACCAATCTTAAAAGTCACTTAGATCATTTGTCAACTTCGTAGCTCTTACTTTTTGTACTTTAAGGCTGGTTAGCCGAGCTGGATTGCGATTTTAATTTATTGATTCTGATTCTCTGATCGTGGCGCTTCTCCCTATAAACCAGAGCTTTCCCGGTAACCCGTTTGATTTGTCAAAAATAGAGGTATAAGCAGCGGAAATGTATAGAAAAAACGATGTGAACAAAATCTATTAAATTAAGTAGTCATAAATAAACTTACAACCATTATAAACTAGTTAAAACTAATATGTATGCAAATTACCCACACGAGTGTGAAGGCTACTTTCATAATAATTATGTAAGAACATGCTATACCTATTAGCTACACAAATGAATGCAATTTTTATTCATTTTAAAAGATACTACCTTTTCTCTGTCTTCTTTGTTCATGGTAACATCTGTGTGCTGATTCTGTAACGTTCAGGGTTGTTAACTAACAAAACGGAGGCAAAACTACTATTTTTAACCGACTTCAAAAAAAGGAGGAGGTTCTCAATTCGTCGGAATCTTTTTTTTTTTTTTATCTATGTATGTTCACCGATTACTCGAAGACGCGTGGACCGATTTGAAAATTTCTTTTTTTGTTTAAGAGGGTTTTGTTTCCAGATGGTCCCATTTTAATCAGGTCAGGATCTGATGATGGGATCCTGGAGAAATCGAGGGAACTCTTCAAATTTTGTATGGACACATGAAACTATTTGAGTATTATTAGAAAGAGTAATATTTTCCAAGTTGTTCTATGGTCATCAGGTCAGGATCTGATCATGGGATCTTGGTGAAATCGAGGGAACTCTTCAAATTTTGCTAGTATACTTAAAGCGAGTTGGGTATTTTTTATAGTTACTGGTGCATATGCTACCAGATACTGATTTGATGACTAAAGTCATCAAGTCAGGGTCTGATGATGGGATCTTGGTGAAATCGAGGGAACTCTTCAAATTTTGCTAGTATACTTGAAGCGAGTTGGGTATTTTTTATAGTTACTGGTGCATTTGCTAGCAGATACTGATTTGATGACTAAAGTCATCAAGTCAGGGTCTGATGATGGGATCTTGGTGAATTTGAGGTATCTCTTCAGATTTTATGAACACACCTCAAGCAATTTGGGTATTTTACAACGCCTTGTGCATTTTATTGTTTTCCACTAAAAAGTATAAAATAAAAATGGGAAATGCTTTCCAAAAAACCAACTTCAAATGCCACTACAAAGAGTGAAATAATTTTTATTTAAATTTTAGGTACCTACACCAATTCGAAGTCGGGCGATTGTCTATGACTTCGTCATTTCTTCGCACATCAAGTAGGTAAGTAAGAAGGACTATTAGGGATTGTATGAAACATTGCCCGACTTCGAATTGGTGTAGGTACCTAAAATTTAAATAAAAATTATTTCACTCTTTGTAGTGGCATTTGAAGTTGGTTTTTTGGAAAGCATTTCCCATTTTTGTGTTCCTTTTGCATCTACGAGTAGGTTGGTATGGCATCATTTTTGCCTCCGTTTAATTTATACATCGTAGGCTTATGGCGGTGAGTTTTGCGGGCACAACATTTATGCATCTACATGTCTACATCATTAACTTCGTATTGGTTCCCGATAGCTAGATATCTGGGAAACTGCAAAAAATCATCTTTCGGGAACCAATATGAGGTGAGTGGGAATTTTCGAGCAAAGTTTCTATTAAAAACAAGCAGAATGTAGATGCATAAATATTATGCCCGCAGAATCATTGCCATAAACTTACAATGAGTACTGTTATATTTACGAAAAACTACCTAAGTATATAAAATTTGAATTTCGCGGGCTGGTATGGCCCAGTGCAAATTTCCAACTCACAAACTGAACGCCCCAGAATCGGACCACTGAAGCTTTCTTAAGATGGCTCATGTGCATGTCATGACACCCGAGTTGAGTATATCCTCACTCCTTAGGGAGTACTTGTACGTCGACCTCTCCGGGCCAATAACCGCGAAACTGAAACCCTGAAACGAGACTCCGTGTTGCGAGATCATTTCACCAGTCCGTTATACGAAAAAGCACCCTATGTAATGAAAATGAAGGACTATTCTATCATATCAACAGCGGTTCGAATGCCTACATCAGTAGTTCTGTGTATCGCTTTTCGTTTGACAGCAATGAATTTAGATATGTGTTTACAAATAAAACCATTTTTGCAAGACTCGTGGACACTTGTATTATGCTCCAGGTTGGCCGAAGTCGTTGCAATTTTTAATAACTTGTAGTATCGCCCTGTGTTGCACCACTATCCTTGAGTGGTTGATGTCCAGCAAGCTCGAACGAAACGATTTTCTTCCACGTTTCTGATACTTACCGCTAAGGTGTGGAACACCCTTCCAGCTTCTGTGTTCCCAGCCAAGTACAACCTGTAGGCCTAGCATGCGTCCATAGAGATATCTATCTCTTCTCATTTTCTCGACTTATGTCTTTATCTCTACTGCCACTAACATGGCAGGTTATTTATGTCTTTCTCGTTACGTCATATGAAGAAATAAAATAATTTTTACTTTATCTGTGGTATTTATCTCTTCAAACCCTAACATGACACTGTAATTTTGTCTTATTTTGACATTTTGAAAAGAGTTATTATGTCGTCCTCAATTTTGAAGAAGACTTATTATGTCTTCACGCCAAAGTAATGGAAATCTATAGCCTTTTATCTTAGCGTGATGGCGATAAATTATTATAACTACGTTTTGTCGCTATAAGAGGACCTAGAGCTGCGAAAAATGCAACAGTCGAATTAGAGACATCTGCGACCCGTTTGATATGAGCGATGGGGAGTTTCAGTCCCTCTGTAGGATCTCGCCGATGGCTCTCTATCTGATAGAGAAACTTGCTGAGGACTTGGAGCGTCATTACGGTGAAGGCTTTCCCGTACATCTCAAGGTAAGCGGAAATTTTTACTTCTCGGAATTATAGAAATAGGAAGGTACTAACTTAACAATATGTAAATTCTGAATAATAATATAAAGTTATTGTAGGTATTGTGTTCCATTCAATTCCTTGCTAATGGAGGATATAGAAGGCAAATTGGGCAAGACTTCTCTCATAATGACAGGGGTTTATAGGCCATTACCCGCCACACTGTCACTTGCTGCAGGCTTTGCATACCTTTGAGAGCAATGTGGTGAACTCACCGCTATGCAGATTTCCTTGCGATGTTGTCTTTCGTAATTATGAAGATTGCAAGTGTTATGTAGTTTTGGAAAAGTTTCGAAACCCAGAGTTGAACCATTGGGCTATCAGTGCTTTTATTAGGTACTTGTTAAACATTTTGTCTGTCATGTGTCCAGTCTCTACAAGAACTTCACACCAATATTTTATTTTTTCTTTCATGTAATTTGATTATGTATTCCCAATTGTAGTGCCTGCCAATAACAACGGACAGAATTAGCCTTATAATAAAATAAAATGTATTTGATATAATTGAAAAAAATCACAAAATGTCTTTATTTTACACAAGAATAACTTACAGGCTGTTATGAAAGATTATTATGATAATTGTTATATATGTATTTGGTGATAGATTGTAGGTGACTATAAGTCAACCTACAACTAAGTTAAGGAAACTTGGGTGAACAAAGGATTAATTTGTGTTTGCCAATGAAATTGTTATTGATATAGATACAAAAGACATTCCTTATACCACTCCTTTTACAACACTACTCTAATATTATACGATTATTAGAATAAATACTTCTTTTTAATGTTTTCACTTAAATTGACTTATGTAATATCATTTTTATTTTTAGGGTACCACTGAAGAAACATTGGAAATTGTAAGTAATGGAGAAAATGAGCCTAGTCCAGTGGTGGAATCTAGGCTAGAAAACTAGTCAAGAAAGCACAGGAACACACCGAGAGCAAGTACCAAACGGGTGCCCTCCCACGATTTGGTCCTTATAACCACAAGGTAGATTGGGCCATGTGTGGTGTAGGGTTGTCCCCATAACCAAACCAAACAGGTACAACTCATCACCAGTTATTTCAATAAAGCAAATTTCAAAATGATTGCACTTGAATATATTTATGTACTTAATGCTTTACTTTATGTTTTTTTTTCAGCATAACATTGGAGGCTGACTCTGAAGATGCAGCACAGGGACAGCCTAGTAGAATGGAAGAACCGAGAAAATTAGACTTGTTATTGCATAAATACTAATTTTACTATCTTGATTAATAAATTAAGTAACATTTTGTAAAATGATGATAAATAAATACCCGGCCGAATTTGTTGTGATCTTCTTCTTAGTGCAATGCGTGTTGAAACACTCATAAATTTAGATATAAGCTGAAAAATATGAATGCTCAACTATCTCGCACAATAAATCTAAATATCTATATTCTTTTTATAGCACCCATAACTAATTTTAGTTGTCTAGAAACTAAGGCGAATTGAAATTGGCGATAAAAAGTTGGCTTAAAAGATATCTTCATTCCAAATTTCAGATAAATCAGGTATGTAGTAAAAGAGTTACATACAGAAACTTTCACTTTTATTCTTAGGGTGGGATAACTAAAAATGCTCAACTTTCAGATTTTATTTATCCTTTAATACAACTAATAATCAAAAAGAAAGTTAGTAAATATTGTGAACAGGAAGCTGCAGGGTTAACTATATAACTACCATTAGGTTATTGGTACATGTACTAGTATCGTAATATAATATTATGAAAATAAATTATGTAGATTTATCATAAATTCTTACAAAAAAAATAGACAATATTATTTTTAAACAAATTCTTTGGTTTTCAATGCTAATATTAGGATATGTACAAAGTCAAGTTGACTATAATTAAAAATTGATATTAATAAAAGGAACCATTATTAATAATTACAATCATAGCTTGTGTTCAAACAACAGCTATAAAACTTTAGACTTTTAACTATTACCTTAAAAGTCTGTCTTTAATTACACCAGTCACTAAGCTTTAACTTCACTGGGCACATATTATTACAATATAAGTATACTATACAAAAACTATTATGTGTTTTCAATATAAATTCTTGTAAATACTCTTGAAACACAGGATTTTATAATTTTTTCCTAATACTTCAAAAATCAGACTACTCATATATTATACTTACAACATTATAAATATTATGTTCATAAGTAATCTTGATCACATATATATTTATAAACATTAACAGTCAAACCAAAATACTCAAATAAAATGCTTAGGTCATGAAAAACATCAACTATGAATGATAAATAACCCGAAAGCCTAGCTATTGTTGTCTCGTGAAAGAGTAACAATTTTTTGAACCCATACATGGCACAACATAGAGATTTTGCATTTCACATCTATAAATTAATCTAATATAATCAAGTACAGTGAAAACGATGAAAATGAACATGCTGATTGATGAAGATTACTTGTCTATAATCATAAATTTTATAAGTTTCTGTTGCAGTTTTTCAGCTGTTGCCTGCCTGCTCGCCTGCAAAAGATAAATACAATGTTATATGGTTTAGACACTGTCATTTTGATGATCTGTTCATTATTATTATTGCATGCGACTCAGACGCTGCATGCAGGAAGTGTGTTTTAAGATTCCAAAGCCATATAGGCTTAACTTATTTAAATAAAGTTTTAAACAAGATTGATACTTACAACAACTCAAGTTTTGCCTCTCTGAGGTCTGAGGCCCCCCGGAGCTCAGCAACAACTTCTCTACTTGAATTCGGACACTTTTTTATCCATCACTCTCCTCACCTTTCCCTAAAACGAACAAATACAACTGTAGTTATATTATCAAGTATGAATATAATGTCAAAATGCAGCTACTGGGGATCATCTTACTTTTACTACTCTTTTCTTACTCTTTTTTTAGCACTCAATGAACTCTCCTTAGTGGGTGATGACCAGTGGCCGATGCTAGAGCGAGCTCTGCCTTCTTATTCTAGTCACGCCAGCACTAGAAATCAAAAAGCTTTTACATATCAAAGAGTTAACTTGAAATACATTTCTGCAAGACTAGAAACATAAGGCAAATGAAAATTAAGACAAGTACTGTAACTAACTCATTTCAACTATTCCACTGAACTTTCTTGACCGAGCTTGTCCAGTGCCTTTAATTGTTGATGTCTTGCCATATATAGATTTCAGTATGCTATTTGTTTCTTATTGCTCCCTAGGAAACTGAAACAGTTAACAGTTTATAAAATTTATATTTAACTACACTGTAGCCCCTCTCGGTGTCTCAACCTCTTATACAGCCAACTGCTCCGGGGAACGGTTTCTGAATCTCATAACAAGGACCGAAGCGATCTCTTACAATAATTGCTACTCTCACACATCTTAGAGAACTCACGCATACAAATTCACGATGGTTACCTTCACCACACAACAAGCGACGTAAGTAATATTAGGCATTAATATAGTTGCACTAAGGCAATATAATGCGTGGATGGGATTCGAATCCCCGAGTTCGGCCTCCGAGGCATACGCACAGAACATACTAACATACTCCTAGGGACGTTTGAACCACTACTATCACTGTGTAAAAATGTTACAAGCGAATCATCAAATAAATAATATATAAATACAAGTTTTCCTTGTGTTTTCCATTTTTATTTCTGTTCTGTTCGTTATTTAGGTAGGTACAGTATTTTCGAAAATAATTCAAGTTTTTAAATTGACAAATGACAACCATATGACAACTGACAATCAATGTCAAATTAAAGATTGCAGATAAAAAATTACAGACTAATAATTAATTTAGGTAAAAATTGAATGAACGAAACCGGTGTTGCAACATTAAAATATCGAAAGAATTTTGAAGCGGCCACACCAGTTTGTCTTCAAGACAAAATCATCTCTCGTTAGACATAATTGTATGTCTTGACAACCATGTTAGGTATAAAGACTAAAAAGTCTATGAAGACATTATGTCTCTCTCTCTTCAAGACAATATCTCTATGAGCGCATGCTAGGCCTACTGGGTGCCTTTAAGAGAAGAGTGAATAAGCATTTTCTAGGCAAGCGCGCTCCATCCTAGACCTCATCATTTTTATGTCCATCAGATATGATTGTAGTCAAGCGCAAGCCTATCTATAATAAAAAAAAATAATAATAATTAAAAGTTCACTAAAGAATTTGTAAAAGTCCTGAAATTATTGTAACAAATATTTCATAGCTAGAGAGCATTCATTATTTTTGAATTTCATTAATTTTAAATGTTTTTTTTATAATATGTAGGTATTATGAATATGTATAGAAATATGTATTAAAATTCAAAGGTAAAAATCGCAGCTTATTCAAAGAATACCGTCCCGGCATTCTTTGAATATCTACAGTAGGTACCTACGGAGAATGAAGATCAAATCATCATTTATGGAGATTAGTTTAAAATACGTTCAAAACATCGAGTAACAATTTTGATCAAAATTGATCTATATTTCGTTTTAGAGAAGTATTTTCGAACCAAATATGGCCAGGAGCATAGATTATTACTATAATATGAATCCGAATAACACCACATTTTGAATGAATTGAGACATCGTAGGGGACACGGACAGGGCTCTTCTTTCAATAAAAAAATATTATAGAGATTAAATGGAAAGTGCCTAGCAGAATGCCAGCAGCGCCCAGCACCGATATAGGTACAACTGATTACTGTACACCACAAAACAACAAATATTTTCGTCCAGACATTTTTATTGAGTAATATACATTGATATAATATGTTTGGTAATATATTGAAATCATGACAACCAAATATAACAAGTCACTATGTGACAGATTACGAATAATAGCCAGTCTACAAGAAGTATCAACCTCCAACAAGATTGCTATACTTACTTATTGATTGAATATCTGGTTGACCGAGCTGCGCTCATAAGAAGCTCATATTTTTATTATTTTTTTTTGGTAAATTCGACATTTTCTAAAAATGAATCCTAGCTAGATCGATTTATCGCCCCCAAAACCCCCTGTATACTAAATTTCATGAAAATCGTTGAAGCCGTTGCTGAGATCCAGATTATATAGAAATATATATATATATATATACAAGAATTGCTCGTTTAAAGGTATAGGATATACTTACTATTTATTTTACCATATAATATATCATTGATTTTTACCTATTTAATTTACTATCTGTTTACTTAGGTACTTGTCCACTATTTTCATAGTTTAGTATTTTCGTAGTAGCGAACATTGTTTTTCAGCAGGTTACCTTCTAATTTTCGTGTTTTCGGTTCAGAGGTTTACAAAGAGAGAATTTTCGTTTGTTGTTTGAACCGTTGTTGGTTAGGGCTTAGATTTCGAGATGTGTATTTCTTTATGTAATACATAAATACTATAAATTAAATAAATAGACGTTACACACAATAATCTAGCAACAAAGTAAGCGATAACTTGTATTTTATATTCATTCCTGTATTTCTATAATAACAAGAATACTAATTAGGTATTCACGCCAAGTGATAGCCATTCAGACACTAAAGTTGAGAGAAAAAATAAAAATTTCAAAATTTTTCATTCCGATATCTCACGCTAGCAACACTGTGTCTGTCCTTCCATTAGCGTTCTAGTGCTCGGCCGTTCAACACAACATTATTAAACTCGTATAAAAAAAAAAAAGTGAGTGATTATAAGTATTTCTTGCGGAAATCAAAGTATCCGAAAAGAAATATTCAAAATTATCGGATTCATCGTCAAAACGAATTGTGAAATCTACGGAATTGTTATTATTGGTTCAGAAAGTCCATATTGCTCCAGTGTTGGGTACACCTCTTAGAGGGTGTTACGTTCACAGCAGTATACATTGAGGGTAGTTGGAAGGACTATCGCCTTTGTTTTAATTACTGCAAGAGGAGCTAATCAAGATGCATTCTTCGGTGATGGGTACACTTCATTTAGAGGGTGTGACCTTCACGACAACATACATTGAGGGTAGTTGGTAGGTGAAAAACCTGAGGACTATCGCCTTTGTATTAATAATTGCAAAAAATAATTGCAAAGCATCTATGTTGAGGACACTGCATAAGAGGATGTGATCATCACGACGACATACATGAGGGTGAGTTAATAAGATTATCGTCTCTATATTAATAATTGCAAAAAAGTCAATCAACATAATATATTCTGCAGTCTATGCTTCAGTGTTGGGTACACTTCATTAGAGAGTGTGACCTTCACGACAATATACATTGAGGATGGTTATTGGGACAACGCCTATGGATTAATCATTCCCAAAAATGACAAGATTATCTTGTAACCAAAATAGCAAATTGGTGCTTAAACGCCCCCATACCATGTTGAAAACACCGGTTGACGGTTCTCGTCCGATCACCGAAGTTAAGCAACATCGGGCGCAGTTAATACTTGGATGGGTGACCACCTGGGAACACCGCGCGATGCTGTTTTTTTTTATCACCAACTGTATTGGAATGATATAAAGGATCAAAACGATTACCTTTAGAAACTATTTCGATATACCCTCATATCAATATTTTCTTTTACTGTCTGCTAATTTAAATGAACCAAGATTACTTTACTAGACCAGTTCTGAAAAGTACCCGCAATCAAATGCACTATTTACAATTATTTTAGTCTTCCACACGAATCGTTTCTTGTTGTGGTCATTATTTATAGATACATCAATAAAAAGTCCATTGACAACGTCTTACAAAATCAACTAGTAATACTACTCAAAATTTGAAATGTACGAGTGAGACACAAAAATTTTATTTGATAATATAATATTCTAATAACTTCTGTGTATATTATGTCTTTTATCAATAATATGAAATACAGTTAATCAAGATCCAATATTAACTGGCACTGGAGGAATATCTGAGCAATCCACCTGTCGGTCCATGGTGGACCCACGGGCCAAATCGCAGGACAGCACTCGTCTCTAGCGACGACTTTTCTCGAAGATTTACCCAGGACAGAAGAGTCTTAATTTCCCCACAAGAACAGCACCAGGAGCAAAACAGCCTTGCAAGTACTTATCGATGTCCTCTTTTGACATTTCTGTCGACCTGTCATGTCAGGCGCCGCGCGGCCGCCGATCGGAGTGCTGGCGGAGTGCTGGCGGAGTGCTGCGCTGTTTCGAACCTCGTGCGGACTCGCGCATGTTCGCCTATAGTTGGTTCGGGATAAGAAGGCACACCTACTTACTCGTACGTTTGCCGCTTATAGAATAACCACTTTCATAAAATATTCGAGCCTGATGATATTATTTTATCGTGCTTAAATATGAGTTAAAAATATATTTTTTTTCTCTCTTTATGTTCTCAAAACTATGAACAGAATTTAATGTGTAATTTTTTTTTCTCTTCTTTAGTTCGCATGTAGTGCAATGACACTAGGTATCTAGGTATCTAGGTACTATCCTAGTTTCTTTCATCATAATTTACTTTTATACAAAAAGGTTTTATATTATGAGGATTTATAAACTATTGAACCAGTAACATTACAATTAATTTTCATGTTTAAGTAATTAAAAATGGAAATGATGATCTTTATTAATTTCACATGGACTTGATTTACAGGCTTTTATGAAAGCTTGAATCTGAAAAGCGGGTTGCACTGAGAAGGTCGGGCAAAAAACTCGGCTATTATATTCTGTTCACATACAATTGAATATGAGACAACCTATTCGATAACATACTTAATTTTTTTTTTTGTTATTCCATTACAAATACATGTATTTAATACAACCATTCTTTCATCGTAACTCGATGTGTTAGATATTACATCAAATTTATCAATGCTTTAACTGAGTTATGATGCATGCTTTTAAAAGAATGCAATATTTTTGAATATCAAAGTTATTTTTAGTTTCTATAATTGACTATTTCTTAAATTTCTTAAATGAATAATAAATATGGAAAAAGTAGAAAACAATCGATGATATGTTTATTTAAATTTATTTTTAGGTATCCTTGTACCTATATCTACAGGAATATCGGTATCCATACCTAGGAATAACGTTACGCAATGGAAATTAATATATTTAAAGACCAAATTAATTTTTGCGAGATCAAATATTTTTATTTTCAGGCTATCACGCCGCTAATTATTAACTAATGGTTATCTATGCATCAAAAATGTTAAAGGATTTGGAAATTACCAATAGATATATAAGATCATAGAATCATTAAATACTTCATTGGATTTATGATAATATGAACAATGATGGTTCATAATTTTGGCTTGCATGTATCATAATATTTTTTTTTTGTTCTTTTAGAGTTAATACATAGCCTACATTTTATATTTTCTGTATTTAATCATTATTAAATAAATCTAATATTTTGTTTAACTTTCATGCCGATGGATGACGCCGCTGCAAGGATTTAGCTCTCGATGATGACTGACCAAGGTCAAATGATAATTGAAAATTGGTTCATCACTGCGTCACTAGGAACTTGAATACCAGTACAGTAGTACTTCAACAGTCAGCTGTGGTATGTAATTACCTGATTATTATTAAACGAAGATTATAGACTTTTATCTTCTGTGATGACATTGGAATTATTGGGTAAGTGACCAAAAAAAAAAAAAAAAATTTTTTTTTTTTCATCGTCGCAACAAGTCAACAAAGCATTAATCGCGAACAATCGCGAATAACATTTCGACATGTCTACCTATTGACATGTTACATTTGCTCGTTGTTTTTTGCGATTATCAACTTGGAAAAATCAGATCACATTTTTTAACTGAAAGACTGCTAAATTGAAAAATGGTCTTGATGCAGAAATTCAAGAATTTTAAAAGTATTGTCTAATATTTGTATTCCAATCGTATATGTGTTTTTTTTTTGTTTACAACTAACCAGTACAACAGCGATATTAGTGTTGGGGTGACTGTTAAAATAACAATTAATGATATTAAACAACATTATTATAACACATGAATAAGAATAACAATTATGCCTTCAGTTAAAATTTTAATATTATGTGAAATGAGAAACTCAACACGGTTTTACATACTATAATATTGTAAAAGATGTTTAATGTCTGACAATATTAGAAAACATGCTTTTTTCAGACTATTTTAAGTTTCTATTGTTATCACTTTATTAGAACTCAGGAATAAACAGTAGATACAGTTACTTCATCAGCCTTTGTCTCAGAATCAACTTTAAAATAGGCTTATAAGATGATTTCTTTATGGCTTTTTTTAAAATCTCTTGAGAATATTCTTACTTCACCCTATTCAGTTAAAAATATAATTTAAGGTCACTTTAAATCTTAATGACCTTATTAAAGCTGTACCTACACCAAAACCCAAATAACAATATTATTATGCAAATTAAATAAAAATATCATTGTTAACTCCTTTAAAAGAAATAACTCTAAAGAGCTATGAATAAAAGTAAAGGACACTTTACGAAAATACTAATGCCTACAGTCAAGATGAACAAAAATTTACGAACTAGTTCTCTGCAACCCATAGATTTATTAATCTTTTATATTAATAAATTGATTTTATTTTTTTTCGGTCCAAAAATATGTCTCGGTAATATTTATTCTACTCAAGTTTATAAAATATATTCGTGATCAATTTACTGTTTAAATATATATTTCATGGTTGCATATTAACAGCCCAATTTATTACGATTAATCAAGAGTTTTAACTGATACAAATATTTTAAAGCTTGTTGAAAGAGGTTTAAAACCTCTTTTAATCGTCAAGACTACATACAAGCAGTACTGCTAGATAGTCTTAATATACCCTCGGTATTCGCACATATAAAAATATATGTATTTGTACATATATTATTATTAATATATTATACTAATAATATTGATTTACTATAGCTAACTATAGTACAGTTTTAGTATTTCTACAAAATTATGCCATTATTTATTAATTTGCTTTGAATATCAACTTAAGTTGTTATTTTTATTTTTTTGGTCAATGTTAAGCGATTATGCTTATTATTCTATTAATTTAAAAGCATTTCTTATTTACAAATGTCATGGCTCTAAACATCTACCTAATTAGTATTCTTGTTATTATAGAAATACAGGAATGAATATAAAATTGATGATTAAACGAACTTACCTTAAGTGAAGTTCTATCATAATTTTATGAATTCCTGTATGAAGATAATAACACCCTCCCGCCCCTGTTTTGTGGAAAAACCCATGTATGAATTTGTAAATAAAAAATGTACATATTATAATAAATATTTATTGAAGACTATATAACCCATTTATATATATATTATTATATTTACATATATAATATTGTGTGGTTATGTATAATATTGTGTAGTTATGTATATATTATATGATACATATTTGGGTGCTCTGTAGTGCTCCTACCAAGACGAGCTTATCGAAGCACAAAGGCACTCTTATAATAATTACTCTGAACTAAATGAAAGGACAGACACAGTGTTGCTAGCGTGAGATATCGGAATGAAAAATTTTGAAATTTTTATTTTTTCTCTCAACTTTAGTGTCTGAATGGCTATCACTTGGCGTGAATACCTAATTAGTATTCTTGTTATTATCTTCATACAGGAATTCATAAAATTATGATAGAACTTCACTTAAGGTAAGTTCGTTTAATCATCAATTATGGGTAGGTACTAGATAACTGATAAATATACTTACAATATACATACATATAAATATACTGTAGTCGTCAATTTAAATAACGATAGAAAAATTCTATGTAGGTCATACCTACTGACATTTATCTACTGCTCAACCCTGTCTTCCATCATTTAGCACAAATTAATTAATATTAACTAAGGATGGACTTGAAACTATTAGATAATGAATCGTAACCGAATTTCAATCTTATAATCTTAATGTTAAAGTGTTTTGCATCGAGCACAATATTCATGACCTGCAATTAGAATGATTGACCAATTAAATGGTTAACATTCATGTATCAGTTTAAGAAGGGATTTTGTTTATATTTTTTCAATACAGTTGTATGGTATGGCGCACTTTCAGAGGCTGTCATTAGTATTCGAAAGTTAAATCTGACGCACAGGCATCTTTCTTTTTCGTGGTCGTAACTTACTTTTACAAGCTCGATCATTATTTTATATATACTATATAAAAAGTTTGATAGCAAGGAGTTTTTAGTTCACGTTTTCTTTTATCTTTTTGTTTTATCTTTTTTTATCTTTTTTATTTTATCTTTTATATCTTTTTTATCTTTTTTATTTTATCTTTCATATCTTTCATATTTTATCTTTTTATCTTTTACAATTTTTTTTCATATCTTTTTTATTTTATCTTTCATATCTTTTTTTATCTTTTTCAATTTTTTTTAATCTTTTTTATTTTATCTTTTTTATTTTTTCAGTTTTTTTATCTTTTTATTTTTTTATCTTTTATCTTTTTATCTTTTATCTTTTATCTTTTTATCTTTTATATTTTTATCTTTTATCTTTTCGATTGCGAATTCGAAGTCGCCTTCGATTTTGATCTTCGATATTTTATTTAAGGTAAAAACCAAACAAGATGGAAATTGGTCCCCAAAATCTTGAGCAAACATCTCTTTGATGTTTTTTTTTTACTAATTCTCACAACTGTATTGAAAAACGTCGTGTGATACACGGGTGTATAGGTTTTTGCAAACTCGTGACATTAAAAAACCCTCGCCTTCAGCTCGGGCTTGTTAATGACAGCTCGTTTGCAAAAACCTACTTTCCACCCTTGTATCACAATGTACTATTTCAATACAGTTGTATGGTATGGCGCACTTTCAGAGGCTGTCATTAGTATTCGAAAGTTAAATCTTACGCACAGGCATCTTACTTTTTCGTGGTCGTAACTTACTTTTACAAGCTCGATCATTACTTTTGCAAAACGTTTGATACCAAGGAGTTTTCATTGTACAATCAAATGGGATGGACATTGGGATGGGATGGACACAGAAGGAATTTTTTTTTCGTTTGTTTTTAGCCTTTACCTTTTGTCTTTTATCTTTTATCTTTTTATCTTTTTATCTTTTTATCTTTTTATCTTTTTATCTTTTTATCTTTTATTTTTTTATCTTTTATCTTTTATCTTTTATCTTTTATCTTTTATCTTTTATCTTTTATCTTTTATCTTTTATCTTTTATCTTTTATCTTTTATCTTTTATCTTTTCGATTGCGAATTCGAAGTCGCCTTCGATTTCGATCTTCGATATTTTATTTAAGGTAAAAACCAAACAAGATGGAAATTGGCCCCCAAAATCTTGAGCAAACATATTATCTCTTTGATTTGTTTTTTTACTAATTCTCACAACTGTATTGAAAAACGTCGTGTGATACACGGGTGTATAGGTTTTTGCACCAAGCAAGCAAGCAAGTCAAGCTTGCGCACCAAAGGTTCTGTACTGCAGAAAAGATGATACTACTATGATGATGATGTAAAGTAAAACTTTACGAGCTGCAAAACTTTGTTTGTAGAGGTTTAACGCTTATATCTTATTTCAACTTAACGATTGCTAAATTCTGGGAGTACGGTATTATTTACGACATTTTACACACGTATTACTTACTTAACGCCCTTTCCTTCTTGATAACTCACTTTGGAAGACATTGTCAACCTTCCAATTTCCGCCTTCCCCCCTTTTTAAATAAAAATAATCACTTTTTCCAAATTTATTTACGTATTTATTATAATAATAACTATTAATATAATTATTAGGTAATATAATAATTATAATAATAACTATTATTATAATTATTATATAAATAATAATTATTATAATTATTATATATATATAAGACATTGAGGATCTCCAAAAACAAACAACAAATTGTTTCTCTGAAATAACAAAGATTTGTTTTATTTAACAAATATTTACAATTATCAAGTTATTATCAAGTTACGACAATTACACTTCTATCTCACCTGAAATAACAAAGAAACGACATTTAAAGTTCACTATTTATCGAGTCCTCAATCACATTCTTTCTATAAGTTTTTATAACGATAAAATGCACAAAACATTCTGAGCGTCACACGCCATTTTAAATCATAGACACAGATCAATATCATAATGTACGCGACAGACAGCTGATACGCGAAGCGCGGCAAATTCAAATGAATGAAATGTCACTCATTTCATTACATCTCCCCCCTAAGAGCGAAAATTCTAAGCAATATATCTGTAAAATGTACTTATAAGTCATCTTCATATTCATTATCATCTCCTTCATCTTCTTCAGCCTCTGTTATGACAGGTTGCAATTTTGTTATATGAAATAATGTTGATTCTGTTTTTCTGTTGCCTGTATCAATCCTATAAATGGAATTCGATATTTTCTCTATTATTTTGAAAGGGCCTATTTTTAATTCGTCTAATTTCTTTCTATTCAGTCTATTTCCATTTTCTACATATACACTGTCTCCTACATTAAATTCTTGCATTTTTCTATTTCTATCAAATATTTTCTTGTTATACTCATGAGATTTTATTGTATTCTCTAATGCCAATCTTCTATCAGCAATCCACTTGTCTTCCTTTTCCATCGTTTTGAATTCATTTGGTAGAATACTTACATTTGTACCATCCAGTAAATATTTTGGTGCAAAACCTGTAACGGAGTGTTCTGTTTCATTATATTTTTGTATACATTCTCTTGCCAGTGTTGTCCATGTTCTCTTATTATTTTTCTCATTCATTTTACACCTTATTTTATTTACTATTGTTTGGTTTAATCTTTCATTCAAGCCGTTCGAGAATGGTGTATTCACGGCTGTAAAAATTAGTTTAATTATATTTTCCTGCAAAAATTGTTTAAATTCTCTTGAATTTATGCCCGGATATTGATCTGTCAGGATAATTCCAATCTCATCTGTCTCTAGTACTTTCTTTGTTAAATTTATAAAGTCACATGCATTCTGGGTTTTCGAAGTCGCAATAAATGCATATCTTGTGTAGTGATCTACTAAAAGGTGTAGATATTTCTTTGTAGACCTAGATCCTCCAAATCCACCAATAGTATCCATTGACATTATTTCAAATGGTTTGGTAGCTGGTCCCAGTTGTGACATTAATCCAATTTTTTTTTGACATCTTGATTTATTTTTTATGCATATTTCACATGTTTTACAAATATTTATGATATTTTTTGTTAGGTTTATAGCCGTATATATTGAACTTATTTTTTTCTGCAGTTGTCTGATCCCAATATGGCATAAATCTTCATGCACCTTTTTTATAAGTTTTTTACTAAATTCTTCTGAGAGGATAATCTTTTCCTGTTTCTTTATTTTTTTATAATAGATATTATTTTTTAGTATTAAATTTTGTTTCTTTTCTCGTATTGTTTCATTTTTCTCTTGGTCTTCAACTATATCCTTTATTTGTATTAAATTAACTATTCTCAATGTTTCCTCTCTGTTATCTTCTGGTTCTAATACAGGGTTTCGGCTCAAACAGTCTGCTTCTACATTTTCTTTACCAGGTATATATTTTACGGTAAAGTCATACTGAGATAGGTAGTATGTGAGATCACCCAATTCTTCATCTGTCCTGCATTTAATGTTCATGTTCTCTAGAGGTTTGTGATCTGAGTAAATGGTGAATTGTTTTCCGATGAGCCAGTGCTGCCAATATTTAACAGCTTCTTTCATAGCAAGACATTCTAAATATATAGCCTTTTTCCGTTTTTGATGTTCATTCAATTTTTTTGAGAAATATGCCACCGGTTTGTCTTTACCATCTAGTTGTGTCTGTTTTAATATTGCTCCAATGCCCTCCAAAGATGCATCGGTAAAGATTTTGATTGGTAAGTCTTTGTCGAATATTTCCAAGACCGGTTGCGAACATAAATATCTTTTTATCAGATTGAATGCTTCTTCACATTTCTCTGACCATACAAATTTCTCGTTTTTTCGTAATAAATTGTGTAATGGATCTAAGATAATTGCACTTCTTGGTATATAGTCATGGTAGAAGTTTATTTTTCCCAAAAATTGTCTGATGTTCTTTTGCGTCTTAGGAGTTGGAAAGTTCCTTATTGAAATCAAATTGTCTTTTAGTGGTCTTACTGAATTGTTCTGAATTATATGGCCGAGGTATTTTACCGAGTCTGAAGCAAAGGTACATTTCTTAAACTTCAGTCTAAAGCCTTCTTTAATTATTGCCTCTAATACATTTCTAATGTGCCTTATATGTTCTTCAAAGGTAGACGAATATATCAAAATATCATCAATATAGTTAACCGAGTATCCTGTGAGATTGTGTTTTCTTAGAATATTGCTTAAGATTCTCTGGAAAATTGCTGGTGATGTTTTCAAGCCAAAAGGGAGGCAGGTCCACTGGAAGTGGCCATCTTGTGTGACAAATCCTGTTTTACTTCTGTCTTCCACCCGTAATGGTATTGCCCAAAATGCTGAGTTTATATCTAGTGTAGTAAAATACTTGCAATTTCTAGTTTTAACAATTAGATCATCTATCAAAGGAAATGGTTGAGCTTGTGGTATAACTATTTTGTTTAACTCTCTGAAATCTACACATAAACGGGATTTTCTATTTTCACCTTTTTTAAACGCCAATGTCACTGGAGCAGCGAAAGGACTGTATGATTCTTCTATTAAATTGTTCTTTAGTAACATCGATATTTGCTCTTCAATTTCTAATCTATCTTGTATTGTACATCTGTATGGTCTTTTACTACAATATTTATTTACTTGTAAATCTATGCGAGCTGCATAATCTTTAACTGAACCTATATCATACTTGTCCTTAGCAAATATTGTTTTATATTCCTTTATAATTTTCTCTATCTCAATTTTCTTTTGATTATCTAAATGGTCTGTCATACTTATAAATTCCTCTGTTTCTATGTGTTCATTGAAATTTACTGTATATTTTTTTATATTATTATCTTCATTTCTGTTATCTTTAGACATCCTGTCTATTTTATTTGTTATTTTCTTTTGTTCTATCTGCAAGTTCTCATTTTGGGTAAATCTGAATTTCTTTATCATATCTAATCCGATTATGAAATCATCAAAATCTTCATTTTCTACTATGTATACATCCACCTCTTCTTCTAAATCAAATATTTTAATTTTTATTGTTATCAAGCCATCCATCTTCTTCACACCATTAACCGTTTTCATGTATGCTATGTTCACATCATCTTTTTTTTCTTTTACTTTTATTAATCTTGAATTTATTATAGAAATCTGTGAGCCTGAATCATAAATACCACTCACTTCTAGTTTATTTTCTAATAAAAGCTTGATTTTGATTAATGGTGTGCTTACTAGTTTTTTTCTCAGTATTTATGTCTACTTCAATTATGGAGTTATTGTTTACATTTTTAGTTTTAAGAACTTTTTCAGGTTCATTTTTATTTTTCTTGAACCAACATGACTCCTCCGGATGATATCTAATTCCTTTGTCCAAAGACTCACAAGTCTTACATGACTTCTTCTCATAAGTTTTATTTTTATTATAAAATGTACTGCTCTTTATGTTAGTTGAGTTTTTCTTATACATCGTGCCTTCATATTTTCTTATCTCGTTGAACAAGTCAGTAGTGTTGTTGAGTTCATCCCTGTTTAACTTATTTAAGATAAATCCAGGTAAACCAGTTGCAATAAGATCTATCATTGTTTTGGAATCTATAGATTTGTTTATATCTAATAAAAGCCGTTCTTTTTTTATGGCATAATCAATTAACTGTCCTTCTTTATACCTAAATGCGAGAGCATATGTGACTATGTCCCATCCTTGGTTTTTAAAAGTTTCTAAAAACTTGTCTTTCCATTCACTCCATTCAGAATTTATTGTTAGTTTTATGATCATCGTATGATCATGATACCAATCCAAACAAGGTTTATCTAAAAATAACCTCAAAATATCTATTTTTGTCTCATCTTTTGTTATATTAAAGCGCGCACACTCTTTTTCAAAAATTTCTATCCATTGCATCGCATTAGGATTTTTGCTTGTGAATTTTTCAATAATAAATTTTTCTGAGATATGTTTTAAGTTATGTTGACTTTCTTTCTTAGTTGTAGTTTCTATTAATTGTTCCAAGATTTGTTGCAAAGTGTCATTTTTGTCCTTTGCTTGTGTTGTGCTCACTTCATCTAAATATTGATCTAAAAATTGCATATTACCTTCCTCATCTACATATGTCTTCTTTAGATTTTCATCCAACTTTATCCATACTTTTCTACTCTGGTGTCTTTTTTTAATGCTATTTTTTACTTTTGTGAAAGTGTTCGTTTTAACAATATATGTATGATGACTCACCGGCTTCAGTTCCTCGGGTAAAACATAACATTTTCCTTCTTCAGTAGATATTGAGGTTATAGCTAATACACTTGATTTGCCATCATTTGAGGCTATCATCGTAAACTCAAACTGAAGCCGGTCCATATTCTCTTAGTTCACAAAAATGTCGTTTTATAAGACATTGAGGATCTCCAAAAACAAACAACAAATTGTTTCTCTGAAATAACAAAGATTTGTTTTATTTAACAAATATTTACAATTATCAAGTTATTATCAAGTTACGACAATTACACTTCTATCTCACCTGAAATAACAAAGAAACGACATTTAAAGTTCACTATTTATCGAGTCCTCAATCACATTCTTTCTATAAGTTTTTATAACGATAAAATGCACAAAACATTCTGAGCGTCACACGCCATTTTAAATCATAGACACAGATCAATATCATAATGTACGCGACAGACAGCTGATACGCGAAGCGCGGCAAATTCAAATGAATGAAATGTCACTCATTTCATTACATATATAATAATTATATAAATAATAATTATTAGGTATTATTGTACAGGTAGGCAATACTTCGAAATTTTACCTACACCTGATAGACGGACAAAGAGACGGACGGATGATGTCGCACCATAAGGGTCTGATTTTTATAATTTTAATTTAATTTATCTCTCCATACCTTTACAATTTAAAAAATGTGTGCCGAGCCGTAGACGATGGCTTCAAAAGCAATATGACGTTGATGGTTTCATAAAATTAAATACTCACGAGTATGACGCAAATTTCAAGCCTGCTCGTATCTACCTACGTGGTTTAGGCTTGCGTATGCAAACCATGTGGTTCAAATTAATTAGCGTCAATTACATGCTAATTAAAAGCAAAACCTAAAGGCTACACGTGTAAATGATTGATAGGCACCTACATAACAGCTGTGACTTCTTTAAATGGCAGCGTAGTAAAAACTTGCGTTTCCTTCACTAAAGATGTTTAATACCTTTTTAACGCTGCTTTAATGATGATCAAGAAAAAAGAAACTTTTCTTGATTTTTCACTCATAGTTATTTAGATACCTAAATATTTTAAAGCTTGTACCTGAAAATGCGATACCTAATCTTAATTCTGGTAAAAGTAATCTTTAATCTCTGCACAGTGTTTGTAATAAGACTCCTTCGAAGCGGCTATTTTAATGTGTTTTTTGGGTGCATCGGGTAGGTCTGAGTCTAAATTATTATTAAACAATTTTTCAGGCCCTACTTTAGAAATAATTCATATGGTAAAACAACGTTTTCTGGGTCCATTGCTTCGTCAAATAGACGAAAATGGAATGATAACTCAAAACAATTTAAATTGTTTTTCTAAATTTTAGACTAGCAGTGCCCGCGGATTCCGTTCCGCGTTATAAAATATTTTTGTCCCGACCCGTATGTCCCGCGTATAATATGGACTTTATGCAATAGCAATAAAGCTCAAATTGACTCTACATTTTAGTTAGAAAACGTTTGTATGGGAAAAAGAAAAGTGCTGTTTTGAAGGTTTCCCGGCAATTATTCGAATTTTTCTCAACTTTTGAACCTTCCCTAGACCTCCACGAACATTTCAAAACCAAGATAAGATAAATCCGTTCAGCCGTTCTCTAGTTTTAGCGAGACTAACGAACACCATTCATTTTAATATAAATAGATATAAATTAACTAATTAGTTCAGAACAATACTACGACTAATTAAAAAACAGATGGGGGTGAATTCGTAAAATATATAAACAGCGAGCCATTTCCCCCAGCCGGCGCGCTCTGATCGTAAAAGTTCCCATTTTCATATATTTCAGTTCCAACTGCACGGGTGGACATGCAAAAAAAAAAAAGAGAACAATACCTATGGTAATGGTCGTTTCAGTGCAGTGAACGAAGATTAAAATGCGGTTCAGGGCTCGTTCAATCCAATTGCCGAGTCGATACAGAAACCATTTATTGTGATTTGTGGTTTAAGTTTAAGTGACAAATAAGTTTCGGATAGGTACCTTGTGTGTGTGTGCATTTTCGTGCGCGTGTGTGTGCATGTGCTTTGCGTTTGCGTTTGCCGTTTGCGTGTGCGCTTGCTTTTGCGTGTGCTTTTCGTGTGCGTATAAGTTTGCGTCCGCATTTGCGTATGCGCGTGTATGCGTGTGACAGATTTTGGGTTAAGGGTGTTGTCACCAGAAGTGTTTAAAATAAAAGAGGTTATTTTATATTTAAACTTTTATTCGAAACGTTAATTTATTTTTAAACTGTTTATCTTTTCTAATTATTGGAATGAATCTACCACCGGTTCGGAAAGCAAGTTTTGCACTGAGAAGAACCGGCAAGAAACTCAGCACTTGTTATTTTCAAAATATATATTGTACAAGCAATGTTACAAGTAACTTGGTAACAATAATCACTAATTAATTAATTAATACAATGTGACTCGACAATGGTCGATGAGATCTAATGATATTATTAATCGTTCCACAGTAATTTATAGAACACAATCACAACAACAATCTTTATAGAACACAATTATTATACTCAGCAATATGTAAGCCACATTAACTGGATTTAATTGATTCAGAATGAACACTACAAAATATATCATTATAACAATAACTAGAATAAATGGATAGATAACAATTTTAGGTTATAAGTTATACAAAATATACTTAGCTTTTGCAATGCCCTCCGGCGGCTCTGTCCAGTACTACGGTCGGAATAGAATGCTCCCCAGACTGCCGATTTCGAGACTTTTATACTATCAAATAAACAAGTGGGAGATCCCTTCTTTTTGTTCAACTACCGACATTAGTCAAATTGTCAACATTATCATATATTAACAGAGAATGACAGTAATATAAAATAACCACAATATTATTAGTTATTTTGGTAAATTAATATTAAATTACTCGATTACTGAAATAACCGAAATACACCAAAACTATAAAATTAAGATAATAGTTATAAACAATTGGTATAATGACTTCCTACCGACACTAGTCAAATTGTCAACATTCTCATATATTAACAGGGAATGTTAGTAATATAAAATAATCATATTATGGTTATTAATGGTATTTCTTGTAATCTAACATTCAATTACTCAAAGAACAGTAATACACAAACCCATGGAAGCAGAATGATAACATTTATAAACAATTATTGGTATAATGACTTCCCCAACTTCAATAAACGTAATGCAATTACAATTTAGTTCCGTTTGTCATTAATATTATAACAGCTATGTTTGTCATTAATAAAATAATGTTATTCCTTATGTATTAAAGTATACTTAATATTTTAATTAAATCATGTGACTGTACAAACAATCGGTATCTTGACTTTCTTAACTTTTAGTGAACTAGAAAGATGATCACTTGTGTATAACAACCACCTGTATTTACACTTGAAAAATGATGATACAATCATTTCTAAACAACCACACAATTATCAATGTTACTTTTTAAACAAACACAGGATAGTTTAATTACAATTCATGTTTGTTACTCAATAATTTGTGTAGTACCTTTTTTTTTTTAACTTTTATTATTATATTTGGCTATGAAACGTACACAGTATACACATTTGAAATCTTTCTGTTTATGCAAATTAACTTTCTTTATTCTCGATAAGAAGTCACATTTTAACCAATAATATAACACGGCCAGACTGACCTGTACTTCGCTCTCGAAGTACCACAATTATTTCGCGTCCTATTTTTTTTCGCGAACCGTCGAGACTTATTTTTTCACGACGCCAATTATTATGGTCGAGACCAATCTTTTCACGACCCCGGTCGAGACCAATCTTTTCACGACCCCAATTACTATGGTCGAGACCAATCTTTTCACGACCCCGGTCGAGACCAATCTTTTCACGACCCCAATTATTATGGTCGAGACCAATCTTTTCACGACCCCGGTCGAGACCAATCTTTTCACGACCCCAATTATTATGGTCGAGACCAATCTTTTCACGACCCCGGTCGAGACCAATCTTTTCACGACCCCAATTACTATTGTCGAGACCAATCTTTTCACGACACCAATTATTATTGTCGAGACCAATCTTTTCACGACACCAATTTCAAACCTCCGGCCTTAAATACAAGCACCTACCACCGCTGCCTGGTGGGGTTCAGTGAAGTATCAGGGCGGGGTCAGCAGCTTTCACTTTTTTTTTTGTGACTCCTGATCTTGCATATTAGCATCGTTATCGATAATAAGTATGCCACAAATGACAATGTAAAGAGTCTCAACAGAGTCCCACGCGCTGACGCCGAAGCTTAATCGACCGCGAGTACAGAACTCCATTGTGTATGGCAGACCCATCATCTTTAACACTACCACCAAACCCATCCATCATCATGATCAGATCTGTATTATGTGTATGTTTCCTTGTTCAAAAAAAAAAGAAATCTTTACAATATTGGCTTAGTTACAAATCAATCAACATTACAATAATCAAATAAAATAATATAACACGGTCGATCCGTTAATGCCACAATAATTATACTTCACGAAGCCATATCTTTTTTTTTTTCACTTCAAACGACTCCAGATCACAAAACTACATTTTTTTTTTACCAGTCAACAGTAAATGTCAAAGTTAGAGTTAGAATCCATACCATCCAGTGGGCATTACACACCATTCATTAATGGTAAACTCTATATCACTTACAACCACTGGAGGTATTTAAACCATAGTCAAGTTATGTCATAGTAAACAGTAAGAGTCATGTTAGATGGCAATTTCCAATAACTTCTTGTGATCAAATAACAATGTTTAAAAATACTTCTAATAACACATATTCTTTGGCATTTTATTCCGTAATCTTGATTATTGTAATATGTACCATATTTTTCTTTTATAAACAATCCTTCGCTTTATACAATACATTTCCACACAGATTTTCATCAAAAGAATTGTCTGTTATTATGACAGCTGAACATAAAACTTTTATGGATTAATTTCCTCAAATAATAAATCAAAGCATCCCAAAGACGAAATAGACTGTACAAAAGCTTATTATTGTTCGCTTAAATTATTTTTTGTGTTTCTCAAATTTAGTCCAAACCAAAAATATACTATGATGTTACACTTAAGAATGTTATTTTTTTCGTTGCAGACTTTGTAGCTCAAAATATTTCAAACCAATATCAAAATAAAAGTAATCGCTCGGCCAATCTGACAAACAATTTTAAATCGCAAAGGTCAGTCTTTTAAGACCATTCATTTCCTTTCCACACGTACTATTATATACAAAAATAAATAACAAAATAGTATTTCTTTATCTGGGAAGTCTGAACGAGATTTACTGGTAAAATCAGTCTTATGCCAATTTTTTTTTTTTTTAACTTGATGAACAAATTGACTTGATGTTAGATGTCAAACTTTTACAGCAAATGCACCACTTATCCCACCGATTGATTTTTTAATGAACTAATAAATTATAATTTTGTGTTATATTTTCTCATTAGTGTAACAATTATTTCAATTTTTTGTTCAAAGATTATTATAAAGAAGGTACTTAGAAACTACGATATTATCAATTAGTGTTTCTTTATTCTATACGCTTATTTATCATAGGCTTTAAATAATAATTTTAATAGAAGCCTCAGTAGTTTTCTCCTAGGTGTGTAATAATTATAAAAAGAAAGCTTAGTTCAGTATAACACCTGAAAAACAGGATTATTATATGGAAAAATGAATACTTTAAATTTTAATTATATTCTTTTTTTAATTGAAAACTGTCAAACTCAAATGATGAAAGATGTCAGAACAACTGTCATTTTTTGAAGTTCAAGGATTGTCATAATTGAATAGATGAAAGAAAAGAGTGTTGTTATAAGTTTTTTATTTTAGTCTCCTTTGCCTTATTTAAATATATGATTCATAAATTAAAAATCAATAGACTGTCTATTCAATATGTATCTAATTTATAACGTGGTTTGTATAAGACGTACTGTGCCATTGTTTGAAAACTCCAATAAATAAAATAAAATCAATCAATCGCAGTGAATAGGGATCAGTAAACTGACAACTCTCATTTTTACATTATTTATACTATATTATCTTGCTCAATTTTTATTTATATTGTTAAACTTATAGAACGAAAATAAATAGAAATCCCAAACGAATATTTAATAATTCTCTTTGAGATATTACGAGAAAAGGTAGCTGTAAGAACAGAATTATCTATAAGCGATATAGACGAAGTTTTGTTTAAAAGTTTTGGAATTGTTATCTGCTGTGGACCAAATTTAATGTGACTTTATTTTGCTTGTCAATATCTTCATTAAACAAATATTCGTGATTAGTTTTAAACAGTTATTTGTAGGTTATAACAAATATTCATTATGAGAACGTAAATTCTAAATTTGAATAACATTTACTTTTGTCTTAAAAAAATGTGTACGAAATTGAATAATCTTAGCTGTAGTCAAGGCGAAACTGGATATTATTAGTGGTGTTTACTTGTTAAGGATAAAATAACTTTGGTTGTAGCAAACACATGAATCTAGCAATGATGATTGGACACCATGTAGCATAATCAATGTTAATAAACCTAAAATCAATAACAGTTTTATGTTACTTTGAAGACTCATTTATCAATGTTTATTTATTTTGAAATATATTCAGATCGCTACCAATGGCTCGTCTGTGCTCGAGTGACGTTGCAACATCGAAGGGGTATTATAATTAATATTTCTTTTAATCGTAAAGTATAGGAAGGATGTTCTTTTTAATTATTAAAATTTACTGTCAATACCATTAATGTACGACTACCTTCATATTATACAAATTATATTATATATTTTTTGTTATCTTGCGTAAAAAGAAATATTGGTTAGATTTTTTACTTTTAAAATAGAAAAGGAAAGGAGAACTAACAAAAATAACCCAGAGACCGTTCAGATTATGGAATGATCTATTTTGGATTGCTGTTTCTTATAGATTTTCTTTTTGTGTAAATACCATATTTTTTTTTTTTTTTAGAAGTAGGGAATCAAAAATAAAATACAAAAAAAAAAAAACGGTCGAATGGCAATATTTTTTTTTATATGGCAACAAAAAGTCAACCTAGCACCGACCCATTACTAGATGCAGGTCTTTCAGAATGAGAATGGATTTCTTTGGCTTTTTCAGATAATCTGCACTAAAATTATTCACTTGGAAACAATGAAATATATCTAAACCTAACCTCACTTTCAACAATAATGTGAATATCCTCTTTCTCCCTACTTTATTTGATTGACTTTGTATGACAGTTTTGTAAGCTTGGTTGAGTACTATAAGTATCAGAAGTTTCATAACTGAACGTGGATTGAAGTGGATTTTAGTCTGGGCCAGAAATGTATGGGAGTTCGCCGGTCTCCTTTCTGTTGCTGATTCTTTTTTTTTTTTTTTTTACTGAGCATTAATTGCCACACGTAATGCCACAATTAAAAAAAATACATAATTGGAGTCATTTACTGTTAGTTCAATTGATTACTAAACAAGTAGATATTATTTTCTTTGTGTAATTGACACCTAGTTTGAGTTTAGTTTTAGTTAAGTTGCTATTTTGGGTATATAATTTAGCGTAACTTCGCATCATCAAAGATATCAATCGCGAAAACCCTAGTGTATGGCCGATAAGAACTTTTATTTATTATAGCTTATTTCATATTTTATATTAAAAAAATAAACTTGCTTTATGCAGTGTACATGTCTTAAAAAACTATTATTTTCTTTTTTTATACGGTAAAACATAGTACCGACTTCTGTTTTAGCTTAGTTATTTATGATTGGTTTGGAATAAATTAACGACACTCACAGCCTGATATTTAAATGAAAACGAATCCATCTCACAATAAGTGATTTTCTTCAATTCCTTAATACGTAATAAGTCTTGTTTCCCCCTTTTTTATGGATGCTTTGTAAACGTTCACAATATAATTGTATTTATGCGTTTCGATATTTTCATTTAATGTACAACTATTTTCATATTGATTATAATTTTAAGAAAAACTATAGTAAATGGTTCTAATAACTGACCTTAAAAAGGTATACATCCGTTGAGACTAATACCAATGACGATATTTCGCGGCCAGCTACATTCTTCACTTCTTTCCATATTCACAAATGAAATTCTTCTGTATCAGCATCTCGGATGTAAATATAGTTCAGGTTGGCACAACAGAATCCACGCTCACCGTTTCTGAAACATAAGATAATGTATTAGCAAAATAGGTTCCGATCCCGCTTCTGATGACAGATTTTGGGTTAAGGGTGTTGTCACCAGAAGTGTTTAAAATAAAAGAGGTTATTTTATATTTAAACTTTTATTCGAAACGTTAATTTATTTTTAAACTGTTTATCTTTTCTAATTATTGGAATGAATCTACCACCGGTTCGGAAAGCAAGTTTTGCACTGAGAAGAACCGGCAAGAAACTCAGCACTTGTTATTTTCAAAATATATATTGTACAAGCAATGTTACAAGTAACTTGGTAACAATAATCACTAATTAATTAATTAATACAATGTGACTCGACAATGGTCGATGAGATCTAATGATATTATTAATCGTTCCACAGTAATTTATAGAACACAATCACAACAACAATCTTTATAGAACACAATTATTATACTCAGCAATATGTAAGCCACATTAACTGGATTTAATTGATTCAGAATGAACACTACAAAATATATCATTATAACAATAACTAGAATAAATGGATAGATAACAATTTTAGGTTATAAGTTATACAAAATATACTTAGCTTTTGCAATGCCCTCCGGCGGCTCTGTCCAGTACTACGGTCGGAATAGAATGCTCCCCAGACTGCCGATTTCGAGACTTTTATACTATCAAATAAACAAGTGGGAGATCCCTTCTTTTTGTTCAACTACCGACATTAGTCAAATTGTCAACATTATCATATATTAACAGAGAATGACAGTAATATAAAATAACCACAATATTATTAGTTATTTTGGTAAATTAATATTAAATTACTCGATTACTGAAATAACCGAAATACACCAAAACTATAAAATTAAGATAATAGTTATAAACAATTGGTATAATGACTTCCTACCGACACTAGTCAAATTGTCAACATTCTCATATATTAACAGGGAATGTTAGTAATATAAAATAATCATATTATGGTTATTAATGGTATTTCTTGTAATCTAACATTCAATTACTCAAAGAACAGTAATACACAAACCCATGGAAGCAGAATGATAACATTTATAAACAATTATTGGTATAATGACTTCCCCAACTTCAATAAACGTAATGCAATTACAATTTAGTTCCGTTTGTCATTAATATTATAACAGCTATGTTTGTCATTAAT
Organism: Coenonympha glycerion; assembly: GCA_963855885.1. Lineage (NCBI taxonomy): Eukaryota > Metazoa > Arthropoda > Insecta > Lepidoptera > Nymphalidae > Coenonympha > Coenonympha glycerion. Next base: position 6,052,032 of record OY979646.1, read on the forward strand.
AAAATAATGTTATTCCTTATGTATTAAAGTATACTTAATATTTTAATTAAATCATGTGACTGTACAAACAATCGGTATCTTGACTTTCTTAACTTTTAGTGAACTAGAAAGATGATCACTTGTGTATAACAACCACCTGTATTTACACTTGAAAAATGATGATACAATCATTTCTAAACAACCACACAATTATCAATGTTACTTTTTAAACAAACACAGGATAGTTTAATTACAATTCATGTTTGTTACTCAATAATTTGTGTAGTACCTTTTTTTTTTTAACTTTTATTATTATATTTGGCTATGAAACGTACACAGTATACACATTTGAAATCTTTCTGTTTATGCAAATTAACTTTCTTTATTCTCGATAAGAAGTCACATTTTAACCAATAATATAACACGTGCGTGTGCTGTACGTTTGTGTTTGCTTTTGCGTGTGCTTTGCGTGTGCGTTTGCGTCTGCATTTGCGTGTGCGTTTGCATTTGCTTTACGTGTGTGAATGCGTTTGCTTTTGCTTGTGCTTTGCGTGTTTGTATGCGTTTGCGTCTGCATTTGCGAGTGCGTTAGCTTTTGAGTGTGCCTTGCGTGTGCGTATGCGTTTGCGACTGCATTTGTGGTCTGTAATAATTAATAAACTATTAATTTTTTATCGTCTTGAAAACAGTTGTAAGCCGTCTTTTCTCCTGGTCTTTTCAAGCCAGCATTTCTTTTGAGTCTGTTAAATATCACATGTTAAGCGCATAAGAGTACATAAACTAAACCCGTATGCACAAACGTAGTGTGATTTATGTTTATACATACTAGTGTGAACTGGCTAGCCAGCTGGACTGTGTTAGTATGTACTTAGTAGCCACTTAGTTGCTGAGAGCGCATTATGTAATACATAGGCCTAGTCAGTTTTTGCAAGAAGTGATAGTACTTAAATAAATCTTTAGTTTCGATCCTATACATTTTTTAGGTCACAGACTTGTATACTAAGACAGGGCGAACAGCGCGAAACAATGTCGCCAGTTTATAGGTGTCATTAGTACCAACAGTAGGTAGATATAAGACCACGCGGTAGTTCGGTCAGCGGCGGCGGTGGGTATTTTGACACATGACGCGACGCTACTGTTTGCTTGTAAGAAGACGGTTTACGTAAAATGTTCGGATCGGCCTATCCTTACTAATATTTTTATCTATTACATAGGTAAAATTTTGTAGACCCTCGCGCTCCGACTAGATAGAACCCTATACCTAACAACGACAGCTCCGTGAGTACGGCAACTTTTTCTTGTAGTGTGAGTGTGTCAATTTGAAATTAGTATTTTGCCGGATGCTAGTGTGCGTGAAAAATTGTGTAGCGACGGCTCGGGTTCGCCAAGTTGGGCAAAGTATTTTTTGCCGCAGTTTTGAAGTCGAGGGTTCCGTTTCGGACCTCTATTATGAATGTCACACAGCACACTGGGCAGGATTTAAATCTGCGACTCCCAGCTATCGTGGCTGGGTGCTCTACCGATAAGGACCCTGGGCCCGTATTCTGTATCTCGGTGCCTATCAAAGAATGATAGCCACTGGCATATGTTTTATATCCATTGAAAGTTTGCTATGAAATAAAAATAACATTTCCTTAGCAAAACTTCAATGGATGAAAAACATTTGCTAGTGGCTATCATTCTTTGATAGGCACCGAGTTACAGAATAGAATTGCTGGTTTAGAAAAGATAGAATGTACTGAATAATTAATCAGATCTCGTTATTTCCACATCTCTTCGCTTAGCTTCGTTGGAATGATCATTTTTCGAATGTCTCATTTTTTTGTCGGATTTTATCAGCTTATACATTTGTTGCTCTTTTAATTTGCTCTCGTTGCGTTTGTCTTTGATGCGCATCTCCTCTCCGCATATGTGGAAATCGCCTTATACGAGTGCATGTCATATTCAATCCTAAGGCAGAACTGTGATGACATCTTACATCTTTAAGAAAGCTGTGCAATTTCAATCTGCTTTCAAAATCATTCTCTTTGAATGAGAGAAGATACGTTACCGTTTTTTATTAATTATCTGGTTATTTTAGTGTTTGACGTACAGCCGAGGATGTTATTCTGTGGTTATGCTTATGCCTATAAATCCTCCTTGCGTACTTAATTGAGGTAAGGACATTATACTTCGGTGATAAGACTTAATATGGATAATGGGTTTTATTTCTATAGATATTCTTTATTAATTAAAGAGACCTGTTTTGTTAATTAAAATAATATAGTAAAACTTGCTTGACGCCTGTCCATAATAAGTTACTACTCTTCAAATCTTAATTTGAGCTTAAATTTTACTGCGATAAAGAACATGGGCAGAAATGTACACAAACAAAGTTTAGCGTCTAAATGTAACATTTATTACAAGACAATTCTAGTAAATAACTGAATTTTTTCAAGGTATCACTAGTTATTGTAAAGGACGGGTCAAAAAATAAAATATTTAAAGAAATTCAATTGATTACTGATAGGTTCTGTTTCCACATTCCTGACAGCTAGTGTTGCCGGATGCAAAACTTTTCCACTTTTATACTACATCTTTTTGACGATCGGTCCACTTTTGTACGAGAACAACATGTTACAGACTATACTAAAGATAAACCTATTTTCAAGTACTACGTTAATTCTTAGATCAGAATTTAGAATACAAGACAATAATAACTGTGCCGATTTCAATCGTTCTTTTTTTGCATTTTATTTTACTCGAATATATTTACATAAAAAGATTAAATTAGTTTAGGGTTTTCCATTGCGTTGGAGTAAAACTGAATATTATTTTTCCGTGTGAGCCAGTCTCACTTAAATAAACTGTTTGAATATTTGTGATTATTTGTCAGAAAACTACACCTATTAGATACTAATACTGAAATCTATTATACAACCGATTATTTTGAGGATAGATTATTTTGTCTTGGTAGTTTAGCGTTTCCGAAATACCCTTGTAATTCAATATTAATTTATTAACTCAATTAGTTTTTTCTTTCAGTCGATTGGATTTTTTTAATTCCGGCATCTCGCAACATTGTCCGACAGCTACATGATGGCTACATGGTCTCAACTGTCGACAGTGACAAATTCTGGGACAAGAGACAAATATTTATCAAAGAGTATATAGTGTATTGTCTATGCTCTCAGATGCTTCATGGCGGAGGTCGCAGTTGTTATAATACTCAGATACAATCGCCAGTGATAGAGTAATCTGTGGATACAATATTTTGAAAATAAATATCAATTTTTCTCCACTTTTTTGTAAGAAAAATCTTTTAGCATTGAGTTCAGGCTTGCAGGCCCAACCAAAAAAATATTTTTTCATTTATAGATGCAATAGCGTAACGTGAGCGAAAGCGATGTATGGGCCCACACCATTGTTCTTTAGTTTGACGTTTTAATTTTATTGCAGCAAACAAAAAGTAGTCTGACTTGTTTATATCTATCACTTCTGAATAATTTATTTAATCCGAACAGACATAATCATAGGTAGGTATATACAGGGACTGTGACAAATAAAACATTAATAAGTCGCTGAACAACTTTCTCGCGGAAGATTTTTACTTTCTGTGACATATTCGAGTTCCAATATGATTAAGAAATTAACATTTATTTCCTGAATTTTTATATTTTTGTTCGCTTCTGCTGTGGTACATATTATTTCGTATCACTGTTATCATTTCAAAAAAAAGCTCATTTTATACGTTACCGAAACTTACTTAGTACTTTAGCATGAACGAGCTTTACTACTTAGTACTTTATAGTATACATAGCTATTATACATAGTTATAGCGTAATCTTATATACTCTTAAATGGACTATCCAACAAAAGGAAACAAACAACCAAAAATTTTTTTCACTTCGAACAAGGGGGGCTATTCACGAACCGTTTTCACACACTGACGGAAAAAAAAAAAAATGGACACTGAAAAATTAACTTTTACGTGTATTGGTTTAGAGTGTAAAATTGAATGTATTTGATCATAGGAAACACAATGCTCGACTTTGACGCACTTAAGTAAATTTAATTTTACGCTCTATATCAATAACCGTAAAATTCAATTTTTAGTGTTCGCTAAAAATGTCTTCATTTTTAAAATAATGTATGTAGTGAATAGTGCTTCCAAAAAAAAACAAACAAACAAACACATCAAACAAACAAATAAACTCCTCAGCTTTATAATTTAAGTAAGTAAAGTATAAATAAGCTTAGTAAGCACTGAGCTTAAATTTTATTCGCGAGTGCCAAACCCTTGGCAAACAATTTTGCAACGCGCACGTGTGTGCTAAATTTCACACATAAAACCGTTTTTGCCCTGCATATAAAATGTAACAAAGGGCCGTAAGTACATTTTGCAACGATACGTGCACATCAAATACCTATCGAGAGCAAAGTTACGTATCTCTTCCAGTTAATATATGCTTACATGGCAGTCGTCCTACATTCACCCCCCTTCTTCGATCTGACTTACTCGAGTTGACGGCCATTACCTAACCAACCGCCTTACGCGCCACAGCATCAAAATTGCTAAACGGTGAAAGTGAATTAGGTCTTGTCACCTTGCGTTAAGGTTAAAATTTACACGGATAAAAATAATGCTTAGGTGTAAAAATAAATTGGTATCACCCACTACTCGATGTTTACACTCGGCTGTCGACTGGCATCATTTAATTAATTCGATATTTGAACGTGTCGCGCGGTGTTTTGTCGTATCATAAATATTTTGTGCGCGCATTTTTTTTTAAACGCGAGTTTTTACGTGCTGTGATTTATTTATTATAGAGAGAAAATTTTTCGTTCCCATGTGACAATGTGTTTTTATACTGGAGTAAAAAATAAAAGTGGAACACGGTTTACAAACGTGCTGAATAAAAAGTGATTGTTTTAGTTTTTGGTATTCGCTTATTGTGATTTTTTTATGGTTTATTCATGTACGTGGGATAGACAAATGTGTTAGTATAATGGTGTGGAATATACCTAACTATGTTCAAAAATAATGTTAGCGGGTGAGAGTATAGAAATTGTGCAGCGGTGGCTGCAAAGACGCGGCAGCGATGACATTGATAATGACACAGGTAGGTTTTATGCCCTCGGCTTCGCCTTCGCGGATGTCACCAAATCTCCTGGGAACCGGTGATCAATCCCGTATCAAACTTGAGATTTTTGAGATATTATTTTGTTTTAAAATGATATATAATTAGGTAGGTAAAGCTATCTACAACTATGAAACTAATAACAGGAAATTAAAATAAATAAACAAAAAGCTTTTCATTTCACTTTTTGACCGGTTTTACGTCTACTTTTTACAATAGGTAACATACCTCTATTATTTGAAAATAAAACCAGATTATTTACGAGTGTAACTTACTTCTCGATTGATGTCAAACAATCCATCTGTGGTCACAGATTTTATCTGTAGTATTAGTATTTAGTACCTACTGATAGATGGTTCTGCACTCTGAATCTGTACAAATCCCATTTATCCATTTTCCAATTTTACAACTTTTCATAGTATTTTGCCGTTAACTTAGTGTTGAGACATACTTGAGTAATTTATGTCGCCGTTTTCCTTGATCGCCGACTGTGTTATACTTGTTCTACCTGCGTTTCGATTAACCTCAAGTGTACCAAACGAATAGGTAGAGACGGCTCTAAATAAAGTATAAAAATTAATATAGATTATAATTCAGTTTCTGAACAAATACACACAGTACACACACACCGAGACATTAGTGTGCTACGGAGAATTAACTTAAGGTGGCGCAGTACGCTCGGCCGAAGTTGCCGGCGCACGTGGCAAAGTTTTTGCTATTTCACCTAACCTGTATGGGAAAGGGCACTACTTAGTGTAGTTACAGCATATACGCATAATTCCGTGATACTGTCTCGCTCCCGCTCCGTTTTGGGTGAGAGGGCACGAATTTGCACCGAACTCAAGCTTGCGAACGCGTGGATCAGTCGTTTGGCTAAAGTGATTTTCAGAAAAAACTATATATGGTTACAAACTAAACTTATTTGAAGTATTGAATATAATATAAACTATGTTAATTGATATTTTTCATTAGAGTGTTTATATTCCTAATCTTATGTATTTATGCTCAAAGTTGCCGTATATTTAGTGTCAAAATGTGAATCTTTCGAGGCTCGTAACTTTGAAATCAATATATTTTTAATTTTTTTTTAATATTTTTCAACTTAGATAATGATGAAATAAATCGATATTATACTTTATTTTGAACCTTCCACTAATATAAAATACAAATAATGTAGTAAACACACTTCTATGTTTGTATGAAGAAAATGTCGGCATGAGCGCTCTTAAAATTATCACTATTTTCTAACGAGATCATTGCACGCCGTCTCCAGCGGATTATACTGATTGGGTTACTGCAGGTGCACGGTGATCAATTACAAAACCACTGAACAACTATGCTATGTCTAAAACGTGTCGTAAGTGGTTTAAAGATACATGTAATGCTATTATAACAGTATTTGTCTGTTTTGTTTCAGGCAGCTCGAGCGGGTCGCCTGGGCCCCGCGCGGGGCGCCGCTCCTCGCTCGCGCTCACGCCTGAGGACGAGCCGCTAGTCGACCTCGCCGTAAGTGCATCTGCATGCCCCTACATTTACATTTACATACATAAAAGCATAATATGAAATTATTACACAAAATCATCACCACAAAATGGATAATAATCATCACCACATAATGTAGATGTCATATTGTGATGAAAAGACGCACTTATTCTTTCTTATTCAAAAAAAATATTGACATAACACACTGCGCAATCTAGCTAATCATGTGTTCTTGGTACTGAATAACTGTTTAATATACATAAATATTAATATGTACATAAGTATAATATATTGAAAAACACCAAGAAAAAACTAGAAAACATTCATACTCATCACACAAACATTATTCAATAGTGGGAATCGAACCCCCGACCTCCGACGCAGACGGCAGGATCGCTACCGCTACACCATTCGGCTTGCTGCAACAACATTTATGACTTACGATTGCATGATTTATCTTAAATCACAAACCGTGCGCAAAAGTTAAAGCATATTAAAGTCTAAGTATACTTTATCTATAGATCAGACAACAGGAGCAAATCCATAAAGAGCTATAAAGACAATAATAGCAATGCTGTTTTGACAAACTACTTACTAGTTTTTTAACTCGATTGTTGCGATTTTAATCGATTGGTTTTCCAGCAGTACCTACTCAAAGTATCCCTTAGCCTTCATTAACAAACAATATCTTATCCAAAAGATTGTAATCCGTAACAATAATACTACCTAGTACAGACGCTTTCCTAGAATAATATCGTGATATCAAACGTTATAATATATTATACCATCGTTGTATTTTAACAAGATTCCAACCGTGATTAAATAAACAAGATAGTAGTTCAAAGAACGTTTTGATAGTAATGTGTACCTAAATCATGTTTGTAATTATGGGATAAAAAAATATACCGCATCTTATTTTTATTTGTGTATTTTGTTCTACCTAATCTTATAAAATAAGAACTTAACTTTTGGTTTTGTACATTCCTTCAATTTTCACAACTTAAAAACTGCACTGGGTGACCTTTTATACTCTAGTGAAGAAGTTTTTATAACTGGTAACTTTTTTCAGCAGTTTCCGAAAATTACAGTCCGACAAGGCTCTCTTGGCACTTGAATGACATTGCCAGGAGGGCGTTGTTAAAGAACAAAGGCAGAGCGAACTATCAAACAGTATCACAAGATAGCGGCGTTAGTTCTGATTTTGGCCACACGCCAAGATAGCCAAGATAGCCTGATAACCGTAGATGATTAAAAAAAAATTAAATTCTGCTTGCAATAATTTCAAAAGTTATTGACACCAAAAAAAGGATAAAAATAATATAATAACTGTTCGGCGCCTGCTGAAAAAAGTTATCTGAAAAAATACATCTTTACTTAAGACTATTACAGCCGAGCTTTGGTACTTTTGGAACTTCTAAAATCTAATGATTTTTTTTTCAAAACTACAAGTATGTTAATGAACCAAACAGGGAAATTGTGCCGTGACGTAATCAGAAGTATAATTTTAATAAATAATCAGTGCTGCACTGATTGATAAACCCAGAAAATAATAACTCGCATATCACTGTTATCTTTGTAATCTATAAGACAGGTATTTACAGTAATGTTTTTAGTTAATCAGAGCGGTTGTCCAATAGAGACGTGCTCATATTTTTCGCGAGTTTAAAGTTACAGCAATACAAAATCGTAAATATGTAAACTATTAGTTTTATGTGCAGTGTTTATTTAAAACCAAAAATTTAGTTTTTTTTTTTAATTTTGCCGAGTGGGAAATGTGACGTGTTAAAGACATACCTAGATAAATAGTTTTTCACAGTGATACTATACAAGCTATTATTATTGCAATAATGTTAAGGATTATGTTGTTTAGGAATCGGTAATGATGCCAACGTAACTGTATATTAAATGGTGAATAAAGTACTAGTTATTTAACATCAAGTATGGATGTAAATCGTGCAAGAATTAAAGAAGAAAACGTAAGAAACAATGATGAGGTTAAGAAGACAGGTTGCTGGGCTAAGTTCAAAAGTTTATTCGAAGAAAGAGGGTTCGATTTGGAATTCGAATACAATGGTACCACACCTGTAAATATTTTAAGGGAAAACCAAAATGAAAACGAAGGGTACAGAAAGCTTGATACAAGAAATTCTGTAATTAAAAAGCCGGAAGAGATAGTTAAAAAAGACGGCGAACTATCAGGGGTAATCAATTTTTACGAGCAGTTTGCTACTTTGACTGAAGAGCCAAAGGAGGAAGTTATTGAAACCAAAAGGCGGTCGACGATTAGACCCAGAGTTTCGATGAGACCAAGCATCCTGCTGACTAATATTATTGAAGAAACAGGAGACATTGAAAACGATAGCAGTCAAGAGGTAAGGGTGATTTTGCAAATGAAGTCTGAACATAAATGTTTGCTGGGGGACAGAAAAGTTCGGGTTCATTAACAGCGTAGAAGCTGTATTTAAGCTATTTTTTGTGAGATTAAGTTTTAAAACTATAGAGACAATTACTTTTAAATTTAAACATCATGTATCTAAAATCTTATTTTTTAAAATTGGATAAAATTTTCTCGAACCAAAGTTCTCCCAGAAGCTTCTCGAAAATCTAAGTTTTTCTAATTTTTATCGGAAACTGCAATGTATGTAATTGTAATTTTTGTTTTAATGTGTCGATAATAATTATATCTAAAAACGTTGAGAACAGATTTTTGATAACTGGCTTAGTTTTTGAGTAATTAGGTAAAAGGTCGTTTTTCTGTCATATTCGGCCGCAACGCTGCATGTCGCACCCATCAACGTATCCGTGAGAGTGACAAAGACAAAAATAAATTCAATAAATCCCCTTAAACAAAATAAATAGATACGGTTGCGCGCCGACCCGGCGCGGCCGTTGCGTGGCGATAGGTACCTAGGTAAGTTTAAGTATATGTTGTATCTATCCTATTGCGTCGTGTTCTGCGCTGTGGGGTAAAGGGACTGTGGGAATTACGCGGGACAAACGGGCCGGAACAAAAATATTTCTTACGCGGAACGGAGTCCGCGGGCACTGCTAGTAAGATATAAATTGCTAAGAACATCTAAATTTCCTTTTTCAGTTAATCTAATTTTATAGGGGTAATAGACACATATTTTCCATATTTGTTTTTTCATTAATAAACAATGTGCAGACGTAATACGATCAGCAATTATTTCCCTGGTACTTTGGGGACACAATAAATAATACCTACTCGTATGTCAGGATTCAGGAACAAAGAGCTCATCAGGGCGTTTTCCAATACACGACCCGTTCGAAATTCATTACCCACGGTGCTTTATATTCCCCTAGTACCTACCTATACACCTACGCTTTTGCAAAACCACTCAAACGAAACCATTAAATTCAAATAGGTAGAAGGTTTTCATAAAATTAATTTATGAATTTGATCCAGATATGTAGGAGATAGGTAGGTTGTATTGTGACATGACGACAAACCCTCTCTGAGGGCGTTTTCAAGTAGGCAGGAACGTGACCACAGCTCGCAATTTATGATCCCCTGGTGATTGTGAAGACGTGATAACTGCGATACACCGAGCACTATTTCTAATACACGACGACGTGATGTAGGTAGGTTTTTATTGTTAAAATAATAGTTTATGTCCGCGGCTTCGCCTTTCAATTATTAGGCATATGAGATTTTCCTCTTATCCCATCCCTTTTCCTCTTTCCATTCCGTTCCTTTTTCCACACAAACAGGAAGTCTACTGTAGCAATTTATTACTATAACATTTTTATAATATCCGGAATTTAATAGCCTGCTAAAATTATAACAAATAAAAATTACTTACAGAAAAAATTGATTTGTTGTAACATGATGCAATTGTTATGTTATGATGTCTGCAAATGCTGTGTCTACAATCTACATTATATACTCGTAAAAGGTAAGGTTTAGAGGTTTTGAATTTCAGTGCACGTAGGTATATTAGACCACCTATATATAAATGAATATAACGGTCACAATAATTGATGTACCTTAATTTTTAAGGTTCCGTACCCAAAGGGTAAAAACGGGTCTCCGCCTTTCGTCTGTCACCAGGCTGTATCTCTTAAGAGTCCTGTGAACTACCATGTCTCCCATACAAACGTAATATCAAAATCATTTGTAATTCGTGTATATTTCGATCATGTTGTGGTGTTATTCGGGTTCGTATAGTAATAATCTATGCTCCTGGCCATACCTGATTCCGAAATACTGTTGTTAAACAAAATTGTAAACGAATTTAGTTTTGCTTATTTTTATGTCAAAGAGGACATGTTTTCTGCTTATTTGTTTTGTAATAAAAACAACACTATCTCACATCGCATTAGTTCAGGAGCACAGTTTTTACTGTCCAGCTAAAGAAAAACACCAGTTAATAAAGAAATTTACAAGTTTTCTTTCATAATTTTTGGTATTACGGAACTCGACCAAAGTTATAAAAATTTTGATCAAAATTGATTATTATTTTATTTTAAAGAAATATTTCCGAACCAAATATGGCCAGGAGCATAGATTATTACTATATGAATCCGAATAACACCACAACATGATCGAAATATTCACGAATTACAAATGATTTGGTATTTTGCGTTAACGGAGACATCGTATGTTCACAGGCCCCTTAAACCGTGATAGTGACACTTGTAATTTTCAGAGACGATGTATTTTTGTTTCACAGCAAATAGGTACTGAAATAAAATAAATATTTAAGGGGGCTATCATACAGCGTGATTTTTTTGTTTGTTTTTGCTCGATATTGATAACAGCAACAAGGCACTTAAATTATTCACAGAATATTTCGTTACATATTCATGTTAAAATTGAATAGTTAAATTACAATTAAAAATAATTAAGGGGGCTCCTACACAATAAACGTAATTTTTGCTCGTATGTGAATTTGGTTGGAATGATCTTGATAGTACTGAACTATCAGTGCGCGAATCCGATTCGCACTTGACCAATTATTTATACATGAGATGTATTATTTAATTTTATTAATTTATTAAAAAGATATTTTAAAAAATTGCGAAAATAAAACAACTAAATTTTTTAGGAAAGATTCGAGCCTTAAAGATTGTTTTTTCAACGAGGAAGGAAAATCCAATTTATAACCCCTTGATACTCACAAAACCTTTAACGCTTAATGGGAAAAGGCTCATTGGGAAAATGCATAAAATTAAAAAAGGATTTAATGAAATCCTCGATCAAATTAATTTTAAATTGTAATTGAATAATTTCACATGTCTTGTTTCACGTTCAGGATAAAATTGTTTTCATGAGGTTGGTTTCTGTATTTCAAACAAGTATGTTTTATTCATCGAAGCCACATAGCCCGGCTTAAACTTCTGATAATTTTCCCTTTGAATGAATTATACAAAACAAGGAAGTCGTCGAAAACAAAGTTCTTCGATTTTCAAATTGATTCGTTCAATGTATCGCGAGCACATATTACCTACTTTTTAAACTATATTATGTTGTTATGTTGGCATAATGAACACTAAGATGACGAACCTTTTCATTCCGTGACTGTACCATTAAACTTTACCAAGTACCTTTGATCCCCAATAGCTTATAGTTGGAAATTGATATAAAATTATAACTCCATCAAGTTTCTCTATAAATCCGAATCGAAATTCATATCGAATCGATTTGCTCGACCTGAACCTATTATAGTAAGGGAGCCGAACCTACATCGACCTTCACCGAGCTGTTAACTTGATGAAACAATTTTTTTATATAATTTTATTAAAAGATGAACACGCTTATCAGGATTTTGATAGGCAAGCTATTATACATATAGGCGTGTTTATCTGTTTATAAAATTTTATAAAAAATATGTTTCATCAAGTTATAGCTAGACCGCTATAAACTTGACCCTCCCATGGGTCTGCGGGACGCGGGGCGGGAGCTACTCCACTGATCTCTATTCTATGGATTAAACATTCTATACAATGCAGGCTAGGTTCACTGAGGATCCATAGAATAGGGATCAGTGCACTCTACTAATCAGCTGTCAGAGACTGACATGAATTACGCTACACACGATGATATTAATCTTGCGACGTGGATAAGATAAGATAAATTAAGATAAATTTATTGGTAATGAAACAATGTGGGTAACTTACATAAGAAAATACCATAGGCGTAACATAGATAATGATACATACTTAAGAAAATACCATAGGCGAATTCTCAAGATGCGAGTCATTACATCGTATCGTGTATAGCCAATCGCACACCCGCCCCGCGTCCCGCAGACCATGGGAGGGCCAAGTTTATAGCGGTCAAGCTATAACAGCTCGGTGTAGATCGATGTAGTATTAGTAAATTCCAAAGTTAACCTAAATTGAAATAACATTCTACACTGTACAGTAGAGATCTTATCTGGACCATTTACATTGTTATGCGGAGAATTCATGCGTATAAGCACTTGATACTTATTGCACTGCACTAATGCGATTACATTTGGACCATAATGTCATGTGTGAAAGATTAAATTTGTTTGATTGCATTAAATTGTAAAAATTAAAAAATTTACACGCATAGTTGTAATTGTTGTGAAAATTGCATAGTTATATACGCAGAAGTAAAATATACCGTAAATACCATCTAATCCGGAAAAAGTTGTTTTGCCACGAAGTATATAAAGATTAGCTTACAATCATTCAGACCGACAAAAAATACATTAAAAATTTCACAAAAATCGATCAAAATCAACGATTTAGGTAAAAAATATTGGTACAAAAATTTTATGTAATATTATAGTTAGAAAAGATATATTCACTCTTACCTTAATGAACAAATTGTCGAATTATTAGCGAAAAAAAATGTGTCGACGTGCGTATATTTGTCATACTTAACGGCTACCTACTCATACTATCTATTAACAAAAGGGCCGCGCATTTTCATATTTTATTTACCTAATATTCTATACATATAATGTTTACAGTACACTCATAATATTATGTATCGCGACATGATTCTTAAATCTTAATACAAAAATATAAATAAAATTACATTTCTTGCCTCGGGGATTCTAAGAATTAACTAATATACGTTTTATATGTTGCTTAGGCCATGACTTTTTGCTAGAGCGGTAAGTACTAGGTACTCGTTTCATACTATTCTCTTTTCACAACAACTTTACACGCCATAGCCCTTTTATGTACAGTACAGATAAAAATAAATCGAAGTGAAATAAAAAAAATTACGTTCTTGTAATATTGACATCTTTAAATTTTATACTTAAATATGATTAAAAGAAACAACATTTTTGTTATTTTCCCAAGCTCTCATTGTAATGTCATTCTTTGCTATTAAAAAGCCACTAGACTTTAAACAGGACTTTATACATTAACCGAGGCAAGCTTTCCTTTTGCAGCCGCCAGAAACGCTCATTGCCTTGAAGTCAAATGCCGTAGCCCTGGAATTATGAATTTATGATATAACTTTTACCGATAGGAATGTTTGGTACAACCTAATAGAGTACAGAGCAATATGTAGAGAAGCGGAAAATTTCACAAAAATATTGTGAACATTCAGAATTAATAAAATCTTCTCTACACATAAATAAAAGTCAATTTCCAAATGTATTGTTACCCTTACTCGAATGTATACATCCGTGCGTCACTTCATCAGCCGTAGTTATATGCCATACGAGTATTATATAGTAGGGGATCCCAAGTAAGGTCGACCTTCACCGAGCTGCTTATTGGATGAAAACGATTTTATATCCAATTAAATATGTCAATAAATATATCGCAAGTGGGTTGCCTAAAAAATATCAGTCCAGAGTATGATTAATTAAGAATTTAAAAATGATCCATCGTAACATGAACTCCGCTTTGTTAGAGTTCCGTTGACATCTTGGTTCAAATTAGATTGGATGAGCGATTCAGGTCGCAAATTGCAATTGTGCTTATTTACCTACGATTTTATTATCCTTTAACTCTCTTTTGCCAAAAAATATAGAGCAGAAATACTATCCTCAGCCAGGATATTATTTTTGGCAAAAAGCACTATTTATAACATCCAATCTAATTTGAACTACGATGTCAACTAAACTGGAACAAATAGGAGTCCATGTTACAATGGTTTTTTTTAAATTCTCAATTAATCATACCCTGGACTGAAATTTTTTAGGCAACCCACTTGCGATATATTTATTGACATATTTAATTGGATATAAAATAGTTTTCATCCAATAAGTAGCTCGGTGAAGGTCGTTGTATGGCGGGATCTTAGACCATTATATTATATTGCGATCAACACAGAAAACTCGTGCAAGCGGAGATCAACAAAATGTATGAGATTGACATATCCGTTCGTTTTATTGATCACGTGACCTCCGCGCAGACTGTAAAAACGTATGCATCTATTTGGCCAATGCTTTTTCATCGTTGTTGTTTCTATCTCAACAAAAGTATGAAAGGAAAATTTTGGAAAATTCACGGGTAAAGAAAAACAAAATTATTGAACAATTTGATATTTATGTACTAAGTTTACAAAACTATACGTCTTAGCAATTCTGTGAACTTCCCTTATATTTTCCTCTATTCCCTTCATTTATTTTTCCCTTTATTCATAGCCTCCCATACCGACATATGATATTCATTATTTAGACATCAAATAGGTCATAAGTACTACTTTGACTTTATCAAACAAAGATTGCTTTAGATAGGCACTTATTATTATTAATAATCCTTATTATTTTTTATGAAAAACATGTGTTTTCATTCAATGTTGCATCTATACTCGTACTCGTATTGAATCTAATTGTGACTAAAGAGTTAAAAAGACGTTAAAACAACGTCACAACTCATTATTGCCATTAGGCTCGGTTTCCACCAATGCGGAGCGGAACTGTGCTGTGGTTGAGTAAGCAATCAGATTTCGTCATTTTGACATCTCCGAAACTGAGGGGAGAGGAGATGTCGAAATGACGAAATCTGATTGGTTACTCAAACACAGCTCCGCTCCGCTTTGGTGGGAACCGTAAAAAAGTGGCCGTAAAATTTAGGGACTATGACATTTTATTTTTACAAGCTTTATTTTTTCTTAGCTTATCGTAGCTGTTAGTATGAGTAAGTACAATGTCAAAAGGCAAAAGCTTACTCCCAATTAGAATTAGAAACCTACATTAAAAGAATACAAGATAACTACGAGTATGTATGTATGATTTTTGTCTCTTCTGTTATTTCTAACTACCTACTCAAACTTCAGTTCGTCTTTATGTGGTTTAATCAATGACGAAATACGCTACGACATCCATGGGGTTTACGTTTGTTTACCGTCGGAAACAGGATTGTTTGGCAACGAAAAAAAATCTTCTTTCGAAAACGATCTTTTTTCTTGCTGACATTAGTAGTCGAAACTCAAAAGGTTAAAAAATTTTAAGACTACTTTCAAGTCGATAAAAAAGCTAGTTTTTTCCGTCTGAATAGACCTATACCACGAGAAAAGTGTCACCAGTTTACCGGTGTCAAAAACGTTTGTTTTGACTCCCGCCACATATCACTACACTTTTCAACAGTCCGCACGCACGTTTCCATGGAAACGGTTTCCGGCGCTACTTGTTTCTTGTATGAAGAACGTATGCGTAAAGTTAAATGTACAGATGAACATATCCATCCTTTATCGATGCCCATCCCACAAGAGCTATGTCCCATCTCTAAATCCCCCAGGCATTATGTAGGTATTCAAGTAGTTATAATAAAGAGCAATAATGTGGTATTTATACCTAGATATTGTGAAGGTCGGAATCATAGTCAGAAGCTCAGAATCGTCATTAAGGATATTGTTATCGGCAGATAATGGCCAGTAAATAATTAACATTATCTTAATTGTTCAAATAAGTAACGGGTGTCATTTCTGAGAAATACATGGCACAGTAGAAATGTAATTAGTGACAAGGTTGTATTTTTAAAGATTCGATCTATAGCAAAAGGAATTTACATCTTTATCTATTGGTAGGAATTCAATCAAAAAATAAAGAAGTGTCTGTGTAATTTTGCTGATATCACGGAATACATAATAGTACCTAACGGCTCACTCCGCAAGATGATTTAAAGAAATAGCGACTCTAGCGCTGACACAAAAAGTGCAATACAGTTCGCAATAGCGCTTGGCCCCGCCTCCGCAAACAACACGCAACAAACGCAAAGTTGTTGTCTGTTTCTATCGCGTAACTTGATCTCATTCGACGTACTAAGATTGCCTCGCGATCGGGCACACGCAGCGCGTAAAATAGACCATACAAGAACTAACTCGAACAAAGTAGCCGGCGCCACGGCGGCCGTCTAAAATTAGTACGTCGAGACGGCTACTTGTAGTTTCTTCGATCACGTGATAAGTGAACCTGGCCTGCTGATATTGCTACTGACCGCAAACTTAGTTTGCGTTGGGACAATATCATTAAAACACAACTAAACCTTTATGGCGACCTTTGTCATGTTGTTATAGACCTAACTTTAGTGGGCAAACCGCAAATAAGTTCGCAGAACCCTATTAAAAGTATGTTGTGTATTATGAATATCGCTTATTTTTATTTTATTTGACTGTTGACAGCAGTAAAATTTCACAAAATCTGCTGAATATTCACAGGTTCACAAAATTATAAACCTTTCTCGAATGTGTCAATTTTATTAGAAAAGTAATCCAAAAATAGACTACATTGTCCATTGAGATAAATGTTAAACATTATCATGACAAACTTGGAATAATTTCTAAAATTGATGCTATTTATTATTGTCAAAATAACAAATTGCGACAAAACCTAACATATAATAATTTGAATTTGTAGTTCTTCTTGAAGAGCCCTAAAAACAACAAACACTTCGGTCTTCGCCCATTTAAGCGCTAAGATGACACCCTTCCATTTGTGTCGGGTTAAAAAGAAAACACAAACAGTAGTTACATTCAAGGGCACAGTACCGTATGTAGGGCATCCATCAGGCCATCTCGGCCTTCCCGCCGATCGACCCGGGAGATATTGTCCCTAACAAGAACTGAATCCCACAAAAATCTAAACGCTCGATACTGGGTCAGGTTCCCTGAGGGAAAGTTATTACGTGAAGAAACGGCTAAGTTTTTCCGTGGAAATGTACTTTGTTAACATTTTTTTGAAGAAAAAACTTCTTTAGGCGCGTTCGGCATTTTTGATATGGCACTGTACTGTATGGTTACTGTAAGCGACACCTCTGTGTACGCAACTAACTATCGGGGCTCATAAGATACGACTTGGTGACAGACGGACAGACGTACAGACATGGGAGTCTTATTGTAGGGTGCCATGCTATGTATGCTTATTCTATGTAGGTTTCATGCTTTAAGTATGGAACGAAAAATGAGGTAAGTACTCAAGCTAGATAGATATAACGGTAGACGAGGCAGATAAATCGAGAGTGGCTTGTGGCACTCACGCCGCACGCGTTTACCTAGACTAGTAGGTACTTAGTAAGTACTACTTGCTACTTAGTACCTCTCATATTATTTGTGAAGAAAAATATCATATTCGTGAAACCGTGGTCCATCTGTTTACTGTTATAATATAAGGTTCTCGAACGTGTCAATATCTTGAGTGGGATGTTGCTTCGGGTAGTAAATATTTTATTTCGTCCCACTCTACGATGGAAACCTACTTAGGCCAATATTTATCTTAGTGAAATCTTTCACCATTAGTTTTGTGCACTTATATGTTACACTCAAAGACCGAAAACGCTTACTATGAGCGTTTTCGCGGTCTTTAATACAACGCGATTCTTTAGGGTTCCGTACCCGGGAAAAATGGGACTCTATTACTGAGACTTCGCTGTCCGTTCGTCTCGCCAACTATGTATATATAGGCCCTTTAACTGTTACATATTATTATGTGTTGGTTATTTTGTAGATTTCATTTTCGAACATCTGGGGACACGGTAGTGTCCCCGCCAAGACGAGCCAAGCGAAGCGCGAGGGCACTACCTATCTTTTCTCGAAGTGTTTCGTCGTATTTTTAAACCCTTATAACTTGGGCCTGAATTATTTCAGATAATCAAAATTCTCGGAAAATGATGTCGCCAGTGAACTTATTAAACCTATAAAGTTTCAATTTTATAGGTCTTATACTTTAGATTTTATTGACGTCTAAAAAACCCAAATTTCGTCACTGACTGACTGACTGACTGACTGACTGACTCACTGATGATCATCAAAATTCCTAGGTACTTCCTGAAGACCTAGAAAGCTGAAATTTCGTATATAAGCTAGTATTAGCACACAACCAACAAAAAAATTCCAAAAGTTGGAAATTTAACCCCCCAACCCCTTAAAATAGGGGATGGAAGTTTGTATGAAATTACCGCAAATATTGATGCTAGAGGTCTCAAAATTGATATAGGAACTCTTTGTAATAAACAATTAAATACGTCTTTGAGGATTTTTAGTTAATCACCCCACATCCATAAAATTAGGGGGTTGGAAGTTCGTATGGGGTTTCCCAATAGTATATAGGTATAATAAAAACTTAATTTCTGAAATTTGATATATAAGCTAGTATTAGCACACAACCAACAAAAAAATTCCAAAAGTTGGAAATTTAACCCCCCAACCCCTTAAAATAGGGGATGGCAGTTTGTATGAAATTACCGCAAATATTGATGCTAGAGGTCTCAAAATTGATATAGGGACTCTTTGTAATAAACAATTGAATACGTGTTTCAGGATTTTTAGTTAATCACCCCACATCCATAAAATTAGGGGGTTGGAAATTCGTATGGGGTTTCCCATAAGTATATAGGTATAATAAAAACTTAATTTCTGAAATTTGAAATATAAGCTAGTATTAGCACACAACCAACAAAAAAAATTCCAAAAGTTGGAAATTTAACCCCCCAACCCCTTAAAATAGGGGATGGAAGTTTGTATGAAATTACCGCAAATAATGATGCTAGAGGTCTCAAAATTGATATAGGGACTCTTTGTGATAAACAATTAAATACGTGTTTCAGGATTTTTAGTTAATCACCCCACATCCATAAAATTAGGGGGTTGGAAGTTCGTATGGGGTTTCCCATAAGTATATAGGTATAATAAAAACTTAATTTCTGAAATTTGATATATAAGCTAGTATTAGCACACAACCAACAAAAAATTCCAAAAGTTGGAAATTTAACCCCCCAACCCCTTAAAATAGGGGATGGCAGTTTGTATGAAATTACCGCAAATATTGATGCTAGAGGTCTCCAAATTGATATAGGGACTCTTTGTAATAAACAATTAAATACGTGTTTCAGGATTTTTAGTTAATCACCCCACATCCATTAAATTAGGGGGTTGGAAGTTCGTATGGGGTTTCCCATAAGTATATAGGTATAATAAAAACTTAATTTCTGAAATTTGGTATATAAGCTAGTATTAGCACACAACCAACAAAAAAATTCCAAAAGTTGGAAATTTAACCCCCCAACCCCTTAAAATAGGGGATGGAAGTTTGTTTGAAATTACCGCAAATATTGATGCTAGAGTCTCAAAATTGATATAGGGACTCATTGTAATAAACTACAAATAAGGAAAAAAATAAACTAGGTGAACCAAGGAGGGTTCCCTCATTTAAATGATAAAGGGGGGGGATACTTGATTCGAACAAATATCCACCTTGCAATGATATTCAAGAAATACACCAAAGAAAAGGAAATTAACCAAATAAAAAATATAGTCCTAAACAACTTACAAAAAGAAGTGAAATCCCAGCAAAAACATTTTCATGTAAAATGTTGCCAAGACGAGAACATGTGGCTCACACTATCAAAAAGTTATCAGATCTCATGTAGAGCAAGACTTCTAACTCTACACGCCCTAACTCTATAAATCCTAACTTTATAAACTCTACACTTTAGTCAAAATATATTATGTCTTGGCTGTTTCGTTACTGTCACATGGGTGTAAAGTAAAAATATTATTCACTGACTTTGTACTTTTCTGATATACAATACCTAGTTTCTGTAGTAACGATTATTTATTAGATAGGTATTGAGTCTCCTCAGAAACTGCACTTAGGTTTTACTAACTGCATTGGTTTCAAATACTCCATCACACTTTGCAAAAGTGTGTTCCTTTGCTTTAGAGGATATTTTTAATAAATGGAAGTTTTTTCCCATAACAATGGTGATACCATTTAATTTTAATGTGAAATTTCTTGAATTTTGCATGGTCCATTATGCCACTTGCAAAACTCTATTAGAAAAGTACTGAACAGTGAATAAATTCTTCACTTTACGCCCATGTGACGGTACCGAAACAGCCAAGACATAATATATTTTGACTAAAGTGTAGTTTATAAAGTTAGGATTTATAGAGTTAGGGCGTGTAGAGTTAGAAGTCTTGCTCTACATGAGATCTGATAACTTTTTGATAGTGTGAGCCACATGTTCTCGTCTTGGCAACATTTTACATGAAAATTTTTTTGCTGGGATTAATTTGTCAGGAATCTACTGTGATAATTTTTATGACTTGACATTATGACGAAGTATCTGCCCATATTTCAACCGATGCACGATGGGCGGTGACAAAACCGTATAACAACGGCTATAGCAACATAGTGTAACTGACTGAAAGTGGTAACTGATAGATTCTTGTGAATAATAGTGAATAGTGATACGGTTAGAAAAATCAGCCGACTGATCGCAAGGTATAATTATTGTTGATGTATATTACACAGAGTGTTCTCTTTGCAGAACAGGTCGCCGCCGCCGTCGCACATCCCCTCTGCACTCCTCTACGCGCCTCCGGAACCGTTAGAGGTAACGCCAGCTGAAATTTAAATAAAAACACATAGAGCTGTATTAAAAGCTGTATTAAGGCAAATTGAGCTGCATATTGCAACCTATGTCCGACATAGCTCAACGTATCGCGAAGCTGAAGTAGCAATGGGCGGGGTACATAGCTCGTAAGACCGACAGACGTTGGGGACCCAAAGTGCTGGAATGGCGACCCCGCACGGGAAAGCGCAGTGTTGGCAGACTACCGAGACTGACCATATGGACTGACGACATTAAAAGAGTCGCGGCAGTGGATACAAGTGGCGCAGGACCGTGCGGGCTGGAAAGCTTAGCAGGAGGCCTTTGTTTGTCCAGCAGTGGACGCCCGTCGGTTGAAATGAACGATTAATAATGTCCATATAGGTATGATTCTCCAAACTGTGAACTAAGCCCGGCGGTAGTGCCCTTGGGACGCTGCGTGCTGGTTGTAGAAGGTTGTAGATGTTTGGAGAAATTCGAAAGAAATTATTCGAAAGTTGTACAGAAACCTGTACCTACTAACCCTGCTTTTGTTTGCACCGGGAGTTATCTTGCGATCCTAGCAAGCAAGATGATTTAAAGAAATAGCGTTCCTAGCTAGCTCTGACACAAAAAACTGCAATTCAGTTTGCAATAGCATAGCGCTTGGCTCCGCCGCGCTATATGCATCTACTCGTAAAGTTGTGATCTCTTTCTATCGCGTAACTGTATCTCTTTCGACGTACTAAGGTTGCCTCGTAATCGGGCGCACGCAGCGCGTTAAATAGACCGTACAAGAACTGACACGTGCAACCTAGCCGACGCGCGGCGGCTTAGTTCTGAAATCAGTACGTCGAGACGGCTACCTGTAGCTTCGTCGATAAGTGAATATGGCCTGACCTTACTTACGAGTGTTCGTGTCCCCCAGCTGCTATGCGTGTTCCCGGAGCGCGCGTCGCGCGTGTGCGCGGCGGCGTGCGGCGCGGCGGCGCGCGCGGGCGGCGAGGCGCGCGCGGTGCGCGGCGCGCGGGAGGCGCTGGACGCGTTCCGCCGCGACGCGGACGCGCGCGCGCCTCAGGTCGTCGTCGTGGACGCGCGGCAGCCGCAGCTGATGGACTCCACTTTACTAGCGAGGTAAGAAAAAAATTGTCTTGATAGTGAAACACAGTGAAACATATAAAAATGTTGAAAAGTTAAGGTCGGTTTTTTTGTCCTACTCGCTATTACAAATGTGTTGGTATAATTATGTTACATGGTTATAACAAAATACCTAATCGCTCTGGGCCCGTGGTGATTTACATTAACACTAACAACTTTTGTTCTATGACTTTTCAAAATTCAGTATTAATTTATTTCATACAAAAAACATTTCTGTAAAGTGAAATTACACTGTTGCTGTTTCGCGTGTACGCGAGACCGCCGCATCGCGGTCCGCGCCGTTGCCACTTGCGGATGTTACGAGTACATTACGGAATAGGAACAAGTAGAGTACGAGTCTCTGTAGAACTCTGTAGAAACTAGAGTATTGAATATATTTTGATATTTCTCAAAATATCGAGCAAAAAAATCGTAGAACAAATGTTGTTAGTTTTAATATAAACGAATACAGGCCGAGAGCGATTTGGAATTTTTATATAACCTTGTATATTACATACATAACATCGAGTCATTCGAGTCGTATCAACTACAGCTACACACCTTTATACTACTTACGCATAGATAACGTATCTACTCGTAGGTATGTTTGTTTTTACAAAGTTAAATCTTAAAACGTTACGACGGCAATAAAACAACCAGCCAGACGTGTTCGAGACTAAAACGTTCAATAAAGATTGATTAATTCATAATTTATAAAAGCACTCTGCACAAGGAATGTCTTAATTAAATTCTGAAAGCGGTAATAATATAAAATAATCGCAGCTGGCCACTGCTCCACGCAATTATGAATAGGTACCTACAAAGTACTTACCTTTATTGTTAGTCAGCTAATGAACTGCCGATGCCGGCCACCTCGTTTAGCTTGCACGATTTATCGATATTATAATTAAAGCTAAATTAAGCTTTCATTAAATTTCCGCTACAAAACGCTAAGCTTTCGATGTTATGTGTCTATAGTTCTATACAGTAGCCGTAGCCATAATATGACGTAGGTATATATATATCGATTCGATCCCACTCGCTCAAATGGATCGAAATTGAAAATAACTCGCACTTGACGAATTTTTTAGGGTTGCCTTCGCTTACTTAGGCGCTCGGTAGTGTGCCATGCCAAGTTCGGTGCACGCAGACTGGTAATCATAGCTAGTAGACCAGCAAGTTGATTTCGTATAAGGGCACACCTGCAGGGCTAGACAAAGTAACTTTGGCGTTAAGTAGAAAAACTACGTGACCGAATGAAAACAAATGAAAGCAGAATCTACTCTATGCTAAGCGTTGTTCACTGCTGCTGCTGTTGCTGTCAAAATTTGTCATGCGAAGTACGGTTATCTACAACGTCTGCGAGAACGTTCAAATTGTCGTACTCGATTTTCTAAAACAGCTTGTTTTCCTCTATTCGGTCACGTGGTTTGTCCATACATTATTATCTGCTGTCGTGAACGCTAAACGACTGTTAGGTACTTTGTCTAGCCCCGCTAATATTATATTGTGGCTCTCAAGAATTCATGAAATCTATTCTTTAGGTTTAATTTTGTATAGTGTCAGGTGTCAGCATTTAAGTAATCTTTGAGAGATAGGTAAACAATTCAGCTCGCAATAAACGTAAGAACGTAAGGGTTTAAATTATATCCAAATAATTAAATACACTTTTATAATTAATATCGTTGATTGACGTTCATTTTATTATAATTTGAACATTCCATACGACTCGAGCTTATAACATTCCAACTTTACAAAACAATATTTAATTAATTGTACACATAATATTTTGATTGAAAACTGACATTAATTAATTATGAAGTGAGGAATATTATTGAACAGTATAATTAATAACAGACTCATGTAATTCAAGATTCCAACGTTAAAAAAATCTGGGATAATTCGAAAAATCTATCGGTCCTATTCTTCGTCTAGGTATATACTCGTATCTACGAACATATTTGTAGGACTATGGGTGTGATCAGAAGCCAATACGTAAGTCAGGACTTGCTTTACTTACTATTTTTCATTCCTTATAATATGTTTATCTTTTAGCGTGCATTGCCTCAGTTCATTCAAGTCATTGAATTAGTTCGACGAATATTGCCATTTTACAAAACTTTGCGTTGGCATGACTAATTTTAATTGCTGATAACATTGGCACTTACTACCTATGCATAATAATCTTAATATATATAAATCTCGTGTCACAATGTTTGTCCTCAATGGACTCCTAAACTACTGAACCGATTTAGTTCAAACTTCGTGAATATCTGTCATTTGGTCCAACTTAAAAGATAGAATAGTTTTTATCCCACGTGGACGAATTTGCGGGCATCAGCTAGTACTAAAATAGATTTTTCGTAGACGAAGTCACGTGCGACGCGATACCTTAATCATGGTCGTAGTTTCTGACCATAATCAATTTTTTTCAATGCAAAGTCGGTAAAAATCAGTATGACCTACCCCTTGTGACTACTAACGACGTTGATTGAGGATTGACCCAAATAAACTTGGCCGTATATGGACATGTCAACTGCTGCAACATGTTTGACGTTCCCTTTGACAACTAATGACTTACCTATCGAGCTTGACTGGTCAGCTCGTTTGATTAGATTGTAGTCCAGGCTATTACTTTTTATTCATCTTCTTGTTCCCATTAGTATAGAGTCTGCTTTAACTCGATAGTTGAAACTTAATAAGAGAATAGTTAACATTGGTTGATACCTACAAAATACAAATGTAACTTATAAAAACACATCGGAGACTCATAACAGTAAAATTGTAGGAATGGTAATCATCTTTACATTTTATGGATAACCAAGCGTGACCGAAAAAATCATGAGAAAACTGAAAATGAACTTTTAGAAGACATGGTTGGATTTTCTGGGCAACCGATATGTGGTCCTTTGCTATAATATCTGATCTTTTGTTGATATTTATTTGTTACACAAAATAATATTATATAGGTACTACCTGTAGTACACATAATACAAAACCGGATTTTCGAATATCAATTGCCTGAAGATAATAACAATTATAAATTTAAATATGTATTAAAACTTGAACCCGCGCCCCCCAGCTATCGCAGCTGGGTGCTCTTTTAGGTACCATCTGAGCTATATGAGTCTTGTTAATAAAGTTTCTATGATACTGACATTCCCTCAATTTAGCTGCCAAAAGCCTACTATGTCAGCCCGGTTTCCACCAAAGCGGAGATGTGTTTGCATAACCAATCAGATTTAGTTTTTTTTTTTTTTTTTTTTATTATAGATAGACTTGCGCTTGACTACAATCATATCTGATGGACAGAAATGATGATGGAGCGCGCTTGCCTAGAAAATGCCTATTCACTCTTCTCTTGAAGGCACCCAGGTTGTATTTGGCTGGGAACACAGAAGCTGGAAGGGTGTTCCACACCTTAGCGGTACGTGTCAGAAACGAGGAGGAAAATCGTTTCGTTCGAGCTTGCTGGACATCAACCACATAAGAAAGTCACTTCTTCGTCATTGTGACATCTCCGACTTGCATATAAATAATAACAAAAAACTTTAAAAATATTAAACTTATCCCTCAATAAGTTCAAAGTCGCTGTAAAACGAAAGCTCATTAATAAAGCTTACTATTGTATTAAGGATTACTTACATGAATGTGGTGATAACAGAAAACAAAACCCGGCTGAGTTTGTTGTTGGCTTCTTCTCAGTGCAGGGCGCGTTGGAACCCTCGTAAACTTAGTTTTAAGTCGACTTGGAGTTATCGCCATACAAATGTGACAAATATCATAAGGACCATTTACAAGCGCCTGTATATTAGGCCTATGTGAAATAAAGGTATTTTGAGTTTGAGTTTTGAGTTTAAATAAAATTCGAATCAAGCGGGCAGAGCCGTTTAGTATACTTGTACGGGTCAGATTGATAACCCCCTTTGTATGAAGAAGGTTGAAAACCTTTTGTTATACAAATGAAATTCTCGCGGAAAGATACCAAGAATTAATTCTGCGCAGTAATGCTAAACCGATTGTTTGCGCAAAAATCGAATCAGGCCCCTCGCCGCATGGAGAGGCAATTAAGTCTTTGCTTAATTGACTCTTGAGTGGTCTACAGCGGGTGCGATATACATATAACGTGCCTATAACCTACCGTATACCTGAGACACATTCTTATACCAATAGATATACCCTAGACAGGGACGGAAGGCGCGAAAAATATCGCCAATTTACCGGTGCCAAAAATGCTTGTTTATAGTCAGCTCTACGATTTCGCATTGTGAAGTCAACATCTCCTGAGGATGTTCCGGTGTCGGGACGAAACGTGCGTCGGGGAAAGTCTTGAAAAATTGTATGTGGTGTTTCAGTGGGCAGTGGTCCTGCATATTGTACCATACAGAATCTCTCGAACCATACAGGAACCTCTCGAACCATCTCTCGGAAACGGCTCGAACAATTTTTATGAAATTTAGTATACAGGGGGTTTTGGGGGCGATAAATCGATCTAGCTAGGATTCATTTTTATTTTTTAGTAAATGTCGAATTTACCAAAATAAAATAAAAATATTGCTCCTGCTGCCATCTATTAGCCAGTAGTTAAACTACCGAGCGGAGCTCGGTGACCCAGATATTAAAATTAATCAATCCAACTAAAAATAAATAGTTAAATAAAAATAAAAATATTTAAGGGATGCTACCATACAACAACGTGATTTTTTGCTCTTTTCAATTTGGTGGGCAGAAGTGTTTTGGTTGGAATTGATCTTGATGGTACAGAACTACGGAACCCTCCGCGGGCCCGACTCGCACTTGACCAATTATTTTCTATTTCAAACGTTTTTTCGGTCAACCGTCGATGAGAAATACCTATATGTACCTATAGCTAAGGCATACCTACTCATAAATATCTTTTCTTTCCATCGACAAGTGTATGTAAATACATTTAGCCCTTTCCTCTCTAACATATTTCATTTCAGTATCGGTAAGTCCTCTCTCCCGGGACGGAATTCAATTTAATATAAATTTCGTCCTCCCTTTTATAAGTGACAACGACCTTAACTACGAGCTCAGGCATTCCAAGTATATTTGAAGCGTTACAAATAGGAATAACTTTATTTTATGCGTAAAATATAATGTACAAATATTATGTTTAGTATATTTGTTTTTAGGGTTCCGTACCTTAAAACATCCCTTAAAAAACGGAACCCTTATAAGATCACTTATTATGACACATTACACTGTTTGTCTGAGTGTAACGACCCTCTTATAGTGGTAAAGTTGTTAAAAAATATATAGTAATAATGCACCGACCGAATCATAAAAATTTTTCAAGAAGGGGGAAAACCGGGTCGTCGAAATTTCAAAATGAAATGTATCATAATATGAAATGGCGTTACTTGTGTATTCTAAAAACTTTTTATTTATTTTTTTACTAGGTGGTATCTGGTAACAGTTTTAACTCTCTGTTCGCCAACTATTTAATAACGAGTTAAATTAGTGATGATAAATAAAAATAGATGACTCAAAAATTCATATACCAGTACCTATGCTTATTGAAGGTAAAAAATAAAATAAATAGTATAATATATGGAAATGACAGTTTTTATCATATTGTTTATTTGAACGATTAACTAGTTGAATTCTTCAATTATTATTTTTATTTTCATCCAATAAAGTACGTTACTTTGTTTTAAAGTTTAAACTTTTAAAAAATAAATGTAGAACTTGTACAAGTTTTTTTTTCTTGAGAATTCCCCAATAACAGAAAAGTTCGTCGTAAAATAAAGTTACAAGGGATGCGCACGTCCCGTTGGTCGTTTTGTTGCTGAAGGGTGTTTAATCAGTCAGCTTTCTTACTTTCTGTTTAACAGAAAAAGTTTATATTATACAGTATTTTTTTAACTGGGACAGTACGGGGAGTTTTAAACCGTATAAGTTACAGGGAAACTCTCTTAATAACCATGGTACTTTTTTGTGAAAACAATTGTGGCATATTTAATTTTTTCTGGGCCAAGTTTGTGTTTTCCTTAGGAATCAACAAAATGACAACAAAAGCAAAAATGAATGACAAAATTGATGAAACATGTGACATTTTTTATTGATAATAATCGACTCAGTTTTGTGGAAGGAAAATATTTTCATCGTATCTGTGAAAGAAAATCCAAGAAAGAATTAAGATAACGTCAAGAATAAATAATTTAGAAACCTTGTGCTGAGATAAAATAAATGTTAAAAAAGTACATATTTTCTTTGTGAGCGAGAATTTATTTTTATTTTTATAAAAGATAAAAAAGTAAAAGCTTAATAAAAAATTCTGGATTTTAACATTTAAGAAAGGCAGGTGGCTAATTGGCTTTCGCCCGTGGCATCGCTAAAAAAGCCGTGTCTATCCATTATCCCTAAAACAACGAAAAATTATGATAAACAAATTTTAATTCTATTAAGGGAATGATAATAAAGTCTACGAGGTCAAGTAAAGTTTAATTAACCGTTAGATGATAACGTCGCATGCATCGCACTAAACCAGTGTCAGCCCATAGATAATTTTATTAATGATTAAATGTTAATGATTTAAAATCGTAAACAAAAATTCAAATTCAAATTCAAATTATTTATTTTGCATGAATATGGTAGGTACATTAGGTCTTAAATATAATAAGTTCACATATCCTGCCAAAATGGCGTGCAAAAAGTACAATTAAGTTATATTTGAAGTTACAAATTAATTATTAATTATTTTTCTACAGTACTCATAAAGTGCTATAATTCAATTTCACATTTTTATATATATATAAATTCTGTAAATAATAACAACAACAATAATTACAAATACATTATGTCACAAAATACATTACTTAATTCAAAAGATAAAACCAAATTAAAATCATCCCGAGTCGCCAACACTTATCTATGTAAACATGTTATTATTAAGAAACTCATCTAAGGTATAAAATTGACGGGACATGAGCCACTCGTTAATTTTTCTTTTAAATTGAGGCAGCGGCAGGTCAATTAAACTTTTTGGCAATTTGTTATAAATTTTAATTGCCATGCAATAAACATTTTTCTTGTATAGCGTTAAATTGACTTTAGGCCATACTAATTTGTTACCCCTCCTATTATTTTTTCCCTGAATGTCATCAACAGTTGTAAAGTAGTTATTATGCTTTTTTACAAATAGACACATTTCCTTAATATACATGCATGGAAGAGGCAAAATGTTAAGTTTCTTAAAAATTGGCCTAGCACTATCCAGGAAATATGCCCCCGTAACTGCCCTCACACACTTTTTTTGAGCTTTGAATGCTCTTTCAAATTCCGTTGAGTTGCCCCACAGTATAAGGCCATAATTGAGTACAGATGACACATAACCGTGATAGGCGCTTAGGGAATTTTGAACAGAAGAAGTCTGTCTTAACCTACGTAAGGCAAAAACGAATTTATTAATTTTTTTGCAAATCATGTCAATTTGACCTTTCCAATTTAATTTAGCATCAATCATTAAACCTAAGAATTTGGTACTATGCACTTTTTCTATAGGGATTTGATTGTAGTTTATATTTAAGGTAGGTAGTTTTGAATTAGTTGTCTCAAATTGAATTAATTTTGTTTTATCAATATTCACATTTAGATTATTTTCATTTAGCCATGTAATTATGTCAAGAATCGAGTCATTAATGTCATTTTCAAAATTAATATTATCATTGCATTGAATTGTAATAGTAGTATCGTCAGCAAATAGTATGCATCCGTGTGAAATTGCTCTTGGCAAGTCATTAATGTACAATAAGAAAAGCAAGGGTCCCAATATGCTCCCTTGGGGAACCCCACTATTGATAAATCTCCATGAAGACCTAAAAGTTTTTCTCTCTAAATTTTGTATTTTTGTAATTTCTGTGCACTGTTTCCTGTTGCACAAATAGCTCGATAACCAATCGTGTACTTTACCTCTTAAACCATATTTTTCTAGCTTTGCTAAAAGTCTATTATGGTGCACAAAGTCGAAGGCTTTGCTCATATCCAAAAAGACAGAAACCACTTGTTTTTTATTATTAAGACATTCTGACACTTCTTTAACTAAATTAAAACAAGCCAATGATGTTGAACTACCCTTCCTAAATCCAAACTGTTCTTTGCATAATATGTCGTGAGCGGTTATAAAGTTCAAGATCCTTGATTGCATTGCCTTTTCAAAGATTTTATCAAGTACGGGTACTAATGCGATTGGTCTATAGTTATTAATTGATGTTTTTTCGCCTTTTTTATACAGAGGCTTAACTATTGACATTTTCAATTTAGTTGGAAAACAACCTTGCTCAAATGATAAATTTATTATATGGCTTAGTATTCCTGATATAAAAGGAGCAATTTCTTTTAATATTTTAGTCGTAATAGAGTCATAACCTGCTGCATTTGTATTATTAAGGGACATGATTAATTTATAAATTTCAGTAGGAGTAGTGGGTGATAGGAACATTGATTTTATATTATTTTCAACCGAATCTACAGAGGTCGATATGTGGTTATTGTTATTCGTACATATGTCTACAAAAAAGTTATTGAATAACTCGCAGATTTGCGTGGGATCTTCATATTCTACATTATTTACTAAAAGTTAATCAAATTCAGAATTATTTATGTTGTCATTAGACGTCACCTCTCTAATTACTTCCCAACCGGCTTTACATTTATTTTTGCTATTCATGATGTACCGATTATTACCAATAGTTCTAGCTTGCAATAAACAAGATTTTAACACTCTTTTATATACTTCATATTGTCTTTTATTTATTTTTTTGTTAGACCTAGATTTAAGGTAAAATTTAGTAAAATCGTAAATAAAGATCAAGTAATCAGATTCAAAAGACTTCAGTTGTATCAAAGTCAAATTTTAAATTGTAAATACCTACCTACCTACAAACCTAGTACAATGAAAAAACAACTTAAAAATTTAAAACTAAGAATTATTAAAATACCTATAAAAATATAAAGATTAAATCATAATATAATTTGATTATTTGATTAACTTATAAGTTATAACTACTTATATTTATTTGTTTACTTTATTGGAAAAGCAACACCAACAGCTTATGCAATTCATAAATGTGCTTGAAGTTAATCATGATTATTCCAATCGTGATTCATTTAATAATTTAATGAAATGAATTTTAATCACATTATTAATCAAATGGATTTAAAAATTATTTAAATAATGCAAAACACTGCACTCAACGAATTTTTGCATAACACTTTGTGTAGGTAGAATTTCAATGAAGACCTCCCGTCGATAGTAAATTTTCTTAGGGAATTATTATTATAAGCTC
Source organism: Coenonympha glycerion (assembly GCA_963855885.1). Classification (NCBI taxonomy): domain Eukaryota; kingdom Metazoa; phylum Arthropoda; class Insecta; order Lepidoptera; family Nymphalidae; genus Coenonympha; species Coenonympha glycerion. The sequence goes on from OY979646.1 coordinate 6,083,830, forward strand.
AATCAAATTTGAATTTTCGCTTATACCTTACCTTAAAAGTTCAGGCGCTATAGAATAGCTCCTAATTGAATATAAAAAGTTTAGAAGGTTGGCGTAATGATTATAATTTAATATCTATCTCTTTAATCAAGCCGACGTATAGTTGTAATCCTATGCCATAACTTCAAATAAGGCAGTCTCCGGTTCATATAAATCTTGTTCCCATTAGGTTCGGATCGGTTCACTAATTGCCTACCTTTGAACGCATGCATTTATGGAGTGGTACACTAGTAAATAACTCTACAATACTAAAATGGTCATAACTTTGAAAAAATAGAATCAATTTAAAAATGGTACGTTTACGTGTAGCTGTTGTTAATTGATTCTAAAGTATCAATCCAGCGTTTCGTTTATGCCTGAAGGCAGAATAGAAGAGAATAGAAAATTATTTATTTCATGTAGGCCTACAGGTACAGAGGCTCTTATGACAAGTCATTTTTTTACACTGTCTCTATAATGGTGAAAACTATTTCACGACTTAAAGCCAAGTTCAAGAGGATGAAGTTCACAGATGAGATGCCATCGTTTTTGCATTTCTAGGAATAGCCGTAGCTTTTTATGTCTACCTATTTAATGTTTGTGTGTATTTCTCAAGATTGAAGTAATTTTGTTTTACTTTTATTTAATATTTTTTTAATTAAATTTATAATAAAAAACCGCTATGCTTTGTCAAAAAGACCGCACGTTATTCCTGGACTAAAAGTGGGTATCAAAATAGCGGCATTGCCCCGCTGTATGGCGATGGACATTGAATTTGAGTGATGGCCACAAAATCCTCAGAGCGCGAATCGCAACCCTGGATCTCAGGGTTTTCCCATCAAAATTTTTACTTTTTTTCTTATTCTTTGTGAATACAGTGGGCACAATACAAATTTTCACAAAATAACCTACTAGAAAGTTAATGTGATAACTACAATTTTTCTTTTCTTTTCTTCACATTACCCTGTTTTCTGTAAAACATAAAATATCATCTTGTACAGAGGAAAGTGCCCTATTGATTTCAATTCACTGAGTCGGCAACCGCAAGACCTATAGAGGATTCAATTGTTTACACCTCAAAGGAGTATAAGTATTTATGGTATGTGCACAGGATATATATTTTTATCAATTTCAACATGATACTTCTACATGCTTCTGAGAAATAAGGCTAAAAATCTACACACGGATAAATGAAAATAGAATAATAATTCAGTTTAAATCTTTGAACACTTTATCTAATAAGTTATAACCTTTCCATTTCTGTTCCAATCATTAGCAGAGTAAAAGGGAGATACATTTTCCTGGAAACTATATTTTGGGCAAACTTTATAAATAAATCTGGTCACAGTGACTTTCCATTAGCAACTTGACGAGGGCCAAGCCATTTTCCATTTGCTGTTGTATTGATTTTAACTCCATTTGACAGTGTTTTTGCGAGAGCCGATACGCATTTGAACGTGTGAAGTTGTAAACGACAGAGCTTATTTATTTGCCTTGAGCTTATATATTACAACTATTTAGGCGCAGTAGTTGTATTACACAGAGAGAGGTTTTGAGCTGATTTTATACTTTATTTACATAGGGAAAGCATTTTTTTAAATTTAATCATATAAAAATCGGAGGACATAAATTTTGTTACACTACTCAAACTTAAACTCAAAATGTCTTTATTTCACATAGGCCTAACATACAGGCTCTTACAAAACGTCGGTATGATATTTGTTGCATAAGAATGATGATAACTACAAGTCGACTTAAAACTAAGTTTACGAGGGTACTACGAGTAAGTATATGTATAAGAGTCACAAAAGAGCATAGAATGTTATTCAAATGAAATAACTCACTAACAAACTCCATCAGAATCACTAAAATAGGAATAAATTAACGCATATTGCTTAACACTTTGGTGGTTCGGAATCCAGCTGCTGTACTAACGTTGATTACAGAATATTTATTAACGCCAAGCCTTTGCGTACGTAAATCGCTAAATTAATTAGACGAAATTAAACAGAAATGTTTTAAAATATCGTTTGCTAGCCTACCATTATATATTTCTTCTTCAAGTCTGACACGCAGTTCACCAGTGCTGTGACCTGCATAGAATGTGACCTGTGGCCACTGATATGTATCTCTGGATTCATGATTCCATACGTTTGACAGTTCATTTTTTGTGCCGATTTGAAGCGCCTCCCCTGAGCGTCCACGGTATTAAATTGACATTTGTTGGAAGTGGACCCTCGTTTTGAATGTCATTTGATTTTAGTTCCACAGACGCTCACGCCAGGCTACGCAATAATCAGCGCCAAAATCGTGAAAATCAAGTGTCTTCATTTTTACTTTGACAGTCAGCTATCCAGAGTATATTCTATTTACTCTATGGAGATCAGTGCCTGTGGCCAAGATCTTCTTAAGAAGAGATACACCTCCTGTGAAAGACTTGACGAAAAATTCAGGCAATAAATGTGTATAGTAATTAGTAGGTACCTACCTAGTTCGTTTCAGGTGATCGCTACAAGCATTACAAGTGTTTTAAAAATCGAACTTCAAAATGAATAAGTTAATGATCGAAAGAACCATCAATATTTTAAGCAATATACGTTACCGTATCGTAGGAGCTTTTTGTCATTGCTTCGCCGGACTTATGAATAAATTATACAAATAAGGGCCGGAGACATCGAAGCAAACCCATCATCTTAATTAACCCAAATGGTAATGGACGGCATATCGCATAAAAACACAGTAATGTTCATTATTTCATTAAATTCACAATTTATCAAGCTTACTTATATTATCATCTCGTATAAACGCAAAGTTATAACTTGGTTGTTTTTAATAACTTGTGGCGCTTTATCCGGTTCGAAGGACCAATGCGAAAATAAATAAAAGTTATTTTTTTAAACAAGAAATTTGGAGAGATAACGGAGAGTGATGTCAGACCCGCTACACGAATTTATAAATAAATTTTTCGGAAATTGCGAAAAACTTGTTTTCAAACATTTCTGAGTTATCTATTTGTCAGACTTTTTAGGTATCAACTTAGTCATTCCAGTAGAGCCTTCCAAGTATCATGATAATTTAATGTTTAATGATAATTTAATGTATTTAAGAATTTGGATACTGTTACATAATATACAATATACTTAGTACTTTTTACTACTCGTACTTACCTGTTTTTATAAATAAACTACTTTGATTGTATTGTAATGTGTGATTTGTAATAAACAATCCAATACGTGTCTTTACGTATACGATTAAACAAAATAGAGTCCCGTTTTTATCTTTTGGTTACGGAACCCTAAAAAATCAGAATACTGATAACCACAAACCAGCTTACCTATATGTGAGAGCCCTAGAGCGGTGAAATGGAAATAAATCTGTATAGGATGCGATTTGTACGAGCCATCACATAAATTAACCCGGGAAAATTGGTGACGTGTGCTATATATTTCCCGCCGCGTCCCATCGTATTTTATTGTAAAGCTTTCACCTATTTCGAGTTTTGACACTCTGTTCTACATTATTTTGTCCTATCAGCGTAACTCTTGTCTGTAATATTATACATAAATTTTTGGGCTTTTGTGGTGAATATATGTATTTACAACGTAGAGCTTTAAAATCACATTTGCTCAATAATCGTATTTTATAAGTTCAAAAATTACTCAGATAATTTTGTAGATAATTTATCTGGCTATTAAAAAATCAGCCCTCATGCCGGTTCCCAATATTCAATGTTTTATTTGCTCTACTAGAGATATCAATGTGACATATACTCGTATGCACCATACAATGTCAAATTTTGTATTTAGTAAGGCAAACTCTAGTAAGGTAACAAAGTTTATTGGCTAACAAAATGTATTTCTCAGCACTTAGTGTCAAAAAAAATTAGTTATTTACATACTTATACAGTGTGTCTGGGATCGAACTAGCGATAATTTAAGGGAGTGTTCCTGTGTTTGAGTGATCTGAGGAGTGTTCTATGGCTCATTACAAGCAAAAAATTTCCTATAAAGGGGGGCGCCCCCTCACCCCCTCCCCGTGAGAGCCATTTCAATTTTGTATGCGTTGTTTTGGGTATGTGCACACAATATCAGTGAAAACTTGAAAGTCTGTTGATTCACATGTTCTCAAATGGTTTCATTCGACTGGGTAAAATAATCTCTACCTAATAATAATGTAAAACGTTAAAATAACACAGCCAAAAATGCCTGAAACTAAAAAAAATAGTGCCCAAAAAAATTTAAACTTGAAGTTATTGGTAAATTTTGCAGAAACAGGATCGCTTAGGCCATATGTTATTGTAGTAAATCGATAGCTTTTGAGTTAAGCAATACAACAACACCAACATTTTGTCTGTAACTTACTAACTTTTAGAGTTATCATTGCTTGAACAAAACAAAAGGTTTTACGCACCCGCAATTATGTAGCCATAGAACACTCCCTTAAATTATCGCTAGTTCGATCCCGGACACACTGTATATTACGAGTAGTATGTTTTATGATTCGGGAATCGCTGATTTGGGTACGAAGTGATTTGTCAAAGGTGATTCAGGAAAATCCGTTTCCGTCCCGCAATTCAATCAACCAGACATTAACTTTATACCTACTCGTACTTCATACATATAAAGATTTTATTTTCTCGTAATATACATTTTTTCTTTAGAACGTAAAACTTTCTTGCTTATAAAAGCATTTGTATATCTGTAAAAATTAATTAAAAAATATTGAATTAATTTCATGACTTTTGACGGACCATAATATGTTTCATTCGATTCATTCAGAATTTGACACAGTGGGGCGCGTCATCGTGGATTGAAAAATGATTATCTGCTTTAGACTGGTTGTAATGCGACATTCGACATGCTTGAGACCATCTTGAGACGATACAATAAACGTTTCACTTAAAGAATAATCACTATATTAAAAGCGATATAGGTAAAGGTGGTCTGATTCATCTTGCCTTGGCCTTCGTTTAAGAACTTCAGGGAAACTGGGCATGGTTTCCAGTACTGTTCCTTGATCCTTCCCAAACTAATATTAAATTTATGAACTAAAATTAACGTTTCGCAACATTGAATGGCTTAAAAGCATTAGGAAAAGAGAGGCCTACTTACTTAGTAACCTGTCAAATATTTAAACTGTTCAGTCTAAACCACATTTTTATTAGATTTTTATAGTTAAAACACAAAATTAAAGAGCAACTTGGTATTATATATCTAAGGATTTAATCCTATGATTTCAGGATTTTTACACTATTTTCAGGATTGCAACCGGATTCTACAAATCTCATAAAATCTCAGGATTTTTAGACTTTTCAATAAAATACAGCTTACATTTTAAAGATTTCTTAAATAAAAAGGTAAACGAAACTAAAAAGTCTTTAGTTTTGTTTGGCTTTGCTTAATTATTTATTGAACTTAATTTAAAATTAATACTATAATAATATTTTTATTAATCGTGCGTAATGCGAGCAGGATCCGCAATTTGTAAAAATGGTATAAGTTTTGACATTTAACATTGTTAAATATGTTTGAAAGACAATTTTTAGAATGTAATTCACGCTCTTTCAATGAAGATCAGCCCCCTGAGCCAAGTGACAATTAATAGTGCTGCGTCGGAACATATAAAAATGGAACAAAATTAATAAATTGTATGCGATTTGACATGCAGTGACACTCAGCTGAGCCTTACCAAGTGTCAAAATAACGGTAGTTCGCATACATTTTTTTAGTTTTGTTCCATTTCCTTACGTCGTTTGTTTCTTGCCAATAGGCAAAGTATGCACTTGGTTTTTTCACATTTTTATATAGTTGCTTACATCGTAATTGCAAAGAACCCCCTAATCCACCCCCCCCTGGCTTCGCCTATGCTAGACTTGTATTTAAATTTCTTGAATCAAGCAATTGTCACTTGCCTCAGGCAGCAGGTATTATCTACGGAATTTCATTTTTGCAGCTTGTAACTGGTAACCCTATCCGCAAGATATTTTTCTTAATTCTCGGGAGATCATATCCGCTATTTAGATGATGTATAGTGCATACCCAAGCTCTTCCTTTGTACAGTCTATGAAATATAGAGGTAGTTCCTGCGTTTGTGTTTGATATAAATAAAAGAAATTCCTAGAGCAAAGTAGAGAGGAGCTTTTCTGAGTTTTTCTCTCTTTTATCTATTTTAATATTGACATAACTTTTATAAAATGTGTTTGTCTTGGACTTTAATTGCTGTCCTTAACTAGAGCTAGAACTAAATAAATTTTTCTAGAGTTTGCTTTATTTATTTTGTTGAAGCGCAAGCGTATTGATTTCAACTTTGACCTAATCTTAATTTTTTTTTATTCGGTAACTGATATATTTATATAAGACATTGAGGATCTCCAAAATAAAACACAAATTGTTTCTCTGAAATAACAAAGAAACGACATTTAAAGTTCACTATATCTCGAGTCCTCAATCACATTCTTTCTATTAGTTTTTATAACAATGAAATGCACAAAACAATCTGCGCGTCCCACGCCATTTTAAATCATCGACACAGATCAATATCATAGATACGCGCCAGACAGCTGATACGCGAAGCGCGGCAAATTCAAATGAATGAAATGTCACTCATTTCATTACATCTCCCCCCCTAAGAGCGAAAATTCTAAGCAATATATCTGTAAAATGTACTTATAAGTCATCTTCATATTCATTATCATCTCCTTCATCTTCTTCAGCCTCTGTTATGACAGGTTGCAATTTTGTTATATGAAATAATGTTGATTCTGTTTTTCTGTTGCCTGTATCAATCCTATAAATGGAATTCGATATTTTCTCTATTATTTTGAAAGGGCCTATTTTTAATTCGTCTAATTTCTTTCTATTCAGTCTATTTCCATTTTCTACATATACACTGTCTCCTACATTAAATTCTTGCATTTTTCTATTTCTATCAAATATTTTCTTGTTATACTCATGAGATTTTATTGTATTCTCTAATGCCAATCTTCTATCAGCAATCCACTTGTCTTCCTTTTCCATCGTTTTGAATTCATTTGGTAGAATACTGACATTTGTACCATCCAGTAAATATTTTGGTGCAAAACCTGTAACGGAGTGTTCTGTTTCATTATATTTTTGTATACATTCTCTTGCCAGTGTTGTCCATGTTCTCTTAATATTTTTCTCATTCATTTTACACCTTATTTTATTTACTATTGTTTGGTTTAATCTTTCATTCAAGCCGTTTGAGAATGGTGTATTCACGGCTGTAAAAATTAGTTTAATATTATTTTCCTGCAAAAATTGTTTAAATTCTCTTGAATTTATGCCCGGATATTGATCTGTCAGGATAATTCCAATCTCATCTGTCTCTAGTACTTTCTTTGTTAAATTTATAAAGTCACATGCATTCTGGGTTTTCGAAGTCGCAATAAATGCATATCTTGTGTAGTGATCTACTAAAAGGTGTAGATATTTCTTTGTAGACCTAGATCCTCCAAATCCACCAATAGTATCCATTGACATTATTTCAAATGGTTTGGTAGCTGGTCCCAGTTGTGACATTAATCCAATTTTTTTTTGACATCTTGATTTATTTTTTATGCATATTTCACATGTTTTACAAATATTTATGATATTTTTTGTTAGGTTTATAGCCGTATATATTGAACTTATTTTTTTCTGCAGTTGTCTGATCCCAATATGGCATAAATCTTCATCTTCATCTTCATTTTTTATAAGTTTTTTACTAAATTCTTCTGAGAGGATAATCTTTTCCTGTTTCTTTATTTTTTTATAATAGATATTATTTTTTAGTATTAAATTTTGTTTCTTTTCTCTTATTGTTTCATTTTTCTCTTGGTCTCCAACTATATCTTTTATTTGTATTAAATTAACTATTCTCAATGTTTCCTCTCTGTTATCTTCTGGTTCTAATACAGGGTTTCGGCTCAAACAGTCTGCTTCTACATTTTCTTTACCAGGTATATATTTTACGGTAAAGTCATACTGAGATAGGTAGTATGTGAGATCACCCAATTCTTCATCTGTCCTGCATTTAATGTTCATGTTCTCTAGAGGTTTGTGATCTGAGTAAATGGTGAATTGTTTTCCGATGAGCCAGTGCTGCCAATATTTAACAGCTTCTTTCATAGCAAGACATTCTAAATATATAGCCTTTTTCCGTTTTTGATGTTCATTCAATTTTTTTGAGAAATATGCCACCGGTTTGTCTTTACCATCTAGTTGTGTCTGTTTTAATATTGCTCCAATGCCCTCCAAAGATGCATCGGTAAAGATTTTGATTGGTAAGTCTTTGTCGAATATTTCCAAGACCGGTTGCGAACATAAATATCTTTTTATCAGATTGAATGCTTCTTCACATTTCTCTGACCATACAAATTTCTCGTTTTTTCGTAATAAATTGTGTAATGGATCTAAGATAATTGCACTTCTTGGTATATAGTCATGGTAGAAGTTTATTTTTCCCAAAAATTGTCTGATGTTCTTTTGCGTCTTAGGAGTTGGAAAGTTCCTTATTGAAATCAAATTGTCTTTTAGTGGTCTTACTGAATTGTTCTGAATTATATGGCCGAGGTATTTTACCGAGTCTGAAGCAAAGGTACATTTCTTAAACTTCAGTCTAAAGCCTTCTTTAATTATTGCCTCTAATACATTTCTAATGTGCCTTATATGTTCTTCAAAGGTAGACGAGTATATCAAAATATCATCGATATAGTTAACAGAGTATCCTGTGAGATTGTGTTTTCTTAGAATATTGCTTAAGATTCTCTGGAAAATTGCTGGTGATGTTTTCAAGCCAAAAGGGAGGCAGGTCCACTGGAAGTGGCCATCTTGTGTGACAAATCCTGTTTTACTTCTGTCTTCCAGCCGTAATGGTATTGCCCAAAATGCTGAGTTTATATCTAGTGTAGTAAAATACTTGCAATTTCTAGTTTTAATAATTAGATCATCTATCAAAGGAAATGGTTGAGCTTGTGGTATAACTATTTTGTTTAACTCTCTGAAATCTACACATAAACGGGATTTTCTATTTTCACCTTTTTTAAACGCCAATGTCACTGGAGCAGCGAAAGGACTGTATGATTCTTCTATTAAATTGTTCTTTAGTAACATCGATATTTGCTCTTCAATTTCTAATCTATCTTGTATTGTACATCTGTATGGTCTTTTACTACAATATTTATTTACTTGTAAATCTATGCGAGCTTCATAATCTTTAACTGAACCTATATCATACTTGTCCTTAGCAAATATTGTTTTATATTCCTTTATAATTTTCTCTATCTCAATTTTCTTTTGATTATCTAAATGGTCTGTCATACTTATAAATTCCTCTGTTTCTATGTGTTCATTGAAATTTACTGTATATTTTTTTATATTATTATCTTCATTTCTGTTATCTTTAGACATCCTGTCTATTTTATTTGTTATTTTCTTTTGTTCTATCTGCAAGTTCTCATTTTGGGTTAATCTGAATTTCTTTATCATATCTAATCCGATTATGAAATCATCAAAATCTTCATTTTCTACTATGTATACATCCACCTCTTCTTCTAAATCAAATATTTTAATTTTTATTGTTATCAAGCCATCCATCTTCTTCACACCATTAACCGTTTTCATGTATGCTATGTTCACATCATCTTTTTTTTCTTTTACTTTTATTAATCTTGAATTTATTATAGAAATCTGTGAGCCTGAATCATAAATACCACTCACTTCTAGTTTATTTTCTAATAAAAGCTTGATTTTGATTAATGGTGTGCTTACTAGTTTTTTTCTCAGTATTTATGTCTACTTCAATTATGGAGTTATTGTTTACATTTTTAGTTTTAAGAACTTTTTCAGGTTCATTTTTATTTTTCTTGAACCAACATGACTCCTCCGGATGATATCTAATTCCTTTGTCCAAAGACTCACAAGTCTTACATGACTTCTTCTCATAAGTTTTATTTTTATTATAAAATGTACTGCTCTTTATGTTAGTTGAGTTTTTCTTATACATCGTGCCTTCATATTTTCTTATCTCGTTGAACAAGTCAGTAGTGTTGTTGAGTTCATCCCTGTTTAACTTATTTAAGATAAATCCAGGTAAACCAGTTGCAATAAGATCTATCATTGTTTTGGAATCTATAGATTTGTTTATATCTAATAAAAGCCGTTCTTTTTTTATGGCATAATCAATTAACTGTCCTTCTTTATACCTAAATGCGAGAGCATATGTGACTATGTCCCATCCTTGGTTTTTAAAAGTTTCTAAAAACTTGTCTTTCCATTCACTCCATTCAGAATTTATTGTTAGTTTTATGATCATCGAGCTATACCAGTCCAAACAAGGTTTATCTAAAAATAACCTCAAAATATCTATTTTTGTCTCATCTTTTGTTATATTAAAGCGCGCACACTCTTTTTCAAAAATTTCTATCCATTGCATCGCATTAGGATTTTTGCTTGTGAATTTTTCAATAATAAATTTTTCTGAGATATGTTTTAAGTTATGTTGACTTTCTTTCTTAGTTGTAGTTTCTATTAATTGTTCCAAGATTTGTTGCAACGTGTCATTTGTGTCCTTTGCTTGTGTTGTGCTCACTTCATCTAAATATTGATCTAAAAATTGCATATTACCTTCCTCATCTACATATGTCTTCTTTAGATTTTCATCCAACTTTATCCATACTTTTCTACTCTGGTGTCTTTTTTTAATGCTATTTTTTACTTTTGTGAAAGTGTTCGTTTTAACAATATATGTATGATGACTCACCGGCTTCAGTTCCTCGGGTAAAACATAACATTTTCCTTCTTCAGTAGATATTGAGGTTATAGCTAATACATTTGATTTGCCATCATTTGAGGCTATTATTGTAAACTCAAATTGAAGCCGGTCCATCTTCTTTTAGTTCACAAAAATGTCGTTTTATAAGACATTGAGGATCTCCAAAATAAAACACAAATTGTTTCTCTGAAATAACAAAGAAACGACATTTAAAGTTCACTATATCTCGAGTCCTCAATCACATTCTTTCTATTAGTTTTTATAACAATGAAATGCACAAAACAATCTGCGCGTCCCACGCCATTTTAAATCATCGACACAGATCAATATCATAGATACGCGCCAGACAGCTGATACGCGAAGCGCGGCAAATTCAAATGAATGAAATGTCACTCATTTCATTACATTTATATAAATATAATTATTATAAATTATATCGAGTATTTATAAAGATATTTTCAAACAAATTAATTCAATCCGATATTAATTTTTCAACCATATTAAGTTGATCTGGAGATTTTAATTAGGACATTCTTGTTTGGTTTGGACTAAAGGCTGCAAATTGCAACTCAAAGTTGTTTTTGATCTGAGCTGTATCCAACTTGAAACTTCCCCATGAGAAAGAACGCCTCTGTCTTTGTTTCATTTATACAATTTTTATAATAATTGACCCCCCCTACGGCTCATATAATTGACCCCTACGGCTTGTGACATATTTTTAAGATACGCTCGTAAGAAAGCAAAAATATAATTTCACCTACTTACATGTAATTTCATTTTGTTTCAGAGCAATCCGGGGTTTGAAAAACACTCAGCACATAATTCTCATAGCTGTCGTCAAAAAGAGGTGAGTTCTTTTGTTTTTCATCATTACCATCATCATCGTCTTATCGCAACTCATTTGCATGTCCCACAGTTGGGCAAGTGTGACATTTCAGAACAAGCTAGGGTTGCCAACTTTTATCAGAAGAAATAGAGTATGTATTCTTAATCTTAAAATTTCAATTTTAAAAACGCAATGTCATTGAACTCAATAAAAACAAGCTCATTTTTAGATATAATCAATTAATTCTGTTCGATTTAATTACTCTTCAATTAATAATATTGGATCAATTACTGATCTGTTATCTAATGAGTCCTGCGTGGGCTACTTTCGTTTTATATCTTTTGATACAACCTCTTTTGATTATGTAACTTTAAACCAGTTTCAATCGACCATTACAATAATTTATATCTGATACAAAGCGAGGATTAACATAATGATTGATTGATTAATTTCGGTAATTGGCTAAAAAATAAAATGTGTTAGTATAGTTACGTTGCCACTTTTTATACAAGGTCTACAATTAATCAGTTAGTTTAATTTAGTGTGAAATCATTCTGAATTTTTGCTAGGATTAAGTAGGTATACCGTACACGGTACAATCGTCCGTCGATTTTGGAAATCTCTAGAAAAACTTGTGAGTTAATGATCTCTATGGCGCAGTGGTATGCGTGCCATATTAAAAAGTCCAGAATTTGATTATAATAGAGGAGCCTAAGAGAGGTATTTTGGTAGTTGCCCGAACGTCGTGGGGCAACCTATAGGCTAGTAAATACAAGTATTATAGGTGCTAAAAGAGTAAGGTTAAATGATGTATCCTATTGCAGTGGTGGGGAAAAAAAATCGTGACCTTGAAATTTTTTTTCGACCGCCTCAGATTTTTATACAGATGCTTTTTCTTGATGTGCTTGTTGTCTTGATCCCATAATCTGACAATTTTGATTGATTAAAACATTTGCAAAAAATTACAAATTGCAATAAACGATAAAAATGTTTTGTATATCCAAGTGATTAGGTACATTCTAAATTAAAAAATCCATATATAATATTAGTTAATATACTTATCAAGGCCACTTGCGAGTTGCGCGAAAGGTGGGGTTAAATATTTACATTTTTAAGTCTATAGTCAACGTCTCTCATTGGACAATTTTGACAATTTACTCTGGGTTAGCGTGTTTACTCTTAGTTAATACACTAACCCGGGTTGGTGAAAGTGGGCCTTAGGTATCAAGCCAGCAAGCGAAAAACGTATATTTATGTACTCTCTTACTAAAGCACAAGTAGCTACTTATATTGAATAGATATTCCAAGTTCCAACAACTGTCAAGAAATAATCCGTCAAAATATATCACATCTTCACAAATAACATGAATCCCTGCTAAAACTTTATAATATGGCACCCTCCCAGTTAAACTTTAAATTCTTATCTGAGTTAGGAAGTTTACTCGCGAAAGCCAAAGTTTGTAAATGGACTTAATCCATATCAGTTATAAACTTTTCTTTTAAAACTTTCCTGACGTGTACGTATATATTTGATTTATTACCTTCTGAATAACCATGTAGTCTGTTTTTAAGGTTCCGCTTTAGATAACTATAGACTATACCTAGCTCGATATAGAGTAGACACTTATTGTAATTTCGGTTTTTATAATCCTGAAGAAGTGATGGATTGTCCGGGGTAATGAATAATAATAAATAATTATTTATTTGTTAATCCAGGGTACAAACATAAACTTAAATCTATCTTAATTCATTAATTTTTAATAAAATTGGTTTCATTAGTTGCGATGTGAAGGAATAAAAGAAATACACACTTTACGAACCACGTTTATCGCCATACAAAAATAAACACTTAAGTACTACACACTCTGGTTTGTACATACGAAATTACGAAATTTCGCCTTTATTAGTGTGATGATACTTGACATATTATTAGGTAACCCCAAAAAGTTCAGGCTGGGACTTTTAAATATAGGTACGTCAGTATATAAACTTTCGAAGAAATTTTATCTTCTTCTAATTGTCGTGTCAGTTTTTGTTACCAAACTCCTAAATTCTAAACAGCTCGACCGATCGTTACGAAATTTTTCTGATAGTTAGTCGTAAGATATTTTTATATCCCTATTGGCAAGACAAAGTTTGTCGAGTCAGCTATTATTTATATATTAATGTACCTACGGTGTTTGATTTTTTGATCCAGCAGCCAGTATTATTAATTTAAATTTCTTAGGCGGTGGTCTGCAACAGACGTAGTAGGTCGCGTCCGGCGTGACGCCGTAGGCTGCGTACTGTTAGGTCTGGTTGCCGGTGGCAAGGAAAACACCAATTTAAACATTGGGTTTTTATTCGGCTTTCGGTGACAGGGAAGCACACTTGGATTATCTATATATTATCTATAGTTCCCTGGAGAAGGGATTTTATAGAGCCGGAGCTGCACCTTGAGGCTACATTGCTGATGATGATGAGGCCGGCAGGAAAACCAGTCCGTCGCCCCAAGGTTGGCAGCAAATAACCCGAAAATGCGAACTGATTTTAGATGAAAATATTCCGTATATATAGGAAAAACTGATTACTATGTGCTGATCGAAAATTGATGTCGCTATACAGCAAAAATTTAGTCTGGTCCGGACTTTCTACGACAGGGCCGTATTTGGGTTATAACAGTACGAATGCAGGCGTTTCAGAGACACCACTCGAGTAAATTCCCATAGTGAGCATTCATTGGCCGCGTACAGTGTAACGCCGGAAGCGACCTACGGGCTACGAAGTCTGTTGCAGACCACCGCCTTACTAATGTAACGGCAACGTACTGAGATCTCCAGAAAGTTGCGTTCTTAAACCAATATAGCGTGATAAGGGTGACGTATATAGCTCCATAAAGTTTTATGTTTATAATGTACTCTAATATTAATACACCGATATATTGCGACGTATCTTGTTTATGATATTGCTACGACAGGTAGCTTAGAGCCTTCGTAGGAATAAACCTGTATAAAATACCCGTTGACTCACCTGACCAGCTAAATATTTACTTGAAATAGACGTTAAGCTGCGAGTAAATCTAGTTTACCCATATTAAACTATTTAAACTTCCTTCAAAATAGTTAAAGAATTTTTTTAGGAATGTGGAACTGGAACTAAATTATGGATGGATTAAACTTAGTATATAGACGACAGCTTCATTATTTAATAAACAAAGTAAACGAGACTACGAGTATAATCAACGAATATATAATATTACTCTATAATATTCTAAGTCCATGAAAATAAGTGCCACTAACTTCATAAGCCGTCAAGTTTTCTTATGTTCCTTAGAACAAAGTTACACTTAGCAAGTTAATAAACTATCCTAAAGGGTACAATTTTGTTTTCTTACTTGTTACGTTTCCACTTTATTCATTAATTTTATCGATAGCTCAACTTCAATATCAGAAGTGCTTGACCAAGAAATACCTAAGTACTTAGTTCCAAGTAGTTCTGACTAGTTACAACTTAACAAGTTCTTGTCTGAAGTTGAGCAGTGAATCTATTATTATAAGTTGATTATAAGTAATGTTAAATGTACTGTCATAAAATAATGAACATTTAACTAACATTTAAACGTATACAGAAATACACATCAATTATTATGATCGTAAAGTAGTAGGTACCTACTCGTACATAAGTTCGATACAATAAAATACACGAGCGAGCTGAAGAGGCCTCGATCTTCTCTCATTCAATTTTTATAATTACAATGTCGGGCCGTTGTTATCTATAACTATTCCCATATCTCGACAACAAAGTGATCTTACAAGGGTTCCGTGTTTTTTCTTTTGAGGTAGGTACGGAAGTCGGAACCCTAAAAATTATAGGATCTTAGAAAAGTCCTTAAAATTGACACATAAAAAAATGTTAATGGTGACCACTTCCTAATCCAAGACAATCTAATCTGTTTTTATTTTTACAAGGGATGGTTTACAAGGGATGAACTTATTTCGAAGTAGGTACGTGGGTACCTACTTACCTAAACTTTGATTCTGACCTTTTTATACTTACCTATAAAAAGGTAAGGTAAAAAGTACATTGAATCCTTTACATTCTTTTGAATTAAAAGAATGTTCTCTCATAACAATATGAGTATTCAATACACAATAATAACCAAAATTATTCTCAGATGATAAAGCAACGCTTTTACACCGTACAATATTAATGAAAATTATTACGGTAAGCATTTAATTTGCCAAAATAAACGCCGTGCTCGTTGTACAGAATATATTAAAATAATTTTGTCCTCATTCTCTGTAGTCTTATCGAAGTTCCTCGCTGAATTCCTCGAAAATCCTCGGAACGCTTTAAATACGCGACTGAAGTTCATAGTGTAAAGTAATAAGTTAGCTAATTTTTTAGAAGATAATTATAGGTTCCTATCCCAAAAAAAATTGTTCCACACTTTGCGACTAGCTAGAGCGTTTCATTCACATGTCTAAACTCTAAAGATACAATAAATAATTTATAGTAAGTAGATATCGGAAGCATTTTCACGCCTATACAATTGCAAAAACAAAGCAGATAGATATAGCATTTTCTTCGCCTTTTTAGGGTTCCGTACCTCAAAGAAAAAAAACGGAACCCTTATAAGATCACTTTTTTGTCCGTCTGTCTGTCTGTCTGTGTGTCACGACCCTTTATTTCAGTAACTATTAAAGATATCGACATAAAATTTGGAATAGTTCTAGATAATGATGGCCCGCCGCCAATGCACTTATAAAAAAATGAAATGGTTTTTATTTTTATTTAAAAAAGGGGGGGGGGGGAACCGGGTCGTCCAAATTTCAAAATAAGAGAAAAATATTTATTGGGGTATCATATGAAAGGGCGTTACATGTGTATTCTAAAACCGATTTTTATTTATTTTTATGCCCGATAGTTTTTATTTATTGAGCAAACTGTCGAAAAAAATACCGTGGTGAACAGGGATGGCAATAGGGAAATTCCCCTCCAGGCAGGTGGTATGCCTGGGGACCGCTGATGGTTCGAGCGTGTGACGTCAGAAGTTGTATTTATATGTAGAACGCTCGTCGTAAACTCCGTCACTGTGTGCTATTGCGCTGGTGGTGACATCTATTATCAGCTATTGAAGACCACAACAATATACCTACCTAATGGTTAAAAAGAAGTGATTGGTTGTGTTCGTTTGTTACCCTACCCCGCCATAACATCTAAAGGAAATAGACATTGGTTCTACCCTGGCAATACTTAAGACTACACTTACCCATCTCTGAAAATCTCATACTTCCCGCAGGAATTAGGAAAAATCGAAGTTCAGATAGACACAGATAGATGAAACCGCGGACAACAGCTAAGTCACCAACGCATAGAGTACCTAAGAAAACAAAACCGATAGAGTAACGAAAACAATATTATTTACACAAACCGAATTTAATAGCCTCCTAATCTTGAGATTACCGCTTATCTTGATAGTAAACGTCTCGTGATTGTCTATTTCGAAGGTAATAGGAGCACCGAGATGTTTTCCCTATACGACCGATAAAAGACGTGATAAGACCACGCGAAAATAATCTTATTATAAACTAGCGGACCCGACAGACTTCGTCCTGTCAAAAAGATTTTTACTGTGGCAGTTTTTTGCTCCTACCTATTTTATAGTCGGGACAAAAAATTCTCGTTAACAAAACCGTCACCCTGTTGAATGCTGATAGGGCGATGTGAATAAAAAATAATAAAATACAAGAAATATAAGCATTTTTAAGTAAGTAATCGCTTTATTGTTAATCATGTCAATCATAATTATTAACAAAAATTCACCAGCTTACTTTATGCAATAGCAATAAAGCTCAAACTGACTCTACATTTTTGTTATTAAACGTTTGTATGGGAAAAAGAAAAGGGCGATTTTTAGGGGTTTTCCGGCAATTATTAGAATTTTTATCGACGTAAAAACCATCCTTGAACTTCAAGGAACATTTAAAAAAAGAATTGGCCAAATCGGTCCAGGCGTTGTTGGGTTATGCGCTTACCAACACATTTTGCGATTCATTTTTATATAGATAGAATAGATGATAAAATAAAAACACAATTTTTTAACATTATTATTGGATCTTGAAGTGGCCCCTCTGTGTTCTGAGTTCTGACCAATACAAATTTGCATGTTTTGAGTGAACTCAATGCGTATGAATCGAAGCAATTGAATGCCACTCCAATGCAGCAATGGACGTGAGATAAAATGAGTTGCCATTACATGCAAATGTCGGCTGCATTCATCGCGAAGCTGCTGGCATCGCATGAATTCATGCCGATGAACATTTTATTTGAACTAAATTGAAATGCTCGTGGCATTTGCAAAGATAAAATATATAATTATAAATAAATATAAAATAATTTAAAGACGCAACAGGCAACGAACACTAAAGCAAGCAAATATCCAGACCTACTGCATTACCTTTTTTTACGCTATACAAGTTAGTACCTACTTGACTGCGATCTCACCTGATGGTAAGTGATGATGCAGCCGAAGATGTTAGCGTACTAACTTGGAAGGGGTAAGTTATGTCACCCCAACGGTTTCTACACAGCTTCGTAATTCGTTCCGGAACGCTAAATCGCTCGGCGGTACGTCTTTGCTGGTAGGGTGGTAACTAGCCACGGCCAAAACCTCCCGCCAGACAAAACCTACTGGGAACCGATTTATTTTGGTAAGATGTACTTTTTTTAGGGGGTTGTTAGTACAGGTTTTTGTACGAATTTTGAGTCTACTCGCATCGCACAAACGAATCGAATTTCGCCATACATTTACTGCCAGCGCCATCTATTGACAGCCGCATATCAGCGATTGTCCACAAATGGCGCTGGCAGTAAATATATGGCGGAATTCGATTCGTTAATGCGATGCGAGTCGTCTCGAAATTCATACAAAAACTTGTACTAAACCTACAGATCTATATAACGTTTTACCAATGAGTATTCAATTCACCTTTAAACTTTGCAGCTTTAGGTACGAGTAAATAACTTAAAGACGACGACGCATTAAATCACTTGCAATGGTTGAATCGCATGCGAATCGTGATCTGTTACGATCTACTAGTTGGTAATTTAGGAAAATCCTTTACGTTTCTTTTGTAATTTATAGCTCCAAGTATGCCTCTCCGATTGTATGGAATCAATTCCTAACTTAGTTCAGCGGAAAAATAAGGGGATCCTTTATTCTTTTGTAAGGAATAGTCAGGGATATATCTTGTCTAATACCATTGGCAACTATCACATAATTTGACCAGGATTCTGTCCCTTTCATGAATTTTGTATGTATATTTCTATACATATATTATAAAGCTTAAGCTGAAGAGTTTGTTTGTTTGTTTGTTTGTTTGAACGTGTTAATCTCTTAGTTAGATAATATTACAATCCTTTGAATATTTTACGTTAGTATTTTACAACAGTACAAGCAGTAGCTTGTTAAGGCACCCATCGCTTTTCTTTCAGTATCTTGCCTCTTTGTCCTCAATCGAGGAGGACTAGTTGAAAGGACAGAATATGAAAAAAAGTGCACCCTTTGAGGCCCATTGTCCAACAGCCACGTCGGCTGAAAAACTGTAGATATATTATAATCAATGTGAACAGAGGTAAATGGAAACGCATTCAATAACTTCGTAGTTTTAATTAATATCAGTTTCAGAGTGTAACGAAACGCATCTATAGCCCAAAGTTTAAAAATGTTTAAATAGACTATATGTAGATGCGTTTCGTTACACTCTGAAACTGATATTAATTAAGACTACATTCGTTTCCAATTTCCATTTACATCTGTTTACATTTACCCACATTGACTAAAATATATTATGCAGTAAGTATATTTTACTCCGATGGTTGCCTGGAAGAGATCGCTGTGTAGCGATAAGGCCGCCATATTGTACATTTGTTTTTCTGGTTATTTTGTTTGTTTTTTTTCTTTCTTTTTGTAATGGTGTACAATAAAGTATTTTCTTTCTATCTATCTATCTATATTTATTAAGCTGGGAAAATATTATATTATTTAAACTAAACCATTGAAGATACGAAACTGTCTTTTTTCGACCAATTTGTTTTTATACCTACTCAATTTCATGCAATGAACATTGCAATAGGTACATTTCAAAAGAAAGAAATCCTGACAATGGGAGTTGGTTAAATTTCATAAAACGTTTTTCATATTAATATGTGCTTCTCTTGCATTTTCTATTACTTATTTTTATTTTTAACCGACTTCAAAAAAAGGAGGAGGTTCTCAATTCGTCGGAATCTTTTTTTATAATGACAAAAAAGATAAAAGTTTTGAAATCGTTCGCCTCGAATATTTCTTAAAACTTGATTCTCGTTCGTTCGTTCGTTTCAGCCGACATACGTCCACTGCTGGACAAAGGCCTCCTGTAATGATTTCCAGCCTGCCAAACATGATATTAACCCTCTTAAAAGCTCGTTCGACGGAGCCCCGCCATTCTCTTCGTCACCTATCCGTTATCCGAGTCGGGGGTGCCCTCAAGTCCCGAACTTGCTTTGCTCGCACTTGTATTCTAAGTTATTTGTAACAATAAACTTCTGCGAATGAGTATAAGGCCCTCAGCCTTGTGATAGCTTGAGGTTAAGGCTCTTTAGCGTTCACTCTTTCTCTGTAACCATTTAAAAAGATCGGTTTCGTATGCAGGCGACTCGATTCAAAGGCTCGCCCACAAAGAATGATAAGAGGAACAAAACGTCCACCTGATGTTAATCAGACCTGTTATCATGTCAGATACAGTGCGTCCAATAATTTTGCATTGCAATACCATACGACACATAGCAATAGCATCATCCTGAGACCTCCTTAGGTCTTATTTTTCCGAGTATTTAATCACGTCAAACCGAAACACCGTGGAAAATTATAGTAAGCAGTGATAAGCTCAGTGGTTCTGGACCTCTGCCTCTCATAAAAAGGTCGCGGGTTCGAATCCTGACTTTCCCGAGTTGTGTGCGTTTTTGGAAACTAAATTTTAATTTGCTTAGTGGTGGAGGAGAACATCGTGAGGAAACCTGCATGCCTGAGAGTCCACAAAAATGCTTCCGAAGGTGTGTGAAGCCCGCCAACCCGCACTTGGCCAGCGTGGTGGGCTATGGCCAAACTGCTCTCAGTCTCATTCTGAGAGGAGACCCGTGCCCAACAGAGGGAGTTAAAAAAAGGGGTTGAGATGGTGATGATGATGACTGCTTTACCATAGAATAACTGACGCTGCGCTAGTTAGTATATGTAGGTACCCGGACGAGCTCTATAGTAGGACTCATCTTGCGGATTTCGTCTACCTGTATTTTAAGTACCAGGTGTACAGTTGTACACGGGTCATTCTTGGTAGATGCCAAAAAGGTTTCAACAAGATTGCAGTGGACTGCATTCTTGTATCGAAACCGTACATGGTAATAAATAATTTTCACACTACCTACTGCACCCAGGCGTATTTGTATGTGTATTCGCTTATCTCTTCACTTATATCAAAAAGGCAGCACTGCAATAAAATTGCACAGTAATCGATACCTTTGCATACTTTAAGTGCTATTATATTGATAACCGGGCGTTGCTCAATTTTTCACATTACACAGAATAAATAATGAATAAGTGCTGCAATAAAAGGTAAAAAATGACGGTTACACACCATTTGTTATTTTTTAATTTGCGCCTTCCGTACGGAAGGGTTTTTATGTAGGGTTGCTACCTACTCATCTATTATTTTGTGACAAGTATCCGATAAGGACAAAGATAGGACCCCTGAGCCGAGTCCCAAATAGCGATACTACGCGTGATATAGAAATGGAACAACATTCAAAAAATGTATGCGAACTATCGCAATTTTGACGCTAAGTTAGCGTTATTACATTTTTTGAATTTTGTTCTTTACCACGCGTAGTATCGCTATTTGTCACTTGGTTCCTTAAGGGTCAGCAGCTGCCTGAGCCAAGTCACAAACAGGTCAGGTCACGACAGGTCTATAGTTATATACCATCAGATCAGCATGCCCTGCAGTATCAGGATTTACAAACACTCTAACACGAGAATTCTGAATATTACAAGATTATTCTGAAATGGCAGCTAATTATGTAGTTTATTTTATGTTGGTTCATATAATTACGTGTCCAACTGTTTAAAAGAACATTAAAATAGTTTTAACATGACATTTGACTTTATCTTTCGTGTAAGTTATTTTAGGAGACACAACACATCGTAATAAAATTGATAAAATAATGCCTCGTTCATCGATCTTCAAATCGACATATAATGTTCTAACACTTTCTTTTATCGCTAAACACTTGTCGCATTTGTGTTAAACTCGAAATAACACAGTTGATAAGATTAGGCGCCGTGCGTGTTAAAAAAAGGATAAGTAACACAAGGGCGTAAATGCCTACTGTCGGTCTCAGGATGGAGATAATAATATGCCCCACTAAAATATGGGACTTGGGTGTGTCTTGATGTATGGACATTGTACATATACCATAATTGTATTTATTTTATATTCACAAAAAATGTGACAATTATTATTACAAAATAAATGTGTTATTCGTCAAAGAAATGAAAACTTCTTCATCCACCATCGATAAGGAACCCGAGATACAAGAAAATATAGTAGAGCCGTCTGTCATTTTCCACTAACACGTCACAATATGGCAGATACCGTCTCCATGGAAACGTGCTTGCAGACTGTTGCCAAGGTTGTGAGCTGTGGCGGGGACCGCGGTCTATACAATGCTGTCGGCTTCAATACTATCACGTAATACCAACGAATATATAATATGGTAATACTGAGACTGTCGGTGTCAAAACAAACATCTTTAGCACCGATAAACTTACTTATTATACTCTTCCCTAGTAGGTATGTTGTTATGGTAGGTATATAATATAGGTAAGGTACGTTAAACTTACCAAGTAGTAGATAAAAGAGCTTCAAATATTTTTTAATCAACTTTTTTATCAAGACAATATGGTCTGCAGTCTGCACTTATTAGTACATATGTTATTAAATTCAGCAACCATTTTATGTTTTTTGCGACTTAGCGTTTTTTTCTTTGCAATTGATAGGCTAGCGCTTGACTACAATCATGTCCGATGGGCAGAAATGATGAGGTGATGGACCGCGCTTGCCTATAAAATGCATATTCACTCTTCTCTTGAAGGCACCCAGATTGTACTTGGCTGGGAACACGGAAGCTGGAACGGTGTTTTATACCTTTACCACGCGTAGTATCGCTATTTGTCACTTGGTTCCTCAAGGGTCAGCAGCTGCCTGAGCCAAGTCACAAACAGGTCAGGTCACGACAGGTCTATAGTTATATACCATCAGATCAGCATGCCCTGCAGTATCAGGATTTACAAACACTCTGACACGAGAATTCTGAATATTAGAAGATTATTCTGAAATGGCAGCTAATTATGTATTTTATTTTATGTTGGTTCATATAATCACGTGTCCAACTATTTAAAAGAACATTAAAATAGTTTTAACATGACATTTGACTTTATCTTTCGTGTAAGTTATTTTAGGAGACACAACACATCGTAATAAAATTGATAAAATAATGCCCCGTTCATCGATCTTCAAATCGACGTATAATGTTCTAACACTTTCTTTTATCGCTAAACACTTGTCGCATTTGTGTTAAACTCGAAATAACACAGTTGATAAGATTAGGCGCCGTGCGTGTTAAAAAAAGGATAAGTAACACAAGGGCGTAAATGCCTACTGTCGGTCTCAGGATGGAGATAATAATATGCCCCACTAAAATATGGGACTTGGGTGTGTCTTGATGTATGGACATTGTACATATACCATAATTGTATTTATTTTATATTCACAAAAAATGTGACAATTATTATTACAAAATAAATGTGTTATTCGTCAAAGAAATGAAAACTTCTTCATCCACCATCGATAAGGAACCCGAGATACAAGAAAATATAGTAGAGCCGTCTGTCATTTTCCACTAACACGTCACAATATGGCAGAAACCGTCTCCATGGAAACGTGCTTGCAGACTGTTGCCAAGGTTGTGAGCTGTGGCGGGGACCGCGGTCTATACAATGCTGTCGGCTTCAATACTATCACGTAATACCAACGAATATATAATATCGTCGGTTTACAGTGAAAAGATAATAAATGCAGTTTACATCATTTCGAGTAAATCGCATTTTAAAGTTTGAGGTAAGATTTGGGTTACTTAAAACTAAATAAGCTAGAAATAAGTAAGTCAAAATGATGTAATAAGTATCCATCTTATTGATATATATTGATATTGTTTTATATTGATAAAGAAATACTATAAAACCTTCATTATAATTCAGGGGGTCATGCATTTATTTGGTTTTACCTGTAACTTGCAAATGTACCCCATCTTCTCTTTAACCTACCCTAGAATGCTAATTTTAGTACCCAGGTAATTGTTTTATGTATTTTTGTATTGTTTTATGTTTCATGTGTTAACCTCAGTCTCAAAAATTGTATTTTTTCGAAAATTGACTTCAAGAACCCCTGTTTTGTTTTATTTATCTGGTTTTAACTGTAGGCTTTTTAAAAAATTAAAGACATTTATTACAATAACTACAATACAAAATTATGCATGAATTAAAATAAAGTTAAATTTGGGTGTAATCCATGTAACTGTTAGTAAATAATACGAATTACGAATTATTGGGCACGAAGGAATTTATTTAAGTGCATTAAACTTTATTTAGTATGACTTTTAAGTATGTATGGCAAACAAAATAGTTGGTGAAAGAACTTTATCTTGAAGGTCTTCAGCTCGTTGTTGTTTATCTACACTAGCCACTAGGGCTGGGTAACCAATCGGCTCCAGAACGAGTTGGCCGATACGAATACCAGCCATGGTATTCTTCAGGAATCATTTTTTTTTTGTTACATAAACTGAGAAGATCCTTTTTTGATTTCATTGATGGGTAAAGGTTTATTATAAAGTTGTTTACATAGTAAAATAGGGCTTGACTGATGTACCTCAACCTCTTGAGGGTCTTCGAGGTTTTACGTTGTCCTACATGTCATAATTGTAATTCCTTGAACGTTCTTATGACTTAAGAAACTTGTGTACCATTTTTGTTAAGGTGGCAATTTTTGAACTGAAAACAGTAATAATGCAGTCACATATTGGTTTCTGTTCTGTTTTCTGCACGTAACTGAATACAGAGAAACTTTCGTCTTATATTAAACCTTTAGCCATCAGTGAAACCAAATAGAAGAGTTTGTGTAACAAATTAATTATTCCTGAAGAAATACCATGGCTGCTACTCGTCTCTGCCAACTAATTTTGGAGCCGATCGATTAGCCAGGCTTAGCTTAGATTAAGACTCATCAGGTGAATACGTTCATGTTTAAGTTTTTTGACCAACTATTTTGCTTGCTAACCTCTATAAAAGTCATACTAAATAAAGCTTCATGCACTTTGATAAATCCTTTAATTGTAAATTACTCGTGATTGATATTTTTTTTACGCGATCGCCCTGCCGTTAAAATTGCTTGAATGCATTTATTACGTTTTTGCTGTACAATTTTAGAATTTAAAATAACATCACAAATAACAACACAAGGAGTAAAATAATATGAATGCCTTTATAATATTTTAACTGTACAAGGCAGAATTCGGCATTTGGATTTATGCTTTTAAATGCGTTTAATACTTTATATCTGAAAAATATTCTATTGCTTTCCAAGAGACTAATTACATGTAAAAAGGCATAATCATATTTATTCTATTTTACTCGAATAATCTTGATTGGGTTCATGCATTAAAGATGATTATGCTCAATTACTAGTATAGATTTCATTTTTTTATGGCATTTGTAACTTATTCAAACTGGCTATCTCCGAAACTATCGGTCGTAGCATTTATTCGGTTTAACCTATCGATAGAGCGGAAAAAAATAAGTATAACTGCATTCTTAAGTCAATTCAGCCAAAAAGTGCATTTATAATGTTTTACCCGTAAACCGACGATATGGTAATACTGAGGCTGTCGGTGTCAAAACAAACATCTTTAGCACCGATAAACAGGCTACCTATTTCTAATACTCTTCCCTAGTAGGTATGTTGTTATGGTAGGTATATAATATAGGTAAGGTACGTTAAACTTACCAAGTAGTAGATAAAAGAGCTTCAAATATTTTTTAATCAACTTTTTTATCAAGACAATATGGTCTGCAGTCTGCACTTATTAGTACATAATATGTTATTAAATTCAGCAACCATTTTATGTTTTTTGCGACTTAGCGTTTTTTTCTTTGCAATTGATAGGCTAGCGCTTGACTATAATCATGTCCGATGGGCAGAAATGATGAGGTGATGGACCGCGCTTGCCTAGAAAATGCATATTCACTCTTCTCTTGAAGGCACCCAGATTGTACTTGGCTGGGAACACGGAAGCTGGAACGGTGTTTTATACCTTCTTTGCGTCTTTCTGTTCTTTTAGAATGAATATTTCTACTTATAATCTTGCCTTGTATTTATAGTACTGGCACAGTGTTAAGATCCTACAACGGTACTCTTAAAAGCCTTCCTACAGAATAGTTAAAGAACTCCAAAAAAGTTTAGCGTCAACTTTTGTATCAACGCAGTACGGTCTGCACTCTCCGTATTTAATTCGAAAAGTATCAAAACACGGCTACCATTTTATAGACTTTCCAAATTACACAGGCTTCCGTTTACATAAAATGGCGAACAAATACGCAAAGTCGACTTTCGAGTTTCAAACATCAAAATTGCAAACACGCGGCGCAAACATCAAAGTCGGCGGCCGCAAGCACTATTGAGGCTACGTTCAGATGACAAGCGTTCAACGTGCGTTGAACGCGCGCTAAATTTTGTTACAGTGTTCACATGACACGCGTTGGTCAGGCATTGAACGCGCGTTGCCGCGGCTGCCATGGTTCAGTAGAGTTCTTGCATTTGCCGAAGATGGACGTAGAAACAGTTTTAACGGTGATTTTATACCGACGGCAGAAACGACGCGACAGAAAACGGAGATATTGGGTCCACCCAATTTTGTCACATAGGCTGACTGAAAGCCAGTACATAATTTTGTACCCTAAATTAAGGCATCTCCTTCACAGAATATGAGGACGAGTTCTTCCCAAGCTCGTCTCTTTAAGTTCCTATCTGAATAATCGCTACTTATCATATCCCATATCGCAGGACGTTTCTCTACTTCATCTATAAATAATTCCGTATTAAAAGCTTCGGTTTCCATTTCGAATAACTTCTAATACGGTTGAACCCTAAAATACGTCAATCCGCGTCGAAAGCGCGCGCTCAACTGAACGGTAACATAGAAATCCAATGATCTCAAAGCGCGCGTTGACGCGCGCTGACAACAGTCGAGCGCTAGCGCAGCGTTCAACGCGCGCTTTGTTAAAACGCGCGTTAGCATGTGTACGGCCTGAATAAAATGTATGTAGTTGTAAACGCGCGTTATCACAACGCGCGTTAAGCGCTTGTCATCTGAACGTAGCCTGACGCTCTGAGCCGCGTCAGTAAGGCTTTCAAGTTTTAATTTTTCACACAGCCTTTCAGTTTTCGCCCGTCACCGTCAACCGGCGTTGACGTCACGATTTTTCTTTTGTAGCTGGATTTTTATTTTATAGCAAAAAACTCTGAATATTGTTGCTCTGCACCAAAGACACCTATACTATAGACCCGGCGGACCGCGCGAAAAAATGTCGCCAGTTTATGGGAGCAAAACCCCCCCGGCGTCAGTAGTAAGCTGTAAGCCTACGCAGTATTTCGCAGGAGTTTCGAGTTCGACACAATGGCTCTAGATTTTCTTGTATGAAGAAGGTTTACGTAAAACGTTCGGATGGGCTCGTCTTGATGTTATTATCATAGCTCTGCACGCATACCAACCGTCTGCCGTAGCCTTATTATGTTGTCATCGACAAGTCACGTGATCAGTTTGTCTGTCGGATATGTCATTACCCATCATTACCGTACATTTTTGGACGTCATAAACATCCTATCGAACACTGCATCTTGCGCTTTTATCAAAACCAAAACCTATCCTTACTACGTTTTCATTGAAACATTGCATCAAAACACAAAGCAAACTGGACATTCCACCACAGAGCAAAGTCAAAATCAATCTCCACTCCGGTTTTCTATCATTATTCCTTCTATGCAAATTCATGCAAATGGAACACGCTCATAATTATAAGAGGCTTATAGACGTATTTAGGTCGGATAGGTAGATCAGTCGTGCATGCAAGATCCGCCCCAACAGCCTCCATTCATGTCGAGATCTCTAGCTCGTGAGCGGAATGAGTTTTATATTCCGTTTTTCCTATATTCCGATTTTAAAGGGTTCCGTACCTTAAAAAAACGGAACCTTTATAAGACCACTTTGTTCTTCGTCTGTCTGTCTGTCACGACCCTTTATTTCAGGGAATAGTTGTAGGTGATAATGGCCCGACGTCACTAAAAACATACACATTTAAATCATTTATATTTTTATTTAAAAATGGGGGAAAACAGAGGACGCACGTGATACGCGGCGAATTGTCCAGAAAGGGCCCTGAACTTGAGGTCAAGTATTACTTAACTCTGTACAACACAATGAAGGTACCTAGCTAATGTGATAGTTAAAACGCAGTTATCTTACTATCTATCCGATGGCGCTACAGCCCCTTGTGGTCCCTGGCCTCCCCCACAATATTCCTCCACTTGTCCTTGTTAAAACGCAGTTATTAATGTAATATTTTTTAAACACCAACCTGAATGAACAACTGAAAAAAAAACTATCAAAACAATCGTTTAGCAAACGCCGACGAGAAGTAGGGCACACTCTCAAGCTATTTTCTCCGAGTCCCAAGATATTATAATTAAAGTTTCACGGTGGAACCACGTGGAACTATACCCTTACGAGCTCGTAGCAACTAGCAACTAGCAGGCCAGCAACAAACGCTACGTAATTGCTTGCAGGTGACTGAAAGTTAAATGCAAATTGCTTCCACATTTGCACGCTATAGTTGCGACTTCGAATTACCTACGTAGAGGTGGAAAAGAGGGGAAATCTGTTTAATCCTATATCATGAAAGACACATCTCGAAAATCTTTTCCAACCGACTTCAAAAATAAAGAGCAGGTTTTAAATTTGACTGTATGTTTTTTTTTTATTTTTTTTTTTATGTTTGTCTCGTAACTTTTAACTGGGTGAACCGATTTTGAAAATTCTTTTCTTAGTAGAAAGCTAACGCTTCCCGCGCGTGTGGTATCGTTTTAATGTAGTCTGGCATCTATGAGAAAACCATATTATGAATCTTAAATTTGGTTAGTTGGAAAAGGAAGTATTCAACAGTAGTTGTGCCAATGCCTACATACTTTAATCATAGACAAAAGTATGCCAAAAAAAATGAGTCACAAATATCCACCAAAAGCAATCACCCACTTTAACTACCTATTCAAAATTCGTACGTGCCATTCATATCCCTCTACAATTTGCCTACTCTTAGCTAACTATTTCTGTACTGGAAATAAATAAAGAATGCACATAGGCGTTCCAAACGTTGGAGCCTGCATACCGGAATAATCCTGTAAAATGTTATCTGTGAAAATGTACTTAGTGACTGTTTTTTTTATGAAAGCGTATATTTTAATCGATCAAATAAAAATACTCTACAAATGTACGAGTAACTCGCGATAGCGTACCTACATTAGTGAATAGGAGAATACGAATACAAGATTTCAACTTTCAAAATTATTTCTTTCAGGTTTCTTCTTTCAACGGTAGGTATTTTAAATAATAATAATTGGTCAAGTGCGAGTCGGCCTCGCGGACTGAGGCTTGCGTACTATCCAATTAAGACCAAGTAAGATCAAATCCAAAGCTCACCTGACACCTCTAACCCCCTAAATTGTATCGGAGCCCCCTTAAATATTTAAAGTAACTATCACCGTTAAAGAGATACAGCCTGGTGAGTGGTGACAGACGGACGAGCGGCGATTAAGTCTTACTAATAGTGTCCCGCTGTAACCCTTTGGGTACGGAACCCTAAAAAATAACAGCATTGTTATAAAATAGAGCTGTAAAATTAATAAATTAGTTTAGCGATTCTGTTAACCAGTGACAGCCGCTATAGATTACAAGTTTCGTGCCTATCCAAAGCCGTTGGATTGTAACTTCATACAACCTCAACTGTGTAATACAGCAGAGGATTCAATTTAGCGAGATTAACTTGAGTAATTAACTCGGAACATTATACGAAATGTGATTAATTAGGGCTGTCAAGTATGAAATAATTATACCTGCTATACAGGAGTAATGTCGGCAAAATGCCGCGAACAAACCTAGTTAGTTGCGTCCCTAGAGGAAACTTGGAATAAAATGTTTCTTTGTGTAATGAAGGCGGGTGGCGTCATAGACATTTATTGGTCGAACTCATACAATCTAAGGGTCGAACCGCGAACGTATACGATTATGATAATATTGATTGTTACAATAATATAAAGACGTTAATGTTGCATGAAAGCAGGCGTTATTTTGCGGAAATCCATAATTAGTAGGATATATTGATTTGTTTTGCTATAATCCGCTCCGTGAAAAGATTCTGTATGGTATCTACAATATGCAGGAACACTGCCCACATGAAACACCACTCACAATCTTGCAACACTTTCTTCGACGTGGGTTTCGTCCCGACACCGGGATATCCTCAAGAGGTGTTGACTTCATAATGCGAAATCGTAGAGTGGGCAATGGCATGCCACTACATAATATAGAACAAAGTCTCTCTCCGCCTCTGTGTATCAGTTTCAGTATCTATGTGTCTATGTTTATTTGTTCAGAATCGTTTGGCAATAACCAAACGCACTAGCCAAATACGGGTTCGCAGACTTCACATACCAGGTTAGGTATGTGGTGCTTGCACCCACTAAAAACCGTTTCTTCCCGTGACGTACCTATTATACCTATTTACCTTCACTCCCGCCAATTCTCTACCAACCACCTCAGCGGGCCCCATCACCGTCAGTAACCTACTCGTAGCTGCTGCCAAGATATATGAGCGAGAGATCTTGTATATCATGCCCGCTATTATTGAAGTTTCATCCAAAATCCTTTTTTTTTACGCTATACAAGTTGGTACTTGACTGCGATCTCACCTGATGGTAAGTGATGATGCAGCCGAATACGTTAGTGTACTAACTTCAAAGGGGTAAGTTATGTCACCCCAACGGTTTCTACACAGCATCGTACCGGAACGCTAAATCGCTTGGCGGTACGTCTTTGCTGGTAGGGTGGTAACTAGCCACGGCCAAAGCCTCCCACCAGACCAGACGTGAGCCAATTTAGAAATTATAAAATTCCAAAGTGGCCCGTGGCGGGAATCGAACCCGCAACCTCCCACTCGAATCCGAACGCGCGTCCCCTGCGCCACGGAGGTCGTCGGGGGTATTCAGTTTGTTTTTCAGCAACCGGATAAAATTACCGACACAATTATTTATATGACGTACAATATTTCATAGATAGAATAACAAAGGCTCCATTATCTTGTTCAAAGCTTTCTAATGAAATATCTTATTATGAAAATTCTTCACGCTTCAAGAAAACTCACCCACTGATTTTCTTTGTTTCAGTGCGTATCTCAAAGATGATTTCGCCGTACTACCTTATTTAGAAGCTGGCTTCAACAGGGTAAGTTCATGCATGTATTTTTACAGCAGCTTTATCGTAGCAGTTGTGTTTTTTGACCGACTTCAAAAAAAGAAGTCGGTTCTCAATTCGTCGGAATCTTTATTTTTTTTTTAAAGTTCAGTCTTCAAAGGTAAAAACGGGACGCTATGACAAAGACTTCGCCGTCCGTTCGTTCCTGTCACCCTCCAATTATATTTATTTTACTTTTTCTAAATTTTCTAAATATTTACGTTATAAGAACAGCGATGAACGCAAGATTAGGTAAGGTTAGGTTAGGTATCGTACTCGTATATCTGTCGCAAACTAAATTGTCGTGAGCTACAACTTAAGCGGTGTAACTTTTGCAGATAATATTATGTCAACTTTTATGATATAACTATAAAGTTCGAAATGTATCACTTCTGTAGGTTTGTCAACTTTGGCAAAAAAATTCCTGTATATACCTTTTTTAACTTGAAAAATATCGCTATCTCCCCTACCTCACAAAGTCACCTATCTTCGGAATCCAAGTTCTGAAGGCACTCTAAATACTTGTGGTTTTATGACGGAGATATCTTTCCAAACTATGTCGTTTCATGTAAATATCTTATCGCCTTTGAGACTTAGTAGGCCCTTACACTTAATTGTTGTTGAGTAGTATAGGCTTTCAAAGTTTGGGATACTATAAATTTCAAGAGCCTGGTCTGTCCAAACCAATCCAAACTAATATTTTAAATGTCACGCAGCAAATGCTTTAACGCAAAATGTAACTGTTAAATAATCCTCTGATAAATAGGTAAATAGTTCGCAAACAATAATTGCTTATTCTAAGATTTTTTTTATCCACTTGAAATACCGGACCGGCCGCAGCAGTAACGGAGGGTTTATGTTGAGCTTGCATCCACTAAAGCTTGTTTTGCCATGACGGGCCACGTTGGCGGGAGTACGGGATTCACCCTATTTCACGGCGCGGTTTGTTTAGAGGTATTAATTATTAGAATAACGTCCGTGTTTTACAATTTTTTTTCCTAGAATATTGTGGAAAAAAAATAGGTTTTAACGAAGTTCTAAAAATAGCTTAGGTAATACAACTGTATATTTTTAGTATAGTTGTACTGTATAATTTAGGAAATTCTGAAAATATACAGTAACTACGTATGTAATAATAATTCTGTAACACCAAAAATATGTGGCAAATTGTGAAAAAAAAAACCTGTAAATCTGTGTCAGTGGGCGCAGGCTACGAGTGTAAACGTATAAGTATGAAGTAGAAGATAAAATAGATGAGTATGCTACAAACATTACCTACCCTTACTCTTCGCCTCCAGAGTCTCGTCTCTCTATGGAAGCGTATCGGTTTGTTCAGCGGCGATCGTATAACGACCGCGCAGCCATTACTCCCAGAGTACACAAACCTTTATTGATATTGACGGCTATAGGGATGTCTCTATCACGAGTAACAGCTGTATTGCACAGTATTACCCCTGTCGAGTTATTAGCCTTTAATAATAATTAATTATGTTTTAAATAAACGTAAATTATTTAGAAATATGAGAAGTGAAAGGTTAGCGTGGTCACGGAATACATAATAGTACTAAAGGTACAGAAGGCTCACTCGGCAAGATGATTATACGAAAACTACGCAAAACTAAGCAAGTTTTTGGGCGTTTTTGGGTAGGTACCATTATTACGCACACATTAAAAAAATTTCAATTACACAAATACATCCATTGTATAGTTTCCGATAAAAATTAGAAAAACAGAGAGTTTGGAGGAACAACTCACTATAGAGAAAATTTAATCCAATCTTGTTTGTGCTTTACAGCGATTTTAGGTTAAAGCCCCAAAATACATGGCGTTCAAATTTGAAAGTTATTGTTATTGTAGATTTTAAACAGCAACTCAATAAAAATCGCTTAAATACGCCGAGTACGCCGTTAAACCAGGCTTAGCTTATTTCCCATTATTTTTTGCTCTGAAGTAATTTTCCTCGCCATTCAGTGTAATCAGTGCCTATGCACAAGGGGATTGACTAGATAATAGCCTTGTAAATTGATGGTAATAGCATTATGATAACAAGGTTATTACAAAGTTTTAATATAAGATTAAGCTGCTGTGTTTATATTTCTTCTTATAAAGAAATAACTAACTGGCACGATTTTTTACTCATTACAAGCTTGTACTCGACTGAAATATCATTACTATAAGTGACGATTCAGCAGAAGATTATCGTGTAGCCCAAGCCCAACTTGGAAGGTGTAAGGCCCAGTTTCCACCAGTGCGGAGCGGAGCTGTGTTTGAGTAACCAATCAGATTTTGTCATTATGACGTCGCCGAAACTGAGGAGAGAAGATATGTCGAAATGACGAAATCTGATTGGTCACTCAAACACAGCTCCGCTCCGCTCCGCACTGGTGGAAACCGGCCCTAAGTAACCCCTAACGGTTGCTAAAGTACCTACTAGGTATACCGCTAAACAGTAGCCACGGACGAAGCCATCATGCAATATAGTAGGCATTTGGAAGGTAAAGCTAAGCTAGCTTCTAGGAGTGTACAACAGAGCCAAGCCAAGCCATCCAAAGACCAAAACATAAGCTTCAACTTTATAACGCGCTAGTGCGGCCCACAGGGAGAACTGCTCGCATCTCTGGGCTGAAGTCCCTTTTTACCATTTACCTAAGTACTTCCTTTTGATTGAATCCAAAGCAGGCAGCTAGTTATTGTTGGCGACCACAACCTCACTAACAAACTGGAACCTTTAGAGCGTCGTAACAATGTTAGTAAATTACTATAAATTATATCAACGAAAATCATTTTTTATTAAAAAATAGATATACATTTTCCAGCATACGATGTAATGCACTTGTTTAGGTGCACACCACAGACTTGTATACTAAAGACAGGACGAACAGCGCGAAAAATGTTGCCAGTTTATGGGTGTCACTAGTACCAACAAACAGTATAAGGCCACGCGGTATTTTGACAAATGACTAGTACTGTTTGCTTTTATGAAGACGGTTTACGTAAAATGTTCGGATCGGCCTATCTTTACTATTTTTATCTATTGTGCACACACATTTTATGAGATTAATGTTTATGAATAAATTAGAGCTTTTTAAAGTCGCGGTCGGAAGTTCGAATAGTCGCGAATCCGGATAACTGAAAGCCGGATAGTCGAGTTTCTATTGTATTGAAATACAATCTCCGCGAGGATATAGCATTGTAATCACAATAATATGTACAATTTTGTATCGTTCAGCCGTGAGCGAGGCGAAAGTCTAATAAATGTCAAGAGCGCAATCATTTCGGGTAGGAAATGGAGTGGACTTGAAGCAGAACTTTAAATTGGTGTCCGTGTATCGTTATTTCACGGGGCGTTTGTAATACCGAAATGTACCTGTACTGGGTGACCTGCACGGTATTTTTTTTTGTAAATACGTTTTCTCAAAATGGATCCTGTTCAAGGAATACAATATTTGTACTAAGCACCTAAAGTTGTGCTCTCTTTCTATCGCGTAACTTTATCTCTTCCGAATTACCTACTAAGGCCCGTGAAACCGTAACCCGTGAAATAGACTGTATAAGAACTAACGCGTGCAACCTAGCTGGCGCGTGGCAGCCGTCTGAAATTGGTCCGTCTTAACGGCTACCTGTAGTGGTGTTGATCACGTGGCAAGTGAACATGGCCTGTCCTGGCTAAGATCGATTTATCGCCCCTGAAACCACCTGTATACAAAATTTCATGAAAGTTGTTGGAGCCGTTTCCGAGATTCAGATTATAATATACAAGAATTGCTTATTTAAAGATATAAGATATTGCGAGCTTTCAGCAAATAAATGCTGTACAGCTGTGAGATTCTGCTAAAACAGTTATAAAATTGATGAAGTTACATCGTCGGCACTGATTGGAGCGGTTGAGGCCGGTAGACACCATGGTTGAGGCCGGTAGACACCATTTTTGCATCAGTTGTACAGCGTAAGTACACGATAGGCTGTGATAGTTGCGTTGTTAGGGTTACCAGAGATGTTTGAGCGATGTATGTAGGTAATTATTTAGTTTATGAGAAACGTCCCGCAGTTGTATTTCTCGACGAAAAAGATATGTATGCCGAGTAATTAACCAAGCTGTAAATAATCTAACATTTCAACTAATCAGAAATAAATATTTTTCCTATGTTAAGTATTATAACTTATACAAATACAGTACATAATATTGACACGTATTTTCTTCCTGAACTATGAGAGGTTACTTATTTCAAAGAGATACAGCTAAGTACCTAAGCGAAATAAAATTATAACACATCGCATTGGCTAGGAAAAAAAAAACTGAAAATTTTCTCTGCGCTTCAAAGCTATTGAACTCCTATACTTAGGAAGGTACTAAGTTAATTTAGTTTTCTTCTGTAAAATGTTTTCATAACTAAATCGGAATTCAAAGTTTCATACGATCTCAATATTTCTCTAGAAGTTTTTTTCTCAAACTTTAGGTAGAATTAATTATCTTAGAGAGAATCTTTTGCCATAATAAGTAGGTATTTATTTCAGTTATAACTTTTTACCTTTTTTAATATTACAAAATAGTTGTTTAAATTTTCCTACGACTATTTCGCGAAGGGTGAAAGACCCTCTCAGTCTTAGCTTTCAGCGCCCGAGGCCATTTGGCAAGCCTTTATTGGCGGTAAAAGCGAACGCTCTATTAATGGTATGCCGACAACCATTTATTGGGTCTACGTGATGAAAGTTGCTGCGAAAGTGAAAAGCCCCAACGCTCCAACTCTATATCATTGTAAACACTTTGCTAATAAGAATTGCACTTATTTTAATAAGTAGGTGCTAGGTACGAGTACATGAATAACTTTTATCGAGAACAAATTAATATCGAAATGTTATGTTGAGTTGAGTATCCTTGATTCCCTGCCTTCAAGGAGTCCCTACTAAAAATGCAAGTCTGTCTACGTACGTATCTGAAGCAAGCAGGTACATCGCAATGCCTTGATACTTACTTTGTAATAAAAGCATAGACTACAGAATCTCGCTCTTTTAACCTACCGGTTTAAAACAATATGAAACAATATCAGATATCCATTTACATAAAACGTATGGCGAACTCCCGTGTTACTTAATCTATTTAAGGTTTGATTCCTCAAATTCACAGGGAAGAATCAGAATAAGCAGGGAAAAGAGTAATATATTATGTATACTCGTACTGTATAGGGTTACTTTTTCGCCCGTCTGTCAAAGAATACCTACATCTCTATCTATACAAGTCTTTGCCGTCTGTCAGCCACTTATATCCATCGTCCACTAATTGTGTCCACATTTATGTATAGGTAGTGCAATCCACAAAGACACTCCGTAGTCCGACTTACATAAACATATTTTTGAAGTGGAGTCGCTGAATACATAATAGTAC
This sequence comes from Coenonympha glycerion, assembly GCA_963855885.1. Taxonomy (NCBI): domain Eukaryota; kingdom Metazoa; phylum Arthropoda; class Insecta; order Lepidoptera; family Nymphalidae; genus Coenonympha; species Coenonympha glycerion. The sequence goes on from OY979646.1 coordinate 6,120,519, forward strand.
CTAACGTAACGGTACAGAAATCTAACTCCGCAAGATGATTTAAAGAAATAGCGATTCTTGCGTTGACAGAAAAAGTGCAAAGTTTCTATCGCGCAACTTTATCTCATTCGACGTACTACTAAGATTGCCTGATGCCTCGCAATCGGGCGCACGCAGCCCGTGAAATAGACCGTACAAGAGCTAACGCGAGCAAAGTAGCCGGCGCGCGGCGGCCGTCTGAATTCTGAAATTAGTACGTCGAGACGGTACCTGTAGTTTCTTCGATCACGTGAGAAGTGAACCTGGCCTGGTGGAGTGCGCCTTCGTGGATTGAACGCACTATGCTCAGGAACGGGGAAAGCTCTATGTTGTGCCTCATATTACAGGTGATGGTGGAGACGCTGAGCGCGGCGGCGTGGTGCGCGGAGCTGCTGCAGGCGCGCGCGGCGGCGGCGGGTGCGCGCGCGCAGCTGGGCGCGGTGGGCGCGCTGGCCGCCGCCGCCGACCGCTGCCGCGACCTCGTGGCCGTCACCGACGACCAGCAGCGGATACTTGTTAGTTTACACTTTGTACGATTGGGTGTTACACTATAAACGCTGAGCGCGGCGGCGTGGTGCGCGGAGCTGCTGCAGGCGCGCGCGGCGGCGGCGGGTGCGCGCGCGCAGCTGGGCGCGGTGGGCGCGCTGGCCGCCGCCGCCGACCGCTGCCGCGACCTCGTGGCCGTCACCGACGACCAGCAGCGGATACTTGTTAGTGTACACTTTGTACAATTGGGTATTACACTATAAACGCTGAGCGCGGCGGCGTGGTGCGCGGAGCTGCTGCAGGCGCGCGCGGCGGCGGCGGGTGCGCGCGCGCAGCTGGGCGCGGTGGGCGCGCTGGCCGCCGCCGCCGACCGCTGCCGCGACCTCGTGGCCGTCACCGACGACCAGCAGCGGATACTTGTTAGTTTACACTTTGTACGATTGGGTGTTACACTATAAACGCTGAGCGCGGCGGCGTGGTGCGCGGAGCTGCTGCAGGCGCGCGCGGCGGCGGCGGGTGCGCGCGCGCAGCTGGGCGCGGTGGGCGCGCTGGCCGCCGCCGCCGACCGCTGCCGCGACCTCGTGGCCGTCACCGACGACCAGCAGCGGATACTTGTTAGTGTACACTTTGTACAATTGGGTATTACACTATAAACGCTGAGCGCGGCGGCGTGGTGCGCGGAGCTGCTGCAGGCGCGCGCGGCGGCGGCGGGTGCGCGCGCGCAGCTGGGCGCGGTGGGCGCGCTGGCCGCCGCCGCCGACCGCTGCCGCGACCTCGTGGCCGTCACCGACGACCAGCAGCGGATACTTGTTAGTGTACACTTTGTACAATTGGGTATTACACTATAAACGCTGAGCGCGGCGGCGTGGTGCGCGGAGCTGCTGCAGGCGCGCGCGGCGGCGGCGGGTGCGCGCGCGCAGCTGGGCGCGGTGGGCGCGCTGGCCGCCGCCGCCGACCGCTGCCGCGACCTCGTGGCCGTCACCGACGACCAGCAGCGGATACTTGTTAGTTTACACTTTGTACGATTGGGTGTTACACTATAAACGCTGAGCGCGGCGGCGTGGTGCGCGGAGCTGCTGCAGGCGCGCGCGGCGGCGGCGGGTGCGCGCGCGCAGCTGGGCGCGGTGGGCGCGCTGGCCGCCGCCGCCGACCGCTGCCGCGACCTCGTGGCCGTCACCGACGACCAGCAGCGGATACTTGTTAGTTTACACTTTGTACAATTGGGTATTACCACAGCCTTGTATACTAAAGACAAGAAAGCGAACAGCGCGAAAAAATGTCGCCAGTTTATGGGTGTCATTAGTACCAACAGTATAAGGCCACGTGGTAGTTCAGTCAGCGGCGGCGGCGGGTATTTTGACAGATGACGCTACTGTTTGCTTGTATGAAGAAAAATGTTCGGACCTGCCTATCTTTACTATTTATATCTATTAGTTAGTAACTATACCTAAGTAAATTTAAGTACAAATCAAAATTTCACTCGCCTTGAACCCCCGGTCTCTCAGTATACGAGCCCTATCCCGCGATGAAATTAAGATTCGTAATTTTGAGGTCCTTAGGCAGAACCCAAGTTATTACACTACTTTTGAATTTGATTAAAATTATCACGTTATCATAAACTAGGATAAAACAATGACGTACACTGCAAAAAATTTACCGTACGTCGTCCTAGTCCTACGTAGTCCTATACATCTGAAAATCTGAAGCTGGATTTACACTCGCGCGCGAGCGCCGAGACGAGCCGCGAGACGTGGAGTGTAAACAGCCACTCGTGGCTCGTCCCGCAGCTCGTCTCGCGGCGAGAGCGGTGTTTTTTACCATGAGAGTGTGTAAACACATAGCTCGTCTCGTGACCGGCGAGCGCGAGACGCGAGACGAGCCACGAGACAAGCCGCGGGACGCGAGTGAAACTGAAGCTTTAAAAAGATTTATTGTATCTATCCCATAGCTCACAAACAAATCATGGTGTCGGGTAGTGGGATGGAGGTCCGAGGACGGTCCGCGGCCTCTGAGCGAGCAGCTGAGCGGAGAAGCACTTCGGTTGGCAGCGAGCGGGGTGCGCGACTGGGAAGCGCCGGTGATGCTTCGACGACGGGCCTCTCCTGACTCAGTGCTGTTGCCGTGCCGAGGGTCTGCAGTAGCTTTAGGCAGGCAAGTTCACGTGTCTACTATTTTTAAGTATCATTTATTTTTATTACAATTCAATAATATTTTAAACAATGATTCTAAAAAATAAAAATAATTTAAAAAAAAAACCCATTCACCACTGGTCGCGGAGCTACCGGTTGTCGGGGTTCCAGAGTGAGGAACCTCACAATGCGTGCCGTCTCCAATATCACTGCCTTCTGTATACGGCCCTTGATCCAACAGGCGAGCAAAAGCCTCTTAAGATGTTGGTCGAAGCTTTTCGCTATAAAATTTATTAAACTCTAACAATTTTCCAACACAAAATTTTTTCACTGAAAATCGTTACCAGCCGTAACACAGACGAGCTTTTATCGTACATCGTCACGCTCTCGTAGTACGAGTATGAAGACTACCTTCATAGAGTACCTACCTATATCCTATGTTCTTAGCTTAATTTTGTTACATTTTGATTTGCAAGGTTTTTTTTTAATTCATGGTTAGTTAAAGAAACTCTCAGTAAATATATGTGCAAGAAATCAACAAAGAAAAAATCATATCAAAGGACAATGTTTTTTAACTCTCTTATTTTCATAGGAGCACGTCACACGTGGTGTTCGTTTGCGAGCCGAGCAATTCAGTGGACAGCGAGCGCGCGCGAGGCTCTCTGCACTCGATACGCCGCGGCTCGCTCGACGTTCGCTCGATCGCTTCAGACGGGCTACGTCGGACCTCTTTAGCGAAGCTGCAGGGACTGCCGTTAGAAGCACCTATAACTAAAGTAAGTTTGTTGTGTTGCGATAACAGAGGTCCAAGATGCCGCCGGCGACTACAAAAGTGCGGCAATAAATACTCTGTCTAAGTTGACATACCCGAACCGTCGCTACACAATTTTTCACGCACACTAGCATCCGCGCACCATACTTGGAAATTGACACACTCACACTACAATAAAAAGTTGCCGCACTTACGGAGCTTCGCGTAGGTATTGTTAGGTGGGGCTCTATCTAGTTGGAGCGCGAGGACGACCTTTTATAAATCTATGGTTGGAATGATACATGAGTATTTTTATCGGTCTAGTGGATAGATTTATTTTATGTTTTCTATCGAAAATTCTCAGTTGCCTGTTGCAGACATGTTGCAGCCTATGCTTATTAGGACTATAATAGGAGCTAGCGGAAAAGGCGTGATTCTTTAGTTTTAAGAGTTTTCTAATAAAACGCATCATTGTTTATACGTAGACCGTACTCGTTCGAACGCAGTTTGCTATTAATAAATTAATATTACTTCAGCATTAGTGCAATGTTTAATTTTTCTGTCAACATGATGGTGGTGCTACATATGCCTACATTGAAAATGTTATAAACGTTATTGAACAATAACTACTAACTAATTAATTATAGTTACCAAAATTTTTTAGATTTCTAGTACCTACAAATTACCAAAAATACATAATACAAAATAATAATAATATTATAAGCATTTAAACTCTATAACTACAGTGTGGCAGTACCATATAAAGGTATAAAGGATCCGTAAAACAATTCAGGGAGAGTATTAAGGGATAAGGCGAATACAAAAGGTACAAAATTAGAGTCGAAATATTATTACGATGTAAAAATTGTCCCTTTTATATGAGGAAGGTCGCTCACAGAGATTAGAAGGGTTCTATGCCTTTGGGGCAAAACGTAACCCCTACTATGAGATTGTCGTGTTATTACAGTCGAATTTATGTGAAGCCTTCCCGTAGGCTACAATTAGGAAGGCTGGTAATTGGTAGGTATTTTTTTATGTATGTAATAATAATGACGTCTACAATTTTTGTAAATTTCGATATTAAGATAATTAAGAAAAACTATAGTTATATTTATTATGTTATACAAATTAACCAAAACCTGTGACTAATTTATACCTAGGTAACTAACAATATAATATTATGTTACGTATAGCTTAACAATTAACAATTATGAAATTTTTGAAATTGAAAAACAAAATTGAAATAATGTCAAATTGAAAAGGAGGGAGAAAGGGATCGAAAAACAAATGGCACAATTACTTTTTAATCTACTTAACCCATTACTTTTACTCCCAAGGTGATATCCCTCCTCTCCGCCGCAACAGAGGGTGCACCCCCATCGACCGTGGCGTGCATAGAGCGCGCTGTCGACATGTTACGCACTTCGGAGCTTTACTCGCCTCAGATGCGAGAAGACCCTAAGATGAGAGCCGAAGATCCCATCGCCACTGACCTTATTGGTGCTTTGTTATCGGTGAGTTTTATTTTTATTGTAGTAACTGTTAGTAAAGGAAACTTTCTTACACCAACTATGGTTATTAATAATGTCATTGAACTAAGCAGTCATGCATCATGGTGAGAGTCTGCGAATGCGAATGCTCTGCAAGTGTGTGGTAACGGCTCACGAGTTCGAAGAAAGACAATTTTGCTCGCGAGCATTTTTTTGCGTTCTGCGTAGTATCAAGAGTAACAGCAAAGCAAAAGATTTGAATAGTAAATAAAAAATTCGCATGTGTTTGCATTCGTGTGCAAGAAAGAATGTATTCACACTTTTCTTTCCTTTCTTTCTTGCAATAAAGAGAATTGATTCGCGGATGAAATAGGTTTTCAAGAAACTATAAAATCGTGTGTGTCTATGTACCTATGTATAGTGTTAGTGTATACTTACTAATATTTGCAAATTAGTTAAACAATGTACAATGTTAATACATAGAGTTTTGATATCCACTAACAGGTAAATAATTATAATTATTTATTTGTTCATGATCCACATCGACCTGGAAAGCGGGAGCAAGTGAACGCAAACCTTATTTATATGGTAGGAGGTTTGACATTCGAACAAACATCTACTGTGAACGTCTCTATAGTTCTTTCTCTCTGACTGCCTTATTATTTGTTACTTACAAGTTACACACTTTCAGATGAAGATTTACGCTGCAAGCTTATGTTTGATAATATAAGAGAGGATTCATTTTGATTACCTACCTAGCTTCAGTAATTGGCAAAACAAAAAAAAAACCCATAGAGAAAACCCAAATGTTAGACATTATCTAAGTGCCCTTACACACGATGACATTTTCACGCTCAGTTAAAGCAAATTACCTACCTGTAACGATATGAACTGCAAACAGTCACGACATTCTACAAAATGTCTATCGACAGTTCGTACTAAACGATTATTATTATGAAGATTGCGTGAAAAATGTTGTTATGTGCAATGACACTTTACAGGGTTACTCAGCCTGTTATAGTTGTTTACATCAACACTAACAACTCGTGTTCTACGACTTTTTAAAATTCAGTATTAATTTATTTCAAACAAAAAAAAATGCTATTTCTGTAAAGTGACCGCGCCTCGGTCCGCGCTATTGCCACATACCAACGACACATTACAGAGTAGGAACAAGTACCTAGAGAGTGTCTGTAAAATCTTGAATATTTGATATTTCTCAAAATATCTACTCAAAAAAAGTCGTAGAACAAAAGTTGTTAGTACAAATACAGGCCGAGAGCGACTTGGTTTTTTTTAATTAACCCTGTAGATATATAAATTTTACAAGAATTGTAGAAAATTTTCCAAACCAATTTCATCACGTCTCGCGATATCTCATTTTTATTGAAAAGAAAATACCAATCATACTTCTTTTAGGAAAATTGTAAGGATTGTTTCCACAAACAAGCGCGTGCTTGGGTTTCATTATTTCTTATCGAAGTTTTGTCGAAAGTTTCGATAGCTTGGCTGTGGTTGGCAAGTCGATACGAAGCTTTTCTTTTTAATATTTATCTACTCCCGCATTTAGGGTTTCATTGGTAGGTAGTAGGTACTCTATCACTTTTTAGTAGGTTTTTTTATTTGTTGTTACCTATAGTTGTGTATTTTGAATCTTTTGAATTTTAGTAGGGTTGAGTTAGATTCTGGATTTTTAGGTAAACCTAGGGGTCGTAGAATTTAGTAATTTATCAGTTCTTGCGAATCGGATTTTTGTTTATGCGCAATTAAATAGCATGGAAGGTAGGTGGTAGAAGGATTTAACATAAAATTAATTAAATAACCTGACCAGTGAGCTATCAAAGGTAACTAACACAAAAATGACTCATGTTTGTTACCAAATTCCTCCGAAACAGCTCGACCGATTTTTATGAAATTTTCTTTGTATGTTCGGTACGTCTGAGAGTAGCTCTAAGCTATTTTTTACATCCCTAAAGGCAAAACAATGTTTGCCGGGGCAGCTGGTACCTGTATAATATTACCAATTGCCGTTAGTGTAGTTCTTCTTATCTACTGATATGATATAATCCGTTCCAAATCCCAATACAGTGTCCCAATACGTGCGTCTGGAACGGAATTGGCACGCGGTCCGCGCGCGGCGCGCCGTGATCGAGCCGCGCGGAATTCCCGACCGTGTGAAATGCCTCTCATACTCGGGGGTGTTTCCGCTTCGCCGCATTTTCGAGACATTATTAAATTCTAGTCCAAAAGCAAGAAACATTGAAACAGAAAATATAACATAATATTATACCTACGAGTAGGTATATCCATTTTCCACTGTATAGGATGTAGGGTCTTTTAAGCCGCATAGTTAATAGTATTTGAACCTATACCTACGAGATCTCTTATGGCTATGGGCTAATCTTATGGGCTCTATAGTATAAAGCTGAAGAATTTGTTTGTTTGTTTAAATGCGCTAATCTCAGGAACTACTTGTCCGAATTGAAAAATTATTTTTGCGTTGGATAGTCCATTTATGGAGGAAGGCTTTAGGCTATATAACATTAGGTACGCTGTAATCAATAGCTGAGTATCAACGAAAAATGTTGCAAAAAACAGGAAAAAATGTTCCTTTCGGAGAGCTACCATTGCGTACACTGCGTAAACGTTTAAAGTTACGTAAAAATGATATATGATGGAGTTGTTCTTCTTTAAAAGTTAAAAAAAAAGTACGCGCCACCACATGTCTGTCTTTAAGGTTGGCTGTAGAAACCGAAATTCATACGGACGAAGCCGCGTTCAAGAGCTTATCGAATAATCACCGCCCACTTCATTCTACTCGTAATAAACGTTTAAGTTGTTTTGAATTTCACCCCTTTCCATTTTTCCATGCCTCGCCGAAAACTTTAGTCGTCGATCCAGGTTAGTAAATAACTCTGGAGTTAACTCTTAGACTATTACTAAATTTTCTCAACAGTATAATGAACAAAGAGCGCGGCGGAGCCCGCAACTTCACTCGAAATCTCCGCATTAAAATCTTGGACTTCAAACGAAGGGTTTAATTTAAATCCGAGTCAACTTTGAGCAGAGTTACTTAAATGGCCTTTTAAATACGAATCCCATCTTCAAAGTTTGATTCGGTTGGGTACTTTTACTTTACCTGTCTACACTCTGCAGTAAATTTTCCTAATAGGTAACTCACTTGTACCGTAAATAGGTACTCTTTGATCTTACTGCCCCTAGATTGTCTAAGAAAAAAGTATTCATCGTTATCTTAATCGTTTACTAATTCTGTCCGCTTGGTTGGCTTGGGTTCCTCACATTTGCGTCATCCAATTGCAAGGTAGAATTCGCTAGCGATAACGATAACGATAAATACGTTTTTCTAACGCATATCAGACCTGTTAAAATTAATAAAAATACGTGTCTTCGTTTTTTCTATGGTTCTGCTTTATACAAGCCAATCGATTGGCTGAGTTAAATATGGTTTATAGATACTGTTATTTAAGTAAGTAGGTATCTGTGAATGTCGTAACTTCGGTTTATTCAGTGCTAGAAATTAAATGGATAGGATAGGTAGGTATTAAGAAGAAAATGTGGGGACAATCCTTTTATAGAAATCTTGAATTATAGATAAAAAAATGATTATTATTGTGAATAGAATCAAAATGACTTCTACCGCTTATCTCTCTTATAGTTTTTTTATTTAATATTTAAATTAGTTGCAAACTTACAATTATAATAATTAATGGTTTTTATAACAATAACGCTTTTATACTAAAAAAGAATAATTTCTAGCGATTAAAACATTCAATTCAATACCTATATGTAGACCGTATGCATTTTATTTCTTTAGGTATAGATATTTTCCGTAGTGGGTAGGTATTTATTTTACAATATTTATTACATAAGCTTGAATATAGTAATTATAATAATTAAAATATTTCTATTTATTCATTGTTTAGTGTAGTTACAAAGTTTTATAGCAGAATACCACCTACTATTGTAATATTAGTAATACTTACGGTATTACTAATATTACAGCTATTCTAATTATAATTTTCACCTTTGTTTAGCAAGGCGCTCCAAATGTGCTGTCCTCTAGAAGGAGCAGCAATGACTCAACAGTTGTCAGAACACAAGGCAGGACCAATATGAAACACAAGGTAAGTAAATTCCAAAAACAGTCAAAGCACTTCTATATACTCTATGGAGATCAGTGAGTCAAAGTCATCATCTTGTCCATCCATGGTCCATCCACATAGTTGTACTAGGTACTCTGTTAGGTACGTCTTTTCTAACTAACTATGATCTACAGTCCGACAAGGCTCTCTTGGCACTTGAATGAAGGCGCTGTTATAGAACAAAGGCATCCAGAAAATAAAATCTTCTCAATTCTATTTCAATTTTAATTTAAAATAGTTGATAGTAAGCAAAAACACCACAACATACAATAGCGATATACTGACAGAGCGGACTATTAAACAGTATCACAAAATAGCAGTGATAGCACCGATTTTGGCCACGCGCCAAGATAGCCTTGTCGCACTGTAATTAAGTACCTACGAATTGAATCTTATAAGATAGACGAAATCTTTCTGTTTAATTTAAAGTGTTTCGGCCCGACCAGCCCGCGAAATTCTAATTTTATTTAGTTTTTCGCAAATACTAGACTAACTATTACTATACTATTGTAGGTTTATGATATTTATGCATCTACAATCACAAATTTTATCTACAATCTGCATGTTTTTAATAGAAACTTTCTAACTCACCTCATATTGGGCCCCCGAAAGTTAATTTTTGCAGTTTTCCCGAGCTATCGGGAACCAATAAGTATGAAGTAAATGCATTTTGATTTGCAACTAAAAGAAAGATTATCCAGAAATGTTTAAAAACGAACTTATAAAAAAATGTCTTAACCTTACCTTTACACCTTTTGTAATAAATGAAAAACTAAATTCCAGACAACGGGTCAGCTCCGCGACCTGCTAGACACGGCTCTGAGCTGGGACTTCGAGATCTTCCGGCTGGAGGACCTGACCCGGGGCCGGCCGCTCACCCACCTGGGGCTCACGCTGATGGGGGGCCGCTTCGACGTGTGCTCCACGCTGGAGTGCGACGAGCGGACGCTCCTGCACTGGCTGACCATCATCGAGACCAACTACCACGCCGTCAACACATACCACAACTCTACGCATGCTGCTGATGTACTTCAGGTAGGAAAATTTTCAGGCCGAAAGATCTTTTTCCCCGATCCACCACTGGCTCCTGATCCTCCACAGCTGAACTCCTGTAATGATTTCCAGCCCGCACGGTCCTGCGCCACTTGTATCCTGCGACTCTCTTAATGTTGTCAGCCCACCTGGTCGGAGGTCTGCCAACACTGCGCTTTCCCTTGCGGGGTCTCCATTCCAGCACATTGGGTGCCTAACATCCGTCGGTTTAACGAGCTGTGCCCCGCCCATTGCCACTTCAGCTTCGTGATTCGTTGATCTATGTCGGTGACTCTGGTTCATCTTCGGTTCTCCTCATTTCTTCACGTAGAGAAACTCCGAGCATAGCTCTCTCCATTGCCCACTATTGGGCAAAACTCTAAAACGATTGGATAACTGTGCAAGACAGATAGGTTTTGCTATACTCCACTACTTGAAAAGAATCTGTTTGGGCCAATATGCAGTAGCACCACCCATATGAAACACCACACACAATTCTTCCAAAACTTCGACGCAAGATTCGTCCAGACACCAGAACATTCTCGGGGGATGTTGATTTCACAACGCGAGATCGTATAGAACTCAGCATAGAGAAGTAGAATTGTGTATTGTAATTCCTACAATCTGAGGTCCAGCGTATTAGTATTATAGAGGTTGGTTTTGGTATATTTCAGGCTGTAGCAGTCTTCCTGGAAAAGGACCGTCTCAAAATGGTCCTGGAGCCGCTGGAAGCCGCAGCAGCGCTGATAGCGGCGGCGGCGCACGACATCGACCACCCGGGCACGTCGTCCGCCTTCCTGTGCAACTCGCGGCACTCCCTCGCTATCCTCTACAACGACGTGAGTGTGCTGGAGTCGCACCACGCCGCGCTCACCTTTAAACTCACTCTCAGTAAGTATACATATATTAAGATAATATAATTATGTTCATCGAAATAAATAAATATGTATTATAAAGCAGCTCTGACTATTTTCCGTACTTTTCTTAGCTCGTAACTACTTGACTGATTTGGAGCGAGACCAGACGAGCGTATCTTTTTGAATTTCGGTTTCGAATGACGTTGGAACCGAAATTGTTTTTTAACCGACTTCAAAAAAAGGAGGAGGTTCTCAATTCGTCGGAATCTTTTTTTTTTTTTTTTTTTTTTCTTTTTTTTTTATCTATGTATGTTCACCGATTACTCGAAGACGCGTGGACCGATTTGAAAAATTCTTTTTTTGTTTAAAAGGGTTTTGTTTCCAGATGGTCCCATTTTAATCAGGTCAGGATCTGATGATGGGATCCTGGAGAAATCGAGGGAACTCTTCAAATTTTATATGGACACATGGAACTATTTGGGTATTATTTGAAAGAATAATATTTTTCAAGATGTCCTATGGTCATCAGGTCAGGATCTGATCATGGGATCTTGGTGAAATCGATGGAACTCTTCAAATTTTGCTAGTATACTTGAAGCGAGTTGGGTATTTTTTATAGTTACTGGTGCATATGCTAGCAGATACTGATTTGATGACTAAAGTCATCAAGTCAGGGTTTGATGATGGGATCTTGGTGAAATCGAGGGAACTCTTCAAATTTTGCTAGTATATTTGAAGCGAGTTGGGTATTTTTTATAGTTACTGGTGCATTTGCTAGCAGATACTGATTTGATGACTAAAGTCATCAAGTCAGGGTCTGATGATGGGATCTTGGTGAAATTGAGGGATCTCTTCAGATTTTATGAACACACCTCAAGCGATTTGGGTATTTTTACAACGCCTTGTGCATTTTATTGTTTTCCACTAAAAAGTAAAAAATAAAAATGGGAAATGCTTTCCAAAAAACCAACTTCAAATGCCACTACAAAGAGTGAAATAATTTTTATTTAAATTTTAGGTACCTACACCAATTCGAAGTCGGGCGATTGTCTATGACTTCGTCATTTCTTCGCACATCAAATACCTAAGTAAGAAGGACTATTAGGGATTGTATGAAACATTGCCCGACTTCGAATTGGTGTAGGTACCTAAAATTTAAATAAAAATTATTTCACTCTTTGTAGTGGCATTTGAAGTTGGTTTTTTGGAAAGCATTTCCCATTTTTAAAACATCAACATCACCCACAGACGACGATCGCGTCAACATATTCAAGAATCTCGACCGCGACACGTACAAGTCGGTGCGGCACAACGTGATCGACATGATCCTCGCCACCGAGATGACCAAGCACTTCGAGCACCTCGCCAAGTTCGTCAACGTGTTCTACGCCAAGTCCAGCGGCAGCAAGGAAGACGGCATGCAAGCTGATGTAAGTTCTTTCGACGGCAAAGGTTTACCGCTCAGAATTCGCTTTCAGCATCAGCATCCTCTCCTGTTTTTTGAAATTTTCAGTGACACAATCTTAATAGTTAGAATTCTTTTAGGATTGGATAAAAAGTTTCCACACATTCCTAATTTGCTCACTATTTCTCCTTTTTCACTGAAAGCTAAAAGTACAGAATCTCTGCACTTTCTCATACCTAATTATTCTTCATCAATTTCGACAATTTTACCATATCTAAAAGAAACAAGACCAAGTTAGAAGTTCTATGTACTTCATTTTGCTTATTTTATTTTTTCGCAGGAACCCTTATCATTGGACACAACTGCGCTGACATCGCCGGAGAACGTGTCGCTGGTGAAAAGGATGATGATCAAATGTGCGGACGTTTCCAACGCTTCTAGACCACAAAAGTTCGCCTTCGAATGGGCAAGAAGGTAAGGTTATTTATTGCTCTTGCATCACCACTATGAAGGAGATGAAAGACGCAAATAATTGATTGTTATCAGAGAAAAAGTTTTTAGGAAATTACCCAACTTTCAAATGTTGCCAGAATTATTATCGTTAATATTATACTGAAGTTGCTAGAATATCACAAGTTTGTTCTGCTATTCCAGGATCGCCGAGGAATATTTCTTGCAGACGGACGAAGAGAAGGCCAAAGATCTGCCGGTGGTGATGCCGATGTTCGACCGCGCCACGTGCTCCATCCCGCGCTCGCAGATCGGCTTCATTGACTACATCATCATTGACATGATGGAGGCTTGGGCTGGTAAGATGACATGTTGTTCACCGACCTAGTAAAGTCTAAGATATATTAGGTAGGTAGGTAGGCAGGTAGAGGAGAAAATAATAACGCAGCGATTTTTCCTATTGTAGACTGTATTTCTTGGTCACAATGTTCAGACTCCGGCCGTGAGATGGTTCCAGTCTCCAGAATGACGAAAAAAACAAACAGCACTTTACTCGCTAGATATCTAATATCACGTCCAAAGCAGTTGACTATTATCGTCAAGATTAGTAGCATTATTTATTCTACTTATTCCAGCATGTATTGACTTTTTGTGTATGTTTCATTTGGCTAGTCACTGCCGCTGCTGTAAATACAGTGCCTGATTGAAAATTTCAGCATTCATCGATATGCCGGACCTGGTAACCCACGCGCGAAGCAACCACCAACGCTGGCGTGAGCTGGACGAAGCCGGCGTGACCACCATAGCCGACGTGAAGCGAGCCCAGCGACAGACCGCCATACAAGCCCCGCCCACCGCCACCGCCACCGCCGAACCCACTGCCGAAGATTAAACCGGCTGCGTATCAGCGCCACCTAGCGCCAAAGATTTTTTTCCTAAATGAAAAAAACTCCTGAACAGGCTCGGATTTAGGGACGACAAATCGGGGTACCGCCCCGAGCGGCAGTTTCAGGGGGCGGCAAAATATTTCTGCCTCGGAGAAATATATCTGGACAAAAATGGAAAAGATAATTTATTCGTAGCTTAATTTACTCTGCTCAGGCAAATGCTTACAGATGGCGGAATTTTACAAAATAATGTTACTAAAATCACCGCCATAAATTAAAATTCAAGTGTAGTTTTGTCTGCTTCTTCTATTGAAAATATAAAAAGCGATTTAAATGTGAAGATTGTGAAAGGCAGGAGTATGTTTTTTATATATTAATTAGCTGTGTTCGAATTTATGTTTTATATTTATATTTATTTAAATGTTATGATTTATAACTAGTTACAAAAATATTGTCTGTTTAAAAAGATTAATAATTTATACAGATAGCATACAGCTAAAAATGTTATTTCCATCAAAAAAAATGAAAATATTGCGATTGTAGCCAATAAATGCCACAAACTTTGATCGCAAAGAAAGATATGACACTCAGGAAGCTGACTTCCTAAAATGCACTGGTACGTTAAATTTAAAAGTCTGAAACGGATCAGTGGCGTAACGCCCCAACGGACGTGTCCGATATAATACGCTTATTTTATACCTATTATATCCGTGTTAGTGTGGGTATTACAATGTAGGTATATTGTTACTGTCTACCAAGTAGCGGTAGATGATATTGAAACCAATGTTTATTAATCATTATATTAATGTATTTATTGAATAAATTTTCATTGATATAATCATGTTATCGTCGTCTTACTAAATGTTATCCAGTGTTTGAGATATAATATGTACTACAGTTGCCATTAAAGGTATTTAATTTGTTTGTTTAAGTAAATAAATATGTATTAATTATAGGAATCCATGATTGAGTGTTATAAGTATTCATGATGCGTTTTTAGATAAATTGATGACGTAGACATTTTTGAGAACTGGATATTTTTCGAAATGTTGTCACCACTGTCTTTCAGCTTAAAAATTAATTAATAAGTAGTCATTTTCATTTCTCACCATGACATTTTCATTCTTTAGATACAATACATGAACTGATTCAATCTATATCTATACGTCACAAATCAGAAAGTATTTTAAGACTCTTTGTCACAAACAGCCTGTTTCTACTTACAAATATGTGTATCTTTGGTAAAATCTTAATAATTGCAAATTTATTTCAAATGAATAATGATCAAATATATAAAATCTATTATATTGTATACTTATTATGTGCATACCTAACATGTCGCAAACAATACATAATATTTACGATTGAAAGTACTTACCTATGCAATATGCATACTATCCCCGATTTCTTACTTAGATTTTTTATCAATAGAAATAAATAATTATAGGCGATAGATCAAACTCTATAAAGTAAAATTTGGTCCACATATTTATACACTTGAGCTTTGAGAATAAAATTCCTATTTTTATATGTAACTTTTATAGTACATACCTATACACAGAATCTTTCGGCCTCGTCATATCAAAATTTCAAAATTTTCGAGCGATTTAACAATTTTTCTACACTTAAAGAAACTTTTACACTAACACTAAGTACCTACTGTGCCATTTTATTTTTATTCTCTTTCTTGGACAACTGTTTTTTTTACACCTTTTATACATAGCAATTAAATAAATGTTTGGGTAGGAACGTGTACCTTTAAAGGTACAGCTAGCTAAAAAACTGAGCAAATTGGCTAACTCCTATTTAATTTATCCAATGTTCTTAAGAGTTGGCCAGTTAGCTCTTCCAGCTATTTACTATAATGATAAAACCTACTAATAATAATTTCGATATCTTTCTTAAAACGTGTTACAAAAAAATAATGATAATTTATTGTGCGAATGAGTTTCGACGTATTTAATTAGATAGGTATATAAATCTACTAATATATTATATTATTGAATAAAAAGTAGAGATTTATTCGTCTATATGACGCTGGTATTCTTAGTTGTAATAGTAATTTATATAGTAGATAGGGACTTATGTGTAGTTAATCAATAGAATTTTATTGTGGTTATTAAATAATTAATAATATTACGCTTTCTTGTGCTCAATGTCAATACATATAACGGTCTAAAAACTGTATGTTTGAAGTTTTCAACGTACCTACAACCTTTTGTATTCGTGTATGTATTATACTACCCAATGTTTAAAATAAAAAATGTAATTTAATAATTTTATTAGAAATTCTTTGGAGTGTTCCCACACAATTGCAGCCAAAATAACTTTAAATACTAAGGTAAATAGGGTTGTGGACATCTGCTTAAGTTCCATACCACACAGGGAATTACATCATTCATACAGACATTTAATGGATGTGCATTGTGCATATTATATTTAGCATCTATGTGTAAAAGTTTAATCCCATATTTAATTTAATTGGTGTTGTTAATCTCATGTGTAATAAATTGATTGTTTAGAACTTGAATGGACGAATTGATAAATAAGTAGATACCTACTTTAATAAGTTATTTTTGTCTTTCTATATTGCTATGCGACAATAAAATCAGTTCACAAAATAATTTTCTTACAATGGGACAACACAATTTTTCTAAGGTGCAACAAGCAACCAATTGTTGCGCGTTGGATGTGTTTAGCGCACATTAAAAAAACTCCTTTAAACTATTGAAGTGTCATTTATAAATGTAAGGTTTGAGATTGTACGTATATAAGAAGGGGCTGGTCCCCAATTATACATGTGGTTATAAGTGTGGAACATAGGTATTCCTACATATTATCACACTATCTCGCTCCACCCTAACTCACGTGCATTTTTTAATTGAATTAATACACACTTCAACACGAAATTAATATTTGGGCTCACAGATCATAAGAGTACAATTAATCAACTAGGTATTTAAGTAGTGGAGCGCGTCATTTCAAAGACAAGCTCTACTACAGTAGACGGGGACTGCCAAAAGTAGTACCTACCTGAAAACGGCCCTGGCTAAAGTAAAAATATATTCAATTTCATACTTGCAAAACAGTTACCTATCTAGTGCTAGAGTTCCACCGCTGAAATTACCAACAGTAAATTTGATAATTTCCCCTCTTCGGAAACCGACGACATCAGTCTGATGTTGTGAAAGATTGCTGAAAAGATTTTCAGAAAATTTTGCCTCCTACAACACAGTATATTGATTACGCAAAAGTTAGTGCCATAAGCCTGACTTTTTTCGGTGGATATCTCATATCCTTTTCAGGATCAACTTTTTGATAATCTACTACTAATGAACAATTATATAATTTTTAAAAATTAGTTGTTGCTTACCTATACTATAATATTTATAAAAAAAAATTGATATCGATAGAAAGCACACACATGACCGCGGACGGATTAGACCGAGAAAATTCTAAACAAAAAAAACTGGGACAAATTACTTAAGTAGGTACATATTTGTCGTAAAAATAATCCCGACCAAGACACCCCTCTGGCCGTCATTCTCGTTATGACAGAAAGAAAGAAAAAAACGTTTATTTAGGTGAATAACACACAAAAACACACACACACACAAACACGCGCGCGCAAGAGAAACAAATTGTAGGTATGTAACGAGACTCAATAGTAATTTGATCCCCGTATATGTTTGTTGAACCTACGTACTTACAATATATGATTATGACACAATGAATATTATTTTTGTAACTTTTATTATTTTATTGCGAAGTAAATAATCAGAATGAAACTGAAGCTTAGCAACCTGAAAATGTGTCCTGTTACGATGAATGACATTGTTAAGTGTTGTGTAAATAAACAGATACTTACATTTTGTTTAGTTTCATTTACCTTTTCAAAAATGAATGATTTTAATCCTTCACTGAAACCATTGACACTTACTCTAGACAGTCTAGTCCGCCATTTTGATTGTTCCGCCATGTTGGACTAAGAGTGACGTCATTTTATTTCTTGAGTAACTCTCAGCAAGCTCTTTCATTTGATATTGTAGATATGAATTAAAAATCTTAACTAGTCCGTCATCTTAACTTAAATAACTAGTCGTCTAGAGAACATAATACAATAGTATACTATTAGTATTTTTGAGTTGATTTTTTGATAATTTTATTTTCAAAAATCTCGTAGGTAAATAAGAAAGATAAGGCTATTTATCCCCTTCGAATTATTAAAATAGAGTTGCAACGGACCCAAATTCAGAAATGGAAGGAACAATTATAGCCCGTCGAGCATCCTATACAATTAAAACTATTTAGAATAAAAACTCAGTGTATCCATCATAAAACTTTTTATTATAAACAATAATTAAAAAACATATTTAGACAGGCTGCTTCAGAACAGAACTTTTTCGCCAAAACCCTACAGTCAAAATATACCAAAAAAATTACAGCACGCTGTGAACATTCATTACTTTGTGTAAAATGACGTCACAGTCCACAATACTGTCCTTTTAGTTTATTATATCTAACTAACAGGTCTTATCGAAGAATTCTGTTCGGAGGCACACATTATAACATACAATTCCAACATTGCTTTATAAATGCAATCTAAATACCCTTTCCGCTCTCCTATTTAGGTGTATTTGAGACAAAATATCATAAATAAACAAAATTATCCGCGAAGCTGAACTTAGCATTAAAAAACTAAACAATAAACATTATTTTGTTTTATCAATAAAGTAAAATGAGCTTATTATGGGAAGGGAAATAAAAATATATGCTCATGGCTTATTGAAAAACTGCAATACAAAATAAAATAATACTCCTTCTATTAAAATCGTGAGGAAAGATTTATATCAAATACAATTATTAATAAATAAACTACAATAAATAATTATTATTTTATAAAACTGGAATGAATAGAGATTTTGATTTTAAACTATAACAAGTTATATTATGTCCCCCTGTTTAAATTATATAAATTCAAGAATTATATTGACCTGTAATCAGTATTATTGAGCTGAAATAAAATAATGTAAATCAAGAATCAAAATATGTAAATATGAGATTAAATAACTAAAAAGAACTTGCAAAGTAAAATTTGATCGAATTTTTCAATTGAAGACTTTTTTAAGAACAAGACAAAAAAAATTAGAGACATTATTAATAATTCAACGGTATTCAGGTTTTTTTCAGTTTATATTATGTATTATAGCTTGCCCGCTATAAACTTGGCCCTCCCATGGTCTGCGGGACGCGGGGCGGGTGTGCGATCGGCTATACACGATACGATGTAATGACTCGCATCTTGAAAATTCGCCTATGGTATTTTCTTAAATATGTATCATTATCCACGTCCCAAGATTAATATCATCGTGTGTAGCGTAATTCACGTCAGTCTCTGACAGCTGATTAGAAGAGTGCACTGATCCCTATTCTATGGATCCACAGTGAACCTAGCCTGAATTGTATAGAATGTTTCATCCATAGAAAAGAGATCAGTGGTAGAGTAGCTCCCGCCCCGCGTCCCGCAGACCATGGGAGGTCCAAGTTTATAGCGGTCTAGCTATAAATTACATAGAATATGCCAAGTCCCCATTGGATTAGGAGAACAAAGGATAAAGAGCGCACCTATAACACTTGTGCACTGTGTCTCCCGCGCAGATGGAACGTCTCTGCTGAGATTGATCGCCTTGGCGGATCGGTCGAGAGGACATAAGCTTATAATAATATAATCTGAGGTCTGATTGCGTAAAAAAAAAGTATTCGTCGTTATCGTAACCGTTTGAAAATACAGCCCCTAGATTGTGTAAGAAAAACGTATTCATTTTTATCGTAATCGTTTAATTCTGTCCCCTGATTGGGTACGTGATTTACGACAGCCAATCGGAGGCCAGAATTCGCAAACGATTACGTAACGATGAATACATTATTATTACGCAATCAGACCCCTGCCCCCCGATAATTGGCTGACGTAAAACAGGGAACCAATCAGCGCAGCGGCCTGAACTTGTGAACGATTACGATAACGAAGAATACGTTTTTCTTACACAATCAGACCCGAGCTCTATTGACACTACTATTGCGAAAGTCGATGTCCGTGGGGCAAAAAATGGCGAACTCTGTCGCACTTATGAGCTTTCCATCGGGCCTAACGCATTTTACTGCCACGCGTGCAGCGACTGCTGTTATTTACAGAAATAATAATACACTGGTATCTTTTGTATGTACTAAATTATACAATCACAAATATTCAACCAAGATCCGATGATAATGTGGACACAAAGTTTATATTTTCGAGGCTTTTCCAGTGAATATGAAAGACTTACAGTATATTGAAGTAAGTTTTAATTTTTTTATATTTACCCGACCAAAGTCGCGAACAACAAGTATTTGTTATTTACAAATAACTGGATAATATTTTACCTTACATTCAGACCTTATTGAATATACGCTTGTAAATAATAGGATTTCTGTACAAAGAGAAATCTTTACACGAAGGGCCGATTTTTCAATCGCCAGATAATCTTTAACTAAGGCTAATAAATATGACATTTTGACAGATTTCACATGGCATATTTTTTAAATAATATATTCCTCAGATAGTTTATCTGGCGATTGAAAAGTCAGCCCTAAATTACATAAAATATACATTATATTATAGGTACTACGTTTTCTATGACAAGTTTATTACAGGTCACGACTTTTCAGGTTTTTTTTTATCAAGTACACTTGGGCACCACCGCACCAGACTTCAGAAGTTTTTTTGTTAACCGACTGCCTTTTGCATGCCTATGTTTAACCAAGTAAAATTAAGGTACACATGCGACGTAGTAGAAATGAAAGTTTCGAGCATGAAATGCGAAAGCATGCTAGTTTCGAGCAGATGCTACTAAGTACTATCTAGCATGTTTACAGTGTCTGCCAGTTATAAGCATGCTTATTCCGCATGCGAATCATTTAGAGCATGCTCTAATGGCATGCATGTCTGTACATTTGGAAGGATATCTGCACCTTAACGCAAAAATGTCGCTATAATATTATCATCATTACAAAACAAACGCCAACTTTTCACGTGTGCGTTATAAATCACGATATTAACGTTACAGTTTTAATATTACCGATACCGTTATAATATAACCGTTATCGTTATAATGTGTTTGCGTTATAGTCCATATTCCTAAATATCCGCATAATAGTTACATTGATACTTTATCACGGTACTCTCATACGTCATAACGAATTTAATTCAAACATTAAACACAAACACACATTAAAAAACATAACATTATTTTCGTAAACATTCTTTTTAATCTGTATTTAATAATTTTAATGAAACAGTACACAAGTAGTAATAATAACACCAATGATAGTGTGAACATAATAATATAGTACGTGAGCATAAAATGCCGTCATAAGGTATATAATAAACACATTAATAGTAAAGACATGAATTTATCTATTTAAATTAAACCGTACAAAACGTCTGGCCATAAGACAACGATACGATTATACCAATTAATTATCGACAAAAAATATCGACAGCAAATACCGATCATATCATATGTTTTTTTAATTGTTAGATCCCGTATTTAATTTTATTTTGCAGGCAAAGTAAGTTCCATCAAAAAGTAGACTATATTATGTTTTATTGATTTTAGACATATTTCGTGGTTTACCAATATACCTTATTCAATAAAACTGGTATATCAATAACAACTATTTTTATTCTGTCGATATTTCTAGCAAGTTAGTCCTGTCACCTTTGAGAGTGACGATACAAAAATCTTACGTGACATTAAATGGAAGTTCAATAAATTCAATTACATATTCGAATTCAATCGTACGAATATCGTTTTAAGAAACCGTTACTTTAGCACGATAACGGTATCAATCACCGATACCTTTCGTTGCTAACAATCATTGGAGGATGCCCTTAATAAAAAAATACCCTTATAAGAAAAAAAACTTGAATATATTGCCGCCTACAGACTCACGCCGAGAAACTCCGTGAACACCCGAGAAGCGTGAATGTGTGTTCTCCGATCGGCGTCAGTATTTTGGCCCGAGACAAAAGAATTTCTTCTACAGTGCGACAAGGCTGTCTTGGCGCGTGGCCAAAATCGGTACTATCGCCGCTATTTTTTTTTTGAAGTGAAATTGAGGAGATTTTATTTTGTGGGTGCCTTTGTTCTATAACAGCGCCTTCCAGTCAATGTCATTCAAGTGCCAAGAGCGCCTTGTCGGACTGTAATCACAAGCGAGAAAAAAATTCAGAGCCCACAGACAATTTGTTTTTTTTTTTCGAGAAGTCGCGGCGAACTTCTCGACGAACTTCTTGTCGTGAGTTTGAAGAGGATATTATAAGAAAAATAAATTGAATAGTATACAAATATAAAATAACATTTCAGGCAATGTCTGTGTTGCTAGGCCGCGCCTGCTACATCAGGCGGAGGGTGCTCTGCTACATAACTAGCGGCTTGCCGTGACACTGCTCCACCACATAGTTGGTGAACCGCTTGAGGAACTTGGGGTACTCCCTCTTGTAGACCGCTCGCAGCACGCCGGCGGGGGCCCAGCCGCCCGGGTTCACTGGAAACGATTGCTAAATAAGGCCAACCGCACTTTGGATGTGAATTAGTTTCATAGCATACAAACCCGTCGGAAATATCTGCGAACCTGGCTTAAGATTCCACTAACCCACGATGTCTCCCATACATTCGTAATACCAAAATCATTTGTAATTCGTGCAAATTTCGATCATGTTGCGGTGTTATTCGGGTTCATATAGTAATAATCTTTGCTCCTGGCCATATCTGGTTCCGAAATACTTTTGTTAAACGAAATTGTAAACGAATTTAGTTTTGCTTATTTTTAAGGAGGACATATTTTCTGCTTATTTATTTTGTAATAAAAACAACACTATCACACGTATATATGTATTGTATCTATATATATAAAAGAATGAGGAATTTTTGGTTGTTCCACGGATTCCGCCTAAACTATAGGTCGTAGAGATCTGAAATTTGGTGCCTAGGTAGATATTAGGTCATGAATTCGTACTAAGACGGGGATTCCAGAAATTCCAATGTTAAGGGGTAAAAATCGTACATAAAAAGGATTTTCCCATACAAAAGTGATTTTTTTTCGTTGTTCCAGGAATTCCCGAAAAACTAAAAGTCCTAGAGATCTGAAATTTGGTGCCTAGGTAGATATTAGGTCAAGAATTCGTACTAAGACGGGGATTCCAGAAATTCAAATTTTAAGGAGTAAAAATCGTACATTAAAGGGTTTTTCCCATACAAAAGTGTATTTTTTTCGTTGTTCCAGGAATTCCCGGAAAACTAAAAGTTGTAGAGATCTGAAAATTGGTGCCTAGGTAGATATTAGGTCATGAATTCGTACTAAGACGGGGATTCCAGAAATTCAAATTTTAAGGGGTAAAAATCGTGCATTCAAGGGATTTTCCCATACAAAAAAGATTTTTTTTCATTGTTCCAGGAATCCCCGAAGAACTATAAGTCGTAGAGATCTGAAATTTGGTACCTAGGTTGATATTAGGTCACGAATTCGTACTAAGACGGGGATTCCAGAAATTCAAATTTTAAGGGGTAAAAATCGTACATTTAAGGGATTTTCCCATACAAAAGTGATTTTTTTTCGTTGTTCCAGGAATTCCCGAAGAACTAAAAGTCGTAGAGATCTGAAATTTGGTACCTAGGTTTATATTAGGTCATGAATTCGTACTAAGACGGGGATTCCAGAAATTAAAATTTTAAGGGGTAAAAATCGTACATTTAAGGGATTTTCCCATACAAAAATTACGAACATTTTTGTTACTGGGCCGATTGCTTTGAAAATCGATATTTGAGTATCGGAGCAAGCATAGAGAAGGAATTTGTGGTCAAAATTTAAAAAAGTGGCCGCCATTTTGAACTTTTTTGTTACTGGGCCGATTGCTCTGAAAATCGATATTTGAGTATCGTAACAAGCATGGAAAAGGAATTTGTGGTCAAAGTTTAAAAAAGTGGCCGCCATTTTGAACTTTTTTGTTACTGGGCCAATTGCTCTGAAAATCGATTCTTGAGTATCGCAGCGAGCATAGAGAACGAATTTATGGTCAGAATTAAAAAAGTGGCCGCCATTTTGAACTTTTTTGTTACTGAGCCGATTGCTCTGAAAATCGATATTTGAGTATCGCAACAAGCATGGAGAAGGAATTTGTGGTCAAAATTTAAAAAGTGGCCGCCATTTTGAACTTTTTTGTTACTGAGCCGATCGCTCTAAAAATCGATATTTGAGTATCGCAACAAACATGGAGAAGGAATTGGTGGTCAAAATTTAAAAAAGTGGCCGCCATTTTGAATTTTTTTGTTACTGGGCCGATTGCTCTGAAAATCGATATTTGAGTATCGCAACAAGCATGGACGAGGAATTTGTAGTCAAAATTTAAAAAAGTGGCCGCCATTTTGTACTTTTTTGTTACTGAGCCGATTGCTCTGAAAATCGATATTTGAGTATCGCAGCGAGCATAGAGAACGAATTTATGGTCAGAATTAAAAAAAAGTGGCCGCCATTTTGAACTTTTTTGTTACTGAGCCGATTGCTCTAAAAATCGATATTTGAGTATTGCAACAAGCTTGGAGAAGGTCAAAATTTAAAAAGTGGCCGCCATTTTGAACTTTTTTGTTACTAGGCCGATCGCTCTGAAAATCGATATTTGAGTATCGCAACAAACATGGAGAAGGAATTGGTGGTCAAAATTTAAAAAAGTGGCCGCCATTTTGAATTTTTTTGTTACTGGGCCGATTGCTCTGAAAATCGATATTTGAGTATCGCAACAAGCATGGACGAGGAATTTGTAGTCAAAATTTAAAAAAGTGGCCGCCATTTTGTACTTTTTTGTTACTGAGCCGATTGCTTTGAAAATCGATATTTGAGTATCGCAGCGAGCATAGAGAACGAATTTATGGTCAGAATTAAAAAAAAAAGTGGCTGCCATTTTGAACTTATTTGTTACTGGGCCGATTGCTCTGTAAATCGATATTTGAGTATCGCAACAAGCTTGGAGAAGGAATTTGTGGTCAAAATTTAAAAAAGTGGCCGCCATTTTGAACTTTTTTATTACTGGGCCGATTGCTCTGAAAATCGATCTTTGAGTATCGCAACAAGCATGGAGGAGGAATTTGTGGTCAAAATTTAAAAAAGTGGCCACCATTTTGAACTTTTTTGTTACTGGGCCGATCGCTTTAAAAATCAATATCTTACTATGACAGCAACCATAGAGAAAGAATTTGAAGAAAGGAAGAAAAAAGTGGTTGCAATTTTTTACTTTTTTGTTAATGGGCCGAATGCTTTCAAAACCGATATCGGACCATAGTAGCAAGCAAGCACGGACGGACGGACGTACGGGCAGACAGCGTAGTCTTAGTAATAGGGTTCCCGCGTTTTACCCTTTAGGTACGGAACCCTAATTGAACTATATTTAACTTTTTGACGACCTCATATTTTCAAAATCGATAAGTGACTATAGCAGCAAGAACAAAGAAAGAATTTGTCGTAAAAATTAAAATAAATAGCAGTTAAGTACGATAGGAATTTTGGAAATTAAACGCTTGAGGTTGTAAAGCAGAGGTTCAACGTGAGCGAAGCCGCGGGCGTCCGCTAGTATTATATAAAAAAAAACATTTTCTATGAACCGTTAACAACACGCGTTTATTTATCTCTAGAGTATTTGGTTTCAAAGTGGTCTTAAGTTTAAAATATTAATTTGACATCTTAAAAGCTGTACGTTTCGTGACTTAAAAAAAGGCGCATTGCGTGTATAGTGAAGTCACATTAAAACAAAATAATTTTAAGAAATTATTATTTAACCGATTCAGGCTTTATTATTTACGCTTACATAAGCACTTATAAGCCTTTGTTTAACGTTTACGCGATAAAATACTATTCAACCTTCAAAAATTTTACATTGAAAAGCTCAACGTTTTTCTTTTTAAAACATACGAAGGTAATTAATTAAAGTGCTTTTTTGTGTACCCAGTTAATACTTAAGTTTTTGTTGAAAAAAATATTTAAAATAAATTGTTAATTTCTTAAAACTTCGAGAAAATAAATCAGCATGCAGAGCTAAGTGACAAAATAGCGTTGCGTCATCACGTATAGAAATGGAACAAAATTAAAAAAAAATAACGATTATTGTCTATGCATAGATTATAATATATAGTTCATAGATAGTTCTCCGCTTTTTTATGAGTCGACGTGACATTGACATTATTTTGACATTAGGTATCTCTAACCATAGACGTTTATTGGTTTCTTTCTACACAAGCTATAGAATGAGCAATAGTTAACGTTTCCGCACCTATCGACGCTAATACATATGGCTACAGCTGCTGACTTGTCCACGTAAAAAAAATATACTAAATCCTGAACTGCACGAGGGCACGGAATACATAATAGTACTAAATGTACAGAAGGCTCACTCGGCAAGATTATTTTAAAAAATAGCGACCTTAGCGCAAAAGACACGAAAAAGTGCAATTCAGTTAGCAATAGCGCCTGGCCACGCCTCCAAAAAGAACTTCTCTGTCTATCGCGTAACTTTATCGCATGCGACGTACTAGGGTTACCTCGTCATCGGGCGCACGCAGCACGCAGTGAAATAGACCGTACCCGAACTAACGCGAGCAAAGTATTCGGCGCGTGACGGCCATCTGAAATTAGCACGTCGGGACGCCTGCCTGTATTTTCTCGATCACGAGATAAGTGGACCTGGCCTGACGAGGGTTAGAGGTGTGTTTATACCTGTGCTGCAGTAGGCGATGCTCGTGGTGATGTTGTCTCTGGTGGGCTGCTCGCCGGCCGGCCACGCGGTGCGGCACGCGAGGCACACCGTCACGAACAGGCGGATGCACGCGCCGGTGTTGGACTGCAATACAACATACCCGTATTACAGCACCAAATAATACTCGTATTCACAAACTATACTATGTGAATAACGCCCGTATTCACAAACAATACTATGCGAATAACGCCCGTATTCACAAACAATACTATGTGAATAACGCCCGTATTCACAAACAATACTATGCGAATAACGCCCGTATTCACAAATAATACTATGTGAATAACGCCCGTATTCACAAATAATACTATGTGAATAACGACCGTATTCACAAATAATACTATGTGAATAACGCCCATATTCACAAACAATACTATGTGAATAACGCCCGTATTCACAAATAATACTATGTGAATAACGCCCGTATTCACAAACAATACTATGTGAATAACGCTGAGACAACGGTGGTACTCACAGGGTAGTCGGGGTTGGTGGTGGAGTGGTTGGTGACGGCGTAGGTGTGTCGCGGCGCCGCGCGCACGTGCGACCAGAACAGCGCGTCCCGCTGCGACGCCGGCCAGATGCGCTTGAACGTCTGGTGGAACACCAGCGCGTCCGACGAGATCGCCTCCACGATGCTCATCGACTCTAGTGTCGCTGTGGAAACGTCGACCCGTATAAATATGTGTTTACAAGTTATTATGTTTAACAAGACGGTTTTAAGGCATTATAGTGTAATAAAACAAAGTATTGCCACCAAGGGAAGAAGTAGTGGCGTGGCACACCTCGCGCGCCGATACGCCGCGCACCTTGTGCATCGCCTTCAGCGGGTCCATCACCGTGCAATACTCACTCTCCCACTCGTATCTGTAGCGCGGGTTGAAGAAGTAGTGGCACATCTCGCGCGCCGACACGCCGCGCAAGTTGTGCATCGCCTTCAGCGGGTCCATCACCGTGCAATACTCACTCTCCCACTCGTATCTGTAGCGCGGGTTGAAGAAGTAGTGGCACATCTCGCGCGCCGACACGCCGCGCAAGTTGTGCATCGCCTTCAGCGGGTCCATCACCGTGCAATACTCACTCTCCCACTCGTATCTGTAGCGCGGGTTGAAGAAGTAGTGGCACATCTCGCGCGCCGACACGCCGCGCAAGTTGTGCATCGCCTTCAGCGGGTCCATCACCGTGCAATACTCACTCTCCCACTCCTATCTGTAGCGCGGGTTGAAGAAGTAGTGGCACATCTCGCGCGCCGACACGCCGCGCACCTTGTGCATCGCCTTCAGCGGGTCCATCACCGTGCAATACTCACTCTCCCACTCGTATCTGTAGCGCGGGTTGAAGAAGGAGTGGCACATCTCGCGCGCCGACACGCCGCGCACCTTGTGCATCGCCTTCAGCGGGTCCATCACCGTGCAATACTCACTCTCCCACTCGTATCTGTAGCGCGGGTTGAAGAAGTAGTGGCACATCTCGCGCGCCGACACGCCGCGCACCTTGTGCATCGCCTTCAGCGGGTCCATCACCGTGCAATACTCACTCTCCCACTCGTATCTGTAGCGCGGGTTGAAGAAGTAGTGGCACATCTCGCGCGCCGACACGCCGCGCACCTTGTGCATCGCCTTCAGCGGGTCCATCACCGTGCAATACTCACTCTCCCACTCGTATCTGTAGCGCGGGTTGAAGAAGTAGTGGCACATCTCGCGCGCCGACACGCCGCGCACCTTGTGCATCGCCTTCAGCGGGTCCATCACCGTGCAATACTCACTCTCCCACTCGTATCTGTAGCGCGGGTTGAAGAAGTAGTGGCACATCTCGCGCGCCGACACGCCGCGCACCTTGTGCATCGCCTTCAGCGGGTCCATCACCGTGCAATACTCACTCTCCCACTCGTATCTGTAGCGCGGGTTGAAGAAGTAGTGGCACATCTCGCGCGCCGACACGCCGCGCACCTTGTGCATCGCCTTCAGCGGGTCCATCACCGTGCAATACTCACTCTCCCACTCGTATCTGTAGCGCGGGTTGAAGAAGTAGTGGCACATCTCGCGCGCCGACACGCCGCGCACCTTGTGCATCGCCTTCAGCGGGTCCATCACCGTGCAATACTCACTCTCCCACTCGTATCTGTAGCGCGGGTTGAAGAAGTAGTGGCACATCTCGCGCGCCGACACGCCGCGCACCTTGTGCATCGCCTTCAGCGGGTCCATCACCGTGCAATACTCACTCTCCCACTCGTATCTGTAGCGCGGGTTGAAGAAGTAGTGGCACATCTCGCGCGCCGACACGCCGCGCACCTTGTGCATCGCCTTCAGCGGGTCCATCACCATGCCGTCCACCTCCACCTCCCTGGACAATTTCAACTAATGTAAGTCCACTATGTACGAGACATGGTTATTGACGAGCCTCAAAAGAAGACTTGGATTGGAGTGTATCAGCGGGCGATGGAGAGAGCTACGCTAGGAGTATCACTACGTCAGCATTTCGAAGGAGATCCAAATTCACCAACATGGTTCAACGTATCGCCAAGCTGAAGTGACAATGGACGGGGGCACATAGGGTCAACAACGTCGTATTGGCAAAAGCACGATAAGTATAGAAAAGTGCACAATATACCTCCTGTACATCCTCATATCGCCTTCCTCTGCAAACAACTGCCAGCCTGTCTGACCGCCCACTCCCTCGAAGGCCGCCTGCAACTGTTCTGTTGATATCCTGTCAATCTGGAATCGAAATAGTTTTTTTGTAATATAACAATAAGCTTCTCAAGTATTTGTAAATATTATATAAGTGTTATAGTTCGAACTCTACTAGTATATGAGTTTGTTGAGGGCTTTTTCTCAGAGACGGGGCGCGTCAACTTAGTTATAAATCGTGAAATAGTCATCATCATTATAGCTAAGTATTGAAAATTAATAAATGTCTTTACAAAATCATAATACGTATACCGTCTTGAGCCGTCGTAAGAATGTAGAGATGCAGTTACCTCGGGCCACAGCGGGTGCACGGTGAGCCGGTTGTCGATGGCGGGCGGCGGCAGCTCCACCTCGTCGCGGGTGACCTCTGCGGGGGGCGCCACTCGCGCGCACCGCTCCTCCTCCATCTTGTATAGGTACCATGTTGACCAGTAGCAGAGATGCAGTTACCTCGGGCCACAGCGGGTGCACGGTGAGCCGGTTGTCGATGGCGGGCGGCGGCAGCTCCACCTCGTCGCGGGTGACCTCTGCGGGGGGCGCCACTCGCGCGCACCGCTCCTCCTCCATCTTGTATAGGTACCATGTTGACCAGTAGCAGAGATGCAGTTACCTCGGGCCACAGCGGGTGCACGGTGAGCCGGTTGTCGATGGCGGGCGGCGGCAGCTCCACCTCGTCGCGGGTGACCTCTGCGGGGGGCGCCACTCGCGCGCACCGCTCCTCCTCCATCTTGTCGAAGCCCGTCTCCACCGCATCGTAGAACTCGTCGTCCGGCAACGTCGAGTGCGGCCCTTCCTGTGGACAAACACAACAATAATATTATTATACCTGTGGAGTGGAAGCTAGGAGAGGAATTATAACAAACTTCGCTCGGCCAAACTCTCTCAATCTGAGAGGATACCCCGTGCCTGTAAAGTAGGGGTTGAGACTCAGGAATTAAGTTAAAGCTAATGCCAATTATGTACTGTTTTTACCATTTGTATCGTTTAAGGAGATGGTGCCTTGCCTAAGTCATTAAATCCGTAAATGAAGGACTCGTACTTAATCGGCTTTTAGACAAATAAATTATTGTTCCGAAAGGAAAATATTCGGTCAATGTACATACTATGCATTTTGCGATAAAAAGCTTTTGCCCTTTCTCAAAAAAAATATAGAAAACTCTTCTCAAAGTTCTCTAGTTCTTCTATCCACAAAATGCACTATTCGTGGCTTCATTAGGTAATTAAAGGACAAACCACCAAAGAAGCACTTTCACTATCGCCACAATATTAGGTACCTTCTCGTACACCTAATGACGTTGCTAACACCAATTATAATAGAAACTACAATATTATGTGGAGCATAAATAATAAATTCAGCGCGTCGTCGCAGCCTACATACGCATTGTCGTCAGTGGGACACAGCATGTAATAAATTTTGCTGATTGCGCGAACATTATCTA
The DNA here is from genome assembly GCA_963855885.1 of Coenonympha glycerion. NCBI lineage: Eukaryota > Metazoa > Arthropoda > Insecta > Lepidoptera > Nymphalidae > Coenonympha > Coenonympha glycerion. Next base: position 6,151,157 of record OY979646.1, read on the forward strand.
ATAAACGCAAACTGTTTTCTTGATTAGATCCGTTGTGTTGTATTTATTATTTAATAAAGACACACTTTATTAGCCAGAGCAAAGTCTGGACTAGAGATATTTGTTCTACTATCAAATTATAATATGTATTCAACTCGATTTACCGGATTTTTGTCGTTAGACATTCGGATAATCGAAAATCTGTAATTTTTTTTTTTAAATTATGAATAAAAGCAGGTTCTGTGCATAATATGACATAATGCAAAGATTTAAATCGCTAGATGAGCCCGGAACCTCCAAAAACGTCCACATTTTTGTCTTGAGTGCGACACGTTGTCTCTCTGTCACGAGTGAAACTACAGCATGCAATGCATCATCACTCAACATGTTTGTGGAGTTCCCGATTTTACCATTAATATCTTAAAAAGGACTCAATTTTATGGGCAGACTCATGCAGTACGCTTTAAGGACTGTCCCATAAGAACGTTTTGTTGAGGTACTTACCTCTTAAATCATTCTTCAATCTTAGTAGCTTTAAGTACTTACTGCCCATTTCGAAAATACCACATAACTGTTACTTACTTATGAGAATACTAAAAAAAACAAATGAAACAGTATCCGCCGCCTATTAATTAACATTCCTTAGCAGGAGAATTCCAATAAGAACCGACGGGCGACGGCGTGCCAAGGGTAAGTCGCGGCGTGGCGTGCCCCGATATGGCGTGCACGGAGCGTTTACCCCGCGGTGACGCGCTCGCTCCTCGCCACACCCCTCACTGGCTATTTCACATAATATCCAACCGTGCCGACGCCGGGTTGCTTCCAAAATTCCATGTCAAGCCCAAACGTATCTGCCTGCATAACATCTAATACAACAGTTTTATTCTACTATATAAAAATAAGTCGGGTGTTCCTTCCTGACGCTATAACTCCAGAACGCACGAACCGATTTCCACGGTTTTGCATTCGTTGGAAAGGTCTCGGGCTCCGTGAGGTTTATAGCAAATAAATTCAGGAAAATTTCAACAGAAAAGCGGGAAAATCTTTTTTTTATATACAGCGCGAATGTTACATAAATCGAAGCCATCTGGGTTTGCTAGTTTCGTATAGTTTTTTCAAAAGTGAAACTTTTAAAGCATCAATAAGATTTTATGCGTTTTGAAACAAAATATAATATGAATTTGTGAATATTTAGACGTAGACAGGGAGATCGAACTTTGGCTTCGGAGCATCACAAAACCAACGCCCGATGCAAACAAAAGAGATCATTAGTCTTTGTTCTGGATGAGGCGGAATTAGCACATTAGAGGCGCGCTGACGTAACCCGTTTACAGCCTCATACAAACAAAAAATGGTAAATAACAATCCCAAAAACTGCCCACAATTTGAGGAGTCATGGACGAAATCTCTCGCTGGCTGGTAGCAGTTTGTTTTTCTTTACATAAAGCACGGTACGACACCTCTGACTTTTCAGAACTATGTGCGTTTTTAGGAGCCTAAATATCACTTGCTTAGTGGTGACAACCTTCCACCACCCATGGCCCGTCGAGAGAAGTAGTCCACGAGCATTCGATGAATGTTAGGCGGACAACCACCCCATTTGGCCTTCAATAGGATCATCGGCCACCAGGCGTTGTCGAAGGCACCGGAGATAAGTGGTGAAGGAAAACATCGTGAGGAAACCTGCATGACTGAGAGTTCACAAAAATGTTCTCGAAGGTGTGTGAAGCCCGCCAACCTACATTTGGCCACCGTGGTGGGCTATGGCCAAACCCCTCTCAGTCTGAGAGGAGACCCGTGCCCAGCATTGGGACATAAAAAGGGGTTGAGATGAAAGCACGGTCGCGGACCATGGGCCTCATAAGAAACGTGTCGCCAAACTGAAGTGGCAATGGGCAGGGCACATAGCTCGCAGGACAGATGGACGTTGGGGACCCAAAGTGCTGGAATGGCAGTCACGCACCGGGAAGCGCAGTGTCGGCAGACCCCCCACCAAGTTGTCAGACGACATAAAGAAAGTCGCGGTGAGTCACTAGCGCCAAACGGCGCAAAATCGTGGTGTTTGGCGGTCATTTCAGGAGGCCTATGTCCAGCTCTCGTATAGATTCTATCTTATATAGATCATAAAATCTATACGAGATAGATCTTATACTTATATGTTTTCTCGTAAAGATCAAACACTCGATTTGATGGAGTCCCAGGATCTAACATAATCAAATAGATTTCATCTTCTAGATTCACTGGTTTTGTCTGCGCATTGTCATTTATCAGTCAGTCAGTTGATGTTACCACTCTACTAAAATGTAAAGGAAATGCTTCTTCATCTAAGACTTCACAATATTTTCTTGTGTTTCTAGAAGTACGATGTTTTTTTTATTTAAAAACTAATCTCCATTATTCGGGTACATTTTTCGGTTAATTTCAGTTTAGGAACTTAGCATATATACACTAAATGTAATGTTTAATAGCTCTGAGATATCACAAATACTGAATTATGTCAAGCAATGATAATTAAATAAACAAAGAGAGCATAAGCACAAAAATATCACAAAACTTCTCGTACCTTATCAAGTGATCACATGGCGACCGTCTAAAAGCGATACAGCAGACAACGTGCCACGTCAAAAGATCATAGGGAATGGGCAAATAAAGAAGGGGGTGGTGACGTCAAAATGGGGAAATGTGCACCTACATAGTACGTATCTACAATGCTGTCTGTCATGTCAAAGGGTAGCGGGTAGGGTTGCCATGCACCAAATCCTGTCTCTCATCACTATTCACAAATTACCGTGAAAAATGAAAATGTCTTCATCATTTTTATATCAACTCATCACGAATCACCCCCAGAATGAGAAGGGGTTTGTATAGAAATTCATAATGAAGAACCATTCACGAACGGTTCATATATTATTTTGTCAGTTTGTATGTATCTATCGGTATAAAATATTTGATAAGCAATATGGCCATGTGGCTCTTTAATTAATTACATTACCATTGTTTAGGTATCGAGCTATTAATTTCTCATATACACAGATTTGTATAGTCGATACTTAAAACCTACCACTGCATTTTTTTTAATTTACATTCATTATTTCAAGTATAATGATTACTTATTCTTAAAACTGCATACAATTAATCTAGTCTGGCATCGTGAAAGTCTGTTTTTGTAGGGAGACTGGACCTGGAGAGAGAGAACCTGGAGATTTCTTATGAAAAATTTTCTGTAATCTGAAAATATCGAAAAAATTTAACATATTAGCAGAATGGTCCGAAAAAAGGTATCTAATCTATATTTGGCAACCGACGTCCAGTATTCAGCACTAATAATAGCAGTGCTAAACATTGATTTATAACCTAAGGATTTGGGGTCAGCGCTAAAAAGTGTCCGAACCGAACCGAATGTTTGAAAATTAGGCTGTACAGTAATGGTATAAGACAATGGTATAAATTACAATGTTTTAGTTTGTTTATAAAAATACTCATGTACCCTCGTTTATATAGGTTTTCTCGGGACACTTTTTTCGTGAATTTTGTATTACACCCGTCGTCCATAGATTTATAAGCCTATGGTGCTAAACGTAAAGGCGCACCCTCCGTTACTATGGAGGGTAGCTACAATGTACGGACTGAAGGTTTACGAGGAAAGGGCACGAAATGGAGATGACCTATTTCTGTTTTACTTTGCAATTGGATGGAGGTGTCAGGTGTCCATCAATTTTAATATCTTCTGTTGTAAAGACCTAAATAGCAATAACGCGAGTATATTTACAAGCTTTTATTTATCTTGCACTGTTTGTTAGTATACTGATAGGGGTGGAATCTTTGGACTGATTGTTTATATAAGGGTGGAATGGAAAAGTTGTAACTCAATTTTGAAACAGATTTCTCTTCAGCCGATTGTGTTGAAAGTTTGAATACACGTTTAGTTTTTATGACAACGCATGGTAAGCTGTATGACGTCATTCTAAATCCAAAGGCGGAACCCACAAGATGGTGCACTAGTTATTTTGAATGCTCTCCTGCAATATGGCAATCAAATGAAAGGGTTTTGCTGAGAAGAATATGGATAAAACCTAGTTTTGAAAAAAAATTTTGAATAACAACTAATGAGAATTAAAATAACGTATAAACAAAGATCAACGTAGCCATTGGCTAATTGTATTATTGCAAGTAGACATTACATTTTTTTTGTTACACGGAAAGGGCACGTGACGTGAAATGCAGATGACCTATTTCTGTTTCTTCATACATCATTACGTACCACTCGAACAGTTTTTAAGATACGTGCCGGTAACTACAACTATATTGCGGACACAGAATCATTATTTTCCACTAATCACTGAGTTTAAAAGTGAAAGACATAATTGCAGGAGGTGCACGACTTAAAAACGTCGTGATGCAACGCAAATAGCTGGCTTTTACGAGCGCTTCCAACACGAGCCTGTACTGATAAACTCTCGTACACACGCTTACACAGTACACTACGCTTATGACAAACACTGTAAGTGCAAGCACATCAGCACGAAACGTCCACAGCCCACGATATTTTTTTATAGGGTTCCGTACCACAAAGAAAAAAACTAGTTTAAGTTTAGTAATTCCCATATTGCTATCTTTAATAGTTCAGTAACTATTAAAGATATCAATATGGGAATAGGTGTAGATAATGATGGCCCGCCGTCAGTGCAATCATAAAAAATTGAAAATCTTTTTATTTTTAGTACAATTTACCCAGTAAAAAGAAAATTCATTGATGTTAGGCCAAAATTTCATGACTGCGTTTATACTAACTGAAATAATCGAGAGTGACAGACACACGGACGTATGGTGGAAGTCTCACGATAAGGATTCCATTTCTACCATTTTGGTATGAAACTCTAAAAACGCAAGGACGTTACTACGGGATATGGTGTTGTTCATTGAACGGAAACTTTAAGGTGTTGCGGCCCTACCAGCCCGCGAAATTCAAATTTTATTTAGTTTTTCGCAAATAATAGACTAACTACACATTGTAGATTTATGGCATTGCATTTTGCGGGCCTACTTTTTATGCATCTACACATTTTCAATAGAAACTTTGCTCGAAAGTTCCCACTCATCTCATATTGGTTCCCGAAAGATAATTTTTTGCAGTTTCCCAGATTTCGAGCTATCGGGAACCAATATGAAGTAAATGAGTATTGTTGAGCAGAGTTTTTGTTAAAAACGTGTAGATACATAAACGTTGTGCCCGCAAAACACGTTACCTTTAACCTTCAATGTATTATTAGCCCACTATGAGCGAAAAACTAAATAAAATTTGAATTTTCGCGCCCGGATGGTACTCATCGCCCTTAAACTATTAATCGGATGATTTAACAGAGTATTACGTATTCCTAGCCGGTCAAGAAGCTATAGAATTATCCATTCCGAGCGCGGCTCAGAGGACACAGAGCGCATTCTGATAAGGCAACGATAATAGAAACTATAATGACAAATAGTAACACATTACTGTTGCTTTTGTTTGTCAATTTATAAAGTTGTTGCCTTTAAAAGTTCCGGTTGGGGTGCAGTGTTCGCAATTTTGGTCCCCTTAAACGGGGATTATTTTTGATAACTTTTTTGTACTTTTGGATGATTCTTATATTTTTCCATTGGACTAATGTCGATCGAGTCAGCAACTACTTCTCTATAATTTTGAATTATTACGAATTTTTAAAACATCGACATTAGCATTGTCCACTTAGATTTTCTCAAAATTTGCTTAAAAAGTCGTAGTTTAAGTTGCCCAAAAAAAAATTATATTGTAAAAATAAAAAAATGTATCAGAAGTGGGATCAACTAACTTACGTCACTTTTCTCAGTCTAACGGCTGTCAATTTTGTCCGAAGTCTACGATAATTGGTTTAGCTTCTGGATTACACATTGCTTTGTATTGTTTAACGTTCAATAACACGTTTAAATCGGGATTTATACTCGTAGTATTTCAGGCGTAGTATGCAAGGCCATTGGATCAAAAACCAGCAACAATGGTTTATGGTTACTAAAAGCCAGAAGAATTTCAATAAAACTATGGGTATATTATGATTTTTTTTTTGACTTAATAATTTTATCAGTCTTTTGTAGGTGAAAGAACATAAAATACGTTATTCCAAAGAAAATGAGAGTTTTAAATAAATTAATTTGCATGTATGTGTATTCTTGACTCCTTCACTATTGAACCCATTTGGCTGAATTTTGGAATGCTGGTAGACATAAGACGCACCAGCATGTACACAATTTTTTATGTCTGTTAAATCCATAGTTCCCATTTATTCCATACCATTCGTTCCATTTGACGCAGGCAGAACCGTGGTGTTTGTATTTCATAATTTCCATATACCAGAATAACGATATTACTTTCCATATTTGAGCTAATTTCTGTTTTCGGGAGCGGTTCCCGTTAATGGAATATGATCGAATTACGTCCTAATATCGAATATCCGTATTCATGTCGAATATATTGTACTTTCAATTTCAAGTGTATAGGTAGGTATAAGTTAAGTTAACAGTATTGTTAACACAGAATATGCAACAGGTTTACCTTTCCAACAAAACCTTGTTATTAGGCAGGCGATAACACTTTGGCATTGCTTCAATTTAGTACCAAGTACACTGTACTTGCCCGGTAACTAGACGCCCTAGGCAGCCTAGGCTTCGTGCCAGGAACTTGCTCATTGTAAAGTTATCGTATTACAGCGAGAGATGTAAGCTGATACTTATTGTGTAATTGTATTGTTAGCATATTTCACCAGCACCTAGATTGTGTAGGGGAATATTTTGATATTAAGTATACAACGTGTAGGTTATTTGCCCTAAATAGTCAAAAGCCTTAAGAGTTCCTTGAACTACGTTGTCTCCATACTTTCGGAAAACCAAATAATTTGTAATTCGTGCATATTTCGATCATGTTGTGGTGTTATTCGGGTTCATATATCTTCTTTAATTCTTAATTTTTAATTTAGGGCAAAAAGTTATAAAACTTATTTGTAACCAAAAAAAATTGCTACAAATTATGTCCTTACAATTTTCTTTTGTAAGACGCATAGTTTCCGAGATATCGCGAAAAGAGTTTTCACCCCTTTTTCCAAGATGGCGGCCGGGGGATAAGGGTGGCGACCCCAAAAATTTGAGGTGCCTTCTATTGACCCCCCAAACATGTTCCAAAAATAAAATTGCGTCCTCTAACAAATGCAATATTCGGTGCTTAAATTGTAACTTTTCAATGGACTATTATATATTTTTACTTACGGCGAAGAAGATAACAAACGAGGATTCTTTTCTTCGCTTCTTTTCAAAAAACAAGGAACCAAGGAGAATCTAGTGAGGTATATGGAAATAGCTTTGTAAATGTAGTTAATTAATGCATAAAAAACGCAATGCATTATATATTTTTATTTTTGTGAAGTAATCGCTATACAGGAGAAAACAATGGCAATAAGGAGAGGACAATGATAAAATACCATTACAAAAGGTAAATGAAGGTTGTAAAGAAAAGTTGACCTTGTGTCAGACAAGGACTGTATACCTTGAATGAGCTGCACTAAAGCTTATAATGACATAATATGACTGACGTTAATATTCTACAGTAGGTCGGAAATTTTGCGAAAGGTATTAATTTACTACATAAACATCTGTTCACCTTGGTGGCTGATAAGATAACAATGAAGGAGCGAAAGTAAAATAAAATAAGTAAAACTGTAATAAAGTAAAAAAGGAAAAATAAAGTAGAAATATTTTTCGGCCCTCAGTTTCGGAAACTGATATACAAAACCATGATAGCTACAGACTTGAAATTTTCACGGATGATGTATAATTAGAGTATGTTGCCGCTATAACGACAAATACTAAAAACTAGAACAAAACAAATATTCAAGAGGGCACCCATACAACAAACGTGATTTTTTACACGTTTTTTAATTTGGTAGGCAGAGGTGTTAAGTTTACTTTAATACTATTGAGAATGAGCCTTGATAGTACGGAACCCTCAGTGCGCGAGCCCGACTCGCACTTGACCAATTTTTTTCAATATACCTACAGCTTTCTATTTGCAAGCTAGTTTGAAATTTGAATAAAACCTTCGATAAGTTACCTCCTTGGTTGCTATATCATCAGATTGAAAGAACGTCACATGTTTAAATTACACGACAGACATTGTGATCTAAGACAGATAATATGAGTTTAGTATGTAATTTATTTGATTTAACCGCTAAACAACGACAGACATGGATTTTCATACAACTTTTGCCGACCGCTGCTTGGCCAGTACAGCAATTTCAATTCTTCCCGAAGAAGTTTTTCAAAATCCAAGCATGTTTAAGAAAATGAGACATTTATGGGAGACTTGTAAAAGAAAAGGTCTAAAAAGTGCAAATGGTAGCTATACTTACATGGTTTTTAGGTCACGTCGTCGTCGCGTCGCGTCGTCGCAAACCGGCTGTGCGCTGAGGTACGTATTATCAGATGCATATTATTAGGGTTCCGTGCGAAAAGGGCTAAGGGAATCCTATTTCTTTCGTCTCGCTGTCCACTCATAAATATGTGGACGTAGGATTCCAACGGGTGTCTGTACTTTTAGGATTGCGTAGGCAAATGGCAAAAAGGGAACCCTTATAGATTCGTCATGTCTGTCTGTCTGTCTGTCCGTCCGTATGTCATAGCCACTTTTTTCCGAAACCATAAGAACTGTTGAAACTTGGTAAGTAGATGTTTTCGGTGAACCGCATAAGATTTTCACACAAAAACTGAAAAAAAAAAATTTGGGGATTCACCAAACTTAGAACTGAACTCAAGATTTTTTTTTTCATCAAACCCATAAGTGTGGAGGTATGTGTATGGATAGGTCTTCAAAAATGATATTGAGCTTTCTATCATCATTTTTTTCTGAATAGTTTGTGCGAGAGACACTTCCAAAGTGGTAAAATGTGTGTAAAATAAGAGAATGATAATGGGTTTGAACGAATCTAGCAAGTAGTTTTTGGTATGAACAATTATTAACCTCAAAAAACAAAGTTATGTTTGCGGTTGGGTAAGAAAAGTGATTCTTATGGATTACTTATTTTTTCTATAGTAGTATGGAACCCTCGGTGCGCAAGTCCGATTCGCACTTGGTCGTTTTTAAACCAACACGTTCCACAATATGTCAATATGACAATTGACAATATATGCATGCAAAATTATCTTATTATTTGAAATAAAATCTGTGATTTGAAATATCAATTTTAGGATTTGCATTTGAATTTGAATGAATTTTCAAAAAGCTTGTCTTGATACTCATCTGCGTTAAAAAAAAAGCCAGCAGAAATACATACAAGAGATTTATTTAGAAGGCAAAGATGAATCCATTCACAAGAATAATTTCTTTGTGGAAACACTGATTCAGAATAAACATCTTTTCAATGTTTCACGTACAAGTATAGATATAGCACCTAATTTAAATGTGTCTCATCAAGAAACCTGAGTAATGCTTCGCTGATAATTTGCAATGACGTAATAGGCTAACTAACAGACACAGCTTACTTCAATGCATCGCGAAAATTCCTTGCCTCAACATACTGAACAATCAAGACGCCTGTCAGCAGTAATTATGAAGCGTTTAACGCAAATTAGTAATGGTTTGAGTTCTTTTTATATATAGACTTCGAAAGAAACACCTTAAGAGTCCACTAACCCACGATGTCTCCATTTATTCAAAATACCAAATCATTTGTAATTCGTGCATATTTCGATCATGATGTGGTGTTATTCGGATTCATATGGTAATAATCTATGCTCCTGGCCATATTTGGTTCGGAAATACTTCTTTAAAACGCAATAATAATCAATTTTGATCAAAATTTTCATAACTTTGGTCGAGTTCCGTAATACCAAAAATTATGAACGAAACTTTCTTTATTAACTGGTGTTTTTCCTTAGCTGGACAATAAAAACTGTGCTCCTGAACTAATGCGACGTGGGATAGGGTTGTTTTTATTACAAAACAAATAAGCAGAAAACATTTCCTCTTTGACATAAAAATAAGCAAAACTAAATTCGTTTACAATTTCGTTTAACAAAAGTATTTCGAAACATCTGGTTTCGAAATGGTCAGGAGCATAGATTATATTACTATATGAACCCGAATAACACCACAACATGATCGAAATTTGCACGAATTACAAATGATTTTGGTATTACGAATGTATGGGAGACATCGTGATTCGTGGGTTAGTGGACTCTTAATTCGTTAAGAAGAATCTTTTTACACAATCTTTATACAAATTAGTAATTGACTGCAATCTCACCTGATGGTAAGTGATCATGCAGCCGAAGATATAAACGATGCAGCTGAAGATGTTAACGTACTAACTTGGAAGGGATTATAGTAAAGTCACCCCAACGGTTTCTACACAGCATCGCACCGAAACACTAAATCGCTTAGCGGTACGTCTTTGCTGGCAGGGTGGTAACTAGCCACGGCCGAAGCCTTCCACCAGACCTGAGCCAAATTAGAAATTAAAAAATTCGAAAGTGGCCCGTGGCGGGAATCGAACCCGCAACTTCGAATCAAAATTCAAAACTCAAAATATCTTTATTGCACATAGGCCTAATATACTTGTAACATGTAACATGTCACTATGATATTTGACTTGAGAAAAGTATATAAATGTATATAAGCTATAATAAATTTAACTCCCTATTTAAACCATAATGTATATTGTATAATATACATATACCTAACCATACATCTCTGTTTATCACTAAGATTGCACATTCCTTCTACACTGATAAAGTTCTTTGTTTTAGCTACAAGATAAATCATTTCACGAGGATTGGACTGCTTTAAGATAAAACCATCCATCATATTATTAGTTTTAAGAATCCTCATATTTGTTTATTTATGGGATTAGCATGATAATGATAGCACAGTGGGTAAATTGGGTATTACACTATTTTTCAATTTGATAAAAATTATTTCTTTATTGTAGGATAAAAATAATGACATACACTTAGTATTATAATTTATACATAATTCAGATTTATCAAAGCATACACTGAAAAAAAAATTAAAATCCATCGTAGTATTATAATTTATACATAATTCAGATTTATCAAAGCATACACTGAAAAAAAAATTAAAATCCATCGAAGTTTTACAAAGTATACAAGGGATCTTGTTTGCAAATTTTTTTACGATTTTTAACCTCCACTGTACATGATATCGATAAGTAAAGTACCACTTACGACGAGTCATAGAAACGAGTTTTTGTCATGAGATTCAACTGCAGTAACGTCAAAAAAGGGTATTGGTGCCTAAAGGCCTAGTTTCGTTCAAGCTTTTATTTTCTTTTTTACTTAACGTGTTAAGCAGGAAAAGGTACTTATTTTTTAATGATTAGATTGACGCATTAAAGCCATTTTAGGTTACATCTGAGGGCAGAAATGTATACGCTTTCATAGATTTATTGCCCTCCGACAATTACTAATGCTGTAAGTAATTGTTCCGACGACCCTAAGAACATGAAATCTCTAAAAAATCAACTATAAAGCTTATTATAAGACATCAAACGATTATACCCTGTTTATTTTTTATTTAAATATTAAACTCAGTATTTTACACAGGATTTTTTATTGAACTAAGTATTTGCTCTAAACCTGGATGTAAATTATTCAAGGATTTTATCCTAAGTTACGACGTTTTCGTCGTTTACATAATTATGGATTTTTTCGAGCTTACTGCCTATCTTTGACAGTCGTACATAGTAACTCCTAAGTAACTTGTTTAAAATACAATATCCGGGTGACCGAGCTTCGCTCGGTAGTTTAACTACTGGCTTATAGATGGCAGCAAAAGTACTTCGCTCGGTAGTTTAACTACTGGCTAATAGATGGCAGCAGAAGTCATATTTTTATTATTTTTTTTTTTGGTAAATTCGACATTTTCTAAAAATGAATCCTAGCTAGATCGATTTATCGCCCCCAAAACCCCCTGCATACTAAATTTCATGAAAATCGTTGGGGCCGTTGCCGAGATCCAGATTATATAGAAATATATATACAAGAATTGCTCGTTTAAAGGTATAGGATTACCTACCGACGTACCTACCTACCCAGTACATTACATATAAATATACGTAAGTTATATATTCTAAACTCTTCTATTATCAATTTAAGTACCTACTGTTGTTATTAAATCCTTTCATTTGACTTTATACCATACATCTTTACCATATTCCTTTTTAAGTTCTATGACTTTAAGGATAGAGAAATCACTTTAACGACTGTCTATAGGAAGTAGCAACAGTTATTGGTTAGTTCTCGTAACTGTTCAGCCGTCAGTACTAACATACATTTCACCAGACACCAGCTTATCATCGAGAGGCGTAACCTGTCCTGCTCGCTACAGAGTGCGCATATCTAAAACCTATTAGTAGTTTTTACTATCGCACCAATTTTACTGTGGGCTTCGAACTTTAAATTGCCTACAATGAGTTTACTTGACAATCTTTTGTACGAGTACAATGCTCAAAAGTTTGAGAACTTTACTTATTGCTCAGCGCAAAAATATAATTAACCGGTTGAAAATTGGCTTTGATAAACGATTATAAAATGCTTTCGTACATTTTATTAAAAACTCTTTGTCATTATTTTATTTAAGGTGATAATTTTTATCGTTTTTGCAGTATTTGTACTACTAATGCAGTTTACCTAGAAGTAATGCATTAATCATTAAACATTGTATTTCATTGCCAGTTTCTTGCAAAAGTTCTTAATTGACTTTTGTATTCAATACCAACCAAAACGACGACCGTGATTGATTTTATTGTTGGAAATTGAATCCTTATTGATTAAAAAAACCAACCAAAGACCAGCAAAGACGTACAGCCAAGCAATTTAGCGTTCCGGTGCGATGCTATGTAGAAACCGTTGGGGGTATCTTTACTGCATCATCACTTACCAATTACCATCAGGTGAGATCGCAGTCAAGTAGGCACTAACTTGTATAGTGTAAAAAAAAAAAAAAATCTTATAATTAAATGTAATTTAATATCAATCCCGTCAATCAAATACGGTTGATATACATTCTATTCCACACATACATATTGGGTTTCCTAATTTATAACAAAAAAAACGGACAATCTAAGTCGTGAATATTCAAAACATTGCAAATATAATACCTACAAAATATCATATTTTTTACATCATATTTTAATTAGATAACAAGAGACAAATTTCGGAAAATGTGACTAAAGAAATAAACACCGTAAGTGTATAAACTATAAAGTTCTTATTTTTTTGTGCTGCACCGCGAATTCTTTTAAAATCGATATCTGACCATTGCAGTAAAGATAGAAAAAGAATCTGTGAGCAAAAAAAAACATTTCAATAAGCACAGAAAAGGAATTTGTGAAGTACCGAATTTGTTGATAAACGATAGTTTGCCGGACGCGTCGAGAAAGAATATTACGGAAAAACTACTTTTTACCTAATTATTAAAAAACTACGCAAGTTATCAAAAAACCGTTTCTGAATATTTTTCATATTATTACTTATTATTAAGGAGGTCGTGGGTTCGAATGGGCACGCACGCACTTCTGACTTTTCCGAATTACTTATGTGCGTTTTTAGGACACTAAATATTATCACTTGCTTAACGGTGAAGGAAAACATCGTGTGGAAACCTGCATGCCTGAGAGTGCACAAATATGTTCTCAAAGGTGTGTCAAGCCCGCCAACCCGCACTTGGCCAGCGTGGTGGGCTATGGCCAAGCCCCTCTCAGTCTGAGAGGAGACCCGTGGGACATAAAAAGGGGTTGAGATGATGATGAGCTGATATGATTACCGTTACAATATTTACATCCATTGTAGTTTCCGTCTTTCCGATAAGAATTAGAAAAATTTAGATTTTGGAGCAACTTTTGGGAGAACTTGGGAACAAAATTTTTTTCAATCATGTTTCTGCTTCACAGCGAATTTAGATTAAAGACCGAAAATACATGACGATTGAATTTAAAAGTAATTGTACTAACTTATAGTTTTTGAATTGCGAGTCTCTAAAAATCGCTTAAAGACGCTACTTAAAAGTGCCCGTTCTAAGAAATTAATTAGAGTAAAGTACATATAAAGTTTGACGCGAATAACTCACAAAATAGTAAATTAATCTTGAACTAATTTCTCTTTTTATGGAACCTTTATAAAACATCAAAAGGAGTTTACGAATACTTTGAAATTGTAATTACACAGATATCAGACATGGAACAAGTACCTACAGCTGAATAAACAAAAACAACTTACTTGACGTTGACATTTTCGGAAAAACTTGAATTTCATCTCGATGCAATTGAAAAATTAACCACCAACAATTTAGTAAGTATACTACAAACCACAATCCAACACGGCCACCATAACACAGAACAAATTCGCGAGCCAAGGTCACAGATAAAAGCGCGAAAATAGAAGCGAGGAAAGAAGATAAAACGTTTGAAAGTAAATAAATAAACAACGACAGCGAGCAACGAAGCGGTGCGTCCGACGGGCGCCCTCCGCTCAGAACTACTGCAGACTGCTGGGGTCTGGTACTCAGAGTGACCGTTTCATAATTGACGAATCTGCCAAATACTGGTAAAAAAATCTGCCAAAATCTGCCAACTCTACTCCAACTGAACTGATATAGTTAACTGAACTAATATTATTTAACTGAGTTTAACTAATATAAGTTGAATTTACTGAGCAAATATACTGTACAAACAGCGATAGCCAAGTGATTTGATGTTGGAACATCCCCGTTCCATCGACACAAGACAAAAGTTGCCCACTTGACTTAGTAAGTAACATTCCCGACTAACTAAATCATACAAAAATAAGTAAATAGACATAAAATCATGAGTTTTTTCATGTTATTTCAAAGACACTAAGAATTTCCTTGAAATCTGCCACATTCTCTCACTTTCTTAAATCGATAGCTTATTCTGCCGAGTTAAAATTTAGAAGCCAAAGCTGCCCAAATGGCAGAAATCTGCCACAAACGGTCATACTGCTGGTACTGTCGGCCGTCGGGCGTCGGCAGTCCGTCGCGGAGAAAACAAAACCACTAACGTATACAACACGCCATGATGCATGGCATTTCTATTGAAATTTAAATAGCTTTACTAACAATTCCAGCAATCCGGAGTAATCACTGGAATCTCTTTCATTTTCTCGCGTTATACTAAACAAGTAGGTACTATGATTCAAATAAAGAATTGTAAGGATTCCGTACCGGCGAATAAATCACGTTTGTTGTGTGCAACCCCCTTAAATATTAATTTTAATGCTTTTTTTAGTATTTGTTGTTATAGCGACAATAGAACTATTATATCATCTGTGAAAATTTCAACAGATACAGCCTGGTGACAGCGGATCGACGGACAGATAGGTAGACGACTTAAGTCTTAGTAATAGGGTCCCGTTTTATAATCCTTTAAATATGAAACCAAATAAATAGTTTTAAAAACATAAAAGCAATTAACGTTATTTGAGCCGTCATTAAACTAAACTCACCGGCATATTTAGCGAAACATAAAAAAAAGGTATTAATATATAATAATTAAAAAAAATATGGTTTTATTTTAAAATCTACTTACTACACTTCTTTTGTTATTTAAAGTTTCATTTGTTTTTACTTAAAATGAGATCACATTAAGAACAGATTTGCGAGTAAAGGCTATTTTTGAAAAATGGTACATTTTTGAACTTTTCATGTAACCTGGAAAAGTGAAAATTACTTAATATTAAAATTACAATTAATTAAATTAGAAAAATGGTGATTAATATCGCGTATTTCCTCCACGTGCTCTTATTAAAGTTTCTACCCGTCTAGGCATACTGAGAATGATGTTATCGATGGTCTCCTGGGATAGTCTCCGCCATTCCTCAACTACGGCGATTCGCAGTTCTCCCACGTTGGCAGGAGCTGGAATTCTGGACTTAACTTTTCTTTTCAGCAAGTCCCAAACGTGCTCTATTGGGTTCATATTCGGTGATCTCGCCGGCCACTCCATAACAGTGATATTCATATCATTAAGATAAGCTTGAGTTACCCGAGCGGTATGCGGCAGAGCATTATTCTGCATAAAAACAAAATCGTCACCGATATATGGGGCAAACGGTACGATATTTTCTTCTTAAACTTCTCTGATATAGCGGTCTGCAGTCAGACTCCCTCTGCCAATCACCACCAAGTCTGTGCGAGCTCCCAAACAAATGCCCGCCCAAACCATTATTGATCCACCACCGTATGCAACTGTAGTTTCAAAATTTGTCTGAATGTATCGTTCTACTTTGCGTCTGTATATTCTTTGCCTGCCATCAATTTGATTTAAGAGAATTCTGCACTCATCACTAAACAATACCTTACTCCATTGGTCCGCGTTCCAAAGTCGATGTTCCTGAGCAAAAGTTAACCTGTTTCTACGATGATTTACCTCGAGCCTTGGAGCCTTGGCGGGCACAAATGAACCCAAACCAGCTTCTTCGAGCCTTCTTCGTACCGTACGCTCACTTACGGTTACACCCCGCACTGCTTCTAACTCATGTCGGGCTTGGACGGCCGTCAAACGGGGGTTCCTACGTACACGAAGCCGAATGAAACGATCATCCCTACTCGAAGTGCGTCTTTTTCTGCCTTGTCCTGCTCTTCTCACATAAGTACCGGTCTCCCTGAACCGTTGGATACTGCGATGGATCGTTGAAACTGGTCGACGAAGATCTCTGGATATCACTCTGTAGGTTTGACCATTTCTTCGCATTTCGAGTGCCCTGGCAATCTCCGTTGGGGCTAAGTCAGGCATAATTCAGTCATCAACTCCAGAAAGATACGCGATTAAAAAAAACTAACAAAAAACAGTATTTCAATGAAATTTTAAATCAAACTCAGAAGGAAGAAATACTCGAAGGTCGCTCCAGATAAGGTGTATTTGAATAAAATTAAAACAATTGCATAAAATATGATGTTCAGCTGTTTTCTTAATTTGAAAATATTTCTTTTTAAATTAAATAACGTATAAACCAGCCAGCAACTTTATATGATACTGATATCAAACCTTTTTTTTTATGTTCCGCTAAATATATGCCGGCGAGTGTATTATGATGTACAAAAAACTGTTTTAGAATGTACAAGTAATGATACCCCACTTTCTATATCTATCCTACTTTGATATTTCTGACAGCCGATACTTCCCCCTTTTTAAAATTAAACTATAAATAATTTAGTTTTTTTTTATTCCAATGATAGCTCTTCATTAGTTATTGAAATAATCGAGTGTCGCACGAACGTATGTGTGGACAGAAGGACGGATAAAATCGCACGTTATAAGGGGACTTCTATAAAGTCGGCGATAAAGACGTCTTCACCATTATCCCTGAATACGCACCGCACCTGTGCACAATGAATCAGCGGGCAACTGCCGGGCCCATCAGAGCAGGCCAGCGGATTCCCACAGGCAGCGGTGGGGTGGGTCAAAAGGACCCACCAAAAAAAAAATTTCTTATGGGGCGATTTGCACTGGGTTTTATCCCGCGGCACAGAACGACTTACTACTAGGTACTTACCGGCGCAGGAGACAGCAAGCACGTGGTATCCGGGGAGTGAGTTCGTGTATGATGGAATGTGGTGTGTGATGCCTGCTGTGTTAAATGCAAAGGAACACACTCGCCCTTCTTTGAGGGGTCTTTCGCGGCGGCGGCACTAATTCGCGGGTAGCGAGTCCGGCGGCGGCGAGAAGGCGCGGGAGCACAAAGAACAGTGTTCCGGACAGTCAAATGGGCCCGCAGCCTTAGAAGGAATCGGCGAGCCAAGGAGCGCAAAATTAGGGCTCCTAAACTAATACGACATGGCGTTGACCGGCATACTTCAAGCGGGCCACGCGGATTCCAAAATTCTCGGCTGAACAGGACTCTTCGGAGACCGCTTACGGCAAGTGACGACGTGGCCGGCAAACAGCACGCGGGCTACGCGGCACAAAATGGTACGCGATAAATAGCTCCTCATAAATAATAAGACGGCACGAGGCGGCGTGGCAGGCGACTTCACGCGGGCGACGCGGCACTAACAGTCGACCGACTCCGTCGGGGTTTTACGAAGAACTGCTCAAGCGCGTCGACGAAGCGGGGAGGCGCGTTGCGCGGGGGCAGGCCGCCGGCCGTCGCGGCACGGGCTAGCGTAAACCGGAGGGCTAGCGTAAAGCGCAAACACCCCCGCCAGTGGACCCATGGATTTGGAGTCCACTAACAATTGGGCAACCGGGATAAGGAAGAGACGGCTCGCTGCAAAACCGAATCTCCGACCATTACCTCGGCAACTCTGGGAACCCCATCGGATCCATATATCAATTTAAGAATGCGTCCACGACGCCAGCATAAAGGCAACAAATTAGACTCCTTAACTAGGACAAGATCACCAACCTTAGGTGGGTCGGTCCTGTCTGACCACTTAACGCGCTGCTGCAAGAGATGCAAATATTCTAAATACCAACGATGCCAGAAATTTTGGGTCATCTGCTGTAGCAATTCGAAACGAGACAATCGTGAGACCTTCACGTCCCTGAAGGGGTACTCCGGCAGGGCGTTAAGGGGTTCACCAATTAAGAAATGACCGGGGGTTAAAACTTCCAGGTCATTGGGATCGGACGATAAGGGGCAGAGTGGCCGAGAATTGAGGACAGCCTCAATCTTACAAAACACGGTAGCGAGCTCTTCAAAAGTCAAAATGGTTTCACCTATCACGCGTCGGAGATGCGTCTTTGAGACCTTAACGACGGCTTCAAAGATCCCGCCCCAGTGGGGACAAGCTGGCGGGTCAAAGGTCCAAGTTATCCCCATCTTGGACATTGCCGTGCCGATGCCTATCTTATTTTCATTCAAAAATTGGACGACTTCCTTCAAATACCTATCGGCACCCTTATAGTTGGTCCCACAATCCGATCGGATCAGGTGCGGATAACCTCGGCGTGAAACGAAGCGGCCTAGCGTGGCTACAAAGGCTTCGGTGCTGAGGGCACTCACCAGTTCTAAGTGTACGGCCTTGGTAGCCAGGCAAACAAAAACGCAAAGGTAGGCCTTGAGGGAACGAGCATTGCGGAGGCTGGAGCTCTTGACGAAGAACGGCCCCGCAAAATCCGTCCCGACCGCCGAGAAAGGGCGCGAGGCCACGACACGGTCGGTGGGGAGGTCCCCCATAATGGGCTGCATGGTGCTGGCCTTCAGGCGGTAGCACGGAATGCACTTAAAAATGACGCTTCGGATGGAGCGTCGTCCCGATAAAATCCAAAATTCGCGCTGCAATATGGCCGAAAGGGCGTTGCAGCCAGCGTGGGCATTTTTGACGTGGTAATGCGTCACCAACAATTTTACAAAAGCGCTATTGTTCGGAAGCAACAAGGGATGACGTGCCCCATAGGGTAAGTCAGAATTCCGGAGGCGTCCACCAACGCGTATCAATCCGGTGTCATCCAGGAAGAGGTTTAAGCGGGCGAGCGAGCCTTTCAAAGGTAAACCTCGCTTCAGTGTCTCAATAGCGGACTCAAAATGCTCCAGTTGAACCAAACGTATCCAAAAGGTCCGGGCCTCCTGTCTCTCCAGGGGCGACAAGACGGGGTTCGACATTTTGTCGCGTGGGTTCCGAGCGTTGTGGGTGAAGCGCTGAATCCAAGCCGTCACCCCAATCAATTTATCAAGGGAACTGTAGCGTTCCTGAAGATAGCTCAGCGGATTGGCTGGCTTATCTTCAACAACTCCGACTCGCAAGCCAGGTAACTCGTCGGGCTCGGCGAACCTACTCTGAGGCCAGGCGGACTCATTCCGAGTCAGCCAGTCAGGGCCCCACCAAAGAGAGTGGTTGACAAGGTCGGAAGCTTCACATCCGCGGGAAGCACAATCTGCAGGGTTCAGGTCCCCTGGCACATGTCTCCAGGTCAACGGGGTTTCCGAATTCTGGATTTGGGAAACCCGGTTGGCAACAAAGACTTCCAAGTTGTGGGGAGCGGCTCGCAACCAACAAAGGACAATTTCGCTGTCCGACCAGGCGTACACGTCCGTCAGGTCAACGATCGATAGGAGGGACGTACGCACATGGTTGAGAAGGCGCACCAAAAGAGCGGCTCCAGACAACTCCAATTTGGGTATCGTCAAGCGTGACCTAATTGGGGCCACTTTACTTTTCGCCAAGACAAGGTGGGTTGCGACCTCGCCGGTGTCACTGACAGTTCGCAAATAGACCACGGCTGCGTACCCCTTTTCGGACGCATCACAAAAGCCGTGGAGACTGGCGTGGCACCTTCCGGGCGGTAGGAAGCAACGAGACATCGAAATCCGATTAACATTCGGAAGTGAGGCCACAAGGGAGAGCCACTCCTGTTGCCTGAGACCCTAACCTCCCTGAGGTAGTCGACAAAAGTATGGTCTGGCATACTGACTGCTGTAGATCCAAAGTCTCAGGGGAGGTGGCTAGGTGGCAGCTAGGGTGGCGGACACCTAGCGCGACGTGCCTTCACCAGCGGGAGCCCATTGACGGGGGTACTCCGGCTGGGGCGCTGCTAGAGAGGGGGAGGGTACCCAACGTGGGGACCATCCGGCATAACCAACCCGGGGTCGCACTATGCGGCTAGCAACCGGGGCGTGGTAGGGAGCGCCTCGACCTAGCACGGGTGGATGGCGCTCCAGTTGCGTCCACACATGGAGGGGAGGCAAAAACCTAGACGGTTCGACGCTCATTTGAGCGGCCGTCAGACCCCCGTCATAAAAATGCGAGGGGGGTGTGACCCTCCCCTGGGGGGGTGTGACCCCCCCCTGGGGGGGTGAAGCCCCACCGCCCCTAGGGCGCTGGTAATCAGCAGGGGACCGTTCACCCATTTGGGGCCGCACTATGCGGCTAACGTCCGGCACCCGGTAGGGATCGCCTCGACCTATGGTGGGTGGATGGCGCTCCAGTCGCGGCCACTCGTGTAGTGGCGGCGAGAACCGACGCGGGACGACGCCCAATGGGGCGGACGCGATATCCCCGTCGTGATGACGCGAGGGGTATGTGACCATGCCGCGGGGGGTGAAGCCCTCCTCCGGGGGGTGGAACCCCTACCTCCACTAGGAGGTTGGTGGTCCACCGGAGAACGCCTAACGGGACTGGTCGGGTGGCCAGGACTAGCGCCCCCGCCCATGGGGGGGGTGCGCGATCGAGCGCCCCCGCCCATGGGGGGGGTGCGCGACTTAACGTCCTGGCGACCGGAACCACTCCGGTTAGCGCACAAAAGGGCCGAATGGGCACCGCCGCAGTGTGGGCAGGGCCGCTGGCGCGGGCAGTCTCTTACGAGATGCTGGCCCAGGCAAGAGAAGCACCAGTGGCGTGCCGACACATATTCTCTCCGGGCCACAACCGGTTTGGCCAGGAAGTGCGAACACGAGGAGACCTGGTGGCCGGGGTGCCGACAATAGGCACAGGGGGGGAGCTTCGTGGCCACGGCCCCGCTGTACTGTGACACCCGGCGACCTTCTCTGGCGTCGGCTCCACGGCCTCGCCGGTTGGGGCCGGTCCCCGCCGAAGGGCCAGTCCTTGCCCCACCCCCTCGGACATGCTCGGACCTCCCAGGGGCCACTCGAGGGCCGGTAACTCCGGAGTTATCGGCCTGGAGGCACTCCTGCTCCAAAAACTTCAGGAGGTCGGAGAAAGGGGGCAGATAGGTTGCACCGTCCCCTCCGAAGCGCTGCTCGAAGCGGAGCTTAAGCTCCGACGGCAGGCGGGAGAGCACTATGTGCAGTAGCAAGAAGGACCACTGGTCGACGGGGAGATCCAATCGACGGAGAGCATTGGTGGCCACAATGCAAGGGTTAAGCAAGGCCTCTCTGAGGCCGGCCACCCCGGTGACGGCGGGCAAGGCAAGTAGCTGGGCTACATGTGCGTCGGCCAACCGGCGCACATTTTCGTAGCGCCTGGCCAGCAATTCCCTGGCCGTGGTGTAGCTCTCCTCCGAGAGGTCGAGGTGCCGCACCACGTCCAGGGCCTCGCCCTGTAGCGAGGACAATAAATATGTTAGCTTCTGGGTGGGGGACAGGTCCTTCCTGGCGTGGACCAGACTGTCGAACAACGCCAGGAAGCCCATCCACTCTTGAAGCTGCCCACCGAATTTGGGCAGCTCGATCGTGGGCAGTTTCCCTAGTAATGCCGGCTGTGTGGGCGGTCGGCTGGGGGAGTCTCTAAAAGCGCCACTTCGACGCCTTTCATCAGCGGCGGTCCGGATCCCATGGGCGGCCTCCACCACCGAGTCCATCAGTTCGAAGAACTGGTCGTAATCGGCCTGAGCCGTCCTCAGTACCTCCTGTTCGGGACCGAGGGTGAGCAGGTCTTGGAAGGCCTGCTCCACAGAGGCCTGCCGAGTCCGCACCTGGTCCGCTCGGTGTAATAGGGCGGCGGATCTATCTTCGCGGCCTATCAAACCCGCGGCGGACGTCGCCCAGCGAAGCTCAGACTGTATCTGTACAGCTAGCTTTTTAATGTTCGCGGACATTCTAACAAATTAAATGTAAGCAAATGGCAAAAATAAAGCAACAATAAATTGAAAAGGCGGCCGGCAAGTCGGTGGGCGGCGCGAGTGCAAGCAATAATAAAATTAAAGCAATAGTAAACAAGTCGTATCGCGGTCGCGGTCGTACCGTAGTCGCAATGAACAAAGCGGCGCGACCGTAGTAGATACGCGTGTTAAATTACGTGGCGAGCGGGCGGTACCGGCACGCAAGCAAAACAATAACAAATGTAACAAACAAATTATGATGTAATTAAACTTATAATTATAATAAGCGGAACGCGGCCGAAACGCGGCGTTGACGCAGCGGAACTGGCGGCGATTGCGGAATTTCCGCTAACAGCGCGGCGGACGACACGGCGCGTGGCGGAAAGCGGGATTTATGCCAGCGGCGCAGAAAATGAACGGCGCGGCGGGCAAAACCAGCGCAAAACGCAAAGCGAGGTGTAGACAAACCGCGCTCACTGCTACCAAAAATGAATACGCACCGCGCCTGTGCACAATGAATCAGCGGGCAACTGCCGGGCCCATCAGAGCAGGCCAGCGGATTCCCACAGGCAGCGGTGGGGTGGGTCAAAAGGACCCACCAAAAAAAAAATTTCTTATGGGGCGATTTGCACTGGGTTTTATCCCGCGGCACAGAACGACTTACTACTAGGTACTTACCGGCGCAGGAGACAGCAAGCACGTGGTATCCGGGGAGTGAGTTCGTGTATGATGGAATGTGGTGTGTGATGCCTGCTGTGTTAAATGCAAAGGAACACACTCGCCCTTCTTTGAGGGGTCTTTCGTGGCGGCGGCACTAATTCGCGGGTAGCGAGTCCGGCGGCGGCGAGAAGGCGCGGGAGCACAAAGAACAGTGTTCCGGACAGTCAAATGGGCCCGCAGCCTTAGAAGGACGCGGCGAGCCAAGGAGCGCAAAATTAGGGCTCCTAAACTAATACGACATGGCGTTGACCGGCATACTTCAAGCGGGCCACGCGGATTCCAAAATTCTCGGCTGAACAGGACTCTTCGGAGACCGCTTACGGCAAGTGACGACGTGGCCGGCAAACAGCACGCGGGCTACGCGGCACAAAATGGTACGCGATAAATAGCTCCTCATAAATAATAAGACGGCACGAGGCGGCGTGGCAGGCGACTTCACGCGGGCGACGCGGCACTAACAGTCGACCGACTCCGTCGGGGTTTTACGAAGAACTGCTCAAGCGCGTCGACGAAGCGGGGAGGCGCGTTGCGCGGGGGCAGGCCGCCGGCCGTCGCGGCACGGGCTAGCGTAAACCGGAGGGCTAGCGTAAAGCGCAAACAATCCCTAACCCTAAAAATGAGTGGCAATAGCGAATACTTAAAATAAAACCAACAGAACCCACATGTTGATATACTCCGATAAATTTCAAATTATCTTCGTCCGTATAATAATACGGACGAAGATAATTTGAAATTTATCAAAAACCTATATATACCTAAAAAACCTATAAATTTCAAATTATCTTCGTCCGTATAATAATACGGACGAAGATAATTTGAAATTTATCGGTTCCAAGCAGGATATGAGCATCAGGCCTTTAAGTATATAAGCCGAAGCTTTGTCTGCTGCGAGGCTTCGGCCGCGGCTAATTATTTTACAATTGTAGTTTTATTATACATTACAGTTGTAACGAAAAGACGTACATATACCCTAAAGCTGCAACTAAATGAAAAATAATTTATATGTTAGAACAATAATTAACTACTATTGCTCTAACAGCTATAAAGGCGTCCGCACAGTGATACTAATTGCGAGCAATCTCAATGATTCACATAATTCAGCTTTACTTGTTAAATCAATATATATTTGCCTATGAGAGAACATTTCAGGGTATTTCAGTGGTGGGGGAAGCTATTACCGGATTTCAAAAAAAAAAAAAAGGTACTCGAGCGCGTCAGATTTTTATACAGAGACGCTTCATCTTGATGTTCTTATCGTCCTGGCCCCATAACCTGACAATTATGTCGAGGAGTTTTCTTTATCTGTCGGTTTGAAAATTTAATTTTGAAAATTAAAAAAACTCCATACTATATTTTCATGTGTGATATCACCTATCACTCGATAGACGGCGCTGTCTTCAGTTGGCTCGCGCTAAGGAGTTCAATACCAAATCAATATTATGTGATTGCATGCGTGGCCGTTCTAACGACTAGTAAGAGAAACTTTAATTTTTATATTTTAGTAGATTTTACCGTATATTCATCAAACAGAAAATGCTATTGTAAAGCCCCCTGCGCGATACCCTCCGATAAGAAACTTTGTATCAAAAACTTACCTCATGGTCGGGTCCTGGTTTGGCAGCCAACCTCACTTCTGCCAACTGATTTTTGAGGGCCCTTAAACAAAGAAATATCCATGAATCAGCCATTATGATCCTACTAATATTGTAAACGCGAAAATTTGTATGGATGGATGAATCCTTGCTACTCTTTCACGCCGCAACTACTGAACCGATTTGGCTGAAATTTGGAACATTGATAGCTTATAAACTGGATTAACACATAGGCTAAGATAGTAAAAATTTTACCCCTATTTTTTGG
The DNA here is from genome assembly GCA_963855885.1 of Coenonympha glycerion. Taxonomy (NCBI): domain Eukaryota; kingdom Metazoa; phylum Arthropoda; class Insecta; order Lepidoptera; family Nymphalidae; genus Coenonympha; species Coenonympha glycerion. The sequence continues at coordinate 6,176,248 of OY979646.1, forward strand.
AGTAAACGTTTTCCAAATTACAGCTGTCAGTCACGTAATCAATTTAGCGATTGGATATGTCAAACTTTGATTTCGTTCCATTTGAGTGAGTTTAAGTTTACAGTTTTTAAGAGAAAAACTGTTTAAACATCTTGTGTTTTATAATATTTGTTAATATAGCAGCCTTAGCTAGAAGTGCAAACATATTTTGTGAAAAGGAGGTAGCCGAATTTGAACTCAGATTTATTAAAAAACGTCCAGCCAGATTCGAGAAATATTCAATATTTATGAATGCTGTTTAAACATTATTCTATGTGTACAAAATATTTTTTAATAGCTCTAAAACCACCATAAAGCCCATAAAGCCAATAAAAAGAGCCATAACTTTTGATTAGGTTGATTAATGGCGGTTCCCAATTATATTCTATCTACTATCCATTCCTAGACATGGCAATTTGACAGAACTTGTATGGAGCTTACATCACATAGATATCCCTAGGAGGGAAAATAGAAGATAGATAGAATATTGGGAACCGGCATTAAAGGCTTGAACTTTTAACACCTGTCGGCTATAAGCCATCATAAAGATTCATCAGTATTTGTAATCAATGTCAATTGGATCCTGAGAATAAGGGCCATAAGTCGCGGACATACGGACAGACGAGAAAAAATCTTCCTCGGTGTACTGCTTCAGGTCCACGCCTAAACAAAATGACTTACATATAAAGCTCCTCGGCCTGGCGGGCCTGCTTCTCGCGGCGCTTCAGCAGCTCGGTGCAGTTCTGCACGGCCAGCACGGTCGCGCCGCACGTCGCGCGGAACGACGCGCTCGTCGCGAGCACTTCCTCGGTGTACTGCTTCAGGTCCACGCCTAAACAAAATGACTTACATATAAAGCTCCTCGGCCTGGCGGGCCTGCTTCTCGCGGCGCTTCAGCAGCTCGGTGCAGTTCTGCACGGCCAGCACGGTCGCGCCGCACGTCGCGCGGAACGACGCGCTCGTCGCGCGCACTTCCTCGGTGTACTGCTTCAGGTCCACGCCTAAACAAAATGACTTACATATAAAGCTCCTCGGCCTGGCGGGCCTGCTTCTCGCGGCGCTTCAGCAGCTCGGTGCAGTTCTGCACGGCCAGCACGGTCGCGCCGCACGTCGCGCGGAACGACGCGCTCGTCGCGCGCACTTCCTCGGTGTACTGCTTCAGGTCCACGCCTAAACAAAATGACTTACATATAAAGCTCCTCGGCCTGGCGGGCCTGCTTCTCGCGGCGCTTCAGCAGCTCGGTGCAGTTCTGCACGGCCAGCACGGTCGCGCCGCACGTCGCGCGGAACGACGCGCTCGTCGCGCGCACTTCCTCGGTGTACTGCTTCAGGTCCACGCCTAAACAAAATGACTTACATATAAAGCTCCTCGGCCTGGCGGGCCTGCTTCTCGCGGCGCTTCAGCAGCTCGGTGCAGTTCTGCACGGCCAGCACGGTCGCGCCGCACGTCGCGCGGAACGACGCGCTCGTCGCGCGCACTTCCTCGGTGTACTGCTTCAGGTCCACGCCTAAACAAAATGACTTACACATAAAGCTCCTCGGCCTGGCGGGCCTGCTTCTCGCGGCGCTTCAGCAGCTCGGTGCAGTTCTGCACGGCCAGCACGGTCGCGCCGCACGTCGCGCGGAACGACGCGCTCGTCGCGCGCACTTCCTCGGTGTACTGCTTCAGGTCCACGCCTAAACAAAATGACTTACACATAAAGCTCCTCGGCCTGGCGGGCCTGCTTCTCGCGGCGCTTCAGCAGCTCGGTGCAGTTCTGCACGGCCAGCACGGTCGCGCCGCACGTCGCGCGGAACGACGCGCTCGTCGCGCGCACTTCCTCGGTGTACTGCTTCAGGTCCACGCCTAAACAAAATGACTTACATATAAAGCTCCTCGGCCTGGCGGGCCTGCTTCTCGCGGCGCTTCAGCAGCTCGGTGCAGTTCTGCACGGCCAGCACGGTCGCGCCGCACGTCGCGCGGAACGACGCGCTCGTCGCGCGCACTTCCTCGGTGTACTGCTTCAGGTCCACGCCTAAACAAAATGACTTACATATAAAGCTCCTCGGCCTGGCGGGCCTGCTTCTCGCGGCGCTTCAGCAGCTCGGTGCAGTTCTGCACGGCCAGCACGGTCGCGCCGCACGTCGCGCGGAACGACGCGCTCGTCGCGCGCACTTCCTCGGTGTACTGCTTCAGGTCCACGCCTAAACAAAATGACTTACATATAAAGCTCCTCGGCCTGGCGGGCCTGCTTCTCGCGGCGCTTCAGCAGCTCGGTGCAGTTCTGCACGGCCAGCACGGTCGCGCCGCACGTCGCGCGGAACGACGCGCTCGTCGCGCGCACTTCCTCGGTGTACTGCTTCAGGTCCACGCCTAAACAAAATGACTTACATATAAAGCTCCTCGGCCTGGCGGGCCTGCTTCTCGCGGCGCTTCAGCAGCTCGGTGCAGTTCTGCACGGCCAGCACGGTCGCGCCGCACGTCGCGCGGAACGACGCGCTCGTCGCGCGCACTTCCTCGGTGTACTGCTTCAGGTCCACGCCTAAACAAAATGACTTACATATAAAGCTCCTCGGCCTGGCGGGCCTGCTTCTCGCGGCGCTTCAGCAGCTCGGTGCAGTTCTGCACGGCCAGCACGGTCGCGCCGCACGTCGCGCGGAACGACGCGCTCGTCGCGCGCACTTCCTCGGTGTACTGCTTCAGGTCCACGCCTAAACAAAATGACTTACATATAAAGCTCCTCGGCCTGGCGGGCCTGCTTCTCGCGGCGCTTCAGCAGCTCGGTGCAGTTCTGCACGGCCAGCACGGTCGCGCCGCACGTCGCGCGGAACGACGCGCTCGTCGCGCGCACTTCCTCGGTGTACTGCTTCAGGTCCACGCCTAAACAATATCACACTATTATTACTTTGCGAGTGTGTGTCTTTGATAGTTCCTTCTTCACACAACAAATAATGAAAGAATTTGGCTGGCAATGCATATAGGTACAATTTATACCCTCTGTTCTGATATGACGTTCTGTGACGCTTAAACCGAGCGTACTCAAGTGTTAAAATAGCGATAAATCGCATACATTTTTCGAATTTTGTTCCTTTTCTATACGACGCTCCGCTAGTCGTAACCGACGTAACGCTATTTGTCACTTGGCTCAGGGAGCTGGTATTAAATGTAACCTAATCACTGATCTTTAATAATTATACTAGTACGTCGAATCAAACGGAATGAAGTATGGAAATGAAGACACTTGATGTTCGCCATTTCGGCGCTGATTGTTGCGTAACCTGGCATGAGCGTCCATGGAACTAATATAAAATGGCATTCAAAGTGACGGTCACTAGCAACAAATGTCAATTTAGTTCCGCGGACGTTCGAGGGTGGCGCTTCAAATTGGCACAAAAAAGGAACTGTCGGATGTATGGAATGATTAATCCATAGAATAGAGATCAGTGGTCGCGACAGAACCAAAGACAACTATACTGTAGACCCGGCGGACCGCGCGAAAAAATGTAGCCAATTTATGGGAGCAAAAACCCCCTCCGGCGTCAGTAACTCAGTAATAAGCTGTAAGCCTACGCAGTATTTCGCAGGAGTTTCGACAGATGGCGCCACATTTTCTTGTATGAAGAAGGTTTACGTAAAATGTTCGGATGGGCTCATCTTGATGTTATTATCATAGGACAGAACGCTATTGATGGTCACTTGGCTCCGGCAGCTAGCTGGTGTTAAATGTAATCTAGTCCAAATGAATGCTCACTGTCAGCGAGTGTGACGGCGTCGATGGCGTCCGCGGCGTCGTCGTGTATGTGCGGGCGCGCGGCGCACGCGTCGAAGTAGCTCTGCAGCTGCAGCGCCTGCTTCGACAGCAGCTCGGTGTACGTCTCCAGCTCTGCGATCTTCTCGGCCAGCCGGCGAGACGTCCGACCTGTTGATCACATTGGTTTGAAGCAATACACATATAGCAATACATTAGCAGCAATACATTAGCAGTTAGCACTAACAACTTTTGTTCTACGACTTTTCAAAATTCAGTGTTAATTTATTTCATACGACTCAACAAAATGTTATTTCTGTAAAGTGACATTACACTGTTGCGCGGTTTCCCGCCGCGAGTTCGCGCACCGCGCCATTGCCACTTGCCGATGTTATATTATAGAGTAGGAACAAGTAGAGTATCTCTGTAAAATACTGAATATTTGATATTTGATATTTCTCAAAATATCCAGTTAAAAAGGTTATAGAATAAAAGTTAGTTTAAGTAAATAGTCAGTTTTAATGTAAACAAATACAGGCCGAGAGCGATTTGATATTTTTTTTATAATATATAACCCTGTATAAGTTATATACCCTTGACAGGGCGAACGGCGCGAAAAACGTCGCCAGTTTACCGGTGTCAAAAACGCTTGTTTTGACACCAGCAGTAAGGCCATGATGTAGTTCGCTCAGCAGCCACCTATATAGAATTGATAAGTGGCGCTAATCTTATACCTTTAAACGAGCAATTCTTGTATATATATTTCTATATAATCTGGATCTCGGAAACGGCTCGAACGATTTTCATGAAATTTAGTATACAGGGGATTTTGGGGGCGATAAATCGATCTAGCTAGGATTCATTTTTAGAAAATGTAAAATTTACCAAAAAAAAAAAAATATGACTACTGCTGCCATCTATTGGCCACCGAGCGAAGCTCGGTCACCCAGATATTGCTTGCTTGTACGAAAAAGGTTTACGTAAATAGTTCGGATGTCAATATTCTCTGGTTTCTTATCAAGGTTTGAAGCATAAATAAACACTAATGAAGATTAAAGCGAACTAACTCAAAGTATAGTTACAAGTAGAGTCCTACTTTATATGGTTTTTCATAAGTTATTAAGACATATCAGTAAAATAGTGGGAAATTCATCTTCATTTGTATTAAACCAGTAACATTTCAAAAGTATTTAAAACAGGCAAAGATAATCAACATAATATTTTTTTCAATACTATACAATGATATCTTTAAGTGCTTGTTAATTATATTATTATTCATACTTGCAGCTCAGTATGAATCACTTTTATCAAAACAAGCAAGAATAGCACTATAGGCTGGAATTTTAACATTATTTACCTACAATGAATCACATAATAAAAAGAAACAAAAATTCTGGTTATTACGTTTTGTAAAAAGGATTAGAACTACATACTCAAATTGATAATTTCATTATCATATAAGTGACAAACTATAGTATATAAGTGACAAAGTATAGTGGGGTTGAGTATAGGACTACACTCAACCCCACAAAGGACTCTGGATTCTATGTAGGCACAACAACCTCAATTTCCTAGTAAAGTATAGAATCTCGACTATCCGAAACATCGATTTTAACCGAATATTCGACTATTTCGAACTTATTCTTCGCGGGTCTAATTACCAATTTGTTATAATTTTTGTCGAAATAAAACTCTCATGCCATTTTACCTCATTTACATTCAGCCCCTGCCGCTGCCCCTCGCGCTGCCGGCAATAATTCCCTAAAATAATACTCCTGCAGCAGGATTGAGAGGAGTATGTGTTTACATACTGCCCTACCACTCACTTTGCTTTCAAGTGTCGGCAATGGCAGACGTGGAAATAATTACAGCGGCCGCGCTGTCTCTTTTAGCAATACGTAATTATGTTCGATATTTAAAAAGATATCGAATACAAAAAAAGAATTTTCGTCGTAGACGATGGTGGATGATATCTATCCATCGAAATAGAACTTTGTAAGTACCTAATTATCAACCTATCTAATTAACTAATTTTTTTAATGCAAATACTACCTAATTCTACTAGTAAGTAGTAGTAGGTCGTTTTTTTGACGACCTCCCTGGCCCAGGGGTGCGCGCTCGAGTTTCGAGTGGGAGGTCGCGGGTTCGATTCCCGCCGCGGGCCACTTTGGAATTTTATAATTTCTAAATTGGCTCAGGTCTGGTCTGGTGGGCGGCATTTTCGATGATATCTGTGATCTAAACGAACGTCTTTCTCCTCCAGGCGCTCGGCGAGTACTGAGCGTCGGAGCTGAATGTGAACACGCACTGCCGCTCGCGCTGCCGGTCCTTTGACTTCCGCACAAAAAACCGCCATTTTGGGGAGCACCGGGCAGCGCGAGTGGCAATGGCAGCGGCATGAGAAGTATCGCGTTTACACACTGCCCTGCCCACTTCCCTGCTCACTTCGGCTGAATGTAAACGAGGTATATGACTTTGAAATCGATTACTATCCGGATTTTTGATTATACCGAATACCCCTAGTTTTACTTGATCCAGATAATCGAGTCTATTGTATTTTATAACGTTTAACGCTCAAAATCGCATCATTGGGCCGGAACCGTTCTGTGGTATCCCTTTATGCCTGGCTAGGCTTACCCTGGCAACCTATTGCGGTCCGAAGACACACATGCACTGGAATAACACTCCAGGGCAAAATCACTCAAGAGCGCTAATAAGAGCCTACAATAAGAAGGCCGCCTCAGAGGCAGTAGCGCTGAGTAGAAAGAAGCTCAGAATCCTGGCAAGGGCACTGACGGGACATTGTGGTTTGAACAAACATATGTTTAACTTAAAGCTCCGTGACACAGTCATGTGCAGACTCTGTAGTGAGGAGGAGGAAACTCCTTTGCACATACTGTGCAGTTGCCCAGCCCTGACGCACAAGCGTAGCCGACTCATGGGACGGTATATCCTCCGCCCAGAGGAGGTTAAATATACCCCTGTAAAGGACGTGCTACTTTTTCTGTCGGCAACTGGACTTGCAGAGGAATTATAGGCAGCGGCGAGCACAAAAGATCGGCGACGGTCAACGTGCTACCGGGAACGTTTTTAAGGAGGCCCTGCATAGCCGCAACAACAAGAAGATGAAGAAGAACGTTTAACGCATTTACCATGTGACCCTGTTGATTGCAATGAAGTGACTGATCCGTGTCTCCGCAGTCCTCCACCATTGGAACTGCTATCTGAGCTAGTCCCATACCCTGATTCCACCTGCAACATTAAACTATATTATTCTGCTGCACAAGCACTCAATATTTTAAACATTCAAGTCTTCCCTTTTGCATTGTCCAATAGAGTTGTTTAGTTAAACAATCCATTGTCTTCTTTCAAAAGTAAAACACTTGACGGTAGATAAAGACAAATCGTCAATTATGTAAAGAACGTTTTTTAAGTAAGGCTGGTACTTTTCATAACTTTTCATGAATGGACTGGATGATTTGTCTAAAATACTTGTGTATGAAGCTAAAGTTTGTTTTTATGTAAGTTATGTTTGTTAACCCTTCATGCAACTAGTTAACTGACTTGACTTAAATTTGACTGGAGATGAATTATGCCCATGATCAACACATAGGCTAATTTTTGTCCGATAAAGTTCATGGTTACCACAGGCTTTGTGGAGACTATAAATTGACTACCTACTGTAATCCTATAGCTTTCTAACAACTAGCTAAGGACAAATACCACCAAACAGGGAAAGGTCCATTGTCGTGACAAACTTTTACAGCATTCTTAAGGCAAAGGTAAATATGCTATGTAATAGCATGTAAGCATGCTAGTTTTGAGCATGCTTAAAGTTATTTATATGTGGAACAAGCAAGTTCATTACTAGCAGGCACTTTGTACACATGCTAGTTGCATGAAACTAGCATGCTTAAGTGCTAATATGTAGTATGTGTATCTGTACCTTCATTTTCATAGTATATAGCAGTATATAGCAATCAGTTAAAAAAATGCCTACAGTCTTTATCAACTAGGAAACAATATAGGTTTATCTTTATAAGAATGTATTGATAAAATTGCTGTGTATATTTTAATCTTATCAGATATTGTAGCTAAGCTGAGATTACTACCACAATATCACATTATCAACATCATGCTGTATGTTTTCAGTATTTGAAATCATAAATTATATTACAGAATTACATAATTATAAATCCACATGATTACTCCGCAGCATTACAAGCATGGAACTTACTTTTTCACTAAACCACTACAGAATTAAAGATTTTTCCAGAAAAAAAAGTGTTAATCCACAGGATCATCTCTATGCATTCCAAATCCAAAGTCAAATTTGTTCAGTGTTTGTACACTTTTCCCTGCTCGCTTATTTGATTAGAAAGTGGAAATCTAAACCACTTAACAATCACTATGAGGGTTAGAAATCTAAGTCAATGAGGCCAAAGCTGCTAATAATAATTGCTATTACCAATTGTTATAATCAAACTTACAACTTTAAATGACTCCAAGACATCAATCCACTGTTGTTTCTCCTCTGGATTTGAAGCCCTCAAGTACCAAACACAGTCGTTAACTGACACATCAAATCTGCAGTCATCAAATTCATGGGGCTGAAATATAATGAAATCTTTTGAACAACTGAAACATAATGACGTGTTAAATGAGGCTCAAACACAACATGGAATGTGTTGAGGCAGAGGCAGGGGTAAATCTTTTAAAAGTAGTAATCTTTTCAAAGAAGTATTGAAATCTTTTCAAAGAAGTGTAACTAAGTGTGTTTAGACTAAAATGGAGTGAGATCTTTTTTAAATAGTGAATCATAGTGAAATCTTTATATGAAGAAGTGAATGAACAGTGTGTTTAGTCAGGCTGAAACATAGTGAAATCTTTTACAAGTTGTGAATCATAGTGAAATCTTTATAAAGAAGTGAACAGTGTGTTTGGTGGGGCTGAAACATAGTGAAATCTTCTTAAAGTAAGTATAACAAGTGTGTTGAGGCTGACATGGAGTGATATCCTTTAAAAGTAGTGAATCATAGTGAAATCGTTATAGCCTTTGAGAACATTATAGTCAACTCTGAAGCATGCAGGTAACCTCAAGATTAAATAAGTGATATTTAATTTCCACAACTATTCATGGTTACCTACCACTATCACACCTAGACTATCCTAAATAATAAGTAGTTTAATATATTTTTTTAAAAACAACTAGATACCTTTAGGCTACAAGTTTCAAAAATCGTAAATGATGATTAAGTGTTTTGTTAAGGACTGAGGACGTCAGAAGCAATAAAACGGCATCGTCTCACGCAATTAATTAAAAAATATATGGAAGATGTACTTTGGACAAGGACGTTTTAATTTTTTTCTATTAAAATGTTCGTCTCGCCGTCTAAGCAGCAACAATATTATAATGCATATTCACCTTGACTTTAGCTTTTTTCAAACACAACGCACCACGGCATCCAAGATTACTCTCCAATTCGCTTTTGTAATACGATAAAGTGGAATCCTTCAAAACAATAAATCTATCCTGCCAACCATGTATGTAGTTAGTCCATTTACTCAAATAACCGCGAAGCTCGGGATTACAGCCATCTTCTATATCTGAATTATCACTCACAGTAATATTTTCATCCATCATTTTCAAAATGTAAACTCGTTTTATTTACAACAAAACAAAATAAATTGACAAAATCAAATCTACTTCTGTCAAGGAGAAGAGTCAAGAGCTCTATTAGCCATAGATAATACACTTAAGTCACTAACCCGATTAGCTATGGTCATGAGTGAAATGTCAAATGATGAAATGATCACAGAGATCACAAAACTATGGAGATGCCCTATTTAATTAAGTGACGTGCGGTGCCATGATAAGCACCAAGATTTACTGGCAAATATTCATATTTCTCACAGAGAAATATGAGAAATGCACTGCCGAAGGGGCGTCATGAGTCATCTCATAGACTACTTGACAGATTTAAAAAAGTCACGCTAATTTTGTAGACGGTGCCAGTCCACATAATTCTTTAGTCATTGGTCAAAACTCAAAAAAAATGTCAAAAAATAAATGGTCAAGTTTCAAGTTTGTTGTGTCAAAAGTGTACCTATTTACTAAACGTAGTGATTATAACGTAGATTATAATATACTCTAAACTCTTTTGTATTTACTAGTTGAATCACTTTTGTTGATTCATGGTTGATTTGTTTTTAATATAATATGATATTTAATATAATAGGAAGACAAATCAGTGAATGATTAAAAATACCTATTTTCAAGACAAGATGATTCTGAAAATCAAATTTTTAGTGTAGTATATAAATATAAACAGGTTTAATTTTCTATAGTCAGAGAATATTATTTAACCAATTTGTTTTATAATTAAGTATAAAAGTATATGATTAACTTAAGTACTTTCTTAATCAGGTAAAATATCGTTTATAACTGAATACCTATATTTCTGCCAATACATTTTAATACTTAACCATTCCACCAGGATAAAAATATCAAATACGATCGATCAGTTCATAAACTGCATGTATGTTTATTTTCCTTTTACAGTTATTTTCCTTGTTTTTTTCAGATTGCCGATCTCTTGTTAAAACTACAGTAATATTAATACTAGACTAACATTACATTTAATTACGTTTCATCATTAATCAAGTAGGTATGGATATCATCATAAAAGTTAACAACCAGTCAAATGGCAGAGACAAAATTGCTCGGTAGGTACTAGTGTAAGGCACAAACACTGAAGGAATTTCCTTATGGGAATAGAGGAAAACATCAGCTGTGTCAATTTTTAGATCAAGCTAATATTAATAAATTTCTATGAGTAATCCAAGTATGATATTGTAATAATTTCAATATACATTTTAAATTTCAGACTATGCCAGTACACCAGTCGGCTAATATGGCATCAGCTTGAATCAAGAAATGTAAACAAATACTCAGTAGATAGAATCAAAAGTTTAGAAAATTCTTTGAGCTCATTTCGGAAAGGTGAGTTAAGTGTCAAGTGCTGAAGTCTTAAGATTTTTAAGTTTTTATGAAAATACTAATTTTTCAATCATTCATTTGTTTCAGTTCTCCGGATGGGAAGATGCATAGACATTGTCTACATGGCCCTAAACACATTGAACATTGAGGATCCTGTCTTGAGAATATCCTTGACTGTGAGCAAGCTGGCTCATGCTCTGTATCTGTACGCCGACCACATAGTGTGGTTGACAAAAAGTGGATTCCTCAAAACAGATTCTGATAATTGGAACAAAACCGCAAATAGATTTTGGTTGTTATCAATTATCGCTAACTTGGCTAGGGATTTCTATGAAATATTACATATTTTGGAGTTGAATAGGTCTGTGTTGCTTAAACCATCAGAATTATTAGGGGGATCGATAGGAAAATTTGACTTGCACAGTAGTATGAAGCACATGTACACAATTGTTAATTGCCACAAAGATGTATTCATTGATACACTCAAAAATTCCTGCGACCTTTTCATTCCCCTCACAGCATTAGGTATCACTAAATTAAGCCCGAGTGTGGTTGGTGTGTTGGGTGCCACGTCTTCCATTGCTGCCTTAGTAACTTTGTTTCATCCAATTACAAAGTTAGTTCCGGCATGAATGCCTACATTTGATAAGAGTAAGACTGATATTAGTTGTGTGCTGCAGATTACTTAAATTGCAGAAACATTTTTATCCATAGGTAATAAATAATTGGTGATTGTTATTTGTTAATACTTGCCTAGCCTAGTATAGTATAGTAAATAAGTAATTAATAATTATGTTACAAAGTGGAAAGGATTTGCTGTTAAGTGTTATATTGTTACCATTGATTTCTGCAAGTCACAATATTTTTATATTATTTTTAAAAATAAATAGTGTCATTAAATTAAACGGATTATTTTCTGTTTAAAGTACATACAAACATGAAACCTCCATTTTGAAACACCAATACACAGAGATCTCTGTAATCTGCGTATTGGGGTATTGGTGCAGTTTTACATCTCTTATTTGCCAAAATACAGTGAGGTTTTTCATAGGGTTTTTCTGTGTAAATTAATCAAATGAATAGGTAAAGTACAAAATTTTTGTTGGCTGGTTTATTTTTAGGACTGGTTCTTGAACTTCCCGACCTCTAACTAGTAGACTACCCTCTCGAACTCTATGAACTATGATCATCACTATAAAAAGAACTGCAGCTGAAGACAATAGGTAAATCAAAGATTTTGCGATAAAGGTCCGCGTGATTTTTCATTGCCGACGGGACCTTTAGTACTTTACGCATCCATATCTGAGAAAATCAAACAAAGTGGTGGTCATACGGAGTACAGAGGCAAAGCGATCCGGCCGGATCGCTTTGTTGACTCCGTACTCCGGATCATAGGGGTATTTTTATTACACGACTGCCCAAAAAGGAGTGTACCTAATGTTTTTAGGGTTCATATAATATGTATGTGAGCTTCTTTATTCAACCATAACTTGTGAACGGCTGGACAGATTTGGACATATAGGGTATCGTTAGAATCCTTATATCATTCCGAGTAACAAAGGCTATATTTTTTTTTGGACAAAATCGTTTTGCGACAGGGCAGTAGTGTCTTTAATTATTAAATCATTTATTTGTGTTTTGAGGTGCGGAACCAACTGTTGGTTCATGGTTCAAGTTGTCTTTGCAGAACTCTGAATTATGAAAATTGAAAAGTGAAAAAGTACTTAGTAGTACTTTATTCTGAGGTCCAGCGCAATACAAAGTACAGTGCGACAAGGCTATTTTGGCGCGTGGCCAAAGTCTCAACTAACGCCGCTATCTTGTACTACTGTTTGATAGTTCGCTCTGTCAGTAGGTATATCACTATTGTATGTTATGTTTTTTTGCATACTATTAACTATTTTAAACTAAAATTGAAGTAAAATTGAGGAGATTTTGTTTTATGGCTGCCTTTGTTTTGCAACAGCGCCCTCCTTCAAGTGCCAAGAGAGCCTTGTCGGTAAACTCCATCCACACAAAATCACCCATATAAAAATACCTACAGTCCGACAAGGCTCTCTTGGCACTTGAATGAGGGCGCTGTTATAGAACAAAGGCATCCAGAAAATAAAATCTCCTCAATTTTACTTCAAATTTAGTTTAAAATAGTTGATAGTAAGCAAGAACAACTCAACATACAATAGCGATATACTGACAGAGCGGACTATCAAACAGTATCACAAGATAGCGGTGTTAGTACCGATTTTGGCCACGCGCCAAGATAGCCTTGTCGCACTGTAAGTATTCTGTGGTTTAAAATCTGTGGGTGATGGCCGTTGCTCAGCCATGGTGATTATATACTCTTTGTCTGTGGTCAAAAATCAAAATATAAAAAAAAAAACCTGTCAAAACTCAAAAACAAAAACGTAGGTAGTGTGGTAGGCGGTAGCTAGGTAGTGATTATGTGTTTTATGTCTATGGTGAATGGTGATTATATACTCTTTTGAAACAAAAAACAAGTTTTCTGCAAAGACGAATTTCGATTAGTTTTGATTTTTCATTTCCAAGTAAAACAGATTAATGAAAAATAATGTCTCGTTCTATTGCAGATGCAGCCAGGAAATTTCTTTTATTAGGTCAGTGCGTTCCAACTGTGAAACAAAATGCTACAAAAATTCGCGTTAAGAGGTTAGAATTGGACGAAAATTTATTGATGGTTTGTATAAAATAATTGCGACCCAGCTTTGGAATATTCCATATATTATGCGAGCAATTATGTTTTAACGTGCATATGTTTTCAGTATTTCAGAAAGGACGAGTTCTATTACTGCCACGATCCCGACAAGAAATGTAAAACTGGAGATATCGTTCTAATACAAGCTTTACCACGAAAAATTACTAAATTAATTACACACGAAGTTAAAGAAGTTGTATATCCGTTCGGGGATATCACAGATCCTGTTACTGGAAAGAAAGTTGCCAAAGAGAGGTATCGTGAAGACATTGACAAAGAGGCAGAAATATACGGCAGATTGAAGTCTGGCTTTGACTACAGTAAAGCGCCACCAAGAGGTTGGCAAGACGGAAAGAAAGACTTCACTTCTAAACCAACTTACACTAAGTTCCATGTATTTGATGAAAATGACCCTTACGCAGTGTAGTTAGATTTAATGTTTTAATTTTAAATAGCCAATAAAAAAGTAGTTTGTAAACTGGCATTATAATTTACTATCATTTCATTGTTGATGTTTCAGTTGTGGGAATTGAACATACAACCTTCGAGATAGAGGGCAGGACAAATACTGCTGCATTTTAACACTGCTATATTTTGGTTGTTGAATTCAATGGAAACAAACTTAAAGAGTATATAATCACTACGTTTCAAACTCATGATGAAAGTTCAGTTCAACATATTTTAGTGCTTGGCATCCTTGTCTAATATTGGTTCTAATCTAGTGATTTAAAAGCCTTTCTTAATTTATAGATCAAATGAAAAAAAAATTATCAGTAAAGAGAATAATAACCAAGTCTGTATCTGCAATATGATAGAGAGGCAAGATGTAGTTCAATAGCTTTCAATTAACAAAGTTATTGGACTATATAATCTAGCCCTATTGCAATAAATAGTACTTTATTGAGTCATAGCTAACTACAAATAATTTTTTGTAGTGAATCGTAACACCTGTAAAGGTAGGGTAAGGGAATAATATGTGCTAATATTCTCTATTGAAAAGTAACTACTTCTGCATTGTAATAACTATTCAACAGTATTCATCAAGGTTTACATTCATTTTTGGTCCTCAGATATTTTTTAGTGCCACGAATTTATCCATGAAGCTAAAAAGTGGCAGTAGAGGGCACTGCGTCAGTTAGGCTCAGACACTGATCTCCATAGAGTATTATGGTTTTCCATGGCTCAGACAAGACGTGGTCGGCCCATCACGACTATACAAGCTGCTATGGATTTTCAGTTTCGGCCAGGAAACTAATGGATGGCAGCACTAAAATGACATCCTTCAGTTCACAGATCAATTTTTGACACCATAGTCATGCATAACGGTTACCTATCGCATCACCACATTAATGATATCAAATATTGATCTGAAGTCCTCGAAGTCATTAAGTTTGAATCATGCTATAGAGGGATTTGGGCAAATAAAAAACTTATATTGAAAGAAATTTTTATTAAGACATATGCATTTGTACAACGGGCCGCTAGGGCGCGCATCAGTCCTGCGCGAGGAACTCCCGCTCGAGCGCCGCGCCCATGAGCCGCCACGAGCTGTCGTCGTCGTCGGGCGGCACGTCGTCGTCGGAGGGCGGCGTGGAGGGGCGCGGCCTCTTGCGCGGCCGGTGCCCGTCCTCTGTGTTGGAGTCACTCGAATCGTTGTCCTCTTCGTTTCGTAACCTTTGGAAAAACACGGAATGTTGATTTTAAATGCATCAATGAAGAAGCAACAAGTAACAAACAGTTGGGTATATAAAATCCATTCCACAGCCAAATTGGTTCAGTAGTTGCAGTGTGTGAACAAGTAACAAGCTGTCTATATCCAAGCTGTTATAATATTGTATGTTTAAACTTTAAATGTCCATCACATGCAAATGTGCAACTTGCAAGTACTTACATAAAGATAAATACTTGTTTATCAGTATTTTAGAATAGAAAACTATTATTGCATCATAACTTAAACCAAAAAATATATATCATTACCTCATATAAGTTTTTCAACATTTAAATGAATTCAATTCAACTTTGAATTTTTGAATGAAAGAGTTTTAATTAACTCAATTTCCTACCTGTCCTGTGAACTTTGACTCGTTTCTAGCGCCAGTAGCCGGTCCTCGGGAATATTCTCCTCATCATCGAGATCATCCGTAGGTTTCTTCTCATCGTCTGACGAACTTTCATCTGATTCATTGAAAATATCCTCTACCTGAAAGAAATAAATTGTATGGAGTTCAACAACATTGAAGGTTCACAAAAAACAGGAAATTATAGACAAAGACTGACGAAGCAGTAATTGCTTTTCAGTTTAAAGGGCACTGTCGTCTTTGAAATCATATTAGAGCATAATGAGACTTGTCTCAGAATGACGAGCGCAATGCAGTGCGTCTTACTTTGTAAAAATTTATTTTGGTGCAGTGCGCGGGCGGTGCTGCCAGTGTCGCGTGTGCAAGGAGACGTACCTCGCGATCCATGTCAGCGATGTCGTCGCTGGAGAAGGACAGCAGCGGGTTGAGCAGGTCCATGAACCGGCCGGAGGGCGTGCGGCGACGCACGGCCGGCGGTGGCGGCGGGCTGCTGCAGTGCGCGGGCGGTGCTGCCAGTGTCGCGTGTGCAAGGAGACGTACCTCGCGATCCATGTCAGCGATGTCGTCGCTGGAGAAGGACAGCAGCGGGTTGAGCAGGTCCATGAACCGGCCGGAGGGCGTGCGGCGACGCACGGCCGGCGGTGGCGGCGGGCTGCTGCAGTGCGCGGGCGGTGCTGCCAGTGTCGCGTGTGCAAGGAGACGTACCTCGCGATCCATGTCAGCGATGTCGTCGCTGGAGAAGGACAGCAGCGGGTTGAGCAGGTCCATGAACCGGCCGGAGGGCGTGCGGCGACGCACGGCCGGCGGTGGCGGCGGGCTGCTGCAGTGCGCGGGCGGTGCTGCCAGTGTCGCGTGTGCAAGGAGACGTACCTCGCGATCCATGTCAGCGATGTCGTCGCTGGAGAAGGACAGCAGCGGGTTGAGCAGGTCCATGAACCGGCCGGAGGGCGTGCGGCGACGCACGGCCGGCGGTGGCGGCGGGCTGCTGCAGTGCGCGGGCGGTGCTGCCAGTGTCGCGTGTGCAAGGAGACGTACCTCGCGATCCATGTCAGCGATGTCGTCGCTGGAGAAGGACAGCAGCGGGTTGAGCAGGTCCATGAACCGGCCGGAGGGCGTGCGGCGACGCACGGCCGGCGGTGGCGGCGGGCTGCTGCAGTGCGCGGGCGGTGCTGCCAGTGTCGCGTGTGCAAGGAGACGTACCTCGCGATCCATGTCAGCGATGTCGTCGCTGGAGAAGGACAGCAGCGGGTTGAGCAGGTCCATGAACCGGCCGGAGGGCGTGCGGCGACGCACGGCCGGCGGTGGCGGCGGGCTGCTGCAGTGCGCGGGCGGTGCTGCCAGTGTCGCGTGTGCAAGGAGACGTACCTCGCGATCCATGTCAGCGATGTCGTCGCTGGAGAAGGACAGCAGCGGGTTGAGCAGGTCCATGAACCGGCCGGAGGGCGTGCGGCGACGCACGGCCGGCGGTGGCGGCGGGCTGCTGCAGTGCGCGGGCGGTGCTGCCAGTGTCGCGTGTGCAAGGAGACGTACCTCGCGATCCATGTCAGCGATGTCGTCGCTGGAGAAGGACAGCAGCGGGTTGAGCAGGTCCATGAACCGGCCGGAGGGCGTGCGGCGACGCACGGCCGGCGGTGGCGGCGGGCTGCTGCAGTGCGCGGGCGGTGCTGCCAGTGTCGCGTGTGCAAGGAGACGTACCTCGCGATCCATGTCAGCGATGTCGTCGCTGGAGAAGGACAGCAGCGGGTTGAGCAGGTCCATGAACCGGCCGGAGGGCGTGCGGCGACGCACGGCCGGCGGTGGCGGCGGGCTGCTGCAGTGCGCGGGCGGTGCTGCCAGTGTCGCGTGTGCAAGGAGACGTACCTCGCGATCCATGTCAGCGATGTCGTCGCTGGAGAAGGACAGCAGCGGGTTGAGCAGGTCCATGAACCGGCCGGAGGGCGTGCGGCGACGCACGGCCGGCGGTGGCGGCGGGCTGCTGCAGTGCGCGGGCGGTGCTGCCAGTGTCGCGTGTGCAAGGAGACGTACCTCGCGATCCATGTCAGCGATGTCGTCGCTGGAGAAGGACAGCAGCGGGTTGAGCAGGTCCATGAACCGGCCGGAGGGCGTGCGGCGACGCACGGCCGGCGGTGGCGGCGGGCTGCTGCAGTGCGCGGGCGGTGCTGCCAGTGTCGCGTGTGCAAGGAGACGTACCTCGCGATCCATGTCAGCGATGTCGTCGCTGGAGAAGGACAGCAGCGGGTTGAGCAGGTCCATGAACCGGCCGGAGGGCGTGCGGCGACGCACGGCCGGCGGTGGCGGCGGGCTGCTGCAGTGCGCGGGCGGTGCTGCCAGTGTCGCGTGTGCAAGGAGACGTACCTCGCGATCCATGTCAGCGATGTCGTCGCTGGAGAAGGACAGCAGCGGGTTGAGCAGGTCCATGAACCGGCCGGAGGGCGTGCGGCGACGCACGGCCGGCGGTGGCGGCGGGCTGCTGCAGTGCGCGGGCGGTGCTGCCAGTGTCGCGTGTGCAAGGAGACGTACCTCGCGATCCATGTCAGCGATGTCGTCGCTGGAGAAGGACAGCAGCGGGTTGAGCAGGTCCATGAACCGGCCGGAGGGCGTGCGGCGACGCACGGCCGGCGGTGGCGGCGGGCTGCTGCAGTGCGCGGGCGGTGCTGCCAGTGTCGCGTGTGCAAGGAGACGTACCTCGCGATCCATGTCAGCGATGTCGTCGCTGGAGAAGGACAGCAGCGGGTTGAGCAGGTCCATGAACCGGCCGGAGGGCGTGCGGCGACGCACGGCCGGCGGTGGCGGCGGGCTGCTGCAGTGCGCGGGCGGTGCTGCCAGTGTCGCGTGTGCAAGGAGACGTACCTCGCGATCCATGTCAGCGATGTCGTCGCTGGAGAAGGACAGCAGCGGGTTGAGCAGGTCCATGAACCGGCCGGAGGGCGTGCGGCGACGCACGGCCGGCGGTGGCGGCGGGCTGCTGCAGTGCGCGGGCGGTGCTGCCAGTGTCGCGTGTGCAAGGAGACGTACCTCGCGATCCATGTCAGCGATGTCGTCGCTGGAGAAGGACAGCAGCGGGTTGAGCAGGTCCATGAACCGGCCGGAGGGCGTGCGGCGACGCACGGCCGGCGGTGGCGGCGGGCTGCTGCAGTGCGCGGGCGGTGCTGCCAGTGTCGCGTGTGCAAGGAGACGTACCTCGCGATCCATGTCAGCGATGTCGTCGCTGGAGAAGGACAGCAGCGGGTTGAGCAGGTCCATGAACCGGCCGGAGGGCGTGCGGCGACGCACGGCCGGCGGTGGCGGCGGGCTGCTGCAGTGCGCGGGCGGTGCTGCCAGTGTCGCGTGTGCAAGGAGACGTACCTCGCGATCCATGTCAGCGATGTCGTCGCTGGAGAAGGACAGCAGCGGGTTGAGCAGGTCCATGAACCGGCCGGAGGGCGTGCGGCGACGCACGGCCGGCGGTGGCGGCGGGCTGCTGCAGTGCGCGGGCGGTGCTGCCAGTGTCGCGTGTGCAAGGAGACGTACCTCGCGATCCATGTCAGCGATGTCGTCGCTGGAGAAGGACAGCAGCGGGTTGAGCAGGTCCATGAACCGGCCGGAGGGCGTGCGGCGACGCACGGCCGGCGGTGGCGGCGGGCTGCTGCAGTGCGCGGGCGGTGCTGCCAGTGTCGCGTGTGCAAGGAGACGTACCTCGCGATCCATGTCAGCGATGTCGTCGCTGGAGAAGGACAGCAGCGGGTTGAGCAGGTCCATGAACCGGCCGGAGGGCGTGCGGCGACGCACGGCCGGCGGTGGCGGCGGGCTGCTGCAGTGCGCGGGCGGTGCTGCCAGTGTCGCGTGTGCAAGGAGACGTACCTCGCGATCCATGTCAGCGATGTCGTCGCTGGAGAAGGACAGCAGCGGGTTGAGCAGGTCCATGAACCGGCCGGAGGGCGTGCGGCGACGCACGGCCGGCGGTGGCGGCGGGCTGCTGCAGTGCGCGGGCGGCCGCCGCGCGCTGCTCTGTCGTGCGCGCCACGCGTTATTATGGTCATTACAGTCATATATCATAGACTCACACATCAATATAAACTCAGTAGTCACAGCATAAAAAATAATATATTATAAACAAACCAGTAGGGCGCTGGGATGCGTGGGCCACATGTGGCCTGCGGGCTGTCTTCCCCCCTATTTGCCTTCCAACTTTTATTCTCTTTAATATGCCCCATACATTTTATATATAAAAATAATTTCAGTCATTTTGGATTATTTTCTATCCATAGAATAAACTTTTGAGTCCTGGAGGCCTACCACCGTGACTTAAAGCAATATTATTGTAATATTGTTTTGACATTTTCATACAATGTCAGTATGGAAATTTTAAAACAATATTACAATAATATTACTTTAGGTCACAGTGGTAGGTACAAGAATTGCTCGTTTAAAGGTATAGGATAGGATAGAAACAATGAGGCATATTACCTGTCCGCCTCTCTGCAGCGGGTAGAGCCGCTCGTCGACGCGCTCCCAGCGCTCGGCGCAGCTCCACAGCCACTCCGGCGTCACCACGTGCAGCTTGCTCTTGCCCTCGCCCATCTTGCGGCTCGCGTTCACTTTCGCTGTACCTGCAATAAACGCAAGGTCTTCGTTTAGCGGCATATAACACTACGATTATATAACGATCAAATAACAGAAAAATTATAAGCATTAAAATATTTCTGATAAGACGAGAGATAACAACATTGAATTGTGACGTCACACCTTACTAATGCCATACTAGCTTCATGCGGCTTCATACCCATTTTCGTTTAGTGAAAAAGGGATAGAAGGACCCTCCCACTCCAAAATGATGTTGATTGATGATGAGCGAACTACATCTTGGCTTTACTGTTGGAGGCAAAACAAGTATTTTTGGCACCAATAAACTGGCGTTATTTTTTCGCGCCATCCGCCCTGTCCAAGGCACATGTCTATTGATCAAACCGATTTTAGGGTATGTTTCTACTAATGCGCAGCGGACCGTGAATCAACCGATCACAGTGCCCGAAATCTTATCTAGAGTTTTCTTACCTGATCTTACTGCAACCAAATGCGTGGTTTTCTCTGTAAAATCCTGAGTAACTTCTGCCCCTAGACTCTTGGCCACTTGATAAGCCCTGGAGGTCTCCAGCCGTTGATGCGTTGGCACTAGCCCGCTGAACACCAAGCTAGATCCAGCGAGTACTTTGCTCTTCACTTCCGGTATTATGAATTTCAGATCCGGTATTTGCCGCTGGCCCATACTATCGTACATGTCGTAGAAGTGTCTGAAAAGTGAAATTGTATGTTTTGAAACTAAGAAAACGAAAAGAAACTCAGTTTCAAAATCGCTACCTACTCTATATTATATAGTAAAAACAAAAATATATAAAACTCGCACAAAACTGTTTCCTTTCGCGTTTCTGATACGGACCGCTAAGGTGTGAAACCATCTTCCAGTCTACGTATTCCAAGCCAAATACAATCTGGATGCCAAAAAGAGAAGAGTGAATAGGCATTTTCTAGGCAAGCACGCTCCAAACTAGACCTCATTATTGGTTTCCATCAGGGGCCCTACCATCATCTCTTATAGCAGCAATGCTGCAGTATTTTTTTACCATTCTCATACAAACATAGTAAGAGATAGTTGGTCCCAGACATGATTGACGTCAAGCGCAAGCCTATCTACAATAATAAAAATTAAAAAATTAGACTTACTTATGTATCCTTTTCAATATATCCTCCAAGTAAATTAAATAATCATCCGCATCATCGACTTCCAACTGCCCATCCGCTGTCTCCACCCACACCACAGGCGGTGGTTCAAAAGGCTTATCCGTTTCACCCTCATTTTTCTCATCCGAAACTTCGGGTTTATCGATTTCACTTACAATTTTGCCATTTTCGGTTTCCGCAGGTTTATCGTTTGCTACCTCCCCTGTTTGTTCTATATCTTTTGTATTTTCTTTGACATCTTTCTCTGGTTCTGCATCTAAGTTGGGCATTTGATTACTCATTGGCACTTGGGCACCGTTTTTGCCACTCGCCAGCTTGGGTTTTTCTTCAGCTGCAGTGAAAATAAAATGCATTAGAGAATTTTTAGGACTTTTAAGTCTGTTTTGCAACATTTCTATTGAAAAACAAGTTGCAACACACTTTGTAGTTTCAACAAAGGCTGAAATTAGCAAGACAAATTTAAAATATTTACTTTGGAAAAAATGTCTTGAAACTAGACTAATTTATGTATTTTTAATGAGTACCTAACACTTAATAAAACTGTAATGTTTATTGTACATGTACTGCATATTCAATATTTTAAAATCTTACTATACATGAATCAAGATAATCGTGTGATTAAAACATTTATGATAGTCCTTATTTCAAACCATAGACCAACATCCCACATCTATGTGGACTAGTTTTAATAATCTTCTCTATAGATAGATATTATACAGTATAGGCACAAAATAAGTAATTGTCGACCTCGTATCTGTCTACCTTTTAAAGCTGAACAAAAGGTAGTCTTCAGTAGGACTGTTAATCTCTGGATTCGTAGTGAAGTTACAACATAACTGGACATTGCAACTTGTATCCTTGATCCATTATATTGATTTGATTGATAATAATCATTCCTTACATTATCACACTAATATGATACAAGCGAATGTTCGAACATGCCTTGTTCACTAAAAGTATTGAACCACTTGGGCTTAAAATTAGAATTGAGACGGAAAATATTATGAACCCTAAAACCTGGACATTTATCCCGGAGAAAAGCATGAATCCGGATTTGTATATTATAAAAACAGCTGTATGGTGTTCAATACATTTATTTTACTTGAATAAAAAGTAATGCCCATAAGGTTAATGCACCTTTTTCATAAAAATTTCAAATGTAACTGTAATTTCATAACTCATACGTTTAAGTGCATAAGTGTGTACTTTGTTTTAGGTGTGGCATAATGTTTGGAAATAAACATATTTTTCTTTCTTTCTTTCTTTAACTATCACGGTTCAAGAACCTGGTGACGGACAGACGGACGGCGAAGTCTCAGTAATATGGTTCTGTTTTTACTCTTTGAGTATGGAACCCTAATAAAAAAATTACAGAGATTACCGCCTTCTTACAATAAACAACGTTTTATTACATTACTTATACACTGTACTTCGGTTATGCATATTAAGTTTTTGTTGTTATTATTTCTACTTCACACATCTAGGGCGTCTGGAAGAGATCCTGTAGCGATAAGATGTCTTTGTACATGTCCTTTCTGTGTTTGTGTGTAGTTGTAATTTTCTGTACTAAAAAAATAAATACATAAATAATACACATACATAATATAGTAATAATTAACCTCTCGCTAGGGTCACTGGGAGAAATCTCTTATAGAGAACACTCTTCTTACTAAATTTCTAAATGACATGTTTCTGGTACTAAAAAAATAAATAATATACATACGCAGGGGTGGAGGTGCGTTGATGTCCCCGGTGGACTGGAAGAAGGAGTAGGGCCTCACGTGGATGAGGTTGGACGCGTGGCGCCACACGTCTTCTCTGTCGTCTATTATGCACACCATGTTGTCTCCGCACGGAAACAGCGCTCTGAAATCATTACAATGAGTTCTTTTTATGATGAGTACTCGAGTGTAGTCTCACCTGTGATGGTGAGTGAAGACAGAATTAAGATATCAAAGTACTGATGTACAAACAAATGTGGGTACAAATCCTGAGCGCGATCATTTTGATACAATATATTGATCATAATAATACTAGCTGACTCGGCAAACGTTGTTTTGCTATTTGTAAGATATATTGTACAATATACAAAAATAGCTTACGACTTACTCTTAGCTTATCTACAATGACGACCTCCGTGGTTGAGTGGTTAGCGTGCCGGTTTTCAAGGCACCGCCATCGGATCAGTGTAGAGAAATGAGTTTTCTACATTGTCTCAGTTCTGGATGTTGTGGTACCTTCGTTGTTTCTAATTTCCTTAACACAAGTGCATAAGCTACTTACTAAGGGATCGGAGCAATGCATGTGATATTGTCCACTATATATTTATATATATATTTATTTAAAAAAAAAAAATTTCAATACAATCGGTCGAGCCGTTTCGGAGGAGTTTGGTAACAAAACTTGGCACGAGAATTTAGTATAATTATATATTTGAAAAAGTGTGTAAAACATGCAAAAATATAATGAATAAAACAACTCACTTCAAATTAGCAGACTTGGTCCTGGCGTCGAAGCACTCGTCCCTGGACAGGATGCGGTGCGAGTACTTCTTGTGCGGGTCCAGCAGCTCGGCGACGGCGTGCGCGTACTGGCGCGCGCCGAACGTGCACACGTGCAGCTCGTAGTGCTGCGCCGCCGCCTCCAGGAACTCCTCCGTCTTGGGTACAGAGCCATAATAAAACGACTCACTTCAAATTAGCAGACTTGGTCCTGGCGTCGAAGCACTCGTCCCTGGACAGGATGCGGTGCGAGAAGTACTTCTTGTGCGGGTCCAGCAGCTCGGCGACGGCGTGCGCGTACTGGCGCGCGCCGAACGTGCACACGTGCAGCTCGTAGTGCTGCGCCCGCCGCCTCCAGGAACTCCTCCGTCTTGGGTACAGAGCCATAATAAAACGACTCACTTCAAATTAGCAGACTTGGTCCTGGCGTCGAAGCACTCGTCCCTGGACAGGATGCGGTGCGAGAAGTACTTCTTGTGCGGGTCCAGCAGCTCGGCGACGGCGTGCGCGTACTGGCGCGCGCCGAACGTGCACACGTGCAGCTCGTAGTGCTGCGCCGCCGCCTCCAGGAACTCCTCCGTCTTGGGTACAGAGCCATAATAAAACGACTCACTTCAAATTAGCAGACTTGGTCCTGGCGTCGAAGCACTCGTCCCTGGACAGGATGCGGTGCGAGAAGTACTTCTTGTGCGGGTCCAGCAGCTCGGCGACGGCGTGCGCGTACTGGCGCGCGCCGAACGTGCACACGTGCAGCTCGTAGTGCTGCGCCGCCGCCTCCAGGAACTCCTCCGTCTTGGGTACAGAGCCATAATAAAACGACTCACTTCAAATTAGCAGACTTGGTCCTGGCGTCGAAGCACTCGTCCCTGGACAGGATGCGGTGCGAGAAGTACTTCTTGTGCGGGTCCAGCAGCTCGGCGACGGCGTGCGCGTACTGGCGCGCGCCGAACGTGCACACGTGCAGCTCGTAGTGCTGCGCCGCCGCCTCCAGGAACTCCTCCGTCTTGGGTACAGAGCCATAATAAAACGACTCACTTCAAATTAGCAGACTTGGTCCTGGCGTCGAAGCACTCGTCCCTGGACAGGATGCGGTGCGAGAAGTACTTCTTGTGCGGGTCCAGCAGCTCGGCGACGGCGTGCGCGTACTGGCGCGCGCCGAACGTGCACACGTGCAGCTCGTAGTGCTGCGCCGCCGCCTCCAGGAACTCCTCCGTCTTGGGTACAGAGCCATAATAAAACGACTCACTTCAAATTAGCAGACTTGGTCCTGGCGTCGAAGCACTCGTCCCTGGACAGGATGCGGTGCGAGAAGTACTTCTTGTGCGGGTCCAGCAGCTCGGCGACGGCGTGCGCGTACTGGCGCGCGCCGAACGTGCACACGTGCAGCTCGTAGTGCTGCGCCGCCGCCTCCAGGAACTCCTCCGTCTTGGGTACAGAGCCATAATAAAACGACTCACTTCAAATTAGCAGACTTGGTCCTGGCGTCGAAGCACTCGTCCCTGGACAGGATGCGGTGCGAGAAGTACTTCTTGTGCGGGTCCAGCAGCTCGGCGACGGCGTGCGCGTACTGGCGCGCGCCGAACGTGCACACGTGCAGCTCGTAGTGCTGCGCCGCCGCCTCCAGGAACTCCTCCGTCTTGGGTACAGAGCCATAATAAAACGACTCACTTCAAATTAGCAGACTTGGTCC
Source organism: Coenonympha glycerion (assembly GCA_963855885.1). Lineage (NCBI taxonomy): Eukaryota > Metazoa > Arthropoda > Insecta > Lepidoptera > Nymphalidae > Coenonympha > Coenonympha glycerion. The sequence continues at coordinate 6,201,694 of OY979646.1, forward strand.
TGGCGTCGAAGCACTCGTCCCTGGACAGGATGCGGTGCGAGAAGTACTTCTTGTGCGGGTCCAGCAGCTCGGCGACGGCGTGCGCGTACTGGCGCGCGCCGAACGTGCACACGTGCAGCTCGTAGTGCTGCGCCGCCGCCTCCAGGAACTCCTCCGTCTTGGGTACAGAGCCATAATAAAACGACTCACTTCAAATTAGCAGACTTGGTCCTGGCGTCGAAGCACTCGTCCCTGGACAGGATGCGGTGCGAGAAGTACTTCTTGTGCGGGTCCAGCAGCTCGGCGACGGCGTGCGCGTACTGGCGCGCGCCGAACGTGCACACGTGCAGCTCGTAGTGCTGCGCCGCCGCCTCCAGGAACTCCTCCGTCTTGGGTACAGAGCCATAATAAAACGACTCACTTCAAATTAGCAGACTTGGTCCTGGCGTCGAAGCACTCGTCCCTGGACAGGATGCGGTGCGAGAAGTACTTCTTGTGCGGGTCCAGCAGCTCGGCGACGGCGTGCGCGTACTGGCGCGCGCCGAACGTGCACACGTGCAGCTCGTAGTGCTGCGCCGCCGCCTCCAGGAACTCCTCCGTCTTGGGTACAGAGCCATAATAAAACGACTCACTTCAAATTAGCAGACTTGGTCCTGGCGTCGAAGCACTCGTCCCTGGACAGGATGCGGTGCGAGAAGTACTTCTTGTGCGGGACCACCAGCTCGGCGACGGCGTGCGCGTACTGGCGCGCGCCGAACGTGCACACGTGCAGCTCGTAGTGCTGCGCCGCCGCCTCCAGGAACTCCTCCGTCTTGGGTACAGAGCCATAATAAAACGACTCACTTCAAATTAGCAGACTTGGTCCTGGCGTCGAAGCACTCGTCCCTGGACAGGATGCGGTGCGAGAAGTACTTCTTGTGCGGGTCCAGCAGCTCGGCGACGGCGTGCGCGTACTGGCGCGCGCCGAACGTGCACACGTGCAGCTCGTAGTGCTGCGCCGCCGCCTCCAGGAACTCCTCCGTCTTGGGTACAGAGCCATAATAAAACGACTCACTTCAAATTAGCAGACTTGGTCCTGGCGTCGAAGCACTCGTCCCTGGACAGGATGCGGTGCGAGAAGTACTTCTTGTGCGGGTCCAGCAGCTCGGCGACGGCGTGCGCGTACTGGCGCGCGCCGAACGTGCACACGTGCAGCTCGTAGTGCTGCGCCGCCGCCTCCAGGAACTCCTCCGTCTTGGGTACAGAGCCATAATAAAACGACTCACTTCAAATTAGCAGACTTGGTCCTGGCGTCGAAGCACTCGTCCCTGGACAGGATGCGGTGCGAGAAGTACTTCTTGTGCGGGTCCAGCAGCTCGGCGACGGCGTGCGCGTACTGGCGCGCGCCGAACGTGCACACGTGCAGCTCGTAGTGCTGCGCCGCCGCCTCCAGGAACTCCTCCGTCTTGGGCCGCAGCCTCGTGTGGCACCACCGGCCCTGGTTGCCGGGCCCGCGCAGGAAGAAGTGCAGCACGCCCTGGTGTTACAACACAATGTATAATATAACACACGATGCATAATGATTTAGCAGGAAAATAATAACAGTGATACTAAATGACCATGGACATGAATACGTAACACGTGTATGATTTTAAGAGTTGCGTACGGGTAAGGGTACAAAAGGAACCCTATTACGGAGACTTCAGGTAACAGGTAGGCTCTTAAAATTTTCACAAAATATATAATTACTATTTACTGCTTACTAAATATTTACTGTAGAAATAAATAGTAAAATTAAAATAAAATAAAAATTAAAGAGGGTTCCCAAACAACAAACATGATTTTTATGCTCGTTTTTACTTTTTCTAAGCAGGGATGTTTAGTTTACTTTAATACTATTGAGAATTTGTCTTGATAGAATGGAACCCTCAGTGCGTGAGCCCGACTTGCACTTGACCAATTTTCTTCATTACCAGCATGCCTGTGAGTTTACCATAAATATCTCGAAGGTGTTAAAGGAGCCCACCCACCATTACTTGGCCAGTGTGGTGAGCAAAAACCGTGCCACTCCGAACCTACCACCTGTGCACAGTAGTGTGACAAAAGGGAGACATTACCTTTAAGTTAGGAGGCACATTGTCGTTGGTGGTGTGCACCAGGGTCTGGTCCAGGTCCACCAGCAGCACCAGCTTGCGATGCTTCAGGAGACGGTCCGCATCCTCCTTGCCCAGTTTCAGAGCCAGCTCTTCAGACACCTGAAATTTAAAAAACCATACTTTTTTCAATTATCAAGAGTTTTGGCAGACAGAAGAATTACCAAAGGTGGTATCAAGTTTTCTCTTGAAGCAAAACCAAAATATTGGAGGAAAATAAAATAGTGATTTTTTAAAGAACCATTGTCACTACGAAAATATTTTTCATATCCGGAATTTGATTTTGTATTAACTCTGGAATACAAAAGTAAATTAAAAAAATAATTACTGTAGGAGTTAATGTGGAGAGTAGTCTACAAAAGTAAAGACTGGATTTGATTTCGCTTGGTAAGAGATTACCTACATCTATGGTTGTTAGCCTTTTCAAAAACCTAGAGCGCATGCGAGAAGTAGTATAACTCCAACTACAGCATTTAGCGGAAGATGTGAGGAACATTTGGGATTATTTACCTTTAGTTCAGGTACCGAGTGCACCATCGGTACTACAGCTACGTCTTGTTTCTGTACCTCTTCTGCTCGTAAGTCGGCACCACATTCTGCGCACATCTCTTTCATCACCGTCGTATGACGACATTCTTCTAGGTTTGCTATACAAACTCTGCAAACAAAAACAATTCTTTTATTATATTATATGTGTCTTATTATACTATAAAAATACACTTAATTATATCATATTATGTTACAATAAAACTTATTATTAGCTTATTCTAATTACTATACAAATCTTGCCCGCGTGGAATGGTGCCAAGAATACTGGCTGCATTTCCGCGTTGAACAGCTAGGCTGATACGTTGCGCAAAAAATGAGCCAGCCCTTCTGTCACCAGTTGATTATGATAATTTATGTTAAGCTGAGGTACAGAATCGCTTTATTTTGTCTACCACTAAAGACCCTCTTCCTTTTCCTTAGAATTTAGAAACAGGAAAGGCTATCTAGCTTAAATACTGAGGGTCCCTGGTGGTGGAGGTGCCCTGTGGTACCTTGAGGAGGATATAAAGTTTACAGGTACCTTATTAATATATATATAGCTGCTTGTGCTGATTCACTGACTGACTGATTGATCACCTCTCCTGAACAATTTTGTATGAAAAAATTTTTTTTCAATTACCATTTCGTATAGAAGAGAAAAATTCATTCGGAGGAAAAATACGGAGAGAGCTGATGATTGAGGATTTCGAAGACGGGTAAAGAGCACAGCGAAAGTATTGAAGATAGGTGGGGGGTGCTCGACCAAATGTCATTTGAAACGTCATGCAATTGGCAGTGAGCTGAAAAAAAATTCAAAATGGCGGATTCAAAATGGCCGCCATTCGAATTTCGTCGATATTTCGGAAAGTATAAAAGATGGAAGAACGGTTTCTTGACAAGAGTTAATCAGGACACGAAGGTCTACGTGATGAATAGAAAAAAAAATCCAATATGGCGGATTTTTTTTTCCATAGAAAATGTATGGGGAATTTTGAAGGGATTTTTTATAGGCGGGAAGACAGCACGCGGGCCACATGTGGCCCGCGCCCCCACGCGCCCTACTAGTATATATATATAGCCAATTGAGATATGCTTAAGACAATTATTAAGTCTTTTTGGAAAACTCAAAACCGATGAGGTGCTTCCCGTTGTCTGAAAATTCGTACAAGAGGAAAATATCCGAAATATATTTCGAATATTACAAATTTTCCCCAACCCTACCTACTATTTTACCGGCCTATATATTATTAATTATAAAGCAGGCTGATGGCATAGAATGATGCGCGAGTCCAACTCGCACTAACCGCGTTTTTGAACATCAAAAATTCAAAACCTGTGATCAAAATATGTAAATATTTAGGTGTTAGTTTATTTTCGCGCCCAAATATATTGACCTTAATTTCAAACACTGTTTTGATTTGTTAAAAATTACTTTAACAAAATAATATCATGTATAATTTATAAACGCCACAAACTGCAATTAAACATTGAAATAACTCTGTTATAAACTAGTGACGACTTTAAAAGTAGTTAAATATGATATGACGTCACTTACCCAGGATCTGCAATGTCTCCTTCCTTCACCTTGATGGACACGATAGTGCCAGCCCGTGCCACTTTATATTTCTTTATTTCACCACTTTCTCCTGACGAATCGCTGTACAAAAATAATATTTGACCGTGCGACACGAAAGCACCTTCTTTAACTTTCCATTTTATAAGTTTTAGTGGCTTTTCGGATGGAACAGAAATAGGCATACTTTTTTCGGCCATCTTGAACGGAAATTGCGCGTTTCAGATAATAGCAGTACTCCCATTGGATGACGAGCTAGAATTTTGGCGGCAAGGCCATATCTACCAATCATAATACAGAATTCTACGATCGATCAGGTTTATACACCATAGACAACAAGTTTCTTGCAGACAGATAAATCAAAGGAAAAATCCATGGGATAAATCAAATAACATTCTTTTCACTTTTTATAAAAGTCTACGTTACCCGCCAAGTCGAATAATAAAGCGATTATATAGATCATCAATGTACTCCGTGATATACATTATAAATTATAATAAATCATAAAATAAATAATTGTAAAATATAGGCGCTTTAACGTGACGATTCATAGACAAGACCATAGACAAAAAACTACCAAAATTAGGAAAATTCCCATAGATTCCAATGGACGCGATTGGCACAGGGTGGCAACTTGTGTATATTTCTAGGAGCACACCACGGCTGTGCCCGCGAAATTCAAATTTTTCGTGGTTTTTCGTGATTTTTAAGCTAATAACATATAATAGGCTTATGGCCGTCAAATTGCGATAATCCCAATATCTTCTTCACGTGTTTATATAAAAATCTCTGCTCGAAAGTGTCGAGTTAAAGAAATTAGTCCAAGATTTGCGAGTTACTTACATAAAACTCGATACTCGGATTAATTTCCTAGGATACACATTTTTATGCAAAGATTTTGATATAATCATGTAAAGATGATACTGCCATTCTCGCAAATTGATTGCCATAAGCCTATCATGTCTAATTAGCGTACAAATTGCAAAAAACCACGAAAATTTTGAATTTCGCGGGCAGACCCGTTGAGTTCACGTTAAAGAGTAAATAATAAAATGTACATAGGCGAAGAATAAAAACGTTAGGTATAACCCGATTGTACTCTTTGACGGGGATAAAATTATTTACTTCACCGGCGTGCGCCTATACTACCTATAAAATGAAAAAAAAAAATAGATACCATAGAAAGTAAAACATTTTTACTAACTTTGTTAAAACACATTTTTAATATAAATTAATGTATTAACGTTAAACTTACCTAACCACTCAAAAATTTAATTAAATAATAATAAAACATATTGTATAGTGTAGGGATTTATGTATTGTGAAAGCGAATTGCATTACATTAGTGTGAGTGTGTGAGTGTCGTGTGCATAGCTTTACTAATTAAACCACATTATCAGTAGCTGTCTAACTGTATTTCAATTATAATTAAATAATTAGCTAAGATGAATTGTAGTCGAACAGTGTACAGTCCGACAAGGCTCTCTTGGCACTTGAAGGAGGGCGCTGTTGCACAACAAAGGCAGCCATAAAATAACATCTCCTCAATTTTACTTCAATTTTAGTTTAAAATAGTTAATAGTAAGCAAAAACAACATAACATACAATAGTGATATACTGACAGAGCGAACTATCAAACAGTAGCCCAAGATAGTGGCGTTAGTTCAGACATTGGCCACGCGCCAAAATAGCCTTGTCGCACTGTAACTGTAAAATCTACCATAAAGTAAAACTTTATGGTAGATTTTGATTTTTGGTAGATTGTGCGAAAAAAAGTGGTCACCCTAGCATTTACACACCGCAGGGCAGGCAGCCATTTTGACTTTTATTGGGAATTGGGATAAATCATAAAAAATTTCTACGTTCTTCAGCTGAGCAAACGCTTTCGAGCACGGCTGATTTTCATTGTTACGGTAAAATCTAAATTTTTATATATTTATATGGTGGAGGTGCTGTGATTTTAAGATAGTGGTTTTATTTCCGACTATCTGACTAAAAGTGCAGTGCGCTTAATTTCTGGAACAAGACGACATTTTGAAGTGACGTGTAATTTGGTGTAATGTTGTGCATTTCAGATAGTGGTTCATCGTACTGAGCTTTCATGATTGGATTACCGCGTAGCGATAGAGATAGAGATCGTATAACGGTGAAAATTCGTAATATGAAGAGGAGTTCTTCACGGGACAGTATGCCGCGATCTAAACGAACCCGTAGTAGTATCGGCCGCTATGACGACAGCTCGGACGAGCGGGTCACGCCCGACAGGGTGCGCCGGCGGCTGCGCTCGCCTAGCCCGGGCCCCCGCGGGCGCTTCGTGTCGCCTCATCGCGACGACTACGTGCGTTCCCGAGAGCTGAGGGAAGATTCCGTGCGGCCCTACTATAAGGTACTGTGCGTCAGCGCTCTCCACCCCAAGGCTTCCGATGAAATCATCAAAGATACCTTGTACCGCGAATACAAAAAGTTCGGCGATTTCAGCATCAAGATTTCCCACGAGTTGGACGAGCGGGTAGCGTATGTATGTTTCCGCAGCGTAGAGGACGCAAGGGATGCGAAGCATGCTAAGCCGAGAATTATTTTATATGATAAGGTGGCCATCGTTGACCCTGTGTATGAACCCGTTAGATCGGAGTACAGGAGCAGGCCGAGGAGCATCACCCCGCCCGACTATGAGCGCCCGTACTCGTACGCGTGGTCGCCGGTGCCCGAAAGGCGAAGGCCGCCGCCCGACGACCGCGCTTACGGAATGCCTCCGGCGGTTCCGCCACACCATCGAGACTTTCGCCCTCCCATGCACGACTATCCGATGGCCGGACCCCACGGGCCTCCCATGCATCACCGTCCACCCATGCATCACCCCCCACATCCTCACTACATGCCACGCCCGTACATGCCGCGTCCGCATCATCCACCTTTTGAGAAAATGGAGAACAAAAAAGATAAATTCCCAAATTATTTGCATCATGTCCAGCCCGAAGATGATCCATTAGCAACAAGAACATTGTTTGCAGGTAACTTGGAGATAAACATTTCTGATGAGGAACTGCGCCGAATTTTTGGGCGTTATGGCATTGTTGAAGATATTGATATTAAAAGACCACCCCCAGGTACTGGTAATGCTTTTGCTTTTGTTCGCTATCAAACTTTGGACATGGCCCACCGTGCTAAAGTTGAACTGTCTGGCCAATACATTGGAAAGTTTCAATGTAAAATTGGATATGGGAAAGCTACTCCGACAACTCGCGTGTGGGTAGGCGGTCTGGGTCCATGGACATCAGTTGCACAACTGGAAAGGGAGTTTGATAGATTTGGAGCTATTAAGAAAATTGAATATGCCAAGGGTGAACCACATGCATACATTTTGTATGATTCCATTGATGCAGCTCAGGCTGCTGTGAAAGAAATGAGAGGATTCCCCTTAGGAGGCCCTGATAGACGGCTTCGCATTGATTTTGCTGATGTTGGGCCGGGTGGTCCATTTAGGCCGAAAACATTTGCGCCGCCTGTGGGTGAGGAGGGTCGCTCCACTGAGGCATACGAAGGCTATGAAGGAACTTGGGATGAAGGATATGGGTATAGCGGTGGATACAGGGGCAGAGGGGGGCACAGGGGCCGTGGCCGCGGAATGTATCGCGGCGTGTATCACGGCACGGGCGATTATCGCGACGAGGAGTGGAGAAGGCCGCCGGAGGCGGAATACGACGGACCGGTCCGTCGATCAGGTTCACGCGAACCCGGAGTCGATAGGTCCCGGTCCCGGTCCCCGAGGCGCCGCTCCCCCGACAGCGACTCCGACGGTTCTCCTCGCAGGGGTGGAGGGATGCTCGTATCAGCTAGAACTCTACCAGAAGTAGTCCGCAAAGCAACCACAATATGGAATGGTGCATTGATCTTGAAAAATTCCCTCTTCCCAACTAAATTCCATCTCACGGATGGAGATTCTGAAATTATTGACAGTTTGATGAAAGATGAGGAGGGAAAGAATCAGTTGAGAATTACTCAGAGACTTCGCTTGGATCAGCCAAAACTAGATGATGTACAGAAGCGCATAGCGACATCCAGCTCTCATGCTATATTCTTGGGTGTGGCAGGATCTACAGCCTCCATTATGAACGAGGACAGCAGTATTCAGACGAGACCCATGAGGAATCTAGTATCCTACTTGAAGCAGAAGGAGGCGGCTGGAGTGATATCTCTGCTGAATAAAGAGACAGAAGCCACTGGTGTGTTGTACTCTTTCCCTCCATGTGAGTTTTCCACTGAGCTACTGAAGAGGACTTGTCACAATCTCACTGAGGAGAGTCTTAAGGAAGACCATTTGGTCATAGTCGTAGTGCGTGGAGGCTCCGCCTAGTTATAGGAGAGTAATAGCATAGACCAGCTGTGTTAGCTTAAGATTTTATAAATCCTTTAAATATTTTCAGAATGTTAAGAAAACGTTTCCTTTGTTATATTACAATTGTGATGTGTAGTGTATAATAACTGTGATGTGTAGGGGATGAATTGTGAAGGTTTACTCAACTTGATAATTGTGAGAGTGCTGTGTATGCCACAGTTTAGTGTAAAACTATGAATGTATCGCAGTTTAGGTAGTCTTTATTTTTATTTAAATTAGTTTTTGCTAGAATATACGTGAGATATTTGCAATGTGTACTTTATGGCAACAGTTATAGTGTATACTTTAAAACAGTGTAAGTTAGTGTAGGTGACGTGTAGTGTGTGTGTACACAAATAGAATATATGATTCCATGTTGTAGTTTTTTTATACCTTGTGAGTTTGTGAGCAAGTGCAGTTAATGCTCGTGTACATGTGCTGATGAAAGATGTGTTTACATAATCAACACAACAACAACCAATGAAGTCTGACTAGACTGGATGGGGCTCAATACAAAGACGATTGTGAAAACTGGCCCTAATAATTATAGTGCATCTTGTGATAGTTAATGATTGCCTGTGTTTGTGGTTGTGGTTGTGATTAGTGTAAAACGGGGAGTAAATAATCTATAGTGCCAAGTGCCTAGTCTGATGAATAAAGACTGAGTAAGTAATCTAATAAAAAAGTAAGACAATTTCACTTCTGGCAATACAATATAACAATTTCTGAAGTTCAAGGTTCAATTCCTGGTATAATTTTGATCAAAAAGCCAGATAAAATAGGTAGGTAAGCATTACTATTTGATGTGAAAGTTTCATTCAATTTCCTTGACTAGGTAGACAGGAATTAATTTTAAACTAGGTTTTGTTTATGGCTTTGCTCATTTGTAACACATTTTTAGGGTTCCATACCAATTTGGTAAAAATGGAACCCTTATGGTGAGACTTTCTCCGTCCGTCCGTCTGTCACACTCGATTATTTCAGTAACTATCGAAGCTATCGACTTGAAATTTAGAATAGTTTTAGGTAATAGTGACCCAACGCCATTGCAATTATAAAACATTGGAAATTGTTTTTATTTTTATTTAAAAAGATGGGAAAACCGGGGCTTCGAATTTTCAAAATGAAGTAACAATATTGAGTGGGGTATCATATGAAAGGGCGTTACTTGTGTATTCTAAAACCGATTTTTATTTATTTTTATGCTTGATACTTTTGGATTTATTGAGCAAACTGTCGAAAAAAATACCGTTCCCCCCCTTATCTCTGAAGTTTATCAATCGAAAAATCTGAAATAATTATGAAAATTAGACATTAATGTTTATTTTACAGGAAAAATAAAATCAACTTCCTAACCATTGTACTTTTTTTGATAATAACAATAAACCACCAAAAACAAAGTTACGTTTGCGGTTCGCCAACAAAAGTACCTACATGTAAATTATTCTCGTATATTGTATGGAACCCTCGGTGCACGAGTCCGACTCGCACTTGGCCGGTTTTTTTTTAAATCGCATGACAACCATGGCAGGGTTTTTTGTACATAATGTAGTCATTCCAACTTTCAGCCAAACTGTTCAGTAGAAATGTGAATGACTAACTAATATTCAGATTTATTATATCAGTAGGATAATTTTTGTGCACTTCCTCAAATTTTGGCAGCTCCAGCTTGTGGTACTTACTGCTGGCAATTCGAAAGACGAGAGGTAAGTATTGATTTTTCCATTTTGTAAATTATTATCTTCAGATAACTGATTTGCGATTATCTAATCTGGCAGTTCAGTAGTTAGTACAGGTATTTGTATGAGTCTACTTGCATTGAGTACATGAGCGGATTTCTCCATACATCTACAGCCAGAGCCTAGCGCTCCAAGCGGTTAGCGGACAACCGCAGAAAGCTTAGTTTATAATGTTTGCGCTTGGGGCGCCGCGCAGGCTGTAGATGAATGGTAAAATCAGCTCTGTTTATTCGAAGCGAGTCGACTAGACGACGTACAAAAGCCGGTACTAACTTATAACGTCATGCTCAAAGGTCAAAGGTAAATGAGGGCGAAAATAATAGTTTTTGAAAACAACCTAACTCAGACCTTAGAAAATTTTAAGCTTTGCCAATGACTTCCCCTCACATTTTATCACTCCGTAAGTCCCGATCACCAGAGGGCCTAAACAAAGTGATTTTCTATTAACGACATCGCTTATTTAGCGATATAGAATGTCAAAAATGTACGGGATTGACGTTATCTTACGCTATTGCTATAGCATTAGCTAATGTTAATCCCATACATTTTGGACTTTTCTATTCGCAACTTCGCTAATAGAATGCCACTTTGTCTACAGGCTCTGTTATACGCTGTATCAGACGAGCGCGGGTTACAGCCTTATATATGATTTCATCGGCAAAGCTTCTGCGAACGGTTTATACCTATAGTAATTAGTATGCAGAATCTTGGGAGACGCGGCTGTGCATTGCCTCTCTGCTCCCAGTAGACCAGTAGCGTATTGACCGTGTCAGATTTATATGAATACTTTGATACTAATAATTAGCTTTAACCAACCAAAAGTGCAATAAACCCTAAGGGTTCGTTTTCCTCATTTGAGATAGGTATGTATATTTTATAACCAATGTTATATACTTATAGTAGCGCTACCTAAGGCTATGTCGAAGCTATTTAGTTGGTATTTAAGTACTACAGATATTTTATTTCCAAAAATTTCTGTACATTGCTTTATTATTTACTAAAGATAAAATTATTTCTGCCTTTCAGTTATTCGCCGTTGACTACGAGAGGTCATCGTTTTTATGTGAAGTGATGAGTACCTTTATGCAAAGTATTAGTATAATGTGTGCAATTAAAGTCATAATAACTCGTAATAAAGTAATTTACATACTTTTAATCAATTTTTTCTTTTCAAAAACTGCTTTTTGTAATTCATGAACATGCTAAAACTAAATAAATTGCTGATTTCAAGGAAAATCACTTATCTTCCAATCAAGAATAATATTTAAGTAGGTCTCTACTATTGAACTAAAATGTAGGAGGTAAGTTTAACTCGACAATCGCTAAATTTTGAGTAACACCTAAGTAAGCACTTAGGAGACAGTTTTCACTTAGGGCCTTAGGTACAAAAATTGTCACCTAAGGGCTTAGGTGTTCTTTTGGAAGTTTAAAGGGGTTGTCCGTGAAATAGAGCATAAGGGTAGGTATTAGGTAGAGGTATAAAGCTGAGCTTGGTTGTAAAAGTTAATTTAAGCGGCGGAATGGAATGGAAGCGACTTTTTACATGACTACCCAAAAAAAGGAGTGTAATGTTTTTAGGGTTCATGTATGTATGTATGTGATGTTTCTTTATTCCTCCATAACTTCTGAACGACTGAACAGATTTGGACATAATCCTTGGATCCTCCCAAGTAACATAGGCTATAATTTTTTTGGAAAAAATCAATATGGCGGATGTGAGGCGCCATTTTCAAAAGTGGAAAACAAAATTTTTTCTTCAACTAAAAGAGAGGTCCCCTCCCCGACTGCCATATGAATTTATCTGTTCAACTAAAATAACTTGTTTTTTACTTTTTAGTTCGTTTTAAATAACAGGGCAGTCGTGTTTTTTTAATTTTTTAATTAGGCACTTATTTTTATTTTATTTATTTACTAGCTGTTGCCCGCGGCTCCGCCCGCGTGAATTACGATTTTTTTACATAATATACCTTCCTACTGAAATTCCTTGATTTTTCGCGGGATTCTGGTGTGATGTTGTAGAGAAACCTGTTCTTACTTTGCACGGGTTACCTTGTGGTGATTTTGAAAACTACTTTTTCTTAATAATAATATAAAATTTCATTAAGTCGTGCATTCGTCGTCAATACGTCAATCGAAATATCGACAGTTAAAATCGCCCTTTTCATTGTGATTTTTATTCTAAAACCACGAAATATGTCAAAAATTATTAAACCGTGTGAAAAGTTGTACTGGTGGTAGAACTCTTCTTTCAGAGTTCGGCCGGGTAGGTACCACTGGGATAAATGACTACTAAAAATATTCCCCAGCCCAACATAATATAAGAGTCTTGTAAAAATCTTTGCTTCATCTCAATACAACCCAAAACATCAGAATGGACAATGGCTATATATTTCCTTACGTATAAAAAGACCTTAGATGACAGTCAGTCGGTTAGGATCGATAAGACCTAAGAGTTAAAAATATTTGTGAACCATTATCTTACCTTTTCCATATTGCGGATGATAAAGTTTAAATCTGTTCATGTCTTAACAGTGCCATCTTAATATAAAGTCAGGAAACAGTAAATAACATGACAGTTAATTTTTATTTAAAAAAATTCGGTAGTACCTATCTCAGTCTTACATTCAAGTTCCACCTAAATTGTAGAGATGGCGCTATACGGTATAACGTAGCGATAACGCCAGTTTCATGATTTTTGTTCACCCTATAAAAGTGAAAAATTTTAAACCATCCAAAATCTCCTGCTAAGCCTATTTATTTACGGCTGTAAGGGTACTCCAGTCTTATTTGAGCCCTACGTCCTAGCCCTAGGTTCTTTGTGCATTCCGAGTTTCAAGTCACCTACCTTCTTGAACTTAAAGGTTCTGATGTCTGTAATTTCTGAACTACAAAAGTGATGATGATAAGATTTTTATGGAATAATCTTTAAAGAACCTCCTTTCTAACAAAAAAAGAATGAATGGAATCGGACAACGCGTTAATGAATTATAACTAAAAAACGTTTGGACTTTGATGCCGTCTTCCAGGGAAACCATGATGAATTTCGTGACAAAAAGTATCCTATGTCCTACCTCGGGGTATGAACTATAATCATGTCAAGTTTCATTTAAATCCATCCAGCGGATTAGCCGTGATGCCCGGTCGTGAAACAGACAGACAGACAGACAGACAAAAATTAAACAAATTACAGTTTTGGCTTCAGTATCGACTAAATAGTGTCCTCCAACAAAAATTTTCAAAATATCTTTAATGTACAGAATTCGACCCTTTACAGTTTTATTATAAGTATAGATAGATTTTTACTTGCTGGTGTCATAACCTCAAAATCATCACCTCCTGAGGTCCTCAATTAATTTAAAGAATTTTAGGTTGACTTTTCTTAACTTAGAACATTAGAAAGTTAGCGCGTACAACAGAATAGGTTTTGCTCTCTAAAATCTAAATTGAATTAGTTTAGAGCTGTCAAACTAAATTTTAAGTTAGATCTGTCATTTAGTGTCTTCTGAATAGCACACCTCTTTAACTCTAATTTTAACGATTATAAGTTTAGAGAAACGCCAACAGAATCGACCCCAATATTGAATCCTTGCTCCACCTAACTGCTGACCATAATTAAAAAATATAAAATAAAAATAAGTAATCAAAAAATTAAAAAACACTACTGCCCTGTTATCTGTTATACAACGAACTAAAAAGTACGAAACAAGTTATTTTAGTTGAACAGATAAATTCATATGCGAAGGCGAAGAAGATAAACACGAAGAATCTCTCGGCTCTCAAGTCTCAAGCAGGCGGCAGTCGGCTGGCGTGGAGAGGGTATCGCCGCGAGACAGATACGGACAATAGAAAACAAGCACTTATACTCGTAAGTATGTATTTGTTACAGTCATAGTGATTAAACAGCTATTATACATAATGACTGGTTAACTGGACAATGTGATAAATTAATCCTTTTATCCGGATATTATTCATAGTAGCGGGTCAAAGTTGGCGAAAGTGATAAATACGGTCTATTTGGCTTCGTTCGACGGAGGGGGCTCCTATTTCTGGGTGGTCATAAAAGAAAATAACCACTCAGAAGGATGATCCTTTTCGTCACCTAAATAATCCGAGTCGGGGTGCCCTCAAGTCCCGAGCTCGCAATTCGCTCGCTCCTGGACCCTAAGTTGTTTGTGCAGTGATTATTGAAAGTTAGTAACAGTATGAAGTGTATTAATACTATTATTTCATTAAAATATTAGCAAACTGGCAAAAAAATACGTAAAATGTCGTCTGAAATAACCTAACAAAATATGATTTTTAATAATAATTTTTCTTATTATTTCTCGTTAATTTGAGTTATTTAGGAAAGCTAGTGACATTGTGATGTCAATTATCACTTTATCCAAATTGAGTAGACATTATTAATAATGGCCAGATGATATGTATAATATCCGGATTAATCGCTTTGGCTGTGACATATTCATCACGCTTCACGGCCCACTAGTTTATGTCCTTATAGGAGAAGATTTAGGGATTAAAATCCACTAATATTTTGAACACGAAATATTTTTTTATTTATTTATACACCTTAAATCTATCTGACAGGTTACCCGAATACGATAGAAATAAGTTATACACAAATTGTCACTTGTCACTGTGAACTCGCTCAGCGAGCGAATACGTCAACTCGCTTACTCACGGCGATGAGCGTGCGCGTCGCGCGCGTGAGCGGCGCTCGCGCTAGCAGACGTGGTCGCGCGGCAGCGCCAGCAGCGGCGGTCTGCGTCTGCGCGCCACGCTACCGTCTGGCACGCACAGTCGCAGCTCCTGCAGGATGACAGGGTTGTGCTCCAGCCCTCTTAGCACCTCAAATAAATAAGACGCAGCCAAGGCGAGTTCTCTCCGCACCTCCAATTTGCAATATGACTTGACGAACATCGTGGGATACAGCAACGGATATCCCGGGTAAACGCCGTACAGTACAGGAAACGCAAGAACTTGTTCTGGATGCGTTCCAGCATTATCTTATACCTACTTACCTTCATTGGGTGACCAAATCATGGCGTTGCACTCCAGGTGACTTTTCACGTGGGCCTCCGGCTTCGTATAAAGCACGCAATGCTGCGATGTTTGTAAAAGAGTTAGCCTGTCGCAGGAAGAACTGAATCCCAAATTACGATTTACAAACCCCGACAACATGGTTCCGAAAATTTAAGTCAGTGATCCCTTGACTCTTTGACCCGCCGCAACTGCTGCGTACAGTGCCACCTGAAGGGACAGCTTACTCTAATAATAGAATACTCATAGAAGACATTCCTTTATTTTTGAATACAAACAAAACTGCATTAAAAGATATTCGAAAATTCACTTGCCACAACCGGGAATCGAACCGACTAAAATCTGTAAAAATTACAACCAGTCACCGACATAATTATATTGTACCTACCTATACCATAGGTAGGTACAATATATGTCGGTGCAACCAGTACTTTCAAAAATAAATTAATATTTCGATTTGAGTCAAATACCAAGTATCTATAGTGTGTCAGTACGTTAGTAATCTATATACTTATAATAAAACTGTAAAGGGTCGAATTCTGTACATTGAAGATATTTTGAAAATTTTTGTTGGAGGACACTATTTAGTCGATACTGAAGCCAAAACTGTAATTTGTTTAATTTTTGTCTGTCTGTCTGTCTGTCTGTCTGTCTGTCTGTTTCACGACCGGGCATCACGGCTAATCCGCTGGATGGATTTAAATGAAACTTGACATGATTATAGTTCATACCCCGAGGTAGGACATAGGATACTTTTTGTCCCGAAATACATCATGGTTTCCCTGGAAGACGGCATCAAAGTCCAAACGTTTTTTAGTTATAATTCATTAACGCGTTGTCCGATTCCATTCATTCTTTTTTTGTTAGAAAGGAGGTTCTTTAAAGATTATTCCATACAAATCTTATCATCATCACTTTTGTAGTTCAGAAATTACAGACATCAGAACCTTTAGCGCTAAGTTCAAGTAGGTAGGTGACTTGAAACTCGGAATGCACAAAGAACCTAGGGCTAGGCGGTAGGGCTCAAGTAAGACTGGAGTACCCTTACAGCCGTTAATACATAGGCTTAGCAGGAGATTTTGTATGGTTTAAAATTTTTCACTTTTAGGGTGAACAAAAATCATGTAACTGGCGTTATCGCTACGTTATACCGTATAGCGCCATCTACAATTTATGTGGAACTTGATTGTAAAACTCTGAGATAGGTACTACCGAATTTTTTTAAATAAAAATTAACTGTCATTGTTTTTTACTGTTTCCTGACTTTATATTAAGATGGCACTGTTAAGACAAGTTTTCACTTCTGTCGACATTCCCGGAGTGCCGCGTCTTTATCATCCGCCATTCTGATGTTTTGGATTGTATTGAGATGAAGCAAAGATTTTTAAAAGACTCTTATATTATGTTGGGCTGGAGAATATTGTTAGTAGAGTATTTTATCCCAGTGGTACCTACCCGGCCGAACTCTGAAAGAAGAGTTCTACCACCAGTGCAACTTTCCACATGGTTTAATGATTTTTGACATATTTCGTGGTTTCAGAATAAAAATCACAATGAATTGGAAAAGGACGATTTTAACTGTCGATATTTCGATACATTGGTACAAGTCGTGGTCACGTAGTGACCACGACCTGTGCCGAAATATGTGCTATGCTGGGTCGAAATATCGACAGTTAAAATCGTCCTTTTGATTTTTCAACTACGTATTAATGAAACTTTATATTATTAGTAAGAAAAAGGAGTTTTCAAAATCACTACAAGATAACCCGTGTAAAGTAAGAACAGGTTTCTGTACAAAATCACACCAGAATCCCGCGAAAAATCAAGGAATTCAAGTAGGAAGGTATATTATGTAAAAAAACCGTAATTCACGCGGGCGGAGCCGCGGGCAACAGCTAGTATTATATATTCGTTGGTGTCAGCGTGTCTACGCATTACTTACTGTGAGTTGTGGTAATGAGTGTTAGGGTATTTCGGCCCTACTAGCCCGCGAGATTCAAATTTTATTTAGTTTTTCCCTAATACCTAGTGACCCCCTGTGGGTTAATTATTATACATAACATTTATGCATCTACAAGTTTTTAATAAAAACTTCACCTCTTATTGGTTCCCGAAAGATTATTAATTTTTGCAGTTTCCCAGATTTGGAGCTATCGGGAACCAATATGAAGTAAATGAGTATTTTTGACAAAAGTTTCTATGAAAAAGAACATGTAATAAAGACATAAGCCTATAATGAATATTTATTCCACTGTTTACGAAAACTAAATAAAATTTGAACAGTTTTTACGCAGCATCGCGCCGGATTGCTAAATCAGTTGGCGGTGCGTCTGCTGGTACTGGTAGGGTGGCAACTGGAAACTAGCCATGACCGAAGCCTCCCACTAGACAACTACACGAGTGAACTGATTTTGTATCGTTAGTTAGCAACTGGCATTAATAAAACGAAAGCAAAATCCTATAAACAGTCATGGTACGTTGACATATTTTAGGTTCCTATAATAATAACTTGTGGAACAAGAATACAAAAACTGTTTTACCTACCTTTTGTTAGTCAATAGGTAACCTTGCGAGTTGCTAACTAACGATACAGAATCCGCCCACTGAGCCAATCCTATACCTTACGAGCAATTCTTGTATAGGTATATATATATTTCTATATAATCTGGATCTCTGAAACGGCTCGAACGATTTTCATGAAATTTAGTATACAGGGGCTTTTGGGAGCGATAAATCGATCGAGCTGATTCAATTTAAAAAAATGTCGAATTTACCAAAAAAAAAATGACTCCTGCTGCCATCTATTGGCCAGTAGTTAAACTACCGAGCGAAGCTCGGTCCTCCAGATATTTTAGAAATAAAATTCTCAAGAGGCTCGTGGCGGAAATCGAACCCGCGACCACCCATCACTCGAAACCGAGCGCAATCGAATACAGGTAAGTAAGTAGTGTTTAAAGTAATCTGTGGTAGGTATATAAACTTCTCTATGATTTTGATAAAGTAGCCAAGTTCTATTCCATATTATTATGAATAAAAAAATATTATTTTATAAAATTAACAATTTTTATTCAATTGAATTAAAAAATATTTTTTATTGCTATAATGAAAACATTGGTATTTATCAGAAATTTTATGGTATTGTGCCTAATTTTGATGGAAAAAAGAAGTTTCATTGTTTATGGATCAAGTAAAGTTCTAATTCTGTTGCAAATGTAGCTCAATGATACCTACACGAAAATTATTCAAATTCAAAGTAACTACTTTACTCATTTTTTTACTGCTCAGTTGAATCTATATTGAAAGTGTTGGAACTGTTTTATTAATTATTTTCTTCAATAAAGAGTGATTATATGAAAAAATAATATGATAGATGTTTCAACTTTCAATATCGATGAAGATTACAAATAAAAATACAAGATCAGTAGGTATTTAAATTTTTATGCATAAAGCCTATTCGGGGACCATAAAATTGGTCAGAATTGGTGCGTGTTTTTATAAAGAACCGCCAAAACGTAGCCATCCCAAACATTGGCAGGCTTATGTAATGACAATAATTAACAAACATGGGCTCCTAAAGTCCTTAATTTATCTAGTATATATCAATTCCTATCACAGCATGCGCGCAAGTTTGGACGCCGTGACTTTATTATTATTGACAGTCTAAACTCTAATCGATATAATAATAAAGTACATTAATGTTTGAAGAAAATATATTATATTATGAATTTGGAAAGAAATGTGTAAGCTAAGCTATCTTTTGACAAAACAACGTTTGCCGGTCTGCTATAGCTTAACCGCTATAAACTTGGCCCTCCCATGGTCTGCGGAACGCGGGGCGGGTGTGCGATTGGCTATACACGATACGATGTCTCGCATCTTGAGAATTCACCTTTGGTATTTTCTTGAGTATGTAATAATGTACCTATCATTATCCACGTCGCAAGATTAATATCATCGTGTGTAGCGTAATTCACGTCAGTCTCTGACAGCTGATTAGTAGAGTGCACTGATCCCTATTCTATGGATCCACAGTGAACCTAGCCTGAATTGTATAGAATGTTTAATCCATAGAATAGAGATCAGTTGTTGAGTAGCTCCCGCCCCGCGTCCCGCAGACCATATGGGAGGGCCAAGTTTATAGCGGTCAAGCTATAGTATCCTATAGACCGTACCTTTAAACGAGCAATTCTTGTACATATATTTTTTAATTGTCATCCAATTTACTGTTGTCTGACATTATATTAAGATGGCACTGTTAAGAAATGAACAGACTTTTGTCGACATTCCCGGAGTGCCATGTCTTTTTTATCATCCGCAACATGGAAAGAGTAAAATAATGGTTCATAAATATTTTTAACTCTTAGGTCTTAACGATCCTAACCAACTGACCGTCATAGGTCTGTCTATACGTAAAAAATAAGATACGTAAGATATATACGTAAGATATTACCATTGCCCATTCTGATATTTTGGACTGTATTGAGATGAAGCAAAGATTTTTAAAAGTATCTTATGTTGGACTGGGGAATATTTTTAGTAGAGTATTTTATGTACTTACCCGGCCGAACCCTGAAAGAAGAGTTCTACCACCAGTACAACTTTATAATTTAATGATTTTTGACATATTTCGTGGTTTCAGAATAACAATTATGGATATAACATTTTACGGCTACTTTACAAAAAAATCAAAAGGACCATTTTAGCTGTCCACGACTTGTACCAATGGATCGAAATATCGACAGCTTAAATCGTCCTTTTGATCTTTCAACTATGTATTTATGAAATTTTATATTACTATCAAGAAAAAGGCGTTCTCAAAATCACCACAAGTGCGAAGTATAGGAACAGGTTTCTGTACAAGATCACACCAGATTCCCGCGAAAAATCAAGGAATCCCACGGTACTTATATGTAAAAAAAACGTAATTCACGCGGGCGGAGCCGCGGGCAACAGCTAGTATTTCTATATAATCTGAATCTCTGAAACGGCTCGAACGATTTTCATGAAAGGGGATTGAAACTATCTGGCATAGCGACCTGGCCGCCATTTTGATTTTTTTTCAAAATCGCGGCGCACGATTTAAGTGGTATGTATGGGTAGAGGACGCATAGACGAACAAATAATGTCATGTAACATAGTACCCTAAAGTGTCACGTTACCTAGATATTTGAAGGTAAAGATAGACATATGAGGACAACGACAATCATTAAAAATAGACTTATTACCTAGTAGGTATTATGTAATGTACCTACTTTCTTCTAATAAACAGTAATAATAATAATCAACCTAGAAACGATTATTTGGATACAATCTGATGCCTGTAGACACGTAATAAGTCTATTTTTAATGATTGTCGTTGTCCTCTTATGTCTGTCTTTACCATCTTTACCTTCAAATATCTCGGTAACGTGACACTTTGGGGTACTATGTTACTTGACATTATTTGTTTGTCTATGTGTCCTCTATCCATACATACTACATTCATCGTGCGCCGCGATTTCGAAAAAAAATCAAAATGGCGGCGGGTCGCTATGCCAGCTTCCATACAAAAAAATTCAAACCCCTTTAGTATGCAGGTGGTTTTGGGGGCGATAAATCAAATCCACGCCAATCTTCCATTCATTCAGAGCAGTCATTTTGGAAAATTGAAAATGAATAAAGAACTTAATTGACAAAAAGGCGGAGTAGAGGCGTGAACACTCTCGGCCTTCAGCTCAGATTCCAACTGCAATCAACTCGCGCGCATACTGTAGGTAAATTAGATTTTTATTCCTACCTAGCAACAATATTTAAAATTATACTGATGAATAAAAGTCTGCTGATCAAATCAGACTAGACTGACTGATATAATTAAAATCTACATGTCCCAATTACACCTATGTACATTGGAGAGTCAATTATGTTTTACATATTATTATGTACCAAAATGAATAAACATAATTAATAGAATAGAATATATACAATACAGAAAAAGCAATTTATAATATAAAAATGTTAATCACTAAAAATGGTTCACTATAAAATATTTTTTATTGCTACTAATACTTTACCTTGTTTTAAGGAATAAAATCTAGATAAATTACACATTATAGCATTAGGTTCAAATCGGGGAGCTAATCTATTATCTAAATAAAAACTACAGAGCTACCTTGTATATGATTTCTTTAACACTGCTGGTATCTGACTCAGAAATAAGATTTAGGGTGACCAAAAATTTCATTACTTTAGATGAAAAATATACTTTCAATATTTCAATTTTTTACATTATACTGGTCGTAATAGCTCGTAACATTATACTGGCGTAATAGCACGCGGAGAAATAAAATGGGGAAACAGATACTGCTTTTTGCACTCTCAGATCCCTATTTCATAGACCCACATAAAGCAATAAATTTATGAATACATTATACAAAGTTATTTCTTCATGAATTTCATATGTAGGTGGGGATAATAAATAAAATGTCAGTAGCTGCCATGCCAAGTGAGCATATGTGTTGGTTGAGCTTTAGGGCTAACATTGCAACAAAACTGCAAGGGCTTTCAAGTTAATATCAATGAACATTTAAATATATATTGATATAGAAATTGCTATGCTTTAAAAGCATGCTGAGGCATCAAAAGGAATCCCACAGTTTAATTTTGAAACATAAACATGTACTGTTGGCAGATGCTTTGCCAGTGAGTTCCCCTCCTGCTTCATACAACAGTAACCCGTGCCCATCTGATAACAGCTAAGCACGGGTGGCAGTCTTATGAAGTGGGAAGTCACCAGTAAAGTTTCTGCAAATGGTTAGTGAGTAGAATTTCTATGACAACATGTTAAAATATACATTGTTAAAAACTTGGAATCTCTTCACATGCAGTCTCCAGTTTGCATAAGCATACTTAGCAACATCATTAAATTCTATTTATTCTCTCCCTGAAAAGGTGCTTCTTTTTAAAATACAATCTAACATTGAAAAAAAAATAATAATTTATGTACATACACATTCCAAATAATAACGACACCAAAACATGTAAATGGAATATTAAAATTTAACAGCCTTATTGTCATCACATTGTAGCTACACTCACTTTCAAAAAGTTGGTATTATTATGACAGTAGAAAGTCTTTCAAACAACTGGGCAAGCGTAGAGATGCTATTTCACTCAGCTTGTAGTGCGTTAGAATGGCGTCTCTACACACTATTTGCAGAGATTTCACTGAAACAAAAGGGAACGGTCACATCTTATTGGATATTGGTAATTTGTTCAGCGCTGCATGGTACAAATAAGAGGAGGTATATATAGCAAGCAGGACTGGTATCCTAGACAAGACAAGCTCTGTAGAAAAAACGTCAACAAGTGAAATGAGCTAAAACTCTCAGGTTAACACAAAACCTGCTGAAACACTTTTGTTTGCAACATTGCATTTTTGTTTTAAAATTTTCTCTCTTTATGCTGTTGTGTGTCACATATTATTATTGAACAGTAAAAATTGGCTCAAGTGTTAGTGCTAGCACAGGCGAAGTGTTACGATCTGTTTAGTAATTTAATAACTTTAAAGTGATTTTAGCATGGACTGTAATTTTGAATTTTCTCAAAATAAAAGTAAGACCAATGAACATTTAAACACTTACTTGAGTACAGTATGAAATATACTATAGTATCAGTTGCACAAAGTAAAAACCACTTACCACCATAAAGCTGTATAATCTTCACTTGTTTTGTGGTTCCGTAAACATCTACCACTGCATGCAACGGACCATTGGTATAAGGTATGACTTTAGTGCATGGGCCCTGCTCTTCTCCATTTATGATAAAATGCATTTCGGCCACATCTGGTTCATCCCTGCTTGTCTTAGGGCACGGTACAAACATGACTCCAATACGACTGCCGGCATCCATTGGCAGGATGCCTTGTTGCGTGCCTTTAGTAATCTGAGGCCTGAGGACCGTTTTAGGGATAAATCCGCGAGGAGTTCGCACGCTGTTTCCATCGCCGAGCACTGACACTCTCGGTTCGGGCTCACGCCGCGCGTTTGCGTTTTGATTGACGAGTTCGAATGCGTTGATTACGTTATTTTGAGATTTCGATATTGGATATATCCAGGACATACCCGTGTTAGCGAGGTCGGGCAAAGCATATTGCGGAAGGCCTTTGTCGCCGAGTGCAGCCGCTTGGGGATCGAGCAAAGTTAGGCCCAAGCGCATGTGACCACTCCATCCGCGCTCTGTTTTTTCTATCTCGACTAAAAAGATTTCACCGGGCAACAGAGGCTTTTCACTGAATGTCAGACCATGAGCGAAGCTGGCCTTGCGATATGCTACAGTATTATCTTCGCATAGTATAATATTTGAACCGTGAAAATGGTGAAACCGAGACAACATGGTTCAAGCCGTTAAAAACCCACTTCTATCAAGAGGAGGCACTTGATCTGTTTTCCTTAAAAGCTGTTCTACAGTTCCAGTAACTTTGAATAGTTTCTGTACTTTTCACTTCACAATTAACCATAAAAATGTAAATAATAAAATACCTACCGAGACTTTGGGTCAAGAGTCATAGAAATTAGAAATAAAATACAACCCGGTTCCTGGTCTGTGTCTTTCGGTTCCTGGTCTGTGGTCTGTGATAAAACCACAGATGACAGACTACAACATAAAACACTATCCCTATATTTTAGTGTTTTATGTCTATGGAAAACCTCGGACGAAGAATCATTTACAAGTCAATCAAGAGTCGAGACCATAGATAATACCACAGAACTCATATACTCCACAGACCACGAAACTAGAGAATATACTAATAGATACTAATACAGTAAATGTGTTCTGTGGTCGAGATCGTGAGTCGAGACCATAGATATATGTAGCATATCATTTTAACTACAGTGCGACAAGGCTATTTTGGCGCATGGCCAAAGTCTGAACTAACGCCGCTATCTTGTGCTACTGTTTGATAGTTCGCTCTATCAGTATATCACTATTGTATGTTATGGTGTTTTAACTTACTTTTAACTATTTTAAACTAAAATTGAAGTAAAATTGAGGAGATTTTATTTTATGGCTGCCTTTGTTTTGCAACAGCGCCCTCCTTCAAGTGCCAAGAGAGCCGTCGGACTATACCGTCCACCATGACGAATAAACCGCGGTCCGAGCGAGAGGGCTCTGCAGGCGCTGCGTCCCTTTCTAATTTAAGGTGACCACGATGAAACGGAACACAGGACAAATTCCTATGACGACAACATTTATTTTAACTTTAAATGTGGTTTTAAAAATAATAAACAATACATTATAGAACGAAACTAAGAAATGTAATTAAATTAAATACTACTTATTTTAAGAATTAATATACCTACATATAAAAATTTAGGGTAGCTAAGGGCTAGGGTACCCATTATGCAGGCTGCATTGCCGCACTACATTGAAGTTCGTTGCGTAAGAAAGCTGCCTGCCAAAATTAAAATTAAAATTTTAATCACAAAACATAAATCAAAAACCAAAAATCTAAAATCTAAAATCTAAAATCTAAAATCTAAAATAATAATCAAATATCAAAAATCAAAGATCATAAATTAAAAATCTAAAATCAAAAAAATTAGCAATGTCAAGCGTGAAAAAAGGTCACGACCATTGCAAAAGAAAGATGTCTGTGCGTAAGATTTTATTTATAATGACAACAAACTATCTCTTGATAATAACAAACTCAGTAAAAAAAATCGGTCAAGTGCGAGTCGGCCTCACGCACTGAAAGTTCTATACCGTCCCGTACCGTATTTACCTAACTACTACTAGATACGTGAGTAGAAAAATCTTTGATTCACATAATTCATGGTTACCCTACAGAATATGATTGCTGTTTTTGAAAAAACCACCATCTTATATTTGGTATTACCAGTCCTAAACATTTAAGAACTACTTGTAATGAATTATTTTTATTTGGGTACAGCGCAATAATTATTATTAACATAAATGAATAGTTATATTAACTGGAGAAATAATTAAATAACTTTTAAAGTTTGTGTATGTTCGTTTTTGTAAATCATAAAAAAGTGAACTATATTTTTTTCTACCATCTCTACCAAAGCCTTTATTAATTTAGTTGAGATGGCAAGATGTTAGACAAGGACACAGTACCAGCGGGATCGTTCTCGCCCAGGACCGCTTTTAGCTAGCTACCGCTTGTAAGAGAATAGCTACTCTAGGTTGAAAGCAATAAGTCTTATTTTAGCTTAACAAAAATGTGTCGATCGCTCATTATATTATAATAAATATATTACATGTATTATCTCTATGGTCGAGACCCATGTCTAATATCTAATCTGTGATCTAAACTTCAAAAATGTCTGTCATCATAAAAGTAGTCACGCGGCATTTTCGTTTACCTTTACGTACAATATTATCGAGAAAACAAAAAGCATATTCAGTTTGCTTTGAGAATTTATTAAGTTGTGATCATTTTCGTCCTCTCACAGCCGGAATTAAAAGAGTGCCTTCGATTGTAATACGACATTTTTGCACAATAAACAAGTAAGAGCTCTTCGGCTTTTATTTATTATTTTAAAATTAATTGTTTCTTCTCCCATACAGTTTAAAAAAGTACAGATTAAAGTTAATTTGTGAGGCTTTAAATCGAGTCGCCTTCATTCGAAGCCGTGAGCTTTTAAAAGGGTTAAAGAGAGAGAAAGAGTGAACGCTGAAATGTCGCCTCTTCGAAGCTGAGCTTTTAATTAAGAGGGTTTAAGAGAAAGAGTTAACGCTAAAGAGTCTTAACCTCAAGCTATCACAAGGCTGAGGGGCTTATACCTGTTCGCTGAAGTTTATTGTCACAATTAATTGAGAATACGCGAGCGCAGCGAGTTCGGGACTTGACACTGGGCACCCTGACTCTGATAAAGGATAGGTGACGAAGAAGAGGACTTATAGCCATCCTTCCTTCTGAATTGTTATTTTCTTTTATGTCCACCCAGAAATAGGAGCCCGCCAAGCAGGGTTCCGTCGACCAAGCTTTTAAGAGAGTTAAAGATATAACGTGTTTTAAGAAATATTCAAGGCAACCGATTTCGAAACCCTTACCATAATTTTCAATATAAAAAAAAATAATAATAAATATATAAAAACATTACACACATTGTAATCTAGCCCCAAAGTATGGCAAAGCTTTTGTTTTGGGTACTAGATAATTGATTGATTGATTTGATTAATTGTAAATGTTCAAAATTCAAAAACTTTATTCTTTCTCATAGGCCTAACTTACATGCACTTGCGAAACGTTAGACTACCGCCTCATTTGGAAAGTAGCACTACACTGAGAAGAACAGGCATGAAACTCTTACTTTTTTTTAAATAATTGCTTACAATTTTGGTTTAAACAATATATCACGTTATAATAAGCATCTTGTGAGCAGACAGAATATACACTTAGATCCAAGGGTCTTTGTCATTTAAAAATATACATAAATAAACTCGCCGGCATATTTAGCGGAACATAAAAAAAAGGTTTGATATCAGTATCATATAAAGTTGCTGGCTGGTTTATACGTTATTTAATTTAAAAAGAAATATTTTCAAATTAAGCAAACAACTGAACATCACATTTTATGCAATTGTTTTAATTTTATTCAAATACACCTTATCTGGAGCGAACTTCGAGTATTTCTTCCTTCTGAGTTTGATTTAAAATTTCATTGAATTACTGTTTTTTGTTAGATTTTTAATCGCGTATCTTTCTGGAGTTGATGATTGAATTATGCCTGACTTAGCCCCAACGGAGATTGCCAGGGCACTCGAAATGCGAAGAAATGGTCAAACCTACAGAGTGATATCCAGAGATCTTCGTCGACCAGTTTCAACGATCCATCGCAGTATCCAACGGTTCAGGGAGACCGGTACTTATGTGAGAAGAGCAGGACAAGGCAGAAAAAGACGCACTTCGAGTTGGGATGATCGTTTCATTCGGCTTCGTGTACGTAGGAACCCCCGTTTGACGGCCGTCCAAGCCCGACATGAGTTAGAAGCAGTGCGGGGTGTAACCGTAAGTGAGCGTACGGTACGAAGAAGGC